>OX336360.1:9545864-15033864 GCA_946902875.1 Nematopogon swammerdamellus
ATGTAAATAGTTTGTGTTTTCCGTCCAGTCCAGTGTAGCCGGCACGACCGAAGGGAAGCACTGACATGGCACCTAGTTAACCCGGTGTTATGGGCTGACATCGCGGATGTTGTAGGTGATGTAGCCAAGCGTATCAGTTTCCATAAAAAAACCCTATAATATGTACAAATAATGATTATTAAACACTTCATTGGGCGAACACAAAAAAAATTTCTTCACCATTATACACTTTATCACGATGAACGTAGAGAATTTCAAATTTTTACAAGCTTTTTTAAACATAAATTCACAAAAGTTCTCCCCCTCTCGACGATGTTATTTTTCAGAATTTTTGCATATTGCATAAGTCGTTAATCCCATCCGTTTGATAGCGTCACGTTTCGATGTGTTTTTTAATCGTTTTTAAATTACTTTTTTAAAATTAATTACACGAGTATCTACGATGTTTTTCGACAATTTTGATTTATTTATACCCAAGGATTTTATTTACTCCTGTGAGGGAAAGCACTGCTACGAAAATTGTGCACTGAAAATATACTGAAGTGTTAGTCTACAAGGCGAATCGGTTAACAAAAAGGCGACGAAAAGGAACCACTGAAATGGCACTTAGATCCATCACGGCGACACCGGAAAACGAGCACAAACGTGCATCAACTCAGGAGTCAATTTTACACCTTCAAATAAACTTTCCGTGAAAACAGAGCCAATTTTTTTCCTTTCTAAGATAATGGCTGCGGCAGCCAATTCACGTGTGGGGCCGCTACTAAAAAATAATAGTCCCACTGCAACCCTCCCCGTACATGTCGTAAGAGACTATTATGGCATAAGGACAAGATGATGTGCTAAAGGGCGACAGGTTCGCCACCTCTCACCTTGGCACGGTCCTTCCACCAAGTCATGCAGCAGGTGGGTCTTCGTGCCTTACTTGCTGGTTGATAGTTATCTTGTACGAATACATTGCGAAATGTGGTGATCGCTGTTGCGCTGTAATTTACCAGAGTCCTTGCAGCACAGCACCGATTACTCTGCTTACCCTGATTGTCGGGATGCGGCGTGTGGTATGTATATATCTGTATGTATGTATTTTATTTGCAATACATCAAAAATACACATATTATACATTTTCTTATACAACGTGTTCCAAAACTCAACGTCAAGCGGGAACCAGGGAGTGGGGCAGTTTATGACTACAGATGACTCAGATATTTTTTTTCTTATTTTTCCCTGGCTCGTCATAAACTGGCCTACTCCCTGGTTCCCGCTTGACGTTGAGTTTTGGGACACACCATATTCAATGAACGGATTTAATTCAAGCATATGGTCCCAACAAATTTCCATCGCAGCCTTGATGAAAGCCACGCGGGTCAGAAGTTGGCAACCTTCGTAATTGATCCGGCCGACCACATGTTAGACGCTAGAGTGTGGCCGATGTATTCCCATACTTAACACTCCAGTGTTACTCCAGTGGCCGTATTCTCTAACGTCCTAACGTCAACGTGACGCTGACTAGTTAAGTATCTGTCTAATTATATGAATTAGACAGAGACATAACTAGTCAGCGTCACCGACGTTGATGGTAGGAAGTTAGAGAATACGGCCACGAAACGCACGTTTCTTTTAAGGCGCTATAGGGTCAAAATCGCCTGCAGTCACAATTTTGTTGTCGTCATTCTTTTCTTTTATTCTTTACTAGCTTTTACCCGCGGATTCGCACGCGTGAAATTTGCATTGCAAAAGAAGAAAGTAGGTAAGTAAGCCCGCTACCGTAACTTTATTTTGGCGGGCGGAGCAATTCGGTTTGTATGAGAGCCACATCTTAGCGTAACCGGAACTGAATGTTATTTAGCCCATCGTATGTCCCATATAGTCAAATGTGCTTGTACTAAGTTTCATTGAATTCGGATGATTGTTTTAAGAGTTATGGAGGAACATAATAAAACAGATCGGCGGAGAGGTGAGGAAGTAGGCGGGGGGATGAATTCAGTCCTGCCAACCTAACGACTTCGACAGCTCGAAGTGCACAGTTACTATCACGGACGCTGCTCTGCGGAACTAGCATCCCTTATTCCCTGCCACCCGTCCTATCTCCGCATGACTCGTCGCAGAGAGACTCAGCACCCTTTTGTTGTTGACATTGGGCTTTTGAGAACCCATCGGTTCTCTAAATCGTTTCTTTGTCGCACCGCTAGAGTGTGGAACTGTCTTCCGGCGAGTGTATTTCCTGAATCCCTTAACCTGGGTGTCTGCAAGCGTCGTATTAACGGGCTAGACAGCCTAGCAACAGTCCGCAAATCTGCTGGCATGGCACCTGACTGAGCGTGGTTTCGCGAGGAGAGGTGATTTTGGCTCTATCGACTGCACCATTGGTCCCTCGGCAAAGCCAACCATGCTGGTTCACATAAAAAAAAATAAAAAAATAAAATAAAAAAAAACAAAAATGAGGTTATAAATTATTTCTATTTTCAACCCCTATCACCTAACTGGCGCTATCCAAAGACGTAAGAAGCGGAATATAGGCCCGGGTGCCGGGAAATGTGCTAATCTGAGTGAAGGATAGGCAGGGTTAAAAGGATGGGGTTAAATTTAAAAGTTGACCTGCGGTTACCGTTTTGTAGGGTTCCGTAACCGGCAACGCTAGCAGGGACCCTTATAAAACCGATCAGATGTCTGTCACAAGCGAGGATCAAGGCGTTTATTCTGGAATATCAAGCATAGTAAATATATATTTTTTTTTTTACAATTTTTTTCATTTACTCCTTACGACACAACAACTGTTTTATAATAATAACCGGTAAAACTCTATGGCCCTTCCCTTCTTACCTTACTAGGTGGTAGGTTTTAACCACCGAGAATCTTGGTGGGTTTAACCTGTCCGGGTTGACACCACCGCACTGAATGAAAGATCGGTTGAAAGGGCCATGTAAATAGTATGTGTTTTCCGTCCAGTTCAGTGTAACCAGCACGACCGAAGGGAAGTCCGTGTGCTTCCCTGTTCCCTGTAGTAGGTAATGTAGCCAACCGTGTCAGTTTTTATAAAAAGTAACTAAATACAAATAAAGAAATAATAGCATTCTTGTGTGAATGGATGACGGGAGACTAACAAAAGAGATTTACGGAGCAAATGTGAGTAGAAGAGCCGAGTAGGGTCGCCTGATACGCACGTACCTGGACCAGATCGGGCATGTGCTCAAAAAGGGCCAAGTGCGTAGTACCCGTAACCGACGAGCATGCATGAAGGACATTATGAGAGCGGAAGAGGTGGCAGAGGTGCGTCAGGATCGTAGCACGTGGAGATCCGTTGTCACTGCCTACCGCATTGGGAAATAGGCGTGATGTTTTGTATGTGGCGTTCTTGTGAACAGCGACGTTGCACTGTGAGTGCGAGGGAATCTCTACGGAACCCTCCACGTGTGAGCAGGGTTCGCACAGGCTCTTTTGATCCCTACTAAGTGGGTTTTGATTTAACCATTTACTTTATGAGTCGTTCCACCAACGTGCGTGATTTAAAAAGGATCGTTCATTGATTTTATGTTTATTTTATATTTAGAAAAAGGGTTTCGGTTTATGTTAAATTGTTGCATGCATTTTATATAATACATGAGGATTGATGGATTTTATAAAAAAGTTCATACCAGTGTGTGTACATTTTGTTGTTATATTTTGTGTGTTATATTTTCGGTGGTACCTTTTTGTTATACCGAAAACTGTTTCGGTATTTAAAACTGAAAACTTTTTGACCATATTTATTTAAAATCACTTTTGTACGAAGAAAGTGAAAAAAAAATCCTCTAAATAAAAATCTGTGGAACAACAGTTGTTAAGGGTCCGGTTTGGAATCACCCATTTTTTTTTGGGTACCACCAACCTATTGATATTAATAACTCGGTACCTAACTAAACATACTTTTGAATACAAGCAAGGGTGTATCTATCCTTTTACCTCTAAGGTTCCAAGGACATACAGGGACAAAATGTCTTTGAAACAGTTGTTGGAGTTACCAGAGTCACCTTGTAAGAACTAACCGGTGATTAGGAGACTCTTTCGTATCCCTTTCACGTTTCGGCGAGTTTTTCAGAGAAGTACATCATTAGCCGTAGACGTTAGGATGCGTTAAGTAAGTAAACGGAAATTATTTCTGTCATTTTAAGGGTCGAGGTTTTTAAAATTTGTAATTAAACTTTTTTTAGTTTTATTTTTAAAAACAAAAACTAAATGAAATGGCTAACATTTCATTTAGTTTTTGTTTTACTGGAAGAAATCACAAATTATTATAGTGCCGATTTTGCGTTCCATGTTCTTTATCTCAGAAAACGCTCGACCGTTGGAGGCTAACCGTGGTTCGGATTACTAAGTGGTAGGGTTTATCCCGCCCGGGTTGGTACCACCGCACTGAATGAAACGTCGGTCGAAACGGCTATGTAAATAGTTCGTGTTTTTCGTTCAGTTCAGTATAGCCGACATGAAATGAAGGGAAGCACTGACATGGCACCTAGTTCACCCGGTGTTGTGGGCTGACATCGCGGATGTAGGTGATGTAGCCAACCGTGCCAGTTTCCATAAAAAATTATAAAAATAAAACCTAATGGTGCTTACAGACCGGATTTGAACATCGGACATCGAACATTGGAAACATCAAGAGTACAAGCCAAGACCGCGCCGACCACGGTCGTCGTGTTCATAAAATATACTGATTAAACTCGCAAAGAGTACCGTAAGTACCGCAAGCCGGCCCTTAAAAAGAATAGCGCCACTGCATGTCGCCCCGTGCATGTCGTAAAAGGCGGCTGAGGGATAAGGACGAGATGCCGCGCTAAAGGGCGACGGGCTCGACCTCTCGCCTTGGCACAGTTCTTCCAACGAGTCATATAAAAAAACCGCATCCAAATCGGCACATGCGTTTGAGAGCTACGATGCCACAAACAGACACGCACATACACACACACACACACAGACAGACAGACAAACGGAGGCGTCCCTCTTTTTCGTCGGGGTTTATAATGGTTAATAATGGGGGTTAATGTACTGTGTGAGGCCGGTACTTAAAAATAATAGCCCCACTGCATCTCTCCACGTGCATGTCGTAAAAGGCGTCTAAGCGATAAGGACGAGATGCTGTGCTAAAGGGCGACAGGTTTGCCACCTCTCACCTTGGCACGGTCCTTCCACCGAGTCGTGCAGCAGGTGGGTCTTTGTGCCTTACTTGCTGCTTGATAGTTATCCTTTCCGAATACTTTGCTACACGTGGTGGTCGATGTTGTGTTGCAATTTTCCAGAGTTCTTGCACCACAACACCGATTACTCTGCTTACCCTGGTCGTCGGGATACAGCGTGTGTGGTATGTATGTATGTATGGTTAATTGGACCGACCCCATACGGTACCCGTCCTATCTCCGCATGACTCGTCGCAGAGAGACTCAGTACCCTTTTGTTGTTGACATTGGGCTTTTGAGAACCCATCGGTTCTCTAAATCGTTTCTTTGTCGCACTGCTAGAGTGTGGAACTATCTTCCAGCGAGTGTATTTCCTGAATCATTTAACCTGGGTGTCTTCAAGCGTCGTATTAACGGGCTGGACAACCTAGCAACAGTCCGCAAATCTGCTGGCATGGCACCTGACTGAGCGTGGTTTCGCGAGGAGAGGTGATTTTGGCTCTGTCGACTGCAACATTGGTCTCTCGGCACAGTCACCCATGCTGGTTTACATAAAAAACATATCTAACCATTTTCGTAAGATATTCTGCCTCGAAGCGACGCTGCGAGAATAGCTGGTCGTTAACCCATCGCAATTTAAAAACGCCATCCAAAAACAACCAGAGAGCAAAATAGAGAGTTCATTCGATTTTCAAATTTGCACCCCAAACGATTTTTCAAAAGGGCGGCGCGCTTTGTACCTCAGGCCACAGACAAAACCCTTGCTACAAGACAAATTGAGGTCGCGCGCAGCCTTCAACCCTTTTATTTCCATTCTGTGGGCCTAAGAAAAAATCAGTGGAGTGCGCACCTTGCGCAGGACGACAGGGCTTTCGTGAGTACTTGGAATCATAAATTTAAAAAACTTGTTTTAATATCAACCCCATATGGAAATAAAATATGCTCGTTCAACCAAGTTTTTGATGTGTGACATCTTAGTTCTCGGTTTGGGCAGTAATTTTGTGAATGAAGCGGAAATGCGTTAAGGGAGTGACTTTGCTGCGGTCTACGGTTGGCGCACGTCAACAGCTGTCAACCGCGTGCTGTTTATACATACATACATACATACATAACACACGCTGTATCCCGACAATCAAGGTAAGCAGAGTAATCGGTGTTGTGCTATAAGGACTCTGGTAAATTACAGCACAACACCGACCACCACGCCTAGCACAGTATACGGACAAGACAACTATCAAGCAGCAATTAAGGCACGAAGAACCCACATGCTGAATGACTAGGTGGAAGGACTGCGCCAAGGTGAGAAGTGGCTAGCCTGTCGCCCTTTAGCGCAGTATCTTGTCGTTATTCCTTAGTCGCCTCTTACGACATGAACGGGGAGAGATGCAGTTGGGCTATTCTTTTTAAGTACCGGCCCCACACGGTACTGTATAAACACAGTGTGAAATAAATGTTATCTACACATTATTGGCGACTACTGTAAAACTAGTTGCTCTTTAGGTTTCCGTACACCATACGGAAGCCTATTCCTAAGCCAATTACTAAGCCTACAACGTCTGTCTGTCTCTCTGTCCTTCCGTCCGATGGCTGTATCATTGGAACCGTAATATCTGGTTCCAATTTTCACAAAATATGTGTTATTTTATGTGGCGGATATAACGACAAATAAACAAAAAATTTAAAAGTGAAAAATTAATGGGGTCCCCATACAAGAAATGTTTTTTTTCAACTTTTTTTTTTGTGGTGCGGCATCGGTGCGCGAGTTCGACTCGCACTTGCCGGTTTTTTTATAAAGCCAGCCAAAGTTGGCTACATCACAACACTCTCGATACTGCACGAGGTGCCGTGCCAGTGCTTCCCTTTGGTCGTGCCGGCTACACTAAACTGGACGTAAAACTCGAACTAATTTACATAGCCGCTTTGACAGAACTTTCATTCAGTGCGGTGGTACTAACGCTCGCTTGCGGTCGCTTAAGCTCTACCGCCTAGTAAGGTAAGGGTACGGACCTACAGTTTTGCATGGAATATGAACCACACACACACACACACACACACACACCTTATAGCACAACACCGATTACTCTGCTTACCCTGATTGTCGGGTTACAGCGTGTGTTATATGTAGGTATGTATGCATGAACCACACAGGCAAGATAAAATTTTCGTTTCCGCTGGTAAAAATTTATTTCTTAGCCGTGTTTTCCCTCACTGTGTGAGGGAATGTTACGAAAGCCTATTTATCCAGCAGTCAAACAAGATAATTACACTGAAATGCGGGCAGGGGGCTGGGTAGGGGTCCGAAGCGAAGGGGTTTGGGGGGCTAAATGGACCGCGGGAGTGAAAAAACACTTTATTATTTGGTACCTCATTGAGCTTTTTATTAAAAAGCACAAATTTTGCTTAAGAGAGCTTTTCATTTTACCGCGAAAGGGCACATGAACGCTAGATTTTCAGATAAAATGTACGACAATCATTTGTTTTTTTATCAGCTGATGGCAGTTTTATACGGTTTCAAAATTTTGAACCGATCTGAAGCAGGCTTTTATACAACTAACTAATTGTAAATGGTTTTATGATTACATTTTATTGGGTATAAAATGTGTTTAAATAAAACTAATTAGAATGAAATTAACCTAATGATGAATATTCTAAAAATAAACAAAAACTAAATAAATTTAAGATGGAATAAACCTACATTCACATTATCTGTGCGCCTACTTATACACATTTACCACATCCCAAAGGTTTGCTCTAACATAATGCAGATCTGCATTCAGCCGACCTTTTTGTACCTTATTTTATCGAAAAATGGTGTACAATAAAAAATAAATACAAATAAAAATACAAATACATTTTTCCAAACGGGATGTGTGCTGACACTATGCCGTTGGAATATAGAAAAATGGGGGGGGGGGGGGGGGGGGGGGGAGGGGGGTTAGGTTAGGTTAGAGCGGTCAGTACTTGGATGGGCGGCCGCTCGACCGTTGGAGGCTGACCGTGGTTCGGATTCCACGTTAAACTGTAGGTCCCTTCCCTTCTTACCTTACTAGGTGGTAGGGTTTATCCCGGTCGGGTTGATACCACCGCATTGAGCGAAAAGTCGTTCGAAACGGCTATGTAAATAGTTCGTGTTTTCCGTCCAGTTCAGTGTAGCCGGCATGAAAAAAAGGGAAGTACTGACATGGCACCTAGTTCACCCGGTGTTATGGGCTGACATCACGGATAGTAGGTGATGTAGCCAACCGTGTTAGTTTCCATAAAAAAAAACTTTATATTCCTGAAGTTTCTCAAACCCATCCTGAAACGCCCTTTATAGGTGAGTGGTATTTATCTGTAAATTTTCGGGTGGCCTGCTCAATCATCAGAATCGCTCAACAAGCGAACGCCCCGTTCTATGCGCTCCGGTGAAGGAACCCATCTGTATTGAGTCGGGAAATTTCTTTCGTTTCACCTCACCTTCTTCATGTGAAAGAGGGGAATTTATTCTAATAATTGCTCGTTTTAGCACAAATTAAATTGTTTCGGAATTAGCCAAAGGGTTTTAATATCTCTGTGGTATTTTATAATTATGTTATTATTTTCTTACTTTTAAATTAGCAAAGAATAATGGTAGATACGTAGACAATTAACACTTGGCACCCTGTGTTTTTTCCGTCCAGTTCAGTGTAGCCGGCACGATTAAAGGGACACACTGATATGGCACCTAGTTCACCCGGTCTTATGGGCTGAGATCACGGATGTTGTAGGTGACAACCGTGTCAGTTTCCATAAAAAAAATCCTCGTTAGCTCAGTGGCGCGGTCGGTCGAGTGTCGTTCGTGTTCATAAACACACCTGGGTGCGGTCAGAGATTGGATGGATGACCGTTCGACCGTTGGAGGCTGACCGTGGTTCGGAATCCACGTAGAACTTTAAGTCCCTTTCGCTACTTACCTTACTATGTGACAGGGTTTAAAACCCGGCCGAGGTACAACCACTTCGGTCGAAGCGGCTATGTAAATTGTTCTTGTTTTCTATTCAGTTCAACGTAGCCGGCACGACCAATGGGAAGGACTGGCATGGCACCTAGTTCACGAAGGTGTGATTGAACAACATCGCGGGTGTAGTAGGTGATGCGGCCAGCCATGTCGTTTCCCACAATTAGCTGGAAGCCATTTTCAAATGATATAAAAAAATATTTTTGTAGGCATGTGGCGCCTAAAAAAAATATTTTTATCTTCACTTTATGTTTCCATATTGACCATTAAATTTTCGTATATGCACCTGAATGTTGCATGTTACAAAGTAACCTACCATAGAAGAAACTAAAAAGTGTATGCGCGCGCGCCATGTACCGAAAGGAGTATGAAGCATTTGAACTAATCATGAATTTTAACTAATATGAAGCATTTCATAAACACGCCAGATGGCGACACACGATAGATGGCGTGAGTGGCGCTGACCATGACATGGCGATGCGGAACCCTCGGTGCGCGAGTTCGACTCGCACTTGCCAGGTTTTTTTTCCTTAAACATCTATACTCACCAGACACGCCTGTTCACATAATTATCCCCGCCAAACCGTCTCGAAGGATATTTTTCCGCTCCGATGTTCGGTTACTCGCCCCGTGCCCCCCCCCCCCCCCCCCCCCCCCCCCACACGCCACCGTCACCCACTATTGACAGCTGTCAGTTGTCAGTAGGACGCCGACAGGCGAGGAACAATATTTCCGCCTTGGCATTGACAGCTTATGGGATTATTGTTGTCGATGTAGAACTGAAATTGGCAAGAGGTGCGCGAAGGTCAAGTGGCGGGACCTTGAAATTTAAGTTGATATTGATTTTAGATGTATATATTGATGTCATTCTACGGATGTCATTTATTGGATAAGAAAACAAGTACATGGGATAATCTCTAATTTATAAGTTAGTTTTTAGTTTTTTAATTTGTTATGTTTGTAGGTAAATTTTATTTGATAATTTTAATGTAATTAATAATAAATTAGTAAACTTTTTACTTTATAGTTAAATTCAAATGCATTAAATTTAATGTTTAAAATAAACTTTCCAAATATAAAAAACCTTATTAATTTTTTTAACATAGGGGATTAAAGTGTGTATTGAAGTTCGTCATTTTGGAAGTTAGAAATATGAAAATTCATGTTTAGGCTTCTGTTTATAAATCAAAGTCTGTCGTATCAGAGTTTTTTTTGGAAATTCATCCCCTAAGATGGAGGGAGAGAGAGGGAGGTGATAATATATTGTGTCGACTCAAATTAAGCCTAACCTGCAATGTCGCGAGCGAAGCCTCGGGCAAAACTTTTGTAACTAAATCACAATTTTATCTAGTTAGAAAAAATGTGTGTTAAAGCGAAACGTTTTAAAACGTTTATGCTTACGGTAATTAAGTCAATCAATTTTAAATAAACTAATTGCAATCTTCGCGGTGTGTGTATTATTAAATTGCAGAAATAATTATTACTGATCGTAGTCCGTGGCGTGCGGGTTTTAATTTAGGCTATTACACCATTGAATAAAGGCAAAATATTGGACTAACCGAAGCATTCATTCGCCCGTCCACGAAATGTTTAGATGTATGTAGTAACTAGCTTTTGCCCGCGGCTTCGCTCGCGTGAAATTCGTATTTAAAAAGAAGAAAGTAAGTAAGCCCGCTACCGTACCTTTATTTTGGCGCGCGGAACAATTCGGTTTGTATGAGAGCCACATATTAGCGTAACCGAAACTGAATTGTATTTAGCCTATCCTATGTCCTGTATAATGAAATGTGCTTGTACTATGTTTCATCAAATTCGGATGACTGGTTTAAGAGATATGGAGGAACATACATACATAAATACACACAAAAATGATTTCTAAAAAATCAATAATTTAGTTTTAGTATCATACTTAAAGTCGCAAGACGCAATATCTCATAAAACAAATTAACTTACACCATTAATAAAGCTGTAAGGGACAGCTTTATTATTAGTATTGATGATGATTTAATGATAATATATTTCTTAATGACGAATGACCCAAAATCCAACAACATTTACCGACGGAACTTGGGCAAAAATATAAAAACTCGTGTATTTCTTGCAGCAATATGAATGTACGAGTATATGTACGCTAATAACTGTATCGACGTTAACTCGCTCACAAATACTCGCATATTTCAACCAATGGCCGGGCCAGGTGCATTACCGAACGCTTTATGATTGGTCGAGATAGATAATTTCTAATACTCACATCGGCGAGTTTGTAACGCCGCCGGTACGGGGGCAGTTGGATACATTTCAAACAATCCTGTGAGCAATTCTTGTTTAAATAATGTTGTTTATTGTTTATTAGGTAATATCTTTTGCCCGGGGCTCGGCTCGCGATAAACTCAATACTGCAATGCAACGCAACAGAACGCCATCTATTACTGCCATTCGACACTAAATTCCTTTCATAATACTATTCTGTATATATTACACTGTGTATACTATACTATGCTTTCTTTGATACTGCACACCCCTAAGGATTTTTAGCATGATGATTTAGCTTATAGCGAGCCTCAAGAACTACTCGTTATATTGGTGCAAATCTCATCAAAATCCGTTCAGTGGTTTCGGAATTTACCTCAAACATAGAGAGAGACGTACCCTTTTAAAAGAAGTAGTAGAGTTAGAGATAGAGATTACGGCAACAACCTCGTCAACGTCTGCCTCGGTAGCTCAGTGGTGCGGTCAGTCGACGCTGAGCGCGGTCAGTACTTGGATTGGTGACCGCTCGACCGTTGGAGGGTGGCCGTGGTTCGGCTTCAAAAAAAGGAGGAGGTTCTCAATTCGAGGAGGAACTAAGTTTTTATGTTTGTTACCTCAGAATTTCGACTCGGTGAACCGTTTTTAAAATTCTTTTTTTATTTGAAAGCTGGTGCTTCCCGTGTTGTCCCATTTCAATTTGGTCAAGATCGGATTGAAAAGCGAGGCGGAATCGCGAGGCCGAACGCCGAGCGATTCCGCCGAGTACATTAATAGCAAAAAATTACTAAAAAAACTGTGAAATAAAAAACTATTTAAAAAAATATAAAAACCGCCTCAAAAAATATAAAAAAGCAAGCAAAAATAACCGATCGCCTTCTACTCTAGGGTTCGATTTTTTTTATTTCATACATTTTGAAGGCGGTTTTTATATTGTTTTAAATAGTTTTTATATTTTGCGATTTGTATAATAGTAAGCAACACTTCTACACCGTTTTATACGTTCTACCTCCGCCGCAGTAGGGCTTTGTCTCGAACGCCGTCGGAGGCCAGCGTTTCCTTGGTCGCGTATTCTATAATTTCAATATTTCTTCCCCTTACAGGATTATTGATGGATTAATGGGTCTCTCTCTCTCCCTCGTACCCTTACGGAAATCGCGGATACGCACCGCGGATGGAATTATGATTAACTGGTCCCATGGGTGACTTGCTGGGAGTTTTTGACTTTTTCCTGAAACGGAAATGTTACCTATCGCACGCAATGTATACGCGCAACAAAGAGATGGTGAGTTTAATGTCTTTGGCGCGCAAGGACACAAACTGTTGTGAAAAAAAATCGGTCAAGTGCGAGTTTACTCGCGCACGGAGGGTTCCGTAGACCCGCTACCATTCCTGCCAAAAAACCATATCTTTCAATTTTTGTCTGTTTGCAATGCAAAGTATCTGTGGCCTTCGATCTACGCCTGTGGCGGCATCTTTTATTTGGTAGCGTGAATAAGTACTAATTAATTATTAGCACGTTTCTTGTATGGGGGCCTACATAAATTTTTATTGTTTGCTTTCTTTTATTTATTTCGGCCTAATAGGCTTCCGTAGATACGGAACCCTAAAAAAAATTATCCTACCTTTAAAAAACCAACATGGGTGGCTTTGTCGAGGGACCAATGGTACAGTCGATAGAGCCAAAAACCCCTCTCCTCGCGAAACCTCGCTCAGAGAGGCGCCATGCCAGCAGATTTGCGGACTGTTGCTAGGCTGTCTAGCCCGTTGGTACGACGTTTGAAGACACCCAGGTTAAAGGATTCGGGAAACACACTCGCCGGAAGACAGTTCCACACCCTAGCGGTGCGACAAAGAAACGATTTTGATAACCGCGACGCGTTCTCAAAAGCCCAGTGTCAACAAGATAAGGGTGTTTAGTCAGTCTCTCTGCGGCGAGTGCTGCGAAGATTGGTTGGATGGCAAGGAATAAAGGAAGCAAGTTCCTCCGAGCAGCGTCCATGTTAGTACCTGTAGAACAGACTGAGTGACCCTACAAATCGTCTGTGTCAAAACCTTACATTATCGTAATATGATAAATACATTAAAATGTCATCAGAGTGAGAAATGATAAATTATGAAAAAAATAATTTTTAGGTCCAATTCCACGACATATTTTTCCACACAATATAATAATTTCGCAGATTAGTTTTCATACGTGTGAAGCGAACGCCAAAGTAATATTATTAGCAAAATTTAATAATAGGTACTACACAGAGTGCTATTTTCATTTACGAACGTAAATTTTTGATAAAAGTAAATTATTAAAATGAAATTACTTATTCGTGTTACAGATTTTTACTCATGTAAAGCCAGACACAATATGAAATTGGCCAAGTGCGAATTACGTTTGAATGTAAAGGGTTCCGTTGGATAAATTGTTAATATATGGAATTATACAGGGTGTTGTAACGGCCAGTACATTAATTTCGCCAGCGCAATCCTCATTCTTTTCTGAGACAAAAAAAGTAAATGATTTTTTTTTCTAAAGTGTCTAGTTTTCGACATATTAATTTTTGAAATGTATGTTTTCGTCAAGTGTACTTCGAAAACTCACGCCGCGCCGTCGCGCCGCCGCCCGCGCATGTCCTCGCTCTGTGCACTCGTCCCTGCTCGCTCACTCACCGCGCACCCTTCATTCCCACGTTCGTGCGGAACCTTAGATCCTTTTTACACTAAATAAATCAATTAGTTTGTATGAAAACTCTAACTTCTTTCAATTCAGAAAAATGTTATTTCACTTTTTTGTTACTAGTGATCCCAATAATCAGTTCTGTAATGACCGTTACAATACCCTGTATACACATTACATTTTTCTTTTATTACAGTTTTCCTGTCCACGGCCGCCAGTGTAGGACACGGTTAGGTACTCCAACGGTCGTCGTCTCTTCGGCTGACGTGCCCAGCCCACTGCCACTTGAGCTCAGCCACCCGGTGTCCAATTTCAATTTTCCGTATCGGCAATTAAATATTTCCTTATTGGTTTCCAATGCTGCTTGTGATGTACAGACAGACAGACTGACGACCAGACAGTTAACAGTTCCTGGTTATCCGTATACAGACACAGAAATATGAAATATGAAATATCATATTATACCAGTCACGTTTCACTATTCTCTCATCTAAACCATTTTCATACTAAAATGTTCTCATGAAAACTAATTAGAATATCTCCTGAGAATATCTCGCTCAAATAATAAATTTAAATATACCCAAGTACTCCATAATATTATCTACGGGGCTAGAATTTAGTACTATTTCTAGCTTTATCTTGCTTGAGCGTTTTCTGCATTCCATCTCTCTCGCTCCCATTCTTTACGGTCCGAAACGCGCGTGAGGTTATTGTTAAGATCGCTATAATCGTAAAAATATCGTGTTTCGTTACATTTGCCGAATGCCTCCGGCAGCCTAAAGTCTGCGTCAAAAGTAGCTGTAATAAAAATTATATTACAGTATTCTGCTTATGATTTTGACATTGCTAGTTCTAGGCCTTTCTCATGATATTCAACTCAAAAAAATAATTCCTCCTCCCTTCCGCTTGCACTACCCGTATTTTTTTCTCTGTATTTTATTCCTCATCATCACCCAAAGGTTGACTGGAAAAATCACTTGTAGTGATAAGTCCGCCTTTGCGCACTCCTGTATGTTCTTCCTTCAATTTGTGTGCAATAAAGAGTTTCTATTCTATTCTTTTTTTGTTATAAGTAAAAATTAACTTTCTTAAAAAGTAAACCGATTTGCAAGCAGTTTTTTTTAAAGCTTGAAATAAAAGTTTATTTACAAATTTAAAAAATCCCTGACCAATAAAATGTCAAAAATAAATTCCGCTTGCTTACTTAAAGGAGTCGGGGGACCGTTAAGTAAATATCTGAGAAGCAGCTCTGAGTTTTTATGTTTTATTTACTTAGCGTTTTATCTACTTAGTGGCCCCCCGACCTAGTCCGTCCCCCCCCTGATACATGGCGGCGCACCACCTCGCTCTCTATTCCGCTGGCACACTAGTGCTCTTCTCACCAGAGTTATTTCGGCACAACACCGATTACTAGGCTCGATTTTCAGAATACAGTTATAAATTTTTCACCTCTTCGACGAGGTGGTATTTTGTTTTTTGTTTTTAAACTAACATGCTTGGCTACGTCACCTACAACATCCGTGATGTCAGTCCATAACACCGGGTGATCTAGGTGACATGTCAGTGGTTCCCTTCATTTCTTCATGGTGTCCTCTCTATATTTTTTAATTAATCATCCTTTGTTACATGCAGGAGTAGGTTATGTATACCTACGGAAGTGATCTTCCTTTACCCAGTAAAGGAAGATCACTTCCGTAGGTATACCCTCATCTTTGAAGCAGTCGGCCCACTTGCGGCGTGTCGGGGGTACACCGAAATGCTTATTGAATTTGCAATTTTCATCATAATTAATTACTGGGTCTTCCAGGCTTTCTTACGCTTTTCGCTACACGTTGAGAACGAAATATGCTATACAGGGTGTTTCATAATAGTGTTTCGTAACTTCTGGTTTCGAAAGGGGTCTATATTTGAAGACGAAAAGCTCTGAAACTTTTTCCCAGATTCGTTCATTTTATAGTACTTTTTGGTGAAATTAGTTTCATCGAGCTTTGGTGAACAGTTAACGTCCAGCTTTATTTAAATAAAAATAAACTACAAACTTGTATGCTTAACTATAGTCCGCGCGCGCGCTCCGAGGAATCGGTGGTTGTGTAAATTAATTTATTATAGAATTTTATTTTATATTATGAATTATTATAATGTAACTCGCCTAGTATAGTATAATCATCACAAAATGTGAATCTATATAAAAATTCTATAAACATTTTGTATAAATTCTATAATAAATTAATTTCCACAGCCACTGATTCCTCGGAGCTCGCGCGCGGACTATAGTAGAGGTGGTGGGTTTTTTACCGTGTGGGGCCGGTACTTTAAAAGAATAGCCCCACTGCATCTCTCTCCGTGTATGTCGTAAAAGGCGACTAAGGGATATGACTCCCTTCTTATATTACTAGGTTTTAACCCGCCCGGGTTGGTACCACCGCACTGAATGAAAGGTCGATCGAAACGGCTATGTAAATAGTTTGTGTTTTCCGTCCAGTTCAGTGTAGCCAACACGACCGAAGGGAAGCACTGACGTGGCACCAAGTTCATCCGGTGTTATGGGCTGACATCACGGATGTTGTAGGCGATGTAGCCACCGTGTCAGTTTCCATAAAAAAAAAGTGTACTGCATGTAGGTAATTATTCCAAACACTTAACTTTGAATGACGTTAAAAGAAAAAGGCGACTGAACTAGGTCATTGCAGTCCCTAGGTCTAGACGGCACTGCTGTCAAATCTCACTGTTCGACGAGTTTTTATTACAATTTTAAATTTTTGTATAAAAAAAAATACCCAATTTCGATTTGAGTGTAAGGATGTTTTTCTTCCAATAGTGAGTACTTTTTATTCCTGAAGTTTCTCAAGCCTAGGTAAAATTCCTCGCTTGTAGTCTAAAATCAGTCAGTCTGGTGTTTTTAGAATTAAGTTACATAGATAGATAGAAAGCTACTTTATTGCTCCAAAAAACATTTTACAGAAACAAACAATATATAAACAATTTTACGGCGTCGTCATCTTGAAAACCTACCCACATACAAATATTCAATACCCAAATATTTAACGACAATCTTAAAAAAAACAGTGTTTCATTTGTTTGAGATTAAGGCCCACTTGCACCAACACGAATTTAAGATATAAACCAGTTTAACTCGTTAAGCTAGCACCCGTTGACTGTGGGAACCGCGTTTAAATCCATAACTCGCTACTTAACTCTACACTCGTGTTGGTGCAAGTGGGCCTAAGTTTACATTAGGTACCTACCTAAACATGTTTTTTTTTCTTTAATATTTTATTCTGTTCTCATAAATGTTTTTGTGTAGGTTATAGTTTTCTTATTATCTTATGGCATCATGTCATGACTATTGCTTTGTTTTTTTTTTTCGTGGAGATCCGTTGTCTCTGACTACCCCACTGGGAAACAGGCGTGACGGTAGCTATGTATGTATGTATGTTCTATGTTTTGTTGCACCTATGTATATATATTTATATGCATGAATATGTTAAAAAGGGTAAACTGGCGGAAAATGCACTAGGCATTATGAACTACCTTGTGTGCGTTTTTTATTTTATTTTATTAGAATTTTACCTCGTATGCAGCATTAAATCTACATAAATCACAACTATTCAAAACTACCCTCAAGCACAAACTATACCTCAATTTAATACCTACACACATACTCTCGCAACCCTTTCCCAAACGTATCCTTCAGAACTAAAATCCACACGAAGTAATGCATTTATAGAACTGGCTGTTTTCATACCCTTGTGGTTGCGGTTCCTACCCTTGCTTACTATGAAATGAAATGAAAATATATTTTATTGCCGACAAAAAGTTCCAAAAGGCGGACATACTGTCTAGAAGCATTCTCTACCAGTCAGATGTGGGATTGGGTAGAGTATAGTGCTATAGCATACATTATAATTTATAACTAAGACAAAAATAATACCTACTTTGTTTTAATTATCGCGCGAATGTTTTCCTTTCCGTAGCATAATGTATCTTTAGATTTTTAATGCTTATGACTTATTTATTACAATTCTTTGTAATAAATGTATACTTATTGTTGTTGATTTGAATTGATATATATATAACAATCAATGATATTGACAATGGCACTATACAACAGATATAGGTAATGTAAATAGGCATTAGGCAGTGGTCAGATTCTTAAGTATTCATGTTTATGCTGTAAATATTAATGTTCTTGTGAGCGTTAGTATGGGTTAATTATTTGTAAGTTACTATAATATAATACTTATAAGGTACTAACAAAACATTTGTGACTTGCGAAGTTTGTTTGGCAGGTCAGTTCTTCTTCGCATTGAATTTAGATCTGGCGGAATTTTCGACATTTCCAAGCATAGGTTACTTACCTATGGATTAAAATACAATCAATATCAATCAATACTAATAATAAATCTGTAAGGGATGGTCATGGAGTAAGATACTTTGTTTTATGAGATACTGCGTTTGTAGACTCTATGTATGATACTAAAACTAAATTGACGATTTTTAGAAATATTTTCTGTATATGTATGTTCCCCCAGAACTCTTAAACAGATCATCCGAATTTGATGAAACTTAGTACAAGCACATTTTACTACACGCGACACAGGATAGGCTAAATGAAATTCAGTTCCGGGTACGCTAAGATGTGGCTCTCATACAAACCGAATTGTTCCGCGCGCCGAAATAAAGGTACGGGTAGCGGGCTTACACTTACTTTCTTCTTTTTAAATACGAATTTCACACGAGCGAAGCCGCGGGCAAAAGTTAGCAAACAATATGGCGAAAACTTTCTTTTGCCAGAGTGTAAAGCAGCCCTTACACTTTACATAATTATTCACCTGCTCATCGATACGATGTCATTTCTATCCATCCGATTTCTTCGTCTAAGAGCACAATAGTAACATCATTAGCTTATCTCTGTCACGGCTATATATAATAGAATTCTGTACAGAAAGGGGCCTTCCCTTTACCTGCCTTCGGCGTAATCTTAGACCTTTTGACCTATTAATACATCGCCGGTGCCGATAAGGGACTAAGGGCCCCTTTCACACGGCACGACACTCGAACGTATACCATCATTTCGGGTCGGTGAGTTTTGTTGAGATGCTGGGGAAAAATGGAAGGGTCTGTTGAAATAGTTTGAGGTCCATATTCGGGGGTAGAGCTTTAGAGAGTGAAATAAAATCTAAAAATAATTTCGGAAGTATAAAATTAAATGTGAATACTAAACAAATCGGTATAGGTAGGTTTACTTTTCTTTATTTATTATCTTTCTATTTTATGTTAAGTAGTATATTTTCAAATTTCTTTAATATTATTATAGGCTGTATATTTCTATGTTTACTGGATCAATAAATCATTTTGGTATAACAAATAGGTAATAACCAATTTATAAATTTATTCAAAAATAATATTTTTATTTTTTGCACCAAAATACAACCACTAACCCATTAGTTTAGATTCTTTTGTTTTTAACTATTGCTTTATATGTGTTTGTATTATATTATATTTAAATTAATGTTGTAATTATAGGTGCCTTTTTAGTATTTGATATTGGACTGATTCAATTATTTACTTAATTGAAATTGAAATCGCCTTTTCAAGCTCTTGATCGTGCTCTTGACAAAGCTAACACAGTTGATGGAGTTGAAAAAAAAATAACCAAAACACCGACCGGTTTTTTTTTTATAAAAATGATGAAAAGAATGTCTCATTTGTTGAATCCGGTTTAATTTGTTTAGGCTCTGTGCAAACACACATAACATAATTATATACTTAAATACAATATACGCTACCATTAATAATCCGCTTTTTGGCTTCGCAGTGGTGAGGTAAAAATTAAGCTCAAAATCACATACCAACTAATAAAACGAGATAGTACGATACATTGTCTTATGTACATTACGTCTGTTTCGCAAGGGGGCAGGCATAGAGGTAAATATTATGATAAAACATTCCTTATAAATACAGGATACTGTGTGCGAGCGACCTAACAGCTAAAATCAGCTCGCACAGCAGGGTTAAAGGTAAGCAAAATTGGATATGAAACTGTTCCCACATATAATGCTTATTTCGTACATACACCTGTATAAACTGTACACACCAACAATTTAACTATGGTGGTAACGTTCATACTGAAAGTTTAGGCTCTTCAGTACTAGGTTTCCACGGACAGTGACGAGTTATAGTAGGTGGCGTCTACTTGTTATTCAGTATTCCGACTCGGAAATTGGACGGTCTTCACCTCCATAAAATAATGGGTTTATTCACCATAGAAATAGATCGCATGGGTTTATGGGAAGTGGAAGATGATTCGGAATTATGGCTTAATAAGCTGTGCCGTTTTAGCTTTGATATCGTAATGTAAATATTATGGAACATTTCATGTTCATGGAGCAGTTCGAGGGTTAAAAATAAACACGTCCGGTGAACTCTGGAACGCTCTCCCTGCCCATATATTTCTCCACAAGTACAGTCTCGGGTCCCTCAAGAGGGGCGTCAATGGGCACCTGTCAGGCCGGCATGGTATTCGCAACCCCCGCATACGACCGATGGGCGTCGTTAGATACCTTATGGGTAGCTCGGCGCCATATGTCGCGGAGTCAATAAACAAAAACAAAAATATATATATATATATAACGTAACGTAGAGCCGAGATGCCCCTGTTGGGTGTCGAAACAAACGAAAATTGCATCCCGCCTTTTTGTTTATTTTTTTTTAATCCCGTATGGGTGACTGATTCGGAGGGGCCAAAGCACATTCATTCCCCCTACCAGCCAATATCACCTCCGAGAAGGTAGGTGCCATACCGAAGACTTCCCTGGATTACTGACTGTACTGGACTTTGAAAAATAAACATTATTTTGATGAATGTAACTTAGAGTTAAAGAGAAAGTAGCATTCGTATTCGCAAAGATTACATATCACACACGCTGAATCCCGACAATCGGGGTAAGCAGAGTAATCGGTGTTGTGCTGCAAGAACTCAGTTAAATTACAGCACAATACCGGCCACCACATTTCGCAAAGTATTCGAACAAGATTCAATCGATAAAGCAGCAAGTAAGGCACGAAGACCCACCTGCTGCATGACTCGGTGGAAGTAACGTGCCAAGGTGAGAGGTGGCGAGCCTGTCGCCCTTTAGCACGGCATCTTGGCCTTATCCCTTAGTCGCCTTTTACGACATGCACGGGGAGAGATGCAGTGGGGATATTATTTTTAAGTACCGACCCCACACGGTACAGTACCGACCCCACACTTCGCAAAGATCTCACGTTTTCAAACGAGGCGATGTTACGAGGCAAGAAGCAATGTCGCATCACTAGCCATGCGTGGCCATTCGTGCAACGACGGAATGGTTACGGAACCCTCTGTTCGCGTGCGAACTTCTTCATCTTTTATTTTTGGTCTCTTTGTTACATTTTATACTCAGACCCAGACAAGTCGAATATTGTATTATTCTTATTTTATTTCTATCCAAGCAATAATAGGATATCGTCAAAACAGGCATATTATAATTTAGTAGCCATACTTTAAATGATAGTTTTTACTCTGTGGAAATATGGGTAGGCTTTAAGATTAGTTACTATTTTTATATATTTGTATATATATTTCTTGTTTATTATTTGTTATTTGTGTTGTCATGACATTTTAAACATTGTTTAAAAACATTGTTTGAAATAAAATAAAATAAAACCACAATTTACAAAAAAAAAAAACTAAAACTAAAAATTACTAAAAATACTAAAATTAACATTTGAACGAACGAATTGTGAACGATGTTCACAATTAACAGGCTTTTTCATAATTTGATGAGTATGTACAAACAAGAATAGCTTCCTGTGTGCTTTCCGCCTTGTCGGAAGGCTCTTCCGCCCAAATGGCTCTTTTAATTAATGTGCGCAGCGAACGAGCTCCGGTGTGCAGCAAATTTGGTTAACTGCACACACAAATGGGCAACCACTTGGGCATCAGTGTGCATCAAACACAATGGACACATCTGAACCACAGATGAGCGAAAGAGACGCTCGATGGTACACTGAGATCGCGTATGGGAATACAAAATATAATAAATGTATTTATAATTATTTCTGTGTTAAATGTATGTATAAGTAATTACTTATTTCTATACAGGGTGGTGTAACGGCAACTACATAAAATTTAGGAAATGATTATTGTGATTAATAGTAACAAAAAAGTCTAGTAACTTTTTTCTGATATCCCTTTAAATAAAAAGTTACAGTTTTCATACTTGATTAATTTAGTGTAAAAAGGATCTAAATGTTCCGCACTCACGTGGGAATGAAAAGGTGGTGAGTGAGCGAGCAAGGACAAGTGCGCGGAGCGAGGAGATGCGCAGCGGAGGCGGCGGCAGCGCGGCGTGAGTTTTTCGACCCCGACCGCCAGCACCCTCCCCCCGCACGCATCAAATTACACTAGACGAAAACATAAATTTCAAAAATTTATATCTCCAAAACTAGACACTTTAGAGAAAAACTTTATTTACTTTTTTTCTCGGAAAAATATGAGGATTGCGCTGGCGAAATTAATGTACTGACCGTTACAACACCCTGTATATTACTATTTGTGTGTGTGCGTGTGTGAGGGTGAGTGTATGTGTGTGTCATTTCATCATCATCATCATCAGCCCGTATCGGTCCACTGCTGGACATAGGCCTCTCCCAAGGCACGCCACCACACGTGTCATTTACTTTCATTTAATTTTTTTTATGGATAGCGCGACATGTGGCATCGTTTCACCATTTCATTTCATTTCCTTGCGGCTACGACTCGGCAGATCTTCATCGCCCATCTAACATAAACGAACATTCATTTGTAAATCTCAATAGTTACCTTCCCTTGCCTCTTACTAGGTGATAAGCCTACGCCGTCTGTCTGTCTGTCCGTCCATCCGTCCGTCCTAGTATCTTTTGAACCGTAATAGCTAGCCGGTTGAAATTTTCACAGAAATGTGTTATTATGGCGGATATGCTAACAATAATAAACAAAGCAAAAAGTAAACAAGGGGGTCCCCATACAAGAAACATGATAAGGATCAATTAGTAAATATTCACGCCATTAAATAGTAGATGGCGCCAAAGGTTGGCACCACCGCACTGAATGAAACGTCGATCGAAACGGCTATGTAAATAGTTCGTGTTATCCGTCCAGTTCAGTGTAGCCCACATGAAATGAAGGGAAGCACTGACATGGCACCTAGTTCACCTGGGTTTATGGGCTGACATCACGGATGGTGTATGTGATGTGGCCAACCGTGTCAGTTTCCATAAAAAAAAAGTTTGTTGACAGTGGTAGTTTACAAGATAGACGAATATGGATGTTGGCAGGTATGGCATAGCGGATATCTACGGAAACGTCAGTTCGCGAGTAAAACTCGCTATTTACCGATTTTTTCTGAATTATGTCCCCATCTCGAAACGTGCTTTAACTTCAACGTAGTCGGGTAAATGTATCTCAAAAGCTTCAAACGGCTTCAAGCGGCCAGCGGGCTTCCATTGTGAATTGGTTATTGTAAGCGCCCCCTAGATAGCATCGAAGATGACTTGAAATCTCTCAAAACTCTTTCATCGCACAACCGAGAGCTCCTCGACCGCGGCCGACACTCCAAGGTCTATTGTGAGCGCACCTGTATTGTTTTACAAGACTTGAGATATGTGCCGGAAGACGCCAGTAGGGATGGGCGAAAGTTTAAACTGTTTTAAAGCAAAATCTTGAAATCCGAACAGTTAGTTAATGCTTGACAGGTACGATTAGTAAGTACATCCATTTATTAATCCATTGACAATTTGATACTTCAAGTATCTTAATATTCATATAATTTGTTTTTATTTATTTTTTTCAATTATACTACATTGTAGTGTGTTTAATGTACTAATATAATTAAGTTGATACACAGTTTGCGTATAAGGCCCACTTGCACCAACACGAATTTAACGATATAAACCAGTTTAACTCGTTAAGCTAGCACCCGTTGACTGTGGGAACCGCGTTTAAATCCATAACTCGCTACTTAACTCTAAATTCGTGTTGGTGCAAGTGGGCCTAAGACTCTTTACACCTAAAATTGTGTGAAAATTCAAATTCAATAGATACAGCACTCGTACGGACGGACATGGATGTAATATCAGACGGATGGATCAGAGGATGTACTCTTCTCTCTTACGTTTTGTTTATAGACGTCCAGAAATACCAGCCTTCCGGCTATAAAATCCAGACGTCTATCCCTGCACTCTTGCGAGTACAGTGATCATGTATGCCAGATCGAGGCCCCATAGCTGTACCATTCTTCCGAAATAATCCCATGGGAAACACAGACTGAAGCCTTTCCCCAGCGAGCCTTTCGTACGGACGGACAGACAGACAGAGCGACGACGTAGGCTTCGTAATACCGTCGCGTTCACACTTTACCGGCTTTTTTTATTGTCTCCGAATTTTCCCCGCCGCGCGAGATAAGCGCGTGCGGGGAATATTAGCTCTATCGATAAACCTGAAATTCGACATTTTCACTACAAGGTCACGCGCCCGCACGACCGCGCTCTGATTAAGGGGAATCGTAAATTACAGGAAGTACAATATTCGGGTCACGTATGCACACCGCCGCCGCCGCCGCGCGGCGCCTCCGCGACGCGTGTAGGGGGTGTGAAAAATGTGTTATGAAAAAAATTATGAAATGGCAAACGTTTTGGAAATTATAAGACGCAACGGCCTATGTGTGCGAATGAAATTAAAATTAAAATAGGAGTACCTACTCCAATACTGGTTCAGGAATCACTGTAAATCTGCTGGCATTGCACCTAACCGAGCGTTGTTTCGCGACGAGAGGTGATTGGTCTCTCGGCACAGCCACCCATGTTGGTTTACAAAAAAAATATATAATAAAATGTCAGCCTCGGTAGCTCAGTGGTATTCTACTGTCATGTCGGTCGTGATCATAAAGCACACCTGGGCGCGGTCAGTACTTCCGTGAGGTGGGTGACCACTCGACCATTAGATGCTGACCGTGGTTCGGATTTCACGTAAATTTGTAGGTCCCTTCCCTTCTTACCTTACTAGGTGGTAGGGCATAACCCGCCCGGTTTGGTACCACCTCACCGCACTAAATGTAAGGTCGATTGAAACGGCTGTGTAAAATAGTTAGTGTTTTCCGTACAGTTCAGTGTAGCCGGCACGACCGGAAGCACTGCAGGATCCATAAAAGAATTCTAGGGGGTAGGAGTCGCTTCGCACTCCTGCCGCTGTTCTTTAAAAGAGCAATCACAGTGGCACGTGGAGAATGCATTTTTTTTTTATGGAAACTGACACGGTTGGCTACATCACCTACAACGTCCGTGATGTCAGCCCATAACACCGGGTGAACTAGGTGCCACGTCAGTGCTTCCCCCTTTGATCGTGCCGGCTACACTGAACTGGTCGGAGAACACAAACTATTTACATAGCCGTTTAGACCGACGTTTCATTCCGTGCGGTGGTATCAACCCGGGCGGGTTAAACCCTACCACCAAGTAAGATTAGGAGGGAAGGGACCTACAGTTTTACGAGGAATCCGAACCTCGGTCAGCCTCCAACGGTCAGCGGTCACCCATCCAAGTACTGACCGCACCCAGCGTTGCTTAACATTCAATAGCGACAGTTGACTGTCTGCACCACTGAGCTAACGAGGCTGACAAATGCATGTATGTATGTTCTCTTGATAAACAATTAATGTCAGAAACATAAAAAATGTGGATGTAATGGTTTGGTTACACTCTTGAAATGAATTGAAAAAAATCGTCTAACTTTGATGACTCACTGTGTCTGCAAAATAATAATAAATGTAATATGGTTGGGTCAAGGGCCAGATCCAGAAGGCAGCCCTGCTCGACACTGCACGCATCGTCCGGAGGTTCCTCTCTTTGGGACCCGACCATCAGTAGCCTGGGCTCGCCCCGCCGCCGGTGGTGGAAACTCCGTTTGTTTTTATGTTAATTTTAGGTTTTAATTTAAAAAAAAAATGTTAATTTTATATAAAAAGAAATGTGGAAATAAATGGATAAAAATGTAATAATATTGTTTTTATTATTATATTTTGTTGTATTTGCGCCACCTTCCTCATTTTGATGCTATACATGTGTTTTGTATGTGCGTTACTTAGAAACTGAGCATTGACCATTTTCCCGGTTCATGTTTCGTGTCGGTGACGTCATATTTTAGTCTGCATGCATCCCACCTTGTATCGTAAGAGCAAGACGTGATTCCGCATCAGAACTTTTCTCCGTGTCTGTCTCCCTCTATCGAAGGTAATTCCTTACAACAATATTCCGTGGTTATGAAAATGAGATACCATGTCAGCCTTGTCATGTGATGTTTCTTAGAAAAATCACATACGACATCTTATCCCATTCGGGAACTGAAACGCCCTCTAGGCGGGAAGAGTCTTCGGGAGCATTACTCAATGCATAGAGGTAGGTATGATAGGACGAGTTTTATTATTACGATGTTGTCGTTAGATTTTCGGCTTTAAGTCAACTTATCAGGCCGTGAGCGATAAATATTATTGTTATAATTATCGTGTACTTAACGCACTGACTGACACTGTTGACATGACCCATTGGGGGAAACAATAATATTCGTCATTATACTGACTCAGTAACACTAGCAAGTAATAATATTGATAGTGTGAAAGCAGGTTTACAATAAAATTATACCATTCATTTTGTCAATTATTTAACCATAAAAATTTAACACCTATCTAGATAAACTTGAAAAAAAAACATGATCTAAATACAAAATTGCATCCTAATCGTTAAGAGCCTTTTCCTAGAAATCATATATATATATACAAAGAGCAATGGCGAGCTCCCATACATGAAAATAGTTGACATTATTTGGCATCGTCTAGAAATAAAAAAAAATTTATTAGGTTCTATTAAAGTCTCTTAAAATTTGTGTATTTTTTTTTTGCCGGACGAAGTCACAAAACAAAATTATTAAGGTTTTCATTTTTTAGGTTATGTTTGACTGGGTCTTTTATTCTGTCCAGTCTATTCTCAATACCCTGATATGTAGGTACTTACTCAGTAATAAGTAATAAGGCGAATTATTTATTTTTGCCGCGTTCTCTCGTCGTGATATTAGTTGCTTGCTTCTGGTTGCTAGTCAACTCGCATCTCAGCGGTGGTAAGACATCTGCATCTACACCTGTGATACTCTAAGGTGCACTGGATCTACATCTGTGATACTCTAAGGTGAAACAGAATATCTAAATAAATAATTATTTCAAAGATTATAATCTTTGTTTGAGTACAGGTCATTCATTTAGAAGTCAATAAAGCTTCATTTAATAAGAATATATTTTATGTGGCTTTTATAAATCTAAGCAATTATTGCTAAAAACTAAGAAAATTATTCCAAGCAGATTTACTAATATCGTGTTTATAGACGCTAACAAACAAAGTCAAATATTATTTCGCCATTGCTCTTTAGCTAAGTTAAAGTAATAGGATTATTCAAGTGCATCGTGTGATTTTGATTATTTTTTTATTATTAATGAAAAGGGTCATTCTAAGAAATACAAATATATATTTTTTATATTTTTAAAAGGCATAGTTTAAGATATTTGGGAAAATAAAGGAAAATGGCACATTCCTCATTCTCAACTAAACTACTGAGGCAAAATTTTTGGAAAAATATTGGTTGTCTGTAAAGTCGGTTTACGGACGATAGTTTTACGTGATGACGTCATAAAGTATATAAAGTGCGAAGTCAGATACAAAATCAGTTCCGGCGGATATTTACCATGTAAAATTAATTTAAGTACATGATGAAGATGTGATAATAAGTAATAAAACATATGAGAAAATAACGACTATTAATTTTTGTTTAATTTATATTTAAAAAACCTAAAAAGCCAATAATATTAAATAAATTTATAATTTTATTTTTCGATTACTAAAGTTGTATTTTTTATGCCGGCAGAATATATTTTATCGCTGACAACACTTTTCTTGCTACATTCCAGTAGTGTCAGCACATCTGATATAGACAGCTTACCTCAGCAGAAATAAATTTATAAATACCGCTGAAGTATTTCAGTGTCTATATCAGATTCTGATATAGACAGCTTACCTCAGCATAAATAAATTTATAAATACCGCTGAAGCATTTCATTTACTATTGACGCTAGATATGGACGCTAGATGCCGCTCCATGAAATCTTCACATACTGTTGAGAAATTTTGATGCGATAGGTAATGGTCGATTAGCCCGCGTTGTTAAGACGTCTGGTCGGTGATGGTGGCAGGGACCGCGGGTGCGAGGCTCGCAAAAGACGGTGAAATATATTTTGTATTTCCTACTATTGTATATGCTTCTCTATCGCGCTCTCGCTTGCACACACAGTTCTCTATCGCGCTCTCGCTTGCACACACAGGTTTAGATGGAACGTGACACTTCTTCGTGCGTGCAGCCGGTGTTCATCAATTTATAAGACGTGACTTCATCACGTCAAAAACTAGGGGCGTCTATTATAGTTTAGAGGAAAACCTAAACGAAAATTTAGTTCTCACGGAAAACGGAATGGTACGCGGAACCCACGCGAAAATTTAGTTCTCACGGAAAACGGAATGGTACGCGGAACCCACGCAAGTTCGACTCGAACTTGATCGATTTTTTTTCGACAGTTTAACAGCACTCAAGTTTTCTCTTTACTCACGTCTCTATGGCTCAATATACGTGCGATGTATTTGCCGGCAAGTTTTTTTCTCTTTCCCTATTTTCTTGTATTTTGTGTCGCTGCGCGGGGAGCCTTTAATGGTTCCTGAATATTAATGTGTCGAAAATGTTTCCTTTTTGTTACTACTCTAAAATATTCTCTACGAGAGAAAATGAAATAGAGTGGTAATGGTATAACGTACGAACAAAATTTTCTTTGCGCGTAAAATAGTTTTTAGCGTTCCGTATCTGTCGTACGGGACCCTATTACTAAGACTACGCCGTCTTTCTGTCTGTCTGTCTGTCTGTCCGAGGGCTTTATCTCTTGAACCGTAATAGGTAGCCCGTTGAAATTTTCACAGGATATGTGTTATTATGGCCGATATAACAACAAATAATCAAAATAAGAAAAAGTAAAAAATTCACGGGGTCCCCATACAAGAAACTAAAAAGTGTATGCGCGCCATCTACTGAAAACAGTATGAAGCATTTTAACTAATCCATAGATGGCGCGAGTGGCGCTGACCATGACACGGCGATACGGAACCCTTGGTGCGCAAGTTCGATTCGCACTTGGCCGGTTTTTGAAATGTTCATAGTACCAGGCTCGATATTGTTAAAAACTTTGAAAAAAAAAATTTTTTTTTCTTTTCTTTAAAACCAATCGAGTTACATTGTCAAGAGCTTGAGGAGGCATTGCACATAATTATTAAAACTAAGAGGAATAAAATAAAAAATAACATAAATCTTTTGTAAAACCCGGCTATGAAAAACGAAGGAAATATCAAGGAAAACTGGTCTTATATTTCAGTAGAAAATGTTGCGTTCGGGCGTGTAGAAGAATGCGAAAAGACCGACTACAGGATTTTCTACTGCTCTTGATCAATAAAATTGATGTTACATCCTTCGTTTTTCGTAGTCTGGTTTTGATAAAATGTTTGAATAATATTTGCATTTGTAGCATAATCCCAAGATCACATGTACATAATATAACCTAACCCGACGTTAGGAGCTTGTATCTCTCAGAATTGGATTACCCCGTGCGACAACTGAAGTTATTAAATTTGCTTGAGGTGAGCGAACTGTCAAAGAGTTGAAGGAATAGAAGAGCTATCGACTCGTTGATCAGCTGAACATTATTGTGTGCAACGGAAATTTAATTATTAGTCTTATGTCATTGCCACACTTGTGGACTGTCCTTGTGGGGGCATAATATCCCCACTACATCTCTCCCCTGTGTCGTCGTAAAAGTCGACTAATGGACAAGATGCCGTGCTAAAGGGCTACAGGATAGCCACCTCTTACCTTGGCGCGGTCCTTCCACCGAGTCATGCAACAGGTGGGTCTTCGTGCCTTACTTGCTGCTTGATAGTTATCTTGTCCGAATACTTTGCTAAGCGGTGGTCGGTGTTGTGCTGTAATTTACAAGAGTACCTGCAGAACAATTCCAATTACTCTGCTTACCCCGATTGTCAGGAATCAGGATGTGGTATTTATGTATGTATGTATTAAATAATGCCTGCTCTCCACATTTTAATTCCTCGCTAACGGTGACATCGTACCTTGTATCTGCACACGCAAATAATATATTCACGCACACAGGTAAATATGCAAGCTAGGTTTACATTCTGAGACTCATCCAGTTTTATATACGTTTTTGTCACAGAGCATTTCAGTTAGTTAGAAGGGAAAACAAGTCGTAGTCGGCGCAACACAAGTAAGTACCGGCTGACTTACTTCATACTAGGCACTGAATCAAATGACTCAGGCAGACGTTGAGCCATAGTAGAAAAATGTCTGTGTGGACTACTTTTATCATAGTACGGACTAAACAAGAACGTTAGAGGTAGTGACGTCGGACTTTCCCCGCGCCAGCGTAACACGATATTAGTAAAAACGTACTAATAACATTCGTTATTATTACCCAATCGGAGCGCGATACCACCCGATACCACCCAATCAGTCCCCGAACAGTCGGGGGAAGCAGAGTATTCGGTGTTGTTCTGCAAGTACTCTTGTAAATTACAGCACAACACAACACCGACCGCCGAATTTAGTAAAGCCTGAGGACAAGATAACTATCAAGCAGCAAGTAAGGCACGAAAACCCACCTGCTGCATTAACTCGGTGGAAAGACCGTGCCAAGGTCTTTCCACCGAGGTGGCTAGCCTGGCTAGCCTGTCGCCCTTATGTACTCATCGTGTTTTCAGTATAAGTTCAATAGTACGGATTAGTTCACTTTTTAAAATTTTAATTACAGCATCAAACAAACCTGTTTGTTACAATCGCCAGCGGTCTCCAAACTTTTTTAAAGGAGGGCCATACTTTATCAAATATTTGTGCTCGGAGCAATGAAACCAACATTTTAGTGTTCGTAAATAAATAGTAAACTAATCAAAGTATCTAATTTCCTCGAATAATCTTTCAATCAGAAAAATAAAACCAATTGCGAGATTTTTTTTTTTCTCTTGAAACCCTGGCCTATGCAATAGCGAAGAAATCGCATTCGAAAAATCGCTCTGATCCGCTCAGCGTATGCCCTCTCCGCGCTTTCGAATGCTTAAACAAAGTTCTACATAATCGACCTGCATGTTAGCGGGCGGCGCACTATCGAGTGAGAAGTTTCTCCAATTTCCCCGCACATTACGGCAAGAGTTTGCACTGGCAACATTAATACAGTAACTGCCCTGTGTTGCCATAACGATGTACATTTAGTGCCGCACTGGCCTAAGATACTGTCTGCCGTGGGCGAGGAATTTTTGGATTCGCGATATTTTCGCGTGGCTTCGCTCGCGGTATTGTAGGTTATATATAGCTACACGCCAATGAGTTTTTCTGCCGGAAAAATTCAAGTGCGGATGATTTTTATTTATATTGTGTTTAGGTTTACGTATGTATTTTTATACTTTCAGATTGATATATAAATTTTATGATAGACAATTTAAGATTAGTATTTACAATTTTAAGACATTTTTATGATTTTTTTAATAAACATTAATTTTAAATTATATATTTTTGAATGGAATTTTTAGTTTTGCTTGTATGCGCTTGAATTTTTCCTCAAGTATCCAAAGACTCTGGGTTAGCTGAAGAACAAAATGTTTGCTGATATCGCCAACATACACACAGAGAGACGTGCTAGACAAAGTGGACGGACAGACAGGCGGCGTAGGCTTAGTAATAGGGCCCCGTACGACGGATACGGAACCCTAAAAAGAACCAATTTGATATCTCCAATACTTTTTAGGGTTCCGTATCCGGTACGGGACTATATTACTAAGCCTACGCCGTCTGTCTATGTGTCCGTCCGTCCGTCTGTCTGTCTGTCCGAGGGATGTATCTCTTGAACCGTAATAGGTAGCCCGTTGAAATTTTCACAGAATATGTGTTATTATGGCCGATATAAAAACAAATAATAATAATAAGAAAAAGTAAAAAATCACGGTGGTTCCCATAGAAGAAACCAAAAAGTGTATGCGCGCGTGCCATCTACCGAATAGATTATGAAGCGTTTTAACTAATCATGACATTTAAATAATATGAAGCATTTCATAACGCACCATCTAGATGGCGTGAGTGGCGCTAGCCATGACATGGCGATACGGAACCCTCGGTGCGCGAGTTCGACTCGCACTTGGCCGTTTTTTTGTTCTACGATTTTTTTTTATAAGTTCCAGCGCCGCACACTGCAGCTGGCATGGCGTCTATCTGAGCGTGGTTTCGCGAGGAAGGGTATTATTGGCTGTGTCTGATTTTCCATTGAGTATTTGCACATAGCCAGACATACCGGCTGTCTATAAAAGCATTGGTATATGCTCTCACGGACTAAAATTGTCTGTGAAAATCAAAATATTTTTCTTTTATTCGTGCCTTTAGATTCTGCTAGACATAGGTCTTCCACCCGAGATTCGAACCTCTGACCTCCACTAGAACTATGCCAAATATGGCACCTCAAAAAGTGTGTGATGCTTACTCCTCCCATGCAAAAATTCCGGTTGGTATGGTCTGGTAAGAGTTGCAAATTAAGGAACACACAGACAAGACTTTTTGTGTGGAAATTACATTCCAAATAGGCACGATAAATTTAACATCTAAATTGCAATATCGACAAAAGTTTCTATTTCCCCGCACATTATGGCGGGAGTTTCCAGTGGCAACATTAATACGGCAACCTGGTCTGTGTTGCCATAACGATCTACCTTTAGCGCCGAGAATATACTGCGGCTGGCACGTTAACCCTGAACGAAAGAATTCTTGGATAACCTACATGCATAGATAACGTTGCGCCTGTTTCCCAGTGGGGTAGGCAGAGACAACGGATCCCCGCGTGCCACGATCCTGACACACCTCTGCCGCCTCTTCCACACTGATTATATTTTTATTTTAAATCGTTTTTGGTGCTACTTTTTTTGGAAGTCGGTTTTATGTTTTTAAAACAATTTTTTTAATTATAATTTTGTTTCAATCTTACAACTTCAAGGACTAATACATACATACCACACAGCCCCGACAATCAGGGTAAGCAGACTAGAGCAGAGTAGAGCAGAGTAATCGTTGTTGTGCTGCAAGGACTCTGGAAAATTACAGCACAAGACTGACCACCACGTTTAGCAATGTATTAGGACAGGATATAACTATATAAAAGGTTGACTGTAAGAAATCTCTGTAAGGGATAAGTCCGCCTTTGCACCTTATGTAAATTTTCCAATGTATTTGTTACTGTTTAATGTTTACTGGAGCAATAAAGAATTTTCTATCTATCTATCTATCCAACTATCAAGCAGCAAGTAAGGCACGAAGACCCACCTGCTGCAATCCGTAGAAGGACCGTGCCAAGGTGAGAGGTGGCGAGCCTTCTGCACTTTAGCACGGCATCTTGTCCTTATCCCATAGTCGCCTTTTACGACATGCACGGGGAGAGACGCAGTGGCGCTATTATTTTTAAACACCGGCCCCACACAGTACAACTTCAAGGAATAATTCATAATTTATTTGTCTTATAATATCTTATTTTGTATTATCATTGTATATTTAAATTATAAGTATTGGAGTTAGATGAGCGCACAAGGCTTACATGGTGGCTTAGTGAAGAACGGTTCTTGCGTGTTAGATGAAAATCTAGTGTAGGAGCCAATGTATACTTCAACCGCTTGGCATGTTTTTTTTTATAATAAATCATTTCATTTCATTTTATGCTCGTCGTAAATGTTTTAAAGAATTTTTAACCCTCAGAGGATGCTTTGGACAATTTTCAATAGCCACGTTGGGGCTGGCATAGTCGCATGGCGGCTAAAACACTATTCCAATAACGGAAAAAATATAGTTTATGGGAACGTATTCATTCACAGTCTATCGCGTCCGTGAAATAAATTCATTTATCAAACACCTGGTGAGGTAAGGGAAGGGAGCTGCAAAAGTTTGTACATCCACGGCGAACACATATTAAGTTATTCAGCGCTCTAAGACTTTAATGCAAATATAAAGCCTTTCCGGGATGCCTGCTCTAGTCTATTTCCCGCCGTCGAGTTAGAAATACTTCCAGAACTGTAATATGGTTACAGTCTGGAATAGAAGGAAATAACATTGATTAAAAACTATTCTAATCTACTCGACGCCATCTATGTAGAAAACTTGCAGAAATGTGATGTGGCTAGTTGATTACAGTCTGTAACAGTAGGAAAAACATTAATTACAATTAGCAGCAGTAGGAAACACTGTTGCAGTCTACTTCACGACATCGCAGTAAAAAAACTTTCAGTACTGTAATATGGTTACATTACGGAACAGTGGGAAAAACATTGATTACAATCTAAAGCAGTAGGAAAAACTGTTCTAGTATACTCCACGAGACTGCAGTAAAAACACTTTTAGTCCTGTAGTATGGTTACAGCCTGGAAAAGTAGGAAAACATTGATAAGTAATACAATCTACAGCAGTACGAAAAACTGTTTTAGTCGACTTCACGACGTCGCCGTAGAAAAACTTTCAGTACTGTAAAATGGTTACAGTCTGGAACAGTAGGAAAACATTGATAATACAATCTACAGAGTAATGAAAACTCTTTTAGTCTACTCCACGACATCGCCGTAGAAAAACTTTCAGTACTGTAATATGGTTACAGTCTGGAACCAGTATGAAAAACATTTATTACAATCTACATCAGCAGGAAACACCTCTGTTGTCTGCTCCGCGCCATTGACATGAAAAATCTTAAATATTAAGTTAAGTGAAGTGAAGTTAAGTGAAGGTTACAGTCCGTAATAGTAGGAAGAAACATTGGTTACGAAATTGAGAAACTGTTCAATTTTGTTATTAAACTGAAACACGTCTACTCGTTAGCTTTTGGTCTATCCTTTCTGCTTACCCCCTTGAGGCCAGCTCGATGTTGCTAATACAACCGACATGCCCTTTAATTATAAGTGCAAGTATTAAATTCCGTTTTCCGGTTTAAATACACCCAAGAGAGTCGTAGAGTTTCGCAAACTTGTTGGTTTTATTTTTTTCTCATAGACTACAAAACTCGCGATGAGGATTAAATTATGGTGGAAAATTTAGCAACACATGTGGAACTTAAAACAATCTCTGGTGAGTCATTCATTACCTTCTGCTTACTGTTTATTGTTTATTTATTTATCGACATGCACACTCGCTTTTTATATTTATTCATTAGATACAAATTTTATCTGATAAGCAAAGGCGAAAATAAAGAGAAAAAATACGTCCCGACCAGGATTTTCGGATAAGCATTTTAACTAATGAAGAAATCACTAATATTTTCTTTCTTGTTTTTTTTTTTAATGTGAAATTATATTACGCCCACCACGAAGCCAACTTGAAGCAGGCCAGTCTCCACAAACTAAACCCATTCACGAGCAACACACCGAAGCCAGCCGCCAGCCTACTCTCTACTACCAGCTCATGTTTGTCCAGTCTGCCCGTCTTCGCTGCGTACTGGTTCGATCTGGTCTAGGTACACGAGTCTAGTTACGGTCTAGATAGGGCGACCCTTCCCGACCGTACCAATCGCATTCTCGTCATTCAATAATGTTCGTTGGTCTCATAATGTCATACATTTTGTCAACATGACTAAACCACTGAAGGATTCTCTTTGCAATCATTGTCACTTCATTCTTTCAGACTGCAACGCAATCTCACTACACTGTTTCTAACGTAAAATAGTATTAAAATAATACCCTTTCCCCGGCGACATTAGTCCACCTCCGGACTGGCACTGAAATTGGCTGAGCCTGAATCTTCGACCTCGGGCAGAGCCACGCAGTTCGGAAGAAATAAAAAAAAGGCCAAGGAAAAATTATAAAAAAGTCCAACCCCTGTCTTCATTTCAGGACCCTTTTAACGGAAACTTTAAAACTGTCCTTAATTTGTTCTCAATTAATTAGTACTTAAAATTAATAACTCATTAATTTTAAGTACTCAACTCACTCAACTCAAGCATTATAGACTTTTGCCAATTATTATTTTTTTAATTGGGAATATTGAGCTGCCTATAACAAAGTTTAATAAATTATAACTTTGCGTTCATAGTCATGTTTAAATTCACTTGTTTGGTGTGTGTTTAACATTTCTATACACGCCGCGACCATTGTTGGCACACACTGAAATTTCCAAATGAAATTATTTTCGATAAATTTTTCGACGGGTCGATTGCGCCAACATAGACTTAACTAGTAAGTAATTAACAGTAATTTTACTTAATATTATGCTCATCTTAAAGACACTTACGGTAAAAAAAAATCTGTTGCGTCATAGTGAAATACTGTCATTAGAATCCTAAGTTGACTTAAAATTAAGTCTGGGTGTTCGGTCATTTAACTCATCTAATTTAACACAGGTACGGCTTTCTTTCAAGCGGCGGGTGACCGAGCGGTTTGGGCATCGGCTTCTCATGCGAGAGGTCCAAGGTTCGAACCCGGTCGGCGTGTACCAATGACTTTTTTCTGACGAAAAAATTTACGCTTCACCGTTCGGAACCGGTGTAAAACTGTATGTCCCTTCCCTTGCCCCTTACTAGGTGGTAGGCTCAAATTGTAGCCGACTGGGTTGGTACCACCGTACTGGATGTAAGATGGCCGCATAGCTGCCTCGGTTGTGTTCTCTAGTCCATTATAGTCAGCAATCCCGGGAAGTCTCCGGTATGGCACCTACCTTCTCGGAGGTGATATTAGCTGGTCGGAGCATGTGTTTTAGACCCTCCGACTCAGCCACCCATACCGGATTACATAAAAAAAGGCCCATAAGAAAATTTACAAAACTGCGCAGTGAACAGCGAATGAGTAGCATCAACTGTCTCTCAAATAGTTTCATTTGTGGACTTTAAGACATAATTTTTTGAATGTTTTTATAATGTCTTTATAGTCTCTAGCTCCACACTAGTGTCATCTCTATCTTCTTAATTTTGAAAGATAGAGGAGAAAACACTTCGATTTAAGTTACGTGCGGATGTAACCTGTCGATAGTTAACGGGCATTTCAGATATTTAAGTCTGTGTTGGCGATGTTACTTTTTTTTATAGATAGCGCGTCATGTGGCATAATTTCGCCTACAAGTAGGTGTCTAACGATGCCCATGGACATTCTGTGATGCACGGGGATTGCGAATGCCATGCTGGCCTGACAGTAGCCTTTTCACGCCCCTTTTGAAAAACCCTAGGTTGTACTTGGGAGGAAATAGATGGGCAGCGAGTGCGTTCCACATTTTCCCGGTTCTGTGAATAAAAGACCTACAGAACCGGTTGGTATCGCGCATCCGTGGTAGGTCGATAGAATAGGGGTGCATCCCCTGTGCAGTACGCGTAGTGCGGAGGTCGAATGGGGATGGCGGATCGCGTGAAACAGCTCCACCGAACATTGCCCATGAAATAGACGATAGAACACACTTAGGGAGCCAATGTCCCTACGGAGTTGCAGTGGTTCTAAGTGGCGAGACACCACAGCCCTTTGAAGATATATTGTAAAATTCTAACGAAATAGAACCTTCCTGCATGTAGACTAGACAGACACCTCATCGCCTTAAGCTTCTGAAATGCGGCAGCTTTTCCTACCCTTACTATTTATCTTTTCTACCTGTCTAGTAAACATACAAGGTGGCCCGAAACTATTTTTTAACATTGAAAATGTTTTGTTAGTTGGGTTCTGATGATGGAGCCGGAATGAAGCCATAGGAACTCCTAAACTACACATGATAAACCCATCGTGTTTGCGCTCGTTGGATATGTCTTCGCAAGTACTCTTGTCATATATAATGTCCAGGGTCCTGATGATGGAGCCACAATGAAGCCATAGGAACTCCTAAACCACACACGATAAATCCACCGTGTTTGGGCTCGTTGGATTTTCCTTCGCAAGTACTCTAGTCATATGTTATTTCCAGGGTCCTGATGATGGATCCGGAAGGAAGCCATAGGAACTCCTAAATTACACATGATAAATCCACCATGTTTGGGCTCGTTGGATTTGTCTTTGCAAGTACTCTATATATGATTTCCAGGGACCTTATGATAGAACCGAAAGGAATTATATCAGCACGTGTAAGGGCTATAAAGGAATTGTTATGTCTTTTTTTGCTTCCGAACTGGGTGGCTTTGTCCGAGGTCGAAGCATCAGGCGCAGCCAATTTGACCCCCGATGAGGTGCCAGTCCGGCTTGGAGGTGGACTATGTCGCTGGGGAAAGGCTATTAACCCGCGATTTGAAGATCCGTGGATTGTAGGAGTGGGGAAAGATATTCCCCGGAAGCCCGTTCCACACCTGTGCACCGCACAAGAACGATTTAGAGAAACGTGCAGTTCGAAGAACTCTTCACAAAGGGGTGTTCTTAATATGTCTGCTTACGTTTTAATATAAGTTACGAATTTCCTCTGAAACACGTGAATTAACTAGCTCACTATAAAGCTTGCTAAAGCTAGTTAAAAATAAATTTACACTTCCAACTATGAGCTTATTCACAGCGCATATAAGATATTAATCCAACAGACTAAGTCACCTTTATCTTCAGGGCACCGTGTACCTCCCGGGAGCGCGTTGGCTGCGACGAAGCCGTTTGTACGAATTAGCCTTAATTAAAAATAAAATATTGCCGGCCACCCTGTAGAATTTCAATGTGAACTCTTCTGTGTATTCGTGTTGGATTAACAAGGCAGTCTTTTATGTGCTTTGCAGTACGGTAGGTAAATTAAAGCTTCCCCTTACTAGGTGGTAGGCTCAAATTGTAGCCGACTGGATTGATACCATCGCACTGGATGTAAGATGGCCGCATAGCACCCTCGATTGTGTTCTCCTCCAGTCCAGTATAGCCAGCAATCCAGGGAAGTCTCCGGTATGGCACCTACCTTCTCGGAGGTGATATTGGCTGGTCGGAGCATGTCTTTGGCCTCTCCGACTCAGCCAACCATACCGGACTCAATAAAAAAAAACGCTGAAGGGTGGGGAGCATTGATGAAAAAAACAGTTTTTTTTATGTAATCTGTTATGGGTGGCTGAGTCGGACAGGCCAAAGCACATGCTCCGACCAGCCGATATCACCTCCGAGAAGGTAGGGTCCATACTGGAGACTTCCCTTTTGGATTGTTGGTTATGCTAACTGAACTTTTATTAATGACTTCACTGAAGCCTTTGTTCTTTGTATTTTATTATCTTTTTTTTATGTATATATCCTAGACTTGATATTGTGCACTGGCGTTTCGCTGGCCATCATAGTTTATTCCCTATAATTTTAACCAAATCACAGAAATGCAAATCAACCTCCTTCCGACATATTTTCCGAATTGACACTTCTTACAGTAGAAAACTTTCAAATATTTTTCTACATTCTAAAAACAGCTGAAGAAAAGGACATTCTTTTTCAATAACGTCAAACACAATAATATGTGGACTGAATTTTTTTCAGACACAGATTATATATAACCAACGCACTGTGTATACACCACAGTACAATATTATTTATTTTTTGGTTAGACTTATGTTATATTTAACCACAGAGCATGAAATGCGCGCGCCCGCCCCTACTAGAGGCGCCGTGAGCGCGATTTCTCTACAACGCCGTTGAAGCCTGTGGGCGTGGCCTATGACTTACATATGTGTGTTGTGCGTGTGCATTTGTTTTGTGCGTGTGCCTAACTTGCTCCTCTTTGTGTGTAGTGTCGATCACAGAGCATGAAATGCGCGCGCCCGCCCCTACTAGCGGCGCCGTGAGCGCGATTTCTCTACAACGCCGTTGAAGCCTGTGGGCGTGGCCTATGACTTACATATGTGTGTTGTGCGTGTGCATTTGTTTTGTGCGTGTGCCTAACTTGCTCCTCTTTGTGTGTAGTGTCGATACTAGCACACACACACACGTACGAAGCGCTAGCAGCTCAGCGTACGGTTATTGGGTTTCAAATATCATCGCTAAGGGCGCCTCTAGTAGGGGCATATTTAGTAATCTGTGGTAGGGGGCGCGGGCGGTAGGTATTTGATGCTCTGTGTATTTAACGTAATTAAAACGTTGTATGTAAGTGATATTAAAAAAAAGGCTCTATAAGTTTTCTTACGCGGTTCTTCCTTATAGATTGCATCGAGGCATGACAAAAATAAAAAATGATGACGAACCATAATATGCGAACGATACTTAATACGCATATGTCTCAACGAAATATTGTTATGTAAATGTTGTGTGGCGAAATAAATATCTGAATCTGAATCTGCTGGACTAGAGGCAGGCCTCACGCACTCTATGTACTTGCGCGCGCTAACTACCTACCGCCCGACGGGCCGCCGGCGGTCTTTTTCAGTAAAAATTCGTCAGCCGCGCGAAGTATACATAGACGCTCGCCCACGCAACTGCGCGCAGCTGCAAAGCAATAACCACTTTACACTCGATCGTTAAGGTACATTTTCGCACGCAGCGATTGGCGATGTGAAACAGTAGGCTATTAAAGCCCGAAGGTAGGAACATTTTCTATGGAGTGATTTATCTGTTACGAAGTAACTATTAAGTAATCTGTGCTAGAGGAGAGAGAATGAATGGTATGCAAGTGGACCAAAAAAACACTGACTGAGGTAAAACCTAAAACGGCTAGATTTTCCCTCAAGTCCTTTCTTCAATCTGTGATATTAAACTTTTTCTTCGATGATTCTCAGCTTCAGTCTTCAGTCATATTATGTGACATGGAGCATTCTACACATTTGCGTGAATAGGCACCTGTCAGACCAGCATGGCATTCGCAACCCACGCGTACGACCGAATACCCATGGGCGTCGTTAGACACCTTATGGGTGGCTCGAAGCCACATGTCGCTCTTTCTATAAAAAATCTACTTACAATAACTTTGCGGGTTTGAAGTGTATTTTATTGTATTGCTTTCGCGAACACTGCTTTTTAAAAAAAAACCATTTAAGTCGTTCCATCCGTGAAACGTAATTTTTATGTTTTTATGCTTCATAATTACTTAATTACAAACACAGCTAAGAACCACTCCGGTTACACGAGCTTTCTAATAAAAAAAACCGCATCCAAATCGGCCCATCCGTTTGGGAGCTACGATGCCGCAGACCTTTTATAAGAATAGCCCCACTGCATCTCTCCCCGTGTATGTCGTAAAAGGCGACTAAGGAATATGACTCCCTTCTTATATTACTAGGTGGTAGGGTTTAACCCGCCCGGGTTGGTACCACCGCACTGAATAAAAAATCGGTCGAAGCGGCTATGTAAATAGTTTGTGTTTTCCGTCCAGTTCGCGCAGCCGGCACGACCGAAGGGAAGCACTGACGTGGCACCTAGTTCACCCGGTGTTATGGGCCGAAATCGCGGATGTTGTAGGTGATGAAGCCAACCGTGTCAGTTTTCCATAAAAAAAAGACAGACAGGAGAACTTATAACATCCCTCTTTTTCCCTAGGGGGTTAAAAAGCTAAGCCTCGGACAGTGCGTCCTAGCAGCCATCGAAAGCAAGGCCAACACGCCAAGACTCAAGTCTGAATCTCACCAAGTGACTTTCCCTGTACCAGCGGCCATAACAGTTAGGTTTAACTGCGCTGACGGATGAGGGTGGATGCGCCCCTAGCCCCTAGCCGCCCCTTCTCGGTGACTTCGGGAGGAACTTTTGAGGTGTAGGCGAGGAATCCGAGAAGATAGAACCGTTATGTACACTCCGTTCATCCTAGGAACTAATGTCGAGCGGTTTCTCTTTCTCTGTACTTCTCACTCTCGCAAAGGGTGATTGAAGTGACTGTGAACTGAGGTTATGAATAAAGTTTAATTTAAAAAAATTATTGAATTATTGTTTATTTATTTCATAAATGAAAATTTTGCAATAAACCTGTTTATTTTTATTTTTTGCTTGGAATCAAGTTAAATATTTATATTTTCACTGAAAATTATTTAATATTAAGATTACATATTATTTAAATTTTGTGCCTAATCTACTTACTTCAGCTGTTCGTTATAGTGTAGGTGCCACCTTTGGTGGGTTAACTTATCCACCTACTAGGTAGATAAGTTAACCCACCAAGACAAATAATATACAAAACTTCAAAAGAACACGTGAAAAATATGCAAAACAATTAATACGTTATTATTATGACGCGTAGGAAAGCCTACTGATGATTAATGCGTCGACTGACCGGCCGACTGCACCTGGCTACCTGAAACCTTCTCAGAATAAAAACGCAAAAGTATCTCCAGGCGCAGCGGCGCACGCGCCGTTATGGTTTTGAGATGGCTTTCGCATACTTACACATATGACTCACAAACACAACCTTGTGTCCTGTGTAAAGAAGAGTTAAGTAATAACCGTTGAGAGACCGAGAAACCGCTCGGCATTAATTCCTAGGATGAACGGAGTATAATCTGTTGTCTCTGCCTACCGCATTGGGAAACTTGCGTGATCCTAGCCTATTACTTTAAGTGAGCTAATCTTGTCTATATACAGGTTGTTTCGCACATTGACCGACAATTTTTTTTATAGGTAAGTGGGGTCATTTGCAAGGTTTTGAGCCATGATCATTTTGTCAGGTGTCACGTGGTATCGAGATACGAAAATCAGGTAGGTAATAACGTGCGTCTTGACAAGAAGATTAATATTTATGCACACAATTTTCATCAGATGGTTCGCAACGCGCGTCTTGATAAAGATACGTGAGTTCAAAAGTGTGACGGCTATAGAATTTTCTAATTTAATCTTTATGCACATAATTTTCATCAGACGGTTCGTAACGTGCGTATTGATAAAGATACGTTAGTTCACATGTGTGATGGCTATAGAAATTTTGTAATAATTTAATATTTATGCACACAATTTTCATCAGAAGGTTAGTAACGCGCGTTTTCATAAAGATACGTGATTTCAAAAGTATGACAGCTATAGACATTTTTAAACGGTTTTATTTAGCTAGACTTCGTATGTTTGTTTCTATCTTTGTTTCAAATCTTGCGACAATTTTTTCAACTACTTCTACTGAACCGATTTTTATGAAACTTTGCACACACATTGAGTTCTCGTGACAATACAATATTATGATAATTTCAACTTGGTAACGAGGGTCTGATGATGGAGTCAGGAGGTGGACAGTGGAACTCTTCAACCGTTACTAGTAACCCCCTCGAGTTTGGGCTCATATGGTTGGTTTGGACAAGTGTCCCATACTTCTATCAATACACTTGGTGACGAGGGTCTGATGATGGAGTCAGGGGGTGTACAGTGGAACTCTTCAACCGTTACTAGTAACCCCCTCGAGTTTGGGCTCATTTGGTTTGTTTGGACGAGTGTCCCATACTTCTACCAATACACTTGGTGACGAGGGTCTGATGATGGAGTCAGGAGGTGTACAGTGGAACTCTTCAACCGTTACTAGTAACCCCCTCGAGTTTGGGCTCATTTGGTTGGTTTGGACGAGTGACTCATACTTCTACCAATACACTTGGTGACGAGGGTCTGATGATGGAGTCAGGATGTGTACAGTGGAACTCTTCAACCGTTACTAGTAACCCCCTCGAGTTTGGGCTCATTTGGTTTGTTTGGACGAGTGTCCCATACTTCTACCAATACACTTGGTGGCGAGGGTCTAATGATGGATTCAGGAGGTGGACAGTGGAACTTAAATAAAACAAAAATTATGATCAGGATATTTGTTTGAATCCACCCAAGTTAAGGTTTCTGTATTGTCCCTAGATCTGTGTGGCGTTAGGGTGGCTAAAAATGATACGTCGTTAGCGATACACCACCCAAGTCAACATTTGAAACGTGCCGAGGACTGTGGCATTAGGGTGGATAAAATTATACGTCGTTAGCGTTTCAACTTCAAGGCTGGGCACACCTTGTTGTATGAGAGCCTTGCTCCTCTACATGGACCTCTGGGGGGGTCGACTGTTATTGGTCCAGTACTCGTGGGAACAACATGAAAGAAAAATTTATAAAAAAAATCAAACTGAAAACGAGTAAATAAAAAAATAGGTAAAAACACTTTTAAGTTAAACGGTTTTATTAAAAAAAACAGCTGTACAAAAAACTAGAAAAATAAATCAGGTATACAAAAACTAGAAAATAATAAGGACACAAACCTGGGCCTTTTTAGATTTTACGTCTGGGTAAGAAATTGTGCAATACTAGCGTGCTGTGTTCTCATGTCGGATGCCAAAGGGCACTTTGTGTCGCTGCGTCAGCGGAATAAGTAATAAATTGAGACTTTTAACAGACTAATATAAAAACGTGGGGCATATAATATACGTAATAACATGCTTCTGATATAAAGTCTCAATTTATTACTTATTCCGCTGACGCAGCGACACAAAGTGCCCTTTGGCATCCGACATGAGAACACAGCACGCTAGTATTGCACAATTTCTTACCCAGACGTAAAATCTAAAAAGGCCCAGGTTTGTGTCCTTATTATTTTCTAGTTTTTGTATAGCTGATTTATTTTTCTAGTTTTTTGTACAGCTGTTTTTTTTAATAAAACCGTTTAACTTAAAAGTTTTTTTACCTATTTTCTAATTTAATCTTTATGGAGACAATTTTCATCAGACGGTTCGTAACGCGCGTCTTGATAAAGATACGTGAGTCCAAAAGTGTGACTGCTATATACATTTTGTAATAATTTAATTGTATGCAAACAATTTTCATCAGACTGTTTGTAACGCGCATCTTGATAAAGATACGTGGGTTAAAAAGTGTGACGGCTATAGAAATTTTCGAATTTGATCTTTATGCACACAATTTTCATCAGACGGTTCGTAACGCGCGTCTTGATAAAGATACGTGAGTTCAAAAGTGTGACTGCTATTATACATTTTGTAATAATTTAATTGTATGCAAACAATTTTCATCAGACTGTTTGTAACGCGCATCTTGATAAAGATACGTGAGTTAAAAAGTGTGACGGCTATATACATTTTGTAATAATTTAATTGTATGCAAACAATTTTCATCAGACTGTTTGTAACGCGCATCTTGATAAAGATACGTGGGTTAAAAAGTGTGACGGCTATAGAAATTTTTGAATTTGATCTTTACGCACACAATTTTCATCAGACTGTTTGTAACGCGCGTCTTGATAAAGATACGTGAGTTCAAAAGTGTGACTGCTATTATACATTTTGTAATAATTTAATTGTATGCAAACAATTTTCATCAGACTGTTTGTAACGCGCATCTTGATAAAGATACGTGGGTTAAAAAGTGTGACGGCTATAGAAATTTTCGAATTTGATCTTTATGCACACAATTTTCATCAGACGGTTCGTAACGCGCGTCTTGATAAAGATACGTGAGTTCAAAAGTGTGACTGCTATTATACATTTTGTAATAATTTAATTGTATGCAAACAATTTTCATCAGACTGTTTGTAACGCGCATCTTGATAAAGATACGTGAGTTAAAAAGTGTGACGGCTATATACATTTTGTAATAATTTAATTGTATGCAAACAATTTTCATCAGACTGTTTGTAACGCGCATCTTGATAAAGATACGTGGGTTAAAAAGTGTGACGGCTATAGAAATTTTTGAATTTGATCTTTACGCACACAATTTTCATCAGACTGTTTGTAACGCGCGTCTTGATAAAGATACGTGAGTTAAAAAGTGTGACGGCTATATACATTTTGTAATAATTTAATTGTATGCAAACAATTTTCATCAGACTGTTTGTAACGCGCATCTTGATAAAGATACGTGGGTTAAAAAGTGTGACGGCTATATACATTTTGTAATAATTTAATTGTATGCAAACAATTTTCATCAGACTGTTTGTAACGCGCATCTTGATAAAGATACGTGGGTTCAAAAGTGTGACGGCTATAGAAATTTTTGAATTTGATCTTTACGCACACAATTTTCATCAGACGGTTCGTAACGCGCGTCTTGATAAAGATACGTGAGTTCAAAAGTGTGACGGCTATATACATTTTGTAATAATTTAATTGTATGCAAACAATTTTCATCAGACTGTTTGTAACGCGCATCTTGATAAAGATACGTGGGTTCAAAAGTGTGACGGCTATAGAAATTTTTGAATTTGATCTTTACGCACACAATTTTCATCAGACGGTTCGTAACGCGCGTCTTGATAAAGATACGTGAGTTCAAAAGTGTGACGGCTATATACATTTTGTAATAATTTAATTGTATGCAAACAATTTTCATCAGACTGTTTGTAACGCGCATCTTGATAAAGATACGTGGGTTAAAAAGTGTGACGGCTATAGAAATTTTTGAATTTGATCTTTACGCACACAATTTTCATCAGACTGTTTGTAACGCGCGTCTTGATAAAGATACGTGAGTTAAAAAGTGTGACGGCTATATACATTTTGTAATAATTTAATTGTATGCAAACAATTTTCATCAGACTGTTTGTAACGCGCGTCTTGATAAAGATACGTGAGTTAAAAAGTGTGACTGCTATTATACATTTTGTAATAATTTAATTGTATGCAAACAATTTTCATCAGACTGTTTGTAACGCGCATCTTGATAAAGATACGTGGGATCAAAAGTGTGACGGCTATAGAAATTTTTGAATTTGATCTTTACGCACACAATTTTCATCAGACGGTTCGTAACGCGCGTCTTGATAAAGATACGTGAGTTCAAAAGTGTGACGGCTATATACATTTTGTAATAATTTAATTGTATGCAAACAATTTTCATCAGACTGTTTGTAACGCGCATCTTGATAAAGATACGTGGGTTAAAAAGTGTGACGGCTATAGAAATTTTTGAATTTGATCTCTACGCACACAATTTTCATCAGACTGTTTGTAACGCGCGTCTTGATAAAGATACGTGAGTTAAAAAGTGTGACGGCTATATACATTTTGTAATAATTTAATTGTATGCAAACAATTTTCATCAGACTGTTTGTAACGCGCGTCTTGATAAAGATACGTGAGTTAAAAAGTGTGACTGCTATTATACATTTTGTAATAATTTAATTGTATGCAAACAATTTTCATCAGACTGTTTGTAACGCGCATCTTGATAAAGATACGTGGGTTAAAAAGTGTGACGGCTATAGAAATTTTGTAATAATTTAATTGTATGCAAACAATTTTCATCAGACTGTTTGTAACGCGCGTCTTGATAAAGATACGTGAGTTAAAAAGTGTGACTGCTATTATACATTTTGTAATAATTTAATTGTATGCAAACAATTTTCATCAGACTGTTTGTAACGCGCGTCTTGATAAAGATACGTGAGTTAAAAAGTGTGACTGCTATTATACATTTTGTAATAATTTAATTGTATGCAAACAATTTTCATCAGACTGTTTGTAACGCGCATCTTGATAAAGATACGTGGGTTCAAAAGTGTGACGGCTATAGAAATTTTTGAATTTGATCTTTACGCACACAATTTTCATCAGACGGTTCGTAACGCGCGTCTTGATAAAGATACGTGAGTTCAAAAGTGTGACGGTTACACACATGTTGTTATTTAATCTTTATGCACACAATTTTTAATGGCTTGTCTGTTCGACCAGGTGTTACACTCTATTATTTTGAATTCCTCGTATTTGGACATAGGAGTGTTTAGTTGCACGCTTCTGGAAGTTGGTAAAGGTAATTTACAGTACAGTAGTAACATAAGTGATTTACCATGCTTACTGGGTAAAAGATTCATTATTCAGGCGTACCATTCGGTGGGAAATTCTAATAACGAATGAATTTATATTTACTTTTTAAAATTGTCAATTACTTTTCACTTTTGGCAGTAACTTGTAGGTAACTATTTTATTTACTGAATTCTTGCCTTCCTAGGTGGTGGGGTTTAACCCGCCCAGGCTGGTACCACCGCACTGATTGAAACTTCGGTCGAAACGGCTATAAAAAAATACGAGAGGTTTTCCGTACAGTTTTCAGTGTAGCAGCACTATCAAATGGAAGCACTGACATGGCAATTAATTTACTAAGGTATTATAGGCTCACATCATGGGTGTTTGTAGGTAATGTAGTCAGTCATGTCAATTTCCTATAAATATTATAATTGAAAACGTTTGTCATTCATCAACGATAAATTGGATAGAGGAATTGTGTTATTGGCTATATCTGATCTTCCGTTGAAGTATTGGGCACAGAAACCAGTGCCAGCTGCCTATAAAAAAAATAACAGTTTTTTTTTTTAAATCATGTAAATATGCTCGTACAAAGTACAACATTCTAAAATATGTTTAGTTCTAAATTGTAATTGTAGTATTTCTAGTGCTTGGTAATCAACTTACAATAATCTCTGCTGCAAGGGAGGGAATGTTTAAACTTTAATATTTGTATGTATATATTTTTACAATTACTTATACTACATTGTAGTATGTATGTTTAATGTACTAACATAATTAACTTGATAAAAAATTGAAAAATCGGAGTGCAGTGTACTATGTCTATGGATGAAGAATCCACTAAAGGACCTTGAAAGGGCACCAAAAATTTTCGTGTAAATTGCAAACAACACGTCACATTAAAATTAATAAATCAATAAACTCAACAAAGAAAAAACACGCCTCCAGCAGGAAAATTTAGAGCATTATTACTGAAAAGAAAAACAGCCCGCATAAATATCGCAACTCTGCGTAAAAATGCCGAGAAACTGAAGCGTAAGACGTCGCCTTAATTAAATGTCAACGTGACAGCTGTCATTTTTGACGTTTCATTAAAGATGGCCCCCGCTTCCGTTTAATCAGGGGGCCAAGGGAACAGGGGCTCGCTGTTATTGGAATGAGATTTTAATTTTTAATGACCCTCGGCGGGATTAAAAACATGTTTTTGATGGGGTTGCCGTTTTTGACCCGAGTTTTTTTTTAAAGAAATGACTACCTAGATTTGATTGGTACGTATTTTCATCGCAAGCTTGAGCGAAAAAGGGCAGCGTTTTCAATCATTGTTCGGACGGGCCTTTGGGATGTACAGTCGCTTCAAAAATCGGAGATACTATTGTAGAACCTTGTTCCACCCAGTCACTAGCTGTTATGAAATCAGCATCAATTGGTGTAAAGTTATAATTCATAATAATTTGAATTTTTAATATGATTATTATAGCTATTATATATTTAACATAATCTAACTCCTTATCTTTATCATAAAACTATTAATGTATCCTAATTTCTATTTATTATTACGTTGTACTACTTATATAAACATATTATATTTTGCAGTTTTTCATATCAAAAAATTACTAAAAATTGTCACATCTTATCTTTCGTACTATGTACCTACATTCTTTATTTACACATTTATCACACCTAAAGGTTGTTTGTAAGAAATCCCTTCAAGGGGTAAGACCGCCTTTGCAACGCATCCAACCTGTGTTCATTGTGTTATTTTTATTCTTGTAAATTATTTGTGGAGCATACCTACACCTGCTGCTTCATCGTTCGGAACCGGTGTAAAACTGTACATAGGTCCCTTCCCTTGCCCCGCACTAAGTGGTAGGCTCAAATTGTAGCCGACTGGGCTGATACCACCACCGTACGGGATGTAAGATGGCCGCATAGCAACCTCGGTTGTGTTCTCCTCTAGTCCAGTATAGCCATCAATCCGAGGAAGTCTCCGGTATGGTACTTAACTTCTCGGATGTGTTATTGGCTTGCCCTTCCGACACAGCCACCCATAACGCATTTCATAAAAAAATCAAACTTCTATTTACAGAAATATTTTTGATGATAAAGTTCTTAATTCTTAATTCAACATACTGACGGCTTATTTCAGACAAACTGACCCTACGGCCCACTTATTTATTTACCAGCAAAAAATATTACAAAGAAGTCGGTTTACCTTTCATCAACTCTTAAAGGCCTGTTTTAAATCCAGTATTGTTTTAAGCCGCTGGATTAACACATTGGACCCTTCGTCATACCTCTAGAAGGTTGTAACGATAGAAATACATTCTCAGAAACGGGATTGTCATACATACATATATCGCGTATATTTTGTATTGCCTCGGTCCTTCAAGAGGGGCGTAAATACCTACGTGGGCACCTGTCAGGCCGTCATGGCATTCGCACCCCACACATACGACCGAATGTCTATGGGCGTCGTTAGACACCTCATGGGTGGCTCGGCGCCACATGTCGCGCTTTCTATAAAAAAAATTTTAGACCACAGATTCCCAATTACTGGTAGGTATACTATAATCGGTACCTCTTAGCGATTTTTCTGAGACCCTTGAGTAAAACGTTGAAATAAAACAATTTTTATTATCATTGTTAAAAATTCCCGACACACGAACACCCCTTAAAAGGCCAACAATAATTTCCGTTTAGTTACAGGCGACGTCGTCGGTGGACCGCTAAGTAAATAAAATAAAACACAGGCCTACACGGTTATTTACATATAAAAAACTTTTATGGAACTTTTATTAATTTTAAAATTTAATATAACTTCTATTTCAAGTGTTTTTAAGAGGCGTAAGGTTAAACCAGCTTCCTAATAAAATCCGCATTCTAATCGGTCTATCCGTTTGGGAGCTACGATGCCACAGACAGACAGACAGACGTATGCGTCCAACTTCTAACACCCCTCCTTTTACATCGGGGCTTAAAAGCTGACATTACAAGCATATGAGTGGGGGGTCAAACAGATATATGTCAAAATATTTCTAAAACCGACATTTCCAGCCAACCCACGCGGGCAGTGTTTTCATGAGGTTACGATCCGACGTTTGGCCTGAAACGACGAGCCACATTCGTCGGCTTAGTTCTAAGTTGAGACATCTTAAAAAAAAGTCATTTTTTGAGATAAGTATACAGAATTGTTCGTTTTTTCGCGCTCTTTTCAGTGCTATATTCGGATATCTTAAAAACGCACCTAGTACCATTTAGGCGAATGTTGCATTGAGATATTTTGCAATAAAATAAAAGAAGTATACTTTAAGAGGTCATTTTAAAATATCCCATGCAAAATTAAAAATTATCATATTTAATAATGGCATAAGGAGACAACTTAAGATGTCCTTTTTACAAATAGTTAAATTAAGTTCGTTTTTAGACGTTGTAAAATATTATAATTAATTATACTACTATATTATAACTATATTATACTGAATAATATTTTAAGAAATAATATTGGGCATTATCTACCTTACTTTACTTATAAATTATGTTATGAATTATAAATATGTTCACTTAAAAAACAGATAATTGTTTCTGAAACATCTTGAAATGCAAGCAAAGAAGTTGAGTTCTAATATAGGTTATGTTGACATTTACTTATAAAATAATTATATAAATCCCCTTTAACTACAACCAGTTTGAAGGTATTGTTTTTGTGAGTAGTTTAGTGTATAAAAACCACAGGATAATTAATGATACTACCAATTTCCAAGTAAAAAACAGTCAAAAAATCTTTAAACTCAATTTGCTAAGAATGACTTTTTTTAAGATGTCTCACCTTAGAACTAAGCCAACTACATGTAGTTCGAAAAACAACCCTGAGTAAAACTGTTATATCTTTTAGTAATGAGAGAAAGTGATTCGTTATTTAGTATTTGTGTGCTTCTGTTTCACCTCTTAAAGTTAATGGCCTCTCCAGGTATTTGTGTCTACGGTTGTAATGATAAAAAGTAGCCCAGGACGGGAGGCAACACGGGCCAGTAATTATGTGGTGATATACACGTCTAATCTTACGCTGTTAGAGCTCGGGGCGTGTATTCTCGGCAACGCGAAGAAGTCGTATGCGAAATTGTTTAATGCGCTAGAAACTGCAACTGAGCGAGAGAAACTTCGTTCTTTTTATTTAACGTCTCAACACCCAAAGTTTGACTGAAATTGATCAAGAGATCGTTACTTAGATAAAGTCAATTTATTTTGCATTCACTTATAGATGATTAAAGGACCCTGGCGTACGTCTTCCTGAAGGTAATTATTTCCGAATGACTACTGTAAAAATAAGAGAGCTATGCGCGGTTATGAACCTACGCGGACAGTCCAAGTGGGAAGTTTTGAAGTCGGAAGATCGTGGAACCGACGCCTCCGCGAGCCAAGGGACGGGCAACGAAGACTGGGTTACCTGGCTTACCGGGTAATAAAAATCCTAGGTACGGCCGAGTTCGGTGAAGACAGAAAGATAATCTCGAAACAAAATAACATAATCCCGAAGATATGAATGAATAACTTATAATTTTGAATAGTAATTCTTCGGGATTATGTTATTTTGTTTGCGAAAACAGCCACTGCTCAGCGATTGCTCGTGTGTAGGTAAGCCCGGACGCTTGTTTTCAGACGCTACCTTTTGTGTAGTAATGGTCTAGTGGTGGTGTAGTGTGAAAGGGTGCGCGTGCGGGTGTAACACGCTCGTGCTTGCGATATGTGAAATTTTTGCTTGTGTGTGTGAGGGTGCGGTTGATATTTGTGTAATAGAGTGTGGTGACAACCCTAATTATCCGGGTCTAGTCACACTGCTCACAGCACACTATATGCAAACTTGGTACTTCAGTATGTTGGTTTCACCCGTAGATTTCTCGCCGTGCTTGCTTATCTTGTATGGGGCCTTAAGCCCGTTCATTTATGTTTTCTGCCACTCCACACTCTTTCTTCATACCCCAGAGGTTGATTGGAAAGACCGCGTATGGCGTGGAGTTATTAATATGTCTACTTTGTTCAATATTTGAATACTTACTTGAAAAGTAAGTAACAAGTACTTGAAAAGAATAGCCTCACTGCATCTCTCCCCGTGCATGTCGTGAAAGGCGACTAAGGGATAAGGACAAGATGCCGTGCTAAAGGGCGACAGGCTCGCCACCTCTGACCTTGGCACGGTACTTCCACCGAGTCATGCAGCTGGTGGATCTTCGTCCCTTACTTGCTGCTTGATCGATTGAATCTTGTTCGAATAATTTGCGGAACGTGGTGGTCGGTGTTGTGCTGTAATTTACCAGAGTTCTTGCAGCACAACACCGATTACTCTGCTTACCCCGATTTTCGGGATTCAGCATTTGTGATATGTAATGTATATGTATGTATTTTGATTTCATTCGATATGAACTCTGGCAAGGGCTGAAAAAAAAATTCACAAACGCTTCACTTGCATCCAACTCGCATACGACTTCCATCCGGAACTATCGAGAATAGAGGCCCACTCTCGCCCGCTCGCGTTTATACTGTAGAGAGCAAAATTATGTTCCGTACGGGCAAACAAACAATAAAAAGAGGCGCTTGGGGGGGGATAGAGTCGCCAAAATGGGGGTTTGGCGGCTTTCGGCCCCCTGACAGCAGACAAAACCCTCAAAAGGTGGGGGACTTTGACTTGCCGTGCGTATAGAGCGACCTTCGTACACAATTATTTGCCGTAGAACTCTCCAAGCAATGTTCTTTTAATCTGCACTTTTTTTTTAGGTTTCGTAGCCAGAGACGTTGGCGGTAAGCTTTTTTTTTTTAATGGAGCGCAATTAAATTTCAAACTCAAACTCAAACTCAAAATGTCTTCCATTGTTTTTACAGACACTTTACACAAACAGAAATTGCCCCTATTTCATAACAGACAAATTATCAATGATTATTCTCTGTTGTGTGCAAAGTAGTGCAAATACCGTCTCCCAAACTGGCCTAACCGGCTGTATCATGAAATACAGTGGGTGCATACAATACCCATAACCACAGAAATGATCTGTGCCCATAACACTTGACCAACCTACTCAACATCACAGTCTAGGAATAAGTAAATAGTACATAGGTATTACAGTGTTGTATATATATATACTATATCACTTGTATAACACCTTAAAACACGAGAGAATTATTAATTAAACACGAGATTAAACATTGGAGAATTTAGCGGGTATCTCAAATTCAATCGTCTCTACTTCGTCGTCTCTTAAAATTCAATAGTCAATTTATACCTTACGGCAAGAAAACTATATTGAAGTTTATATCTTAAAAGACATGGTAAGACGGCGGCGTGATGATACGTGCAAGAAGAAAATGGCTTCGAAACCCTATGTGTGTAAACAACGTTCGCACTTAACAAGCTTTTAGGGGTATTTGATCAGCATTTCCGCGACCTAACGAAGCGCCAGGGTTTTGACAGGGGCAAGCGGGTGGTCGCGTGGAAACACATCTAGCCATACATCTAGCAGAGGAACAAAGTTTATGAAAACCCGCATGGGTAGCTGTTCCGAGGTACAGTCACAGATTACTTAATAGTTACTTCGTGTACAGTTCTCTCAAAACTTTAATGCCGCTCGACCTACCAGCGCAATCAACGAATTTTATGTCATAATTCGTAGAATTTAGGGTAGATTTTAATGTCGCTCTCATCTTGGGTTCGCACATGTGGCAGTGGAGCAATTATCTACCCTATGATCTACGGGTGATGACCTAAAATTCGTTGACTGCAAAGGTACGTCGAGCGGCATGTAAGTTTTGAGGGAACTGTACTAAAGGTGTAGTCGGCAGAGCCAAATTCAACTTTCCTCGCGAAACCACGCTCAGTGAGAAGCCATACCAGCAGATTTGCGGACTGTTGCTAGGCTGTCTAGCCTATTGATACGGCGTTTGAAGACCTAACCTAATACGCTTGGCCCTATCTGGCCGATCTTATATTTTCTGCGTCTGTGTTAATTGTTCTGACAGAAACCATTGGATTTTAGAAACTAAACAGGACACGACGTCAGCCACGATAGCTCAGTGGTGCAGACAGTCGACTATTCTGGGCGCGGTCAGTACTTGTATGGGTGACCGCTCGACTGTTGGAGGCTGACCGTGGTTCGGATTCCACGTAAAAATGTAGGTCCCTTCCCTTCTTACCTTACTAGGTGGTAGGGTTTATCCCGCCCGGGTTGGTACCACCGCACTGAATGAAACGTCGTTCGAAACGGATATGTAAATAGTTCGTGTTTTCCGTCCAGTTCCGTGTAGCCGACATGAAATGAAGGGAAGCACTGACATAGCACCCAGTTCACCTGATGTTATGGGCTGACATCGCGGATGTGTAGGTCATGTAGCCAACTGAGTCAGTATCCATATAAAAAAGTACAAATTCAAGAGTAGTGCGTACTACATACGGAAGATGAATAAAGAATAAAGAATAAAGAATTGCATGGAAGGCCACTCTATCCGAACGCGAGGGGACTTACGCCGAGTCCGTCCGTAGTTCTCCATGTTTATTACCCACCTTATCAGTATACTGTATAGGAATAAATAACTATACATAACCGACATCAACTATTGTAAGTATATTGATTATTGAGCATTCATATGTTAGATTTTACAACTCCGAACATGTCATAAATTGTTTTATATCAGTTTCGATTGCCCACGAAGAGCCGGCAAGAAACTTCGCTCGGAGTCTTTTTATAATCACAGACGCAAAGAGAAGTTACTCCGTGTTTTGATCACTGTAGCCGCCACGACCAAAGGGAAGCACTGACATGGCATCTAGTTCACAATGGCGTTATGAGCTTGACGGTTGTAGTTAGATGATGTAGCCAACCAATGTGAAAAACAATTTAAACTCTATTCTTGCTTAAACAAGGTGCCATGTCTGACTTTACTAGTCTTTATTTGTCCACTGAATAATGTCTGTCATTAATTGCACGCCCACTTTGTCTAATTGCTCTCGTCGCCGAAAAAGAAAAGACAATTATTATCTTTTAGGTGGAGAGCGTTTCAACTAAAAGTTCCCTTCGCCGTTATGTTGGCTCCACTGTCGGTGCTTAAATTCGTATTGCCAGATCGTGAAGATTATATTACCTAATAATGTAATCGGTATTTACCGTATAATAAATACGGTAAATACCGATAATTACGGGTAAATCTGTACACATAGCAACCCTCAGCGCTGTTTTGACAGATAGACAGCGGAGCCAACAAAACGGCGAAGGGAACTTTTAGTTGAAACGCTCTCTAGGTACTAAGGTGAATTAAAATGTACATTTCTTTTCCCTAACGCACCATTAACGCCCACTGCACGACATAGGCCTCCACCATTTTGCTCGTTTTATTTCGCGAAATCAGCTGCAGCTAATGGGTTTTTGCGATCCACTTTAATGTCGTCGCGCTTATGGGTGTGCTACTTTTGGGAATAACACAAAGAGTTAGACACATATGTATATTTGTATTTTATTTACTAACTTTTTTCCGCGGCTACGCTCGCGTGAAATTCGTATTTTAAAAGAAGAAATTAAGTAAGCTCGCTACTGTACCTTTATTTCGGCGCGCGGAACAATTCGGTTTGGATGATAGCCACAACTTAGCATAACCGGAACTGAATTTTATTTACCCTACCCTGTGTGCCGTATAGTTAAATGTGCTTATACTAAGTTTAATCAATATCAGATGATCGGTTTAAGAGTTATGGAGGGACATACATACATACAGAAAATATTTCTAAAATTCGTCAATTTAGTTTTAGTATCATAGATAGAGTCTACAAATGAAATAATATCTCATAAAACAAAGTAACTTACTCAATGACCATCCCTTACATATTTATTATTAGTATTGATATTGTCTATTTCACTATACAGAGTGTTTGATGACTATAGGTCAACAAGGAACTCCTGAGCTTATTTGGAGCAAAAAAATTTGATGACATTTTGCTCTACGGTGAATTTTTTTTTTTTTTCATACAAAACTAAATAATTTTATTTAGTTTTTAGGGGGGAAAAAAAAAGTTTTTCAAAAAAAAATGTCAGGTCCGTTAAAATTCCAAGACCGAAATTAGCTCGAGACAACTAAACGTACATAACAAAGGCGCATTATCATCTTGCAGGTGCAAATTGAAAAGTCAATATAGCAGGGAAAATGCTGAAATGCACGCTGGCTCGGCGCGGGCTTCTAGATGAAATTATTAGTTTACACTGTCGACCCGAGACCTCCGCGCGCGGCGGCGCACACCACAGATCTGCTAATGCCAAAGAGACGGAAGTAACAGATGGACAAAATAAATAGTTAATAAATGTGCGCTTAGGAAATTTTGTTTTATTATAAAAAAAAGTTTATTTGAATTAAATTGCTTAAAATTTATTAAATCTAGACCTAAAAATAACTATATTAGCTATAAAAATTAATCTCACTCTAAATAAAAATAATCGTTCCACCTCTGGATCGCCAGGCTGATCCGCTGCTTGAAATGCGCCCGGGCACGGCGGCGGCGGTCCCCAGACGCGTCATAGCCGCGTACTGACTGAGCGCGGCATACGGCGAGGCTGCCTCGGCCGTATGCCGCGCGATGATTTGGCGCGCGAGGCTGCCTCGCTACAAAACCAATTGTCGCGAGTTTATAATTATAATTCAAATAAGTTTTAAGCACAGCTCCTTATCCATGTCGCGAACGAGCGAGGCGAGCGAGGCACATTTTTTTTTTTTTTTTTTTTTTTAAGGAACCTGACACGGTTGGCTACATCACCTACAACTTCCGTGATGTCAGCCCATAACACAGGGTGAACTAGGTGCCATGTCAGTGCTTCCCTTCATTTCATGTCGGCTACACTAAACTGGACGGAAAACACGAACTATTTACATAGCCGTTTCGACCGACGTTTCGTTCAGTGCGGTGGTACCAACCCGGCCGGGATAAACCCTACCACCTAGTAAGGTAAGAAGGGAAGGGACCTACAGTTTAACGTGGAATCCGAACCACGGTCAGCCTCCAACGGTCGAGCGGTCACCCATCCAATCACTGACCGCGCTCAGCGTTGCTTAATAACAGTTGACTAACCAACCGCGCCACTGAGCTACCGAGGCTGACGAATTTTCTTACCCCTCAGTCGACTTTTACGACATGCGACGGGGAGAGATGCAGTGGGGCTATTCTTTTTAAGTACCGACCCCACACGGTACATTACCGACCCCACACGGTACGACATAACGTCCGTCTTGAGTGTGCGCTGCAAATGGACTGAGGCTCCTTTGAGCGCCACAAAAAACCGACAGCGGGCGGATCGGCCGAGCCAACGCTCGCCCGAGGCCGCGCGTGCGCTTGCCCCGGGCGAGGCGCGTCCTGAATGACCGAGACTTGCGAGCCGAGGCTGCCTCGCGCGGCGGCCGCGCTCAGTCAGTACGCGGCTGAGTAGTTTTCCCAATTTCTTGGAAAAACTGATCGCGTCCGGGCTCCATGCCCGCACGCGTTCTCTTGAGAACGGGTCCCATATAGGGCTCGAAACGTCGAGCTGCAGCGATGCGCTCGCCATCATCGCACCGGTAAGCCGAGTTCATAATTTAATATGAGTGACGGCGCGGAACTAAAAACTAACATTATAACATATATAACATTCTAGGCTATATGCCATCGCCTGTAAAGATGGCAGCCTACACACTACACCACAGCTGGATCCTGTGGTCTCTAACGGTCTTGTAAGTCTATGGCGTCTCGCTAATTAGCCGGTTATGCGAAGTAAAGCTCTGATAAATGTGACACTCTGCATATTTTATTACCCACCGTCGTCGCGCCGTGCAGTGAGGCACGGCGCCGACATATTGGTGCAAACTTTATTTGCTCTAGCAATATAGTGCAAACTCTACTTGCTCTAGGATAGGAACAACGATGCGATGACTACTCTTCGTCTGCTAGGGATTTTTTTATGTAATCTGATATGGGTGGCTGCGTCGGAGGGGCCAAAGCACATGCTCCGACCAGCCAATATCACCTCCGAGAAGGTAGGTGCCATACCATAGCCGGTTATGCGAAGTAAAGCTCTGATAAATGTGACACTCTGCATATTTTATTACCCACCGTCGTCGCGCCGTGCAGCGAAGCACGGCTCCGACATATTGGTGCAAACTATATTTGCTCTAGCAATATAGTGCAAACTCTAGTTGCTCTAGGATAGGAACAACGATGCGATGACTAATCTTCGTCTGCTAGGGATTTTTTTATGTAATCTGATATGGGTGGCTGAGTCGGAGGGGCCAAAGCACATGCTCCGACCAGCCAATATCACCTCCGAGAAGGTAGGTGCCATACCGTAGCCGGTTATGCGAAGTCAAGCTCTGATAAATGTGACACTCTGCATATTTTATTACCCACCGTCGTCGCGCCGTGCAGCGAAGCACGGCTCCGACATATTGGTGCAAACTATATTTGCTCTAGCAATATAGTGCAAACTCTACTTGCTCTAGGATAGGAACAACGATGCGATGACTACTCTTGGTCTACTAGGAATTTTTTTATGTAATCTGGTATGGGTGGCTGAGTCGGAGGAGCCAAAGCACATGCTCCGACCAGCCAATATCACCTCCGAGAAGGTAGGTGCCATACCGGAGACTTCCCTGGATTGCTGGTTATAGTGGACTAGAGGAGAACACAACCGAGGCTGTTATGCGGCCATCTTACATTCAGTACGGTGGTGTCAACCCAGTCGGCTACAATTTGAGCCTACCACCTAGTAAGGAGCCAGGGAAGGGACCTACAGTTTTAGACAGGTTCCGAACGGTGAAGCAGCAGGTGTATGTAGGTATGCAATGCACGTTAATTGATTCGTCAGAAAAAACTCATTGGTGCACGCCGACCGGATTCGAACCTCGGACCTCTCGCATGAGAAGCCGACGCCCAAACCACTCGGCCACCCGCCGCCTCTAGTGTAGTGGAAAAACACAAGCAGGAACAAAGAAACATACTATATAATTTTCCAGAGTACATAGGTAAGTCCTGCGCGCTGTTTAAAAATTTCTCCAAGCTCCGTTATAGCTCCGAAAAATATACCCGCGTGAAATTCGCAATAGCATAAAATTAGCAAAACTCAATTCTGCGAGGTCCGCTTCTACAAGAAAGAGCTTTGCAGGGGCGGACAACCATTTTTAGGGTTCCGTATCCGTGTACGGCACCCTATTACTAAGCCTACGCCGTCTGTCTGTCTGTCTGTCTGTCCGAGGGCTGCATCTCTTGAACCGTAATAGGTAGCCCGTTGAAATTTTCACAGAATATGTGTTATTATGGCCGATATAACAACAAATAATAAAAATAAGAAACAGTAAAAAAAATCACCGGTGTTCCCATAGAAGAAATTAATAGTGTATGCGCGCCATCTACTGAAAAGAGTATGAAGCATTTTAACTAATCATGAATTTTAACTAATATGATGCATTTCATAAACACGCCATGGATGACGTAGAGTGGCGCTGACCACCCAACAAACATTATGGTGTTAAGACAGGTGGTATAAGCTGTTTAATAGAGGCCCATTCTTATATAGGTTAAGGTTCTTTAGTGACTTTACAATAGCGTTAGTAAGTGCTTTATGGGTGGGGCAAGAGCTCTACAGTAGTGCTAGTAGTGTAGTAGTTTAAGATCTAAATAACCTGCCGTTAGCACCAATCTGTTTGTTGGGCATGACATGGCGATACGGAACCCTCAGTGCGCGAGTTCGACTCGCACTTGGCCGGTTTTATTGCAGCTACACGGAACATCCGCAATGCGTCTAGCTAGCGCACTGTCCCGAACTCCCGACGCAAGTAAAAATATGCCGACCCCTGACAAAATGCCCTGTGAAATATTAATTTGAGTAACCCTGCGTTCTTACTGTTGCTTTTAAATTAATTGCGCAGTGGAATATTTTTATATTGGGTTTTTTTTATTCCATTTACTAGCTTTTTCCCGCAGCTTCGCTCGCGGTAGACTTGGTTTTTTTTTTATTTAATCCGGTATGGGTGGCTGAGTTGGAGGGGCTAAAGCGCATGCTCCGACCAGCCAATATCACCTCCGAGAAGGTAGGTGCCTTACCGGAGACTTCCCTGGATTGCTGGCTATACTGGACTAGAGGAGAACACAACCGAGGCTGATATACGTCCATCTTCAAAAAAAAAAAACTTACCTCCAGTACGGTGGTAGCAACCCAGTCGGCTACAATTTGAACCTACCACCTAGTAAGGGGCAAGGGAAGGGACCTACAGTTTTACACCGGTTCCGAACGATGAAGCAGCATGTGTAGGTATGCACGCAATTTTTTTCGTCAGAAAAACTCATTCGTGATTCGAACCGCGGACCTACATACATATCACACACGCTGAATCCCGACAATCGGGGTAAGCAGAGTAATCGGTGTTGTGCTGCAAGAACTCTGGTCAATTACAGCACAACACCGACTACCACGTTTCGCAAAGTATTCGAACAAGATTAAATCGATCAAGCAGCAAGTAAGGCACGAAGACCCACCTGCTGCATGAGTCGGTGGAAGTACCGTGCCAAGGTGAGAGGTGGCGAGCCTGTCGCCCTTCAGCACGGCATCTTGTCCTTATCCCTTAGTCGCCTTTTACGACATGCATGGGGAGAGATGCAGTGGGGATATTCTTTTTAAGTACCGGCCCCACACGGACCTCTCGCATGAGAAGCCGATGCCCAAACCACTCGGCCACCCGCCGCTTACTAAGCCACGGGGTTAATAGTAAATCCGATTAAAACGCAAATACCTATGATAATAAACACATAAACGTACGTTATAAAGAAATGTGTGGCTGTTATTTCATAAATATGTCTCCTTTATTTTTGAGAATAAATAAAATGTTGTATAGCATTATAAATACTAAACTCGATTCAACAATATCCTTAAAATTTAATTTTATTTATTGAAATATAATTTTAATTACATTATTAATATTAGACAAAAGAGGAATTTATATTAAAAATAAACTACATATCTTAAAAAAAAAATAATAATAAAAACTATAAATTAAATACTACTATAATAAACTTTGGCTTCTCTTACATTTTCTCTCTCTCTTCCGTCTATACTATACTTCCTTTGATACTGCTCAGTCCTAAGGCTATTTAGTGTGATGGTTTTATAGCCTATAGTGAGCCTCAAGAACTACTCTTTCCACTGGTACAAACCGAATCAAAATCTGTTCAGTGCTTTCGGAGTTTACCTCAAACTTACATACATACAGACAGACGTTCCCTTTTATAAGAAGTAGAGATTAATGCAACTATAATATGAACTCTTTTTAGCGGTTTTTCGACAAATGAATTAAGTTTTCTTACGATTTTCATTTATCATTACACTTTTTTATTATCACACATACCTAAATGTAGTCACGCCTGTTTCCCAGTGGGATAGGTAGACACAATACGAATCACAATCGTCAATACGAATACTGACACACCTCTGCCGCCTTCTTCCACTTGTTCAGGTATGCAAGTGATTTAGCAATGACCCAAGTTCTAGCTTAAATTCACCATACATTTAAGTGGTGGCAAATTCGAAAACCGGCCAATCGCGAGTCGGACTCGCGCACTGAGGTTCCCGTACTACAAAAAATTACGTTGAAAAAAAACACGTTTCTTAGCGGTCATTGGTGCAAACCGCCTCAATATCTGTTCGGCGGTTCCGGAGTTTACTTCAAACATACATACATACATACAGACGTTTCCTTTTATAAGAAGTACACCTAGAGATAGAGATAGAGATAGAGATAGAGATAGTAATAGAAATAGAGATAGAGATAGAGATAGGGATAGAGATAGTGATAGTGATATTTTTTATTTAATATGCTTTATTGTTTAATATAAATTTTATATAATAAATGGCGGACTTATTTCCTAAGGCAATCTCTGCCGGTCAACCACCCTATTACAACATTTATTGATAGAGATAGAGATAGAGACAGAGACAGAGACAGAGACAGAGACAGAGACAGATACAGAGACGGAGACGGAGGCGGAGGCGGAGGCGGAGGCGGAGACAGTGATAGAGATAGAGATAGAGATAGAGATAGAGATAGAGACAGAGATAGAGATAGAGATAGAGATAGAGATAGAGATAGAGATAGAGATAGAGATAGAGATAGAGATAGAGATAGAGATACATTTTGTACGAAGTACAATTTAAAAAAAAATCCTATTCAGTATATTATCTTTATTTAGACAATTACATTATTAATATTAGATAACAAATATAAACTAAAACTACCTAAATTAAAATTACCTAAACTTAAAACAAACAACATAAAAACTAAAACTACCTAAATTAAAATTCTCATAAAGGATATCTATTGCATCCAATCGAAGGGAAAATCGTTGTACGTGACCTAGAACCCCAATAAATGCCGCTCGTAATAAACATGTCTAAAGAAAAGCTAAAAATCCAATATAAACAGTTCACCGATCGCTTTTTCACCATTTCTTATTCATTCTCTTAGGAGTCCATTTTAGTTCAAGATTAAAGCTAAATTGCCTGAGAGTAATTCAGAAAATTGTAGGTACATAGATAGAAAGTGCTAAGTCTTTCTTTTTAGCATTCCGTAGCCAATGATGCTGGTGGGACACTTATACAATACATCAATCGTATGTCTGTATATCTATCCGTCTGTCTGTCTGTCTGGCTTTCTGTTCACATTTTTCAGCTCCTTCCTACCATCTGTGATCTTTGAACATACCTCGTACAATAGATGGAAAATTTTAATCGTTTTGTGGACAATATTATGTTCGTACTGAAGGTAGGTCGAAAAAGGTTTATATTTAAGACATAGGTGGGTAGACACAAATATGTGTGAGCCAGGCTCGCGCACCGAGGATTCCGTACCACCCATGTAAATGGTCGGTTTTTATTATTAGTCATTTTACTTAAGAGTCGCACTAGCATGTATCATATCTCGCGTATCACACCATCTATCTATAACCGTTCATACTTTTATTATTAAAAATGTTTGGATAATTCAGCAGATGGCGCTCTTCCGAAAATTAGGATACTTTTATGATATCCTCTTTACTTTATACTTTAAAATTGTGGTTTTTATTATTTATAAAGGATATCTGTCACTGTTCCATACAGTTGCATGCATGTATTTGTGTGTATTCGTTAGGAATACTTAGAATGTTTGTGACTTGAACCAATCGCGTGAAGCGTCGGCGGCGTCGACGTCTCATCCCTTCAAACCGACCAATGACTCGACCTTCCATAGGCATCCCCTCGATAAACTCACCTCTGAAGTGAAGAATTTTCAGTATTTTTAACTAAGAAAATGATTGGATATTTTTCGTGTTTGCTCTTATCTCTTCTCCCTTCAGCGTTTACTTTTGATTTGATGCTGGCTTCGAAAAGCTTTTGAAAAACATCTGTTTGTTTTATTTTTTTAACTACTTTTATACACAGGAAGATAACTTTTTTTCAAATTAGCTATAGATATTATTTGAACTGGTAACCTAAAACTTTGTGTCGATAATATTTTACTATCAAAATAATGATTACATAAATTAGTTATTGTATTGTGTTAATTAACTTATTATTATCCTCCAAACGTACAATAAATGCTAATATTCAATAAATATATAAAATTAGATCTTTGCATTTTTTTTATTTAAAAAATAAGCATTATTTTCACCGTAAAAACAATTACTTACCCAAACTTTGAAGACTTACGATGAAATTATCGAATATATCTATCCCTTTCATTCTTTCACCCATGCTCCATCATCCTATCCCGCCCTTTTTCTAGCGTTATACATAGTCGATTCAGAAACGCGCAAGAACTAATAGTCTTATTTTTAGAGTTCCATGTCCGTCGTACGGGACCCTATTACTAAGCCTACGCCGTCTGTCTGTCTGTATGTCTGTCTGTCCGCCAGTCCAAGGGCTGTATCTTTTGAACCGTAATAGGTAGCCCGTTGAAATTTTCACAGAATATGTCTTATTATGGCCGATAAGAAATAAGAATAAAAAAATCACGGGGGTCCCCATATAAGAAACTAAAAAGTGTATGCGCGGCATCTACCGAAAAGAGTATGAAGCATTTTAACTTATCATGAATTTTAACTAATATGAAACATTTCATGAAACAAGCCATAGATGGCGTGAGTGGCGCTGACCATGACATGGCGATACGGAACCGTCGTCGGTGCGCGAGTTCGACTCGCACTTGGCCGATTTTTTTTATATATCACTATCTGTCAATGTTATTTGATCGTCCTAATATCCTTTAATATTGACTTATACTATCCTTTAACACTAACTTATTAAAAAAAAATGTGAAGTGCGAAGCCGGTTTTCTCTGTTATTTTGTTTGTTTCGTAAATAAAGAAATAAAAAATAAAAACAATTAACAGAACGCACTCATAAATAGAGCCTTCAGCCTATGGTGCCTTCAACCTACCACCAGTCCAAAACAAACCCATTTAATCACGTAATTACAACGAATGGGTGTCCCAAATGAAGTGCTCCAACGTCCTAAGCATATATTTATTCATAGGGTGGCCCAAAACATCTGGGTCCTCCTAAGATTGTTTGTCGAACGGATTATCGCCACAAATTTGTTCTATTGGCGCGGCACGAAATTATGCAGGTCAAAACGATTACTGCTGAGAAATATTTGAGCTGCACATTTTGTTGGCGCGTTGTGAGTTGAATTTTTTGGTTTCACCGGTAAAATTGTTCCATTTCGAACATACTGCATGTAAAAAGAAAACGCACATTTCTTGTGCGTACTCGAGGTCTTTTGCCAATGAGGGGTAGGCATAGCCTAGCCACATGTAATAGTGGAGGTTTAGCCATCTGTCAAAAACAAAAATACTTGAAAGATTTTAGATAAAAAGTTTTATTCGTAACTTTTGATTTTGTACTAATTAATACTATTATATTAATTAATAAAAATACTTGAAATTAAATGAAGATATACCTACTTTATTGCACTATAAAAAAAAAGTGACAAATGGCGGAACTAAAGCCTAAAGGCATTCTATACCAGTCATGCCTGGGAGCGTAGAAGTAGATGAGTAGTGCAAAATTAACATACTCGATTTAACTACCTCGAGCGTCGGCCTTGACATAAAGTCAAATGAACTTGACATAAAAAAACCGGCCAAGTGCGAGTCGGACTCGCGCACCTAGGTTTCCGCACCACAAAAAAAACTTAGAAAAATAAAACTTTTTTTTTTATATTGTGTTCTGGTATGGGTGGCTGAGTCGGAGGGGCCAAAGCATATGCTCAGACTAGCCAATATCACCTCCGAGAAGGTAGGTGCCACACCGGAGACTTTCCTGAAATTCTGGCTATACTGGACTAGAGGAGAACACAACCGAGGCTGCTATGCGGCCATATTACATCCAGTACGGTGGTATCAACCCAGTCGGCTACAATTTGAGCCTACCACCTAGTAAGGGTCAAGGGAAACATGTTTCTTGTATTGGAACCCCCCTTAATTTTTTACCTTTTCTATTTTATTATTTGTTGTTATATCCAATCCACCATAATAGCACATATTCTCTGAAAATTTCAACCGGCTACTTATTACGGTTCCGAAGATACAGCAGTAGGACAGGGCAGAGAGACAGACGGGCGGCGTAGGCTTAGCAATAGGCTTCTGTACGGGATACGGAAACCTAAAAATGAACGCATTTGCACCTTATAGGCATTATTTGAAAAAAAAGCCTACAAAACAACGTGAAACATGTGAAAGTTTATTAGTTAAAAAAAAATTTAAAAAAAAAACATATTTTTTATTCGGGGCCCGCGCGTGTCCAATGGAAAGGAGGGGGTGTAAAAAGAATTGGGCCCCGGCCGGGTCCTTCTGAACGTTTCCCGACAAAGTATAGTATTAAATAAGTACATACTATCTTGATAGTGAAGTTAAGATATTGTTCGTATTTATACGATATAAATTAAAAAAAAAAAAATTGGTTGTCTGTAAACTCGGTTTACGGACGATAGTTTTACGTGATAACGTCATACAACCCTTGTTTCATGAATATTCTAAATTTGAAATATTTTCCGACCGGCCAGATATTATGGTGCGAGTAACCTCGTTTTAATTTCTGCGGCCCTGGTAGTTTTTACAAGCCGACGCTTGGGCGATTGTGCCTCTCTATCGCTTGTTACGCGCTCTCGCTTGCACACACAGGCTCAGATGGAACGTGACGTGATATTCGTGCGTGCAGCCGGTGTTCATCAATTTATAAGACGTTATCACGTCAAAAATACTATAATCACCTACAACATCCGTGATGTCAGCCCATAACACCGGCTTAACTAGGTGCCATGTCAGTGCTTCCCTTCATTTCATGTCGGCTACACTCAACTGGACGGAAAACACGAACTATTTTTCAGTATCGTGTGGGGTCGGTACTTAAAAAGAATAGCCCCACTGCATCTCTCCCCGTCGCATGTCGTAAAAGTCGACTAAGGGATAGGGGTTTTGCACGAAGGTCCCCAACCAAGCGGGATTAGTTTGCAGGCCTAGAGCCAACCCCAAATCAACAACAACAACAACAACAACAACACGAACTATTTACATAGCCGTTTCGACCGACGTTTCATTCAGTGCGGTGGTACTAACCCGGGCGGGACTAGCTCGCTGTTTGCCATATTAAACCAAGCTGCGATAATAAATTACTCCTATATCTCGTATTTCCACTTATTGAGCCGACTGTACATCGATAATTCGAAAATGCTTCATCACATTTGTTCGTCATTAAATAAACAAATCAGCGTAATTCTATATCCGTTATCATCTATGAAGCACCAATAAGTAACGTCCTAGTGTCGATAGATCTGTCGTTATCGACATATATACCTCGCTATTGTCGATGTACACAACAATGGACAGGAACAATGCGCCCGTTGATATTATGTATCAGCTCGTTGCTCTAAGACTAGTGATGGGTAAGGGAAACGTATATCGACAATCGATATTACGGAAGAAATTAAGAAATTAATTTTATCGAATTAGATTTTCGTGTTAAGATTTTGGAAAATGCTCATATTTACATGTGTAATAAATAAATAATAGAATGTATGGCACTTAATGCGTGGCAAGGGCGGCCTCAATGCCCTATGCAATTTCTTCCAGTCAACCCCAACAAAACTCAAGGATTGACCTTTAAAAAACATAAAAAGCGGTCATGTGCGAGTCGGACTCGAAGTTCCGTACCTGTCGTGTAATAAAATATCATTAACGCTGTGATTAACTATGTGTCTGCCTGCACCATTGGGTCCTCGGCACAGCCGTAAAAAAAGATGTCATTTGAGCGTCGAACTCGCGTTTTTAAATATTTATACGATAATATAAATTTTAAAACGCATAGTTAATAGCTTTAACTAGGTACTTATGCATTTTAAAATTTTATAAAATCTATATGTATTTCTTATAACGAGCCCTTTCCATTTATAGGTGACATGGTGCACGTGAAAACAATTTTTTTTTACATTCTAATTTGTTCCCCAAAATTCCCAATATCGAAATTCGTTCGTTTACGCCATACGTTCGTCATTGGGTCACGAAACTGTATATACGTACCAAATTTAAACTTTTTTCGTCCAGTGACAGACAGACAGAAGGACACGAGAGTGACACTATAAGGGTTCCGTTTTTCCTCTTTTGAGGTACGTAACCCTAAAAAACATCGATAAAATGCTGTCACACCTCTACTGTCGCTCTATCGATTGTGTGGCCTCTTTCCGCGCTCCCATCTGCCCGCAGCTAATCTGAAAGGCTTATGTATGTATTGAATATTTTTCTCAAAGCCTTTGCCCGTAACTTTCCTAGACAGCCTTTGTGCTCGTGCCCGACCCTGCGGCTTGACACCGTGATGTTACGCACTCGGAGGTTACGGGTATATTGGCAGTTGAAAAATTATGAAATATGAAAATTTGAATTTGTTTGTTGAGTGGTTTTGGAGTTTCGAATGTGCATACGCTCTCGTCTGTGTTTTTAGAAGAAAATTGTTGTGGACATAATGTTTTTTACATATTATGTAAAAAACATGTCATGCCTTTATATTCTAAATTTGAGTGTCGCCCATGTAGTTCAAATTTAGAATATAAAATTCTAAATTTGAACTACATGGGCGACACTTCCTTAGCATAATAATATAGAATAGAATAAATATAATATAATAGAATGGAAAAGAATATTCCATTCGAATTCCAATAGTATAAAATATAAATTATTTATTGCAAACCAAATAAATTACACAAGATAGACACATACAGTTAGATCAATAGCGTTCAAAGGCAGACTTATCACTAGTAGTAATTTTTTTACAATCAACCCGTAGGTAACCTAAATAAACAATTATTTCATAATTTTATGATATTAAAAATGAAATCTTATTTGTTTCAGATCTTCGCTCGTTGGTGATTCAGAAGTGAAAATATGACAAAAGGTATTTAATATTTTCTCTTTATTATTCAGTTCCCAATATTAATTTGAATAAAAGCGCATAAAAATATATAATGAAATAACATATAGAATCAGGCAAAATATCAAACAAAAATAGTCTACAACTTTATTGAAAATGTTCACAAATATATGATTTTTACCAACTAGAACCACTGATTTGAAATCCACTGAATGACACTCCTCAGAATAAGCCTTATTCGTTAGGGCCACCCTGTATGAGTCTGTGCAACGCCTGCACGATCACGTTCTGTCCTCACAGTCCACCGCACAGAGATACGACTTGAAGCTACGGCCGCATCGCATCACCCCGATTCCAAGTTGGGCACAACTGTTTCTTTTTTACAACATGATAATATTATGGTTGGCTACGTAATAATAATAATATTACACTTTATGCCATTAATATGTGCCAAAGGCAGAAAATTCCCCTAGGCAATTTCCTCCAGTCAACTACATGCCATTTTTTTATCGAAACTGATACGATTGCCTGGCCACCGGGTGAAACTTGGTGCCACGTCAGTGCTTCCCTTCGGTCGTGCTGGCTACACTGAACTCGACGGAAAACACAAACTATTCAAATAGCCGTTTCGACCGACCTTTCATTCAGTGCGGTGGTATCAACCCGGGCGGGTTAAACCCTACCATATAGTAATATAAGAAGGGAGTCATATCAGTCGCCTTTTACGACATACACGGGGAAAGATGCAGTAGGGCTATTCTTTTAAAGTACCGGCTGCACACGGAGTTGAGTGCAAACTGGGTTCGCGTGAGTATGAGTGAGCAGCGATTGTGACTGTTGGTTCGTGTGTAACTCGGAATCGAGCTACTGTACCCGGTTAGCCGGATGCGTTATAGCAGACGATCGGCTTTCAGAGACCCCAATTACGAGAACTGAATATGTGACATTGCATAATATTCGACTTGAGTTAAGGGTAAATATTCGAATGCCCGTGGGCGCCGTCGGACTACACCTCTGCGTTAGTCTGGCGCGCGCCATTTGTCGTGCTCCCCATAAAAAAAAAAAAAAAAAAAAAAAAGGGTCGGATACTGGCTAGATCGTCTTGCTTCTGGCAGAGCCGCGTATGTGAAACGGCAAATTAATTGATATAAAAATATAAAAGGAATATCGAAAAAGCGGTCCAGTGCGTGTCGAACTCGCGTGGAATTCCGAATTCGAATTCCGTACCTACCATTCCGTTTTTAGTGATAACTTTATGAAGGTTTTCCTGTAAACTCTAAGAGAGGCCCTAAACTCAATTTATTTTTAATTTCAGACTCAGTCGTTTTGGAGATAAGTTTAATATCTTTAAAAATTATTAATTTTAAAATTAAAAAAATATACTTACTACTAGCAAATAAAAAAATATAGCACAAAAAAATAATTTTTTTTCTTTCTTAATTTTCTCCCAAAATCTGAATTCGTCCATTTATATTACGTCTATGCCGTTCTAGAATGCAAACATTTCCGAAACACTTATTCTAACACTCGTTTTGAAACACAATTCGAAAAATATTGGGTTTCGAACGTCAGACCTCACGCATCCCAAGGACCAATTTCACCACTAAACTGCCCGCGCTGACAACCTTGCTTATTATCTCCATTACAAATCCCTTTACCCATTGTTGGTTTAATTGTTTTCAGTCTACGCTTATATTTCACAAGGACATTGCGGGAGCCATTCTCCGCTTTGGGGTATCAATTTACCCCGAAGTTATTACCCTGATAGCGTAGTACTGATGGGGGTATTTACCTCAATAATAGCCGAGAAATCACTGTTACAAAGTCATGTTTTACGTGAAAAAAAAACCGGCCAAGTGCGAGTCGGTCTCGCGCAACGAGGGTTCCGTGCTACTACGCAATTGGCCGGTTTTTATTATTTTTTGTTTTAGCGCCTGAGTTGGCGCCATAATCTCACCAAGTTTGACACTTATATGTATGTGTTAAAAAGTTTTTTCGATAGAGCAAAAACAAAAGAACGTAAAAAAAGCAGGTTTCTTGTATGGGGGACACCTTAAATTTTTTACTTATTTATTTGTTAGGATATCCACCATAATAACACATATTTTGTGAAAATTTCAACCGGCTACCTATACGGATCAAGAGATACAGCCCTCGGACAGACAGACAGATAGACAGATGGCGTAGGCTTAGTAATAGGGTCCCGTACCGAAAACGGAACCCTAAAAAGCTATAGAAAACAGGCTCTATCGTCCGGTAATATATAAGGTGTCTCGTTAGTCATGTCATTAACTTCGGGAGTGTTACATACACACTCAAATAAACACTTTACGTAAGAAAAAAACATATGTTTATAGGAGCATTTTTTCTCCTAACAAAAAAATTAAATCAAATAAGTAGCTCTAAAAACCAATCATAGTGACGTTGTGACTTACTTATAACAAACAGCTGTTCCGCGTTTGAACATAGTACGGTCATTGACCCCGTACAATGCAAGTTACCTACTGTTACACACAGGTTAATGTTTAGGTAGCAAACATGTTTTGTTAAATTTCTCGAAAAGTAATATTATAAACATATATTTTTTTTTTTGCGTAACGTGTTTATTTGAGTGTGTATGTAACCCTCCCGAAGTTAATGACATGACTAACGAAACACCTTATATACGGTGTTGCAATTGCCCCCGTAATATTTTTAACTGACATCAGGGGGTGGTTCTATATGTGAAACTAAATAATTTATGCGGCGAAAAAAAAATTTTAACCAAAATAAAATTTATTTTTTCCAAACAAAATTTTAATACCTATTCTCAAAATGTATGGGGAAAATATTTTTTTTTTTAAATTAAAAAGTCGTAGAAAAAAAGTTGTTCGGTTTCATGTACAGAATAACACCCTTTCGGGTTTAACGGTTGGGGTTGCAAAACCGTGTATATTACCTATAACAACAAATAATGAAAATAAGAACAAATAAAAAATACACGGCGGTTCCCATAGAAGAAACAAAAATTGCGCCATCTACCGAATTGAGTATGAAGCATTTTAACTAATCATGAATTTTAACTAATATGAAGCATTTCATAAACACGCTATAGATGGTGCGAGTAGCGCTGACCAAGACATGGCGATACGGAACCCTCGGTGCGCGAGTTCGACTCGCACTTGGCCGGTTTTTTTATGGATACGTGAGACTTGGCTGCCGTCAGCGAGGATTGTTGAGCCGAGGACGACACCCAAAGCATTCGGTTTCGAACGGGGGCTGCGAATGCCGTGCCGGCGTGACAGATGCCTTAGCTTATTTAGGGAATAATATTTTCAGGAACAGAGATTATCTATGTAGATCATAACTATGACTATCATGTCCAAATTCTCTCTTCCTGTATTCCTTGTTTATATTTGTGAAAATAAATAAAGATATTTATTTGTTGTTGTATTGTTTATTGTTGTTATTTGCAAATTCATTATATTATTTTCTCTTTCAGTTTATTTGTAACTCAAACACGTCACTTGATATGATCGTTGTACCTACATAACATTTTACGTGGGATAACTGAAGCGCTTTCACCCAGAAAAAAGTCAGCTTTCAAATCGGGCTTTTATGTATATTTAGTATTTAATTTTTCTTTGTTTATTGATTTTCCAAAACACAATAAAACCTTATAATACTGATTAAATAAAATTAACCTAATAAATAAATAAAAACTAAATACTAACATGTACATAAGACTTACTGCAAGTAAAAACATTCGTTCAATTCCTCTGACTCCGCCACAGTACGCTGGCTGCGTTGCGCCTTTGAATGGCTAGACCTATTTACTGAAAAAAGAAAGACTTGGCACGTCGTCGTCGGTCACCAGACTTATCAATATGGAGCTGTCCTATATATTTTATATGGATTTATTTAATTTTCGTTTCACCATACTATAGGACAAAAAATCGCGTCGGGGTACAAAATCATAAATTACTAAGGGCATATTACTTTACCCCATATCAAAGGACGATAAGGTTACAAGGTGTGAATTTCCTTTGAAATTTCAAAATGCGGGTAAATTTGATTACAGAAGGTCTGTTTTCACTTTTTTAGTTTGAGGTCAATATATTTACAAAATCGCCCAGCTTTATCACAACGCAAAAATTGAACCTCTCGCCGCGGTGATGGTAAAGTGCCTACATACGTAAACCTATTTCCATTCCACAAAGTTTATTTAAGTAATTTTTTTTTTCTGAATTAAGGAAAAAGAAGAATTCCGAAACATTTCATTTTTGAAATGTTACTTATTGTACAATAGAATTAACTTAAAGAGGTTTTTGGCAAAGGCTTTTGAGCATTGCTCCTCGTAACCTATATTAATTACGTTCTTTTGTTTCGCCTTAAAACGTAGCCTTTGAATTTCGTTTCATCTCGAAGCAGCCTTCTCAGATATGGCTTATTTGCGTAATCGCCTTTGAACGATTTCAAAGCTGTAATTTAAAAAAATACAATTCTGAAATTATCTTCGAACGTATTTTAATAACCAGAAATGACCATCTATTCAAATACTCACAACAGTATGATGATAAATAATGTAAAATTATCTCGCAGAATAAAAATTATCAATTCTTAAAACAGCTTTTTAAAAACAAACTTTTATTTAATAAAACGAATAAAATAAGTGTACGTTTTCGATTTTTTGTGTAAATAAATATATTTTAATTTGATTTGATTTGTTTTAAAAACGATTCTACCGCCAATTTTAATATTTAAGATTGCTTCTAAATTGCACGAAATCGTCAAGTAATCCCGCCCTGTCTGTGGCAAGGATTAAGACATCTTTCTAGGCGACAATGAGGACAATCTAATAAGACGATTAAAGAGGATTATAGGGAGGGGGTGGGGGAGGAGGGACTAACGAAATCTGGAAGGCTTTCATTGGCAATAGGACTGCACCAAGTTTACAATTGAAATTAAAAGTCAAGGTAAGCCCGCACATCTCTATAATATTTTTTTTTATGTAATCCTGTATGGGTGGCTGAGTCGGAGGGGCCAAAGCGCATGCTCTGACCAGCCAATATCACCTCCGAGAAGGTAGGTGCCATACCGGTGACTTCCCTGGATTGCTGGCTATACTGGACTAGAGGAGAACACAACCGAGGCTGCTATGCGGCCATCTTACATTCAGTACGGTGGTACCAACCCAGTCGGCTACAATTTGAGCGTACCACCTAGTAAGGGGCAAGGAAAAAATGTTTTATTGTATTTTATTTTGAAAACACAAGACACGGGAGCATGCTGCGACTGCACTGAAAGAACAGTTCTTTCAGCCGCTACGACAGACAGTTACTGGCTGTCGTAGCTGCTATGTAAATAGTTCCTGTTTTCCGGTCCAGTTCAGTGTAGCCGGCACGACCGAAGGGCATCGAGTTGAAGTACGAGTATGTTAGTATCTTCGTTCACTCATCACGTAAAATCTACTGAACCAATTTGTTTGTAGTTTTGAGAAAAAATTTTGAATAAGTTGTTCGAAGCGATCCCGATTTCACCTTTTCTACGTACCTATCTTTTATATATATTTTCATATCGATAGTAATGATTCAATAAAGCTTAATGAACTTTGTGATATCAACAAATTAAAATTCTATTTTTTTTTTCTTTCAAAAAACAAATTTTTAACTCTGTCGTCGTATATTTAATCTATACAAAAAAAAATACAGATACGTACATAAGACTGTCCTTATTACAAGAAAAATAATTATAAAAATCGGTCAAGGTTTAGAGGCAAGGAAAATATAAGCCCCGAAAGACGATTTTGTTTTTATATTTGATTATTATTATATCACGTGACTAAGTTCTCTCTGCACTTATGTGCGTAGGTCGATGTCAATATCGCACAAAATATTTCGAAATTAAACTGTATCCTGGACGCAGTACTAGAAAGACTTGATGCGAAATCCAACTTGACAGTCGGTTGAAAATGTTGTAACGCTTTTGTTCTAAAACCCCTTTTATTGTGTTGTGCAAATATCATTTGGGAATACCTTCTGTTCTCGCTTTAAGTACACATTGGATCGAAAGGTGCACCTTTGCACGTGAAACAAACTTTTTGAATGTACCTATTTAGGGTTCTGTACCAAAATTGCAGAAAAGGAACCCTTTGTTGTCTTGACTTTGTTGTCCGTCTGTCCGTCAGTCTGTATGTATGTGCACCTTAACTTCTAAACTGACATTCAGAAACATTTCAATTCATGTGGTGCAGGGTCAATTATACGAAAAAAAAATTATGAAGGTGAGGGATTTGGCACAGTGACATAAAAAACACATAGTTGAAAAGCGGTTTCAAAGAACGTTAAATTTTTTTTTTTTTACATTTGTTTTATTAAATCAAATAAAAAACCAGCCAAGTGCGAGTCGGACACGCGCATCGAGGTTTCGACACCACAAAAAAAAAGAATACTTGAAAAAACACGTTTATCTTTTATGGTGACCCCCCCCCCTTAATTTTTCTTTTTAAATTTTTTATTATTTGTTATATCCGCCAAAATAAGACATATTCTGTGAAAATCTCAACCGGCTAGCTATTACAGTTCCAAAGATACAGCCATCGGACGGACGGACAGACAGACAGACAGACAGAGGTTGTAGGCTTAGTAATAGGCTTCCGTACGGAAACCTAAAAACAGTAACACCTAAAAATAAAACACCGTTTACAATACACACATGTCTGTACATGTGAAAAACTCACAACCAAAATCTTCTTATTCTTGCAAATTCGCTTTGTTTTACGAGAGCTCTTTGTAACGAGAACCCTACAGCGATAGCTCATCCGTATCACGGAGGAGGACTTTGACATTTATTAATAACTTCTTGTAACACCCACCTTCAATTTACTGAAAGCGACCAAACCTTTAAAGGGGGGCGTCGAGGGGCTTCTCAGGGTGGCGGCGTAGGCCATGTTTTTAGGGGATATTCTTAAGTGTGCGTTAAGTAAGTATTGTGTGCCAAGTTAGTAATAAAATTATTTATTTAACAGACAACAAACGAAATATAGAAAAGCAAAACGAAGTAAATGACGAGGCGTAAATAGGCACCTGCCTGTCACAGCACAACGCCGATTACTCTGCTCATCTATGTTATGATGTGTATGTATTTTCTTTAAATTTACTCGCCTACTTAAATATTTACAGGTAAGAATCTACTAAAAGAATTTCCCGTCCGCCGGATTTCTTCCGGCAATCTTCCATTTTGTTTTCTATACATTTTCGCTACAACACAATCTCCCCTTAAGCCTTAAGGCTGTCTTCGAACCGCTTCAGCCACTGTTGTTATGGCTTTGAATAGCGGGATTATAGAGCTAATAAACTATTAGAGATGACGTCCTTTCTGGACGCGAAGTAAGCACCGAGCACTACATATGCAACGTCTTTCTGTCTGTTATGTCTGTCTGTGTGTCATTGTGTGGGCGATATATTGGAAATCAGAAATGTATTTATATGGTGTTTTTATGAGGCAGGTTTTACATCTACTTCAGGAAGAAAGAATATTTTTTTTTACTAAAAATATATAAATGTATCTTAATTTATGTATGTATGTTCCTCCATAACTCCGTTCATTCGAATTCGATGAAACTTAGTACAGGCACATTTAACTATACGTCACACAGCATAAGCTATGCTACATAATTAAATTCAGTTCCGGTTACGCTAAGATGTGGAAATAAAAGTAGGGTAGCGGGCTTACTTACTTTCTTATTTTTAAATACGAATTTCACGCGAGCGTAGCCGCGGGCAAAAGCTAGTAAAGAAATAAAAACTTACTGGCACGCGCCGACCTTATTCGAACCTCGGACCTCTCGCAATAGAAGCCGACGGCCAGGCTCCGTACGGTCCGCTCACCGCCGCCTTCTGCGGCTACGGACTGCACGCAGTGGAAATGCCAGCAACAGTCGTTTCCTAGCTCTACGTGCCCGCCAGCAGCTGAATAGCTGGACGGTTTCAGCGTTAGCGCAGGCGGGCCAATCTTCATACCTGCTTGGAATTAATCAAGCTATTGTAGTCGAAACAATCGCCGCTGGATGCGCTGGAAGCGTGACTTATGATCCGTGCTGATGCAGATTTGGTTGCGAGGAGTTACGTGCGATGGTATTAATGTGATACAAGCATTGTGTGGATTTGAGCCAAATCTTGTATGGTATTCCTTTAAATTAACTGCCGCTTAATTGCTTCAGGTATTTTACGTTGTTTGGGTTCACTTTTATAATACTAGCTGTGCCCAACGTTGCGCTCGGGTTTTATAAAAAAAATATAGATTTTATTTTTCTCCGACTTAAGTCATTTTCTACCCTACTTCCAAGTGTTTACACATTGAAGGTATCTTGATGTTAAAGCATGTAACTTGATATTTGCGAGATTGGTGAAATTTGCATATTGGTTAAGGTTTGTTTTTAAATAAAAGTAGTCAACAAATTGTCCGTGCACTTCGTTCAAGAGAATGGGGATGGAAAATGTATGTGTATTCTATTTTTAAAACATTATATATGTTTTCCGGTTAATTTAAAAATCAAAGGGTCTAATAAATATTTTATTTTATTTTCGTTTATTTGGGAAATCAACAGCAGTTTTACAATAGGTGATGATTACGTTTAGGTTATACCATAAAAGCCAATTATATATTTCCACTGCTTAATCAAATTATAATATGTTATGATATTATATTTGGATTTTTATAATTATTAACTCTATTAACTCTAGAAAGGGCACATTGAATTATTTAAAAATATATGTTTCCATTTTAATATCAGATATCGTCAGCTATTTAAATACATAACTATATATAGCTAGTTATGTAAATACATCTTGTTCGAATAATTTGCGAAACGAAATTGTTCTTGCAGCACAACACCGATTACTCTGCTTACCCCGATTGTCGGGATTCAGCGTGTGTGATATGTATGTATGTATGTATGTAAATACATGGGTAGGTATCTACTGGAATGAGTAAAAATAAACCCCCTCCAGCTAACAAGTAATATAATCGAATCATCAAGTTTAAATAGAAGTCAAAAGCAAAATATTCAAAAACACTGAAAATAATTTTCCTCTGGCTTTACAAATAGGTAGTTAAACAATTTTTATCCGTGCACTTTTTCCCGCAGCAACAAATTGGCCTAAATTCAGTTGAACTGAAAATAACTGCAAATATTTTTCAATCGAATTTAATCTTTAAACGTATATATACAATTGTCAAATTTATTTGCAGCTATGAGCTACTGATTGTACAGTGTGCATTGCAAACTAGTCTCTATTTGGTATTAGCTTAAAGTTATATTTGCAGCGCAGAAGCGAGGAAGAGTGCGTAATTATAAACGTTCAAATAATAAGACTAAAACGGTTTTTCTTGCTCAGACTGAAACGTAGACTGAAGAAAAAGGCGATGTCCGACTCGCGACTCGTCCGTTGCATACGCGGGATGCGCCCCGTACTAAAAATAACAGCAAATAACTAGGGATGTGATTTGTATTTGCGTTTATGTGTGTGTATTGTCTCTTATGACGTTTTTTCTTCAATTATTTTTAATGTGGTTTCATTTAAAATTTAATAATATTGATTGGTATATTTAAATTTAACAAATTCTAGGATTGATGGGACAATTATTAATTTTTATCTATGAAACAAATATAACAAAAAAAAATATTTGCCTAAATTGAAATTATAATACTACCTAATTAAAACGCCTACAAAATGATATTACCTCTAGGGACCTCGTATATACCATTATTCTTATGTCATTAATTTTAATGACTCAATATATATTTAAATTTTTTGCTATTTCTTCGAACACGAATGCGGCAATGAGGATGTAATCAATCCTTTTATAGCCATAGGTCGCATTGAAAGAAATTATTAGAAAAATATATTACACTATTTTTAATATAATTTAATTTATTATGAATTATTACAATATAAACGAGACACGTCAAAGGCGCCTTTTTGCGCGCGATTTAGTGCAAAATTTATTACGCATGTGCGAGTATGGATAGAAACAAATGCATACTTTGTTTATCAATATTTTTCATGTTTCTGCTACCTACCTTATGTTAGTTAGTTAATACTACCAAATTATTAATGTATCGATATCTGTATTTGGACGCTTTCGTGCATCACTAGCTAAATTCAGTGCCGAGTAAATGAATTGCTTTTCGTTACAATCCTTTTCGCAGTTTTATATTTAGAAATGCTGTAATTATTTTAAAGTCCGGAAATATTTACCTCTAGAATTTTGCGAGGAATTTCGGCCTAGCGGCTATAAAAACTGTATCAATTTTATCCGATTGAAGATTCGGTAGTTTCAAATCGTTAGTGAAACTCGTTTGGTATTGATACGTTTTTCTGTAAAACTATTTCGTGTAGGCGTGTAAACTTTTTTTGGTTTTCTGTTTTCATTTTCAGTATTAGGTTTTACGCGAGTGTAAACAATTTTTTCGGGATTTTCACTGAAGATATACAAATTGTTCGAGAGTAAATTTAAAATTATAACAAATAATAAATATAAATTATACAGAAATATAATGTAATATAATAAGAAATTATTAAAAATAAAGTAAGCTAAAGAGGGGGTCGAGGTGTGTCAAGTGGCACGTGGAGATCTGTCGTCTCTGCCAACCCCACTGGGAAACAGGAGTGACTCTATGTATGTATATATCTATGTATGAGTGTGTTTCCCGAATCCTTTAACCTGGGTGTCTTCAAACGTCGTCGTATTACCACGCTAGGTGACGTGATTTCGGCTCTGTCGACTGCACCATTGATCCCTCGGTACAGGCACCCATGCTGGTTTACATTAAAAAACCGGCTAAGTGCGAGTCGAACTCGCGCACCGAGGATTCCGTATCGCCATGTCATGGTTAGCGCCACTCACGCCATCTATGACGTGTTATGAAATGCTTCATATTAGTTATTTCATGATTAGTTAAAATGCTTCATACGCTATTCGGTAGATGGCGCGCGCACATACACTTTTTGGTTTCTTCTATGGGAACCCCATGATTTTTTTTACTTTTTCTTATTTTTATTATTTGTTGTTATATAGGCCATATAACACATATTCTGTGAAAATTTCAACGAGCTACCTATTACGGTTCAAGAGATACAGCCCCTCGGACAGACGGACGGACGGACAGACAGACAGACAGACGGCGTAGGCTTGGTAATAGGGTCCCTTACCGGATACGGAACCCTAAAAATAAAGAGAAAAATGTAAGGATTCATCACAAATCCCATCGGCCACTCCCAGCCAATAAAAGTTAGAACGATTTACCCTAACAGGATGCAGGCGATATCCATTGAACAACATCTAAATCTTAAGACGACTCACGTCGATATCTCGAGAACACGTCATCACATCACTCTTGTGTATAGGTGTTAAATCCTGTACTGAAAAGTCGTGTGCGCCTTCCAGACAGGGACTTTTTTGTTATTAAATTTTTTACTCTCAATATTTTTTCAGCGGGCATCGTTCGCGATATTGTCGAAGTATTGCATTTGATACCACCGCAAGAATGGACGGTTCAGTCGAAACGGCTATGAAAATATTTCGTGTCTTTCGTCCAGTTCAGTGTAGCCGGCACGACCGAAGGGAAGCACTGACGTGTAACCTAGTTCACCAAGGTGTGATAAGCTGACATCATAGGTGTAGTAAGCGATGTAGACAACCATATCAGGTTTCATTAAAAAAACAAAATGCCTTTCATACATAGTTTTGATACTAATACTTTTTTATATTAGGAATACTTTTTTATGTAATCCGGTATGGGTGGCTGAGTCGGGAGGGGTCAAAGCACATGCTCCGACCAGCCAATATGACCTCCGAGAAGGTAGGTGCCATAACGGAGACTTCCCTGGATTGCTGGCTATACTGGACTAGAGGAGAACACAACCGAGGCTGCTATGCGGCCATCTTACATCCAGTACGGTGGCACCAAGCTAGTCGGCTACAATTGAGCCTACCACCTAGTAAAGGGCAAGGGTAGTTAACCAGAGTATTTAGGTACGTTGATTTACCTAGAGTTGGCCTAGCTTTTTTTTCAGTAATTTTGTAGTGGCCTATAGCCCAGCTATCTCGAGAAATACCAGATTCCATTAGTGAAAACTACATGTAAACAGCTTGAGCCGTTTTCGAGTTCGGCCAAACTCAGTAGGTATTTAGCGTATTTTCATGTAAAGTGCATTATTTGGTGAAATTTTCCATTTGGGATTTTTTTGTGCATTCTTCTACAACAGCTGAAACAGTGTAACGTCTGGTCTGAATTAGGAGAACTTTTTACGCGACTGCGCGAAGTAAAAAGGTCGGTTATTAATGCATCATCTCATTGGCTTATAAGTCGACATAGGCCCGGCCGAATCGCGCCAGAATCCGGCCGGATCAACTCTGGAAGCTGCACGGATACCTACAAGCCTAAATCCACACTCTTATTCACAATTTAGAACCACATAATAGAATATGTTATATGTATATATTCTTTATTGAACACCAATTTATATAAATTAGGCACAATACGTGAGCTTAATGCCGTGAGGCTTTCTATTCTAACTAACCTTTGGGATGTGGGAGAAGTATATGTAGGCGAACAAGAATAGTTTGTGGCAATGCAGTAAAGCAATATGATATACTACAAACTAATACTACATAAATACTTTAATACACAAATATGTATATAATAGACTTACAAATTATGTACATTAATAAGTGATACTGTTGTTCAACACCATCAACTGAATGACATGAATATGCCTGTGCTGTGTGAGCACCGATGAGAGAGTAGGCAAAGAGGAGTTCTCGCTGGCTATTATTTACAGTAAAACATGTGTCATGCAGGAAGTAGTGGGGTTAGGCACGACTCCGTGATCGTGGCTCATCAATCATGCACCATTTACCTCTGTGTGCGTTTAGCCACGACCGTTCCGTGGACGCGAGCGACTGATTCAATGCCACTCCCACTCCCATGACGTCTATCCTCAGTTTCTGGGGACGTTCCCAGTTTGCTTATATAAACTTTTCTCTGATAATAATTTATAGGTTACAGATGTTATATTGTGAGTATCACTGTGAAATGTTTTTGCAGAAATTAAGTATTTTCTATTCATATTCATATTTATTATTAATTCATTTTGTACCACGGTACACTCGAATAAGTCAGGCATATACATTTACACATACATTGAATAGAACACATTATAAATTATTACAATTTTACAACTTTACAACAATTTCACACAATACCATTTGAATAAAAAGGCATAAAAAAAATCACAACATCAAAGAATATTAATCAATCTCTATCTGTCTCTACTGCCTCCAACGCGGGTGCGGGTCCATATAGTATATTTTTTAATAAAGCACTGGCAGGGTTTTCTCTGCAACAATTTGTATGTGTAAATGTAGCGGATAGCGGGACACCGATGACTTTTCGGGACTGGAGTGGATTGCGATTTGAGAACAGTAACAGCGACGCGTGACCTTCTCAAGTGATGTTTTTTTGACGGTTGATGCGTGAGTCACAGCGCATTTTTTTTTTACTTTTTTCTGAAATTTGAAGTAATAGTAGTATCAATATATTGTCGGTTAATACGAGTATCTAGCGGTCAGTTAACACTTGTCAAATTTATAAGAAATGTTACTTTAACGGACTGATAAATGTTAACCGAACCTTAACAATAGGTGGTTAAATCGCTCCTCGCTATCCCCTGTCGGCACGACTATTCTAGATGGTAGATCCGATTTGTGCGGATTCATCCGACTGGTTTATTTCAGGAATATGGATGCTTTCGGTAACAGACACGCGCGCGCCATCCATCGGCTAATTTAGTCTAATTTGGTCTAACAGTTCTTGAGTTATTTCCATGTGAATTTGGCTAATTCAACTTCAAAACTTTATTAGCCCTAACAACGCACACTCAAATATATAAAAATAAATTACATAAATAAATTCAATTAGAGTACATAATTTCTATTTAGACATTATTTACAGTAAACTATCCATAGAAACAAATAAAATAGCTTTCAATATTTGTAAAAAAAATTAAGGAAACTGACATGGTTAGGTTTAACCCGCCCGGGTTGGTACCACCAACTTTAAAGGTCCGTGGAACGGCTATGTAAAAAACCCAGTCACGAATATATTAATGTAGACAAACGTGTCAGATTCCATAAAAAAAAACACTATCTACATCCGCGGTATCAACCTATTCCTGTTCCTGTCAGTTCAAGGTTGTCATACCAGTGATCCCTTTTCTCCGTGTCGGCTACACTGAACTGGAAGAAGGACCTTTCATAACTGTTCGACCGACCCTTGCTGTGATACCAATCCGGACGAATTAAGCTCTGCCACCTGAAGGGAAGGGACGATACAGTACTCTGCGTGGAATCTGAACCACGGCCAGACTCAGCGAGGTCGGACGGTCACCAATTCAAGTACCGACCGCGCCTGGTTGTGCTTACCGACAAGAGTCCGAGTTTGATAAATCTTTGGGTGCATCTTTCCCCGCCTGTTGTGCCATAATCTACAGCTCTGGTTACAACTCACAATACAGCACCCCCTCCGTCGAGCTAGGACACCCTATTAAGACAACAAAGACCAAACCAACAGACAAGAGTGAGTCGCGCGTCCGCCAGGGGGCGTTAGTCTAAAAATATATCTAAAGCGATCCAAAAGCACATGTTGAACTAAAAACATGCCGGGACTTAGTCACGCGCCGGATTCCATACAACGACGACATCGGCGCAGTCGAGCGCCTATTCGAATTTCGAACGCGGAACGTTCGCTTTTCAAACGGACATTATCGAACAACGCACCGTGTTCGGGTTATTAAACGGACATTTTCGGAAATTCGAACGCGCATCAACGCATCGTTCGAAAATTCGAACAACGAAGAGTTGTAGAGTCCGGAGCGGACTTTCGAAATTTGAAAATTTGTGCATCGGGTGATTCCGCGCTGTGTGCGACCGTCTTTAGTGAAAGTGTTTTCGTTAAGTTTTATATTGTAAAATTTATTGAAAATTATATTTTTGTTATATTGTTGGTGCGTGTGGTTAGTTGCTGAACTAAGTTCCTACTACCTATATATAAGGTGAGTTTCTGCGAGATTCTACAGCTTAAATGAACAACTTTTTAATGTATTCAAAATAAAAATAAAAACAATTCTTTGATGCTACAAAATAGAACAAAGATAGTTTTTTTTAAGACAAAGTAGAGTATTTTGGCTCAACAGTCCTTCAAATATTAATAGTTACTGCTGAATCACTGTATAAGTGGGTACATTATTGCACAACTTTGGAGAAAACTTTCAATAATCCGTCACAATGCTAGTTATACTTAATTTTTCTAGCATTTTGTTATGAAATAATTATCTAGAGATGTTTTTATTTTGATAATATTATTTAAGTTTACCATAGGTACCGCGCCCGCGATAATAAAAATATACGTTTCGATAGCTTAACATGGTGCGTCCCGCGATGACGAAAATGAAATGAAATCGTTCAGTAGAGACGTCACTCAATGTATCGAAATTTTTATATCGATATTATTTGTGATTGATGTCATATTTTTACAATAAGGGGCACTTTACAAAATGCTCGAGGAAGGTAAACATAAACTTAACAAACATAAAAGCCAAATCTATATTACTTAGCTATTCATATTCAAACATAGTTTTAAAATTTCAAATTCTTTCTTTATTTCTGCCTATTCAGAGTTAGAACGTAGCTGAGGTAATGTGAACACCCAGTGCCCTCTCGGAGGACGGAATGGAGGAGGCATTTCCCCTGTAGGTAGCTAGTAATGGCGGCGCAGACAGTCGACTGTTGCTATTGATTGTTACGCAACGCTGGGCGCGGTCAATACTTGGATGGGTGACCGCTCGACCGTTGGAGGCAGACCGTGGTTCGGATTCCACGTAAAACTGTAGGTCCCTTCCCTTCTTACCTTACTAGGTGGTAGGGCTCAACCCGCCCGGGATGGTACCACCGCACTGAATGAAACGTCGGTCGAGACGGCTATGTAAATAGTTTGTGTTTTCCGCCCATTTCAGTGTAGCCGGCACGACCGAAGGGAAGCACTGACATGGCACCTAGTTCACCCGGTGTTATGGGCTGACATCACGGATGTTGTAGGTGATGTAGCCAACCGTGTCAGTTTCCATAAAAAAAAAAAGAAAAAACACGACAAGTAACATTTCTTTCAAAATTACTTCGAACTTGATTAACATTCAACATAATTTTGAATACCTATACAGAGTTGATTTTAATACCGGATCTGTCTAAGAGTTTCGAAATTAGTTTTGTAGTTCATACTTTAACGTAAAGTTTTCAAATAACAGAACTTATTCAAAAGCAGAATTATTCTCATAGTCCAAGGACCCTTAAAGTATGGAAATATATTTTGAAGATTTGTTACTTTGATGCTTTCATACAAACAACTGAGTATTATAAAACTCTGCATATAGATCCGTAAAATACTTTTCGAGATAAAATAATGTTTAATTAATTAATGTTAGCCTCGGTAGCTCAGTGGTGCGGTAAGTCGACTGTCGGTCGTATCATAAACACACCTGGGCGCGGTCAGTGAATTTATGGGTGACCGCTCGACCGTTGGTGGCTGACCGTGGTTCAGATTCCACCCATCCTTTCTTACCTTACTAGGTGGTAGGGTTTAACCCACCCAGGTTGATACCACCGCACTGAATGAAAGGTCGATTGAAACGTCTATTAAAATAGTTCGTGTTTTCAGTCCAGTTCAGTATAGTCGGAATAACTGAAGGGAAGCACTGACATGGCACTTAGTTCAGCAAGGTGTTATGGGCTGACATCGCTGATGTAGTAGGTGATGTAGCCAACTGTGTCAGTTTCCATTTAAAAAAACCGATCCAAAGGTTGACTGGAAGAAATCCCTGTAAGGGATAAGTCCGCCTTTGCATCTCATTTAAATGTATTATTGTGCTTAATTCTGTGAAAAACATTTTGGAGCAATACAATATTTTTTATCTATCTAACCCTAAATAAGTTTCATAAATACATTCGTTTCGTATTGTTGTATTGTATTGTTTATTGATCATTCATATGGCAGTTAGACTGCGCTCGAACTTGTCACAATTTGTTCTATCCGGTTCGATTACACCCACGAAGAAGAACCGACAAGAAACTTCGCAGGGTATTTTTTTAAACATATTTTTACAAGTATGTAGTGTATACACTAATAATAAATATGTCGCGGTGGTCATGGAGTAAGTTCCTTTGTTTTATGAGATATTGCGTTTTTAGACTCTATGTATGATATTAAAACTAAATTAACGATTTTTAGAAATGTTTTCTGTATGTATGTATTTTCCTCCATAACTCTTTAAACGGATCATCCGAATTTGATGAAACTTAGTACAAGCGCATTTAACTATTCGTGACACAGGATAGGCTAAATAAAATTCAGTTCCGGTTACGCTAAGATGTGGCTCTCATACAAACCGAATTGTTCCGCGCGCCGAAGTAAAGGTACGGTAGCTTTTAAATAGGAATTTCACGCGAGCGAAGCCGCGGGCAAAAGCAATTTACAAATTAAAGTTTAAAACTATATATGAATACGCATGAATATACATACAAAATAATTGAAAAGCACTTCAGTATACAGGCGAATCCACTTACGTGAAGAAACATTTTTCTAAATATATACCGACCGAAACACGACCTGCCCCCTTAGTACATTGACCGCAAGATTCCTCTATCAGTTTTTGCGTGTACTATATCTTTCAACGTGGCGATCTTTAAGATAGAACGTGTTTTAAACACACAACGTCACACTTCTTTCTCAATGAGATAGGCAGAGGCGACGAATCTCTCTAGCTAGACACCGTCGACGCGACACCTCTTCCACACTATAGACGTAATGTTTTTCATACAACATATTCAGATTCAGATTCACATATTTATTTCGCCATAAAGAGCATAATTTATTCAAAGGGTATAATATGCCATCCAGCGGGGTAATGCTGCAAGTGTTCTGGGAACTTTTGAAAACGCCCCTTTTGATAATTATTTTAATGTTTGTTATGTAGGTTTTAATTATTTAGTTAATTGTATTAATTTTTAGAGTTTCTTAAATTTTTTTTATTTTTTTATGGAAACTGACACGGTTGGCTACATCACCCACAACATCCGTGATGTCAGCCCATAACACCGGGTGAACTTGGTGCCACGTCAGTGCTTCCCTTCGGTCGTGCCGGCTACACTGAACTGGACGGAAAACACAAACTATTTACATAGCCGTTTCGACCGACCTTTCATTCAGAGCGGTGGTACCAACTCGAGCGGGTTAAACTCTACCACCTAGAAATATAAGAAGGGAGTCATATCCCTTAGTCGCCTTTTACGACATACACGGGGAGAGATGCAGTGGGGCTATTCTTTTAAAGTACCGGCCCCACACGGTACAGTACCGGCCCCACACGGTACGGTAAATTTCAATAAAGCATTCATCTAATTTATATACTATTCAACTTTATATTCTCTACCAGTCATGATTGATATTAAACTGAAACCGGCCAAGTGCGAGTCGAACTCGCGCACCGAGGGTTCCGTATCGCCATGTCATGGTTAGCGCCACTCACACCATCCATGGCGTGTTCTGAAATGCTTCATATTGGTTGAAATTCATGATTAGTTAAAATGCTTCATACTCTATTCGGTAGATGGCGCGCGCGCATACACTTTTTGGTTTGTTCTATGGGAACCGCACCGTGATTTTTTTACTTTTCTTATTTTTATTATTTGCTGTTATATCGGCCATATTAACACATATTCTGTCAAACTTTCAACGGGCTACCTATTACGGTTCAAGAGATACAGCCCTCGGACAGACGGACGGACGGACGGGCGAACGGTCAGACAGACAGACGGCGTAGGCTTAGTAATAGGGTACCGTACCGGATACAGAACCCTAAAAATTAATATTATAGGTTTATTAAAAGCGCGACATGGTGGTGCCGAGCCACCCATAAGGTGTCTAACGACGCCCCTTGTCATTCGGTCGTATGCGGAGGTTGCGAATGCCATGCCGGTCTAACAGATGTCGATTCAATCCCCTCTTGAAGGACCCGAGACTGTGTACTTGGGGGAATATATGGGCAGGGAGAGCGTTCCAGACTTTGCCGGTATATATGTATTTAACATACAAATAATATTTATTTAATTTGTAATTTTAATACATTAATTACAGGTTCATCCTTACAGGTTCATAAATACGTAAATATTATATACATATAATCAAATATATAAATATATAAATAATGCATAATAATGTACCGTGTGGGGTCGATACTTAAAATTAATAGCCCCACTGCATCTCTCCTTATGCTTGTTGTAAAAGTCGACTGAAGGGTAAGAATAGGGTGCCGTACTAAAGGGCGACAGGATAATCATCTCCCACCTTGGCAAGGTACTTTCGCAGTGTCATGCAGCAGGTGGGTCTTCGTGCCTTACTTGCTGCTTGATAGTTGTCTTGTCCTAATGCATTGTTAGACGTGGTGGTCGTTGTTGTGCTGTAATTAACAAGAGTACTTTCAGCACAACACCGATTACTCTGCTTACCCCAATTGTCGGTATACAGCGTGTGGTAGTTATAGTTTTATACAACTTTCGATTTCGGTTTTGTTAACTTTCGGTTTCGGTTCCGATTTCGGTTTCGTTAAAATTACTTTCGTTACATACAACATGTATGTATTTGTACAAATAATGCAGTTTCTTATGCAAACTTGCCCCAAAATATCATTTTCAATAGCCATCTCTATTTATTCAGTATTCTATTTCCTTTCCATCGCTTCGTCCTTTCTAGATACACGCCTCCCCACTATGGAGGGTGATTCCCAGACACAAATAAACCACTATGGCGCATCTGAGCGCCAAGAATAGCGCTCCTATTCGCAGCCGGTCCGATCCTGTCGCTACTTGTTGCATTTCTGTAGCTTTTGTAGGGCCGCGTCCAGTTGAAATTCCAATTACGACAAAGGTAATAAGTATGTTAGGGTTCCGTTATCGGCGACGATCGCAGGGATATTTATAAAGCCTAGATGTCTGTCTGACGGTCTGTCTGTCCGTCCGTCCGTCCGTCTGTCTGTCCGAGGGCTGTATCTCTAGAACCGTAATAGGTAGCCCGTTGACATTTTCACAGAATATGTGTTATTATGGCTGATATAACAACAAATAATAAAAAATAGAAAAAGTAAAAAATTAAGGGGATTCCCATACAAGAAACGTGCTTTTTTTCAATGTTTTTTTGTGGTGCGGAAACCTCTTGGTGCGCGAGTCCGACTCGCACTTGGCCGGTTTTTTTTCACAGAAAGCGCGACATATTTCGCCGAGCCACCCATACATTACGGTGTCTAATGATGCTTGCTCGTCATAACATAACAATAACATTCGGTCGTACGCGGGGGTTGCCAATGCCATGCCGGCCTGACAGGTGCTTATTCACGCCTCTCTTGAAGGACAAATTCAAGCGTATTGTACAACCATACGGGTGTCCCTGTATACTTCTTCAGGAGAACAACGTTCGCTCGAGTTCCTGAGGCAGTGTTGCCATCCAGGGAGGCAACGCCGCTAGCGTCCCCGGAACAGTGCCCACATCGTCCCACTTGGAGGAGGGTTATTACTTATTAGGTTTTGTATAGGTTATAGGTTTATATTTTACTTTGTAATTAGTTTTATGTTTTTTTATTTTTATGGAAACTGACACGGTTGCCTACATCACCTACAACGTCCGCGATGTCAGCCCATAACACCGGGTGAACTAGGTGCCATGTCAGTGCTTCCCCCTTTGATCGTGCCGGCTACACTGAACTGGTCGGAAAACACAAACTATTTACATAGACGTTTGGGCCTACGTTTCATTCAGTTCGGTGGTACCAACCCGGGCGGGTTATGTGTTGTTTATATTTAATATTATGTAGTTTGTTGTGTACAAAGTAATAATGAAATACAATACATATTAGTTGGAAATACCATACGGACGTTGAATAAAAAATAAATAATAAAGCAGTTGTCATTTATCATCATTTTGTAATAAAAAAATTTTTTTTAATAAAATAAAAAAATTCATGGCATTTTAAGGTATCCTTTCCTAATTCCCTAAACGAGTCTAAACCAAAATGTTCAAAGGCGAAAATCGCGAAAACTCAATAAAGTTGTCGAAAGATCAAATCCGAAATAAAATAGCCGTGAAATGCGAATAGGTCAAGTTATGGCGAGAGTTTAACTAGTTTTATCCACCGGTTAACTTAAATTTAAGGCACAAAATAACTGATGAACTTCAGTCGAACGGAAATTCATCAAAGAAATTCAAATTGGCTTTAAGAATTTAAGGGCGTTCGACTTAAGATACACAGATGAGAAAAAAATTAAGGCTATGGAATAGTGCCCTGTCAACGTAACATAGATAGATATACAGGATGTTTCAGGATGGGCTTGAGAAACTAGAGGAATAGAAAGTACTCATTAGTAGAAGAAAAAAATCCTTATCACTCTAATCGAAATTCCGTATTTTTTTTTCATACAAAACTTGAAAATTGCAATAAAAACTCGATGGACCGTGCGTATGGGGAGGTGCTGCCTAGGTCTAGGGAGTGCAATGACCTAGTCTAGTCCCCTTTTTCTTTTGATGTCTTTTAAATTTAAGTGTTTGGAATTTACCTACATGTAGTTCAATTTTACAAGTTAAATATTGCAATTTAGTAATTTTATTTTTATTTAATATAGGCGGATGTTAACTGTCCACCATATCTCGATTAAACGAATTTCACCAAAAAGTACTATAAAGTGACCAAATCTGGGAAAAAGTTTCAGAGCTTTTCGTTTTCAAATATGGACCCCCTTCGAACCCTGAAGTTACGAAACCCTATCCTGAAACACCCCGTATAGTGGAAAATACTTTTAATACCTACTTCAAGAAACATTAAACAGTTAACATCTAACGTAAGTGCGGTTCTCAATATCGCGTACATATTTGCTTATTTCCTCGTTATAAAGTTAAAATACAAAGCGAGCGAAAGCCTAGGGGGCTCATACCGAAGAAGGATAAAGGATGGAAGTGTTTGGAGTGTTCGGAGGAGCTGTTTTTTTTATGGGTAGCACGAAATTTGGCGCTCGCCAGACTAACGCATAGGTGTAGTCAGACGGCGCCCACGGAAATTGGGATGTTTACGGGGGCTGCGAATACAATGTCGGCCGGCTAGGTTCACCTTCACATGATGTTTGGACCCCAGACTGTACATTGGAGGAAAGGATGCAAGGTGCAACGCTATTCCGTCGTCCCCATTGACCCCATTCCACTACGCGTAGTGGGCAGGCTATCGATATACCACGGTTCAAGACCAGATCAGGTATGTGAATTGATCTGGTCTAGGCACGTGCGCCTTGGTCGACCCCTCCCTCTCTCCTCCACTCACATCTGAGAGAAGATCCCTTCTCTCTTCCACTCACATTCACTCCCTATATATCTCCTGTTAGTCTCCTACCATCCACTCTTCCAACACGACCAAACCACCGCAGCATTCCTTTCTCAATCCTCGTCATTAGAATATTTAACATAGCAGTTATATTCTGTTGAACTCCTTGGCGTTAACCAATTGGTAAATATCCGACTGATTTAATTAATTTTCTATCGAGCCTTCTGCTGAATACAACGATCCCGCTGTAAATAATTCTTATCGCTTAAAATAGATAGAAATTGTATCTATAAAATCTCTCACATTCTCACCGTCACTTACATATACACACACATACCCACTAACATTTTTTAATTTTAAGCCTACACTTATGTATGATACAGCGATATGGCGGTTTAGGTGGTAGGAAATGCTGTTAATCAGCGGTGTCTAATACAAATATTTTTAATTTATTTTCATTACATTTTCATACATATCACACACGCTGAATCCCGACAATCGGGGTAAGCAGAGTAATCGGTGTTGTGCTGCAAGAACTCTGGTAAATTACAGCACAACACCGACCACCACGTTTCGCAAAGTATTCGAAAAAGATTCAATCGATCAAGCAGCAAGTAAGGCACGAAGACCCACCTGCGGCATGACTCGGTGGAAGTACCGTGCCAAGGTGAGAGGTGGCGAGCCCGTCGCCCTTTAGCACGGCATCTTGTCCTTATCCCTTAGTCGCCTTTTACGACATGCACGGGGAGAGATGCAGTGGGGCTATTCTTTTTAAGTACCGGGCCCACACGGTACCATTACATTTTTTTTTTTCATTCATCACATTTTAGGGATTTTCAATATATTTCATTGGCATCACTAAATTTTATATGGCAAGGTGATTATCGTAGGTAGGTCGAAAACTTCATGAGTAAAATTAAAAATTCCTTTCTAAACCTACCTCCATATCATTTTTCATTCGCATTTATTCTCCCTGACTTCCAACAACCAACCGGTGACAAAAAGAAAGTTCATCATCTTTATCGGAGCAAGAGAAATAAAAGGACATTCCATTCAAGAAAGGGTCGACCCTGGGTACCACCGAAAAACGTAAGCAGGAAATACTGACGGGGTCACGCTTGGAACTAAGGTCAGAAATCCACACATCATCCTACAGTCCACTTTCAGCTTTCCAAATCACCAGTATGTATGTATGTATGTAAGTAAGTATGCAAGTATATTCCCTTATAATAACTCAAAACCGGCTGAACACATTCGCTTGCGGTTTTTGCATGTGTGTAATCTGACGTATCTCCACCAGTTATGGGCTATATGATAGCATCACGCCATTATTCAATTGAGCTGAGCAGTGCGGTAGAAAGTGAACGCAGTTGGGACAAATCTACCAATTCGGTTAGCTTTCATGTGATTTACTCGAAAGCCACTCAACCGATTTACATGAAGTTTACAACTACTAGCAACTATTTTTTTTTTATGGAAACTGACACGGTTGGCTACATCACCTACAACATCCGTGATGTCAGTCTATAACACCGGGTGAACTAGGTGCCATATCAGTGCTTGCATGGTCGTGCCGGCTACACTGAATTTAACGGAAAGCACAAACTATTTACATAGCCGTTTCGACCGACGTTTCATTCAGTGCGGTGGTAGCAACCCGGGCGGGATAAACCCTACCACCTGGTAATATAAGAAGGGAAGGGACCTACCGTTTTACGTGGAATGCGAACCACGATCGGCCTCCAACGGTCGAGCGGTCACCCATCCAAATACTGACCGACCCAGCGTTGCTTAACAATCAATAACGACAGTCGACTGTCTGAAACACTAAGCTATCGAGGCTGACTAGTTTGAGTATAAAAAGTTATATTTTTTTTCAAGCTGTACTTCACTCTAACGGTTAATTCGGTTTTCCCTACACGCCCGGCTCATTCATATTATGTATGTATTGTTAACGGTTACCCTACTACAGTTAACCCTTAATTAACTTACTCATCTCATATTACCCTGTTGGATTCCATTTTCAACCTGGAATTAAATACCTAGACCGGCCAAGACGAAATTACTTGTATTATGTATATAATCTATTTTTTCGAATGAATAATACATTTTAATGAATCCATCTCTGTAAAACAAAAAACAAAATACATAATTTTTAACTTAAATTTTAAAACTTCTTATTGACGTACGTTCTGTGACTAGGGTTGCCAACCGTACTTTCAAATTAAGTAAGTAATTAAATTAAGTAAGTAATAATACGTGTCAAACTTTAGAAAGAGACTGTCGCACGAACTCGCACGTCTCTGTGCGACTGTGACGACGCTCTACAACCGGTTTGTCTCTTTCTAAGTGTCAACGCGCATTAATTTGCAGCAGGGAACTCTACCTTACGTTATTTTAGGTCTCCTTACTTGAAACTTTTGAATAGCAATAAAGTATGCGAAAATACTTTATTTCAACTTTAATTTCAAACAATGCATTAAATGAAACATATACTGACAGCACCTCAGTAATTGAATGCAGTGCGTCATATGCTAAAATACCTCATCACTGCTGAAATGTGCAAAGCGCTCTACAAAATATGTTTTAACATTTTAATAAATAATACTTCTTTTATGAGAGCGTACTTTTATTTCCATCCCAGAAATCAGTAATACGCTATTTCTTCTAAAAAAGTTGGCAACCCTAGTTCTGTCTTTTTTTTTTATGGACACTGACTGACTGACATTATACACGTTTATTTATGCTTATGGAAGTACTTTTTTAATGGAAATTGACACGGTTGGCTACATCACCTACAACGTTCGTGATGTCAGCCCATAACACCAGGTGAACTAGGTGCCATGTCAGTGCATCCCCATTTGATCGTTCCGGCTACACTGAACTGGTCGGAAAACACAAACTATTTACATAGCCGTTTAGACCGACGTTTTATTCAGTGTGGTGGTACCAACCTGGGCGGGTTAAATCCTACCACCAAGTAAGATTACGAGGGAAGGGACCTACAGTTTTACGAGGAATCCGAACCTCGGTCAGCCTCCAACGGTCAGCGGTCACCCATCCAAGTACTGACCGCACCCAGCGTTGCTTAACATTCAATAGCGACAGTTGACTGTCTGCACCACTGAGCTATCGAGGCTGACAAAATCTGATGCAAATGATGTACATGCCGACCAATAAATGTTGCTTATGTACCTAAGTCATGCATCTTTTTTTTATGTAAACCAGCATGGGTGGCTGTGCCGAGAGACCATTGGTGCAGTCGACAGAGCCAAAATCACCTCTCCTCGCAAAACCACGCTCAGTTAGGTGCCATGCCAGCAGATTTGCGGACTGTTGCTAGGCTGTCTAGCCCGTTAATACGATGCTTGATCTTTACTGTGTGGCACTAACAAAAACATCCAACTTTTCTTGTCGTGCGTCAAGTGGATGTGCCTCATAAAATAAATATAAATAGACGATCCCGATTCTGGGTATCTATTGCCACGGATTTGAAGATTACACTCAAGCTTGTATGTTCCGTTTCAAGTTTGAGAAGGGTGTTCCGGAATGTCTAACTTGATACACGTTTGGCTACGATGCTCGATTTTCAGTCGAAATTAATTTTAAAAAGGTTCTATAGGCCTGCTGTCCTGCATGAGTTAGGTGTCGCGTTTTCCAAGATATTTGAGCCTGTTTTGGCGAAATTTGCCCTAAAATAGGCAAATCAAAACAACATTAATTCTTTATTCATCATCCATTGACAGTAAACTGCACTAAGATTCGTCATATTTTAGCATTGAGCATAGTATTTAGCCAAAAACTTCGCTCGACATTTTTTTACGTCCAATTAGGATCAGTTCACACCGAGACGCGACGATGCGCGCACTTTTCTAGATAGCGATACAATAGGTACAGGGTGTTGTAACGGCCAGTACATTAATTTCGCCAGCGCAATCCTCATGTTTTTCCGAGAAAAAAAAGTAAAGAAAGTTTTTTTCTAAAGTGTCTAGTTTTCGAGATAAAATTTTTTGAATTTATGTTTTCGGGGGGTGCTGGCGCGGTAACGGCCGGGGTCGAAAAACTCACGCCGCCGCCTCGCGCATCTCCTCTCTCCTCGCACTCGTCTCTGCTCGCTCACTCACCGCGCGCCTTTCATTCCCACGTTCGTGCGGAACATTAGATTCTTTTTACACTTTTACACTAAATAAATAGATTAGTTTGAATGAAAACTGTAACTTTTTATTTAAATAATTTAGAAAAAAGTTATTACACTTTTTTGTTACTATTGATCCCAATAATAATTTCCTAAATTTAATGTAGTGGCCGTTACAGTACCCTGTTTAAATATATAGTTTACTACACAAAAAGGTACACATTTTAATGAGAACGAGAATGCGAACTAGATACGTGTCGAAGCACGGCTCGTTACGCAGCGGAACGTCTCGCCGGTCACCGCAACAACCTGAGAAGCGACGCGATGCGCAGATACCTGAGGGAAACACACGTTGCTTCAAGCTGCGTCGGGACGCAGCTTGAAGCAACGTCGGTCGCATCGCGATGCGCCTCGTGGGCTCTAGAGCTTCTTCAAGCATCTGCGCGTCTCGTCGCGTCGCGTCTCAGTGTGAGCCGAACCTTAGTCTATATTTACAAAAGTGTTTGCCACTGCCTGCACGGCACGAGTTATCAATATTCTCTCTTTACAAGTTAAAGCATGTATACGTTAAGTTCATTTTACATAGAATACACGAATGAAAATTATATAAATACGTTTCTTTAACGATGCTTCAATCATAGTGTAAGTCACGTAAAACTGTAGGTCCCTTCCCTTCTTACCTTACTAGGTGGTAGGGTTTATCCCGCCCGGTTTGATACCACCGCACTGAACGAAACGTCGGTCGAAACGACTATGTAGTTCGTGTTTTCCGTCCACTTCAGTGCAGCCGACATGAAATGAAGGGAAGCACTGACATGGCACCTAGTTCACCCGGTGTTATGGGCTGACATCACGGATTTTGTAGGTGATGTAGCCAACCGTGTCAATTTCCATAAAAAAAAAGTACTTCCATAAGCGTAAATAAAAGTGTATAATGTATCGGCACGCCATTTCTTATAGCCATGTCTCCCAAATACCACACAACTATTTAACAAAAGCGTATCGAAGCCTCATCCCTTCAGCCTGAAATCCCCCAGACAACGCCGCCGTGCAGTTCAGGTGTTGTCGCTCTCGACCCTCGTCATGTTGTCGAAACGTCGGGGACTGCTCAACCGATTTGCATGTCATCCGTGTCTTGCTATTCAGGGCCCTTGTAATTTGGATATTGCCGTCAATTTTACAATCCCGAGGCAATATACCAGTAATTGGATGAAATCCATTTTCAAATGAGCGGTTTCAGTTAGGTGGCGCTTTTGTCTTTTAGATGCATTGTTCAAAGCATGCCCAGTCCAGATTGGATACACTTTGTATGTTTAGATTTTTAATATGACTTATTACATTTCTTTCTAATAAACTTTAAATAAACCTGGAGGGACAAGTAGGTATGTATGTTTATTTATTTGTATATAATATTATATATATTTAGTAAAATATATGTATTAACACAAGTATTTATTTAACTAGCATGTACTTACATGAATTATTAATAATTATTCTTATTAATATTTTATCTTCAATTCTCATGCTCAACTCTTTGCTACTACCTACTTACATTCCTCTAATATTAATCAAATCTCAAACATCCAAAGGTTGACTGTAAGAAATCTCTGTAAGGGATAAGTCCGCATTTGTACCTTATGTAAATTTTCTAATGTACTATTACTGTTATTATTGGAGCAATAAAGCATTTTCTATCTATTTATCTAATTTTTACTAATTGTTGTTGAGTCCGCCCTATCCGCTTCTCCACATCCCAAAGGTTAGTTTGTAAAGAATGCTACTTTGCATTAAACTCGCCTGTTGTGTTCCTTTTTATGGTGTACAATAAAGTATAATTTGATTTTTTATTTGATTTGATTTTACTTGTATACATAGTAAATAGGTAAAGTGGTCAGATTCTTAAGTATTTATTTTTATCCTGTAAATATTAATGTTCTTGTGAGCTGTAGTATGGGTTAATTATTTGTAAGTGATTTTAATTTATAAGGTACTAACAAAACATTGTGACTTGTGGAGTTTGTCAGTTATTCTTCGCATTGAATTTAGAACTGGCAGAATTTTCGACATGTCCAAGCGTAGAATACCTACCTATGGATGAAATTATACAATAAAAAATAAACCATAAACCGGTAAACTCTGGAATGCTCTCCCGCCCATATATTTCCCTCCAAGTACAGTCTGGAGTCCTTCAAGAGGGGCGTGAATGTACACCTGTCAGCCCGGCATGGCATTCGAAATTCCCGCATACGACTGAATGTCCATGGACGTCGTTAGACACCTTATGGGTTCAAGAGCGCCATATGTCGCGATTTAAAAAATAATAATTTTCGCAAGAAGTCCGCCTTTTGTAACGCAATCCCGTCTACCATACGTTATGGAATTATCATTTTTTACCTTTTCTAGCCACTCTCCCAAGCATCCAGCGTGATGGTCTCAAATTTACATTCGGGGCAGGTCCAGTTTCACCCAACGTACCTACCAACCAAGATCCTGTATAAAGTGGCCGGCGATATAAAGTGGGGGAGTTATTCTCTATACAGGAGGCGGTGGAGATGGCGGAAGTCAAGCGGAAAGATATTCCCCTTTGTTTCTTCATGCGCGCGTTGAGACTGGCAAGATAACACTGGCGCCACCGACAACACTTTGCAATCGGTATCCGGTTTTTCACATTCTGTTGTAGACTGCGAAAAACCGAATATAAAATAGACCTTTTAAGCCGATCTCCATGAATATAAATCTCATTCAATGATACGTAGTATTTTATCAAGAAAATATAAGAAAGTAATACAAATAACTAAAGAACTAAAACCTACCTAACAAACATAAAAATAACTATCAAAAGGGTCGTTTTCAAAAGTTTCCAGAACACTTGCGGCAAAGTTCATTCCTGCTGTATCCCGACAATTGGAGTAAGCAGAGTAAACGTTGTTGTGCTGCAAGGACTCTGGTACATTACAGCACAACACCGACCATCACGTTTAGCAAAGTATTCGGACAAGACAACTTATCAAGCAGCAAGTAAGTCGCGAAGACCCACCTGCTGCATGACTCAGTGTAAAAACTAGGTGCAAAAGGAAGATGCGTATGCTAAAGGGCGAAAGGCTAGCCCTTTCGCCCTTTAGCATACGCATCTTGTCCTTATCCTTTAGTCGCCTTTTACGACATGCACTACACTGTAACGCCAGTATAAACTGTCACTGTTTACTGGCATTAGTGTATTTTCCGAGTATAAATCACCCAGGCACTAACCTTCTTTTATTTAATGCCGTATACGGTCTAGTCATTCCCCTATGCATGCTCGTTTCAGGTCGATATATTATTTTCTTTAAGCTCGGGAGTGAAAAATTGTCTGGCTTACCTTCTCAGGCAAACAAAGAAAATGTTCTTTTGACAAAAAAAGTGTGTCCCCGAGTTTAAAGGCATTGTATTTTTGACGTAGTACCTACGCATTAGATTTCGGGTTGTAAGAGTAGATATAAGGATTAGGGTAACGCACGGGCGAATTTAAGAAACCGAAATAAAGTCAGGTTTAGTTCTAAGGATTGTAGCAATACAGCGTACCGTACCACAGATTACTTAATAGTTACTTCGTGACAGATAAATCACTCCATAGCCTACTGTTCACCTACTGTTTCACATCGCCAATCGCTCCGTGCGAAAATGTACCTTAACGATCGAGTGTAAAGTGGTTATTGCTTTGCAGCTGCGCGCAGTTGCGTGGGCGAGCGTATATGTATACTTCGCGCGGCTGACGAATTTCCACTGAATTAGACCGCCGCCGGGGCGGTGCGCGCGCGCAAGTACATAGAGTGCGTGAGGCCTGACCGTACTCTGTGCACCCGGAATTTGAGCCAAGGAATATAACATGTGCAAAATATTAACAAAATTCTGCCACGCGGCGTAGAGAGCAGATGGATAGCTCGACGTATACTGCGTAAAATTTGCGGTCGTGTCACTGACACAACGTTTCATTACTAGGTGTTAGGGTCAAACCCCGCCTGAGTTTGAATAAAAAGATCACGAGAGTGATGGTGTGACCTTAAATACATACCAAACGCTGTATCCCGACAATAGGGGTAAGCAGAGTAATCGGTGTTATGCTGCAAGGACTCTGCTAAATTACAACACTATACGGACCACCACGCTTCGTAAAGTATTCAGACAAGATAACTATCGAGCAGCAAGCAAGGCACGAAGTGCCACCTGCTCCATGACTAGGTGGAACAAGCGTGCCAAGGCGAGAGGTGGCTAGCCTGTCGCCCTTTAGCACGGCATTTCGTCTCGCATTAGCCGCCTTTTACGACATGCACGGGCAGAGATGCAGTGGGGCTATTCTATTGATGTGACCAAATGATGTCAAATTCCTTATAAAAATAATTAACATAGATGCGTTGGTACATATTATGATGTTTTGGGCTGGCACTAATATTCTTTCACCACTGGCGCCACGGCAACGCTTTGCCGTCACGATGCTTTGCCGCGCAGCCGCGTTGTCATACACTTGTCAAAACAAATGAACATCTAAAAGAGGCGTTCACTATTTGTTTACGTTGCATTCATACTTTCCGGTTTGCTCAAAGATGTGTTTACATTACTAGGAAAATAGACCACCGCGGGCTGGAGAATTTTTTGTACTAGACCTTTGCTAAAGGGTCATAAGAAATCTAAATGGTGGAAGCGTTATCGTCGAAGCGAAAAGTTGTTTAATTGATGTGCGTGCTAAAGCACGACCGCACGAGCGATGCTGAGGACAAAGGGTATATAATTCGGGACAACCAATCAGCTCACTCCACACACACTGGCGGGAAATATAAAATGTTGAAAAACCTCAAAATACGAATTTTCAATATCCCCTACTGGCGTTTTCTCGCTATCCAAGTGAGTAAAACGACGCAAATCTGATAAATTATGATTTCTATACGAGGAATGAAACCCTATAGCTACATTGCTGTTAATTGAAGTTAGAAGCAGTTTTTTATGGAAACTGGCACGTTTGGCTACATCACCTACTACATCCATAATGTCAGCCAAGAACTTGGTGAATCAGGTACCAGGTCAGTGCTTCACTTCGGTTGTGCCGGCTACACTGAACTGGACGGAAAACACTAAATATTTAATCGTACATGGCCGTTTCAACCGACCTTTCATTCAGTCCGGTGGTAACAATCCGGGCGGGTTAAACCCTACCACCTAGTAAGGTACGAAGGGAAGGGACCTACAGTTTTACGTTGAATCCGAACCACGATCAGCCTCCAATTGTCGAGCGGTCATCGATCCAAGTACTGACAGCGCCCAGGTGCATTATGATCAAGACCGACAGTCGACCGACCGCATCACTGAGCTACCGAGGCTGACAAAAGTGCATTTTCAAGCTGCGGTTTTAAGTTCGGTTGTCAGCCTCGATAGCTCAGTGGTGCAGACAAGTCTACTGTCGCTATTGATTGTTAAGCTACGCTGGGCCGGTTCAACCCGCCCGGGTTGGTACCACCGCACTGGATGAAACGTCGGTCGAAACGGCTATGTGAATAGTTTGTGTTTTCCGTCCAGTTCAGTGTAGCCGGCACGACCGAAGGGAAGAACTGACATGGCACCTAGTTCACCCGGTGTTATGGGCTGACATCACGGATGTTGTAGATGATGTAGCCAACCTTGCCAGTTTCGTTAAAAAAAAAATCTAAAAAGTCCATATTAAAAAGGCATTGTCCTTGGTGATATGTTGATGCCATTTCTACCTTTATAATTCTCCGTCCGGGACACATTCGGCGATGTTGCCATGTCAAATTCATGCTCGTAGGCTACGTCTAAATCCTTTTGTTTAGCAAACCAATGATGCGTAAAACTTCGCATGTACTTTGTTCTGTTTGTGTGTCAGTCGTGGTAGGCTTGCCAGACGTACGGATTGGCCGGACGTGTCCGGCTTTTTACCCTTCCGTCCGCGTTATTCGTTCGGACTTCAAAATCGATGAACTAAATCTGTATTGGAGCAATAAAGTATTTCTATCTATCTATCTAACTAATCATTCGTATTACAGTACTGAAGAATCTTAAATTATTGGGAGTACTCTTTATTACATCATAATATAATGCAGATTTGAAAATTTTGAACTGAAAATATAGGATGTATTGGTCACGGATCATTTCCGGACTTTTTTTTAAGTCCAGATGTTTCTCTATATTATCCGCGTTTTTTATATTTTTCATCTGGCAACCCTAGTTGTGAACCCTGTCTGTATGTGCACAGGCTTTTAGCCACGGCTTCCGCTCGCGTAGAAGTCGGATCGCTAGACGAGATGACGTGTCAGATGGTTTTAGGCCTAGTATTTTTTCGTCACTGCTTAGTAGGTAAGTATCCAGAGGCTTTAATATGAGATTTTTTGACATTTTGTTGCGTTCAAGTAACTTGCTCAAGAAATATTTGTATGGAGAAAAGATGCAGTCCGTAGCGGGCCACTTGGTATCTACTAATATTGCCAGTTGGAAAAACGTTTTGCCGATTTACGGAATCTCTGCACACTTCCGATATTATGAGGAGTTTTTTTTATGTAGGTAATCCGGTGTGAGTGGCTGAGTCAGAGAGGCCGAAGCCTATGAATATCACCTCCGTGGAGGTAGGTGCCATACCAGAGACTTGCCTTGAATTTTTTTTTATTGATAGCGCATTAAGCTCACCCGTAAGGTATCTAACGAAATCAATGGACAATCGGTCGTATGCGCGGGTTGCGAATGCCATGCCGGTATAATATTATGATCGAAGCATGCCGGCCTGACAGTTGCCTATCCACGCCCCTCTTAAAGGACCTGTGAGGTTGTACTTGGGGGAAAATAAATAAGCAGGGAGAGCGTTCCAGAGTTTACTGGTTCTGTAGAGGAAAGATGTGCAGAACCGGTTGGTACGCATCGGTGGTAAGTCCAGCGTGTAGGGATCCAATACCTACCCGGTGCATATATATTATATAAATGTAGATCCGTTGCTATATATGTATATATAAATATATTTTTAATCCTTATAACGAGCGTTTTTCAATGATATGTCACATGATGCACTTGAAAAAAAATTTTTTTCTTAACTTTCTAATTTGGCCCTTAAAATTAACTACCAAAATCTAAATTCGTTCATTTACTATACACGTCCGTGATTGGGTTATGAAAAGGTCATCACACTCTATTATAAGTACCAAACGTGTTCTCCACATCCCAAAAATTAGTTCGTAAAGAATCCCGCAAGGCATTAAACTCGCCTTTTGTAACCTTTTTCTACAATGGTGTACAATAAAGTTTATTTTCACATCATTTTCATTTCATTTCATTTCAAATTTAAAGTTTCGTCCAGTAGATCGGAGAAAATAAGCTGTGACAGAGGGACTGACAGACAGACACGAAAGTCATCCTATAAGGGTTCCGATTTCTGTTTTGGGGTACGAAACCCTAATAATGAAACACGTCTACTGGAAATCACTTCGCCAATACATAAATCTATGTAAGAGATGTAGACACCAACTATCTTACCGTGGCAGAACCCAAAACAAAATTGTCAATACAGAACTAACTTCAAAGCAAGGTGCTCAATGACAAGATAGTATAGGCAAGCCCTAACTGTTTCAACGAGAAGTAGGGTTGCCATCTTTTTTGGCTTATTCTCGGACATTTGGGTAGAAAATAATAAAAAATTATAACTTGTTCAAAAAGCTTAAAGCGTGAAACTGACTCTACACTATCGGCCATTTCACCAACTTATAGAAATGTAATATAATATAAAATAGAATAGTCGAACAAGATTTTTTTTTAAATGTTTTATTTTTTTTTTTAATGTATTTGGATATGGGTGGCTGAGTCAGAGGGGCTAAAGTCCATCCTCTGACCAGCCAATATCACCCCCGTGAAGGCAGGTACCATACCGGAGACTTCCCTTGATATTGATGGCTATACTGGACCAGAGGCTGCTATGCGGCCATCTTACATCCAGTACGGTGGTGTCAACCCAGTCGGCTACAATTTGCGCCTGGCACCTGGTAAGGAGCAACGGAATTTAAAGATTGAGCGCTTTAGGAAGCCTATAACGTCTGTCTGTCTGTCCGTCCGTCCGATGGCTGTATCTTTGAAACCATAATAGCTAGCCGGTTGTAATTTTCACAGAATATGTGTCATTTTGGCGGATATAACATGACATAATAAAACATTAATTAACAAAAACCCTATACAAGAAACGTGTTTTTTTTTCAAAGTTGTTTTTGTGGTGCGGAAACCTCGGTGCGCGACTTCTACTCGCACTTGGCCGGTTTTTTTATTATGTTGGAAGCAGAGCCCCTCCGGCTCTGCAAGGGTGCTCGCAACATTCGACGAGTACACTACAAGGCTTCAATACAGCCCCTGATTTTACATCATATCAGGATATTTTTGCCTTATCCGAACACCAGAAAGAAGATGTGCAATTACCGGACTTTCCGGGTCGTTGCCGGACAAGTGCCAACCCTATCGAGAAGTGGCTAAGTATTGGAGTGCTGCAATTTGTAAAGTTAATACCTAGCCATGGCTACTTTTTATCTAGATCACAACCAGCAGTAGAGTAAGAGCTGGACGTTAAGTCTGCAATTATTTTTGTCTGTACGGTGTACAATTTATTTAACAATAAGATGTATGGCCACTGTTCTAAAGACAAGATGGCCGCGATACATAACATCAATCCTGTTTACCAGTGGGGTAGGCAGAGATAAGGAATTCTACACGTGCCACGATCCTGACACCCTGCCGTTTCTCCCACTGTCATAATTTTCTTAGATGTTCGTCGGTTACGGGTAGGTACCTTCTGCACACTTGACCATTTTTTTAGGGTTCCATATGCATATGGAGGCCTATTACGAAGCCTACGCCGTCTGTCTGTCTGTCTGTATGTCCGTCCGTCCGTCCGTCCGCTCTAGGGCCGCTGTATCGTTAGAAGTTAGAACCGTAAATAGGTAGCCTGTTGAAATTTTCACAGAATATGTGTTATTTATTACGGCGGATGTGCCAAGAAATAATAAAAAAATCAAACAATAAAAAACTTAGGTGGTTCACCATACAATAAACGTGCTAAGAATCTATTAGTACATATTCATGTTACTGAATAATAGATGTCGCCACAGGTATTAATATTTTGCATTATATAAAGACAAAATATGTAAGAATATAGTTATTTGACAAGTCGTATGGTATAAGGGATCTACGGAACCCTCCTTGCGGGAGTAAAACTCGCACTTGACCTGGACTTAGCACAATAGCCCGATTAGGTCTAGGTACGTGCGCGCGTCCACTACTGGTTCTGGAACAATAAAGTATCTTTAATTATCTTATTCTGTTCAATATTATTCACTATACTAGGAAGAAATAATCAACTATCTAGTTTCTCTATGAAAACAGGTTGGAAAGGAAGCTATCAGATTGCAGGTTATTTAAGGCTTGCAATATTCATGTTAATGATATGCCACTACAACCGGAGCACAGGAAACATCGAGGTGTAAGTCTGTGTAGAATGTACGGTGACACTCGAACCATAACAATATTTAAAAGAATAATATGTAACTGTTATTTTTTAACCCCCGACGCAAAAAGAGGTGCGTTATACAGGTTGTTAAAACGGCGAGTACATTAATTTCGCCAGCGCAATCCTCATGTTTTTCCTAGACAAAAATGCTAACAAAGTTTTTCTCTAAAGTGTCTAGTTTTCGAGATATGAATTTTTGAAATGTATGTTTTCGTCCAGTGTAATTTAACGCGTTGTTGCCGCTCCGCACCCTTCGCCTGCCGACCTCTAGTCCTCCATTCGCAAAGCTAACCGCCGCCCCTCCTGCCAACACCTCCGTTCGAGGCGCTCACGTCTCACACGCTCTTCCCCCCTCCGCGCCGCCCTGTTGCCATTAGATCATTTTTACACTAAAATAATCAATTAGTTTGTATGAAAACTGTAACTTTTTATTTAAAGGGAATTCAAAAGAAAGTTATTTGACTTTTTTGTTACTCTCGATCCCAATAATCATTTCCTAAATTTAATGTACTCGCCGTTTTTACACCCTGTATATAAGTTTGAAGATCTGCCTGTCTGTGTTCCTGTGTGTCTGTTCCTTCTGCAAGTTCTGGGTTTATGACGAGGATTTTAATGTACTGGTTTGCTTACGATGATTTCCTTCATTGGAATGACGAATAAATTTGTATGTATGTAATTTCATTAAAAAATTGAAAATATCATGGTCCTCACAAGTCCCAACCGACATTTGGATCTCTCTTCTTTCACATGAATCAGAGGCTCTACAATTCCCGCAACTTTTTTTTTTACCTGAATCTGAAAAAAAAAATGTTATTCTTGCAAAACTGGTTCAAATTTTAATCGAACTTAACCTATGGCTCGAGGGCCTATATCGACCCAAAATGGCGCGTACTATTCTTTACACTTCTTTACAGAGGTTTCATTCATAAATGCTGCGCGTGATCATGGATGCCCAATGGTTTCTTAAAAATGACACGCTCAATCATGACCTTGACATACCGACGGTTGAATCTGAAATAAAAACATTAACAAAGGCCTATCAAAAAAGGATCGAGCTACATCCCAACGAGCTAGCCAAGAATTTGATGAGAGAACAGGGAGATACCCTGGAGACTGAAAATGTGGCTGCCGCAGGACAACCTTGACATCAATTAAAGGAATTGTGACAGTGGTCGCAAACCGTTCGAGACATACATACCACACACGCTGTGTCCCGAAAATCAGGGTAAGCAGAGCAATCGCTGTTGTGCTGCAAGAACTCTGGAAAATTCACCACGTTTAGCAAAGTATTTGAACAAGATAACTATCAAGCAGCAAGTAAGGCACAAAGACCCACCTGCTGCACGACTCGGTGGAAGGACCGTGCCAAGGTGAGAGGTGGCAAACCGGTAGCCCTTTAGCACGGCATCTCGTCCTTATCCCTTGGTCGCATTTTACGACATCCACGGGGAGAGACGCAGTGGGGCTATTCTTTTTAAGTACCGGCCTCACACAGTACCGTTCGCGGCATTAAAACAAAATCGACACACAACATTTGAATATCCCATCAAAGGGATAGGGAAATGAAATAAAACAAGTTAGAAAAAAATAATCTTAACACGAGTGAAGAACCGAGAAGTGAGTTGGAGTAACCGTGCCATACACTCATTGATGAAATATTATATAGATTTATCGCTCCGAAGAAATATACAGAGAAGCGGTGTTCCAGCGGCTGAGGTATGGGGTAAAGTAGCGGGGAGGCGGAGCGCAGAGTCGAGCGGAAGAGGGAAGCGCGCGCGGGGCGGGAAGCGTGTGGGAGACGGTCTGGCGGCCGGTGTGGGGGGCTCGCGCGGGGCGAGAAGCGTGCGGGAGGGAGGCAAGGGGCAGGGAGAACGATCGCACTGGTGCGTCGGTGTGCATATTGTCTTTTCATTCTAACACTTCATCTCCAGATTCGCCATCGCGCCTTCGCATCGACAAATGTGTTAGTTTAAAGTAGGCGAGGCGCGATCGCAGCAGGCAGGCGACGACGCGCTGCGGCCTCTCGCGCTCGACTAAGAGACTTGAGGATCGTGAACCCCAACTCGGTGGAACATGTTAGTTGGCCGAGTGATTTATCTAGTACGTAATATATCTTTGCATACACTTGCGGCCGCGGACTGGAAAACGCAGTGTGGGAAGACCACCCGCCAGGTGGGACGACGACATCAAATACGTCGACGGAAAGCAGTGGTTCCGTATCGCTGAAGGCCGGGAGGACTGGTGGAAAATTGGAGAGGCGTTTGTCCAGCAGTGGACGCTTACACGCTGACTGACTGACTGACTGATTGACACGAGTGAACCTGAACATGGTGTTAAGTCACAATTAACCTTTCCATATAAATATTACATCGACCTTCTTTGAGTAACTCTTATAAACTAGGATACTGACGTGCCGTATTTAATGTCATGCTGATCATAGGTGCAATAGCAGCTTTGACAACCGGATAGACCACTTCACATAATATGGTAATATGCACTTTAGAATCGACCGATCTGAAATTTTGCACTGTGGACGACGATCACACCACTAAGTTCGGCCTCTAGTTATAAATACATTTTGTATAGTAGGCTACAAAACACACATTCTAGTTTAATGTCAATGACCTATAAACTTCTCTTTATGAAATACCTATGTAGACTACTCACTGACTTGAAATACTCGCGGGCGCTATTATTATCTATCTATTTAATATTTACTAGCATTAGCCCGCGGCTTCGCTCGAGTGAAATTCGTATTAAAATAGAAGTGAGTAGGTAAGGCCGCTACCGTTATGTTCTTAATAGTCCGAATAAGGTTTTGTCAGCCTCGATAGCTCAGTGGTGCAGACAGTCAACTGTCGCTATTGAATGTTAAGCAACGCTGGGTGCGGTCAGTACTTGGATGGGTGACGCTGACCGTTGGAGGCTGACCGAGGTTCGGATTCCTCGTAAAACTGTAGGTCTCTTCCCTCCTAATCTTACTTGGTGGTAGGGTTTAACCCGCCCGGGTTGGTACCACCGCACTGAATGAAACGTCGGTCTAAACGGCTATGTAAATAGTTTGTGTTTTCCGACCAGTTCAGTGTAGCCGGCACGATCAAAGGGGGAAGCACTGACATGGCACCTAGTTCACCCGGTGTTATGGGCTGGAATCACGGACGTTGTAGGTGATGTAGCCAACCGTGTCAGTTTCCACAAAAAAAAAAAAAAGGTTTTTAGGGATTTTGAGCTGTGAGCAAAAAGTCACGCGAGAAGCCCGCTCCGGACCATCTGGCCACTAAATCTCACCACTGGTGGTCAGTTGAGACGAAATAATTCCCACTGCATCACTGGTGGTGAAATTGGAAAAAAATTATCCCAAGTGACCTCCAGTAAGCAAAAGCTAGTTATTAATAGATGTTATAGAGTTCTTATAGATACTCGTAGATCTTGCTAATGGTCCCTATGGATGGACGATTATTTTTATTTATCATCATCATCATCATCATCATCAGCCTGTATCGGTCCACTGCTGGACATAGGCCTCTCCCAAGGCACGCCACCACATGCGGTCTTCCGCTCTTCTCATCCATCCACTCCCGGCTACCTTTTTTATTTATAGTTAGATTTATTTTTACATTTAATTTAGTTAAAAATAGGTGGGTGTTATGGCACTGGTGTTATGGGCTGACATCGCGGATGTTGTAGGGGATCGTGTCAGTTTCATAAAAAAAAAAATTACAAAGCAAGGTCGGAGGCCGAGCTAACCATAAACAAACGACGTATTCACAAACGAAGTAGGAAATGAGAGATTGGGCCTTCGGCCATGCCCTAAATTTAGTCACTGGCTTGAAGTAGGCCATCGTTAAACTGTAATCCAACCTAAGCAGTTTGAGTGCAGTCAGTCAGTCAGCGTGTAAGCGTCCACTGCTGGACATACGCCTCTCCAATTTTCCTCCAGTCCTCCCGGCCTTCAGCGGTACGCAACCACTGCTTTCCGCCGACGTACTTGATGTCGTCGTCCCACCTGGCGGGTGGTCTTCCCACACTCCGTTTTCCTGTCCACGGCCGCCAGTGTTGGACACGGTTACTCCAACGGTCGTCGTCTCTTCGGCTGACGTGCCCAGCCCATTGCCACTTGAGCTTAGCCACCCGGTATCCAATATCGACTACTTTGGTGCGTAGTCGGATTGCCTCGTTACGCACCATATCACGTAGCGATATTCCCAGCATGGCTCGCTCCATTGCTCGCTGGGAAACTTTCAACCTTTGGACAACACCGACCGTCAGCGTCCACGTTTCACACCCGTACGTCATAACCGGGAGGACACACTGGTCATATATACGGGTTTTTAAATTTTGCGGAAGATCAGACCTCAGGGCGAATTTTAACTTTCCGAAGGCAGCCCAACCAAGTTGAATTCGTCTCTCGACCTCCTTTAGCAGACCTTGTCTACCAAGCCGCAGAATTTGACCGAGATATACGTACTCTTCAACCTGTTAGATCACTTCTCCGTAAATAACGATTTGTCCTCCCGTCATAACCTCGGTCGCCATGACCTTGGTTTTGTCCCGGTTCATCTTCAGACCCACCTTCATCGACGCTGTATAGAGGTCTTCCAGCATGGTCTGAAGCTTTTTTTTTTTATGGAAACTGACACGGTTGGCTACATCACCTACAACACCCGTGATGTCAGCCCATAACACCGGGTGAACTTGGTGCCACGTCAGTGCTTCCCTTCGGTCGTGCCGGCTACACTGAACTGGACGGAAAACACAAACTATTTACATAGCCGTTTCGACCGACCTTTCATTCAGTGCGGTGGTACCAACCCGGGCGGGTTAAACCCTACCACCTAGTGATATAAGAAGGGAGTCATATCCCTTAGTCGCCTTTTACGACATACACGGGGAGAGATGCAGTGGGGCTATTCTTTTAAAGTACCGACCCCACACGGTACACGGTACAGCTGATCTCGGGAATTTGACAGAAGGACAATGTCATCGGCTTGAGTGCACTGCTTAATAATTATTAAAAGCTCGACCTCCGGCTTCGTCCGCACTGACTCTACACGCAGCTCGGTCTTTGGCCTTGTGACTTAATTTTCCGAACCAGATTATGTTGCAGTCAAATTAATTAATCTAGCTATTACGCATAATCTCTACCCATTATTTATAATATCTTATTAATACCGAATTAATTGGTATTTAAATAAACAAAATACTTGGTAATTCATTCGATGGCGATTATCTTACTGATCCGATACTTTAAGAAAGGATTACTGCTAATTATGCAAATAATTTTTTTCTCGGACATCATAAAAAACTTCATGGCACACTCTGCGCCTCGGCTTCATTGTAATCGAATGAAAACCTCAAAACCATTTGGCATAGTGTACATTTTTTTTATCGACAATCGGCACTGGTGGCTTTGCCCAAAAGTTTAAAGAAAGATTTGACACAGCCAATATCACCACTCCTCGCGAAACCATGCTCAGGCCCAATTGCGCCAACACGAATTTAGAGTTAAGTAGGGAGTTATGGATTTAAACGCGGTTCCCACAGTCAACGGGTACTAGCTTAACGAGTTAAACTGATTTATATCGTTAAATTCGTGTTGGCGCAATTGGCCCTCAGAGAGGCGCCATGCCAGCTACAAGGCAGACAAAGAGGTCGTTGTCTAATTTATAATTCGGTACAATATTAAATATTATATAAATAAATAAATTATTTATTTATTATTTAATATTGTACCGAATTTTCTACTCAAAATGTATTTCTCTGTAGAAATAATTATATCAAAATAGTCAGGCCGAGGCTCTGAATCACTTCCGAAAAATAAATACCTAACGAACATAATTTCATAAAACGAGTGTGTTCTAACATATACTTCGACTTTACATAGCGTCATCAGTCATCACATCAGCGTTTATCTCTATCTCTACTCATTATAAAAGGGAACGTATGTCTGTATGTATGTATGTATGTATGATTGATGTTAACTCCGGGGACACTGAACATGTTTTGATGCGGTTTGCACCAATGTAAAGAGGAGTTCTTGAGGCTCACTATAGGCTATATACCATCACGCTAAATTTCTTTAGGGCTGAGCAGCATCAAAGAAAGTATGATATGAACGAAATTTAGTGTCGGATGGAGAAGGGTCAGAAGGACGGAGGGCGGGGGGGGGGGGAGGGGGGGAGGGAAGAGGCGAATTAGGAGAGGGAGAGAGATGCCGGAGGGGGGGGGGGGGAGAGATAGAATATAAGAAAAGCGATCGTTTATTATCAAATTTGCGCTTAAATCGGATTTGCTATTAAACCGAGTCTACCGCGAGCGAAGCCGCCTAGGTTCACAATAAAATTCATCATCGTAAATATAAGCTGCACTGGCGAAATAAATGGTACGATTTGTAGTAAAATTTTAATACGAGCGGAGCCGCGGCCCGGCTAACGTACACAAACTCTACCCCATACACGCCCAATTACATTTTAACGATCACTCTTTCGAATAATTTTATTCAGCGTTATCAACGCAAGAGAGCGAGTGGAACATCTGGTACTGACGGGACATGTGCGCGTCGCTAGCTAGTCCCACCCGCGATCTTCTGATTCGCTAGATGCCGGACCGTTTCTATTGAACAACATATCAGCCTCGGTAGCTCACTGGTGCTGTCGGTCGACTGTCGGAGGGATGCTTTTTACATTAAAAATGTTTAAGTTTTCGTGATCGAGTATAGTGTCCCGATTCATGAAATTGTGACATTTGCCTGTAGTTTCGCAGATATGAGAGGTACGCGGATGGGCTATATGTCAAAATATGCGTCTGCAGCAGGGCTTCAAAGTGAAATTTGAATTCCCAAAATCGGGCGGTAACTTTTTGAGATTTTCCAAAATTTGTCAAAAACTCAAAATGTTTTCGCCGACTTGGATCGAGAATTTCCCAATAACTTTTGAGCTCGCTATTCAAGAAACGGAAAACATTGAATCTCGGGATTGAATTAAGCTACAGTTTGAGCCATCTAGGAGGCGGGCGGACAAAAACTGTAGGCGGTAGCGGGTCCCTTACGCGCGAGGTCAGTCTGCGCTCCGTTCACTTTATCGTCAGTACGATATAGAATGAATTCCTATTAACAAATTTGTCAAAATGCTTTTGATAGTTGCGCGTAGTGTGAGATCTGTAAATTTTTTTTAGGGTTCCGTACATCAAAAGAGAAAAAAAATTAGCCCTTACAGGATCACTCTTGTGTCTGATTGTCTGTCCATGCGTCACGGGCGTGATTGGGTCATCAAACAAAAATGAACGAATTCCGATTTTGGGGGTAAGTTTTGGGGGACAAATTAAAACGTAAAAAATATATTATTTGGCATATCGTTGAAAAGGGCTCGTTCTAAGGAGTCTATATAAGGTGTTTCGTTAGTCATGTCATTAACTTCGGGAGGGTTACATACACGCTCAAATAAACACTTTACATAAGAAAAAAACATGTGTTTATAGGAGCATTTTTTCTCCTAACAAAAAAATTTAATCAAATAAGTAGCTGTAAAAACCAATCATAGTGACCTTGTGACTTAATTACAACAAACAGCTGTTCTGCGTTTGAACATAGTACGGTCATTGACCCCGTACAATGCAGTTACCTACTGTTACACACAGGTTAATGTTTAGGTAGCATACATGTTTTGATTTTTTATGTAAAACACATATTTTATTAATAATAATAAAAAAGCACATTTATTGATGAAATATTTCGCCCCGATGTCGGTGGCGTCTTCAGTCAAGTGAGAAATAATGATTTGATAGATATGTTTTTTAATATTTTCTTCTTTTTTTATTATTTTTTATATAGAAATAGAAAACAAATGATGGTTTTATGGATACATGGTGTATCCATTCTCCAACGTTCATCCACTCACCATGTATCCATAAAACCATCATTTGCTTTCTATTTCTATATAAAAAATAATAAAAAAAGAAGAGAAGTTCTCTTAATACAGTAAGTTCTAAGATCGTCGTGTGACTTGTTATTATTATGATTTTATAAATATTTGTCCACACACCCATGTCCCGGGCTGGAGAGTCGGTTCTTTCGGTTTGCTTAGCGATCGTTTTTATGTTGTTTTTATGGTTTTTATTGCGTAAACATGTTACGCCCACATTTTGACCACAGTGCGGTGTGCTGTGTTGTATGTTGTATGTTGAACACTCAGGCTGAGTGTTATGTACTTATGTATGAATGTATCATTTTTCGCCCGGACAAACGGAGTAGACGTGTACAGTTCTCGGCAGAAAATAATGCGTGTCGTGCTTCAGAAAGAGACAATCAGTTGTACAGCGTCTACCTGTGTCGACCTACAAACGAATGTCGTCTCAGTGTCAACCTACAAACTAATATACGCTATTTGTCGACCTACTAACTCAAACTCCCATGTGTCGACCTACAAAGTAATGTCGTCTCAGTGTCAACTTACAAACTAATATACGCTATTTGTCGACCTACAAACTCAAACTACCATGTGTCGATCTACAAACTAAAACTCCCACGTGTCAACCTACAAACAAATGTCGTCTCAGTGTCGACCTTCAAACTAATATACGCTATTTGTCGACCCACAAACTAAAACTTCCATATGTCGACCTACACACAAATGTAGTCTCGGTGTCGACCTACAAACAAATGTCGTCTCAGTGTCGACCTTCAAACTATATACGCTATTTGTCGACCCACAAACTAAAACTCCCATATGTCGACCTACAAACAAATGTAATCTCAGTGTCGACCTACAAACTAATATATGCTATTTGTCGACCTACAAACTAAAACTTCCATGTGTCGTTCTACAAACTAAAACTCCCACGTGTCGACCTACAAACAAATGTCGTCTCAGTGTCGACCTTCAAACTAATATACGCTTTTTGTCGACCTACGAATTAAAACTTCCATGTGTCGACCTACAAACGAATGTCATCTCAGTGTCGACCTACACACAAATGTTAATCTGAAGCCTCATGTCGACCTCGCCTGCAGTTAGTCGCGAACGCGAAACTCGAAGTGCCAGTTTCCGGCGGAAGAGGAGGTTTACAAACTGCGCGCATCCTTTATGAGCTCAGCCTCAGAGCTGGGAATAGCCTCTGTGAAACACACTTCATACCACAGAGATGAAACACAGAAAGGGCATATGAACGGCTCTTGGCCAAGTCGCAAATGTGTTGCTTAGTAAGCGAAACGTATCAGGTTCGATCACCATTGGCGTGCACCACTTTCTTTCTCTTTCAGAATTTCATAATTGCGTTTCGTAATTGGGTCGTTCTTCTTTTTTAGGTACAATGAATCCAAGTTTTTCCGTTTTTTGGGTTTTTGAACTATCGATAATTGTGGTTTCAGTGTACGATTTCCAAAAAATTGCATTTGTTTTTTTTATTAGAACTAGAGTTTCCTTTACGGTCAATACTGTTTTTTTTAATTGTGTTTTATTTTAAATAATGTGACAGAGTGGTCTTTTTCAGCGCAGACCACATTTTGGCTTACCGCTCTGTCACGGCATTCTACAAAAAAACAAACGTTTGAAAAAAATGCTGGTTAGAGAAACTGAAAGATTACATAATATTAATAGATAGAAACATATGGATGATTATTCAAACATTATAAAACCGAAAATCAATACTCTAATGAGATGCCATAAGACGAAGGACAGGCTATTGTACGTAAAAAAGAAGAACGACCCAATCTTCCACCGCTAAATCTGGAAGAGCCCTCGCGATTCTGTGTTAGTTTATAAGTAGAGAACTCCTCAATCAATTTCACATTAGATTTCCTTTAACGTTTTCTGACATATCTATATTTATTTTACTTTTCAGGATTCCGTATCAGGTACGGGACCCTATTACTAAGCCTACGCCGTCTGTCTGTCTGTTTGTCTGTTTGTCTGTCTGTCCGTCCGTCTGTCTGTCCGTCCGTCCGTCTGTCCGAGGGCCGTCTCTTCAACCGTAATAGGTAGCCCGTTGAAATTTTCACAAAAAATGTGTTATAATGGCCGATATAACAACAAATAATAAAAATAAGAAAAAGTAAAAAGTTCACGGGGGTTCCCATAGAAGAAACCAAAAAGTGTATGCGCGCACGCCATCTACCGAATAGATTATGAAGCATGACATTAACTAATATGAAGCATTTCATGACACGCCATCTAGATGGCGTGAGTAGCGCTAGCCGTGACATAGCGATACGGGACCCTCGGTGCGCGAGTTCGACTCGCACTTCGCCGGTTTTTTCAAGTTGTTTTGTTCGTTTGTGCTCTATAGTGAAAATGGTAATACACAAAAGCGTCAAAATGGTGTGATTGAATGCAAACTCTAAATTAAAACGACAACCTTTCGTTTCATTCACACTTACAAGATTGCTTATTGTGTGAGAGAGATAACAAAATATTTCCTATCCGGTTATAGCGCGAATTATAAGAGTCATTATAGTATTACTAAAAATGTCATTAACGTTTCTATCTTGAGATCCAAACCATTCATTTTCGTATCAACCTCGGCAGCTCAGTGGTGCGGTCGGTTGAATGTCGTCGGTCGGATCGTGCAAGTACACCTGGACGCGATCGGTGGATGGGTGACCGCTTGACCTTTGAAGGCTGACCGTGGTTCGGATTCCACGTAAAACTGTAGATCCCCTCCATTGATGTATATTTAGAGATATGCCCATCCCATACATTACTCCCGAAAAAATATGTTCTCGACGAGAACTGCATAAATTGCAGATTTCACGGACAGCAGCTTCATACGGCGTGTGCGGCGCGTGTTGAACGCACGCATGTCTGTATCGAGTCGGTGACGCGTGTGTGCAGCATGCCCGGTTGCTGTTATAAAGAGTGACAGTGACGAACGTTGTTGTTTGTTTCGCCTGAGCATGTTACGGCGTGTTAAGAAGCCATGCTGTCACGGATAGGATCGTGTGACGGTGCGGTGGTATCGCGTTCTCGTTCTCGCTTGCCTGCTGGTGATGGGAGTGGGCGGAAAGACGGCAAACGCGCCGCATGACGTCTTTCTCGCTCGTTCTTGTCATCTGTGGGCGGGTGGGGGCGAGCGCGCGATAGTATCGTCGTAGGGATCGTGTCACGTATCACTATACTGCGTGTGTGTGCACGCACACTTGTACCGACGTCTAGCACAGGTTGCATCGTACGACGTTCGATCTATAAAATAGATGTCGATGATCCCCTCCCTTAGTTTTCGATGCGCGCTTAAATGAGTCGTGGTTTAGTTTTTCATCGATATATCAGCGCGACAACTGTTTCGCATCCCTATCGAGAATGACATTTATTGCGGTGTAGACCAGGAAGAAATAATTTTACTGTAGGCATAATGGGCTGACATGACGGGCGATGCAGCCAACCACGGTCCATAAAACAATGCACACAATATGCGGAAACCATACATACATATATACCACACAATGTATACCGACAATCGGGATAAGCAGAGTAATCGGTGTTGTGCCGCAAGTACCCTTCTAAATTACAGCACAACACCGACGTTTAGCAATGCATTAGGACACCTAACTATCGAGCAGCAAGCAAGGCACGAAGCGCCACCTGCTGCATGACTCGTTCGGAAGGGCCGTGCCAAGGTGAGAGGTGGCTAATTCTCGCCCTTTAGCACGGCACCTTTTTTTATGGATACGCGAGACACTTGAGGCCGTCAGCATGGATTGTTGAGCTGACGACGACGCCCAAAAGCATTCGGTTTAGAACGGTGGTTGCGAATGCCGTGCCGGCGTGACAGATGCCTTTTTACGCTTCTCTTGAAAGATCCTAAGTCATACACTGAAGGAAACACATCGGGAGGAAGTGCATTCCAGAGTTTCGCAGTGCGGAAGATAAAAGAAATACTGGAGCGCTTAGTCCGCACTTTAGGCAGTTTTTTTTAAGTTTTTTTTATGGAAACTGACACGGTTGGCTACATCACCTACAACGTCCGTGATGTTAGCCCATAACACCGGGTGAACTAGGTGCCATGTCAGTGCTTCCCCCTTTGATCCACGATCTTCTTGATCCAAGCTCTAGCTTGTCCAAATCCCTTATTTGCCTTTTATTACATGCACGGGGAGAAATGCAGTGGGGCTATTATTTTTAACTCCCGGCTCCATACCGCGGATTCCTGATTTATTCTCTACAAAAGGAGTTTTTACTTCACATATCAGTTTGACTATAATATACTGCAAAAGAGCTTTGCAAATAGGTTTCCGTGTTTGTGACCTAAAAAGGCCACAACGAAAATGCCTAAAGACAATTTTAAATCGTTCCCAACGCTTCCCGACGTCTAGAACGGAAGGAAAGATAGGGCATAACTCGCGCTAAAGCGGGACAGATATATTTAGCTCGCTTCCTTCTACAATTATGCGGAGATGACGGCTCTAAGGGTCGTCGTACATCACGACAATAAAACGGGCTGTCGTCAGGACGGCTTCCGTTTTCTTAGGAATATATCGAGGGTTTCCTGGTCTCGGCTAATATATCGTGGGGATTCCGGGAAACTCTAAGAGCTGCAGTGAATGCAGTGGTGTCTATTCGTAATGAAAAATGCTGCAGTTTAGTATTTCAGTGAAAATGGAGTTGCACAATCTTTAGTAAGGATGATGTAAGGATTCCTTACACGTACAGTTTTGGGGTCAGTTAGGAATAATTTCAAACGATTTTCACACAGTGTGCAATATGTGCCATGCGAGGCCGGTACTTAAAAAGAATAGCTCCATTGCATCTCTCCCCGCGCATGTCTGAACAGGCGACTAAGTGATAAGGACAAGATGCCGCGCTAAAGGGCGACAGGCTTGCCACCTCTCACCTTGGAACGCTCCTTCCACCGAGTCATGCAGCGGGTGGGTCTTCAGCCTTACTTACTTGCCGCTTGGTAGTTATTTTGTCCGAATACTTTGCTAAACGTGGCGGTCGGTGTTGTGCTGTAATTTATAAGAGTACCTGCAGTACAAGTCCGATTACTCTGCTTATCTCGATTGTCGGGATCCAGCGTGTAATATGTATGTATGTGCAATATAAGAGATAAAATTCAACCTCTAATGCCCGATATCACCACCTTCGGCTAAAATTCAGCTGCCGATTAACTACTGTCAACTGTATGAGAAATGTCAAGCTTGTGCCTTCTCTACTAAGGCTGATCCGTTTCCTCTCCAAGCTACTTTTCAGGGCTCAAGTACCCAACGATGGTAGTCTGGGCGTCCTGGGTACGGAGGTGTCCAGGGACGTTGGGTTTCGATCGTTCATAGAGTCCAAGGCGAAACTAGCGTCTCGAAAATTAGGGATCCTTTACCGATGTCGGCGATTTTTCACGCCGGCCCTACAAAGCACAAGTAAGACCGGTGATGGAATATTGCAGTCATCTTTGGGAGGTTTCCCCTGAGTACTTTCTTTCAGCCTTGGATTCTATTCAGCGACGAGCCGTTCGCCTGATTGGTGACTCTGTACTCACAAAGGGCCTTCAACCTCTAAAGCACAGACGTATCGTTGGGTCATTGAGCCTGTTTTATCGGTACTACTATGGCCGCTGCTCTGACGAACTTGCTTCCCTTATACCTCCTCCTCCTGTTCGCCTACGCCAAACCCGCCATACTCTCGCGGAACACCCCTTTGTAGTCGAACTGCACGATTCTCTAAATCGTTCTTGTGCCGCACTGCAAAGGTGTGGAACGGGCTCCCAGGGAATATCTTCCCCCACTCCTACAATCCACGGATCTTCAAATCGCGGGTTAATAGCCTTTCCCCAGCAACATTAGTCCACCTCCAAGCCGGACTGGGACCTCCTCGGGGGTGAAATTGGCTGCGCCTGAGGTTGCGACCTCGGACAGAGCCATCCAGTTCGGTAGCAATAAAAAAAAAATGTCACTTTAAAACCATCATGCCGGCATGGTATTCGAAACCCCCGCATACGACCGAATGCCAATGGGCGTTGTTAGATACCTTATGAGTAGTACAGCGCCACATGTCGCGCTTTAAAAAAATAAATACACATAACACTGCACTGAACGAAAGGCATAAACAATTACTCACTAAACTGAACGAAAAACATAAACCATTTTTCATAGCAACTTCGATCGACCTTCGTTCAGTTCACAGGTCCGGGTGTGTTACTCTACAACCTATTAAACGATAAGTCTTTCTTTTCCAACTACAATGGTACTAATCCGGGCGAGTTTTACCCTACCACTTCGCAGAGAAACATTTAATGTTTTTTTTACCGACTTTTTAAACAAATGAACGCTTAGTCGCGCAGTGTACGCCTGGCTTTACCTCGGTAGTGCTAATCCCACCACGATGCCGACGCAGCTCGGCACCGCTCGGCGTCTGCAGCTGAACGAAGCTGGCTCCAACGCTTCAGCGGCTGAAATACTGAGCGCGTAAATTAAAAGGCGGTAGTGTAAATAACATCCGTGGATGATTCTGCTTGAGAAAGCAGTTAAGTTAAGGTTTTTGTGTATGAAACCTAACTTGGAAACTATTAAACCTATCCTATATGGGTGGCTGAGTAGGAGTGGTCAAAGCAAATGCTCCGACCAGCCAATATCACCTCCGAGAAGGTAGGTGCCACACCGGAGACGTCCCTAGATTGCTGGCTACACTGGACTATAGGAGAACACAAACGAGGCTACTATGCGGCCATCTTACATCCAGTACGGTAGTACCAACCTGTACCGGTGGTAGACTTTAGTTTGGGGTAAGGGAAGGGACCCACAGTTTTTACACCGGTTCCGAACGGTGAAGCAGCAGGCGTATTCACGTAAATTTTTTCGTCGGAAAAAACTCATTGGTACACGCCGACCGGACTCGCATGGGAAGGCGATGCCCAAACCACTGGGCCACCCGGCCCTCAAAGTATCGTACCGGTAAAATTAGTTTGGAAGTGTTCCCCTTTAATTTTGCCGTGTTGAAAATGTTGTTAGCAAATATTAAAAAATACTTCTACTTTCTCAATCCTGGGTTTCTTTCAATCTAAATCCGTGTACCGACTCATGTTCTTCGTGAATTTACGAGTTCCGTAATAAATTCTAATATTACACTTGAGATCCATGGCGAATATAATATTCGTAAGCAGGCATTGGTTGGTGGTGTACAAAGTCGGCGTACACTGCTCTGTTTCTCATTCTAAGACCCGATTGCGGGAACCATTCCATTATCCCCTGAAGCACCATTACGGGAGGGAGGAATTGTCTGTTATTACACTAATCATAGTGTTATCGCAGAGAAACAGAGGAAGAGATCATACATTTGTGGGAGAAAATCAGAGGATAATCTCCGTTGCAACATTGGTTGGTGTACAAATTCGGCGTACTCTGCTTTGTTTCTCATTTCAATTCAAAAACCCAATTGCACAAAGGGGCATTATCCTCTGAGGCACCATTTCTGAAAGATTTTCGGAAAGAGAAAATTGTATATGATTCCATTACTCTTCCATTATCTATCACACAGAAACAGAAGATGAGATTATACGTTTCTGCGAGATAATCTTAACATTGACTTAATCAGAGGATAATACTCGTTGCCACATTGGTTGGTGTACAAAGTCGGCGTACTCTGCTTTGTTTTTCATTTCAATTCAAAAAACCAATTTTGGAAAGGGGCATTATTTTCTGAGTCACCATTTCTGAAAGGAGGAATTGTCTATGATTCCATTAATCTTAGTATTATTTATCACACAGAAACAAAAGATGAGATTATACGTTTCTGCGAGAGAATCTTAACATTGACTTAATTAGAAGATAATCCTCGTTGCCACATTGGTTGGTGTACAAAGTCGGCGTACTCTGCTTTGTTTCTCATTTCAATTCAAAAACCCAATTACGAGAAGGGGCATTATCCTCTGAGTCACCACTTCGGTACGGAGGAATTGTGTATGATTTCAAGATTCTATTATCACACAGAAACAGAAGATGAGATTATACGTTTCTGCGAGAGAATCTTAACATTGACTTAATTAGAAGATAATCCTCGTTGCCACATTGGTTGGTGTACAAAGTCGGCGTACTCTGCTTTGTTTCTCATTTCAATTCAAAAACCCAATTACGAGAAGGGGCATTATCCTCTGAGTCACCATTTCGGTACGGAGGAATTGTGTATGATTTCAAGATTCTATTATCACACAGAAACAGAAGATGAGATTATACGTTTCTGCGAGATAATCTTAACATTGACTTAGTCAGAGGATAATCCTCGTTGCCACATTGGTTGGTGTACAAAGTCGGCGTACTCTGCTTTGTTTCTCATTTCAATTCAAAAACCCAATTACGAGAAGGGGCATTATCCTCTGAGTCACCACTTCGGTACAGAGGAACTTAGGATTATATCACAGATACACAAGAAGAAAACAGTATGTCAGGAGTCAGTAGGATTGTGGCAAGTGGAGATCCGTTGTCTCTGCCTATCCCATTGAAAAACAGGCGTGACGCTGTATCTGCATCTGTTCAGAGTTCTCAGGATGTTAATATTGATGTTTCTCTTGTTACAGAAATCCAAGGCGCCGCACTCTGACGAGGCCGACGAAACCCTATTCGAAACGAAGCTAATGGCTAAATAACGAACCGCAAAAACAAACATGGCGCCCAAATTCAAATCGAAGTTCGAAAATAGAACGGACTCGGACGCGGGCCCGGAAGCTGCATCCGAATTCGAAAATAGAACGTGTCTCGCCGGTTGCCGACGAACCAGGATGGCGGACCGGAAGTCACCGGAAACGGATATATTCAGATGTGTGAAGTGCTCCCTGAACTTTAGGACTGTTGGTGCAATATTTCTGTTGCTACGAATACGCGGCGTTCTGGCAAAATTTCTAGTTGTGGCCATTATGTTAATGTTGTGCAGAACGAGTTGTGCGTTTGAGGAGCAGAGATTCGCTATGGAGCCACAAGATCAAGTGAGTGAAAGTTGTACTTTACCATTATTGATTTCGTCTCCTTAGAATAACGGGTGAGTGGCCCGATACTAGAAAAGAACAAGCCCACTGCATCTCTCCAACTCTCTACAACTGCATGTCGTAATAGGCGACTGAGGGATAAGGAAAAGAGGCCATGTTAAAGAGCCATAGGTGGCCAACTCTCACATTGTCCTTTTTTATGGCGCATACATATGTAATACATAAATGTTTGAAAAATTCCCGTAAGCATACAATTATGCATCCTATTCTGTGCGCCGCGACGAAGTTGTCAGTCGTCTTTTCCCCTTGCACCGTCACCTTAATGTGCATTCCTGACGTGGGGATACACACGATGTGTAAGCTCTAGTTTGCATCCGGCTGGAAGGACCAAATAATAATAATAATAACAAATTTCGCCTCGCCGCCCGGTGGTGGAAACTCCGTTTATTTTTATATTAATGTTAGGTTATAATTTTTTTTAAATGTAAAATTTATATAAAATGGAACGTGCAAATAGATGGATAAAATAATAAAAAGACGAAAACCTTTTTGAAAAACTTAGTATGCAAGTCATATTAAAAAAAAAAGCTCTTTATGGTTTCTTACATATTGTACAGTTGAACGGGACATGACGACGAACCATACTGAATATGCCTATGTCTCGATGAAAGTTAATGTTGTGTGTTCTTTATGGCGAAATAAATATCTGAATCTGAATCCTGTCTAACTGAGGAGTCACTGATTTTTTTTATGAAACAGACGTGGTTGGCTTCGTCACGTCACGTTCTCCTGTCCAAATATAACTGTTGATACTACTGAATAAAATAAAAATAGTATACAATTCAACTCAGTTAAACCAAATATCGACCTATCGTGCGTACCCCGCAAAAAAGCAATGCATCCCCATTGTCTCCGCCTCAAGAATGTCAGGCGAGATCCGACTCGGATTGTATCCGGAGTGAATCCGGAGTGAATCCGGAGAGAATTCGGAATAGATCCGCAGTGCATCCGGAGACCAGAAGGCCAATTTAGTAGAAGAAACATCTTTAGTCGAGTACGATATATCGAGACAAAAATAAGACTAAGGGTCGTCGTACATCACGACAATAAAACGGGCTGTCGTCAGGACGGCTTCCGTTTTCTTAGGAATATATCGAGGGTTTCCTGGTCTCGGCTAATATATCGTGGGGATTCCGGGAAACTCTAAGAGCTGCAGTGAATGCAGCGGTGTCTATTCGTAATGAAAAATGCTGCAGTTTAGTATTTCAGTGAAAATGGTGTTGCACAATCCTTACATGTACAGTTTTGGTAGGAACTATTTCAATCGGGATACGATTGAATCACACACATGTGTGCAATATGTACCGTGCGGGGCCGGTACTTGAAAATAATAGCCCCACTACATCTCTCCTCGTGCATGTCGTAAAAGGCGACTAATGGATAAAGACAAGATGCCGTGCTAAAGGACTACAGGCTAGCCACCTCTCACCTTGGCAAGGTCCTTCCACCGAGTCATTGATGTAGTTATTTTGTCCGAATACATAACTAAACGTGGTGGTCGGTGTTGCGCTGTAATTTACACTTGCAGCACAACGCCGATTATTCTGCTTACCCCGATTGTCGGAATATAGCGGGTGATATGTATGTATGTATATTATCATTACTGATGAATGATCAATAAACAATACACAACAATTATCAACAATGTCAGCCTCGGTAGCTCAGTGGTGCGGTCGGTCGACTGTTATTAAGCAACCCTGGGTGCGGTCGGTACTTGGATGGGTGACCGCTCGACCGTTGGAGGCTGGCCGTGGTTCGGATTCCACGTTAGACTGTAGGTCCCTTCCCTTCTTACCTTACTAGGTGGTAGGGTTTATCCCGCCCGGGTTGGTACCACCGCACTGAACGAAACATCGGTCGAAATGGTTATATAAATAGTTCGCGTTCTCCGTCCAGTTCAGTGTAGCCGACATGAAATGAAGGGAAGCACTGGCACGGCACCAAGTTCACCCGGTGTTATGGGCTGACATCACTGGTGATGTAGCCAACTGTGTCAGCTTCCATACAAAAAAATTACTCGACATTTTTTTTTTTTTTATGGAAACTGACACGGTTGGCTACATCATCTACAACATCCGTGATGTCAGCCCATAACACCGGGTGAACTAGGTGCTATGTCAGTGCTTCCCTTCATTTCGCGCCGGCTACACTGAACTGGACGGAAAACACGAACTATTTACATAGCCGTTTCGACCGACGTTCGTCGGGATAAACCCTACCACCCAGTGAGGTAAGAAGGGAAGGGACCTACAGTTTAACGTGGAATCCGAACCACGGTCAGCCTCCAACGGTCGGGCGGTCACCCATCCAATAACTGACCGCACCACTGAGCTGCCGAGGCTGACGATCCCTTAGTCGACTTTTACGACATGCGACGGGGAGAGATGCAGTGGGGCTATTCTTTTTAAGTACCGACCCCACACGGTACGACATGTAGGTATAATTTCGTACACGTTTTACGTTTTGCCGGCTAGTGAATTGGACTCCAGCCAACCTCCTGGGTCCTTAGATCGAATAGCTCCACCATACGATGCACTCCTGGTAATTCAATATTCGTACACAATTTGTGCGCCATTTTGGGAACCGGCGAATTTCGCTATTATCAATTTAACTAGAGTTTGCGATAGCTCATATTCCCGTGCGATTCAGGAATTTGTTGTTTTAATTAAATTGATTAGTATATGTATGAAAATGTTGTATGAAAAAAAGCTGTGAAAAAACCCCGACCCTTAAATAAATAATTTCCGTTTAGTTACTTAAAGGAGTCGGGGGACCGCTAAGTAAATACTTTAAATGTTATTTACTCAGCGCTAGCTTATTATAAGTAAACGGAAATTATTTTTGACTTTTTAAGGTTCGGGTATTTTTTTAATTTGTAATTAAACTTTTATTTCAAGCAAAAAAGCCGCATCCAATTCGGTCCATCTGTGAGGCGTAATTTTTTAATTACTTCATTATTGCTACTTGAATACTAACATTACTGAGAGCCATCTCAGTTAATCCAGCTTTCTGATAAAAAAAAAACGCATCCAAATCGATTCATCCGTTTGGGAGCTACGATGCCACAGACAGAAAGACAGACATACACAGGCGTTAAACTTATAACACCCCTCCTTTTGAGTCAGGGGTTGAAAATGAAAACTCCTAAGCACAAACCACAATGACGTGAGTATAGAGTCGCGGGCAAAAGATAGAATAGAATAGAACAGAAATATCCTTTAGTGCACTTCAATATACATTTTACAAAAGACGGACTTATTACCTATGGCAATATCTGCCAGTCAACCTGTCATAATTGCAAACATAATATAGGGTAGCAATAAAAGAAAAAGAATGACACAGGTGCCCATTCACGCATCTCTTGAAGGACCCGAGACTGTACTTGGGGGGAAATATGTATAATATATATACATAGAAGCATACTTATATACTATGTACCTAAGTTAGTAATTGTGCAATGCTGCAATGAATCTGGAACAGATTATCTTGAATCGGATACACACAAATTTACAATTTGGGTAATTGCAATATTTGCATAATTGCAAAGCTAATATCATAGTACCGCATTCAGCACGTAGTTTAATTACAAATTACGTAATTAATTAGGCTTATCGATTCAACCGTATTTCTATATTTCTATCATAGGAAGATAATATACCGTGTGGGTGGGGGTCTGTACATAAAAAGAATAGGCCCACTGCATGCCGTAAAAGGCGACTAAGTGATAAGGGCAAGATCCAGTGCATAAGGGCGACAGGATAGCCACCTCTCGCCTTGGCATGGTCCTTCCACCGAGTCATGTAGCAAGTGTATCTCTGTATCTGTTTCTCCGTCTTTGTTTATGTATTCCCGTTTCTATTCATACATATTGCTCTGTTTGGAATTTCTTTGTATCGTTCTCTATGTCTGTTTATCTATGCCCTCGATTCTTCTTATATGTTGCTCGATCTCTGTTTCTCTATCTCGGTTTATCTGTGTGTGGCGCTCCATCATTCTCTCTCGAAAATTGCACAAAACACCATCCCTCACAGCAAATACTTTACCAACGAGAAATAGGAAAAAAAAAACCAAAGCAGGATTGAAAAAATATTGAATTTTTTTTTTTTTCAATAATACGTCGCAACTCCCAGCCGCTATTCGCAAAATGTATATTCACCGTCTGCAATGCCATCCAATATGTACGCCCAAGCCAACTTAGCCTCCAGCCATCGTAAAAGGTCGAAGAAAAATATTTTTCAGTTCGAGTCGTCATGCTTATACATAATTGGAAACATTGACATGTTCAGAGGACGAGATAATATAATATTATAGTACAGGATCCGGTATAAGGAGGTTATCTATTACCTTCATCTGTTATTCGGATAAGATATAATTTATCGAAAATTTACATGGAGAAAAATACGTCGCGACGCAACGGTTTTCCTAGTTATATATTAACACCAATGACCTTGACCACAATGACCTTGACCCAAATGAACTGGACCCCAATGACCATGACCCCAATGGCCTTTACCGCTCTTACCTCCGAATCTTTTAGGTATAAAATTCTGAGAAAAATAGTAATCCTTATATATTTATAAGAATTATACATACGAGTACGTACTCGTACATACATACTTATGTCACGCATGTTTCCCAGTGAGTTAGGCAGAGACAACGGATCTCCACGTGCCACGATCCTGCCACACCTCTGCCGCCTCTTCCACTCTCATAATGTTCTTCATGCATACTCGTCGGTTACTGGTACTATAGTCTAGTCAAATTTTCTGAAAATCGAAGTATTAGAAGCAAATCATATAACTTTTTGGTAAACGGTGTTTTCTTACTAATTCGACCCTGCTGAATCCAAAAATGCCATTTGCCCTCCCCCCCCCCCCCCCCCCTTCCCCCCCATTTCCCCTCCGAAGTGTCCCTAGCCGTAGTTTTTTTTATTTTACAGAAAAACGGTTACAGATAGGAGCAAATTTTTGAAAAAGAACTTAATCTATATTAAATTTCCTAAACATAAGTGCTAAATTTATATCGATACGATAAGTAGTTTTTGAGATACAGCCTTCGACATTCGATGAAAAAGTAAAAAAAAATTGTTTTTTGTATTTCTTCTCAATTTGTAGGAAAGTGACAGCAGTTATGAGAAAATTATCTAAAGACGTTTTATAGCTTATGCATTTATCTTGAAAATAACATCTAATTCATATTCATGTGAACAATGGTTCTCGAACCACAGTTTATCGCGTCGAGGTATTCCCGCGCGCATCGTACACTCTCATGGATCACCACTAGAAGCATGGAATATTACTTTTGAGCAAAAGGTCATTTCCCCCTATATTGACCCTGCTGAATCCGAATATGTCGGTTGCCTGAGTGAAGTACCGACCGGAAGTGAGATATTCAAGATGGCGGCCAATATGGTGCTGAAATTCGATATTGTCGCTGTAAAGCCCCCCTTTGACACAGGAACACGTTCAAAATGTGTAGTTGTATGTTTTTGTGCATAAGGAATTAACAAATACACGTTTAAAAACATTGGTTATGTTTATTAAAAAACTTAGAGGCAATCAAACATATTACTGTGTCTCTCCAGAATTAAAACAGGTACGTTTGCAGGGAGTACACAGTTTTAAACAAGGGACGTTTGCTTTCCTACAACCACAGTTCTTTGAGTTGCAAAGTCCTTTACAGTGGCAAACAATAACTTCTGGGCACGTCTTAGGAATGAGATCAAGCATCATAAAACGTGGAACTACTTGCTCGCCATCTATGGTCCAGCCGCAGTCTTCCAGCAATGGAAGAGATGGCTTGGGAAGGTGAGCATTCTCCCATACACATACCTGCCAATTAATAAATAGATTAAATAACGTTTTTACAGTCTTTTATGTTTTTATTCTGATGGTTTCAGGCCAACTTACTTGGTAGTGGCACCTTTTGATGTGAAGCCGAAGTGCATCTGTTGTAGGTGGGAGAGATTCTGGCTTTCTCACAGCTCCAAATAAAATACTGCGGGCATCATCTGCACATGAAACGCCAGGATCAACCTGTATGCAAAATTTAAGTGTTTGTTTAATTAATTAAACGAATAAATAATTTTTTTAGTTATTGATTGCGTGAACTCAACTTGAAAACGTATGCCTAACGTACCTTATATAATTTGACGACGAACGCCTCTACATTCTTGAGAACGTCCTCACTAAGTGGACAGCATCCAAGTCCACTCAGAAGCTCGCAGTTTTCTCCACAGAAAACTTTCCAGCCGCCTATCTTCGTTATGGATGCAAGTTTGGACGTCGAGTCACAACCAGTGATTGCATGGATGATGCAAGTAACTTATCTACCTGCTTTCCATGCAATCACTGGTTGTGACTCGACGTCCAAACTTGCATCCATAACGAAGATAGGCGGCTGGAAAGTTTTCTGTGGAGAAAACTGCGAGCTTCTGAGTGGACTTGGATGCTGTCCACTTAGTGAGGACGTTCTCAAGAATGTAGAGGCGTTCGTCGTCAAATTATATAAGGTACGTTAGGCATACGTTTTCAAGTTGAGTTCACGCAATCAATAAATAAAAAAATTATTTATTCGTTTAATTAATTAAACAAACACTTAAATTTTGCATACAGGTTGATCCTGGCGTTTCATGTGCAGATGATGCCCGCAGTATTTTATTTGGAGCTGTGAGAAAGCCAGAATCTCTCCCACCTACAACAGATGCACTTCGGCTTCACATCAAAAGGTGCCACTACCAAGTAAGTTGGCCTGAAACCATCAGAATAAAAAACATAAAAGACTGTAAAAACGTTATTTAATCTATTTATTAATTGGCAGGTATGTGTATGGGAGAATGCTCACCTTCCCAAGCCATCTCTTCCATTGCTGGAAGACTGCGGCTGGACCATAGATGGCGAGCAAGTAGTTCCACGTTTTATGATGCTTGATCTCATTCCTAAGACGTGCCCAGAAGTTATTGTTTGCCACTGTAAAGGACTTTGCAACTCAAAGAACTGTGGTTGTAGGAAAGCAAACGTCCCTTGTTTAAAACTGTGTACTCCCTGAAAACGTGCATGTTTTAATTCTGGAGAGACACAGTAATATGTTTGATTGCCTCTAAGTTTTTTAATAAACATAACCAATGTTTTTAAACGTGTATTTGTTAATTCCTTATGCACAAAAACATACAACTACACATTTTGAACGAGTTCCTGTGTCAAAGGGGGGCTTTACAGCGACAATATCGAATTTCAGCACCATATTGGCCGCCATCTTGAATATCTCACTTCCGGTCGGTACTTCGCTCAGGCAACCGACATATTCGGATTCAGCAGGGTCAATATAGGGGGAAATGACCTTTTGCTCAAAAGTAATATTCCATGCTTCTAGTGGTGATCCATGAGAGTACGATGCGCGCGGGAATACCTCGACGCGATAAACTGTGGTTCGAGAACCATTGTTCACATGAATATGAATTAAATGTTATTTTCAAGATAAATGCATAAGCTATAAAACGTCTTTAGATAATTTTCTCATAACTGCTGTCACTTTCCTACAAATTGAGAAGAAAAAAAAAAAAATTTTTTTTTTACTTTTTCATCGAATGTCGAAGGCTGTATCTCAAAAACTACTTATTGTATCTATATAAATTTAGCACTTATGTTTAGGAAATTTAATATAGATTAAGTTCTTCTTGGAAAATTTGCTCCTATCTGTAACCGTTTTTCTGTAAAATAAAAAAAACTACGGCGAGGGACACTTCGGAGGGAAAATGGGGAGGAAGGGGGGGAGGGGGGGGGGGGAGGGCAAACGGCATTTTTGGATTCAGCAGGGTCGAATTAGTAAGAAAACACCGTTTACCAAAAAGTTATATGATTTGCTTCTAAAACTCAGAACGGAAGCCTTTTTTAAAAATTTTGCCTAGACTACTGTTTTTATGTATGGAGCTCTCTACTGGCGCCGCGGTGAGCGTATTGTGCTCCCCATACATAAAAACTCAATTCGATCACGTTAACTCGGACTAGGCCCTCTGGTCTAGGTATGTACATACGTTTAAGGTTTTTTTTTTTTTTTTTTTATTGCTACCCAACTGGGTGGCTCTGTCCGAGGTCGCAACCTCAGGCGCAGCCAATTTCACCCCCGAGGAGGTGCCAGTCCGGCTTGGAGGTGGACTAGGTGAAGGTTACCTCTCTTATACCATTAAAAATGTAACTAAACTCTATTTTCCCTTCCGCAGACGGCGATAGTAAATTCGCGAGTGACTCTACCGTGCCGTGTCCTTGGCAAGTCTGGGCAACTGCAGTGGACGAGGGATGACTTTGGACTGGGCACGCACAGAAATCTGAGCGGTTACGACAGATACGCAATGATTGGGAGCGATGAAGAAGGTAAGTTTCGCTCCTTGTTTTCTCTGTACTATAACGTCACGGAAGTCTTTCAGTGTAGTAGGCAGATACAACCATTGTTCGTTTGCCACGCATCTGACACCGCTTCTACGTTCGTGATTTGATGTACATACCTCTGTGTCTATTTTTAGGGTTCCGTTTCCGTCGTACGGGACTCTATTACTAAGCCTACGCCGCCGTCTGTCTGTCTATCTGTCTATCCGTCTGTCCTAGTTCTGTATCTCTTGAATTGTAATAGGTAGCCCGTTGAAATTTTCACAGACCATGTGTTATTATGTCTGATATAACAAAAAATACGAAAAATAAGAAAACGTTTTTGCATCGCCATCCACCAAAGAGTATGAAGCATTTAAAAAATACATATGGCTTGAGTGGCGCTGACCATGACATGGCGGTACGGAACCCTCGCCTCTTTGCGCGAGTTCGACTCGCACTTGGCCAGTTTTTTATTGTATTTTATTTGGGAAACACACAGTTACACAACCTACATAATAATTGTCAGCCTCAGTTGCTCAGTGGTAGCAGGAACAGAAGTAGGTGTTGCTATTGCTGGGGGAAGAAAAGGGTATTTGAGCTCTTTTAGTTATTGCAGCTAAAACTAATAAACCACCCACAAATTATTATTATAATATCATTTTTGTACTTATAATTATTATTATAATATCACATTTATACTTAAAAAGAATAGCTCCACTGCATCTCACCCCGTGCATGTTGTAAAAGGTGACTAAGGAATAAGGACAAGGTGCCGTGTTAAATGGCGACGGTTAGCTACCTCTCACCTTGGTACGGTCCATCCTCCGAGTCATGTAGCATAGGTGGCTCTTCGTGCCTTACTTGCTGCTTGATAGTTATCTTCTATTAATGCATTGCTAAACGTGGCGATATCGGCTTTGTGCTGTAATTTAAAAGAGTATTTGCAGCACAACACCGATTGCTCTGCTTATTCGGATTGTCGGGATACAGCGTGTGGTATTTATGTATGCAAAAAATATTTTTCGCGTACACAAGCGTCACACATGTTTTGTGACTATTTTTATTTAAAAAAATTCTATTTGCGGCCGAATTCTTTCAGAAATAAATCTCTCATGAGGTTATTTTTAAGTCACTTTGTTGCTTCAATTATAACCAGATCACCCATTAGCCGAGACAGCCCGCTCCAAAATTGTAAGCTAGCTCGTAGAACCCTGCCGTATGCATACTAATCGCGTAACAAATAATTTTAATACTTTGATATTTTAATTGTTTCTTTATTGAAACTGACACGGTCGGCTTCATCATCTACTTCGTCCGTGATGTCAAGCCATAACACCTTGCTGAACTAGGTGCCATGTCAGTGCTACCCTTCGGTCGTGCCGACTACACTGAACTGTATGGAAAACACGAACTATTTAAACAGCTGTTTCAACCGACCTTTCATTCAGTGCGGTGGTACCAACCCGGGCGGGTTAAACCCTACCACCTAGTAAAGTAAGATGGGAGGGGACCTACAGTTTGACGTAAAATTGGAACCACGGTCAGCCCCCAACGGTCGAGCGGTCACACATCCATCCACTGACCGCGCCCAGATGTGCTTATGATCAGTCGACCGACCGCACCACTGAGCTACCGAGGCTGACATTCACAGGACTCGTCGTCTACCCTTCCAACTAATATAAAAAATCTAGGTAATCTAATACTAAAAAAAAACTACCGCGTAACTTTTATAAAATCGCAATTGGCTCCAGCCCCCAAAAATCCTCCAGGTTCCAATGTGACAAGTTCGAGCGCAGTCTGTCATATGAATGATCAATAAACAATACAATACAATATTCATTACACTTAAACACATTCAAAGTAATGCTGTATCTCCAATTATGCACGCGACTGTACCCTCGACTGTACCTTACATGTGTGCGGTGTAGAACGAAATAAGCGGCCATGCTTGCCAACACAACCGGGATTCATAAAATGGGAACGATCTTTCTTAGCACGCGATAGACCGGGAGCTCGGGGCGTTTCATTTGCGGTGAAGTCAAGTCTAGTCAAAGTCAAATATATTTATTTCAGCGAGCATCAATAATTTGGATACACTGTATCTGTGTGCTATAGAAATGGTCACATTGTTTGTACAGATCGGACTTTTCGACACATCCCTTTTATAATATTGTTGAATAAATAAATTTCCCAATAACATTTGATCAACATGCTGCAATACTCATATAAATTGAGAAAGAGAAAAAGTATATAAACTTAAAAATAAACAAAATGAATAAATAAAAAAATACAATTATTCAGTGTGTCAGTAAAGGAGATATATTAAAAAAATCATTTATCTTGTAAATGCGATGTTTCGTTAAGAAAATTTTAATTTTGCATTTACAAAATGTTTATAGTTTATATATAAAGTATTTATTTAATATAACAAGACAATATAACATAACATAACATAATATAATATCTTAAAATAATTCACTTTCATCTAAACCCCCCGATGACGGGAGTGTGCCCATAACGCTTGCGGCATTGCCTTTCTGTACAGCCACGCTGATGCGCTGCATCAGGAAGTATCCAGCACGGGTATCCCCCGAAGTCTCCGCGAGACGGCGCGGCGCCCTATTTCTTTGAGAAACCCCTTCGCCTCCTCGCACAGGGACCAATAGTTTCCACAGCCACTAATATGGGCATTGATTTTATTTCTACGGAAATACCTATGATTATATAAATTAATTTTCATGAAATCTCCATGGCGCATTGCACATGTGACTCTACATCGGGGGAGCCGAAGTAAACCTGCCGACCTGGTATTATAACTATGTCGTCCAGAGTTTTTGGGATAGTTTGCAATATTGGAGTCACGAACGCACTCTCCACCAATCTGTATGTCTGTCTTAGTACCTTCCCTTAGCGTCATTTTGGGCCCGAAAGGTTTTTTTGATGAAACCAGCAGGAGGTTTTAGTATGTTGTTAAGCATGTTATTCTGACTAAAAAACCATCGGGAGACAATCTCTAACGTGGATGAGTCACCAGTTATGACGTCATCAAGATGGCCGCCACCGCGTTCAAAGTTTTGCGTATACAACAAAAAGTATGTAACATACAAGCATGTGTGGGGTGTCATAAAAAGCACAATTAATTGCACTACAATATTGTTCTTACATTTGACCTTGTAAATACCATAGTTTGTAAGAAATTTAAGTTTTAGTAAAATTTTCACAAAAAAAAATATGTTTTTTTTTATATATCAACTTAACTAGTAACTTTACAGTAAAACATTCTATGTAGATATAAATGCTACATTAATAAGCTATAAAGCGCCATTAAGATTTTGAGAATCGGTTTATAAACAAGCAAAATACATTAGTTTTATCCCATAACGGAAGTCACCACCAAAAGTCGGATGACTGTTTCAATACAATTTACAAGGCAAATTACGAATATAGGTAACTTATTATGGGTAACTTGTCAAAAACTATTTTGATAAAACTATATTTTCAAAAAGAAAAATATTATTATTAAAATAAAAAACAAATTTTTTATTACTTTTTTAAAGTTTACTTTGGGTCTACGTCTAATTTTTATTGTGGAGGCCTGCCCTGCATTATTAAATAGAAATTTTATTGAAATAAAAGGTACGCATTATGAAAAGAAATATTAATTTTTTTACATAATTATTTTCTGAAGCATGCACCTTCGCATACGCAAAGCAGAGTGCAGTTACGTCCATTTTTCACGCACCGGCACCTTGTGCACCGTTCTTTGCATTTGCAAGACAATAGCTCCTTGCAGCTGAGGCTAGCATCAGGAAGGGTTTTCTACAAAGGGGTGTACGCTGGTCCGTCATTTATCTTTTGCCAACCCCAGTTGCAAGGATCTAGCAGTTGTGGGTCGCTATTCAGGCAATTGGTCCAAATGTGGGTCTGGTATACAGCCCTTTTTATATTCTGTAGAAGTGCATCTTGTGTTGGAGGAATATTCTCGATCGCTCTGTTTTTTTTCGTAAACAACATCCTCCTCGCAGTATTTACATTATTTGTGTCACTAGTAGGATGATACATGTGAACTACAAAAGTTCCAATGAGCGCAATTTCGCTGCTGTGTTGGCGTGGTTCCATCCCACTAGAATATGCTTGAAAAGCGGCATCTACTTCTCTAAATGCATTCCACGTCTTCCAGGCATTCTTCTTACCTATTCCACAAAATGCAGATACAGTGTGGCATCCTGTTAAGGAGTGAAAAAAAGGCATTAACTCAGTCATTTGGCATCTGCGTAACAAATGTGTGAACTGGTAGGTATTTCAAATGTTTTCCTGTTCCAAACTCGATCCATAACTCCTGAAAATTCCGTATTCTGCTGAACGCAAAAAGTGCTATTACTAGCACGTCTGAATCCACTGTCTTCACTAAAATACGATCATGACCGTTTCGTGCGGCGTCATCATATACGGAAATATCTTCATCTCACGAGGAAGCTGATGCGAGATTATTATTGCACGCTGATGACGCCGCACGAAACGGTCATGATCGTATTTTAGTGAAGACAGTGGATTCAGACGTGCTAGTAATAGCACTTTTTGCGTTCAGCAGAATACGGAATTTTCAGGAGTTATGGATCGAGTTTGGAACAGGAAAACATTTGAAATACCTACCAGTTCACACATTTGTTACGCAAATGCCAAGTGGGATGCCTGAGTTAGTGCCCTTTTTTCCACTCCTTAACAGGATGCGACACTGTATCTGCATTTTGTGGAATAGGTAAGAAAAATGCCTGGAAGGCGTGGAATGCATTTAGAGAAGTAGATGACGCTTTTCAAGCATATTCTTGTGGGATGGAACCACGCCAACACAGCAGCGAAATTGCACTCATTAAAACTTTTGTAGTTCACATGTGTCATCCTACTAGTGACACAAATACTGTAAATACTGCGAAGAGGATGTTGTTTACGAAAAAAAAACAGAGCGATCGAGAATATTTCTCCAACACAAGATGCACTTCTGTTGGATATAAAAAGGGCTGTATACCAGAACCACATTTGGACCAATTGCCTGAATAGCGACCCACAACTGCTAGATCCTTGCAACTGAGGTTGGCAAAAGATAATGACGGACCAGCGTACACCCCTTTGTGGAAAACCCTTCTTGATGCTAGCCTCAGCTGCAAGGAGCTATTGTCTTGCAAATGCAAAGAACGGTGCACAAGGTGCCGGTGCGTGAAAAGTGGACTTAACTGCACTCTGCTTTGCGCATGCGAAGGTGCATGCTCCAGACAACACATCTGGGAGGGTAGTCCACATTATCTGCTAGCATCCTTGGACTCGATACAACGCCGAGCCATCCATCTTGTTGGTGACCCGAAACTACCAGGTGGTCTGGAGTTCCTGAGTCACAGACGATTTGTGGGTTCGCTTAGTCTGTTTTACACATACTATCACGGACGCTGCTCTGCGGAACTAGCATCCCTTATTCCCTGCCACCCGTTCTATCTCCTCATGACTCGTCGTAGACTCAGCACCCCTTTGTTGTTGACATTGGGCTTTTGAGAACCCATCGGTTCTCTAAATCGTTTCTTTGTCGCACCGCTAGAGTGTGGAACTGTCTTCCGGCGAGTGTATTTCCTGAATCCTTTAACCTGGGTGTCTTCAAGCGTCGTATTAACGGGCTAGACAGCCTAGCAACAGTCCGCAAATCTGCTGGCATGGCACCTAACTGAGCGTGGTTTCGCGAGGAGAGGTGATTTTGGCTCTGCCGACTGAACTATTGGTCTCTCGGCACAGTCACCCATGCTGGTTTACATAAAAAAATTGTAAAAAAATAAATATTTCTTTTCATAATGCGTACCTTTTATTTCAATAAAATTTCTATTTAATAATGCAGGGCAGGCCTCCACAATAAAAGTTAGACGTAGACCCAAAGTAAACTTTAAAAAAGTAATAAAAAATTTGTTTTTTATTTTAAAAATAATATTTTTCTTTTTGAAAATATAGTTTTATCAAAATAGTTTTTGACAAGTTACCCATAATAAGTTACCTATATTCGTAATTTGCCTTGTAAATTGTATTGAAACAGTCATCCGACTTTTGGTGGTGACTTCCGTTATGGGATAAAACTAATGTATTTTGCTTGTTTATGAACCGATTCTCAAAATCTTAATGGCGTTTTATAGCTTATTAATGTAGCATTTATATCTACATAGAATATTTTACTGTAAAGTTACTAGTTAAGTTGATATATTTAAAAAAACATAATTTTTTTTTGTGAAAATTTTACTTAAACTTAAATTTCTCACAAACTATGGTATTTACAAGGTCAAATGTAAGAACAATATTGTAGTGCATTTAATTGTGCTTATTATGACACCCCACACATGCTTGTATGTTACATACTTTTTGTTGTATACGCAAAACTTTGAACGCGGTGGCGGCCATCTTGATGACGTCATAACTGGTGACTCATCCACGTTAGAGATTGTCTCCCGATGGTTTTTTAGTCAGAATAACATGCTTAACAACATACTAAAACCTCCTGCTGGTTTCATCAAAAAAACCTTTTTTCCGCTAAGGGAAGGTACTATCTGTGGCATCGTAGCTTCCCAACGGATGGACCGATTTGTATGTGGGTTTTTTTTTTATTAGAAAGCTGGTTTAACAGGGAAGGTTCTTACCGATGTTAGTAATCAAGTAATAAAGTAATTATGAAGTAATAAAAAAATAAAATAAAAAAAATACAAAAAAAAAACCAATTTTTTTATAAAATATAAAAACTCAGAGCTGCGCGGGTATTTACTTAGCGTTCCTCTGACTCCGTTAATTAAGTAAACGGAAATTATTTTCTAATTTTTAAAAGACTGAATTTTTTTATTTATAATTTATCTTTCATGATAGGTTACTTTCCACAGGACACGCTTTAGTGTGGGAAGTGACATAAATCATATAACTTGTAAATGTAAAACATTTTTAAACTAACAAATTCATAATGAAATAATGCTTAATTTATTAATAAGGCATGGCAATCGCATCCTTAGCATGCGACCAAATGTCCATGGGCGCCGCTAGACACCTTATGGGTGGCAGAGTCGCGCATACTATAAAAAAAATACTTTGAATTGAAATTAAAAATATGATAAAATAGCTCAGCTCGCGGCCTACCCCGCGGTAGGCCAAGCCACGTAACGCATTCGGCTAGGTAATATAGGCCATTGCCTCACCATGAATAAATGAAGAAGATTTGCGAACACGCGCTCTCCCCGCGCCTCTCAACCGCTCTCGAAACATGTTTCTCTAACGTTTCTGCACCTGTAAGTGCTCGTATGGAGTTTTTCAAGTTGCTTTATTTATCAGTGCTTTGAATAATATGTTAGATTTCTAGTTTTCTTGGGGAAAACGTGCGACATATCGTCTGAATGAATTTCCATACCAATATTAAATGTTAAATAAGATTTAGGATTTATACGAAGTTTAAGTTTTTATTTATATTTTATTTTATTAAGGAAAACAAAGTTAAACCAAATACATAATAAATGGGTGCATACAATTATAAGCATTATGTTTCCACAGAAATTAGGTAACTTACAATAACTAACACAGATAAAACAAATAATAAAAAAAAAGAGTAGAAGCAAATGTGCAAGCGAGTATAGAAATTATGTACCTAATATAATGCCTATTTGAATTATTTTTTAAATCTATTTAATGTATTTCTTTATAAAAAAAATCTGGACGTTTAAGAGGTTTTAACAATATTTTATAATGTGTTTTTGTTTATACTAATATTAAAAATATTGACCTGTTGGTAAATCTTATCAAATAAAGTGCAACTTCTGCTTATAAATGAATTTTTAAAATATCGTGTATTGCCTTTGTCAAAAATGTATCCATTAATCGTGTAGCCTTTCGTGGATCGATGGTGACATATAGGGTGGCATATTTGAAATTCTGGAAACAGATAGGTCTCTGATATGGCACCTACACGGCGGTGATATTGGCTGGTCCGTGCATGTGCTCGCTCTGGATCGTCTGACTCGGCCGCCCTTAAAAAATACTTATGTTAATGTGAATTTCCTTCCGCAGGTGATTTCTCGCTGGACATCAGGTCGTTGACCCTGGACGATGACGCCAAGTATCAGTGCCAAGTCAGCTCCGGACCGCAAGGTATGCCTATATTTTTCTTTTAATAACCCGCGTCACTGCTGTAGTCACTGGGACCGAGAAATGTAAATATAATGCTAATAAATAAAGTGAAGTTTCTACGTCCGTGTAGCGTACGTAAATTTTTTTTTTACGTCAATATATGAACATCGTTATAACTCGAGAACGATTTTATAGATTTAGATACGGTTTTCACTGTTACGCTCTGTCACTTCTCAAGATGGTTTTAGGCTGACGGTAAACGCTAATTTGAAATACTTAATCTATTAAAAAATATTATTTAGATATAGATATATAAGGTCTTTCATTAGTAGGTAACGATACGCTAATATTGTATTGTTCAATAAACTATTATTTTATTAGGATAAGTAGGTATTTGATATCCGAAAAAAAATTTATAGGTATGTACCGTGTGGGGTGGGTACTTAAAAAGAATAGCCCCACTGCATCTCTCCCCGTCGCATGTCGTAAAAGTCGACTAAGGGATAAGAAAATTCGTCAGCCTCGGTAGCTCAGTGGCGCGGTTGGTTAGTCAACGGTTTTTAAGCAACGCTGAGCGCGGTCAGTGATTGGATGGGTGACCGCTCGACCGTTGGAGGCTGACCGTGGTTCGGATTCCACGTTAAACTGTAGGTCCCTTCCCTTCTTACCTTACTAGGTGGTAGGGTTTATCCCGGCCGGGTTGGTACCACCGCACTGAACGAAACGTCGGTCGAAACGGCTATGTAAATAGTTCGTGTTTTCCGTCCAGTTTAGTGTAGCCGACATGAAATGAAGGGAAGCACTGACATGGCACCTAGTTCACCCTGTGTTATGGGCTGACATCACGGATGTTGTAGGTGATGTAGCCAACCGTGTCAGGTTCCATAAAAAAAAAAAAAAAAAATAGGGAACGAGATCAGTATCTGATACACATACACCCCTTAGCGTAGCGTTACCTATATAGATAAAGACCTTATAGATAGTTTTCCTCGCACATGGAGGGTTCCGTACATCCGAAAGGTATAGTATACTATACCTTTCAAAAAACCATAACTGTCTGTCTTTTGTCTATCTGCGAAACAAACTATCTATTATTTAGTAGCGTCAATATGTAAAAGCATATTCTTAGCACGTTTCTTGTATGGGGACCCCCTTAATTTTTTACTTAGTTCGCTGCATCTCTTCCGCACATGTCGTAGAGGGTGACACCTAGCCACCTCTCACTTTAGCACGGTCCTTCCACAATGATTCAGTAGGTATGCGCTGTCTTCGTGCCTTATTGCTGTTCGAACATTTATCCATCGGGTACCACCTCGAGGGTGAAATTGGCTGCACCTGAGGTTTTAACTTCGGGCACAGATCGGCCACCCAGTTCGGAAGCAATAAAAAAAAACATTGCCCCAATATTTTGATAAACTTGACGGTTACTGTAATTCACCAGAGTTCTTGCAGCACAACGCCGATTAGAATGCTTACGTCGATTGTCGGGTTACAGCGTGGTTTATATATGTATACTTAGTAATTTTTATGGCTACACAAACGTTAAATTATAAATTAACAAAGCTACTCCAAAGAAAATTAGTAAAATCTAAAAATCTACTAGTAGGTACCTATAGTTGATGTTAAAATCGTAACATTACAGACAGAAAGAAAATTTACCCTATTTTATGTTATTTACTCTATTTTTTCTTTGCGAGATTTGAACCCAAGACCACCGCCTCGGCGAATAACGTGATAGAGTTAAGAGGAATTTAAAGTCAGCACAGACTTCCTTTCAAGAGGGTTTCTGCAAGCGCGCTCCTTGGAATCGATGCAATGTTAATGAAGAAAACTGCTACAGGGTGGCACGAAATTGTGGAAATAGTTGTTTCGAAAACTAAATCAAAAATTGTTATAATAATATAATAAATCTCTAATCATAACACGTTGAAGGTCGTGCGGTCACCATTGACTGCAACTAGAATTCCTGAATTGTAGCCAGTGTAGAACTGGCTACAAGTCAGGAAGTAAGGACTGGCTGAAATTCAGAGCAAATTCTAGGATTTCATTTGAGGAGTTTGTGTTTTTGTGTTTTTTAGGTTCCGGATCTCAAAAGATGAAATTGCATTGTGTCACATATCAATGGAAATAGCTCATTATAAGAAATAAAAAAAATTTTTTTTTTTTTAAATGCATAGTTTAATAAATATGAAATAAAATATACAAAACTCGAGCATCCCATCATCGAGAGAAGAGCCTACAGCGTAAAATTGTAGGTCCTTCTCTTATGTTACTAGGTTGTAGGACTTAACTCTTCCGGATTGGTACAACCTCGCCGAATGAAGGTCGGTCGAAGCGGCTATCAATTTTTTTGTGTTTTTCCTCCAGTTCAGTGTAGCCGGCACGAACAAAAGGAAGCACTGACACGGTGCCTAGTTCACCAAGGTCTGATGGGCTGACATTGTTTGACGGATATAGTTTAGGTGAACCATGCCTGGCTCCATAAAAAAAACGGCCAAGTGCGAGTCGAACTCGCTCACCGAGGGTTCCGCACCATCACATAATTGACCGGTTTTTTATTATTTGCTATTTTGCTTTAGGGTTTTCACTATCGCTATCACGTCAAAGTTTGACCTTTACAGATATGTATAACCGTTTTTACGAAAGACCAAAAACCAAAAATTAAAGAAAACTACGTTTCTTTTAAGGAGATCCCCCTTAATGTTTTACTTATTATTATTTTTAGTATATCAGCTATTATAACAGATATTCTGTGTGTAAATTATCACATAATATGTTATGTAATAGTGGACACCTATTACGGTTCAAAAGATACAGCCCTCGGACGGACAGACAGACGGACAGAAAGACGGACAGACAGATGACGTAAACTTAGTAACAGTCTTCCGTATGAATACGGAAACCCAAAAAGTATAATTTTTCCCTCGAGAAATTTACAAGAATTTCTTTTCTGGTCACCGTGTGCGCGGCGCGCCGTCGCGTCGCTGGCGGCTTGCACTGTACAGGGATTTAATTTTACTGAGCAAATATTAATTTCGTCTACAAACGTTATTGGAACCAATTTGCGAGGCTCCTCAAGCGATTTCTGGAAAAATAACCTTAAGGGGGAGATTCAAACGAGGGTTCCGTACCATCACACAATATATTTACGTTATGTATTTACCAAAAAAATTAATTGTTTTCTTTCAGAATCCTTAGCGCGTGCTCCACTCACACTTGGTCGGTTTTTATTATTTGTTATTTTGTTTTAGAGTTTGAACTATAATCACACTAAGTTTGACGCTTGTGTGTATTACCGTGTGTGCTACCGTTGTGTGTATAAAAACCTAATAACGCTGAAAAAGAGAACAGTAAGAACACTTTTCTTGCATATACCCCCTTTTTTATTTAATTGTTTCTTATTCTTAAGGACTAGATGCCGTGCCAAAGGGCGACAGGCTTGCCACCTCTCACCTTGGCACGGTCCTTCCACCGAGTCGCGCTGCAGGTGGGGGTCTTCGTGCCTATTACTTGCTGCTTGATAGTTATCTTGTCCGAATACTTTGCTAAACGTCGTGGTCGATGTTGTGTTGCAATTTTCCAGATTTCTTGCAGCACAACACCGATTACTCTGCTTACCCTGATTGTCGGGATATGATAGACGGGTGTGTGATAATATGTATGTATGTTTCTTATTTGCTAGGATATCCGCCATTGTAACTTATATTTTGTGAAAATTTCAACCGGCTACCTGTTCAGAAGATACAGACGGCGGCGTATGCTTTGTAATAGGATCCCCTATGGACCCCTTAGAAGGACCCCTAAAAAGATTAATTATTAATAATTTATTTTTGTAGGTTTTCTGAATATTAATTTTAGATTAGTTTTAGTGTATTAGAAAAAATATAAATACAATTATTTCTTTGAAAAAAAATATATATATATATATAAAAGACTAAAAAAATCTCCTCAAAACTTAGATAAACTTAAGAATATTTTAGCATTGAATTTCAACAAACACTTTGGGTTTCTCGAAAAAAACTTCTGTGATTAAATAAGACTGAAACGGCACATTTTGGGTTTTTTGTACCAACATTTTTAGTGAAGGTTTTTTTTATGAAAACTGACACAGTTGTCTACATGGAATGGGCTGCCAGGGAATATTTTCCCCCACTCTTACCATCCACGGATCTTCAAATCGCGGGTTAATAGCCTTTCCCCAGCAACATTAGTCCACCTCCAAGCCGGACTGGCACCTCCTCGGGGGTGAAATTGGCTGCGCCTGAGGTTGAGACCTCGCACAGAGCCACCGAGTTCGGTAGCAATAAAAAAAAAAAACCTACAATATCCGTGATGTCGGCCCATAACACCGGGTGAACTAGGTGCCATGTCAGTGCTTCCCTTAAGTTAAAACCAAAAATGTATATTTTTAGTTATTCCTTGTCAAAATAACTAATAAAACAAATAAAAAATGTTTGTGTGAGAAACCGTTGTTAATGTTAAATATCGTACGCTAAAATGTTGTTCAACTTGTTTATTTCTGATAATATATTTTTTTTAAACCCCAGGACTCATATAAATTAAAAAAAAAATTTACACAGAAAGCTCTTTTTTTAAATTTCCCCCTTAAGGCTTGCCCGGGGGCAGCTGTGAGGGGGCTGGGCGTAAAAGCCTTTCAGATTGGAAAATATTAAGTGGATTTTCAATTATTTTTAAAGATTCAGTATGAAGAAAAGAGAGAATATGGAAAGAAAATTAAATGGTATCATTTAGGTATGTAGATACCTATTCATAAATTTGAATCTGATAAGTAAATAAAATTTATATTATTATGCGATGGAAGCCTTTATAATATTGAAAGAAAATTCGAACAATTTAAAACATTTTTCCCGAATAGTTTTGAAGTGATCGTACGATTACATCAGTATGTATGCTCTTTCTAGGGTTCCGTATCCATGCGTAATCCTATTAGCCTACGTCGCCTGTCTGTGTGCCTGTCCGTCCGTCCGTCCGAGTGCTATATCTTTTGAACCGCAGATAGATATAAAATGCTTTATTGCTCCAGTAAACATTTTTTTTTTTTTTTTTTTTTTATGTAATCCTGTATGGGTGGCTGAGTCAGAGGGGCCAAGGCACATGCTCTGACTAGCCAATGTCACCTCCGAGAAGGTAGGTGCCATACCGGAGACTTCCCTGGATTGCTGGCTATACTGGTCTAGAGGAGAACACAACCGAGGTTGCTATGCGGCCATCTTACATCCAGTACGGTGGTACCAACCCAGTCGGCTACAATTTGAGCCTACCACCTAGTAAGGGGCAAGGGAAGGGACCTACAGTTTTACACCGGTTCCGAACGGTGAAGCAGCGGGTGTAGGTATGCACGTAAATTTTTTCGTCAGAAAAAACTCATTGGTACACGCCGACGGATTCGAACCTCGGACCTCCCGCATGAGAAGCCGATGCCCAAACCATTCGGCCACCCGCCGCTTAAACATTAAACAGTAACAAGTACCTACATTAGAAAATTTACATAAGGTGCAAAGGCGGACTTATCCCACAGAGATTGGATTTATCTTATCCCTTACAGAAAACCGTGTACGTAGCCGGATGAAATTTTTACAGATTATATATTATTATGGCAGATATGCGAATAAATAATAAAAACACGCAAATAGTAGAAAAATAAGGGAGTCCCCATACAAGAAACGTAACAAGAATTGATTAGTCACGTTACTGAATAATAGATGGCGCCACATGCTTTTATATTTCGCATTGTAGAAGGACTGAACATAGACGAATATGATTTTTTGACAGGTATGGTGGCTATTCTTCACATTTTAGGGATTTTCAATATTTCATTGGTAGGTCGAAAAATTCATGAGTAAAATTATAATTTCCTTTCCAAACCTACCTCCATATCATTTTCGTTCGCATTTTTCTCCCTGACTTCTCCAAACCAACCGGTGACAAAAGAAAAGTTCATCATCTTTATCGGAGCAAGAAGAACATTAAAAGGACATTCCATTCAAAAAAGGGTCGACCCTGGATACCACCAAAAACCGTAAGCAGGAAATACTGGCGGGGACCACGCCTATGGAAGACCAGAAATCCACACATTCATCCTCCAGTCCACTTTCAGCTCTCCAAATCACCATAAGGTAGGTATAGCGGATCTACGTAACCCTCCGTGCGCGAGTAAAACTCGCACTTGGCCGATTTTTATGTAATCCGGTATGACTAGTTGAGCCAGAGGGGCCAAAGCACATGCTTCGACCAGACAGTATCATGGCCGGGAAGGTGCCACACAGGAGAATTCCCTTTGAATTGATGTCTATACTGGATTAAAAAAAGCGCCAAGTGCGAGTCGAACACGCGCACCGAGGGTTCCGTATCGCCACGTCATGGTCAGCGTCGCTTCATACTGTTTCGGTAGATGGCTTTTTAGTTTCTTGTATGAGGACCCCCGTGAATCTTTTTTTACTTTTTTCTAATTTTTATTATTTGTTGTTATATCGGTCATAATAACACATATTCTGTGAAAATTTCAACGTGCTACCTATTACGGTTCAAGACATACAGCCCTCGAACAGACAGACATAATAATAGGGTCCCGTACGATGGATACGGAACCCTAAAAAGACGTAATCCAGTACGGTGGTATCAATTCTTCTAGGTATTTATATCCATAGTGTGGTCGAAATATTAGGAATTTGCAACAATGCTCATTTAGAATGTTCTTCGTGTAATCACATTTTCGTGGTTGACCGTTCAAAGCTTGTGTCTACAATCTATGTAGATTCGATGAATTCAACGTGATAGAAGGAGTATTAAAGTGTAGACAAGCCGTGACGTGGACTCGTGATCTCAGGGTTCGAGGTTCGAATCCGGCCGACGTGCACCCATGAGTTTTTTTACGAAAATATTTACGTGCATACCTACCTGCTGCTTCGCCGTTCGGAACCGGTCCTTTCGTTGCCCCTTCTGTTGCCCCTTATTAGGTGGTAGGCTCAAAATATTATAGACGACTGGGTTGTTTTTTTTTATGTAATCCAATATGGGTTAGAGGGGCCAAAGCACATGCTCCGACCAGCCAATATAACCTCCGAGAAGGTAGGTGCCATACCGGAGACTTCCCGGGATTTCTGGCTATCAACCGAGGCTGCTATGCGGCCATCTTACATCTAGTACGGTGGTATCAACCCAGTCGGCTACAATTTGAGCCTGAAGGGACATACAGTTTTACACCGGTTCCGAACGGTGAAGCAGCAGGTTAGGTATGCACGTAAATTTCTAAAACTCATTGGTGCACGCCGACCGGATTTGAACCATCGTATGGGTACAACCGTACTGTACGCAAGATGGCCGCATAGCAGCCTCAGTTGTTTGCTTCTCTAGTCCAGTATAGCCTGCAATCCAAAGGAAATTCTCCAGTACGGCACCCGTCTTCTGTCAGACTCCGGCTCAGTTCATTTCGGATTGCAAAGACTCGTCGATCGCTAGGTGGTAGTATTAAACTTTTAGAAGTCGCTCAAAGCCAAAGATTTTTCAAGGAGAGAATATGTGTCATGCATGAACGCCCCCTCGTATGGGAACCGCTGCTGTCGCCAGTTTTCGATCGCACGCAATCACAGCCTCGATAGCTCAGTGGTGCAGACAGTCGACTGTCGCTCTTGATGGTTAAGCAACGCTGGGTGCGGTCAGTACTTGGATGGGTGACCGCTCGACCGTTGAAGGCTGACCGTGGTTCGGATTCCACGTAAAACTGTAGGTCCCTTCTCTTTTTACCTTACTAGGTGGTAGGGTTCAACCCGCCCGGGTTGGTACCACCGCACTGAATGTAACGTCGGTCGAAATGGCTATGTAAATAGTTCGTGTTTTCCGTCCAGTTCAGTGTAGCCGACATGAAATGAAGGGAAGCACTGACATGGCACGTAGTTCACCCGGTGTTATGCGCTGACATCACGGATGTTGTAGGCGATGTAGCCAACAGTGTCAGGTTCCATAAAAAAAGGTGTAGGGAACTATATCAGGTTTCATAAAAAACAACAAATGAAGTGTCTTAATATTTTTATTAGATTTTTTTTTTTTATTATTTGTCAATACTACGTTGTATAATGCGCGGGGCGGATGTCGGCGTGTCGCCGCCGCAGCGGTTCGTCAGTATTCTCCCTCGCACCCGCACCGTACTTGTATAGTTTATTCGCGTGGCGGGTCGCCCGCTGCGGCGACGACACGCCGAGATCCGTCCCGGGCACTATAGTATGTATATTACTTGTATGTATACTATGACTTTATTAACACATATTCTTAAAACTAATTTTGTACATATTCAAAACCTAACATAAAAAACATATACAAAATTAACCTTAAAAAAATGGAGTTTCCACCACCGGCGGCGGGGCGAGCCCAAGCTACCGATGATCGGGTCCCAAAGAGAGGAACCTCCGGACGATGCGTGCAGTGTCGAGCAGGGCTGCCTTCTGGATCTGGCCCTTGACCCAACCACTCAGCGAGAGCCTCTCAAGGTGGTCGTCGAGGCTCTTCGCTATCAGCCCATGCGCCGAAACGACTATGGGCACAACGATCGTCGAGTCGACGGGCCACATTTTGGTAACCTCGTGCTGCAGATCTAGATACTTCAGCATCTTCTCTGCTTCCTTACTGACGAGGTTACCATCGTGCGGCACGGCGATATCGACGAGCGTTGCGCGCCTCGCCTCCCGGTCCACTATCACAATATCAGGTCTATTCGCGAGAATAGTCCTATCTGTAATAATGGACCGGTCCCAGTAGAGTGTGACATGACCGTTTTCGAGAACTGGCGGCGGATTGTACTATACTTGTATGTATACTTATTATTAACATTATTGAGTTGATACAAATGACGTATCAAAATTTGACAAAGGCTCTTTACACCTGATCCACTTAAGGCGGAAATAGGACTCAAACCGTGCTACCCGAGCACTGATGATTGAAACAGTAACCGTATGCAGATGTAATAGGTGCGAGATTCGTTCTACTCGTGCGGTGGCTGATACGTCGCGCCGACGATGAACGTTTGCGCGAAAATCACACTATTTCTTAAATTTCACGTGTTGGAAAGATGGAAAACAATATTTTTTTTCGCTACGATTGTAGGGAAAAATATTATCTATATTTCTATGAGGGTCTTGTATTGAAACAATTCATATTTCTCAAGATAATTCAACTTGAATGTACAATTTTCGCACTTTTCCTTATTTCTTGGACATTTATTTAACACCTTTCCAAAGTAGTAAAATATATTTTGTTTCGCTAAGTTTGTTAATTAAAGATCAATACATAACACATATTTTTTACAGATTTGTTATCTTTACCAATAGCTCAATAATTTCTTTTAAAGTTGACCTTTTGACCCTTATTCTCGCCTTAATTAAGTCCTTGCAATCAGAACTTCAAAAACAAAATAAAAAAATCTCTTTTTGATCTTGCTCTCAAGCTGTATTTTCAATCGGCTGTAGGCGGTGTTATTATGTGGATAGTCACTAAATGCTTATAAAAATGATTATGGAATAAAAGCCCTGCGAAGTTTCGAATAATCGAATCGAATCGGATAGAACAAATTGTAACAAATTCGAGTACATTCATGCTGTCTTATGAATGCTTAATAAACAATATACAACAATATACAATACAGTGCATAATCTTAAATGTTAGTATTTAGTTTTTTATTTTTATTTATTTATTAGGTTAATTTTATCAATGTTATACATTTGTCTCATTATTAGGAATACGTTACTTGGAAATAAATACATGCATGCCGACCAATTTTCGTAATAAAGTAAAATATTGCCTCATCGTGTGGCAATGCCCGCTCTGGGTATAATTCGCATGGACGACAGAGCGACCCGGCGCGGAACACAAATTAAATTTCCGCGGTCACGGAATTGTTTGAATATTCAAATTATGGAACAACTTTGTTTGATTAACCGACAATAGTGTATTGGTACGTTTTAAGTCTTAATTTCATGGTATCTATTAGCGACGAATGAAAACCAGACTTGTCTTTACGAATTTTATTGAAAGAACCTAGAGAATATGAAATTTTTTGAACATTTTATAAACATAAAACTAAATATTAATCTTGTAACTGGCCAGCTCGGCAGACATTTTTTCTTTCTTCGTGCTTTACTTGCTGCTTGATGGTTATCTTGTCCTAATACTTTGCTAAACGTGGTGGTCGGTGTTGTGCTGTAATTTACCAGAGTTCTCGCAGCATCACACCGATTATACTCTGCTTATGAATTAACTAAAACACGAATCATACTTTCTATGTCTACGAATTGTTTGAATATTGCAGCCTAAATTATAATAACAAAGGAGAAAAAAAAAACTAAAATTACCACCTATTAAATAAAAAAATGTGTTGTCTGTAAAGTCGGTTTACGGACGATAGTTTTACGTGATGACGTGGAATAATCGTAGTACATAGATGAAAGATCAGTAATTTCTATTTCCAGTAGAAAGATTAATCATCTTGTGACTGGCCATCAAAACTTCTGTTGTCTGATCTTGACCAGTTTTACTTCTTAAAGACGTTTCCATGGTAACTTTGAATATGAACGTGACACGCTTTCGTACGTGCAGCCGGTGCTCATCAATTTATAAGACGTGACGTCATCACGTCAAAAACTTTCATCCATCTCCGCCGACTCCCCCACCGTACCCAAAACACTAGCCGCGTTGCCCCTTTGAATCTCCAGCCCTATTCGCTTGTTATACCGACAATAGTGTATTGGTACATTTTTAATATCTTCTTAATATATATAATTCTTCTGTACGTGTGTACGTAACCTAACTCCTCCTAAACGGCTGGACCGATTTGGATGAAATTTTGTGTGAATATTTGAGTGGGTCCCTGGATGGTTTTGAAAATACAGTTGAACCCGGTAGATTGCGTCGTGATAGGTCCACGCCACGTCCACGCGGACGAAGTCGCGGGCACAGCTAGTATATTTATAAAATGCAATGACGTAAAACTGTAAATATATATATATGCATAATGTTTTATTTATTTACTTTCATCTTCTTATTTACAACTGTGTGTCTACCAGAATTTGTGCATGCAAGCTAGAAACTTCAAATGTCTCGTTCCTTTCAAAATTATTTTCTTTTATTATAAAGTAATCATAAATTTATACCGTGCAGCGCCGTCAGTGGATACTGGCAGTAATAAACGAATTTCCTATTCGTTTGGTTGCCACTATTTAAAAAAAGAAGAAGGCATAATTTCCGCATACGATCGATTGTCCATGGCATAGCCGACTATCATTGGTCTCCCTCTACGGAGACCAAACCATGCTGCTTCGTCATAGCCCGACTACGACGTTGCTATCGCTTACTCGCTCTCGCTTGCCTCCCTGTGACAGGAGTGGGAGAGAAACACGAAGATTGCGACGGTCGCCCGATAAAGGGTGAGCGATTTCATTTTTCTCTCTCGCTCCTGTCATCGGTAGGCAAGCTAGAGCGAGTAAGCGATAGCAACGTCGCAGTGGGGCTATGACGATGCAGCATGGCTTGTCTCCGTAGAGGGAGACAATGGTAGTCGGCTATGTCCATGCGCTTCGTTAGACGTGAAAGTATGATTCGTCGCACACATGAAGCTTTTTAAATAAAAAAGTTATAATTTTTTTTTCTCATAACAAGGCTATGTTTTTTTTTTGTAAATTGTAATACCACTGTATGGTAGGTACCACAACAGGTAGGCTTCATTTCGCGAACCCTCAAGTGTAGTTACGGGCGTCCCGCGGGCCAGGCAGTAGTAAATATCTACTGAAATTAGGCGAGGACTACAAAAGGGTATGCAAATTAATTTGGCCATCCTTTCATAACTGTTTGAATAGCCCGACCTAGGTCGCAGTACGGGGCTGCTAACAGTAGGTACAGCTTTTAATTACACTCTAAAGCTTTTTATTATATTGTTAATATTGTTTTAACTTACAAAACAACATCACATCGAAAGTGAACATATTTTTCTGCGGCTTCGCTTCGAGACACATATTCTACAACCGTCCTTAGATTCAAACTCAGATATTTATTTCGCCGTAAAGAAAAAATAACTGAGCGTGGTTTCGCGAGGAGAGATGTTTTTGGCTCTGTCGAATGCACCATTGGTCTCTCGGCACAGCCACCCATATTGGTTTACATAAATAAAAAAAGCTGTCAGACGCTGCGCCTAGAATGCTTTAAGTAAATTATTTGTACTTTATTTTCACATTTTTACCACGTATTTATATTAATTTTACATATTTTATATTATACAAAAACTTATAAAAATACACAACATTAATATTAATATAAATAAAAACGGTAATATCCGCCGGCGGCGGAAGGCAGGCCTCCAAGCACGCCGGCGGGTGCAGGCCGTGGCTACGGAGCTCTCCGGGACGAACGCGAGACTAGCTTCGAGCGATGGGTGGTGGTACTAAACACGTAGGCCACCACCACCCCCATCTCGGAGAGCTCCGTATCCGTCGGACTGCGGGGCGACGTCACGCAGCTCTTCTATCCTTGTTAGGGCCTCTTGCGTGCGTCGCTCTGGCGCACGGCGCTGCACCGATAGCGGAGGCTGCAAGCGCGATACAGGGCCGCGATAGACTCGAGCTAACCGGTGGCGGCGGACTTCGTCCCGTCGTAGCTGGTGTGGCGGGGCGTGTCCTTGGTTCGTCATCCTCACCGGCAGACGCGGGCGATGGATCAGCGAACCGTGGTGGATTGGGTGCGCAGGTTGCGAAAGAAGCGGCAGGTCTTGTCACTGGATCCGGCCACACCGCGAGGAGGGCGAGGCGGTGTTGACTGGGACGCGCGACGTCACTTGTCCCTCCTCTGACACAGCGGGGTGGTGAGCCGCTCACCACCCCGCTGCTTATTACTGCTTACTTTATTTTGTTTTATGGAAACTGACACGGTTGGCTACTTCATTTAGAACATCCGTGATGTCAACCCAGAACATCTTGATGAACTAGGTGCCATGCCAGTGCTTCCCTTCCGGCTACACTGAAATGGACGGAAAACACAAACTATTTGCGCAGCCGTTTCAACCGACCTTTCATTAAGTGAGGTGGTATCAACCCAGGCGCGTTAAACGCTACCACCTAGTAAGGTAAAAAGGGACAGTAAGGGACCTACAGTTTTACGTGGAATCCGAACCACGGTCAGCCTCCAACGGTCGAGCGCGCGGTCACCCATCCATCCACTGACCGCGCCCAGGTGTGCTTATGATCACGGCCGACAGTCGACCGACCGCACCACCACCTCCGAGGCTGACAAATCATCAAGGTATAACGCGGACATACAGAGACTGTACCGACGAAGCTAGTAAAGAAAAGGCTTGTATTACACAGTGCTGTAGATAAATTTAATATGCAAATTCTGTAGGTACATAAAGACATGAACTTCGGTACATAGGAGCAATGTAGGGGGAATATTGTGAGAAAATAGGTCACGAAACAATTCAGTCGGGCTATTAATAAATCGTTCTTACGCACGATTTTTGATGTAGTATCGAATAGATTTTGCTCGCGACTTCGACGATCGCGTAAAGTTTGCTTTAAAAAAATGCGACTTCCTACATGGGCGTAGCATTCAGGTCCTCGTGGACGGCTGCTCGTCGGACGCCATGTCAGTGAATGCCGGTGTACCACAGGGTTCTGTGTTGTCTCCCACGCTGTTTCTTCTCCATATCAATGATATGCTGCCACTCGGCAACATACATTGTTATGCAGACGACAGTACGGCACACGGATACTACACCAGTCACCCTTCAGCCGGACGGAAAGTTGTGGATGAGAAGAGGCTAGCACTTGTGTCTGAACTCGAGCAAACACTCCAGTCTATTGCCGAATGGGGCCGGAGCAACTTGGTCGTGTTCAACGCATCGAAGACACAAGTGTGTGCGTTCAGTGCGAAGAGAACGGCGTTCACGCCAGCTCCTTCCTTCCAAAACACGTCGCTGAAATTAAGCGACCACCTCGGGGTCCTCGGTGTCGAACTGTCGCACGACTTGAACTTCCGGCGCCACATTGAGGGCAAGGCCAAGCTGGCCTCAAAAAAGCTGGGCGTACTAAACAAGGTGCGGCGGTACTTCACGTCGGGCCAAAAACTGACGCTGTATAAAACACAGGTTAGGTCCTGCTTGGAGTACTGCTCGCACTTGTGGGACGGCTCAGCTAAATACCAGCTTGCGCCGCTAGACTCAATCCAGCGTCGTGCCGTGCGACTGGTGGGTGACCCTGCGGTGTCCCGCGACTTAGAACCACTGCAACTCCGTAGGGACATCGGCTCCCTAAGTGTGTTCTATCGTCTATTTCATGGGGAGTGTTCGGAGGAGCTGTTTAACGCGATTCCGCCGTCCCCATTCCACCTCCGCACCACGCGTACTGGGCAGGGGATGCACCCCTACTCAATCGACCTACCACGGATGCGCACCAACCGGTTCTGTAGATCTTTTATTCACAGAACCGGGAAAATGTGGAACGCACTCCCTGCCCATCTATTTCCTCCCAAGTACAACCTGGGGTTCTTCAAAAGGGGCGTGAAAAGGCTCCTGTCAGGCCGGCATGGCATTCGCAATCCCCGTGCATCACAGAATGTCCATGGGCATCGTTAGACACCTACTTGTAGCTGAAACGATGCCACATGTCGCGCTATCAATAAAAAAATTTAAAAAAAAAAAAGCCTATTCGTTAAACCGGCACATCAGCTACACAATGCCCTAAAGAATAGCCCCACTGCAACTCTCCCCGTGAATGTCGTGAAAGGCGACTAAGGGATAAGGATAAGGTGCGATGCTAATAGGCGACAGGCTAGCCACCTCTCACCTTGGCACGGTTCTTCCACCGAGTCATGCAGCAGGTGGGTTTTATGCTTACTGGCTGCTTGATATTGTATTGTCCGAATACTTTGCTAAACGTGCGTGGTGGTCAGTTTAGTTCTGTAATTTACCAAAGTTCTTGCAGCCCAACACCGATTTCTCTGCTCACCCCGATTGTCGGGATACAGCGTGTGGTGTGTATGTGTATGTAAATTTTATATGTAACAGCTTATGTCAGGGGCTCCGCACTTGGCACCTATAGATTATACTTAGAAGTTAGGTATAAGCTATCGAGGCCTTTTCTGTATACCTGAATGACATCTCCTCGGAGAGAAATTGGAAATACCTTAAACTCCAACCGCATACATCCAATCCGGTTACTATTAGAAAAACTATAACTTCAAACACAAGCGGCAAATAGTCGTAGTTCGTGGAGGGTCTGCCTGACGAATGACGCAGCCCTGCTATGTAATTAGGCATAGGGCTTTCACATCAATGTGTTCTGCTTTTAATTATAAAAAAAACATTATTAGGATGGTGAAATAAAAAAGTAATTAATATTGCACACAAGTAAAAAGTGTGTTTTCCATCGAAAACGTTTAAAGTCAAAATACTGTTAATTTTACAAAGAAAAAAATACAAGCAAATTTACCGACTTCAAAAAAGGAAAAGAATATGAATTCGACGTGTATGTATTTTTATTATGTCTTTTAAATATAAAAGACAAATAATTTTTTTCTTACAGTAACAATGTAATTATTTAGTTTTTATTATTTATTAGGTTAATTTTATTTAATTAGTTTTACTGACTGTGTCAAGTTGTATTTTGTTTTACTGTTTTAATAAATTAATAAATAAAGGATAAAAAAAAATAAAGTTATTAAAATCAAATAGACATTTTCTTTATTCCACACCATTAAATACATGGTTCACAAAAGGCGAGTTTAATGGCATAAGGCATTCGTTACAAACTAACTCAGCAATGATCTCAGAAAAACTAAAATAGGAAAATATTTTAAATATTTTTTTTTATTAACAAATCATTGGTATGCATTACATTGACATTAAGAATCAAGTTCCTTGTGGACAAGTAGTCAGATGAACAGACCGCAGTACGGCATAGTAAAAAAGTTATATTGTTGTGATAGAACGACCAACGCTCGAACAGACAGACAAAGAAGTCTGACCTTTTACCTCACCTTTTACTACGACTGATATTTTTGTACCATTTTTGGTATGGGACTGTAAGAAGATGTGACAGCCCTAGCAAACGGGACTCGTTAACACAATACGACATTACGAGGGGTGTCTAAATGCGTCGCGTCTCGAAATAGCGACAAAAAGTCGTATTTTTTCATCCAGCATCCTGCGTGTGACCGACGCGCGCATTTTGACAACCCTGACACAAACAAGTCATAGGGCCAATCAGCTGTTGAGAGGTTTTATCTAGCTATAGGAATCTGGAAGGGACTAGATTTTTCCCGGGGCTTCGCACGCGTGAAATTCGTATTTAAAAAGAAGAAAGTAAGTAAGTAAGAAAGAAGGCCGAGCTGCGTTCCTACGTTACAATTCGGTTTGTATGAGAGCCACATCTTAGCGTAACCGGAGCCTATCCTGTGTCACGTATAGTTAAATGTGCTTGTACTAAGTTTCATCGAATTCAGATGATCGCTTTAAGAGTTATGAAGGAATATACATACAGAAAATATTTCTAAAAATTGTTAATAGTTTCATACATAGCGCCTACAAACGCAGTATCTCATAAAACAAAGTTACTTACTCCATGACCATCCCTTACAGATTTATTATTAGTAGTTTTTTTTATGGAAACTGACACGGTTGGCTACTTCACCTACAACATCCGTGACGTCAGCCCATAACACGCGGGTGAAGTAGGTGCCATGTCAGTGCTTCCCTTCGATCGATCGACTTTCGACCAACCTTCGCTTAGTGCGATGGCACCATTCGGAATCAAAAGAAAATACCCTATGGTTGGATAGTGCGAGTCTACTGACCGTCCAAATACTTCTATTCCTGCTCGCTTCCAAGTTGTCCCAACAGATTGACACTTCATCGAAGCGACCCGAGCGTTATCCAATCGGGAATCGTATTTATTCGCAACTTCGAGTGGGCCGTTCTTAATAGCGGACATTCGTTTTGGGTTGCGCCGGCCTTATCGCGAATTGATGGCCAGACCCCCGACGCTGGCGCACGATAGGTCGCAAGCTTGTAAGGTCAACTATATAAAGGTCAACTATACAAAGGTCAACTATATCAAGGTCAACTATATAAAGGTCAACTATATAAAGGTCAACTATATAAAGTTCAACTATATAAAGGTCAACTATGTAAAGGTCAACTATATAAAGGTCAACTTTATAAAGGTCAACTATATAAAGGTCAACTATATCAAGGTCAACCATATAAAGGTCAACTATTTGTAGGTCGACCATTTTCAGGTTCGATCGATTCTTTGAAGATCGACAATATAAAGTTCGACTATATGGAGGGAGACTACGGACGTCGGTTTTGGAAGAGTCGGTAAGGGTCCCCCTAGACTAGCTGCACGAATCTAAATCAAATTGGGCATGTGGTCGAAAAGACTCGTAAACGACGGACATATATGAAGAATATTATGAGAGTGGAAGAGGCGGCAGAGGTGTGTCAGGATCGTGGCATGTGGAGATCCGTTGTCTCTGCCTAGCCCACTGGGAAACTGGCGTGACGCTATGTTTGTATGTAGGTGGACGAAATGAGAACCCAACACACAGTAAATTATGTTCTATGCAAATCAAATATTGTTCAATCAAATCAAATAGTACCGGTTGGAACCGGTACTTACAAGAATAGCCCCACTGCATTTCTCACCGTGCATGTCGTAATAGACGACTAAGGGACAAGGACACGTTGGCGTGCTAAAGTGCGACAGGGTAGCCACCTCTCACCATGGCACGGTCCTTTCACCGAGTCCCGCACACCAGCAGGTGCCTTACATACTTGCTGCTTGAATACTTTGCTAAACGTGTTGGTCGGTATTGTGCTGTAATTTGCAAGAGTACTTGCAGCACAGCACCGATTACTCTCCTTACCCCGATTGTCGAGATACAGCGTGTGGTGTATATGTAAAATCAACTAGGTGTGTAATTCAGTCAGTAAAACCGTATTTCAAACCGTATTCAGCGCGAGCAAATATTCCTCGAATTAAAAATATGAAAACGTTTGTACAATACAACGCAAAAGTGAGGCCGATCAATTGAATGAAACTCATAACTTTTCAATATATTTTATTGGAGCAAAGGGCATAGAAAAATGTAACGGACTGCAACAATTAAAATGGCGTTGGATGAACGCTCGGGCAAGGACAAAGGGGTTTCTGGACCATGAACTACGGTTGGCTGGCAACAGCCAGCGGAGAAACAAATGATAGTGGAAAAAGCAAATGTATATTTGCAGTAAAATACATACATACCGTCACGCCTGTTTCCCGATCGGGTAGGCAGAGACAACGGATCTCCACGTGCCACGATCCAGACACACGTCTGCCGCCTCTTCCACTCCCATAATGTTCTTCATGCATGCTCGTCGGTTACGGGTGCTACGCACTTGACCATTTTTGAGCGCATGCCCGATCTGGTCCAGGTAAGTGCGTCTAGGGCGACCCATCCCGACTCTTACACTCACATTTGCTTCATAAATTTCTTTCGTTAGTCTCCTATCGTTTTTGGTATATTTGCCTTTTTCTTTTTTATTGAAACTAACACAGTTGGCTACATCACCTACAAACATCCGTGATGTCAGCCCATAAGACCTTGGTGAACTAGGTGCAATGCCAGTGCTTGCCTTCGGTCGTGCCGGCTACACTGAACTAGACGAAAAACACTACAAAGTTTCATCTAATTCGGATGATCAGTTTAAGAGTTATGGAAAAACATACACACATGTACATACAGAAAAGATTTCTAGAAATCGTCGATTTAGTTTTAGTATCATGCATAGAGTCTACAAACGCAATGTTTCATAAAACAAAGTAACTTACCATAGGAGGGATGGTCCCATAAAGATTTATTATTAGTATTGATTTTTTTTTTTTTTTTGACAACAGACATAGGATCTTTATTGAACACACAACATTTAACAAAAATAATTAAATCTAGACCTAAAAATAACTAAATTAACTATAAAAATAAATCTAACTATAAATAAAAACAGTCGTCCATAGGGACCATAGGCATGGTCCCCATGACGGAAGCGGCGTTCCCCCTCTGGATCGCCAGGCTGATCCGCTGGTTGAAATACGCCCGAGCACGGCGGTCACCAGACGCGTCAATGAGTAGTTTTCCCAATTTCTTGGAAAAACTGATCGCGTCCGGGCTCCATGCCCCAAGTGTCACAGCAAAGGCCACAAACTCGTAGTTGTTCTTGAGTTGGTTGTATTTGGCATGTTTAACCGATTGGGCCTTTGCTGCAGCAAAACCAGTCACCCGAGACGAGCCCACCATGTGACTGGGGGCGAAGGTGTCCGCACACGTCGCATCCCAAACCAAAGCTCTCCCGCACACCCACGGCAACAGAGTGACTCCGTCCGGCCTCTTACCATCCGACCTAGATAGGCCAGGTGGTTCGAGGGCACTCGGGATGTTGGCTGATGCAAGGGAGCGCCTGATGATGTTGTTGATGGCAGCGTGGCGAGACAGCCTGCCGGCACTCCTGGAGCATGAAAGGCCGTGATGCCCGAGCGCATCAACAGCTCCGCCGCACGCACAAGTGTGCGGTTCGCAAAGCTTGGCACCCACCCTCAGACCGAATGCGACGCGCAAGCTATTATTGTCTAGAAGTGTACCCAACTGTGGTGATGGGTACGCTTCCAGCCACGCGCCGGTTTCCCAGCGGGAGGCTGCCAAGACACGCGCACGAACTTTTTCCTGGCAATCCAGAAGGAGAACGTCGCGTGATAAGTTTGCGATTGGTATGTCCCAAAGCTTTTGGATGGTCGGTCGGGCCGGTAATTCTTCGCCAGGACAACGGTCGCGCCAAGCCTGAATGGCCTCTCTCATGTGCGTCACCTCATAGTCCCCGCATGAACGTGATAAAACGGTTCCTACGAGGTCACGCACACAGTGAGCTGATGCCACAAATGCTGGCAAGGCGACGTCCTTTACCGAGCGAATGCCTGTTCCACCAAGTTTCACCGGAAGCCCAATTTGTTGCCAAATCGTGTCATCATACAGGTCAATACTGAAATTTAGAATATTATTGTAATTCTAAGGCTATTGTCGATTTTAGTCATAAGATCTGGATATTTAAATATTGGGCTTGTTCTGATAAAAAAGGTAAGTTTCGGGATGAAAAAACAATTTTTTAGCAGGTGAAAGGCCATGTGGTTGTTAATTTGTGTGAGGTTCTGACAGAATTTTAAAAAGATTTCGTTTTTATTTTCCAAAAGACCTTATATACCAAATTCATTTATAGGGGCACCTAACAAAGACACTTCCTTAATTGGTGTTTCTGTAAACTCTGAAGATATATTTTGATTCAAATTATTAAGAATCTGAGTCCTACTTAATACGTCAACTTTATCAAAAAAGGAGATTTCACATTTACTAAAATTAAGGGACAGACCAATCTCTCCAAATGAAGTACATATAGTTTTAAGATCTGAGATAACTTTATCTGCAGACCCTCCTACTACCCCATCGTCCAAGTACCATACATTTAGTTCAGAATTACATTTTTCTATAATTGGCTGAATACACAGGCTAAATAATGCAGGACCTAAAGGGTCACCTTGCTGACACCCAACCGGAGACAGTATAATATCACGTTCGTTGTGATATAAGTGCGTCGGAGCGGAATAACACTGCCAGAGATAAGCGTAAACCATGGGTATTTGCTCTTTAACCTCCTTCAGAAGGATATCACGGTCTACAGAGTTGAACGCATTTTTTACGTCTATTTTTACGATTATCTCTGAAGTCTCACTTGTGGTGATAAAGGTCGCGTTGCATGTACAATAGTTTCGCAGCCACTTTTTGTGCTGAATCCCATTTGGTATGGTCTAAACTTTTCCCCTAACGTTGTGTATAAACAACGACAGGCTATTTTGGACACAAGACGTCTTAGAGTACTGCCAACAGCTATGGGGCGTACACCTCCATCTTTCTTCTTAAGGGCGCACAAGGATCCTCCGTACAGTATTGGTGTGATTTCGTTGTTGACTTTGCCGGCGAGCATCAGGTTTGACATTTCCGTAAGCGCTTTCAACAGGTTCTCGCCATGAACTCCATTGGCAGCCATTACGAGGTCTTTAAGGTGTTGTGGTCTTAAGCCGTCTATTCCTCCTGATGAACCGTTCGGAAAAGATTTAATCGCGTTGATTACGTCCGCTACGGTTGCTTTACCGTGATTTTCGTCATCACTTGGAGGAGAGGGATACTGCATGTGATGCAAGAGTGTTGGGTGCTTACTGAGCAATGCTTCATAGGTGTCAGATGAATCCTCAGCCATACAGTCATCAGAAGTGAGTAAGCGTACAGCTCCTCTGACATCCCCATCTGAGACCTTTTCTTCAAACTTTCTGTATAGATAGTTTTTCAATAAATTTTTCTTGGGTCGACGGACAGTGTCTAGATTTTGAGTAATGCATTGCTCGAAAACTTGTACATTATTGTTTATCTGTGAAGCCAGGGAGGGCCGGTCTTTAGATTTGTTGTTTGATTGTACATGGAGTACCCTGTATGCAAAAGTAATCCTAGTAGTAGATCTTCCCATGAGTTTTTAGAATTGTCTTTCACACATTTTTGCAAAACTGCGCCAAGCTTGTCTGCAACTGCAGCTCTACTTCCCCTAGGGATGCGCTTCACTACTGGGCATGATGATTTGAGGAATTTCAAAGTATCTTCAAAAGAAGCTGCAGGCTGGACAGCTGAACTGGGAATAACTATTGGAAGGTCCGGTGGTACAGCAATACCTGTACTCGGTCGGTGTTTCCTAACGAGGTGGATATTCAAACCTCTGAAGCCACGGAAGGCTCTGCCATCATTACAGATAGAACATGAAACTTGAAGTGCATCATCGTTGACTGGATTTGTATCAACCAAATTATTGATGCTCTGGGACGCGGACATGTGGCATCTTATAAAATATTCTTCCCAAATTAAACACTACGTAAAACTAAATTATTCGTAGACTTTTACACTACTAATATGAATGATTTTAATAAAAACACAATTTAGGAACAAAGAGATTGTTTAGGAAAACATTTTCAATGTTTACAAGCTGTCAGATGTCAAGATTGATTCAGTATTGATTGATATGCACGGGGACCTGACGAAATGCACACGGAAAAAAAAAATCCGCATACAATTTACAGTTTTGTATTACTGTGAATAGTATGCAAATATTATTCACATTTAATTAATGCATATTTATCCTTTTCCGTTTCAGACCGTATTGTTTGCCAATCAAAATATTCTGCATTGGCTATTATGAAATTCACAACACCGATTTCACCCATTAGACACAATCGAATTATATGAAAACAATTTAATATAATATTTTATTCAGTCCCACTGTATTTCTCACCGAGCAAGTAGTAAAGGGCGCCTAAGAGATAATTTTTGAATGTTTTGTATTTATTTATTTACTTGTTTTTCGAACGAATTTCCTTTCGCGCGTTACACTCCAGACACTTGGCGAATGAGAGCTAGGCCGAAAAAAGTGTAAGACTTCGACCGTCACGACACTTTTGCTCTAGTATGTGTGTTTGTGTGTTTACAAGCGTATGTCTATGTATATTAGGTATATTACTGCAGTATAGACGTTATTTATTCTTTGTATTTTTAATTAAATTTTAAGCCTTTTTTTTATCCCCGACACAAAATAGGGATGTTACATGTTTGACGCGTGAGTGTATGTGTATATGCATGGGTGTGCCTGTCTGTGGCATCGTAGCTTCCAAACGGATGGACCGATTTGGATGCGTTTTTTTTTATTAAAATACTCGCTTAATCGGGATTGTTCTTAGCTATGTTTGTAATCAAGTAATTAAGTAATCAAAAAATTTATTGTCCTAACAAGTGGACCGATTTGCGTGTGGCTTTTTTAAAGCCCTTTTAAGTCGACCCTTAAATAGTCAATAATAATTTCCGTTTACTTACTTAAAGGATTCGGGGAACGATAAGTAAATAAATTTATAAAAACTCAGAGCTGCGCTGATATTTACTTAACGGTCCCCCGAATCCTTTAAGTATGAGTAAGTAAACGGAAATTATTATTAACTTTTTAAGGTTCGGTTGTTTTTTTTTTATTTGTAATTTAACTTTTTGTTCATGTAACATTTTGTATGACTTGTGTCTAGAGTTTCTGATACCGGTCGGCATTCCAATACCGGTATTTTCTCGGGTTAATGTTATTTCGGTATGCTGGAATTCCGGTATAGAATCTCTACTTGTGTCGCACTCGACACACGCAACAGTCGACCTATAGCGCCCACACACAGATGGTCGCAAAACTTTTTGAAAAATTTATAGCTATCGTTTATTTGAGCGCCGAGTATAGGGTTTCGTTTTCAGGTAATTTTGCGAGAGGTCAAATGGTCCCACTTTATTTGATGGCCGTCGACATAAGTTAGGGTTTTGTGTGCGTGTGTTTTTTTTTTAAATTGCCCTGAAGAGATTGCCGTTTAGTATGACGCGATGACGTTTACCCGGGCGGGCCTGTTGAGGGCAATTAATTTTTATTGGTCGAGCCATCAGTGGCGCTGAAAAAATGTAAGGGTGCTCGAACACACTTGAAAATACATTCATACATACCACGTAAAATTGTAGGTCCCTTCCCTTCTTACCTTACTAGGTTAGGTGGTAGGGTTTAACCCGCCCGTATTTTCACCACCGCACTGAATGAAAGGTCGGTTGAAACGGCTATGTAAATATAGTTCGTGTTTTCCGTCCAGTGTAGCCGGCACGACTGAAGGGAAGCGCTGACATGGCACCTAGTTCACTAAGATGTTAAAAAACTGACATTACTGATGTAGTAGGTGATGCAGCAAACTAACCGTGTTAGTTTCCACAAAAAATAACATATCACACGCTGTACCCGACAATCAGGGTAAGCAGATTAATCGGTGTTGCGCTGCTAGCTCTTGTCGCCGTAAAAAACATATATGACTAGATCTCCACTTTTACTTGCCTCGAAATATAGCTGACGTCATGCTAACGTCACACACACGTGCTGTTTCGGTTCCATCTTTTTAGGGTTCCGTACGTCAAAAGAGAAAAAAAAACGGAACCCTTAGAGGATCACTCTCGTGTCTGTCTGTCCGTCTGTCACGGCTTATTTTCTCCAAATCTACTGGACGAAAAAGTTAATATTTGGTACATATATGATATACATAGTTTGATGACCCAAACATGAACGTATAGTGTAAATTTATTATTCTTTATATATTATTTATAATTTTTCTGCATCATCTGTATGTACACAAAATGCACTTAGGTTTGTCAGTCATTTAAGTTTTAAGCAAAAAATAGGCCATCGTCAAAAATTTCATACATACATACATATCACACACGCTGAATCTCGACAATCGGGGTAAGCAGAGTAATCGGTGTTGTGCTGCAATAACTCTGGCTAATTACAGCATAACACCGACCACCACGTTTCGCAAAGTATTCGGACAAGATTCAATCGATCAAGCAGCAAGTAAGGCACGAAGACCCACCTATACTGCATGACTCGGTGGAAGTACCGTGCCAAGGTGAGAGGTGGCGAACCTGTCGCCCTTTAGTACGGCATCTCGTCCTTATCCCTTAGTCGCCTTTTACGACATGCATGGGGAAAATTTCATACACGACATAAAATTAAAACGCACCCATAACTAACAAAATGTCATGAAAATTAAAAATTAAAAGTAGGGAACTCGTTGTCAAAAGAATATAACGAAATAAATAACAATTGTCAAAAAATGTCCGAGAATTAAAACTATTGTTAAAAACTAAATTATTTCAGTCACATTAAAAATATAAATTAGAATTAGGTCAAAAATCACAAGAAGAACTATATAAAATTTAAATAAAATTAAAAATTAAAAAAAAAATTGAAAAAAAAATAAAATTAGAGAAAATTTAAAATGACTAGAAAAGACTAGAAACATTTATCATAGTCGGTGTCCGTCAGTTTATAGTAACTTTTTACTATTAGCAAATTTTTCACTTCGAAATGAACGAATTCAGATTGTGGTGGTCAATTTTGAGGGACAAATGAGAAAGTAAAAAATTCAATCGCTGGGCTATGTATGCAAGCACGATCCTCAACCTTCAACTATGGTGAAACCAGTAAAAAATTGGTTGTCTGTAAAGTCGGTTTACGGACGATAGTTTTACGTGATAACGTCATGAAGAAACACAGCCATAAGAATTACCGTATTTTTTCGTACGGCACCCCTATCGCTGCCGTACGCCGTACATTTGTCGATTTCTAGCCTCGTTTACCGTACGATACGGCAATTACCGTACGTTTGGCAACACTGCCGCTTGGGCCGATTGTGCCTCTCTATCGCTTGTTACGCGCTCTCGCTTGCACACACAGGCTCAGATGGAACGTGACACTTTTTCGTGCGTGCAGTCGGTGTTCATAAATTTATCAGACGTTATCACGTCAAAAACATTTAGGTTTAACGGGACCATAATATGCGCGTCGCCATGGCCGCTGTGCAAATTAGGCTGTTAGAATAGACTTAAACAGGGTTGATGAAATCGGTCACGAGGCGAGGTTTTTCAAAAAAAATCTGTGAAAACATGTGCAACGGACAAGGCAAAGGGCAAGCTCTATAGTGTCTCGAGACCGGACACTCGCAGCTGTGGGCGGAGGCATCCCATTCGTCGGATTCTGTCCAAAACACTCCTCGCCTTTCGGCCCTGGTGTGTACATGTGCGTGAATGAACGAAAGTCGCTCGAAATCATTTACTAAAATTTACCTACCTATCTCTAGCCATTGTTATTATTAATTTTTTTTTAACTAGCTTTTAACTTTTTAACGTAGAATAGAATAGAAAAGAAATATCCTTTATTGCACTTCAATATTCATTTTACAGAAGGGGGACTTATTTATTACCTATGACAATATCTGCCAGTCAAACTGTCTTAAAATTGCAAACCTAATAAAGGGTAGCAACAAAAGAAGAAGAATGAAAGACACCTTAATACTAACGAAAGTTAAATAATAAAAGTAAACAAGCAGACGACGACGCCAGGCATAAATATACAGTTACAATAATATATTAAATTACATAAACATAGGACATACATGTCAGCCTCGGTAGCTCAGTAGTGCGTTCGGTCGACTGCTGTTAAGTAACCCTGAGCGCGGTCAGTACTTGGATGGGTGACCGCTCGACCGTTGGAGGCTGACCGTAGTGCGGATTCCACGTAAAACTGTAGGTGCCTTTCCTTCTTACCTTACTAGGTGGTAGGGTATATCCTGCCCGGGTTGATACCATCGCACTGAATGAAGCGTCGGTCGAAACGGCTATGTAAATAGTTAGTTTTTTTTTTCGTCTAGTTCAGTGTAGCCGACATGAAATGAAGGGAAACACTGACATAGCACGTAATTCACCCGGTGTTATAGGCTGACATCACAAAATCTACACGTACATTAGCTTGTGATAAAGTTGTAAAAGTCTTATCATTGTGAGGATGACATAGTTAGGTATATCACAGGGGTCCTGCAATCATAAGGCCACTTTCATATTTTCTCCGCGAGGAAAAAAAAACCGCTGTTGGACCCACGACCCATACCCTTCTCGAGTTGAGTATTTTGAAGTACGAGTAGGTATTATATATTTCTCTTTGGTAGAATCCTGTCATGCGTGACCGTGACCGACCATGCCCGCGACGATGGAGTCTATGTTCAAGAGATTAAAAACAATATACATCATCTATAAAATAGTTAGGTATATCTTTGTTTTCAATATATTAACATTAATTTTGCTTTTGTTCTTGTCGTTTCAAACTCTGAATTAATATAATTTTTTGATAAATTGAGATATCGTGTTTACCGTCCAGTTCAGTGTAGCCGACATGAAATGAAGGGAAGCACTGACATGGCACCTAGTTCACCCGGTGTTATGGGCTGACATCACGGATGTTGTAGGTGAAATAGCCAACCGTATAAGTTTCCATAAAAAAATTTATAAAAATAGTAAAGTATTTATGATCTTTAGTGAGCTTAAAAAAAGTCTTAATACACGTTAGCTCAGCTGCAGTTATGGAGAGCGTATAATTTGTTTTATTATTTTCACTAGTTCGTATTCAATTCCGTAGTCAAATATACGGAAAATTCGTCGCCGAAGCTTCGACATTTTTCACTCCATAATAAGGCGGTCTTTAGTATTTAAATTTCAACAGATAAGGAGAACGCCTGAGGGCGTTCGCGGGGTGTCTAAGTCGGGCTACGTACGTTTGATGGACAGTTCGTAGATCGACTTCAGCAGATGAACTGAAAGTCGATATTAGAATCAAGTTTTAGCTTACCATGGTTAGCCCTACCCGTGGTATATTAAATGTTTATTGGAAGCAAACTTAAAGCTTGATTAATTTTACATTTTCACTCCATTCAGCAGTAATGGTTATATATATTTGTTTTGTACATTAGACTGGGATAAATGTTACGTTTTTATTTTATTTTATTTCAAGAAAACCAAAAACATATACATTTACTAATATTATACTAAACTACGTGACAGTTTGTTGTCCGCATCAGGGGCTCTACCGGCGTAAACTCATTCACTAGCTCACCCAAATACTCACATATTTCAACCAATAGCCGGGCCGGTTGCCTCACCGAACGGCTTCTGATTGGTTGAGTGAGATCGTTTCTCACACTCAAATCGGAGAGTATGTTACGCCGGTAAAGGCACGGGTACAGGGGCTGCTCTTTACGCCATATTGTCCTTACTACGCAATAGGACTACGCACCATGTGCGTAATTTCGCGAGGTGGAGTGAATTTAGCTCTGTCAAATGCATCATTGGTCCCTCGGTGAACTGATCTTGTGAAGTTTGTTTGTCAGTCAGTTCTTCTTGGCATTGAGTTAGAACTGGCGGAATTTTCGACATGTCCAAACGTGGGTTACCTACCTATAGATTAAATATTATACAATAAACAATAAACATCCATGCGGGTTTTCATAAAAAGAAGAAGATATAAAATGCATCAGAAATCACAAATTTAAACTCTAGTCAATGATTCGATATTTTCGTAGTATATTATTGTTTATCATAGTTATTTTCCTCATATTATATTTTACATTCCCACACTCAAGTCTTATGCTCAAGACATACGACTCTCAAACATCCAAATGTTGACTGGGCGAAATCCCTGCAAGGGTTTAAGTCCGCCTTTGCCTCTCATGTAAATTACTTATCGTTTGTTACTGTACAATATTTTGGAGCTATAAAGTATTTCTATCGATCTATCGTGTGAATCCCGCATTGCGGGCGATGTTCCACCTTAGTTGGAAACTTTATTACCCAGTTTAATCTCGGCTTTCCAAAACTTGCGACGTGGATTTATTATTATGAATAATCGATTCGACTTTTTTGTCAATTTCTTTGTAATATCCTTCATGAATATCGTTAGGGCGGCAGCTCTCACTCTCTTATTTTCGCTACTTTTTCGATATGCTGAAAAGTTAATGTCTGAAAAAAATATGATCCTTAAAAAATTCTGTAGTACCTACCTAAACACTGACAGTTTAAAAAATTCATAAAACTGAATTAACTGAAAATTCATTGTTCCGTACCACCGACACCCGCGCCGAGAGGACCGAAGGCGGAAAGCACGAGGAAGTTGGGGCAACGACGGTTGAATTTGACGAAATTTTCGTACTTTAATATTATGTTTTTTAGTTTTAATTTATATTAGTTAAATTTTATTTAGACTTAGTTAATTTAAATACACAACTTATATAGCTTTTTCAATTATTTGTTTGGAACATAAGAGTCAAAATTCGAACAGTATTATTATTATTTTAATTGTTCGGTTAATTTCGCACTACCCATTAAACTTACCCTCAATCCCAGGCAGAGAATACCTTTATGCTTTAAGTCCGCCTTTTCGAACTGTTTATTGCGCATAAAGTATATTTTCATTTTTAAGTTCATTTCACTGTCCGGTAATTTCTCCCTTTTGATATCGAAAATCAGAGAAAACAGACACTCTGAACCCTCAAAGCTTCCATTGCGACCTCAAAAACAGCCTTTGACCAATTAACTTCGCGATGACATCCGAAACTAGTCAAAACTGTACAACCCTAGAGCGGACCGAACATAAGGTCCGTTTCACACATACGCGGCACGGCACGGCTGCCGGGCCGTGCATGCGCAGTGATGTATTAAGTATCTAGGCTATTCATAAATACGTCGCTATGGGCCATCTCTAAAATTACTACACCAGGATAAAAATAATTAAAACATAGTATTTTCATAGAAAAACCCTTGCGTGTCATACGCAATTTCGAAACGTTTAGCCCTATCATAGAGTTGAGATCGATCCTTGAACTTGTGCCGTGCGTTAGTGCGAGCGACTATTTATTTGAGCGCGATGTTTTGAAATATTTTGCATAGGTGTGCTTGCAACCAAGACCACAGGAAAAAAATCCGTCCAGACGCCTCCGGACGCGTTAAAAACTAGAACGACTCCCCGGACGAATGGCAGCCCTGCGACGAACCGTGTCGTGCATCTGCGAACATGATCAGTCGCCGACATTCTCTCAGCGGCCGGACTATATTAGTCCGGCCGCTGAGAGAATGTCTTCCTGACCTCTGTCAGTTGGTCATTTCATCACACATTATTACTCACTCCCACAACTGCACGTTCGAACTAAGGTACCTATTTTCTATTGTTTATGCGGTTTCGTACTATTTTGACAAGCTTGTCGTACTTTTTAGGCAATTCAGACTGGCATCACTGTGATCAACTGATAGACGTCAAGAACTCATTCTCTCAGCGGCCGGACTTTAGCCGATTATATAACTGCCTATGCACGGCTCGGCAGCCGTGCCGTGCGTGCCGCGTACGTGTGAAACGATGCTAACCTATGCCATGGTAAAGTGAGAGACCGCGGCAAAGCGATAACACATAACTTTTTAGTATTTAACTTGCTTTTAGTCTTCAACTTTGACAATTTGCGCGCCACCAACATGCGTTTCCCGCTTGCGCACTAGTTCCCTCTTGCTCTAACTCATGCGTCATACGGCTTTTGCGGTTTGCCCGCGCGGAAAAGCGGTGAACACACGTGTATGAAGGATCGGTTAGTTTTAATCTAAGTTTGAACCGTTGATTTATGAAAAGTATTTTTGCAACGAACTGTGCCCCTCTGCTAATAAGTTTAATCGTATTTTTTTTTCTTGAAATCAAACAAAATTATTATTTACTGATTTTGCATATACATTGCTTTTTGCATTTTTGCATTTTGCATTGCCATTTGCATTCGCGTTTGCTTTACCATAGGACCTATGGCATAGGTCATAAAGCAAACCAGGTACTTACTACTACAGCTACAGGTTCCAGGTACTTTTTTTTCAAATTAAACGAAATAAAGACACTTTAGTTTAGTATGGAAAAAGATAAAAAAAACAGTTCACCGTAGAACAAAATGTCATCTAACTTTTTTGCTCCAAATAGGCTCAGGAGTACCTGGTTGCTTTCTGACCTATGGTCAGACAATGTACATTCTGTATATTGTTGAAGTGTCCACAAAGGTGTGACTGGCTGGCTCCTGGGGTGATCCATCGATACGTGTTTTGATCGCAATTTTTGTTTTTGTTTTTTTCTTTGACTTGTATGATTTATGATTAATTGTATGGGACCAAGTGCCTGAATAAAGAAATTTTTATTAATTTTATTTATTTATTTAAATGCTCTTTCAAGTTTTCCACAATAATAATGTTTTTTGGAGCAATAAAGTGTTTCTATCTATCTAAATTTTAGCTCAGCTTGGTTTTGTTTAAGTCAGAACTTCCCTACGTCCGGAGACAGAATTAATTCTACAGGCTTTATAAGTTGGTTACCTTGGGGTGAAATTGGCTATAGTTGAAACATCAATATAGAATTCGGTCACGCGCCACATGTGGCGTCTTTTCACCTACAAGTAGGTGTCTAACGATGCCCATGGACATTCTGTGATGCACGGGGATTGCGAATGTCATGCCCGCCTGACAGGAGCCTTTTCACGCCCCTTTTGAAAACCCCCAGGCTGTACTTGGGAGGAAATAGATGGGCAGGGATTCCACATTTTCCCGGTTCTGTGAATAAAAGATCTACAGAACGGTTGGTATGCGCGTGCGTGGTAGATCGATTGAATAGGGGTGCATCCACTGCCCAGTACGCGTAGTGTGGAGGTGGAATGGGGACGGCGGAATCGCGTCACCTAAGCTGACTTCTACGAAAAATAATCAAGGAAGCCGCTCAGAACGCCTTTCACAATACAATACATATTTATAAATGTTCAATTTGTCTTCAGGTCAATATTTTACAAAAATAGTAGTGCAAATGCGGACTTATCTTTTAGCGAGATGTCTTCCAGTAAATCGTTCTTGTCTCGCGCTGCAAAGGTATGGAAGGGGCTTCCGGGGAATATATTTCCCTACAATATTCACAATACAATATTCATAAATGTTCAATTTGTCTTCAGGTCAGCCGGGCATCAGATCGCGCTACGCACACCTCACGGTGCTGGTTCCACCTGAGCCCCCGCGCATCACGCAGGGCGAGTTCCTGGCTACCACCGAGGATAGAGAGGTCGAACTGGAATGTGTTTCGGCCGGCGGCAAGCCTGCTGCTGAGGTGAGTGTAGAATAAAGCTGCTTGTTTCTTACAGTAACCTTTATTACAGTAACCTAGTTATTATAGTAACCTAGCTCGGCTTTCGGCCTCGCCATTGGTGACATACTTGTACTTTTTTCGAGAAAGTATATCGTTTACTTGAACGCAGCTCGAATTTCGGCTTCGCCAAGTCACTAATGACTTATTTTCCTACAGAAATGTTGTTGTTTACCTTAATAACTCGGCCTTAGTAAACTCGGCCTTCGGCCCTTAGTGACTTACTGTTTTTCAGAAAGTATATCGTTATCCGGCCTTCGGCCTCGTCCGTCCTTGAAGTTTTATTTTAATCGACAAGTACATATATAAGGGAACAAAAAACCCTCAGATTTAACTACCCCCGCATACATATTCGAAACTAAATTACATACATACATTACCACACGCTGTATCCCAATAATCTGGGCAAGCCGATTAATCGGTGTTGTGCTGCAAGTACTCTTGTAAATAACAACACAACACCGACCATCACGTTTAGCAAAGTATTCGGACAAGATAACTACGAGAATCAAGGGGAAAGTAAGGCAAGAAGACCCACCTGCTGCATGACTCGGTGGAAGGACCGTGCCAAGGTGAGAGGTTGCTATCGTGTTTCCTTTTAACACGGCATGTTGTCCTTATCAGAGATAGACTAGATTACATATTTTTAATTACATCTTTGCTCACACAAATTAAAATAACTTCAATTCAACTAGTAATTCTTTCTCAGCAGCAGCAGCAACAGAATTTCCGTAATTGGACTATTACGCGATTTGTAGCATCACACTAATTTAAACACGCAAAATCAACTCGAAATATCAAAATGTGTAGGCAAATATTTGTCCATCTCGCGGATTAACAAGTTGGATGTGCGGTTGAACGGAATTCGACTTCATTGCGGTATAACTGGACACAGTATGCAGCGGGGAATTAATTTTGAGTACTCACTATGTGTGTGAACGGATTAAAAATTACAATAATTTTTAAAGCCTTGTCAGCCGCGGTAGCTCAGTGGTGCGGTCGGTCGACTGTTGTTAAGCAACCCTGGGCGCGGTCATTAATAGGATGTGTGACCGCTCGACCGTGCGTTGGAGGCTGACCGTGGTTTGGATTCCACGTTAAACTGTAGGTGCCTTCCCTTCTTACCTTACTAGGTGGTAGGGTTTATCGCGGCCGGGTTGGTACCACCGCACTGAACGAAACGTCGGTCGAAACGGCTATGTAAATAGTTCGTGTTTTCCGTCCAGTTCAGTCTAGCCGACATGAAATGAGGGGAATCACTGACATGGCACCTAGTTCACCCGGTGTTATGGGCTGACATCACGGATGTTGCAGGTGATGTAGTCAAGCGTGTCAGTTTCCATAAAAAAATATACTCGACGAGTTATGATGTCCCTTCCCATCCTTTAAAATTATTCTATTCCCCTTTCAAGTATTGCCACAGATTACTTAATAGTTACTTCGTAACAGATAAATCACTCCATAGAAAATGTTCCTACCTTCGGGCTTTAATAGCCTACTGTTTCACAACGCCAATCGCTGCATGCGAAAATGTACCTTAACGATCGAGTGTAAAGTGGTTATTGCTTTGCAGCTGCGCGCACTTGCGTGGGCGAGCGTCTATGTATACTTCGCGCGGTAGACGAATTTTTACTGAAAAATACCGCCGGCGGCCCGTCGGGCGGTAGGTAGTTAGCGCGCGCAAGTACTTATAGTGCGTGAGGCCTGGTATTGCGCCTGTCCTAATGTGTTAGTATTGCCAAACCTAAGCCCCGGACAGCGCGAAGTCGTGTTACATGTCTCACCTTTAATCTCGCATGTCCGTTTTTAATTCAAAACCGGAAACATCAAAAAAGGCCAGCAAGCCCCGCTCCCCAGACCTATAAATTCCGGACCATACATATTTGAACCCCGCCCTGGAGGTTGCGGTGAGGCGACCCCGGTCATTGAATATTCAACCCTCTGGCCCCACACAGCCGTAATAAATGGGTAAATGGCTAAGATAAACTCCGCGAAATCCGTCCGATGAACTGGCCCACCTTTCCTTTCCAAATGAGCTCTCATGCCCGAAAAACGTGGTCTCGTGCCCGCCTTGGTCTAAATAATGTACGGCCGGATCAATTCGTACGAACGGAAAAGGGTTTGGATGCCGAGACAAAAATACAGATCTAATAAATAATATATAGTTATATAAGGTGTTTCGTTAGTCATGTCATTAACTTCGGGAGGGTTACATACGCACTCAAATAAACACTTTACGTAAGAAAAAAAGATATATTTCTTCATTAGATAAATGCAAGCAACGATTCGAATATTTGAAGAAATACGTCGGCGGCCCGGTAGCGGAATTGGTAACGCGCTGGCAGCTGAAGCCGGAGTTCCAGGTTCGATTCCTGGTCGGGACGTATTTTTTCTCTTCATTTTCGACTTTGCATTTTCTCTAATGAAGAAATATAAAAACGAGTACATGCTTAGTACTAACATATAAAAAATAAAAAACATAATAAAAAAACATATGTTTATAGGAGCATTTTTTCTCCTAAGAAAAAAAATAAAATCAAATAAGTAGCTGTAAAAACCAATCATAATAACCTTGTGACTTACTTACAACAAACAGCTGTTCTGCGTTTGAACATAGTACGGTCATTGACCCCGTACAATGCAAGTTACCTACTGTTACACACAGGTTAATGTTTAGGTAGCAAACATGTTTTGTTAAATTTCTCGAAAAGTAATACTATAAACACATAATTTTTTTTGCGTCACCTGTTTGTTTGAGTGTGTATGTAACCCTCCGGAAGTTATTGACATGACTAACGAAACACCTTATATATTCTTTATTGCTCGACAAGCAGTTTACAAGAGTAGCACACTGCCAACAATACGCGCGATGCACCTTTTAGAGAGATTTGTCTTCCAGTAAAAATCACAATACATAAAATTAAAATATTTAAAAATAAAATAAAAAAATAATAAATACACGTATGAAATTTAAATCCAACGATCCAAATTTTTATGGCAAAATAGTTATTTTTTTAAATAATAATCAATTAAAATAAATGATCCAACGTACATTGAAATACAAGCAAGTTACAAGTTAGTAGGAAGAAGAACATTGTGCATATTTTTTTTAATAAAGAGTAAGATCTCATGATAATAATATGTCTAGTGACGCCCATGGACATTAGGACGCATGTGGGGTCTGCGAATGCCATGCCGGCCTGACAGGTGCCTATTCACGCCTCTCTTGAAGAACCCGATACTGTACTTGGGGGGAAATATGTGGACAGGGAGAGCGTTCCAGAGTTCACCAGTTCTGTAGAGGAAAGATCTGCAGAACCGATTGGTACGCATCCGTGCTGAGTCCAGCGTATAGGGATGTAATCCCTGCCCAGTGCGCGTTGTGCAGAGGTGGAGAAGGGACGGCGGGATCGCATTAAACAGCTCCTCCGAGCATTCCCCATGGAATAAGCGATAGAACACACTTAGGGCGCCGACATCCCTACAGAGTTGCAGTGGTTCTATAAGTGACAAGGATTGAGAAAGGAATGCTTCGGTGGTTCGGTCATGTTGGAAGAATGGATGATAGGAGACTAACGAAAGAAACTTATGGAGCGAATTTGAGTGGAAGAGTCGTGAAGGGTCGTCCTAGACGCACGTACCTGGACCAGATCGGGCATGTGCTCAAAAAGGGTCAAGTGCGTAGTACTCGTAACCGACGAGCATGCATGAAGAACATTTTGGAGTGGAAGAGGCGGCGGAGGTGTGTCAGGATCGAGACACGTGGATTTCCGTTGTCTCTGCCTACCCCCCTGGGAAACAGGTGTGACGGTATGTATGTATGAATGTATAATTTGTGTTTGAAATTTTAATTTTTTAAACGAATCGAACATTTTCTATGGAATCCTCTGCTCGTTTATGGTTCCACTAAACTAAATTTTAAGATCAGCTGATTCATATGATACCTGTCAGCCTCGGTAGTTCGACCGTTGTTAAGCAACCCTGAGCGCGGTCAGTACTTAGATGGGTGACCGCTCGACCGTTTTGGAGGCTGACTGCGGTTCGGATTCCAAGTAAAACTGTAGGTCCCTTCCCTTCTTACCTTACTAGGTGGAGGGTTTATCACGCCCGGGTTAGTACCACCGCACTGAATGAAACGTCGATCGAAACGTACGCCCGTCGGTCGTCGGTTCGTGTTTTCCGTCCAGTTCTGTCTAGGTGACATGAAATGAAGGGAAGCACTGACATGGCACCTAGTTCACCCGGTGTTATGGGCTGACATCACGGATGTTGTAGGTGATGGAGCCAACCGTGTCAGTTTCCATAAAAAATAAAGCTAATTCTGCTACGCGCAATAGGGTCCTAGTACATACATACATATCACACACGCTGAATCCCGACAATCTGGGTAAGCAGAGTAATCGATGTTGTGCTGCAAGAACTCTGGCAAATTACAGCACAAAACCGACCACCACGTTTTGCAAAGTATTCGAACAAGATTCAATCCATCAAGCAGCAAGTAAGGCACGAAGACCCACCTGCTGCTTGACTCGTTGGAAGTACCGTGCCAATGTGAGAGGTGGCTAGCCTGTTGCCCTTTAGCACGGCATCTTGTCCTTATCCCTACCACCGGAGGCTGACAGGTATCATATGCATCAGATGATCTTAAAATTTAGTTTAGTGTCACCTATGTAGCTATGTAGCTATACTATGTAGCTTTTCCCGCCGTTTCAAAACAGGTTAGGTTTGAAACGAGATTGCCTATTCGTTAATCTCCGTATTCACGTACAACAGGTCGACACCTTAACCACTACCCTACCCGCCATTTCAAGATGGCGGCGGCGCGCGGCGGGACCCATTGCAAGTTCCTTCTATGCAAAACTCGCGCCCGACGCGCCTAAAAAGGAAATTAAGCCCGTTTTACAGTCCGTGTCGGCAACAAAGGCCCAAGAGAATGGCGCCGAACAAAATTCCAGCGAAAACTCACTAGTTTTCAGCCTCTAACGGCCATAAATTGTGTAAAATCAAGCAACGTTTATTTCTATGCAAATGACGAGGGTTGCGTTATCGCCGTTCAGCCACTGTTTCGACGCTACGTAACCCTGGCGCGGTGTGCGTGCGAATGTGCAAGCAACGCTGGTTTTGTTTGTGGTGCTTTATTGGGAACGAATGCATAGATAGGGTTATGCGTTCAGTCGTCATATCGTATTATAAACGCCTATTGTTCCAGTAGTATAAATTTTAAATTTCGAATAACTTTATTCAGACACAAAAGTAAGTATTTAAATACAGAAATAATTATTAAATATACTATAACTACCTATCAAATAAAATTTAAAGACAAATGTAACTAATTAAAAAAGTATAACTAAAATCCACTAAAAACTAAAAACTAACTGATAAATTATATATTTCCTCAAGGGGCGTCGTCCCCGGGATGGTTCCCAGGATGGCGGCCGCGTTGCCCCTCTGTATCCCCAGACTAACTCGTTGCCGGAGATACGAGAGGCAACACGGGTTTCCAGTTGCGGTCACCATCCTGGTACCCACCTCAAGGACGAATTTTAAATGAAATGAAATGAAAATATACTTTATTGTACACTTTCTCCATACAAAATCGTCTTTCGGCATTTATGTTTTCTAGCCCTCTAAACTTTATCCGATTTGCAATTTTTTTTCTTGTCTTCAGGACAGTCCAGTCTACGTTCATGTCTTTGTTGTTTTTGTTTAAATGAAACATACCTACACCAGAACTAAAAAATTGTATTTAATAAATACTAAAAATACACACCACACGCCGTATCCCGATAATCGGTGTTGTGCTACAAGCATTCTGGTAAATTACAGCACAACACTGACCACCACGTTTAGCAAAGTATTCGGACAAGATAACTCATTTCATGCCAGCAAGTAAGGCACGAAGACCCACCTGCTGCATGACTCGGTGGAAGGACTGCGCCAAGGTGAGAAGTGGCTAGGCTGTCGCCCTTTAGCGCAGTATCTTGTCCTTATCCCTTAGTCGCCTATTACGACATGCACGGGGAGAGATGCAGTGGGGCTATTCTTATTAAGTGCCGGCCCCACATAGTACTTACATTAAATAAATAGCATTAAAATATATTTTTATTACCAATTTTTTGGCCATCCTTCACCAAAAACCATAATAAAAAATAATAAAATAAAAATAAAAATTTATATTCTATGATCATCCTTCCTTCCTTATATCCTTCCTTACCTATAATAAAATCCAACGTCTGCTTTCTGTCTGAGTGTCTGAGTGTCTGAGTGTATGTCTGTCTGTCCGCTTATAACTCGAGAACCGCTGAACCGATTTTAATAAAACAAAATTCTACGGATAGCTTGATTCTTCCCATCAACTATAGGCTACTTACTATCACGCTACATGGCTTATGAGGTTAGCAGTGAAGTGAAATATGAGAGCGGGCGGAGCCGCGGGCACAGCTTGTATATTATAATTAATCAACTGACGACGGCCCATAAAGGGCCAAAATATTTTGTGTTTTTGTATATTATATGGTAATAATGCATTAAATAAATAAATATACCTATAATATGCATACATATTGTTTTTCATTACATTCTAACTCAAAATACACAACCCTTTTCACACACTCGAGGGGCTTACAGAATGATTCTCTCCGCTCTTCAAGACTATATATACACCCTAAAGAAAATTTGCTTAGAAGCAAAGCAATGTTTTCACAAAGTATCTTCATAAAAAACAACTTCTCTCTCTCGGCCTTGCTTCTAACGCGTAACGCCCCACACATTTGGGGATAATCCCACTTTAAAGTGTGCCCACAGTGAAATAGGGCGGTTGACAGCCCCTACACTAAACATTGGGGAAAATCTTTGAGAAAACAAAAGGGTGAATACTGCACGGCATTCAAATAAGAGTGAGAATTTTTTTTTTATTGAAAGCTCGACTTATGACGCCTAGCCACCCATAAGGTGTCTCACGACGCCCATGGAAATTCGGCCGTATGCGGGGGTTCCGAATGCCATGCCGGCCTGACAGGTGCCCATTCACGCCCCTCTTGAAGGATCCGAGACTGTACTTAGGGGGGAATATGAAGCATTTCATAAAGTTGCGTGAGTGGCGCTGACCATGACATGGCGATACGGAATCCTTGATGCGCGAGTTCGACTCGCTCTTGGCCGTTTTTTTTTATGTCAATAATGCCCTTAAATATTTTCAGTTATCACCAAAATTACAATAATTAATGCGACCTCCTCTAAACATATGACATTATTTTGCCTCGACTATTTGTTGTATATGTATGTATATACAAGCGTACGTAACCAACCGTAGTTGGAAGCGCAAGTGAAATATGCTTTCAGTAACTCTTCATTGTTTCACCTCTGGCGCGAGGCTGCAGTGCAATCTGCTCAGCCATCTCACCACACACGAGGCGAGAACGACTTCATGCGACCGACGATACCTTACTACCTATAGACTCGCGAGTGAGTTACAAAAAGACGCGGTCGCGTCAGAAGCGCGACCACAAAAACTTATAATACGTAAGGTCGGGCTGGACGCCCTTAACCGTCAGCGTTATCTATTATGCCGGAAAAATATCCAAGGTAAATTAATAAAAACCGCCTTCAAAAATGTATGAAATAAAAAAAATCGAACCCTAGAGTCGAAGGCGGTGCAAAAGAAGGATACACAAAATCACAAAAGGATTCATTCACTCATGTTTTCTTTCATGCAACATTTTTGCTTGCTTTAGCACCGCTTTCATTTTTGCTTGCTTTAACTCTAGGGTTGGATTTTTTTTATTTCATACATTTTTGAAGGCGGTTTTTATATTTGTTTAAATAGTTTTTTATTTCACAGTTTTTTTTAGTAATTTTTTGCTATTAATGTACTCGGCGGAATCGCTCGGCCTTCGGCCTCGCGATTCCGCCTCGCTTTCCAATCCGATCTTGACCAAATAGAAATGGGACCACACGTGAAGCACCAGCTTTCAAATAAAAAAAAATCATCAAAATCGGTTCACCCAGTCGAAAGTTCTGAGGTAACAAACATAAAAAAAATACAGCCGAATTGAGAACCTCCTCCTTTTTTTGAAGTCGGTTAAAAAGACGCGGTTGCATCAGAATCGCCAGAAACCATAAAAATTTATAATACGTAAGGCTGGGACGCCCTTACCGTCAGCGTTATCTATTATGCCGGAAAAATATCCAAGGTAAATTAATAAAATTATGCAAATGAAACTATCGCAGAAAGTGCTAAGTCTAAAATTATGAAATAAATAAAGCATATATCTAGACTAGTCTAAATTACAGGAAAAGTAGAGCAAATGATTTTTTTTTATGGAAACTAACACGGTTGGCTACATCACCTACAACATCCGTGATGTCAGCCCATAACACCGGGTGAACTAGGTGCCGCTTCAGCGCTTCCCTTCATTTCATGTCGGCAACACTGAACTGAAGGGAAAACACGAACTATTTACATAGCCGTTTCGACCGACGTTTCGCTCAGTGCGGTGGTAGGTATCAACCCGGTCGGGATAAACCCTACCACCTAGTAAGGTAAAAAGGGAAGGGACCTACAGTTTAACGTGGAATCCGAACCACAGTCAGCCTTCAACGGTCAAACGGTCACCCACCCAAGTACTGACCGCGCTCAGCGTTGCTTAACAACAGTCGACCGACCGCACCACTGAGCTACCGAGGCTGGCAAACTATATTATTATTATTAGTTTTTGAGGTATTGCGCAAAAATTTTACCACTGTAAATTTATATAGCCCTTCCACCAACCTTTCATTGAGTGCGGTGTTACCAATCCTGTTGGGTTAAACCCTACCACCAAGTAAGGTTAGGGAAGGGAGCTACAGTTTCACGTGGAATTCGCACCACACTCTCCACGGTCTCACGGTCACCTATCCTAATTCTTACCGCACCCGGGTGAACTTGTGTGTGACGGATTTGTGAACGCGTGTTTTCTATGTGACGGGTAAATTCAAGAACGGCTAAACCAATTAAGTAACATGTAGTTTTCACTGAAACAATCTGGCATATCTCGGAATAGCTACATGCCGTCTTTGCCCGAGAGTGTGCTCCCGCGAAATTTGGCTTCCAAATATACTGAACAACACACTTTTACCTTATAATAGAATATAAAATATATTTTATTGCAAAACAATATAATATACAAGTAGAAAAACATACAGTTGCTTTGAGGTAAACTGTATAATTTCTCGAAGAAAGGAAGTCACTGAGGGCGAGGCCGAAGGCCGAGCTGCGCTCATTCAAACGATGTCCCATAAACAGTAAGATACTAAGTGCGAGGCCGAAGGCTGTGCTGCGTTCAGGTAATATAATATCCTTTTTTGAAAACAGCAAGTCACCACAGACGAGGTCGGAGGCCGTGTTGCGATCAAGTGTTTCGAAGAAAATAAGTTCTGAAGAAGAAGAAAGTGTTTTGATAAACGATTTTTTTTATGGAACCTGACACGGTTGGCTACATCACCTACAACATCCGTGATGTCAGCCCATAACACAGGGTGAACTAGGTGCCATGTCAGTGCTTCCCTTCATTTCATGTCGGCTACACTAAACTGGACGGAAAACACGAACTATTTACATAGCCGTTTCGACCGACGTTTCGTTCAGTGCGGTGGTACCAACCCGGTCGGGATAAACCCTACCACCTAGTAAGGTAAGAAGGGAAGGGACCTACAGTTTAACGTGGAATCCGAACCACGGTCAGCCTCCAACGGTCGAGCGGTCATCCATCCAATTACTGACCGCGCTCAGCGTTGCTTAATAACAGTTGACTAACCAACCGCGCCACTGAGCTACCGAGGCTGACGAATTTTCTTATCCCCTTAGTCGACTTTTACGACATACGACGGGGAGAGATGCAGTGGGGCTATTCTTTTTAAGTACCGACCCCACACGGTACAAAGATTAAACTCCCGAATGATTATATCTCCCGAAGTAAATCAATTAGGGCCACGTTGAAGGCATAACTGAATGTGTTAAAGATATGATTGGCTGATACGCAACCCTTGGCGTGCGAGGCAATAGTCGCACTTGACGGTTTTTTGTTTTAAATTTTTTTTTTTATAATAAAGATTATAAAGAGCACCTTTTTTTTTTTTATGGAAACTGACACGGTTGGCTACATCACCTACAATATCCGCGATGTCAGCCCATAACACCGGGTGAACTTGGTGCCACGTCAGTGCTTCCCTTCGGTCGTGCCGGCTACACTGAACTGGACGGAAAACACAAACTATTTACATAGCCGTTTCGACCGACCTTTCATTCAGTGCGGTGGTACCAACCCGGGCGGGTTAAACCCTACCACCTAGTAATATAAGAAGGGAGTCATATCCCTTAGCCGCCTTTTACGACATACACGGGGAGAGATGCAGTGGGGCTATTCTTTTAAAGTACCGGCCCCACACGGTACTCTCGGTACCTCACGGTACCTCTCAGCATTTTCAGCAGTTCCTCCAACGCCATTATAATGCAAACATAAGATATACGTGGAAGGTATTCCGGAACGAGCCCCTCGGGTGTACCATCAAATGGCCTGGCCCAAGATTACAGGGCTAGACTTTTAATAAAATTGCTCGAGATACTAGGGGCCGTTTTAAACTTGAAGTATCTTCAAGCGCCGTTTCAAGTCTGTAAAGTTGGATAAAGTGCGTTTCAGCTGTATATGAAGTGGGGAAAAAGTGTATACATGTACCTATATACAGTTTTCTGCGGTACGTGTCACTGTGTGGAGCCGGTACTTAAAAAAAAACGGCCAAGTGCGAGTCGAACTCGCGCACCGAGGGATCCTTATCGCCATGTAATGGTGAGCGCCACTCACGCCATCTATGGCGTGTTATGAAATGCTTCATATTAGTTAAATGTCATGATTAGTTAAAATGCTTCACCCTCTATTCGGCAGATGGCGCGCGCGCATACACTTTTTTGGTTTCTTTTATGGGAGCCCCGTGAATTTTTCACTTTTTCTTATTTTTATTATTATTTGTTGTTTTATGGGCCATAATAAATAACACATATTCTGTGAAAACTTCAACGGGCCACCTATTACGGTTCAAGAGATACAGCCACCGAGCACAGATGATTCAGCCCTCGGACAGACAGACGGACGGACGGACGAACGGACGGACGGATGGACGGACAGACAGACAGACGGCGTAGGCTTAGTAATAGGGTCCCGTACCGGATACGGAACCCTGCAAAGAATAGCCACCCTGCGTCTTTACCCGTGCATGTCGTTAGACTAAGGGATAAGGACAAGTTGCCGTACTAAAGGGCGACTGCATAGCTACCTCTGACCTTGGCACGGTCCTTCCACCGAGTAATGCAGCAGGTGGGTCTTCGTGCCTTACTGGCTGCTTGATAGTTATCTTGTTCGAATAATTTGCTAAACGTGGCGGTCGGTGTTGTGCTATAATTTACAAGAGTCCTTGCAGCACAACACTAATTACTCTGCTCGCCCCGATTTTCGGGATACAGCGTGTGATATGTATATCTGTATGTATGTCAGTCAGCGTGTATATATCCACTGCTGGGCATATGCCTCTCCAATTTATCTCCAGTCCTCTCGGCCTTCGGCGGTACGGAACCACTGGTTGCCTCCGTGGTACCTACTTAATGTCGTCGTCCCACTTGGCCGGTGGTCTTCCCACATTCCCTATTTCCCTGTCCACGGCTGCCAGTGTGGGGGCGTTTACTCCAACGGTCGTCGTCTCGTACGCTGACGTGCCCAGCCCACTGCCATTTGAGCTTAGCCACCCTGTGGCCAATATTAACTACTACTACAATATAAACTACTTTGGCGCGTCGGCGCAATTTTTGTTTTATGGAAACTGACACGGTTGGCTACATCACCTACAACATCTGCTGATGTCAGCCCATAACACCGGGTGAACTAGGTGTCATGTCAGTGCTTCCCTTCATTCCATGTCGGCTACACTGAACTGGACAGAAAACGCAAACTATTTACATAGCCGTTACATTCAGTGCAGTGGCACCAACCCCGGCGGGATGAACCCTACAACCCAGTAAGGTAAGAAGGGAAAGAACCTATAGTTTTACGTGGAATCCGAATCACGGTCAGCCTCCAACAGTCGTGCGGTCACCCATCTAAGCACTGACCGCGCTCAGGGTTGCTTAACAACAGTCGACTGACCGACCGCACCACTGAGCTACCGAGGCTGACTGGCGATTGCCTGCGGGCGGACTTATAGGAATGCAATTTGTTTCAGTCAATATTACAATATGCTTACATTAGTTACTTACTTAACACATTCGTATTGTTGATTACGGACTTTCTCATGGTGTGTAAGATAGAACTGTGGCACCTGGAGATCCGTTACCTCTACCTACCCCTTTGGAAAACCGCCGTGATGTTATGAAAGCATATAAGATGTAGAAAAAGAGGAGTTGAGCTAACGAACTAACAGACAAAAACTTTTTTTTTTACTTATTTGTACGTATATGTATATTTCATGGACTATAAAAACCGTTTATAATTGGACACCTATGACGACCCGAATTTGTAAAAGGTTTCCCTTGCCTTATTAAGGCAAGTCAAACAAAATATAAAATTTGCCTAACATTGGCACGTCGGAAACTCCATAAATTTCGAGCGAGCAAAAAATTACGCCCATGAAATTAAAAGTTAAAATTCATGATGTAGCGATTTTACAAGGATCTCTTCATTTGCATACAGTGAGTGCGCGGGGTGTCGAACCTGGCGAGTGCATAGGCCGGGAGCCGACGCCAAGTCGAATTCCTCATGTGCGGATAGAACATTCATTTTGTATGCATAAAATGGTAGTACTGTGTGGGGCCGGTACTTAATAAGAATAGTCCCACTGCATCTCTCCCCGTGCATGTCGTAAAAGGTGATAAGGGATAAGGACAAGATGCTGAGCATAAGGGCGACAGGCTAGCCACCTGTCACCTTGGCACGGTGTTTCCACCGAGTCTTGCAGCACGCCTTACTTGCTGCCTGATCTGAGTTATCTTGTCCGAATACTTTGCTAAACGTGGTGGTCGGTGTTGTGCTGTAATTTACCAGAATACTTGTAGCACAACACCGATTACTCTGCTTACCCCGATTGTCGGGATACGGCGTGTGGTATGTATGTATGTAACTGCTCACCATTCGAAATTCAAATTTCTCACTAGTCACGGTGCCTCTTTGAGGTCCATCGATAGTAACGTTCTCTGTATCCCGACTCATTCCAGGTTCTTTCTATACACATTCTTTTGCTGTTAAATCAGCTCGTCTCTGGAACCATCTTCCTGCTACTTTCCGTACTTCCGCTTCCCACAACATTTTTAAATCCCGTTTGATCGAAAGTATATTATCAAAGTCATGTCTCCATCGTTTGCACAGAAACTGCATTATGAATGTATGTATATACTTTTTTATGTATAGAGTTTATCGAAAGCACAAAAGGATAGTATTTTTATTTATGTAAATAAACTAATAGAAATTAAAACTAAAATAAGTACAGCCTGGGGTTTCTCAAAAGGGGCGAGAAAAGGCTCCTGATCCCCGTGCATCACAGAATGTCCTTGTGACATCGTTTCACCTACGAGTAGGTGACTTACGATGCCCATGTATATTCCGTGATGCACGGGGATTTCGAATGCCATACCGGCCTGACAAGGAGCCTTTTCACGCCCCTTTCGCTTTCGCTCTATCTATCTAAAAAGTCAGAATCCGTTATTTGATACTACGAAAAAGCTCACAGTCTCCAGGTCTCGTCATTATGCCGCCGCGGCTGTGCTGTTGAGAGTATTATGATTGCCCCTGGCGGACCAGGCTTAGTGGATTAAGCAGGGGATGACTAAGTTTCGGCAACAAATTAATTTGTGAGTCCGACCCATTAGGCTCCAGACGACTAGCTGTAGCTATATAGCCAACTAATGAAGTGGGAGTTATGAGCACACCTATAGAACCACGTCGTGTCCACGCTTACTCGCCTTACATTGTAATATATTTTATTACGCTTTCCAGTAATTCAGAAAGCAGACTTATCGCAGACATTTTACTTGCGGTATTTAAGTGTTCTATTGTTATTGTAAAATCGTTCGGCGTTTTGACGATGACCAATTTTTAGCTAAGACCGAAAGATAATAAGAAACATTTTATACAATATTTCACCTCCCCTAAGTTTATATAATGTATCAAATAAATCAATAAAGGAATTGAATTCAGTGATATTTCGTTCAGTCAAACTTGCACTGGCATTCGTTTGCAATCTGATCTATTGCGCAAGAGGAAGATGACTTAAACTGGGTTATCATCACGCTAATAATATTCTTTGCTGCAGAAAATAAATAACTTCAATGAAATACGAAATATTCACTCTCCATCTCTTTAATAAGGTTTATGTCTCTTCGCGTACATACATATACAGCGTCACGCATGTTTCTCAATCGGTTAGACAGAGATAACAGATCTCCATTACTATTACCTATTTTACCATTATTATAACTCCATTACAGTTACCTATAAACAAAAATATTCAATAATTTAATACAATTAATTAGTTTAGCTTTTACATTTATATTTAAATTTAATTTTATATATAAACAAATTCATTTAATTCCATTACCTATACGCACACATGTACATTTATGATTGATATTTCGAATCCAAGAGGTCAAAAAATTCTGGGTAACGAGCCATTCGTGTAGCTTTTAGGTTTCTATACCCCGTACGGAAGCCTATTACTAAGCCTACGCCTTCTGCCTGCCTGTCTATCTGTATGTCTGTCTGTCCTACTGCTGCATCTGTGGAATCGTAATAGCTATCCGGAAATTTTCACAAAATATGTGTTATTATAGCGATTACAACAACAAAAAATTTAAAATAGAAAAAGTAAAAAATTTTGAAATCCCATACAAGAAACGTGTTTCTTTTTAATTTTTTTTTTTTGTGGTACGGAAATCTCGGTGCGCGAGTACGACTCGCACTCGCACTTGGCAGGTTTTTTTTATATATTTTCGTTTACGTAATACGCATTTAGATTTCTTTATTCCCTTGGAATACACAAACTCGTCGACATAGCAACAGCTCTCGGCCTAAAACGCTCTCGGGACAATAATTCGTGCCTCGTTTCTGAATAGCCCTCCGGCAGCTTTTTAACTTTGAATGTTTCATTCTCTGACGACGACGTTCAGTGAAAATGTGAGGTGTTGGCCTTAGCGGTAACTTTAATTTTTATTTTGTTTTATGGAAACTGACACGGTTGGCTACATCACCTGCAACATCCGTGATGTCAGCCCATAACACCGGGTGAACTTGGTGCCACGTCAGTGCTTCCTTTCGGTCGTGCCGGCTACACTAAACTGGACGGAAAACACAAACTATTTACATAGCCGTTTCGACCGACCTTTCATTCAGTGCGGTGGTACCAGCCCGGGCGGGCTAAGCCCTACCACCTAGTAATATAAGAAGGGAGTTATATCCCTTACTTAATTTTTCCCGTACTATGCTTAATACTTTGATTGTGATGAATGTATGCTAAATATTATAAAAACAAAGTAACGGCCGATGCAGTTTATTAGGTACCTACATAATATAAACTGGCTGCTTCAAGTTTGCCGGTTTGCCTGTAGCTTAAGGCGCGTAAGGCCAACGGCGTAGCGCGTAGTAATTTTCATAAGGTTTTTTTTTTCATAAATTGCGATCCTTCGCATTAGAACTTTGAAAAGCGCGTGATCGATAGTTAAAACAAATGGCGTCATTTTGATATAAGAATTCCATTAAAATTATCTTTAGTTTCTGAGATCAAGTCTTCAAAGTTCACGCGGAAAAAAATTTACATTTGGTTACCGTATAGTTTGTATAGAAAATGATAAAATTTTACAACCAAAAACGTGTAGGAATGAATAGGCTAGGGTGTGGAACTGTCTTCTGGCGATTTTGATTCCCGAATCCTTTATCCTGGGTGTCTTCAAATGTCGTATTAACAGGATAGACAGCCTAGCAACAGTTCGAAAATCTCCTTACATGGCGCCTAACTGAGCGTGGTTTTTACCGAGGAGAGGTGATTTTGGCCGTGTCGACTGCACCTCCTGGTCCCTCGGCACGGAGACCCATGTCGGTTTCCATAAAAAATAAGTACTTAATTAAACAAAATTCTATTTTATAATTCAAATGGAAAAACTGTATATCTTGATGCATCGGCAGCAATTACAAATAAAAAATGTATGTGTTCTTTTTTCGTCTCCTTTTTACCAGTTTTAGCCTGTAACACCAAGGCATGCCGCCTTAAAATATTAGCCTTAACCCTTTTTAGGGGGCCCCACCACCGTCACTTGTCACCGAAAATCCCCAAAAGTTGGGTAAAACTCCGGTACCTTTTCGCCCGTGCGCCTTTGATATCGTTTTCAATTTGCCTCAAAATTCAAATTTCGCCGCCTCCATAGGAAATTATTCAAAGTACCCGCGCGCCGCGGTAACCATTACAATTTACGTCACCTTTTATATTTTGACTCGATTATGTAGGATCCTAATGCGAGAAAAAAAACCGGCCAAGTGCGAGTCGAACTCGCGCACCGAGGGTTCCGTATCGCCATGTCATGGCTAGCGCCACTCACGCCACCGTTATGAAATGCTTCATATTAGTTAAATGTCATTATTAGTTAAAATGCTTCATATTCTATTCGGTAGATAGCGCGCGCGAAAACCCTTTTTTGGTTTCATCTATGGGAACCTCCGTGAATTTTTCACTTTTTTTTATTTTTTATTATTTGTTGTTATATCGGCTATAATAAATAACACATATTCTGTGAAAATTTCAACGGGCTACCTGTTACGGTTCAAGATATACTGTACAGCCCTCGGACAGATAGACGGACGGACGGACAGACAGACAGACAGACGGCTTAGGCTTAGTAATAGGGTCCCGTACCGGATACGGAACCCTAAAAATCACAATTTATGCGCTGGAAAATTTTAATTATAAATTCGAAACCATATCATCATTAAGAACATATAGTTCTTATTTGATATTTTGCATTATTTTAACTATTATATTACGTAAAATTTGACCGCACCCCTAACTAAAGCGTCACAGTCAACGCTCTCGGTCTCTATTGCGCTATTGTTAGCCAGTCTAACGGAAACTAAATGGGATTTTCGCCACCCAGCTCCGACCGCAGGGTACAGGCGATAGCTCGATCCGTGTGTACCTACAGGCTAAGTGCGTGACGTTATATTACACAGGGTGCCCCATATCGCGATTAAATATTACCATAACGCCATTCCTTAGATCATAAGCTTTAAACATTTTGGTTATAATAATTTTTTTCCCCCGATTTTAGATTCTAAGTTTTACAGGATTTTATGCGGCAATGTGTGCAACCTCATTAGTGCAATAATGATTTTTTTTCTTCTTAAATATAATATTTTTTTTATACAAAACCCGCTGTGCCGTGGTACTAAAGACGCAGTCGACAGAGCCAAAATCATCAAAAATTGTATGAAAAGCCAACAGTTTTGACAGTACCTTTAATGATTTGAGCATTCGAAAGAGATTAAAACATTTGAGCTCCATGCAATAGTACTTGGGAAAAAAACCGGCCAAGTGCGAGTCGGACTCGCGCACCGAGATTTCCGTACAATCACTTAAATAGTCGGTTTTTATTAATTGTTATTTTACTTTTAGAGTCGCACTCGCACGTATCTCGCGTATCACGCCATCTATCGGTGACTGTTCATAATTTTACTGTTAAAATGTTAGGAGAATTCGGTAGATGACGCTCTTCTGCAAATTATTATACCTTGTATAGGAGTCCGCCTTTATTTTTTAATTTTTTTTTTGTTTTGTTTATATTATTTGTTAGGATGTCCTCCATAATAAATAACACATACTCTGTGAAAATTTCAATCGGCTATCTATTACGGTTCCAAAGATACAGCCATCGGACGAACAGACAGACAGGCAGACAGACAGACAGACAGACAGACAGACAGACAGACGGCGTAGGCTTAGTAAATAGGCTCCGCGCGGGGTGCGGAAATCTAAAAAGATAATCTTTATTGCAGTATAGAGCGCTCTTGTCACCTTTCAGCACAAAATCCTGAAAAACATGGAACCTATTAAGCCGGACTAAAAAATATAATTATCACAAAGTTTGCAGCTTATGAGCTGAGGAATTGTGTGGTAGTAATATTAGGGCGCCTATGTGAGCATGGTTTCGCGAGGAGTGGTGATATTGGCTGTGTCTAATCTTCTTTTGGGCACAGCTACCCAGACCGGTTGTCAATAAAAAAAAGCTTCGGGTTGCACTCCGGGAGTGCCGGCAGAAGTGAAAACTTAAACATCAACGTTGTGCATGTTTGAATATTTTGGAATGGTTAGGGAATAATTTCGCACGAATTGTTTTATTTATCAGTATAAAAGTAGTATCATTTATGTGGTAAAATACAATATTCATTTATTGCGCTATCGTAGACAAACATAACAATTTATATTACATAAAAAATTTAACACTACAGAACTATTATAATTATTTTACATCAAAAAGTTTATTTCTCAGAAAAATCAACTTTCATCCATAATTTCAACGAATCTTACGCTTTTTCGATCAGGCTACGGATCTGACGCGAGTTTAACATTTTTTACCCATCTAAAAAAAGTGCCAAGCGCCGCTAAAGAAGTTTCGAATCTTACGCTTTTTCGATCAGGCTACGGATCTGACGCGAGTTCTGACGCGAGTTTAACATTTTTTACCCATCTAAAAAAAGTGCCAAGCGCCGCTAAAGAAGTTTCGAATCTTACGCTTTTTCGATCAGGCTACGGATCTGACGCGAGATGTGACGCGAGTTTAACATTTTTTACCCATCTAAAAAAAGTGCCAAGCGCCGCTAAAGAAGTTTTGAATCTTACGCTTTTTCGATCAGGCTACGGATCTGACGCGAGTTCTGACGCGAGTTTAACATTTTTTACCTATCTAAAAAAAGTGCCAAGCGCCGCTAAAGAAGTTTCGAATCTTACGCTTTTTCGATCAGGCTACGGATCTGACGCGAGTTCTGACGCGACTTTAACATTTTTTACCCATCTAAAAAAAGTGCCAAGCGCCGCTAAAGAAGTTTCGAATCTTACGCTTTTTCGATCAGGCTACAGATCTGACGCGAGTTTAACATTTTTTACCCATCTAAAAAAAGTGCCAAGCGCCGCTAAAGAAGTTTTCACTTCAAAAATTATGCGGTCGAACTGAGGCATACTGTATATCGGTGACTGACTTCGCCTGTAGACTGAATTCTTAAGTGACGTACGGTCTCGAACCACTGCAACTTCGTATGGCGCCCTAAGTGTGTTCTATCTCTTATTCCACGGGGAGTGCTCCGAGGAGCTGTTTTACGCGATCCCGCCGGGCGGCGCGGCGGCGCCGCCGCCGTCGGCTCCTTTGTCTTTGTTGTTTCTCCAATTTCGAGTATGCCATCGTAATCGGCGGCAGGTGGCCGAGTGGTTTGGGCATCGGCTTCTCATGCGAGAGGTCCGAGGTTCGAATTCGGTCGGCGTGTACCAATAAGTTTTTTCTGAAGAAAAAATTTACGTGCGTACCTACACCTGCCGCTTCACCGTTCGGAACCGGTGTAAAACTGTATGTATGTCCCTTCCCTTGCCCCTTACTAGGTGGTAGGCTCAAATTTTAGCTGACTGGGTTGGTACCACCGTACTGGATGTAAGATGGCCGCATAGGGGCTCGGTTGTGTTCTCCTCGAGTCCAGTATAGCCAGCTATCCAGGGAAGTCTCCGGTATGACACCTAACTTCTCGTAGGTGATATTGGCTGGTCGGAGCATGTGCTTTGGCCCGTCAGACTCAGCCACCCATATCGGAAAACAATGCCGCCCTTCGGCCAATCCACGTCAGTAGTTACTCAATTCGGTGTGGAATTGATTAACAAAAAGGCAGCTTATATACACGGTGTTGCAGTTGCCCCTGTAATATATTTAACTGACATAAGAGGGTTATTCTATATTAGTTTATAACTAAACAACTTCTGCGGCGAAAAAAAAATTTGTTGAAACAAAAAAACAATTTCCATACAAATTAAATATGTACCTATTCTCAAAATGTGTGGAGAAAAAAATATTTTTTTGCTTCAAATTAAAAAGTCGTAGAACAAATGTTCTATTTCACGTACACAATCACCCCCTTTCGGGTTTTACTGTTGGGGTTGCAACACCGTGTATAATATAGGTAGGTATTTAAATTGTGTTGAGTTTCGTCTTCCGGACTCTGGGCCCTAAGGGATAGAGAAGATGAGTAATACGGGGACGGATATTAACTAATAATTGTTAAAAGCTTTAAAAATAAATCAAACAAAAAACAAAACAAAAAACCTGATAAACGTAATAACAAATTTTACGGCTTAACTCGCGGTCGTCTCTGAGCTATGGGGCCAAACGTATGGCCCATCTTCATTAGAACTCTGCCCGGTGCGATTACTGACAGAGAACATCGCGCGTCGAGCCACTATAAGGCTCGGAGGCGTGAGGAAAGCGGTAAAATTTTTAATAATGTAAAATTGAAGTTTTGTAGAAATATAACTTTATTATAAGTAAATTCTATTTAAAATCCACCGAGCCGTTTAGAATATTTCATCCGCACGTTTTTTGGGCAAATTGAAAATTAAACGATGAGATATGAATTGGGGATGAAAAGTTTCGCGACCGCTGCGCTGCCCGTTGCTACGGTTTGCTGGGCATTTTTAGGGTTCCGTCTCCGGTACGGGACCCTATTGCTAAGCCTACGCCGTCTGTCTGTCTGTCCGTCCGTCCGTCTGTCCGTCTGTCCGAGGGCTGTATCTCTTGAACCGTAATAGGCAGCCCGTTGAAATTTTCACAGAATATGTGTTATAATGGCTGATATAACAATAAATAATAAAAATAAGAAAAAGTAAAAAATTCATGGGAAATTATTCCCATAGAAGAAACTAAAAAGTGTATGCGCGCGCGCCATCTACCGAAAGAGTATGAAGCATTTTAACTACTCGAAGTCTAACTAATAATGAAGCATTTCATAAACAAGCCATAGGTGGCATGAGTGGCGCTGGCCATGACATGGCAATACGAACCCTCGGTGCGCGAGTTCGACACGCACTTGGCCGGTTTTTTTATTAGGTAAATATCGACTTTTATATGGGCAAGCAAGTCGAAAATCTGTTAATCTTGTCCACGGAATAAGGGGTAGGCTAGAAGGACCATGGAACGGCCGTACTGAAATCACGACGACCATTTTACTTACGACATTTTATTTCGCACTACGTCGTCAATCGACTTTCACAATGCCGACTCGATAAAGCTGCTGTTTAATTCTTTACTTCGAAGTAAACTAGAAAGCAACGCAATCATCTTGACGCCGCATGAGTTTAATTGCAAACTGATGCTGGAAAACGTAAAAAAAAGTTCATTAGAATGTTATATTATATTACAAAAAGTATAAATTATTACCCGTGACTCTCCCCAACTAAATATATTGTAGGCACGGAACCCTAACAAAAACAAACTTTACGTTTTCCCTCATTTTGAACGTCTTCTTTCAGGTAGTGCTGTGTGGTACCAATCTGGCCCGCTTAACCCTATCATTCAATAAATTACACCACATTACGTTGCCTTTTTTCAATCGAACGAATTTACGTCGCGGCTTCGCCCGCGTCATTGCGGATATCGATCATTTCTCTTGATAAAATCACGTGAGTATGTGCAGTTTAAAATAACTTACCTACGGGCAATAATATCTGCATTGGACATATAATTCGACGTACTACCTACACCCTTCGAGATATATTACAAGAGGTGTGCCAACGATTATCTTAATACGACGGATACGGAACCCTAAAAAAGAGCTGTTGGACAAAAGTTGTCCCTAGGTATCAATATAGATTTTACACATTTTACACACCTAAACGTTGGCTGTAAGAAATCTCTTCAAGTGATAAGTCCGCCTTTGCACCTTCATTGTGTTATTTTATTTTTAAAATATTTGTGGAGCACTATAGAATGTTTTACCTAACTATTAGGGTTGTAACGAATATCCGTATTCGCATTCGAAATTCCGAATATTCGGTTCATTTTTAATATTCGTATCCGTATTCGTATTCGGTTGTAAGATACCGAATATTTATCGAATATTTTACTTCGCGGGTTTTACTAATGAAAGAGCGAGGCGCAACAATATTGGTAGGTGTGGCGTATAGCCCCACAGTACCTGTCTGCACCTGCTGGAAGTATTCCGACTGAACGTCTCTATCGAAACCAGTTAAATTCCGAAAAAAGCTGCTAAGCTGTTATTCCTTAAGTATAATTTGCCACTCCTAAAGTTTGATTATTAAATAAAATTATAAATCTTATGTAACGCACTAATTTAGTTTCATTTTTTTTTTCAAAGTGCCGTGTCAAGTAATCCAAAACAGAGAAAAACTTTAAAACAAGTCTGTATTCATATAATTTAGGACTCAATATAGGTAGATCTATATTTATAATATGTTTTTTTTTTCATTTGGATATAAAATTCCATTCAAAAAATTTGCAATATTCGTATTCGTATTCGCGAATATCATTTTGGAATATTCGTATTCACATTCGTATTCGCGATTGAAAATTAGGCATTCGTTACAACACTACTATCTATCTGAATCCGTCAATAAAACTTTCGTCAGTTCACCATCTATGTATATCTTTGTCCGCAGATCACATGGGTCGACGGTAAGGGCAACGTCCTCTCTCAGAGGATATCCAGCAGTGTGGAAGCACTGTCAGACGGCAGGCGGTACACTGCAAGGTAATTATCCCCATTCTATATTCTAGTTTTTAAACGGTTTTTTATTTCAGGATTTTGTTTTATGGAAACCACAGAGCATCAAATACCTACCGCCCGCGCCCCCTACTAGAGGCGCCCTAAGCGATGATATTTGAAACCCAATAACCGTACGCTGAGCTGCTAGCGCTTCTTATGTGTGTGTGTGTGCTAGTATCGACACTACACACAAAGAGGAGCAAGTTAGGCACACGCACAACACACTTATGTAAGTCATAGGCCACGCCCACAGGCTTCAACGCCGTTGTAGAGAAATCGCGCTCACGGCGCCTCTAGTAGGCGCGGGCGCGCGCATTTCATGCTCTGTGATGGAAACTGACACGATTTGCCTACAACATCCGTGATGTCAGCCCATAACACCGGGTGAACTAGGTGTCATGTTTCAACCGACGTTTCGCTCGGTGCGGTGGTACGAACCCGGCCGCGATAAACCCTACCACCTAGTAATATAAGTTATATTATGACAAAATAAATAATATAACATCTTCTTCTCCAGGTCAACTCTACGACTGACGCCGAAGCGGGAGCATCACAATCAGACCTTCACGTGTCAGGCTCAGAACACAGCAGATCGCACGTACAAGGCTGCCAACATCACTTTAGAAGTATGTACCGATATATAGATTTTTTTAAATATTAATATGTTTTCTTTTGTATGTAACATATTCTTGATAAGGGCTCACATTGGTAATATCAAACATGTTTTTATAGAATTTGTTTACATTATTTTTAGTAGTTAATTTTATAACAATATTTAAAAAATCATGCAATTATTTATATACAGCTCAAAAATTAGGATATCCACAATTATTTTTATCAATATTACTGTAAGGGATGGTTATGGAGTAAGTTACTTTGTTTTATGAGATACTGAGTTTGTAGACTCTATATAATATGATACTAAAACTAAAAATGGTTTTTAGAAATATTTTCTGTATGTATTTTCCTCCATAAGTCTTAAACGGATCATCCGAATTTGATGAAATTTAGTACAAGACATATAGGAGACACCGGATAAGCTAAGTTAAATTCAGTTCAGGTTACGCTAAGATGTGGCTCTCATACAAACCGAATTGTTCCGCGCGCCGAAATAAAGGTACGGTCGTGGGTACGGTATATTATGCTTACTTACTTTCTTCTTTTTAAATGCGAAATTCACGCGAGCGAAGCCGCGGGAAAAAGCTAGTCTTACATAAAAATATTGTGTGACTGTGTAATAAAACATCCGAATAAATACCATATTTATCCACCTACCAGTATTTTCCATGTGAGGTAAAATCTCTAACACCTTTTGTTCAGGATTTAATTCACCTTTCTCGCCGCATCTTTATTGAAAATACAAAGCTAAACCTCAGTAAACCCTTATTCTTTTGTACGTCTTCGAGAAAAACAAAGCTAATCTTTTTTTACGAGAATCGTCTTAAACCATCTTTCTTCACGTGGGAAGGTGACGCCAACTTTTTTTTTAATGTAATCCCGTATCGAGGGGCCAAAGCTCATGCTCCGACCAGCCAATATCACCTTCGAGAACGTAGGTGCCTTACCGGAGACTTCACTTTGGACTGATGACTAATACTGTACTATAGGAGAATACAGCCGAGGCTGATATGTGGCCACCCCACCTTACGTCCAGTACGGTGGTACCAACCCAGTCGGCTACACGTTTGAGATTACCACCTAGTAAGGGACAAGGGAAGAGACCTACAGTTTTACACCAGCATGATATTAAAAATATCACGCTGGTGTAAAACTGTAGGGAAAATACTGGGAATATCGCTACGTGATATAGTGCGTAAAGAGGCAATCCGCCGACGCACCAAAGTAGTCGATATTGGATACCAGGTAGCTAAGCTCAAGTGGCAGTGGGCTGGGCACGTCAGCCGAAGAGACGACGACCGTTGGAGTAACCGTGCCCTACACTGGCGGCCGTGGACAGGAAAACGGAGTGTGGGAAGACCACCCGCCAGGTGGGACGACGACATCAAGTACGTCGGCGGAAAGCAGTGGTTCCGTACCGCTGAAGGCCGGGAGGACTGGAGGAAAATTAGAGAGGCGTATGTCCAGCAGTGGACGCTTACACGCTGACTGACTGACTGACTGACATGATAAAGCAGCAGGTGTGCATGCACGTAAATTTTCGTGCATACCTACACCAGAAAAAAAAAACTCATTGGTGCACGCCGACCGGATTCGAACCTCGGACCACTCGCAACAGAAGCCGACGCCCAGACCACTCGGCCACCGGCCGCTTTAAACTTTGGTACCGAAGTGATTCGGCAATGCTCGTACAGGCGCTGCTGTACCGTGGAATTTAAAAGGATGCAAGAGGCATTTAGACTTTTTAAGGGGTCGGGGTTTTTTTGTGCATTTGTGTTGGTCCTATTTTAGCTTGGTCTCCCGGTGTGCAGTATATCTAAATATATCTTTATGGATAGCGCGACATGTTGCATGTTTTCACCTACAAGTAGGTGTCTAACGATGCCCATGGACATTCTGTGATGCGGGGGGATTGCGAATGCTATGCCGGCCTGACATGAGCCTTTTAATATCGACCGACCAGCCCCTGTACCGGCGTTACTCACTCGCCGTTTTGAGTATGAGAAACGATCTCACTCAACGAATCAGAAGGCGTACGGTGAGGCATCCGGCCCGGCTATTGGTTGAAATATGCGAGTATTTGTGTCAGTTAGCGAGTCAGTTAACGCCGGTAGACCCCCGAGTTGGTGACTATCTGACAGTGCATCGACGGATCTCCTCGTTTCGCACACTTTCCCGTATATTGTCAGCCTCTAAAGCTCAGTGGACTGTCTAGTCGACTGTTGCTATTGATTGTTAAGCAACGCTGGGCGCGGTCAGTGCATGGATGGGTGACCGCTCGACCGTTGGAGGCTGACCGTGGTTCGGATTCCACGTAAAACTGTAGGTCCCTTCCCTTCCTTCCTTACTCGGTGGTAGGGTTCAAACCGCCCGGGTAGATACCACCGCACTGAATGAAACGTCGGTCGAAACGGCTATGTAAATAGTTCGTGTTTTCCGTCCAGTTCAGTGTAGTGGGCACAGACGTGGCACCTAGTTCACCCGGTGTTATGGGCTGACATCACGGATGTTGTAGGTGATGTAGCCAAGCGTGTTAGTTTCCATAAAAAAAAGATATTCCCATCGTGGCCCGCTGCATGGCACGCTCAGTGGCCGTATTCTCTAACTTCCTACCGTCAACGTCGGTGACGCTGACTAGTTATGTCTCTGTCTAGTTCATATAATTAGACAGAGACATAACTAGTCAGCGTCACCGACGTTGACGTTAGGACGTCAGAGAATGCGGCCACAGCTATCCAATTTCACCGATTCCGATGGTTAGAATTCTTCGCGCTGCCCGCCCGTACGAAATGCGAGAGGAGTTTGAAGTCGACTTTAACTACGGCCGGTTCTGAGAAAGGGGTTCGTATTCATGAAGGGGAGTCTATATTTAGAGCCTAGCCGAAATGCGTTTATTGGTCTGCATGTACGAAGGAGAGGATCTAGTAGGGCAGTTTTGTAAAAACAAATTTTAATTTGATATTGACATTTTTAGAGTTCAACAGAGAGAAAAATAGTATAACAAGGACCCTTATTTTGTGATGAAAGCCAGAATCTAGATTGTTTTTTTTTAAACTGACACGGTTGGCTACATGACCTACAACATCCGTGATGTCAGCCCATAACACCGGGTGAACTAGGTGCCATGTCAGTGCTTCCCTTCAGTCGTGCCGGCTACACTGAACTGGACGGAAAACACAAACTATTTATACATAGCCGTTTCGACCGACGTTTGATTCAGTGCGGTGGTACCAACCCGAGCGGGTTGAACCCTACCACCTAGTAAGGTAAGAAGGGAAGGGACCTACAGTTTTACGTGGAATCCGAACCACGATCAGCCTCCAACGGTCGAGCGGTCACCCATCCAAGGACTGACCGACCCAGCGTTGCTTAACAAACAATAGCCACAGTCGACTGTCTGCACCACTGCGCTATCGAGGCTGATAAAGATCAGATATTATATAGATCAACATATTATTAGTTTTATACAGAGTGTTTCAGGATAGGCTTGAGAAACTTCAGGAATATTATGTATTCATTATTAAAAGAAAAAAATCCGTTTCACTCAAATCAAAATTCCGTATTTTTTTTTTCATATAAAAATTTAAAATTGTCATAACTCGATGGACAGTAATATTTGCTAACAGTGCTGTCTAGGTCTAGGGAGTGCAATGACCTAGTCCAGTCTCCTTTTTCTTTTGATGCCATTCAAATTTAAGTGTTTGGAATTTATCTACATGCAGTTCAAATCTACTAGTTAAGGATGTAACTTAGGCCCACTTGCACCAACACAAATTTAATATATAAACCAGTTTAACTCGCTAAACCAGTTTAAGCTAGCACCCTTTGACTGTGGGAACCGCGTTTAAATCCATAACTCGCTACTTAACTTTAAACTCGTGTTGGTGCAAGTGAGCCTTAGGCCCACTTGCACCAACACGAATTTAACGATATAAACCAGTTTAACTCGTTAAGCTAGTACCCGTTGACTGTAGGAACCGCGTTTAAATCCATAACTCGCTACTTAACTCTAAATTCGTGTTGGTGCAATTGGGCCTTAGTCATGTTATTTTTATTTATATAGGCGGACGTTATCCGTCCACCAAAGCCCGATGAAACGATTTTCATCAAATAGTACTGTAAAATTGCCGAATTTGGGAAAAAGTTTCCGAGCTTTTCGACTTCAAATAAGGATCCGTTTCGAACCCTGAAGTTACGAAACCCTATCCTGAAACACCCTGCGTATATAAATTCTTGAACGCACCACAAAGCTTTAGGTGAAAAAACTGTTATTCACAACATGAGTCCAATAGGCAGGCTTATCTCTAAATATTTCTTACAGGTAACTGTTTCGCATGTTTGAAAGGTTCATGTCGTGTAGTAAATAATATAGTTCAGTTTTTAAAGCAAGTTACACATAGAACTAAATACGAGTCAATGTATAATGACAATTTTTATGTATGTACATATGCAACATCGAAAATTTCGGAATTATTTAATACAATAATAATATTCATACAAAATTTTATAACATTCGTTAAAAAGATATTGAGTGATTTAGAAGCATTAGCACTATCTCCAACGGAATTTCCTAAATTGGGCAATTACGCGATTTGTAGCATCACACTAATTTAAACACGCAAAATCAACTCGAAATATCAAAATGTGTAGCCAAATATTTGTCCATCTCGCGGATTAACAAGTTGGATGTGCGGTTGAACGGAATTCGACTTCATTGCGGTATAACTGGACACATAATGTAGCGGGGAATTAATTTTGAGTACTCACTAGTGTGAAAACGGATTAAAAATTAAAAATTTTAAAGCACTGTCAGCCTCGGTAGCTCAGTGGTGCGGTCGGTCGATTATTAATAAGCAACCCTGGGCGCGGTCAGTACTTGGATGGGTGACCGCTCGACCGTTGGCGTCTGACCGTGGTTTGGATTCCACGTTAAACTTTAGATCCCATCTCTTCTTACCTTACTAGGTGGTAGGGTTTATCCCGCCCGGGTTGATAGCACCGCACTGAACGAAACGTCGTCGGTCGAAACGGCTATGCATGTAAATAGTTCTTTTTTCCGTCCAGTTCAGTGTAGCCGACATGAAATGAAGGGAAGCACTGACATGGCACCTAGTTCACCAAGGTGTTGTGTGCTGCCATCACGGATGTTGTAGGCGATGTAGCCAATGGTGTCAGTTTCCAAAAAAAAAGCCTTCATAATATCTGAGCGCCTCTGGTTGGTTGGTCTCTAAAACTTGCGGCCCTCAAAATGTCAGGAGTCGTTGGCAGTAAAACTGAAGACGAATAAAAAGTAATAATAAAACAGCTTGTGGGTTTAGAGAACCCTGAATAAATAAATAAATCGAAAACAAAGGGACGCGCTCACAGCTGTACCACGACGTGATTTCTACGTATTGATTGGTGTTACTTCGTTTAAAACTATTCAAGTGTGGCTTTCGGGGACGACCTTTATTCGTTTCGGCCAATGATCTGAACTAAAACTGATATTGTTTATTGTATAATTTCATCCATAGGTAGATAACCTACTCTTGGACATGTCGAAAATTCCGCCAGTTCTAAATTCAATGCGAAGAAGAACTGCTGACAAACAAACTTCGCAAGTCACAATGTTTTGTTAGTACCTTATAAGTATTATATTATAGTAACTTACAAATAATTAACCCATACTAGCGCTCACAAGAGCATTAATATTTACAGCATAAACATGAATACTGAAGAATCTGACCACACTGCCTATTTACATTACCTATTATCTGGTGTATAGTGTCATCGTCAATTTGATACTTAATGATCAAGTCAGATGATGGAGATAGATGGATCATTTAAAAAACAGTATGGTAACTATCCCTTTCTATATCCCTCACTATATGTCCCAGGCATGGTGGGTTGTGTTATGTATGACACCTTGGAAGTGAGAAGGACTCTGTCACTTCTTGTTCACGTGTACAAACTACTGAACGGCTCCATTCACAACCCTTCGGTGCTTGGTTCTGTATCAGTGTTCGTGCCTGACAACTACCGCCACCATTGTTTCTAGTGCCCAAGTCGCGGACAAACTTACTACGCCACTCATCAGTTATTAGTGCCTTGACACTGCTCAATGAATTGACTGCACAGGTTTCGGTGTTGGACAAATTTGCATCCTCAGTTCGGGAGTTCGCAAATACTGTCATGAAGCACCTGAATCGGTAATTCCTATATATGATGTTTTGGGTAACTCTGTAAGGTCATGTATAATAATTATAAATAAATAAATAAATAAATTTGCCATACTCGGCGTGACACCGCAGCTGAACGGAGCTCTGACAGTTTTGCGTCTTTTTCGTCATTCAAACTGTATAAGAACGATATGGGTTTTAAGAAGTAATATTCTTGCTGCTGCAGGCTAAGAAAGCTGATTGTTTGTGAGTGATCATGGTGTTAATGACAGTCAACCATTAATTATATTTGATCCTAAAGAAAGAGTACTTTACAACAGTGTGTGAATCTAAATGAATGCCTGATTGTAAAAACGACCTTTATCCATTTTTGAAACTTTTGGGAAATCAATAAAAACTGTCTAGTGTAAAAAAATTGTATAAAAATTTTATTTTTTTTCTAGATGTCAATTTATCTTAAGGATATTGTGTTAAAACGTCAAATTAAACATATTGTAGATATTTTTGTAAAAAAAAAATTTATTCGTGGATAAAGGTTGTTTTTACAGTCAACTCAAAAAAAGCGCATTTTCAAAATAAAAATCATGAGTGAATTAATGAAAAAGTGGTATTTATTCAGGAAATCATGCGCGACAACAGTCTGAAGCTAAATCAGCTGATAGAATGACGCTAATGACGTAAACGTTTGTCAGAAAAACTTAGTGTTGCCACACATTGACTGTAAAAACAACCTTTATCCCTGGATAAAGGTGGTTTTTACGCTCATCGAAAATTGGTGCCCAAATAAAAGTCGGTTACAGTGTAGGTAAGAGGTTGTTTTTACGCTCAATCGATGTGGCTTGCCATAGGCAACAATTACCGGTAAAAAAGTTGGTTTTGAAATTTTGTTCACAAAGGTCGTTTTTACAATCAGGCATTCAAATAATTCCGTGCTTGATCAGCCTAGATAGCTCAGTGGTGCGGTCGGTCGACTATCGGTCGTGATCATAAGCACACCTAGCGCAGTCAGTAATTGAATTTTTGTTTAAGTGCATAATAATATCGTTTCGTCGTTTCAATTGATTTAATTTATTCAATAAAATATATTACCCAATGTTAATTTATTAGTAAAATAATTTGCCAGAAATTAATGTAACATTTCGAGTTCAATCACTAGGAACGCTATGGTTTTAATCACACGGAGCAAATTGTTCCGATACCTACTTTAAAATAAAATTTTGCTCCAACGGCCTCCTCTTTCACACAAAATATACTATTTCGCTGCGATATACACTTACAATACATTACATTCATATTACATTACGTTAAATTACATTAAATTACACTACACTACACCACAGAAGTAATAATATAGGGCTACCGCACTACACCCTAGACTACACCACACAACACTCACTACACCGCACAGCATTACACAACATTACACACACCATGTTTAATTCCTATACATACAATTTCTTATACATTAGAGATGAATTAACTAGCAGCTACAATTACGACGAAGGTAGTGAAATTAATCGGCGGCGGTTAGTCTTGTGCCGCACTGCAAAGGTGTGGAACCCAGGGAATATCTTTCCCCACTCCTACAATCCACGGATCTTCAAATCCACAGAACCGGTAAACTCTGGAACGCTCTCCCTGCCCACATATTTCCCCCCAATTATAGTCTCGGGTCCTTCAAGAGAGGCGTGAATGGGCACCTTGTTAGGCCGGCATGGCATTCGCAGCCCCCGCATGCGTCCCCGAATGTCCATGGGCGTCGCTAGACACCTTATGGGTGACTCGGCGCCATATGTCGCGCTAAGTATAAAAAAAAATCGCTGGTAATAGCCTTTCCCCAGCAACATTAGTCCACATCCACGCCGGACTGACACCTCCTCGGCGGTGAAATTGGCTGCGCCTGAGGCTTCGACCTCGGGCAGAGCCACCCAGTAGGGAGCAATAAAAAAAAAGTATGAAATCACCGCGGGAAACATGCATTTGAAAAAAGTCAGTCAGTCAGTCAGCCACTGATTGCATCAGTCGTCCCACCTGACGGGCGGCCTTCCCACACTCCGTTTCCAACGGCCAAAGGGGTATCAAAGCTCAAGTGGCAGTGGACTGGGCACGCCATCCGAGACGAGACGACGGCGACTAGCACTTATTCGTTTTCACTTGCACAATTTTGAAAGTAAAATATGAAAAGCGCTCCAGCATCAAAGACGAAACCCAAGGAGGGCCCCGAGAGAAACAGTTTAGCCCAAATAAAATTACCATCCTAAAAGGTCCGGCGGCGGAGGACCATCTCATTTTCGCGCGCAAATGTCAAAGCATCAGCGTTTTGGCGCGAACGGCCGCCATTACTATATATGTTGCCATATTGGAGGGGTACCTGATCGTAAAAAATAATTGGGTTGCAAATAAAAAGGGCGCATTCGTATTCGTTACGAGCGGCGCGGCGCGGCGGCGGGACGTATACGGACGTATACGTAGATATAACAATAAATAAAACAGCCTATGTTCCATCTATCTATTCACATTGGCTTGTTGGCTTCTGCGATGTAAAGCTATATCCATCTCGACGTGTGAAAATATATGAATCGCAGCGTTATATATAATATTAATGTGAAAAGTTATTTACAAACAAAGCTACGGTTCAGATTTAATGAAACAACTCAAAACTGACGGTTTCGAGAAAATAATGTTGAAAGACTTCTAAACCCTTCCATCTCCACGTTTAAACTCATCGAGGCTAAAAGGACTATCGGGAAACAGGCGACAGACAACAGGTTTTCTGATAATAAAGATATTAGTGTTGGTGGAACTCCGGTTTTCTCCTTTAGCAACGAGCCTTACAAGGTTAGGTTGTCGTTTGAAAAGTCCTGACAAAAGTCCGGACATGTCCGGATAAATCCGTACGAATGGTAACCCTATACAAGGTCAGCTTGGCATCTCGGTCGGTGCCCAACAGGGCGGGGGTTATAACCGCAACCGCAAATTCATAGGTTCCTTCTAAAGTGATTTGTATCTGCGGCATTTGAGGCTCTCCGCCCTAGCCGCTACGCTGCCATCCCGCTGTAATACATACCACACGCTGTATCCCGACAATCGGGGTGAACACAGTAATCGGTGTTGCGCTGCAAATACTCTGGTAAATTACAGCGCACCACCGACCACCACGTTTAGCAAAGTATTAGGACAAAATAACTATCAAGCAGCAAGTACACCTTCTGTATGACCGGTGCAAGGATCGCGCCTAGGTGAGATGTGGCTACCATCGGCTGTTACGACATGCACGGGAAGAGATGCAGTGGACCTTTGTCAGGATCATGGCACGTAGATATAGGTTGTCTTCACCTACGCCGTTGGCAAACGGGCCTCGAAACGGACTAGTCAGTCAGTCAGTCAGTCAGTCCGTCAGCGTGTGTAGCGTCCACTGCTGGGCATAGCGTCTCTAATTTTCCTCCAGTTCTCCCGGTATTCAGCGGTACGGAACCACTGATTTCCTCCGACGTTCTTGATGTCGTCGTCCCACCTAGACTTGGGCTAATATTATTCAAATGCAAGATATTATGTCTATTACTAAGTTTAGAGCGCGGAGTTTGCCTGCATGAAGGAATTTCACACATCGTTATAATTGGCATCAACATTGACGCTATTAGTGTGGTCTTCGCTAGAATTCAATGTTCAGGCATTTCGATGTGTGTTGTCCCACACAGTTTAGATTCCGCTGCAGTGGAATGAGAACAAATGATTTTGAAAATGTATCGATGCATTCCTCAATAGTGGTCAACGATTTACGAAGGCTCTCCGAGCCGCGCCTCTCCGCTTCCCTCCCTCGCAGCTAGAGTTGCCAACGGTACTTATTAAAATAAAGTTATAATTATTTTTAATTAGAAAAAATGCAAGGCGAAAATCATTGGAAAAAATACATCCCGGCCAGGATTCGAACCTGGGTCTCTGGTTTGAGCCGCCAATGCGATAACCAACTACGCCACCGGGCGAGTGCGAGTTCGTGCTTAGTACTAACATATAAACATAAAATATTACATTTTGTTATTTATTAGGTCTTCGTACTTTAAACTTTTGAGTAGCAAAAAAATAATCCACGTTAAACTGTAGGTCCCTTCCCTTCTTACCTTACTAGGTGGTAGGTTTTATTCCGCCCGGGTTGGTACCACCGCACTGATTAAAACGTCGGTCGAAACGGCTATGTAAATAGTTAATGTTTTCCGTCCAGTTCAGTGTAGCCGACATGAAATGAAGGGAAGCACTGACATGGCACCTTGTTCACCCGGTGTTATGGGCTGACATCACGGATGTTGTAGGTGATGTAGGCAACCGTGACAGTTTCAGTAAAAAAAAATGTAGAAAAACCTCAAAATACGAATTTCAAAATCTCCTAATGGTGTTTCCCCGCTAGCCAATTGAGTAAAACCAAGCAAAACTTATGAATATTCCTAGCCAAATGTGTATGAGGCATACCCTGTAAGTACTGGTGTTCATTAAAATTAGAAGCGGTTTACAAGGCTCCCAGTACTTAGGCACGTATTTCACCCGGTGTTATAGGCTGACATCACGGATGTTGTAGGTGATGTAGCCAACCGTGTCAGATTTCATAAAACCTATATTGGTATAATAAAAATATTCAATTCCTAATAATTTTAGTTCAACAATAATTCTAGCAGTCTTATTCATTTTCTGCGCTAGCTCTATTTTCACACAAGTTGGTCCTGGCTTAATATTCTCTAATTTTGATACTCGTATTAACGCGAAGTCAATGTTGACACACATAGGTACATACGTATATATTGAAATTTACTATCGAATTTGCATGTATAATTTGATATGTACGCCCGCGGTAACATTCTGTTTGAACTTGTGTTATATAAGACTAGCTTTTGCTCGCGGCTTCGCTCGCGCGAAATTCGTATTTAAAAAGAAGAAAGTAAGTAAGCCCGCTACTGTACCTTTATTTCGGCGCGCGGAACAATTCAGTTTGTATGAGAATCATAGCGTAACCGGAAGTGAATTTTATTTAGCCTATCCTGTGCCCCGTATGGTTAAATGTGCTTGTACTAAGTTTCATCGAATACGGATGATCGGTTTAAGAGTTATGGAGGAACATACATACATACAGAAAAGATTTCTAAAAATCGTCACTTTAGTTTTAGTATCATGCATAGAGTCCACAAACGCAATATCTCATAAAACAAAGTAACTTACTCCATGACCATCCCTTACAGATTTATTATTAGTATATATAATATATATCTATTGATTGATGGTGAGGTGGTGGCTTTAACCACCACCGCACATAGAGTCTCGTGGCGTGCACCACTTTCCTTCAGTTCCCTTCAGTTTGTCCATTTATTTCAAGAATCATACCAGCACATCTTCGCCGCATTTTCGGTGGAAACGATGGGGTCATGGTCTGAGGAGGCAAAGCGGCTCGCGAAAGACATCGGTATGTCCCTGTACACTGCTTCAGGAGAACAACGTTCGCTCGAGTTCCTGAGGCAGCGTATCAGTGTGGCCATCCAGCGAGGCAACGCCGCTAGCGTCCTCGGAACAGTGCCCACATCGTCCCACTTGGAGGAGAGTCTCGTGGCGTGCACCACTTTCCTTCAGTTCCCTTCAGTTTGTGCATTTATTTCAAGAATCACACCAGCACATCTTCGCCGCTTTTTTGGTGGAAACGATGGGGTCATGGTCTGAGGAGGCAAAGCGGCTCGCGAAAGACATCGGTATGTCCCTGTACGCTGCTTCAGGAGAACAACGTTCGCTCGAGTTCCTGAAGCAGCGTATCAGTGTGGCCATCCAGCGAGGCAACGCCGCTAGCGTCCTCGGAACAGTGCCCACATCGTCCTACTTGGAGGAGAGTCTCGTGGCGTGCACCACTTTCCTTCAGTTCCCTTCAGTTTGTGCATTTATTTCAAGAATCACACCAGCACATCTTCGCCGCATTTTCGGTGGAAACGATGGGGTCATGGTCTGAGGAGGCAAAGCGGCTCGCGAAAGACATCGGGATGTCCCTGTACGCTGCTTCAGGAGAACAACGTTCGCTCGAGTTCCTGAGGCAGCGTATCAGTGTGGCCATCCAGCGAGGCAACGCCGCTAGCGTCCTCGGGACAGTGCCCCACTTGGAGGAGAGTTATTAATTTTTGTATAGGTTATAGGTTTTTATTTTATTTTGTAATAAGCTCTATGTGTGGTTTTTCCTATATAATATTTTGTTATAGTGTTTATTTCTGTAAAATGTTTTCGGAGCAATTGTTTTTCAAGAATACGTTGCTCCATAGTCTGAATTTTTTATAAATGAAAATTTTTCTTCTCTACAGATCTGTTATATTTTTGCAATGCCCTAAATTGTCCCAATTAAAAAAAAAATTAAATGTCTCGTGAACTTCTAATGAAATTTAATAATCGCTGGTGTTTCCAGATTTCGATATTATTATTTTATTCGTATTCCGTCCGACCTTTTCAACGCTTCCAATCAAAACAATAAACTCTTTTAAATTCCCCGCTAATGTATAGTCTATGCGCCTATCGTTCGCTGCAGCGCTGGCTGTGCCATAGACAAGTCGAATGTGTTTTGCAAATGGCGGCCCATTATTTCCGGTAGGCCGGGCGTTGCGTTAATAAATTTCAACTGGCGCGCGCGCGAATTTCGAATACCGAATGCTCACTGATTTGTATTTAGAACGGAAAAATAAAAAGAGCTCCGCATGACGGTTGATAGCTATACCCATTGTTGATATATTCTGCATGTGTTCTGTTATTTTGGCCGATCGTGAAGTATTGTGTAAAATTTGAGAGATCGAATTTCGAGCTTACTGGGGATTATATTTGCGTACACACAGTTACACGCGCTTTCAGGCGTGTATTATATTAGCAAAATCAGGTGCCCTGTAAATATTACGAACGAGTTATTCATTTCACCCTAATACACCCTTTAATTTATTTCAGGAAGTTTAGAGGTTATATGGATTTTTAAATTACCGTGGTTGTTAGACATTATTTTTTATAACAAAACAGCTTTACTCACGGTTGTTCCGAGCTATGTTGCTCCACGTTTCGGGCCAAGTTGGAAGAGACCAACCGTCGCACCAGGCAGAGCGCTCATGAGGATGGGCCATACGCTTAGCCCGAAACGTCGAGCAACATAGCCCGGAACAACCGTGAGTAAAGCTGTTTGGTTATAAAAAATAAAGTTTAGAGCTGTTGTGTTTTATGTTATACTTAAAAACATACTATGCTCTATATCGTTATGCAATAAAATTACAGACAGCTGTCCGTTTATGACAATCTGTTAATATATTTTTAGGGTTCCGTATCCATACGGAAGCCCGACAAGCAAGGGTAAGCAGAGTAATCGGTCTTGTAATAAACACCGACCACCAACGCTTGGCAATATATAACTATCGAGCAGCAAGTAAGGTACGAATATCCACCTGCTTCATGACTCGGAGGAAGGACCGTGCCAAGGTCAGAGGTGGCTTTTATTAAATGCACGAGGAGAGATGCAGTAGGGCTATTCTGGTTTTCATAATGAAAATATTTACTTAAATAAATTTATATCTGTGTTTCTGTTTCTTATTTTTAAATACGCGCGTATTTACCAAAGGATTTCATATTCCACATCCACAAAAACTAAATTGAATTTCACAAAATAAATAATCATTAATTTGTTGAAACTTTTCCTCTTTCAATACCAGCGCTCCTTCAAAATCAATTAAAAACCATACTCTGAAACCAAAAAGGCACAAATGACGCTCGCATAGACAACCGCATAGTTTATGATTCAACGGCCATTGTCTGTGGCTTTTTCTGTTTATTCGAGGGCTTTTTATAGCCTGAAAGATTTATGAAGTTCCACTGTAATAATTTTTTATTTATTTTTTGCAGGTTTTTCGTAATTTATTCTATATCTCGGACACAGAGGGCGGCCGCTGGTTTTCGAGATAAAGCTGGAATTAAAGCTACATATATTTCTGGTTTATGTTTTCTGTTGATATGTTTCGACACATAGACGGATAAATATTACGAATTCGACTAGAAAAAAAATTATATTCAAAAATTTCACCTAACCTAACATCCTTCAACATCGTTCAACAACCTAAACAATCGGTTCTGCAGATCTTTCCTCCACAGAACTGGTAAAATCTGCAACGCTCTCCCCTGCCCGCATTTTTCCCCAAGTATAGTCTCAGGTCCTTCAAGAGACGCCTGAATAGGCACCTGTCAGGCCGGCATGGCATTCGTAACCCCCGCGTACGACCGAATGTCCATGGGCGTCGTTAGACACCTTATTTATTGGCTAGGCGCCACATGTCGCGCTTTTCTATAAAAAAAACATAACCAAACCTACACCTATCACACAACGAACTAATAACGGATATTAACGGAAAATTGTTTTAAGTTGATACGTATTATTATACTAGCTGTGCCCGCTGCTCCGCCCGCTCTCATATTTCACTTCACTGCTAACCTCATAAGCCATTTAGCGTGATAGTAAGTAGCCTATAGTTGATGGGAAAAATCAAGCTATCCGTAGAATTTTGTTTTATTAAAATCGGTTCAGTGGTTCTCGAGTTATAAGCGGACCGACAGACATACACTCAGACACTCAGACACTCAGACAGAAAGCAGACGTTAGATTTTATTATAGGTAAGGATGAAAATTACTAAACTACCTATCTGGAAATTTTTCAGATTGTATTAGTGCATATACCACTTTTAAATCAGTTGAGCCCTTCTCGTAGTTTAAGTGGACTTAACAGACAAGACTTAGAGATTTGAAAAAATTACTTAGAAGTAATTTTTGTCTATGGAAACTGACACGGTTGGTTACATCACCTACAACATCCGTGATGTCAGCCCCTGCCACAGGTTGAACTAGGTGCCATGTCAACTTCCCTTCATTTCATGTCGGCTACACTGAACTGGATGGAAAACACGAACTATTTACATAACCGTTTCGACCGACATTTAATTCAGTGCGGTGGTAGCAACCCGGGCGGGATAAAACCTAGTAAAGTAAGAAGGGAAGGGACCTACAGTTTTACGTGGAATCCGAACCACGGTCAGCCTCCAACGGTCGAGCGGCCACCCATCCAAGTACCGACCGCACCACTGAGCTACCGAGGCTGACAATATATTTAAGTGATGAGGAAGAAGAAACATTTTCAAAATTATACCAGTGCATTATCTGCGAGTCATGTACGAGTGAATTGTGTTGGATCATATTGTGAGTTTGACTTTTGACAAGAAAAATGCTACTTCTCTTATTTCTCTCTCTAGCGACCTCAAATTGCTGCTTTAAGAGGGAGCAATTTGCAAGTTAAAAATCCACCTCGAACAAACCTCAACCGGTTTAACATAAACAAATGCACAATACAGAGTATGTTTAGGTTTCCGTATCCCGTACGGAAGCCTATTACTAAGCCTACGCCGTCTGTCTGTCTGTCCGTCCGTCCGTCCTTCTGTCTGTCCGAGGGCTGTATCTCTTGAACCGTAATAGGTAGCTCGTTGAATATTTTACAGAATATGTGTTATTATGTCCGATGTAACAACAAATAATAAAAATAAGGAAAAGTAAAAAATTCAAGGGGGTTCCCATAGAAGAAACCAAAAAGTGTATGCGCGCACGCCATCTACCGAATAGATTATGAAGCATTTTAACTAATCATGACATTAACTAACATGTAGCATTTCATAACACGCCATCTAGATGGCATGAGTGGCTCTAGCCATGACATGGCGATACGGAAACCTCGGTGCGCGAGTTTGACTCGCACTTGGCCGGTTTTTTTTTTAACTCTTAACGGCTCTGGATTCATTTTTATTATTATATTTTATCAACGTGTTTTTTATAAAATTATATAATGAAATTACGTATAGTTTTCTGGGTTTGTTAAAAGGTCCTCAAGTCTCGTGGGCACTTCACATTATATCACTTGGAGTTCACTGACTATCAATAGTCTGTCAATACCGTATTTTTTGACACTTGAAAACAATATGTTCATAATCCTCCATTAAATATAAATCCATAAACTCCATTTGTACCGTGTGGGGCCGGTACTTTAAAAGAATAGCCCCACTGCATCTCTCCCCGTGTAAGTCGTAAAAGGCGACTAAGGGATATGACTCCCTTCTTATATTACTAGGTGGTAGGGTTTAACCCACCCGGGTTGGTACCACCACACTGAATGAAAGGTCGGTCTAAACGGCTATTTAAATAGTTTGTGTTTTCCGTCCAGTTCAGTGCAGCCGGCACAACTGAAGGGAAGCACTGACGTGGCACCAAGTTCACCCGGTGTTATGGGTGTTATGGGCTGACATCACGGACGTTGTAGGTGATGTAGCCAACCGTGTCAGTTTACATAAAAAAAAAAAAAAAAATCCTCTTCTTGTTCGCTTTCACAATGAGTGCAGTAAGGGTCCTGTACTAATTTTAATATGTGCAGGTGAGTTAGAGTCTGGCCATGACGAAACATCAATCTGTTCAGCGTAGTAAATACAGACTCGCCAACACAATGTTGCCAGGCAATAAAAAGAACAAAACGTAGGCGTGTCGCCTTCTGTCAGATTCGGCGCCGAAACTTTCATTTGTCTCTCTTTTATTCATTTCTCGTGCGGTGGCAACACTGTCGAAGGCGGCGGCGGCAGCTGGGGTTTAGTGTTTGAACTTTGAAGCGTTTGAAGTCTTCTCAGTAAACGGTCTAGTCAGTCAGTCAGTTTTTTTTTTTATGGAAACTGACACGATTGGCTACATCACCTACAACGTCCGTGATGTCAGCCCATAACACCGGGTGAACTAGGTGCCATGTCAGTGCAATCAGTTAGCGTGTATGCGTCCACTGCTGGACATACGCCTCCAGTCGTCCCTGTCTTCAGCGGTAAGGAACCACTGTTTTCGGCCGACGTGCTCGATGTCATCGTCCCACCTGGCGGGTGGTCTTCCCACACTCCGTTTTCCTGTCCACGGCCGCCAGTGTAGGACACGGTTAGATACTCCAACGGTCGTCGTCTCTTCGGCTAACGTACCCAGCCCACTGTCACTTGAGCTTACCTACCCGTTGTCTGATATCTCGAGTACTATGGTGCGTCGGCGGATTGGATGCGGTAGGCATGGCTCACTTCATTGCTCGCTGAGCAACTTTCAACCTTTTGACAACAGCGACCGTCCGATTCCACTTTTCACACCCGTACGTCATAACCGGGTTAAAATTCGCATAAGTTAAAATTCGCCCTAACCTTCCTAATTTAAAGACACGCATATATAATACTAGCTGTGCCCGCGGCTCCGCCCGCTCTCATATTTCACTTCACTGCTAACCTCATAAGCCATTTAGCGTGATAGTAAGTAGCCTATAGTTGATGGGAAGAATCAATCTATCCGTAGAATTTTATTTTATTAAAATCGGTTCAGTGGTTCTCGAGTTATAAGCGGACAGACAGACAGAAAGCAAACGTTTGATTTTATTATAGGTATAAGGATGACCAGTGCTTCATCCCGGTTAAAAGGTATTAACTAAGAATTAATTACATTGCTCACTTTGAATTACATCAGAATAATTATTATTACCAAAACATCGATGACCAAAACCGGCAAAATTGTTTTGGGCTACATTTCAAAAAAGTAATAACAATATGACTTTTGCTATAGTTTTCTTATTTCGTCTAGTTATATGGTTGATTATTTTTTTTTTAGAATTTTAGATTTAGTTCTTTCGAATACTTAAAAAAATCATGACACATTTCTGATAATATCCGCCAATTAAGCCATTCTAAACATAATTATGTCAAATATCTAATAAAAAAAAATTTTTTGGCCCCCATTTCTCCCCAAATCTCCTGCTTTGCACCGTTTTGGTGCGGATGCCTAAAAATATTTTACTGACAAAAATAAATTACTAAATTCAAGAACCACCGGCCCTTACTTTCCAGCGATATCTTCGTTCAACTCTTAACAACAGATATCAAATTGGTTTATCCTCCCCGAGATCCTCCCCGCTCAATAAAACGCAGTTTCCTCTCTCCGCGACTCTCCCTCCGGGCGACAACAATAACTCATTGGTGGCAACATTGCCAGGTGCGGTTGTTGTCTTGTTCGCGTCTGGCAACACTGGAGTGAAGTGGGTCGCAGCCAGCGTATACAATTGTTCTGTATTGACAACTGAATTCTTAAGGATGCTTAGCTATATACATATTAGCCACATATACAGCAGCGGTCTGGGCATCAGGTTCTCTTGCGAGAGGTCCGCGGTTCGAATCCAATCTTGAATGAGTTTTTTTTATTTAAAAAAAAATTACGTGCATACATACCTTAACCCACTGCTCCATGGTTTTATTTTATTTATTTATTTCGGAAATACAGACAAATTGCAAGACAAAGAGAACTTAGGCAATAATACAGCGATTACACAATATGCTACTTCAGCTACGTATTTCACATATCCGCTCAAATGCCGGAGCCATTTTGCAAAATTATTTAACTTAAATTTATTTTTTATTTTTTTTCCAAAATATATGTTTTTTATTTGACTAAAATATACACAATACACAACAGCCTACAAAATACAACTATAAGTACACTAATACACTAAAACTAAAACTAATCTAAAATTAATATCCAGAAAACTTACAAAAAATAAAAAAAAGCCGCCGAAGCCCCGTCTCAAACTTAAATCAACTTAAATTATAAGAAGAGAAAAAAAAATGGTAATGTGTCAGTGGACTTCATAGTCAAGTGCACTTAGAGGAGAAAATAAAATCTATGTATATGTTTAATAAAGGCAGGTAGGTTTGTGATTCACAGCTAATGTTCACAGCAGACAAGTGTGCCATTACGATCGCACACATTTCATTACAATTTACAATACATTACAATCTGTCTGAATTATTGGATTAGGGGGGCTTAGGACCAAAGCAAAATGAGACAACATTCGCGATGTCAGCCCACATCACAGTGAGCTAACCACGGTGCTGTGGTGCCATGTCCGTGTGACCCACAATCGCAGATTATTTAGATATAAATTAGGTTCGGATTCCATATAAAAAAATATAGGTCCACCGGGTTACCCTGGGAATTGCCTAAGGCAATAAGCCCGCCCCTGCCCAAACATTAAGTAGTATAAAGTATTATTGTTTTATATGTTTACTATATACCTACCGGTATCTATTATATTATAATTTTTTTCATAAAAGCCCATACATATGGGTAGCTCAAAAGATCAAATCAAATGTAATTTTTTTTATTAATCAGGCAAACATAATCAGGCATACATTAAAGACAAGCTGTGCCCGCGGCTCCGCCCGCTCTCATATTTCACTTCACTGCTAACCTCATAAGCCATTTAGCGTGATAGTAAGTAGCCTATAGTTGATGGGAAGAATCAAGCTATCCGTAGAATTTTGTTTTATTAAAATCGGTTCAGTGGTTCTCGAGTTATAAGCGGACAGACAGACACTCAGACAGACAGAAAGCAGACGTTGGATTTTATTATAGGTAAGGATAAGGATAAGGGTGATTTGTACATAAAAATGCCTGACGCATGTCCAATAGTACCTATACCTAACTACATTCCCACACTGTAACCGCTAGATCGAATAATTTGATGGACACTGTCGCCTAAACTGGCCCTAAATCTGTTTCATAGGTGGCATTTGTTGGTCAAACCACTGGTGATTGCATTGATGTAACGTAATTTAAATTTGGAGCCACATGTCGTGCTTTCAATTAAAAAAACATCTGGTGGGCAAAAACGATTTCCCTGTCTGTCAGTAAACGCCAGACCTTCATCTGGTCACCAGATCTGGTGGATCTATAAGAATCTGCCAAACAAGATCCGTGTTGACATCTTTCTGCCAATCGCGCCCAGGTCGTCACAGGCAAGGTAGTGCCCCTCACCGCAACGTCACGAGGCTGTGTTTTGTGCCGCCTGTCTATGGCTGGAATAAACAAAAACATATCAACGGAAAGTTTGACCGCAAAATTAAAGAAATGCGAAATTGTATTGTATTTTTCAGGTCAAACGCTTTTTAGCTGTATTGTCCTCGCTGCGCCCGTATATGACTTTAGCGGGACATGAGTGGCGTGCAAAAGGCGGGATTATTGCAAAATGCAATTTCTTCCAGCCACTACTTTAGCGGTTTTCTGGCGGGGTTTCCTTCACTGTGGTAACAGTTAATGAGGAAGAATGGATGAATTCACTAGGGGAGAAATATGTGCCTTCGCAACATGCAATACGGTCTACGTACCGCGCGTAATGTTGCACGAATGACGTATGCAACATAGCGCGGCATTAGCTTGCCGCGGGGCATGTTACGGGCGATACTTCTACTGGTGTGTACAGAGATATGCCCCGCGGTATGTTGCCGCGGGGCATGTTACGGGCGATACTTCTACTGGTGTCTACAGAGATATGCCCAGCGATGTTCCAAAATGTTTCGTAGAAGTTGCGGGACATGTTCCGCGACATACTGGGCAAGGACGGAAACTATAATCAATGAAGTGATATGACATCGTATTGGAGAATTATTGAGGGACTGTTTTTTTTTATGGAAACTGACACGGTTACGTCACCTACGACATCCGTCATGTCAGCCCATAACACCGGGTGAACTAGGAGCCATTTCAGTGCTTCCCTTCATTTCTATTCTATTGATACGGCGGCGTTTGAAGATTCCGTGGTTGAAATGTTCGGTAAACACTCACCGGTCGACAGTTCAACACCCATGCGGTGAGACAAAGAAATAATTTTGAGAAACTACAGGCTCTCAAATGCTCAACATCAACAAACAAATCTTCTCGATCATGCAGCGTTAATGATAAAAGCGCGAGAGGTGTTTGAAGTTTGCGTGTTTTCGCATTTTTCAAAACATGTCAACTTGAAGGGCCGATTTGGGCCAGAAGGGATAGAATGGCAAAATAAAAATGTATCACGTATTTTAATTCGTCAGATGGATCTTTCATCCGACATATTATTTACAATTTTTGTACGTAGTCTGGTTGCTGAGTACTAGGCGTCGCAAAGTACAAAAAGTCTTAATTTTTTTTAGTCGCACCGACTTACCCGAGCCCAAAGGCGTTTCATCAAATTCACGTCAAAAAATAGTTAACGCTGTTTTTTTAGCCATTTGACATATGCCAAAGGCGGATAATGTTGGCGACACTGCTACACTGGTTGCGAAGGAGTAGCCGATACGTCTGTTTCTGATTTCACCTATACGAGTTATCAGTTGTAAAGTTCGACCGGCGAACTAAGCCTTTCTGAACCTTTTTCTTCAGGTTATAGAGTTTAAAATTCCTCGAAAACAGGTGTTAAAGCTGGCGCCATTAAAGACAGTATGCGATAATAAATCTTATTTACTAGCAAAGAGGGGTAGAAATCTCTTGAATTGTGGAACTGTTCAGTTGCTAAAACTTTAGTTGGCATCAGCTAGGAATCACCGCATATCTGCTAGTTCAACGTTATATCTATAGCGAACATTTTCATGTTAAATTGAATTTTACATACATTACATAGCGTCACGCCTGTTTCCCATTGGGGTAGGCAGAGACAACGGATCTCCAGGTGTCACGATCAGGGTTGCCAGGCCCCCCAGATAAATAAAGTGGGTATTTTTTATTTTCCAGGTGGCATTTTTTCGAAAAATACCTATGATTTTTAAGGGAGCCTTTTAATATTAATCATCAATACGGAGGCATTAAGGAAATAGGGCATACTTAATTTATAGACAACGCAGGTATTTCAATTGTTTTTATATTAATACCCTTCTCCTACGGAGCGGCCGATATCGGCCGCTTTATACATTAAATCACCTGCAATAACTGCTTTCAACAATTGGAACAATCACTTGAAATCGCAAATTGAAAAACAAGGAAACTTCATAGTCCACGTTGCTTATCTTTTGCCGTGAACGGAACACCGAAAACATGGACTGTCCACGGTAAATGTGGACCCTGGTCACGATCCCGACTCTTTCTAAAGCTCGTTGAATGTTATTACAAGCTAGTTGATGAAACTATTACTTGTCTATTGCTGGTTTGCTGCTACCTCAGCCCGCGCTTCCGCACATCGGCCTCACGCCACACCCGCTGACGCCTAGCTCAGTAGCGTTAGTATCTCTGTCGCGTAGCCAAAGAATATAATACCGCGTAGCCACGCCCGTATTATATGTGTAATTGAGCTACATACCCCTCGCGCGTGTACGAATTTTGTATTTTTTTGCGTTATTTGTTTTATTACTAACATTTGTTGTGTTCAAATGCCAATACGAGTAAAAAAAGGAATAGGAATATGACTATGACGTGTGCGCTAGCTTCACTAGTCATGTCACTTAATTACGTAGAATTATTATTACATGGTAGTACATATTAATTCAACGCCTGAAATACGAAGTAACGACAGTTCAGTTTAACACCTGGTGGCGGGAGCATTCGTCTATCCGACTTTTTTGTCGACGGTACCGATAGCTGTTACGTCATAACCGTCAGCGGTGGCATACTGGAACCAGACGACTAATATGTTGATATAATGTACGCAGGTCATTATAATTTTATTAAAAGTCGTGAGTCGTGTCAACTTCTCTGTTGACACGACACACAAGACACGCGCGTTAATAGACTTTCCCCAGCGACGACGCACGTTAGTCCGCCTTCAACCAGGACTGGCACCTCCTCGGGGGCTAAATTGGCTGTGCCTGAGGCTTCGATCTCGAGCACAGCCACCCAATTCGGAAGAAATAAAAAATTACATAAATAAATACATTTAAAAAACGCATATTTTGCATAATATTTCAACTTTTATTAGTCGTCGTCAGATAATAAAATTTTAAAATATACTCGTATAAGGTCTTTCATTAGTAGGTAACGATACGCTAAGAGACGTATGTGTATCAGATACTGATCACGCTCCCATACCAATTTTTTTACGATATAAAAAATCTACTCACTCCTCAAATTTAATACGTGAAGTGCGCGTATTTCACCTTAATAAGTACGTTTTTTATATTGTAAAAAAAAATTGGTATGTGAACGTGATCAGTATCTGATACACATACACCCCTTAGCGTATCGTCACCTACTATTGAAAGACCTTATATATAGGGTGTTACGATGACCATGTCATTAACTTCGAGAGGGTTACATAGACACTCAAATAAACACGTTACGCAAAAAAAAAAAATATGTTTGTAGTATTACTTTTCGAGAAATTTAACAAAACATGTTAGCTACCTAAACATTAACCTGTGTGTAACAGTAGGTAACTTGCATTGTACGGGGTCAATGACCGTACTATGTTCAAACGCAGAACAGCTGTTTGTTGTAAGTAAGTCACAAGGTCACTATGATTGGTTTTTACAGCTACTTGTTTGATTTAATTTTTTTGTTAGGAGAAAAAATGCTCCTACAAACATATGTTTTTTTCTTACGTAAAGTGTTTATTTCAGTGTGTATGTAACCCTCCCGAAGTTAATGACATGGTCAGCGAAACACCTTATATATACAAGTTTAATATGTCAAATGTTGATGACGAAATTATTATAAAAATACTAAAACCAAATATTGGTCAAAATGAAACTATTTCATTGATAAAATAAATAAGTATGCATGCGTGTCAGAGCACAATACGCCTCCTATGTGCCTTTGTAACTCCTAAACTACTGGACAGAGACGATGCTCTATAACCGGATTATCTCTTTCTAAAGCCAGATGTACATTATTTACTGCCTAGTACTGTACATATTTACACAATTTTTTTTCCGCTGCATCTCTCCCCGTGTATGTCGTAAAAGGCGACTAAGGGATATGACTCCCTTCTTATATTACTAGATGGTAGGGTTAAACCCGCCCGGGTTGGTACCACCGCACTGAATGAAAGGTCGGTCGAAACGGCTATGTAAATAGTTTGTGTTTTCCGTCCAGTTCAGTGTAGCCGGCACGACCGAAGGGAAGCAAGCACTGACGTGGCACCAGTTCACCCGGTGTTATGGGCTGACATCACGGATGTTGTAGGTGATGTAGCCAACCGTGTCAGTTTCCATAAAAAAAAAAAAACATACAATATATACATGTTTTGTATGTACAAAAGTAATTTAAATTATATGACCATTTTCTTCATTCAAATGTGTACCTACATATATTAATGTTGAAATAGAATATTATGGAATATTAGACCGAATGTCCATGGGCGTCGTTAAACAACTTGCGGGTGGCTCGGCCCCACATGTCGCGCTTTCTACAAAAAAATTATAAAAAATAAAAAAAGAGACATTATTTAGGTACTTATGAAATAGCAATTCATCAGTGACATACCTACCATAACAAGAGCCCCGTCACAGCCAGGTAAGGTACCTAAATACAATTAACCACATAATGTGGTGGTAATAGAGTGGCATGCTCGAAATTCGAGAAACAAAAATGACGAAATATTGTAATGATTAGGCATAATAGGTGGCACTGACGCGCGACGACGACGGCCGCTGAGGAGGGAATACATGTAGGTTTGTTTTGACAGCTGCCAGCTGGCGGGAGCGTCTCGCCTTGACGTATTCAACGTTTTTGCAGTTTGTCACAACCCCCCCCCCGAGTATTTTTGTGTAAATTGGTGGATGATTTGAGTACTCAAAAAAAAAATCGATATAAAATGTACTGTGTGGGGCCGGTACTATAAAAGAATAACCCCACTGCATCTCTCCCCGTGTATGTCGTAAAAGGCGACTAAGGAATATGCCTCCCTTCTTATATTACTAGGTGGTAGGGTTTAACCCGCCCGGGTTGGTACCACCGCACTGAATGAAAAATCGATCGAAGCGGCTATGTAAATAGTTTGTGTTTTCCGTCCAGTTCGTGCAGCCGGCACGACCGAAGGGAAGCACTGACGTGGCACCTAGTTCACCCGGTGTTATCGGCCGAAATCGCGGATGTTGTAGGTGATGTAGCCAACCGTGTCAGTTTCCATAAAAAAAAAATAATAATAAAAAAAATAAAAAAATTTCAATAATAATAATCGACAAAGTATTATTGAAGCTATTCTATTTATATAGTATTTTCTATTTATTTCAAATAAAGTATGCATACAACACAACTAACAAATAATAACATTAAATTAAAAACTATACTAAATCTAAAATGTAACCTATCTATAAAACCTACTAACAGACCTATAAAACCTACTAATAAACCCATAAAAGAAAACTAGCAACTCTCCTCCAGGAGAGACGATGTGGGCACGGTTCCGACGACGCCAGCCGCATTTCCTCGTTGGATGGACATGGACGCTGCCTCAGGAACTCGAGCGATCGTTGTTCTCCTCAAGCAGTGTACAGGGACATCCCAATATCTCTGATAAGCCGCTTTGCCTCCTCTGACCACGCCCCCATCGTCTCAACCGAAAATGCGGCGAAGATGTGCTGGTGTGATTTTCTATTTTATTTTTAATTCTCACACTCAACTCTTTTGCTGCTACCTACTTGCATTTCACTATATTAATCGCCTCTCGAAACATCCAAATGTTGACTGGAAGAAATCTCTGTAAGGGATAAGTGCGCCTTTGCACCTCATGTAAATGTTCGAATGTGATTGTTACGGTTAAATGTTTCTTGGAGCATTAAAGTATTTCTAACACACAAAAATAAACGAATCAAAACCTTTTTTTTTCTAATTAAGTCATTTCGTCAATCCCGAGCTAATTTGCATCATTTCGTTCAAATGAACACATTTTGCATACAGTTAAAGCATTTGCGCTTTCCACATTTCAAATACGACAACAATTCAAAAGGGTAGAACTGCTCCGTTATTTATTTACTGCTATGTTATTTTAATACATATCACACGCTGTATCCCGACAATCGGGGTAAGCAAAGTAATCGATGTTGTGCTGCAGGTACTCTTGTAAATCACAGCACAAAACCTACCACCACGTTTAGCAATGTATTCGGACAAGATAACTATCAAGCGGCAAGTAAGGCACGAAGACCCACCTGCTACATGACTCGGTGGAAAGACCGTGCCAAGGTGAGAGGTGGCTAGCTCCGTTATCCGTTTAATTATAAATATAATAAAATTAACACAAAGTAATTAGCTAAATTCTTAATAAAAAATCTCCTCAATTTCTGCTTAGGCTGCCATGGTACCACGGATACTTATAGCGTTCCCTCCTTGAACTGATTTTGTTAAATATTTCATAAGTATTCGTTTCTTTGTCGCACCGCTAGGGTGTGGAACTGCCTTCCGGTGAGAGCTGTATATTACTATTATTTCATTTAATTGGCACTACCCATGAACATTACCTACAATCCAAGGCATGGCTGGTAGAGAATGCTTTAGGATGCCTGACATGGCACCTACTTAACCAAGGTGTTGTGGGCACTCATCGCGGATGCACGTGATTTAGCCAACCTTGTCAGTTTCCATTAAACAAAAGAATGTTTTCGTTTCATTAATTTCGTTCCATTCAATTTCACACCATTTCCCAACTAACATTATGGTGTTAAGACAGGCGTTATAAGAGCTGTTTAATAGAAGCCCATTCTCATACAGGTTAAGGTTCTTTAGTGACTTTACAATAGCGTTAGTAAGTGCTATAAGGGTGGGACAAAAGCTCTACAGTAGTGACGCGTTATATTAATCCAATATACCACTTTAAGATCTATAAACAACCTGCCGTTAGCACCAATTTGTTTGTTGGGTTATTACTGCTCACTTGCTCGACAGTAAGATGCCTTCTCTATCATTTTGAATTATTTGCTAAATACGGAAATCAAATTAAATTTGAATGTTAATATCAAGCAAGACGGCTGAATGATTAGAAGCTGAAGCGAGAGAGCGCCGCATATGAATATTTATTTTAATTCATGATTTTGATTTAGAATACGCCATTTTTAGGGTTGAGTGAACTTTCGTCGTCACGATAAACCTATGAAAGCTGTCAGATATAATTGAAAAAATAGATGCCATCTCTGTCATACATACATATACATATCACACACGCTGAATCCCGAAAAACGGGGTAAGCAGAGTAATCAGTGTTGTGCTGCAAGAACTCTGGTAAATTACAGCACAACACCGACCACCACCTTTTACACAGTATTCGAACAAGATTCAATCGATCAAGCAGCAAGTAAGGCACGAAAACCCACCAGCTGCATGACTCGGTGGAAGTACCGTCCCAAGGTGAGAGGTGGCGAGCCTGTCGCCCTTTAGCACGGCATCTTGTTCTTATCCCTTAGTCGCCTTTTACGACATGCATGGGTAGAGATGCAGTGGGGCTATTCTTTTTAAGTACCGGCCCCACACGATACCTATCAATTTATTAATTGTATGCCCCTTACCTGGCTGTCACGGGGATCTTGTTACGGTGAATAAGGTAAGTAGGCCATTGATGAAATTATATTTCGTAAGTACCTAAATAATATCTCTTTTTTATTTTTTACTAGCTTTTGCCCGCGGCTTCGCTCGCGTGAAATTCGTATTTAAAAAGAAGAAAGTAAGTAAGCCCGCTACCGTACCTTTATTTCGGCGCGCGGAATAATTCGGTTTGTATAAAAGCCACATCTTAGCGTAACCGGAACTGAATTTTGTTTATGAGTTATGGAGAAACATAATATACTCCTTACATAGAAAAAAATATTTCTAAAAATCCTCAATTTAGTTTTAGTATCATACATAGAGTCTACAAACGCAATATCTCATAAAACAAAGTAATCTTATTCCATGACCATCCCTTACAGATTTATTATTATTAGTATTGATAGAATTCGCGACATGTGGACCCGAGCCACCCATAAGTTGTTTAACGACGACGTCCATGGACATTCGGTCTAATATTCCATTTGAACATTGACATATGCTAATTTGAATTTGCTGACAACTTACTCTTGGCAATACCGGCTCACTCAAGATCGTTCTACACGGACTCTTTCACAGTACAAACAGCTCGCCTCTGGAATAATCTGCCTGTGCATTTACGCTCCTGTACGTCTATGAATGTATTTAAGATAAATTTAAACAAACTTCTCCTCTCGTTACCGAAGTAAATGCAATTTATATTACATAAGTACCTATCTTTACTCCCCTTCTCTTACTCTCCTGTCATTCAGTTGATTGTGTTGCACAACGGTACCACCGATTAATGTACATATAATATGTAAGTTTATTATATACATATATATGCATAATAAAGTATCTATGTAGTATTCGTACGTAGTTTATTATACATATTTCTTTAATCTAACACATTGTCACAAACTATTCTTGTTCGCCTGCATGTACTTCTCCCACATCCCAAAGGTTAGTTAGAATAGAATGCCTCGCGGCATTAAGCTCGCCTGTTGTACCTAATTTTGATAAATTGGTGTTCAATAAAGAATATATACATATACATTTCAATGAAGAAATGGTCATGCAATTAAATAACTCTTTCTTGATATTCTGAGAGTTTATTTAAACGTAAAATTATAATGTTGTATCTCCTTAAAAATAAAAAATAAATAAAAATAGTTCATTACAGCATTATTTTTTATGGAACTGACACGTTTGGCTACATCACCATTCGCGATGTCAGCCCATAAAACCTTAGTGTACTAGGTGCCAAGTCAGTGCTTCCGTTCGGTCGTGCCGGCTACACTGAACTGGTCGGAAAACACGAACTATTTATATAGCCCTTTCGACCGACCCTTCCAACTATTACAACTACAAGGTAAGAAAGGGATCGTCATACAATTTTTCGTTGAATCCCAACCACGGCCAACCTCCAACGGTCGCACGGTCACCCGAATAAATTCTGACCGCGCCCATATGTGCTGACCGCACCACTGCGCTACCGAGGCTGACACGTTTTTTTATCGCTTATTTATTTATGCTAAAACTTTTGTGTACTAAAATGAAAAATTGTCATGTATTTTTTTAAATTATTGAAAAACAGTATCACGTATTCTCTAAAATACAACCTTCGGCGCGTAAATACGTTTATGGTTCTTCGTTTTTGGCACAAAAAAAAACTTATTACCTCTAAACTTAGTACCTCTGTTATTTTAAACCTTTCTCCACATTAAACACGCGTTTTTCTCAACAGTTTGAACCTAGTCAGTCACTCTATCGTTTATTTTACCGACTACAAAGTAGCACGTGCGTAACACTTCTATATTTACCTAACCACGGCGCTCGTAGGGGTCAAAGCGTTCCGGACATTTGCATATACAACCCTTTGAACGAGGGTCGACTAACAAAAACTTTGCGTGTTCCGTTCAATGTGCCGTCACCATGTTGACATGAAGTATAGACAAGCCAGCCAAGACAACTAAACAGTAGAGCCAACGAGACGAGATAAAGTTCGTAAAGCACGCTGACTATAGCCTCGATAGCTCAGTGGTGCAGACAGTCGACTGTTGCTATTGATTGTTAAGGAACGCTAGGCGCGATCAGGTGACCGCTGACCGTTGGAGGCTCACCGTGGTTAGGATTCCACATAAAACTGTAGGTCCCTTCCCTTCCTACCTTGCTCGGTGGTAGGGTTCAACCCGCCCGGGTTGGTACCACCGCACTGAATGAAACGTCGTCGGTCGAAACGGCTAAGTAAATAGTTTGTGTTTCCCGTCCAGCTAAGTGTAGCCGGCACGATCGAAGGGAAGCACTGACATGGCACCTAGTTCACCCGGTGTTATGGGCTGACAGTCAGTATATTATAAATTGTTAGTCATCTAATCTGACTTCAAAATAACGCCTATCGTCGCGATGTAACCAGCCATAGTTCAACACCAGCCACGATTTCATCCACACAGGCATGTCTGCACTTGCTTTAAACACACGCTGGCTTCATTTCTGTCCCTATTCTTAAACAATATACATATGTTTTGTTACTATTAGCCAACGGAAGTAGTGTTTTGTCGCTGGGACATAAATCTGCCTTTTATTTCCAACCACGTTTATACTTGCTCTACTTACTCACTCACTCATCCTTCAATATTACGAACGGCGCGTCTGAAAACATCGAAAGATTAGATTTTTGTATTTTGTTGATATTGTTATATCTTTTATAAATATTATATTACAAGACACACATATTCTAATTCATTTCGACTTCAGTCGTCATCAGTTATAAATTTAAAATATAGATACTAATTAATTAACAATATTTACAATGTTTGAGGTGTCAAATGATGATGGCGGATGATAGATCGACACCTGATTGGAATAACATTGTAACATTGTAACTAGATTTCGTTAGGTTTACAGGAGAGCATAAACAACATTGTAATTATCCGAAAAAAATTGCTATCTCATTCTGTATGAAAAATTCGCATTTTTTATTATGCTAATGTTTATTCTATGTTTTGGCCTTTCTATCTGTATACGACCGTGGTTCGGATTCCACGTAAAACTGTAGGTCCCTTCTCTTCTTACCTTACTAGGTGGTAGGGTTTAACCCGCCCGGGTTGGTACCACCACCGCACTGAATGAGACGTCGGTCGAAATGGCTATGTAAATAGATCATGTTTTCCGTCCAGTTCAGTTCATAGCCGACATGAAATGAAGGGAAGCACTGACATGGCACCCAGTGATCCGGTGTTATGGACTGACATCAGGGATGCTGTATGTGATGTTTAGCCAACCGTGCCAGTTTCCATAAAAGAAAAAAAGTCAACTCTTCAGCTATTCTCGCTCATTACCAAAATTAAACATCTCTTTTAATGCCAACTTTTAGCTATAAAGTATCACTTACTGAATGAGCTAATTTACTCTTTATTCACCAGGAACACAGGTAACATTTTAAACTTCATAAGATATCTTTCAAACCAATTTGAATCTTCATCCATTGACATAAGGCTCAATCTAGCTTAGTTCTGTGGTTACTGACCGACCCGTATAACACTCTTAGCCACAAGCTATTATAAAAGCAGACCTTTTTTGAAGCCCCTACTCGCGTTAATTAGGATATAAACAATATAAATGTGTTTTCTGGGCTTACTTTAATATGTGATAATTTTGAAAGATGTTTTTATTTTTAAAGAAATTTAATGCATGATTTTCTTTAAGAATTTGTATCCCTATAGAAAAAACTACGAATCTCAGGTTAGCACCAATGAGTTCTTAGACTAAAAATAGAAACATATGAGAGGGAGAGAGAGCGAGAGAGAGAGAGAGAGAGAGAGAGAGAGAGAGAGAGAGAGAGAGAGAATAAGGGTTTGTGTGTTGTCTCAGTAAAACGACCGAAACTTTTTTCAGCTGTCAAAACAAACGAAAATGTCATCCGACCTCCGCGGCCGTGTCGGCACCTAGGCACCAATTATGCCAAATTTTCACCACACCGAACTTTTTTTTCTGATCTAGAATATGCCACCCTATAGCCAATTTAGCCCGGAATCTGAGATATCATAATTATTGATGTGTAATAAAATCAATCACAGTATTACTAATTTCCTAATACGTTTAAAATATGATCATGCTTAAAATTACGTTCATCAGTAACGAATCAAACATTTAGGTCATATGTCCTGCCCATAGATATTTTCTTTTAATCGGATATTCTAAGGGCATTCGACTGATGATTATGGCATGTCATGTTTATGATGCAGGTATGTCATGTGATGTAAAAAAGAAATTAAGACGCTGACAAGGATCCTTATAAAATCGGTCATGAGTGTCTGTCCGTCCGTCCGTCCGTCCATCTGTATGTCACACGCGCTCTCCAAGGTAATTACCCCGGAACGCAAGCTCAATAAATCGAAAAAAAATTATATAGTTGTGTATTTGGTCATAACGTTATGAAAATTATTTTCAAATTTATATTTTAAACGATTATTGAAAAAAGGTTTTCAAAAATTTCACGTTTATATTAGGTATACGTTTTTAAAAATTTGGCTACTGGACCATCTGTTTGTCAATAATGTTGGCACTTGTTTTTAGGTTTCCGTAGCCGTCTGTCTGTCTGTCTGTTTATCTGTCTGTATGTCTGTCTGTCCTAGTGATGTATCGTTGCAAACGTTACATAACTACAGTTGGATTAATAAACATACTGAAACTGAAATATCAATAGAGTTTTTAATAAAAAACTATTTTACCTATCAAAATTAAAATTTTTGTTAAAGTTGTCAAACCAAAACAACGAGTGCAGCCTTAAGCCCTTTTAATATCGCAGCCTCTCCCCCCGAGGGCTTTTTATTATGTATTAATATTTCCAGAATAAAAAAGGTTATAATTGGGTATTTTGGACCAATTAGGGTTGGCTGGAGTTTAACGACGGTCCAAAAGTTAGACGTGTTGGGTCCGCGCGACCGAGGCGAGCTTTTCAGGGTTAAAATATGATTGATCGGCGTAACCCGATTCGATATAGACGACACTTGTGTGTTTTTTGCTTAATCTCGATGTCGCCATGACACGAGCATCATTTTGATCTACAATTGATCTACAATAGGATGGCACACTCGAGACTCAAGAAAAGAAAATTACGCATGTGTAATATATACCCGGGTTCGTACCACCGCACTGAATGAAACGCCAGTGGAAACGGGTATATAAATAGTTTGTGTTTTCTTTCCAGTTCAGTGTAGCCGATATGAAATGAAGAGATGCACTGACATGGCACCTAGTTCACCCGGTGTTATGGGCTGACACCACGGATGTTGTAGGTGATGCCTACATCTAGGCTGCGCAGGCGGGATGAAAATTTTGTTTGCTTTGAAAATTTAATAGGCATTGTACTTTTAGGACCAATTTTTCATTTATAAATTGCAACAAATATCGAAACCCATGATAAGTGGAAGTCTCATGAATAACATCCGAATTTGTTCCGCCCCCCCTTCCGTATCCAAAGAGGGCGAAAGAACGATAAAAATACGATATTCGCGACAGTGGCGTATGCAAAGATACTTTTAAGCTAGAAGGGGCATCAAGGTTCAGCTCTGGATCATGATTTCTTGAAGTGGGGTCCGTGGAACACTTGGGGTCCGTGGACCACTTGGGGTCCATGACAAGGGTGTAGGAGGTCCACGGCCACTCAGCAGCCTGCATCGCACTACAGAAAATGCAACTGTTCGAAATTTTAAGAAAATACGTCATCGACGAGGTGGCGAAATTGGTAATACGTTGGCTGCTCATGCCAGAGGTCCAGGTTCGAAAATATTTACGTGCATACCTACACCTGCTGCGTCACCGTTCGGAACCGGTGTAAAATCAGCTCGAAAATCAGTTCCCGTGCTGCACCTTACTAGGTGATAGGTTCAAATTGCAGCCGACTGGGTTGATACCACCGTACTGGATGTAAGATGACCGCACAGCAGCCTCTAGTTCGCCTCTAGTTCAGTATAGCCAGCAATCCAAAAGGAAGTCTTCGGTATGGCACCTACCTTCTCGGAGGTCATATTGGCTGGCCAGAACATGTGATTTTGGCCCCTCCAACTAAGCGGCCCATACCGGATTACATAAAGAAAAAATGCCTATTCTACACAAGTACATTTGTCTTCGTTCTGTCGAGGGAGAACGCCAAAATCACGACATTCGCAGCCTCGAACGCTAGCGTATCCTAGTTATCGCAGTACGAGATTACTCTCGTAAAGCAGGGTAGCATTTAAATTGTGCGGTGTGGTGGTGTCGTTTCATGAAGGAATGCTTCAGCAACTGATACATATATTTGAGGAATTAATTTGCATATAGTAGATAAACCTTTCACATAAATTACTCTCGAAAAACCATGTCACGGACGAGATCAGCTTATATATAAGTTTAGTTGACTTTATTTTTTTTTTTGTGGTAACTGACACGGTTGGCTATATCACCGACAACATCCGTGATGTCAGCCCATAACACCGGGTGAACTTGGTGCCACGTCAGTGCTTCCCTTCGGTCGTGCCGGCTACACTGAACTGGACGGAAAACACAAACTATTTACATAGCCGTTTAGACAGACCTTTCATTCAGTGCGGTGGTAACAACCCGGGCGGGTTAAACCCTACCACCTAGTAATATAAGAAGGGAGTCATATCCCTTAGTCGCCTTTTACGACATACACGGGGAGAGATGCAGTGGGCCTATTCTTTTAAAGTACCGGCCTTACACTGTACAAAGCACTTTGCGAGCATTAGTAATGCACTATTGCATTCATGGTATGAGATGGTTTTGGATTTCGAACTTTTGAACGGATTCGTGATGACAAATTTCAAGTGAAGGCCCGAATGATTCTTTCGCTGATGGGTAACAGTGTCATCGGGCGTATAGGGTTAATTCAGCAATGACTTCCAAAAAATTTTGCGGCGATTTTGGAACTCAAATTAACATTTTTGAAAATTTTGAAAAAATTATCCTGATCCTACCTAACGTATTTTTCGTGTTTGTGAATTCGAAAAATTTCAGCATTTTAAGTGCGGCGGACAAAAAAAAAACAATAAATAAATAAATTTTTTAATTATTTATTTGATAAATTTGATTAATATTTCTATATTGTTATAAATATTCCTTGTCCACGTAATACGCTCCTCATCATATATCAATATATTTTTCACGTGGAAATTGTCACGTTGTCGCTGCTCTACCCAACTGGGATACAGGCGTGACGTTGTGTATGTAAATTTGTACATAACATTTAAGGTCCTATTATGTATTAGTGAGAGAATGGGCCTTCCTGAGACGCTTTGCCTCTAGAATGGAGAATGGGGTAAGGAGAGAGAAGTGGGGGAAAAATGCTCCGCGCACCAATTGAAGATAATGGTTTCAAATTATCTCCATTTAGCTCTAACCTACCCCGTCGCTACGCTTTAGAGTGGGAAAGTGACGATAAGTAAAATTGTCGATGCTTTTTTTTCAATTTTTTTTTTCGTTTTTGAAAAAGGTAGCCGGGAGTGGATGGATGAGAAGAGCGGAAGACCGCGTGTGGTGGCGTGCCTTGGGCGAGGCCTATGTCCAGCAGTGGATCGATACAGGCTGATGATGATGATGATGATGATGAGAAAAAAATATTAGTGATATTCTTGTCTTAATTGTACTTATGTCTGCTTAGATTTTGCGGCAGCCTGTTAGATACCGGGCATACGCCTTTTTTATAAGTAAATGTAAACCGTGGCCATAAACATAGACCGTGACAGAAATACGTATGGACGGGCAGACCTAACATAGATAAGGATCCTTGTCTTGTCAGCATTACTGCCTACGGAACCGTAAAAAGTAACGAATAAATATTGTAGAAAAATTTACCATGTCTTACATTTTATAAGTACAAGGTTCGTCGTTGTTTGTAATAAATAAACACATTTTGTTAAATACTTTGAGGTTACAATTAATAAAAGCGAGGTTAGAGCATAAAAATAAATACTGATTTCTTACATAAACATGTTGGGGTATCAAATTTGTCTCAAAAGTTTTATCAATTGTCAAATTCCATACGACACAGTTCGATTGAAACCTCCGTTGAAACGCTATGAAAAATAGCTTTCCATCCAATTGTCTGTAGCCAAAACTCCAAAGTAACGTGCTGGCTACACTGTATGATAATTCACGGCACGACCAAAGCGATATGGTACCTTGTAGGAATATTATATTATATACGCTCTGACTTTCACTATAAATATTTTATCGATAGTCTTCCTTCGACAGCACTATAAAACGCACAATCAGCCATTTCTGAAGGAAAAGCATCCCGGCTCCCGACCAAGCTGGAGTGCCTACATTACCGGCGAAGCCTTCGTGCCTGTGCGGGGAGGCTTGCTAAGAGTACGGCAGGCTTGCTTGAGCACAACCAGGGGGTGTTGTAGGAAATATTCTGGGCGCTTGAAAAATATTTTAAAAATTGTTCAAATGAAATTAAATTAATTAAATGGTACATATACATACATTAAAAACTGTTTACGTCAAGAATTTCTATTTTATATATTTAGTAAATTATATGTACTCCCACAATTGCAGTTTTTTATTTAACGAGCATGTATATGTATTAAATAAGTAATCTAATTATTAATTATTTCATCTTCAAGTCCCACACTCAACTCTTTTTTTATTACTGCCACTATATTAATGGACTCTCAAACATCCAAAGGTTGACTGGAAGAAATCTCTATAAGCGGTAAGTCCACCTTTCCACCTCTTGTAAATTTTGTGCTGTCCAGTACGGTGGTATTAACCCATCCGGATACAACTTGAGCCTACCACCTAGTAACGGGCAAGAGAGGAACCTACTGCAGCTGTTGATGAAAACTTTTTAAAATTGTCCATTCCATTCAAATCAATATAATTTTCATAACAAGCGTAACCCGTGGCTCGGATTCCACATTAAACTGTAGGTCCCTTACCTTCTTACCTATACTAGGTGGTAGGGTTTATCCCGGCCGGGTTGATACCACCGCACTGAACGAAACGTCTGTCGAAACGGCTTTGTAAATAGTTCGTGTTTTCCGTCCAGTTCAGTGTAGCCGACATGAAATGAGGGGAAGCACTGACATGGCACCTATTTCACCCGGAGTTATGGGTTGGTATCACGGATGTTGTAGGTGATGTAGCCAAAACCGTGTCAGTTACGATAAAAAAAAAATAACAGAAGTATGAACGGGGAAATAGGGGACCGACCTAACATTATCTGTTCCTGTTTTCATTGCAACAAACATGTTAATCTTTGGTGTACCGTATGAGGCCATTACTCTTGAAAAGAGTACCGCGTGGGGCCGGTACTTGAAAAGATTAGCCCCACTGCGTCTCTATCCGTGCGTGTCGTAAAAGGCGACTAAGGGGTAAGGATGACATGCCGTGCAAAAGGGCGACGGGATAGCCACCTCTAACCACGGCGCGGTCCTTCTACCGAGTCATGGCAGCAGGCGGGTCTTCGTGCCGTAGTACTTGCTGCTTGATAGTTATCTTGTCCTAATAAATATATATTTTTTATGTAATCCGGTATGGGTGGCTGAGTCGGGGTGGCCAAAGCACATGCTCCGACCAGCCAATATCACCTCCGAGAAGGTAGGTGCCATACCGGAGACTTCCCTGGATTGCTGGCTATAATGGACTAGAGGAGAACACAACCGAGGCTGCTATGCGGCAATCTTACATCCAGTACAGTGATACCAACCCAGTCGGCTACAATTTGAGCCTACCACCTAGTAAGGGGCAAGGGAAGGGACTTACAGTTTTACACCGGTTCCGAACGGTGAAGTAGCAGGTGTAGGTATGAACGTAAATATTTTCGTCAGAAAAAACTCATTGGTACACGCCGACCGGATTCGAACCTCGGACCTCTCGCATGAGAAGCCGATGCCAAAATCACTCGGCCACCCGACGCTTAATACCTTGCTAAACTTTGTGGTCGGTGTTGTTTTGAAATTTACTTTAAGTTATTTCAGCACAACACCGATTACTCTGCTTACTCCTATTATCGGGATACAGCGTGTGGTATTTAGTTTAGTTTAGTTTATAAAAGTAGATTCGACAAATAGGTATGTCCTTTTCCATTCCACATTTCTATGTCTAGGGCCGAGACCGTTGCAGGTAAAAGTGTCTGCCCCCTGCCCCCTTAGCGGGGCTCGTTACTAAGTCAGTTCCCGTTAAGTGGGGATTTGCCCTCCCTTCCCCAGAGCCGAGTGCCGACATCACAGGAACCTGGGCGACTTACGATACTCGCTGGAATTGCATTTCAATCGATACTGGTAACTTTTGGGCCTCTCCTAGTCACAGTCACACACAACCGTAGAGAAAAAAAGAAAAGAAGAAAAAATTTTTTTATTATACGTTTAATTATTTCTCATGGTGCATATTAATAACTAGCTTTTGCCCGCAGCTTCGCTCGCGTGAAATTCGTATTTAAAAAGAAGGAAGTAGGTAAGCCCGCTACCGTACCTTTATATCGGCGCGCGGAACAATTCGGTTTGTATGAGAGCCACATCTTAGCGTAACCGAAACTGAATTTTATTTAGCCTATCCTGTAAATATGCATGTATTAAGTTTCATTGAATTCGGATGATCGGTTTAAAAGTTATGGAGGAACATACATACATATATACATACATATTTCATACAGAAAAGATTTCTAAAAATCGTCAATTTAGTTTTAGTATCATAAATAGAGTCTACAAACGTAATATTTCATAAAACAAAGTAAATTACTCCATGACCATCCCTTACAGATTTATTATTAGTATTGATGATGATGATGAACTATTGGGGAAGAGTGGCATTAACAGCGAGCGGAGCCACGGGTAAAAGTTAGTAAATAATCTTAATATCCATTAGTTAGTAGTTTGTCCCAAATTTAGACTCTTTGAAGTTTCCAAGCAAATATCGTAAGATTATTCAAGCATTACTTACTTCCGATCATAGAAATACATATCTAGAATTGTAGCAAGGCGGACTCGATGGCGGGGTAAAAATAAACGGCTTGATGTTTAGTAACACACTCGTATATTCCGTAAGTTCCGTAACATGTACTTTTACGTAATGTAAGTAAGTAATGTAAACTGTCCGAAGGGCGACCACCGTGGCGATTCAGGCCTTCGTACTCGTTGTTCTCCAAAATAGGTGCGTGCGTCGAGCAATTCCCAGGGACCGACCATGAGATGCAGCCCTGGATACTTGCCCTAGCAGCCTAATTACGTATGACAAACTATAAAGCACACTGAAACTGTATGTATTATACAATGGTTGCTCGCACTCCTTTTTATGTGAGTGGTTGAACATTTGGTTAGAGCGATGTAGGAATCACGCAGAATGTACTAGCAGCGCCATCTACCGGCGCGCGGTGGCATGCGCGTGTGGCGGCTGCACGCATCAACGTTACAGAATAAATTTTTAAGAATTAAAAAATATTTTTTTCTTTATTTTTCAGGAAATCAACAGCACAAGTTATACAAATTATACACTTAGAATGAACACTTACGATGGCCTATTAAAGATTTCCACAAGGGATTACATTGATTACGGGCTAGGAAACATAACATATGGAAATATAAGAAAAAATTAAATAAAAATATTGGAAAAGAACTAAATTGTGTGCAATGTAACAGTTCTTCTATCGTGGTTCTATCTTATTAATCCTTCGTGTGTAGATATTACGTACGTCCCTCCCTGGCGTAGTGTGCTCGTTCAGGTGCAAAGGCTTGTCAGTTTTGAAGTCACTGTACATCTAAGCAATAGCTGAAGTTTGACAAGCGATTCTCGATTCTGAAGTGAAACGGGTTAAACTACATACCTACATGCAGAACGAAACGTCGGTCGAACGATACGGCTATGTAAATAGTTCTTGTTTTCCGTCCAGTTTAGTGCAGCCGACATGAAATGGAGGGAAGCAATATTATTAAGAGCACAATGTCTGCCTAATATTATTGTCAATAACTGCCTCTGCGAGACAGATTTTTCTAGTGCAGAGCATATGTTTACCAAAAAAAAAAAAATTTTTGTTTAAGAATAAATAAATAAAAAAATTAATAAATAAATTCCATGGCACCTAGTTCACCCGGTGTTATGGGCTAACATCACAGATGTTGTAGGTAATGTAGCCAACCGTGTCTGTTTCCATAAAAAAAAATTACATAGCGCTACGCCTGTTTCTCAGTGGAATAGGCAGAGCGAACAGTGTTCACACTTGACAGGTTTTTTAAATATGTTTTTCTTTTCTTTGTTACAGGTGAAATACGCGCCCAAGGTCAGCGTGAAGATATCACAGGGCGCTGGTCCCGGCAACCGCATCCACGAGTTTCGGGAAGTCAGGATTGGTGAGTTTTACAATACTACAATTTAAACGGTGTGTAGCGTATGGGGCCGTTACATAAAAAGAAAAAAATAGGTCCGAATGAATCTTTTCCTTTATCAGAGATAATTAAGGACAAGATACAGTGCATAAGGGCGACAGGCTAGCCACTTCACACCTTGGCGCGGTCTTTCCACCTAGTCATGCAGCAGGTGGGCCTAAGTGCCTTACTTGCTGTCTGATAGTTATCTTGTCCGAATACTTTGCTAAACGTGGTGGTCGGTGTTGTGCTGTAATTTACCAGAGTACTGGAAGCACAAAACCGATTACTCTGCTTACCCCGATTGTCGGAATACGGCGTATGGTGTGTGTGTGTGTGTGTGTGCATTTTTTACCCGTATATCGCAAAGGGCGCCTCCACAGATCAGAGAAGTATTACTTAGGATTTCTGTGCCTTTGTACGTGTAAATCTAATAAAATTAAATGCCAAGAACATTCACAACCGCGAGGTATGCAATGTCCGTCAGTACTTTTTGTAAAAGAATGATGTTTGTGAGATGCATCGCGATGTCGCCACCAGCTTTAAAGGTCTTATCCCGCTGGGCATGGGAAAAGAGAACTGGCGGAAGCCGGTTGTACTTAGCACTGAGGAAGGAGGGGGAAGTATGAAAATACAAGGAGCTGCACGGTAGCTACTTCCGGTATCTCTCGGGACCGGATGTACATGGGCGTCGTTAGACACCTTATGGGTGGCTCGGCGCCATATGTCGCGCTAACAATAAAAAAAACTTATTATCTGCGCTGTTTGTGACAATGCGCACAAATATCGCCCGCGGGCCGCATGCGGTCCGCGGGCCGCGGTTTAATGACTACTGGTATAGCTGGATTAATAAAGTGTTCTCAGTTTTAAGATAAATCTATCGTTAAACGGTCCTATGATTATAAATGAACGATTTTAGGACTTAGTAACACGGCGTCTATCCGACATAAAACTTGGCCGACTAGGAAATGCTCCAAGGTGAGGGCAGGCAACCAAGGTTTTTTATGAAGTAGGTTATCAGAACTATCGAATGGTGTGATTTTCATCTTGGTACTCGATGACGTAAATTTCACAATTTTTCAGCACTCTTAAATTTGCCCGACTGCAAAAACTGCCAAGGTAGGACGAGGCAACCTAGTATTTTTGTGCTCTTCTTGATGAGCTTTATCGAATGTACTAGGTCTCCAGTTGGTACTCGATGACGTAAATTGCACCAAAAAAATGACATGTTTAATTACCTTCTACACAAAACGTGCCAGGTTTTGCTCAGGCAACCCTATATATTTAAGATGCCTATCCTATTCTAGACCACCACAAACTGGTCCCATCTTGGTACTCGATGACGTTGGTTTTTTGCAGCGCGCTCTCGTACTATAAGTGGTGATAGCTGATATCACTTTATTAATTATGCTTACGTGTGTTGGGAGCAGCGAAAGATCAGCGCTGCAGCGCTCTCATCACGAGGGAGCTATAGCTCATAAGCTGATCAGGCTCCCTTTTCCACCTAAGTCTATATTGTTACATGTTCTGTATTTTATGACGTAAATGAGGAAATAAAGTAACCTATTCCATTCCATTCCATTCCATTCCATCCCATCCCATTCCATTCCATTCCATTCCATCCCATCCCATTCCATTCCATTCCATTCACATTCCATTCAATTCCATTCCATTCTATTCCATTCCATTCTATTCTATGTAGCCGACCATGTCAGGGGTAATTTTAAAAAATCTCAATACTAACTGTAGTGTTGTGCATTTCAGCTTGCAACGCGGACGCCAACCCCGCAGACCTCACGTACAAGTGGTACTTGAACGACGAGCCGGTGGTCGGGGACTACACTACCGAAATGGTTTGTAACTTGAGCTCATAGATATAAGCATGACTGGAAGTGTCACCCACACCCTCGGCAATACCAAAAATGGGTTTCTTCTGATTCATGTTTCTCGTAAGTAACTGTTAGTTTCACGTTAGAAAAAATATCTGGCTAAAATAATAAAATATAAAATATTTTTTAAAAAATAATAAAATAGACTGTATAGAAAAAAATAGCTAAATATGATCTCGGAAATGCGGAAAACACATGTTTCCGTGGCACTCATTATGTAATAGTCATGTAATTTTAAGTAGGTAGATAAAAAGATACAATACTCCTTCCCGTCGTCATGGCGAGTATTATTTATTAACCGACTTAAAAAAAGGAGGAAGTTCTCAATTCGACTGTATTTTTTTATGTTTGTCCCCTCAGAACTTTCGACTGGGTAAACCGATTTTGAAAATTATTTTTCTTTTTGAAAGCTGGTGCTTCCCGTGTGGTCCCATTTCAATTTGGTCAGATTGAATTGGAAAGTGAGGCGGAATCGCGAGGCCGAAGGCCTCGCGATTCCGCCGAGTACATTAATAGCAAAAAATTACTAAAAAAACTGTGAGATAAAAAACTATTTAAAAAAATATAAAAACCGCCTTAAAAAATGTATGAAATAAAAAAAATGGAACCCTAGAGTTGAAGGCGGTCGGTTATTTTTGCTTGCTTCAGCACCTTTTTTTTATTAAATATAACGCCTACTGCTCAGTTTTCATATGTGTAGCATAAATTTATTTAGTGTACCCTGTGTATATCTCCACAAGTAAAAAAAAAAGAAATATCTTCATTTTCGCATTTTGTGAGCCTACCCACACTTGCCTTTTTCTCGCTGTACGTCACAGTGCACACACAGCTTTCTCGATATTTTTAATTGAAAATTATTTCTGTGCGACGTCGTCCTTCACTGGTGCCCTAGACTATAAGTGTCTAGCCTGGCGATCTCTGCGCCGGAGCTCCTAACCGACGGAATCCAGATCCAGGGCGCCAGTAAGCATCTTCGACTCCACATAAAGGTAGCACTTTCTTGACTTTTCATACAAAACACTTTCTTCATACAGTCCATTTCTAATTCCGCACACCTACAATTAAATATTTTATTGATTCTGCACTTACGTCCTTCAAACTCACAGTGGTATACGTGAAACATTAATCTAGAGAAATCGATTTTTGGTACTGCTAGGTCGTACATACAGGGTGTAATTAAATTAATATACTTATTATGTTAAATTAATCCTTATTTTGGTTGGTATTTGGCATACCATGGTTTGAATTCGCGGTCATTGTGGCCGACGTTTCGGACTGGCACGTGCAGTCCATCTGCAGGGCGAGTGCCTGGCTGCGGTCGGGCCCGCGGTTAACAGAACACTGCCTGTCAACCGCGAGCGGCTGCGAAGATTGTAGCTGCAGTTGTGGGTAGGCATCAATTCGGTTTGGGCTGCGTTCCGCACCTCCACCGAGGAGCAGAATGTGCTGACGGTGTCCTCCAGCTGCTGCTGGTGCACACTGCCAGACCTGCCGCTCTTCAGGGGGGCGAGCACGGGATTCCATACCGGAGACAGCCTGTAGGAGTCTTCTCTGTTGAATTTGGCATGCTTTGAGATCTCGATGGACTCAGGGATGATGCGTGGAAAGAGTCGTTTTTCAGTGGCCAGACCTGACCTGATCGAATCTTATCCTACGATCAGCGAAGGACGCCTTACATCCTCTACAGTCGCCAGGCGTCTAACAAATACCGTGTAGCTGTGGGAAATCATAATCATACATCGGCCAAACTAAGCGCAGCGTCACAGAACGGATTTCCGAACATAATCAGAGCAGTCAAGAACATGGACAAAACCAAGTCTGCCATAGTTGAGCATGTCGACTCCGGAATGCAATAAAAAAAACGAAAAGTTTATTAATTTTTAGTTTTTTTTTCAATTATTATATGTGGAGTACCAAATTTTTTTATTGAAAAACATCAATAATTTTATCATGCATGTTTCTCCCAGAGGATTTTTTTATAAGTTGTTTTCTTCATAATAAAATAAAATGTATGAAATACGCGCATTGTTAGAGTGAGAGGCACAATTTAGGGAGGTAGACCCTTAACAAAAAATTTCATACCATGAAGCTAGAATCTTCGACATCTTGGGATGCCTTCATTCTCTGAAACGCCTCTTCCTGCCAATCCCACGTCTACGGCACAGTCTATCGCAGCCCTTCAAACGTTACTGCTGTGCTGAGGCCTCCCTCGAGTAATTAAGCGGATAGCAAGGTTTCATCTCTATTGGATTGGCTTCTAACGTTTATGACGAGCTGAGATAGGAAATTCTTCGGGCAGAGCAAAGAAAACGTAGAGAGAGCAGTGTCGTCTTTTAGATGAGGTGACGTGGTTTTTGTTGTTTTTTTTATGAAACCGTTATGGATCGCTGTGCCGAGAAGACCAGAGGTTCCCGAAATTCAACCAAATCCACATTTTTTTTAATATATGGAAACTGACACGATTGGCTACATCACCTACAACATCCGTGATGTCAGCCCATAACACCTTATTGAACTAGGTGCCATGTCAGTGCTTCCTTTCGGTCATTCCGGCTACACTGAACTGGTCGGAAAACACAAACTACTTACATAGTCGTTTCGACCGAGACTTTGCATTCAGTGCGGTGGTACCAACCCGGGCGGGTTGAATCCTATGACCTAGTAAGGTAAGAAGGGAAGGGATCTACAGTTTTACGTGGAATCCTAACCACGGTCAGCCTCCAACGGTCGAGCGGTCACCCATCCAAGTACTGACCGCGCCCAGCGTTGCTTAACAATCAATAGCGACAGTCGACTGTCTGCACCACTGAGCTATCGAGGCTGACTAAAATCACCTCGTAAACTACACTCAACGAGACACCACACCAGCAGATTTGCTATAGAAGCTGTACCCTGTGGGGCAGGTACTTTAAAAGAATAGCCTCACTGCATCTCTCCCCGTGTATGTCGTAAAAGGCGACTAAGGGATATGACTCCCTTCTTATATTACTAGGTGGTATGGTTTAAACCGCCCGGGTTGGTACCACCGCACTGAATGAAAGGTCGGTCGAAACGGCTATGTAAATAGTTTGTGTTTTCCGTCCAGTTCAGCGTAGACCGAAGGGAAGGCTGACGTGGCACCAAGTTCACCCGGTGTTATGGGCTGACATCACGGATGTTGTAGGTGATGTAGCCAACCGTGTCAGTATCCATAAAAAAAAGAAGCGCTAAGACTGCCATGTTGAAAATATCCAGAAACACTCGCCGGTAGACAATTCTACACCCTAGATAGCGGTGCGAAAAAGGAACGGCTTTGAGAAACTATGGGTCCTTAAATTTTTTTTTTTTTTTATGGAAACTGACACGGTTGGCTACATCACCTACAACGTCCGTGATGTCAGCCCATAACACCGGGTGAACTAGGTGCCATGTCAGTGCTTCCTCCTTTGATCGTGCCGGCTACACTGAACTGGTCGGAAAACACAAACTATTTACATAGCCGTTTAGACCGACGTTTCATTCAGTGCGGTGGTACCAACCCGGGCGGGTTAAACCCTACCACCAAGTAAGATTAGGAGGGAAGGGACCTACAGTTTTACGAGGAATCCGAACCTCGGTCAGCCTCCAACGGTCAGCGGTCACCCATCCAAGTACTGACCGCACCCAGCGTTGCTTAACATTACATAGCGACAGTTGACTGTCTGCACCACTGAGCTATCGAAGCTGACACTGAGCTATCGAGGCTGACATCCCAAATTGCAACAATAAAAGGGCGTTCAGTTTCTCTGCGACGAGTGCTGATGTAATAGGTTGGATGGCAAGGATAACCCTTTCAGGCCTGACATTTTTTTTTCGAATCTCTTGATTCTGTGTTTGATTTCTTGGTACATAGACCTAAAATGATCCCAAAAAAATTATAAAAAAAATCTCACCCCTCGGGAAGGGCACTATCGGACAGTGAGCATGTAATGTGAGGTCACCCCAAAAAAGACGATATTGCACGAAAATAAACAAGATTATGTTACGTATTATTGTTTATTTACTTTTTAATTCTTAATGAACAGTAATAAGTCTTTATTTTTTTTATTCTCAGTCAGTAATTTTTTTTACTCTCAGTCATTTGAGGCCCAAGTCGCACTTTCGTTCGTTTAAAAATGAACGCCACAATATTTACATCTATTCGTTTTCATTAAATTATTACTTACACACGAAATAGGCTACATAAACATAAAAACAAGCACAAAACTAAGCAGAATTAAACACTGGAAATAATATTAGAGTTTACTTAATTCGACCGCGACGATCCACAAAGTGAGCCGCCATGTTTGCGAACGACCTGACAGGAAACTACTTCACGCAAGTCCGCTCGTGTGACGCCGTCTTCGTTCAGTAAAGTTGATTCCGCACGGCGATATAATTTTTTAAAGTCGAACGCACGATCGTATCAGACGCTCACGAAAGATGCAAGTTCCTCCGAGCAGCGTCCCTGATACTTAGTACCTGTAGAACAGATTTGAGTGACCCTACCCAAACGTCTGTGGCTCAAAGACTCCAGGCCATCAGTGAGTTTCGGGTCTGCCACAAGACGGACGGCTCGGCGCTGTATTGAGTCGAAGGGCGCCAACAGATACTGTGGGCTGCCCTCCCCAATGTGGCAACAGTATTCCATCACCGGCTTAATATGCGATTGGTACAACATAAGTAGTTGTTACCGCTTAACAATTGGACATCGTCAAATTATTGTAAAAAGGGGGGGGGGGGGGGGGGGGGGGGGGACACCAGGTCGTCGAACAGATGTGCTTTGTCCACGAGTCAGTAAGCCTGGATACGCTATACATAGGAGGACAGGGGTAGCCGCGCGCCAGCGCAAACGCGCCAGCGCGTCAGTCTAGCGCCGGCGACCGATTTTAGTCTCCGTCCGCCGCTCAGGCGGAGCGAACGTGCGCGTCTGTCACAAAATGCCTCATTGTGCAGTGCTTTGGTGCAAAAAGTCGTCGAAAAATTCAAACTTGAACACAGATGGAGTCACCTTTCACGAGTAAGTACTTTCATTCAATTTGATAGCATTTTTCGCTTGAATTTCAGTAACAAACATCGGCGTAAATATGTATGGAGAGCTCTATTCTGCTTACCCACCATAGGTCGACTATCGTGTTGGATGCAGTTAGATCTTGTAATTTTTTTTGTTTATTGATAATAAATATGCATGTTAAATGTATACAGATATTTCATGCATTCTGCCTTATTGCCAAAGGATATTTCTTCTAGTCAACCTCAGCAGGTTTCCTCGTTCAATATTCGTTTATCGCGCTTTTTTCATTCAACCAGTACCTACCGGTTTTTACTTTTGAGCGACTCTAAGGAGAAAGGAATTAATTTCTTTAGGTCATGCGTCTACCGGGAATATCAGATTTTTTTTTTTTTATGGAAACTGACACGGTTGGCTACATCACCTACAACATCCGTGATGTCAGCCCATAACACCGGGTGAACTAGGTGCTATGTCAGTGCTTCCCTTCATTTCGCGTCGGCTACACTGAACTGGACGGAAAACACGAACTATTTACATAGCCGTTTCGACCGACGTTTCGCTCAGTGCGGTGGTACAAACCCGGCCGGGATAAACCCTACCACCCAGTAAGGTAAGAAGGGAAGGGACCTACAGTTTAACGTGGAATCCGAACCACGGTCAGCCTCCAACGGTCGGGCGGTCACCCATCCAATAACTGACCGCACCACTGAGCTGCCGAGGCTGACGATCCCTTAGTCGACTTTTACGACATGCGACGGGGAGAGATGCAGTGGGGCTATTCTTTTTAAGTACCGACCCCACACGGTACAAAGATCGCGGATATTTAGGAGAATTAAAAATAATTGACGTAATAGTTTAAACGTTTGCCTTTAATGTCAGAGATTCAGAATGTATAGAACGTATATAAATGTACAGGATGTATATGTAGATGGTAGGGTTCAACCCGCCCGTGTTGGTACCACTGCACTAAATAAACGTCGGTCGAAGTCACTATGAAAAGTAGTAACTACGTGTTTTCCATCCAATTCAGTATAGCCGGATCGATTAGGGGGAATCGGTGACAAGGCACGTACCTAATTCACCTAGGTATATTTATTTATTTTAGACAGACAGCCTTGGCTGATGTGTCTAAATCCGGTTTTTCTTCATATTTTATATTTTATTTGGTTTGTTTGTTTATTTTTTTTTATGTATTTATCGATCTTGATTATTTTTATTATTTTAGTTTATTGTAGTTTTATTTTATTATTTATATATTGGGCTCCCATCATCGCTGGTACCAAACTGAAGCATTATTACGATGATGGAGCCATCCGTATCAGTTTCCTAAAAAAAGTTAATCTTTATGCTTAACTATTTTCGCATACATTTTGATAATTTTTATTATGGAATACACAATTGTAGATTTATAATAAAGTATCCGAGGTATCTCAGAACTTAGAACTATGATCGTGTTTATGCGAAAATCTGCAAATTCGCAAAATTGTGAAAGGGGCGTTGCCTTTGTTCATTTAAGAGAAAGTTATATTATTCCCTTGATGTAAAGAAAGGTTAAATATTGTTAAATCCGTTTCATCTTTTCATCGCGAATCGACACAATGAGCGACTTATTGTATGAATCCCGTTCAAATGTATGGAAGACTGGCGTCACTTGGCTACCTACTCGCTCGGCCAATCACGGCGTTCCATGCGCCGCTCCCGCCTCAGACTTCACACCCCTTTGGCGGCTACCTCGGTTCTCATACAAACGATGCCGTATTTCGTATCCAGGCTTACTGACTCGTGGCTTTGTCAGCCTCTGTAACTCGGTAGTACAATGGATCGGCATGCGATCGTGAAATTAAAAGCACACCTGGGTGCGGTCAGAATTTGGATGGGCGACCGTTTGACCGTTAAGCCTGATCGTGGTTCGCGTTCTACGTAAAACTATTTGTCCCTTCCCCTATCTAGGTGGTAGGGTTTAACCCAACCGGATAACAATATTATAAGGGTGTAAGGGAAGACAAAGTTTTACAATCTGAACCATAGAGGTTTATTTCGTGTTCTCGAATGAAGTGCACTTATCAAATTCGGAAAGAGAAAGAAAGTTGTGTACGCCAACGGGTAACGTACCCGCCACTGCCTTGGCTACGATCCAGCCAGTATGTGTGAAAAGGTTCCAAAGGTGCATTTCCTCTTTTGGAGCTGACTGTACGCGCAAAGCGCGCACACAAGCGTACACTACATAACATGTTAAGACTGGCTTAATAGCACGGGAGTCCATAACTGATTTAGGCACATAATTTAAGATTTATCTAGATTTTTTTTTAATTCAAGTCTTAGGTACTACGTTTTAAATTACAATAAAATAAAACATTAGTCTATAGTCGAGATATTGCCCAAACAACTGACCAATGAACCATGACCAAAGCACGAAACTTCTCTTCTTTTGAACTTTTGCCGGTTGTCCATAAAAAAAACTGAAACATACTATCGCGCCACATCAATCAATGAATGCTGGTAAGCATTTTACTTTTTAGATTAAATTGAGCATATAGTTAGTGCTATATAAAAACATGTAGCGTATTTCTAACTCTCTAAAATATCAAAGTTCATTACCGTCATCTTTTAAGCAAGTTACATGACGACAAAACAATATCTATTTTGGGAACCAACAGTGATAGTAACTGGCATAACTTAAAAAAAAAATATGGATACTGACACGGTTGGCTACATCACCTACAACATCCGTGATGTCAGCGCATAACACCGGGTGAACTAGGTGCCATGTCAGTGTTTCCCTTCGATCTTGCCGGCTACACTGAACTGGACGGAAAACACAAACTATTTACTTAGCAGTTTCAACCGACCTTCCATTCAGTGCGGTGGTACCAACCCGGGCGGGTTAAACCTTACTACAAGGTAAGAAGTGAAGGGAACTACTGTTTTACGTAGAATACAAACCACGGTCAGCCTTCAAACGGTCGAGCGGTCAACCATCCAAGTACTGACCGCGCCCAGGTGTGCTTATGATCACGACCGACAGTCGACGCACCACTGAGCTACCGAGACTGACAAATATAAAATAAAATTATATTTGTTGGCATTGTAGTGTCTTTTTTGACAAGAAAATAAAATTAAACAACTGAAATTAAACATGAGACAAATAAAAAGTGCACATGCGCGCGGTCTAGTGGAAGACACTCGGAAATTCTTGTTTATTTCATCTGCAACAAACTTCATAAATTGCTTTGTAATTCGAGGAAGCAGAAATTATGAGTTTTGCATATTAGATGTCTTGCCAAAATTAACTTGTTCGCTCACACTGTGTGCCCTATTGTTGCCAGGGTTGACTCGAAGACATCGCGATAAGTTCACCTCTTGTCTTGGTAACTGGCTTGCTGATTAAAATCTCTTTGTTTAAGTTTTGCTTGTAAGAATTATGTCTCTCTGGTCTGTAACTAGCGCAGTTTAGATGAAGAGTTCTATTCTATTCCAGACATCATACAGACCTTTTCTAGAATTTTAAAAGAACCCCCGTACTCTCGCGGAACACCCCTTTGTAGTCGACAAAAGAGTTTTACGAACGGCACGATTCTCTAAATAGTTTTTGTGCCGCACTGCAAAGGTGTGGAATGGGCTTCCGGGGATTTTCTTTCCCTGCTCCTACAATCTACGGATCTTCAAATCCCAGCGACTCTAGTCCGCCTTCAAGCCGGGGGTGAAATTGGCTGCGCCTGAGGCTTCGGTCGCGAGCACAGCCACCCAATTCGGAAGCAATAAACTTTTTTTTTGTTTTTTTTTTCGAGACAAAGCGGTTTGACAATATTATTTTAATTTTCAGAAAAAAAAACAGCTGCATAAGCACATTAAAATTTTAGAAAAACCTATGTGTGAAAAGATTGTTTCCTTATTTTTGGTTTAGTTTAAAAATATTTTATATCAAATTTATATTTTACGGCTTTGCATAAAATCTCTACGTACCATACGTCCATTTGTATATTTTTTTATGTAATCCGGTATGGGTGGCTGAGTCGGAGGGGCCAAGGCACATGCTCCGACCAGGCAATATCACCCCCGAGAAGGTACTCCTAGGTGCCATACCGGAGACTTCCCTGGATTTCTGGCTATAAGGGACTGGAGGAGAACACAACCGAGGCTGCTATGCGGCCATCTTACATCCACTACGGTGGTATCAACACAGTCGGCTACAATTTGAGCCTACCATCTAGGATGGGGCAAGGGAAGGGACCTACAGTTTTACACCGGCTTCGATATCATACGGCTGTTACGATTTTATAGGACTACTAACAACAATTATTGTAGCCAAATTAATTATTTACCTGGTGTCTACGGAACGCTATATAAAATTTACAAATTTTATTCCACAATTCAAGGTTATTTGCTAACGATTTTTCTTCGCAAATATTTACATTTTTCTACAGGCTTCCGAAAGTATTCCTTAGACAAATCTACACAGAATGTATGTACTGAATAACTACCCCAGAGGAGTCCACGACAAAAGGCAAGGAAACACGAAAACCAGACGGGAGCGGAAGAAAGCAATTTTCATTATATCCCCCACGCTCTGGCTACAATTATTTTTCACGGTAGTTTCATTTAAAAATGCACGTGGTGTGCCACGTGGCGTGGCGAGTACATACCATATCCAGACTTATTTATTCATAACCTTCCCTTTAAAAAATATTTCAGGCTTACTATTGGTGGCGATTAGCCAAGTGGATTGGTATTATAACGCTAAACGCGACTAGAGTTATAATATAAATGGCCAAGTGGTTAAGGTCCCATCAGAAAGCAAGGTGCAAATTCCGCGGTTCAAGTAAGGGACACGCCGTTTTTAGGGTACCTTTTTTGGCAAGCGACGCTGGCAGGAACCCTTGTAAAATCGATCAGGTATATGTCTGTCTGTCCGTCTGTCTGTCATACTCTGTAGCTCCTATACTATAAGTAAACGAAAATTAAGTTTAGATTTTTTTATTGCGAAACTATGAATAGACGAACAAAAACGAATAAAATATGTTTTTTCTAAAATCTTACTTTGATCACGTTACGTTTTATAAGTAAACTCAGAGGCATTTTAAGATGTTTTTCAATCGAGCGATGTTAATCAAATTGTGTTTTCAAAAAGCTATCGATATGTCAGATAGACAAAGTTTTACTTATTAAAACTGAATATATGTCAGTTGAGTTATATTGATTGTCCAAATGTCCATCTCTCATAATGAGCGGAATTTTACCTCGTATGCAGCCTTAACGTACCGACGACGACGGTACGGTACGAAAAGGCCAAAACTAAACTCGCTATTCGGAAATGTCATTTCTGCTCAAAGTTTATCTTCAGTGAGTGGGACAACCCCGAACGCGTTGCTAGCGCCACCGCTCGGTGCATAGTGAAGTATGTAGTCTGTACCACCCATTCATGCGAGAAGTCCGAGTTTAAAATCCCAGATGCTCCCAGGTATAGCCATCGATGAGACTGTGGTATTATTATTGAAATATTTACGTTCAAATAAAAATATTACCGCAGTGAACTTAATAATTAAAGTTCACTCCGGTGAACGAAAATCCGAGGAAATATTTTCACTAACTGTACTAACTACGGACTCGAGTACCTACATTTGATCATCCTCATAAGGGGATTTTTTCTTATAGAATAACAAATGTTCTACGTAAAAAAAAAAAAATTCAGTACGTATGCATTCATTTGACAAAATGTTGTACAATTTATTAATACAAGTTATCTTGATAGTATGCTTAAAATAACTATATCTATGTATAGTTAGTACCCATACTGATTTGTCAGTACCAACATTGATCGTGCATTTTGCTCGCAGTCTTGTATGTCATGTGAATCCCCGCATTTTGCACGCTTCGCACTGCCGCCTCTATTCATAGAATATGAGTGTACTCGTTCTGCCTCTAGTAAAACTCCACAGTGGCACAGGTGGGGGAGAAAGCCGTCGAAGTTAAATCAACCGCGAATTATGTCTAGAAACATGACTATGTTTCTATGTTTATTGGACTATAATAATGACATTTTTGTACGGCGCAAAAGACAGACTCATTTCGAAATGCAGCTTCTTCTAACGAATTTTAACTGATTTGGCTGCGTTTTTTTATTAGAAAGCTGGTTTAATCGGAATGGTTCTTAGCTATATTTGTAAACAAGTAATCAAGTAATTAAGTAATAAAATTTGCATTATCTTAAAAAGTGGATCGATTTGCATGCGGTTTAAAAAAAAACCTTGAAATAAAAGTTAAACTAAAAATTTTTAAAACCGCCGTAAGTCAAAAAATCTTTTAGACTATTTATGGGTCGGGTTTTTTTAAGTTTTAAAGTTATCAAGAGATTATAAACCATTTCATTGATCTGTGTCATTTATTACTTACAGGTGATCTTCAACATCAGCCGAAAGTACCACGACGCAATAGTCAAGTGTGAAGTGTACAACTCCGTTGGCAAAAGCGAGGAGTCAGAAACGCTCCAAGTTAGCTGTGAGTATTGAATTTTTTTTTTTTTTTACGAAAACTGACATGTGTGGATGTTCCGATGGAGCAATGATGCAGGCGATAGCCAAACGCACCTCAACGGTCAGGCTTCAACGGTCGAGCGGTCACCCATCCAAGTACTGACTGCGCCCTGGTGTGCTTAAACACCAGTCGACCGACCGCACCACTAAGCTACCGAGGCTGACGAGTCTTCCCCATTATACAGGCTGTTTCAGGATAGGGTTTCGTAACTTCAGAGAAACTTTTTCCCAAATTCGGTAATTTTACAGAATTTTTTATGAGAATCGTTTGATCGAGCTTTGGTGGACGGTGAATGTTCACCTTTATTAAATAAAAATAACACGACTAACTTACATGCTTAACTAGTAGAATTGAACTGCATGTAGATAAATTCCAAACACTTAAATTTGAAAAAGGAGAATGGACTAGGTCATTGCACTCCCTAGACCTAGACTGTTAGCAAATCTTACTGTCCATCGAGTTTTTATTATAAATTTTCAATTTTTGTATAAAAAAATACGGAATTTCGATTTGAGTCATAAGGATTTTTTTCTTTTAATAATGAGTACTTTATATTCCTGAAGTTTCTCAAGCCTATCCTGAAACACCCTGTATATTTAGAGATTTAACTTACTAAATAATGATTTATCTTCCAGACGGGCCCAAGTTCCGGACGCGGCCGCAGAGCATGGAAGCCTCCGAAGGCAGTTCCGTGACTCTGACTTGCGACGTGGACGGCAATCCACCGCCTAAGGTCACATGGAGGCACATGGAACACGATCTGGGCAACGTGGTGAGTTTTTTTTTTTTAAGTTATTCGGTTTGTATGGCTGAGTCGGAGGGGCCAAAGTACATGCTCTGACCAACCAATAACACCTCCGAGAAGGCAGGTGCCATACCGGAGACTTCCCTGGATTGCTGGCTATACTGGACTAGAGGAGAACACAACCGAGGCTTCTATGCGGCCATCTTACATCCATTACGGTGGTACCAACCCAGTCGGCGACAATTTGAGCCTACCACCTAGTAAGAGGCAAGGGAAGGGACCTACAGTTTACACCGGTTCCGAACGGTGAAGCAACAGGTTTAGGTATGCACGTAAAATTTTTCGTCAGAAAAAACGCATTGGTACCCGCCTTCCGGATTCGAATCTCGGACCTCTCGCATGAGAAGCCGATGCCCAAACCACTCGGCACCCGCCGCTTAAATTATAAGGGAATTTAAATTATAAACCGCTTATTTGGTGGATAAATAGTTTGGTTGATGAATACAGTTTGGTGGATGATACTAATTAAGTAAGACGAATAAACTTTGGAAATTTTACAGCATTGGATTGTGGACGCAACTTTGCAATAAAACTTTGCATAAATATAATTTAAGTTCTGACATATAAAATAAAATCGTGGCATTTTCATCATTTAACTCCAACTCATAAATCATGCTCGTATAAAATCGTTTTTCCGTCTAGCAACCTCCATAAATTACTATGAAATGAGCAAAGCTATTGCGCAACTTTTTAAATGGATGTGCACTATTGGAATTTATCGTATGCAAGCTGAGTGCATTGAGCTATCGACAGTCGATTGAGGCTTTTGTGCGCAATTCAGGCTGTGTTTGAGTGCGGTCTACGATTTTGACCGAACCGTGTGAGCACCTGAAATAGTACTACATTTGGAAACAGTTCATCCAATTTAGTTTTAGCTCGCTTCTAGGAGGAATTATTATTCGTAATTTTTCCGACTTCAATTCTGGACTAAAATTCATGTTAAATAAATTTACTTAAGATATTTTTAATATCATTAATTTATTCTTTGAGCAAAAAATAATTAAAAGGCTTTATTTATTTATATAAGAAAATATACAGCAATTCACCTAAGGGGGTACTAGGCAAAAGCACTTCGTATTTCCCTAACCATACCCATATTTCAAGTGATTTCAAATGTATATGCCTATAGTTAGGTAAAGATTCAAGGTATAATGTAAATACATTATTTTTAATGTAATCTTATAAATTCCCTTAAAAATATGTAGTTGAAAAGTGGTAAAACCGTTCAAAAATGCCTTTGCTATTTCCCTCGCCATTTTTTACAAATGCATCTAATACGAAAAATGCTCCATTGAGCTTAGAGTCAATAAGACTTAGAATCATCTAAATAAATTCAAACGCTCACAGAATAAATGGTTTTTCACTGAACTATCTTTGAACATTAAAAATTTTTCTAAATTTTCTAAATTCTGAATTTATAACGTATGAATAATAATTCAAATAACATTGAAGGACGTCCAAGTCCAGAAGTGGATCAAAAGGGGTGAGTGAAGGGTTTGCAGATTTAACTCAGCCCATTCTAAGTTATATGTAAGTTATATAACTCATATATAAACTGGTATATAAGCACATAATTTAGTTTCAGTGAGTTATCCCTAACATTTCAACTAAGTATTCCTGAATCCTGCCTGACCCTTCAAACCATTGGCGTATTAAAGGGCATGGGCACCAATAAATACGAAGGGGGCCTATGTTAGTAGTTCGGCATTTGTGTTCCTAAATAAATGCTTACTAGATTTTACCTGAGGTTTCGCTAGCGTTAAGATAAGATTTTAAAAAATCGCCAAGATATAAATACAATATAGGTAAGATAAGAAAACCAGATAAGAATGAGAAAAACAGGTTAGTACATCCATGCAAAATTTTAGATATTCATTTCGCCAAGAACACAACGTTAACAATATCTCATTGAGACGTAATGCATATATTACTATTCTTATTCGCCTACATATACTTCTCCCACATCCTAAAGGTTGTTAGAACAGAATGCATCACGGCATTAAGCTCATCTGTTGTGCCTTATTTGCACATAAATTGATGTTCAATAAAGAATACATACATACATATTTAGTATAGTTCGCCATCGCTTGTGTTCTGTCCCGTTCAGTCGCAACTGTCACTTTGTTCACAACGGTCCTCATACATGAGAATACATGTATAGGAAAAATGTAAGTAAATTTAGCTACATTAACCGACTTAAAATAGAGTCACATTCAGAATTTTTTTCGCCATGAAAAAATACTGTAAATTTAAAAGCCTGCTTCAGTGTTCAGTACATATTACCTAGTTTAAAAATGTTTTTTTTTCATATTATGTACTTCATAGAACTAAATTTTTGTTTGAAGCTTTAAAAAATATAAAAATGTTCGTTTTTTTGCCATATGCATCCTTCCTCTTGAATTATTTAATGTAAAATTATTGAAAACTTAACTCTAATATAAATTCAAATTTGACAAATAAATCAGTAAAGTCAAATTCTTAGCTACCCCATTATGCTGAGTTAGCTTTATAAGTTTTTATGTTTAATTTTTTTCTAGAGTAGGTTGTGTGAAATATCGCCCCCTTTTTAAACGTCAGAATACGCCGCTGCCCCGGGCTGCCTAAACGGACACATAGATCTCATAAAGTCAGACCCCCCGCCGAAGGGTCCCGCGGTGAAGCTATTGAAAGTCAGCTGGTTACCGTAACCGTAACCTACAACCTGTGTAATTGTGACGACACACGCCAAGACGCGTTCAAAGGTTAAAGTAAGTGCTGTGTATTTTGGTGAAACCTACGTTTTTCCTTAGATAAAAAAGCGATAAAGCGCTAGTCGGAATCGCGTGAAGAGGGTTCTATACTATTCGGTTTTACGTGAGAACTTTAAAACCTAGGATTTTCGTTTAGGGTTTAACTGAGAAAATATTTTTTTTTTTTATGGAAACTGACACGGTTGGCCTGAACTGAACAGAAAACACAAACTATTTACATAGCCGTTTAGACCAACCTTTCATTCAGTGCGGTGGTACCGATCCGGGCGGGTTAAACCCTGCCATCTAGTAAGATAAGAAGGGAGTCATATCCCTTAGTCGCCTTTTACGACATACACGGGGAGAGATGCAATGGGGCTATTCTTTTAAAGTACCGGCCCCACACGGTACAAGGTAGGTAAGGTAAGTTCGACCGGATTTGCCTACCACCATGCCACCATGGAATTTCTCGTTGCTAAGCGTCAAAAAAACCTCAGTAAAAAGTATTTTCCAGGACTATGTTTTTTTATATATTCGCCAGGATTAGGACATGATACAGAGAAATCCAAAACGGTGGATGAAGATAACTGTAAATAAAAAAATAATAATATAAATTTGGTTGGCTTTAAGAAATTTCCTAAGGCATTATGTTTGCACTTGCGACACATTCAAGTGTAATATTATTTATTATTATACGACACACGACTTTTCACGTTTTCAACGAGCTGATGCCCTTATATACTGTTGAATTATTTGCTAGTCGTATACCGAATCCTGTGTGACGAGAGTGACATGCCCGACTCACCCATCCGACCCGTGTACATGGAATGTAACAGTATAGCCAGAAGGCCGGCGTACGCCTCGGCGACTTAAAGATATCCGCTCCACCTTTGAATGTCTTGCGGGGAACAAAACAGGCTAATACGCCGCAGGCGACGCGAGCCGCGATAAGCGGGATTCATACGTTAGTGCGAACATTTGTCGCACTAAATTCGTTTTCGTGTGTTATATGCAACCAATTCCCTCGAGGACCAACTTGCAGGCTGTGTTCTCCTCTGAATAGAGCTATCAATTTAATAAATAAAATTAACTGGACAGAGCCAGTGTTCGACCTATTTAGCAATCGTTTTTAATAAATACAAGAATGATACCTATAGTGATATACTTAAATAAGTAATTAGCATAAATAAATATGTATAAGACGTAAGCTAGGAAATGCATTATGCCTGTAATGTTTGTTAGATTTAAAATAAAGTAAATAAATAAATATGTAGCTTCCCTCCTGGCCCCATCCGTATCCGCCAAACCCGCCGGACTTGCTTGCAACATGCATTATGATGGCATATACATAACTTCTGAGAACAAATCGCTTCTCGAAATCTTTACTGTGTCGCATGGCGAAAATATGGAGCGGTCTTTCGGTGAGTTCCTTCACTACTGCTTATAACCCTATAACCTGGGGATCTTATACGACTGGCTGACTGACTGACTGAGTGTCTTTGTAGATAAATAATTTGTGGAAAAAAAAGTATCAACATAACTGCGTATAACCTGGGGATCTCCAAAAAGCGTGTTAATAAATTATACAACTGACTGATTGTGTCGGTGTCTTTGTAGATAATAATATTGTATTAAAAAAAACATATGTAATTGTAATTTATCAAGCCATACCTGCAATATTATTTACTTTGTTGCAAATAGTCGTAACCTTTAGATTTTAAACATTATTATTTATTGTTTATTTGTGTTTTCCATGTTTAAAGCTGTTGTCAGTTAGTCAACGTGTATGCGTCCACTGCTGGACATACGCCTCTCCATTTTTTTTTCCAATCCTCTCGGCCTTTAGCGGTACGGGACCACTGTTTTCCGCTTACGTACTTGATGTCGTCGTCCCACCTGGCGGTTAGTCTTCCCACACTCCATTTTCCTGTCCTAGGCCGCCAGTGTAGTAGGCGGTTACTCCAACGGTCGTGTCTCTTCTACTGACATCACTGCCATTTGAGCTTAGCCACACGTTATACTCGCCGTTATCCAATATCGACTACTTTAGTGCGTCGACGGATTGCCTCGTTACGCACCATATCACGTAAAACTGTTGTATTTTCATACATACATACATACATATCACACACGCTGAATCCCGACAATCGGGGTAAGCAGAGCAATCAGTGTTGTGCTGCAAGAACTCTGCCAAATTACAGCACAACACCGACCACCACGTCTCGCAACGTATTCGAACAAGACATCGATCGATCAAGCAGCAAGTAAGGCACGAAGAACCACCTGCTGCATGACTTGGTGGATGTACCGTGCCAAGGTGAGAGGTGGCGAGCCTGTCGCCCTTTAGCACGGTATCTTGTCCTTATCCCTTAGTCGCCTTTTACGACATGCACGGGGAGAGATGCAGTGGGGCTATTCTTTTTAAGTACCGGCCCCACACATTTTTCCTTGAAATAAAATACAAATAAAATAAGTTGGTTGTCACTGCTTGCATAAACGATTTGGAAAAAAAAACTACTACTTACCTAATTCCGTGCTTACCTTCACCAACTGCTCCGTGGTTCAGATTCCATGTAAAAATGTAGGTTCACCGTGTTGGCTGGAGGAAATTGCCCAAGGCAATAAGCCCGCCTTTTCCACGCATTGAGTGGCATAAATTGTATTATTATTATTTCATATATTTAATTTCACATTTTAAATTTAATACAAGACAGGATAAAAAATATAATTTTGCAATAATTATATATTATATTTATTATTTATTATATAATTATATTATTTATTATATATTATATAATTATATATTAAAATACACAAAATTATGTAAAAACACCACCAACCTATGTATGCACAATAAAACGGCGATATCGCAGCGGCGCGGCGACGGGAAGCAGGCCTTCTTCGGGCTTAGGCCGCGGCTATGGAGCTCTCTGAGACGACGCGAGGCAAGCTACGAGCGATAGGTGGTGGTACCAGATTATTATTATTATTACCTAGGTTATGCCCGCGGCTTCGCTCGCGTGAAATTCGTATTTTAAAAGAAGAAAGTAAGTGAGCCCACTACCGTACCTTTATTTCGGCGCGCGCATAAATTCGGTATGAGAGCCACATTTTAGCGTAACTGGACGTAACTGAATTTTATTTAGCCTATCCTGTGTGACGTATAGTTGAATGTGATTTCACCAAATTCGGATGATCCGTTTAAGAGTTATGGAGGAACATACATATATACAGAAACGATTACTAAAAATAGTCTATTTAGTTTTAATATCATACATAGTCTACAAACGCAGTATCTCAAAAAACAAAGTAACTTACTCCATGACCATCCCTTGCAGATTTATTATGAGTATTGATCCTAGAGCTACGACATAACCATGTTCACTCAGCTTGTGTATCCTTTTGAATCCTTCGTCATCAGCCCTTGTGGAAAATTTCTAAAAGTTTATTTATCTTTTACTCTTCGGCACCAACCCTTTCGTTCGAAGAATTTCGCAAAGCAGTCTCGATCCCAAGATGAGCTTCGTCCAGGGAATATGCCCGTGCTAAAGCTGTTTATAGCTTGGAAAATTTAAGGCTTTATCACACAATTAAGTACGTGACGTCCTCGGGGTCGGTCGCTGCTGGGTATAGACCCCCGGGGCTGCACCCATAGCACTGCGAACCCTGTCTTGATTAATTTTACGTTTTACAAAATATGATTTCGAAAACGAATCAGTCGTGTACGTGATAAATTATATATTGGTAATAACTCTATTTGGGTACCTCTTTTATACAAAGCTTTCGGAAATACACACTCAAATAACTGGGCAAAATACGAAGTAAAAGTATTTCTAATTATAGCTACAACTATTAAACATGACGTCAGAATGACAAATAATACTAATTCCGATTTTTCTTATTGACATTAAGACATGTATTGTTATTATAACAATGAATTTACAGGTTTAAAAAATATTAAAATTAACCTAAAGTAATTTAGTTATAAATAAAAAAATCCTGCCTCCTTTCATTTTAAGAGGAGCAACTTGCTTAAGTTTGGAAATTTGAAATAAAAAATGATAAACTGAATATTAATTAATAGTGTAATAATTGTATGTAATAATATGTACGGCTATGACGGACAACTCAAAATTCATAAAGAAGACATTCCGAGTCTAAAGTACCTATTTAAGAGATGAGATAGAGAGATAAGATGTTTATTTGTATAAATGTTTTTACATTGTACATGTTTAGTATAAACCCCTGCCCTCTGCACTAGCGTGAGCTGTCTTGCAGGGGGCAGGTAGCTGTCATCAGATTAAAGAAAAAATAAAAATATAGAAATACATTTAGAAAATGAAATTTAAAATTGTTTTATTTAACTTTCTCAGCCAGTACCTGTGTACCTAGGTATTCAGTCTTATAAGTCTACTTTCCACCATCACATTATATTCAATAGTTCATTTATTTTTTTACGTCCAATAGTTAGTAGCCAAGAATATACTTGTATAACAATAAACTCTTATAAAGATGTTTAAATAAAATGTATTAAGGTTATGTGATATAGATTGTATTGTCCCATTAACACATTAAAATTTCATAATAACTTGATTTGTGATTAACCGCAACACGGAACGCTGTTAGTGTCACGTCCACCCCGCCCTCCGTCGCCCTGGGACCTGTGACAACTTTTTTATGTTTTTAATTTCGACTGTCATGTTGGCCGTGTTTTAGGACTCCGGCGAGTGTTGTGGATGTCGGCGAAAAATAACGGCCGCTGAAATCTTTATGAGACTCCAATTGAATATACTTGTACTAAATACATTCAATAATACAATACTCAAATATGTGTCCTCCTCTAGTTCAGTATAGCCAGCAATCCAAAGGAAAGACTCCGGTATTGTACCTACCTTCTCGGAGGTAATATTGGCTGACCAGAGCATATGCTTTGGTCACTCTAAAAAAACACTCTAAAAATATATTCTAATCTCGTTTGAATATCTTCAGAAATGTCTGAAAATTATTGTTCTATTATTTTTAAAGATTTTGAGGGTTTAAATCTTTGGATTTGTCTTTCCTTTTGAATCCATACTTTTGAAAGCCTTCTCTGAAAAAACTTCACCGTTCATAAATGTTGTTATTATATATATAGGTATTTACAGTTTAAATTACAATGATCGCGTAGTAAATATTTGTATTCATAATATTCTCTCGAAATCCTAACTGTAATAAAAAGAAGTTCCTACTTAATCAGAATTTTCAGAACCAGGAGGTTGACGTATGGTTTACAGTTATTACGCTTTATTTACAATCGGGTTTACTTTTTAAAATAAATTCGGGTAGAGTCGGGGTATCCGTGCCTCTGTGAATACCGAATATGTAATTATCTCAAATTGCCGTATTCCAGGCTTTATCACTGCCCGCGTGGACTTTATTTGACAGTTTAAAGTATTATGCGAACGGTTATGTGAAACGTTTTTATTTTATTTTGTTATTTTTTCTGTTTTCTTCATTATACACCACGATTTTTTTTTTCATAATGAAAAACGTATCATCAAACTTTAAACTCAGCTTTTTCTCTCCTTGTCTATTTACGAAGCAAAATAATCCAAAAATTGTAAAATATTGTCTTAATTTCAGGCGCGCTATAACACATATTCTGTTAAATTTCAATCGGCTACCTATTAAAATTATTGCCTCATTTCCTATCACTTTCAACCTACTTCCAAAAAGGAGGAGGTTCTCAATTCGTCTGTATATTTTTTTTTGTGTGTATGTTACCTGATTTCTTCGCCAATTCTCAACCGATTTTAATGATTCTTTTTTTCATGAGTTAACCGCTTAGGAAGGTCCTTTCATAATTTTTATGAAGGAATACCACCTAGGGTAGAACACTTTCACACTAAGGAATTTTTCAATCACCCACTTTCCGTCAACCTATTTTAATAGGTATTATGTGATATTACTAAAAAGAGTGAAATAAAAAAACTGTTTTAAAAAATCATTGAACCGACTTCAAACCCTAAAAAGTATTAAATAATATTTTGATCTTGAGTATAAGGCGGTACAAAAGCACACCTAAAAATTTATAGATGGACCCTTTTGTGCTTTTGTAGCGCCTCCTACTCAAGATCAAAATATTATTTAATACTTTATAGGTTCTGAAGTCGTTTCGATGTTTTTTTAAAACAGTAATTTTTTTTACTTACATAGAATAAATAATCCACCTCGCGTTAACTTTTCTATCACTGCATAGCATAGCCTATCCAACGCCTATATCTTCAAATTAAATTGGTGAAAAGACGCACAGTGGTACACACGGATAGACATACAGACATAAATACAGACAGACAGATAGACGTTTTCTCTTATAACAGTAGAAAAGATATCCAAATACAGCACGTTTCATACAGAGCGTATTTACCTAATATACGCATAGTATGTTTGCTTAGCCATGTAAATATAACCCCAGGGAGATGATACGAGTGTAATATGTAGTAATCATAAACCGCTGACAAATTAGTACGTTTGTCGTTCTGGGGACAACTTTGGGTAGATTTAATGGGGCCTTTTAAAAATATTACCAGCCAGGAGGGTTATTCAGTAACGGACTAATCTCGATTATCGTCTACGATTCGCGATTAAAACAATTCTGAAAAATTCGCAGTTGCTCACACGCAGAGGGTTCTGTGGCCTTTTTTAGGGTTCCGTACGACCCTATTACTATTCCTATGCCGTCTGTCCATCCGTCTATCCACCATACAAGAATCGTCTGTTAACTGAATATTTCTGTTTACTGAATATTTTTGTTTGATTAATTAGCTTTACCAATCATACGATATGTTTCGTTTTTAATTTTAATTTAAGTAGTTGCTTTGTAACAACTTATAATCTCTGTAAGCGAATGTGTACCTACACGTTCTTTGAGATAACAAAGATTATTTAAACCGAATCGTGTGTTTTTTAAGTTCTTTCGTAAAAACGGATGCAAGCGTCAAGCTTGGCACAATTGTAGTGCAAACTCTAATGTTAAACATTATATAATAAAAAACGGCCAAATACGAGTCTGGTTCGTGTTAAGGATCCCGAACTGAATGAAAGAAATCACATTTTTTTTGGTAAATACATAACAAACATATATTATGTGGTGGTACGGAACCCTCTACGCGAGATCCCGACTCCCACTTGGCCAGTTTTTTACTTGAACACATAGCGAGTGCGTGCGTGGATTCTTCGTGGCTCGTACCCCGCTGCTCATCATCGCGTCGTCTTCGTTGCGTCGTCATGGCATAATAAAAGTATTTACCTATATCATAAAGTATTTATATCGTAAAAGTATTTTTATGTAAAAGTGATATACATATTTCGAAATTATTTTTATGTCGTATGAACTAATTGGACTACGGACAGACAAAAGTCGTATTTGGCACCGGACACTGAAGTTGTCTTGAAGTTTTGAACTTTGGTGACGACAGCATAAGGTTTAACGTGGAACCGTGCAAGTTGACTGTTCGCAAAAATTATGCGACATCATGAAGGTGCAACAGAACAAAAATTTGGAGATAATACGTCACGGCCCGGTGGCGTAGTTGGTTATAGCGTTGGCGGCTCAAGCCAGAGACCCAGGTTCGAATCCTGGCCGGGATGTATTTTTTTCAATGATTTTCACTTTTCTAATTAAAAATATATAATTTATTGGCCTCCAAAAGTAATGTTCTCTGTTCAAATATCGCTACGGTGTGGCCTCCGCCAAGTTCGATCGACGGCGGTACTGTCGCATTACCCTTTCCTAGGTGTAACCCCACGATATTTGATTAATTTTCCTCGAACTTATCGCTAGTATTCGATTTTCGATTTCCTGCAACTGAATTGGCCTCCAGAAAGGGTATTACGGGCGGGCTTTGCGGAATACCTATGAGTGGCAGTAGGTAATCATTTATTTGTATACACATCGTTGAAGCTTTTTTACTCAAATATAACGCCACATTGTGGTTATTTACGTAACAACAGAAAGGCAACAACTTTTGCAGTAGTCGCGTTATGCTTCGATCATATTGAGAGTATGGCTGAATGACATTTTTACGAAAGATATTTATGGTGCGAATGTAGGTGGAAGGGTCTGGCAAGGGTCTCCCTAGACCAGATCAGGCACGCGCTTGTACCTATATGTAGATACTTTTATTTTATTGTCATGTTGCAAATTAATAAATAACTTTTTCTTTTAAATTGTTTTCGTATTTATGTATAACACTGTTTATAATTCATGTGTTTGTTGTTTCTACTTAAGCATGTGAACTTTCTATGGTTTCGTTCTATACACTTATATGTCGAGAGCAGATATAAAATCGAGTTAAGGTATATTTTATATCTCTATATTTTATATGGTCTGCGACCAACTTAACCCCAACAAAACAAAAGTGACCATCTTTATGGGATCGCATCGGAGTCCTTATAAGTTTTGGTATTCTGTCCCTTCCTCTATAAAGCGCATTGAAAGTCATATATACCTTACTTTACTACAAGTAATTGCGCCTCTTATTATTAGTAATGGCAGAAATCCTATTCTAGTTTGTTACATTTTCACACTGCTGTTTTCAAATGTATTCAATGTAGCTGTGGAATTATGAAATAAATAAATTAATTAATTAATAAATTAATAAACATCGTATACGGATTGAGATTTTAACAGATCTAAAACATCCTTCGCTTGGCTATTTATACCTACCCAATATCAAATACGCACATCACGCTGCGACCAATAACACGTACATACACTGCGACCGGTTGCATATTATAGGTACTCGTAATAGAAACCCCAATGAGCAGCACGCATCAACATAACAATGCGACCAGTCGCAAATATCCGCACAGTGCTGCGCTGCGACCTGTCGCACGCAAAGGGGGGGATGTCCCGGTGGTGGCGCGTTGTGTGGCGCGGCGCCTGTTATTTTATTACTCGCGTCCGCTTGGAGTAATTAGTACAACCGATACAGCGCCGTCCACTCGGAGGGATCACCATAAAAGCCAGCCAGATGTTTACTTCTAGTTATATGGAATACGACCAAATGGGCGCCGTTAGACACCTTATGGGTCCCTCGGCACGTTATTTCGAGCTATCATAAAAAAAATCCATGCTTACCCGCCTTATAACATATACATATTTATCAATATTACATTAACGTCTGTGAATAATCAGTATTAATTCCTTGTCATTGGTTTTGTTCAGCGATAGTGACAGAAGTGCTGTAAAGTTGATCAAAATTAAACTCTAAACTAAAAAAAAATATTGTGACAAATTTATGAGTAATTTGTATGTACTACCTTAAGAAAATAAACAACATAATATACGCCATATATAATAATAATATCCGCGCACTTATCATAGCATCTTACATACATACATATTATGTTATGTTTCAAATTTAAATTTTCTTTGTGCAAAACAAATGTATTCATTTTTATTTCATTTTATTTTCATTAAAAAAAACATGTCAGATTCATTTCATACATACTGACTGTCGCACTAATACCTCCACCCACACATATCTGTTTCGCACTAATCTGGCAAACGTCTGGATCCCGGCCGACCTTTCTGGGCTGCGTCTGTATTTCATAGAAACCGCTAAGCCCATAAAATGTTAATCCTCCCTTGATCCCCACATAGACATGCATAAATTTTGCTTTAATGGTGAACTAGGGAGCATATATCCATTACTTTTTACTTTTTTCAGTACCATACAATTGTTTGTGAAATGCACGCAGAGTTTTATGGGTCTCTGTTTTTGTCCTTTTATTCATTCCCTCTTTATCCAGCTGAGACTGTAGGTTTTTATCGCGAAATTTTATATTTAGTGTCTTTGTATAAATACAATAATTATAGTATAAATATTGCATTTTGCGTTACACCTTCACTGAGTTATGGGGAATAATAATCATCTATATTAGGAAAAGAATATAATAAATACATCGAATGGAAAGTCTTAAAAGATATTCTCTTCTTATATCTGAAGAAGGTAAAATGTAAGTAATTAAGAATAAAGTTTATGTTTAACATTGGCAAAGTAATGATGGAAAAGAAGAAAGAGAAGAGAAGAAATGAATGAGATAATTTAATAAAACATCTGAATGAAAAAGATGACTGAATGAAAGTGGCAACTGGATGCAAAATACATCTGGATGAAAGGTTCAGTTCTGTTCAGTTCATTTATTTCATCTTTGGACAAACCTGCCGCACATTACATGGACAAACCTGCAGACATGTCACACATTACATTTCATATTACATGTTAGGTTACAATTTTATTTCTTACCTTTGCTTATTTCTAACACACTAAATTTATTCATTATAAAATTCCTGTACAGAGTAGTACGATTTTTTAAGGAGATGTTTTATTATTTCTCTCTTAAATCCTCCGTCTTCATCCAAAGGGACAAATGGATGGAAGTGTTGTACGGATTTTTTTATATTTTTATATTAAATTTACGGGCATTATATTCTCAGTTATTTTTACATGAAAAGCTTATATTATTATGTCATTTAGAATTACAAAAGATTTTGGCCTACTCTCATTTGTATCTGTTTAAGGTGCATTTGCTCATTTGATTGCAGTTGCAATGTTGAAATTCTTGCTCGCCTTCGTGTGATTCTCTTCGCGTACATTTTCTAAATTGTTATTTATTTTTTCTGGCACTTGTTGAGTTAATTTTTCCTTGAAAACAGTGAACTGATTATCTTGAGAACGGCTGGCATTAAATACCGTATTTCCATTAACCTACCCGCGTCGTCGTCGCGTCCGTCGTCCCGCGTCATACCTAAAATGAATTTATTATTACATTGCCCAATTCCGGTTATCCATTATGTAGGAATATTCGCTAGACAAAGTGATTAGTTTATCACATTGACTGCTCAATTTAGCTATTATGCATAAACCTCTATAATCGCTAATTAATCACATTGGCTGAAACATATACTCGTTTAAATTATATGAATAGGTAACTCTACCGAAACCCCTTCAACGAATCGTGCTATTTTTAACCCCCGACGGAAAAAGAGGGGTTTTATAGGTCTGAAGCCTCCGTCTGTCAGTCTGTATGTGCGTCTGCTGTGGCATCGTAGCTCCCAAACGGATGGACCGATTTGGATGTGGTTTCTTTAAGAAAGCTTGGAATAAAAGTTAAATTAAAAATAAAAAAACGCCGAGCCTTATAAAGCCGACTGGGTTGATACCACCATACTGGATGTAAGATAGCCGCATAGCAGCCTCGGTTGTGTTCTCCTTTAGTCCAGTATAGCCAGTAATCCAGGGAAGTCTCCGGTATGGCCCCTACCTTCTCGGAGGTGATAATGGCTGGTCGGAGGATGTGCTTTGGCCATTCCGACTCAGCCACCCATAACGTATTACATTAAAAAAATTAATGTATCTAATGAAGAAATTTAAACTATTAATTTGTTTCGTTCACAGAACGTGGGCACCACACCGAACCTGACGGTGACAGTGACAGAAAGTTCAGCGGGAAGGTACACCTGCAAAGCTGTCGTCCCTGACTTTCCACCGATTGAGGCAGATGCGGTACTTTACGTGCAAGGTGAGCGCAACTTTCAGAACTTTACGTGCGAGGTTAGCGCAACTTTCAGATATATGTATACACACACAAACCAAACAGGCAGAAACTAAATGGTCAAGATGTCTGCTCACAAGACATTTATCATCATCAAACGCAAGCTTGCGAAGAAGCTGAAACAGAACCGACCGATCCCTCAGTGGGTGCGGATGAGTACTGGAAACACTATTATGTAGGTACAACCCTAAGAGGAGTCACTGGAGGAGAACTAAGCTGAAGCACCTATTAAGTATTCTGTGGCTGAAGCTTGATGCTTTGTCAGCCCCGATAGCTCGGTACCACCGCACTGAACGAAACGTCGGTCGAAACAGCTATGTAAATAGTTAGTGTTTTCCGTCCAGTTCAGTGTAGCCGACATGAAATTAAGGGAAGCACTGACATGGCACCGAGTTCACCCGGTGTTATGGGCTGACTTCACGGATGTTGTAGGTGATGTAGCCAACCGCGTCAGTTGCCATAAAAAGAAACATAGATTTGATGCAACTAGATTTTATCCCGCAACTTCTGTCGCGTGAATTTAGAATCTGAAGAATTTTTGTGAAGCCAATACATACAACGGTCCAATTGAAATGTCTCACTTATTTTTCCAGGTCTGCCGAAGATCACTTCCCACAGAACGCAGTTCGGTGCGCAGGGCGACAACGTGAGAGTGGAATGTACGGCGTTCTCTGTGCCAAAGCCCGATCGAGTCTTGTGGACATTCAACGGACGTGAAATCAACGCTGTGCATGATCAGGTAGATTGTCTTTGCATCTCTTCTCGATCTCTGCTTCTCTTCTCTTTTCAACTGTATAAATGCAACTTCTGTCTTTAAAACCGGCAGGTGGCCGAGTGTTTTCGGCGTCGGCTACTCATGCGAGAGGTCCGAGGTTCGAATCCGGTCGGCGTGTACCAATGAGTTTTTTCTGACGAAAAAAATTACGTGCATACCTACACATGCTGCTTCACCCATTCGGAACCGGTGTAAAACTGTAGGTCCTTTCCTTTGCCCCTTACTGGCTCAAATTGTTGCCGACTGGGCAGGTAACACCGTACTGGATATAAGATGGCCGCATAGCTGTCTCGGTTGTGTTCTGAACTAGTCCAGTATAGCAAGCAATCCAGGGAAGTCTCCAGAATGGCGCCTACCTTCTCGGAGGTGATATTGGCTGGTCGGAGCATGTGCTTTGGCTCCTCCCATACCGGATTACATAAAAAAACTGGTAAACTCGAAAACGGGTGGCCTAATTCACATACGGTTTTCATCCCGGGATGGTGAGTGACGATTGTATCGTTACGATAGTTCTCCAATGGGCTACTTTCGTTCACTGCTTAGTGAACGAAAGTATCGCGTGAGATGCGGAAAAGATATGTCCCCACCGCATAAATCAACGTACTCTGGCTAATTTCTTAGAGATGTAAGAAAGCCGTGTATCAAGCCGAATTCATCTTTTATTCATTTCTTTAAGGTTGATCAACAGAGTATTTGAATTTAACAGTTCTCTTCTTTCATTAATTGATCTTATGAAATGAAATGAAATGAAAACATACTTTATTGCACAAAAAGTGACAAAAGGCGGACTTAAAGCCTAAGGACATTATTTGCCAGACATACCTGGGATTGTGAGTAGAGTAGATGGGTAGTGCGGAAAATTAAATGAGATAATTTTTTTTTAAGAGTACAAAACTAAACAATAAAACAAAGATAATAGTAATAACATACAACTAAATACATTCGTGATTTACATACATACAAGTTCAAAAGTACATATACATATACGCAATATAAACAAATACATACATGCATACCTAATGCAGTTTCTAAACAAGCGATAACACACATGGAAACATTAAGGATCTTAATAATCAGGTTAAACTCATTCATCCCTCCTTTTAATCCATCTCATTCACGGTTCACTTCCCTCATGTAACTTCACGAATTTCATTCATTTCTTAACTACCATGTTACATATTACCTCACTTAGTTAGCAAGAGTAGCTATCAGGGATATGACTTCCTTCTTATATTACTAGGTGGTAGGGTTTAACCCGCCCGGGTTGGTACCACCGCACTGAATGAAAGGTCGGTCGAAACGGCTATGTAAATAGTTTGTGTTTTCCGTCCAGTTCAGTGTAGCCGGCACGACTGAAGGGAAGCACTGACGTGGCACCAAGTTCACCCGGTGTTATGGGCTGACATCACGGATGTTGTAGGTGATGTAGCCAAACGTGTCAGTTTCCATAAAAAAAAAATGTAGCATATTGCCAAATCTCTTGTGATAATGCTTCCAATGCCTAAATATGACGGAAGAGGCCTGTACACAGCAGCACTGCCATATGAAATGTTTGGTTATCATGTATATGGCTCCTCTCTTCCAGGATTACGCCTTCCTGGACGACCAGCTCCCGGAAGGCGTCAAGTCCACGCTGATCATCCGCGAGAGTCAGTCGCGTCACTTCGGCCCGTACAACTGCACAGTCATCAACGCGTACGGACGGGATACGGCTGAGATTCTTCTCAAACCGCAGAGTGAGTCTAAAATTTGCTTATCTCACTAGTAGGGTTCACCCGAAGGAGGTTTACTACCACTGCCGGGCCTCACGCACTCTATGTACTTGCGCGCGCTAACTACCTACCGCCCGGTGCACCGCCGGCGCCGGCGGTGTAAAAAAAATTCGTCAGCCGCGCGAAACATACCTACACGTTCGCTCACGCAACTGCGCGCAGCTGCAAAGCAATATTACACTTTACACTCGATCGTTTAGGTACATTTTCGCACGCAGCGATTGGCGACGTGAAGCAGTAGGCTATTAAAGCCGAAGGTATGGAACTTTTTCTATGGCGTGATTTATCTGTTACGAAGTAACTATTAAGTAATCTGTGCCACTGCACTGAACAAAAGTCGGTGGCATTCCTTCCACCGTGGATGTAAAAGTTAAGAGCAAGTCTGTCGCAGCGCAGTAGTCAAATATTGTGGACGAGAAGTCTGCGCTCGTCGCGGCCGTTTTGGCAGGCTTTTAGAACGGTGGCGATACTAATAACGGCTATGGAAAATGGTCCATATAATTGGTCCACTTCTGTGTAGCCGACCCGAAGTCACAGACATAGGCGCCGACTACGTGGGTGCTCAGGGGCTCCAGCACCCACGAGGTGTGAGCAGTGGGTGCGGAGCACCCACGACGATAGATATAAAAACTGATCAGTAATAGGATTTGAGCTACGATAAAAGTGCCTTATTTACTTACAAGCCTTTGAGCGGCCACATTTACACATTCGCACTAGTGGCGCGACGAATAGCGAACGTTACTATAGTACTTCTATATTATTCCATACCATTCAATAGAATATAGGGACACTACATGCGTAGGTACATCGTGCAAATGTGTAAATGCGGCAAATGCAAAACATTGTGCGAACGTTTTGCGAATCCATGCTGCCGGGTGCCGGGAGAATTAGTGAAAAATTGGAGAAGCATATGTCCAGCAGTGGACGGCAACACGTTGATGATGATGATAATTGTTCAATAAAAAAAAATTGCATGAGCACCCACGAGGATTTCTAAAAGTCGGCGCCCCTGGTCACAGAAGCATTTATATGTCACCTACTTTCAGCAAATAAGGTATAGTAGCCTTGTATCATAAAACTAGTAAGTAACCCATCCATATAAGGTTTCATTAAACAAAATCGGGCTCGATGGACCAAAATGTTAATAAGTGGCTTTCGTCTACTTTTGAACTGCAAAATCGTTTCTAGACCTAAAAGTAATTTCTCCATTCCAGAATCATTCCCACTACTACTCATCCTCTTCGGCGTGACCGGCGGCATCATAGTGATAGCTGCCTTCATCATGCTGGTCATCCTCTGCCAACGCAAGCGTAGGAAGCGAGAACAGACATCAAGTGTAGGGAAGAAACCCGATGTCATGGCGGACATTGGGAATGCAACCGTTGGCCATTGCAAGGAGAGTGACAGGAGTTCGAATATAAGCGATTTGAAATTAGAACTCCGGCAGGCCGATGGCGGTTGTGAGCTGGTGAGTTTTGTCGTTTATTAAAGCACCGTTTCAAACTATAGTAGCGCTGCGAGCGTGCTCTGTCGAAGACATCTCATTATCAATAGCTAGTGCAGTAGCCATCTTCCAGTTTGGTTGTTGTATTCATGCTTGTTTTAGAGAATTTTGTTTAAAATTTGTAAAATAATTACTTTATGTTTTTCAATTATTTTCGTAATTTCTAGCGTTTTCTCCGAGTTGTTCTGATCTTTGAAGCAAGACAGTGGTTTCGCCGTGACATTGTTATTTGTTAGGACTTTTGAAGCTGATTATCCGGAATCAGAGAAGCCTTACAGGATCGAAGAACAAAGCGCATAATAGATAGATACGATAGATACAGGAAACGAGTGCATCCACAGCGCTGAGAGGGTTGAAAGGGGTTGTTGCTAGATCTCAAATTCCTGGATATTAACATCCATCGAGGTGAACATTTTTTATCGATCACCTCAAAATCTGTTGTGAACCCCTCATATCATTATCAAAATTACTGGTTATTGTTAAAATTTGGCAAAATTGGCTGAATTGTTTATGTCAATGTTTGATAGTAGTTACCTGCTTGTCACTGCTATTCCGACCTCTGCCTAGTCTGTTCTGCTGTACGTTGACATGTCTTGCGAAGTTTTCATATACCTGTAGATTGAAGTTTCTCATACAGTGGAGAGGTGTTAATTAGCTTTGGCAGATAATAGTTTTTAGCCGAAGGTGGGGAAATGTGCCATTAGCTTTGCCAGAGACTGAACTCCGCTTCCAGCCTTCATTGTCGTATTTCCTTCATTAACTTCAACCTTTCAAACCCTCTTTCTTCACCTTTTCAGGACTACTCCTCCCAAGACTACTCCTGCACTGGTTCCGACGCTGCGCTCCATCACTCCAACATGCAGCTGACGTCCAACCTGGGTCTAGGGCTCCCTCTCGCCGGACCCGTCTCGCTGCCTTCAGGGGACCACAACAACCTGGTCATGTACACGAGATATAGCAATGACTATTCTGATCCGGCGTACACTTCGCCCCATTATAAGGTAAGCCTTTGAAATTCTCTGGTGCCTAGTTTTTCGTTGTGTATCGTATATCGGATGTGTTCTCTAGTCCAGTGTTGACCAGCATACCAATGAGAAGTATCCGGTATGGCACCGTCTCGGAGGTGATATTGGCTGTTCGGCGCATGTTCTGTGGCCCCTCTGACCCAGCCACCCATACCGGATTAAATAAAAAGATAAAAATCTAGTTATTTATTGCCTAACAAACTATTTACATTGATTACATGCCATGCATAGACGAACATATTTCTTCCCAATCAATCTTTGGATTTTAGAGTGCTTAAAAAGATATTGTAAAGAGTTGTAACAAAAAAAAATATTTATATACGTAATTATGTACCGAGGTACTTTACTGGAGTCTGAAATGAGCACTTTTAGCAGAAAGTAATTTGTTCCTGTTCAATTTCAACGTTACACTGCATTGTAACGTTGCCATCTGCATTGGTGTCATTTGGTGGCAGACCAGGTTTTACTGTATTTTCCTCCAGCGGAATGACGCAGAGACCCAACCACTTCCTAGGTTAGCTATGGACCGCAGATAATGCGCAAAGGTCCCTGATTTTCAGGGTGAAGACGAACCAGCAGCAACAACAACAAATGAACGGCTAACACAATAAACTACAACATACATAATGATTCAAGACGGTCACAGCAACTTATTGATTCAGGACGATCACAACAATAATATCCTTTTTTATATTTGTTAGTACTAAGCACGTACTCGCTTTATATCATTGATTTTATAAAATCAATGCTTTATATATGTTTTTTATTAGAAAAATGCAAATCGCAAAAATTATGCGACATCATGAAGATGCAATACATCGAAAATTTGCAAATAATACATAACGGCCCGGTGGTGTAGTTGGTTATCTTGTTGGCGGCTCAAGCCAGAGACCCAGGTTCGAATCCTGGTCGGGATGTATTTTTTCAAATGTTTTTCGATTTGCATTTTTCTAATTAAAAACAAATAATATACTTTTTGATAGTTCAGGGCGGTCACAACAACATACTTATTGATTCAGGACGATCACAACAATAATATACTTATTGATTCAGGACGGTCACAACAACAATATGCTTATTGATGGTTCAGGTCGGTCACAACAACATACTTAATGATTCAGGACGTTCACAACAACACACTTATTGATTCAGGATGGTCACAACAACAATATACTTATTGTTTCAGGATGGTCACAACAACAACGGTTACGTCCCTTATGTAGACTACAACCGTGACTACACCCCGCCGGTCTTACATCTGCAGTCACCTCCGCATTCCGCCATAGATGCACACACCGCCAACAGGTAGGACATTTGTGTTCCCTTTGTGAATTTACTGATACGGCCACATAACAAGGTACAGATTCCAATGTTTTGGTGACTTAACCAATCATGTCGCATTTGTTTGTTGATCGAATGAAAGAAGATCGTTGAAAAAAGAACTAGCAAAAAATTTTGCTGGATCTTCTAAGCCTATTCTTCTAATGTATACTTTTAACTACTTATATGTAATTATATTATAGTTTGTCACAGTTATATTCCTTATATTATATTTTACATTCTCACACTCAAGTATTTTGCCATTACCTACTTATATCTCACAACATACGACTCTCAAACATCTAAAGTTTGACTGGGAAAAATCCCTCTAAAATGTAAAATGTTTTGGAGCTATCTAGGTTTCTTGCTAGTTTCTTTTTTTGGAAAACAGTTTCGAAAAAAGAAATATTATTCTTATTTGGCAACCGGTTTCGAAAAAAAGGTTTCGAAAACGGCCGAAGGGGTTCTTCTTTGCTGTGATAACCGAACTGGCTAAATGCTAAATGCTAAATGTAAATATGACGAGTGTACTGTCTATCTACTGTCTATGGGTGATGTGATGAATAATGAATAAAGCACTAGCAGGTTATGCAGTCATCCATGTTAGGTTTCAACAATAAGAAAAAAAAATGCACGATCTTTTTCAGAATACAACTATCCTCACTTCACTCCAACAGTCAATTGAACCAGCTCAACGCCCTCAACTCCAACAACGGCTCCCTCAACGGTTCTTTGACCAGGAGCATTGACACAACGTCCACCGTGCAGTTCAACTCCGGCAACGCCTCTCAAAACAATTCCTTGCAACGATCTGTCGCTAATGCGAAACACAGGGACAGCAGCAATGCACTCAACAGTCTGGGACTGCCTATGATAGTGTCTGATGGTAAGCTCTACATTCTCGAACAAACATACATTATCAGAAAAAAATGGGTCAAGGGTTCCGTATATCAAGGGACCTGGTCCTAATTGACTTTCTTCGCGAGATGTATTCATACGTTAATCTAAACGCTTTCATCTTTTTCCTAAATTTACATTCTTCAAAAACACTATTTTTTCTATGTCATGCTGCATCTCCGTTCTGGGTCATGTTGGGCCAGGCACAACGCAATCCAACCTACTAATTATGACCATGTCATGCTGCATTTCCGTTCTGGGTCATGTTTGGCCAGGCACAACGAAATCCAAACTACTAATTCTGATCATGTCACGCTGCACCTCCGTCCTGGGTCATGTTTGGCCAGACACAACGCAATCCAAACTACTAATTCTGATCATGTCACGCTGTACCTCCGCTCTGGGTCATGTTTGAGTAGGCACAATGCAACCCAACCCACTAATTCTGACCATATCATGCTGCATCTCCGTTCTGGGTCATGTTGGGCAAGGCCAGGGCCCTGCTCTTCCTAGGCTTAGATTTACAAATTTATAGCCTGGTATCGGTGGCTATGTACCGGAATCAATGAAACACGGTGATCGGTTAGAATGTATAATGATTGACTGCTTGGGCCGCGGCGCGGCGTATATTTATAAGGTTGCGTATCGATAGGTAGAGAGGGTACCGCGTCGGTGCAGTGACCGCAGAGCCGGGTCATACACTCACTACAAATCCTCCCCCCTAAGATTATATTAGATTAGTTACAAAGTTATAATCTTATATAAAATGATTTCTTATTATTAGAGTTGATGCTTATTTACACTACTATTACATTTTCCGATGGACCTTGAGCGTCCTCGTTTGCTTTCACTGTTATCACTGCTCTAAGGAATGTTGAGTATGGGTTTTGCAGTCGTGGCGCGGGGCAGGTCCCACGCGCGTGTCCGGTTGCGGAGTCAGCTGGAACGGTCCGTGGACTGATGTGCAGCGGGCTCGTGCTGTTGTCTGCTGACGGCGCGCGTTTGCTGCGTCGACGTCGCGTGAATGAACTTGTTCAGAAATGGATGTGTCGCAATATATTCTACTGTGCGAAGTGAACTCTTTTGACCGTTCGTCCGGAACGTGTGACGTAATTGTTTTGTGTCGCGCTGCAGGGTTCCGTCTGCGTCTTTTCGTGACTGATGAGTTTTTGTGGGGCTGTTCGTCCTGTCGGCGTGTCGCCTTCAGGTGTTATCAAGAACGCGGGTTTGAGCCTATCGGTCGAGATAACTGCGGTGCGATTTGGCAATTGTAGTGTGAAGCATTTTTCCCCTCTGTTTAGTACCCGAAAAGGGCCTTGGTACGGTGCTGTAAGGGGTCTACGAACTGCGTCGGTCCTCAGGAATACGTGAGTGCATGTTTTTAAAGCGGTTGGCGTGAAACATCTTCTGTTGTCATGCTGTCGCGTCTGCGGTGTGTTGAAATTCTGTATTCTATGGCGCAGATCTCTGACGAAATCTGTGTCGTTGATGCTGTTATTATTGTTACTCGTTGTGACGAAAAAATCTCCAGGAAGTCGAATAGTCGTGCCATAGGTCATCTCGGCTGCGCTGGCGTCGGTGTCTCCTCGTATCGTGGCTCTGAGACCGATCAGAACTATTGGTAAATTTTTTACCCAATCTGTCGCCTGGCAGCACGTCATAAGTGCGCTTTTCAAAGATCGATGCCATCGTTCTACAAGGCCGTTAGATTTTGGATGGTAGGGGGTGGTATGTATCTTGTGAGTACCCAGTATTTTCATGAGATTGTTGAATAAGTCGCTCTCGAACTGTCGGCCTTGGTCTGTCGTGAGGCGTATGGGTGTGCCGAAACGGCTGATCCATCCCTCGTAGAATGTTTTTGCTACTGTCTCTGCTGTTATGTCTCCCAGCGGGAAAGCTTCGGGCCACCTCGTTGCCCTGTCGACCATGGTGAGTAGGTATCTTTTTTCGTCTGATACGGGCAATGGACCTACTATATCTATGTGTACATGTTCGAACCTGGCGGCGTTTGCAAAGCTCCCGATTGGCGTGGTTGTGTGCTTGTTAATTTTTGCTTGCTGGCACGGGATGCACGTCTTAACGAAGTTGTTGATCTCTCTATTCATACCCTTCCAGAAATAGCGTTGCGCGATAAGCTGCTGCGTGGCTTTTATCCCAGGGTGGCTTACCGAGTGCATGGTTTTTATTAATTCTTCACGGTAACTCTTAGGTATGTACGGGCGTGCGTTTTCTGTTGACATTTCGCAAGTTACGAATGTGTCAGAGTGTGGCAATAATATCGGCTTGAATTTTAAATTGTCTTTCTTGCGTAATGCGGGGAGTTCATTGTCTTGTTCTTGCTCGTGCGCGAACCTCGTTTCTTCGAAAATGCTTGGTAAGCGAATTTCGTCGATTCGTGAAAGTGTATCTGCTACGACGTTGTCTTCACCTTTTATATATTGAATGTTGCTGCATAGTTGTGAAATAAAGTCTAGTTGCCGGAGGCGTCTTGGATTATCTGATGTACTGATTTTTTTGGTCAGCGCGAACGTGAGAGGTTTATGATCTGTAAATACGGTTAATTCTCTTGCTTCGACCATGTATCTGAAGTGTTTTACGGCCATGTATATTGCGAGTAATTCGCGATCATAGGTGCTGTATCGTTGTTGTGTTTCGCTTAATTTTTTTGAGTAAAAACCGAGAGGTTTCCAGCTGTTGTCGACGCGTTGTTGCAACACTGCGCCTACGCAATTTCCTGACGCATCTGTATTGAGAGCCAGCGGGGCAGTTGTGGACGGATGAGAAAGTGTGATAGTGCTTTTTATGCTACTCTTGCACTTCTCAAAGGCTTTGACAGCGGCTTCCGACCATTCTACTTTGGTTTTGTCTTTTCGTTTGGAGTTATGTAGGTATTTGTTGAGTTCTTCTTGTATCTCAGCCGCTTTAGGGATGCTGCTTCGGTAAAAGTTTGTCATTCCCAAGAACCGCCTCAGCTGCTCGATGGTCTGCGGTTGTGGGAAATCAGTTATGGCCTTGACTTTCTCTTCGCTAGGTGTGATGCCATTTTCAGCTATGTGGTATCCGAGGAATATTATATCTTTTTTCCCGAACTCGCACTTGCTTGCGTTGATTGTCATTCCGTATTTATCTAGGCGTCCTAGTACTTCGTGGAGATGTTTTAAGTGTTGTTCTTCATTTTCCGACGCGATTAGTACGTCGTCTAGGTATGCAAAAACGAAGTCTAGACCGCGTAACACCTCGTCGATGTACCTTTGTAGCGTCTGGGCGGCGTTTCGCAAGCCGAAATTCATCTTCGTAAACTCGTACAGGCCAAATGGTGTTATAATTGCTGTTTTAGGTATGTCTTGGGCTGCTATAGGTATTTGATGATAAGCTCGCTGCAAATCGATTTTTGAAAATATGGTTTTGCCGCTTAACATGAATGTGAAATCGAGTAGATGTGGTACTGGGTAGCGGTCGGGCGTTGTAATCGCGTTGAGTCGGCGATAATCGCCGCATGGTCTGGGCTCGCCGTTTTTCTTCGAAACTACGTGTAAGGGATTTGCCCACGGTGATTTGGATGGCCGGCAAATTCCTAGCGCCAGCATTTTTTCGAACTCGGCTTTGGCTGCTTTGTACTTGGCGGGGTTCAATGGACGTACTTTCTCGTGTACCGGGTGTCCGTTTGTGTAGATGTGATGTTGAACGTTGTGTTTTGGGGCGAGTTTGAGTGATTCTGGCCGGCTGATTTCGGGAAATTCATTCAGGAGTTTATGATAAGGGTTACTCGTATCGATGAGGCGTAAGGTTGTGCTCGTATCGATGACTTGGTATCCGTTCGTAAATAGTTTAGTCACTCCGTCGATTAGCCTTTTGTTATGTAGGTCAACCAGCAGCTGCTTGGACTTGAGAAAATCTGCTCCCAATATTGGTCGTTTAACGTCAGCTATGATGAAGGTCCAGCTAAGTGGTCTACGGAGTCCTAGGTCTAGTGTTATAGTTTTGTCTCCGTAGGTCTTAATGGGCGTATTGTTTACTGCATATAGCTGGTAGTCTGTGGGATTGATGTTTTTAGCCGTGATGTTTTGCTTGGGAATGACGGATATATCAGCGCCTGTATCGACGAGGAAACGAAGTCCATTTGCTCGGTCGGTAATGCAGAGTCGCGCTGAGGTGTCGGCGCCGACACTATCCGATATCGGCGCCATGTCTAGTTTTCCGACGTCGCCTTGCTGAATGTGCACTGGTCACCGCATTTATGGGCGGCGTTTCCGAAGCGGAAATGGTAGTAGCACAGGTAGTTGGAATCACCTGGCTGCGGGCACCTTCTACGGCTGCCGCTGGATGAGCGGTGGCGGAAAGGTCTCGCCGGTTCCTCGCGTGACGCGCTACGTGAGTTGCGGCCGCGCGATCTTATCTCATTTCGTAACTCGGCGATTTCTCGTGACATCTCTTGCATTAACATAGTTAGGTTTGCCGGCTGGCGTTCGACCGCTTCGATGGCTGTGGGTCGTGACGTTTCCTGTACCTTGTCGGCTATCTGGGCCAGCTTCTCCATGTCGCCCGTGTCGCAAACTGTGAGAACCGCGCGTGTAGCGTTTGGCAGTCGTCCTGTCCACAGGATTTTTAGGGTTTCGTCTGGTATCATATTACGAGCCAGTTCCCTCATGCGCCTTAAGAGTTGGGATGGCTTTTGGTCACCTAGTTCTATTTCTCCCAAAAGCTGTTGTAATTGGCGTGTCTCCGACTCCTCATAAACAGCAAGGAGCCGGGCCTTAAGTTTGCCATATTTGTTGTCAGATGGTGGCTCGGTAAGGATATCTGTTACCTGTCGTAACTCGTCGCGCCCCAGTTTCGCTATCACGAGGTTGTATTTTGTCTCGTCGCCTTGCTTCTGCGGGGCGATGATCGCCTCGAACTGGAAGAACCACAGTCGAGGCTGGTCCCTCCAGAATTCAGGTACCCTCGTGTTGATGGAAATGCTCTGCAGCTCTGACGATGGCGGTGTTGCTGACTGTATGGCGCCAGACTGCGGAGGTAGTGGCGCCATGGTGTTGGCTGGCGGGTAGTGTCCTGCGGGCAGCATCCTTCACTCACTGCACTAATGTTTATTTATTTGTAAAGTATATGAATATGTCCAGAGTTGTTGCAATGTTCTTTGTCGGGGTCACCAATATAGCCTGGTATCGGTGGCTATGTACCGGAATCAATGAAACACGGTGATCGGTTAGAATGTATAATGATTGACTGCTTGGGCCGCGGCGCGGCGTATATTTATAAGGTTGCGTATCGATAGGTAGAGAGGGTACCGCGTCGGTGCAGTGACCGCAGAGCCGGGTCATACACTCACTACAAATTTTTAATTGATTGATAAACTAAAAAATCTCCTATTGTAAAGATGAAATCCAAACTCATTGTTCATCAGTTAAGTACTGCGCAGGCCCAAAGCTGCCCTTCTAAATCCTAGCGCCCTAAACTAGAGCCTAATCAGCCTATTCGTCAATCAGGAAGCAGGCACAACGAAAACCAACTACTATTTCTGACCATGTCACGTTTCCAGGTACTCCATCACCAATGTACACGTCCCAACACAACGGACTTGTGAAGCCCGGATCTGTGCTCGCGAACGGCGGAGTTTTGGCCAACGGAGTGGACGTGCGGTACGCGGCTACATACGGCAATCCCTACCTTAGGAGCGGCGGAGGACTCGGTATGTAACTGTTGCTTTTAGTTTGTCATATCAATCGTAGGTATGTACGCCATTCTTTCGAGTGGTCTGGGCTTTGACCTCTCTTGTGACTTCTCACAATGTCCGATGTTCGAATCCGGTCGGCGTGTACCATTAAGTTTTTTTTTCTGACGGAAAAATTTACGTGCAATACGTCTGCTGCTTCGCCGTTAGGAACCGGTGTTTTTTTATCTAATCTCGTATGGGTGGCTGAGTCAGAGGGGCCAAAGCACATGCTCCGACCAGCCGATATCACCTTCAAGAATGTACGTGCCACACCGGAGACTTCCCTGGATTGCTGGCTATACTGGACTAGAGCAGAACACAGCCGAGGCTACTATGCGGCCATCTTAGATATAGTACCGTGTGGGGCCGGTACTTTAAAAGAATAGCCCCACTGCATCTCTTCCCGTGTATGTCGTAAAAGGCGACTAAGGGATATGACTCCCTTCTTATATTACTAGGTGGTAGGGTTTAACCCGCCCGGGTTGGTACCACCGCACTGAATGAAAGGTCGGTCGAAACGGCTATGTAAATAGTTTGTGTTTTCCGTCCAGTTCAGTGTAGCCGGCACGACCGAAGGGAAGCGCTGACGTGGCACCAAGTTCATCCGGTGTTATGGGCTGACATCACGGATGTTGTAGGTGATGTAGCCACCCGTGTCAGTTTCCATAAAAAAAAAAAAAAAAAAAAAGTACGACAGTACGTTGTAAGACTGTAGGCCTCTTCCCTAGCCCCTTACTCGGTGGTAGGCTCAAATTTTAGCCGTCTGGACATGGTACCACCGTTAGTTATGTAGGTACGTATTATGGGCTGAAATCGCGGATGCTGTGTAGGTGATGTGTTAGTTTCCATAAAAAGTATACAAGTGCTAAGGTTCCAAATTCTTCTCTCAAGTATCCTCTCCGGTTACAGGAAGCGTGACGCAAGTGAACACGGCGAAGCCTGCCTCCACCCCCGCGCCACCCCCCTACTCCGCGATACGCAACTCCCTCGTTGGAATGTCGAATATCACACCAGGTAAGTAACTTGCACGAAAATGCTCAAGTTTTTTTTTATGGATCGCCGCCGGTGCCGGTGCCGGCAACCGTGCCGGTGATTCACCGGCACGGTTGCCAAAAGTTCAAAGGAAGATTAGGATTTAGGACACAGACAATAACCCCACTCCTCGCGAAACCACGCTCAGAGAGGCGCCATGCCAGCTACAAGGCGGACAACGAGGTCGTTGTCTAATTTATTAACACGCCTTTTTAAGGTAGTGGGGAACACGCATTCTTGGGAGAGATATAATAATAAATAACACTCTTTATCGCCGTGCAGTCTGGCGGATACGGAGCTCTCCGAGATGGGGGTGGTGGTGGCCTACGTGTCTAGTACCACCACCTATCGCTCGTAGCTTGCCTCGCGTCGTCTCAGAGAGCTCCGTAGCCACGGCCTGCACCCGCCGGCGCGCTTGGAGGCTTGTCTCCCGCCGCCAGCGGCGGTATTACCGTTTTTTATTTTTGTGTTAATTTTGTGTATTTTTATTACTTTTGTATAAATATGTAAAATTAATATGAATTTTTAAAATGTGAAATAAAGAACATAATAATAACACTCTTTATGTCACTTAATGTGTGGCAAGAGCTGGTTTAATGCCTTAAGCAATTTCCTACAGGCAACCCGGTGGACTTACATTTTTACATGGAATCCAACCGTGGTGAAGTGGGTGTAGATATGTAGGTAATTTAAAAAAAGAAATAAAATAAAATCTGAAAAAATTAATCTTGATTGACATCAAACGGCGGGTGGCGGAGTGGTCCGAGCGTCGCCTTCTCTTGCGAGAGATCCAAGGTTCGAATCCGGTCGGCGTTTACGAATGAGTTTTTTTTTCTGTGCTGCTTCACCGTTCGGAACCGGTGTAAAATTGTAGGTCCCTTCCCTTGCCCCTTACTAGGTGGTAGGCTCAAATTGTAACCGACTGGGTTAGTAACACCGTACTGGATAAGAGCAGCGTCGGTTGTGTTCTCCTCTAGTTCAGTATGGCCAGCAATCCAAGGGGAAGTCTCCGGTATGGCACCTGTCTTCTCAGAGGTGATATTGGCTGGTCGGAGCATGTGCTTTAGCCCCTCTGACCGAGCTATCCATACCGGATTACATAAAAAAAACTAAGTCAGAGGATTATCTTTCTACGCGCAATTGATCTTAGTTTGCAATAGTTTCATCCGGAGTTTATCCGGAGTTATTAGAACTGAAATTGGCTCCACAAAGCAGTTGGATGTTAAAAGTCTATCTTGATGCTGAGAGCCCATCGCGGAATGACAAAAACTTCCTGGAGCGAGATTGATGGATGCGAATGTTGGTTGCAGGTGTATCGATGACGTCACCGACGAGTGTGTCGTCATCGCAGTACGCCACCAGTCCCGGCGTCTCCACCTCCGTGACCACCGCTACGGGCAATGCGCAGCCGCAGGTTAATTGATTTGATTTTTTTTTTTTACATACTTTAATATTACTTTTTTATTGATTAAGACAAATAAAAATATACGAATGTAAATACATTTTGAACCGCCTTCAAAATGAGGACGTCCGTCCGTCCGTCCGTCCGAGGGCTGTATCTCTTGAAACGTAATAGGTAGCCCGTTGAAATTTTCACAGAATATGTGTTACTATGGCGGATATAACAACAAATAATAAAAAAACGAAAATGTTAAAAATTAAGAGGGGCTCCCATACAACAAACGTACGAAAAATCGATTAGTCACGCTACTGAATAATAGATGGAGCCACAGGCTTTTATACATTGCATTGTTGAAAGACAAAAGATAGGCGGATATTATCCGCTCAATTGCGAATATCCTCATTGAGGTGCTGTCATGTTCCCACCGTCAATAAATTGCCATCGACCTCAATTGAGGCTTTCTCCGATTGAGCGGTTATTGATAGCGGATAGATACGGACCTGTGCATTTGACGTTTGTTGTTGATGATTGATTGTTCCTAACGACTGATGATGGTGATCGATGACGATTGCAGGTGGCAAGGTCACAATCCCTGCTGGCGCCGCAGTCTCCAGGTTCACAATACATCCTGCCTCCCACCACGCACGCGTCCGCGCAGGTCGTACAACTCACTAAGAAAGGTGAGCTTCTGGGCGGTACAACAAAGCGATATTGTTATAACGAGACAACGGATAACTTTCGTTAACAAGTTGCCAACTGTTGTTTATCTAATATTTGACTTCATATCCAGATATTGTGATACCCGATTAAATAACAGGATACCTTATTATTAGTAGGTACTCGTAGTAGTAATTTTTCTAATGTTTTTTTTTCTTTGCTTTGTTTCAGGCAACGGAAACCAACCTTCTCTAGCGACCCACGTCTAACCTGAACAACATCCAAAGCCCCTTCGTAGAAGCGTTTTGTGATAAGGGCGTGTTATGCGAATAACGAAAATGAACTCTATTTGTATCGCGTGTAATTTCATTATTGACTGAATTGAAAAAAAAATGCTAATGTAAGTTGTGTGAATTCCTTCGTAGTAAAAGATTTTTTTATTGTAAATTATTTATGTACACTTTCCTTGTACTTAGGAGGTTTTTCGAAACGTCAATTGAGGTCCGTTTGATCTCAAAAATTGATGTCAAAAATGGGAAGTAGAAAACTGTTTTTTTTTTAATAGGTAGATAAGACGTTTAGCTGTCGCTCTTGTAAATGTATGTACATAAATCTGAATAGTCTCTTATGGCCTTTTAAACACTTATTATGTGATTTTACTATTATGTGAGTTTGCTAACTGAATTCAAGGTAATATATTTGAAAAAAAAAATTACAGACAATTTAAAAAAAAATATGGGGATGAAAATCAGTTAGAAGTTAAAGGCATTTATATTTTTTATCACTAGCAAGTATTTAAACATTTTATTTCCATTAATTTTGCTCAACTTTTGTACTGCTAGACTGTTCGTAGTTAAACAAATTTGACAAAAAAAAAGTAGGTAGGTACGCTAGGCTCAAAAAGTGAAGATACACCTGCGTCGAGCACGAGTCCGGATTTGTCACGCTGCACTGAAGAAATGCCGGTGGAATCGGTTATGGAAATTATGTTTCCTGTCCAGTGTAACCGGCACAACGAAAGAAAATGAAGAAATCACATCAACGCGACAAACCAAGTCAAATCCCTTAATAAAACGTTGCACAATGTTATATCATCTCTTTAAGACGAGACGGAAGTTAACTTTCTCCATACAAAATCGTCTTTCGGCATTTATGTTTTCTAGCCCCCTAAACCTTATCCGATTTTAACTATAATTTTTTTGTTGTAATAATGATAGTCGAATCTACGTTTGTCTTTTTATTTTTTTAATATCTAAAGTGAGGACTCAAAAAAGCTTAATGAACTTCATGACATCAAAATATAAAAAAATCATTTTTCTCTTCGTTCGAAATAAGAAAAATTACCTCCGGTGTTGTATTTATATTTCATCTACGTAAACAAAATAATGACAAGAACGTGATTAATTGATGACAAGGACGTGGCGTCTTGCCCTTAAGATAAGACAAAAATGTATAAAGATCGGATAAGGTTTAGGGGGCTAGAAAACATAAATGCCGAAAGTCGATTTTGTATGGAGAAAGTTAACTTCCGTCTCGTCTTAAGAGCCAACTGGACACAATGGAATCACTCTTAGTGCAAATAATCCAGTGTTCGCAAGTGAAATATCGTTTTCTTTCTACCGTTATTTACTAAAATAACAGTTAAGAGAGAATTGTAAAGGTTGTTACTAAATTAAATATAAAACTTGTAGAAATAATAATAGATATTTATATATTTCTCGAAGCTGTTAGCTTTTCCGACTTGAAAAAAAAATGTGCCATTTGATTAAACTTTGTAACAATACAGTACATAGATTAAACAGTAAGTGACTTCATATTGTATGAGCGCGCACACACACAGATATACACGAATGCTCAGCCTCTGAATCGATCAGTCAGTCCCGAAAATCATTCGTGTCAGTCGTTAAAATTTACAAAAACCGGCAAAGACAGTCAACATGTCTAAGCAAAATTATTCCCCCTTATAAAACAAAATTGAAAGGCTCGCCGAATTAATTAGTACGTAATTTTTTTTTTGTTATTTTTTTCGTCAAATTTCTAAGATTCGCTCCGTACATTTTAATTTAATTACTTCTATGAGATGGACAGTTTTGACATAATGAAATATTCAATTTCTAGTCGATGTAACTGGTGTCCCGCAATCGAAGGCTTACTTCATCCAACGAGTTAGCCTTGCCATCCAGCGGGGAAATGCCGCAAGTGTGCTAGGTACTTTTACCTTAGATTCTTTTGATAACTATTTTAATATTGTTTAGTTTGAGTTTTCATTATGTTTTTATAGTTTCTTGTTCACTGTATGGCCCTAGTTGGCTGAAATAAAGTAATATTGATTGAAAAAAAAAAATTGTCCATGAATTATTAAATTTATCTCAGTCAGTCAGCGTGTAAGCGTCTACTGCTGGACATACGTCTCTCCAATTTTCCTCCAGTCCTCCCGTATCTCGCTATTGCGGATTGGCCAATGCTACACCGTTAAAAGGTCGGTTGAAACGGCTATGTAAATAGTTTGTGTTTTCCGTCGAGTTCAGTCACTCAGTGTAGCCGGCAAGATCGAAGGAGAGCGCTGACATGGCACTTATTTCACCAAGGTGTTATGGGCTGACATCACTGAAGTAGGTGATGTAGCCAACCGTGTCAGTCTCCATAAAAAAAGATTACTAAATATTGTACTTACTAATTATTACACGACGTAAGTATTGTAGAATCGTAATAGCGAGAGTATTAAACACAGAAATAGTACTTATTAAATCTATCAAAATAAATATTAAATATTTCTATTTCTATTTAGTACCTACCATCGCATATGTTCGCGCGACGTGTAAGCGTGCGTGAGTGTAACGCGTTTATAGCTTTTCTTTTGAAGTTGTTTACTGTTCAATTTGTCTACTGTGGAATCGGTGATTAGTTATGGTAAAACCAGATCAATAGTGATATTTTATAGGTAAAATTGTCAATTAGTATTCTTTAAAAACCGTAGGCATACCGATCCTCAAAAATTACATAGAAAGATTTTAAATGCATGCAGTTCGAGAGAGCAAAATGTTAAAAATATTCCTGTATACCTGCTATTTTATATTTTAAGTTTATTTTATTGACTTTGGACACAATAGTAGGAGAATGTATCATGGAGAATGAATATTTCTTTGTATTAAGCATATTGTTTGAGAGAATTCGTGTCCTCTAGTAATTAGGTGTTAGAATTAATAAAATTGTATGTACATTAATTATTGTTTGATCCGGGGCCTAGCTTTTTATTATTAGGTAGAAAGAAATGAAGTGTAAATAGCCGGTACATAATAAAATGTAAACATTTTGAATAGTTTAACTTCTAATGCATACATGTATGAATAATTGTTACTTAAAAATATTTTTTTATAAAAAAATTTCAAGCTTTAAAATGATATCAAAGTTAAATGATATGTTAGATTTTTTGTTTCTTTTCATTAGAATGTTTGCGGTAAGGTTCTTTTAAGTTTCATTGGTGCTGGATTTTGAATATGAGTTGTGGTGGAGTGTGTCCGAAGTGCAGTCAATTAATGAATTGAAAATCAAATAATAAATAATAAAATAACAGAATTCAGCACCAAAGCCATGTTTTTGTTCTTCCAATGAGTACTTGCAATATGAAAGTTTTCCATCAAAAATTAATTTTAATTTTTATATTATTATAGCTAACATACCTTCCTTTAACAGGTATTGAAAATTTCTCATTTATTGTTTTATTTTTATATTTTTATTCACGACTTATAGATCCGTCTTCTATTAAAGGCCTATATTCAAAGATTTCAATCGATAGATAGGGCACAGTCCAACATGGCGCACTACAGACAATGTCACCAATGAAAGGGCCGCATGCGGCTACTTCGCATCAGACGCAGCGCCAAGCGCGTGATGAGAGGTCGTTTCACGGAACGGAACGGAACGCGCCGATGCGCGGGTGCCTCAGCGTTAGCGTTTTGTTAATATGAGGCAGCTTTTGATGCGATTCTTGATGAATACTGTACATGAAGTCACACACACCGTTATGTCTAATCTGTGACGAACTTTTGAGAGCTTTGCTTTATCTATCGATTTATATATTTGCCTATATTAAAATATTTAATACAACCAAAAATAAATATGAACAAATATATTACAATGTTTATATGGATTTAATTTATCATATATTGTGTCTTTCTAGCGATCATGTATAATTTTATTTACACTAGGTAATTTTTTTTCTGATTTATAATGCCTATTGCAAAGTGTTTGGCCCTCTCTAGCTTAATAGAACATCAAGAGACTGAACAAAACTGTAAGAAAAACTTGTTAACAAGTAATCTTGTACTTTTACTTATCATCTAAGGACATATCTTATAGTCTAATGTTAAAACACCAGATCTATCCATTACTCTTTCTACGAACACCAGATTAACAAGTTACGTTCCACTGAATTGCATTTGTACCTAAAAAAATATTAGGTATCATAAATATTTACTAAAACACCCTTACCTTACTCATTGATTTTATAGATATTTATTTAATCAAGAAAATATATAAAAAGTAATACAAATAACTAAAGAATGAAAACCTACATAACAAACATTGTTAACATATCAAAAAGGGCGTTTTCGACTGGCAAAAGTTCCCAGAACACTTGCGGCGTTACCCCGCTGGATGGCAAGGCTCACTTTGAATAAAGTAGGCCCTGCCGCCTATTGCGGGACGCCAGTTGCGTCCACCAGCAGAGAGCCAAGCCGTTGTAGAGCGTCGTCTCTGTCGCACGTCTCTGTGTGACAGGGACGACGCTCTATCTAGAATTGTCTCTTTCTAAAGCTCGACACTTCCCAAGTAAGCATCAAGCAAAGATTTGACAGTTTCGCATAGAAAGTGGCGCCATAGCGGCATTAGGAGTGTATTTTTATTGTAAAACATAGCTTCACGCCAGATTCCCAGTGGGATAGGCAGAGACAACGGAACTCCAAGTGCCATCGCGCCCTGACACACGTGTATTGCGTCTTCAACACTCATAATGTTCTTCATACTTGCTGCTATTGATAGAACGAAAAAAGGCAGAGCCATTATGAGATGTAACATTTACAGATTTCATTTCAGTGGTAAAACGATATGTACCGGAATAATGCGGTTCTTTTTGGCCTAAATAGATATCTTTTAAAAAAACAAAAACTAAGGACTGTTGCCTTAATTTTTCCAATCAATTAGAACCGATTCAATTACGAGAAATTCTTAAATCAATTTATGTGTCTTGAATTTAACGAATAATGTAGTCGTATGTGGAAAGACAGAAGGGCCTAAGCGCCAACATTGTGTATTTGATTTTAAGTGTAAAGGCCTTGACTGTTTAAAATTGGAATTCATTATTGTATTTGACATTTTAGGTCCATAAACCGTCTCGCCGTAGAGTGTTGCAAAACATTGTCAAAATAGCCAAATTAAAATAAAAACCAAACGTAAAAGTTTTGTTTTCAAAACATTATGGCGTTAATGTGAATTTAAATTTTGATAATAGGACAAGGTCGTGTTGCAAACTCAAAATGAAATATTCCTTGTAGGTTAAATAGAATTTTAGGTTAGAAAATTTGTTGGAACGATAATTAGATAAGCTGAAGTTAGGAAATATTATAAATACCTACATGTACTGTCAAAAATTAGATTAAACTGTACTTTTAAGCTATGTAATGTAAGCAAGTTTGTCTATAATATTGTAATTTGATTTTAAAAAGGTATGTGTATGTGTTGAAAAGAATATTTTACAGAATATTGTGTTGGCCTACGTAAAGTTTCCAGTCTCGGCTAAATTATGTAAAAAAAAAATTGTATTCTGTGATTTCTAAAAATATAATGTGCCCGTCGGCTAGTCGGCGGAAAGGGGGTCAGGGGGGCGTGATTGAGTTTAAACTAGTTTCTTATAAAATAGGACGCGTTGTGGGTTGAACTATTCAACTACTTAATAGTGGATATGCCACAATCGAAATGGATTTTTAATACTGTGAAATACGATTTTACAACTATTACTATCGAAAATTATGTATTATTGAATTTTCTGAATAAAACTTTGTCTTGACATAATGCGTGTTTCATTAAATTGTACCTATTACACTTAATATAAGATACCTATTATAAAGGTACCTATTATAAGATTGTTTTTGAATTTTAATCAAGACAAGCTGTGCCGGCGGCTCCGCCCGCTCCCATATTTCACTTCACTGCTAACCTCATAAGCTATTTAGCGTGATAGTAAGTAGCCTATAGCTGATGGGAACAATCAAGCTATCCGTAGAATTTTGTTTTATTAAAATCGGTTCAGTGGTTCTCGAGTTATAAGCGGACAGACAGACAGAAAGCAGACGTTGGATTTTAATATAGGTAAGGACAATATAAAAAAGTTATACAAATTAGGAAAGGATTTAAAACCTTCCTAACAAACATTAAAATAACTATCAAAAAGGGCGTTTTCAAAAGTTCCATTAATTGAATTTAAACAGATTTAATTTTATTCATATCTTACGATAATGTTTATGGTCTTTCGTATGTATGTCCCTGCTACTTTAATAACATACCGTCAATTTTATTAATTTTTTTATTATGGAAACTGACACTGTTTGCTACATCACATAAACAAGATCCGCGATTTCAGTCCATAACACCGGGTGAACTAGGTGCCATGTCAGTGCTTCCCTTCATGTCATATCGGCCACACTGAAATGGACGGAAAACACGAACAATATACAATACATAGCCGTTTCGACCGACGACGTTTCAGTGCGGTCGTAACAACCCGGGCGGGCTAAAACCCTACCACCTAGTAAGGTTAGAAGGAAAGGTCAAGGGAGAAAGAAAGAAAAGTCAAAAGAAACTGTCAATATAAAGTTTTATTTAAACTCAACAGAAATAAGAACTATAGGAAACACTTTTAATTTATATTAGATGCAAATAAAACACAAAATAATCTTACAATAATTTATTGCGATGTTGAAACAAATTACAGGATTTTTTTTAATGTATTGAAATATGAATATTATATTTTTTTTACATCCCTTCCTCATTATGTACCTAGATATTATTATAAGATTCAACGTCTGCCGTCTGTGTGTATGTATGTATGTTCGCTCATAACTCAAGAAAGGCTCAACATATTCGCTTGCAGATTCTTTCTATGTAATCCGACATATCTCCGCCAAGTTACGGGATATATAACATTACACCGTTATTCATGTGAGCCGAGCAGTGGTGTCGGAAGTGAAGGCAGTCGGAAAAAAATCGACTAATTATTTTAACGCGAGCGGAGCCGCGGGCACAGCTAGTAAACTATAAACAAATAATTTATAGTAAAAAATGAGTACTGGAAAGGCCACCTTATTATTATTGATATCCTAATATAGGTAAGTGTAAAGAAAGTTATAGAAAAGATATTAAACATCTCTTTCTACTTTCAACAAGACGAAAAGACTACAGACATTTGGACATAAGTACTTTTTTATTTGTCTTCAGGTTAGAAAATAATTATTTTAAATATCTTGAAACGGCCACCACATTAATTTCGTGGAGGCGTTTTTTTTTAATAAACTTTATGTGTGGCAAGGGCGGTCTTATTGCCTTAGGCAATTTCCTCCAGTCAACGCGGTGGACCTACATTTTTACATGGAATCCGAACCATGGAGCAGCGTGAGAACACGTAATATTTTTTTTTCAAATAAGAAAAAACACATTGGTACACACCGGTTGTATTCGAACCTCGAACCTAGGACCTCTCGCAAGAGAAGCCAACGCCTTTTCTGTCTCATAAATATTTTTTTTACACTATACTTTCGAATTGGTTTGTATGAAAACTGCAAAGAGATTGTATTACGTCGCTGGGAGCGCAGCGACGTAATACAAACTCTTTGGAAAACTGTAACATTTTATTCCTAAGGAATTCAGAAAAACATTATTTAACTTTTTTGTTTCTCTTCATCCCAATAATTCCAAATTTGTCGAGATATCATAAAAAATATGTGTTTTTAAATAACATAAATAATATAAATAAAAAAATAATAACCAAATATTGGTGTAAAAAAGTATTTCCCAATAATTCCATAATTTAATGTCGTGGCCCTTTCTACCCCCTCAATGCCCCTCATACTTGAATTTTTAACGTAATTTTTTTACAATTTGTCACATATTCAAGGTCTTTTTTAAAATAATACTCTGACAAACTCGAAATACATTTTATTTATTAGTAAAGGCATAACGTTGGTGTCGAGTTGAGCAACTTGAGATATAATTAAAGTAGACTTTTACATATGAAAAAAATGTGTGTTAGCACTTTATACAGCGTCTAAGAACATTAAGAAGGTATAAAAAGACTAAAATTAACAATTTTATTAGCTTTCGATTCGATAATCAAAATATTCGTACTTTTGAGTAATTTGACAATTTTATTTCTATGAAAATATATTTTTTCAGGAAGATTTTCACCTAAGTAGATAATTTTCAAAAATGCAAAAAATTGCTATAAATGAAGATAATATTTTTAACTTAATTTGGTAATCTTCTGGCAGAAATAAATAGTAATAAAAAAGTTCCACTTAAAAAAAATGCATAATAATAATGACATAACTTCTCCTTCTCATTCTTTTTTTTTAAGCGGAAGAAATAATTTATTTTCAATATTATTTTGAAAAAAAAAGTCACATATAATAAATATCTCTATAAATAACTTCAATATATTTTTACTCCTTAAGGCTGGATACAAGGTAAAATTAAGCTATTTCTGAGAGATGTACCATGAATATTACTCAACTGAAATATCAGTTTGAATATAATATGTAAAATCAGGTCAGATTAGGTGCTTTACGAAAACACGATTTGATTAACTTGAGGGTCCACGTAAAACTGTAGGTCCCTTCCAGTGGCGGCTGGTGACCTATGGGACTGGGTGTGCGCTAGCTACTTAGTACTATACCCAAACGTGAATCTAATGGATACCGCGGTCTTGACTTATTTGCAAAAATTATGTACCCACCCAGCGTCCTAATTGCTCGAAGAACCAAAGCGACACTTCACTGCGCGCGCAGTGGCCACGAGCGAGCCGCGCCTCCCGCGCACCCGCGCGCGAGGCGTCGCCCGCGCCCGCCCGGCCAGACAGCGTGCGGTACTGATATTAATGTTTGTGTCGCGTCGGTGTCGCGTCCTTGCCGCGCCGGGCAATGAAGAAAACTTCACAATGTACATGTTAACTGACGAAAAGTCGTTCAAACTGCTAAAAAACGGATTTGCAAAACATCCCGGCGCGGCGGCGCGGCGATTGTCGGTCGACCGACGCGTCACGCGACGACGGGTCTCGCCCCGAACTGAGAGGCGCGGCGCGCCAAACAACGCCTGCCTAGCTCTTTGGGTGATTCCATTTTTTTAATTTAACTAAAATAGCGAAATATTTTCGTAACGCATTAATGTTTGTCGTAACATTCGAATATTTTATAAATTACCATTTGAATATGTATCAAATCGATATTCGAATAATTCAAATATTCAATTGCAAACTCGATCTGTTATATATAAGAAACAACCCATATTCCAAAAATGGTTTCGCCTGTCGAGTACTGCAACAGCGTATAGTTGGTGTCGTCGCCGCAGCGGGCGACCCGCCACGCGAATACACTATACAAGTACGGTGCGGGTGCGAGGGAGAACACTGACGAACCGCTGCGGAGGCGACACGCCGAGATCCGCCCCGCGCATTATACATACATGTAGGTACTTAGTGCTTGTGTGTATCTTCGACCCAGAGTTTGGATCGCCCCCGCCGCGCCCGCGCGCTCCCGCCCGCACGTGCCCGCGGTCGGGTTCACGATCTCGGCTTACTTCGGCTCATCGTCGGCTGGCTCGGTCGCGACGTGTCGCACGCGCGTCTATCCACAATATACTGTCCTTCTTTTTCTGTCGTGTGTCACACGCAGAACGCAACCTTGTTCCACACATAATCGTATGAAGAGTGTTTTGTTTCACGCGGCGGGGCAGCGGCGTTAGACATTTTCTCATAGTATCAATACAAGAGACGTTCGCGGTGTTTTCTAATGCACTCGGCGGCGGCGAGCTCGGCGGCGCGGCGATGCGTAGTATGTAGTACGTATTACGTACAGCAAAATCGTGCCTTGTTGTCTAGGAAATAGGAACGAATTCAGTTTGATATTTTTACTTCGATCGGTGATATTCATGGAAATGTTTAATATTTTAATTTGTTTATTTCTTTCGGGTGAAGGCGCTGTTTTGTGGTAGTGCGGCGCACGAGTGCACTTAAGGGCCAGCCGCCACTGGTCCCTTCCCTTCTTATCTTACTAGTTGGTAGGCTTCAACCCGCCCGGGTCGGTACCACAGCACTGAAGAAAGGGTCGGTTGAAACGGCTATGTAAATAGTTCGTGATTTCCGTCCAGTCCAGCAGGCACTACCGAAGGGAAGCACTGACATGGCACGTAGTTCACCAAGGTTTTATGGGCTGACATCACGGATGTAATAGGTGATGAAAATCCCAAAAAGCCCTCTGAATTTACTTACAAAAACGTCGGTCGGAACGCGAAAAAATTAAGCTTTTGGAAGACAATTCTTTTATTCGTTCATTATAATATTTCAAACTGTTTTTCAATTACCGTACCTTGTATTGAAATAAAATAATAAAATTATAATTTTAAATAAAATACAAATTTCCGTACTATTCACCCACTCCAACTCGGAAAAAACAATAATTTTTACCGTACCTTGTATGGGGCCTTAAGCACCTTTCATTTCGAATAATGCTTGTACTTCATACTTGAAAATGTTGTACGTTTTTCTTTATAGAGTGCCGATAGAAGTGGGTGGATCAATAATTTTTTCTAATAATAATTGTTATTAAACGATCATTTAGAAGGAAACAAATGTATATTTATCTACATATCGCCTATGCCTCGGCATTCCAACTTCGGCAGTGTCAGAAGAATATATCACAAACAAATAGATAATGCGAAAAATTCTCTTAGGCGTTTCTATCACCTCCGGTTAAGTCTAGTCCAACAGCTATGTGCCAGTTGAAGTGACATTTCTCGCTCATATAACAGGAGTCAATTGGCATTGTCATTTTAGCCGACGGTGAAATCGGCCGTGAGTGGAAGTTGAAATGCCGGCCATAGGTGAAAATATTTTCGAAGACAGTACTTACACAACGTTATGATAATTACGCTGCTGGAATATTATTACATTTGTTTACAAAACAAAACAAAATATATATCGAAAAGGATGTTGTAACGGCCAGTACATTAATTTCGCCAGCGCGTACCTATCCTCGTGTTTTTCCAAGACAAAAAGTAAATAAAGTTTTACTCTATAGTGTCTAGTACTGGATATATGAATTTTTTGAATGTATTTTTTTGTCTAGTGTAATTTGGTCGCGCGCGGGTGGAGGGTGCTGGCGCGGGAACGGTCGGGGTCGAAAAAGTCACGTCGCCCCGCCGCCCCCGCCGCTCATCTCCGCTCTCCGCGCACTCGCCCCTGCTCGCTCACTCACCGCGCGCCTTTCATTCCCACGTTTGTGTGGAAAATTAGATCCTTTTTACACTAAATTAATCAATTACATTGTATGAATACTGTAACATTTTATTTAAGAGTATTGAGAAAAAAGTTATTAGACTTTTTTGTTACTATTGATCCAAATAAATATTATTTCTCTATGATCATTTCCCTAAATTTAATGCAGTGGCCGTTACAACACCCTGTATATTATAAAGAGACACCTTTTTAGCTGCAAATATTTCGGGAGGGTTACATAGTATAGTACATACCCATAAAAATACGATTAAGCAAACAAATTTTATGTTTTTAGCATTATTTTCGAGAAATTTAACAAAACAAGGTCTAAGTTCTACACAATCAAAAAGGGGCCACTAGGTATCTAAACGGCTGATTATTTAGGGTCATTAGCTCTACTGGCCGCATCCCGCGCGCAGGACGCTCCCCGGCCAGGAGAGTCAATGACTTAAAATAATCAGCTGTTTAGATACCTAGTGGCACGCTTTGATTGTGTAGAACATTTAGTTTTAACGAACCCTCTCAAAATATTTGCAGCTAAATAAATAGGCGCCTTATATAAGAATATATAAGAATCCTTATACAAAGTAAGTATATGCCATTAGTTTATACATAAATCGTTGATTGACCTAACTAAGTAGCCTTCTTTCCTTCTTCCACCGGCGCCTCATCGATCAAATGCTTTCGGAAGCAGTCTCCGACCGGGAAGAAGTCCCAACAACGCTGCGTGTACTTATTCCACACGTATGTCTCTTGACCTGCGCACAAAACGCATCGATTTATTATAATATACAAACATACATACTGTCACAATGATTTCGCACAGCGGAGCGATCGGTGTTGTGCTGCAATAATTTTGGTAAATTACAAAGCAACAGAACGCCACGTTTAAAAAAATATTTAGGACAAGATAACTATCTAGCACAATTTTAGTAAGGCACGAAGACAACAGCCGTCGCGGGTGGCTGTGCCCAATCCTACCCAGTCCGACGGAAAATCAAACACAGCCAATAACACCGCTCCAGTCTATATCACGGTTATTGAGGCGTCATGGGCAGCGAACAAAAGCGTTGTCGCCTAATTCATTGACACGCCTTTCAAAGAGAGAGGGAGAGAAAAGAGAGAAAGAGAGGAGAGGGGGGAGAGAGAGACAGGTAGAAGAGAGAGATAGAGAGAGATAAGAGAGAGAGAAAGAGAGAGAGAGAAAGAGAGAAAGAGAGAGAGAGGAAGAAAGAGAGAAAAATACCTGTATACTCAGTGTCGGGCTTGTTGATGAGATGCATAAGGAAGAACATGTAGTTAGCGAGATTGTGCTCGCGCTGCACATGCGTGTCGAACCCGTGCGGTACCTGCAATCACAAATATCATGTTCAATACGCACATTCCGATTGGTACCATCGCACTGGATGAAACGAAATGGCTATGAAAAAACAGTAGGCTACGTGATTTATATCCGGTTCAGTGCAGCCGATACATCTAAGTGCTGGTAGTACCTAATTTCGATAGGAAGAAGGTATAAATTAAAATGTATCATCCATCTATCAAAGGATATTGTACAATTAAATTGTAAACTCTTTAACGAATAAAAATATCAGTAAACACAATAAATACCTTATCTAAATAGTCTTTTCCAGTGCCACAAATGAAGCAATTAGACTCCATGTCTTCCTTCACAGACTCCAGCTGGTCACGCAGCTCTCCGAACGCGTCGATGATGAGACCTGATCGTGATACCACAGACATTGATTGGCTATAGTTTGGATAATCTTGAGATATCTAATAATAATCGGATAATAATTGTACATAATGGGTCAAGCAAGAAGTAAATGTATCATCTTCAACCAATATTAAGCTATCAATTTAAATGTTCAAATTTATAAACTGTTGAAGGCCTTCGATACTATTGCCCAGTGTATTGTGGAAATGAAAGGATCTTTTGGTGGAAATATTAAATATTTTTTTTTGCAATTTCTTCTTATAAATATAGATTCTAAGCAGTGCAAATATACATATACACGTAGGTATTGTACGACACGTAGTTCACGTACAAAGCGTTTCTCAAGGTGGACTAAAGGTCCTATGCTCTTCTCAATATTCGCTAAGTCAGCACGTCATCTATTATTATTATAAAATTAAAAGTTAAGAGGTGACCTGGATGACGCTTTTAACAGTAACAGACATACATACACAGTATGATTTTAAATAGGAGCGATTATTCATTCCTCTGTAGGTTCGTTCTTATATTGGCCTTTAGTAACATTCTTGCATAGAAAGTGGAAGCTCTTTCCGAGTATATTGAGTGCATTTATTGAAAACGACTTTTTTATGTATTCAGGTATGGTCGGCTGAGTCAGAAGGGCAAGAGCACGTGCACCGACCGGCTAATTTCACCTTCGAGAAGGTGCCAGACCAAAGGCTTCCCTTTGGATTGCTGGATATACTGGACTAGAGGAGAACACAGCCGAGGCTTGATACGTTAATTAATCCAGCCGGCTACAATTTGGGCCTACCACCTAGCAAGAGAGTAGATGCCTTTTCTTACCTTACTAGATGGTAAGACTACACCCGTCCGGGTTGATACCACGGCGCTGAACGAGAGTGTCGGTCGAAACGGCAAGTAGTTTGTGTTTTCCGTCCAGTTCAGTGTAGCCGGCACGACCAAAGGGAAGCACTGACACGGCATCTAGTTCACCAAGGTGTCCATGGGCTGACATCGTAGATGTTGTAGGCGATGTAGTCGACCTTGCACCTTGCCAGTTTTCATAAAACATGTGAGTATACACGGTGTTGCAGTTGCCCCCGTAATATTTTTAACTGACATAAGGGGGTTATTCTATATGTGAAACTGAACAAATTCTGTGGCGAAAAAAATTATTTTTAAACAAAAAAATAATTATTTTTTCCATACAAATTTTAAAAACCTGCCTATTCTCAAAATGTATGGAGAAAAAAATTTTTTTTCTTCAAATTAAAAAGTCGTAGAACAAAATTTGTTCTATTTCACGTAGAGAATCAGCCCCTTTCGGATTTAACGGTTGGGGTTGCAACAATGCGTAATATTTAGTTTCAGATTTCATGGTCATTTGCGTGACTGGTCAATTGCGAATCTGGTACTTTGCGTCGAAACGGTTGCAACACCGTGTATATGGAAGTGATGGAACGCACCCTGCAGGATCGCCAGCAAGATGATGATGATGAAAAAGAAGAAGGTGATGTCGAACATGATGCGGTACACCTCCGTCTCGTCGCCGTCCGGAGGCTCCAGCTCGTCGCCGATGCCGCCTCCCGAGCGCACGCCCTTGTATATGTTGAATACGAAGCACTGCAACAGTTCACATGTTTTTATGTTCTAGTAGCTTTTAGATAGTAAACAATTTATTATTACTGATTTAAAATGGATATGACAAAAAAATTTACGTTTGCGTTTTTTTTTTAATGTAATTCGGTATAAGTGACTGATTCGGAGGGGCCAAAACGCTTGCTCCGACTAGCCAATATCACCTTCGGGAAGGTAGGTGCCATACCGGAGATTTCCCTGGATTGCTGGCTATACTGGACTAGAGGAGAACACAGCCGAGGCTACTATGCGACCATCTTACATTCAGTACGACGGTACCAACCCAGTCGGCCACAATTTGAACCACCTAGTAAGGGGCAAGGGAAGGGACCTACCGTTTTACACCGGTTACGAACGGTGAAGCAGCAGGTGTAGGTATGCACGTAAATTTTTTCGTCAGAAAAAACTCATATGGTACACTCCGACCGGATTCGACCCTCGGACCTCTCGCATGAGAAGCCGATGCCCAAACCACTCGGCCACCCACCGCCGCTTAAATTTGAATTTGTTGACTTCGAAGCTTGAATTGTTTACACTCCAAATAGGAACCGCAGCATAGTATTTGTTGATATTAATTTCAACTTGATACCTCTACCAGTTCCTGAGAAAAATAATCTCGTACAGACGGATGGACGGACAACAAAGTTAGCGATAAGGGTTCAGATTTTTCCTTTTGCGGTACAGAATCCTAAAAAATCTAACCCTAGAGTTGAAGGCGGTCGGTTATTTTTGCTTGCTTTCAAACTCAAGGGTTCGATTTTTTTTTATTTCATACATTTTTGAAGGTGGTTTTAAAATTTTTTTTAATAGTTTTTTATTTCAAATTTTTTTTAATAATTTTTTGCTATTAATGTACTCGGCGGAATCTATTCCGCCTCGCTTTCCAATCCGATCTTGACCAAATCGAAATGGGACCACACGGGAACAACCAGCTTTCAAACTTCAAAAAGAATATTCAAAATCGGTTCACCCAGTCGAAAGTTCTGAGGTAACAAACATAAAAAAAATACAGTCAAATTGAGAACCTCCTCCTTGTTTTTAATTTGGTTAAAAAACAGACCGTAAGCATGTCGTGACAGTTCCTGGTGACCTCGTCGTCCTCCTCCTGCACGTAGAACTTGCGGAAGAAGTTGAACGCGATCACAGTGTAGAGGTACACGATGATAATCAGCAGCATCACAGTTAACACCAGCTGCTCGACAATACAGAAAAGTGCATTTACAATTTTGATAATAACAAATAGTTGAATTGAGTAGCAGTTTTCATGCAGTTAGCTCTAAATGGACTATTTTTATTTTTTTTTTTTTTATGGAAACTGACACGGTTGGCTACATCACCTAAAACGTCCGTGATGTCAGCCCATAACACCGGGTGAACTAGGTGCCATGTCAGTGCTTCCCCTTTGATCGTGCCGGCTACACTGAACTGGTCGGAAAACACAAACTATTTACATAGCCGTTTTGACCGACGTTTCATTCAGTGCGGTGGTACCAACCCGGGCGGGTTAAACCCTACCACCAAGTAAGATTAGGAGGGAAGGGACCTACAGTTTTACGAGGAATCCGAACCTCGGTCAGCCTCCAACGGTCAGCGGTCACCCATCCAAGTACTGACCGCACCCAGCGTTGCTTAACATTCAATAGCGACAGTTGACTGTCTGCACCACTGAGCTATCGAGGCTGACAATGTCACTACTTACTACTTACTACTACTTTCATATTTTGTTTTAAAGGACCTGCGTCAAATTGTGCTCAATCACATACCTACGAGAATATTAGGTTCAGTGTCCAACAGAGATAATTCATAAAATGTCATTGTAAAGTGCTTCGTACTTAAAATTTTACTAAAGGTACCGAGCTCGATACCGAGTTCAATTCCATTGCAGAAAAAATAAGCACGTAGAAGACCTAGGAGAGAAACCTATCACCTTATATTTATGAACTGGCTGTTGCCCGCGACTTCTTCCGCGTTAATAACTGAACATGACAAATGTATTCATTCAGAACCACATGAAATTTAATCATTTGTGATAAGTACTAAATCCTAAAAAGAAAACAGTTAAACTGGTTATGCACTGAAAAGATTTATTAACATATATAGGATTTTGCTCACGGCTTTGCTCGTATGAAATTCGTATTTCAAAAGAAGAAAGTAGGTAAGTAACTAAGGGCGAGTTCGAAGGCCGAGCTGCGTTCAGGAATACGATAAACGTTCTCCAAGAAAGTAAGTAACTAAAGTCGAGGCCGAAGGCCGAGCTGCGTTCAGGTAAACTATAAACCTTCTCCCGCCCTCGGGCCTCGCCCTTAATGACTTGCTTTCTTCGATATAATATAATACATTTCGTTTAGGCGAAAGCAGCTCGGTGTTCGGTCGCGCCCTTATTTATACTTTCTTCGAGAAGGTTTATCGTTTATCTGAAGGCCGAGCTGCGTTAAGGAAGACGATAAATCTTCTCGAATAAAGCAATTGAAGGCGAAGACAAAGGCCGAGCTGCGTTCAGGTCAACCATATTCTTTCTCGATGAAAGTAAGTAACTGAAGGCGAGGCCGAAACCACTCCGCACGCAAGGAGTTTATACTCGACAGACAGTCGTCAGACGTACCTGCTTCCCATTGTGCGTGACAGACTGCAGGATAGTCCTGAGGGTCTTGAACCCGACAGCCACGTCCAGCAGGTGAGCGGCGAAGAAGAAGTTGTTGAAGTTGCCCATGACGGAGAACGTGAAGTACCAGAGCGAGTAGAGGAAGGAGTTGTCGGTGATGGTCACGCCGGCCTTCCACACCTGATAGCGCCAGTCGATGTTCATTATACTGCGAAAGAAATCATATCAAAGGTAGGTTAAAACCCATCAAGCCCTTTAGTCTACATCGAAACAATAGACATACATACACTAGAAAAACATAAACCTCATTTTTGCTTGGCGCAGTCTGGTAAAAAGAAAGAGATAAATACAATACCGCAATCCACAGATCTTGAAATCGCGGTTCATTGCCTTTCCCCGGAGACTTCAGGCCGCCTACAAGCCGGACTGGCACCTCTACGGGGGTGAAATTGGCTGCGCCTGAGACTCCGACCCCGTCTAATGACGCCCATGGACATTCGGTCGTATGCGGGGGTTGCGAATGCTATGCCGGCCTGACAGGTCACGCCCCTCTTGAAGGACATCCGAGGCTGTACTCGGGGGGAAATATATGGGCAGGGTGAGCGTTCCAGAGTTTACCGGTTCTGTACAGGAGAGATCTGCAGAATTTTTTTTTATTGCTACCGAACTGGGTGGCTCTGCCCGAGGTCGCAACCTCAGGCACAGCCAATTTCACCCCTCGAGGAGGTGCCAGTCCGGCTTGGAGGTGGTCTAATGTTGTTGGGGAAAGGTTATTACCCGCGATTTGAAGATCCGTGGATTGTAGGAGTAGGGGAAGATATTCCCTGGGAGCTCGTTCCACACCTTTGCAGTGCGGCACAAGAACGATTTAGAGAATCATGCAGTTCGAAGAATTCTTCTGTCGACTACAAAGGCGTGTTCCGCGAGGGTATGGCGGGTTTGGCGAAGGCGAACAGGAGCAGGAGGGATAAGGGAAGCAAGTTCGTCAGAGCAGCGGCCATAGTAGTACCGATAAAGTAGGCTCAATGACCCAACGATACATCTGTGCTTTATAGGTTGAAGGTCCTTTGTGAGTACAGAGTCATCAATGAGGCGAATGGCTCGTCGCTGAATAGAATCCAAGGCTGAAAGAAGGTACTCAGGGGAACCCTCCCAAAGATGACTGCAATATTCCATCACCGGTCTTACTTGTGCTTTGTAGAGTGTAACGGTACCGTGTGGGGCCGGTACTTTAAAAGAATAGCCCCACTGCATCTCTCCCCGTGTATGTCGTAAAAGACGACTAAGGGATATGACTCATCCCTTCTTATTTTACTAGGTGGTAGGGTTTAACCCGCCCGGGTTGGTACCACCGCACTGAATGAAAGGTCGGTCGAAACGGCTATGTAAATAGTTTGTGTTTTCCGTCCAGTTCAGTGTAGCCGGCACGATCGAAGGGAAGCACTGACGTGGCACCAAGTTCACCCGGTGTTATGGGCTGACATCACGGATGTTGTAGGTGATGTAGCCAACCATGTCAGTTTCCATAAAAAAAAAAAAACAGTTGGACCGGCGTGAAAAATCGCCGACATCGCTAAAGGATCCCTAATAAGAATTATGCTGGTAACCTTCGTAACGTAGAGAGAAGTGGAGTAAGAAGATAACTCACAAGTGGAAGATTCCGCTGCCCTTGTTCTCCTGCGCGGAGAACGAGGTCTTCTCCATGCCGAGCATGTTGGAGATCGAGTCAAAGTCGTATGTCTCCGCGTACTTGGCGCGAACTTTCTTCTTCACGAATTTATCCCAGTAGTTTACGGGGAACGACCTGAGGAGACAATCGGTTTGAGCAGAGTAATCGGTGATAAAAGAACTTGGTATATTACACCACAACGCTTAGCAAAGTATTAGGACAAGATAACTCTACTATATGGTGCCAGGGTCGTGGCGCGTGGATATCCGTTGTCTATACCCACTCCACTGAGAAACAGGCGTGACGCTATGTAAGCCCTACGCCTATTGCCCGACTTTGGACTCTGCCAAGTGGTCAACCTGTCGCCCTTTAGCACGGCATCTGGTCCTTATCCCCTAGTCGCATTTTATGACATGTAGTAGATACGTTAAGAGATTCGTGGGCTACTCTTTAAATATCCATAATCGCTGGTACCACCGCACTGAATGAAAGGTCAGTTGAAATGAAATCGCGAAACGCACTTCACGAATCAATTTGTAGAATAATTTATTCGAATGAAATTTACAGCCTCTAATATATTAAAGAAAATTAATAACCTATACTAACTACGTAACACAAAATTGAAAAATAATCTGTATTTACTTAGCAGAGATGACGAGCTTGTCCCAGTGACTCTTAATGTCGTCGTCCTCTGGTTGTTCCGCGATGTAGAGCCCGTCGAATTCGAGACGTCTGGCGATCTCTTTCTCCCGCTTGAAGATGGCCAGCGGCACCTGAGAAGAAGATAGGTATGCCTGAATGACCATGTTACTCTACGCATTTCGTTCTGCCTCCGATTTGGCGTTAGGATGTGCGAGTTACACGCATGTATGTGCGGTCAATCGGGTGCAGGCTTGCATTTCGTACGATAATTTATCGTATTTGTACCATAATTACAACGATTGTACGATATACGATCCTAATGCTTGGATCGTCGGATCATTTTTATTTCCGGTAAAATTATTATTTGTAATTCTGTGAAAAATAAAATTTTGGTTTTCGCAACACTAACTCATCATCCAGAGTGGTAAAAAATATTAATAGTCCGTTCACCTAAAGATTGTGCCCAATTTCTGTACTATTTGTATGGCGACTTTGGCAACGACGAGCCATCTTAAGATACCTACGCATTTTATGCAAAGGTTTAAATTGCGGGAATATCCCGACCCTCGCTCGAATAGTCGTTGTCCCGACTAGGTTCTACTCTATCCCTATAGTATGGTTGTTAGGCTCCGGGGCACAATTGAACCATTTGTATCCAACTAAACTGTTAGTCCTAATCATAAAGCTGCGCACACAACGCCAACTTTACGAAAGTACTGAAATATCTTCATTTTGTTCGTCGTACGACAATTTAGGCTGAAATACGATCCTTATCGACTTGCCTTTTAGTGACCTCAAATCCAACCCTGATCGGGTGGGAACGCTCGGGCACCACGGTCTTTCATGATCCAGAAGTGCCGCTAGGCTATCTCGCCACGCTGACATCAACCGTACACTCAAGCGTTCCCTTGCTACCGCGCGCATACCCAGCGTTCTCGAACCGGTCGGCCTGGTTCGAGATGACCGAAAGCGACCGGACGGCATGTCGTTGCCGCCGTGGAAGCAGGGGAGGGGTTTGGTCTGGGATGTCACGTGCGCGGATACCCTAATAGCCTCTAATCACATAGGCGGATTTTGTCAGGTAGCTAACTGTGCCACGGCAAAGGCACAAACTACAAAACACAGTAAATATCTCGTTATGTCAAACAAAATTACGAGTCGCTTTTGCCATGGAGACTCTTGGGGTGTGGAGACTCTTGGGGTGTGGAGACTCTTGGGGTGTGGAGACTCTTGGGGTGTGGAGCCCGGACGCCAAAGAACTGGCGAAGCAGCTGCGCCAACTGCTTATGGAGGCGTCCGGGGACCGTCGTCGTGCCAGAGCGTTCCTCACCCAAAACATAAGCTTTTCCATTCAGCAGGGGAACGCTGCTTCGGTCCTTGGGACTGCGGTCACAGTTCCTATGGAAGAGCTTTTTATTTAAATTTACATTTTAGTTTACTTTTACGCTGTTGTTTTTTTTTTCTTTGTGTTTTTAATATTATTACTGTAATTATGTTTAAATAAAGAATTACATATGCCTGAATGAATATTCATTCGTACATTTTATTATTTTACACACGCTACGCTACGGCTTCAATGAAATATTTATTGATTCTGCACTTATTCATACGTCCTCCAAATTCTCAATGTGGTTTACAAGAAACATCATACGGGAGAAACCGGATTTTTGATACTGCTGAATCTTAACCGCTCGACCCTCCGTCAGGGTAATGTTGGTAACTATTATAATAAAACATTTTTCTATTCTTTTTCTGTGTATGTGATAAGTATGTTGTTTTCTTTTCTTTTTATCTATCACCTACTCTCACCTACCTGTGTGTGTGGTTGCTGCTCCTCATTATAATTGTAAATTGCTGTTTTGTATGCTGTGTACTTGCCTTTGCCTTTTTCTCTCATGATTTCTTTTCTTTATGTAGGTTTATTATTACTAGTTTTTAAATAAGTAAAATTGTAACGTCCCTCTATAATTATCTTTGTGAAAAACGCTGCTGGGCATGTATTTATTCTTTGTTATTATGTTTGCTATTGTTTTTTATTGTATGTACATGCCTGTTTGTTTTTCCAAAATAAATAAAATAAAATAAAATAAAAACGGCGGCGGTACAAACCTTGAGATGATAGTAACCGATGAGTATTGCGAGCGAGACTACGGAGTGTAGCGCGGCTGCAATGTTGATCACGTGCACCATGTAGTAGAAATCTTCGTCTATGTGCACCAACTCGATCGGATCTTCATCTTCCGACTCGCCGCTGCCACCTGCGGAAGACAAATCGGAAATAGGTTTTTAGGGTTCCGTAGAAGGAAAAAAACGGAAACCTTATGAGATCACTCCCGTGTCCGACCGTCCGTCTGCCTCAGAGGTTTTCCTTGGTTCCAAGTTATTGGTACAAATAAAACAAGTTTTAAAAATCCCCAGACCCATTAAAAATTCACTGAATTGATTACAAACATAGCTGTTAAACCAGCTTTCTAAAAAAAACCGCATCCAAATCGATCCATCCGTTTGGGAGCTACGATGCCACAGACAGACATAAAGACAGGCAGACAGATGTAGACGTCAAACGTTTGCGTCGGTTTCATAATAAATACATAATAAATTGAATTAATGAATTATTTATTTGAGACTAACGATAGAAATTTATGGAGCGAATGTCAGTGGAAGAGTACCAGACCACCAGATCGGGCATGTGCTCAAAAAAGGTCAAGTTCGTAGTACCCGTAACCGACGAGCATGCATTAAGAACATTATGAGAGTGGAAGAGGCGGCAGAGGGTGTGTCAGGGTCGTGGCACGTGGAGATCCGTTGTCTCTGCCTACCCCACCGGGAAACATGTGTGACGCTATGTATGTATGTATAATAAATTTGAACAGCGTACCGTCCCCACTGCCCGAGCCAGATCCCGACCCCGAGCCGCTAATAAGGTCTCCTATCCCGGAGCCGTCGCTGTCCTCGTCTTCAGCCTGGGTCGTCACCTGATCAACAACATCAAACCTGGTCAGATTATTCCACAAACACCCTTCAAAAATAATAATAATAAGAACAGCCCCACTGCATATCTCCTCGTGCATGTCGTAAAAGACGACTGAGGGATAAGGACGAGACGCCGCGCTAAAGGGCGACAGGCTAGCCGCCTCTCACCTTGGCCAGGTCGTTCCACCAAGTCATGCGGCAGGTGCGTCTTCGTGCCTTACTTGCTGCTAGATAGTAATCTCGTCCGAATACTTTGCTAATCGTGGTGGTCCGTGCTGTGCTGTAATTTAACAGAGTACTTGCAGCACAGCACCGATATCTCCGCTTAGCACGATGTATATATGTACAATCTCCATATGCAAGATTCTCTTAAAAGCTTAGAGGTCCCGGTGTTAGAGGTTTCACACATAGAGAAATCCTTCAGCAGGGCATCATCGAACTCCTAGGTCTTTTCCTACCCTAGCCACGATATGTCATCCATTAAGGGTCGAATAGTGGCTAGCTCGTAATACTTCTGGAAGGGTTCATGTGAAACCATAAATTCTTACTGCTAGCTTTTGCCTGTTGCGTGAAATTCGTATTTATAAAGAAGAAAGTAAGTAAGCCCGCTACCGTACCTTTATTTCGGCGCGAGGACCAATTCGGTTTGTATGAGAGCCACATGTTACCGTAACCGGAACTGAATGCCTATCCTGTGTCACGTATAGTTAAATGTGCTTGTACTAAGTTTAAATCGAGTTCGGTTTGAGAATTATGGAGGAACACACATACATAGAGAAAATATTTCTAAAAATCGTCAATTTAGTTTTAGGATCATACATATAGAGTCTACAAACGCAGTATTTCATAAAACAAAGAAACTTACTCCATCATTTATTATTATTCATCATCTTATTTCATTCAAACGGCTCTAACGATTTGAATGAAATTTTGTATTTAGATTACCTAATGTTATTTTTTCCAAGTTTATCTAGATAGGTGTAGACGCCGAGCGAGGCTCGGTCGCACAGGTACTTAATTTATAAAAAACCGGAAAAGAAATATTGAAAAAATCGCTCGTTGAGATTGAAGATTTCCTTTACTCTTTATTAATTTTCTCTTTTCCTAGCTAGTATCCGCCCCTTGAAGCCACTAGTCAGCCAGGGCGGCTGCGGACCCCGGCAACGGAAGATGGAGAACGGAGCTGCTCTAACCTTATAGAAGAGCAGCACGAAGTTGATGCAGAAGGCGAGCACGAGCGCCACGTACTTCAGGTTGTAGAAGTTGCGCGCGAGGAAGGACACAGCGCGTCGCACGTACACGGACACATCCACTGTGGCCATCGCCGACGGAGCAGGCACAGACATCGCCTGCGAAGCACATTCACATCATACACTTTTTGTATTTGTTTATATTACATTATTACTACAGGGCAAGCCCCAGAATCTATTTCCAAGTTAGCTCAACGTATCTCACAGCGTACTTTTGAAAGACTTTAGTATTGCAGTTGAAGACGTCTAGATCCGGAAACATGACCAACATTCAGTTGAGTGCGGCCAGAGCCCGGTGAATGGGAGTCTGGCCATAGTGGAACGTCCGCGACGGACATTCCGCAAACAGCAAGTGACTCCTTGCACGCACATATTTATTCGGGACATGCAGCGACATCATACTGAGGACGGATGGATTGTCTATACGACAATTCAGCAAGAGGAAGAAATGCATCAGTAACTGTACATTTATTCTCAGTCGAAGGGTCGTATATCCAACCATTCCACTTACATACGAAGATGGATAGTTGTGACACAGTTCAAGGTTATGAAACCTTGTTTGAGACTCAAACTCACTGATGGTCTGGAGTCTTTGAGCCACAGACGATTTGTAAGGTCACTCAGTCTGTACTTAAGATTCTCTTAAAATCTTAGAGGTCCCGGTGTAAAGGTTTCACACATAGAGTCCTTCAGCAGGGCATCATCGACCCCCTAGGTCTTTTGCTACCCTAGCCTATCATGGACGCTGCTCTGAGGATTTGCATCCTATCTCCTCAGCACGCGTCGCAGAGAAACAGAACACTCTATTGTTATTGACATTGGGCTTTTGACGACCCATGCTTTCCTTCGATCGTGCTAGCTACACCGATCTGAACAGAAAGCACCAACTATTTTTCATATCCGTTTCGGCCGATTTTCATTTCACGCATTGGAACCAATCCGAACGGGTTGGACTCTGCAACCTAGTAAAGTAAGGAATGAGCAAACTGAGCAACTATTGTACATTCAATACATACATTTATTAAATTCGGAAAGAGGAAAAAAGTTATGCAAGACACAGCCTGTACCAAAGCTACTGGACCAAAATATTGGCACGAAGCTCAATTTACTCGAGCTCGTTGATAATACCTTCTTGCTCTCAGCTTCGATCGCAGACATTGCTGCTTGCTGAGCCTGCTGGGCTTCCATGCGTTCTATCGCTTGCTTCTTCGCCTGCTCACCTCTGTAAGCAAAATTCTTATTCAGACACAGAATCTGTCTTAACTCGTAAATTTCAAACTCCACCACCACTCTGTACGTATGTATGTTCACTTATAACTTCAGAAGTTTACAACGGAGGTTCATCGCTGTCTGAAGTCTGAAATCATCATTAGGGGCTGAGCAATAGGTTTGAAAGTGTTTGAAACTCGGACACAAATCTGATTCATATAGGTATATTTAGTTAGTTCAACTTTAACCCGAGCGGAAGCTATAAAAAGGAAGTTCCCACTGATCGGTCTTCAAAAACACTTCATCTCTTCACTGATAGACAACACTACTTCACAAGTAATGAAAAATAAGAACATTCTAAATTCGCTCACCCCAGTAGATCAACGAGCGATGGCGGTTGATGTTGATCCGCGTGGTCCGCTCCCTCGTCAGGTGACACCTCCGTCTCCTCGCCTGATGATGGAGTGGATGCCGATGGAGACTCGTGTGGCTTCACCTGTATCCTGTTTAAGAGGTTTAGTCTTGCTCATGCTTAAACCTCCGAAGATTCATTACTGATGGTACAAAAATTTGTTTTATGAAACCTGGCGATTTGATCACTAGTTTTGGCCTATCCGTCCGGTAAACTACTGTTCCTGCCGTTATTAAAAAATAAGAATAAGGATAAAATGTTTTTATTTACACACACACAAAAACATTTTTATTTTTACACATTTCTGTGCCGATAATAATTATATGAAACTTCACTTACTGCCCATTGTCTTCCTTTGTTATGTCCAGTCCGAATGCGGAGACCTGCAATTGGCCCGTGTCATCGGCTGCTGGAAGTGCTGGCAGATGTCTAGTTGGACCTGCGAGAAACATAACTAATGTTAGTATGACCTGGACCAGAAAATGTCCTGGACAACTTCAGTGGGCAGAAAACTTAACATGTTTATAATTTGCGGTGATGTTGTTTACATTTAAAGTAAGCTTTCGACATGGTGCTTTATAAATTCCTATTGATTTAACTGAAATATCTAAAGATAAAGAACAAATGTTGGAATTGATTGCAAATATCTTAATAGTCAGATTCCAAGTGTGATAATGGGTGGTCTCCTATATGAAGTGAAGGGAGTTCTCAGTGGCGTGCCTCAAGGTTCAGTTGTTGGACCCATACTTTTTTGTGTCTATTGTAAAACAGCATACTGAATAAGCGTGTGTAATAATTTGTCTGATATCTACTGAGAATACATATGTGAACAAATGTATGAAATCTAATGCTACGTGGTGGGAAAGATAGGTAAGTCATAGGAGAACTAAATTTGAGGGTTGAATGTAATGGATAGTGAACAGAAATTTAAAAAAATTATAATGTTTTTTTTAGCAGCGATTAGTAGTAAAGCGGGTTTATGGAAAGCGCGTAAGTTTGATTAAATTTATTAATACAATAAATGATAACAATAAACATCGTAATACCTACCACCTTGAATACATTATGATCAGTTCAGTCTCGGTAGCTCAGTGGTGCGGTCGGTGGACAGTCGGTCGTGATCATAAGCATACCTGGGGCGGTCTATACTTGAATGGGTGACCGTTCAACCGTTGGAGGTTGACCGTGGTTCGGATTCCACGTAAAACTGTAGGTACCTTCTCTTCTAATCTTACTAGGTGGTAAGGTTTTATACCACCCGGGTTGGTTGGTACCACCGCAGCGAATAAAAGATCGGTTGAAACGGCTATGTAAATAGTTAGTGTTTTACGTCTAGTTCAGTGTAGCCGGCACAACCGAAGGGAAGACCTGGCACCTAGTTCACCAAGGTGTTATGGGCTAACATCACGGATATTGTATGTAGGTGATGTAACCAACCATGTCAAATTGTATTAAAAAAAATCAGATTATTGCGATAACTATAATCTTATTGATTTAATAACGTTAATTATTATTTGCAAGCCAATTTCGCTCTTAAAATAGCAAAATAACTTTATTAAACTTAAGTGTGTTTAATAAATTAATATGTTACGAATTTTGATTATTTTAGATCTAGAATTGGTATGTGGTTGGACTCATGGATTTCTTTTACATGAAGTCGTTTAAATTCTTAAAAAATAAATACCATTTGATATTATGAAGTAAAAAGTTATCGTACTAAAAGCATGTACTATATCTTTAATTCGCTATATTCTATATTATTTATTTATCATCCTATACTACTCATGAACTATCCACTATTTTTTTGCATCCAGTTCTGTTATGTGTAGCTATAGCAGAACTGGATGTTAAAGAATTAAGGAAAATCAAGAAAAATTACAGAGATTTTTTTTTTCAAATATTGTTTTATATGTAAATGAAATTATTAAGATCAAATCCAATCCATCCCTTCATCCACAAACCATAACTGTAGCCCTTTCAGTTGAAGAAGCCTTACCACACGAAGCGAGAGTATTTATAGTGGCCGTTCGTGTTAGCTCAGCCCGTACTAAGTGTGGTGTGTCTTACTTGGAGGTTGAAGCAACCTGTGCTTGAACTGACCAATTTTCTCCTCCTCTGTCGGCTCTGGCGGGGGTTCTTCAGATTGCGGACCTCGCATGAGTCCTAGTAGAACGCCGAATATGTACCTGGAGACACGTTTTAAGATCACTGTTCTTCATCACCGTAATCCTATAATTTTTTTATGTATTCCGGTATGGGTGGCCGCTGAGTAGGAGGGGCCAAAGGACATGCTCCGACCAGCCAATATCACCTCCGAGAAGGTAGGTGCCATACTGAAGACCTCCCTGGATTGCTTGCTATTGTCCGACCAGCCAATATCACCTCCGAGAAGGTAGGTGCCATACTGAAGACCTCCCTGGATTGCTTGCTATTTCTGGACTGAAGAACACAGCGCCGGCTGCTATGAAGCCATCTGATATCCAGTACGGTGGTACAAATCCAGTCGACTACAATTTGAGCACACCTCCTATTCCTACCTAGAAAGGGATTACGGCAAGGGATCTACAGTTTTACACAGGTCCGGAACGGTGAAGCAGCAGTTGTAGGTATGCACGTAATCTTTTCCTAAAAAAAAACTCGGTCGGGTTCTAACCTCGGACATTGAGAACAAGAGAACAAGGCAAGATTGCGCCCGTGTTATTTTAGTTTGTAGGGGTGGGTCTCGGTCTGCGACCTGACCCTCTTGGTCCTTCGTGCAAAACCCCTACCTCTACTAGGTGGTAGGCTCAAATTGTAGGCGACCGAGTTGCTGCCACCATACTGGATATAAGATTCTCTAGTCCAGTATAGGCAGCAATTCAAAGGCAAGTCCCCGGTATGACACCGGAGGAGTTACCGGAGGGGATAATGGCTGATCCGAGCATGTGCTTTGGCCCCTCTAACTCAGCCACCTACATCGGATTACATTAAAAAAACAGTACAAACAAGGACTTCTACTTATATATAAAACACTTCAACACGTTCCAATGTTCTTTGAACGGAACTATTTATCATCGTGCGTCTAGATTTTTGGCGGTAAGTAAGTACTAAAGTGCAAAACAGTGAATGATATTTTTTATTTTTACTGACTATATGGATGAATTTACCAGTGGCTACATCACACGTGAGGTAAGCGTGAAAATAATACATCATTAATCATACTGGATTTTTTTGTCTATTGACTGCTATCATCGTCATCGTAACAATATAATTACACTCCGTTCATCCTAGTAACTAATGCCGAGCTGTTTCTCTTTCTCTGTACTTCTCACTCTCGCAAAGGGTGATTGAAGTGACTGTGAACTGAGGTTATGAATATAGTTTAATTTAAAAAAAATATTGAATTATTGTTTATTTATTTGATGAATGAAAATTTTGCAATAAACCTGTTTATTTTTATTTTTTGCTTGGAATCAAGTTAGATATTTATATTTTCACTTTAAATTATCTAATATTAAAATTATATATTATTTAAATTTTGTGCCTAATCTACTTACTTCAGCTGTTCGTTCTATTGTAGGTGGATAAGTTAACCTACCAACACAAATAATATACAAAACTTCAAAATAACACGTGAAAAATATGCAAAACAATTAATACGTTATTATTATGACGCGTAGGAAAGGCTACTGATTGTAATGCGTCGACTGACCGGCCGACTGCTGGCTACCTGAAACCTTCTCAGAATAAAAACGCAAAACTAACTCCAGGAGCAGCGGCGCACGCGAGATGACTTTCGCATACACATATGACTCACAAACACAACCTTGTGTCCTGTGTAAAGAAGAGTAATAACCGTTGCGAGAGCGAGAAACCGCTCGGCATTAGTTCCTAGGATGAACGGAGTATAGTGACGTTTCATAATATTATCTAGTGCATTTTTGTGAATTTGGTGGAATATCGCACTAAAAAAAAATCATATTTCAGATTTTTTTTCAATGAACGGAGTGCTTTTGATTTATTCTGGCTTTTAAAACTCTATGAAGCTCTGAAAATAGTCGGGTGAATTTCATAAACCAAAGGGCACGTGTTGATAAGTATGCGGATGACTTCGTAGCGTGCTTCTTATTTTAACGTATTTCAACGGAGGCAGTTTTAACAATTCAAAAAGTATTTATCTTAATTTACTCGAAATGTGCAATTTAGTCATGTCACAAAAATAACATCACCCTTCATCCTTTCGCAAATATTGTGCAGGTGAAGCAAATACACCACTCATACTTTTAAATAAGTAATCACAATCAGATAAAGTGTGATTGCGATCAAAAATGATAATCTCACCTGATGACAACAAACACTCCATATCCAAAGTAATAGAACAGATAGAAGAACATCTTGAAGAATCCAACGGCTAGCTCTGCCGGGGGCATTTGTTGCATGTCTACTATCCGCTGCTTGATGCTGGCCGGTGACAGGGATGAAAGAGCAGTCGATAGTCCGTCCTTGATGGATTGATAGCCGCGACGGAATGGGTTCTTATTCTCTCTGGAAAATTTCATAAATTTCCATTGTTTTTCGTGCAACCTGGCATAGTTGCCTACATCACTTGCTACATCTGTGATGTCATCCAGTTATACCCTGTTTCTGTTGGAACTAGATGGTCGTGCCGACTACACACTGAAGTGGGCAGAAAATCGACCATATTTTATAACCGTTTTGACTGACCTTCATTCCTGCTTTTCTCCACGGATCCCGGGATCAGATTGTTTCTTACCAGTAACCCTACCACCTAGCAAGATCAGGGAAGGGATACACAGTTTTACGTGGAATCCGAATCGTTGACTGGTGTTCATGAAAGAAATGCGCTTATGCGACATGCCAACAGGCATCGAACCCACAACTTTTCGCTTCACAGCCTTACGCTTGTAACTAACAGTCAAGTAAGAAATTAGGTACCTCTCGTCGTCGTCATCGCCCAGGTACATATACGCAGCTTCTCTATTCTTCGGTCCACCGCCCGACTCTTCAGAAGCGGCCATCAGTCCCGACGCGTGTGTCATTTCAAAGATGGCGTCCTCGCAGAAGTTGACGAACGCTTCCAGCTTCTCCTTGTCACCGCCTTCTGTCACGATGCTGTAGAAGAAGGCCCGTTTTGACTCCTGAAATATTCAATACCATTGAATAGTGTAGTAAACCCTAACACAGGGAGCCATACATAGAATCAAATCAAATTAAAAATATTTATTGCACATATGGAGGTAGCACTTAATGCCTATGGCATTTTCCACCCAGCCTACCCTGATTTACATGCAGAACCAGGGTAGGTGCAACAAGACAAAGTAAATAAAACAAAGTCTTATAAAATAGAAAATAGAAGGACAAAATATACATGCATATGATACATACATATAATACTATTTATAATAAATAGTAAACATATATAAGCATATACAAATCAAAACTAAAACAATACACATTATCAATTTACTCAGAAACTAGGGACACGGAAGTAGGAGATGAGAGTATTTGAGGAGATAGTCTTTCAAGAGCACTCTAAACGTGGGGATCGATGCACACTGTCGTAAACGAAGAGGAAGTTCGTTCCACATGAGTGCAGCGTGCACTGTGAAAGAATCAGTGTAAAATACCGAGGAGTAGGACGGGATAGCAAGGACAAGGGTGTCAGAGGATCTTAATGGTTCCACCTAGTATATTAATAGCAAAAAATTACTAAAAAAACTGTGAAAGAAAAAACTATTTAAAAAATATAAAAACCGCCTCCAAAAATTTATTAAATAAAAAAAATCCAACCCTACAGTTGAAGGCGGTGCTAAAGCAAGCAAAAATAACCGACCGCCTTCAACTCTAAGGTTCGGTTTTTTTTTCATTTCATACATTTTTTTACAGTATTTCGTCTTCAAATAAAAAAAAATCTTAAGAAAAACAATGAATGTGTTCACCTTGATCTGAGGCTTTTCCCACTGCTCAATGTTGGACTCTTTGATCTCAAAGTAGACTCGCTCAATACGCTTAGCGCCGCCCATGATCTCAATGCGGCCCAGGAACGGCACGAAGTAGTTCAGCACCGACCCGGCCGTCTCCAGGAAACGGGCAAGTCTGTAAGCACAGATATAATAACTTTATAGAACGCGTAAATAGCATCTTCTACCGTCAGCAACAATTCTTAATATGATGAGATGATCAGAGGGTTTTTTTACAGGTCTGTTAACCAAAGCTGGCGCGTGCACAGTACTCACACCAATGAAATTGTGCAAGGCGAGTGAGACAGATCGGGTTTTCGTGATGCGTATGCCCCGATCTGTCTCACTCGCACTTGCACAATTGCATTGGTGTGAGTACTGTGCACGCGCCAGCTTTGGTTAACAGACCTGTAATATATTATGTCACTGTAATGGCCACATCGCCCAACTAACATTATGGTGTTAAGACAGGCGTTATAAGAGCTGTCAGTAGTTATTTTGAGATGCTGAAGTGGTATAACAATTGGTGTTGTAGCGTGATCTAGCTGTCTTATAACCCCGAAAAAGGCCATTCTTATACAGGTTAAGGTTCTTTAGTGACTTTACGACAGCGTTAGTAAGTGCTATAAGTGGGACAAGAGCTCTACAGTAGTGACGCTTAAACCTTGAGTTATATTAATACAATATACCACTTTAAGATCTAAAACAGCCTGCCGCTAGCACCAATTTGTTTGTTGCGCACACCGAATTAGTTTGTTTCACCCAACCCTTTGGATCACACAACCAAGGAGAATCCTTACAAAACATAGACGTATAAAGGAAGTACCCCCGTATATTATTTCTCTATGTTACAAAAGGATCAGATTCTGGTGACCACTTGTGGGTGCAGCAGACGTACCATTACCACAAAAAGACGAGGAGCATTAAATTAACAAGACGGAACTGAACGATTTTGGAGTCCGCAGCAGATATGGACTAATGGACCCCCACGAGCCCTAGTTAGTCAGTCAGTTCATCAATTTTCCCCCAGTCCTCCCGGCCTTCAGCGATACGGAACCGCAGTTTCCGCCGACATCCTTATGTCGTCGTCCCACCTGGCGGGTGGTCTAACTACACACAGTTTACCTGTCCATGGCCGCCATTGTAGGACTAGGTTACTCAAATGGTCGTCGTCTCTCCGGCACGAGCCCTAGGGAGTACACGAAGACGGAAATTTTCGCAGGAGCAAGCGATAAAGTCCCAATTTTTAACTGATCGCAGTACTGAACCAGTCGGTCCTCCAACTAGAATTATCAAACCAATCCGATGAAATATACCTGGGTTCATTTGGCATGTGTTCGGACAAATTGGTGAGTAGAACAGCCAAGTTGAAGCCGATCTCCTTAGCCGGCTCGTGGAAGCGATCGCAGAAACCGATGTAGTCCAGTTTGCCGTCGTGGTTCGTCTCGCAGCACGCTAGGAGGAATTCGATCTCCTCTCTGCAACAACGGAATTTTTCAATAAATGACAAGTTGTGTAGAGAAAGGAAACGTTATTTACTATGATTTCAATGGAATCAGCCATTACAGGTCAACGTAACTTAGTAATAAATTTGTAGAACGAAACTTAACACAGAAGATGGTGAGATCGACCATAAATGGTTTCAAGGATTATCGCATATTATGTATAGGTCAAAGAAAATGTAGACATTCAAGAATAGTGCTAATTACCGTATGAATGAATTACAAATTTTAAAAACCTCCGACTTCTAAAAGAACCAAAAATAATTTCCGTTTAGTTAATTAAAGGAGTCGGGTGACCGCTAAGTAAATACCCGCACAGCTCGAAGTTTTTATATTTTATTTACTTAGCGGTCACCCGACTCCTTTAAGTAACTAAATGGAAATTATTTTAGATTTTTAAGAAACTGACACGGTTGGCTACATCACCTACAACATCCGTGATGTCAGCCCATAACACCGAGTGAACTTGGTGCCACGTCAGTGCTTCCTTTCGGTCGTGCCGGCTACACTGAACTGGACGGACACTTGCTGCTTGATGGTTATCTTATCCGAATGCTTTGCTGGACGTGGTGGTCGTTGTTGCGCTGTATTTACCAGAGAGTTTACATCTGCAGAATAGAAGCAGATGTAAACACAAGTTCATTTTCTACTTCACAAGTTCTTGAATGAAAACACTCACGGCGTATAGCTCTTCTGTTGTTCCATTTTCTCCTTGAAGTCCTTGGGCAGCACCCAGCCGTCGTTGTTGGCGTCTATCTCTTGGAAGTTCGGTGAAGTTGTCAGGTCTTTCAGCTTGAGGAACATGTCGAAATACTTGAGGATGAGCTCCACATTGCCAGCTGACTCCACGAGGGTGTCAACCATCTGCTTGCCGATTGTACCTGGCGAGATAAAATTATGATCTGGTGAAAAAATTTAATCAGGTACGGGTGGATTAGTCAGAGGGGCCAGAGCCAGAGCACATAAGTTAAGTTAAGTGCCGTCAGCCTCGATAGCTCAGTGGTACAGACAGTCGGCTGTTGCTATTGATTGTTAAGCAACGCTGGGCGCGGTCAGTTTTTGGATGGGTGACCGCTCGACCGTTGGAGGCTGACCGTGGTTCGAATTCCACGTAAAACGGTAGGTCCCTTCCGCTCCTACCTTACTCGGTGATAGGGTTCAACCCGCCCGGGTTGGTACCACCGCACTGAATGAAACGTCGGTCGAAACGGCTATGTAAATTTTGTATGTATTTTTGTAGGAAGGACCTTTATCGTGAGCATGCCTACAGATGCCATGATGAGAGAGTATAATTTCAAAAGATTCTATAAAATCAAAATACCTGGAAGGAACGAATGGGAAACAGAGTCCCAAGGGTCATTCAGGGAAGCAGACATTGTGTGGTATAATTAATTCAATAAAATCATAAATGTATATTATTATATTAAAGAAGTTTAAAAAAAATAATTATCCTCAAAAATAATTAATTCAATTTAAATTAAATTTTGATGGATTTGATGGATCGAAAAAGGATGGTCGCTTAGGATCGTGGGACTACGGAGAGCGTCCAAAGATGTGCAAATCGACGCATCTTGGGAGACATGCCTCCGTGTTTCATCCAAAGCCGAAATTTATTGATTGCATACATGAAAAATCGGTTGAGAAATTGGCGGAGAAATCGAGTAACAAACACAAACGAATTGAGAACCTCCTCCTTTTTGAAAGTCGGCTGAAAACCAGCAAAGATTATACTCGGACAAAACATATATCTTGTCGGCCTCCGTATGGACAGGGAACCCTAAAAAATTGAAAGTTCAAAAAGTGAATTGAAACCGGCGGCGTACCGTTGACGACGTTTCCTTCCAGCATAGACAGCATCATCGTGATCATGTCCTTCTGCAGGTTGAGCAGTTCCTTCAGCAGATCCACCTGCGACGAGTGCTTCGATAGCTTGTCCTGCATGTGCGAGAACAGGAACAGGAAACCGCCGACAGCGTCCCACAACCTGTAGGCAATTGTTTTGTTTTTTTATGTAAACCAGCATGGGTGGCTGTGCCGAGAGACCAATGGTGCAGAGCAACAGAGCCAAAATCACCTCTCCTCGCGAAACCACGCTCAGTTAGACGAAGTAACTATTAAGTAATCTGTGGTTAGGTGCCATGCCAGCAGATTTGCGGACTGTTGCTAGGCTGTCTGGCCCGTTAATACGACGCTTGAAGACACCCAGGTTAAAGGATTCAGGAAATACACTCGCCGGAAGACAGTTCCACTCTCTAGCGGTGCGACAAAGAAACGATTTAGAGAACCGATGGTTTCTCAAAAGCCCAATATCAACAACAAAAGGGTGCTGAGTCTCTCTGCGAGGCAAATACAGGCATTGTCATTTTTGTAAAGGAATTCTGGGAAATAAAAAGAAACCCCCCACTGCATCTCTCCCCGTGCATGTCGTTAAAGGCGACTAAGTGATAATGATAAAATAGCCTAGTGGTCGAGTCATGCAGCAGGAGGGTCTTCGTGCCTTACTTGCTGCTTGATCGTTATCTTGTTTTAATACTTTGCCAAGTGTCGTGTTCGGTGCTGTGCTTTAATTTACCAGAGGCCTTGAAGCACAATACCGATTACTCTGCGTGCTCTTATTGTCGGTATACAGCACGTTCTGTGCATGTATGTAAGTTAGGACACCAAGAAGTCGTCAATACTTTTCTACTTACCTTACTAGGTGGTAGGGTTTATCCCGCCCAGGTTGGTACCACCGCACTGAATGAAACTACGGTCGAAACGGCTATGTAAATAGTTTATGTTTTACGTCCAGTTCAGTGTAGCCGACATGAAATTAAGGGAAACACTGACATGGCACCTAGTTCACCCGGTATTATGGGCTGACATCACGATGTTGTAGGTGATGTAGCCATCCGAGTCAATTTCCGTAAAAAAAAAACTATCACAGATACTATCAACAAAAGTGAACGTGAAAATTTCGGTCATCTAATGCGGAATGACAAAGGGAAGGTTCAAGATTTATACATAACTTAGTAACGCTACGGTTACGTAAACAAATAAATACTTTACCTGGAGTGAGCAAGCGCCTGCTGGTTGAGTGTACAAGGCCCTTGGATAACCTCAGTCAGTGTGTTGAAAACTTGTGATGCCACTCCGATCGCCTTGAAGAAGTTCGACTTGCCTGCAGGGTCTATCAGCTCCTATTGTGTAGAAATCAACAACAATTGTCCATATTGTTGTCAGCTCATCACGTTATGTCACAAATAAATGGACTGAAATAAACTTGGTATCGTGCAAGTTAGCTTAACGCAGTCGATTGCGTCGTAAATACTAATAAAAGATGCAACTGTTCAAAAATTTTGAGAGAATACGTCATCGATGACGGAATTGGTAAAGCGCTGGCGGCTCGAACCGGAGTTCCAGGATCGAATCCTGGTCAGGACATTTATTTTTCTCTTCATTTTCAGCTTTGCATATATTATCTAGTGAAGAAATATAAAGCGAGTATTGGTATCTGCAGCATCAGTATCTTGAGATTCCAGACACAGAGGGTTACGAAAAAAATCCTAAAGCACCCAAACAAGCTGTCGACCGAATTGGAACCTATATATGAATGTTGAAAAGAAGTGCACCTCAAAATTCATCAGCGTTTATGCATCCACTGCTGCATAGTCAAATTAGTCAGCGTTTATGCATCCACTGATGGATATAGATACACCTATTTCCCCCAGTCATGTCGGCCTTCAGCGGTATGGAAATACAGATTTTCTCCGTTGTCCGTAAGCACATTAACGTCGTCGTCCGACCAGTCTTTCTTACGGGTACTTCTCCGGGGGTGTTATGCATCCTCCTAAAGCATTTCGCGTCCTGAAGAAAATTTGGAGATTTTCATTCGCCATAATTTTCGTACATACACCCGAATCTTTGAGAGACTACACGGAGAAAATTATCTGTAAGAAGCACTGCGTCCGACCTGGTGGATCGTCTTCCCATCGCACACTCCGTTTCCCTATCCGCGGCCGCCAGTGTATGACCCATGACTCACCTTGACTTCATCACAGAGTAAATATAGTATGTTGTACTATTTTAGATTCGATAGTTTTACCTTGCTGGAGTAATGCCAGTAAAAGTCCATAATCGACTCTTGAAGTCGTAGCAGATAATCAACTGTGCAGATGACCACGTTCACTGTGGTCGTATTACCAGCTTGAGTGCGGAGATAGTTCTGCCATTCTGTGAACACCAATATATTCTTATATTTTCTGTTATTTTTATGAAATCTGACACAATTATTCTGGTGCACCACAACGTGCAGTAGGTATCAAACCCACTGACTTTGATCACGAGACAAGACTTGATCGGAAGCCGCTTGAATAAGCTGCCTACGATAGTGACAAAATAGACTCGGAAGACATTTTTTTATATTTACAGCTGACACTGGTGGTTGTGCCCAAAACTTCAATGGAAGATCAGACACAGCCCATAACAACAATCTGCCGAAACCACGCTCACAGAGGCACCATGCCAGCTATCGGACAAAAAGGTCGTCGTCTAATTTATTAAAATGCCTTTTGAAGATCCCCAGGTTATAAGGTACCCGGAAGACACAGGAACGATTTCGAAAATCGACGCGGTCGATGCTTTGTCTGTGACCAATGAATAATTATATTTTTTCTTAAAATCGTTGATGTACTAACCCAAGTTGTGGCCTTCACAGGTGAGCTGTATGAAACGGAACAGAGCACATGTGAATTCTGCGTCGTGCATGTTCTTCTCACCAGCTGCTCCCTCTAACCCCACGCCCAGACCTGTTCCACACATTACACACATCATTATATTATTTGTACTTCAGTAGTGCAGATCCTGGAGAAAGTGGAGTTCGACTTGAAAAAAAAAATTCTTATACGTAGGTGTATTGTGTACACAATGCAATGGTACAATTTACTCCTTACCTTCAGCCTTAGTGTTCCTCTCGAAGGCATCAAGATCCAGCACAGAGCAGGAGTTCATAAGACCGGCGATGGAGGTGAAGAAACCGACATCCTTCTTGTCTTTCAAGTGGTTCAGCATTCCCTGTTGATATGATTGTGTAGTTATGACAAAATACAGGTGGTGAGATATTGAAGATACAAGTATTTCAAATGTGTTACTGTCCCCTTACTCCTGGATACGATAATACTGAGCTAAAGGGACAATGCAGCTCGGGTTTGGACATAAATACCTAATATCCGACACGATAAAAATCACAGATTGTTGGTAGGGTCATTCAGTCTGTTCTATAGGTACGTGACAGGTACTATCAAGGACGCTGCTTGGAGGAACTTGCACCCCTTATAGCTTGCTTGTGGAATTTTATACCAGGGAGCATATTTTTCGATAATTTCAAGACTCCTTTTCTCCAAGACTTTTCATACTCCCAGAGTCCCCAAACGTCCTATTAACAAATCGACAGCTCTTCTATAGTCCGCGAATTGCTGGTATGGTAGGTATCTCGCTGAGCGTGTTTTCGCGAGATGAGGTGAATATGGTTGTTTCGGATACCTCAGTAATATATAAGACAAATGGGTACTTCGGCACGGTACTTCTGGTCTCCTTGGTCTCCGCACAGCCACCCATACTGCTTTTCATTAAACAAAAGAGGAGATTACGGACGTGGCGCAAGTTCCGATTGAAACAAAATGGAATAGGCGACATCATAAGTGTGGCAGTGATGTAGGAAGGTACTATTTCAGATTCCAAAGAGCACATTGGTGCTCTTATGGAATACATAAAATGCATTGTTGCTCCTATATGAGTGTTTTCTTTGTTTAAGTGAAATTGAACGAATTTTGAAAATTGAAATTTAAGTTTTTACTGCAAGGCTGACAAATCAAATCAAAAACTGCTCACCATTTGTATATCAATATTTCCACCGCGAAGTACCGAAATGCCCAGCTGGAGTGTCTTCATGACCATCTCACTAGGGAGTCCCTTGGAGGCTGAGATATGAAGAAGTACCATCTCGGCGACTCCTCGCGCTGCGAGACGCGCCTGGTGGAAGAGAAGCTTCTGCTTCTCCATCTCTTGCTCCTGCGAAGATAACACAAATGATATTAGGCATAGGAATATCAGATCTAATAACTAGCATGTGGTAATCTACATGCAAAAATGGTACGTTTTGAATTATAAATTAGGTTGATATTAGCATGATATGCGCTTCAGTCAGCACTGGCAGATACGCCTACTGAGAGAGTAACTTCTGCTACTTTATCCTTGCTCCTGCAAAAACCGCACGAATCCCAATAGCAAGGTCACAAAAAATCGACAAATTGTATCTATAATATTACGGCCAGCGGTACTGGAAGCGAAAATAGTACGTATAGTAATAGACGTAAGGTGGATAATTGTACAATAAACTTTTTGGACAGAGCGTTGTTCAGTTTCACATCCCCCACCATTGTCGTCTACATTGGAAACTTACCATTACATTTAAAAGTATTTACCACAATGTTGTCCATCGTTTTCATCTTTGTTCCTTTCTGGATGATTGCACGAACATAAACATATTAATTACATTTATTTTGTATATTATCTATCTACCTAATTAGTGGTCTAGTTTTTAGCTAGCTGAATTGAGTTTATGTAACATTCCACATTCCTGAACAGAAAAGTATTCTTACTCTTTTATATAAAGTGTTTCCATACTAACTATAAATATTTTGGGAGGGACTCATACATACCCAACATAATAAACACAAATATATTTATGTTTAAACTAATACCATATAAGTATATAGTATTACTTTTTGATAAATTTAACAAAGAATTGACATGCTCTAACAATGAAAACGTGCCACTAGGTATCTAAATAGCGGATTAATTGAGGTTATTGACTCTCATGGCCGCGCGCCGCGCGCCGTGGTTAGTCCCCTGCGCTCAATCATTGGCTTTCCTTTAGCGCACGAGGTGCCGCGCGCGCGGCGCTCGTGTACAAAAGGCGGACTTATTACCTAAGGCAATCTCTGCCAGTAAACCTGACTTATTTATAAACATACTATATCAGGTTTTAGCAACAAATAATAAAATATGTGCAATAATAATACAACATCACGTACGTGTATACTAGCGCCGCCCTCATCCTCTCCCTCCGCCTCACCGCCGCCGCCCTCCTCTTCATCGCCTCCCTCCTCCTCCTCCTCTCCGCACGACTTGGCAACGATGTGCGCGTACGCCATGTACAGCGGATCCTCCTGCACATCGCGTCAAAATCTCAGTCAAATCCGTCCAACGCCCGCGAAGATAATCACGAATAACCAATCAGGGATCTACGGAGAACCACTTAACATGCGTACTCATCCAAAAACTTGCTCGATTTCAACCAATCAGAAGCGTTAAGTAATGCACTCGATGAGGCTATTGGTTGAAATCGTGCGAATTTTTTTAACGTGTGTAGTGCAGTTCTCCGTCAACCTTCGCGAGACAAGAGTGCTCAAGGACATTTGCCGAACCTCTGATCACATACCTCCACAACCGACCGTGTTTGAAATCGCTTTTATTTTCGCTTCCTTTGGCCGGCACAACCAAAAGGAAGCACTGCCATGGCACCTAGTTCACCAAGTGTATTATGGGCTGACATCACGGGTATAGACAACCGTGTCAGTTTCTATAAAAAAAGTGAGGCGTCGTGGAACACCCGACAGAACCGAAACTTCTTACGCTTTGTATGTAAAATACAATTGTTCATAAATATACTCGTAATTTAATTTCGATCGGGATAGCGTCAATTATGTGCGATATTATGCCTTTCAACTTATTCTTTCACAACCCACAACCAATACAATGGTCCGACTTCATAAGACTCTCATAGATGGCGCTTAACAATACGCGCTGCCCAGCCAATGAGGGGCGTTGCAACTTTCGTTCGTACGTTCGTGACGTTCCACTTTTTTGAGTCAGGTCCCATCCCAAAAGTATGTTAAAAGAGCTTCGCTTAAAAAAAAACAAGTACTGCAACTTAGTAGACCGGATTGTGAGAAACGGATTCAAGACTGATCTCTTCGCTGTAGAAGTCGGAGCAAGAGGACTACCAGCTTCGCTCTACAGTCTCTTCAAGAATCTAGGGCTGCCAAAATCGACGCTAAGCTGATACATGGAGAGAGCTTCGAAAACGTCACTGGAAGCATCCTACAGAATATGGATAGGTAGAGAGAGGGAGGTCGAGAGCGGGACTGGTGGTTTCCCCGCGTCCTAGTCAACGCAGACTAGCTGACGAGGGCTTGATGCGAGCCGAAACGTGAAGCATGCGCGGGAAATTTGGAGTGGCCACTCGCTAGTCCCGACCTCGATTAAAAACCTCCTCTACTGCCGATGGGCTCGGATATGTTCGGTGAAGCCATCGCAAGCTTAGTTCCACACCTTGTTAGTATTTAAAAATGAGAAGCGAGTGTTACCTGAAGAGCGCCCGAGCGCTCGGTCATGGCACCTCGGCAGAACGTGGTGACCAGCTGCGTCAGCGGGTCTGGCTTCTTCTCTTCCTCCTCGGCTTCGCTCTTCTTCAGTTCGGCGTCTTCGAACGTTGACTGGAGGCAAGCGTTACATTCCGTTGTATATAAGGTATTTCAAAATTAGATCATAGTACGCTAAGGGGGGGTTCTGTATCGGAAATAGATCACGTTTGAAGAATAAAGAATTTTTTTTTCTTTCAAAAAATGTTTTTAATTTAAAATGTAGAAATTGTTTTTATCCTAATCGTTTCAGTTTCATGCCAGGAACGAAAAAGTCTTCCAACACATAGATCTCTTTCTTTCAGAAATTGGTAAAAACCACAATTTTAGTTTTATTAGTATGGAATAGAAAGAATTTGATTTTTTTTTACCAACTTACACGTGTTACATCATAATGGTTATGGAGACTTTTTTGTTACTGTTATGAAACTGAATCGATTAGGCATAAAAACCACCTATATTTTTATTTAAATACATAAAAAAATATTTTACATAAAAAAAAGCCCAAGGTCCAATAAATTTTGTATAGGTTTTACTCCCTATATGATACAGACCAAATATATCAAATATAACAAATATAGCATATAGCAAATATATCTCCGCAGTTTGTCAGTGTCAGTTTGACAAAGGCTCTTTACATCTGATTCACTTAATTAATAAGTCTTTGTAGTCAGAACTCTCAGCAAAATTGTTAAATCTTGCTCTCAAGCTGCGTTTTCGATAGACTATGGGCGGTGTGGCTAGTCACTAAATACTTGTAAAATATGTTTTAAAAAAATACCCTGCGAAGTTTCTTGCCGGTTCTTCTTCGTGGGTGTAATCGAACCGGATAGAACAAATTGTGACAAGTTCGAGCGCAGTCTAACTGCCATATGAATGATCAATACACAATACAATACAAGCTCGCGCACTTACAACCATTTAGATGTGGGTTGAGTGCGACTACTGGAAATGCAAGCAGCAGGATATAAATATATTTGAAACTAGCTTTTGCCCGCGGCTTCGCTCGCGTGAAATTCCTATATAAAAAGGAGAAAGTAAGCAAGCCTACTACTTTTACCTTTATTTCGGCGCGCGGAACAATTCAGTTTGTATGAGAGACACACCTTAGCGTAACCGGAAGTGAATTTTATTTAGTCTATCCTGTGTCCCGTATAGTAAAATGGGCTTGTACTAAGTTTCATCAAATTCGGACGATGGCTTTAAGAGTTATGGAGGAACATACATACATACATACATACAGAAAAGATTTCTAAAAATCGTCAATTTAGCTTTAATATCATACATAGAGGCTACAAACTCAATATTTCCTAAAACAAAGTAACTTACTCCATGACCACCCCTTACAGATTTATTATTAGTATTGATTGATGAAGTTACTCACTGTGAGGTCCTCAATCATTATTTCTTGGCCCACGTTTTCTTCTTCAAGCCACAGTTCGTGGTAAGTCCTTGCGAATATGTTGCAGGCTCGATGTCTGCAACATTGAGATAATTGTTGAAAAATCTATTATAATTTCAGTGCTACACCATCTCTGAAGCAAACACTCAATACATGGTAGATGCCCTGGTTCAAGGAATCTTAGAAAAATGACTCGAGAGTTGGACGATTCAAATGAATCTTTTATATGTATAAATTTGACTGAACCCTATGTTCTTTGTACTTTATTCGCTTTTTTAAACATAATCTTTTACTTATTATTTTGATTTTTTATTAGATGTAGTATGTTATAGATAACATAATTAAAAATTAGCATGTAAGAAATATTGAAGCATTTTTTAAAACAAGCTCTATAAGGTTTCTTGCCCGACTCTTCCTTATAGATTGCATTGCTGAACGGGATAAAACAAAAATTATGACGAACCATACTGAATATGCATATGTCTCAATGTAATATTGTTATTGTTGTGTGTTCTTTATGACGAAATAAATATCTGAATCTGTAGAGACTCAGGCGGAGCCAATTTCATTCATCATTACAGCATCCACCCCTCCAGGGCGAATACAGTGTAAACTGCTAATCCAGTATAAACTTGACGTATGAACGTGGTGGAATACCTCCAGGAAATGACAATTTTTAGGGTTACGTCTTATCCATACGGAAGCTTACTACTAAACCTATGCCGCGCCGCCTGTCTGTCTGTCCGTCCGAGGGCTTTATCTTTGGAACCGTAATAGGCAGCTGGTTGAAATTTTCACAGAATGTGTGTTATTAAGGCGGATATCATAACAAATAAGAAAAACCGGTCAAGTGCGAGTCGGACTCGAGCAACTCGGTTTCAGCACCACAAAAAAAAACTTTGAAAAAAAAACAAGTTTCTTGTATGGGGACCCCCCTTAATTTTTTACCTTTTCTATATTTTATTATTATTTGTTGTTATATCCAAGATAATAATATATATTCTGTGAAAATTTAAACCGGCTAACCATTACGGTTCCAAAAATACAGCAGTAGGACAGACATACCGTAGGCTTCCGTACGGGATACGGAAACCTAAAAAAAGAAAAAACTAAAAATTCAGGGGAGGGTTCACATATTAAAAAATATATATGAGGTATTTCAACAGTAGATGACGATACGCTAAGGGGTGTATGTGTATCAGATACTGATCACGTTCCCATACCAAATTGTTTTTTTACACGTTATAAAAAACGTACTTGTTAAGGTGAAATACGCGCACTTCACGTGGAGTGAGTAGGTTTTTTATATCATAAAAAAAACGAATTGGTATGGGAACGTGATCAGTATCTGATACACATACACCCCTTAGCGTATCGTTACCTCCTATTGAAAGACCTTATATATTATGTGTACCCCCATTAATTATCAAGTACATAGCTTACCGACTAAGCTTATACAGCGGAGTAGATCTGAGACAAGCGATGGCGGCGCGCTTTCTCGCCGCGCACAACACACGTTTCCAATTATTAGATTTAGGTTTAGGTTTTGTTGCCTAAATCCGTTCCATTAGCAGCGTGCACAGTTACATATTAGTTAGGTCATGCAGACAGACACTACCTAAGGGAAGAAGTGGCGTGGGGTCAGCCTCGATAGCTCAGTGGTGCAGACAGTCGACTGTTGCTATTGATTGTTAAGCAACGCTGGGCCGGTCAGTTCTTAGATGGGTGACCGCTCGACCGTTGGAGGCTGACCGAGGTTCGGATTTGACGTAAAACTGTAGGTCCCTTCCCTTCTTACCTTACTAGGTGGCAGCGTTCAACCCGCCCGGGTTGGTACCACCGCACTAAATGAAACGTCGGTCGAAACGGCTATGTAAATAGTTTGTGTTTTCCGTCCAATTCAGTGTAGCCGATACGACCGAAGGGAAACACTGACATGGCACCTAGTTCACCCGGTGTTATGGGCTGACATCACGGATGTAGTAGGTGGTGTAGCCAACCGTGTTACTTTCCATAAAAAAAATCTAGTTCTAAAAAGAAGTAACATTGACCGACATTCTGTGCCGAACTCACGGGGGTTGCGCGAGTTAGGTTCTAAAATGCACGACATTATTCTATGAAGAAGCAGTCCTATTGTATACATCAAAATCTTCCATGGTTTATTCCTCTGAAAATCTATTTCATCATAGTCCTTTTATTGGCACATAATATTGGTTTTGATTTTATTCAAAACCATTATATTTTTTATGTACTCTTTTTCTTTGAATTTTGTGCAATTGTTTCTATTCTATTCTAAAAATAATATTTTCATCTCAATATAATTCTTGTTATGTATGAAATGATATGTTTTGAATAAATTTTCCCTCCTTTTCTCTATACGAGTACTTACTTCATGCAAGCTTTTTAGGTTCCAAATAGTTATAAGCGCAAGAATGCACTCACCACAAAACAAATAAATACATCTATTTCTTCACATCAAACACAAACACAGCCTCACACATCTGTAGAGTCTACACAAACAATTACACATTAAACACACACCATCTCAGTAGAAGAGCACGCAACTGTAGTAGTAAAACCAAACGGTTAAGAGTTGACGCACAACAAAAAGGTCTGATGCACCATAATACACAGTCTGTCGATAGATCTTTTAGACTTGCCTAACGGCTCAAACTCAGCTGCATGTTTCGAGATGTTTTCCACTATATCGGTGCCGAAGAACGCACAATATGAGCAAAGAATGAAGAATTCCTGAACGTTTAAATAATCTTTTCATGTTTACCACTCACTTGCGTATTATACTGATGAGTGTGAAAGAGCTCGAAACGTTACCAGAAACGGTAATCTGAAATCATCTCTAGAGAGAGCATAGTTCCTCATAGATGAAGAATTATTTACGGTTTATTTTCAGCCAAGAATCCAAGGGTCCTAGATGAGGGGCGCAAAAAGCCACCTGTGAGACCGGCATGGCATTCGCAACCCTCACAAACCACTTTGTCCGTGGGCACCGTTAGTAGTAGAAAGTACAAAAGATATCATTATTTCACTTGTCGCGCTTGTATAAGAAACCGTCAACACAAAACGCACGAATACCTGTGAGATTTTTTTTTTTGTGCACTCGAACCGGGTAGAATCGCTGTGCTCGAGCTCGCAGCCGATTTGACCCCCGATTAGGTGAAATCAGGCTTGAAGGCGAACTAAAGTCGCTGGGGAAAGGCTATTAACGATTTGAAGATCCGTGGATTTTAGTAGTATGGAAAGATATTCCTCGGCCATTCCACACCTTTGCAGTGCGAAACAAGAACGATCTAGCCAGGTAATGGTACCGTTCGAAGAACTCCTTTGTCAATTACAAAGGTGTTCCGCGAAAGTATGGCGATTTTGGCGAATGCGAACGCAGGAGAAGGGATGAGGGAAGCGAGTTCATCAGAGCAGTGGCCAGAGTTTGAGCCCTTAAATAGCAAGTCAAGTGATTTTCGTGAATTACATTAGATGGTTGAGAATTCTGCTAACAATCATATCGACAGATCTGTATTGCATACGTGCACCAGAACGAACTGCAACACCACACTTAGGATGCACAGTGACCTTGGCAGCGAGTGCAGTGGAGTATGCCTGAAGCAAGCTATGACAGCCCGCTTCCGCTGGATTGACACCACGCTGCGGTACACGTTTCTACTCTGCTGTTGTGGGTGGTCGATCTATGCACAACAACGGAGCGTGATGAGGCGATTTGACTTTCTAACACAGATATGTACATGACCAAAGATGACTAAACTATGTAGCTTCCTGGCATCGCAACCAGTGCCGATAGGAAAAAGGGAAGCAAGGCACTTAATTCCAACAAACACTAAGTAATCGCCTAACGAAAGAAAAAACGCCATCACCACATTCCCGAAAGTGCACCACCTAACAAGGGGCAACCCCCCTGGAGCAACTGAAAGAGCAGTAATTGGAACTTTCTCTTCCTGATTGGGTCCTTCGCCTGTACAAGCGTCAACATATTTCAGTCCAAGTTGCGACACCCGCCCAAAAATAAAATAATGACCACCAATGATATCTCACCATATGCAGTCCGTAAAGGACTTTACTCATAGCGACAATCCTCTCAACAGTATCGTCTATTAGCTTGGCCTTCGCTTCAGCGCTGTCGCTAGCTAAGGATGTCTTGCCCGTGCTCCCGAGTTTGCTGTAGAGGTAGTGTTGCCAGGACATCTCGTCAGCTGGATCAATCTTGTCTGGTAGTGTCAACTGTGTCCTCGCGAAGTCTGCAACGTCGGGTTCGGAGGCTTTCTGCAAGTGGTGCAATAGGTAGTGTTATTTTATAAATGTTTAGGTAGGTACCGTACTCATATTTATTTTAATAAACTACAGTCTATCTACTGCGACTGCCGCGGAGTAGCTGAGTGGTTAGGTTTGGTTATATTAATCAACAGATCGAATTTTCGAAACGCAGGTGTGCTCCGACAATTTACGGGTTAAAGCATTGCAGCAAACTTCGTGCGGAAACTGAAATATAAAAATTCAAAAGTGTACAAAGTCGACTGGAAGAGATTGAGTTCTGTAATAAGGCCGACGACGCACAATGCAGTGACCCTTTACCAAAAATCAAAAAATGAAATATTAATTCAGTGGACTTTCATCCTGCCGTTGTAAAGTAGATAAGACACTACTTCTAAAAATAAGATTAACCAAACGTGAACTGCGCTCATTGGCTAATGATCTCCCTTCCAACAGGAACAATGTCGCGGCGAGTAGTTAATCCCTCTTATCAGTTGTATGTTGTCCGTTGCATCGAGTGTCATAACAAAAGTATTAGCAAGTGTTTTGAAGTGATTGAAAATGGATTCTGTAGCCCAAGGTACGTAGTTTAATACGTTATATAAATGTTGTCTTTTTGTTTATGATTTATTTTTCTATTAGGTCTTAAACATACCCTTGAAAATTATCTAAAATTAATGCAATTCCAAACTTTGACGAAGCTTTAAAAAAAAAGTGCGCAAAGTGTCTCGAGGTTTTTACTTTTTCTTGTAGCTATATTAATGTACTTTCAGATTTAGTAAAGTTTGTCTGCCAATATCTGCCAATAGGTAATATTATGATTTTTTTTTCAGAGAGGGGATCGTCATACAAAAATTGGAGCTTGCGGCATAAACAGCAGCAAAAATGACCGCAAACAAGTTGTATTCAACGAAATATGTTCTCGTTTAAGTATATTTGAACGATGAAAAAATATAAAAAATGTGAGTAGGTTATATCCTCGCAGAGGAAGGTATCTACACACAAATATGTGAGAATAGACGGCGATGTTAATGATTATTTGAAAAAAATGGCTCCAGTCTCGCAATGTAGATCTAGATATACCTACCGAATTTAGATTTAAGGGAAGACGATTATTCAGATTATAATTAGTTTTAACGTTGTAATTTAATATTAATTATAAGTTTAATTATATATATATATGATCTATATTCTATATATATAGCTATTATATATAAAAAATAATGTTATATATTGAAATATGAATAAAATAAAAAAATTATTTAAATGCAGCCGGAGTTTCGATTTTTGTCCCATTCTTCCATACATTCGCTGCACTGTGCGACGTGGGGACACCAATTGCAGGTGTAGTGTAACAACCCCACAACACTAAGAACAAACATTTTTTTTATGGAACCTGACACGGTTGGCTACATCACCTACAACGTCCGTGATGTCAGCCCATAACACCGGGTGAACTAGGTGCCATGTCAGTGCTTCCTCCTTTGTTCGTGCCGGCTACACTGAACTGGTTGGAAAACACAAACTATTTACATAGCCGTTTCGACCGAGGTTTCATTCAGTGCGGTAGTTCCAACCCGGGCGGGTTAGACCCTACCACCAAGTAAGATTACGAGGGAAGGTACCTACAGTTTTACGAGGAATCCGAACCACGGTCAGCCTCCAACGGTCAGCGGTCACCCATCCAAGTACTGAACGCACCCAGCGTTGCTTAACATTCAATAGCGACAGTCGACTGTCTGCACCACTCAGCTATCGAGGCTGACACCACGCCACTTCTTCCCTTAGGTAGTATCTGCATGACCTAACTAATATGTAACTGTGCACGCTGCTAATGGAACGGATTTTAGCAACAAAACCTAAACCTAAATCTGTCCTAAGACTAAGACTGTCTGCAACACTGAGCTATCGAGGCTGATAATACAATATGCAAAACATATGCAAAACATCAACCTTGAGGAAGCGGTCCTTGCAGTGCTGCACCAGCTCCTGCTCCCTACCCGCGAACAGATTCAGGCCCACCGGCAGCAGTCTCTTGAGGCACGCCACCATCAGCGACGCCTGAACCTCCTTGTCCTTGTCACGTTTCTTGTCGCGGTGCTTCTTCTTTTTCTGTGGACGATTCAAAAGTGTTGATATCAAAATAATCCAAAACGACTACTAAGTCAAACTTTCGGAGTCATGTGCATGATTAGATCACGTCAGACAATAAAGGCTGTTATTTTACTGGTGACTGATCAACACGTTGGACATGTTTGGGACTGTTCTGTCTGAACGCGAGAGACCTGTAAAGACCTGACCTGATAAGTCTTTGTAGTCAGAACTCTCAGCAAAATTGTTAATCTTGCTCTCAAGCTGTGTTTTAGATAGACTATGGGCGGTGTTATTATGTGGCTAGTCAATAAATACTTGTAAAAATATGTTTAAAAAAATACCCTGCGAAGTTTCTTGTCGGTTCTTCTTCGTGGGTGTAATCGAACCGGATAGAACAAACTGTGACAAGTTCGAGCGCAGTCTAACTGCCATATGAATGATCAATAAACAATACAATACAATACAAAATACCAAACTGCTGTCTAGAATATTCGGATGCCAGTTCAAATATATTTTATTCCCCTTATCAGTTTTGTTCTTGATCAGTTTGAACCCGAGGTTGTATTTGGGGGAAATATACGAAAGGGATTTGCTTTCCAGACATTTCCACAAATTTCGAATTTCTGTAATTACCTTTCCACCACCTTGCGGAGCCCCATCGGATATAACAGCGGAACGCCTTGTAGCCGTCGGCATGATGAGGACCATGTTGTCGATCTCGTTGGCCGAAATGAAGTTCTGCTCCTCCTTGAGGAAATACTGGCTCTTGGACCAGATGTTGAAAATTTCCGCAACGTAATTGTAGAGCTCTTCCGCTTCTGCGGAGTAATGTGAATAGGTGAGCTGGGAACAATCGTGGCCAAGCGGGAAAGACCCTGCCTAATTTGTGAGAAGCAGTGGAATCGATCGGCGGGTAACAATGGTCTTTATCAATCCGAGAATGATTAGTGCATTTAAGTCATATAAACGAGTTTCGCCATGGTTCGTTTTCCACGTAAAACTGTACGATAGAGTCTTTTCTTTACTTCACACTGCACTGACTAATTAAACATTGTCAGTCGAAATCAATAAAGTTCACGTTTTCGTCCAGTCGATCACCATGGAAGCACCGGGTGGTTATTGCAAACAGATCACTTCGTGTATTCAGCTTTAAACGCAGAAAATATTCCACTCTCCACAAAGAACAACCCTAAAACCCCCTACTAACCCGGTATATTATTCCTCAGCCAGTGGTTCCTCTGCAGGTCGACGTACTTGATGAGCAGAGGATAGAACGAGTAGATGTCCCTCACGAGCAGTTGCCAATCCTCCTGGATCTGGGACTCTACTTGCGACGTGTCGTCCGTTGATGACTTGCAAGGAAAACATCAGTTAAGATCATGAATAAAAGTTTGCTGTTGTTAAAAGGATAATTTAAAACACATGTCCATGGCCAATGCAACAAAAAATCCTACCTTGATAAAGCCTCTCAAGCTTTCCTCCTTATGGAACATGTTGTCTGTCCTCTTCCTGACTCTCTCAGCCAGGGGCAAGAAGGGATCTCTCAGCAGTTCTTCAGAGCTGTTGATGATTATCTGCTGTGTGTATGTGGCGATACGAGTCATCCAAGGCGCTGATTCATTGCCAATGTTCTTTTTGATCAGTTTGAGCACGTTCTTTAGCAGTTGGTTCATGTGCTCGGATGTCACCATGGTCACGTGGTTCCTGTTGTTAGAATTCCAAAAACGTTTATTAGGAGCTCACAATATTAATAATCGATTGTTTGAATTCGATTTAAAACTAGAGGTGCATACATACATAGCGTCACGTCTGTTTCCCAGTGGGTTAGGCAGAGACAACGGATCTACACGCACCTTCTTTAACTTAGTTGGGTCATAAAGTTTGGCCCTGTCTGTAATAATTGAGTGGTGAAATCAGATGGCCTCTAACTGGTCATTGGTATAGCTTGATGAGAAAAAGTAAAAAAAATACTGCATTAGAACGAGCCAATATCCAATATCTTACTACCTTAGGGTAAAATTCAAACCAATTGGTACCATCGTACTTAATGAAGGTCTATTGATTAGCTATTAAAATAGTTAATGTAGGTATTTCGTCCATTTCAATGTAGCCGGTACAACCAAACGCAATCAATTCATGCTTATGCTGTAAATATTAATGTTCTTGTGAGCGGTAGTATGCGTTAATTATTGTAAATTACTTGAATTATAATACTTATATATAAGGTACTAACAAAACATTGTGACTTGCGAAGTTTGTTTGTCAGTTCTTCTTCGCATTGAATTTAGAACTGGCGGAATTTTCGACATGTCCAAGCGTAGGTTACCTACCTATGGATGAAATTATACAATAAACAATAAACAACAATCACTACCATGATGCCTACTTAGGGCTCTGCCGTAAGTGCATGCCGTATTGTGATGACATCATAAATCTAGAAGCCAGACATTTCGGGCTCCATAAACATACTACCAACTCACCCGCCAGTAGGAGTAACATTGTCTGGTCCCTGCGCCCACCAGAAAGGCAGGTACGAACAGAGCAGCGGCATCACCACGTCAATGATGTGCGGAGCCTCGAGGTAAGTCTTGTCAGACTCAACGAACTGGTCCACCTCTGCAAGGATCGCCTCCAGAGTCGGCATTGATGATTCCATCTTGGTCATGACGTCTGAAAGGGTTTGGTAGAATCAGTGCAGGAACGATGGTGATATACCTTTTCAAAGTTTCTTGTCCTTGTTCCGTGTTCCACGACGATCACAACTTGTTTTTTTTATGTGAACCAACATGGGTGGCTGTGCCGAGAAACCAATGGTGCAGTCTACACACCATGCTAGCAGATTTGTGAACTATTGGCAGGCTGAGTAGCCTATTATACGACATTTGAAGACATCCAGGTTAAAGATTCGCGGCGGAAAGCGCCATCATCAGCTTCAAAAGCAACAGTCGCTATAGCGCTTCTAGATGACTTTGTAAAGTTTACGACTCCTAGTAGTCCACGAACCTTACAGTCACTTCTAACACACTTTACTTGACATTGTGAAAATTTGCAAGATCTAGGTACCTTGAGCCTCGAGCGAGTGGTCGGCGATGCGGTTGAGCAATGAGAACTGATTGTGCTTGTTGAGGTGCGGCTCCAAAAAGGCCACAGGGAAGGTCGAGCTAAATGCGCCGAGGCACGAACCCTGAAATTTTGTTTTTATATTATTTACAACAGTCGTGATATTTTGTAATGAGGTTGTTCATGTCATCGAAATTTGTTTAGAGCATTCCGCAAGCCGCTTCTGAAAATCGTTAATTTAGAATCGGAATATATACGCTCGTACTTATATTGCTGTATTCGCCGAGAAGGTAAAAATAATTATTGATGTCCTTGGTTTTAATCTTTGAAATAATGAGAGAGGTGATTATGACGCCTATTCTATGATGAAGAATATTTAGAAGTATTCTTGTACTTACCAGTGCAGGCTTGTGTCGTTCAATTTCAGTCTTCAAGTATTTTCGGTCATGTGTCAAAGTGGCATCTATTCCAAGTGCATACAGTGAAGCCAACATTTTGTATGAAGCCACTTGAATCTCATCCACTGCGAAATTAATTTACTTTATTATTATTGTCATAATTAAAACAAACACCTATTAAAAATAAAATAATACAACGATTATATTATTGGTCAAATTGTATGAACATCTCCGCAAGGCTTTTGACTGAGTGGATTACTGCATCTTATTTGTAAATATATATTTATTATGTCAATGCTTTTTAAATATCGAACGTTAGAAATAATTAAATGTTTCGTCTTACTTTGGCCACGAATTACAAATAACTTATAAAGAAAATAAGTCATTTGAAAATATCTCAAGCGCCTCTCAGGGCTCAACCTTAGGCCCTCATTTTTATCTCATTAGAAGCAATTTTATTAATTTAGTTTTTAATGAATGACTTGATGTAAAATGTTATCCATTTTATTTATACTTCTTTATAACACCTGGTTTTGTTTTCAATAAATAAGTAAAATATCAAGCAATACTCACAAAGCAAATCCGATCCATACTCGCAGGCAGCCAGATGGTCAAACATCGCAGTTAGTACTGGAAGAACTACACCGTTGATGTACCCGAGTGATGTTGAAGTCTTCAGGTGGGTACCTCGTAAGTGTGCGTATTTACCCTGTGGGAAAATTTAATAAAGAACTAATTAGGACGGCAACAACATACCTTTGTATGTTTGGCAGTGAACTCTAAAATGTTTCAAGAAATGTAAATAAGTGTTACCTCTTGCAAATTAAGTATTGTATGTCCCAGGTCATCAGCCACATTGTTGAAAAACGTCAGCATGGAAGTCCTTATGAACTCCGGGCAGTTCTTCACCAAGGACTTGGCGTCTATTCCCTTCACCAGCACTTGCAGACATCGCACTGTTATTCTCACGTCGGGGCCGAAGGCTGCCAGGCTGAAGTAACAGGAATTTTCATGGTTTTATTAATGAACACATGAGCAGAAAATTACAGGAATAAGAGACTACTACTAAGAGGCATATGGGAGCAGTCGAAATTTGCATGGTCGATCGTCCGACCGTTTAGGCACAACGGGCTCAAACAGTTGTTCGGACCTCAGGTTAGACTGTAGGTTCATTTTCTATTGGTTGGTACCACAGAACTGAGTAACGGCAGTTCATTGTAGCCAGTGTGACTCCTCGCAGAGGAACTGAACACCTATTGTCGTTGACATGACATTAGGCTTTTGAGGATCTATCGTTTCTCAAAATCGCTCCTCTGTCGCACCGCCAGGGTGTGGAACTGTCTGCCGCCGGCAGCGGGTGTGTTTCCCGAAACCTGGTAGTCATCAAACGTCCTATTTACAAGCAGAATAGCGCTTCTATAATCCACAAAAATCTGCTGGCATGGTGTCTCACTGAGCGGAGTTTCGCGGGGTGACGAGGATTTGGCTGTTTTGTTTGGGTGTCTCTGGTCCTTCGGCCCAGCCACCCATAGGTACTGGTTTTCTGCAGCAGCTAACAACAGCGGTAACAACAAAGGAATGGATGGCATACCGCGATCTAAGGAGACTGGCCAGCTTGCAGAAGAGGGAAGCGACCATCTCCTTTTCTTTCAAACTCGCCGCGCCTACGTTGTTCGTCGCGGTTGCAATGGCCGTGAAGTAGTTTCGATGCGTTGAGAAGTACTTCTCCATTAATGGCAGCACCACCTGAAAATGTTTCAATATTTTAGTTTTTTTATTCTATTTGTATTGTATTGTTTAGTATTGTTTATTGATATGGCAGTTAGACTGCACTGAACTTGTCACAATTTGTTCTATGGGGCTCGGTTCTACTGCACCCGCACTGAGCGCCTGTTTCAAGGTCGGAGACTCAGGCACAGCCAATATGTTATCATAGCAACATTGATTCGCCTGTACTCGAAGATATCGTGACTGTACTGCACAGGTGCCATTGCGTGTGTCTTTGTTTAGGGTTCCGTAACTCAAAAGAGGAAAAAAAACCGAACCCATATAGGATCACTCTTGTGTCCGTCAACACAACTTAAATTTGGTACATACTCGTATATAGAGTTTGATGACCTTAATGAAGTTTTTTGGGGAACAAATTAGAAAGTTAAAAAAAAACGCAAAATTTGAGCATCCCCCCCCCCCCCCCCCCTCGCTTATCTCCAAAACTGCTAAGTCTAAAAATTTCGAAAAACTAGGGAATATATGTCTATCTCTTATAGTTTACAGGAAAACCTTTAGGTTGTTTACTAAAAAAATCAAAAGTTTAAAATACATTTTTAATCTTTTTTAATGCTGAAATATGCATGGAAGAATAATAAAATAATTTAAGGAGAAAAGTATGCTTGAAAAAAAGGAACAAGCAATTTTGTGTAAGGACTGGTATAAATGACATTTACAATTATTATTATGTTTGTAATGTTTATAGGTATAAGTGCACTTATTTGGCTAATTTGGTAGATTAGAGTAATTGTGATAGTGAGCTACAAGTGAGGTGGCAGACTGTTTCAATGAACTACCGACCTTCTTGAAATATCGCGTGTCCTTCTTTTGTTGCTTGGAAGGAAGAAATACATTAGATAAACACAAAAAGTATCTAATACAGTGCGTAGAGTTTGGTTAAGTGCATGTAAATTAACAGAGATAATAATAGTATCGAACAATCGAAAATTTAAAGTTGAGAATTATTAGAGCTCAAGTTCTTATAAACTAAATTCTACCATTCAATATTCTATCTTTCAGCTCAAAATACGATATATATTTTTACTTCTGCCTAAGTATACTAAATTGTAAGAATCTCTCGGTTCACTTTCATACAATTGAATAACTAAGATAGGGTTTCACGAGATTCCACCTTCTCCAAGAATGTTGGGCGGTTAACTCCTGTCAACTGTATGAGAAATGCCACTTTAGTCAGCAGATAAATGATATCCGAGGCTTAATCGGAGGTTGTGAGATCAGGCTTAGTTGATTACCATGCGCACGCCCAGACAGCTAAGAAATCTCAAAGTTTACGCAACGCTTGGAAAGACAAGGGCTTTTCCACAAGCGTAAATCGGATAAAAACTATTATTGCAGGATACATTTAATGGTCGTTCTTTCTCGGATACAAAATTATGTAGAATTAGATCAATCTACAGGTGTGATTTCCGATTCTGATCCTGAATGAGCTAAATAGGAGGCAAATTTCGATGTTTTTAATAATATCCTAAGGTCCATGCAATGTCAAATCTCTAACGATTCGGGCGGCTGAACATACAGACAGTTATAACCTCAAATACCAACCTTAGAGAAGAACTTAATATCCCTCGTACTAGTCTTGAAACTGGTCCTTCTGCTGAAAGTCGTCGACGGTTTTAGCAGCTTCATATTAATAGTTGCTCTATCAATATACTGTATTAGTTTCTCCAGTAGAGAGTAAGCGAATCGAAGCTCTATTGCCACGCCCGTGGTGGCTTGCTCTGTATCCGGCTGGAGCGCTCTGCTGGGACGATGCAGCTTGTAGCCTTGGTATTGGAGATATTTGAGGAATTCTTGCGAACGTTCGCGGTCTTTTTTCTTCTCCTTGTCGGTGAGGAGGTCGTAGGGAACGAGCTGAGGGTGGATTCCACCTGAAAGCAAGAGTGATGGCCACGTTGGTACCTGGTGGAAGACGCTAAATTTGTTCCAGGTTGTACGGATCGAGTAAATGCCTTTCTTAGGTAAGAGAAAGTTCCTCAGTATGATCTGCGATGCAAGACTTTTATTCTCTTTCCGAGTTGCATCTTTCAACATGCTTTAGTTGATAAGTATGGTGATTATGATGATTGCCTTTATTATTATGATGATAATGATGCTTTGGATGATTAGGATGGTGATAATGATGCTTGGGTTGATGTGTATGGTGATAGAATAGAATAGAAATGTCTTTACATGCAATTGAAAGAAGAACAGTACACGACAAGAAAGAAGAAATACAGGAGTTCGCAAAGGCGGACTTATCACTGCAAGTGATTTCTTCCAGTCAATCTTTGGGTGATGAGGAATAGAATACAGCGAAATAAATATGGGTTGTGCAAGCGAAAGGTGATAATGCTCGTATTGATGATTATGGCGATAATGATGCTCGGGTATGGTGTTAATGATGCTTGTGTTAATTAGTATGGTGATAATGGCCAGCAATGAAGAGAGCCGTGCTGGAAATATCTCAAGGCGATATGGTGCGTAACGAGGCTATCCGACGACGTACCGAAGTAGTCGATATTGGACGGATGGCTAAGCTAAAGCGGTAATGTGCTGGGTACGTCAGCCACTCTGACTATGTATGGACTCTGATTCTTCTTCCATCTCTACTAACCTCCGTTGGTGATAAGTTCTTCTTTCTTCTTCTTGGCCCAGATGTCGTGCGCGTTCTCTGCTAACCTCTCAGCCATGCTCTGCATCTCTCGCGATAGAGTCAGGTTGCTCATGTCCACTGGATGCGGGTTGTAGTTGAACGGCGTCGCTGAGTCCGCCTGTGTTTCGTAAATATCCATTAGTTTATCCCTCGTCGTTCTATCGGCAGATGACGCCACTGTCTACCATGCATGGCTCTAGCGTAGCTTGAATAAGTACATTTTAAGAGGCGGGTGATCAGAACGGTCTTGACTTGGAATCTCTATTGGTCTTGAGGGCCCGAGGTTCGAATTCGGCCGACACGCACCAATGAGTTTTTTCTGACCTGCTGCTTCACCGTTCGGAACCGGTGTAAAACTGTAGGTCCCTTCCCTTGCCCGTTAATATGTGGTTGGCTCAGATTGTGATCGTCTGGATTGGCACCATCGAACTGAACGTAAGATGACCGTCTAGCAGCCTCGGCAGCGTTCTCCTCGAATCCAGTATAACCAGCAATTCAGAGGGAAGTCTCCGGTGTGGCACATGCCTTCTCGGAGGTGATATTGGGTGTTCGGAGCATGTGTTCTGGCCCCTCCGACTCAGCCACCCATAAATAATGTAGTTCATTAAAAAAATTAGTAATCTAATCTACAACTCAAGTGAAATAGTTCCATGGATGGTGCAAACAAGATATATGGCTCATAGGCAAGAGTGAATCAATTTTTTCTATTATGAATTATGATAGCTGTCATAAGAAGTTTCATGGTAAACGAGAGTAAACCTAGATTATTCCTTCCCTGCCTACACCCTAACCAAATTATTTAAATCCTGAAAATGAAATAACTGGCTGGATTAGAGTCTGTATATATCTGTAAATACAGCGTGTCCCAAAACTCAACGTCAAGCGGTAACCAGGGAGTAGGCCAGTTTATGACTACCCAGGGAAAAATAAGAAAAAAAATCGGAGTCATTTGCTTTTTATGATATGAGCATTTTTTGAAAATTTCTCGTACAACATTTTTAGGTACTACGACTACAAATTTGCAAATATAATTGATAAATTGTTTTTATTTAGTAGCCTAAATAACTCTGCTATTGATCAGTATCCCAAAGAAAACCAGAATGCCTGTAGTTTTACCAAAAAAAATATTCAGTAAAAATTTTTTCTAAAAAAATAAATGACTCCGATTTTTTTTTTCTTATTTTTCCCTGGGTAGTCATAAACTGGCCTACTCCCTGGTTCCCGCTTGACGTTGAGTTTTAGGATACGGTGTATATCTGTAAATATGTATAGAGTTTGATGAAAGACTTGTTGATTAGACCCTATCACGGACGTATAGAGTAAATGAACGAATTTCGATTTTGGGAGTAAATTTTGGGGGACAAATTAGAAAGTTAAAATATTTTGTTCCCCTGTGCGTCGTGTGACATATCAATGAAAAACATTGGCATTTCATGATTTAATCAATAAAATCGTGTTTTCAAAAAGCTATCGATATGTCTTGATAGATAAAGTTTTTTTTTTTTTTTTTTTTTTAGTTTTATTAAAACTGAATATGCCAGGTAGGTTTTTAGACGTAGCCGGGCAGGACGAACGTGAGGACGATTTAAATGTTAGTTTATCATTATTATTGACGTCTTATTAAATTGATGTCGTCGAAGAAGTTAAAACAGAAGCAGGATAATAGTATAATGTGGGAGCATGCAAGACTTACCACAAGGTTGAGTTCTGGCCCACGCTATTTATATGCGGGGCGACGGGATCGTGCAGGGTATATGAAAACATAATAAATCTATGAATCACAAACACAACACGTACAATGGAAAAGGAAATTTATTCCTATCGGTATAGATTCTTACATCCAATGTGAGTTGACTACCAAATTGAGACTTCTTTACCGGCCAATGTGACAGTCTGCTGATGTTGACAATCTCGCATGTTCTCTTCTATTCTCAAATGGTTTATTGTGTCTGTCTATCTGTATGTGTGTCGTATGTTTGTTAGGATTCAAGCTAAATTCAAAGACTGTACTTGTGCTCCTAATATTCGATGTAAAAAAAGGGGTTATTTTATTTTTAACCGACTGCGCGGAGCAATAAGGAAGGTAGAGTATTTTCATTTTACGAAGGCACGAGGGGTACGAGGTAGGAAGTGGTGCGAGAGGCGACCGCGCGGAGCTCAGTAGAGAACGAACTCGGTACCTGTTCGGTACACACGTTCTACACGTCTCCGCGCCGCTCCGTCGAACCGAGTCGTTCCCTACTGAGCTGCGCGCGGTCTCACACCACTTCCTACCTCATACCCCTCGTGCCTTCGTAAAATGAAAAAACTCTACGTAATGTTTTTATCACTTACAAATTTTGTTTCAGCAATGTCTTCCTGGCATCAGTGTAAGTAAGGAAAACAAATAATTGGTAAATGTATTACATTCACAATAATTTAGTCAATAACGTTTAGAGGGAGGTAGCACATTATATAATGCAGGTAAATGCAAAAACACACGACATTCACAAAAATCAGTCAGCGTTTAAGTTTCCACTGCTGGTGATACGCGTCTAAAATGTTCCTCCAATCTTCATAGCCTTCAGTGGTACGGAACCACTGATTGCATCCGACGTATTTAATGTCGGCGTCCCACCTGGCAGGCCGCCAGGTAGGTCACGTCTCGACGGCTAACGTGCCCAGCCCACGGTCCAGCCCACTGTTGTTTAGCCACCCGGTGTCCAATATCGACTGGTGCGTGGGCTGAATTATGAGAGTGGAAGAGGCGGCAGAGGTGTATCAGGAACGTGGCACGTGGAGATTCGTTGTCTCTGCCTACCCCACCGGGAAACAGGCGTGACGCTATGTATGTATGTATGGAATTCCCACCATATAGAGCAACCCGTGCTCTTGTAAGAAATGGAGTTATCAAATTAGGAAAGCGAAAAAAAATGGTTCACACAAAGGGGGATCGAATTAGTCACATTTCGCTTACTAGGAAAGACCTTTACCACTGGGATATGATCCCAATATGGTTGGTTAAGGCGATGAACTCGCCAAGGTACTACAGTATTACCCCCAACTTTACAAGCCTTTGACAATACTTACACCTCCAGACTTGGATTGACGTCTCATAGAGCTTCGGTTCGTGCTCGGAATGTCGACCTCGGAATGTTCCACCGACCAGCCGATGGCCAACAGAGCCTTGAGAGATTCCCGCACGGGCTCTTTGTAACGCTCCTTTTCCTGTCGAGTGGGAGAAAAAGGTTGAGCATTTATATCCTCTTCACAGATAAATAACTCGAAGACAAACTTACATACTGTAATTGTGAGAAAAAGGACCCGGTCATTTTCGTGTAGGAACTGATGATGAAAATAACATATAGCAGGAGACTAACGAAAAATTTTATGAAGATAAAGCAAGGAAACCCATCGAGAATGTTCACTCTAGCAGCTAGAACCTATCTAGAGTAAGGTACCTAGGCCAGATCGGGCATGTGCTCCAAAATGTTTAAGTGCGTAGTAACCGAAAGCGACGAGCATCTATGAAATCATGAGTGTGGAAGAGGTAGCAGAGGCATGTCAGAACTGTGGCATGTGGAGACAAGTTGTCTCTGACTACTCCACTCCGTTGGGAAATAGGCGTGGCAGTATTTATGTACATATCTAAACTATTATACTTACATAATCGTTCAACATATTGTAAGGTTTGAGCCTGGGATGCGCCTTTTGGCTGTCCGACCGGGACTCTCCGTACACCCAACTATTCTCAATCTTCCTGGAAACACAATGAACCAGCACACTTTAACATCTTTATTGGGTAGAATTAAGATTTATTGTTTTCATAGTAGCCATATTGGGTAGCCGGATTCGATGGAATAAAGTGGATGGAAAGATTGGGTATCAAGCTTAGCCAATTTCACCTCAAAGGTTGTTAGTTAGCTTGAAGGTGAAATTATATTTCAGACGAAATGCCGTTTATCCGAGATTTTGAATTCGAGTACGGAAATTTCACTTGGCCCCTATTCCACAACTTTACCGTCCGAAATAATAGGATTTCGAAAATCGCACGGTACGAAAATCTTTAATGTCGACAACAAATGGGTGTTCCGTGAGTGTGCGGCGGGTTTAGTGGATACAAACTGGTATAGGTGGCGTCAGGAAAATGAGTTGCTCCACATTTCAGACTCCACTTCTCTTACTTTCTTACTTAGTAGGTTGCTTAAAGCCCGTTCAGATTCTTTCCACCGCACACATGAAATAAGATCGCTCAAAACTGCTCTTAAAAGTAGCCCATGTTTTCCGCCTAGTTCAGTGTAGCCGGCGCGAATAATAAGGAAACCACTGCCATGGCAATTTTTTCCTACAGTAGAAGATGTAATCACGGGTGTATCAGGACTCAGGACATACATTCAGCCCATAAAAAAATCGGCCAAGTGCGAGTCGGACGCGCGCACCGAGGTTTCCGCACCAAAAAAAACATTGAAAAAAAAAACATGTTTCTTGTTTGATCCTTGAGTTTTTTTATTTTTATATTTTTTATTATTTGTTGTTATATCCGCCATAATAACACATACTGTAAAAATTTCAACGGGATACCTATTACGGTTCAAGAGATACAGCTCTCGGACAGACGGACGGACGGACAGACAGACAGACGGCGTAGGCTTAATAATAGGCTTCCGTACCGGATACGGAAACCATGTGCATGCACAAAGCATGTGCTTGCTCAGCATGGTCGACCAACAGGTAAAAGTAGTACTGACCTAGAAGCCCAAGCGTCGTGGTAATGCTCTGAGAACTTCTGCACGATTGTGTTGAGATCGTTGTTGAGAGCGACGACTGCTGTGTCAATGGGGCGCGGGATGTACTGAGGATTGTCCGGACCTCCGCTCGACTGAGATTCCTTGCCGTAGAATTCGTCGTCGTAGTTCTTGGAGAGCGAGTAGTCGGGAGGTAGCGCGCATCCTGGAATTAAAAAGACGATGAAATCCTTGACATGTTTGTTCCAGCGCTACGTGCCCACTCTTTTCTGCCCTATCCGAACGTTTGTTCCTCCTACTGACAAATAACCACGCCCACTATTTTCTTCGGCCTGATCGGTGTTAGGGAACTTTTGGCTGCAGGGCGCTACAAGCCTGTTACACGTTTAAAAAACGACGGCGACATGAGGTACTCATTCATGGGTGACTATGTGTGCATGTGGACTTCAGTTTCTTACTGATGTTGCAAAATCCATGCCACATTAACAAGTGTCTTTTCACGCCCTTAGCCTTATCTGTCTTAACGACCTTATTCAGTATAGTGTATCAATCCGAATAGTTTTACTCTAGCTCCTAGAAGAGTAAAGAAAAGGACGTACAGTTTTATACGGAAGACTAACAATTCACTGAAACACAAACTCAGAAAGAGGAAGTGAGTACGGCGTAAGTATTGGTGTATACCAATCGGGATCGAACCCACCGCCACTAATCAAGGACGCAGGCGTGAGCCGTGGCGGTGCCGTTGCCACCTATGCCGGTTGTTATATGAAATCAAGAACACACCGATAGCGATCAGGCACGGCAGCGCCTTGCCAAACAGTTCGGGCTCGTAGTCCATCTTGCTGAGCGAGTCGAAGATGTTGGAGAACAGCATCATGGTGAGGCGCTTCTCCTCATCAGAGGAAGCGCCATACGGGCCCTGAGCCGCCGTGCTGCCGTAGTACTTGGCGCAACGCTCGTAGTGCAGGGTCAGCAACTGTAAGTGTGATTTGTGTTTAGAGACTGAAAATATAGGATTTTTTACTTCTTCTTTTGGATCCTTAATGAGATCGAGGTAAAAAAAACGCAGGGATAGACCATCTACTACATCATTCCTGTTTTTAGGGTTCCGTATCAGGTACGGGACCCTATTACTAAGCCTACGCCGTCTGTCTGTCTGTCTGTCTGTCCGTCCGTCCGTCTGTCCGTTCGTCCGTTTGTCCGAGGGCTGCATCTCTTGAACCGTAATAGGTAGCCCGTTGAATTTTTCACAAAAAATGTGTTATTATGGCTGATATAACAACAAATAATAAAAATAAGAAAAAGTAAAAAATTCACGGGGGTTCCCATAGAAGAAACCATAAAGTTTATGCGCGCGCGCCATCTACCGAATAGATTATGAAGCATGACATTAACTAATATGAAGCCTTTCGAAACACGCCATGTAGATGGCGTGAGTAGCGCTAGCCGTGACATGGCTATACGGGACCCTCGGTGCGCGAGTTCGACTCGCACTTGTTTTCTTTTGTAAAACCTGACATGGTTGGCTGCATCTCCGTGATGCATACCCGTGATGTCAGCTTATTACACTTTATTCTTTCCAGAACTTCACTATGATAGGGCTTTTTTTGTGGTTTTGGATATACAATATTGAAAGGTATAAGAGCATTATTCATATCGATTGTCATTCTGACCAATATCAATTCAGCCGAACCACCTCCCTCGAGAGAGTTCTATAAAAAATCTGGTTATAGGTTACCAGGGATACTAAAATTCGTATTATTTTAGTGCCATTTTCTAGCGAAAATTTAGTAGGTACCATTAGGGGGCTCGCCACCTTCGAGCCTGCAGTACGTGGAAAAAACGGCGTGCTGCGATTGTACCATTGGCGCAGGTTCAGGTAAGGTGAGGTTCACTCACCCTCAAGGCGACAGTGGTGTACTCAGAAAGTTGCGACACGTCCACAGTCAGTTTCCGCAGCAATTTCAGCAACATGGCCGGCTGCATTGCTGAAGTCAGTGCAACAAGGAAGTCCGACACCGCCTCGCGCTGTCCTTTGGTCAACATACGGTTCTTCGACAACCTGAGGACAAACGATACAGCTTTATGGAAGAGGCGGGACTTGACATTCAATGGCTTCACTGAACTTGACTAAGTCAATAGCGATTGTAGGGCGGAAGCCAGATTTATCGCAGGGTCCAATATCTTATTACCCTCCTGTATTCGTAACCACATTGTCATAATGTCTTCCAAAAATCTGGATATATCATTTGTCCACCCACACTGGAGCTTAGAGGCTCTAATCTTGAAATCAGTACCTTGATCGCTAGCTAGGCTCACTAGCTTACTCGCCACCACCAACTTACTGAGGTTCTTAAGACGAACTATTTTGCAGAATATAGTAAAATTGTTGTCAACCGTGTAAACAACTTTTGAGTTTGATAGTACACAGATCTGTTTTCTTTCACCGGAATGAATAGATAACTAAAAGAAAACCGAAAACTCATTGTCAAAGAGACCGATGCATTAACCACGCCTTAAGACTAGATAGATAGTGCCGAGTAATCTGGGCGTCCTTTGCGAAAGGTCCGAGTTGGGTCCGAGGTTCGAATCCATACAGCGTGTCGTGTACCCATATGTATTTTCTGATGGAAAAATGTACGTGCATACCTACACCTGCTGCTTCACTGTTCCGAACCGGTGTAAAACTGTAGACCCCTTCCCTTGCCACTTACTAGGTGTTAGGCTCAAATTGTAGTCGACTATACACGGTGTTAACTTTTTGCGCGACATTTCAATTTTATTACTGAATAATAAACCATTTCGTATACTGATTATTTTGTGGTACTTAAAAATAAAATGTAAAATAGTTTAAAAAAAATTGCATATTTTATTAATAATTTTACCTCAGCGACAATTTCTCTTTGGAATGGTGTAGCGAGCGCCTCCGCGCGCCTGCGACCGTGTGTAACTGTGTACCCAGCTGACTGACAACGTGTCGCGCGCTAGCTGTTGTATCGTGTCGATATGAATGTGAATTTTTTGGTTTATTTGAAAAATTACCCAGCTTTCGATTTTTTTGGTAATGCAGTGCGATTCCTATTACGAAATACCACGTTTTTATACCAAATATAGAAATTGAAAATTTTAAAACCAAAGCTCAAAAAAAAACCTTACCCCCTTTTTCGGCATCAGTATGTGACCCAGAATAACCCCCTTTCGGGAATGTCGCCCATTAAAGTTAACACCGTGTATTGATACCACCCAACTGAATGTAAGATTTAACCCGCCCTGGTTGGTACCACCGCACTGAATGAAACATCGGTCGAAACGGCTATGTAAATAATTTGTGTTTTCCGACCAGTTCAGTGTGGCCGGCACGATCAAAGGGGGATGCACTGACATGGCACCTAGTTCACCCGGTGTTATGGGCTGACATCACGGACGTTGTTGGTGAAGTAGCCAACCGTGTCAGTTTCCATAAAAAAAAAAGATGGCCGCATAGCAGCCCCGGATGTGTTCTCCTCTATTCCTTACTAGCTGTTGCCCGCGGCTTCGCTCGCGTGAAATTCGTATTTCAAAGAAGAATCTAAGTAACTAAGGGCGAGGCCGAAGGCCGAGCTGCGTTCAGGTAAACGATAAATCTTCTCAAATAAAGTAAGCAACTAACGGCGAGGCCGAAGGCCCAGCTGCATCCTGGAAGACAATAAACCTTCACGAAGAAAGTAAGTAACCAAGGGCGAGGCCGAAGGCCGAGCTGCGTCCAGGAAGACTATAATCTTCTTGAAGAGGCTTGGGCCTCTGCTGGTGGACGCAACTGGTGTCCCGCAATCAAGGGCCTACTTCATTCAAACGGTAAGCTTTGCCATCCAGCGGGGTAATGCCGCAAGTGTTCTAGGAACATTTGAAAACGCCCCTTTTATGATAGTTATTTTAATGTTTGTTAGGTAGGTTTTAATTATTTAGTTATTATTATATTTTATTAAATAAATAGATGGAGTAAACGATATTATATGCTATCGAAGAAAGAAAGTCATTTAGGGCGAGGCCCGACGGCAGAAGAGGGTTTTTGGTTAACCTGAACGTAGCTCGGCCTTCGGCCTCGCCCTTAGTTACTTACTTTCTTCGAGAAGGTTTACCTTCTTCCTGAACGCAGCTCAGCCTTCGGCCTCGCCCTTAGTTACTTGCTTTCTTCGAGATGGTTTAGCTTCTTCCCGAATGCAGCTCGGCCTTCGGCCTCGCCCTTATTTACTTGCTTTCTTCAAGATGTTTTATTATTTATCAGAACGAAGCTCGGCCTTCGGCCTCGCCTTAGTTACTTACTTTCTTCAATATGGTTTAGCTTTTTCCTGAACGCAGCTCGGCCTTCGGCCTCGCCCTTAGTTAATTGCTTTCTTCGATATGGTTTATTATTTATCAGAATGTAGCTCGGCCTTCGGCCTCGCCTTAGTTAGTTACTTTCTTCAAGATGGTTCAGCTTCTTCCTGAATGCAGCTCGGCCTTCGGCCTCGCCCTAGTTACTCGCTTTCTCCGAGATGGTTTATTATTTATCAGAACGTAGCTCGGCCTTCGGCATCGCCTTGTTACTTACTTTCTTCAAGATGGTTTAGCTTCTTCCTGAACGCAGCTCGGCCTGCGGCCTGCCCATAGTTACTTACTTCATTCAAGAAATAATGTTTTTTTTCTTCCTGAACTCAGCTCCGACTTCCGCCTCGCCCTTAGTTACTTTCATCGAGAAAGAATATCGTTTACGTGAGCGCAGATCCGCCTTCGGCTCCGCCTTTAGTTACTTTTTTTTTTAATACGAATTTCACGCTAGCGAAGCCGCGGGCAACAGAAATATAAATTGCACCAATGACAGCGATATAAGTTCGACTTAAATTTTTTCAAAATTTTATCAAACATTTTGTCACCGGCCAGCTCACGTCGAGATGACAGTTCTCCGTTGTCAACTTGTCATTTAAATTTTATAATAATTTTTATTTTTATTATATTTTTTTGTTTATTATGTTAATCCGGGATATACACTGTCACTATACAAAGTTTCGTCAAATTCCGTTCAGTGGTTTTTGCGTGATGCGCGTACAGACAAAGAGAGATTATTAATTTAACGATTTTATTATATGTATAGATAGATAGATAGATACTTGCTTGCTGGCCATAATAGCCCAATGGGAACCTAATGAGAAGTCTCCGGTTTCCCTCTAATTTTTCGTAGGTGATATTTTCTGATCGAGCATGTGCTTTGGCCCCTCTAACTCAGCGACCGATACCGGATTATATGAAAAAATTATCAACTCCAGAAAATTCAGATACCTGTAGACGGTATGCAGGGTTGCGTCCAGCAAACTGGCGTAGTTCTCCGCCTCACTATAGAAGTTGGCGTGTTTGATGAGCAAGGGCAGTACGGAATTGCCGATATATCGGTTCATGGACAACGCCATGTCCGACTCGCAGCCGTCATTCTGAAACAAAACATATTCGTTAGATTGATCTACTGATCTTCCCACTTTTTACTTAATATTTTGGTGTATGCCATGAAGACTGACACTTTTTACACGTGGAACTGTTACTATGGAGGTGGAATATCAGGTGTTGACCTAAGATCTAAAATTTTAGAGAAAATTAAAATCCAATATCAAAACACCTTTAGGATTCAGAGGTCCCTTCCCACGACGACACCATAGCTCCAAAAGTTTGCAAAATAATATGCTTTAAACGGCATTTTTAAATTTTACTTATTGATATTATACAGTATTTTGTTACCATCATCATCATCATCATCAGCCTGTATCGGTCCACTGCTGGACATAGGCCTCTCCCAAGGCACGCCACCATACGCGGTCTTCCGCTCTTCTCATCCATCCAGTAAAGAATTCAAATTAATTAAAAAAAACTCACATCGAAGTTTCTTATTCACTTTTCTTCGAAGCAACGAAGGAATCTACTTGTGGTTTAACTAGATCATATAATTAAATTTAAACACAAAATAATGGTCGAAACAAAAACACCATACTCTGTCCAGCATAGTAGCGGCTCGAAGGTCAGGCAGGAAGGCCTCCTCCAGCAGTTTGAAGAACAAATCCTGAGTCTCGATGCCATAGACGCGCTCCAGGAACAATACAATGCTCTGCTTGTGACCAGGGATGAGGCCAGATGGCATGTCTGCGAAGGAAAAAGTATTGTCACAAAAGTTTCCATGGGCTTGCGATAAAGCGATAGTGACCTGGCCTGAAGGGCAGGCGATTCGATACTGGTTGGCGTTCATGACTTTCTTTATTTTTCCGAGTTTGATTGTAGTATGCTTCCTGTTCGCCTTCGCCAAATCCGCCATACTCTCGTGGAACACCCCTTTGTAGTCGACAGAAGAGTTCTTCGAACTGCACGATTCTCTAAACCGTTCTTGTGCCGCACTGCAACGGTGTGAAACGGGCACCCAGGGAATATCTTTCCCCACTCCTACAATCCCCGGATCTTCAAATCGCGGGTTAATAGCATTTCTCCAGCAACATTAGTCCACCTCCAAGCCGGACTAGCACCTCCTCGGGGGTGAAATTGGCTGCGCCTGAGGTTTCGACCTCGGGCAGAGCCACCCACTTCAGAAGCAATAAAAAAAAGTATGTTTTTATGAACGTGCATTGTTCCATGGTTTGCATTCCATTTCAAACTGTAAATCCCTTCGTACAACTTATGAGGTGGTGGGGTTAAGATCACCCGGATTGTTACCACCGATTTAATCGAAAGTACTGGGCATGAACTTTTCTTCCAGTTCAGTGTAGCCGACGTACCAGACGAAAGCACCGACATGGACTGGACAATGAATAATGGGCTGATATCACGTGTACATCAGAGCATATGTACCTAGCCAACCTTAACAGGTCATAAAATACTGAGTAGCACAATAATTGTGCAACTCTGGCACTTACCAGTCTTAGGTCTTTCTTCGCCAGCAGCCGGGTTGTGCAGAGTGAAGCGAAGACTCAGCACACCGTGAAGATCTTCCAGAGGCACCAAGGAACGAAGGATGGCGCGCGCGCGGAGTGACTCATTTTTGCCCTGTTGGGATGTCATTACCGTCAACGGAAGCGGCCATCGAGATCTACTAGAATTACTTGAAGATATATCAATTCAATAATTGATTTTCAATTGTTTGTATTTGGTACACATGACAATTAGAGAAAAAAATTACTAAATCGCTCTACGTACTCATGTAAAAAGCGTGTCTTGAGGTACAGTATCAGTTTTTTCATTTAGTTAGCTGTGATATTCGAGCCTTTGAATTTTGGGACTAGAAAACTTTTTCCCGATAAGTAATTATAGACATATTATACCGATACGACAGAAACTTACAAGAGCAATCACGCCAGCATCTGGAGCGCAGCGTCCGAGCAGATCGACCAGTGTGCAGTAGAAATTCAAGATGGCGGCGCCAGTGTCTATGTAATCTTCGTCCTCGTCCGATTCCGGCAACGGATGACTGAACTGCACACAAAGATTTACACGATATTTATGTACCGTGTGGGGTCAGTACTTAAAAAAAATAGCCCCACTGCATCTCTCCCCGTCGCATGTCGTAAAAGTCGACTAAGGGATAAGGAAATTCGTCAGCCTCGTTGCAGGCTGACGGATTTGACGTTAAACTGTAGGTCCTTCCCTTCTTACCTTACTAGATGGTAGGGTTTATCCCGGCCGGGTTGGTACGAACGCACTGAGCGAAACGTCGGTCGAAACGGCTATGTAAATAAATCGTGTTTTCCGTCCAGTTCAGTGTAGCCGACACAAAATGAAGAGAAGCACTGAAATGGTACCTAGTTCACCCGGTGTTATGGGCTGACATCACGAATGTTGTAGGTAAAGTAGACAACCGTGTCAGTTTCCATAAAAAAAAATAGGCATCAACCAAGTCAGGATTCATAAGAAACAATGCGGACGTCTTCTATGACTTTGGTGATGCCGGAATCAGGCCTCACGCACTCTATGTACTTGCGCGCGCTAACTACCTACCGCCCGACGGGCCGCCGGCGGTCTATTTCGCCCACGCAACTGCGTGCAGCTGCAAAGCAATAACCACTTTACACTCGATTGTTAAGGTACATTTTCGCACGCAGCGATTGGCGACGTGAAATAGTAGGCTATTAAAGGCCGAAGGTAGGAAAAATTTCTATGGAGTGATTTATCTGTTACGAAGTAACTATTAAGTAATCTGTGCCGGAATGCCGTATACTAGTAACAGAGGTTCCAACTTGGTTAGAGCCGACCACCCGATCACGACCAAAACGGAACGTGTATAAGGTGGCCGACCGTCCAACCAAGTCGGCACGTCTGGAGGTCTCGCCCGACTTCGTTAGTACTTATGCGGTCGAGACTTCAAACGGCGAACCTCCTAACCATTTCTTATGCCCTGGTACTTCGCTAGACTTAAGCAGTAGGCAACTGACGGTTGGATTGCCGACCGTTGGAACGTTTGTAGCAATGTCCCACGTCCCCTGACTTGGTCGGGTCGTGGTATGGTCCAACCAAATCGGAACGTCTGTCATCATCAGCTTTCATAATATGGTACATATGGTAAAGCACCGAAGCACCGGCTTCTCGTGCGAGAGGTCCTCGGTTCGAATCCGATCGGCGTGTACCAATGAGTTTTTTCTGACGAAAAAATTTACGTGCATACCTACGCCTCCTGCTTCACCATTCGGAACCGGTGTAAAACTGTAGGTTTCTTCCCTTGCCCCTTACTAGGTGGTAGGCTCAAATTGTAGCCGACTGGGTTGGTACCACCGTACTGGATGTAAGATGGCCGCATAGCAGCCTCGGTTGTGTTCTCCTTTAGTCCAGTATAGCCAGCAATCCAGGGAAGTCTCCGGTATGGCACGTACCTTCTCGGAGGTGATATTGGCTGGTCGGAGCATGCGCTTTGGCCCCTCCGACTCAGCCACCCATACCGGATTACATAAAAAAAAAGAAAATAGGTGCTCACGTTAAGATCCCCGCCATCTTGCTCCATCTCCCTCAGCTTCCTGCGGTCTGCGATGCGCTCGCTCATCTTGTTCGCGTCCACGATCGCCTTCAGCAGCCCCTCACCTTCTCCTCGAAGTGCCAGGCCCAAACATTCGGGCCGGCGGATCAGAAGACGGATCACGAGGTTCGCGTTCTCTTCTACACTCTCGCCGTTCACCTGTTAGAGGATAGGGTGGTATTTTATTAATCTTTGGTATGCCTTAGTTTGGATCCGCGCTAACGTGACTGGTGACTTTCGGCATTTAAATACCCACTCTTTCAATATGGGGATAAGGTTCAATTATACTTCTAAAAAAATCGAAGTTATGCCTTTCTCGATATGATTCACTTTGTCGCCAAGGTAGAGCACGAAGTCTGAAGTAAACTTGTCAATAGTATACAATATACAAATATCTTCTTTTTTTTATGGAAACTAGACACGGTTGGCTACATCACCTACAACATCCGTGATGTCAGCACATAACACCGGGTGAACTAGGTGCCATGTCAGTACTTTCCTTCAGTGGGGCCGGCTACACTGAACTGGACGGAAAACACAAACTATTTGCATAGACGTTTCGACCGATGTTTCATTCGGTGCGGTGGTACCGACCCGGGCGGGTTGAACCCTACCACCTCGTAAGGTAAGAAAGGAAGGGACCTACAGTTTTACGTGGAATCCGAACCACGGTGAGCCCCCAACGGTCGAACGGTCATCCATTCAAGTACTGACCGGCCCAGCGTTGCTTAACAATCAATAGCGACAGTCAACTGTCTGCACCACTGAACTATCGAGGCTGACATATCTCTCTTACTGTCTTCTTTGGAGACAAGAGTAGAGCAAGAAAGTTTAATATTGAAGCTTGCAGGTTGAAAGAACACATTTAACGAACTATAAAAGATGAAATCATTCAAAGAGATTAATAATGGAACTGATGGTGAAAGCAATGCGCAGCGGTTTAAGCTAAGTATCCACGTTCAAAACTTGATCATGAATAATATTTCCAGAATGCCAGTATCTAGTTTAATTTAGTCACGCATCTGTAACGTTCAATGCTTACCCAGACACAGAAACGCAAGAAGTCAAGGTATCGTTCACCCTCGACTGGATCCCAGCCGAGGTCAGGGTATCCCTTCTCGACCAGCTCCGAGTTGCTCTGCAGTCCACAACGGGAGAGGTAGACAGCTATCTTCTCTAGATAGTGCTCTCTGAAAAATGTTTGATGTTATAAATTAAACCAGATAACGCTTTCGTCGTCTTAGATATTCTCACTTATATTTTACTGGAACATAACTAGCTTGGCATTGAAACAGCTTGCAGTCAGTTAGCAGTATGAAATGTCATTCTAGGCTCTCTGAATAGAAGTAACCCAGCAGTCACTGCAATCGCGGGAAGACGTCGTCGTTAGTTGTTCTGGTTGAGAGAATGGTGCTGGACGTAGCTTAAATACCTTCACCACATTTAGTAATGCAATGCAAGTGTAATGTAGCTCCAATAATTGTGTAGATGGACAGGTGTGCCTATTCGAAATAATCTCTCATTAAACCACGATCCCGTTTAAATGCAGCATCTTTCTTTCGGTCAAAAATACTAACTAATCAACACTTGCTAATATTTGAGAATTGGTCTCCAGTCACATCAGAAATATTCCTAGACGTAACTTAGATATAAGAGCAAACATGTCTTCTGAAGATGAACCTGGACAAATAATGAATGAACATTCTCCATAGGATAGGAACTAACCTCAAAGCAAGAGCAAGCTCCGTGTTCTCCATAAGACTGGAGTATGCGACATCGAGCGGCGTCGATCCTCGCAGCGAAGGTCTCGCCAACAGGATGTTGGAGTTCTCCAGCAAGAAGTCGAAGTGGTCGAACATGGCCTTCTGGTTCTGGCGACCCGTGCGGCAGAAGTAGCAGAGGAAGCGACAACAAGCCACTACCATTTGATGCGACGTGTCCTGTGGAAAAATTTACATTTTGAATTGAGCCTGAAGCCGGAAAGCCCGCATTATTGTGTGCTCTTCAGTCATCAGACTTTTCTTTTTTTTATGTAATCCGGTATGGGTGGCTGAGTCGAAGGGGCCAAAGCGCATGCTTCGACCAGCCAATATCACCTTCGAAAAGGTAGGTGCCATACCGGAGACTTCCCTGGATCGCTGGCTATACTGGACTAGAGGAGAACACAACCGAGGCTGCTATGCGGCCATCTTACATCCAGTACGGTGGTACCAACCCAGTCGGCTACAATTTTAGCCTACCACCTAGTAAGGGGCAAGGGAAGGGACCAACAGTTTTACACCGGTTCCGAACGGTGAAGCAGCAGGTATAGGTATGCAGGTAAATTTTTTCGTCAGAAAAAAATCATTGGTACACGCCGACGGGATTCGAACCGCGGACCTCTCGCAGGAGAAGCCGATGCCCAAACCACTCGGCCACCCCCGCTCCACGAATTTTCAAAGGCAAATGATGAGATGATGGGTTACCTTTCCCTTGTCCTCGGTGGCGGGTTGGTTGGGCGCCTGGGCGTCAGACTGCGCCTGCGCACGCCTCCCCAGCGTGTTCATCATCACAGCCATCACGTTCTCGTGCAGACGGAGCACTCTGCAGACAATGTCGTGATTCAGTTCAATTCTTCATTCATTCTTCTCATAGATACAATTGTATACACTATGATAGATCAAGATATACACTCTGATGGCTATATGTGCAAATTCTACTTATTCTATTTCTATTCAAGTACCAATTTAACTAATGAGAAAACAAAATAGTTAAAAACAAAAATATGAAGAAGGTACATACAAAACAAGTTACCTTATCAAATCTGGATGCTGGAAGAATGTGTGATTGTTGACCAATTTCCTGATAAAAAAAAATTAACATTCAATAAACACTTGCATTTTCTTTGTAAGAAAAAGTTTTAACAAAAGTTAAGAAAGTTTTAACAAAGTTGGTTAAACGAGTTGGTTAAACCGCAAATCTGGTCGCGGGACCCCACTGAGCATTTCGCTAGGTGAGGTGAATTTTGCTTTGTTAACCGCACCTTCAACATACATAATATATTTAGACATCTTATTCCTCAAGGAACTCCTAGTATTTTAATACCTTGAATAGTTTTAATCGAAACTATTAAAAATATTATTCGTCCAGAAACTTTAGCAGTCCGATTGACAGTCAATACAGTTGGTCCTTCGGCCTCATGCTGGCTTTTATTTAAAGACTTCATGTCCCAACCAAAGTAATACGATAAGAATGTGAGAAAAGCGACACTATTCGACAGCTCAATGAGCATCTAGAAGGCAGGACCAAGAAATTTTTAATCAGAAACGTGGCACCAAATTCGTTCTTTGCATCTGTTTACCCCATTAGGAAACAGACGTGAGCTTGAGTAGTTACCAGAGCCTATTGCGCATGAGTTCTTCCTCTTCGTGACTCATCTGCACCGGCAGCAATGCTCGGATCTGACTCAGTCCGACCCACATCTCTGCAACGTCCAGCTTCGTCTTGGCGTTGATCACGTATGTCTTCTCCAAAGCACGGACCAGTTCGCCGACAGCGTCGTACTGGCGTACTAGAAGACTGCGGACAAAGAACAATTGTATATTTACAAATATTAGTATGAAACCTGACACAGCTTGATACATTACGTGTAACACCAGTGACGTCAGGTTATTACATCAACTTTCTGTCGGAAATGTATACCACGTCATTGCTTCCCTTCGGTCGTGCCGGCTAAAGACTGAGAGCACTAACTATTTTTCCGAGAGAAATTTCGACCGATGATCCGGGCCTATCCATAGCACTCAACTCATGGCAGGGGCAATTCGTATTCACGAAAGAAATATGTTTACCAAAATGTAGAATAAGTTAATGGTGCCTACTGACAGGCGTTGAACCCACTGCCTCTAACATCAGAATTCAAGCAAGCAACCTTTACCGTCCGGGCACAAGTTACTGAAGATTCCACAACTTGCAATTTTTCTTTACAAGCCTATGACGTACCTAGAATGGCTGGAGTAACTGCAGAAAGATATGGATGCACGAAAGTATTGGACCTTGCGGAATTGCAGGCGAAGCAGTCATCGTCCCTATATACCTACAATAATAACAACAACAAACTTACCTGAACATCTCCCGGACGAGTTTTGGAGTCTCGATCTGTGACTCCTCAGCCCAAGAAACGATCGTCTGAATCAGCACTTTTCGGAACTTCTCTTCAGGGGTCTTCTTGGGTGGTTCCTCTATTGGCTGTGAATGTCAGAACGTCAGCATGAGGGTTTTTTATCATAATTATTATTGTTATAGCAGCCGATCTTTTTGCCGAGCTGGATGGAGGTTGGAAGCTGAAGCACAGCCAAATTTACCATCAAGCAGGTGTCATCAAGGCTTTTAGATATTAATCGGACCAATATGTCCACGGAAAGGCTATTTCTCCTTGATTTGCAGTGATTTATGGAGCATGTCATTTAGGGAGAAATAAAAAGAGTGCTGATTGGACAAGCATGATTTTCATTATAATTATATGAAGATACAAGAAGAAGATTCAACATTCAGAAGAACAGCACTTATGGGTGGAGGTTTAATACAACCTACCAAGTGATGGCGACAGTCGGGAGAAGTTCACGCCCAGAGAGTAAAAAAAATCAATGATTGAGGAAAAAGTGTATTCTTAGTTCTTCGTAATTAGACATTATGTTCTAAAGTAGCCGATGGGACGGGACCAACTTAGTAGAGAGAAATGTAAAAAGCAAAAACTTGCCTTGGGATCTTCCTCAAGTTCCTTGACAGTATTGATGAAGTTCTTCAGCTTTCCCATTGTACCCGGCTTCAAATTTGCTTCTACTACCTAAATCAATACAATAATCATTATTAAATTTTTTTCGCCATGTATAAGTACTTCACTTGACATACCGACGCATTATTATCTCATACATATATTTCTTAATATGCGTCGACCACCAGTCGTATTTTATTTACAGTATTCGCCATTGTTTTATCTCACATCACCTAGTATGGTCAGATCGAAATTTTTGTTGCCCAAATGGTGAAATAAAGAATGCCTTTTGGTCATTATGAGCCTCAAAGAGACGTTAGAAGTGTGTCCGTGGCAAGACAAGATCCGTTGTATATGCATATCCCATCAGAAACCAGGCGCAACGTAATATGGTCGGAATAGAAATTTTTGTAGCCCAAATGGTAAAATAAAGAATGCCTAATGGTCATTATGAGCCTGAAAGAGACATTCGAAGTGTATCAGTGTCAAGAGAAGATCCGTTGTCTCTGCCTATCCAATCAGGAACCAGGTGCTACGTTATGGGCGTCATTAGACACCTTATGGGTGGCTCGGAGCCAAATGTCACGCTTTCAACAAAAAAAATTTAGATATGTAACTAACCTCCGGTTCAGTTTCTTGTAGGGCTGTGAGAGAGACGTGCGCCATCAGACTGTTGTGGAATCCGTTCATCCGGCTGATGAGGTCCTCTCCACAAGGGATGTTTTCGGTGTCTTCCTCCTCCATGTGTTTGAAGCCTGCAAGTCGATTTAAACATTATATAGCAGCTTTGTTACTATCCCTACAGCAGTGGCGGGGCAAGACCTAAATTTGATGTGGGCAAGATATATTTCGCGAGGCCCTCTCTGGTGGCACTAGAGGATGGATTTTATGGATTTTCACTGTTGAAATGGATTTCCGGTATACCGATCAAATCAAATATTTTTGTCAGCATACCTTTCGTCGATAAAATTAAAACATAATCAAATAGCAATAACACAGCCTTCACTGCCTCTGTCCTGCTTTCCCATCTTGTGTCTGATAAAACCCTTATAGTATGCTTTAGTTTGCTTTTGATTAAGTCTAAACATGTTTACTCGGGGTCTCTTTTAATAGATCTAGCTGAATATTTTTCATGAATCAAAGCTGCATGAACTTTCGAGGCGCGAGGCCCCTAGGGTCGCGAGGCCGTGGGTGGTCGCCCACGTCGCCCACACCTTGCGCCGCCTCTGCCCTACAGTTAAACCTATCAAATGATGTTTAATTTGCCGCGGAGGCCCGATTCTAATATTTTCAAGGATCAGTGCCGGGCTCATGCGGAAAGTATATTCTTGGATTCGGTAGTAAGTCGCTTTTTAAGTTTAAAGTAAGGCTTATTGTAAATTAATGTTTGAACTACGTCTGTCAGCGGTGACATAGCTTGAAAAAAACATTTTGATCAAAGATAAGGGAATGAGGAACTTACTAAGAATAGCATTCATTTGTTCGCGCGGCGGACAGCGGTATTCTCTGGTCTTCTTAGCGGCTACAGCGCTCGGCAAGTCTGACTGTTTGATCTCGATGTAACGCCTGTCAATGTAGAATAGTTATTATTGTAATTGCAGCTGCTCTGAGATGAAATAGGCGAACGAACCGCAGTTCTGTGTTACCAACAACGCAGTGAATGAAAATTGATCGAAAGGGTTAAGTACCTAAATATTATAAATTGTATTGTTATATCGGCCATAATAATAAATAACACATTTCTGTCAAAATTTCAACGGGCTGCCTATTATAGTGCAAGAGATACAGCCCTCGGACAGACAGACGGACAGACAGGCAGACAGACAGACGGCGTAGGCTTAGTAATAGGGTACGACGGATACGGGACCCTAAAAATGTTCCCATTTTATAAAAACATTCTTTCATATGCCAGTCATAAAAATCCTTTTAAAATAATTCTAGATTCAGTTGGCTACATCACCTACAACATCCGCGATGTCCGCCCATAACACCGGGTGAACTTGGTGCCACGTCAGTGCTTCCCTTCGGTGATGCCGGCTACACTCAACTGGACGGAAAACACAAACTATTTACATAGCCGTTTCGTTGATCAGGTTGTAAACACCCACCTAAGCTGATCGGTCTGCAAGTCGCCGACGAAATCGTGCGCGAACGCGATGATCGACTCGACCCTGTGCCTCAGCTGTATATCGTTGAGATGATGCAGCAGGTAGCACATCTGCAGCTTCGCACCTTCCGCCATCTTCATGTGGAGCAGGCCCTTGCGGTGCTCGTCTTTGCCTGCTGCCAATTACAACATGCACTCTTGAATAGTGTACTTCCTACCTTCATATACTTAAAGTCACACCTGCTATCCAAAAGTAAGGCAGTAGCTACTGTGCCATGAGGCGTAAAAGTTGTGTCAGGATCATGGCTCATAGCCTCTGCCTACCTTTGGAAAGTAGGTGTGATTTTAAGTATACATATGCAGTTATACTTAATATCACACCTACTTTCCAAAGGTAAGGCAGAGGCTTTTGTGCCATGAGGCGTAAAAGTTGTGTCAGGATCATGGCTCAGTAGCCTCTGCCTACCTTTGGAAAGTAGTGTGATTTTAAGTATACGTATGCAGGTATACTTAATATCACACCTACTTTCCAAAGGTAAGGCAGAGGCTTCTGTGCCATGAGGCGTAAAAGTTGTGTCAGGATCATGGCTTTTTGTCAGCCTCGATAGCTCAGTGGTGCAGACAGTCAACTGTCGATATTGAATGTTAAGCAACGCTGGGTGCGGTCTGTACTTGGATGGGTGACCGCTGACCGTTGGAGGCTGACCGAGGTTCGGATTCCTCGTAAAACTGTAGGTCCCTTCCCTCCTAATCTTACTTGGTGGTAGGGTATAACCCGCTCTGGTTGGTACCACCGCACTGAATGAAACGTCGGTCTAAACGGCTATGTAAATAGTTTGTGTTTTCCGACCAGTTCAGTGTAGCCGGCACGATCAAAGGGGTAAGCACTGACATGGCACCTAGTTCACCCGGTGTTATGGGCTGACATCACGGACGTTGTAGGTGATGAAGCCAACCGTGTCAGTTTCCATAAAAAAAAATTAAAAAAATGGCTCAGTAGCCTCTGCCTACCTTTGGAAAGTAGGTGTGATTTTAAGTATACGTATGCAGGTATACTTAATATCACACCTACTTTCCACAGGTAAGGCAGAGGCTTTTGTGCCATGAGGCGTAAAAGTTGTCAAGATCATGGCTCAGTAGCCTCTGCCTACCTTTGGAAAGTAGTGTGATTTTAAGTATACGTATGCAGGTATACTTAATATCACACCTACTTTCCACAGGTAAGGCAGAGGCTTCTGTGCCATGAGGCGTAAAAGTTGTGTCAGGATCATGGCTCAGTAGCCTCTGCCTACCTTTGGAAAGAAGAGTGATTTTAAGTATACGTATGCAGGTATACTTAATATCACACCTACTTTCCACAGGTAAGGCAGAGGCTTCTGTGCCATGAGGCGTAAAAGTTGTGTCAGGATCATGGCTCAGTAGCCTCTGCCTACCTTTGGAAAGAAGAGTGATTTTAAGTATACGTATGCAGGTATACTTAATATCACACCTACTTTCCAAAGGTAAGGCAGAGGCTACTGTGCCATGATCCTGACGCAACTTTTACGCCTCTTCAATTTTTAGGCGGTACACCTGAAAATTGATAGATGGACCCCTTTTGTGCTTTTGTACCCCCTTCAACTCAAGGGTCCGAATATGAATCAAAATATAATTTAACAAATTTCGGTTCTAGTTGTCTTTTTTTTCTTGTTAAAATTATTAATTTAGAAACAATTAATGCAAACATGTTTTGGTTCATCTTACCTTTGTTGAATGTTGGGTCCCAGGTCTCGGGGTTGGTCATTATGAGCAGTTTCTCTACATCCTCGTCTCGCATCATTCCCACCAGCAGCAGACGGTCTACCAGCTTGATCAGCGGTCTTAGGAGGAACGACAAACATTTATTTATAAACACTTTACATATTGGGCGTTTCATAACGTTTGCTATTAAATAATGTGTTAGCTACAAGGAAGAGTATGTAACTGCCTCCGACTGGCTCCAAATCTGACAGGCGGGGTAAGCAGAGCAACCGATGCTGTGCTGCCGGGACTCTTGTAAATTACAACCACCACGTTTAGCAATGTATTCGGACAAGATAACAACAAGCAGCAAGTAAGGCACGAAGACCCACCTGCTGCACGACTCGATGAAAGGACTGTGCCAAGGTGAGAGGTAGCTAGCCTGCCGCCCTTTACCACGGCACCTTGTCCTTATCCCTTAGTCGCCTTTTACGACATGCACGGGAGAAATCCAGTGGGGCTATTCATAACTAATTAATAGATCTTCATTAAGTACGATGGTACCAATTTGTTTGGAATTTACCCACCTGCTGCATGACTCGGTGGAGGGACCGTTCCAAGTTGAGAGGTGGCTAGCCTGTAGCCCTTTAGCGCGGCATCTCGTCCTTGTACCTTAGACCGAAGATATTGCACGAAAGTCCCCATCTTGGTAACAACTAGCTTGTAGGCTCGACGTCACTTAGCACCAACACCACTAAGAGTGTCATGTTTGTTATGGAACATTACCAGGCCTCACGCACTCTATCTACTTGCGCACGCTAACTACCTACCGCCCAGCGGGCCGCCCAGCGGGCCGGAATTCAGTGGTAATTCGTCAGCCGCGCGAAGCATACCTACACGCTCGCCCACGCAACTGCGCGCAGCTGCAAAGCAATAATGCACTTTACACTCGATCGTTTAGGTAAATTTTCGCACGCAGCTAGTAGGCTATTAAAGCCGTAGGTATGGAACTTTTTCTATGGAGTGATTTATCTGTTACGAAGTAACTATTAATTAATCTGTGACATTACTCACAGGAAGAGATTCTCATTGCTGCCACCGACGGGATCGCGGTTGTGCACCTGATTGGTCTGCACGGCCTCGGCCAGCGCCTGCATCACGAACTCCCGCACCACCTCCAGCGGGAAGTACGGCGAGTAGAGGTTCTTGAACATTACTCACAGGAAGAGATTCTCATTGCTGCCACCGACGGGATCGCGGTTGTGCACCTGATTGGTCTGCACGGCCTCGGCCAGCGCCTGCATCACGAACTCCCGCACCACCTCCAGCGGGAAGTACGGCGAGTAGAGGTTGTTGAACATTACTCACAGGAAAAGATTCTCATTGCTGCCGCCGACGGGATCGCGGTTGTGCACCTGATTGGTCTGCACGGCCTCGGCCAGCGCCTGCATCACGAACTCCCGCACCACCTCCAGCGGGAAGTACGGCGAGTAGAGGTTGTTGATGTCGCTGATGTTCTCACTGCAATGCGCAAGTACACTGGTAATTAATAAAAACCAATTAAAAATGGAAAAATAACAACAGATTAAAATCAAAGTAAAACTAAATTAAAATAAAAATTCACTGATTTCGTGCCTTACACGACTATCGATCTTCTAACCTATCCTATATTCCTATATCCAACGAGCCCAAATATGGTGGATTTATCATGTGTAGTTTAGGAGTTCCTATGGCTTCCTTCCGGCTCCATCATCAGGACCCTGGAAATAACATATGACTAGAGTACTTGCGAAGACAAATCCAACGAGCCCAAAGAACGTGGGCTTATCATGTGTAGTTTAGGAGTTCCTATGGCTTCCTTCCGGCTCCATCATCAGACCCCAACTAACCTTTTCCTTATCCCGACTTTCTCGTGTCGCTCAGCGACAATATTTTTTCGAATTCCGTAGATTCATTTCCAATGTGCTCGATAGTCGTGTGAGGCACGAAATCTGTGAATTTATTTTTTCAAAAAGGTTTAGATACCTTTGGCCTATAATGGAACGAACGAAAAGACATTTTCAATGTCAATAACTCCTCCATTGGGATGGTTAAAGCGGTCCCATGAACCGAAGCAGCGTTCCCCCGCTGAATGGCCAAGCTTATCTTTTGAGTTAGGAACTCTCTGGCACGGCGGTCTCCGGACGACTCCATAAGCACTTTTCCTAACTGCTTCACCAGTTCTTTGGCGTCCGGGCTCCACACCCCAAGAGTCTTCACGGCAAAAGCGACAAACTCGTAGTTTTGTTTGATATAACTGTGTTTTGCAGTTACTGTGTACACTGTGTTGCACTTACTGTGTTTTGCAGTTTGTGCCTTTGCCGCAGCATAGCCAGCTACCTGACAAGAGCCAAGTCATTTTGGAGTTGCGAATTTTATGATTCGTATAAGTTTTAATTCTAATATTTCATTTCCGGCAGTACTTTAGTAACAAAACGTCAACACTCATGGTCGTTCCTAATTGGTTGGTTTGAATTTGTAAAGTGTAACGAACACAAATGAGAGGAGAGGATTCAGAAGTGGATAGCGAGGAGTTAGGGGAGCGGGGAGAGGAGGAGGCTTGCGGTTGTCTGGCCGGCAGGCGGTCGTGTGGACGGAGCGAGGAAGAAGACGATAGTGTACTTGAGATTGTTTGTAGAATTGATTAATCGATACAAGTGAATAAATATGTGATACGCTACATTGGAGTTTATATTCATGAAACAGACCATTGCGTGACCAATGCGCGAAGCTACTTGTATATACGCCGAAGAGAAGACGACCGTTGGAGAGACCGTGTCCTACACTGGCGGCCGTGGATAGGAAAACGAAGTGTGGGAAGACCACCCGCCAGCTGAGACGACGACGCGACGTCGAGTACGTTGGCGGAAAGCAGTGGTTTCGTACCGCTGAAGGCCGGGACGACTGGAGGAAAATTGGACAGATGTATGTACAGCATAGTGGACGATCACACACTGCCTGACTGACTGACTGACTTGTTTGTACAACGGAGAAGCCAGAAAGCGGGAAAATTTGCAGGCAATTTACCTTACTTTATATTAATTTGACAGCTGCTAATTATCTGGGCGTGAAAAGACCTACATAATTGTTTTACCCAAATGTAAGTTTGATGTGCAGAAAGACATGTGAGGTCTTAAACCTGTATCATTTGCCACCAGAAGTTACCTACATTCTTCGTAATGGCATCTAATATCTGTAAGAGATACCGTAAGAACACTACGATGGAATGTTTTATCAGCAGACACTCACGCGATGTCGGTCATCTTCATCTGAGGACGAACGCTCTCCGTCTGGAGGCTGCGCAGGCTGTGGCCCATGTCCGGGTCTTCGTATAGCGACTTCAGCTCCGGCCCCAAGGGGATCACGAATTCATTCTTACACACCTCCCTGGAAAAGATTCGTTCTTCATAATCGTGTCTTAGCGTAAAGACGTGTAAACCGTCGCGCGAACAGAGAACTCATGACGATGGACCACAAGTTTGGCCTCGACGAGCCACATAGCTTCGAGACGACCGTGAGTAAAGCCGTTAAATTTTCTAATAAAGTGACTTGGCGAGTTGAGATTCTTGGACATCTATTGCTAATAATTTGCAGTCAAAATGCGGTCAGAGCGATAGGTTTAGTGAATATCAGATGAACAGAACTTTGATTGGTGACCGTTCGACCGTTGCAGACTGACCGTGGTTCGGATTTCACGTAAAACTGTAGGTCCCTTCCATTCATACCTTACGGTGGCAAGGTTTTACCCGTCTGGGTTGGCAGGGTTTAACCACCGCACTGAATGAGGAGTCGGTCGAAACGGCTATGTAAATAGTTTGTGTTTTCCGTCCAGTTCAGTGTAGCCGGCACGACCGAAGGGAAGCGCTGACGTGGCACCAAGTTCATCCGGTGTTATGGGCTGACATCACGGATGTTGTAGGTGATGTAGCCACCCGTGTCAGTTTCCATAAAAAAAAAAAAAAAAAAAAAAAAAACCCAGGTTAAAGGATTCGGGAAACACACTTGCCGAAAGATAGTTCCACACCCTAGCGCTACTCACATGGTAGTTGCGTGAGATTCAAGATGGAGACAAATGAGCAGATCATAGAATCCTTGGCGCAGCGGACCGGACATGTACTGAGACTTGATGGCGTACAGTAGCTGCTTCTGGTCCACATGCTGGCACAATCCGTGTGCTGCCCTGTAAATTGTAAAACATTTAAGTATTGATTTATGAGTTCGCCGACGCAGCAAAGTAGTCGATATTGGACACTGGGTAGCTGACAAAGGCCCACAATGGAGTGGGCTTAACTGTGGAAACCAAGCCCGAACAACAACAACAGGGTGGCGAAGTTAAAGTGGCAGTGAGCTGGGTACGTTAGCCGAAGAAGCCGTTGGAGTAATCGTGTTATACACTGGCGGCCGTGGTCAGAAAAACGGAGTGTAGGAAGACCACCCGCCAGGCGGGACGACATCAAATACGTCGGCGGAAAGCAGTGGTTCGGCAGAACTGAAGACCGGGAGGACTGAAGGAACATTTGAGAAGGGTATGTCTAGCAGTGGACGCATACACACTGACTGACTTATGAATAATAGAAGGGTTTTTGAATCTGAGAACTTGTGATGACAAGGAATGATGATCCAGTGCGCCCATACTCCACCAGGAGATTAATGATTGGTCCGAGTCCTAGTCTTGCTTATAGCTCAGAGCAGTAATTCTCCAATAACTAAGGGCGCACGCGATTCACCGATTAAGACAGATCGCATAGATAATTTAGTTAATTTAGTTCTGTGCGACAGATGAAAGTTATTATTCCCTGAACTATTAGTCTCAGTACCATGAGTTTCCAAAATTTTGGATCACCTAAACCATAGGGCTTCTGAGTCTAGGTATCTTTAGAATTCACAATAAACTCAAAAACGGGAAGCCCATTTCTTACCTGTAATTGCTCTGGTAGCAAAGCGCGGCATACAGAGTGAGTGTATGAGAATGAAAGCTCAAAAGTTTGTCCATCTCAATCAGCTCCAGGATATCTATGCAGCGGTCCTCCTCTGTAAAAATAAATGTGCTTGTTAAAGTAAAAGTAATTTACCAAGAAATATATTTCTTTATTTACAATTCGAAATTAAGAAATATATTCGTCTACAGAAAATCTGACCTAATACGAATGGAAATTTGGAAACCACGATAAATGATATTTCGGCAGAGGTTGCATCGCGGAGGACGATACAGCGCCCACGTGCTCCTGGAGTACTCGGTTGTGGCGGAAGAACGACAGTAGTTTCTTGGAAAAGTGAGAACTGCCCAATGGAGAATGAAAGCGATCGAAAAGGGTGCTTCGCTTCATGAAGTGATCTCGGGTGACTGGAGTAATACCACCTGAGCGCCAACCTACATCGAACCGTCTTGAGTTCTCAGTGCGGAGAATTCTCCAAAGAGGCTGGGCAGCAAACAAACAAACAAACAACAAACAAGTGTCATTTCGAACCCAGCTGGTGAATATAATTTTGTATACTACCCATAATAGTACCCAGCCCGAGAGGATGACAGTTCGATGTTGGGTGCTCAAGCGTTAGGCTTTCATGACCGTGGTCGTGCCAATCCGGCATGTAGGCAGAGTAATGTCTCCAGGAAGAGAATAGAGATGCTTACCAGGTATATGAAGTGCCAACATAGATATCGCATCCTCACAGAGCATGGACCAGCCTCGGATGTCGGAAAGCTTCAAAGCGTGAACCTGTAGTGTCTGATTCGGAACCTGACAAAGAAATATGAAACAATGTTAGAAGAGTCTTAATAAAGTCAGAAAATTGTCAGCCTCTTTAGCTCAACCGACTGTTGTTAAGCACACCTGGACGGGGTCAGTACTTGGATGGGTGACCGCTCGATCGTTGGAAGCTGACTGTGGTTCGGATTTCACGTAAAACTGTAGGTCCCTTCCCTTCTTACCTTATTAGGTGGTAGGGTTTATCCCGCCCGGGTTGTTACCACCGCACTGAATGAAAGGTCAGTCGAAACGGCTATTTAAATAGTTCGATGTAAATAGGATGCCGTGTGGATGCGGAACCCTAAAAATAAGAACTAAAGTTTAATTAATAGCCGCGTACTGACTGAGCGCGCATGCCGCGCGAGGCAGCCTCGGCTCGCATGCCTCGGTCAATCGGTACGCGCCTCGCCCGAGGCAAGCGCACACGCGGCCTCGGGCGAGCGTTGCCTCGGCCGATCCGCCCGCTGTCGGTTTTTTGTGGCGCTCAAAGGAGCCTCAGTCCATTTGCCGCGCGCACTCAAGACGGACGTTGTGTGCCTCGCTCGCCTTGCTCGTTCGAGGCATGGATAAGGAGCTGTCACATCTTGACAACTCGCTTTAAGCTGTTCGGACGAAATATGGCTCGGCTTTTCCTCGCGAGGCAGCCTCGCGACAATTGGTTTTGTAGCGAGGCAGCCTCGCGCGGCAAATCGTCGCGCGTCATACGGCGAGGCTGCCTCGGTATGCCGCGCGTGGAAATGCGAGGAAGCAAATCATTCTCTGTATGAGCGACATGATTGGCTTGACTACGCTACTCAGTACTCAGTTACACGCGTCGAGCGTCAACTATCATGTGGCGCCACCGCTCAATTGAATTGAAACTGTCTAGTCCGTCCGGCCGGTTGAACTGGACGACCGACACACTTGCGTGTTTGTGTGTGTGGCACGAAGTGTTTGTTATACGGCAAACCGGAACTACAGAAATGAATGAAACGATGAATCCAAGGAAAGAGAATGAAGCCGAGCCGCGGCATACGGCCGAGGCAGCCTCGCCGTCTGCCGCGCTCAGTCAGTACGCGGCTAATTGACTTACCCTGGCCCACTGATGCGGCTTGAGACACTGCACCTTGAGCCTCGGCGGGAACTGCGGTATGACGTGCTTGTCGCTGGTCGGCAGCACGGCGGCGCTGAGGGGTAGGCTGGTGGCAGATCTCCCCAGCTCTATCTGCAGGATCTCCTTGGAGGTCGCCTCCACGAATATCGCGGGGAACAGCTTCGTCTCCGGCTCCATCTGCTCGAATACAGTGGGAATGCCGTTATTCGAGCAAGCGGCGGGTGGCCGAGTGGTTTGGGCATCGGCTTCTCATGCGAGAGGTCCGCGGTTCGAATCCGGTCGGCATGTACCAATGAGTTTTTTCTGACGAAAAAACTCCGTGTTCTCCGCATCAATTGTATGGAGAAACGGAGCAGCGCCTCTAGTGATAGATTTGCGAACTTCGTTTCTCCATACAAAATTATGCGGAGAACACGGCGTAGCGTAGTAGGTTAAATCTCGTGATTAGGGTACTGCTGCTTCACCGGTGTAACACTGTAGGTCCCTTCTCTTGCCCCTTACTAGGTGGTAGGCTCAAATTGTAGCCGACTGGATTGGTACCACCGTATTGGATGTAAGATGGCCGCATAGCAGCCTCGGTTGTGTTCTCTTCTAGTCCAGTAGTACAGCAATCCAGGGAAGTCTCCGGTATGGCACCTACCTTCTCGGACGTGATATTGGCTGGCTCTGGCTCTGGCCCCTCTGACTAATCCACCCGTACCGGATTAAATTTTTTCACCAGATCATATAATTTTATCTCACCAGGTACAATCGGCAAGCAGATGGCTGACACACTCGTGGAGTCAGCCGGCAATGTGGAGCTCATCCTCAAGTAAAAAAAAATTTGGGCAGGGAGAGGGTTTCAGATTTTACCAGTTCTGTGAAGAAAAGATCTGCAGAACCGGTCGGTACGCATCCGCGGCAAGTCCAGCGTGTAGGGATGCAATCCCTGTCCAGTGCGCGTTGTGCGGAGGTGGAAAGTGAAAATTTTCCCTTCTGTCTCTGTTGCTACCAAATTCTCTAATCAATCTAGGCGCCTCCGCACATACCTTGAAGTTGAAGCCGGTTTCCTTGCCCTCGCAGGTGAAGGAGACTGTGCCGGTGGACGTATCGACGCTGCACCCGACGAACATGCCCTGCGATGCACCCTTCGCTGTCGCCTCAGCCATCACCTCGTTGTACAGCTCGTCTGCACGCACCATGTAGCAAGACTGACGGTCCACGCTGAGGAGCAGAACAAATGTGGTTCAGAATGCACTCATCTCAACAGTTGAAAACAGTTAAATTTTACCAATTTGAAAAATCCCCGACCCCTTATAAAGTCTAAAATAATTTCCGTTTACTTACTTAAATGAGTTGGGGGACCGCTAAGTAAACACCCGCGCAGCTCTGAGTTGTTATAATATTTTATTTACTCGGCGGCACGGCGGCGGTCCCGCGACTAAACGGAATTTATTTTTGACCTTTTAGTTAGGGGGTCCGGGGTTTTTTAAATTTGTAATTTAACTTTTATTTCAAGCTTTTTTTTAAACCGCTTCCAAGTCGGTCCATCCGTAAGAGTTCTTGCAGCACATCACCGATTAGTATGCTTAGCTGTATTGTCGGGATATAGCGTGCCGTATGTATGTATATGATTTATTTTTAATGATTTGCCAAATACATCATCGTAGGACAGAAACCTGTTCCACAAGTGTTTTGCTGACGACGACTACGCTGCGAATATCTTTATGGTATACTAGTTGAGAGAGAAACACTGCTCACCTTTCGACAATGCGGTCGTACTGATCGACGATTATAACCGAATTCTTGGTGACCTTGCTCTGATTGAAGTCCTTGGAGTGCAGATGGTATTGTGTGGTCACCCAGCCGATGTAAACGTGTGTCGGATCTTGACCTGGGTATATTCTGTTGAAGAAAGCAAGATCAATAAAATAAAAGTGTCCCGCGATCTACAACCACTGCAACTCCGTAGGGATGTGGGCTCCCTGAGTGTGTTCTATCGCTTATTCAATGGGAAGTGCTCAAAGGAGCTGTTTAACGCGATCCCGCCGTCCCCTTTCCACCTCCGCACCACGTGCACTGGGCAGGGACTGGGAATGCATCCCTACACGCTGGACTTACCGCGGATTCCAATCAATTCTGCAGATCTTTCATCTACAGAACCGGTTAACTCTGAATCACTCTCCCTGCCCATATATTTCCCCCCAAGTACAGTCTCGGGTCCTTCAAGAGGGACGCTTTATATAAATATATATATAAATATAATATAATAATAATAAAAAAAAATCAATTATGGATAGGAATTTTACAAATATGTGGGATTCAAAAATACTTGAACTAGTTGTACGTAGAACTCCCCATTGTGCATGAAGTCTAACAGGGAGAATGAATTTAAACATATTCTGTACCAATTATTGGGTAAAAGGTTTATCCGCTCCAGGATTTCTCGAACAATTTACAAACTTGGCGCATCCGCTGCTACGACGCAAAATGTTAGATCCAAAGTTGGCATGGACAAGATGTTTGAAAACAACAAACAAATTACGGAGGAAATTGCAGGCGTCACTTAGGGGGACAGATTTGTTTTTTAGTATTCATAAACTGTTGGCGAGCCCACGTGAGAGGGATTTAGTAATTGTGTTGGATTTCGTTGAGCGTTCTCTATCCCTTAGGGACTCTGGGCCCTAAAATATTTTGGAAGGTACAGATTCACAACGTAGAACAAAAAAAATGGAAGCAACAATTATTGTTTACAATATAATCAAAAGATGGCGTTGAATTGAATGAATGAATTATTTGAAATTTAAATTTAACTTTAATTAAACTTTTCTCAGCTAATTAAACAATAATTCTTTATGGAATTACCATTGTATCATTTAAACATTATTTTATTTTATGTTTTAACTTGAAAATCAAAAATTTTCAAGATTGTTGTAATTTGGATTATTTTAAAATTATTGAAAATAATGGCTCCATCTGGTAGCACTGCGATAGAATTTAAAAAAATTGTAACGCCATCTAGTGGTACTATAAAATATTTTGCTTCCATTTTTTTGTTCTACTTTGTGAATCTGTCCCTTCCGAAATCGATGCCCTAGGTGATATTAACAAATCATTGTCATCAAGCCCTAAACATATATTTATTTTTTTTTATTAATATTTATATATTTATAGGGACTGTGATGTGTGAGTACCTGACTCCATAGAAGTACTCGTTGATAAGCTTTAGGCACTCGGCGTCGAATATCTCGTTTCCGATGGTCTCAGTGCCGGTACCGGTGAGGGTAGCTGTCGTCATCTGCTTGCGATCCGCCGTCGGTTGAGTTGCCTGCACTTGCAAGTTCGTCTGAGGAACAAAAGCTGCTTCTCTTATTTTGTACTAGGTAGGGGTTTCTTACATAAAAATAATGTATTGACAAAAGAAACATGGAACAAATAAGATATTATCATTTTCTCTCAAAAGGACAGTTAAAGATTTTTGTTGCTCGGGTCGAGAGACACTTGACTTGAATCTGGGACGTCTGGTTAGGTCAGGTATTAAATTATAAACACTATTTTGGTATAGATGCAGATATAATCATATATGGATCACGATTTTACCCACATAAGATAGCTTTCATAACATACTCGTAGTGTATCAATATGAATTTCTGGATTCTGTGATCCTACCGACTGAGTAATATTTTGGATGCATAAGTAGACGTACCTACCTAACAAGAGAAAATCCAAAATCTTTTCGAAGAGGCTTGGCTCCCTGCTGGTGGACGCAACTGGCGTCTCGCAATCAAGGGCCTACATACTTCATTCACAGGGTAAGTTTTGCCATCCATCGGGTAATGCCGCGTGTGTTCTAGGAGCTTTTGAAAACGCCCCATTTTTGGTAGTTATTTTAATGATTGTTAGGTAGGTTTGAATTATTTAATTATTTGTATAACTCTTTTATATTTTCTCGAATAACAAAATTTAATTTAATTTTAAATCTAACAAGAAAGGCAATATAAGTAAAACTAAGTATTGATGAATCGAAAGTGACAAACGTATATTACTTATAATCAGAGCTGAAAAAATATTTCATTTCGATAAAATTGTGAAATCGAACTAAAACTCAGGCTTATTTCTTGCATGACATTACAAACTGAAAGTTATGTTTAGAAGAGAAAGTGTTTTTTGGTTTAGTTGAAATGTATAATTTGGTACACTCCATCCGTTTACCATACCATAACAGAACTTGCCTGCCTTTATTCAGGTTTGCAGCACGAGAGTGAATAGAGATAGAGAGAAGAGAGAAAGAGGTAGAAAGATAGAGAGATAAAGAAAGAGATATAATATTATTATGTTAATTTCACAAATTCTATCATTATATTAAAACACATTGTTACAGGAGCCATAGAGATGGCTCCCAATTACGTGTAGATTCACTTACATTGATGCCACCACCTTGGCTTTCGTACATTTCGTACTTCATCTTACTCTGTCTTCTGTTCATTTCCTCGTACTTGTTGTTTGCCTTGGGAGTTAATAGATTACAGTCATGAGGGGAACAAATTGGGAAACAAAAATTGTGAACGAACAATCAGGGACAGTTAAAAGTCAATCAGGCGATGGGGGTGTCAATTAGGATACAATGTTGTATTGATTTATTGTCGTGACATTCACAATCGTGTTGCGACACGATTTGCAGATTTAACGGGAGAATTAATCAAAAATAATTTCATTAATACAGAATCAGAGGGAATCAATCACGAATCACAGGATTTTTTACAGCAAGCGCGACATTTGAGGCCTTTTCATCTGTTCGTATGTCGCTCATGGAAAACAGGTCGTACAAGGAGGTTGTGAATTGCATGCCGGCTTAAAAGGTGCCTTTTCAGTATCAAATTAATAATGAATTTACAAATCAATATAAAACAGGGACAAACAAAGACTAGGAATGAACGTCTATCAAAATGTACACTGTTAGCAATAGAGTTGTTTCGTACCTGTGAAACCCGTATCTGAGGGTTGGGACGTCGGCCGCCTCTCTCGGGAGAGATATCTGCATCGCTCAAAGGATCTGGAGTCTTTGACTTGTTCCGCGACTTGGCTCTATCGCTGCTCTCGCCTCGTTTGCGGCTGAAGAACCTGTGAAAATTACAAAATAGGTCCACGTTAGAGATTTCCTTAGGCAAAAAATTGCGACTAGGACTAGGAGGTCAGCCTCCAACTTCTGCGTAATTCTTATTGGTGTAATCAGTATTTCACATTTAAAAAAAGCCTGAAAGATCCTTTTTTTTATGGAAACTTACACGGTTGGCTGCATCATCTCCAACATCCGTGATGTCAACCCATAAAACCGGGTGTGGGCTACACTAAACTGGATGAAAAACACGAGCTATTTACATAGCCGTTTCGACCGACGTTTCGCTCAGTGCGGTGGTATCAACCCGGCCGGGATAAACCCTACCACCTAGTAAGGTAAGAAGGGAAGGGATCTACAGTTTAACGTGGAATCCGAACCGCGGTCAGCCTCCCATGGTCGAGCGGTCACCCATCCAAGTACTGACGGCGCTCAAGGTTGTTTCACAACAGTCGACCGACCGCACCACTGAGCTACCGAAGCTGACAGATCCTTCCACCAATTAATATAGTGGGGTAACCTGTATTTGTGCCTTACTTTCTCATTGGTCCTTGTCCTAATACTTTGCTGAACCTGGTGTTCGGAGTTGTGAGGTAATTCTCCCGGGTTCTTGCTGCACATCACCAAGTACTTTAAGCTTATCCGATTTCGGGATACAATGGCTATGGTATGTATGTAAGTATGTATATGTATAAATTCTTTATTGAACACCAATTTATACAAATTAGGCACAATAGGTGAGCTTAATGCCGTGAGGTATTATATTTTAACCACCCTTTGCGATGTGGGAGAAGTGTATGCAGGCGAACATGAATAGTTTGTTGCAGTGTATTAAGAAGTAAAGTAATATGATAAAGTACAGGCCGAGGCCGCACAAGTGCAGACGCTGCCTCAACCTGAGGCACGCCGCGCCATGAGGCAAATTCGTCGCCTCGGGCCGACCCATATTTTGTCGGTTTTTTGCCGCCCTCAAAGGAGCCTCAGTCCGAGGCGTGCACTTGGTCCGTGCCTCACCTTGATCCACAACATGCCTCGAGCCTATGCCTAGTGAGCAGCCTCAGTTTGCTTCAAGTCGAGGCTGCTCGGCCTGAGGCTGCTCTAATGGATACGCAGCTTATCCTGAACGTACTTGAAAGGAGAGCGTCCCCGCTTGTCTTTTTTCTCTTCGGCAACGTTCTGGACCCCGAGCTCGTAGCGCGCCATCTCCGCTTCGCTGGTCGAGCGGTGCATGCCGTTTGATGGCCCTGTGAGATGAAAGAGCGCTTTGTCATGTCAAATTATCTCTTGGGTATTTTCATTATACCTTTTGTCCAGCTAAGCTATAGGATGTAAAAAGAATCTGGGCCCGCGCGGGACCTCCTGAACCTTACCGGTTAACATTATATTTATCATTTTAAAATAAACCAAAGTCGGGATCGTTCTGGAACACTCCAGTCCCCTAGAGTATCATGTGGTATCATGCCATGAGTATAGAATTAACTTTATGAATTCATGACCAGTGCGTCCTCCCGGGTATGACGTACAGTTGTGGAACGTGGACTTCGACGGTCACTGTTGTCTAAAGGTTGAAATTGGCCCAGCGAGCAATGGAGCGAGCCATGCTGAGAATATCGCTAGGCGATAGGTATGGTGCGCGGCAAGGTAATCCTTCAACGCGTCAAAGTAGTCGATATTGGACACCGGATGGCTAAGCTCAAGTGTTAGTGGGCTGTGCAGGCACGTCAGCCGAAGAGACGACGACCATTGGAGTAACCGTGTCCTGGTGGCCTTATACAGGAAAACGGAGTGTGAGAATGCCATCCGCCAGGTGGGACGACGACATCCTTCGACTGGAGGAAAATTAGAGAGGCGGATGTCCAGCAGTGGATGCTTACTCACGGACTGACTGACTTAGTTTATCTATGCTATTTTCAAGGAATGTATCATAAATGGATAAAATATTTTTAATAGTTAAGTAAATACATACATACAGTAGTATCTCATCTGTGGTTGTAGTTCCTTAGATATTAGAACTCAGATGGACGGGGTTTAAAAATCTCGACTATAACAGTACGAAATTTTTCTTTTTTTATTGTTTTATTCTACAAGGAAATAAATGTATTTGATTACACACAGACAGCACAGCTGAAAGTTAGTTTCGACAAAAACAGTTAGTTTAGATTGAAAGAAAGAAAGAAAATAATTTTTTTGTTCAAAATAAATTTTATGAGATGAAATATGATTTTAAGTAATATGAAAAATAGGAGAATGAAGATTTGCAATACAAAAGCTTATATAAAAGAAGAAAGCTGCAAAGTAACAAATCAAATTGGCAGATAACTCCTAAAATTTAAGAGTTGGCTAGAAAATGGGGACACTGGAGTTTAACCGCCAAAACTATGCCTATCCCATAATTATTTAAAAGACAGTCTGGTATAGTTTCAAGGTTCAACTCTAGTGCCTAGAATGCCAAACATTAATCAAGCATATTCCTCAAGCACTCTGCTGTAATTGACGAAATGATAGTTGAAAGAAGATGGTAGAACAAAAATCATGGCTGAAAAGTGACAGAACAAACAAGGCGAATCCCATCCCAATGCTTTCCATATTGACCTTGCTGATAGGGTTGTATAGTAACCCCGCGACTTAGGGAACCCTTTCTTGGTGGTCGGGACGGCAGAGGACGCTTGCTCTTTGGGCTACCTTGGATATCTTCCTGCGTTTCATCGGAATAGTCACGGTGGAGACCTGGTGAACAGTACATTTTGGGTGCATTTCTGATAGTAACAAAAACTGAAAATTAATGACAATATAATATTTTAAAAGGACACATAAACATTTTTCTAGAAGTATCAGTTAGGTTAGCTGGTAGACTCATCGTGTCCTTTCATTACAGCATATTCCTGCCTGGACAAAATACCATGTCAGTCAATGTGTGTTCGTGTCGCCTACTCTAATCTGGCCCTTTTCCTACCTAAAAGTATAATAGTAAAGAAATTTTCTAAAACTTGGAATGAGAAAGAAAATTATACACACCGATGGATTCGAAACTGTAGCTTCCCGAAAACAAAGGTAAGGTATTTTTCGCTTGGCCACGACCCGTTGATTCTATATTACAACAGTCCATTTGCTATTAGGTTTCCAGGAACCGAATTCTCGAATTTTCGGTTTGGCGTTATTATTGCTATTGCTACCTCTGGCATTAATATAATTGTTCTCCTTACCTTTGATGTCGTTCATGGTGAACCCGCTCCTCATGATCTGCTCAATGTGCGCCGGAGTCTGCGCCTCGGCCGCCTGCTTCATCAACTGCCTCTGTCGCTCTCGGATCTCTGTCCAGCGGCGTGCTTTCTCTGCCTCGCTGTGTATATCCAGAAACTTTGCAGAACAGTCTGTAGATGAATATACTTGAATTTGCTAGGGCGCAAACACCCTCCCAGCCTGACGCGCAACATACAGCCTACGTGCCGCGTGCAACATAGCGTGGCGTTTACAGGCCGCAGAACATGTTGCGGGTGATAACTCTACTGGTGTGTACAGAGAACACGTCCTGCGGCATATTCCAGCAGATGACGAACTCAGCACTCCTTCGTTTCGACGTCACCGAACACATCCGGGACCATTGCAGGTACGAGAAGGTTTTAAAAGTGCGAACGAGATCAGCGATTGGCCAATTTCGCTCTCTTATAGTGCGCTAGATGTTACGGTGTCAAACCCTCGTCAGCTAGTCTGCGTAGACTTAGGACGTGGAGCAACACAATTCCCGTGCTCAAATTCTCTATCTCTAACGATCCAAGTTCTGTATAAGGCTCCAGTGCGGCCCGCGATTTCTTTCCATGTAGGAGCTTATTACCGATCTAGACGAGTCTAGGTTCTTGAACAAGCTATAAACTAATTTGGCCGGTAATAAGCCCGTGGCTTTGACTTCGACTTTCCTCACTATCTGGTCTACAAGATGACAGTATTTGTTGGCTCTCATATCATTATGGTCCTTCGGCGTGTTCCCTTTGTGAATGGGCCCTTGTGAATTAGAGATAGAGAAATAGAGATTGAATTGAACTGCTTAGTTAGAACTGTCTGCTAATGCTACCGTGTGTGGCCATGTGTGAAGTGGCCAGTCCCATTTAGAATAGCAGGTTTAACTTTTTTAAACACTTTTTACATATATTATGATAATTTTTGCCTACATTCTTTTTACTCAAAATGTGCATAAGCATCTTGGCACTTACTCTATGAACTGAGAATGGCAGATGACGGGCAGGGAGAGTCTTAAGAATTCCCAGTTCGCCTTCTCCATAGTCTCGAACGTGTTGTGGGAGATCTTCATACAAGGCGGCGTATCTGAATAGATGTGAAATTTTTGTTAATTTATATAGTAGTTTCAGGCCGTGACTTTACCGGTGGCAGCTATATATATATGTTAATCTGCGGATATTTACAAAGTAACCCTATATACCTAAATTATTATATTCAGTTTGTATGTAGTCGCTTGTCTCGCATTCTATCATACTGTTATTACTATTACCTATTTCTAATCACAAACATTAGATACTAAAATGAATTCTTGTTCGTCTGAATGCATTTCCCCCACATCCCGCAGGATAGCTAGAATAGAATGCCTTGTGTCATTAAGCTCGTCTATTTTAGTACCTTTATACTAATTGTTGTTCAATATAGAATACTTATTATATATTTTTAATGTTATATCTATATGTAAGTAGACGAAGAGCAAGCGTAATATATCTGACCTGATCCAGCCGGTATCCTGGTGACATCGATGCGTGTGTCTATCATGTCGTCCGTATTCTCGAATATGGGCTGATCTTTCGTGTACCAGTGTGTCACGTCGCGGTTCATATTCCTGTGCAGAGGCGAATCTCGTGAGCACATTTTAAAGGGAGCAATTTGGATCACATTAATTTGTAGGTTTGGCTACAGAACTGTCTAGCTAGACGGTACCTACTCAATTTCTTATCTGTCTATAAAATTATGTCATCGATTTCCTGTCTGTTGCTGAATCGGATATTCGTTTGGTCATCGATACTCGGCTGATGTAGGGGCAGAGCGTATTACTCTTTTGATCTCATGCTCGAACCCACGATTTTCAAAGCACCTTATGCAAATTTTATTTTTTTTTTGTTTTTATTAAGCATTGATAGGGCATCAAAAATAGGTTATGGTATTTTTTTTACCACTCTAAAACTTTATTACCGGAAGTACATGCAGCCCAAATTACCCTATATACCTTAAACCTTTAGACTTTATACATGGTCAACTTTACGTAGCACCGGGTATGTATGTAATATTTGAGTATATTTTTAGTGTGTTATATTTGTGCGCGTTTAACTTTACTGAGCTTCGAACCAGTTTCGGTTTATGTTAAAGTTTTATTCTATTTTATTTGACTGTGTTGTACTCATAAGTAATATATTTTTGTTTTTACAATTTTTTTCTGTTTATAAATTTTTTATTATTTTTTATACTTACACACAGAAGGGTTCGTAGCCTTCTTGTAGACCGCAAGTTGTGAAGAACTTCAGTGTGTTGACATCCTGACCGTAAGTAAGCCTAAAAATGTAAAATCAAATAAAAAAAAAATATATTAAAATCATAATAGGCAGAATATTAAATGACAAACTTCAGGAGATTCATTTATGATCTTAAAATTAAGACGATGATATTCATGTTTTCACATCCAAGTTTGAAAAAAATATGTATAGTAGTTAAAATTCAAACTACAAAAACAAATGTCAGTATTTACCGTGCTCTCTGCCCCACTCCAAGTGTACAAGCGGGTACAAAGTTATCACCCTGAACCTCAGCGAATGTGGTCTCGCCTCCCAAGGCGTCCATCAAAAGTTCACCGTTCAAGGAAAAGCCTGTACATTTCAGAAACACAAAAAAATATTTTATTATACACTAATTTTTTATTTTAAGATTATAGAGGATGCCTTTTTTTCTTTAAAAAAAATACATTGGGAGCAAGAAATGTAGGAATAGAAAACAATGTATTGCTCCAAGAATGTTTTTTTAACATAAATTACGAAGCACATGGGATCATTTACATGAGATGCAAAGACGAGAAAATGTACTTTCTTACCAAAGTCAATAACAAACAGACATAGCAAAATATTTTTGGTTACATATTTGCGACAGTTAGCAGCATGATTAAATAAAAATGATTCATATTTTCTTAGAAATTATTTTGATGAAATATTAAGTTATTGAACGACATTTTTGTCTGCTAAAAGCTTACATAATTTGATTATTTATAAATGTACAGTGCATAGAAGCTTTGAATTTTAATTTTAAAAGAAATTCAGACAGAACATAATAGTAATATTTAATATTATATTACTTAACCCAAAAAATCAAATTAAAAGCATGCGTAATATTGTATTAATCAAAGCATATTAGTCAAAATAAATTGGAATCATATGTATGTACGTATGTACATATTGTGTGGTTATAGCATTACAACGAAATAGTCCTAAAAAAGTTTTATAGTCATTTATGTAATTTGCCTCGATTCAATGAGTACCTCATTATAGTATGAAGTAACATTATGCATTAATTATGTACACTTTCAATTTTAGTAAATAAACTATGTAATGCTGTACATTTATTTAAAATTAGATAAATAAATAAATATAAGTTCTCGCCTACTACTAATAAAAGACACTACCTATCATAATCGTTCAATTATTACTTGACTTTAGTGTGATTTTAATACCATGCCGGATATAGGCGGTTAATCTGTATCAAAAAGTAAGACTTGGAAAAAAATTTAGTTCTCCATACATTTTCGTAAATAGGTACGATCACCTACATATTTTGTACATTGGTAATTGGAGATACCTATAGTTGCAAGTAGAATCCGAACTACGGCCAACTTCAGGGGTCGGACGGCCATCCATGCAAAACCTGTCCGCGCCCTCATAGAAAATATAATTATATGACTAATTAGTCTTATGGCAGGTATATCTATTCTAGATTTTTTTCATAGAGTAAAAATAAAGCGTTACTAAACTAAATTATAGCAGGGAGAAGATAGTTATTATTATTAATATTAAATTTAAAAATAATAAATTATACCATAATATACTGGGTAGTTTTATTACCATGCCGGACTTTTCAGGGGGGTAATCTTTATAAAAAAGTTAAGTAGATTTAAAAAAGAACTGTGGCAAAATTGGAAAAAAAAATTTAGTTCTCCGTATATATTTTGAGGATAGGTATTTGAGGAAATATAATATGGAGAAATCTTTTATTTTATTTTTTAAATTTCGCCACCGTTCTTTTTCCGTATCCATACGGAAGCCTATTGCTAAGCCTACGTCGTCTGTCTGTCTGTCTTTCCGCCCGTCCGAGTGGTGTATCTGTTGAACCGTAATAGGTAGCCGGTTGAAATGTTTATTATGGCGAAGATAACAACAAATCATTAAAAAAACAAAAAGTAAAAAAATAAGGGGTCCCCATCCCCATACAAGAAGCATTCTAAGAATCTATTAGTCACGCTACTAAATAATAGATGGCGCGGCTCCACAGATACTAGCTTGCAGTTTTGGAATGTACTAAGTTTTCGATACTGTTTAAGTTTAACCCACTGAATGGTTCGTCATGGTAACAAAATCACCTTGCATTATGTACATTTCAAAAAGGTCTTTTTTTAACTGACGATGCGTAAAGGGGGTGTTTTGTATCGGAAATAGATCATGTTAAAATTATAAAAAAAGGGGGGTAATATTTTTATTAACAGACTCTCCTAAATACATTTAACACCTTTTGCTAAGAAACTATGTTTCTATTTCTAATAATTACCGATATAATAATTGTGAAAGTTTAAGTTTGAAATCATAAGGAACACGAGTTGGGTAGGCAGCTACCTACCTACGTAACTTCGCACATTATATGTGCTACGCACGCGACGGTCATTGAGCTACGGCCTTGAAACACATTTAACACGCATCAGCTGTTCGGAAGTCGGAGAGCGTGCGTAGGTACTTACGTATGTATGGAGCACTCGTTGCCGCCGCCCCGCCGCGCCGCCGCGTCGGGCGCACAGTTCGGGCGGGAGGAGCGAATGCATACATACGTTCTCCGTTACCTACGCACCTTCTCCGACTTCCGAACAGCTGATGCGCGTTATTGAAATTACTTCGCAAATTACTCATGTGTTTCAAGGCCGTAGTTCAATGACCGCCGCGTGCGTAGCACAGATAATGTGCAAAGTTACGTAGGTAGGTAGCCACCTACCCAACACGTGTTCATTGTGCATTCAAACTTTAATAAACTTTTACAATTATTATCTCAGTAATTGTTAGAAATAGAAACATAGTTTCTTAGCAAAAGGTGTTAAATATATTTGGGAGAGTCTGTTAGTATTTGTTTATTGTAAAATAAATTATAAAAATATTACCCCCCTTTTTTTATAATTTTAATTATGTTCTATTTCCGATACAGAACACCCCCTTTACGCTTAGTCAGTTAAAAAAAGACCTTATATATTTTACCATTTAGTAAATTACCTAGTACAATACAGGTTAAATTTTGTGATTTTTCAAGCCAGTGATATAAGTGATGATTATTTGATGATTTTTTTTTATATGCTTCATGCGCTCTAAATTATATATAGGTATTTCACTAGCTCTTATTAAATAATTTGATCAAAGCGATTATAGTGGTCGTCTCGTAATACCTACAAAAGGGCCCCTAAAAGGTTAACGCAAAGTTGACCAACATTTTGTATATGCAATAAGTACATTGTTGCTTCAAATACTTGTGCCATTTGATTATTGTGCGAGCTGGCAACGTTGCGAAAAATAAAACATTATTTCTGCGACGTTGCCGCGTTTCTTGCTCCACGAAGACGTAGTTCTACATATAATTACAAAGTATATTAAACTGTACAAGCGTTTTCTTAATTTCTTACAGTAGTCGGTAAAATAAAATGTTGTCAGTCGCGAGAAGCCCTTTCAGAAATCACTAGTATTGACGAGATGCCACAAGTTAGCAGGTGCGTATTACTTTGGAAGCGGGAATAGTAATCGTGAACTCTCTCTCTATATAGTCATAAGGTTCATATTTACTTATCGTCTTATCGATAAGGTCTAGGAACACGCCCACTACGTCCCCGACAGCCCACTGTTTGCCGAACGACTCACAGTTGCCGCTGAACACTTTTTCTTCCTTGAAACACAAAAGCCTTATTGTACATTCACTCTGTCATACAGTCCGCATTTTTGGGTTATTTTGTAAAGACACCGCAGATTAACATGGGTGACTCAGTGCGTAATGTAGAAGACAAATTTGTTGCTAGTTAAAAAAAAATTAATGAAAATGTCTCAAGTTGTCCCCATGTAAACATTAGTATATCTTTAGATGCACGAAATGTTGCCAGTAGAACGGATTTGAATAAATTCCTACTAGAAACTGTAGGCATTTTTTAAACTAGGTTTTAACCATTAAATCTTTGCTCAAATAGTGTTCAACTAGCATAATACAGAATAACATATCCTTTGCGAATGTTTTATTTTTTATTTAGTTATACATTATATATAATATTGTGCAATAATTTATATCATGTATGACGTATTTATGTGTTACGACTACCTATACCAGCCTAATTATTATATTATATTAGATCGCTATATTCCTTACAATTCATGAGCGCGCATGGACTTTAATTTAGTATATCATTTAACAGTGTCATAAAAATAAATGACAAAAAATTTATTGAAAATGTCATTGTCCTCTAGTATTTTTGCTAACAGTCCGCGCGCATGGACTGTAATTTAGTAGACTATTTAACAGTGTATATAAATAAATGATAATTTTTTTTTAACATTGACACGTATGCAGAGATATGTCTTTCTTTAGCACAACCGAGCTCCTCGCGCGCTTGTATAAATTGCAACAAATATTTATTAGATACATAGAACAGAACACTCTTAGGGTTTGAATTAAAAATCTTCGACTGTGAATTTTGTATAGGACTTACGAGTACATACGAGTATGTGTGTCAAATCAAATCAAATCAAATCGAATAAATAAATTTTTAAGATTTGACTTGAGTGTTTATGTCAAATTGTTTCCTGAATACTGATAAAATTTGCGTTTAAGAAAGGGGACAATAGGGCTCAAAACGAAACACAAATACATTTATACACAAATACACAACAGAGGATAGAGGACTTTTTTTTATATGTACGTGTTTAAGTGACAGTACTAGTATAATATTACGAGGACCGCAAAGGAGGTCACATAAAAATTATCTATCTTGTTTTGTCTAACATTTAAGTAGTGACCAATATTAGGCAGTCAGCACATAAGTCATTCACATGTATAATGACAATTTTGTGACTCCTCTGACCATGCTCTTCCCATACGAAGAGTACCTATATTATTTTTAAAAACTATACAATTTTGAAACCCTTAAACATTTGTCCTTCGTCTCTTCGTCTGTCTGTGTCACAGTTTCCCTAACAGTCAATGTCAAAGTGTTTTTTATACTTTTCTAAGTAAATTTAGTCGTACTCTTTGTACACTGTACAGTCATCAATCCAGAAAAAGGTTTTGGCTATACATAGTTCAACCTCAAACATCTATTTCTCTGACGCAATGCCAACATTTATTCTAACTGTATTATTGGAATTTTTGGCACAGTGCTGAGCTTTTTGTAACATTGCTTAGGCAAATTTACTTAAATATGATGACCAAATTTGAAAAAAATATGACATATCTACCTACAGTAGTTGTTAATAGATTCTAGAAGTATTATGATGTTTGTTGCTTTATTTCTCACAAAAATAAAATAGTTTTATTCAAATTGCTGAATTTTTTTATGAAAGTGAAAAATCTAATTCAATTTGATTTTTTTAAATAAAGTAAAAATGTTCTATTTTAATAAGTTCTTTCTTTCTCTCTTTCTTTCTTTTTCTTCTTTAATAGCTTTTCTAAAAATTAATAAATAGGTCACTAGAGAAGTCACACAGTCACCTATGGCCGCTGACTCACTGATAGTTTGATCTGTCACGTCTAGGAAGCAGCCAACAATGTCGCCCACTTTCACTTGCTGGCCAAAACTGTCGTGCGAGCCGGCGTGTGCCTTGAAGCACTGGGCCGCAAAGTGTTGTGTCAATATTTTTGGAAAATTGATGTCTGTGTCGATGTTTTGGCAAATTCATGTTTGTATCTATATTTGTAGATTTTTATGAATAGCGCGACATGTGGCATCGTTTCACCTACAAGTAGGTGTCTAACGATGTCCATGGACATTCTGTGATGCATGGGTGTTGCGAATGTCATGCCGGCCTGACAGGAGCCTTTTCACACCCTTTTTGCAAAACCCCAGGCTGTACTGTCAATATTTTGGTTGGCAACTTCACGTTTGTGTCTATATTTTTGGCAAATTCATGTTTGGGTCAATATTTTTGGCAAATTGATGTATATGTCGAAATTTTTGGCAAATTGATGTATATGTCGAAATTTTTGGCAAATTCGTGTTTGTGTCCCTTTTAGCTAATTTGTGTTTTTTTTTATCAACATCTTAGGCAAATTAATGCCTAGGTAAAATGTTTAGTGGCAAATTAATGTACGTGTTGACATTTGTAAAAATGTATGTTCTGATCACCATTTTTGGAAAACTCATGTTCAGATCGATATTTTAAGAAAATCAACATTCAGGTCAACATTTTTGGAAAGTGTATGTTCTGGTCAAAGCAAAAATTGGATTTACGTGAAAAATTGGACATAAAAGGTAAATTCGTTAGGTTGCCAAAATAAATAGAAAAAAATATTAAATTTGTATGATGAAGCTAAAATTAATGCCTGAATTTTAATACCTATTATGATAGGTCATTTCCCACAGGACAAACTTAGTTTAGTTTGGGAAGTTATATATAACTTGCAAAGTAAAACACTTTTAAGTATATAATATTTTTTTTTTTTTTATGTAATCCGGTATGGGTGGCTGAGTTGGAGGGGCCAAAGCGCATGCTCCGACCAGCCAATATCACCTCCGAGAAGGTAGGTGCCATACCGGAGACTTCCCTGGATTGCTGGCTATACTGGACTAGAGGAGAACACAACCGAGGCTGCTATGCGGCCATCTTACATCCAGTATTACATCCATATAATAAATAAATTTAAATTGAAATTTAAAATCTATTTACTCCCAGTTTGACATTAGGTATATTTGTGTAATCCAGAGAGAAAAATATATATTTGAAATTTTCAGTAGCACATATTTTAATTACGCCTAAATCACTCATTAATCATAATCCCTGTATTTTTCCTGAATTAACAGTGTTATTTGAAATATTTTTTACAAAAATAACTGCATATATCTCTTGAGATAAAAACAGGAATACGTACGTTATAGCCGTCAAATGCCCAAGAGTTCTCGTCTTGACCGAGCATCATTCCGGGTGCCATGTCAGCGTGAGCCCAACCAACCTGTATGTAATACAATCTTATTAATAATTCAGTATGTACGGGAGTGAACGTTACGGCAGACGAAGCATGAAAGCAGGACGAATGCTGTGGAAATGCGCGCGTTGAGTAGTGTAGTCAAACATGTGTAGAGTTACAATAAAAGATTGAGAAATTAAATAGTGTAGTGCGAGAGCGCTGTGGTATGAAAGAAGATATAGTGACAAGTATTGAGAAAGGAATACTTCGGTGGTTCGGTCATGTTGGAAGAATGGATGATAGGAGACTAACTAAAGTAATTTATGGAGCGAATGTGAGTGGAAGAGTCGAGAAGGGTCGCCCTAGACGCACTGTACCTTGACCAGATCGGGCATGCGCTCAAAAAGGGTCAAGTGCGTAGTACTCGTAACCGACGAGCGTGTATGAAGGACATTATGAGAGTGGAAGAGACGGCAGAGGTGTGTCAGGATCGGGGCACGCGGAGATCCGTTATCTCTGCTTACCCCACTGGGAAACAAGCGTGACGCTATGTATGTATGATCAGGATCAGTTACCTACAATGGCATGCAACATCGTATGGTGCATGATTCCTCACCCTCATAGGTCCAGCTGTAAGTATCTCGAACTCGAAATACCACTTGCCGGAAGCTACCGCGTAGTTCTTCTCAGCTCTGTATGTCCTGAAATCGGCCTGCTTCATCTTCGATGCTTCCAGTAGTAATGCTGGAAACGTGTCAATATTTATTATCATCATCATCATCAGCCTGTATCAGTTCACTGCTGGACATAGGCCTCTCCCAAGGCACGCCACCACACGCGGTCTTCCGATCTTCTCATCCATCCGCTCCCGTCTATCTTTTTTAGGTCATCTGTCCACCTAGCCGGGGGGGCGTCCCACGCTACGTTTCCTTGTACATGGCCTCCATTCGAGCACCCGTCTACCATAGGTACCATATCATGCGCAGTATATTAAATATAGTTTTTTTTATGGAAACTGATTCCATAAAAAAACATTTCATGTCGGCTACACTGAACAGGACGAAAAACACGAACTATTTACATAGCCATTTCGACCGACGTTTCATTCAGTGCGATGGTACCAACTCGCGCGGGTTGAACCCTACCACCTAGTAAGGTAAGAAGGGAAGTGATCTACAGTTTTACGTGGAATCCGAACCAAGGTCAGCCTCCAACGGTTGAGAGATCAGGATCACCCATCTAAGAACTGACCGCGCCCAGGTGTGCTTAACAACAGTCGCCTGACCGCACGACTGAGCTGTCGAAGCTGACAATAATATAGTAAGAAGTTCAAAATGAAGTCTGCTTGAAAACTTGCTGAATTTTTTTTTTTCTTATCCGGTATGGGTGCCGAGTACCGACTACTGAGCTACCATACAAAACAAACATTTTTAATACTTATGCCGTCGATTCGCTGCATCACCAGCTATAAGTATTACTTTGGCAGCCCATCAATCAAACCATCAAACTATCTCAAACCATCAATCCAAGGTATATGGTTTACTGATGCACGCACGACTGAAGCATGTAAGAATTATTTTTAATATTTATTTTAATTTTAATTACGGGTTTAATATTGTTGTTAATTTATTACTTCATTTAATGTTGTCTAGATAAGCGCACAATGTCTGCCTAATATTGTCAATAACTGCCTCTGCGAGACAGATTTTTCTAGTGCAGAGCATAATATGTTTAACAAAAAAAAATTGTGTTTATAAAATAAATAAATAAATAAATAAAAATCTTCCTGTCCAAGCTAAGTGCCATTACTAAGTACCAGAAACAAATGAAAGACAGAAACTTACCCTCCTGGTGCTCGCCAGTAGGTGGATCCAGGTTGTACCCGTAGACCAGCAGGGTGCGAACAGTCTCCGAGGCTGTGTCGCGGTTCGCCTTCTTGATGGCCTCGTCCACTTTTGGGTATGGCACTAAATGCGGCGAACGATGCATATCGGGGTCCTAAAAATATATATGCTTTAATACGGGGTCCCGAAAAACATAGATGGTTTATTACGAGGTCCCGAAAAAAAATTGGTTAATACGGGGTCCCGAAAAACATAATGGTTTATTACAGGGTCCCGAAAAAAAATTATAGCTTAATACGAGGTCTCCAAAAACATAGAATATAGTTTAATACGGGGTCCCGAAAAACATAGATGTTTTAATACGTTTTCCCGAAAAACAAATGGATAAATACGGTGTCCCGAAATCCTTAAATGGTTTAATACGGGGTTCCGAAAAAAAAATTGTTTAATACGTGGTCTCGAAAAACATAGATCCTTTAATACGGGGTCCCGAAAATCATAAATGGTTTAATACGGATTTCCTAAAACATAAATGGATAAATATCGTGTCCCGAAAAACGTAACTGACCTCGTTCAAGCCGTACGTCCAGCCCTGCTGTATCCTCTCGCGAGCCCACAGGTTGTGCGTGTTCTCCGCCAGCTGGTCGACCAGCTCCTCCATCTTGGGCGTCAGCGCGACAGCGCTCAGGTCGAGCGGCGCGGGCTTGTAGCCGTTACCCTGGAGAAACGGCTCGTTGGGTAGACGGACGTTTCGGATTCGAGCTGGCGGTTTGTCCAGGCTGATGTAGTATCCGAGAGCTAAGATTGTTCTGCAATTAAATATTGATATTAAGTACAGCCTCTGGTCCTTCGATACCAATTGATTCTGCAGATCTTTCCTCTACAGAACCGGTAAACTCTGGAACGCTCTCCATTCTCATATATCCCCCCAAAGTAAGTTTCGGACCCTTCACCTATCTGGCCGGCATGGCATTCGCAACCCCCGCATACGACCGAACGTCCATGGGCGTCGTCAGACACCTTATGGGTGGCTGGGCGCCATATGAAAAAGTTGACACTCAGCTGACCGAATAATTTAACTACGTCCCTCTTCAATCCAAATAAGAAATAGACGATAGAATATATTATTTTTGTTTATGGAAACTGACACGGTTGGCTACATCACCTACTATATCCATTATATCAGCCCATAACACCTTGGTGAACTGTCAAAACGTGTCCACACGCTGGCGAGTGGCCGGTAGAGTATAGTAGGTGGGTGGTGGGGGGAAAAAAGTCGTAAAGCTGCTCTACCACCGTGCTATCCACTTTATTGTATGTACAAAATTCTAGTACTCTACCGATTGCGTCTACATTGGTATAGTGAGGGGACTATTTAGTACTCGCCTTTCTAACTCTACCGCTAACTCTACTAACGTGAACTAAGCTTAAATGATTCGGGAAGCACACTCGCCGGAAGACAGTTTCACAATCAAGCCTCCATATTAGTTACCTTTTGTTCTGTTCTTCTTCGAGAGCTAAAGTAATTTCCCCCAGCAAAACACCAGAATGATTTATCAAAGAGTTTCTAACTGCAGAACGACGGCGGGCGATGCTCATTGTAGTGCTTTGATCTTACACTGCCTACTCTAATCTACCACCCTACTTTTGCGTGTGGACGGCTACTCTACCGAAAACAGTAGAGTGGAGTTTACACACATAGCGTCACGCCTGTTTCCTGGTGGGGTAGGCAGAGACAACGGATCTCCACGTGCCACGATCCTGACACACCTCTGTCGCCTCATCCACTCCCATAATGTTCTTCATGCATGGTCGTCGGTTACGGGTACTACGCACTTGACCCTAAGGGCAAAATAGTAGGTAGTCCACTCTACCGCTAACTCTACTAATGTGAACTAGGCTTCATGGTGCGCATGTACATAGTGAAGCTTACTTAAGAGTCTGCACCGCCAGCTGACTGTCGTATCTCTTCTCAGCGGGAGGTAACTGCTGGAATGGCACGAGGCACGGATGTATCTTGTGCAGGTCGTCTCTCTGGTCTCCGTATATCCAACCGGCTTCGATCTATAAGGTGAGATTAAGGCGATTAGTGCCGCCAGCATAATCCGTTTTATTCAGAATTAATGAGTAGGAAAAATCTGAAAAAAAATATAATATGTCAATATGTGTGTTATTATCTGTGCGCTAACTATTTCTTAATCTTTAATAATAACAAAGTTAGTTTTCATTATATTATTTATCGGTTTACTCAAGCTATTTTGCTTGGATTGAATTGGTTCTTTTTTCATAATATTCACCAAATCATCCTCTCCCTCGTAACAGAGGATTATTCCGATATCAAGAAAAACAAATACATTATGACTATTTTTCACCGCGGCGGCCGCCCTCAGTCTCCCCTCCTCCGCTCCGCGGCCGGGCTATGCTGAGGTCAGGAGAGAGGTCAGACTCTTAAGTATTAGTATTTATTGAGCGGTAGTCTGGTTTAATTATTTGTAACTTACTATAACATAAATACTTTATAAGGTACTAACAAAACATTGTGACTTGCGAAGTTTGTTTGTCATAGTGTTCTTCTTCGCATTGAATTTAGAACTGGCGGAATTTTCGACATGTCCAAGCGTAGCTTACCTACGTATGGATGAAATTATACAATAAACAACAACAATAACAATAACAACAATAGGGAACACTCTTACCAAACGTGAACGTTGAATATCACATGAAAATATGGAAAGGTAATAGCTACTAACCTTGTTCATGGCCCACATCTCGTGAATGTTTTCGGCCAGTTTATCTCTGATCTGCTCGATGTATGTCGAGAGCGTTATCTGAAATATTTTCACAATTTAGTCATGAAACAGCAGTTGCAAAAAACTGAAATAATTAATTAGTCGTTTAAAAATTTATCAAAATTTATTTGATGTTAGATAGATTATTTATTATTTTTAATTAATTAAACCCTATAACCCAAATGAGTTGCCCAAACAACGCAGTTCCTAAATCTACTCTACATTTTGACACTGTACAGTATGGGGTTGGTACTTAAAAGGAATAGCCCCACTGCAACTCTCACCATGGTACGGTTCTTCCACCGCAGCTGGTGGGTCTTCGAGCCTTACTTGCTGCTTGAGAATTTATCTTGTCCTAATACTATGCTAAACGAGATGGTCAGTGTAGCACTACACTGATTACTCTGCTTAACCCGATGGTCGGGATACATCGTGCGGTATGTATGTATGCACTCTACGTCTATTAAACCTTGCTTCTATGGGAGCAAGGTGGTATGTCAGACCCTCCCCAACTAACATTAGGTGCGTTAAGACAGGCGTTATAAGAGCTGTTTAATAGTTATTTTGAGAGGCTGAAGTGGTGCATATTGGTGTTTACAATTGGTGTTATAGCGTGCTCTATTATAGCAGTCTTGTAACCCCGAAAGAGGCCATTCTTATAAAGGTTAAGGTTGTTCAGTGACTTTACAATAGCGTTAGTAGAGTGTTTTCATTTTACGAGGGCACGAGGGGTATGAGGTAGGAAGTGGTGTGAGACCGCGCGGAGCTCAGTAGGGAACGACTCGGTTCGACGGAGCGACGCGGAGACGTGTAGAACGTGTGTACCGACCGGGCACCGAGTTCGTTCTCTACTGAGCTCCGCGCGGTCGCCTCTCGCACCACTTCCTACCTCGTACCCCTCGTGCCTTCGTAAAATTAAAACACTCTAAGTGCTATGAGGGGACAAGAGCTCTACAGTAGTGACGCCTAAACCTTGAGTTATATTAATCCAATGTACCGCTTTAAAATCAACCTGCCGTTAGCTCCAATTTGTTTGTGGGGTCTGGTCGTGTCACGTAATTTCCGAAATGGATCGCAGCTGTACTCACAGTGGCAGTGTCGACGGGTGTCGGCACGAACGCAGTGTCGTCCTGCACCAGCGGCGGCCCGGCAAGGGCTCGCTTCGCCAGGTTGCCGAAATGGAAGCAGGGGTCCAGGCACAGGGTCTGCTGTGGCAGGAGGGACTCCACTAGAGGCGAGTAGCCCTCTGGCGGCGCGTAGCGGAGGCGGCCGTGCTCGCCGCCGAGCAGAAATCGGCAACTAACAAACAATTTTTTATTTTATTTTTTATGGAAACTGACAAGGTTGGCTACATCTTCTACAACATCCGTGATGTCAGCCCATGACACCGGGGGAACTTGGTGCCACGTCAGTGCTTCCCTTCGATCGTGCCGGCTACACTGAACTGGACGGAAAACACAAACTATTTACATAGCCGTTTCGACCGACCTTTCATTCAGTGCGGGGGTTATAGATTTTACCAACCCGGGCGGGTTAAACCTTACCACCTAGTTATATAGAAGGGAGTCATATCCCTTAGTCGCCTTTTACGACATACACGGGGAGAGATGCAGTGGGGCTATTCTTTTAAAGTGCCGGCCCCATACGGTACGGTAAATAAGACTTTGTAGTCAGAACTCTCAGCAAAATTGTTAATCTTTCTCTCGGGCTGATTTTTCGATAGACTATGGGCGGTGTTATTATGTGGCTAGTCACTAAATACTTGTAAAAATATGTATAAAAAAAAATACCCTGCGAAGTCGGTTCTTCTTCGTGGGTGTAATCGAACCGGATAAAACAAATTGTGACGAGTTCGAGTGCAGTCTAACTGCCATGTGAATGCTCAATAAACAACAACAACAACAACTGCGGAGACAAATCGCGGGTTTTAACTGTATGCAACAAATGGCGTGGAAACTTTTTTTTTTTTCATGTAATCTGGTAGTGTTTTCATTTTACGAAGGCACGAGGGGTACGAGGTAGGAAGTGGTGCGAGAGGCGACCGCGCGGAGCTCAGTAGAGAACGAACTCGGTGCCCGGTCGGTACACACGTTCTACACGTCTCCGCGTCGCTCCGTCAAACCGAGTCGTTCCCTACTGAGCTCCGCGCGGTCTCACACCACTTCTTCCTACCTCATACCCCTCGTGCCTTCGTAAAATGAAAACACTCTATGGTTGGCTGAGTCGAGACAGGAAATCGGTGTGTGGGAAGACCACCCGCCAGGTGGGACGACGACATCAAGTACGTCGGCGGAAAGCAGTGGTTCCGTAGCTTTGAAGGTCGGGAGGACTGGAGGATAATTGGAGAGGCGTATGTCCAGCAGTGGACGCTTACACGCTGACTGACTGACTGGCTGGCTGGCTGAGTCAGAGGGGGCAGAGCACATGCCCTCGCCCCTTACCAGGGGGTGGGCTCAAATTGTAGCAGACTGTGCTAGTACCGCCGCCGCCGTATTGAACGTAAGTAGGATGGCCGCGTAGCAGCCTCGGCTGTGTTCTCCTCTAGTTCAGTATAGCCAACTATCCAAAGGGAAGTCTCCGTTATGGCACCTATACCTTCTCGGAGGTGATATTGGCTGGTCGGAGCATATGCTTTGGCCCCTCTGACTCAGCCACCCATACAGGATTACATAAATTCTCACACCAATACACACATACACCAACCTTCACATACACACACACGTGAAGCTTATAGCACGCGTCTTTTTTCGTCGGGGGTTAAAAAGGAGTCTACTTCTAGGAATCAAAGGTACCTCAGTTTGCTGGAACAGCTGATGACAGGGAAGAACATTCCCTCCAGGTTGAAGTTGGTGAAGGATCCGGTGACCCGGACGCCATTGAACATAAACGTCAGGATCGGCACGGTCAGATCTAGGCCGCAGCCGATCACGTCACCTGCGATCGCATATTAATTTCATCATTAGATATATGCAAAGACGAAAATAAAAGAGAAAAAATAAAAATACGTCCCGACCAGGATTCGAACTTGGACCCCTGGCAAAATAGAAAGACTTAAAAATTCAAACTCAAAAGACAATAGAGATACAACAGACAAATACAATACCGTGTGGGGCCGGTACTTAAAAATAATAGCCCCGCTGCATCTCTCCCCATGCATGTCGTAAAAGGCAACTAAGGGATAAGAACAAGATGCCGTGCTAAAGGGCGACAGGTTCGCCACCTCTCACCTTGGCAAGGTACTTCCACCGAGTCATGCAGCAGGTGGGTCTTCGCGCCTTACTTGCTGCTTGATCGATTGAATATTGTTCGAATACTTTGCGAAACGTGGTGTTGGGTGTTGTGCTGTAATTTACCAGAGTTCTTGCAGCACAACACCGATTACTCTGCTTACCCCGATTGTCGGGATTCAGCGTGTGTCAAAGAGAATATAACCGTATTGATGAGTATCCAGATAAATAAGTGGCTAAATTCTCTTTGGTTTCTACAGGCGACCGGCGACCGGTGGCGATGTGACGTACGTCAATATTATTTTTAATTGTTATTTTTTTTATTGAAACTGACGCGGTTGGCTACAATGGTGTCAGCCCATAACACATTGGTGAACTAAGCTTACCTTCGGTCGTGCCGGCTACACTGAACTGGACGGAAAACGCGAACTATTTATATAGCCGTTTCAATGGACCTTTCCATTCAATGCGGCGATACCAACCCGGGCGGGATAAACCCTACTACCTATAGTGAGGTAAGAAGGGAAGGGATCCACCTACAGTTTTACATGGAATCCGAACCACGGTCAACCTCCAACGGTCGAGCGGTCGCCCATCCATCCACTGACTTTTCGATAAAACAAATAACTAATAAAAAACACCCACATACCTTTTCTTATGTAAGGCTCCTGTCCATGCGTCTGGTTGACGGCAGTCTTCCGGCCGCCAGACCAGAGGAAGGCTCCGTCGAAACCGAACGAGTATAGGTCATCCCCTACACCGTTGCCGCCCCACTTCTCACCGCCGCCGGGGTAAGGCACGTACCTGCAATCAGTTAAACCAAGATAAGGAGAAGATAGGCAATGAAATGAAATTAAATGAAAATAAATATAACCATACCCAACCATAACTAAAATCATAACCATAACTATAACCATACCCAACCGTAATTAAAATCATAACCGTAACTATAACTATACCCGACTATAACTAAAATCATAACCATAACCATACCTAACCATAACTAAAATCACAACCATAACTATAACCATACCCAACCGTAACTAAAATCATAACCATAACTATAACATACCCAACCATAACTAAAATCATAACCGTAACTATAACTATACTCGACCATAACTAAAATCATAACCATAACCATACCTAACCATAACTAAAATCACAACCATAACTATAACCATACCCAACCGTAACTAAAATCATAACCATAACTATAACATACCCAACCATAACCAAAATCATAACCATAACTATAACCATACCCGACCGTAACCAAAATCATAACCATATCCAACCGTAACTAAAATCTTAACCATAAACCATACCGAACCGTAACTAAAATCATAACCATAACTATAAGCATACCCAACCGTAACTAAAATCGTCACCATAACTATAACCATACCCAACCGTCACTAAAATCATAACCATAACTATAACCATACCCAACCGTCACTAAAATCATAACCATAACTATAACCATATCCAACCGTAACTAAAATCATAACCATAACTATAGCCATGCCCTACCGTAACTAAAATCATAACCATAACTATAACCATATCCAACCGTAACTAAAATCAGAACCATAACTATAACCATACCCAACTGTAACTAAAATCATAACCATAACTATAAACATACCCAACCATAACTATAACCATACCCAACCATAACTATAACCATACCGAACCATAACTAAAATCATAACCATAACTATAACCATACCCAATCGTAACTAAAATCATAACCATAACTATAAACATACTCAACCATAACTAAAGTCATAACCATAACTATAACCATACCCAACCATAACTATAACCATACCATACCATACCATAACTATAACCATACCGAACCATAACTAAAATCATAACCATAACTATAACCATACCCAACCGTAACTAAAATCATAACCATAACTATAAACATACCCAACCATAACGCAAAACATAACCATAACTAAAATTATAACCATAACTATAACCATTATTTACAAGGTAGAGAGAAGTAACGCGTACTCGCACCCTTTTTACTTTATTAGCTATGCATATTAAAGTTTTTAATAAATACAAAAGATAAAACACAAAATTACCCAGTAGTGTTCGCCCAGCCGATGCGCAGGTGTGGCATCATGTGCGTTGTCTTCTCAATGTGGTCCATCGTCACTTCAAAGTACCACTTCTGGTACACGGCGGAACCCTCCACGCGGCCCACGAATATGTTCGGACGAACACTGCAACCAGAATACGGACACTCGAAATCTCTGTATATGTCCGTCGTCCCCATTCCACCTCCGCACTACGCGTACTGGGAAGGGGATGCACGCCTGATGCGCACCAACCGGTTCTGTAGGTCTTTTATTCACAGAACCGGGAAAATGTGGAACGCACTCCCTGCTCATCTATTTCCTCCCAAGTACAGCTTGGGGTTTTTCAAAAGGGGCGTGAAAAGGCTCCTGTCAGGCCGGCATGGCATTCGCAATCCCCGTGCATCACAGAATGTCCATGGGCATCGTAAATCACGTACTCGTAAGTGAAACGAGGCCATTTGCGATTTATATAAAAAAAAATGTGTTTCGAGTTGCAGTCTCGAAAGTGGAGATCGTTCTTATGATAGCCAACCCGGTTTTGAAGGGTTTTTGGGACACCTATTAGTTGGAATTACATAGATATTTGCAAAATCCTCGGGTAAACTTGCTAATGTCGTTGATATTTTCTTAAAAAAGCCTAATCGGGATATTTCAGGGTTGCGTACCTCAAAAAGAGGAAAAAAACGGAACTCTTCTTTTTTTTATAGACGAGGCTCTGCCCAAAAGTTCAAAGGAAGTTTAAGACACAGCCAATAACACCACTCCTCGCGAAACCACGCTCAGAGAGGCGCCATGCCAGCTACAAGGAGGACAAAGAGGTCGTTGTATAATTTATTAACACTCCTTTTAAAGATTCCCAGGTTATACGTGGTGGGGAACACACTCGCCGGAAGACCGTTCCATATTTTCGCCGTACGATAAAGGAACACTCTCGTGTCTGTATGTCCGTTTGTCACTGGACGAAAAAAGTTGAAATTTTGTACATAATATATAGAGTTTGATGACAAAATCACGGACGTAATGAACTAATTTCGAAAATAAAACAAAACATAACATATATTAAGTTAAAATCGTTAAGAGATAACGCACCTGGATACATGATCGACCAGCTGTGTCTGCAGCAGGAGATTCTTCCCAGGCAGCAGATAGTCACAGATGTTATTCTGAGACGAGCGCACAGCAACCCCGTTACCCACGCACAGCGAGCATAGCACATCCAACACCTTGGGGTCCCGTCCGTGCTTCTCCAGTAGAGAGATTATCACTTTGATGTGCTCGTCCTGGAATATAGAGTGAGCATTATCCCTCCTCCTCCTGTTCGCCTTCGCCAAACCCGCCATACTCTAGGGGAACACCCATTTGTAGTCGACAGAAGAGTTCTTCGAACTGCACGATTCTCTAAATCGTTCTTGTGCCGCACTGCAAAGGTGTGGAACGGGCTCCCAGGGAATATCTTTCTTCACTCCTACAATCCACGGATCTTCAAATCGCGGGTTAATAGCCTTTCCCTAGCGTCATTAGTCCACCTCCAAGCGTGATTGGCACCTCCTCGGCGATGAAATTTGCTGCGCCTGAGTCTTCGACCTCGGGAAGACCCACCCAGTTCGCAATCAGACGTTCCGTACGGCTGAAGGCCGGGAGGACTGGAGGAAGATTGGAGAGGCGTAAGTCCAGCAGTAACACATTAACGCACATTAAGTGACTGATTGAGCAGGTTTTCCAATGATACCATTCAGAGCAGACCAGATATACCAGGCAGAAACAATGAATATCCACGTACTAACACCTAGTAAGGGTTAATTAAGGGAAACGACCTGCAAGGGAACCTACAGTTTTACACCGGTTCCATGACATTCGGTCATATTAGAATATGAAGAGTCCAAGCCAAGATCGCGCCGATCACCCGCTGCCACATTGGCGAGTAACCTGTTTGTGCTGAACAACTCTATGGACGCGGAAACATCAGAATCCTTCATAGGGAAAGACACCTTAACTGTATTACGATCAGTAAGTTAGTGTTTTGCGTCCACTGCTGGACATGTATGAAATGAAATGTATATGTATATATTCTTTATTGAACACCGATTTATAAAAATTAGGTACAACAGGCGAGGCATTTTATTCTAACTAACCTTTGGGATGTGGGAGAAGTACATGCAGGCGAACAAGAATAGTTTGTGGCAATGTGTGAGACTCTAAAGAAATATGTATGATCAACTACATAATATAATAAACATACATATTATGTACATCAATCGGTGGTACCGTGTGCAAGAAGGGGAGTAAAGATATGTATCTAATATTATAAATTGCATTTACTTCGGTAAGGAAAGGAGAAGTTTGTTTAAATTAATCTTAAATACATTCATAGATGTAGAGGAGCGTAAATGCACGGGCAGATTATTCCAGAGGCGAGCTGTTTGTACTGTGACATGACATGCGCCTCTTCATTCTTCCTTCAGTCCACCCGGCTGTCTGAAGATAGGTACAACGTTCGAAGCATACCCTCATCATGTTGAGAGCCTAGGGCGAGTCGATCAGCACACAGTGGAGTACGTCCAGCATTCCCGTCCCCTCCCCGGAGGCCTGCGAGCCGAGCCGCGAGAACAGCCAGTTGAGCCGGTTCGAGATAGATACAACGTTCGAAGCATACCCTCATCATGTTGAGAGCCTCGGGCGAGTCGATCAGTACTACAGATCGGAGAAGTATTGTGATCAGCACACAGTGGAGTACGTCCTGCATTCCCGTCCACTCCCCGGAGGCCTGCGAGCCGAGCCGCGAGAACAGCCAGTTGAGCCGGTTCGAGATAGATACAACGTTCGAAGCATACCCTCATCATGTTGAGAGCCTCGGGCGAGTCGATCAGCACACAGTGGAGTACGACCAGCATTCCCGTCCCCTCCCCGGATGCCTGCGAGCCGAGCCGCGAGAACAGCCAGTTGAGCCGGTTCGAGATAGATACAACGTTCGAAGCATACCCTCATCATGTTGAGAGCCTCGGGCGAGTCGATCAGCACACAGTGGAGTACGTCCAGCATTCCCGTCCCCTCCCCGGAGGCCTGCGAGCCGAGCCGCGAGAACAGCCAGTTGAGCCGGTTCGAGATAGATGCAACGTTCGAAGCATACCCTCATCATGTTGAGAGCCTCGGGCGAGTCGATCAGCACACAGTGGAGTACGTCCAGCATTCCCGTCCCCTCCCCGGAGGCCTGCGAGCCGAGCCGCGAGAACAGCCAGTTGAGCCGGTTCGAGATAGATACAGCGTTCGAAGCATACCCTCATCATGTTGAGAGCCTCGGGCGAGTCGATCAGCACACAGTGGAGTACGTCCAGCATTCCCGTCCCCTCCCCGGAGGCCTGCGAGCCGAGCCGCGAGAACAGCCAGTTGAGCCGGTTCGAGATAGATACAACGTTCGAAGCATACCCTCATCATGTTGAGAGCCTCGGGCGAGTCGATCAGCACACAGTGGAGTACGTCCAGCATTCCCGTCCCCTCCCCGGAGGCCTGCGAGCCGAGCCGCGAGAACAGCCAGTTGAGCCGGTTCGAGATAGATACAACGTTCGAAGCATACCCTCATCATGTTGAGAGCCTCGGGCGAGTCGATCAGCACACAGTGGAGTACGTCCAGCATTCCCGTCCCCTCCCCGGAGGCCTGCGAGCCGAGCCGCGAGAACAGCCAGTTGAGCCGGTTCGAGATAGATACAACGTTCGAAGCATACCCTCATCATGTTGAGAGCCTCGGGCGAGTCGATCAGCACACAGTGGAGTACGTCCAGCATTCCCGTCCCCTCCCCGGAGGCCTGCGAGCCGAGCCGCGAGAACAGCCAGTTGAGCCGGTTCGAGTTGGCGAACTGCGCGCAGTTTGTGTGATTGCCCTTTATGATGGCCGCTGTGAAAATTATGTTAGATTTTAAACACTAATAGACTTGATATAATACGATGGTGTGGTGTGTTCCAAAAGTGGATGATCAAACGAGAATTGCTGATCCCTTGCCCCTTACAAGGAGGTAGGCTCAAATTGTAGCCGTCGCCGTCCGTGAGCGGCCCGTTGCCTAATGTTTGCAAAAAGTTATGGGTTCGAGACCACTTTTTCTCTTTCCAAGTTTGATCATACATGATTGCTCCATGTAAACTGTTAACTGTGGAAAAGTTAAAACCCACCCACCCAGATTGGCACCAACACGCCACTAGGATCGGTCGATAATGCTACGAAATTACCCCGTGATTTCCATCCAGTTCGCTGTTCCATAAAAAAATATTTGACTCACCAAGCAGCTGGTATAGATAAGACGAAATCAGCTCCCAGCTCTGTCCGGAGTCGTCTCCGGAAAGGAAGCCGGCCAGGAAACCTTGAGACGTAATGACGTTGATCTTGTCTATAGCTTCTAGAATGAGATTCAGGATGCCCTCTTCTTGGAACAGGTCCTGTCTGTTGCGTAGAGCGCGTAACTTGTTCTGTTTCTCTTCATGTTCTAGAATTGAAGTGTCATCGTTAAATAAGTCAGACAATCTTTATAAAATATGTTATAAGCTGTAGGTTCCTTCCCGCCCCTTATCTTACCAGATAATAGCCTTGAACCCTTTTATTAGTATCATCAACACCCTGGATCAAGGTCATTGAAAGACGCTCGAAACGCCTGTGAAAAATAGTTTTCGGCCAGTTCTGTTGGAAGCCCTAAATTTACTACAAGTTTTAACGAGCTGATACAGTGAGAGTAGCAGGTGATGTAAGCAAACTGTGAAATAATAAATTTATAATATGATTTTTATGTATTATTACCCATGTCATCGTCAGGCTGCGCGAAGTAATTGATAAGATCCTCCAGACACATCACCATTTCTCCCAGATTCACCGTAGCGAAGAACATCGAATGTCTTCTGTTCTCCTGCAGTGTCTCCAAACCACTGAAATTACAGACCAGAGTCCTTAGCATTTCTGGACAAAGAAATGGCAAATTTCTCCGAAATTCTGACTTTTCAGAAAATATATTCTTCTTCGGCATAAACATATTTCGCAAAAGAGTGGATGGTAGGAGACAAATTAAGAAAATTTATGATGATAATGTAAGTAGTAAGGTTTCCATAGGCTCACATTCAAGATCACTGATAAGACCAGTTCAATAAGGCGTTCTAAAGTGTCTAGTGCGTAGTAACCAAATGTGACGAGCGTATATTATATGAAAAACATGACTGGTGTCAAATGTTTATCAGGATCTTTCGTAGCCAGAGACAGTGAAAATCTATTGTCCATCCACCCCATTGATAGACAGGTGTGATGTATGAAACTTCGTACTTGATAAACTTAGTGAACAGCGATGAGCACTTCCTGATGACTCTAGCAGTGCGAGACTCTTCCTCTTGAGACCGCGAGAAGTCAAGTCCGTCGTCCATCTTGCCCTCTTCGTGTAGGATGGCTTGCTTCTCTTCCACCTTGCCAACGCCCTTCTTTTTCGTCTCGTACGCCTGTAGAACGATATTGTCGTTGTTTAAAAAGAGCAATCGTTATTGCGAACAAATTTTCTTGATCATTGAGTATCAACTGAAAACTGTCCACAAACTCAAAGGTGACCAATGTACTGAGACCAAAAGTTTAATGTTTCTCTCGAGCCACTGTTGATATTGTAATAATTGATGAACGTATATTCCGTATTGTTGGAAGAATGTCAGTGGAAGAGTCGGGAAGGGTCGCCCAGATCGGGAAGGGTCGCCCAGATCGGGCATGCTCAAAAAAAGTCAAGTGCGTAGTACCCATAACCGACGAGCATGCATGTAGAACATTATGGGAGTGGAAGAGGCGGCAGAGGTGTGTCAGGATCGTGGAACGTGGAGATCCGTTGTCTCCGCCTACCCCACCGGGAAACAGGCGTGCCGCTATGTATGTATGTATATGATTTATGAGAAACCCTTCCGAGATATCTTTGACAATAATGGAAACCATTAATACAAGTGAAACCTACTTAATTATCATGGAAAGCCCTAGAAACTCATGCAAATCTCTTGATATTCCTGAATTTAATTTATCATCTAAAATTGATACTATAAAATGTATCTACAGTAACCTTGTAAGAAAGCCACAAGCCAGTATCGGAGTGCTGCACGATGACAGTAGTGTCGCCATACTTGATTATCGCAGCTCCTATTATCTCCAGATCCTTATCTTCGAGCACTTTCTTCTCGTCGTCCTTCTGGTTGCGTAGGCAGAATGCACAGGAGGCCGTCGTTGCTTCATCTCTGCAATGCAAAATTTTAGGATGAAAATCAGAGAACTTCGATCAAATTCGAGTTCATCTGTGTTACTAATTAATATTCATTGAGGTATGGAAGGTCGTGGTCCAAAGCATAAGGTAAGCTCAAGAAAAGGCAAATATGAGTTATATTTGTCTTTTCCTGAAGACTTTCAAGGAGAAGGGTTAGAGGGAATCACGGAACATAGACATACTCATATATATAAAGATTATAATACTTCGTGAAAAAAACTGGTGACCGGCATTCTGGAACTAGTTTTCTCGATGAAAATCCAGAATCATTAGATACCAATTCGTGGAACCTAGTCCAAGTAACAATCACACTGGACGAAAGATGGCCGCTTAACATCCTCGGATGTGTTCTCCTCTAGTCCTACAGACAGCTATTTAAAGGGAAGATTCCGGCACTTTCTCGGGGGTGATATTGGATAGTCAGATCATGTGCTCTGGCTCCTCTGGCTCACCCAACGATACCGGATTGTATAAAATGATGTGAATGCCTATTAGATCATAAAATCAATATTTGATACTATACAAACCTATTTGCCTTGGGAGAGGCCTATGTCCAGCGGTGGACCGATACAGGCTTATGATGATGATGATGAAACCTATTTATAACCTTTTTGAGTTCAAATATCATTTACCATAAATCAACACTTACAACAGTTTGTTCTTCGTACCTGCTTACGAGATAGAGCTCGTTCTGATCGTTGACTCCAAGGTATCGACCGGTGGTGATGTGACGCACGCGCATGGGATGATGCCAGTTGATAAAACCGCCGGCCCACTTGGTGCGCGCAAGTTCCAACCGCCATAGGGAGCGAGCCTGAGACATCACCGACCCTCCCTCGTACACCACGATGCTATAAAACATATTCATAGTTACCTGACATGTTTCGGTGGTTCGGTAATTCAGTAGAAGGTCGCGGTATGAGACTAAAGAAAGAGATTTATAGAGCGTTTATTTTAGTACAGAGCCAGCAAGGATTGCACTACATGCACGTACTTGGACCAGATCGGAAACGTTCGGTCGGATATGTCAAGAGCTCATGAGAAATTCTAGACACGCATGGAAACACCTTTTTGCTCGTGGGAAGCCCTTGATACTAATGGAAAACGTTTGATACCCATGAAAGACCCTTGACACTCATGGGAAGCGCTTGATACTCGTATAGAACCTTAAATGCTCGTGGGAAACATTGTATGCTCATGGGAACCCTCGACACTCTTAGGAAACTATTGATACTCCGTATGGAACCTTAAATGGTGATGGAAAACATTTAATACTCATTGGAACTCTCGATGCTCATGGAAACCTCTTGATACTCGTATGAAATCTTAAAATGTTTATATGGGAAACGTTTCACTTTATTGAACACACAACATTAACAAAAATAATTATAGACCTAAAAATAACTAAATAAACTATAAAAATAAACCTAACTAGAAATAAAAATAGCCGTCCACAGGGACCATAAGCATGGCCCCCATGACTGAAGCGGCGTTCCCCCTCTGGATCGCCAGGCTGATCCGCTGCTTGAAATGCGCCCGAGCACGGCGGTCCCTAGACGCGTCAATGAGTAGTTTTCCCAATTTCTTGGAAAAACTGATCGCGTCCGGGCTCCATGCCCCAAGAGTCTCTACACCAAAGGCCACAAACTCGTAGTTGTTCTTGAGTTGGTTGGAAACGTTTGATACTCATGAAACAATAACTTACTTCTGACCGCCTTCCTTAGACCAAGTGGAAGGTATGGTGAGGCATTCGTCACCGCCGTGGAAGAAGCGCAACACATCGCCTCCGAACACGTAGCCGACGTACTTCATACGCGATATTCCAGTGCCGTAGGGCTGGACCGACCAGTGCGTCACGTGAAACGACGCGTTCACTATAGACACCTCGTTCTCCTTCGTCGTGTGCTGTGGGTAAACAGTTTTATAGATAAAATACCGTGTGGGGCCGGTACTTAAAAAGAATAGCCCCACCCACTGCATCTCTCCCCATGCATGTCGTAAAAGGCGACTAAGGGATAAGGACAAGATGCCGCGCTAAAGGGCGACAGGCTCGCCACCTCTCACCTTGGCACGGTACTTCCACCGAATCATGCAGCAGGTGGATCTTCGTGCCTTACTTGCTGCTTGATCTATTTAATCTTGTTCGAATACTTTGCGAAACGTGGTGTTCGGTGTTGTGCTGTAATTTACCAGAGTTCTTACAGCACAACACCGATTACTCTGCTTACCCCGATCATCGGGATTCAGGGTGTGTGATATGTATGTATGTACAAATAATGTGTAATGTTTCTTATGGAGCCTGACACAAGGTAGGCCACTTTAACTAAATGTTTGTTATAGAGCCTGCCTGACACAAGGTAGACCCACTTTAACGAAATTTTTGTTATGGAGCCTGACACAAGGTAGGCCACTTTAACTAAATGTTTGTTATAGAGCCTGACACAAGGTAGACCCACTTTAACGAAATTTTTGTTATGGAGCCTGTCACAAGGTATGACACTTTAACTAAATGTTTGTTATAGAGCCTGACACAAGGTAGACCCACTTTAACGAAATTTTTGTTATCGAAATTTTTGTTATGGAACCTGACACAAGGTAGACCACTTCTACTCAACCGTGAGTCAACCCATCGAATTTTGTGAGATAGGTAGGCACCATGTCACTGCTTCCCTTTGGTATAATGCGCGGGGCGGATCTCGGCGTGTCGCCGCCGCAGCGGCTCATCAGTGTTCTCCCTCGCACCCGCACCGTACTTGTATAGTGTAAGGGAATTAGATATATACTCACCAAATAACGCTCAGTCGCGACGGAAACCAGAATCAAGTCGTCACCGACTCGAACCTTCTCACCTTCAGATCTGATGAAAAATTATGCGTTAACTCTGGTGGACCGAAATGTGACCGAAATATTTTTTATTTTATTGAAACTGACACGTTGGCTACATCACCTACTACATACGTGATGTCAGCCTATAATACCTTGGTGAATTAGGTGCCATGTCAGTGCTTGGGTTGCTTGATATGATAACAGTCGTAATTAATTCAACCCAATTTCAACCTTTGACTTGTCTTTCAATTCAAGCTCTACCTACCTCTGCTTGCTTGCTGGATGCAGGGTCCACCAGCACGCCTCCCCCTGAGAGTGCTCCTGAAGACCGACGTCGAACGCGAGCTTGTCCTGAGATGAGGACGTCGACAGGCAAGCCAGGTACTGAAAGAGGAAGCAAGCAATGATAAGTCTGGGGTCCTTCAATCAAACCCTGAGGGTGCACCTAGCCGGCCGACATGATATTCGCAGCCCCCGTAAATATCCGAATGCCCGTGGGCGCCATCGGACTACACCTCTGCGTTAGTCTGGCGCGCGCCATATGTCGTGCTTCCCATTAAAATAAAGTACATACATTGTTAAGCACACCTGGGCGCGGTCAGTACTTGGATGGGTGACCGCTCGACCGTTAGAGGCTGACCGTGGTTCGAATTCCACGTAAAACTGTAGGTCCCTACTCCCTTCCCTTCTTACCTTACTAGGTGGTAGGGTTTATCCCCCTCGGGTTGATACCACCGCACTGAATGAAACGTCGGTCGAAACGGCTATGTAAATACCAGTAGTTCGTGTTTTCCGTCCACTTCAGTGTAGCCGACATGAAATGAAGGGAAGCACTGACATGGCACCTAGTTCACCCGGTGCTATGGGCTGACATCACGGATGTTGTAGCTGATGCAGCCAACCGTGTCAGTTTCCATATAAAAAAAAACATACCACACGCTGTATCCCGACAATCGGGCTAAGCAAAGTAGTCGGCGTTGTGCTGCAGGCACTGGCGGCTGGTCCTAAAGTGCGCTCGTGCGCCGCACTACCATAGCACGAGAAGTCTTCACTTCACTCAAAATAAATAATATCTGACAACATACCTACATTAAAACCATAAAGATCGTATTCCAAATAAATACGAATGTGAATTCGACCTTATTTTATAGATCACAAGACAATTTTTTGCGAGTAAACGCGAACCCCGTGCGGTATCGGAATGCGCACGCGGGTCTCCAATACTGAATGTATGGAGATCGGCAAAACACCGCTGGCGCGTGAGACAAAAGATACTTCATAGAAACAGTATGGGCCGAAATGGACTTCTGCGTGCGGCGCACGAGCGCCAAACAAGGACGCTATATCGTGAATAGCCGCGCGTGCGACGCGTCGCGTCTCGAGCGATTCGTTTTGCCCGAGTCCGTCTGCCTAAAAGTCTTAAAGTCTTAAAAGTTTTAGAGTCAGCGCGCTGTCATGTGATGTCACATACCCGTTAGCGCGCGAATATTTAAAATGGAATATGGTTAGGTTTTGTGCTTTTTTGCCTAAGCGTTGGTTAAAAGTAAAGCTTTACATCAGGTGATCCCGGGTTCGATTCCTACTTTTAAAATGCTTTTATTTTTATATATTTTTTTGAAGTATTTTTGGGACGTTACTACTGTTTTCTTTTTTAAAGCTGCAGTAGTGTTGTGTTCATAAAGGTACTAAAAAATTAGTTAAAAAACTTGTTTGGATTTCTTTTCTTATTTTTTGCAACTCATTGAGTGTCTTGAGAATATTCATACTAGGTACGTACATAATAAAACGCAGGCGTTTAAAAAATTCGGAAGACCCGATCTTCCGTGACGGGAATGTGTTGGGAAATTTGGTATTTAAGAAGGTAGGTACTTAGCGCACTACCGGTCACTGAAGTCACCAGCCGCCACTGGCTGCAGGTACTCTTGTAAATTACAGCACAACACCGACTACCACATTTAGCAAAGTTTTAGGACAAGGTAGGTAACTATCAAGCAGCAATTAAGACACGAAGACCCACCTGCTACATGACTCGGTGGAAGGATCGTGCCAAGTTGAGAGGTGGCTAACCTGTCGCCCTTATTCACGGCATCCTGGCCTTATCCCTTAATGGCCTTTTACGACATGCACGGGGAGAGATACAGTATACCCATATATTGTTTAGAAACCAACATGGTTGACTATCTCACCTTCAATACCCATTATGTCAGAACATAACGACTGGTAGGTGCCTTGTCAGTGCTTCCTAGGTGGTAAATTACACTACTTAGTTTCTAATATATTCGAAATTGTTAAATTTTGGGGCTTGCCCTGTAGTAATAATGTAACATTTACAGGGTGTTGTAACGGCCAGTACATTAATTCGCAGCGCAACCCCAGTTTTTCCGAGAAAAAAAAAGTTAATGAAGTTTTTCTCTAAAGTGTCTAGTTTTTTTTTAAAGTTATATTTTCGTCAAATGTAATTTGTTTGACGCGTCCTGCACGGGAAGAGGGTGCTGGCGCTGGAACGGTCAGGGTCGAAAAACTCACGCCGCGCCGCATCTCCTCGCTCCGCGCACTCGTCCTCGCTCGCTCACTCATTGCGTGCCTTTCATTCCCACGTTCGTGCGGAACATTAGATCCTTTTTACGCTAAATACATTTTTTTGAAGTGAAAACTTCTTTAGCGGCGCTTGGCACTTTTTTTAGATGGGTAAAAAATGTTAAACTCGCGTCAGAACTCGCGTCAGATCCGTAGCCTGATCGAAAAAGCGTAATAAGATTCGAAACTTCTTTAGCGGCGCTTGGCACTTTTTTTAGATGGGTACAAACATGGTACAAAATGTTAAACTCGCGTCAGATCCGTAGACTGGTCGAAAAAGCGTAAGATTCGTTGAAATTATGGATGAAAGTTGATTTTTCGGAGAAATAGACTTTTTGATGTATAATAATAATTATAATAGTTCTGTAGTGTTAAATTTTTTATATAATATAAATTGTCATGTTTGTCTACGATAGCGCAATAAATGAATATTGTATTCTACCACATAAATGATAGTACTTTTATACTGACAAATAAAACTATTCGTGCGAAATTATTCCCTAACCATTCCAAAATATTCAAAAATGCACAACGTTGATGTTTAAGTTTTCACTTCTGCCGGCACTCCCGGAGTGCAACCCGTCCGTTTTGTTTTTTTATGTAATCCTGTATGGGTGGCTGAGTCAGAGGGGACAAAGCGCATGCTCCGACCAGCCAATATCACCTCCGAGAAGGTAGGTGCCATACCGGAGACTTCCCTGGTTTGTATGAATTATAAATTAGTTTGTATGAAAATATTTGACATTTTTGTTACTAAGGATTCCAATAATAATTTCCTAAATTTGACGTAGTGGCCGTTACAACACACTGTATAAATAAATAAATAAATAAGCAATTAAATTTTCAGGTTAATAATAAAACATTATCACATTTAAACTGCACTCACCATATCGCTGTTAAGATGCCGCAAGAGTATTGCATTGCCGTAGAGAAGAGTCCTGTGCCCAGAACCGGTGCCTTTTCCCTGCAAAGTATTTACAAATTGGTGCCCAACTTTTTCTATTTTTCTTTATTTTAGGAACCCTTATCTTGTCACGTTATAGTATATGTAGGTATGTATAATTATATTATTATATTATTTAAACATTAAGAAAAATAATTTGTTTTTATTGTTAAAATAAAAAAATGCATTTTGGTTACATCGACGTGAGCGGTGTTACGTAATTTTGTGCAGGACAAATCAAGTGCCAATTAAAAAAAAAACATGCGCTCTGTGACAATAATTTTAAGATTGTTAAAAGATTACTGAAGATATGAGAATGATATAGAATTACGTATAATTGTAAGAATAAGCAAAGGTATATAATAGCCTAGTTGTTTTCTGCATAACACATTATAATAAATAACATTAAAAAGACACCTACAGATAGCAAGTTCAGGACATTGAAAATATAGCAAATAGTTCATTGACAGTTTTTATGTAGGTATTTTATTGTAAGATTTCGGGGCTGTTTTTATTCTTTTTTTTTATACAAAATCCAATACCGTCTTTACAATTTGAGCTGTTGTGTCCAATCAAATATAGGCATACATTTAGTTTTTGTATATTTTTAATATATTCTTCATTAGGTTAATTTCATTCTAACTAGTTTTATTTTATTTAATTTGAGATAGTTATGTATAATTGTATATTGTAAGAAATCAATATTAAAATTACTAAATATAGGCAAAATGGGGATAGGTGGATTGAAAAGTACTCGGCCTAACCAAGAAAATAAAAACATATAAAATCAATTAAGTATAATTTTATTTTTCTGAGTAATCTAATCACCATCAAGTTCAATGCACTTCTACCACCTCTCCTTCAAAGCATTTACACAGTGGAAAAAAAATAATTCTTCCTTAGAGCCAAAATACGCGTCTACTGCTGCTTTGACCTCGTCGTTTGTCGAAAATTTCTGACCTCCCAAGTGATTTTTAGGTTAGGGAACAGAAAGAACTCGGATGGTGCCAGATCAGGTGAATAAGGCGGATGCGGTAACAGTTCAAAGCCACAGTTGTGAATTTCAGTCATTGATTGCACAGATGTGTGAACACGGGCATTATCTTGATGAAACAGGACGTTTCTTCCAGGCTTTCTTTCATTTTCACATATTCTTTCTTTTATTTTATTACCTAAACGCCGTAATAAGGCGCAATAGTAATCAGATTTTATGGTCTGACCTTTTTCAAGATAATCAACCATAATCACACCCTTCGAGTCCCAGAGTACTGAAGGCATCACCCTTATTTGCTCACAAAATCGTCTTAGCCTTTTTGGGGTGTGGTGAACGGGGATTTCTCCACTGTTTTGATTGTTGTTTTGTTTCCGGTGTATTGTGATGAACCCATGTTTCGTCCATAAACAAAGCGATTCAAAAAATCATCTGGATCGGCTTCAAATAAATCCAAACAGTCGCGTGAAATAGTCATTCGCATTCTTTTTTGTTCGATTGAAAGCAGCCGCGGGACTCACCTCGCTGTCACCTTGTGGAAACCCAATTCGTTGACTATGGTTTTTTGGGTTCGTTCATAATGCCGGCACTTCACTTGGCTTAGCGTATTCGTGTATTTGGCAAAAATTTCCGTTTCGTCTCCCTTTAATGGCTTGTTTAGAGCGAGATAAAACTAAAATGTTTGCAACAATCAGGAATACGCTAAGCCAAGTGAAGTGCCGGCATAAGAGATGCCTATAATCTCGGCTATCTCTCTAATTTTTAATCTGCGGTCTCCCATAATTAAATCAAGTACCTTTCCAATATTTTCATCAGTAGTGGAAGTCGAAAACCTTCCAGAGCGGGGTTCGTCTTTCACACTCTCTTTACCACGCTTGAATTCTGCTATCCATTTTTTGACGGATGAATATGACAGAGCGGAATCCCCTAATGTTCAGTACCATATCATCATGGATGGCCTTTGGTGATAGAAAACCCCTAGGAAAACCCCTTCTTATGGAGGTAGGTACTTAATGACAGCACACTGCTCAATTGGGTCCATTTGCGGAAATTACCTACGTCGGATTGCTTGATAAATAAATTTATATAATCACAAAAATTGTCGGATGCGTTTCGAACTTCGCACAGCTATCTAGTATGAACTGAACTAAATAATGTGGGTAGTTTTGATTTTATGTATTGAATGGATCTGTGTCAGGCCGAGTACTTTTCAATCCACCATAATATTCTTTTATTCTGCAGGTTTTATGAAAATAGAAAAAATTGCTAAAATAAATTATCATCTAAAATATTTTACTTGTAGTGAAAAAGCGGTAAAATTTTTTTAACTTATAAAAAATTTTGCACACTATTAGGTACAGTACCCGCCAGTAAATGATGTACGTCGAGCTTTAGAAAGAGAAAATCCGGTTATAGAGCTTCGTCTCTGTCGCACGAACTCGCACGTCTCTGTGCGACAGAGAAGACGCTCTACAACCGGATTGTCTCTTTCTTTAATTTACTGCCGTGTACTGTTCCTATATTCGAAAACATAATACGTACTTGGAAAACTAATTAATTACCTACGGAGGGAAATTATTCAAATGTTTGTCATAATACCAAATACCCTTCCATGTAGCATTTAGTGTGTGTGGGTACGGAAGTCATTTAGATTTTTAATGTACCTACTTACTAAAATACTTTCAAAAACTACAAACAATACTTAATATACAAAAAAAAAATGTGTAAAATATTATCTAAAGTAGATTCCTACTATTAAAACGGACGTAATTTTACTGCTTACTTTTGATGATTAGGTATGCAACGTACCTTTTCATCGGCTTCAAATATTTTGGGAAGCTTACATAACCAACATAATAAATACGTTATGCGAAAAAAAAATCATATGCGAGCCGCGTCCGCGTCGTCGCTCCACGCGTGCTGGTCGCTCCCGGGCCAAGAGGGTCAATGACCTCAAATAATCAGCTGTTAAGGTACCTAGTGGAACGTTTTGATTATTTTTTTACGTAATCCGGCATGGGTGGCTGAGTCGGAGGGGCCAAAGCACATGCTCCGACCAGACTTCCCTGGATTGCTGGCTATACTGGACTAGAGGAGAACACAGCCGAGATCTTACATACAGTACGGCGGTACCAACCCAGTCGGATACAATTTGAGCGTACCACCTAGTAAGGGGCAAGGGAAGGGACCTAGAGTTTTACACCGGTTCACAACGGTGAAGCAGCAGGTGTAGGTATGCACGTAAATGTTTTCGTCAGAAAAAACTCATTGGTACACGCCGACCGGATTCGAACCTCGGACCTCTCGCATGAGAAGCCGATGCCGAAACCACTCGGCCACCCGCCGCTATGTAGGCCCCCACCGATTGTGCAGAACAAAGACACGTTTTGTTAAATTTCTCTAAAATAATGCTATAAACTTATTCTTTTTTTTTTTTTTTATTATGGTGGTTATGTAACACTGCCAAAATATTTGTAGCTTATAAAGAGGCACCCTTTATATATGACTTTGTTAAAATTGTACCTAATAATTTAGAAATTTCAGTTATTTTTGCAGCCAACATGTTTAAAAAGTATGCGCTCACTCAGTGAAATGCCCAAAAACTGGTCGGACCGTTGCGCAATAAGGAGAGAGAGCCATTAGATTTTCAATATTAGTAATGCTTAGATGAACAACCTTAATTTTCTAAAACTGTATTTCAGTAGAACACCCAAAGGTGCTTTTCAAGAAATGCAAGTATAATTTGACATTTACAAAGATTTTCTTAAAAAAAATTTTTTTTTACTTTTTGTTATAGTATCTTACATTATACCACATGGAAAATCATAAACGTTTAACAGTTAAGTTCTGTTTTCGAGCGTTTCGCTGGGTTAGTGCATCCCCATAGCACCACAGTTGAAACTTTTGGTGATGGAGTATTATTTCTTATATGAAAAAATTCCAGCCCTAGAAAAGGCCTTAATTTGCCGAAGATGAAAGTTCGTCCCAACATGATACAACATTCAAGTCAGACTGCATGCAAAATGCTTTGGCTACAGACATAACGAGTACTTACTAGATTTTCTTTGCCCTGAAAATTGGAAGAAAACCAAAAAACATGTTAGGAAAAAAACACAAATTATTAACAATGTTGGACACCCTGTTATCACAAGTGTGCGGACGAACTGTCGGCAGAGAGAAAACCACATGCCTCTTTTCATTAGGCCTTCAAAACTGTGTTTTTTTATGTTTTCGTATTCCGTACGGAAGCCTATTACTAAGCCTCCGCTGTCTGTCTGTCCGTCCGTCCGTCCGTCTGTCTGTCCGAGGGCTGTATCTCTTGAACCGTAATAGGTAGCTCGTTGAAATTTTCACAGAATATGTGTTACTATGGCGGATATAACAACAAATAATAATAAAAAGAAAATGTTAAAAATTAAGGAGGGCTCCCATACAACAAACGTGCGAAAAATCGATTAGCCACGCTACTGAATAATAGATGGCGCCACAGGCTTTTATACATTGCATTGTTGAAAGACAAAAGATAGGCTGATATTATCGATAGCGAATAGATATGGAAACCTCCGTGCGCGAGTAAAACTCGCACTTGACAGATTTTTTTATTAATAATTACAGAAAGAAAAAGGGAAGTTTTCTATTCTACAAAGATATTGTTTTTTTACTATCAAACTGATAAAAGCGTAATAAAAACACAGCAATTTCTCTGAAGTAATCTTTAAAATGTATCTTTGAAAGACATTATTATTTCTTATTTATTTAATTCCTTTTGAACGTATAGAAAACTAATTATAGCAATTTATCCTAATAAATAAATAAAAACCGATCAAGTTCGAGGGTTCCGTATCACCACGTAATTGGCTTTACTTTAGATTTAAATATAAATGTTTTTAATTTAGAGTTTGCACTATAATCACACTAATTTAACGGTTGTATTTATTACCGTTTTTATGATAGATCAAAAACCAAAAAACGTGAAAAAAACACGTGTCTTGTATGGGGAACCCCCTTAATTTTTGTATTATTTGTTAGAATATCCGCAATAACAAATAAGACATATTCTGTGAAAATTTCAACCGGCTACCTATTACGGTTAGATACAGCCCTTTATAGGTAGGACGGACAGACGGACAGACGGACGACGCAGGCTTAGTAACCGTAAAAATTAAATAAAATTTACAAATATATTTATTCTACGCAATCTACCGTTTAATGAAATACAGAGAGGTGACTGAAAATGATTCGCAAAAAAATTTATATAATTTGCCTTCTCTTGATACTGCAGAGTAATCCCATTTTGAGACTCATTTACGTTAAAAAATACTTTGTTAGGGTTTTCATGACTGCCGACACAAATTAATACAAAATCTGAGTATATGAGCATAATAGCATGAAATTAAAAACGCTATATTCGCGGTAGGTACAATACTATGAATGAAAATTGAATTATTGTCAGTTTCAAATCGTTAAAAAAAACATTAAATTCTATATTTATAGAAACTTAGTAGAAAAATAAGTCTTATTAAAATTGTAAAGATTACAAGAAAAAATTAATAGTTATTAATTTAACAAAATATGAACCTATACTAGAAACTCAAATTTTGTTAGCACATTATTTATTTACAATATTATAATAGGTATCACTAGTAAACATTTCTACAAAGCAAAGAAAGTAATTATTCAAATCAACAAAAATATTCCTAAACTGGGGAAAATATTGAAATCTAAATGAAAAGAGTCCACCAGTCTTCTCTACCCTACTCACATAGCGTCACGCCTTATTCCCGGTGGGGTAGGCAGAGACAACGGATCTCCACGTGCCACGATCCTGACACACCTCTGCCGCCTCTTCCGCTCCCATTTCTTCATACATGCTCGTCGTTTACTGGCATTACGCACTTGACCCTTTTTGAGCGCATGCCCGATCTGGGTCCAGGTACGTGCGTCTAGAGTCTAGGGCAACCCTTCCCGACTCTTTCACTCACATTCGCTTCCATCATTCATTCTTTATCTTTATTATCATCATCTGTGACGGAATTCTTCCTTATCTGTTTTTATTATTTTAGTAATAGTATTTTAGTCATAAGCTTACTATTATGACATGACATTACATTGTAATATTTGTTAGTTTAGTTTATATAGATATCTTAATGTTCTGTTATAATTTATTTAGTTATTCAAAATTATTATTCTTTCTTCATTTTTTAATGTTAATTTATTATCAGTTTTGATTTGTTTAAATGTATTTTTCTTTTTATTACATTATCGTATATTTAGTTTTATCTATAGTGAACTATAAGCGGTGTATGTGTGAGCCGTTGCGTTATTTGTATACTTTGTACTGATCACAATGTTGGCTACTCTAAATAAATAATAAAAATAAAATTTTGTTTTTAATAATCTTTGTCGCTATCCTTGAATGTATAAAATGACGAAAAAATCCTGAACTTAATGCTATTATTAAGAGTCTATATTGGCTCACAATTCTTGTATTGTATTGTATATATTCTATATTGAACACCAATTTATAAAATTAGGTACAACAGGCGAGCTTAATGCCGCGAGGCATTCTATTCTAACTAACCTTTGGGATGTGGGAGAAGTACACGCAGGCGAACAAGAATTGTTTGTGGCAATGTGTTAGACTGTAAAGAAATATGTTCTTCGCAATGATCCTCTGTTATATCAACAATACTGCAACCAATCACTCTGGTATAAATGTATGGTAAAGTTGAGTACTAATACTAAATGTTCTCCATAGAAAAAAAATCAAAATTACCTCCAAACGTACAATAAAACCGCTGGTAATAAATAGATATACTTTAAATTAGATCATCAGACTTTGCATAATAACTGATCTCTATAAAGCAGTTTTCAAAGGTTTTACATTTAAAAAATTGTTTTTTTTTCATTCATAACACATAAAAACTATGTAGACTAACGATTACATCATCGAGTTTCACTGTCCCTTTCGTTCTTTCACCGATTCTCTATCGCCCTATCCCGCTCTTTCTCTGAGTTAGTATAGACTCGAAAACGAAAACTGGAGCGCGCGCTCCACTTGGGACTAGAAGGGTTAAATTCGATTGTTTATGTGTCTGATAAATAGTTAATTTTAATCAGCACTCAAATTCAAACTACCTAACTAAATGTAGTTCAAACGAACAGACGGACAATTTATCTACAACATAACCGGTTTTTAGTATGTCTGACATAAGTAGGTACACATTTTTAAAGTATAAAAATATAACTTACCGTTTCAGAACCAGCTGCCGTAACCAATTCCTGAAGCGCTCTTACCGAGAGTGCCTGTAAAATAATTTAAAATTGTTAACTTAAAACAATCATCTTAGATTAAGGCGCCTATAGTAACGCCAACGGCGCGGCGTAGCGCGTAGAAGTTTTCACAAGTGTTTTTTTTTCATAAATTGCGATCCTTCGCATTAGAACTTTGAAAAATGTGTGATCGATAGGAACCGGAACTGAATTTTATTTAGCCTATCCTATGTCACGTATAGTTAAATGTGCTTGTACTAAGTTTCATCGAATTCAGATGATCGGTTTAAGAGTTATAGAGGAACATACAATACATACAGAAAATATTTATAAAAATCGTAAATTTTATTTTTAGTATCATACATAAAGTCTACAAAGGCAGTATCTCATAAAACAAAATAACTTACTCCATGACCATCCCTTACAGATTTATTATTAGTATCGATTGATATTGATGATTGGTAATTTAATACACACTGATAATAAGACCAGACATCGCACGAATTTAGGCAGGTCGCTCACCTGTTCAATGACGAACACACACTGTGACAAATCAGGTGGAATGTTCTTGTCAGCTATGTTCTCGAGGAAGCAGTGCCGGTTGCCGAACCCCTCGGCCGCCAGGCACACGCGCTCGCCGGTCGCCGTGCACGACAGGCACACCATGTCTTCCTGCAACCGGTCAAAATCGTTCGTTAGATATTGTCAAGCTAGCCATGCCGGTTGCCAAACCCCTCGCCTGCCAGGCACACGCGCTCGCCGGTCGCCGTGCACGACAGGCACACCATGTCTTCCTGAAACCAGTCAAAATGGTTCGTTAGATATTGTCAAGCTAGCCATGCCGGTTGCCGAACCCCTCGGCCGCCAGGCACACACGCTCGCCGGTCGCCGTGCACCACAGGCACACCATGTCTTCCTGCAACCGGTCAAAATCGTTCGTTAGATATTGTCAAGCTAGCCATGTCGGTTGCCAAACCCCTCGGCTGCCAGGCACACGCGCTCGTCGGTCGCCGTGCACGACAGGCACACCATGTCTTCCTGCAACCGGTCAAAATCGTTCGTTAGATATTGTCAAGCTAGCCATGTCGGTTGCCAAACCCCTCGGCTGCCAGGCACACGCGCTCGCCGGTCGCCGTGCACGACAGGCACACCATGTCTTCCTGCAACCGGTCAAAATCGTTCGTTAGATATTGTCAAGCTAGCCATGCCGGTTGCCAAACCCCTCGGCTGCCAGGCACACGCGCTCGCCGGTCGCCGTGCCCGACAGGCACACCACGTCTTCCTGCAACCGGTCAAAATGGTTTGTTAGATATTGTCAAGCTAGCCATGCCGGTTGCCGAACCCCTCGGCCGCCAGGCACACGCGCTCGCCGGTCGCCGTGCACGACAGGCACACCATGTCTTCCTGCAACCGGTCAAAATGGTTCGTTAGATATTGTCAAGCTAGCCATGCCGGTTGCCGAACCCCTCGGCCGCCACCTCGTACTCCAGTTCTGCTGCAACAGCTAATGAAATTTTGTTTAACCATCTAACAATATACGGTTGGTAACAATACTGTGATGTCAGCCCTCTTGAAGGACCCGAGACTGTACTTGGGTGGAAATATATGGGCAGGGAGAGCGTTCCAGAGTTTACCGGTTCTGTAGAGGAAAGATCTGCAGAACCGGTTAGTACGCGACCGCGAAAGTCCAGCGTGTAGGGATGCATACCCTGCCCGGTGCGCGTGGTGCGTAGGTGGAAAGGGGACAGCGGGATCGCGTTAAACAGCTCCTCCGAGTACTCCCCATGGAATAAGCTATAGAGCACACTTAGGGAGCCGGCGGAGTGTTGCAGTGGTTCTAGATCGAGGGACACTTCGGGGTCATCCACTAGTCGCACGGCTCGACGCTGGATTCGAGTCCAGCCAGAGGCGCAAGCTGGTATTTGGCAGAGCCATCGCACAGGTGCGAGCAGTACCAAGCTGGAACTGATATTGAGTTCGTATGGGCATGTCCATAGCCAGTAATAAGTCAATGTAGGTGTCTTTTCGGAGGCTGGTAGACCATGTTCACTCTACCGGATTGCATAAAATATTAAATTACAAATTTAAAAAACCCCCGACCTATAAAAAGTCAAAAATAATGAGTCAAAAATAATTTCCGTTTACTTACTTAAAGGAGTCGGGAGACCGCTAAGTAATTTCCCGCGCAGCTCTGAGTTTTTTTATATTTTATTTACTTAGCGGTCCCCTGACTCCTTTAAGTAAGTAAACGGAAATTATTTTTTACTTATTATTTTTGACTTTTTATTGGTCGGGGGTTTTTTAAATTTGTAATTTAACTTTTATTTCAAGCTTTTTAAAAAAACCGCATGAAAATCGATCCACTTTTGAAGAATTTTTTTTTTTTTATTACTTAATTACTTGATTACAAACATAGCTAAGAACCATCCCGATTAAACAAGCTTCCTAATAAAAAAAAACCGCATCCAAATCGGTTCATCCGTTTGGGAGCTACGATGCCACAGACAGACACACACACACACACACACACACACACCCTCACACACTTCAAACTTATAACACCCCTCCGTTTTTTTTTTCGTCGGGGGTTAAAAACACCTCAAGGTATCAATATATCGGTTGCCGAATCTCGTCAAAATGCTCAGTCAATTACGGTTCATTTACTCCTATGCCAATGACCCTGGTACAAAATTCTGGCGCTCAGCTTTATGTCAGGCTTTCACGCGAGCAGGCAGTTAGTGCGGCAGGCGGAAACGGACCGGGAAATGGGAAAATTGATTTCCATTAGGCATCGTGACGAAGCAACATTCGCGGCTACCTGTTACTTAATGTACGGTCAGCTTTAAAATTTGAACTACAAATTTTATATCCAATCCAGACATTTATGAAGAGCTATTTATGAAGAAATTTACATATGAGAGGCATTTATGAAGAGACATTTATATGAAGATTATGGCGAGCTATGAAAAGAGCAATGCTAGGCGTTTCATCTTTAAAAAAAACCGCATGCCAGTCGGTCCACTTTTTAAGATAAATTTTTTTTAAGAAAAAATTCTTTATTTCTTTGTTTCAATAAAAACTAAATAACTAATACACTAAAACTAAAACTAATCTAAAATTATTATTAAGAAAACCTACATAAAATAAATTTCTGAAAAGTCCGCCGAAGCCTCGTCTCTGCCGACGCCGAGTGTACGCAGCACGCTCGCCGCTTTACCCCTCTGAATTTCAATACCAATCCGCCGTTTAAGGAAGGCTTTGGAACGGCGGCGGTCGCCAGTCCTCTCCGCGAGAAACTGTCCCAGCTTCTCCGTGAAAACCATGGTTTCAGACGACCATGGTCCCAAAGTCTCCACGGCGAAAGGTTGAAAGTCAAAGCGGTCACGCAGCTAGCTGCACAATCTCGTCTTGGCGTCGGCATCCTTGTTTGCCGCAGCCCCGGGAGACTTGGAGGTAACGGGAACGTGGCTGGGGGCCATTATTTTTTTTATTACTTTCGTCTTTATTACTTTAATTTTTTATTACTTTATTACTTTATCATTTCATGTCGGCTACGGTACGGGACGGAAAACACATGCAAAACATGTATGTTGTTTTTGGATGACTGTAACTCGTAAATGACTCGGTCAATTCTGGTTTAATTTGGTTTGTCGTAATTTTTGTCTTATGACTGTACATGGTGAGAGTGATGAATCGAAATCTGGAATAGGGGAGGAAGGAGAGTGTCTTCTATCTGCTTTCTATCTTTTCAGACCTGAATGAAAAAATATTCATGCCGTGTTACTAACCTATTTATCGCGGCGGGTGACCGAGTGGTTTGAGCATCGGCTTCTCATGCGAGAGGTCCGAGGTTCGAATCCGGTCGGCGAGAACCAATGAGTTTTTCTGACGAAAAAATTTACTTGCATACCTACACCTGCTGCTTCACCGTTCGGAACCGGTGTAAAACTGTAGGTCCCTTCCCTTGCCCCTTACTGGGTGGTAGGCTCAAATTGCAGCCGACTGCGTTGGTACCACCGTACTGGATGTAAGATGGCCGCATAGCAGCCTCGGTTGTGTTCTCCTCTAGTCCAATATAGTATAGCAATCCAGGGAAGTCTCGATCGGAGCATGCGTGGCTCGGCCCAAAAAATATTAAGAATATTACAATTTGAGCGTAATACAGAATAAATATTATTATCATTTAACGGTTTGTTAAATGATGTGTAAATGTGTGTTCTGTGGTGTGAGAAGATAGGGTGGGTGGTGCGTGTGTGTGCTGCTGTGTACCTGGGTAGATCAACTTTTTCTTGTTTTCTTTTTTGGTATCTGTCTGAAAACAGAATATTTTATTATCTTGACAAATTCACCTTACTTATTTTAATAAAATGATTAATAAGAAAGAATCTGCACATAGAAATTTGAGTTTTTTTTTTTATATTGGTTACCCTAAGGTTACCCTGAGGACAACCACTTTTTTCCATACAAAACTGGGAACAATAATTGTCCCCTGGGTCGCCCTTAAAAATTTGGTAATTTTTTTTTATTTTAAATAGTTATCTACTTTTTTTCAATTGCCTAATTTATACTTATTGATTTTCAACTAAGTAATAAATTTTAATTAACTTTTCTTTTATTTGATTTTGAAGCTGGTTTTACGTTACAAGAAAAAGTGGATCCACCCACCTAGTGACCATCTAAATTAAAAACACGTCACGTGCGTTCCGCGTAACGAAGGTGAAACAAATGACAGGACCTGAATTATTAAAATCGGACCAGCCGTGTTCGTAAACATGAAACATGAATGTATAGTAGGTAGGTACTAAAATTAAAAATTGTAGTCTCGGCGGCCGGGTCGACCAAAGAGAAGCACTGGCATGGCATCGTCTTCCTACAGAGACAGGCTGTAATGGGCTAGCATCACGCGTGTTAGCAGGGCTAAATGGAAACCATTTTATTTTCAAGTACAAAATGATTCATGACCTTTACCTTTGAAAATGAATGGGAGATAGAGTAATAAATAAAAGGTTTGAATTGATCGAAGTTATTGAAAGATCTATAAGAACAAAGTAAGATTTTTTTTTATGTAAACCAACATGGGTGGCTGTGTCGAGAGACCAATGGTACAGTCGACAGAGCCAAAAACCCCTCTCCTCGCGAAACAACGCTCAGTGAGGCGCCATGCCAGCAGATTTGCGGACTGTTGCTATAGGCTGTCTAGCCCGTTGATACGACGTTTGAAGACACCCAGGTTAAAGGATTCGGGAAACACACTCGCCGGGAGACAGTTCCACACCCTAGCGGTGCGACAAAGAAACGATTTTGAGAACCGATGGGTTCTCAAAAGCCCAATGTCAACAACAAAAGATTAGTATTAAAATGTTTTGATAAAAGTAAATATTTGCATTACATGACGTTTTGATGTCCGGTAGAAAATTCGAAAGGTAAAAGATAGAAAATTCTACATTCAGCCAAACTCACCGTGCGCAAGAATGAGACATCATCCTGCTCGCTCGCTCCCGCCTCCGCCTTCGCCATCTTGTTTTGCCGGTCTGCAGCTCACTTCACTTCGCTCTCATCCGTCCGACGCGGCGGACGCTGCCTAGTGATCCGGCGAAGTGCTGACCTGCATGTCTGCAAAGATGAGAATCCTGACTCAGAAGCATATCTACTGGCTGGTAAACTGTAAAGATTGGCTCTGTGAGTCTAATAAAATTAAATTTACCCAATACAAATTTAAAGTCGCTAAGCGAGCTATGGAAAGAGCAACGATCGGCATTTCTTTGACCGATAAAATCCGTAACGACGTGATACGTCAAAGAACTAAGGTAGTCGGCATTGCTAAGAAAATAAGCAAGCTGAAGTGCCAGTGGGCTGGGCACATCTGTCGTAGACCGGACAACCGATGGGATAGACGGGTGCTCGAATGGAGGCCACGTACAAGCAAACGTAGCTTGGGACGCCCCCCGGCTAGGTGGACTGATGACCTAAAAAAGATAGCCGGGAGTGGATGGGTGAGAAGAGCGGAAGACCGAGTATGGTGGCGTGCCTTGGGAGAGGCCTATGTCCAGCAGTGGACCGATACAGGCTGATGATGATGATGAATCTAAATCACATTGCCGGTTCGTCCAATTCGGCCGGTTAAAATAAATAAATATGCTGGTTTGCGCGGCCACTACGAATTTCCGGCCTTTGCTGTAGAAACACATGGCGTGTGGTCACACCCGACGCAAGGACGTTCGGACACGATCTAGGAAAGCTCCTCATCGATAAGTCTGGTGACCGACGCGCCAAGTCTTTCTTCTTTCAGCGGGTAGGGCTAGCCATTCAAAGGAGCAACGCTGGCTGCCAGCGTATTGAGCACTGTGGGAGAATCGGCTGAATTGGATGAAATATTTTACCTACAGTAGCGAAACGCCCTCTCTCTTCCTCTATCCGTCAACGGCACAGTGTCAGCACACATCCCTGAGTGTCACAGTGTCAGTCTCAGTGTGCACACTGTCAGCTCGCCTCCGCTGCTTCGGCTTTTTGGTCGCCTTCGGCAACCAGCCTCAGCCGCTACGGCTCACACGGACGCCTGCGCTTTGTTACAGCGGACGGGGGCTGCACTCCCTCCGCGCCTCCGGCTTAGAAAAACACTCTAGGGAATAGCCATACTAACACGTTATGTCGGGGCGGTGAATTTAGTTTTTCCACAAAGTAGCCATGTCTGACCAGTGACCTGTTAAAATTTTCAATTTGTTTTTCTCGAAAAGTATTGATCTCCTCTTGCTAATTCTTTCACTAATAATATTCTTCTAACATCCTAAAGTACAGGAAATAACTACCAGCAATTTGCTATCAAACCTGCCATTAACTAACCCTCACCCCTTTTCTTTAAAATTCGCGCCAACAAAAAAATTATAAATTATAGCGCTTTACAAAAAAATAATAAATTATAGCGCTTTAAAACTTGATCAGGAAAGTGTACCCACAGGCTCGGTTAGTACACATATGAGATAGAGGGGTCCAAGCTAAGCAAGGGCAACCTTACTGAATTATTGATAATGCTGGCGCGTTAGCCGTTGAGATGGTGGCCATGGAGGAGGGAGTAGAGACGATTCGCTCTAAGCAAACTCTGTACGTCTCCGCCCACATACATACATACATAACGTCACGCCTGTTTCCCGGTGGGGTAGGCAGAAACAATGGATCTCTACGTGCCACGATCCTGACACACCTCTGCCGCCAAATTCAGGTGGGGCAGGCTTAAATTCAGGTGGGGTATGCTTAAATTCAGGTGGGGTATGCTTAAATTCAGGTGGGGTATGCTTAAATTCAGGTGGGGTATGCTTAAATTCAGCGCCGCACACTCCCAGCTCGGAGACGAGTGGGTGTGTAGCGGCAAAGGCTGCGACTGTCCTTTTTCACTTTTAGTTTTTTTGTACCCCTTGTTATTTATTAAGGATTAATTAAGATCAAAAAATCATCTTTCTTTCTTTCTTTCTTTCAAGAAATACAGGAGTACGCAAATGCGGACTTATCACTGCAAGTGATTTCTTCCAGTCAAACTTTGGGTGATGAGGAATAAAGTTATAGAGAAAGAAGTAAGATACACAGAAAGAAACGTATCAGCATATACCTAGTTAGGGCACATACATACATACATAGCGTCACGCCTGTTTCCCAGTGGGGTAGGCAGAGACAACGGATCTCCACGTGCCACGATTTTGACAAACCTCTGTCGCCTCTTCCACTCCCATAATGTTCTTCATACATGCTCGTCGGTTACGGGTACTACGCACTTAATTCCTCTTTGAGCACATTCGAGATCTGATCCAGGTGCTTGCGTCTAGGGCGACCCGTCCCGACTCTTCCACTAACATTCGCTCCATATATGTCTTTCGTTAGACTCCTATCATCCATTCTTCCAACATGACCGAACCACCGAAGTATTCCTTTTTCAAACTTTCTCAATCCTTTCGCTATAAAATCTTCTTTCAGACCACAGCGCTCTCGCACTTCACTATATTTTCTCAATCTATATTTCATTGTACGTCTCCGCCCGCTGGGAGCAGACATTTTATTTTACTGTTCTTTTGATTTATTTTTATATAATGGCATTTTTTATTTAATAGTTTTATTGTTACATTTGATTTCAATTCAAATGTTTTTAATATTTTTAGTATTTTTTTATTTGGATTGTATATGGTTGTTTTGACGATGGCCTATTTATTTCTGCTTGGATAGAAATAGAATAAGAATATATGTTATAGAATGACGGCATGACCCCACTGCCGTGGAGCCGGGGGAGGGCTCTAGTGTGGAACGCCACATGCGTGGACACCCTGGCCCCCAGCCCTGTTCCCGTTACCTCCAAGTCTGCCGGGATGAGATTGTATAGCTCGCTGCGTAACCGCTTTGAGTTTCAACCTTTTGCCGTGGAGACTTTAGCACCATGGTCGTCTGAAACCTAGGTTTTCACTGAGAAGCTGAGAAAGCTTCTCGCGGAGTAGACTGGTGACCGCCGTTCCAAAGCATTACTTAAACCATGGGCGGATTGGTATTGAAATTCAGAGGGGCAACGCGGCGAGCGTGCTGGGTACACTTGGCGTCGGCAGAGACGGGGCTTCGGCGGACTTTTCAGAATTTTTTTTTTTTACGTTTTCTTAATATTATTTTTAGATTAGTTTTAGTTTTAGCGTAGTACCTAGTAATGTTTTATAGAATAGAATAGAATTTAACTGAACCGAACTGAACTGAATTGAATTATCAATCGCGTCCGCTGAACGGTCGAGGTTCGCGACCGAGCGCAAGGCGATTTTTAACCGACTTTAAAAAAAGGAGGAGGTTCGGTCCCATTTTAATTTGGCCAAGATCCGATTGGAAAGCGAGGTGGAATCGCGAGACCGAAGGCCGAGCGATTCCGCCTAGTACATTAAAGCAACTAAAAAAACTGTGAAATAAAAAACTATTAAAAAAAATATGAAAACCGCCTTCAAAAATTTATGTTATGGTGAATGGTAAATGATATAGTGATATCCTTTGTGATTTGTGTAGCCTTCTTTAGCACCGCCTTCAACTCTAGGGTTCGATTTTTTTTTTATTTCATACATTTTTTAATGCTGCGCGATTAGTGCACTATGAAGTCGTGCTACCCCGCACGGGGCGCACGGTCGACGCACGCTTTACTAGTGAGTCAGCAACGCCTCCTCTCTATTTTCTCCGTGGTTAGGTCGCAGGAAAGCAGTTAACTACGAAGGTTTATGGTCTCACGTTGGCATACTAAACCGAGAGATAGCTTTTGCCCGCGGTTCAGCTCACAGCATTGACTTTTCTGAGTTATGCAGGTATGCATGCATATGCCTACATGAAAGCATAGACATAACTCAGAGCTACCTGGGACTTTTTTATAGAACTACTAGCGTCAAAGCAACATACTCCATGACCATCCCTTACAGATTTGTTATTAGTATTGATTAAAAGGCTAGATTTCCGTCATATATAAATTCGCCTGAGCACGCACTGAATAGCACACCAGGGCGCTGTCAGTATTTGGATGGATGACCGCTCGATCGTTAGAGGCTGACCGTGGTTCGGATACACGTAAAACTCCAGTTCAAGCCAAGACCGCGCCGAAATAACTTGACCTTGTACTCGTGCGCCTAAGCAGCCTAAGTTATTCATGTTGCAAAGAACACAGCAGGCCATAAAGCCATAACAGTAAAATACTTAAGGGTATCCGTGGCCGCCGCTGAAAGTGCGTAATATAACTAAATACATATGCGTAAATAATAATAATAATACACTTTTATGTCACTTAATGCGTGGCAAGGGCGGGCTTATTGCCTTGGGCAATTTCCTCTAGTGAACCCGGTGGTAATTATTGAAAGCGCGACGTATGGCCCCTAGCCACCCATAAGGTGTCTAACGACGCCCATGGACATTCGGTCGTATGCGGGGGTTGCGAATGCCATGCCGGCCTGACAGTTGTCCATTCACGCCTCTCTTGAAGTACCCGAGACTGTACTTAGGGTGAAATATCTTAATAATCTTGATACATAATAATGTTTTAAATTACCTGATTAATAATATCATCCCTATATTGTTATATTATTTTCTCAGGGTTTAATTATTGTTTCTCAGTGGACTAAATCTCTCTTCAGTGGACTAAATCTTCATCTCTCTCCGTGCATGTCGTAAAAGGCGACTAAGGGATAAGGACAAGATGCCGTGTTAAAGGGCGATAGGCTCGCCACCTCTCACCTTGGCACGGTACTTCCATCGAGTCGTGCAGCAGGTGGGTCTTCGTGCCTTACTTGCTGCTTGATCAATTGAATCTTGTTAGAATACTTTGCGAAACGTGGTGGTTGGTGTTGTGCTGTAATTTACCAGTGTTCTTGCAGCACAACACCGATTACTCTGCTTACCCCGATTGTCGGGATTCAGCGTGTGTGATATATGTAAAGAATGCAATCGTCTTCATATTGAAACAGTCGAAAGCATCATTCAGTGCAAATTTAATTTCAAAAATGACTTGTTCGAGACAACGAACGTTCAGTGGAGACTGGAGACTAAGTCCGCATATTTCAGTCGCACATGTCAATTATGTGTATATGTACATAAACAACGTACGTTCAGTTGGTTCAGTGAAGACTTTTGGCTATCTGTGAGCTTACAGAGCTGCATGGATCGTTATGAATCGGACACTTCTCTAGGGCCTATAATTTATTGGCTATGGACATTTAAAACCATTGCCTACCTAATTATTTCCTACAGAATTTATGTGTAATCTATCTTTAAATGTAAAATATGCCTATCATCTAAAATTTAATTTAATATTCATAGAACAGGTGCTGCATTTGATTTTCTTAGGTTTTGATATAGTGTCCCGGTCAGTACTTACACCTTAATGGCAACCCTATACTAGATGCCATGTCAGTACGTCCCTTTGGTCGTGCCGGCTACACTTAAATGGACGGAAATCACCAACTATTTACATAGCCGTTTCGACATACATTCCATACAGTGCGGTGCTAGTAAGGTAAGAAAGGAAGTGACCTACAGTTTTACGTGAAATCCTAAACCACGCGTGGATTAATTAATAGATATAAAAAATGCATTGTCGTCATTAACATTTTATTTAAATTAGTTTACAACGCAACGCCATATCAACACGAAAGACCGTTGCTTTTGTTGCTAATTAAAATAGTTGCTGAAAATTTTGCTAATTAAAAATGATTTCATATGTTCAACTAAATATTTTGTCTCGTTTTTTCTATATTATTTTTGTTTTATTTTATCATGCGATTGATCTTTCCAATATACAGACATCTTCACTATTCATAATAGTGGAGGATTTAGTGCGATATACCCTGCATTTTTACTTAGAAGGCTCATACTTGCAACAGTTGTTCCTTAGGTGCTCCTGAGTGGATTTCCACCGGTAGACATCGGGGGTCACCGCGGGGGTGGCGGGGGGAGGGGGTGGAAGTTTGCTTCTGCCGCGCTTCACTTTGTACCCTATTCCTTCAAAACTATAGGTATTAGGGCAAGTGTGATGTCATTTTCGGATAACTCAAGGACGACGGTTTCATTTCTGGAAGAAACATTTTGCCTTTCCATACAAAAAAATATAAATATTAGGCAAAACTCACAAAACGTGAAAATATTTTTTTTAAATAAACGTCGTTTACTTTTGAACTACTAAAGATAAAGATAAATAAAAAATATAGGCTAAAAGCTGCGTTTACCGGGATTACAAATATATAAATTTTATTGGGATGGCGTAATAATAAGTGAGTGAAAAAAATTTCAAAACAGTGCCGTGTATTTACATTTTGAGGCGAACATCGTGCTAAGATGCGTAGTGAATTGATACGTGATAATTATTATTATTATACATTTGTAAAATTATTGCTAATTAAACATTAAATTATTCACATACACACACACCCACCCTCACATACACACACACATACCTACCTTACCCATGTTTGTGATTGCTACCTAAAGTAAATGCTTTATATTATTACCATGTCGTCATTTTAGATTTTTGGAAACTGACACGGTTGGCTACATCACCTACAACATCCGTGATGTAAGCCCATAACACCGGGTGAACTAGGTGCCATGTCAGTGCTTCCCTTCATTTCGCGCCGGCTACACTGAACTGGACGGAAAACACGAACTATTCACATAGCCGTTTCGACCGAAGTTCTATTAATTTCATAAAGTTTTAACAGTTTATATTAGTTATATTAGGTAAAAAAAAGTCGTTCCGGAAGTGACGCAGTTCCAGAAAACGCATGAAACAGAGGCAAGGCCCTCGCTCGCTGTGGTACTGTAAAAAAATTACATTATAATAACAATCTATTGTGTCTATACTTAATATAGGTATAGGTAATGCAAACATTTAAGTCTTTACTTATGGAAGTCGCAATATCATGGCAGCAAAGTTACTGGCGGAAAGCAGTGGTTCCGTACCGCTGAAGGCCGGGAGGAATGGGGGAAAACTGGAGAGGCATATGTCCAGCAGTGGACGCTTACACGCTGACTGACTGACTGACTGACTGAAAGGTACTGGTGGTGTTTTCCAGTACCTATGTGCACCCACAGCTCTTCAAGCTGAGGTAATTTTTGCACCTGTGCAACTGCTAGCACTACGACATCGGTATCTACAGTACGTAGCATAATTTTTGTTAAGCCCATCATACGAGTATCCGCCTCTTCATGATTACACGGGGCTAATCGCTGTGTGTCACGGGCACGGGTGATGTTGGTGAAAATATTTGGCCCATCCGTTATGCAAACTTCTTTCCCATTCTCAATTTCGTTTGCGTAGGATTGGCAGAGTATTGAAAGCAAGTGAAACAGTCCTTCTTTGTTTGAATTGTCCCTTAGGAAATTCCCCCAGCCTTTAGGTATTTTGGCCGTAGCAGAGACCAGTGTTTTTTGTCCAGTGCCACGTTTTTCTCTGGTTATATTTTTTAGACTGTCGCTCTTATATGCTCGCTTATACGCTCTTAAACGCGGCGGTGGCGCACGTACGGTGCAGAGCGGGGGCCGACTAGAATCATACGCACCCCGCAGCTATCCCCCGTCCGCTCGGCTCTAATGGATATAGGTAAGTAGGCATAGGTACGTACTTACTACGTACCGACCTAATAAATAATCGACAAATTAATAGAGTAGTTAATTAGTAATTAATAGTCGAGTCGGCGACTGTCCTCCTGTGAAACTTGGAAGCGAAACCCTACCACACACTAGCTCCGTGCGTTATGTAGGAATGCACTTAGATAGGAGGCAGACATTCAAAGAGCACATCAGGTGCAAAAGACAGGAACTGAACCTACGGCTCAACAAACTGCACTGGCTGATGGGCAGAGCCTCTAAACTGAGCACATCCAACAAACTCCTCATCTACAAAGCGGTCATCAAGCCGGTGTGGACATATGGCATACAGTTGTGGGGCACTGCAGGCAACAGTAACATTGAGATCTTGCAGAGATTCCAAAACAAAGTGCTTCGAAACATATCAAACGCACCATGGTTCTCTAAAAACGATGACATACACGAGCATCTCAAAGTGCCGAGCATAAAAGCTGAGATCCAGTCGAATTGTACCAGATACAAGACGAGGCTAAAAAATCACCCAAATATTCTGGCCACGGTACTCCTGGACCACACCGGCCCTGGAAGGCTGAAACGACACCAAGTGTTGACCCACCCTAGATCTTCGACACTAACAACCAAAAGGGAGAGCCGTCAATGGATGGCTCACCTCAAACGCCATACCCCAAACAACAAATAATCTGCTTATGGTAGAGTTCCGATGGCAGATGGATAAATCAGAAAAAAAAAATTATAGAACTAATATAAAATGTTAATAGAACTTTATGAAATTAATAGAACTTCGGTCGAAACGGCTATGCGAATAGTTCGTGTTTTCCGTCCAGATCAGTGTAGCCGGCGCGAAATGAAGGGAAGCAATGACATGGCACCTAGTTCACCCGATGTTATGGGCTGACATCACGGATGTTGTAGGTGATGTAGCCAACCGTGTCAGTTTCCATAAAAAAATGACGACATGGTAATAAATATAAAGCATTTACTTTAGGTAGCAATTACAAACATGGGTAAGGTAGGTATGTGTGTGTGTATTTGAGGGTGTGTGTGTGTGTGTATGTGAATAATTTATTGTTTAATTAGCAATAATTTTACAAATGTATAATAATAATAATTATCACGTATCACCTAGGTACTGTTTTCGCTATGTTAGCGTCAAAATGTAAATACACCGCACTGTTTTGAATTTTTTTTTCACACACTTACTATTACTCCATCTCAATAAAATTTATATATTTGTAATCCTGGTAAATGCAGCTTTTAGGAAATATTTTTTATTTATCTTTATCTTTAGTAGTTCAAAAGTAAACGACGTTTATTTAAAAAAAATATTTTCACGTTTTGTGAGTTTTGCCTAATATTTATATTTTTTTGTACAGAAAGGCAAAATGTTTCTTCCAGAAATGAATCCGTCATCCTTGAGTTATCCGAAAATGACATCACACTTGCCCTAATACCTATAGTTTTGAAGGAATAGGGTACAAAGTGAAGCGCGGCAGAAGCAAACTTCCACCCCCTCCCCCCGCCACCCCCGCGGTGACCCCCGATGTCTACCGGTGGAAATCCACTCAGGAGCACCTAAGGAACAACTGTTGCAAGTATGAGCCTTCTAAGTAAAAATGCAGGGTGTCCATACAAACTATCGCACTAAATCCCCCACTATAATAGTATTATGTATGTAATGTTTCTTTTCCAGTTGAATGCTTCCCATGCACGACTCGTGTTCCCATGGTTGGTAGAATGTTTTTCTAAATTCGCAAAAGACGTATTTCCACTAAACCGATCTCCCCAAGGTCGTTCTAGAATGACCTAAATAGATACTAACACAACATTTATTGTTTTGTTTTCATCATACTCTCAAACGCCCGAACGGAAGCTCAACGTCGGAAAATCCAGCGCGAACCTTCATTTCCACACTGAGGTCACTGCATTATCTATCTCAAACAACCCTCGACTTACCTGCATTCATTTACATTACATTTTTCATTATATTCCACTTTTTCCTCATTCACATGCTTTTAACGATTATTATTCTACTGTTTATAGACACTAGATATGTTATTTGTTTCCATTATTTACTTGAAATGAGAAACGTGCGTGTTTTAGCGATTTTTTTAAACGGAGCGCCGCGCAAGACGTCCACTCGCGTCGATTTGCCGCAGCAGACTGAGAATTTACGCGAGTTTGATAGCAAGGGTGGGGGGGATTAATGGTTTTCGCGAATGCCTTTGTTTTGGTCGAATTGGGGTTGGAGCGGGCTACAGACCATCAGTTTTAACTGCACAGTCTTAACTGAACAGTCGAACTGTTCAGTTAAAACGTATGTGTGTAGGCATAACTGAAAACTGTACAGTTGAACTGACAATCTAATCGAAATATCATTAGATAAAACTGTGCAGTCTAAACTGTACAGTTAAAACTGAAGGTGCGTAGCAAAAAAACTGCACAGTTGTTAGTTTTGCATAAGCATCGTGCGATATAGCACATCTCATAACAGTATTTTGTTTTATTATTTTAGGTGTGACTAAATCAAGCAGTTGCAAGTACGTTTTTTCATCCATTCTTAAATAATTATTATAGTCTTTTGGAGTAATTCTGAGCTCTTCCAGTAAATTATTATGCGTATATTGTTTTCTTTTTAATAACCAATGTTTACACCACATTTTTTTCGTTCTTTGTCTTCTTTTTTTCAAAATGTTCAATAGTCCAACAATTGCCACAGCGTCATCCGGTGAAGCCATTTCAACGTATCACTTCAAGCGAACAGAGATCACAACTGATAAAACTGAACGTATGTAGACACTAGGAATGTCAGTTATATATAATTGAACAGTTCAACTAAACAGTTAAGACTGTGCAGTTAAAACTGAAGGTCTGTAGCCCGCTCGGTTTCGTTCGATAAGTTTAGTGAAAACACCATGTGAACGTGTGGTAGAAAGATTTATGTTATTTGGAAATATTTTGAGTGTTTTTCTAATCGAAAGATTTCTGAAAAATGCTTGTACTGGCTATGTTTGTTGGACGCATAGCAAAGAAAGTCGTTAGTTAGATAGATAGAAAATTCTTTATTGCCCCACAAAGGCATAAACTAGTCTATACCAAGTGTTTAGAAGGTGGCTGGGTACCTGTAAAGTTGTCAAAACTGTATTATAGGTTAGTTCCCACAGGACAAACTTAGTTTAGTGTGGGAAGTGACATAATAATATAATGTAAATTTAAAACATTTTATATAATAAATAAATTTCATTTAATTTAATTTATTTACGTAATACAACGTAATAATAAATAGAAATCAGGAAACATAGTGTTATGATAAAATAAGGAGTTATGTCATGTTAAATATACAGTGTGTTTCAGGATAGGCTTGAGAAACTTCAGAAATAGAAAGTACCCATTATTGAAAGAAAAAAATCCCTATCACTCAAAAATCTTAATTCCATTTTTTATACAAAAATTGGAAATGTAATAAAAACTCGATGGACAGTGAATCTGGGGAGATTGGGCAAAAGTGCAGTCTAGGTCTAGGGAGTGCAATGACCTAGTCCAGTTCCCTTTTTCTTTTAATGTCATTGAACTTTCAGTGTTCGGAATTGACCTACATGCAGATGAGTTAATGATTTTATTTTTATTTATAAATGCTGACGTTAACCGTTCACCATATATTTATGAAACAATTTTCACCAAAAGCTACTATAAAATTACCGAATCTGGGAAAAAGATTCAGAGCTTTTCGTCTTCAAATATCCCCCTTTCGATTACTGAAGTTACGAAACCCTATCCTGAAACATCCTGTATATAGCTAATTCTAAATTTATGAAGTTATACTTAGTTGAGAATATGCGTAGTTGGCATAACCTGGACTCAGTATTTTGGTCATTGCTCGGCGCAGCGAGTAGGTGGCGTGGTGGTTGATATATGAAAAAAACCGGCCAAGTACGAGTCGAACTCGCGCATCGAGGGTTCCGTATTGCCATGTCATGGTCAGGGCCACACACGCCACCTATGGCGTGATTTATGAAATACTTCATATTAGTTAAAATTCATGATTAGTTAAAATGCTTAATTTTCTTTTCGGTAGATGGCGCGCATACACTTTTTAGATTCTTATATGGGTACCCCCGTGAATTTTGTACTTTTTTCCTATTTTATAATTTTTTGTTATATCTGCCATAATACATAATAACACATACCTATTATGTGAAAATTTCAACGGGCTACCTATTACGGTTCAAGAGATACAGCCCTCGGACAGACGGACAGACCGACAGGCAGATGGCGTAGGCGTAGTAATAGGGTGCCGTACGACGGATACGGAACGCTAATAATCTCAAAAACATTCTTAATCCAATTTCACTAACACTGTAATTTCGAATTTGTAATTTTTGAGTGTTAAAAATAACATTGTAAAAAGACAGACTGTCGCGAAAACAGATGTAGATCACACTTTCTAAACGTTTTTCAAGTTTCTTATCAGTGTTTTCTTTGTAAATACCAGTTCAATATTTTATAGAATAGAATAGAATAGAAACTCTTTATTGCACACAATTGAAAGAAGAACAGTACACGACAAGAAACAGGAAATACAGGAGTGCGCAAAGGCGGACTTATCACTGCAAGTGATTTGTTCCAGTCAACCTTTGGGTGATGAGGAATAAAGTAATAGAGAAAGAAGTAAGATACACAGAAAGAAACGTATCAGCATATACCTAGTTAGGGCACATACATACATACATAGCGTCACGCCTGTTTCCCAGTGGGGTAGGCAGAGACAACGAATCTCCACGTGCCACGATCTTGACACACCTCTGCCGCCTCTTCCACTCTCATAATTTTCTCCATGCATGCTCGTCGGTTACGGGTACTACACACTTAACCCTTTTTGAGCACATGCCCGATCTGGTCCAGGTACGTGCGTCTAGGGTGACCTTTTTTTGTTTTACGGAAACTGACACATCACCTACAACATCCGTGATGTCAGCCCATAACACCGGGTGTACTAGGTGCCATGTCAGTGCTTCCCGTCATTTCATATCGGCTACACTGAACTGGACGGAAAACACGAACTATTTACATAGACGTTTCGACCGATCTTTCATTCAGTGCAGTGGTACCAACCCGGACGGGATAAACCCTACCACCTAGTAAGGTAGATTCGGGACCCTTCCCGAATCTTCCACTCAGATTCGCTACATAAATTTCTTTCGTTAGTCTCCTATCATCCATTCTTCCAACATGACCGAACCACCAAAGCATTCCTTTCTCAATCGGCACAAAACAATTCTTAATGCCACTTCGAGCTAGAATACCAAGCTCATCATTGGGTCCTTCGAGCCGAATGACTAATGGCTATATCGAACCAAATTAGATATAGCCCACAGTTATATAGACCTAAATACTACTCTAGATTTTATCAGATACATAATAAGACAACTATAACGCAGCACTTTTAATTTTATGAAGCATGTTTTTTATCTATGAAAAATTTAATTTGCTGTCTTACTCATATGAATGTCATATTTATTGGATGTTTTAACATGCCATTGCGTTTTCAGTATTACAAAACTGTACCGTACATGCTATATGTATGTAGGTACATATTATACACAGATTTACCATCAGTCCATCACTGACCTAAATATTGCTCAAAACAAACCTACTCGTGATAATTTTACAACAATCAGTTACATCATTCCAAAGATCCACTCACCGCAAACGGTTCAAACCAGGCAATCCGATTATCGTGTAATACACTTCTCACACATTTTAGCACAAATTTTCACCTCGATGCACAGCGAAGCTATTTCGAAACGTCTCGAAACTGCTAAAAATAAACTACCTAATTTCACATCGAGAGGAGACGATTCTTTCGGTTGGCCTTTCGATTCGTTTTGGGGTTCGAAATTCGAAATGCGAGTTCGTATGGTTCGGTCCGCCTGCCCGGGCAAACTGTTGGGATTGTTGGCACGTTCCCGTAACAAGTTTGAATTTAGAACAGGCGGCTCGGAAACACGCACAGGCGTGCGTCTAGCTATATTTATGCTTGCCGCTGTCCGCCGGGGCATCGTATCTTCACTTCATACCGATGAGGACGCAGACATAGTATAGGAGGTAGAGTAAGTAAGATGTAGGTAGAGTAAGAGTAGGTATATCTATAGATAATGAATGATCTTCTTCTTCATCGACCCGTTGCTGTCCACTGTTGGCAACAGGCAATCCAGGCGACAAACAGTTTCCTCTGTGCTTTCCGAAACCAGTGACGACCGGCGCGGCGGCAGCCCGTTTCAGGTCGCCTGGTCATTTGAATGGAAAAATTGTTCGTAAAATTAAGGTAGAGTATGGGACCAGCACAAAAGATCGTATTATGCAGGAAATCGTATTAACCGGGATCGTATTAAGCGGGGTTTACGTTAGATGGCGCGCATACACTTTTTAGTTTCTTGTATGGAGACCCCGTGAATTTTTTACTTTTTATTATTTGTTGTTATATCGGCCATAATAACACATATTCTGTGAAAATTTCAACGGGCTACCTATTACGGTTCAAGAGATACACAGCCCTCGGACAGACGGACAGACAGACAGACAAACAGACAGACAGGCGTAGGCTTAATAATACGGTCCCGTACGACGGATACGGAACCCTAAAAAGGCAATATTTCGTTATTCCTCAATAAGGAAGGGCGAAAGGAGGGGAGGTTTGTTGGAGTGATATCAGAGAAAAAAGATTTGGCAATATAACAAAATTGTTAAGAAATATTAAATTTTTTCCACAAAATTTTTGTCAAAGAAAAGCACCCTGGTTTTACATTTGTCCGTGTATGCGTGTTTTTATTTTGAATGTAAAAATGTCTTTATTACGTAGGTAGTGTCTCTACCTACCCCTCAAACAAGAATGGTAAGACGTATGTATCTACCTAACTTGCCTACATAAAAAAAATACAATTTACATGAAAAATGGGAACCTGACGAATCTTCTCGTATGTTCTGTCAACATTGAGAACATTCTCGAGAATATATGAAACTTTCCGAAAGTTCTCGAGAGCGTTCGGAGAGTTTTGAGAATTTTCAACTCTAGTTCGGATTCCACTTAAAACTGTAGATTCCTTCCCTTCTTGGCTTACTAGGTGGTAGGGTTTAACACGCTCGGATTGGTACCACCGCCCTGAATAAAAGGTCGGTCGAAGCGGCTATGTAAAAAGTTAATAATGTAATTTCCGTCCAGTTCAGGGTAGCCGGCACGAGCAAAGGGAAGCACTGGCATGGCACCTAGTTCACAAAGATGTTATGGGCTGACATCACAGATGTAGTGGTGTAGTAGCCAACCGTTTCAGTTACCATTGAAATATATAAATATATTACTTACATAATAATATATTACATAATTCACAGATCGACTTTCATCGAGTGAGTCACAGCTAATGGGCATGTCCTTCACGAACACGAGTCGAGTTGGGATGAGACTGTACCAATTCACTAAGTAATTAGTCAGCGTTCACGCATTTGTCACACATTTAGTCACGCAGGTTTGGAGGGATGCCATAATGACGGAAGCTTGCATAGAAGGTCCCGGTGCCAAACGCAGTCAACGACTTTGGAAATATCCAATGCGACTGCCAGCGGCTCCCCGAAGTTGTCCAGTCTTCCGGCCCATAAACGAGTATGCTACCTAACGTATCCAGTCTTTCGGCCCATATACGAGTATGCGTATCAAATGTCCACTCTATCGGTCCGTATAAGAGTATGCGTAACGTATGTCCAGTCTTTCGGCCCATATACGAGTATGCGTAACGTATGTCCAGTCTTTTGGGCCATATACGAGTATGCGTAACGTATGTCCAGTCTTTCGGCCCAGAATATATGCGTGACGTAGAAGATCTCCTGTGTGTGGACCACGCTTTACGGAAACCGTACTGTTTGTCATCCATGAGCTATTTGTTTCTAAGTGCGTTAGGAGCTGGGAGATTTAAAACGCATTGAATAAAATCGAAGTTATCGCATTGGGCCGATAGTTTTAGGGGTTCGCTGGGTCGCTCTTTTTTTTTTGGAGATAAAACTAACGCATAAAATTATTTCGATTATGTCGAAAATATGAGTCTTTAAAAAAAAAATTGCTGAGCTCTTTATTTGAAGCTTTATGTGGTAAACAAGCAGGTCGAACTTCCTTTATTTAGACTACTTCGTCCGCCATCTAGCGGGTGGCTTACGCATTTTATAGAAGTTAGAACGTAAAAATATATTATGCGAAGTTAGCTTATGTACCAAAGATGTCGCCAGGGGTGAACAATAAATATTACGAAAGTAAAATATAGATGGCGCTATATTTCATCGTTCAAACAATTCAGTCCTCAAAAAAAGTGTAAATAGAAACCAAACGGCAAAGTATTGGTTTCGGTCTTCAATTTAGCCGGCGGCAATGAAGAATGCTCATAGGTATACAAATTCGCTTTAAACTTTCTTATAATAGAGTTTGTATGTATAGAAATACACTCGTTTTTGTTTCATTCAAAAAGGTCAAGTAGTTTTGATTTTACATTCATTTAAAACTCCCGTAAATTTCGAATATTGCGCGCGGGCGCCCGGCCATGGCGTGACGTCACGTTACAACATTCGCTCTCATGCACTCACTCACTCGTACTCGCCCGCCCTCCTCCGCGCCTCCGCCAGCATTACTGGATTGTTTATTTTGTTTCGTGTCGTAAAGTTTACAGTTCTATTCAAATAATTAATATTACAGTACAATGGAAAAAGGATGTGAAAAAGGACAATCGAACAATCTACCGAAAATCGATGCTATTACGGTCGCTCATTATTTTAAAGAGAATAGTGATTTCTTTGCCGCCGAAATGAGAGGAGTGAAAATGCAAAAGTAAGTTTACTTCTCTGTCTGCCTTCTAACATTTGCTTTTCCAAAATCTATAATACCAATCAATACCCATTTTCTCGTTATAATAATATTTTACTAATAAACTTAATCCACAAATAACTTTTTTTTTATGTAAACCAAAATGGGTGGCTGTGTCGAGAGACCAAAGGTACAGTCGACAGAGCCAAAAACCCCTCTCCTCGCGAAACCACGCTCAGTGAGGCGCCATGCCAGCAGATTTGCGGACTGTTGCTAGGCTGTCTAGCCCGTTGATACGACGTTTGAAGACACCCAGGTTAAAGGATTCGGGAAACACACTCGCCGGGAGACAGTTCCACACCCTAGCGGTGCGACAAGGAAACGATTTTGAGAACCGATGGGTTCTCAAAAGCCCAATGTCAACAACAAAAGGGTGCTCAGTTTCTCTGCGACGAGTGCTGCGAAGATAGGTTGGATGGCAAGGAATAAGGGAAGCAAGTTCCTCCGGGCAGCGTCCATGATAGTACCTGTAGAACAGACTCAGTGACCCTACAAATCGTCTGTGACTGAGAGACTCCAGGTCATCAGTCAGTTTCGGGTATCCCACCAGACGGACGGCTCGGCGCTGTATTGAATCCAAGGACGCCAACACATACTGGGGGCTGCCTTCCCAAAAGTGGCTACAGTATTCCATCACCGGCCTAATCTGTGATTTGTACAACATGAGTAGTTGTGCCGGTGAGAAGAACCTCCTATTTCGGTATAGGATCCCCAGTTTTTTTTATGCGGTTTTGGACTTGGACTCAATAAACTGCCTAAAGCCCACGTCCTTGGAAATGTTGCACCCCAGTAGGTCTAGGTGCTCCGAGACAGGAACGACATTGCCTTGGAAACTTGCAAGGAAAGGGAAGGGGTCGACCTTAGCAGAGAATACACAGCATTGCGTCTTGCGAAAGTGGCAACATTTTCAAGATTTGTTGAGTGTAATGAAGTGAGTTAAGTAATTTGTTTCAACTATTGTTGAGTGTAATGAAGTGAGTGAAGTAGTGACATTACGCGGCGTCAAACGTCTATTAAAATGATAGTCTTTCAAATGTTAAATAAATTATATCCCCTAAGCCCTAAACTATGCGTCTCCGCACTTTCCCTTTTTCCTTTGGGTGAAGGAGGGGGGATTCCCCTCCTTCACCCCTCTACTCCACCTCCCGCTAGCCCGCTAAATCGAAACTACCTATAATAAAGACATACCCTAATAAAATACATCTTGTTAAAATTTTACATTAAAGGTTTTGTACCTCTGGTCTGATAGTGTTTTATTATATTTATACTTACCTAACTAATGAAAACTATATGAGGGAAACATAATAAAAAAACATGACACATTATCCCAAGTCCCAACCTTTCAACCAAGATTTAATATGCTGTCTAACTACGACCTTCGCATGATAAGCACGATGACGCTATAAGGCAAATATAATAACTAGTCAAGTAAGTAGGTACAACCTTCATGCGCAATCTACGGAGCAATGTAACCAATCTAGATTTTATTAAAATAAAAACTCTATTTACGTCAAAGTGATCTTCGCAACAATAAACTGTACTTTTAGCTCCAAATGGATCCAACCTCTTCATGGCTTTTATCCATTTCTTTCTCTTTTGGACATTCAGTGGAACCGAAAAAACCAACTTTTCCGGTGCATTGGTGGTTGTACTTTTGCATTTTGGCACTACACATGATTTTCTAGTGTTTGGATTAGACATTTAAACAAGTTTTTCCGTAATCTTCTAGTCAACTCTGACCGTGCCTCACAGAGAATACAATATACTGCCCCGTACCGGTGTTCGCGCGACGACGGACTGCGCGAGTGTTGTGACGTGACGTCATCGCAGCGAGCGCCGCCGGCTCCCGCGTCATGTACCTATTTTCTAAATTCCATATCTCGGTAACTAATTCCTTAACCCTGCAGTGGTCGCGACCCAAAAAATTACACCATTGCTCGCGCGCGGACTGAGACTCCGCAACCTCGCCGCGCCTAACTTTTTATTAGGTTTTTTTGGTTGTTAGTTTATATTTAAAAAAAGGAATTGATATTTCAATAAAAGCTTTATTTTTCCAACAAATGATCCAATAACATGTTTCTTAGTTGCTTTGGACAAGTAATAATCTAAGTTAGAAAAAAATAAAGAAAAATCATCGAAAAAATATTTCTCAAAGAAATCTCAAAAATGAACCATCAAAATCTAACAAATCACAATACTTTTGGTTTTTTATTACAGTCGTACTCTCTCTCCTTAAGGAAACACCATAAGTAGCTATATTAATTAATTATACAATAACAAAAACAAAATTTTTAGTAAACAAATCGGAATTTTTTTTTTTACTGATAAACAAATTTTTTTTGCACATTCTGGGCATAACGCTGATATCACATGTTCGAGACATACATATTTTCGACAAGCTATGTTTCCGCAGCGATATTTAGTCGATCGATTCTTCTTTCGATCACAATAATGGCATCTATTACGAGTTACGAAGTTTTGTCTACTGGTGCTGGCCTGTTGGTCTAATGGGATCATCAATACTTCTTTCAGGCGAAGTTTTATTGTTGGAAGTAAGTTTTGGCTTACTATACTTGAGTGCAGATGGTATTTCAGAAGATTAGTCAAACCTTTCAAGAACTCTCTTGGCGCGAAGTAATCGCGCGCGGACTCTCCGTCCGCGCTCTGCAATGCAACACAAGTGATCGCGCGCGGACTCAGACTCCGCAACAGGTATGTGTGCGTTCCCTGTGAATACCAGCGCACGACTGATAACGTTTCGCAAGAACCCCGCACGAGATGAGAATTCCGGGAGTGCGAGTTCTGTGCTGTTAATAGTAAAAAAGATATCCAACAAAGTGCAAATATGCGGAGTCTGAGTCCGCGCGCGACCACTGCAGGGTTAATCGACATACTTTCTTCGCAAATGTTTTTTTATTTTTTATAAAGAATAAAATGACGTAAAAATCTGAGTTTGTTAGCATTCTTCATTCAAGGAACGCATTGAATGACATTAATTCCTGCAGGAACACGTTATACCTAATTGTCACGACTACTCTAGATCTATATATCTCTTGTTCTACATAAAGAAAAAGACAAAGGCAGATCCTCGCTCCCTGGTTCTGGTTGACGACATTGTTGACGATGATCTAACGATATCTCAATTTATTTATTTGAATTACATTCTACGCCATCTGTTGTTTTTAAAATATAGGTACCATTGTTTTCGGATGTGAAAGTACGGACGTAGATATCTATTTGTATTAATTGGAACGTCGAACGACAGGTACGAATGTGTCTAAACAAAATTAAATAATACATAAGTCAGTATATAAGTCAATGACATAAGTACATAATAGTTTTAGTTAAGTCACGATGTAGGAAAGTTCTTTCTGATATTTAATGTTTATATTCTTTGCACACATGCTTTAAAATACATACTGGAAAATAAGAAAAAGTAAAGAAAGAGTGAGAAACAGTCAAATGTGCCAATGTAAGCACATCCGAAAATAATGGTGGATTTTAAAGTTAGCTACATACAACTTTTTTACTCTTCGGTGGCGTTGTGAGTCATTAAAAAAACCGGCCAAGTGCGAGTCGAACTCGCGCACCGAGGGTCCCGTATCGCCATGTCACGGCTAGCGCTACTCACGCCATCTAGATGGCGTGTTATGAAATGCTTCATATTAGTTAATGTCATGCTTCATAATCTATTCGGTAGATGGCGCGCGCGCATACACTTTTTGGTTTCTTCTATGGGAACCCCGTGAATTTTTTACTTTTTCTTATTTTTATTATTTGCTGTTATATCGGCCATAATAAAATAACACATATTCTGTGACAATTTCTACAGGCTACGTATTACGGTTCAAGAGATACAGCCCTCGGACAGACAGACGGACGGACAGACAGACAGACAGACAGACGGCGGCGTAGGCTTAGTAATAGGGTCCCGTACCTGTTAGGGAACCGTAAAAAGGAGTTTTATTTTGAGATCATCGTCAACCGGAAGGAAGGAAACTTTATATTATGCTGCTGCCACCGCGCCGCCGCGCCGCCCGGCCCGCTCCACGCAATAATGAGATGATCTACCTACCTTTGTTTCATTCAATATGTATGTATGTAGGACAGAGATAGATCCTAGGTTAGCACTTCGTACGAAATTTTTTTTTTTTTTTTTTTTTTTTTTTTTAGATAATAGAAATAGAGCATAGCTAGCGGTTCACAGCTGTCAATTACATTGTCTATGGATTATATCATCATTTTCATTGGATTGAAAAAGATGGCGGACGGCGGAAGTTTGTCGCGTCGTCGTCGTCGTTGTAATTAGAAATATATATTTTTGTGGCTCTCGCGAGAATTTACACAGCAGACGCTAAAAGCTAAACGTTAAAACAGAAATGGCTGTATACTTTAGTTTTGCCCGTTTCGGGAGGAAACGAATGAATAAATAAAAAATGTCTATGGATTATATTGCCCACTAATTATTTAAAATATCCTATATATATCTATAGTATCAAAAGATATTTCAGTAGTACAAACGGAAGTTGTGAGTTTTGTAAACGAACTGCTTAGGTAGCTGGGGCTCGGACTCCCTCCCTCGACCCCACCACCCCTCCACTATCACTAGTGGGCCACGTGGGTTATGGACGCTCCCACCCACCACCACGTAGTCAAATAAGTAATAATATTATGTAGCTATGAAAAATAGGCGCAGTCCTTCCATCGCGTCATCCACCGGATGACTTTTCGTGCCTTACAAAGAGAATTGTAATTAACCAGGAGAGTGCCTTACTTCTTCTTGATAGCTATCATGTCCGAATACTTTGAGAAACGTGGTGGTCGGTGTTGTACTGTAATTTACCGGAACAATACCAGTTATTCTGCTTACCTCGATTGTCAGTACCTATGCACCGTGTGGTATTGTATCTTCAAATAATATAGTGAATGGAACATTCGAAGATGCCCAACTTTTTAAATTTTGCCCTATCGTGGTTTTATACTATATACTGGTATCCCCACCCCAATAGTTGTCCGCCACCTGAAATACCTGCTTGATCCTACAACCGCTCCTTTAGCTCCTTTCGGAAAACTTCGGCTCCAAGGAGGAATGTGTGGTATGAGTTGTGTAGTATTATGTATGAGTGATTTTTTGTTGGTTAAAAAAAAATAACCAGGGTTGGTTGGTTAACCCTAACCTAATGTTGAGGCGGCGCATGTCGTTTTTGTTACGTTTGTATTTCCGAAAATAAAGCTTTCTTAGGTGGTTATAAAAAAAACCTAATTTTAGCACCCTAACATTGCTAAAAAAACAAAACAAAACAAATTTTGACAAAAGGGACACGAACCCATGGTCGAGATCGAAAAAATAAAAACCCTACACTCTTATACCACTGAGCCACCAAATTACATAAACGGCCAAACGAATATCGGATTCAGTTGGTTCGGTTTCGAGCCGAGTCAACCCGAGCCGTGTATCCGAAAGGAGCGGCAGGATCCGCCAGAGCTTTCAGGTGTCAAACCGTGTCATTCATTCACCGCCCCGACTACTGATGGGTCGATCACGGGATTGAATCTTTATGGGCGGGATTTTATCATAAAAACCTGGATTTAATCCTATTCTAGGACCGAATGAGGATTTTATGTTTTGAGGCTAAGTATGTGAAGTTGTTCTGTAATATGAGCGAAATTTTATCATAAAGTCCCGGATTTAATCCTATTTTAAGATCGAAAGGATTTTATGTTTTTAACTAGCCTTTGCCCGCGGCTTCGCTCGCGTGAAATTCGTATTTCAAAAGAAGAAACTAAATCATTAAGGGCGAGGCCGAAGACTGAGCTGCGTTCAGGTTAATGATAAACCTTCTCGAATAAAGTATGTTTTAACTAGCTTTTGCCCGCGGCTTCGCTCGCATGAAATTCGTATTTTAAAAGAAGAAACTAATTCATTAAGGGCGAGGCCGAAGGCTGAGCTGCGTTCAGGTTAATGATAAACCTTCTCGAATAAAGTATGTTTTTAACTAGCTTTTGCCCGCGGCTTCGCTCGCGTGAAATTCGTATTTCAAAAGAAGAAACTAAATCATTAAGGGCGAGGATCTCGTTACGAGCCACGCAAGTTTGTAACGAGTTTTCACGAGTCGTATTTGTGACTGGTCATTGCAAGGGATCGCTTGGACTATTCGCTCTAATCTGATGACATTACATCTCTGATTACATTACACAAGTAGTATTAAGCGGCGGGTGGCCGAGTTTTTGGGCATCGGGTTCTCATGCAAGAGGTCCGAGGTTCGAATCCGGTCGGTGTGTACCAATGAGTTTTTTCTGACGAAAAAATTTACGTGCATACTTACACCTGCTGCTTCACCGTTTAGAACTGGTGTAAAAGTAGGTACCTTCCCTTGCCCCTTACGAGGTTGTAGGCTCAAATTGTAGCCGACTGGGTTAGTACCACCGTACTGGATGTAAGATGGCCGCATAGCAGCCTCGGCTGTGTTCTCTTCTAGTTCAGTATATCCAGCAATCCAGGGAAGTTTCAGGTATGCACGGGCACCTACCTTCTCGTAGGTGATATTGGCTGGTCGGAGAATGTGCTTAGGCCCCTTCGACTCAGGCGACCGGATTACATAAAACAGTATTATTTTTAGTAACTATTATAGTTTACTAGCTTTTGCCCGCTCGGCGCTCTCGTGAAATTCGTATTTCAAAAGAAGAAAGTAAGTTATAAAGCGAGAAGGTCGAAAGCTGAGCTGCATTCAGGGTAATGACAAACCTTCTCGAACAAAATATGTAACTACTGACTAGGCCGAAGGTCGAGCTCCTTTCAGGTAAACGTTATTTTTCTCGAAGAAACTAAGTTACCTATGGCGACGCCGAAGGCGGAGCTCCCTATAGGTAAACCATATACTTTTTCAAAGAGGCCGACGAGGCCGAAGGCCGAGCTGCGTTCAAGTAAATGATAATCCTTCTCAAAGAAACTAAGTTAATGCCCTGCCGAACGCCGAGTTGCGTTCGCGTAAACGATATTCTCGCCCTTATTTACTTACTTTCATCGACAAATATATCGTTAACTTGAACGAAGCTCCGCTTTCGGCCTCTCCCTTAGTTACTTACTTCGAAAAGGTACATGTTTCGTATCGGTGACGTCATATTTAGTTTACATGTATCCTAACTTGTACCATAAGAATAGGATAAAAAAATTAGGATCGAATCAAATTACAATTTTGGCTTTCTATAGTATGGGCAGTGCGCTTTTATAGGCACCCGCCCGCGCGCCGCGCCGCCCGCTCCGCTGCGCCGCCCGCTCCGCCACGCCGCCGGCTCGCTCATATCTGATACCTACTCGCGCTAATGGCGCGCGAAACATTTCAGTTTGGGAACCACATCTTAGCGTAACCGGAACTGAATTTTATTTAGCTTATCCTCTGTGTCGTATAGTATAGGATATAACATCCTTGTACGTTGTTTCATCGAATTCAGATGATCGGTTTAAGAGTTATGGTGGAACATACATACACAGAAAATATTTCTAAAAATCGTCAATTTAGCTTTAGTATCATACATAGAGTCTTATACCTCAGTATCTCATAAAACAAAGTAACTTACTCTATGACCATCCCTTACAGATTTATTATTAGTATTGATTTAACAAATATCGGCAGATTATGACCACAAATCCTGATTTTTTTACCGACTTCAAAAAAAGGAGGAGGTTCTCAATTCGACTGTATGTTTTTTGGTCAAACATGACCGAAATTGGTAGATCTACCAAAAAATCGGTACCTAACATTTCACACTGTCACGGTCACTGAACAGACTCTATTACCGACCTTTTTCCTCTCTCACATCACGGCGAAATGTACGCGCGCTCAAACGACCACAGATATCGATTATTTTGTGAACATAACTAGGGAATCATGCATTCAAATTAAAACCTGTCGAGACATTATTTATTTAGATATAGGAATTCATCCAGTAAAACAATGATCTACATACCTACTACCATATTATGCCTAGTACTAATGAAAACAACTCATTCACGATGTTGAAATCTAATATTAAAATAAAATCCTATTTCGTAGGATCGAATGAGGAACCTTCCCCAACTTTCCCAATAAAATCCCTATAAAGTCTCGAATAAGGATTCGGTCCCAAATGGGATTGAATCCTTGCCCATCAGTAGCCCCGACCGACTGAGACAGCCTGACGGACCGACCGACTGTACGTGTCTGACTGACTGACTGTCTGTGCGTGTGTGTTTCGTTCGTCGGGTTTCGTTTCGTGCGTTCCCGTGCGTTTCGTTCGCTCGTCCGCCCGTCTGATATCCGCTGAATCTAGTGTCTCGCGCTCCGCGCCCGCGTCCGTTCCACTGAAAAGTAGAACGAATAGCGTGTGAATACTCAAAACTCGTGTAAGAAACCCGTGTTGGTGCAGTGACAGTGATGCGGTGGTGTGATGCGCTCAGTGATCGTGCAGTGGAAGGTTGGTTTGCTGGCGTAGGATGTTGCATCGAATAGCGGTATAATCGTCAGGCATCTTTAGTGCAGTTAGCAGTATACTTCCGGACACATCTTTTTCTTAGCGTATCTCCCGCGGCTGCTTTGGAATGGCAAATGGAGCTATTCCTATACAGTGTGGCACGTAGGAGGGAATTCAGACTTTCCCGTTAGTGCCTAAATAGATTTTGATGCCAAAAATGAATGGAGTGAGCGTTTTTGGAGTTTCAGCATAATTTCAGGTGTTTATATTTTTCGAATATCATATAAAGTTTGTTCGCCCGGAGCTTAGTGTTAGATTTCGTATAAAAAAGCCAAGAACCTAACCTTGCACGTTTTGTAGATTTGGCCTACATATTTCTTCCATACAACTGGCATTGACGGCGGCTTCACTCGCGTTAACATTTCAGTTTATTCTAGCCTACAACATTTCGGGGACATGTCAGATGTCATTGGTGAAACTGCATCTAAATCAGTTAAGCCGTTTTCGAGTTATTCAAACAGTTGTCAGTTGTATTTTTTTTTTCATTTGTAAGTTTGAATACCTACGTGATACCAGAATTGCGGGTGCAAACTTGCGCTAATCCACCGCGGCATCAAGACCACTTAGTCAAAACATAAAATTTCACACCGGCAGAGTCACCGTGAGCTTCGCGGTAGTCAAACGACAAATTTACACAACATCACACGCACGCCAAACCAACCGACCCAACTTTTTTTATTCCAGTGCTAAAGTGAACCAATATGCGGAAGAATTAGATAGTAAACCGCTCTAGTTGATAACAAACATGGCTTCTCGCGGCCGCGCTCCACAGAGCAAGCACATCTCCTCCATCCTATCCAAGCTGCACGGCGCGTTCTCGGACGCCGTCTGCCCGGCGAAGCTCGCCACGGACAAGAGGACGCTCGACAAGACGTGGAAGCTCATGGACAAAGTCGTGAAACTTTGTCAGCATCAAAAGATGAATTTGAAAAATTCTCCGCCGTTCATATTGGACATTCTGCCGGACACGTACCAACGGCTGCGCGTCATATATTCAAAATACGAAGACAACATGGCCGGTCTCAATTCGAATGAGCATTTTAATATTTTCATCATCAATCTGATGAGGAAATGCAAGCAAGCGATCAAGCTGTTCAAGGAGGGGAAGGAGAAAATGTTTGAGGAGAACAGCCACTACAGGCGGAACCTCACCAAGTTGTCGCTGGTCTTCTCTCATATGCTGAGCGAGCTGAAGGCCATCTTCCCGAACGGCACATTCGCCGGCGATCAGTTTCGCATCACGAAGAGCGACGCGGCGGAATTTTGGAAGAGTAACTTTGGGAATAGGTGAGTCGACATTGTTAAAAAATTTAGGTTGTTTTGTATATTCTGTGTATTATTTATTTTGTCGGGTGTGGCTTTATCGAAGGGATCCGAGCACGCAAATTTCTATTAAGCTTAAAGCCGCATCCCCACTATGCCGAGCGGCATTAGCGCCCAGCAAAGCCGCTCGGTAAAGCCGAAATTTATGCACGTCTCCACACTGAACCTGTGGAGACGTGCCGGCGGCGTGCAGACTGCGTGGTTAAAATGTGTGACGAAGACGACTTCCTCGTCGCTACCGCTGCATTATTGATTATTTTAAGTACAATCAAGCATCGCAAAACGCGGCGAAAACAGGAACACGCCGGACAGGCAAGTGCAAAGCCGCGTGACACGTTCACACTCGTGCGTCGGCACCGTGCCGAATGATCCGAACCGACCTCGGTCGGTTTAGAATCGGCAGGCCGCGCGGCCCCCGTGTGCCGCATAGGTGCTCCTCTGCCGATCGGCATAGTGGGGATGCGGCTTAAGCCTCTACTCCTCGGGTCATCTGTACCGTAGGATTGATGCAGACATATGAATAGTTAAAGACAGGTATAGGGAATGTTCTAGGTTTTCAATCTACAGGATTATCTTTAGTGCCAAAACGTTGAAACAACAAGTTTTTTAACTTCGCTTTGATAGAAAAAGAATCGGAATATTCCTCTATTTTTACAGCAATTTCTATTGTAAAAATATAAAGAATTAATGTACATTTTTTATAATTTTTCTCCAAATACAATTTTATATTCTTTAGTGAAATTAAAAAGTCACAAAGCTAAAATTTTTCATAGGTAGGTAACTAACTGAAATGAAAAAGATTTGCAAGCGCGTTATTCACCTTCGGTTTGTTTTATCGTAAGCGCCTTGTGGCGTTTCCATCCCGCTCTAGTAAAGAGGAAACTGCCTAAAGAGGAAACGGGGTGGTGTGGTGGCGCCCCTGTCCCCGCTCCCCATTCCGCTGAGCGCATGACGTCACTATGAGTGGAAGAGGCTTAATATGTAGGCCGAGTTAAAAGATTAATTTTAGCGAAAGTTTTGAAGTGTGTGTTTCCCCAAGCCCTCAACTTGGGCGTCTCAAAACGTTGCATCAATAGGCTAGATAGCCCGGCGACCGCCCGAAAAGCTGCTGACATGGCATCTATCTCTCTGAGCGTGGTGTCGCGAGAAGAGGTGATTTTGGCCGTGTCGACTGCACCGTTGATCCCACGGCACAGCCACCCATGTTGGTTTTCATAAAAAAAACGTTTCAACAAGGGGGGAAATGCTGGTCCGTCCGTTTGTATAGTAATATTGTTGGATATTCTGGTACTTACCTAGATGAGATACCTACTACGGTACTCCGCGCCGATGTGACAGAATAGCTAACACACGAAGACTGTTTGCATGTGTTATTTGCAAAGATCTTCAACGGCTGGATGGAGTGACGTTCAACAACTTTCGTTTACCTCCTCGGAGTCGATACCCTAAGGAGGTACTTATACTTAAATGAAAGTTTTTTACTATTAATAGCATGTATAGAATGTATGATATTATTTTTTAGGGTTCCGTATCGCGTGAAATTGATATTTAAAAATAAGAAAGTAAGTAAGCCCGCTACAATACCTTTATTTCGGCGCGCGGAACAATTCGTGTTATATGAGAGCCACATCATAGCGTAACCGGAACTGAATTTTATTTAGCCTATCGTGTCGTGTCGCGTATAGTAAAATGTGCTTGTTTCATCGAGTTATGGAGGAACATACATACAGAAAAAATATCTAAAATTCTTCAATTTAGTTTTAGTAGGTACCTATCATACATTACAAACGCAGTACCTGTAACTTACTCCATGACCATCCATTACTACAGATTTTATTAGTATTGATACATAGCCATACATTGCATACAATATCTTCATTGTTAATTCTCACACACCTGCTGATTCCAAACAAACAACAATAAGAATATGTACTGGAAATATTGAAAAACAGCGTGAGAATTTGTATGACTATAAATGGCTATTGTTCTAACTTGCTGATTACGCATTAAACATTGAAATAAAATATAAGTAGTCCTAGATTTCATACATACATACCACACGCTGCATCCGGACAATCGGGATAAGCAGAGTAGTCGGTGTTGTGCTGCAAGTACTCTTGTAAATTATAGCACAACACCAGCCACTACGTTTAGCAAAGTATTAGGACAAGATAATTCTCAAGCAGCAATTAAGGCATGTATCGGTCCACTGCTGGACATAGGCCTCTCCCAAGGCACGCGGCCTATGTTCAGCAGTGGACCGATACAGGCTGATGATGATGATGATGAATTAAGGCATGAAGGCCCACCTGATACAAGACTCGGTGAAAGGACCGTGCCAAGGTGAGAGGTGGCTAGCCTGTCGCTCTTATGCACGTCATCTCGTCCTTATCCCTTAGTCGCCTTTTACGACGTGCACGGGGAGAGATGCAGTGGGGCTATTCTTTTTAAGTACCGACCCCACACGGTACATTTTATTTTACAATCTAGACTAGACTAGTAGGTACTTAGATCTATTGGCTGGATAAAATTGACACAATGTAGCGACTGACACATGTTCCCTCCTACACAGTATATAGAAAAATATACCTACATACATGGAAACGACATAACTACTGTTAGCGCGCACGTTCGTGGCCTCTGCGGGCGGAGGCCGATACATCTTTAAACGATTATCCCTATTTTGTCTTCGTACTTCAACCACGCAATAAAACCTTATTAGATAAATAATTTTATGACATAAATAAAAAAGAGGTTTCGTAAATGTCGTTCCTTTCAGAGATTGATTCACAACACTATACATTCCATTTTCGCTTTCCTGCCGGAGGCCACGAACGTACGCGCTGACTGTAGTTACCTATCTTGTACCTCAAGCAGTGGCCGCTGGTGACTTCAGTGACCGGTAGTGCGCTAGCTAAGTACCTACACGTAAACACAGAGCATGCGGGCATTTTAAACAGGTTTTTGCGAACGCAGCCAATGACAGACTGACGGGCCAGCGCGCGACCGTCCTATGAAACAAGTATGCTTTTACTTATATCGTGTGTTACGCTGGCGAGGATAGGGTTCGGGGTCCATACCTTTTTTATCGTTCTAGGCTGCGAAGATAGGTTGGATGGCAAGGAATAAGGGAAGCCTCCGAGCAGCGTCCATGATAGTACCTGGATTAATACATTCAAAGGATCGTCATCTTATATGCTATGAATGGGCAAACGCTCCACGCTGGCGTTTTGAGGACATAAGACGATAAGGTGAGCCACAAGCATTGCGAACTCAGCTTCTAAGCTGATTTGGTCGGTATGTTTCTGCCAGGAGTGATGTATAAGAAAGGCGCATCTAGTTGAAGTCCAAGAATTTTATAGTACTGTTTGTACTAGATAATAATTTCTCAATACATTCCCAATGTTATTTTAAGATCGGGTATGTGACATCACATGACAGCGTGCTGACTCTAGGTAGACGGACGCAGGTCTCGTGCGCCGCACGCAGGACTCCATTTCGGCCCATACTGTTTCTATGAAGTATCTTTTGTCTCACGCGCCAGCGGTGTTTTGCCGATCCCCATACATTCAGTATGAGAGACCCGTGTGTGTTTTCGATTCCGCACGGGGTGCGTTAGCGATGGCACGGATTTACTCGCAAAAACGTGCCTTGTGATCTATAAAATAAGATCGAATTCACATTCGTATTTATTTGGAGTACGATGTTTATGGTTTTAATGTAGGTTATGTTGTAAGATATTATTTATTTTGAGTGAAGTGAAGACTTCTCGTGGTATGGTAGTGCGGCGCACGAGCGCACTTTAGGACCAGCCGCCACTGATCTCAAGAAGTTGTCGAACTGAGGTTGCGATGGCTTCGTCAAACATGTCCGGGCCCATCGGCAGTAGAGGAGGTTAATCGGGGTCGGGACTAGCGAGCTGTCACTCTGTGCAGTTCTCCAGCATGCGTTAAGTTTCGGCTTACGGCAAGCCCTCGTCAGCTAGTCTGCGATGACTAGGACCCGGAGAATCACCAGTACCGCTCTCGACCTCCCCTCTCTACCTGTTATCCATAGGTATTAAAAAAAAGTAAAAGTCAAACACAAAACATTTTACGTTTATTAGATGTGTAGATCTAAAAAAGGCGACTAAGGGATATGACTCCCTTCTTATATTACTAGGTGGTAGGGTTTAACCCGCCCGGGTTGGTACCACCGCACTGAATGAAAGGTCGGTCGAAACGGCTATGTAAATAGTTTGTGTTTTCCGTCCAGTTCAGTGTAGCCGGCACGACCGAAGGGAAGCACTGACGTGGCACCAAGTTCACCCGGTGTTATGGGCTGACATCACGGATGTTGTAGGTGATGTAGCCAACCGTGCAAGTTTCCATAAAAAAAAAAAAAAAAGAAAAGATCCATGTGGATCCAAGCATTTTTCGCGGCTGGACTGTATTGCGTTTTGGTAACGGTAATGTTCATGAGTGATGTTTATATCAATGAGGTATCATGTTTTACTAGAGCTATCACTACGAAGAAAGATACAGAGAAACGGCGTCCCATCAGCTGAGGTACCTATGAGGTAAGGTAGCGGGAGTATCATACATAGAGTCTACAAACTCTGTATCTCATTTAAAACAAAGTAACCATCCCTTACAGATTTATTATTAGTATTGATTGATTGATAGTGTAGATTCGGTTTTTTTGCGCATTATCCATCAACTTGCAGTAGGCGGCCGTATTGTGGAATCGAATTTCTTCCAGTCAACGTTGTAATGACAATGCATAGCATTGTTAGCATACAGATTCCTCAGTGTTTTCATTCGTAGAAGCGAGTGATGGATGACGCACGTAAATTCTTTAGAAATTTGAAAAACGCATGATATTACCTACCTATTGCTGAACTAGGTGACAAGTCAGTGATTCCCTTAGCTTGTGCAGGCTACGCTGAACCAGATGGAAAACACGAACTATTTACATAGCTGCTTCGTCTGAACTTTCATTCAGTGCTGCTGTGGTACCAATCCGGATGGGTTAAACCCTGTCACCTAGTAAGGTAAGGGAAGGGTCCTACAGTTTACGTGTAATTTAAACCACGGCCAGCCTCAACGGTCGCCCGTCCAAGTTTTGACCGCGCCCTGGTATGCTTAACTTCGGGATCGGACGTCAATCCATAGCACCCCGTCGAGCTACCAAAGCTGACAAATCATCAAAAAATTTTTTTTTTCAAATGTCTGGACGCTTCCACTGGAAGCATTATTCAATGTTCTCTGCTTCCCGCCATCAAATAACCATTAGCTGATCACATTGTGTGCTCTGACTACAAATTATTATTTGCTGTCGCATTGCTTATAAATGGTATGTTTTAAAATACACAAGCCGCTCCTGTGAACCGCCTTCCGGTAACTTACCAGGTCGCAGGGTTAACCCTGCGACCTCGTAAGTTACCGTCCGGATTTGTACCACCGCACTGGATGCAGGTCGATCGAAACGTCTATGAAAAATAGTCGACACTTTTCCGGACAATTCAGTGTAGCCGACGCGGCCAAACAACAATAATCAGATCAAATCAAAACCAAAAAACCTTTAGCTATTGCACTTAAGCCGGAAACAAGGCTCAAACCGTGCTACCCGAGCACAAATGACTGAAACACGAAACGTATGCAGATGTAAATAGGTGCGATTTTCATTCTACTCGTGCGGTGGCTGATACGTCGCGCCGACGATGAACTTTTGCGCGAAAATCACACTATATATTAAAGTCACGTGTTGGAAAGATAGAAAAAAAATATTTTTTTCGTTACGATTTTAGGGAAAAATATCTATATTTCTATGAGGGTCTTGTATTGAAACAATTTATGCTTCTCAAGAGAATTTAACTTGAAAGTACCATTTTCGTTATTTTTTGGAGATTTATTTAACACCTTTCCAAAGTGGTAAAATATATATTTTTTTCGATATTTTTGTTAACTAAAAGATCAATACATAACATATATTTTTTACAGATTTTTTGTCTTTACTAACAGCTCAACAATTTCGTTTAAAGTTGACCTTTTGAGTCTTATATTTGCGCCTTAAAATTATACTTTAAAATGTTCAGAAGGCATGAAGGGCCGTCTGGAGGCAGGTGCGTCTGAACCGGGGCACTTGGAGGTCCATTGGGGGACAAACGTGACGTCGTATGTACTCTTATACAGCGGTGGAAAATGGTCAGTTAAGTCAGTAAGAGTCAGTTTTTTTGGCTAAGGTCAGTAAATGTCTGTTTTTTTTTTTCGTAAAATGGTCAGTAAAGCAGTATTTTGAGGGTCAGGGGCTACGTTCCCACAAAATTGGTCTGGTTTCTGTAGATTGAGGTGACAAAAATGCCGTTTGGAGTGGGAGTCCCTTAAAAATATCCTAATATCTCTTTTTCTCTTCGGTAGGTCCCTATACATACATTGTTTAATTTGTTCTCTTAATCCCTTTTTTTGGACATACACTATCACTTTAGAACAAGCATGTCGGCCGCATGCCCCAGTGATAAATTATTTCAGTGAGGTTGGCTATGGGGATGGTGGAGGCCAAACACAAAAACATTTTTTTTACTTATTCACAAACATTCTCCATATATTAACATACACATACTTAACTAACAGCAACTAACATTCGTATTTCGATGTTAAATTGACCTACAAAGGGTCAGTATCTAGAGATTTGGTCAGTAAATGGTCAGTGGTTTTAGTCAGTAGTTTAGGGTTTTGGCCATGGAATCAGGTTCCACCCCTGCTTATATTGTAGGTAGGTGTACTCGTACAGTAAAAACATTCAAAATGAAAATAAATACGCCACGTAGGTATTTGTCGACAACAGGATAATACACATGAGTGAGCAAATTCACCCTAAATTGGCGGAAAATTTAATTCAACTCAGCGTGTATATGTGCACACCTGAAGTTATATGTGGGACGTTGATTTTCAGTCGATCCAAATGTTACATAAAATACTCATGTAAAATCTCTAATAATCTAAATGTTATTTTATAATGGGAACCATCCCGGGGACGACGCCCCTTGAGGAAATATATAATTTATAAGTAAGTTTTTAGTTTTTAGTGGTTTTTAGTTATAGTTTTTTTTTTTTAATTAGTTATATTTGTCTATTTAATTTTATAGGTAGTTATAGTTTATGTAATTTCTGTATGTTTAATTTAATAAAGTGTTTGGAAAATAAAAAAAAAAAAAAAAAAAAAATATTTATAATTCTGTGTTAATAAATACTAAACCATATGATACTACATAAGTGGTAGGGTTTAACCCATCCGAGTTGGTACAAACATCAATGGTACGAACGCTCTGAATGAATATGACTCGATTACGATTATGAAAACAGTTGACGTGTTTTCAGTCCAGTTCAGTGTGGCCGGTTCGACTGGAACAAAGTTAAGCACCGACGTGGCTGGCACCTATTTCACCAAGGTGCGATGGGCTACCTTCACGGAGTGTAGTAGGTGATAGCCAACCATGTCAGATTTAATATGAAAAATGCTGCCGAGCTGGCGTGCAAGAAGACCGGAATAGACCGTAATCCTGAGAGGAAGGAATGCTTATAGGGCGCTTAGGGAGTTGTAGATGATAATAAACATGGATCATGTCAAACCTCTCTCTGAGTGTGGTAGGCAAAGACACCGGACATGCAAGCGTTAAACGCCCAGAATGTTAAAGAGGATAATGAAGTGACCAATTCCCATACTCTCATTCATGTCTCTTTTCTCAGTCAAATTAAGGAATATTCTTCTGAAATGTTTAATATTAAATGAATCTGCTTAGATGATAGATGTCCGTAGGCTTTTATTAATTTTTTAACTTTACTTATATAAAATATGTACCTAGGCCGAAAAAATATTGTATTTTATAGACATTTATTTCTAAAATTTAACTATGTTTCAAAATAGTATAATTGCATAATTCGAAAACATGCAAACACAGAACAGCCTCTTAACAATAAATTTTTTTTTAATCAAATTCACATTTCGGGGGTGTAATAATATGGCACACCCCAAAAGTAGATTTCATTGCTAAATTATATCGAGGTAATTAGGACCTCTGAGCTGCAGTTGTCCCTTTTGCACGATTTAGAGACACAGCGAGGAGAGTGAGAGCAAACAAAATCCTTCAATATTGTAATATGACGGGCCCCTTCCTGGCCTCATTATCGCCTTAAAGAACCTCCTTTCATATTATCTCCCTGTTTCACTTCGATTAAAGTACGCTTTTAAGAGACAGATCGACACTGTATGCATTTTATGAGATAGGTTTCTCTTTTTGGGACCCGACCATCATCGGTAGCCTGGGTTCGACCCATCGCCGGTGGTGGAAACTCCGTTTATTTTTATATTAATTTTAGGTAAGTATATGTTTTTATTGTTATACTGTGTAAAATGTAAAATATATGTGAATGTGTAAATAAATAGATAATAATATGTGCAACTTATTTACCTATAACAAAACAATGACGGACTTAGGCATTATAGCTACCAATTTTGTACCGTGTGGGGCCGGTACTTTAAAAGAATGGCCCCACTAAATCTCTCTCCGTGTATGTCATAAAAGGCGACTAAGGGATATGACTCCCTTCTTATATTACTAGGTGGTAGGGGTTAACCCGCCCGGGTTGGTAACACCGCACTGAATGAAAGGTCGGTCGAAACGGCTATGTAAATAGTTTGTGTTTTCCGTTCAGTTCAGTGTAACCGGCACGACCGAAGGGAAGGCTGACGTGGCACCAAGTTCACCCGGTGTTATGGGCTGACATCACGGATGTTGTAGGTGATGTAGCCAACCGTGTCAGTTTCCATAAAAAAAAAACATACCTGGCCTACACATACCTGGAATTGTTGCAAATTTTATGGAGATTTTGGGAAGAGGAGATTTTTGCAGAAAACTTTATTATTATAACCACTTGATAAATCTACAAATGTACATGGGGTTAGGTTAGGTTAGGCTGATTTAAGGAATAAGCAAACACAATTACTTATTGTACTTAAACAAATTTAGCCTTAGCGTTGCGCTTCTATTTTCCTTGTTTCCTTAATGTAATGTTTTCCTGTTTATTTCTATTATGTTCTAACATTCCACCTTGATGCGGTGCGGACTCACAACTTTCTCACCTCTCAGTGTCATTCGGAAGTGTGTCTATTTCGGCTCTCTCTAGCTGGCACTGAATGGTCGATATGTATGCCTAGCTAGACTTTCATGTTTTCATTCATGGATAGAATACGAACACTTCTAGCCACTGGAACTGGCTCGCTCTAAGAAGATATGAGAAATATATAGAATTGGAGTGCAGGTATTAGAAGGTGGAGGAGGGAGGAGGGGGCCTCCCCCCTGGTACCTCACCCCCCGCATAGATGTGTGGTTTCTGAGATATCCATGTTTGATTGGCTAATTATATATATATATAATTGGAGCGCAGGTATTATCCGTCTAACTGGTAATCCCAAGCTCACGGAGGGACTCGAATCATTGCGCCACAGACGAACAATCGGTTCCCTTAGCCTGTTTTATAGGTACTACCATGGACGGTGCTCTGATGAAATGGCTTCCCTCATCCCTACTGCCCCCATCCGCCTCTGCCACACCCGCGGGACTCGCTCGGGTCATCCATATGTTTTTGATACCCAACTTCTAAGAACACATCATTTTTCGAAATCTTTCCGGTGTCGTGCGGCGTAAATATGGAACTGTCTTCCGGCGAGTGTGTTCCCTCCCTACCACCTATAACTTCTTCTTTAAAAGACGTGGCAATAAATTAGACGACGACCTTTTTGTCCGCCTCATAGCCGGCATGGCGCCACTCTGAGCGTGGTTTCTTTTGCAAGGAGTGGTGTTATTGGCAGTGTCTGATCTTCCATTGAAGCATTGGGTACAGACACCCGCGCCCCGCGCGCCGGCTGTCTATAAAAAAAAATTGAAGGTGGGGAGAAGGGAGGGGGCCTCCCTTCTGGTAAGTACTTACTATCTACCGGTTATATTTTATTGAGTGCAATTTGACACTGAATTTGAAGTTATCAATCTCGGAATTGCCGTTTTCAAACTCTAAATTGAAGTTATCAATCTGGGAATTGGCGTTTTCAAACTCTGAATTGCACTTATCAATCTGGGAATTGGCGTTTTCAAACTCTGAATTCCAGTTATCAATCTCGGAATTGCCGTTTTCAAACTCTGAACTGAAGTTATCAATCTCGGAATTGCCGTTTTCAAACTCTGAACTGAAGTTATCAATCTCGGAATTGATGTTTTCAAACTCTGAATTGCAGTTATCAATCTCGGAATTGCCGTTTTCAAACTCTGAATTGCAGTTATCAATCTCGCAATTGCCGTTTTTAAACTCTTATAGGTACACACAGGCGACCTATAGCGCTGTTTTTCATATGGCTGGTACGGTCGTGTCGGACTCAGGCGGTGTGTCCTGAATGTCCTTTCGCGCCATATTCGTCGGACAAAGGGCTGACTCAGTCCCTTTCGCCTCCATCATCGCCTCCATTGGCACACACGCTCCATACATAGGTCAGGTGAGGTGAGACTCAGGCTGGCCCAGTTTGGCGTGCGTACGGAAGAATTCAAAAGTATAGAACTGATTGTCATAATATATATATACACATGTACCGTGTGGGGCCGGTACTTTAAAAGAATAGTCCCACTGCATCACTTCCCGTGTATGTCGTAAAAGGCGACTAAGGGATGTGACTCCCTTCTTATATTACTAGGTGGTAGGGTTTAACCCGCCCGGGTTGGTACCACCGCACTGAATGAAAGGTCGGTCGAAACGGCTATGTAAATAGTTTGTGTTTTCCGTCCAGTTCAGTGTAGCCGGCGCGACCGAAGGGAAGCACTGACGTGGCACCAAGTTCACCCGGTGTTATGGGTTGACTGACATCACGGATGTTGTAGGTGATGTAGCCAACCGTGTCAGTTTCCATAAAAAGAAAAAAATAATACACCCGCCATGTCAGCCCATAACACCTTGGTTGGTGAACTAGGTGCTATGTCAGTGCTTCCCTACGGTCGTGACGGCTACACTGTACTGGACGGAAAACACGAACTACATATTTACATAGCCGCTTCGAACGACCTTTCATTCAGTGCGGGGTTACACATTAGTAAGGTAGGGGAAGGATCTACAGTTTTACGTGCGTTTCAGATTGAGATATTTATTTCGCCATAAAGAACACACAACAATAACAATATTTCATTGAGACATGCATATTCAGTATGGTTCGTCATAATTTTTTTTTGTCATGTCCCGTTCAGCAGTGCTATACTATAAGGAAGAACTGGGTAAGAAACCTTACAGAGCTTTTTTTAAATATAACTAACATACTAAGGCCCAACCTTGCACCAACACAAATTTAATATATAAACCAGTTTAACTCGTTAAACCAGTTTAAGCTAGCACCCGTTGACTGTGGGAACCGTGTTTAAATCCATAGCTCGCTACTTAACTCTAAACTCGTGTTGGTGCAAGTGGGCCTTAGTTTCATTATGTTAAATTTAACATACTAGGTATATCTAATCAAAAAATTAAAAATATGAAGTCAAGATAATAAAATACTACCACTTTCAAACCACGGTCTGCCTCAACGGTCGAACGGTCACCCATCAACGAGGCGGATGCTCCCTCTATCGTTTTGAATATATTTCGTCTACCGCTAAGACCGCACAGCGACACCCCACTGATCCTTGACTTGATATTATCTCAATGGAGCGAGAGCGCCAAACCGGTGGGGTTAATTTCGCCAGAGCCTCCTATTTTTGGCCAAAAATAACCTCCCTCCCTCCACGGGGCCCGCGTAACGCAATTAGCATAATATGCTCCATGGAAATTAATACTCAGAAAAGCCCTAATATACATTACATACTTTTTATGGTTCCGTATCCAGTACGGGACCCTATTACTAAGCCTACGCCGTCTGTCTGCCTGTCTGTCTGTCCGAGGGCTGTATCTCTTGAACCGTAATAGGTACCGTGTGGGGCCGGTACTTAAAAAGAATAGTCCCACTTCATTTCTCCCCGTCGCATGTCGTAAAAGTCGACTAAGGGATAAGAAAATTCGTCAGCCTCGGTAGCTCAGTCGTGCGGTCAGTCGACTGTTCTTAAGCGATGCTGAGCGCGGTCAGTACTTGGATGGGTGACCGCTCGACCGTTGGAGGCTGACCGTGGTTCGGATTTCAAGTAAAACTGTAGGTCCCTTTCCTTCTTACCTTACTCTAGATTAGTCTAGCTAGATGGTAGAGTTTATCCCGCCCGCCCGGGTTGGGTACCGCCGCACTGAATGAAACGTCGTCGTTCGAAACGGCTATGTAAATAGTGCGTGTTTCCCGTCCAGTTCAGTGTAGCCGACATGAAATGAAGGGAAGCACTGACATAGCACCTAAGTCACCCGGTGTTATTGGCTGATATCACGGATGTTGTAGGTGGTGTAGTCAACAGTCTCAGTTTCTATAAAAAAATATATAAAAAAAAGACTAAAAGGTCGCCGTCTAATTTATTAACATGCATTTTGAAGATCTTAAAATTTTAGCCGTACAACACAGGAACGATTTCCAGAAGCGATCCTTGTCTACGTATTAATTTCTTCTAGTTATCCCCATTTTGTATTCAGTTGGCATTCCGCTCTCGTCCGCGTTCAACGAGGTATTATGTTTCACTAGAGCTATCACTACGGAGAAAGATAGAGAGAAACGGCGTCCTATCAGCTGAGGTATGAGGTAAGGTAGCGGGGATGCGGAGCGCAGAGCCGAGCGGTAGAGGGGAGCTCGCGCGGGGCGGGAGGGAAGCGACCGGGAGTGGGGCTAGCGGGCGGGGAGAGGGGCTCGCGCGGGGCGGGAAGCGAGCGGGAGAGGGGCTAGCGGCCGGCGCCAGCCAAGGTCAACCCAACATGTGCATTGAAATACAACCGGCTATAATGACTGGCGCGAACAAAGATATATTAAATACTAGATCAATCACTCGGCTAGCTCACATGTTCCACCTAGTTGCGGTTCACGATCATCAAGTCTCTTAGTCGAGCGCGAGAGGCCGCAGCGCGCAGTCTGGAGATGAAGTGTTAGAATGAAAAGACAATATGCACACGCACACCGACGACGCACGAGTGCGATCGTTCTCCCTACCCCTTGCCTCTCTCCCGCAAGCTTCCCGCCCCGCGCGAGCCCACAATACCGGCCGCCAGCCCGTCTCCCACACGCTTCCCGCCCCGCGCGCGCTCCCCTCTTCCGCTCGGCTTTGCGCTCCGCTTCCCCGCTACCTTACCCCATACCTCAGCCGCTCGAACATATTTAGCAGCTATATTTCTTCGGAGCGCTGGCTCTATATAATATTTCCTCAAAGGGCGCGAGATGCCGCGCGATGCACGCACGCGGTGGCACGTGCCTGCGACGAGTTCGGCCGCTCGCGATCGACTAGTTTTGATGTGCCCCAATTAGTATATTGTACCTCAACTCGGCGGAGCAATTCCCGTTGCTCGAGTAAGAGCTCTATTAAAACATAATACCTCGTTGTCCGCGGCATAATGTTAAAAGAGTCTTATTTTGTCGATTTCATGGCTTTTGCCAGGAAAATGCCGTTGTTGTAAATGTTTAATTATTATTGTTATTATAAAAAAAAAATTTCATAGCCATATTTTGACCGACCTTTATTCAGTGCGATGCGATGGTGTCAATGGATAGGGCTCGTTCCATAAAAAAAAATATTGTGAGCGGTAGTACCGGTTAATTATTTCTACTTAAGTAACTATAATACTTATATATAAGGTACTAACAAAGCATTGTGACTTGCGAAGTTTGTCAGTTCTTCTTCGCTTTGAATTAGAACTACTAACAACTCGTACTATAAACAATAAACAATTTCTACACTGAATCAGAACCATGCAGAGACTCGTACTCTGAAAAGAAGTACACACAAAATTCTGAAAGAGATCAGAAATTGGTTCACGCCGACGCGTGGATCGAACCCACGACCTTCCGCTCTCTAAGCAACCCCTTGCTCACGAGCCTCTCGTTCTCGTTCCCACGCGGGACAGCGGCAGAGCATAGAGGCCTCGCCTGACGCCTCGCTCGACCCGGCAAACATCGCGAATGCGTTTCCACAGCTATCCCCCGCGAGCAGAGTTTCAAGCGTAGACCGGCCGTCGACTCGTTGAGCGGGCGAAAAGTCATTGTGAATGGTGTGCAGGCGAAGTAAAAATCGTCAATATGAGTAGATGATTTTTTTTCCCCTATTGTAATTATGAGAAAAGTGTTGCCTGACTTGGATGATTCCAATTAATCTTTTAAATGTATAAACTTAATTTATTTTAATGACTTGTCGGAACCCTATGTGCTTTTATTATCTATCTATCTAATTTTATTATCTTTTGACGTGATGACGTCACGTCTTATAAATTGATGAACACCGGCTGCACGCACGAAGAAGTGTCACGTTCCATCTAAACCTGTGTGTGCAAGCGAGAGCGCGATAGAGAGGCATATACAATAGTAGGAAATACAAAATATATTTGTCCGTCTTTTGCGAGCCTCGAACCCGCGGTCCCTGCCACCATCACCGACCAGATGTCTTAACCACGCGGGCTAATCGCTCTTGTACGTATCGCAGCAAATTTGCTCAACAGTATGTGAAGATTTCATGGAGCGACATCTAGCGTCCATATCTAGCGTCAATAGTAAATGAAATACTTCAGCGGTATTTACTTGATTTGCAAAGTTGCAAATTGTTGCAACGTTGTTTCTGTAGATGGCGTTATGTAGGTTTGAGTCCCAACACGATGTTTATATTGATAATTAATATTATTGGCTTTTTAGGTTTTTAAAATATAAAATAAACAAAAATGAATAGTCGTTATTTTCTCATATTTTTTATTAGTTATTATCACATCTTTATCATGTACTTAAAACAAAATTAATAAAAATCTAAATAAAAACGGTAAATATCCGCCGGAACTGATTTTGTATCTGACTTCGCACTTTATATACTTTATGACGTCATCACGTAAAACTATCGTCCGTAAACCGACTTTACAGACAACCAATTTTTTTATGGGCTATTGAGTTGAACGTACCTTTCTGGATGTTTTTTCATCAGTATGAATAATTGTACATGTTTTTAAAAAGCAGTTTCACTTTTTAGGGCATGTTTTCAAAGAAAACTTTAATCAAAGTCAAGGTTTCATTGGTAAAGTACTGAAAAATCTAAATTAAAATGAGTCTTACTGTTGTAATAAGAAAGGAAATTTTATAAAAACATTTTTAATCATAGCTACACTAATTTCAACCCTAAAATAAGATGAAATTAAGTCACTTGTAATTTTTTTAAGATTTTTTATTCCAAAGTTTGGGTTTAAAACGGAAAAAGAGCTATAACTTCTAAACGACTGAGAATTTGATGACTACATATAGGTGATTCTGTTTGGAAATGACCTCCGCTATCACGTCATTTCGTTTGGACGTCGAGTTTTGGGACGCCTGTATAATATGGCCGTGTAACGTACGTCAATATATGAATATCCTTATAACCACTTTATCGATTTACCTACGGTTACATTATGTCACTTCTCAAGATGGTTTCAGGCTATAAATCATAACGCTACGTTATCGTTGGCCTGAGCTGTAAGCAAAAATACACGCGTAGCGAAGCCGCGGGCAGAAGCTAGTTGACTATGTATCATCCATCACCATTCATCACACCATTATTCATATGAGCCGAATATAATAAAATATCCAGAACTTTGTCACTCGAATCAAAGCGATTCGTCTCATGTAACACTATGTCGGAAACGAAACGAATTGTATGCAATGTCGAACAGCGGCTGTTCTATGCTTTCGAACGCTTTGTCGCCGCACGCACTTCGGCCGCTCTACACGCCCGCCGGATGTCTGCGGCTATAAAAAAACAAAACTCGCCGCGAGGTCGGGGCAGACGAAAACAACGCCGTTCGTTCGTACTCCACATCCGAAGTTCGCCGGAACTCGGTACTTTGGTTTTCTCTTACGATTCGATGTTTGTGGAAACTATTTTAGAAACTTGAGGTCGGGTTGTAAAGCTACACCGCACCACATGTGCGCAAATAAGACTCAAAAGGTCAACTTAAACGAAATTGTTGAGCTATTGGTAAAGATGAAACATCTATGTCGCAGGTACTTCAACTACTTAGGTATCACTAGTACGTAGTACCATTAACTTCATAACGAGTACCTATTGGCCACTTGAAAATACAATTTTCCTCGTATAAGAACTGGCAAGCTGCCTGTGGGGTGAAAAATTAGCGAATAAGTCGCGAATGCCCGTCGAAGTCGCCTCCTTGCTCGACAACGTCCCCGGCGACTGCCGGTGCGATGGTGCTAGAAGAAACAAGTCCACCGGTTCGATTGTCGCAGCGAAGAAGAACTGGCAAGCTGCCTGTGGAGTAAAAAATTAGCGAATAAGTCACGAATGTCCGTCGAAGTCGCCTCCTTGCTCGACATCGTCCCCGGTGACTGCCGGTGAGATGGTGCTCGATGAAACAGGTCTGCCAGTTCGATTATCACAGCGAAGAAGAACTGGCAAGCTACCTGTGGGGTAAAAAATTAGCGAATAAGTCGCGAATGCCCGTCGAAGTCGCCTCCTTGCTCGACATCGTCCCCGGCGACTGCCGGTGCGATGGTGCTTGAAGAAACAAGTCCACCGGTTCGATTGTCGCAGCGAAGAAGAACTGGCAAGCTGCCTGTGGAGTAAAAAATTAGCGAATAAGTCACGAATGTCCGTCGAAGTCGCCTCCTTGCTCGACATCGTCCCCGGTGACTGCCGGTGAGATGGTGCTCGATGAAACAGGTCTGCCAGTTCGATTATCACAGCGAAGAAGAACTGGCAAGCTACCTGTGGGGTAAAAAATTAGCGAATAAGTCGCGAATGTACCGTTGTACCGTGTGGGGCCGGTGCTTTAAAAGAATAGCCCCACTACATCTCTCCCCGTGCATGTCGTAAAAGGCGACTAAGGGATATGACTCCCTTCTTATACCACTAGGTGGTAGGGTTTAACCCGCCCGGATTGGTACCACCGCACTGAATGAAAGGTCGGTCGAAACGGCTATGTAAATAGTTTGTGTTTTCCGTCCAGTTCAGTGTAGCCGGCACGACCGAAGGGAAGCACTGACGTGGCACCAAGTTCACCCGGTGTTATGGACTGACATCACGGATGTTGTAGGTGATGTAGCCAACCGTGTCAGTATCAATAAAAAATAAAAAAAAATCCGTCGAAGTCGCCTCCTTGCTCGACATCGTCCCCGGTGACTGCCGGTGAGATGGTGCTCGATGAAACAGGCCTGCCAGTTCGATTATCACAGGGAAGAAGAACTGGCAAGCTGCCTGTAGGGTAAAAAATTTGCGAATAAGTCGCGAATGTTCGTCGAAGTCGCCTCCTTACTCGACATCGTCCCCGGTGACTGCCGGTTAGACGGTGCTCGAAGAAACAAGTCCGCCAGTTCGATTATCACAGCGAAGAAGAACTGGCAAGCTGCCTGTGGGGTAAAAAATTAGCGAATAAGTCGCGAATGTTCGTCGAAGTCGCCTCTTTGCTCGACATCGTCCCCGGCGACTGCCGGTGCGATGGTGCTAGAAGAAACAAGTCTGCCGGTTCGATTATCACAGCGAAGAAGAACTGGCAAGCTGCCTGTGGCGTGAAAAATTAGCGAATAAGTCGCGAATGTCCGTCGATGTCCCCTGCTTGCTCGACATCGTCCCCGGCGACTGCCCCGGTGCGATGATGCTCGAAGAAACAAGTCCGCCAGTTCGATTATCGCAGCGAAGAAGAACTGGCAAGAAACTTCGCTGGGTCGTGTCCTGGTCGTCGTCGGTAGGGCGGCGATGTGGCTCCGGACCAGCGAAGTTAAACGGATGTCTCTTCTTTTTTTCTACCACGCCACAGTCGCAGGGAGTGGATTCATGATAACATTCCTTCGTCGTATCTGATAATAATATCATAATATCTAGACATTTCAGCATCAATGAAAAACTTACTCAATCAACACATCAACACGGTATTGCTCATTCATTCATTCGACTTAAACCACGCTATATAGCCTCGATATCAAAAGGTCCTAAATGTAGTATGTATATTCAATTTACACTATAAACGTATAAGCATTTAGGATTGATTTCATTTGAATAATACAGTAATAACACTTTACGGTATGTTCGTCGAATAATGCTATTAGTCCTGTCACGTTTTATCTGATAGATTACCTTTAATGTATGAGCGATAAGGGCTACTCTTCTCTGAAGGTATTCTAGGCGAAAATGAGATACTCCGACCGGCGACGTCAAAGTTATTGGTTCCTTGAGTTTCTCGTAAAATTAATTCAATGAAGAAAATTCGCAGAACAACTTTGCGTGGCGTCGATGTGTTGACGACCTTATTTGGTTCGTAATAAAGGTGAAAATTGTACGTGCGACCGTGAACGTAATCTACTAATGCTGTGACGTCACAGCTTGGCAAGAAAATTACCGCGAAAAGTCGAAAATCCATTGCTCTTAGAATCAAAATCCTTTGGCAAGACATCTCTGAAAATAGTGCAACCTCTTTAAGTTTAAGAGTCGCGATGGGCAATGTAAAAGCGACCTAATTTAATTTATCTTCACAATAATTTTATCTAAAATACAAGGTCGAAATAGGAAGGAGCTATAAAGTTTTATGGACATTTTATGTCATGTTTACTACTACGTATTTATATATAACTTCCGATAACTTGATACGCCTCGTATAATCGCGCAAAGTGGCTAGAATTTAGCATTTTTAGGGTTCTGTATCCGGTACGGGTCCCTATTTCTAAGCCTATGCCGCCGTCTGTCTGTCTGTCTGCCTATCCGAGGGCTGTATCTCTTGAACCGTAATAGGTAGCCCGTTGAAATTTTCAATAAATATGTGTTATTATTGCCGATATAACAAATAATAAAAATAAGAAAAAGTTAAAAATTCACGGGGGTTCCCATAGAAGAAACCAAAAAGTGTATGCGCGCCATCTACCGAAAAGACTATGAAGCATTTTAACTAATCATTAATTTTAACTAATATGAAGTACAAAACTTTCCACCCCCTGTATTCTGCCAATACTGTGGTAGGAAAGATGTGTCAGTCTTCACGTAGTATCACAAAGCCATATTATGCGCTATGGAGTTGTTAATGAATCTGTATGTACTGGCAGATTGGAAGTCGTACGAAGAATATAATATTTTCGTGCGAAAACTGTAGTATTCGTACTATTTTCTACTGAATAATATCTAACATCATAGCACAACTGTAGGAAAGATTGGCACTAAATATAGGAGGGAAGATCAAAGTGTTGTTAAAGTTTTGCTTTTATTTATTTATTTTTTCAATCTTACGAGTTCTTTTTTTTTAATCTGACGAGGGCAACGCCATAACCTAACCACGTCCATATAAGACCAATTAATTTTATTTCCATCTCACTCTAACTAAAGATGAAGAAAGGCGATGATAAGCGGCGAGTGGCCGAGTGGTTTGGGCATCGGCTTCTCATGCGATCGGCTTTCTCTTTTCTTTAGTACTAAATGTCAGCCTCGATAGCTCAGTGGTGCAGACAGTCGACTGTCGCTATTGATGGTTAAGCAACGCTGGGCGCGGTCAGTACTTGGATGGTCGACCGCTCGACCGTTGGAGGCTGACCGTGGTTCGGATTCCACGTAAAGTTGTAGGGCCTTTCCCTTCTTACCTTACTAGGTGGTAGGGTTCAACCCGCCCGGTACCACCGCACTGAATGACACGTCGTCGGTCGAAACGGCTATGTAAATAGTTTGTGTTTTCCGTCCAGTTCAGTGTAGCCGGCACCACCGAAGGGAAGCACTGACATGGCACCTAGTTCACCTGGTGTTATGGGCTGACATCACGGATGTTGTAGGTGATGTAGCCAACCGTGTCAGTTCCCATAAAAAAAACTAAATACGAAATTTGTCGTCATTGTGACGTCCAACACTAGATCGACCTGAATGGCGAGCCAATTCATTCATATCGTTATCGCAGCCATATTGGAGGACGGACGTGCTCTCAAAGTGGCGAATGTGCTCGCTGTATGTACCGACCAAAGAGTTTGTATTACGTCGCTGCGACGTAATACAAACTCTTTGGTACCGACCTACACGTAGGTACTTTGTAGGTATTTTTTTATGTAATTCGGTATGGTTGGCTGAGTCGGAAGGGCCAAAGCACATGCTCCGACTAGCCAATATCACCACCGAGAAGGTAGGTGCCATACCGGAGACTTCCCTGGATTGCTGGCTATACTGGACTAGAGGAGAACACAACCGAGGCTGCTATGCGGCCATCTTACATCCAGTACGGTGGTACCAACCCAGTCGGCTACAATTTGAGCCTACCACCTAGTAAGGGGCAAGGGAAGGGACCTACAGTTTTACACCGGTTCCGAACGGTGAAGCAGCAGGTGTAGGTACTTATGCACGTAAATTTTTTCATTAGAAAAAACTCATTGGTTCACGCCGACCGGATTCGAACCGCGGACCTCTCGCATGAGAAGCCGATGCCCGAACCACTCGGCCACCCGCCCCTTAAAATCTGTAGGAATAGATACTTGCTAGTATACTAGATAGATAAGGATAAGATGCTGTGCTAAACGGGGACTGGATAGCCACTAACATAACTTTCAAAATAGTTGAAAAATTGGACGAAAGTTGTCCAATTTGTTCAACTGGTTGAACAAATAGTTGAACATAATGGAACTAAGGTGAAACGACATTTTGGAGATGCGCATTATTTAGTGCCTCCAAAAATATGCCCGCGAAACCGCTCGCGTTAAATGCCCTGTCTGCTACGCGTGGACCTATGGTGAAATGGTGAGGTCGGAATCGCTTCGAACAGCTCCTCAGAGCATTCGCCATTGAACAGTCGATAGAACACACTTAATGAACCAATATGGTCTCTACGGAGGAGCTGCAAACGTTCTAGTTTGCAGGACACTTTAAGTCGTTGACTTGGCGAACTGCACGTCTTTGGATCGAGTCTGAACAAGCCAAGTCGATACTGAGCAGCCCCACCCCAAAGATGCGAGCCGAGGGGTTAGTCACTAGAGCATAAAGTGTACACCAGATTACCTGTAGGCAAGATTACCAGGATTACCTCGTAATTCCCAGATTCCGAAGGATTTCAAAGATTCCTTTGGATTTCCAAGATTCTTTAAGGACGACCAAAGATTTCTAAGGGATTACCAAAGATTTCTAAGGGATTACCAAAGATTCCAGGATTTCGTAAGATTTCTAAGGACTAACAAAGAATCCTAGGGATTACCAAAGATTCCTAGTGGATTACCTAAGATTACCTGAGATTACCAAGATTTTGATCGGATTGCCAATGATTTCTTGGGATTCCTAGATTCCCTGAGATTTCTAGATTCCCTGGAATTACTCGATATTGTCTAAGATTTCCAGATTCCTCGGACACCCACCTAAGATTACCTGAGGTTACCAAGACTTTGATCGGATTCCCAATGATTCCCTTGGGTGGGATTCCTAGATTCCCTGGGATTACTCGGGACTGCCTAAGATTTCCAGATTCCTCGGACTCCCACCTAAGGTTACCTGAGATTACCAAACAGTTGTACACCAGATTCCCTAAGTGACTGACCCCTCGATGCGACCGATAACTCCACGAATGCTTTTGGGCGTCGTCGGCTCAACAATCCACGCTGAGGGCGCCAAGTGTCTCGCGTATCCATAAAAAAAATACATCGCGATGTTTGTATGTAACCATGCGGAGATAGTCAGATTGTATATTTGAAAAGCGCATATAAATCGATTGAACCGTTCTCGAGATATAAGCGAACATACATACACACAGACGGCAGACGTTGAATTGTATAATATGTATAGAGCGGAGAAGACATACCATTGAGTGGTCTAATAAATGCTACTGAAGAAGCCTTATATTATAACATTTCTGCGTTCTTGATTAGAAACTTCGGATGTTAACGGAGTCATTCTTATTTCCCGAAGGCCTGATTGATGGTTTTTTAGGCTTCCGTACCCCGTACGGAAGCCTATTACTAAGCCTATGCAACGTCTGTCTGTCCGCCCGTCTGTCTGTCCGTCGTCCGTCAGATGGCTGTATCTTTGGAACCGTAATAGCTAACCGGTTGACATTTTCACAGAATATGTGTTATTTTGGCGGATATAACAAAAAATAATAAAAAACTGAAAAAGTTAAAAATTAAGAGGGGTCCCCGATACAAGAAACGTGTTTTTTTTTGTGGTGCGGAAACCTTGGTGCGCGAGTCCGAGTCGCACTTGACCGGTTTTTTATTGAAGGCGCGACATGTTACGCCGAACCACCCATAAGGTGTCTAACGATGTCCATGGCCATTCGGTCGTATGCGGGGGTCGCGAATGCCGAGCCGCCGGCCTGACAGTTGCCTATTCACAACCCTTTTGAAGGACCCGAGACTCTACTTGGGGGGAAATATCTAGTACCTAATGTCTTTTTCCAGCTATAATATTATCCGTTGCCTACGCACCCAACGCGACTGCGTGGTAGGTACTCATGTGAATGAAAATTGTTATCTCGCGATCATAAATGTTTTATCGCGAACCATTTCCTCTATCGCCGAAAGTGATACTGATAGGTAAGCCCAATTTCCGGATAGGACCCAATGTGCCGGCGATCGGGGCTCGACTAATCGACGACGATATAGCGATGAAAGGGATCAAACATCGATTAAAAACTGGAGTAGGGCGATAAACTGAGGAAATGAAGAGATTTACAAGCGATAGCGCACGGCACGTATGTTAATGGTTGATTTTAAAAGGTTTTAGGGGAAATGCGGCGTTTGTATGTTCGAATGCGATTATTGGATTTGGTTCTCTTTGGTTTGAATTTGATATTTTATTGTATAACTTTGGAAAACTTTGGAATTGAATGATAAAAAAACCGCCTTCAAAAATGTATGAAATAAAAAAAAATCGAACCCTAGAGTTGAAGGCGATGCTAAAGAAGGGTACACAAATCACAAAGGATATCCACTCATGTTTCCTTTCATGCATCATTTTTGCTTGCTTTTAGCACCGCCTTCAACTCTAGGGTTAGATTTTTTTATTTCGTACATTCTTGAAGGCGGTTTTTATATTTTTTTAAAATAGTTTTTTATTTCACAGTTTTTTTTTTAGTAATTTTTTGCTATTAATGTACCCGGCGGAATCGCTTTCCAATCCGATCTTGAGCAATTGAAATGGGACCACAAGGGAAGCACCAACTTTCAAATAAAAATAATCATCAAAATCGGTTCACCCAGTCGAAAGTTCTAAGGTAACAAACATAAAAAAAAATACAGTCGAATTGAGAACCTCCTCCTTTTTTTGAAGTCGGTTAAAAAGTGGCAATTAATGCCTAAAGCAATGGCTACACAAGCACAAGTTCTACTACACCCAGCTTCATCGAGAACGAGATACTAGGATGTGGAAGGATTGCTTGCTATACCTACTATAAGTGTGTAAATAAATAAGTTGTGATATTGAGAGTATTGTCACCATATTACTTAATACGTAGTTACTTCGTAACAGATAATCACTCCATAGAAACAGTTTCATACCTTCGGCTTTAATAGCCTACTGTTTCACGTCGCCATTCGCTGCGTGCGAAAATGTACCTAAACGATCGTGTGTAACGTGATTATTGCTTTGCAGCTGCGCTCAGTTCCGTGGGCGAGCGTGTAGGTATGCTTCGCGCGGCTGACGAATTTTTACTGAATTAGACCGCCGGCAGCGGGCCGCTGGGCGATAGGTAGATAGCGCGCGCAAGTACATAGAGTGCGTGAGACCTGGTATTGTATTCTAATTATTTTCAGCAATAACAAAGATATTAGAATAAACAAATTGAATAATTAAATTTCCTACGTTTTATACATGAACACAAGTTCTACTAGAACCAGCTTCTTCGAGATCACATCTTCATCTGTGCTCTCCTCTAAACACAGAGACACGTGACATGGCACCTAGTTCATCCGGTGTTATGGGCTGACATCACGGAGGTTGTAGGTGATGTAGCCAACCGTGTCAGTTTCTATTAAAAAGCGGATCCACGGAACCCTCCGTGCGGGAGTAACACTCACACTTGACCGATTTTTGTATGTAGTACGTACCTATTAAGTATTCAGTGGTAGTACGATGATAGGTAGCTCGGAAAGAATGTTTCATTAGCAAAATCTCACGACTTTAAACTCACCTTTTGTGTCTCATTCTCATCTCATGATGTTTGAGCGATGTGCAATAATGTAAAAAAAACATAAACAAACAAAAACAAGCATCCCGCGACCTCCTCCTCCCCGCAAGTAAGCAAAGGCCACAAGGACATTGAACTCAAAATGTCGACTCGCGCTGACATCTGCCAGACATCCTCGCGGCAGACGAGCCAGCTGACTCATTTGAGAGGCAACGGGGAGGGAGCCGTCAGCCGGCCGACACTAGATCATCAGCGTCACATCCTCTCACGTGCCGTCGTCATTGCAGAAACGGGATGCTGGGACATAGACCACGTAGGATGTGAGAATAATTATTATGAGTGTGAACAAGTCGAGGTGTGTCGGGCGGGACCGCGGCATGTGGAGTTCCGTTTTCTCTGTCTACCCCATTAGGCTCTACGTTGTGTATGTAATGTAGGCTTACCAGATTCCATAAAAAAAAAAACCTGCAGTCCTTCACAAATAAGGCGGAGAAATGTAAGATAATATTTTTCTGTTATAATTTTGACGGCGAACTTTTAGAGTGTTTTTTTTATAGCAAACAACTTTAGTAAGCGACACTACACTTAAGTGAATGTAGAATCTTCCTAAAAAATAATTATTCATATTTCTAGTGAGTTGCTAATTTGAGTAATTATCAGAATCTGGACTTCTGTTCGCCGACTTCTTTGCACGACGTCAAGTCTTATGTACCACATTTTGCTTCCCGGGACAAAATGATCCTTCGCCCGGGACACGGGACATTGAAGCCTAGCCCGGGACAATCCCGGAAATCCGGGCACCTGGCAACCCTAATGTAACTTTTTTTTTGTACTGTACTGTACTGGCAATATGAAACTTGGATGCGGTGCAGACAATGTAGCCAAGCAAACCGAAAATAAATTAAATATTACGTGTAGGCTGTTGGACAGAATTAATATTGCAAAAGTAGTAGCACCAAATAAAAAAAAAATTTAATAAAGTCGTTAGCATCACTTCCATGCCAATTTCAACTTGTACACATTCTCTAAAGGGCTTAACACAAATTGGTTTTGGTAATATATAAGACAAGCTGTGCCCGCGGCTCCGCCCGCTCTCATATTTCACTTCACTGCTAACCTCATAAGCCATTTAGCGTGATAGTAAGTAGCCTATAGTTGATGGGAAGCATCAAGCTATCCGTAGAATTTTGTTTTATTAAAATCGGTTCAGTGGTTCTCGAGTTATAAGCGGACAGACAGACATACACTCAGACACTCAGACAGAAAGCAGACGTTGGATTTTATTATAGGTAAGGAAGGAAGTGTCTAATAATAAAACTGCCTTAGAAACTTATCGATTCACATTCAATGTTAAATGTAAATTTTAATTGCGTGTTCCTACAAAATATTGGAAATTGCGAAAATATCTCCTTCACGATCTTAATTAATATTGCCTTCACTGATTGGGGATACTTTCTAAAAATACTAACTTATATAATGAATTATGAATCGCTAAAAATAATGAAGCGCCCCAAAATCGTTCTATAGGGACCGGTCACATACCACGTGGGGCACTCTTTGACCCCCTCCCCCTTTTCCACGTAGAAAATGCCGTTTTGTTTTCCTGTGACGCACTTTAGAGTGTAAGGTCAGGCCTTCGTCACTCGCTCAAGGTCGCGAGTTAAATGCCTACCGCTTGGCGTACCGACTAATGTACAATTAACAGTGGGCTGTCGCTATCCAGCCAGACCGGGCGTGTGGCGCTTTCGAATTTAGAAAATGTCGAAATCACGTAATTATTGTGTAGTGGACGGGTGCAAAAGTCAACAGACAAATGAAAACTTGTCTTTTTTTTTCATTGCCGAGAGACGAAGAAAGGTAAGTATTTTGTTTAGTATAATTTTGATTTATTTCTAGTAATTTATTTATTCATATAGTAGGAGGTCATTGATTTAAAATGATATTATTATATTGCCAATAACATTAGTACGCCGAACAGCGTGGTGTGTATGGCCTAATTCGTATAAGGATAATAGGTTACATTGTAGATGATCATTCAATTCAATTCAATTCCATTTATTCTCTATAGGTAACAAGGTTACACTTAGGTTCGTCAACATGCAATAGTGATAGGTATAATAACAATATACAATAAGGTAGGTACTTAAATCTTTATAGTTCTATCTATGTCATGGTCCAAGCAAGAAATAGGCCATCGTCAAGTTTCTTATCACAATAAAACATATACAATTAATTTTCTGAATAGAAATTCAATAACAATAACAGAATAAAGTCAAAGTCTAAAATTATAAAAAAATTTAATCTAATAAAATGTTTGTCAAAAATAACATAAAAAAACATATGCAATTAATTTTCAGAATAGAAATTCAATAACAATAACAGAATAAAGTCAAAGCCTAACATTGTAAAAAATCTTAATCCTAATAATAAAATGTTTGTCAAATATTGTAAATAATAAAGATTTAAAAATAAAATGCAGGAAATACAATTTGTCAAATGATCTTGTCAAATAATTATATAAATATGAAGACTATTATAATTTATAAATGAGATTAAATTAAAAAATTCAATTGAATTAATGATAAAATAATAAATAAACCTAAAGTACGATTGCGTAGCTAAATAATGACTAGAAAAAATTATCACAAAGGACTTCGTCCAAACTATAGTAACTCTTAAATGTTAGCATGTTTTTCACTTTGCTCTCAAACTCCTTATCACCCAAATTTCGTACTTCAATCGGAAGTTTATTGAAAAATAATATACTGTTGCAGAGAAAACTTTTTGTCAATTTCGATAGCCTATGTCCAATGCTCTGGATGTTCGCACGGTTCCTTGTATTGTAGTTGTGTATTTCAGAGTTCGATGGAGTATTGCTTAGGTTTTTTCTGGCGTAGAGTAGGTTCTGAAAGACGTACGCACTTGTCATCGTCATAATGTTTGTTTCGCGGAATTTCTCCCTGCAAGAATCACGTGGCCTCATGCTTCGTAGATTTCGAAGGGCTCGTTTTTGCAGAATGAAAATTCTGTTTGCATGTGCGGCAGACCCCCAAAACATGAGACCATACGACATTATGCTATGAAAATACGCAAAATACACCATTCTCGCAGCATTTACCCCACCGATTTCTCTGATTTTTTTAACTGCATAACATGCAGAGCTCAGTCTTTTGGCAATTTTATCTATGTGGTTTTCCCATTTCAATTTGCAATCCAATCGAATGCCCAGAAAATCTACCTCAGTTACAATGTTTAAAGATAACTCAGAAAAAACTTTCATTACATCATTTGCCCCCTTCCCAAGTTTAGATCCGAGAGCAAAGCGAAGAGCATTTGTCTTCTTAACATTTAATAACAAATTATTAACTTCGAACCACGTTGTTAAATCTTTGACGACTTTGATTATCGTAGAGCAAACAGAAGTCAGATCTTTGTGGTGGAATAGTAATGAGGTGTCATCAGCAAACATGATAATGTCGCAGTCGTCAGATATACACACACTGAGGTCGTTAATGTAAACCAAGAATAACAGGGGGCCCAAAATTGAGCCTTGAGGCACCCCTAGGTTGACATTACTTTCGCTTGATTTTACTCCGTTAACCTCACATACCTGTCTTCTGTTGGCTAAATAAGATTCAAACAGTTTAAATTCTCTTCCTCTGATCCCGTAGTGGTCGAGTTTCTTTAGAAGGATGTCATGCTGAACACAGTCAAATGCTTTTGAAAGGTCACAGAAAATACCATAAGTGTTTTGTGATTCGTCTAAGGCAAATAGTATATCTTTTATCATATTCTCAATTGCATTTGTGGTAGATTTACCTTTCTGAAATCCAAATTGTTTATTATTCAAGATGTTATTCTTATTAAGAAAACCTATAAGACGATTAGCCATTGCTTTTTCAAAAATTTTACTAAAAACAGGAAGTAATGATATAGGTCTATAGTTCTGTGCATCAGCATGACATCCTTTTTTGTATAGAGGGATGACCCTAGCCAGTTTTAGTTCGTCCGGAAATACGCCTGTTTTTAAACAATCATTGAATGCATTTGTGAGTGGTTCCGTTATTTCCTGGGACAAGAATCTTAAAATTTTTGGTGATAGAAACCATAAATCTAGCGAAGTTTTAGCTTTCATTTCAGCTAAAATTCGCGAAATTTCTATATTTGTTGCCAGATTGAAAACAGCGCTGGTTTCATTTGTAACCATATATTTATTTAGAAATTTAGCAGCATTTTGGGGACATGATTTAAGAGGTTTTGTGACATTTTGAGCTACAGAGCAAAAGTAGTTATTAAAATAGTTTGACACATCTGTCGAATTAGTGATGTGATTGCCCTCTTCAGTATGCAATTCAATATTTCTTTTTTCATTATCTTTACTATCTCTGCCCGTTTGCTCTTTAATTATTTCCCAAGTAGTTTTAATTTGGTTTGCTGAGTTTGCTATCCTATTGTTGTAGTACATTTGCTTTGCTTGAATGGACACTCTTTTAAATAATTTGCTGTATCTTGTGACATATGATTTCAAATGAGTATTGTAATTGTTTTTTAGTATTTCATATAGTAGAAATAGCTTGTCACGTGACTTGCGTATTCCTGGTGTAGCCCAATCACAGAAATTAATTTTTGATTTACTTATTTTAGATTTTAGTGGTAAATATGTTTCCACATATCTATTAAAAGTTACAAAGAATTGTTTAAAATTAAAATTTTCACAATTTGAAAATTCTGATTGAAGTGCTTGCTTTAATTCTTTAATATTATTTGTATTTAATATTCTACGTTTGATTAGTGTGGGTTTTTGCTTCTCATTAGTAACTAAAATAGATATCAATTGCCCGTAGTGGTCTGATTTTATGCACTGAAATATTTGGGAAGTCACTGTATCAACATTTGTAAAAAAATTATCTAAGCAAGATTTTGTCGTTTGTGTTATTCTAGTAAATGTGAAGATGCGCTGCTTTAAGTAATAACTATTAAATATGTCTGAGAGCTCATGTGATTCGTCAGTCTCCAAGGGAAATTGTACATTAAAATCCCCACATAATACAATCGATTTATTGTTATTATTACAATTGTTTGTTTGTTTGTTGTTTGTACAATATATTATTACATTGATCATTAAATTTATTGATCAAACAAAACTATCACTGGAAGGTTGCACGCAATGCACGCTTCGATGTGAGAAACTAATTGTGACGCTAACGCATGCATGAATTTGTTCGCATGAATTTGCCGTAGCTAAATATCATATCGTTGGTAGCTAGAACGATAAAAGTTGGTAGGTATCATCTTCATTTTATTCCTTACAATAAGACAGCACAAAGACACAGCCCTTAACGCGCTGAACGGCGCGCTTTCGAGATAGAGTTACACGACAGAAAGAGAAGCGAAATGTAGGCAATTATCGTGGTTAGGCATGCAGCTCTGGGCGAGTCAATTTGTACTTTATCGCGTCGTCGCAGAGTAGCTATTTCTTTGTGAGTGTTTGTACAGAGCAGCTTCTGTACGGAGTACTCTTTTCTATTCTGTGGTAAGGTTAAAAACGCGACATTTTTGAAGAAAGATGGACTTCAAGAAGAGGCAGGGAGCTGAATGGATGAGAAAGTAGTATGTACTTACAATTTTTGTCATTTAATGTCAATCAAATTTAGGGTAACATAAAATAAAGGGCTGAGACATAGCGCGCGGCTGTATATGTACCTACTCAGGCGAGCGAGCGGCTAGCGACAGCCCACGCAGTTCGCGGCATTGTGAGTTTTACAAAAATCCATTTGGACGGTCTCTGTATCCCTTATCCTGTATCCCTTTCCCCTGTGGACAATCATGGACATTTCCCTCTCCCCCCCTTTACCATACCAAGTGGTACGTGAACGGTCCCATACTGCGGAGGAAGTTCGTCAGTCATCGCCTATGCGTCCACTGCTGGACATAGGCTCTGCAATTTTTCTCAGATCCTCCAGGCGTTCAGCGGTACGTTACTTCCTTTCCCCGTCCACGGCCGCCAGTCTAGGGCCTGTTTACTGCAACTGTCGTCGTCTGGTCGGCTGATGTGCTCAGCCCGCTGCCACTTGCTTAGCCACAGTCACGCATCAGTTCGCGTAGCGATATTCCCAGTATGGCTCGTTCCAATGGCTTTTGGACAGCAGTGTCCGTCATAGTTCACGTTTTACCTTTAACACAATCATCCTTAACACTATAGAGGAAGGACAGACAGTAGAAATTGTATAGGCTTTCTGATTATATTTTACAGAACCCTGAAAATACAATCCCTTCAGTAAGTGACTTGGGCTGTGAACGCTCCAAAGAATATTGATTAAAACTTTTAATTGAATCGATTATAATTACCTCATGGGGGCTTAATGGATTCTTGGAATATTTATATAACTTTAATTTTCCACAGCCGTACCAGAGAATGGAAATCAATATCAAAATATTACAGTGCTTTGTTAAATTGTAGTAAAATGCTATTAGGAATAGTTTTATGGTTCCGTATCCATACGGAAGCCTACGCATTGGCCGATGGCGAGGGGAATCTGGTGTACAACTGTTTGGTAATCTCAGGTAACCTTAGGTGGGAGTCCGAGGAATCTGGAAATCTTAGGCGGTCCCGAGTAATCCCAGGGAATCTAGTAATCCCAAGGGAATCATTGGGGATCCGATCAAAGTCTTAGTAACTCAGGTAATCTTAGGTGGGTGTCCGAGGAATCTGGAAATCTTAGGCAGTATCGAGTAATCCCAGGGAATTTAGGAATCCCAAAGAAATCATTTGCAATCCGATCAAAATCTTGGTAATCTCAGGTAATCTTAGGTAATCCACTTGGAATCTTTGGTAGTCCCTAGGAATCTTTGGTAGTCCTTAGAAATCTTACGAAATCCTGGAATCTTTGGTAATCCTAGAAATCTTAGGTAATCCCTTAGAAATATTTGGTAATCCCTTAGAAATCTTTGGTAATCCTTTCTAAGGGATCGTCCGTCTATGGTCCATCGTCCATCCGTCTTTGGTCGTCCTTAAAGAATCTTGGAAATCTCTAGGAATCTTTGAAATCCTTCGAAATCTGAAAATTACAAGGTTATCCTGGTAATCTTGCCTACAGGTAATCCGGTGTACACTTTTTGCTCTAGTGACTCTCGACCCCTCGGCGGATGGTGGTTTCTCAGCAAGGGCAAGCACAGCTTACACTAACATATTTTCTAGTCTAAACATAAGGAATGCGATAACAGAATTTAACTGCTTACCTATATTGTTGGAATACAGCGTGTGGTATGTATACTTAATTGTTGAACCTACAAAACCTCTTCTTCTTGGGAGTCGTCCTTTTTCTGTCAAAGTACTGTAACCTTTCATGTACACTTTTAATTAACTAGTACGTACCTATATGTAGTATATTATAGTTTATCACTATTTATATTCCTTATATTATATTTTACATTCCCACACTCAAAAGTTATGTATAAGTTAGGTAGTTTCCTACTGCCTACTTATATTTCACAACATACGAATCTCAAACATTCAAAAATTGACTGGGAGAAATCCCTGTAAGGCATAAGGTCCGCCTTTGCCCCTCATGTAAATTCTTGTCGTTTGTTTTTTTTTTTATGTTTTTGGAGCAATAAAGTGTTTCTATCTAACTTTTCGCATATTTCTATATCTATATCTATCTATCTAACCTTTCCAACCCATTTCCAGTACAGTTTTCGACATGCCCGAGTTGGATGAAAGCAGGACTATCGACCTGTTAGCTGCCCGGAGTCCGGAACAATGCCCGATCGCACTGGTAATCCACGGGTGTGCTCTTGCGGAACTAACTATTTCAGAGAATTAAAAATTATAGAACTGACGTGCATACATTAAGTCAATAAAAAAAAAAAAATTGCAATAATTTTTAATATTTGTTTATACATACATACATACATACCACACACGCTGTATCCCGAAAATCATGGTAAGCAGAGTAATCGGTGTTGTGCTGCAAGAACTCTGGAAAATTGCAACACAATATCGACCACCACGTTTAGCATGAAGTATTTTAGATAACTCACGCTTTTGTATCCCCACAATCAGGGTAAGCAGAGTAATCGGTGTTGTGCTATAAGTTCATACATACATACACATACATAACGTCACGCTTGCCTGCCTCCCAGTGGGGCAGGCAAAGACAACGGACCCAACCCAACCCAACGCCCACGCGCCACGATCCTGACACACTTTTGCCGCCTCTTCCACTCTCATAATGTTCTTCCTACATGCTCGTCGGTTACGGGTACTACGCACCTGACCCTTTTCGAGCACATGCCCGATCTGGTCCAGGTACGTGCGTCTAGGGCGACCCATCCCGACTCTTCCACTAACATTCGCTCCATAGATTTCTTTCATTAGTCTCCCTCCTATCATCCATTCTACAGACACACATACTCCTATTCCACACATACTCCTTTCAACCCGCGCATTTCGACATCATTTATCCTGCTCTCATGCTTCACCTGCCATACCCAACTTTCACTCCCATAAGTACTCTGGTAAATTAAAGCACAACACCGACCACCACGTTTAGCACAGTATACGGTCAAGATAACTATCAAGCAGCAAGTGAGGCACGAAGACCCACCTGCTGCATGACAAGGTGGAAGGACCGCGCCAAGGTGAGAGGTGGCTAGCCTTTCGCCCTTTAGCGCGACATCTTGTCCTTGTCCCTTAGTCGCCTTTTACGACATGGACGGGGAGATATGCAGTGGGGCTATTCTTTTTAAGTACCGGCCTTACGCAGTATTTGTTTATTTGTTGTTTAAATATGGTCCTTCCGAAGTATGCAGTAGTAGTCTTCGTGTCTTAATTGCTGCTTGGTAGTTACGTTTTTAACCGACTTCAAAAAAGGAGGAGGTTCTCAATTCGACTGTATGTTTTTTTTTGTATGTTTGTTACGCGATTACTCCGTCAATTGTGGGCCGATTTTGAAATTTATTTTTTTGTTTGAAAGGGGATAACCCTGAGGTGGTCCCATTTTAATTTGGTTAAGATCGGATTTGAAAGCGATTCCGCCAAGTACACTAATAGCAAAACATACTAAAAAAACTGTGAAGTAAAAAACTATTTATAAAAAATATAAAAACTGACTTTAAAAATGTATGAAATAAAAAAAAATCAAACCCTTGAGTTGAAGGCGGTGCTAAAGCAAACAAAAATGATGGATGAAAGAAAACATTAGTGGATGATATCCTTTTGTGCTTTTGTGTAGCCTTCTTTTGCACCGCCTTCAACACAAGGGTTCGATTTTTTTTATTTCATATATTTTTGAAGTCGGTTTTTATATTTTTTATAATCTTTTAGTTCGCTAAGGGGTGGCCGGTGTATTTTTATAGGTTTCCGTACCCCGTATACGAAAGTAGTATAGCGTCGAACGGTCATACATCCAAGTTCGGCCCGCGCCCGCAGGTGTGCTTACGACGATCACGAACGTCAGTCGATCGATCACATCACTACACTAAGTTACCGGGGCTGACAAAAAATCATTTACTTAGTTATAAAATATTCTTACAGCAAAACACCGATCGCTAATTTGTTTTAGTTAGAATTGAATTCCTCAGGGCATTAAGCTCGCCTATTGTACCATTGTCTTCCCTTCTTGCCTTACTAGGTGGTAGGGTTTATACCGGCCGGGTTGGTACCACCGCACTGAATGAAGCGTCGGTCGAAACGGCTATGTAAATAGTTCGTATTTTCCGTCCAGTTCAGTGTAGCCGACATGAAATGAAGGGAAGCACTGACATGGCACCTAGTTCACCCGGTGTTATGGGCTGACATCACGGATGTTGTAGGTGATGTAGCCAACCGTGTCAGTTTTCATAAAAATACGGACGATAGTTTTACGTCATAACGTCATAAAGTGGTAAGACTTTAAATTTCTGCTGCCCTGGTACTTCAGAACCAGAGAGATAAATGTGTACAAGCCGACGCTTGGGCCGATTGTGCCTCTCTATCGCTTGTTACGCGCTCTCGCTTGCACACACAGGCTCAGATGGAACGTGACACTTTTTCGTGCGTGTAGCCGGTGTTCATCAATTTATAAGACGTGACGTTATCACGTCAAAAACCTAAATGGTATAAGTTGGTGTTCAATAAAGTATACGCATATCTCTTCTGTCGTTTTGCTTTCTACGGGCGACCCCTTTCCGCGCGATCGCTCGCGTTGCATCGGCCACCGCCGCCGGTGCATTGTGCGGTCGGTTGGCTTGCACAATACAAGGTGCACTTTAAGTTGTGCCGATTGTACATTTACTAAAGTTCGTCGCGAAAGCTCCGTCGCGCCACAGAATAAGGAAGACTCTACACGAAGCGTGGAGGCCGTAGGTGCACGGCCGACGAACGCTGTTCTGTCGTCGCGACGGGGTTTTCCATTTAAAATTATATATTTGAGGACGGTGACGATAGTTGCACGACGATGAGTTTATAATGTCGATCATAGCTCGAAAGTGTCAATTTACAGCACCTATGCACTAGAGGATTTGTCAGCCTCGATAGCTCAGTGGTGCAGACAGTCAACTGTCGCTATTGAATGTTAAGCAACGCTGGGTGCGGTCAGTACTTGGATGGGTGACCGCTGACCGTTGGAGGCTGACCGAGGTTCGGATTCCTCGTAAAACTGTAGGTCCCTTCCCTCCTAATCTTTTTTTTTTTTTATGGAACCTGACACGGTTGGCTACATCACCTACAACATCCGTGATGTCAGCCCATCTTACTTGGTGGTAGGGTACCAACCCGCCCGGGTTGGTACCACCGCACTGAATGAAACGTCGGTCTAATCGGCTATGTAAATAGTTTGTGTTTTCCGACCAGTTCAGTGTAGCCGGCACGATCAAAGGGGGAAGCACTGACATGGCACCTAGTTCACCCGGTGTTATGGGCTAAAATCACGGACGTTGTAGTTGATGTAGCCAACCGTGTCAGTTTCCATAAAAAAAAAAGGGCAAACACGTTCGCAATATACCGCGCAACGTACAGTCTACGTACCGCGTGCAACGTTGGACTCAACATATCGCGGCATGTTTCAAGATGTTCCCCCTTATAGAATAGAAGTTGAGAGTTAGGGCCCCTGAGCCCTATTTTCACTGCGATCTAAATATATGTATTGTGATATCTCAATAGTTCGGACAATATAACTATCAAGCAAATAGCAAGTAAGGCACGCAGAACACCCTGCTGCGTGACTCGGTGGAAGAACCGCGCCGAGGTGAGAGGTGGCTACCCTGTCAACCTTATAGCACGGCATATCGCCCTTGTCCCTTAGTCGCCTTTTACAACATGCACAGGGAGAGATGCAGTGGGGCTATTCTTTTTAAGTACCGAGCCCACACGGTCCTCCCCCCCCCCCCCCCCGCCCCCCCCCCCCCCCCCCCCCCCCTAACGTACACAATATGCGGAAATGTGTTCCCAGTGAACCCAAGATCTGCAAAATCCAAGTCAAGTGAATTCAATGTTTACGTGAAAGTAAACATTGGCACTTTTCCGCACACGTTCCCCGTGCGCGAATGAATTTCGTAGTTGTTGCGATTTTCGGTTTAAATGTACGTTGGGTTCGGAATTTATGGTTGCATAAAAACTAAATTAAATAAATAAATAAAGTATTGTGTTCGCACTGACATTTTCCGCGACGGACCCGTGATCATACCAAGATAGATGGTTCGGAAGAACGAATGCTCCGTCGCGATGCGTATGCATACACTTTCGCGATGGAGTTTCCATAAATGTGAACTCGGCTGAAGTTGTGCCTGGCCTGCCTCGCGTGGAATACACCTTTATGAAGGCGTGAACAATGAAACCACACTGCATTTTGCGTCGGGTAATTTTGTTAACAGCACGAAGTAAAATAGGACGAAGGTAGTCTGCACCAAAGGTTCAAGTCTGCTCCGAACGTATGCAAACATTATATAACAGCAAAGTAGACTGGCAGAAAATGCCTAGGCATTAAGTGTTTACCTTCTTACGTTTTCATCGGTGGTGCTGCGCATCGACGTTCGAACGTCGAAGCACACCGGTAGCGGACCGGACGTTTGAACGGCTGACCGTCCGACATTTCAGGCTGGCCGTGGTTCAGATTCCCGGTAAAACTGCTGGCTACGGCTTCTCATGCGAGAGGTCCGAGGTTCGAATCCGGTCGGCGTGTACCGATGAGTTTTTTGCTGACGAAAAAATTTACGTGCATACTACACCTGCTTCTTCACCGTTCGGAACCGGTGTAAAGTAGGTAAGTAAGCTGTAGGTACCTTCCCTTGCCCCTTACTAGGTGGGTAGGCTCAAATTGTAGCCGTCTGGGTTGGTCCCACCACCGTACTGGATGTAAGATGGCCGCATAGCAGCCTCGGTTGTGTTCTCCTCTAGTCCAGTATAGCCAGCAATTTAGGGAAGTCTCCGGTATGGAACCTGCCTTCTCAGAGGTGATATTGGCTGGTCGGAGCATGCGCTTTGGCCCCTCTGACTCAGCCACTCATAACGGATTACATAAACAAAATAAAAAAATTATTATCTCTGTAAAAATCAGGTTTCTTCGTTCCGCGCAATCCGATCCGAACCAAGCACCGTAACGATCTGCAAATCAGGCTTCACGCTAAAACAAGCTATCAGCCGTTAGATCTCGAGGCGCGGTTCGGTAATTCCGCCCTTTAACGGGCCTGTGAGAGCGAAACACTTCAATAGGTGAGTAAAATCAGGGAGGGCCGTTAACGTATAAACTACGTAATTATTCCTCCCAGAGTGTATTGTGAAACGACAAGCAGAAATATACCCTACGCGTAAGGAAAGAAGGTCTTTATTTGCACGACATATTAGAACGGCATTGTTAAGAGGCGTCGTTAATTTAATGAATGACATTAGAAAATGTCTTAGTAATTTTCCCCAATATCACCAAATTGCTCTGCGGCGGAATCACGAAATCAATCGAAGATCACATTAAAAGCGACGCACTTTAACGCCAGAAGCGATAAGAAGCCCGAGCGATAACGCCCTAATAACGCCACTGTTGCTATCATATAATGAAGACTAACCTGGTACTGTCTTTTTTTTTATGGAAACTGTCACGGTTGGCTACATCACGTACAACATCCGTGATGTCAGCCCATAACACCGCGTGAACTAGGTGCCATGTCAGCGCTTCCCTTCATTTCATGTCGGCTACACTGAACTGGACGGAAAACACGAACTATTTACATAGCCGTTTCGATCGACGTTTAATTCAGTGCGGTGGTATCAACCCGGGATAAACCCTACCACCTAAGGTAAGAAGGGAAGGGACCTATTTTTTTTTATGTAATCCGTTATGGGTGGCTGAGGCGGAGGGGCCAAAGCGCATGCTTCGACTAGCCAATATCACCTCAGAGAAGGTAGGTGCCATACCGGAGACTTCCCTGGATTGCTGGCTGTACTGGACTAGAGGAGAACACAGCCGAGGCTGCTACGCGGCCATCTTACATCCAGTACGGTGGTACCAACCCAGTCGGCTTGCACAGTCTTGTCTTGTCGTTTTCTGCGGTACGAAGCAGTATGCAATTTGACACTTGTACACTATTAGGTATGGCATTGGCATTGTTAGTTTATAAATTATACTCTGTTCGGCAAGTTTTGACAGTGACTGATCGCAGATAATGAGCGTTTACATAGAGGCGAATTCTCTGAACCGGTCCGAACAGAATGAACTTTAGCTATTAGAGTTAATCCTTAAAAAAAATATAATTAGGTAATAATGTTTATAAAGAAATAATTAGATTCTTCAAATGAGAAGGAAAAAAAAATTTGCAAGATTCGTATTATTCTGGGAAATTTTCTATACAAATCATCGTCATATCGTCATATCGCACTCGCTGAATCCCGACAATCGGGGTAAGCAGAGTAATCGGTGTTGTGCTGCAAGAACCCTGGTAAATTACAGCACAACACCGACCACCACTTTTCGCAAAGTATTCGAACAAGATCCAATCGATCAAGCAGCAAGTAAGGCGCGAAGAGCCACCTGCTGCACCACTCGGTGGAAGTACCGTGCCAAGGTGAGAGGTGGCGAGCCAATACAAAAATACAAATTTGGATGGAATATATTGAAGTCATACAATTACTACTGGCAACAATGTTTATACATTTCGGTAATTTCGGAGTGACTTCCAAATGAAGACTGAGCTATGTAAACGCAGATTCACCCCCTCGGGGGTTGGGAGGCGCGGTAACCTGTGATGAGTCACTCTCAACATTGGCCGAGCAGACTATAATAAATTGTGCAGGTAAACTCTTCGAAAATTCGAAAACAAATTGGTGCACACTAGGGATTCGAACCTCGGGCATCATGATGGAAATGTCAGTGCGTTAAGGCGACGTGATACATGGGAACGTCCATATCCGATTAGCTATCGTTATACATATGTAGATATATTTTTTGTAATTATTTTTTTAGTATGGTTGGCTGAGTCGGAGGTCCAAAGCACATGCTCCGACCAGCCAATATCACCTCTGAGAAGGTAGCTGCCATACCGGAGACTTCCCTGGATTGCCAGCTATACTGGACTAGAGGAGAACACAACCGAGGCTAGAGGAGGAGGCGTACGTTGGTGCCAGCCCAGTCGGCTACAATTTGAGCCTACCACCTAGTAAGGGGCAATGGAAGGGACCTACAGCTTTACACCGGTTCCGAACGGTGAAGCAGCAGGTGTAGGTATGCACGTAATTTTTTTCGTCAGAAAAAACTCCTTGGTACACGCTGACCTAATTCGAACCTTGGACCTCTCGCATGAGAAGGCGATGCCCAAACCACTCGGCCACCCGCCGTTTTAAGTTTGAAAGCGCACGAGCTGACCAATGTAATGAAAGAGCAAATTTCCCCGCAACGGAGAACTAATCCTAGAGTACTTCCACTGTTTATTTCCCCCCTCGAAGCGCAGCAGGTACCGCTACGTCGCTCCGTTGTCGCTGCTTAGTGCGTCGGCACACTGTCCAGAAACAATTCCGACCTTTACAGAGCATGGCGCAACTTCGACATCCACTACTTAGTAACTTCAAATGTCTCGTTCCTTTCAAAATTCTTTTGTTTTATTATAAGTAATCATACATTTATAGTGTGCAGCGCCGTCACTGGATACTGGCAGTAATAAACGGCGCGCGAAGAGCTATCTTAAGCCGTGTGTACCTGCTACAAACATCTGCGCAATATGGATGAGGATTCGCGCGTAAAGTTTATGCAAATTGAGCTAACGCTCAAAGTCAATGTCCTCTTTGCCGCGCGGTCTGGAAATAGAGTATAGGAAGGTAAGGGAACGAACCTACAGGTGCCCACAGTTTTAAGCGACCTATCTTCCATCAGTGATGTTCCAGGTTCCAGCAACAATGACAGAACCTGCATGCTTGCATACATGCATAGTTGCATCATGCCTGTTTCCAGATGAGATAGGCAGAGACGACGAATCTCCACGTGTCACAAATTCCACTGACAGTACCGTGATTTCAAAGTCAGTCCGGAAAATCGGATCGGGTCGGCCAGTGTGCGGTGTTGCTATGCGGAACGGTTAACGTCTTTCCAGTTTATCGCCGCGGCGTACCTATATTGCAGCACTGGCAACATTGAACTTTGCTGGAGTTTTTTATTACGACTATCGTAAATCCAACCGAGCGGTTCCCTATGATAAGATATGTGCGGGACAGCAGAACGCAGCGGTACATAACTTAACTCTTCTTTACGAAAGCTTATCACTAAGCCTACGCCGTCTGCCTGTATGTGTGTCTGTCCTATTGATGTATCTTTTGAACAGTAATAGGGTAGCAGGGTGAAATTCTCAGAGAATATGTGTTAATATAATATAATTACCTAGTATAGAATAAAAAGGGTGTACGCATGCTAAAAACGTGTTTTAACGTTTTCTTTTTTCTTTTTGCACTGCTGTAAAAAATTTACGAAGCGCCAAACATGGTGTGATTATAGTGCACCTCTAAAGTAAAACAAAAATTATAAAAACAGCGAATTACGTGGTGGTACGGAAGCCTCGTTGCGCGAGTCCGACTCGCACTTGCCCGGTTTTTAAAAGGTTTTTTTTTAGGGTTAGGTACGTAGTTGTAACCTAAAAGAACTGCAGGCTTCTTACGAGGCTTCTTCCTTTCCTTTTTTTTATGGAAACTGACACGGTTGGCTACATCACCTACAACATCCGTGATGTCAGCCCATAACACCGGGTGAACTAGGTGCCATGTCAGTGCTTCCCTTCGATCGTGCCGTCTACACTGAACTGGACGGAAAACACAAACTATTTACATAGCTGTTTCGACCGACGTTTAATTCAGTGCGGTGGTACCAACCCGGGCGGGTTGAACCCTACCACCGTGTAAGGTAGGAAGGGAAGGAACCTACAGTTTAACGTGGACTCCGAACCACGGTCAGCCTCTAACGGTCGAGCGGTCACCCATCCAAGTACTGACCGCGCCCAGCGTTGCTTAACAATCAATAGCAAGTCGACTGTCTGCACCACTAAGCTATCGAGGTTGACTTTCCTTACTGAGTAGTAGGGTTTAACCCGTCCAAATTGATGGTGGTATCAACTTGCACTGAATGCAAGGTCGCTCGAAGGGGCTATGTGAGTTGTTCGCGTTTTCCGCCCAGTTGAGCGTAGCCAGCACACAGAACAGCCATTGGCGGCCGTCGAGCCAGCGCGACCAAAGGGAAACACGGACATAGCACCTAGTTCACGAAGATCCTATGTGCTGACATCACGTATTTTGTAGGTTATATAGTCAGCCATGTCCAACCATTTCAGATTCTATTAAAAGGAAACCTATCGGATAAGTCCGACCCAAGATTGTCACACATCGGTAGCACTTCGTTCGATCGTTCCACCTTCAACCGACCTCAACGTACCCTACATTAATCCCAAAGATACAAATACCTTCACTTATTTTCTTCGTGCCCAACTCTAACAGGCGCGAATACGAGCAACATTTGGCAAAATCGTGAAGGAGCTCCGTTTTAAAGGTTTCCGAGTTATTATGCTAATTGCTAAGATTCTGACTGGGATAGTAATCTCGCTTCATAATTTGAACTTTTTAAGTACCGGCCCCACACGATACTATAATCTCTATCTCTACTTCCTATAAAAGGGAACGTCTGTCTGTCTGTATGTATGTATGTATGTTTGAGGTAAACTCCGTAATCACTGAATAGATTTTGATGCGGTTTGCATCAATGTAAAGAGTAGTTGTTGAGGCTCACTATAGGCTATATACCATCACGCTAAATAGCAATAGATCTGAGCAGTATCAAGTATCCGCCTTTGCACCTTATGTAAAGGAGGATGGGCAAAAATGTATGGAAACTGGGACCACCCTTCAACAGCAATAAGATATATGTCGTTGGATAGGTCTTTTCAATTAGAACAACAATTGTTATCACAGCTTTGTTGTTACAACTGTGCGTTCGGAGTTATGAGACTTATAAGTTCAGATATAAAGTTTAAAAAAAATTTTTTTTTGGAGAGGAAAATAATGTAATTGTTTATTATTTCAATCGTGCTTTATGGGTTATCTATAATGACATCATTTAAAAATGTTGCCGGTGCATTAAATCCATTAAATCCTACATGAATCGCATGCACATGTGCACACATAATATCAATTATCTGGTATGCGATTCATGTAGGATTTAATGCACCAGCTATATTATAGATAACCCGTAAAGCACGATTGAAATAATAAACAATTAAATTATTTTCCCCTCAAAAAAATTTTTTTTTTAACTTTATATATTTTTTTTTTGTATAGAAAAAACTGAACTTATATATAAGTCTCATAACTCCGAACGCACAGTTGTAACAACAAAGCTGTCATAACAATTGTTGTTCTAATTGAAAATACCTATCCAACGACATATATCTTATTGCTGTTGGAGGGTGGTCCCAATCTGCCCATCATCCTTTTCTAATGTACTTGTTACTGTTTAATGTTTACTGGAGCAATAAAGTATTTTCTATCTATCAATCTATCTGTACCTTAATTTTAATGTAAACAATAACATCATTAAAACGTGTTTATATTTTTGTTGTCGACGGTTCCTGGAATTATGTAACACTGTAGGGAGGGGCCCCTCTTCCCTCGAGAACGTTTCGGCAACCTCGCGGGGGGGGGGGGGGGGGGGGGGGGTGACGTTGCGGCAACATTGCAGGCAACATAGCGCGGCAATTACGTGCCGCGGGACGTGTTGAGGGCGATGTCTCTAGTGCAGGGGTTCTCAAACTTTTCTCTTTCAGATACCACAATAAAAACCGCCTTCAAAAATGTATGAAATTAAAAAAAATCTAACTCAGAGTTGAAGGCGGTGCTAAAGAAGACTACACAAATCACAAAGGATATCATCCACTCATGTTTTCTGTCGTGCATCATTTTTGCTTGCTTTAGCACCGCCTTCAACTCTAGGGTCAGATTTTTTTTTATTTCATACATTTTTGAAGGCGGTTTATATATTTTTTTAAATAATTTTTATTTCACAGTTTTATTTAGTAATTTTTTTCTATTAATGTACTCGGCGGAATCGCTCGGCCTTCGGCCTCGCGATTCCGCACGGGAAGCACCAGCTTTCAAATAAAAATAATTATCAAAATCAGTTCACTCAGTCGAAAGTTCTGAGGTAACAAACATAAAAAAAAATACAGTCGAATTAAGAACCTCCTCCTTTTTTGAAGTCGGTTAAAAAAACAATGTTTGGCGGCGTACCACCTTTACCCACAAGAAGCTAATTATAATACTTACCCATCTTCTATATCTACATTCTTAAATTCTCGTTGGTGGAGGTTAAATAGCATCACACGAAAGTTCAATTAATGATTATCTTTCCTCGAATGCAAGTGATCTCGGAATCGAATCTAAAAATTGATTTCTTATCGAATATAGTTCTGAAAAATCTTGTTTACAATATTCCTCGGAACTCACTATGAGCATTTGACAGTAGGTTATTATATCGCTAAGAACATCAGAATTCTAATTTTCTAAATTAGGATTATGACACTTTTTATTGCCGCTTATTAAATTTTGTAGAGCATAATGTTTCATTTTTTCGAGTAGCACCTCGAATCATTCCGCGTACCACTGGTGGTTCGCGTACCATAGATTGAGAACCGTTGCTCTATAGTATTATCAAAACCTCGTGTCCGGTTGGGCAATAAAGTTATATGGCTTAGGGAAGCGAATCTGCACGGCGGCGGGGCTTTGTCGATAAAAAGTCACCTGGGTCGATAGAAGTTATATATGTGTTGTCCAATTTGTAGTATGATTGAGTATGTGAAATAGGTATCTATTATAAATAGATATATAAGTACCTTAAGCATTTATAACCTGTATTACCTTAAGATATTATTAATTCATCTAAATAAAAAAAACCGTGAATAACTTCTATCGACCCAGGTGACTTTTTATCGACAAAGCCCCGCCGTGCAGATTCGCTTCCCTAAGCCATATAACTTTATTGCCCAACCGGACACGAGGTTTTGATAATACTTTAGTGTGTTCGCTCAGTCCGATAACATGTCCACAGTATGTTCCAAGATACATCGTACATATTGAAGGTCGCGAGACATTTGCCTCCTAGCCTAGTGTCTCCAAACCTGGCTTAATTAGGTTTTCGTATCCCGTACGGAAGCCTATTAAGTCTACGCTGTCTGTCTGTCCGTCCGTCTGTCTGTCCGAGGGCTGTATCTCTTGAACCGTAATAGTTAGGCCGTTGAAATCACAGAATAATATGTGTTACTATGGCGGATATAACAACAAATAATAAAAAAAATTAAATGTTAAAAATTAAGGGGGGCTCCCCATACAACAAACGTGCGAAAATCTATTAGTCACGCTACTTAATAATAGATGGCGCCACAGGCCTTTATACATTACATTGTTGAAAGACAAAAGATAGGAGGATATTATTGATAGCGGATAGATAGGGAAACCTCCGTGCGCGAGTAAAACTCGCACTTGACAGATTTTTTATGTCATCTCAAGATGGTTGGCTACGCAGCCTGATGCACTCGTGGTGTCCAGCCCTTTACACCTTGCCAATGTCAGAACTAAGTGCCATGTGAATAGTTCCCTTTGGTCGTGTCGGTTATACTGAACGGCCGGAAAACACGAACGCGAACTATTATTTCGACGGACCTACATTCAGCGCGGCGGTACCAATCCGGGCGGGACTAGTAAGTTTACCACGTGCATCGAAAGTAACGTCCCAACGCCTGGGGCGTTCTAGTTTTTTTTTTTATGGACAGCCGGCACGGGTTGCTGTGCCCAAAAGTTCAAAAGTAGACACAGCCAATATCACCACCTACTCGCGAAAACACACTCAGAGAGGCGCCATGCCAGCTACAAGTTAATAATTCACACCCTCCTGACGTCCCCCATTGACTGCCCCGTCTACCTGACTTGCATGCAAGTGAATGCAGGTGAATAAGAAATGCAAGCGAAATCGATAGACCAAAGTCGCCCTCGCCTCAACGAGTGAAGCACCAAATTGTGTTAGGGTGGGTCATGGTATTAGTTCGAGAAGAGAGTATGTACAGCAAGTAAATTTTATGAAAATTCATTCACCCTAGGCACAGATTACTTAATAGTTACTTCGTAACAGATAAATCACTCCATAGAAAATGTTCCTACCTTCGGGCTTTAATAGCCTACTGCTTAACGTCGCCAATCGCTGCGTGCGAAAATGTACCCTAACGATCGAGTGTAAAGTGGTTATTGCTTTGCAGCTGCGCGCAGTTGCGTGGGCGAGCGTCTATGTATACTTCGCGCGGCTAACGAAATTCCACTGAAATAGACCGCCGGCGGCCCGTCGGGCGGTAGGTAGTTAGCGCGCGCAAGTACATAGAGTGCGTGAGGCCTGCCCTAGGTCTCTTTTTAACCCCCGACGCAAAAACAGGGGTCTTATAAGTTTAAGGTGATGTGGGACTGCGTCTGACTCGAATTTCAATAAGTGTACCGCCAATATTTCTTACCTGACAGATTCAGTTTTAATATATGCAAAACTTCATCTATCAGCGCAGATCGATAGCTTTTTGAAAACACGATTTGATTAACTTCACTCGATAGAAAAAAATCATGAACACGCCTCTGAATTTAGTTATAAAAACGTATTAAAGGCAACAACGTGACAAAATCAAGGCTTTGGAAAAAATATATTTTATTTCTTGAATATATATCTCAATCCGTAGCTTTTTACTTTTTTGACGTGATAACGTCACGTCTTATAAATTGATGAACACCGGCTGCACGCACGAAAAAGTGTCACGTTCCATCTGAGCCTGTGTGTGCAAGCGAGAGCGCGTAACAAGCGATAGAGAGGCACAATCGGCCCAGGCGTCGGCTTGTACACATTTATCTCTCTGGTTCTAAAGTACCAGGGCAGCACAAATTGAAAGGAGGTTACTCGTACCATAATATATTAAGCGCATCTGGCCGGTCGGAAAAGATTTCAAATTTAGAATATTCATGAAACAAGGGTCCGAATATGTATCACAATATCGATTCATGTATTTCGATTCAATACAACGACAGAGAACCAAATATTAGGTATTTAACACTTTTTAGTTCTAGGTTTTTTTTTGGTTTGAAAGTCGGTTTCGTATTTTTTTAAACTGTATTTATTTCATTATTTTTAGTAATATTAAATAAAAAAGAATAATCGAAATCGATTGAAGTGGTACAGAATGATTCGCCATATGTGTCAAACTGCAAATTGCTGAAAAAGTCCACATCACAAAAGTTTTGCTGAAGGTAACCACACACCATAGTAATTATCCTCTTTTCAATTCTTCTGCCCTGGTACTTTAGAACCGTTCCCAGTAGTTTTACCACTTTATGACGTTATCTATCACGTAAAACTATCGTCCGTAAACCGACTTTACAGACAACCAATTTTTTTGTTTCGATCCGTAGTTTTGGAATAAAAAAATAAAACCTAATTTTTGATTGATTGATTGTGTTGTATCCAACCAGCGAATAAGCGGCGGCGGCGCCTTGAAAGAGGAGTACGGGTGAATACGGGTTGACAGGGCCTTAAAACGTGTGTGTGTATGGGTGTGTCTGTCTGTGGCATCGTCGCCAAACGGATGGACCGTTTTTTTTATTAGAAAGCTGGTTTAATCGGGATGGTTCTTAAAAAGTGGACCGATTTGCATGCGGTTTTTTTAAAAGCTTGAAATAAAAGTTAAATTACTAATTTTAATTAACCCCGACCCTTAAAAATTCTAAAATAATTTCCGCTTACTTAAAGGAGTCGGCGAACCGCTAAATATATAAAATATAAAACCTCAGAGCTGCGCGGGAATTTACTTAGCGGTCCCCCGACGCCTTTAAGTAAGTAAACGGAAATTATTTTTGAATTTTTAAGGGTCGGGCGTTTTTCACAATAATTCCTCAACAATAAAATTGATCCTATAAAATAAATGTCTACGATCACCTTATCGTAAAATAATGAAATACAATTCTGAACTAAACCACAGACTAAACCCTGCAGTCATGCTCTTATGTACCGAGTACATACATACATACATACCACACGCTGTATCCTGACAATCGGGATAAGCAGAGTAATCGGTGTTGTGCTACAAGGACTCTTGTAAATTACAGCACAACGCCGACCACCACGTTTAGCAATGTATTAGTACAAGATAATTATCGAGCAGCAAGTAAGACACGAAAACCCACCACCAGCATAACTCGGTGGAATTTTACTACATGCACGGGGAGAGATGCAGTGGGGCTATTTTTTTTAAGTACCGGCCTCACACCGACTTTTACCAAGTCGCATGTATAAAACTCGTTTATTAGATTTAAGGTTTACCTAATTTTAGTCATAACTTCGCTAAACGCAAAAGATAAAAAAAACAGTGTTCTTCAAGTGTTCAGTGAATTTCTCAGTCAATCTGTTGGTGAAAGCGAAAGGGTATTTTTTTTACAAAATTGCGTGCCTCACGCTTATATACTGGAATAGGTACCTAATTGCCTCAAAATATTGTTAAGAACACGAAAACACGAACAAGAAATAACTCTAGATTATTACTCTTTCAAAGCGGTTATGATTTTGTTGAATTCTTAGTAAAAACTTTTGCATAACACAAATTATGAATGTTTATCTTAAATTATGTTTAACTTTTTTGTAATTCATTCTCGCGCCGCAGTTGGGTGTTCATAGGTGTATTTTATCACTGGACTACGACGGCGAAGCCAAAATGAAAACTACTCATGTATTTTGCTCGACACGTGTGTATGTTGTAATTAGTAAAAGTACCGTCCAAGTCCTAATTAACGCGATCGATAATAATCAAAATTCTGGTTTCATTCAATTCAATTAGATAGATAGATAGAAATACTTTATTGCTCCAAAAAACATTTAACATAAACACACAATAAGAAATTTACATGAGGGGCAAAGGCGGACTTATCCCTTACAGGGATTTCTCCCAGTCAACCTTTGGATGTTTGAGAGTCGTATGTTGCGAGATATAACTAGGTAGTAGCAAAAGACTTGAGTGTGGGAATGTAAAATATAATATAAGGAAAATAACTATAATATACTATAATATACACTACATATAAGTACATACTAGTTAATTAAACGTATAAATTACTATTTATAGATTAAATTAAATACATATGAATTACAATTTATATAATACATAATACCTAAATATATACATACATACTTGTCCATTCAGAATTAAAGGATTTTTTAGCTTTTGATTTCACACTGACGGAGATAGTACAACTTTAAGTGTTTTTTGAATAACGGAAGCGACTTGCAGTGCCGTATACAGTGAGGTAGTAGATTCAATTAGGGCGAGGCCAAACATTATTTTTTATTTAAAAAAATGTTTTTCTATTATTTTTACGGAAACTGACACGGTTGGCTACATCACCTACAACATCCGTGATAGCCCATAACACTGGGTGAACTAGGTGCCATGTCTGTGCTTCCCTTCGTTTCATGTTGTCTACACTGAACTGGACTGAACACACGAACTATTTACATACCCGTTTAGCCGGCCGGGAAAAACCTTACCACCTAGTAAGGTAAGAAGGGAAAGGATCTAGAGTTTAACGTGGAATCCGAACGTGGAACCACGGTCATCCTCCAACAGTCGAGCGGTCACCCATCCAAGTACTGACTGACCGCGCTCAGCGTTGCTTAACAACAGTCGACCGACCGCACCACTTAGCTACCGAGGCTGACAGATCTATATCTCTTCATGTTTATATGTTAGTACTAAGCACGTACTTGCTTTATGTATATTTTTAATTAGAAAAATGCAAATCGAAAATCATTGCAAAAAATGATTTTCGCGTATGATAGGCTCGAAGCGACCTACATAATATTATGTACGTCGCTTCGAGCACATTCCACACATTTGCAGTACAACGAGATATAGAACATCGTGAAGTACCTACGTGTATGGCTCCGTACATATTAAATTCTAAGCTTACAAAAACGCAAACTACAAAGAAGAAGTCAGTTTTAACAGAATTCAATCAAAAAGAGTGTCGTAAGTTTTCGCGAAGTTTCTATTTGAGGTGTATATTCACTCTCCTCGTAGCGCTGTTGAAGAGGTGTACCGTCGTTAAGGTCCGTTCATATACGCAGACATTTGATATGGCTGGGTCGTTTTGTAGAAGACACGCGTCTTCTGTGAGTTTTGTTTATGGGTCTAGATTTTAAACCATAATAATTACGGCGTTACTAAAAACAAGCATAAAACTAAATAACTATACTGATCGCATAATAAAACAGGAAAACGGAGAGATAAACTTGTAACGTAGTTTAACAACCACAACTAACAACCTCCGTCGGCTGTGATTGGTTCAAGCCGTATTCGTATGTACCCCACCCGCTCCCGTTGCCCTTACCTCAGCCTCAGAGTATACTTACCGCTCCTTGCGTATAGTATACTCATAAAAATACTCCATCTTCGGGCGATGGGCAGTGTCCCGATTATGAAGATAGCGTTCCCCCGCTGAATGATCAGGCTGATCTTTTACCTGAGATAGCTGTGGGCACGTTGCTGCCCAGACGCCTGTATCACATGGATGGATGTGCCGAGGGAACAGATGCGCTTCCTGTGGTACATTAGGCGGAATCATTGCAGAAAGACATTTCTTTCACTGAATTCATATCACAAATAATGGCAAAGTGTTGTCAGGCGATTTTCATTTTGTTTCAGATGTTCACCTACCTTCTATGTAAAATTGTGTTAAGTACGTTACAGTGGTGCCGTAACCAGGATTAACCTTTGGTTCGAAATTTGACACTATAGTTAAAGTGGCAGTGTTCAGGGCGCATCGGTCGCCGGCCCGATAACCGCTGGGGTAGACGTGCGCTCGAATGGAGGCCACGTGCAAGCAAAACGTGGCGTGAGACGCCCCACACCTATGTGGACAGACGACCTAAAGAAGATGGATGAGAATAGCGTAAGACCGCGTGCGGAAGCTTGTCTTGGGTGAGGCCTATGTCCAACAGTGGAACGATACAGGACGACGATGAACGCGATTGCGCACTAGCATGCTAAATTTCTGGATATGTGAACGTCCCTTATATCCAACAGCTACTTTATAACTATAGTTTACCTACCCTCTTCAGTGTACTCAACGAGGATAGCTGGTATATCGAGTATGCGGTTGGCGCCTGAAGAAATATACCTAGCTGCATAGAATTCGAAGCTATAGAACTTTCTCTTATATTCAAACATTATCATTTGCGAGAGCTCTAGGAGATTCTAGTATACTAGAATCTGCTAGAGCTCTCGCAAATGATAATGTTTGAATATAAGAGAATATAAATTGCATATCTCCCCGTGCATGTCGTAAAAGGCGACTAAGGGATTAGAACAAGATGCCGTGCGTAAGGGCGACAGGATAGCCACCTCTCACCTTGGCACGGTCTTTCCACCGAGTCATTCAGCAGATGGACCTTCGTGTCTTAGTTGCTGCCTGATAGTTACCTTGTTCGAATACTTTGCTAAATGTGGTGGTAGGTGTTGTGCTGTAATTTACCAGAGTACTTGCAGTACAACTCTGATTACTCTGCTTACCCCTATGGTCGGGATACGGCGTGTGGTGTGTAGCATAAATTATGTATTGCACGTAGCAAGAGACAATACGTAAGAAAAGAAAACACAGAATATACAACAAATCTCTTAAAAAGGTTGGCTTGCGTATCACTAACAGTTATTTATTCCATAAAACATTTGCGTGATGAGGAATGAATGACAAAAAAATAGATGTAAGTACAGACATTATGAACAGGTTTAATAAGAACACGTTTGATGAGTTTTTGAGAGTACTAAGCTGTATGTCGATGCTGTCCAGGTGTCTATTGGCATTTTCTACGATTTGAGAAGTACATAATGCCTTAGTCCAATTTATAACTGATGATGACATTTCATAGTAAAAGTTGACGGGAAGAAATCGCTTGCAGTAATAAGTTCGCCTTTGTAGCTGTGTAGCTGATGCGTCACGTTGTGAATGAGCTACTGAACTACGGTTGACTGAGATGGTGTTGATGATGACATTTCGTGTCTCAACCGTACTTCATCGGCCAACTCACGGCGGCGGCGTGACAATTTCTTAGTAATCCGGTATGGGTGGCTGAGTCGAAGGAGCCAAAGCGCATGCTCCGATCACCCAATATCGCCTCCGAGAAGGTGCCATACCGGAGACTTCCCTGGATTGATGGCTATACTGGGCCAGAGGAGAACACAGCCGAGGCTGCTATGCGGCCATCTTACATCCAGTACGGTGGTACCAACCGAGTCGACTACAATTTGAGCCTACCACCTAGTAAGGGGCAAGGGAAGGGACCTACAGTTTTCCGAACGGTGAAGCAGCAGGTGTAGGTGTGCACGTAAATTTTTTTGTCAGGAAAAACCTCATTGGTACACGCCGAACGAATTCGAACCTCGGACTTCTCGCATGAGAAGCCGATGACCAAACCACTCGGCCACCCGCCGCCAAAACAAGACTCCGCTGCCTCAAAATTTTGTAAATTGCGTCTACGCGTCTTTTCGGTGTGCCCATTTATGCGGCTGGACAAGTTAGTTCTGCTTCTGTACTTTTGAGTTCTTTGGCTTGGAGTAGGTGGAGATTGAGGATGAGAAGAGGGGAGTGAGAGAGGGTGTTAACTCGACCTAAATGTGGGGATTCGAACTTTTGCTTAAAACTACCCGTTCGACTCTATTTTCATGCGAATAGAAGTGAAAACCGAGTGGTTTTTCGGAACATCACCGACCAAATGTGGTATGTTGAGGGTAAAATCATGAAGTGAGCCTTATGTGTGGAGTGTAAATGCGAGAATCGCTTGACGACGAATAGTGCAAGTTGTGAATGGATGGGGAATTGCATTTTGGTGCTTTTCAACCGAATGCGATTATTCATTCTTGTGTGAATTTTCTCTTGATTATATGGCAATGTTTTTGAAGTGAACATTGTTGGTTTTTCGTTAGTTTGATTGAACTATTTTTAACGTCTCGGCTGTCAGCACGGATACGTAAATATGTTAAATTTTATTTAAAAATATTTACAATTTTACAACTTCTTTTGCCGCTTTTGGGATAAGGTCAATAAAATACTAATAATATTTGGACTAATAATTATTATCATTATAGAAAGTACAAATAAAGGAACTAAAATAATAAATCGATTTAAATTCTTTTTAGAACTTATATAACTATTACTATAATAAATAACTACAGATGAAATTAAAGAAACAAAAGATATAAATAGTATTGATATTCAATCAATTAATAAAACTATAACAAATATAGAAGAATTAATTGTAACTATTTCTTATTCTAAAAAAATAATTAAATTATTATTTAAAATTAAATAAATTATAACTAATAAGGACTCAAATTTTAATAAAAAATCTGTTAAGTGCGAGTTTTACTCGCGCACGGAGGTTTCCGTATCTATCCGCTATTATCCGACTATCTTTTGTCTTTCAACAATGCAATGTATAAAAGCCTGTGGCGCCATCTATTATTCAGTAGCATGACTAATCGATTTTTCGGACGTTTGTTGTATGGGAGCCCCCCTTAATATTTAACATTTTCTTTTTTTATTATTTATTGTTATATCGGCCATAATAACACATATTCTGTGAAAATTTCAACGGGCTACCTATTACGGTTCAAGAGATACAGCCCTCCTCGGACAGACGGACGGACAGACGGCGGAGGCTTAGTAATAGGCTTCCGTACGGGATACGGAAACCTAAAAATAAATCTTAAATAAACCGAAGTTTCTCTGTGCCCGCGACTCCGCTCGCGTTAAAGTTGTATTTCACAGTTTAGGGTAGGCGGCAGAAGCGCTGTCATGGCATCTAGCTCCGACAGGGTCCAGATGCAATGAGCTGACATCACAGGTGTAGCAGGTGGTTAAACTATCCGTGTCACTTCGTGTCAACATGGCACCTAGTTCACCCGGTGTTATGGGGTGACATCACGGATGTTGTAGATGATGAAGCCGACACTGTCAGTTTCCATAAAAAAAATATATATCCGCCATAATAAATAATACATTCTGTGAAAATGTCAACCTACTATTGCGGTTCAAAAGAAGAAAGTTGCTTAGTAAGAGGTTTACGTACCACTGGACCTAAACGGGCTGATGATGACTAACAATGGTGAAACGCAATACGGTGTATTAAATACCACAACTTGGTTCCAAGTACTTAATCCTTCCCAGTAGAGGTCAAGGTGTGATGATTATTCATCTTGTCACTTAGTAATTAAGACAGACCGTCGTCCTCGTCTCCTAATATGGTAAGCCAATACGCACGTTGCTCCAGCATTGAAAGATCAAAATTGCTTGACACTCTGGTGCCGACCTCAGTGAAACGTACGTATATCGGTCAAGATGAATGTGCAAGGCAAAATCATCCTTAGTCGTATTGTACGGTGTGGCATAGTGAACGACGTAGTCTGGAAGGGACAAATAGTTTGAAATGAGAACTGTATTTTCGATGAAAATTCCATGCATGTTGAGATAAAAGTACAAGACATTGTCGCCCTTAAGGTAGAGTGGCACACAGTGACACATCGAGACAATAGGTAGGTATCGTGTATGAGACACAATGGCGCAACTTAGCGGTGTAATAGCCGGACGGGATTCACACGATATGCCAACACCTTTATGTCGACATGGATGTGACTCCACTTCTCCGGATAGGGGGCAAACGAACGTATTTAATTAATATTTAATAATAATGTATTTCTGTCATAAAAAAAACTAAAATAACGTATTAACCGTTCCCAAAATTTTACGTACTAGCAAAATTTTAAATAAAAACATTTTCCAGTTATACTGGTGGTTTTGTTACCATTACCTATCTTCGGCGGTTAGTCAGTATAGAAAACTAACTAGATTCCAAAAAAGAACGGTGGCGAAATTGGAAAATCATTTTTTCGAGTTATCCATACATTTTGAGGTTAGGTATCTACGAAAACGTATGAAGAACTCAAATTTTACTGAACTGTTGTGAAGTTATTTTAATCTCTGGTATTACAAAACACAACGTCAGTTTAATTAAATTAAATTAAACACCACAGTTAAATAAGTAGGTATCCAAAGGTAATCACCAGTAGTGGTTTGACCAAGCAATGTCGCCTATGAAACGAGCCATAGAGCCAGTTTATGCGAAAGTGTCCAACAGATACACGATCTCGCGGGCACAGGTACTATTTTCATTTAATGTATGTAACAGGTAAACTCAAAAATGGCTGAACCAATTTACATACAATATTCGGATATATTGTGTATAAGTGCGGGTCTAATGTCGAGAAATTGCGAGAGAAATTGTGCTTTTCTCGATGTAAATGATTAATTTTAATGTCACTACGGGATCTACCTGTTTAGTACTGCATTTTCCGCCCCTACGTGTTTTCCACATCCCAAAGGTTAGTTCGTAAAGAATGCCGCAAGGCATTAAACTCGCCTTTTGTAACCTTTTTATACAATGGTGTACAATAAAGTATATTTTCATTTTAATTTCATTTCATCTTAAAGTTCTATCCAAAGCAAATCTGGGGGCACGGCCGTGCCGCCGCGCCGCCAAGTCGATCAATTTTACACGAAATATCGTAGGTACTAAATTATTTGTTTTCGTTTTTTTTTTTATGGAACCTGACACGGTTGGCTACATCACCTACAACATCCGTGATGTCAGCCCATAACACAGGGTGAACTAGGTGCCATGTCAGTGCTTCCCTTAATTTCGTACCAATGGATTGGAGGTTGTTGTTGTTGTTGTTGTTGATTTGGGGTTGGCTCTAGGCCTGCAAACTAATCCCGCTTGGTTGGGGACCTTCGTGCGAAACCCCTATCCCTTAGTCGACTTTTACGACATACATCGGGGAGAGATGCAGTGGGGCTATTCTTTTTAAGTACCGACCCCACACGGTACATGGATTGGAGGTATGCCTTTGTGTCGACTAAAATTATGTCGACCTTGCGGTTGGTCGATGTAACATGTCTTTACATACATGCGCCCACATGCGGAACCCACTTTCGTCGTCGCAAGTACACCTTCCCTAACTCTAATATTCATCCCTGTTGAAGGTAATGTTTGAACGAGTTTTTGGGATGAATACCCTTCCTACATTTTTATTACTACTTACGCCGAATTTAAGTCGAACAGCAATGTGAGTGGGCGCACGCTAGAATTTTTTTATGAAAATTGAAAGCTGTTCTTATCAATACTAATAATAATATGTAAGGGATGGTCATGGAGTAAGTTACTTTGTTTTATGAGATATTGCAGTTGCATTGATATTGTATGTATGATACTAAAACGAAATTGACGATTTTTAGAAATCTTTTCTATATGTATGTATGTTCCTCCATAACTCTTAAACCGATCATCCGAATTCGATGAAACTTAGTACAAGCTTGATTATACGGGACACAGGATAGGCTAAATAAAATTCAGTTCCGGTTACGCTAAGATGTGGCTCTCATACAAAGCGAACCGCGCTGACAGAAAAGAAATAAAGGTACGGTAGCGGGCTTACTTTCTTCTTTTTAAATCCGAATTTCACGCGAGCGAAGCCGCGGGCAAAAGCTAGTGTTATAATAAGTCGTACATGTCGTAAAAGGCGACTAAGGGATAAGGACAACGTGCCGTGCTAAAGGGCGATAGGCTAGCCACCTCTCAGCTTGGCACGGCCCTTACACCGAGTCACGAAGCAGGTGGGTCTTCGTGCCTTACTAGCTGCTTGATAGTTATCTTGTCCGAATACTTTGCTAAACGCGGTGGTCGGTATTGTGATGTAATTTACAAGAGTACTTGCAGCACAACACCGATTACACTGCATACCCCGATTGTCGGGATACAGCGTGTGGTATGTATGTATTATTATATTTGTTACCCTTAAATGCTGGTGTACAATAAAGAATATTCATTTACATATTTTCGTGAATGTAATTTTGAAAACTATTTAAAAAAATATAAAAACCGCCTTCAAAAATGTATGAAATAAAAAAAAATCTAATCCTAGAGTTGAAGGCGGTCGGTTATGTTTGCTTGCTTTAGAACGGCCTTCAACTCTAGGGTTAGATTTTTTTTATTTCATACATTTTTGAAGGCGATTTTAATTTTTTTTAAATAGTTTTTTATTTCACAGTTTTCTTTAGTAATTTTTTGCTATTAATGTACTCGGCGGAATCCGCCTCGCTTTCCAATCCGATCTTGACCAAATTGAAATGGGGCCACATGGGAAGGACCAGCTTTCAAATAAAAAAAGAATTTTCAAAATCGGTTCACCCAGTCGAAAGTTCTGAGGTAACAAACATGAAAAAAAATACAGTCGAATTGAGAACCTCCTCCTTTTTTTTTTAAGTCGGTTGAAAAGAATGCAATACCGATGATGACATCGTAAGAAACTCGTCAAAACACGAACCCTTCACTCAACCCGCCCACCCACGCCACTTACGTAGTTCATTCTGCATCCCCCCTACTTCGGCATGCACGAACGACGTGATATGTAGAAGCCGTCCGAATTGATACCACATCACTTATAATGAAGGTCGATCAACACTCCAGTCAGAATATTAAAGGAGCAACGCTAAAGGAAAGCATGCGATGTGGCACGTAGTTTCGACAGGAACGAGATCTAACGTGCTGATGTAGTGTCATGTTCCTAAATGTACTGAATACTAAGCCTAGTAAATGTACTAAATACTAAGACTAGTAAATATACCTACTAAATCAATATAATATACTAATAATAAATCTATAAGGGATGGATTGGTCATGGAGTAAGTTACTTTGTTATATATATGAGATACTGCGTTTGTTAGACTCTATGTATGATACTCAAACTAAATTGATGATTTTTAGGAATCTTTTCTGTATGTTTGTGTATGTATGTTCCTTTATAACTCTTGAACCGATCATCCGAATTCGATGAAACTTAGTACAAGCCCATTTTACTATACGTGACATAGGATGGATAAATACTATAACCAGTTCCGGTTACGCTAAGATGTGGCTCTCATACAAACCGAATTGTTCCGCGCGCCGAAATAAAGGCACGGTAGCGGGCTTACTTACTTTCTTCTTTTTAAATGCGAATTTCACGCGAGCGAAGCCGCGGGCAAAAGCTAGTAGGTACTAAAATATATAATCTATCGGAGAGCACCGCACATTACCTACATACAAATAATTGGTTTGCGGTGGACCGGTGACGATGGCCGTGACGATGACGGTGACGTTTGTTTTTTTTTTTCAGTTTACTCCCCATTTTCATGACGCGCCTAAAGAAGTATAAGTCCCTTCCCTTGCCCCTTACTAGGTGGTAGGCTCAAATTGTAGCCGACTGGGTTGGTACCACCGTACTGGATGTAAGATGGCCGCATAGCAGCCTCGGTTGTGTTCTAGTCCAGTATAGCCAGCAATCCAGCGAAGTCTCCGGTATGGCACCCACCTTCTCGGAGGTGATATTGGCTGGTCGGAGCGTGCGCTTTGGCCCCTCCGACTCAGCCACCCAAACCGGATTACACAAAAAAAAAATACGTAACTTCAAAAATAACAAATAGCACCCGTGACGTCAGCCCACCACCACGGTCCTGTTGGTGAGTACTAGGTGACAAACAACAACCTCTTGCCGAGTCACCCTCTACGTAAAAGTTCACGCGTTCACTTGACTCGGAAGACCCGCGCAGCCAGCGACAACAAAACACGCCAACGCTGATACAGTTAGTAGCTGTTCTCATAGTGGCGGGTCCAGCGCTCGCTTCGGTCACAAAATGCGGAACCCTATAAGGGTTGGTACCACCGCACTGAGCGAAACGGCTATTTAAATAGTTCGTGTTTTCCGTCCAGTTCAGTGTAGCCGACATGAAATGAAGGGAAGCACTGGCACGGCACCTAGTTCACCCGGTGTTATGGGCTGACATCACGGATGTTGTAAACCGTCTGAGTTTCCATAAAAAAAACTGGCAATATCAAACTTGTTTAGGTAATAATTTTAATTGAATGACACGTCTGGTGTCCGTCGTACCAGAAGTCAAACGACGACGTCTGGTACAACGGACACCAGAAATGTCGGCTCCAGGAACTCCCGCAGGTCCTGAAGAAGCCCGCGACGTAGCGGGCGAAACGTCGACTTTAGTACATCTACTGTTAATCCGAAAACTTAAAAATGAATATAATTAATAATTATAACAGAGTATATTACTTTATTTTTATATTAATATTATGATAAATAATAATTATAATATTTTAATTTTTATATTAATTTTATGTATTTTTATTACTTTTTTGTATAATATATGTAAAATTAATGTAAAATTTTAAGAATGTGAAATAAAGGAATAATAACGAGAGTAAACTTAAAAGCATTAGTACACACATACTTGTCGACTTCTGCTTCGAAATGCCAAAAAAAATCTCATAATACAGCCTCTGGAATTTGTAATCGGTTCTGCCGCTTGACACGCTACTACAAGGAAAGCCAACAGGATCAATCAACCCCTTCATGGCACTGCTGCTGCCATCTCGAAGGGGAGGGCCGCCCACGCGATTTTTCTACGTCATAAATACGGGAACACGTGGCGAATCTGTACACGTGTAGGATTTATAGTGGCGCGTGCTAATATATGCGTTTTTTGTTTGTTTGTTTGTTCTATTTGTGGATGCTGTACAAATTTATTGTGACTATTAAGTCACAATAAATTGTAGTTAACCTGTTTTCTTGTGTTTTCTTTTTATTTTTTTAAAGGTCTGCAAACAAAGTAGTACACATAGCATGTGCATACCACACGCTGCATCCCGACAATCGGGGTAAGCAGAGTAATCAGTGTTGTGCTGCAAGCACTCTTGTAAATTACAGCACAACACCGACCACCACGTTTAGCACAGTATACGGACAAGACAACTATCAAGCAGCAAGTAAGACACGAAGAACCCACCTGCTGCATGACTAGGTGGAAGGACTGCGCCAAGGTGAGAAGTGGCTAGCCTGTCGCCCTTTAGCGCAGTATCTTGTCCTTATCCCTTAGTCGCCTCTTACGACATGCACGGGGAGAGATGCAGTTTATTAGTCACAATAAATTGTAGTTAACTTGTTTTCTTTTTATTTTTTGATTTTTTTAAAGGTCTACAAACAAAGTAGTACACAAAGCATATACATACCACACGCTGTATCTCGAAAATCGGGGTAAGCAGAGTAATCAGTGTTGTGCTGCAAGCACTCTTGTAAATTACAGAACAGCACCGACCGCCGCGTTTAGCACTGTATTAGGACAAGTTAACTATCGAGCAGCAAGTAAGGCACGAAGACCCACCTGCCTGCTGCATGACTCGGTGGAAGGACAGTGCCGACGTGAGAGGTGGCGAACCTGTCGCCCTTTGGCACGGCACCTTGTTCTTATCCTGGTCGCCTTTCACAGCATGCACGGGGAGTGATGGATAGCAAATAATGAACAATAATTACCTATCGGTTCTGCAGAACTGGTAAACTCTGGATCGCTCTCCCTGCCCACAAACAAACCCCCCAAAGTACAGTCTCGGGCCCTTCAAAAGGGGCGTGAAGGGGCACCTGTCAGGCTGTCAGCGCATTCGCAACCCCCGCATACGACCAAATTTCCATGGGCGTCCTTAGATACTTTATTGGTGGCTCGGCGCCATATGTCGCGCTTTCAATAAAAAAAAACTATACTTAGTATAATTATTAGATTTTTTTTCATTTCTATGTCCATTTATCTATATTTAAGGTGTATTACATACTAAATAAATAAAATAATAAATGGACTGTATGTGTATGTGAAGAAAACAAAAAATCAAAATAAAAGTTGCTAAATTGTCAAAAATGGTGCCCTAATTCCTAATGCCTGGGGGCATACCTAGGGCTCTGCGTGCCTATGTCCGGGCCCGCTAGTGTACTGGAACATCGAACACAGAACAATATTATCATCGGTCGCGCTGCTCTAGATACCTACGAGGATACCTACCCAGTTATCTAGTTATGAAAGTAGCGATAAAGGCATCCCGAGGGCCAACTTTGTATGCGGGGCCAACGACATTCTACTTTCTGGACAGGCCCTCGTCATACATTTTACTTGTAGAAAGGTGCGATTGGAGTTCTTCTATATATTGCCAATATTTAAAACAGCGTAAGTGCGCGAGCGCCTCATACATCACGTTACGTTTCCGCTCTGTGTACATCGATAGAGTAAGACGGTTAAATGACCATTTGATACGTATAAGGGAGACAACGATTGGAGAGTGTGCCGAATGCTCACAAATAGCGCGCCTCAATTCGGTGCGTTGTATGCCACTTCCCGATAATTTTTAATTCGTTGCGCGGGGCCGCATTTGTGCATTTCCGCAGTGCACAGCTGATAGTGGCTGTTGCTGTTCGATATGATATTGATACGGTTTCCTGTGTTACTTGTTTGCGTTTGCGCTTGATTGTGTAAAACAAATATCCATTAGTCATATTTGTAAATTTGTAAATGAACACGGAACCGTGTGGGGCCGGTACTTTAAAAGAATAGCCCCACTGCATCTCTCCCCGTATGTGTCGTAAAAGGCGACTAAGGGATATTACTCCCTTCTTATATTACTAGGTGGTAGGGTTTAACCCGCCCGGGTTGGTACCACCGCACTGAATGAAAGTTCGGTCGAAACGGCTATGTAAATAGTTTGAGTTTTCCGTCCAGTTCAGTGTAGCCGGCACACAGGGAAACACTGTGTCAGTTTCCATAAAAAAAAATTAGTTTCTGTGTTTTGAAATGTTTCCCAACATTACGGGTACAACAACCGTGTGGAGCGGGTACTTAAAAAGAATAGCCCCACTGCATCTCTCCCCGTGCGGGCATGTCGTAAAAGCCGACTAAGCGATAAGGACAAGATGTCGTGCTAAAGGGCGACAGGATAGCCTCCCTCACCTTGGCACGATCTATCCACCGAGTCATGCAGCAGGTGGGTCTTCGCGCCTTCCTTGCTGCTTGATAGTTATCTTGTCCTAATACTTGTGCTAAATGTGGGTCGTCGGTGTTGTGCTGTAATTTACAAGAGTACATGACGTGTTAGTTCATGCTTAGTCGTTTAACCAAAGATTTACATTTAACAAATTAGTTTTCTCAACAGTTTGGCGTACCGTGTAGGCCTGTTTTTTGAAAATTACTTATAATATAATAATATTGAACTATTTAAGAACGAATTGAAGAAATTGTGACAAGTTCGAGTGCAGTCTTACTGCCATATGAATGATGATCAATCCTTCCTTACCTATAATAAAATCCAACGTCTGCTTTCTGTCTGAGTGTCTGTCTGTCCGCTTATAACTCGAGAACCACTGAACCGATTTTAATAAAAAAAAATTCTACGGATAGCTTGATTCTTCCCATCAACTATAGGCTACTTACTATCACGCTAAATGGCTTATGAGGTTAGCAGTGAAGTGAAATATGAGAGCGGGCGGAGCCGCGGGCACAGCTTGTGATCAATAAACAATAAACAACAATTCACCACAAACATTAGTTAGTGCATGAAGGATACGATGTTTAATTGCTACGCAACCCTCTCCCGCCAGTCTCTGACCTGTTTTTAGGGTTCCGTATCCGGTACGGTACCCTATTACTAAGCCTACAACGTCTGCCTGTCTGTCTGTCCGTCTGTCCGAGGGCTGTATCTCTTGAACCGTAATAGGTAGCCCGTTGAAATTTTCACAGAATATGTGTTACTAGCTGTGCCCGCGGCTCCGCCCGCTCTCATATTTGACTTCTCTGCTAACCTCATAAGCCATTTAGCGTGATAGTAAATAGCCTATAGTTGATGGGAAGAATCAAGCTATCCGTAGATTTTTTTTTATTAAAATCGGTTCAGTGGTTTTCGAGTTATAAGCGGACAGACAGACATACATACATACATACAGAAAGCAGACGTTGCATTTTATTAAAGGTAAGGATAAGGATTTATTATTATGGCCGTTATAATAACAAATAATAAAAATATTAAAAAGTTGAAAATTCACGGGGGTTTCCATAAAAGAAACTAAAAAGTGTATGCGCGCCATCTACCGAAAAGAGTATGAAGCATTTTAACTAATCATGAATTTGAACTTAAATATGAAGGCATTTCATAAACACGCCATACATGGCGTGAGTGGCGCTGACCATGACATGGCGATACGGAACCCTCGGTGCGCGAGTTCGACTCGCACTTGGCCGGTTTTTAGGTTTCCGTATCCCGTACGGAAGCCTATTACTAAGCCTCCGCCGTCCGTCCGTCCGTCTGTCCGAGGGATGTATCTCGTGAACCGTAATAGGTAACCCGTTGATATTTTCACAGAATATGTGTTACTATGGCGGATATAACAACAAATAAGAAAAATAATAAAATGTTAAAAATTCAGGGGGCTCCCATACAACAAACGTCTGAAAAATTTATTAGTCACACTATTGAATAATAGATGGAGCCACAGGCTTTTATTCATTGCATTGTTGAAAGACAAAAGATAGGCGGATAATAGCGGATAGATACAGAAACCTCCGTGCGCGAGTAAAACTCGCACTCAACAGATTTTTTTATTACACCGAACTAACGTGACTTCTCTCCCCTTGCTCCAGCACCCTGGTGCCGTGGAAGATATTCCGCCAGGAGCTGAACAACGTGCATCCGATATCTTCAGGACTGGAGACAATGGCGCTGAAGACGACCATAGACCTCACGTGCAACGACTTCATATCAAATTTCGAGTTCGACGTCTTTACGAGGTAATATATTGATTTGTAGTTTCAAAAATATGATTTATTCATTTTAAGTTATTTATAAAAATATTTCTATTGGTAAAGTAATATTTTTTTTTTTTGGATATAAAATTTTTTACTTATAATATTTATATATTTTTACATAATAATTTAATTATTTAAAAAAATTCAATTAATATCAGTATTATTTTCTTTATTTCACATTTTTATATTACATTTATATTAATTTTACATATATTATAACTATAAAAGGTAATAAAAATACACAAAATTAATACAAACAAATAAAAACGGTAATACCGCCGGCGGCGGTGGGAGGCAAGCCTCCAAGCACGCCGGCGGGTGCAGGCCGTGGCTACGGAACTCTCCGAGACGACTATTAGTATAATTAATAATAGATAAATTACATCATCTCATTAAACTATTAATAAAACTAATTTCACCGACTAAATTTATTGAAGGAGGAGCTGCTATATTTGAAGATAAAAATAAAATAAGTGTTATGGGCTGACATCACGGATGTTGTAGGTGATGTAGCCAACCGTTTCAGTTTCCATAAAAAAAAATCTATTGTGATGTGACGAGGTGGGTTTTTTTTATATATCCGTTATGGGTGGCTGATTCGGTGGGGCCAAAGCACCATGCTCCGACCAGCCAATGTCACCTCCGAGAAGGTAGATGCAATACCGGAGACTTCCCTGGATTGCTGTCTATACTGGGCTAGAGGAGAACACAACCGAGGCCTGCTATGCGGCAATCTTTCGTCCAGTACGGTGGTATCAACAACCCAGTAGGCTACAATTTGAGCCTACCACACCACAGAATACTTAATAGGTACGTACCACCTAGTCAGTCGGGGGCAAGGGAAGGTGCGATTGTCTTTGTTGTTCGTATCTTGATCTCGGGGCCCGACGTTTGAATCCGGCCTACATGCACCGATGAGTTTTTCTGACGTAATAAAAAATCCGAACCACGGTCTGCCTCCCAACGATCGAGCGTTCATCCATCCAGGTACTGACAGTCGATCGACCGCACCACTGAGCTACCGAATCTGACAAATGTCTTGGCATTGTCTTGTCCTAATATTTTGGCTAAACGCGGTGTTCGGTGTTGCGCTGCAAATCTCCAGAGTTCTTGCAGCACAACATCGATTGCTCTGATCACCCTGTTTGTCGGAATACAGCGTGGTGTGTCTAGTTTTTGCGAGAGCACAACCTCACGACACGATGGCGGCTGTACGATTGCAGGTTGTTCCAACCGTGGGGTACACTCCTGCGCAACTGGCAACTGCTCGCGGTGACGCATCCCGGCTACGTCGCCTTCCTCACGTACGACGAGGTGAAGGCGCGCCTGCAGAAGTACATACACAAGGCCGGAAGCTACGTGTTCAGGTGAGCAGTTCGGGCACTCGTTTCATATTGTTTGAACGCGATTCCGCCGTCCCCTTGCCACCTCCGTACAACGCGCACTGGGCAGGCATTGCATCCCTATATGCTGAACTTACCGCGGATGCGTACCAATCGGTTCTGCAGATCCTTCCTCCACAGAACCGGTAAACTCTGGAACGCTCTACCTGCCCACATATTTCCCCCCAAGTATAGTCTCGGGTCCTTCAAGAGAGGCGTGAATGGGCACCTGTCAGGCCGGCATGGCATTCGCAGCCCCCGCATGCGTCCGAATGTCCATGGGCGTCTCTAGACATCTTATGGGTGGCTCGACGCCATATGTCGCGCTTACTATTAAAAAAAAAATGAAATGATTTGAAATGATTTATTATAAAAACATGCAAAGCGGTTCAAATATACATTAGCTCTTACACTAGATTTGCATCTGTCACGCAAGAGCCGTTCTTCAGTAGGCCATCATGTGTAAGGCTTTTGCGCTCATCTAACTACTCTGAGAACAAGAAACAGAAACAAGAAAATGAAAGAGAAACAAGCCTCAAACACCGGACTGTCCGATCCAAAACTGGATATCTGTGGCAACCCTGCTTAGATCATGAACAGTCAGTCCTTTGTACGTTAATGCTCGATGCTGTGTCAGCTATCCGAGCGCTTCTATGAAGCGGATCACCCTCTTCGGCCCATTCCACGCTTCAGGGCCAGCTCCCACTTTCCTCGAGAAACTGAAGTAGTTCATTTTCCACTTCCGGGCACTCCAGGAGTACGCGGGTGACTGTTTCGCCCGTCCTAATGCTAGCACTGCTCACAGGGGGCTGTCGGTGACTCCTAGAATGAAGAGATGTCTGTTAAGAGGGCAGTGTCCTGGGAGGAGCACTACCAGCTGTTTGCAGTTTGCCCCTCAGTCAGTCAGCGTGTAAGCGTCCACTGCTGGACATACGCCCCTCCAATTTTCCTCCACTCATCCCGGCCTTCAGCTGTAGGAACCACTGCCTTCCGCCGACGTGCTCGATGTCGTCGTCCCACCTGGCGGGTGGTCCGCCTCCGTTTTCGTGTCCACGGCGGCCAGCGCAGGACACGGTTACTCCAACGGTCGTCGCTTCTGCGAATTTCTGCGACCTGCGAAGTTTCTTGCCGGTTCTTCTTCGTGGGTGTAATCGAACCGGATAGAACAAAATTGTGACAAGTTTGAGTGCAGTCTAACTGCCATATGAATGATCAATAAACAATGCAATACTGACGTGTCCAGCCCACTGCCAGCCTAGCTACTCGGTGTCCAATATCGACTACTTTGTTGCGTCGGCGGATTGCGTCGTTGCGAACCACATCACGTTTGCCACTATGAATGTTGAAAAATGCCCTTTTCAGGTTATCGTGCACGCGGCTAGGGCAATGGGCGATCGGCTACGTGACCGCCGACGGCGAGATCCTGCAGACGATACCGCAGAACAAGAGCCTCTGCCAGGCGCTGCTCGACGGCTACCGGGAGGGGTTCTACCTGTACCCGGACGGGCGGGACGTGAACCCGGACCTCAGCAGCGCGGTGCAGTCGCCGGCGGAGGACCACATCGCCGTCACGCAGGAGCAGTACGAGCTCTACTGCGAGATGGGTGAGTGTTGCTGCCGCTAGATGTTTTCATAACAAACAAACAAAAAAAAAAGGCCAAGTGCGAGTCGACCGCGCGCACCGAGGTTCCTTATCGCCATGTCACGGTCAGCGCCGCTTAACGCTACGGTGTATTTATGAAATGCTTCATATTAGTTCAAATTCATGATTTTTTTTTTTATGAACAAGCAGCTCTAGCTCGTGTGTTCATATCAGTTTTTTTTTTCAGATAATGAATATTATAATGTTTTTTTTTTGTTTGTTTTTTTTTTAGTTTTCGTACTTGGGCACTGTTGCTATTTGTTTGTTGATGTACTTTTTATGTATTTATCTAATCGGTTTTTGAAGGTGTTTGTGTTTGGGGAGTCAATCACATCCTGTGGGAGTTTATTCCAGGCGTTCACCACTCGATTGGTTATGAAGTGCTTTCAGATGTTTGTGTTAGAAGCTGTCTGGTTAAGTTTTTTGCTGTGACCACGAAGGTGATAGTTCTGGTTCAGGTCAAACTGTGATTAGTGAAAATGCTTCATACTCTTTTCGGTAGATGGCGCGCGCGCTTACACTTTTTAGCTTCTTCTATGGGAACCCTCGTGAATTTTTTTTTTTTTTTTTTATGGAACCTGACACGGTTGGCTACATCACCTACAACATCCGTGATGTCAGCCCATAACACAGGGTGAACTAGGTGCCATGTCAGTGCTTCCCTTCATTTCATGTCGGCTACACTAAACTGGACGGAAAACACGAACTATTTACATAGCCGTTTCGACCGACGTTTCGTTCAGTGCGGTGGTACCAACCCGGCCGGGATAAACCCTACCACCTAGTAAGGTAAGAAGGGAAGGGACCTACAGTTTAACGTGGAATCCGAACCACGGTCAGCCTCCAACGGTCGAGCGGTCACCCATCCAATCTCTGACCGCGCTCAGCGTTGCTTAATAACAGTTGACTAACCAACCGCGCCACTGAGCTACCGAGGCTGACGAATTTTCTTATCCCTTAGTCGACTTTTACGACATGCGACGGGGAGAGATGCAGTGGGGCTATTCTTTTTAAGTACCGACCCCACACGGTAAAAGAATTTTTTATTTTTTGTTATTTTTTATTATTTGTTGCTATATCGGCCATAAGAACACATATTCTGTAAAAATTTCAACGGGCTACCTATTACGGTTCAAGAGATACAGCCCTCGGACAGACAGACAGACAGACGGCGTAGGCTTAGTAATAGGGTCCCGCACCGGATACGGAACCGTAAAAACGAATTACAACTTGAACTCCACAACATATATGAACATCAACATGTATAAAGGGCAAGACTCCCTCAGTCCCATCATTCATAATATTTCCTCCCGACCTTTACCGCGCGCGGTAATATTTCAACAGGATCAGTTCACGCAATATGTTATCCTCACCTCACCCGACACGACCCTTACAGAGGTCAGCTGACCTTTAGGCAATTTAGGCTACGCTTTCGTAACATTATCTAAAACAATCTTTTAGCGTTGAGAAACATCCATCTTTCAAAGTGAACTATGAATGTGAGATGCCAATCTCCGGGTTGGCACCACCGTACTGGTGTGAGTGAGATGGCCGCATAGCAGCCTCGGTTGTGTTCACCTCTAGTCCGGTATAGCCAGGGAAGTCTCCGGTACGGCACCTACTTTCTCGGAGGTGATATTGCCTGTTCGGAGCATGTGCTTTGGCCCCTCCGACTCAACCACCCATATCGTATTACATTTAAAAAAATATTCCGTTCCCTTCTTCACTTACTAGGTGGTAGGGTTTATCCCGCCCGGGTTGATACCACCGCACTTAATGAAACGTGTCGGACGAAACGGCTATGTAAATAGTTCGTGTTTTCCGACCAGTTCAGTGTAGCCGACATGAAATGAAGGGAAGCACTGACGCGGCACCTAGTTCACCCGGTGTTATGGGCTGACATCACGGATGTTGTAGGTGATGTAGCCAACCGTGTCAGTTTCCATAAAAAAAAAATATGTGCATTGTAAAAACAAAAAAACAAATGTCATTTTGAGGTGCAACAGTTAGTACTAACCTATTATCAGCTATTCCTTACTTAGGTGCTCTTGGTTTGAACTCAACGGTGGATGTTTGCAGGAAGCACGTTCCAGCTGTGCAAGATCTGCGCGGAGAACGACAAGGACATTAGGATAGAGCCGTGCGGGCACCTGCTCTGCACGCCCTGCCTCACCGCCTGGCAGATTGTGAGCTTCTCTATTATTTATTATATTGTATATTATATTATTTGTATTGTGTTATAAAAGATAAAAGATATTTTGCTAAAAAGAAAACAGTAATCATTATAAATAAAAATATATATACCTATAAATTATAGGCTATAATAGTTGGTCATTGATGTGGGACGCCACTTGTGTCGACACATTGGCTCCAAGTCACGTTCGGACCTCTTCAAGAGTGGCTGGCGCGGCCGCGGCCGGGGCGGAGAGCCTCAAACGCGACAAATATAGAAATATAATTCAATATTTCGGATTTGTTGCGTTTGTGGTTGAAACCCTCGGTCCGTGGAGCAGTGAAGCCAAAAGCTTCTTGAAGAGGCTTGGGCCTCTGCTGGTGGACGCAACTGGGCCTACTTCATTCAAAGGGTAAGCCTTACCATCGAGCGGGGTAATGCCGCAAGTGTTCTAGGAACATTTGAAAATGCCCCTTTTGATACTTATTTGACCAGGACTTGACGTGCCTCATGGAGTGTACGTACACTGTATATTTTCAGCTGTGTATTTGTGTGCTCTATGATTTGCAAATAAATATCTTTGTTTTTGTCAAGTGTTGTTGTCAAATGCTATGGAGCAATAAATTATTTTGTCTATCTCCCCAGTTTGTCGTAAAAAGTGTTTTTTTTTTTGCCACTTTATACACACGGTGTTTTGGCTCCAGTCCTAAACATGTGAACCCCCTTCCGGCAGGACTCGGAGGGGCAGGGCTGCCCGTTCTGCCGAGCGGAGATCAAGGGCACGGAGCAGATAGTGGTGGACGCATTCGTGCCGCCCCGTCCTCCAAACACCACGTGAGTATAAACATTATTTTTAGGGTCATCTTTTCAGGTTTCCGTTAGGTATATGCGCACCGCCGCCGCCGCCTAAAGGCGGGTCCAGACGAGTGTAATGTAACATGTAATGCCTCGTGTAATGTAACGCGAATTCTGCGTTTGGACGACACTGCGAGCATTACATGCAACGCTCGGGCCGGCGCGAGTTTTTAGTGTTTTAGTAGTAGTTTTTAGCGCGACCACAAAGGCACTCGCAGTGTTCGTTTGGACGGTGTTCGTGACGGTTGTATCGTGTGGACGTTCATGATGTGGACTGACGAACAGTCTCTTGAACTTATTGGTTTATGTAAAGAAAAACATCAGTAGGTGACATTCGAGTAAAGTTCCGACTTTCCTTCTGACGTTCATGATGTGGACTGACGAACAGTCTCTTGAACTTATTGGTTTATATAAAGAAAAACATCAGTAGGTGACATTCGAGTAAAGTTCTGAGTTCCAAAAGTAATGAAGATCTTCTTTTATACAAGTCTGTTTTCCACCATCGATGCTTTGACAGTTTTTTCCAGTCTTCAGTTACTAAATACATATAAATAAAAGCAGCACCAGCCGCAACGGCGACCTTTCTATTCGACATGTTCGTGGGAATTGAGTGAATCAACTCGAACACATACTTACAGGATTCGCATTGAGTTCGTGTGTCGTCCGCACTATTCGCGTTACATTTCTCGATACATAACATGTTACATTACACTCGTCTGGACCCGCCATAACGCGGTCGGCGCGCCGAACCGAGCGCGGTCAGTCAGTCCGATCGTTCCGAAGTAGACTTTTCGAAGAAAAACATATGTGAAATAACACAAAACGATATTGTCTTGGTGACGGACTCGGGCTCTACCATTAAAATAATTGCAAATTTAATGAATAATTTTAATTTTAGGTTAATTTTAGTTTTTAACTTAGTTATATTTTATATTAGTTTAGCTTAGATAATTAGTTTAATTTTTATTGTATCTTCATTTTTTGGTTGTTTAATAAATACTCTATTTTTTTATAAGTATGCAGAATCATCTTTATCTTGGACACGCTCTGCATAACCTTGTATATTTTTATTGCAATGCTTATTTTTGTAAATTTGTCAATTATTTCTTTATGCAGATTAGCTATGAGAAAAAAAAACTAATAATTTTGGTCTCATTTTGTTTTCTAAAAATTAAAAAAACAAGTCCCCTTTACAATGCAGCCTGAGAAGAGAGTTTATTGATGTGACTTCATTATTTTACTAAATATTGAGTATAAGTGCGCGCGGCCGAATTTTACGAATTTGTCGCGCGGCGAAAATGACATGAAAGCCAAGGGGGTTAAGTAGGTACATATATTTAATAGGTGGGAAGCCAAAAAGTTAATATGGAATACTATGTTTTCAAGCCATTTTCTTATACCTAAATTGAAATGCAACATTGAACATTCCCTTCGAAGGTACCGTGACCGAACAATTTAATATATACATACTCGAACACAAAATTATAAATTTAAAGATTGTACGTTGTCTTTTTGCAGAAGCACAAAAAGTACAGTGAAGCAGGTCTCGTCCAACTCGTCGGGGTCATCTGGATCGTCCGGTTGCAACGGCTCAAGTGAGTCTAGAGATATAATATGTATATACAGGGTTAATAAGGTAAGTATAAGTAATATAGGGTTGTCAACTTTTTTTTCTAGAAGAAATAAACATTTCTCATTTCGTGGATGATAAATAAAAAGTACATACATACATACCACACGCTGTATACCCACAGTCGGGGTAAGCAGAGTAGTCGGTGTTGTGCTGCAAGTACTCTTGTAAACATCACCGACCACCACAATTAGCAAAAGGACAAGATAACTATATAAGATAACATGGGTACATGACTCGGTGGAAGGACCGTGCCAAGGTGAGAGGTGGCTATCCTGCCCATGCACGGCGTCTTGTCCGTATACCATAGTCGCCTTTTACGACATTAACGAGGAGAGATGCAGTGGGACTATTAACGGGGAGAGAGGAATAGTCCACGAGAAGGAGGAGGGATAGTCCAGGGTTAGAGGGGAATAGTTCATGAGCGGGAGGAGGGATAGTCCATAAGGGGGAGAGGAGAATAGTCCATGAGAGAGAAGAGGTATAGTTGATAAGGGGGAGAGGGGCTATTCCCCTCTCCCCTTATAGACTATCCCTTCTCCCTCATGGACTATTCCCCTCTCCCCTTGGACTACCCCTCCTTCTTATGGACTATTCCCCTCTCCCCCTGGACTACCCCTCCTCCTTATGGACTATTCCCCTCTCCCCCTGGACTATCCATCCTCCTTATGGCCTATTCGCCTCTCCCCCTGGACTACACCTCCTCCTTATGGACTATTCCACTCACCCCCTGGACTACCCCTCCTCCTTATGGCCTATTCGCCTCCTCCTCCCTGGACTACCCCTCCTCCTAATGGCCTACCCTCCTTCTTCTTATGGCCTATTCGCCTCTCCCCATTATGGACTGTTTCCCTTCCTCATGAACTTCCCTACCACTATTTAGATTGAGCTCTCTATCTTTCCGATATAACTTAAATTTTGTTGTTGCCCGCTCGACAGGTACAGAGGGTGGTGCGGGTACGAACGGCTGGTCGCGCAACGCCACATTCAACGGACTGACGGACGACATCGACGATTCCGAGGTACAAACCTAATTAAATGCCATTGTTGCATCGAGTGTGCCTTCTTAGATGACGTGTAATTAATATATTCATTACTACTTCAAATCGAAAAATGGAACGGCAATTAATTTTTTTTTTATGGAAACTTTCACGGTTGGCTACATCACCTACAACATCTGTAATGTCAGTCCATAACACCAAGTGAACTAGGTGCCATGTCAGTGCTTCCCTTCATTTCATGTCGGCTACACTGAACTGGACGGAAAATACGAACTATGTACATAGCCGTTTCGACCGACGTTTCGTTCAGTGCGGTGGTACCAACCCGGCTGGGATAAACCCTACCACCTAGGGAATCCGAACCACGGTCACCCTCCAACGGTGGAGCGGTCACCCATCCAAGTACTGACCGCGCTCAGCGTTGCTTCAATGCAAGTGCATTTCAGTGTAGCCGGCATGACAAAAGTGAATTGTTTCCTAAATATTTTATGTAATGTTTTTATTTTTTTTGTACTGCATTCGTCGAGTTTGTAGAACACTCATATCTCGTCATTTATGAAGGCATGCCTCTTATGTACTATGAAGATAAAAAATAGATCATTGTTAGCACAATCATTATGTTATGTTTGAGTGTGCAATCAATCATTAATCATTCACATATAATGATGAAAATGATTCCCAACATGTGGAATGTCACTATAAGAATAAGAATCACGTTTATTGAATGTAAAAAAGAAACAAGTACCTACATAAATTTCAATTTGAGTTATAAAAAATATCAATGCAGAGTTTTCAATTTACACTTAATTTTAACAATCTTTCTGTTGTCTCCCAAACTAATCTATGTATTTTGGGAGACAAATCCTTAGGGCTAATCGCGTAATAATTTAATTTTCTGTGCATTTGAACTACTTACTACTAAAAATTATGTTTTTTTTTAATAAAGAATAATGTTGCAAAATGAATTTATCAAGGATGATCTGTGTTTATATAAAATTACAGTAATCGTATATCCATATTAAAAATGCAGTAAACTACACAGTCCACATGTTGGGAATTAATTTTAGCTCGAATTAAAGTTAGCTCGACAATCTTAAGTAGAGCTTGGTTGCACGCAAATGTGTCTGGGTGACGTCAATTTCGTAAGCAGAGAACAGATTTACGATTTCTACAGTATAATCTGTTTCTATACTATCAAACATACCCAGATAGTATTCTTGAAATGTTTTCTTAATTCAGTCATAAAGCATGAAAATAAAGTATAAAGGTTGATGGATCATTAGGTCAGAGTAAAACTAATACTAGCCTAAAAAATAAATTTCACGAAAAATATTTTATGAAAAAATGAAATAGTTTTGACCCCGAGATAGTGCCGAGGACGCCAGCCACTTTCCCCCTCTGTGTTGCCAGGCCAATCCTTTGTCTGAAGTAGGCGAGGCGCGAGGGGTGCCCTGTGGCGGATGCCATCCTCGACCCTGTCTCGTGGGCAAAAGCTGTCGCCTCCCCCGACCGTGAGCTGAACAGTGTGGCCACAAAGCAATAATTACAGAGAATATTTTCATATTTTAAACAATTTACAGAAACAAAGGAACTTCACTTTTGTCATATCTTTATAATATTTATAATAACTTCACCTGTATAATCTGTTTATATAAGGTGCTTACATACTAACTGAAAATATTTTTGGAGGGATACATACCCATCTTATGAAACAAGTTAAGCAAAAAAAATTTTTTGTTATTTATAGCCTTCATTTTATAGCAATTTAAGAAAGCATGTCTATGCTCTAACAATGAAAACGTGCCACTTGGTACCTAAACTGATTATTTGAGGTCATTTACTCTCATGGCCGCAGACTCAATAACCACTGAATTTTTTTTGTTTTTTATTTAACATGTTTGTTATATTTTGGCAGGGACACCTCCCTGCCAAAATATTTGCAGTTAGTATGGAAACATTTTATATTTAAACCTTGATCTGTTCTCTGCTTACGTATGACAACATACGAAATTCATTATTTTCTTCGCTCTTTCATTATTAATTTTTCCCCATAGTCACTCATAGCATGGTTCTTGCAATGTTTCGCTTTGTGTTGTCTGTTGTGCATTGTGATTTTGTTATTTTTGCATTGAAAACCCTTCGCTTTACGTGTCTCTAAAAAATATTCATATTTATCCCTTTGTGCAATACATGTGAAAAGGTATTTGCGTTCATACGTGTTTAATTAATTTTCGAAAAATATTAGACACACTTGCACGTTGTAGGGATTAACTAACAAGAGTGTTTAGAGATTTATCGCAAAATTATCACAAATAATTGGAAAAATAAATATAAAGTTATAGTAAATCCACTTGGGAATCTCGACATTTTTATTATTTTTAAATCAGTTAAAAATATGGCAAAACTCTAAAACATTATTTTGAATTACAGTTAATCTCGAATATTATAACAATCAGATCGACTAAGTCTATCTGTATGTTAGGGGTCTGTTTTTTATTTTTTTTATTTATTTGTAAGGCTGGAAAAACAAAATTTACAGCCCTTTAGTGCATATCTCCAGTTGCTAGATGTTCAGCAAAGTCTATCGGTAATTTAGTTTTTTAAGAAGGAATTTAATAAATCTATTATTTAATAGTATGTAGGTAAGAATTTTATTATAATGCAAGACAGATAAACAGACATATAGCTTCTCCAAAAACATTGTCAAGAACCGCCTCGGACTTCGATGCGCTTGACCAGGATTTTGTTTCGTTTTTGCAGTTCCGCAAGAGAAAATCACCGCATGCCTAGCGATAGCTTGTAACAACTGTCGACGTTGTAACCATGTTGATTGGAACACCCTGTCGATGTTGTAACATTGTTGAATGGGGCAAACTCGATGTTGTAGCCGCGTTGATTGGGACAACCTGTCGACGTTGTAACACTGTTGAATGGGGCACCCTGTCGACATTGTAACCATGTTGATTGGGACAATCCTGTTGACGTTGTAACACTATCGAATGGGACACAATATCGACGTTGGAATCGTGTTGAATTTGGGGCACCCTATACTGCAATGCTTGTGTTTGTGTATGTGAATGTGGGATGTGTTTTTTAATTGGATTTTTTGTATTTAATTTTTGGTGAGCGAATTGTGATGCAGAGCGTACAGCGATAGAACTATTGTTCTGGATCAATCAACATTTTATAGTAAGGTAGCTAAATGAAATTACCTTCCCGTACCTATTTGCAATTACAACTTCCGTCATCATTAATAATAATAAGTCTTCCCTTACTGTAACTTACTACAGGACACGGCTATGGGACAAGTAGCCCGCGATTTCCGTCCAGGGCGTTAGAAGCTCTCTCCATATATGAGCTTAGTGTCGATTTTGGCGGGCATAGATTATTGAGGAGACTGTAGAGCGACTTCGCTGGTGGTTTACTTGCTCCGACTTCTACAGCAAATAATTCTCGTTTCTTCAATAAACCCGTTTCACACTGTCCGGTCTACTAATGGTAAGTTATGTATATTGAAAATAAAAGACGACACAGACATTCCATAAAAAGTTGAAAAATAACTTTGAACAACATACATTTTTATTGTTCGTAAATTAGATTGAAAATACAAGCTGACACGGACATTCCCTAAACAGTTTAAGAATAAGTTTGAACAACACAAAGTCTTATTATTGATAAGTTAGATTGAAAATACAAGCTGACACAGACATTCCCTAAACAGTTTAAGAATAACTTTGAACAACATAAAGTCTTATTATTGATAAGTTAGATTGAAAATACAAGCTGACACAGACATTCGCTAAACAGTTTAAGAATAACTTTGAACAACATAAAGTCTTATTATTGGTAAGTTAGATTGAAAATACAAGCTGACACAGACATTCGCTAAACAGTTTAAGAATAACTTTGAACAACATAAAGTCTTATTATTGGTAAGTTAGATTGAAAATACAAGCTGACACAGACATTCGCTAAACAGTTTAAGAATAACTTTGAACAACATAAAGTCTTATTATTGGTAAGTTAGATTGAAAATACAAGCTGACACAGACATTCGCTAAACAGTTTAAGAATAACTTTGAACAACATAGTCTTATTATTGGTAAGTTAGATTGAAAATACAAGCTGACACAGACATTCGCTAAACAGTTTAAGAATAACTTTGAACAACATAAAGTCTTATTATTGGTAAGTTAGATTGAAAATACAAGCTGACACAGACATTCGCTAAACAGTTTAAGAATAACTTTGAACAACATAAAGTCTTATTATTGATAAGTTAGATTGAAAATACAAGCTGACACAGACATTCCCTAAACAGTTTAAGAATAACTTTGAACAACATAAAGTCTTATTATTGATAAGTTAGATTGAAAATACAAGCTGACACAGACATTCGCTAAACAGTTTAAGAATAACTTTGAACAACATAAAGTCTTATTATTGATAAGTTAGATTGAAAATACAAGCTGACACAGACATTCGCTAAACAGTTTAAGAATAACTTTGAACAACATAAAGTCTTATTATTGGTAAGTTAGATTGAAAATACAAGCTGACACAGACATTCGCTAAACAGTTTAAGAATAACTTTGAACAACATTAAGTCTTATTTTTGGTTAATTAGATTGAAAATACAAGCTGACACATTGGCATCACAATTCGCTGGTCAAACTCTGTGTTTATGCAAGTGACACGCTGCGCTATATATTTTTGAAAGCGTAGGTACTTATAGAATGTATTTGAAGAATATTTTCACCGCATTTTTGAGGAAAGTACGTTAGGGATGAAAAATGTATTTGTAGGAAGGTTTGTATTATTTACATTTTAATGTTATTTTTAATGAAAGAACTTGTTTTTTTTTAAATGAATTGTTTGAAGGTAGAAGACGGCATACGTGCGGGCGAGATGTTAGATGTTTTGATATGCTGTGTGATATGTTATCTCTGCTTATCCCACAGGGGATCATGTATTTATTTAATAATAATTTATTAATGGCTAGGCAAATTGGAAAGAGAATTTGTACTGAACAACTGACTGAACTAAAAAAACAAATTGTATGAATTTTTAGCATTCCTTTTTCTTCATTAACGGCATTGTTCCGAAATAAAAACAATTATGACTATATTAAAAATTAAATTATATAATTTTAAGATTTTTTATTAAATTGTGTTTGTCTATGAAACGCGTTGAATAAAGAGTGCCTAAAACCTAGTACATGATTTGCTTTAATTTTGAAAAAGTGCGTAGCGCAGCGTGTTGCATTTTTTGTTGGTTTTTTGTTTTATGAATGACTAATGAAATATTTAATTTATATTAAGGATCGGAATGTTGACAATATAATGCGTGGTGATATTTTGTTTTGTCTTTTATTTCTTCCGCATCGCTTGTGTTTGGATATAGTTCAGTTTACGAATGGAAATAATAAGAGATTGCTAGTACTGTGGACGTATTGACGCGTTAAAAAATAAAGTAAAAAAAAATATTATTTCTTTAAAATGCGGCCGTTTACGTTTTTTGCCTGCGAAAATAGCCACTACGTACAGACGCGCTCGCTTCCAATATAACAGTGGCACCGTCTTCCGAAAACGTGCGTGCACCACTCAGGGGTTGTTAATGTTATAAAATTCCCACTAAAAGTATCGATACTTACCGGTATTTTCATTTTGTTACCTTGGAATCGGTAAATCAAGTAACGAAATGAAAATAACGTTATAGGTTATCGGAACGAAATGAAAATAATGATATAGAGTATTGGAACGAAATAACATAATTTTACCGGTACATTGGCACACACTCAAACGCACTCACACGCACGCACGTACCACGTCTGTCATTGTTTGTTAGTATCGTAACGATACCCGAGGTATCGATATTCAGAATTAACAAAAAGAGGTAACATTATATGGTAACGGTATACATGCACGATAACGTTATTCGCATTGGAGGTTGGTATCAATACCAGCATTTTACGGTATTTAGACCCCTGGCACTACTACAATCTCTGTTATATCCACTTGTGAATTGACTTTTACGTCATCTGTTTGGCTTCCTACATCTGTCCAATGTTTGGCTTACGAAGTATGTCATAAAGGTCGATTTTACCACCATCGCATCGGCGAAGATGTGGTTAACTGCCGTCAACCGTATGCGAAATGTCACTTTAAACGACAGATAAATGTTGACCGAGACTCAACCGGAGGTGGTGAAATCGGTCATTAATGTAATTTCCTCCAGTGACAAATGGCTGAATTGCTGTCTCCATTACTGCGGTACATTAGGTTAGGGTTAAATTATAGAAATATATCTGTAATTTAACCCTGGTTATTTTTTTTAAACCACCAAAACATTCACTTTGATAGTTCTTAGTTAATAATCTCTGTTTGGGGAGAAAACTCGCACAGTGCAGTTCGTACCTACGAATAGCCCTGTTAACCTCATAACTGCGAATTTCACTGTCCCGCCTGGTAGGTCTATTCGCAGGAAATCAAATAGGACACTCCGAGTTCTTAGTTATTAATCTCTGTTTGGCGTACCTACGAATAAAATAACCATTAACCGTATGACAAAATCAATATTGTGGTTTCAACAATAGGTTTTTCGTCTTAGCAGAAGAACAAGACTTAAATTTTGACAAGACCCCCTCCCCTCCACCCTCCTTCGTCATATTACCATCGTCATGTCATGAGACCACACACCCCCCCCCCCCCCCCCCCCCCCCTCCCTAATTTCAAATTACGGAATATATGGATGGGCGATCATCATCATCATCATCAGCCTGTATCGGTCCACTGCTGGACATAGGCCTCTCCCAAGGCACGCCACCACACGCGGTCTTCCGATGGGCGATGCGCTCCTCGAAAGTTTCACGCGAGAAAATTTCTTTTATGGGACAGTGTGAAGTTAGAATGAACAATCTCCATTCACTGTGTGTTTGTGTGCAATATTTTCGCTTTGCATTAGGCACGTGCAAATTGCAAGTGCAAAAAGTCACAACCTGCACCATCGAACATTTGCATCTAGAGCAAACATGATTATCTGGTCGATCAATCAAATTCATTTCACATTTCACCTAGAAGAATGTGCAACGTTGAAGGTAAGTAACCTTAATAATTTATAAACCCAGCGAGACTAGTTCTTAACAAATTAGTGTTTCCTTTTCTTTAACTGTTTTTTCATTAAACTGAACTGAATTGAAACAAAGTACAGTTACCCTGGCAGTAAATAATGAAGATCGATCTTTAGAAAGGGACAATCCGGTTGTAGAGCGTCGTCTCGGTGCGACAGGAACGCTACTTCCAAATTCACGTCAGTCAGTCAGTCAGTCAGCGTGTAAGCGTCCATTGCTGGGCATACGCCTCTCCAATTTTCCTCCAGTCCTCCCGACCTTCAGCGGTACGGAACCACTGCTTTCCGCCGACGTACTTGATGTCGTCGTCCCACCTGGCGGGTGGTCTTCCCACACTCCGTTTTCCTGTCCACGGCCGCCAGTGTAGGACACGGTTACTCCAGCGGTCGTCGTCTCTTCGGCTGACGTGCCCAGCCCATTGCCACTTGAGCTTAGCCACCCGGTATCCAATATCGACTACTTCGTCACGTACGTATTCACAATTTGAGAAAAAAAACATGTTTTTTTTTTTTCAAAAAGGGAATTATTATAACTAGTTTAAATAAATGAAATTACACATATGAACTTAAAAATACTTAAATTACTGTCACATTAAGTTTAAATAATCGACATTATACATATTATGAACTTGAAAAATACTTAAATCTACATCTGTGTTAGAATCACCTGTTACACCTAACATTCCTGCTCAATTCAACCGAAACATAAACCAAACGAGGACTGGGGAAATTCCCGTCCGTAAACGCCAACATCAACAGTAAGTGTTGCCAATTTATTTTGAGCCGTTTTGTACTGTTTAACAAAATCAATTTGTAGTTCCAAATTTAAACCAAAAACAATTGTTATTAACTCGTATTTAATAGTATACCACCTTATGATTTTTTTATTTTCGTACTCTTGAAAAAACACGTACTTCAGAAAAAAAACTGTATTTTTTCTTTTTTTTTCAAGGTTTTTTTTCATGCCAGAAAAACTGGTTTTTTACAACTCTACTCCCGCTTTATTTTCGTACTCTTGAAAAAACACGTACTTAAGAAAAAAAACTGTATTTTTTCTTGTTTTTTTTTTCATGCCAGAAAAAAAACTGTTTTTTAAACAACCCTACCTCCCGCTTACAGGACTGGCAAGAGTTCAACGCGGCGACGAGCACAATTCACGCGCTGCGCCCCGCGCCGCACTCGCGCTCGCCGGCCGCGTCGCCGCGCGCGTCCCCGCGCCCCGCGCGCCGCTCCGCACAGCCCGAGAACGCGTACGGCGAACTCCGCCCACCGCCGCCGCCGCTGCCGCCTCGCAAGAGTCTGAGTCCCAGTGTAGAGCCGCTGGCGGCGGCTAGCAGCATGATCGATTTGGTCTCGGTCTTTACAGGTAAGGGCTTCAGCACACGAACGGTTTTTTTTTCTATTATGGAAACTGACTTGTCAGCCTCGGTAGCTCAGTGGTGCGGTCGTTCGAGTATTGTTCATCGATCATAAGCACAGTGTGCAGCACACCTGGGCCCGTATATCGAAATGCTACTTCAATACGTCCCTAACGTAACCTAACCTAACTCAGTTCGTCCCAGCCCGTGGGGACGTATTGAAGTAGCATTTCGATATAGGCCACCTGGGCGCAGTCATTACTTACATTGGTGACCGTTCGCCCGTTGGACGCTGGCATGGTTCGAATTGCACGTAAAACTGGAGGTCCCTTCCCTTCTTACCTTTCTAGGTGGTAGGGTTTTACCCGCACTGGTTAGTACCTCTGTACTGAATGACGCCGATCGAAACGGCTATGTTAATAGTTCGTGTTTTCCGTCCAGTTCATTGTAGCCGACACGACAAAAGGGAAGCACTGACATGGCACCTAATTCACTAAGGCATGTTGGGCTGACGTCACGGATATTGTAGGTGATGTAACCAACCGTGTCAGTTTTCATATAAAAAAACGTGATGGTTGATACAACCCCGTGTGGTATTTTGACAAATCTCCGAATCTGTCACGTGGTATGGGCACAGATTACTTAATAGTTACTTCGTAACAGATAAATCTCTCCATAGAAAAAGTTCCATACCTACGGCTTTAACAGCCTAATGTTTCACGTCGCCAATCGCTGCGTGCGAAAATGTACCTAAACGATCGAGTGTGAAGTGATTATTGCTTTGCAGCTGCGCGCAGTAGCGCGGGCGCGCGTGTAGGTATGTTTCGCGCGGCTGTTGAATTTCCACCGAATTATGCCCGCCGGCGGCCCGCCGGGCGGTACGTAGTTAGCGCGCGCAAGTACACAGAGTGCGTGAGGCCTGGTATGGGTCTTAAGATTGCTCTCCAAATTTTCCTTCAGGTGCGGACCCCAGTGGCAGTGAAGGCTTCACCCCCGGCTCTTGGCTTCGGTCAGGGGTTCCTTCGGGTGGACGGGTGGTGGCTCGGATCGGCTGGGGAAAGGCTTCAGTCTGTGTTTCCCATGGGATTATTTCGGAAGAACAGCACAGCTATGGGGCCTCGATCTGGCATACATGATCACTGCACTCGCAAGAGCGCAGGGATAGACGTCTGAATTTTATAGCCGGAAGGCTGGTATTTCCGGACGTCTATAAACAAAACGTAAGAGAGAACATAATATGATAGTAAATCAATCTTTCCTTCAGAGCCTCACCGGAGATCATCGCTGGAGCCGGAGCCTGACTCCCGGCACCAGCTCACGTCGGTCATCACCGGCTCCACCGAGACAATCAGCGGTCTCATCGACACACGCCACGAGGTAATCACAAATGTCAAAGGGATAAGTATGATATGGATTTTCTGTGGGTAATTTTGTTGGTGGTGTACAAATATTTTCAACTGTGGCTAAAATTTTCTTCAAAACATACCAAACCTATAACTAATAACTAAAACTATTCTTAAAGTGTAGTTTGAAGTACAGAGTAGCTGTGGAAGTGTTATCTCCTCAGGAAACCCAGGAATTCATACTCAATTCCAGACAATAAATAAATAAAAAAAAAACTACCCACATTTTTATGTAAACATTGAATTCTATGTGAAAAAATTTGCAACAAATCGCTGGAACCAACTAAATTTAACTAAAAATAAAATCAAAAGCTCAAAATGAATCAATCCCCCAACTCTCAAAAGTGTAACAAGTGTAAAAAGTTAATTAACGACAAAAAACCCGGAGTGAAGTGTGATTCTTGCAAACTCATTCTATGTTCGGAGTGCGCAGGATTGTCGGCGACAGAATGTCGTGTGCTTGACCTGAAAACCAACAGGGTGCTCATCTTTATGTGCCCGGAATGTCGCGACAACTTAAAGCAGTTACCGACGCTCATCAACGTAATAGTCGAACTAAAGGAGGAAATTCGTTTGCTGAAAAGAAGTCAAGAACACACGGATATGGAACGCACTATAGCAGAGTGGCAGGAACGGAAGAGTCGGGCCAAAAATGTCATCCTTTTTGGTGTCCCGGAGTCGACGTCCTCGAGCGTGGAACAACGGAAGAAGGAGGACAGTGACGGCGTAGCTCGAGTGTTAGCCGCAGTTCCCGACTGTGAGCGTCCTGTTGCCGTCGTCCGTCTCGGCAAGCCGCAGCCAGGTCAATCCGCCTCTCGTCCACTCAAGCTCATCATGTCTGGTAAGCAGAAGGCCATTCATATTCTAAAGAATAAGAGCAAGCTGCCGGCAACGGCCTCAGTAAAATCAGACTTAACTCTGTGCCAGAGAGATCATCTAAAAAAGCTGCGAGAAGAGTTGGTGGAAAGAAACGGAAAGGGTGAGGCTGACATAACAATCAAATATGTCAACAATTGTCCAAAGATTGTCAAGATAGCAAAAAAGTAATGTCTTCAGACATAATCCAATTTTCCTTTTTCTATACCAACCTGGCATCACTAACGGCTAAGTTTGACCAATTCTTAATGGAAATAAATAAAGTCAAACCTGATTTTATCATAATAACGGAAACTCACCTTACATCAATGATTAAAGACAGCTTAATTGGCATAACCGGCTATACATTATTTCGAAAAGACAGAAGTGGAGGAAAAAAATGGGGTGGAGTAGCCATATATGTAGCTAACTCGCACAATGATGTACCTATACTAGCCAGACAGAACTTAACCTACCACAAGGACTCTGTAGAAGCACTCTGGCTTGATATTAAGTTTGGGAAATTCGAACTGTTGCTGGCCGGGGTGTACCGGCCGACACACTACACACTGGAAGATTCAGACAAACATCTTTTTCAAGCTATGCATGACGCGGCTGAATGTGGAACCACTCTCATTATGGGTGATTTTAATTTACCTGACATCCATTGGCCACTCGAAAACATTGACGGGTACAACACACTTCACAGCGCATTCATAGAAATGTACACAAGCAGCAGTCTTCACCAACTAGTAAAAGAAATTACACGCAAACGCAACAACCAAGAGTCTCTCATAGACCTAATACTTTGCAACGATCAAGACTTGTGTACCAAAATCGAACACCATCCAAACATAGGCAAGAGCGACCACCTTGTGCTGATAACAACAATGCAATTCATTCAAGAGGAAAATCACAGTCACACCATAAAGCCACGCCGCAACTACTTTAAAGCCAACTACAAAAATGTGAGTGATATGCTAAAAGCAGAAAAATTAACTAATACTGAACACACAGATATTCACGACGCTTGGAATGAGTTCAAAACTATCACAAAAAAATCCCTAGACTGCCATGTACCCTTCTCGAAACCAACTAGTAAAGTAAACAATAAACCATGGGTAAACCACCACATTGTTGAAATGACAAAAGAGAAAAAACGTCTCTGGAAAATATACCAGCGAAGCAAAACAAATGAAAACTATTCAGCTTACCGCAATGTAAATAATAAAATAGTAGCAACCATACGTCACTTTAGACAAACCTTTGAGGCAAACGTCGTCGATACAGGACCGAAGGCATTTTACGGATACATTCGCAAACAATTATCATCGAAAGTATGCACACCACCAGCTCTACGACCAGATGACTCAAGCGACATAGTAACCGATCATCATGCTGTAGCAAACGTGTTTGCGAAACAATTCGAAAAGTCATATGTGCGGGAGAATGACGGCCCCCTACCACATATATCTGTGCAGAGAATAGCAAACTCCATAGAGCATGTTGAATTTAGCCCAGAAGCAGTTTCAAAAGTGCTACATTCCTTCAAAGATATAACTTCTATGGGGCCTGACAATATTCCAGCCATCTTTTTAAAAGAATGCTCTACAGACCTCTGCGAACAGCTAGCAGTTATTATGAATTTGTCCCTTGAAAGTGGAAAACTGCCAAAAGATTGGAAAGAAGCCGTAGTTACACCAATCTACAAAAAAGGCGACAAGCTCACCGCAGCTAACTATCGCCCAATCAGTTTAACAAGCATCATCTGTAAAGCAATGGAAAAAATAATTACAGATAAAATAAGGAGCTTCCTAGACCAAGAGCACATCATCATTGAAGAACAACACGGTTTCGTACAAAGACGTTCGACTGTAACCAACCTCCTCTCATGCTTAAATAAGTGGACGACAGAATGGAATGAACGGCATCCTGTAGACATAATATATCTAGACTATGAGAAAGCATTTGATCGAGTACCAATAAAACGGCTAGTTAAAAAACTAGAGCATTTCGGCTTTCGTGGCAAACTGTTGTTGTGGATCGAAGATTTCTTGACAAATAGACAATTTCGTGTGCGCGTTGGCGATGAGCTCTCGGAACCCCATCCCGTCCTAAGCGGAGTTCCTCAAGGATCAGTCCTTGGGCCTGCAGCATTCGGGATCTTCCTCACCGACTTGAAAGCGATCATCAACCTTGATTTCATGCTCTTCGCGGATGATACAAAATTCTTTGCCAACCCCACGATCAGTCACCAAAAAATTCAAGATAACCTCAATCACATTGTCCAATGGACAAAAGACTGGCTCTTATCACTCAACGCCGGGAAGTGCTCCGTATTGCACGTGGGTCCTAGAAATCCTCACCTACATTACACCATAGACGGAACACCAGTGACTCCAGTGAACTCACAAAAGGATCTCGGTATTATCTTAACTAACAACCTCAAATGGGAAACGCACATAATCGAAATCGTGAAAAGGGCAAACTCTCTCCTCTACATGATAAGGAAAGCTTTCTCCTACATCACTATTCATTTATTCCTCAAGTTGTATAAAACTTATGTACGCCCACTGCTCGAATACGGCTACCAAATCTGGAGCCCCTACTTTCAAAAAGATATTTTCCTACTAGAGAGAGTACAGAAGCGGGCAACAAAGATGGTGGCCTCTATAAGAAACGTGTCATACGAGAACCGCCTAGAGGCGTTGGGCCTTACCACACTGGAAGAACGAAGGCACAGAGGTGATCTCATCGAAACTTACAAAATTTTATCAGAACGGTATGATGTGGCAGATCTCAAACTAATGTACACAATGAATACGAACAATCACTTACGTGGACACTCATTAAAACTAAACCGAACCTCAAGCAAATCAAACCCAAGAAAACACTTTATTGCCAACCGGGTAGTTGACTCGTGGAATAGACTCCCAGAGGAAGTGATTAGTGCTACTTCAGTGAACAGCTTCAAAAATAGACTGGACATGCATATAAAAAACCACACACTTTAGAAGGAAATAAAAAAAAAAAAAAAAAAAAATTAATAAAAAAACAAAAAACAAAAACAAAAAAACAATCAAGTACACCACCATATTTACCAACTTCGATGTACACGCATCAGCTTTAAGCTGCTAGTGTATCTAAACAATAATAATAATATGAGATTCCGCGCTAAAGGGCGACAGGTATTTTTTTTATGTAAACTATCATGGGTGGCTGTGCCGAGGGACCAATGGTGCAGTCGACAGAGCCAAAATCACCTCTCCTCGCGAAACCACGCTCAGTTAGGTGACATGCCAGCAGATTTGCGGACTGTTGCTAGGCTGTCTAGCCCGTTAATACGACGTTAGCTACGGCCCTGCCGCAGTCGTGCAGTAGGTAGATAACTCTGTGCCTTTTTTTATTTTATTTTTTTAAGAAATCACGACATGTGGCTCCCACCCACCCATAAGTTGTCTAACGACGCCCATGGACATTGGGTCGTACGCGGGGGTGGTGAATGCCATGCCGGCCTGACCGGTACCTATTCACGCCTCTCTTGAAGGACCCGAGACTGTACTTGGGGGGAAATATGTGTGCAGGGAGAGCGTTCCAGAGTTTACCAGTTCTGTGGAGGAGAGATCTGCAGAACCGATTGGTACGCATCCGTGGTAAGTTCAGCGTATAGGGATGCAATCCCTGCCCAGTGCGCGTTGTGCGGAGGTGGAAAGGGGACGGTGGGATCGCGTTAAACAGATCCTACGAGCATTCCGCGTGGAATAATCGATAGAACACACTAAGGGCCTTTGTCAACCTCGTTAGCTCAGTGGTGCAGACAGTCGACTGTCGCTATTGATGGTTAAGCAACGCTGGGCCGGTCAGTACTTCGATTAGTGACCGCTTGATCGTTGGAGGCTCACCGTGGTTCAGATTCCACGTAAAACTGTAGGTCCCTTCCCGTGCTACCTTACTCGGTGGTAGGGTTTAACCCGCCCGGGTTGGTACCACCGCACTGAATGAAAGGTCGGTCGAAACGGCTATGTAAATAGTTTGTGTTTTCCGTCCAGTTCAGTGTGTAGCCGGCACGACCGAAGGGAAGCACTGACGTGCCACCAAGTTCACTCGGTGTTATGGGCTGACATCACGGATGTTGTAGGTGATCTAGCTAACCGTGTCAGTTTCCATAAAAAAAAATTAATAAATAAATATTTTTAAATTATTTATTTCAGGTGCCACCGGACCCCCGTGCGTTCGACAAGCCGCGCCGCACCGCCGCCTCCAGCGCGCGCCCCCTCCCCGCCCCTCCCCCCGAGCTGCGCCCCCACAACGAGCCACGCCCGCCCCCCGTGGAGACACGGCCCGAGACCAGAGTCAGCGATAGACACTCCTTTCCCGAGTCGAGGACGCCTTCCCTTGAGTCAAGGGTATGTATGTGTCTTGACGCCAGTTTAGGAGGCAGGGGCTGTTTCACAATAGAAATGAGTGTAAAAGTTGTTATGTCAGCCTCCTCAGTAGTGGTGCGGTCGGCCGACTCGTCGGTCGGATCATACGCACACCTGGGCGTGGTCAATGGATGAATGGGTGACCGCTCGGCTATGGTTCAGATTCCACGTAAAACTGTAGGTCCCTTCCCTACTTACCTTACTAGGTTGTAGGGTTTAACCAGCCCGGGTTGGTACCACCGCACTGAGTGAAAGGTCGGTTGAAACGAAATAGACTATGAAACATGCTGTTGAAAGGTCCGTGGTACGTCTGTATGTGCCCTACAATCACTGAAGTATGTGTGTTTGCTCAGGTACCGCTAGCTGAACCACGAGTACACTTCAACGAATCCAGAGTGAACGAGCGGGCAAACTCATCCGAGGCCAGGGTCCATTTCTCGGACGCGAGAGCAACGGAATCGAGGATACCGATGCCGGAGCCGAGGGCACCCGAGGCCAGATCTTCGGAAAATCGCCTCCAATTCGCCAGCAGCGCACCGACGCCGGAGTCCAGACATTCGTTCGAACAGAGAGTTAATCTTCCCGAGCAAAGGACAGACAGGAAGATGAACTCGGAGTCTCGTTGTGAGAATAAATATGAAGTGAAACCTCCGCCGCGGCAACACTCGTTGCCGACCACATCGAGTGTCGGGATGGACGCACCGACTAAGTCGATGACGATGCCGAAATTTCCGTCGGAAGACTCGCGGGACCCGCCGTATGAAAATATGGAGCTGGAAAGGAGGACAGATTTGCCGATTCCTGGTAAGATTTTTTTTTTAATGGAAACTGACACGGTTGGCTACCTACATCACCTACAAGATCCGTGATGTCAGCCCATAACACCGGGTGAACTATGTCAGTGCTTCCCTTCGGTCGTGCCGGCTACACTGAACTGGACGGAAAACACAAACTATTTACATAGCCGTTTCGACCGACGTTTCATTCAGTGCGGTGGTATAAACCCGGGCGGGTTGAACCCTACCACCTAGTAAGGTAAGAAGGGAAGGGACCTACAGTTTTATGTGGAATGCGAACCACGGTCAGCCTCCAACGGCCGAGCGGTCACCCATCCAAGTACTGACCGGCCCAGCGTTGCTTAACCATCAATAGCGACAGTCGACTGTCTGCACCACTGAGCTATCGAGGCCGACTAAAAGCACTGATATCGTACATATACCGTCGCGCTTCATCTTGGCAATAGGGGTGAGCGGAGTAATCGGTGTTGTGCTGCAATAACTAGGGTGAAGTACAGCATATCACAAACTGCCACGTTTAGCATAGTTTTAGGTCGAAAGTAAGGCATGACTTACTGCATGACTTGAGGGAAGGGCCGTGCAGAGGTCATAGAGATTTTTGACAAAACTAATTAATTAAAGCCACCAAGTGCGAGTCGGACTCGCACACCGAGGGTTCCGTACCGCCACTTTACCACCAATAAAAAATACCTTTTTTTTTGCCGCAACTATTTCATTGCCGAAAAAACTGCAGTTTTCCTGTAATCCGTGACTTAATATCTACCAACCCTATTAAAATTAAAACTTTAGCTTTAGAAACTTAGGAGTGCATGGGGGCGGCAATGTTTTGCACGTTAGAACACGAACTTAAAATGGCAAAGAAAATATTTTTAGAATCATTACAATTAGCTTTTTAAAATGATACCCCACACGATATGTTAATTTAAACTTCTTTTTTTTATTAGTAATGCATATCATTTGCGTCTTTCTCAACTTATACCCAAACAGAATTTATATACCCCACGTAGCGTGTAATCTGTATGCATACTACTTTTTATTCAACCAAAAATTCCATCGTTCCAGGTCCCAAAATCAACCCACTAACGCACGACCGCCACGGTCGAAAGTACGGCGATAACGTTTCATACGAAAACATCAATTTGGACTACATCGCGCGACTCGTGGGAGAAGGATATCCAAAGGAAGTTGTCGTGAGGGCGCTCGGAATAACCCGCAACGATATAGAAATGGCGTGTGACATCTTACACGAATTCGGTTCTAAAACGCCCCACGCATGAAACTGTGTTGAAATCGTGTTTTGAAAACTGTTCGGATCTTTGACACAATGGGTTGGGAAAGATTGTGCTGTGTTGAAAACTGTTTGGCTCTTTGGCACAATGGGTTGGGAAAGATTGTGCTGTGTTGAAAACTGTTGGGATCTTTGACACAATGTGTTTGGGAAGGATTGTGCTATGTTGAAAACTGTTTGTCTCTTTGAGACAATGGGTTGGGAAAGATTGTGTCGTGTTGAAAACTGGATGTTATAGGTTCGAAACCAATGTGTTAAAAACTACTTAGATTCTATGGACGCTGTAAGTTTGAAAGAATGTGTGGGAAAGTGTATGATTCGTCGTTGCTTATAGGTTTGAATTTGTGGCTTTAGGTTTGAAACCATGCGCGGGTTGATGTGTCGAACGCCTCGGCGGAGTGCTACAACACAACAACAGCTATTTCCCTAATGCGTGCGGTATAGACAGGGGATTGTGTGAAGATAGGAGTGAGGGAAATAATTTTAAAGAAATATATTTACCAACTTGGAACATTTTATTTGACACAGAAGGAAGGTGTGGAACTAATCTTGCGATGGCTTCACCGAACATATCCGGGCCCATCGGCAGTAGAGGAGGGTGTTAATCGAGGTCGGGACTAGCGAGTGGCCACTCTAAATTTCCCGCGCATGCTTTACGTTTCGGCTCGCTTCAAGCCCTCTTCAGCTAGTCTGCGTTGACTAGGGACGCGGGGAAACCACCAGTCCCGCTCTCGACCTCCCTCTCTCTACCTATCCATATTCTGTAGGATGCTTCCAGTGACGTTGTCGAAGCTGTCTCCATATATGAGCTTAGCGTCGATCTTGGCAGCCCTAGATTCTTGAAGAGACTGTAGAGCGACTTCGCTGATAGTCCTCTTGCTCCAACTTCCACAGCGAAGAGTCCGTTTCTCACAATCCGGTCTACACACTCACCCGTCTATATCGTACTGATTAAGGAAACAGCTGTTGTCTTGTTACGTTGGCATCCCCGGTGGGAAACTATGTGCATCTTCAATTCATTCAATTTAATAAGAATCTTCAATTCAATAACTTTAAATGTATGCTGTATGTTTGACAGCAATGTGTTGAAAACTGGAAGTTTGTATTTAAGACACTGTATGATTGAAACAATTTGTTGAAAACTCTTTTGGATCCAAGACTGTTGTAACTTCAGCTTCGCTCAGATATATTTCTTTGACCGTATTACAATCTGTCGCTATATCGTGAAATTCAACAATGAATTTGTTCTTTTAGTTTGTGGACACGCTAGATATCTACGTCAAGAAATGCATTACAAGTATTCAAGTTTCAATAGGTAGAAGTTTATGTTAATATTGAATGTGTATATAAATTCAGAGTGAATAAACATAGGTCTTACACTTTTCTATCATACACACATATAACATAACAGAGGTGATTTTTTTTTTATAAATCATACAGTGTGTCAAGCATTTGGTTATCGGTGTTTTTAAATTATTGTGGTTGTTAAATATTATTGAAAATGTCGCGCTCGAAGTTTCGGGTCAAACATGGCACATCTTCATGAGAACACAACCGGTGCCACGGTCGACAGAGAACTGTCAGTTCTCCGTCCGGCGCGGATGAAGAAGAATCATGAAGGCGCGCCAAACGTTTGGCCCGAAACGTCCAGACACATTGCTCGGAGACAACCGTGAGTAAAATCGTTAAATTTTTAATAATATTTGGTTATCATATTTAGAAAGAAACATTTTTATACAGGGTGTTTCAGGATAGGCTCGAGAAAGTTCAGGAATAGTAGGTACTCATTATTAGAAGAAAAAAATCCTTATTACTCAAATATCGAAATTCTGTACTTTTTTTTCATACAAACATTTTAAATTTTAATAAAACCTTGATGGACAGTGAGTACGGAGAGAATTGGCAGCAGTGGTGTCTAGGTCTAGCGAGTGCACAAAAAAGCACAAAAAACGCAATTAAATATTGAATTCACTCAATATTTATGTAATATTTGAAAATATAAAACCTAGTCCAGTCCCTTTTTCTTTTGATGTCATTCAAATTTAAGTGTTTGGAATTTAAATTAGATATTAAATATTAAAATAAATTTAAATTAGTAATTTAAGTTAGTAATTTTATTTTCATTTAATAAAGGCGCACGTTAAACGTCCACCAAATCTCGATGAAACAATTTTCACTAAAAAGTACTATAAAATGACAGAATCTGAAAAAAAGTTTGAGAGCTTTTCGTCTTCAAATTTGAAACTCTTTCGAACCCTCAAGTTACGAAACTCTATCCTGAAACAACCTGTATATCATCAAAATTACAAAATTATCTTATTTCCGGAAAGCCTCAAAGTACAAACGGCCTGTATAAAAGCAATACAAATCAATATTAAAAATATACCTGACTATTCCATAAAATTTATGCAAGCAATAACATTGATAACGGCGAACAATTAGATGTCCGTTGCTCAGGCCTTAATACCAGTGATAGAACCAACACTTCCATTTGTAACAATTGCATAGCGCTTGATTCTTCTTATACACCGACCTATGAGTCCGGGGACCACATTCTCCCGTTAACTTTTATGCGTCCGGAGCGCATAAATCGCAAAGTAGCCATGGCAACTGATCAAGGACGCCGGCAGGCGTCACGCACTCTATGTACTTGCGGACGCTAACTACCTACCGCCCGTTGGACCGCCGGCGGTCTAATTCAGTGAAAATTCGTCAGCCGCGCGAAGCATACCTACACGCTCGCCCACACTACTGCGCGCAGCTGCAAAGAAATAATCACTTTACACTCGATCGTTTAGGTACATTTTCGCACGCAGCGATTGGCGACGTGAAACAGTATGCTATTAAAGTCGAAGGTATGGAACTTTTTCTATGGAGAGATTTATCTGTTACGAAGTAACTATTAAGTAATCTGTGACGCCGGTGAGCGCCGCGTGCGGTCGGCCGCGACTCAGGCCGCCCCCTCCCCGACTCTTCGCTTAATTTTTTTTTATAGAAACTGACACGGTTGGCTACATCACCTACTACATCTGTGATGTCGGCCCATAACCTAGTGAAACTAGGTGTCAAGTCAGTGCTTCCCTTCTGTCGTGTCGGCCACACTGAACTGGACGGAGAACACATTTTTAATAGCCGTTTCAACCGAACTTTCGTTCAGTTTTTTCTGTCCAGTTCAGTGTAGCCGGCACGACCGAAGGGAAGCACTGACATTGCACCTAGCTCACCAACGTGTTATGGGCTGACATCAAGGATGTAGTAGGTGATGTAGCCAACCGTGTCAGATTTAATAAAAAAAAGTTGATATAAAATCCTAAATATTTTATTTTTATGAGTTTATGACTGCAATTTAATCAATAAAATATAAAAATTAATACAAATAAGTAACTAAAGATTAAAACCTACCTAACGAACATTACAATAACTATGAAAAGGGCCATTTTAAAATCTTCCCAGAACATTTATTATTTTTATTTAGTTTTATTTATTATATGTTAGTACCTAGAACGATAAAAAAGGTATGGACCCCGAACCCTATCCTCGCCAGCGTAACACGATATAAGTAAGAGCATGCTTGTTTCATTGGACGGTCGCGCGCTGGCCCGTCAGTCTGTCATCGGCTGCGTTCGCAAAAACCTGTTTAAAATTCCCGCATGCTCTGTGTTTACGTGTAAAAACACTACAGCCAAGTTTAGTGTGCACAATTAGTGGAATATCTTATTATCGGTAAGTACACTCCGCTCCCCGCAACTCGGCGACGCTAGTTCTCATACAAGCATTTGACAGTCCAGCAACCATACCTTTTTTATCGTTCTAGGTTAGTACTAAGCATGTTGAGTACATGCACTTTATATTTTTTCTCTATCTAGTAGAGAAATGTGAATGTAATGTTTATGTTTGTTTAAACATAGTGTTAAGTCGCGAGCAAGCAAAGAAGTTTCTAAACGTGAAAATGTGATAGTATTTTAAAGTTAGGCATTATAATAAAGAGGCTGCTATATGCTTAGCGTTCTACGTCAACAAAGTCAAAAAATTAGATTTGCTTAGAAAGTTTTTTCTATAATATAGATGTGGTTATTAGATTTAAGAATTTGATTGCAACACTAGGTTTCCTTATTTTAATCTCAAACTCAGTATTTTCTCTGTTTTTCTTTTTAAGTTTTACATGTAATTTGTCGTATTTCGTACGCCCCGTTGTCGATTTAAGAGTGTTTAAAAAATTGTACATATTTGTGTATATTGTAAACCTTAAATCTTATTATATTTTCTTACGAAATAATGAAAAAGAAATTTAAAAAAAAAGTCGAATTTCATAGAATATATTTTTTCAACTAAAAAAATTTGTATAAATTTGTAGGTAAGTAAGTGATTTTGTCGTCGACAAATCTTATGATGTCTGCAATATCTTAGCTACTTAACTCTTAGATTGTTGAGGGAATTATTTCTTTCTAGGCAAATATAACAAATATGCACATTTTAGTGAAATACTAAAAGTTTGTGACCTGAATTTTTAACTATCATATTGTGGAAAAAAAAAAGTTCTAATACACATTTTTAAGTCAATGACAAAATAATACAGAACATTTGTTAATTTGGTCATCATGGAAAGTAGATAATAAAATAAATAAATAATTGAAATACTGACTGTAAACTCGTTTTGATGAATTTGAAGCTATGTAGTTTATAATTTATTCAATAATAAAGAAATTACTTAAATGATTTAGATTTCCCCATGGCTTAGACTGGAAAACAAAATACACAAGACATACTTTTGTTTTTTTCTTTTCACTATTGTGTGTGTGTAGCCTAATGTTTCTCTTTTCAGTAACAATATTCATCATAGTAACAAAATTTTAAATTACTTTTCTCGGGTTTCGGGCTAAACTTATGCCCAATCTATCTATCTACCATCGCTCACAGAGAGTTCTTGAAAAATTGGTCTTGCATTTGAGTGAATAATTATTAAATTAATAAAAATTTGTAAAAATCAACCTAGGATTGTGTCAAAAATTTACACAAATACACAGTAGAGACACCCGTATTTCAAATAAATATTGTACAAAATGTATTAATAATGTTTGTTTTGCTAAAATGTTCATATACCGAGCTTATAATCCTATTACCAAAGCACCAATTGTATGTGTAGTTCTTTTCTATCAATAACAACATTTTATGTAAAAAAAATATTTAAATATCTACCTTATCCTTTTCAACTGATGCACGCGTTGCTCAAGAATTACTCACACAGGCGAGTCATGGTGTAGTATTCGCCCTCTAAATCCAGCCAAAAGTCATATATTTTCATGATTTTTTTTTATAAACCAACTTGTGCCGAGGGACCAATGCTGCAGTCGACAGAGCCAAAATCACCTCTCCTCGCGAAACCGCGCTAAGTGAGGCGCCATGCCAGCAGATTTGGGAACTGTCTAGTCCGTTGATAATACGACGACGTTTGAAGACACCCAGGTTAAAGGATACAGGAAGCACACTCACCGGAAGACAGTTCCACACCCTAGCGTTACGAAAACGATTTTGAGATCCGGTGGGCTCTCAAAAGCCCATATAAGCAATAGCCCATATTAGTCATATTAGTCCTTATGTCTCCTGGTGTAAAGTTCAGTTTAGCGTAATTGAAAAATATCACACTATATACAAATCTACAACAACAGAAAGAAACAATGTTTATTTTTTTTAGAGTTTAGCTGGATTACGAGGGTGAAGACTATACCAAAAGCTGATTGATCAGCAGCTTAGCAGTTTAGGAATGCATACTTTTTTTACATTTTACACAGCCACTTATAACATGTTTTTGTTTTATTTTATTTTTTTTATTAAAACAATCCCAAAGTATTTGATAGTAGGTTTATTTTGATATTGTAATCTACCTCAACTAATAAAGGGCAGCTGAAAATTTATTTCATTAGTCATTGTAAAAAAAAACTTCATCTGTATTAATATTTTTTATATAATATTCTATTTGTATTGTATAAAAATTTATACATATCCACGGTTTGAATAGTTCCAAAAAATAAAAAAAAACTATGGTAAGTTCACCCATATAATAACAATATTATCTAATGCAACTGGATTGCATTTTTATAAAATAAGGTACTTATATGGACAATTTTAAACATTAGAGTACCCCAATTTTTACACTTTTATTGTCTTTAAATTTCTGTTTGTCAATATGTACATTTTTTACTATACATATTCTTATTTTGAACGCGTATACCACTTCAGGAATTAATTTTGCACTGAAAACTATTTTTGTTGAAAACCAACAAGTCAGGATGTAATTGGACTTTAGAAAAAAAATTGGCCAATTGAAACCTTCTACAGGGTGACCAGCGACCTGGAGAACCGGAAATTTCCTGGAAATTTCTTTGCTTTTTTCTAGGTTCACTGGACACCCTGTTTTTTTATTTTTCACCAGTCAGTCACAGGAACAAGGAACAGTTTTTCAGTTTTCAGCGCAGACCTTAAGTGATATGTGCATTCAATAGAAAACTTTAATATAGTTACCTCATTCTGAACATATTACCTGAGCCGTCACTTTGTAAAAGTTAAAGATTTTATATGGCTATCTATACTATATTACGTGTCTGTTCCGAGTTTGCCGTTACCTCCGCCCGTGCTTCCGCACACCGCGCCTCACGCTACACCCGCTTACGCCCAGCTCAGTAGCGTTAGCATCGCTGCCGCGTAGCCACGTCGTTATTTTATGTGTAATTGAGCTACCTACCCCTCGCGCGTGTACGAACTTTGTTCTGTTTTGTGTTATTTCTTAAATTTAATACGAACATTTGTTGTGTTCAAATGCCAATGTGAGTAAAAAAGGAAAAGTCTTCCATAGACTAGTCATGTCACTTGATTCATCATCATCATCATCATCAGCCTGTATCGGTCCACTGCTGGACATAGGCCTCTCCCAAGGCACGCCACCACACGCGGTCTTCCGCTCTTCTCATCCATCCACTCCCGGCTACCTTTTTACGTCACTTGATTACGTAGAATTATTATTACATGGTAGTGCATATTACTTCTATGCCTGAAATACAATGTAACGACAGTTCAGTTTAACACCTGGTGGCGGGAGCATTCGTCTATCCGACTTTTTTGTCGGCGGTACCGATAGCTGTTACGTCATACATAAGTAACCTTCAGCGGAGCGGTGTCAAACTGGAAACAGACCAGTAGTAACTATGGCCAAAGATTGTTAATTCCGAATGAGATTGCTAGATTATTGTTCGTCCTTTTGTTGAAGGATCTCTTTTCAGCTTTCAGCATAATGAAATGATTAAAAAATTGGAAATTAAATTGAATTAGTACTAAAATTGGATATTATTTTACCTCTTCTTTCCCAATACTCAAATTCCGAATAAAATATGTACAAGTAAAACAAGTAGGTTAACCACAATTTAGTATATTTAATTTTAAAGTTTTAGTTGTTAATAGACTACATAAAGGAATGTCTCAATTTGTCCGATTGTATACTTTGTCTGAATGTAGGTAGTCTAATATTACCCTACCACATTTTGCGTTCTACTTTTTTGTACGGTCATTTCCGCCATAAAATCCGAAAGTAGAAAATATACTTTTTACATTCCGTCTTTCCAGTTGCAACACCGGCTCAAACGGCGCCAATGAACTGGCAATATAAATTAAAACTTGCAATATCGATGGCGGTACATAGAAAGATAATATATCTGCAATTCCGTTCACTAGACATGTGGCAATGTCTAATACGGCTTTTGACACATGCGGTGTTGCCATCACTTTGACCAACGGGTCAAATAAGGTCGTATAAAATCTGTCAATAATTCCAGATTGTAATGCTGATAAGTTTACACGCCCCATACTTTTGGCGGTTGGTTTAGTATTTATGTAGATGCTTGGAGTTGGATGGTTAGTGGGTTCAGTTCCATATTTGGATGGATTCGTTTCTTTCACCGGTGGTATAATAATGTTATGGGAGATCTGGTAGCCCAGTTCGCCTTGGTCTTGAGCCTGAAATGCAAAGAACAATTACAATATTGAAAATAAAATTACATTTATCACTTTGATTGAATGTTCACTTTGGATCTAAGTAAGTACATCAAAAGTGATACAGTGTAAATCCCGCTTTAGTTCTGTTGTTTATCTGACATTTTGCATGCAAATAGTGAGAAAGTTGTTCACACACAGGGTTCCGCAGCCATATGTTCTTTCTTGCACGTATAGTGAGCAACCAGGCGGTCGCACTCGCGCGTATCTCGCGTATCACGCCATCTATCCGTGGCCGTTCATGCGTTTGTAGTTAAAATGGATAATTCGGTAGATGGCGCTTTTCTGCATATTGACACTTTTATGGGGAGCCCCTTAATTTTTTACTTTTTGTTTTTTTTTTTTATTATTTGTTGGCATATCTACCATAATAAATAACACATATTCTGTGAAAATTGCAACCGGCTACCTATTACGATTCAAAAGATACAGCACTCGGACGGGAAAACAGACAGACACATGACGTAGGGTTAGTAAAAGGCGTCCGTAAGGCTAAGGAGCCCCAAAAATGATTGAAATAAATGGCAATTCAGTTTCCAAAGATAGGTACTATACACCTACTTACAAGTACAGAATTTGAAAAACACAATAGTAGTACTGATAAATGTACAATGTTCCACATTATTGCATCGAAGACTTAACTCTTGATTCTATAAGCGCAACCGTTTATTGAAACGGCACAACCGATAATGTAATAAAATGTATTTGATAACATCTTTATTGATAGGTATTTCAATAATTGAAAATGTATGTTCGTGATCGTAAAAAAACATATAAAGTGAGCATTAAATTCAAGAAACATAGCATTAAATGTACGTTACTTTACTTTATAGTATAGTACCTAAATGAATACTTTAGCCCCGTAGGCAGGGTTGCCAGATGTCCGGTTTTGGACCGGTTTTTGAGGCTGGTGTCTCCAAAATAATGAAAAACCGGACACCAATACGTTCGGTTTTTTTCTTCATATATGTTACAGGAGGCCAAATAATACTCCGTATGGATAGTATTATACACTTTTAATTAAGGTCAAAGTACAAAGAGACAATTAGATTTAAGTATGCACGTAGTGTTGGTGGTGTCCCGGCGCGGAATGTGTCGACCCACCGCGCCTCCTCTCCTGCCTGCCTGTGCTCTCAAGTGCCGTGTCGGTGTGATGTCGTAAGTGTGCGTGCATGTGTCTGTCCAGCCGTATATGTGTATGTAACATATAATGCAAATATTTAATTTTTCAGTGCATTTTAATACTAATCCTACTGTTCTTCGATTTTGGAGTAAGTTTGATCAATTCAACCCTTTTATTTATTAAGTACTCTATCTCCCATTCATTTTCAAAAGTAAAGATCATGAAATATTTTTTACATAAAATCAACTTTCATTTTGTACCTGAAAAATCAAAGGCCCTTTGATTAAAATATGTCCGGTTTTTTTCAACTGAACATCTGGCATCCCTGCCCGTAGGTATGGTTGCATAATATACTTTATTACTGACACTAATAAAGTATGCAACCGTACCTATTACCGTTCTAGCTTAGCGCCAACAGTTGCCGCTAGAACTCGAAACACTATATGGGTACTGATTTTAAGAATTTTGTATTTTTTTTACCATTTTATTTCGGAAATACCTCCTAGGCACATCCAAACTTACAAACTTTACTTTAATATTAGTCTTTATGGCCGATATAACAACAAATAATAAAAACAAGAAAAAGTAAAAAAATCACGGGGGTTCCCATGAAGAAACCAAAAAGTGTATAAGCGCGCGCCATCTACCAAATAGGGCGTGAAGCATTTTAACTAATCACTTTTTTTTTGATTTTTTTTTTGTTTTTTTTTTATTTATTTAACTAATATGAAGCATTTCATAACACGCCATAGATGGTGTGAGTGGCGCTAACCATGACATGGCGATACGGAACCCTCGGTGCGAGAGTTCGACTCGCACTTGGCCGGTTTTTTAATTCTGCAATGGAACTGAACTTGGTAGGTATCCTAAGTAAAAATTTAAATACGAACAGAGCCCTCTAAAAAAAACCCGGCCAAGTGCGAGTCGGACTCGCGCACCGAGGTATTCGCACCACAAAAAAAAATTGAAAAAAAAACACCATTCTTATTTGGGAACCCCCCTTAATTTTGTACTTTTTCTATTTTTTATTATATGTTGTTATATCCGCCATAATAACACATATTCTGTCAAAATCTCAACCGGCTACCTATTACGGTTTCAAAGATCAGCAGTAGGACAGACAGACAGACGGCGTAGGCTTAGTAATAGGCTTCCGTACGGGATACGGAAACCTGAAAACATATGAATTATCTCTGTTAGACACTGAAGCCTAATATTCTCATATTTATTATGTGACTGACCCCAATTTGACGCAAGCTCGCAAGCCGGAAATTCAAATCAGCAGGGTCTTTGCTATTTACCCACCTTATAACAACATCTAACAGCTGTGTCATCCATCATCATGTAGGAATAAAGTGCATAACTAAATATTATTTAAACTCGGTTTGGATTATGTTTGGTTGTGTATGGAGGAGAGGTAGAAATTCAGAACACCAGTTTCGATTTTTTTTTTCTTTATAAATTAACACTCACACATACATTGTACGATGTACAATGTATGTTGTCCTGTATACAAATACAGTAATTATACATTCTTTATTAGAAACATTAGACATTAGAAGTATCACCATCTCCAGTTCAACGTAGCCAGAGGCGGCGCAAGGCGTGGGCGACCGCCCACGGCCTCGATGCCCCGAGGGGCCTCGCGCCTCGAAAGTTCATGCAGCTTTGATTCATGAAAACCCATTCACCTAGATCTATTAAAAGAGACCCCGAGTAAACATGTTTAAACTTAATCAAAGGCAAAGTACTAATTTTAACCGTGGCACTACAAGTAGTGTAGTTTCTCTTACTCTCCTGTCATTCAGTTGATTGTGTTGCACAACGGTACCACCGATTAATGTACATAATATGTAAGTTTATTATATACATATATATGCTTATTAAAGTATTTATGTAGTATTCGTACGTAGTTTATCATACATACTGTACGGCGGTACTGAGGCGTATGTCCAGCAGTGGACGCATACACGATGACTGACTGACTGTCTACTCAGATAACGAACACACGACACTCCTGTCCTGTCACCACTACAGCAAATGTCTAAACTGATACCGTGTGAGGCCGGTACTTTAAAAGAATAGCCCCACTGCATCTCTCCCCGTGTATGTCGTAAAAGGCGACTAAGGGATATGACTCCCTTCTTATATTACTAGGTGGTAGGGTTCAACCCGCCCGGGTTGATACCACCACACTGAATGAAAGGTCGGTCGAAACGGCTATATAAATAGTTTGTGTTTTCCGTCCAGTTCAGTGTAGCCGGCACGACCGAAGGAAAGCACTGACGTGGCACCAAGTTCGCGCTGACATCACGGAAGTTCTAGGTTATGAGGCCAACCGTCAGTTTTCATAGGTAATAAAAAAAATAAAAAAAATACGCGCCATATTCGGAGCAGCACAGTGAGGATGTAACCTAATGCATCAGGTAGCCCCTAAGTTTCTACAAAAAACATAAGAGTAGCCAGTGTTTTACTGTTTGTCGCTCGCTCAGCTGAGTTGTCAAATTTTCCAAAATGGCGCCTTCTGTGACCGCCATCTTGCGGCGGAGGCGGCACCTACATCCAGACGGCGTCTACCAGTGCTTTTCAAAATTGTTATATAATGAAACGGAGCTGAAAATCATTCATTTTCGAATTTACTAGGCATTGCATTAGTTTCCTGTCTGTATTCCTAGCATGATCCGCTAGCCTGTTCTTTCATGACAACTAGACGTAAGTTCTATGGTGTTTGAATGATGAATGAATATTATGCTGGCTCGTAGGCCGATGTCAACATACCATTTAAAGGCAATGACATTCAAGTTGGGCGGTACTGATACGTTCAGAAATACGAAACGAACAACTCTAATACAAAATGTTTCTAATAAAAAACCCCCTTTCTGTATTACAAACGTTTAATCATATGAACACGCATTCTCTTGTTCATTTGACACATTTATGTGTCTGAGAACATTATTTATGGAATAGATGACACGGTCTAAGGCCCTGTATAGCAATGCAATGAAACTGTCAGTATTACGGCTCGCTGACGGCTCATAACTGACGGAGCAAGAGGACTAACAGCGAAGTCGCTCTACCTCCTTCAAGAATTTAGGCCCGCCAAGATCGACGCTAAGCTCATATATGGAGAGAGCTTCAAAAACGACACTGGATGCATCCTACAGAATATGGATAGGTAGAGAGAGGGAGGTCGAGAGCGGGACTGGTGATTCTCCAGCTCCAGGTCCTAGTCATCGCAGTCTAGCTGACGAGAGCTTGATGCGAGCCGAAACGTAATGCACTCTGTACCCTGATCACGAGATTTAACCTACTACGCTACGCACGTTAAGCCGTGTTCTCTGCATCATTTTGTATGGAGAAACGGAGCAGCGCCTCTAGTGATAGATTTGCGAACTTCGTTTCTCCATACAAAATGATGCGGAGAACACGGCGTAGCGTAGTAGGCTAAATCTCGCGATTAGGGTACTGGAGAACTACACAGAGTGGTCGCTCGCTAGTCCCGACCTCGATTGACACCCTCCTCTACTGCCCATGGGCCCGGATACGTTCAGTGAAGCCATCGCAAGCTGAGTTCAACACCTTCCCGGTATGCTCTACTATTGCTGTTGTCACTGTGACATTTCGACATGACACGTGCCAGCGTGTAAAATTTTTAGACCATGTCACCTATAGCTATAGCGATCTTATAAAATGTGAATCTATACAATATTAATTTCACAAATATTACTACCTAGTTCAAGTTTCTTTTGAACAGCTTAATTGACTTCATTGATTTAAAGCCATTTAATTTTATTAACTCTATCTCTACTTCTTTTTTTTTTCTATACAAACATAGTTCTGCCTCAAATGTGTATTTAAAGTTTTTAACAAACCATACAAAGTGTATTGCTTTTCCAACCATGGACCATCAGTTATGTTATGTACGAAACATAGTAGGGTTATGTGTGTGACACCAAACTAAATAAAACAAAAATGTATGCATTATGAATTCAAACTTTCTTCAAATAAGTACCCCTTTATCAGTTGGGGCAGATTCTGTATTCAGTAAATATCTTTTTCAGTAATTTAGATATATCCCAAAAAATTTTGTTCGATAGTTGAAACCGCAGAATATTTTTAGGAAATAATTTCTGATGTAAAAGTATTCTATGGAACAATCTACAAAACACTTAATTCATTCACAATTTAACATCAAGCAACTCAACAATATCGTCATTCTCACACTAGAAAACATTTAATACAAACAATATATGATTTACAACATACAGACACACAAATTAACAAGAAAAAAAAATGTTGACACTGCATACAACATAAAATTACTTTTAAAACTTCAATCAATTCTCAATCGAACATTGAATGGTAAACACAAGATGAAATTTCCCTCATGAATGTGATTTAGGGTGATTGCGCAATGATAGTTCAAGTCGATGACTTCGTCACCCTGTAGATTGGCTATGAAGCATACATAAACATTGCAGCAAAGCCATGGAAATAAATGCATTTGCTCGCACACAACGATAGTGAGATTTCATTGCAGCCCAGACTGCTAGAACTGAATAGTGCCCGTTCAAGATATAATGCATGTTAATGTGTGACAAAATAGCTTATTGTACATGTTGATAATACATTCTTTGATATACAGACTCTCCCACTATTCGTAGCTTCTATATTCGTGGGTGTTTTGTTAAAAGGCGCGAATAAACAATTTTGCCAATTAGCATAATCGTCCTATAGTAGGAGAAATCAACCCTGTCATGTTTGTATAAGAAAGTTTAATATCTTAATTGACAAAATGATTTATTTGTCTTTTTAACAAAAACCGACGATACGACACTGTATAACTTTTATTTTACAACTGTTTATAATGAAAAAGTCAAGTTCAATTCACAGTTCCATGAGTTTTGTCAAAAACATAACCTCAAAGTGCCTGTATTGCAGTAATGGTGACTAAATGATTAATGGTGACTAAAGTCACGTTGCCATAATCAAATTCCGGTTGGACAAAGTGCATTTTGACGACTACTTGGATGCTACTTTGATCGTAGTAACACTGATCAAAGCACACTTGGATAAAGACATTCAATCAAAGCGAACGTGGATAAAGACATCCAATCAAAGCGCACTTGAACAAAGACGTCCAATCAAAGCGCACTTGGATAAAGACGTCCAATCAAAGCGCACTTGTATAAAGACTCCAATCAAAGCGCACTTGAATAAAGACGTCCAATCAAAGCGCACTTGGATAAAGACGTCCAATCAAAGCGCACTTGGATAAAAAGACGTCCAATCAAAGCGCACTTGGATAAATTTGTACCGTGTGGGGCCGGTACTTTAAAAGAATAGCCCCACTGCATCTCTCCCCGTGTATGTCGTAAAAGGCGACTAAGGGATACGACTCCCTTCTTATATTACTAGGTGGTAGGGTTTAACCCGCCCGGGTTGGTACCACCGCACTGAATGAAAGGTCGGTCGAAACGGCTATGTAAATAGTTTGTGTTTTCCGTCCAGTTCAGTGTAGCCGGCACGACCGAAGGGAAGCACTGACGTGGCACCAAGTTCACCCGGTGTTATGGGCTGACATCACGGATGTTGTAGGTGATGGTAGCCAAACGTGTCAGTTTCCATAAAAAAAAAAAAAAAAAAAAAAAAAAAAAATAAAGACGTCCAATCAAAGCGCACTTGGATAAAGACGTCCAATCAAAGCGCACTTGGATAAAAAGACGTCCAATCAAAGCGCACTTGGATAAAGACGTCTAATCAAAGCGCACTTGGATAAAGACTCCAATCAAAGCGAACTTGAATAAAGACGTCCAATCAAAGTGGACTTGGACGGCGCTCAACTGTTCAAAGTACACTCACTCCAAAATTATTCATCCAAAAAAATGGAGTGAGCGGTATACTCTCAAATTTGTCGAATTATGCGAGGCAGAAACTGTTCTTTGGGACGTGAGACTCACGAGGCCGGCAAGATTTTCAATTTTACAAGATACAATTTTTTTTTTCTTACCATCTTAGCTCTTATATACAAGTCTGCCACAATTCCGATACCGTCCAGCAACAAATCTCTTCCGACATCTTTCGATCTTGAATGCTTGAAGAATGAAGAAACACATCCAAATGAACTATGTTATGTGTCAACCAGTATCAAAGTTAACTTTTAACAAAGCCACTTTGTCCAGGCGGACTTTGATAGTGTCAATGCGGCTGTATGCGTATTGATTGGCCACTAGTTGACGCCACTTTATCATAACGTCGAGAGAACTGTCAATGGCCATACAAAATCGTGTGCTTTTGGGGTATTCTCGCAGTTATCTCTACATTTGAGACAATAATTTCCGAAGTTATTATCATGTACGCAGGGTTGCCAGGTGTCTGCTTTTACCGCGGACAGTCCTCTTTTTTGAAGTCTTGTCCGCGGAAAACTTCCGCGGACAAAACAAAGGGGGGATAGATTTTTCGTAAAAGTTTTACCCGAAAAATGTCCTCTTTTTTTTCTGGACCATCTGGCAACCCTGCATGTACGGGTCGATGGGTATGTGGTCGAATTGCAGCTGCGTGTATTGTCAGAGATGTATCTGTCTCATTTCTTCATAATCTGTGTTCTGAAAGAACTTGAATTATTTTCTGAATGTCTTTTGAAAACAAGAATAAAACAGTCTTAAATCATCAATTGAAATTACCATAACCCCTTAGGAATATTTAGATGGCTCTAACTTATCTCGCCGGATGGCTCCGAGCGATCTTCCTAACAAATCTTTATCGTTTGGAAACTTGTGCCCACCCTTTTTTTCCGAACACATTGGAGCTGCACAACACTGAGGCAGTACGTGAGAATGTTTAGGACCCATGAAATCTGAAATAATATGCTGAAAACGTCGAGAATGTTCAGACACAAACACACGAAAATAATTGCAGTGTCAGTTAACGACAGCTATTGTGACAGACTTACAGTATCGGGTGGTGGATCTCATGGCACAGTGCCGCCACCTAGTGAGCGCTTAAATGGTAGCCCTTATTCTGAACATTGTGGAAATGTTCAATTCTTTAGTACCTTTTTTTTATGTAATCTGGTATGGGTGGCTGAGTCAGAGGCCCTAAAGCACACGCTCCGACCAGCCAATATCACCTCCGAGAAGGTTGACGCTATATTATCCGAGGCTCCCAACTGGATTTCAGGCCATACTGGACTAGAGGAGAACACAGCCGAGGCTGCTATGCGGCCATCTTACATTCAGTGCGGTGGTACCCAACCCATAACATGTGACTGGCTCTTTTTAGTTTTAGCAGTATCCATTTATGTTCTGAAAGATAGCTCTTCCAAAAATTCATTGTTAATTCAAACAAATATGTCGCAATGACCATTCTTACACTGAATTAACATAAAAGAAACATTAAAGTTTAAACAAACGGTACAAAACGACTATTAACTTACTTAAAACATAATTCAGGTATCATAGTCTTCGTCAATCTCCAAATTTCCCGAATTTATCCTGTCTATATCCACCGGCGGTTTGACAATAATCGGCGACTGCGGTTCCCTCATCTTCCTATGCTCCTGACTCGCGGACCTACTCAGCGCTTTGACCGTATAATTCTGTGGGATTCTAGCGCTTTTAACTGGCTTACTATCGATCCGCCTCGCATTTGAAGCTGTCGTGAACGCTGGAACGCTATTGCTATTAAGAATGTGTATCTCTGGGTTCGATATATTCTTTGTAAAGTCGATATTGATTACGGGCGCGACTGGCGTTCGCGGCGTAAGCGGCGTTTGTCTTGAGGTAGAGGTCTTTGTTAAATCTATGCGCAACGGGTATTGCATGTCTATCTTTGGCACGGTTTCGGCCTGTGTCGGCCGCACGGGGGTTAGAGTGGTGAGTTGCGAGGTCGATGGTTGCGGGTTCGCGTAGGACGGATTGACACGAATGACCGAGCTGTGGGAGACCTCTTCCTCGTCTTTCAGGGTTTCTTGGTAGAAGTTGGGTACGTTGCGTTTGACCGTGGCGTCGGATTTTTTGCTGAGATCGATGGCGGCGGCGGTGGAGGTGACTGTTTCTGTGCGAATCAGCTTGCTGGGGAGAGGGGGCGGTAGGTCTGAGTTGCGGCGCTTGAGGGAGTCCGGAGCGGGAACGGCGAAGGTTGGCTCTTGAGGTCGGCGGAGAGAAGATGGCGGCTCGCTGTACCTGTTGTTGTTGAGACACATTTATTAGTATATATGTTTTTAATGAGGTACATAAACAGTCTCTTCAAGAATCTAGGGCTGCCAAGATCGACGCTAAGCTCATATATGGAGAGAGCTTCGAAAACGTCACTGGAAGCATCCCACAGAATATGGATAGGTAGAAAGAGGGAGGTCGAGAGCGGGACTGGTGGTTTCCCCGCGTCCTAGTCAACGCAGACTAGCTGACGAGGGCTTGATGCGAGCCGAAACGTGGAGCATGCGCGGGAAATTTAGAGTGGCCACTCGCTAGTCCCGACCTCGATTAACACCCTCCTCTACTGCCGATGGGCCCGGATATGTTCGGTGAAGCCATCGCAAGCTTAGTTCCACACCTTCTTGTGTCACAGTTCCACTGATTCATACTAATGGCGCCCACAATCGTTCTGTGGTTTGAGGAGTCTGCATATTTTGCCATGCTGTGTTTTAAACATTCCTCTTAAAACACCAGAGGCTGAACTTCAGCAGGACGAAGAGGTTTTTTAATTAATGAAGAACATTATGTGAGTGGAAGAGGTGGCAGATGTGTGTCAGAATGGAGGCACGTGAAGATGGTAGAATCAATATAGATATGTTACAAAAAACAAACCGGCCAAGTGCGAGTCGGACTTATGCACGGAGGTTTCCGCACGCCAAAAAAAAGTTGAAAATACAGGTTGTTGTATGGGGACTTAAATTTTTTACTTTAAATTTTTTTTATTACTTGATGTTATATCCGCCATAATAACGTATTTCTGGAAAAATTTCAACCGGCTAGCTATTATGGTTAAAAAAATACAGCAGTAGAACACAGACAGACAAACGTTGTAGACTACGGAAGCCTATTGCTTCCGTACGTGGTACGGAAACCTAAAAAAAAACGACCAAGTGCGAGTCGAACTCCACGAACCAAGGGTTCCTTACCGCCATGTCATGGTTAACGCCACTCACGCCATCTATGGCGTGTTATGAAATGCTTCATATTAGTTAAATGTCATGATTAATTAAAATGCTTCACGCACTATTCGGTAGATGGCGCGCCAATAAGTGTATTTTCTATGGTATATTTGGTTTCTTCTATGGGCACCCCCGTGAATTTTATACTTTTTCTCATTTTTATTATTTGTTGTTATATCGGCCATAATAAATAAGTAATAACACATATTCTGTGAAAATTTCAACAGGCTACCTATTACGGTTCAAGAGATACAACCCTCGGACAGACAGACAGACAGACAGACAGACGGCCAAGGCTTAGTAATAGGGTCCCGTACCGGATACGGAACCCTAAAAACGTGACAATAAAGGAAATAATGTGACAGGGACGGGCTCCAGCTTGCATGGATGCATCATGAAGCAGTTTTCCGGTGGCTGCAGTACTCCGGTACAGGCGTAGCGCTACTCTTTGTATGTTGTTTTGAATGCTCTTCATTAAAAATTTTTTCAGTAATGTAAATAAATTGCATGGGACAAAGGTATCAAATTGGCAATTTCATCATACCCTAATACACTAGACAAGAATGCGCTAAACCCTACATATCTACAGACAATATTTTAAGTATAACTCAAGTGGACGAAAATCGACCTCATGTTGCTGATAGTTTCATATTTTTTTAAACATAATTTTACAGCGGCAATTTCAACACGATACATCGCCAGCAGTGAAGAAACAACGAAATGATTTCACAACATAATTTGTGAAATTCTACCTACTTAAGTAGAAGTCATGATGAGTTTGTATATATGTATTTTAATGAAATTCAGACAAGAGTATTCTCCAAAACAAAAGAAATAACTTAGGAAGCAAATTTATTTGAATGTTTTTTTTTTTTTTTTTGCTAACTGAGCATCAGTACTCGACTATAATCAGACTGGTGGTAAAATAAATTTGTTTTGACTGTAGAAGCAACTTCTTGAGTTCTTGTTCGACTACACTGAACTGGACAGAAACAGTGTTTCTGTCCAGTATGAGAACAAATTGTTTGTGTTTCTGAAACACAAACAATTTGTTCTCATACCGGGTGGTAATAATTCGAGCAAACTTTACCCTATCATCTAATATCTAATGAGGTAAGGGAAGGGCCCTACATGGAACCTGATAAAATATGTGTTTATGAAAGAAAGTTGAATGTATACAGACGGCCGTTGAACCCATTGCGTTTCACAATAGATGCAAAATTTTTACTGCTTAACGACATAGGAGTGCCGAGGGAGGGAGTTTTGGGGTTCAAACCCTTCCCCCCACCCCGAATCCAAAAACATCCTTGTTAATTGTAATTTTTTTTTAAACTACAATATTCATTATGATTTTTTTGCACGCTAACTAGGGACCGTTCACATACTACGTGGACACTTTTGGGGCCCTTTTTGACCCCCCCCCCCCCCCCCCTTGTCCACATGGAAAATGCTGTTTTTTTTTCTTTACTATGCGACGCTTTAGAGTTTAAGGTTCAAAAACGCGACATCTTTTAAGAAAGATGGACTTCAAGAAGAGGCAGTGAGCTGAATGGATGATAAAGTAGTACTTTGTCATTTAATTTAAAATGTCAATAAAATTGAGGGTAACATAAAATAAAGGGTAGCGAGACATAGCGTGCGGCTGTGTGTACTGTGTATCTACTCAGGCGAGCGAGCCGCTAGCAACAGCCCAGTTCGCGGCATTGTGAGTTTAAAAAATATCCACCTGGTGGACGGTCTCTGTACTCCCTCTCTCTACCTATCCATATTCTGTAGGATGCTTCCAGTGACGTTTTCGAAGCTCTCTCCATATATGAGCTTAGCGTCGATCTTGGGAGCCCTAGATTCTTGAAGAGACTGTAGAGCGACTTCGCTGGTAGTCCTCTTGCTCCGACTTCCACAGCGAAGAGATCAGTCTTGAATCCGTTTCTCACAATCCGGTCTACTAAGTTGCAGTACTTGTTAAGCTTGATGTTGTGGTCCTTCGGTATGTTACTTTCCTATGGAACTGTAATTTCCTACTCTCACCCGAATCAAAATCCCGAGCAAACCTGTGTTCGACTACGAGCTACTCTAGTAATATCTCCCAGTGGGGTAGGCAGAGACAACGGATCTCGACGTGCCACGACCCTGACGCACTTGTGTGACGCATCTTTCACGCTCTCGTAATGTTTTTCAATGTGTATTATGTATGAGTCAGTTTAAACAAAACGCTTACCCCGTTGAATTGGAATTTGGCGAATTCTCAGCGCTCTGCAATTCCTTCTCTTCGGCCGCCGACACATCTGGTATGTTTTTCACCTGAACACAAACCTTCAGTAAAATACATGCACGGCCCATTCTTCTCGTGAAATAGGAGATCCGTTGATTTAATTACATGGGTGACCCAACTAACAATTTCGTTCACTTTTTAAGCTATACGTCTTTAGGTGCGTTATGAAAATGGGACATAAACTCCGAAAAAAACATCATCATCACTGCATAAGTTATTTGTATCTAGGTATTGTGTGGTGCCACCCGATACAAGAACATTTAAATAGGTATGGACGTCAGACTGTCCAATGCTTATATGAGAAACAGCGTCGCCGTGCTCCGCGGGTAGCGGAGGGGACGGCGCGTGCTCTGATTGGGTGGTATCGGGGGGTATAGCGCTCTGATTGGTTGGTAACAAATGGCATTTATACGTTTATACAAACGTCCTGTTACGCTGGCGCGGGGAAGGTCCGACGTCCTTACCTATTAAAATGTTCTTGACCCGATAGATAAGTGGAGTGAGGAGGGTGGAAAGGGGGGAGAAGGGAGGTGGAGGGATAGTGGCGACAGGGGTGCGTAGAGGGGAGGGGAGAGGAGTCGTCACGTCAAGTCAAATTGGTATCCCTTTTAACACGCGTTCATAAGTACAAGGGCACCCATTTTTTTAATATGTTGTACTAATACTATACATATCAATGATATTTTAGGAAAGATAGGTTATCTATATGACATTCAGTGCTCACACATGGCACGTCCTTGAAAAGTTGAGAGGAAGAACTATAAAGTGATGCACCGACTCGAATAGTCTTATTCCAATTATTAGAATTAGTGCAGAATCTCATTACACACGACGGCATTTTCGATGTGGTAGCGGCTCGTGGTTAGCGGTCCGAACGCGTGCGTAGTTGGTGGGCGACTAACTTCAGACAGGATAATGAAGAAATATAAAAAGCGAGTACATGCTTAGTACTAACATATAAAAATAAAAACATAATAACATCTAGTAGGTACAACACAAAAGATACAGACCAGGTCGCGTAGGAAATCGAACCTTGCCTCGTGCAGTATGCACTGCTTGAGGTGAGACGGGCTGAGGGTCTTGGCGTTGCGCTGCGTGGTGACGCGCGTCGCCTGCACCAGCAGCGACTGCACGAATAGCTCCGCAGGGTGCGAGGTGCAGCACCAATAGTCACGAGTTAAGGAAACATTGCACAGATACAGACCAGGTCGCGTAGGAAGTCGAACCTCGCCTCGTGCAGTATGCATTGCTTGAGGTGAGACAGGCTGAGGGTCTTGGCGTTGCGCTGCGTGGTGACGCGCGTCGCCTGCACCAGCAGCGACTGCACGAATAGCTCCAGGGTGCTAGGTGCAGCACCAATAGTCACGAGTTAAGAAAACATTGCACAGATACAGACCAGGTCGCGTAGGAAGTCGAACCTCGCCTTGTGCAGTATGCACTGCTTGAGGTGAGACGGGCTGAGGTTCTTGGCGTTGCGCTGCGTGGTGACGCGCGTCGCCTGCACCAGCAGCGACTGCACGAATAGCTCCAGGGTGCGAGGTGCGGCACCAATAGTCACGAGTTAAGGAAACATTGCACAGATACAGACCAGGTCGCGTAGGATGTCGAACCTCGCCTCGTGCAGTATGCACTGCTTGAGGTGAGACGGGCTGAGGGTCTTGGCGTTGCGCTGCGTGGTGACGCGCGTCGCCTGCACCAGCAGCGACTGCACGAATAGCTCCAGGGTGCGAGGTGCGGCACCAATAGTCACGAGTTAAGGAAACATTGCACAGATACAGACCAGGTCGCGTAGGAAGTCGAACCTCGCCTCGTGCAGTATGCACTGCTTGAGGTGAGACGGGCTGAGGGTCTTGGCGTTGCGCTGCGTGGTGACGCGCGTCGCCTGCACCAGCAGCGACTGCACGAACAGCTCCAGGGTGCGAGGTGCAGCACCAATAGTCACGAGTTAAGGAAACATTGCACAGATACAGACCAGGTCGCGTAGGAAGTCGAACCTCGCCTCGTGCAGTATGCACTGCTTGAGGTGAGACGGGCTGAGGGTCTTGGCGTTGCGCTGCGTGGTGACGCGCGTCGCCTGCACCAGCAGCGACTGCACGAACAGCTCCAGGGTGCGAGGTGCAGCACCAATAGTCACGAGTTAAGGAAACATTGAACAGAAACAGTTTTCATAATATTTTTTACTAGCTTTTGCCCGCGGCATCGCTTTGCGTGTTTAGGGTTTTTCCTTTTTGCTCACAACTCATATATTCCCCCAAGTTTTTTTGTTTTTTTTTTTGTTTTTTACGAAAATGTAAATAACTCCGAAAATATTGTGTTTTCAATACTTAATGTATTTATAGGTATGTATGTTGGGCATGGGCATCTTTAAACATCTTATTATGGGTGACTCGGCACCACATGTTGCGCATTCTATAAAAAAAAACATATGTTAAATAAATTTATTGGAGCGTGGTTTCGCGAGGAGTGGTGTTATTGGCTGTGTCTGATCTTCCGTTGAAGTTTTGGGCACAGATACGGCAGTGCTGACTGTCTATAAAAAAAACAATATTGGCCATGAGATCTACTATACGTGGAAATTTATTATGGGTAGGCTTGCCATAATTTTCCAGACTCAAGTCCGGACGCCACACTGATCCTCAAAAACAATGGCTCACCCTTGGGTATCACCACCGCACTGCATGAAGGTTGGTCGAAGCAGCTATGAAATAAAATAAGTAAGTAGTTCATGTTTTCCTACCAGTTCAGCACGATCAAAAAGGAGGAAGCACTGACGGGCACCCAGTTCACCAAAGTGTGTTGGGCTGATTTTTCGCTGATCTTTCGCTGATTGTCGGCGGTGAAGCCTGTCTAAGTCAGGTACGTAAAAACATTTAAAAGACTCAATATCAACACAATTGGCGTTCAAGTCGCGTAGCACTGGGGCGCGGCGAAAAAAACGATTTCTGCGCGCGAAATTAAAAAATCCGAACGTAACTACGAGTCTGGACAAAAGTCCGGGCATGGTTGCCAAATCAGGACAGTCCGGACTAAATTCGGACGTATGGCAAGCCTAATTATGGGTCACCCTGTACAGAAACAAACACTCCATTTATTTTAAATGGAGGCCATGTTATGATTTAGAAACAGCAAAATAAGCGCGTAGGTTGCATTGAACACATTGAAGCACTCCTGCCTACGTGATCAGATCATCATTCAACTTAGTTTAATTGTTGTTGGCATAAGCACTCAGTCCACTATTATGAGTAATACCCGTAATACTGCACAATTTTATCTAACGGACTTTGATTTCGTAGCATTATCATAAAATATTAACATATTTGATGGTTCCGTGTCCGGTACGGAACCCTATTACTAAGTCTACGACGTCTGTCTGTCTGTCTGTCTGTCCGTCTGTCCGAGGGCTGTATCTCTTGAACCGTAATAGGTAGCCCGTTGAATTTTTCACAGAATATGTGTTATTATGGCCGATAAAACAACAAATAAGAAAAAGTAAAAAATTCATATAGAAGAAACTAAAAAGTGTATGCGCCTCGGTGGAAAGACCGCTCCAAGGTGAAAGGTGGCTAGCCTGTCGTCCTGTACCACGGCATCTCGTCCTAATCCCTTAGTCAACTTTTCGACGTGAACTGGGAAAGATGCAGTGGGGCTATTCTTTTTAAGTACCAGCCCCACACGGTGCGATCCATGTACTAACTTCTGTTTATGAAATAATTGCACTTATCAAAATAGAGAAAATAAAGAAATTGGTTCGCAGCAAGGGACATTAAACCCGCTGCCTTCAGCAAACCAAGCAAGGCCTTTAGGGCAGCGGTTCCCAAAAGGTGTTCCGCATTCTTTTTTTGGCCGTACCTTCATGAAGGGTCACAGGGGTGCCGTGCGTTACAGCCGGAAACAGCACAAAACGCTGTCCGTAATCAAAAACTTGTAATATGTTTTCAATTTCAAACTATAGTCTTGATATTCAAATCAAACATGATAACCCGCCAACAATTTAGTATCAACAATTAGGTATAGTGCTGTTGTTGTTGTTGTTGTTGTTTTGGTTTGGGGTTGGCTCTAGGCCTGCAAACTAATCCCGCTTGGTTGGGGACCTTCGTGCAAAACCCCGTAGTCTCCAGCTACCCCAGCCAGCCTATGTCTTCCATGAAAGCCACAAGTCGACCGGGGTGTCTGCAGCCTGCTTATCCCTTAGTCGCCTTTTACGACATGCACGGGGAGAGATGCAGTGGGACTATTCTTATTAAGTACGGACCCCACACAGTACTAGGTATAGTGTATAGGTCACATACATTTACATTTTTATGTTCACAATAGCTAATTAACTTTTTTAATTGACTTGGTGTTCCGCCAATAGAAGGATAAACATTTAGCGTTCTGTAGACGAAAATAATTGGGAACCGCTGGCTTTAGGGCATAGTCACGAATGAGCTGTTTAACAAAAACAAAACATTCACAGAATATTTCCTGATCTGCTTCTTTCGCCCATGTTAATCCTTATCAGTGATTCATACAGAGTAGTTGGCAGAGAACATAGGTTACCGCAAAGAATTCAATTAGCGCAGAAGGGTCATCAACTCGCTAAACAGGTAAACAAAGTGATTAAAAATTGTGTGTAAAAAACGATTTTTTTTCCTTATGCAATCAGTACCCTAATCACGAGATTTAACCTACTACGCCGCAACTCTACGCCGTGTTCTCCGCATCATTTTGTATGGAGAAACGAAGTTCGCAAATCTATCACTAGAGGCGCTGCTCCGTTTCTCCATACAAAATGATGCGGAGAACACGGTGTAGCGTAGTAGGATGGCTGGCTGTAACACTACAGTTTATAAAGGGACACGGCGGATCTCGGTGGAATGACGCCGCGGATGAACTCGCTAAGAGGGGAACCAGCAGCACGCCTGAAGTCCCCGAACCTCTAGTACCACTGCCACACAACCATCTCAAAAGTTGGATCCACAAACGTACGTATAAGTTACACACAGACAGATAGGCGGCGGGCAGCGACTGCAGACAGGCGAGGGAGGCGAAGCCCGATCTTCGTCTCACCGTGCGAGGAAAGAAAACCTAAAAAACCGGCCAAGTGCGAGTCGGACTCGCGCACCGAGGTTTACGCACCATAAAAAAACATTAAAAAAAACATGTTTCTTGTATAGGAACCCCCCTTAATTTTTTACTTTTTCTATTTTTTATTATTTGCTGTTATATCCGCCATAATAACACATACTCTGTGAAAAGTTCAACCGGCTACCTATTACGGTTCCTAAGATACAGCAAGTAGAACAGACAGACAGACATACAGACAGACGGCGTAGGCTTAGTAATAGGCTTCCGTACGGGATACGGAAACCTAATAACACAGAATATGGATAGGTAGAGAGAGGGGGGTCGAGAGCGGGACTGGTGGTTTCCCCGCGTCCTAGTCAACGCAGACTAGCTGACGAGGGCTTGATGCGAGCCGAAACGTGAAGCATGCGCGGGAAATTGCGGAGAGTGGCCACTCGCTATTCCCGACCTCGATTAGCACCCACCTATACTGCCGATGGGCCCGGATATGTTCGGTGAAGCCATCGCAAGCTTAGTTCCACACCTTCCCTTCTTAACCGTATTTAGACGTATCAGCCAAAGGTTGCCCGTCTAAAATAAAGAAACCAAAATGTAAGACAATGGCAACTCTACGATTTTGAATTATTTATGCTATCAGCTCTCTGGTTAGGAAACTAGGGTCGCCCGGGTCGAAACGCAGCAGCTCGGAGCGATAAGAAGAGCGACCTAGGTCGTAATGTTTACGCTAAATGCGCCATTTTACAAGCAGACACAATCGACACAGAGTCGCTATTCGCTAAATTTAGAAAATGATTAATGTATATCTCCCGGTGGTATCGTCTGAGGGTGGTACTTAAAAATAACCCCGCTAAAAGGACGAGATGCCGTACTATATGTCGACAGGCTAGCCACCTCTCACATAGGCACGGTCGTTCCACCGAGTAGCGCGGCAGGTGAATCTGCGTGCCTTACTTGCTGCTTGATAGGTTATCCTGTCCAAACTTTTGAGATATCACTGGTCGCAGTGATAATAGGGCTGAGGGGCCCTAACTCTCAACTTTAAATCATAAATCATATCTCCCGGTGAGTATGTAGCACTATGCGTAATGCCCGGTTTGGCCGCGCCGAATTATAAATGAAGATGCTACATTTTTCGCACTGCCCGACTTCTCTGGGGAATTATGAATACTTCGGGGGGCTCATGATGGTATATTAATTGTCAGCCTCGATAGCTCAGTGGTGCAGACAGTCGACTGTTGCTATTGATTGTTAAGCAACGCTGGGCGCAGTCAGTACTTGGATGGGTGACTGCTCGACCGTTGGAGGCTGACCGTGGTTCGGATTCCACGTAAAACTGTAGGCCCCTTCCCTGCCTACCTTACTCGGTGGTAGGGTTAAACCCGCCCGGGTTGGTACCACCGCACTGAATGAAACGTCGGTCGAAACGGCTATGTAAATAGTTTGTGTTTTCCGTCCAGTTCAGTGTACCCGGCACGATCGAAGGAAATGGCACTGACATGGCACCTAGTTCACCCGGTGTTATGGGCTGCCATCACGGATGTTGTAGGTGATCTAGCCAACTGTGTCAGATTCTATAAAAAAAAATAATACTAATAATTTGGTCCATAACATATTATACTCTTGCCACGCAATGCAGCCTTTTTTTTGCTTCTTATTTAGTTAGTACTGGCTGATCAGAGCATGCGCTCTGGACTCTATGACTCAGCCACCTGCGGACACAGCAAATTTTCATACAAACAGAGGGACCAAGAAGCAAATGCATGAATAAATGATGCAGATAAATGGATAGGATTAAATGTACTAGGACATGAAAATGTATTCAAAGATAAACACTTTGCATAGAGATAAACTCGTCACTGATAATATCTAGGAATGAAATGACGAGTCAATTTATTTATATTGTTGCTAGGTATTTCACTTTCATATGTTCCATGTTTGTTTATATTTATTAATAGATAAGTTTCATATCGTCGTTAAGATTGGAAAAACTCGTAAGTATCTCATAACTTTAAATTTTTTTTTTCGTAAAGTGTTCCTCAAAATCATAGCGCATAAGCCACTTAGGTATACTCTATCTCCATACGATACAATAGGTATTAACAAAGACATAAGCAAAATCAATAACTCGTATCTCAAAACACTATTGTTTTGCGTTGGCAAAAAAAAGGAACATGATACCTCTATCTTGCTTTAATTGTGAAACTTTGAATATGTGTAGGTATTATATCTACAAGTTTTGAATGAACAGTCTTTACATTATCTAAGAAATTTTCCAAATAAGCATTTATTCTTAGTTTGGGACCGATATACCTCGTATGTCGGCAATTTATCGTAAAATTTAAAATGCAAAACCTCGTATCTTGCTTTAATTATTGTAATAACATTATGTGTGTAAGAAATACCTTTAATGAGTGTGCACAGTAAGGTTTCTTTTGATATTATCTACAACTTTCGGAAGAACAGTTTTCATGTATTCTAATAACAATAAATAGTATTTTTGCTCTCCTGAAAAATCCAGATTTTTTAGATACAAGTTTATCGAATCTCAGCGACGATATGTTATAAAAAATTGTTTTAAGTTCTTTGTTATTAGATTTTTTCTTTATTTAATAAAAATTGATATTATATAGGTACTTATTAGTACGTGTATGACTTTTTTGATATTTTTTTCATTAAATTTCACACTACCCATATGGGGGCAGAGAAAAGGTTTGAAGGGGGGAAGAGAAATTCTGAGTTATCTTGTTCGAATACTTTGCTAAACGTGGTGGTCGGTGTTGTGCTGTAACTTGCCAGAATACTTGTAGCACAACAACGATTACTCTGCTTACCCCGATTGTCGGGATACGGCGTATGGTGTGTGAGTGTGTTGTGTTTTTTTTTATTATTATTTTCCGTGACAAAAAATTATATCTATGTGTTTCCTCAAGAGTGAAACAATTATATTAGCATAGTACACCAACTACTTGCTAGTTCTATGTCAGTTTTGGAAACAACAGCCCTATAATTTTTTTAACCGGTTCAGCCCTTTTAGGCTGTGGGTGGCCGAGTGGTTTGGGCATCGGCTTCTCATGCGAGAGGTCCGAGGTTCGAATCCGGTCGGCGTGTACAATGAGTTTTTTCTGACGAAAAAAATTACGTGCATACCTACACCTGCTGCTTCACCGTTCTGAGCCGGTGTAAAACTGTAGGTAGGGCAGGGGAGGGGTCCCCTGCCCCTTACTAGGTGGTAGGCTCAAATTGTAGCCGACTGGGTTGGTACCACCGTACTGGATGTAAGATGGCCACATAGCAACCTCGGTTGTGTTCTCCTCTAGTCCAGTATAGCCAGTAATCCAAGGAAGTCTCCGGTATGGCACTTACCTTCTCGAAGGTGATATTGCCTGGTCGGAGCATGTGCTTAGACCCCTCCAACTCAGCCATCTCCAGGGTCATAGAGTGAATACAAATTATTCTGTTGTCTGTCACTTTTGTCCACTGACCTTTTTTGAGTTCTGGATTGAACACTGTAATGCACCATAACTACTTAGAACACAGCCATTGAAGACTAAATTCCATTACCCACAAATTGATATACAATTTCTATGGGTGAATCGTCAATTTAGGTTAGAAAAGAAATTGGAAGAAATGTCGAGCGTATTTCGTTTTTCCTGGAGTTCAAAATCCATCTCTGCTTCTAAATAAGAGAATCCTAACTTGATTTACATGGTTTTGTAGGTAATTTCATTTGCTATTTGTGTGAATAGATTTACTGATCTGACTTCATTATTATACGGCGGGCGCTCCATCAGCCTGGAATTCAGGGGGTATGTATAATTAAGTGTTTGTAACAGAACCGGTAGCAGCAGACCGGTACGGTACAGTATTATTGTTATATTATAAGTGTTGTAAAGGATATAAATGATGACAGGAACAGCTTGTGCCACCTTCCCAACTTCTTCATCAGTCTGCATTATCTTCTTGATGCGGCCCTGAATGTCAAACATTTATTATATATGAATTTATTTATTCAACAGCAAAAATAGGTACTAAATAGACAATTAACTAAAAACTATAATATATAAAAAATCTCGTTTAAACTGTCTCCGAAATGACCGCGCAGGGTACCTAAAACACTCGCTGCATTTCCACGCTGGATAGCAAGGGCATTTATTATTGTATTTTGATAAGCAGGGAAAAACAGTTTTAAATAAAAACAAATATGGCAGTTACAGAGTCAGACCGAGGAGCCCGTAAGCCTGAAAAACTTTGAAAATGAAACTATGGGGCGAAATATTTTAGTATTTTTTTCAAACATTTTACAAAAATTGTATTTAGTAATATGTCTATTTTCATATTAAACACTAGGCAGATAAGCTTAGATTGAAGGTACGAGGCAGAGAATGGGCTGCACCCAGCAGCGAGGCCCAAAAAAGAACAAAAGACAATAACATGGTACAACAACAACAGAAAAGGCGAACTCACGGCGGGAAAGCGAGCGTTGTATTTCTTCTTCTTGGACGGCATCATGCCGCCGGCTCGGTGGCACCAGACTAGAACGAGGACTAGTCCAGTTCAAAAGAAAAAAATAACCAGACAAATGCACAATCCAGCATAATATCACTTGTCGCGCACTTTTGAGGTTAGGCGAAAAAAACGTCGCGCTGCACTTATATATCTGACGTGTAGTTCAATCAATGCAAGTTGGAGCTTTATCATTCACAGCTATCTGAGGATTTTCTTTATAGTAGAGTTTACGGGTGCGCTGTAGAAAGAGGCGAGTTTAGTTAGTAGAAGATTGCTGGTAGCTGGGAATGGTAGGTGAGGGTCTAAGGAATCATTAGCAAAAATCATTGCCGGAGACTTATACTTTTGGAGATTTTTTTTTAAATATATCCAAATATTAGTGAAAGAAATAAAATTTAGTACAAAATTCACCGCGCCGGCATTACCTGTTAGTATGGCTATTCCGTAGAGTGTTTCTTTATAAGCCGGAGGCGCGGAGGGAGTGCAGCCCCCGTCCGCTGTAACAAAGCGCAGGCACCCGCAGAGCGGTGAGGCTGGTAGCCGAGGGCGACCAAAAAGCCGAAGCTGCGGAGGCGAGTATGGGTGTACTCTGTCTGCGCTTTGTTACGCATGGACGGAGGGGCTGCACTTCCCGCAGCGCCGCCGGAGAAGAGGCAATCCTCAGTTTTTTTTATATTTTCTTTTTTGTGTAGTAAACTGATAAGTAACGAAAAGTGCTTAATTATATCTCCAATGAAGGGGGGAGGGGGAGAGGATTCAGGAGATACTTATCCCCCCCCCCCCACCCTCTAGCATAGCACCCCTCCTATACCCCGTCTCCCCTCACTGGGTCATATTACGTTTTTGCATTCCCCAATTACCCCCTTCCCCTTCCGCGGGGGTTATACCCTCAAAGGAACCCAATCTCCCTCCCCCCTCCCCCACTTCCCCCGCCACCCGCCTCTTTTTACAGCAAAGCCCAGTTTATTGCCATGTTATTAGGATGTTACAGATTATTTATTCCGAATTATATAGAAATTATAGCAATCAAATTGTGTTAAGATGTACTATCTACAACATACATAAATTTTTTTTTTTTAATTTAATTAAAATTGTAAAATGACAGAGCCGACTGTCATTGTCTCAATCAATACCATACTGCATTGGGTGGAGTATAATTTTTCCTATTAGAAGTTGGCACTAAGATATAATCAAAAGTAAAATATGTGCAGGTAATCGTGTATTTGTGCAACTGGATAATTGGATATTTATTTTATACCGTTAGAAATAGATTTTTTTTTTTGGCTTTTTTATCCTTACGGAAAGGTTAGAAATAGTCTGATAGTTTTACTATAAAACATCAATAACAAAGTGTGTTGTGTTGTCATGCTCGCTCATAGATAGCGCATAGAGAATAGACTAATTCCGCCATTTTGCATTTGGAGCTGTCAAATGTGCCTTTTCGCCAGGCTATACAATAGATAAAAAAATCTGGCTATTCCTTCAAGATGTCGCTGTCGAGGTGCGTCAATTTTCATTGTAAACAACATATAATTTCAATTTATTGACTTCACTGGAAGCATCTAGATACTAGATGCGCACAAGTATCACAATCGCCATTGCATCTTTTCCATACGTTGCACCATCAATAGGGGCTTTCGCCTTCGTAAGACCCTTTCCGTGACTCACCCGCATTTGTTTGTTTCCAGCTTACTGCCTGCTCCAACGCAGGAAGTGTTCGACCGTGATGATGAACGAAGATCGCAGCGCGTGGGAAGCGCCCTCGTGGTGTCACAGAGCGTGGTACCGCCGTACGGACAGAGAAAGGGATGGGTACCACGTTCTGAGGACGATTTTGGGGGTAAGTGGCCATTTATTTTCAGGTCACGAAATGAAGTTTGGGCACAGATGTTGAAACTCACAAAGGCGGGCGAGCCATACTTGTAGTTGTGAGTGTGACCACGCATGTCTGTGGCGCGCGGCTCGGGCGATACTGAGCGCTCTCGAGCTTACGCACACATAAACAACGATCTACACACACAATTAAAACTAACCCGACTTCGTGCAGCTAAAACAACAGTACATTACCAGACCTCATGCACTCTATGTACTTGCGCGCGCTAACTACCTACCGCCCGACGGACCGCCGGCGATCCATTATTCAGTGTGCTGCCGACAGCCACGTGGAGCATACCTACGCCTACGTTACTGCTTTCAGCTGCAAAGCAATAATCACTTTACACTCGACCGTTTGGGTACATTTTCGCATGCAGTGATTGGCAACGTGAAACATTAGCCTATTAAAGCCGTAGGTATGGAACTTTTTCTATGGAGTGATTTATCTGTTACGAAGTAACTATTAAATAATCTGTGACATTACTTGCTACACTTATGATCTTACGTTACACCAATATACACACTTATTCGTTTTTTTTTGTCGCTGGAATGGGATTCACAACTTCTTGCACCACTTGATCTCAGGGTTCGAGGTTCCAATCCGGCCGACGTTCACCAATGAGTTTTTTTTTCTGATGGAAAATTTTACGTGCACCTGCTGCTTCACCATTCGGAAACTGTGTAAAACTGTAGATCCCTTCCCTCGCATCTTACTAGGTGGTAGGCTCACATTGTAGCCGACTGGGTTACTACCACCGTACTGGACGTCGGAAGGCGCATAGCAGCCTCGGCTGTATTCTCGTCTAGTTCAGTATGGCCGGCAGTCAGCCCTCGGACAGACGAACGGACAGACAGACGGCGGAGGCTTAGTAATAGGCTTCCGTACGGGATATGGAAACCTAAAAAACGCTTTCTCCATCCTCAGATGGCGGTGCATTCCCCGAGATCCACGCAGCGCAATACCCGCTGGGAATGGGTGCGCGCGGCCGCGACACAACCAACTCCAACGCACTGGCCGTAACACTCGATGAACATGCCCGCGTCAAATACTCGGCCATCGCGCGCCAAGGACACAGTGCAGACAAGGTACTATTGTTTTTTGTGTAAACATTAGTCTTGTCCTTGGTCGTTCACTGTACTGATTCGCTCTTTGTAGTTCAGTGAATGTGGTGAACTATACTCCGTTCAACCTAGCAACTAATGCCGAGCGGTTTCTCTTTCTCTATACTTCTCGCTCTCGCAAAGGGTGATTGAAGTGACTGTGAACTGAGGTTATGAATATAGTTTAATTTAAAAAATGTATTGAATTATTGTTTATTTATTTGATGAATGAAGTTTTGCAATAAACCTGTTTATTTTTGCTTGGAATCATGTTAAATATTTATATTTTCACGGTAAATTATTAAATATTAAAATTATATATTATTTCAATTTTGTGCCTAATGTACTTACTTCAGCCACCGTTTCAGCTGTTCGTTCTATTGTAGGTGGATAAGTTAACCCAGTGCCGTAATACCGGGTAATTCCATATTCATCACTGTCTGATGATTCCCCCACGTCACAGAGGTCCTCGTCACTGCCGCTGCTATCCTCACGTAGATTTATGATATCCATCCATCTGTCACGTGAACTTTTGTTTTGGTCATAACTCGAGAACCACTGGTGCTAGACCCGTCGTGTTGGCACTCAAACTTCAGGTCTCGGTGAGATCTATCCATCTGTCACATGAACGTTTGTTTTGGTCATAACTCGAGAACCACTCGTGCTAGACCCATCGTGTTGGTACTCAAACTTCAGGTCTCGGTGAGATCTATCCATCTGTCACATGAACTTTTGTTTTGGTCATAACTCGAGAACCACTGGTGCTAGACCCATCGTGTTGGTACTCAAACTTCAGGTCTTGGTGAGATCTATCCATCTGTCACATAAAATTTTGTTTTGGTCATAACTCGAGAACCACTGGTGCTAGACCCATCGTGTTGGCACTCAAACATCAGGTCTTGGTGAGATCTATCCATCTGTCACATGAACTTTTGTTTTAGTCATAACTCGAGAACCACTGGTGCTAGACCCATCGTGTTGGCACTCAAACTTCAGGTCTCAACAACAACAACACTCAACTCTCAGTTTGAGTGCCAACACGATGGGTCTAGCACCAGTGGTTCTCGAGTTATGACTAAAACAAAAGTTCATGTGACAGATGGATAGATCTCACCAAGACCTGATGTTTGAGTGCCAACACGATGGGTCTAGCACCAGTGGTTCTCGAGTTATGACCAAAACAAAATTTTATGTGACAGATGGATAGATCTCACCAAGACCTGAAGTTTGAGTACCAACACGATGGGTCTAGCACCAGTGGTTCTCGAGTTATGACCAAAACAAAAGTTCATGTGACAGATGGATAGATCTCACCGAGACCTGAAGTTTGAGTACCAACACGATGGGTCTAGCACGAGTGGTTCTCGAGTTATGACCAAAACAAACGTTCATGTGACAGATGGATAGATCTCACCGAGACCTGAAGTTTGAGTGCCAACACGACGGGTCTAGCACGAGTGGTTCTCGAGTTATGGCCAAAACAAAAGTTCACGTGACAGATGGATAGATCTCACCGAGACCTGAAGTATGAGTACCAACACGATGGGTCTAGCACCAGTGGTTCTCGAGTTATGACCAAAACAAAAGTTCACGTGACAGATGGATAGATCTCACCGAGACCTGAAGTTTGAGTACCAACACGATGGGTCTAGCACCAGTGGTTCTCGAGTTATGACCAAAACAAAAGTTCACGTGACAGATGGATAGATCTCACCGAGACCTGAAGTTTGAGTACCAACACGATGGGTCTAGCACCAGTGGTTCTCGAGTTATGTATGACCAAACAAACAAACAAACAAACAATATACTTTCGCATTTATTATAAAGTGAGTAACGTAATTTTCTTATGAGTGTTGCATGCATGCATTGCATAGTGCCATTCAGTTTTTGTGAAAAACAACACGTGAAAAATATGCAAAACAATTTTATTATTATGACTATGACGCCTAGGAAAGGCTACTGATTGTAATGCGTCGACTGACCGGCCGACTGCATCTGGCTGCCTGAAACCTTCTCAGAATAAAAATGCAATACTAACTCCCAGGCGCAGCGGCGCACGCGCCGTTATGGTTTTGAGATGACTTACGCATACACCTATGACTCACACACACAACGTTGTGTCCTGTGTAAAGAAGAGTAATAACCGTTGCGAGAGCGAGAAACCGCTCGGCATTAGTTGCTAAGATGAACGGAGTATAGTTCGGTCTTGTCGTTCAGCTGCTCTCCTGCTCAGTTAGCTCAGGCTCACTAAAGTAGGTAGTGCGCTCCCGCCACCGACCGACCGACCGGACGCGCCTCGCGGCTCGCGCCTTCGCTCTCTCTCATCTCCGCTCGCTCTGCTCGTTCGGTCGACCGACCGACCGACCTTCTGAGAGCGGCTGATCAGCTGAGCGGGTGAGATGTTTTGCTCAGTTGTTCTGAGCTTGCTCGTTCATTCACTTCAGTGAGGTATATCGGTTCGGACGGTCGGTCGGTCTTTGGACAAGACTAGTAAACATTGTCAGCCTCAGTAGCTCAGTGGTGCGGTAAGTCGACTGTCATTAACCACGCTTGGCCGCAGTCAGTACTTGGGTGGGTGACCGCTCGACCATTGGAAGCTGACCGCGGTTCGGCTCCCACGTAAAACTGTAGGTCCCTTCCCTTCTTACCTTACTAGGTGGTAGGGTTTATCCCGCCCGGGTTGATACCACCGCACTGAATGAAACGTCAGTCGAAACGGCTGTGTAAACAATTCGTGTTTTCCGTGCAGTTCAGTGTAGCCGACATGAAATGAATGAATGCACTGACTGACATGGCACCTAGTTCACCCGGTGTTATGGGCTGACATCACGGATGTTTTAGGTGAGTTAGTCAACCGTGTCAGTTTCCATAAAAAAAAACTATATTGGGACCCTGACGATATTTGAAATGAAATGAAAATATACTTTATTGTACACCGTATAAAAAGGTTACAAAAGGCGAGTTTAATGCCTTGCGGCATATGGCGCCGAGCCACCCATAAGGTGTCTAACGACGCCCATGGACATTCGGTCGTACGCGGGGGTTGCGTGCCATGCCTGCCTGCCTGACAGGTGCATCCGCGGTAAATCCAGCGTGTAGGGATGCAATCCCAGCCCAGTGCGCGTGGTGCGGAGGTGGAAAGGGGACGGCGGGATCGCATTAAACAGCTCCTCCGAGCACTTCCCATGGAATTGCTGCAATAAGTCACTTTACTGCATCACAGAAAATTTACATATTGCAGCACATTGCCACACTCACCATGATTTAAAGTTTAAAGTTAGGGCCCTGTTGTCACTGCGACCTAGAAAGATCTATTGTGATCTCTCAAAAGTTTAGAGCTCACCCCCAAGTCCGATTTCCGCTATGAACCGACTTATATTACTGTGAATGAGCACTTCACATTCACAAAGGATGGACACTGAAGGACACTCAACGTGCCTTGAACGGCAATCCAGCTGGCCAGCCAGCGCTCGTGAGACTTTGAACACATTTCTATCCCGCACTGAACAGAATACGTTTGCCCACAGATAATCTACACAAAGCTGACGGACCTGCTGCCTGCAGAGGTGCTCGCGGAAGATGATCCGACTCTTCAGAAGCCATCGGAAGATGAGATAGCAGACATTACGGAAGCCACGAGGAAGGCTCTTGAGAAACTGACCAGCGCTAAGATATCTGCTGCCATGCCGGTGAAGGCAGCCGAAAAAGCTGTAAGTTTCATTTGTGTGTGATTAAAGTTAATTATTTTTTACATTTATTTGAAATGAAATGAGTTTATTTATCTCATCATAGATGCAATAAAAACACAATACGGACAAGACAAATTGGGCCTGACACAGCCTTTGTCCCTCACCACCGAGCCCGGGAGCCGGTGAGAGGGACGCTGATTTTAAGTCAGGCACACAACACAAATAATATTCTAATATACCCTAAACTATATACAACAACCAGAGAAAAAGGAGCAGAAGAAGTTTTACAGTTATAGTACACAAAACACAACAACCCACACAAACAATCCATCCGTCCGTCTGTCGGTCCGCACGTCATAATAATACATTTTGTAGACATAAGGCCTTAGTTTCATAGCAATTACATTTTTAACTGTTGGTCAAATATACATTTCCTCAATTTACATTTGAATGTGTTACAATTAGTAATCTGTCTGAGGAGAGGGGGGAGGTTGTTCCAATACCGAGTTGCCGCATATTTGAAGGAACCTTCAAATGTGGCACCTCTGTGCCCTATTTTCTTCCGTGTATTTTCTTTTAAGGTGTAAATATAGAGAATTGGCATGTACATAAAGAATTTTTTGACATCACACTCTGTATTTCAATGGTATTACAAGCAAATGACACGATTATTTTTATTTCGTTTAACGTGACTTGACTGAGAAATTTATTTTTCTTGTATATGTGGTCTGTTGTATTTATGACACATATATACATATCACACGCTATATACCAACAATCGGGGTAAGCAGAGTAATCGGTGTTGCAAGTACTCTTGTAAATTACATGCGCAACACCGACCACCGCATTTAGCAAAGTATTCGGACAAGATAACTACATCAAGCAGCAAGTAAGGCACGAATACCCACCTGCTGCATGACTCGGTGGAAGGGCCGTGCCAAGGTGAGAGGTGGCTACCCTGTCGCCCTTTATCCTTATCCCTTAGTCGCCTTTGACGACATGCATCTCTCCCCGTGTATTTATGATGTACCCACAATTTGTATAACGCATAATTATTTGCATAGGCATGGGATGATAATTGTTTATGTAGTGTTTATTGTATAATTTCATCCATAGGTAGGTAACCTACGCTTGCGGACATGTCGAAAATTCCGCCAGTTCTAAATTCAATGCGAAGAAGAACTGACAAACAAACTTCGCAAGTCACAATGTTTTTTAGTACCTTAAATGTGAAGGAGATGTAGAAAAGAGAGTGAAAGCCGGCAACCAAGTGAATGGGGCGTTGCACGCTATTATGAGCAGCCAAAGCATGTCATCTAGGGCACGTTTGGCTGTCCATGGTGGAGTGCTGGCCCCTACACTTATGTACGGGAGTGAAAGTTGGGCATGGCAGACGAAGCATGAAAGCAGGATTAATGCTGTGGAAATGCGCGCGTTGAGGAGTATGTGCGGAGTTACAATGAAAGATAGATTGAGAAATAGTGTAGTGCGAGAGCGCTGTGGGTTGAAAGAAGATATAGTGACAAGGATTGAGAAAATGATGCTTCGGTGGTTCGGTCATGTTGGAAGAATGGATGATAGGAGACTAACGAAAGAAATTTATGAAGCAAATGTGAGTGGAAGAGTCGGGAATGGTCGCCCTAGACGCACGTACCTGGACCAGATTGGGCATGTGCTCAAAAAGGGGCAAGTGCTTAGTACCCGTAACCGACGAGCATGCATGAAGAACATTATGGGAGTGGAAGAGGCGGCAGAGGTGTGTCAGGATCGTGGCACGTGGAGATCCGTTGTCTCCGCCTACCCCACCGGGAAACAGGCGTGACGCTATGTATAAGTATTATATTAAAGTAATTTACAATAATTAACCCATACTACCGCTCACACTTGAACATTAATATTTAAAGCATGAACACTCAAGAATCTGACCACTCTGCCTATTTACATTACCTATATCTGGTGTATAGTGCCATCGTCAATTTTGATACTTCATATATCAAGTCAAAAAAAAACAAAAATTATTTTTTATCATTTTACCATTCCATTTGAGCATAGTTCCAGCCGTCTTGTAGTGTGTGTTTGTCTGCAGGCACCGGCTCAGTACATTCGCTACACGCCGGCGCAGCAAGGCGGAGCGTTCAACTCTGGAGCCAAGCAGCGGGTCATCAGGTAAATCATTTACATATCTACTTAGTTGTTTATCATTACTGAAGTATTTTTTGTGTAAACTGACATATTTGGCAACATCACCGAACTGTACGTTGGCTACACTGAACTGGACGGAAAATATCTTTCAGTGTCAATTCGGGCAAGTTTTGTTCTACCACCAATTTAAGAATGGGAATGTACCTACCTGCAGTCTTGTGGAAAAGCGCACTTATATAAAGTTGAATTTAAGTAAGAAAGTGCATTCTTCTCGTATATCATATATCATAGTTTTTCAGCATGAAAGACCAATATTTTGTATACGAATGGGACGCAGTATTTCCGATCGACGCCTACTATTCTTCCCTTTGTCGTTTCCTCATGACTTAGGTTTGAGGTGGTCTTTTCATTTCAGTGTTCTCCAGGTGGTTCTGTTTCCAGCCTGACATTATAGCGAGAGGCAACCATTTGGTTGCCTCTCGAACGATATCTGTCATCTAGTATTACGCATTGGAATTTTTCTTCTGTTTGATAAACCTCATCCGTGCACACGGAGTTTTTATTACCAGACTTCTCTCAAGAGGTTGGCTATCGAACGATGTAACAACAATATCCTCATTCCCCTCAGGATGGTGGAAGCGCAAGTGGACCCGATGGAGCCGCCTCGCTTCCAAATCAACAAGAAGATACCTCGCGCCGCCCCTTCCCCTCCCGCTCCCGTGCTCCACTCCCCACCACGACGCGTCTCGGTGAAACAACAACGCGACTGGAAGGTTCCGCCGTGCGTGTCTCACTGGAAGAATGCTAAGGGTATGTTGTCTGATTTTTTTAGTAGAAGACCCCTTGGTCTCTGAATTGTGTGAAGGTTATCTCTTTATTGCACACAATTGAAAGAGAACAAACAGTAAACGAAAAGAAACTAGGAATACAGGAGTACGCAAATGCGGACTTATCACTGTAAATGATTTCTAGTAAACCTTTTGATGACAATAAATAAAGTTTACTTACTTTACTAGTTTGTAAGCCTTTTTTTTTTTTATTGTTATCTCGACATATGGCGCCGAGGCACCCATAAGGTGTCTAACGGCGCCCATGGACATTCGGTCGTATTCGGGGGTTGCGAATGCCATGCCGGCCTGACAGGTGCCCATTCATGCCCCTCTTGAAGGACCCGAGACTGTACTTGGGGGGAAATATATGAGCAGGGAGAGCGTTCCAGAGTTTACCGGTTCTGTACAGGAAAGATCTGCAGAATCGATTGGTACGCATGCGCGGTAAGTCCAGCATATATGGATGCAATCCCTGCCCAGTGCGCGTGGTGCGGAGGTGGAAAGGGGACGGCGGGATCGCGTTAAACAGCTCCTCCGAGCACTCCCCATGGAATAAGCGATAGAACACACTTAGGGAGCCGACATCCCTACGGTGTTGCAGTGGTTCTAGATCACGGGACACTCACTAGTCGCACGGCTCGACGCTGGATCGAGTCCAGAGGCGCAAGCTGGTATTTGGCAGAGCCATCCCACAGGTGCGAGCAGTACTCCAAGCAAGACCTGATCTGCGATTTATACAGGAGCAGCTTTTGGTCCGCCGTGAAGTACCGTCGCACCTTATTGAGTACGCCCAGCTTTTTAGGAGCCAGCTTGGCCTTCCCCTCGATGTGGCGACGAAAGTTCAAGTTGTGCGACAGTTCGACTCCGAGGACCCCGAGGTGTTCGCTTAATTTGAGCGACGTGCCTTGGAATGAAGGAGCCGGTGTGAACGCCACTCTCTTCGCACTGAATGCGCAAACTTGTGTCTTGGAAGCGTTGAACTCGACCAAATTACTACGGCCCCATTCGGAAATAGAACCGAGTGTATGTTCGAGCTCAGACACAAGTCTTCGTCTCTTCTCATCCACAACATCCCGACTGGCTGAAGGGTGACTGGTGTAGGATCCGTGTGCCGTACTGTCATCTGCATAACAATGTATGTTGCCCAGAGACAGCATATCATTGATTAGCAGAAGAAACAGCGTGGGTGACAACACAGATCCTTGTGGTACGCCGGCGTTCACTGACATGGCGTCCGACGAGCAACCGTCCACTAGGACCTGAATGCTACGCCCATGTAGGAAGCCTGGCAGCAACTTCTATATAAGGTGCTTCGTTATTTATGTCAAAAATTTCGGGAGGGTTACATAGACACTCAATGCACGCAAAGAAAGTTACGAAAAAAAAATTATATGTTTTTAGCATTACTTTTCGAGAAATTTTACAAAAGATGTTTGCTACCTAAACATTATCCTGTGTGTAACAGTAGGTAACTTGCATTGTACGGGGTCAATGACCATACTATGTTCAAACGCAGAACAGTTGTTTGTTGTAAGTAAGTCACAAGGTCATTATGATTGGTTTTTACAGCTACTTGATGTGATTTTTTTGTTAGGAGAAAAAATTCTCCTATAAACATATGTTTTGTTTTTAGCAAGTGTTTATTTGAGTGCTTATGTAACCCTCCCGAAATTTTTGACATAAATAACGAAGCACCTATATATGCAGCAATAACTTAAGGGTGGATGATTCCGGTCCTTGTCCTTAACCTCAGCAAGTATATATCCTCCATAAACGTGAAGTTGCATCACTAATGTTACTAAAACAGTAATGGTGCCAAGCATAACCCTTGAGTTACTCCAGGTGCTATCATAGTCACATTGACTGTAAAACTGTTCAAAATACTCGCTGATTACTGGTTGCTTAGGTATGAAGTCGACTACCACAGTGAATGTGTGTGTATCCTAAAACCGGACTATTTATGGTGCTTGTTTATATGATTAACCATATCAAACGCTTGTCTGAAATTAAGGCTTGAAATAAAGGCTTTATTCTACGGTGTAATTTTAAATCCCAATTTCAAACTAGCAAAGCCGTGGCCACTAGTCTAATCCTAATCTCAATACTACTCAAATATTTTTCCCTAAAAAATGTGTTCCCCTTCAGGCTACACGATCCCTCTTGACAAACGTCTCGCGGCGGACGGCCGAGGGCTCCAGCAGGTGCACATCAACGAGAACTTCTCGAAGCTGGCGGAGGCGCTCTACATAGCGGACAGGAAGGCGCGCGAGGCCGTGGAGGCGCGCGCTCAGCTCGAGAGGCGCCTCGCTCAGCGCGAGAAGGAGAAGAAGGAGGACCACTTGAGGATGCTGGCGCAGCGCGCGCGCGATCATCGCAACGGTGAGATAGTTTGAATGTGAGGCATTGTACCGTGTGGGGCCGGTACTTTAAAAGAATAGCCCCACTGCATCTCTCAGCATGTATGTCGTAAAAGGCGACTAAGGGATATGACTCCTATATTACTAGGTGGTAGGGTTTAACCCGCCCGGGTTGATACCACCGCACTGAATGAAAGGTCGGTCGAAACGGCTATGTAAATAGTTTGTGTTTTCCGTCCAGTTCAGTGTAGCCGACACGACCGAAGGGAAGCGCTGACGTGGCACCGAGTTCGTCCGGTGTTATGGGCTGACATCACGGATGTTGTAGGTGATGTAGCCAACCGTGACAGTTTCCATAAAAAACAAATTTTTTTTCGTTCAGTTCAGTGTAGCCGACTTGATGTAGTACGACCGGTAGTAGCCGACATGGCAACAACGACTACATGGAAGCACTGGCGTGGAAGCACAGCTAGTTCACCAAGATCTGATGGGATGACATCACGGGTATGTAGTAGGGGATGTAGCCAACCAAATCAGATTCCATAAAAAAATATTTGATTTCAATCGACAGAGACAGGAAATGATACAATTATATTAAGCCCTCAAGCGTCGCCGCCCGTGCAAGCACTCCCCGCTAATTTCGCGTTATCGACTGCGGCTGATCAATTTTACCATGGGAGTAAACTTGTCAAATTTCCCATGAAGTTATCTATAACTCGTACTGCACTTACCTTGGTTTTGATTTCAAATTGTGAGTCTATAAAAATACATAAAAAAAGTGTGGTTATGTTTTGTTTCGATGTTAGACACCTACAAATGGCGATATTATTTGCGACAGTAGTGCGCTAACTAATAGAAAAGAAAAAAATAAATTTTTATTATTTCTTCAAGGCCTCAGGTTATAAAATCAAGTAGGTCTTTGTCCAAATAGCTAACTGAGGAAGCTGTACCTGCTACCATACGGGGAGCGACATCCATGGATGCGGCACCTTCACGACAGTCTTCACTCAACGCATCTTATAAAAGTCATCCTACTGATGGTAGATGAAAACTGAAAAAAAAATGTCTTCAGTCAAACAGGGGTATATTTGAACACCGACTGTTGGCACTACCTCCGACGATGCGTGGTTGACGGCGACCTTTCGGGTGCCTTTTCGACGCCGACGCTCGAGGGTTTCAAAGTTGAAATGAGGGCCTGAGAAAAGATTTAGTCAGCAGGTTACTGACGGATAGGATGAATCTGTTATTTTTTATTCATTATTCACTATGTAATCCACTCTCAATGAACTGTCAAGAGGTTATAAAATTTTTGAAAACTTCTCACATTGGAGCTCACCATGGGGCTGATATAACCGAATACGGACTGATATTGCCGATGGGCCCGGATATGTTCGGTGAAGCCATCGTAAGCTTAGATCCACACCTTCCTAGAATAAAAAAATAAAAAATTAAGTTGAATTGATTATCGGCAGGTATCCGAGTGCCGGAGGGCGAGGAGGGGCCGCTGGAGGAGACGGAGCTGGATGAGTTGGTGCCGAACGCAGCGGAGCGCGACAAGCTGCGCGCCGAGCGGCACAAGGATCGGCAGCGCGAGAGGAACATAGCGAGGGCAGCGCCCGATCGCAGGTTCGTTTTTTATGTTTTTATTTTTTTTGTAGGGTTTCCAAATTTTAAATTCTAACATTTTTTATTGTTAGAAGGTTAGTAACAATTTCATTTTTAGGGTTCCGTATCCGGTACGGAAGCCTATTACTAAGCCTACACCGTCTGTCTGTCGGTCTTACCTATAATAATGTATATAATAATATAATAATGGGGTCTGTCCGCCCGTCCGTCTGTCCGAGGGCTGTATCTCTTGAACCGTAATAGGTAGCCCATTGAAATTTTCACATAATATGTGTTATTATGACAACAAATAATAAAAAATGGAATATGTGTTATTATGGCGGATATAACAAAAAATAATAAAAAATAGAAAAAGCAAAAAATTAAGGGGGGTTCCCATACAAGAAACATGTTTTTTAATGCTTTTTTTTGTGGTGTGTAAACCTCGGTGCGCGAGTCCGACTCGCACTTGGCCGGTATTTTTTGTACGGTTTCCAAATTCTAAATTCCAACATTTTTTATTGTTTGGAAGGTTAGTAACAATTTCATTTTTTTTTTTTATGGTAAGCACGACATATCCCCAGACTAACGCAGAGGTCTAGTCCGACGGCGCCCATTTATTTTTATTTTTCTTAAGTATGACAAAATGTTAAGAAAAGAAAGAGGAGATCTACCTGTGAGGGTAGGCAGATTGTTAAATATTATTAGAATAAAACGGAATGTATTGTGTCGTTTCAGATCGAAGCTGACAAAGGACCGCGAGAGAGATATCTCTGAGCAGATAGCTCTGGGTCTGCCGGCGAAGGCCAACGCGGGCGGCGAGGCCATGTTCGATCAGAGGCTGTTCAACACTAGCAAGGGGATGGACAGCGGTGAGTAACGCATATAGCATCGTACGTAACACCATAATTCCAAGCTGTGTTTTCGATAGACTGTAAGCGGTGTTGTTATGTGGCTAGTATTGAACTAAGCTTGCGATGGCTTCACTGAACATATCTGGGGCCATCGGCAGTATTATATTGTATTGTATTGTTTATTGATCATTCATATGGCAGTTAGACTGCGCTCGAACTTGTCACAATTTGTTCTATCTGGTACGATTACACCCACGAAGAAGAACCGACAAGAAACTTCGTATTTCTTCGTATTTTACAAGTATTTAGTGACTAGCCACATAATAACACCGCCCATAGTCTATCTAAAACACAGCTTGAGAGCAAGATTAACAATTTTGCTAAGAGTTCTGACTACAAAGACTTATCAATGAAGTGAATCAGGTGTAAAGAACCTTTGTCAGTAGAGGAGGGTGTTAATCGAGGTCGGGACTAGCGAGTGGCCACTCTTAATTTCCGGCACATGCTTCACGTTTCGGCTCGCATCAAGCCCTCGTCAGCTAGTCTGCGTTGACTAGGACGCGGGGAACCACCAGTCCCGCTCTCGAACTCCCTCTCTTTAACTAACCATATTCTGTAGGATGCTTCCAGTGACGTTTTCGAAGCCCTCTCCATAAAGCTCTAAATTACTTGTAAAAATATGTATTAAAAAAAAAATACCCTGCGAAGTTTCTTGTTGGTTCTTCTTCGTGGGTGTAACCGAACCGGATAGAACAAATTGTGACAAGTTCGAGTGCAGTCTAACTGCCATGTGAATGCTCAATAAACAATACAACAATACAAGTATGTGTATGTATATTATATTTAGGTATTTTATCCTAATAAATAAAACAAAGTGTAGCTGCTGTGTAGCGTAGCGTACATGATGGTTAATGGTTTAAGTGACAGATCGCAAAGATCAACTGTACTTCAAACACTTAATTATGTATGGTACTCACTCTTTTTTTGGGTTCTCTGGTCTCTAGCCTTGTATTTTCTAAAAATTAACTCTTGTTCAGGTTACGGTGACGACGAAGCTTACAACGTTTACGACAAGCCATGGCGCAACCAGGACTCGATGGGGGGTCACATCTACCGGCCGAGCCGCAACACGGACAAAGATAACTACGGAGGCGATTTGGACACCATCGTCAGCACTAAGAGGTCAGACGACATTGTTGCTCCGTCTTGTGTTTGTTTATGAATTTATACTTATTTACGCACACTGTGAAAGGTGTCATACTTATTTACGCACACTGTGAAAGGTGTATTACTTATTTTTCGCACACTAGGAAAGGTGTCATACTTATTTACGCACACTGTTTAAGGTATCGTACTTATTTACGAACACTATGAAAGGTGTCATACTTATTTACGCACACTGTGAAAGGTGTCATACTTATTTACGCACACTGTGAAAGGTGTCATACTTATTTACGCACACTATGAAAGGTGTCATACTTATTTACGCACACTATGAAAGGTGTCATACTTATTAACGCACACTATGAATCAATTGAGGTCTGGACTAGCGAGTGGCAACTCTGTGTAGTTCTCTACGTTTCTGTGTCAAGCCCTCGTCAGCTGGTCTGCGATGACTAGGACGCTAAGAATCAGCAGTCCCGCTCTCGACCTCCCTCTCTCTACCTATCCATATTCTGTAGGATGCCTCCAGTGACGTTTTCGAAGCTCTCTCCATATATGAGCTTAGCGTCGATCTTGGCAGGCCTAGGTTCTTGAAGAAACTGTGAAGCGACTTCGCTGGTAGTCCTCTTGCTCCGACTTCCGCAGCGAAGAGATCAATCTTGAATCCGTTTCTCACTATCCGGTCTACTAGGTTGCAGTATTTGTTTTACTTTGAAGTTGTGGTCCTTATCCTGTTGGCTCCTCACGCAATCTATGTAAAGGGTCTTTCAATAGGGACTTCCGAACTTTGACAGTTGATAGCGGCCATCTTGTTGAAGCTACATCTGTCAAATTGGCTGTCATTTATTCAGTCTGTTTTGCCAAATCACCATGGATGGATATAGCGTTCAACAACACGTGCAAATGATAAAATTGTTTTATCAAAATGGGTGTTCTGTTCGGGCAACGAAAAATTCGAAAAAATCATCTTCAGCGATGAGGCCCATTTCTGGATGTATGGGTACGTAATAACCCGCCCGGGTTGGTACCACCGCACTGAATGAAAGGTCGGTCGAAACGGCTATGTAAATAGTTTGTGTTTTCCGTCCAGTTCAGTGCAGCCGGCACGACCGAAGGGAAGTACTGACGTGGCACCAAGTTCACCCGGTGTTATGGGCTGACATCACGGATGTTGTAGGTGATGTAGCCAGCCGTGTCAGTTTCCATAAAAAAAAAAAAAAAACGTGATCAAACAAAATTGTCGAATTTGGGCTGATGCAAATCCACATGAGATCCAAGAGCGTCCAATGCATCCCGAAAAAGTCACTGTTTGGTATGGATTTTGGGCTGGCGGCATCAGCGGTCCATATTTCTTTGAAAACGACGAAATTGGACATTTCGGATGCGCGCCACCCAGAGACGCCGGGGCGGACATTTGAACGATGTTATATTCCACACATAATGGCATCGATAGGCCTTTCAAACGAATCAAAATTGTTGATGATATACAGGATGTCCCAGAAACCGACGATAATCCTTTAACAGGAGATAGGGCTGCTAATTACCTCTCAAAATATCTAATTTTAGGTTTAGTAAAAATGGCTTAGTTTTTGAGATATTGTCATTTTTGTAAAAATCCAAAATTTTCTCCCTCAGCTCATTTTTTTAAATGCCACAAGTACAAATGTAAGATTTTCTTAAATCTAGTTTTTGTCAAATATATCCTAAAAGTAAGGCTTTCACACGGTATAATTTATTTTTTTATGTTTAATCCTGTTTAGCTGAAAAACGACTTAAGAGCCACATGTTAAAAAAATTTCAGCCTCATCCCTTGAGTTTGGCCCTTCGCGGTGAAAAAAAAAATTACTATACTAAAGTGGCATTATGCAACAAAAATACGCCCATCTAATGTAGTTTTTAAAATGGTACATCACTTACCGATTTGCCGAATAATTTATGAGATATTGTTTTTTAACTGCAAAAGGACCTCGGAATTTGATAACTGTTCTACCAAGTACGAATTGGAATAAAATAAACACTTGAAGTAAATTGGTCTTTATTAACCTGTTAAAGTAGATGTTCAAATTGTTTACCACCTGCACAAATGCTAGCTCGATATCTTCTCACAAATGCCCGGTTGATGCGTCGAGCATGTACTCGATGCAAGTGCAGATACGTCCACCTATGCTATGTAAATAGTTTGTGTTTTCCGTCCAGTTGACTATAGTCGGCACGACCGAAGGGAACTTGCACTGACGTGGCACCAAGTTCATCCGGTGTTATGGGCTGACATCACGGATGTTGTAGGTGATGTAGCCAACCATGTCAGTTTACATAAAAACAACTTTCTGTAATTCTTTCTTTGAGCTCTATCAAGTTTTCCACCGGTTTCCCGTAAACTTTTTCTTTTAAATAGCCCCATTAATAAAGATCTAACGGATTTAAATCCGGTGATCTAGACGTCGTCCGGTCTATCTGTGGGGATGCAAGTGGCTAGGAGGCAAGAAGACGACTTTAAACGGGCGAATTATCTTGAGTTTCTGAAACAGGAGCTTCAGAGCCTTTTAGAAGATGTACCTAATTGGTCATACGGAGGTGGTTGCAAAATGATGGCTGCCCAACCCATTACGCTAGAGAAGTGCGTAATTTTTTAGACCAAGCATATCCCCACAGATGGATCGGAGGTGGACGTATCTGCACTTGCATCGAGTACTTGCTCGACGCATCAACCGGGCATTTGTGAGAAGATGTCGAGCTAGCATTTGTGCAGGTTGTAAACAATTTGAACATCTACTTTAACAGGTTAATAAAGACCAATTACTTCAAATGTTTATTTTATTCCAATTCGTAGTTGGTAGAACAGTTATCAAATTCCGAGGTCTTTTTGCAGTTAAATAACAATATCTCATAAATTATTGGGCAAAGCGGTAAGTGATGTACCATTTTAAAAACTACATTAGATGGGCGTATTTTTTTTGCATAATGCCACTTTAGTGTAGTAATTTTTTTTTTCACCGCGAAGGGCCAAACTCAAAGGATGAGGCTGAAATTTTTTTAACATGTGGCTCTTAAGTCGTTTTTCAGCTAAACAGGATTAAACATAAAAAAATAAATTATACCGTGTGAAAGCCTTACTATTCGGGAATATTTGACAAAAACTAGATTTAAGAAAATCTTACATTTGTACTCGTGGCATTTAAAAAAATGAGCTGAGGGAGAAAATTTTGGATTTTTACAAAAATGACAATATCTCAAAAACTAAGCCATTTTTACTAAACCTAAAATTAGATATTCTGAGAGGTAATTAGCAGCCCTATCTCCTGTTAAAGGATTATCGTCGGTTTCTGGGACACCCTGTATAACACAAATTTTTTTGACGTGATGACGTCACGTCTTATAAATTGATAAGCACCGGCTGCACGCACGAAAGCGTGTAACGTTCCATCTGAACCTGTGTGTGCAAGCGAGAGCGCGTAACAAGCGATAGAGGGCACAATCGGTATAGTCAAAGTTACCATGGAAACGTCTTAAGAAGTAAAACTGTCAAGATCAGACAACAGAAGTTTATTGATGGCCAGTCACAAGATGATTAATCTTTCTACTGGAAATAGAAATTACTGATCTTTGATCTATGTACTACGATTATTCCACGTCATCACGTAAAACTATCGTCTGTAAACCGACTTTACAGACAACCAATTTTTTTAAATTTAAATTTGAAGATAGGAAGCCCTTAATGAAAGACCCTATACTTGCGTGCTAACTACCTATCGCCCGGCGGGCCGCCGGCGGTCTAATTCAGTGGAAATTCGTCAGCCGCGCGAAGTATACCTACACGCTCGCCCACGCAACTGCGCGCAGCTGCAAAGCAGTAATCACTTTACACTCGATCGTTTAGGTACATTTTCGCACGCAGCGATTGGCAACGTGAAACATTAGGCTATTAAAGCCGTAGGTATGGAACTTTTTCTATGGAGTGATTTATCTGTTTTGAAGTAACTATTAAGTAATCTGTGGTCATAGTTCTTGTTCAGCTGATCCTACGAATGGCAGTGGGTTCGGTTTCATGCTTGCCTCTCTGTTTGTTTTCAGGTTCGTAGCGGACAAGGAGTTCGCGGGCACGACGAGCGGCTCCGGCCGGCAGGGGCCCGTGCAGTTTGAGCGCGACGGCACCGTCCGAGATGAACCCGTCAGTATACTCTTTGACCTTTTTGACCTGTACTTATACCAGAGTACATAGAACTGTGGGGGTCAGCTAGCACATCCAACACGGAATTACTCCAACCCTCCAGAACCGAATCCAGCGATGTATTAGCAAAGCGCCATGGTTCTCTCGGAATGATGAGATCCACCAATACCTAGAAGTGCCAACTGTGAAGGAGGAAATCCAGAAGCGGTCAATAAAATACAAGATCCGCCTCCAGCAGCACGTAAATACTCTGGCGGTGGGCTTATTGGACAGAACAAACGTAGTGTCGCGACTAAAGCGGCAAAATGTACCGGCCGAGCAGTTGTAATCCTGCTGCACAATTAAAGTTGAAGCTGTAGTTGATGGACAGCAGCTTCCAAAAGGAAAATTACATGCAACGAATCTGATAAAGGCTATAAAGCTGATGACAGATGGAGCACGGAGAGGAGAAAAAAAAACTTATACCAGAAGAGTGATCACATAACACTTCTTTTTTTTTTTATGGAAACTGACGCGGTTGGCTACATCACCTACAACATGCGTGATGTCAGCCCATAACACCGGGTGAACTAGGTGCCATGTCAATGCTTCCCTTCATTTCATGTCAGCTTCACGGAACTGGACGGAAAACACGAACTATTTACATAGCCGTTTCGTTCAATGCGGTGGTACCAACCCGGCCGGGATAAACCCTACCACCTAGTAAAGTAAGAAGGGAAGGGACCTACAGTTTAACATGGAATCCGAACCACGGTCAGCCTCCAACGGTCGAGCGGTCACCCATCCAAGCACCGACCGCGCTCAGCGTTGCTTAACAACAGTCGACTGACCGCACCACTGAGCTACCGAGGCTGACGAATTTCCTTATCCCTTAGTCGACTTTTACGACATGCGACAGGGAGAGATGCAGTGGGGCTATTCTTTTTAAGTATCGGCCCCACACGGTACAAATTTTTGCAATATTGCGACGGGACCCCAAAAAGGACACTTCCACTGCATCTCTCCCCGTGCATATAGTAAAAAGCCACTCGCCCGGACAAGATGCGCCATACGCTACCTCTCACCTTGGCGCGGTCCTTCCACCGAGTCATGCAGCAGGTGGGTCTTCGCGCCTTACTTGCTGCTCGATAGTTATCTTGTCTCATAATACTTGTTAAACATCCACCATGTTGTGTTGGAATTGCCCTAGAAAAGCCATACTCAAAGTTTACTCCGCGGAGCCCTGGGGCTCCGCAAGGTCCCTTTGAGGGCTCCGCCGAAATAATATCAATCGAAAGAACGAAGCACATCAAGTCTTGTCACGTGATAGCCGAAAATCTACAATAGCTGCGATTAAAAATTTTAGGTAAATGGCTAAAATTTTTAATCAATCGATTTGTGTCATGTAAAGTACCTATTTTTGTATGAATTTTATCAAAGAATGAACATAAAACAAGGTTTTGCTTAATTTAGGGCTCCGCAAAATATTTAGTATTTCAAAAAGGTTCCGTTGCCCAAAACGTTTGAAAACTGCCGCCCTAGAAATTCATGCAGCACAGCAGTGATTACTCTGCTCACCCTAATATAACTATATAGCATCACGCCATTATTTATTTAAGCTGAGCAGTGGAGCCGAAAGGGAAAACAGTCGAAAGATATCCATTATAACTCGTTTTTCTCTCTCTCCCGCAGTCGCGCAACGCAACGACGGACGCCGACTTCGATCCGTTCGGTCTCGATCGGTTCCTGACAGAAGCGAAGCGCGCAGACAAGCCGGGCGCTCCGGGGGGACGCAAGCGCGATCACCACGATTCGCGAGCGCACGACTCGCAACACAAGAAGCGGAGGGATTAACACGATGGCACGTTATCGCGGAGTATGACTTGATAGTAGACTTATTTTTACTATTATTAAAAAAAAAAATAGCTTTAAACCGACCAATGTTTGCTTTTTTACCAATCCTGTTGTAGTCATTATACAGTTTGGCCAAATAGGAGCGTTTTTTTTTATGGAAACTGACACGGTTGGCTACATCACCTACAACATCCGTGATGTCAGCCCATAACACCGAATGAACTAGGTGCCATGTCAGTGCTTCCCTTCGATCGTGCCGGCTACACGGAACTGGACGGAAAACACAAACTATTTACATAGCCGTTTCGACCGACGTTTCAATCAGTGCGGTGGTACCAATCCGGGCGGGTTGATCCCTACCACCGAGTAAGGTAGGAAGGGAAGGGACCTACAGTTTTACGTGGACTCCGAACCACGGTCAGCCTCCAACGGTCGAGCGGTCACCCATCCATTTACTTTATAAAGGGGCCCCAAAGGTGCCCACGGACCCCTGCATGGTCTTAGACGGCCCTTGAATGAAAGTGTGTCAGACTGTGTGTTCAATTTGTGTAACAAAATGTTATAGCATTATTATTAATGATAAAATAGTAATGTGAAACTACGAATGAATAATGAAAATCGTAAAAAAATTACAGCCATTTGTGTAGTAGGTACATTAACTGTAAAAATAATTGTTAGTACTATGTGCTTGTAAATTATGCGTAAAAGTAAATGACGCAATAAAATAAATGGATTTACAGTTACTTATGGGTTTTTCTTTAATACCACCTTTTTATATCAAATTACAGTAGTTTTTTTTTATGGAAACTGACACGATTGGCTACATCACCTACATCATCCGTGATGTCAGCCCATAACACCGGGTGAACTAGGTGCCATGTCAGTGCTTCCCTTCGATCGTGCCGGCTACACGGAACTGGACGGAAAACACGAACTATTTACATAGCCGTTTCGACCGACGTTTCAATCAGTGCGGTGGTACCAAACCGGGCGGGTTGAACCCTACCACCGAGTAAGGTAGGAAGGGAAGGGGCCTACAGTTTTACGTGGACTCCGAACCACAGTCAGCCTCCAACGGTCGAGCGGTCACCCATCCAAGTACTGACCGGCCCAGCGTTGCTTAACCATCAATAGCGACAGTCGACTGTCTGCACCACTAAGCTATCGAGGCTGACGAAACTTTTTTTCTGGTGTATGTATATTTTTGGACTTTTTTTTATGTAATCCGGTATGGGTGGCTGATTCGGAGGGGCCAAAGCACATGCTCCGTCCAGCCAATATCACCTCCGAGAAGGTAGGTGCCATACAGGAGACTTCCCTTTGGTTTGCTGGCTATACTGGATTAAAGAACACAACCGAGGCTGCTATGCGGCCATCTTACAGCCAGTACTACCACCTACCACCTAGTTATAGGCAAGGGAAGGGACCTACAGTTTTACACCGGTTCCGAACGGTGAAGCAGCAGGCGTAGGTATACACGTAAATTTTTTCGTCAGAAAAAACTCATTGGTACACGCCGACCGGATTCGAACCGCGGACCTCTCGCATGAGAAGCCGATGCCCAAACCACTCGGCCACCCTCCGCTTAAACCAATATCTATTGCCAAGTACATACTGGTGCAACAATTTTTATCACATAAAAAAAAAGATAATAGCCTGGCAAACTCGAGATTTGTGGAACTCAAATTATTTATGGACGGGTGGGAGTCCGAATAAAGATGGCAGCTGAACAAGTTTCTTTGCCGCGTCGTCGTAAATAAAAAGTAAGTATATATTTTTGAGATTCTCGCAATACGAGAAGAAAACAACAGACATTAGAAGTACAACAGAAAAGGCTGTATACTTTAATTAGTTTTGCCTGTCCCGAAAAGGTGGACGAATAAAAAAAAAAAATAAAATAAAAGGTCGAAAAAGATGGCGGACGGCGGAAGTTTGTCGCGTCGTCGTTGTAATTAAAAAAATATATTTTTGTGGTTCTCGCGGGCCGAGTTTATACAACAGACGTTAAAGCTACAAAAGAAATGGCTGTATACTCTAATGAGTTTTGCCTGTTTCGGGAGGAGACGAATTAAATAAAAAAAAATAAAAAAATTATGAATGGCGCGATGGCCGCGTAGGCGGGATGATATTTACATTTGTTTTGACAGCTGAAAAGAGCGTCCCCGCATGACAGACATTTAGAATGGTGAGGATATATTGGTAAATAAAACAGTGAAGTACATTATCACATATTTATTGGTGTAACAATACTCTGTTCAAAAATGCAATTCATCTCGTAATATCGTTCACATAAGCTAAAGTATAACATACAATTTTATTAAAAGCTTCGATTGAAATAAATTTTAAACTTTAACAAAGCAAGAGAAGCGTTTTAAATATTGTTGACAATTTTTGTAATTCATATATAGGCACTTAATTTACCTACTGAATAGTTGCGTTACGTATAGCATTTCTAGTTCCTTCTCTTTCTTTCGAAAGGGACGCACCTAAAAAAGAGATTAATTCCGATGGAATACCTTTACTTCATGTTGTACATATAAACGCATATTGTGCTTCCCCGGACGCTTCCGTTAAACTACATACATTCAATCTACACTCTTAAATTATAGAGAAAGTGTTAATAATCTCGTGTGAACCCGCCATTATGTCAGGTGTAGTTCTTTCTCAAATATTCACCATAAGAAAAGCAAAAGCACTTATTTTAGACAAACGACTTAGGCTGATACGACAAAATCCTAGTTATAGAACCTAGCTGGTAGCTGCTAGCTTACGCAGCACGTATGCACTGAACAAAACCCCATGTGAATTGAATGAGTGGCTATCGAGTTATAAGCGAACAGTCGTTTTAAGATTTTGTGCTTTGTTAGTTACGATAGCAACTCTTTATTTCACAAGATTTACAGAAAAACAGCGCTTGACAAGAAAATGCAAGAGTACAAGAGGCGCAACGGTGGACTTATCACCGCAAGTGATTTGTTGCAGTCTTAGCCGTTCAACAGGTGTGATCTTAAGATCCATTGTCTCTGCCTATTGGGAAAAGTTATTATTCATTCATTATTTTTTATTTTATAACGTTTAGGTTAATTTTAACTGATTATGTTGTTCCGTATCGCCGAAAGCCGGTAGAGGACTGGAGAAAAATTGGAGAGGCACATCTCCAGCAGTGAACGCAGAAACGCTAACACAGACCGGCTGGCTAACATTTGAGGAGGAATGGAACAAAATCACACATATCCAATTTTTTCCGTGAGTGTTACTTTTATCGATTCGGCATCTTTAGCCTGAAACATATCGAATAGCAGTTTTATAGTGTTCAAAATCACACTAATCGCTCTTGTGTAATCGCTAGAAATCCAAGGTTTGCATTAGAATCACACATATCCTGGTACAAAGTCGTATTTTGATGTCAAATTCTAAACTTGCGATCATAATCACACAAATGAAATAGATTGGAAAAATTTGCACCAAAATCACACATAATATATTAGTTTATTAGTTTTTTGGCTCTCCTTTTAAAAAAAGTTTATGTGGACATGTGTGATTTTGTTTCGTTGCTCCTCATTTCACCTCTTGTCGTTTCCGACCGTCCTCACTACTGTGAAACGGCTTCAATGAATATTTAAATTATCAAACTAAATTATATGTGTCGGTGTCACGATAAAGGCGGATTCACACCGTTTTAACTGCGTTAACGTTTACTTAAGCTTAAGGATGGTGGCCTTGAGTTTGTCAGCGTTCGCGCCCGAGAACTCTTCGATCTTCTTCGATGACTTGACGAAGACGAAGGTCGGCATGGAGTTGATGTTGTAGTCGGCAGCGATGTCTTCGCATTCGTCCACGTCCACCTGTCGGGACAAACAAAATGGGCGGCGGTGAGCGGGTGACATATTTGAAATTTTTTTTGTTGTGATGTGACTAACGTACACAAAAGCGGCGTATAATAGTGTAAGAGTACAGTACAACATCTTCAGGCAGCTCATGCGGTTGCCCAGACACTGCAGTGCATGCATTTATGGAAACTGGCACGGTTGGCTACATTACCTACAACATCCGTGATGTCAGCCCATAACACCGGGTGAACTAGGTGCCATGTCAGTGCTTCTGTTCGATCGTGCCGGCTACACTGAACTGGACGGAAAACACAAACTATTTACATAGCCGTTTCGACCGACGTTTCAATCAGTGCGGTGGTGCCAACCCGGGCGGGTTGAACCCTACCACCTAGTAAGGTAAGAAGGGAAGGGACCTACAGTTTTACGTGGAATCCGAACCACGGTCAGCCTCCAACGGTCGAGCGGTCACCCATCCAAGTACTGACCGCGCCCAGCGTTGCTTAACAATCAATAGCAACAGTCGACTGTCTGCACCACTGAGCTATCGAGGCTGACGTGGTGATGTGACGTATTTGACATTTTATTATGATGTGACATTTGACATTTTGTTATGATGTGACATTTCAGGATTAAAACTGACTTCCAGAGAATCAGAATAGAATAGAAATACTTTATTGCACACAAAAACACTTAACAAACATACAGAAGACAGAAGATAACATACAGAAGAGAAATTTAGAATAATTCACACAGAAACCAAACAGAAACAAGAGAACAGCAGCGGATTTATCTCACTTTAAGAAGAATCAATACTAATAATAAATCTGTAAGGGATGGTCATGGAGTAATTTACTTTGTTTTATGCGATATTGCGTTTGTAGACTCTATGTATGATACTAAAATTAAATTGGCGATTTTTAGAAATATTTTCTGTATGTTCGTCCATAACTCTTAAACCGATCATCCGAATTCGATGAAACTTAGTACAAGCACATTTAGCTATACGAGACGCAGGATAGGAAATAAAATACAGTTCCGGTTACGCTAAGATGTGGCTCTCATACAAACCTAATTGTTCCGCGCTCCGAAATAAAGGTACGGTAGCGGGCTTTACTTACTTTCTTCTTTTTAAATACGAATTTTACGCGAACGAAGCCGCGGGCCAAAGCTAGTTATAACATAAAAACAAAACAAAATTTAGAATTATCAGCCAAGGCTGTCTGTTCTGTCCTTGAAGAGGAAAGTCCTTGCTTTGCCTTAGAAAACTAGACGATAACTCGAGCGATAACTGGAATGACATCACTCCTAGAATATAACCTTCAGATTTATTGATCTCTTCCCTCCCTACAAATGTGCCGTCCTTGGATGTAGGGAAGAATGATGGAGCAAAACAACTCAAGGTTAATGGATAATATACTTTACAAACATTGCCTTTGGTTACATTTTTCCGCCGCATGAGAATGAAATTATGACCTTTCTCTTGTAAGCAATGAAGCACTATGAAAATGTAATACAATAAATTTGACTAAAATAACTCATATTAAAAGCAAACATAATTTCAGTTGAGTGTAACTTACATTTATAAATATGCCTTAATGAAAATGAAAAATGAAATGAAATGAAAAATTATTTATTTAGAAAAGTTTCTGAGCCTATTTTACATGTAATCATGTCTCCTGCTCTAGAGAAACTCTATCTTGCAGGAAGACATGTTTTATAGAATAACGCATAAGTACAAAAAATACGCAAAAAAGTACGCATAAATTATTAATTACATGATGGCGCACTATTGAGTTTAATAAGTTTCATAAAATTAAGATAGATAGATAGAAAATTCTTTATTGCTCCAGTAAACATTAAACAGTAACAAATACATTGGAAAATTTACATAAGGTGCAAAGGCGGACTTATCCCTTACAGAGATTTCTTACAGTCAACCTTTGGATATGAAAGTTGAAGGTTAAGTTAAAATTAAGACTAAGATGGGATAGACATTATGTTCTTAGTTTTTAGTAATTAATAGGAAAGTTAGTTCTTTAGTTGTTAGTTTTTTTTTTTGTTTTCCTATTAGCTTTTCTTTCGTGTATGTAATACATGTAAAGATGCCATAAATTATAATAACATACAATTGTATGAAACTGTGTGGGGCCGCCGGTACTTAAAAAGAATAGCCCCACTGCCTCTGCCCGTGCATGTAGTAAAAGGCGACTAAGGGATAAGGACGAGATGCTGTGCTAAACGGCGATAGGATAGCCACCTCTCACCTTGGCACGGCCCTTCCACCAAGTCATGAAGCAAGTGGGTCTTCGTGCCTCACTTGCTGCTTGATAATGTATGTATATAATAAGGCCTTTCAAAATTAGTTAATAGTACGCTAAGGGGGGTTCTGTATCGGAAATAGATCACTTTTGAAGAACAAAGAATTTTTTTTTTAATGTTTAATTTTAATTTTGAATTCTAATTGTTAATATAAGTATGTATATACTAGGTTAATTTTTATGACGAAGTGAAAAGGAAAAAAAAATATATATAAGGTCTTTCAAAATTAGTTCAGAGTACGCTAAGGGGGGGGTTCTGTATCATATAGGGAGTAAAACCTATATAAATTTTTTTGGACCTTGGGCTTTTTTTTATGTAAAATATGTTTTTATGTATTTAAATAAAAAAATAGGTGGTTGATTTTTATAGCCTAATCGATTCAGTTTTATAACAGTAACAAAAAAGTCTTCATCACCATTATGATCTAATGCCTGGTTGACACGATGCGAGCTCACGCACGAGAAATGCTACTCGAACGCATTCACGCACCGTGTAGACAGTTCTCGCAAGCTCGCATGCGTGCACGAACGCAGCGTCGTTCGCGCGCGAACGAGTTCATGCATGTTTATTAGTTGGCGTTCGAGAGGAGCGTCTCGCACGAAGTTTGTTGGTGCAAAAAAGTTTTCTTAGTGGTTTTTGGTTGTTTACGGCACCATGACAAAGTGGACTGATGTGCAAATGATTGAGTTATCTTTATATAATATACTTATCCATTTCCTTATCCACATAGATCTCAGATGACTCCCTTTTTATATTACTAGGTGGTAGGGTTTAACCCGCCCGGGTTGGTACCACCGCACTGAATGAAAGGTCAGTCGAAACGGCTACCTATGTAAATAGTTTGTATTTTCCGTCCAGTTCAGTGTAGCCGACACGACCGAAGGGAAGCACTGACATGGCACCTAGTTCACCAATGTGTTATGGGCTGACATCACGGATGTTGTAGGTCTATGTAAATAGTTTGTATTTTCCATCCAGTTCAGTGCAGCCGACACGAACGAAGGGCAGCACTGACATGGCACCTAGTTCACCAATGTGTTATGGGCTGACATCACGGATGTTGTAGGTCTATGTAAATAGTTTGTATTTTTCGTCCAGTTCAGTGTAGCCGACACGACCGAAGGGAAGCACTGACATGGCACCTAGTTCACCAATGTGTTATGGGCTGACATCACGGATGTTGTAGGTCTATGTAAATAGTTTGTATTTTCCGTCCAGTTCAGTGTAGCCGACACGACCGAAGGGAAGCACTGTCATGGCACCTAGTTCACCAATGTGTTATGAGCTGACATCACGGATGTTGTAGGCCTATGTAAATAGTTTGTATTTTCCGTCCAGTTCAGTGTAGCCGACACGACCGAAGGGAAGCACTGACATGGCACCTAGTTCACCAATGTGTTATGGGCTGACATCACGGATGTTGTAGGTGATGTAGCCAACCGTGTCAGTTTCTATAAAAAAAAAAGATCTTTTCTGTTTTTTCTTCTTTATTTTGTTTCTTATCAAACGCCGTGTTATAATAAACGCTAAAATTGTACCAATACACGCCAAACCTTCGTCTACAGACTCCATTTTTGCAACTGTCAAAACAGAGAAACACAGACGAGCTCGAACGAGATGTGGAATAGTGTAAACAGTTCCACGAACGCTTCACGAATGCGAGTTTTCTCGTTCGAGAAGACGGCATGCTTCTCGTGCGTGAAACCTCGCATCGTGTCAACGTACCATAACACGTGTAAGTTGGTAAAAAAAATCTAATTCTTTCTATTCCATACTAATAAAACTAAAATTGTGGTTTTTCACAATTTCTGAAAGAAAGAGATCTATGTTTTGGAAGACTTTTTTGTTCCTCGCATGAAACTGAAACAATTACTAAAAAATTTTTTTTTACATTTTACATACAAAAAATTTTTTTTTGTAAAAAAAAAATTCTTTGTTCTTCAAAAGTGATCTATTTCCGATACAGAACTCCCCTCTTAGCGTACTCTGAACTAATCATTAATCAAATAATCACTGAATAAATGACTGACTTTGACTTTGAAAAAAAATAGTCCCACTGCCTCTCTGCCCGTGCATGTCGTAAAAGGCGCCTAAGGGATAAGGACGAGATGCCGTGCTAAACGGCGATACGATAGCCATCTATCACCCTGGCACGGCCCTTCCACCGAGTCGTGCAGCAAGTGGGTCTTCGTGCCTCACTTGCTGCTTGATAATTGATTTCCATTCCGGTTTATTGATAAAAAAATACGGTCAGTGAGAAAAGTAGGTTTTTTTTACGAGTCCTTCGCCTTCCGCTTTAAAGCTGACTGTATTTATTGATTTTCGTATGTCCGGCCGGCGATCGATCGAAGTTTAAGTGAATGAGCAATAAATTTAATATCTGTAATCTATTTTATTGATTTCCTGGCCTCTTGCTCTGGCTTCATACTAGAATTCCCACACCATGTAATTTCGTAAGTAATAGGATGCCGTTATTGCCGATTCATGCAGCATGTGGGTATTCGTACCTTACTTGCTGCTTGATAGTTATTTTGTCCGAATGCTTTGCAAAACGTGTCAGACGGTCCTTGCAGCGCAACACCGATTACTTTGCTTACCCCCGATTGTGGGGATACAGCGTGTGATATTTATGTATGTATGTAGTGTTCAACCCACCCGGGTTGGTACCACCGCACTGAATGAAAGGTCCGTTGAAACGGCAATTTTTAAAATAATTCGTGTTTTCCGTCCAGTTCAGTGTAGCCGGCACGACCGCTGGGAAGCACTGACATGGCACCTAGTTCACGATGGTGTTATGGGCTGACATCACGGATGTAGTGATGTAGCCAATGGTGTCAGTTTCCACAAAAAATATGAATGTATGTATGTACGACAATAAATTCGACCAAATTCACACTGTCTCTTTGTAATCAAATCACGTAGCTATTTAGACAATTTGGTTGCCGGCACATATCGCGATAGCAGCGCCGAAAACAGAAAACAGATCCGACACACGCTCATAATTATGATAAGAGCACCGCTGCTGCTGTCATCATCATTCTGTTATCGATGCGTTGACGCTCGATGATGTGAATGACTCGCTGCTGGCGATAGGTGACAATGTCAAACAATTTCATTCGAATAGAGGAGGCATCAAGTTGATCAGTTTAAAAAGTGGTAAAATTTGTACTGGATAAATTTCAAGCCCGCTACGAAACCCTAAAAAAAGTGCATTGTCATTTTATACTGCCCGTCATTTCTGGCAGGATGGTAAACTGGTTTCTAGTCTAACGTTATTTTAGAACGCATTATTTGAATAATTTAATCACAGATAAATAAAATAATGTATAGTTTAATTCCTCATCTACACGTCATTATATGATTCACGTAATGTAGGTTGATTCGGCAATTTTAGGTTAGACAAATTCGGAAAAAATGTCGGGCATGTTTTGTTTTTCCTGAGTTCTCACTTATATCTTCCATCATTTTGTGGGTAATTTAATTGGCTATGAGTGCGAATAGAGTTTATTGATATGACTTCACTTATTTTATAATATATAGAAATGCACATTAGTACTATTAAGACCTGTATTAAGACTGTGGTACTACAGCGTGAGGCACAATTTGCAAAATTTGCCACATTTTCGTTTCGGTTTTTTGTTCAACGAATTTCAAAAATATAATATTAAAAAATCCTGTCTAAAAAAATCTCTTTGGTCTAAAAGTTGACCATATTTAAAAGTTGGTGACAGATTTTTATTTTTATTTATGTCAATTAATATGTGAAAAAAAAAACACAAACATACTACTAAATGGTCCTAAATACTCCGAAATGCTGTCTTTGTTTCGAAATTGCAGCTTTCTAAAACATTATTTTGAGTTTATACTAATTGCAGATGATGTAAGATAAAATTTTACTTCTTTTGACAGATTTGGATATTCGTGTAATGTAAATTGCAAAGAGTTTGTATTCGACGTAATACAAACTCTTTGGTAAATTGGTTTAACAAACTTTGAAACAAACAAATACTATAAAACAAGCGAACGCTTCGCTATTCAAAATGCGCCATATGAGTGCGCATTTTGATGCTGTAGTACCGCGCTCTTAATGATTCTGTGGCCGCGGACTAAATCTAGTATAAACCAGCAAACTAAAAAATGGGGACGCTTCTATGGTATTTAATTCTCACCGCAACGTGAGCGGGACAGCTAGACATTATGAAGGTTGTCATGATACGGAATGATTAGAGGCTATGATGACTTTCATTTTCGCTTCGGCCGCTAAATTATTTGTTGGACTGGCCAAAGAGATTTTATGTAGAATACATGATACGTCATTGGGACTGGCAGTATCTATGCAGTTTCATTAGGGTGTCATAAGCAGCCACGTTGCTGGCTGGGACTCTACAAGGTCGGATGTCTTGTCTGTCTGTCTGTCTGTCTGTAGCTCCTGAACAGTTTGAGTCATGTTCTTGAAAATAAATATTTTCAAAATACATATTTGGGGACATCCATTAATCACGTGAGCAAAAAAATGGGGGGGGGGGGGGGGAAGGAGGTCAGGCAAAATTTCACCAAATCTCACTAGGGGGAGAGGGGGGGTTTACAACAATCTCACATTATCTTTTATTATTATTTTTTTATTATTTATTTATTTTAAACACTATTGCTTCAATGGATATGGACATCTTGTGTCCTATCATAACGATTGAAGAGACACAAAATTGCTATATTTGCAATATTTAGGAATTTGCATTTGGTAATATCGCTACGTGATATGGTGAGTAACACTAATCCGCCGACGCACCAAAGTATTCGATATTGGACGACGGATGGCAAAGCTAAGTGGCAGTGGGCCGGGCACGTCAGACGAAGGGACGACTACCGTTGGAGTAACCGACCTGCTTCCTGCCGACATAAAATACGTCAGCAGGAAGCAGTGGTTCAATACCGCTGAAGGTCGGGAGGACCGGAGGAAAATTCGATGATTCGAGGACCGGAGGAAAATTCGTATGAATTTACGTAGTATTGGCTGTTTGCCAGATGCGGCCATCGCTAGGGATAGTTATCCCGGGGCCACTTGATAAAATGACTGAACTGAACGTATAAACACCATAGTTTTTCCTCTTACATATTTTTTTTATAGAAAGCGCGTAAGGTTTCTAACGACGCCCATGGAAATTCGGTCGTACTCGGCTGTTGCAAATTCCATGTCGGCCTGTCAGGCGCCTATTCACACCCCCCTATTGAAGGACCCGAGACTGTACTTGGAGGGAAATTATTATATGGGCAGGGAGAGCGTTCCAGAGTGATCGGTTTTGTGGAGGAAAGATCTGCAGAACCGATTGGTATATGCATCCGTGGTAAGTCAAGCGTATATAGGGGTGCAATTCCTGCAGTGTGCGTGGTGCGGAGGTAAAGGTAAAAGGTAAAAAATATTTATTCTTATAAACACAAAAATATAACATCAGTCAAACAATAATAACGTAATCTATTATTAGTGTTTTATATACATTTTTAGGTGAAAAGGGGACGGCGGGATCGCGTCAAACAGCTCCTCCGAGTACTCCCATGGAATAATCGATAACACTGGCATAGCGAAGGCTTAGGTTTTATTACAACTATGTCAGCCCCATGATTGACTACTATACCTAGAGGTACATACTATTAGTGGAGGTGGATGGTTTTTTTTATAAAATACTTTAATTAGTTAAGTCCGATTTTAAGACAAGCGAAGTCGCCTGCAAAACCTAGTCCAATACTAAGTTATTCTTAGCATCGACAAGGTCAGCAACGTATTTTTTTTCCTATGCAAGTAAGCGACCGGTTTTATTACGTGCCTTTGATACGACACACGACACACGTTGTAATCACTGCTGTTCACTGTTCTTGATCAGAAACATCTACATACATACATGCATGCATACATACACATACATACAGGCTGCCCCAAAACTCAACATCAAGCCGCAACCAGGGAGTAGGCCAGTTTATGACTACCCAAAGAAAAATAAGAAAAAAAAATCGGAGTCATATGTTTTTTATGATATGAGCATTTTTTGAGAAACGTTGAAAATTTACATTTTTAGGTACTACGGCTACAAATTTGCAAATATAAATGTAAAAAAAATAAATTATTGGTAGCCTAAATAACTTTGCTATTGATCAGTATCCCAAACAAAACCAGAATGCCTGTAGTTTTACCAAAAAAATATTCAGTTCAATTTTTTTCTAAAAAAATAAATGACTCCGATTTTTTTTTTCTTATTTTTCCCTGGGTAGTCATAAACTAGCCTACTCCCTGGTTCCCGCTTGACGTTGAGTTTTGGGACACGGTGTATATACACATGTCCATACATACATACATACAATGTATGGTGATCTGGCAGAAAGTCCTATCAAAATTTTTGCCAAATTCAGATTTTGGTGGTAATATGTCCTATATAATTTTTTCCACAATGTCAGGACAAAATTCAGGCGACTTTATTCAAAAATAAACTAAAATAAAATAAAATTGTACGTGTTTTTTTTTTACATTGTATGACCCTAAGTTCTCAACAAAACAGTTTCACGTCTCTTGAAAAATTTACATTTTTGAGATAGGACTTTCTGCCAGATCACCAACTACATAAACATAACCTATAATATACATACACATAACCTATAATATATATACATACAAATGTGTCACGTGACTGTAACGTTGCCTCCAGAACATGTTAAAATGCCTAATGCTGTCATGCTGTCATATGGATTGTATCAGCAGATTTTGTAAATTTATCTGAAAATCAAAATAGCCAGGTAGGTATCCCATCAAAATTTATAGGTAAACTTCATACATAGGTACTGGTCCCTACTTTAAAGGTGCACGCAGGGCCTGATAGAAATATGGAAGTAACACTTGACCAGTTGGACACCACTGGGCTATACATTATTGTCCTTCTGTCCAGTTCAGTGTAGCCGGCACGACGAAGGGAAGTATTTAAATGGCGCCTATAGTTTTGACATCTATGATGGCGCGCGTGCGTGAGTCAATGTTCTGTGTTCATCATACGCTATAATTACGCATAATCACCCCGACACAGCCCAGGTGACGTAGTAGCTATATGCAAATTGGGCCATAAACCTGTTCGGTGATGGATGGCACTATTACCTATCGTAAAGGTAATGGTATAGCTAGGTACGATGCGACGGACTACTCATAGCCGACTATCATTGTCTCCCTCTACAATGACAGTCGGCTCAGCAGCAGGAGCACAAATGCTTCGATAAGCCTACATCGATCGATAAACATCTATTTGCTTCGTTCGACGAAGTAGAATAGAAGAAGACGAATAGATGTTTATCGATCGATATAGGCTTATCGACGCATTTGTGCTCCCGCTGCTGGACTACGACATTGTAATAAGTACAATTAAAAATAGTAAGGCTGTAACATGGTCCTTTTTTATATATGGAAACTGACTCGGTTGGCTACATCACATACAACATCCGTGATGTCGGCCCATAACACCGGGTGAACTAGGTGCCATGTCAGTGCTTGCCTTAATTTCATGTCGGCTACACTGAACTGGATGGAAAACACGAATTATTTACATAGCCGTTTCGACCGACGTTTTATTCAGTGCGGTGGTGTTATCAACCCGGGCGGGATAAACGCTACCACCTAGTTAGGTAAGAAGGGAAGGAACCTACAGTTTTACGTGGAACCCGAACCGCGGTCAGCCTCCCAACAACGGTCGAGTGGTCACCCATCGCAAATACTGACCGCGCCCAGGTGTGCTTATGATCAGCACCGACAGTCGTCCGACCGCACCACTTAGCTACCGAGGCTGACACATATGAAAATATTGCCAAACTACTTCTGCATTATATGCTACAGCCACGGGATATATCGGTTACAAAACATTTAGTGAGTTGCGTGCGAGTATCCCCTAAGGGGCTAGGGCGAGCCAAAACCGCGTATCTGCAAACATTTTCAATATTGAAATGAACCGAGAGAGTTGATGTAATGAATTGTAAAATTGTAAAAGTAGAAGTTCAAAATACATTTTTGCTTTGAGCAAATGTCAGAATCAATATCTGCATGTAATTCTCAGTAAAATGGTTTATCTCGCAAACAAGCTGTATTTTAATTTTTTTTGTTGTTGTGTTGTATCAGCTTCATTTTGTTTTTTGTTTGTTGAACAAATTTGTTATCTTTAGTTGTTAATCTTTGTTTATAGTTATAGATAATTTCTTAATATATTATATTACTAGCTGTGCCCGCGGCTCCGCCCGCTCCCATGTTTCACTTCAGCACCAAATAAAAAAAATAAAAAATAAAGTAGTTAGCATCACTTCCATGCCAATTTCAACTTGTACACATTTTCTAAAGGGCTTAACACAAATTGGTTTTGGTAATATATAAGACAAGCTGTGCCCGCGGCTCCGCCCGCTCTCATATTTCACTTCACTGCTAACCTCATAAGCCATTTAGCGTGATAGTAAGTAGCCTATAGTTGATGGGAAGAATCAAGCTATCCGTAGAATTTTGTTTTATTAAAATCGGTTCAGTGGTTCTCGAGTTATAAGCGGACAGACAGACACTCAGACAGACAGAAAGCAGACGTTGGATTTTATTATAGGTAAGGAAGGATAGTTTGTGTTTTCCAGTTCAATGCAGCAGGCACGACCGAAAGGAAGCAATGACATCTAGTTTCATCAAGATATTATGGGCCGACATCACGGATGTAGTATGTGATGCAACCAATCGTGTCAAGTTTCCATAAAATTTAATAAAACAATTAAACTGTGAGTCTAGTTCTTCCAGTTCCGTCATCATCATAAATGTTGTTACAAATTAGGGATGTACTTATGGCAAGAAAGCTTCTGAAGAATTTCAATTTTTACTTTGGCTTCCAATTGGGTGACAAATTTATTAAAATTATGGGCTCCAATGCACCCAACGGCTATGGGTATAATTTGGGTTTTCGTTTTCCATAATGGTCCAAATTCTATTTTCCTATTTTGTTAATTTCACTGTTTACTTCTTCTTTATATTTATAGTCTGATGGTACTTTAGTCTTTATTCATCATCCATCATCCATAGACAGTACACTGCACTCGGATTCGTCATATTTTAACATTTAACCGGATATGTTCGGTGAAGCCATCGCAAGCTTAGATCCACACCTTCGAAACAAGACAGCCCGGAGAGACGGGATGACGCTGGAAAGACAGCTGGCGACCGGGAAAGACCGTTGACGAATGGGAAAGTCCATTTGACGACCGGGAAAGACTGGTGACGCTGGAGAGACAGACGGGCGTTAGGCCTAGCAAGCCGCGCCAGGAAATAAAAGCTACGACAGTCAAAAGAGTAAATACCCTCAGAGCGGTCCGAGAGGGAGGGAGGATGAACCGCTCACCGATCGATATCTCTGACAACCTTGGCATGAATATGGACTTGAAATGCTCGAAGTGTGGGAAACAATATAAGCGAAAAATCTGGCTAGAAAAGCACGTGAAGGAGAAACATAGCGATAGTGAAGCAGGGCAGAAAGCGCCTGTAAGTTCTCCACCTGACACTATTGACAGAGTACAACCTCACAAGTCACAAAGTGTTGCGCAACCTTCCTCTCACCATGAAGCATTTTCGCCCAGAGACCGACTAAGCTTACCGAGCATATCCGAGACAACTTGGAAGCAACATGATCGATGCCTAGCCGAAAGACTTGACCTCCCAGGCTGCAGGCAGAGTCCGGAAGATCAGCTGTGTGACTTCCAGGGAACAATTTACAACTACTTCTCCGAATTGTACCCTGTTCGCTATCACCACAACCCAATGGAAAGAGAAAACACTTTCAAAGCAAGGCTTAGGAGAAGGAAGAGAGAGTTGATAAAGCAGCTAAGGAAGGCTAAAGCCTCAGGAGACAGAAATCTATGCCACCAATTAGCCAGAGCGATGAGATCTATCCTAAAACTCATCCAGAAAGTATCTGAGCAAATTACGGTTGCTGGCAATGAATTTCGAAAGGCTCAGAATATAGCAGCTTTCGAGAAGAACCCCTTTTACTTCGCCAAAAAAGCTTTTAAGGAACAGCAGGGTACAATTAGGTTAAGTACGGACGAGATGTTCAACTACTTTAAATCCACATATACCACCCCGGAGGCAGATATAACTTACAGGGATCCACCAGCTCCAAAACCCAAAGAACCTGCTCTAGCATTTGATGCTGATTCACCGACGATGGAAGAGCTGGAATACCACATAAAAAGGAAACCAAATAGTTCCGCCCCGGGACCCGATGGCATACCATACATCATATACAAAAAATGTCCATCAGTGCGGAAACACATGTTGAACATCTACAAAAGAATTTGGACGAACAGAGAAGTGCCAGACTGTCTTGGTAAAGCCGTGTTTGTTCTTCTACCAAAAAAGAAAGAAGTTACTGATCCCAAGGATATTAGACCTATAGCCCTTACGAACACAATTTCGAAAATATTCTTCTCCATTATACAGGCCAGACTACTCAAACACATGTGTACCAACGACTACTTACCGAAGAAGTACCAGAAAGGTTTTCTCCCAAGAGTTGCAGGGTGTCTCGAACATAATTCTTTGCTGACTGAATGTCTTAGAGATGCAAGGAAGAATGAGAGACAATTAACTGCCACGTGGTTAGACTTTGAAAACGCCTTCGGTTCGGTGCGCCATGAGTTACTATTAAAGGCGCTAGAGTGGTATAATGTGCCACCTCTGATCTGTAATATAATAGCCTCCTACTACAAAAAACTTTCCTTTGTAATACAAGTAAAAGGCGAAACGGAGAAGATACCGGAAATTCGTTACGGCATAGGACTTTTCCAGGGTTGCTGCCTCTCTCCTGTTACATTTAACATTGTTATCAACATTCTAATTGATACGCTTGTCGTAAAAGAAAACAAATGGGGATACAGGTCCAAATATGGAGACACATATATGGCGGCCATCCTGGCATTTGCGGATGATATTACGCTGTTAACCCGCAATCCAAAACAAAATCAGGCGCTTCTTAAGGTGGTAGATGACTATTGTGAATGGACCAAAGGGATGAAGATAAAACCAGCGAAGTGCTACTGTTTGAGCTTAACCAGGAAAGGTTCAAAGTTTACCTCGAGCAATCCAGGTCTGACAGTAGCCGGAAAACCAATCGCAACTGTGGCTGATGAAGCTCCTTTTAAATTCTTGGGCAAAAGGATCACCAGCAGAGGAAAGGAGCATCCTACTGAAGATATTGTCCAACTTTTCGAAGAGAGCCTCCGCCAAACTGACAATCTTCCCCTCCTGGGTACACAAAAGGCATGGATTTACGATAACTACCTGACATCAAAACTTTCATGGCCATTTCTCGTCTACGACTTCACAAAGCAAAACCTGACTAAATTAGACTCGTATGTGACCAGATTCCTGAAATCATGGTTTGGACTGGCTCACCCGGCTGACTCGTCAACGCTCTACAGATCTCACAATAACTTTGGACTGAACATTAAGAAACCGTCGATATTTTATCAAAAGGCGAGAATAGCCAAACGATGTATACTCAAAGACTCCAATGATAGCGCTATTCAAGCCTTACCCAACACATCACTATCAGATGAACTGGAATCGAGACTCGACTTCTACAAATCATTCCAAGTTGGTACACGCACCAATAGATCTGGATTGGGCATAGAAACAGCAAAGTCTGATAAAGAAATACTGAAAGGTTTTGCTCAGGAGGACATGGAACAAGGCTTCAAACTTCACGCCTTAAACCTAGAAATGCAGAATGATTGGCTAACAGTGGGTGACTTCTGCATCCCTCCTGCATTGAAGTGGAAATCCATAATATACAACTGGTCCCCTGAGCTGCTTAAGTTCTACTTAAATGCATTCCAGCTTACTCTCCCCGACCCGAGTAACCTAGTTAGATGGGGGAAATCTACAAATAGACTATGCCCGTCATGTAAGGAGTTCGTAGGCACGGCCAAACATTTGTTATGCGGATGCAAAATACTACTTGAGCGAGGCCAGTATTCCTACCGTCATGCATGATAAAGTCCTCCAAATCATCAGAGAGGCCATCAACCTGTCAATTGCACGGACCAGGAAAGGGCAAACCAGTAGCGGCTTCCAGAAGGTCAACTTTGTGAAACCTGGAGCCAATAAGCTGCCCAAAGATAGGACTAAACCTTCTTCAATTTTGGGAGCAGCAAAGGATTGGGAATTGTTGATGGACACACATGAGAAGCATTACCAAATGCCTTCGGAAATCTGTACCACAGCATTAAGACCGGATATACTCATATTCTCAAAAGCGACAAAGCATGTAGTACTTGTTGAACTTACAGTTCCATGGGAAAGTAACATACCGAAGGACCACAATATCAAGCTTAACAAGTACTGCAACTTAGTAGACCGGATTGTGAGAAACGGATTCAAGACTGATCTCTTCGCTGTGGAAGTCGGAGCAAGAGGACTACCAGCGAAGTCGCTCTACAGTCTCTTCAAGAATCTAGGGCTCCCAAGATCGACGCTAAGCTCATATATGGAGAGAGCTTCGAAAACGTCACTGGAAGCATCCTACAGAATATGGATAGGTAGAGAGAGGGAGGTCGAGAGCGGGACTGGTGGTTTCCCCGCGTCCTAGTCAACGCAGACTAGCTGACGAGGGCTTGAAGCGAGCCGAAACGTGAAGCATGCGCGGGAAATTTAGAGTGGCCACTCGCTAGTCCCGGCCTCGATTAATACCCTCCTCTACTGCCGATGGGCCCGGATATGTTCGGTGAAGCCATCGCAAGCTTAGATCCACACCTTCCCCTTGCCAGTTCAATTATCACAACGAAGAAGAACTGGCAAGAAACTTCGCTGGATACTTTTTTTTACGTCTACATTTACAAAAATCTTTGCAACTGCCTATATAGTACGAGTCATCACTATTTCTAAAAATGTATCACGAATAAAACATTTTTCCTATAAGCGTTCATATAACACGTTGGAGCCAATTGGGGCAGGCCAGTCTCCACAAACAGCACCCGTTCACGAGCATCACACCAGGGCCAGCCATCGCCTCCCTCAACCATATTTGAGGGTGAGAGGCGACCCGGCGTAATATGACGTCAATCAAAGATATCTCATTTTTAGGGTTCCGTATCTGGTACGGAACCCTATTACTAAGCCTACGCCGCGGCGCCGTCTGCCTGTTCGTCCGTCCGTCTGTCTGTCCGAGGGCTGTATCTCTTGAACCGTAATAGGTAGCCCGTTGAAATTTTCACAGAATATGTGTTATTATGGCCGATATAACAACAAATAATAAAAATAATAAAAAGTAAAAAATTCAGGGGGTTCCCATAGAAGAAACCAAAAAGTGTACACTCGCGCCATCTATGAAGCTTTTCATAACACGCCATAGATGGCGTGAGTGGCGCTAACCATGACATGGTGATATGATGATAAGGAACCCTGGGTGCGCGAGTTCGACTCGCACTTGGCCGGTTTTTTAATGTATGTGGCATCTGGTCCATTATTGTGGAGAGAATAATCTGATGTATAGGTAGTTCCTAGATAATTTTAGTGCTGTCGTTTTCTATGACGTGATGTTCACTCAGCGGGCATTCCACCACTTCTTGGTTTTTTTTTATGGAAACTGACACTGTTGGCTACACCACCTACTACATTCGTGATGTCAGCCAATAACACCTTGGTGAATTAGGTGCCATGTCAGTGCTTCCCTTCGGTCGTGCCGGCTACACTGAACTGGATGGAAAACACGAACTGTTTAAACAGCCGTTTCTCGTTCGTCCGCGTGGACTTATCACGACGCCATCTACCGGGTTCAATTGTATTTTCAAACAATCCAGGGACCCACTCAAATATACAAACAAAATTTCATCCAAATCGGTCCAGCCGTTTAGGCCAAGTTAGGTGACAAACACACGTTTTTTTTTTTTTTTTTTTTTTTATGGAAACTGACACGGTTGGCTACATCACCTACAACATCCGTGATGTCAGCCCATAACACCGGGTGAACTCGGTGCCACGTCAGCCTTCCCTTCGGTCGTGCCGGCTACACTGAACTGGACGGAAAACACAAACTATTTACATAGCCGTTTCGACCGACCTTTCATTCAGTGCGGTGGTACCAACCCGGGCGGGTTAAACCCTACCACCTAGTAATATAAGAAGGGAGTCATATCCCTTACATAAACGTACAGAAGAATTATATATATAAAGGATAAAATGTATTGTAAAAATGGTCACGAAGGAGCATTACTATGTACATTCATTAGTTTCCTTTTGGTAAGCTTTTAAAATAGCACAACACCTTTTTTAGGCTCATAGAGATGCATTAGGATTGCAATACATTTTTAGGTGTGGCACTCTGATTTTTTTCTCGGAGGGAGTAGTTAACGAAAACTTTGCGACTATATTTTACCCTTGGCTTCGCTCGCGTCAAATTCGTATTTAAAAAGAAGAATGTAAGTAAGCCCGCTACCGTACCTTTATTACGGAGCGCGGAACAATTCGGTTTGTATGAGAGCCACATCTTAGCGTAGCCGGAAGTGAATTTTATTTAGCCTATCCTGTGTCCCGTATAGTTAAATGTACTTGTACTAAGTTTCATCGAATTCGGATGATCGGTTTAAGAGTTATGGAGGAGGAACATACATACAGAAAAGATTTCTAAAAACCATAATTTTTACAATAATTTTTACATAATTAATACATAGAGTCTACAAAAGCAATATCACATAAAACAAAGTAAGTTAGTAAAGGTAACAGGGATAAGTCCGCCTTTGCGCCTTATGTAAATTTATCTAATGTATTTGTTACTGTTTAATGTTTACTGAAGCAATAAAGAATTTTCTATCTATCTATAACTTACTCCATGACCATCCCTTACAGATTTATTATTAGTATTGATGATATTGATAATAATACGACCGAATTTCCATGGGCGTCGTTAGACACCTTATGGTAGGCTCGGTGACACCATGTCCATATTTCAATAAAAAGATATATATATTTTTTATTTATTATTTTATATTTATTTATTATATAGTATAATAGTAGGTGTGTGTACCTTGAGTACGACGATGGAGTCGGCCATCTCGTTGGCGAACTCCTCCAGCTTCGGCCCGATCATCTTGCAGGGCCCGCACCAGGTCGCCATGAAGTCTATGATCACCAGCTTGTCACCGGCCTCGCTCAGCTTCGTCTTCAGGTCGTCCGCGCTCTGGATGTGGATCGCCATTTTCTGCAAACAAACAACAAACGCACGATATTATGATGGTTTTCCACGATATATGGATTGGTACCAATCCGGGCGGGTTAAACCCTACCACCTAGTAATATAAGAAGGTAGTCATATCCCTTAGTCGTCTTTTACGACATACACGGGGAAAGATGTAGTGGGGCAATTCTTTTAAAGTACCGGCCCCACTTGGTAATATTATGTGCCAAGAAAATGCACGGCATTACTCTATGAAGAAGCGGTCCTGCTGTGTTCATCAATCTTGCATGTCTTATTCCTCTGAAAATCTATTTCATCATAGTCCTGACAACACCAGAAATCTGGCACTGCCCAGAGATTATATCTCCCGTCATAGCGTTTTTGTTGTCGGTAAGTAATTAAAAAAAAAAAACTAAAATTTTCATTTTCTGTTATATTTATGACAAGCTGTGCCCGCGGCTCCGCCCGCACTCATATTTCACTTCACTGCTAACCTCATAAGCCATTTAGCGTGATAGTAAGTAGCCTATAATTGATGGGAAGAATCAAGCTATCCGTAGAATTTTGTTTTATTAAAATCGGTTCAGTGGTTCCCGAGTTATAAGCGGACAGACAGACACTCATACAGAAAGCAGACGTTGGATTTTATTAAAGGTAAGGATTGGGTGACCGCTGCTTGACAGTTGGAGGCTGACCGTGGTTCGGATACCACGTAAAAGGTGACTTGCAAAATGAAATTATTAAATAAACTAAACTGAACACGAGAAAATTCGCTAATGCACTTTATGACATCGAAATAAATAAAACATATTATATTCACTTACGATCACTAAACTCACTTAAATAGAATCACTTCCACTAGATATGCAACGCTCAAACTATCTCACTGGGTATGCAGGCAGGCACCTTTTATTATTTTTATTTATATCAAGGTTTTTTAAAATAAATTATCTTGCTGAATTAACGAGACAATGAAAAAATAAATAAATAAATAAACCTTTTTAAAACAAAGCTTTACTACAATGAATAAATTAATTTTTCATGTGCTTTCAAAAAAACTTATCGCACAATGTAAAGAAAATTCATAATCCGGCAAGTACGTGCTTATCAAAGCATCACTGTGCAATGAAATTAATCCGTACGTTTATGAACATTTCATTTCATTTAATATTTCGCTACGAGCTTTTTGAAAACAAATCGAAAACTTAAAATTATTTTATTCGGTTTTAGTGCACGGCTTGAATAGAAGATTGTTTTAAAAAGGTTTTTTTATTTTTATTATTTTTTAATTTTTATTTTGTTTTTTTGCAATTTTGAGTACACTAGATTGTATTGCGACCAGCACCAAAAGTGTGTGCAAAATTTCAACTCAACGGGTTGAGTCTCAACGGGTTGAGTCTCAACGGGTTGAGTCTCAACGGGTTGAGTCTCAACGGGTTGAGTCTCAACGGGTTGAGTCTGCACTGGTTTAAAATTCACGTTACAAAGTTTGACATACTAACAGGTTAAGTTAAATAAAAGCTTGCACTAAAAGACAACTCTCTCGATCGAAATATCAGATCATACTGAATCGTTGAGAGATCTCCTTAACCAAGTAAGATCCGGTCCGGCAAACATATTCGTCATAGCGACGTGTTTCCATCTAACTGAATCAGATCTCAGATGTCTATTGGCATCAAGTCAAAATTTTTTCTGCATTCTCCCCGCAATGAATCGTCAAAAAAAAACATTTCCCGATAACAAATTGACGTAGGACACGTCATAGGTTGCACAAAGTTCCGTTACTCGAGACCCGAGTCACGGAATTAATAAATTGTGACTGAATTCTCGACTAAATTATGGTGTATAATTGATGGAGCTGGCGGCTGCGGAGTCGGGATGACATTTCCGTTTATGTTTTTAGGTATGCCTATATTTAGTTTTCCGACTAATGCGAAGGACTTAAGGCTTAGTTCAGACAGTCCTGCCGTTAGATATTGTGGCATACAATTTCGGGTACGAATTTTCATCTATTTAAAAAAAAGATATGTATTCTACATATTATACGAGTACATAAAATATCAAATATGATGATTATTACTTATGTACTCATATTTGATTATATAAATATATAATGAAATAAAAAAAAACACGAAAATAAAAAAATATGTTGGCTTGCGCGGCCACTTCGAATTCCTGGCCTTTGCTGTGATATGATAACACTTGGCATGTGGCCACCCGACGCAAGGACTTTCGGAAACAACCTAGGAAAGCTCCTTATTGATAAGTCTGATGACCGACGCGCCAAGTCTTTCTTTTTTCAGCAAATAGGCCTAGCCATTCAAATGTGCACCGCTGCCAGCGTATTGAGTACTGTGGCGGAGTCGGCTGAGTTGGACAAAATATTTTACTTGCACGTAAAATACATATAATCAGTCGGTTCAGTAGGCAAGTAAAATATTAACAAAGTTTAATTATGTTAAATTTAGTTTTATTTATTTTATCATAGTTTAATTATTTTAATTTGGTTTAGTTAACTTATAAAGAATAGGAGGTCTTTCAAAATTAGTTAATAGTACGCTAAGGGGGGTTCTGTATCGGAAATAGATCACTTTTGAAGAAGAAAGAATAGTTTTTTTTTTTCAAAAAAAAAATCTTTTTAATGTAAAATGTAAAAAAACAATGGTTTTTCTTAATCGTTTCAATTTCATGCCAGGAACAAAAAAGTCTTCCAACACATAGATCTCTTTCTTTCAGAAATTGTGAAAAACCACAATTTTAGTTTTATTAGTATGGAACAGAAAGAATTAGATTTTTTTACCAACTTACACGTGTTACATCATAATGGTAATGAAGACTTTTTTGTTACTGTTATGAAACTGAATCGATTAAGCTATAAAAATCAACCACCTTTTTTTTTATTTAAATACATAAAAAAATATTTGATATAAAATAAGCCCAAGGTCCAAAAAAATTTATATAGGTTTTACTCCCTATATGATACAGAACCCCCCCCCTAGCGTACTATTAACTAATTTTGAAAGACCTTATATACATATGTATGAAATAATTCCAAAAAGAACTGTATTCTTATAATTTTTTTTATAAATAAATTTACTGTTTTACACACACGCAGTGGCGGCTGGTGACTTCAGTGACCGGTAGTGCGCTAAGTACCTATTTCCCAACAAATTCCTGTCATGTTATTTTAAGATAGGGACTTCCGAATTTTTTAAACGCCTGCATTTTATTATGTACGTATATACCTAGTATGAATATTCTCAAGACACTCAATGAGTTGCAAAAAAGTTAAAAACAAAATCCAAACAAGTTTTTTAACTAATTTTTAGTACCTTTATGAACACACCCATAGACCACAACACTAACTGCAGCTTTCAAAAAGAAAACAGCAGTCATGTCCCAAAAATACTTAAAAAAATATTTCAAAATAAAAGCATTTGAAAAGTAGGAATTGAACCCGGGATCACCTGATTGTAAAGCCTTACCTTTAACCAACGCTTAGGCAAATATCGGCACCACTTAATTCCAGTATCACGTGACAGAAAGCACAAAACCTAACCATATCCTAATTTAAATATTCGCGCGCTAACGGGTATGTGACATCACATGACAACGCGCTGACTATAGCTAGGCAGACGGACTCGTGCAAAACGAATCGCTCGCGACGTGTCACACGCGCGGCTATTCACGTTATAGCGTCCTTGTGTGGCGCTCGTGCGCCGCACGCAGAACTCCATTTCGGCCCATACTGTTTCTATGAAGTATCTTTTGTCTCACGCGCTAGCGGTGTTTTGCCGATCCCCATACATTCAGTATGGGGACCCGCGTGCGTTACTCGATTCCGCACGGGGCGCGCGTTTAAACGCTAAAAAGTGCCTTGTGATCTATAAAATAAGGTCTAATTCACATTCGTGTTTATTTGGAGTACGATCATTATGGTTTTAATGAAGGTATGTTGTAAGATATTATTTATTTTGAGTGAAGTGAAGACTTCTCGTGGTATGGTAGTGCGGCGCACGAGCGCACTTTAGGACCAGCCGCCAGTGCACACACGCTTCTAACAAAGGCGAGCTTGCCCCCTTCGACCCTCAACAAACTATACATTAGACTATGTCTGCAAAATCTACGTTACAAAGAATTAAAAAAACAATTCTCACATGTCAGTCACATCACTCATCACATCACATCATTCATCATGATGAGTCATCATTATAAGTTATGGCGTCACACAAAGACCAAAATTTTTGCCTGTGTTCGAAACTTTGTGGACACACGCTTTATCAACATACGTGTTACCATCCGTATAGTGCAAGTTATTGTGCATTTATAGGTAGAAAAATTACTACCTATTATGTAATCTTTTTAGGTTTCCGTATCCCGTACGCAAGTCTATTACTAAGCCTTCGCCGCCGTCTGTCTGTCTGTATGTCCGTCTGTCCGAGGGCTGTATCTCTTAAACCGTAATAGTTAGCCCGTTGAAATTTTCACAGAGTGTTATTATGGCCGATATAACAACAAATAATAAGTAAAAAGTAAAAAATTCACAGGACTCCCCATATAATAAACTAAAAAGTGTATGCGCGCCATCTACCCAAAAAGAGTATGACGCATTTCAACTAATATGAAGCATTTTCATAAAACACGCCATAGATGGTGTGAGTGGCGCTGATCATGACATGGCGATACGGAACCCTAGGTGCGCGAGTTCGACTCGCACTTGGCCGGTTTTTTACGTAGGTAATCCGGTATGGATGCGCGAGTCCAAGGGCCAGAGCCTACCGCTTAGTAAGGGACAAGGGAATCTGCTGTACCGTGTGGGGTCGGTACAAGAATAGCCCCACTGCATCTCTCCCCGTGTATGTCGTAAAAGGCGACTAAGGGATATGACTCCCTTCTTATATTACTAGGCAGTAGGGTTTAATCCGCCCGGGTTGGTACCACCGCACTGAATGAAAGGTCTGTCGAAACCGCTTTGTAAATAGTTTGTGTTTTCCGTACAGTTCAGTGTGTAGCCGGCACGACCGAAGGGAAACACTGACGTGGCACCAAGTTTGCCCGGTGTTATGGGCTGACATCACGGATGTTGTAGGTGATGTAGCCAACCGTGTCAGTTTCCATAAAAAAAAAAACTGCTCCTATGAAAAATGTCAGGTCCAAAATTGGCCTAGTAAAGCCACAATAACACTCGCAATAACATAATATATTCTGTGAAAATTTTAAGCGGCTACCTATTACCTACCTACTCTACTACCGGTTCAAAAGATACAGTAGGCCTATTCTGCATGTCAAATGACAATTCCCAGTTGACGGTATATTCCCAGTTGCATGCCAGTTTTCGCAAAACATTCGTATTCTGCACGCAAAACTGGCGATGAACGTATGACGCCGTTAGCTGGATGACTACTGGGAAATCTATAATCTTTGCGCGCCGTTATCGTGAATATATATAGTTTTATCTCGCTCGGTTATTCGAAGGAAAAAGGGATGTATTGTGAGAAATGCATAAGTCTATCACAAACACGCCAAGATTATGGAGCATGTGCAACACTGCGCTGCAGCTAATACGTATTATATTCTTTGGCTGCAGCTGTCAAGTTTAAAATATAGGACTGGTGTTTTATCTTTTTGTTATTATTATAAATTTGCAACATAGTCTGAATATTTCACGTAATATCCATAATATTAGATAAAATCTGTGTGTGGAAGTGTTATATTTTATCCAGCGAGCCAAATTCAAGAAATCCTACTATAAAAAAAGTTACCTTTAAAAATGCGATACGTATTCGCTCCAAGAAATCCATGTCACCGGTGAGCCAAGAGTGAAGAAAATACATTACGATACGCTCACGGCTACTGCAACATACCTATGACAAGGAAGTAGCGGAATACTGCAAGTTTTGATGTTATCAGCTGAGACATACATAACCTACAACAGACATACATTTGGAGGGTCTGGACTAAGGCGCTTGCAGAAGTAAATAGGCTGAGCCGGAACTGTCTTCGAACATTAAACAATTAGATGATAATAATTTTAAACGACGGATTAAAATAATGTTAATTGAAAAGAGTTATTTTATTACACTGTTAAGGATGCATTAACTGACCGTAATTTTATCTAAGAGTTTGACTACTGTTTTCCCCACAAAATTTTTTTTACAATTGGATACACTTTGTATCATTAGATTTTTAATGTGACTTATTACATTTCTTTGTAATAAACGTAAACTACTTGTTTTTTATTTGACATGATAACATGATATATGAAGTATCAAAATTGACGTTGGCACTATACACCAGATACCTATAGGTAATTTAAAGCAGTGTGCTCATTTCTTGAGTATTCATGTTTATGCTGTAAATATCAATGTTCTTGTGAGCGGTAAGTAGTATGGGTTAATTATTGGAAATTACTTTAATATAATACTTATAAGGTACTAACAAAACATTGTAACTTGCGAAGTTTGTTTGTCAGTTTTTTTTTTATGGAGCCTGACACGGTTGGCTACATCACCTACAACATCCGTGATGTCAGCCCATAACACCGGGTGAACTAGGTGCAATGTCAGTGCTTCCCTTCATTTCATGTCGGCTACACTGAACTAGACGGAAAATGCGAACTATTTAAATAACCGTTTCGACCGACGTTTCGTTCAGTGCGGTGGTACCTACCCGGCCGGGATAAACCCTACCACCTAGTAAGGTAAGAAGAGAAGGGACCTACAGTTTAATGTGGAATCCGAACCACGGTCAGCCTCCAACGGTCGAGCGGTCACCCATCCAAATACTGACTGCCCCCCAGCGTTGCTTAAAATCAATAGCAACAGTCGACTGTCTGCACCACTGAGCTGTCGAAGCTGACAATAGTAGCCTTGTAGTAATTTGTTGTAAAATAGATTCATTTGTTTTAGTTTTAAATAATACTTTTTTTTTATTTCATTCATTTACCTTAATACCTTTATTACCTTATACTACTTACCTAAAATTATTTACCTAGTAAGGTAAGAAGGGAGGGGAACTACAGTTTAACGTGGAATCCGAACCACGGTCAGCCTCCAACGGTCGAGCGGTCACCCGCCAAGGACTGACCGCACTCAGCATTGCTTAACAACAGTCGACTGACCGCACCTTGAGCTACCGAGGCTGACGAGTTTCCTTATCCCTTAGTCGACTTTTACGACATGCGACGGGGAAAGATGCAGTGGGGCTATTATTTTTAAGTACCGGCCCCACACGGTAGAACACACGGTTGTTGTCTTGCTTGTCATTATTTTGGTCGGTTCGTCAAAGAGTTTGGGATTTTCAGGTTGACAGGTAGTCCTATACAGTCACTTGCCACATTATTTATAAAATAAAAATCATCCGTTTTTCTGATCTCGACGAAATATAAGTTACTCTGACGAAATTTTATAGGTAGGCAACGACAAAAGTTACCCCTAGAGTAGCTGATGAATCTCAGGCGAAATCTCCTGAGAACTCTCAGTGACAGTTGTCAAAAGTGTTTCAAGAATACGAAATGTTTGGCATCCCATTCAAAGTAACGGCGTACTACGTGGCTAAATGTCAAATGCCATGACAGCCAGGCCCAGACTGCGTTCCGCGGATTTCGAGAATACGAATGTTGTGCCAGGCAGGAAAATCGTCAGTTTAGCGTGTAATTTCGCCTGAGAAGCGCCTGAGCGGAGTTGCTGAATACACCTCCAGCCCTCGTACAGACAGACAGACAGACAGACGGCGTAGGCTTAGTAAATAGGCTTCCGTAAGGATACGGAACCTTAAACCCAAATTTATAAGTAGAGTTGTTCCGAGAGTAAGCACCTACCTTTTTTTATGGAAACTCACACGGTTGGCTACATCACCTACAACATCCGTGATGTCAGCAGCCCATAACACCGGGTAAACTTGGTGCCACGTCAGTGCTTCCCTTCGGTCGTGCCGGCTACACTGAACTGGACGGAAAACACAAACTATTTACATAGCCGTTTCGACTGACCTTTCATTCAGTGCGGTGGTATGAACCCGGGCGGGTTGAACCCTACCACCTAGTAATATAAGAAGGGAGTCATATCCCTTAGTCGCCTTTTACGACATACATGTACATTTTTGTTTTAATTCCATGTCAGGTTGCAGACGGACGGACCGACGGACATGCTTCGTTAGTCAGTAGCTAGGTTAAGGCCAGCGAGCCAATCATACATTACGAGACAACGAACTAATGTATGTAGCCATACACCAGAGAAATCATTGCTAGATTTACCGTCACGCGCTGCCTGTGTGGGATGAGAACACGGTGGCAGGCCTCACGCACAATCACTACACTCGTTCGTTTAGGTACACTTACGCACGCAGCGATTGGCGACGTGAAACAGTAGGCTTTTAAAGCCGAAGGTATGGAACTTTTTAGATGGAGTGATTTATCTGTTACGAAGTAACTATTATGTAATCTGTGACGGTGGTCGCCAAAATTGCTACCAATGAACTTACAGCAATGCTCTGCGATCGTATGTCGATATCTACAGCCAACGACGGAAAGCGGCGGGTTGCCGAGTGGTTTGGGCATCGGCTTCTCATGCGAGAGGTTTCGAGGTTCGAATCCGTTCGGCGTGTACCAATGTGTTTTTTCTAACGAAAAAATTTACGTGCATGCCTACATCTGCTGCTTCACCGTTCGGAACCGGTGTAAAACTGTATGACCCTTCCCTTGCCCCTTACTAGGTGGTAGGCTCAAATTGTAGCCGACTGGATTGGTACCACCGTACTGGATGTAAGATGACCGCATGGATAGCAGCCTCGGTTGTGTTCTCCTCTAGTCCAGTATAGCCAGCAATCCAGGGAAGTCTCCGGTAGGGCACCTACCTTCTCGGTGGTGATATATGGCCAGTTTAGGCAATTAAGCCACTTCCACTCATAGTGACGTCATGCGCTCAGCGGAATGGGGAGCGAGGACAGGGGCACATCATCCGGATTCAAACCTCGGACCCTGAGATCAAAAGTCCAAGCCAAGACCGCGCCGACCACATGTCGCACACGCAAAAGTGGCGACAAACGCTACGCGCGATTCCCCATCTAGCCTTGTTACTCTTATCTATTGTAAGTACCTATCTCTTCTGTAGCTTGGAATCTGAATAGTCATGCCATGAATCATTGTAGGAAACAGAATTAAGTGTCCCTTTAGGCAATATATATACATACATACCTATATATATTCTACATAAATACAAATTAAATGCTGTTCCTTCGTAAGAGCATCACTTGAGAACGCTGGACCGGATTTGGCTATATAATATTTTTTTATTTTCGTAATAGTCTGAATAAAGTTTTTAGGGAGTATGAGCTGTAAGGAAAAGGTCACGCGCAGCGCAGAAAGCTATATATACAATATAGATAAAACCATTTGTGCAGATTTCTGAGAATGCATTAGTTTAGATGTAGTGTAGCGGCAAAAAGCAAAAAAACCAAAAGGATCCATACCACTGGGTAATTGGCCAGTTTTTATTATATGTTATTTTACTTTAGAGTCTAGCGCTATAATCACACCAAGTTTGACGCTTGTATGTATATCCGAACTGTTCAATTCAAGACTGATCTCTTCGCTGTGGAAGTCGGAGCAAGAGGACTACCAGCGAAGTCGCTCTACAGTCTCTTCAAGAATCTAGGGCTGCCAAGATCGACGCTAAGCTCATATATGGAGAGAGCTTCGAAAACGTCACTGGAGGCATCCTACAGAATATGGATAGGTAGAGAGAGGGAGGTCGAGAGCGGGACTGGTGGTTCCCCGCATCCTAGTCAACGCATGCTAGCTGATGAGGGCTTGATGCGAGCCGAAACGTGAAGCATGCGCGGAAAATTTAGAGTGGCCACTCACTAGTCCCGACCTCGATTAACACCCTCCTCTACTGCCGATGGGCCCGGATATGTTCGGTGAAGCCATCGCAAGCTTAGTTCCTCACCTTCCTTCTGCTAATTAATAGAGAGAGCGCACTCGGACAGCATGTCATGTTCCACCCAGTTGAAGCCATCCAGCTGCAACTGAGTTAGTTGTTCGCGATCTGCCGACGGCGCTACACGCGCGTGCCTCAAACTCCGCTTCCCCCCTCTGTCGCTCGCTTGCCGCGCCGGCACCCCCTCTATCGCTCAGCTCTGCGCGCCGCGCCACGCGCACCCCCTTCCTTCTCTCACACCTCAATTATTGCGACTTGATTTCGTTGAAACTTACTTCATAGCGCAATACCTATTAAGGCCGGTTTACATTAATGTCTTAGTCATTACGAGAATGCGTTCATCATCATCATCATTTCATCATCAGCCTGTATCGGTCCACTGTTGGACATAGGCCTCTCACAAGGCACGCCACCACACGCGGTCTTCCGCTCTTCTCATCCATCCACTCCCGGCTACCTTCGAGAATGCGTTAGGAAAGTATATTAGTGGAAACGTGTAAACGTTAGCTTTTAGTGATTAGTAACTACTCGTACTAAAATTAAATGGAATAACTTTTTTTGGTTTTTTTTGTTTCCAGTGACACCCGCGTTTAGGGATTGCATTCCTATGTATACGCTGGATTTACCGCGGATGCGTACCAATGGGTTCTGCAGACCTTTCCTCCACAGAACTGGTAAATTCTAGAACGCTCTCCCTGCTGACATATTTCCCCCCAAGTACAGCCTCGGGTTCTTCAAGAGAGGCGTGAATATGCACCTGTCAGATCAGCATGGCATTCGAAACACTCATGTGCGGTTGAACGTCATCGTTAGACAACTTATGGGGGGCTCCACACCACATGTCGCGCTTTCTATAAAAAAAGGGTGTGGATTAGAAGAGGGGCGAATCTATAAACTACGGGGGTTACACCGTACACCTTTAAATACAATAAAAAAATACTACTATATTAAATTTTAACACTGGAATTGTATAAACATCAAACATTTATCATCAACTTTGCAAAGACATAAAAAGGTGTGCACAAAATATATCGATTTCAGTGAAATTCCCAATTTAGTACTGTAACGGGAGTTACGTAATTTGGTAATCCCTTTCTGACTTCTACCAGAAAAGCCCAAAACTCTGCGAATTTATTGAATTTACAAATTTCATGTGTATTAGGAACTTGAAGATGAATGTTTTAGGAATTCAGAGAATAAAGAAAAATAAATTTTTTATCAAATTTTCTATTTATTTTTATATTTTGAAAATGTAACGGGGGTTACAGTCATTTGTAACGGGAGTTACAAGTACGAAATTGTGACAAAAAAAAATGATGAAATTATGCTTCTAAATGACAAAATAACAGAAAATAAACACTCAAAACAACATTTACAAAAAAACCTACAATACTCAATAAGGTGTGATGGTACTTCACGTCGGACCAAAAGCTCCTTCTGTATAAATCGCAGATCAGGTCTTGCTTGGAGTATTGCTCGCACCTGACATCACGGATGTTGTATGTAGGTAATGTAGCCAACCGAGTCAGTTAAAAAAAAAAAAACTTTGGGGGGGGGGGCCCTGCCAAATATCAGCTTGTGCCTCTGGACTCGATCCAGCATCGAGCCGTGCGACTAGTGGGTGATCCCGAAGTTTCCCGCGATCTAGAACCATTGCAACACCGTAGGGATGTCGGCTCCCTTAGTCCTCTATCGCTTATTCCATGGGGAGTGCTCGGAGGAGCTGTTTAACGCGATCCCGCCGTCCCCTTTCCACCTCCGTACCACGCGCACTGGGCAGGGATTGCATCCCTACGCGCTGGACTTACCGCGGATAAGTACCAATCGATTCTGCAGATCTTTCCTTTACAGAACCGGTAAACTCTGGAACGCTCTCCCTGTTCATATATTTCCCCCCAAGTAAAGTCTCGGGTCCTTCAAGAGGGGCGTGAATGGGCACCTGTCAGGCCGGCATGGCATTCGCAACCCCCGCATACGACCGAATGTCCATGGGCGCCGCTAGACACCTCATGGGTGCCTCGGCGCCATTTGTTGAGATCACAATAAAAAAAATATTTAAAAAAAATCATATTATTCTTTTAAATATTATGTGGTTGTAATAGTTATGTCTAATAAAAGTGCTGATCGAAAATAAATTAAGGCTTCGTAGCATATTTTTTCTGTAATCAGCATTATTGTTTAGGTAACCCCCCCCGTTACGTAACGGGGGTTACTGTAAACAAATACTTAATAATTCAATATGCTTCAAAATACTAACAAAGTAAAGTACTATTCACAGCACTCTCCTTTATTTCCTTACTATTACAAAAGGGCACTTTTATATGTTGTATCAGTAGCCTTTTATACTTTTTCTGTAACGGGAGTTACTAGGCCACAAGGTTCACATTATGCGAGCAAATGGGTCATAAATTAAAGCAAACTTGCCTTTTTTTCAGCACAACCAGAAAGTACAAGTGTTCCACTCTAGACTGATGTTGACACTGTTCCTGTTACTGTCAAAATGTCAGCAGTATAAATGGTTTCAGAGTGTCTCTTAAAATAGTCACCATTGAAATTTCTTTGTATGTCTAAATACAAAGTAATTTAACATGAATATATAAGTGAAAATTTTCCGAAATTTTTACAAATCCATATAATTCAGTCTATAAAGAAGATAGTTAGATAACAATTATCTAGAAAAACTCAATTTTAGAAAATGACCCTCAGGTTCATTAATTTATAGATTCGCCCAGAGGGGACCCTTGCTGGAAAATTGCTAGTAACCTTATTGTGTAGGCCGAGTTGAAAGATGAATTATAGTGAAAGAATTGTTTGCCGGAAATGAGTAGTTTCGGAGAAAAAAAAGAAATTCCCATAAAAAAATTATTTTTCATACAAAATAAAAAAAAAACATTTTTTTTTTAAGTCACAAAAACATTGGTTTTGAATATAAATGTATGTAAAAACAAGGGAAGTGGTATGGGTGTATGTTTTGGTGGTTAAAAAAAAAATTAACCCTAACCTAATGTTGAGGCGGCGCATGTCGTTTTTGCATAAATTCCTATTCAAAATAAATGTTTTGGTGCATTAAAAAAAATAAATAAAAAATCGAAATCCCCCCCTCTGCGTCACTACCTTCCCCACTCGCTGTAGTGTAAACAGACAATTCAGTAACAACTTTAGCGGAGAGCATTTGTGAATAGGCGGGAGGATGCGTGATCTATTGGACAGGCACCCAACTACTAAAGCAATCACGTTCGAGTGCTACTAATGTACTTTCCTAATGCACTAAGATAACATAAACCGTCCTTTATCTCGGGTTGAGGGTTCCAAACAGACACCGGCGGGACTAGGAACTAGTTGGAGGGCTAGCATTAATAGTTTGACTCTTAGGTGTATTTTATTTTTGCACACAGACCACTCATCGTCTCCTGCATAAAAAAAACTTTCAAAAATGATTCCTTCATACAAAAAAAAATTTTTTTTTTATGGAATCTGACACGCTTGGCTACATCACCTACAACATCCGTGATCTCAGCCCATACCACCGGGTGAACTAGGTGCCACGTCAGTGCTTCCCTTCGGTCGTGCGGCTGAACTGGACGGAAAACACAAACTATTTACATAGCCGTTTCGACCGACCTTACATTCAGTGCGGTGGCATCAACCCGCCCGGGTTGGTATCACCGCACTGTCTAGATGACTTTTCTTGCAAAACCGAGATGTGCCGCCCCCGATCCCACCTAGACTTGTGCATACTCTTTAGAGCATATGTATACAAACAGAGCCGGAATAGGAGCGGGGACTCGAGAGGCTAGCGGTGGGTCACAGGGAAAGGTGGTGACCTTCCTCGTAATGTCCCTTAAAGTTAATCCTTACTTGTTTTATATCGTTTTGTGGGTAATTTCATTGGCCATTAGTGCAAATTGAGTTAATTGATCTGACTTTTACAAAATATATGAGTTTAAATGAGTGCCTAAATTTCACGAAATTTCACAATGAAAATGGCATGAAAGTGAAACATATTTAGGGGTGAGCATATTTAATTATGTCAGAGGCACAGGGTTAAATGCTACATAGAAAAAGTGTTGGGTTGGCTATAAAATTGAAGCGCAGGCTACTGGAGTAGCTGAGGGATGGATTTTGTAGGGTTTTTTTTTATGGAAACTGAGACGGTTGGCTACATCACCTACAACATCTGTGATGTCAGCCCATAACACCGGGTGAACAAGGTTGATGCCCTCTTTCTAAAAATACCACTCGCAGCCCGAGGAGAGTCGTGGTTTTTTTTTACAATGTTATGCACGTCAAACAGAGTGTAATTTAGACCATCTTTTTAATAAAAATTATCAATGGGTTAGGTTAGGTGATAACTGTGACCACAAGCGACTTTTTTATTTTTTATTAGCCAAATTTTAGTCGAAAACAACTGTTTAGTGGCTGACTTAACCTCAAATATCAAACATGGATATCTCAGAAACTACACATATCCGCGGGGGGGAGGTTAGGTGGGGGAGGGAACACCCCCCTCCCCCGCCTTCTAATGGGTACCTGTGCTCAAATTATATAGGTATATTTTCCAAAATTTCGAAGACCGAATCTCAGAAACCACACATCACCGCGGGAGGGGGGGGGGGGGGCTGAGGTACCGCCCCCCCCCCCTCCCTAAGTAGTACATGAGCAAACTGGAAATTCCAAGGATATTTACATGATTTAAGATCACAAACTAATGATTCACGTATAAAACCCATAACTATGAGATACCTAACTGTTTCAATAGTCATGTCATGACATGAGTCTCATCATGAGTGTGACTCATCAAACGTCTGCCTTTCCCTTCAATCACACACACACACACATACAATTCCATACCTACCGTCGGTGCATACTAGGTCGATTGGTTTGTGGGTAACCTAAAAATATATTTTAGTTTATAATGACGATAAAGCAAAAAAGTCAACGCAACAATAACCGCAGTGTCCGCAGTTCTACGACTTTGAGTGCCTAAAAAGAATGAAATAAGCAGAAAATAATCATTCGTTTGGTCAAGGACGCGCGGTAAAAAACACAATTTTCTATAAAATGGCATACCTAATATTATATTGGGTGTGCTTCAATGGTGAAATGATAAGCCAAAGGTCTACTGAATGATGAAGATATACTCACAATTTGAAGGAATAATCCAAAGACACAAGGAAAGAGAGTCGACCGACACGACGACGATAATGTAATAATGAGTGAAGTCCACAATACGCAACTACCGCGCAACGCAAGCAAACTTATACTGACGCAAAGATTAATAACCAACTGACTGTTAATACTGAGTAGGTACTGACGTGTGATATAATGCGCGGGGCGGATCTCGGCGTGTCGCCTCCGCAGCGGCTCGTCGGTGTTCTCCCTCGCACCCGCACCGTACTTGTATAGTGTATTCGCGTGGCGGGTCGCCCGCTGCGGGACGATACGCCGAGATCTGTCCCGCGCATTATACTGAACTGACCTGCCATCACTGCGCGCTAGAAAGCGCTAAATTAAATATATTTGATATATGTGTCGCAGTATTAATATTAGATTAGTAAAATTATAATGTTCCTCACAGATAAATAAAATAATGTATAATGTTCCTAGTAAAATCATAATCCTTCGTATTATTGTGAGTCAAAGCAAAAATTCACAATCTTACTAATTAAAGTTGGCATTATTATAATTTTTACTAGACTACCTTAGAAAGATTGTAAAAAACGATATTTTCTCACAATTTTACTGATTGATTGGGCAGATTTTTAGTAAAATTATAATTTTACTAAACATAGCTAGTAAAATTGTATGAAGATGTATAGCGTGCGCTGATTGGTTTAAATATTATCTTAGGACACGAACACGACACGAGCGTCTCGGGGCAATAAGCATCATTGGCGTTCACTGCCATGACTCAAACGAAACGTAACACAAACGACATGCGACACCTCAACATTAGGTTAGGGTTAATTTTAGAAGATGCGTCTAGCGACGCATCTTCTATAAATTAACCCTGATTATTTTTTTTTAATTTTTTTTAAACCATCAAACCACCAAAATATTCACAATGTTTTGGTGGTTTCAAAAAAAAAATAACCAGGGTTAATTTATAGAATATGCGTCGCTGCGCGACGCATCTTCTATATATTAATCTTAGCCTAATGTTGAAGCGGTGGGCAACACTGCATCGAATAACGTCACCGAAACCGACCGGCATTCTTTCTTTTCGCCTTTTCTCGGGTCGCGGGCGTTCAACTCAACGTATTGCAAATTGCTTGTTATTCCACACGTTTTCGTTCCGCAGTGCCTGACCGGTGATCACTCAGAATGTGGCAGTCACGTTCGCTTTGCGCCTTGGCGCTCGTTTTAGTGTTAACTAACTTGGTAGGCGCAAACACCCCAGACACATTGGTGAAAGAATTCAATGAAGAATCCTGGCGTGAGTTACTAAATGGTGAATGGATGGTTGAATTGTGAGTATCCGCGTGTTCCTAACAGTTTTTAGGATTTAGTTAGCTTTATTTCTTCTCACGACAGCCTAACAAAGGCGGACTTCAAAGCATCTGATTCATTTGCAATATTAGATCGGGTCCAATCAGCCTATAAAGTTTACAGTGTAAACTTGCTACATCGCGTTCCATATATTTCGGCTTCTACTAAATCTCTGTTTTGTACTAAGGCACAGTCAAGACTGACTGACGATAGTTGAACATAAATTCGTTTGCGGAATGACATCATTCTTACACCAATATTGGTGATGTCCAGAATTAGCACATTTACTTTGCTTATATATATAGCTATAGATACTTGTAACCAAATGGTAATTTTTTTTTATGGAAACTGACGTGGTTGGCTACATCACCTACATCATCCGTGATGTCAGCCCATAATACCTTTGTGGACTAGGTGCCATGTCAGTGCTTCCCTTCTGTCGTGCTGGCTACACTGAACTGAACGGAAAACACTTTGCTCCTTTTGTGAGGAGCTAGGGTTGGTTCGGTACCCATCGGTAGGCATCGCTGTCGTGAACACAAGTCGCTCTATATAAAACGATCAGAATATGTTGAAAATTGTTGCACAGACCCATTCAATTACAGCGAAAGGCACAAATTATCATATCGCTAACATTCATTCAATAATACTTAGTAGTTAGTTATGTTAAATTGCCACTTATGAGAACGGCCTTGAAGTTGAACGAAGTCTAGGAAGATCGGTTTGTGGTCTGACCTTAAAACTGTAAATTTTTAAGGCTAGTATTTAAGACCACTGGCGACGGTCACTACATTATTTCCCGTACAACAAAAACAACAACAAACAAAACAAAAAAAATATGGAAAGTATATCCCTAAAGTTAAAATTTTAACTGTTGCATTCTTCGACCATATGAAACTATAGACGCATCATCAGGCCAAAACTCCTAAGAAATGTGCGAGCCTCCTGCTGCTAGGGTTGCTGTTGCTACCACGCGATTTGAATTTTCCATCATTCAAGTATTTGTTTATTATTTTATCACCGTACAAATTATCTTTTAAGTATAACTATAATAAACATATCGCTGTAAATCGTTCTGACATCAAAGCAATAAAGAAAATGCCTTCAATATACAATTATTTTCCAAACACAACTCACGAAAATTAACAAATTCCTTCATGCAGATTGTTTTTTTTTCCGCCCTTGCCACACCAACTAACGGCATCTCCTTCTCGGTCACGGATGGCGCGCTTGCGATTTTACGCTTGTCTTGCTCGCACATATACAGGTCGCTGGCTGTCATTTAGTGACAGCTTAGCTGTCAGTCTATTATACACGACAACTACATTAACTGGGCGGTGGACATGTATGGTCACATTTGAAACACTAGCTACAATATTATGTAGATGATCGACAGGGTTAGCTTGGAAGTGCACACGATACAACCACACTCATACCAGAAATGCATGACTGACAGAGACCGATAGTGAGGTACTTTAATAGGATAAACGTATGCTAGAAAGAGATACCGGCTTTTTCGTTAGTTGTGTCGTTCAATGTCAGACCGGCCCGGCCATATTTGTGTCGAAGTAAGCACAATAAAAAAAATGCCATTTCATAAAATTTTGATAGATTATCTGTGATATATGTGATTCCATTTTCCTTCTTGGCTTTCCCATAATAGTTTTTAAATTTTTTCACCCCACACGGAGCAGTTTGTAGGTACCTATATATTGGGCAAACACGCGCGAACGCAGTGACGGATGAATCGAAACTGACAGCTAGGGTATTCTAAGTGGTTCGATTTAGAATACCTGACTTGACACGCAGGGGAAAGCTGATGGTGCTTCTTGTTGTTTTATATAGTTCAATGGTTGCATTATTTAATTTTTCCTATTTTTTCTATGACCACCACGCTTCAGCAAATATTAGGACAAGATAATACTATCATACAGCATGTAACATTATCAACTGGACGACAATGGGAGGACCGTGCCAAGAAGAGAGGTGGCTACCCTGCTGATCTTTAGCGCGACATCTTGTCCTTATCCTTACGGTTATGTGTGTAGTTACATCAATCAATCCATACTAATAATAAATCTGTAAGGGGGAGTAAGTTACTTTGTTGTAGACTCTATGCATGATACTAAAACTAAATTGATGATTTTTAGAATCCTTTCTTAATGTATGTTCCTCCATAACTCTTAAACTGATCATCCGAATTTGATGAAACAAGCACATTTACCTATACGGGACACAGGATAAGCTAAATAAAATTCAGTTCCGGTGACTCTAAGATGTGGCTCTCATACAAAACGAATTGTTCCGCGCTCCGAAATAAAGGTACGGTAGCGGGCCTACTTACTTTCTTCTTTTTAAATACAAATTTCACGCGAGCGAAGCCGCGGGCAAAAGCTATACAAAATATGATAGTAATTATTGGTACTGTGTGGGGTCGGTACTTAATAAGAATAGTCCCACTTCATCTCTCCCCGTGCATGTCGTAAAAGGCGACTAAGGGATAAGCGGCCTGCAGACACCCCGGTCGACTTGTGGCTTTCATGGAAGACATAGGCTGGCTGGGGTAGTTGGAGACTGCGGGGTTTTGCACGAAGGTCCCCAACCAAGCGGGATTAGTTTGCAGGCCTAGAGCCAACCCCAAACCAAAACAACATCAACAACAATAACATATTGTACACACACAGCTACGCGCCATGGTGTCCCGCATGCAACGCACTGCAGACGGCCTGGCGGGAGTTGTCGCTGCGGGCCGACAGCAAGCTGGGCGTGAAGACGGCGGCCATTGACGTGACGAGTTCCGCCGGACTCAGCGGGCGGTTCTTCGTGACGGCACTGCCGACAATCTATCAGTGAGTTGGGCTTACTTTCTGTTACGTCTGACTACACTTAGTGGTGGGTAGTGGGTCACTACAACATCTTGTTAAATCAACCGAAGCGAGAAAACACTAACAGAATCGTGAACAGCTGAAATATACTGTCCGAGGAAGTTATTGAAGCACTCACCATAAACGCATGCAAAACATGAAAAATTATCAAGATGTACTTTTTTTATTATGAAAACTGACATGTAGACAACTACATCACCTACAACGTCCGTGATGTCAGCCCATAACACCGGGTGAACTAGGTGCCATGTCAGTGCTTCCCTTCATTTCACGTCGGCTACACTGAACTGTACGGATAACACGAACTATTTACATAGCCCTTTCGACCGCCGTTTCGCTCAGTGCGGTGGTACCAACCCGGCCGGGATAAACCCTACCACCTAGTATGGTAAGAAGGGAAGGGACCTACAGTTTAACGTGTAATTCCATTAAAAAAAAACCCCTGGCCCATCAAATATACTATACCATACTATAAAGCCAAATGCATACTAGTAAGCCAAAAAATTGTGCCCACAGTGTAAAGAACGCTGAGTTCCGGCAGTACAAGGGTCCGCGAGATGTGGAGAGCATGATGACCTGGCTGCAGGACGCTCGCTGGAAGCAGACCGAGCCGCTGTCCTCGTGGAAGAACCCCGACTCCTACCAGATGTCCGTGCTGGCGTGGTTCTTCAAGCTGAGCCAGGCGTTGAGGGTGAGTTGCGGCTGTATTAGGGACAAATAGAACGATAAAAAATGTATGGACGCCGGACTGTCAAATGCTTGTATGAGAACTAGCGTCGCCGAGTTGCGGGGAGCGGAGTGTACTATATTCCACTAAGTATTCCACTATTGTGCACACTAAACTTGGCTGTAGTGTTTTACACGTAAACACAGAGCATGCGGGCATTTAAAAACAGGTTTTTGCGAACGCAGCCGATGACAGACTGAGGGGCCAGCGCGCGACCGTCCTATGAAACAAGTATGCTTTTACTTATATCGTGTGTTACGCTGGCGAGGATAGGGTTCGGGGTCCATACCTTTTTTATCGTTCTAGAGGGACAACACGACTGGAGACACACGACGAATGTCTTTCCGTAGTCCTAAAATCTACTCTTAAATCTCGTGAATAAATGGCGTTTCCCTGGAGACTTTAGTCTGCATCTACAATATGGAAAACACACCCTCCTCTACTGGGCCTGGATATGTTCTGTGAAGCCATATCGTAAGCTTAGTTCAACATCTTCCTTCAAACTGTAAATCCCTTCCCTTTCCTCTCGCTATGTGTTCTTAATAGGCTCAAATTGTGTCCAACTCAATTGGTGCCACCACCGTACTGGACGTAAGATTATATGCAAAACGCTTTGTTTTGGAAATATTTGTACTCAGGAAGACCGTTGGCTGACACTTGCCATCAATACAGCAATTTTGAAGAGGGATTTTTTCAATATTTCTTTAACTTTTTTTTAATACAATAATTTGCTGGACAAACCTACGCTTGCCTCAAGGAGCATACTCACCGGGAGCATTCGCTTCATGAGCTTCGCGGCGCGAACAAAAATTCACGCTGCAAATAAAATGTCTTCTTAGTAAAATAATAGATATATTTTTTTTTATGAAATGAATGAAATTAAATGAAATTAATTATTGCCATATGAATGATCAATAAACAGTAAACAAAACAAAAAAATATTAAATTAATGTGATAAATTAAATTAAATGTAATGAATGAAATAATTAAAGCTAGTTGTTATATTGTTTATTTTAATTTTTTTTTAATAACTGACATAGCATACTTTATATTAGATCATAATCTAAATGACCCGATGAATAATTAAATTAAATGAGAGATACTTAAGAACTGACAGACTCAACGGATTTTTTATTTAAAGTACATGAAGCCTTGGGGCGAGTTTGAATTGATACTAAGTTTTTTTGTAATGTCACAGGCATTGAATCGTGCTGAAGTAGATTAAAATATCAATACAGTTACTATGGGGCTGGCAAAGCCAGGAATGGCTAAAGCCATAAAAAAAATGTATGATGCGTGGCGATTTTACTCGCTATTTTCAGAAGTTAAATTTATTTGTAAGTACATATAACATGTAATTGGTCACATTTTATGAATTTTTGTTCCCAGCGTGAATTTATGTTCACAGCCCGAATACTCCCGGTAAGTACGCTCCATTAAGCGTAACAAAAAAGGCATACTAAGCCAGTTACAAGTTGATGCAAACACTTCTATTTCTAAATAATATTTTGTGTTTTTATGTTAGTACTATGCACATACTAAATTTAACTTCTATTTCGTTAGAATGGCAACTAGTGATTTCTAATTTCTACCGAGAAGCCTAATTTGAAAAAATCTACACCTCCTGTTCCTTTCCCATTTAGGATCCCAAGCTCCATCCCTTGGACCCAAGAGTACAGGCTCGATGGCAAAAACTGGTAAGGACATTGAAGGCTGTTTTTTCTTTTTCAAAAAGGTCCACTACAATAGCTGAAAACCTAATTTCATGTCCACACCAATAATTTTTTTTTTATTGAAAGCGCGACATATGGCGCCGAGCCACCCGTAAGGTGTCTAACGACGCCCGTGGACATTCGGTCGTGTAATTGTATGTAATTTTAGAAATGTATGGTCCTTTGAACACGCCGCTCCATCGCCAGTCCAAATTTCTTATATAGGCAAAGAATTGAAAGAACTATAGTACTTTTTTTTTTTACTTTACTTGTTGTTGTTGTTGTTGTTGTTTGCTGCCCAGCCTCTTGGGAAGGCGAGTGGGCCATTCTCCGCACTGAGACCTCAAGACGGTCCGTTGTACGTTGGCGATCGGGTAGTGCTACTCCAGCCACCCGAGCTCTTTCATGAAGTGGAGCACTCTTCTTGGTCGCTTCCACACTCCATGGGCAGTTCCCACCTTCCCAAGAAACTGCAGTCGTACTTCTGCCACCACCGGGCACTCCAGGAGCACGTGGGTGGCTGATTCGTCCTCCGCCATGCAGCCTCTGCACAGGGGACTGTCGGTGACACCTATTGTAAACAAGTGTCTGTTAAGTGGGCAATGACCCGTAAGAAGTCCTACCGCCATACGCAGTTGACCCCTGTGGAACTTTAGCAGGCGCTTCCTGAGTCACAGGTCCGGTTTGGGAATGGCTTCCCGGGATTGCCTGCAGTCCCTGGTGTTGGCCCAAAGATTTTCATGTTTAGATTTTGTAAGTTGATATAGCCAATATTTGAACTGGCTGATTGGTAAGGGTACATACGATTCTGGGCCTTCTGCACTCCAGCTGGGGGTGCAGAAGGCCCACTCCAAACGGGGCTCCGTTTAGCCAGGTCGTCCGCCGCATCGTTCCCGTAGGAGCCGCTGTGCCCCCTGATCCACTGTAGGGTTACCTTGTTGTTTACCGCTATACCCTCTAGTGCCTGGTGGCACTGGAGTATCAGTCCGGAGTTGATTGTCACGGTGTTTAGGGCCTGTAGCACCGATGCGCTGTCTGACAGTACTCTGATCTGGTATCCAGTGATTACTTTACTTTTATGTAGTTGGACGGATCGGAAGCGAAATATTTGCGAGACTGATCGTACGGACATACCGTGTGGGGTCAGTACTTAGAAAGAATAGCCCCACTGCATCTCTCCCCGTCAATCAGTCAGCGTGTAAGCGCCCTCCCGGCCTTCAGCGGTACGGAACCACTGCTTCTGCCGACGTACTTGATGTCGTCGTCCCACCTGGAGGATGGTCTTCCCACACTCCCCGTCTCTCCCCGTGCATGATGTAAAAGATGACTAAGGTATAAGGACAAGATGCCATGCATAAGGGCGACAGGCTAGCCACCTCTCACCTTGGCCCAGTCCTTCCGCCGAGTCATGCAGCAGGTGGGTCTTCGTGCCTTACTAGCTACTGCCCATGGATATTCGGTTTGGGGGGCTGCGAATGCCATGCAGGCCTGACTGGTGCATATGTACACCCCCCGAGAAGGACCTGAGGCTGTACTTGGGAGAAAACTTGTTGTTGTCGTTGTTTTGGTTTGGGGTTGCTTCTGGGCCTTCGTGCAAAACTTCGCAATCCCCAGCTACCCCAGCCAGCCCCTGTCCTCAAAATGAAAGCCACAAGTCGACTGGCGCGTCTACAGACCTCTGCAACGGAAGATGGAGAATGGAGTATGCCCCCTCGTTGGTTGTTAAGCACACTGCACTCCAACAAAACATGCTCGGCTATCTAGGCCTAGTGGACTATCCGTAATACCCATGGTGTGTAGATGTTTATTTAGTGAGCAGTGGCCGCTCATCAGACTAACGGCTATTCTCAGCTTAGCCCAGGCCAGGTCGATTAGCTTCGGTCTGCTTCGGTTAGCTAGCCTTCGGTCTGGTTTAGGAGGAGCAGCTCTCGACTGTCTGCACTCCGCGCTTAAGCCCTCTCCAATGCAGGCCTTTTGCGCGTCCTACAGCCTTACTTCAACCAGCCGAGTTCTTCCAGGAGGCGGCACACTCTCTTTGGGTCTTGGCACACCTCTAGAAGTGTAGTAGGGCCTCCCAGCTCCTTCGCTCTTATGTCTGCCAACTCCTCGCACTCCAGCAGCACGTGGGTGGGTGTCTCGTCCGCCTGCAGGCATGCTCTGCACAGTGGACTGTCGTTACTCCAATTACATAGAGGTGTCTGTTAAGTGTACAGTGACCAGTAAGCATACCTATCACTACACATAGTTTTGACATTTGCAGGGTATCCACACAATGCTGATGGAGACGTATGGGCTTCCAGTGTGGGGCTCGTATCTCATCTTCGCTCTTGCGACCATCTTCATTGGAGCCATCCTCGGATTGGTGAGTTTATTTTGTAACAAGACTTTGCCCGTCACTTTATAGGGTGTGTAAAATTGGCTTTTACCTATCTTGTGGTGTCGAAATCAGGTAGAAAGGTGCAGCGAGGATTTTTGTTTTTATTTTTTTTATGGAAACTGACACGGCTGGCTTTGACATCTTGGTGACCTAGGTGCCATATCAGTGCTTCGGTCGTGCCTGCTACACTATACTAGATGGAGAACGAACTATTTACATAGTTTAAAGCTACCTCTCATTCAGTGCGATGGTAACAACCCGCGCTAGTTAAGCAGTAAGGTGAGAAGGGAAGGGACCTACAGTTTTACGTGGAATCCGAACCGCGGTCAGCCTCCAACGGTCGAGCGGTCACCCATCCGCCCAGGTGTGCTTATTCACGACCAACAGTCGACCGACCGCACAACTGAGCTAGCGAGGCTGACAAAAGTATCGAGGATTAATCGGAACCCACTTTTTTTTCATTTCACAGCCCCAAGATCTAGGTCACCTACACCTACATAGACATATATCCAGGCAAAAAAGAAAGGTTTTTATTTCTTCTCTTAATGGATCTACATCCATCTACTGCACGTAAATGCCCACCAGTACTGTTGTTGTTCGGACTCGTTCTCCGCGCCTAAGCCCGCTCCAATGCAGGCCTTTTGAGCGTGATACGGCCTTACTCCAACCAGTCGAGTTCTTCCAGGAGGCGGCACACTCTCTTTGGATCTTGGCACGTCTCTTGAAGTGTAGTAGGGCCTCCCGGCTCCTTCGCCCTTAATGTCTGCCAACTCCTCGCACTCCAGCATCACGTGGGTGGGTGTCTCGTCCGCCTGCAGGCATGCTCTGCACAGTGGACTGTCCCTTACTCTGAAATTTAGAACTGAGAGTATGTTTGTATGTGAGAGTGTGGGGTCGGTACTTTAAAAGAATAGCCCCACTGCATGTCCCCCCGTGTATGTCGTAAAAGGCGACTAAGGGATATGACTCCCTTCTTATATTACTAGGTGGTAGGGTTTAACCCGCCCGGGTTGGTACCACCGCACTGAATGAAAGGTCTTTCGAAACGGCTATGTAAATAGTTTGTGTTTTCCGTCCAGTTCAGTGTAGCCGGCACGACCGAAGTGAAGTACTGACGTGGCACCTAGTTCACCCGGTGTTATGGGCTGACATCACGGATGTTGTAGGTGATGTAGCTAACCGTGTCAGTTTCCAAAAAAATAAAAAATGTTTAGGTTGTGTATAAATCTATTTTAACCGCTACGGCCTGCGCTGGCGCGGCGGCGCGTCGAACCATCAAGAGAGGCGCCGGCGGCAGCGCGGTGTAAGATGGCGGCGGCGGAGGCGCGGCGCGGCGGCGCTCATGTCTACACTAGGGTGTGGAACTGTCTTCCGGCGAGTGTGTTTCCCGAATCCTTTGACCTTGTCAACCTCGGTGGCTCAGTGGTGCGGTCGGTCGACTGTCGGTCGGATCATAAGCACGCCTGGGCGCTGTCAGTGTATGGATGGGTGACCGCTCGACCGTTGGAGGCTGACCGCGGTTCGGATTCCACGTAAAACTGTAGGTCCCTTCCCTTATTACCTTACTAGGTGGTAGGGTTTAACCCGCCCGGGTTGGTACCACCGCACTGCATGAAAGGTCGGTCGAAACGGCTAGGTATTTATATAGTTCGTGTTTTCCGTCCAGTTCAGTGTAGCCGGCGCGACCGAAGGGAAGCACTGACATGACACCTAGTTCACCAAGGTGTTATGGGCTGACATCACGGATGTACGAGTGATGTAGCCAACCGTGTCAGTTTCCATAAAAAAAAAAAAAAAAATTCATATGGCAGACTGCTCTCGAACTTGTCACAATTTGTTCTATCCGGTTCGATTACACCCACGAAGAAGAACCGACAAGAAACTTCGCAGGGTAATTTATTTACTATATGAAAAATGTATTATTTAAACATTTTGCTCAGGGGTACTTCAGTCTCAGAAAATTCGCTAAGGGGTACCGATTAAAATTCATCACCATAATTTAATTTTTTAGCTCATATATGGAGAGAGCTTCGAAAACGTCACTGGAAGCATCCTACAGAATATGGATAGATAGAGAGTGGGGAGGTCGAGAGCGGGACTGGTGGTTCCCCGCGTCCTAGTCAACGCAGACTAGCTGACAAGGGCTTGATGCGAGCCGAAACGTGAAGCATGCGCGGGAAATTCAGAGTGGCCACTCGCTAGTCCCGACCTCGATTAACACCCTCCTCTACTGCCGATGGGCCCGGATATGTTCGGTGAAGCCATCGCGAGCTTAGTTCAACACCTTCTAATTGGGAACCGCTGCTATAGATTTATCTCATAGCCAAGATCCCCCTTAAATGTCAACGTTCTGTGGACACAGTTGCTTGTGTGCTGCGTGGACCTGCTGATGCCGCCGCGCGGGGACGGCTACCGGCGCGTGGAGCTCGTGCCGAGCGAGGATCTGACGGAGCCGCCGCCGGAGCACGAGCTGATCCACGAGGACCTGCTCGACGACGACACCGCCGAGAAGAACTCGGGCAGCGACACGGAGGTATTTGACTTATGGGTTGCCAGTGGCTATTGTTGCGCGGTGTGATGATGTTGACAATGATGATAATGTAATGTTGACAATGATGATAATGAAATGTTGACAAAAATGATAATGGAATGTTGACAATGATGATCTTGAATTTTGACGTTGACAACGATGATGATGAATTTTGACGTTGACAATGATGATGATGAATGTTGACACTGACAATGATGAAAGCCAATAGAATGGTTGCAATCAGATTAATAGTTTCAGAGAAATGCGTGGACAAACATAGATACATACATACATAAAAACATACATACATACGTACATACCAACATACATACAAACATACATATACTTTGAAATTTGGCACACCTGTTTAGAAACCCACATAGATTAACAATACGAATATTGTGCAATTCCAACTATATTACATACCTACGAGTCGAATTGATAACCTCCTTTTTTTAAGAAGTCGGTTAATAAAATGTATTCCGCCCATCCTTCCAGTCATCTGAGAACGAGGAGGAGGACAACAGCGCGTCGCAGAAGACCTCCTCCGAGGAGACGGCCAAGGAGGTCTCCGGGGACGGCGCCGGCGAGGTCCGCAAGCGGAGGCCGAGGAAGGCCGACTAGGCGTCTGAATTCAGCGGCAGATAAAATAATCGAGTATGTATTTTAGAGCAAAATTAAGCCATCGGCTATTCCGTAGCGGCATTCGAGATCTTAAATGACCGCTACTAATGTAGAGTGTTTTCATTTTACGAAGGCACGAGGGGTACTAGGTAGGAAGTGGTGCGAGAGGCGAACGCGCGGAGCTCAGTGGAGAACGAACTCGGCGCCAGGTCGGTACACACGTTTTACACGTCTCAGCGTCGCTCCGTCGAACCGAGTCGTTCCCTACTGAGCTCCGCGCGGTCTTGCACCAATTCCTACCTCGTACACCTCGTGCCTTCGTAAAGTGAAAACACTCTACCCAAGTTACAGAAAATCAACTGAATAGGAACACTAGCCTTCGAGGCCACAGTCAGCCAGCCGGTCAGTCAGTCAAGAGTGTATTCGTCCACTGCTGGACATACACCTCTCAAATTTTTCTCCAGACTACCTCCGGCCTTTAGCGGTACTGAACTCGGATGTGGAGAAACGCACGGGGCGGACCATGCAGTCAAAAATAAATTGTGAAGTATGAAAGGATTAATTAAATGGACCTAAATGTATACAATATAGTCTGTTTTTTTTTTTTTGAAGACGGAGGAAAGTGACGTTTGGAGTGTTGCCAGTTTCTGGCAAATTTTAAATAGGCATTTAGTTGCTATCTAATAGAGTTGCTATCTGCTAGTTAATAGATTGATTAACTAATGAAATGCTGTAAACTCTAATATTTACCTAATTGTGGATTTAATTGACAACATAATTAAGCTAAATCTAGCTAGAAAATTGTTAAGTTTAAGGCAGCGCCACAGGTTGCGCATAATACGTGTGAAGGTGACACACCTTCACACGTATTATGCGCTACCTGTGTCGTGTAAAAGTCGATACTATTTTCATCGACTACAATCACTAGTGGTGCAAAGCGTGCAACGCTCTAATGTCAGTCAAACGTCAATAGTCAACAGGCTAGAACAGCCTAGCAACAGTCGGAAAATCTGCTGGCATGGCACCTAACTCAGCATGTTTTCGCGAGGAAAGATGAAACGGCAACTTTTTATATAAAGGGAATTCAGAAAAAAGTTTTTTTTTTTTTTTTTTTTTCTTAATCTTTATTTTGTTTAGGGCTTTAGCCATTCCTGGCTATGCCAGCCCCATAGTAACTATATTGATTTTTATTGTACTTCAGCACGATTCAACGCCTGTGACTTTACAAAAAAACTTAGTATGAATTCAAACTCCTCCCCCTGAGCTCGCCCCAAGGCTTCATGTACTTTAAAAAACAGGTTAAGTCTGTCAGTTCTTAAGTCTCTCAATAGCTTCTGCCTCAGTTCTTGGTTCCGGGCACATTCCAACAGTATATGGAGTAGGTCCTCTTCTATCCCACATATGCTACAGTTGGGTGATTGTGCTATCTTCATAAGGTACATTGTCTTATTTGTTGGAATGTGTCCAGATCGTAGTCTCAGGCCCATTACAATTTCTGTTCTCGGTCTGTCGCTCTTGGCAAACCAGGGAATTTTTAACGGTTCACACTGCATTGTTCTGTACCATATACCTTTCTGCACTGATCTCTCATCGAAATATTGCTTCCACATATTATAACAGTTCTTTTTTATTTCGGGTAGGTGGTCAGTGCAGAAAGTTTTACATTGACTAATTATTGCATCAGATGTACGAGCCTTACTAGCCAGGCAGTCAGCCTCCTCGTTGCCCGCAATACCAACGTGCGATGGAATCCATTGTAGAGTTATGCTCTTACCTTCGGTGCTCATTTTATATATATCTTTTAATATTTCGTATGAAACCGATCTTCCAAGGTTGCCCTTCGTACAGGACACGAGGTGTTGAAGTGCGCTTTTTGAATCTGTGAGTATGACTGTCTTATTAGAACCGGTCGATGTGCTGTACGAAAGGGCCTCTGAAACAGAAAAAAGTTATTTGACTTTTTTGTTACTATTGACCCCAATAATCATTTCCTAAATTCAATATAATGAGCCTTATCCCAATATACAAAGAGTTAGTATATTTCAATGCCGAAAGTCGGCCCCTCCGCCGTTCCAAAATTGGAACGCGACGTTTCTGTCACCTTTCGGTGTCGTTCCAATTTTGGAACAATGACGCCGGAAAGCAGTGGTCCCGTACCGCTGAAGGCAGGGAGGACTGGACGAAAATTGGAGAGTCCAGCAGTGGACGCTTACACTCTGACTGGCTGTAGGTTTGTCTCAATGGGCGTTCATTCAGTACGTTGGTACTGATCCGAGGTAGCCTTAACCGCATTGTAAAGTAAGACAATCTGTTTTGTATGGAAGTTGATATTTAAACTATTTTCCTCATCAAAGGGGCAGAACTTGAGAACTTCCAGCATTGTATATTTTATGGTCAAGCTTAGAACTAGTGACAGCAAGTTGACTTTTATCAATATTGCCATCATTTTGTTTCTTTGAGGGGCAAAAAACTTTGCCAGATATAAGGAGACTTATAAACAGAATTTAGTATTGAAAGATAAATTTGTCCTTTTTTATTGTTTTTTTTTATTATGAGTAATAATGTAAAAATAAATAAATAAATCTATGTACTTCATAGTATGGATTGAGTGGAAAAATGTTTTAAATTTAATCAATCTGCACGAATTTGTGTAATAATTTATTTAGCCATAAATTATTGTTTTTGCAGCGTTTTTGTGCAACCTTACTTGAAAAGGTTGTTTTTTAATCAAATACTTGGCTACTATAATATTATTTTTGTGTACATTTTTATTTCCCTGCAATTTTAACTCAAAAATAGTTTAATTTTAATTTTTTTTTTTTTTTTTTTTTTTTTATTGAAACTGACACGGTTGGCTTACATCACCTACAACATCCATGATGTCAGCCCATAACACCGGGTGAACTTGGTGCCACGTCAGTGCCTCCCCTCGGTCGTGCCGGCTACACTGAACTGGACGGAAAACACAAACTATTTACATAGCCGTTTCGACCGACCTTTCATTCAGTGCGGTGGTACCAACCCGGGCGGGTTAAACCCTACCACCTAGTAATATAAGAAGGGAGTCATATCCCTTAGTCGCCTTTTACGACATACACGGGGAGAGATGCAGTGGGGCTATTCTTTTAATGTACCGGCCCCACACGGTACGAAATTAAAATATTTATTTTTCTTCTTTAAGCTTTTTTATATAGGATTTTTACATAGAAATACAAATATTATTTTGGAATGTGTTTAAGAATTTGCCATTCTATAATGTGTGAGTTATATAAATTACAGTGGTATTAAATTTACAATTCATGGTAAAATTATTTTATAAAGAATGACATTCATTCTTGTATTGTGGAGCTGTACAGGAGACAATGCTGGTGAATGGGTCGACTGTACGTGTCTTTGAACGCCCCGTATTATGATAACTGGCGACCCCGCACGACTAATGACGTGAAGTTAAGGTTTACTTGATATTCCATAATTAATTGTAATGATCTGAACTTCGCCAGTTTGTGCAAAAAGGCTCAATATTTTGGAAATAAATTATAGTAATGAATTGAATTTTGAATCCTAGTTCAGTAAAAAATTATGTTTTAAAATAATATAATTTTATTATGTAAAATAAAAAAATGTGTTTGCTCAAAAATTCATTTTTTTATTACAACATTCTTGTGTTCTTAGAAAATAATAAAATATAAAAATGTTTTAAAGTACTTACTGGTAAGCTTAAAATTCTAAAATACTTTTTACAGTCACATTAAGTAGGTTTCTTTTCATTTTTGCGCAATACAAGAGTTATAGTGCAACTCAAAAATAATTAAAATTAATAAAATAACAATTTTGGGCCAAACATATGGCACATCTCCAAGAACACTCTCCGACGCATTTAACTCACTCTTGACATTTAAATTAATATAAAGCACAAATCCTTTGCATAAAAATAGCATAGATAGATAAACCACACCAGTGAACAACATCAAGGTTTGAAACATGTAATAGACAATTTTGTACGTGCAGAATTAGCTCTGACTGTTTTAAAAAAATATCTGTATTAACTGTATGAACTGTATGACTGCAGATTATAGACACCTGATGCGTATGCTACGAGAAAGTTGAAAATCTGCCGGCATGGGGCCTGAGGTGTTTTTGGCTCTGTCGACTGCACTGTTGGTCCCGGCTCCCGGGTTGAAAAAAGAAAGAGTTACGTACGAACGTTGTTCTCACGCTGCAGAATAGAAATAGGCATTCATAGGTGAATGCGCTCCGCCGCCACGCCGCCGCGCCGCGCGCCACCGACGGGCCATCGATTAAGCTGAAATACGCGCACTTCACGTATTAAATTTGAGGAGTGAGTAGGCTTTTTACACAGAGCATCAAATGCGCGTGCGCCTCCTAGAGGCGCCCTGAGCGCGATTTCTCTACAACGCCGTTGAAGCCTGTGGGCGTGGCCTATGACTTACATTATGTGTGTTGTGCGTGTGCCTAACTTGCTCCTCTTTGTGTGTAGTGTCGATACTAGCACACACACACACATACGAAGCGCTAGCAGCACTGCGTGTAGTTTTTGGGTTTCAAATATTATCGCTTAGGGCGTCTCTAGTAGGGGGGGGCGCGCGGTAGGTATTTGATGCTCTGTGGTTTTTTATATAGTAAAAAAAAATTGGTATGGGAACGTGATCAGTATCTGATACACATACTCCCCTTAGCGTAAAGTTACCTACTAATGAAAGACCTTATATGTGACCCAAAATGGATGACTACGGAATCCTAAAATCGATGTACGAAAATGTTACATGACTTTCAGGTGCCTAAAATCTAAGCCCATATTCCACAAGTTGGCCCACCGAACTCTGAGCCTGCGTCTCAACAACGCGTCTTAGCAATATTGACACCAGGGATATTAAATGTTTAAAAGGGGTAGATATGTTGTCTACATATTTTGTTGTTTACAAATGGCACGACCTTGAGCGAATGAACCACAACGCCATGAGATAACTTTAATGTTAAAGTCTAAGCGGCGGGTGGCCGAGTGGTTTGGGCATCGGCTTCTCATGCGAGAGGTCCAAGGTTCCAATCCGGTCGGCGTGTACCAATGAGTTTTTTTCTGACGAAAAAATTTACGTGCATACCTACACCTGCGGCTTCACCTTTCGGAACTGATGTAAAACTGTAGGTCCCTTCCCTTGCCCCTTACTAGGTGGTAGGCTCAAATTAAAGCCGACTGGGTTCGTGCCACCGTACTGGATGTAAGATGGCCGCATAGCAGCCTCGGTTGTGTTCTCCTCTAGTCCAGTATAGCCAGCAATCCAGGGAAGTCTCCGGTATGGCACCTACCTTCTCTGAGGTGATATTGGTTGATCGGAGCATGTGCTTTGACCCCTCCGACTCAGTCAACCACACCGGATTAAATAAAAAAAAAGTATGTTCAAAGTAGGACGGCATGTCTGTTGGTGAGAGCAAAAGTACACTTTGCTCTGCATCGTCCGAACGTGTCTGAACATGCGTGGCGTGTCGTTGTTGCGAGACTGAATTCAGATAGGACAAGTGGCCTGATTTTAAAGTTCCACTTGCGGAACTCAGATAACACATCGAACTATTTTTAACATACAATATCATTGATTGAAACCGACAATTATTGCGCCAATAATCGAGGGTGTGGAAGGAGTATTTAAAAAACAAAATTTCATGTAAAAAAAACCAGTTGATGAGAGTTAAATTGTTCCAAATAACCTCTGGTATAACCCCTTTCAAGGAATAGATCGAATTTCCAGTCACCCTGTACAGACGGGAGGCGTGATATGTGGTCCCCGGGCTCATTATTCGGTGGGTTGGTCCAAATGAGACAAACATTTTTGTTACATAGTCTCTTAATTTTTTTTGTTAGAGCGAGGTGACACTGAAATGAATGCCTTTTCGGCCAATGTGTGGAGCGGACTGGTTGTGTATATTATAAAACATAGTATTAACGGTCTGTAGTCCTGTTTTTTTTTTTTTTGCAAGACGGACGAAAGTGACCTTTGAATGATATTAGAGGGTTGCGCCCTTCACACAACTAGTTATTGCGACGATAAAAATACTATCGAATTTTATTGATTAAATAAAGTTAAACAAAATAATTATTTTCTTTCTGGTATCACTATGCACACCACTAATAAGTAGAGTGTGGGGTCGGTACTTAAAAATAATAGCCCCACTGCATCGCTCCCCGTGCATGTCGTAAAGAAAGACGATTAAGGGATAAGAGCAAGATGCCGTGCTTAAGGGCGACAGGCTAGCCACCTATCACCTCGGGACGATCCTTCCACCGTGTCATGCAGCAAGTGGGTCTTAGGTAAATTCGAGTTTACAGCATTGGCATCGATAAAATTATCAATAACATCTACACGGCTATATAAAATTTGTCCAAAACTGGCAACACTACGAACGACACTTACCTCCGTCTTGCAAAAAATTAAAAAAACCAGACAGTAGTGATGTAAAAAGTTCCAACGTTTGTAGGTTTCACAGTTTTTACGAGAGTGCATAATTGTTCCATGTATTTTTGTTCGTAATCAAATTATTTACCGACTGCACTAAACAAAATGTATGAAAATATGTTAGTAAAATAAAAAAACTTCTGCTCTTAGAGGGGGACAACCAGTGCGTTAGTGAGAATAGCGCAGACGCACTCTAATGCCTGGTTGACACGATGCGAGTTCACGCACGAGAAATGCTTCTCGAACGCATTCACGCACCGTGTAGACAGTTCTCGCAAGCTCGCATGCGCGCACGAACTCAGCGTCGTTCGCGCGCGAACGAGTTCATGCATGCTTATTAGTTGGCGTTCGAGAGGAGCGTCTCGCACGAAGTTTGTTGGTGCAAAAAAGTTTTCTTAGTGGTTTTTGGTTGTTTACGGCACCATGACAAAGTGAACTGATGTGCAAATGATTAAGTTATCTTTATATACCTACTTATCCATTTCCTTATCCACATAGATCGGATGACTCCCTTCTTATATTACTAGGTGGTAGGGTTTAACCCGCCCGGGTTGGTACCACCGCACTGAATGAAAGGTCGGTCGAAACGGCTACCTATGCACTTAAATAGTTGGTGTTTTTCGTCCAGTTCAGTGTAGCCGACACGACCGAAAGGAAGCAATGACATGGCCCCTAGTTCACCAATCTATTATGGGCTGACATCACGGATGTTGTAGGTGATGTAGCCAACCGTGTCAGTTTCTATAAAAAAAAGATCTTTCTGTTTTTTTTTTCTTTATTTTATTTCTTATCAAACAACGCCGTATAATAAACGCTAATATTGCACCAATACACGCCACACCTTCGTCTACAGACTCCATTTTTGCAACTGACAAAATAGAGAAACACTGACGAGCTCGAACGAGATGTGGAATAGTGTAAACAGTTCCACGAACGCTTCACGAATGCGAGTTTTCTCGTTCGAGGAGCCGGCATGCTTCTCGTGCGTGAAACCTCGCATCGTGTCAACGTACCATAACGCTGCACAGTACGCGGCAGTAATTTATGCACGACGGTCTTTAGAAAGAGACAATGGGTTTGTAGAGCGTCGTCCCTGTCTATCGCATAGAGACCTGCGATTTAGTGCAACAGGTCGTCCCCCTCTAAAAGTTAGTATTTCGTATTTTATTAAAAGTAATATACCACCACGTTTAGCAATGTATTAGAACAAGATAACTATCAAACAGCAAGTAAGGCACGAAGACGGAACCGCTGCACGACTCGGTGGAAGCACTTTGCCTAGGTGAGGTGTGGTTATCCTGTCGCCCTTTAGCACGGCATCTTGCTCTTATCCCTTAGTGACCTTTTACGACATGCACACGGGGAGAGGTGCAGTGGGGCTATTATTTTAAGTACCGACCCCAAACGGTTCCTAGAAGGTGTGGAACTTAGCTTGCGATGGCTTCACCGAACATATCCGGGCCCATCGGCAGTAGAGAAGGGTGTTAATCGAGGTCGGGACTAGCGAGTGGCCACTCTAAATTTCCCGCGCATGCTTCACGTTTCGGCTCGCATCAAGCCCTCGTCAGCTAGTCTGCGTTGACTAGGACGCGGGGAACCACCAGTCCCGCTCTCGATCCCCCTCTCTCTACCTATCCATATTCTGTAGGATGCTTCCAGTGACGTTTTCGAAGCTCTCTCCGTGTATGAGCTTAGCGTCGATCTTGGCAGCCTTAGATTCTTGAAGAGACTGTAGAGCGACTTCGCTGGTAGTCCTCTTGCTCCGATTTCCACAGCGAAGAGATCAGTCTTGAATCCGTCTCTCACAATCCGGTCTACTAAGTTGCAGTACTTGTTAAGTTTGATGTTGTGGTCCTTCGGTATGTTACTTTCCCATGGAACTGTAAGTTCAACAAGTACTACATGCTTTGTACTACATATAATGTAATAAAGTCCGTATTGTCCGAGCTTTTGATGGTCCGATGTAGGCCTGCTCCACAATGTCCGTCAGTTAGTCAGTCTGTGTGTAAGCGTCCACTGCTGGACATACGCCTCTCCAATTTTCGTCCACTCCTCCAGGCCTTCAGCGGTACGGAACCACTGCTTTCCGTCGACGTACTTGATGTCGTCGTCCCACCTTGCGGGTGGTCTTCCCACACTCCGTTTTAATGCCCACGGCCGCCAGTGTAGGACAAGGTTACTCCAACGGTCGTCATCTCTTCGGCTAACGTGCCCAGCCCACTCCCATTTGAGCTTAGCCACCCGGCGTCCAATATCGAGTACTTTGGCATATAATTGCTCGTATATAATAGATCGGATAATCGATTGATCAAATGATTGTTCCATGATGAGGTCGCGGCGCTGTGCGGGTGCTATGGCCGCAAGGCTGGTGCACTCGGGTTAGTGGCGGGTTAAGATCGGATAATCGAGGTAGGTACTACTGTACCTATAATTTTTTTTAATGCTTCGAGGCAAGAATATAAATGGAGGCAGGATTAGGAGTATCAAAATTGTCCTACGTATAATGCGCGGGACGGATCTCGGCGTGTCGTCGCCGCAGGGGGCGACCCGCCACGCGAATACACTATACAAGTGCGGGTGCGAGGGAGAACACTGACGAACCGCTGCGGCGGCGACACGCCTAGATCCGTCCCGCGCACTATAAGTGTTACCAATATGTCATACTCCATATGTCGCTTTTTATGTCACTGGTAACACTTTTGGTGCCCCCCCCCCCCCGCCCCCCCCCCCCCCCTCCTCCTATCAGAAATGGTTACACCAAACGTTCGCACATTTTGATTATTTCAGCGAATTTTTCTCGTTAGAACTTGCGAGAACAAGTTAGACCATATTTAAAAATTTGGTAAGCCGACAGATTAAAATACATAATAGCAGTCCTTTTGAAATGATGCGTGCCTAAGTTATGGCATATAGGTAAATAAATTGATTATGTCAAAGTTGGTAGGTAGCAATATGATATCTTATTGTGAATGTTTGCCTTGTATAAAGACTTAAAGTTTAGCGTTGCATTTATATAAATTAATTAATTAATATTGACTATTAATAAAACATTGCTAATTACATTGTGTATTTATTTCATCCAACTTGCCTCTTACTAGGTGGTAGACTACGGTGGCCATTCGTCTCGCCCGATACACCGGGTCTTGTCACCGGTTTAGTATCTCAGTCTCGGTCGTCCCACCTTACCACGAAATGTCCCAGTCGGGATCCAAAAGCCAGTTAGTTTTATCCATACTAATATATGTGTTACTTAGAATAACAGTGAACTATCTCCACTAAAAGTCGTATATTGTAATTAATGTGTTTATTTTACAGGTAACATATCTGAATTGTTATATGCACAATATTATTTTAGTTAACTCAAAGACAAATTAGGAATACAATTAAAAGTATAAAAAAAAATGGAGTTAATTAGGTAGAGGTAGTGCCCTGTTATTATGAATAAATGAGCATAGACTTCACAATATCAATCAAGTGGCGACATGTAGTTGAATTCTGTGCACACTAGGAGTTGTTCACTTTTATAGCGAAAAATATCAGCAATTTTTTTGAGCTATACCACTGTTATTCTAAGTCAGCGGTTCTCAAACTTTTTTGGTGACGGAACCCTTTTGGAAAGCGAAATATTTGACGGAGCCCTAAAATAAAAAAAAAATAGTTTTTGTGCATTCTTTATTAATAATCATATTACAGTGTAATGGTTACTTACATAATGTTATAATATAAGAGAAAAACAATAATTAAATATCTAATGGGAGGTATTATGAAACTGTGACGCCATGACGTCTGCGCAGCCGAGCTGAATCGAGCCAGAGAGGAGAGGTGTATTTTTGATTTTTTTTTCTCGTGTTCTCGCGGAGCACCCGCAGAGGTTTCGTGGAGCCCTAGGGATCCGCGGAGCACACTTTGAGTATGGCTGTTCTAAGTAACACATATTCGATAGCTGAAAGCGATAGTGGGTTATCTTAAAAAAGGTAGTTTTGAGATAAACACATTTTTAGTTTTCTTACGTTCTGACTTTAGTTCTAACTTTATTATATATTTTTATTTTGAATTAGAATCACGATTGCTTAATAGATAAAATGCTTATTTTCTTGATTTAATTGTTTTGAAAAATATAAATCTTCATTTTCATAGTTAATTTTATGAAAATCTGAAAAAATCGAGAAAAAACCCACTGTTGCACTGGAACCAGCCTTGAAAGTTTGACTTAGGGATGGGCGTTACCGTTATTTTTCTAATGCAACAGTGGTTTGTGAGCATACATACATATACATATCACACACGCTGAATCCCGACAATCGGGGTAAGCAGAGTAATCGGTGTTGTGCTGCAAGAACTCTGGTAAATTACAGCACAACACCGACATCCACGTTTCGCAAAGTATTAGAACAAGATTCAATCGATCAAGCAGCAAGTAAGGCACAAAGCCCCACCTGCTGCATGACTCGGTGGAAGTAACATGCCAAGGTGAGAGGTGGCGAGCCCTGTGGTTGTGAGCAACTGTGGGTTAAGTTTGAAATTGCATAAATAACTCAGTGTTGCTTTTAACTTAATAATACTTTTTTAATTTCTTGTAACGCGCTATGGTGTTGTGTTTGAAATTGTATAAATAACTCGTGTTGCTTTATTTTTTTTAGAAAATTTTTTTTAGAAGTTACCATGAACCCAGTGTTGCATGAAATGAAATGCATGAAAACCTAAAATTCAACATTGAGTTATCGTTATAAGGGGGATAAAAAATTTTTTTTTCTGGAAACCTACTGTTGTCTTGTATGGAGCTCGAGTTACTCGATATTTCTGTATACTTAACTCAAAATCGACTTTTGGGCAGATAACCCACTATTGCTTTCAGCTAGCGATATCTACAAATAATATTATTTAAAAACATCTTCAAAGGGTTTAGTGTGTCTTCTTATTTCCTAACAGTCCTTAAAGAGGGTTTCAGGCATCATAAGTCAGCAGATTTCAGTCGCACATGTCAATTATGTGTATACATAGACAACGAACGTTTAGTGCAGACTTTAGGCCAAGGGTCTTCAACCCGCGGCCCGCGGTTGCGTCCTTGGCGGCCCGACATTAGATTGACAAAATTAAATTCACATGTCTACAAATTATACCTGTTTACAGATTAAAACCGACTGCCAACCACTAAAACTGACAACCACTGTCAATTCGGAACGACTTGTGTGTGCTCTGCATTATAATATAGTATAATATCCGCAAAAACAAACGTCAAAGTGACAGCGAATATACCGCACATCCTCTGAACCGTGAGCGCCGCCGTGTTCGCTTTTTGATGACGCCATAGATGTCATCGCAGCGCATCGAATGTCTTTCTTGTGTTGCGGTGCGGCCCGCCAAACCAATATCAGAGTATACTAGGCCCTTGACTTCAGAAAGGTTGAAGACCCTTGCTTTAGGCTAACTATCTGTGAGCTTACAGAGCTGCGTGGATCGTTCTGAATCGGACACTTTTCTGAAGCCTATAATTTATTGGCTATGGACATTTAAAACTATTGCCTACCTAATTATCTAATAGAATTTATGCATAATGTATCCTTAAATGTAAAAGATACCTATCATCTAAGTATTCATAGAACAGGTGCTGCATTTCCCTGCTCAAAGATAACCAACCTACTTTTCTTAGGTTTTGATATAGTGTCCCGGTCAGTACCTGCACCTTTATGGCAACCCTATGGTAGGCTAAACTAGTAAGTATAGTGCCACCAGGAAGTTATGATGCGTGGGAAATATGCGAAACTGTCTGCATTCTAAGAAGGGGCATGAACTTTCGATCGAAAGTTTGTCGATAAATTGTATGACTTAATAACCTATCGACAAACTTTCGATCGAAACTTCACGTCCCTTCTTAGGAGTGCAGACAGTTTCGCATATTTCCCACGTATCATAACTTCCTGGTGGCACTATACCACCGCACCTGCTGGACAAAAGATGGCCGCATAACAGTCTCGGCTCCTCTATTGCGATGCGGTATATAGCCAGGAATCGAAAGAGAAGTCTCCGGTATGGCAAATTTTCAGAGGTGATACTGACTGGTCGGAGCTTGTGCTTTCATGGCTATACTGGAGTTGTCAGTCTCGGTATAGCTCAGTGGCGCGGTCTGTCGTTAAGCTCGACCGTTGGAGGCTGACCGTGGTTCTGTAGGTCCCTTCCCTTCTTACCTTACTAGGTGGTAGGGCTTATCCCGCCCGGCGCGGTACCACCGCACTGAATGAAAAGTCGGTCGAAACGGCTATGTAAATAGTTCGTGTTTTCCGTCTCAGTGTAGCCGACATGAAATGAAGGGAAGTACTGACATGGCACCTAGTTCACCCGGTGTTATGGGCTGGCATCACGGATCCAACGGTGTCAGTTCCCATAAAAAAAATAAAAAAAATGTGGCGCCTTGCCACCTATAAGGTGTCTAACGACGCCCATGGGCATTCGGTCGTACGCGGGGATAGCGAATGCCATGCCGGCCTGACAGGGTGCCTATTCACGCCTCTATATTCGCCATTCAAGGACCCGAGACTATGCTTGTAATATTATGTGACCAGTTGCTACGTAATAGGTATGTGACCAGAGAGAGTGTTCCAGAGTTTACCAGTTCTGTGGAGGAAAGATCTGCAGGACCGATTGGTACGCATCCGCGGTGCGCGCACTTAAACTGTACTTGAACTCTGCCACTGACAAGGTGGGGGTAAGCTGCATAACCGATCTAAAACTGTAGGTTCGACCTCTTCTCCTACGGTGGCTCTAAAACATTCAAAGGTTGACTGGAAGAAATATCTTTAAGGGATAAGTCCGCCTTTGCACCCCATGTAAATAAATTGTGTTTGTAAGTTTCTGTAAAATGTTTTTTTTTCTGCTGCAATAAAGTATTTTCTATAAATATCTCGTTTGTCTATCTTTTTTAATATTTCCAATGGAATAACTAGTTCGGGACTATATTTACACATTAGTACCTACTTACATCATCTATCTACTAAGCAAACACGAATCCCAAATTAGTTCATAATTTTTTTACATCAAGAAACATTAAATTTCATTTCGTCCTAATTAAACAAGGGTTTACAAATTCGGCGCAGGTAAAACCGTCCGCGTTTGTCCGAACGATATAAATGTTTGAAATTCGAACGTGGAATGCTTCCGTTGGCGCGGCCAATCACAAAGAGTTTCCGCTTCATTGTTGCTCCCGCGCATCGTAGGCCGGTGGCTCAGTGTCGTTTGCGAGAATAGTCAGTGGATTTTGTGGATAGTTTTTTTGGTTTTAAAAATAAAATAAAATTGTTCATATTTTCGTTCGTGTTTTCCGACTGCGGTGTAGCCGGCACGTTCAAGGGGGAAGCACTGACATGGCACCTAGTTCACCCGGTGTTATGGGCTGACATCACGGACGTTGTAGGTGATGTAGCCAACCGTGTCAGTTTTCATAAAAAAAAATTCTTTGTAATATTGAAAGACAAATGAAATGTCAAATAAGTAACATTTTCAACAAAGAATATTTGAATCCTAAGTTAAAAAATAAATTTTCCATGCATTACCGGCCGACCGTTGAGCTTGCCGTGGTTCTTATTCCACGTAAAACTTAAAATCCATTCTCTTACAAGTCCGGGTTGATACTACCGCACTGAACGAAAGGCGATCGACGCAGGTAATGAAACGCTATTCTTGACGCTAGTTTTCGTGTTTTACGTCCGGTTCAATGTAGCCAATACAACCAAAAGGGAATAACTGCCATCGCACCTACTTCATTAAGGTGTCACTCATGGGCTGACATTATGGGTTAGTGATTAACTATGTCTGTTTCCTTCCATATAAAAAACCGGCCAAGTTCGAGTCGGACTGGCGCCCTGAGGGTTCTGTACCACCGCGTAATTGGGCGGTTTTTTTATTATTTGATGTTTTACGTTAGAGTTTGCACTATAATCACACCAAGTTTGACGCTTTTACGAAAGAGCAAAAACAATCAACACATTTTGAAAAAAAAAAACACATTTCTTGTATGAGTAACTTTTTTACTTTGTGTTTTTGTTTTTTATTATTATTTATTATGATATCCGCCTTAATAACACATAGGCATTCTGTGAAATTTTCAACCGGCTACCTATTACGATTCAAATGATACAGCCCTTTAAAGTTAGGACAGACAGACTTGACAGATGGGCGACGTAGGCTTAGTAATAGGCTTCCGTACGGAACCCTAAAAACGGTTCAGTCACGGAGTTTTCCTTCGCTGAATTCTTAAAAAATTCGACCAAACACCATTGTGAGAGAGCCAAAACGGCTACAGCTCCCGGGCTAGCGGTCGGCGGGAACAAATCGAATAAAATCACAAATAGAATGTTTTATTCACACTTGTTTAATTTGACAGCTATCGCCAACCATCGGCCATGTAGATATTATTTTATTTTGGTTTTTACATCTACTTAGGGACTATGGCTGCCTCGGCTGAAGTAGAAGATTTTTTTTTATTATAAGTTCATGTTTAGTTTAATTTATTAGATAGATAGGTAAGTTTTGTTTTAGGTTAGTTTTAGTTTTAATTTTCTCTATAAGTTCATCATGACAATGACTCTGAATTTGCTTATGGAAACGTATTGGACGCAACGTGACCAAATCAAATTATTCATCCCCACAAATAAATTTAAACAACTTAGGTAAAATACACGAAATATATAAGTACTTTAAATATAACAACATTACAAGCAGAAATTGCGATCGAGGGCTAGGCCGAAGTCCGAGCTGCTTTCGGTTAAACAATAAATGTACTATGTACCTACTTTATCTTTAAGAGTAAGTCATTAAGAACGAGGCCGAAGGCCGAACTGCGTTCAGTCAAACTATATAATTTCCCATAAACAGTCAGATACCTACTAAAGGCGAGGCCGAAGGTCGCGCTACGTTCAGATAAAGATAGGTATAGGTACTTTCCAAAAATATTAAGTCACCACGGATGAGGCCGAAAGCCGAGATGCGTTCGAGTTTTTCGAAGAAAGTAAGTTCTGAGGAAGAAGAAAGCGTTTATATAAACTAATGGATACATCTCCCGAAGTACTTAAAAGAGAATTAGGGCTAGGTTGTGAGAATCTGGTGTGATATGATTGATATGGAACGCTCGGCGTGCGAGGCTAACTCGCACTTGACCGGTTTTTTAAGATGTTACAATAAATTTAACCAAAGGTTGCGCGTCGCTGCCGTCCACAGACACTTTTACCTTCTCCCTCCGCCGCCGCCTCTATGTCAAGTTATTTATGGCAGTGATTTATTCAACACGGCCACTGGCAACTCTGAATCAAAATTAAACGAGAGAAAAAAGGCATTACCTATAAATAAACGCGCGTAATAAATTGGTCATGGTTTGGTCCGTGCGCTGAGGAGCTCGGAAACTGTGGTTTTTTTGAAACTTTTTAGAGGGCTGGATAAAATTAGTGTTTCCCCCATGGCTTCACTCGTTTGAACTTCCCTTTTTAGGGTTCCGTGTCCATGCGGAAACCCATTACTAAGCCTACCTCATGTCTTCTGTCTGTCTGTATGTCTGTTTGTCCGTCTGTCCGTCCTTTCCAAGCTAGTTTCCAAGGCACCCGTGTAGCAATTTTGGTGGCAGACTGGTGGCGCGCCCATCAGAGAGTTTGCCCCGGACCGGTGCCCAATTGGATAAAACTGGTCAAATGCATACACTTATTTAACACGGGTGGGACCGTGAGTGTAATTTGAGTATAGTCTACTCACGACACGACACAACGTAACCGTCTTTAAACCTACTGAAGTTTGACACAGGAACCTAACACCTAAATAGAACCGTTCGGTCCACGCGATGCATCATTAAACCATATTTACACCAAAAATACGCTGATCTGGCACCAAAACACCTATACTACACCTTCGGTCCGAGCTGGGCACCTAGGTCTGGTTTCTCAACTTTTTTTCGCCGAGAAATTGCTACTCGGGCAGCGTCGTACCTGTCTCGGAGCACCTGGACCTCCTGGGCACCACTATATCCAAAGACGTAGGTTTCCGGCAACTAATCGAGTCTAAGGCTAAAACTGCATCCAGAAAATTGGGAATACTTTTCCGCAATCGGCGGTTCTTCTCACCAGTACAACCTATGTGATTCCTATTGTACAAAACACAGACTAGGCCGGTGATGGAGTACTGCAGCCACATCTAGGAGGGTAGTCCCCATTATCTGCTTGCGTACTTGGACTCGATACAGCGCCGAGCCATCCGTCTGGTTGGTGACCCGAAACTTACAGATGGTCTGGAGTCTTTGAGTCACAGACGATTTGTGGGGGTTTTTTTTTATGGAACCTGACACGGTTGGCTACATCACCTACAACATCCGTGATGTCAGCCCATAACACAGGGTGAACTAGCTGCCATGTCAGTGCTTCCCTTCATTTCATGTCGGGTTCGTTTAGTCTGTTTTACAGATACTATCACGGACGCTGCTCTGCGGAACTAGCATCCCTTATCCCCTTCCACCCGTCCTATCTCCGCATGACTCGTCGCAGAGAGACGCAGAACCCTTTTGTTGTTGACATTGGGCTTTTGAGAACCCATCGGTTCTCTAAATCGTTTCTTTGTCGCACCGCTAGAGTGTGGAACTGTCTTCCGGCGAATGTATTTCCCGAATCCTTTTTTTCCCGAAGCAACAGTCCGCAAATCTGCTGGCATCGCGCCTCACTGAGCGTGGTTTCGCGAGGAGAGGTGATTTTGGCTCTGTCGACTGCACCATTGGTCTCTCGGCACAACCACCCATGCTGGTTTACATAAAAAAACCACCGTACTGGATGTAAGATGGCCGCATAGCAGCCTCAGTTGTGTTCTCCTCTAAGTAGTTCAGTATAGCCAGCAATCCAGGGAAGTCTCCGGTATGGCACCTACCTTCTCAGAAGTGATATTGGCTGGTCGGTCGGAGCATGTGCTTTGGCCCATTCAAATCAGCCACTTATACTGGATTATATAAAAAAAAGACCAAGTGCGTGTCTTACTCGCGCACCGAAGTTTCCGTAACACCACGAAGGTAAATGACCGGTTTGTATTACCAACAGCGGCGACTCCTCTCAGTTGGCGAGGTTGGCGCCGCCAAACCGAATAAAATGAATGACACCATTAATACAGAAGTATCAGGCTAAAATAAATGTGAAAAAATTTCGGAGTTATATTATTTATGTCATATAATCCACGATTAATAAGATAAAACGTCAATCCCGTACCCGTTACATAATTTGAAATTTCGCGCGCGTCAAACGCGGGCGACGACGAATGACGACACATCAAGGCATTCATTGGCCGGTTGGCTACATTTTGAAGCGCCATCGTATTCCATACAAGGCCACAGAATAGACAAGGCGGAAGCGACCGATGTCCCCCCCCCCCCCCCGTCCCGCGCGGACCCGCTGATCAGCCTTTCGAGTTGGCGCAGCGGGGAGTGCATTTAGTGACGCGGTAGCGAGTAGAGCGAGCTAGCGAGCGAGCTAGTGTGTGTGTGTTGCGTGTGTGGGTGTGTGCGCGCTGCGTCCACACGACGAGTATTCTTGTGCTGTGCGAAGTGCGATGCGATGCGACTAGCGAGCTAGGCTAGGTGTGTTGTGTGCGCGTGTGTGTGCGCATTGGCTCGCGAGTTTGATAGCTGCATATATTCCGTTATGTAGGTATGGACTTTGTATGGATGAATCCTGTGCAGTGTTGTTAAATTTAAAGTGATTTATTGGTAATTATAATGGCAAACTCCTACCGAGCTATCTACGGAGCACTCAAGGACAAGAGAGACTCAGTAATTTGGCACTCTTACATATCTGTGGAAAAGGAGTTGCTAACAAAATTGAGGAAGAAAGAAGATTTTCACGATCGAGTCATCGAAAATTTCTTGTCCGTGGAACGAAGAGTGGACTTCATGTACAAATAAAATGTAACAATTCAAGCTTGTATGCCTGTCTCGTCGTCGTCGTGCCAGAGGAGACGGCGCTGTTGTCGGCTGCAACTCGACAGCTTTGACGTAACCAGTAGGTACCTATCTACAGACAAATAAATCGTAAGTGAGCAAAATAAATCATTTAAACTAAGTATTATAAACTATCTATATCGTAATCGTCTTTCAGTTTTTGAACTCATTGTGGTAGAAATAAATTAACGCGTAGGTACCTAAGTTATGAAATTATGAAAAAAAAAAATCCTTAGCCAGAGCCAACCCAATATTCAGGACCAGGAGTCGCCGCTGATTACCAATACCTATTTTTTTTTATTATTATGGAAACTGACATGGTTGTTGGCAACATCATCTACAACATTCGTGATGTCAGCCCATTACACCAGGTGAACTAGGTGCCATGTCAGTGCTTCCCTTCATTTCATGTGGAATACACTGAACTGGAAAACACGAACTATTTACATAGCCGCTTCGACCGACGTTTCATTCAGTGGGGTGGTATCAACCCGGGCGGGATAAACCCTACCTACCACCTAGTAAGGTAAGAAGGGAAGGGAGCGTGTGGAACTGTCTTCCGGCGAGTGTATTACCTGAATCCTTTGTGTCACCTGGGTGTCTTCAAGCGTCGTATTAACGGACTAGACAGCCTAGCAACAGTCCGCAAATCTGCTGGTATGGCACCTAATTGAGCGTGGTTTCGCGAGGAGAGGTGATTTTGGCTCTGTCGACTGCACAATTGATCTCTCGGCACAGCCACCCATGCTGGTTTAGATAAAAAAAAACCTACAGTTTTACGTGGAATCCGAACCACGGTCAGCCTCCAACGGCCGAGCTGTCACCCATCCAAGTACTGACCGCGCCCAGGTGTGCTTAACATGAGTCGACCGACCGCATCACTGTGTTACCGAGGCTGACTGTTTTTACGATAGAGAAAAAAAACATTAATGAAAAACACGTTTCTTGTATGGGGCCGACCTTATTTTTTTACTTTTTCCTTTTTTTAAATATTTGTTAGGATATCTGCCTTAAAAACACATACATACCTACCTACTGTATGGCTTGTATTTTACTAGCATGTACTTATATGTATTGTTAATAAGTATTCTTATTATTGTTTTATCTTCAATTCTCACGCTCAACTGGTTACATTCCACTATATTATCAAATCTCAAACACCCAAAGGTTGACTGTAAGAAATCTCTGTAAGGGATAAGTCAGCCTTTGCACCTTATGTAAATTTTTCAATGTATTTGTTACTGTTTAATGTTTACTGAAGCAATAAAGAATTTTCTGCCATCTGTCTATCTATCTATCTACTCGTATTCTGTGAAAATTTCAACCGTATTTACCTATACGGTTCAAAAGATTTTTAGGGTTACGTACCCGTACCGTACCGTACCGGTAGGTACGTAACCCTGAACAAAAGTAGGTACCTACCTACACAGTACGCCGCCGTACGCGGCAGCAAATGTTTTTTTTTTTATGGACTCTGACACGCTTGGCTACATCACCTACAACGTCCGTGATGTCAGCCCATAACACCGGGTGAACTAGGTGCCATGTCAGTGCTTCCCCCTTCGATCGTGCCGGCTACACTGAACTGGTCGGAAAACACAAACTATTTACATATAGCCGTTTAGACCGACGTTTCATTCAGTGCGGTGGTATCAACCCGGGCGGGTTAAACCCTACCACCAAGTAAGATTAGGAGGGAAGGGACCTACAGTTTTACGAGGAATCCGAACCTCGGTCAGCCTCAAACGCTCAGCGGTCACCCATCCAAGTACTGACCGCACCCAGCGTTGCTTAACATTCAATAACGACAATTGACTGTCTGCACCACTGAGCTATCGAGGCTGACCAAATGTGTATCTAGCTTTAGAAAGAGACAATCCGGTTGTAGAGCGTTGTCTCTGTCGCACGAACTCGCACGTCTCTGTGCGACAGAGAAGACGCTCTACAGCCCGATTGTCTCTTTCTAAAGCTGGACACGCATTATTTGATGCAGGTAACTGTGCGTATGCAATGTATATACATTTTTACTTCAGAAAAAACTCATTGGTGCACGCCGACCGGATACGAGCCTCGGACCTCACGCAAGAGAAGTGGACGCCCAGACCACTCAGCCACCCGCTACTTAAGGTGATGTGAGACTGCGTCTGACTCGAATTTCAAGAAGTTTACCGCCAATATTACTCACCTCCTGACAGTTTCAGTTATGTAGGTATACTTCATCTATCAGCGCAGATGGATAGCTTTTTGAAAACACGATTAGATTACTTCGCTCGATAGAAAAAAAGTAGTACCGTGTGGGGTCGGTACTTAAAAAGAATAGCCCAACTGCATCTCTCCCCGTCGCATGTCGTACGACCGCCCGACTGTTGGAGGCTGACCGTGGTTCGGATACCACGTTAAACTGTAGGTCCCTTCCCTTCTTACCTTACTAGGTGGTAGGGTTTATTCCGGCCGGGTTGGTACCACCGCACTGAGCGAAACGTCGGTCGAAACGGCTATGTAAATAGTTCGTGTTTTCCGTCCAGTTCAGTGTAGCCGGCGCGAAATGAAGGGAAGCACTGACATGGCACCTAGTTCACCCGGTGTTATGGGCTGACATCACGGATGTTGTAGGTGATGTAGCCAACGGTGTCAAGTTTCCATAAAAAAAAAAAAAATCACGAACATGCCTCTGAATTTAGTTATAAAAACGTATTTAACCCTTAGACCCCTGCATTTGATCTCAGGAACTAGCAGAGCAACCTTTATGAAAATTTGTACACTTTTGTAGACATAAAAATAGATGTACTTGATTTTTTCAGTCTTCTATTTTCATAGATTTCAGGTTTTTCAGGTGGGATGACATAGATCCCAGTAGTGGTTTATGGGTTGGATTTTTATATGCCAGCAGTAGTTTATGAATAAAATAATTATTATGATTATAATTTTTTTGTGTTGGGTAATCTATAAATAAAAGGCAAAATGACACACAGAAGTAAAATTAAATTAAATTAAATTAATTAAATTTACGAAAAACTTCACGAAAAAGTAACAACGCGTGCGTCCTTAGTCACTTTGATGGCCGAATATGTGTAAAGTTAGGTGCAGATCATGCTACCAACACTCAAATATGATAGCATTGTTCATAAACTACGGAATGGCTTAAATTTCATAGAGATTGGGTATGAAATACACACAGTGGAATTTTTTTAAACTTTTTGGGATATAAAATTACCCCATAGGAGTCTAAGGGTTAAGGCAACGTGACCAAATCAAGGGTTTGAAAAAAAAATATATTTTATTTGTTTAATATACATAAATCTAAAATCCGTAGCTTTTTACTTTTTTGTTTTGAACAGTAGTTTTGGAAAAAAAAAATAAAAACTTAATTTTTGATTGATCGATTGTGTTGCGCCCTACTCCAACCAGTGAAAGCGGCGCGGCGCCTTGAAAGAGGAGTACGGGTGAATACGGGTTGACAGGGCCACAGATTACTTAATAGTTACTTCGTAACAGATAAATCGCTCCATAGAAAAAGTTCCATACCTTCGGCTTTAATAGCCTACTGCTTCAAGTCGCCAATCGCTGCGTGCGAAAATGTACCTAAACTATCGAGTGTAAAGTGCATTATTGCTTTGCAGCTGGGCGCAGTTGCGTGGGCGAGCGTGTGGTATGTTTCGCGCGGCTGACGAATTTATACTGAATTAGACCGCCAGCGGCCCGCCGGGCGGTAGGTAGTTAGCGCGCGCAACTACATAAGAGTGCGTGGGGCCTGACAGGGCCTTAAGTTAAAAAAAATGCAAGTAGGTACAATATAGTTCAAATTACATTTCACTCTTCATTGTTAGCGCTATAAAAACTTCGCATCTCATCGACTCGTATAAATGGGCAAAAAAAAAAACAACAAAAACGAAAACAATGTAAACTTATTAGAACAATGCCCCTGAGCTGTTTCCAAAAAGTTTAAATTGTTTCAATACTGACAACACTAAAATGGTTCTATTGGAGACGAAATAGAAGTGAAGTTGGTGATATCGCAGCGCACTATAGAATCTTTTGAAATTCGAACGCGTAGACCGGGAGCTTGGAATGGTATATTCACGAGATAAGATATTGAACATTATTTTAGTTTATTTTTTTATTTTCTTGATATCTACTGCGAAATTTCTGGTCGCGAAAACAAATAGTTAGCAAATGTTTCTAAAAATATATGTTTTTATACTTTTAATAATAAATTAATGATAATAATCCCGTCGGTCGGGTTCACCCCGCCCCGGCCGTGCCGCCGCCGCTGAACCGCCGGGGCTCCGCGCCGATGGTGATGAAATTATCATAAAATTACTATTATGTAACCTAACACTTTTAAGTAGGTTTTTTTATAGAAAGCGCGACATGTGGCGCCGAGCCACCCATAAAGTCTCTGACGACGCCCATTGACATTCGGTCGTACGCGGGGATTTCGAATGCCAAGCTCGTCTGATACGTGCTTATTCACGCCTCTCTTGAAGGACCCGAGACTATACTCGAGGGGAAGTGTGTGAGCAGGGAGAGCGTTCCAGAACTGATTGGTACGCTTCCGCGGTAAGTCCAGCGTACAGGGATACAATCTCTGCCCAGTACGCGTTGTGCGGAGGTGAAAAAGGGACGGCGGCGGGATCGCGTCAAACAGCTCCTCCGAGCATTCCCCATGGAATAAGCGATAGGCCACACTTAGGGCGACCACACCCCTCTAGATCTCGGGATACGTTGGTAAGCTAGCCCTTGCCGCAATAAACGTCACTACACCAGACAACTAGTTTTATGCCTAATTCCCATTGTCTTCAATAGAAACTGGTCGGAATGATTTATGACTAGAAGGCTCAGCGTGTCTACCGGCGCTAACTCACTCGCTAACTACTCGCATATTTCAACCAATAGCCGGGCCGGATGCCTCACTGAACGCCTTCTGATTGTATGAGTGAGAGCGTTTCTCATACTCACATCGGCGAGTGAGTAACGCCAGTACAGGGGCTGGACGGTTCAACTTTACTATAGCATCATGGCTATATATTAAATAATTTAATAAATAGATATGGGTATTTTTGTCATTTTGGATTTAGATGTTTGTTGTTGTGCTGTCTTTTTCATTTATATATCGTTATGTGTTTTCTGTATCATGCATTTTTTTATTAATTAAGAACGAACAAACCGGCACAATCGCCCGGTCTAGGAGGAAGTTACATATTTATAAAATGAAATCGATTTTTAAACCAACCAATGAGGCTCCGTTCGGCCAGCCAATAGGAAGCCGCAGTTGATCTGGTCCCGCCCCCGCATTTGCTGTCGGATTTGCGTCTGGTTTTTTGCTCTCATTCCTCGAGCGACCGTTGGTGAGGTCGGTCGCTCTTGATCAGCGTTCAGTGTTGATAGCTTCTTGTTTTGTATATGAGTCAATAACACAACTCCTCGCGAAACCATGCCAGCAATATTTTTTTATGTAATCCGGTATGGGTGGCTGAGTCAGAGGGGCCAAAGCACATTCTCCGAGAAGGTAGGCTCCCTTTGGATTGCTGGGTATACTGGACTACAGAAGAACACAGCCGAAGCTGCTTTGCGGCCATCTACATGCAGTACGGTGGTATCAACCCAGTCGGCTACAATTTGAGTATTACCATCCCACCTACCTATTATAGTAAGGGGCAAGGGAAGGGACCTACAGTTTTACACCGGTTCCGATCCGAACGATGAAGCAGTAGGTAGGAAAGCACATAGGTAACTACATTTTTCCGTCAGAAAAAACTCATTGGTACACGCCGACCGCATTCGAACCTCGGACCTTTCGCAAGAGGAGTCGACGCCCAGACCACTCGGCCACCCGTCGCTAAGCTATATTATATAAGACAGAAAAACAGATTGACGTCTAAAATTTAGTTTTTGGAAGTAGGTAGACCTATCCTCTGAAAAACCGTTTCATATTTTCTCTAAAAATGTTCTCAGTTGTTCAGATTTGTTTTTAGTTTTAGTAAGATTTTGTTCATTATTTAGAAAAAGTTGCCGTGCTAAAGGGCGACAGCGTATGCCACCTCTCACCTTGGCGCGGTCCTTCCACCGAGTCATGCAGCAGGTGGGTCTTCGTGCCTTACTTGTTGCTTGATAGTTATCTTGCCCTAATACATTGCTAAACGTGGTGGTCGGTGTTGTGCTGTAATTTACAAGAGTACCTGCAGCACAACACCGGTTACTCTGTTAACCCCGATTGTCGGAATACAGTATGTGGTATGAATGTATTTATGTATGTACTAGCGTTTGCCTGCGGCTTCGCTAACATGAAATTCGTATTTAAAAAGAAGAAAGTAAGTAAGGCCGCTACCGTACCATTATTTCGGCGCGCGGAACAATTCGGTTTGTATGAGAGCCACATCTTAGCGTAACTGGAACTAAACTCTATTTAGCCTATCCTGTGTCCCGTATAGTTAAATGTGCTTGTACTAAGTTTCATAGAATTCGGATGATCGGTTTAAGAGTTATGGAGGAACATACATACAGAAAAGTCTCGGTGCAGAAAAGATTTCAAAATATCGCCAATTTTGTTTTAGTATCATGCATGATACATAGAGTCAATGATATAATAAGTTATAAAAGGAGGTAGGATAGCTTATCTGAGCTCCCAAGCGGCACATAAAATACATGACCACAGTCCTGTCTGAAGTTAGTCGCCCACCAACTACGCACGCGTTCGGACCGCTAACCACGAGCCGCTATAAAACACATCGAAAATGCCGTCGTGTGTAATGAGATTCTGCACTAATTCTAATAATTTGAATAAGACTATTCGAGTCGGCGCATCACTTTATAGTTCTTCCTCTCAACTTTTCAAGGACGTGCCATGTGTGAGCACTGAATGTCATATAGATAACCTATCTTTCATAAAATATCATTGCATAGAGTCTACAAACGCAATATTTCATAAAACAAAGTAACTTACTCCATGACCATCCCTTACAGATTTATTATTAGTATTGATGATGATTATTATTGATGATTGATGTGATGGTGTATGTATCTACCTATTTAAAAAATATTAATATATTTAAGAAATATCATCGAGTTTTCGATTTATATTGAAATTTGCAAATTTTAACGGCAATTCTTAGTAAAACGCACTAAAAATTATTGAGCTCCTCTTTTTCGGTGTAAACGACCCCGGCTCGATGAGGGCCCCAAAGTGCCGACGTCGCGACGTCGGCACTTTGGGGCCCTCATCGAGCCGGGGGCCCTCATCGAGCCGGGGGCCCTCATCGAGCCGGGGGCCCTGGGTTCGTGCCCCGTGTGCCCTTATGGAAAATACTTAACCGAGGTTATAACCACCAGACCACACGCTGCTGTCCTAAAAAACTATAAAAATACAGTTGCGAGACCAAAAACTGAATCTTCACAAGAGACGAGATCAGAAACAGTAGCTAAAACCGAACTTAGTAATGTCATAAAATTTGAAATATAACTTTACAAATTACTCTCCCCGAATAAAAAATATTCGAAAATGTCAAACACGTTCCCGACGCCTAACACTGCTGGTAATGTAAAGAAATTTCAACTTTAACGCTATAAACATAAAGTTGAAGATGCCAAATGGAGGAAAGAAATTCCATTCTTGCATTAAAAATTCAAATTATATCACCCAAATGAATGATCCATAAACGAAATCAGCTTCCAAATTTGAATATTTTGTAGCGCGTCTGTGTGAGGGCAGCTACGTGTGTGTGCGTGAGGTCGAACTAGTGATGTGATAGCTTCATCGATTTTCTTAAACATTGTGGATTAGTATGAAGTCAATCGAATAAACGCCTATAAGTCATATAAGTTATATAAAAACTTAAAAAGTGTAGGTAACTCTCCGGATTTATTTTATTTATAATTTGACTTGGAATAAAGCGCGTCATAGACAAAGAAGATATTATAATATGCCCTAAGATTTTTTTTTATGTAAACCAACATGGTTGGCTGTGCCGAGAGACCAACGGTGCAGTCGACAGAGACAAAATTACCTTTCCTCGGGAAACCACGCTCAGTTAGGTGCCATGCCAGCAGATTTGCGGGCTGTAGCTAGGCTGTCTGTCTAGCCTGTTAATACGATGTTTGAAGACACCCAAGTTAAAGAATTCGGGAAACACACTCGCACAGTTTCACACTCTAGCGGTGCGACAATGAAACGATTTAGAGAACCGATTGGTTCTCAAAAGCCCATGTCAACAGCAAAAGGGTGCCGAGTCTCTCTGCAACGAGTCATGCGGAGATAGAACGGGTGGTAGGGAATAAGGGATGCTAGTTTCACAGAGCAGCGTCCGTGATAGTATCTGTAAATCAGACTAAGCGAACCTACAAACCGTCCGTGCCTGAGAGACTCCAGATCATCTGTAAGATACCCTATATGAAAAGTTATAGTATCTTCATGTATCACCGAGGCTAAGATACGATAATATATTACATTCTCATAAGAGGCTACTGACCCGGTAATCAGTACCGCAGGATTGATGGAGACCTGTGAAATGTTAAAAGTACCTAAGTAGTAGTAGTTTTTGTTCCGGACGACGACGGCCAGCCCGAACGAAAGCAACGTAGCTGGAATGGCGCACGATGCTCGCGTCGTTCCCAGCGTAGGAAGTAGCGTAGGGAAGTAGGCGAGCGGCCGGCGTAGATCTGCTTAGGTTTTATAAGTCTAGTGTAGGTACGTGTAAATATAGGTTTTATAAGTTAAAATAAGTACGTAGATAAAAGTATTCGCCAAGTAACGATCAACAGAAGACACCTGTGGCCGTATTCTCTAACCTCCAACCGTCAACGTCGATGACTATGATGATGAATACGGCCAGAGCTACAGCTCGACGCAACGGTCGACTGAGGGACGAGCTACCGTCGGAAGATAATCTTCAGAGCGGAACAACTGCCTCAACCGATCGGACGCCTCTCTTAGCGAGTGCTCCACAATTGACCTCCAAAAACCGCATCTGAGCTCCAGAATTAACACTTAAAATTTTTGGGAGTCATTGCTTATTCAACATTCATTTCTTTCCTTTGACGAAATATAAAAATTTTATTAAAATACACCTTAAGTACATACATACATATCACTCACGCTGAATCCCGACAATCGGGGTAAGCAGAGTAATCGGTGTTGTGCTGCAAGAACTCTGGCAAATTACAGCACAACACCGACCACCACGTTTCGCAAAGTATTTGAACAAGATTCAATCGATCAAGCAGCAAGTAAGGCACGAAGACCCACCTGCTGCATAACTCGGTGAAAGTACAATGCCAAGGTGAGAGGTGGCGAGCCTTGTCCTTATCCCTTAGCCGCCTTTTACGACATGCATGGGGAGAGATGCAGTGGGGCTATTCTTTTTAAGTACCGGCCCCACACGGTACTTAAGTACTTATGCCAAAACAACTTTTTTCGATAAGTCATTATCGATACGTGGCCCATCACTAGCGCGAGCGGTGTGACCGGGCGGACCGCTCTTTGTGCGCCAGTGCGCGCGCACCGCCCGATGATAACGAAACATTTTAAATGAGTAGAAAATATTTCTTATTTTATTCACTTTTTTATTCCATTTATACGGTTCGCCTCAGCACGGGAGCCGAGACGGTACCGAACATATAAATTATATCATTTCTCATTCGGTTGTTCTTTTTTTTTAAATTACAAGCGTTCCAAGTTTGAAAGTTTTGCCGCTTTTTTTATTTATTCCTAAATCAAGACAGTTTTTGAACGACCTCCGAAGGAAGGACTTTGGACATCTGGGGTTAGGATTCCGTTGGAATACATTTCTACTTCTGATCCTTTTTTGGGTTTGAAATGCTTACAGGTCTATTTTATCACGTTCGGGTAAAATGTACCTGTTGGGTAGCTGCTGTCAATTGTATGACAAATGTCACTTTTATCAACAGATCGATCGAGCGAGACTTGACCGAGGGTGATGGATGAAATTTAGACTTATTAAAATTCTTCTATGAATATGGAAGAATTCGACCAAAGGATGGCACAGGCATGGCCCTTAGGTTCTACAGGAACAAGGCGTGGGCTGATATGACGGCATGTAACCAACCATGTCTTGAATAACATCTTAAGGAAATAGGTATTATTGAATAACTTCATTAGGAGTTCAGTTAAAAAGCTTCATATTATATACAAAATTATATGGTAAATGTTACTCAAAAACGTACCTACGTTATAGTATAGGTAAACCTTCTCCTACCTGGAAGACGGTCAAGTCACCTTCTCCGAAATCCTATCAACAAACAATGTGCATAGTTGACCAATTTTTTTCAAACTTTGAATCCGTTTCCGGACATCGAATGCCAGATTTTTTTTTGCTTGTTAATGTTTTTAACGCCTTTTGGTTTCTGCGCAGGTTTTTTGATAAAATGCGCGCTTTTTGTCCCTTGTCTGAGGAAAATAAATTTGTTGTATTGTTAATATTTTTGTGGGCATTAATAAAAGTTGTCACACGAGTGAGTTGGGGTTAATTAAGTTGACTGAGGAGGAAGATTTGAATAGCGTATAGGAATTTTTGGAGGCTAATTTTTAGATGTTTTAACCGCATATTCTAATTTAAATTTTGGAAGCGTCACCTTTTGAAAATAAGTTATGTAGCTTTAATAAATAACACATGCTGTGCATGCACCTAACACGTCAGCCGGTCGGTAGCTCAGTGGTGCGATCCGTCGACACGGTCGGACGTGATCATAAGCACACCTGGGCGCGGTCAGTACTTGGATGGGTGACCGCTCGACCGTTGGAGGCAGACCGTGGTTCGGATGCCACGTAAAATAATAGTTCCCCTCCCTTCTTACCTTACTAGTTGGTATAGGGTTTAACCCGCCCGGGTTGATACCACCGCACTGAATGAAAGGACGGTTGAAACGGCTACCTATGTAAATACTGGTTCGTGTTTTCCGTCCAGTTTAGTGTAGCCAGCACGACCGAATAGATGCACTGACATGGCACCTAGTTCACCAAGGTGTTATGGGCTGACATCACGGATGTAGTAGGTGATGTGGCCAAGCGTGTCAGATTCCATAAAAATAAAAATAAAACAGATAATAAATGTTTCTATGTAAGTATGTACCTGCTGACATGGCACCTGTTCAGTGTAGCCGACATGAAATGAAGGGAATCACTGACATGGCACCTAGTTCACCCGGTGTTATATGGGCTGACATCACGGATATTATAGGTGATGTAGCCAACCGTGTCAGTTTCCATAAAAAAAAAAACTATAGATCCGACAGGAATAAGTTGACGGGTTAAAAAGTGCTTTGCAATTTAAAAAAGCCTTACTTATTATCTTAAAACTTCAGTATTGAATGAAAGATTTATTTGATATAAAATGAATACAAAATTAAAATGCAAGACAAACTACTTACATAACAAATGTATTATTACATGTATTGAATTGCTCCCAGCCTACGAATTCTAGCTCAAATGGCATTGGGCTGGGCACATCAGCCGGCGAGACGACGATCGTTGGAGTAAACGTGTCCTGAACTGGTGGCCGTGCACTGGGAAACGGAGTGTGGGAAGACCACCCGCCAGATGTGTGGGACGACGTCATAAAACACATACATACCTACACTACACATATACATATGTATATACTTACATACATACATACATGCATACATACTCTTGTAAATTACAGCACAACACCGACCACCACGTTTTGCAATGTACTTATTAGGACAAGATAATATCAAGCAGCAAGTAAGGCACGAAGACCCACCTGCTGCATGACTCGGTGGATATGCCGTTCCAAGGTGAGAGGTGGCTATCTTGTCGCCCTTTAGCACGGCACCTTGTCTTTATCCCTTAGTCGCCTTTTACGATACTCTCGGGGAGAGATGCAGTGGGCTATTCTTTTTAAGTACCGGCCCCCCACGGTACCCACAAGTACGGCCCCAAAAGTACAGGAGGAAAGGAAAACAGTGCTTCCTTACCGCTGAAGACCGAGAGGACTGGAGAAAGATTGGAGAGGCATATGTCCAGCAGTGGACTCATGAACGCTGACTAAATGACTGACAATGACTTCCAAAAAGGTTCACCATTAAAATAACCAAAGATTCCCAAAACTGGGTGAAAAAGTCATCGCGCTCTCAATTTGGTCACTTTGACCAATTAATGTTCTAGTCGCTTTCAGCGTAACCGAACCGTGCCCAGCTGGCCACCACCGGGAGCTGAGATATTCAATATAATATAACATAATATAATATCAAAAACTCAGAACTACCTTTAAAATACGTACATTTTGAACTGTCACCAATTTAACACCCTTCCAAGTGCCCTATGTCGAACACATTTGTTAGTGAAATATGGTTCTTATTGTGAGGGTGGTAGAGGCGAAATTGGGTTACGCATGTGGAGTTGTTGTAGTGTTTTGTAGTACGGTATGAGTGATAGTAAAGTGTCATTGGTTTGTTGGTTAATGAAGTAGAGGGTAATATGGATAACCTGGTTTACACCAGGTTGTTTTTTTATGGGACCGGTCACGGTTGGGAACATCACCTATTATAATATTATAGCTACTTACTAAACTACTTACTATAATATGCAAGGTGTTGTAACGGCCACTACATTAAATTAAGGAAATTATTATTGGGATCAATAGTAAAAAAAGTGTCAAATAGCTTTTTCTGAATTATCTAAAAAGTTTTCATACAAACTAATTGATTTATTTAGTGTAAAAAGGATCTAATGTTCCGCACGAACATGGGAATGAAAGGCGCGCTGAGTCAGCGAGAAGGGAGGAGTGCGCGGAGAGAGATGCGCGGCGGAGCGGCGTGAGTTTTTAACCCCGACCGTTCCCGCGCCAGCACCCTCCCACCGCACGCGTCAAATTACACATAAATTTCAAAGATTTATATCTCCAAAACTAGACACTTTAGAGAAAAACTTTGCTTACTTTTTTATCTCGGAAAAACATGAGGATTGCGCTGGCGAAATTAATGTACTGGCCGTTACAACACCCTGTCTGTATAGGTACTAACTAACTACACTACTTACTAGCTACTTACTGTAATATATAAGGTGTTTCGTTAGCCATGTCAATAACTTCGGGAGGGTTACATACACACTCAAATAAACACGTTACGCAAAAAAAATATGTTTTTAGCATTACTTTTCGAGTTTAACAAAACATGTTTGCTAAACATTAACCTGTGTGTAACAGTAGGTAACATGCATTGTACGGGGTCAATGACCGTACTATGTTCAAACGCAGAACAGCTGTTTGTTCTAAGTGAGTCACAAGGTCACTATGATTGGTTTTTACAGCTACTTATTTGATTTTATTTTTTTGTTAGGAGAAAAAATGCTCCTATAAACATATGTTTTTTTTTCGTAAAGTGTTTGTTTGGTTGTATGTAACCCTCCCGAAGTTATTGACATGACTAAAAAACACCTTATATACTTACTATACCGTATTATTATTATAAATACACCCACGCTCTCAGTCCATCACACCTTGATAGCCAGGCGCCATGGCAGTGCTTCCCTTTGGTTGTCCCGGCTACGCTGAAGGAAGGAAAAAGAAAAAACAGAAAAAGCGAGCTGTGTTCATAAGGTTAAATCCGTTCGGATTGATACTACCGCACTGAAAAAATGGTTGGCCCACGGCACCACGTATATGTAAATAGTTCGTGTTTTTCATTCATTTCAATGTAACCGGAACGACCAACGAGCGGCACAGACATGTCACCTTGTTCAACACGGTGTTAATGGGCTGACTTCGCGGATGCTGTATAGGTGACGTGGCCATAAAAACACTACTTATAGTCTGTTCAATTTGCGAAGTCGTTTTCCGAAATCCATTATCCTTGTCTATACATTTTTTTTTTATGGAAACTGACACGGTTGGCTACATCACCTACAACATCAGTGATGTCAGCCCATAACACCGGGTGAACTTGGTGTCACGTCAGTGCTTCCTTTCAACCGTGCCGGCTACACTGAACTGGATGGAAAACACAAACTATTTACATAGCCGTTTCGACTGACGTTTCATTCAGTGCGGTGGTACCAACCCGGGCGGGTTGAACCATACCACCTAGTAAGTTAAGAAGGGAAGGGACCTACAGTTATACTTGGAATCCGTACCACGGTCAGCCTCCAACGGTCGAGCGGTCACCCATCCAAGTACTGACCGGCCCAGCGTTGCTTAACAATCAATAGCGACAGTCGACTGTCTGCACCACTGAGCTATCAAGGAACCTATTAATTACATACAGCCATCCATCAGCTCATCTCTACAGATACCGTGTCCATACTATGTTTAGCTGACCCGACGCGATGCGGCGGCGAGCGGCAAAGTGAAAAATGAGTACGTACATAATATTTTTTTTTTACTTTTCAGTGAACGCTGAATATATTTTATGGTATGTTTGTCGGCTTTCCTGTGCTGGATGCGTTGGGATGGCATGGTTATTGGTTGTGGGTTATGGACAGTTAAAGGGTATTGTTAGGGTTTCGTATCCGTACGTACGGATATCTATTACTAATCCTGCGCCGTCTGTCCGTCTGTCCTACTGCTATATCTTTCGAACCGCAGTATTAGGTAGCCGTTTGAATTTTTCACAGAATATTTGTGTTATTAATGGCAGATACTCGTACAAATAATAAAAACAAAAACAAAAAGTTAAAAATGAATGGGGACAAGAAACGTGTTTTTTATTCTCACCTGTTTTTTTTTTGCTCTACTATCGTAAAAACGGTAATACGTATACAACCGTCAAAGCTTTGATTATAATGCCAACTCTATAGTAAAACACCCAATAATAAAAACCCGCCAATTATGTTGTGGTACTGAACCCTCCTCGGTGAGCGAGCCCGACTCACACTTTGTCAGCCTCGATAGCTCAGTGGTGCAGACAGTTGGCTGTCGCTATTGATTGTTAAGCAACACTGGGTGCGGTCAGTACTTGGATGGGTGACCGCTCGACCGTTGGAGGCTGACCGTGGTTCGGATTCCACGTAAAACTGTAGGTACCTTCCCTTCTTACCTTACTAGGTGGTAGTGTTTAACCCGCCCGGTTTGGTACCACCGCACTGAATGAAACGTCGTCGGTCGAAACGGCTATGTAAGTAGTTTGTGTTTTCCGTCCAGTTCAGTGTAGCCGGCACGACCGAAGGGAAGCACTGACATGGCACCTAGCTCACCCGGTGTTATGGGCTGACATCACGGATGTTGTAGGAGATGTAGCCAACCGTGTCAGTTTCCATAAAAAAAAATAAAAAAAATTTGCCCGGTTTTTAACCCTCGACGCAAAAGAGGGATATTATAAGTTTGACGCCTGTGTCTGTCTGTGTATCTGTATCTGTCTATATGGTTTTTTTTTTATGTAATCCGGTATGGGTGGCTGAGTCGGAGGGGCCAAAGCGCATGCTTCGACAAACCAATATCACCTCCGAGAAGGTAGTTGCCATAGCGGAGACTTCCCTGAATTGCTGGCTATACTGGGTTAAAGGAGAACACAACCGAGGCTGCTATGCGGCTATCTTACATCTAGTACGGTGAGCCTACCACCTAGTAAGGGGCAAGGGAAGGGACCTACAGTTTTACACCGGTTCCGAACGGTAAATCAGCAGGTGTAGGTATACACGTAAATGTATTCGTCATAAAAAAGTCATTGGTACACGCCGATCGGATTCGAGCCGCGGACCTCTCGCATGAGAAGCCGATGCCCAAAACACTCGGCCACCCGCCGCCGCTTCACGGCTCACGGCGGTGTGTCTGCCTGTGGACGGATGGGCCGATTTGGCCGATCAATCGGACTACCACCTTTTCAGTTTCAGCCAAATTGGCTGTGCGTGAGTCTCCAACCTCGAGTTGGGCCACCCAGTTCAGTGAAGTACTAAAAAAATTATATACGTATGTACAGGGTGTTGTAACGGCCAGTACATTAAATTTAGGAAATGATTATTGGGATCAATAGCACAGTCAATAGTAACAAAAAAGTCAAATAACTTTTTTCTGAATTCCCTTTAGATAAAAAGTTACAGTTTTCATACAAACTAATTAGTGTAAAAGGATTTAATGTTTCGAACGAACGTGGGAATGAAAGGCGCGCGGTGAGTGATCGAGCAAGGACGAGTGCGCGGAGCGAGGAGATGCGCGGAGGCGGAGCGGCGTGAGTTTTTCGACCCTTACGGTTCCCGCGCCAGCACCCTCCCCCCGCGCGCATCAAATTATACTTGACGAAAACATAAATTTCAAAAATGTATATCTCAAAAACTAGACACTTTAGAGAAAAACTTTACTTACTTTTTTCTCTCGGAATAACATGAGGATTGCACTGGCGAAATTAATGTACTGGCCGTTACAACACCATGTATACACGGTGTTGCAGTTGCCCCCGTAATATTTTTAACTGACATAGGGGGGTTATTCTATATGTGAAACTAAACAACTTCCGTAGCGAAAACAATTTTTTTGAAACAAAAAAAAAATGTTTTCCATACAAATTTTAACTGCCTATTCTCAAAAAGTATGGAGAAAAAAAAATTGTTTTTCTTCAAATTAAAAAGTCGTTGAACAAAAGTTGTTCTATTTCACGTACAGAATCACCCCCTTTCGGGTTTTACGTCTGGGGTTGCAACACCGTGTATAGTATATATTCAGGCGCCATTGCAAAACACAATTAGCAAACAAAAACCTTCTGGCAATATAGAAGAAAAGGACAGATTCTCCGTAAAATCATAAACAATACCTAAGCAGAACACCACATCATTTTGGTTGTGGTCGTCCCATAGACAAACACAATGACGAATGGTGACAATGTTGAAATAATGAGTTGTTTTGTTGAAAACCCCTAATTATTGGTAGTTTCAGGTAGCCCCACCCAAAAACTGTCCCAAAAGGGTTTTATGGCTATTGCCTATTTTGGGCTTTTATTCTTTTGTCAATTTGTCACCTGTTTCTTCGAAGATGAGGTGCAAAGAAGGTTACGTATCACACTTTGAATGTAAGAAGAGTTTGTGTTGATTGATTTATGATTTTATAAGTAGAGGGAATGATGGATAGAGAAATGGATAATTTATTTATCGGTAAACGTTTTATGACCGTTTTCATCAATTTCGGTTAAGTCTAATCTGACAGTTATTTGTCGGCGGGAGTGACATAACTCATACGTTTGACAGGTGTTACATTGTAGCTGAAAGTGCCGAGATGGCCGTTAAAAAAATCAGTAACTACTTACGTTATGTTTGGTATAATATCAGAATTAAATAAATAATAATAAAAGAATTACCGTGTGGGGCCGGTAATTAAAAAGAATAGCCCAACTGCATCTCTCCCCGTGCATGTCGTCAAAGCTGACTACATCAAAGGGTCTCCGTGTGACTTGCTGCTTGACAGTTACCTATCTTGTCCTAATACTTCGCTAAACGTGGTGGTTGGTGTTGTGCTGTAATTTACAAGAGTAATTGCAGCACAACACCGATTACTCTGCTTACCCCGATTGTCGGAATACAGCGTGTGGTAATAAAATATTTTGGTTATTATTGACAAACGTTTTGGTTTTTATATTTTTACACATTTGGGTCTCTATCTGAAAGACCTTTTCACTGATAGACAATTGACGTTGAATGACATGAAAGCAAGGTACCTACATAGCCGAAAGACAATTTAGCAATTTAAATACTTATGTGTTACAAAGCATACATTCTAATTTCATATCAGTATTATAATGTAAATTTAAATTATAGATAGGTACTTTATAGTATATTTATTGAAGTATTACAAACATTTTATTAAAACAGTAAAACAAAACACAACTTGACACAGTCAAGGCACCTTTTTAAATTTTTTTTATGTAAACTGACACGGTTGGCTACATCACCTACAACATCCGTGATGTCAGCCCATAACACCGGGTGAACTTGGTGCCACGTCAGTGCTTCCCTTCAGTTGTGCCGGCTACACTGAACTGGACGGAAAACACAAACTATTTAAATAGCCGTTTCGACCGACCTTTCATTCAGTGCGGTGGTATCAACCCGGGCGGGTTAAACCCTACCACCTACTAATATAAGAAGGGAATAGTATAATAGGTGCCTAACGATGCTGGAGGCAAACTTAATTATTGTTTGTATATTTCTGTATTTTCTTGTTTGTTTGTTTCTGTTTGTTTTGGCCAAATAAATAAAATAAAAAAATAAAAAATAAAATAAAAGGGAGTCATATATCTTAGTCGCCTTTTACGACATACACGGGGAGAGAGGCGACTAAGGGATAAGGACAAGATGCCGTGCTAAAGGGCGACAGGCTCGCCACCTCTCACCTTGGCACGGTGCTTCCATCGAGTCATGCAGCATGTGGGTCTTCGTGCCTTACTTGCTGCTTGATCGACTGCACTAAGTTCACCAAGGCTTCTATCGTGCCGGCTACACTGAGCTGGACGGAAAACACAAACTATTTACATATTGGCCGTTTCCCCCGACCTTTCATTCAGTGCGGTTGTACCAACCCGGGCGGGTTACACCCTACCACCTAGTAATATAAGAAGGGAGTCATATCCCTTAGTCGCCTTTTACGACATACACGGGGAGAGATGCAGTGGGGCTATTCTTTTAAAGTACCGGCCCCACACGGTACTTAATTAAAAAGAATTACAATTTTGAGGTGTGTCAATATTTGGTACCTACATAAGGTTTTTTTATGGAAATTGACACTGTTGGCTACATCACCTACAACATCCGTGATGTCAGCCCAATACACACCGGGTAAACTAGGTGATTTTTCCTCACAATAAATGTTCAACTCGAGCGTCTCACGTCGTCTGGCCCCGCAACGCGACTGACAAGAGAAAAATCGCAAATTATTCAACAAATTGACGAAGAAAACTATTCAATTCAATGGATGTGCATTGGCCTTCTTACCTTACTAGGTGGTACGATTCATCCCGCCCGGGTTGATACCACCGTACTGAAATGAAACGTCGGTCGAAACGGCGATGTAAATAGTTCATGTTTTCCATCCAGTTCAATGTAGCCGGCATGAAATGAAGGCAAGCACTGACATGGCACCTAGTTCACCCGTTGTTATGGTCTGACATCACGGATGTTGTAGGGGATGTAGCCAACCGTGTCGGTTTCCATAGAAAAAAAAATAACATAGTTATTACTCAAGCCAGTTTCTTGACGCTTCCTTTGGCAAAGAGCCACTCAGATTGGCTTCTCCGCGAAGGCAAAGCCTTGTTCCGCTCAAACACAGAAGAAAATAAGCATTCAAGGATAGTTCCCGCACGAAACGTTGCCCTCATATTTTCCAACAACGCGCGTCGCTCGCGGGGCGGGCGTTCGATGCCGCGCGGGGCGAAGCGGGGAGGGGAGGGGAGAGCCAGTCGCCCGTCGGCCGCCAGGCAGCGCTGTCGTCCGCGTGCGCGCGCACTCTGTCCGCCACATCCACCCGCCGCCATCGCGCGCGTCCAACGGACGTTCCAAATACGAATTTGCCCAGTTCTATTGAAACCGCAAACTGACAGTTGACACTTTTTAACACACCATCGCATGGATTCAAAGTTCTTTTAAAAAACCGTAACGTTTGACACTTTTATGACAATCTCTGGCCTATTGACAACGAATGTGTAAACTAACCTACCCGCGGGTGTGATTTTTTTTAAAGAAACATTGTGTGTGAAAAGTGTTGTGGGTTTTTTTTTAATTTCGTGAACATTTCTTTGGATACATATGACTGAGGTACGTTTTTACACACTTCGATTTATCGATTCCAGCTAATTGATAAGATAGTTACATTACACTGATAACCTAAATTAGATTAGATGTCCTTAATTGTCTTTTTAACAATTTAGCTAGAGAAAATCAGCAATATTTTATGGCCTAGGCTATCCGCCGCTTCATTCCAACTAGGCCTAAAATTTACTTCGACGCACGGCTACCTAAGTACCTAAACATTTGTTAGTATTTTATGACAAGTAGGGTAAAATTGTTATTACAGCTGTTTATATTATTAAAAACATAAAAGAAAAGAATATGATCAAACTAATAATTAAATTAAAATAAAAAGCTCGTCCATTAGTCCCAAGGACCGAAGCAGCATTATAGTTATAACTATATAATACAGTATATGTATATTATACATATACATTCGATACCTATGAGCTATTATATACGTGTAGGTAAATGGTGAACACTTTTAATGACAACGCCATCTATCATCTGTCATCGTCATTCTTGACACACTTCAAACTTGTAAATATTCTAATTAAATACCTATTTATAATTAAATTTACACATAACTGATGATGACTAAAAGTCGAAATAATTAAAATAGATTAGAATAGAATGCGTGTTTTGTAATACATATTTAAAAGATATATATGTACTACAAATATATAATATAATGAAGGTTTATTACCTAGGTACGTAAAATGTCTGTTCTATGACTGTTTCTGAATTAATACATAGGTAGTATATTTGTGTGAATGTTATACATACCTATATACAAAATACAATGGCGATATCGAATGTACGTAAGAACTTTATAAAATAAATTCATGTACAAATAGGTATATAATCAAATAAAATGGAAAATAAAATCCTGTTTAAAAATATAAAAACAATTACTGAATTTCACACGAGCACCGCCACGGGGTGAAACTATCCTATAATATAATTATTTTGTTATTTATTATTGCAGATTGTAAAAAGTAATACCAATAACTAAAGAATTAAAACCAACCTAACAAACATTAAAATAACTACGAGCATCAAAGGGGGCGTTTTCAAATGTTCCCTGAACACTTGCGGCATTACTCCGCTGGATGTCAAGGCCTAGCCTTTGAATGAAGTAGGCTCTTGATTGTTACATACACAAAAATTATATTTATTCAAACGCGGGCAGTAGGATTAAATTAAGATAAACATAGAAATTATTGAAAAAAAAACCTAGGCGTAAACGCGTTGAAATCTACTCCAAGGGGTTTTGTACATCTTATCCGTAACGATTGTACGAGAAAATTGTTTTCACAAAAACACCACACGCTGTATCCCAACAATTAGGGTGAGCAGAGTATTCGCTGTTGTGCTGCAAGGACTCTGGTACATTACAGCACAACACCGACCGTCACGTTTAGCAAAGTATTAGGACAAGATAACTATCAAGCAGCAAGATAAGGCACAAAGACTCACCTGTTGCATGACACTGTGGAAGGACCGTGGCAAGGTGAGAGGTGGCTATCCTGTCGCGCTTTAGCACGACATCGCCTTCGCAGTCGCCTTTTACGACGTGCAAGGGGAGATATTCGGTGGGGCTATTATTTTAAGCATCGCTAACACAAGACAATATTACATTGGCACAAATTAATATGTCTGGTTAAATATTTAACTACATTAACTATCGTCGATTTTGATAAATTGAACACCTAAATAGATAATCTTAGATAAGAACTAAATTCATAATTTTCTTTCGGAGAAAATTACTATTTTTATGTTATCGATAGGTTATTGTTGTGACAAAATTTCCATCGAGTAGAGTAGGTATATCGTACCTATAACATATGTACATGTAATAATCTATTGTAAAACCGCTTTTGATTCCCAAATAAAGGAAAAATAAAATAAAATAAAACAAATTTAATTACCTAACAGATTTCAATGAACAAATTTAAATATGCACGTGAGTAAAATTTCCTATTTAATATGAAATATGGTGTTAATAAAATCGTTGACTTTAAATAATAACGTTTAATTAATTTCTAGTTTAAATAGCTTATAAAAATATGTCTTGTCATAATTTTATTGCTGTATATTATATTTACATACCTACATACACATATACCACACGCTGTATTCCGACAATCGGGGTAATCGGTGTTACTCTTTACTATCTACATAAATGTAGCTTAGCATACGACTTAACCCGTCCTTAAGGCGCCCAGTAACGCTACAATGTGGATTTTTTAAGAAGTAGCCCTTGATAACTAGGTCAATCCAAAGGCTTAAAACTACTGAAAAATATAGAACAATTCTTTGTCTATCGATCACACGTTTTTGGTTGTAAAATGTTATTATTTTCTATACAAACTATTCAGTAAACCAAATGTCGTTTTTTTCTTCTGCGTGAACTTTGAAGACTCGATCTCTGAAACTAAAGAGAATTTGAATGGATTTTTTATAGCACAATGACGCCATTTGTTATATCTATCGATCTCATGCTTTTCAAAGTTCTAATGCGAAGGATCGCAATTTATGGTACATACCACAAAGCACGGAACCCCCCGACCGGGGGGGGGGGGGGGGTGGGGGGGGGGGGGGCGTTCCGTGCTCTGTGGTGCATACGATCGATGTGCTAGCGCCGTCGGTGTTACTATGCACCTTAACGGATTGTTACAACCGCAATGACCGAAAGCCAGTCGAAATGGTTACGAAAATATTTCGTGTTTACCATACAGTTCAGTGTAGCCGGCTCGACCTAAGGGAAGCACTGACATGCCACCTGGTGCATTGAGTTGTGATGCGCCGATTTCGTGGACGTAACCAACCAAGTATAATCAATAATACAGATGATATTTTTAGAATTTTATAATATGTGAGAATATATTTTTATATTTTTCCCCTTCCGGACGCGCCGAAGCTTCGCTTGCGAAATGTTCCAAAAATAAATTCGATCATTGAAACTCATTCGAAAATAATTTTCGTCGCAACAACGACAATGGGCGACCCCTCCCGGAAAGCCTTCGCGCCAATGTGTTGCGGAGCTTTTGAATATATTGTGCGGGGGTTGGAAATGTAATGTGTCGGTGTGGGGGTACGCATGTTCGACAGAATTTATTCGATAATGAAATTAAAACAAAATGTATTTTATTATTTTAAAATAAAAAACCATAACAGATATTACAATAATTTACAATAAAAAAAATAAATGACATAAAACATAAATCCATTATATTAAACTAAGAAACAATCTTAAACTTAACTTAAAAAAAATCTAAACCTAAAAAATTTATAAATAATAATAACGGAATTGAAATTTATTATTTTTAAGTTGTGTTCTAGATAAAATAAAGGACATTCACACATTATTACTATAGACTGAAAATTCAAACTAAACATAAATCTAAGATAGGGCAACATTGTCCAGAGACAGCCGGCCAGAGCTGCGACGCGCGGAGTAATCAGGCCTAACTTTTTAAGTTTAGTTAATATTTATTTTACAAAATCATTATTTGATATGACGTGTACTAATAATTCCACACTAATAAAATTAATAATTTATTTACATACATACATACATACAAGTCACGCCTGTTTTCCAATGGAGTAGGCAGAGACAACGGATCTCCACGTGCCACGATCATGACACACCTCTGCCGCTCTCATAATGTTCTTCATGCATGCTCGTCGGTTACGGGCACTACGCACTTGGCCCTTTTTGAGCACACGTGGGTGTAGGGTATAGGGCGACCCTTCCCGACTCTTCCTTTCAAATTCCATACATTTATTTCGCTAGTTTCTTATCATTCATTCTTCCAACATGACCGAACCACCGAAGCATTCCTGTATCAATCCTTGTCACTATATCTTCTTTCAGACCATAGCGCGCTCTCGCACTACATTATTTGCCTGTGAAAGAAATACAATTAATATTAAAGGGCGGCAGGAGGAGAACTTGGTACCGAATTGAGTAATATGTATTGCCTGAGTCTCTTAATTAACTTGTGGGTAAAATCAGAATTTTGTAATCCTTATTTTGTTTTTTTATACATTCTTATAAAATAAACCTCTCACTCTCAAAACCTCTCATATTCAAGGCCAGAACATTTAGAAGAGTTTGGACGTCGGACTGTCCAATGCTTATATGAGAAACAGCGTCGCCGAGCTCAGCGGGTAGCGGAGGGGACGGCGCGCGCTCTGATTGGGTGGTATCGGGTGCTATCGCGCTCTGATTGTTTGGTAACGAATGTTATTTGTACGTTTTTACAAATATCGTGCTACGCTGGCGCGGGAAGGTCCGACGTCCATACATCTAACGTTCCTGATTCAAGGTTTTCCTTATTAAGTCTATATGCTGAGAGATGCTGACTAGCTCTAGCCTAAAATTCTGATTCACATAACGTTATTTCGACACATACAAGTTGATATACCAAGGCTATGTAATAATAAAGAAAAAAAAAATCAAAATTGAGGCTTAGAATATTCTTCTAGATGTGACCTAAAATTCTGACCAGGTTTGAATTTAGAGTTTGAATTAATTTTGACCTAACGTTCTGACGCAGTCAAAACTACGATTTTAACTATGCGTGGTCTAACTTTTGACTCAGTCCACCCTAAGGGTCTGACTCAGTCTAACTAACCTACTAATCTAGTAAAGTAAAAGTAAAAAAAAGGTAAAAAGTTTTTTATTATTGATTTCTAAAACATTACATTACAATACATTTTTTAATATCTTTTTCTTTTTTACACAGTAACTAGTTGTATATAACTTGTTTTAGATAGCCAGTCTGATAGTATTCACTTCCACCTAAGCATAAAATCCATAAAATCAATAAATAGTGACAATGTGTTCCAGAGTCACCTGAAAATATTTCTCTTAGACAATCCATTTTATAAGTTACAAGCTGTGCCCGCTGCTCCGCCCGCTCTCATATTTCACTTCACTGCTAACCTCATAAGCCATTTAGCGTGATAGTAAGTAGCCTATAGTTGATGGGAAGAATCAAGCAATCCGTAGAATTTTGTTTTATTAAAATCGGTTCAGTGGTTCTCGAGTTATAAGCGGACAGACAGACACTCAGACAGAAAGCAGACGTTGGATTTTATTATAGGTAAGGATAAGGAAGTGATTTTTTTTCTTACTGTAAATAAAAATTCTGCTGACTCTGATTTCAAATAGGTTATATGCATAAACTAAAATTTTATTAATAACTTGACTGAACCCTATGTTCTATGTTTTGTATTTTATTATCTTGACTTAATATTTTTTTTATTTTTTGCTCAGATATAGTATGTTATATTTAACATAATGAAACTTAGTATTTAAGTTATATTTAAAAAAAGCTCTGTAGGGTTTCTTACCCGGTTCTTCCTTATAGATAGCACTGCTGAACGGGACATGACAAAAAAAATAATAATGATGACGAATCATACTGAATATGCATATGTCTCAATGGAATATTGTTAATGTTGTGTGTTTTTTATGGCGAAATAAATATCTGAATCTGAATCTGGCCATTGATAGCTCTACTATGAGTATAGGTGGTTGATCTGATCTAGTCTATCCTACGATTCTGACACTATCCGGCCTAAGATTCTGACACAATCTGGCCGACATGCGCATCCCGCTGAGCGCTACGAGGCTGAGGGAGAGTAAAGGGCGGGTGCATGCGGTTGCGGTTCAATGGGCGGGGGGTTCGTTTCCCTGCGGAGTGAACTTGGCCACGCCCGCTGCGAGCTTTCATGTAGGCAGCGTGATGGGGAAGGTACGCTGCCTACATATATTCCGTTTTAAAATTAATGATATTTGGTACCGTGCGTGGCAAGGTAGGTACTTGATAAGAATATTTTCACTGCATTCAGCATCGCTAAATAGCTAGTCTAGCTACGGAATCCTAAAAAGTTACTATTAAGTTGTAAAATTTTATTGACAAAGGCTACGTTTAGCTCGAACCCGAATATTGTATTTATAAATAGCGATTATTAATGTTTTGTTTTGAAATTGAGAACAATTTTGAGTTTGTTGTCTGGGCGTCGCCTTCTCTTGCGAGAGGTTTGAGGTTCGAATCCAGTCGGCGTGCACCAATGAGTTTTTTCTGATGAAAGCTGCTTTACTGCTCGGAACCGGTATAAAACTGTAGATCCATTCCCTCGCTCCTCACTAGATGGTAGGCTCAATTGTAACCGATTGGGATGGTATGGATGATATAATACGGTGGGTATTGGATGTAAGATGACCGCATAGCAGCCTCGGCTCTATTCAAATCTAGTCCATCTAGATATTGGCTGGTTTTAGCATGTACATTGCAAAACAATATGTGTATATGGCTGACGTATCCGAGTGTACCTTTTTTTTTTTTTTTTTATGGAAACTGACACGGTTGGCTACATCACCTACAACATCCGTGATGTCAGCCCATAACACCGGGTGAACTCGGTGCCACGTCAGTGCCTCCCTTCGGTCGTGCCGGCTACACTGAACTGGACGGAAAACACAAACTATTTACATAGCCGTTTCCGACCGACCTTTCATTCAGTGCGGTGGTACCAACCCGGGCGGGTTAAACCCTACCACCTAGTAATATAAGAAGGGAATCATATCCCTTAATCGCCTTTTACGACACACACGGGGAGAGATGCAGTGGGGCTATTCTTTTAAAGTACCGGCCCCATACGGTACCTTGTTACCTAACGGATGAATAAAAATATCAATATGAATAAATAGGTAAGGAATACAATGTAAGAAAACGCTTGCAGTAGATTTCAACGCGTTTATCCTCAAGGTTTTCTTCTGAAGACGCTGCGTCTTACTCATGTCAGTCCGTCCGGTTTAGTGTAGCCGGCGCGATCTAACAGAAGTGCTGACGTGGCACCTAGTCCCGGCAAGAGGATAGTGATAATGCGACTAACAGAGGATTACTTTTTTCGACTTAGAATATGTTTGTTTTTTAGGGTTCCGTATCCATTAATAACCCTACACCGTCTGTCCGTGCGTCCTTCTGTCCTACCGTTCCTTTAAAGGACTGTATCTTTTGAACCGTAATAGAATTGTACCAAATCGATACTAATAATAAATCTGTAAGGGATGGTCGTGGAGTAAGTTAGTTTATTTTATGAAATACTGCGTTTATAGACTCTATGTATCTACACTAAAACAAAATTGATATTTTTAGAAATCTTTTCAGTATTTATGTATGTTCATCCGTAACTCTTGAACCGATCATCCGAATCCATACGGTAGCGGGCTTACTTACTTTCTTCTTTTTAAATACGAATTTTACGCGAGTGAAGCCGCGGGCCAAAGCTAGTAATAAATACATTTTTGTATGTATTATTTGTATGTAGTATCTATGTTCTATAAATGTGTATGTATGCTTATGTTGTTTGTATTCTATGTATAGTATAAAAATAGGTATGTACTCGTATGTTACATGTAGGTATATTCATAAAAATAAAACACGTCTTCCTCCTCCCTTTCGCTTGCACTAACCATACTTCTTTCTCTGTATTTTATTCCTTAACGCCCAAAGGTTGACTGGAAGAAATCACTTGTAGTGGTAAGTCCGCCTTTGCGCACTCCTCTATTTATTATGATTCAGATTCAGATTCAGATATTAAAAAATGGACACAAATGGTGATCAATATGGTTCTTCTTTATCATAATGAACTTATTTATTCAACAGCAAAAATAGGTACTAAATAGACAATTAACTAAAAAACAAAAACAATGCAAAAACACATCAACTATCCTTCAACAACTGCTATACGGTACGCATAATCAGATCTTTTACGCCTCCACTAAGACAAATCGACCTTCGCACATGGGAAGTAGCATATATTTGGAAGCTGGGAGCCTACCACTCCCCTGGTCTCAACGCTCAACACTAAGGTTACAAACGTCAACTTTTTTCAATTTATTTTTAATTTATTTATTTTTTTTTTTTTTTTTAATCTATAGATCTGTGTTTGTCATGTCATGGTAACAGTGTCATTAACCAATGACATTGTTACCATGACAAACTTTTGTAAATAAACAATATTTTATTCATATCATAATACATAATTACTGAAGACGGCATTCGCCGAAATATATAAAATGTGTATAAAAAAAACATGTGTTCTTTTTCAATAATTAACTAAAAACTATAATATATAAAAAATCTCGTTTAAACTGTCTCCGAAATGACCGCGCAGGGTACCTAAAACACTCGCTGCATTTCCACGTTGGATAGCAAGGGCTATCCGTTGCCTGAGGAATGTTTCGCAGTTAGGTACTCCTGACATTTCTGTTTTTAGAACCTATTGCCCGAACAGACATTTATTGACAGATATTAATTTCGCCCTAAAGAACACATAACAATAACAATATTTCATTGAGACATATTATGCATATTCAGTATGGTTCGTCATCATTTTTTTTTTGTCACGTCCCTGTCATATGTCATATATATGTCTTGTCGTGTACTGTTCTTCCTTCAATTGTGTGCCATAAAGAGTTTCATCTATTCTAATAAAAATAAAATTTAAAAATTAAGTGGTTTCCATACAAGAAACGTGTTTTTTCAACGTTTTTTTGTTTTAGCTCTATCGTTAAAAAGGTTATATATGTATAACCTTTTTAACGATAGAGCTAAAACAAAAAAACGTTGAAAAAACACGTTTCTTGTATGGAAACCACTTAATTTTTAAATTTTATTATTTAATTTAAGGAGTCAAACTTGGTGTGATTATAGTGCAAACTCAAGTAAAACAAAAAATAATAAAACAAGACCAAATGCTCTGTGGAACTAGCATCCGTTTATATCTCCGCATGACTCGTCGCAGAGAGACTCAGCACCCTTTTGTTGTTGACATTGGGCTTTTGAGAACCCATCGGTTCTCTAAATTGTTTCTTTGTCGCACCGCCAGAGTGTGGAACTGTCTTCCGGCGAGTGTATTTCCTGAATCCTTTAACCTGGGTGTCTTCAAGCGTCGTATTAACGGGCTAGACAGCCTAGCAACAGTCCGCAAATCGGCTGGCATGGCACCTAACCTAACTGAGCGTGGTTTCGCGAGGAGAGGTGATTTTGGCTCTTTCGACTGCACCATTGGTCTCTCGGCACAGCCACCCATGTTGGTTTACATAAAAAAATGCGTGGTGGTACGGAAACGCGAGTCCGACTCGCACTTGGTAATTTTTTTTTATAATGACACTAATCTTTTACAAGTAGATAATAAATCAAAACTTCCAATTATGCGAACAGGCGCATCAAATGCTTCGTTTAGTCCAAATAGCTCATTATTTCTCGTTCTTTTATATCTCTCATACTGATAACCAGTTGCACTCGATATCAACACTTATGTATATGAATATAAGATTTATCAAATTCCAAAGAATGTCTCGACATACGACGTTTGGAATAGGCGCGGGATGTTTGCGCGACGTTTTGAGGGTGGTTTGAAGTTAAATTGGCCCTTAAAATTTTTGGAAAATGTTCTACATAAGGGTTGAACTGATTCGCCCTCCTTTTATGCTATGCTAAATGTTTTTTTCCTATTTGGATAAACAATGATTAGAAGGCGAACGGAGTTCACTCACACTAGCTAATTAGATAAATAAATAAAAAATGATTTTTTGGTCCAATTTTTTTTTACAGTAATAAGTACAATATAATATCTATTGCTAAACGTGGTGGTCGGTGTTGTGCTGCAATTTACAAGAGCACTTGCAGCACAACACCGATTACTCTGCTTACCCCGATTGTCGGGATATAGCGTTTTGTATGCACATGTATATAACATCTATATGAGGTGCAAAGGCGGACTAATCCATTCCATAGATTTCTTACAGTCAACCTTTGGATGTTACTGTAAGTACCTACCTAAGTACTTGCACATTGTAGCGACGCAGTCAGTCAGTCAGATAGTAAGCGCCCACCGCTGGACATATGCCTCTCCAAATTTTCTTCCCGGCCTTCAGCGGTACGGAACCACTGCATTCCGCCGATGTACTTGATGTCGTCGTCCCACCTGGCAGGTGGCCTTCCCGCCTCCGTTTTCCTGTCCACGGCCGCCAGTGTAGGACGCGGTTACTCCAACGGTCGTCGTCTCTTCGGCTGGCGTGCCCAGCCCAATGCCGCTTGAGCTTAGTCGCCCGGTGTCCAATATCGACTGCTTTGCTGCGTCGGCCCGCTTTGTTGCGGCGGGGCGCCGCCGTTGCTGATTCGATGTTCTTTTATAAGTCTAGAGCTACTCAATCAATAAAATGCGCAAGGGGTTTTCACTGACGGTTTTCTGGCATATCTAATAAGTACCAGCGTTGTCGCGTCGTCATCACGCAAGCTGGTACGCGCGGCAAATGAAAGAAACTGCAAGGCACATAGGCTGTAACTCAAGGAAAGTGTTAATTAAAACTAATCTAAACGAAAACTAATAGATACAAATATTCCTTTTTTAGGTTTCGGTATCCCGTATGGAAGCCTATTACTAAACCTACGCTGTCTGTCTGTCTGCCTGTCCTACTGCTGTATCTTTGGAACCGTAATACATAGCCGGTTGAAATTTTCACACAATATGTATTATTATTGCGGATATGACAACCAATAGAAAAATAGAAAATTAAAAAATTAAGGGGGGCTCCCATACAAGAAACGTGTTTTTTCAATGTTTTTTTTTGGTGCCGAAACCTCGGTGCGCGAGTCCGACTCGCACTTGTTATTACACAACCCTACATACATAGGTACATAATAACTTAGGTGTATGTATGGCTACACCACACACTGTATAGGACGCTGTACCACAGGGTTCGACGTAAGCTCCTAATTAGTTGCTCGCTCATGGCGTCGAGTGATTCAGCTGTTTTGTGCAACGCATAGCGTTGAGAAAGACAAGGTTCCAGTGAGAGAGAGTTGTTTTATTCTTGTTTTTAGCGTTCTTTATAAATCGACGCCTTCGAGCCAAAACTCACCAAATGCAGTTTTTATCAAAATTTAGTTTTTTGTACTGGCAAACTTCAAATTTTTAGCCCTGTCTAAGAAAAAATCACCAAAATTATATCTCAACGTTTTCAATGAGAAATAAAAAAATTAAAAATAACCAAGTTGCGATGTATCGTAATTTCTCTTAAGGAAAAACTCACCAATGTTAGTTTGGTTAGTTTTTGCATACAAAACTACGAATACAACAAAAGTGGAATGACTTCATTACCTTTTTTAGTTTTTTAATTATAAAAGTTAAAAAAGTTTAAAAACTTAAAACCTTTAATATCTCAGTAGGTATTAGGTTTTTGTTAGTTGGTGAGTTTTGGCTCGAGAGGATCGAAATATAATATTCTTGAGAATACGAAGGTATCTATATATTCTTTATTGAACACCAATTTCATACAAATTAGGTGCAATAGGTGTGCTTAATGCCGTGATGCATTCTATTCTATCTAACTATAAGCTTTTGGGATGTGGAAGAATTACGTGCAGGATATCAATTCATCTGTGGCGCAGGCGAACAAGATTTTTTTTATGATACTGACGCGGTTGGGCGAACGGAAATAAAGGACCACCGGCTAGCCACCTCTCACCTTGGCCCGGTCCTTCCACCGAGTCGTGCAGCAGATGGGTCTTCGTGCCTTACTTGCTGCTTGATAGTTATCTTGTCCGAATACTTTGCCAAACTTGATGGTCCGTGTTGTGCTGTAATTTACGAGAGCGCTTGCAGCACAACACCGATTACACTGCTTAACCAGATTGTCGGGATACGGAATGTGGTATGTATGTACGTATCTACCTGTCCAAACACGATGTATGCCGACAATCGGGGTACGCAGAGTAATCGGTGTTGTGCTGCAAGAACTCTTGTAAATTAGGCACAGCACAACACAAATATGTAGGTAGATATGTATATTGCTATTATAATTTTTTTATAAGTTAATTTTGCTGATTTACTTACGCTCTTTCAAAATTAAGTCAGATTAACCCAGTAATCCCACACTCAAATAGTCACTTTCATGATAAAATACCCGTTGAAGACAATACTGAAAATCTGCCAATATAAAAATAATCCCCAATTTAACACTTAATACCTTGTAATCGTGTACACTTACATAAGTAAGTAGGTATGCTTATTCATCGTAGAAAATGGAATAATAAATCATTTATTTGGAAATAACACGATTTTGTTATCAGGTAATTAGTGAAAAATTCATGTAATCTGCGAAAATACGTGTACTGAAGCGATAGACATTGGTAGCTATCTAGACTCTGACGTTAGTTGCTCGATGTAGGGTGACTAGAGTTTTGTGATAACGTAATGGGACACGTTTATTTTATATTCATTTATTTTATTATACATTATTTTTACTGTAAACCAAAATACACAATAATGCATAATACACGAATAATTAACATGAAACTTCATAAAATAGTGGTCACTCCCGTCTAAACTAACCTACGCAGTTGTCATATAATTGTTTTTTAACCCCTGACGCAACAAACCTTGTTATAAGTTTATTGTGTGTGTGTATGGGTGTGTCTGTCTGTGGCATCGTTCGTAAGTCCCAAACGGATGGACCGATTTGGATGGGTTTTTTTTATTAGAAAGCTGGTTCTTGGCTATGTTTGTAATCAATGAATTAATAAAAAAATAACTACAAATGTGGACCGATTTGCATGCGGTTTTAAAAAAAAGCTTGAAATAAAAGTTACAAAAAATTATTCTTACGACAGCAGTCGTACAGAAAGCGGCAGTAAATAATGTACATCGGGCTTTAAAAAGAGACAATCCGATTGTAAAGCGTCGTCTCTGTCGCACTACGTCTCTGTGCGACAGCTCGACGACGATCTACAACGGGAACGACAACGGAAATCCAACCCGCAATCTTTCGCTGAACAAAAATTCGAAACTAATTTTTTATCATTTTCCGCTCAACTTATCAGTTCGCCGCGTGCATACCTAACACCCGCTGCTTCACCGTTCGGAACCGGTGTAAAACTGTAGGTCCCTTCCCTTGCCCCTTACTAGGTGGTAGGCTCAAATTGTAGCCGACTGGGTTGGTACCACCGTACTGGATGTAAGATGGCCACATAGCAACCTCGGTTGTGTTCTCCTCTAGTCCAGTATAGCCAGCAATCCAGGGAAATCTTCGGTATGGCACCTACCTTCTCGGAGGTGGTATTGGCTAGTCAGAGCATGTGCTTTGGCCCCTCTGACTCAGCCACCCATACCGGATTACATAAAAAAATTTAAAAAAAAACGGCACGCCTGGTCACCCTAGCCGGGCCGGGCCAATGTCGCAGCGATAAGCCCGGACGCTAACCTAAAAGATAGAAATCTCTCAATGATGTATCGCCGTGATACTGTATCGTTTATCATTCGACTCGTACAACCGAATTACGCTCCTAGAATGTAAGTTGAGAAACTATAGGTATAGCGAGTTGTTATTGTAAACTTCGTACTTATCTAGTGCTCAAAAAAGGGTCAAGTGCCTAGTACGCGTAACCGACGAGCATGCATGAAGAACATTACGAGAGTGTGAAGAGGCGGCAGAGGTGTGCCAGGATCCGTGGCGCGTGGAGATCCGTTGTCTCTGCCTACCCCACCGGGAAACAGGCGTGACGCTATGTATGTATGTATGTATGTGGAACGCTCGAGTTTTTTTAAATATTTTCTTTAATATAATTGAAACTATGCATTTTAAAATATAAAAATAATATATTTATATGACTTATACATAAAGATTGAGTGATAGATATGTCACATCATGCGTATAAAAAATATTTTTAAACATTAAATTTTTTTCCCTCAAAATTACATACAGACTACATACATAGCGTCACGCCTGTTTCCCCTTTTGAAGTACGGAACCCTTAAAATAACCAGCCAAGTACGAGTCGAATTCGCGCGCCGAGGGTTCCGTATCGCTATGTCATGGTCAGCGCCATTTACGTCATCTATGGCGTGTTTTATGAAATGCTTCATGTTAGTTAAAATGCTTCATACTCTTTTCGGTATATGGCGCGCGCGCATACACTTTTTAGTTTCTTCTATGGGGACCCCCGTGAATTTTTTTCTTCTTCTTATTTTAATTTTTTGTTGTTATATCGGCCATAATAACACATATTCTGTGAAAATTTCAACTGGCTACCTATTACGGTTCAAGAGATACAGCCTTCGGACAGACGGACACACAGACAGACTGGGTTAGCCTTAGTAATAGGGTCCCGTACCGGTTGCGGATTATGACTTTATGACATTATAATGGCGAGACAAGGCTGAAACTTTTCCTATATTTTTTTATCATAATTTAACTCGTATTTTACATGTTCACAAAATATGTTTGTATCGAAAACATGACATGTTTGGCTTAAATAATACCTTGAATCATAAGCCCTTTTTTCATTCAGATTGGCCATGGCCCTTCATCGGAGCATATAAGCCTAAATGGCGTTTATTTAGTCAGGTACATAGGTATACCTACATGCATATACAGGATGTCCCAAAACTCGACGTCCAAACGAAATGACGTGATAGCGGGGATCATTTCTAATCAGAATCACCCTATCTATATATATGTAGTTCTCCAATTCTCAATCGTTTAGAAGTTATAGCTCTTTTTCTGAGTTTTTCCAATTTCAACCCCAATTTTCGAAATAAAAAAATCATAAAAAAAATTACACGTAGCTGAGGTTCATTTTATTTTTTGGGGTTTTATTGAAATTAGTGTACCTTCGTGTAAAAAATGTTTTTTTATAAAATGTACGTTCTTATTCCATGGTAAGGCCTATTTCAATTTGTATTTGTCAGTAATTCATCAATGAAGCCTTTACTTTGATTGAAGTTTACTTAAAAAAAATGTACTACAGAAAAGTGAAATGTAGGCTGATTCTGATTGGAAGTGATCGCCGCTATCACGTCATTTCGTTTGGACGTCGAGCTTTGGGACATCCGTATATATTAATCACCTTGGCACGGTCATGCAGCAGGTGGGTCTTCGTCCCTTACTTGTTGCTTGATAGTTATCTTGTCCTAATACATTGCTAAAAGTGGTGGTCGGTGCTGTGCTGTAATTTACAAGAGTACTTGCAGCACAACACCGATTACTCTGCTTACCCCGGTTGTCGGTATGCAGCGTGCGGTATGTATGTATGTATGTGCCATCGTAATTTCTCTGATCTAAAACGATGTCTCTCATATTCAGAGTTAGTAAATATATATTTATATGTTAAATTTGTTAAGACTAAGGCCCACTTGCACCAACACGAATTTAACTATAAACCAGTTTAACTCGTTAAACTAGCACCCGTTGTATGTGGGAACCGCGTTTGAACCGCGTTTAAATCCATAACTCGCTATTTAACTCTAAACTCGTGTTGGTGCAAGTGGGCATAAGTATATTTAGCCTATCTTATGTATATATCTGGTATATAGGTATAGTCTTTAAACTATTCATATTTAAGTTTATCTATCTTTTCTATTCCCGTACATCTGTCATATCATAATACTTATAATATATCTTTCCGCCAATCACCTAGCAGTTGTCATACCATACCCAAAGGTATTATGTTGGCAAACTGCCTGGCTTTAAGCAAACTGGCATTAAGCAGTGCAAAGGTGTGAAACGGGCTCCCAGGGAATATCTTTCTTTACTCCTACAATCCACGGATCTTCAAATTCCCCAGCGACATTAGTGCACCTCCAAGCCGGACTGGCACCTCCTCGGCGTTGAAATTGGCTTCGACCTCGGGCAAAGCCACCCAGTTCGGAAGCAATAAAAAAAAAAGTGTTACCTACCTTTTCTATTTCAGTGTAATAAATATATACAATACAATACAATGTGTATACCTACCTATTTCTTTTGTTTGTCCAATATGAAAACTAGTAATGTGTTTTACAATTTAATCTTTTTAAGCCACTGAAATAGATAGTAAATACTAATTGAGATAACGTACGGTACGCAAGAATATTACAATCGATCATCTGCCGTTGTCGCTATCGAAAATGACTTGAGACACTTCTGAGGAAAGTCCAAAGTGCAAGTGAAATTTAAAAATTACTTTATTTTTAGGGTTCCCTGTCCATACGGCATACGGAGACCTAATACTAAACCTGCGCCGTCCGTCTGCCTGTCTGTGTCTGTCTGTCTGTCCGTGCGTCCGCATTTGAACCGTAATAGCTAGGCCGGTTGAAATTTTCACAGAATATAATCTGCATTCTATCATATACACGGAGGGTGTTGTAACGGCCACTACATTTTAGTACTAGACACTTAAGAGAAAAACTTTATTTACTTTTTTGTCTCGGAAAAACATGAGGATTGCACTGGCGTAATTAATGTACTGGCCGTTACAACACCCTGTATATCTGCATTATTATGGCGTATATAACAACAGCGTAGCCAACATGAAATGAAGGGAAGCACTGACATGGCACCTAGTTCACCCGGTGTTATGGGCTGGCATCACGGATGTTGTAGGTGAGGTAGCCAATCGTGTCAGTTTCCATAAAAAAAATTACCTACATAATAAAAAGAAAGTAAAAAAAAAAATGGATTTTTTTTATGGAAACTGACACGGCTTGGCTACATCACCTACAACATCCGTGATGTCAGCCCATAACACCGGGTGAACTTGGTGCAATATCAGTGCTTCTCTTCGGTCGTGTCGGCTACACAAACTATTTACATAGCCGTTTCGACCGACGCGACGTTTCATTCAGTGCGGTGGTATCAACCCGGCCGGGATAAACCCTACCACCTAGTAGTCCCCATAAGATGCCACATAACCCGTCCTATCTCCGCATGACTCGTCGCAGCGAGACTCAGCAGCACCCTTTTGTTGTTGACATTGGGCTTTTGAGAACCCATCGGTTCTCTAAATCGTTTCTTTGTCGCACCGCAAGCGGGCGGGTGGCCGAGTGGTTTGGGCATCGGCTTCTCATGCGAGAGGTCCGCGGTTCGAATCCCGTCGGCGTGTACCAATGAGTTTTTTCTGACGAAAAAAATTATGTGCATACCTACACCTGCTGCTTCACCGTTCGGAACCGGTGTAAAACTGTAGGTCCCTTCCCTTGCCTTACTAGGTGGTAGGCTCAAATTGTAGCCGACTGGGTTGGTACCACCGTACTGGATGTAAGATGGCCGCATAGCAGCCTCGGTTGTGTTCTCCTCTAGTCCAGTATAGCCAGCAATCCAGGGAAGTTTCCGGTATGGCACCTACCTTCTCGGAGGTGATATTGGCTGGTCGGAGCATGCGCTTTGGCCCCTCCGACTCAGCCACCCATACCAAATTATGTACTTAAAAAAAAAGGAGTGCGGAACTGTCTTCCGGCGAGTGTGTTTCTTGAATCCTTTAACCTTGGCGTCTTCAAAAGTCATACAGACTAGACAGCCTAGCAACAGTCCGCAAATCTGCTGGCATGGCACCTAACTGAGCGTGGCTCCGCGAGGAGAGGTGATTTTGGCTCTGTCGACTGCACCGTTGGTCTCTCGGCACAGCCACCCATGTTGGTTTACTTATAAAATGTATCTGAATACTCGGCCGTACGCGAGTAGGTACATATTTTAAACATTGAACTTGATAATAAGTTTCATGGTGTCCAACTATCTTAGGTCGCAACAAATACGAACCCATACCTATACTAATGCCGGTCCAGAAATCGTGCGGTTACTCCTTTAACTTCGTGACTACGCGTCATGGCACCTACGTAACACCGGTAGTAGTCTGCATACAAAGAAACCGCCGCGTCACTGCGAAGTATTGTTCGGAGTTGTCCAATTATAATGGTGCGTTGTGGCCATGCACATATTTATCTAGAACAGGCATTAATATATTGATCGTCGGTAAACTATCTTCTTTGGTAGTTAAGTGTGATGTCGCGGGTACGATCTTCATAGAAAGCGCTACATAGATATAGCGCCTTGTCACCAATAAGGTGTCTAACGACGCCCATGGACATTCGGTCGTATGCGGGGGTTGCGAATACCGTTCCGATCTGTCAGGTGCGACAGGGACGACGCTCATTATTTACTGTTCATTATTTACTGTTGGGTACTGTACCTATACAATATTGTGAATGGCTGTATGTTTTCTTTAAAAAAAATCGGATTGGTACAACCGCACCGAACGAAGGTCGGTGGAAACGGGTATGAAAAGACTCAACCAAAGGAAAACCCTGACACGGCTCCTGGTTTCGTGGCAGGTAACGTCGAAATGTCGAGAAAGTGAAAAGAAAATATACGCAAAGACTAAATTACAAAACTTATAAAAGCATAGTCCCACTTCATCTCTTCCCGTGCATGCTGTAAAGGCGATTTCTTCGGCACTTTTTACGTTCACTACCTTACTTACCTTACCTACATGTGACGTGAATTTTATTGTTTATTGTTTATTTACCTATACGGTCATCCGGCACAATTTGTTCTATCCGGTTTGACTACACCCACGAAGAAGATCTGGTAAGAAGCTTCGTAGGGGTTTTTTTTTTCATATTTTACAAGCATTTGTGACTAGCTACATACCTAATAACATCGCTTACAGTCTATCGAAAACACAGCCCGAGAGCAAGATTAACAATTTGAATTGTGTGCATGCCTGTCAAACGTGAGTGAAAAGGTGAATGCATGCAATTTGTGACAATACCTTTTCTAGACAGGTAAATTATATGTTTATTTTCAAGCTTGCAGCGATCTCGACCGTATGTCGGACATATGGACCTAAACAGACAGACATACCTACTTACATATACATCATGATATTCTCCATAGTGTAGACATATTTAACTCAAAATTAAGTAGTTTTAAGAAACAGTGTTTAACTTTGTGCACAAAAATTAACTTGCTCTAGGTGCTTAAAATTTAATTACTATTTATTTGTTTATTTACACATTTTTTATTTTTTTATATTAATTTTACAAATAAAACCTAAATCTAAAATTAATACAAAATAACAAAATGGAGTTTCCACCACCGGCGGCGGGGCGAACCCAGGCTACCGATAGTCGGACCCGAGAGAGAGAAACCTGCGGACAATTCGAGCGGTGTCGAGCAAGACCGCCTTCTGCATCTGACCCTTGATCCAAGCAAGTGGCTCTAGCGAGAGCCTCTTGAGATGATGGTCGAGGCTCTTCGCTATCAGCCCATGCGCAGACACGACTATGGGCACAACGATCGTCGAGTCCACTACTAATAATAATATTATTATTTTTTGCATATATTTCACTTCTTTGTTTTTTTTATGATATACTAGTGTTGAAAACATGTTTATAGTTTTTCCTAAATTGTGGAAACTTTACTGGTTTATGTTATTAATTTATGTTTATTTAATTTAAGATATTTATAACTGTGTGTTTCCTTAAAATAAATAAATAAATCAATCATCATATTATTAATAATGTCACCATCGGTAGTTCAGTGGTGCGGTCAGTCGACTGTTGTTAAGCAACCCTGAGCGCGGTCAGTACTTGGTGGATGGTTGACCGCTCTACCGTTGGAGGCTGACCGTGGTTCGGATTCAACGTTAAACTGTAGGTCCTTTCCCTTCTTACCTTACTAGGTGGCAGGGTTTATCTTGGCCGGGTTTGTACCTCCGTACTGAGTGAAACGTCGCTCGAAACGTCTATATGTACCTAAATAGTTCGTGTTTTCCGTCCTGTTCATTGTAGGCGACATGAAATGAAGGGAAGCACTGACATGGCACCTAGTTCACCCGGTGTTATGGGCTGACATCACGGATGTTGTAGGTGATGTAGCCAACCGTGTCAGTTTCCATAAAATAAAATAAAAATACCAACTAGGTACGAGTAATGGATAAGTGTACAGAGTTCCCTGCATCAAATAATGCGTGATTTCGAGCTTTAGAAAGAGACAATTGTCAGCCTCGATAGCTCAGTGGTGCAGACAGTCAACTGTCGCTATTGAATGTTAAGCAACGCTGGGTGCGGTCAGTACTTGTCAGTACCACTTTTGCTTCATACTTACCTGGATGGACAAGTATGTATATATGTATATTTATTTGTATATAATATTCTATATATTTAGTAATTTATGTGTATTAAACATGTATGGCTTATATTTTACTAGCATGTAATTATATGTACGTATTAATAAGTATTCTTATTATTATTTTTATCTCCAATTGTCACGCAACTCTTTTGCTACTACCTACTTACATTCCACTATATTATCGAATCTCAAACATCCAAAGGTTGACTGTAAGAAATCTCTGTAAGGGATAAGTCCGCCTTTGCAACTTATGTAAATTTTCCAATGTATTTGTTACTGTTTAATGTTTACTGGAGCAATAAAGAATTTTCTATCTATCTATCTACTTGGATGGGTGACCGCTCGACCGTTGGAAGCTGACCGAGGTTCGGATTCCTCGTAAAACTGTAGGTCCCTTCCATCCTAATCTTATTCGGTGGTAGGGTTTAACCCGCCCGGGTTGGTACCACCGCATTGAATGAAACGTCGGTCCAAACGGCTATAATTAGTCTGTGTTTTCCGACCAGTTCAGTGTAGCCGGCACGATCAAAGGGTGAAGCACTGACATGGCACCTAGTTCACCCGGTGTTATGGGCTGACATCACGGATGTTGTAGGTGATGTAGCCAAGCGTGTCAGTTTCCATAAAAAAAAAAATACCAACTAGGTACGAGTGTATGGATGAGTGTACAGAGTTCCCTGCAGCAGATAATGCTTGTCGAGCTTTAGAAAGAGACAATCCGGCTGTAGAGCGCCGTCCCTGTCGCACGAACTCGCACGTCTCTGTGCGACAGGGACGACGCTCTAAAGTTCTACCTACACTACAACCGGATTTTTTTTTTATGGTGACTGGCTCGGTTGACTACATCACCTACAACATCCGTGATATCAGCCCTTAACACCGGGTGAACTTGGTGCCACGTCAGTGCTTCCCTTCGGTCGTGCCGGCTACACTGAACTGGACGGAAAACACGAACTATTTACATAGCCGTTTCGACCGACCCTTCATTCAGTGCGGTGGTACCAACCCGGGCGGGTTAAACCCTACCACCTAGTAATATAAGAAGGGAGTCGTATCCCTTAGTCGCCTTTTACGACATACACGGGGAGAGATGCAGTGGGGCTATTCTTTTAAAGTACCGGCCCCACACGGTACAAAAGGTAATCCGGGCGCGATGAACTCTACCACCGAGTAAGGTAAGGAGGGAAGGGACCTACAGTTTAACGTGGAATCCGAACCACGGTCAGCGTCCAACGGTCGAGCGGTCACCCATCCAAGTACTGACCGCGCTCAGGGTTGCTTAACAACAGTCGACCGACCGCACCACTGAGCTACCGAGGCCGATGTTCGCACACAACGAACTTGGTATCGAGAAGACAAGCCCACTTTGGGCTGGAGAGCTCGCTGCGGCCTCCCACTGCGATGGCACCTAAATCTGTCAGTACACAGTGGGGGTCCGCTACCGGGCTGCGGGCCTGCTTTGCATGCTGTTGAAACACCTTGAAGTTTAGTCGCTGTAGGATCTATTATTCAAAAGGTCGGCGGTTCGAAGCCCGCGTGTGTAGGGTTACCAACTAACCGGATAAATCCGGTCTTGACCGGATTTAAAGAGCTTGGACCGCAGTCCGCCCGGATTTCATTCGAGACCGTTTTTTTGTAGATAACACAATAAAACATTTTAATAACCATAAAATGACACAATCATAACGGTTGACCGCCGCGCCTCGCGCGCGCCGAATAATCTGTGAACAATTTTACAGTGACATTTCAAGAAAAACCAAATTTTGTGAGTGGCCAAGACTATAAGTGTAAATAACTTAATTAAAGTTGTTAAAAACATAATAATTACATATTGGGTTTAGTCGTCGATACCAAAGACCGGCCTTTTTTGATACATCAGGATTTTGAACCTCTTAAAACCGGGTTTTCGATTTCAGCCCCAGGTAACCCTACGCGTGTGCGACTATGAGTTTTCCGGAGTTCTAAAAAACTTTGCACAAGGTACTTTGCCTACTTACCTAGGTTACTAAGTACTACTTACTAGTAGTAGTAATTATAGAAGATTGGGTAATAGTTACTAGTTAATACCTCTCTAGTTAGGTATATGTATCTACTTAGCTACCTCCTATTTTGGTCCTTTAATTTTGTGCTATCTACTTTTAGGTTTTCGTACCCCGTGCGGAACGAAACCCCGGTGAACTTGGTGACCTAGTTCACCCGGTGTTATGGGCTGACATCACGGATGTTGTAGGTGATGTAGCCAAGCGTGTCAGTTTCCATAAAAAAAATACCTATACCACCACCGCACCGAATGAAACTTCGGTCGAAGCGGCTATGTAAATAGTTTGTGTTTTTCGTCGAGTACAGTGTAGCCGGCATGAAACGAAGGAAAGGACTGACATGGCACCTAGTTCATCCGGTGTTATGGGCTGACATCACTGATGTTGTAGGTGATGTAGCCAGCCGTGTCAGTTTCCATAAAAAATAAAGATGTCTTTGTTCCTACTCCAACCCGATAAAACAGTGTGTCGCTGTCTTGCTTGCACCCGCGTGAAATCCGCAACCCAAGCGTCTGCTTACCTTGTATGTGGCCTTAAGACGAGACGGAAGTTAACTTTCTCCATACAAAATCGTCTTTCGGCATTTATCTTTTCTAGCCCCCTAAACCTTATCCGATTTTTAATTGTTTCTTCTTGTCTTAAGGACAGTTCAATCTACGTTCCTGTTCCTATTTGTTTAGATGAAATATACCCACAACACCGGAGCTAAAAATTTGTATTTCGACCGAAATAAAATTAATTAAGCTTTATTGAGTCATTTCTTTATTAGATATTCAAAAAATAAAAAGACAGGAACGTAGATTCGACTGTCCTTACAACACCGCTAGGTTGTGGAACTGTCTTTCGGCGAGTGTGTTTCCCGTATCCTTTAACCTGGGTGTCTTCAACAGCCTAGCAACAGTCCGCAAATCTGCTGGCATGACACCTAACTGAGCGTGGTTTCGCGAGGAGAGGTGTTTTTGGCTCTGTCAAATGCACCATTGGTCTCTCGGCACAGCCACCCATGTTGGTTTACATAAAAAAACAAAACAAAAATAATTGTAAAAATCGGATAAGGTTTAGGGGGCTAGAAAACATTTAGTGCCCAAAGATGATTTTACACGGAGAAAGTTAACTTCCGTCTCGTCGGCTACATACAAGGTTAAGCAGGCGCTTGGATTGCGGATTCCACGGGTGCAAGCAAGTCTTAAAACTTCGCTTAAAACCCCAAGCTATTTCTATATTTATACTTAGTACCTACCTACTTAGATACTCGCCAATTTGGTACAAACCTTTATCAAAAAATTCCATTTGGAAATCCCATAGTTTATGTTATTTAAAATCGTCAAGTCTGAAACAATAAATTGAAAAAAAAAACAAATGAAAAAGAATAAACATCTCTCATCAAACAATCAATGCAAGACGAGGCCAGCCATAGGGAAACAAATGTGCAAGACAAGGCCAGCGATAGAGCTCTCGACTCCTATATGCGTAAGCGAGAAGGAGAGCTAAGCCGTATTGGTAAACGATAGCGTATCCGAGGCGTGGTTTACACTCGCCCCGCCCCCGAACGCTTCGCACCGTGGGTGCGAGAGGGACAATGGAGGACGTTCTTTTTGTTTCAGGTTGTCTTGAAAATGAAGTGCGTTTTATTTTTGTGTATTTTCGTGTAGGTTTTTGTTGTTTATTTACTTAGGTTTGGAATTTTTGAATGATTTTTGGGTGTAAGCCAATAAGTTTATTGAGCAGAGGACATTCGTTTTTTTTTAATCAACAAACTTGTTTTATTAATTTGTTTTATTTTACTTTAAACTTGCGAAATATAGGTAGGCACTTGCTTTACATATATTTTACAATTTTTTTTTTTTTAGTTTATTTTATTTTTTTTTTATTTTATTTTTTTTAGGGCCTACTTCATTCAAAGGGTAAGCCTTGCCATCCAGCGGGGTAATGCAGCAAGTGTTCTAGGAACATTTGAAAATGCCCCTTTTGATAGTTATTTTAATGTTTGTTAGGTAGGTTTATTTCTTTAGTTATTAGTATTACTTTTTTGTTATTTATTAAATAAATGATATAAGTATTTTAAAATAAAAAAAAAATATATATATATTTTATTTTATATTTATAGGTAGGTACCTATATGTAGGTTTTAAATATTTTATCAAGTTGACAATATTTTTGAATATTATTTATTATATATTTTTTTATTAGGTTTAAATTAATATTTGATTGATAATTATTTGAATGATTTAGCTGAAATCGTATGTACCTACGTTCTGCATATCATGTTGATTTTAACAATTTTATTATCTAGGTAGGTTGTAAATTTCGACGTGTGCCTAAAAATAAATGAATATTTTATTTTTTACTTGATTTTGCTACGAATAAATATAGATAGATAACCAAACACACATTTTATTATTAATGATCCAAAAAACGTGACACAGTAAAACTAATTTCATAAAGGAACAAAATTGATCACATCCGACCATACAAAACGAAACCATACAATACAACACACATACATATTACGTGACTATTTGAATTCTCAGCACAAAGGGCGGGAATCTATTTTGTGTGACGCCAGTTTTTGTTCTAGAATACGTGACAGAAACAATATGAATTGAATTTTGTCCGGCTGGAATGACGAAAGGAACCACTGTTCTTTTGGAAATCGAAACTGTACCGCTTAGAAATGTGCGCTATACGCATGTGCGGTGTGGTTTTGTATTATAGGTAGGTACGTACATACAGATTCAGATTCAGTATAGACAGCAATACAGGGAAGTCTCCGGTATGGCACCTACCTTCTCGGAGGTGATATTGGCTGATCGGGCATGTGTTTTAGCAGCCCCCCCCGACTCAGCCACTCATAGCGGATTATATAAAAAAAAAGATTCAGATATTTATTTCGCCATATAATAGCATACCATTACAGGGTTATAAAATCAATGTAGCATACACACACAATATTAACAATATTTCATTGAGACATAATACATATTCAGTATGGTTCGTCTTAATATGTCAAATGTCTAAGTAAAAAAGAAAACAAAATACCTATAGTAAAATAGGTACATACCACACGCGGTATCCCGACAATCGGGGAAAATTACAGCATAACACCGACCGCCACGTTTAGCAATGTATTCGGACAAGATAACAATCAATCAAGCAGCAAGTAAGGCACGACAACCCACCTGCTGCATGACTCGGTGGAAGCACCGTGCCAAGGTGAGAGGTGGCTATCCTGTCGCCAATTTAGCACGACACCTTGTCCTTATCCCTTAGTAGCCATTTACGACATGTACGGGGAGAGATGCAGTGGGGGCTATTCATTTTAATTACCGACCCCAATAATTGTATTGTTCATTGTTTATTGATAATTTATCTGGCAGTTGCACTGCACTCGAACTTGTCACAATTTGTTCTATCGGTTCGATTACACCCACGAAGAAGAACCGTCAAGAAACTTTGCAGGGTATTTTTTTATACATCTTATTTTAGTATTTTAGTGACTAGCCATAACATCGAAAACACAGCTTGAGTGCAAAATTAACAATTTTGCTGAGAGTTCCGACTACAAAGACTTATTAATTAAGTGTATCAGGTGTAAAGAACCTTATTATTAATATATACTTAAAATCTAAATATATCTATGCCTATATTCGTTTTTAAATTACCGTGGTTGTTAGACATTATTTTTTAAAACAAAACAGCTTTAATCACTGTTCTTCCGAGCTATGTGGCTCGACGTTTCGGGCCAAGCGTATGGCCCATCCTCATGAGCACTCTGCACTCTGCCTAGTGCGACGGTTGGCAGAGAACACCAACCTGGCAGTTCTCTGCCAACCGCACCGCCGCACTAGGCAGAGTGCTCATGAGGATGGGCCATACGCTTGGCCCGAAACGTCGAGCCACATAGCTCGGAAGAACCGTGAGTAAAGCTGTTTTGTTTTAAAAAATAATATCTATGTCTAACTAATAGAATAATAAACTAATAAGAATATTAACTTAAAATATTAAAACTAAAATAACTTAGGTAATATACTTTTACGCTCAAGGGTTCTATCTATCTAACGCATCGAATATTGTTCTGTCTCCTACATTCACTAATGCACTTTTGATACAATGTCAACCCTCCCCAATGCTTGGCAGAATTCAATTTGTGTCAGTAATACGTTTGCCTTCTCAATAGACCGGTAACACTGTTGGAGGGTTAGCGGTGATTTCATTTTCGAGATGGATAATTTTGAGTGATAATACTTGTATGCGAAACTCGCGTTATGAGATAAAGGGATGGAGTGAAATCGGAAAAGACTGAATCAATATGTTTCGACAATTTCTGAAAAAAGGCCGATTTTATTTTTACTTTTACTTTTGATTTTATGCGGTCATAGTGAGGGGAAAAACATAAAAAAAAATAATAATGTCAAATTGAGAATTTTTATGAAGTCGGTTAATAATTAAATAAATTATAAATTAATAAAATTCACGGGCGCGCGGGGAATAGGCAGAGCGTATAGTATAGGTACACGGTGTTACACTTTAGGTAAAACTTTTTTTTATTACACCGAAAACTCATTCTTTTAGGTAAGTATAAGTAAAATTGAACAATTTAGCACAGACAATTTATTTTTCAATATACGCAATTTTTTCGGAACTTTGTATGAAGAAAGTGAAAAATCTCAAAATCGAGTCGCAGAACGAAAGTTTTTCAGTTTCATAGTTTTAGAATCACCCTTCCGGGTACTACCACTTAATAATGTATCACCATGTTTCTATACTTCTTACATAAAAGGGAACGTCTGTCTGTACGTATGTTTGATATTAACTCCGGAACCACTGAACAGATCATAGAGATATACCATCACGCTAAATAGCCTTAGGGCTGAGCAGTATCAAAGAAAGTATAATATGGATGGAATTAACTGTCGAATGGTAGTACGTAATAGAAACGTTAGCAGTTCTCTTGCGTTGCAGTATTGGTTTGCTAGAAGCGATGTTAGATACATAGAATAAAGAGTAGCTGTAGGTAGTCGCCCGCAGCACGTTATTGACCGCACAATTGAGTCTAATATTTTAAATCGGATTTGCTATTGAACCGAGTCTACCGCGAGCGAGGCCAAGGGCAAAAGCTATTAGGTTTATCACATGAATTATATCCAGAAAGTTACGCGCAAAACCCGACAATGAAAGTTATCGCGTAAATAATAATTTCAAATCAAATAGTTACGTAGGTAGGTCCGTATCCATGCAATATGCACAGAAACACAATATGACCATTGCGCCGCGCCGCCAAATGAAATGAAGCAATACACGCAAATTATTCCGCGTTTATCTTTCGCGCGCACGCGTCGCGTCGCACGCACGGTGGCGCGCTCGTGATGCGGAGGGAGACAAAATGCGTTACGGTAACATGAGCCGGATAGACGCCTAATAGAGGGATAAGTGGAGCTAGTGTGGCTTCTTTGAGTAAATATAGTGGGTTTGATGTGGGTAATAAAGAGGTAGTCTTTAAAATGGCAAACCTGATTGAGGGGTTGTGTATATTATTTTTTATTGTTTTAATCTGAAACGTTTATTTAATATACTTTATTGTTTTATAAAACTTATATAACAAATGGCGGACCTTTTGCCTAAGGCAATCTCCGCCGGTCAACCGCCCTATTTAAATATTTTTGTGGGTATTCACGTAGCAAACGCTTAGAAACTAATGATGCGAACACAAATTAATGACTAAACAACAAAGACAACTTATTCGCCTAAAATAACACTACAATACGATATACATACATGTGCATAGATAAAAATAAACTACATATTTATATATAGAGACATTCTTATATTAGTATATTCAATAATATAAATTCTCCATAGCTAAAAATTATTCGCTCCTTGCTCGTCAGTACATATAGTGATTATTTTCAAAGATTTAATATTTTATTATATATTTAATTCCTTTATATTTTATATAAAATATATATTTTTAATGATATTTATATTTGTAAATTTAAATATTAATAATATTTTTTTAAATTTAAATTATACCTTCCTTAAGATAAAAGATTCATAAACAGACATAACAGATTTTAAAAAGGTTGTTAGATGGCGCGCCTTGGGAGAGGACTATGTCCAGCAGTGGGTTCATTCGGGCCGATAATACTTATTATTCTACGAACTAACTTCCATATGTTAAAATTATTGCAAAGGGAAATAGGTATTTTTTTTCAAATGATTGATTTTGGTACCTCTATCTTCGTTCGTTTGCTGTACATGAGCCGCACGCAGATTTCTGTTTTTCGACTCAAAACTAAAATGTTGAAATGTTCTACTACAGTCAAAGTGGGCAAATAAATGAGAAATTATTATTAAAGTAGCCCCCGCCATCTTGCCTTCCCCAACGCTATCTTTCAATGAGCAGAAAGCAATTTGTGCAAACAACATCCCCTACCCCTACCCCCTCCCCTCTTCTCCCGCGGGAGTCACGTGGCTCCTCGCATTTATTCTTTATTCTATTGTATTTAGCGTAATGATGTCTGCTATCGGGTTACGGAGCAACTGGGGACTAGTCTTCGTATAGGGTGCAAAGTTCGTTGCCGTATGTGGCAAATGGATTCCACGTACCTATATGACAAGCTGAAATAAAATGCCTAAAATAAAAAGCTCGCCTCGTACGAAAATCCGAAAATTTTATTTTAATCGGAACGTAGACAATATTAAGTAAAAAAAAAACCGGTCAAGTACGAGTCGGACTAGCGCACCGTGGTTTCCGCATCACAAAAATAAAAGATGAAAAAACTAATTTCTTGTATAGAGAACCCCCCTTAATTTTTCGGACTGACGGACAGACGGACGTTGTAGGCTTAGTAATAGGTTTCCGTATGGGCTACGAAAACCTAAAAAGGAAAGCATTTATTTAAAACAGCTTAAATACCAGCGACAAGCAAATACTATATTATCATATCACACATTTATTTAATAATTTCATCAAACAAGCTCTTCAACCCAAAACAATACATTTGTTTAGGTACACACAAGACAATATCACCCCATACGAAAATCGGTAAACGAAAACCCACCCCATATGATGCCCACTGGGGAATAGCTCAATGATTCGCTTTTTAGCTTCGTTGCCCAGCTAGCCGGGACGTTCAAGCCACGGTGCAGTATTAACTAATAGCTTGTGTTTGGGACATTTGATGTTTGCTTAAAATTAGTAGTAGTTACCTAGTTGTTGTGAATCTATACAGATTTTTTGACCATACCGGCCCTTTCATGGCATTAATGTCTATCAAAAACTAAGTACATATATTTAAAAAAAATTACAATGACAAAAAAATAAAAAAAAAATTGTTTCATTTAATCTTCAAAAATACCTAACTTCTAAATGTACGGAGAACAAAATTTTTTTATTAGCATTTTCTTACCGTTCTTTTTTGGGAAATATGTATGTACTTAGTTTTTGATACACATTAACCCCCTGAAATGACCGGCATTCGCATGTAACAAAATCACCCATAAGTACGAGTATAATACAAAAGTTGTGTCAAAGAATGTTTACCCTCATCTGCATTTCGTTCGGTTAAGTAAGACATAGCATATCGAAACGATAACCCTTCCGTGCCTTGACATGACCTTGACATTCTACAAAACATTACATACAAAGTATAACATTCTAAAAAAAAACATTTAAAGAATTATAGGTAGATAATATATTATGGGAAAGACATCGAGAAAGTCAAAGTTTTATTCCATTTTTTGAGTGTTTGATATTTAGTGGAAAATCGAACACAATTTTTTTTTGCATTGTTCCTTAGCTTGACCCATTTAACGCGAGCGAAGCCGTATAAAAATTAGCCTATGCTAAGTGGCAGATAAAAGGTCATATATTATAATATAACGCGAGCGAAACCGGATAAAAATTGCCTATCCTCAAGTCGGAAATAATAAGAAATAATTTTGTAAAAAAACATGATTTTAATTTATTAATATTTTATTGAAAGCGCGAAATATGGCGCCGAGCTTACCATAAGGTATCTAACGACGCCCATGGACATTATTCACTCCGTACTGACGACTGCTATCGGTTACCTAGGTCACACCGAGGGTCACACACGACATCGAAATCAGAATTTCGGCCGAGTTTAAGACTTTCACATTTTGTGCAATAAGGGGGTTTCTATTCCGCATTTAGATAGTTTAACATTTTTACACCAAAATTCCACAATGCAAAAATTGCACACATATTATAATATCATATTTATTTTCCTACCCCTCTTACATATAGTTCCAAATCGCATATCAATGCAAAACGAAAATAAATACAAGCAGGCGGACGCCCCATGTCATCGGGCCATTGTCAATTTGACAGTTGACCAAATATTTCGTACCTACCCTCCGAAATTGTGTGTCAAAATGTTCTTCGTACTGAGGGCGCATTGTATAAAATATTATGTTGCCACTTTTGCGAATACAGTCCTACATGCAGTACCTATATGTCATTCACATATTCATTTTTGTCAGCCTCGATAGCTCAGTGGTGCAAACAGTCAACGTCGCTATTGAATGTTAAGCAACGCTGTGTGCGGTCAGTTCTTGGATGGGTGACCGCTGACCGTTGGAGGCTGACCGAGGTTCGGATTCCTCGTAAAACTGTAGGTCCCTTCCCTCCTAATCTTACTTGGTGGTAGGGTTTAACCCGCCCGGGTTGGTACCACCGCACTGAGTTAAACGTCGGTCGAAACGGCTATGTAAATAGTTTGTGTTTTCCGACCAGTTCAGTGTAGCTGGCACGATCAAAGGGGGATGCACTGACATGGCACCTAGTTCACCGGTGTTATGGGCTGACATCACGGACGTTGTAGGTGATGTAGCCAACCGTGTCAGTATCCATAAAAAAAAAAACATTTCGCGTGAGTGTTATGAATCTAGGGTTCAAACCTGCGACATCTCGCAAGATAAACCGCAGTACTAGTGCCATAAGCAGTCCCCACATGTGGCACAAATGTGCCCATATTTTGACAAAGACCGTTATCGGTTGAGGGTGTGGTAATTGCCCATCGCACTCCCATTGCTGGCAATTGTTGTCAACCTTCGATTGTTGTCAAATTTTCGATTGTTGTCAACTATCGCGCTCCGATGGACACGGTAATGCATTGCTTTTGTGTGCATGTTCGCACTTTGATTTTTTTTTTCAAAATGGCGGTGCGAGCTTTTGTTTGGCGGTCGAGTAGTGGTTTGATGTTAAAATTTTGAATTTTCACATTTTTTTTGTATATTTACAATAGCAATAGAAAGCTTCTGCTGGTATACAACTGGTGTATGATTGAAGAAAAGTGAAAAATCTGTTAAGTGCGAGTTTTACTCGCGCACGGAGGTTTCCGTATCTATCCGCTATTATCCGCCTATCTTCTGTCTTTCAATAATGCAATGTATAAAAGCCTGTGGCGCCATCTATTATTCAGTAGAGTGACTAATCGATTTTTCGAACGTTTGTTGTATGGGAGCCCCCCTTAATTTTAACATTTTATTTTTTTTTCTTATCGGCCATAGTAACACATATTCTGTGAAAATTTCAACGGGCTACCTATTACGGTTCAAGAGATACAGCCCTCGGACAGACGGACGGACGGACGGCGGCGGAGGCTTAGTAATAGGCTTCCGTAAGGGATACGGAAACCTAAAAAGGGAATACCCATTTTCGGACAATGTCGGTGCCATTCTTACAATCAATCACCGGTACAAGTTTCATCAAATGATAGTACCTATATCGTACCTTATCGGCGAATACCTAGATAATGAATTCACTAAATATTTGAAATTCTATGTGCATTTTATAAATTAACAGAATGAAGCGGCGGGTGGCCTTTGGGCATCGGCTTCTCATGCGAGAGGTCCGAGGTTCGGATCCGGTCGGCGTGTACCAAAGAGTTTTTTCTGACGAAAAAAATTTACGTGCACACCTACACCTGCTGCTTCACCGTTCGGAACCGGTGTAAAACTCTAGGTCCCTTCCCTTGCCTACTAGGTGGTAGGCTCAATTGTAGCCGACTGGGTTGATACCACCGTACTGGATGTAAGATGGCCGCATATCAGCCTCGGTTGTGTTCTCCTTTAGTCCAGTAGGTATAGCCAGGAATCCAGGAAAGTCTCCGGTATGGCACCTACCTTCTCCAAGGTGTATTGGCTGGTCGGAGCATGCGCTTTGGCCCCTCCGACTCAGCCACCCATAACAGATTATTACATAAAAAAAACATTACTTATTATATTATAAAATTATACCCACACCGCACACGGTATGCATGCAAGATACCGTGTGGGGCCGGTAGTTAAAAAGAATAGCCCCACTGCATCTCTCCCCGTGCATTTGGTAAAAGGCGACTAAGGGATAAGAACAAGATGCCGCGCTAAAGTGCGACATGCTAGCCACCTCTCACCTTGGCACGATCCTTCTAACGAGTCAGACAGTAGGTGGATCTTAGTGCCTTACTTGCTGCTTGAGAACTATCTTGTCCTAATAATACTTTGCTAAACGTGTTGGTCGGTGTTGTGGTGTAATTTACCAGAGCTCTTGCAGCGCAACACCGATTACTCTGCGTACCCCGATTGCCGGGATACAGCGTGCGCTATGTTAAAAAAAAAAACGTTCATCATCCCAAAAATTCTAAGTAGGTATATTCTACACATACGTATACCGTATAGATAATGTGTCGTCCACACTAATAATTGTACAAAATTGTTCATTCTAGATACAAAATCTTCTCTCCCAATTTCGCACTGAACAATATTTTAAACATAACTCACGAACCGATGATTTGTCAAAAATACACCATGCCCCGGAAGAGATTCAGCCCAACTGTTCAAATATCAAAACAGCAATGTTAGCACAGGGGGTCCCTGTTTGTTATTTTTTTTTTACACCGGGGGTGATAATTTTAACGCTTTCCATTGTGGTTGTGTTTGTTTTGTGATGTTTGTGAGGCTGTTGTCAAATTTAGTGATAAATTTGAGATTCGAAATGATCAAAGAGGCCTTTTGCGACGGCTGGACTGTAGGGAGCGTGACCTATGTGGCAATAATGGTCTTTTCTGGAAGCAACATTTTGATGGATAGCTGAACTGCGGTAGTTCAACAAACCAGTAGCTCTCGCTAGGGTATTGGTCCGAGCCTCACTCAGTGTGCGGAAGAGAAGAGAGAGGACGTGACTATTCCTGCGACTTCGAATATCGAGCCATTGTAAGCGTGTGCGATGCGATACCTATTCGGATTTTTTTATTTTTTTTTATGGAGTGATTGGCTACATCACCTACAACATCCGTGATGCCAGCCCACAACACCGGGTGAACTAGGTGCAATATCAATGTGCAATTCCTTTTATTTCATGTCGGCTACTCTGAACTGGACGGAAAGAACGAACTATTTACATAGCCGTTTCGAACGACGTTTCATTCAGTGCGGTGGTACCAACCGGGGCGGGATAAACCCTACCACCTAGTAAGGTAAGATAAGAAGGGAAGGGACCTACAGTTTAACGTGGAATCCGAACCACGGTCAGCCTCCAACGGTCGATTTATTAACACCGAATTTTGGTATTCTCTTCTCTAATATTGAAGCTGTGCAGTCTTTTATATGGTGATATAGTTGAAGTCATGAAATGTATTTAGGTACATGTATATTTTTTAATATTGATTTTGAATGCGTGATTTTAAATGAAATGTTCTACGACTTATAAAATAAGTAAACACCTAACTTCGTGCCCTGCGGTACGCCTGTGCACACACCGCTGCTCCAAGCAAGCGGAAAAGCTTCAGAATTCGGCATGCCAAAGCCAGAACTTCACAGAAATTACACAAAAGCGACAACTACGTCCTATCTATCCGCATCTCGGAACGAAGTGAAAAAAATTCCAGTGTGGAGTTACACAATCGAACGCCTCCGAAGGATCCTTCGGAACGCACCTCAGACGCAATGAGGCATGAAACGAGCGGGGCCGCGAAAGTATTTCAATTACTGTTGCAAGAGGAAGTTTTTTGGAAAAAATCATTAGGGAGCAGTTATAAGGGTTGGCCCACCAGAGAATTTGCAAACAAATTGTAAAAAAAAACGATAGAAATGCTATGTATAAAGTTTTGTATTCATGTAAATTATATTAATGTATACAAATAAAGAATAGTCATGCAGCAGGTGGGTTCTTCGTGTCTTACTTGCTGCTTGATAGTTGTGTTGTCCGTATACTGTGCTAAACGTGGTGGTCGGTGTTGTGCTGTAATTTGCCAGAGTCCTTATAGCACAACACCGATTACTCTGCTTACCCTGATTTTCGGGATACAGCGTGTGTTATGTATGTATGTAAATAAAGAACATATTGACGAAAACGATAAAATCTTCTTGTTTGAAAATCAAAGCACTGGATGAAGAATATAAACAATTTTCTTCCGCATTAATTAGTTTTTCACAAGACATAATTACAAAATGTTATTATTTTTCTGTAATTCAGAAATAGCCCATTCATTCTTGACCACATTAAAAAGGTTTCGTTTCTTTCCGAAAATTATGCATTTCGCTTAAGTAGACAGTACCAAAACTTTTACCACCATCTCTTTCAAAACTTTGACCGCGTTCTCTAGTGGTTCATCGCCCCTTCAGTTAAAACTTTTTATACAATTTATATCAATTACGATCTCAAATTACGGAATTCTCCTTTAGAAGAGAGAGAGACCTCAAAAATCAAACCATCATGCCCCTAATATTTCGGTGTTGCCCGCCATCTCAGGTAACGATGGCAAAAAAGCAGACACCCAAACGTGACAATATGCCTGTAAACATGTACCTACGCGTGTTACAATGGATGGAGGATATGCGAGGGTGTTCCGCAAGGAACACTGCTTAGTACGCGTCTTTTTTAAATTTAGATGTAGTGAAAAGGATGAGTTTGAATTTAAAATGTAATGGAAGTAATAGATAAATTAAAATGTAATAATGAGTGGACTATGAACATGACATCACATGCACTAGAATTGTGTAAGTGTGTAGTAATGATAAAATAGTACTATAAGTACAATCCAGCGCCAGTCCTTGAAAACGTTCTTGTCACACTCTACTGGGATCGGTTCATTATCGCAGACAGGACTATTCTCCCGAATAGACCCGATATTGTGATAGTGGACCGGGTGGCGAGGCGCGCAACGTTCGTCGATGTCGCCGTGCCGCTAGATGGTAACCTCGTCAGTAAGAAAGCAGAGAAGATGATCTGGTTCTTCAGCACGAGGTTACCAAAATGTAACCCGTCGACTCGAAGATCGTTGTGCCCATAGTCGTTTCGGCGCATGGGCTTATAGCGAAGAGCCTCGACGACCACCTTGAGAGACTCTCGCTGAGTGGTTGGGTCAAAGGCCAGATCCAGAAAGCAGTCCTGCTCGATATCCTATATGCCTAGCTGTTTTCTTTGCAATGTTTGGACGTATGTAAAAGTATTTGGAAAATTAAGCTATAAATTCTTTCTCACAATGAATTAGGGCGCACCCTATTAAAAATACAAAAAAGCATCGTATGATACACGATGAAAGGTCTATTTGCCTCGGGTCGAATTGCAATTCTGACAGTTGAAAAGGAGAATTCTCTGCCCTTACAATTGTTGAAAATTAAATATATATTTCTAATTTTGATATTGGAGGCGTTCTCAACGCTTCAATATCTTTTATCGTGTAATAGAGCAGAAATTGTTGATTTTAGTTTGAGTACACATTGTTACAAAAGGTATACTTTTTCTTAGCTAGAATACAAAAATAAAATTTTACCCTAAATTAACTTTATTGGCTGGTTATTTTACAATTTAATAGTTGGCCTTCAGAAAGTAAAATGTAGCATGCTTTTGCATTGATTTATAACTTCATCAAAGGAATATGTAATGAATGATATTTTAATTTTATTGTACATTTCTCAAGCCGATCGTATGTATGTAACAAACATCTTACTTATGTAATGTAAGTAAATGTACAATCCCTCGTAAGGACCAAAGACACCTCTAAATCGTTTCTTTGTCGCACCGCTAGGATGTGGAACTGTCTTCCGGCGAGTGTATTTCCCGAATCCTTTAACCTGGGTGTATTCAAACGTCGTATTAACAGGCTAGACAGCCTAGCAACAGTCCGCAAATCTGCTGGCTAGGCACCTACCTGAGCGAGGAGAGGTGATTTTGGCTCTGTCGACTGCACCATTGGTCTCTCGGCATAGCCACCCATGTTGGTTTACATAAAAAAAATTAAATAAAAAAGGATGTCCTCAGCAGTGATCAAATAATACTTCAGTTATGTTGCGTATTTTTATAGGAAGCGTGACATGGACACCTTTCCATCCATTTATTGGGTTGCGAATTATAAATAATTTAAAAATATAACGATAGTAGAATGACATCTACACAACAATTGCTAAAAAACATGCAAACTAGTCAAAACGCAAACAACAAATCCACAAACAAGACGACCCAAACTACAAATCTTAATCCCCAATTTTATCTCTTTCCAGATCGAAATGGATTCTGCGAAGCGACCGACGCAAGAACAATGAAAATCTGACGAAGGGATCGAGGGGAAAATGTCGCACACACAAATACTCGTAATGCGGTCATAGCACCCGCGTTCTCACCGAGGCCTTCGACGCTGTAGATCGCGCGGATCGGTGCTAAGCTATCTAGCTTTGTAAAGTGTATAGTGATGGCTCTGTTGACCAACCCGGCCACAGCCGCGGGACCGACGGCCACTGGACCCGCAGCTCCTCAGGCTCATCACTCGACAACACCTCTTCATCATTATTTTCATTATTTAAAACAACCGTCGCCGTTGTCTCAGAATCCATACGCTCATCATTCGAGTGCACATCACATGGGGATGGGCCCCGGACCTCTCGGCGGCTTGGGCCCATTCGGGCTGACCCATCACGGATTAGAAGCAGTGGGATTCCCTCAGGGTGAGTCATTAGGCCCTCTTTTGCATAATGTATGTCTAAACTTCCTGTATTGAGTTATGATGATGGTTTAACTAAGTCCCTTATCTTGCCTAGTATACTAGGTGGTTGGGTTGAACCCGTCCATCACACTGAGTGAAGGTTGGTCGAAAATTCTATGAAAATAGTTCGAATTTTTCGGTGACTTCAGTGCCCACTAGGGCACACCCAAGGGAAGTACTGACAACCAACAAGAAGAAGTAATGGCTGATATGAAGGGTACACCCTGACCCGATATATAAAGTGAAAGTAACGAGCCATTTCAGGTTTTGTAAAAAAATATGACTTTTAAATTCACGCACTTATTTGTTATACACGAGATATTGGATGTCAATGTGAATCCTATAACATTTCTCATAATACATGAATTTCTTATTAGTACATATACATGAAATCCATAAAAATGTAACCAACTCGTGTATCTAATACATACGCCTAACGTAAGTCCCTTTATTGACTTTCCTCATCCGAAGAACAGTTCATGTATTTTTCAGTCAATTTCGGTTAAATAGACGTTCATATAGCGAGGCAGCATATTAAAAGAGCACATCGATAAGCCGCCCATCAAAAAGGAACTCTAACGTGCCACATTTAAGAACGTTTTTTGCAAACATCTCATCTCTACAAAGCTGCCTCAATTTCAGTTACAGGTATTAAAGTCGGCAATTTCGCTAGAAGCTACCAACCCCGCATGTGTTTGGCTCAGCTCAGACGCTTTCGGTGTTGAAAAGTGATCCTTATGTTTATTAGGTCTAAGGTCGTATTTGGTGTGGATGTTTTCAGCTTTAAAGACGTCCGTTTCATTCCACTGCGCGACGCTACTGACAAATATCTCGTACCTATTTCAGTAGGGGGGGTATGTTGCCTCAGTTTCTCGGCGAGAGGGGGGGAAGTAGTAGGGTAGGGGTACTTTTAGGGTATGGGGAGGGGATAGGGGATGCCGTTGCCATGGCAAATAGGAGGCAAAGTTGTTCACGGCCGTTTAAGTTGGAATATCTTGGTGTACAAATTGTCTCTTGAGGGTAGAAAGGAAATTGGGAAGCAGGCGTGTCGTTTTAATGGATGACATTTTGAAAGCACAAAATGAATGTTTGTAAAACGGTGTAGATAGATCGGTATAGGCATGGTGTAGGCATTTTATGGGAATTCCGAATTACATCTTACACAGTAGTAGGTATATAATATACTTACCCACATAATGTACACCTACCTACAGGTAGTTTTGCAACGCTTCAGGGAGTGATTTTTTTTATGTAATCCGGTATGGTTGGCTGAGTCGGAGGGGCCAAAGCGCATGCTCTAACCAGCCAATATCACCTCCGAGAAGGTAGGTGCCATACCGGAGACTTCCCTGGATTGCTGGCTATACTATACTCAATACACACACACACACAGAACACAGAAGCTGCTATGCGGCCATATTACATCCAGTACGGTTGTCCCAACCCAGTCGGCTACAATTTGAGCCTACCACCTAGTAAGGGGCAAGGGAAGGGACCTACAGTTGTACACCGGTTCCGAACGGTGAAGCTGCAGGTGTAGTTATGCACGTACATTTTTCAGTCATAAAAATCTCATTGATGCACTTCGGTCGGATTTGAACCTCAAACCATAAGTTTAAAAGTTTGACGCCAAGACCGTGCAAAAGTCTTCATTGTGACGGAGTTAGAATAATTTGTAATTTCGTCTTTTTGAACACTTCAAATGTTGTAATATCAATATGAAGTGAAGTTTGTAAAAAAAGGAGACATTGCTCATCATCATACATCGGAATCCGCGGGGCACGAATGATTCAAGGTTGTTTAGTGATGGGACAATGTATCCACACATATCGAAAATCGATCGTTATTTTAGAATAATATGAAATAATGTCGATTATTAAAACTAAGAGTATTTCTATAGAAAATAAGATATAATAAACAAATGTTGTATTTACTTTGTAGGTACAATACAAATCTGTTCAAACCACAATATTAGTTTTATTAGTATGGAATAGAAAGAATTTGATTTTTTTTACCAACTTACACGTGTTACATCATAATGATATTGAAGACTTTTTTGTTACTGTTATGAAACTGAATCGATTAGGCTATAAAAATCAACCACCTATTTTTTTATTTAAACACATAAAAAAATATTTTACATAAAAAAAAGGCCAAGGGCCAAAATAATAGGTCTTACAAAATTAGTTCATAGTAAGCTAAGGGGGGGTTCTGTATCGGAAATAGATCACTTTTGAAGAACAAAGAATTTTTTTTTTCACAAAAAAATTTGTTTTTAATGTTAAATGTAAAAAAAAAATTTTCTTAATCGTTTCGGTTTCGTGCTAGGAACAAAAAAGTCTTCCAACACGTATATCTCTTTCTTTCAGAAATTGTGAAAAACCACAATTTTAGTTTTATTAGTATGGAATAGAAAGAATTTAATTTTTTTTACCAACTTACACGTGTTACATCATAATGGTCATGAGGACTTTTTTGTTACTGTTATGAAACTGAATCGATTAGGTTATAAAAATCAACCACCTATTTTTTTATAATAACTACATAAAAAAATTTTTTACTTAAAAAAAGCCCAAGGTCCAAAAATTTTTATACAGGGTGTAAAAACGGCGAGTACATTAAATTTAGGAAATGATTATTGGGATCAAGAGTAACAAAAAAGTCAAATAACTTTTTTCTGAATTCACTTTAAATAAAAAGTTACAGTTTTCATACAAACTAATTGATTATTTTAGTGTAAAAATGATCTAATGACAACAGGGCGGCGCAGAGGGGGCAAGAGCGGGTGAGACGTGAGCGCCTCGGACGGAGGTGTTGGCGGGAGGGGCGGGGGTTAGCTTTGTTATTGGAGGACTGGAGGTCGGCAGGCGGAGGGTGCGGAGCGGCAACCACGCGTTAAATTACACTAGACGAAAACATACATTTCAAAAATTCATATCTCGAAAACTAGACACTTTAGAGAAAAACTTTGCTTACTTTTTTGTCTAGGAAAAACATGAGGATTGCGCTGGCGAAATTAATGTACTCGCCGTTTTAACAGCCTGTATAGGTTTTACTCCCTATATGATACAGAACCCCCCCCCCCCCCCCCCCCCCCCCTTAGCGTACTATGAACAAATTTTGAAAGACCTTATATAAATATGTATTATATTTACTTAATCGTTAACATAAAGTATACATGTTTATATAAGTACTGTAGGTATATAAGTATTAAGGTCTGAAATATGACATGAATAAAATACAATAAACAAATAAATATGAGTATCGATAACAGTGTCGATTGTTTATTGATCGCCGTAGTCAATCCCTAACAATGTCGTATTCGTGCCCCGCGGATTCCGATGTCTGCTCATCATACAGTTGACAGGACGTATAACCGGAAGCTATTTTTTAGTCAAAGTTGGACCGGACCGCTGAGCTGTCCCTAGCGGTAATGTAGTGATCGCTGGGCTGATTTCCTCAGTTAGTCCCTTGCCATGGCTGCATCCCGAAAGTTATAATTTTTGTGTAAAAAATGTTGTATTGACGAACTCAACTTTACCGGTGTAGCTGTACCTAAGACTGAAACGAATAAATGAAGAAATGAAACAGGATGTCCCAGATAAGGATACAGTTTCGGGCTTAGTAATTACGTATGGAAAATAACATCGATGAAATGTCCACCTCATGCTGCATAACAAATGCGAGCTATTTTAATCACGTTTTTCATCACATTTTTGCATATTTCCAGCGTTATCCCATTAACAGAGTCTCGAATATTCTGTTATATGTGTTCAAGATTCATCGGCCTGTTAGCATAAGATACCTACGTCACACAGAATAATTTTGGGCGCCAAAGTCACAATTTCAATATATTTCACTTCTATATATTTCAATTATTCTATATATTTCACTAACCTTAACGGTTAAGTTAACCTGCATGAACGACTAAATTAAACACAAAAGTGGATAGACACTCTACGATATATATAAGTTATAAGTGCCGATTGTATTATTGCAAATATTAGTATTATCACTGGCAATTTTTTTCTTTTTTGATTTTGTTATCATTGTTCTTTGTTTTTCCATGTTTTCTTTTTTATTGTCAATCTTTAACTTCATAGGCTAGGCTTAAAACCAGTGCAATGTTCAACTTGTTATATAGGTTACATTGTAAAACTGCGCCTATACCTTTTTCAGGCATACTGGATGAACGCTATGTATTACCTGTGACAAAAGAAAATTGTATGTCTGAAATAAATGGATATTTATTTATTTATTTATTTATTTAATTTCTTGGGATTTATTGACCTGCAAAACATTCTTCTTAGCGTTTCCGCAACAGAAGATTGGTTTGCGTAGAACGTTTTAATAGTTAAAACACGTTGTTCAAGAATTTATTTATTTATTTATAATTATTATAAATGACCTTACAGAGTTACCCAAAACATCATATATAGGAATTACCGATTCAGGTGCTTCATGACAGTATTTGCGAACTCCCGAACTGAGGATGCAAATTTGTCCAACACCGGAACCTGTGCAGTCAATTCATTGAGCAGTGTCAAGGCACTACTAACTGATGAGTGGCGTAGTAAGTTTGTCCGCGACTTGGGCACTAGAAACAATGGTGGCGGTAGTTGTCAGGCACGAACACTGATACAGAACAAAGCGCCGAAGGGCTGTGAATGGAGCCGTTTAGTAGTTTGTACACGTGAACAAGAAGTTCCCACACTTCCAAGGTGTCATACATAACACAACCCACCATGCCTGGGACATATAGTGAGGGATATAGAAAGGGATAGTTGCCATACTGTTTTTTAAAGAGGAATCTTAGAAATCGTCTCTGGACTTTCTCCACCATGAGAGTATAAGAAGAGAGTATAAAGTTATATTGAAATATCTTTGACCACGCTGTATAAATGTGGCACATTTTTTGGAACATATTTCTGAGGTCACATATCTAGTGAGGGGTTTGATCGATGCATGTAGAAGCTAGGAGGGGGGGCCTTAAAACACAGCCTTAAAATAGAAAAAGCCACAGTTCGTCTGTTCGCCTTTTTAGAAGAAAACTTATACATATTCCGTACACCAAAATTACTTGTCCGCCTTTTTCCACGAGATTCTGTCTCCATAATTTCATTTTGTCTCTTGCATAATTTACACGGCCGTAGCAAGCGGCGTACACACGTTTAATAGCTCCCTGGCAGTGCTCCCGTTGGTTTTGTCTTGAGCGATCGTAAGCGATCCCACGATTCCCACGTGTTTGAGGCGCCATTTGAGTTTAGCTGGAGTCTATCTCCTGAAATAATCAAAACAACGCTGGAGTGAGGGGGGAAGAGGAGATTCCTCCTCCCCCCTCACCCGCCTTCAAGAGAAGAGCTGGGAGGGTAGGTACGTATAGAGGGCTGGAAGTTGAACAAAATATTGAGGATATACCGACATGTTTCTCTTCATGAACAAAATGTTGCGTAAGTAAATCAAATAAAATACCCAGAAACCAACGTCATTCGTTATGCATTCATTACGTTTTACCTTGTTGCCAACACGTTTTACCTTGTTAACAATACGTTCTACCTTGTTGCCAACATGTTCTATCTTGTTTCCAACACGTTTTATCTTGTTACCAACATGTTTTACCTTGTTAACAATACGTTCTACCTTGTTGCCAACATGTTCTATCTTGTTTCCAACACGTTTTATCTTGTTACCAACATGTTTTACCTTGTTAACAATACGTTCTACCTTGTTCCCAACACGATTTACCTTATTACCAAGACGTTTTACATTGTTACTAACACGTTCTACTTTTTTACCAAAGCGTTTCACTTCGTCTCCAACGCGTTTTACGTTGTTACCAACACGTTTTACTTTGTTACCAACACGTTCTACTTTGTTACCAACACGTTTCACTTTGTTGCCAAAATGTTCTACCTGATTACCAACACGTTTCACTTCGCCTCCAACGCGTTTTACCTTCTTACCAACACGTTCTACTTTGCAGCCAACACGTTCTACTTTGTAACCAATACGTTTTACTTTGTTGCTAACGTTTGGACAGCATGCGCCATGCACTTCATTTCCATCATGTATATTTGTATGTGAATTGCACAGACCACACACATCAGCGCGCCTTCCGTATAAGCATTGGTATGAGCTGGAAGAGCATAAAACGTCAACGATGTCAACCTTACTTCTTACCTTACTAGGTGGTAGGGTTTATCCTGGCCGGGTTGGTACCACCGCACTGAACGAAACGTCGGTCGAAACGGCTATGTAAATAGTTCGTGTTTTCCGTCCAGTTTAGTGTAGCCGACATGAAATGAAGGGAAGCACTGACATGGCACCTAGTTCACCCTGTGTTATGGGCTGACATCACGGATGTTGTAGGTGATGTAGCCAACCGTGTCAGGTTCCATAAAAAAAAAAAAAAACCTACACTCACTCCCGCTGAGCGCGGTGCTCGATAAGTATTTTCTCGGCAATCATCCTCCAAAACTCCGGCATCCCCTTTCCCTTGGTTGCAATACCGACAATCCTCGTAGAGCGGAGAAAGACTACGAGAAAACTATTTGTCTCTTTTTAAACACATTAGAGCCTTTATGCATTGCTTCCTCTTACCGCTCGCTTGTGCGCGCTAGGGCCAATCATATTCCTTTATAAGTTCATATTCTTTTTGGCGGAGCAAGCTCAGAGCCTCAGCACCGCGTCTATCTAGTTTGGTATGGTCTTTGATTTTTGGCGCACTCGGTTTCAATATGGCAAAGACGATATATGTTGCGTCTTGAGGTTTAGTGGCCAATCCGCATTACTCCAATCCCAGGTGACTAACCGCAGTACTGCGTTGATACTAGCCAAATACTATACCTGTAACCATCGTGAAATACCAATTAACTTGTGTTGATTAAGAGGATAATGCGGCCAAAGTGGGGCCCGTCATATTTCAATATTGAGGATTTTGTTTTGCTGTCTCTCTCCGTTTGCGGCATCTCTTTAAAATCGTGCAAAAGGGACAACTGCAGCGGAGAGGGCTAATTCACCTGTAATTTTGAAATCAAATCGACTTTAGGGGCGTACCTGATTATTATATATAGACCCCGAATTTTAACATTTTGTTTGATAATTTGTTTTTTTTAATATAATCATACGGACATAGATCTACGCAGAATCGTTTAATATGAAAAATTTCGTACCGTACCGTGTGGGGCCGGTACTTTAAAAGAATCATCACATCCGCTCTCATATTTGACTTCTCTCTCTGCTAACCTCATAAGCCATTTAGCGTGATAGTAAGTAGCCTATAGTTGATAGGAAGAATCAAGCTATCCGTAGAATATTTTTTTATTAAAATCGATTCATTGGTTCTCGAGTTATAAGCGGACAGACAGACAGACAGACAGACAGAAAGCAGACGTTGGATTTTATTAAAGGTAAGGAAAGGATAAGGAAGGAAGCATTTGTACCTTAAAAATCAAAGGCCCTTTGATGAAAAATGTCCGTTTTTTTTTCAACTGAACCATCTGGCAAACATACTGGGATACTAGAAAATCACAGTATGAAATCAATGGATGACATCTCGGTAATATTCCATACATCTCGGAAAGTTTTAAAAACTAAACTAGTACATACATACGTAGGTATTACTTAGATTAGAAAGTGCCTATGTAACTGATTGACGACCGACTGAACCCGATCTTTTTTTTTTATAGAAAGTGCGACCTATGGCGCCGAGCCACCCATAAGGTGTCTAACGACGCCCATGGACATTCGGTCGTACGCGGGGGTGGCGAATGCCATGCCGGCCTGACAGGTACCCATTCACGCCTCTCTTGAGGGACCCGATACTGTACTTGGGGGGAAATATGTGGGCAGGGAGAGCGTTCCAGAGTTTACCAGTTCTGTAGAGGAGAGCAGAACCGATGAGTACGCATCCGTGGTAAGTCCTGCGTATAGGGATGCAATCCCTCCCCAGTGCACGTTGTGCGGAGGTGGAAAGGGGACAACATCTTATATGAATGGTTTACGCTTCTAGAAAAAAAAAATAGTGATATTTTTTTAGAAATAGTGATGAATCGTACTATGTAGGCAGTAGCAAACATTTTTGTAAATGTAGACTAAGTGGACGAAAAAAAAACCGGCCAAGTGCGAGGCAGACTCGCGCACCGAGGTTTCCGTACGAAAAACAAAAAACACTGAAAAAAATACGTTTCTTGTATGGGAGCCTCCCTTAATTTTTTACTTTTTCTATTTTTTATTATTTGTTGTTATATTCGCCATAATAACACATATTCTGTGAAAATTTCAACCGGCTAACTATTACGGTTCAAGAGATACAGCCCTCGGACAGATAGACGAACGGACGGACAGACAGACAGACAGACGGTGGCGTAGGCTTAGTAATAGGCTTGCGTACCGGATACGGAAACCTAAAAAGTATCCAGCGAAGTATCTTGCAGTTCTTCTTTGCTGTGATAATCGAACTTGCAAAATGCTAAATGTTAAATGTTAAAATATGACGACTCCGATTGCAGTGTACTGTCTATGGATGATGGATGAATAAAGAATGGAAAATTGTCTGAAATATTTGTATCTGGATGGCTCAGGAGGGTTTAACTTTACTATATAGTCCATTTGAACTTATCGAAAATGATTGCATACGGCAGCCGTTTTTAAAATCTCCAAACTCACTATCAATAACGGACGTTCACCAAACTGTGCCCAAACTTCTCCAACCCTCGCCTCGCTGCCTGTATATACACTCTCTCGTCTCCACGAGGCGGGAGCACACCCCGCCACCCCTATAAGCAGCTTATTCCACCCCCTGTCTATAGCAGGTAGATATACTGGGTATGGTCGAGAGGGTATAGAATAGATAAGCAGAGTTCTAGCGTACTGCCGCCGTGGCGCAACAAGGGAGTCGCCGGCATGGCTCCCAGTTCCGGCAGGAGCGAGGTGTGATGAGCTGACATCGCGGACGCGGCAGTAGGTATGTAGACAGAGCCGTGTCAGATTTCATAAAAATATGAACAAATTAATGTAAATAAAAACCCCCGACCCTTAAATAGTAAAAAATAATTTCCGTTTACTTACTTAAAGGAGACGGGTGACCGCAAATAAAAAAAGGCTTTTTTTATGTTACGGGTGTCTGAGTCGGAGGGGCCAAAGCACATGCTCCGACCAGCCAATATCACCCCCGAGAAGGTAGGTGCCATACCGGAGGCTTCCCTGGATTGCTGGCTATACTGGAGTAGAGGAGAACACAACCTAGGCTGCTTGTCTGATTGTCTGTCCGTCCGTCCGTCCGTCCGTCCGTCTGATGGCTGTATCTTTGCAACCGTAATAGCTAGCCGGTTGAAAATCTCACAGAATAATATGTTATTTTGGCTAATATAACAACAGCTAATAAAATACGAAGAAACGTGTTTTATCAAGGTTTTTTTTGTGGTGCGGAAACCTCGGTGCGCGATTCCGACTCGTACTAGGGCCGGTTAATTAAAACCGAATTATCGTTTACACTAAACATTTACGTGCGGTACATCCTGCTCCAACCCGTAAAAGCAGCGTGTCGCTATCTCGCTTGAACACACGGATTTCGCACCTCGCTCGTTCTCTTGTATCGGGCATTTTATTAAGAGTAACTTTTATTTTTAACTTTCGGTTTACATATTTTCAAAAGTTCACAAAGCTGTTTGTAAAAGAAAGGGTGGCGGAAAAGATTCTTTATTTGGTTGTTAGCGTGAGTTTTGTTGAAGATCTTTATTTTCGATTAAAAGTAAATTGACAAAAGCAAAGACAAGGAAAATTATTTCGTCCTTGAAGAAATAATCATTCTTGCTTGAGTAATTTCGAAGCTTGCTTTTATTGAGTAGGCTAAATTTGATACTTGTAAACTTTATTTTGAGACGACTGGGAACTGACATTTAGGTATTCATCTAAGTTAAGGGTTTTTTTTATAGTAAGCGCGACATGTGGCGCTGTACCACGCATAAGATGTCTAACGACGCCCATTGACATTCGGTCGCTAGAGGGGGTGCCATGCCGGCCTATTCACGCCTCTCTTGAAGGACCCGAGACCTTGGGGGGAAATATGTGGGCGTTCCATAGTTTACCGGTTCTGTGGAGGAAGGATCTGCAGAACCGCTCGGTATAGCTACGCATCTCCGGTATTAGTCCAGCGTGTAGGGATGCAATCCCTAACCAGTACCGCGTTGTGCGGAGGTGGAAAGGTACCTATACAGGGATGTTTCAGGATAGGCTTGAGAAACTTCAGGAATAGGAAGTACTCATTATTAGACGAAAAAATCCTTATCACTCAAATCCAAATTCCGTATTTTTTTTTAATACTTACAAAAATTTAAAATTGGAATAAAAACTCGATGGACAGTGAGTTTGGGGAGATTTGGAAAAAGTGCTGTTTAGGTATAGGGAGTGCAATGACCCAGTCCAGTCCCCTTTTTCTTTAGATGCCATTCTAAGTACCAAATCTTGATTGACGATTTTCACCAAAAAGTACTATAAAATGACCGAATCTGGGAAAACGTTTCAGAGCTTTTCGTCTTCAAATATGGACCCCTTTCGAATCCGGAAGTTACGAAACCCTACCCTGAAACACCTTGTATATTTTTAATGGTGTACTTTGTTGATAGATAGATAACATATTCATGTTTTTTTTTTTGTCTTAAGCCGAATCCACACGTTGCCTAAGCAAGGCAAACGTTTTAGTTTCATCTCTCTTTAATTGCTTAATTTTATTAGAATGAGGTAGAGCTAATAAGTTTGCCTTACTTGGCCAACGTGTGGATGCTGCTTTATAATAATAGTAAGTAATCAACCAATAATAAGCAAAGCCAAGATGGCTTCTAAATAGCTGGGCGTACCGAGGGGCGTACTCAATAAGGTGCGACGGTACTTCACGCCGGACCAAAGGTCCTGCTTGCAGTACTGCTCGCACCTGTGGGATGGCTCTGCCAAATACCAGCTTGCGCCGCTGGACTCGATCCAGCGTCGAGCCGGGCGACTAGTGGGTGACCCCGAAGTGTCCCGTGACCTAGAACCACTGATCTCGGTGTCCTATAAGTGAGTTCCGCGGATGTGTACTAGGGAACGCAAAACCGACCTTATATTAAAAACCGGGTAATTTTCGGTTTTGCCCTGTAAAACCGATTAACCGGTTTTTAACCGGGTTTGTTCAAAAAACACAAAATTCGTGTTTTTTATTATTTTCTACGTACATTAAGACAAAAATGGAAGTCAATAATGTTGCTATTGCATTTATTGCTATTGCTAAAAACTTATGTGTTTCTTTTTTTAATAATATTTTTCTTCCTTGGCGTAAAACATTATCATCAAAATTTAAAAAAAATCACCTACAAAACAAAAACGAACCACTTAATCAGTCTGCTTCATTCCTAATCATACATAAATCGTAATAAATTTAACAAAGTACAATTGCTATAATGTCTAGATCACTATACTACTAATTACTTACTCTGTTTATTTTCTAATATGTGTCAATAAGACCCTGTCCAGCAAGCACGATCCAACAAATGAAAATAATCAACAACAGCTACAAAATCATCTGCTACTCTGATACCTTCTAAATTCTAATATTTATGTATGTATCACTAAAACCCGTTTCATCGCGATCTCACAAATAAGAATCAAGAATCAACAATAACAGAACTATAATCACTCCTATACTACTCTCTTTGACATTCTTATTTCCACGAATATAACCCACTTCTGGATAGGATTTCAGATAGCTAAATCGTAATTGTGTGGAGCTATCTGTTCCATCTATCGAAAATACTATCTAATCTAACACTTATCCAGAAATCCAGAAGTGGTGAAACAGGCCATAAGTAATATAAAAATAATCACAGAATAAAGTTAATCCTTTTAGTCATAATTTGGGTAGGTATAATGGTATAATAGCCTTTCCCCAGGAACATTAGTCCATCTCCTTCAGGATCTCCATTCATCCATCCATCTCCTTCTCCTTCTCCATCTTTGTCAGGCCGGCATGGCATTCGCAATCCCCGTGCATCACGAATGTCCATGGGCATTGTTAGACACCTACTTGTAGGTGAAACGATGCCACATGTCGCGCTATCAATAAAAAAAAATAAATAAATAAATCTCCACGGGGGTGAAATTGGCTGCGCTGCGTCTGAGGCTTTGACCTCGGGCAAAGCCACCCAGTTAGGAAGCAATAAAAAAAATCAACAGCCTCTAATTTTGCTTAGTTGACACAAATATAAGTATTGTCATTCCACTCAAAGTGTTGTTCTCGATCTTAGTTTAGAACACAGAAGCCTGGCAGCAGAAAACACCCGTTCACATTCTACACTGGTAGGTTTAATCGACAACAGATGACTATATGCCTTGTTCAAACATTTTCCCCTATCGACAACATTCTCAAATAGTGCCATTTCAATTCGAATTACATCATGAACACTTTCGGAATGTTCTTCCAGTCATTAATGATTTTACAATTGATATTATTTTCTTTGGATCGGGCCGTACAAAATAGGCTCAGGCTTGTTCTTCTTCGAAAAATACCTTTGGATTGTGCAGGTATTTCAGGACACTTTAAATGATTTGGTATCCCTCGCCTAATCTCTTCTCCAGAAGGTTGCTTTGAAGTCAGCGCTTAAAGAAGTGGACATTTCGTCTATTTTTTAAACAGAAACTAAAACACAACGTCAGCTGTCAGCAGCGTAGCATCCTCTTCACATAACATCTCTAACGATCCTTTGACGACTTGGCGTTGTTAGATTATTACAGAAATCTACACACTCATATTCTTGGTTGATTCCACGGGCAAGCAATTGGCTCGTATTAACGAATTCGCTGTAATACCCTCTCGTCCTTCACTACATCTTACAGCACAGATTTCATCGTGTTAACTGCATTTTTCTATAAAAATAAACCGCGGTTTAAAACCGGGTTTCATAGCAGAAAACCGGGTTTTAACCGCTTCCAAAACGGCACGGTTAACCGGTTCTCGGTTAACCGGTTTTGCGTTCCCTAATGTGTACCAATCGTTTCTACAGATATTTCCTCCGGTTCCGTAGCCATTATGTTTCTTCTTGATACATGTTATAGCGGGTGTGAGCAATCCCTTCCCTTCTTACCTTACTGGGTTTATCCCGTCCGGGTTGGCACCACCGCACTGAATGAAACGTCGGTCGAAACGGCTATGTAAATAGTTCTTGTTTTTCGTCCAGTTCAGTGTAGCCGACATGAAATGAAGGGAAGCACTGACATGGCACCTAATACACCCGGTGTTATGGGCTCACATCACAGATGTTGTAGGTGATGTAGCCAACCGTGTCAGTTTCCATAAAAAAATTAAAAAAATCGCGCATTCGCGCGTATCTCGCGTTCGGCGCAGCTTATTTTGTATTGAGTCCTTCGTATCCCTCACGCCATCTATTGGCGACCGTTCATACTTTTGTAGTATTCGGTATGGCACCTACCTTCTCGGAGGTGATATTGGCCAGTTAGAGCATGTGCTTTGGCCCCTCTGACTCAGCCACCCATACCGGATTACATAAAAAAAAAAACGGTAAATAGCGCTCTTCTACATTATTATGATAATTGTATGGGGCCACCCTTAATTTTTTCCTTTTTTTTTATATTATTTCCGCCGTAATAAATAACACATATTCTAACCGGCTACCTATAACCGTTCAAAAGATACAACCGTCGGACGGACAGACAGACGAAGTAGGCTTATTAATAATATATAAGCACACAATAAGGGATATGACTCCCTTCTTATATTACTAGGTGGTAGGGCTTAACCCGCCCGGGGTGGTACCACCACACTGAATGAAAGGTCGGTCGAAACGGCTATATGTAAATAGTCTGTGTTTTCCGTCCAGTTCAGTGTAGCCGGCACGACCGAAGGGAAGCACTGACGTGGCACCAAGTTCACCCGGTGTTATGGGCTGACATCACGGATGTTGTAGGTGATGAAGCCAACCGTGTCAGTTCCCATAAAAAAATATATATTTACCATTGTTTGTTTTTAATTAAAGCGACATTAGTCCACCTCCAAGCCGGACTGGCACCTCCTCGGGGGTGAAATTGGCTGCGCCTGAGGCTTCGACCTCGGGCAGAGCCACCTAGTTCGGAAGTAATAAAAAAAACAATTTTATTTAAAATTAATTTGACAACTGAATTTTTTAAATGTTTTACCACTGTTTGTTTTTATCTATCTTGTGTGTGTACAGATATGGGTGTATACCTGAAATAAACGTTTAATAAATAATAAAGCATTGCCTTCCATGTGGATACGGAACCCTAAAAAGGAGAAAAAAAAAATGTGCAAATTATGCCCCATGAACTCGACAACTTGCTTATCTAGCTATGAATAGATCGCTGTGCACGCACGCAAAACACCTACACTGTATGGCTTCAGAAAGCCTGAAAGTAGCAGCCTTCGTCGAGTAACTGAAAACACATGAAAACAAGACGAGAAGCACTATATTGCCTACTAACTGCGACCGCGGCTTCGCTCGCGTTAAATGTTGATTTTATTTTATACAAGTTTACTAAATAAACTATATACTTTATGTATTTTATAAAAATGTTGTACAATAAACTGTCCTTCATACAAGTATTTTTTTTGCACTCGAACTGGGTGGTCAGCTTTCCTCAGGCACGCTTTCGCCGCCGAGGAGGTGCTAGTCCGTCTTTTGTTTTTATGGGTTAATAGCTTTTGCCCGCGGCTTAGCTCGCTGTAGACTCGATTTAACAGCAAATCCGATTTAAATTCAAATAAGATAATAAATGATCGTTTCTCTTATATTCCCTCTCCCTCTCCCTCTCCCTCTCCCTCTCCCTCTCCCTCTCCCTCTCCCTCTCCCTCTCCCTCTCCCTCTCCCTCTACCTCTCCCTCTCCCTCTCCCTCTCCCTCTCCCTCTCCCTCTCCCTCTCCCTCTCCCTCTCCCTCTCCCTCTCCCTCTCCCTCTCCCTCTCCCTCTCCCTCTCCCTCTCCCTCTCACGGAAACCTCTTTACGCGACTTCGACTCGAACATGACCACTTTTTTAAAATTATGTTACCATGTGATATACACTTAATTTACAGGAAAACCTAAACGAAAATCCTAAGCCTTCTAGTTTCTTCGCATTGAATTAGAACTGGGTGGAATTTTTAACATGTCTAAGCATAGGTTACCTACCTAGGTATGTGGGTGAAATTATACAATCAACAGTAATTAATATATTTTAGCGGCTACTATTAAAGTTGAGGACGCGTAGCTGACTTAGCTTACTCCCGAAGTTTGTTGCCTCCCCGATGTCTATAAATATTCCAAGTTTCAAGCGGCTACAGGACGGACGGACAGACGGACAGACCGACAGACCGACACACCGACAGACCGACAGACAGACCGACAAACCGACAGACCGACAGACCGACAGACTGACAGAACGACAGAACGACAGACCGACAGACCGACAGAACGACAGACCGACATACCGACAGACCGGCAGACTGACGCGGACGGACCGATGGACCGACAGACCGAGAGAGCGACAGACCGACAGACGGATATACACCTGACCTATTTTATAAGGATTCCACCAACCCTGCCGGCATCGCTTGAACAGAACCGTAGATTGAATACGAGACGGGACCCTAAAAATTGCTGTAACATAACAAATAGATAGAAAAGGGAAACTTTCAAAAAATCTCTTACGCCACATCCCCAGAGCAGCGTTTAATCTCTTTTCTGCGAAAAAATCTTTTTTGCATTACCAAAGGTGTCCTTTTCTCGTTACCAGGGGGGCGCATCGCCGTTCCCTTCCTTTGATTTCTTTCTTCGCTAATCCTCCCCTGGGGGTTTTTGGAGCCCATCTCTTTGGATTTTTTTTTGTGTGTTTTAAGAGCAATTATTTTAATGTAAAAAAAAAAATGAGTGCGTTGGAGCTTATGTGCCGGTAGATGGTAATGATGCAACATAATCTTAGACGAATGGTGGAAAAGCAAAAATGCCATTTTGCATTGTTTTGTTTCTAGGCATTAATTTGGGTCAATAGCCCCACTGCATCTCTCTCTCTATCTCCACGTGCATGTCGTAAAAGGCGACTATGAGATAAGGACAATATGACGTGATTAAGTAGCTACCCCTCACAGCTTGGAACGGTCCTTCCACCGAGTCATGCAGCAGGTGCCTTACGTGCTGCTTGATAGGTTTCTTGTCTTACTTAATACTTTGCATTAAACAAGGGATGGTTTATGTTGTGCTGTAATTTACCAGAGTCTTGGCGGCACAAAACCGATTACTCTGCTGACCCCGATTGTCGGGATACAGCGTGTGGTATGAATAGAACTGGTGGAAATTTCAACTGGTGGTATTTTAACCTATGGATGTCATTATACAATAAACAATAAATAAATAAAAAAATAAAGATGAAATAAATAAAGAAAAATTCCGCCACGACCTAATATTTACTACCTACTAGATCTCTGATATTTAATGTTTTATGAGCGTCGTCGGAAATGATCAAAGTCAGTAAAATTCTAACTTATATATTTTTGACTGATAAGTAGGTACAAATTCATCACGATGTGGTGGACGGTGTTGTGCTGTAATTTACAAGAGTACTTGCGGCACAACACCGACTGCTCTGCTTACCTCGATTGTCGGGATACAGCGTGTGGTATGTATGCGTGTATAAGTTTAACACAAACGAGTCGCAAACAAGTTGCTTCTTATCAAACTTTGTACCTATAGCGCGGTTTTCTCAACCGTTCACTTCGAAAGAATGCGGCGCGCACCCTCCGCTCTCCGCCTCCACCGTACTGACGGGCAATTGCGGTGGGGGCGGAGAGCGGAGGGTGCGCGCCGCATTCTTTCGAAGTGAACGCTTGAGAAAACCGCGCTATACATACAATATTTAAAAAAGAATTGATTTAAAAAATTATAATTGATGATTGACAAGCGGCGAGTGGCCGAGTGGTCTGGGCGTCGGCTTCTCTTGCGAGAGGTCCGAGGTTCGAATCCAACCGGCGTGTACCAATGAGTTTATTTCTGATTCGAAAAAGTTTAAGTACGTGCATAACTTCACCTACTGCTCCATGGTTCGGATTCCATGTAAAAATGTAGGTCCACCGGGTTGACTGGCGGTAATCGCCTAAAGCAATAAGCCCGCCCTTGCCACACAGTGGCATAAAGTGTAATATTAATTATTATTACGATGGCAAACATTTTTGTAAATGTAGACTAAGTGGACGTAAAAAAAGTATACAGCACAACGAATTAAAAAGTATTAAAAATAATTAAAAAAATTTGAATTAAAAAAAATTTAGAATTAAAAAGTAGAATGTCGTTGCTCCAGCGAAGTTTCTTGCCAGGTTCTTCTTCAGGCTGTGATAATCGAACTGGCAAAATGCTAAATGTTAAATGTTAAAATATGACGAATCCGAGTGCAGTGTACTGTCTAATGAATAAAGAATGAAGATAGATAGATAGATAGAAAATTCTTTATTGCTCCAGTAAACATTAAACAGTAACAAATACATTGGAAAATTTACATATGGTGCAAAGGCGGACTTATCCCTTACAGAGATTTCTTACAATCAACCTTTGTTGTTTGGTCCCAAAAGATTGTGGAAGAGGCGGCAGAGGTGTGTCAGGATCGTGACACGTGACACCGTTGTCTCTGCCTATCCCATTATAAAACGTTATGTTTATGTATGTATGTAATTTAATGAATAATTCGCCTACGTTTCACGACTAAAATTTAACGCAGTCCAGCTTCCATTTAAGAACTTTTTCGATGAATGAAGTACTTTCGTCAGAACATTTATTACGTTTAAACTAATATCGTCTCAATTGCAAAGGCTGTAAGGTTTAAAATTCTTCGTTGCATTCGATTCGACTTGCGCACTTATTTTGTTCGAATAAAAATTAATCCTCTGCCTGCCGAGTTCCATTTTTAATCCGCATTGCTTTCTCTTTCTTTCTCATTGCAACATACATCTTTTGTTTCGACCGCGCGTTCGGCGTAACGATGGCAGCTGTTTGATTTTTTTTGCGTAGATTTTTTTTTCTGTTGGTTTCTATTAATTGATTTATTTATTGACCCCTTAGGATTATGAAGTTTTTGATTAATTTCGTGTTCTTTTTTTGTGACTTTAATGGCAATATATTATAAATTAATTAAATTAAGTCATAAAATGTAATACTAAAGAGATACTACGAGCACGTAGTAAAATTATGCAAAATCAAACAAATATTATGTAGGCAACATGCATTTAACCTTTTATAGGACTTAAAAAAACGGGGAGGTGGGAGGAATGTTTGGTTTTTAAATAAACCTATGTACAAAATTTAAAAAATAAAACAATAAAATTTCAAATAATATGTAGAGAGCGTTCCAACTAAATCTTCCCTTCGCCGTTATGTTGGCTCCACTGCCAGTGTCACTGTCAGCGCTTAAATTCCTGTTGCCAGATTGTGAAGATTATATTACCTAATAATGTAATAGGTATTTACCGTATAATAAATACGGTAAATACTGATAATTACGGGTAAATCTGTACACATAGCAACCCTCGACGCTGTTTTGACAGATAGACAGTGGAGCCAACATAACGGCGAAGGGAAGATTTATATGGAACGCTCTTTAGAAGAACTGGATTAACTTAGCAAAGAAAACAATCATATTTTCAGATAATTCAGCGCATAACGCAAACATTATGCGACATCATGAAGGTGCAATAGAACGAAAATTTGGAGATAATACGGAACGGCCCGGTGGTGTAGTTGGTTATCGCGTTGGCGGCTCAAGCCAGAGACGCAGGTTCGAATCCTGGTCGGGATGTATTTTTTCCAATGATATTCGATTTGCATTTTTCTAATCAAAAATAAATATTTTTTATCACATTTCACTACACATTGTGCTTTAAAAAAAACTTTGTCAGCTATCTCAAGCCAAAGGATATCTCGCCATGGCAATACCATAAAACGTGCAAACGTTGAAATTTGTAGCGAAAATATTAAATTATTAATAGCTCGTGATAAAGTGACATTTAATTAAATTAATGTCCAGGAACTGTGAGTACCTGACGCGGTTTTTTGTTGATTGATTTAGAGCTGTTTTAAAACCGTAATTGTTTTTTGTAGAAAGCGCGACATGTGGCGCCGACCCACCTTTAAGGTTTCCAACGACGCCCATGACGCCAGACGCCCGTGATCCACGAAAATAAACAATATTGTATCTCAGAGATAGAAAGGGACCAATTGAAAACCAATACACCGAAAAGTTCCTACAGAAAAAGTTGATTCATTTTATTCAACATTCGTTGCCTTTTAGAATTCCGTACCAAAATGGTAAAAAAGGAACCATATAGTATCACTTCGTTGTCCGCCTGTCCGTCGGTCCGTCTGTCTGTTTGTTTGGACCCGAGACTGCTTACGCCTAACGACGCCCATGGACATTTGGTCGTACGCGGGGGTTGCGATTGCCATGCCGGCCTGACTATTCACGCCTCTCTTGAAGGATCCCAGACTGTACTTGGGGGGAAAGATGTGGGTAGGGAAATCCTTCCAGAGTTTACCAGTTCTATGGAGGAAAGATCTGTAGAACCGAATGGCACCGAATTTCCCGTCAGAAAAAACCCATTGGTGCATATCCTTCAGCCAGTCAGAATGTCGTGGATGAGAAGAGGCGAAGTCTTGTGTCTGAACTCGAGCACACACTCGGTTCTATTTCCGAATGGGGCCGAAGCAATTTGGTCGAGTTCAACGCTTCCAAGACACAAGTTTGCGCATTCAGTGCAAAGAGAGCGGCGTTCACACCAGTACCTTCCTCCCAAGGCACGTCACTTAAATTAAGCGACCACCTCGGAGTCCTCGGAGTCAAACTGTCGCACGACCTGAACTTTCTTCGCCATATAGAGGACAAGGCCAAGCTGGCTTCTAAAAAGCTGGGCATACTCAATAAGGTGCGACGGTATTTCACCCCGGACCAAAAGCTGTTTTTGTATAAATCGCAGATCAGGTCCTGCTTGGAGTACTGCTCGCACCTGTGGGATAGGTCTGCCAAATAAATACCAGCTTGCGCCTCTGGACTCGATCCAGCGTCAAGCCGTGCGACTAGTGGGTGACCCCGAAGTGCCCCGTGATCTAGAACCACTGCAACTTTGCAGGGATGTCGGCTCTCTAAGTGTATTCTATCACTTAATTCATAGGAAGTGCTCGGAGGAACTGTTTAACGCGATCCCGCCGTCCCCTTTCCACCTCCACACCACGCGCACTGGGCAGGGTATGTATCCCTACACGCTGGACTTACCGCGGTCGCGTACTAACCGGTTCTGCAGATCTTTCCTCTAAAGAAACGGTAAACTCTGGAACGCTCTCCCTGCCCTATTTCCCCCCAAGTACAGTCTCGGGTCCTTCAAGAGGGGCGTGAATAGGCACCTGTCAGGCCGGCATGGCATTACAACCCCCGCATACGACCGAATGTCCATGGGCGTCGTTAGACACCTTATAGGTGGTTCGGCGCCACATGTCGCGCTTTCTATAACAGAAATATACAGGGTGTCCCCGGACTGGTGTAGTTCATTTAAGGAGGCTATTCTACGCTTTGTAACAAACATAATTAGTAAGGGAAGTAGGGTTCTAGGTACGCCCGTTGCGAAGATATAAATTTTTAAAGTTATAAATGTAGTGTAATGTTGTAATGCTCTAATCGGGCGCGCGCGGGGCGCGGGGCAGCGGGCAGCGGTAATACGGACGGGACGCGACGCGAGTGAACGCAAACAGATAGCCCGCCCCGTCCGCGTACCGCTCGCGCTCGCGCCCCGACCCGCGTCATTCCGCCTTGCGTTTCATAGTCGCGCGGTCTAAAGGCGCCCACACATTGTAGTATGCATTTAGTTTGTTAGGAAATCCTAAAATTTCAATGAAAGCACATATTTTAAAAAAAAATTCCGCAGTGCTTTTGGTTACAAGGCGTAGAATATCCTCCTTAAAGGAACTATACCTGTCCGGGGACACCCTGTATATCTAAGATAAAGAGTCCAAGCCAAGAACGCACCGACCGACCACCCGCCGCTTGCAGTTGCAAAGAGTTGTATATTATGTATGTATATTATATACTTACATACACACGCTGCATCCCGAAAATCGGAGTAAGCAGAGTGCAGCACAACACCGATCACCGCAGGTGAAAGGACCGTGCCAAGATGAGAGGTGGCTAGCCTGTCGCACGGGGAAAGATGCAGAGGGGTTATTCATTTTAAGTATCGACCCCACACGGTACGTCATCTATATAAAAAGTCTTATTTTTATAGAGCGAACTAAATGCTATATTTATTTCATGCATCAGATACGAGTAAGCCAGCGACATTTATGTGGCATAATCGTATTTTTTCCACAGTTCCCGTTAAACTGTCCGAATACTATACGTATAAATCGGTTCAGCTGTTCTCGTATTTACCCGCTACATACAGACGTATGTTGCCTTCATTGTATCTGTGTGTGTTGTTCTCTCCATGATACTGAAGGCGAGAAAGGAAGTTTAATGACAATTTGTCGCATCAATTTGATTATGTCACACTTTATAACAGCTCCTAATGAATATCAAAATTATTATTTATTAATTCATTTAGTCTGTAGCCACAAAGAAGCCGCTACTGGTCGATAGCCGCTGGCGGTTGCTTTTATCTTTTTTTTTTTAATTTTTTATCTTTTTCCTCCTCTCTTTTACTTCTTAATTTCCAGGGTTCCGGGATGACACGCAATATGGCATCTGAATACTCGTACAAATGTCAGCCTCGATAGCTCAGTGGTGCAGACAGTCGACTGTCGCTATTGATTGTTAAGCAACGCTGGGCGCGGTCAGTACTTGGATGGGTGACCGCTCGACCGTTGGAGGCTGACCGTGGTTCGGATTCCACGTAAAACTGTAGGTCCCTTCCCTTCTTACCTTACTAGGTGGTAGGGTTCAACCCGCCCGGGTTGGTACCACCGCACTGAATGAAACTTCGGTCGAAACGGCTATGTAAATAGTTTGTGTTTTCCGTCCAGTTCAGTGTAGCCGGCACGACCGAAGGGAAGCACTGACATGGCACCTAGACCTAGCTCACCCGGCGTTATGGGCTGACATCACGGATGTTGTAGGTGATGTAGCCAACCGTGTCAGTATAAAAAAAAATCCCGGCGGCAAATAATGCGTGTCGAGCTTTAGAAAGAGACAATTGCGGGCTGTAGAGCGTCGTCTCTGTCGCACAGAGACGTGCGAGTTCGTGCGACAGGGACGACGCTCTACAGCCGGATTGTCTCTTTCTAAAGCTCGACACGCATTATTATAAGTGACGGGTTGGCCGAGTAGTTTGGGCATCGGCTTCTCATGCCAGAGGTTCGAAAACGCTCGGCGTGTACCAATTAGTTTTTTATGACTATTACATATATACAATTAGAATTTTAAAAACCTTCGACCCCTTAAAAGTAAAAAATAATTTCCGCTTAGTTAGGTACTTAAAGAAGTCGGCGACCGCTAGTTAAGTTAATAAGTAAATATATTATAAAAACTCAGAGCTGCGAAGTTATTTACTTAGCGGTCCCCCGAATCCTTTAAGTAACTAAGGGGCCGGTACTTTAAAAGAATAGCCCCACTGCATCTCTCCCCGTGTATGTCGTAAAAGGCGACTAAGGGATATGACTCCCTTCTTATATTACTAGGTGGTAGGGTTTAACCCGCCCGGGTTGGTACCACCGCACTGAATGAAAGGTCGGTCGAAACGGCTATGTAAATAGTTTGTGTTTTCCGTCCAGTTCAGTGTAGCCGGCACGACCGAAGGGAAGGCTGACGTGGCACCAAGTTCACCCGGTGTTATGGGCTGACATCACGGATGTTGTAGGTGATGTAGCCAACCGTGTCAGTTTCCATAAAAAAAAAAAAAAAAATTTGTTATTGAACTTTTATTTCAAGCTTTTTAAAAAAACCGCATCCGAGTCGGTCCATCCGTGAAACGTAATTTTTTTTATTACTTCATAATTGATTGACTACTTGATCATTAACACATCTAAGAACCATGCCGGTTAAACCAGCTTACTATTAAAAAAACCGCATCCAAATCGATCCATCCGTTTAGGAGCTACGATGCCACAGACAGACAGACAGATTCACAGATAATAAAACTTATAATACCCCTCTTTTTTGCATCGTCGGGGGTAAAAAAGTATATTTTCATAATACGGAGCTTCCGTGACCCTGCGTGCTGACAAAGTGCGCACTCGGCCTCCGCCGCCGCCGGTGTTATCGAGCGGGGCGAAGTGCAATGAACACGTCAGCTTCATATCTGGGCAGACAGACAGACAGACGGAGGTGTACAGAAGTATACATAGATGTATGCAATTGTGTATACATGTATAGACTTTGAGAGCGATTTTACAGCGAGCGAGGCCAGGTAAAAGCATTGAGATCGATAAGGGACAGATATATTTTTAATTAGAAAAATGCAAATCGAAAATCATTGGAAAAAATACATCCCGACCAGGATTTGAACCTGGGTCTCTGGCTTGAGCCGCCAACGCGATAACCAACTACTACTACTAAGGGATAGATAGATAGATATACTTTATTGATAAAAAAACGGTCAAGTGCGAGTCGGGCTCGCGCATCGAGGATTCCGTACGTAATTTGTCGGTTTTTATTATTTGTAACCCATTACGACGGAACGGAGAAGGTTGAGAGATTTGTTTGTGTGTGCAAACGAATGTTTCCATTTTTATTCTCCAAAACGGTTGGACCGATTGAGATATGTTCTTTTTTTACTTAGAGTTTGCACTGTAATCACACCAAGTTTGACGCTTGTGTGTATTACCGTTTTTATGATAGAGCAAAAACAAAAACAAAAAAACACGTTTCTTGTATGGCGACCTCCCTTAATTTTTTGACTAATTGCTTTTTTTTATTATTTGTTAATACATCTGTCATTATAACACACATTCAGTAAAAATTTCAACAGGCTACCTATTACGGTTCAAATGATACAGCCTTTGGGCGGACGGACAGACTGCGTAGGCTTAGCAAAAGGCTACCGAATGGATACGGAACCCTAAAAAGGTGCCGAGCCCATTAGTCACTTCACTGCAGCAAATGCGGTGTAAACAAAGACAACGGTTCTCGAGTCGCAGACGGCTCCGGTTACGGATTTGAGCGCGTGCCTGCTCGGTACATATGGCTTCTAAAATCGATTCGGTCAGTGGTGTAGCGACCGCATAAAAATCTGATATACAACAAAAATAAACAACTATAATTATTTAGTTACTAAACAATGTACAGTGCAGGGAGGAAATTTAATGTGGAAATAATTAATTGTGTTGTAATAAGGCGACTCATTTCACAAATATATTTTTTTTTTTAGTCAGACACTATAATTCGAATTTAAAACTACCTATAAAATATAATAAACATATTGTGCAATACGTATTTACAAAATAAAATAGAAACTAAAACTATGTAGATGGATAGATAGATAGATAGAAAATTCTTTATTGCTCCAGTAAACATTATACAGTAACAAATACATTGAAAAATTTACATAAGGTGCAAAGGCGGACTTATCCCTTACAGAGATTTCTTACAGTCAACCTTTGGATGTTTGAGATTCGATATTATAGTGGAATGTAAGTATGTAGTAGCAAAAGAGTTGAGCGTGAAAATTGAAGATAAAATAATAATAAGAATACTTATTAACAATACATATAAGTACATGCTAGTAAAATATAAGCCATACATGTTTAATACATATAAATTACTAAATATATAGAATATTATATAAAAATAAATATATATACATACATACTTGTCCATCCAGGTAAGTATGAAACAAAAGTAGTTTTTTTGTTTTTTAGGTTTTTACTTCACATTGACGAAGGTAATACAGTTTTAGGTGGTTTTTGAATAAGGGAAGCAATTTACAATGTCGGATAAAGTGTGGTAGTGAATTCTACAGTCGAGCTGCGTGAACAGAAAATGAGTTCGTATAAAAACCATCATATAACCATCGTATAGTATAAGTACCTATCAAATTAACATTAGAGTGTTTTAATTTTACGAAGGCACGAGGGGTATGAGGTAGGAAGTGGTGTGAAACCGCACGGAGCTCAGTAGGGAACGACTCGGTTCGACGGAGCGACGCGGAGACGTGTAGAACTTGTGTACCGACCGGGCACAGAGTTCGTTCTCTACTGAGCTCCGCGCGGTCGCCTCTCGCACCACTTCCTACCTCGTACCCCTCGTGCCTTCGTAAAATGAAAACACTCTACTTAAAATTTAAATTGAAATCTAAAAGAAAAAGTCCTACCAATAAATATTAAAAATAAAATAATAATAATATAAATATATAAATAAATAAATAAATAAAAACTCTTATGGGAAATCCCGGAAGACGCCACGAACAACTCGCCGACGCGGCAGCATGCAACTAAAAGTAAAAATTCTCGTTCATCGCAGTCACTGTCGGTTTATTGTTTCTATTTATATCTACACTAATATTATAAAGAGGTAAAGTTTGTAAGTTTGTAAGTTTGGATGTAGGAGTCAATGTCTGTCTCTGGACAGTTTTAGTATTGATTTATTTTTAGGTTTAGATTTAATATTTTTACGGTAGTTTAAGTTTGTTAGTTTAATATAATAGGTTTACTTTATAATCAAATTAATTTGTATGGGGTATTTTTTTATTTATTTTTTATTGATAGCGCGACATATGGCATCGTTTCACCTACACGTAGGTGTCTAACGATGCCCATGGACATTCTGTGATGCACGGGGATTGCGAATGCCATGGCGGCCTGACAGGAGCCTTTTCACGCCCCTATTTCCGATTTACGTGCTGTTTTCACTTTGAATTTTATTTTAAACTGTCACGATTATCTCCATCCCCTAAAATACCCGCGATGTAAGCACATAACACCTTGGTGAACTAGGCTCCATGTTACTGCTAATCTTTGGTCATGCCGGCTAGAATGAACTGGACGGAAAACACGAACGGTTTACATAGCCGCTTCGACAGACCTTTTTTTATAGAATGCGCGACATGTGGCGCCGAGCCCACACATAAGGTGTCTAACGACGCCTATGGACATTCGATTGCACGCGGGGGTTGCAAATGCCACGCCGGTCTGACCGGTGCCTATTCACGCTTCTCTTGAAGGACCCGATACTGTATTTGGAGGGAAATATGTGGGCAGGGTGAGCATTCCAGAGTTTACTAATTACTTTTCATTGAATATTCAAGTAGGCGAGATGCTCTTTTGGGAGCTTGAATAAAAATACTTAATGGGAGAAATATTATTTATTTATTTTTTCGTGTCTTTGACATTTTACATGTTTGTTTTGACAGGCTTCCATTTTATCCTGCATACCTACACCTGCTGCTTTACCGTTCGGAACCGGTATACAATTGTAGGTCCCTTGCCTCCCTTGCCCCTTACTAGGTAGCTCAAATTGTAGCCGACTGGATTGGTACCACCGTACTGGATGTAAGACGGCCGCACAGCAGCCTCGGTTGTGTTCTCCTCTAGTCCAGTATAGCCAGAAATCCAGGGAAGTCTCCGGTATGGCACCTACCTTCTCGGAGGTGATATTGGCTGATCGGAGCATGCGCTTTAGCCCCTCCAACTCAGCCACCCATACCCGATTACATAAAAAAAAAATCCATATTTCCCGATTTTTTTTTTTATTATCGTCAGGCGGCCACACTCTCTCAGTGTATACTCAAAGTTTATGCGTGCAGTACTTAACGATACCCCATGCGGTCAATGAATGCATTGAAGTAAAATTAATGCAAAATCGTTAGAGCATTGACACGCTTGTAATGGATAGTTTAAAATCAATTGAGTGGGTACATCAGCTGTTTTTTGCTTGGAAGATTTTATAAAAAAACTATTTAAAAAAATATAAAAAACGCCTTCAAAAATGTATGAAATAAAAAAAAATCGAACCCTAGGCGGTGCGAAGGCTAAACAAATCACAAAGGATATCATCCACTCATGTTTTCTTTCATGCATCATTTTTGCTTGCCTTCAATTCTAGGGTTCGATTTTTTTTATTTCATACATTTTTGAAGGCGGTTTTAATATGTTTTTAAATAGTTTTTATTTCACAGTTTTTTTTTTTGTTATTTTTTGCTATTAATGTACACGGCGGAATCGCTTTCCAATCCGATCTTGACCAAATTGAAATGGGACCACACGGGAAGCACCAGCTTTCAAATAAAAAAAGAATAATCAAAATCGGTTAACCCAGTCGAAAGTTCTGAGGGGACAAACATAAAAAAAAAACAGTTGAATTGAGAGCCTCCTCCTTTTTTTGAAGTCGGTTAAAAAGAATCTTAACTTGTAAAGTTAATTTACCATATGGAATATTTTCTTCTGACTCTGAAACACATTGTCACTATTTAAAGATTTGAATTTTTTCAGGAACGTTTTCGTAAAATGTTTGCCGATCACGATAGAATTTTTTTTCAGCCAACGCCGATTTGTGCTCAATAGATTTTGAACGATCCTTCCACCGATGCAGTCGGTAACTCTTCGTGCATTACAGGTTATCTCGTCAATGCTTCGCTAAGCGTGGTGGTCGGCGTTGTGCTGTAATTTGTCTGAATTCTTGCAGAACACTATTACTCTGCCTTACTCCGATTGTTCGGATGTGGCGTGATGATATGTTTTTTTTTATGGAAACTGACAAGGTTGCCTACATCACCTACAACATCCGTGATGTCAGCCCATAACACCGGGTGAACTACGTGCCATTTCAGTGCTTCCCTTCGATCGTGCCGGCTACACTGAACTGGACGGAAAACACAAACTATTTACATAGCCGTTTCAACCGACGTTTTGCTCAGTGCGGTGGTACCAAACCGGGCGGGATAAACCCTACCACCTAGTAAGTAAGGTGGGAAGGGAAGGGACCTAACAGTTTAACGTGGAATCCGAACCGCGGTCAGCCTCCAACGGTAGAGCGGTCACACATCCAAGTACTGACCGCGCTCAGGGTTGCTTAACAACAGTCGACCGACTGCACCACTGAGCTACCGAGGCTAACAAAAGACTAAAGACTGAGCTTGTGCTGTAATATGAATTCTTGCAGAACAATATTGCTCTGCTGCCTTACCCTGATTGTTCGGACGTGGCGTGGCGTGATGATATGTATGTATGTCTTACTTAGTAAAACACCCGCACCCTCTACGCCTCCGGGTGTGTAAACTCACCCCTGGCAACACTTTCCACCCTCAAGTGTTGGCACTGCGACACCCAATGTTTTTTCTGCCAACCCTCTGTGAGAGAGCAATTTGACTTAAAAAACAAACAACGCTATTTACCTAATGTTTGTGCGCTCGCTCGCTCGGGCTTGCGGTGGTTGGGTTTTAATTGGTCTTGATTTTGACGTAGCGCACTCTAGGATTTCTTAGATTTCGGGTCATAGGCGCGACGACGACGTGCCAATTTTTTTTTTTTTATGCAAACTGACACGGTTGTCTACATCACCTACAACATCCGCGATGTCAGCCCATAACACCGGGTGAACTTGCAACGTCAGTGCTTCCCTCCGGTCGTGCCGGCTACACTGAACTGAACGGAAAACACAAACTATTTACATAGCCGTTTCGACCGACCTTTCATTCAGTGCGGTGGTACCAATCCGTGCGGGTTAAACCCTAGCACATAGTAATATAAGAAGGGAGTCATATCCCTTAGTCGCCTTTTACGACATACACGGGGACCATATGGGGTCTGTCCGCCTTTTTAAAACTGAATAGGTAGGTAGTTGGTTAAAATTTTCGGATAGGATGTTCTAACAAAATAATTTAAAAAAAGAAAAAGAAAAAAAAAACCGGCCAAGTGCGGGTCGGACTCGCGCACCGAGGTTTCCGCACCACAAAAAAAAATGTTAAAAAAAACAAGTTTCTTGTATGGGAACCCCCTTAATTTTTTACTTTTTCTACTTTTTATTATTTGTTGTTACATCCGCCATAGTAACACATATTCTGTGAAAATTTCAACGGGCTACCTATTACGGTTCAAGAGATACAGCCCTCGGACAGACAGACAGACAGACGGACGGACGGACGGACGGACAGACTGACAGACGGCGTAGGCTTAGTAATAGGCTTCCGTACCGTACGGGATACGGAAACCTAAATAGAAAAAGAAAAAAATAAGAGAGTCGTGCAAGAAAATTGTTTTTTTTTTTAACTTTTTTTTTTGTTCCATCGTAAAAACGGTACCTCATACAATACAATCGTTATAGGTATATATATAGTCAAGGGGTACAATTTGTACCTCTTGCTTGACTCGAGTCTTAAAGCCACATTCTTCAATTAGTTTTTATCGCGCAGCGCCTTCAATTTGGGCTATATAGCAACAGATCGCAAATCTGCTGGCATGGCACCTAACTGAGCGTGGTTTCTCGAGGAGAGATGATTTTGGCTCTCTCGACTGCACCATTAGTACTCGGCACAGCCACCCATGTTGGTTTACATAAAACATAGATTAAGCCACAGAGCATGAAATGCGCGCGCCCGCCCCTACTAGAGGCGCCGTGAGCGCGATTTCTCTACAAGGCCATTGAAGCCTGTGGGCGTGGCCTATGACTTACATATGTGTGTTGTGCGTGTGCATTTGTTTTGTGCGTGTGCTTAACTTGCTCCTCTTTGTGTGTGTCGATACTAGCACACACACACACATACGAAGCGCTAGCAGCTCAGCGTACGGTTATTGGGTTTCAAATATCATCGCTTAGGGCGCCTCTAGTAGGGGGCGCGGGCGGTAGGTATTTGATGCTCTGTGGATTAAGCCATGCTTGTTCGTTCGGTTGCCAAAATAAAAATAAAAATAAGTGCAGTTATGTCCTCGTTACGCTAAGTGTTTTAATTAAATTAACCACCCTCCAGGTGGTAGGACGACAAAAGCAGTGGTTTCGTGCGGCTAAGTCCGGGAGAACTATGAAGGAAAATTGAAGAGGCTTATGTCCAGCAATGGACGCATACACCCTGACTGACTGACAGTTACCGGCAAGATTAGCTCATGTAAGATTTATTCATATTATGTTTACCTACCAGTAAAGTTCATACATACATACATATCACACACGCTGAATCCCGACAATCGGGGTAAGCAGAGTAATCGGTGTTGTGCTGCAAGAACTCTGGTAAAGTTCAGTTTAGCATATTTAAAAAAGTCACTAATAGAGAAATTTACTAGCATACCTTCACCCGCTGCTCCATGATTCGGATTCCATGTAAAATGTAGGTACACCGGGTTGACTGGAAGAAATTGCCTAAGGCAATGAGTCCGTACTAGCTAGCCACTCATTAAGTGGCATCAACAATACCAGAGAAAAAAACAAATATTATAGTTTTTCAGTTTCGAGGGCGGAAAATATAAACAATAATACATATTTAACCATGTTTTACCCAATGATATTATAAGTTAAAAGGAGGTAGATAGGTTATCTGAGCTCCCAAGTGGCACATTAAATACGAGACCACAACAAGACCACAGTCCTGTCTGAAGTTAGTCGCCCACCAACTACGCACGCGTTCGGACCGCTAACCACGAGCCGCTAACACATCGAAAATACCGTCGTGTGTAATGAGATTCTGCACTAATTCTAATAATTGGAATAAGACTATTCGAGTCGGCGCATCACTTTATAGTTCTTCCTCTCAACTTTTCAAGGACGTGCCATGTGTGAGCACTGAATGTCATATAGATAACCTATCTTTCCTAAAATATCATTGGTTTTACCAATTAATTTCGGTTCTGCTTGGATCCAAGCTCTTTACTATTTTTACCTAAGTACTTCTACGCCCATTTCAAGCGGCCCAACAACGCCCTATGAATACAAGCGAAATAGGAGATTGCGAGTCAGCCGAGCGGGAGAATGCACAATCTTCGATACTAAAATATTTATTCACACCCTTTGTGGTAGCTAGGTACGTGCGGAGACGACGGTCTCATATCTACTCGATACAGAGCGGTATTATTTGAGAGAGATACTTGAATTTTGAGAATTTTTTGGGTACTCTCTATTTTTTTTAATTGAAAGCGCGACCTATGTCGCCGAGCCACCCATAAGGTGTCTAACGACGCCCATGGACATTCGGCCGTATGCAGGGGTTGCGAATGCCATGCCGGCCTGGCAGGTGCCCATTCACGCCCATCTTGAAGGACCCGAGACTGTACTTGGGTGGAAATATATGAGCAGGGAGAGCATTCCAGAGTTTACCGGTTTTGTAGAGGAAAGATCTGCAGAATCGATTAGTACGCATGCGTGGTAAGTCGCAGCGTATAGGGATGCAATCCCTGCCCAGTGTGTGTGGTGCGGAGGTGGAAAGGGGACGGCGGGATTACGTTAAACAGCTCCTCCGAGCACTCCCCATGGAATAAGCAGAATAGGTGCCTCAATGTGTATTTCATTATTTTATTGCGTAATATCATTGATATAATAAAACTAATAGACGCATAATCAGGCCAAAACTCGTAAGAAATGTGCTGCGAGCCTCCTGCTGCTAGGGTTGCTACCACGCGATTTGAATTTTCCATCATTCGAGTATTTCTTTATATTTTAGGTATAACTATAATAAATAACCCATCACTGTAAATCGTTCTCAAATCAAAGCAATAAAGAACGGCTCTTGCGTGACAGATGCAAATCTAGTGTACGAGCTAATGTATATTTGAACCGCTTTGCATATTTTTATAATAAATCATTTCATTTCATTTCAAAGAAAATGCCTTTAGTATACAATTATTTTCCAATCACAAATCATGAAATTAACAAATTCCTTCATGCAGATTGTTTTTTTTCCGCCCTTGCAACACCAACTATCGCATCTCGTTCTCGGTCACGGATGACGCGTTTGCGATTTTACGCTCCCTGTCTTGCTCGCACATATAGGTACACGTCGCTGGCTGTCATTTAGTGACAGCTGAGCTGTCAGTCTACACGACAGTCACATTGACTGGGCGGAAGATAGACACATTTGAAACACGAGCTATAATATTGTATGTAGATGATCGAGAGGTGGTGGTCGGTGTTGTGCTGTAATTTACCAGAGTTCTTGCAGCACAACACCGATAACTCTGCTTACCCCGATTGTCGGGATACGGCGTGTGGTGTGTACATTTTCTTTAATTTATGCTTTTACCCAGTCACTGGGTCCTAGCGGACCTCAAAAATATTTAAAAAGGGGTCCAAACAATAATTTTAATTAAGGGGTCCTAGAAAATGGGTCAGAACCTTCCGAGATCAAAAGAGTTGAGCGTGAGAATTGAAGATAAAATAATAATAAGAATACTTATTAACAATAAATATATGTAAGTACATGCTAGTTAAATACAAGCCACACATGTGTTAATACAAGAGTTTTCTCTATTCAGAATATGACTAGCTCGTCTCAACCATGAAGTGGAGGCGTGTGCTTCGGAGGGTGTAGGTAGAGCCATGAATAAATAAACAAACAGCCGTGAGGCCTGTAGCAGTTCACACGACCATCTTGTTAGGGGCGGAACTAGGAGGGGCGCGCCGCCGGACGGATAGTTAGGAACGTGAAAAAATCGCCCCCCACAGAAATTCAGTTAAGATAGTTTGTTCCCGCCGTGTGGGGCTGGTACTTAAAAAGAATAGCCCCACTGCATCTCTCTCTGTGCATGTCGTAAAAGGCGACAAAGGGATAAGGATAAGGTGCTGGTAAGGTAAGCTTGTGGTATGTATGTAGTTTTAGTCGCGTGTTTGTTTAGTCGTTTGACATAAGTATCAATAAATAATTTCTTATTGATATTTATAGTTTTTTTTTATAATACTTCTTGGTAAAACTTTTTGTTTTAGATTATTAATTGTAGTTTTAGATAATTTTTATTTGTTTTGTAAGTTGATTTTGTGTTATATATAAATACTTTGAAGATTTGTGAAATAAAATTAATGTCACTTATTCATGCATACCGAACAAGTATGGTGCGTAGCTGAGTCAGAGGGGCCAGAAAAAACGCGCTGAGTAGCCAAAATCAACTCCAAGAAGGTCTCATACCGTAGACTTCCCCTTGGATTGCTGTTATATACTGAACTAGAGGAGAAAAATAGGTACCTGTCAAGCCGACATGGCATTCGCAACCCCCGCTTACGACCGAATGCCCATCGGCGTCATTAGACACCTTATGGGGGGCTCGAAGTCACATGTCGCGCCTTCAATAAAAAAAAAAACACAGCCGTGGCTGATCTGCAGCCATCTTTCGCCCAGTCCAATACAGTGGTACCAACCCAGTCGGTTACAATTTGAGCTTACCACCTAGTAATGGACAAGGGAAAGGCTTATTTACCTCGCCCCCATAGCTAACTCGCCCCCTCTTCCGCCAAACCTAGATCCAGCACTGATCTCTGAATCGGCGCGTGGTATGAGGGGCCGTGTTGTGTTACAAATTAATGTATTTATCTATCGAGGGCTGCGATTTCGACCGCTAGCTGGGAAAACGGAGTGAGCGGTTTGTGAGTTTGTCACGTATAGTGGTGAAATAAAAGTTCCGGTTACACTAAACTTCACATCAATTCTCGCATCAATTATATAATTCTAAATAATGAATGATAAAGGAAGATGAGTACTATGGGGCTGATATTAACAAATCATTGTTGAAAACCCTAAAAATATATTGGGCGGCGGGTGGCCGAGTGGTTTGGGCATCGGTTTGTCATGCGAGAGGTCCGCGGTTCGAATCCGGTCGGCGTGTACCAATGAGTTTTTTCTGACGAAAAAATTTACGTGCATACCTACACCTGCTGCTTCACCGTTCGGAACCGGTGTAAAACTATAGGTCCCTTCCTTGCCCCTTACTAGGTGGTAGGCTCAAATTGTAGGCGACAGGGTTGGTACCACCATACTGGATGTAAGATGGCCGCATAGCAGCCTCGATTGTGTTCTCCTCTAGTTCAGTATAGCCAGCTATCCAGGGAAGTCTCCGGTATGGCACCTACATTCTCGTAGGTGATATTGGCTGGTCGGAGCAGGCGCTTTGGCCCCAGCAGCCACCCGTACCGGATTACATAAAAAAAATATATTAAAAAAAAACCGACCGAGGCTGACCAAAAGTGTTCTCCACATAAATTATTGACATCCACTTGAACAACCATCTAACCCGAAAATTCATAACGAAAATTAAATATCAAGCCAAGAGATAATTGAATAGAGTGCTCTCAAACTATGGAAAGGGACTTGACTGCGCTCGCGAAAGGCGGAGATAAAAGTTCTCACGTGCCGGACACGTGCCTGTGCGGTTAATATAAATTGAACCTACTTGCCAGTTAAAAATAAACCTTACTGTAATAGATATAAGAGCTATAGAAGAAGTCCTTAAATCGCGGACATGGTGCTTACAGCTTTATTGAAGAATAACCAATAAACTAGAATAAATAGCGACATTCTTGAAAGGATTATGGGTTATAGCTTTCGGAGCTTCGCTCGCAGCAATGCGGGGTTTGGGAGAAGGTTTAGAAGGTTAGTTAGATAAGTGCAAACACCTAACCGCGAAACCTGAGTGCAAAAGTGGACTATTCTAACTTGCTGCTCCACCGTTCGGAACCGGTGTAAAACTGTGCTGTAGGTCCCTTCCCTTGCCCCTTACTAGGTGGTGGGCTCATTTTCCAGCCGACTGCATTGGTACCATCGTACTGGCAGTAAGAATTTTTTATGTAATCCGGTATGGGTGGCTGAGTCGGAGGGGCCAAAGCGCATGCTCCGACCAACCAATATCACCTCAGAGAAGGTAGATGTCATACCGGAGACTGATGGCCCCATAGCAGCGCCGGCTGTGTTCTCCTCTAGTACTGTTAAGCCAGCCATCTAAAGGGAAGTCTCCGGTATGACACCTTCCTTCTCGGAGGTGATATTGGCTGGTCGGATTATGTCCTATGACCTCTCTGACTTATCCAACCATACAGGATCACATAAAAAAAAGACTAAAATTGGCATCCACACAAAATAAATTTAAGACATCCACTTGAACAATCATCTAACATCACATGCAAACAATGCATACTAGATATATGGGATGGTAAGGAATAAGGTATACAGGGTGTTTCAGGATAGGCTTGAGAAACTTCAGGAATAGAAAGTACTCATTATTAGAAGAAAAAAATCCTTATCACTCAAATCGAAATTCCGTATTTTTTTTTTCATACAAAACTTGAAAATTGTAATAAAAACTCGTATCGATGGACAGTGAGTATGGGCAGGTACTGTCTAGGTCTAGGTAGTGCAATGACCTAGTCCAGTCCCATTTTTCTTTTGATGTCATTTAAATTTAAGTGTTCGTAATTTACCTACGATTTTTAAGTATTAGAATTGAACTGCATGTAGGTCCTACATGTAGTTGAATTCTAATACTTAAAAATTCCAATTGAGTCGTTTTATTTTTATTTAATAAGGGCGGATGTTAACTGTCCACCAAATCTCCATGAAACTATTTTCACCAAAAAGTACTATAAAATGACAGAATCTGGGAAAAAGTTTCAGAGCTTTTCGTTTTCAAATATGGACCCCTTTCGAATCCTGAAGTTACGAAACCCTATCCTGAAACACCCTATAAGCAGCGGTGTAAATCGGTTCAACCGCTTTTGCCGGTATAGACGTACCTACAAATGTTTTTTTTTGTAACAGTCGATAAAATAACAAATAAACTAAATAGAGATAGTTTAAAAAAATCATTATGTGTTCTAGAGCTGTGAATGTTAGAAATAATGTTTTTATATCATATCACAAGATTATGTTTTTACCGAAGTCAGAGCGGTTTTTATTTTTACGGTGTTGAGTTCTTGATCGTTTCAGATATAGTTGTTGCATCTCACGAAGCAACATGAGCTATAAGGCGAATGCATGTACAGTCAATACCTATAAAATAATGAGAAACATCGACTGTTAGAGAAGGACATCCAATTCGTAAGTGGAAAGCATTGGTATATATAACTAGAGTTTTCCCGCGGCTTCGCTCGCGGTAGACTCGGTTTAATACCTCTACTCTACTCCAACGCAACGCAACAGAACTGCTAACGCCCTCTATTAAGACAATTCGACACTAAATTCCGTTCATAGATACTTTATTTGAAACTGCTCAACCCTAAGTCTATTTAGCGTGATGGTATATAGACTAACGTGAGCCTCAAGAACTACTCTTTACATTGGTGCAAACAGCGTCAAAATCTGTTAAGAGGTTCCGGAGTTTACCTCAAACATACATACATACATACATACAGGTATTCCCTTTTATAAGAAGTAGAAAAGAGATAGAGATAGAGATAGAGAAGAAGAGATGGTGGGAAGACTATGGGCACTCTTGCGTGCGCTATTTAAATGTTGTGGCATTTTTTCTCTCGTGCAAGTGGCAACTCTGAAATTTGACAGCTGTCACCTATGATTGTTCCGATTATTATTAAAAATGCAGCGCTACGCAAAAGTAGAACGTGTTGTCATTGTGAAAACCCATTACAAAAAAGGGGGAAAGTTACGCTTAGACCACTCGCAAACTTTGCGGAATTTTCGGTCATGAAAGTGCACCTAATTTGTCAACAATTCGAAGAGTGGTCAAAATTTTTTAAGAAACTGGGTCGATTATTCCTTCAAATTTATTTCTTAAATCATGGATTTATTTATCAATCTAGCACGCATAGAAATTGTGAAAAATTTACTACCGGTACGCAAATAATCTAAAACACGCTAGGCTTCATTAAATTAGTTTTTAGTCCCGCACCGTCACTCATATTAATTAATGATATCGGCTTACCGGTGCGATTATGGCGAGCGCATCGCTGCAGCTCGACGTTTCGAGTCCTCTATGGGACCCGTTTTCAAGAGGACGTGCTAGCTCCTCAGGCAGCCACGCTAGGCTTCTCTTGCATTCATGAGATGTAATATCTATAATATATTAAGTCAAATCGATAATATTATCGTTACAATTTTAAGCCGGGTAATAATCATGCAATGCAATGTTTCGGCAAATATTCAACTTCAATCAACATTATATGGATTAATTTTTTTGTATATAAGCGGTGATTGTTTTAATATACATATTTAAATTGTATGACAAATCCTTACAACACATGGTAGGTACAACAACTTTTGAATGGTTTTTTGTTTACTGGATTAATGATTTTGTTAGAACGCTACAATTTATCTGCAGATTTATTAGAGGTCATACATTAACACGCTGTATCCCGACAATCGGGGTAAGCAGAGTAATCGGAGTTGCGCTGCTGGTACTTTTGTAAATTACAGCACAACAACGACCACCACTTTTAAGCAAAGTATTCGGACTATTCATAACTATCAAGCAGCAAGTATGGCTGAAGACCCACCCGCTGCATGACTCGGTGGAAGGACCGTTCCAAGGCGAGAAGTGGTTAGTCTGTCGCCCTTTAGCACCGCATCTTGCCCTTATTCCTTAGTCGCCTTTTACGAAATGCACGGGGAGAGATGCAGTGGGGCTATGGGGTGATGTAGCCAACAATGTCAGTTTCCATGAAACAAAAAAATGTCGAGTGTCCACCTTAAAAAAATATAAAATAACCTAAAACAAAACAAAATCAATTATACATGCGCAAACCCAGCCCTTCCTACCGGATCATCAGTAGAATTGAGAAGTTAATCCTCACTAGCGTGTCGACACGGCCTTTCCCGATATGCCCCGTGCGTGCCGGCCGATAGAACACGTGCCGCCGCCGGTCTCGAGGTCACGCGCTATTTATTTATTTATGTATTGTGCAGAGTGCAAGCCGCCTCCGTAGCCACTTAGCTCTTAATCGCGAGTGTGCAGTCGCTGTTAGCTGTATCGCGTTTTTTAGAGATATAGGTACAGTACGACGGCAGTAAATAACGAACATCGATCTTTATAGAAAGAGACAATCCGGTTGTAGAGCGTCGTCCCTGTCGCACAGTGACGTGCAAGTTCGTACAATTAGATAGATAGGGATTCTTTATTGCCGAGCTAACTTTTAACATTTAATATGAAATGAATATATACCATGTGGGGCCGGTACTTAAAAAGAATATCCCCACTGCATCTCTCCCCATGCATGTCGTAAAAGGCGACTAAGGGATAAGGACAAGATGCCGTGCTAAAGGGCGACAGGCTCGCCACCTCTCACCTTGGCGCGGTACTTCCACCGAGTCATGCAGCAGGTGGGTCTTCGTGCCTTACTTGCTGCTTGATCGATTGAATCTTGTTCGAATACTTTGCGAAACGTGGTGGTCGGTGTTGTGCTGTAATTGACCAGAGTTCTTGCGGCACAACACCGATTACTCTGCTTACCCCGATTGTCGGGATTCAGCGTGTGTGATATGTATGAATATATATATTTTACACCTGATCCACTTAATTAAGTCCTTGCAGTCAGAACTTCAAAAAAAAAAAACAAAAAAAAAAAAAAACAAAAATCTGTTTTTGATCTTGCTCTCAAGCTGTATTTTCAATCGACCGTAGGCGGTGTTATTATGTGGATAGTCACTAAATGCTTGTAAAAATGATTATGGAAAAAAACCCTGCGAAGTTTCTTACCGGTTCTTCTTCGTGGGTTTAATCGAATCGGATAGAACAAATTGTAACAAATTCGAGTAAAGTCATGCTGTCTAATGAATGCTTAATAAACAATATACAACAACAACAATACAACAATATAAAAATATCAATAAATTAACAAGAAGGTGGACTTAATCATAGTTATGTATGACTTAATGGATAGGAATATAGTCAATACAAAATAGATTGATAGATTTAGCAATAGAGTTACCTAAGAGCTACCGATAGAGTTACCAATAGAATTACCGTAGAGTTACCGATAGAGTTACCGATAGAGTTACCGATAGAGTTACCAATATAATTACCGATAGAGTTACTGATAGAGTTACCAATAGAATTACCGACAGAGTTACCGATATTGTTACCAATAGAGTTACCGATAGAGTTAACAATACAGTTTGGATAGAGTTACCAATTGAGTTACCAATAGAATTACCTAATAGGGCCGAGTAGAGACCGTACTAAATATCCCGCTCACTCTACACCAATGTAGACGCAATCGGTAGATTACTAGAATTTGGTAGAGTAGGTAGATAGCACGGCTGGAATTTGCCCTTCTATTGGCCACTCGCCCGCTTGCATCCTAGACCTACCTGTACAGTCAAAGATGTAAGAAGAGCGAAGATAACATGATGTGGAAATTTGAAGCTCAAAAACGGCTCAACCGATATAAATGCGGTTTTCACCACAGAAATCTGTTATTCTGCGGATGTCTATAGGCTATAATAGAAACACGATTCCTTAACGCGAGCGGAGCGTAGCTCAAATCTCACAAAAAAAAAACAAGTCAACATAATATTATGCGAAGAATAAAAGCTGCAGTTTTCCCATCACCCTGGTCACAACAAGGGTTAGGTAGGGTGAAGACACCCCAGGGTGTAATATGCTAATGGTAGGTACTTTGCCACTTAGCAGGGAAAACATCCTTTGCGCAGCGTTCACACATTCACGCCGCCGGAGGCGGTGCGGTCGGCAGTATCGAAAATAAAACAAATAGGTAATGCTAAAAACTCGACTATGGAAATCGGAAAACGTTGGAAAAGTTGCGGTATTATGAGAAACAAATATTTTATTTTTTATTTTTTTAATGGATAGCGCGACATGTGGCCTCGTTTCACCTACAAGTAGGTGTCTAACGATGCCCATGCACATTCTGTGATGCACGGGGATTGCGAATGCCATGCCGGCCTGACAGGAGCCCTTTCACGTCTTTCGGCATTTATGTTTTCTAGCCAACTAAACCTTATTCGATTTCTACAATTTTTTTTTGTCTAAAGGATAGTCCAATCTACATTCCTGTAATTTTTTGTATCAAATCAAATATACCTACAACACTGGCGCTAAAAAAAATATTTCGACCGAACAAATTTTTTATTTTTATTTTTTTATGTCATGCAGTTCAGCTTAAGCTGGTATATAGGTATAGTATTTAACTATTCATATTTAAGTTTATCTATCTTTTGTATTCCCGTACATTTGTCTTATATTAAAACTTCTCTTTCCGCCACTCACCTAGCAGTTATCATACCCCAAAGGAATCCTGTTAGAAAATGCCTAGAGGCATTAAGTGTTACCTTTTGCCCATATTCTATTTGAGTGCAACAAATATATACAATACAATACAAGCTTTATTGAGTGTCACTTTAGATGTTTCCAATTACAACAAAAAAAAAAAATTGTAAAAATCGGATAAGGTTTAGGGGGCTAGAAAACATAAATGCCGAAAGTCGACTTTGTATGGAGAAAGTTAACTTCCGTCTCGCCTTAAGCTCAGCTTAGGTACGAGTACCTTGTTTCATTTTATTTTGTCAGCCTCGGCAGCTCAGTGGTGCGGTCGGTCGCCTGGTTGGTCAGTACTTGGATGGGTAACCGCCCGGGCGCCCGACCGTTGGAGCCTGACCGTGGCTCGGAATTCACGTAAAACTGTAGGTCCACTCCCTTCTTACCTTACTAGGTAACCCGCCCGGTTGATACCACCGCACCGAATGAAAGGTCGGTTGAAACGACTATGTAAATAGTTAGTGTTTTCTGTCCAGCTCATTGTAGCCGGTACGACCGAAGGGAAGCACCGACATGGCACCTAGTTCACCAAGGTGTTATGGGCTGACTTAACGGATGTAATAGGTGATGTAGCCAATCGTATCAGGTTACATATATATAGATAGATAGATATAGATAGATATCACACATACGCTGAATCCCGAAAATCGGGGTAAGCAGAGTTATCGGTGTTGTGCTGCAAGAACTCTGTTAAATTACAGCACAACACCGACCACCACGTTTCGCAAAGTATTCGAACAAGATTAAATCGATCAAGCAGCAAGTAAGGCACGAAGACCCACCTGCTGCATGACTCGGTGGAAGTACCGTGCCAAGGTGAGAGGTGGCGAGCCTGTCGCCCTTTAGCATGGCATCTTGTTCTTATCCCTTAGTCGCCTTTTACGACATGCATGGGGAGAGATGCAGTGGGGTAATTCTTTTTAAGTACTGAACCCACACATCCATCCACACATCCATCCACACACACATCCATAATCAGGTTACATAAAAATAAATTATGATTTTGTGATTTTAGATTGATAATTAATTTAATAAATTGTGAATATACATTTTGTAAGTAATTATCCAAATATATATCTATAAAGATGATTGATAAACGAAAAAAAAAATTAATTAGTCTCAATATTTAAGTAGTTAATTATTGTAATGCGGTGTACTGATAATATGAAAATATAAAAACGTATGAATTATATCGACTGCAGGCAAGTTTTTTTCCTCGTTCTTACTTGGCGTGCTAATAGAATGGGATTATAAAAAATTTAGTTATTCTTGCCCGAGTTTAAGGTATTAATTACCTAATTATTGGATCAATAAATAAACTTTAACTATTTAATATAAATTTATTTATTTACATTCAGTGTTGTTTTTGTATTTTTTTTAATCGCCTATTCTGGTTCGCCGTTCGATGTGTTTTGCAGAAATTACGCAATTCAGTGGAGGTAAATAGCGTCCACTATTTTGAATTTCTTGAATAAAGTTTTGAGATCTGAATATTTTTATTGATAAATTCAAACAATAAAATTTGTTATTGCAGAAAATAAAAACTTACCTATGTATATAAAAATGTTACTAAACTTTTGCCTGAGATGGAGCAGATCGGCGCCTTCCCGAAAAAAATACCAATACATAACGCTTAAGACGAGACGCAAGTTAACTTTCTCCATACAATGTACCGTGTGGGGCCGGTACTTTAAAAGAATAGCCCCACTGCATCTCTCCCCGTGTATGTCGTAAAAGGCGACTAAGGGATATGACTCCCTTGTTATATTACTAGGTGGTAGGGTTTAACCCGCCCGGGTTGGTACCACCGCACTGAATGAAAGGTAGGTCGAAACGGCTATGTAAATATAGTTTGTGTTTTCCGTCCAGTTCAGTGTAGCCGGTACGACCGAAGGGAAGCACTGACGTGGCACCAAGTTCACCCGGTGTTATGGGCTGACATCACGGATGTTGTAGGTGATGTAGCCAACCATGTCAGTTTCCATAAAAAAAAAAAAAAATCAAACAATAAAATTTGTTATTGCAGAAAATAAAAACTTACCTATGTATATAAAAATGTTACTAAACTTTTGCCTGAGATGGAGCAGATCGGCGCCTTCCCGAAAAAAATACCAATACCTAACGCATAAGACGAGACGGAAGTTAACTTTCTCCATACAAAATCATCTTTCGGCATTTATGTTTTATAGTCACCTAAACCTTATCCGATTTTTACAATCCTTTTTTAAAATTTAATAACGACAGTCGAATCTATGTTCCTGTTTGGTTTTTTAATATGTACATAGCGCTCTAGCGGTCGATATAGACCGCTTCAGCGTCAACGGGACTGATGACTCAATAAAGCCTAATGAACTTCATGACATCAAAAAATAAAAAATTCTAATTTTCTCGGTCGAAATATTTTTTTTAGCTCCGGTGTTGCTAGTAAACAAAACATGACAGGATTGTTTGTAAAAATCGAATAAGGTGTAGGGGGCTAGAAAACATAAATGCCGAAAGACGATTTTATATGGAGAAAGTTAACTTCCGTCTCGTCTTAATTGCTGTGTCCAATACTGAAATAATTTGCATTATCCGTAAAGTCCGCCTTCTGCATCTGTAAAAGATAATATTAATTACAATTTTCAATCACCACTCTAAAATTTGCCAAAACCTTTCCGCCCCAAAAGCAACACACGTACCCCAACTATAATCTATAATACCAAAGGCCTCCGGAACCCTAAAATTGAAGGGGCGTGCAGAAGAAGCGAAGGGGCGTACCACGAAGGGAATTGAATAGGGGTAGCATTTGTGAAAAAATTACATCAGTAATAGAAACAGTATTCGAAATTACCATGATAATGTGTCGAATGGGGTGCAACGAGACCCTGGGCGAGGGTACACTAACTAGTTGCAGATTGATTGGTTTTGTGTGTGGGGCGCCTTTTTGAATTTTAGGGCTCCGTGATATGATTTATTAGATGAGGGAGTTAAATTTTTGATTTTATAGCTGCAAATAAGGCTTCACTCGCGTTAAATTTGAAAGATACCTACTTCGCTAAATGCTTCACAGGTGTCAGGCAGGTCGGCCGAACCGTGGCACGTGGAGACACGTTGTCTCTGCCTAACCCATTTTTAAACAAGCTTGACGTTATGTAGGTATCAAGTGTGTAGGTCCCAAAACTCAACGTCAAGCGGGAACCAGGGAGTAGGCCAGATTATGACTACCCAGGGAAAAATAAGAAAAAAAACATCGGAGTCATATTTGTTTTTTAAGATATGACCATTTTTTTTAAAACACTCTCGTACAACATTTTTAGGTACTACTTACGACTAAAAATTTGCAAATATAATTGTTAATTTTTTTTTATTGGTAGCCTCTGTTATTGGTCAACTCTGCTATTGATCAATTCCCAAATAAAACCAAAATGCCCATAGTTTTATCACAAAAAATATTCAGTTAAATTTTTTTCTGAAAAAACCAATGCGATTTTTTTTCTCATTTTTCCCTGGGTAGTCATAAACTGGTCTACTCCCTGATTCCCGCTTGACGCTGAGTTTTGGGACAATTTGTATATGTGAGCGTTATGGGGACCTTCCTGCCGTCGGTGCCCATGGATGAGATTTTCTATATTGTTTAATGGGCAACGACGTCTTCGTTGGTGGCTCCCGGCACCGCTGCAATTCCGGCTCGTCTCAACCGTTGGAGGCTAACGTGGTTCGGATTCCACGTAAAACCGTAGGTCCCTTCCTTTCTTACCTTACTATGTGGTAGGGTTTATCCCGCCCGGGTTGGTACCACCGCGCTGAGCGAAACGTCGGTCGAAACGGCTATGTAAATTGTTCGTGTTTTCCGTCCAGTTCAGTGTAGCCGACATGAAATGAAGGGAAGCACTGACATGGCACCTAATTCACCCGGTGTTACGGGCTGACATCAGGGATGTTGTAGGTGATGTAGCCAATTGTGTCAGTTTTCATAAAATAAAATCAAATTGTCTGTCCCTGGACGGTTTTTACCATTTTTTTTTTTTTAGGTTTACATTTAAATTTAGATTGCTTGTTAGTTTAATATAATAGGTTTATTTTATGTTATTGAATATAGGTTTTTTCACTGTTCTGTGGGTTTTTTACTTGTAATATAGAAATGTATTTTTATATAGGTATGAATGTATTTATGTTTGTATGTATATATTTAGGCATGTACATAATATGCATGAATGCGATGCCATTTAGAGCTAATAAATAACCTTTTATTTTAGTATATTATGTCACATATCTTTGGAAAATTTTGTGTAAATCGTTTAGCACTTTTCAGTTAGACAGACAATTTTTTATTAAGAATGGCAAACGATATGTTTGCATAACAATATAAAGGATTTACAAAATCCCTAAAGTGTGTAGGTGAACAACTTTTATTGCTGACTTTCCAGAGTCTAAATACTTATTTAATACTAAAACTAGATTATGCACAACCACAACAAGATACATTCCGAATATAAAATTAGAAAATTAGATAATTCATGACAATAAAACAGATTCTGACAAATGAGGAAAAAAGATAATTAAACAAAAAAAAAAAAAACCAAAAAGCAAGCAGACCAACAACAAAGAGTAAAAGTAAATTGCGAAAAATATAAAAAAAGCTGTCGGGAGTTTCACAAGAAGTTTACTCTGAAAGCATCTAAAGTTTTACATAGAGATACTAACTGTGTTAAGGGTTCTGATTTCTATATAAAATCAAATGAAAATTCGTCCATTAAAAAGAAATAAACAGGCTGACAATGGAAAGAGTACAGTCACCCAACGAACAATGGAAAGTAAATAATAATAAAAAGCAGAGACTAGACTCCATTGCGGCGCTCTTATTATAAAGTTAAATTCGAAAAAGGAACATTGTTTCGAACTTTCGACCAATGCGCAGCTGCCCCGCCGCGCTCGCCCTTTGAAAATGGAACTCGTTTTCCCGCCTCCATGCGTTGCTAAAATGGCGACTAATATTAAATTTCGAAATTCGAATTTGTTGTTTTGATATTTTTTATTTTATTTTTAGTCTAGATATTCTTAGTAAGTATGGGTAGATACCTAAATAATGACTCATTATTTAGGTATCTACCTACTCGTATTTTAGAACAGTGTGCCACATTCTTTTAGAGTTTTACAAAATGTGTTGTAGAGTGATACGTGCATTATCAATTTATCAATTTAGAAAATAAAAATAAAAAATTTTAAAACCCGACTACTAATAATATTTAAGGAAACAAGGAAAGAAAATGCTGTAGTCGGGCTCCTTGTCTATTCGAATCTTTCTACAAGCTCGACAACAGGTAGGTAAGTATGTTTTTGAAATCCTCCGATAAACCACTCGATAGGTTTTAATAAAAAAAATTAAAGGTTTGCCATTATGGCGCCTAGTGTCTGCCATTTCGTTTTTGAATGTTTATTAATGTTCGAGTAACCCATGTTACTCGCAGTGGTACCTATTATGACAAATCCTTCGACGCCACATTCATTAAAATCCACTCAGGCGTTTTAGGTGGAATAAAGAAACTCAATCACACAAACAAACATACACACATACACACGTCACAGTGAAACACAATAACCACCCTCCTTTTTTTTGGTTCCGAACTGGGTGACTGTGCTCGAGGTCGAAGGTGCTTCAGGCGCAGCCAATTTCACCCTCGAGGATGTGCCAGTCCGGCTTGGAGGTGGACTAACGTCGCTGAAGATCCGTGGATTGTAGGAGAATAGGGAAAGATATTCCCCGGAAGTCCGTTCCACGCTTTTGCTGTGCGACTCCTTTGCGCTCGCAGTCGGGTAAAAACAGACCACGTAGGTATGTCAATGTTTGGTAGTTTGTAAAAATAGTAGTAGATACGTAATAAGTTGGCTGCGCGACCGTCACTATTCGCCTGTTCAGCCCTGTTCATATTTCCACCATTTGAAAAATAAGTCGATGTTTGAAAATTATTTTACATTTTTGCTCTGTGGTCTAATTTCGAATCCATTTAATGTTCTATTTTTTTTTTTATGGAAACTGACACGATTGGCTACATCACCTACAACATCCGTGATGTCAGCCCATAACACCGGGTGAACTAGGTGCCACGTCAGTGCTTCCCTTCATTCATTTCATGTCGGCTACACTGAACTGAACGGAAAACACGAACAATTTACATAGCCGTTTCGACCGACGTTTCGCTCAGTGCGGCGGTACCAAACCCGGCCGGGATAAACCCTACCACCTAAGAAGGGAAGGGGCCTACATTTTAACGTGGAATCCGAACCACGGTTAGCCTCCAATGGTCTATGTTCTAATCTAACCACACCGTTATTAGCTTATTGCTGGATTCTACATTGAATCAATTTTCCAAACATCATTATCGGTTCAGTTCACATCAGCTGTATAACGCCAACATCCTCAACACCACCGCTATCTAAATAAGCCATAAACAACTCAGGCGGCCATAAACTCCCTCCATCCAACCTAGACGGCACCCTATATTTCGCGCTACCGCAGTTCGTCCACCGCAGTGCACGCGCTGTCACACTCGCAGCTGCGAACGCCGATATTTCACACGTCATTAGTAGAGATGTTTTATGGGGCTGCTCCTTCGTGTGGGGGAGTGATTTAAGCAAGGTTTGTATATATTATTTTAGTACCTACATGTTAGAATCACATAAAATTGCTTAGTAGTTTGGAATTTTAATACAATGTTACGTCCAAAAGGAAGGACTGACATGGCACCTTGTTACTATCTGAGGTCAGGCGCTGTCATTACGTCTGCCAATCAATGACTTGATCCTTAAAAAAGTCTGTCCTCGCAGGAACTGAATACTCATTCGGAAACTGAATGCAAGAAAAAATTCAAATGACTTGATCGTATAACTACTCGTCTCAAATTAAAAGAGACATAGTGATATAATGTAAAATGATATAATCTTAGAGTTATAAGTGAAAGGGTGGGTACTTCCCGTTGACCTAGCTAGAATCATGAAATTTTACGAGGAGCAAGGGCCCCACACATATCGTGTGGGGCCGGTACTTTAAAAGAATAGCCCCACTGCATCTCTCCCCGTGTATGTCGTAAAAGGCGACTAAGGGATATGACTCCCTTCTTATATCACTAGGTGGTAAGGTTTAACCCGCCCGGGTTGGTACCACCGCACTGAATGAAAGGTCGGTCGAAACGGCTATGTATAAATAGTTCGTGTTTTCCGTCCAGTTCAGTGTAGCCGGCACGAACGAAGGGAAGCACTGACGTGGCACCAAGTTCACCCGGTGTTGTGGGCTTACATCACGGATGTTGTAGGTAGGTGATGTAGCCAACCGTGTCAGTTTCCATAAAAAAAAATAAAAAAAAGGGTAAGTAAAGGAAAAATCCGAAAATCGTGAATTTGTACTCATTAGTTATCACATTTTTGTTTTTCAAATAGTGTTGCTTTTTCTCTATCGTAAAAACACGCAACACCTACAAGAGTCAAACTTTGTGTGATTATAGTGCATACTCTAAAGTCATACATGAAATAAAGTCATACATGAAATAATAAAAACCGGTCAATTACGTGCTTGTACTTAACTTGACTCGAACTTGGCCGCTTTTTTTTAACCCCCGACGAAAAAAAAGAAGGGGTGTTATAAGTTTGACGTGTGTGAGGGTGTGTGTGTGTGTGTGTGTGTGTGTGTCTGTCTGTGGCATCGTAGCTCCCAAACGGATGGACCGATTTGGATGCGGTTTTTTTTATTAGGAAGCTTGTTTAATCGGGATGGTTCTTAGCTATGTTTGTATTCAAGTAATCAAGTAATTAAGTAATAAATAAAATTGTTATCTCAAAAAGTGGACCGATTTTCATGCGGTTTTTTTAAAAAAGCTTGAAATAAAAGTTAAATTAAAAATTTAAAAAACCCCCGACCCTTAAAAAGTCAAAAATAATTTCCGTTTACTTAATTAAAGGAGTCGGGGGACCGCTAAGTAAATAAAATATAAAAACTCAGAGCTGCGCGGGAATTTACTTAGCGGTCTCTCGACTCCTTTAATTAAGTAAACGGAAATTATTTTTGACTTTTTAATTAAAATTAATGTTACTAGAAAGTGGGTGCACTTAAGTTGCTTGTCCCCCGCTCACTTGGCAATTTGCCTTATAGCTTTGAAGGTTACAAGGAAGGTTTGAAGGTAATTACAGGCATCAAAACTTTTCAAAAGGCAACTAATTTGACAAAAACCTCTTTGTCCGCCTTATCACTGAAATAGCACCTCGCTGAGTGTTGTTTAGTGAGCAGTGGTGTTATTGGCTACGTATGATTACTCGGTGGACTTTTGGGCAGTCACCGTGGAAGCACATATTAAGTACTAAATAGTTACTTCGTAACAGATAAATCACTCCATATATAAAGTTCCATACCTTCGGCTTTAATAGCCTAATGCTTCACGTCGCCAATCGCTGCGTGCGAAAATGTACCTAAACGATCGAGTGTAAAGTGCATTATTGCTTTGCAGCTGCGCGCATTTGCGTGGGCGAGCGTGTAGGCATGTTTCGCGCGGCTGACGAATTTTTACTGAATATCACCGCCGGCGGTGCACCAGGCGGTAGGTAGTTAGCGCGCGCAAGTACATAGAGTGCGTGAGGCCTGGTGGAAGTTCTTAAACAAAAATCGATTCAAATTTTCTACCCATAATGGAAAGTTAACTGACTGACTTCGTTGGATAGCGATCCACGTCGCCTTACCCACGTCACATCAACCGACTTCAAAACCATCACAAGAACAAAAACCTAAATATTCTAATCACACAAAATTCCGTCACCAGATCTCAACATGATTTCACCATTAAACTTCCATAGCTTAGCCGCAGCCGTCATAAACAAGAATTATTTTATCCCAGTAGCGAAGATAAAAATCGATCGGGGAACGAACGAAAAAATAAATCGAAAAAAAAGCCGCCATGTCACACCGGATTAAGCCCCCTATTCACTCTGACAATAATGATGAAATATAGACGTCCCTCTCGCGCTCGCGCGCACGCGCGGCCGACGAAGCGGGACGCGTTCTATTTTTTCAAATTTCGAACGTAATGTGACAAGTTTTTGTTTGCTTGTTTGTTGTTTCGGGGGTATAGAAACGGTTGTTTGAAAGCTTGTCTATGGAATGGTCGATTTCAGACTCACGTTTTGGGGCGTACGTAGGTACGTACGGGTTGCCATTATTTCGATTTGTATGGCCACGAGAGTATAATAGTTTTTGACGGATAGTTCGCGAGGCTCCGGAGGAGTGCAGCTGTCAATGTGACAGATAATTATGTTATGTATTTAATATAGGTATATTATATACGAGCTTTAACCAGCTTCGCTCGCGACATTGTCGGTTTTAGGCGAAGTTTTTTGAGCTACGCTTTGGAGATATGGCATTTTTTTTTTGTAGAACTAACAAAATTAATTTCCTTAATTTCATTTATACACATTTAAGTTTTGTCTGTAACGTAAGTATCTACCGGATCAATATGTATGTTCAATTGAACATGTAATATTGAATGAAAGTAAAAAAACTCTTTTTCGGAATGTCGCACCGCTAGGGTGTGGAACTGTTTTCCGGCGAAAAAATGTCGTATCAATAAGCAACAGCCCAGCAACAATCCGAAAATTTGCTGGCGGCGTTGCATCTCACTGAACATTGTGAGGTACTACGCGAGGAAAGGTATTTTGACGTGAATTCGATGAAAAGTCTTTGGGCTAGCGTCAGGGGGTGCGACTAAAAAAAATTAAGACTTTTTTTTGTATTTTGCGACGCTTAGTACTCAGCAACCAGACTACTTACAACAATTCTAAATATGTCAGATGAAAGATCCAACGACGACGACTTCAAATACGTATTACATTTTTATTTTGTTATTCCATCCGTTCTGATCCAAATCAGCCCTTCAAGTTGGCATGTTTTGAAAAAATTGCGAAAACACGCAAACTTCAAACACATCTCGCGCTTGAGACGTTAACGCTGCATAATCGAGACCAACTTTAACGAACAGACAAAGGTTTTAACTTTATTCGATACTTCAAACAAGACCTTGTATGAAGCCTAGGTGGGGCAATATGGGCTACCAAAGTTGAAAATTTTTCTTACAAAAAAATTGTTTCAAACTGCGCAAACATCAAATTCACGAACTAAGTTTGAAGGCTGCATGTGTACATGCAGACTCCCTCGATTTTTGGCTATGTCGACTGCACCATTGGTCCCATGCTGGGTTTCAAGAATTGTGTGTGTGTGTGTGTGTGGACCCGGTACTTAAAAAGAATATCCCCATTTCATCCCCATGCATGTCGTAAAAGTCGACTAAGGGATAAGGACAAGGTGCCGTGCTAAAGGGCGACGGGACAGCCGCCTCTCACCTTGACACGGTCCTTCCACCGAGTCATGCAGAATGCAGAAGGTGTGTCTTCGTGCCTTACTTGCCGCTTATCTTGTCCTAATACATTGCTAAATGTGGTGGTCAGTGTTGTGCTGTACTTGTAATTTATAAGAGTTCTTACAGCACAACACCGATTACTCCGCTTACCCAAATTGTCGGGATCCAGCGTGTGGTATGTATGTATGTATGCTTTCTGTAAAATATTTTCGGATTAATAAATTATTTTATCTATCTATCTTTCACAGTGGCCTGCAAGTCAAATCAACACGATTTCGTATCGCTCTGCCCCTTAAATCAACACATCGGAAGGAGAAATCAACAAGACGCGACGCGTCGCGTCACGGCGATATATTTTCTTAACAAGTCTACTAATTGAGCGTTTGATTAATGTACCGCCTTCAACTTAGTTTAACTCTGGTTAATGTCTTGTCTCGGTTGGATTACATCTCTACAAGTGACCTCTTGTCTTGTCTCTCTTGAATTACAACTACGTGTGACCTTTGTGTCGCTTCTGACGGCGGGCAATTTGTCAATTCTTTGACCGCGCTTCATTGAAAGGTTCGAGATGAATCAAAGATTTGTATACTACAAGCGGAACTTGCTGTGAGTGTATTTTTGAAATATATTTAAGTTATTGTGTTTCGTGGAGTAACAAGAAAATTATTAACAAAATTAAAATAAATCTAATGCAATATCTACGATTAAATAAGTACTATGTACGAGTATGTATGTATATATTCTTTATTGAACACCAATTTAAAAAATTAGGTACAACAGGCGAGCTTAATGCCGCGAGGCATTCTATTCTAACTAACCTTTGGGATGTGGGAGAAGTACACGCAGGCGAGCAAGAATAGTTTGTGGCAATGTGTTAGACTGTAAAGAAATATGTATGATAAACTACATACGATACTACATACATATACTACATAAATACTTTAAATAAGCATATATATGTATATAATAAACTTACATATCTATTTCATAGAAGTATGTCACCTTTTATTTGTGTTTTTATATACTAATCTATATTATAATACTAATTATTTAAATTAATCAAAATAACCTAATACAATAAAATTAAACTAAAATTAAGAAATATGATAAAACTAAACTAAAATAACTTATAAACTACATATAACTTACATATTATTATGTACATCGATCGGTGGTAGTTACCGTTGTGCAACACAATCAACTGAATGACAGGAGAGTAAGAGAAGTACATAGAGTACGCGGCAGTAAATTTATTTATTTGTTTTATTTTATATTATACAAGCTGTGCCCGCGGCTCCGCCCGCTCTCATATTTCACTTCACTGCTAACCTCATAAGCTATTTAGCGTGATAGTAAGTAGCCTATAGTTGATGGGAAGAATCAAGCTATCCGTAGAATTTTGTTTTATTAAAATCGGTTCAGTGTTTCTCGAGCTATAAGCGGACAGACAGACACTCAGACAGACAGAAAGCAGACGTTGGATTTTATTATAGGTAAGGATAAGGAAGGAAGGAAACTTAACAGCTATTTCCATAAAATTGCACGACTTCAATAAAAAAATAAACACTTTAGTTAGACTATAAAAAAAATCACTCTTTACAATATAAGTACTTACAATAATGCACATCGGATTTTAGAAAGAGACAATCCGGTTGTAGAGCGTCGTCCCTGTCACGTCTCTGAATTTAACGCAAGGTTCACTAGTACGTACAGTGTTGTGGGTCACCGGAATTTGACCCCACACATATTTGTGTAAGTACCTACTTACTCTCTCGCTTATTCTTTATCCATCATCCATAGACCGTTCACTGCACTCGGATTCGTCATATTTTAACATTTAACATTTAGCACCATTTTACCAGTTCGATTATCACAGCGAAGAAATGGCAAGAAACTTCGCTGGATACTTTTTATGTCCACTCAGTCTACATTTACAAGTGTTTGCCACTGCTTACATAGTACGAGCCATCACTACATATTTCTAGAAAAATTATCACAAATACAACATTTATTTTCCATAGGCGTAAACCGCTCATATAACATGTTGGATCTCAGTCTCCACAAACAGCACCCGTTCACGAGCATCACGCCATGTCCAGCCATCGCCTCCCTCAACCAGCGGCGACTCCTCTCAGTTGGCGAGGTTGGCGCCGCCAAACCAAATAAAATGAATGACACCATTAATACAGAAGTATCAGGCTAAAATAAATGTGAAAAAATTTCGGAGTTATATTATTTATGTCATATAATCCACGATTAATAAGATAAAACGTCAATCCCGTACCCGTTACATAATTTGAAATTTCGCGCGCGTCAAACGCGGGCGACGACGAATGACGACACATCAAGGCATTCATTGGCCGGTTGGCTACATTTTGAAGCGCCATCGTATTCCATACAAGGCGGAAGCGACCGATGTCCCCCCCGTCCCGCGCGGACCCGCTGATCAGCCTTTCGAGTTGGCGCAGCGGGGAGTGCATTTAGTGACGCGGTAGCAAGTAGAGCGACTAGCGAGCGAGCTAGGTGTGTGTGTTACGTGTGCGGGTGTGTGCGCGCTGCGTCCACACGACGAGTATTCTTGTGCTGTGCGACGTGCGATGCGATGCGACTAGCGAGCTAGGCTAGGTGTGTTGTGTGCGCGTGTGTGTGCGCATTGGCTCGCGAGTTGATAGCTGCTTATATTCCGTTATGTAGGTATGGACTTTGTATGGATGAATCCTGTGCAGTGTTGTTAAATTTAAAGTGATTTATTGGTAATTATAATGGCAAACTCCTACCGAGCTATCTACGGAGCACTCAAGGACAAGAGAGACTCAGTAATTTGGCACTCTTACATATCTGTGGAAAAGGAGTTGCTAACAAAATTGAGGAAGAAAGAAGATTTTCACGATCGAGTCATCGAAAATTTCTTGTCTGTGGAACGAAGAGTGGACTTCATGTACAAATAAAATGTAACAATTCAAGCTTGTATGCCTGTCTCGTCGTCGTCGTGCCAGAGGAGACGCCGCTGTTGTCGGCTGCAACTCGACAGCTTTGACACAACCAGTAGGTACCTATCTACAGACAAATAAATCGTAAGTGAGCAAAATAAATCATTTAAACTAAATATTATAAACTATCTATATCGTAATCGTCTTTCAGTTTTTGAACTCATTGTGGTAGAAATAAATTAACGCGTAGGTACCTAAGTTATGAAATTATGAAGAAAAAAAATCCTTAGCCAGAGCCAACCCAATATTCAGGACCAGGAGTCGCCTCTGCCCTCAACCATTATTTGAGGGTGCCCGGACCAGTGATGCACTACCCCAGCGACAACACGATATGACCGTACTTACATCCAAATTCCGAAGTTGCGAAGTACGACAATGACTGGCGGAATAAACTATAAGTTCGTTCGTTCTGTTGCCAAAATAAAAAATAGTAGAAGAACGTATTCCAACACTTACAATTTGTATGGCACGAACACTAATACTTTCAAATGTATTTTAAGTCACCGGAATTTATCCCTAAACATTTTCTGAACACCCAAATTCCGGAGTCACAAAGTACGGCTCACGAACCTACCCCAACAATTATATAGGTAACTGACACTCGAGCCTAAAAAGGCAATAACTCAGGCAAGCCGCACATAGAAGCCGCTGTAAGCCAATTAATCCACCGACACGGCTATATGTGAAGATTAACGTATATTTGAATACATTATTTTCGTTTTCTTGGTTGTACCTGGCTCCGAGGCTTTGGTTGGACTCACGTATGTAAATGTTTCTGTGACTTGGAAGTAATTAGACTATCTAAAATAATTATTAATGTATCTACTGGGGAAACATTTGCCCTCGATTTGGATAATATGATGTATTGTGCATAGACAAAAAAATGTTTTAGGCATATTTTTTACATATTTTCTATACTCCCTTGCACATTTACTTCTACTCTTTTTTAAAATTTTGTTTTACGTTCTCAGTGTTAGTTTTGGTAATTTTTTTTTTATGGAAACTGACACGGTTTGCTACAACATCACCTACAACATCCGTGATGTCAGCCCATAACACTTTGGTGAACTAGATGCCATGTCGGTGCTTCCCTTCATTTCATGTCGGCTACACTGAACTGAACGGAAAACACTGGACGAATAATACTGGGTGAATGCGTATTATTGTATGCACTCATTTATTATGTAGTATGTTGTGTTTGCAGTTTGCCTAATAAAATAAAATAAAATAAATAATTAATAACGTATAGGTAACTGATATAAGTATATTTCGACTTTTGTCGTCATCAGTTATATGTAAAAAATATAGATAACTAAAATTTTTACATAGAACTTATGACGAAATATATAGATTAGAATAATGTGTGTTTTGTAATATATATTTAAAATATTACAAAAATATAAAAACTATTTTTTTTATACTTAATAAAATCATATTTAATACACATACATAATAAATAACACATAACATGTTTTAATATCACGCTATCGTATAAAAATAGGAACTGATCAGTATACAACGTGTCCCAAAACGCAACGTTAAACTGGAACCAGGAAGTAGGTCAGTTTATGACTACCCAGGGAAAAATAAGAAAAAAAAATTTGAGTCATTTGTTTTTTATTATATGAGCATTTTTTGAAAAACGTTGAAAATTGACATCTCGTACAACATTTTAGGTAAGTACTAGGTTTAGGACTACAAATTTGCAAATATAAATGTTAAAATTTTTATATTGGAAGCCTAAATAACTCTGCTATTAATAACTATCATATCAAATAAAATATCAAATAAAATCAGAATGCCTGTAGTTTTACCAAAAAAAAAAAATAAGTAAAATTTTTTTCTAAAAAAATGAATGACGAAGATTTTTTTTTTCCTATTTTTCCCTGGGTAGTCATAAACTGGCGTACTCCCTGGTTCCCGCTTGACGTTGAGTTTTGGGACTAGTTGTATAGAGACGAAAGTTTACGAAGTTATTGACAAGTCATCGAATTTGATTACTGTATTACATCAATCATTATGTTGTTATCTCACAATGAGCACTTATGATAAAGGAGACCAAGACAATAAAGAGCTAAACCTTTTTTTACGGAAACAGACACGCGGTCCTTCGCATTTTATATGAAAACTCAAGACATTTTTTCTTAAGTTTAATTACTTTTAATTATAGTATATATACTGCGGTGTACCGTGTGGGGCCGGTACTTTAAAAGAATACCCCCACTGCATCTCTCCCCGTGTATGTCGTAAAAGGCGACTAAGGGATATGACTCCCTTCTTATATTACTAGGTGGTAGGGTTTAACCCGCCCGGGTTGGTACCACCGCACTGAATGAAAGGCCGGTCGAAACGGCTATGTAAATAGTTTGTGTTTTCCGTCCAGTTCAGTGTAGCCGGCACGACCGAAGGGAAGCACTGACGTGACACCAAGTTCACCCGGTGTTATGGGCTGACATCACGGATGTTGTAGGCGATGTAGCCAACCGTGTCAGTTTCAAAAAAAAAAAAAAAAAATATGCGCCATTTTGTTCGTTGACTTTCTGCCATCTTATAGGTAGTGACACGATCCCGTTGCTGTAGAAATTTTGGGACTTCTGATTAAAAATACGCGACAAGTAGTTTTCGCAGTCTTTTCGTGATGTTAACCTGACACTACCTACCTAAAGAATTCTGAAGAGACCGAAACATGTGGAAATCTAAAGGTGCAAGGTCAGGTCTATACGGCGGATGCATTAACACCTCCCAGCCAAATTCTCTTAATTTTTGCTGAGTGGCTAAAGATGTGTGTGGTCTTGCGTTATCGTGATGAAAAACCACACCTTTCTATTGATGAATTCCGGCCGCTTTCTCTCAACTTCTTGCTTTAATCTCATCAGTTGTTGACAGTAGAGATCTGAATCGATGGTTCTGCCCGGCGGTAAATGCTCATAATGAACAATGCCCTTCCAATCCCACCATACACACAGCATCACATTATTGCGAGTTAACCCGGGTTTTGCCACAGTCTGTGAAGCCTGACCGACCTTTGACCACGACCTTTTTCGCACATTCTTGTCGTACGTGATCCACTTTTCATCACCAGTTATCAATCTCTTCAAAAACGGTTTGGTTTCATTACGTCTCAATAAAGAATCGCAAATGAGTACACGGTTCATTAGGTTTCTTTCAGTGAGCTCGTGTGGCACCCAAATATCAAGCTTTTTTGTGTACCCAGCTTTCTTCAAATGGGTCAAAACAGTTTTGTGGTCAATTTACAGTTCTTCAGCTACGTCGTAACTACTCATATGCCGATCTTGCTCCACTTTTTAAAAAATGGCGTCCATTTTATCCGTAACAGGGCGACCAGAGCGAGGTGCATCTTTGACATCAAAATTCCCAGATTGAAAACGCTTAAACCAACTTTGTGCTACTCTTACTGACACTGCATTAGGTCCATAAACGTCACAAATTTTTTTCTCGGCTTGCATTTTTTCTTTTTTTGTAATAAAATTTAAAAATGTATCGAATTTCTTCATTAGGTTCACTCACTTTGACAGAAAGAAAAACAAATGAAAAATAGCGGGAAAGAACACTTTACTAATCTGTTCCTTTTTTGAAAATGTAACCTTTGTAATGTCATCAAAACTAGCCAGCTACAAATAATACAGCCAAAGAAATTGTATTACAAGTTTATACATAGGTACTATATGCGAAACGACTTTTTCCCCGACCTATTATGTAAGTCTAACGTTAACTGCGACAGCATCGTCTATTTAACATTTAGCATTTAAACCTACCCCAACATATTCTGGGTTAAATAGGTATAAATATTCAATTATTATTTTATAGACTAATTTATTTAATAATAATAAGTTAAATTAAAATACAATAAGAACTACCTAATAAACATAACATACATGGGACGCCCCCCGGCTAGGTGGACAGATGACCTAAAAAAGGTAGCCGGGAGTGGATGGATGAGAAGAGCGGAAGACCGCGTGTGGTGGCGTGCCTTGGGAGAGGCGTATGTCCAGCAGTGGACTGATACAGGCTGATGATGATTATGATGATGATGAATAAACATAAAAAAGCTCCTCTAGAGTTCGGCATGTCGGGAATGTGCCCATAACGCTCGCAGCATTCCCTCTCTGCACAGCGAAGCTTATTCTCTCCCTTAAAAACTTTTTCGAATTTTGAACGCTGGTTGTTTTCCCAATTTTTTTACCTAAAATATGCTATTATTATTATTATATTACTATATATTATTATTTTATATATGTACTAGGTTTTTCCCGCGGCTTCGCTCGCGTGAAATTCGTATTTAAAAAGACGGTAAGACGGTTTGACGTAGGCACACTTTGAGTATTCAATGCGTTACTGTGGAAATCCTATATGAAAACGCATAGAACACGTCTTATCCCAGTGGATCTAGGCTTTGTGCTTTCATAAATTCATAATAATATTTTCCTTTTCTCGTTCGCTAGTGTATCCTAAATTGAATTAGATTTTCAGAGATCTTACAGAGATTTTCAGTGCATTTTTAAATATTTTTTTTAGTGCTTCGTCTCAACGGAATAATATTAAAGAAAGATTATTTATTATTTCAAAATGATGGTAGGTAATATTTGTATCGATGTTGTAAAAAAAATTTATTTCTGATAAATTGAAACATGTCGCATCATGGGTTGTGTGTATTGTGATGAAAAAAGTAATTTTGTTTCTATGTATTGGCAATACTTAATTCCTTTTTTACAGCCTACATACAAATATCGCCAACATTTTGAAACAAAAATCTTCCTCTAATATTGTTCCGTTGAGAAAGAGAACTTAAAAAACTGATTATAAAAAAACCTTATTGTGAATTAATGCAAGCTTGACCCTTTTTCCAAGCTTCACCCGGCGGGCTATCTGTACTGTAAACTCTTGTAGAACGTCTGGAGCAAATAAATAAGGTCATATTCAATAAGCGGCGGGTGGCCGAGTGGTTTGGGCATCGGCTTCTCATGCGAGAGGTCCGCGGTTCGAATCCCGTCGGCGTGTACCAATGAGTTTTTTCTGACGAAAAAATTTATGTGCATACCTACACCTGCTGCTTCACCGTTCGGAACCGGTGTAAAACTGTAGGTTCCTTCCCTTGCCCCTTACTAGGTGGTAGGCTCAAATTGTAGCCGACTGGGCTGGTTGGTTGGTACCACCGTACTGGATGTAAGATGGCTGCATATAGCAGACTCGGTTGTGTTCTCGTCTAGTCCAGTATATCCAGTAATCCAGGGTAGTCTCCGGTATGGCATACCTTCTCGGAGATGATATTGTCTGGTCAGAGCATGTACTTTGGCCCCTCCGACTAAGCCACACATACCGGATTACATAAAAAAAATAAGTTGCAGGTACCTACCTACTCTTAAATTTTGCCACAATCTGTTTCATGAATAAACCTTCTGACCTCTGACAATATGTAGGTACGTAACCAGATTCTTATGGCTACCGACCGGATACATCTATTAGTCATAATAAATTAACATAATTTATCATTCAACATCGCAAAAGATGCCTTTTCGAGACGGCGGCTTCCTAATTGACAAATAATCCAATTAATTTTGAGATAACTACTGGTTCGGCGAGATGATTCGGAAAGTTGCGGTGAAGGAAGAATTTATCATAACTTGTTTGCGTCGTTCGTTCATATTCTTATATATTGTTAATTATTGTAGTGATTCATTAAAACCGTGTTATATTTTTGGATCCCGCTTTCAAGTTGTCAGCCTCGGTAGCTCAGTGGTGCGGCCGGTTGACTGTCGCGTCAGTCAGATCATAAGTACACCTTTTTTAGGGTTCCGTATCCGTCGTACGGGACCCTATTACTAAGCCTACGGCGTCTGTCTATCTGTCTGTCCGTCTGTCCGAGGGCTCTATTTCTTGAACCGTAATAGGTAGACCATTGAAATTTTCACAGAATATGTGTTATTATGGCCGATATAACACCAAATAATAAAAATAAGAAAAAATTAAAAATTCAGGGGTTCTCATACATGAAACTAAAGAGTGTATGCGCGCCATTTACCGAAAAGAGTATGAAGCATTTTAACTAATACATAGATGGCGTGAGTGGCGCTCATCGACGTATATGTGACCTTTCGATGGTGGCGCTGACCATGGCATGGCGATACGGAACCTTCGGTGCGCGAGTTCGACTCGCACTTGGCCGGTTTTTTCTAAGGGAAGCACGACATATGGCACACCAGCGACTAACGCAGAGGTATAGTCCGACGGCGCCCAAGGGCACCAAGGGCCAAGGGCGCGAAAGGGCATACCATTTCGGCCGGCTAGGTGCACCTGGGCGCAGTCAGTGGATCGATGGGTGACCGCTCGACCGTTGTGGGAGGCTGGCCCGGGCTACATGATGCTGTTATTTTTCTGAGCGCAGATTATTAGCCCCGCCTCCGGAAAAAATACAATCAGCATCCCATACAAAATGTTCGAGACATCGACACACCGGTTACACGCGTGCGGAATTCCGCACATGCGGAAAAAAACAGCGACGCGTCCAGGTTTCTCCGCTTGTCCGCAGCCGAATTTTTCGGCACGAGTAGAAACTCAAGCGGACGGTCCTATGGAGTTATATGTCGGCGGCTACACTGGCGTTTTTTTTCCGCATGTACGCTGCCATTCGGGCGCGCGGAGCTCACGAGGCGGTCGTGTTACCCGTGCGTATGCGTGCCATTGACATAATATATTACTAGCGTGCGACTAGTGGGTGACCCCGAAGTGTCCTGCGATCTAGAACCACTGCAACACCGTTGCAAATTGTAGCTGACTAAATTGTCCAGAGGATGTTTTCTCAAATTTTTGATATCATTCTTCGTTTCCAAAATATCGAGCGCCAAAATAAAAAATTCGGATTTTTTTTTCACTATTTCAACCATAACTTTTTTCCTTTTTTTACTTTCTCGAATTTGGACCTTACAGCTCTCATGAATACGCGACTTTTGAGTCTTTTTTGAATATCATATCTTCACAACTCCTCGAAATATAAGGAGATCGCACTTTTTCGTGAAATCGGAGCCTACAGTGGAGCGAACGAAAAGGCATTTCTAATGTCAAAACTAGCGTATATCGCTGATGCGTGCGCCCATTTGCTTAAAACTGTAAATCCCTTCCCTTCTTACCTTACTAGGTGGTAGGGTTAACCCACCCGGGTTGATACCGACGCACTGAATGAAAAGTTGGTCGAAACGGCTATGTAAATAGTTTGTGTTTTTCGTCCAGTGCAGTGTAATCGGCACGACCGAAGGGAAGCACACATTCATGGCTTTATGGGCTGACATCACGGATGTAGTAGTTGATGTAGCCAACCGTGTCAGTTTCTATAAAAAAAATTGTGTTTTGATACATTTGCTTTTTTATTGCTACATTTTCAATAATACCCATAATATATTATTTTTTATTAGCAGGCCTTCAAAGTTTCAACCCAATTTATTTCAATGCATACAGTATGCATGTTTTATGCATATTTGATCAATGTTTTGTTTCTTTCACAGGTGTGAACCCTCGAAAGCAGCGGAGAGAGCGCACGACGTTCACCCGGGCGCAGCTCGACGTGCTGGAGGCTCTGTTCGGCAAGACGCGCTACCCCGACATCTTCATGCGGGAGGAGGTCGCGCTCAAGATCAACCTGCCCGAGTCCAGAGTGCAGGTATACTGTCCCCCTCTCTCTCTCTCTATGTCAGCGGAGAGAGCGCACGACGTTCACCCGGGCGCAGCTCGACGTCCTGGAGGCTCTGTTCGGCAAGACGCGCTACCCCGACATCTTCATGCGGGAGGAGGTCGCGCTCAAAATCAACCTGCCCGAGTCCAGAGTGCAGGTATACTGTCCCCCTCTCTCTCTCTCTATGTCAGCGGAGAGAGCGCACGACGTTCACCCGGGCGCAGCTCGACGTCCTGGAGGCTCTGTTCGGCAAGACGCGCTACCCCGACATCTTCATGCGGGAGGAGGTCGCGCTCAAGATCAACCTGCCCGAGTCCAGAGTGCAGGTATACTGTCCCCCTCTCTCTCTCTATGTCGGCGGAGAGACCGCACTACGTTCACCCCTTAATCTCAGAAAAGTATTTATCCCTTAATCTCCCACCCTCAGGTCAGGGGTCTTTCAAAAAAGGGATTCTTTCAAAAAAATGATACCACTTCTGAGATATATCGAGTAACATATACACAAAAAAATTTAAATAAAAAAAACATACAGACGAATTGAGAATCGTTTTCTCCTCCTTTTTGGAAGTCGGTTGAAAACACACAAAAGTTTCATAATAAATAAAAAATACAAAAATTCTAAATTAAGAAAATTTTCTAAGTAATTAACATAAAATACAAATACATTATATAAAATAATAATAAAAGGCGATTAAAAATAGATTTTAAAAAGAAATAAAATTCAATGAATAATTTTGTTTATTTACATTTGCAAAATGTTAATATAATTTATTATGTTACAATCTAGAGTTGAATTGAACTATTCAAATAATATTGCATAGGTCAGTCCACGCGAAACAATCGTCAAAAGTCAATACTCAACCTTATTACTATAACATTAAGATCGATCAATTCATACGATCGGATGGTACTTACTACCCTCTAGTTTCCACACCACTGATATGTTTATCACTACCACGCGGCCTAAATCCCTAGATTAAAGCACACTAAGTAACTTTCAATTAAGTCGAGATAGTAGGCAAGGTAATCCGTCAATCGAGAAAAAGCCACCCAGATATCGAACGGAAGCCATCGCGGATTAAAAATAAAAAGACAATTTCCTCTTAAGGGCAAGAGAATATAAAATATGATAAAATATCCGAGTTATTAAATTTATGGAGTTTTTGATAATCTTTCGCGCGGAAGATCGATCGTTTTCGTTCTGAACAAAGTTGCAAGAAATGGACAGCTGAATATTTATTTTGTTATTGTTTTACCCGACTGCGCGGAGCAAAAAGGAGGAGCATAATCTGTTTAAGGCGCTTACAAATTGAATTTGTTACCAGGATCTTATTGACTATGAAATATATTTTGACTGTATTTAACTATACATATACATACATACATACATACATACATACCAAACGCTGTATCCTGACAATCAGGGGTGAGCAGAGTAGTCGGTGTTGTGCTGCAAGTACCTTCCCTTGTAAATTACGCCACAACACCGACCACCACATTTAGCAAAGTATTAGGCCAAGACAACTATTAAGCGGCAAGTAGGTCACGAATACCCACCTGCCGCGCGACTCGGTGCAAGGACCGTGCTAAGATGAGAGGTAGCTATCCTGTCGCCCTTTAGCACGGCATCTTGTCCTTATCCCTATAGTCGCCTTTTACGACATGGACGGGGAGAGATGCTGTAGTGTGTAACTGTCAAACTACCCCCCCATTTGCCTATAGTCTGTTTTTTTGGAAGACGGAGTAAATTCACGTTTGACTGACATTAGAGTGTTGCACGCTTTGCACCACAAGTGATTGTAGTCGATGAAAATAGTATCGACTTTTACACGACACGACACACCTTCACACATATTATGCGCTACCTGTAGCGCTGCCAACTTAGCATTTTTCTGGGTAGATTTAGCTGAATATGTTGTCAATTTAATCCACAATTAGGTAAATATTGAGTATATAGCATTTCATTAGTTAATCAATCGATAAAAGTATCGATAGTAACTACATGCCTATTTAAAATTTGCCAGAAACTGGCAATACTCCAGACGTCACTTTTCTCCGTCTTCCAAAAAAAAACAGACTACAGCTTCTGACCTATGAGTCCAGAAGAAACTCTATTTATTGTGAAAAAGCTTTTAAATACGTAGATTTCTACTAAGCTCATAGAGTCGACTCAACCCGACCTACGCGTCGACAGCGCACGCTCAAATGAGCCGTAATTCGTCGCAACGCTCCAATTTATGGCAACACGGATCGCGCATTAGCGGCGAACAAATCAAATTACGTTCCAAATTCGAATTTCTAAATCGCGTCACTCGCCCGAGCGCGCTCGGCTGGCTGAGCGAGACAGTTGGACTTTTCTAACGTGTTAGAAAGAGGCAGATTAAGTTTTTATAGCGTGTTAGAAAGGGACGGATGCGTTGCGTTTATTTTGTTTGACAGGTGATTAGAGTGCTGATGGGAGCTTCGAGCACGGAAGCCGTTGTTTCGTGTGTAAATGAAATGAAGACGGTTTGAAAGTACGAGAGCGCCATAAAATATTTTTTATTAAATTTTCACCTATGACATTTGCATAACTCTTTAACTAAGTACGAGCACGTAGGAGGCTATACAAAGGGAAAACCAACAATGCTACGAGTCCTTTCTCTTCTAGGAATAACTAATTCTTTCAGTTCATCTTTCGGAATAGGTACCTACCTATCTATTCTTTTTTTCGGTTTCCGTATCCCGTACGGAAGCCTATTAATAAGCCTACACCGTCTGTCTGTCTGTCCGTCTGTCCGTCTGTCTGTCCGCCCGTCCGTCCGTCCGTCTGTCTGTCCGAAGGCTGTATCTCTTGGACCGTAATAGGTAGCCCGTTGATTTTTTCACAGAATATGTGTTATTATGGCGGATACAAATAATAAAAAATAGAAAAAGTAAAAAATGAAGGGGGGTTCCCATACAAGAAACATGTTTTTTTTTGTGGTACGTAAACCTCGGTGCCCGAGTCCGACTCGCACTTGGCCGGTTTTTTCAGTTCAGTTAGGTTTTTCTTTTCAAATTACTTTATAGGTATGCTATCAAGTATGTAAGTATTTATATTTACTTGTATATTAATTTTATACTATACCAGGCCTCAGACACTCCTTCATACCTACCGCGATAATCACCTACAGCGCGCGATATTCGGAGAATACAAAACAGTCCGGGCAGCCCCGCGCTTGCGAGCGCACGCATACAGTCGATCGCCTGGGTGGAACGAACTATTTTATTCAGTACCTATGAAGTATTCGTGCCTATTCTTCGATATAATAATAATGGAGCAATTGGAGCATCGTAATACTAATAATGACTAATTTAATTTAATGATTAATTTTAGGTACCTATATATTTGTATTTTTATACTTTGTATATGTGAAATTAATGTAAATATTGTAAATGTGTTAATAAAGAATTAATAATGACTACTAATACTAATAATATTATCTCGGTAATGAACGAATGATGATAATAATAATATGATAATTTTGTGTATTTTTATAAGTTTTTGTATAATATAAAATATGTAAAATTAATATAAATGCTTAGAAAAATGTGAAAATAAAGAAATGATAATAATAATATGTCAAATCAAATAATTTATTTATTTCATTATTTCATGTACGCATAAATTTACAAAGAGAGGCTCTGCAATAGAAGAATCTGTCTCGCAGAGGCAGTTCCTGATTCATAGGCATTTAGCGCTTATCTAATATACAACAATTGAAATAAGAAACTAATAAATGAATCAATAAAATTAGCATGTCATCATCATTATACTTGCGAGAAGCCACAGAGTTTTGTCAAAAAAAAACTGCTAAGTAATTATTAACAGTAATTTATTCGTCACACAAGACGACAACCCCAACACGATCCGAATCGCGCCAAAAGAGATAGAGTTATGCGATAGAAAGAGAAGCGTGATGTAGGTTATTATTCGAGTTAGGCATGCAGCGCTTTGCGAGCTGAATTGCACTTTATTGCGTCTCAGCAAGAGTAGCTATTCCTTTATGTGGCCTTGTGGAGTGTCGCTTCTGGTATTCTTTTCTATTCTGTGACTATACTAGCTTTTTCCCGCGGCTTCGCTCGCATGAAAATCGTATTTAAAAAGAAGAAAGTTAGTAAGCCCGCTACCGTACCTTTATTTCGGCGCGCTGAACAATTCGGTTTATATGAGAGCCACATCTTAGCGTAACCGGAACTGAATTTTATCTATCCAGTGTCGCGCATAGTAAAAGTTTCATTGAATTCGGATGATCTGTTTAATAGTTGTGAAGGAACATACATACATACAGGAAAGATTTCTAAAAATGGTCAATTTAGTTTTATGATAAAAGAATAATAATAAATGATAAGTGAATAAAAGAATCATTACATATAAACTGTACCCGCGGTTATATTAATCATTTGTCATTTGCCTCCTAAGCGAAATTAGAAATTAGGTAGACATTTTGTAGATTTTAAATTGAATTTGACATTTCTTCATCGTAAAAAAAAATTTGTAAAAGATCACAGACAGTTCAAATCCAATCACATTCATATACCACTCATTCGATTTTGTCTCGTCGTACGCTGCGGGGGGTTTAAACTCAATTTTATTCAATACTTTGACGATTAATTATTTCTTTCATTTTCTTGATTTGTCTGTCGTGCGTGCGATGTCAAGATTCGGGGTTAGGGGAAATACTTAGCCATCCGTGTGGATTCATTTATTATGTTTATTCATTGAAAACTGTTTTACTAGGTACTGGTAATGAAATCGGAGACTGGTAATGAAAATCATAGACATTGTTTCTTAATTTTTTTAATGGAAACTAACTAAAAATGGTAGCCGTGTGTGGATGGATGAGACGAGCGAAAGACCACGTGTGGTGGCGCGCCTTGGGAGAGGCCTATGTCCAGCAGTGGACCGATACGGGCTGATGATGGTGATGATAGAAACGAACTAAAATAACCTTTAAATTTAGATTCAGATATTTATTTCGCGATTAAGACCCATCAGGAGATGAGCCAAATTCCAATACTGCAAACTACACGTAAATCGAATCAGCCGTTTTCGAGTTTACCCGTTACAAACAAACAGACAGACAGAAGTTTCTTTACAAATGGTACAGAAGAGTAATATTATTGCCTAACGTTCGTACTGTCACTATTCGCACCCTCAACCCCTCAACTGTATAATCAAACAATATATCACTGTTATTAATAATGTTTTAGATAAATACAGCCAATGCGAAGTCAGAGCATCGGTTGCCAGCACTATTTGCTTACAATTAACTTGTACGAGGATTCCAAGCCGCTGTTTGTATGAAAAGTGTGTTCCCCTTTATGCTATGTGTGTGAATGTCGGAACATCTTAGTTGATGTTATTATAATGTATTAATATTACGTAAAATTATGCATTCTTCAGTAGAGCACTCAATATATTGTGTTCATTTATTTATTTATTTTAATTACCGGCTTCATTACCACATATACCTTCGAAGAAGTGACAAGAACTTTTTCATAATATCTAGAACAAAGACTATTACTTAATCTGTGACAAAGTGGAATATAGCAGCTGGTACCTACCTTACCTATAGCATATGAATAGCCTATAGTATAAATAAACAATTATAACGTCAGAATATTAGGGTATAATCATTTATTTAATTAAAAACAAAGATATAAAATATGTATCTATTATTCTTGAAAAAAATAAATAAAAAAATATATTTAATTAGCTTGCTTCTGCAACAACAAAATATTCATGAATGAACTTATTCATATATGTAATCACGATTATATTGTTTACTTAACAAAATCTAAACAATTCCCTTATCATGCCCTCAACACATTAAATATTACACGTACAGTTACGACTACCTACAGATTTTCAAACTTAATCATACGGCATACTTTATTCCACAACAGGATCTTAGGACCACCCAAAACCGTCCACAAGAGGTGCTTAACACAGGTTAAAATCGCCCAAAAGACGAATGAATGGAGATCCAAACACGACTATAATTACCCAAAAGACGAACGTAATTTAAAAGTAGAATTATTGGCAGCCGAAGCAACCGTCAATTTTCTAAAAGTCAACACAAGAGTCGTGATATACAATGATACCAACACAAGCGACGTAGGCGTGTTCGGGCGTCAGATTCGCGGATTATGACGAACATACAGCTACTGTACTGTAGAGGGGTGGTTTCATTTCATATGCTTTTGTATAGAGTATCACTTCTTTGAATTTACAGAAATTGCCAACATCCGTTCGGTGTTATTACTGTTTGAAGGTCACCGTTGTTCGTTGGTAGATGGCACTATATTTTGTTTTTATTTTTTATTTTGTAGTTGTTGTGTATTTAATATTTGAAAAACTGAATCTTTATAAGCCGACAATTTCAACGTCAGTAATTTTTTCGTATTCCACTTCAGGGTTTTTCACTTTTCGTGAACTTTTACAAATAAAAAGTGACACTATGAATAGCCAGCTGACATTACAATCAATGTACGAATTAATCATCTACTGAAAAACTAAAACACAGAGACGACTTTATTTTACCTGATTCCATCTTAATATTATAGCATGCCATAGGGAGGAGGAGGTTACAGTCACAAAAGACTGAAAGAGCTTGTCATCCTCGGTAGTTCAGTGGTGTGGTCGGTCGACCGTTGGAGGCTGAACGTAGTTCGGATTCCACGTAAAACTGTAGGTCCCTTCCCTTCTTACCTTAATAGGTGGTAGGGTTTATCCCGCCCGGGTTATTACCACCGCACTGAATGAAACGGCGCGGTCGAAACGGCTATGTAAATAGTTCGTATTTTCCGTCCGATATGAAATGAAGAGAAGCACTGATATGGCACCTAGTTCACCCGGTGTTATGGGCTGACATCACGGATAGCCAGCCGTGTCAGTTTCCATAAAAAAAATCTACATGACCTCCTTTCAAAATTTATAATTAAATCAATAACTGTGTTCAACCTATTATTCAACTGAGAAATGTTGTTTCGAGCATTGGAACAGAACTTCATCTAACAAAATTATTTCCATCTTTCCCAGGTCTGGTTCAAGAATCGACGAGCAAAATGCAGACAGCAGCTCCAGCAGCAAACGAACACGCAGATAACTAGCAAATCTTCGTCGAGCACCAAGAACTCCTCATCCATCTCCTCTTCATCCCTCAAGAGCACATCCAACACCAGCTCTTCCAAGCTCAACTCGTCATCTAAAACATCCCATCCCGCTTCCAACCCGACCAACGCATCCAGTATCACAACCTCCTCCCCCAATCTTCCTATAACACCAACCACTTCTGTCAGCCCTCCAATCAACGTTATATGCAAGAAGGAATCAGCCCCAAATACATACGATTCCTCACCCATCAACAAAAACCTTTCGCACCACTATAATTCCTCCGGAGAAGCGTTAAGGCTGTCGAACGCTAAAGACAGTTCTCCGTCCGAAGGAACCCTCTCCTCCAATGTTCACGGCTATGGAGTAACACCTAAGCAAGAGCAGTACAACAGTCCAAAGAGGCTCGACTACTCTAGCAAACTCGACGCTTATGGGGACAAGAGTTTCGGTAGCAGCCTGGCGAAAGATGGATACAATGCCACTGCAAGAATTACTGGCAACTTGACGCCTTTAGGGTCGAATTCGAGTATTATGACTACGCCATCACCTCCGATTACACCGCAGAGTCTGAATGGGCCAGGAAACGTGTACCATCCGGAGAGTTACAACAGTTTCCACTGGCCGGGCAGTACGGATTACATCAGGAGTTACTCGACCTCACACCATCACCAGGGATACGGTCAGGGCGCTTACAATTCGCCCTATTATCCCAGTCAGGTGTGTATTGATTAGAATTCTTTCTAATCCCTAATTTATAATTATTGAAATTTTAAATTACTAAAATATTGCATTGTCTTTATCAACATCCGCCGTCTGTTTGTCTGCCAATGCTTGTTCTGTGAAGTTCGTTCATCGCACTGAGAATATGCGCAGTCCATTGGGCGTTGTTTTTTTTTAACTCGAGAACTGCTCAATCGATTTAAATGTATTCTTCATTAATGCAATTGTACATATGTTGGGGTGGATATAGGCTCTAAATAAAATATCACACTATCGCAAATAGGGACTGAGCAGTATTGTCAGAAGTGTTCGATTTCTTAAAAAAATCTAAGTAAATGTTTCTCTGTTAGAACAACTTTTACGCGAGCACAGCCACGGACACCGCTCATAAAGTATAAGACCTCGCACTAGAACATTCAATGCCACTGAACTGATGAGTCTAGTAAAATATATTGGCGAAGTTCAAGAAGTCACTCAGCCAACTCACAAACCACTCAGCGTTTATAATTATATTTATATTCAACCTACCATTCAACTAGTTCACCCGGTGTTATGGCCTGATATCACGGATGTTGTAGGTGATGTAGCCAACTGTGTCAGTTTCCATAAAAAAATACCTGCTGAACATACGAATCTCTAATCTTCCTCTTATTTCCGTCTTCAAAGGAACGGAAACTCAACAAGCCTTTTCAAATCTCCCTTCACTTCCAGATGGAGTACTTCAACGGTGCGGGTGTCAACCATCAACATGGAAACCATACGCATAGCCACAACCTAACGGCCAACCCGAGCAACCAGTTGTACAACCAGGTAAACTTCGGCAACCATCCCAGCCCGCCTACCTCCTGGTCGACCCACCACAACCTGCTGGCAACCGGTCCAGAGTCGCCGGAGAATCAGAGTCAGAATTCTGCCCACCTTAGTATGCTCCAGGCTTCGCAAATTTCGAACTTTTCGAACACGGGAAACAGCTATTTTGCACCGGAAAAGTACGGAATCAACATGGTTTAGTGTATTGCGAATCTAGTCTGTTCTTAGATTTAAAATGTATAGTAGGTTTAAGTCTTATTTCTTTGGAACGGTGCGAAATTTCAAATGAAAGAGCTTAATGTCCTAATGTGGATGAATGAATTTATCAAGGGCGATATCCTGATATATGACTCTTAGAATTTTCAATATATTTTGGAAGCTCTGTCAATTGAAATTTCGTTGTATTCTAGTGTAAGGACTAAGAATGCGGTTTTCGAAAGTAAAATTTATCTTCTTACTGTTTGCAAATACATATAGATACTGCTTTACTGCCTCTAGCGACATATTTTACCAAACAGTTATTTGTAATTTTACTTTGCAGTATGGAAACTTAATTTTAGAAAACATTTTAGTCTAAATGTTTGACCAGTGAACGTTAAAGAATTATGTGTATTGAATTCTGGGAGAAACCTTTTTTGGTCTTCATTCTAAAACAAATTTATGTTATGAAAAAGTTGGAGTGAATTAATTTATTTTAATTGAAATAAAATGGGGAGCGAACATGACATTAATTAAGAAACATTTAGTTCAAATTAAATTTGAATGATTTTTGTTGTAGTGAAATTTCTCCTATAGGAAATACTGAACTGTTCAATACTGGTTCAGTGATTATTTAATCATTGTTTATAATATTTATAATCCCTGAAATATAGTTTCTTATCTATCAAGTTTATCATACCATATAATAATATGATATATATTGCATGATCATAATTATATCGTATGTTATAATTAAATTTTAACGAAAATTTGCTTTTGTTTTGATATAAAATTTACACCATTTAATATAACAAAATCTACAACATTATTTTTTCTCATTTTTTATCATCATGCTTGCAAGTTTTTACCTTATTTTTATATAGATAAAGCTTGATAAATACGAATTAAATTTCACTATTTGTTAATCTAGTTTTATTTATTATAATTAAATTAGTGAAAACAATCTCCCGATTAATTAAAAATAAAATTTTGTTAACCTTTCCGCGAAAATATACCCACTAAAATAAATTTTAATTCAAATTAACATTTAAAAATCAGTACAACGACTTGAAACTGGTACTAGAAATGTAAAGGAAAAGTATTCTTTCACAATATATCAGTTTTTAGCATCTCCCGAGGTGCCCCCCGCATACACCGGGAAAAATAGTGTACGATTTTACACAATGATAAAGAGACATTATAATATATTTAAATTGTTGTAATATGTATTTTTATATTTATATATTAATATCACGGACTTAGTTCTTCATCATTGATACAACTTATGGTTGTACTGTACTCACTACCTATGTCTTGATATTAATATATTTTTTAATTTAATTTTAATTTAAGTTTGGCTGTAACTTCCTCAAGACTGTTTTTAAACCTATGAAAATATGTTTAATTAAAAGTCTTTCATCATTTCTACCTAGGTATATTTTAGACAATTAAATACTTCATAGACGTTTCAATTTATTGTACAGATTTTTAAATGTGTATGAAATAAATGTTCTTATAAAGTTTGAAAAAATAAGTACTTAACCAGTATTTAATTGTGAACTGGGAGACCAGATTTTGAACTGGGAGAAATTTCACAACATACTTTTTTTTTTAGTTTTGTGTTAAAAGATTCAACGTGAAATTGATAACAATATAGTCCAGCCAATATTTTTAAAAGATTTCAATTGCTTTTTTTTTTGGTACTCCAAAACAAAAATTTAGTCAAATATTATGCAGATATCTCATTGATGCCCGACTTCTGTCCAAACATTTTAAGAAAATGAATACAATTTTGCGAATAGCTCTAGAAAATTTTAATATAAAAATATTGGCTTAGCTATTTTGTTTCAAAATTGGTTGAACTATTCGTGATGAATTAAACGAAATAATACTAAATATGCTAGTTATTGCAAAAAAAAAAATATATATTTGAAAAGTTGGTACACAAAAAGGATTGAGCAAAAATATTGAGGCATGCCACGATCTCTTAATCTCTTAACGACATTCCAACGAAATTCTTTTAAGAAAATGTTAACTTCGAAGGCCTAAACTGTATCGATATATCGCCAAAATATAATTATATTTATAAGACAAAATGGAAACACTATATGTGTAATTTAATTTATATGTAAAACCCAGTACCGTCTATGTTTTAGATAATTATAATAAAAAAAATTCTTTGAAACTACATGCATAATTCCTACGCAGCACAGTGATCCAAACCATATAGTCTTTATTGAAATCTGCTGTTAAGTTCATTTTGTAATTAACATAAATACATGGCACCGTACTAAGAGCGAAAGAAAAGAAAAATCCTTTTTTTTTGCAATTATTTAAATGAAACCCGAAAAATATAGTTTCCAAGGTGTAATTAGATGTTTAAGCCAAATTGCATTTCATTGTAGTATGTATCCTTAAATTGGCTTCCTATGTAAAAAGAGTCCTTAAGTCATATCAGTGAAAATACCTAAGCCTTTATTAATAAGTTTGTATATAATAAATAAAATATAAATCTAGAGATATGCGTAAGTTTGTATATTTGCGTGTTTTTATCAACAAAAAAATGTATATTTAAGTCTGTATGAGGGATAATTGAACTATTTCTGAATTTTAGTATTTTTTTAATGTTAATAATTTTTGACCCTGTGATTATTGTAACTAATTTTATTACCGTGTATTCTTTATACTTTAATACCGAAATTCGGTGTACAGCTTAACATAAAAAAAAAAACTACGGTTAAAATAATGTACAGTATTTATTAATGTAGTGTATGTTCGGTAATATTAATTTTAATAAACTGTGGAAGTATGTCATACTTACTTCCAATGTAGTACATATCCCTAATTTTACGCATTCTGCTAGAACAAAATTTCAAACTGTGTACGGAGTTAGTACCAAATTTAGGGTTACGTTGTGACTCTTATAATTTTTCATATTTTATTCAAATCAAATCTCAATATTTTCAGAATGTTCATACTTTACTTTTGTGTAAGTTATATGTATCTGTGTCTGAAATTTGAGGGTTCTGCTTGGCCCGTCGGAGAGACGTGCAGATAAATGGGACCTCTTTTTTTGTGACACGAATGTTTGAAACCCTAAAATACGACAAATAAATAATGATTACAGTAAATCAAAATTAATAAAAAAAATTCAACGAAAATCAAACCATTTATTTATATTGGAAATAAATTGTTTTTTCTTCACATATCATTCACATTTTCAAAGGAATACAATTTTAAACAATGTATGTGCTTAATTTGAAATTCCGGCTGAAAATAATTTCGTAAATATTTCAGATATAATCAGATAACAAGTTATTTCACTTGAATAGATTTGTTCTTTGTAATTTTTTATTTAATTTCATACAATATAACGATTTATTTGATACTTTTGATTTGACCAACTTCATTGCATGATGTTCCTTCTATGCATAAATAAAAACTTTGTTTTTCTTCTACATCATCTACTGTGAAACATTTTCATATTCTCGATAAATTCTTTACACAAAAACATCAAAATATATGAAGAAGATGAATAATATGTTTCATGAATCAAAAACATTTTTTTTAAAGTAACCTTGAATAAAAAGCAAAACAATATTTTTTTTTCAAATTAAAATTGTATTTTTTAAACTTTATCAAATTAAATACAAAAAAATAAAGAACACATCTATTTACTAAGGAAGAACTGTGTATAGTACAGCAAGAAATAGCATTCCGCGGATGAAAACTGAACTGAGTCCACGTGGCAACACTTTCAGCTGTCATTCTTTGTAAGAAGCTAGACGATCAAAAATGAATGGCAAGCATTATACTTCATTAACTCACTTGTCACTCGTGCTAAACCTTATCCTTTACGAAATTGAGTTCAAAATTGCTCAAATCTAGGGACAGATTAAATGGATGCACTCTACGTTTATTTGTTTAAAAATCATTCGCATTAAATACATATTGCACTTGAACTCGTAACAATTTATAAATTAAATTCGTAAATACCTTCTCAAAATATTCCACTCAATCTACACCCAATCACGACAAGGGACTTGCTTAGAATCTTGAATATCCTTTAAGTACTTTAAGTATGGTGCTGTCAAACATAGCCTTGTCCCTCGGTTTGAGCAATTTTAATATCTATTTTGTTAAGCATAAGGATACAAATTACGTTGGACCCGTTGTCTATTGCATGACAAGCATGCCTGATCGTCAGCCTTTGACTGCGACATCTCTTGAGTGTTGCCAACAAGAGCGATAGTGGCGACATCTGTTTTTGGAGTAATCTTTCTCGCTGGACTATAACTGCATTACTACTGTCAAATGTAATATTTAGGCTAAAATATGTTTAGGAGAGATTGGATGTAATTTTCGATGACTAAGTTATAATATTGTTTAATAGATAATTGAGATATTGAATCTGAATATATGCATATATAAATATGTGTGTGTGTGTATTTTTTCCTACACCAATAAACGTTTCATCTTCCCATCCGCATACAGTAAACAAGTATTGAGAATTAAAAAATAATAAAATTTAATCCGGTATGGTTGGCTCAATCGGAGGCGCCAAAGCACATGCTCCACCCAATATCACCTCCGAGAAAGTAGGTGCCATACTGGAGGCTTCCCTTTGGATTTCTGGCTATAATGAACTAGAGAAGAACACAAACGAAGTTGATATGCGGCCATCTTACAATCAGTACGGTGGTACCAACCCAGTCGGCTACAATTTGCGCCTACCACCTAGCTCGCGCCACCAAGTAAGGGGCAAGGGAAGGGACCTACAGTTTTATGTCGGTTCCAAACGGTGAAGCAGCAGGTGTAGGTATGCACGTAAATTTTTTCGTCATAGAAAACTCATTGGTACACGCCGACCGGAATCGAATCTCGGAACTCCGCACGAAAAGCCGACGCCCCGACCGAGTGGTCTGGGCGTCTGAATGAAACGTGTCGGTCGAAACGGCTATGTAAATAGTTCGTGTTTTCCGTCCAGTTCAGTGTAGTCGACATGAAATGAAGGGAAGAACTGACATGGCACCTAGTTCACCCGGTGTTATGGGTTGACATCACGGATGTTGTAGGTGATGTAGCCAATCGTGTCAGGTTCCATAATAAAAACAATTCTACTGGCACTTTCCGCAGTATCTTGAATTCTTGGCCCCTGGAGCTGTTGTCTCTGTTGTGAAGCCTTATGCCAAGCTATGCCGGAACGTATAGAAGTAGTCAGTCAGTCAGTCAGTCAGCGTGTAAGCGTCCACTGCTGGACATACGCCTCTCCAATCTTCCTCCAGTCCTCCCAGGCCTTCAGCGATACGGAACCACTGCTTTCCGCCGATGTACTTGATGTCGTCGTCCCACCTGGCAGGTGGACTTCCCAAACTCTGTTTTCCTGTCCATCATACTATACATAAGTCGGGGCTCGATTCCCTGGTGTTCGTTCAGTTTGAACCTAAATATTTTTTTTATAGTTTTCGTGCACAATATACCCATCAATCCGGTGAAGAGAAACATCGCGAGGAAAGTACGCTGTGTACAGGGTTGACTGGACAAAATTGCAATTTGCATTAAGTTCGCCGTTCGCACTGCTGCAGCAAGCATAAATACTTAAATAAATAGATAAATAGAAATAATGTATTACTCCAGAAATAAATTACCCACAGAAACAAGCGAAAAAAAAGAAAAGGTGTTCAGTACCTCTGCGAAGAGACTGCTAGGCGTAGCGTACAAATGTTAAATTTGTATCGAATTTTGTGCCCAAGATTCTGTTGGAACAATTATTAAAAATTGTATGTAAAATACATAGTTTAATAGATAGTAGATTAAAAAATTCGATACGAAGTTGCATCGATCCGTGCATGTCGTAAAAGGCGACTAAGGGATAAGGACGAGATGCCGCGCTAAAGGGCGACAGGCTTGCCACCTCTCACCTTGGCACGGTCCGTCCACCGAGTCGTGCAGCAGGTGGGTCTCTGTGCCTTACTTGCCGCTTGATAGGTTTTCCGAATACTTTGCTAAACGTGGTGGTCGATGTTGTGTTGAAATTTTCGAGAGCTCTTGCAGCACAACACCGATTATTCTGCTTACCTCGATTGTCGGGATTCAGCATGTGCGACGTGTGTGTGTGTGTGTGTGAGAGATGCACATTCATAATAAATCTTCCTTATAACGTAATGCATATTTATTTTACATATAACGCGAGCAGGGCCACATACACAGCTAGAACTAAAAAAAATGCGTCTCTGCAGTAAGAAATACCTTCATCAGTTAAGCCTCCCCTGAAACGTGACACTGAGTGAAGCATTTCCAAATCAGTCAATGAACTGAGGCACACAACCCTTTTGTTAGAATGTCAGCCTCGATAGCTCAGTGGTGCAGACAGTCAACTGTCGCTATTGAATGTTAAGCAACGCTGGGTGCGGTCAGTACTTGGATGGGTGACCGCTGACCGTTGGAGGCTGACCGAGGTTCGGATTCCTCGTAAAACTGTAGGTCCCTTCCCTCCTAATCTTACTTGGTGGTAGGGTTTAACCCGCCCGGGTTGGTACAACCGCACTGAACGAAACGTCGGTCGAAACGGCTATGTAAATAGTTCGTGTTTTCCGTCCAGTTTAGTGTAGCCGACATGAAATGAAGGGAAGCATTGACATGGCACCTAGTTCACCCTGTGTTATGGGCTGACATCACGGATGTTGTAGGTGACGTAGCCAACCGTGTCAGGTTCCATAAAAAAAAAAAAAAAAGACCACTGCTTAGAGATGCACACCCCTATAAAGGCGACTAAGGGATAAGTACAAAATGCCGTGCTAAAAAGCGAGAGGCTAGCCACGTCTCGCCTTGGCGCGGTGCTTCCACCGAGTCATGCAGCAGGCGGGTCTTCGTGCCTTACTTGCTGCTTGATAGTAATCTTGTCCTAATATACTATGCAAAACGTGCTGGTCTGTGTTGTGCTGTAAATTAGCAGAGTTTTTGCAGCACAGCACCGATTACTCTGCTTGCCCCGATGGTGCAGATACAGCGCGTGGTGTGTAGTGTAGTGAACTTATTGCCTTAAGGCATTATCTACCTGTCTACCAGTCACACAACCGCATCCAGCTTCGGGTGTATTCTCCTCTAGTCCAGCATAGCCAGCAATTCAAAGGTAAGTCTCTGATATGGCACCTACCTTCAAGGTGATGTTGGCTGGTCTGAGCGTGTACTTTGGCTCCTCTGACACAGCCACCCATACCGGATTACATAAAAAAAACCTGGAATAGTGGATACAATTGACGATTAGCGCATTTAAAATAAATGTATGAGATAAAAATACCTATTTATAATAAATAAAACACGCAAATAAATGCTATGTCTTCTGGCCTGGGCGTCGGTTTCTCTTGCGAGAGGTCCGAGGTTCAAATCCGGTCGGCGGGTACCAATAAGTTTTTTCTGATGAAAACATTTACGTGCGTACCTACACCTGCTGCTTCACCGTTCAGAACCGGTGTAAAACTGTAGGTCCCTTCCGTTGCGTCTTACTAGGTGGTAGGCTCAAATTGTAGCCGACTGGGTTGGTACCGCCGCACTGGATGTAGGTACCTAATATTGCCGCATGGCAGCTTCAGCTTAGTCCAGTATAGCCAGCCATTCAAAGGTAAGTCACCTTGGTATGGCACCTTCTATCTAGGAGGCATAGCATTTGTTTGGTCCTTCTAAGTAAGTCACCCATACCGGATTACATTTAAAAAAATAAATTTTTGAACACATTTCGAATCGGGAAAAATGTGGACCGCACGGGAGTGCCCATCTATTTATTTCCGTCCAAGTACAGCCTGGGCTTTTTTAAGTAGAGCCTAGCAACAGTCCGCAAATCTGCTGGCATGGCACCTAACTGAGCGTGATTTCGCGAGGAGAGGTGTTTTTGGCTCTGTCGAATGCACCATTGGTCTCTCGGCATGTTGGTTTACAGAAAAAGAATGTCCATGGGCATCGTTACACACCTAGTCGTAAAAAAAATTGCCAATATACATACCTACATACACCTTATTCAGTCTACGTATCATCATCATCATCATCATCATCAGCCTGTATCGGTCCACTGCTGTACATAGGCCTCTCCCAAGGCACGCCACCACCAATATACGAATGTAATACTGTTTATGGTAAAGGCATGAAAAGCCAAAACAATTTTGAACATTTCAAATTGCGTCTTCGTTTGACAACAATTCTCGCAAATATCAATACCTTCCTTACGTAAATACACAACTGCCATTTCGATCCCTCCGCTGCAAAATAGCGTATTCCTGAAGTTACATTAGCCAGAACCGTGCTTATATATAGCTATCTGTACGTCTGTCTACAGGGGCGACCGAGAGTTTCTCCAAGGTATATATACAAAGCTGTTGGTATAGATGTACTTGGTCGTGTCGCATCCGACCATTGTGCAAGAATGAGACGGCGTCTGTAATAAATAAGTATATAAAACAACGTAGGTGTCGATTTGGTGAGGGAGAAAAAGGTGAATCGAGTCGGTACCCGACTAACATTATGGTGTTAAGACAGGCGTTATAAGAGCTTTTTTATTAAAAAGGCCCATTCATAACATGAATATTACCTGCATATTATGCAGGTTAAGGTTCTTTATTGACTTTACAATATCTAGCGTTAGTAAGTGCTATAAGGGTGGGACAAGAGCTCTACCAGTAGTGACGCGTTATATTAATCCAATAGCTATACCACTTTAAGATCTAAAACAACCTGCCGTTAGCACCAATTTGTTTTTTGGGTAGGTATGTTTACGATTATGATTTAAAGTGTGTGATTTAGGGCGCCTGAGCCCTGTTGTCACTGAGACCTAGGAAGATCTATTGTGATCACTCAAAAGCATATAGCTCACACCCAAGTCCGATTTCTGTTATGAACCAAGTTATATTCTTGGGGTCGAGTGCCTGTATTTGGCATGAGTTAAAAATATAACCCCCAAGAATATGGCTTCTACTGTAAATTAGCACTTCACATTCACAAAAGGATGTGTATTTCATCCTCTTTTATACAGAACCCGCACACTGAGTCGGTAGGTAACTCTTTGTCCGCCTTTTATCTGGCATAGTCTCTAAGCGTGATTTCGCAGAGAGTGGTGTTATTGGCTGTGTCTGACTGTCCGATAGACTATTCCCAGCCACCGTGTCAGTATATTGAATTGTTTTATTCAAAAGATTTATTCACTATAAAAAAAATTATATATTTTTTTGCTTACATATTGTTACAGCTAAATATGGATGTACAGTTCCCGCTAGCAAATAATGCGTTTCGACCTTTAGAAAAAGACTTCTTATTAGATAGTTCATACTCTACAATAAATTGCAAGGAAATTTTAAAAATTCTGCATTGATTTTCTATATAGAGCTCACAACGAAAGTCGGTGTACCACAGGGAAGAGTTTTATCTCCACATTTCTTTATAATGGCTGAAACATTGGTTGAACTGGGTTGAACTTACTTCGATATCAATTTCGATCCTGGTTATTCGGAGTAGGGTCCCCGGTCTGTACGCAGTTCCCCCGGACCGCGGGGAGACAGGCAAGGGGAGGAGATAAGCGGCTTAACTCCGCCGCTGAGAGGGACGATATTATGCAGGACCCACGCGTGCTAGAAAGAGATGCCCCTACAACATATACGGTACTGGAAATGTAACGAACGCAAACTTACTCGTGTATGAATATTACAAGTACAACACTGTAGAGTTTAAACGTCCCAGTTATGCTTTGAGAATAAGGTAGATATTTCAATGAAAGCGATTGAGTTGATTTGTTTTAGAAGTGAGACAACGCAGAGAAATATATTTTCGCTACTATACTATAGATATTTAGGTGTAAGTAGGTACATTATTAGTTTGCTATGAAAAATATAAATCTAAGTACAGGTAGCGTTGTAAAATACGCTACACGCTTTCATTTATTGTTGTTTTCAATGAACAGAACTTGTAAAAACTCCAACTTAAATTGTCTGCATGAGAACCTGGTTAATTAAGTTATTTCCACTCTTATCCTGTTGGTGGATGTTTAAATTAATAAATCACATTATTATGTAGTTTTCGGAAGGAAACTCTACAGTTATAAGCATTTGTGTGTGCTCTATGCTTTGCGAAAATATTTTCTGTATATCGCCAATGTTGTAAGCTAGGTACCTATTTATTTAGATGTCAAGGATATTCAAGGCTTTTATGAACAACTCGTGACGATGTTGTAAAGGCCTCGCCCTGTTACCGAGAGGCAGTGGGTTCAAATTCTACGGCGGCACCACTTTCTTTCTCATTACGAGTTTGGTGCATTTTCGCCGTGAAAATTATCTGCTTTATTGCTCGATACCCACGTACAACTATTAGATTCCTTCCCTTGCCTTAATTAATATTAATAATGAATAATAGTACACTTTATGCCACTTAATGCGTGGCAAGGGTGGGCTTATTGCCTTAGGCAATTTCCTCCAGTCAACCCGGTGGACCTACATTTTTACATGGAATCCGAACCATGGAGCAGTGGGTGAAGGTATGCACGTAATTTTTTTTTCAAATCTGAAAAAAAGACCATAGATACTGACACGCGTATGTGTGGCTACATTGGATTCGAAGCTCGGACCTCTAGCAAGAGAAGCCGACGCCCTAACCACTCGGCCACCCGCCGCCTTACTACTTGGTAGAGAAACATTCGGGATGAGGTACCTATATTGGTAAACGTTGCACTAAAAATCTAGATAGTGCTTCAATAGTCCGCAAATCTGCTGGTATGGTTTTTAGGGTTCCGTATCCGTCGCACGGGACCTATTACTAACCCTACGCCGTCTGTCCGTCTGTCTGTCCGAGGGCTGTATCTCTTGAACCGTAATAGGCAGCCCGTTGAAATTTTCACAGAATATGTGTTATTATGGCCGATATAGCAAGAAATAATAAAAATAAGAAAAAGTAAAATAATCCACGGTGTTCCCCATACAAGAAACTAAAAAGTGTATGCGCGCCATCTACCAAAAAACAGTATGATGTATTTTAACTAATCCATAGGTGGCGTGAGTGGCGCTGACAATGACATGGCGATACGGAACCCTCGGTGCGCGAGTTCAACTCGAACTTGGCCGGTTTTCTTAGATTTCCGTACTCCATACGGAAGCCGTAACGACGTGATACGTCAAAGAACTAAGGTAGTCGACATTGCTAAGAAAATAAGCAAGCTGAAGTGGCAGTGGGCTGGGCACATCGGTCGCAGACCCGACAACCGATGGGGTAGACGGGTGCTCGAATGGAGGCCACGTACAAGCAAACGTAGCGTGGGACGCCCCCCGGCTAGGTGGACAGATGACCTAAAAAAGGTAGCCGGGAGTGGATGGATGAGAAGAGCGGAAGACCGCGTGTGGTGGCGTGCCTTGGGAGAGGCCTATGTCCAGCAGTGGACCGATACAGGCTGATGATGATGAATACGGAAGCCGTACTAAGCCTACAACGTCTGTCTGTCCGTTCGTCCGTCTGATGGCTGTATCTTTGGAACCGTAATAGCTAGCCGGTTGAAATTTTCACAGAATATGTGTTATTTTGGCGAACATAACGACGACAACAAAAAATGATAAAGTGAACAATTAAGGGGGGTCCCCATGCAAGAAACGTGTTTATTCAACGGTTTTATTTATTTGTGGTGCGGAAACCTCGGTGCGCGAGTTCGACTCGCACTTGGCCGGTTTTTTTATAAAAATTCGATTCGGGTGGCTGTGCTTAAAATTCCAATGGTGATCATACACAACCGATAAAATCAATCGTCGTGAAACCACGCTCAGAGAGGCGCCATGCCTTTGATGATCAAAAGGAGTGTTTTGGTTGTTGTAGGTAGTACAAGCAACGACATTCTACTTTCTGGACGGGCCCTCGTCATACAATTTACCGGTAGAAAGGTGCGATTGGAGTACTTCTATATATTGCCAATATTAAAACAGCGTAAGTGCGCGAGCGCCTCATACATCACGTTACGTTTCCGCTCTGTGAACGTCGATAGAGTAAGACGGTTACATGGCAATTTGATACGTTTATAGGAGAGACAACGATTGGAGAGGGTGCTGAATGCTCACCAATAGCGCGCCTCAATTCGGTGCGTTGTATGCCACTTCCCGATAATTTAATTCGTTGAGTACAAGTATAAGTTGTACCGTGTGGGGCCTGTACTTTAAAAGAATAGCCCCACTGCATCTCTCCCCGTGTATGTCGTAAAAGGCGACTAAGGAATATAACTCCCTTCTTATATTACTAGGTGGTAGGGTTTAACCCGCCCGGGTTGGTACCACCGCACTGAATGAAAGGTCGGTCGAAACAGCTATATAAATAGTTTGTGTTTTCCGTCCAGTTCAGTGTAGCCGGCAGGACTGATGGGAAGCACTGACGTGGTACCAAGTTCATCCGGTGTTATGGTACTCGGTACAGAATTCATTCATTCATAATAGTCTTCTTCTAGGTACACCGTTAATAACATCACCTGTTCGAGTTGTTACCCCGCCTATCCCTTACAATTCTTGTTTAATTATCATACCCAAATATCTCATCCAACATCCAATATATCTACTTTATCACCCCAATAAATGAACGAGAGAAATGTAATAAAAATAGCGGCATGTGGCCACTAGATGGCGCAATATCGTGCGATCGAGTGTTTTTAAACAAAAGCCGCGGTCTCTCTGCTGCGGCCAATATTAAAAACATTTTGACATTTGCGTGCAGCGTAATTTGCGGGAAGAGCGCGGCCATTTTGTCCTGTCACTCGTACGTTCGCTGCGCTGCTGCTGCTGCGGTCGCGTGTAAATGTTGTATTGAAATGCGAGAGTCAAGAAGGATTTTCCATATCGCAAATTTAATTTATCACGCGCTCACACAGAATATAGAGAGGCGACCAAAAACAAACCGGTGCTGTGGACAGACGGTCAGACAGACGGTCAGACAGACGGCCAGACAGACGGCCAGACAGACGGTCAGACAGACGGCCAAACAGACGGTCAGTCAGACGGTCAGACAGACGGTCAGACAGACGGTCAGTCAGACGGCCAGACAGACGGTCCGGTCAGACAGAAGACCAGACAGACGCTCAGACAGACGGCCATACAACCGGGCACAAGGAAGGTTGACTGGAAGAAATCACTACCAGCCTTTGCAGAAGAAAGAAATAAATTATTTTTAAATACACACATACCACACACGCTGTATTCCGACAATCAGGGTAAGCAGAGTAATCGGTGTTGTGCTGCAAGAACTCTGGAAAATCGCAAGACAACATCGACCACCACGTTTAGCAAAGTATTCGGACAAGATAACTATCAAGCAGCAAGTAAGGCACGAAGACCCACCCGCTGCACGAGTCGGCGGAAGGACCGTGCCAAGGTGAGAGGTTGCAACCCTGTCGCCCTTTAGCCATTGACTCTTTAGCACGGCATCTCGCCCTTATCCCTTAGTCGCCTTTTACGACATGCACGGGCAGTTGGGCTATTATTTTTAAGTACCGGTCTCACACAGTACCTACTTGTATTTAAGAGTACATTAAGTACTTATAAATAATTAACCCATACTACCGCTCACAAGAATATTATTATTTTACAGACAGAGATGTTACCTACTTAAAAATCTGACACCACATGCATCTCGCAGTAGGTATAGACGCATGCACAAATTCACCGAACATTCCAAATCGAAGACATGGCATGCAACCCCGCCGCGGAGACAATGGAGGCATTAGGGCAAGTGAAATGAGCATTGAGAACCAAAGACTTGTTAAGGGGGTGTGTAACACAATCCTCACATACATTATTAACGGCTTCTTAAGCACGCGAGTACTTTCTGTATTGAATTTAAGCCACGTATTAAGGGGGAGGGGCGGCTCTGATTCGCGAGGGGAAACAAGTGCGGGGTTGTAGACAACAAATATTGGACATTTGGCGGTAAGGGAAGTATTCCTTTTGGTCCACTGCCTGTTGGAGTGCACACTGAGTGGGAGTTTTTTTTTATTCTATTGGTATCGCGTCTGTCGCGGTGGGCAAGGAGTTTTTGGTTGCCTTTGGGGATTTAAAACTATATATATTAACACTTTCCTGCGGTGCAAAGCGCGCAAAAAATTTATATTAGATTTTATTTGGTCCCTCTTTTTTTTATTTTTTATTATGGACACTGACACGGTTGGCTAGATCACCTACAACATCCGTGATGTCAGCCCATAACACCGGGTGAACTAGGTGCTGTGTCAGTGCTTCCCTTCGGTCGTGCCGGCTACACTGAACTGGACGGAAAACACAAACTATTTACATAGCCATTTCGACCGACGTTTCATTCAGTGCGGTGGTACCAACCCGGGCGGGTTGAACCCTACCACCTAGTAAGGTAAGAAGGGAAGGGACCTACAGCTTTAAGTGGAATCCGAACCACGGTCAGCCTCCAACGATCGAGCGGTCACCCATCCAAGTACTGACCGGCCCAGCGTTGCTTAACCATCAATAGCGACAGTCGACTGTCTGCACCACTGAGTTATCGAGACTGACTAAATCTAGTTGTACTATTAGTTCTACGATAGAACAAAATGGCAAAAAAAAGTCCAGACAGTTCTACTGCTCAATGTTACATACCGCACGCTATATCCCGATAATCGGAGTAAGCAGAGTAACCGGTGTTGTGCTGCAAGGACTCTGGTAGATACAGCGACCGCCCACGTCTAGCAAAGCATTCAGACAGCACTGACATGGCTCCTAGTTCACCAAGGTGTTGTGGGCTGACATCACGAATGTTGTACTAGGTGATGTAGCCGCAATTGTGTTAGTTTCTATAAAAAACCGGCCAAGTGCGAGTCGGACCCGCGCAACTAGGTTTTCGCACAACATGAAATTTTGTATTGGAAAGAAATAAAGTATATTCTGTTCTATTTTAAACTATTATTATCTCAGTTAAATTCGAGCCACCTATATCAACTTAGCCTACAATTACAAACATAACTGGTAGAGTAGCTAGGTAGAGCCTTCAGGTTTTTTGTCTACTTTAGAATTGTGTAATAAATAACGTATATTTTCTTAATAAGCACTGCAACATTGTACCGTGTGGGGCCGGCACTTTAAAAGAATAGCCCCAATGCATCTCTCCCCATGTATGTCGTAAAAGGCGACTAAGGGATATGACTCCCTTCTTATATTACTAGGTGGTAGGGTTTAACCCGCCCGGGTTGATACCACCGCACTGAATGTAAGGTCGGTCAAAACGGCTATTTAAATAGTTTGTGTTTTCCGTCCAGTTCGGTGTAGCCGGCACGACCGAAGGGAAGCACTGACGTGGCACCAAGTTCACCCGGTGTTATGGGCTGACATCACGGATGTTGTAGGTGATGTAAGCCAACCGTGTCAGTTACAATTATAACGAACGAGCCGCTTCTCAAAATCGTTCCTGTGCCGAACGATCTTTCGATGAGCGTGTTTTGGCACCTAAAACCTGGGTGTCTTCAAAAGCCGTGTAAATAAATTACCTGATAACCCTTTGTCCACCTCATAGCTGGCACGGCACCTAAATGAGCGTGTTTTCGCGGGGAGAGGTGTTATTGGCTGTCGTTGGGCACAGCCACCCATGCTGGTTCTCTACAAAATGGCCAAAATATCATTCGCAGATATGGAACGTAATGGTGCTGAGAAAATTGCAATAAATTATGTTTCGGTCTGCAGCTAAACTGACGTGGCGCCAAATTGAATCTGCGTTCCTTTTTCAAATTATTTTCACGAATTTAAACACGCCGACCCGACAGCGGTCAGCGCTCCGCTTTATAATAATACTATGAACAATTCGGCCGCTTTAAAGCGATCCTGTGCATTTGCTTGTTCGATTTTGAACGATTAGACGGTTACGTTGGGCAGGAGAGACATTAACGTGAGGTAATTAAAATTACGTTAGAAATATAATGTAGGTATATAATAACGTTATAAACTATAATAAATGCTTTCTTCCATACTTATATAAGGTGCCTCTATATTAGCTGCAAATATTTTGGGAGGGTTCCATAACCGCTAAGCAGCAGAGTAATCGGTGTTGTGCTGCAAGTACTCCTGTAAATTACAGCACAACACCGACCACCACATTTAGCAAAGTATTCGGACAAGATAACTATCAAACAGCAACTAAGGCGCGAAGACCCACCTGCTGCATATTATGACTCGGTGGAAGCACCGTATCCAGGTGAGAAGTGGCTGGCCTGTCGCCCTTCATCTGTCATCTTTTCCTTATCACCTTAGTCACCTATTAAAATTTAACGTGGAATTTTAAATGAGTAAGTACTTACATACTTATTGTTTTTTTTTATAAATAAAATTTTAATACCATAAAAATATTGCGTAAGTAGACATACGCGCAAAAGCCGATATTCCTACTTACTTCACATCTGTCGCTGCGAGCGCCCCTAAATTGTCTATGGATCTTTTGACTTTTTTTATATCGTTTAGGAAACAAACGGAAAATTTCGTGTAAAGGAAAGTGCCAATTTTGCTTGTTCGATAATTTTCAAACGATTTTCCGTAATGTGAAATCTTTTGATCTATGAAGCGATTTGGAAGTAAATTTAACTCGGTTTTTCGATTTGCACGCTTCGCCTCTTGCGATTTATGTGTTTGAGCACGTTGGGGGAATCGACGCAAAAGGCGACTAAGGCACAAGGACAAGATTCCGTGCTAAAGGGCGACAGGTTAGCCACCTCTCACTTTGGCACGGGCACTGACCTTCTACAGTAGGCGGGTAAGTGTCTTCGTGCCTTCTTGCCGCTTGTTAATTGTCTTGTAAAATGTCTTGCTAAACGTGTTGATCGGTGTTGTGCTGTAATACACCAGCGTTCTTACAGTACAACACCGATTGCTCTGCTTACCCCGATTGTCGGCATACAGTGTGATGATATGTATGTATATGAATGTAAAATTTTTAAATAAGTCAAGAAATTTTTAAACTGCTATAAATGGTGTCCACTGCTGGACATAGGCCTCTCCCAAGGCACGCCACCACACGCGGTCTTCCGCTCTTCTCATCCATCCACTCCAGGCCTATGTCCAGCAGTGGACCGATACAGGCTGATGATGATGATGATGATGATGATAAATGGTGTTGCTATATTCAATAAATTATCCATACTGTTGATTTTTTTGGAAGATTTTGCATTAATTTTTTTTTTTTTTATTTCGAATATTTTTTTTGGATTGTACCTACATGTCATGCCGATTCCGAACATGTACTACTTACCCTATAAACAATTATTTGTACTATTCAAATGTTATTATTCATATGTTACATTCAACCATCCCGTAGCGGATATTTTTAATTCTTACATTTTAAAAATATCTTTTAGAGTTTATGCAAAATAAGTTCTTTTTTTTTATTGATACGCGAGACTCTTGGCGTCGCCGTCAGCACTTTAGGCAGCTCTACAGTATAAGGATGCATTCCCTGTCTGTTACGCGTGGACGTTCTCCAATATCGCACCTAATTTCAACTGGATACGATCAAGTGTTTAGAACTTATGACCTATGACAGAAAGACGAACGGGCGCATGAGTCGTTACGTCTTCACCTCTTTGTGGTACGGAACCTGAAAACGCCGAATTGGTACCACCCAATTACAGAACTGACGCATGGAGTATGCCAACCTGGTAACAAATTCGTGCGACGAATTTGTTAACCTAACCCCGGCTCAATTTATTTGTTTCTCGAAGTATAACTCATATAGAGATGAAACCTTCAAAAGACATAACCAAATTGAAAGTTTCTATTCTAGAAACAAGTGTCTTTTTGTAGTAAATTTTTGTAGTAAAAGTCGCCTGACAGTTTACGCTTATTACCATTTATCACTATCTGGGCTGCATGTAAATACTTCCAATAAAAAAGTTTTTTATGTGGTTATACAAATAAAAACCATAATCGCCTAACATTAATAGCCTAATAAAGCTTACCAAAGAAAATGTAAAAAAAATCTGTTAAGTGCGAGTTTTACTTGCGCACGGAGGTTTCCGTATCTATCCGCTATTATCCGCCTATCTTTTGTCTTTCAACATTGCAATGTATAAAAGCCTGTGGCGCCATCTATTATTCAATAGTGTGACTAATCGATTTTTCAGACGTTTGTTGTATGGGAGACCCCCTGAATTTTTAACATTTTCTTATTTTTCTTATTTGTTGTTATATCCGCCATAGTAACACATATTCTGTGAAAATTTCAACGGGCTACCTATTACGGTTCAAGAGATACAGCCCTCGGACAGACGGACGGACGGACGGACGGATGGCGGAGGCTTAGTGATAGACTTCCGTGCGGCATACGGAAACCTAAAAATGACTGTAACTTATTTTAATAATCCAACCATGAGATCAAAAAACCAAAACGCTATGCCCTACACCAGTGGTGCCCAAACGGTCGATCGCGATCGACAGGTCGATCCCAAGAGGTTTTTAGGTCGATCGCTGAAAATATGTAGAGCAAAAGGCAATTCGTAGACCCATCAAAGAATTCATAATATTTGTTGTGACAATATTTTCCGGGTCGTCTTCCGCAAGGACCGCAATATTAACAAATGGGCATAAAATATGTAATGAACATAGCTTTTAATTCAAACAAAAATTACTACAAATTATTGAACAATGAAAATTTTTGGTACAAGTCGATCTTACAACCTTGAATTTTTTGTTGGTAGATCTTCATAGGAAAAAGTATGGGCACCACTGCCCTACACGATACCACTGCACCATCAGAGCCACATGTATAGTGCCCGGGACGGATCTCGGCGTGTCGTCGCCGCAGCGGGCGACGCGCCACGCGAATAAACTATACAAGTACGGTGCGGGTGCGAGGGAGAATACTGACGAACCGCTGCGGCGGCGACACGCCGACATCCGCCCCGCGCATTATACGTTCAAACGAATATCCGATTGAGTTATTTACGGTGACGTCATTTTTATGCGCGCGTTTAGGTAGGAGTATGTGCGGAGTTACAATGAAAGATAGATTGAGAAATAGTGTAGTGCGAGAGAGAGCGCTGTGGGTTGTAAGAAGATATAGTGACAAGGATTGAGAAAGAAATGCTTCGGTGGTTCGGTCATGTTGGAAGAATGGATGATAGGAGACTAACGAAAGAAATTTATGAAGCGAATGTGAGTGGAAGAGCCGGGAAGGGTCGCCCTAGGCCCTAGACGAACGTACCTGGACCAGATCGGGCATGTGCTCAAAAAGGGTCAAGTGCGTAGTACCCTTAACCGACGAGCATGCATGAAGAACATTATGGGAGTGGAAGAGGCGGCAGAGGTGTGTCAGGATCGTGGCACATGGAGATCCGTTGTCTCTGCCTACCCCACCGGGAAACAGGCGTGACGCTATGTATGTCATTTTTAAGAACGTTTACTACAAGGAGACACTCCACAAAAAAAAAACGCCACCAAATTGAAACGTCCTCACTTTTCATCTCATCTAGATAAGCATTCTATTGTCTATGGCTGCCTCTACTCCCAGCTCTGTGGCACGCGGCAAGACCATAGATTAAATATGCCACGTGCTTGCGAATGCACAAATTGAGGTTCCTATTACAGGGTGCGTATTTTTCCCTTTCACAGTATAAGGGGCGTGCTTGAAGAGTGATGATATTTGACTTAAGGCCCCATACAAGCGAGCGAGCACGGTGCCTAATTCCACGGGCGCAAGCAAGATAGTGACACGCCGTTTTTTAGGGTTCCGTATCCGCTACGGGACCCTATTACTAAGCCTACGCCGTCTGTCTGTCTGTCTGTCTGTCTCTTGTATTGTATCTCTTGAACCGTAATAGGTAGCCCGTTGAAATTTTCAAAGAATATGTGTTATAATGGCGGATATAACAACAAATAATAAAATAAGAAAAATTAAAAAATTCACGGGGGTTCCCATAGAAGAAATCAAAAAGTGTATGCACGCGCGCCATCTACCGAATAAAGTGTGAAGCATTTTAACTAAGCATGACATTTAACTAATATGAAGCATTTCATAAAACACGCCATACCCTTTTAATGCGCTATGGGCCTATATAAAGGCTATGGGCCTATATGAAGCCTTATTGCGTTACGTACAAATACAGAGTTTGTTAGGAGTTGAGCAAACAGAGAAGAACTCAAATCTTATATGTGCAATCTTATATGTACATAGGAGATTTAGGTTATATACCTATGTATGAAAAAAGTGACAAAAAGTTTCCAAAATAAAAAGTCGTAGATAAAAAAAAATTCACTTTCAGGTGTAGTTTCTCGTCGTATGTACCCTTCAGGTAAGACATAGACAAAAATATTTTTTTTTTATATGGAAACTGACACGGTTGGCTACATCACATACACCATCCGTGATGTCAGCCCATAACACCGGGTGAACTAGGTGCCATGTCAGTGCTTTCCTTCGATCGTGCCGGCTACACTGAACTGGACGGAAAACACTAACTATTTACATAGCCGTTTCGACCGACGTTTCATTCAGTGCGGTGGTACCAACCCGGGCGGGTTGAACTCTACCACCGAGTAAGGTAAGAAGGGAAGGGACCTACAGTTTTACGTGGAATCCGAACCACGGTCAGCCTCCAACGGTCGAGCGGTCACCCATCCAAGTACTGACCGCGCCCAGCGTTGCTTAACAATCAATAGCAACAGTCGACTGTCTTCATCACTGAGCTATCGAGGCGGACAAGTACTGGAACATGCACCCCTGCCTATATTGGTGCCCGGAGCAATTTTGCTTCCACCCCACACGTGACCTACTCGTGTCGGCTTGTTCAAAGTAAATTTAACTAATTGAGTGGATTGTCGGACTAGCCGCTTAGTTGTCTAAACATAGGGATAAGTAAGAGGGAATTTAGGATTTTCCTGGTTTTCAATAGTACCAAATTTTTTTTTATCATCTAATTATTCATTTATTTATTTATCTCTCTTTTTTTTTATGTAATCCTGTATGGGTGGTAGAGTCGGAGGGGCCAAAGCACATGCTCTAACCAGCCAATATCACCTCCGAGAAGGTAGGTGCCATACCGGAGACTTCCCTGGATTACTGGATACTGGACTAGAGGAGAACACAACCGAGGTTGCTTGCGGCCATCTTACATCCAGTACGGTGGTACCAACCCAGTCGGCTACAATTTGAGCCTACCACCTAGTAAGGGGCAAGGGAAGGGACCTACAGTTTTACACCGGTTCCGAACGGTGAAGCAGCGGGTGTAGGTATGCACGTAAATTTTTTTCGTCAGAAAAAACTCATTGGTACACGCCGACCGGATTCGAACCTCGGACCTCCCGCATGAGAAGCCGATGCCCAAACCACTCGGTCACCCGCCGCTTAATCTCTATCTCAATCTATATCTCTACTTATTATAAAAAGGAACGTCTGTCTGTATCTATGTATGTATGTGTATGTATGTTTGAGGTAAACTCCGGAACCGCTGAAAAGATTTTGATGCGGTTTGCACCAATGTCAAGAGTAGTTATTGAGGCGCACTATAGGCCTATACATATACCATCACGCTAAATAACAATAGGGCTGAGCAGAATCAGAGAAAGTATAGTATGAACGGAATTTAGTGTCGATTGGTAGTGCCGGATGGATAGAAAAAAGAAGGACGGAAAAGAGGGGGTGGGAGGGGGAGGAGGCGTCGGAGAGAAGGAGGGGAGGAAGGGATAGAGAGAGAGAAAGAGAGATAGAGAGAGAATATAAGAGAAGGTTAAATTTGCGTTTAAATGGGATTTGCTATTAAATTTCATATATAACGATTACAACCAAAGCCTAATCGGTATAGTATATAGGATAATAAGATAACATACTACGCATATATTTATATACATAAGACCCGTAACCGACTATAGCATGCATGAAGACCATAATGAGAGCGGAAGAGGCGGCAGAGGTGTGTCATGATCGTGGCGCGTGGAGATCCGTTGTCTCTGCCTACCCCACTGGGAAACAGACGTGACGCTATGTATGTATGAATGAATACGTATCTCGAAAAGTCAGTCATGTAGTATCTGCTCTACGATGGCTGCATCATAGTAAAAGAAGACGAGTAAGATAACTGGAGGCCATTTTTAAAATAACTACCTACGCTGCGCCGAGCCTCCAGGGATGTCACAACTCACAACACTAACACAATTGACAGGCAGTGAGCCCATCATGGTGGAAATGCTATTCTTTAAAATTATTATGTACATTTATGTATTTTTTATTTATAGACCAAGAGCCAGCTCCCAAAATTAATGAATTACTTAATAACTTGGTTGGTCGCTAGCAGTCATGAAAGTGTCCGCGGTAGGAGCTGTGGCCATTTATAGAAGACAAAACCGCGCGAAATTGCGTTGTGCGTCTGAACAAACAACAACAAGTCTGAACAAGTCGACAACCGCGGGCCCGCGCGCGGCGCCGCCGCGGCGCAGTCTTCGCGTGCGCCGCGCGGCCGCGCCCGATGCCGGGGTTCGCGAATGGTTTTTGCAGCTAGTACCTAGCTATTAATAACTAATTAATACTATAATTAAATACTAATAGGTACTTTGCTCTGACGTTACCGAGCCAGGTCTCAAGTCAATTCCTTCGCTTAGTACCTACTCGTATTAATAACTTACATAATTTAACTACATACTTTAATAATATTTTTTATGTTACTTACCTTTCGATGGGAGCAGGTAATGAGAATAATGTTAACTCGCGATTCGAGCCTGATCTATTCATGCAGCCGCGTACACACTGCAGAAACGCGGAGCCATTATGTTAGTGCAATAAAATAAAATTCGAATAATAATACTTTCTATCGCGAAGCAGCAGGCGGCAGGCAGCGGCCGTCACGTGGTGTGCGTCAGCGAGCGCGGGGGCGGGGCGACCATCACTGACTACGCGCGAGAGACAGTGAGAATGCATGTAGTGGTTGTATACAGACAGCGTGCGCAGGCGCGCGCTTGTGTGAGTGCGAAATTGGCGCGTTTGTATGAAGACGGCTAACTTGTGTGGTTTAACTATGGCTGCATGCTCTACATGTAGAGTTGTATGTACCGTGTGGGGCCGGTACTTTAAAATAATAGCCCCACTGCTTCTCTCCCCGTGTATGTCGTAAAAGGCGACTAAGGGATATGACCATCGACGTATATGTGCCAAGGCACTAGACTGGCAGATCGTAGTGAATCCTGCGGCGCACGGACCGCCAGTGTAACATTCGCGCCAGTGTCGCAAATGTTATAGTGCTAAACTATTCTATTCCATACATTAGAATATAGAAGAACACAACATTCGCGACTCTAGCGCAAATGTATAAATGTGCCTCTCACAGCTAAGACTTTCCAGGTGCGAGAGAGACAAATAGCAGTCTCCCTTACGCACGCACGCACCACGAGTAGCGCTTCTAGCTTCTAACGCGCGCGTTTATCCCTTTCGAACTCACGGTGGCGCTATTAACACGTGCGTGCACTTGAACGTAGGCTGAACGAAATAGCAAATCTATTGATACGCAGCAATGCAATAAGTTAGAAAGAGATGAAGTGACTAATCGTCGTTGCGGATATGGATAAATTTAATACTGGCTTAAAAAATCAATTAAACTAAATAAATAAGAAAGAAATAAAAAAAATATGATGTACTTACATGTGATAGATATGTTATGCCATCCGTCTTTTTGGAGTTTCGGTGGTTGTGATTGCAGTTTTTAAATGCACAACACGGCATTTTGTTGCGCACCGCACCGTCTCACTCACTCACACTGTACAACACACACAACAACCATACTCGCTGACAGTGAACAAGCGACTGTCGTTCAATCGTTCCCAAATCAGCGCCGTTAACGATTGTTTTGCGGCGTTTGAATGTATGAAACCTGCCATCTTACCTTACCTTTAGGTACATATACATCGATGGATATGACTCCCTTCTTATATTATTAGGTGGTAGGGTTTATCCCGCCCGGGTTGGTACCACCGCACTGAATGAAAGGTCGGTCGAAACGGCTATGTAAATAGTTTGTGTTTTCCGTCCAGTTCAGTGTAGCCGGCACGACCGAAGGGAAGCACTGACGTGGCACCAAGTTCACCCAGTGTTATGGGCTGACATCACGGATGTTGTAGGTGATGTAGCCAAACGTGTCAGTTTCCATAAAAAAAAAAAAAGTCGTGTAGAGATTGTAGAGTCTACAATCTCTACACAACGAGATGCAAATACACTTAAAGTACATTATTTTGGCAGATCTTTTACACCTTTTACTTTTTCGATTTTTATTTTATTTTATTTTATTTTTATATTATAGGTATTTGGAAAATCAACAGTTTATAGTACATACATATAGTCGCCAGCGGTTTTTCGTATAAATTACTAAACCAGTAAAAATTTTTTCTCGTGTTTACATTAAAGACATTCACAAAAATTGTTAAATTTTTAGCTCCCAAACGGATGGATAGATTTGGATGCGGGTTTTTTTATTAGAAATCTGGTTTAATCGGGATGGTTCTTAACTATGTTTGTAATCAAGTAATTGAGTAATAAAAAAAAATATTATCTTAAAAAGGGGACCGATTTGCATGCGGTTTATTTTTAAAACTTTTAAAATTAAAATTTAGGCAACCCAGACCATTTAAAAGTCAAAAATAATTTATGTTTACTTACTTAAAGGAGTCGGGGGACCGCTGAGTAAATAAAATATGAAAACTCAGAGCTGCGCGGGTATTAGCTTAGCGGTCCCCCCGACTCCTTTAAGTAAAATTTTTTTTAGACTTTTTAAGGGTTGGGGTTTTTTAAATTTGTAATTTATAGCTGACATTAGACTGACGGAGACGATCGGTGTAACAATACTTTAAACATATTCGAACCAAGTAACGACGTCCAAACAGACTCTACCTACCCTAGCATAATCCACCAACATGCATTTTATTTCCACCATCATATACATAGGTACTCATAAACGTTGTATTTACGAAGGGATAGGTATAAAAGGGATTAGCCCTACAAAGAAACTATCGCAAGGAACCGAACCCCGGACGTCGGGCCAAAGATACGTTGACACAAAGCCGAAGGTTGCGAAATTTAAAAAATAAATTTCCGATTAAAAAACAACAAAGCACGGATTAAACGTCACGCTCCATTGCCCGCTCGCGGGAGAATAAAAATTGGCGGGGCTTTTTTACGTTCCAATTTTGAAATTGACGTTCCAGGTGCGTCGTATTTTATTGGCGTCATGGATTCAAGCACAAGATAAAAACATTAGAATTACATACCTACCTAAAACCTATAGAATACTAAGCGCGGTCACAACTAGTGTGGGTAACCGTTCGACCGTTGGAGACTGACCGTGCTTCGGATTCCACGGAAAGCTCCATTCCCTTCTTCATTCACACTAGGTCTAAGGTTTAACCTGCCCGGGTTGGTACCACCGCACCACATGAAAGGTCGGTCGAAACGGCTATGTGAATACCTAGTTCGTATTTTCCGACCAGTTCAGTGAAGCAGACTCTTGCAAAGGGAAGCACTGACACTATTAAGGCAAGGTTCGGATTCCTCGTAAAACTGTAGTTCCCTTCCCTCCTAATCTTACTTGGTGGTAGGGTTTAACCCGCCCGGGTTGATACCACCGCACTGAATGAAACGTCGGTCTAAACGGCTATGTAAATAGTTTGTGTTTTCCGACCAGTTCAGTGTGGCCGGCACGATCAAAGGGGGAAGCACTGACATGGCACCTAGTTCACCCGGTGTTATGGGCTGACATCACGGACGTTGTAGGTGATGTAGACAACCGTGTCAGTTTCCATAAAAAAAAAAAAGGCGCATTGAAATGTAGAAAATGCAAGCTCTGTATAGTAGTCGGCAAGAAAAAATAATGAACGTCGACTTTAGAAAGAGACAATCCGGTTGTAGAGCGTCGTCCCTGTCAGACATAGACGTGCGAGTTCGCGCGACAGGGACGACGCTCTACAACCGGATGGTCTCTTTTTAAAGCTCCATGTTCATAACTTACTGTCGAGTACTGTACGCAGTAACTATAGCCAGCGTATCATGCCATTGAAAATAAAAGCAAATAGAGAAATAATATGAGTATTAAAAAACCGGCCAAGTGTGCGTCGAACTCGCGAACCGAGGGTTCCGTATCGCCATGTCATTGTCAGCGTTGCTTCATACTGTTTACGGTAGGTGGCGCGCATGCACTTTTTAGTTTCTTGTATGGGGACCCCCGTGAATTTTTTACTTTTTCTTATTTTTCTTATTTCTTGTTATATCGGCCATAATAACACATATTCTATGAAAATTTCCACTGGCCACATATTACGGTTCAAGAGATGCAGCCTTCAGACAGACAGACGGCGTAGGCTTAATAATAGGGTCCCGTACGACGGTAACGGAACCCTAATAAATTCAAACTAGCACCACAGAATACTTAATGGCTAGCACCCCCAGCATTCGACCTTCAGGTATGGTAAACAAGCGAGCTTGTTTTTCCTTCACCGCAGCGAGCGGACGACACTTTGCGCTCTGTCTGCGCGCGCATCGATTTGGTTTTATTTTAACGTTTATCGACCGACTGTGCGCACAGGGCCGAACTGTGACCTACGTACCTACCTAACGTAGGTATGGCGTGGCGTGATAGCCCCGCTGCATCTCTCTCCGTGCATGTAGTAAGGCCGGCTAAGGGATAACGACAAGGTGCGGTGCTAAAGGGTGACAGGTTGGCCACATCTCACCTTGGCTGGCACGGTCCTTTCACCGAGTCATGCATGTATGTGTGTATGTGTGTATGTACGTAGGTATATTCACATTTAGATATTTATTTTGCCATATTGAACACTAGCTGTTGCCCGCGGCTTCGCTCGCGTGAATTTCGTATTCCAAAGAAGAATGTATGTAACTAAGGGCGAGGCCGAAGGCCGAGCTGCTTTCAGGTAAACTATAAACCTTTCTAAAATAAAGGAAGTAAGTAAGGGCGAGGCCGAAGGCCGAGCTGCGATCAGGAAGACGATAAACCTTCTGGAAGAAAGGAAGGAACTAAGTGCGAGGCCGAAGGCCGAGCTGCGTTCAGGTAAACCAAAAACCCTCTTCCGCCTTCGAGCCTCGCCCTTAAAGACTTCCTTTCTTCGATAGAATATAATATCGTTTACTCAATCTATTTATTTCATAAAAATAAAAAAGTAATATTAATAACAAAAGAATTAAAACCTACCTAACGTCAGAAGCGTGGACTTTATAATAAAATTTAAATTAAATTAACTCAATCTTAATATTAATTAACTTTATTCAAGATGGTTTAGCTTCTTCCTGAATGCAGCTCGGCCTTCGGCCTCGCCCTTAGTTACTTGCTTTCTTCGAGATCGTTTATCATTTGTCAGAACGTAGCTCGGCCTTCGGCCTCGCCTTAATTACTTACTTTCTTCAAAAATGTTTACCTTCTTCCTGAACGCAGCTCGGCCTACGGCCTCGCCCTTAGTTACTTGCTTTCTTCGAGATGGTTTATGGTCTTTCCGAATAGAGCACGGCCTTCGGCCTCGCCCTTAGTTACTTACTTTCTTCAAGATGGTTTAGCTTCTTCCTGAACGCAGCTCGGCCTTCGGCCTCGCCCTTAGTTACTTGCTTTTTTCGAGATGGTTTTTCAATTATGAGAACGTAGCTCGGCCTTCAGCCTCGCCTTAGTTGCTTACTTCCTTCAAGATGGTTTAGCTTCTTCCTGAACGCAGCTCGGCCTGCGGCCTCGCCCATAGTTACTTACTTTCTTCGAGAAGGTTTATGGTCTTCCAGAATCGAGCTCGGCCTTCGGCGTCGCCCTTAGTTACTTACTTTCTTCAAGAATGTTTTTCTTCTTCCTGAACACAGCTCCGCCTTCCGCCTCGCCCTTAGTTACTTTCACCGAGAAAGAATATCGTTTACGTGAGCGCAGATCCGCCTTCGGGCCCGCCTTTAGTTACTTACTTTCTTTTTTTGAAATACGAATTTCACGAGAGCGAAGCCGCGGGCAACAGATATATAAATTTTATTGCACCAATGACAGCGACATAACTTCGACTTTCAATTATTTTTTTTATTTATCAAACAATTTGTCACCGGCCAGCTCACGTCGAGATGACAGTTCTCCGTTGTCAACATGACATTTAAAATTGTTTTTTACCTTTACTTTGGATTACATGATCTTTATTATATTTTTTAATTATTATGTTAATCCGGGATATACACTGTCACTATAAAAAGTTTTGTCAAATTCCGTTCAGTGGTTTTTGCGAGATGCGCGTACAAATAGAAATTTTTTGCATTTACGATTTTATTATATGTATAGAAAGAATAGATATGTATAGACTATTGTGTTCAAGTTATAAAAAAGAAGAACTGTTATTTTCGTTGTATCTACTTATTTTTAAATTTAGAATGAATATTTTATTCAAATTGTATTTGCTGCCAGTTCTCAAGATATAATTATGTACTTTGGACTACGTGATTTTAAACGCGCAATAATGTTTATAATTGTTTAATTTTGTTTTTACTTTTGTAATTTTTTTTTACGTATTATGTTAACCCGGCATATACACTGCCATTATACAAAGTTTCGTCTAATTCCGTTCAGTGGTTTTTGCGTGATGCGCGTACAGACAAACAAACAAACAAACAAAAATTTTAAAAACTGTTTTAACATGTTCAGTATCTAATTTTAAGCCACCCTGGTTAGTTTTTTTCCGAATACATTCAATGTACAGACTTTCTTACCTCTACGATTTTATTATATGTATAGATTTCTTTGATTCAAATGCAATTTAATTCAATTCAGTATGGTTCGTCATAATATTTTTTACATGTTTTAGGTAGGTAGATATACTCTTAAAGTTATTTATTTTGTGCTCTAAGTGAACGAGGGCTATATTTTCAATCAATTAATAAAATTAATTGGTTTAGTTAGTCAGGTGCAAAGCGAAATAAAAAATTAAATATTTATGTCATTAAACCCACTAAAAATTTAAAATATAAAATTTAAAAAATAAAGCTTTGGTTGGCAAATAATTGTCCTAATAATTAAAATAGGTACCTACATTAGCATATAGCAAAAATATTTTAGCAAAGGTCGATTTAATTTATGTTATTTTAATTTTAAATATATATATATGACTTTATTTCATACTTTAAAAAAATCTAAAATTTTGTACAAATAAACTTGAGCGGCTCGTAGCGAAAAGACCTATTGTAATAAGCAAGAGGTCGCAGGTTTGATACTCGTTAGCATGAACCATTTTATTTCTCTTCCCGAGTTTGACATGTGCATTCATTCCATGGTTCAAATTCCATATCAAACTGTATGTGCCTTCCCTTAGCTTACTAGGTTAGGGTTAACACGTCCGAATTGGCTCTGCCGCATTGACTATAGATCTATTGGAATGGCTGTGAAAAAATATTTAGTGTTTCTCGAAAATACTACTTCGACTGAAGGGTAGCTCACACATGACAACTAGCTGTGACAGGAACAACGTGTAATGAGCGCGTGAAACGGTGTGTTAGGTGGTGTAGCCAAACATATCAATTTTCATAAAAAATATATAGACAGACATTTTGTACGATTTATTATTATTACACTTTTTCGATTCCATATCCCTCGACCTAAATGCGGCCCTGTCGATTTGAATATGGAATTCCGAAATGTAAACCTTCCGGCCAACGTTAAATTGGCCATAAATTATATTTTTATGCCCTTTTTTTTCAAAGTCGAAAGGCCACATTAGTAAGGAGGCTGGCCTCAAAAGATTTTTTACAGAAAAAATCCGTGACCAGTAGCCGGTTCTTAATTGTGAGTTATGACCGTTTAGAAATGGGCTATTTTTATGACCTTTTTTTTTCAGAAATCGGACGGAAGTTCAATTGTTTGATTTTTAGGATAAAAAGTGAACTTTATTGATACGGAGATTAGTGTAATCTGTATTTCCGTTTCGGCACAAGGGAAAGACATTCGTAGGTATAGATGGAAAAGTCTAATTAGAAAAAAATTAGAGCCGTTTGTGATATTAGGCACAACGCAGCGCAAATACAGTCTCGAATCCTTCAAGAGGGGCGTGAATGGGCACCTGTCGGGGCGGCATGGCATTCGCAACCCCCGCATACGGCCGAATGTCCATGGGCGTCGTTAGACACGTTATGGGTGGCTCGGCGCCATATGTCGCGCTTTCAATAAAAAAAAAAATAGGTCATGCAGTTTAAATTAATTTAATTTATAAAATTATCTGTAAATAGCTAAATAAGTTCCTTAATAAAATAAAATTAAAATAAATATGAATCGACTAAATATCGCGCACATTGTGAATATCGACAATTTATCGACGAATGATTATCAGTAATTTTATCGATGGCAAATTCATATCGATAAATTCTGACAACACTCTACGAATTATAGGCCGAAGTGTAATTTCCATTATTTTTATTATTGGCTGGCTTGGATCCCATAACTGTCGTTTGACAGTTTGGCGCAGTAGGGTAATTCGTACTGTCCCAATGAATACGACAGAGCAAGGAACCCGCCCGGGTTGATACCACCACACTGAATGAAAGGTCGGTCGAAGGATGGCTATGTAAATAGTACCTGTTTTCCGTCCCAGTTCAGTGTAGCCGGCACGATCAAAGGGAAGCACTGACATGGCACCTAGTTCACAAAGGTGTTATGGGTTGTCATCACGGATGTTGTAGGTAGGTGATGAAGCCAACCATGTAAATTTCCATAAAAAAAATATGTTTTTATTATTTGAATGTTTTAGTTAATTTATTAGTTGAGGTTTTTTTTTTCGAAATTCAAATACATACATATACTCGTAATATCCCAGTACATAGGCATAATAATTTCATATAAAAAAAATTCAACGGGCTACCTATTACGGTTCAAGAGATACAGCCCTCGGACAGACGGACGGACGGACGGACGGACGGACGGACGGACGGACGGACGGACGGACGGACGGACGGCGGAGGCTTAGTAATAGGCTTCCGTACGGGATACGGAAACTAAAAATAAGTCAAAAATTGCAAACTGACAAAAAATTATATTTAGATACATATTATACACACACCCACACACATAGGTACACATCTACTGTGTTGTTTAGCGCCCCAAAAAATTATGGGGATCATGATTTTGTTTAGATTTTGAAAAAAATTATCAATATCAATGTTGATCATTTGATCTCCAGAATCGCCCCTTAAAATGTCGATAGTCATTGCTGAGTCATCATGTAGGTAGAATCTTATTTATTATCTACTGTCAAATTCCAGCAATTCACCTGTTTCCAAAATACTGAGCAAAACCGTCTCAAATCGAGGTACCGAAGGGAACATGGAAATGAATATCCAGAAAAGACATTGGCATACTTACATAAGTACGTTTTATCTTGTCACCAACATTGGTCGCCATGCACACTATTAAATAGCCGATAAAATACGTGAGGCCGGTACTCAAAGTACTGTGTGAGGCCGGTACTTAAAAAGAATAGCCCCACTGCGTCTCTCCCCGTGCATGTCGTAAAAGGCGACTGAGGGATAAGGACGAGATGCCGCGCTAAAGTACAAGCGACAGGCTTGCCACCGATCACCGTGGCACGGTCCTTCCACCGAGTCGTGCAGCAGGTGGGTCTTCGTGCCTTACTTGCCGCTTGATAGTTATCTTGTCGGCATACTTTGCTAAACGTGGTGGTCGATGTTGTGCTGCAATTTTGCAGAGTACTTGCAGCACAACACCGTTTTTTTTTTTTATGGAAACTGACACGGTTGGCTACATCACCTACAACGTCCGTGATGTCAGCCCATAACACCGGGTGAACTAGGTGCCATGTCAGTGCTTCCCCCTTTGATCGTGCCGGCTACACTGAACTGGTCGGAAAACACAAACTATTTACATAGCCGTTTAGACCGACGTTTCATTCAGTGCGGTGGTATCAACCCGGGCGGGTTAAACCCTACCACCAAGTAAGATTAGGAGGGAAGGGACCAACAGTTTTACGAGGAATCCGAACCTCGGTCAGCCTCCAACGGTCAGCGGTCACCCATCCAAGTACTGACCACACCCAGCGTTGCTTAACATTCAATAGCGACAGTTGACTGTCTGCACCACTGAGCTATCGAGGCTGACAGATTACTCTGCTTACCCTGATTGTTGGCATACGGGTGTGTGGTATTTATGTATGTATGTATGTACGTAAGATACGTAAGTGAACAAGATGTGACAGATGTAGGCATATATTTGAATATATTTATTTGCAAATAACTACCTATATAGTAATATAGCTACATAAACTACAACATCCGCAATGGTAGCCCATAACACCTTAGTGTACTATATGCCATGCCCGTGCATCCCTTTTTGGTCGTGCCGGCTACACAGAAGTGGACGGAAAACACGAACTATTTACATAGCCGGTTAGACCGACGTTTCATTTAGTGCGGTCGTACCAACCCAGGCGGGTTAAACCCTACGACCTAGAAAGCTAAGAAGGGAAGGGACCTACAGTTTTACTTGGAATCCGAACCACGGTCAGCCTCCAATGGTGGAGCGGTCGCCCATTCACGTTCTGACCGCTCCTAGGCCCCGCCTAGGTGTGCTTACGATCGACGATCACGAGCGACGACGTCGACCGATCGCACCACTGAGCTACTGAGGGTGACAATATTTCGCTTTACATTTTTATTTGTCAAACTGTAGGTCCCTTCCCTTACCTTACTAGTCAGTACGGTTTAACTGTTAAACTGTGCAACGTTTAACTATAGATATGCTTTACGAGTCTGGATTGTTACCACCGCACTGAACGAACGTTGGTCGGAACGGCCATGAAAATAAGCTCGCGTTTTCCTTCCAGTTCAGTGTAGCTGACACCACCAAATAAAACACTGACATCACACCTAGTTTATCAGGGTGTAATGGGCTAATATCCGAGTGTAGTAGGTAAGTGATTGAACTAAACGTATTGGATTAAAAAAATCACTTCTTTGCATTTTCTTTCACTTTCACGACAATATCCCGTCCACGTATATGTTTCCATGTAAGGAAGTGAATGTCGTACTAAACATCGGACAATAGAACTGTCATAATATGTTACAATACGTCCGAAATTCTCACGCTCTCGAATGGAACGAAAAAACAAAATGGCGAACATTTTGACAGATAGATGGGGGTGTGACGTGTATGGATGTCAACATACTACACAATATGGTGATAATTGCCAAATGCGAAAGGTAGTCAGTTCGCATATTTCCAAAGTCTACTAAGGGAGGTTGCTCTAGCCTTTTTTTATTCATGTTATTATTTTATTTGGCGATTGTCTATTTGAGACATTTTGGCCAGTGTCATGTGCAGTGAGAATTAATGGCCAGGTCCGGTCATTTTAAAAAATGTGACTTAACGCAAAGTCTGGAAAACAAAAAGAAAACAATATAACAACAACAACAACAACGAGTGTTTTCCGACTCACACTGACGCAATGACACTGGCCAAAATGTCTCAAAAGTTCACCCGGTCATATGGGTGCTCGAATGGAACGAAAAAACAAAATGGCGGACATTTTGACAGATAGATGGGGGTGTGACGTGTATGGACGTCAACATACTACACAATATGGTGATAATTGCCAAATGTGAAAGGTAGCCAGTTCGCATATTTCCAAAGTCTTCTACGGGAGTTCGCTGTAGCCTTTTTTATTAATGTTTTTATTTTATTTGGCGATTGTCTACTTGAGACATTTTGGCCAGTGTCATGTGCACTGAGAATTAATGGCCAGGTTCGGTCATTTAAAAAAAATGTGACTTAACGTATAGTCTGAAAAACAAAAAGAAAACAACATAAAACATAAGAACAACAACAACGAGTGTTTTCCGACTCGCACTGACGCAATGACACTGGCCAAAATGTCTAAAAAATTGTTTCCCCTTAAGACGAGACGGAAGTTAACTTTCTCCATACAAAATCGTCTTTCGGCATTTATATTTTCTAACCCCCTAAACCTTATCCGATTTTTACATTTTTTTTTTCTTATCTTAAGGACAGTTCAATCTACGTTCCTGTAATTTTTTGTTTGGATTAAAATATAGCTACCGCATCCCACCAGACGTAAACATTTATATTTCGACCGAAAAAAATTTATTTTTTTATTTTTTGATGCCATGGAGTTCATTAAGCTTTACTGAGTCATCACTTTAGATATTCAAAAAATAAAAAGACAGCAACGTAGATTCGACTGTCCTTATTACAATAAAAAAAGAATTGTAAAAATCGCATAAGGTTTAGGGGGGTAAAAAACATAAATGCCGAAATACGATTTTGTATGGAGAAAATTAACTTCCGTCTCGTCTTAATATACCGCATATGACTTTGCATATGGCCATGAATCCTCATATGATACTGGCTAAAATGTCTTAGGAAGACAGTTGCCAAAAAAAAAAAACAATAGCCAGATGGTAATCCACTTATCACTGTTTTCGTCTTTTTTATGACAACATGTATGGGTGGCTGTGCTGAGGGACCAAAGTTGCCCGAAACAACAGCAACCGCGCTCAGTGAGACACCATATCAGCAGATTTGCAGTGCTATAAGACTCCAAAGTTTAAAGTATCGAAAAACCGAGGCTGACCGTGGTTCGGATTCCACGTATAACTGTAGGTCCCTTCCCTTCTTACCTTACTACATAGGTGGTAGGGTTTATCCCGCCCGGGTTGGTACCACCGCACTGAACGAAACGACGCGACGGTCGAAACGGCTATGTAAATAGTTCGTGTTTTCCGTCCAGTTCAGCGTAGCCGACATGATGGTAAGCACTGAAGGTAATGATGAGCACTTACAATGAAGGTAAGCACTGACATGGCACCTAGTTCACCCAGTGTTATGGGCTGACATCACGGATGTTGTAGGTGATGTAGCCAAACGTGCCAGATTCCGTAAAAAAAACACACACACATTCGCCGGTAGACAAGTGCGATAGAGGAACGATTTTGACAAACTATGGGTCTTCAAAAGCCCAATGTCAACAACAAAAGGTTGTTCTGTTTCTCTGCGACTAGTGCTGCGGAGATAGGATGCAACTCCTCAGAGCAGCGTCCATGATAGTATCTGTAGAACAGTCTGACTCCACAAATCGTGTATTTTTCTCAGGAAAATTGTGCAACATTCGTAGGGTGTGATCATGTTGGAATGAACTGAAATTCCTTGGCCTAGCAGATATTGCAGTGGCGGGTGGACGAGTGGTATGGGCGTCGACTTCACTTGTGAGAGGTTGTTCGCAGGTCCGAGGTTCGAATCCGGTCGGCGTGTACCAATGAGTTGTTTCTGATTTGAACAAAAATTACGTGCATACTTACTTCAACCGGTGCTCCATGGTTCGGATTACATGTAAAAATTTAGGTCCACCGGATTGACTGGAGGAAATTGCCTAAGGCAATAAGCCCGCCCTTGCCACACATTAAGCGGCATAAAATGTACTATTATTATTTTATCCATTTATTTATAAAAAAAAAAATCATATAGGTATGCAATATACAAAAGTTACTTATATCTAAAATAACCATAAAGCAAATGGAGTTTCCTTCCACCACCGGCGCCGGCCGGCGGCGGCGGCGGGGAGAACCCAGGTTACCGATGGTCGGCGGGTGCCAAAGAGAGAAACCTCCGGACGATGCGTGCAGTGTCGAGCAGGGCTGCTTCTGTATCTGGCCCTTGACCCAACCACTCAGCGAGAGCCTCTCAAGGTGGCCGTCGATTTATTATTATGACCGAAGGGAAGCACTGACATGGCACCTACTTCACCCGGTGTTATGGGCTGACATCACGAATGTTGTAGGCGATGTAGCCAACCGTGACAGTTTCCATAATAAAAGAATAATAAAAAATTATGTAGCCAACGAATAAGGAAAATGTTAATATCTGGTTACGAAAAATTCAAAAAGATACATTTACTCATCAAGTAAGGGGCCAGTACTTTTAAAAGAATAGCCCCACTGCATCTCTCACCGTGCATGTCGTAAAAGGTGACTAAGGGATATGGCTCCCTTCTTATAATATTAGGTGGTAGGGTTTACCGGGGTAGGTAGGGGTACCCGCCCGGGTTGGTATTTCGTCCAGTTCAGTGTAGCCGGCACGACCGAAGGAAAGCACTGGCGTGGCACCAAGTTCACCCGGTGTTATGGCCTGACATCACGGATGTTGTAGGTGATGTAGCCAACATGTCAGTTTAAAAAAAAAAAAACTGTTTCTTTGCGCCGTCTTCGCGCTGTCATAAATCCCAGCGATATGGCACGTCAGCTATTCTACCACACGTTGCTCCAAGCTTCTGAGGTAGGTAAGACACCGGCGGAGGTAGAGCCGAGCGTGACACACAGATGAACAGATAAGCGACAAGTTAGGTGTACGTGTGGGCAGACAGTGACTTGCCCTACGCATTGTATTTTGCTTCTGTTGTGCAACCGAATTCGACGCGTATCATAGTTAGGGAGAAAAGCCCGCAATCGTACAATATTTTGATTAAGGCGGCCGGGCCGACCTATAGACCGACACGATAAAACACGCGACATGCCTCTGGAATAATCTACCCGTGCATTTACGCTCCTCTACATCTATATGTCTTTAAGATTAATTTAAACAAACTTCTCCTTTCCTCCGAAGTAAATGAAATTTATCTCGGACATACATATCTTTACTCCCCCTCTCTTACTCTCCTGTCATTCAGTTGATTGTGTTGCACAACGGTACCACCGATCGATGTATATAATATGTAAGTTTATTATATACATATCTATGCTTATTAAAGTATTTATGTAGTATTCGTATGTAGTTTATCATATCATACATATTTCTTTACAGTCTAACACATTGCCACAAACTATTTTTGTTCGCCTGAATGTACTTCTCCCACATCCCAATGGTTAGTTAGAATAGAATGTCTAGCGGCATCAAGCTCACCTGTTGTACCTAGTTTTTATAAATTGGTGTTCAATAAAGAATATTATACATACATATACATAAAACTGTATGTAAATTATGTATTCCGTCTATTCATATCTATTTTAACGAATGTTTTTTTTATTGTCAACCATCACAAATAAAGATAAATAAAGAAAACATAATAATATCTACTAAAGCCATTAATTAAAAACTAAACTAAATAAAGCTAAATCAAAACCTTAAAAATATACTTATTAAAATGTATGTACTGTGTGGGGCCGGTACTTTAAAAGAATAGCCCCACTGCATCTCTCCCCGTGTATGTCGTAAAAGGCCACTAAGGGATATGACTCCCTTCTTATATTACTAGGTGGTAGGGTTTAACTCGCCCGGGTTGGTACCACCGCACTGAATGAAAGGTCGGTCGAAACGGCTATGTAAATAGTTTGTGTTTTCCGTTCAGTTCAGTGTAGCCGGCACGACCGAAGGGAAGCACTGACGTGGCACCAAATTCACCCGGTGTTATGGACTGACATCACGGATGTTGTAGGTGATGTAGCCAACCGTGTAGTTTCCATAAAAAAAAAAATAAATAAATAAAAGAAACGTATTCAAAGGCAAAACCAATTCTAAAACTTCGCTGGATATGGTGTCCAACACGCTGGCGGCATTCCCCTTCTGGATGATAATATTCTCCCGTTTATTGTTTTATAATGAAGCTAATTTATAGTTTTAAGAATTTAATATTTTTTTAATATTTATTTTAGTTAATATTTTTTAATATCAACTCAAATTAAATCAATGTCGTAAAAGATGACTAACGGCTGAAAAAATACCATGCTAAAGGATGACAGATTAGTCACCCTTTACCTTGTCATGGCGCAGTCCTTCCGCACTGAGACGTGCATTAGGTAGGTACCTAGTGTCGTTATGCAGATATTACCTCCACAGAACTATTAAATAAACATATAAATACTTCCCCCCAAGTACGCTCTCGGGTCATTCAAGAGGTGCTTGAATATGCATCTGTCAGTCCGGCATGGCATTCGCCAGCCCCACATACCTCCGTAGCCCATGGACGTCGTTAGACACCTTTGGGCTCGCGGGCTTGGTTGGCTCTGTGACACATGTCGCGTTTTAAATGAAAATCATTGGGCCAACACCAGGGACTGCAGGAAATCCCGGGAAGCTATTCCCAAACTGGACCTGCGACTCAGGAGATGCCTGCTGAAGTTCCACAGGGGTCAACTCTGTATGGCGGTAGGACTTATTACGGGTTACTGCCCACTCAACAGGCACTTGTTTATAATAGGTGTCACCGACAGCCCCCTATGCAGAGGTTGCATGGCGGAGCACGAAACAGCGACCCACGTGCTCCAGGAGTGCCCGGTGGTGGCAGAAGAACGACTGCATTTTCTTGGGAACGTGGGAACTGCCCATGGAGTGTGGAAGCGACCGAGAAGAGTGCTCCACTTCATGAAAGAGCTCGGGTGGCTGGAGTAACACTACCCGAGCGCCAACGTACAACGGACCGTCTTGAGGTCTCAGTGCGGAGAATGGCCCACCCGCCTTCCCAAGGGGCTGGGCAGCAAACAACAAACAACAACAACATGTCGCGCTTTCAATAAAAAAAATAGTATTGACTCACCATTTATTTATAATGAATTTATGATAATATTTTTATATTAAAAGAAAATATACATATTAAAAATAAATATATCACTTTGCAGTGTTTCTAAATATTTATTTAAAAATAACACATGTTTTTTATTTTATTTTATTAAAATTTCGGCGAATAAAGCCGTCTTCAGTAATTATCTACTGCGAGCCTACCACTCCCCTGGTCTCAACGCTCAACACTAAGGTTACATTTTCAGTTTTTTTTCTGTTTCAAAAAAAATTGATTGTCTGTAAAGTCGGTTTACGGACGATAGTTTTACGCGATGACGTGAAATAATCATAGTACATCAAAGCAAAGATCAGTAATTCTATTTCCAGTAGAAAGATTAATCATCTTGTGACTGGCCATCAATAAACTTCTGTTGTCTGATCTTGACAGTTTTACTTCTTAAGACGTTTCCATGCTAACTTTGACTATACCGATTGTGCCTCTCTATCGCTTGTTACGCGCTCTCGCTTGCACACACAGGCTCAGATGGAACGTGACACTTTTTCGTGCGTGCAGCCGGTGTTCATCAATTTATAAGACGTGACGTCATCACGTCAAAATCAATAGATCTGTGTTTGTCATGTCATGATAAAAGTGTCATAAACCAATGACATTGTTACCATGACAAACTATTTATTTATTTATTTATTTATTTATTAGGGGTAAAACAAACAGGTTATTACATTTGATATCAGGTAGATACAATATAAAGACTAAGACTTATAATAACCCAGCACCGTTTCCCACAATTATTACAAATTGTATTGTTAATGGAAAGTAAGCTTAGAATTAGTGATTTGGACGTGCACAAGTTAGAGGATTAGTTATATTTGAGACATATATCACAGCAGCTATTAAGAACAGCTAGTAAGTAGACGGCGTACAGCGGAGACAAAATCAACGGAAGATTTTAATAAAAGAGAAGAATTTAATACTAATAAGTTAGAGTAATTTGCAGTCAGCGAGAGAGATATACATATGGGTAGTTAAAGTATATAGTGCCTTGAAGTGGTCTTGCGTTCGTGGATAATCTAGTGAATACCTATGTGGATCTGGTTGTGATCGTGGATCGTGCTCTTTAGTTACTGGATTGTCGGTCACGGATAATACTGCACGCTTTTCTTTTAAAGACAGCGGCACTGAAGTAATAAATGTCTAGATCGATAAAATTATTATTATAAGTATCGCATAATCTCCTCAACGGTGCTCGAGTACCTGCATTTGTTCGAACGAGGTCTACATGGAATAGCTTTGTACTCCTTGTGAGTCGACTGGGGACGTGTAAGCTAATTTTGCTCACTAACTGAGAGCAGTCGAGACCATTGTGACAAACTTTGTGAAGTGTGGTCGTGCCCAGCAGCTCGCGACGCTCTTTCAGGCTGAGCATCGAGTACTGCTCCAGCAAAAGAGAGTATGGCTTATACATTCTGTGAATGCGGCCAAACATTATGTTCAGAAATTTCTTTTGGATAGATTCGATTTTGTTTGAATATTTTGCGTATATCGGGTTCCAGATCGGTACGCAATACTCGAGTTGGGATCTTACTAATGAATAATATAAAAATAGGTATGTCGAGCCTTGCCTAAATTGTGTACAAGAGCGTAAAACAAAACCCATCATTTGGTAGGCTTTGTTTGTAATATTTTCGACATGAGTGTCGAGATGAAGTTTGGGGTCCAGCGTAACACCCAGGTCACGAATGGAATCAATTTTTGATAAGGTATGGTTTCCCAGGGAATAGTCGTACGTCAAAGGGTTCCTTTTCTTTGTGAATGAAATAAATTTACACTTAGGAAGGCTAAGCTGCATTTTGTTCGATACGGAGTAATTGTAGAATCTGTCAAGGTCACACTGTAGGTCCCGACAGTCACCAGTATTTCGGATAATTTTGTAAATTTTTATGTCGTCTGCGTACACTAAGAAAAGACAATTGGAGAAGCAATTGATGACATCGTTTAGGAATAAAATAAATAGGAAAGGCCCCATTATGGAGCCCTGTGGGACCCCAGAAGTGACCCTGACAGATTCTGAGTGAAAACCATTAACTACAACTCGCTGTTTCCGATTCGAAATGTATGAGGCAAACCATCTCAATAAGTTGCCTCGTATTCCGTTATATGCAATTTTCTCCAAAAGTAATTGATGGTCAACCTTGTCGAATGCTTTTTGGAAGTCGGTGTAAATGGCGTCCACCTGCTCAGAACTGTCCATGCTCTCGAAGAGAAAGTTTGAATATATCAGAAGATTACTGACAGTCGACCTTCTCTGAACAAACCCATGTTGTTCTGAAATAATATGATTGTGAAATATTGGATATATGGCCTGATGTACAAGCCTTTCGAATAGTTTGGATATTGCTGATAATATGGATATAGGTCGATAGTTAGTGACCTCTGATTTAGATCCATTTTTTGTGAATGGGGGTCACACTGGCGACCTTCCATTGGTCTGGAAATACACCTTCAGACAAGCATCTGTTGAGTAATATATGAAGTGGATAGCAAATCGAGTCGGCAGTTCGCACCAGGAATAAAGGTTCAATCTCATCAGGACCAGCTCCTTTGTTAATGTCCATCCTTTGCAGTTCACGAAGTATAGAGCTCAGATCTATGTGGAGGCTGTCTAGATTGATGTCGTTGGCTGCGGTGGTGGATGGGGGATTCCACTGCTCGAGATTGAGCGTTGATGGCTCATAGACAGATTTGAAATATGAGGAGAACATGTTACAGATCTCAGTAGGTTCATTAGCAGTTCGATCCTCATATTTCATTGTAGCTGGATAAGAACTGCCTTTCTTTCGGTTGGCTATATATGACCAAAAATGTTTCACATTGGTTGCGATTCCACGTTCAATTTTTGACATGTAATCGTTAAAGCATCTTGCTGAAGCATGCTTGAATATTGACCGTAAAGAAGAAAATGTTTAAGTTTCCGTGCTTTTTGTATCTGAGCCACGCCTTATTTTTTTGTTTGAAAAGTCTGCACAGGCCAGGAGTGAACCAGGGCTCAAAACGGGATATTTTTTTATTTTTGAGTGGTACATGTAAATTAATTATATCAAAAAGTTTCTCGTAAAACACAGTAACAGCCCTGTCCCCACTATGAGTGTTTAGTTCCTTGTTCCAGTCCACACCTGCGATAGCTGAGTTTATTTGTGTGTAATCTGCATCTCGAAATCGAAAACGTTTAGGGGTGTGCCGGGTGAGAGTTTCTTCTGCGCCGAAATGAAGTACGAAAAGGAACGGCGGGTGGTGACGATCTGGCGCCACTAGCGGCTCATCGAAACTCAACATCTCGCACGCAGCATCGGATAGGACTAAATCTAAAGTACGATCATTTGTGTTTTTGAGTGCATTATATTGCCTGATCGAGAGGAATGACATTGTATTTATCAGGAGTCTACCGATACGAGTAGTGCTGGATGAAGCTTCGTCCAGGTGGCAGTATTCATTGTTATTATGACGTACCCAGTTAAGTTCAGGAATATTATAGTCGCCGACTATACATAATCGACAGTTGTCGAGTTCCATATTCGCGCGTATTGTAAATAAATAATATTTATTCATAATATTACATAATTACTGAAGACGGCTTTATTCGCCGAAATACCATTTATTTATGTAACTTTACATGCCGAACAAACAGACAGGACAAGCGCCAGATTATCTCACTTTATATATATGAGTGATTCACACAATGCGTATCCTCCGGGGAGAGATAGAAATGTCAAACGTGTCAAAATACAAACCGAACGAGAGTTTTCGATAGATATTCGGAATTTGTTGATACCGATCGACCACTGCACTTAGATATATATACATTTATATATGAAGAATACTAGCTGTGCCCGCGGCTCCGCTCGAGGTAAAGTCGATGTTTCAATCGGAAATAAAATTTTCTACGACTGCATTCATTAGCACATATAGCTCAGGTTGTGCGGTCGGTCGACTGTTGTTAAGCACAACTGGGCGCGGTCAGTTCTCGGCCCGCTCGACCGTTGGAGGCTGACCGTGGTTCTGATTCCACGTAAAACTGTAGGTCCCTTCGCTTCTTACCTTACTAGGTGGTAGGGTTTATCCCTCCCGGGTTGGTACCACCGTACTGGATGTAAGATGGCCGCATAGCAGCCTCGGTTGTGTTCTCCTCTAGTCCAGTATAGCCAGCAATCCAGGGAAGTCTCCGGTATGGCACCTACCTTCTCGGAGGTGATATTGGCTGATCAGAGCATGGTGCTTTGGCCCCTCTGACGAAGACACCCATTCGGAATTACATAAAAAAAAATAACAAAATTAATTCAAATTGGTTATTTTTACTAAATTATCAGGTTACATTTAGCAATGTTTCAGGACAATCAGCAAGTAAGGCCTTTGCAGCAAGCAAGTAAGGCTTTTTACAATTTGAGCCTACCACCTAGTAAAGGGCAAGGGAAGGCTTATTGTTAAAAAAAACGTGCTTCCTACCAGTCCTTCCTACCAGTTTTGATACTACAATACTTTAGCACTGTCCTCAACTGTCCTGTCAGTGATCCGTAAGATTTTCATACAATCTTAAAAGTTTTTAGAAATTCTTGCGCACACTTATTATAAAAAAATCCACACAAATGATAAACTTTTCTCTTGCTGCGTTTAAAACCGTTTTCAAAATCGGTTCTTTGGAATATCTTCAATGAACACCCATTGTCAAAAAGGGTTGTTCCATTTTTTTCACCCGAAATGGAACGTTGATTAGCCTCAAAACAGTTTTTACCCCAGGGATTATGCGACGAATGCAACCTCAAAAAATTCAAGCTTTTTGACTGTTGAAAATATTTTAAAACCACCCACCCTATTTATACATCGAACAAAGCTCCCACTGGATCGATACGAGCATGTCAATTTGACAGCTCATGCACGCCACCTGTTGTGATCTATGGGAACTAAATTGATCTATATTTATTGCCGGCAAATGATTTGGCAATATTGAAGGTTTCGTTCGTACAATTGTCGCGCGATTGTCATCTTGTATGCTTTTGAATTCGCTTTGTGTGAGTTTGCATGAATACTTTCGATTCATACTTTCATGACACCGTGGAAACAGTGACGTGAAAGAGGGTGAAGGAGTTGAAGAAACATTTGGATTTGGAATTCTAATTCAAATTAAAATTCAAAAATATTTTATTCAAAAAACGTAAGACAGAAAAAAGTATAAATTATCTAAAAAATCAAATAAGGTAATAAAATAAAAATTAAAATAAATTATACAACTTAAACACTAACTTATGTTTAGTGAATGGGTATCAGGCACAGTTTACGTCTTCCCATAACCGGGAAGACACTGATTTTACGCCTGACCCCTTATGGGAGGTGAAATAACATTTTTAGGGTTCCGTACGGAAATTAAGGGGGGTCCCTATCACTTTAATACTTTCTTCGTACACGAAGAAAGTATTAAAGTAATAAATCCTTGTACAGAAGTATATAATACGTGATATTTATTTCACTATGGGGCAAATGCAAGAGGAAATGCTTCTGGCGCACACACTCGTGCACAATCCAAAACCGGAAGGGGGTTCACATACCACAGACCGGAAATCATATTATGATTAATTATTTCATTTAACTAAAAAACCAAAATACGAGTATCTAGTGCTGTCTCCAACACCATACAAGAAACGTGTTTTTTCAAAGTTCTTATTTTGTTTTTTGCTGTTTCGTAAAAACGGTATACATACAAGCACAACTTGGTGTGATTATAGTGAAAACTAAATCACAGTAAATCAAGAAATAATTAAAACCGGCCAAATGTGAGTCGGGCTCGCATTAAGGATCGAAAAAAAAAACTTGTCTCACCAAAAAGATTTATTTTCTTTCATTCATTTCGGAATGAAAGATAACACAATTTTAACAGCTAAACTTATTTCTAACAGCTAAGCTTATATCTAATAATTAAACTTGTTTCTAACAGCTAAACTTATTTCTAACAGCTAAACTTATTTCTAATAACTAAACTTATTTCTAACAGCTAAACTTATTTCTAATAACTAAACTTATTTCTAACAGCTAAACTTATTTCTAATAACTAAACTTATTTCTAACAGCTAAACTTATTTCTAATAACTAAACTTATTTCTAACAGCTAAACTTATTTCTAATAACTAAACTTATTTCTAACAGTGAAGCTGTTGAAGCTTGCTAATTTTCTTAGGAATCAAACAAATTGTATTTTCTTTTATTCAGTTCGGAATGAAAGAAAACAAAATATTAACTTATTTCTAACAGTTAAACTTATTTCTAATAGCTAACTAAACTTATTTCTAACAGCTTCAGCTTGCCAATTTTCTTAGGAATGTCGACTGCCTTCGTTCCCTTGTCGTGTTTCGCCATTACGGGTTCTATTGATCGAAGTTCCTGAAATTCAATTGAATCAAACTTTGCCGTGGGTTTTTTTTTACTTTAAAAACCACATAACATGAAAACGGGAGCGGCGGCTAGGTGGGGGCGACGGCCGCCGATCGCTGTTCTGTGATTCAGGCTTGTTATACCAGGTTGTTTCTACTTTAAGCAAACTCGTGTACTTTTAAGGCGAGACGGAAGTTAACTTTCTCCATACAAAATCGTCTTTCGGCATTTATATTTTCTAGCCCCCTAAACCTTATCCGATTTTTACAAGTTTTTAGTCCAATCTACGTTCCTGTCATTTGTTTGTTTAGATGAAATATACCTACAACACCTGAGCTAAAAATTTGTACTTCCACCGAAAAAAACATTTATTTTGATTTTTTGATGTCATTCTCTAAATCGTTCTTGTGCCGCACTGCAAAGGTGTGGAACAGGCTTCCGGCGAATATCTTTCCCCCCTCCTACAATCCACGGATCTTCAAATCGCGGGTAAATAGCCTTTCCCCAGCGACATTAGTCCACCTCCAAGCCGGACTGGCACCTCCTCGGGGGTGATATTGGCTGCGCCTGAGGCTTCGACCTCGGACACAGCCAGCTAGTTCGGAAAGAATAAAAAAAAAAAAAAATTCATTTCATTAAAGCTTTAAACTTTAAAGTTTAAAGGAACGTAGATTCGACTGTCATTATTACCACAAAAAAATAATAATTTGAAAATCGGATAACATTTAGGGGGGTAAGAAACATAAATGCCGAAAGACGATTTTGTATGGAGAAAGTTAACTTCCGTCTCCTCTTAAGCAGCGCGTGGCCGAATGGTCTGGGCCTCGGCTTCTCTTGCGAGAGGTCCGAGGTTCGAATCCGGTCGACGTGTACCAATGAGTATTTTTTTTTCGATGGAAAAATGTACGTGCATACACCGCGTGCATACCTACACTTGCTGTTTCACCGTTCGGAACCTGTGTAAAACTGTAGGTGCCTTCCCTGGCCCCTTACTAGGTGGTAGGCTCAAATTGTAGCCGACTGGATCTAACCACCACCTTGTACTGGATGTAACATGGCCGCATAGCAGCCTCGGCTGTGTTCTCCTCTAGTCCACCAGTATAGCCAGCAATCCAAAGGGAAGCCTCCGTTATGGCACCTATACCTTCTCGGAGGTGATATTGGCTGGTAGAGCCATGTGCTTTGGCCCCTCTGACTCAGCCACCCATACCGGATTACATAAAAAAAGCAAGGCATATGTATGTGCACGCCTCATGTACCTACCTTGCTTAGTCTTGTGAACATGGAATATTCATTCATCCAAATAGATTCGTATCTATGAATGACCGTATCGGTGCGCATACGCGGTCTAGTTTGACAGATTGTCAAATATCAAACTATTTTTTTTATACGCTCGCGACTTGGATTCTAGTCCTATTTTTAAACAAGTGGGCATTGTGCTTGGGGATTTTAAAACATTTGTTTGTTTTTCAAGTTGCCATAATGGCTTTGTTTGTGGACATGCATATCTGATATTTGAACGTCCCTTAGCGCAGTCTTATAACTGCCGTGCGATATAAAAACCGGCCAAGTGCGAGTGGAACTCGCGCACCGAGGATCCCGTATCACCATGTCACGGCCAGCGCTACTAACGCCATCTAGATGGCGTGTTATGAAATGCTTCATATTAGTTAATGTCATGCTTCATAATCTATTCGGTGGATGGCGCGCGCGCATACACTTTTTGGTTTCTTCTATGGGAACCCCGTTAATTTTTTACTCTTTTTAATTTTTATTATTCGTTGTTATATCGGCCATAATAACACATTTTTTGTGAAAATTTCAACGGGCTACCTATTACGGTTCAAGAGATACAGCCCTCGGACAGACGGACGGACGGACAGACAGACAGATAGACTGACAGACAGAAAGACGGCGTAGGCTTAGTAATAGGGTCCCGTACCTGATACGGAACCCTAATAAAAACGGGCTTACTATATCCTTGCATATTTTATGGTTTATCCCGCCCGGGTTGGTGCCACCGTACTGAATGAAACGTCGGTCGAAACGGCTATGTAAATAGTTCGTGTTTTCCGTCAAGTTCAGTGTAACCGACATGAAATGAAGGGAAGCACTGACATGGCACCTAGTTCACCCGGTGTCATGGGCTGATATCGCGCATATTGTAGGCGATGTAGCCAACCACTATTTAGTAACTAATCCTTGGAACTAAAGCTTACGTCATTTCTGGGTGGAAACAATTTATTTAAAATGTGAACGATAATAGTACAGAAAATAAAAGATTACCTACATAACCATAAAACATTGGACTAAAATTTGGACTGGGTATGGAGCAGAGAGTTCCGAGGGAGCTGGCCACTTTCCCGCGCTGCATCGCAACGCTAACGCTCTGCTTCCGTTTTTCGAATTCGCCCGTGTGTCACCCCCACAGAGCATCGGATACCGCGCGCGCCTCTCTACTAGAGGCGAAAGTAATAATAATATTTGAAACCCAATGACCGAACGCAGTGCTGCTAGCGCTTCGTATGTGTGTGTGTGTGTGTTAGTATCGACACTACACACAAAGAGGAGGAAGCAAGGCACACGCACAAAACGAATGCACACAAAAAAGCGGCGGGTGGCCGAGTGGTTTGGGCATCGGCTTCTCATGCGAGAGGTCCGCGGTTCGAATCCCGTCGGCGTGTACCAATGAGTTTTTTCTGACGAAAAAATTTACGTGCATACCTACACCTACTGCTTCACCGTTCGGAACCGGTGTAAAACTGTAGGTCCCTTCCCTTGCCCCTTACTAGGTGGTAGGCTCAAATTGTAGCCGACTGGGTTGGTACCACCGTACTGGGTGTAAGATGGCCGCATAGCAGCCTCGGTTGTGTTCTCCTCTAGTCCAGTATAGCCAGCAATCCAGGGAAGTCTCCGGTATGGCACCTACCTTCTCGGAGGTGATATTGGCTGGTCGGAGCATGCGCTTTAGCCCCTCCAACTCTGCCACCCATACCGGATTACATAAAAAAAAAAACACACATATGTATATAGGCCACGCCCACAGGCTTCAACGGCGTTGTAGGGAAATCGCGCTCAGGGCGTCTCTAGGAGGGGGCTCGTGCGGTATTCGATGCTCTGTGGTCACCCCACTCATGCACACCGAAATCTAATACATACAAAGTGTTTTATTTCAAAATTTTACACCTCAGCCTCGGTAGCTCAGTGGTGCGGTCGGTCGACCTCGGTCAGTACTTGGATGGGTGACCGCTCGACCGTTGGAGGCTGATCGTGCTTCGGATTCGGACTGTAGGTCCCTTTTCTTCTTACCTTACTAGGTGGTAGGGTTTATCCCGCCCGGGTTGGTACCACTGCACTGACTGAAATGTCGGTCGAAAGGGCTAGGTAAATAGTTCGTGTTTTCCGTCCAGTTCAGTGTAGCCGATATGAAATGAAGGGAAGCACTGACATGGCACCTATTTCACCAAGATGTTATGGGATGACATCGCGGATGTTGTAGGTGATGCAGCCTATGCCTGTGTGTATAACCGTGTCAGTTTCCATAAAAAATATAAAAACTGCCTTCAAAAATGTATGAAATAAAAAAAAAATCGAACCCTAGAGTTGAAGGCGGTGCTAAAGAAGGCTACACAAATCACAAAGGATTTCATCCACTCATGTTTTCTTTCATGCATCATTTTTGCTTGCTTTTGTTTTTGGACGTCGGTTTTATATTTTTTAAAACAGTTTTTATTTCATTCTTTTTAGTAATATTACATAAAAAAGAATAATCGAAATCGGTTGAAGTGGTACAGAATTATTCGCCACGTGTCAAACTGCAAATTGCTGAAAAAGACCACATCACAAGTTTTGCTAAAGGTAACCACACACAATAGTATTTTCTTGATTTTTCAAAAACCGCTCAATCAATTTCAATAAAATTTATATGGGACCACCTCGAAGTATGACCTACCAAACAAAAAAATAATTTTCAAAATCAGCCCACAATTGACGGAATAATCGCGTAACAAACATTAAAAAAACCATGCAGTCGAATTTATATTACTCCTCCTTTTGGGAATTCGGTTAAAAACCTCTAAATGGTACTGGGAAGTCAGAATAGCTAGGAAGGCTTGCACTGACACCGCACCACACCGCGGCGGCGGCGTGACAGTTGCTCGATATTCCAACTTTTTTTTTCCCGTCGTGAATGACATTGCGTTTATTTTTCTCTACGTTTTCGAATCGGTGCACAGTTCGATGGTATTTTGATTGAAATGATATTAATATTGATAGTATTTTATTATTGCTCAACAAAACAAGCAGTGAATTAAAGAGAATAATAAAAAAAAACGGCCAAGTGCGTGTCGAACTCGCGCACCGAGGGTTCCGTATCGCCATGTCATGGTCATCGCCACTCACGCCATCTATGGCGTGTTATGAAATGCTCCTTATTAGTTAAATGTTATGATTAGTTAAAATGCTTCATACTCCTTTCGGTAGACGGCGTGCATAACTTTTTAGTTTCTTTTATTGGAACCCCCGTGATTTTTTTTTACTTTTTCATATTTTTATTATTTGTTGTTATATCGATATCGGCCATATAATAACACATATTCTGTGAATAGGCTACCTATTACGGTTCAAGAGATACAGCCCTCGGACGGACAGACGGACGGACGACGGACGGACGGCGTAGGCTTAGTAATAGGATCCCGTACCGGATATGGAACCCTAAAAAGCAAAAAGTAAACAATTAAGAGGGTCCCCATACAAGAAACGTGCTAACAATCGGTTAGTACATATTCACACTAATAAATAATGGATGGCGCCACATGCGTTATTATATTTTGCATTGCAAGCAGACAAAAGATAGACGGATAAGGTTTTTTTTACAGGTATTAGTACCTATAGTGGATCTACGGAGCCCTCCCTGTGCGAGTAAAACTCGCACTTGATAAATTTTTCTATATTTGTAGGCCTGCCGAAAGAGACTGCCTCATTGCAATAATGTCGGCCCATAAATACATACATAGCGTCACGCCTGTTTCCCGGTGGGGTAGGCAGAGACAACGGATCTAAACGTGCCACGATCCTGACCTGACACACCTCTGCCGCCTCTTCCACTCCCATAATGTCCGTCATGCATGCTCGCCGGTTACGGGTACTACGCACTTGACCCTTTTTGAGCACATGCCCGATCTGGTCCAGGTACGCGCGTCTAGGGCGACCCTTCCCGATTTTTCCACTCACATTTGCTTCATAAATTTCTTTCGTTTACGTTTCTTTGTCGGCCCATTACGTCAAAACATGTCGATTCCCCCAATAAAAACTGTATTATTATTACTTTTGAGTTGAAATTTGACACAAAATTACAGAATATAATTTTGCATAACCTTGAGACATGTTCAAATAGTTTTTATTTATTTTTCTGATCAAGCTTACTGAAAACTCTACTCGCCTGCAGTGTACCCTAAAACTCAAGGATTACGTGCCCATCATCGAACTCGAAAACTAACTCTCGCTCACCATGTTCCTCCAAGTTATCCATGGAAAGATACCACCCATACGGTCACCGCGCCTCAATCTTGTATAAAGGGCTCATGAAATCTGACCTACGCTCTACTAATCCACTTCTCCGGTGGTGTGGTTCACTCATCCTTTCCTGTGGTCCAGGGTTCTAATCCTTATCGAGGCAGTCTCATTTTAATTGTATATTTTGCTATAGGCATTTTTCGAGGTATTAAAGAGTGTCTATTTATTTAAGTTTATCAGCTGTTTCCAAACGGACGGTCATTTGGCTGTTTAAAACGAATGTACGTCCATTTGGCTGTTTAAAACAGATGCACGTCCATTTGGCTGTTTAAAAAGGATGTACGTCCATTTGGCTGTTTAAAACGGATGTACGTCCATTTGGCTGTTTAAAACGGACGTACGTCCATTTGGCTGTTTAAAACGGACGTTTAGACGTACATCTGTTTTAAACAGCCAAATGAACGTACATCCATTTTAAACAGCTAAATGGAAGTACATCCTTTTTAAACAGCCAAATGAACGTACATCCGTTTTAAACAGCCAAATGACCGTCCGTTTTAAACAGCCAAATGGACGTACATCTGTTTTAAACAGCCAAATGATCGTACATCCGTTTTAAACAGCTAAATGGACATACATCCTTTTTAAACAGCCAAATGGACGTACATCTGTTTTAAACAGCCAAATGGACGTAAATCCGTTTTAAACAGCCAAATAGACGTACATCTGTTTTAAACAGCCAAATGAACGTACATCCATTTTAAACAGCTAAATGGACGTACATCCGTTTTAAACAGCCAAATGGACGTACATCCTTTTTAAACAGCCAAATAGACGTACATCTGTTTTAAAAAGCCAAATGGACGTACATCCGTTTTAAACAGCCAAATGACCGTCGGTTTTCAATCAGCCAAATGGACGTACATCCGTTTCAAACAGCCATATGGACGTACATCCGTTTTAAACAGCCAAATGGACGTACATCCGTTTTAAACAGCCAAATGGACGTACATCCGTTTTAAACAGCCAAATAGACGTACATCTGTTTTAAACAGCCAAATGAACGTACATCCATTTTAAACAGCTAAATGGAAGTACATCCTTTTTAAACAGCCAAATGAACGTACATCCGTTTTAAACAGCCAAATGACCGTCCGTTTTAAACAGCCAAATGGACGTACATCTGTTTTAAACAGCCAAATGATCGTACATCCGTTTTAAACAGCTAAATGGACATACATCCTTTTTAAACAGCCAAATGGACGTACATCTGTTTTAAACAGCCAAATGAACGTACATCCGTTTAAAACAGCCAAATGACCGTCCGTTTTAAACAGCCAAATGGACGTACATCCGTTTTAAACAGCCTTATGGAAGTACATCCGTTTTTGACAGCCATATGGACGTACATCCGTTTTAAACAGCCAAATGGATGTACATCCGTTTTAAACAGCCAAATAGACGTACATCCGTTTTAAACAGCCAAATGGACGTACATCTGTTTTAAACAGCCAAATGAACGTACATCCGTTTTAAACAGCCAAATGACCGTCCGTTTTAAACAGCCAAATGGACGTACATCCGTTTTAAACAGCCAAATGGACGTACATCCGTTTTAAAAAGCCAAATGGACGTACATCCTTTTTATACCGCCAAATGGACGTACATCTGTTTTAAACAGCCAAATGGACGTATATCCGTTTTAAACAGCCAAATGACCGTCCGTTTTCAATCAGTGAAATGGACGTACATCCGTTTTAAACAGCCATATGGACGTACATCCGTTTTAAACAGCCAAATGGACGTACATAGTTTTTAAACAGCCAAATGGACGTACATCCGTTTGAAACAGCCAAATGGACGTACATCCGTTTTAAACAGCCAAATGGACGTACATCCGTTTTAAACAGCCAAATGGACGTACATCCGTTTTAAACAGCCAAATGACCGTCCGTTTTAAACAGCCAAATGGACGTTCATCCGTTTTAAACAGCTAAATGGACGTACATCCGTTTTAAACAGCCAAATAGACGTACACCCTTTTTAAACAGCCAAATAGACGTACATCTGTTTTAAAAAGCCAAATGGACGTACATCCGTTTTAAACAGCCAAATGACCGTCGGTTTTCAATCAGCCAAATGGACGTACATCCGTTTCAAACAGCCATATGGACGTACATCCGTTTTAAACAGCCAAATGGACGTACATCCGTTTTAAACAGCCAAATGGACGTACATCCGTTTTAAACAGCCAAATAGACGTACATCTGTTTTAAACAGCCAAATGGACGTACATCCGTTTTAAACAGCCAAATGGACGTACATCCGTTTTAAACAGCCAAATGGACGTACATCCTTTTTAAACAGCCAAATGGACGTACATCGGTTTTAAACAGCCAAATGGACGTACATCCGTTTTAAACAGCCAAATGACCGTCCGCTTTCAATCAGCCAAATGGACGTACATCTGTTTTAAACAGCCAAATGGACGTACATCCGTTTTAAACAGCCAAATGGACGTACATCCTTTTTATACAGCCAAATGGACGTACATCTGTTTTAAACAGCCAAATGGACGTACATCCGTTTTAAACAGCCAAATGACCGTCCGTTTTCAATCAGTGAAATGGACGTACATCCGTTTTAAACAGCCATATGGACGTACATCCGTTTTAAACAGCCAAATGGACGTACATCCTTTTTAAACAGCCAAATGGACGTACATCCGTTTGAAACAGCCAAATGGACGTACATCCGTTTTAAACAGCCAAATGGACGTACATCCGTTTTAAACAGCCAAATGGACGTAAATCCTTTTTAAACAGCCAAATAGACGTACATCTGTTTTAAAAAGCCAAATGGACGTACATCCGTTTTAAACAGCCAAATGACCGTCGGTTTTCAATCAGCCAAATGGACGTACATCCGTTTCAAACAGCCATATGGACGTACATCCGTTTTAAACAGCCAAATGGACGTACATCCGTTTTAAACAGCCAAATGGACGTACATCCGTTTTAAACAGCCAAATAGACGTACATCTGTTTTAAACAGCCAAATGGACGTACATCCGTTTTAAACAGCCAAATGGACGTACATCCGTTTTAAACAGCCAAATGAACGTACATCGGTTTTAAACAGCCAAATGGACGTACATCCGTTTTAAACAGCCAAATGACCGTCCGCTTTCAATCAGCCAAATGGACGTACATCTGTTTTAAACAGCCAAATGGACGTACATCCGTTTTAAACAGCCAAATGGACGTACATCCTTTTTATACAGCCAAATGGACGTACATCTGTTTTAAACAGCCAAATGGACGTACATCCGTTTTAAACAGCCAAATGACCGTCCGTTTTCAATCAGTGAAATGGACGTACATCCGTTTTAAACAGCCATATGGACGTACATCCGTTTTAAACAGCCAAATGGACGTACATCCTTTTTAAACAGCCAAATGGACGTACATCCGTTTGAAACAGCCAAATGGACGTACATCCGTTTTAAACAGCCAAATGGACGTACATCCGTTTTAAACAGCCAAATGGACGTACATCCTTTTTAAACAGCCAAATAGACGTACATCTGTTTTAAAAAGCCAAATGGACGTACATCCGTTTTAAACAGCCAAATGACCGTCGGTTTTCAATCAGCCAAATGGACGTACATCCGTTTCAAACAGCCATATGGACGTACATCCGTTTTAAACAGCCAAATGGACGTACATCCGTTTTAAACAGCCAAATGGACGTACATCCGTTTTAAACAGCCAAATAGACGTACATCTGTTTTCCAAATGAACGTACATCCGTTTTAAACAGCCAAATGACCGTCCGTTTTAAACAGCCAAATGGACGTACATCTGTTTTAAACAGCCAAATGATCGTACATCCGTTTTAAACAGCCAAATGGACATACGTCCTTTTTAAACAGCCAAATGGACGTACATCTGTTTTAAACAGCCAAATGAACGTACATCCGTTTTAAACAGCCAAATGACCGTCCGTTTTAAACAGCCAAATGGACGTACATCCGTTTTAAACAGCCAAATGACCGTCCGTTTTCAATCAGCCAAATGGACGTACATCCGTTTTAAACAGCCAAATGGACGTACATCTGTTTTAAACAGCCAAATGAACGTACATCCGTTTTAAACTGCCAAATGACCGTCCGTTTTAAACAGCCAAATGGACGTACATCCGTTTTAAACAGCCAAATGACCGTCCGTTTTAAACAGCCAAATGGACGTTCATCCGTTTTAAACAGCTAAATGGACGTACATCCGTTTTAAACAGCCAAATAGACGTACATCCTTTTTAAACAGCCAAATAGACGTACATCTGTTTTAAAAAGCCAAATGGACGTACATCTGTTTTAAACAGCCAAATGACCGTCGGTTTTCAATCAGCCAAATGGACGTACATCCGTTTCAAACAGCCATATGGACGTACATCCGTTTTAAACAGCCAAATGGACGTACATCCGTTTTAAACAGCCAAATGGACGTACATCCGTTTTAAACAGCCAAATAGACGTACATCTGTTTTAAACAGCCAAATGGACGTACATCCGTTTTAAACAGCCAAATAACCGTCCGTTTTCAATCAGTGAAATGGACGTACATCCGTTTTAAACAGCCATATGGACGTACATCCGTTTTAAACAGCCAAATGGACGTACATCCTTTTTAAACAGCCAAATGGACGTACATCCGTTTGAAACAGCCAAATGGACGTACATCCGTTTTAAACAGCCAAATGGACGTACATCCGTTTTAAACAGCCAAATGGACGTACATCCTTTTTAAACAGCCAAATAGACGTACATCTGTTTTAAAAAGCCAAATGGACGTACATCCGTTTTAAACAGCCAAATGACCGTCGGTTTTCAATCAGCCAAATGGACGTACATCCGTTTCAAACAGCCATATGGACGTACATCCGTTTTAAACAGCCAAATGGACGTAGATCCGTTTTAAACAGCCAAATGGACGTACATCCGTTTTACACAACCAAATAGACGTACATCTGTTTTCCAAATGAACGTACATCCGTTTTAAACAGCCAAATGACCGTCCGTTTTAAACAGCCAAATGGACGTACATCCGTTTTAAACAGCCAAATGGACGTACATCTGTTTTAAACAGCCAAATGATCGTACATTTGTTTTAAACAGCCAAATGGACATACGTCCTTTTTAAACTGCCAAATGGACGTAAATCTGTTTTAAACAGCCAAATGAACGTACATCCGTTTTAAACAGCCAAATGAACGTCCGTTTTAAACAGCCAAATGGACGTACATCCGTTTTAAACAGCCAAATGACCGTCCGTTTTCAATCAGCCAAATGGACGTACATCCGTTTTAAACTGCCAAATGGACGTACATCTGTTTTAAACAGCCAAATGAACGTACATCCGTTTTAAACAGCCAAATGACCGTCCGTTTTCAATCAGCCAAATGGACGTACATCCGTTTTAAACAGACAAATAGACGTACATCTGTTTTAAACAGCCAAATGAACGTACATCCATTTTAAACAGCCAAATGACCGTCCGTTTTAAACAGCCAAATGGACGTACATCTGTTTTAAACAGCCAAATGATCGTACATCCGTTTTAAACAGCCAAATGGACATACGTCCTTTTTAAACAGCCAAATGGACGTACATCTGTTTTAAACAGCCAAATGAACGTACATCCGTTTTAAACAGCCAAATGACCGTCCGTTTTAAACAGCCAAATGGACGTACATCCGTTTTAAACAGCCAAATGACCGTCCGTTTTCAATCAGCCAAATGGACGTACATCCGTTTTAAACAGCCAAATGGACGTACATCTGTTTTAAACAGCCAAATGAACGTACATCCGTTTTAAACTGCCAAATGACCGTCCGTTTTAAACAGCCAAATGGACGTACATCCGTTTTAAACAGCCAAATGACCGTCCGTTTTAAACAGCCAAATGGACGTTCATCCGTTTTAAACAGCTAAATGGACGTACATCCGTTTTAAACAGCCAAATAGACGTACATCCTTTTTAAACAGCCAAATAGACGTACATCTGTTTTAAAAAGCCAAATGGACGTACATCTGTTTTAAACAGCCAAATGACCGTCGGTTTTCAATCAGCCAAATGGACGTACATCCGTTTCAAACAGCCATATGGACGTACATCCGTTTTAAACAGCCAAATGGACGTACATCCGTTTTAAACAGCCAAATGGACGTACATCCGTTTTAAACAGCCAAATAGACGTACATCTGTTTTAAACAGCCAAATGGACGTACATCCGTTTTAAACAGCCAAATGGACGTACATCCGTTTTAAACAGCCATATGGACGTACATCCGTTTTAAACAGCCAAATGGACGTACATCCTTTTTAAACAGCCAAATGGACGTACATCCGTTTGAAACAGCCAAATGGACGTACATCCGTTTTAAACAGCCAAATGGACGTACATCCGTTTTAAACAGCCAAATGGACGTACATCCTTTTTAAACAGCCAAATAGACGTACATCTGTTTTAAAAAGCCAAATGGACGTACATCCGTTTTAAACAGCCAAATGACCGTCGGTTTTCAATCAGCCAAATGGACGTACATCCGTTTCAAACAGCCATATGGACGTACATCCGTTTTAAACAGCCAAATGGACGTACATCCGTTTTAAACAGCCAAATGGACGTACATCCGTTTTACACAACCAAATAGACGTACATCTGTTTTCCAAATGAACGTACATCCGTTTTAAACAGCCAAATGGACGTACATCTGTTTTAAACAGCCAAATGGACGTACATCCGTTTTAAACAGCCAAATGGACGTACATCTGTTTTAAACAGCCAAATGATTGTACATCCGTTTTAAACAGCCAAATGGACATACGTCCTTTTTAAACTGCCAAATGGACGTAAATCTGTTTTAAACAGCCAAATGAACGTACATCCGTTTTAAACAGCCAAATGAACGTCCGTTTTAAACAGCCAAATGGACGTACATCCGTTTTAAACAGCCAAATGACCGTCCGTTTTCAATCAGCCAAATGGACGTACATCCGTTTTAAACTGCCAAATGGACGTACATCTGTTTTAAACAGCCAAATGAACGTACATCCGTTTTAAACAGCCAAATGACCGTCCGTTTTCAATCAGCCAAATGGACGTACATCCGTTTTAAACAGACAAATAGACGTACATCTGTTTTAAACAGCCAAATGAACGTACATCCATTTTAAACAGCCAAATGGACGTACATCCTTTTTAAACAGCCAAATGGACGTACATCTGTTTTAAACAGCCAAATGAACGTACATCCGTTTTAAACAGCTAAATGACCGTCCGTTTTAAACAGCCAAATGACCGTCCGTTTTCAATCAGCCAAATGGACGTACATACGTTTTAAACAGCCAAATGGACGTACATCCGTTTTAAACATCCAAATGGACGTACATCCTTTTTAAACAGCCAGATGGACGTACATCCGTTTTAAACAGCCAGATGAACGTACATCCGTTTTAAACAGACAAATGGACGTACATCCGTTTTAAACAGCCAAATGGACGTACATCCGTTTTAAACAGCCAAATGGACGTACATACGTTTTGAACAGCCAAATGGACGTACATCCGTTTAAAACAGCCAAATGGACGTACATCCTTTTTAAACAGCCAAATGGACGTACATCTGTTTTAAACAGCCAAATGGACGTACATCCTTTTATAACAGCCAAATGGACGTACATCCGTTTTAAATAGCCAAATGGGCGCACATCTTTTTTAAACAGCCAAATAGACGTACATGTGTTTTAAACAGCTAAATGGACGTACATCCTTTTTAAACAGCCAAATAGACGTACATCTGTTTTAAACAGCCAAATGAACGTACATCCATTTTAAACAGCCAAATGGACGTACATCCTTTTTAAACAGCCAAATGGACGTACATCTGTTTTATACAGCCAAATGAACGTACATCCGTTTTAAACAGCCAAATGACCGTCCGTTTTAAACAGCCAAATGGACGTACATCCGTTTTAAACAGCCAAATGACCGTCCGTTTTCAATCAGCTAAATGGACGTACGGATGTACGTCCATTTGGCTGTTTAAAACGGATGTACGTCCATTTGGCTGTTTAAAACGGATGTACGTCCATTTGGCTGTTTAAAACGGATGTACATCCATTTGGCTGTTTAAAACGGATGTACGTCCATTTGGCTGTTTAAAAAGGATGCACGTCCATTTGGATGTTTAAAACGGATTACGTCCATTTTGCCGTTTAAAACGGATGTACGTCCATTTGGCGGTTTAAAAAGGATGTACGTCCATTTGGCTGTTTAAAACGGATGTACGTTCATATGGCTGTTTAAAAGGATACACGTCCATTTGGATGTTTAAAACGGATTACGTCCATTTGGCCGTTTAAAAAGGATGTACGTCCATTTAGCAGACCAAAACGGATGTACGTCCATTTGGCTGATTGAAAACGGACGGTGATTTGGCTGTTTAAAACGGATGTACGTCCATTTGGCTGTTAAAAAAGGATGTGCGTCCATTTGGCAGCTCAAAACGGACGTCCATTTGGCTGTTCAAAACGGACGTCCATTTGGCTGTATAAAACGAATGTACGTCCATTTGGCTGTATAAAACGGACGTACGTCCATTTGGCAGATCAAAACGGATGTACGTCCATTTGACTGATTGAAAACGGGCGGTCATTTGGCTGTTTAAAACGGATGTACGTCCATTTGGCTGTTTAAAAAGAATGTACGTTCATTTGGCTGTTTAAAACGGATGTACGTCCATTTGGCTGTTTAAAAAGGATGTAAGTCCATTTGGCAGCTCAAAACGGACGTCCATTTGGCTGTTTAAATCGGATGTACGTCCATTTGACTGATTGAAAACGGACGGTCATTTGGTTGTTCAAAACGGATGTACGTATAATTGTCTGTTCAAAACAGATATTCGTTCATTTGTTTGGCTGTTCAAAACGGACGTCTATTTGGCTATTCACGACGTACGTACGTTTTTTTTTTCAATTCGTTTCAAGAGTAACCATGACAACCAGATTTTTTTGATATTTTTTGACATTCATTGTTTGCTAAGAGATCATACATAAATGCATTACTCCACGTGCCACTTGCGTGCCACTGTGATTCCACGTCTAAAGAACACGAAAGATAGCGGCAGGAGTGCGAAGCGATTCCTACCCCCAGAATGTTTTCCTCGAAGGATTGAGGTATAAAATATAAATATAAATAATATAATCAATCATTTTCGTCTTGCGTCCTGCCCCTAACGAATTCTTGCCCTCTTTATTGCCTTCATAATATTTTTGTCACTTATTTAATTTAACATTTTTTGCCCCGGATGCCTCAAACTCATCACCGGATTAAGGCGACACCGCATCACTATATTAAAATAAAATAAAATATTTTAAATAAATAACATTCGACTTTTTTTTTCTTGGAGATTACTGCCTGGGTGCCGGAGTGTTAAATGTCTGACGACTATTGTCAGAAAACCGTCTAATTTGACAACTGCGTAGGGTTTTTTAACAAATGACATTTTGGGCAGGGTTGCGTGGGATATCCTTATCATTTTTTCATTCATGTGATGACCTATCAGCGTAGATCTTTCGTCCTTGGGGCCACACATACATACATAGTGTCACGCCTGTTTCCCGGTGGGGTAGGCAGAGACAACGGATCTCCACGTGCCACGATCTTGACACACCTCTGCCGCCTCTTCCACTCCCATAATGTTTTTCATGCATGCTCGTCGGTTACCGGTACTACGCACTAACTTGACCCTTTTTGAGCACTTCATAAAAATATATTTAAAAGTTATTAAAACACGACTACGTAAAATAAACTAACTAAATCATACTTATTTGAAAAGCCCTGTCGTTCTGTTTTTTTTTATGGAAACAGACACGGTTGGCTACATCACCTACAACATCCATGATGTCAGCCCATAACACCGGGTGAACTAGGTGCCATGTCAGTGCTTCCCTTCATTTCATGTCCGCTACACTGAACTGGACGGAAAACATGAATTATTTACATAGCCGTTTCGACCGATTCAGTGCGGTGGTACCAACCCGGGCGGGATAAACTCTACCACCTAGTAAGGTAAGTAGGGAAGGGACCTACAGTTTAACGTGGATTCCAAATCACGGTCAGCCTCCAACGGTCGAGCCGTCACTCGTCCAAGTACTGACCGCGCTCATCGTTGCTTAACAACAGTCGACCGACCGCACCACTGAGCTACCGAGGCTGACAGAACTGTACGTTATTATTCAATTCATCAAAAATAAAAAATAAAATCAAGTTGCACTCCTCCGGAACCCTAGCAGAGCGTCACCGGCAGGTGTTTTTGTGTATGTCGTATGTCGATGTGTCCGACACGGACACGTCACGTGACGTGCGTCGGTTTCGGATTTGTATCAGTCGATGGGCGTTGCACCTAATACGACATTCGACGATTTAGACTTTAGCCAGTGATTCTTAACCGGTCGTCCGTGGACCACTGGTGGTCCCTGAAAGAACCAGAAATGGTCAGCGAAATCAACATACCTACTCGAAATCGTTAGGATGCCAGTGCCGACATGCGTTTAGCTTTCAGTAGCACTAAACCAATGATTCAGCACTTTTTAGATAGTATTCTTGAATCGTGTGAGGCCGGTACTTAAAAAGAATAGCCCCACTGCGTCTCTCCCCGTGCATGTCGTAAAAGGCGACTGAGGTATAAGGACGAGATGCCGTGCTAAAGTGCGACAGGTTTGCCACCTCTCACCTTGGCGCGGTCCGTCCACCGAGTCGTGCAGCAGGTGGGTCTTCGTGCCTTACTTGCTGCTTGATAGTTTATCTTGTCCGAATACTTTGCTAAACGTGGTGGTCGATATTGTGTTGCAATTTTCCACAGTTCTTGCAGCACGACACCGATTATTCTGCTTACCCTGATTGTCGGGATACAGCGTGTGTGCTATGTATGTATGTATGTATGCATATTCTTTATTCTTTAGTCATCATTCAAGCGTAGTGTACTACCATAGTACACTACGCTTGAATTTGTCCTGTTAGTTTTTACAATCCGCGGTTCGATTACACCCACAAAGAAGAGCCGGCAAGAAACTTCGCAGGGTTTTTTTTAACGTTTTCGATTACAATACATTGTGACTAGTTACACAATAGACACCGCTTGAGATACAGTTTGATAGCTAGAATAACTATAATTTAAGCTTGATAAACTCTGACCACATAAAATCAAAAGTAAAATTAAAAGTATTAATAAAATCAAGTGTATAGAGCCTTTGTCTGAAATTTTTGATACAGGTTAGCCAGTCACCAAAATCGTCCTAAAATAATATAATTAATGAAAAATCTTCGCTAATAATATAATACTCTTGGCTTCTTCTTATTTATACAACAACAACTTTATAATTATTTATTCTTTATTAATTATCCATAGACAGTGCACTACACTCGGATTCGTCATATTTTAACATTTAACATTAAGCATTTTGCCAGTTCGATTATCATCACAACGAAGAAGAACTGGCAAGAAATTTATCTGGATACTTTTTTTTACGTCCACTTAGTCTACATTTACAAAAATGATTGTAAATGTAATTTACTTATATTACCGCTAAGCAGTTGGTGGTCCATGGCATGACCAAAATTTAGCCAAATGGTCCCTCGTCACTAAAAGGTTAAGAACCACTGCTTTAGACCGACCAGTGAGTGTTTCGTGAATTGCACAGGATAAGCAATATAATAAAGTTTTACCGAAATCCCGCCAGGGGTGCCAACAGACACGGGCGGGTCAGACGCCTCCGGCCAATGAAATTTGAAATGATCATCGAGCTTTAGAAAGAGACAATCCGGTTGTTTGTAGAGCGACGTCTCTGTCGCTCGAACTCGCACGTCTCTGAAAAGTATGGGGCCGATACTTAAAAAGAATAGCCCCACTGCATCTCTTCCCGTGCATGTCGTAAAAAGCGACTAAGGGATAAGGACAAGATGCCGTGATAAAGGGCAACAGGTTAGCCACCTCTCACGTCTCACCTTGGCGCGGTGCTCCTTCCACCGAGTCATGAAGTCTTGCAGCAGGTGGGTCTTCGTGCCTTACTTAGCGAAACGTGCTGGTCGGTGTTTTGCTGTAAATTACCAAAGTTCTTGCAGCACAACAACGATTACTATGCTTACCCCCGATAGTCGGAATACAGCGTGTGGTATGTGTGTCTGTGTATCTCTCGAATTGACATTGGCAAACTATGCAGAGTTGCATCAGAATGTAAGCGCCTCACAAAAACATACCACAATAATTATACCTAAGAGCATTACGATATTGTATAGGTAGGCGTTATAATTTTGTTTTTATATTGTAACCAGATTCAACGGCTGCCGGCTGGACGACCGGAGTCTCAGGCACAGCCATTTCACCCCCGAGGTGTTTGTAGGCGGACTAAAGTGTGTGGAAAATGCCTGGATTTCTGTTGACCTCTTTGTAATACCCGAAAGTCTTTTTAAAATAAAATGATTAAAGCAAATGCAGATGTTCTTATCTTTGTACAGCAGCCGTTTATTGATGTAATATAATATTAAAATATGTATTAAATTAAATATTAAACTAAATACATACTATTCACACGCTGTATCCCGACAATCGAGTTAAGCAGAGTAATCGGAGTTGTGTAATACGGTTTAAAAGATACAACCCTCAGACGGACAGACAGACAGTAATATACTTCCGTACGTATACGGAACCCTAAAAAAATCCTATATTACCAGTCTACTGACAGTGGCTACATTAGCATACGAGGTATGTACCATCACCGCGCTAGGTGTAGAGTGACGCGGGCGAAGCCCTACGCGCGCCGCCCGGCCTCGGATGGGGCTTCGTCTGTTGGAGTATCGAGCGACTGGGGGGCGCGGGCGGGCGGGGTCGATACACCCCCGCCCGCCCTCGCTGTGGAAATAATTCTAGTCATAATGTTTAAACTATAGCTGTTCCCGCGAATTTTTTTTTATGGAATCTGACACGCTTGGCTACACCACTTTTCTGCTTAAGATAGGTAAGTAGGTTTTTTTTTTTATGGAATCTGACACGGTTGGCTACATCACCTACAACATCCGTGATGTCAGCCCATAACACCGGATGAACTTGGTGCCACGTCAGTGCTTCCCTTCGGTCGTGTCGGCTACACTGAACTGGACGGAAAACACAAACTACATATTTACATAGCCGTTTCGACCGACCTTTCATTCAGTGCGGTGGTACCAACCCGGGCGGGTTAAACCCTACCACCTAGTGATATAAGAAGGGAGTCATATCCCTTAGTCGCCTTTTACGACATACACGGGGAGAGATGCAGTGGGGCTATTCTTTTAAAGCACCGGCCCCACACGGTACAGAATAATAAGTAGGTAGAGTAATATTCAATATTCATACAGTTCTTAATGGTATCGTATTAAATACATCAATCAATCCATTTATTTATAACAGTATTGCTACACGGGCTACAAATCTTTGCTACAAATTGTCTTTTTCAAAAGTAAGATGTGCATTTTTTTTTTTTTTTTTTATGTAATCCTATATGGGTGGCTGAGTCGGAGGGGCCAAAGCACATGCTCTAACCAGCCAATATCACCTCCGAGAAGGTAGGTGCCATACCGGAGACTTCCTTGGATTGCTGGCTATACTGGACTAGAGGAGAACACAACCGAGGTCGCTTGCGGCCATCTTACATCCAGTACGGTGGTACCAACCCAGTCGGCTACAATTTAAGCCTACCACCTAGTAAGGGGCAAGGGAAGGGATCTACAGTTTTACACCGGTTCCGAACGGTGAAGCAGCAGGTGTAGGTATGCACGTAATTTTTTTTTATTTACTGTCGCGTACTGTACTTATGTGGCGTGTATGAAAATAAATCATTTGCCCTATTTCGCGAATGTTTAGCCCCTTCCATTATTGTTGAATCGTTGTATCTACCTGAACGCCGCCCCCTAATCTGCACAGAAGTAATGAGGTATGTTCCCTACTTCTCTACAAAGGTAGAGATAAAATCCCTATTTGCATTTTCAAAGATTAAATAGACATAGAAATGGAACAGGTGGACGGCTAATTAGCGGAAATCGCAATTGTTACCATTTGTTTGTTTGTTTTTACGCGATTCCAAAAGGGGCGTTATAATTTTGGCAGTGTCCCTGTATGATCCCTGTACCGTGTGTGGCCGGTACTTTAAAATAATAGCCGCACTGCATCTCTCCCCGTGCATGTCGTAAAAGGCGACTAAGGGATACGATTCCCTTCTTATATTACTAGGTGGTAGGGTTTTACCCGCCCGGGTTGCTACCACCGCACTGAATGAAAGGTCGGCCGAAACGGCTATGTAAATAGTTTGTGTTTACCGTCCAGTTCAGTGTAGCCGGCACGGCCGAAGGGAAGCACTGACGTGGCATCAAGTTCACCCGGTGTTATGGGCTGACATCACGGATGTTGTAGGTGATGTAGCCAACCGTGTCAGTTTCCATAAAACAAAAAAAAATTATGGTAGTCACAGGGCACTGTATGATGGTAGTCTGGGCGTCCTGACTCCTGGGTATGGAGGTGTCCAGGGACGTTGGATTTCGATCGTTCATAGAGTCCAAGGCGAAACTAGCATCTCGAAAATTAGGGATCCTCTACCGATGTCGTCAACGATACGTTGGGTCATTGAGCCTGTTTTATCGGTACTAGTATGGCCGCTGCCCTGACGAAATTGCTTCCCTTATCTCTCCTCCTCCTGTTCGCCTTCGCCGAAGCCGCCATACACTCGCGGAACACCCCTTTGTAGTGGACAGAAGTGCGAACTGCACGATTCTCTAAATCGTTCTTGTGCCGCACTGCAAAGGTGTGGAACGGGCTTCCGTGGAATATCTTTCCTCACTCCTACAATCCACGGATCTTCAAATCGCGGATCTCCGCATCGCAGCATCGGCTGTGTTCTCTAGTCCAGTACAGCCAGCAATTCGGACGTAAGTCTCCGGTATGGCACCTACCTTCTCGGTGGTTATATTGGCTGGTCGGAGCATATGCCTATGTAAATGGTTCGTGTTCTATGTAAATTGTCCAATTCAGAGTGACAGTATGACTCATTCATTATGGTAGCTATTTAGGTAGGTGATTTAGGAAATTTCAGGAAAGGAAGGGAAAGTTTAGGAAAATCAGGGTTATAGCGGCGGCGGGTGGCCGAGTGGTTTGGGCATCGGCTTCTCATGCGAGAGGTCCGAGGTTCGAATCCGGTCGGCGTGAACCGATGAGTTTTTTCTGACGAAAAAATTTACGTGCATACCTACACCTGCTGCTTCACCGTTCGGAACCGGCGTAAAACTGTAGGTCCCTTCCCTTGCCCCTTACTAGGTAGTAGGCTCAAATTGTAGCCGGCTGGGTTGGTACCACAGTACTGGGTGTAAGATGGCCGCACAGCAGCCTCGGTTGTGTTCTCCTCTAGTCCAGTATATAGCCAGCAATCCAGGGAAGTTTCCGGTATGGCACCTACCTTCTCGGAGGTGATATTGGCTGGTCGGAGCATGCGCTTTAGCCCCTCCGACTCAGCCACCCATACCGGATTACATAGAAAAATATATATTGTTAATGTTGTGTGCAAAGAGTTTGTATTACGTCGCTGCGCTCGTTGTGTTTTCTTTATGGCGAAATAAATATCTGAATCTAAATCTATTCGATTATTTAGCGTTCAGTATCCTTACGGAAGCGCCTATTACTAAGCCTACAAGTTCGTTACTAAGGCCCACTTGCACCAACACGAATTTAACCATATAAACCAGTTTAACTCGTTAAGCTAGTACCCGTTGACTGTGGGAACCGCGTTTAAATCCATAACTCGCTACTTAACTCTAAATTCGTGTTGGCGCAATTGGGCCTTAGCCTGTCTGTCTGTCTATCCGTCCGTCCGTCCTACGGCTGTATCTTTTGAACCGTAATAGTTAGCCGGTTGAAATTTAATGTACAGAAATTTATTAAACTTAGGCCCAATTGCGCCAACACGAATTTAGAGTTAAGTAGCGAGTTATAGATTTAAACGCGGTTCCCAAAGTCAACGGGTACTATACTATTATCAAAACAAACGTGCAGCTCGCACAACAAAATTTTATGGCGTAGTGAACGGAGATTCCCTTTACTAAGCCATAAAACTTTATTATGCGAACTGCACGTTTGTTTCGATTTGAGTATAGCTTAACGAGTTAAACTGATTTATATCGTTAAATTCGTGTTGGCGCAATTGGCCCTTAATGTAGCAGATACATAAGAAAGACAGATATGGGTTTTTACAGGTATGGTATATGGTATCTACTGAACCTTCTGCGAATGAGTAAAACCGTTTTTTATATATATAATTTGTCAGCCTCGATAGCTAAGTGGTGCAGACAGTCGACTGTTGCTATTGATTGTTAAGCAACGCTGGGCGCGGTCAGTCCTTGGATGGGTGACCGCTCGACCGTTGGAGGCTAACAGTGGTTCGGATTCCACGTAAAACTGTAGGTCCCTTCCCTTCCTACCTAACTCGGTGGTAGAGTTCAACAACAAGGTGGTAGGGTTGGTACCACCGCACTGAATGAAACGTCGGTCGAAACGGCTATGTAAATAGTTTATGTTTTCGGTCCAGTTCAGTGTAGCCGGCACGATCGAAGGGAAGCACCGAGATGGCAATTAGTTCACCTGGTGTTATGGGCTGACATCACTGATGTTGTAGATGATGTAGCCAATAATATATGATGTAGCAAATAAAAAAAATACTCATTTACATTATGTATTTTATTTAATAAACAATTTTGAATTTGTACTGCTTACTGGTAATAAACAACCACAAAATCACTACAAAACGCCCTCTAAAAACCTAAATTAACCTGTCCATACATCCGTGTAATAAACCGAAGCGATAGCCCCTGCTGTCTCGAGGGGTTGCCACATGTTGCGGCGGTTTGCTGAGCGAGCTTTCGACTATTTTCATTACTGGCAACCCCGCCGCTAGGGGGAGCGAGCGCGGTCGGCAGCGGAGCGGCTTTAGATGTAATGCAGTTGGGGGCATTTTAATAGCGTGGCCCCTTCGGATTGTATCGTTTAGTATTGCTGTGACGAATGTATAAACATTTCCTGTTGCAATTACAATAAAAACAAATAGAACAGAACTAAAATAAAACAGAAACGCACAGATAAAATTATTCGAAAACAAATCTACTGAAGATTGTAAAAAAAATTGTGTACATAATTATATACGGGCCAATTACCAAATACCTCGGTGCGGGAGTCCGATTCGCACTTGGCTGGTTTTTTATGTAAACCAACATTGGTGGCTGTGCCGATGGACCAATTGTGCAGTTGACAAAGTAAAAACCTCTCCTCAAGAAACCACGCTCAGTTAGGCACCATGCCGACAGATTTGCGGACTGTTATTGGGCTGTCTACCCTATTAATACAACGTTTAAAGACACCCACATTAAAGGATTCGGGAAAAAAACCCTTCACATTCAGCTTTTTCAGCAATCCCCATATATTTTTCCCCCAATTACAGTCTCGGGTCCTTCAAGAGGACGTGAATACGCCCTGTCAGGCCGAAATGGCATTCTCAACCCCCGTATACGGCCGAATGTCAAATAGATGTCGTTAGACACCGTATATGAGGTTTGGCGCCTCATATCGCGTTTAAAAAAATCTAGCTAGTAATATATTCACCTTTTTTATGGACACGGTTTTGGTTACTCAACTACAACATCCGTGATGTCAACCCATAACACCGGGTGAACTAGGTGCCACGTCAGTGCTTCCATTCATTTCATGTCTGCTACACTGAACTGGACGGAAAACACGAACTATTTACATAGCCGTTTCCACAGACATTTCTTTCAGTGCGGCGGTGGTATAGACCCGGGCGAGATAAACCCTACCACCTAGTAAGGTAAGAAGGGAAAGGACCTACAGTTTTACGTGGAATCCGAACCACGGTCAGCCTATTTTATTGTATCATCCCCCCGCTGATCTGCGGACCCCAGGCGGTCGCCCTACCGCGCCCCACCCATAAACCGGCCCTGTCTGTTGAGATGGACTCTCCCTGGTTGGGGTGCACTAATGTAGTCCTAATCCCGCTTTTGAAGATGCCTGGAGAAGTGAAATTTGACGAGGCAGAAACCGTTTGTATTATATTAAACTTCATATTATTGCACTGTACTGTAGTGGGGACGGCACTGTACGGTGCGCGGCCGGTACTTTAAAAGAATAGCCCCACATTATATCTTCCCGTGCATGTCGTAAAAGGCGACTAAGGGATAAGGACAAGGTGCCGTGTTAAAGGGCGACAGGATAGCCACTTCTCACCTCGGCTCGGTCCTTACACCGAGTAATGCAGCGCAGGTGGATCTTCGTGCCTTACTTGCTGCTTGTCTTGCTATCTTGTCCGAATACTTTGCTAGAAGTGATGCTCGGTGTTGTACTGTAATTTATGAGAGTCCTTGCAGCACACCACCGACTACTCTGCTCACCCCGATTGTCGGGATACAGCGTGTAATATGTATGTGTGTAAAAAAAATTCGCAGCATAAATCCTTGGGAACTATTAAAAATTTTCAAAATTAAATGATTATAGGTTTTAAATGTTGTATTTTTTTATATTTGTTATGGAACCGGAAACGGTTGGCTACACCACCTAATACACCCGTGATGTCAGCCCATCATACCTTGATGAACTAGGTGCCATGTCAGTGCTTCACTTTGGTCGTGCCGCCAAACACTGAACTGAAAATACATAGTCGCTTCGACCTATCTTTCATTCAGTGCGTCGTCGGTGTGGTAACAATCCAGTCAAGTTAATTAATTAAACCCTACCAACTAGTAAGGTAAGAAGGGAAGGAACCTACAGTTTTACGTCTTATCAGAACCACGATCAGCCTCAACGGTCGCAGGGAATGGCCCTGACTGCGCCCGGGTGTGCTTAATTGACGATCACACATCGATCCATTGCACAACAGAGCTACCGAGGCGAGGTTGAAAAATTAACTTTAATTTAATGTTTTCTTCTAGATATTCCCTGTAATGTTTTAATTTTTTTTTCTATGTAATCCGGTATGAGTGGCTGAGTCGGAGGAGCTAAAGCACATGCTCAGATCAGCCAATATCACCTCCGATAAGGTAGGTGCCATACCGGAGACTTCCCTGGATTGCTAGATATACTGGACCAGAGGAGAACACAACCGAGGCTGCTATGCGGCCATCTTACATCCAGTGGGGTGGTATGAACCCAGTCGGCTACAATTTGAGCCTACCACCTAGTAAGGGGCAAGGGAAGGGACCTACAGTTTTACACCGGTTCCGAACGGTGAAGCAGCAGGTGTAGGTATGCACGTAAATGTTTCATCAGAAAAAAACTCATTGGTACACACCAACCGGATTCGAACCTCGGACCTCTCGCATGAGAAGCCGATGCCCGAACCACTCGGCCACCCGCCGCTTGTTAAGTATTAATTAAGTTAATGAAAAGTTCCTCGTCCCATTTGCTTGCACTACCCACACTTCTTTCTCTGGATTTTATTTCTCATCCGCCCAAAGGTTGACTGGAAGCAATCACTTGCAGTGATAAGTCCGCCTTTACTCACTCCTGTATGTCATGTTTCTTGTAGTGTGCTGTTCTTCTTTCATTAATTGTCTGCAATAGAGTTCCTATTCTATTCTAATTGTTTATCTCTATCACACTTGTTCACTCGCTTATTTTCTGTCTGCTGCGAATGGAGTGCATGCCGATCATTGTTTTCACATTACCGGTTACAAGGTCAACTTTAGGACTTGAAGGTCTGCAATATATGACAATGACAATGGCCTTTCTGGATAATCAATATTAATAATAATAAATCTGTCAAAATGTTAAAATACATCGATCTGTCTCACGAGGTTCCGTCAACTCGTGGCCCGTGGACTCGACGATCGTTGTGCCCATAGTCGTGTCTGCGCATGGGCTGATAGCGAAGAGCCTCGACCATCATCTCAAGAGGCTCTCGCTAGAGCCACTTGCTTGGATGCAGAAGGCGGTCTTGCTCGACACCGCTCGAATTGTCCGCAGGTTTCTCTCTCTCGGGTCCGACCATCGGTAGCCTGGGTTCGCCCCGCCGCGCCGCCCCGGTGGTGGAAATTCCATTTTGTTATTTTGTATTAATTTTAGATTTAGGTTTTATTTGTAAAATTAATATAAAAAAAAGAAAAAATGTGTAAATAAACGAATAAATAATAAATCTGTAAGGGATGATCATGGAGTAAGTTAATTTGTTTTATGAGATACTGCGTCTGTAGACTCTATGTATGATACTAAAACTAAATTGACGATTTTTAGAAATATGTCCTGTATGTATGTATGTTCCTCCATTACTTTTAAACCGGTCATCCGAATTCGATGAAACTTAGTACAAGCATATCTATGCGTGACACTGGATAGATAAAATTCAGTTCCTGTTACGCCAAGATGGGCTCTCAATCTCATACAAACCGAATTGTTCCGCGCTCCGAAATTATTCTTTTAAAATACGAATTTCACGCGAGCGAAGCCGCGGGCAAAAGCTAGTATGTAAATATTATTTACATGCGTATGAAACAGAACACGAAAAAATGACACAGCCAGTCCCGGCTCTATATTTTTCAACCGACTTCAAAAGGTCTCAAAAAAAATTGGTTGTCTGTAAAGTCGGTTTACGGACGATAGTTTTACGTGATATCGTCATAAAGAAACACAGCTATAAGAATTACTTACCGTATTTTTTCGTACGGCACCCCTATCGCTGCCGTACGCCGTACATTTGTCGATTTCTAGCCTCGATTACCGTACGATACGGCAATTACCGTTCGTTTGGCAACCCTGCCGCTACATTTGTCGATTTCTAGCCTCGATTACCGTACGATACGGCAATTACCGTACGTTTGGCAACACTGCCGCTTGGGCCGATTGTGCCTCTCTATCGCTTGTTACGCGCTCTCGCTTGCACACACAGGCTCAGATGGAACGTGACACGTTTTCGTGCGTGCAGCCGGTGTTCATCAATTTATAAGACGTTATCACGTCAAAAGAAGTTCTCAATTCGACTGTATGTTTTTTGTATGTTTGCTACAGGTATTGAACACAGGTAGTGAACACACGTAGTAGTTACACGTATAAAGTAGTAGTAGTTGTGTATATGTATATTATTATGTAATTGATTTAAATAAATTATTTACAAATTTATAAAAGTAAACCGAAATACTGGTTTCAGGATATTTATATGTATGCTCATATTACGAGGCATTCCGTACGAGGCTACATATAATGACCGTGATTTAAATTATTTTAATTTATTTGTTTTAGGGCTTTTAAACAATGATTTGTTAATATCAGCCCTATAGTACTCATCTTCCCTATTACTTAGTTCCCAGAGTGCCTTAGGCCCGCTGCCTCCCAATTATGTTCGTCTACAGAACCCTAAATGCAAAGAGTTTGTATTAGCGCAGCGACGTAATACAAACTCTTTGCCTAAATGGTTGTCCTTCTGTTATCGGAACACCAAGTCAATTAAAAAAGTGAATTAGCTATTGTGAACATATAAACTAAATTTATGTGACCTATACCTAATTAACCGACTTCAAAAAAAGGAGGAGGTTCTCAATTCGACCGTATTTTTTTTGTTTTTTTTTTGTTTGTTACCTCAGATCTTTCGACTGGGTAAACCGATTTTGAAACTTGTTTTTTTATTTGAAAGCTGGTGCTTCCCGTGTGGTCCCATTTCAATTTGGTCAAGATCGGATTGGAAAGCGAGGCAGAATCGCGATGCCGAAGGCCGAGCGATAGTCGGCAAGTGCGAGTTGGACTCGCGCACCGAGGGTTTGCAAAAATTACAAAAAAAAAAAACTGTGAAATAAAAAATATAAAAACCGCCTTCAAAAATGTATGAAATAAAAAAAAATGGAACCCTAGAGTTGAAGGCGGTGCTAAAGCAAGCAAAAATAACCGACCGCCTTCAACTCTAGGGTTCGATTTTTTTTTATTTCATACATTTTTGAAGGCGGTTTTTATATTTTTTATTTCACAGTTTTTTTTTTCTAATTTTAAAATTTGTAAATACTAAATTGTTGGCGGATCATCATGTTTGATTTGAATAGCAAGACTATAGTTTGAAATTAAAAACATATTACACGTTTTTGTTTAGGAAGAGCGTTTTGTGCTGTTCCCGGCTGTAACCCACGGAACCCCTGCGACCCTTCCGCGGAACACCTTTTGGGAACCGCTGCCCTAAGGGATAGAGAACGTGGCAGAACGTCATAAGAAATACATACATACATACCACACGCTGTATCCCGACAATCGGTGTAAGCAGAGTAATCGGTGTTGTGCTGCGAGTACTCTTGTAAATTACAGCACAGCACCGAGATAATTCTCAAAGAGCAACTGCCTGACTCGGTAGAAGAACCGTGTCGAGGTGAGAGATGAAGAGGGGTACCACCGCACTGAATGAAACGTCTCGGTCGAAACGGCTATGTAAATAGTTCGTGTTTTCCGTCCAGTTAGTTCAGTGTAGCCAACACGAAACACCTAGCTCACACGGTGTTATGAGCTGACATCACGCAGATCAGATGTTTTATGTGATGTAGCCAACCGTGTCAGTTTCCATAAGAAAAAGCCTTACCTCACGTTACAACTATTTAGTAATCTGTGACGTTACGTCCAATAGGTATATTGTTCTAAACGAAATTTTCTAAAGTATTCACTGCGATCAAAAATTCGCCCCGCGAACAAACATTTGCGGCGCGAATATTGTCTCGCCACTCAATAACCAAATTTTACCCAAATGTTTATTATCAGCCTTTTAGTAAAATATACCTATACATACCACACGCTGTATCCCGACAATCGGGGTAAGTTAAAGTTTATGTTCGCGGCGCGTATGTTCACGGTGGCTTATGCAGGCTTTTATTTTTGTCAGCCTCGATAGCTCAGTGGTGCAGACTGTCGCTATTGAATGTTAAGCAACGCTGGGTGCGGTCAGTTCTTGGATGGGTGACCGCTGACCGTTGGAGGCTGACCGAGGTTCGGATTCCTCGTAAAACTGTAGGTCCCTTCCCTCCTAATCTTACTTGGTGGTAGGGTTTAACCAGTCGCGACTCCTGGTCCTGAATATTGGGTTGGCTCTGGCTAAGGAATTATTTTTTTCATAATTTCATAACTTAGGTACCTACGCGTTAATTTATTTCTACCACAATGAGTTCAAAAACTGAAAGACGATTACGATATAGATAGTTTATAATATTTAGTTTAAATGATTTATTTTTCTCACTTACGATTAATTTGTCTGTAGATAGGTACCTACTGGTTGTGTCAAAGCAGTCGAGTTGCAGCCGACAACGGCGACGTCTCCTCTGGCACGACGACGACGAGACAGGCATACAAGCTTGAATTGTTACATTTTATTTGTACACTCGTTTGTACATGAAGTCCACTCTTCGTTCCCAAGACAAGAAATTTTCGATGACTCGATCGTGAAAATCTTCTTTCTTCCTCAATTTTCTTAGCAACTCCTTTTCCACAGATAAGAGTGCCAAATTACTTGAGCCTCTCTTGTCCTTGAGTGCTCCGTAGATAGCTTGGTAGGAGTTTGCCATTATAATTACCAATAAATCACTTTAATTTACAACACTGCACAGGATTCATCCATACAAAGTCCATACCTACATAACGGAATATATGCAGCTATCAACTCGCGACCGAGAACCAATGCGCACACACACGCGCACACAACACACCTAGCCTAGCTCGCTATAATAGTCGCATCGCATCGCACAAGAATACTCGTCGTGTGGTCGCTCGCAGCGCGCACACACCCACACACGCAACACACACACCTAGCTCGCTCGCTAGTCGCTCTACTCGCTACCGCGTCACTAAATGCACTCCCCGCTGCGCCAACTCGAAAGGCTGAGCAGCGGGTCTGCGCGGGACGGGGGGGACATTCGGCCGCTTCCGCCTTGTATGGAATACGATGGCGCTTCAAAATGTAGCCAACCGGCCAATGAATGCCTTGATGTGTCGTCATTCGTCGTCGCCCGCGTTTGACGCGCGCGAAATTTCAAATTATGTAACGGGTACGGGATTGACGTTTTATCTTATTAATCGTGGGTTGATATAAATAATATATCATATGATATAAATAATTTAACTCCGATATATTTTCACATTTATTTTAGCTTGATACTTCTGTAGTAATGGTGTCATTCATTTTATTTAGTTTGGCGGCGCCAACCTCGCCAACTGAAAGGAGTCGCCGCTGGGTTTAACCCGCCCGGGTTGGTACCACCGCACTGAATGAAACGTCGGTCTAAACGGCTATGTAAATAGTTTGTGTTTTCCGACCAGTTTAGTGTAGCCGGCACGATCAAAGGGGGAAGCACTGACATGGCACCAAGTTCACCCGGTGTTATGGGCTGACATCACGGACGTTGTAGGTGATGTAGACAAACGTGTCAGTTTCCATATAAAAAAATTCACTATGGAGCAAATACATGCACTTTCATGACCAAGAGAAGTTAATCAAATCGTGTTTTAAAAAGTATTTTTATATATTGATATTAATAATAAAATGTACACAGGTTCAAATATTTCGAATTTTTTGTTTGTCGTCTTCAGTGAAAATATACAATATAATATATGACATATGAGAGGTTAATAGGGTGATTTTTTCATATGGTGTTTTAAAAAGATTCCGATATACCCTGATAGACGAATAGTGTTACGCTGTTCTATGCTCGTCGCTCCTCAATGCACCCTACGCATAAAATGATCATTATAACCTGCTAGGGATAAATCCCATATTATTTTTGAACTATTACCTACCTGTTCGTCTCTGGTATAAAGTGAGGTGTTTTATACAAAAACTGGTCAATCGGCATTTGCACTTGGCCTTGTCGCTACGTTGTTGCTGATTCGAATATGTGGAAGGAGGGACTTGTGGTTTTAGCTGTGGCTGCGGGTAAGTTTTATATTATTCCTCTTGTCTTATCTTCTTTTTCTTCTATTCTTTCCTCTTATCTTATCTTTTCTTCTCTTCTCTTATTTGAGCTTTTGTTGTCTAATCTTCTTTTCTTATTATGGGTATTATGGGTTACTAATTATTGTAAATTACTTTAAATATAATACTTATAAGGTACTAACAAAATATTGTGACTTGCGAAGTTTGTTTGTCAGTTCTTCTTCGCATTGAATTTAGAACTGGCGGAATTTTCGACATATCCAAGCGTAGGTTACCTACCTGTGGATGAAATTATACAATAAACCACAGAGCATCAAATAAGGGGCGCCGGCAGCGGTCGGTATTTGATGCTCTGTGCAATAAACAATAAACAATATTATTGTCTCTTATCGTCTTTCCCCTTACCATGAAATTAAATTAATTGGTTCCTTTCTTATATGAATCCCTCCACCGAGTGATGCAGCAGGTGGGTCTTCGTGCCTTACTTGCTGCATGATAGATATCTTGTCCGTAATACTTTGCTAAACGTGGTGGTCGGTGTTGTGCTGTAATTTACAAAAATACCTGCAGCACAGCATCGACTACTCTGCGTCCGCCTATTGACATTGGGATACAGCGTGTGGTATGTGTGTATGAAATTAAATAAAAAAAAAACGTTTATTACCATTGTGCATAAACTGATTCACAATAACAGCAAAACAGGAGCAAATAAAAAAAAAGTTTAATAAAAATTAAATAGTTCGTTTTTTCCGTCCAGTTCAGTCCAGCCGGATCGACCGAAGGGAAGCATTGACACGGCACGGCACCTAGTTCAGCAAAGTGCTATGGGCTGACATAACGAATGTTGTAGGTGACATAGCCAACCGTGCCAGTTTCCATAAAAAAAATACAATAAATCATTTTATTTTATTCTATATTTTTTTTCAGCCATATTAGCAGCAGAGCCAAAATGTGGACAGACCAAGGAGCCATCGCTTGGTGTAGCGGAGAGCGATGTCTTTCCATGGGTTGGACTGCTTTACTATGATAACGGTTAGTTTTCGTTATATGTCTTAGGTTTCGGGTTATATGAAGTGGCTATAGGGTGGCATACTCGAGATTCGAGGAACGAAAACAAGTGTGATATAAAGATATATTTATCCTTAATAATCTAAATATCTGTAACTTTTTTGTTTATGATTATATCTGCACGAAATAAAATGTATTTGGTTTTACGATGTATCCTTGTTCTAGGAAAAATATCATTTGATGAAGTTAATACCATGAAAAGGACTTATGACCTCCCAAAGTCCTAAAGACGAGTAAAAATATGACAGAATCTTAATTTCTTAATTCATTTAAAAAAAACGGCCAGCAATTGAGAGCTTCATTTTCATTTAAAAAGTTCGCTAGTTTATGCCCTTTCCAACGATGTATCACATGTCATACTAATCATTCACTATGTGGCCAAAATTAGGGATAATTTGGACATTTAACAATGGAAGCAGTGTAGTAGTTGGAATTGGAATTGAACAGTACCCGCGCGGCCGTTACATGTTCTAAATTTGAAAATGCCCCTGAAAACGCACTCAATAAGTCGATAAGGTGGCCCTGTTACAAAGTTATTGTCGTTCTGTTCTGGTCTCTGTCCCTAATTTTGGCCACATAGTGAAAGATTAGAAGTGGAAGAGATAGGTATACCGTTCCATTGCTGTCAGTTTTTTTAATGAATTAAGAAATTAAAATTCTGTCATATTTTTACTCGTCTTTGGGACTTTGGGAGGTCATAAGTCCTTTTCATGGTATTAACTTCATCAAATGATATTTTTCCTAGAACAAGAATACATCGTAAAACCAAATACATTTTATTTTGTGCAGAAATAACCATAAACAAAAAAGTTGCAAGGGGTTAAAGCTGAAATTTTGGTCATTTTCAAAAATAAAGAAAAAAAATCGTATCTCGATACCACGTGACACCAGACAAAAGGTGTCATAGGTTAAAACCTTGCAAATGACCCCACTTACCTACAAAAAAATTCTGTCGGTCCATGTGCCGAACATCCTGTATACGTTTATCTATATCTAGGTTTGATTGATGTTTCTTGTTTTATTAACCCCCGACGAAAAAAGAGGAGTGTTTTAAGCTTAACATGTGTGAGGGTGAGTGTATGTGTGTATGGGTGTATGTATGTGTGAATGGGCGTGTTTGTCGCATCATAGTTCCCAAACGGATGGACCGATTGGGATGCGTTTTTTTTATTGGAAAGTTGGTTTAATCGGGATGGTGGTTAGCTATATGTTTGTAATCAAGTAATCATGTAAAGCCTGACAAATTAGGTAATTATTTTTTGTTCTATCTAAGTGTATCCCAAGCATCTATTTACCGAATAGTAAACAAAAGAGGGGCGTAAATATTATTCGTTCTGAACAAAAAACAATTTTTGACTTTACAGAAATACGAAACGTCCGAATAAAAATAGCTTAGGTTAAGTTTTTCTGAACTAGAATTTTTATTTAGAAGTTTAGTGTTTCAGCAAGGTCGATTTATTATTAGGGTTCCGTACCTCAAAGGAGGAAAAAACGGAACCCTTATAGGATCACTTTGTTGTCCGTCTGTCTGGCTGGCTGGCTGGCTGTCTGTCTGTCAAGACCTTTTTTCTCAGGAACGGGTAGAGGTATCAAGTTGAAATTAATATCAAATACGTTTCCTCGGAGGTGTAAAAAAGTTAAGCTTCTAGGTCAACGCAATCACTAGATACGCCCATTTAAGTCACATATTTTGCTACCGGCAAATCAAATCAAAACCTATAGAGTACTTCCCGTTAACCTAGAATCATGAAATTTGGTAGGAAGTAAGGTCTCACAGCACAAGTAAAGGAAAAAATCGAACAGTGTAAATTTATGGTTATGTGACATAAAAAAATTTATTGTTTGTTTTGTATGTCAAGGTCCCTTTTCTCAGGAATGGATCAAGATAACAAATTGAAATAATTACGAATTACTAAGATCTACGATCTCTATAAGGTGTAGAATATTAAAGCTTCTAAATCAACGTAATCAAAAGATACGGTCATCTATGTCAGATTTCATACTCGCAAACTCACTCCAATCAAATCAAAACCTATAGGGTATTTCCCGACAACCTAGAATCATAAAATTTGGTAAGAAGTAAGATCTTATAGCCCAAGTAAAGGAAAAAATCTGAAAATTGTAAAATTGTAGTTATTGACATTTAAAAAAAAAATTTGTCTTGTATGTCAATGACCCTTTTTCTCAGGAACGTATCAAGATAACAATTTGAAACTAATACCAAATACTAAGATCTAAGATCTCTTTAGGGTGTATAAAATGCAAGCTTCTAAATTAACGCAATCAAAAGATACGGCCATCTATGTCAGATTTCATACTCGCAAACTCACTCCAATCAAATCAAAACCTATAGGGTATTTCCCGCCAACCTAAAATCATAAAATTTGGTAAAAAGTAAGGTCTCATAGCACACGTAAAGGAAAAAATCCTAAAATTTTAATCTTGTAGTTATATATTAAAAAAAATTTGCTTGTTTTGTGTGTCAAGATCCCTTTTCTCAGTAATGAAATGAGTCAAGATATCAAATTGAAATTAATATGAAATACTAACGTCTGCGATCCCTTCGAGTTATAGAAAATGAAAGCTTCTAAATCTATATAATCAAAAGATACGGCTATTTATGGCAAATTTTAATACTTACTTGCAAACTCACTCAAATGAAATCAAATGCTATAGGGTACTTACCGTACCGTTGACCTAGAGTAATGCAATTTGGCAAGAAGCAAGGTCTCACATCACAAGTAAAGAAAAAATAAAAAAACAAAATTGTAGATATGTCGTTAAATATGTCATATAAGAAATATATTTTTGTATATTTCTACTCCACGAATACTGCACAGTCAAACCATTGCTGCAGTGTTTATTTAGGCGGTTCGTGATTTTCCAAAATAATTGTTTTTGTACATACATAATACAAATATATTGAGTGATGCTGATGATACGGAAGCCTCGGTGCGCGAGTCCAACTCGCACTTGCCGACTTTTTTTCTAATAATTTGTACACTTTGCTTCAGGACATATCTGCAGATACATGGAAAAAATGTTGTGAACATGTAAATGTCAAGGCTAGTTCTTTTTACATTGACATCAAAATATATATAAAAGATGCATTAAATTAAAATACATTTTGTATATTTTATTGTGTACAGTGCAAAAGTACATTTTTAATAAAAACATCGGCCAATTCAATATGTGCGTACTATACTGAATGTTGCTATATAAATCTAAATAGTGGCTCCGTCTTGACAGCTCTCATAAGTTCCTGGTCGGGCTTTTATTTTTGCGTTTTTTTAAGCTTGAAATAAAAGTTAAATTACAAAAAATCCCCGACCCTTAAAAAGTCAAAAGTTCAGTTTACTTACTTAAAGGAGTCGGAGACCGCTAAGTAAATGAAATATAAAAACTCTGAGTAGCGTGGGATATTACTTAGCGGTCCCCCGACTCCTTTAGGTAAGTAAACGGAAATTATTTTTGACTTTAAAAGGGTCGGGGGTTTTAGATATAGTAATTGGTAGACATAAACAATAAATAACATTATTAAACGACAATTAATTTTAAAATTATTGTCGTAGTACATTATGAAAATTGGCCATCGGTTAAAATCCAACTGAAAGACGGAGGTTACACGCTAGGTTTGGCATCAGTTCAGTCCATCAGTCTGGTTAAACCATGGTCCAGACTGACCGTTTAATCTATTGACCGATGGACTGATGGACCAGACTGATGGATTTTAAAATATTTTGATATAGTGCGAATGCATTTTACGTCTGGCGTCAGTCTGGCGTCAATGTGGTCGTGACCAAGGTCACGGACTGAACTGATGCCAAACCTAGCGTGTAACCTAGTACCTACCTAGTAATGTTTCTGCATTTGCGTTTGTATGATGGTAAATAAGCAAATTACCACTGATTGTTTCAGAGGACAAGCCTCCTGAAGCTCTAGCCGTGGGTACCCTGATAGACAGCCGCCACGTGTTGGTACCAGCGTACGTAATCAACCCACGGAACGGACATGTCCTGTAAGTATTTTATTTATTTTTATTTCATTTATTTTTTCCATAAAAAAAATTTACTGTTTTCTTTTTCGGTAATTTTGAAAATAAACTCCACACTTGATCGGTAATGATGCGATAGTCGTGTCGCCGGCTATCCCCTTTGTGGCAACATAGGATTGGAAAATTTTGAAATGCCCAAACCAAGGCTTACAAAAATGTAGGAAGGGGAAATGGTACTGAGAGGCGTTTTTAACGTGAGGGGCCGGTACTTAAAAATAATAGCCCCACTGCATCTCTCCTCGTGCATGTCGTAAAAGGCGACTGAGGGACAAAGACAAGATCCCGCGCTAAAGGGCAACAGGATAGCCACCTCTCACCTTGGTGCGGGTCTTCTACCGAGTCATGCAGCAGGTGGGTCTTCGTGCCTCACTTGCTGTTGTGCTATAATTTACGACAGTACTTACAGCACAACACCGATTACTCCGATTGTCGGGGCTGCATTACCTGCTACACCCGTGATGTCAGCCCATAACACCTTGGGGTGCCAGTGCCATTTCAGTGCTTCAGTTTGATCTTACCGGCTACACTGAACTGGATGGAAAACACGAACTATTTTCATGGTCGCTTCGACCGACCTTCGGTGTGGTGGTAGGTCCAATCTGGTCCATTTAAACCCTAATAAGCTGAGGGAAGGAACCAACAGTTTTACGTGCAATCCGAACCACGGCCAGCCACAACTGTACATTTCGTATCTGTTTCAGAAAATACATCCAGTTCGGCGCTGTGGATGTGGAAAACGCGCAAACAGCACAGAACCACACCATAGAGAAGATATTCACACATCCCCAGTACACTTCTGAACGGCGACATAATATAAAAGTTAATAAATACGACATTGCTGTTATTCGTTTAAAGAAGCCGGTGGCGCTTAGCGGTAGGTATTTCATCATTATCGTCATCGTCGTTGTTCAGTTTTAATTTTAACATGCTGACAAATATTTCGCCTACAAAACTTCCTTTGACAAGTTTGCGAAAAGCATTTTTTTTATTTTTTTTTATTGAATCTGACATGGTTGGCTACATCACCTACAACATCCGTGATGTCAGCCCATAACACCGGGTGAACTTGGTGCCACGTCAGTGCTTCCCTTCGGTCGTGCCGGCTACACTGAACTGGACGGAAAACACAAACTATTTACATAGCCGTTTCGACCGACCTTTCATTCAGTGCGGTGGTACCAACCCGGGCGGGTTAAACCCTACCACCTAGTAATATAAGAAGGGAGTCATATCCCTTAGTCGCCTTTTACGACATACACGGGGAGAGATGCAGTGGAGCTATTCTTTTAAAGTACCGGTCCCACACAGTACAAGCATGGACCTTTAGCAACGTGAATCTTCTTTTTTTAAATGAAAACTTCTTTATCGGCGCTTGGTACTTTTTTAGGTGGGTAAAAAATGTTAAACTCGCGTCAGATCTCGAAAAGCGACAGATTGATTTTTATTATTTAAAATGTAACCTTAAGTCATTGCATTAAGGGTTAAGTTACGAGTGGCTCGGGATCAATTCTGTTCGTCTCTCAGTGACAGTAAAGCCGAAAGCAAATCAAGGGAATCCGATAATCGTTTGGTCGTTTATGTGATTTCGTGGGTCAATGGTAAGAGTGTAGGATTTGTATTTTTTAACCATGGGTTCGAATCCCTCAAAATATTTTTTGTTTTTTTTTTCTTGTTTAAGCAATGTTACGGTGTTTAACTTTATTTAGGGTGTTTAGTTTTTTTTTATAACCACCTAAGAATTATTTTCGGAAATACAAAAAGTTTTCACTTCTGCCGGCACTCCCGGAGTGCAACTGGGACTTTTTTTATTTCTCTGTGGTTGTAAATTATCAAACTACCTTACGTATACACTCTTTTTGTTATGGTCAAGCGAGCCACAATTCGTTTTGTTTTACTCTGCATTTTTCGTTGAACTTTCTCGTCATATTTTCATCAACAAAATTTTAGTTTAATATAATGCGCGGGGCGGATCTTGGCGTGTCGCCGCCGCAGCGGTTCGTCGGTGTTCTCCCTCGCACCCGCACCGTACTTGTATAGTTTATTCGCGTGGCGGGTCGCCCGCTGCGGCGACGACACGCCGAGATCCGTCCCGGGCACTATACTTTCGCATCACCGCTCACTGGTTGCCGTAAAATACGTGCGCGTGTCCCACACAATCCTCGGCGGGGCCCCTAACCGGTGGAGAGTAGCGGCATGGCACCTCTTCGGCACCAGTGAAGGTAACCGCTACCCTCAAAATCAAGGTACTCTGTCTGTTTCGTTTTATCTTTCCAGTTAATCTAATAATTTTTGGTCTTAGTTATTTTATTTTTACATTGATTTGATTTTACATACAGTCCATCTTCTCGCAATCTCACAGTCGTCATCGTCGTCATCCTTATCATCAGCATCATCGTCATCATAATCATCGGCACCAGCATCATCGTCATCGGCATGAGAGAAATTGTTAATTTAAATGAAATCTCTCGTTGTGGCCAACTCAAGTAAATACGAACTGAATATACTGTAAACAGTTGTAAACACAGTACTAAGGACGACTAAGGGATATGACTCCCTTCTTATATCACTAGGTGTTAGGGTTTCACCCGCCCGGGTTGGTACCACCGCACTGAATGAAACGTCGGTCGAAACGGCTATGTAAATAGTTTATGTTTTCCGTCCAGTTCAGCGTAGCCGGCACGACCGAAGGGAAGCACTGACATGGCACCTAATTCACGCGGTGTTATGGGCTGACATCACTGATGTTGTAGGTGATATAGCCAACCGTGTAGTATTCATAAAAAAAAACTAAAATCACGGACCTATACTTCTAGTCAGTCAGTCAGTCCTCGTGTATGCGCTCACCGCTGGACATACGCCTCTCCAATTTTCCTCCAGTCCTCCCGGCCTTCAGCGATACAGAACCACTGCTCTCCGCTGACGTACTTGATGTCGTCGTCCCACCTGGCGGGTGGTTTTCGCACACTCCGTTTTCCTATCCACGGCCGCCAGTGTAGGACATCTATACTTCTAATCTACCTCTTAAGACGAGACGGAAGTTAACTTTCTCCATACAAAATCGACTTTCGGCATTTATGTTTTCCAGCCCCCTAAACCTTATCCGATTTTTACAATTTTTTTTCTTCTCTTAAGGACAGACCAATATACGTTCCTCTAAATTTTCTTGTTCAGATGAGTTATACCTACAACACTGAAGCTAAAAATTGTTAATTTTGTATTTTTTTATGTCATGAAGTTCAGGTTTATTGAGTCATCCATCACTTTAGATATTCAAAAAGTCATGAACGTAGATTCGACTGTCCTTAACAAACAAAGAATTGTAGAAATTGGACAAGGTTTAGAGGGCTAGAAAACATAAATGCCGAAAGACGATGATTTTGTATGGAGAAAGTTAACTTCCGTCTCGTCTTAAGGTTAAAGTTATTTCATGATTAAAAGTTATTTGAATGATCAAAATGTACTAAAAGTTCATATATTTCATTGCAGACTCCGTGTCGCCGGCTTGTCTACCAGTGAAAAATCAAAATTACGACGCAGATCAGTACCACTTCGTTTCATACCACACTGGTAAATAGTTACTTGTATCTTGTATGTAGAATCTTGCACAATTCATTCAAACTCGATTCGAACTACAGCACTGCAGTGGGAACTCTTTTTTTAGGGTTCCGTATCCATCGTACCTACTGGACCCTATTACTAAGCCTACGCCGTCGTCTGTCTGTCCGTCTTTTTTTATGTAAACAAACATGGGTGGCTGGGCGGCTGTGCGACAAAGAAACGATTTTGAGAACCGATGGGTTCTCCTAGTAAGACAAGGGAAGGTTCTTACAATCCGCACAACGAAGCAATTCTTGTTCCCTGAAATGTAGCCACATTTGGGAACCCATCGGTTCTTAAGCCGTATCTTTGGCTAGGGTGTGGAACTGTCGTCGTCCGGCGAGTGTGTTTCCCGAATCCTTTAACCTGGGTGTCTTCAAACGTCGTATCAACATGCTAAACCGCCTACCAACCGTCTGCAAATCTGCTGGCATGGCGCCTCTCTGTCTCTGAGCGCGGTTTCGCGAGAAGTAGTTTTGGCTCTGTCGACTGCAGCATTTTTTCTCTCGGCACAGCCACAGAAATAAGGGCTTACCGCGCACAGCCCCCCAAGAAAAAAACTTTAATGCTGCCTGACGCCAAGCCTGACTGAATTCAATGCCAACTGATTGGCGTTTGCATGGCCGCTGACACTTTACATGGCGGTAGGTATGCAAATATTTGACAATCATTATATAGTTTAAACTCCCTTTAATGGTTTAGTTAGAGCGAGATAAAACTAAAATGTTCGTCTTATTTGACCAACCTTAGCACCATGTGAAGTGCTAGATTTTTTTTTATATAATCAATCACAAAAAAATCCCTTGTTTCTCAAGGCGAAGAGTTTCACACTGCAAATAATCTATAATAAGATAAACATAGTATACTATATGCTTACGTGCAGGAACAACACCATACGAAGACAACAAAGGACGGAAGCACATTTCCTTGTTGCCCAGAGTTACGTCAGCTGAATGTATAGAGGCCTACGCCACGTATAGGGTAAGCCTTCTTTTCTTTTTTTAAGTAATACGAGTTTTTCTTAAGTGGCTGAGTCAAAGGGGCCAGAACACATGCGGCATTCAGCCTCGATAGCTCAGTGGTGCAGACAGTCGACAACGCTGGGCCGGTCAGTACTAGGATGGCTGACCGTGGTTCGGATTCCACGTAAACTGTAGGTCCCTTCCCTTCTTACCTTACTAGGTGGTAGGGTTCAACGCGCCCGGGTTGGTATCACCGCACTGAATGAAACGTCGGTCGAAACGGCTATGTAAATTGTTTGTGTTTTCCGTTCAGTTCAGTGTAGCCGGCACGACCAAAGGGAAGCACCGCAGGCACCTAGTTCACCCGGTGTTATGGGCTGACATCACGGATGTTGTAGGTGATGTAGCCAACCGTGTCAGTTTTCATTAAAAAAAAACATGCTCCCACCAGCCAAAATCACCACCGAGAAAGTGCGCTATTACCGGATACTTCCCTTTCGACGCTGGCTATACCTGGACTAAAGGAGAACACAGCCGAGGATGCTATGCGGCCATCTTACGTCAAGTACTTTGGCAAAAACCCAGTCGGCTACAATTTGAGCCTACCACCTAGGCAAGGGAAGATACCTATAGTTTCACACTGATTTCAAAAGGTGTAACAGTAGGTGTAAGGTACGCATGTAAATTTTCCCATCAGAAATAACTCATTCAATAGTATTATAGATCAGCGGCCACTGCTCACTAAATAAACATCTACACACCATGGGTATTACGGATAGTCCACTATGCAGGGGACGCTTGGCGAGGGATGAAACGGCCGAGTATGTTTTGTGGAGTGCAGTGTGCTTGACAACCAACGAAGGGGCATACTCTGCTCTCCATCTTCTGCTGCAGCGGTCTGCAGACACCCCGGTCGAATTGTGGCTTTCATGGAAGACATAGGCTGTCTGGGGTAGCTGGAAATTGCGGGGTTTTGCACGAAGGTCCCCAACCAAGCGGGATTAGTTTGCAGGCCTAGAGCCAACCCCAAACCAAATCAACAACTACAAAGTATTATAGACCTTCTCCCCGGAACATTTTCTCTTGGAGGATACACAAACGGCCCTAGGACTCTTCTACTCTAGGTCCGTCGATGGCAACCTTCTCTTGTATCCCGATTCATTCTGTTTCATTTAACACCCATTCTTCATACTACAGTACTGTCTGGGGTCGGTACTTAATAAGATTAGTCCCACTGCATCTCTCCCCGTGCATTTCGTAAGAAGCGACTAAGGGATAAACACAAGATGCCGTGCATAAGGGTATAGCCACCTCTCACCTTGGCGCGGTCTTTCCACCGAGTCATGCAGCAGGTGGGCCTTCTTCGTGCCTTACTTGCTGCCTGACAGTTATCTTGTCCGAATACTTTGCTGAACGTGGTGGTTGGTGTTGTGCTGTAATTTACCAGAGTACTTGCAGCACAACACCGATTACTCTGCTTACCCCGATTGTCGGGATACGGCGTATGGTGTGTGTGTGTGTATGTGTGTGTCTTCATTCGACCGCGGCACCGATGAGCATTCGAGTCTTATTGTACCTGCGAAAAGCATGCTCCGGTGAACCTTTTCACATTGTGTTTAGGAGAAAAATCTGGGTTATGTACATATCACGACATTCACAACCCAATAAAATGTCTACAACCGAATGAAAATCCAGTCAATTGTAAGACCGAGTCATACTCTTTAATGATTTTGTCTTGCCACGGGGTAGTTATGAGTGTTGCTGTGATTCTCAGCCTAAATTTTCCTCCTAACAGGAAAAAAAAACTCCTAACGCCGCCGTAAACAAATTATAAATTTAGGGGTAAAACTCCTCGCATTGATAACCCTGCTCCTCGATTCCTTAATTTTTATGTGCAGTCGGTTTTTTTTTGTGATTATTTTAATTTTTTTAATTCCAGTTCGCTGGAATAAACGGTGAGGACAGCGCGTCCTACGTTTGCGCGGGAGACAAGGAAAACGACTCCTGCAAAGGAGACGCCGGGTCACCTATTCTCAAAAAGGATGACAAAGGCTGGACCGCTGTCGCTCTCTCCACGTTCGGCCCGACTCAATGCAGATCTGGAGTCCCGAGCGCTTTCTTGGCTGTCCAGCCACACACGGAGTGGATACAGTCTGTCATGTCAAGCTAGGAGTTGGCTTTTTGATGAATAAATATGAAGAGTACGAGTGACTTTCATTTCACTACCCAAAAAAACGAATTACCAAAAACCGACTTCCTAAAAAAAGTAGAACTAAAAAACTATTTAAAATAAAAATATAAAAACCGCCTTCAAAAATATATGAAATAAAAACCTAAAAAAAAAAAAACGAACCCTAGAGTTGAATGCGGTGCTAAAAAGGCTACACAAATCACAAAGGATATTATCATCCGCTCATGTTTTCTTTCATGCATCATTTTTGCTTGCTTTAGCACCGCCTTCAACTCTAGGGTTCGTTTTTTTTTTTTAGGTTTTTATTTCATATATTTTTGAAGGCGGTTTTTATATTTTTATTTTAAATAGTTTTTTAGTTCTACTTTTTTTAGGAAGTCGGTTTTATGTTTTTTAAAACTTTTTTTTTATTTCACAGTTTTTTTTAGTAATTTTTGCTATTAATGTACTCGGCGGAATCGCTCGGCCTTCGGCCTCGCGATTCCGCCTCGCTTTCCAATCCGATCTTGACCCAATTAAAATAGGACCACGTCAGCTTCGATAGCTCAGTGGTGCAGACAGTCAACTGTCGCTATTGAATTTTAAGCAACGCTGGGTGCGGTCAGTACTTAGATGGGTGACCGCTGACCGTTGGAGGCTGACCAAGGTTCGGATTCCTCGTAAAACTGTAAGTCCCTTCCCTCGTAATCTTACTTGGTGGTAGGGTTTAACCTTCCCGGGTTGGTACCACCGCACTGAATTAAACGTCGGTCGAAACGGCTATGTAAATAGTTTGTGTTTTCCGACCAGTTCAGTGTAGTCAGCACGATCAAAGGGGGAAGCACTGACATGGCACTGGTGTTATGGGCTGACATCACGGACGTTGTAGGTGATGTTGCAGAACTTAGTAGAATGGACAGACATAAACGTGTTACGGAAGCCTACTTTTATTATAAAATAACCGTCGGAGGACCTTGGTTGAAAATTGTAAAATTTAGTAGAACGGATAGACATGCATATGTTACGGAACCCTACATTCATTTTGCAGAACTTAGTAGAATGGACAGACATAAACGTGTTACACCGTCGAATTGAGAATCTTTTAGGTCTAAAGTAAATTTCTCGTGAAGACAAATGCAACGAGCCCAAACACGATGGGTTTATCATGTGTAGTTTAGGAGTTCCTATGGCCACCTTCTGTCTCCATCATCAAACCAGCTCGATGGTACTCGGTACAGTAGGTACTGGCCAGGTACCATAATAAATTAAGCGCCGGTCGGAAAAGATAAAAAATTTCAAATTTAGAATATTCATGAAACAAGGGTCCGAATATGTATCACTAGTATATCGATTCATGTATTTCAACAGGACAGAGAAAATTTCAAAATATTAGGTATTTAATACTTTTTTAGTTTTTTTTTTTTTGTTTTTTGGAAATCGGTTTAATATTTTTTAAAACAGTTTTTATTTCATTCTTTTTAGTAATATTACATAAAAAAGAATAATCGAAATCGAATAATCGAAATCGATTGAAGTGGTACAGAATTATTCGCCATATGTGTCAGACTGCAAATTGCTGAATAAGTCCACATCACAAGTTTTGCTGAAGGTAACCACACACCATAGTATTATGCTGATTTTTCGAAAACCACTGAACCAATTTCGATAAAATTGAAATGGGACCACCTCGGAAGTATGACCTAACTAACAAAAAAAGAATTTTCTAAATCGGCCCTCAATTGACGGAGAAATCGTGTTACAAACATACAAAAAAATAAAAAAAAAAATAAAAAAAAAAATAAAAAAAAAATAAAAAAAAAAAAACATACAGACGAATTGAGAACCTCCTCCTTTTTTGGAAGTCGGTTAAAATGTTACGACATAGCAGTTTCAGATTCAGATATTTATTTCGCTATAAATAACACACATTAACAATATTTCTGACACATATTCAGTATGGTTCGCCAACATTTTTCCCTGCGCACCTTGAGACGGCTTCAGAACCTTCTTCCGACCACTACAAAGACAATTCTAGCACAATCGTTGCTTCTCCCCATCCTTGACTATGCTGATGTATGTTACCTGGATGATACTGAGGAACTTCTGGACAAGCTTGAGCGTCTGCAAAACGTGTGTACGATTCGCCTTCGGACTACGTAAGTACGACCATGTTTCAGAATATCGCGAACGTCTCAAATGGCTCCCAATTCGTCTCCGCAGGAATTCCCACATTCTTAGTCTCTGCTCCCGACTATCTATCTTCCCGTTTTTAGAACCTATCTTCTCATGGTGTCCCACTTCGGTCAAGTCATGACAAATATTCTAGCTATCTCCTCTCATAAAACTGTTTTTTTTTTATACGAACTCATTTTCTGTGCACGCAGCTCGAATGTGGAATTCACTACCACACTTTATCCGACATTGCAAATCGCTTCCCTTATTCAAAAAAACATCTAAAACTGTATTATCTCCGTCAATGTGAAGTGAAAATCTAAAAAAACACAAAATGTCAGCCTTGGAATTGGAATTGCAACCAAATTGTACGAAAATGCTCCCAATAAATAACAGACTAGGTATGTGTTCCAAAGACAGCTGAAAATATTTCTCTTAGACAATTCATTTTACAAGTTAAGTGATTTTTTGACGTGGAATCACGTCTTACCGTAGACGAACTCATATGGTAATGGAATGGTACAAGGTGGTCGAAACATGTACCTACCGGGAAAATGGTCAATGCTCAGTTTCTAAGTAACACCCATACAAAACACATAAATCAGCAAAATGAGGAAGGTGGCGCAAATAAAAAAAAAAACATTGAAAAAAACACGTTTCTTGTATGGGAAGCAGGGGCGTGCATTCCATAAAGGCAGAAAAGCACTGCCTACCCTGAGTTAAAGTCCCAATTTCACCTATTCAAACAATCAAATTAAAACATATAGAACAACTCAAGTTCACGACAAAACGTATGATTTAAAATTGGCGCGCGCTCCTCCCACTTGGCGCGGCCGCTCGCGCGGACGCAACGCCACCGCGCGGCAAAGGCACACAACACGACTACCTGGTGGTCACTCACACTATTACTCAAATCCTGCGTCATTATATGCTGGAATTTTGCTTGTGTATGCGTGTTTCGATGCGCGATTTAGTACGCCAGGGCAGGACTGCCTTTCACTAACACCACAACAATGCCTCGTAACGTAGGTGTAGCTAGTCTAGCATCGTTCCATCGTGCGCGCCGGCGCGGCGGCGGTGCAATTGTCTGGTACAGTTTATAAAGAAGTGTTATAATCTTTTGTTTATGTTTTTACAAATAAGAAAAGTACCGCCTCTTTTCTCTACTTATTTCTATTTCATCTTTTTGTAGTCAATATACGGCACTGCACTGCATACTCTATATTGAGATTAGTTCTGTTTAAATCACTCAAAAGGCGTTTTTAAAAGTCACCCTTAGTATCTGTATTTATGACATTGTGTAGTTAATTAAAATTTATTCATTTTATCGATATCTGAGGTTCATTGAAAAAAAAAATTATCTGCTGGACAGAACATCTTCATGTGGACATGAAAAAGATGTAAGAGATGAAAACCGGGCTGAGGTAAAAATTAAAATGAATTCAACTTGTTTCTAAATTAAGTACTTATTTTGAATCTTAATTGTTGCCTGCCTACCCGGTCTTAAATGTCTGTGCACGCCACTGATGGGAAGCCCCCTTGATTTATTGCTTTTTCTATTTTTTATTATTTGTTGTTATATCCGCCATAATAAAACATATTCTGTGATAATTTCAACCGGCTACCTACTATGGTTCCAAAGATACAGCAGTAGGACAGACATACAGACAGACAGACAGACGACGTAGGCTTCCGTATGGAATACTTAAAAGCACTAAACCCCCGCGCAATACTAATAAATTAATTAACTAACAATACCTGTTTTTTTTTTTTTAAATGACACGATTGGCTACATCGCCTACAACATCCGTGATGTCAGCCCATAACACCGGATGAACTTGGTGCCACGTCAGTGATTCCCTTCGGTCGTGTCGGCTACACTGAACTGGACGGAAAACACAAACTATTTACATAGCCGTTTCGACCGACCTTTCATTCAGTGCGGTGGTACCAACCCGAGCGGGTTAAACCCTACCACCTAGTAATATAAAAATTATACTAGCTATATATAAGGGAGTCATATCCCTTATATATCGCGCATTTCTCCCTATTTCATTTGGTGGTATTAGCTCCTCGATAGCTACACTGGACTGTTAGCGCGAAGGCGATTTATACGAACAATCCCCGGTTGGTGTACAACAATTTTGCCCATGTTGAACAGGACGAGTAGTTGTCACTTAGAAATAAGCTGACAATTTAAAAAAGCTGCATTAGACCCACGAGTCAGTAAGCCTGGAGGCGCTATACATAGGAGGACAGGGGTAGCCGCGCGTCGGCGCACACGCGCCAGCGCGTCAGTCTAGCGCCGGCGACCGATCTTAGTCTCCGTCCGCCGCTCAGGCGGAGCGAACGTGCGCGTCTGTCACAAAATGCCTCATTGTGCAGTGCTTTGGTGCAAAAAGTCGTCGAAAAATTCAAACTTGAACACAGATGGAGTCACCTTTCACGAGTAAGTACTTTCATTCAATTTGATAGCATTTTTCGCTTGAATTTCAGTAACAAACATCGGCGTAAATATGTATGGAGAGCTCTTTTCTGCTTACCCACCATAGGTCGACTATCGTGTTGGATGCAGTTAGCTCTTGTAATTTTTTTTGTTTATTGATAAATATGTATGTTAAATGTATACAGATATTTCATGCATTCTGCCTTATTGCCAAAGGACATTTCTTCTAGTCAACCTCAGCAGGTTTCCTCGTTCAATATTCGTTTATCGCGCTTTTTTCATTCAACCAGTACCTACCGGTTTTTACTTTTGAGCGACTCTAAAGGAATTAATTTCTTTAGGTCATGCGTCTACCGGGAATTAGTCTTGTTATGCTTAGCATTAACAAAATTAATTCATAATGAATACCCCGTTAGCATTTAGCACTGCTAAGCGCCCTGATGAATAAAAATTAATGCTAAATGCTAAGCAATAATCACATTTAATTTTAATTAGCATTGCTGTTTCGTTCGTAAAACTTTGTTGGTTCGTTTGTTTTGGAACGCACAAAGCAATGAAGTATGTGCTATTTATCTATGGTACTGCTAAATGCTAAATGCTATATAGCGCCTGCGCTCCGCTGCTAGCTAGCTAGCTAGCATCTAAATGCGAAATGCGATGCGATCATGCGAGTGAGGGGTCGGAATTATCATCTGTCACGTGATCATTAGTTTTGGTCATATCTACAGAACCACTGGACTTAGACCCATCGTGTTGGTACTCAAACTGAACGTCTCGGTGAGATCTACCCATCTGTCACATGAACTTTTGTTTTGGTCATAACTCGAGAACCACTGGTGCTAGACCCATCGTGTTGGTACTCAAACTTCAGGTCTCGGTGAGATCTATCCATCTGTCACATGAACTTTTGTTTTGGTCATAACTCGAGAACCACTGGTGCTAGACCCATCGTGTTGGTACTCAAACTTCAGGTCTCGGTGAGATCTATCCATCTGTCACATGAACTTTTGTTTTGGTCATAACTCGAGAACCACTGGTGCTAGACCCATCGTGTTGGTACTCAAACTTTAGGTCTCGGTGAGATCTATCCATCTGTTGCGCGACCATCTCTCGAGACACATGTTAGTTCTTTAGTTCTTTAGTTCAACAATAACAATGTAAATGTCAACAATGTAAACAGTAACAATGTAAATGTCGTAAATTGTGCTTTTAAATTTAATTCAATTGTTCAAAAGTTACCAAATGAAAATTTTAATATAGATACCGATCTATAAATAAATAATTAAGTAAATTATTGTTCTGTTTCAAATATATGTTTCTATTACAGACTACACAGCCTTTCATTTGTTATTTTATTAACCCTTATATAACGAATTCACACCGTCAAACTGACAGAGAGACGCATGGTACATTTTATAAGGCTCTAGCTGCATGGCTGGTTAGTTTGTTAAAAAAGGCAAAGCCTGGAAAACCTCATTTTACCGTAAAAAAATTAAATATCGAGGTGGGTACTCATAATTTTTTTATGGTAGGGTAGATTTTCGCGAATTTTTCGCGAAGTCATATTGCAATATAATTTGTCATATCGTTGGCTAAGTAATTAGCAAATAGTTGTTAATAATATAATAATTTTTTTTTTGGTTACAAAACTTTTCGACTTTCTAACATTATTTTTTTAATTTTGGAAAATTCCAATAACAAATACTCCAATAAGATAATACCGAAGTACGAGGTCTTACATATCATTGTTTTGGAAATTTGATGTAGATTTATAATAAAGTATCCGAGGTATCTCAGAACTTAGAACTATTATCGTGTTTATGCGAAAATCTGCAAATTCGCAAAATTGTGAAAGGGGCGTTGCCTTTGTTCATTTAAGAGAAAGTTATATTATTCCCTTGATGTAAAGAAGGGTTAAATATTGTTAAATCCGTTTCATCTTTTCATCGCGAATCGACACAATGAGCGACTTATTGTATGAATCCCGTTCAAACGTATGGAAGACTGGCGTCACGTGGCTACCTACTCGCTCGGCCAATCACGGCGTTCCATGCGCCGCTCCCGCCTCAGACTTCACACCCCTTTGGCGGCTACCTCGGTTCTCATACAAACGATGCCGTATTTCGTATCCAGGTTTACTGACTCGTGATTAGACCCGTCATGACCTACCCCTCACAGCGTGGGCGCATGCGGCCAAAGCCCCAAAGGACTCTTCAAGTCGGGCAACACAAATTCTTGCGCATCGCCACAGGTGCGTCCTGGTATCACAGAAACGCCAACCTACACAGAGACCTAGAGATAGCGCCGCTGGAGGAGTATCTCCAGACGCTGTCCACGGGCTTCTTCAAGAGGTCGTACCGACACGACAACCCTCTGATCGCTAGCGTTTGCGACTACCGAATGCGGGATCCATCGACACGGCGCGCCCCCTGTCGATACTAACACATCCGTTTAACTTCGCAGGTCCGGAGTCCGGAGCCACCTCGCCGCGCTAACGTCGACGACCGGGACACGACCCACCGAAGATTCTTGCCAGTTCTTCGCTGTGATACCTACTGCTGCAGCACCATCGCCCTGGTGGGTGCCCGGGACGATGTCGAGCAATCAGGCGGTTCGACTGACATTCGCGATTCATTCGCAATTCTCTTCACCACAGGCAGCTGCAGCAGTCGAGAGACTGCAGAACGTGCCAGCATGGTTGTATGGGTGGCTGAGTCAGAGGCACAGATTACTTTAATAGTTACTTCGTAACAGATAAATATTTTCATATGTTTCACGTCGCCAATCGCTGCGTGCGTAAGTGCACCTAAACGGTCGAGTGTAAAGTGATTATTGCTTTGCAGCTGCGCGCAGTAGCGTGGGCGAGCGTGTAGGTATGTTTCGCGCGGTTGTCGAATTTCCACTGAATTAGATCGCCGGCGGTCCTAGAGTGTGTGAGACCTGTCAGAGGGGCCAAAGCACATGCTCCGGTTAACTAATATATTTTTTCGTCACGTTAAGTTTAATATATTTTTCTAAGTAAGTTTAGAGGCAATTTCATAAATTCCTTTTTCGAGCTTAATCAAATCGTGTTTTGACTAAGCTCCAATATGTAAACAAAACAGTTTGTGATATGCCCTGATAAACGAATAGTTTTACGCTGTTCATGCTCGTCGCTCCTCACTGCAGCCTTCGCATAAAATCATCATTATAACCTGTTATAGTGGAATCCCATATGATTTTTGCTCTATTATTTACCTGTTAGTCTCCGGTATAAAGTAAGATGATTTTCAAAAACTGGTCAATCGGCATTTGCAATTGGCCTTGTCGCTACGTTGTTGCTGATTGGAATATGTGGAAGCAGGGACTTGTGGTTTTAGCTGTGGCTACGGGTAAGTTTTATATTATATGCCTCTTATCTTACGTTTTCCTCTTATCGTATCTTACTTTTTCTTTTCTCTATTTCCTTAAAATACTTATAAGTTTTATTTCGTTCTCTTCATCTCTCTTATTTCCGATGGGCCCGGATATGTTCGGTGAAGCCATCGCAAGCTTAGATCCACACCTTCAAGTCTTGTTATCTTCTCTTATTTTATCTCTAATTCTTATCATATTTAATTTTCTTTTCTTTTCTTATATTTTATATTTTCTTCACTCCTCTCATTTCATCTTTGCTCTCCCTTCTCCTGTCTTCTCTTCTCTCATTTTATGTTATCTTGTTTTCTCTTGCCTTATCTCACGTTCCTTTTCTCCTCTCTACTACTATAAAATGCAAGGTATCTATGTCTATATTGGGTAAACTCAAAAATGGCTGGACAAATTTATATGCAGTTTCACTAATTGAATCTGACATAAGATATTATCTTCATCCAGTGCGGTTGTATAAACACCTAGTAAGATAGTGAGGAAGGTTCCTATAGTGTTACGTGAAATCCGAACCACGGTCATCCTCTAGTCACTTTGCATTATTGCAATATCCATTGCAAACAGTGCCCACATCGTCCCACCCTGGAGGAGGGTTATTAGGTTTTGTATAGGTTATAATGTGTTTAGGGTTCCGTATCCGTCGTACGGGACCCAATCACTAAGCCTACGCCATCTGTCCGTCTGTGCGTCTGTCTGTCCGAGAACTGTATCTCTTGAACCGTGTAGCCCGTTGAAATTTTCACATAATATGTGTTATTTATTATGATGGCCGATATAATAACAAATAATAAAAATTTTAAAGTAAAAAATTCACGGGTGTCCCCATACAAGAAACTAAAAAATGTATGCGCGCCATCTACCGAAAACAGTATGAAGCATTTGAACTAATCATGATTTTTAACAAATATGACGCATTTCATAAACACGCCATAGATCGCGTGAGTGGCGCTGACCATGACATACGGAACCCTCGGTGAGCGAGTTCGACTCGCACTTGGCCGGTTGTTTGTTTGTTTTGTATGGCACAATATGTTTAGAAAGAAATATTCATTGTATTAAATTAAATTTTTATTATGTTCCTTTGTTTTATATGGAAACTGACAAGGTTGGCTAAATCATCTGCATCCGTGATGTCAGCGCATAACACCTCGGTAAACAAACAAGTACTTCCTCTTCAGCTTCGATAGACTTTTTAATCAGTGCGGTTTATCCCGTTTGTTTTTTCAGCCATTTCAGGGGCAGATCAAAAATGTGGACAGACCAAGGAGCCATCGCTTGGTGTAGCGGAGAGCGATGTCTTTCCATGGGTTGGACTGGTCTACTATCAGAAGGGTGAGTTTTTTTTTCGAGTTTTCGTTCGAGTTACATGAAGTGGCATACTCGAGAATCGAGAAACGGAAATAAAGTGTGATATTGAGTTTGAATAGCATAATAGGTTACGCTGACGGCCGTGGAGGCGAGATGAAATTTTCGTTTGTTTCGACAGCTGACAGGAGCGCCTCGGGTCAGCGTATGCTAGTCAAATTACTGAAAACTAGAATATATGTAACATAACAACATACAACCTCGTCTTTTTCTCTAAGGAATCTTTGAAATTTTATTTTATTTTATTTTTTATGGAAACTGACACGGTTGGCTACATCACCTACAACATCCGTGATGTCAGCCCATAACACCGGGTGAACTAGGTGCCATGTCAGTGCTTCCCTTCATTTCATGTCGGCTACACTGAACTGGACGGAAAACACGAACTATTTACATAGCCGTTTCGACCGACATTCATTCAGTGCGTGCGTGCGGGATAAGCCCTACCACCAAGTAAGGTAAGAAGGGAAGGGGCCTACAGTTTACAGACATAATAATGTGTAAGTTTCGTCAAAATCTGCATATTTTATAATTAAATGAACCTGTACGTGAAGTTCAATTATAATTGTACGAGCTGCGTCGTTCGAAGATGATGAAATGGCAAAGGGTGGTATGTCTGCGACCTACACTTCATAATTCATCATTGAGAACGACGCTAGCGCTGTACAATTAAAGTGTATACTTACAGACTTTAAAGTTCTGAGAGAATGGCAGTGGCAAGAAAATGACGCAGCGTTTCAGGTGCACTTAGAATACTTTATTCGCGCCATGGGCATTCATTAGCCTCTTCAATCGTTATGATTAAGTCACAAGATGTCCATATCCATTGAAGCAATAGTGTCTCTTGGGAAGTCTACGTTCTCCTCATCCAGCCACTCTAGCCTGTCGTCGATGGTTGGCGCCCAGTAGCTCCTGAGCCCGACGGGTGACCACACGGTTCGGTCGCACTTTCTCTGCATGTGCCGGTGCCGCAGTGTGCAGCGCCGAAGTGTGCTTCTGGAGCTTTCCATGCGATAAATAAATAATAATTGTACCGTGTGGGGCCGGTACTTTAAAAGAATAGCCCCACTGCATCTCTCCCCGTGTATGTCGTAAAAGGCGACTAATGGATATGACTCCCTTCTTATATCACTAGGTGGTAGGGTTTAACCCGCCCGGGTTGGTACCACCGCACTGAATGAAAGGTCGGTCGAAACGGCTATGTAAATAGTTTGTGTTTTCCGTCCAGTTCAGTGTAGCCGGCACGACCGAAGGGAAGCACTGACGTGGCACCAAGTTCAGCCGGTGTTATGGGCTGACATCACGGATGTTGTAGGTGATGTAGCCAACAACAACAACAATAACAATAAAAAAAAAAAAAATATAAGAAAATAAAAAAAAAAGATGACGTGAGATGGTTGTAGACCCCCCCCCCCTCTCCCGCTAGTGAGACTTGGTGAGATTTTGCCAGACCCCTCCCCACCTTTTTTACTCACGTGATTAATGGATGTCCCCTAGGTATGTCTGTTAAGTAAGTCTAAACCTATACGAATTTCAACTTCAACGCGAGCCGAGCGGATCGGCGGCGGCGCTTATTTGGAAAATATACCTTTACCCAACGCTCGTGACGTCACTGGCCGCGCTAGCATCGGGTATATTTTCAAACACAGAAAGTGAAAATTAAGCCCTTTAAAATGTACCTTCACCTAACATTTGTGACGTCACTGACCGCGCTGGCGTCGGGTATACTTTCAAATGCAGGAACGCGCGCGCAGGCACTTTAAAATATACCCGACGTCAACGCGAAGGCACGGCGATCTTCGGTCTCTCGGAGGAAGGAAAAAGGAAAGAACATTTAATTGACAAACAAAAACGACATGCGCCGCCTCAACATTAGGTTAGGGTTAATATATAGAAGATGCGTCGCGTATCGACGCATCTTCTTTATATTAACCCTGGTTATTTTTTTTTTAACCACCAAAACATAACTCATACCACTTTCCTTCCTTCATACGGAATATTAATAACAGCATCGTGTTGGGATCGGGTATACATTAAAGGAAGCCAAGCGGAGTTTCGTTACTTGAAAGTATACCCGAGAAAAGTGTTGCGCTCGGGTATATTTTCAAGTGACAAACTTGCTTTGCTACTTCTTGAATTATACCCGAGCTCAACACTATGGAGCGTTGGGTAGAGGTATATTTTCCAAACACGCATCGGCGGCATAGCCTGCTCTAAATAATACGAAAACACGACTTTACAAACTGGTTATGTTTGTTGATATTGTTTTTTCGCGTTGTTTCGACCTTCTTACTAATAGCGCAAGGTGAGATCACGTCCGTAAGTAGAATTAATAATTTATTGACTAGTATAATTTGTAGATCATCTGTTGTCACGCTTGTATCTTGAATATCTTTATTGCAGTCGAATAAATTGACAAAAGGTTACAGTGTAACCGTTACACCATTAAACCTAAGACATTTTCTCCCAGTTCGCAATAATGATACACAAAACATAAAATATAACACTGATGAAATTATCTGTGCGGGGCCTGTACTTAAAAAGAATAGCCCCACTGCATCTCTCCTCGTGCATGTCGTAAAAGGCGACTAAGGGATAAGGACAAGATGCCGTGCTAAAGGGCGACAGGCTAGGCTCTCACCTTGGCACGGTCTTTCCACCGAGTCATGCTGCAGGTGGTATTTCGTGCCTTACTTGCGGCTTCATAGTTATCTTGTCCGAATACTTTGCTGAACGTGGCGGTCGGAGTTGTGCTGTAATTTAACAGAGTTCTGACGAAAACATTTACGTGCATACCTACACCTGCTGCTTCACCGTTCGGGACCGGTGTAAAACTGTAGGTCCCTTCCCTTGCCCCTTACTAGTTGGTAGGCACAAATTGTAGCCGACTGGGTTGGTACGACCGTACTGGATGTAAGATGGCCGCATAGCAGCCTCGGCTGTGTTCTCCTCTAGTCCAGTATAGCCACCAATCCAGGGAAGTCTCCGGTATGGCACCTACCTTCTCGGAGGTGATATTGGCTGGTCGGAGCATGCGCTTTGGCCCCTCCGACCCAGCCACCCATACCGGATTACATTAAAAAAAAAACTTGCAGCACAAAACCGATTGCTCTGCTTACCCAGATTGTCGGGATACGGCGTGTGGTGTGTATGTGTGTGTGATTTCTGTATGACTGGATTTTGCTGCACGGTTCTCTTCCCTGTATCCATTTGTTAACTTTCAGAAACAGAATGGTATAGAAGAGCGTGGCGTTTCCTGATGGGAACACTTGGTAATAATTTAAAAAATATTATTACAAAAAATTTAGATACCTGCATTATCAGATGTAAAACTGTAGGTCCCTTGAAGTCCCTTGCCCCTTGCTAGGTGGTATAGGTATAGGTTGTCCAACCCACAGAGCATCAAATACCTACCGCGCGAGGCTCGCGCATTTGATGCTCTGTGGTCCAACCCATTTGACGAAGTTCCGTTTATTATATGATTGTGACAGAAAATAGTTTTTTTTTTAAATATATTTATATTACAAATATTTCTTTGAATATTCCGAAGGCACATTGCAAAAAATGGCTGTCAATGTATCCAACTGTCAGTACCCGCCTAAGTAGTAATGTGTCCAACTGTCAGTACCCGCCTAGTAATGTATCCAACTGTCAGTATCCGCCTAGTAATGTATCCAACTGTCAGTACCCGCCTAGTATAATGTATCCAACTTTCAGTATTTTTTTTTTATGGAAATTGACACGGTTGGCTACATCACCTACAACGTCCGTGATGTCAGCCCATAACACCGGGTGAACTAGGTGCCATGTCAGTGGTTCCCCCTTTGATCGTGCCGGCTACACTGAACTGGTCGGAAAACACAAACTATTTACATAGCCGTTTAGACCGACGTTTCATCCAGTGCGGTGGTACCAACCCGGGCGGGTTAAACCCTACCACCAAGTAAGATTAGGAGGGAAGGGACCTACAGTTTTACGAGGAATCCGAACCTCGGTCAGCCTCCAACGGTCAGCGGTCACCCATCCAAGAACTGACCGCACGCAGCGTTGCTTAACATTCAATAGCGACAGTTGACTGTTTGCACCACTGAGCTATCGAGGCTGACAAAGTACCCGCATAGTATTGTATCCAACTGTCAGTACCTGCCTAGTAATGTATCCAACTGTCAGTACCCGCCTAGTAATGTATCCAACTGTCAGTACTCGCCTAGTAATGTATCCAACTGTCAGTACCCGCCTAGTAATGTATCAAACTGGCAGTACCCGTCTAGTAATGTATCCAACTGTCAGTACCCGCCTAGTAATGTATCCAACTGTCAGTACCCGCCTAGTAATGTATCCAACTGTCAGTACCCGCCTAGTAATGTATCCAACTGTCCGTACCCGCATAGTAATGTATCCAACTGTCCGTACCCGCCTAGTAATGTTTCTGCGTTTGCTTTAGTATGATGGTTATAAATAAATTTTCATTGATTGTTTCAGACGACAAGCCTCCTGAAACTCTAGCCATGGGTACTCTGATAGACAGCCGTCACGTGTTGGTACCAGCGTACGTAACCAATCCACCGGGCAAACAGGTCTTGTAAGTATTTTTATTTTATTTATGTTTCCCATTTAATAAAAATCGTATTCTTTTCTTTTTACGCAATTTATTTAAATAAAAAGTAATTAACCTATCACGCGCCAGAGGGTCGATATCGGCGGCAAAACGGCGGCAATTTCCTATATTCGATAGTTAAAACAAAAAAAATTAAAGGCGATAAATGTTTAACACAATTAGCGTCAATAAGAGCAATATCCAAATGTGTTGTGTTGCTGACGTTGGTGAGGTTGACGGCGTGATGGCTGATGGATGGCACAGTTCAGAGGCTGTATCATGAGTTGTTTTGTTGACGTGAGCGATCGCGCGATCGTAGCACAGTTCGAGACTAGATCATGTGTTGTTGAAGCGACCGATCGCGCGATGGCAGCCACAGTTCAGTGAGGCTGGATCATGATTTGTTTTGTTGACGCGAGCGATAGCGCGATCGTAGCACAGTTCAGAGGCTGAATCATGAGTTCTTTTGTTGACGCGAGCGATCGCCCGATCGTAGCACGTATGAACGTTGGATCATGAGGTTTTTTTTGACACTTCGGCACGCGTTTCGACTAAAATAAAATGCTACAGTATGGATAAACGATGCAGAGCCGCTAGAGGGCTTTTAGGAACTCAAATTGAATTTGGGTGGTATCAATCCGGGTTGGTTAAAAAACCTTACCACCTAGTGCCTATAAGATAAGTAAAACATATATATTTCGTATCTCTTCCAGAAAATACATCCAGTTCGGTGCTGTGGACGTGGAGAACGCGCAAACAGCACAGAACCACACCATAGAGAAGATATTCACACATCCCCAGTACTCACCTGAACAAAAACGCACGAAGACCAATATATACGAAATTGCTGTTATTCGCCTAGAGAAGCCGGTGGCGTTTAGCGGTAGGTATATCATCATTACATCATCATTAACATTATCATCATTCATCACATCATAATTAATCACCTCGTCGCGTTAGCAGTTCGCGCTGAGTGATGTCCACAGTTTGGGAATTTGTTGCAATTTTTAACCGACTTCAAAAAAAGGAGGAGGTTCTCAATTCGACTGTATTTTTTTTTTATGTTTGTTACCTCAGAACTTTCGACTGGGTGAACCGATTTTGATGATTCTTTTTTTATTTGAAAGCTGGTGCTTCCCGTGTGGTCCCAATTCAATTTGGTCAAGATCGGATTGGAAAGCGAGCCATTCGCTCTAGATTAGGGAAGTTGCAGTGACCGGCTGGCTGGCGCATGGCTGTGAACAGCGATCACTTTGACCGCTCTAAATTAGGGCAGTGACCGGCTGGCTGACTGGCGGCGAAGAGCGGTCACTTTGTCCGCCATATCTTAGGGCAGTCGCCGTGGCCTGCTAGCTGGCGGTGAAGAACGGTCACTTTGTTTGCCCCAGGTTAGGGCAGTCCCAGTGACCAGCTGGCTTGCGGCGAAGAGCGGTCACTTTGTCCGCCCTAGATTAGGCAGGCGCAGTGACCGGCTGGCTGGCGGCGAAGAGCGGTCACTTTTCCCGCCCTAGGTTAGGGCGGTCGCAGTAACCGACTGGCTGGCGGCGAACGTCGATGTTGCTTTTGGCGAATTCCGCAATCTCTCTTCTCTGTGGTGAAGAAAATAGCGGATGAGTCCATGTTTGTTGTCCGAGGTCGAGACGCCTCCTAGCTAGCTCCTAGCGTCCCTGGCAATGACCGGGACGGTTATGCTGGAAAGAAACATGTCCCGGTCGGTGGTGATAGGGCGGCGAGGTGACTCCTGGATCTGCCATGTTAAACAGATGAATTAATATCGACCGGAGGTAATTGGAGTACCTAAGTGCGTACCTATAAACAAGAACGTTCTTACAAAGTTCTTGTTATTAAATCTACTATAAACAGCTGTAAGAACTAAAATCTCGGATCTATACTAGTATATATATCTCTTATTTATTCGATCCATGACTAAAATTGATTTCAATGATCACAATGTATTAAAATATGTTCATATATTTAATTGCAGACTCCGTGTCGCCGGCTTGTCTTCCAGTGAAAGATCAAAATTACGACGCAGATCATTACCACTTCGTTTCATATAACATTGGTAAATAGTTGCCTTTATTTATTTTTTATGGAAACTGACACGTTTGGCTACATCACCTACAACATCCGTGATGTCAGCCCATAACACCGGGTGAACTAGGTGCCATGTCAGTGCTTCCCTTCATTTCATGTCGGCTGAACTAATCGTAATACTACCTACTTGTAATTGTATGTAGAATCTTGTACAATTAATTCGAATTCGATTTGTACTACAACCACAGCACTACAGAGACCATCCACGTGGATTGCCGTGGTATGTGAACCGTGGTATGTGAACGGTATCTAATGCGCGCGGTCAATTTTTTATGTCAGGTTGACCGTGGTTCGGATTCCACTTAAAACTGTAGGTCCCTTCCCGTTCTTACCTAACTAGCTGGTAGGGTTTATCCCGCCCGGTTTGGTACCACCGCACTGAATGACAAGTATTGGTCGACATGCCCATGTAAATAGTTCGTGTTTACCGTGTGCAGCCGGCACGACCGAAGGGGAAGCACTGACATGGCACCTAGTTCACCAAGGTGTTATGAGTTGACATCGCGGATGTTGTAGGTGATGTAGCCAACCGTGTCTATAAAAAAAATACTTTACACTGTTCTTTTATAGGAAACCCAGCCTATGAAAACATCAAAGGGCGGAAGCAGGTTTCCTTGTTGCCCAGAGTTACGTCCGCTGAATGTATAGAGGCCTACGCCAAGTTTGGGGTAAGCCTTCTCTTCTTTATTAACCTCCGAAGCAAAAAAAGTGGTGTTATTAAGTTTTAACGTATGTATGTGTGTATGGGTGTGCGTGCTGGCTGTGAACGGATGGACCGATTTGGATACGGTTTTTTTATTAGAAAGCTGGTTCAGTCGGGATGGTTCTTAGTCTATGTTTGTAATCAAGTAATTAAGTAATAAAAAAAAATTATCTTAAAAAGGCGACCGATTTGCATGCGGTTTTAAAAAAAAACCGGCCAAGTGCGAGTCGAACTCGCGCACCGGGGGTCCCGTATCGCCATGTCACGGCTAGCGCTACTCGCGCCATCTAGATAACGTGTTATGACATGCTTCATATTAGTTAATGTGATGCTTCATAATCTATTCAGTAGATGGCGCGCGCGCATACACTTTTTGGTTTCTTCTATGGGAACCCTCGTGAATTATTTACTTTTTCTTATTTTTATTATTTGGCTGTGTTATTAATTATTATGGCATCGGCCAACACATTTTTTGTGAACATTTCAACGGGCTACCTATTACGGTTCAAGAGATACAGCCCTCGGACAGACAGACGACGGACAGACTGACAGACGGCGTAGGCTTAGTAATAGGGTCCCGTACCGAATACGGAACCCTAAAAGATTAATTAAATTTTGTTTTTTATTTCAGTCCAAAAACTTAGACGCTGAGAACATTGCGTCCTACGTTTGCGCGGGAGACAAGGAAAACGACTCCTGCACAGGAGATGCCGGGTCACCTATTCTCAGAAAGGACGACAACGGCTGGACCGCTGTCGCTTTCTCCATCTTCGGCCCGAGGATATGCAGGTCCGGAATCCCGAGCGCTTTCTTGACCATCCAGCCATACACGGAGTGGATACAGTCTGTCGTGTCCAGCTAGGATTTTGTGCGAATAAAGATGAAGAGTACGAGTGCCTTTTATTTACCCGACTACAAAAAATATAGGTACCTACTATAATAATACGACAGGCTAGGTAGGCACCTCTCACCTTGGCACGGTTCTTCCACGGTTCATGCAGCAGGTGGGTCTTCGTGCCTTACCCACTTGCTGCTTGATAGTTATCTTGTCCGAATACCTACTTTGCTAAATGTGGTGGACGGTCGGTATAGTCAGCCTCGATAGCTCAGTGGTGCAGACAGAGTACTTGGATGGGTGACCGCTCGACCGTTGGAGGCTGACCGTGGTTCGGATTCCACGTAAAACTGTAGGTTAGAAGAAGATGCGTCGCGCGACGCATCTTCTATTTATTAACCCTGGTTATTTTTTAGGATGGTTATTTTTTAGGATTCGCGGGATTGACAAAGTTTTTCATGTGGCGGACCGATAATATAACCGGTCCGGTCCAAAACTAAACACCCTAAAAAAATTTAAACACCCTAACATTGCTTAAAAAAAAAACAAAAAAAAATTTGTGGGACTCGAACCCATGGTCAAAAAGTACAGACCCTACACGCTTTACCACTGAGCTAACAAATTACATAAACGACCAAACGAATATCGGCTTCTGTTGGTTCCCGGAGTAGGATTGCTGCAATCCTGCAGGATTGAAGGTATAGCAGGATTTATAAAGGTTCGGTCATGTTGGAAGAATGGATGATAGGACACTAACGAAATAAATTTATGAAGCAAATGTGAGTGGAAGAGTCGGGATGGGTCGCCCTAGACGCACTTACCTGGACCAGATCGGGCATGTGCTCAAAAAGGGGCAAGTGCGTAGTACCCGTAACCGACGAGCATGCATGAAGAACATTATGGGAGTGGAAGAGGCGGCAGAGGTGTGTCAGGATCGTGGCACGTGGAGATCCGTTGTCTCTGCCTACCCCACCGGGAAACAGGCGTGACGCTATGTATGTATGTATGTAATAAAGCCTTTCAGGTGTCGTATCGTAATATAACGGCTGTCGGCAAAGAATATAATACTTGCGCCACCTGAAAGACTTCCTGGCTCCTTCCTGGTTCCTTTAGCTCCTTTCCGCAGACTTCGGCTCGAAGGAAAGTGTGGTATGATGACTTGATGAGTGATGTTTTGGTGGTTTAAAAAAAACCAGGGTTAATGTAAAGAAGATGCGTCGCTACGAGACGCATCTTCTCTATAAACCCTAACCTAATGTTGAGGCGGTGCATGTCGTTTTTGTTACGTTTCGTTTCGAGCCGAGTGTTCACGAAAGGAGCCAATGGAGCCAGGAAGTCTTTCAGGTGTCAAACGCTCGTTTTGCTCGTCATGCAACTCATGCTCATGCATTTGTTTGATTTTATTTTTATTTTTTATTTTTATTATTGGCTTGGATGCCGGGTCCTTCTGCCATTTCTCAATAATATCAGTGCTGCCAGATGCTTGTCCGATTTTTCATCCGCATTTTCAGAATACATGGGCTTTACGCATTCGGCTAAAACGGTACTGTCTCTTAAATTCTCTTCATACGTAGTGCCAATCGACGTCAATGAATGACGGAGTGGAGACTGGGTAGGCCTGTCTTATACTTGCCGCCTCAGCTCTGGCTGTCACTTGATAACCTGAACGTAAGGTCTATCCCATAAGGTATATTTTAAATTATGTAATAAAAACAAATTCGCGATTGAGCTTATTCGAGATACCGATGATGTCCCGAGGATGCAGGAATATTTTTATTTAATTTAAGTTGTTACATTTCTGTTTAATTTAATTTTTCTTTGTCAAATAAAAAACATATTTAAAAAAGATACCGAATCCTCTTTTGAATTTTTTCACATGGCATCACAGGATTTGATTGCTTGCTTCGTCACGTCAGTCGTCACACGTGCGTGCGTGACGTCCGTTCCGTCCGTTCTGTCCAAAGAATATAATACTACTAGGGCGTCTGTCATTGTCTTGTCATTCATTCATTGGTCTCGCTCGACCGGTGCGCCACCTGAAAGCCATTGTCGTACCTGCTGTTCCTGCGATCCTGCGGAACCACTCCTTGAAAGTGATAAATAAATGATGTTTTGGTGGTTTAAAAAAAAATAACCGCATCTTCTATATATTAACCCTAACCTAATTTTGAGGCGGTGCATGTCGTTTTTGTTACAAGTTTGTATTTCCGAAAATAATTCTTAGGTGGTTATAAAAAAAAACTAAACACCCTAAAACAATTTAAACACCGTAACATTGCTTAAAAAAGAAAAAAAAGCAAAAAAAAAAACCAAAAAGATTCGGTGGGATTCGAACCCATGGTCCAAAAAATGCAAACCCTACGTGCTTACCACTGAGCTAACAAGTTACATAACCGACCAAACGAATATCGGCTTGGGTCTTTCTCCGCCGTCGCAATATTTCGATGACTTCGGTGGCACTTTTTTTTTCTTTGAATTTAGACATTCTCACAAGCAAAACATAATTTAGAATTAATTTAGAATCAAATGGTAGTGGAGGGAACGAAATTGATTAAACGGTTATGAAGTTATTGAATTTAAAAAATATGATGTCCACCGAAATCAATATTTTAGTCACCGAAATCAAATCGTGTAATTACTTTATAACTTAACACTTTAAACACTATGCAACTGTGCAAAAGAACAAACAATACCGACTACAATTGTGTGCAATTTCGATATGAGTAGGTATTGAGTAGATTTATATTGTAAACATTTTTTTTTGTGATATTGCCGGTCTCTTTCATTGTTAAGTGCATAAAGTATGGGATCACTTTTATTTCTAGCTTTTCTAAGTCTTTCAGCCACTCTTTTTTTAGCTAAGCGTTCCTCTTTTGAATCCGCTATCACGGCAAAGCTGAAAAGGATAATCATACGTAATACTATAATAATAAATCGACCACCGATACGTCGAGATATAGCGCGGTTTTCTTAACCGTTCACTTCGAAAGAATGCGGCCTCCACCGTACTGACGGGCAATTGCGGTGGGGGCGGAGAGCGGAGGGTGTGCGCCGCATTCTTTCGAAGTGAACGGTTGAGAAAACCGGGTTATACTCCAAAACTTGTATCGGTAAACGGCGGTGACTGTGAGGCTCCATGAAAATACCCGCCCCATCCAATGATATTCTGCTACTCGGTAACATACATTGTTATGCGGACAAAAGTAGGTACACTGATCCTACACCACTTACCCTTCAGCCAGACGGGACGTTGTGGATGAGAAGAGGCGAAGAACAAACGCTTCGGTCTATTTCCGAATGGGGCCGTACTAATTTGGTCGAGTTTAACGCTTCCAAGACACAAGTCTGCGCGTTCAGTGCGAAAAGAACAGCGTTCACAGCCGCTCCTTCCTTCCAGGTTCCGTCGCTAAAATTAAGCGATCACCGCGGGCCATCGGAGTCGAACTGTCGCACGACCTAAACTTTCGGGGCCATAATCTAGGGCAAGTCAAGCTAGTTTCTAAAAGGTTGGGCGTACTCAATAAGGTGCGACGGTACTTCACGCCGGGCCAAAGGCTGCTTTTGTATAGTACAGATTATGTCCTGTTTATTTACCGTTCATGTATGTACCGTTATGTACCGTCCATTATGCTCGAACTTGTGGGTTGGCTCAGCTAAATACCAGCTTGCGCCATTGGATTCGATCCAGAGTCGAGCCCTGCGACTAGTGGATAACCCCAACGTGTCCCGTGATCTAGAACCACTGCAACTCCGTAGGAATGTCGGCGACCTAAGTGTGTTCTATCGCTTATTCAATCCATGGTGAATGCTCGTAGGAGCTGTTTAACGCGATCCTTCCGCCCCCTTTCCACCTCCGCACAACACGCACTGGACCGGGATTGCATCCCTATACGCTGTACGGTGCGTACCAATCGGTTCTGCAGGTCTTTCCTCCACAGAACTGGTAAACTCTGGAACGCTCTCCCTGCCCACGTATTTCCCCCCAAGTATCGTCTCGGGTCCTTCAAGAGAGGCGTGAACAGCACCTGTCAGGCCGGCATGGCATTCGAAAGCCCAGCGTACGACCGAATTTACATGGGCGTCATTAGGCACCTTATTGGTGGCTCGGCGTCGCATGTCGCGCTTTTTATTAAAAAAAAAATGCCCCTTGGTAAGGGAGTGAGGCAAGGGGACGTGATCTCACCCAAGCTCCTTACAAAAGCACTTTAAGACGTGTTCAAGACGCTTGAGTGGGAGAACATTGGAATACATGTCAATGGGGAGTTTCTCAGTCATCTCCGTTTCGCGGATAACATTGTCCTCCTCGCCCATACCCGGGTTCAGCTTCAAGAGACGCTCAGCGACCTTTACGAGGTCTCGCTGAACGTCGGCCTGAGGATGAACCTGGATTTTTTTTATTGCTTCCGAACTGGGTGGCTCTGCCCGAGGTCGAAGCTTCAGGCGCAACCAATTTCACCGCCGAGGAGGTGCCTGTCCGGCTTGGAGGTGGACTAATGTCGCTGGGGAAAGGCTATTAACCCGCGATTTGAAGATCCGTGGATTGTAGGAGTGGGGAAAGATATTCCCTGGGAGCCCGTTCCACACCTTTGCAGTGCGGCACAAGAACGATTTAGAGAATCGTGCAGTTCGAAGAACTCTTCTGTCGACTAAAAAGGGGTGTTCCGCGAGAGTATGGCGGGTTTGGCGAAGGCGAACAGTAGGAGGAGGTATAAGGGAAGCAAGTTCATCAGAGCAGCGGCCATAGTAGTACCGATAAAACAGGCTCAATGACCCCACGATACGTCTGTGCTTTAAAGGCTGAAGGTCCTTTGTGAGTACAGAGTCACCAATGAGGCGAATGGCTCGTCGCTGAATTGAATCCAAGGCTGAAAGAAGGTACTCAGGGGAACCCTCCCAAAGATGACTGCAATATTCCATCATTTCCATCACCGTCTTACTTGTGTTTTATACAGTGTAATCAGTTGGACCGGCGTGAAAAATCGCCGACATCGGTAAAGGATCCCTAATTTTCGAGACGCTAGTTTCGCCTTGGACTCTATGAACGATCGAAACCCAATGTCCCTGGACACTTCCATACCCAGGACGCCCAGACTACCATCTTTGGGGACTTGGCTGCCCTGGAAAGTGGCTTGGAGAGGAAACGGATTAGCCTTAGTAGAGAAGGCACAAGCTTGCGTCTTGCTCTTGGCTACGTTGAAGTTGACAAGTTCTTCCCCCAAGAGGATACTTTTCGAGAACCTGGTCAACCCGAGCTACAGTTTCGCGTCTCGCGTTTGCTGCTGAGGCTTCTCTACCCTTCCAGTCCTTGATGAACCCTTCGTGCACCGTGCTGTCGTCCATGTAACAATGTATTTCGCCGAGCGAGAGCATGTCGTTGATGAATAATAGAAACAGCTTAGGCGACATCACGGATCCTTGTGGAGCACCAGCATTGATTGAGTAGTCGGCCGAGCAGGCACCATCTAGGGTGACAAAGATCGACCGACCACTCAAAAAGCTGGAGATCGAAGTGCACTGTTTTGTAGGGACACCGTAAGTTTTCTTAATAGTCCCCGGTGCCAGACGCGATCGAAAGCTTTGGATATGTCCAGAGCGATCGCCAGCGATTCCCCAAAACCATCAAGCCTTTCAGCCTACAAATGCGTGACGTACGCAAGAAGATCTCCAGTAGACCTTTGCTTGCGGAAGCCGTATTGCTTGTCATCGAGAAGTTTACAGTCTTCTAGATACGTCAGAGCGCTGAGTTGACAATACGCTCCATAACCTTACTCAAAAGTAAGGTTAGGGATAAAAGCAACGTCATGGCGATGGAGGTTATGGGTGAGGGGAATATTCTGATCGACGGTGAAGTGATCAAGCAAGTGGAGGAATACGTATATTTCGGACAAATATTTCGGCTAGTTAGGTCGACAAGGCCTACTCAAGGAGGTAGAGAGACACATTCAACTGGGTTGGGCTGCCTTCGGAAAGCTGAAGCTCGTCCTAAAGTCTGATCTACCGTAACGCAAAACATATTTAATAAGAAATATGTACTAGTCTCAAAAGTTATTTAGTTAGCACAGTGTAAACGGCATAATATAACTTCGATTAAAAGAAAAACTGTTCTTTTTTTTTGTACTTCATTCGACGAAAACTCACAATGACGCAATATAATACAGTAAGTTAGGTTTTGCTACGTAGAGTTTGCAGTCTTAATTTTTTTTAACTTTATGTGAATTTAATTTTTTTTTCATTTATAATCCTCAAATACATAAGTTATCCTGTTTATAAGTTATAATAGGCATGCTATTTAATTAAAAAATATGTTTCTTGCTTTCGGTGGTTTTGAAATTGACTTCGGTGCACCTATTTCCACCGAAAACACCGAAGTCATTGACACTGAAATCAAAAAAGTAAGGAAAATCTAAAATATTTGTAAATATAACCTATATATACAGCATTGCTCTCTAAGTTGGAGATCTAGTACTAATAAGACAATCTCTAATTAAAATATAATAGTAATATGTCAAATAAATAACGAGAAAATTGGTCCAGCGAAATCAATTTTATAGGTTACCAAGCCACCGAAAACGATTACATACCTTAATAACACGGCCGCACAGGAACGCACAGACGTGTTGTCCTCGCCACGGAAGCGGCGCGACTGATATTTTTTTTCGCTATAACAGCTATGCACGCAGCTACAATAGTATAGGATCTATGAGCGTATTCGTGCGCGCCACCGATATCAAAGGAAACTAGCGGACGCTTATAAAATAATTCGTATTTCGTCTTCTAAAGCGTATTCATGCTTAGTAAAAATATAAGGTAAAGCATAACTAACTAGGTTTTAGAGAACATATACAAAGTAGCGTAATTCCTTATAGATGATGAGAAAAAAAAATTTTTTCTACCGCAAACTGTAGTCCGGACGCGCCAGTGAAGTCAAGATTTGAGCAGTTAGAATTTTTTTTATCGCATTTCTAATTAATTAATTAAAAAAAGGACACAGGCCCCCCCCAGTATTTTAATCATATCTACAATATAAAAAAATATGAAAGTATTATGAATCCATTTTATAAGACTTTTCGATCCGGACTCGCTTATTCTGCCCATCCGGAGAAAGACCCTTCTATTGGTTCGCTCCGGGCGAAGGAGTAGGATCGCAGGAACAGCAGGCACGACAATGGCTTTCAGGTGTCGTACGCCTCGCTCGACTGCTTACCAAGTATAATATATTCTCTTTGCTGCTTACTGACTGATGCAAAGAATCAAACTAATCAAAGAGTAAAAGAATATAATCTACGTGTGTGGAAAAGCCGGTTTTCAACATTTTCCTCAGGTAATCCGTTTTACTTTGAAAATACCTGATACATTCAAAATAAGCATCCTAAAGATTAATTTAGCCACTTTTAACCTATTTGTGAGTTTGAACAGCCGTTTGCTGCAAGGATTTACGGCTCATTCATTAGCGACCTTTGAATACTATCGATTTCAAGAAATCAATACCTAATAGAAAAATACCAAGTACTAATAGGTACTAATACTTCTTTTATTCGTAGACTACTATTCGACCTACAACTGCAGCTAAGGACAGCTCTTTCGCTATATTCCCATGTTTTTTCACAGTTTTCTGTTATATCAAAATCATTTAGATATATTACATATACTTGCATACCTACCTACTTTTCACAAAGCAAGGGATATTTTTAATTTTGTTTTTTTTTTCATTTAGGTAGGTATTTACTAAACATTTACTAACTACCTACTCAAGGTGAAATCAATTATTCAGGTACATTTTAACTTATAACTTGGTACAGTGAGCTGCTTGAAAAATCCTATACCTATTATTTTAGATTTTCATGTACCTAAACCATTTGTCAAGCAATTTCTGTTTGCACATCTTTATTTCTAGTATTTCTGCATGTTGCATCACTCTTTGAACTACTAGAATACCTATAGTATAGCTTGGGTTTAATAATTTTAGTTACAACTAAAACCGAATAGGTTATACTTTTATGTAAGTAATATAGATTTTAATCCTTCCACCAAGTCATGCAGTCTTGCTGCAGGTGGGTCTTCGTGCCTTACTTACTGCATATATATATACATATCACACACGCTGAATCCCGACAATCGGGGTAAGCAGAGTAATCGGTGTTGTGCTGCAAGAACTCTGTTAAATTACAGCACAACACCGACTGCTTGATAGTTATCTATCTTGTCCGAATACTTTGCTAAACGTGATGGTCGGTTTTGTGCTGTAATTTACCTAAGTACTTGCAGCACAACATCGATTACTCTGCTTACCCCAATTGTTGGGATACAGCGTGTGGTATGTATGTAAGTACCTATGTATGTATCTAGTTAATTAAAAATAAATTAGAAAATATCTTTATTTTATTAAAATATTTTAGAATAAAAACATTGACGTAAGGCATGCCCATACTATAGTAATATACGAACTCGATAATATGCTGGTAAAAAATAATGCTTATAAAATTATTCATTCAAACTAGTCTCAAATTAATAAATTTTCCAAATAAAAATAATTCAAATATAACACTATGTAATTTAGTATATTCAGTTTTGATTTTTTTTTTACCACCGCCACCACACAGTTCTTATTATTTTTTTACCACCACTTTAGTGAGAACATTTATTGAGTTACAATGGATGGGCATGTAATAAAATTCATCTACAAGCTTTCAGCGGGTTGTTCCGTAGCTAAAACTGAACTACGTTTTTTCTACGACTTTTTGAATTTCGAGAAAAAAATATCACTTAAATATCTTACTAGGTGGTAGGCTCAAATTGTAGCCGACTGGGTTGGTACCACCGCACTGGATGTAAGATGGCCGCATAGCAGCCTCGGTTGTGTTCTCCTCTAGTCCAGTATAGCCAGCAATCCAGGGAAGTCTCCGGTATGGCACCTACCTTCTCGGAGGTGATATTGGCTGGTCGGAGCATGCGCTTCGGCCCCTCCAACACAGCCACCCATACCGGATTACATAAAAAAAAAATCACTTTCTCCATACATTTTGAGGTGACCTAGGATTTTTTTGGAAATGTATGAAAAAAAAAATAATGTTCCAATTTTGTCACAGTTTTTTCTGCGAATCTACTTATTTTCCGATACTGATTAACCCCCTTAAAGGCTATAGATATTACACACTTTATAAGGGAAGTAAATGAATAAAAAGTACACATTCATGAGACCCCGTTGTTGTATGTATTTCTGCATCATGATCAGCGCGGTCATGACTTATGGGGTATTTACACGGGTCGATTTTCGCTGTGCGGCAGGTCGCTCCACAAATCGCCTCACTAAGCCGCATCGCCACCCCATTTACACAGGTGACTGAAATCGCAAGCGACTAAGTCATTATCTTCGAAAATGTTGAGCAGAACAGGTGTTTTACGTGCCGGTATCTTAAATAATTAGTAAATTAATTATTTTTATAATTTATATTTTAATTAATTATTTTTATAATTTATATTTTAATTAATTATTTTTATAATTTTAATTTAATAATTTATTATGCGGCGGGCGATCGCCTGCGACTGACCATTTACACGGTCGATTTTAATCATCAGTCGCATGCGGCCGGTCGCCGCGCGGCCAAAAGTCGGATGCTAGTCTACTTTGGGGCTTGCGACGTTAGTCACCTGCGGCCTAGTCGAATTGCCATTTAGACAGTCGATTTTCGCCGTGCGGCGAAAATCGTGCGGCATTAGTCACCCGTGTAAACCCCGCATTAGACTCTTAAAAAAATAGACTTATAGAAAAAAATTGTACCTATTAACATTTTCACATATTATAATTCATTATTTCACAACAATGAATAATAGTGACATGGGAAATTTGGAAATTACTAATACCTATTACTTTTACAAATTTCTTACTATAAAATCAACTTCCTTACCTATAATAAAATCCAACGTTTGCTTTCTGTCTGTCTGAGTGTCTGTCTGTCCGCTTATAACTCGAGAACCACTGAACCGATTTTAATAAAACAAAATTCTACGGATAGCTTGATTCTTCCCATCAACTATAGGCTACTTACTATCACGCTAAATAGCTTATGAGGTTAGCAGTGAAGTGAAATATGAAAGCGGACGGAGCCGCGGGCACAGCTTGTCATAACATAAAAGTATAAGTGAATTGTTGTTGTTTTTTTTATGGAAACAGACATGTTTTGCTACTTACTACATCTGTTATGTCAGCCCATAACACCTTGGTAAACTAAGTGCCATGTCAGTGCTTCCCTTCGGTCGTGCCAGCTACACTGAACTGGATGGAAAAGACGAACAGTTCGTTAATAGTTGCTATTAACATAGCGGTTTCATTATTTGCATACCTTTAAACTATATTATAAAACCGAAAAACTAGAACGAGATAAACAAAACGAGACAGAGCGGGATGGCGCTCTACGAAACTGTCTTACCACGTTTCTCCCAAACGGCGCACTATTTCTTGGGAATTTGTATGTAACTCCATTCCTTGACCTCGGGAATCGCGAAAAACTTGAGAAAATATGACATCGGGTGTGCAATTTTTGTATAATAAGCAAAATAAAATCGCAAATTCGAATTTCGAGCCAAAATAGAGCGAATTCATTGTCTATGTCAGTGCTATGTCAAAATATGAAAAAGTCGTGACATTTCTTTGGTTGGTTTCGAGATTTAAGGCCGTTTTACACTTAGTAAGTACAGTACCGAGTTAAGTTGATGTTGTTGTTGTTGTTGTTGTTGTTTGCTGCCCAGCCTCTTGGGAAGACGGGTGGGCCATTCTCCGCACTGAGACCTCAAGACGGTCCGTTGTACGTTGGCGCTCGGGTGGTGTTACTCCAGCCACCCGAGCTCTTTCATGAAGTGGAGCACTCTTCTTGGACGCTTCCACACTCCATGGGCAGTTCCCACGTTCCCAAGAAACTGCAGTCGTACTTCTGCCACCACCGGGCACTCAAGGAGCACGTGGGTGGCTGATTCGTCCTCCGCCATGCAGCCTCTGCACAGGGGACTGTCGGTGACACCTATTGTAAACAAGTGTCTGTTGAGTGGGCAATGACCCGTAAGAAGTCCTACCGCCATACGCAGTTGACCTCTGTGGAACTTTAGCAGGCACTTCCTGAGTCTCAGGTCTGGTTTGGGAATGGCTTCCCGGGATTGCCTGCAGTCCCTGGTGTTGGCCCAAAGATTTTCATGTTTAGATTTTGTAAGTTGATGTAGCCAATATTTGAACTGGCTGATTGGTAAGGGTACATACGGTTCTGGGCCTTCTGCACTCCAGCTGGAGCCCCGTTTAGCCAGCTCGTCCGCCGCATCGTTCCTGTAGGAGCCGCTGTGCCCCCTGATCCACTGTAGGGTTACCTTGTTGTTTACCGCTATACCCTCTAGTGCCTGGTGGCACTGGAGTATCAGTCCGGAGTTGATTGTCACGGTGTTTAGGGCTTGTAGCACCGATGCGCTGTCTGACAGTACTCTGATCTGGTAACCAGTGATTTCTCTGCTGCGTACTGCCGCTGCTGCCTCTATTATTCCGATGCACTCAGCCTGGAAGATTGAGTTGTGAATACCTAGAGTGATTGTCTTATGTATGTTTAGGTCAAGTGAGAAAGCTGCTGCCCCTGTTCCCGACCCTGTTTTTGACCCATCGGTGTATATTCTTACCTCGGACCCCGAATAGTCCTTAGGTTCCTCAGCTAGTTCTACATAGTAGTGTTTGTCAAACACGTATGTTTTCCTGATTTCCTGAAGTATGGTCGTGTGTGGTGTTTGTGTACTAGCCCTCCACAGTCCTAGGACGTTCAGCCTAAATGCTGCGGCTGCCGCCTCTTGTTGTATGAAAAGTTCAAGAGGCGGAAGGCACAGCATGGCTTCCATCGCTGCTGTGGGTGTTGTGCGCATGCACCCTGTGGTCGCAACGCACGCTAGACGCTGGAAACTTTGAAGTTTGTTAATAACTGTGCTGAGTTTGGTCCTGGGCCACCATACTACTGCACCATAAGTTACCATAGGTCTTATTATAGCTGAGTATAGCCACAGCGTAATGTTAGGGTTGAGTCCCCATGTCTTACCTATGAGTCTGCGACATTGCCAAAAGGCTATACGAGCTTTATTTATTTTAAGATTAAGATGTTTGGCCCAGTTTAGCTTACTGTCAAGTGTGATGCCCAGGTATTTGACTTCTGTTGCCAGGGGTATTGGGGTGCTGAAGAGTTTTGGCAGTATTAAGTCGCCTAACTTCCGTTTGTGTGTAAAGAGAACTAGTTCAGTCTTATCGGGATTGACGTTGAGCGAGAACTCTTTGCACCATCGTTCTATGATTTTGAAGGCATCTTGCATCAAACTGCATTGGGTGCTTTCGAATTTGCCGTCAATCAGCACAGTCAGGTCGTCTGCATATCCTACCGTGTAGTGCCCTGCTGTGTTTAGACGTCTGATGAGGTCATCCACCACAAGATTCCACAGGAGTGGTGACAGGACTCCTCCTTGAGGGCATCCTTTGGCTACGATGCCTCTAGTTGTGCTGTTTATAGTGAACTGGATGGCTCTACATTCTAGCATGTTACCTATCCAGCTGCATAGGGTGGAGTCTACTCCCTGCCTGGTCAATGCTCTATTAATGCTCTCAAAGGTGGTCTTGTCAAAGGCCCCTTCTATGTCTATGAAGGCACCTAGGAAGGAAGGTGTGGATCTAAGCTTGCGATGGCTTCACCGAACATATCCGGGCCCATCGGCAGTAGAGGAGGGTATTAATCGAGGCCGGGACTAGCGAGTGGCCACTCTAAATTTCCCGCGCATGCTTCACGTTTCGGCTCGCTTCAAGCCCTCGTCAGCTAGTCTGCGTTGACTAGGACGCGGGGAAACCACCAGTCCCGCTCTCGACCTCCCTCTCTCTACCTATCCATATTCTGTAGGATGCTTCCAGTGACGTTTTCGAAGCTCTCTCCATATATGAGCTTAGCGTCGATCTTGGGAGCCCTAGATTCTTGAAGAGACTGTAGAGCGACTTCGCTGGTAGTCCTCTTGCTCCGACTTCCACAGCGAAGAGATCAGTCTTGAATCCGTTTCTCACAATCCGGTCTACTAAGTTGCAGTACTTGTTAAGTTTGATGTTGTGGTCCTTCGGTATGTTACTTTCCCATGGAACTGTAAGTTCAACAAGTACTACATGCTTTGTCGCTTTTGAGAATATGAGTATATCCGGTCTTAATGCTGTGGTACAGATTTCCGAAGGCATTTGGTAATGCTTCTCATGTGTGTCCATCAACAATTCCCAATCCTTTGCTGCTCCCAAAATTGAAGAAGGTTTAGTCCTATCTTTGGGCAGCTTATTGGCTCCAGGTTTCACAAAGTTGACCTTCTGGAAGCCGCTACTGGTTTGCCCTTTCCTGGTCCGTGCAATTGACAGGTTGATGGCCTCTCTGATGATTTGGAGGACTTTATCATGACGGTAGGAATACTGGCCTCGCTCAAGTAGTATTTTGCATCCGCATAACAAATGTTTGGCCGTGCCTACGAACTCCTTACATGACGGGCATAGTCTATTTGTAGATTTCCCCCATCTAACTAGGTTACTCGGGTCGGGGAGAGTAAGCTGGAATGCATTTAAGTAGAACTTAAGCAGCTCAGGGGACCAGTTGTATATTATGGATTTCCACTTCAATGCAGGAGGGATGCAGAAGTCACCCACTGTTAGCCAATCATTCTGCATTTCTAGGTTTAAGGCGTGAAGTTTGAAGCCTTGTTCCATATCCTCCTGAGCAAAACCTTTCAGTATTTCTTTATCAGACTTTGCTGTTTCTAGGCCCAATCCAGATCTATTGGTGCGTGTACCAACTTGGAATGATTTGTAGAAGTCGAGTCTCGATTCCAGTTCATCTGATAGTGATGTGTTGGGTAAGGCTTGAATAGCGCTATCATTGGAGTCTTTGAGTATACATCGTTTGGCTATTCTCGCCTTTTGATAAAATATCGACGGTTTCTTAATGTTCAGTCCAAAGTTATTGTGAGATCTGTATAGCGTTGACGAGTCAGCCGGGTGAGCCAGTCCAAACCATGATTTCAGGAATCTGGTCACATACGAGTCTAATTTAGTCAGGTTTTGCTTTGTGAAGTCGTAGACGAGAAATGGCCATGAAAGTTTTGATGTCAGGTAGTTATCGTAAATCCATGCCTTTTGTGTACCCAGGAGGGGAAGATTGTCAGTTTGGCGGAGGCTCTCTTCGAAAAGTTGGACAATATCATCAGTAGGATGCTACTTTCCTCTGCTAGTGATCCTTTTGCCCAAGAATTTAAAAGGAGCTTCATCAGCCACGGTTGCGAATGGTTTTCCGGCTACTGTCAGACCTGGATTGCTCGAGGTAAACTTTGAACCTTTCCTGGTTAAGCTCAAACAGTAGCACTTCGCTGGTTTTATCTTCATCCCTTTGGTCCATTCACAATAGTCATCCACCACCTTAAGAAGCGCCTGATTTTGTTTTGGATTGCGGGTTAACAGCGTAATATCATCCGCAAATGCCAGGATGGCCGCCATGTATGTGTCTCCATATTTGAACCTGTATCCCCATTTCTTTTCTTTTACGACAAGCGTATCAATTAGAATGTTGATAACAATGTTAAATGTGACAGGAGAGAGGCAGCAACCCTGGAAAAGTCCTATGCCGTAACGAATTTCCGGTGTCTTCTCCGTTTCGCCTTTTACTTGTATTACAAAGGAAAGTTTTTTGTAGTAGGAGGCTATTATATTACAGATCAGAGGTGGCACATTATACCACTCTAGCGCCTTTAATAGTAACTCATGGCGCACCGAACCGAAGGCGTTTTCAAAGTCTAACCACGTGGCAGTTAATTGTCTCTCATTCTTCCTTGCATCTCTAAGACATTCAGTCAGCAAAGAATTATGTTCGAGGCACCCTGCAACTCTTGGGAGAAAACCTTTCTGGTACTTCTTCGGTAAGTAGTCGTTGGTACACATGTGTTTGAGTAGTCTGGCCTGTATAATGGAGAAGAATATTTTCGAAATTGTGTTCGTAAGGGCTATAGGTCTAATATCCTTGGGATCAGTAACTTCTTTCTTTTTTGGTAGAAGAACAAACACGGCTTTACCAAGACAGTCTGGCACTTCTCTGTTCGTCCAAATTCTTTTGTAGATGTTCAACATGTGTTTCCGTACTTGTATTACAAAGGAAAGTTTTTTGTAGTAGGAGGCTATTATATTACAGATCAGAGGTGGCACATTATACCACTCTAGCGCCTTTAATAGTAACTCATGGCGCACCGAACCGAAGGCGTTTTCAAAGTCTAACCACGTGGCAGTTAATTGTCTCTCATTCTTCCTTGCATCTCTAAGACATTCAGTCAGCAAAGAATTATGTTCGAGGCACCCTGCAACTCTTGGGAGAAAACCTTTCTGGTACTTCTTCGGTAAGTAGTCGTTGGTACACATGTGTTTGAGTAGTCTGGCCTGTATAATGGAGAAGAATATTTTCGAAATTGTGTTCGTAAGGGCTATAGGTCTAATATCCTTGGGATCAGTAACTTCTTTCTTTTTTGGTAGAAGAACAAACACGGCTTTACCAAGACAGTCTGGCACTTCTCTGTTCGTCCAAATTCTTTTGTAGATGTTCAACATGTGTTTCCGCACTGATGGACATTTTTTGTATATGATGTATGGTATGCCATCGGGTCCCGGGGCGGAACTATTTGGTTTCTTTTTTATGTGGTATTCCAGCTCTTCCATAGTCGGTGAATCAGCATCAAATGCTAGAGCAGGTTCTTTGGGTTTTGGAGCTGGTGGATCCCTGTAAGTTATATCTGCCTCCGGGGTGGTATATGTGGATTTAAAGTAGTTGAACATCTCGTCCGTACTTAACCTAATTGCCTTTGAGCTCATGGCGTACTCAATTTTGGAGACTACACTGTGTAATGCGGTCTCTGTGGATTTACCTGTCGTGTATGCATGTTGATGTGGGTGAATTGGGTGTTCGACTATAGTTGTACCCCTAATCTCCCTATCCACGAGTCTTTCCAGGGTTTTTAAAAGAAAGGATGTCAGACTAATTGGTCTAAATGATTTTGCGCTAGTGTAGTCCTCTCTTCCGGGCTTGGGACATATTTGTGAGCAAGTAAATAAAAAACTAGTAAATAATAAAATAAAAAAAACTAAATAAAAAAAAAGTAAAACAAATAAAACATAAAACGATAAAACAGTTATCGATAGGGAGAGGGGGAGGGGGGGAGGGGTAAAGAATAAAGGTAGAGGGGGAGGGGGGGGGGGGAGGGGTAAAGGATAAAGGTAGAGGGGGAGGGGGGGGGGGAGGGGTAAAAGATAATGGTAGAGGGGGAGGGGGAGAGGGAATATAAGAGAAGCGATAGTTTATTATAATATTTGCGTTTAAACCTAATTTGCTATTCTACGGCGAGCGAAGCTGCGGGCAAAAGCTAGTATTATATATTATTATTATTACCTATGTACATATGTTTATATGTGATTTGTTTGTTTGCAGATTCTCATGAAATTGGTGGAGATTTGGAAGTTCAAAATGTATTCGGCAACAGCAATTTTGATCATAATAGGCTACACTCTCTTGTGAGTATTATGTGTTAAACGGTCACACGGTACCACGTGGGACCGGTACCGTGCGGGACCGGTACCGTGCGGGAGCGGTACCTTGCGGGTCCGGTACCGTGCGGGTCCGGTACCGTGCGGGACCGAAACCATGCGGGACCGCTACCATGTGGGACCAGTAGGTCCCGCATGGTACCGCCATGCGGGACGAGTACCATGCGGGACCGGTACGATGCGGGACCGAAACCATGCGGGACCGCTACCATGTGGGACCAGTAGGCGGGTGGCCGAGTGGTTTGGGCATCGGCTTCTCATGCGAGAGGTTCGCGGTTCGAGTTCGGTCGGCCAGTACCAACGAGTTTTTTCTGACGAAAAAATTTTACGTGCGTACCTACACCTGCTGCTTCACCGTTCGGAACCGGTGTAAAACTGTAGGTCCCTTCCCTTGCCCCTTACTAGGTGGTAGGCTCAAATTGTAGCCGACTGGGTTGGTACCACCGTACTGGATGTAAGATGGCCGCATAGCAGCCATGGTTGTGTTCTCCTCTAGTTCAGTATAGCCAGCAATCCAGGAAAGTCTCCAGCATGGCACCTACCTTCTCGGAGGTGATATTGGCTGGTCGGAGCATGCGCTTTGGCCCCTCCGACTCAGTCAACCATACCGGATTACATAAATAAAAATAAATAAAAAAAATCGTGTGGGACCGGCACTTAAAAAGAATAGCCCCACTGCATCTCTCACCGTGCATGTCGTAAAAAGCGACTAAGGGATAAGGACGAGATGTCGTTCTAAAGGGCGACAGGCTGGCCACCTCTCACCTTGGCACCGTCCTTTCACCGAGTCATGTGGCGGGTGGGTCCTCGTGCCTTTTTTGCTACTTGATAGCTATCTCGTCCGAATACTTTGTTGAACATGGTGGTTGCTGTTTTGCTGTAATTTACCAGAGTACTTGCAGCACAACACCAATCACTTTGCTTACCCCGATTGTCGGGATACAGCGTCTGGTGATTTGATTAATTATGTATGATATACATATTTGCGTCCCCTGGAAAGCCACATTCTAAAAGCTTGTGACCCCCTGCACTCATACTCGCATAACAGACCTCCGAGGTGTCCATGGACCCCATTTTAAGAGACCACACGGTATCCACCCACCTGACAGGTAGGTACCCTTATAAAATATGGTCTGTCTATCACAATCAGTCCAGTTTTTTTTTTGCAGATTATTGGACCTCCGTTGGGTAGTCACATAAAAATTATTAGACACATAAAATATGCAGGCCTGACGGGTGCCCATTCACGGATCTCTTGAAGGACCCGAGACTGTGCTTGACATATATTGGATACTTTATCATTAGATATATGTTGTTGGTTTTCGTTGATAAATAAAAAAAAATAATTAAAGTTGGTCGTACCCGTAACCACACGTGTAAGTACTACCCACTGTCCGTGGAGATCCATTGTCTCTACCTACCCCATCGGGAGACAGGCGTGATGTTGCGTATTTATGTTGCAGGGCTGGGCTTCTCGGCTGCTGGGTGGTAGCTCCAATATTTGTGCTGCACACCGCCATCATACCGATTGTATTTCGTCTCTGTAAGCCACTGCAACGGAAGATAATTTTTTTGAACTTGCGTAAGTATTAGGTACTTCTATTTTTAGGGTTCCGTGGCGAGAGACGCTGCCGGGCTCTTATAAAATCGGTCAAGTGTCTGTACGTCCGTCCGTCCGTCTGTCTCACACGTTGTCTGAGGTGAAATGAATTTCAATTTTAAACATAAACTTAAATTTCACTTACTGGCAGTACAAAAAGGAGGTTAACATGATTTTGTTTTTTTTTTTTTGTTCTCACTATAACACACACTCGACTCGTATCTTTTTTTTTATTTTTTATTCTTTTTTTTTTTTTTTTTTTGCGTTTTTTTTTTTAAATATAAATAAAAGAGTTTTCTTTTCTTTATTAGTTATTATAAGTTGTCAAAATTGTGTGAAAATAAAAAAAAATGGGTTAGGCTCAAAATCTTTCCTATGGTTCACCTTAGGAATAAGAGCTGTGCCGCATCCTTTTTGCAAACAATGTGTTGTTTTTTTATGTGATTATTTTTTTTGGTATAAATACTTATTTAATCTATTTTGTTTTATTATATATTTAGTTTTTTCAGTTTCATTTAATTTCTAGTTATGTAATTAGGTATAAATAATTAATAATACTTTGTACACCTGCTACTTTGTCTGCAAATAAAAACCTTGAGTTTGAGTTTAACTTTGAAATGACTACTGAACCCTCCGTGAACAACATTTGCACCTAACAGGATATTTGTTTCTGACATAAAAATACGCCGGTACTTGAAAATAATAGACCCACTGCATCTTTCGCCGTAGTAGTAAAGTGTGTCGGTCCGCATTCTAAATTAAGCGTAAATTTAAAATGAAAAATACTTATTTTCTCCTGTAAAAACATAAAAAAAAAACCGCCCAAGTGCGAGTCGAACTCGCGCATCGAGGGTACCGTATCGCCATGTCATGGTTAGCGCCACTCACGCTATCTATGGCGTGTTATGAAATGCGTCATATTAGTTAAATGTCATGATTAGTTAAAATGCTTCACACTATTCGATAGAAGGCGCGAGATTTTTTTACTTTTTCTTATTTTTATTATTTGTTGTTATATCGGCCATAATAACACATATTCTGTGAAAATTTCAACTGGCCACCTATTACGCGGTTCAAGAGATACAGCCCTCGGACAGACAGACAGACAGACAGACGGCGTAGGCATAGTATTAGGGTCCCGTACCGGATACGGAACCCTAATAAGGATCCATCGCAACAATTTGCTGCATAAACGTGCCCTGCAGTGCTAGTTTTTGGTTGGCCCCTTTAACATTCTTTAATAGCCGCTTACTGACTGAGCGCGGCTGCCGCGCGAGAGCAGCCTCGGCTCGCATGCCTCGGTCAGTCAGTACGCGCCTCGCCTGCGGCGAGCGCACACGCGGCCTCGGGCGAGCGTTACCTCGGCCGATCCGCCCGCTGTCGGTTTTTGTCGCGCTTAAAGGAGCCTCAGTCCATTTGCCGCGCGCACTCAAGACGGACGTTGTGTGCCTCGCTCGCCTCGCTCGTTCGCGACATGGATAAGGAGCTGTGCTTAAAACTTATTCAGCTATATGGGACGGTGCTCGAATGGAATATGGCTCTGCTTTTCCTCGCGAGGCAGCCTCATGACAATTGGTTTTGTAGCGAGGCAGCCTCGCGCGGCATACGGCCGAGGCAGCCTCGCCGTATGCCGCGCTCAGTCAGTACGCGGCTAATGACACAACCCCATCTTTTTTTTTTGCAGTGAATTGGCCGCTGCACACGGATTTCGAGGAGCCTGTCAACAGTGGAATAGAGGGGACGCGTAATCTGTACATTGAGCACAATTCGAAAGTCAACACAGCTACTGTCGAAATTGGTTAGTGTGTGCAAACCTGTCGCAATCTTTTTTATTTTTTATTTAATCCGGTATGAGTCGTTGAGTTAGAGGGGCCAAAGCACATGATCCGACCAGCCAATATCACCTCCGAGAAGGTAGGTGTCATACCGGAGACTTTCCTGAATTGCTGGCTATACTGGACTAGAGGAGAACACAGCCGAGGCTGCTATGCGGCCATCTTACATCCAGTACGGTAGTACCAACCCAGTCGGCTACAATTTGAGCCTAACACCTAGTAAGGAGCAAGGGAAGGGACCTACAGTTTAACATCGGTTCCGAACGATGAAGCAGCGGGTGCGAAAAAACTCATTGGTACACGCCGACCGGATTCGAACGGCGGACCTCTCGCATGAGAAGCCGATTTATTTTTTTATTTTTTATTTTCTTATCGAAACTGACACGGTTGGCTACATCACCTACAACATCCGTGATGTCAGCCCATAACACCGGGTGAACTAGGTGCCATGCCAGTGCTTCCCTTCGGTCGTGCCGGCTACACTGAACTGGACGGAAAACACAAACTATTTACATAGCCGTTTCGACCGACGTTTCATTCAGTGCGGTGGTACCAACCCGGGTGGGTTGAACCCTACCACCTAGTAAGGTAAGAAGGGAAGGGGCCTACAGTTTTACGTGGAATCCGAACCACGGTCAGCCTCCAACGGTCGAGCGGTCAGCCTCCAACGGTCGAGCGGTCACCCATCCAAGTACTGACCGGCCCAGCGTTGCTTAACAATCAATAGCGACAGTCGACTGTCTGCACCACTGAGCTATCGAAGCTGACATATACCCTGACCTGACAGAGCCGATACCCAAACCACTCAGCCACCCGCCGCTTAAATATCATTTGTGTCAATTTCAGGTATATGGCACGTCCTGCCAGCCAGCGTGTACGAGCGACTTAAGAGCAAACTGGACGAGATCGAGCATGAAAAAGATTTGAGTATGGTATACGACGAGGAGATGGCCACTTCGGGGAAACCAATTATGTTGTATTGTCATGGTGAGTATTACCTTTTTTTTTTTATGGAATCTGACACGTTTGGCTACATCACCTACAACATCCGTGATGTCAGCCCATAACACCGGGTGAACTTGTTGCCGCGTCAGTGCTTCCCTTCGGTCGTGCCGGCTACACTGAACTGGACGGAAAACACAAACTATTTACATAGCCGTTTCGACCGACCTTTCATTTAGTGCGGTGGTACCAACCCGGGCGGGTTAAACCCTACCACCTAGTAATATAACAAGGGAGTCATATCCCTTAGTCGCCTTTTACGACATACACCAGGAGAGATGCAGCGGGGTTATTCTTTTAAAGTACCGGCTCCACACCGGTTTTTAATAAAACTGCGTATTTTTTGGGCACCAAGTGGCTAAGCTCAAGTGCCAGTGGACTGGGCACGTCAGCCGAAGAGACGACGACCATTGGAGTAACCATGTGCTACACCGGCGGCCGTGGACAAGAAAACGGAGTGTGGAAGGACCACCCATCAGCTGGGACGACGACATCAAGTATGTCAACGTGAAGCAGTGGTTTCGTACTGAAGGCAGGGAGAACGGGAGGAAAATTGGAGGGAGCGGCAGTCTGACTGATCGTTTTTTGGAGAAAACATAATATGCCATTTAGAAATTTGACTGTTTGTAACTAAATTCTATCTAACTTAAGTGTACCTACATTCTAGAAAATACAATTATAATATTATTTTTTTCATTGGAAAAGGACTCACTTTTTTATTTTAGTTTGCAATAAATGATATACTGTAATAAAATAGATTATTAAATTTTTTTGCATAGTGCATATATGTACACGGTGTTGTAACGGCCAGTACATTAAATTTAGGAAATGATTATTGAGATCAATAGTAACAAAAAAGTCAAATAACTTTTTTCTGAATTCACTTTAAATAAAAAGTTACAGGTTTCATACAAACTAATTTAACTATGTAAGTAGTGTAAAAAGGATCTAATGTTCCGCGCGAACGTAGGAATGAAAGGCGCGCGGTGAGTGAGTGAGCTAGGGCGAGTGCCCGGAGCGAGGAGATGCGCGGGGGCGGCGCGGTTTGAGTTTTTCGACCCGACCGTTCCCGCGCCAGCGCCCTCCCCCCGCGCGCGCCAATTACACTTGACGACAACATAAATTTCAAAAAGTAATATCTCGAAAATTAGACACTTTATAGAAAAACTTTATTTACTTTTTTTTTTCCGGAAAAACATGGGGATTGCTCTGGTGAAATTAATGTACTGGCCGTTACAACACCCTGTATAATACCCTAGCCGAAACCAACAAGAATGTATGGAAAACAGTACAAGTATGAAAATATCAGAGGTTGAGTGTCGTGAACGTGCCACGTGGAGTGGGGATACATTGTCTCTGCCTATTCTATTGGTTGATAGGTGTGATTTTATGTATTTTCTCTTGTTTCAGGTAACTCCAACAGCCGCGCGGCCCAACACCGCATCAAGCTGTACAAAATTCTGCAGTCGATGGATTTCCACGTCATCGCTTTTGACTATAGAGGTTGCTACATATTATTTCTATATATTTCCTGTGACTTCGCTCGTATAAAGTTCGGGTTGAAAAATTTGGCCCATTCGCTATAGTCTGCACGTCGGCTACCACCACGCAAAATTTCAGGTTCTCAATTGCCCTGAAGATACTATTTTTTTTTATTGAAAGCGCGACATATTGTGCAAAATACGACGCCCATGGGCATTCGGTCGTATAGCTACTTCATATACGCGGTGATATACGTTGATCTAACTTTGAAATAGATTTGAATAGACATTGTTAAATTTTGGGGCTCTCTCTGTAGTAACAATGTAATATATAAATAAATAAATATAATCGTCAAAACCAGAATCTTGTCAGCCTCGGTAGCTCAGTGGTGCGGTCGGTCAACTGTTGTTAAGCAACCCTGAGTGCGGTCAGTACTTGGATGGGTGACCGCTCGACCGTTGGAGGCTGACCGCAGTTCGGATTCAACGTAAAACTGTAGGGGAAAGTAACATACCGAAGGACCACAACATCAAACTTAACAAGTACTGCAACTTAGTAGACCGGATTGTGAGAAACGGATTCAAGACTGATCTCTTCGCTGTGGAAGTCGGAGCAAGAGGACTACCAGCGCAGTCGCTCTACAGTCTCTTCAAGAATCTAGGGCTCCCAAGATCGACGCTAAGCTCATATATGGAGAGAGCTTCGAAAACGTCACTGGAAGCATCCTACAGAATATGGATAGGTAGAGAGAGGGAGGTCGAGAGCCGGACTGGTGGTTTCCCCGCGTCCTAGTCAACGCAGACTAGCTGACGAGGGCTTGAAGCGAGCCGAAACGTGAAGCATGCGCGGGAAATTTAGAGTGGCCACTCGCTAGTCCCGACCTCGATTAATACCCTCCTCTACTGCCGATGGGCCCGGATATGTTCGATGAAGCCATCGTAAGCTTAGATCCACACCTTCCTTCTTCCCTTCTTACCTTACTAGGTTTTTTTTTTTTTTTTATGGAAACTGACACGGTTGGCTACATCACCTACAACATCCGTGATGTCAGCCCATAACACCGGGTGGACTTGGTGCCATGTCAGTACTTCCCTTCGGTCGTGCCGGCTACACTGAACTGGACGGAAAACACAAACTATTTACATAGCCGTTTCGACCGACCTTTCATTCAGTGCGGTGGTACCAACCCGGGCGGGTTAAACCCTACCACCTAGTAATATAAGAAGGGAGTCATATCCCTTAGTCGCCTTTTACGGCATACACGGGGAGAGATGCAGCGGGGCTATTCTTTTAAGGTACCGGCCCCACACGGTAGGTGGTAGGGTTTATCCCGCCCGGGTTGATACCACCGCACTTAATGAAACGTCGGTCGAAACGGCTATGTAAATAGTCGCGTGTTTTCTGTCCAGTTCAGTGTAGCCGACCGTGAAATGAAGGGAAGCACTAACAGTTCACCCGGTGTTATGGGCTGACATCACGCATATAGTAGGTGATGTAGCCAACCGTGTCAGTTTCCATAAAAAAAATACAAAAAATATAAACGAAGGATTCTGCGCAGGATACGGAGATTCGTCAGCAGTGCGCCCATCTGAGATAGGTGTCGTGGAGGATACGCTGATCGTCTACGACTGGGTGCTCACAACTATTCACAACGCCAGCGGCGCACCACCAGTTTACATCTGGGGACACTCATTGGGTAAGAATACATCTATGGTCGCACCACCAACAAACTTATTTAAAATCAAGGTAGACAACAAACGCTTAAAAAGCACAAAACAATTAAATGATAATGTACTGGTACAATGTACTGCATTTATCTAAAAATAAAAATATAAAATCTGTCAAGTGCGAGTTTTACTCGCGCACGGAGGTTTCCGTATCAATCCGCTATCAATAATATCCGCCTATCTTTTGTCTTTCAACAATGCAATGTATAAAAGCCTGTGGCGCTATCTATTATTCAGTAGCGTGACTAATAGATTTTTCGCACGTTTTTTGTATGGGAGCCCCCCTTAATTTTTAACATTTTATTTTTTTTATTATTTGTTATTATATCCGCCATAGTAACACATATTCTGTGAAAATTTCAACGGACTACCTATTACGGTTCAAGAGATACAGCCCTCGGACAGACGGACGGACGGACAAACAGACGGCGTACGCTTAGTAATAGGCTTCCGTACGGGATACGGAAACCTAATAAGGTAGACAACAGTACTGTGTGGGGTCGGTACTTAATAAGAATAGTCCCACTGCATCTCTAACCGTGCATGTCGTAAAAGGCGACTAAAGGATAAGCGGCCTGCAGACACCCCGGTCGACTTGTGGCTTTCATGGAAGACATAGGCTGGCTGGGGTAGCTGGAGGCTGCGGGGTTTTGCACGAAGGTCCCCAACCAAGCGGGATTAGTTTGCAGGCCTAGAGCCAACCCCAAACCAAAACAACAACAACAACAACAACAACAAGGTAGACAACAAACGCTTAAAAAGCACAAAACAATAAAAAGATAATGTAGGTAGGTACATTATCCTGGTTGGGGCGTATTTTTTCTCTTCATTATCGGCTTTGCATTTATCTAAAAAGAAAAATATAAAAATACAGTCGAATTGAGAACCTCCTCCTTTTTTTGAAGTCACTTAAAAAGTGAGTACATGCTTAGTACTTACCACAGAGCATCAAATACCTACCGCCCGCGCCCCCTACTATAGTCTGTTTTTTTGGAAGACGGAGTAAATTGACGTTTGACTGACATTAGAGTGTTGCACGCTTTGCACCATTGTAGTCGATGAAAATAGTATCGACTTTTACACGACACGAACACGACACGACACACCTTCACACATATTATGCGCTATCTGTGGCGCTGCCTTAAACTTAACATTTTTCTAGCTAGATTTAGCTTAATATGTTGTCAATTAAATCCACAATTAGGTAAATATTAGAGTTTACAGCATTTCATTAGTTAATCAATCGATAAAATGTCGATAACAACTACGTGCCTATTTAAAATTTTCCAGAAACTGGCAACACTCCAAACGTCACTTTCCTCCGTCTTTCAAAAAAACAGACTATAGAGGCGCCCTAAGCGATGATATTTGAAACCCAAAAACTACACGCAGTGCTGCTAGCGCTTCGTATGTGTGTGTGTGTGCTAGTATCGACACTACACACAAAGAGGAGCAAGTTAGGCACACGCACAAAACAAATGCACACGCACAACACACATATGTAAGTCATAGGCCACGCCCACAGGCTTCAACGGCGTTGTAGAGAAATCGCGCTCAGGGCGCCTCTAGGAGGGGCGGGCGCGCTCATTTGATGCTCTGTGGTACTTACATATAAAAAGAAAAACATAATATTAAAAATCCCAAGTCAACTTCTAGTGTTCGATGCCAAATACGACTTTGGTGACGACAGCATAAGGTTCAATGTGGAATCGTGCAAGTTGTCTGAACGCAGGAGATGCGACATAGCCCCACTGCATCTCTCACCCGTGCATGCCATAAAAGGCGACTAAGCGATAAGGGCAAGATGTTGTGCATAAGGGCGACAGGCTAGCCACATTCAGTTCCGGTTACGCTAAGATGTGGCTCTCATACAAACCGAATTGTTCCGCGCGCCGAAATAAAGGTACGGTAGCGGGCTTACTTACTTTCTTCTTTTTAAATACGAATGTCACGCGAGCGAAGCGGCGGGCAAAAGCTAGTCAATAAAAAAAAATAGTTTTTTTCCAAAACCTCTCTTTGACTACTTTACCGACAGTTCCTAGTAGTCTTACCAGCTGTACTACTGGGAATTTGCATCCCAGTGGACTTACTATAAAAATCACTGAGAATTTTGTTCCCAGTAGACCTACCAGTAAAACTCGATTGTAGACCTAACAATATTGCTAGGCAACCCTACTTACGGTAGCTTACTTACTTTCTTCTTTTTAAGGGGGGGTACTAGGCAAAACATCACATCATATTATCCTAACTATAGCCATATTTCAATAGATATAACTATAATTTATATGCTTATATTTAGGTAAAGATTTAAGGTATAATCTGTGTTAGATTATTGTAATATAATCTTGTAAATTCTCTGAAAAATAAGTGGGTGAAAAGTGGTAAAAACGTTCGAAAATGCATTTGCTATCTCGTTACAAATACGTTCATACAAAAAACGCTCGCAGAGCGCAACGGCCCAAAATTTTGAATGTTCAAAGATAGCTCAGTGAAAAGCCATTTATTCTGTAAGCGTTTGAATTTATTTAGATCATTCTTAGTCTTATTGACTCAAAGCTCAATGAAGCATTTTTTCGTATTAAATGCATTTGTAAAAAATGGCGAGGGAAATAGCAAAGGCATTTTTGAACGATTTTACCACTTTTCAACCTCATATTTTTAAGTGAATTTATAAGATTAAATGTAAATAGTTTATTCAATTCAAATTAACATAGTTATAAAATAATTAACTAATCTAAAAATTATATAAACTAACTTAGGAAATAAACTAACTTAAAAAATAAATTTCATTTAGTGCTTTTGTCCCCGGGATTGTGCCGAGGATGCCAGCCGCGTTACCCCTCTGAATTGCCAGGCTTATCCATTGGCGGAAGAAGGTGAGGCAAGAGGAGTGACCTATGGTAGCAGACATCCTCGACCCTATCTCGTGGACAAAAGCTATCGCCTCCTCAGACCAGGAGCCGAAGGTTTCGACCGCGAAAGCCACAAACCAATAATTCAGGCTGATGTTTTCATATTTTTTGTGCTTTCTTTTGGCTGCAGCCTCCGCAGCCGAACCCGGCTTCATGGCCGATAGGGCGAGGTTGCTGGCACAGATGGTATCGACGCATGTTGCGTCCCAGACTAGCGCCCTTCCGTTCTTCCATGGGACAATCGTCATGCCGTCGGGGCGCTTTCCATCATCACGGCATAGACCTGGTGGTTCTAGGATACTCGGAAAATCAATTGACACCAGACCTCTTTTGAGGATATCATTTAATGCGTGATGTCGAGCGTACCGGCCCGCGTTTTTGGCACAGCTCAGACCGTGGTAGCCTAACGGGTCGACAGTAACTCCACACACGCATGAATGTTGTTCATAAATTTTGCACCCAAGCCTGAGTGCCATTCCAATGCGAAGTGAATCTGGGTCTAGCAGCGTGCCGATTCATCGGGATGGGATAGCATGCAACCAGGCCCCAGACTCCCTTCGAGTGGAGGCACTCAGACGGGCTTTTGTAGTGGCTGATGGATTCATTAAACTGTTAAAAATTATTTTGATTAGAGGAGTGTCCCATTCCTTTTGGATCGCTGGCATCTCGGGGACTGGAGAGTCGAGACATTTTGTCTGCCAGAGCTGTGTTCCTGTAACTTTTGAATTCAAATCGTTATCTATAACAATGTTTCCAACCATTTGGTTGACAAGATTCGAAACGCTGTGCAGAGATGATAGGTATGCGGGGATAGATAAATCAGAGGGTTTTCTTATCCCTAAACCACCGAAAATGACAGGAAGATTAAATTAAAAATAATGTATTCACATTATACCTTGAATCTTTACCTAACTATAGGCATATAAATTATAGTTAAATCACTTGAAATATGGGTATGGTTAGGGAAATAAGAAGTGCTTTTGCCTGCTCCCCCCCCTATACGAATTTCACGCGAGCGAAGCCGTGAGCAAAAGCTAGTAAATAACAAAACAATACACCTCACGAGCCTGTCTTCTTCATGCAGGCACAGGAATCTCGTCGCACCTGCTCGGAAACCTCGAAATGCTCAGCATCTACAACCTGGAGAAGTCCGCGAGCCTGCCGCTGCCCCGAGGCCTCATCCTCGAAGCACCCTTCAACAACATAAAGGATGAGGTCGACCATCACTTCATGATGAAGGTGTGTGGTTCGAGAGTTCAGAAAACTTAAGACAGGCGGCGCACGGCGGGTGGCCGAGTGGTTTGGGCATCGGCTTCTCATACGAGAGGTCCGCGGTTCGAATCCCGTCGGCGTGTACCAATTTTCTCGTCCTATAATTTAAGTTAAATATGTGAAATACGTAGCTGAAGTAGCATATTGTGTAATCGCTATATTATTACCTAAGTTCTCTTTTTCTTACTATTTTGTTTGTATTTCCGAAATAAATAAATAAATAAGGTTTTTTCTGACGAAAAAATTTACGTGCATACCTACACCTGCTGCTTCACCGTTCGGAACCGGTGTAAAACTGTAGGTCCCTTCCCTTGCCCCTTACTAGGTGGTAGGCTCAATTTGTAGCCGACTTGGTTGGTACCACCGTACTGGATGTATACCATATGCATTGCAGCCTCGGTTGTGTTCTCCTCTAGTCCAGTATAGCCAGCAATCCAGGGAAGTCTCCGGTATGGCACCTACCTTCTCGGAGGTGATATTGGCTGGTCAGAGCATGTGCTTTGGCCCGTCTGACTCAGCCACCCATACCGGATTACATAAAAAAAAAAACCTCAAAGCTATTAACAGACCTTCCGATTTGGTTGGACCCGACCACAACCCGACCATGTCAAGGCCGACGTGGGACATAGCTACAGACGTTCCGACGGTCGGCAATCCAACCGTCAGTTGCCTATTGCTTAAGTCTAGCGAAGTACCAGGGCATAAGAAATGGTTAGGAGGTTCGCTGTTTGAAGTCTCGACCGCATCAATTACTAACAAAGTCGGAACGAACCTCCAGACGTGTCGACTTGGTTCACTCAAAGAACAAACTCATTTTAAAAAAACCGGCCAAGTGCGAGTCGAACTCGCGCACCGAGGGTTCCTTATCGCCATGTCATGGTTAGCGCCACTCACGCCATCTATGGCGTGTTTATGAAATGCGTCATATTAGTTAAATGTCATGATTAGTTAAAATGCTTCACACTCTATTCGGTAGATGGCGCGCGCGCATACACTTGTTGGTTTGTTCTATGGGAACCCCCGTGAATTGTTTACTTTTTCTTATTTTTATTATTATTATTATTGTTTAGATACACTAGCAGCTTAAAGCTGATGCGTGTACATCGAAGTTGGTAAATATGGTGGTGTACTTGATTGTTTTTTTGTTTTTGTTTTTTGTTTTTTTATTTATTTTTTTTTTTGTTTTTTTTTATTTTTTATTTCTTTCTTCTAAAGTTGTATTTTGTATTTATTATTTATTGTACACCATTTTTCGATAAAATAAGGTACAAAAAGGTCGGCTGAATGCAGATCTGCATTATGTTAGAGCAAACCTTTGGGATGTGGTAAATGTGTATAAGTAGGCGCACGGATAATGTGAGAGAATAGTAACTAAATAAATAGGTATGAATAAACATACATACATGATTACAATATATAATATATAAGTATACATAGTACTTGTTCCTGTATATTATATATACATATATTAAAATACCTAAATATATATTTATACAATACAATAGTTGGTTAATAAATACATACTTACATACATATATAATTGGCCATTGGGAGAACAGTGCTAATGTGCAGAAAATGTTACCTACACTGAGGTCAAGTAATAATTGTAAATATTCTTTTTAAAAATTTTGATAGTAGGAGAAATACGAATGTATAGAGGTAGCCGATTCCACAGCTTGGCTGCACGAACGGTGAAAGAGTCAGCGTAGCACGAACTAGAGTGACCCGGTATGGTTAGAAGTAGGTTGTCAGCGGACCTCAAGCCCAGCCCATGAGAACTGAGGTATTGGAACCGTTCACTCAAATATTTAGGTGCGCCAGGGTCATTCAGTGTGCAGAAGAGAAGAGAGAGTATGTGAGTATTCCTGCGATGCCGAATGTCAAGCCACTGGAGACGAGCACGAAACTCAGAAATATGGTCAAACTTGCGTAAACCGAAAATGTAACGAATACCCAAGTTGAGAAGGCGGTCAAGTTTGTTGAGAAGATCGGCATTTAAGTCGAGATAACAGACATCGGCATAATCGAGAATGGGAAGAATAAGAGATTGGATAAGCATAGTCTTGGTGCCCACAGGTATGAAGTTTTTCAGCCGTTGAAGAGAGTGCATACTGCCATAGACCTTGCGGCTAACCTCTCGAACTTGAACGTTCCATGATAGTGTTTCGTCTAATATAAGGCCGAGATTTTTTACTTGCCTGGTATAAGGAATAACTATTCCATTAAGGGTGACAGCTGGAAGGGTATCCCTATTCAGCTTGCCCAATTGTTTTGTGGAACCGATTATGATGGCCTGCGACTTAGATGGGTTAATTAGCAGACCACATCTTGCAGCCCATTCATGAACCGCATTGAGGTCCACATTCATGAGAGCAATAGCTGAGTTTACTTCGTCAGGTGAGAATAAACGATAAAGCTGCAAGTCGTCGGCGTAGAGATGATAGTGACAGCGAAGTAGTGCAACAATACCGTTGATGAAAATAGAGAATAGTAGTGGTGAAAGCACGCCGCCTTGTGGTACACCCGCGTACAGTTTGTGGTTTTTTATATGCATGTCCAGTCTGTTTTTGAAGCTGTTCACTGAAGTAGCACTAATCACTTCCTCTGGGAGTCTATTCCACGAGTCAACTACCCGGTTGGCAATAAAGTGTTTTCTTGGGTTTGATTTGCTTGAGGTTCGGTTTAGTTTTAATGAGTGTCCACGTAAGTGATTGTTCGTATTCATTGTGTACATTAGTTTGAGATCTGCCACATCATACCGTTCTGATAAAATTTTGTAAGTTTCGATGAGATCACCTCTGTGCCTTCGTTCTTCCAGTGTGGTAAGGCCCAACGCCTCTAGGCGGTTCTCGTATGACACGTTTCTTATAGAGGCCACCATCTTTGTTGCCCGCTTCTGTACTCTCTCTAGTAGGAAAATATCTTTTTGAAAGTAGGGGCTCCAGATTTGGTAGCCGTATTCGAGCAGTGGGCGTACATAAGTTTTGTACAACTTAAGGAATAAATGAATAGTGATGTAGGAGAAAGCTTTCCTTATCATGTAGAGGAGAGAGTTTGCCCTTTTCACGATTTCGATTATGTGCGTTTCCCATTTGAGGTTGTTAGTTAAGATAATACCGAGATCCTTTTGTGAGTTCACTGGAGTCACTGGTGTTCCGTCTATGGTGTAATGTAGGTGAGGATTTCTAGGACCCACGTGCAATACGGAGCACTTCCCGGCGTTGAGTGATAAGAGCCAGTCTTTTGTCCATTGGACAATGTGATTGAGGTTATCTTGAATTTTTTGGTGACTGATCGTGGGGTTGGCAAAGAATTTTGTATCATCCGCGAAGAGCATGAAATCAAGGTTGATGATCGCTTTCAAGTCGGTGAGGAAGATCCCGAATGCTGCAGGCCCAAGGACTGATCCTTGAGGAACTCCGCTTAGGACGGGATGGGGTTCCGAGAGCTCATCGCCAACGCGCACACGAAATTGTCTATTTGTCAAGAAATCTTCGATCCACAACAACAGTTTGCCACGAAAGCCGAAATGCTCTAGTTTTTTAACTAGCCGTTTTATTGGTACTCGATCAAATGCTTTCTCATAGTCTAGATATATTATGTCTACAGGATGCCGTTCATTCCATTCTGTCGTCCACTTATTTAAGCATGAGAGGAGGTTGGTTACAGTCGAACGTCTTTGTACGAAACCGTGTTGTTCTTCAATGATGATGTGCTCTTGGTCTAGGAAGCTCCTTATTTTATCTGTGATTATTTTTTCCATTGCTTTACAGATGATGCTTGTTAAACTGATTGGGCGATAGTTAGCTGCGGTGAGCTTGTCGCCTTTTTTGTAGATTGGTGTAACTACGGCTTCTTTCCAATCTTTTGGCAGTTTTCCACTTTCAAGGGACAAATTCATAATAACTGCTAGCTGTTCGCTAAGGTCTGTAGAGCATTCTTTTAAAAAGATGGCTGGAATATTGTCAGGCCCCATAGAAGTTGTATCTTTGAAGGAATGTAGCACTTTTGAAACTGCTTCTGGGCTAAATTCAACATGCTCTATGGAGTTTGCTATTCTCTGCACAGATATATGTGGTAGGGGGCCGTCATTCTCCCGCACATATGACTTTTCGAATTGTTTCGCAAACACGTTTGCTACAGCATGATGATCGGTTACTATGTCGCTTGAGTCATCTGGTCGTAGAGCTGGTGGTGTGCATACTTTCGATGATAATTGTTTGCGAATGTATCCGTAAAATGCCTTCGGTCCTGTATCGACGACGTTTGCCTCAAAGGTTTGTCTAAAGTGACGTATGGTTGCTACTATTTTATTATTTACATTGCGGTAAGCTGAATAGTTTTCATTTGTTTTGTTTCGCTGGTATATTTTCCAGAGACGTTTTTTCTCTTTTGTCATGTCAACAATGTGGTGGTTTACCCATGGTTTATTGTTTACTTTACTAGTTGGTTTCGAGAAGGGTACATGGCAGTCTAGGGATTTTTTTCTGATAGTTTTGAACTCATTCCAAGCGTCGTGAATATCTGTGTGTTCAGTATTAGTTAATTTTTCTGCTTTTAGCATATCACTCACATTTCAACGGGCTACCTATTACGGTTCAAGTGATACGCCCTCGGACAGACAGACGGACGGACGGACAGACAGACAGGCAGACAGACGGCGTAGGCTTAGTAATAGGGTCCCGTAATACGGAACCCTAAAAAACGAAGGAAACAAAGAAAGTTGATCATAAGAGCAAAGGAGCGCGGCGTTTTGTCCATATAAACATATAACCCTATTTGCTCCTTGGCAACTTAATAAAAAAATATTTCAGTCAGTCAGTCAGCGTGTAAGCTTCCACTGCTGGACATACGCCTCTCCAATTTTCCTCCAGTCCTGCCGGCCTTCAGCGGTACGGAACCACTGCTTTCCGCCGACGTACCTGATGTCGTCGTCCCACCTGGCGGTTGGTCTTCCCACACTGCGTTTTCCTGTTCACGGCCGCTGGTGTAGGACATGGTTACTCAAACGGTTGTCGCCTCTTCGGCTAACGTGCCCAGAGACAAAAAAAATATTTAGTCAACTTTATTTTGCTTTGCCTCTACAGGGTGTTTCAGGGTAGGCTTGAGACACGTTAGGAATAGGAATTGATAGGAAGAAAAAAAAACCTTATCACTCAAATCGAAATTCCGTATAATCTTTTTTTCATACAAAAATTTTAAATTGCAATATAAACTCGATGGACAGTGAGATTTGACAACTAGGTCTAGGGAGTGCAATGACCTAGTCCAGTCCCCTTTTTCTTTTCATATCATTTAAATTTAAGTGTTTGGAATTTACCTACATGCAGTACAATTTCTACTATTAATCATGTAAGTTAGTCATGTTATTTTTATTTAATAAAGGCGGACGTTAACCGTCCACAAAATCTCGATGAAACGATTTTGAACAAAAAGTACTGTAGAATTACCGAATCTGGGAAAAAGTTTCAGAGGTTTTCGTCTTCAAATATGAACCCCTTTCGAACCCTGAAGCACAGATGACTTATTTATTAGTTTTTTTTTTTATTTTTTTTTATGGAAACTGACACGGTTGGCTACATCACCTACAACATCCGTGATGTCAGCCCATAACACCGGGTGAACTTGGTGCCACGTCAGTGCTTCCCTTCGGTCGTGCCGGCTACACTGAACTGGACGGAAAACACAAACTATTTACATAGCCGTTTCGACCGACCTTTCATTCAGTGCGGTGGTATCAACCCGGGCGGGTTAAACCCTACCACCTAGTAATATAAGAAGGGAGTCATATCCCTTAGTCGCCTTTTACGACATACACGGGGAGTGATGCAGTGGAGCTATTCTTTTAAAGTACCGGCCCCACACGGTACGAAGTACGGTTACTTTGTGACAGATAAATCACTCCATAGAAAAAGTTCCATACCTTCGGCTTTAATAGTTTTACGTCGCCAATCGCTGCGTGCGAAAATGTACCTAAACGATCGAGTGTAAAGTGATTATTACTTCGCAGCTGCGCGCAGTTGCGTGTGCGAGCGTGTAGGTATGCTTCGCGCGGCTGACGAATTTCCACTGAATTAGATCGCCGGCGGTCCACCGGGCGGTAGGTAGTTAGCGCGCGCAAGTACATAGAGTGCGTGAGGCCTGCCTGAAGTTGCGAAACCCTATCCTGAAACACCCCGTATGAGCAATGAGAAATTGGTTACAGTTGGTGCGCTGGCTGCCGTACTACAAGGAAATGTTCGTGGAGCCGTTCGCGAACAACGACGACTTCCAGTTCCTGTCCGACTTGCATCTCACCACAGTGAAATCACTTCCGATACTCATACTGCACGCGAAGGACGACTGCATTGTGCCTTATGTGCTGGGCGTTAAGGTACATTTTGCAATGTTAAAATTTCCTTTTGTTTTTCATTGTTCACAGTGTTAAATTCCCTTTTATGCGCAAGTAGTTTTATAAACGTATTTATACTTAAACAGTGTAATTTTGATAGTTATGTCACAGAATAGAAAAGAGTACCAGAAGCGACACTCCACAAGGCCACATAAAGGAATAGCTACTCTTGCTGAGACGCAATAAAGTGCAATTCAGCTCGCAAAGCGCTGCATGCCTAACTGGAATAATAACCTACATCACGCTTCTCTTTCTATCGCATAACTCTATCTCTTTTGGCGCGTTTTGGATCGTGTTGGGGTTGTCGTCTTGTGTGACGAATAAATTACTGTTAATAATTACTTAGCAGTTTTTTTTGACAAAACTCTGTGGCTTCTCGCAAGTATAATGATGATGACATGCTAATTTTATTGATTCATTTATTTAATTAGTTTCTTATTTTAATTGTTGTATATTAGATAAGCGCAAAATGCCTCTCTGCGAGACAGATTCTTCTATTGCAGAGCCTCTCTTTGTAAATGCGTACATGAAATAATGAAATAAATAAATTATTTGATTTGACATATTATTATTATCATTTCTTTATTTTCACATTTTAACTAAGCATTTATATTAATTTTACATATTTTATATTATACAAAAACTTATAAAAATACACAAAATTATCATATTATTATTATCATCATTCGTTCATTACCGAGATAGTATTATTAGTATTAGTAGTCATTATTAATTCTTTATTAACACATTTACAATATTTACATAAATTTCACATATACAAAGTATAAAAATACAAATGTATACCTAAAATTAATCATTAAATTAAATTAGTCATTATTAGTATTACGATGCTCCAATTGCTCCATTATTATTATATCGAAGAATAGGCACAGAATGCTTCATAGCTACTGAATAAAATAGTTCGTTCCACCCAGGCGATCGACTGTACGCGTGCGCTCGCAAGCGCGGGGCTGCCCGGACTGTTTTGTATTCTCCGAATATCGCGCGCTGTAGGTGATTATCGCGGTAGGTATGAAGGAGTGTCTGAGGCCTGGTTATGTAAGTTAAATCTAGCTAACACAGTGGTTCGCCTTCGTCATACTTTTGTACATAATTTGTATCAAGCTGTCAATGGTTTAATAAAATTGGGTTAATCAGAATAGAATAGAAACTCTCTTTATTGCACGCAAAATTGAAGGAAGAACAGTACACGACAAGAGATACAGGAGTGCGCAAAGGCGGACTTATCAGTCAGTCAGTCAGCGTGTAAGCGGCCACTGCTGGACATACAACTCCAATTTTCCTCCAGTCCTCCCGGCCTTCAGCGGTACGGAACCACTGCTTTCCGCCGACGTACTTGATGTCGTCGTCCCACCTGGCGGGTGGTCTTCCCACACTCCGTTTTCCTGTCCACGGCCGCCAGTGTAGGACACGGCTACTCCAACGGTCGTCGTCTCTTCGGCTGACGTGCCCAGCCCATTGCCACTTGAGCTTAGCCACCCGGTATCCAATATCGACTACTTTGGTGCGTCGGCGGATTGCCTCGTTACGCTACGGTTACGTTACGGACTTATCACTACAAGTGACTTCTTCCAGTCAACCTGGATGCTAATTGTGAACTCAGCTTATTTTTTTATTTTTTTTATATAATTCTGTATTGTTGGCTGAGTCGGAGGGGCCAAAGCACACGCTACGACCAGCCAATATCACCTCCGACAAGGTAGATGCCATAGCGGAGACTTCCCTGGATTGCTGGCTATACTGGACTAGAGGAGAACACAACCGATGCTGCTATGCGGCCATCTTACATCCAGTACGGTGGTGGTATCAACCTAGTCGGCTACAATTTGAGCCTACCACCAGGGCTCACGCACTCTAGTATGTACTTGCGCGCGCTAACTACCTACCGCCCGGTGGACCGCCGGCGGTCTAATTCAGTAGAAATTCGTCAGCCGCGCGAAACATACCTACACGCTCGCCCACGCAACTGCGCCCAGCTGCAAAGCAATAATGCACTTTACACTCGATCGTTTAGGTACATTTTCGCACGCAGCGATTGGCGACCTGAAACATTAGGCTATTAAAGCCGAAGGTATGGAACTTTTTCTATGGAGTGATTTATCTGTTACGAAGTAACTATTAAGTAATCTGTGCTACCACCTAGTAAGGGGCAAGGGAGAGTTCAGACGGCTTGCATGTAAGCTGAGTTGACAATTGTTGTTTATTGTTTATCCTCTCTTGGCAGTCAACTGCAACGTAAAAACCAGCTGCAAAGTCAAATAATAAAAAAAAAAGTTTATTACAATTTATTACTTAGTTGAAAATCAATAAGTATAAAATACTTAGGTTGATAGGCAATTGAAATAAAAGTAGAGAACTATTAAAAATAAAACATTAACCAAATTTTTAGGGGCGACCCAGGGGACAATTTTGTCGCCAGTTTTGTATGAAAAAAAGGGGTTGTTCTCAGGGTAACCAATATATATTTTTTTAAATTACTCAAAATTCTTTGTGCAGCTTCTTTCTTATTAATCAATTACTTATCTGAGAGTTTCAATAACTATTAAAATAAGGTGAATTTATCAAGATAATATCCTGTTTTCAGACAAATACCAAAAACAAGAAAAAGTTTATTCACCCAAATAAACTGTCATCATAACATTACAGTTGTACGAAGCTGTCTGCGCGTCGAGATCGGAGAAGGATGCCCCGATAGTTCTTCACTCCTACGAGAAGTCCGAGAATCTGGGTCACAAGTATATCTGCAACGCTCCGGACCTCCCCGATACTATACGGTAAGGAGTTGGACTGTGCTGATGATCTGATGACATACATACATACATATCACACACGCTGAATCCCGACAATCGGGGTCGGGATTCACCGGTAATCGGTGTTGTGCTGCAAGAACTCTGGTAAATTACAGCACAACACCGAACACCACGTTTCGCAAAGTATTCGAACAAGATTCAATCGATCAAGCAGCAAGTAAGGCACGAAGACCCACCTGCCGCATGACTCGGCGGAAGTACCGTGCCAAGTTGAGAGGCGGCGAGCCTGTCGCCCTTTAGCACGGCATCTTGTCCTTATCCCTTAGTCGCCTTTTACGACATGCACGGGGAGAGATGCAGTGGGGCTATTCTTTTTAAGTACCGGCCCCACATGGTACTGTACCGGCCCCACACGGTATCTCCCCATCTGATGACATGGGCGCTTTTCAGGCCGGCATGGCATTCGCAACCCCCGCATACGACCGAATCCCAGCACGATCAAACGGAAGCCACTGACATGGCACCTAGTTCACCCGGTGTTATGGGCTGACATCACGGATGTGGTAGGTGGATTCCGTGGGAAGAAAAAAAAAACATGAATTTTATGGTACTACAAATTATCAAGTTGTGGTCTTCGCGGTAGACGCTTGGAGCGTGGAGCTCGGATGCCGTCAGTTTTTCTAAGCAAATAGGAAAACGGCTTATTGAGGCATCCGGGGACCGTCGGGCCAGGACATACTTCAAGCAGCGAATTAGCATTGCCATTCAGCGGGGGAACACTGCGTCCGTCATGGGTACCAGACCGTTGATCTCCAGATTTTTTTTATGGAAACTGACACGGTTGGCTGCATAGCCACCTACGGGGACGGCAGCCAACCGTGTCAGTTTCCATAAAAAAAATCTGGAGATCAACGGTCTGGTACCCATGACGGACGCAGTGTTCCCCCGCTGAATGGCAATGCTAATTCGCTGCTTGAAGTATGTCCCGGCCCGACGGTCCCCGGATGCCTCAATAAGCCGTTTTCCTATTTGCTTAGAAAAACTGACGGCATCCGAGCTCCACGCTCTAAGCGTCTACCGCGAAGACCACAACTTGATAATTTGTAGTACCATAAAATTCATGTTTTTTTTTTCTTATATAATCCGGTATGGGTGGCTAAGTCGGAGGGGCCAAATGCACATGCTCTGACTAGCCAATATCACCTCCGAGAAGGTAGGTGCCATACCGGAGACTTCCCTGGATTGCTGGCTATACTGGACTAGAGGAGAACACAACCAAGGCTGCTATACGGCCATCTTACATCCAGTACGGTGGTATCAACCCAGTCGGCTACAACTTGAGCCGGTAAGGGGCAAGGGAAGGGACCTACAGTTTTACACCAGTTCCGAACGGTGAAGCAGCAGGTGTAGGTATGCACGTAAATTTTTTCGTCAGAAAAAAACTCATTGGTACACGCCGACCGGATTTGAACATCGGACCTCTCGCATGAGAAGCCGATGCCCAAGCCACTCGGCCTCGTACTTACCTACTTATACGTTCATACATATCACACACGCTGAATCCCGACAATCGGGGTAAGCAGAGTAATCTGTATCTCTACCCATGCATGTCGTAAAAGGCGACTAAGGGATAAGGACAAGATGCCTTGCTAAAGGGCGACAAGCTCGCCACCTCTCACCTTGGCACGGTACTTACACCAAGTCATGCAGCAGGTGGGTCTTCGTGCCTTACCTGCTGCTTGATCGATTGAATCTTGTTCGAATACTTTGCGAAACGTGGCGGTCGGTGTTGTGCTGTAGTTTACCAGAGTTCTTGCAGCACAACGCCGATTAATCTGCTTACCATGTACCTACTTCTGGTGTAATTTGTTAGTAATTTACTTAAAAATATTGTCGTGTCTGTTTCAGGAATTTCACGAACGGCCTGACCACATAACTGAAAGTTCAGCACAAATAAGAAAATATTCAGTTGCTTTAATAATTTATTATTATAATTTATTTTTTCATATTGTTAATTGCAGTATTATGAGTTAATTAGTTTTATATAAAGCCGGGATGGGCAAACTTTTTTCTGCACCGGCCAATATTTACAAACAGATTCTATGGGGGGCAAGGTTTTTGAATTTTGGGCTATAATATACATAAGTAAATTGTTTATTGGAAAAAAAAAATGGTATTTTCGGAAATAAAGTTATTCGACTCATAGATTTCAACAACATTAAAAGCTCTCTTATTTGTCTATCTATAGATACTCGAATCAGGTTCAGTGTACCTGCTACACTATGGAATAGGGAAATATAGTATATTTATTGCAAGTCATCTATAAAATAGGAACAAATATTAATTAATGTATTTATATTATTATATACTTTTTATTTTCACGTTTTTTGTGTTATATTAATTTTATATATTTATAAAATAAAATACCTATACAAAATTAATAGAAACAGACAAAAACAAAAAAACGGTATTCTCGCCGGCGGCGGGAGGCGGACCTCCAAGCACGCCGGCGGGGGCAGGCCGTGGCTACGGAGCTCTCCGAGACGACGTGAGACTAAGCTTCGAGCGGTAGGTGGTGGTACTAGACACGTAGGCGCGCACCACCACCCCCATCTCGGAGAGCTCCATATCCACCGGCTGCGGGGCGACGACACGCAGTCCTTTCATTGATCTTGATCCTCGTGCGTCGTGCCGTTGCGCACCGTACCGCCACGCCGGTAGCGGGGGCCGTAGTCAGAGCACGAAGCCCCGATAACCCCAAGCAGGCCGGTTGATGTGGCGGACATCGTCGTCCCGTCGTAGGTCTTGTGGCGGGAGAGCGATGTTGTTCGTTTATTATTTACCGTATGTTTGCGCGTTTTATGTTATCTACTTCTGGGTCGACGGTTGCGGGCCGGATTGCAACCGTTCGCGGGCCGGAGATGGCGCGCGGGCCGTAGTTTGCCCATCCCTTCCATCCATTTGTTGTTGCTATAAATGGGAAGGCTTAAAAATGTGATTTCCGCGGCTGTTTTAGTTTATTTATTTATTTATTTTAGACATAGTTAAGGTTATTTTAAATAACTTGAAATTTTCACTGCACACTTCGGCCTTTATTGATCTGAATTTTTATAATCGAAAGAAATCAATAAGTTGTAATTGATGTGGGCTGGGCACATCTGCCGCAGACCCGACAACCGCCGGGGTAGACGGGCGATCGAATGGAGCCCGCGTACAAGTAAACTTAGCATGCTTTTGATTAAGGGGGGTACTAGGCAAAAACACTCCGTATTTCCCTATCCATACCAAGTATCTCAAGTGATTTAACTATAATTTATATGCCTTTAGTTAGGTACTGTATGGGGTCGGTACTTAATAAGAATAGTCCCACTGCATCTCTACCCGTGCATGTCGTAAAAGGCGACTAAGGGATAAGCGGCCTGCAGACACCCCGGTCGACTTGTGGCTTCCATGGAAGACATAGGCTGGCTGGGGTAGCTGGAGGCTGCGGGGTTTTGCACGAAGGTCCCCAACCAAGCGGGATTAGGTAAAGATTCAAGGTATAATGTGAATACATTATTTTTAATTTAATCTTATAAATTCCCTTAAAAATATGTGGTTGAAAAGTGGTAAAATCGTTCAAAAATTCATTTGCTATTTCCCTCGCCATTTTTTACAAATGCATCTAATACGAAAAATGCTTCATTGAGCTTAGATTCAATAAGACTAAGAATGATCTAAATAAATTCAAACGCTTACAGAATAAATGGTTTTTCACTGAACTATCTTTGAACATTCAAAAAAATGCAAATGCATTTTCGAACGTTTTTACCACTTTAACCTTTTGAGACCTGACAAGAACAGATTATACCTTGAATCTTTACCTAACTATAAGCATATAAATTATAGTTATATCTATTGAAAATATGGCTATAGTTAGGATAATATGATATGATGTTTTGCCTAGTTCGCCCCCTTAATGTTGCGAAACCTAATGTTTTTTGTGCACTTTTTTATATTAAAAAAAATTATTAGTGAATTGGCAACACCATACATTGTATTATCATTCCAAGCTTATTGTGTTGTTATTTAGCTATTAGTAATTTACTTAACCATATAATAAAAATATATATAACATATTTCCATATTAACTGCTAATATTTTGGGAGGGAAACCCACCATAATTGAAACATGAAGCCAAAAAAAATTCATAATTTTCGAAAGTTTCTCGCTGAGAGGACTGGCGACCGCCGCCGTTCCAAAACCTTCCTTAAACGGCGGATTGGTATTGAAATTTAGAGGGGTAACGCGTCGAGCGTGCTGGGTACATTTGGCGTCGTCAGAGACGGGGCTTCCGCGGACGTTTCAGCAATTTATTTTTTGTAGGTTTTCATGTTAATTTTAGATTAGTTTTAGTTTTAGTGTATTAGTTATTTACTTTTTATTGAAACAATTAATGAAGTTGTAATAAATAAATAAAATATATTTTTTTAGCATTCGTTTTCGGGAAATTAAACAAAGCATGTTTATGCTCTTAACGATTTTACTTTTTTCTATGTGTTTCCTGTTTCCTTTTTTTATCCAGCTGTCAAATAAATCTGCTCAATGGGAATAAAAATTCCCTTTGGTCCAGACTAGTCTGACCATCAATCTGACCACTGGGCAAAACCCTGAAAAAATGAGCTGATTATTGAGGCGATTGACTCTCCGGCGCCGCGCACCCCGTGTGCTAAAGGAGAGTAAATGACCTTGAGCGCGGGGTCACGCCGCGGCGCGGCGCGCGACCGTAAAAGTCAATAACCTTAAATAATCAGCTGTTTAGATACCCAGTGGCACGTTTTCATCGTTCAAACATAGACATACTTTGTGGCTAGTCTAAAGTGACATAAATTTACAGCCAACTCATAAGTGCTCTTACCTATTACAGTCACCAAAATTGGGATTTTCTTGGATTCTTCAACATCATTTGCAACAAAAAAGTGTTCAAGCCTCTCAATATATTGCGCCCATATGTCGCTCGAAAGATCGAATTCCCCAACATTCCCAACAGCCATGCTGGGTTTCGGATTTCACTCGTTGCCAATAGCTAGTCCAACGCTGGTCTTCCAGCAGTAATTTCTCGGTGTTGCAGTTGCCCCTGTAATATTTTTAACTGACTTAAGGTGGTTATTCTATATGTGAACAACAATGTAAACAACTTCTGCGTCAAAAAAAAAAAAATTCCATAAAATTTTTTTTTTTTTTTTCAAGCTAACCAATATTCTTTATTGAAAACATTATGGCAACACTGTTATTAAATCTAAACTATCTTAAAAAAATAATTCTAATTTAATTACCTATTCTCAAAATGTATGGAGAAAAAAAATTTTCTTTTCTTCAAATTAAAAAGTCGTAGAACAAAAGTTCTATTTCACGTACAGAATCACCCCTTTCGGGTTTTACGGTTGGGGTTGCAACACCGTATTTGAGAAAATTATTCAGTGAAAACGCCATGACAAGAGATTGACAGAACATTCTTTTTATACAAATCATCTGCATACTTAAATTTTTCGACAACTAATGCAAATTTTGTTTATCCTGTTTATTGTCAAGTGTATGTGTCTGTCCCTCCCAACCAAAATATTTGCATTTAGTATGGAAGCACCTTATATATAGATTTGGTCTCTATCTGAAAGGCCTTTTCTTGATTACATAAAACCAATACAGTGTTAATTTTAAGCATATCGCACTCTGGCTAATTATTCCAGAATTTTTCATAAGAGGCATGAACAATGTATGCAGGGAGAAGAATATTTTAATTACTTTATTTCTTAGCCTTTATAAACTTACTTTGTACACACGACAGCATTAATTTCTCACACATTATTTCCCGCCAATTCGAACGTTTTTGTAAAGAGCGAGAGTTTCTCAACGACAGTATTCATTCCTCGCACATTGTTTCCCACCTATAAGAAAGAACAATATGGTCTGCAATCGTCGGCGGTCGGAGCGGAGAATTGAGCGGGACAAAGCTATAAGAAAGAAAACAAGATCATCGGCAATCGTCGCCGGCCGGCGCGGCGAAGCGGGACAAAGCTATAAGATGGAACAAGATGGCCTGCAATCTTCGCCAACAAGATGACCTGCATAAGAAAGAACTAGATGGTCCGCAATCGTCGGTGGTCGGCGCGGCGAAGCGGGACAAAGCTATAACAAAGAGCAAGATGGCCGGCAATTTAAGCGGGACAAAGTTATAAGAATGAACAAGAAGGGCTGCAATCGTCTCCGGCTGGCGCGGCAAAGCGGGACAAAGCTATAAGAAAGAGCAAGATGCAAGGCAATGGGCAAGATGAGCAAATATAGAAAATTATATTCATCTCTTTCCTTCTGGCTTCTTAGGTCACGTGGTAAAGTCTACAATAGTGAGAAATGAGTGCTGTCGGTCGTCTGTACATATCAGGCCGCGTGGGAACAGGGTGAGTGGGGCACACGATAGTATAATTTTTATTTTTTTTATTTTTTTATTGGAAACTGACACGGTTGGCTTACATCACCTACAACATCCATGATGTCAGCCCATAACACCGGGTGAACTTGGTGCCACGTCAGTGCCTCCCCTCGGTCGTGCCGGCTACACTGAACTGGACGGAAAACACAAACTATTTACATAGCCGTTTCGACCGACCTTTCATTCAGTGCGGTGGTACCAAACCGGGCGGGTTAAACCCTACCACCTAGTAATATAAGAAGGGAGTCATATCCCTTAGTCGCCTTTTACGACATACACGGGGAGAGATGCAGTGGGGCTATTCTTTTAAAGTACCGGCCCCACACGGTACATATATATGATATATGTATATATATATGATATACTAGCTGAGCCCGCGGCTCCGCTCGCGTGAAATTCGTATTCCAAAGAAGAAATTAACTAACTTAGGGCGAGGCCGAAGGCCGAGCTGCTTTCAGGTAAACGATAAACCTTTCTCAAATAAAGGAAGTAAGTAAGGGCGAGGCCGAAGGCCGAGCTGCGTTCAGGAAGACGATAAACCTTCTGGAAGAAAGGAAGGAACTAAGTGCGAGGCCGAAGGCCGAGCTGCGTTCAGGTAAACCAAAAACCCTCTTGCGCCTTCGGGCCTCGCCCGAAGGCGCAAGAAAGGAAGTCTTCCTTTCTTCGATAGAATATAATATCGTTTACTCAATCTATTTATTTCATAAAAATAAAAAAGTAATATTAATAACTAAAGAATTAAACCTACCTAACAAACATTAAAATAACTATCAAAACGGGCATTTTCAAATGTTCTTAGAGCACTTGCGGCATTACCCCGCTGGATGGCAAGGCTTACCCTTTGAATGAAGTACATAAGCCCTTGATGGCGGGACACCAGTTGTGTCAACCAGCTCAAGCCTCTTTTGGCTTCACTGCTCCACGGACCGAGGGTTTCAATCGCAAACGCAACAAATTGGAAATCTTGAATTATATGTCTATATTTGCTGCGTTTGGCGCTCTCCGCCCCAGCCTCGGCCGCGCCAGCCGCTCTTGAAGATGTCCTAACGTGACTTGGAGCCAATGTGAGAACAAAAGTGGCGTCCCACATCAAAGAACTACCCTTAGTCCATGGCAATAAGGTGATAGCATCGGGCCTCTTGCCATCCAGCCGGGAATAACCGCGAGGTTCTAGGATGCACGGTATATTTGCCGTTAGAAGCGTGGACTTTATAATAAAATTTAAATTAAATTAACTCAATCTTAATATTAATTAACTTTATTCGAGATGGTTTAGCTTCTTCCTGAACGCAGCTCGGCCTTCGGCCTCGCCCTTAGTTACTTGCTTTCTTCGAGATGGTTTATCATTTGTCAGAACGTAGCTCGGCCTTCGGCCTCGCCTTAGTTGCTTACTTTCTTCAAGATGGTTTAGCTTCTTCCTGAACGCAGCTCGGCCTTCGGCCTCGCCTTTAGTTACTTGCTTTCTTCGAGATGGTTTTTAAATTATCCGAACGTAGCTCGGCCTTCGGCCTCGCCTTAGTTACTTACTTTCTTCAAGATGGTTTAGCTTCTTCCTGAACGCAGCTCGGCCTGCGGCCTCGCCCATAGTTACTTACTTTCTTCGAGCAGGTTTATGGTCTTCCAGAATAGAGCTCGGCCTTCGGCCTCGCCCTTAGTTACTTACTTTTTTCAAGAATGTTTTTCTTCTTCCTGTGAACTCAGCTCCGCCTTCCGCCTCGCCCTTAGTTACTTTCATCGAGAAAGAATATCGTTTACGTGAGCGCAGATCCGCCTTCGGGCCCCCCTTTAGTTACTTACTTTCTTTTTTTAAATACGAAGTTCACGCGAGCGAAGCCGCGGGCATCAGATATATAAATTTTATTGCACCAATGACAGCGACATAACTTCGACTTTCAATTATTATTTTTATTTATCAAACAATTTGTCACCGGCCAGCTCACGTCGAGATGACAGTTCTCCGTTGTCAACATGACATTTAAAATTGTTTTTTACCTTTACTTTGGATTTTTACCTTTACTTTGGATTACGTGATTTTCTATTTTTTAATTATTATGTTCATCCGGGATATACACTGTCACTATAAAAAGTTTCGTCAAATTCCGTTCAGTGGTTTTTGCGAGATGCGCGTACAAATAGACATTTTTGCATTTACGATTTTATGATATGTATAGAAAGAATAGATATGTATAGACTAATTGTGTTCAAGTTATAAAAACGAAGAACTGTCATTTTCGTTGTATCTACTTATTTTTAAATTTCGAATGAATATTTTATTCAAATTGTATTTGCTGCCAGTTCTCAAGATATAATTATGTACTTTGGACTACGTGATTTTAAACGCGCTATAATGTTTATAATTGTAAATTTTTTTTTATTTTTGTTATTTTTTTTTACGTATTATGTTAACCCGGCATATAAACTGCCACTATACAAAGTTTCGTCTAATTCCGTTCAGTGGTTTTTGCGTGATGCGCGTACAGACAAACAAACAAACAAACAAACAAAAATTTTAAAAACTGTTCTAACATGTTCAGTATCTCATTTTAAGCCACCCTGGTTAGTTTTTTTCCGAATACATTCAATGTACAGACTTTCTTACCTCTACGATTTTATTATATGTATAGATATATTCGGTGGTGTGGATAAGCTGCGCGATATACTCACACCCATTTCCACACCAGCGGTAGACTGCAAACTAAAAACTCAAAGCTTTCATTTGCAAACAAAGTACAAAGTATTATTATGTATAATGTCATTAAAAATAGCATAACTAAAAATAGAATTAAACAGAAAGCATGAAAGACAAAAATAAAATACGCAATAAAACCAAATAAAAATGATGTATAAAGCGGCCGATATCGGCCGCTCCGTCGGAGAAGGGTTAAATACTTATTCACAAAACTCTCAACCAAAATAAAACAAAAAGTGAACATAAAATAACAAACCATTTTGTTCTCAAAAAGGATGCGGCTTTTATTCCTAAGGTAGACCGTAGGGGAGCTGATTTTAAGCCTAAGCCTTCATTTTTTTAAGACGCTATTTCGGCTATATTACTTTGGAGCTGTATGTTGTATCCGCCGTCCTGTTGGGGTTTGTGACCGGGTGTATGCACAGGTCTGGTGATGCGCCATGAGATCTGTCGTGTACTGAACTGTACTGTATAATAGACCGTTCAGTTATTTTACATCTAGCCATCAAGTTGGCTAACCTGAGCTCTGTGTTGCCATAATTGATTCGTACTATTTCCCTGTACGAAATATTTGAACATATTTTTAGAATAGAATAGAAAACTCTTTATTGCGCACAAATTGAAAGAAGAACAGTACACGACAGGATACAAGAAATGAAAGAGTGCAAGTGGGCTTATCACTACATGTTTTACAACAGGTACTTATGCATAATTTCCACTAACACGGGTAAAATATTAATAGCAAGTACTTAACCCTTTTTAGGACCGTAGTACTAGTGACAGCAAGTGGTGCCAACCTAGCGGAAGATACATTGACATGTGTCAGAGGTAAAATAACTGAACGATCTGTACAGTGAGTAGATACTGTCTTCTCCACAATGGTGCGGTGGCGTGAAGCGTGAGGACTCGGATGGTTGTACATTCCAATGTTCTGTCGTTCGCCCCCACATAATTTAACAGAGAAACTTGAAAGAAAGAAAGAAAGAAATTATTTTTTATTTTCTCTTAATTAATCCTTAAAATAACAACGGTACAAAAACTAAAAGAGAAGAGAAAAAAGGACAGGCGCAGCCTTTGCCGCTACACACCCACTCGCTCCGAGCTGGGAGTGTGCGGCGCTGAATTTAAGCCTGCCCCACACAGTAAATACAATTTTTGACGTGATACAACTTAGCCTAAACGAACAATATCTTAGCCTAAATATGTTGGTTTACAATTAAGATTTAAACAATATTAAAATAATTAAAATTAAAACAAATATTAAAATAATTAAAATTAAAATAAACAAGGTACACAGTATATAAAAAAGGAGAAAAACAAAAAAAAACATCTAAGCTTATATATACCATCTCAGAACATTTTACGATACTTATCAGAACGTTACTTCGTATCACAATAATTTAGGGATACCGCCATCCTTGCGTTGCAGGGTCCAGAGGTGCTTTTTGAGGACTATCTTAAAGGACCCTAAAGGAACTTAAGAGCTTTCAAATTAAATCATTTGTTTAATATGGAAACGGACACGGTTGGCTACATAAACCTACAATACAATACCTGTGAGTAACCGTGTCCTACACTGGCGGTCGTGGACTGGAAAACGGAGTGTGGGAAGACCACCCGCCAGGTGGGACGACATTAAGTACATCGGCGGAAAGCAGTGGTTCCGTACCGCTGAAGGCCAGGAGGACTGGAGGAAAATTAGAGAGGAGTATGTCGAGCAGTGGACGCTTACACGCTGACTGACTGACTGACAATACCTGTGATGTTAGCCCACGAACTAGGTCGATTCGGTGATTCCATTTCGTCGCGCCGCGCCGGCTACACTGGGAAAACGCGAACTTATTGCATAGCCGCTTTAACTGACCTTTCATTCAGTGTGGTACCATCTAGCTAAGGCTAAGTAAGTTTATGTTCTATTCGTATACCTATTTGGTTAATTTAAAATTTTCTTAAGAGCGTTCCGTGCAAAATGACAGACGACGGTGCTGCCACTCAAGTATGTAATATATATCTCTTAAACAAAGCCATAACTGGAAAAAACGAGCGATGAAGCTGTAGTTGATTTTGATTCTGATATTCTAAGATAATGAAAACAGTTTTGTATAGTTCAGTTTATGCACAATCATAATAACGGATTTCGATGGCCACCGTAATCCGTTATAATGTTTATGGATAATCAGAGCAATACAAAACTGTTTCCAGTATCTTAGAATATCATAATCAAAATCAACTACAGCTTCATGGCTTGTATTTTCCAGTTATGGCTTTGTTTAAGAGATATATATTATTTACTTGAGTGGCAGCACCGTCGCCTGTCATTTTGCACGGAACGCTCTTAAATTAAGTTATAATAACTCAAATGCATTAGTTTTACTTAAATGGCTTTTTTTAGCCCGGGTGCGATATAAACCACTTAAGTTAGGTTATATTTTCACAATTTCTTTGTGTATTTTATACTCTCAATAAAAAGTGTGTTACACGGAAGAATATTGTGTTATTTGTAATCTGCTGACATCCCTTGTAAAAAAAATTCATCTATTCCGTACAACCGCCAGTACCCACCACAATTCAATACATCAGTTAAGGGGCCATCCATAAAGTACGTCCGCTGTTTTTGACCCCCCCCCCCCCCCCCCCCCCCCGCATGTGTCCGCCACTGTATCCAAAGCTATTTCTGCTACTATGTTATCCCAAAATTTCCCAAAATGCGTGTTTTTTTTTCATGTGTAGAGCTCACAGAGCATGGAATACCGCGCGCGCCCCCTCCTGGAGACGCCCTAAGCGATAATATTTGAAACCCAATAACCGTACGCAGAGCTGCTATTCTCAAATCAAAACAAACGTGCAGCTCGCACAACAAAATTTTACGGCTTAGTGAAGGAAGATTCCCTTCGCTGAGCCATAAAACTTTATTATGCGAACTGCACGTTTGTTTTGATTTGAGTATAGCGCTTCGTATGTGTGTGTGTGTGTTAGTATCGACACTACACACAGAGAGGAGCAAGTTGGCACATGCACAAAACAAATGCACACGCACAACACACATATGTAAGTCATAGGCCACGCCCACAGGCTTCAACGGCGTTGTAGGGAAATCGCGCTCAGGGCGTCTCTAGGAGGCGCGGCGCGTGGTATTCCATGCTCTGTGGTAGAGCTGATATAAAATAAAAAACCCATATATAGTTAATTTAGTCACTTTTATTATCAAATTTTTTAACACTAATGGAGGTGGGAACGGTATTTATTACTATTCGCGAATCAAAAAAATTGGACGTCCATTCCATACCGCGCGGACCGTCCGTACGATAATAATCGTACGAATTCCAAGCCTGGTCGGCAACAGGCGCTGCAACTTAATTCGGCCACCGTTCCTTTCCTACATCGTGATGGCAAAGATAAAGATATTTTTTATGTTAGGTCTATGGTACGTAAGTTTGTGCCACCAGGAAGTTATGATGCGTGGGAAATATGCGCAACTGTCTGCATTCTTAAGAAGGGACGTGAACTTTCGATCGAAAGTTTGTCGATAATTATGTTATTACTATTAGCTCATACAATTTATCGACAAACTTTCGACCGAAAGTTCACAAGTCGTTAGGTTGGCAGGACTGAATTCACCCCCGCTTACTTCCTCACCTCTTCGCCGACCGACGCCAATCAGTACACGCCCTTGCTGTGTGTGCGTGTGTACTGATAGCACACTGATAGGCGCTGAGGAAGTAAGCGGGAGGTGAATTCAGTCTTGCCAATCTAACGACTTTGACATACTAAAACACAGATTACCAATATATAAGGTGTTTCGTTAGTCATGCATGTCAACAATTTCGGGAGGGGTACATACACACTCAAATAAACACGTTACGCAAAAAAAAATATGTTTCTAGCATTACCTACTTTTCGAGATATTTAACAAAACATGTTTGCTACCTAAACATTAACCTGCGTGTAACTACTGTTAGCGCGCACGTTCGTGGCCTATGCGGGCGGAGGCCGATAGATCTTTAAACGATTATACCTGTTTTGTCTTCGTACTTCAACCACGCAATAAAACCTTATTAGATAAATAATTGTCATAAATAAAAAAGAGTTTTCGTAAATGTCGTTACTTTCAGAGATTGATTCACAACACTATACATTCCATTCTCGCTTTCCTGCCGGAGGCCACGAACGTACGCGCTGACTGTAGGTAACTTGCATTGTACGGGGTCAATGACCGTACTATGTTCAAACGCAGAACAGCTGTTTGTTGTAAGTAAGTCACAAGGTTACTATGATTGGTTTTTACAGCTACTTATTTGATTTTATTTTTTTGTTAGGAGAACAAATGATCCTATAAATAAATGTTTTTTTTTTGCGTAAAGGGTTTGTTTGGGTGCGTATGTAACCCTCCCGAAGTTAATGACATGACTAACGAAACACCTTATACAGGGTGTCCCAGAAACCGACGATAATCCTTTAACAGGAGATAGGGCTGCTAATTACCTCTCAGAATATCTAATTTTAGGTTTAGTAAAAATGGCTTAGTTTTTGAGATATTGTAATTTTTGTAAAAATCTAAAATTTTCTCCCTCAGCTCATTTTTCTAAATGCCACAAGTACAAATGTAAGATTTTCTTAAATCTAATTTTTGTCAAATATTCCTGAAAAGTAAGGCTTTCACACGGTATAATTTATTTTTTCATGTTTAATCCTGTTTAGCTGAAAAACGACTTAAGAGCCACATGTTAAAAATTTTTCAGCCTCATCCCTTGAGTTTGGGCCTTCGCGGTGAAAAAAAAATTACTTCACTAAAGTGGCATTAAGCAACAAAAATACGCTCATCTCATGTAGTTTTTAAAATGGTACATCACTTACCGAATTGCCCAACAATTTATGAGATATTGTTATTTAACTGCAAAAGGACCTCGGAATTTGATAACTGTTCTACCAAGTACGAATTGGAATAAAATAAACACTTGAAGTAAATTGGTCTTAATTAACCTGTTAAAGTAGATGTTCAAATTGTTTACCACCTGCACAAATGCTAGCTCGACATCTTCTCACAAATGCCCGGTTGATGCGTCGAGCAAGTACTCGATGCAAGTGCAGCTCGATGCGTCCACCTATTCTATGTAGTTTGTGTTTTCCGTCCAGTTGAGTGTAGCCGGCACGACCGAAGGGAAGCACTGACGTGGCACCAAGTTCACCTGGTGTTATGGGCTGACATCACGGGTTGTAGGTGATGTAGCCAGCCATGTCAGTTTACATTTAAAAAAAAACTGAGCTACTGCCGTAATTCTTTCTTTGAGCTCTATCAAGTTTTCCACCGGTTTCCAGTAAACTTTTTCTTTTAAATAGCCAAAATAATAAAAATCTAACGGATTTAAATCCGGTGATCTAGACGTCCGGTCTATCTGTGGGGATGCAAGTGGCTAGGAGGCCACAAGACGTCCGTTGAATTGTAGAAACTTTAAACGGGCGAATTATCTTGAGTTTCTGCAATAGGAGCTTCAGAGCCTTTTAGAAGATGTACCATTGGCCATACGGAGGTTGTTGCAAAATGATGGCTGCGCAAAAATTACGCACTTCTCTAGCGTAATGGGCTGGCCCATTACGCTAGAGAAGTGCGTAATTTTTTAGACCAAGCATATCCCCACGCATGGATCGGACGTCTAGGTCACCTGATATAAATCCGTTAGACTTTTATTATTGAGGCTATTTAAAAGAAAAAGTTTACGGGAAACCGGTGGAAAACTTCATAGAGCTCAAAGAAAGAATTGCGGCAGTAGCTCAGGTTTTTTTTTTATGTAAACTGACATGGTTGGCTACATTACCTACAACATCCGTGATGTCAGCCCATAACACCGGGTGAACTTGGTGCCACGTCAGTGCTTCCCTTCGGTCGTGCCGACTATAGTCAAGTGGAGGGAAAACACAAACTATTTACATAGCATAGGTGGACGTATCTGCACTTGCATCGAGTACTTGCTCGACGCATCAACCGGGCATTTGTGAGAAGATGTCGAGCTAGCATTTGTGCAGGTTGTAAACTATTTGAACATCTACTTTAACAGGTTAATTAAGACCAATTTACTTCAAGTGTTTATTTTATTCCAATTCGTACTTGGTAGAACAGTTATCAAATTCCGAGGTCCTTTTGCAGTTAAATAACAATATCTCATAAAATATTAGGCAAATCGGTAAGTGATGTACCATTTTAAAAACTACATTAGATGAGCGTATTTTTGTTGCATAATGCCACTTTAGTGTAGTATTTTTTTTTTTTTCACCGCGAAGGGCCAAACTCAAGGGATGAGGCTGAAATTTTTTTAACATGTGGCTCTTAAGTCGTTTTTCAGCTAAACAGGATTAAACATGAAAAAATTAATTATACCGTGTGAAAGCCTTACTTTTCAGAAATATTTGACAAAAACTAGATTTAAGAAAATCTCACATTTGTACTTGTGGCATTTAAAAAAATGAGCTGAGGGAGAAAATTTTGGATTTTTACAAAAATGACAATATCTCAAAAACTAAGCCATTTTTACTAAACCTAAAATTAGATATTCTGAGAGGTAATTAGCAGCCCTATCTCCTGTTAAAGGATTATCGTCGGTTTCTGGGACACCCTGTATATGATATGTCCAAGTTATAAATAAAGCATTAATTAGCAAAACAGTGGTTTAACTGAGTTGGAGGCGATATACAACATTGGCGACGAGGTCGTGGAAGCAACGAGCGTGTAGAGTGGGCTTCAAGGGAGAACGCGAGATGGAAAGCGGCAGTAGCAGCGCAAGGCGGCTTCGTGGATCGGCGCCATAGAGCAGTTTTTTTTAGGCAGGAAGGATATTTTTTTATTTTTATGGAAACTATGGATACAAAAAAAAAACCCAACTGCACCTAGTTAATGCTGCGTCATACAAAGAACATAAACGAGTGGAAGTAGCGCGACGCCTTGTGCGTACAATTCAATTCAATTCAATTCAATTTATTATCTTTAGGTAACAAGGTTACACATAGGTTCGTCAACATACAATAGTGATAGGTATAATAACAATACACAATAAGGTAGGTAGTTAAATCTTTATAGTTCTATCTATGTTATAGTTATGGTCCAAGCAACAAATAGGCCATCGCCAAGTTTGTTATCATAAATAACATAAAAAAAAAACATGCAATTAATTTTCAGAATATAAATTCAATAACAATAACAATATAACGTCTAAAATTGTAAATAATCTTCCAAATAATAAAATTTTTGTCAAATATACAATATTTGACAAAATAAAGGTTTAAAAGACGTAAGCGTAGCTTCGCGCACTTGCTCTCCGTCCACATCAGTCGCCCGTTATCACCGTCACAGAAATCTGTTTGACAAACGCCCTTTACACCTGCCTGATTCACTTAATTAATAAGTCTTTGTGGTCAGAACTCTCAGCAAAATTGTTAATCTTGCTCTCAAGCTGTGTTTAAGATAGACTATGGGTGGTGTTATTATGTGGCTAGTCACTAAATAGTTGTAAAAATATGTTTAAAAAAATACCCTGCGAAGTTTCTTGTCGGTTCTTCTCCGTGGGTGTAACCGAACCGGATAGAACAAATTGTGACAAGTTCGAGCGCAGTCTAACTGCCATATGAATGATCAATAAACAATACAATATAATACAATACAATACAATCCATCACGTTAAAAAGATACATAAATACATTATTGTGACTATATTATTTTACACTTTAAAAACGACAGCAGCACAAAGATTTTTTCTAACGGTGGTAAATTATAACTAGCTCCTACAGTGGCAATACATGTTGAGGTCCGGACGTGTGTCGATGATGCATTCCGGCTCGTATCCGTAACTGAAAATAAAAAAAGTATTTTTTATTTAATTATTTTTCACCAACGGAGTAAGAGGGAGAGTAAGCAACATCGCGAGATAAAAGAAGGGACCTACAGTTTTACATGGAACCCGAAGTACGGAGCAATTCGCGAAGGCGTCTCGTCGGCGACTGTCCTCCCATCTAGCCATATAGTAGGTAAGTCTATGTGCCTTACTTTTTTTTATTGAAACTGACACTTGTGGTTGTGTACATCACCTACAACATCTGTGGTGTCATCCCATAACAACGGGTGAACTAGGTGCCATGTTCCCTTCATTTCATGTCGGCTTTCTATTAATGAACTGGACGGAAAACACGAACTATTCACATAGCCGTTTCGAGCGACGTTTCATTTCTCCCCGTGTATGTCGTAAAAGGCGACTAAGGGATATGACTCCCTTCAGTTTGTGTTTTCCGTCCAGTTCAGTGTAGCCGGCACGACCGAAGGGAAGCACTGACGTGACGCCAAGTTCACCCGGTGTTATGGGCTGACATCACGGATGTTGTAGGTGATGTAGCCAATCGTGCATGTCAGTTTCCATAAAAAAAGAAACAAATTCAGTGTGGTAGTATCTATAAACCCGGGCCGGAACAAAGCCTACCACCTAGTAAGGTAAGAAGAGCCCTTCCCTTCTTCACCTACAGTTTAAGTGGAATCCGAACTGAGGTCAGCCTCCAACGGTTGAGCGGTTACCTATCCAAGTACTGACCGCGCCCAGGTATACTTAACAACAGTCGATATACCGCCCCACTGAACTGCCGAGGCTGCATGATCTTGCCCTAGTATGTACTTTGCAAAATGTGGCGATCGGTCTTGTAAAAATATAAAGAATTCATCTATATTTTTTATAATTTTTCTCCAAATACAATTTTGTATTCTTTTCATACTTAATAAAATAATAACGATTTGCGCGCTATTCGCATTCGCTTTGTTTTATCGTAAGCGCCTTTTGGCGATTCCATTCCGCTCTCGTAAAGAGGAAACTGCCTAACTAACGAGGAAACGGGGTAGCGGCGCGCCTGTGCCCGCTTCCCATTCCGCTGAGCGCATGACGTCACTATGAATGGAAAAGGCTTAAAGAGACAGTGGAGTAAAACACACACCATCCTCAAGGAGGAAACAAGACTCAAACCGTGCTACCAGAGCACTGATGATTGAAACACGAACCGTATGTAATGTAGATGTATAAGTGGCCGAGTGGTGTGGGCATCGGCTTCTAATGCGAGAGGTCCGAGCTTTGAATCTGGTCGGCGTGTAGCAATGAGATTTTTCTGACGAAAACATTTACGTGCATACCTATACCTGCTGCTTCACCGTTCGGAACCGGTGTAAAACTGTAGGTCCCTTCCCTTGCCCCTTACTAGGTGGTAGGCTCAAATTGTAGCCGAAAGGGTTGGTACCACCGTACTGGATGTATACCGTATGCATTGCAGCCTCGGTTGTGTTCTCTTCTAGGCCCGTATAGCCAGCAATCCAGGGAAGTCTCCGGTATGGCACCTACCTTCTCGGAGGTGATATTGGCTGGTCGGAGCACGCGCGTTGGCCCCTCCGACTCAGCCACCCATACCAGATTACATAAAAAAAAATGTAAATAGGTGCGAGATTCATTCTACTCGTGCGGTGGCTGATACGTCGCTCCGACGATGAACGTTTGCGCGAACATCACACTATATATTAAAGTTCACGTGTTAGAAAGATGAAAAAAAATATTTTTTTAACTAAGATTGTAGGGAAAAATATTATCTATACTTCTATAAAGGTCTTGTATTGAAACAATTTATGCTTCTCAAGATAATTTAACTTGAAAGTACAATTTCGTACCTTTCGTTATTTTTTGGAGAATTACTTAACACCTTACCAAAGTAGTAAAACATAATTTTTTTTTTGCTATGTTTTTTAATTAAAGATCAATACATAACATATATATTTTTACATATTTTTTATATTTACCAATTGCTCAACAATTTCGTTTACGACCTTTTGAGACTTAATTGCGCCTTAATACACAGATTGATGATATTTTCATGAATCGGAGAAAATGTGTACTCACGTTCTGATACTGGAGATATCTCTGTCGGTGAGATGGAACTCTTTGCTATTCAAGTTGTAAGTCATAGAAGCCTCGTATATGCCGTTGCCTGGACCCACTATTATCTGCAATTTCGAACATTAAAAAAGAACATTAGTTCGGTCTATTGAATCAATATTTCGAAAAAACTGGCCAAGTGTGAGACGAACTCGCGCACCGAGGACAGAGTGTTCCGTATTCCGTATCACCATGTCATGGTCAGCGCAACTCACGCCATCTATGTATTAGTTAAAATGCTTCATACTCTCTTCTATACAGGGTGTATCAGGATAGGTTTGAGGAATAGAAAGTACTCATTATTAGAAGAAAAAAATCCTTATCACTCAAATCGAAATTCCTTTTTTTTTTTGGTCATACAAAAGTTGGAAATTGTAATAAAAACTCAATGGACAGTGAGACTGGAGAGTGCAGTGAACTAATTCAGTCCTCTTTTTCTTTTGAGGTCATTGAACTTTCAGTGTTTGGAATTTACCTACACGCAGTTCAGTTGTACTAGTTATGTATGCAACCTACCCATTTTTATTCATGAGTTAGAATTTATTTTTTATTTAATAAAGGGGGTTAACCATCTACCAAATCTTGAAGAATAGATTTTCACCAAAAAGTACTGTAAAATGATCGAATCTGGGAAAAAGTTTCAGAGCTTTTCGTATTCAAATATGGGCCCCTTTCGAACCCTGAAGTTTCGAAAACCTATCCTGATACACCCTGTATATATATACTTTTTAGTTTGTTGTATGGGGACCCCGTGAATTTTTTACTTTTTCCTATTTTTATTATTTGTTGTTATATCGGCCATAATAACACATATTCTGTGAAAATTTCAACATGCTACTTTTTACGGTTCAAGAGCAGCCCTCGGACAGACGGGCAGACAGAGAGACAGACGGCGTAGGCTTAGTAATAGGGGCCCGCACCGTACGAAGGATACGGAACCCTAAAAATGTATAATCAAACCTATTATCCCACTAAAGACGGAAAGGTAATTGGGCACAATTCGACCCAATTTGTGAAGGTTTGCCTACAGAAACAAAACTACTTTTAAATTAATAAGGTATAACCATGGAGGTGGGGAAGATCTTCCCCAACTCCATGGGTATAACCCACTTTTCATTTTATGTAAAAATTATTTTAAAAAACCATGGGAATAAAATATAACAAGTGATTGAAAAGTTGAAGATATTTATTGCAAAGAACAAATTTATAGAATTTCAATGAAGGAATTGTATTAAAAAACACCATGCGTACAAAGAGGTATTATGTACTAGCGTACTAGAGTCGATATTGATGGAATAGAATAAATCTTATAAATAAATAAATAAATCTTTTTTTAACAAATACAGAATTTTATTTTATCCATCATGAACAATTTATCGAAATTCTCTACACTACTTTATTTCTGTAGATTCTGTGTACATTTATCGTACTAATAGAGATAGTACGATTGCACCTGTAGATATTAATCAAGTTGAAATAAACCATATACAGAATTTAATTTTCTGTCTAATTCCCATTATTTATGGTAATGCGACCCATATATTCGTAAACCAGAGATATATTATGTCGAAACATCCCACATCAATTAATTTCTGTAGGTCGTGGGTAAATTTTTCATACTTAAGTGCCCAATGACCTTTTATGATACTCGAAATAGTGGTACCACTTGAGTAACCTTGAAACTTAGGTCTTGAATATTCAAACCACTTAGGCACCGAATATATATTACTAGCACTTAGGTCAGAGTGGCCAGTTGAGCCTTAAAATTTGCAAAATACAGGAGTTTACTTTAGATTCTTGAAATTTACAAGCCACTTGCATCTTAAACCTTCCCTACGTCGCGTCGTCACTAAAATTATTTTGTTCAAGTTTACCTTAGCCTGGTAGTAGTGGTTGGATATTGTCGTTGTGCCATCGAAATATCCCAAATAACCGTCTAAGTCTTTATTCTTCCTATAAGACAACAGATTGGCGTTGGGTATTCGTCGAGACACATTGTTTACGGCGGTCATGGTTCGTGGAACGCAATGTGCCCTGTAAACAATAGCCTTTGTTGTTTGAGGGTTCTATTACTAAAAAAGACCCCCCACCCCCCCCCCCCCCCCCCCCCCCCCCACCCTCCTTTTGGAAATCAGCCTTTTTTTGATTTCTTCATCTGTTTGGTATGGGTAGCTGAGTCAGTGGGACCATAATAGCGCATGCTCCGGCCAGCCAATTCACCTCCGAGAAAGATTCACACTGGAGACTTCCCTTTGGATTACTGGCTGTACTGGACTAGAGGAGAACACAGCCAAGGCTGCGATGCGGCCATCTTTCTTCCAGTACGGTGGTACCAACCCAGTCGGCTACAATTTGGGCGTACCATCTAGCAAGAGGCAAGGGATGGGGCCTACATTTTTATGCCGGTTCCGAACGGTGAAGCAGCAGGTGTAGGTATCCAGGTATTTTTTTTCTGTCAGAAAAAACTTATTGGTGCATGTCGGCTGGAATCGAACCTCGGACCTTGAGATCGAGATCCCGAGCCAAGGCCGCGTGTAGTTTTTTTGTGAAATATTGATTTAAGTAATAAACTACTTATTTAAATATTGATTCTGAAACTGTCCAACTTTTGTTGTACAGTTCATATGTTACAGCAATCTGAATTGGCTGATGGGCAGGCAATCCAGACTAAGCCTCAACAACAAGCTCCTCCTATACAAGGTGATAATCAAACCAGTATAGACCTACGGGATACAACTGCGGGGGACAGCCTGCAACAGTAACGTCCCAAGTAGCAATTTCACGGCGAAAAACAGTTGAGAAACCAGACCTAGGTGCCCAGCTCGGACCAAAGGTGTAATAGAGGTGTTTTGGTGCCCAATGAGCGCATTGTTGGTGTAAATATGGTTTAATGGCGCCTCGCGTGGACCGAACGGTTCTATTTAGGTGTTAGGTTCCTATGCCGAACTTCTGCAGGTTTAAAGACGGTTACGTTGTGTTTTATCATGGGTACACCCTACCCTTAAATTGCACTCACGGTCCCATCCGCGTTAAATAGTGTATTTGACCTGTTTTATCCAATTGAGCACGGGTTCGGGGCAAACTCCCATGATGGGCGAGCCACCAACCTGCCACCAAAATTGCTACACGGGGTGGAAATCCTTCAAAACAAAATACTCAAGAAACAGCGCACATGCTCCCTGGTTTCCAAAAAAACTCCAAAGTCCACGATTACCTGGAAATGCCAACAGTCAAGGATGAAATTGGACAATTCAACAAAAAGTACAAAAAAAAACCACTGGTGACTTATCCCAACAGACTGGCCTAATCTGTGCTGTGCTATGAACGGCGAATGAAGGGGTGGGGTTTAAAAAGACGCATAGAGGGAGTGAGGTGAGGGAGGGGCGGGAGGGGAGGTGGACGTAGAGAGATGGAAGGGAGGGGAGGGGAGGGAGGAAGGGTCGGAAGAGGAGGGGAGATAGGGAGATGAAGGAAAAGAGGAAGGGCGGAGGGGGGGGGGAATGACGTAAAGAGGGAGGAGCGGAGTGAAGGGAGCAGGAAGGGGTAAAGGAGGCGATGGGGGGGGGGGGTGTAAAGGAGGGGACGTAGGGGTGGTGAGAGGAGAGGTGGTGAGGGGAGAGGAAGGGTGGGAGGGGAGTGGAAGGAGAGAGAAATAGTTGAGGAAGAGCAGCTATGGGAGGGAGAGGGAGAGGGAGAGGGAGGCATGATGGAGGGAGATGGAGATGGAGATGTAGAGGGAGAGGGAGAAGGAGAGGGAGAGGGAGAGGGAGAGGGAGAGGGCGAGGGAGAGGGAGAGGGAGAGGGAGAGGGAGAGGTAGAGGGAGAGGGAGAGTTTAAGAAGAGCATAAATCTTTTCGAAGAAAGTAAGTGACAAAGGGCGAGGCCGAAGGCTGAGCTGCGTTCAGGAAGACCTTCAACCTTCTCGAAGAAAGTAAGTAACAGAGGGCGAGGCCTAAGGTCGAGCTGCGATCAGGAAGACTATAATCCTTCTCGAAGAAAGTAAGTAACTAAGGGCGTGGCCGAAGGCCGAGCTGTATCCTGGAAGACGCTAAACCTGATGACAGTAAGTAACTATAGGCGATAGTTACTTACTTTCTTCAAGACGGTTTATTTATAGTCTTCCTGAACGCAGCTCGGCCTTCGGCCTCGCCCTCGATTACTTGATTTCTTCGAAAAAGTTTATAGTCTTCCTGAACGCAGCTCGGCCTGCAGCCCCGCCCTTAGTTACTTACTTTCTTCGAGAAGGTTTATTCTTCCTGAACGCCGCTCGGCCTTCGGCCTCGCCATCTGTTATTTACTTTCATCAAGAAGGTTAGTCTTCCTGAACGCAGCTCGGCCTTCGGCCTCGCCCTCTGTTACTTACTTTCTTCGAAAAGGTTATCGTCTACCTGAACGCAGCTGGGCCTTCGGCTTCGCCCTCAGTTACTTACTTTCTTCGAGAAGGTTTATTATCTTCCAGAATGCAGCTCAGCCTGAAGCCTCGCCCTTAGTTACTTACTTTAGTTGAGAAGGTTTATCGTCTTTGTTACTTACTTTCTTCCTTTGAAATACGAATTTCACGCGAGCGAAGCCGCGGTCAAAAGCTAGTAGGACATAAATAAGCACGTAGACAGCATTGACTTATATATTAATAGACTTACATCAAATACGCTCGATCGGTTCCTGCTGACATATTAAGCCAAACGGTCGATCTTGTAAATGCGTGACGATCGTGTAAATGCCTACGTGTCCCTAGTGTGTGACACTGTAAAAATCGTACCGGGAAGAGAAACAAGGATGATGGCGTCACATATTATCACAAATAAGTGCACATATCATATCACGTGATTTCCAAAATATTTACAAATCGCCGAACGGACCGACGACCGTTCGCCGAACATCGTTGGTAATACATACTCTAGTTATCCTTCACTTCAACAGCGCGGTCCTTTTGCTCAGCATACTACTTACTTTACAAAACGTTGCATTAGTTTACCCCTAGATGGCAATGTTTTTATTGAATAGCAAATTCTCCTCCAATACTGTATTGAACGCTGAATCTATACTTTTAAAACATCATTGGTAGACAGTGTTGGAATTGGACTTTTCACGAACCGGAACGCGTTTCCCCAAAGCCCCAATAAAATAGAAGTATACATTGTCTATCTTATGTGCTCTATCTCTATCTAAACGGAACGGTAATTTCACAAAACGGAACGGCGTTCCGGTTCAATTCGAGCACTGCACGTAGGGGACCAGTCAGACCTACGAGGAGGGTTATCAATGGATGCCTCGACTCACACGAGCGAGCAAGATCACTTAGTAAATATGCTTATGGTCACATTCCGATTGCAGAGTACGAGACAGAATTGGCAATGGTGAAGCACTAGGGCCCATAGAGACGACAGACGAGATAGAATCATGGGTAAATACCATCACTTCTACGCTCATTGAAAACTACCACAGCCCTAAGCTGGAGCAACTTAAAAGGAAGGTAAGAAAACTCTTTAATAGGGCAAGAAACACACGAAGGGATGCAGACTGGGGGCGGTATAAGGCGACACAGTCGAAGTACAACAAGTACTTCAGGGCGCACAAAATAAGGCCATAGAGAGGCTTCTGTGAAGGTATAAAAAGAACAAATGAGGCAGCCAGAATCAAGAAGTTACTCCCTAATGAGTAATGACCGAAAGGGCAACCTGGGAAACCTGAGGAAGTCAGACGGGACATACACACAGGGCGACTCGGAAACATGCGAGGTATTACTGGGAAGTGTCCCAGGAGTGCACTTTAGACAGGGCACGGAAGCGGTGGATCCGGAATATATTGCCCCCACAACACCAGAATGAACATCAGCCGAAAGAATAGTCACCGATAATAAGGTGAGATGGGCTGTAAACAGTTTCCAGACATTCAAAGCGGCAGGCCTCGACGAGATCTTCCCGGGGATCATGCAGTGGACCATAGAAATCACAACTCCCATATTAGTCGACATATTTAGGGCGTGTCTTGCGTACAAATATGTCCCAAGCCAAGACCATGGAGAGTAAAAGTAGTGTCCCTCCAAAGCCTGGTAGGGACAACTATTCGCTGGCAAAATCGTATACACCCATTAATCTGACCTCCTTTCTCCTCCAAACCTTAGAAAGGCTCTGTGACAGGGAAATCAGAGACATAACCATAGCCAGAAATCCCCTTCACGCTAATCAGCATGCCTACACTCCAGGAAAATCAACAGAATCAGCACTTCACTGTGCCTTACTACAAAACTACCTACATCAGTATAAGAGCAGCCCTAGCTAGATTCGAAGTCGATCCAACAATACAGACTGGATCGATAACATGCTTAAGCTTAGGCCCGTCCAATTCTCTATAAACGACACAGCTAGGGGCTGCCCCAGGGCGGCGTACTATTGCCCCTACTCTGGAACTTAGTATTTGATGATCTCATTAGGCAACTGAATGAGAATGGCTATACCACACGATAGGATACGGAGACGATCTGGCAATCCTAATAAATTGATTATTTGAGGGGACCCTGTAACATGCATGACTCAGGGAGCCCTCAGAATTGTCGAAAAATTGTGTAAGGACTATTCACTTAATGTTAACCCCAGCAAAACAGAGATGGTCCTCTTCACCAACAGAAGGAGACTGGGCGATATGCAGCTGCCCAGACTCTTCAACACACAACTGACTCTATCGCCAGAGTTAAAGTACCTAGGTGTAATCCTCGACTAACTCAACGTACCGTAGAGAGTGTACCGCCTCTTGGAAGAACTCAGCTGATTGGAGTAAGGCCGTAGGATGCGCAAAAGGCCCACAATGGAGTGGGCTTAAGCGCGGAGAACGAGTCCGAACAACAACAACAACAACAACAGCAACATTCCGATTGCAGACGGTGGAAGCACAAAAAAACTTTTAAATTTAATTTCTACAACAGACCTCACGTTCTCCGTCAGCTGATTGATATAGTCGAGCAGTGCGAAGCCGGCGCGGAGGAACATGTCGTCCGACCGATTTACGGGCTGCCTCTTGAGGCAGGTGCACCAGTGCGGCTCGATGCCCGCCTCGCTGCATGAACGGTCGGATGGTATCTGTAAGGTGTAACATGTGCTGTAGACGTCAGCTGAGTCGAGCAGTGCGAAGCCGGCGCGGAGGAACATGCCATCCGTCGGCTCCACGGGCTGCCACTTGAGGCAGGTGCACCAGTGCGGCTCGATGCCCGCCTCGCTGCACGAACGGTTCGATGGTATCTGTAAGTGTAACATGTGCCGTAGACGTCAGCTGATTGATAAAGTCGAGCAGTGCGAAGCCGGCGCGGAGGAACATGTCGTCCGTCGGCTCCACGGGCTGCCACTTGAGGCAGGTGCACCAGTGCGGCTCGATGCCCGCCTCGCTGCACGAACGGTTCGAATGTATCTGTAAGTGTAACATGTGCCGTAGACGTCAGCTGATTGATAAAGTCGAGCAGTGCGAAGCCGGCGCGGAGGAACATGTCGTCCGTCGGCTCCACGGGCTGCCACTTGAGGCAGGTGCACCAGTGCGGCTCGATGCCCGCCTCGCTGCACGAACGGTTCGAATGTATCTGTAAGTGTAACATGTGCCGTAGACGTCAGCTGATTGATAAAGTCGAGCAGTGCGAAGCCGGCGCGGAGGAACATGTCGTCCGTCGGCTCCACGGGCTGCCACTTGAGGCAGGTGCATCAGTGCGGCTCGATGCCCGCCTCGCTCCTCGAACTGTTTGATGGTATCTGCAAGTGTAACATGTCGGCGTATCAAATGTATCAAGCGGAGGGTGGCCGAGTGGTTTGGGCATCGGCTTCTCATGCGAGACGTCCGCCGTTCGAATCCGATCGGCGTGTACCAATGAGTTTTTTCTGACGAAAAAATTTAAGTACATACCTACACCTGCTGCTTCACCGTTCGGAACCGGTGTAAAACTGTAGGTCCCTTCCCTTGCCCCTTACTAGGTGGTAGGCTCAAATTGTAGCCGACTGGGTTGTGTCACGTAGTGCGGGGCCTAGACCCTCCCGCTACGTATGATCGTCTTCCGTTTAGGCCAAGCTCCCCTGTAAAAACTTACATACTGTGTGTATTATACCGTCAACCTCAGGCGGCACCGACCTATCGTAGGATCCCGTCGTCGCGCGTCGACTACTCCGGATCGCGCGGACGTACGGATCCCCCGCCGCCGTGCGCATTGGGTGATGGATGGCGGGAGGCAAGGTTATATAAGCTAGGGCGCGCGGGTGTCGGTCACTTTAGTACCACCACTGCCGCCCCGACTACACCTCCTGTCATCTACTCCATCGCCCGCGGCGGAGGCCGCCTGCTGCTCCGGTATATATCTTTGCACCATATAAGTAGCGTTCTCTTGCTTACTATTCCTCCCTGCTTGCTTAATTACCTGTTACTGCTCAAGATTGCCCAAGCTAACGGTCTAGCGATCTGTAAATTAGAGTCTAAGAAATACTATAATTTAATATCTTGTTAAAATAAAGTCTGAATGTCTCGTCATTGATTTCACCCTTCCCAAGATCCAGATACCATGCTCGAAAGAACAGTCACCTGAAACCACTGAGAGGCTACTTGCGCATCTAACCAGGGTCACGCTCTGTAAGGTGTGACAGTTGGTACCACCGTACTGGATGTAAGATGGCCGAATATCAGCCTCGGTTGTGTTCTCCTCTAGTCCAGTATAGCCAGCAATCCAGGGAAGTGTCGTGACATATGGCACGACATATGGAAGACATATGACAAAGTGATGAGGAATGAGTTGTGACCAGTATTGTCCTAGTATGGAGCGGAAAGTACTGAAATCTCTCTATGGGGGTTCCAGGGCTTGCGTCAGGATAAACGGGGCATATACCGACTGGTTTGACATCTCTAGAGGGGTCAGACAGGGGTGTATTTGGCTGTTCAATCTATTCACGGACAGCTGCTTGGAGAATAGGTATTATTGTGCATTAAGAATGGATGACTTAATTGTGAAATGCCTCTTGTACGCCGACGATCAAGTGATACTTGCGTCGTCGTCAGCGGGCGAGTTGCAGGACATGGTAACTATTATGGTTGAAGCATTTGAAAGGAAGGGAATGAATGTGAATGTTAAACAAGACAAAAGTAATGGTACTGGAGAGGAATGAAATAGTGTCCGAATGCTATGTAATGATTGGGGATGAGAGGCTGGAGCAAGTGAACGAATTCGTATATCTGGGGAATATGTTCACACAGATTTTAAAATGTGAAGGAGATGTAGAAAAGACGGCAACCAAGTGAATGGGGCGCTGCACGCTATTATGAGCAGCCAAAGTATGTCCATTAGGGCACATTTGGCTGTCCATGGTGGAGTGCTGACCCCTACACTTATGTACGGGAGTGAAAGTTGGGCATGGCAGACGAATCATGAAAGCAGGATGAGATCGCGAGAGCGCTGTGGTCTGAAAGAAAATATAGTGACAAGGATTAATGAAAGGAATGCTTCGGTGGTTCGGTGGTATTGGAAGAATGGATGATAGGAGACTAACGAAAGAAATTTATGAAGCGAATGTGAGTGGAAGAGTTGGGAAGGGTCGCCCTATCTAGATGAAAGTGTGCTCGAAAAGGCTCAAATGCGTAGTACCAGTAAACGACGAGCATGCATGATGCATTATGAGAGTGGAAGAGGCGGTAAAGGTGTTTCAGGATCGTGGCATGTGAGGATCCGTTGTCTCTGCCAAGCCCACTAAGAAACAGGCGTGACGCTATGTATGTATTCTGTGAAAATTTCAACCGGCTACCTATTATGGTTCAAAAGATACAGCACTCGGACGGACAGACAGACAGACAGACAGATGACGTAGGCATAGTAATAGGCTTTGATTATGCATATTATGTCTCGATGAAATATTATTAATGTTGTGTGTTCATATTATTCATGGCAAAATAAACATCTGAATCAGACCTCATGAAACAGCGACATGGACCTCGGCAAGTCAGATCCATCAATCTTAGTCGTCACTTGCATATCATGAAGTTCCACCAGCTCTAGCAGCGTGTTGTATATATCGAAGGGAGTGGTCAGTACGCCCACGTTGATATTAAGGTTCTCGACGGCCTTCTGATGGGTTTCCGCGAAGGTTTTGGGCAGAACGAACGCCATTAGAGGCAGACGCTCCTCTTGTTTACCCTGAAGTGTGCTTCGAATATTTTCATACCTGCAATGACAATTTGCATATTATATTATGTAAACTAAAATCTTGAAAAGACGTGTCAATAAATTAGACAACAATATTTTGGTCCACATTACAGCTGGGCATGGGGCGTTACTAATTAGATTTTTTTTTTATACGTAAACATACCTCATTGATGTCAGTGTTCCTTTCGACATCAATATTACAAAAAAAAAATAAACTGAAAAAGCGGCCAAGTGCGTGTCGGGCCACGCGCAGTGTATGGTTCCGTAGTTGCGGAACCCTATCAAAATAAATTATTTGATTATTTGTATAATTTTGTAGGGGAAATAAATTAATTGTAATTCGCAGAGACAGAACAGAACGACAAAATTAGGGATAATTTGCAAGAGTGCCCGTGCGACCGGTACATGTTCTAAATTTGAAAATTCTCTTGAAAACGCTCTCAATACGGGAAGCGACCACATTATTTCTATACGGCGACTAGAGATGCCGATCGGTTTAAATACAATAAGTTGCACACCGAATAATACCAAAAATTTGGTATAAAACCGGTATAATACCGATAGATCACCGTTGCTTTGGTGACTAACATAAAAAATCATTAGCGTATAAATAACATTAAAAAAGGACGTTTAGTACTCCCGCATAAGGTTGATTCTTGGTTTAGTAGGTAGGTAGTATCCCCCCGCGAGGCCGCCCGTAATGCCAAAGAGCGCGTGCACCTAGATCGGTATAAAACGGATTAGTCACCGTTGCTTTGGTGACTAACGGCTCATTTACACTGAGGCAACAGCGTCCGACATTGTGGCATGCTACACTGTAGCATGCAACAATGTTGGTCGATGTTGCACACGCTACAAAGCGACAACGTTCAACAAAATACAAGCATATCGAAGCACGCACCGCACGCCGTACGTGTGTATGGGAATGGGACGGTTCGATTGACATGTGGCGTGCGCGGTGCGGCATCTCTAGATAGAAGTACCTACCTGGGTTAGAATTAAATTGGTTTTTTTAAATGGTGTGGTCAAACGAAAAAAATATGCAATTTAATTAATACTATACAATACAGGGTGAAATTGTTATGTTTTGTATTTATGCTACGCCACAATGTAAATTAGCCTTAACCTACAAGTTATGCATTCATAACATTATATTGTCAGTAGTACATCTAACTTTATTTCGTAAAGATTAAGGTTCAAAATAATAAATAACACTCAAGCGTGGCGGTGGCGCTCTCAAAGAACAGAAAGCCTAGCCGCACCGCCGCCGCCGGCGGCGAGCGTCAAAGCGCGGCGGCGAGCGTCAAAGCGCGGCGGCGAGCGTCAAAGCGCGGCGGCACGCTTTGCGTCGAGCGGCTTACTTGGTAGATGTCAAAGCTTTAATACTTCCGATATTCTCGAAATTGTACTTTATGTCCATGCCATAGAGCTGAAGAGCGCGCTACTCACAATGAGGAATCAACCAGAAATAGGTACTAATATGTAATATGCACATGCAGTTTCAATGTATTATATTTATGAATATGTATAATTATGTATTGATTAGGAATTACGTAATTTTTGTATATTTATTAAAGTAGTAGGTAGTAAGTAAGTAGGTAGGTATTGTAAAAAAAAATCTACTTTTAAATAAATAAAAGTACGATAATACTGATTAATGTAATGATAATGAATGACACAGTAGGCATTAACATAAGCTTTACTCGTAGTGCGTATTGTTGCATAAAGTTTCATCATTGGGAAAGTTTCATTCCCATTTCATTGGGAAAGGTCCATGCCCAGCAGTGAGACATTGAAAAGGGCTGTTGAAGAAGAAAAGAGGATTATAAAATTTTTGACACTGTCGAATAACAACATCCATTTATGACGTATTTCGTGATTTCAAGGCGGCCGGGCTGGCCCGGTTGGCGGGCTAGCCCGGCTAGCCCGGTTGGCCTAGCGATATAACGACACGATCTGTCACGACTCGTGTTCGTGCTCAGTTTCGTGTCCATCTCCGACACGTGTGTAGATATGAGCGCCGATAACCACCCGATCGGCGGCGGCGCGCCGACTAAAAATTGTCGGCGGCGGCGGCGTTGTCGGCGGCGCGACCTTGTATGGGCGCGTTCCGGTAGAAAGCTGTTAGCCGGCGCCTATGTACTAGCGCCGACCGGCGCCGACCAGCGCTGGTTGTTGACGCAGACAGTCTCCATAGGGCGCGTTCAGGTAGAAAGCTGGTAGCAGGCGCCGATGTACCAGCGCCGACCAGCGCTGGTTGTTAAGGCAGACAGTCGCCATACTTCGTGCCGAACCAGCGCCTATAAGCGCCGACAAACTCCGAGAAACGCGGATCGGCGCTGTCGTTTGCGAGAAACGAACGTGTCTCACTGTTCGTGAATGTTTATTAAAATTGTAAAAAAATGTGTACTGACATTTTGATTTCGTTAGTATTTAGTAGACCTATAGTAGTGTGGGATAAAAGAGATAGAAGACACCAAAATAGATACGTGGTGGATAAATGTTGGAATGTTTTCTGAGTTTGAGAAACACATTGTCTAATAGAAAAAGGTCTTCATCCGATGAGCCCGAGATTTTCATTTTCACACTACCTACCTACTCAGTCACACAGATTTATCAGCTTCTACCGGCTTTCTTTATGTAGCAACTACCGGCGCCATGGACGAAATATACTGGACTTATCATTAACGTCGTCAACAAAGCGAACCGGGGTCGCAGCGAAAGGGGTAAGAAGACGGCGAGGGAGCGGGGACGTTGCGTATGCGATGTTTTTCCATCTCTGTCAATCACGCAGTCGCACAGTATTTCTTTCCTCGTCTACGAATTCACCTACACACACTTGAAGAGGAGAAAAAGATAAGACGATCGAGTGCCTTCGTGAGTGAGCGAGATGCAGTTCAGTCAGTAAGTGAGCCTGACGCCCGTGCGTGGTTACTCCCGCTCGCCTATGTATGATCGGTCCAGTATATTTCGTCCATGACCGGCGCCGACCAGCGCCCGTCGGCGCTTGTACATCGGCGCCGGCTACCAGCTTTCTACCTGAACGCGCCCATATGCGAGCGCGTCCAAGATAAAGATGATTCTGTATACTTATTAATTAAATTTGTAGCTATTTTAATGGTAGAGCCCGAGTCGGTCACCAAGACAACATCGTTTTGTGTTAACATATTTTTTTCTTCGAAAAGTCTATCGGTGCGATCAGACTGACTGACCGCACTCGGTTCGGCGCGCCGACCGCGTTAGGCGGCGGCGGCGGCCTGGCGGAAAGCGCGGCGGCGGCGGCGCGCCGGCGCGGCGCTGGCGGCGCGCCGGCGCGGCGCTCATACCTACACGTGTGCCACGTCTGGTCAGCGGTTCTCGAGATATGATCTTTTTAAAAAATAAGTTACTCCACGATATACACTACCACTAGGTATACGAAGTTTCGTCAAAAAATCCTAAGCCTTCTAGTTCTCGCAGAAAACGGGATGCCACGGAACCCTCTTTACGCGAGCTCGACTCGAACTTGACCACTTTCCCATGATTTAAACATATTTGCCCATGATATAAAAAATATAAAAAATCTTCAAGATTTGAAACGATGACCTATCGGGTCGTAGGCAAGCCCTTTCGCGCTGCGCTACATGCAACTTCACTAATGCGTTAAAATTTTCGTATCTGTTGCTGAGCTCGACTCACAGCTACTTACTAGTTTCGCGGGGATCCTCGCCCTTTCCCCACCGACGTGGCCGAAATTCAAGGCCGCGTTCACTATTATTTGCGCCTTAAGGTTGATTTTTAGTTTGCTGGTGAGTACATACATACATACAACCAACGAACACCTGCGCTGCGTCCGACCGAATCAAAGAGTCCGCCCGCACCGCCAAAGAGAGCACGCGCCGCGCCGCGCAGCGCTCCGCGTACATACGCACCCATTTGTCGGCGCTGGCGGCGGCAGTCGCTTTGTGCATCGGTCTCTCTCTTTACAGAAGGACTTGCAGCTTGAGCGGCTGTGCTTTGATTTTTTTGTTGCCACCAGTCAGTCTGATTCTGTCATTCCGTAAAGCAATACATACGCCACGCGCGCGACACATCCCCGCGAAAATCAAAATGCCGCACACTGCGTGCGAGGTTTGGCAACATTTTCAAGTCTTAAACACTTCAAATGGGAAGAATCATGTTGCGAGTATATACTGCAAGTTAACATAGTCAAGATAGTGATATTTAGCATAATACTTGTCAGCTAAGTCAGTACAAACTCCATATATTGGAGCACAAACTTGATTAGTTCACGAATGTGGTTAGTCACCAAAGTCACGGTGATCTATTGGTATTATACCGGTATTAAACCGTGTCTTATTGAATCATACCGTGTTTTTACAACTCTAACGGCGACCACCGATTAGTGCCCGTGTTGTCGTTCTGTTCTGTCCCTGTGCCTAATTTTGACCACATAGTGAATTATTTGTATGACATGTGGTATACCGCGGCCCCAAAACAAAACAAAGTATGTGCCACTTTTACCTAAACACGTTTTTTTGCACCATTGTACTTACTTTTTTATGCTCTATCTGGAAAAAATATGAAAAAAATTCTATCTCCAATATTTCCCAAGATAAGTAAGCGTAAAAAGCAAGTATCGTCCACTTTTTGGGTAAATATTAAATTTAATTTTAAGTTCCCATTTCTTAACATAGTATGTGACAAATCCCCACTCCAAAAGCAAGTATGTTCCAGTAGATACTTGGTTATTATTTGGTAACTCGTCTCATACTTGCTTTTGTTATGGTGTGAAAAATGTGATACTTGGTTTTAATAAGGAATATTACAGTTTTGCACTGGCAATACCAAAAATGTCACCTGTCTAATTTGACGTTACGTGTACTGATGGGTCGATCCCGGGATTAAATCTTTATGGGCGAGATTTTATCATAAAATCCCGGATTTAATCCTATTCTAGGACCGAATAAGGATTTTATGTTTTAAGGTTAAGTATGTGAAGTTGTTCTGTAATATGAGCGAAATTTTATCATAAGGTCGCGGATTTAATCCTATTCTAGGATCGAATAAGGATTTTATGTTTTTGACTAGTTTTTGCCCGTGGCTTCGCTCGCGTAAAATTCGTATTTCAAAAGAAGAAACTAAGGGCGAGGCCGAAGGCTGAGCTGCGTTTAGGTTAATTATAAATCTTCTCGAATAAAGTATGTTTTTAACTAGCTTTTGCCCGCGCCTTCGCTCGTGTGAAATTCGTATTTCAAAAGAAGAAACTAAATCATGGCTAATTAAGGGCAAGGCTGAAGGCCGAGCTCTTTTCACGTAAATGTTGTTTTTCTCGAAGAAACTAAACCTATGGCGACGCCGAAGGTGGAGCTCCGTATAGGTCAACCATATATTTTTTCAAAGAAAGTAACTAAGGGTGAGGCCGAAGGCCGAGCTACGTTCGCGTAAACGATATTAGTCATTAAAAGTTAGGCCCGAGGACGGGGGAAGGTTTATCGTTTACCTAAACGCAGCTCGGCCTTCGTCCTCGCCCTTATTTACTTACTTTCATCGAGAAGAATATCGTTAACTTGAACGAAGCTCGCCTTCCGGCCTCACCCTTAGTTACTTACTTTCTTCGACAAAACTGACATCACACGAATAATTTCGTTGGCGATATATTCTGCAGGATGCCGATTTTCGTCCGTCTTAACAAAATCCACAAAAAGCGTTTCAGGTTTTTAAACAAGAAAGGCTTCGCTATCGCTTCATTCCGGATGCTGGACCAGCCGTCACACTGAAGATGCAGAAAACTCGAAATCATTAGTTCCACGTCGATTTCATTTTTCATTTCTGTACCTATATATTCTGTGCAAATAGATGGTCGTGACCGTTTTTCTGGATAGCATCTATATCTTTTTTTAGATCTCGTTATGATCCACGCAAGTTTGTAACGAGTTTTCACGAGTCATATTTGTGAATGGTCATTGCAAGGGATCGCTTGGACTATCCGCTCTGATGACATTACATCTCTGATTACATTACACAAGTAGTATTAAGCGGCGGGTGGCCGAGTTTTTGGGCATCGGCTTCTCATGCAAGAGGTCCGAGCTTCGAATCCGGTCGGTGTGTACCAATGAGTTTTTTCTGACGAAAAAAATTACGTGCATACCTAAACCTGCTGTTTCACCGTTTGGAACCGGTGTAAAACTAGGTACCTTCCCTTGCCCCTTACGAGGTTGTAGGCTCAAATTGTAGCCGACTGGGTTATTACCACCGTACTGGATGTAAGATGGCCGCATAGCAGCCTCGGCTGTGTTCAGTATATCCAGCAATCCAGGGAAGTCTCCGTTATGCACGGGCACCTACCTTCTCGGAGGTGATATTGGCTGGTCGGAGCATGTGCTTAGGCCCCTTCGACTCAGGCGACCGGATTACATAAAACAGTATTATTTTTAGTATTATAGTTTGCTAGCTTTTGCCCGCTCTCGTGAAATTCGTATTTCAAAAGAAGAAAGTAAGTTATAAAGGGCGAGGTCGAAAGCTGAGCTGCATTCAGGTTAATGATAAACCTTCTCGAACAAAATATGTAACTACTGACGAGGCCGAAGGTCGAGCTCCTTTCAGGTAGGTAAACGTTATTTTTCTCGAAGAAACTAAGTTACCTATGGCGACGCCGAAGCCGGAGCTCCCTATAGATAAACCATATACTTTTTCAAAGCGGCCGGCGAGGCCGAAGGCCGAGCTGCGTTCAAGTAAATGATAATCCTTCTCAAATAAACTAAGTGAATGCCCTGCCGAACGCCGAGCTTCGTTCGCGTAAACGATATTCTCGCCCTAATTTACATACTTTCATCGAGAAATATATCGTTAACTTGAACGAAGCTCCGCTTTCGGCCTCGCCCTTAGTTACTTACTTCGAGAAGGTACATGTTTCGTATCGGTGACGTCATATTTAGCTCACATGCATCCTAACTTGTACCATAAGAATAAGATAAAAAAATTAGGATCGAATCAAATTACAATTTTGGCTTTCTATAGTATGCGGAGTGCTCTTTTATATGCACCCGCCCGCGTGCCGCGCCGCCCGCTCCGCCCGCTCCTCCGCGCCGCCGCTCCGGCTCGCTCATATCATATATGATACTTACTCGCGGTAAATGGCGCGCGGAACATTTCAGTTTGCTTGGGAACCACATCTTAGCGTAGCGTAACCTGAACTGAATTTTATTTAGCCTATCCTCTGTCTCATATAGTATTGGTAAATGTGCTTGTACGATGTTTCATAGAATTCAGATGACCGATTTAAGAGTTATGGTGGAACATACATACACAGAAAATATTTCTAAAAATCGTCAATTTAGCTTATATCATACATAGAGTCTTATACCTCTGTACCTCATAAAACAAAGTAACTTGCTCTATGACCATCCCTTACAGATTTATTATTGGTAGGTATTGATTTAAAAAATATCGGTAGATTATGACCTCAAATCGTTATTTTTTAACCGACTTCAAAAAAAGGAGGAGGTTCTCAATTCGACTGTATGTTTTTTGGTCAAACATGACCGAAATTGGTAGATCTACCAAAAAATCGGTACCTAACTTTTTTCACACTGTCACAGTCACTGAACAGACTCGATTACCGACCTTTTTCCTCTCTCACATCACGGCGAAATGTACGCGCGCTCAAACGTCCACAGATATTGATTATTTTGTGAACATAACTAGGGAATCATGCATTCAAATTAAAACCTGTGGAAACAATATTTATCTAGATATAGGTATTCATCCAGTAAAACAATTATCTACATACCTACTACCATATTATGACTTGTACTAATGAAAATAACTCATTCACGATGTTGAAATCTAATATTAAAATAAAATCCTATTTCGTAGGATCGAATGAGTAACTTTCCCCAACTTTCCCAATAAAATCCCTATAAAGTCTCAAATAAGGATTCGGTCCCAAATGGGATTGAATCCTTGCCCATCAGTAGTTACGTGTCAGTTGCAATTCAAATAAACGTCAATCAAATACACATTTTGCGGTTGTTTGTCAGCACTTGGTTAGCGAAGGGTGTGTGTCGTCCGTGTCGTGTGATTTTATTATAAAAAAAACATGGTTAATAATTAGCAAATACCTATGTAGTGGAAAGTGAACTACGAGTACTTCTTTGGACAAATTTCTTTTGTAGACTTTCTACAAAAGAAGTTTGACGTGACAAAAATTAAGGAGCGAAATGTAGTACTTCGAGGAATAGAAACAAAAAAAAAATAATCGAAAAACTTCTTCCTCTAATGCCTAAAAATAGAAGAATGTTTTGGCAAAATTTACCCGATTCCGACAATCTTCAAGATTTAGTTTCCCAAGGACAATGTGTTGATGAATAAATTATTTCATGTTCTTTATTTCACATTTTTAAAATACATTTTATTAATTTTACATATATTATAACTTATTACATAAATTATTTCATTATTATTAAGTTTAAAAATGAGAATTTCTAATAATAATATGTTTTTTTATATTGATTTAGTTTTGTAAGGACAATGTGTTGATTAATAATAATTTCATTATAAAGAAGAATTTCTAATATTAATACCGAATTATGTTTTAATTATATTTTGGTTTTCGTTTCATACAATAAACTAAATCAAAACCAATCATTTCCTCCCTTACTTGGTTTTGATGTGATCGGAAAATTAAACTCTCTATAAATACCCAAAAATATACCAAGTAAGTGGTCATACATGTTTATGATGTGGGAATTGGGTGTATATTTTAATGAATTTAATTTCAAAGCCAAGTATCTGATATTAAAAACGTTTTATTACAAAAACGGATGACCATATTAATTCACCGTAATCAAGAATAGGTATATGGCATTTTTAAGTTTCTGCTAAAACAAATTTTCGTTTATATTTTCTTTCAGAAAAGTTGCTATGATTTTTTTTCGTTTTTTGGCTCTCCTGTAAAATTTGTCATTTGGTAGATACTTGCTTTTGGTTTGATGCGGCCGACCGTTGGAAAGGGCGTAAACTAGCGAACTTTTTAAAAGAAAATGAAGCACTCAATAAGGAAGTTTCCACTAAATCAAAAACAAGAAATATGTACATATATTATAAGATAATAAAAATACATTAAACATGGTGAAAGAATTATTACAATACCTTGAAAAATGGCGAAGTTATTCAACTTTTAATGTATGCCCTAAAAAGTTAAAAACCCGCGGGGAGCATTCGCCGTGTGACGTCACAAGTCTCCGAGCCCGCAGTGTCGGTCGGTGGGTCGGTGAGGCGCGCAGGCTAGGCGGCGGCGCTTATTTGGAAAATATACTCTACCCAGCGCTCGTGACGTCACTGGCCGCGCTAGCATCGGGTATATTTTCAAACACAGAAATTGATAATTAAGCCCTTCAAAATGTACCTTCACCCAACATTTGTGACGTCACTGATCGCGTGGCGTCGAGTATACTTTCAAATGCAGGACTTCGCGCGCAGGCACTTTAAAATATACCCGACTTATACGACGACCCGATATATACGACATGCGCCGCCTCAACATTAGGTTAGGGTTAATATATAGAAGTTAATATATATAATATTCTTATATATAATATAAATTATAATACATATATGGTTAATATATATAATATTCTTTAGGTATATTAACCCTGGTTTTTTTTTTAAACCACCAAAACATCACTCATATCACTTATCGTGTTGGGATCGGGTATACATTAAAGGAAGCCAAACGGAGTTTCGTTACTTGAAAGTATACCCGAGAAAAGTGCTGCGCTCAGGTATATTTTCAAGTGACAAACTTGCATTGCTACTCCTTGAATGTATACCCGAGCTCAGCACTATGGAGCGCTGGGTAAAGGTATATTTTCCAAATAATCGGCGGCGGCGGCGCGGAGCGACGCATGCTAATGCATGCAAGCAATGCATCGCGTGCCGGCTAACCCGACCGAGAGGTTCGTGTTTCGCGCTCGCTGTATCGTGTGTAGTATTGAGCTCCATAAGATAATATTTTACATTACATTCCTGTTACATAGGCCGCCATTTTGAACTTTTTAGTTACTGGACCGATTGCTTTCAAAATCGACATCATATTAAAGAACCGGTTCATAAAATAAATGGTTTAGGAACCGGTTTTTTGAACCGGTTCAAAAACCAATAAAACGGTTCATCAAACGAACGGTTCCGCAGGTGGGTTCAAGAACAGGTTCAAAAGAACGAACCGGTTCTTGAACCCACCTGCGGAACCCAGATATCGATTTTGAAAACAATCGGTCCAGTAACTAAAAAGTTCAAAATGGCGGCCTCTTTTTTTAAATGTTTACAACGGATTCGTATTCAGAGCCCACACAGACACCCAGATATCTATTTCGAAAGCAATCGGTCCAGTAACTAAAAAGTTCAAAATGGCGGCCACTTTTTTAAATTTTGACAACGGATTTGTATTCAGAGCTTACACAGACACCCAGATATCGATTTTGAAAGCAATCGGTCCAGTAACTAAAAAGTTCAAAATGGCGGCCACTTTTTTAAAATCTTGACAACGGATTCGTATTCAGAGCTTACACAGACACCCAGATATCGATTTTGAAAACAATCGGTCCAGTAACTAAAAAGTTCAAAATGGCGGCCACATTTTTTTAATTTTGACAAAAAATATAGGTACCTATCTTATAGTAAAAAAACATTTTTAAATAATGTGCTGTAGCTCACGAACAAACATTCACACATATTTCCTCTTTATAATATTATATTGTGTAATGAATTTATATTTTTATCGAAAGTAGCAGCCCTAGCGTCACCGAGTTTGCTTCAAGGCCACGCGGCTGCAAAGCAATAATCACTTTACGCTCTTTCGTTTAGGTACATTTTCGCACGCAGCGACTGGCGATGTAAAGCTGTAGGCTATTAAAGCCGTAGGTATTGAACTTTTTCTACGGAGTGATTCATCTGTGACTAAACTCAGTCTTAAATTAAAAGTCACTTCATCATTGGATTGCACGCTGACACGGACGGCCCGGGTCAGCTGCCATCCGGCCAATAAAAGTTTGAGAATCGGTGGTAGCTTGAGTGACAAAAAAATAAAACCGGGAAGGATGGTCAAATAAAAAAAACTAGATTAAATTGTTAATAGAATTTAATTGATACCTTCGTGGCCTCAGTCGTGATGGAAAATTGGCGCTAATTCAGCTTAAATTAATTCAACTGCTACCACAATAATCTTAGTAAGCTAAGGTAAAACAACAAATATTAATGCATGAACATGCGCGGTAAGCAAGCTAAGCGCGACGTTGCTTGCTTGCTGCCACGATCGCCACATCAACTTAGCAACACAAATAAAGTTTACACACAAACATCTCCACGCACGTGTTACAGTATGATTAGTCTTAATTTAACTTAGCTAAATTCATAATAACGAATCCGGCCGGTGTTGTGGACGATGAAGGAACTGCTATCGGAGTGCATGCGCTGTTTCCCCGCAACTGACATAAAGGCTGGGTCTATTCGAGCGAGGTGGAGAAGACGTAAGGGACTAGTATATTGTGGCGGTCCTGTTGCAAAATCTGGTGCGCAGCTGATACTCGTGGTTGCTGCGGCAAACGCTCACCAAATCATCGGCTGACTGGCTCAACCACACAATGTTTTCGGTCCAGCAGTGGATACCGACGTCGGGGCACCCAACTAGCATAAACGTCTAGCCTGCCTGCAGCGAGCGGAGCTGCTCTAATAGATTGCAGTATACTCTACATATAGAGCAAATTATTCAAATCCTTTTCTTCACCACCACTCCTTTTTCTTTTGAACCAAAAATTCCTGTCCTGTCAAAAATTTTTGACAACCTAACTTTTTCATTTTCTAACATTTAAACTAATATGGCCTGAAGCAATAATCTGCTTCGTCACAACGCACAGTATCCACAATGAAATGATTTTGCAACGATACCTGCTACCTGCTACCGTCTTGAGCTAAACTCAAGTGCTAACTGCCGAACGGCGCACGGTACGGTCACCGCGTCGTCGTAGGCGGCGGCGCAGAGAACAGACTTGTGACGTCACAGCGGTGACGACCGGCCGCGCGCCGAACAATTTGAAAACGGGAGGGAAAAGTATCATAACTTCGTCATTTATGTACGGAATTGAAAAAAAAATTCACTAGGCTTTATCGCAATCTTAGCATGTTTTTTTAAAAATATAATAAAAAAAGTGGAAACTTCCTTATTGCTGTTAGTTTTTTTAATGAATTAAGAAATTAAGATTCTGTCACATTTTTACTCGTTCTCGGGACTTTGGGAGGTCATAAAACCTTTTCATGGTATTAACATTATCAAATAATATTTTTTCTAGAACAAGGATACATAGTAAAATTTTATTTCGTGCTGATACAATCATAAACAAAAAAGTTACAAGGGTTTATAGCTGGCATTTTGGTAATTTTCAAAAATAAAGAAAAAAAATCGTATCTCGATACCACGTGACATCTGACAAAAGGTGTCATGGGTCAAAACGTTGCAAATGACCCCACTTACCTACAAAAAAATTTTGTCGGTTCATGTGCCGAACACCCTGTATAATGTATATAAATTTTTATTAGATACCTACTAGCTTTTGCCCGCGGCTTCGCTCGCGTGAAATTCGTACAAAGGAAGAAAGTACATAAGTAACTAAGGTCGATCTGCTTTAAGGTAAACGATAAACCTTCTCAACTAAAGTAAGTAACTAACGGCGAAGCTTCAGGCTGAGCTGCATTCTGGAAGACAATAAACCTTCTCGAGAAAGTAAGTAACTGAGAGCGAGGCCGAAGGCCGAGCTGCGTTCAGGAAGACGATAACCTTTTCGAAGAAAGTAAGTAACAGAGGGCGAGGCCGAAGGCCGAGCTGCGTTCAGGAAGACTATAAATCTTCTCGAAGAAATTAAGTAATTGAGGGCGAGGCCGAAGGCCGAGCTGCGTTCAGGAAGACTATAAACTGTCTTGAAGAAAGTAAGTAACTATCGCCCATAGTTACTTACTGTCATCGAGGATACAGCTCGGCCTTCGGCCACGCCCTTAGTTACGTCTTACTTTCTTCGAGAAGGATTATAGTCTTCCTGAACGCAGCTCGACCTTAGGCCTCGCCTTCAGTTACTTACTTTCTTCGAGAAGGTTGAAGGTCTTCCTGAACGGATCTCGGCCTTCGGCCTCGCCCTTTGTTACTTACTTTCTTCGAAAAGGTTTATACTCTTCCTGAACGCAACTCGGCCTTCGGCCTCGCCTTTAGTATGTTACTTCCTTTCTTTGAGAATGTTTATTGTTTATCTGAATCTAATTTACCCTCCGCCCCCGGTCAAAGTTACTTACTTTCTTCTTTTGAAATACGAATTTTACGCGATAGAATCCGCGGGAAAAAGCTATCGATATTTAAATTAGAAACTTCAGTTAAAATAGATCAAATACTATAAATACCTAACTAAGTAAAATACTCTACATATTAGCGTAACCGGAACTGAATTTTATTTAGCCTATCCTGTGTCTCGTATAGCTAAATGGGCGTGTACTAATTTTAATCGAATTTAGATGATCGGCTTAAATTTTATGGAGAAAATTCATACATACATATTCGCCGCGCCCCGCTGCCCCCCGCCCCGGCCTGTACTGTGCTCCGCAGGACGCCATGATATCAAGACATTCTCATCGTCGTAACTTTTAAACTATTTGTCCAAATTACTTAGTGTAAAAGCCAAAGTTTATCTACTTTAAATACCAGAAGCGATAAAAGTATGTATTTTGATAAGAATTAATTCAATACTATAAAATGTGCATTGTATTTAAAGTATCCAATTTAAATGTATTTATGGTTCACTATTTTGGCTATAGTGTCTTCCACATAAAAGGTAGATATATGCTGTCGCGGACTTTTTTTTAGAACTATTTAAGCGAAACAACCTCACCATACATTATCTTCGTGTAACTCTAACGGTTTATGCAGCGCACGCCGAGATAGCTCTCAGATAACTGCATTTTTTCACTTACTTAACATTATCGATATACCTAATTGGGCCAATTTACACAATGTCTTTATAAATAATAGCCTATATGTTATTTTGATGTAGGTACTGTAAAGGTTCATCAAAATCTGTTCAGTAGTTTTTGCGTGAAAGAGGAACAAAGGTCCATACATCCATCAATATCCTCACAAACTTTCGCGTTTATAATACCTATTAGTAGGATGCATCCCACTTCATAGGTTCGCTCGCTATTGAGTTTGTATGCACCCGCCGCCCGCTCGCCGCGCCTCCTCCGCCTCCGCCGCCAGCTGCTGCCGCCCCGCCTTCTCGGTAAATATCTGCTGCCGCCGTGCCGCTACCGCGCGGGGACGGAACATATCGGTTTGTATGAGATGAGAGCAACATCTTAGCGTAACCGGAACCGAATTTTATTTAGCCTATCCTATGTCCCATATAGTTAAATGTGCGTGTACGAAGTTTAATCGAATTCAGATAATCGGTTAAAGAGTTATATGATGGAACATACATGCATACATACATACAGAAAATATTTCTAAAAATCGTGAGCATCTCATAAAACAAAGTAACTTACTCCATGACCATCCCTTACAGATTTATTATTAGTATTGATGATGATTGATGATTGATTGATGATTGATGATATTGATATGATATTGATTGATGGATATTGATTATTGCTTAATTTTTTTTTATAGCATTTTTCATAGGCGTATAATCATTATTATGTTTTATTGCACCTGGTCTGGTATCAATATACCTATTAAAAAGGGGAGACTGGCGGAAAATGCCATAGGCATTAAGAACTACCTTCTGTACGTTTCAAAGTGCAATAAACATTTTTTTTATAGTAACAGACACTTTTGGCTACATCACCTACAACATCCGTGATGTCAGCCCATAACACCGGGTGAACTATGTGCCATGTCAGTGCTTCCCTTCATTTCATGTCGGCTACACTGAACTGGACGGAAACCACGAACTATTTACATAGCCGTTTCGACCGACGTTTCATTCAGTGCGGTGGTACCAACCCGGGCGCGATGAACCCTACCACCTACAGTTTTACGTGGAATCCAAACCACACGGTCAGCGTCCAACAGTCGAGCGGTCACCCATCCAAGTACTGACCGCGCTCAAGGTTACTTTAACAACAGTCGACCGCCCGCACCACTGAGCTACCGAGGCTGACATTTTAAATTTAATTTGATTTGACATCTCTCAATGGAAGAAACCTCACAATTCTATGATAAAAGTCTACAAACAAAACGTATCTTACCTTGGTCCATGATCACCCATCAAAATGAGAAGTGTATTATCCAATACGCCGTCATCTTTGATGTCCATCAGCCATTGAGCCAAGCGTTCATCTGCGTTCTTTAAAAAGTTGAAATTGTCGTGCGTTATATCTGCTATGAACGTGAAAATAAACTTCTTTGTGTTGGTATCCATCTGCATGAACTGAAATGTTGACAACGATACACCAGTTAAAAAAGTGGTCAAGTGAACCTTGTTCACGTGCCGAGGGTCCCGTAAGCACTGCTTCGCTTTAAACGATAAACATTCTCTAAGACAGTAAGTAACTATGGGCGAAGTCGAAGGCCGAGCTTCGTTCAGGAAGAGGATAAACCTTCTCGAAGAAAGTAAGTAACTGAGGGCGAGGCCGAAGGCCGAGCTACGTTCAGGAAGACCATGAACCTTCTCGAAGAAAGTAAGTAGAGGCCGAAGGACGAGCTGCGTTTAGGAAGACTATAAACCTTCTCGCTGAAAGTAAGTAGAAACTATGGGTGAGGTCAAAGGCTGAGCTGCGTTCAGGAAGAGGTCATACCAGTGCCATGTCAGTGCCAAGAGTGCCATGTCAGTGCTTCCCTTAATTTCATGTCGGCTACACGGTTTCATTCAGTGCGTTGGTACCAACCAGGGCGGGATAAACCCTACCACCTAGTAATGTAAGAAGGGAAGGGACCTACAGTTTTACGTGGAATCCAAGCCACGGTCAGCCTCCAAGGGTCGAGCCGGGCGGTCACCCATCCAAGTACTGACTGACCGCGCTCAGGGTTGCTTAACGACAGTCGACCGACCGCACCGCCGAGCTAACCGAGGCTGTCAATAAATAAAGCGAAATTTCTACGGGCGACCGACCGTGTACCGTACGTGATGATGAACGTGATATATGAAATGTTATTATAACTCGAAAACCACTTAATCGATTTACATACGGTTTTCACTGTTACATTTCGTTACTTCTCACGATGATTTTAAGCTATCAATCACAACGCTATGTTATCGGTGGCTTGAGCAGTGACCAAAAAGTCACGCGAAAAATTGAAATTTTGGCTGTTCAGACATTTAACTTTAACTCCAAATGTGTGACATTTTGAGAAAAATGAATAGTTTTGTGCACAACTACATAAGAGTATCTATATTGTTTATTTTTTTCAGAACTTTCAAACAACCCTTAATAGGTCAAAGTTCGGCGACAAAAGTGAACTTTTTTGTCAACTTTTAAACGAAATATTTGTTAAAGTAAACTTATTGATTATAGCAAAGTTATATATTTTTGAAATTGCCTTAACAATAGCTATAGAATGACAGGACATTTGATTTATTTAAAAAAACAAAAAAACATTTTTGGTTAACATTTTGGGGCACCCTGTACTTTTCACAGGACTATTAGACAAAATTATCTATGATATATCTAGCGGCAAAAATTACACGTAATTTGGCGCCAGTTTCATCAAGATCGGTTCAGTAGGTCCGGAGATATCTGCGTGTGACCGACAGACAGACAGACAGACAGACACCAGAGCGATCCCATAAGGGTCCCTTTTTTCGCATTTTTGCGACGGGACCCTAAAAAGGAAAAAAAAACACAAAACACCTTCCTATAACTTCCTTCAATATTGAACTGGTGATTACTTTCACCAGTGAATATTCTTGTTCTCTAGCTTGAAATGAAAGCTTTTTGGACGATGCGTCGTATTGCGTAGTGAAATCATCTAATCAAACGTATATATTTTCAATACAACATGTTGTAATTTTGGTGTCTCGGTCCGAACTCTACAATATTTGTAAACAAAATCTACACGGCAAAACGACTCATTCGAAACATTGGAAAATATAAATTTGAATGTTGAAATTAACTCTAAATTGGCTCTATGGCAAAAGTATAGAATCTCGCGCTGACTAACTGCCAGTGCAGTATTATTTGTATAACTTCTTTTTTAAAAGCAAATTATGTACATTATGTTTAGAATATTTTCACTGAATACTGTATTGAAAGAAACCTTTCCCAGACAGTAGGCCTATTCTGCATGTCAAATGACAATTCCCAGTTGACGGTATATTCCCAGTTGCATGCCAGTTTTCGCAAAACATTCGTATTCTGCACGCAAAACTGGCGATGAACGTATGATGCCGTTAGCTGGATGACTACTGGGAAATCTATAATCTTTGCGCGCCGTTATCGTGAATATATATAGTTTCATCTCGCTCGGTTATTCGAAGGAAAAAGGGATGTATTGTGAGAAATGCATGAGTCTATCACAAACACGCCAAGATTATGGAGCATGTGCAACACTGCGCTGCAGATATGTAATATTGTATTCTTTGGCTGCAGCTGTCAAGTTTAAACTATAGGACTGGTGTTTTATCATAATATAAATTTGCAACATAGACTGAATATTTCAAGTAATATCCATCCATAATATTAGATAAAATCTGTGTGTGGAAGTGTTATATTCTATATCCAGCGAGCCAAATTCAAGAAATACTACCATAAAAAAAGTGACCTTTAAAAAATGCGATACGTATTCGCTCCAAGAAATCAATGTTACCGGTGAGCCAAGAGTGAAGAAAATACATTCCGCGATACGCTCACGGCTACTGCAACATACCTATGACAAGGAAGTAGCGGAATACTGCAAGTTTTGATGTTATCAGCTGAGACATACATAACCTACAACGGACATACATTTGGAGGGTTCTATGGACTAAGGCGCTTGCAGAAGTAAATAGGCTGAGCCGGAAGTGTTCTTCGACTAGATGGCGTGAGTAACGTGATATTTATTTATAATATAACACGACCCATACCCAATCTTCATTACATAACCTAACTTTTATAGATATACTTATTGTACTTCGGCACCATTGAGCTATACGTTGTACCATTGAGCTATACAACGTACATACATCTCAATGTTCGGCACAGATTGGCTCGAACTTGCTAGGGGCATATCGCGGTACCTCCGAGCACCGCAGGCGATTAGCCCACGACCCGAGGGGCAGTAGCTAGATTTTAGAGTCCTTCACTCCTGTTGCAGTACAGCTATATACCTGCCGGTAGATCTACGGGACAAAGAGCCGATCGCAAAGCCAAATAATATATGCATGATTAGCTAGTTAATTTAGTCTACACACTCTTATATATTCATACACTGTTAGGTATATTATGTTTCACTGTTAAAATTGTTATATTATTATTACAGTACATTAGAAAATTAGGTATAACATTGACTATAAGTATAGATATATAAGTACATACTTAGTGGAATATTAACTGTAAAAAAAAAAGTTTTAAAAAACATAAAACCGACTTCCTAAAAAAAGTAAAACTAAAAAACTATTTAAAATAAAAATATAAAAACCGCCTTCAAAAATATATGAAATAAAAACCTAAAAAAAAAAACGAACCCTAGAGTTGAAGGCGGTGCTAAAAAGGCTACACAAATCACAAAGGATATTATCATCCGCTCATGTTTTCTTTCATGCATCATTTTTGCTTGCTTTAGCACCGCCTTCAACTCTAGGGTTCGTTTTTTTTTTTAGGTTTTTATTTCATATATTTTTGAAGGCGGTTTTTATATTTTTATTTTAAATAGTTTTTTAGTTTTACTTTTTTTAGGAAGTCGGTTTTATGTTTTTTAAAACTTTTTTTTTATTTCACAGTTTTTTTTAGTAATTTTTTGCTATTAATGTACTCGGCGGAATCGCTCGGCCTTCGGCCTCGCGATTCCGCCTCGCTTTCCAATCCGATCTTGACCCAATTAAAATAGGACCACGTCAGCTTCGATAGCTCAGTGGTGCAGACAGTCAACTGTCGCTATTGAATTTTAAGCAACGCTGGGTGCGGTCAGTACTTAGATGGGTGACCGCTGACCGTTGGAGGCTGACCAAGGTTCGGATTCCTCGTAAAACTGTAAGTCCCTTCCCTCGTAATTTTACTTGGTGGTAGGGTTTAACCTTCCCGGGTTGGTACCACCGCACTGAATTAAACGTCGGTCGAAACGGCTATGTAAATAGTTTGTGTTTTCCGACCAGTTCAGTGTAGTCAGCACGATCAAAGGGGGAAGCACTGACATGGCACTGGTGTTATGGGCTGACATCACAGACGTTGTAGGTGATGTTGCAGAACTTAGTAGAATGGACAGACATAAACGTGTTACGGAAGCCTACTTTTATTATAAAATAACCGTCGGAGGACCTTGGTTGAAAATTGTAAAATTTAGTAGAACGGATAGACATGCATATGTTACGGAACCCTACATTCATTTTGCAGAACTTAGTAGAATGGACAGACATAAACGTGTTACGGAACCCTACTTAACAGTTGCACTCCGGGAGTGCCGGCAGATCCCGTGCCACTCTAACTTAACCCTTAACGCAATGACTTAAGGTTTCATTTTAAAAATGACGCTGACGCGATGTCGCGAGTTATACATTTTTACCCACCTAAAAAAGTGCCAAGAGCCGCTAAAGAAGTTTTCACTTCAAAAACCTCAGGGTTATCCCCTTTCAAATAAAAAAAAAAAGAATTTTCAAAATCGGCCCACAATTGACGGAGTAATCGCGTAACAAACATCCAAAAAAAGAAAACATACCGTCGAATTGAGAATCTTTTAGGTCTAAAGTAAATTTCTCGTGAAGACAAATGCAACGAGCCCAAACACGATGGGTTTATCATGTGTAGTTTAGGAGTTCCTATGGCCACCTTCTGTCTCCATCATCAAACCAGCTCGATGGTACTCGGTACAGTAGGTACTGGCCAGGTACCATAATAAATTAAACGCCGGTCGGAAAAGATAAAAAAATTTCAAATTTAGAATATTCATGAAACAAGGGTCCGAATATGTATCACTAGTATATCGATTCATGTATTTCAACAGGACAGAGAAAATTTCAAAATATTAGGTATTTAATACTTTTTAGTTTTTTTTTTTTTGTTTTTTGGAAATCGGTTTAATATTTTTTAAAACAGTTTTTATTTCATTCTTTTTAGTAATATTACATAAAAAAGAATAATCGAAATCGAATAATCGAAATCGATTGAAGTGGTACAGAATTATTCGCCATATGTGTCAGACTGCAAATTGCTGAATAAGTCCACATCACAAATGTTTTGCTGAAGGTAACCACACACCATACTAATTTATCAAACTGAAAATTGCCGAAAACGACCACATCACAAGTTTTGCTGAAGGTAACCACACACCATAGTATTATGCTGATTTTTCGAAAACCACTGAACCAATTTCGATAAAATTGAAATGGGACCACCTCGGAAGTATGACCTAACTAACAAAAAAAGAATTTTCTAAATCGGCCCTCAATTGACGGAGAAATCGTGTTACAAACATACAAAAAAATAAAAATAAAAAAAAAAATAAAAAAAAAAAACATACAGACGAATTGAGAACCTCCTCCTTTTTTGGAAGTCGGTTAAAAATAGAGCACACATAGCGGTACGTGTCACAGGATATTGTTGTTTATTATACACTTATATACACATACATATAGACACTTGTATTTGTACGTATTAACCATAGAATTATTGTTGTTAATTATATGTGACACTTGTATTTGCATGTGCTGACTATACCTAAGAATTCTAAAAGGATAGGTAGTACTACATAAATTATATATATATATAAACATAGTGACTACTACTGACATACTTGTCGTGTTACTTATTCTGGTTTCTGCTAACCGAGTTGACCTTTTTTTTTTTTCATGCGCACACGGAGCGGCGCACGGGCTGCAATGGTCAGCGAGAGCGACGGGCACCTGCAGAGCCTGCTACAGCAGACGGAGGAGCTGCGCGAGCTGAACGGGCGCCTCCTCACCGAGCAGGACGACAACTCGGCCGCGTTTGAGAACGTCTTGGCAGACAACGCTCGGCTCCAAGCGGTGCTCGTCAAGAAGGAGAGGTGCCTCGCGGAGCTCCAGGAGAGTGAGGAGAAGTGCATGGACATGATCTACTGGTATGAGAATAACCAGGAGTTTGAGAAAGTCTGGACTCCAACAACGCACTGCACAAGGAGTTGCTGGAGACGCGGAGCAATAAGGACAGCAGCTGCTCGTCCTCCTACGACGGGGCGGTGGAGTAACTGCGCGACGTGAGGGACCGGCTGACCATTGAGAGGAAGCAGAATGTCGCGCTGCGGATAGTTTTATCATTTATTTATCAAGACGGTTTATCATGCCTATTTTGAGAGCATCATGTCATATGGCATTATGTTTTGGGGAAATGCAGCAGATTCAAATAGAATATTTTTATTACAGAAGAGGGCCTTGCGGTACATGTTAAATATGAAAACTAGAGATACTTATAGGACAGCGTTCGGCGAGATAGGAATCATGCATGACTTTACCAAGTGCATATGTTTACCAGAACATATGCTATGCCAGAAAATACATTCATGATTGCTCTCTTAATTCCGACAATCATAACTATGATACACGGTGTAAGAATAATGTACAACTAATAAGACATAGATTAGCTAAAACGTCAAAAAGCTTTATTTTTAATAGTGTTAGATTTTATAATAAACTGTATTCTAACATTAAACAATTAGATGATAATAATTTTAAACGACGGATTAAAATAATGTTAATTGAAAAGAGTTATTTTATTACACTATTAAGGATGCATTAACTGACCGTAATTTTATCTAAGAGTTTGACTACTGTTTTCCCCACTTACAAATTTTGACAATTGGATACACTTTGTATCATTAGATTTTTAATATGACTTATTACATTTCTTTGTAATAAATGTAAACTACTTGTTTTTATTTGACGTGATATATGAAGTATCAAAATTGACGTTGGTACTATACACCAGATACCTATAGGTAATTTAAATAGGCAGTGTGCTCATATTCTTGAGTATTCATGTTTATGCTGTAAATATCAATGTTCTTGTGAGCGGTAGTATGGGTTAATTATTGGAAATTACTTTAATATAATACTTATTTACTAACAAAACATTGTGACTTGCGAAGTTTATTTGTCAGTTCTTCTTCGCATTGAATTTATTTAGAACTGGCGGAATTTTCGACATGACCAAGCGTTGGTTACCTACCTATGGATGAAATTATACAATAAACAATAAGTATTGCCAGCCTAACGTTTTTAAGGCGCTTTCTAGAATTTTGCATTCGCACGGCTGTATTGATAATATTTTAAAAAATATAATCGATACATTTTGTAGGTAGACGACGAAACATCTTATTAATTAATTACTTATAAATTAGATGTTAATTTATGTTTTTCTCGGATACATTAAAAAAAAGGTTATAAAATTTTTGACAAAATTTTGATAAACAAGGTGGCAACACAAATCATTGTCGTCGTAGCCAACCTTTGTTTTTTTTTATGGAAACTGACGGTTGGCTACCTCACCTACTAACTCCGTGATGTCAGCCCATAATACCGGGTGAACTAGGTGCCATGTCAGTGCATCCCTTCATTTCATGTCGGCTACAATGAACTAGACGGAAAACACAAACTATTTACATAGCCGTTTCGACCGACATTTCATTCAGTGCGGTGGTACCAACCCGGGCAGGTTGAACCCTACCACCTAGTAAGGTAAGAAGGGAAGGGACCTACAGTTTAACGTGGAATCCGTACCACAGTCAGCCTCCAACGGTCGAGCGGTCACCCATCCAAATACTGACCGCACCCAGCGTTGCTTAACAATCAATAGCAACAGTCAACTGTCTGCACCACTGAGCTGTCGAAGCTGACAATAGTAGCCTTGTAGTAATTTGTTGTAAAATATATTCATTTGTTTTAGTTTTAAATAATACTTTTTTTTTATTTCTTCATTCATTTACCTTAATACCTTTATTACCTTATACTACTTACCTAAACTTATTTACCTAGTAAGTAAACCTAATAAGTAAACCTAGTAAGGTAAGAAGGGAGGGGAACTACAGTTTAACGTGGAATCCGAACCACGGTCAGCCTCCAACGGTCGAGCGGTCACCCGCCAGAGGAGAAACTGACCGCACTCAGCATTGCTTAACAACAGTCGACTGACCGCACCATGAGCTACTGAGGCTGACGAATTTCCTTATCCCTTAGTCGACTTTTACGACATGCGACGGGGAGAGATGCAGTGGGGCTATTATTTTTAAGTACCGGCCCCACACGGTAGAACGCACGGTTGTTGTCTTGCTTGTGATTATTTTGGTCGGTTCGTCAAAGAGTTTGCGATTTGTAATGGAACTGCCGTCGCCTCCGCCGCCGCCGCCCCGCCGCCGTCCACGGGAAGGCGAGCTCCAATGCGGTAGCTGGGAGAAGGGTAGGTACCTATATAAATTTTTTCGTCAGTATATTCACAAATTAAAATTTCCCGACATTTATGCATCATTTGTACCAATTTTTTTTTTTTTTTTTTTGTAATCCGGTATGGTTGGCTGAGTCAGAGGGGCCAAAGCGCATGCTCCGACCAGCCGATATCACCTCTGAGAAGATAGGTGCCATACCGGAGACTTCCCTGGATTGCTGGCTATACTGGACTAGAGGAGAACACAACCGAGGCTGCTATGCGGCCATCTTACATCCAGTACGGTGGTACCAACCCAGTCGGCTACAATTTGAGCCTACCACCTAGTAAGGGGCAAGAGAAGGGACCTACAGTTTTACACCGGTTCCGAACGGTGAAGCTGCAGATGTAGTATGCACGTAAATTTGTAGAAAAAACTCATAGTTACACGCCGACCGGATTCGAACCGAGGACCTCTCGCATGAGGAGCCGATGCCCAAACCACTCGGCCACCCGCCGCTTATAAACAGAAACAGAATATCGACAGAAATCCTATTTCTATACAGGTAGTCCTATACAGTCACTTGCCACATTATATATATAATAAAAATCATCGGGTTTTCTGATTTAAAAGAACTCGACGAAATATAAGTGAAATTTTATAAGTAGGTACTACGGTCTTTGGTTATAAGCAACGACATACGTTACCCCTAGACTAGCGGATGAATCTCAGGCGAAATCTCCTGAGAACTCTCAGTGACAGTTGTCAAAAGTGTTTCAAGAATACGAAATGTTTGGCATCCCATTCAAAGTAACGGCGTACTACGTGGCTAAATGTCAAATTCCATGACAGCCAGGTCCAGACTGCGTTCCGCGGATTTCAAGAATACGAATGTTTTGTCAGGCAGGAAAATCGTCAGTTTAGCGTGTAATTTCGCCTGAGAAGCGCCTGAGCGGAGTTGCCGAATAGACCTCCAGGCCTGGTCAGCCAGGGAGAGTAGACCACACCACGCGAACGCGAGAGGCCGAAGCCCTAAATACGTAAATAGAATAGAATGATCGATTATTTCACTTTTTTTGGTACAATTACATACTAAATTAAAAAAAATATACATTAGATATTAAGATTATGTGAAATGGCTCTAGGCGCAGCTTACAGGTAAGCCCATTGTGCATCCCTTTCTGATTTTAAGCCTATCCTTTTCTTAATAATTAGTAATTAGTAGGTAACTCTTACGCTAGGTGTTGTGTTAACGCTTAAAAATACACTTACATACAATTATTATTAGTGTTCCGTATCAGGTACGGGACCCTATTACTAAGCCTACGCCGTCTGTCTGTCTGTCTGTCCGTCCGTCCGTCTGTCCGAGGGCTGTATCTCTTGAACCGTAATAGACAGCCCGTTGAAGTTTTCACAGAATATGTGTTATTATATTATGGCCGTAATAACAATAAAGTTTAATTTAATTTTCTTATTTTTATTACTTGCCGTTAACAATAAAGGCAAGTAATAAAAATAAGAAAAAGTAAAAAATTCACGGGGGTTCCCATAGAAGAAACCAAAAAGTGTATCTACCGAATAGATAGAGTGTGAAGCATTTTAACTAATCATGACATTTAACTAATATGAAGCATTTCATAACACGCCATAGATGGCGTGAGTGGTGCTAACCATGACATGGCGATAAGGAACCCTCGGTGCGCTAGTTCGACTCGCACTTGGCCGGTTTTTTACACTTACAGTCTAATTATACAATTTATTAGGTTCTAGGGTAATAAATAGGGTTCGTTCTCTATCCCTTGGGCATTCTGAGCCCTAAGTGGTAGGGAAGATGAGTATTATGGGGATGTTATCAACAAAATATCATTGTTAATAGCCCTAAAAAAATATTAAAAAAAACGGTCTGGCACAACAGCCTCATATCACAAGCTGTACAAAATCGGTCTCGTACCACAAGCTGTACGAGATCGGTCTCGTACCACAAGCTGTACGAGATCGGTCTCGTACCACAAGCTGTACGAGATCGGTCTCGTACCACAAGCTGTACGAGATCGGTCTCGTACCACAAGCTGTACGAGATCGGTCTCGTACTCACAATACATACTAACCTGTCTAGTAAGATCCATCATAAGCACATGAGACGGCGTGTCGCCTATGCAGAAACCATCGTTCATCTCGTGCGAGTATTGCTTGATGTTGTTGTGGTACTGAGTGAAGAACGGCCTCAGATAGTGGTCTGTCGGCTGGCGTTGGAAGCCGGTGAAGCGGTGTTGAAACGTTCCTATCCACGGGCTGTCCTCAAAGTATGCCGTGCGATAGCTGGAATGTGTTTTAGAATTGTTTATATTTGGCTTACCATGTGGCGGGTGGCCCAGTGGTTTAGGCATCGGCTTCTCATGCGAGAGGTCCGAGGTTCGAATCCGGTCGCCGTGTACCAATGAGTGTTTTTTGACGAAAAAATTAACGTGCATACCTACACCTGCTGCTTCACCGTTCGGAACCGGTGTAAAACTGTAGGTCCCTCCCTTCCCTTGCCCCTTACTAGGTGGTAGGCTCAAATTGTAGCCGACTGAGCCTACCTCAACTGAAAAACAATGTACGCCAAGCCATTGCCAACATACCCGTCGATATGCTTAGAAGAGTTGAACGAAACTTCAGAAATCGGGTAACTCAGTGCATCGACAATGAGGGCCGTCATTTGAACGATATCATCTTCAAAACTATTTAATAAAAAAAATTAGATGATGTATGTTACAATAAAAATAAATTACAGTGATATCTCTACTAGGTACTTTTTTTTATTGAATTTTCAAATCAGCAAGTTTCCGCGCCGCACCCTGTATATACCGTCACCCTGCGTATCTATTTTGTATGTACACCCTGCGTATGTATTTATGTATTTTTACAAGCAATTAAAGGTTTTTTTTTCCAAATTTAACCCGAAAAATCTAAGTGGTGAAAAATGTCCACCTTATTTATCTGGGCCATCTGGCAACCCTGGTCGCACACGTACCCTAGCGGCGACATGTGAACTGATGTTCTCGGGAGGAAAAATGGCGGATGAGCAAAATTGTTTGCCGCGTGTCGTCGTAAATAAAAAGTATATTAGTATTTTTGAGATTCTCGCAATACGAGAAGAAAATAGCCGACATTAGAAGTAAAACAGAAAAGGCTGTATATTTTATTGGTTTGGCCTGTCCCGAAAAGGGACGAATAAATATTAAAAAAAACGGATGCGGGGGGAAGTAAAGGAATTTAAACGAACTCACACACACTGCCGTAGTAAAATTCAAGGTGTAATCTCACAGCGGGTCAAACGAGGCTCGGACACCTAAATAAGTAATTAGACAAGTCGATACTATCATTTTATTCGCTTTCGCTTACGTTTTGTTTATAGACGTCCGGAAATACCAGCCTTCCGGTTATAATAATAATAATAATTGCGTCGTTTCGGCGCATGGGCTGATAGCGAAGAGCCTCGACGACCACCTTGAGAGGCTCTCGCTGAGCGGTTGGGTCAAGGGCCAGATCCAGAAGGCAGCCCTGCTCGACACTGCACGCATCGTCCGGAGGTTCCTCTCTTTGGGACCCGACCATCGGTAGCTTGGGCTCGCCCCGCCGCCGGTGGTGGAAACTCCATTTGTTTTTGTATTAATTTTAGATTTTAAGTTTGTAAATATTATGTAAAATTAATATAAAAAAAATGTGTAAATAAATGGATAACAAAATAATAATAATAATATAACTTTATTTCAGAATATATTAATTCCATTATGCAGTCAGTCAGTCCGTCAGTAATTATTATCTAATACACAATGAAAATCTAAATTATCAAAAATTTGACCACACCCTGCCGTACCTATACTCTATAGCTGGCAAATGGCAGGTGGAGTTGGGTCCAGAATTTAAAAATATGACCAGCGCCACCTTCCAGAGTGACGGACAGGGTATGGTTCTCAGTTAAATACATTTTAAAACCCAGACGTCTATCCCTGCACTCTTGCGAGTACAGTGATCATGTATGCCAGATCGAGGCCCCATAGCTGTACCGTTCTTTCGAAAAAATCCCTTGGGAAACACGGACTGCAGCCTTTCCCCAGCCGATCCGAGCCAACACCCGAAGGAACCCTCGACCGAAGCCGAGAGCCGGGGGTGAAGCCTTCACTGCCACTGGGGTCCGCACCTTATTATTATTAGTATGACTTTATTAACACATATTCTTAAAACTAATTTTGTACATATTCAAAACCTAACATAAAAAACATATACAAAATTAACCTTAAAAAAATGGAGTTTCCACCACCGGCGGCGGGGCGAGCCCAAGCTACCGATGATCGGGTCCCAAAGAGAGGAACCTCCGGACGATGCGTGCAGTGTCGAGCAGGGCTGCCTTCTGGATCTGGCCCTTGACCCAACCACTCAGCGAGAGCCTCTCAAGGTGGTCGTCGAGGCTCTTCGCTATCAGCCCATGCGCCGAAACGACTATGGGCACAACGATCGTCGAGTCGACGGGCCACATTTTGGTAACCTCGTGCTGCAGATCTAGATACTTCAGCATCTTCTCTGCTTCCTTACTGACGAGGTTACCATCGTGCGGCACGGCGATATCGACGAGCGTTGCGCGCCTCGCCTCCCGGTCCACTATCACAATATCAGGTCTATTCGCGAGAATAGTCCTATCTGTAATAATGGACCGGTCCCAGTAGAGTGTGACATGACCGTTTTCGAGAACTGGCGGCGGATTGTACTTATAGTAAGGCACTTCGGTACCTACAAGGTTGAACTTTAAGGCAAGTTGCTGGTGGATAATCCTGGCTACTAGGTTGTGTCTATGCAAATACTCGGTGTTGGCAAGCTGCGAACAACCGGAAATCACATGTCTGAGGGACTCGCCAGGTTGGTGGCAGGCGCGGCAGATGTCAATGGTCCCGTCCTTCATTATGTGTCTCCTATAGTTGTTCGTCTTAACAACCTCATCTTGTATTGCAAAGACAAACCCTTCGGTTTCCCCGAAGAGGTCCCCGAAGCGTAGCCAGTGCACGGAAGCAAGTTGGTCTACATCCGGTCCCGTGAGAGACCGGAAGTACCTACCGTGCAGCTCCTTGCCTTTCCATACTTCCATGCGGTCCTCGGTGCTTAGTACAACCGGCTTCCGCCAGTTCTCTTTTCCCATGCTCAGCGGGGTAAGACCTTTATCGCTGGTGACGACATCGCGATGCATCTCACAAACATAAGTCTTTTCCAAAAAGTACTGACGGAGATTGCATACCTCGCGGTTGTGCAGGTTCTTGGCATTTAACATACCTCGACCCCCACACTTCCGCGGGATATACAACCTCATGACCGATGATCGTGGGTGATGCATACGGGATTTCGTCATCAGCGTCCTGACCTTTCTGTCCAGCGAGTCCAATTCGGTCTGAGTCCATCTGAGAATACCGAAAGTATATACGAGCACAGGCATGACCCAACCGTTATAGGCACGAATTTTATTGCCGCCTGACAAAAGGCTATTTAGTACTTTTGTAAGACGACGAAAAAACTTTTCCTTAACTGATTGTTTCATGTCCGTATCCCGTATGTTGAGAGCCTCCGATATTCCCAGATACTTATAAGTTTCGTCTTCGGAGAGAGCTCGAACATTCATGGACTCCGACAACTGTATGCCGCCGGAGTTCACGATCACACCACGTTCCACATGGATGGTCCCACATTTTTCCAAGCCGAACTCCATTCCAATGTCGTTGCTGAAGCCTTCAGTTATCTTCATCATCGACATTAGTTCGGTGTCCGACTTGGCAAACAGTTTGAGGTCATCCATATAAAATAAGTGCGATATTCGAGAGCCTCCTCTTCGAAGACAGTAGCCCAGCTCTGAGTCCTCAAGCAGAGTGCTAAGAGGGTTCAGAGCCAGACAAAACCAAAGCGGACTCAGACTGTCTCCCTGGAAGATCCCCCGCCGTATGGGAATCCGGTCGTCTGCAACCGAAGTCCGTTCGCCACCTGGTACACGAAGGATAGTACTCCATTGTTCCATACATGCGCCAAGGAATTGACAGATATTCGTGTCAGTTTTGTATAGTTCTAGTATCCTTAGCAACCACGTATGGGGCACGGAGTCAAAAGCCTTCTTGTAGTCTATCCAGGCAGCAGACAGGTTCTTTCGATTGCGTCGGACCTGCTGACAAACGGTCATGTCTATGAGGAGCAGCTCCTTAGTACCGCGGGACCCAGCCCGACATCCATTCTGAGCAACGGACAAGATGTTATTGTGCTTTATGTGAATTGATATTTTGTGCGTCAGAATGGATGTCAGGAGCTTGTAGATGGTAGGCATTATTATTATTATTATTAAACGTTTATTTCAGGTATACACCCATATTTGTACACAAACAACACGGAAACATAATGCACTCAATACACAATAAACAATTTACTATTTAAATATATATAAATTAATTACAATATATCCACAATTTCGTCATTAATGTAAAATAATTTGCGGGAGATAACACTTATAATTGGATTTTCACATTCACAAATACGTTTCATAAACCCTGCTCGCCGCTTCCGCATTATGGCGTAGAAATCGTCAATGCGATGTTCGGCGAACATGCCAGACGCACTACACCTCCAAGGTAGCCCCAACATGCACCGAAGTGCATTGTTGTACTGCACACGCAGCGAGTTATAAGCTCGCTGCGTGTACTGAAACCACAGCTGGTTGGTGTAGAGCGCCTGGCAATAGGCACGGAACAGCGTTATCTTAACCTGTACTGAACAGAATCGGAAACGTCTAGCCAACATGTTGCTCTTCATCGCCAGCACTCGACGCTGCCTCTCCAGGTCCTCGTCATCCTTCAGTCTGTCCGTTAGGATGTGACCTAGGTATTTAAACCTTGTTACGGCTCTCAAAGGAGAGCCGCACAAGGTTATCGTGGGGATGAAAGCGGGCCCACCTCCCTGTCTAAAGACCATCACCTCCGTTTTTTTGACATTGTATGTCAACCCATGCTCACATGCATACCGCTCACAGATATCCAGCAGTGTTCTTAGTCCTTTGACAGAGGGGCTCAGCAGCGCCATGTCATCTGCATAACTAATGTTGTTGATGCAGATATCACCTAAATGGCATCCAACCTTGGCGCTGGTGAGCTCCTCTAGCAGCTGGTTCACGTATAGGTTGAACAAGTCCGGAGACGTCAGGCCGCCTTGCCGCACACCACAAGTTAGCCTATACTCTTCCGATGTCACATCGCCCCAGCGCACTGCGTTCACCTGGCTCCCGTACCAGTATCTCAACAGACATGTAATGTCATCCAGGACCCCAGTCGCTTGTAGCTTCTTCCACAAAATTTCATAGCGTATACAACAACAGCCTGTGCCCAGGGCCTCAGCGTTATGTACCAGCCGCAGTTTTTGTTTTCACCAGCTATGTATATGCGTGGAAGTGCATATGACCACCACCTAATGTGTACCGGGGATCTACCGGTCTTGAAGAACTTATAGCCGCAGCGTCTTTGACTCGTGAGAAATCCAACCCACATCCACATATAAGTGTGTGTTGCACCGACATACCGATCTACATTATTCGCATGTCTACCAATTATCCACATTTGTTACGGATCTCTAAGTGGGTCACCACTCGCAGCTTTCGCTACTTATTCCCGTGCTTGATACTTAAAAAAAAGCACCAGGGAATCAACGCTAAACCACAACCCCTGCGAGACTAACTCCAATGTTCCGTGCAGAAGCACGAAGCATTCTGGGGCTTTTAACGGAACCCCGCAGTACTCAACCCAGTTAGGGTAGTATCTCATTTGACCCACCGACCTGAGTGGAGTCGGCAGCGTGAGCTAAGAGGAGGCCTAAGCCCCCAACTGAGTACTCATGTTAGACTTGCAACGTTTAATGAGTAATCGTCGAGAACAAGTTCTCGACAAGTTCTCGAAAGTACATAATTAGACAGACAGAACTCACCCGTCACTGGCGAGCGTGTACCACAGGAAGGGGAAGGTGTCGAGGTGTCTGCTGATGCCGATCCGTTTCCTCGCCTCCGGCAGCTCGAGCTCCGTGAGCCCGGTGAGGATGGGGAGCAGAGCTGCCGGCGTGCCGTCTCCCACTATGTTGTACCTGCGATTCGACGGGCGACTCAGCGCGCACTTCTTTCGTGATATCTTTATTAGGTGGTAGGGTTTAAGCGGCACGGGGTTTTATTTTTGTGCAGTACATAGAGGTTTTCTAGGGGTCGTACACAAATTACGTAACACATTTTGGGACGAGGACGGGGGGGGGGGGGGGGACGCCCAGGTGTTACGGTCCTGTTAAGTGGGGGGGGGGGGGGGGGGGGGGGGGGCAAGGTTTGTGTGAGTGTGACGTCACGATTTTAAAATATCAAAATTTTCGCATGTTCAAGTTTTTAATATAAACTCCCGCTCAATTTCCGCTACCCCGCTACCGGTCAGCACAATGGGATGACTTCCGTTCCTTCCTGGGAGCCTACCCTTGGCACGACGTTTGCTTCTCTTCTCCAGACCCATCCCTGTGTGCCCAATCGGTCGTCGATGTGATCGCACAGGGTATGAATTTCTTCATACCTACCTCCACCGTTCCCATCGGCGGCCGCCATAAGCCTTGGTTTGATTGTCAATGCAGACTGGCTATTGACACTAAGAACAAGGCTTATAGGAAATGGCTGCAGAATAGGTCTGTCGAGAACAGACGAGAGCTCAACGTCGTTGCTAGGTCCTGCAAACGAACGCAAAACTTGGCCAAGTTCAGGCACGACCGTGGAATTGGCGCGAAACTTGCACGTAGCACTTCGGGTAGCCGCGCCTTCTGGTCTCTCGCCAAATCCATCGGTCGGAATTTCTGCCGTCCTGCTACACCTCCGCTGGAACGTCCGGATGGCTCGCTCGCTATACCCGCGAAAGAAAAGGCGAATATCTTTGCACGCCTTTTCGCATCCAACTCAAACATGGACGACCTGGACGCCAACCCCCCTTCATTACCCCATTGCGGGCGTATGATGGCAAATATTAGGTTCTACCCCAGAGTCGTCCAAAAAACACTACGTGAGTTGGATATTTCGAAGAGTAGTGGGCCTGACGGCGTCCCGGCGATCGTCTTGAAAAATTGTGCTCTGGAATTGGCGCCAGTCCTCACCCGCCTATTCAAACGCTCCTATTCCTCCGGATCAATGCCTTCTTGCTGGAAGAGAGCTTCGGTCCAGCCGGTCCCCAAGAAGGGGGACCCAGCGAACCCATCGAACTATCGCCCTATTGCGATAACCTCACTTTTGAGTAAGGTTATGGAGCGTATTGTCAACTCAGCGCTCCTGACGTACCTAGAAGACTCTAAACTCCTCGACGACAAACAATACGGCTTTCGCAAGCAAAGGTCGACTGGAGATCTTCTAGCGTACGTCACGCATTTATGGGCTGAAAGGCTCGATGGTTTTGGGGAATCGCTGGCGGTCGCTCTGGACATATCCAAAGCATACGATCGCGTCTGGCACCGGGGACTCTTAACCCTCTGAGCAAACCCGATACACTCAACTGACCAGCCGAAATTTACCGCTGAGCAACAGCGATCTATTAATCGACTTGACGTCCGGAGTTGGTTTTTTATTTCTTACTCTGTCAGCATTGAACTTAGGGCTATCTCTGTTCCTCTAATGAATATTTGAGTAATGAAAGAACGCAACAATAAATGTTCGCAGCGATGGTGTCATATGCGTGGTCCATGAAACAAATATTTGCATATTCGCTGGAAGTTCGTACCGTTCTGTGTGCGCGGTAAGTGGGTTCTGGTGAACATTTTTTCAAGAAGATGTTAACAGAATTTGATGCTGTTCTATTAGAAATGTATTATAGTTATATTCTAAAATAAAAAAAAGATATGTTGTCGCTTTACTTTTCAAGGTATCTTCGTTCTTTCCTTCGTACACCCATAAAATTTGATATCTAACCTTACCTATTTTTTATTAATTCCAATTGAAATCTAATTAACTCAAACCTATATCATATGAACGATAATTTTATCTAGATTGTAATGAGGTGCAAATTAATATGGGCCCTGAAGTAAATATTAGAGTTATGATTTTATAATTGAAAAGTGCGGAGAAAGTTGCGCGCGGGTAACTTTGGAAGTTTGCTCAGCGGCTTTTCAAAAAAAGTCGGAAATTTGCTCAGAGGGTTAAGCAAGCTTCCGGCCTACGGTGTCCCTACAAAACTTTGCACCTGGATCTCCAGCTTTTTGAGTGGCCGGTCGATATTTGTCACCCTAGATGGTGCCTGCTCGGCCGACTACTCAATTAATGCTGGTGTTCCACAAGGATCCGTGCTGTCACCTACGCTGTTTTTATTGTTCATCAACGGCATGCTCTCGCTCGGCGAAATACACTGTTACGCGGACGACAGCACGGTGCACGAAGGGTTCATCAAGGACTGGAAGGGTAGAGAGGCCTCAGCAGCAAACTCGAGACGCGAAACTGTTGCTCGGGTTGACCAGGTTCTCGAAAAAGTATCCTCTTGGGGGAAGAAGAACTTGGTCAACTTCAACGTAGCCAAGACGCAAGCTTGTGCCTTCTCTACTAAGGCTGATCCGTTTCCTCTCCAAGCCACTTTTCAGGGCAGCCAAGTCCCCAACGATGGTAGTCTGGGCGTCCTGGGTATGGAGGTGTCCAGGGACGTTGGGTTTCGATCGTTCATAGAGTCCAAGGCGAAACTAGCGTCTCGAAAATTAGGGGTCCTTTACCGCTGTCGGCGATTTTTCACGCCGGTCCAACTGCTTACACTCTACAAAGCACAAGTAAGACCGGTGATGGAATATTGCAGTCATCTTTGGGAGGGTTCCCCTGAGTACCTTCTTTCAGCCTTGGATTCTATTCAGCGACGAGCCATTCGCCTCATTGGTGACTCCGTACTCACAAAGGACCTTCAACCTCTAAAGCACAGACGTATCGTTGGGTCATTGAGCCTGTTTTATCGGTACTACTATGGCCGCTGCTCTGACGAACTTGCTTCCCTTATCCCTCCTCCTCCTGTTCGCCTTCGCCAAACCCGCCATACTCTCGCGGAACACCCGTTTGTAGTCGACAGAAGAGTTCTTCGAACTGCACGATTCTCTAAATCGTTCTTGTGCCGCACTGCAAAGGTGTGGAACGGGCTCCCAGGAAATATCTTCCCCCACTCCTACAATCCACAGATCTTCAAATCGCGGGTTAATAGCCTTTCCCCAGCAACATTAGTCCACCTCCAAGCCGGACTGGCACCTCCTCGGGTAGAGATGCCGATCGGTTTAAATACAATAAGTTGCACACCGAATAATACCAAAAATTTGGTATAAAACCGGTATAATACCGATAGATCACCGTTGCTTTGGTGACTAACATAAAAAATCATTAGCGTATAAATAACATTAAAAAAGGACGTTTAGTACTCCCGCATAAGGTTGATTCTTGGTTTAGTAGGTAGGTAGTATCCCCCCGCGAGGCCGCCCGTAATGCCAAAGAGCGCGTGCACCTAGATCGGTATAAAACGGATTAGTCACCGTTGCTTTGGTGACTAACGGCTCATTTACACTGAGGCAACAGCGTCCGACATTGTGGCATGCTACACTGTAGCATGCAACAATGTTGGTCGATGTTGCACACGCTACAAAGCGACAACGTTCAACAAAATACAAGCATATCGAAGCACGCACCGCACGCCGTACGTGTGTATGGGAATGGGACGGTTCGATTGACATGTGGCGTGCGCGGTGCGGCATCTCTAGATAGAAGTACCTACCTGGGTTAGAATTAAATTGGTTTTTTTAAATGGTGTGGTCAAACGAAAAAAATATGCAATTTAATTAATACTATACAATACAGGGTGAAATTGTTATGTTTTGTATTTATGCTACGCCACAATGTAAATTAGCCTTAACCTACAAGTTATGCATTCATAACATTATATTGTCAGTAGTACATCTAACTTTATTTCGTAAAGATTAAGGTTCAAAATAATAAATAACACTCAAGCGTGGCGGTGGCGCTCTCAAAGAACAGAAAGCCTAGCCGCACCGCCGCCGCCGGCGGCGAGCGTCAAAGCGCGGCGGCGAGCGTCAAAGCGCGGCGGCGAGCGTCAAAGCGCGGCGGCACGCTTTGCGTCGAGCGGCTTACTTGGTAGATGTCAAAGCTTTAATACTTCCGATATTCTCGAAATTGTACTTTATGTCCATGCCATAGAGCTGAAGAGCGCGCTACTCACAATGAGGAATCAACCAGAAATAGGTACTAATATGTAATATGCACATGCAGTTTCAATGTATTATATTTATGAATATGTATAATTATGTATTGATTAGGAATTACGTAATTTTTGTATATTTATTAAAGTAGTAGGTAGTAAGTAAGTAGGTAGGTATTGTAAAAAAAAATCTACTTTTAAATAAATAAAAGTACGATAATACTGATTAATGTAATGATAATGAATGACACAGTAGGCATTAACATAAGCTTTACTCGTAGTGCGTATTGTTGCATAAAGTTTCATCATTGGGAAAGTTTCATTCCCATTTCATTGGGAAAGGTCCATGCCCAGCAGTGAGACATTGAAAAGGGCTGTTGAAGAAGAAAAGAGGATTATAAAATTTTTGACACTGTCGAATAACAACATCCATTTATGACGTATTTCGTGATTTCAAGGCGGCCGGGCTGGCCCGGTTGGCGGGCTAGCCCGGCTAGCCCGGTTGGCCTAGCGATATAACGACACGATCTGTCACGACTCGTGTTCGTGCTCAGTTTCGTGTCCATCTCCGACACGTGTGTAGATATGAGCGCCGATAACCACCCGATCGGCGGCGGCGCGCCGACTAAAAATTGTCGGCGGCGGCGGCGTTGTCGGCGGCGCGACCTTGTATGGGCGCGTTCCGGTAGAAAGCTGTTAGCCGGCGCCTATGTACTAGCGCCGACCGGCGCCGACCAGCGCTGGTTGTTGACGCAGACAGTCTCCATAGGGCGCGTTCAGGTAGAAAGCTGGTAGCAGGCGCCGATGTACCAGCGCCGACCAGCGCTGGTTGTTAAGGCAGACAGTCGCCATACTTCGTGCCGAACCAGCGCCTATAAGCGCCGACAAACTCCGAGAAACGCGGATCGGCGCTGTCGTTTGCGAGAAACGAACGTGTCTCACTGTTCGTGAATGTTTATTAAAATTGTAAAAAAATGTGTACTGACATTTTGATTTCGTTAGTATTTAGTAGACCTATAGTAGTGTGGGATAAAAGAGATAGAAGACACCAAAATAGATACGTGGTGGATAAATGTTGGAATGTTTTCTGAGTTTGAGAAACACATTGTCTAATAGAAAAAGGTCTTCATCCGATGAGCCCGAGATTTTCATTTTCACACTACCTACCTACTCAGTCACACAGATTTATCAGCTTCTACCGGCTTTCTTTATGTAGCAACTACCGGCGCCATGGACGAAATATACTGGACTTATCATTAACGTCGTCAACAAAGCGAACCGGGGTCGCAGCGAAAGGGGTAAGAAGACGGCGAGGGAGCGGGGACGTTGCGTATGCGATGTTTTTCCATCTCTGTCAATCACGCAGTCGCACAGTATTTCTTTCCTCGTCTACGAATTCACCTACACACACTTGAAGAGGAGAAAAAGATAAGACGATCGAGTGCCTTCGTGAGTGAGCGAGATGCAGTTCAGTCAGTAAGTGAGCCTGACGCCCGTGCGTGGTTACTCCCGCTCGCCTATGTATGATCGGTCCAGTATATTTCGTCCATGACCGGCGCCGACCAGCGCCCGTCGGCGCTTGTACATCGGCGCCGGCTACCAGCTTTCTACCTGAACGCGCCCATATGCGAGCGCGTCCAAGATAAAGATGATTCTGTATACTTATTAATTAAATTTGTAGCTATTTTAATGGTAGAGCCCGAGTCGGTCACCAAGACAACATCGTTTTGTGTTAACATATTTTTTTCTTCGAAAAGTCTATCGGTGCGATCAGACTGACTGACCGCACTCGGTTCGGCGCGCCGACCGCGTTAGGCGGCGGCGGCGGCCTGGCGGAAAGCGCGGCGGCGGCGGCGCGCCGGCGCGGCGCTGGCGGCGCGCCGGCGCGGCGCTCATACCTACACGTGTGCCACGTCTGGTCAGCGGTTCTCGAGATATGATCTTTTTAAAAAATAAGTTACTCCACGATATACACTACCACTAGGTATACGAAGTTTCGTCAAAAAATCCTAAGCCTTCTAGTTCTCGCAGAAAACGGGATGCCACGGAACCCTCTTTACGCGAGCTCGACTCGAACTTGACCACTTTCCCATGATTTAAACATATTTGCCCATGATATAAAAAATATAAAAAATCTTCAAGATTTGAAACGATGACCTATCGGGTCGTAGGCAAGCCCTTTCGCGCTGCGCTACATGCAACTTCACTAATGCGTTAAAATTTTCGTATCTGTTGCTGAGCTCGACTCACAGCTACTTACTAGTTTCGCGGGGATCCTCGCCCTTTCCCCACCGACGTGGCCGAAATTCAAGGCCGCGTTCACTATTATTTGCGCCTTAAGGTTGATTTTTAGTTTGCTGGTGAGTACATACATACATACAACCAACGAACACCTGCGCTGCGTCCGACCGAATCAAAGAGTCCGCCCGCACCGCCAAAGAGAGCACGCGCCGCGCCGCGCAGCGCTCCGCGTACATACGCACCCATTTGTCGGCGCTGGCGGCGGCAGTCGCTTTGTGCATCGGTCTCTCTCTTTACAGAAGGACTTGCAGCTTGAGCGGCTGTGCTTTGATTTTTTTGTTGCCACCAGTCAGTCTGATTCTGTCATTCCGTAAAGCAATACATACGCCACGCGCGCGACACATCCCCGCGAAAATCAAAATGCCGCACACTGCGTGCGAGGTTTGGCAACATTTTCAAGTCTTAAACACTTCAAATGGGAAGAATCATGTTGCGAGTATATACTGCAAGTTAACATAGTCAAGATAGTGATATTTAGCATAATACTTGTCAGCTAAGTCAGTACAAACTCCATATATTGGAGCACAAACTTGATTAGTTCACGAATGTGGTTAGTCACCAAAGTCACGGTGATCTATTGGTATTATACCGGTATTAAACCGTGTCTTATTGAATCATACCGTGTTTTTACAACTCTATCCTCGGGGGTGAAATTGGCTGCGCCTGAGGTTGCGACCTCGGACAGAGCCACCCAGTTCGGTAGCAATAAAAAAAAAAAAAACAAAAAAAAAATTTAACTTTGTTCTGAGCTTACGCGAATGCGCGTGCAGTCATCATAATATCATTTAAGATAATTTAGTTTATTCGGAATGTGAAACCACACTTTAATGGTTAATAGTTGTTTATAGTTTCTACTGTCTCCATCCATAACTTACATATTATGTATGTAATTGTTTGTTTTTATCCTAAATAAAATAAATAAATTTAAAAACTTGTAAATTGTATATAAAAAAATAGTGACTTATTAATGGTACCTACTAAAAATCTTTCTTGCCTGATTATAAGGCCAAAACTTTTCACAAAGCGTCCATTACATGGGAATGGAGGGGAGGGGGGCGACCAAGCTTACGGTCCTGTTAAGTGAAGGGAGCGGGGGTCGACAATTGTAGAATTTTGCGTTACGTATTTGTGGACGACCCCCTAGGTACTGCACGGTTGTGGAAGGACTGTACCAAGGTGATAGGCGTGTAGCATGTCGCCCTTTAGCACGCGGGACTTTGTACGTCTACTTTTTACTACATTCTTTACTACACGCTGTATGCTGACCACTGAGGTGAGCAGAGTAATTGGTGTTTTTTTTTATGGAAAGCGCGACATGCGTCATCGTTTCACTAACGAGTAAGTGACTTACGATGCCCATGGACATTCTGTGATGCACGGGGATTGAGTGTCGCTATTGATGGTTTAGCAACGCTGGGCTGGTCAGTACCTGGATGGGTGACCGCTCGACCGTTGGAGGCTGACCGTGGTTCGGATTCCACGTAAAACTGTAGGTCTCTCCCTTCCCTTCTTACCTTACTGGTAGGGTTCAACCCGCCCGGGTTGGTACCAACCACCGCACTGGAACGTCGGTCGAAATGGCTATTTAAATAGTTTGCGTTTTCCGTCCAGTTCAGTGTAGCTGGCACGACCGAAGGGAAGCACTGACATGGCACCTAGTTCACCCTGTGTTATGGGCTGACATCACGGATGTTGTAGGTGAAGTAGCTAACCGTGTCAGTTTCCATAAAAAAAAAAATTTGTTTTAAATATATAAGGTCTTTCAAAATTTGTTAATAGTACGGTAAGGAGGGGTTCTGTATCATGGAGTAAAACCTATATAAAATGTTTTGGATCTTGGGCTTTTTTTTATGTAAAATATTTTTTATGTATTTAAATAAAAAAATAGTTGGTTGATTTTATAGCCTAATCGATTCAGTTTCATAACAGTAACAAAAAAGTCTTCATTACCATTATGATGTAACACGTGTAAGCGTGTAAGTTGGCAAAAAAAATCAAATTCTTTCTATTCCATACTAATAAAACTAAAATTGTGTTTTCTTTCACAATTTCTGAAAGAAAGAGATCTATGTGTCGGAAGACTTTTTGGTTCCTGGCATGAAACGATTAAGAATTATTTTTTTTACATTTTACAATTAAAAAAAATTTTTTTTTGTAAAAAAGCGTGTTTTCAATAATATAAAACCGACTTTCAAAAAAAAACTAGAATTAAAAAGTATTAAATACCTAATATTTTGAAAATTTCTCTGTCATTGTATTTAAATACATGAATCGATATTTTGATTCATATTCGGACCCTTTTTTCATGAATATTCAAAATTTGAAATCTTTTCCGACGGGGCAGATGCTCTTAATATTTTATGGTACGAGTACCATCGAGCTGGTCTGCAAAGAGTTTAGGAGCGCAGCGACGTAATACAAACTCTTTGCTGGTCTGATGATGGAGACGGAAGGTGGCCATAGGAACTCCTAAACTACACATGATAAACCCATCGTGTTTGGGCTCGTTGCATTTGTCTTCACGAGCAATTTACTTGGTTCACTGCTGGAAATATGCCTCTACAATTTTTTTTATTTTAAAAACTAGTAAAAAAAATAGATTTATTTTTTATTTTTTTTTAAATAAAAACATGGTAGAAGCATATTTCCAACAGCGGACGTCTACAGGCTAACATTTGTCATAAAAATAAAATAATTACTTCACAATTAAAAAAAAAATCGTAAGCAATATATTTTTTAATCATTTTATATTTTAAACCTAACCATTAGATAGGGCCCAAATATTTTGTTTTGCACCTGGGCCCTTGGTTACCTTGGTACGCCACTGCGTACTATTAACTAATTTTGAAAGACCTTTTATACAACAAGGGGGGGTTCGCTGGGTTAAGCATTGGTAGTGTTCTCTGGAGCTGTATGGAGTTCACCAAATTACCAATCTAGCAATCTACTGTGCCAGCGGTGGGTCACACTAAAGTAGAGCCCAGCAAGTCCGACATTCACGTCCTCGTCGTGCTCCCTGGGCAATGTTGCGACGATGCCTTTGGCATTACCACCGTCCCAGAGTCGCAACAGCTGAGGAATGTCGGACGCAGGCGATCATCCTGCGCCTAAACAGGATTTATTTTCAGCCTCACTATGTGGTAGACAAGTCCTCCACTATGTCGTCCGGGTTGGTACCACAGGTCGTAGGCGAAAAACTCCTGATGTGGCTCTGCTACACTTGGAGGCCAGCCTGCGACTAGCCGGTCGGTGGACTTGAGTGTGTCGGGGGTGTCCTGGGTTGTGGATGCTAGTGTCGCTCGCACTCCAGACTCCTTTTAACCGACTGACAGCCGCAGGGGTCAGGGAGAGCCGGTGGAAACAGGTGACCGCTGCCTGCCTGCGTGGTAGTACAGGGGCCCGGCACACGGCCCTCACCAACCCGTGTGCTGGCTGCCCTATCAACACGCGAAAATCCCTGTCAGAGAGCATTGTGGGGCTGGTGACCATGGGAGACCACATGTTTTCTGGGAGGGGGGGCCCGGGGGTCCTCTCGCTCTCTGCGACTGTCAGTTGGTTGAGTCTATCCGAGTTGCACAAGGCATCACCGCGCCCTGGGCACATTCCGATACACTCCACGAATCAATCACCCATCTAAATTATGAGCCGAACAAAAAATAGAAAACTGTATAAACCTTCAGCGGCCCGTTCTCCCTCAAAATTTAAGGTAGACCTCGCCAATATAAGAGGTCTACACACAAATTTCTCATCCGTCGCCTGCCATCTGCAGACGGCGAGGCCTCACCTCCTCTTTCTTACGGAGACCCAGATCGGGCGTCCTGCGGACGCATCCTACCTGGACGTTCCTGGTTACAATCTTCAGGAACGTTTCATGGCGAAGGGTGGTGTCTGCTTGTACGTTGGATCTGGTGTCTCCTATACCCGGCTCACCCGATTTGAAGACCCTGTTTTTCCTGTGTTATGGATCCGCGTGAATCTTCCCCACGTGGTGAGGATTTACGCGGGTGCATACAGATCCCCTAACCTCAGTGCGTCAAGAACAGAGGCATTTTATGAGCATCTCAGCAGTACGGCAGACAAACTGCTTTGCGAGTTCCCTACGGCGGAGTTAGTGATGCTGGGTGACTTCAATGCTAAACACCAAGACTGGTTGGGCTCCCCCATCACTGACCATGCCGGCAGGGAGGCTTACAACTTGGCCATTGCGCACGGGTTGACGCAGTTGGTATCCGGAACCACTCGGATACCTGATAACCCTGCCCATCGACCTAGTTTGTTGGACCTTGTGCTGACTACCGAGCCAAATGGTTACAAGGTGAGGGTCGAAGCTCCCCTCGGAAACTCCGACCATTGCCTTGTACGCTCAACTGTGCCAACTATACACTTCGCGGAAGCACGTGAATGTAGTACGCGAACAGTTTGGCACTACCGGTCAGCACAATGGGATGACTTCCGTTCCTTCCTGGGAGCCTACCCTTGGCACGACGTTTGCTTCTCTTCTCCAGACCCATCCCTGTGTGCCCAATCGGTCGTCGATGTGATCGCACAGGGTATGAATTTCTTCATACCTACCTCCACCGTTCCCATCGGCGGCCGCCATAAGCCTTGGTTTGATTGTCAATGCAGACTGGCTATTGACACTAAGAACAAGGCTTATAGGAAATGGCTGCAGAATAGGTCTGTCGAGAACAGACGAGAGCTCAACGTCGTTGCTAGGTCCTGCAAACGAACGCAAAACTTGGCCAAGTTCAGGCACGACCGTGGAATTGGCGCGAAACTTGCACGTAGCCCTTCGGGTAGCCGCGCCTTCTGGTCTCTCGCCAAATCCATCGGTCGGAATTTCTGCCGTCCTGCTACACCTCCGCTGGAACGTCCGGATGGCTCGCTCGCTATACTCGCGAAAGAAAAGGCGAATATCTTTGCACGCCTTTTCGCATCCAACTCAAACATGGACGACCTGGGCGCCAACCCCCCTTCATTACCCCATTGCGGGCGTATGATGGCAAATATTAGGTTCCACCCCAGATTCGTCCATAAAACACTACGTGAGTTGGATATTTCGAAGAGTAGTGGGCCTGACGGCGTCCCGGCGATCGTCTTGAAAAATTGTGCTCTGGAATTGGCGCCAGTCCTCACCCGCCTATTCAAACGCTCCTATTCCTCCGGATCAATGCCTTCTTGCTGGAAGAGAGCTTCGGTCCAGCCGGTCCCCAAGAAGGGGGACCCAGCGAACCCATCGAACTATCGCCCTATTGCGATAACCTCACTTTTGAGTAAGGTTATGGAGCGTATTGTCAACTCAGCGCTCCTGACGTACCTAGAAGACTCTAAACTCCTCGACGACAAACAATACGGCTTTCGCAAGCAAAGGTCGACTGGAGATCTTCTAGCGTACGTCACGCATTTATGGGCTGAAAGGCTCGATGGTTTTGGGGAATCGCTGGCGGTCGCTCTGGACATATCCAAAGCATTCGATCGCGTCTGGCACCGGGGACTCTTAAGCAAGCTTCCGGCCTACGGTGTCCCTACAAAACTGTGCACCTGGATCTCCAGCTTTTTGAGTGGCCGGTCGATATTTGTCACCCTAGATGGTGCCTGCTCGGCCGACTACTCAATCAATGCTGGTGTTCCACAAGGATCCGTGCTGTCGCCTACGCTGTTTTTATTGTTCATCAACGACATGCTCTCGCTCGGCGAAATACACTGTTACGCGGACGACAGCACGGTGCACGAAGGGTTCATCAAGGACTGGAAGGGTAGAGAGGCCTCAGCAGCAAACGCGAGACGCGAAACTGTTGCTCGGGTTGACCAGGTTCTCGAAAAAGTATCCTCTTGGGGGAAGAAGAACTTGGTCAACTTCAACGTAGCCAAGACGCAAGCTTGTGCCTTCTCTACTAAGGCTGATCCGTTTCCTCTCCAAGCCACTTTTCAGGGCAGCCAAGTCCCCAACGATGGTAGTCTGGGCGTCCTGGGTATGGAGGTGTCCAGGGACGTTGGGTTTCGATCGTTCATAGAGTCCAAGGCGAAACTAGCGTCTCGAAAATTAGGAGTCCTTTACCGCTGTCGGCGATTTTTCACGCCGGTCCAACTGCTTACACTCTACAAAGCACAAGTAAGACCGGTGATGGAATATTGCAGTCATCTTTGGGAGGGTTCCCCTGAGTACCTTCTTTCAGCCTTGGATTCTATTCAGCGACGAGCCATTCGCCTCATTGGTGACTCCGTACTCACAAAGGACCTTCAACCTCTAAAGCACAGACGTATCGTTGGGTCATTGAGCCTGTTTTATCGGTACTACTATGGCCGCTGCTCTGACGAACTTGCTTCCCTTATCCCTCCTCCTCCTGTTCGCCTTCGCCAAACCCGCCATACTCTCGCGGAACACCCGTTTGTAGTCGACAGAAGAGTTCTTCGAACTGCACGATTCTCTAAATCGTTCTTGTGCCGCACTGCAAAGGTGTGGAACGGGCTCCCAGGAAATATCTTCCCCCACTCCTACAATCCACAGATCTTCAAATCGCGGGTTAATAGCCTTTCCCCAGCAACATTAGTCCACCTCCAAGCCGGACTGGCACCTCCTCGGGGGTGAAATTGGCTGCGCCTGAGGTTGCGACCTCGGACAGAGCCACCCAGTTCGGTAGCAATAAAAAAAAAAAAAAAAAAAAAAAACAAGCTCACCCTTGCAATATAACCCCTTCGAGCTGCTCTGTCAGCACGCTATAACTGCTGGGCATGCTTCTCATGAAGCCGTTCTTGGAGGTGGAATCGAAGCCGAGTATCAGAATGTTCGGTGTGTGCTCGCGGTCCGGCTGAACCTCACGCGGCTCAATCTCTCTGAAGCCTATAACGAGCCCCTTCCATTTGCTGCACATCAAAATTATACAAGCTGAGCGGGGGCCCCTTTTTGAAAGTAAAAAAAAAAATATTTGAATGGGAACATCAGTAATTATCAGGGATCGGAATGTTGCCGTCTTCTCGGCAATATAGAAAAACCGGCCAAGTGCGAGTCGAACTCGCGCACCGAGGTTTCCGTATCGCCACTCACGCCATCTAGATAGCGTATTATGAAATTCCTCATATTAGTTATGTCATGATTAGTTAAAAATGCTTCATAATCAATTCGGTAGATGGCGCGCGCGCATACACTTTTTGGTTTATTCTATGGGAACCCCCGTTAATTTTTTACTTTTTCTTATTTTTATTATTTGTTGTTATATATCGGCCATAATAACGAATTTTCTGTGAAAATTTCAACGGGCTACCTATTACGGTTCAAGAGATACAGCCCTCGGACAGACGGACGGACGGACGGGGCGTAGGCTTAGTAATAGGCTTCCGTACGGGATACGGAAACCTAAAAATAACACGGAGTGTTAATACCAACCGTGTATGTCGTAGAAGGCTACTAAGGGATATGACTCCCTTCTTATATTACTAGGTGGAAGGGTTTAACCCGCCCGGGTTGATACCACCGCACTGAATGAAAGGTCGGTCGAAACGGCTATGTAAATAGTTTGTGTTTTCCGTCCAGTTCCGTGTAGCCGGAACGACCGAAGGGAAGCACTGACGTGGCACCAAGTCCACCCGGTGTTATGGGCTGACATCACAGATGCTGTAGGTGATGTAGCCATCCGTGTCAGATTCCATAAAAAAAACTCTTCCTACTTTAAAATCCCGGAATCTCCGGGAATTCTGAAAAATTCCCGGAGATTCCGGGATTTGAAAATGTATCCTGGTACTGATATAGTTAGTAACTTTTGATACTCAGTAACATACTGTAATGTAATGTAAAATAAAATAAAATATTTTGTAAAAAATTATTGGTTTGAAAGTGATTTTGATTTGAAAATATTTTTTGCTATTTTTAATAAAGTATTCATACATTACTTATTGCATGTTACAAGTGTCAAAAGTTGCACTGGGGCTATTAATTATTAGATTTATTGATGGTCTTCTGTAATTGTAATAGGTATTTTTGACGTGATAACGTCACGTCTTATAAATTGATGAACACCGGCTGCACGCACGAAAAAGTGTCACGTTCCATCTGAGCCTGTGTGTGCAAGCGAGAGCTCGTAACAAGCGATAGAGAGGCACAATCGGCCCAAGCGTCGGCTTGTACACATTTATCTCTCTGGTTCTAAAGTACCAGGGCAGCAGAAATTATGACGTTATCACGTAAAACTATCGTCCGTAAACCGACTTTACAGACAACCAATTTTTTTATAATGTTTTTTGAAGGTTAGTATGTTTTTAAGTTGTGTAGCAAGGCGGACTCGATTCGATGGCGGGATATGAGATGCAGCCCTGGATACTTGCCCTAGCCTAGCAGCCTAATTATTGGAGACCGGCTAACTACGTATGAGAAACTATAGTATAGTACACTGAAACTGTATAAATCACAATGGTTGCTCGCTCTCCTTTTTATGAGAGTGGTTGAACATTTGGTTAGCGCGATGTAGGAATCACGCAGAATGTACTAGCAGCGCCATCTACCGGCGCGCGGTGGCACGCGCTTGTGGCGGCTGCACGCATCAATGTTACAGTTGTCTAATTGGGGGTGGGATGTTATTCCAGCACCAGGTTGCCGCATATTTGAAGCTGCCTTCGATTGCGGCACCCCGGTGCTTAGGATGTAATGTTTGAATGTTAATGTTATTTTCGGGGCGGGTGGCCCAGTGGTTTGGGCATCGGCTTCTCATGCGTGAAACGCTGGGCGCGGTCAGTACTTGGATGGGTGACCGCTCGGCCGTTGGAGGCTGACCGTGGTTCGCATTCCACGTAAAACTGTAAGTCCCTTCCCTTCTTACCTTACTAGCTGGTAGGGTTCAACCCGCCCGGGTTGGTACCACCGCACTGAATGAAACGTCGGTCTAAACGGCTATGTAAATAGTTTGTGTTTCCCGTCCAATTCAGTGTAGCCGGCACGACCGAAGGTAAGCACTGGCACGGCACCTACCAACCACCCGGTGTTATGGGCTGAGATCACGGATGTTGTATTGTAGGTGATGTAGCCAACCGTGTCAGTTTCCATAAAAAACAAAAAACAAAACAAAACAAAAATGTTTAGTAGCCATATAAGTATAGGGCTATAATTAGAAGCGCTACCTGTCAACCCCCTCGCCTTCGCACGAAACCTCAGCGTAGTCGCTATACTTCAGCTCATACTCCTTATTCCCTTGCACGACCGTTGGGTCGCCAAGGTCATAGTCGTCATCGCCCATGTACAGGATGTCCCTGTAGACGCATTGTATATCCGTTACATTGTCTAGTATCTCCAGCTTCACTCGGCACCGATTGAACTGTAAAAAAACATAATACATACACACCACAAGCTGTATCCCGACAATTGGGGTAATAAGAGTAAGCAGCTGGTAAGAGGTGTAAGCAGAGTAATCGGTGTTGCACCGCAAGTTGTCTTATAAATTACAGCACAACACCGACCACCACTTTTAGCAAAGTATTAGGAAAAGACGTTTATCAAGCAGCAAGTAGGGCACGAAGACCCACCTGCTGCACGATTCGGTGGAAGGACCGCGCCAAAGTGAGAGGTGGCTGGCCTGTTGCCCTTTAGCACGGCACCTTGCCCTTACCCCTTAGTCGCCTTTTACGATATGCACGGAAAGAGACGCAGTGGCGCTATTCTGTTCAAGTATGGTTCCCTCAAAACGTAAATGCCGCTCGACCTACCTGTTGACTAGACAAGATTGATTTACTATCATAATAATATATGTGTTCTCTCTTACGTTTTGTGTATAGACGTCCGGAAATACCAGCCTTCCGGCTATAAAATCCAGACGTCTATCCCTGCACTCTTGCGAGTACAGTGATCATGTATGCCAGATCGAGGCCCCATAGCTGTACCGTTCTTCCGAAAAAAAAACCATGGGAAACACAGACTGAAGGCTTTCCCCAGCCGATCCGAGCCACCACCCGTCCACCCGAAGGAACCCCCGACCGAAGCCGAGAGCCGGGGGTGAAGCCTTCACTGCCACTGGAGTCCGCACCCTATCCAACAACAGCCTGTGCCCAGGGCCTCAGCGTTTTGTACTAGCCGACAGCTTTTGTTTTCACCAGCTATGTATATGGCATATACATAGCTGGTGAAAACAAAAGCTGTCGGCTAGTTCATATTCCACGCATATACTATATGCGTGGAAGTGCATTATGCACTGTGCATATGACCACCACCTTATATGTTTACCGGGGATCCACCGGTCTTGAAGAACTTACAGCGTTCTTTGACTCGTGAGAAGTACAACCCACATCCACATATAAGTGTGTGTTGCACCGACATGTCGATTTCCTTTATTCGCATGTCCACCAATTATCCACATTGGTTACGGAGCTCTAAGTGGCTCACCACCCGCAGCTTTCGCTACTTATTCCCGTTTTGATACTTCGAAAGAAGCACCAGAGAATCAACGCTAAACCACAACCCCTGCGAGACCAACACCAGTGTTCCGTGCACGAAGCATTGTGGGGCTTTTAACTGAACCCCGCAGATACTCAATCCAGCGTTTGTTGACTCATTTGACCCACCGGCCCGAGTGCGGTCAGCAGCGTGAGCTAAGAGGAGGCCTAAACCCCCAACTGAGTACTCATGTTAGACTTGCAACGTTTGATGAGTAATCGTCGAGAACAAGTTCTCTACCACACATTATGTTCTAACAGTGACGCCCGTTACCCGCCCAGTTGCGGGATTGGGTAGCCAACTGCTAGTTTTAAGGGTTATCGCCGTGTGGCCTGCAAAGGAGAGCGGTCACGGATACTAGTACCCAACTCCGACACCTGAGTGTGACTGAACACCTCTGCGATCCCGCTCGAGGGTCGCTCGATACGGGGTCTCTGGATCCTGGTGCATGAGCCCGACACCTTGGGCGGCCGAAGCCTACCACTGCGATCGCTCCCCGCGATTACCCGCCTGTTGACTAGACAGTCAACGAATTTTAGGTCATCCATCACTCGTAGATCATAGGGTAGTTAATTGCTTCACTGCACATGCGCGAACCCAAGATGCGAGCGACATTAAAGTCTACCCTATGTTTTACGAATTATGACCTAAAATTCGTTGACTGCGCTGGTAGGTCGAGCGGCATTAAAGTTTTGAGGGAAATTTACTGGCCAAATTTTTGTTTTGTTCAATTAAACCTTAAATTAGCGACCACAATATCTTAAATGATGAATTATATAGGTGCCAGTGGTTAGTTGTATTTATTATGATTTTTTTTAGAACGAAGTTCCTTATCGCACATTACATTACACTCCAGTCACTTGGCGAATGAGAGCTAGGCCGAAAAACAGTGTAAGACTTCGACCGTCACGACACTTTCGCTGTAATATGTGTGTTTGTGTGTTTACAAGAGTATGTCTATCTATAGGTATATTACTACAATACTGCAGAATGTTATTTAATAAATACCTAATATTTAGCGAAAGGAACTTCGTTCCAACACCGGGTGTCCCACCACGACACCTCTAGTGTTTACTTTTTACGGAAACTGACAAGGTTGGTTACATCACCTACAATACAACATCCATGATGTCATCTCATAACACCGGGTGAACTAGGTGCCATGTCAGTGCTTCCCTTCATTTCATTCAATAATTAAGGCTATGGTACAAATCCGCGAGCGGTACCGCGGGCACAGCTTGTTGCCTTTTTTTATTGCGTCCGGACTGGGTAGCCGTGCCCGAGGTGCCGAGGCTCGAGGCGCAGCCACTTTCACCCCCGAGGAGGTGCCAGTCCAGCTCGGAGGCGGACTAATGTCGCTGGCGAAAAGCTAAATAACCCGCGATTGAAGATCCGTGGATTGTAGGAGTGGGGAAAGATATTCCCTGGAAGCCTGTTCCACACCTTTGCAGTGCGGTAACTGCATCGAACGGTACAACAATCAATATTCTTACCTTACAATAAACCCAATCGATGCCGGTACAGACTATCGGAGGAGAGACCTCGTCAAACTTCATCATTTCCAGAGCAAAGGGGTCAAGCCTTGGCACGTCACATCCGGTCCCTTTGTCCTCCTTCAAAGCCTCCTGTATCCGCTTCTCTATATATCTACAACAAACCGGAACAATGCAGAGTTGCGCGAACGAAACCCCCGTTAGAAACATGTCAGTACAAGCGAATGCTGTTAATTTTACGATTAAATACATAGATAGGATAGGTAGTTTATTCCACGGTTAGTGCTCGGAGGAGCTGTTTTAACGCGATCTCGCCGTCCCCTTTACTTCGCCTTCACAACGAGCACTGGGCTGCGATTGCATCTCTATACGTTGGACTTACCGCGGATGCGTACCAATCAGTACTGCAGGTCTTTCCTCCACAGAACCGGTAAAATCTGGAACGCTCTCCCTGCCCACATATTTCCCCCCAGTCTCGGGCCCTTCAAGAGAGGCGTCAATAGGCACCTGTCAGGCCGGCATGGCATTAGATTTGACACGATCGAATGTTCATGAGCGTCGTTAGACACTACTCTTATGGGTGGCTCGGCGGCACGTCTCGTCGCAGTTAAAAAAATATTGGATATATATATATAAGGTGCTTCATTATTTATGTCAAACCCGTCGTCGGGAGGATTACATACACACTCAAATAAACACGTTACGCAAAAAAAAAAAATATGTTTGTTAGCATTAATTTACGAGAAATTTAATAAAACATGTTTGCTACCTAAACATTAAAACAATCAACCTGTGTGTAACAGTAGGTACCTTGGACTGTACGGGGTCAATGACCGTACTATTTTCAAACGCAGAACAGCTGTTTTTTGTGTTTTTTTATTGTGTGAGATGATGTGTGAGTATGTGTGGGTACTCTTCACTTACAATAGTAGTTAGAAACTTACATACTAGGTACTTACCTACATTTACAAAAATTGCTGGAAATAGCCACCTTGCACTCGGATGCAAAAAGTGGCCTTCCTCACGCACGATGCTCTGATTCACACGAACTAGAGTGTCACTCTTATTATACCGAATGCGTTTACGATCCGGGCACGCAACTCTTCTTCAAATCTAGCGGCCGTACATACTATGACGTACAGCTGCTCAAATATCGCCACACACACATCAGCAGCAACTAAGTTCCATACGGCGCGGGCGGAGGCGGCATTTTGAATTTGCGAAACATGACTCATGCTCGCGAATCGCTCGCAACACAGCAACACACTGACGAAAAACATATTCGCCCCCTCCGCCGCGCGCGGGGTTAGTGCGGGGGGCTCGGGCGTCGTCGTCGGCATCCCCCTTTGTCGCAAGTTCGCTCGCTGCCGACAAAGTAAGTCACAAGGTCAGTATTATAGGCCTTTTGTCAGCGCGCGCGCCGCCGCCGCCGGCGCCGCCGCCGCTCTAGAATTAGCTGCCGGTAGGTAGCCTACTGCTACCTACCTACCTACTGTTAGCGCGCACGTTCGTGGGCTCTGCGGGCGGAGGGCGATAGAGACGATTATCCCTGTTTTGTCTTCGTAGTTCAACCACGCAATAAAACCTTATTAGATAAATAATTTAATGCCATAAATAAAAAAGACGTTTCGTAAAATGTCGTTACTTTCAGAGATTGATTCACAACACTATACATTCCATTCTCGCTTTCCTACCGGAGGCCACGAACGTACGCGCTGACTGTACCTACGTGGGCGGTGTGGTGTGTGTGTGTGCCAGGCCAGCCAGTGCCTACGTTTCATGTTTGGCAAGGGTCTAAGCATGATTGGTTTTTACATTTAATTTTTTGTTAGGAGAAAAAATCCTATAAACATATGTTTAAAGTGTTTATTTGAGTGCGTATGTAACCCTCCCGACGGGTTTGACATAAATAACGAAGCACCTTATACAACGTGACCCAAAACTCAACGTCAAGCGGGAACCAGGGAGTAGGCTAGTTTATGACTACCCAGGGAAAAATAAGAAAAAAAAATCTGAGTCATTTATTTTTTTAGAAAAAAATTTAACAGATTTTTTTTTTGTAAAACTATAGGCATTCTGGTTTTATTTGGAATAGTTATCAATAGCCGAGTTATTTAGACTTCCAATATAAAAATTTCAACAATTATATTTATGTTAAGTTCTAGTAATAATACGAGACAAATTGCAAATAAAATAATGTATTCATTTTCAGACAATAAAATTGACAGCCATGCCAAAACGTCAAACCCCCATAACTTCAAACCTTTACTTTTTATAAATGGCTTATGACAAAACACAACATTTGCTTCCCCTTAAATGTTAGCATTAAAATTCCCTTAGTTAAAAGAACAAAGTATCCATTCACTCTCAAGTAAACATAAAATAAAACTAAGGTAACACCGAGTCACACCTTAACCAATACGTTGACAACTGACATACGATCCGCCTTAAACTTATACATCTTCAACTCTTTCATCATTATCTAATTCTGGAACATTTCCATCAAACGGCTTCATTTGATCAATATGTACAAATCTAACAATATTCGCCTCCATACATCTCACCAGGTACGTTGTAGCACTTACTATCCGCACCACTTTGGCAGGGACCCATCTTCTCAACTTATCATTTTTATCAGTTTGTTTAATCAATACATTCTGATTTACTAAATATTTACTTACAATGCTTGGCTCTATAGCCCGCTTGACTTTACAATATTCTGGTTTAATGAGATCTAACCGGATTCTGGGTTTTACTTTAAACATAAGTTCTGATGGAGATAACCCAGTCACGCTCGACGGGGTAGATCTATGCATGAATAAGAACTGACTGACTTTACGCGTCAAAGATAATTTAGAACTGCGGTTGTCTAATAACTGCCTTTTGAAATTATCTTTGAAAGTCTCTACATATCTCTCTGCACTACCGTTCGACTGAGGATGATACGGTGGACTCTTTATAGGCGAAATTCCGTTTGCTTGACAGAAGTTTACGAATTCAGCAGAGTCAAAAGGTGGACCATTATCACTAACCAACTCTACTGGTAACCCCATAGTGGCAAATGTTTCAATAATTTTATCAATGACCGCTGCGGCCGACGTAGAATACATTCTATGTAGATCAACCCATTTTGAAGTAGAGTCAACAATCAGTAGAAAGGTTACCTTTTGTATTTCTAAAAAATCTATGTGTATTCGATACCAGTTTCGGTTATTACTAGGCCAAGCTACTTGTTTACTCTGGGAATTTCTGTTGTTAGTACTTTGACACACAAGACAAGTACTCACCATTTTATCAATATCTTCCGTCATGTTTGGCCACCAGAAAGTAGACCTCGCTAGTATTTTGGACCGTACTATACCTATATGACCCTCGTGAAGGACTTCCAAAACCTTTACTCGAAGACTTGACGGAATCAAAACTCGAGACCCCCACATAACACATCCGTTTTCTATGGATAACTCATTTCGTTTCCTGAAGTATGGTTTGAGCTCAGTCGAATCTACCATCTTACTCGGCCAACCGCGTACTATCAAATCCTTTACCTTGGATAACACTACATCTACTTGAGTCGCCGACGCTACATCTACCGCCGAAATGGGTATGTTCTCGTCGAAATTAAAAGAATTTACATCGTGTACTAATCCCGATGACTCTTTCAAAGGCAATCGAGATAGAGCATCTGCGTGTCCAATATGCGACCCATTTTTGTACTCTATCGCATAGTCATACGCACTCAGAGTTAGAGCCCACCTCGTTATTCTCGCCGCTGCCATGATAGGTACGTTTTTTCGTGGTCCAAAAATGGATTTTAATGGCTGATGATCGGTAACTAACGTAAACTTCCGCCCGTATATATACTTATGAAATTTTTTTACAGCAAAAATGATTCCTAATGCTTCTTTTTCGATTTGGGAGTAATTTTTTTCATTGTCGGACAAAGTTGATGACGCGAACAGAACTGGACGTTCCTTACCGTCAACTACGTGACTGAGGACAGCTCCTACTCCGTACGCACTCGAATCGGATGTAACTATAATGGGCAACTTTGGATCATAAAGCATTAGCACCTGATTTGACAGCAGCAACTCTTTACTCAATTTGAATGCATTTTGACATTCAGTGTCCCAAATGAATGTTTGACCCTTTCTTTGTAATTTATACAGCGGTTCCAACTTACTTGAAATCATGGGAATAAACCTGGAATAAAAATTTAGAAGTCCTAAATACGATCTCAACTGCGTCAAATCAGTCGGCTCAGGTGCCTCTGCAATCGCCTTAACCTTGCTCTCTGTGGGATGAATTCCGTCCTTATCGATCTTATGGCCTAGATATTCTACACTCGTACTAAAAAAGATACACTTTGCTAAGTTAATATGCACATTATAAGACATCAGTCTGTCTAATACTTTATGTAAATTTGCTTTGCACTCTTCCACACTAGATCCTCCGACCAAAATATCGTCAAGATAAATTTTGACATTTGAAATGTTGACTAATATCTGCTCCATAATTGACTGAAACGTACCCGGTGCACAATTTAAACCAAAAGTCAGCCTCCTGTAACGAAAAAGACCGAGGTGAGTGTTTATTGTTAGGTACTTTTGCGAATCTTCATGCATCAGCAATTGCTGGTAGGCCCCAGTCAGGTCGAGCATAGTAAAGACCTTACATCCGGCCAGCGAAGCAAAAATGTCTTGAATATTTGGTAGTGGATATTGATTGGTCTCCAAATTAGGATTAAGAGTGTTTTTAAAATCGACACAAACTCGAATGTCCCCATTTTTCTTAGGTACTACCACCAAGGGTGAAGCCCAATCACTGTACTCTACAGGGAATAGAATACCACTTTTTACTTGTTCCTTAATTTTCGACTCTACTTTGCTATGCAAAGCAAACGGCAATGAATACGCTCTTTTAAAAACTGGAGTAGCATTCGGTTTTAACTTTAATGTCACTTCAAAGTGTTTAATATGTCCTGCAATATCTGTCTCGAATATACTCTTATACTGTGATAATAAATCATTTACGACATTTTGTTCATTAGGTATGCATGTGTTTACACTTTGCAGCGAATTATCTAAGAAACATTGTTTCCACTTAGAACACAATACATCTAACCAGTTCCTGCCTAGCAAAGGCCTTAATGACTTACTTGATTGGATCACAATAATAGGTAAATTAAAACTCAGTTTCGACTGAATGCCGACTACCTGTACTTCCGTTTCACATATAACTTGTACGGCATCTCCTGTTACTACACTAAATCTTTGACTACATAAGGATAATTTCAAATTTGGAAACAGTTTTTTAAATAATTCTAACGACATAACTGTTTTACAAGCGCCGGTATCTACTTCAAAATTCACAGCTTTCATATTAATCAACAGTTGTATTATAAAAGGTCCTGATGTCGTACCTATATTGACCATGTCATCTGGCTGCAGGTTATTCAGTATCTCTTCATTGAGTTGCTTCACACTACCTTTGAACTTCTTCATGCAGACTCGTGCCGTATGTCCCTTCTTATGGCACGTGTAGCATTCCCAGTTGACCGCTGGACACGTTTTGACATCGTGAAGCCTCCCGCATCGCATACAGTTGTTCCAGCGACGCTGAACTCCACTGCCGCCTGCCACCGCTTGAATGTTTGTTTCTGCCCGTGTACTCATCTCCTTGCTGTGCAATTCCGCCTGTTCCCATGAATTAGCTAACGCGCACGCCTTACTGAAGTCTAGATCCTCCTCCACAAGCATTTTCTGCTGAGTCCTCTCATTGTTCAGTCCGCTCACCAGTCGATCTCGTAACGCTTCATCAAGGAAGGCCCCAAATTGACAACTTCTGGCGAGGTCTTTTATTCCTACTATGTATTCTGAAATCGACTCTTCGTACTTCTGCTTCCTACCATAGAATTTCACTCTTTCTGCAATCACTAACTTCTTCGGACTTAAATGTTGAGAGAGCGTACGGACTAGCTCTCTATATGACTTTTCTGTCGGCTTGCTGGGTGACATCAAGTTACGCAATATTCCGTAAGTCTTCGCACCAATCAGCGTTATGAACAGTGGTGTAGTACTTTCCTCCTTGATTTTGTTTACTAGTAAGTATTGTTCAAACCTCTCCTTCCAGCAATCGAACTCTTCCTCCCCATTGTACTCCGCTATATTACCGATTGGCATTGTTTGCAGTGAGTTTTTTCCAGCTTCCTCGTCGCCAATGTTAAGTTCTAGTAATAATACGAGACAAATTGCAAATAAAATAATGTATTCATTTTCAGACAATAAAATTGACAGCCATGCCAAAACGTCAAACCCCCATAACTTCAAACCTTTACTTTTTATAAATGGCTTATGACAAAACACAACAATTTACAAACTAGCTGTGCCCGCGACTACGTCCGCGTGGACTTGATCTTTATCAGCCTGTTATAAAACGCAACGTGACTCTGTCTGTTCGTTCGTTAGTATGATTCAATTGTCAGCCCATAACACCGGGTGAGCTAGGTGCCATGTCAGTGCTCCCTTAATTTCATGTCAGCTACACTGAACTGGACAGAAAAGACGAACTATTTACATAGCCGTTTTGACCGACGTTTCATTCAGTGCATTGGTACCAACCCCGGCGGGATAAACCCTACCATCTAGGTAAGAAGGGAAGGGACCTACAGTTTAACGTGGAATCCGAACCACGGTCTGCCTCCAACGGTGGAGCGGTCACCCATCCAAGTACTGACCGCGCTCAGGGTTGCTTATCAACAGTCGACCGACCGCACCACTGACCTACCGAGGGTTCCGTATCGCCATATCATGGCTAGCGCCACTCACGCCATCATGGCGTGAGTGGCCAAAATGTGGAATAAATTATGGGCTGACATCACGGATGTTGTAGGTGATGTAGCCAACCGTGTCAGTATCCATAAAAAAAAAAAGCGCCTCTAGTGATAGATTTGCGAACTTCGTTTCTCCATACAAAATGATGCGGAGAACACGGCGTAGCATAGTACGCGGTGTAGGCTAAATCTCGTGATAAGGCTACAGATCGGGCATGTGCTCAAAAAGGGTCAAGTGCGTAGTACCCGTAACCGACGAGAATGCATGAAGAACATTATGGGAGTAGAAGAGGCGGCAGAGGTGTGTCAGGTCAGGATCGTGGCACGTGGAGATCCGTTGTCTCTGCCTACCCCACCGGGAAACAGGCGTGACGCTATGTATGTATGTATGTAAATTTGATATATTTCCATAACCATTATGGTTGTATTTTGAGCTATGAAAGGTTATTTAACATACATACATACATATCACACACGCTGAATCCCGAAAATCGGGGTAAGCAGAGCAATCGGTGTTGTGCTGCAAGAACTCTGCTAAATTACAGCACAACACAGTACACCGCAGTCACGAGTCACCGCAGTACACACAGCACAGTACAGTACACCGCACTGAATGAAACGTCGGTCTAAACGGCTATGTAAATAGTTTGTGTTTTCCGACCAGTTCAGTGTAGCCGGCACGATCAAAGGGGGAAGCACTGACATGGCACCTAGTTCACCCGGTGTTATGGGCTGACATCACGGACGTTGTAGGTGATGTAGTCAACCGTGTCAGTTTCCATAAAAAAAAAAAAAAAAAAACAACACCGACCAGCACGTTTCGCAAAGTATTCGAACAAGACATCGATCGATGAAGCAGCAAGTAAGGCACGAAGAACCACCTGCTGCATGACTTGGTGGAAGTACCGTGCCAAGGTGAGAGGTGGCGAGCCTGTCGCCCTTTAGCACGGCATCTTGTCCTTATCCCTTAGTCGCCTTTTACGACATGCACGGGCAGAGATGCAGTGAGACTATTCTTATTAAGTACCGGCCCCACACAGTACTTAATTAAAAATTATTATAATTTAATTAAAAAAATGTATTATTTATATTGTAATTCATATGTATTTAATTTAATCTATAAATAGTAATTTATACGTTTAATTAACTAGTATGTACTTATATGTATTGTATATTATAGTATACTATAATTATTTTCCTTATATTATATTTTACATTCCCACACTCAAGTCTTTTGCTACTACCTACTTATATCTCGCAACATACGACTCTCAAACATCCAAAGGTTGACTGGGAGAAATCCCTGTAAGGGATAAGTCCGCCTTTGCCCCTAATGTAAATTTCTTATTGCGTGTTTATGTTAAATGTTTTTTGGAGCAATAAAGTATTTCTATCTATCTAATATATTATGTACAAAATATATTTTTCTACATATATATAGTTACATAGGTACGTCTACATAGTACTTAGTTGGTACGAATGTTAGTAAAATTTAATAATTCATATCATAACGGTTTTCAGGCTTTCTGGAATTACGAGGCAGTTAGCAGTACAAATAAAAAAACATTTAAGTATAAATTAATAAATTATATGACATATTTCATACATTGGGGTGATGAAAATTAGTAAATACAATATGATAATTAGCCGATTTCAAAAAAAGGAGGAGGTTCTCAATTCGACTGTATTTTTTTTTTATGTTTGTCCCCTCAGAACTGTCGACTGGGTGAACCGATTTTGATTATTCTTTTTTTATTTGAAATCTGGTGCTTCCCGTGTGGGCCCATTTCAATTTGGTCAACATCGGATTGGAAAGCGAGGCGGAATCGCGAGGCCGAAGGCCGAGCGATTCCGCCGAGTACATTAACAGCAAAAAATTACTAAAAAAAACTGTGAAATAAAAAACTATTTAAAAAATATAAAAACCGCCTTCAAAAATGTATGAAATAAAAAAAATCAAACCCTAGAGTTGAAGGCGGTGCTAAAGCAAGCAAAAATAACCGACCGCCTTCAACTCTAGGGTTCGATTTATTTTTATGTCATACATTTTTTGTTTTAAATACTGCTTCGAATACCCCAAGTAAATTTGTATCCATTACACAATTTAGCGAAAAAAGCAAACATAGCCAATTATAAATTCAAGAACCATTTATAATCCCGCACATTTAAAAAACGAATTGCCAACTTACTCAATGACATGTTCTCTGAAAACAAAAAAAACAAGAAAAACACAACTATTAGATCATTCAAAAACAGCGGCGACTCCTGGTCCTGAATATTGGGTTGGCTCTGGCTAAGGATTATTTTTTTTCATAATTTCATAACTTAGGTACCTACGCGTTAATTTATTTCTACCACAATGAGTTCAAAAACTGAAAGACGATTACGATATAGATAGTTTATAATATTTAGTTTAAATGATTTATTTTGCTCACTTACGATTTATTTGTCTGTAGATAGGTACCTACTGGTTACGTCAAAGCTGTCGAGTTGCAGCCGACAACAGCGACGTCTCCTCTGGCACGACGACGACGAGACAGGCATACAAGCTTGAATTGTTACATTTTATTTGTACATGAAGTCCACTCTTCGTTCCACAGACAAGAAATTTTCGATGACTCGATCGTGAAAATCTTCTTTCTTCCTCAATTTTGTTAGCAACTCTTTTTCCACAGATATGTAAGAGTGCCAAATTACTGAGTCTCTCTTGTCCTTGAGTGCTCCGTAGATAGCTCGGTAGGAGTTTGCCATTATAATTACCAATAAATCACTTTAAATTTAACAACACTGCACAGGATTCATCCATACAAAGTTCATACCTACATAACGGAATATAATGCAGCTATCAAACTCGCGAGCCAATGCGCACACACACGCGCACACAACACACCTAGCCTAGCTCGCTAGTCGCATCGCATCGCACTTCGCACAGCACAAGAATACTCGTCGTGTGGACGCAGCGCGCACACACCCACACACGCAATACACACACACTAGCTCGCTCGCTAGCTCGCTCTACTCGCTACCGCGTCACTAAATGCACTCCCCGCTGCGCCAACTCGAAAGGCTGATCAGCGGGTCCGCGCGGGACGGGGGGGGACATCGGTCGCTTCCGCCTTGTATGGAATACGATGGCGCTTCAAAATGTAGCCAACCGGCCAATGAATGCCTTGATGTGTCGTCATTCGTCGTCGCCCGCGTTTGACGCGCGCGAAATTTCAAATTATGTAACGGGTACGGGATTGACGTTTTATCTTATTAATCGTGGATTATATGACATAAATAATATAACTCCGAAATGTTTTCACATTTATTTCAGCCTGATACTTCTGTATTAATGGTGTCATTCATTTTATTCGGTTTGGCGGCGCCAACCTCGCCAACTGAGAGGAGTCGCCGCTGTTCAAAAAATACTATCCCCTATCACAAGCGCACGGGCATAACATGCAAGTAACATCGCCAGTCTAAATCAGGATGTCAGCCTCGATAGCTCAGTGGTGCAGACAGTCAACTGTCGCTGGGTGCAGTCAGTACTTGGATGGGTGACCGCTGACCGTTGGAGCTAATCTGTGGTTGGAGGCTGACCGAGGTTCGGATTCCTCGTAAAACTGTAGGTCCCTTCCCTCCTAATCTTACTTGGTGGTAGGGTTTAACCCGCCAGGGTTGATACCACCGCACTGAATGAAGGTCGAAACGGCTATGTAAATAGTTTGTTTTCCGACCAGTTCAGTGTAGCCGGCACGATCAAAGGGGGAAGCACTGACATGGCACCTAGTTCACCCGGTGTTATGGGCTGACATCACGGACGTTGTAGGTGATGTAGCCAACCTGTCAGTTTCCATAAAAAAAAAAGAAAAATCAAAGCAGAAATGCAGGCATGTACAAGACAATTAGTATCTACATACAAGGAATTTCGACATCACGTCATGCGGGGTTGAAAAAAAAAAGTCAAGTGAACCATGTTTACGTGCCGAAGGTTCCGTAACCGCTGCATCGCATTCATCTAATTATATTTTCTACTAAGGTGCGGTCAGTACCCTAAATCACGAAATTGCGATTACTACGCTACGCCGTGTTCTCCGCATCATTTTGTATGGAGAAACGAGCGCTGCTCCGTTTCTCTCTACAAAATGATGCGGAGAACACGGCGTAGCGTAGCGTAGCGTTGTAGGTTAAATCTCGTGATAAGGGTACTGATTTTGGATGGGTGGCCGTACGAACGTTCAAGTTGGCGTTGGTTCGGATTCTACTCCACATGAAACTGTATTTTCATCCCTTTATCTTACTCTGTACATATTTCGGATTGGTAGGTATATCAGCACTGAACGAAGGCAGGTCGAAAAAAACGGCTTTAAAAATTATACGTGTCTTCTGCCCAGTCCAGTGTAGCCGGCACGACTAAAGGAAAGACTGACATGGCACCTCGCTGACACTGACTGACTGGCTAAAACAATATTTCCTACTTCCATCTTAATTATTATTTTGAGATCTAAATAAAATTAAAGCGAAGTTTCTACGGGCCACCGGCGGCGGCGGGGCGGCGGCCGTGTAACGTAATTTATTTTTTTATTGAAAGCGCAACATGTGGCGCCGAGCCACCCATAAGGTGTCTAACGACGCTCATGATTTCGCTTGGGATGGCTCTGCCAAATAACGGCTTGCGCCTCTATGTTTTTTATTATTTATTAGTGATGGTACATTCCGTTTACGGTCTAGTAGCGTAATCGCTTTGAGTTAATAAAATACCACAAATTAAAATACCTTTTTGTCAGGTCTTGGTCCAATACAGTTTCTTGTTGAAAAAAAATATATACTATGAGTAGGATTATTGGAACTATAACGCAGAATGAGGTCCTTCTGGATCGCAGCCACCATCTGCCGAAGACACCCATCTATGCACACAAACGTTGCTTTTTAAAGCAGGACGGACAGACAGACAGACGTAGGCTTAGTAATAGGTCCCGTACGACGGATACGGAACCCTAAAAATGTCAAAAATAATTTTCGTTTGGTTACTTTTTTTTTTTTTTTAAACGAGTCGGGGACCGCTAAGTAAAATACCCGCACAGCTCTGAATTTTTAGATTTTATTTACTTATTCTAAACGGAAATTATTTGTAATTTACCTTTATTTCAAGCTTTCTTTAAATAAAAAACAAAACCGCACGTACATCGGTCCACTTTTTAAGATAATTTATTTTCTGATTACTTAATTACTTGATTAAAAACAAGAACCGCCCCGATTAAACCAGCTTTCTAATAAAAAAAAAACCGTATCCAAATCGGTCCGTCCGTTTGGGAGCTACGATGCCACAGACAGACACACCCATATACACACACACGTTAAACTTAAAAAACATCCCTCCGTTTGCGAAGATGTGCTAAGAATACACATGTGAAACAATCTAACAATCCATACCGATGTTAGTGATTAGATTTCACTTGCTTGACTGTACATTTTTTGTTTATAAACAACATAACAATGTCTGGAATAACAATACATATAACAATGACCAACGACGTTTCGCCCCAAATATTTCATAAAAATTGCGAATGAATGAATCAGGAAAACCGGCCAAGTGCGAGTCGAACTCGCGCACCGAGGGTTCCGTATCGCCATGTCATGGTTAGCGCCACTCACGCAATATAAGGTGCTTCGTTATTCATGTCAAATGTTTCGGGAGGGCTCAAATTAACACTTTACGTAAAAAAAAACATGTTTATAGGAGCATTTTTTCTCCTAACAATTTTTTTTATCAAATAGCTGTAAAAACCAATCATGCTATAGACCCTTACCAAACAAGAAACGTAGGCACACACACCGCACACGTAGGTAGGTAGCTAATTTTAGAGCGGCGGCGCGCTAGTGACCTTGTGCCTTACATACAACAAACAGCTGTTCTGCGTTTGAACATAGTACAGTCATTGACCCCGTACAATGCAAACTACCTACTGTTACACACAGGTCTAGTTTGTTGTATGGGAGCCCCCCTTCATTTTTAACATTTTCCTTTTATTATTATTTGTTGTTATCCGCCATAGTAACACATATTCTGTGAAAATTTCAACGGGCTACCTATTACGGTTCAAGAGATACAGCCCTCGGACAGACGGATGGAAGGACGGGCAGACAGACGGCGGGGGCTTAGTAATATAGCCCAGTAAATAGAGACCAAAAGAGGGGGGTTACCTTACAAACGGTCCGGTAGTTCTAAATTTTTGATATGTTGTCTAGGATGGTTAGAAGTATTTAAAATATAAAATGCACAACTCCTCCCCCCCCCCCACCCCCTCCGCGCCCGCCGCCATATTGAAAAAACCAAAAAAAATCGGCACTTTCTTCAGATGTTTGCTTATATCTTCATTTTCGTGCATTTTAGCTATAAAAAACTTTACTCATTGTTGTAGATAATTAAACACTCGGGCATCTCTTGGTGGGCGAATATTGTAGCGCAAACGAAATTTCCGAAGCGCTGCAGCGTAGGATTCACCATTCTTCAAATAAGCTGCTATTGCAAAAGCGCGGTGCAATCCCGTTCAACGCTCCATGGTGATTACTAAACCCGCAGATTGCGCGCGTCGATCGAGATCACTCCCTGCTTTCCCGTGCCAACCGTTCCAGCGCAATTCAAATTTGAAATGTGAACTTTCTCGCTGGACACACTTTACTTACTGGCCACAAATCTATATTATAAAATCGAAAAACTAGAACGAGATAAACAAAACGAGACAGAGCGGGATGGCGCTCTACGAAACTTTCTTACCACGTTTCTCCCAAACGGCGCACTATTTCTTGGGAATTTGTATGTAACTCCATTCCTTGACCTCGGCAATCGCGAAAAACTTGAGATGATATGATATCGGGTGGGTAAATTTTGTATAATAAGCAAAATAAAATCGCAAATTCGAATTTCGAGCCAAAATAGAACGAATTCATTGGCTATGTCGGTGCTATGTCAAAATAAGAAAAAGTCGTGCGTGACATTTCTTTGGTTGGTTTCGAGATTTAAGGCCGATTTACACAGATAAATAAAATAAACAGTACCGAGTTAAGTTGATGTTGTATACCAAGTAGTCAAGCAAGACTATCGATACTAACAGTAAAACAAATATTATCGATAGGGAGAGGGGGAGGGGTAAAGGATAAAGGTAGAGGGGGAGAGTGAGGGAGGGAATATAAGAGAAGCGATCGTTTATTATACCTAATATTTGCTTTTATATCGGATTTGCTATTCAACCGCGAGCGAAGCTGCGGGCAAAAGCTATTAATTATGATAAACACAAAAAAAATATTTTTTTTGTTGTTATTGAAAGCGCGACATCAAAGTTTTTTTGGAGTATGAGAGACTCCAGGTAGGTGTTTACGTGACTATTTTTAATGAAATTATTTTTATTGTTTTATTGAAAAATTACATCTAATGATAAAATTATTGAGCGTTGGTTGGAGGAAGAGCTTAATAGTGAAGAGGAATTACTAAACGCAAAATGCAGTGATGTGGATGTGGATATTGGTGACGATTGGCAAACAATCCGGATCGGATTCAGAAATCAACGGCGAAGAAGAGACGAATATAGTGAAAGAAAATACCGAATTTTGACCCCAAAGTACGCCTTCAGTTTTTTCTTCGTCAGACGAAGATGACATCCCCTTTCAACAATTGAGATCGAGTCTATTTGCCTAGGGTGCTCACAAATGATGTGCAGGCTCTGCCGCGAAAAGTTGTAAAGTCTGGTGCTTGCAATTTTATATAAATTTGGCCATTTCTACTATAATTTATGAAAGGATATATTAGTTGATTGTTAAATTCTTACAAATTAATGAAGAAAAGTTCCTAACTTACGCCATTTTTCTTCTTTTAATTTATCATTACCGTAAGTCGTTAATTTGTAGTTTTTCTAACGTGTAGAACAGATTTAAGTTTATTTGATAAATGTCGTTGATTTTTTAAGCTATTATAATTATTGTCATAAATAAAAAACTATGAAAACAACATATATATTTTATTTTCATTTATCTTCTTATAGCATAGTTTTTTTTTTCGAGAGCTGCGAAGATAGGAGTCTGAGATACTCTAGGTAGGTAGTTACGCGAGTGAAATAAGAGGTAGGTAGGGTTAAACGCGACCACCTTATTCAGAATGCTCAAATGCAACTAATTAATGGCACAATAAGCATTGGTAATATATTTTTTTTTTTGTTAGCTGTGTGTTTTTACGTCAATTTAAAATAAAACACATGCTCCAGCTAGTTCAAATTATAATGTATTCTTCAAAACTAACCCATTACTATATAACTACATACTTAACTAAGTATTACAACTAAATGACTCCAAGCATCACTTATCAAACGCGGTACAGCAATACTTTCCATACACTGGATCATATAAAATAATTATTTACCTTATATAGACTGAACATAAACATTGATTCTGTATTTATTTATTATTATAACAATTTTGTCACAAAATATACATACTCGTATATATTTAGTTCATTAAATGTGTTTACATGGAAATTTAAATGACTTTTTTTTCAATCTAGTACTGGCAACATTGCACACGGTTGTACATTATCTGATGGCTTGGGAATGCGCCAAGTTCGAGAGCTGGCAGCCGCGGCGCACTGCCGCGCGCGCTACCATTTAAGATGCGACCGCACTAGGAGTAACTGGATTGCAGCGGAGCAGCGGCACTAATTCGTTCATACAAACAGCTCGCCGTGTGCTGCAGCGCTGTGCGGCTGGCTGTCAGTGCGGTCTCACTCTTACTGAAAGCAACTCGCGAGTACTATCTATTAATTTGTATAATAATAAAAAAAAAAATTATTACATTTTTAATAAATGTTCATGTAAACTAATGGACAGAGCATCTTACAAATAAAATTTACACGTGATGAAAAATATTTTTTTTTTACTTTACACTATATTATTCAATTTGTATAGGTGTAGGTTTAGTCGAGTTTATCGCCTGACTACACTGTGTGTGTGAATGTGTGTTTGACAGCCCACGTGACTGAGTTGGCTCAGAAATGTGAATTTCTAGGGAACTCACGAAAACTCACAAATAGCAACATTCATCATTGCCTGCCTTCGAGAATTATTAAGTTTGTATGGTTGCAAAACGCAATAAATGGAACCTTGTGCTGATAACGAGGCACACTAGTACATACTTTACTAGGCACGGCGCACGGCGCGCGCGCAATCGTAACCAACCAACCAACCCATAGACCACAACACTACTGCAGCTTTCAAAAAGAAAACAGTATAATGCGCGGGGCGGATCTCGGCGTGTCGCCGCGCGCCGCAGCGGTTCGTCAGTGTTCTCCCTCGCACCCGCACCGTACTTGTATAGTGTATTCGCGTGGCGCGTCGCCCGCTGCGGTGACGACACGCCGAGATCCGTCCCGCTACCTATAGTAATGTCCCAAAAATACGTAAAAAAAAATCATTTCAAAAGTAGGAATTTAACCCGGGATCACCTGATTGTAAAGCATTACCTTTAACCAACGCTTAGGCAAATATCGGCAACACTTAATTCACAATATCACGTGACAGAAAGCACAAAACCTAACCATATCCCATTTTAAATATTCGCGCCCTAACGGATCAAACACCAGCGCGCTGTCATGTGACATCACATGAAGCGCGCTGACTCTAGGTAGACGGACTCGTGCAAAACGAATCGCTTGCGACGTGGCGCACGCGCGGCTATTCACGATATAGCGTCCTTGTTTGACGCTCGTGCGCCGCACGCAGAACTCCATTTCGGTCCATACTGTTTCGATGAAGTATCTTTTGTCTCACGCGCCAGCGGTGTTTTGCCGATTCCCATACATTCAGTATGGGAGACCCGCCGCGGGCGTTTTCGATTCCGCACGGGCGCGCTAGCGATGGCACGGGTTTACTCGCAATAATGTACCTTGTGCTCTATAAATTAAGGTCGAATTCACATTCGTATATTTGGAGTACGATCTTTATGGTTTTAACGTAGTTATATTGTAAGGTAAGATAATATTATTTATTTTGAGTGAAGTGAAGACTTCTCGTGGTATGCACGATCGCACGTGCGGTGCACGATCGCACTTTAGGACCAGCCGCCAATGCATAAATACCTTATTGTGGCTATAATATTTTACACTTTATAAACGACACACGCACAAAGAATTTTTCTAACGGTGGTAAATTATAACTTGAAAAAAAAATAAAAAAAATTTAAATGTCTTCGCGGCACTTCTACACTTATTTTATGTTCTGTGGCGTCATCGACAATGCCGGGCGACAATATTCTTCTTCAAATGTTAAAATTGAGTGACTTCTCTTGTGAAGTGGGAAGTTGCGCTAAGTCACACTTGCGAAGGTCACACTTGCGAAGGTCACAAGCCCCGACAGTAGCAGTACATGTTGAGGTCCGGACGGGTGGCGCTGATGCATTGCGGTTCGTTCCTGTAACTGAAAAAAAAGGTTTTTTAATTTCATTATTTTTCACCAACGGAGTAAGAGGGAGAGTAAGCAACCTCGTTAGATAAACGAAGGGACCGACTACAGTTTTAAGTTGAATCCGAACCGCGGTCAGCCTCCAACGGTCGAGCGGTCACCCATCCAGGTACTGACCGCGCCCAGGTGTGCTTAACAACAGTCGACCGACCACCCCACTGACCTACCGAGGCTGCATGATCTTATCCTACTTTGCAAAATGTGGCAATCGGTGTTGTGCTGTGATTTTGCAAAGTTCTTACAGCACCACACCGATTACTCCGCTTTCCCCCATTGTCGGGATACTACATGTATGATATGAAAGTATATTCGAAAAGGTTAAAGATACAGTGGAGTAAGACATACACACCCCATCCTCAAGTAATGAATACACAGGTTGATGATATTTTCATGAATCGGAGAAAATGTATACTCACGCGGTGATCCTGGAGATATCTCTGTTGGTGAGATGGAACTGTTTGCTATTCAAGTTGTAAGTCATAGAAGCCTCGTATATGCCGTTGCCTGGACTCACTATTATCTGCAATTTCGAACAATAAAAAGAACATTAGTTCGGTCTATTGAATCAATATTTCAAAAAATGTATAAGTAATCAAATCTATTCTACCGCACTGAAGATGGAAATTTGAAGATACCCGAAATAGTTGTACCACTTGAGTAGCCTTGAAACTTTGAAATATTTTGAGCCAGACTCTTGAAACTTTCAAATAATTTGACCTAGACCCTTCAAACTTTCAAATAATTTGAGCTAGACTCTTGAAACTTTCAAATAATTTGAGGTAGACTCTTGAAACTTTCAAATCATTTGAGCTGGACTCTTGAAACTTTCAAATCATTTGAGTTAGACTCTTGAAACTTTCAAATAATTTGACCTAGACTCTTGAAACTTTCAAATAATTTGAGGTAGACTCTTGAAACTTTCAAATCATGTGAGCTGGACTCTTGAAACTTTCAAATCATTTGAGTTAGACTCTTGAAACTTTCAAATCATTTGAGCTAGACTCTTGAAACTTTTCAATCATTTGACCTTCCCTACGTTGTCGGCACTAAAATTATTTTGTTCAACTTTACCTTAGCCTGGTAGTAGTGGTTGGATATTTTCGTTGTGCCATCGAAATATCCCAAATAACCGTCTAAGTCTATATTCTTCCTAAAAGACAACAGATTGGCGTTGGGTATTCGTCGAGACACAGTGTCTACGGCGGTCATGGTTCGTGGAACGCACTTTGCCCTGTAAACAATGAAAATGAAATTATTGTTATCGTAATACAATTTATTTATTATTTATGAATTCTTATGTATAATGTGACGATGCCTCAAGATCACGCTTTTAATTGTTTGATAATGTGTGCTAATAAATGGATTTGATTTGATTTGAACAATATATTTTATTGTTTGTAGGGTTCTGTATGGAACAGAAAAAGACCCCCTCTCCCTCCTTTTTTTCTGTCAGAAAAAACTTATTGGTGCATGTCGTCTGGAATCGAACCTCGGACCTTGAGATCGAGATCCCGAGCCATAGGCCGCACCGACCACCCACCGCTGTTGTTTGTAATGTATGTATATTTAAAGTCTGTAATAATGTCTGCGAAAACACTGCTGTCCACAGGACACCGCTTGTTTGTGTTTAGTAGTTTTTGTTAAATTAAATATTGATTTAATTAATAAACTACTTATTTAAATTTGTATTCTGAAACTGTCCAACTTGTGTTACACAACAGCTCGCCATATGTTACAGCAATCTGAATTGGCTGATGGACAGGCAATCCAAACTAAGTCTCAACAACAAGCTCATCCTGTACAAGGTGATAATGATACCAGTATTGACCTACGGGATACAACTGTGGGGGACTGTCTGTTTGTCCAGGCGTCACGTTAAAACTGTCGCTTCTATTATCGTGACATTTCATCAATAAACAAAAAAATATCTAGAAAGTGCACTTGCGAAATATCATCCATCACGCTCAACTATCAAACAGCTGAGCAGTGACGACAAAATATAAAAGTATGTATTACAATATTTAATATTTTACCAGGAGGGGTTACCGTGCACATATATCCCGCGGTCCAGTTGATCAACCAGACGAGAGCTGATCAGATTGGTCAAATTGTAGGTGTTTTGTAATGAAAAGCGGCAGTGTAAACAAAATCATCTTTGCGAGCCGGAACGACATGAGAAAAACTTTTAAGAAACGTAGCGGTGATTTTACGAACCGGAACGGCGTTCCGATGTGTTCCGGTTCAATTCAAGCACTGCACGTAGAGGACCAGACATACGAGGAGGGTTATCAATGGATGCCTTGACTCACACGACCAACATCACTTAGAAAATATGCTTATGGTCACATTCCGATTGCAGATGGCGCAAGCACAAAAAAAACTTTTAAAATGAATTTCTCCAACAGACCTCTCGTCCTCCGTCAGCTGATTGATAAAGTCGAGCAGTGCGAAGCCGGCGCGGAGGAACATGTCGTCCGTCGGCTCCACGGGTTGCCACTTGAGGCAGGTGCACCAGTGCGGCTCGATGCCCGCCTCACTGCACGAACGGTTCGATGGTATCTGTAAGTGTATCATGTGCCGTAGACGTCAGCTGATTGATAAAGTCGAGTAGCGCGAAGCCGGCGCGGAGGAACATGTCGTCCGTCGGCTCCACGGGCTGCCACTTGAGGCAGGTGCACCAGTCCGGCTCGATACCCGCCTCGCTGCACGAACGGTTTGATGGTATCTGTCAGTGTATCATGTGCCGTAGACGTTAGCTGATTGATAAAGTCGAGTAGCGCGAAGCCGGCGCGGAGGAACATGTCGTCCGTCGGCTCCACGGGCTGCCACTTGAGGCAGGTGCACCAGTGCGGCTCGATGCCCGCCTCGCTGCACGAACGGTTCGATGGTATCTGTAAGTGTAACATGTGCCGTAGACGTCAGCTGATTGATAAAGTCGAGCAGTGCGAAGCCGGCGCGGAGGAACATGTCGTCCGTCGGCTGCCACTTGAGGCAGGTGCACCAGTGCGGCTCGATGCCCGCCTCGCTGCACGAACGGTTCGATGGTATCTGTAAGTGTAACATGTGCCGTAGACGTCAGCTGATTGATAAAGTCGAGCAGTGCGAAGCCGGCGCGGAGGAACATGTCGTCCGTCGGCTACCACTTGAGGCAGGTGCACCAGTGCGGCTCGATGCCCGCCTCGCTTCACGAATGGTTCGATGGTATCTGTAAGTGTAACATGTACTGTAGAAGTCAGCTGATTGATAAAGTCGAACAGCGCGAAGCCGGCGCGGAGGAACATGTCGTCCGTCGGCTCCACGGGCTGCCACTTGAGGCAGGTGCTCTGTGTATATAAGGTCTTTCTAAATTAGTTAATAGTACCTACGCTAAGGGGGAGTTCTGTATCGGAAATAGATCACTTTTGAAGAACAAAGAATTTTTTTTTTTTACAAAAATTTTATTTTTATTTTTAAATAATTTTTTTTCTTAATCGTTTCAGTTTCATGCCAGGAACAAAAAAGTGTTTCGACACATGGATCCTCTTTCTTTCAGAAATTGTGAAAACCCACAATTTTAGTTTTATTAGTATGGAATAGAAAGAATTTGATTTTTTTACCAACTTACACGTGTTACACCATAATGGTAATAAAGACTTTTTTGTTACAGTTATGAAACTAAATCGATTAGGCTATAAAAATCAACCACCTATTTTTTTATTTAAATACATAAAAAAAATATTTTACATAAAAAAAGCCCAAGGTTCAAAACATTTTATATAGGTTTTACTCCCTATATGATACAGAACCCCCCCTTAGCGTACTATTAACTAATTTTGAAAGACCTTATATATCAAAATCAAATCAAATAGTTTATTTGTTCAGGCACTTGTTCCATATCGCACACACAACAAATTCAAATATAGCATTCAGTAAAAAGTAGATATAAAAATATTAAAATAAATACAAATTAAATTAATTGAAATAAAAGTAAAAATGCGTCTTCAGTCGGTACCTACAAAAAAATTAAAATTAAAATTAAAATTGTCTACACTTACTAATATTTACAAAAATAAAATAATAAAATTGTCTTTAATAAAAAATATAAATTATTCCTAATACCTAATACTTAATAATTTATTTTAAAAATTCATAATAATATATGTATATGGCGACTAGAATATTATAAGGTCTTTCATTAGTAGGTAACTTTACGCTAAGATTTGTATGTGTATAAGATACTGATACCCATTTTTTTTTTCGTATATCAAATACCTACCCATCCTACTAAAATAATAGTTTATTGAACAATTATTTTATAGCATGGCATGAGTAGGTATTTGATATCGTAAAAAAAATAAATGGGTATGGGAACGTGATCAGTATGTGATACACATACACATACACCCCTTAGCGTAAAGTCACCTACCTACTAATGATAGACCTTATACAGGGTGTTCGGCACATCGACCGACAAGTTTTTTTTGTAGGTAAGTGGGGTCATTTGCAACGTTTTGACCCATGATACCCTTTGTCAGAGGTCACGTGGTATCGAGATACGATTTATTTTTCTTTATTTTTTAAAATTACCAAAATCCCAGCTTTAAAAACTTGTAACTTTTTTGTTTATGATTGTATCAGCACGAAATAAAATTAATTGAAAATTAGGCACAGAGACAGAACAGAACGACAAAATTAGGGATAATTTGCAAGAGTGCCCGTGCGACCGCTACATGTTCTAAATTTGAAAATGCTCCCGAAAACGCTCTCAATACGGGAAGCGACCACCGATTAGTGCCCGTGTTGTCGTTGTGTTCTGTCTCTGTGCCTAATTTTGACCATATAGTGAATTATTTGTATGACATGTAGTATACCGTTGGAAAGGGCGTAAAATAGCAAACTTTTTATAAGAAAATGAAGCACTCAATTGCTGTTAGTTTTTTTATAAATGAATTAAGAAATTAAGATTCTGTCACATTTTTACTCGTTCTCGGGACTTTGGGAGGTCATAAAACCTTTTCGTGGTATTAACTTCATCAAATAGTATTTTTTCTAGAACAATGGGTACGTGGGTGGACGGTGTTGTGCTGTAATTTACCAGAGTAATTTCAGCACAACACCGATTACTCTGCTTACCCTGATTGTCGGGATACAGCGTGTGGTGTGTGTGTGGTATATAGCCTATAGTAAGCCTGACAACTACCTCTTTACATCTGTGTAAACCGCATCAAAATCAGTTAAGCGTTTCCGGAGTTTATCTCAAACATACACATACATACAGACAGATGTTACCTTTTATAAGAAGTAGAGATAGAGAAAAGAAGATAAGAGATTAGGTTATCCTCCCATCCCCTCTCTCCGTGGACACTGAAACGCCCCCCCCCCCCCCCCCCCTCTGGTCAAGCAGTCCAACTGACGCGGACTCCTTGTCTGAACCAGACTAGGTGGTTGCCTTCGATTTAAAATTAAACCTACCTAACACGTCATCTCTACGGAACCTATCTAACCTACCCTGTCCTACTTTAATGACGAAAATTTCAGTTTTCGTGAAAAATTAATACCGAAAGGATTACATGATTTAAATGTTGGTTTAGTTATAACTAGGCTACAGGAAAAGGAAAGAGGAAAATTCTGAAAATGTCTATGGAGGAAAAGCTGAAAGAAAGAAGGCTAAGTAAGTTTCCGCAGATTTGAATCCCGAAGAAGGAAATTAAGATTGGAGAGTTAAGAATTCGTAGAGTTTATGTGAAGCATAGATTAATGATGAAGCTAGATGGGTAAAATAATCGAGAGAAGTTAGTATTAGGTTCGATTTCATTGTGGAGAAAGGCTGAAAATAAGGGGAGATAACTCGAAGCATTACGAAGAGAAGCTGTAAAGTAAAACGTTATTTCGAATTCTTTATGGAAAGTAAAGCTGTAAGAAAATTGGCTATCCGACCTCTCTCGCTGAGGTCGGCCGCGAACGGTCGCGCGTCGGACAACATTAAGAAAACCCAATCACTCGTAAAGAAAATTACGTGTGAAAACTTCCTTACGCTCGTTCGTTCTTCCTTGAAGCTCTAGAAGATTGAAGCAACCGACCCAATGGGGGTCGTTCGACATTTAGAAGAATCCGGCGTAGTTCACTTACCTTGGAAAAGCTTTAGCTTTTTTATATGTAAATACCCCTATGTATGTCTCTAACTATCCAGCGACGTCTAGACCTATCTCCTACTCTCCTCGTCGTTCTCCCTGTCTCTACTCAAGCAATTAAATGACCTAGGGAGGCTATACGGTAAAGATATATGTATATACTTGTGTTGATGAGGTTATTAATAGGTCGCGGGACTGATACTCGTCGAATGGTGTGTAAGATTGTGTGCATTAAATTTAGATTCGGACAAACAGATATCGAAATAATAGGCAGTTTATTATATATAAGTATATGTGAAAAATATGAGTATGTGCGATTATAGAATTTAGGTTTTGTTAGCAAGAAGTTACTGCTACGCCACCGTCCAAATTCCCCTACTTCGTTCCAAGGTTCGCCCAGCGCTAGGCTGGGCCGTTTCCTTGGAAGGAAGTGCGTAACCCGAATCCACCACAAGGTTGATTTGGGAGGGAGAGTTTTACTCAACCCCTCCCAGGTGTCAGACGACTGTGCCGAATACACCCCTTATCCAAAGTACGGTTTGTGTGTTGGTGATGAGAGCACTGAGCGTGCTACGTAGCGAAGATAATGAACTCAGTCAGGCTAGCATGGTTAGCAGATTCCTTTCCTCGTTCGTTGATGCGACGAAGTCGGTTTTGAACTCGGGAAGGCTGGCATGGTTAGCCGATTCCTTTCCTCATTCATTGATGCGAAGAATGGTTTTGAACTCGGGAAAGCTAGCATGGTTAGCAGATTCTTTTCCTCGTTCATTGGTGCGAAGAAAATGTTTGGAGAAGTTGTAACGAAGATCCATGGTGCTACCCCCTAAAGGTCAGACTTCATTCGATTAGCTCATCTTAACCCATCATCCGCTAATAAAGCTGTCCGAAGCGTAGCGAAGCGTAGATAGTGAGTTGAAACCGTATCCGCTATGGTTAAGCGTCAGCTCAAAACACTGTTTTCGAAGCGTAGAGTGTGATTAGTACTGACCGGCATGGTTAGCTCAATCCCAGTACCTCTCACGTTTATACGTAGCGTAGCGTAGCGAAGCGTAGCCTACCTAACCTTAAAACTAGGGTGACAACTTTATGAAGGAATGATAGATTATACGAGACCTCGACGCTATTTATTAGGAAGTGAGCAACTTCCGGTTTCCTCGTGAAGAAATTACGTTTAAGTCTTGTTGATAACGAAACATTACGTCTCGTGGGTCAAAGGAGGTGGCTTTACGCACCTAACACATTTACATTTAATTACATACTATCCGATGCAGGCTCTTTCCTTACACTTCCGAATAGATGTCGCAAAACTATACCGCTTTTCCTACATGTTTTATTTTACGAAGAGCTGTTAGCCGCCCTTGCAAAACAAATATCTAGACCCGATTGGTCGTGAAATTACTGTGTATAAATCAAGAGGAAGTTTTGATTTAATACACGGATAAGGAACGTATCATGGGTCAGCTGACTGTCACCTATGCTAAACCACAATGATTCTCATATTTACATTTAAAGCTACTTCTCTGGCAGCCATCAAAGCAAAGCAAAACCTTAATTCTACTTCCCTAAATACACATTCGTAACTAGATAAAAGAAAAAAAATAATAAAAAAACTTGACGAATAACTGAACGAATTGTGCATTATAACTATATTGTGTGATGCTTGATAGTTAATCATGTTTCGCCTGTCTATGTGTTCAACCTTTCTGGTACAAAATATAAACGAACCGAATGAAAATGTATATAAATTGTGTGATGTGTTATAACTAAGTGTGTAAAATAATATACATATAGAAACCATACATATCCCTACACCGTACATCCGCCTTCTACTCGCTACCTGTCTATTCCTATCGGAGTAGTGCAAATCAAATCTATCCGTAGACCTCGTCGACTACAGTTATGGCGAATCTAGCTCTTCTACTTCTATTCTACGCTAATGTAAACTCGTGACCTCGCCAAGACAGAACGGGTAACTTCACATTACATTGTTCTGAGCGGGGAAGTAAATAACTGTGGAGCCTACAATATACACATTACATCATTGTCGACGAAAAATAGGCAATTGTAGCCTATTTCAGAATCGTCGATCCACCTGTAAATTACATGCAGAACAGTAACCCATTACAGGCATTTTGTTCTTACACACACGCTGGTATTATTCGCTGAAACATGACATTTTGTGAATTGAAGAACACAGTGCTGGAATAAAAATACACAATATTCGTAGCTTCAGGCGACTGTAGGATTCTCTCCTCCTTGTAGCTAAATAAACTGTAGGTAACCTTTGTCCCTTGCTGGAAAAAATACATGGAAGAACTCCGAAGAACAATTCAAAGTTTCTCGTAGCAGAATAGATATAAAAGTAAAGAAATTAGTCTATCACTCAATACTGAGCCGATAATTCTTCTACAGGCTGATGTCATGTTCCACTCTATTTTAACTCCGTCCTCTCCGAGAGTCCAGATTAAGGTGAGCCGCAATACGGTCTCGCAAATAAATATTACCGACGAGTTAGGAAGGCTGCATTCAATTTATTACTCTAAGTTCAACTCACAAGGCGGAGTTGGAAAATCATCGTTTATTTAGGCATTAACAGATTTTTGTAAGACCTAGGTCCACGCCCTAGAGATAGGCTTTTAGCCAGTTTTTTCCCTGTCAGTTGAGCCACTGTGGTATGTTGTCTAGGAAAAAACTACTGTCCATGCCATTCTAAGTTTCGCGCACTGTTTTAAATTGGGCAGAAAAAAAAATCAAATAAAGTATTCCCTAACCACTCGGCTAGGCCGATATGAATACGTGTCGCTCCTTAAGCCGTGCCCTCTCGACTGTCCCGAGTCGCGCTCGTCCCTCCGGCTCCAGCATCCCCGAGACGTTCCCCCTACTCCCTGCGCGCACGCACCCCCTCGCGTCTACCCCCGCGTCCCGCGTTGCCTGCAAATCTATTTTTAACTCTCCCACCCTCCATCAGACTCGCAGCCTAAATATGAAATTTATAAACCTCTCGCTTGTACCTATTGAATGTAAACTATATCTGTTGCGCGTGTCTATGCGTCGACGTTTCCTATACTAATCAATACCTATGTTCACACAGCCCAGTGCTACCGAAGACCGATTTACACGGCGCCCGTTCTACACGGCACCCTATAAATATTTGATATTATTTAAAAATAAAAAATGGAACGACCATAGGTCCGTTTCAACACCTCCCCCTAAACTCAACCCACCACTTGAAAGCCACCCCCAATATGGATACAATTACTTAAAATCCTAAAATCTAACTTTGCAATCTAAATTATTTTAATAATACGTTTAATTTAAAGGTTGATTTAGCAAAAAAGGTTAAACACGTAATTCTTTATTTCATACCAAAAGTCTAAATATGAATTGGCGTATTCCTAAAATTTGAGAAATGATGGGTTCCCCATACAAACTGTCATCCCCTATTTCACCCCCTTAAGGTGTTTATTGAGACAAAAGGTAGCCTATGTCCTTCCTCAGGATGCAATCATGTGCAAATTTTTATCGAAATCTGTTCAGCGGTTTAGGTGTGAAAAGGTAACAGACAGAGAACAGAGCTACTTTCGAATTTATAATATTTTTATTATTTATTCGTTTATTGACACATTTCTTTTTTATATTAATTTTACATAAAAAACTTAAATCTAAAATTAATATAAAATAACAAAATGGAATTTCCACCACCGGCGGCGGGGCGAACCCAGGCTACCGATGGTCGGACCCGAGAGAGAGAAACCTTCGGACAATTCGAGCGGTGTCGAGCAAGACCGCCTTCTGCATCTGACCCTTGATCCAAGCAAGTGGCTCTAGTGAGAGCCTCTTGAGATGATGGTCGAGGCTCTTCGCTATCAGCCCATGCGCAGACACGACTATGGGCACAACGATCGTCGAGTCCACGGGCCACATGTCGGTAACCTCATGAGACAGATCGATGTATTTTAACATCTTTTTATTATTATTATTCCTTTATTAACACATATATTTACAATAATTTTACATATAATAAACTATACCTAAATATACAAAAATTATATATAAAATTATTATAAAATAAATGGAGTTTCCACCACCGGCGCGCCGGTGGTGGAAAGCTTGGGCATTCCAAGGTGGTGGTCGGTAGCTTGGGCTCGCCCCGCCGCCGCGGCGGCGGGGCGAGCCCAAGCTACCGATGGTCGGGTCCCAAAGAGAGGAACCTCCGGACGATGCGTGCAGTGTCAAGCAGGGCTGCCTTCTGTATCTGGCCCTTGACCCAACCACTCAGCGAGAGCCTCTCAAGGTGGTCGTCGAGGCTCTTCGCTATCAGCCCATGCGCCGAAACGACTATATATACGGGCACATATATATATACACGATATTTTTATTATTATTATATAAGTATAAGTGTATATAAGTATGGAGTATGGATGTTGTGTGTTCTTAATGGCAAAATAAACATCTGAATCAGACCTTATGAAACAGCGACATGGACCTCGGCAAGTCAGATCCATTAATCTTAGTCGTCGCTTGCTTATCTTGAAGTCCCACCAGATCTAGCAGCGTGTTGTATATATCGAAGGGAGTGGTCAGTACATTCACGTTGATATTAAGGTTCTTGACGGCCACCGGATGGGTTTGCGCAAAGTTTTTGGGCAGAACGAACGCCATTAGAGGCAGACGCTCTTCTTGTTTACCCTGAAGTGTGTTTCGAAGATTTTCATACCTGCAATGAGAATTGCATAATATGAAAACAAAAATCTTGAAAAGACATGTCAGTAAATTGGACAAAAATCTTTTTGTCCACGTTACAGCTGGGCATGGGGCGCCTCGCTAAGCGTGGTTTCGCGAAGAGCGTTATTGGCACTATAAAGCATTTGAACTCGGTTTTTACTAATGAGATGATGTAGCTTCTGTATATCTATATATACAGGTGTAAAAACGGCGAGTACATTAAATTTAGGAAATGATAATTGGGATCAAGAGTAACAAAAAAGTCAAATAACTTTTTTCTGAATTCCCTTTAAATAAAAAGTTACAGTTTTCTTTTATACAACCTAATTGATTATTTTAGTGTAAAAATGATCTAATGACAGCAGGGCGGCGCGGAGGGGGGATAGTACCTTCCCTTAGCGGAAATAAGGTTTTTTTGATGAAACCAGCAGGAGGTTTTAGTATGTTGTTAAGCATGTTATTCTGACTAAAAAACCATCGGGAGACAATCTCTAACGTGGATGAGTCACCAGTTATGACGTCATCAAGATGGCCGCCACCGCGTTCAAAGTTTTGCGTATACAACAAAAAGTATGTAACATACAAGCATGTGTGCGGTGTCATGAAAAGCACAATTAAATGCACTACAATATTGTTCTTATATTTGACTTTATGCATACCATAGTTTGTGAGAAATTAAAGTTTTAGTAAAAATTTCACAAACAATTTTTTTTGTTTTTTTAATATATCAACTTTATAGCAACTTTACAGTAAAACATTCTATTTAGATATAAATGCTACATTAATAATCTATAAAACGCCATTAAGATTTTGAGAATCGGTTCATAAACAAGCAAAATACATTAGTTTTATCCCATAACGGAAGTCATCACCAAAAGTCGGATGACTGTTTCAATACAATTTACAAGGCAAATTACGAATAAAGGTAACTTATTGTGGGTAACTTGTCAAAAACTATTTTGATAAAACTGTATTTTCAAAAAGATAAATATGACTTTTAAAACAAAACAAAAATTTTTATTAAGTACTTTTTTTTTTTAATTTACTTTGGGTCTACGTCTAACTGTTATTGTGGACGCCTGCCCTGCATTATTAAATAGAAATTTTATTGAAATAAAAGGTACGCATTATGAAAAGAAATATTTATTTTTTTGGCATGTTTTGTCTGGAGCATGACCTTCGCATGCGCAAAATAGGGTGCAGTTAAGTTCATTTTTCACGCACCGGCACCTTGTGCACCGTTCTTTGCATTTGGAAGACAATAGCTCCTTACAGCTGAGGCTAGCATCAGGTCAGGAAGGGTTTTCCACAAAGGGGTGTACGCTGGTCCATCATTTATCTTTTGCCAACCCCAGTTGCAAGGATCTAGCAGTTGTGGGTCGCTATTCAGGCAATTGATCCAAATGTGGGTCTGGTATACAGCCCGTTTTATTATATGCTGTAGAAGTGCATCTTGTGTTGGAGAAATATTCTCGATCGCTCTTTTTTTTTCGTAAACAACATCCTCGGCGCAGTATTTACATTATTTGTGTCACTAGTAGGATGATACATGTGAACTACAAAAGTTTCAATGAGCGCAATTTCGCTGCTGTTTTGGTATGGTTCCATCCATCCCACAAGAATATGCTTGACAAGCGGCATCTACTTCTCTAAATGCATTCCACGTCTTCCAGGCATTTTTCTTACCTATTCCACAAAATGCAGATACAGTGTCGCGTCCTGTTAAGGAGTGGAAAAAATGCATTAACTCAGGCATCCCACTTGGCAGCTGCGCAAAAAATGTGTGAACTGGTAGGTATTTCAAATGTTTTCCTGTTCCAAACTCGATCCATAAATCCTGCAAAGTCCGTATTTTGCTGAACGCAAAAAGTGCTATTACTAGCACGTCTGAATTCACTGTCTTCACTAAAATACGATCATGACCGTTACGTGCGGCGTCATCAGCGTGCAATAATAATCTGGCATCAGCTTCCTCGTGAGATGAAGAAGACATTTCCGTATATATTAGAATGTAAATATAGAATTTTTACTGTAAAGTTACTAGTTAAGTTGATATATTAAATAAACAAAAATTTTGTTTGTGAAATTTTTACTAAAACTTAAATTTCTCACAAACTATGGTATATACAAGGTCAAATGTAAGAACAATATTGTAGTGCATTTAATTTTGCTTTTTATGATACCCCACACATGCTTGTATGTTACATACTTTTTGTTGTATACGCAAAACTTTGAACGCGGTGGCGGCCATCTTGATGACGTCATAACTGGTGACTCATCCACGTTAGAGATTGTCTCCCGGTGGTTTTTTAGTCAGAATAACATGCTTCACAAGATACTAAAACCTCCTGCTGGTTTCATCAAAAAAACCTTTCGGGCCCAAAATGAAGCTAAGGGAACGTACTAGGAAGAGCGGGTGAGACGTGAGCGCCTCGGACGGAGGTGTTGGCGGGAGGGGCGGGGGTTAGCTTTTTGAGTGGAGGACTGAAGGTCGGCAGGCGGAGGGTGCGGAGCGGCATCAACGCGTTAAATTACACTAGACGAAAACATTCATTTCAAAAATTCATGTCTCGGAAACTAGAAACTTTAGAGAAAAACTTTATTTGCTTTTTTGTCTAGGAAACACATGAGGATTGCGCTGACGAAATTAATGTACTAGCCGTTTTAACAACCCGTATAAAAGAAAGTCGTGATAGTTACACCATTTATAACTCAAGAACGGCTAAACCGATTTTTATGGTCTTAGATTTGTTAGAATTATCTCCATCCCGAATAGCATATAGAGTATTAAAATATTGAAAAAAAAAACAATTTTCTCATACATTTAGTATGAAACGGCTTTATTTATTACAACGCCATTTCTGATACACGACAGAAACAAACTAACATGGGATTGTATGCTGGTTCCGGTAATGCCAGTTGAGTATTCATTATATCTTAATAAAAAATTAAAATTAATGCAGCTACTACAGTACGAAGTTCGCCGGGTCAGCTAGTATAATGGATATTTTTTTTTTTTTTTTTTTTTTATGGAAACTGACACGGTTGGCTACATCACCTACAACGTCCGTGATGTCAGCCCATAACACCGGGTGAACTAGGTGCCATGTCAGTGCTTCCCCCTTTGATCGTGCCGGCTACACTGAACTGGTCGGAAAACACAAACTATTTACATAGCCGTTTAGACCAACGTTCCATTCAGTGCGGTGGTACCAACCCGGGCGGGTTAAACCCTACCACCAAGTAAGATTAGGAGGGAAGGGACCTACAGTTTTACGAGGAATCCGAACCTCGGTCAGCCTCCAACGATCAGCGGTCACCCATCCAAGTACTGACCGCACCCAGCGTTGCTTAACATTCAATAGCGACAGTTGACTGTCTGCACCACTGAGCTATCGAGGCTGATATATGGAGAGAGCTTCGAAAACGTCACTGGAAGCGTCCTACAGAATATGGATAGGTAGAGAGAGGGAGGTCGAGAGCGGGACTGGTGCGAGCCGAAACATGAAGCATGCGCGGGAAATTCAGAGTGGCCGCTCGCTAGTCCCGACCTCGATTAACACCCTCCTATACTGCCGATGGGCCCGGATATGTTTGGTGAAGCCATGGCAAGCTTAGTTCAACACCTTCATTCATATATCTAGCTAGCTGAATCGGCGAACTTCGTACCGCCTGTAACTAACACGACTTTCTTTTATATACACGGTGAACAAAAAACCCGTCGAACATCCGAATACTGAATCGGATAGGAAGTTTGTTTTTTTTAACTCGGACAAAATTTTTCATTTAAAAAATAAAATTAGTATCCCGACCTTTTACTTCTAATGCAAAATTCTTTACTCTAAGCTAGGCGGCGGCGGCGGCGCGCGACATAAAGCGCCCGCTGGTTTTTTTTTTAATATTATGAAATTATCTTGAGGCGGCATTGGATGAAGTGAAGGCAGAGAGCGTTTTCTTATGTCTTTAGTGAAACTATTTGTAAAATAATTTGCCGATTTTGATTTTTTTTGTCTTCTGTGCTGAAAATTATGTCGGTAAATGCTTTGAGGTCAATTAGTGTGCAACAAACTATTAATGTATGTAATGTAATATACTATGTATACCTAATAAGTTTTACAATATTACCTAGGTAGGTACCTAGAAAACTGCTATTATTCTGTGAAAATTTCAACGGGCTACCTATTACGGTTCAAGATATACAGCCCTCGGACAGACGGACGGACGGACGGACGGACGGACGGACGGACGGACGGACGGACGGACGGACGGACGGACGGACAGACAGACAGACAAACGGCGTAGGCTTAGTAATAGGGTCCCGTAACGGATACGGAACCCTAAAAACTAGCCTATCCGATTCAGTATCTGAAACTGCACTTCCTGCCTTCGGGTGTCGACAGGTTTTTTGTTCACTGTGTATATAGAAGATAGATACATAAATTTTTATTGGATATAATTTTTGTAATTTTTAATTTTGATAGCATTTTTCATAAGCGTATAATCATGATTATGTTTTATTGCACCTGTCCTGGTATCAATATGTTAAAAGGGGGCAGACTGGCGGAAAATGCCATAGGCATTAAGAACTACCTTCTGTACGTTTCAAAGTGCAATACACATTTGTTTTTATGGAAACTGACACGGTTGGCTCCATCACCTACTACATCAGTGATGTCAGCCCGCAACACCGGGTGCCATGTCAGTGCTTCTGCTTCCCTTCATTTCATGTCGGCTACACTGAACTGGTCGGAACCGGAAACCGGAAACCGCCGTTTCACTCTATGCGGTGGTATAAACCCGGGCGGGATGAACCCCACCACCTAGTAAGTTAAGAAGGGAAGGGACCTACAGTTTTACGTGGAATCCGAACCATGTTCAGCGTTTAAGGGTCGAGCGGTCACCCCATGGGTCACTCATCCAAGTACTGATCGCGCTCAGGGTTGCTTAACAACAGTTGTTTAGATTTGCATCACCAACAGATGGCGCCACACGCATGTTTGTTTGTCGCTACCGCAGAGTGGTGTTTAACGTTATATACACGGGTCAAGATTTACATCACTTGCCACCAGATGGCGCCACGTGTCTGTTTACTTTTCACATTTCTATACTGTCTATGAAGTTGTATAGGCAGTGGCAAAATTCAAAATAAAGTTCTTTGACAAATATTCAAGTGTATTAATTCAATTGGTGTGTGTGTGAACATGGTCCTTCGTAGTCGGATAAGTAAATAAGTGTTAAGTGTACAGTGAAAACTCGGTAAGAAATTCAGACTATCAGTGATAATTTGGACTTAGTGCAATATTTGGTTTCTTGGAACTTAGAAAAGTTTTGCTTCATTTTGTATGGAGCCTGGACTTAGCCGAATTCTCATGTTTTTTCGGACTTAGAAAAATCGCGAGAGAATTTGTATGGAGTTTGGACTCAGAAAATTCACATCGGTTTTGGACTTAGAAAATTTGGCGACGAAATTAGTATCAACACGGAACTTAGAATAGTTTCTTGGATTTTTTAAATTTTGCGGACTGGATTTTCTGTGTCTGTGCGAACATGGAGAAAGAACTAGCATTCGCCAATGAACGTAAAGGCAGCATTCATAAACTATACTCGAACTTCAGAAAAACTCCTAAGGAACGGTTTACCACTTCATATTGCGAAACACGACTCGAATCGCTAGAGTCTTACTGGAACGATTTCAATGCAGTTCATAAGGAAATCGTTCAAGGTATCCCAATTAAAGAACAGGGACTACTTCGCAAAACAAGTTCAAGATTCCTGTGAAGAAGTTTACCTAGAATTGAAAACAGATATAAAAGAAAAAATTGTCCTCTTATCTGCAAAACTCGACACCAATCCGCAACCCACCGTGACGCACCAAGCGTCGGCAACCGAAACTGTCACTAAGCTTCCCCCGATACACATCCCGACTTTCTCTGGTACTTATGAAAATTGGACAACGTTCCACGATCTATTTGTCTGTCTCATTCATGATAACAAGAAACTGTCCAACGTACAAAAGTACCACTACCTCAAAACAAGTCTGACTGGAGATGCTGAACAACTATTACGGCATTTTCCCCTTACTGATGCAAACTACACCAAAGCCTGGGAGCTTTTAGTTAAGAGGTACAACAATACAAGAAGTATAGTCAATGCCCATTTGGCCAAATTCTTAAATCAAAAGAAACTCTCACAGGAGAGCGCAACTGGTGCCCGATCCCTGCTAGACACCTCTACAGAGTGTCTACTAGCTCTTCAAAACTTGAACGTCCAAGTAGATACATGGGATCCAATCGTAGTGCATATAGTCACATCCAAACTGGATGCAGCCTCTCTTCAACTATGGGAACAAGAAATTGGTGCTTCTACTGAATTACCCAGCTTGAAGAAACTAACGGACTTCTTGGAAGTACGCTTTAGAACGCTAGAAACATTACATGGTAGTAAACCAAAAGAACAAAAGCCAGTTATAAGAGCATTACACTCTCTTGTCAAATCCAATTGCCCATACTGTTCTTCAGAGCACTACCTATGTCACTGTAAGGAATTCTCCCAGCTTGAAACCCCAGCCCGACGAGATTATGTACAGAAAAACAATATATGTTACAACTGTTTGGCAAAAGGGCACTCAGTTAAAGCATGCCGACAAACCAAAACATGCAGGAAATGCCAACGAAAGCATCACACCTTATTACATCTAGAATCTCCCGTTCCCAATACTGAGCCCAAATCGCTCCAAGAATCAGAATCTTCTATATTGACCATGCACACCAAAAATACAGTCTACACATCGAATGTCCTTCTCCCCACCGCACTTGTCAGAGTTCAAACCCCAGACGGTGATACCCACATACTACGAGCACTAATTGATCAGGCGGCTCAAGGTTCGTTCGTGTCAGAATCTGTCGCACAGGTATTACGATCCAGGAAATCATCTACCTTCGCAAAAGTATATGGATTAAAACCGGCGTCATATAGCGTGTCTCGTTCCACGATACAACTAACGATTCAATCCATTCACGATGACATTTCTCAAATCAAAATCAACGCCTTGGTTTTAAAATCGATCACGTCAGCCTTACCCTCTCAAGAAATACCCATCGACGCCTGGCCCCCCACCCAAAGCCTAAAACTAGCAGATCCTAGTTACTACAAGCCAGGAAGGATCGACCTGCTTTTAGGAGCAGAAGTATGCCCACAAATCTTAGAACAAGGTCTTATAAAGAATGAAACCTACAAACTGATGGCTCAAGATTCTGTTTTCGGCTGGTTAATATCTGGCGAAATTCCCACTTCCAACCCCAACGGCGTAACAGTCGTCCTTCATTGTCGCTTGGAAGTTGATCAAGAGCTGCGACGGTTCTGGGAACTCGAAGAACCTCCCAACCCAGAACGTCTTCTCACTCCCGAAGAAGTAAAGTGTGAAACCTACTACACTGAGACCCATACAAGGAACTCCCAAGGTCGATATATTGTTCGACTCCCATTCTCTTCAGAAACACCCACGTCCCTCACGGAGACTAAAGAGATAGCTAAGAAAAGATTCATTCAAATGGAGAAAAGATTTGAACGTCAACCAGAATTCAAAGAAAATTACGCTAAATTCATTCATGACTATCATACTTCAGGTCATATGGAGATGGTACCCCCTTCAGAGCTGAACAAAGAACATGTTTGTTATTTACCTCATCACGCTGTCATACGGGAATCCAGCGAGACAACCAAACTCCGGGTAGTGTTCGATGGTTCTGCTCAAACGTCCAAAGATACCTCCTTGAATAAACAACTTCTTATTGGCCCTCCCCTACAAAGAGATATCCGAGATCTCGTGCTACGTTGGAGAAAACACAAGATAAGTCTAGTGGCAGATATAACAAAAATGTATCGACAGATCATAATTAACGACGATGATGCAGACTATCAAAGAATAGTATGGCGCGATGATCCCAAGGACGAAATCAAAGATTACCGGTTGTTAAATGTCACATATGGTACCTCAAGTGCTCCATTTCTAGCCATTCGCACTCTGAAACAACTCGCTGACGATGAGAAAGAATCCTTTCCCAAAGCCGCTGAAGTTCTGAAATCTGATTTTTATATGGACGACTTATTGAGTGGTGGTGATAATGAACAACAGGTTATCGAACTACAAAGAAATCTTACCCAGTTGCTGTTACGAGGTGGTTTTGAACTACACAAATGGGCTTCAAATAGCGAAGAAGTCATGAGAGCAATCCCCATCAACAACCAAAACCCTAATAAATCCTTCACGTTCAAGATAAAAGACTCCGTAAAGACGTTAGGTATTCCCTGGAACCCGAACACAGACATGTTTCACTTGAAGATAGATCTCCCCCCTCTTCAGCCCAAAGTCACGAAGAGAACGATCTTGTCCGATACAGCAAAAATCTTCGATCCACTGGGCTGGCAAGCTCCTATTGTGGTAGTCGCCAAAATTATGATGCAAAAGTTATGGTTGGCCGGACTGGACTGGGACAGTGAACTCCCTCCCACTCTTCTTCGAGAATGGACCGAGTACCGTAATCAACTCACAAACCTCCCAGATACATATCTATATCGTTGGATTGGTACCAACGAAGACGAAACTACTATCGAGCTTCACGGCTTCTGTGACGCTTCGTGCGCAGCGTATGCTGCAGTGATCTACGTCAGAGTTCCTACTCAATCTAAAGTTCTTGTCCATTTAGTGTACGCCAAAACCAAAGTTGCCCCTGTGAAACAAGTGTCTCTACCTAGGCTCGAATTATGTGGTGCAGTGTTACTAGCACGTTTGTTACAACACGCGAAACAGTGCCTCAACGTAAAAGACAATTCCATATATGCCTGGACTGATTCAATGATTGTATTATCTTGGTTAAAAACCAAATAGCTGGAAAACTTTTGTAGCGAACAGAACTACTCAAATTCTCGATGTTCTAAATAGCAATCAATGGGGACACGTCAAATCTGGGGACAACCCTGCCGATTGCGCTTCACGAGGATTGAATCCATCAAATCTCAAAGACTTCACACTCTGGTGGGAAGGGCCCAAGTGGCTTCAATCCGGTGAACCGCTTCCGATGCAGACACCTCATATGATTGACATCCTGACACTGAAATGGAATGTAAGGTATCCTGTTTCATTAATTTAGTTGACAATGATTTTGTTGTACCTTACCTAGCACGATATTCTACTTTGTCACGATTGGTACGTGTAACTGCATACTGTCTTAAATTTGTAACAAACTGCAGAATCAAATTGTTAAAGCAAAACCCAAAATTGACTAAGAACTACCTCACAGCTGAAGAATTGAAAAATTCACTCGAGGTTTGCATTAGAATGTCCCAATCGGTTCAATTTCCACATGAGATATACCAGTTATCAAAAGGAAAATGTCTCAACAAGAAGAGTACTATTTTAAGTCTACATCCTATGCTCGATTCAAATAATATTCTACGTGTTGGAGGACGATTGCAAAATTCAGCTTGCACCGAATCAGTAAAGCATCCCATCATACTTGGTCAGGATAATGCTCTGGCTGAACTGATCGTTGCTTATATGCATAAAGTCACGTTGCATGGTGGACCTCAACTAATGTTAACACAAATCCGTCAGAAGTATTGGATTCTGAGATGTAAAAACTTGGTCAAGAAACACTATAGGTCTTGTGTAACTTGTTTTAAATATTCTGCTAAGCCACTGAGTCAAATTATGGGTAACTTGCCGGAAGTGAGAGTCACGCCGAAACGACCGTTCTCTGTTAGCGGCGTGGATTTTGCTGGTCCAATCAACATCAAGTTAACCAAAGGCCGAGGTTCCAAACTATGTAAAGCATACATTGCCTTATTTGTGTGTACTGCTATCAAGGCGGTTCATCTCGAACTGGTCAGTGATCTAAGCACTCAAGGTTTCCTAGCTTCTTTTAGAAGATTCACTTCCAGACGAGGACACTGTCGTGAATTATTGAGTGACTGCGGTACGAATTTTGTAGGTGCAAGTAAAGAACTACGCGTAATGTTTAAGGCTTCTACTAGAGACTTACCCAATGAATTGTCCGAACTGCTCGCGAATGATGGTACAACCTGGAAATTCATTCCTCCAGGGTCACCACATTTTGGGGGCCTCTGGGAGGCAGGTGTAAAATCAGTGAAGATGCATTTAAAACGAGTAATCGGAGAAGCTAACCTTACATTCGAAGAGTACGCCACACTGTTATGTCAAGTAGAAGCATGTTTAAATTCGAGACCGCTTACGCCCCTATCGGAATCCTCGGACGAATCTCCGCTTACCCCTAGTCATTTCCTAATTGGTGAATCCTCTTTTTGTGTCCCAGACGAGAACGTCGAAGCCACTCCTAGTAATCGGCTCGATAGATGGAAATTGTTACAACAAATGTTGCAAGGTTTCTGGAAACGTTGGAATTCAGAATACCTTTCGACTTTGCAGCAAAGATACAAGTGGCAACTATCACAAGAGGATCCAAAAATCGGAGCCCTCGTACTGGTAAAGGACGAACGGCTTCCTGTAGGAAAGTGGTTACTAGGGCGAATCATTCAAGTACATCCTGGTACTGACCGACGGACGGGAGTAGTATCTCTCAAATGTAAAACCAATGTCATCAAACGACCTATTGCTAAAATTTGCCCTCTTCCCATAGAATCTTGAACTTACATCACTGATTATTATCATAAGTTAAGACTCCACGTTTTGTGCTAACTTCGTATACTGTTTTGTTTCCTTAAGTTTGGTATTAAGTTTTTTCTTCTTTCATTCTTGCATACGTACGAACAACGAAGTTAATTCTTTCGATTTATTTGTTATGTTGCAAGCTTCTTGTCAAGGACTAAGTCGTCCTTGGCGGGGGATAATGTTTAGATTTGCATCACCAACAGATGGCGCCACACGCATGTTTGTTTGTCGCTACCGCAGAGTGGTGTTTAACGTTATATACACGGGTCAAGTTTTACATCACTTGCCACCAGATGGCGCCACGTGTCTGTTTACTTTTTACATTTCTATACTGTCTATGAAGTTGTATAGGCAGTGGCAAAATTCAAAATAAAGTTCTTTGACAAATATTCAAGTGTATTAATTCAATTGGTGTGTGTGTGAACAACAGTCGACCGACCGCACCACTGCGCTACCGAGGCTGACATTTTTAATTTAATTTTATTTGACATTTCTCTCAATGGAAGAAACCTCACAATTCTATGATAAAAATCTACAAACAAAACGTATCTTACTTACCTCGGTCCATGATCACCCATCAAAATGAGAAGTGTATTATCCAATACGCCGTCAGCTTTGATGTCCCTCAGCCATTGAGCCAAGCGTTCATCTGCGTTCGTTATAAAGTTGAAATTGTCGTGCGTTATATCCACGATGAACGTGAAAATAAACTTCTTTGTGTTGGCATCAATCTGCATGAACTGAAATGTTGACATTTTAATTATAAGGAAACACTAGTTTAAAAAAAACTAAAACAAAACAAAACCCGATATTTATAAGAATGAACTAAAAGTAAAATAAAAACACGAAAAGAAAAAAGAGAAAAAAGAAAAAAAAACACAAATTAAAAAAAACACAAAACTTAATTCAATTTGATTTGTACTCTTCTGAGTGTATGGTGTTTTTGCTTTCTTTTTTTTTACGTACTTCCTTTACTGAGTAACATATTTGTACGGTGTGGTGTGTCTTTGCTGCTCTTGATTAAGGGGGGGTACTAGGCAAAATATTACATCATATTATAACTATATCCATAATTCAATAGATATAACTCTAATTTATATGCTTACTAGCTTTTGCCCGCGGCTTCGCTCGCGTGAAATTCGTATTTCAAAGGAAGAAAGTAAGTAACAAAGACCGATCTGCGTTAAGGTAAACGATAAACCTTCTCAACTAAAACAAGTAACTAACGGCGAGGCTTCAGGCTGAGCTGCATTCTGGAAGACAATAAACCTTCTCGAAGAAAATAAGTAACTGAGGGCGAGGCCGAAGGCCGAGCTGCGTTCAGTAAGACGATAACCTTTTCGAAGAAAGTAAGTAACAGAGGGCGAGGCCTAAGTCCGAGCTGCGTTCAGGAAGACTATAACCTTTTCGAAGAAATTAAGTAACAAAGGGCGAGGCCGAAGGCTGAGCGGCATTCAGGAAGACCATAAACCTTCTCGAAGAAAGTAAGTAACTAAGGGCGAGGCCGAAGGCCGAGCTGCGTTCAGGAAGACCTTTATGGTCTTCTCGAAGAAAGTAAGTAATTAAGGGCGAGGCCGAAGGTCGAGCTTCATCCAGGAAAACTATAAACCTTCTCGAAGAAATAAAGTAATTGAGGGCGAGGCCGAAAGCCGAGCTGCGTTCAGGAAGACTATAAACCTTCTTGATGGAAGTAAGGAACTAAGGGCGAGGCCGAAGGCCGAGCTGCGTTCAGGAAGACCATAAACCTTCTCGAAGACCATAAACCTTCTCGCCTTTAGTATGTTACTTCCTTTCTTTGAGAATGTTTATTTTTTATCTGCACCCAGTTCACCCTCCGGCCCCGGCCTAAGTTACATTCTTCTTTTGCAATACGAATTTTACGCGAGCGAATCCGTGGGAAAAAGCTATCGATATTAAAATAAGAAACTTCAGTCAAAATAAATCAAATAATTTAGATACCTAACTAAGTAAAATACTCCACATATTAGCGTAACCGAAACTGAATTTTATTTAGCCTATCCTGTGTCTCGTATAGCTAAATGTCCGTGTACTAATTTTAATCGAATTTAGATGATCGGCCTAAATTTTATGGAGGAAAGTCATACATACATATTCGCCGCGCCCCGCTGCCCCCCGCCCCGGCCTGTACTGTGCTCCGCAGGACGCCATGATATCAAGACATTCTCATCTTCGTAACTTTTAAACTATTTGTCCAATTTACTTAGTATAAAAGCCAAAGTTTATCTACTTTAAATATCAGAAGCGATAAAAGTATGTATTTTGATAAGGTGATCCCTCTCCCTCTCCCTCTCCCTCTCCCTCTCCCTCTCCCTCTCCCTCTCCCTCTCCCTCTTCCTCTCCCTCCACCAGGCCTCCCTCTTTCCACCACATATCCCCTCTCCCTTCCCTCCTTTTCCTTCCCCTCCCATCGCTGCTCTTCCTCCCCACCCTCCTTCCCCTTCCTTCATCTCCCTATCTCAACTATTTCTCTCTCCCTCCCCTCCCCTCCCGCCCTTCCTCCCCTCGCCACCTCTCCTCTCACCACCCCTACGTCCCCTCCTTTACCCCTCCCCTCAACCCCTCGCCTCCTTTACCCCTCCCTTCTCCCTTCACTCCGCTCCTCCCCCTTTCCGTCACTACCCCCCTCCCCACCCTTCCTCTCTTCCTTCATCTCCCTACCTCCCCTCCTCTCCCGATCATTCCTCCCTCCCCTCCCCCTCATTTCCCGACCCATCCTTCCTCCCCTCCCTTCCATCTCTCTATGTCCACGTCCCCTCACGCCCCTCCCTCACCTCACTCCCTCTTTCCCTCTATTTAATCCCCCCCTTCATTCCCCGTTCATAGCTCTCTCTCCCTCACTCCCTCTGTCCCTAAACGAAAATCCTAAGCCTTTTAGTTCTCACAGAAAACGGGATGGTACGGAACCCTCTTTACGCGAACTCGACTCGAACTTGATAATTTTTTTTTAAATTATGTTACCATGGGATATTCATTTAATTTATAGGAAAACCTAAACCAAAATCCTAAACCTTCTAGTTCTCACAGAAAACGGGATGGTACGGAACCCTCTTTACGCGAGCTCGACTCGAACTTGACCATTTTTTTTTTCAAAATTATGTTACTCCGGGATATACACTACCGCTATACAAAGTTTCGTCAAAATCCGTTCAGCTGTTCAGGCGTGGAAGAGGAACAAACAAACAAACAAACAAATAAATAAACAAACAAATATACTTTCGCATTTATGATATTAGTGAGAAGTGAGATGAGAAGTGAGAAGTGAGATGAGATGAGAAGTGAGATGAGATGAGATAGTGAGATGAGATGATATAGTTAGGTAAAGATTCAAGGTATAATGTGTGATAGTGATAGATTATTATAATATAATCTTGGAAATTCTCTGAAAAATAAGTAGGTGAAAAGTAGTAAAAACGTTCGAAAATGCATTTGCTATTTCGTTACAAAAATACGTCCATAAAAAAAAACATTCGCGCACGGCAACGGCCCAAAATTTAGAATGTTCAAAGATAGTTCAGTGAAAAACAAGCGTTTGAATTTATTTAGATGATTCTTAGTCTTGACTCTAAGCTCAATGAAGCATTTTTCGTATTAGATGCATTTGTAAACAAAAATGGCGAGGGAAATAGCAGAGGCATTTTTGAACGATTTTACCACTATTCAACCACATATTTTTAAGGGAATTTATAAGATTTAATTAAAAATAATGTATTCACATTATACCTTGAATCTTTACATAATTATATACGCATACAAATTATAGTTAAATTACTTGAAATATGGGTATGGTTAGGGAAATACGGAGTGCTTTTGCCAATTCCCCCCCCCCCCCCCCCAAATCAATGATTATTAGCGTTTTTTATTTTGTTGCTGTTGTGTACCTATCCTGTTTCTTTTTGTATCCATCCTTTTAGGTCCATGTTTTTGTTTTATGTGTCACTAGCTTTTGCTCGCGGCTTCGCTCGCGTGAAATTCGTATTTCAAAGGAAGAAAGTAAGTAACAAAGACGATAAACCTTCTCAACTAAAGTAAGTAACTAAGGGCGAGGCTTCAGGCTGAGCTGCATTCTGGAAGACAATAAACCTTCTCGAAGAAAGTAAGTAACTGAGGGCGAAGCCGAAGGCCCAGCTGCGTTCAGGTAGACGATAACCTTTTCAAAGAAAGTAAGTAACAGAGGGCGAGGCCGAAAGCCGAGCTGCGTTCAGGAAGACGATAATCTTCCGAAGAAAGTAAGTAACAGAGGTCGAGGCCGAAGGCCGAGCTGCGTTCAGGAAGACCATAAACCTTCTCGAAGAATGTACGTAACTAAGGGCGAGGCCGAAGGCCGAGCTGCGTTCAGGAAGACTATAAACCTTCTTGATGAAAGTAAGTAACAGAGGGCGAGGCCGAAGGCCGAGCTGCGTTCATGAAGACGATAACCTTTTCGAAGAAAGTAAGTAACAGAGGGCGAGGCCGAAGGCCGAGCTGCGTTCAGGAAGACTAACCTTCTTGATGAAAGTAAGTAACAGATGGCGAGGCCGAAGGCCGAGCGGCGTTCAGGAAGAATAAACCTTCTCGAAGAAAGTAAGTAACTAAGGGCGGGGCCGAAGGTCGAGCTGCGTTCAGGAAGACTATAAACCTTCTTGATGAAAGCAAGTAACAGAGGGCGAGGCCAAAGGCCGAGCTGCGTTCAGGAAAACTATAAACCTTCTCGAAAAAGTAATTGAGGGCGAGGCCGAAGGCCGAGCTGCGTTCAGGAAGACTATAAACATTCTTGATGAAAGTAAGTAACTGAGGGCGAGGCCGAAGGCCGAGCTGCGTTCAGAAAGACGATAACCTTTTCGAAGAAAGTAAGTAACTAAGGGCGAGGCCGAAGGCCGAGCTGCGTTCAGGAAGACGATAACCTTTTCGAAGAAAGTAAGTAACTAAGGGCGAGGACGAAGGCCGAGCTGCGTTCAGGAAGACTATAAACCTTTTCGAAGAAATCAAGTAATCGAGGGCGAGGCCGAAGGCCGAGCTGCCTTCAGGAAGACTATAAATAAACCGTCTTGAAGAAAGTAAGTAACTATCGCCCATAAGTACTTACTGTCACCTAGAAGGTTTAGCGTCTTCCAGGATACAGCTCGGCCTTCGGCCACGCCCTTAGTTACTTACTTTCTTCGAGAACGATTATAGTCTTCCTGATCGCAGCTCGACCTTAGGCCTCGCCCTCTGTTACTTACTTTCTTCGAGAAGGTTGAAGGTCTTCCTGAACGCAGCTCAGCCTTCGGCCTCGCCCTTTGTCACAAAAATGATAGGAAAAAAAATTTTTCTGAAATAATAAATAAAATTATACCTCATCGTATTCTCTTACTTACTATTAATGTGTGATGTAATTGAAAAGTACTAGGAAAGGGAAAGAGAGTTAGTTTCAGGATTTAATATTGAGTATAGAAGTGGAGGGTTTGTTTTAATTTTTTTAAGAGAGTATTCTAGAATTTTATTTAATATCTTTTTTTTTTAAGTTCTAAAAATATACTTTCTTCGAAAAGATTTATACTCTTCTTAAACTCTCCCTCTCCCTCTCCCTCTCCCTCTCCCTCTCCCTCTCCCTCTCCCTCTCCCTCTCCCTCTCCCTCTCCCTCTCCCTCTCCCTCTCCCTCTCCCTCTCCCTCTCCCTCTCCCTCTCCCTCTCCCTCTCCCTCTCCCTCTCCCTCTCCCTCTCCCTCTCCCTCTCCCTCTCCCTCTCCCTCTCCCTCTCCCTCTCCCTCTCCCTCTCCCTCTCCCTCTCCCTCTACATCTCCATCTCCCTCCATCATGCCTCCCTCTCCCTCTCCCTCCCATAGCTGCTCTTCCTCAACTATTTCTCTCTCCTTCTACACCCCTCCCACCCTTCCTTCCCTCACCACCTCTCCTCTCACCACCCCTACGTCGCCTCCTTTACCCCCCCCCCCCCCCATCGCCTCTTTTACCCCTTCCTGCTCCCTTCACTCCGCTCCTCCCTCTTTCCGTCACTCTCCCCCCCCCCCCCTCCGCCCTTCCTTTTTTCCTTCATCTCCCTACCTCCCCTCCTCTTCCGACCCTTCCTCCCTCCCCTCCCCTCCCTCACCTCACTCCCTCTAAGCCTCTTTTTACCCCCCCCTTCATTCGCCGTTCATAGCCCCCCCTCCCTCACTCCCTCTCTCCCTAAACGAAAATCCTAAACCTTCCAGGTCTCACAGAAAACAAGATGGTACGGAACCCTCTTTAATTTTTTTTCAAAATTATGTTACTCCGGGATATACACTACCACTGTACAAAGTTTCGTCAAAATCTGTCCAGCCGTTCAGGCGTGAAAGAGGAACAAACAAACAATCAAACAAATATACTTTCGCATTTATGATATTACTAGCTGAGCCCGCGGCTCCGCTCGCGTGAAATTCGTATTTAAAAGAAGACAGTGAGTAACTATGGGCGAGGCCGAAGGCCGAGCTGCGTTCAGGAAGTCGATAAACCATCTCTAAGAAAGTAAGTAATTGAGGGCGAGGCTTCAGGCTGAGCTGCATTCTAGAAAGAAAATAAACCTTCTCAAAGAAAGTAAGTAACTGAGGGCGAGGCCGAAGGCCGAGCTGCGTTCAGGAAGACGATAAACCTTCTCGAATAAAGTAAGTAACTAAGGGCGAGGCCGAAGGCCGAGCTGCGTTCAGGAAGACGATAAACCATCTCTAAGGAAGTAAGTAATTAATTGCGAGGCCAAAGGCCGAGCTGCGTTCAGGAAGACGATAAACCTTCTCGAAAAAGTAAGTAACTGAGGGCGAGGCAAAATGCCGACCTGATTTCAGAAAGACTATAAACCTTCTTAAAGAGAGTAAGTAAGAAAAGGGCGAGGCCGAAGGCCGAGCTGCGATAAGGAAGACCATAAACCTTCTCGAAGAAAGTAAGTAACTGAGGGCGTGGCCGAAGGCCGAGTTGCGTTCAGGAAGACGATAAACCATCTCTAAGAAAGTAAGTAATTAAGGGCAAGGCCGAAGACCGAGCTACATTCAGGAAGACCATAAACCTTCTCGAAGAAAGTAAGTACTGAGGGCGAGGCCGAAGGCCGAGCTATATTCAGGAAGACCATAAACCTTCTCGAAGAAAGAAAGCAACTGAGGGCGAGGCCGAAAGCCGAGCTGCGTTCAGGAAGACGATAAACTATCTCTCAGAAAGTAATTAACTAAGGGCGAGCCCGAAGGCTAAGCTGCGTTCAGGAAGACCATAAACGTTCTCGAAGACAGTAAGTAACTGAGGGCGAGGCCGAAGGCCGAGCTGCGTTCATGAAGACTATAAGCCTTCTCGAAGAAGGTAAGTAACTAAGGGCGAGGGCGAGGCCGAAGGCCGAGCTGCTTTCAGGAAGACTATAAACCTTCTCGAAGAAAGTGAGTAAAAAAAGGCGAGGCCGAAGGCAGAGCTGCGTTCAGGAAGACGATAAATATTCTCGAAGAAAGTAAGTAACTGAGGGCGAGGCCGAAGGCCGAGCTGCGTTTAGGAAGACTATAAACCTTCTCGGTGAAAGTAAGGTATAAACTATGGGTGAGGCCGAAGGCCGAGCTGCGTTCAGGAAGAGGAAAAACCTTTTCATCCCCCCCCCCCCCCCTTCCCATCCCTTTAAATGTGAAATCCAAAAACCCTGAAATACTTAATCATTTATTTATCATGTAGCTAGAATAATGATTTTCAAGTTTCTACCTTTAAAAAAACACACAGCAATGAAAGTTAGTAGCGCCACCTCTCTAGAGGCGAAAGTAATAATAATATTTGAAACCCAATAACAGCACGCAGTGCTGCTAGCTCTGTGTATGTGTGTGTTAGTATCGACACTACACACAAAGAGGAGCAAGTTAGGCACACGTACAAAACAAATGCACACGCACAACACACATATGTAAGTCATAGGCCACGCCCACAGGCTTCAACGGCGTTGTAGGGAAATCGCGCTCAGGGCGTCTCTAGGAGGGGGCGCGCGCGCTATTCGATGCTCTGTGAAAAAAACTGATACTCCTATACAATTTTTAACCCCCCGTCCTTAAAATGTGAAAATAAAAAAATCCTGAAACACGTCATTATTTATTTATGATGAGTAGCTATAATTATGATTTTCAAGTTCCCACCTTTAAAAAAATCTAATTTTGAAATCATACCCTATTTAAATTTAAGGGTTAATTTAGCAAAAAACGCTGAAACACGTAATCCTTCATTTCATACCAAAAGCCCAAATATGAATTGTCATATCTATAACTCAAGAAATGCTGAGTTCCCCATACAAACTTTCATCCCCTATTTCACCCCCTTAAGGGTTGTTTTTTGAGACAAAAAGTAGCCTATGTCCGTCCTCAGGATGCAATTCATCTCCGTGCAATATTTTATCGAAATCTGTTCAGCGGTTTAGGCGTGAAAAGGTAACAGACAGACAGACAACAGAGTTACATTCGAATTTATAATATTAGTATGGATATGGATGGATATGGATATGGATGGATATGGATGGATAAGTGAGATTCAAATTATACCATCCTTTTATTACTGTTTTCGTGGAGTGTTGCTAGATGTGTACTTAATTTTTTTGCTATTCTGATGAATGTTACCTCACGTACATGTCTGTTTGTTTTCCCATAATAAATCAAATAAAAAATTTAAAAATATTTTTGAAACAAAAATGTGTGACAGCGCATCAGGTTATAATAATAAAAAAGATAAGAATAACTAGTTCCACACTACAGGATCGTGGTGCACGTTATGGACGAGTTCGCGCGGCGACGACTTCAGCACACGGTGCGCCCCTTGTGCCGCCTCTTCTTCGATGTCGCGAAGCCCTTCGGCAAGGTGTAGCCTCGGTATCTCAGTGGTGCGGCCGGTCGACTATCATTAAGCAACCCTGGGCGCGGTCAGTACTTGGATGGGTGACCTCTCGACCAGGCGCGGTCCCAGCAATGGAAGCAGGGGGGGGCAATCCGTGTTGACTGAATATAGCATTTTACGCGCCAATCCGTCTCTCCTATACTCCAATGGCCGTGTGCCGGCGGCCTGGAAATCTGCGTTTGTGCAAGCGGTCCCCAAAAAGGGTGACCGCTCAAACCCGTCAAACTACCGACCTATAGCGATTACCTCCCTTCTCTGTAAGGTGATGGAGCGCATTATAAATGCACAGCTCATGAAGTACCTAGAGACGAATGACCTCATCAGCGATCGGCAATACGGCTTCCGGCCAAAACGATCTGCTGGTGATCTCCTAGCGTACGTCACTCACCTTTGGGGGGAATCGCTTGAAGGTCATGGTGAATCCTTGGCAATTGGCCTTGATATTGCCAAGGCATTTGACCGGCTTTGGCACAAGTCGCTCTTGGGCAAATTGCCGGCTTACGGACTCCCTTCTGGCCTCTGTGACTGGGTCGCCGACTTCCTACATGGGCGTAGCATTCAGGTCCTAGTGGACGGTTGCTCGTCGGACGCCATGTCAGTGAAAGCCGGCGTATCACAAGGATCTGTGTTGTCACCCACGCTGTTTCTTCTGCATATCAATGATATGCTGTGTCTGGGCAACATACATTGCTATGCAGATGACAGTACGGCACACGGATCCTACACCAGTCACCCTTCAGCCAGTCGGGATGTTGTGGATGAGAAGAGGCGATGACTTGTGTCTAAGCTCGAACACACACTCGGCTCTATTTCCGAATGGGGCCGTAGTAATTTGGTCGAGTTCAACGCTTCCAAGACACAAGTTTGCGCGTTCAGTGCGAAGAGAGCGGCGTTCACACCGGCTCCTTCATTCCACGTTCAAGGCACGTCGCTTAAATTAAGCGAACACCTCGGGGTCCTCGGAGTCGAACTGTCGCACGACCTGAACTTTCGTGGCCATATCGAGGGGAAGGCCAAGCTGGCTTCTAAAAAGCTGGGCGTACTCAATAAGGTGCGACGGTACTTCACGCCGGACCAAAAGCTGCTTCTGTATAAATCGCAGATCAGGTCCTGCTTGGGGTACTGCTCGCACCTGTGGGATGGCTCTGCCAAATACCAGCTTGCGCCTCTGGACTCAATCCAGCGTCGAGCCGTACGACTAGTGGGTGACCCCGAAGTGTCCTGCGATCTAGAACCACTGCAACTCCGTAGGGATGTCGGCTCCCTAAGTGTGTTCTATCGCTTATTCCATGGAGAATCCTCGGAGGAGCTGTTTAATGCGATCCCGCCGTCCCCTTTCCACCTTCGCACCACGCGCACTGGGCAGGGATTGCATCCCTACACGCTGGACTTACCGCGGATGCGTACCAATCGATTCTGCAGATCTTTCCTCTACAGAACCGGTAAACTCTGGAACGCTCTCCCTGCCCATATATTTCCCCCCAAGTACAGTCTCGGGTCCTTCAAGAGGGGCGTGAATGGGCACCTGTCAGGCCGGCATGGCATTCGCAACCCCCGCATACGACCGAATGTCCATGGGCGTCGTTAGACACCTTATGGGTGGCTCGGCGCCATATGTCGCGCTGTCAATAAAAAAATAAAAATAAAATGTAAAATAAAAAAAATTAAACAAGTTGGTTGTATTTATAATAATAATTACATTTACATTTATTTTTATTTACATTTAATTTGAAAAATACATCTTACATGGAGGTATTGGTACCTGAGCATTCACCTATACATTAAATTGAAGTCGGCGTTTTCCTGACTTCGCGAAGCGATCGATTACTCTGTCGACAACAACCATTACATCACGGTGGATGTGCATGCATAAGAGCCAGGCCGCACAATCGTTCTTCGCTCATCGTTGATCTCAGCCAGGTTTTTAAACGACGACGCAGCGTTGAAAAAGATCTCTCCGACAGAACGCACAGACAGAGGAGAGTGACGCAAAGTGAGACGCACAGTATGTTCTTCATTTTCAAGACAAAATTTAAAACGCCTAACCAACGTATTCATCTGCTCCTTCGTATCAATAATACCCATCATCGCACTAATACCCACGAGATAGTTTTAACACTACTGCGAAGTATTTGTACTACTGGCGCCATCTAGCGCACGAATTGACCGAAAAAGCTCTTACTTTGCGTTTCCATTGATCACAGGGGCCATGTTTCACATGTTTGACCAAATATCATGCTCATTCATACGTATTGCCGGGTTTTTGTTAATCGCCCAGGGGGGGGCAAAACACCCTTTGCCCCCCCCTTGGGACCGCGCCTGCTCTCGACCGTTGAAGGCTGACCGCCGCGCCGCCGCCGTTCGGATGACTGTTCGGACGTTCGGACGACCCCCTATCACGGAGTTGTAGGTGAAGTAGCCAACCGTGTCAGTTTCCATAAAAAAAATTTATACAACAAGCTCACCCTTCCAATATAACCGCCTCGAGCTGCTCTGTCAGCACGCTATAACTGTTGGGCATGCGCCTGATGAAGCCGTTCTTGGAAGTGGAATCGAAGCCGAGTATCAGAATGTTCGGTGTGTGCTCGCGGTCCGGCTGAACCTCACGCGGCTTAATCTCTCTGAAGCCTATAACGAGCCCCTTCCATGTGCTGCACATCAGAATTATATAAGCTGAGCGGAGCCCTTGGCCACACAGAGTTTGGGGCCCCTTTTTGAAAGTAAAAAAAATATAAATTGAATGGAAATATCAGTAATTATCATTATACAGGGTGTCCCAGAAACCGACGATAATCCTTTGACAGGAGATAGGACTGCTAATTACCTCTCAGAATATCTAATTTTAGGTACAGTAAAAATGGCTTAGTTTTTGAGATATTGTCATTTTTGTAAAAATCCAAAATTTTCCCCCTCAGCTCATTTTCTTAAATGCCACACGTACAAATGTAAGATTTTCTTTAATCTAGTTTTTGTCAAATATTTCTGAAAAGTAAGGCTTTCACACGGTATAATTTATTTTTTCATGTTTAATCTTGTTTAGCTGAAAAACGACTTAAGAGCCACATGTTAAAAAATTTTCAGCCTCATATCTTGAGTTTGGCCCTTCGCGGTGAAAAAAAAAATTACTACACTACAGTGGCATTATGCAACAAAAATATGCCCATCTAATGTAGTTTTTAAAATGGTACATCACTTACCGATTTGCCCAATAATTTATGAGATATTGTTATATAACTGCAAAAGGACCTCGGAATTTGATAACTGTTCTACCAACTACGAATTGGAATAAAATAAACACTTTAAGTAATTGGTCTTATTAACCTGTTAAAGTAGATGTTAAAATTGTTTACAACCTGCACAAATGCTAGCTCGACATCTTCTCATAAATGCCCGGTTGATGCGTCGAGCAAGTACTCGATGCAAGTGCAGATACGTCCACCTATGCTATGTAAATAGTTTGTGTTTTCCGTCCAGTTGACTATAGCCGGCACGACCGAAGGGAAGCACTGACGTGGCACCAAGTTCACCCGGTGTTATGGGCTGACATCACGGATGTTGTAGGTGATGTAGCCAACTACGTCAGTTTACATAAAAAAAAAACCTGAGCTACTGCCGTAATTCTTTCTTTGAGCTCTATCAATTTTTCCACCGGTTTCCCGTAAACTTTTTCTTTTAAATAGCCCCAATAATAAGATTTTTTTTTATGGAAACTGACACGGTTGGCTACATCACCTACAACATCCGTGATGTCAGCCCATAACACCGGGTGAACTTGGTGCCACGTCAGTGCTTCCCTTCGGTCGTGCTGGCTACACTGAACTGGACGGAAAACACAAACTATTTACATAGCCGTTTCGACCGACCTTTCATTCAGTGCTGTGGTACCAACCCGGGCGGGTTAAACCCTACCATCTAGTGATATAAGAAGGGAGTCATATCCCTTAGTCGCCTTTTACGACATACACGGGGAGAGATGCAGTGGGGCTATTCTTTTAAAGTACCGGCCCCACACGGTACAATACCGGCCCCACACGGTACAAATCTAACAGATTTAAATCCGGTGACCTAGACGTCCGATCCATCTGTGGGGATATGCTTGGTCTAAAAAATTACGCACTTCTCTGGCGTAATGGGCTGGGCAGCCATCATTTTGCAACCACCTCCGTATGGCCAATGGTACATCTTCTAAAAGGCTCTGAAGCTCCTGTTGCAGAAACTCAAGATAATTCTCCGGTGAGATCTAGACGATCTAGACGTCCGGTCTATCTGTGGGGTTACAAGTGGCTAGGAGGCCACAAGACGTCCGTTGAATTGTAGAGACTTTAAACGGGCGACATGGGTTCAGAGTTAGTATTATATACAGGGTGTCCCAAAAACCGACGATAATCCTTTGACAGGAGATAGGGCTGCTAATTACCTCTCAGAATATCTAATTTTAGATTTAGTAAAAATTGCTTAGTTTTTGAGATATTGTCATTTTCGTAAAAATCCAAAATTTTCTCCCTCAGCTGATTTTTTTAAATGCCACAAGTACAAATGCAAGATTTTCTTAAATCTAGTTTTTGTTAAATATTCTTGAAAAGTAAGGCTTTCACACGGTATAATTTATTTTGTAATGTTTAATCCTGCTTAGCGGAAAAACGACTTAAGGCCGTGACAAACGCCAACGACCTTGAGCATTCGGGAATTCTACATAATGTACCATGCGACTGCTAATTTCGCTTCGCACGTTCAAGTCACATTTAGCGTAGTTTGTCGCTATCAGCCTAAAGAGTTGATGGTTCGGGGTTCGAATCCCACTTTCGTATGTTTTTTTTTTTTGCTTTTTTATTATTTTAATTATTAAAATGATTGTGGCTTATGTAACTGATGCGTGATTCTAATTTTTTATTTTTTATTATTTTACCTACATAACATTTTATTGTAATTTCTTCCAAATTATTTTAGTTCATGTACTTACCACTTTTTATAAACCTCTAAATAGACTATCGATGAAAACTAAAATAAAAATAGGTAGGTAGGTAATAGGTAGATAGGCATTTAGGTATGTATGGCAAATATCATAGCAACATAGGTACCGGCCGGCGCGCGCGGCGCGCGCGGCGGCAGCATGGCACGGTGCGGTGGGGTGCGGTGCGGTGCGGTAACTCAGTAGCAGCGTGCCACTCACGCATGCAAGCAAGCAATAACAAGCCGCTCCTCCGCGCCGCGCCGCCGCTCCTCCGCGCCGCGCCGCGCCGCCGCGTCGTCACCGCTCCGCGCCACCACAGTGCCGCCGCCGCCGCCGCCCCCGCTCCGCAGCGCGCCGCTGTTGCTAGGCTACTTTTATTTAGGCACGGTTCTATAGTCCTTGCATCTCAAGCGCAGACAGCGTTATACCACACCCGTGACACTAGTCACATTTTCTATGAAGCGGCCGAAAATGTGTACCTACTGCTCACGTACGCGGGCGCCTTTGCGTGTATTGGTGCGACCTCGATAACTTGGGTACAGGGTTGGCACTCTTTATGAGAAGTTTGTAGTGGACAATATTATAAATTATATTTGATGTAATTTAAAAGGAAACATTTTTAATTATGACTATCTATGTATATGTACCTCTTAACATTATTGGAGGGCAAGAAAAAAAGAAAAACATCAACTTATATGCACATGTTTTATTTTTACTCGCTAACTAAACGACAATTTTGCAGTGAAAGTTTCACTAAATTTTGGAAACTTTGCAATAGGTATTCCATTTTTATTATTTTTAAGCCGAATCGTATGTGAAGCTAAAGTGAAATTTTCAATGTATACTTGCCGCCATTTTGAACTTTTTAGTTACTGGACCGATTGCTTTCAAAATTGATATCTGGGTGTCTGTGTAGGCTCTGAATACGAATCTGTAATCAAAATTAAAAAAAAGTGGCCGCCATTTTGAACTTTTTAGTTACTGGACCGATTGCTTTCAAAATTGATATCTGGGTGTCTGTGTAGGCTCTGAATACGAATCTGTAATCAAAATAAAAAAAAGTGGCCGCCATTTTGAACTTTTCAGTTACTGGACCGATTGCTTTCAAAATTGATATCTGGGTGTCTGTGTAGGCTCTGAATACGAATCTGTAATCAAAATAAAAAAAAAGTGGCCGCCATTTTGAACTTTTCAGTTACTGGACCGATTGCTTTCAAAATTGATATCTGGGTGGCTGTGTAGGCTCTGAATACGAATCTGTAATCAAAATAAAAAAAAGTGGCCGCCATTTTGAACTTTTTAGTTACTGGACCGATTGCTTTCAAAATTGATATCTGGGTGTCTGTGTGGGCTCGGAACACGAATCTGTAGTCAAAATTAAAAAAAAGTGGCCGCCATTTTGAACTTTTTAGTTACTGGACCGATTGATTTCAAAATTGATATCTGGGTGTCTGTGTAGGCTCTGAATACGAATCTGTAGTCAAAATTTAAAAAAAGTGGCCGCCATTTTGAACTTTTCAGTTACTGGACCAATTGCTTTCAAAATCGATGTCTGGGTGTCTGTGTGTGCTCTGAATACGAATCTGTAGTCAAAATTAAGTGGCCGCCATTTTAAACTTTTTAGTTACTGGACCGATTGATTTCAAAATTGATATCTGGGTGTCTGTGTAGGCTCTGAATACGAATCTGTAGTCAAAATTTAAAAAAAGTGGCCGCCATTTTGAACTTTTCAGTTACTGGACCAATTGCTTTCAAAATCGATGTCTGGGTGTCTGTGTATGCTCTGAATACGAATCTGTAGTCAAAATTAAGTGGCCGCCATTTTAAACTTTTTAGTTACTGGACCGATTGCTTTCAAAATAGATATCTGCGTGTCTGTGTGGGCTCTAAATATGAATCTGTAGTCAAAACTAAAAAGTGCAAGATGGCGGCTACTATTTTTAAATTTTGAAAACGGATTCGTATTCAGAGCCCATACAGATACCCAGATATCAATTTTGAAAGCAATCGGTCCAGTAACTAAAAAGTTCAAAATAGCGGCCACTTTTTTTAAATTTTGACAACGGATTCGTATTCAGAGTCCACACAGACACCCAGATATCGACTTTGAAAGCAATCGGTCCAGTAACTAAAAAGTTCAAAATGGCGGCCACTTTTTTTAAATTTTGACAACGGATTCGTATTCAGAGCCCACACAGACACCCAGATATTGATTTTGAAAGCAATCGGTCGAATAACTAAAAAGGTCAAAATGGCGGCAACTTTTTTTAAATATTCACTACATATTTGTATTCAGAGTCCACACAAACACCCAGATATCGATTTTGAAATCAATCGGTCCAGTAATTAAAAAGTTCAAAATGGCGGCAACTTTTTTTAAATGTTCACTACAGATTCGTATTCAGAGCCCACACAGACACCCAGATATCGATTTTGAAAGCAATCGGTCCAGTAACTAAAAAGTTCAAAATGGCAGCCGCTTTTTTTAAATTTTGACAACGGATTCGTATTCAGAGTCCACACAGACACCCAGATATCGACTTTGAAAGCAATCGGTCCAGTAACTAAAAAGTTCAAAATAGCGGCCACTTTTTTTTAATTTTGACAACGGATTCGTATTCAGAGTCCACACAGACACCCAGATATCGACTTTGAAAGCAATCGGTCCAGTAACTAAAAAGTTCAAAATGGCGGCCACTTTTTTTAAATTTTGACAACGGATTCGTATTCAGAGCCCACACAGACACCCAGATATTGATTTTGAAAGCAATCGGTCGAATAACTAAAAAGGTCAAAATGGCGGCAACTTTTTTTAAATATTCACTACATATTTGTATTCAGAGTCCACACAAACACCCAGATATCGATTTTGAAATCAATCGGTCCAGTAATTAAAAAGTTCAAAATGGCGGCAACTTTTTTTAAATGTTCACTACAGATTCGTATTCAGAGCCCACACAGACACCCAGATATCGATTTTGAAAGCAATCGGTCCAGTAACTAAGAAGTTCAAAATGGCAGCCGCTTTTTTTAAATTTTGACAACGGATTCGTATTCAGAGTCCACACAGACACCCAGATATCGACTTTGAAAGCAATCGGTCCAGTAACTAAAAAGTTCAAAATGGCGGCCACTTTTTTAAATTTTGACAACGGATTCGTATTCAGAGTCCACACAGACACCCAGATATCGACTTTGAAAGCAATCGGTCCAGTAACTAAAAAGTTCAAAATGGCGGCCACTTTTTTTAAATTTTGACAACGGATTCGTATTCAGAGTCCACACAGACACCCAGATATCGACTTTGAAAGCAATCGGTCCAGTAACTAAAAAGTTCAAAATGGCGGCCACTTTTTTAAATTTTGACAACGGATTCGTATTCAGAGTCCACACAGACACCCAGATATCGACTTTGAAAGCAATCGGTCCAGTAACTAAAAAGTTCAAAATGGCGGCCACTTTTTTTAAATTTTGACAACGGATTCGTATTCAGAGTCCACACAGACACCCAGATATCGACTTTGAAAGCAATCGGTCCAGTAACTAAAAAGTTCAAAATGGCGGCCACTTTTTTAAATTTTGACAACGGATTCGTATTCAGAGTCCACACAGACACCCAGATATCGACTTTGAAAGCAATCGGTCCAGTAACTAAAAAGTTCAAAATGGCGGCCACTTTTTTTAAATTTTGACAACGGATTCGTATTCAGAGCCCACACAGACACCCAGATATCGATTTTGAAAGCAATCGGTCCAGTAACTAAGAAGTTCAAAATGGCAGCCGCTTTTTTTAAATTTTGACAACGGATTCGTATTCAGAGTCCACACAGACACCCAGATATCGACTTTGAAAGCAATCGGTCCAGTAACTAAAAAGTTCAAAATGGCGGCCACTTTTTTTAAATTTTGACAACGGATTCGTATTCAGAGTCCACACAGACACCTAGATATCGACTTTGAAAGCAATCGGTCCAGTAACTAAAAAGTTCAAAATGGCGGCCACTTTTTTAAATTTTGACAACGGATTCGTATTCAGAGTCCACACAGACACCCAGATATCGACTTTGAAAGCAATCGGTCCAGTAACTAAAAAGTTCAAAATAGCGGCCACTTTTTTTTAATTTTGACAACGGATTCGTATTCAGAGTCCACACAGACACCCAGATATCGACTTTGAAAGCAATCGGTCCAGTAACTAAAAAGTTCAAAATGGCGGCCACTTTTTTTAAATTTTGACAACGGATTCGTATTCAGAGCCCACACAGACACCCAGATATTGATTTTGAAAGCAATCGGTCGAATAACTAAAAAGGTCAAAATGGCGGCAACTTTTTTTAAATATTCACTACATATTTGTATTCAGAGTCCACACAAACACCCAGATATCGATTTTGAAATCAATCGGTCCAGTAATTAAAAAGTTCAAAATGGCGGCAACTTTTTTTAAATGTTCACTACAGATTCGTATTCAGAGCCCACACAGACACCCAGATATCGATTTTGAAAGCAATCGGTCCAGTAACTAAGAAGTTCAAAATGGCAGCCGCTTTTTTTAAATTTTGACAACGGATTCGTATTCAGAGTCCACACAGACACCCAGATATCGACTTTGAAAGCAATCGGTCCAGTAACTAAAAAGTTCAAAATGGCGGCCACTTTTTTTAAATTTTGACAACGGATTCGTATTCAGAGTCCACACAGACACCTAGATATCGACTTTGAAAGCAATCGGTCCAGTAACTAAAAAGTTCAAAATGGCGGCCACTTTTTTAAATTTTGACAACGGATTCGTATTCAGAGTCCACACAGACACCCAGATATCGACTTTGAAAGCAATCGGTCCAGTAACTAAAAAGTTCAAAATAGCGGCCACTTTTTTTTAATTTTGACAACGGATTCGTATTCAGAGTCCACACAGACACCCAGATATCGACTTTGAAAGCAATCGGTCCAGTAACTAAAAAGTTCAAAATGGCGGCCACTTTTTTTAAATTTTGACAACGGATTCGTATTCAGAGCCCACACAGACACCCAGATATTGATTTTGAAAGCAATCGGTCGAATAACTAAAAAGGTCAAAATGGCGGCAACTTTTTTTAAATATTCACTACATATTTGTATTCAGAGTCCACACAAACACCCAGATATCGATTTTGAAATCAATCGGTCCAGTAATTAAAAAGTTCAAAATGGCGGCAACTTTTTTTAAATGTTCACTACAGATTCGTATTCAGAGCCCACACAGACACCCAGATATCGATTTTGAAAGCAATCGGTCCAGTAACTAAGAAGTTCAAAATGGCAGCCGCTTTTTTTAAATTTTGACAACGGATTCGTATTCAGAGTCCACACAGACACCCAGATATCGACTTTGAAAGCAATCGGTCCAGTAACTAAAAAGTTCAAAATGGCGGCCACTTTTTTAAATTTTGACAACGGATTCGTATTCAGAGTCCACACAGACACCCAGATATCGACTTTGAAAGCAATCGGTCCAGTAACTAAAAAGTTCAAAATGGCGGCCACTTTTTTTAAATTTTGACAACGGATTCGTATTCAGAGTCCACACAGACACCCAGATATCGACTTTGAAAGCAATCGGTCCAGTAACTAAAAAGTTCAAAATGGCGGCCACTTTTTTAAATTTTGACAACGGATTCGTATTCAGAGTCCACATAGACACCCAGATATCGACTTTGAAAGCAATCGGTCCAGTAACTAAAAAGTTCAAAATGGCGGCCACTTTTTTTAAATTTTGACAACGGATTCGTATTCAGAGTCCACACAGACACCCAGATATCGACTTTGAAAGCAATCGGTCCAGTAACTAAAAAGTTCAAAATGGCGGCCACTTTTTTAAATTTTGACAACGGATTCGTATTCAGAGTCCACACAGACACCCAGATATCGACTTTGAAAGCAATCGGTCCAGTAACTAAAAAGTTCAAAATGGCGGCCACTTTTTTTAAATTTTGACAACGGATTCGTATTCAGAGCCCACACAGACACCCAGATATCGATTTTGAAAGCAATCGGTCCAGTAACTAAGAAGTTCAAAATGGCAGCCGCTTTTTTTAAATTTTGACAACGGATTCGTATTCAGAGTCCACACAGACACCCAGATATCGACTTTGAAAGCAATCGGTCCAGTAACTAAAAAGTTCAAAATGGCGGCCACTTTTTTTAAATTTTGACAACGGATTCGTATTCAGAGTCCACACAGACACCTAGATATCGACTTTGAAAGCAATCGGTCCAGTAACTAAAAAGTTCAAAATGGCGGCCACTTTTTTAAATTTTGACAACGGATTCGTATTCAGAGTCCACACAGACACCCAGATATCGACTTTGAAAGCAATCGGTCCAGTAACTAAAAAGTTCAAAATGGCGGCCACTTTTTTTAAATTTTGACAACGGATTCGTATTCAGAGTCCACACAGACACCCAGATATCGACTTTGAAAGCAATCGGTCCAGTAACTAAAAAGTTCAAAATGGCGGCCACTTTTTTAAATTTTGACAACGGATTCGTATTCAGAGTCCACACAGACACCCAGATATCGACTTTGAAAGCAATCGGTCCAGTAACTAAAAAGTTCAAAATGGCGGCCACTTTTTTTAAATTTTGACAACGGATTCGTATTCAGAGCCCACACAGACACCCAGATATCGACTTTGAAAGCAATCGGTCCAGTAACTAAAAAGTTCAAAATGGCGGCCACTTTTTTTAAATTTTGACAACGGATTCGTATTCAGAGCCCACACAGACACCCAGATATCGACTTTGAAAGCAATCGGTCCAGTAACTAAAAAGTTCAAAATGGCAGCCGCTTTTTTTAAATTTTGACAACGGATTCGTATTCAGAGCCCACACAGACACCCAGATATCGACTTTGAAAGCAATCGGTCCAGTAACTAAAAAGTTCAAAATGGCGGCCACTTTTTTTAAATTTTGACAACGGATTCGTATTCAGAGCCCACACAGACACCCAGATATCGACTTTGAAAGCAATCGGTCCAGTAACTAAAAAGTTCAAAATGGCAGCCGCTTTTTTTAAATTTTGACAACGGATTCGTATTCAGAGCCCACACAGACACCCAGATATCGACTTTGAAAGCAATCGGTCCAGTAACTAAAAAGTTCAAAATGGCAGCCGCTTTTTTTAAATTTTGACAACGGATTCGTATTCAGAGCCCACACAGACACCCAGATATCGACTTTGAAAGCAATCGGTCCAGTAACTAAAAAGTTCAAAATGGCGGCCACTTTTTTTAAATTTTGACAACGGATTCGTATTCAGAGTCCACACAGACACCCAGATATCGACTTTGAAAGCAATCGGTCCAGTAACTAAAAAGTTCAAAATGGCGGCCACTTTTTTAAATTTTGACAACGGATTCGTATTCAGAGTCCACACAGACACCCAGATATCGACTTTGAAAGCAATCGGTCCAGTAACTAAAAAGTTCAAAATGGCGGCCACTTTTTTTAAATTTTGACAACGGATTCGTATTCAGAGCCCACACAGACACCCAGATATCGACTTTGAAAGCAATCGGTCCAGTAACTAAAAAGTTCAAAATGGCGGCCACTTTTTTTAAATGTTCATATGATTAAGATTCGCTCCGGTGAAGGAAAACACCGTGAGGAAACCTGTGCACAGCAGTACATATAAAATTGTTGTGGACACCGCTTCCAATCCAGCTTGTCACGTGGAAATGTATAACAATTCCCTTCCATGTTCATGGGAAAGGCTTGCGCTCAGTAGTAGGACATTAAAATTGACTCAAGAAGAAGAATAAGAAACCAAATTGATATCTGATTTGTGTAACATAAATTTCATTATTTCACATAAGAATGAAAATTTCACAGTAATTTTGCAGAAAGTGCAAAATTTCACTGCAAAATTTCAAGTGAAATTTTTGTGCAAAATTGCGCCTTGCATCTCTAAGTAAGTGCGAACAAGGAGGTTTGAAGTCCACCGCGCGCGGGCGCGGCCGGCCCGATCGTTGTTCTGTGCTGTGAGTGCGAAAGAACCGCGCGCGTACGTGTAAGTAGCTACTACTCCCTCTCGAAGGTGCGCTCGCTCTCCTCTCGACAGTCGGTGCCAGCCTGACTAGCCGTCCGCCAGAAGTCGACCAGACAGCGCTCGCGGGCTGCGGGGCGCGGGGGGAAGCAAACTCGCTTCGAGGCGGAGCGTCGCTTCTATACGCCAGTATTATAAGTATTCTATGGTTATACCACAGTACCTATTAGTTATTCTGTGGTTATACCAACGAAAGCCATGCATATAACGCCCCGTCAAGTTACGTACCGGAGCGTATACTGATAGATACCACAGAAGAGAGATATTACTGATACGGTCGTACTGTATACTGGTACGGAAAATGACACGGTGGCAACATCACCTACAATACAACATCCGAGATGTCAGCTCGTAACAACTGGTGAAGTAGGTGCTATGTCAGTGCTTTTCTTCGGTCGTACCGGCTTCACTGAACTGGACGGAAAAAAAGAAGGGAGTCATATCCCGAAATAGTTTGTATTTTCCGTCCAGTTTAGTGTAGCCGGCACGACCAAAGGGAAGCACTGACATGGCACCTAAGTTCACCCGGTGTTATGGGCTGACATCACGGATGTTATAGGTGATATAGCAAACTGTGTCAGTTTACATAAAAAAATCCCTCAGTCGCCTTTTACGACATGCACGGGGAGAGATGCAGTGGGGCTATTATTTTAAATTACCATCCCACACGGTACAAATATACCTAACCACCTATCTTTTTTCCATTCGATCCAAACACAGAAGACAGAAATGACAACCGACACGCGGGCGCAGCAGGGCAGGAGCGAGCAAGCGAGCCCGGAACTAAAATTGTATCTAGTATTGAAGTGCCTGCTAAATTGACGAAGGCAAAAATTTTACCCTTCCGACTGAAGAATTACGTCAATAATTTCATGTAGGCGTTTTTTGTTTTTTATTTTTATCTCCTTTCGTGGATAAAATAATAAAAAAAATTGAATAGAGTTTTCTCAGAGCTTTGTGACCTTTGAATCGGTGGTATTGTAAAATTGTAATAATACACACATACTCAGATTTTCAAAAATTCATGCTTTTTTTATATATTTTTAATTTTATGTTTATTACTTACTTTTACTCATTATTAAAAAAACCAGCAATGCACTTTGTTGGTAAGGAACCAAAATATAGGTTGGTATTTTTTTAATTTTCTGAATGTGTGTCAATTGGTCAGTTTTGGACCTTCTTTGTCGCACTTTTTGCATGTTTTGCGTATTTGGCGTTTGTCACCGCCTTAAGAGCCACATGTTAAAATTTTTTCAGCCTCATCCCTTGAATTTGGCCATTCGCGGTGAAAAAAAAAATTACTAACACATTGTCACAAACTATTCTTTTTCGCCTGCATGTACTTCTCCCACATCCCAAAGGTTAGTTAGAATAGAATGCCTCGCGGCATTAAGCTCGCCTGTTGTACCTAATTTTGATAAATTGGTGTTCAATAAAGAATATATACATACATACATACATACATACATACTACACTAAAGTGGCATTATGCATATCCTCCTCCATAGACATCATTTTAGACGACAAATTTAGATAGACTAGATGATAAAAAGTGCTTCTTTAAAAGAATTTTGAAAGTGTGAATGGAAGAAGAGAGATGGAGATTGACAGGTTTCCACAGACGAGCTGCATGTATCGTGAATGAGTCAGAATATGATGTAGTGGAATGGGAAGTAATAGTCAACACCAAGTTATCATTTGACCTAAACGATAGCCCGTGGGAGCTGAGAAAGGAAAAACGATCACTTAGGTATTTAGGAGCATTCGGATTAAACAGTGTGCAGTAGAGAAGTGATTGGACACCACTATTCCTGCGAAGGCGGATATCGCACCACTGCAAACGATTTCGAAAATCTGATATATGATTAAACTTGCGCAAACCAAAGATGTATCGGATACACAAGTAGAGAAGACGATCAAGTTTGTTAAGTAGCTCTTCATTAAAATCAAGATAACACACATCGGCATAATCGAGTGGTAGAAGTAGTGGTTGTGCAAGGGTAATTTTTGTAGACATCGGAATAAAATTCTGAAGGTGTTTGAGATAATGCATGCTAGCAAACAATTTCCGGCTGACTTCACTAACCTGAGTATGCCAGGAAAGCGTCTCATCCATGACAAGACCAAGATTTTTTAGTTGCTTACTGTATGGAATGACTACACCGTTGAATTCCAAGGTTGGAAGAGCAGCACGGTCCAATTTAGCAAGTAGTTTTGGAGTACCTAACAAAATGGCCTGCGTTTTTGTCGGGTTCACCAAGAGTCTAAATCGTACAGCCCAGCTAAAAGCTGAGTCAAGGTCAACATTCATTAGGGCTACTGCCGTAACAACAGTCGATATACCGCCCCACTGAACTGCCGAGGCTGCATGATCTTGCCCTAGTATGTAATTTGCAAAATGTGGCGATCGGTCTTGTAAAAATATAAAGAATTCATCTATATTTTTTATAATTTTTCTCCAAATACAATTTTGTATTCTTTTCATACTTAATAAAATAATAACGATTTGCGCGCTATTCGCATTCGCTTTGTTTTATCGTAAGCGCCTTTTGGCGATTCCATTCCGCTCTAGTAAAGAGGAAACTGCCTAACTAACGAGGAAACGGGGTAGCGGCGCGCCTGTGCCCGCTTCCCATTCCGCTGAGCGCATGACGTCACTATGAATGGAAAAGGCTTAAAGAGACATTGGAGTAAAACACACCATCCTCAAGGAGGAAACAAGACTCAAACCGTGCTACCAGAGCACTGATGATTGAAACACGAACCGTATGTAATGTAGATGTATAAGTGGCCGAGTGGTGTGGGCATCGGCTTCTAATGCGAGAGGTCCGAGCTTTGAATCTGGTCGGCGTGTAGCAATGAGATTTTTCTGACGAAAACATTTACGTGCATACCTACACCTGCTGCTTCACCGTTCGGAACCGGTGTAAAACTGTAGGTCCCTTCCCTTGCCCCTTACTAGGTGGTAGGCTCAAATTGTAGCCGAAAGGGTTAGTACCACCGTACTGGATGTATACCGTATGCATTGCAGCCTCGGTTGACATCAGGGTGGAAACGCCTATACAGCTGCAGGTCATTAGCGTATAGATGGTAGAGACACATTAACACCTCGACAATAGTGTTGACGAAGACGGAGAAAAGTAAGGTAGAAAGTACGCCGCCTTGTGGCACGCCAGCATTATGTCGCACCAGTCAGACGCTCGGACAATTTGCTGACGGTCACTATATAAAGAGAGCCAATCAAGTACCGACTGCGAGATATTAATAGAAAGGAGGATAGCTAATCGAATGTTGTGATCGACACAATTGAAAGCACTGCTGAAGTCTAGCAACACTAGGGTAGTAAGTTGTCTTTCATCCATCGCATAACGAAAGTCATCGGTGATTTTGAGAAGGGCAGTAGTACTGTGCGTTGGATGAAATCCAGACTGGAAAGGGTCAAGAAGATTATTTGAGGATATGAACCTAGTTAATTGATGGTGAACTACACATTCGAGAACTTTAGATAGGAATGGTAAATAAAATAGAGATAGGTCGGTACTCACTAAATTGAGTAGAACTTTTTTTGGGTAACGGTATGACGTAAGCCTTTTTCATGAGTTAGGGAAACATCCCGACATTAGGGAAAAGTATGATGTGGGAGATGGCATGTAAAATATTCTCTAATATTGGGATATATAGTTCCCTACCCATGTTATCAAAGCCCACGGCCTTACTTTTGATGGACAGAATGATCTTTTGAATATCGCAGTCAGATACGTGTGTGAACGCAAAAGGTGTAGTGTTAGGAGGAACAACAGAGTGTAATTTGACGTATTGTATTTGCTTTAATATTGGGATCCATAGTTACTGGAGAAGCACAGAAGTGGCGGTTTAAACCGTTCATGACAATCGAGACACTGACGTCAGAATTACTTTTAGCTGAACCACGCGTTCTCAGGAATTTCCACATTTATCATTGGGAGAAGTGGTTTCAATGGAATCATGGATATGGCGATGTTTAGCATCTCTACACATTATGTTAATACAACGATTCGTTGCAAGCTTGTACAGGGTTAGGTTTTCATCAGTAGGCAGACGCCAGACCTTCCCAATTTCGGCATTCGGCCATGGGGCGGGCGCGTGTCTGACCTTGACAGCTGGAACCGGAGCATGTTTGTTGTAGAGCTCTATGATTTTACCCGACAATTTCTCCACCATGGTGTCAATGCAGTGAGGACTAGTCGATACTGGCCGCATCCGCCAACAGAGAGTTCAAGGCCATGCGAGCAAAATTACGCTGCAGAAGAAGAATTTTGGGCTTTACTCTGGGGTTTCATTTTGTATAATAAGAATATAAGATCATGATTGGAAAAACAAGGAGCAATCAACTGGCCATGACCGCTAACTAAATCATTACGTGAAGTGATTATTAAATCCAGAAGTGTGTGAGAATCTCGATCGTGAAATGTGGGCTGAAGAGGAATAATGTCAAGATTTAGAGATCTAATAAAAGAAAGTTTAGGGAAATGGAAATCGTCCTTAATTAGGCATATATTAAAAACACCCATTATTACCAGATGTGTGTAGTCAGGGACAAGGGATTCGAGAAGTTGTTCAAATTAAAAAGTTGTAAAACAAAAGTAGTTCTGTTTCACATGCATAAACACCCCCTTTCGAATTTTGTGGTTGGGTTTGCAACACCCTGTAAAATGCACATTTGATTTTTAACAGAAAATATTTGATGTAGTACAAAGGTCACGAATCATGTCCGACTTTTTTTCGAAAGTCCAGATTTTTCCCCTATATGGTCAGGATTTTTAAATTTTTCATCTATCAACCCTACAATGACATAATATAGAGCTGTAATTAGAAGCGGTACCTGTTAACCCCCTTGCCTTTGCACGAAACCTCAGCGTAGTCGCTCTTCTTCAGCTCATATTCCTCATTCCCTTGCACGACTGTTGGGTCGCCGAGGTCATAGTGGTCATCGCTCACGTACAGGATGTCCCTGTAGACGCATTGTATATCCGTCACATTGTCTAGTATCTCCTGTTTCACTTGGCACCAATTGAACTGTAAAAAAACACAATACACACGCTGTATCCAGACAATCGGGGTAAGCAGAGTAATCGGTGTTGCGCCGCAAGTTGTCTTGTAAATTACAACACAACACCGACCAGCAAAGTATTAGGACAAGACATTTATCAAGCAGCAAGTAGGGCACGAAGACCCACCTGCTGCACGACTCGGTGGAAGGACCGCGCCAAGGTAAGAGGTGGCTAGCCTGTCGCCCGGCATCTTGCCCTTACCCCTTAGTCGCCTTTTACGATATGCACGGAAAGAGATGCAGTGGCGCTAGTTTGTTCAACTACAGTTCCCTCAAAACTTAAATGCCGCTCGACCTACCTAGTCAACGAATTTTCACTGCACATGCGCGAACCCAAGATGCGAGCGACATTCAAGTTAAAAAGTTGAATGTCGTTGCAGGGCACTATCTTGCTGCTGAATTATGTAGGTGCCAGTGGTTAGTTGTATTTATTATAATTTTTTTTTTTAACAAAGTTCCTTACCGCACATTACACTCCAGTCACTTGGCGAATGAGAGCTAAGTAGGCCGAAAAACAGTGTAAGACTTCGACCGTCACGACACTTTCGCTGTAGTATGTGTCCGCAAGGGCGGATCCAGGATTTTTTTCCGGGAGGAGCACAAGGGGCAGACGAGGAAAAAGTGTTTTCATTTTTGTGATTACGGACAATGGGTTTCACTCACATTTTTTCTGTAATTTTAATCATCTATTTTGACAACTTCTGATAATTTGATTTGCCTGTAATAAGTATGTACCGTGATGGTACTCCACAGTACACAAAACAATACGAACTTAATTGAAATGAAATGAAATATTTATTTACACAAATAACATCTTACACTGCAATAAACTAGTCTCCTGCACTAGGAAATTTCTGTTTCGCAGAAAGCCTTTTATAATAATATACAAAGTGGCATAATTCATTTTGCATTTTCAATTTGTAATGGGACTGTGTAATGGAACTCCTTGCTCATTGTCTATTTTTAACCATTTTTTCACGTGCCCCCGTGCCCCTCCCTTAAAAATCCGCCCTTGTGTGTTCGTGTGTTTACAAGACTATGTCTATGTATGTATATATATGTCTAAATATTACTGCATTACTGCAGATGTCATTTTTTTTCATTTAATTACTCTTAATTGTAGTGTATATTATAGTTTATCATAGTTATTTTCCCTCCTTCCTTACCTATAATAAAATCCAACGTCTGCTTTCTGTCTGTCTGAGTGTCTGTCCGCTTATAACTCGAGAACCACTGAACCGATTTTAATAAAAAAAAAAATCCACGGATAGCTTGATTCTTCCCATCAACTATAGGCTACTTACTATCATGCTAAATGGCTTATGAGGTTAGCAGTGAAGTGAAATATGAGAGCGGGCGGAGCCGCGGGCACAGCTTTTATATTATATTATACATCCCCACACTCAAGTCTTTGCTACTACCAAAGAGTTTGTATTACGTCGCTGCGCTCCTTTATAGAGAGAATGTGAGCGTTGGTGAGGTGAAGCTTCGTTGGTGAGCGCCACGAACCGCGTTCGGGTCCGATCGGCAGTCATCGGCCGTGCTCCGTCGCGCGATGCAGAGGGATCAATTTCTTTGTTTTATTCCTAAAATTCAGCCAAAATGGTCAACTGTTGCGTTTTAATTTGCAAATCTGACTCAAAGAAGGAGACTAGAATCGTGAATGGTCTAAGATTCCACAGGGAATTGGTATTTTGGTGATATTTTAACCGGGAGCGACGGCGGTGGCGGATTTCCTATAGAACGTGCTAAGTCTAAATCATATTTTTTCCCGAATATTTATATAATAAATAATCCATGTGATTACGTATTTAATTTAAGTAGTACTAGCTTTTGCCTGCGGCTTCGCTCGCGTGAAATTCGAATTTAAAAAGAAGAAAGTAATTAAGCCCGCCCCCGTACCTTTTCGGTTTGTATGGCAGCCACATCATAGCGTAACCGGAACTGAATTTTATTTAGCCTATCCTATGTCTCGTATAGATAAATGTGCTTGTACTAAGTTTCATCGAATTCGGATGATCGGTTTAAGAGCTATGGTGGAATATACATAGTTACATACATACAGAAAATAGTTCTAAAAATCGTCAATTTAGTTTTAGTATCATACATAGAGTCTACAAACGCAATCCATACTAATATTATAAATTCGAAAGTAACTCTGTTGTCTGTCTGTCTGTCTGTCTGTCTGTCTGTCTGTTACCTTTTCACGCCTAAACCGCTGAACAGATTTCGATAAAATATTGCACGGGGATGAATTGCATCCCGAGGACGGACATAGGCTACTTTTTGTCTCAAAAAACAACCCATAAGGGGGTGAAATAGGGGATGAAAGTTTGTATGGGGAACTCAGCATTTCTTAAGTTAGGGATATGACAATTTATATTTGGGCTTTTGGTATGAAATAAAGAAATACGTGTTTCAGCGTTTTTGCTAAATCAACCCTTAAATTAAAATAGGGGTTGATTTTAAAATTAGATTTTAGGATTTTATGAAATTTTGTACGGAGCTGAATTGCATCCTGAGGAAGAACATAGGCTACCTTTTGTCTCAAAAAAACAACCCTTAACGGGGTGAAATAGGGGATGAAAGAATGTATGGGGAACCCATCATTTCTCAAGTTAGGGATATGAAAATTCATATTTAGGCTTTTGGTATAAAATAAAGAATTACGTGTTTCAGCGTTTTTGCTAAATCAACCCTTAAATTAAAATAGGGGATGATTTCAAAATTAGGTTTTAGGATTTTAAATGATTTTAAATAATTTTATCCATACTGGGGGTGGTTTTGAAGAGTGGGGTTGAGGTACGGGGGAGGAGTCCGCGAGGAGAGGGGAAGGGAGGATAATTTAATCTCTATCTTCTTTTCTCTATCTCTACTTCTTATAAAAGGAAACGTCTGTTTGCATGTATGTATGTATGTTTGAGGTAAACTCGGAACCACTTAACAGATTTTTATGCGGTTTACACCAATGTAAAGAGTAGTTCTTCAGGCTCACTATAGTAGGCTATATACCATAAAGTTAAATAGCCTTAGGGTTGAGCAGTATCAAAGAAAACAGAATTTAGTGTCGAATGGTCGTAATATATGGCGTTAGCAGTTCTGTTGCGTTGCGTTGGTGTAGTGTAGAAGATACGAGTAGAATAAAGAGTAGATATTTATACTTATAAAATTGTTTGTCCTGACTGACTGATCTATTAACGCACAGTTGAAACTACTAAGTCTAGAAAGCTGAAATTTGGAACATAGGTTTATTTCATAACGTAAGAATCCGTTAAGGATTTTTTGGAAATTACAACTTTAAGGGGGGAAATGGGGACGACGACTTTGTATGAAAATTTTTGTTTTTTTTTTATGTAATATTATGGTCTTATGGTCTTCCTGAACGTAGCTCGGCCTTCGGCCTCGCCCTTAATTACTTACATTCTTAGATAAGGTTTATCGCCTTCCTGAACGCAGCTCGGCCTTCGGCCTCGCTTTCAGTTAATTACTTTTTTCGAGAAGGTTTATAGTCTTTCTGAATGCAGCTCGGCCTTCGGCCTCGCCCTTATTTCCATACTTTCTTCGATAAGGTTTATAGTCTTCCTGAACGCAGCTCGGCCTTCGGCCTCGCCCTTAATTACTTACTTTCTTCGAGAAGGTTTATAGTTTTTCTGAACGCAGCTCGGCCTTCGGCCTCGCCCTTAGTTACATACTTTCTTAGATAAGGTTTATCGCCTTCCTCAACGCAGCTCGGCCTTCGGCCTCGCCCTCAGTTACTTACTGTCTTCGTGAAGGTTCATGGTCTTTTTGAACGCAGCTCGGCCTTCGGCCTGGCCCTTAGTTACTTACTTTCTTCGATAAGGTTTATAGTCTTCCTGAACGCAGCTCGGCCTTCGGCCTCGCCCTCAGTTACTTACTGTCTTCGAGAAGGTTCATGGTCTTCCTGAACGCAGCTCGGCCTTCGGCCTCGCCGTTAGTTACTTACTTACTTTGAGAAGGTTTATAGTCTTTCTGAACGCAGGTCGGTATTCTGCCTCGCCCTCAGTTACTTACTTTTTCGAGAAGGTTCATGGTCTTCCTGAACGCAGCTCGGCCTTCGGCCTCGCCCTTAGTTACTTACTTACTTTGAGAAGGTTTATAGTCTTTCTGAACGCAGGTCGGTATTCTGCCTCGCCCTCAGTTACTTACTTTTTTGAGAAGGTTTATCGTCTTCCTGAACGCCGCTCGGCCTTCGGCCTCGCCCTCAGTTACTTACTTTCTTCGAGAAGGTTTATAGTCTTCCTGAACGCAGCTCGGCCTTCGGCCTCGCCCTCAGTTACTTACTTCCCTCGAGAAGGTTTATGGTCTTCCTGAACGTAGCTCGGCCTTCGGCCTCGCCCTTTATTACTTACTTTCTTAGATAAGGTTTATCGTCTTCCTGAACGCAGCTCGGCCTTCGGCCTCGCCCTTTGTTACTTACTTTCTTTGAGAAGGTTTATGGTCTTTCTGAACGTAGCTCGGCCTTCGGCCTCGCTTTCAGTTACTTACTTTCTTCGAGAAGGTGTATAGTTTTTCTGAACGCAGCTCGGCCTTCGGCCTCGCCCTTAGTTACATACTTTCTTAGATAAGGTTTATCGCCTTCCTGAACGCAGCTCGGCCTTCGGCCTCGCCCTTAATTACTTACTTTCTTCGAGAAGGTTTATAGTCTTCCTGAACGCAGCTCGGCCTTCGGCCTCGCCCTCAGTTACTTACTTTCTTCGAGAAGGTTTATGGTCTTCCTGAACGTAGCTCGGCCTTCGGCCTCGCCCTTAATTACTTACTTTCTTAGATAAGGTTTATCGTCTTCCTGAACGCAGCTCGCCTTCGGCCTCGCCCTTTGTTACTTACTTTCTTTGAGAAGGTTTATGGTCTTCCTGAACGGCCTTCGGCCTCGCTTTCAGTTACTTACTTTCTTCGAGAAGGTTTATAGTCTTTCTGAATGCAGCTCGGCCTTCGGCCTCGCCCTTAGTTACATACTTTCTTCGATAAGGTTTATAGTCTTCCTGAACGCAGCTTGGCCTTCGGCCTCGCCCTTAATTACTTACTTTCTTTGAGAAAGTTTATAGTCTTCCTGAACGCAGCGGCCTCGCCCTCAGTTACTTACTTTCTTCGAGAAGGTTTATGGTCTTCCTGAACGTAGCTCGGCCTTCGGCCTCGCCCTTAATTACTTACTTTCTTTGAGAAAGTTTTTAGTCTTCCTGAACGCAGCTCGGCCTTCGGCATTGCCCTTAGTTACTTACTTTCTTTGAGAAGGTTTATGGTATTCCTGAACGTAGCTCGGCCTTCGGCCTCGCTTTCAGTTATTTACTTTCTTCGAGAAGGTTTATAGTTTTCTGAACGCAGCTCGGCCTTCGGCCTCGCCCTTAGTTACATACTTTCTTAGATAAGGTTTATCACCTTCCTGAACGCAGGTCGGCCTTCGGCCTCGCCCTCAGTTACTTACTGTCTTCGTGAAGGTTCTTGGTCTTTCTGAACGCAGCTCGGCCTTCGGCCTCGCCCTTAGTTACTTACTTTCTTCGATAAGGTTTATAGTCTTCCTGAACGCAGCTCGGCCTTCGGCCTCGCCCTCAGTTACTTACTGTCTTCGAGAAGGTTCATGGTCTTCCTGAACGCAGCTCGGCCTTCGGCCTCGCCGTTAGTTACTTACTTTATTTGACAAGGTTTATCGTTTACCTTAACGCAGCTTGCCTTCGGCCTCGCCCTTACTCGTACTTACTTTCTTAGATATGGTTTATCGACTTCCTGAACGCAGCTCGGCCTTCGGCCTCGCCCATACTTCGTTCTTAAGCAACCCTGAGCGCGGTCAGTACTGGATGAGTGACCGCTCGACCGTTGGAGCTGACCGTGGTTCGGATTCCACGTTAACCTGTAGGCCCCTTCTCTTCATACCTTACTAGGTGGTAGGGTTTATCCCGGCCGGGTTGATACCACTGCTCTGACGAAACGTCGGTCGAAACGGCTATGTAAATAGTTCGTGTTTTCCGACCAGTTCAGTGTAGCCGACATGAAATGAAGGGAAGCACCGACATGGCACCTAGCTCACCTGGTGTTATGGGCTGACATCACGGATGTTGTAGGTGACGTAGGTAGCCAACTATGTCAGATTCCATAAAAAAAAGCGCCCAAATATGGACTATTTAGTATGTATACTGGTTTCCGAGTAATTTTGTTTAGGGAAAGATGGCAATTAGGTAATTTTCAATTATTAGGTAATTTTCTGGTGCACACTCCTTCCACCCAAGACATCCTGCTACTGAAACCCGGCCGAGGAAAAACAACAAAAAATTGTACTGTCAACCCAAGAGATGCAGCACCGTAGATTTGAACACATCCTGTTCTTACATTCATCTACCGGCTGCGACACAACATCCGCAACTTTCAGGAGAAGTAAAGTGGGCTTCTTAAAATTGTACTTGAAGTCGGAACTCATCAAGGAAGCGGAACTGATCTTTTGCAACCCCGCCTTCACTCACGGCGAGGTTGAACAGGCTGGGAAGATGTGCTTCCTCAAATGGTATGGGGCACCAGCAAGACAGACCTCCCTCAACCAGTACATCTTCCAGTCGTTTATGAGGTCAGTGGCTAATATAAAGCCTGAAATTAGCTCGCTCCCACCGACTGAGAGCGCAGGTAAACAACACGCAGAGGCCCTTCATCAAGAACCACCCACCACTGAGGATGAAGATGCCATGAACGAAGAACCCTTACCAGGGCTCTCACGTCCAAAAAGGATGAAAACTTCTTGGAAGTAAAACAATGAATTATTAAAATAAAATAAAATTACTTACCTTATAACAAACTTTTATTTATCATCATAATATACAATTTTCCATTTTTTCAAGTGACAGGAATTCCATTTACTGCATTTAACCCGCTTTCAAGTGTGACATATTATTAGATGATACATAGGTGTAACAAACGATAGTTGTGGCTCAGGAATGATCAAAACAACTTTTTCTGAAAATGATGAAATTTTACAAAAAATCTTAAAATTGGTCCAACTGTTGACCGGCTGGAGATAAATTAGCATATGTATGTACACAATTGAAGGGAATTGAATTCTCTATAACTTCTTGTTTCACAATATCTTTCTCAGGTGAATAGTTTAGACGATATGATGGAATTTTTTATGAGAAATATAAGGTAAAAACCAATTTTTCGGAAATTTTCACTTTTCCTAAGCGTGTAGCTCGAAAACGATTCGGAATTTGAAAAAAGTGAATAGAATAGAAGTTGTAGACAATTTTATGAGCTTTCATTCGGTATAAGAGAATTTTTCTCTACGGGGCACCGTTTTCGAGATCGTAGCGAAAAACCCAAAGGCAGGGCCTTATTTGGGCCCTGCCCCCTCCGGCTCACCTCGTAGACGCCAGGACTTTTAGTATGTTTACTCCCTAAGCACCCCGAACAGGTTTCTGAAGAAATCGCATTTGACCCTGCTCATGCACTCTACACCTCCTTTATTGCCTGAACTACAAGGTTATCAGAAGAAAAAAAATCCCCCTTTACAAAAGAGAAGAAAAAGAGTACATGGAATTTTAAAGCCTTTATCTGAACATTTATTTTTAAAGTCCGAAACGAGTGATATTCAATATAAACTTGAATTTTTGGAGCATTTTACGAACAACACCATCTTTGCGTTTTCCTAGTATAGTAATGTAGTAGTGATAGATAACTCATAATCCGCAACTTTTTGTGTGAGGTTTAGTTAAATTCCAAATAAAGACCTCAATCAAGTGTTCATTCGAATGTTGCATTTTAAAAATTCATAAATTTTTATTTAAAAAACTTTTGTTATGTTATGTTTTTTTTCACTAATTTGTCGTAAATACGAAAGTACCTGAGCGATCGAGCTTTGCTCGGTGTCTACACCTATCTATGTAGATGAATAAACTTGAAAAAGTAACATTATCTAAATACAATTAAATTTCGTCGAAATCGATAGAGCCGTTTCCGAGAAACAAATATATACATACAAGTTTAGCTCACTTAAAGTAATAGGATAAAGTAATAAAAGTAAGCACCGTAAGAATTCAATATATTAATGTACCTACAACCTCACTTACATACAAATTAAATTTTGCAAAATAAGAGATACATTGTTTCTACGCTTGGCCGCTTTCCGTTCGCGCATGCCCGAGTAGGAGCCGAACGTCGTTCCCCTGCCCGCACTACACCGCGCAGCGGGCTTCATTCTTTCTCGTAGCCGTGTGCCCATAGGGTCGCTCTATAAAGGAGCGCAGCGACGTAATACAAACTCTTTGGCTACTACCTACTTATATCTCACAACACACGACTCTCAAACATCCAAAGGTTGACTGGGAGAGATCCCTGTTAAAGGATAAGTCCGCCTTTGCCCCTCATGTGCATTACTTATTGTCTGTTTATGTAAAATTTTTTCTGGAGCCATAAAGTATTTCTATCTCTCAAAAGTTGTTAATTTATTTAATTGTGCATGTTATTTAGAAAATATTTAGCGAAAGGAACTTCGTTCCAACCGGGTGTCCCATCACGACACCTCTAATCTTTTTTTTATGGAAACTGACAAGGTTGGTTACATGACCTACTACAAGATCCGTGATGTCAGCCCATGACACCGGGTGAACTAGGTGCCATGTCAGTGCTTCCCTTCATTTCATTCAATAATTAAGGGTATGGTAGAAAACCGCGAGCGGTATCGCGGGCACAGCTTTTGCCTTTTTTTTTATTGCGTCGGAACTGGGTAGCCGTACCCGAGGTGCCGAGCCTCGAGGCGAGCCGAGCCACTTTCACCCCCGAGGAGGTGCCAGTCCGGCTCGGAGGCGGACTAATGTCGCTGGGGAAAGGTTATTAATAACACGCGATTGAAGATCCGTAGATTGTAGGAGTGGGGAAAGATATTCCCTGGAAGCCTATTCCACACCTTTGCAGTGCGGTAACTGCAACTAAAGGTACAATATTGAATATTCTTACCTTACAATAAACCCAATCGACGCCGGTACAGACTATCGGAGTATAGACCGATTCAAACTTCATCATTTCCAGAGCAAAGGGGTCAAGCCTTGGCACGTCACATCCGGTCCCTTTGTCCTCCTTCAAAGCCTCCTGTATCCGCTTCTCTATATATCTATAACAAACCGGAACAATGCAGAGTTCCGCGAACGACACCCCCGTTAGAAACATGTTAGTACAAGCGAATGCTGTTAGTTTTACGGTTAAATACTTAGATAGGATAGGTAGCTTAGAGTACTAGGATAGGTAGGTTAGCTTAGAGTACACGGAGGAGCTGTTCTAACGCGATCCCGCCGTCCCCTTTCCACCTCCGCACAACGCGCACAGCGCAGCGATTGCATCCCTATACGCTCTGGACGTAACGCGGATGCGTACCAATCTGCACTGCAGATCTTTCCTCCACAGAACGGGTAAAATCTAGAACGCTCTCCCTGCCCACATATTTCCCCCCCCACGTGTAGTCTCGGGCCCTTCAAGAGAGGCGTCAATAGGCACCTGTCAGGCCGGCGGCATGGCATTCGCAACCCCCGCGTATGACGGAATTTCCATGGGCGTCGTTAGACTCCTTATGGGTGGCTAGGCGGCAAGTGTCGCGCTTTCTATAAAAAAAAATAGGATACATATAGAGTGAAAATTTGCGATGGTGATTCTCGGTGAGATCTATCCATCTGTCACATGAACTTTTGTTTTGGTACGTTCTGTTTACGGTCTAGTAGTGTAAGCGCTTTAAGTTAATAAAATACCATAAATTAAAATACCTTTTAGTCAGGTTTTGGTCCAATATAATACTCGTATATATGGTTTCTTGTCGAAAGAAATAATATTCTATGAGTAGGATTATTGCAACTATAATGCAGAATGATCGCCGCCACCATCTGCCGAAGACACGCATCTGTGCACAGAAACATTGTTTTTTTTTATATATATTTTTAGGGCATTTAACAATGATTTGTTAGGTATTGTTAGACTTGTAGTTGAAATTACGAAAATATATTTTTATATAACGTAACTACAGATTTACAATTTTCTGATTTTTTCTTTACTAGTGCTGTGAGCCTTGTCACCAAATTTCATGATTCTAGGTTAACGGGAAATACCCTATAGGTTTTGAATTGATTCGAGTTTGCGAGTATTGAAAAATGGCCGTATCTTTTGATTGCGTTGATTTAGAAGCTTGCATTTTCTACACCTCGAAGGGATCGCAGGCCTTAGTATTTCGTATTAATTTCAATTTGCTATCTTGATCCATTCCTGAGAAAAATGGTCTTGACATAAAAAACAAAGAAAATTTTTTTTAAGTCCTATAACTACAAGTTTACAATTTTCGGATTTTTCCCTTTTTTTGGGCTATGAGACCTTGCTTCTTGCCAAATTTCATGATTCTAGGTTAACGGGAAGTACTCTATAAGTTTTGATTTGATTTGCCAGTAGCAAAATATGTGACTTTATGGCCGGATCTTGGCGTTGACTTAAGGTTATATTTTTACACCTCCATTCAAGGAACCGTAGAACCGCAATTGATATTAATTTCAACTTTATACGTCTCCCGTTCCTGAGAAAAACGGTCTTGACTCTTGACAGAAAGACAAAGACGGTGGACAACGATGTGATCCTATAAGGGTTCCCTTTTTTTCTATTTTGAGGTACGGAACCCTAAAAACATTACAATAACTACTGCAATCTGCTGAAGATATGCTACAAAAAAGTTACACAGATGGCTCGGCATGTTCTGATGGTATTGACTCTGCATTTTGTCACCTCCAGGCGCAATGTGGGATGCAATTCAAGGTCGTACAAATATTCCTGCCATGGCCACAGAAATGAAGTTAAAGCCTGACCAGGAATATATGAGGGGCCGCCATATTGCGGAATTTCTTTGGAACTAATTTCTTACACTGGCCACAATTATGTTTGATGCTTGATAATCTGTTGTCAATGTCAAAATTGCTTCTGAACTGACATTTAGGTAAAATGTTATGTCATTGTAGTGAGATTGTCATGAATTGGCCGCCGTAATGTACAATTAGGTAATTATTTTTTGTTCTATCTAGGTGTATCTCAAACATCTATTTACCGAATAGCCAACAAAAGAGGGACGTAAATATTATTCGTTCTGAACAAAAAACACTTTTTGACTTTACAGAAATACGAAACGTCCGATAAAAATAGCTTAGGTTAAGTTTTTCTTAACTAGAATTTTTATTTAAATGTTTAGTGTTTCAGCAAGGTCGATTAATATTTTTTTTAATAATTTATACACTTTGCTTCAGGACATATCTGCAGATACATGGAAAAAATTTTGTGAACATGTAAATGTCAAGGCTAGTTCTTTTTACATTGACATCAAAATATATATACAAGATGCATTACATTAAAATACATTTTGTATATTTTATTGTGTATTTCAGTGCACAAGTACATTTTGAATAAAAACATCGGCCAATTCAATATGTCCGTACTATACTGAATGTTGCTATATAAATCTAAAAAGTGGTTCCATCTTGACAGCTCTCATATATTCCTGGTCAGGCTTTACCTACTACGACCACTTGATTTGTTGCGGAGCGAAAGACGAAAGTGCATTTGGGCAATTTGAGCGCCAAGTTTAATTTTCAGAAACTAACTAAAAATAATTTAATATCAAACTCATGTTAGTTTTCTAAAACTCTTCTAGAATAAATAATTATGCATTTAATGCATTTACGTGCAAGATATAGTTGAGAGAAAACTAATTTAAATGCTTTAGACATTTTAATAATATATTTATGTGTTAGGTAATAAATCAGGCAAGCATTGTGTGGCGGACGACGATAGCTCCGCAGCCGACGCATCTTAGTTAGGAAAATTAGCTTAGGAAATAGAGTAGTAAGGCAGCGGCCGGCGTAGATATAAAGTAGGTTTTCTAAGTTAGCGTAGTATAGTATAGGCGCGGGCTAGACATAATTAAGATAGCCTGTAAATTAGACATAAGTTAATTATTAAGAAATAAATATACATTTATAAATCGTAGAATAAGTTAGCCTGTAAGATCTAGCCCGTTAGGTTTAATTAGCTGTTATAACATATTAACTAGGTTAGATATAAGTTTATTGAATAAATAAATATATCTGGTCGGCCTTTTACTGGAGTACACACGGACGAGACGAGTGAGGCAAGGTAGGGGGCGTTAGAGTCGCATAACGGGACTCATAGCCGAGCCGGGCGCCTATTACCCCCGCCCGCTCATTATTGAGCGGCGCGAGCGCGCTGGGCCGAGCGGGCGGGGAGTCATATAAATATAGGTGCTATTGCGACCGGCTCGGCAGACCGCAGCTAGCAACCGGAGAGAGAGGACTACTTGGAAGAGCAACAGGAAGAAAGCAAGAAAACTTCAAGAGCCAGCAAGCCTACATTCCCGCCGAAGCGGTTGAATCGTCGTGCCTACGTCGAGCTTGCCAGTGCTCTATCGCCGTCCCTCTCTCTCCGCTGCGCGTCTCACGCTTGCGTCGCCCCGCACAACCGCAAGCCCGCCGTTTGCATCCGTGGTTGCTCCGGTAACAGGCCGCCCTGTTTACTGTACTGAGCACCGGCGTATTATTTCGTGCCCGTTCGTTATCTCCCGTACTGCGTGTCGTGGACCAAGTGGCCGGGCGTCTTGCCGATCCCAGTCAAGAATATACAGTCCACCGCTTCCCGAGCGTCGATCCGGAACACATTTTATGAACCCCGTTTTTTTATATTCTTTATGGATAGTCACAAAAATATTAAGGTAATGTGAGACTGCGTTTGACTCTTTCAAGAAGTGTACCGCCAATATTACTTACCTGACAGATTCAGTTTTAATATATTATGTAAAACTTCATCTATCAGCGCAGATCGATAGCTTTTTGAAAAATGATTTGATTTACTTCGCTCGATAGAAAACAATCATGAACATGCCTCTGAATTTAGTTATAAAAACGTATTTAAGGCAACGTGACCAAATCAAGGCTTTGGAAATTGGAAAGAATATATTTTATTTGTTGAATATATATTTAAAATCCGTAGCTTTTTACTTTTTTGTTTCGATCCGTAGTTTTGGAATAAAAAAATAAAAACCAAATTTTTGATCGATTGGTTGTGTTGCACCCTACTCCAACCAGCGAAAGCGGCGGCGCCTTAAAAGAGGAGTACGGGTGAATATTGACATTGACATATTGACATGATAAATTCTAAGCTGAGCATTTCGTTCAAAACCGAACCACATTCACTGAGTGCAATAATACCTACAGCCTTCACTGCCTTTGTTCTGCTTTCCCATCTTGTCTGTCTGATAAAGGCTTTATAGCAGGCTTTAGTTTGCCTTTGATTAAGTCTAAACGTGTTTACTTGGGGTCTCTTAATGGATCTAGCTGAATATTTTTCATGAATCAAAGCTGCATGAATTTTCGGGGCGCGAGGCCCCTCGGGCCGCGAGGCCGTGGGTGGTCGCCCACTTCGCCCACGCCTTGCGCCGCGCCGCCTCTGCGTGGATTCGCAAGGGGAGGTGTTTTTGGCTCTGTCGACTGTACCATTATTGGTCACTCCACACAGCCACCCGGCATGTTGGTTTACATGAAATAAAAGTGACAGGAAGTGAACTGAGGTCGCATATTACTTGTCTATTGCTGGTTTGCTGCTACCTCAGCCCGCGCTTCCGCACATCGCGCCTCACGCCACACCCGCTGACGCCTAGCTCAGTAGCGTTAGTATCGCTGTCGCGTAGCCAAAGAATATAATACCGCGTAGCCACGTCCGTATTATATGTGTAATTGAGCTACCTACCCCTCGCGCGTGTACGAATTTTGTTTTTTTGGTGTTATTTGTTTTATTACTAACATTTGTTGTGTTCAAATGCCAATACGAGTAAAAAAAGGAATAGTAATATGACTATGACGTGTGCGCTAGCTTCACTAGTCATGCCACTTAATTACGTATAATTATTATTACACGGTAGTACATATTAATTCTATGCCTGAAATACGAAGTAACGACAGTTCAGTTTAACACCTGGTGGCGGGAGTATTCGTCTATCCGACTTTTTTGTCGACGGTACCGATAGCTGTTACGTCATACATAACTGTCAGCGGTGGCATACTGGAACCAGACGACTAATACCTATATTTAACCTACTTAATTCACAGCAATTGATCGATCTAATTGTACGAGTAAGTGCATATTTAGCTGTATAATCAGTGTTACTCTTGATGCAAGTTTAACCTGTAGGGTTCCCTACTGATATCCGCACGGATACCAGAAATGGTCACGCCAAATGTTCGCACATTTCGCGAACATGGTACCTATTTCAGTGAATTTGTTATTGTTTTCATCCATAGTTAGGTAACCTACGTATTGACATTTCGAAAATTCCGCCAGTTCTTATACTCCGTAAAATATAGCTTGATACGCGTGATAGATGTCATCGAGAACACCTCGCATGAAGTTCCGTATTTATTTTACAGTAAAATTCACGCAATACAACGTCATACTTTGTTGAAATGTCACTCTGACATCTGTCACGCATACAAAGAAATGTCACTCTGACATCTGTCATGCGTATCAAGCAAGCTATACATATGATTCATATGTAAAGACGAATTGCAAATTTTTGGTTAGAAAAATTTCAGAAAAAATTTAAGGCGTGATTTATTTTTCCTGGAGTTAAAAAATTCCGTCTGTGCTTTTAGATAAGTGAATCTTCGCGTGTGTTACATCGTTCTGTGGGTAATTTCGTCAGTCTTACGTGGCAAAAGAGTTAATTGTTTACAAAATATTTGAGTTTGTATTGTATATGTGAGCAAGCGCGCGGCGCGCGGCGCCGAATCTCCGCGCACCGAAAATGGCATGGGACTCAAGGGGGATAGCACTTGGATAGCACATTTTTAAAGTGTGAGACTCTAAAAAGTATAAATTATGCAATAACTTGTAATCATTTGTACCGTGTGGGGCCGATACTTTAAAAGAATAGCCCCACTGCATCTCTCCCCGTGTATGTCGTAAAAGGCGACTAAGGGATATGACTCCCTTCTTATATTACTAGGTGGTAGGGTTTAATCCGCCCGGGTTGGTACCACCGCACTGAATGAAAGGTCGGTCGAAACGGCTATGTAAATAGTTTGTGTTTTCCGTCCAGTTCAGTGTAGCCGGCACGACCGAAGGGAAGCACTGACGTGGCACCAAGTTCACCCGGTGTTATGGGCTGACATCACGGATGTTGTAGGTGATGTAGCCAACCATGTCAGTTTCAATAAAAAAAATTGGTTGTCTGTAAAGTTGGTTTACGGACGATAGTTTTACGTGATGACGTCATAAAGTATATAAAGTGCGAAGTCAGATACAAAATCAGTTTATAATACTTAGATAGATAGATAGATAGAAATACTTTATTGCTCCAAAAAACATTTAACATAAACAAACAATAAGAAATTTACATGAGGGGCAAAGGCGGACTTATCCCTTACAGGGATTTCTCCCAGTCAACCTTTAGATGTTTGAGAGTCGTATGTTGCGAGATATAAGTAGGTAGTAGCAAAAGACTTGAGTGTGGGAATGTAAAATATAATATAAGGAAAATAACTATAGTATACTATAATATACACTACATATAACTACATACTAGTTAATTAAACGTATAAATTACTATTTATAGATTAAATTAAATACATAATAATTACAATTTATATAATACATAATACCTAAATATATACATTTCTTTTGACTTCACACTGACGGAGATAGTACAACTTTAAGTGTTTTTTTGAATAACGGAAGCGACTTGCAGTGCCGTATACAGTGAGGTAGTAGATTCCACAGCCGAGCTGCGTGCACAGAAAAGGAGTTTGTGTAATATCCAGTTTTATGAGTGGAAATGGCTAAGATATTATCATCACTTGACCGAAGCGTTACACCGTGGGAAGATAAGTACTGAAAACGCGAAGATAGGTACTCGGGAGCAGAAGGGTTGTTGACACAAGAATAAAGAAGGCCAAGAATGTGGGAATTTCTGCGGAGACGGATTGGGAGCCACTTGAGACGTCTGCGGTATTGTGAAACATGGTCGTACTTACGTAAACCGAAAATTAAGCGTATACTGTTGCTCCGGTAACAGGCCGCCCTGTTTACTGTACTGAGCACCGGCGTATTATTTCGTGCCCGTTCGTTATCTCCCGTACTGCGTGTCGTGGACCAAGTGGCCGGGCGTCTTGCCGATCCCAGTCAAGAATATACAGTCCACCGCTTCCCGAGCGTCGATCCGGAACACATTTTATGAACCCCGTTTTTTTATATTCTTTATGGATAGTCACAAAAATATTAAGGTAATGTGAGACTGCGTTTGACTCTTTCAAGAAGTGTACCGCCAATATTACTTACCTGACAGATTCAGTTTTAATATATTATGTAAAACTTCATCTATCAGCGCAGATCGATAGCTTTTTGAAAAATGATTTGATTTACTTCGCTCGATAGAAAACAATCATGAACATGCCTCTGAATTTAGTTATAAAAACGTATTTAAGGCAACGTGACCAAATCAAGGCTTTGGAAATTGGAAAGAATATATTTTATTTGTTGAATATATATTTAAAATCCGTAGCTTTTTACTTTTTTGTTTCGATCCGTAGTTTTGGAATAAAAAAATAAAAACCAAATTTTTGATCGATTGGTTGTGTTGCACCCTACTCCAACCAGCGAAAGCGGCGGCGCCTTAAAAGAGGAGTACGGGTGAATATTGACATTGACATATTGACATGATAAATTCTAAGCTGAGCATTTCGTTCAAAACCGAACCACATTCACTGAGTGCAATAATACCTACAGCCTTCACTGCCTTTGTTCTGCTTTCCCATCTTGTCTGTCTGATAAAGGCTTTATAGCAGGCTTTAGTTTGCCTTTGATTAAGTCTAAACGTGTTTACTTGGGGTCTCTTAATGGATCTAGCTGAATATTTTTCATGAATCAAAGCTGCATGAATTTTCGGGGCGCGAGGCCCCTCGGGCCGCGAGGCCGTGGGTGGTCGCCCACTTCGCCCACGCCTTGCGCCGCGCCGCCTCTGCGTGGATTCGCAAGGGGAGGTGTTTTTGGCTCTGTCGACTGTACCATTATTGGTCACTCCACACAGCCACCCGGCATGTTGGTTTACATGAAATAAAAGTGACAGGAAGTGAACTGAGGTCGCATATTACTTGTCTATTGCTGGTTTGCTGCTACCTCAGCCCGCGCTTCCGCACATCGCGCCTCACGCCACACCCGCTGACGCCTAGCTCAGTAGCGTTAGTATCGCTGTCGCGTAGCCAAAGAATATAATACCGCGTAGCCACGTCCGTATTATATGTGTAATTGAGCTACCTACCCCTCGCGCGTGTACGAATTTTGTTTTTTTGGTGTTATTTGTTTTATTACTAACATTTGTTGTGTTCAAATGCCAATACGAGTAAAAAAAGGAATAGTAATATGACTATGACGTGTGCGCTAGCTTCACTAGTCATGCCACTTAATTACGTATAATTATTATTACACGGTAGTACATATTAATTCTATGCCTGAAATACGAAGTAACGACAGTTCAGTTTAACACCTGGTGGCGGGAGTATTCGTCTATCCGACTTTTTTGTCGACGGTACCGATAGCTGTTACGTCATACATAACTGTCAGCGGTGGCATACTGGAACCAGACGACTAATACCTATATTTAACCTACTTAATTCACAGCAATTGATCGATCTAATTGTACGAGTAAGTGCATATTTAGCTGTATAATCAGTGTTACTCTTGATGCAAGTTTAACCTGTAGGGTTCCCTACTGATATCCGCACGGATACCAGAAATGGTCACGCCAAATGTTCGCACATTTCGCGAACATGGTACCTATTTCAGTGAATTTGTTATTGTTTTCATCCATAGTTAGGTAACCTACGTATTGACATTTCGAAAATTCCGCCAGTTCTTATACTCCGTAAAATATAGCTTGATACGCGTGATAGATGTCATCGAGAACACCTCGCATGAAGTTCCGTATTTATTTTACAGTAAAATTCACGCAATACAACGTCATACTTTGTTGAAATGTCACTCTGACATCTGTCACGCATACAAAGAAATGTCACTCTGACATCTGTCATGCGTATCAAGCAAGCTATACATATGATTCATATGTAAAGACGAATTGCAAATTTTTGGTTAGAAAAATTTCAGAAAAAATTTAAGGCGTGATTTATTTTTCCTGGAGTTAAAAAATTCCGTCTGTGCTTTTAGATAAGTGAATCTTCGCGTGTGTTACATCGTTCTGTGGGTAATTTCGTCAGTCTTACGTGGCAAAAGAGTTAATTGTTTACAAAATATTTGAGTTTGTATTGTATATGTGAGCAAGCGCGCGGCGCGCGGCGCCGAATCTCCGCGCACCGAAAATGGCATGGGACTCAAGGGGGATAGCACTTGGATAGCACATTTTTAAAGTGTGAGACTCTAAAAAGTATAAATTATGCAATAACTTGTAATCATTTGTACCGTGTGGGGCCGATACTTTAAAAGAATAGCCCCACTGCATCTCTCCCCGTGTATGTCGTAAAAGGCGACTAAGGGATATGACTCCCTTCTTATATTACTAGGTGGTAGGGTTTAATCCGCCCGGGTTGGTACCACCGCACTGAATGAAAGGTCGGTCGAAACGGCTATGTAAATATTTTGTGTTTTCCGTCCAGTTCAGTGTAGCCGGCACGACCGAAGGGAAGCACTGACGTGGCACCAAGTTCACCCGGTGTTATGGGCTGACATCACGGATGTTGTAGGTGATGTAGCCAACCATGTCAGTTTCAATAAAAAAAATTGGTTGTCTGTAAAGTTGGTTTACGGACGATAGTTTTACGTGATGACGTCATAAAGTATATAAAGTGCGAAGTCAGATACAAAATCAGTTTATAATACTTAGATAGATAGATAGATAGAAATACTTTATTGCTCCAAAAAACATTTAACATAAACAAACAATAAGAAATTTACATGAGGGGCAAAGGCGGACTTATCCCTTACAGGGATTTCTCCCAGTCAACCTTTAGATGTTTGAGAGTCGTATGTTGCGAGATATAAGTAGGTAGTAGCAAAAGACTTGAGTGTGGGAATGTAAAATATAATATAAGGAAAATAACTATAGTATACTATAATATACACTACATATAACTACATACTAGTTAATTAAACGTATAAATTACTATTTATAGATTAAATTAAATACATAATAATTACAATTTATATAATACATAATACCTAAATATATACATTTCTTTTGACTTCACACTGACGGAGATAGTACAACTTTAAGTGTTTTTTTGAATAACGGAAGCGACTTGCAGTGCCGTATACAGTGAGGTAGTAGATTCCACAGCCGAGCTGCGTGCACAGAAAAGGAGTTTGTGTAATATCCAGTTTTATGAGTGGAAATGGCTAAGATATTATCATCACTTGACCGAAGCGTTACACCGTGGGAAGATAAGTACTGAAAACGCGAAGATAGGTACTCGGGAGCAGAAGGGTTGTTGACACAAGAATAAAGAAGGCCAAGAATGTGGGAATTTCTGCGGAGACGGATTGGGAGCCACTTGAGACGTCTGCGGTATTGTGAAACATGGTCGTACTTACGTAAACCGAAAATTAAGCGTATACACATGTTTTGCAGACGCTCAAGCTTGCCCAGGAGTTCCTCGGTAACGTCCAGGCAACACACATCCGCATAATCAAGGATGGGGAGAAGCAGCGATTGTGCTAGAATTGTCTTTGTGGAGGTCAGAAGAAGGTTCTGCAGCCGCCTCAGGGAGTGCGCCGCAGCATAGACTTTTCGACTGACCTGAGCCTGCCAAGATAGCGTATCATCCATAAGAATTCCCAGTTTTTTTACAACCCTAGTATATGGTATGGCAGTACTGTTGTACATAATCTCAGGCAACGAGTCACGATCAATCCTCGATAGCAGTCGAGGACTTCCGGCAATCATTGCCTGAGACTTATTTGGATTCACGATGACTCCAAAGGATCTGGTCCAGCCAAAAATGGTGGCCAGATCAGCATTGATCACATCAATGATTCCAGCAATGCCGTCAATACTACCTGCCAGATATAGTTGTAAGTCATCGGCGTACAAGTGGTAGAGAGAAACTAAGAGTTTGGAGACAAAATTAATAAAAATTGCGAAGAGTAGAGGAGATAACACACCACCTTGTGGAACACCAGCAGTTAAATCATTCCATTCAGAAAAGTCATTGTCAATTCTAACACGTTGCTGGCGACCACGAAGGTATGAGTCAAACCAATCTATTACCTCCGGAGATAAGTTAATAGACCTCAGCATTTCCGCCATGATGTCAAAGTCAACTGCATTGAAGGCGTTACTAAAATCAAGTAATACGATAACGTGAGATCTTTGTTTTCCATACTTAGACGGATATCGTCAGTGACTTTGACAAGTGCAGTAACAGTACTGTGAGAAGGACGAAATCCAGATTGCATTGGATTCAATAGGTTGTTTTGAGAAAGGAAGCCAAACAATTGCTGGTGTACAATGCGTTCCAGGATTTTTGAGAGGACTGGTAGTATTGAGATAAGACGGTACTGACCAAAGGAGACAGGATTGGATGTTTTGGGCAGAGGAATGACAAAATCCTGTTTCCAGATGCTAGGGAACGAGCTTGTTACCAGAGAGTGGTTGAGGATATGGGTGATGATGGGTAACAGCTCGTCCAGTACTGGTGCCAACATATGAAGGCTTAAATCGTCAGCTCCAACTGCCTTGATGGAAATGGAGAGAATAATCTTCTTAACTTCACAGTCGGTAACAGGGTTGAAGGCGAAAGGGTTGAACTCGGGTATCGGCAGCTGTGACAGCTGAAGGAGAGTGTCAGATTTTACCATAGCATCCATGGTAACCGGTGGAGTTGTGAAATGAACATTCAGTGCATTCATGTCGAGGTTTGGTTTTGTTGGATTAGCCTGCTTACCGATCCCGCGGAGAGCAATTTTCGACATTAGAGCGTATGTGGCGTTGTTGAGCATCTCTATACATCCTCGTACACCGATTCCTTAGTAACTTATACTTACTAAGACTGTCAATGGAATTGTCACTTCTGTGTTTCACTTTCGCACGGTCTCGTCTAGCCATCATGGCTTTGATGTTGTCACTCAGCCAGGGTGCAGGTAAGTGTTTTAGGCGGCACTGACGTATTGGAGTATGCACATCAAAGATTTGTGTGATTTTGGCATTAAACTCTTCAACCATTTCAGCTCATACTTTATCCTGCTTAGAAGTTTAATTCTTAAATCGCAAATGTGAGTACTTTAAAAACTAATAATATTAATTATCAATATAAACTTTTAATTTACGCCATCTACATATCGAAAGGCATACTACAACGTTGCAACACCTTCAAGTAGACTACCGCTGAACTCGTCTCAATTTGGCAACTAAAAATATAATAAGAAATAGGCATGCTATCTATAGACAAATAGGACACTTAGCCTTTGGTCTGACATCTATGATGCAGAAGCGGCGAAATTATACATTTATCCGCCAATCCGACAAAACATGAAAATATTTATTGGAAAAATTATGAAAACCTTAAAATGCACAATTTCGAAATTTCGACATAAGTTAATAGCGCTTATGTTCGCGGCAACAGAAAAGGGGCACCTAAAATCGATGTACTTTTTATTTCCTTGATATTTCCTAAATTTTGTACTACACTACCAGACTTCTTCGACTTAAAATACGTTTTTAGGGGAATGTCTAACACGTTTTTAGGGCGAAATTAGTATCAATACAAATTCCTAAATGCGCGGGTCATGCTCGATTATTTAAGAGGCAACAAACATGGAACAAAATATGACTGAATTTTGCAACGGGCCTTTTAAGTACAAGGGCACAGATTTGGATAACGATTATGTTTTTTTAATCAGTAAGATACTTGTAGGTATTTTTATATGGGGATAATTCTGTTCTGTTCCTATTTGATACTGAACAACTTTTCATAATTTTCGTAAATCAAAGAGGTAGGAGACCAATAAAATAAATGTTGTATTTAATAATGAATAAAATAAAGTATTTATTATTGCCATGTGGTTTCCGGATTCTCTGACCACCACATTTTTTTTAATGGAAAGAGCGACATGTGGCATCGTTATACCTGCAAGTAGGTGTCTAGCGATGGTTGATAGATCGAAAGGTCGACGGTTCGACCTGTCGACCTTTCAACCTATCGAACGCATTATTCTGTGAATAATACGAATTGATTTCATACTGTGGCTACTACAGGAGGTACCCAATTAAAAAAACAAAAACTTTGACGTACATGCCACACTGGGTTGACCAGGATGTCAAGGTTTTGTGTTTCAAAATATTATTACATTTAATTTCGTGATTCCGCCTTTAATACACAAATATTCAATTACTTGTAATAAGTAATCCCGCAATTCTTCTTTGAGAACATGTATTGTTTTTGCACCATTTAATCACACAGGACGGCGCATTTTTTTACACAGAAGTAGCGTTGTTCGGTGGTGCTAAATGTACTACAAAGTACTTTGTGGTAGAGAGTTCTTCCACCGTGTCGTCCGGGTGGGTACCACAAGGTGTGGTGTAGCTTGATGCACTCGGAGGTCAGCCGACACCTAGCCGGTCAGGTAAACTTGCGTAGAGGATCGATGGGTCAGAGTCGTGGATGCTGTGCTCACTCACTCTTCTGAGCACTCAGCTACTGTCCGGGAGTCGCGGAGTTCAGGGAGACCCAGAGAAATAGGGTACCGCAGCCTACCCGCCGAGACTTCCTTAGCCCTAGTTGTGTCAGTAGGAGACCCGAACCTCGCGCCTAACCATTGCGAGGCCACATTGCTTGCACGGGCCAACCGGCGAATATTTTGCTGTTGGTCTCAGCGGTCCGTGCGGTACACGGGGGGCGGGAGGGGGGCTACCGCTGATAACCTGAGGCAGGAGTGTGGGGGCCTTTCCGTGCTCCGCGACTGTCGTACAGTCGAGCTCACGCGAGTGTGCGACGGCATAGCTGCTGCTCCGATTTGTTCTTTCCTCTACGCCACTTAATTACATACAACCCTCTTAAAACATCATGGCACGAAAAACTCCCGCTTCCCCGTGATATGGGTCCGTGTGAATCTACCACATGTGGTTAGAATTTATGCTGGCCTATACCGCTCTCCTAACTTGGGCGACTTCAATGTCAAACAAGGAATGGCTTTGGTCCCCCGTCACCGATCACTCCGACCTTACAACTTGGACATAGCTCACTGATTGACACTGTTGGTTTTGGTATTCACGCGTATACGTAACAATCCTGCGCGTAAGTCTAGCTTGTTAGACCTTGTGCTGAATTCTGAACCTACAGGATAAAGAGTGTCAGAGCTCCCCTTGTGTCCTGTATTGTGCCAACTCTGTACTATGCGTAATTACGTGAGTCTCGTACACGCACAGTCTGGCACTACAAGTCGGCACAATGGGAGGAATTTCCATCTTTTCTTGGAACTTTCCCTTGTAGGGAGGTATGCTTTGCCTCAGCGGACCTATGAAAGTGCGCCGTGGCTATTGCCGAGCTGATACAACAGAGTATGGAATATTTTGTTTCGTCTTCTGTTGTGCCGGTGGGCACAAGCTCTGGTTCAACTTCTAATACCGCCTTGCGGTAGAGGCCAAGAGTCAGGCTTTCAGGCAATGACTGTGCGTCCGTGCTGCTGAGGCAAGAATGAGAAGAAGAAGAAGAAAGAGGCACTTAATACCTCCTCCAGATCTTGCAAGCGAACGCTCAATGTGACCAAGTACAAGTACGCCCATAAAATTGGCGAGAGGCTAGTTCACTGTCCAACCGGCAGCCGGGCATTCTGGTCTATCGCCAACTCTATTGGTCGAAACTTCTGTCGCTCTGCTACACCACCGCTGGAACGTCCTGACGGATCACTCGCTATCCTCGCAAAGGAGAAGGCGAACAATTTTGCTCGCACTTTCGCGTCCTACTCAACTCTGGATGACCAGGGTGGAACCCCTCCCTCAATACCACACTGGATTTTCGATGTTGGAGCCAAGGATTCACCCTAAACAGGTCTACAAGTGCTTGCGGACGTTGGAGACTTCGAAGAGTAGTGGTCCTGATTGCATTCCAGCCATAGTTTTTTTATGGATACTGCCACGGTTGGCTACATCACCTACAACATCCGTGATGTCAGTCCATAACACCGGGTGAACTTGATGCCACGTCAATGCTTCCCAAGATTTGTGCCCCTGAGTTGACACCAATCATCTCCCATCTTTTCCATCTGTCCTTCGCCCGTGCGATTGCACCCTCTTGCTGGAAAAGAACCTCGGTTCAACCGGTTCCAAAGGGAGACTCCGCGAACCCATACAACTATCGGCCCATTGCGATAACTTCACTCTTATGTAAAGATATGGAGCGCCTTATTTACACTCAGCTCTTACTTAGAAGCATATACACTCCTGGATTACAAGCAGTACCGATTCCGTAATGCGCGGTCAACAGGAGATCTAAAGTACGTTACGCATATATATGGGCCGAAAGATTGGACATTTTTGGGGAGTCGTTGGCAGTCGCTCTGAATATCTCCAAGGCTTTCGACCGCGTTTGGCACCGAGGCCATCTAGGCAAGCTTCCGTCCTTCGGCATTCCACCCAAACTCTGCACCTGGATCGCCAGATTTTGGCAGGTCATTCCATCTGCGTTACCATCGATGGCTCGAAATCGGACGACTTTACAATCAACTCTGGCGTTCCGCAGGGCTCTGTGCTGTCGTCTAAGCTTTTCTTAATATTTATAAACGATCGACTGTCCTTGAGCATGATAACAGCTATGCAGACGACAGCACGGAGCACGAGGGCTATGGTAAGGATTGGAAGAGTAGAGATTCGCGGTTCAGTGGTTGATAATGTCGATAACGTTCTCGGAAAAGTAGCTATATGAAGCCAGGAAAACCTTGTCGCCTTCAACGTTAGCAAGACTCAGTGCTGCGTATTATCTACTAAAGTCGATCCCTTTCCTTTCCAAGCTAGTTTCCAAGGCACCTGTCTCGGAGCACCTTTACCTCTTGGCCACCACTCGAGCCAACTAATCGAGTCTAAGGCCAAAACTGCACCCAGAAAATTGGGACTACTTTTCCGCAATCGGCGGTTCTTCTCACCGGCACGACTATTCCTGTTGTATAAAACACATATTAGGTCGATGATGGAGTACTTCTGTCACATCTGGGAGAGTAGTCCCCATTATCTGCTTGCGTCCTTGGACTCGATACAGTGCCGAGCCATTCGTCATGCTGGTTTTTTTTTATTTTATCCGATATGGGTGGCTGAGTCGGAGGGGCCAAAACACATGCTCCGACCAGCCAATATCGGAGCCTTCCCTGGATTGCTGGGTATACTGGACTAGAGGAGAACACAACCGAGGCTGCTATGCGGCCATCTTACATCCAGTACGGTGGTACCAACCCAGTCGGCTACAATTTGAGCCTACCACCTAGTAAAGGGAAGGGAAGGGATCTACAGTTTTACACCGGTTCCGAACGGTGAATAAGCAAGTGTAGGTATGCACGTAAATTTTTTCGTCAGAGAAAACTCATTGGTACACGCCGACCGGATTCGAACCTCGGACCTCTCGCATGAGATGCCGATGCCCAAACCACTCGGCCACCCGCCGCTTTCGAACCGCTTTCGGTGAACCGAAACTTCAGATGGTCTGGAGTCTTAGAATGGAGACAGTGTCAGTGTCCTCTTAAGTAAAAAAACATGGGTGGCTGTGCCGAGAGACCAATGGTGCAGTCGACAGAGCCAAAGCACCTCGCTAAACCACGCTCAGAAAGACGCCATGCCAGCAGATATGCGCGACTGTTGCTAGGCTGTCTAGTCTGTTAATACGAAGTTTGAAGACACCTAGGTTTAAGAAAGAAAGAAAGAAAGAAAGAAAGAAAATTTTTATTGTTTTTACATATTAGAATACTTTCATGATCCCTGTTTCCCAAAATAGGATTCCCTGAGCTATGGGAAACAGGGTCTCTCATCCGGTCGTTCGCTTTAAGGATTCTGGAATTGGCATACATATATATTACATACAAATACCAGTGGTAATACATACAATATTGCATAAATATAATACATAAAATAAAATAAACATATGGTTATCCTGCGAGAGCGCGAGGTAGAATACAGCCATATGATGGGCGGAGAGCGCATTCGGGGTTTTGAAACCGAAAACGTTCATAAAATGTTTACACGGTCCGATAGAATGCGGCACTCATTTTATTTCTAGTGTCCTTCCAATTCTGCGATTGTACAAATACGGGTTATTTGAAATTGCGAGAGGAGGGGAGAATGAGGGAGGGAGGGAGGGAGGAAGGGAGAGAGATTTGCTATTAAACCGAGTTTGTCGCGAGCGAAGCCGCGGGTAAAAGCTAGTCATTTTGAATTTCATAAGAATTTGTCAGCCTCGGTAGCTTAGTGGTGCGGTCGGTCGACTCTCGGTCGTGATCATAAGCAACCCTAAGCGCAGTCAGTACTTGCATGGGTGACCGCTCGACCGTTGGAGGCTGACAGTGGTTCAGATTCCACGTAAAACTGTTCTTCCCTTCTTACCTTGCCAGGTGGTAGGGTTTAACCCACCCGGGTTGGTAACACCGCACTGAATGAAACGTCGGTCGATACGACTATGTAAATAGTCCGTGTTTTCCGTCCAGTTCAGTGTAGCCGGTACGACCAAAGCGGGAAGCACTGCCATAGCACCTAGTTCGGTGATTTGGGCTGACATCACGGATGTTGTAGATGATGTAGCCAACCGTGTCAGTTTCCATAAAAAAACACAAAAAAAGTTATGTACCCAACCGTGTCAGTTTCCATAAAAAAACCGTTGCACCGACGCCCCAGCGGTGCCCAGCACGCTGGCTGCTTTGCCCCTCTGGATCTCAATGCTAGTTCACCGTACAAATTGAGCCTTGGCACGTGGGTCACCGGACTTCTCGACAAGCATATTGGCCAACTTACTATCCAGTTTGAAAGTAGGACCAGATACAAGGTCATTTTCATTTGAAAATGAAAAACATTTTAAGCTAAAATTCGTGAATACTTATATTACTTAGATAGAACAGTTGTACCGTGTCCTCTTAAGTAATTTAATGATTCATAAATAAAACAAAAAAAAACATATTTTTAATGCTTAATAAAATTTCCGAAATCACAATTTTCTTTGTTGGCATTACTCCTTTTTAAATAAAATTAAATTTAAGGAAAAAATATAGCCATTTTCCTTATGGAAAAACATACTCGGAGTTTAGGGCACTACTACCGCGGATTTAGATTTTTATCACTCGCGTTTAGGGGTTTCTGGCCCCCGATGCTTTTTCATTTTTGTAATTTTTATTGTTTGTTGCATTGACTATTTTAAAATATCTTTATATAGCTGAATCTATTTCTGAAACGTATGTAAAAAGTCATGTCCAGAAAGTCACTACAAAAAAAATTATTAAGGAAAAAAGCTTAGATGGCCAGATTTACCGCGCCTTTTGGCGCTTTTACCTTAATATAAAATAATCTTTAAATTTAACTATGCTGTTCCCACTTGGCACCGTTCTATAATTAGCAGATTTAAAAATATAATAATTATTTAATTCAAATTCGATACACCTGGCGCCATCTTAGGACATAATTGAAGACTAATTTCATGTTACCTTCCGAATTTCGCTTCAATGGTACATGATCGATTAGCCGGATGGTTCAAGATGTTTGGTCGGTCACAATATATTGGTGGCAGGGACCGCGGGTTCGAGGCTCGCAAAAGACGGACAAATATATTTTGTATTTCCTACTATTGTATATGCCTCTCTATCGCTTGTTACGCGCTCTCGCTTGCACACACAGGTTTAGATGGAACGTGACGCTTCTTCGTGCGTGCAGCCGGTGTTCATCAATTTATAAGACGTGACGTCATCACGTCAAAAAAATAAATACTTCAATATAAGTACTAAATCTATTTGTGTGGGAGTGGTAGGTGGTTTTGGGGGAGGTTCCAGGATACTAGTTACGCATTACATCGTAAGTACTCACTTTTGAGATTCTGTTCCTCTTCTACGCACACCGGCCAGTCGCCTTTCCCCGAGGCGCTACAGACATATAATTATATTGGTAATCTGCGCTATAGAATAGAAATTGGGCTTTTCGATTTTATTATTTGCCTTCCTAGTCACAGATTACCAATCAAAGAGAATATAACCACTGCGTGTTTCAATGCATGTTCGGCGAATGTTTTTCCGGCCAGTGCGTTTTCTGCCTCCGCGCCTCCACCCACCGTTCAATAGCAAGCCACAGAGTAATTAATCATCACTGGCGTTTTAACCCTTAGAACCCTAGGGGTAATTTTATATCCCAAAAAGTTTTCAAAAATTCCTCTGTATGTATTTCATACCCAATCTCTATGAAATTTATGCCATTCTGTAGTTTATGAACAATCCTATCATATTGGAGTGTTGGTAGCATGATCTGCACCTATGTAACTTTGCACATCATTCAGCCATCAAAGTGACTACGGACGCACGCGTTGTTACTTTTTCGTGAGTTTTTCGTAAATTCTCCTGAATACTGCTCAAACTAATCCTAAACCTGCTGCTGAAATGTCAAGGTATATGTATGTATTAGAAACATCATGCGATTTATTTATTTATGGCGTTACTTATTTTCATTGGGAACAATAAGTATCCCTGCAGTACTTTATGACTGGTCCCTTTGTATCCCAACAGTAATTTATGCTTTATTTTTAGAAAACGAAAACTTTCTGCAAGAGTGCTGGAAAACTGGCTCCTGGATGAAGAGATGAGGAGCAACCTCAATCATTCTCTGCAAGTGAAAATTCTTCATATGCACCATCCAACGCCAGTGAGTCGGAGCGGTGGTCGTCTGACTCGGACGAGGCTATGGATCAAGGTGGCGGAGAACTTGAGGGCATGGCTGTGGAAGAGAACCGCGCTGACGATGAAGTTCTCGCTGCAGGATCCCTCATGCAGCCCCCGTCGGTATACAATCGATTGCAGATACTCTGTGGAAACCCATGCCTAGTAACTTTCAGCCGCTACCACAACGTCAAAAAGGGCCAAGTGTACACGAGTCCTTCATCGCAGGAGAATTCTGCTGCAGCTGTGACGGACGGCACTATGCGAGTTTTCTCCCCAAACAGAGATTATTAACCTGTTTTGGTGGTTTAAAAAAAAATAACCAGGGTTAAATTACAGAAGAACAGGGTTAAATTTTTAAAAAAAATTTAGGGGTTAAATTACAGAAGAACAGGGTTAAATTTTAAAAAAAAATTTAGGGGTTAAATTACAGAAGAACAGGGTTAAATTTTTAAAATAAATTTAGGGGTTAAATTACAGAAGAACAGGGTTAAATTTTTTAAAAAAATTTAAGGGTTAAATTACAGAAGAACAGGGTTAAATTTTAAAAAAAAATTTAGGGGTTAAATTACAGAAGAACAGGGTTAAATTACAGAAGATGCGTCGCTACGCGACGCATCTTCTGTAATTTAACCCTAACCTAATGTTGAGGCGGTGCATGTCGTTTTTGTTAAACTCCCATAGTGTAGTTTGGCTGCTACCACAGCAGCTGTGTCAAAGCTCTCCTGCGATGAAGGAATCAAGTGTACCTGTACCACACAACTCTGAGTTTACACTAGTAATTTTTATAATAAATACTTCTGTGTGTCATTTTGCCTTTTATTTATACAGGGTGTTTCGGGATAGTGTTTCGTAACTTCAGGGTTCGAAAGGTGCTCATATTTGAAGACGAAAAGCTCTGTAGTTTTTTCCCAGATTCGGATTTTAAAGTACCTTTTGGTGAAAATCGTTTCATCGAGCTTTGGTGGACGGTTAACGTCCGCCTTTTTAAATAAAAATAAAGTCACTAACTTACATGCTTAACTATGTACTAAAATTGTACTGCATGTAGCTAAGTTCCAAACACTTAAATTTGAATGATATCAAAAGAAAAAGGGGACTGGACTAGGTCATTGCACTCCCAAGATTTAGACAGCAATATTGCCAAATCTCACTGTCCATCAAGTTTTTATTACAATTTTCAACTTTTGTATGAAAAAAAATTACGGAATTTCGATTGTAGTGATAAGCATTTTTTTCTTCTAATAATGAGTACTTTCTATTCCTGAAGTTTCTCAAACCTATCCTGAAACACCCTGTAGAATACCCAACACAATAAAAATATAATCAGACTGTTAAAATGAAGTCGGTTTACGGACGATAGTTTTACGTGATAACGTCATGCTGCCCTGGTACTTTAGGCCGACGCTTGGGCCGATTGTGCCTCTCTATCGCTTGTTACGCGCTCTCGCTTGCACACACAGGCTCAGATGGAACGTGACACTTTTTCGTGCGTGCAGCCGGTGTTCATCAATTTATAAGACGTGACGTCATCACGTCAATAATTGTTTTATTCATAAACTAGTTACTGATAGGATATAAAAATCCAGCCCATAAACCACTGCTGGGATCTATGTCATCCCACCTGAAAAACCTGAAATCTATGAAAATAGGAGACTGAAAAAAAAAGTATATCTATTTTTATGTCTACAAAAAGTGTAAACATTTTCATAAAAGTTGCTCTGCTAGTTTCCATAATCAAATGCAGGGGTCTATCTATCTAAGGGTTAAGAGACGGCACTCGCGAACAAAAAAAAAAAAAACAAGCGTTTCTATGCATGGAGCATTTTTGAAGTACATACCAACATGAAAAAACTAAAACCATTTACGCACACATGAATGAAACGTGTCGGTCGAAACGGCTATGTAAATAGTTTGTGTTTTCCGATCAGTTCAGTGTAGCCGGCACGATTAAAGGGCACTGACATGGCACCTAGTTCACCTGGTGTTATGGGCTGACATCACGGACGTTGTAGGTGATGCAGCCAACCGAGTCAGTTTCCATAAAAAAAAACGTAAACTCACACTAATGCATGCACACACACAGATGTACCCGTGTAGATGGCCATGCAGTTATGTTTTTATTTAAAAAAGCTGCCAAGTGCGTGTTGGGCCACGCGCAGTGTAGGGTTCCGTAGTTGCCCGTCAAAATATGCGGACTTATTTCGTTGTTTCGTAGCAACTTACAGCTTTCTAGTACTAAGAGTCTCTGAGCGGAGCCGCGGATGGACAGGCGGACAGACGGACAGACGGACGGACATGGCAAAACTATAAGGTAAGGGTTTCTTGTATTGACTATCTAAGTAATTTTCAATTGAATTTGTCCGAAATTTTCTTTGGTTACTTCTCCAAGTAGGTACACACAGCTGCTCTCATTTCTCACAATTGAGGAACCCTATCAAAATAAATTTATTTGATTATTTGTATAATTTTGTAGGGGAAATAAATGCATGTTAATTGAAAAAGTTCTTCAACAGTGAAATGATGGCTGTCGTCCGTACATTTTATAAGTTGGTCGACTATTACTCGTCAACCTGTACAGCCTACTTAGCTGTGATAGTTTTCCTTTTAATTTCGATAGGTATATATACTACTGCTGTGAATTTTTTCACATATCTAATAACAACCGTTTAGCTGGCAGGGGGTGGGGACACTTGACTCTTAACAAAAATTAGCACTTAAAAGCTTAATAATTCGCAAACGGATCCCTAAATCGCAAAATACTTTTCCGAAACCCGCAATATTTTCTAAATACCTATCCAACGACACCGCACACGATGGGGTAGACGTGAAAAAAAAATTCATCTCCACTTTGTGTGTGGGGGAGATAACCTAAAAAAATTATTTCAAAATTTTTATTTTACCACTTTGTCGGCGTTATTAATATATATACCCATACCTACTTACAACTTTCTAGTACTAAGGGTTTCTGAGCTAAGCCGCGGACGGACGGACGTGGGAAACTATAAGTGTTTAGTATTGGTATGTTTAGTTTAGTTGTAGGTTTCATAATTTTTTAGTTTGTTACTAGCCACGATAGTTTATAGTACAGTTGCCTCGTTTTCGGTCATTGCAACAAGGTATCTCAGGTCTCATGGGTGGAAGAGGTCTTGATGCGTTATTTCACAGCATGAATATCTACGGCGCTCCGGCGGCGAACAGCTACTGCTTGCTTGGAGCCCCCTCCCCCTCGCGGCGAGCACATCACCCCGCGGCCTCGCATCGCCGCTACGCCGCGCTAGCAGATCAGTTGTAATTAGCTATCGATCGTCAAGCACTGAAACCAATATCGCTCGTGTAAATTGACATTGAACCGTTTCGATCTGCAGGGTGTTTTTTAGTGAAATTGAATTAAATATTGCATGCGCATGGACTCGTTTTAACCTGTGTGTATCAAGTGCCATACCAGAGTGGAGGACGGCAACTGGCTAGCCGCCGGCTATCCAAGGGATCCTGCTGGTGAGTAATGCTCGAGATCCTTTGAAGCCTGTTGCCTCCTGAGATACGTAACATTATTTGGACCTTCGGCCGGAACATATTGTCGATTTATAAAGTTATTTTACAGTCCAACTTTACAACATTTATTGTGGCTAGAAACATTCCAAGTAGGTAGTAAGAAGCTATTGTTCATCTGAACAAATTAATTAGAATCGAGTTCGCAAATATACTATTTAACAAGTATTTAACCTACCGAAATGTCATCTTGGGCCTATGTTTTCACTGCATTCAAATAATGGGTACCTAGGTACCTAATAAATATCTAATTAATTTATTCAATCTGAGGCAATCAAACTCAGTGTTGGATTTGTCTGGTTATTTAATAGTCGAAAATAGCAAATAAAGATATAGTTTAGTCTGAAACTATAACTTGTAATTTGTATATTAGTATCAGGCACATTCATGTACCATTTAATTGAATTGAATATGATTTAATTTACTGGCTACTACATAATCCTACACATATAAGTGCGTTTGGCTATCTGTACAATACAAAGTCGACTCAAGGCAAGCAGAGCAAAACTTACCGACATTAGGAAATTAGTTATTGGTAGGCAGTAGTACCGTTTCGCATATCCAGTCTACAATTAATTAGCGGCGCGTCTCGGTCGCGATCGCGAAGTAGGTTTCTCCGTTCGGGTCTTGTACGTAACGTAGGGTAGGTGCCAAATTAGGCGAAGTCGCGTCGTCGTCGGAGTCAGCCGGCCGGACGGACCGGAGATGCCATTAGGTATATAGTCCCGCCCGCGATTACGTGCCGGACTGCCGGCCGACGACGGGCCGCCCGGCTGTCTTGCCACTTCTACCTATCTATCTATACGCATTGACAGCAGATATAGGTGCGTTTACGTACACTGAGGAAACGGAGCGCGCGCGCTGCGTTGCGTCCCGCCCGCCCGCGCTGAGTGCGAGTTTTTTTTCGCTTCTATCTTTCTATCGGCTTGTTGACCGGCTTGGTGTTGGCAGTTTCTTTAATCTGATAGGTATTGCACGCAATATAGAATGTTGATAATTTAGAACCGTGTTCACAAGTAGGTACAAGTCGGCTTGCATAGCTAGTTGATTTAGGAATAGGTACCTACCTATGTCGCCCTGATTCGTTTTAATATCTCTTACGCCTTCTTTATTCGATAAAATTTTAATTAATTAATAATTACCTATACCTAAACAATGAATTATTAAATTATTGTGCTTGGTTGTGTAGATACCTAATTAATTTAATAGACATATAATTAGGAAATAAGTTCGATTTTCGATTAAAATATTGCATGAAAATAATATAGTGTAGTAAATAATTTATAATTTTTAATTGATATTTCATCACTAATAAATAATTAATTTCATATAATTTTATTACTCAATAGGAACTTCTCTTGCACGATAGTTAAGTCTATTGCTGGGTCTGTGTGGAAGTTCTATGCATAACAATAACTTGTCGATGTTCCGATAAGCCCTTATTTGTTTTTATTATTGCACGGTGTTGTACTACTATTATTGCTAATAGCCATTATTTCTGAGAATATCACTATTATTGCTAATAAATAGCTATTATTTCTGAGAATACTTGATAGCTTCGAATGGTTATATATACCTACTTCGCTACTTGATACTTGCTACAATAACTTTAGGTACCTACTATTCCTTGATAGTTAGTTACTTGTTTATTTTGATTATTACGCACGCTAGAGCGTAATGGCCGCCGCTAAAGCCGCTGCGCTACGCTCGCTGCAGGCCAAACGTACCTTGGCACTCAAACGAATCGAAGACACTTTGTATTTTGCGAAGCGAGCGCTGGAAGATCCTACTTGCTTGTCGTATTTCAACGCTCGGTTCAAACGACTAGAGGTATTCTGCGCTTCGTTCGAAGGCACTCACACAAAAATCATCTCCGAGGAGTTAGATGAGGATGAGTTGGCCAAGGAGGACGAGTTGCGTATACAGTTCGATGAGGCTTATTTCAAAATATTAGACATTCACTCCAATTTGATAGGGGATACCGATTCGCAAGCTAACCACAGTTCCGATACGACACAGCGCGAAAATAGGGCCAACGTTCGACTCCCAAAAATAAATCTAATTAACTTCGATGGTGACATAAAATCATGGCAAACGTTTCACGATATGTTTGACACTCTGGTGCATCGAAACAAATCCCTTAGCAATATCGAGCGTTTTCATTATCTAATCTCATGTCTGTCGCAGGAACCCCTACGCCTAATAAAGGGCTTCCCGATATCTGAGGACAACTACGATGAAGCGTATCGCGTGTTGCTGGATAGGTACCAAAACAAAAGAAAGTTGGCTTTCACTTACTGGGAGGAGATACAGAACGCTCAGCTGAGGTCGAACTCGCCCGACGATTTGCGGCGTCTAGTGGACACAGTCAGCGAGAATTTGGCCGTGCTGAAGAATCTCAAACTTCCGGTGGAGAATTGGGACTTCCCCCTCTTTTACACTCTGCTTCACAAGTTAGAGAAAGACATGCGCCAGAGGTTTGAATTACAGAACAACAGCACGGACATCCCATCGTTCAACAGCCTCCTAGAGTTCGTAAAATTACAGTGTCGAGCGTTGGATCTGGCTCAGCTGACGACTGACACCTTCGCACAACCCCTTTCTTCGCCGAGGTTGACGAAGCGGGCCGAGAGTCGGCCGAATGCATCGACACGCAACTCTCTATCACAACCACACTCTTTCGTCGCAAGCGCCTCGGCCACCTCCGATAGAACTGCGCTCTGCGTGGAGTACCAGGCCGACCACCCTCTGCACGATTGCCCAACTTTTGGGGCCCGCACCCCCCAATCTCGTTACGACTTCGTAAAGCGACACTCGTTGTGTATCAATTGTCTACGTGTCAATCACGTGCTTAAGAACTGCAAGTCAAAATTTCGTTGTAGGAAATGTCATCAAACCCACCATACCTTATTGCACTTCGAAAATCCGACTGAAAATCTGGCTGTTGTCGAGGGATCGTCAGTGAGCCGAGAGCCCCCCTATGATGTAACTCAAGCGGTATTGTCAGCTGCACCAGAGGCGTCTTCCTCGCAGGCTGTCAATGCACTTGCGAGCACGACCAATTTGCACACAACCGTACTGCTGTCAACTGCCGTTGTCGAAATCTTGGATGCTCGCGGCAATTACCAACAAATTAGAGTACTGATCGACAATGGGAGTCAAACAAACTTCCTCACTAGTAGGTGTGTCAATCGGCTTGGCCTCAAACATACCCGAACATTCGTGCCGGTACATGGTCTCGCGCAATCGTCGTCGCTAGCATCCAGCTCCGTCGCTTGTAGTGTGCGCGGACTGGATCAATCTTTCACCTTCGATATCGATGCGTTGGTGATCCCAAAAATCTGTGGAGACTTACCCCTCACTCAAGTGTCGGCCGATTCCTGGGAACACATAAAAAACTTAAGGCTTGCAGATCCAAATTTTTCCAATCCCGGATCAATAGACGCGCTGTTCGGCGCCGAAATATTCTGCGAAATCCTGCTCAGCAATCGGTTGAGTGGCGCCCTTAACGAACCCACCGCGATAAATACCAAACTCGGATGGATACTCATGGGTAGGGTCCCATGCAACGTCGCTGCTGGATGTCAATCCCTGCTCTCCATAGAGTCGTCCCTTGATCAAAGCATTCGCAAGTTCTGGGAACTCGAAACGCTACCAAACCAGGCGTCGCTGAGCGCCGACGATGTAATGTGCGAGTCTATATTTGCGACGTCCCACTGTCGTAATGACCAGGGTCGGTACATCGTAGCCTTACCTTTTAAATTACCTGAACCTTCGTTCGCTGACACGCGGCCAGTGGCGTTACGACGATTGTTGTCTTTAGAACGACGGTTGGCTCGAGACCCAAAACTGAGGGAGGACTACAATGCGTTCATGAAGGATTACCTCCAAAGCGGTCACATGGAACCATCCAAGGCCCCCGGCTCGGAGCGCACCTATTATATTCCGCACCACTGTGTCCTCAAACCTGAGAGTACGACCACTAAATTGAGAACCGTTTTCGATGCTTCGGCCAAACCATCTCGCGGTCCCTCCCTCAATGAAACACTGCTTACGGGACCCCGGTTGCAGGAGGATATCATCACAATCTTACTCCGTTTCCGGAGTCATAAAATAGTATTCACCGCTGACGTACGACAAATGTACCGGCAAATCCTGATCGCGCCTCATCATCAAGACTACCAACGCATTCTATGGAGGTTCTCGCCTTCTGAACCGATTGGAGAGTTCACTCTCAGGACGGTGACGTACGGTATGGCTTCTTCGAGCTTTTTAGCGGTGCGCACTCTGTTGCAGTTAGCCAAGGACGAAGGTACGCATAAACCATTAGCCTCTAAAGTCCTAAGTTCGGATATTTACATGGACGATATTGTTACTGGGTCCAAGAGTGTATCGGAAGCGATCCAGTTGAAAAACGAGCTTGTCGACATCTTACATAAGGGTTGTTTTGAGCTTCGTAAGTGGGCTAGCAACTCCCCAGACCTACTTAAAACTATTGACCTCGCACACCACCATAGCAATGCCTTATCGTTCGATTCGGATACATCATCGCCAATAAAAATCCTTGGGTTGCAATGGCATTCTGATCGGGACACCTTCTCCTTCGTAGTGAATCCCTTGAGTAGGGAATGCACGAAACGAGTGATCCTGTCTGAGCTTGCTAGGATATTTGACCCCCTGGGATTCCTGTCCCCGTTGACGTTCACTGCAAAGTGCCTGATCCAACGAATATGGGAACTGGGTTTGGGCTGGGACGACCTGGCCCCTGAGACTATTGTAAATAAATGGAGTCAGTACGTATCAGAGCTACCATCCCTGGTATCTCTGCAAATTCCCCGGTCACTCGGATGCTCGCCCACCGCCAAGGTGCTACTCTGTGGATTCTGCGACGCGTCCGAAGCCGGATATGGTGCGGTAATATATTTTCGCATCGAAGATGGCGACCAAAATGTGAGCATTCGGTTGATCGTTGCTCGATCTAAGGTTAGCCCGCTGAAACGAATATCATTACCACGATTAGAGCTCTGCGCTGCCGTGCTGCTCTCCGACCTGATCGGGTTTACACTTAGAACCTACACAGAACAAGTCGCGTTCGACAAAATATTTTGCTGGTCTGACTCTACAGTAACATTAGCATGGATCAAGTCACCTTCGTCGCGTTGGAAAACCTTCGTAGCCAATCGCGTGAGTCGCATTCAAGACGAAGTTCCTTCTCTCCATTGGCATCACATTCGATCAGAGCACAATCCAGCTGACTGCGCATCCCGTGGATTGACCGCTGCAGAGCTTATCGACCATCCTCTGTGGTGGACTGGACCGAGTTGGCTTCGGCTACGTGAGTCAGCCTGGCCAGTATCCAAGTGCTCGGGAGGGGAACCGAACGAAGCCAGATCCGAGCAAAGGAATGCTGTAGTATCGCTCGTGGTCTCCTTGGACAAGATTGACGATTTTCTCGAACGGTTTTCGAAACTGTCTACAATTACTTCTATAGTCGCGTATGTTCGTCGGTTCATCCATAACTCTCGTCACCCAGCCAACAAGATCGAGGGTAAGCCCGCAGCGGTCGAGTTGAATGAAGCGCTTTTCATTTTGATAAAACGTGTTCAATCCGCCGTTTTCGGCGAGGAGATATCCAATATTAAGGCTGGCAAGCCGATTCCAAAACATCTGCGAAAATTAAACCCGTTCCTCGATTGCGCCGGAGTCCTCAGGGTGGGCGGCAGGCTGTCACATGCCGCCCTAGATTACGATAAAAAACACCCGGCCTTGCTTCCTCGTCAAGGTCGTCTCACTACACTCATTATCGAAGACACACATTTTCGACATTTGCATCCAGGTCTACAGACCCTAAGCTACTTGTTAGCACAAAACTTTTGGATCCTCTCTGCCAGAAGGGCGATCCGTAGTTGTTTATCGAATTGCGTAAGGTGCTTCCGGGTAAACCCAAAAAACTTACAGCCTCGCATGGCCGACTTGCCCAACGTTCGAGTCCAACAAATAAAACCCTTCGCATGCGTCGGCGTCGATTTCGCAGGCCCCTTTGCCACCACCGTCATTCGTCATCGCGGCTCGAGATCCTTTAAGTCGTATATATGCGTGTTCGTGTGCTTCGCGACCAAGGCACTGCATTTAGAGCTTGTCATCGGATTAACCAGCGAGGCATTTCTTGGAGCCCTACGTCGCTTTATTGCCCGGAGAGGTCGTTGCAATCGGATCTTCTCAGATTGTGGGACCAACTTTGTAGGGGCCCAAACTATTCTACAGCCCATCCTGAAAGAAGCTTGCGAACGAGAAAAAATTAGTTTCTCGTTTAATCCCCCCGCTTCACCCCATTTTGGTGGGTTATGGGAAGCCGGGGTAAAATCAGTAAAAACTCATCTCGCGCGCGTAGTCGGAAATCAAACATTAACCTATGAAGAATTTTACACCATACTAACTCAAATCGAGGCACTGTTAAATTCTCGACCATTGTGCCCGCTTAGTGCAGATCCAAATGATTTATCGGTACTAACCCCCGGTCATTTTCTTACGCTAGAACCTCTGACGGCTCTACCAGAATCCGATTATACAAACCTCAACCTGAATCGATTGACACGCTGGCAGCTGATCCAACGTTTACACCAAGACTTTTGGATTCGCTGGCATCGCGAGTATCTGCACACATTGACCCAGAGACACAAATGGTCTGATACTAGTTCTGAATTGCTCTGCGGTTCTCTGGTTCTTGTGAAGGACGAGTTAACCAGGCCAATGCATTGGATTCTCGGCCGCGTTGTAGAGTTGCATCCTGGCAAGGATGGAATCTCTCGAGTAGCAACAGTTAAGACTACCAATGGTACACTGCGACGGCCTTTGGTGAAGCTATGTCCTCTACCAAATCAATAATTAGCTTAAAATGTGCATTTTGGTGGGCGGAATGTTTAGTATTGGTATGTTTAGTTTAGTTGTAGGTTTCATAATTTTTTAGTTTGTTACTAGCCACGATAGTTTATAGTACAGTTGCCTCGTTTTCGGTCATTGCAACAAGGTATCTCAGGTCTCATGGGTGGAAGAGGTCTTGATGCGTTATTTCACAGCATGAGTATCTACGGCGCTCCGGCGGCGAACAGCTACTGCTTGCTTGGAGCCCCCTCCCCCTCGCGGCGAGCACATCACCCCGCGGCCTCGCATCGCCGCTACGCCGCGCTAGCAGATCAGTTGTAATTAGCTATCGATCGTCAAGCACTGAAACCAATATCGCTCGTGTAAATTGACATTGAACCGTTTCGATCTGCATGGTGTTTTTTAGTGAAATTGAATTAAATATTGCATGCGCATGGACTCGTTTTAACCTGTGTGTATCAAGTGCCATACCAGAGTGGAGGACGGCAACTGGCTAGCCGCCGGCTATCCAAGGGATCCTGCTGGTGAGTAATGCTCGAGATCCTTTGAAGCCTGTTGCCTCCTGAGATACGTAACAATAAGGGTTCCTTGTTGACTACGGAACCCTAAAAAAAGGGGAAATAAAACAATTATAAGTTTGAATTAAAGCATTTTATTTGTTTGTATGTTCTCTACAAAGAGTTTGTATTACGAACGTGTTATGCATGTGTTATGTAGCCAACCGTGTCAGTTTCCATAAAAAAAATGACATAAGTAATATTTGTTTCTTTACAGCACAGATAAATAAAATAATGTGCTTTACAGGTACACCATAACACCACGGAAACGAAAACAGATCCAGAAATTGAAGACAACCAGGATATCTTTGCGGAAACTACTGAGCAGCAATGTAAATTTAGATAATTTACAATCAAGTATTCTTAAAGAGATAGTTCAAAAGGCGATAGACAATAAAACAAATTGGTTGTCTGTAAAGTCGGTTTTCGGACGATAGTTTTACGTGATAACGTTATAAAGTGGTAAGACTACTGGGAACGGTTCTAAAGTACCAGGGCAGAAGAAATTGAAAGGAGTTGTACCTCTCTATCGCTTGTTACGCGCTCTCGCTTGCACACACAGGCTCAGATGGAACGTGACACTTTTTCGTGCGTGCAGCCGGTGTTCATCAATTTATATGACGTGACGTTATGACGTCAAAAACAAACTCACGGCGTGCGCTGGACCATCCCCAATAAAATAACAGCTGTCAGTATTTAAGCGGTCACCAAAAGGATACAGATATTTGCAGCATTTAATGCCCTTACCGAGCGTGAAACCCTCCAAAGGTACTTCAATCAATGAAAATGGAACCAGAACTGAATGATGGGGTTCTTACAAACCTGAAAGCCAGTTAATTATTTTTAAGTATTTTACTTAAAAACTGTATCAAAATGTTAATGTCTTTGTAAAATACCCATGGAAATAAATACATACTTGCATTGAATGGGGAAGTTCGTAAGGAAAAACCGGTGGGAAAATCCGGCCAAGTGCAGCGTCAATCAAATCGTCAGCGCCACTCACGCCATCTATGTATTAGTTAAAATGCTTCATACTCTTTTCGGTAGATGGCGCCCATACACTTTTTAGTTTCTTGTATTCGGGGACCCTTGTGAATTTTTTACTTTTTCCAATTTTGTTTATTATTTGTTGTTATATCATAATAACACATTTTCTGTGAAAATTTCAACGGGCTACCTATTACGGTTCAAGAGATACAGCCCTCGGACAGACAGACAGACAGACAGACGGCGTAGGTTTAGTAATAGGGTCCCGTACAACGGATACGGAACCCTAAAAAAGAGCAAGTTACACCGATAAACATTTTACATACGAAGGTGTGGATCTAAGCTTGCGATGGCTCCACCGAACATATCCGGGCCCATCGGCAGTAGAGGAGGGTGTTAATCGAGGTCGGGACTAGCGAGTGGCCACTCTAAATTTCCCGCGCATGCTTCACGTTTCGGCTCGCTTCAAGCCCTCGTCAGCTAGTCTGCGTTGACTAGGACGCGGGGAAACCACCAGTCCCGCTCTCGACCTCCCTCTCTCTACCTATCCATATTCTGTAGGATGCTTCCAGTGACGTTTTAGAAGCTCTCTCCATATATGAGCTTAGCGTCGATCTTGGGAGCCCTAGATTCTTGAAGAGACTGTAGAGCGACTTCGCTGGTAGTCCTCTTGCTCCGACTTCCACAGCGAAGAGATCAGTCTTGAATGCGTTTCTCACAATCCGGTCTACTAAGTTGCAGTACTTGTTAAGTTTGATGTTGTGGTCCTTCGGTATGTTACTTTCCCATGGAACTGTAAGTTCAACAAGTACTACATGCTTTGTCGCTTTTGAGAATATGAGTATATCCGGTCTTAAGTTCAGATTTCCGAAGGCATTTGGTAATGCTTCTCATGTGTGTCCATCAACAATTCCCAATCCTTTGCTGCTCCCAAAATTGAAGAAGGTTTAGTCCTATCTTTGGGCAGCTTATTGGCTCCAGGTTTCACAAAGTTGACCTTCTGGAAGCCGCTACTGGTTTGCCCTTTCCTGGTCCGTGCAATTGACAGGTTGATGGCCTCTCTGATGATTTGGAGGACTTCATCATGACGGTAGGAATACTGGCCTCGCTCAAGTAGTATTTTGCATCCGCATAACAAATGTTTGGCCGTGCCTACGAACTCCTTACATGACGGGCATAGTCTATTTGTAGATTTCCCCCATCTAACTAGGTTACTCGGGTCGGGGAGAGTAAGCTGGAATGCATTTAAGTAGAACTTAAGCAGCTCAGGGGACCAGTTGTATATTATGGATTTCCACTTCAATGCAGGAGGGATGCAGAAGTCGCCCACTGTTAGCCAATCATTCTGCCTTTCTAGGTTTAAGGCGTGAAGTTTAAAGCCTTGTTCCATGTCCTCCTGAGCAAAACCTTTCAGTATTTCTTTATCTTCTTCTTCATTATTCTTTATCATTCTTTATTCTTTTTCTTTATCAGACAGACTCATCATATCAAAAGGTACGTAGAATCCAAGTAAAAAAACCAAGAACGTTGAATAGGTAGAGACGTCGGACCTTCCCCGCGCCAGTATAACACAATATTTGTAAAAACGTACAAATAACATTCATTACCACCCAATCAGAGCGCGATACCACCCAATCAGAGCGCCCGATGTCCCCTCCGCAACCCGCGGAACTCGGCGAAGCTGGTTCTCATATAAGCATTGGACAGTCCGACGTCGAACCTATTCAACGTTCTTGTAAAAAACAATCTGCATTTGACTAAGAGAGACAATAAACGCGACCACCTTATTCAGAATGCTCAAATGCAACTAATTAATGGCACAATAAGTATCAATGGTAATTTTTTTAAATACAGATACATTTCATGTTTTTTTATCAAGCGAAGTAAATTTTTTTTTATTGGTTGCTTTGAGGAAATATTATATAGAGTTATCGCTCCGAAGAAATATACAGAGAAGTCGTGTTCCAGCGGCTGAGGTATGGGGTAAGGTAGCAGGGAGACGGAGCGAAGAGTCGAGCAAGAGGGGGGCGCGCGCGGGGCGGGAAGCGTGCGGGAGAGAGGCAGCAAGGGGTAGGGAGAACGATCGCACTCGTGCGTCGGTGTGCATATTGTCTTTTCATTCTAACACTTCATCTCCAGATTCGCCATCGCACCTTCGCATCGACTAAATGTATTAATTTAAAGTAGGCGAGGCGCGATCGCAGCAGGCAGGCGACGACTGCGCGCTGCGGCCTCTTGCGCTCGACTAAGAGACTTGAGGATCGTTAACCGCAACTCGGTGGAACATGTTAGTTGGCCGAGTGATTTATCTAGTACGCTAGTACATGATATATCTTTGGTTAGCTAGCTGTGTGTTTTTACGTCAAATTAAAATAAAACACATGCTCCAGCTAGTTCAAATTATAATGTATTCTTCAAAACTAACCCATTACTATATAACTACATACTTAACTAAGTATTACAACTAAATGACTCCAAGCATCACTTATCAAACGCGGTACAGCAATACTTTCCATACACTGGATCATATAAAATAATTATTTATCTTATATAGACTGAACATAAACATTGATTCTGTATTTATTTATTATTATAACAATTTTGTTACAAAATGTACATACTCGTATATATTTTGTCCATTAAATGTGTCTACATGGCAATTTTAATACGTACTTATTAACGTTTTTTCAAACTATTACCACAGCATATATATGGCTAAAGCAGTATGGAAACTAGGCCTATTTGTTAAAATAAGTACCTACGCTCCATTGGAGCGTTATGGATGTCAATCAAATTTTTTTTGTAAAATTGTAAAATTATTATTCATTAAAACATTTATTTAGGTTCTGTAATGTAATGATCAAATAATCAATATAATCAATCATCAATAATAAGTTCAAAACGTGGTTGCTATAAATATGAATTGATATAACTTTTCTCGACTTTTGTCAACTTTTATTAACTTTTGTAAATTGTTTACAACTTTTGTCAGCTCTTGTCAACCATTGTAAATGTTTGTCAACTTTTCTCATCTTTTGCCAATTTCAGTCATCTTTTGTCAACTTTTATCGACTGTTGTCAAGTTTTGTCAATGTTTGTCAACCTTGGTAAACTTTTGTCAGCTTTCGTCAACATTTGTCAACTTTTGTCATCTTTTGTCAACTTTCATCGACTGTTGTCAATGTTTGTCAACCTTGGTCAACTTTTGTCAACTTTCGTCAACATTTGTCACCTTTTGTCAACTTTTATCGACTGTTGTCACCTCTTGTCAATCTTCGTCAACCTTGGTCAACTTTTGTCAACTTTCGTCAACATTTGTCGACTTTTGTCATCTTTTGTCAACGTTTGTCAACTTTTGTCTATTTTTCTTGATTTTTGTGAAATTATAGCCACTTTCGTCATCTTTTATCAACTTTGCTCATCTTTTATCAACTTTTCTCATCTTTTGCCAACTTCTGTCACCTTTTGTCAACTTTTATCGACTGTTGTCAACTCTTGTCAAGTTTTGTAAACTTTTGAGAACTTTTATCAACTCTCGGAAACTTATGTCAACTCTTGTCAACTTTTGTCAACATTTGTCAACTTTTGTCAACTTTTGTCAACTTTTGTAAACTTTCGTCAACGTTTGTCTACTTTTATGGCTTTTGTCGACTTTTGTTAACTTATAGCCACTTTCGTCATCTTTTGTCAATTTTTGCCAACTTCTATCAGCTTTTGTAAAATTTTAACGACTGTTGTCAACTTTCGGAAATGTTTGTCAACTTTTGCCAACTTCTGTCACTTTTATGAACTTAGGCCAGCTTCCGTCAACTTTTGTCAACTTTTGTCATCTTTTGTCAACTTTTACTACCTTCTGTCAACTTTTAACCACTATTGTCAACTTTTGCCAAGTTCTGTCACTTTTATGAACTTTTGTCAGCTTTCGTGAACTTTTGTCAACTCTTGTCAACGTTTGTCAACTTTCGTCAACTATTGTTAATTAATGTCAACTAAGTATTGTCAACTTATTTCATATTTTGTAAACGTTTGTCAACTTATGTCAGCTGTTTGTCAACTTTCGTCAACTTTTCCCATCTTTTGTCCAGTTTGTCAACTTTCGTTAACTCTTGTCAACTTTTGTCAACTCTTTGTTAACGAAAGCTGACAAAAGTTCATAAAAGTGACAAAAGTTGACAACAGTGGTTAAAATATGATAAAAGCTGACAAAAGCTGAGAGAAGTTTGCAAAAGTTGACAAAAGATGACGAAAGTGGCTATAAGTTCACAAAAGTCGAGAAAAGTATACAAAAGTTGACAAACGTTGACAAAAGATGACAAAATGTTGACGAAAGTTGACTAAGGTTGAGAAACAACCACAACAGTTGACAACAGTCGATAAAAGTTGACAAAGATGACAAATATTGACGAAAGCTGACAAAAGTTGACCAAAGTTAGGTTGACATTGACACGAGTTGACAACAGTCGATAAAAGCTGACACAGGTCGATAAAAGTTGACAAAAGAAGACAAAAGTAGACAAAAGCCGACAAAGGTTAACAAACATTAACAAGAGTTGACAACAGTCGATAAAAGTTGACAAAAGATGACAAAAGTTGACAAATGTTGACGAAAGTTGACAAAAGTTGACGAAGGTTGACAAACATTGACAAGAGTTGACAACAGTCGATAAAAGTTGACAAAAGATGACGAAAGTTGACAAAAGTTGACCAAGGTTGACAAACATTGACAAGAGTTGACAACAGTCGATAAAAGTTGACAAAAGGTGACAGAAGTGGGCAAAGATAAGAAAAGTTGACAAAAGTTGACAAGAGTTGACATAAGTTACCGAGAGTTGGCAAAAGTTCTCAAAAGTTTACAAAACTTGACAACAGTCGATAAAAGTTGACAAAAGGTGACAGAAGTTGGGAAAAGATGAGAAAAGTTGACAAAAGTTGACAAGAGTTGACATAAGTTACCGACAGTTGACAAAAGTTCTCAAAAGTTTACAAACTTGACGAGTTGACAACAGTCGATAAAAGTTGACAAAAGGTGACAGAAGTTGGCAAAAGATAAGAAAAGTTGACAAAAGTTGACAACAGTTGACATAAGTTACCGAGAGTTGGCAAAAGTTCTCAAAAGTTTACATAACTTGACAAGAGTTGACAACAGTCGATAAAAGTTGACAAAAGGTGACAGAAGTTGGCAAAAGATGAGAAAAGTTGACAAAAGTTGACAAGAGTTGACATAAGTTACCGAGAGTTGACAAAAGTTCTCAAAAGTTTACAAAACTTGACAAGAGTTGACAAAAGGTGACAGAAGTTGGCAAAAGATAAGAAAAGTTGACAAGAGTTGACAACAGTCGATAAAAGTTGACAAAATGTGACAGAAGTTGGCAAAAGATGAGAAAAGTTGACAAAAGTTGTCAACATTTGTCAAAAGTTAATATAAAGTGACAACAGTCGAAAAACGTTTGTAAACATTTTTTTGCATTCTAAAAGATCGCGGACTGTCCGTGGCGCATGCAACAAAAACAAACACGACCACTCGGACGCGGCACCCGCGACTGATTGTTTGCGACATTCGCTTCGGGGCCTTGTTGAGGCGTGCGTGTGTGTGAGTGCGTCGTTTCGATCGTTTTGTACGTAGTTTCCATACTGCTTTAGCCATATATATGCTGTGCTATTACTGGCAACATTGCACACGATTGTACATTATCTGATGGCTTGGGAATGCGCTAAGTTCGAGAGCTGGCGGCGCACTGCCGCGCGCGCTACCATTTAAGATGCGACCGCACTAGGAGTAACTGAACTGCAGCGGAGCAGCGGCACTAATTCGTTCATACAAACAGCTCGCCGTGTGCTACAGCGTTGTTCATACAATTTCATGCAAAGAATATTTGCGTCGCGCCACTCCACTGCTGTCAGTGCGGTCTCACTCTTACTGAAAGCAACTCGCGAGTACTATCTATTAAATAAAAAAAAATATTTATTACATTTTTAATAAATGTTCATGTAAACCAATGGACAGAGCATCTTATAAATAAAATTTACACGTGATGAAAAAAAAATGTTTTTTCTTCTTTACGCTTTATATTTCAAATTGTAGGTATAGTCGAGTTTATCGCCTGACTATACTGTGTGTGTGAATGTGCGTTTGACAGCCCACGTGACTGAGTTGGCTCAGAAATGTGAATTTCTAGGGAACTCACGAAAACTCACAAATTATAGCAACATTCACCTGCCTTCAAGAATTCTTAAATTTGTATGGTTGCAAAACGCAATAAATGGAACCTTGTGCTGATAACGAGGCACACAAGGTGCGGGCCGACATGCTTTACTAGGCACACGGCCGAAATTGTGACGAAATTTTAACTCACCGTCTTAAAATGACATTTATCCGCTCGTTTTGTCTTCAGTGAGTGAGAGTGACAACGCTGAGCCCGCCGCTAGCGTCACAGCTGGGTGCCGAGTAAAGTATGTCGGGTCTGGTGATGGAAGATGGAAATAATTTGTTTCATTTCCATCTTTGAGTGCAGGAAAACAAAAACATGTTTACTTGAAAGAACTGAACTGAAAAAGAAACATATTAAAATTTAAGTGTTTCAAATGAAAGTTTTATTTACTTTTTGAAAACAAAAACTGCCTAACTTATGTATATACGGTTGGAAAACATTGTGTGCGTTTTAAGTACTTAAAACTTATTTTGGTAGGTATCACTGATTTTTACTATTCATCGAAAATGTCTTCTTAAATGGTATTTTTTTAAACCTTCTTAAAATACACTTACAAATTTTCAAACAAACAGCAAAAATATATCACAACAATATTTTTGGTTTTTGTTGAAGTTTTGAGGGTGTGAAATAATTTGTTTAACATTCAAATAATAATAATAATCTCTCCATTAGATAAATGTAAATACCGAAAATGATGACAAAAAATACGTCCCGACCAGGATTTCCCGACATATGTTTTCTCTTATTTTCGGCTTTGCGTTTTTCTAATGAAGAAATATAGAAAGCGAGTACATGTTTTAGTACTAACGTATAAAAAAATATATGTATATATAAGGTCTTTTTTAACTGACGAGGCGTAAAGGGGATGTTCTGTATCGGAAATAGATCATATTGAAATTATAAAAAGGGGGTAACATTTTTATGTTTTATTAAATATTAAAAAAAAATAATACAAACAGACTCGCTTTTACATATTAAACACCTTTTGCTAAGAAACTATGCTTCTATTTCTAACAATTACTGAAAATTGTAAAAGTTTATTAAAGTTCGGAATGCGCCAACGGTTATTGAACTTTGACCTTGGCCCAAATTGGCGGTGGCGGCGGCGGCGCGCGCGACGATACTCTGTGGCGATATGTGCGCGCTATCAGCTGAGCGGACATAATAGATACCTAATATAGTATAAAAATGTTACACCCTTTTTTTATAATTTTAATATGATCTATTTTCGATACAGAACATCCCCTTTACGCCTCGTCAGTTAAAAAAAAGACCTTATAATATATGTAATAATAATAATAAACACATACGCACATATCAAGATTAGAATTTAAAAAACCCCACACACGCACAGGCTGTAAAATCAGGGCAGTGGTGGGGATGAACGCATGGAGGGGTAAAATAGGCACTAGATTGGCGCGTGACGGGCAAGCCAGCTAGTGGCAATAATAATCATTACGGTGGCCACTTGTGCACACGACGCTGTCTGTGCCAATTTTACCCCCTACTATCCTGATTTTTACAGCCTATGCGTAGGAAATTTGATACAAACAAAAATACTCACAGCAAATATTAGAGATTTTAAAAAACAAATGAGCATTTTGCTTCATTATGAACACAAATATATATATTATTTTTATATATATTTTTTTTCAACATAAAACTTTTTCATTTCTATATTTAACAAGTAAAATTGTATGTTAACTAATAACACTATAATTTATTTTAATAAAAATATATTTAAGTAAGTACAGTAGTGTATGTAAAATAATACATTTTATTCGTTTCACTATGTTATTCACTGTAATTACTTGATTTCTAACTGAGATTTCAAGTACGAGATTGGAGATTCAAAGAAATACAATACTTTTCATTTAAAATATCAACAGAAACATAACGTAAAATACCTACATTACATACACGGTGATGTGGAGTAAAAAAATATGAGATTTCGTAATATTATTTCAAGTATGAGATTATTCTTATGAGTAACTTCGAAGATATCTAGTTTTGCGCCGAGTAACTTGTGTTGTGCAACAACTTGAACTACAATGTAACGGCATATTTTGCGCTCGGTGCGGTGCACAGTAGAAATTTGTATGTAGCGCACGTCACAATTTACGAGAAGCAAAATGCGCTTAGTGTGGCGCTAAATTAATTTGACAAAGGAATCGTGACTTTTAACAACTACTCAAGGTTCACGATTAGCTGGTCAATTCATAATCACTCGACACAAATGACATACGCACAAATTTTAATATACATATATGAGTAAATAGGGAATATAATGCACTTAAAGAGATCGCTTCCTTGCCATAAGTCCGCCTTCTGCCTTTTACTTACATTTCTTTAAATTTACTTTAATTTCACATTCATTAGCCCGCACTTTTTGCCTTTCACTTCAAATTCAATTCAATTAATTTCAAATTAAATTAAGTCACTAGAGTGCTTAGCACCTATCACTTACAAGTTCTGCACTTAAGTATTATCATTGGTTTCGATACGATTAAATAAACATTAGTAACATTGATCAAGATTGCCTTGGATCAAAGCTGCTATAGAGCGTTCCAACTAAAAGTTCCCTTCTAATTTAATAATATAATAAAGGAAGAAAAGCTGTCAGATTGACAGGGGGTAAACAATTTTCAGAAAATTTAAAAAAAAATGAAAATTTTGTAAAACCGGTTACCCGACAGCCTCGGCAGTGGATTACCGGCGACACCGCCTCAGCGCCTCACCACCCCACTGTGTCAGAGGAGGGACAAGTGACGTCGCGCGTCCCAGTCAACACCGCCTCGCCCTCCTCGCGGTGTGGCCGGATCCAGTGACAAGACCTGCCGCTTCTTTCGCAACCAGCGCACCCAATCCACCACGGTTCGCTGATCCATCGACCGCGTCTGCCGGTGAGGATGACGAACCAGGGACACGCCCCGCCACACCAGCTACGACGGGACGAAGTCCGCCGCCACCGGTTAGCTTGAGGCTATCGCGGCCCTGTGTCGCGCTTGCAGCCTCCGCTACCGGTGCAGCGCCGTGCGCCACAGAGACGCACGCAAGAGGGCCAAAAAAGATAGAAGAGCTGCGTGACGTCGCGTCGCCCCGCAGGCCGACGGATACGTAGCTCTCCGAGATGGGGGTGGTGGTGGCCTACGAGTCTAGTACCACCACCTATCGCTCTTAGCTTGTCTCGCGTCGTCCCGGAGAGCGCCGTAGCCACGGCCTGCACCCACCGGCGCGCTTGGAGGCTTGCCTCCCGCCGTCGGCGGAAATTACCGTTTTTAATTTTGTATTAATTTTGTGTATTTTTATTAATTTTTGTAAAATGTATGTAAAATTAATATAAAAATATTCTAAAAACGTTAAATAAAGGCATAATAATAATTATATATAACAGTAAAAAAAATTATAATAATTAAATAAAAAATATTATAAAAAATTATTATTATTATATATATATAATAATTGTCTTTTTATATAACAGTGCAAACTCAAAAAAAATTCTTCTGCAAACAAGAGAGATTCCTTCAGATATTTATCATATTATACAATGTTTTATGGTTGCAAGATCCAGGAGAGATAATATATTTTAAAATTAAGTTTTATAAACCTGTTTACCCGTTGTCGCCCGGCGTGCAATGTCCCGAGATCGACAAATTGGACTTCAGAGACTAATGCCACAAAACCGCCAAATTTTTCACCTAATGGCAACATTCTATTAATTCCGTCTTCGATTCTAGCCAATTAGAACAAATTGTTACAGAGTAATGATCTCTTAAGTATGCCGATGTTCTAGATCGCTTATTCCATTGTTGGGCGAGTGCTGGGAGGAGCTGTTCGACAATCCGATTGGATGGCAAGGCTTACTCTTTGAATAAACTTACATAATAAATTTACATATTAATTAAAGTCTCGGCAATACATAAAAAACAATTATATTTTAAGTGACCCATATTGTGATTAAATATTAAAAGTAACTTCGAAAAAAACGGTTTTTCCCAGTGGTCAGATTGATGGTCAGACTAGTCTAGCCAACGTGAATTTTTTTCCCATTGGTTAGATTAATTTGACAGCTGGATTAAAAACAAAAATACATAGAAAAAAGTACAATCAAAGTAAAAACTGTAACTCTGACTGAGTGCACTTATCCCTACTATAAAATTAAAATAAAACAAAATACATTTTCGCATTGTAATGTAATTTGCATAATTTTTCAATCTTCTGATCTTTTTCTAGTTGTATTCTCCTACGTTTTTTTTTCCTTTCGCAAAAATGTAATTTTTCATCAATTTAACATCTTGAGTCCGTGCTTCCTTTTTTAGTAACTGAAAACTGGTGGCCGCAAGTGGCTCCCCGATTTTAGTACAGGAGACCCTCGAGCCCTAGAACCGTTCCGCGGTCAGGGAGAGGTGGAATTGACGATTTTTAGAACATTAATTCGACCAAAAGTACCAGGAACTAAGAAATTAGTAGGAGATGTCTCTAAATTTGTATTCGATATTCGGACACCTCGAATGTATGCGCATCTTTTCCTCCGCCTGGTACACTTATCCCTACCAAGAATAAAAATTTAGAGACACCTCCTACTAACTTCTCAGTTCCTGGTACTTTTGGTCGAATAAATTTTCTAAAAATCGTCAATTCACCTCTCCCTGACCGCGGAACAGCTCTTGGGCTTGAGGGTCTCCTCTACTAAAATCGGGGAGCCACGTGCGGCCACCAGTTTTCAGTTACTAAAAAAGGAAGCACGGACTCAACATGTTAAATTGATGAAAAATGACATTTTTGCGAAAGGAAATTAATCTGACCAATGGGGAAAAAAAATCCCGTTGGCTAGACTAGTCTGACCAAGAGTCTGACCATCAATCTGACCACTGGGAAAAACCGAAAAAAAAAACGTAGGTGAATACAACTAGAAAAAGATCAGAAGATTGAAAAAATTATACAAATTACATTACAAGGCGAAAATGTGTTTTGTTTTATTTTAAATTTTATAGTAGGGATAAGTGCACTCAGTCAGAGTTTCCACTTTCCACCTATCCCTACTGGTAGGGATAAGTGGAATTTTTTTCCACTTATCCCTACCAGGGGGGATAGCTTGGTAGGGATAAGTGTACCAGGCGGAAGCAACTTGCAAAGAGTTTCCAACCAGTGTCAACAAACTCAATAATGTCACAAATAAAACCTATTTATATTTAATAGTTATATGACCTCTTCGTATTTTCGTATTCAACTGTACTTTACTAAATCATGAGCTAATCTAACCAATGGGAAAAAAAATTCCCGTTGGCCAGACTAGTCTGACCATCAATCTGACCACTGGGAAAAACCCGAAAAAAATAGTAAAATGACGGGAATTTTTGGGAAAATTTAAAGTATTTATTGAATTCTAGAGGTATATCCGGGTACGCTTTGGAGGTAATCGGGGCCTCGGTAACGGTAAACGGTACCTCGGGCTGGACGCCCAGCACGCTACACGTCTTACCGCGGATGCGTAACAATCGGTTCTGAAGATCTTTCATCTAAAAAGCGCCGGGATATATGGGCAGGCCTAGAGCCGATACTTGGAATACCAAAAAGCACATACCGACAAGAAATACTCTCCTGAGCACACAACTAAAGCAAGCAGCACGGCGGGGCGGCGGCGCCCCTGTCCCCGCTCCGCATTCCGCTGAGCTCATGACGTCACTATGAGTGGAAGAGGCTTAAACCTAAACCGGAACGACATAAGAGTTCTAATAAGAACCTTAACAGGACACTTCAGATTAAACAAACACTTACACCAAATGGGCCTTAGCGACACACCGGTGTGCAGATTCTGTATAAAAGAGGATGAAACGCCCGTACACATCCTTTGTGAATGTGAAGTGCTCATTCACAGTAGAAGCCGTATTCTTGGGGGTTATATTTTTGACCCATGCCAAATACAGGCAATCAACCCCAGGAATATAACTCGGTTCATAGCTGAAATCGGACTTGGGGGGTGAGCTATAAACTTATGAGAGATCACAATAGATCTTCCTGGGTCGCAGTCAACAGGACTCCGGAGCCCTAACTCTCACAAATCATATGGGCAGAAGGAGCGTTCCCTGAGCTTACCGAAGCGACGGGAACACTCTCCCTGCCCATGTATTCGCCCAAGTACAATCGCGGGTCCATCAAGTCAAGTGTATTCGCCCAAGTACAATCGCGGGTCCATCAAGTCAAGGCACCTATCGGACTGGCATGACATTTGCGACCGGCGCAAACGACCGAATGTCTCCTTGGACATCGTCGTTAGTCACCTTACGGGTGGCTCGGCGCCACATGTCGCGCTTTTTATTAAAAAAATACCAACTGCACCTAGTTAGTGCTGTGTCATACACAGAACATAAACACCGAGTGGAAGTAGCGCGACGCCTCGTGCGTACCACAAGTAAGCGTAGCTTCGCTCACTTGCTCTCCGTCCACACCAGTCGCCCGTTATTACCGTCACATCAATCCATCACGTTAAAAAGATACATAAATACCTTATTGTGGCTATATTATTTTACACTTTAAAAACGACAGCAGCACATAGAATTTTCTAACGGTGGTAAATTTTATAACTTGAAGAAATAAAAAAAAAATTTATGTCTACGCGGCACTTCTACTCGTAATGTATGTTCTGTGGCGTCATCGACAATGCCGGGCGACAATATTCTTCTTCAAATGTTAAAATTGAGTGACTTCGCTTGTGAAGTGGGAAGTTGCGCTAATAGTTAGGGAGGCGAATAGGAGATTTTTCGGGCATACTCGAGCGCATCAGTTTAAGATATGAGAGATACCTTAGACCTAATAGAACAACTTTGGAAAGTATTAGCTCTTTATCTAGTTACGCGCGCCTAGGATAGACGATCAGATTAGTAAAAAAAAATCGATAGTCTGAAATACTCGAGCGCTTCAGATTAAGATATTGGGGGTTCATTTTAGTGTTTTAAGACTAAATTTAACTAATCTGACGATAAGTCCTTGACGCCGCAAAGTTATAGGGTCGCGAACTTGTAAAAAAAAAACGTTAATCCGGTATTCTCGAGCGCGATCAATTTTTTTTTTATTTAGAAGAATATAATCTAAAACTTACAAAAAATACAAAATCTGCCGGTTTCCGCATGACCGGAAGTGTGGAGGAGCCATTTCGTCTTCCAATAAACGCGTTGCGGCATATAAATAGCAAACGATACATTTTACAAAAAAAGGTTCAAATAAAAAAAAAGGTAATTTTATTTTACACAAAAAAGGTCTCTTTATATTTTTGTCTAAAGTCAAAACTTTTGGACTTATAGCATCATAAAAACTCAAACTCCCGATTTTTTGAGTATATCTGGAAAACGGAGGGTGTTACAAAAAAAAATTATCTGAAACAACGATGATTAAATTATCTAACTTTTATTATGTCTCAAACTTTTTTTTTTCAAAAATTTTTGTAGACTCAAAAAAGTTCCGCGTATCTGTATAAAAAATGAAATTTTTACGATTCATCTACATTTACGTTGATTGTATCTATCGCTTTATTGTCATTCCTAAATTCCCCGTTTTATCAGAAAAATAAAAAATAAAACTTTTTTTCGTCAGAACCCACCAACATTTTCAGGACACCGAGATAAACCCTCCCTATAAAAATCTGACGCTCTCGAGAATTTCAAAGGAACGTTTTTTTTTTGCATTTTCAAAAATTTGTCGTAAGTTATCGTCACGCCGAAATCGTCAGTTTTTTTGAAGGCAGCTTCCTTGGGGCCTACTTAACACCCCTTCTGAAAATCTGACGCTCTCGAGTAAATTTTTTTATTCAGATTTTTGACTATCTTGTATGCCTACCCCCACCACGCAAACCGGCAGATTAGTATACCGTTGTTATCAGAGGCACTTGGGGCATACGTGGTATGAATATCTGACGTGCTCGAAAATGCCCAAGTAACTGTTTTTTTTTTACTTTTTTGAAAAACCGTACACGCCAAACCCACCGCTGAAACGGTTTTTACCATACTAGCTTTTCTTTTCGAAATTACTTCATCTTTCGATTTTAATAGGTCTCGACGGTGCTCGAGAATGCCGCCATTTAGGTCACACTTGCGAAGGTCACACTTGCGAAGGTCACACTTGCGAAGGTCACACTTGCGAAGGTCACACTTGCGAAGGTCACACTTGCGAAGGTCACAAGCCCCGACAGTAGCAATACATGTTGAGGTCCGGACGTGTGGCGCTGATGCATTGCGGCTCGTTCCTGTAACTGAAAATAAAAAAATGTTTGTTAATTTCATTATTTTTTATCAACAGATGGAGAGTAAGCAACCTCGTGAGACAAACGAAGGGACATAAAGTTTTAAGTGGAATCCGAACCACGGTCAGCCTCCAACGGTGGAGCAGTCACCCATCCAAGTAATGACCGCAGCCAGCTGTGCTTAACAACCAGTCGACCGACCGCCCCACTGAGCTGCCGAAGCTGCATGATCTTGTCCTAGTACTTCGCAAAATGTGGCGATCGGTGTTGTGCTGTGATTTTGCAAAGTTCTTCAACAGCACCACACCGATTACTCCGCTTTCCCCCATTGTCGGGATACTACATGCGTGATATGAAAGTATATTTGAAAAGGATAAAGAGACAGTGGAGTAAGACATACACACCCCATCCTCAAGTAATTAATACACGGGTTGATGATATTTTCATGAATCGGAGAAAATGTGTACTCACGCGTTGATCCTGGAGATATCTCTGTTGGTGAGATGGAACACTTTGCTATTCAAGTTGTAAGTCATAGAAGCCTCGTATATGCCGTTGCCTGGACCCACTATTATCTGCAATTTCGAACAATAAAAAGAACATTAGTTCGGTCTATTGAATCAATATTTCAAAAAAATGTATAAGTAATCAAATCTATTGTACCGCACTGAAGATGAAAATTTAAAGATACCCGAAATAGTTGTACCACTTGAGTAGCCTTGAAACTTTGAAATATTGAGCTAGACTCTTGAAACTTTCAAATAATTTGACCTAGACCCTTGAAACTTTCAAATAATTTGAGCTAGACTCTTGAAACTTTCAAATCATTTGAGCTGGACTCTTGAAACTTTCAAATCATTTGAGCTAGACTCTTGAAACTTTCAAATAATTTGACCTAGACCCTTGAAACTTTCAAATAATTTGAGCTAGACTCTTGAAACTTTCAAATCATTTGAGCTAGACTCTTTGAACTTTCAAATCATTTGAGCTAGACTCTTGGAACTTTCAAATCATTTGAGCTGGACTCTTGAAACTTTCAAATCATTTGAGCTAGACTCTTGAAACTTTCAAATAATTTGACCTAAACCCTTTAAACTTTCAAATAATTTGAGCTAGACTCTTGAAACTTTCAAATCATTTGAGCTGGACTCTTGGAACTTTCAAATCATTTGAGCTGGACTCTTGAAACTTTCAAATAATTTGACCTAGACCCTTTAAACTTTCAAATAATTTGAGCTAGACTCTTGAAACTTTCAAATCATTTGAGCTGGACTCTTGAAACTTTCAAATCATTTGAGCTAGACTCTTCAAACTTGCAAATCATTTGAGCTAGACTCTTGAAACTTTCAAATCATTTGAGCTAGACTCTTGGAACTTTCAAATCATTTGAGCTAGACTCTTGGAACTTTCAAATCAATTGAGCTGGACTCTTGAAACTTTCAAATCATTTGAGCTAGACTCTTGAAACTTTCAAATCATTTGAGCTAGACTCTTGAAACTTTCAAATAATTTGACCTAGACCCTTGAAACTTTCAAATAATTTGAGCTAGACTCTTGAAACTTTCAAATCATTTGAGCTGGACTCTTGAAACTTTCAAATCATTTGAGCTAGACTCTTGAAACTTTCAAATCATTTGAGCTAGACTCTTGAAACTTTCAAATAATTTGACCTAGACCCTTGAAACTTTCAAATAATTTGAGCTAGACTCTTGAAACTTTCAAATCATTTGAGCTGGACTCTTGAAACTTTCAAATCATTTGAGCTAGACTCTTGAAACTTTCAAATCATTTGAGCTAGACTCTTGAAACTTTAAAATCATTTGAGCTAGACTCTTGGAACTTTCAAATCATTTGAGCTAGACTCTTGAAACTTTCAAATCATTTGAGCTAGACTCTTGAAACTTTCAAATAATTTGACCTAGACTCTTGAAACTTTCAAATAATTTGAGGTAGACTCTTGAAACTTTCAAATCATATGAGCTGGACTATTGAAACTTTCAAATCATTTGAGTTAGACTCTTGAAACTTTCAAATAATTTGAGCTAGACTCTTGAAACTTTTCAATCATTTGACCTTCCCTACGTTGTCGGCACTATAGTCTGTTTATTTGGAAGACGGAGGAAAGTTACGTTTGGAGTGTTGCCAGTTTCTGGAAAATTTTTAATAGGCATGTAGTTGCTATCGATACTTTTATCGATTGATTAATTAATGAAATGCTGTCAACTCTAATATTTACCTAATTGTGGATTTAATTGACAACATATTAAGCTAAATCTAGCTAGAAAAATGTTAAGTTTAAGGCAGCGCCACAGATAGCGCATAATATGTGTGAAGGTGTGTCGTGTCGTGTTCGTGTCGTGTAACAGTCGATACTCTTTTCATCGTCTGCAATCACTAGTGGTGCAAAGCGTGCAACACTCTAATGTCAGTCAAACGTCAATTTACTCCGTCTTCCAAAAAAACAGACTATAAAATTATTTTGTTCAACTTTACCTTAGCCTGGTAGTAGTGGTTGGATATTTTCGTTGTGCCATCGAAATATACCAAATAACCTTTATTCTTCCTAAAAGACAACAGATTGGCGTTGGGTATTCGTCGAGACACAGTGTCTACGGCGGTCATAGTTCGTGGAACGCACTTTGCCCTGTAAACAATAGATTTAGAGGTTTGTAGGGTTCTGTAACTAAAAAATTTGGTGAGGGAGAAAATTTTGGATTTTTACAAAATGACAATATCTCAAAAACTAAGCCATTTTTACTAAACCTAAAATTTGATATTCTGAGAGGTAAATTAGCAGCCCTATCAGCTGTCAAAGGATTATCATCGGTTTCTGGGACACCCTGTATATCCCGTAGTCCAGTTGATCAACCAGACGAGAGTGAATCAGATTGGTCAAATTGTAGGTCTTTTGTAAAGAAAAGCGGGCAGTGTAAATAAAAATCATCTTTGCGAGCCGGAACGACATGAAGAAAACTTTTAAGAAACGTAGCGGTGATTTCACGAACCAGAACGGCGTTCCGATATGTTCCGGTTCAATTCGAGCACTGCACGTAGAGGACCAGACATACGAGGAGGGTTATCAAGGGATGCCTTGACTCACACGACCAACATCACTTAGAAAATATGCTTATGGTCACATTCCGATAGCAGATGGGGCAAGCACAAAAAAAAATTTTTAATTGAATTTCTCCAACAGACCTCTCGTCCTCCGTCAGCTGATTGATAAAGTCGAGCAGTGCGAAGCCGGCGCGGAGGAACATGTCGTCCGTCGGCTCCACGGGCTGCCACTTGAGGCAGGTGCACCAGTGCGGCTCGATGCCCGCCTCGCTGCACGAACGGTTCGATGGTATCTGTAAGTGTAACATGTGCTGTAGACGTCAGCTGATTGATAAAGTCGAGCAGTGCGAAGCCGGCGCGGAGGAACATGTCCGTCGGCTCCACGGGCTGCCACTTGAGGCAGGTGCACCAGTGCGGCTCGATGCCCGCCTCGCTGCACGAACGGTTCGATGGTATCTGTAAGTGTAACATGTGTTGTAGACGTCAGCTGATTGATAAAGTCGAGCAGTGCGAAGCCGGCGCGGAGGAACATGTCCGTCGGCTCCACGGGCTGCCACTTGAGGCAGGTGCACCAGTGCGGCTCGATGCCCGCCTCGCTGCACGAACGGTTCGATGGTATCTGTAAGTGTAACATGTGCTGTAGACGTCAGCTGATTGATAAAGTCGAGCAGTGCGAAGCCGGCGCGGAGGAACATGTCGTCCGTCGGCTCCACGGGCTGCCACTTGAGGCAGGTGCACTGTATATTATATGTATATGGCGACTATACGCTAAGTAGGTAACTTTACGCTAAGGGGTGTATGTGAATAAATTCAAATTCAAATTCAAAAACTTTTATTGCAAACAAATTTAAAAACAGAAAACATAAAAGAAAAAAAAATACATAATAAAAACTAAAATCATTAAATACTTATAACAAAAAAAGAACATTAAAAAGAAAAACAATACATTGTTCGCAAAAGGGATGCGGCACAGCTCTTATTCCTACGGCGAACCATAGGAACGCTGATTTTAAGCCTAACCCTGATATGTTGACATAATTTCGACTACTTACTAAGAAACTTATTTTAAAAACGTAAAAAGAACAAAACCAAAAAAAAGTAAAAAAAAAAATACATAAAAATGGAAAAAAAACAAATAAAAAAAAAGGAAGAAAGGAAGAAAGTGATGAGTGTGGCTTATAGTGAGAACAAACAAAAAAAAAACAAAAAAACAAACAAACAAAACAAAACATAAGAATAAAATTGAGGACCGTGATTAATAAATATCATGTTAGCCTCCTTCTTGTACTGACAGTAAGTGTAATTTAAGTTTATGTTTAAAATTGATATCAGACCTTATTAACTTTATTGGTGGTGGAATGTTGTTCCAGCACTTGGAAGCCGCGTATCTAAAGGATCCTTCAAAGGCGGCCCCGTGGTGCTTTGGAACAATGAGTAGAGTGCCAGCACCTCGTGTGCCGTGAGCGTGTTTTGCACCTGCCCACTCAAGCTTCTCCCATAGTAACTCTGGAGCATGATTATTAACAATTCGGTGAAGCTGGCTGGCAAGGTGCAGCGCACGTCTATTGTTCATATTTAGCACATTAACGGCTGCCCTGGAGTAAAAGCAAGTCTGTATTCACACGAATTTTACAGGAGCGACAAAAACAGTTTGAAGCATTGCACAGAGAAATCCTTATAACTTTTCTATGAATGATTTATAATACATATTTTTAGAGCTTTTTTTACAGATAATAATAGGGATTAATAGTTTATCGAAAACAGGTGAAACTGCACTTACTTTGTGCAAATTTGAAAAAAAAATGTTTTTCTAGAGAAAAACCAAGTATAATTGTACATACTTGATAAAACATTGGATATTACAAACAATATAACTAAGGATAAATAAAGTAAGTAGGATAAACAAACAAAAATGATACACAAAGCACTGAAGGGAAGCACTGACATGGCACCTTGTTCACCCTGTGTTATGGGCTGACATCACGGATGTTGTAGGTGATGTAGCCAACCGTGTCAGGTTCCATAAAAAAAAAAAAAAAAAAAAAAAAAAAAAAAAGCGGAATGTTAGCAGTGACCATGACATGACGTCTGATAGCCTGATGTTTGTCGCAAACAAAGCAAATTTGTCTGCCACTGAAACACAAATTCATAGACAAGCCCAATCAAAAACAAATTATCTACGCTAAGTAAAAACAAAGCAACCAACATCCACTTACTTTTATTTTCATTAGAAATCTGCACATGCAACCCAATCCACAACATTTTATCTACGTATTCTAAAGAAAAACAAAACAACCAACATTTGTATACTTTTTTCATTAGAAATTTACACGTGTAATTCTTCTTCATTAGACAACGTGCTTAAAAATGTACTTACTTGGTATTTCAAACGCTAAAAATCATGGTTCCAGATGGAATTTTAGTACTTGCTTTGAATGAGTATGTGGAGAATGGTTCCCAGAGCCCAAATATAAGGTGTCTCGTTAGTCATGTCAATAACTTCGGGAGGGTGACATACACACTCAAACAAACACTTTATGCAAAAAAAAACATATGTTTATAGGAGCATTTTTTCTCCTAACAAAAAAATTTTATCAAATAAGTAGCTGTAAAAACCAATCATATGACCAACACACGTAAGTGAGTCACAATCATAGTGACTCACTTACAACAAACAGCTGTTCTGCGTTTGAACATAGTACGGTCATTGACCCCGTACAATGCATGTTACCTACTGTTACACACAGGTTAATAAAGTAGCAAATATGTTTTGTTAAATTTCTCTAAAAGTAATGCTAAAAACACATTTTTTTTTTTTGCGTAACCTGTTTATTTGCGTGTGTATGAAACCCTCCCGAAGTTATTGACATGACTAACGAAACACCTTATATATGAAAAACGCGATTTTGAAAAAATAAATTGTATAAGTACTTGCTTTTTCCTTAGGGCAGCCGATAAGATACTGATCACGTTCCCACGCCCATTATTTTTTTCGGATATCAAATACCTACTCATCCTACTAAAATAATAGTTTATTGAACAATTATTTCATAGCATGGGTAGGTAATTGATATCGTAAAAAAAGATGGGTATGGGAACGTGATCAGTATGTAACACACATACACCCCTTAGCGTAAAGTTACCTACTAATGAAAGACCTTATATAATATATGTATATCTACTCTTTATTCGCTTCTACCAAATACATGTATCTACACCAACAGAACTGCTAACGCCATCTATTACGACCATTCGACACTAAATTTTGTTCATACTACACTTTCTTTGATAATGCTCAACCCTAAGGCTATTTAACTTTATGGTATGGGTGTGGGGTCGGTAGTAAAAAAGAATAGCCCCACTGCATCTCTCCCCGTGCATGTCGTAAAAGACGGCTAAGGGATAGGGACAAGATGCTGTGCTAAAGGGCGACAGGCTAGCCACCTCTCACCTTGGCACGGTCTTTCCACCGAGTCATGCAGCAGTTGGGCATTCGTGCCTTACTTGCTGCTTGATAGTTTATCTTGTCCGAATACTTTGCTAAACGTGGTAGTCGGTGTTGTATTGTATTGTATTGTATTCTTTACAAGCTGTGCCCGCGGCTCCGCCCGCTCTCATATTTCACTTCACTGCTAACCTCATAAGCTATTTAGCGTGATAGTAAGTAGCCTATAGTTGATGGGAAGAATCAATCTATCCGTAGAATTTTGTTTTATTAAAATCGGTTCAGTGGTTCTCGAGTGGTTCTCAGACAGACAGAAAGCAGACGTTGGATTTTATTATAGGTAAGGAAGGATTGATCATTCATAATGGCAGTTAGACAGCACTCGAACTTATCACAATTTGTTCTATCCGCTTCGATCACACCCACGAAGAAGAACCGACAAGAAACTTCGCAGGGTATATTTTTTTTCATACATATTTTTACAGGTATTTAGTGACTAGCCACATAATAACACCGCCCATAGTCTATCGAAAACACAGCCCGAGAGCAAGATTAACAATTTGTGCTGTGATATTGTGCTGTAATTTACCAGAGTAATTGCAGCACAACACCGATTACTCTGCTTACCCTGATTGTCGGGATACAGCGTGTGGTGTGTGTGTGGTATATAGCCTATAGTAAGCCTGACAACTACTCTTTACATCTGTGTAAACCGCATCAAAATCAGTTAAGCGGTTCCGGAGTTTATCTCAAACATACACATAAGTACAGACAGATGTTACCTTTTATAAGAAGGAGAGATAGAGATAGAGAAAAGAAGATAAGAGATTAGGTTATCCTCCCTTCCCCTCTCCCCGCGGACACCTCCCCCCAAACTCAAGCCACCTCTTGAAAGCCACCCCCAGTATGGATACCATTATTTAAAATCCTAAAATCTAACTTTGAAATCACCCCTATTTTAATTTAAAGGTTGATTTAGCAAAAACGCTGAAACACGTTATTCTTTATTTCATACCAAAAGCCTAAATATGAATTGGCATAGGTATTCCTAAAATTTGAGAAATGATGGGTTCCCCATACAAACTTTCATCCCCTATTTCCCCTTAAAGTGTTTTTTGAGACAAAAGGTAGCCTATGTCCTTCCTCAGGATGCAATCCATCTCCTTGCAAAATTTTATCGAAATCTGTTCAGCGGTTTAGTTTAGGAGTGAAAAGGTAACAGACAGAGAACAAAGTTACTTTCGAATTTATAATATTATTATATTACTAGCTGAGCCCGCGGCTCCGCTCGCGTGAAATTCGTATTCCAAAGAAGAAATTAACTAACTTAGGGCGAGGCCGAAGGCCGAGCTGCTTTCAGGTAAACGATAAACCTTTCTCAAATAAAGGAAGTAAGTAAGGGCGAGGCCGAAGGCCGAGCTGCGTTCAGGAAGACGATAAACCTTCTGGAAGAAAGGAAGGAACTAAGTGCGAGGCCGAAGGCCGAGCTGCGTTCAGGTAAACCAAAAACCCTCTTGCGCCTTCGGGCCTCGCCCGAAGGCGCAAGAAAGGAAGTCTTCCTTTCTTCGATAGAATATAATATCGTTTACTCAATCTATTTATTTCATAAAAATAAAAAAGTAATATTAATAACTAAAGAATTAAACCTACCTAACAAACATTAAAATAACTATCAAAACGGGCATTTTCAAATGTTCTTAGAGCACTTGCGGCATTACCCCGCTGGATGGCAAGGCTTACCCTTTGAATGAAGTACATAAGCCCTTGATGGCGGGACACCAGTTGTGTCAACCAGCTCAAGCCTCTTTTGGCTTCACTGCTCCACGGACCGAGGGTTTCAATCGCAAACGCAACAAATTGGAAATCTTGAATTATATGTCTATATTTGCTGCGTTTGGCGCTCTCCGCCCCAGCCTCGGCCGCGCCAGCCGCTCTTGAAGATGTCCTAACGTGACTTGGAGCCAATGTGAGAACAAAAGTGGCGTCCCACATCAAAGAACTACCCTTAGTCCATGGCAATAAGGTGATAGCATCGGGCCTCTTGCCATCCAGCCGGGAATAACCGCGAGGGTCTAGGATGCACGGTATATTTGCCGTTAGAAGCGTGGACTTTATAATAAAATTTAAATTAAATTAACTCAATCTTAATATTAATTAACTTTATTCGAGATGGTTTAGCTTCTTCCTGAACGCAGCTCGGCCTTCGGCCTCGCCCTTAGTTACTTGCTTTCTTCGAGATGGTTTATCATTTGTCAGAACGTAGCTCGGCCTTCGGCCTCGCCTTAGTTGCTTACTTTCTTCAAGATGGTTTAGCTTCTTCCTGAACGCAGCTCGGCCTTCGGCCTCGCCTTTAGTTACTTGCTTTCTTCGAGATGGTTTTTAAATTATCCGAACGTAGCTCGGCCTTCGGCCTCGCCTTAGTTACTTACTTTCTTCAAGATGGTTTAGCTTCTTCCTGAACGCAGCTCGGCCTGCGGCCTCGCCCATAGTTACTTACTTTCTTCGAGCAGGTTTATGGTCTTCCAGAATAGAGCTCGGCCTTCGGCCTCGCCCTTAGTTACTTACTTTTTTCAAGAATGTTTTTCTTCTTCCTGTGAACTCAGCTCCGCCTTCCGCCTCGCCCTTAGTTACTTTCATCGAGAAAGAATATCGTTTACGTGAGCGCAGATCCGCCTTCGGGCCCCCCTTTAGTTACTTACTTTCTTTTTTTAAATACGAATTTCACGCGAGCGAAGCCGCGGGCATCAGATATATAAATTTTATTGCACCAATGACAGCGACATAACTTCGACTTTCAATTATTATTTTTATTTATCAAACAATTTGTCACCGGCCAGCTCACGTCGAGATGACAGTTCTCCGTTGTCAACATGACATTTAAAATTGTTTTTTACCTTTACTTTGGATTACGTGATTTTCTATTTTTTAATTATTATGTTCATCCGGGATATACACTGTCACTATAAAAAGTTTCGTCAAATTCCGTTCAGTGGTTTTTGCGAGATGCGCGTACAAATAGACATTTTTGCATTTACGATTTTATGATATGTATAGAAAGAATAGATATGTATAGACTAATTGTGTTCAAGTTATAAAAACGAAGAACTGTCATTTTCGTTGTATCTACTTATTTTTAAATTTCGAATGAATATTTTATTCAAATTGTATTTGCTGCCAGTTCTCAAGATATAATTATGTACTTTGGACTACGTGATTTTAAACGCGCTATAATGTTTATAATTGTAATTTTTTTTTTATTTTTGTTATTTTTTTTTACGTATTATGTTAACCCGGCATATAAACTGCCACTATACAAAGTTTCGTCTAATTCCGTTCAGTGGTTTTTGCGTGATGCGCGTACAGACAAACAAACAAACAAACAAAAATTTTAAAAACTGTTCTAACATGTTCAGTATCTCATTTTAAGCCACCCTGGTTAGTTTTTTTCCGAATACATTCAATGTACAGACTTTCTTACCTCTACGATTTTATTATATGTATAGATTATACACGGTGTTGCAACCGCAACCGTAAAACCCGAAAGGGGGTGATTCTGTACGTAAAATAGAACAACTTTTGTTCTACGACTTTTTTATTTGAAGAAAAAAAAATTTTTTTTCTCCATACATTTTGAGAATAGGTAATTAAAATTTGTATGAAAAAAATTATTTTTTTTTGTTTCAAAAATTGCAACACCGTGTATATTATATTATATATTCTATATATTATATTACATATTATATTATATTATATAAGTATAAGTGTATATAAGTATGTAGTATGGATGTTGTGTGTTCTTAATGGCAAAATAAACATCTGAATCAGACCTTATGAAACAGCGACATGGACCTCGGCAAGTCAGATCCATTAATCTTAGTCGTCGCTTGCTTATCTTGAAGTCCCACCAGATCTAGCAGCGTGTTGTATATATCGAAGGGAGTGGTCAGTACATTCACGTTGATATTAAGGTTCTTGACGGCCTCCCGATGGGTTTGCGCAAAGTTTTTGGGCAGAACGAACGCCATTAGAGGCAGACGCTCTTCTTGTTTACCCTGAAGTGTGTTTCGAATATTTGCATACCTGCAATGAGAATTGCATAATATGAAAACAAAAATCTTAAAAAGACGTGTCAGTAAATTGGACAAAAATCTTTTGTCCGCGTTACAGCTGGGTATGGGGCGCCTCGCTAAGCGTGGTTTCGCGAAGAGCGTTATTGGCACTATAAAGCATTTGAACACGGTTTTGAAGTGATGACGTCACGTCTTATAAATTGATGAACACCGGCTGCACACACGAAAAAGTGTCACGTTCCATCTGAACCTGTGTGTGCAAGCGAGAGCGCGTAACAAGCGATAGAGAGGCATATAAGGAGAGTAGGAAATACAAAATATATTTGTCCGTCTTTTGCGAGCCTCGAACCCGCGGTCCCTGCCACCAATATATTGTGACCGACCAGACGTCTTAAACCACCCGGCTAATCGGTCATGTACCAGTGAAGCGAAATTCGGTCACCAGTTGGTGAGATTCGCAGTTAGGTAGGTATTGCAACGTTGTAGTACGCGCTTTAATATGTAGATGGTTATCATGTACTTAAATTAATTTTACATATTTTATCTTCTACAAAAACTTATAAAAATACACAAAATTATATTGATAATTAATCTTTATTTTAAAATTTTTATCATGTACTTAAATTAATTTTACATATTTTATATTCTACAAAAACTTATAAAAATACACAAAATTATATTGATAATTAATCTTTATTTTCACATTTTTATCATGTACTTAAATTAATTTTACATATTTTATCTTCTACAAAAACTTTTAAAATATACAAAATTATATTGATAATGGGCTAGGTGGACAGATGACCTAAAAAAGGTAGCCGGGAGTGGATGGATGAGAAGAGCGGAAGACCGCGTGTGGTGGCGTGCCTTGGGAGAGGCCTATGTCCAGCAGTGGACCGATACAGGCTGATGATGATGATGATGATATTGATAATTAATCTTTATTTTCACATTTTTATCATGTACTTAAATTAATTTTACATATTTTATGTTCTACAAAAACTTATAAAAATACACAAAATTATATTGATAATTAATCTTTATTTTCACATTTTTATCATGTACTTAAATTAATTTTACATATTTTATCTTCTACAAAAACTTATAAAAACACACAAAATTATATCGATAATTAATCTTTATTTTCACATTTTTATCATGTACTTAAATTAATTTTACATATTTTATATTCTACAAAACTTATAAAAATACACAAAATTAATAAAAATCTAAATAAAAATGGTAAATAACCGCCGGCGGCGGGAGGCAGGCCTCCAAGCACGCCGGTGGGTGCAGGCCGTGGCTACGGCGCTCTCCGGGACGACGCGAGACAAGCTACGAGCGATAGGTGGTGGTACTAGACACGTAGGCCACCACCACCCCCATCCCGGAGAGCTCTGTATCCGTCGGACTGCGGGGCGACGTCACACAGCTCTTTTATCTTTGTTGGCCCTCTTGCGTGCGTGGCTGTTGCGCACGGCGCTGCACCGGTAGCGGAGGCTGCAAGCGCGACACAGGGCCGCGATAGCCCCAAGCTAACCGGTGGCGGCGGACTTCGTCCCTTCGTAGCTGGTGTGGCGGGGCGTGTCCCTGGTTCGTCATCCTCACCGGCAGACGCGGGCGATGGATCAGCGAACCGTGGTGGATTGGGTGCGCTGGTTGCGAAAGAAGCAGCAGGTCTTGTCACTGGATCCGACCACACCGCGACGAGGGCGAGGCGTGTTGACTGGGACGCGCGACGTCACTTGTCCCTCCTCTGACACAGCGGGGTGGTGAGGCGCTGAGGCGGTGTCGCCGGTAATCCACTGCCGAGGCTGTCGGGTAACCGGTTTTATAAAATTTTAATTTTTTCAAATTTTCAGAAAAACAATTTACCCCCTGTCAGTCTGCCAGCTTTTCTTCTTAATATTATTAGTTTTTAAAGTACTCACATTTGCGATTTAAGAATTAAACTTCTAAGCACGATAAAGTATTATAAACTGATTTTGTATCTGTCTTCGCACTTTATATACTTTATGACGTCATCACATAAAACTATCGTCCGTAAACCGACTTTACAGACAACCAATTTTTTTATTTACTAATGAGATGATGTAGCTTCTGTGTATCTATATCGGTATAAAGAAGAAAGTCGTGATAGTTGCACCATTTATAACTCAAGATCATTTTTATGATCTTAGATTTGTTAGATTTATCTCCATCCAGAATAGCATAGAGACTATTAAAATATTGGAAAATAAAATTTTCTCATACATTTAGTATGGAACGGCTTTTTTGATTACAACGCCATCTCTGATACACCACAGAAACAAACAAACATGGCGTTGTAGGCTGGTTCCGATAATGCCAATTGAGTATCATTATATCTTAATAAAAAATTAAAATTAATTCAGCTAATAAGTTAACATTTAATCTTTCTGAGGCAGTACGAAGTTCGCCGGGTCAGCTAGTATAATATACACAATTATATTTAACTAGATGACCCGGCGAACTTCGCACCGCCTCAGAATTAAATGTAACTAACACAACTTTCTTTTATATCCTGTGTATACAACAAAAAACCTGTCGAACACCTGAATACAAAAGGACAAAATTTTTCAATTAAAAAATAAAATTAGTATTCCGACCTTTTACTAGTTCGTTCTAATGCAAAATTCTTTACTCTAGCTAGGCGGCGCGGCGGCGCGCGACACAAAGCGCCCGCCGGTGAAAATTTTATGAAATTATCTGAGGCCGCATTGGATGAAGTGAAGGCAGAGAGCGTTTTCTTGTCTTTAGTGAAATTCTTTGTAAAATAATTTTGCCCATTTTGATTTTTGTCCATTTTGTTTTGGTTGATATCTGTGCTGAAAATGAAGTCGCTTAGTGCTTTGAGGTCAGTTAGTGTGCAACAAACTATTATTTTGTATACCTAATAAGTTTTACAATATTACCTAGGTAGGTACCTAGAAAACTGATATCACGTGCTTAAGACATAATAATGTCTTAAGCACGTGATATCAGTTCACCCTTAAACCCTACTACCATATTATGGTAGTAGGGTTTAACTTCACCTCACTGTTACGATGGCATGCAGACATAATTTAGTTGTATAAATACATCTTGATACTTTAGGAATAATTAAAAAGGGCATATTTTCATATAAATTTTGAAAAATAAACCGCCCAAGTGCGAATCGAACTCGCGCCGGTTTTCGGTCGCGCGGACCAAGGGTTTTTTATCGCGATGTCATGGTTAGCGCAACTCACGCCATCTATGGCGTGTTTTGAAATGCTTCATATTAGTTAAATGTCATGATTAGTTAAAATGCTTCACGCTCTATTCGGTAGATGGCACGCACTTTTTTGGTGTCTTCTATGGGAACCCCCGTTTTACTTTTTAGTATTTTTATTATTTGTTGTTATATCGGCCATAGGGAAGGGAAGGGACCTACAGTTTTACGTGGAATCCGAACTACGTTCAGCGTTTAAGGGTCGAGCAGTCACCCCATGGGTCACCCATCCAAGTACTGATCGCGCTCAGGGCTGCTTAACGACAGTCGACCGACCGCACCACTGAGCTACCGAGGCCGACATTTTTAATTTAATTTGATTTGACATCTCTCAATGGAAGAAACCTCACAATTCTATGATAAAAAGTCTACAAACAAAACGTATCTTACCTCGATCCATGATCACCCATCAAAATAAGAAGTGTATTATCCAATACGCCGTCATCTTTGATGTCCCTAAGCCATTGAGCCAAGCGTTCATCTGCATTCGTTATAAAGTTGAAATTGTCGTGCGTTATATCTGCGATGAACGTGAAAATAAACTTCTTTGTGTTGGCATCAATCTGCATGAACTGAAATGTTGACATTTTAATTATAACGATACACTAGTTCAAAAAAAACGAAAACAAAACATAACCCGATATTAATAAAAAAAAAACACAAAAGTAAAAAAGAGAAAAAACAAATAAAAAAACACAAAAACTTCCTATAACTTAATTAAATTTTATTTGTATTCTTATTTTTTAAAAGCAAATTATGTACATTATGTTTAGAATATTTTCACTGAATTGACAGAAACTTTTACCAGACAGGCCTAGTCAGCGAAGGAGAGTAGACCGCTCCTCGCGAACGCGAGAGGCCGAAACCCTAAATAGGGTGCGCGGAAGCATTTTAAATCACTCACCTATTATAACTATCATCATCATTATACAGGGTGTTGTAACGGCCACTACATTAAATTTAGGAAATTATTATTGGGATCAATAGTAACAAAAAAGTCAAATAACTTTTTTCTGAATTCCACTTAATAAAGTTTTCATATAAAATAATTGATTTATTTAGTGTAAAAAGGATCTAATGCTCCGCACAAACATTGGAATGAAAGGCGCGCGGTGAGTGAGCAATGTCACGATGTAGACAGATTCGGTAGTTATTAATCTGTCTTTTTATTTTTTTCCCCCCTTTCCCGTATTTGATGCTTGTATTTATTACAGAAGAGGGCCTTGAGGTACATCCTAAATATGAAAACTAGAGATACTTGTAGGACAGCGTTCGGGGAGTTAGGAATCATGACTTTACCAAGTGCATATGTTTACCAGAACATATGCTATGCCAGAAAATACATTCATGATTCCGACAATCATAACTATGACACACGGGGTAAGAATAATGTACAACTAATAAGACATAGATTAGCTAAAACTACAAAAAGCTTTATTTGTAATAGTATTAGATTTTATAATAAACTGTCTCCTAACATAAAACAATTAGATGACAATAATTTTAAACGACGGATTAAAATAATGTTAATTGAAAAGAGTTATTACAGTATTAAGGATGCATTAACTGACCGTAATTTTATCTAAGAGTCTGACTACTGTTTCTCCCACTAACAAATTTTGACAATTCGATACACTTGGTATCATTTGATTTTTAATATGACTTATTACATTTCTGTGTAATAAACGTAAACTAATTGTTTTATTTGACTTGATATAATATGAAATATCAAAATTGACGATGGCACTATACACCAGATATAGGTAATTTAAATAGGCAGTGTGGTCAGATTCTTCAGTATTCATGTTTATGCTGTAAATATTAATGCTCTTGTGAGCGGTAGTATGGGTTAATTATTTGTAAGTTACTATAACATAATACTTATAAGGTACTAACAAAACATTGTGACTTGCGAAGTTTGTTTGTCAGTTCTTCTTCGCATTGAATTTAGAACTGGCGGAATTTTCGACAAGTCCAAGCGTAGGTTACCTACCTATGGATGAAATTATACAATAAACAATATTATGTTATTTAAATTTAAAAAATTAATTTCGAAAATTCGAATCCTGGATAATAAAATACTATCGAAATTCATATTCTTCCTGAGCTCAGATCAATCCACATCTCACTCCCTCTCTCTCTTCTCACCCTTATTTTTTTTACGTGACAGCGAGCAGGGACTAGTGCGCGGAGAGAGGAGATGCGCGGAGGCGGTGCGGCGTGAGTTTTCGACCCCAACCCAACCGTTCCCGCGCCAGCACGCTCCCCTCGCGCGCATCAAATTACACTTGACGAAAACATAAACTTCAAAAATTAATATCTCGAAAACTTAAGCACATAAGAAAAAAACTTTATTAACTTTTTTGTATCGGAAAAACATGAGGATTGCGCTGGCGAAATTAATGTACTGTATATAAACACTCCACTCTTCTGAGTGTATGGCGTTTTCGCTTTAATTTTTTTTAGGTACTAGGTACTCCTTTACTGAGTAACATATTTGTACGGTGTGGTGTGTCTTTGCTGCTCTTGATTACTGATTATTTGTGTTTTTGATTTTGTTACTGTTGTGTACCCATCCTGTTTCTTTTTGTATTCACCCTTTTAGGTAGGTTTATGTGTCATTCAAATTATAACATCGTTTTATTATTGTTTTCGTGGAGAGTGTTACTAGATGTGGCCATACTTTTTTTGCTATTGTACTGTATGTTACCTCACGTACATGTCTGTTTGTTTTTCCATAATATAGAGAAATAGATGGGCAGGGAGTGCGTTCCAAATTTTCCCGGTTCTGTGAATAATAGACCTACAGAACCATACGTGTAGGTCGATTGAATAGGGGTGTATCCCCGCCCACTACGCGTAGTGCGGAGGTGGAATGGGGACGGCGGAATCGCGTTGAACAGCTCCTCCGAATACTCCCCATGGAATAGACGATAGAACACACTTAGGGAGCCGGAAGTTCAAGTCGTGCGACAGTTCGACACCGAGGACCCCGAGGTGGTCGCTTAATTTCAGCGACGAGTTTTGAGAGGAAGGAGCTGGCGTAAACGCCGTTCTCTTCCCACTGAACGCACACACTTGTGTCTTCGATGTGTTGAACACGATCAAGTTGCTCCGGCCCCATTCGGCAATAGACTGGAGGGTTTGCTCGAGTTCAGACACAAGTGCTAGCCTCTTCTCGTCCACAACTTTCCGTCCGGCTGAAGGGCGACTGGTGTAGGATCCGTGTACCGTACTGTTGTCTGCATAACAATGTATGTTGCCGAGTGGCAGCATATCATTGATATGCAGAATGAACAGCGTGGGAGACAACACGGAACCCTGTGGTACACCGGCATTCACTTACGTGGTGTCCGATGAGCAGCTGTCCACGAGTACCTGAATGCTACGCCCATGTAGGAAGTCGGTGACCCAGTCACAAAGGCCAGAGGGGATTCCGTATGCCGGCAGCTTGCCCAGAAGCGCTTTGTTCCAGACCCGGTCAAATGCCTTGGCAATATCGAGTCCAATTGCCAAGGATTCACCGTACCTTTCAAGCGCTTCCCCTCAAAGGTGAGTGACGTACGCTAGGAGATCACCAGCTGATCGGTTTGGCCGAAATCAGTATTGCCGATCGCTGATGAGATTATTTGTCTCCAGGTATGTCACGAGCTGCGTACTGATAACGCGCTCCCTCACCTTGCAGAGGAGGGAGGTAATTGCTATAGGTCGGTAGTTTGACAAGTCAGAGCGATCGTCCTTTTTTGGGACAGGCTGAACAAAAGCTGATTTCCAAGCTGCCGGCACGCGGCCAGTAGTGTACGAGAGGCGAAAGAGGCGCGTCAGTACGAGAGCCAGCTCGGGAGCACACCTTTTTAACACCAATACAGGCACTCTGTCTGGTTCACTCGCTTTTCTGACGTCTAGGGCAAGAAGCTCCTTCCGCACAGTTCTCTGTCGGAACTGTACTTCTGGCATGGAGTTCTCACACTCAATTTCCCGCAAAAAGAGATACCAGAAGGTCGGCTTTGTCTTTTGCGGAGTGAGCAAATGATCCTCCAGTGCATTGCAGAGGTGGAAGTGACGAGCGGCAGAAATTCGACTCTACAGATTCGGCGAGAGACCAAAACTCACGGCTCCCAGTTGGGTACCGGTTCAGCCTATCGCCAATTCTGCCGATATGCTCGAATTTAGCCCTGGCGATAGCCCTCTTGCAGGATCTGGAGAGGCGGTTGTAGTTCTTCTTCAGTTCCGAGATATTTGGATCACGTCTGGCACGAGCACGTGACCATGCTCGATATGCGGCAGCTTTAGCCGCGGTAGCATCGGCACGGCGCATCGCATCGCATCGGCACATGAAACGAAAATGTGTGACAGCGCATCAGGTGTTAATAAATTAGACAACAACCTCTTTGTCCGCCTTGTAGCTGGCATGGCGCCTCTCTGAGCGTGGTTTCGCGAGGAGTGGGGTTATTGGCTGTGTGTTAACTGACGACTTCACCACACGGTGCGCCCCTTGTGCCGCCTCTTCTTCGATGTCGCGAAGCCCTTCGTCAAGGTGTAGCCTCGGTATCTCAGTGGTGCGGCCGGTCGACTATCATTAAGCAACCCTGGGCGCGGTCAGTACTTGGATGGGTGACCTCTCGACCGTTGGAGGCTGACCGCCGTTCAGATTCCACGTTAAACTGTATCGAATTTTGTCTAGCGTTCTCTATCCCTTGGGCACTCTGGGCCATAACTGATAGGGAAGATGAGCAGTGGCGGCTGGTGACTTCAGTGACCGGTAGTGCGCTAAGTACCTACCTACTTAAATACCAAATTTCCCAACACATTCCCGTCATGTTATTTTAAGATCGGGACTTCCGAATGTCTTAAACGCCTGCGTTTTATTATGTAAGTACCTAGTATGAATATTCTCAAGACACTCAATGAGTTGCAAAAAACAAGAAAAAAAAATCCAAACAAGTTTTTTAACTTATTTTTAGTACCTTTATGAATACACCCCATAGACCACAACACCACTGCAGCTTTCAAAAAGAAAACAGTCCAAAAATACTTAAAAAAAAAATATAAAAAAAGCATTTGAAAAGTAGGAATTGAACCTGATTGTAAAGCCTTGCCTTTAACCAACGCTTAGGCAAATATCGGCACCACTTAATTCACAGTATCACGTGACAGAAAACACAAAACCTAACCATATCCCATTTTAAATATTCGCGCGCTAACGGGTATGTGACATCACATGACAGCGCGCTGACTCTAGGTAGACGGCAAAGAGTTTGTAAGACGGACTTGTGCAAAACGAATCGCTCGCGACGCGACGTGTCGCACGCGCGGGTATTCACGATATAGCGTCCTTGTTTGGCGCTCGTGCGCCGCACGCAGAACTCCTTTCGGCCCATACTGTTTCTATGAAGTATCTTCTGTCTCACGCGCCAGCGGTGTTTTGCCGATCCCCATACATTCAGTATGGGAGACCCGCGTGCGATTTATATTCCGCACGGCCTTATTCCACACCTTTACTCGCAAAAACGTGCCTTGTGATCTATAAAATAAGGTCGAATTCACATTCGTATTTATTTGGAGTACGATCTTTATGGTTTTAATGTAGTATGTTGTAAGGTATTATTTATTTTGAGTGAAGTGAAGACTTCTCGTGGTATTGTAGTGCGGCGCACGAGCGCACTTTAGGACCAGCCGCCAGTGAAGATGAGTATTATGGGGCTGTTACGAACAAATCATTGTTAATAGCCCTAAAAAAATTTAACCGTCTGGCACAACAGCCTCATATCACAAGCTGTACGAGATCGGTCTCGTACCACAAGCTGTACGAGATCGGTCTCGTACCACAAGCTGTACGAGATCGGTCTAGTACTCATAATACATACTAACCTGTCTAGTAAGATTCATCATAAGCGCATGAGACGGTGTGTCGCCTATGCAGAAAGCACTGTTCTTCCCGTGTGAGTATTTCTTGATGTTGTTGTGGTACTGAGTGAAGAACGGCCTCAGATAGTGGTCTGTCGGCCGGCGTTGGAAGCCGGTGAAGCGGTATTGAAACGTTCCTATCCACGGGCTGTCCTCTAAGTATGCCGTGCGATAGCTGGAATATGTTTTAAAATTGTTGACATTTGGCTTACCATGCGGCGAGTGCCCGACTGGTTTGGGCATCGGCTTCTCATGCGAGAGGTCCGAGGTTCGAATCCGGTCGGCGTGTACCAATGAGTTTTTTTCTGACGAAAAAATTTACGTGCATACCTACACCTGCTGCTGCTGCCTCACAGTTTGGAACAGGTGTAAAAGTTTAGGTCCCTTCCCTTGCCCCTTACTAGGTGGTAGGCTCAAATTGTAGCCGACTGGGTTGGTACCACCGTACTGGATGTAATATGGCCGCATAGCAGCCTCGGTTGTGTTCTTCTCGAGTCCAGTATAGCCTGCAATCCAGGGAAGTCTCCGGTATGGCACCTACCTCCTCCGAGCCGATATTGGCTTGCCAGAGCATGTGCTTAGGCCCGTCAGAATCAGCCATCCATACCGTATTACATTTTAAAAAATCGCCTTTCACTATATCCACGGAGAGAGATGCAGTGGTGGGGCTATTCTTTTCAGACAAGACATAGATGAGGTAGGCACGGTGAGAAAGTGAATCATGGGGATAGGGAGAAGTTGAAAACTATCGACCTATCTCACTTCTTAGCCACGTGTACAAAGTCTTTTCAAGAGTCATCACGATTCCGCTGACACAGAGCCTGGACCAGTACCAGCCTCGTGAGCAAGCTGGATTTAGGAACGGCTAAAGCACCATGGAACACATATTTACTGTGAGACAAGTGGTGCATAAGTGCGAGGAGTACAACAATCTGCTCTTCCTAGCCTTCGTCGACTATGAGAAGACGTTCGACTCAGTTGAAAAATGGGCTGTCGAAAACTCGCTCCTTAGTTGCAGAATCGACCACCGCTACATCGAGGTACTCCGAAATCTATATCGGTCCGCGACGATGACTGTGAGGCTCCACGAGAATACCCAACCCATCCTCCTTGGTAAAGGCGTAAGGCAGGGGGATGTGATCTCACCCAAGCTTTTCACAAACGCATTGGAAGATGTGTTCAAGACGCTTGAGTGGGACACATGGGTATAAACATGAATGGAGATCTTCTCAGTCATCTGCATTTCGCCCATGACACATTCTGTCAAATTCCCGAGATCAGCTTTAGATAATGCTGGAAGACCTTTATACAGCGTTGATGAAGGTGGGTCTGAGGATGAACCAGGACAAAGGTCATGGCGACCGAGGTTATTTGGCCAAATTGTTATTGGGCGAGAAGTGATTGAACAGGTTAAAGAGTATGTATATCTCGGTCAAATTGTGCGGCTTGGTAGACAAGGTATGCTTAAGGAGGTGGAGAGACGAATTCAACTGGATTGGGCTGCCTTCAGAAAGCTAAAATTCGTCCTAAGGTCTGACCTTCCGCAAAATTTTAAGACCCGTATATATGACCAGTGTGTCCTCCCGGTTATGTATGACGTACGGGTGTGAAACATGTACTATGACGGTCGCTGTTGCTGAAAGTTGCCCAGCGAGCAATGGAGCGAGCCATGCTGGGAATATCGCTATGTGATATGGTTTGTAACGAGGCAATCCGCCAACGCACCAAAGTGGTCGATATTGGACACCGGGTTTAATTTTTTTGTATTTTTATGTAAACCAACATGGGTGGCTGTGTCGAGGGACCAATGGTAGTCGACAGAGCCAAAAACCCCTCTCCTCGCGAAACCACGCTCAGTGAGGTGCGATACCAGCAGATTTGCGGACTGTTGCTAGGCTGTCTAGCCCGTTGATACGACGTTTGAAGACACCCAGGTTAAGGGATTCGGGAAACACACTCGCCGGGAGACAGTACCACACCCACCACCCGCCAGGTGGGAAGACGACATCAAGTACGCCGGCGGAAAGGAGTGGTTCCGTATCTCTGAAGGCCGGTAGGACTGGAGGAAAATTGGAGAGTCGTATGCCCAGCAGTGGACGCCTACACGACTACTTGACTGACTGATATTGAGATATTAATTTAAAAATGTAAAATAATAATATTATAATCCCCCGCGCTTAATATTTTTATAACGTGATAACGAATTGATGAACACTGCACGCACGAAAAAGTGTCACGTTCCATGTGAGCCTGTGTGTGCATCGTCCGTAAACCGACTTGACAGACAAGCAATTTTTTGTTGTTTGTAATTTAGACATAACTCACCCGTCGTTGGCGAGCGTGTACCACAGGAAGGGGAAGGTGTCGAGGTGGCTGCGGAAGCCTCCTCTTCGCTTTCTCGCCTCCGGCAGCTCGAGCTCCGTGAGCCCGGTGAGGATGGGGAACAGAGCTGCCGGCGTGCCATCTCCCACTATGTTGTACCTGCGATTCCACGGGCGTCTCACTCAGGGGGAACTTTCGTGGCATCTTTACTAGGTGGTAGGGTTACATCTTTACATTTTCCGGCCAGGAGTTACGGTCTGTTACGTAGGTACGTAGGGGGGGGGGGGGGGGGGGGGGGTCTCCATCATAAATTGTATATTAAAAAATCTAAATTTGTGCATGTTCAAGTTTTGAATTTTAACTCCCGTGTATTATTTAAGATAATTTAGTTTATTCGCTATATATATAATTCAATGTGAAACCACACTTGAAACCAAATTGTAAATTGTATATTAAAAAATCTAAATTTGTGCATCTTCAAGTTTTGAATTTTAGCTCCCGTGTATTATTTAAGATAATTTAGTTTATTCGCTATATATATAATTCAATGTGAAACCACACTTGAAACCAAATTGTAAATAACAACGCCATCTATCATTCAATATTAGACTTATTTTTAGCACAATAATTATGTACTTTATAATAGACTAAAGACAATCAATTGTGATAGAGATACAGATGATATAAAAATACATAAAACAATTTACACTGTAAATGAAGATACTAATAACTAAATAATTAAAACCTAACTAACAATTGTAAATTGTATATTAAAAAAATAGTGACTATTTATGTATTATTAAGGCCAAAACTTTTTACAAAGCACCCGTTGTAACGGGATGTAGGGGGGTCTCATGTTTTTCTTCATTTCAAGGTATTGTAATTACTACAACCCTCCGAGTAAAGTAATTTTATTATATTACATGTTTTGTAATATAATAAAATTACTAGTATCTTCAACACTCACATAGCCTATGTCCATCCTGAATGTTCATTCTAAATATTTGCCATAGATTTTTTTTAAATCGGTAGTTCAGTGGTGCGGTTGTTGAAGCGACTGTTGTTAAGCAACCCAGAGCGCGGTCAATACTTGGATCGGTGACCGCTCGACGGTTGCAGGCTGACCATGGTTCGGATTTCATATTAAACTGTAGGTCCCTTGATTCCGTCCCTTCTTACCTTACATGTTGGTAGGGTTTATCACGACCGGGTCGGTACGACCGCACTGAGCGAAACGTCGTCGGTCGAAACAGCAATGTAAATAGTTCGCGTTTTTCGTCCTTTTCAGTGTAGCCGACATGAAATGAAGGGAAACACTGACATGGCACCTAGTTCACCAAGGTGTTATGGGCTGACATCACGGATGTTGTAGGTGAAGTAGCCAACCGTGTCAGTTTCCATAAAAAATAAAAAAAATAAAAAATTTATAAAACAAGCTCACCCTTCCAATATAACCGCTTTGAGCTGCTCTGTCAGCACGCTATAACTGTTGGGCATGCGCCTGATGAAGCCATTCTTGGAGGTGGAATCGAAGCCGAGTATCAGAATGTTCGGTGTGTGCTCGCGTTCCGGCTGAACCTCACGCGGCTCAATCTCTCTGAAGCCTATAACGAGCCCCTTCCATTTGCTGCACATCAACATTATATAAGGTGAGCGGGGTCCCGTCTTAGGCACACAGAATTTAGGGCCCCTTTATAGAAGTAAAAAATAATAAAATTCGACTGGAAACATCAGTAATTTAATAATCATTATATACGAGTACTAGCTGTTCCCGCGGCTCCGCCCGCTCTCATATTTGACTTCTCTGCTAACCTCATAAGCCATTTAATGTGATGAAATGTAGCCTATAATTGATGGAAAGAACCAAGCTATCCGTAGAAGCAAACTGTATTAAAATCGGTTCAGTGGTTCTCGAGTTATAAGCGGACAGACAGACATACATACATACAGAAAGCAGACGTTGGATTTTATTAAAGGTAAGGATATTACTAAGCGTGTGTTATGTATGTATGTATGGATATTACTAACTCTGAACATGGAGACATCATTTTAGATTAGAGAAATTACGATGACAAAAAGTGCTTCTTTAAAAGAATTTTGAAAGTGTGAATGGAAGAAGAGAGACGGAGATTGACAGGGAGCTACTTCCATAGACGAGCTGCATGTATCGTGAATGAGTCAGAATGGGAAGAATGTAGTCGAATGGGAAGGAATAGTCAACACCAAGTTATCATTTGACCTTAGCGATAGACGTGGGAGCTGAGAAAGGAAAAACGATCACTTAGTTATTTAGGAGCATTAGGATTAAACAGTGTGCAGTAGAGAAGTGATAGGACACGACTATTCCTGCGAAAGAGGATATCGAGCCACTGCAAACAATTTCGAAAATCTGATATATGATCAAACTTGCGCAAACCAACAAAGATCGGTATCCAACAAGTATCGGATACACAAGTTGAGAAGACGATCAAGTTTGTTAAGTAGCTCTACCTTAAGATCAAGATTGATTGTGCAAGCGTAATTTTTGTAGAGACCAGAATAAAATTCTGAAGGTGTTTGAGATAATGCATGGTAGCAAACAATTTCCGACTGACCTTACTAACCTGCCAGGAAAGCGTCTCATCCATGACGAGACCAAGATTTTTTACTTGCTTACTGTATGGAATGACTACATCGTTGAATTCCAAGGTTGGAAGAGCAGCACCGTCCAATTTAGCAAGTAGTTTTGGAGTACCTAACAAAATGGCCTGCGTTTTTGTCGGTTTCACCAAGAGTCCAAATCGTACAGCTCAGCTAAAAGCTGCGTCAAAGTCAATATTCATTAGGGCTACTGCCGTACTGATGTCAACGCCTATACAGCTGCAGGTCATCAGCGTATAGATGGTAGAGACACATTAACACCACGACGATAGTGTTGATGAAGATGGAGAAAAGTAGGGAGAAAGTACGCCGCCTTGTGGCACGCCAGCATTATGTCGCACCAGTCAGAGCAGACACTTTCAACTTGGACAATTTGCTGACGGTTACTTAAATATGAATACAAATCAAGTACCGGCTGCGAGATATTAAGAGAAAGAAAGATGACTAATCGAATGTCTTGATCGACACAATTGAAAGCACTGCTGAAGTCTAGCAACACTAGGAGAGTAAGTTGTCTTTCATCCATCGCATAACGAATGTCATCGGTGATTTTGAGAAGGGCAGTGAAAAGGCTTATGTCATACCGTTACCCAAAAAAGTTCTACTCAATTTAGTGAGTACCAACCTATCTCTATTTTTTTACCATTCCTATCTAAAGTTCTCGAATTTGTAGTTCACCATCAATTAACTAGGTTCGTATCCTCAAATAATCTTGACCTTATTAGTTTTTAGTCCCGCACCGTCACTCATATTAAATAATGAACTCGGCTTACCGGTGCGATAATGGCGAGCGCATCGCTGCAGCTCGACGTTTCGAGTCCTCTATGGGACCCGTTCTCAAGAGGACGTGCTAGCTCCTCTGGCAGCCAGCACGTCACTGACAGGAGCTCGCCTGCTTCGCAAATTGTAGTGGTGGGTAGGTATCACTTCCGGATTCGCTGCGTTCCTTGCTTCTTCGGACCTACAGAAATTGCCGACGGTGTCGAGCTCTATGACATCGTCGCTTCGGTTCTGTCTTGACTGCAGCGTAGCCAATACCGGCTTCCATATCGGCGAGATCTTGAACGAGTCTTCGCGGTTAAAGTTGTCGTGTTTGGCAATTTCTATCGACTCACGGACAATACGTGGCAGATGTCGTTTTTCGGTGGCGAGAATCTTCACCTGATCGAATCTAATCCAATTAATTTGCCCGGAGTCTATGTGGTCACAAATCGCTAACTTATCCGCTTGACCTTTATTGACCGCTCGAATATGTTCGGTAACCCTTGTACTGACACTCCGTTTTGTCTGTCCTATGTAAGATTTTCCGCAGGAACACGGTATCTTGTATACCCCTGATGATTGTAGCGGCAGCCTGTCCTTAGCCGATCGCAGCATGCTTGAAATCTTGCGATGCGGGTGTAACACCGTCTGTATGCTCTTCTTCCTAAGAAGTTTCGCTATTCGGTCTGTTACACCACGTACGTACGGCATGTGGGCAGAAAGTCGCTTCACATCCGCCACCAGTTTCTTTTTTCGCGTCTTCATTTTTCTAAACTGTGAGCCATATCCATTTTCTTTTAGGACACGATGAACTAATATGGTTTCCTCGGTCAGATGGTCAGCATCACACAGCCGTTGTGCACGCTGTAATAGTGACTTCGCCACAGACTGCAGATGCGCCGGGTGGTGGTGCGAAGTTGCGTGTAAATACCGGTTTGTGTGGGTGGGTTTCCTGTACACTGTGCTGCCGAAAGAACCGTCCTCCTTCCGAATTACCAGCACATCCAGGAACGCCAGAGCACAGTTTTTCTCTAATTCCATCGTGAATTTTATTTGTGCATGTACCGTATTTAGGTGTTCCAGGAATGCCTGTAGCTCATCCATGCCGTGTGTCCAGATGGCAAAAACATCATCCACATACCGGATCCATAGGCTCGGTGTCTTTTCTGCTGTCCCGAGGGCGAGTTGTTCAAAAAACTCCATATAGAGGTTCGCCACTACTGGGGCCACCGGAGAGCCCATCGCCGCGCCGTCTGTTTGTCTGTAATATTGGCCATTCCATAAAAAATATGTTGTCTCTAGTACATGTTTTAAGAGTGCTATGTAACCTATGGATATGTCATTTTCTTTTAGTAATTGTTCAATGACCTGTAGTGCGTCTCCAATAGGCACATTAGTGTACAGTGAGTTTTGATGTCGAATCACTGTACACTAATGTGCCTATTGGAGACGCACTACAGGTCATTGAACAATTACTTTTAATTGCGAAGTTTGTTTGTCAGTTCTTCTTCGCATTGAATTTAGAACTGGCGGAATTTTCGACATGTCCAAGCGTAGGTTACCTACCTGTGGATGAAATTATACAATAAACAATAAACAATTACTAAAAGAAAATAACATATCCATAGGTTACATAGCACTCTTAAAACATGTACTAAAGACAACATATTTTTTATGGAATGGCCAATATTACAGACAAACAGACGGCGTGGCGATGGGCTCTCCGGTGGCCCCAGTAGTGGCGAACCTCTATATGGAGTTTTTTGAACAACTCGCCCTCGGGACAGCAGAAAAGACACCGAGCCTATGGATCCGGTATGTGGATGATGTTTTTGCCATCTGGACACACGGCATGGATGAGCTACAGGCATTCCTGGAACACCTAAATACGGTGCATGCACAAATAAAATTCACGATGGAATTAGAGAAAAACTGTGCTCTGGCGTTCCTGGATGTGCTGGTAATTCGGAAGGAGGACGGTTCTTTCGGCAGCACAGTGTACAGGAAACCCACCCACACAAACCGGTATTTACACGCAACTTCGCACCACCACCCGGCGCATCTGCAGTCTGTGGCGAAGTCACTATTACAGCGTGCACAACGGCTGTGTGATGCTGACCATCTGACCGAGGAAACCATATTAGTTCATCGTGTCCTAAAAGAAAATGGATATGGCTCACAGTTTAGAAAAATGAAGACGCGAAAAAAGAAACTGGTGGCGGATGTGAAGCGACTTTCTGCCTACATGTCGTACGTACGTGGTGTAACAGACCGAATAGCGAAACTTCTTAGGAAGAAGAGCATACAGGCGGTGTTACACCCGCATCGCAAGATTTCAAGCATGCTGCGATCGGCTAAGGACAGGCTGCCGCTACAATCATCAGGGGTACACAAGATACCGTGTTCCTGCGGAAAATCTTACATAGGACAGACAAAACGGAGTGTCAGTACAAGGGTTACCGAACATATTCGAGCGGTCAAGAAAGGTCAAGCGGATAAGTCAGCGATTTGTGACCACATCGACTCCGGACAAATTAATTGGATTAGATTCGATCAGGTGAAGATTCTCGCCACCGAAAAACGACATCTGCCACGTATTGTCCGTGAGTCGATAGAAATTGCCAAACACGACAACTTTAACCGCGAAGACTCGTTCAAGATCTCGCCGATATGGAAGCCGGTACTGGCTACGCTGCAGTCAAGACAGAACCGAAGCGACGATGTCATAGAGCTCGACACCGTCAGCAATTTCTGTAGGTCCGAAGAAGCAAAGAACGCAGCGAATCCGGAAGTGATACCTATCCACCACTACAATTTGCGAAGCAGGCGAGCTCCTGTCAGTGACGTGCTGGCTGCCAAAGGAGCCAGCACGTCCTCTTGAGAACGGGTCCCATAGAGGACTCGAAACGTCGAGCTGCAGCGATGCGCTCGCCATTATCGCACCGGTAAGCCGAGTTCATTATTTAATCTTGACCTTTTTTTCGTTCAACGCACAGTACCTACTTAACGTACGACATAAGCTTTTTCCATGAGTTGGGAAACATCCCGACATTAGGGAAAAATTTATGATGTGGGAGATGCCAGGTAAAATATTCTCTAATATCGGGATATATAGTTCCCTACTCATGTTGCCAAAGCCCTAGGCCAGTGGTGCCCATACTTTTTTCTTTGAAGATCTACCTACAAAAAATTAAAGGTTGTGAGATCGACACTTTGCACCAAAGGTTTTCGTTGTTAAATAATTTGTAGTAATTTTTGTTTTAATTTAAAACTATGTTACATCGCATCGTTACATGTTTGTAACTATTGCGGCCCTTGTGGAAGGGGACACCACCCGGAAAATGTTAAGTCACATCAAATATTATGAATTCTTCCATGTTTCTACTATTAACTTCTTGCTCTACATATTTTCAGCGATCGACCTAAAAGCCCTTTGCGATCGACCGGTCGATCGCGATCGACCGTTTGGGCACCACTGCCCTAGGCCTTACTTTTGATGGACAGAAGTGTGTGAACGCAAAAGGTGTAGTGTTAGGAGGTTAGGAGGTGTAATTGACTTATTAGCTTTAATATTGGGATCCATAGATACTGGAGAAGAAGAGAAGTGGCGGTTTAAACAGTTCATGACAATCGAGACACTGACGTCAGAATTACTTTTAGCTAAAGCAAGCATTCTCAGGAATTTACACATTTATCATTGGGAGAAGTGTTTTCAATGGAATCATGGATATGGCGACGTTTAGTATCACTACACATTATATTACAACGATTCGTTGCAAGCTTGTACAGGGTTATATTTTCATCAGTAGGCAGACGCCTGTGTTTCCGCTTCAGAGCATCACGCTTGGCCATCACCTTCCCAATTTCGGCATTGAGCCATGGGGCAGGCGCGTGTCTGTCCTTGACAGCTCGAACCGCAGCATGTTTGTTGTAGAGCTCTATGATTTTACCCGACAATTCCTCCATCATGGAGTCAATGCAGTCAAGTGTAGTTAGTGAGGACCAGTCGATACTGGCCGCATCCGCCACCAGAGAGTTCAAGTCCATGCGAGCAAAATTACGCTGCAGAAGAAGAATTTTGAGCTTTACTCTGGGGGGTTTCATTTTGTATGATAAGAATATAAGATCATGATTGGAAAAACCAATAGACCGGCCATGAGCGCTAACTAAATCATTACGTGAAGTTATTATTAAATCCAGAAGTGCATGAGAATCTCCATCGTGAAATGTCAGCTGAAGAGGAATAATGTCAAGATTAAGAGATCTAATAATAGAAAGAAGTTTACGGGAATGGAAATCTTCCTTAATTAGGCATGTATTAAAATCATCCATTATTACCAGATGTGTGTAGTCAGGGACAAGGGACTCGAGAAGTTGTTCAAATTGAAAAGTTGTAGAACAAAAGTAGTTCTGTTTCACATACATAATCACCCCCTTTCGGATTTTGTGGTTGGCTTTGCAGCACCCTGTATAATGCACATTTTAATTTTAACAGAAAATATTTGATGTAGTACAAAATTCACGAATCATGTCCGGACTTTTTTTCGAAAGTCCAGACTTTTCCACTATATGGTCAGGATGTTTTAATTTTTCATCTGGCAACCCTACATATATAGGGCTGTAATAATTAGAAGCGGTACCTTTTAACCCCCTTGCCTTTGCACGAAACCTCAGCGTAGTCGCTCTTCTTCAGCTCATACTCCTCATTCCCTTGCATGACCGTTGGGTTGCCGAGGTCATAGTGGTCATCGCTCACATACAGGATGTCCTTGTAGACGCATTGTATATCCGTCACATTGTCTAGTATCACCTGTTTCACTCGGCACCAATTGAACTGTAAAAAATACAATACATACACACCACACGCTGTATCCCGACAATCGGGGTAAGCAGAGTAATCGGTGTTGCGCCGCAAGTTGCCTTATAAATTACAGCACAACACCGACCACCACGTTTAGCAAAGTATTAAGACAAGACATTTATCAAGCAGCAAGTAGGGCACGAAGACCCACCTGCTGCACGACTCGGTGGAAGGACCGCGCCAAGGTGAGAGGTGGCTACCCTGTCGCCCTTTAGCACGGCATCTTGCCCTTATCCCTTAGTCGCCTTTTACGATATGCACGGAAAGAGATGCAGTGGCACTATCCTGTTCAAGTACAGTTCCCTCAAAACTTTAATGCCGCTCGACCTACCTGCGCAGTCAACGAATTTTAGGTCACCCATCACTCGTAGATCACAAGATAAATTGCTTCAACACTGCACATGCACGAACCCAAGATGCGAGCGACATTGAAGTCTGTCTACCCTATGTTCTACGAATTATGAGCGTTTCAACTAAAAGTTCCCTTCGGCGTTATGTTGGCTCCACTGTCTATCTGTCAAAACAGCGTTGAGGGTTGTTGTTGTTTTTGTTGTTGATTTGGGGTTGGCTCTAGGCCTGCAAACTAATCCCGCTTGGTTGGGGACCTTCGTGCAAAACCCCTATCCCTTAGTCGACTTTTACGACATGCGACGGGGAGAGATGCAGAGGGGCTATTCTTTTTAAGTACCGACCCCACACGGTAGCGTTGAGGGTTGCTATGTGTACAGATTTACCCGTAATTATCGGTATTTACCGTATTCATTATTCGGTATTTACCGTGTTTATTATTACGCTTACATTATTAGGTAATATAATCTTCACAATCTGGCAACACGAATTTAAGCACTGACAGTGGAGTCAACATAACGGCGAAGGGAACTTTTAGTTGAAACACTCTCTAGGTCGAGCGGCATTAAAGTTTTTAGAGAACTGTCCGGGCTAAACATTTTTTTTACGCTAAATTAGCGACCACCCGAGGTGCCGAGCCTCGAGGCGAGCCGAGCAACTTTCACCCCCGAGAAGGTACCAGTCCGGCTCGGAGGCGGACTAATGTCGCTGGGGAAAGGCTATTAATAACACGCGATTAAAGATCCGTGGATTGTAGGACTGGTGAAAGATATTCCCCGGAAGCCTGTTCCACACTTTTGCAGTGCGGTAACTGCAACGAAACTGTACAATATTCAATATTCTTACCTTACAATAAACCCAATCGATGCCTGTACAGACTATCGGAGGAAAGCTCTCGTCAAACTTTGTCATTTCCAGAGCAAAGGGGTCAAGCCTTGGTACGTCACATCCGGTCCCTTTGTCCTCCTTCAAAGCCTCCTGTATCCGCTTCTCTATATATCTACAACAAACCGGAACAATTCAGAGTTCCGCGAACGACACCCCCGTTAGAAGCATGTTAGTGCAAGCGAATGCTGTTAGTTTTACGGTTGAATACATAGATAGGATAGGTAGCTTATTCCATGAGGAGTACTCGGAGGAGCTGTTTTAACGCGATCCCGCCATCCCCTTTTCACCTCCGCACAACGCGCACTGCGCAGCGATTCCATCCCTATAGTGGCGGATCCCCAGGTGAAGCATGTGAGGCGCCGCCTCACTTAATTATCTTGAAGGTAAAGAAAAAAAAATCAACATGGATGTTTATTTATTGCTAGACTTTGGGCATGTCCTGTCCTCGAAGCGAAAACTGCAATACAACATTAATAAAATGCTATTATGTAGGTGGTGCCTCACTAAAATTCAATGGCCAGAGCCGCCGCTGCCTACACGCTCTGGACTTAACGCGGATGTGTACCAATCTGTACTGCAGATCTTTCCTCCACAGAACGGGTAAAATCTAGAACGCTCTCCCTGCACACATATTTCCCCCCAAGTATAGTCTCGAGCTCTTCAAGAGAGGCGTCAATAGGCAGCTGTCAGGTCGGCATGGCATTCTCCACCCCCGAGTACAACGGAATGTTCATGGGCGTCGATAGACCCCTTTGGGTGGCTTCGAAATTTCAAGTCTATAGCTCAAGTTAATTGAAGTTTCAAACCTGTAGTCTCAAATCGCTTAAACATTTCATAACTAAAGTGACCTAAGACGAGAACTTGGCACTTGCAGCGACTCAGGCAAATTTAAATGAAATATATTATTTACTAGCTGAGCCCGCGGCTCCGCTCGCGTGAAATTCGTATTTCAAAGAAAAAAGTAAGTAACTGAGGGCGAGGCCGAAGGCCGAGCTGCGTTCAGGAAGACTATAAACCTTCTCGAAGAAAGTAAGTAACTAAGGGCGAGGCCGAAGGCCGAGCTGCGTTCAGGAAGACTATAAACCTTCTTGAAGAAAGTACGCAACTGAGGGCGAGGCCGAAGGCCGAGCTGCGTTCAGGAATACTATAAACCTTCTCAAAGAAAGTACGTAACTATGGGCGAAGCCGAAGGCCGAGCTGCGTTCAGTAAGACTATAAACCTTCTCGAAGAAAGTAAGTAACAAAGGGTGAGGCCGAAGGCCGAGCTGCGTTCTTGAAGAATATAAACCTTCTCGAAGAAAGTAAGTAACAAAGGGCGAGGCCGAAGGCCTAACTGCGTTCAGGAAGACGATAAACTTTCTCAAAGAAAGTAAGTAGCTGAGGGCGAGGCCGAAGGCCGAGCTGCGTTCAGGAAGACTATAAACCGTCTCAAAGAAAGTAAGTAACAAAAGGCGAGGCGGAACGCCGAGCTACGTTCAGGAAGACGATAAACTTTCTCGAAGAAAGTAAGTAACTGAGGGCGAGGCCGAAGGCCAAGCTGCGTTCAGGAAGACTATAAACCTTCTCGAATAAAGTAAGTAAGAAAGGGCGAGGACGAAGGCCGAGCTGCGTTTAGGAAGACTATAAACCTTCTCGAAGAAAGTAAGTAGCAAAGGGCGAGGCCGAAGGCCAAGCTCCGTTCAGGAAGACGATAAACTTTCTCAAAGAAAATAAGTAACTGAGGGCGAGGCCGAAGGCCGAGCTGCGTTCAGCTAGACTATAAACCTTCTCGAAGGAAGTAAGTAACAAAGGGCGAGGCTGAAGGCCGAGCTGCGTTCAGGAAGACTATAAACCTTCTAGAAGAAAGTAAGTAACTAAGGGCGAGGCCGAAGTCTGAGCTGCGTTCAGGAAGACTGTAAACCTTCTCGAAGAAAGTACGCAACTGAGGGCGTAGCCGAAGGCCGAGCTGCGTTCAGGAAGACTATAAACCTTCTCAAATAAAGTAAGTAACTATGCCCGAAACTGAAGGCCGAGCTACGTTCAGTAAGATTATAAACCTTCTCGAAGAAAGTAAGTAACAAAGGGCGAGGCCGAAAGCCGAGCTGCGTTCAGGAAGACTATAAACCTTCTCGATGAAAGTAAGTAACAAAGGGTGAGGCCGAAGGCCGAGCTGCGTTCAACAAAACGATAAACTTTCTCGAAGAAAGTAAGTAACTGAGGGCGAGGCCGAAGGCCGAGCTGCGTTGAGGAAGACTATAAACCTTCTCGAAGAAAGTACGTAACAATGGGCGAGGCCGAAGGCCGAGCTGCGTTTAGAAAGACTATAAACCTTCTCGAAGAAAGTAAGTAGCAAAGGGCGAGGCCGAAGGCCGAGCTGCGTTCAGGAAGACGATAAACTTTCTCAAAGAAAGTAAGTAACAAAGGGCGAGGCCGAAGGCCGAGCTGCGTTCAGGAAAACGATAAACCTTCTCGAAGAAAGTAAGTAACTGAGGGCGAGGCCGAAGGCCGAGCTGCGTTCAGGAAGACTGTAAACCTTCTCGAAGAAAGTACGCAACTGAGGGCGTAGCCGAAGGCCGAGCTGCGTTCAGGAAGACTATAAACCTTCTCAAATAAAGTAAGTAACTATGCCCGAAACTGAAGGCCGAGCTACGTTCAGTAAGATTATAAACCTTCTCGAAGAAAGTAAGTAACAAAGGGCGAGGCCGAAAGCCGAGCTGCGTTCAGGAAGACTATAAACCTTCTCGATGAAAGTAAGTAACAAAGGGTGAGGCCGAAGGCCGAGCTGCGTTCAACAAAACGATAAACTTTCTCGAAGAAAGTAAGTAACTGAGGGCGAGGCCGAAGGCCGAGCTGCGTTGAGGAAGACTATAAACCTTCTCGAAGAAAGTACGTAACAATGGGCGAGGCCGAAGGCCGAGCTGCGTTTAGAAAGACTATAAACCTTCTCGAAGAAAGTAAGTAGCAAAGGGCGAGGCCGAAGGCCGAGCTGCGTTCAGGAAGACGATAAACTTTCTCAAAGAAAGTAAGTAACAAAGGGCGAGGCCGAAGGCCGAGCTGCGTTCAGGAAAACGATAAACCTTCTCGAAGAAAGTAAGTAACTGAGGGCGAGGCCGAAGGCCGAGCTGCGTTCAGGAAGACTATAAACCTTCTCGAATAAAGTAAGTAAGAAAGGGCGAGGACGAAGGCCGAGCTGCGTTTAGGAAGACTATAAACCTTCTCGAAGAAAGTACGTAGCAAAGGGCGAGGCCGAAGGCCGAGCTCCGTTCAGGAAGACGATAAACTTTCTCAAAGAAAGTAAGTAACTGAGGGCGAGGCCGAAGGCCGAGCTGCGTTCAGCTAGACTATAAACCTTCTCGAAGGAAGTAAGTAACAAAGGGCGAGGCTGAAGGCCGAGCTGCGTTCAGGAAGACTATAAACCTTCTAGAAGAAAGTAAGTAACTAAGGGCGAGGCCGAAGTCTGAGCTGCGTTCAGGAAGACTGTAAACCTTCTCGAAGAAAGTACGCAACTGAGGGCGTAGCCGAAGGCCGAGCTGCGTTCAGGAAGACTATAAACCTTCTTAAAGAAAATAAGTAACTATGCCCGAAACTGAAGGCCGAGCTACGTTCAGTAAGATTATAAACCTTCTCGAAGAAAGTAAGTAACAAAGGGCGAGGCCGAAAACCGAGCTGCGTTCAGGAAGACTATAAACCTTCTCGATGAAAGTAAGTAACAAAGGGTGAGGCCGAAGGCCGAGCTGCGTTCAACAAAACGATAAACTTTCTCGAAGAAAGTAAGTAACTGAGGGCGAGGCCGAAGGCCGAGCTGCGTTGAGGAAGACTATAAACCTTCTCGAAGAAAGTACGCAACAATGGGCGAGGCCGAAGGCCGAGCTGCGTTTAGGAAGACTATAAACCTTCTCGAAGAAAGTAAGTAGCAAAGGGCGAGGCCTAAGGCCGAGCTGCGTTCAGGAAAACGATAAACCTTCTCGAAGAAAGTAAGTAACTGAGGGCGAGGCCGAAGGCCGAGCTGCGTTCACGAAGACGATAAACTTTCTCGAAGAAATTAAGTAACTGAGGGCGAGGCCGAAGGCCGAGCTGGGTTCAGGAAGACTATAAACCTTCTCGGAGAAAGTAAGTAATAAAAGGCGAGGCCGAAGGCCGAGCTGCGTTCAGGAAGACGATAAACCTTCTCGAAGAAAGTAAGTAAGTGACGGTGAGGCCGAGGGCCGAGCGGCGTTCAGGAAGACTATAAACCTTCTCAAAGAACGTAAGCAACAGAGGGCGAGGCCGAAGGCCGAGCTGCGTTCAGGAAGACGATAACCTTTTCGAAGAAAGTAAGTAACAGAGGGCGAGGCCGAAGGCCGAGCTGCGTTCAGGAAAAATATAAACCTTCTCGAAGAAATTAAGTAATTGAGGGCTAGGCCGAAGGTCGAGCTGCGTTCAGGAAGACTATAAACCTTCTTGATGAAAGTACGTAACTGAGGGCGAGGCCGAAGGCCGAGCTGCGTTCAGGAAGACGATAAACCTTCCCGAAGAAATTAAGTAATTGATGGCGAGGCCGAAGGCCGAGCTGCGTTCAGGAAGACTATAAACCTTCTTGATGAAAGTACGTAACTGAGGGCGAGGCCGAAGGCCGAGCTGCGTTCAGGAAGACGATGACCTTTTCGAAGAAAGTAAGTAACAGAGGGCGAGGCCGAAGGCCGAGCTGCGTTCAGCAAGGCCAATAACCTTCTCAATGAAAGTAAGTAACTAAGGGCGATGCCGACGGCCGAGCTGCGTTCAGGAAAACTATAAACCTTCTCGAAGAAATTAAGTAATTGAGGGCGACGCCGAAGGCCGAGCTGCGTTCAGGAAGACTATAAACCATCTTGAAGAAAGTAATTAACTATCGCCCATAGTTACTTACTGTCATCGAGAAGGTTTAGCGTCTTCAAGGATACAGGTCGGCCTTCGGCCACGCCCTTAGTTACTTACTTTCTTCAAGAAGGATTATAGTCTTCCTGAACGCAGCTCCACCGTAGGCCTCGCCCTCAGTTACTTACTTTCTTCTTTTGAAATACGAATTTCACGCGAGCGAATCCGCGGGAAAAAGCTATCGATATTAAAATAAGAAACTTAATTTAAAATAATATTCGCCTCGCCCCGCTGCTGCCCCCTCTCCGTCTCCGTCTCCGTCTCCGTCTCCGTCTCCGTCTCCGTCTCCGTCTCCGTCTCCGTCTCCGTCTCCGTCTCCGTCTCCGTCTCCGTCTCCGTCTCCGTCTCCGTCTCCGTCTCCGTCTCCGTCTCCGTCTCCGTCTCCGTCTCCGTCTCCGTCTCCGTCTCCGTCTCCGTCTCCGTCTCCGTCTCCGTCTCCGTCTCCGTCTCCGTCTCCGTCTCCGTCTCCGTCTCCGTCTCCGTCTCCGTCTCCGTCTCCGATAAATAAAAATTCATAAATTAAATTATATGTGAAAACTTCCTTATAATCGTCGAATGAACTTATTGCAAAGCAAACGAAAGACAGCAGGCGCGCCATACTGCCTGGAAATGTTCAATTTCACCGCGAGTTATATGTGACATGAATAACAATACATTCTTGTCGACACCCCAAATGTGATGGCGCGTCACCCTAACCAGAGGTTGGGAAACCCTGCTATAGTTAACCACATGTAACTTTGTATTAAAATTTTTGTTATTTTTACTTTTTAAGGTAAGCAGCTTTTTTCCTTTAACATAGGATAGTATTAATAATACTGCTTCTTCATAGAGTAATGCTGTGCATTTTTGAACGGCATATAATAATAATTATGTTGTTATGTTCTTTTATAAAAATCACATTTTGACAAGTTTCAAACATTTCTCAACTTTTTTTATTTTTTTTTTTTTTATAGGCAGCCGGCGCGGTTGTCTGTGCCCAATACTTCAACGGAAGATCAGACACAGCCAATAACACCATTCCTCGCGAAACCACGCTCAGAGAGGCGCCATGCCGGCTATGAGGCGGACAAAAAGGTTGTCGTCTAATTTATTGACACGCCTTTTGAAGATTCCCAGGTTATAGGTGGTGGGGAACACACTCACCGGAAGACCGTTCCATATTTTCGCCGTTCGACACAGGAAAGATTTCGAAAAACGATGTGTTCTTAGTAGTTGGGTGTCAACAACATATGGATGTTCCGAGCGAGTCCGGCGGGTGTGGCGGAGACGGATGGGGGCTGGAGGGATGAGAGAGGCCAATTCATCAGAGCAACGTCCATGGTAGTACCTATAGAACAGGCTAAGAGAACCGATTGTTCGCCTGTGGCCCAATGATTCAAGTCTCTCCGTGAGCTTGGGATCACCAATTAGACGGATAGCACGGCGCTGGATAGAGTCCAAGGACGCCAATAAGTAAAGAGGGCATCCACCCCACAGATGGCTACAGTACTCCATCACCGGGCGAACTTGCGCTTTATATAGCATAAGGAGCTGCGCCGGTGAGAAGAACCGTCTGCTGCGGTAGAGGACGCCTAATTTCCTAGAGGCAAGTGTGGCTTTGGACTCTATGAAACCCCTAAAACCCACATCCTTGGTCAATTCCACGCCCAGGAGGTCCAATTTGTCATTGTTAGGTATGGCCGTACCCTGGAACGTAGCTTGGAAGGGAAACCGGTCGGCCTTGGTAGAGAAGGCGCATGCTTGAGTTTTGCTGACGTTGAAATCAACAAGGTTCTCGCGGCCCCAGGAGGCTACCTTAACGAGAACATCGTCGACTCTATTAACTGTTTGACGTCGAGCATCATCAATGCGCACCTCTCTAGCAGTCCAGTCTTTAGCGTAACCCTCGTCGGCGGTGCTGTCGTCTGCATAACTGTGAATGTTACCTAGGCACAGTAGGTCGTTAATAAATAACAGGAATAATGTAGGCGACAGCACCGAGCCCTGTGGAACGCCAGCGTTTATTGGGAAATCTACCGATTTTGCACCGTCAATGGTTACAAATATGGATCGGTCTCCCAAGAAGCTGGCGATCCAATTGCAGAGGGATGAGGGAATACCGTAGGCCGGAAGCTTGCTGAGGAGACCACGGTGCCAAACGCGATCAAAAGCCTTAGATATGTCTAAGGCAACTGCCAGCGACTCTCCAAAGTTGTCTAATCTCTCAGCCCACACATGCGTGACATATGCTAGAATATCTCCTGATGATCGCTGTTTACGGAAACCGTACTGCTTGTCATCAAGGAGTTTACAAGTTTCTAGATATGTCAGAAGCTGGGTGTTAATAACCCGCTCCATAACCTTGCAGAGGAGAGAGGTTATCGCAATAGGCCGATAGTTTTTGGGGTCAGCAGAGTTGCCTTTTTTGGGCACTGGTTGGACCGCAGCCTTTCTCCAGCAAGCAGGCACGATACCGGAGGAAAAAGAGCGCCTAAAGAGACGAGTGAGGATAGGTGTCAATTCAAGTGCACACATTTTAAGCACACGCGCAGGAACGCCGTCAGGACCACTACTCTTTGAGGCGTCCAACTGACGTAGACTTTTGAAGACCGCCCTGTTATGGAATCGTACCTCGCGCATCGATTTATCGCATTGAGGTAACGACGGAGGGGTAGCGCCTCGGTCGTCTAAGGTCGAGTTGGAAGCAAAAAGGCGAGCGAATATATTCGCCTTCTCCTTGGCAAGGATAGCGAGTGTTCCATCGGGACGTTCTAGCGGGGGGGTTGCACCTCGGCAGAAGTTACGACCGATAGAGTTCGCCAGGGACCAAAACGCACGACTCCCGGTAGGACAGCGTGCGAGTTTTTGGCTTACTCCTTGGTCGTGCTTAAACTTGGCCAAATCAAGCACACGCTTGCTGGACTTGACAGAAGCATTATAGGCACGCCTCGACTCCACGGATCGATCGCACAGCCACCGCTTGAAGGCCTGGTTCTTCGCCTCGACAGCCAAGCGGCATTGACGGTTGAACCAGGGCTTCTGCGTGCCACCGATGGGAACCACAGAACTTGGAATAAAGTATTCCATGCCCTGTAGTTTCACCTCGGCGACAGCTTCGGCGCTCTGAGACGGGTCCGCGGACCGAAAGCATGTCTCCTGCCAAGGATAACCTCCGAAAAAAGTGCGGAGGTCGTCCCATTGTGCGGACTTGTAGTGCCAGACAGTGCGAGTACTACTCTCGCGTGTATCCGCATAGTACGCAGTTGGCACTGTTGTGGATACAAGGCAGTGATCTGAATTCCCCAGTGGGGCTTTCACAACAGCCTTGTACCCCTTTGGCTCCGAAGTCAACACAAGGTCCAGCAAATTTGCCCTATGCGACGGGTTCCTAGGGACTCTAGTTATACCAGACACAAGCTGTGTCAACCCGTGCGCCATGGCCAAGTTATATGCATCCTTACCAGCAGCATCCGTGGTGCAGGAGCCAAGCCAATCTCCATGTTTGGCGTTAAAGTCTCCCAACATCACAATTTCTGCTGTAGGTAGTTGGCAGAGCACTCTATCGGCCGAGCTGCTGAGATACTCAAATAGTGCGGCACTTTCCTTGGCACCTAAGTTGGGAGAGCGGTATACACCCGCGTAAACTCTTACCACGTGGGGAAGGTTGACGCGGATCCATACGACTGGAAACTGAGGATCTTCGAAAAGTGTGAGCCGTTTAACAGAAACGTCAGACCGACCATACACACATACACCACTCTTGGCTACAAATCTTTCGAAAAGACTGTATCCAGGGATGTCCAGGTTTGTAGTGTGTTGGGCGACCTGAGTCTCTGTTAAAAACAAAAGATGTGGTTTTGCTGTCTGCAGATGTTGGGCGACAGCATTAAAGTTAGCTCGTAGACCGCATATATTACACATGTCTACTTTAAAGTGTTTCTACTTTAACTGTTTTAAAGATGAATAAAAAAAAATTGTTTGAAACAGTTCAAAGATGTTGATGGAGTTTTTTTTTAATCTGTATTTGTCAAATACATACGTACACACACACACACACACTGAATAACTTTAAAATGCATGTTTTAAATGTAGAACAAAATATGAAGATTTATTAAGGTTTATAAATCTTTAAAATATTTTATTATTAGTGATGGTACATTCCGTTTACGGTCTAGTAATGTAAGCGCTTTAAGTTAATAAAATACCACACATTAAAATACCTTTTAGCTAGGTTTTGGTCCAATACAATTCCTTGTTGAAAAAAATAATATACTATGAGTAGGATTATTGGAACTATAATGCAGAACGAGTTCCTTCTGGATCGCAGCCACCATCTGCCGAAGACAGCCATCTGTGCACACAAACACTGTTTTTTTATATATATTTTAGGGCGTTTAACAATGATTTATCAGGCATTGTTAGACTTGTAGTTGAAATATACGAAAATATATTTTTATATGACATAACTACAAATTTACAATGTTCAGATTTTTCTTTTACTAGTGCAGTGCTGTGAGAACTTGTCACCAAATTTCCTGATTCTAGGTTAACGGGAAATACCCTTTAGGTTTTGAGTAGATTTGAGTTTGCGAGTATTAAAAATATGACATAAATGGCCGTATCTTTTGATTGTGTTGATTTAGAAGCTTGCATTTTCTACGCCTCGAAGGGATCGCAGACCTTAGTATTTTTTCATATTAATTTCAATTTGCTATGTTGATCCATTCCTGAGGAAAGTGGTCTTGACATATAAAACAAAGAACAATTTTTTCAAGTCCTATAACTTCCAAGTTTACAATTTTCAGATTGTTTTCCTTTTTTTGTTCTATGAGACCTTGCTTCTTACCAAATTTCATGATTCTAGGTTAACGGGAAGTACTCAATAGGTTTTGATTTGATTTGCCAGTAGCAAAAAATGTGACATAAATGGCACCTATTTCAGTGAATTTGTTTATTGTATAATTTCATCCATAGTTAGGTAACCTACGCTTTGACATGTCGAAAATTCCGCCAGTTCTAAATACAATGCGAAGAAGAACTGACAAACAAACTTTGCAAGTCACAATGTTTTGTTGGTACCTTATAAGTATTATTTATTATTAGTGATCCGCATAGGTAGTGCTATTCCCGGGATTTGGTGACCGTTATCTTAACATGGATATTCCTTAAAGTAAATTACCTAGTCCACCTTAGATTTTGTTTCTGTGAACAAAATATGTTGTTGATTTTCAATATCTGCAAATAAATATTGCTGTGTTTTGAATATTAGTTTTGTTCTTATATTACACCCGAAACCAGGCATTAAAAATTTATAAAAAAAATATACCGATTTAGCATTATTTTCCTATCTACTTTATTTTATGGCTAATTTTAAGTTATATTTTTCTATGAATTTTAAACCTATTTATCTTTTATGAATAAATAATAATATTCACTGAAATGTCTATGAATATGTTCTAAATGTCGCACCCGTAACCATGGAATGGCCGTTAACTGACTATAAGTGGAAATCGAGTTTACCCATCAGCTCACTTCGGGGACACTCCTCCCCCGAAACTTGGTGAAATTATGTTTCCACTATGTGGAACGAAATGACAACACACACAAACAAGCTAAAAAAAGTTCTGATACTTGGACTAAGGTTCCTTGTTTTTCTTTATTTTTTTTATGGATAAGATACCTCGATAAGGCCTCATACTACGTTATTCGATTTCAATGGCAGTGTTTGTCACCTAAAATTCGGTATATAAATGTGTAAAGACGAATTGCAAATTTTAGGTTAGAAAAATTTCAGAAATTTAAGGCTCAGACGAAAAAAGATTTCGTGATTTATTTTTCCTGGAGTTCAAAAATTGCCGTCTGTGCTTTTAAATAAGTGCATCTTCGCGTGTGTTACGTCGTTCTGTGGCTAATTTCGTCAGTCTAACGTGGCAAAAGAGTTAAATGATAAGAGTTTATTAATTTACAAAATATTTGAGTTTATGTGAGCAAGCGCGCGCCGCGCGGCGCCGAATCTCTGCGCACCGAAAATGGCATGGGACGCATGTTTTTAAAGTGTGAACTCAAAGGTATAAATTATGCAATAACTTCAATATTTTTACTACATCTATTTGTGTGGGAGTGGTAGGTGATTTTGGGGGAGGTTCCAGGATACTACGCATTTACAGTAGTCAACCAGGAGTTTTGATGTATGGAGACCCATACATTAATTCCTCAGTCAATGAAACTTTGATAATATCTTGGAGTAATGTTCGGAATTACGACTGACAAATAATCCAACATTTTTTTTTACGGGAAGTTGGGTATATTCAAAGAAAAGTGAAAATTTAATATAACTCCTATAGACAAATTGCTCCGTCAAAAGTTACTTCGCCATAGGGTAGGTATTATTTATATGAATAAGTACGTAAATAAATCCAACATTTTTTGTATATGGAAATAGTGAATTAAAAACAAAATGTGTTTTTTTACTATATTTTTCTCGGCAAAATTGCTCAGTCGGTTCTTTAATCTGAATATACCTTAGTATTATTATGTACATCAATAAGCATAAGAATCCAACAACTTTTTTATATGCATCATTTTTTTTCAAGGTGACGACCGAAACTCTGTTCCGGAAAATTCCTCCGTCCGTTTTTATTGTACAATTATGATTAAGAATTTTGAAGAAAATTATTTGCAAAAGAATCCAACAAAAAATCCATCGGCAAGTTTAAAAAACAAGCGGGCCAAGACGGGCGCGGTGCGCAGAGGAGCGGCCGGCCGCGGGAGGCGAGAGACGCGGCATTTTCCCCTCCTCTGCGTCCATGCTGCGCCGCGCCGCCCCTGGCGCGCCGCTGAAGTTGGCGTGCGGTGTGTGCTAACCAGGGACTGAAAACCGGTTCGAAATGGGGTTCGGGTTCTCCGAACCGGTTCGAAGAACCTTTTTAACGAGCGAACCAGTTTGGTCGCGAACCGGTTCAAAAAAACCCGAACCTGAAGCCTAAAAACCGGTTCAGAACCGGTTTGGACCTCTAATATTAACCGGTTCGCAGCAGGGTACGAAATGGGGTGGAAACCTATATACATTTTTTTGGACTTTGGGCTTCTTTTTTAATGTAAAATATTGTTGTTTTATGTATTTAATAAAATAAAAAAATAGGTGGTTGATTTTTATAGCCTAATCGATTCAGTTTCATAACAGTAACAAAAAAGTCTGGATTATCATTATGACATAACACGTGTAAGTTGGTAAAAAAGTTAATTTAAAAAATAACAAAACCCGACTGCGTTAAAAATTAACTTTAAATAAAAACTGAAAAGAAAAAAAACAAGTCCAGTAGTCTAGAACTCTGTTAAGTAATATTGAATAACTACACCATTGAAATAGTTTCATGATCGATGCACACATATAATAAAACAAATAATAAACTCTAATGCGGAACATAGCGACTTTAACAGTCGGGACCCATTATTGGGAAAATGTCAATGGGTCCCGACTGTTAAAGTCGCTATGTTCCGCATTAGAGTTTATTATTTGTTTTATTATATGTGTGTATCGATCATGAAACTATTTCAATGGTGTAGTTATTCAATAAAGAGAAACCTAGAGATGATTTTCAAATACCTATTCAACGATACCCCACTTAACATAGATAGTCAACTTTATTTTTTTTCTTTTTCACAATATGGCACCTAGTTGTCGCCATATTGAATTTTGATTACTGTCATGTCTTTAGTAACACTCGCAAGATTAAGACAAATCGATTGACGTAAGAATCATCAAAATCGGCCCACGCGTTTGGTCTCTAGTGTGCCACAAAGGAACAAACATACATACATACATACATACATACATAGGCTGATAAACACGTTACCCTCCTTTGCGTCGCGCAGTCGGGTAAAAAAATCAAATTCTTTCTATTCCATACTAATAAAACTAAAATTGTGGTTTTTCACAATTTCTGAAAGAAAGGGATCTATGTGTTGGAAGACTTTTTTGTTCCTGGCATGAAACTGAAATGATTAAGAAATTTTTTTTTACATTTTACATAGAAAAAATGTTTTTGTGGGAACAAAAATTATTTGTTCTTCAAAAGTGATCTATGTATTTCCGATACAGAACCCTCTCTTAGCGTACTATTATCTAATTTTGAAAGACATTATATAAGGTGCTTCGTTATTCATCTCAAGTAAACACGTTACGCAAAAAAAAAAATTATATGTTTTTAGCATAACTTTTCGAGAAATTTTCAAACGCAGAACAGCTGTTTATTGTAAGTAAGTCACAAGGTCACTAGACCTGTGTGTAACAGTAGGTAGCTTGCATTGTACGGGGTCAATGACCGTTGTATGTCCAAACGCAGAACAGCTGTTTGTTGTAAGTAAGTCACAAGGTAACTAGACCTGTGTGTAACAGTAGGTAGCTTGCATTGTACGGGGTCAATGACCGTACTATGTTCAAACGCAGAACAGCTATTGTTGTAAGTAAGTCACAAGGTCACTAGGCCGCCGCCGCTCTAAAACTAGCTACCTACCTACCTACCTACCTACGTGTGCGGTGTGTGTGCCTACGTTTCTTGTTTGCAAGGGTCTATAGCCTTGATTGGTTTTTACAGCTATTTGATTTAATTTTTTTGTTAGGAGATGTTAGGAGAAACAATGCTCCCCATAAACATGTTTTTTTTTCGTAAAGTGTTGAGCTGAACGGAACATGACAAAAAAAAATAATACCATTTTGAAAACCATGAAAACCATACTTAATATGCATATGTCTCAATGAAATATTGTTATTGTTGTGTGTTCTTTATGGCGAAATAAATATCTGAATCTGAATCTATTTGTTTGAGCGCGTATGTAACCCTCCCGAAGTTATTGACATAAATAACGAAGCACCTTATATAGGGAGTTAAAGCTGTTCGCGTCTGTGACACCTCATGATCCTTAAGTCACACGTGCCTCCTGGGTGGTGCCAAATGAACAGCAGTTAGCGTGTGGGAGATCTTCGGATCGACTGGGTTCGCCACCACATCCTGGGAGAATCAATTATTTATTTTATTTTTATTTTATTTTTATTTATCTCTTTATTTCAGCCAACTAGGGCCATATTGAAAATACATATTAAATGTCTTAACCTAAGAACTAAAATTACTTTTTCTCCACTTGTGTCTGTACGGGTCCCAATAGAGACCCGTATGCGTCATATTAGTCTGCTGACGCGGTGAATCAGGTGCGCGTAGAGTGGGCGCAGATTGCGTCCGCGGCACGGGCGTCGGCAGCGGCGCGGGCGTCGGCAGCGGCGCGGGCGTCGTCGGCGGCGGCGCGGGTTCTCCTGAATGTGCAGTTGTAGACAGCTCCGGCGCGGCCTCAGCATACTTATGGCGCGCGACCTCACGATGAAGGTCGCGATTGTAGCGCCGGAACACCACCCCGGAGGGCCAAAACTCACTGCAAAGGAATGTCTTCACCTTCTCGGCAGGAATGCACAGCTTGAAAGCGCAAAAGTTCGTGTCAGCCCAGTGAGAAGGAAGAGCCTCGACACTCTCAACTCGCTCACCCTTATCCTGGACGTGGCGGATGAGGTCCTCGATCTTCATGTCCTTTCGCAGGCGAGACACGTAGATGAGAGCCGTGCGGGGAGCTGCCTTCAAACAGCTCTCTTCAGGGGGCGCAGATCCGCGCTTATTGCACCTCTTCCTTCTCTTCTTCCTGCTCTCGACGAGTACGAACCCGTCTTTGTCACGTGCAGCCTCCTGGACAGTCGGGACGCGGTTCCAAGCGCGGGGATACCATTGTTGTTTTCTCCACCGTTTTACTGATACGCTTCGTCATAGATCCGCGTCGCCTTTTCGGACGAGCGGCAACGGGGCGGGTGGGCGGAGGAGCGGGAGGGGTGCGCAGTGTAGAAGTCGAGGCATCAACAGCACCATCAGCGCTTACGTAGCATACCGGCGTCGATGTGCAATCGCTGGGTGACGACACTTGAGCACCTCGCCTGCGCATATTGATGTTGCGCACACTCAGCGTTTCGTTCGGTGTTCCCACTTGCGGAATGCGATCAGGCTGCAGAGACGGGGTTATCGGCCGGAGTGACTCGGAACATGACAATTTCTCAACTGCCTGTTTCAGCTGTTGAACTTCCGGGACGAGAGATGTTGGCCCCTACGCCGCTGTCGCTCCACAGTTTCCCTTCAGTTGAGCTATGTCCGCTTTTATGATCACCAAATCTTTCAGGAAGGCCGTAACGTCGACGTGGTCGAAGGACACAGGCGGCAACTTATTGAGGTCGTACGTCACGAACCTTGGCACGTCGTCGGGGTCTGTCTGCTTTAAGATGGTGATGATGTCCTGGATAGTCTTCTTCTTCCGATTTTCTCCCTTGCGAGTCGGCCTTCTTGACGGAATGCACGCACAAAGCAGAACTCTCGCGGTCTCAACGTCATCTTCGGTCAAGGCGGACTCACAAATCCGGATGATGCTGACTTCATCCAAGACGTCCGCTTTATGGTTTATGAAGGCTAGTACTTCGTTCACAACCATATTGCATTTATCGCACGCCATTTTCGCTTACTTCGCAGGTGCGTCTAGAGTGCATCGTGTGCGCGTCCGTCGCCGACCGATGCAAGCTCAGTACTATTATACCGCCATAACAGTTCACTGTGTTCCGGTGCACCTCCCGGGGACCCAAAATCAGGTGGGGATGGCTGTGGTGAGGAGTAGGTCAGTAATCCCGACGCGGATTCGCTGTTCCGACGTGATGCATCGACACGGTTGACAGGGAGACTTGGTGAGACGGTTATTCCGCTGGCCGCCCGCCGGTGGTACAGGGGCCCAATCGCGTCTAACCAACGCGAGAGGCTGCCCTGGTAAACCGGCGCATAATCCCGGAGTGGTCCGTCGTGCCGGTTGGTGAACGGAGTAGGGGTCCCGGCGGCTACTTCCGGGGGGAGGGGAGGGGGGGGACCGGGGGCCCTTCCGTCTTCCGTGTCGGCGCACCACTAACCTGAGCAGTAAGCGAATAAGCTAGGGTCCACGCTTTGCCCGTGAATCACCACAGCCACCCTTCACGCTCTTTCCCCCCCTCTTACTACAACCATGGCAGTACAAAGAAAGAACAACTTTCAATCAGCTGTGCACACCCCTACACCACTATTTAGCGTTGACTTGACCAACGTGCGGGGGTTGCACACCAATCTTAATGCCGTCAATCACCACGTGAAGAGGATGAAGCCGGCCTTGCTTTCTCGACGAAAACGCAAATATCTCGCCCTGCCGACACTTCTTACCTGCACCACCCCGGCTAACCCTGGATGAAGCCTTCCGCTGGCGAGCCGGAGTCTGCCTGTTTGTCAGGGCTGATATTTCCTGTCGTCGCCTGCGCTGCATTGAGGACTCCGAGCTCTCAATACTCTGGCCCCACGTGGATCTGGGAACGGTGTCGCGGGTCCCAATAGGTCGCACTCTGGCAATGCGGAGACAGCTCGGTTATTCGAGTACCTGAGTGGAGCGGTAGACAAAGTCCAAGAGCGGTTCCCCACCGCGGATTTGGGTTTCCTTGGAGACTTCAATGCCCATCACGAGGCATGGCTAGGCTCCAGGAGAACTGACTTTGCGGGGAGAGCCGCCTACGACTTCGCCCTGACGCATGGCCTGTCTCAACTGGTGGACCAGCCCACCAGGCTGCCAGATATAGACGGTCATGGACCCTCTCTGCTGGATCTTCCGCTGACGACAAACCCCACTGGATATAAAGTCTCAGTGAGAGCCCCGCCGGGTTCTTCTGATCATTGTTTAGTGGGGTCCACGGTGTCATCTTCGCCTCCTCAGTCCCATACTGAAGGAACGCGTAGAATTTGGCACTACGCGTCAGCAGATTAAGATGAGATGCGAGAACACTTCGCATCCTACCCTTGAAGAGAGATCTGCTTCAGTTCGGACGATCCGTCAAAATGCGGTAATACCGTTGCCGATGTGGTTCTGGGGGCAAAGGAAATGTTTATTCCCAGCGCCTCTGTCCACCTCGGTGGTAAAAGCCAACCATCGTACAGCCGCGACTGTGCTGATGCTGTCGCAGCTAAATGCACAGCTTATCGGGCATGGTCGCGTGCCCGTGCCGGACGTGAATCAAACGTATCCGAACAGACGAAGGAATACAACCGCCTCTCCAGATCCTGCAAAAGGGTTATTGCCAGGGCCAAATTTGACTACATCGGCGACAGACTGAACCAGCACCCAACTGGGAGCTGTGAGTTCTGGTCTCTCGCCAAATCTGTCGAGTCGAATTTCTGCCGCTCCTCTCTTCCACCTCTGCAGTGTCCTGGAGGCTCACTTGCCCACTCCGCAAAGGAGAAAGCCGACTTACTGGTATCTCTATTTGCGGGGAACTTCAACCTGGACGATGGGGGTGCCACTCCCCCATCCATACCTAGGTGTGAGAACTCCATGCCGGAAGTACAGTTTCGATAACAGACTGTACTGGCGGAGTTTCTCTCCCTATACGTCAGGAAAGCGTGTGGGCCGGAAAGGATTCCTGCATTGGTGTTAAAATAGTGTGCTCCCGAGCTGGCTCCAGTGCTGACGCGCCTATTCCGTATCTCCTACTCCAATGGCCGTGTGCCGGCGGTCTGGAAATCTGGGTTTGTGCAAGCGGACCCCAAAAAGGTTTTTTTTATTGACAGCGCGTCGTATGGCGCCGAGCCACTCATAAGGTGTCTAACGACGCCCATGGACATTCGGTCGTATGCGGGGGTTCCGAATGCCATGCCGAGCATTGCTTATGGTGCCCATTCACGGCCCTCTTGAAGGACCCGAGACTGTACTTGGGGGGAAATATATGTGCAGGGAGAGCGTTCCAGAGTTTACCGGTTTTGTAGAGGAAAGATCTGCAGAATCGATTGGTACGCATCCGCGGTAAGTCCAGCGTGTAGGGATGCAATCCCTGCCCAGTGCGCGTGGTGCGAAGGTGGAAAGAGGACGGCGGGATCACATTAAACGGCCCCTCCGAGTACTCCCCACGGAATAAGCGATAGAATACACTTAGGGAGCCGACATCCCTACGGTGTTGCAGTGGTTCTAGATCGCAGGACACTTCGGGGTCACCCACTAGTCGCACGGTTCGGCGCTGGATTGAGTCCAGAGGCGCAAGCTGGTATTTGGCAGAGCCATCCCACAGGTGCGAGCAGTACTCCAAGCAGGACCTGATCTGCGATTTATAGAGAAGCAGCTTTTGGTGTGAAGTACCGTCGCACCTTATTGAGTACGCCCAGCTTTTTAAGTTCAGGCCGTGCGACAGTTCGACTCCGAGGACCCCGAGGTGTTCACTTAATTTAAGCGACGTGCCTTGGAATGAAGGAACCGGTGTGAACGCCGCTCTCTTCGCACTGAACACGCGAACTTGTGTCTTGGAAGCGTTGAACTCGACCAAATTACTATGGCCCTATTCGGAAATAGAGTCGAGTGTGTGTTCGAGCTCAGACACAAGTCTTCGCCTTTTCTCATCCACAACATCCCGACTGGCTGAAGGGTGACTGGTGTAGGATCCGTGTGCCGTACTGTCATCAATGTATGTTGCCCAGAGACAGCATATCATTGATATGCAGAAGAAACAGCGTGGGTGACAACACAGATCCTTGGGGTACGCCGGCGTTCACTGACATGGCGTCCGACGAGCAACCGTAGTGCACGGTTGCTGAATGAATGCTATGCCCATGCAGGAAGTCGGCGAAGAAAAAAGAAACAAGAAACAAGAAACGTAGGCACACACACCGCACACGTAGGTAGGTAGGTAGGTAGGTAGCTAGTTTTAGAGCGGCGGCGGCCTAGTGACCTTGTGACTTACTTACAACAATAGCTGTTCTGCGTTTGAACATAGTACGATCATTGACCCCGTACAATGCAAGCTACCTACTGTTACACACAGGTCTAGTTACCTTGTGACTTACTTACAACAAACAGCTGTTCTGCGTTTGGACATACAACGGTCATTGACCCCGTACATTGCAAGCTACCTACTGTTACACACAGGTCTAGTGACCTTGCGTGACTTACTTACAATAAACAGCTGTTCTGCGTATGAAAATTTCTCGAAAAGTTATGCTAAAAACATATAATTTTTTTTTTGCGTAACGTGTTTACTTGAGATGAATAACGAAGCACCTTATATAATGTCTTTCAAAATTAGTTAATAGTACGCTAAGAGAGGGTTCTGTATCGGAAATAGATCACTTTTGAAGAACAAATAATTTTTGTTCGCACAAAAACATTTTTTCTATGTAAAATGTAAAAAAAAAAAATTCTTAATCATTTCAGTTTCATGCCAGGAACAAAAAAGTCTTCCAACACATAGATCCCTTTCTTTCAGAAATTGTGAAAAATCACAATTTTAGTTTTATTAGTATGGAATAGAAAGAATTTGATTTTTTTACCAACTTACACGTGTTATGTCATAATGATAATCCAGACTTTTTTGTTACTGTTATGAAACTGAATCGATTAGGCTATAAAAATCAACCACCTATTTTTTTATTTTATTAAATACATAAAACAACAATATTTTACATTAAAAAAGAAGCCCAAAGTCCAAAAAAATGTATATAGGTTTCCACCCCATTTCGTACCCTGCTGCGAACCGGTTAATATTAGAGGTCCAAACCGGTTCTGAACCGGTTTTTAGGCTTCAGGTTCGGGTTTTTTTGAACCGGTTCGCGACCAAACTGGTTCGCTCGTTAAAAAGGTTCTTCGAACCGGTTCGGAGAACCCGAACCCCATTTCGAACCGGTTTTCAGTCCCTGGTTAGCACACACCGCACGCCAACTTCAGCGGCGCGCCAGGGGCGGCGCGGCGCAGCATGGACGCAGAGGAGGGGAAAATGCCGCGTCTCTCGCCTCCCGCGGCCGGCCGCTCCTCTGCGCACCGCGCCCGTCTTGGCCCGCTTGTTTTTTAAACTTGCCGATGGATTTTTTGTTGGATTCTTTTGCAAATAATTTTCTTCAAAATTCTTAATCATAATTGTACAATAAAAACGGACGGAGGAATTTTCCGGAACAGAGTTTCGGTCGTCACCTTGAAAAAAAATGATGCATATAAAAAAGTTGTTGGATTCTTATGCTTATTGATGTACATAATAATACTAAGGTATATTCCGATTAAAGAACCGACTGAGCAATTTTGCCGAGAAAAATATAGTAAAAAAACACATTTTGTTTTTAATTCACTATTTCCATATACAAAAAATGTTGGATTTATTTACGTACTTATTCATATAAATAATACCTACCCTATGGCGAAGTAACTTTTGACGGAGCAATTTGTCTATAGGAGTTATATTAAATTTTCACTTTTCTTTGAATATACCCAACTTCCTGTAAAAAAAAATGTTGGATTATTTGTCAGTCGTAATTCCGAACATTACTCCAAGATATTATCAAAGTTTCATTGACTGAGGAATTAATGTATGGGTCCAACTCCTCGTTGACTACATTAATTACATACATCGTACTTGAGATTTAAGTACTCACTTTTGAGATTCTGTTCCTCTTCTACGCACACCGGCCAGTCGCCTTTTGCCGAGGCGCTATAGACACAGACGCTATAGAATAGAAATTGGGCTTTCCTAGCACGATGTTTTCTAGTTTCAATGCATGTTCGCACAGATTACCAATACAAAGAGAATATAACCAATATATGTGGTTATATTCTCTTTGCAATATATACGCATGTTCGGCGAATGTTTTTCCGGCCAGTGCGTTTTCTGCCTCCGCGCCTCCACCCACCGTTCAATAGCAAGCCACTGAGTAAATAATCATCACTGGCGTTTCAACCCTTAGGCCGACTTGCACCAACACGAGTTTAAAGTTAAGTAGCGAGTTATGGATTTAAACCATATTTAAACCGGTTCCCACAGTCAGCGGGTGCTAGCTTAACGAGTTAAACTGGTTTATATATTAAATTTGTGTTGGTGCAAGTGGGCCTTAGACCCTTATGGGGTAATTTTATATCCCAAATTGTTTTCAAAAATTCCTCTGTACGCATACCCAATCTTTATGAAATTTAAGCCACTCCCTAGTTTATGAACAATGCTACAGATGTTTTATCTCACGAGCGCGGGTGAGCCATACTTGTAGTTGTAATGCGTATAGACACGCGCTCCTGTGTGTGTACGTAGCCAACACTGAGCGCTCCCGAGCTTACGCAGCCGTGTGCATGTATATTTGTATATTTACACACACAAGCGCGGCTCACCCGCGCTCGTGAGATAAAACATCTGTATCATATTGGAGTGTTGGTAGCATGATCTGCACCTAACTTTGCACATCATTCGGCCATCAAAGTGACTACGGACTAGTGATGCAAAGGCCGTCAATTACCGACGTTGACCAAACGGAAAACTTCCAAAAAATGGAAAACGTCCGTCAATGACCGGTCATTGACGGCTCTTATGCGACGCCGCAAGCTCGGCACGACGACGCCGCGCGACGCCTTCCATAAGGAGTGAGCCAGGCGTTCTTGACGCGCCGCGCGTGTGCAGAAGGGTGGATCTTCTTTTAAATTTTTATTGGTTTTTCTTGATATAATGTAGGTACCTACCTAGGTGATTAAATAAAAAACTATAAAAGAAATCGTAATTTTCTATGTTGAAAAAAATAGAGCGGGATACACTCCAATAACTTATATATATATATAATCAATCATACCTACCCTACCTACCTCGGACTTTTTCCAGCGCTAACAGGGTAGGTAAGGTAGCACTCAATCACTAACAACATACCTATAACATGGAAATTCACTCGTAGGCATGCACGAGTGCGGTGCGAATAGTCTACCCTACACGTATTTCTATAAGGAATTATTAAATTAAATTTATTATAAAACTAACCTAACCAACCCAACCCGAAAGGACTTGCAATGGAATACTCTAGACTCTAGATTGACAATTGAACACAGTGGCGGCGTAAACTTTGTACCTATCTCCTTTTATTTAGTGTAGGTAGGTTGTTTATTTGAATCGTAGTTGTAGGTAACCAACGTTTGTAGGTAAGTACCTACTATATTGCGCTGCACAACACACATCGCGCGTGCGTGTGTGTGCAACGTGCGACCTTGAACGACGACGAAAATGACGATGTTTACCTACTTATTTACGCACTGTATTGGACGCAACGCATGCAAGCAACACATGAGCTAAGTAGGTAGGCAGCTGCGCGGCGCACAGACATCAAAGGGCCGCAGCCCCAGCGGCGTCGCTTTGATGTCTGTGCTGCAGCGGCCGCGCGCGCGACTCGCTATCACGCCACGCAGTACCACATATTACTTAATGCAGTACGCTGTGCGCTGTCTCTCTTTTACCTGTAATAATTGCAAACGAGTGAGACAAATGAATATAGTTAGGGTTAAAAGCAAATCGTTGGCGATGGCGACAAATTGTTTAAAAAATGAACTATATTATTAATTATTATAAATAATAAGGACGGTAGGAGCGGCGCGGCGCGGAGATGGGCGCGGGGGAGCGGAGGCGGCGCGCGGCAGATTCGCGCGCAGCTCCCGCGCCGCCTACCACCCCCCCCCCGCGCCCACCTCTGCGCCGCGCCGCCGCGCAGCTCCGTCCTTATTAATTTTATAATAATTATTTTCTTGGAAACCATTATGAATAGATGCATAGTTTCTTGGCAAAAGTTGTTTCTAATACTGGGAAAATTTATTTTCTCGTTTTCTCTTAAAGTTAAAACAGAAACAAACAAAAAATTTCACATAGGTAGGTAGGTACCTACTTTATTAGCAAAAGTAAAAGTAGGTATGTAACGTTATTTTAAAAACACTATATTAAAAGTTTGATAATTAATTAGTTTTTAACACTAATAGATCAATACACAATTAAACACTTATTTATCTATTTCCCTTTGATTTTTACAGATTATTTAGGGCAACCTACTTTATTAGCAAAAGTAAAAGTAGGTATGTAACGTTATTTTAAAAACACTCCATATTAAAAGTTTGATAATGAATTAGTTTTTTTAATTATCGTATTTTGTTAGTTCGAAAAAATGCCTGCTTTTTTCCTCCAAAAGCAGGCATTTTTTCGAACTAACAGAATACAGACACACAACTAACAAGTCGCTGACTAACACGTGGTGCAAATGGTGCAATGCAAACGCTAAGCGTGCGTGCGCAGCAAACGGCTACTTAAGTCCGACCGAGTGAGTGCGAGCGACGTCACGTCGACGCGAAACGGCAACGTCGTCGTCGCGTGCGGCGGCGGCGCGCGCGGTCGACAACGCCGAGGAAATATTCCACTGGCATGTTCTGCTGGCATAATACCTACCAGTGGACAGAGAAGGCAAGTAGAAAGCTATCTTGCTGGACTGCTATCAAAATATTGTTTATTGCTTCGTCGATCTTATTTATTACGCTTACAATATTTAGAATGTTTTTTAGTTTTAAGTACATTCGTTACTCACCAATACTTATCTGCTTATGAAATTTCCATTGCGGTAGTGCAATGAAGAAAAAATGATGTTCAAATGTGATATGATATGATAGGAAAAATTCAAAATGTTGCTGGCCGCATTGTATGCAAGTATCAAACAAGATAATGTAACATGCATGCTGCACGTAACTTGCACACTTGCTTGCATGTCAACTTGTCCGTCTGAACGGTTCGCGTCATGGACGCCGCTCGCTCGCTCAAACGAACACGAAAACGGAATGAGAGTTGGTAATCCATGGAGTTGCTAGATACAATTTAAAATAAAAATTTTGCTCCAAGGTACCTACGAGTAGTTTTGTTTTTCTGATTTCAAATAGTTTTCATTTAATAATTATTTATTATATGCTATGAGGATTTAAATCACCTGTCTTATCCAGTATATTGCATACTATTAGTGTAGGTTCTTAGTTAAAAGGTTAATTAATTTTATTAGGTGGGCATTTTATAATACTGCAAAGTAGATATTTACACTTCCTAACATTAACTTTAAAAAATAGTTATAAGTCTTGTTTAATTAAAATTTTATTTTATAACACTACCTATTTGTATTTCTTAAGTAATTTTATATTCACATTAATCTATGTTGAGTATAATAATGAAATGATACAACTACATACAATTAAGTAATCTGTGATACAGCACACTTATTTTATATTTATATACGCGCGCTAAAATATTGCGACTCCACAACGTATTTTGTTCTCAGAAGTTGTCGATGGACGTTGCCCGAGCAGCAGTGCGGCAACGTTTCAATTTCGGCGTCGGTAGCGGACAACGTCTTGATGACAACGGTCAACGTCGCTCGACTAGAGATGCCGATCGGTTTAAATACAATAAGTTGCACACCGAATAATACCAAAAATTTGGTATAAAACCGATATAATACCGATAGATCACCGTTGCTTTGGTGACTAACATAAAAAATCATTAGCGTATAAATAACATTAAAAAAGGACGTTTAGTACTCCCGCATAAGGTTGATTCTTGGTTTAGTAGGTAGGTAGTATCCCCCCGCGAGGCCGCCCGTAATGCCAAAGAGCGCGTGCACCTAGATCGGTATAAAACGGATTAGTCACCGTTGCTTTGGTGACTAACGGCTCATTTACACTGAGGCAACAGCGTCCGACATTGTGGCATGCTACACTGTAGCATGCAACAATGTTGGTCGATGTTGCACACGCTACAAAGCGACAACGTTCAACAAAATACAAGCATATCGAAGCACGCACCGCACGCCGTACGTGTGTATGGGAATGGGACGGTTCGATTGACATGTGGCGTGCGCGGTGCGGCATCTCTAGATAGAAGTACCTACCTGGGTTAGAATTAAATTGGTTTTTTTAAATGGTGTGGTCAAACGAAAAAAATATGCAATTTAATTAATACTATACAATACAGGGTGAAATTGTTATGTTTTGTATTTATGCTACGCCACAATGTAAATTAGCCTTAACCTACAAGTTATGCATTCATAACATTATATTGTCAGTAGTACATCTAACTTTATTTCGTAAAGATTAAGGTTCAAAATAATAAATAACACTCAAGCGTGGCGGTGGCGCTCTCAAAGAACAGAAAGCCTAGCCGCACCGCCGCCGCCGGCGGCGAGCGTCAAAGCGCGGCGGCGAGCGTCAAAGCGCGGCGGCGAGCGTCAAAGCGCGGCGGCACGCTTTGCGTCGAGCGGCTTACTTGGTAGATGTCAAAGCTTTAATACTTCCGATATTCTCGAAATTGTACTTTATGTCCATGCCATAGAGCTGAAGAGCGCGCTACTCACAATGAGGAATCAACCAGAAATAGGTACTAATATGTAATATGCACATGCAGTTTCAATGTATTATATTTATGAATATGTATAATTATGTATTGATTAGGAATTACGTAATTTTTGTATATTTATTAAAGTAGTAGGTAGTAAGTAAGTAGGTAGGTATTGTAAAAAAAAATCTACTTTTAAATAAATAAAAGTACGATAATACTGATTAATGTAATGATAATGAATGACACAGTAGGCATTAACATAAGCTTTACTCGTAGTGCGTATTGTTGCATAAAGTTTCATCATTGGGAAAGTTTCATTCCCATTTCATTGGGAAAGGTCCATGCCCAGCAGTGAGACATTGAAAAGGGCTGTTGAAGAAGAAAAGAGGATTATAAAATTTTTGACACTGTCGAATAACAACATCCATTTATGACGTATTTCGTGATTTCAAGGCGGCCGGGCTGGCCCGGTTGGCGGGCTAGCCCGGCTAGCCCGGTTGGCCTAGCGATATAACGACACGATCTGTCACGACTCGTGTTCGTGCTCAGTTTCGTGTCCATCTCCGACACGTGTGTAGATATGAGCGCCGATAACCACCCGATCGGCGGCGGCGCGCCGACTAAAAATTGTCGGCGGCGGCGGCGTTGTCGGCGGCGCGACCTTGTATGGGCGCGTTCCGGTAGAAAGCTGTTAGCCGGCGCCTATGTACTAGCGCCGACCGGCGCCGACCAGCGCTGGTTGTTGACGCAGACAGTCTCCATAGGGCGCGTTCAGGTAGAAAGCTGGTAGCAGGCGCCGATGTACCAGCGCCGACCAGCGCTGGTTGTTAAGGCAGACAGTCGCCATACTTCGTGCCGAACCAGCGCCTATAAGCGCCGACAAACTCCGAGAAACGCGGATCGGCGCTGTCGTTTGCGAGAAACGAACGTGTCTCACTGTTCGTGAATGTTTATTAAAATTGTAAAAAAATGTGTACTGACATTTTGATTTCGTTAGTATTTAGTAGACCTATAGTAGTGTGGGATAAAAGAGATAGAAGACACCAAAATAGATACGTGGTGGATAAATGTTGGAATGTTTTCTGAGTTTGAGAAACACATTGTCTAATAGAAAAAGGTCTTCATCCGATGAGCCCGAGATTTTCATTTTCACACTACCTACCTACTCAGTCACACAGATTTATCAGCTTCTACCGGCTTTCTTTATGTAGCAACTACCGGCGCCATGGACGAAATATACTGGACTTATCATTAACGTCGTCAACAAAGCGAACCGGGGTCGCAGCGAAAGGGGTAAGAAGACGGCGAGGGAGCGGGGACGTTGCGTATGCGATGTTTTTCCATCTCTGTCAATCACGCAGTCGCACAGTATTTCTTTCCTCGTCTACGAATTCACCTACACACACTTGAAGAGGAGAAAAAGATAAGACGATCGAGTGCCTTCGTGAGTGAGCGAGATGCAGTTCAGTCAGTAAGTGAGCCTGACGCCCGTGCGTGGTTACTCCCGCTCGCCTATGTATGATCGGTCCAGTATATTTCGTCCATGACCGGCGCCGACCAGCGCCCGTCGGCGCTTGTACATCGGCGCCGGCTACCAGCTTTCTACCTGAACGCGCCCATATGCGAGCGCGTCCAAGATAAAGATGATTCTGTATACTTATTAATTAAATTTGTAGCTATTTTAATGGTAGAGCCCGAGTCGGTCACCAAGACAACATCGTTTTGTGTTAACATATTTTTTTCTTCGAAAAGTCTATCGGTGCGATCAGACTGACTGACCGCACTCGGTTCGGCGCGCCGACCGCGTTAGGCGGCGGCGGCGGCCTGGCGGAAAGCGCGGCGGCGGCGGCGCGCCGGCGCGGCGCTGGCGGCGCGCCGGCGCGGCGCTCATACCTACACGTGTGCCACGTCTGGTCAGCGGTTCTCGAGATATGATCTTTTTAAAAAATAAGTTACTCCACGATATACACTACCACTAGGTATACGAAGTTTCGTCAAAAAATCCTAAGCCTTCTAGTTCTCGCAGAAAACGGGATGCCACGGAACCCTCTTTACGCGAGCTCGACTCGAACTTGACCACTTTCCCATGATTTAAACATATTTGCCCATGATATAAAAAATATAAAAAATCTTCAAGATTTGAAACGATGACCTATCGGGTCGTAGGCAAGCCCTTTCGCGCTGCGCTACATGCAACTTCACTAATGCGTTAAAATTTTCGTATCTGTTGCTGAGCTCGACTCACAGCTACTTACTAGTTTCGCGGGGATCCTCGCCCTTTCCCCACCGACGTGGCCGAAATTCAAGGCCGCGTTCACTATTATTTGCGCCTTAAGGTTGATTTTTAGTTTGCTGGTGAGTACATACATACATACAACCAACGAACACCTGCGCTGCGTCCGACCGAATCAAAGAGTCCGCCCGCACCGCCAAAGAGAGCACGCGCCGCGCCGCGCAGCGCTCCGCGTACATACGCACCCATTTGTCGGCGCTGGCGGCGGCAGTCGCTTTGTGCATCGGTCTCTCTCTTTACAGAAGGACTTGCAGCTTGAGCGGCTGTGCTTTGATTTTTTTGTTGCCACCAGTCAGTCTGATTCTGTCATTCCGTAAAGCAATACATACGCCACGCGCGCGACACATCCCCGCGAAAATCAAAATGCCGCACACTGCGTGCGAGGTTTGGCAACATTTTCAAGTCTTAAACACTTCAAATGGGAAGAATCATGTTGCGAGTATATACTGCAAGTTAACATAGTCAAGATAGTGATATTTAGCATAATACTTGTCAGCTAAGTCAGTACAAACTCCATATATTGGAGCACAAACTTGATTAGTTCACGAATGTGGTTAGTCACCAAAGTCACGGTGATCTATTGGTATTATACCGGTATTAAACCGTGTCTTATTGAATCATACCGTGTTTTTACAACTCTACGCTCGACGACGCCGAGGCGACGACTTTTTAGGACGTTGACGGTCATTGACCGCTCTTTTAGTGGTCATTGACGGGACTTTATGGTCATTGACGGTCAATTTACAACACTACTACGGACGCACGCGTTGTTACTTTTTCGTGAGTTTTTCGTAAATTCTCCTAAATACTGCTCAAACTAATCCTAAACCTGCTGCTGAAATGTCAAGGTATATGTATGTTTTAGTTTTATAAACATCCGCGATATTATAGCGTTACTTATTTTCATTGGGAACAAAGTATCCCTGCAGTACTTTATAACTGGTCCCTTTGTATCCGAACAGTAATTTATGGTATATCTTTAGAAAACGAAAACTTTCTGCAAGAGAGCTGGAAAACTGGCTCCTGGATGAAGAAGATGAGGAGCAACCTGAATGATTCTCTGCAAGTGAAAATTCTTCATATGCACCATCCAACGCCAGTGACTCGGAGCGGTGGTCGTCGACTCGGACGAGGCTATGGATCAAGGTGGCGGAGAACTTGAGGGCATGGCTGTGGAAGAGAACCGCGCTGATGATGAAGTTCTCGCTGCAGGATCCCTCATACAGCCCCCGTCGGTATACAATCGATTGCAGATACTCTGTGGAAACCCATGCCTAGTAACTTTCAGCCGCTACCACAACGTCAAAAAGGGCCAAGTGTACACGAGTCCTTCATCGCAGGAGAATTTTGCTGCAGCTGTGACGGACGGCACTATGCGAGTTTTCTCCCCAAACAGAGATTATTAACCTGTTTTGGTGGTTTAAAAAAAATAACCAGGGTTAAATTCACAGACTAGGGAGTGGTTAAATTAAAGAAGATGCGTCGCGTAGCGACGCATCTTCTGTAATTTAACCCTAACCTAATGTTGAGGCTGTGCATGTCGTTTTTGTTAAACTCCCATAGTGTAGTTTGGCTGCTACCACAGCAGCTGCGTCAAAGCTCTCCTGCGATGAAGGAATCGTCAAGTGTACCTGTACCACACAACTCTGAGTTTACACTAGTAATTTTTATAATAAATACTTCTGTGTGTCATTTTGCCTTTTATTTATACAGGGTGTTTCGGGATAGTGTTTCGTAACTTTAGGGTTCGAAAGGTGCTCATATTTGAAGACGAAAAGCTCTGTAGTTTTTTCCCAGATTCGTATTTTAAAGTACCTTTTGGTGAAAATCGTTTCATCGAGCTTTGGTGGACGTCTAACGTCCGCCTTTTTAAATAAAAATAAAGTGACTAACTACTATGTACTAAAATTGTACTGCATGTAGCTAAGTTCCAAACACTTAAATTTGAATGATATCAAAAGAAAAAGGGGACTGGACTAGGTCATTGCACTCCCAAGATTTAGACAGCAATATTGCCAAATCTCACTGTCCATCAAGTTTTTATTACAATTTTCAATTTTTGTATGAAAAAAAATTACGGAATTTCGATTGTAGTGATAAGCATTTTTTTCTTCTAATAATGAGTACTTTCTATTCCTGAAGTTTCTCAAGCCTATCCTGAAACACCCTGTAGAATACCCAACACAAAAAAATTATAATCAGACTGTTAAAATAAAGTCGGTTTACGGACGATAGTTTTACGTGATAACGTCATGCTGCCCTGGTACTTTAGGCCGACGCTTGGGCCGATTGTGCCTCTCTATCGCTTGTTACGCGCTCTCGCTTGCACACACAGGCTCAGATGGAACGTGACACTTTTTCGTGCGTGCAGGCGGTGTTCATCAATTTATAAGACGTGACGTTATCACGTCAATAATTATTTTATTCATAAACTAGTTACTGCTGGGATATAAAAATCCAGCCCATAAACCACTGCTGGGATCTATGTCATCCCACCTGAAAAACCTGAAATCTATGAAAATAGGAGACTGAAAAAAAAGTATATCTATTTTTATGTCTTCAAAAAGCGTAAACATTTTCATAAAAGTTGCTCTGCTAGTTCCCATAATCAAATGCAGGGGTCTATCTATCTAAGGGTTAAGAGACGGCACTCGCGAACAAAAAAAAAAAAAACAAGCGTTTCTATGCATGGAGCATTTTTGAAGTACCAACATGAAAAAACTAAAACCATTCACGCACACATGAATGAAACGTGTCGGTCGAAACGGCTATGTAAATAGTTTGTGTTTTCCGATCAGTTCAGTGTAGCCGGCACGATTAAAGGGCACTGACATGGCACCTAGTTCACCCGGCTGACATCACGGACGTTGTAGGTGATGTAGCCAACCGTGTCAGTTTCCATAAAAAAAAACGTAGTCACACTAATGTATGCACACACACAGATGTACCCGTGTAGATGGCCATGCAGTTATGTTTTTATTTAAAAAAGCTGCCAAGTGCGTGTTGGGCCACGCGCAGTGTAGGGTTCCGTAGTTGCCCGTCACAATATGCGGACTTATTTCGTTGTTTCGTAGCAACTTACAGCTTTCTAGTACTAAGAGTCTCTGAGCGGAGCCGCGGATAGACAGGCGGACAGACGGACGGACATGGCAAAACTATAGGGTAAGGGTTTCTTTTATTGACTATCTAAGTAATTTTCAATTGAATTTGTCCGAAATTTTCTTTGGTTACTTCTCCAAGTAGGTACACACAGCTGCTCTCATTTCTCACAATTGAGGAACCCTATCTAAATAAATTTATTTGATTATTTGTATAATTTTGTAGGGGAAATAAATGCATGTTAATTGAAAAAGTTCTTCAACAGTGAAATGATGGCTGTCGTCCGTACATTTTATAAGTTGGTCGACTATTACTCGTCAACCTGTACAGCCTACTTAGCTGTGATAGTTTTCCTTTTAATTTCGATAGGTATATATACTACTGCTGTGAATTTTTTTCACATATCTAATAACAACCGTTTAGCTGGCAGGGGGTGGGGTTAAAAGCTTAATAATTCGCAAACGGATCCCTAAATCGCAAAATACTTTTCCCAAACCCGCAATATTTTCTAAATACCTATCCTACGACACGGCACACGATGGGGTAGACGTGAAAAAAAAATTCATCTCCACTTTAAGTGTGTGTGGGGGAGATACCCTAAAAAAAAAGTAAGTGTTATGCATGTGTTATGTAGCCAGCCGTGTCAGTTTCCATAAAAAAAATGACATAAGTAATATTTGTTTTTTACAGCACAGATAAATAAAATAATGTGCTTTACAGGTACACCATAACACCACGGAAACGAAAACAGATCCAGAAATTGAAGACAACCAGGATATCTTTGCGGAAACTACTGAGCAGCAATGTAAATTTAGATAATTTACAATCAAGTACTGTGATGAATCACAACCTACCTCAATGAAAATAGCTAGCAATATGAAGGCTGGCTGGTAAAATGTTATAGGGCGTAGGAGTTAGTTTAGCGCCTGGGTAGTGAGTATAGCAAAGAGACCGCGTTGCGTATAAATTGTAGCGGGTGGCATGTAGTCAGGCGCAGATAATACAACTTGCATACATTTTGAACAGGAATAGCTAGCAACACCGTATAAGCGATAAATGATGATAGATAAGTATTGTACGTCGGCATGCAGTAAGATATAGGACGAATTGACTGTATTACATCTACTTTTGTGAATTCGTAGCATTTTTCAGAGATTAGTTACTGAAGGTTTTAGGGAAATATGGAACGCATTTTTAAGGAAAATTGCTTCAGGCATTGTGATTGGTCGACCAATGGGAGACGCGGAAATGATGTTGGGGATGATTTCCGATTGGTCGTGGGGGTAAGGGTGGGAGTAAGAAAGCGAGGCTATTTAAGGGCGTGTAACACGGGAGGAGCACTTTTGTCTGCAGCTGCGAGCCTCGAAGGAACAACTTGCCTGAGCCCCGGTCATCGCTAAGTCGCATCGAGCGCCATTGCTTTTCGGCATCAACGTTTCGGTGAGTCTCGGACGCCGCGCGATATTTTGGAGTTTTCTAGTTGCAATTCGACCAGTTCTATTAAATTGCATTGTCTTGAAGTCTTCTTTTGGTGGCTGGGCTAGTTTTGGAAACAATACTGGCTTTTCAGAAATTATTTGCTAGTATTAGGGATGTGAAATATTTTTATATGGACCATCATTGGAGCACTGTGTGGGATGCTAGCTATGCTGAAATATGCATACATGCATACTATTACAGGGCTCTTTTCCCTTTTGGAGCACTGGGTGAGGGAGCGGGTACGCTGAAATATGCATGCACGCCCACTCACGCAGAGTTCTTTCATGGAATGTTGTGAGGGAAGCGGGTTTTGCTGAAATATGCATACACGCACGATCTCACAGGGTTCTTCCCTGGAACGTTGTATGTGGGTTGCGGGTTTTGCTGAAATATGCATACGCGCGCACTCATGCGAGGTTCTTTTCCTTTCGATGGAATGTTGGGTGGCAACGCTAGCTATGCTGAATAAGCATACACGCTTGTTCGCACAAGATTCAGTTCATTCTCTATGATATCACGAGAAAATGCCTCGTGGTAAGAAGACGTAACATAAGGTCGAAGAGCAACTGGAATTCTGGCTAAACTATCAAATTATAACGTGGGTAGTTAGGTTCTTCAAACACTAAATTCATATTGGTAGGTTAGCCATGTAGCTGTGTGAATTAATTCTCCTTAATTCTGCAAGGGAGAGAGGGTCCGCTTCGTGGGAACGAGTAGTATCATAGTGTGTAGTATTTAGTGAGGTAGGTACTAGGAAGACCAGGTAAGTACCCCTCAGTAATTCTCCTTAATCCTGCTAGGCCGTGGGGACCTTTTCATTTTATTAGTATTAAAGTCATATGGTAGGTTAGCCATGTAGCTGTGTGAATTAATTCTCCTTAATTCTGCAAGGGAGAGAGTGTTCACTTCGTGAGAACGAGTAGTACCATAGTGTGTAGTATTTAGTGAGGTTAGGTACTAGGAAGACCAGGTAAATACCCCACAGTGGTTCTCTTTAGTCCTGCTAGGCTGAGGCGTCTAAATTGACTTGATCTGTTAGTGCGTTACCTATACCATCTGGGCGAGGGGTGGCGGTACTCTAAAGACCGGTGCAAGCTGAGCTGACCGTCTGAGGAGGAAACCTGTGGTAGCCTTCTTTCGATAGGCGGAGTCCGTCGGACGAAGTACTTCGAGGTTAGGATAGGGACCACACACACACTTACACACACACGCACGCCTTTAGGATTTGGGGTCCGTAGGGGCCCTAAATCATCCACATTACACCACGAATTTCATTTTAAATCTCTTCCTAAGAGAAACAGTTTCTTCACAGGATAGGAATCAAAGGGGGCCATTAGGTATACAAAATAGAGCTGCTGGTAGTAAAGCAGCCCTATATGGATGATGGCCACTGTGAGGAGCGTGGAGAGCCCGGGTGAGGAAACCCGGACTCGTGGAGCTCCTTACTTCCCCCTCCTGGGGGAAATTGTTTGAATAATTTGAAAATTACTGGTTAACACAATTTCTGGGAGGAGAGAATACAGACAATTACAATGTGATGGAAGAGACACAGTGATATAGGAGAGGCGGACTTAGGCAGAAAATTACATATGTAGTTAGAATATTATTCGAAGAACAAAGGTTAGGATAGAAAGCTAGGGATTGAGTTAGTACTCTGGGTTATACGGTTACACAACGCTTCCTCGAAGAGAGGAAGATACAGGGTCCATCTACACTTAATTCAGTGGATACGTATGTATGCATTGCTTGAGTTTACCTAGAGATCACTTGAATGCTAAACGCAGGCCATGTTTTATTTTAGAGGTTACTCGCGGAAGCGTGGAATTTCGGAATAATTATTCGACAACACCTATCAGGTGAAGTATAAATACAAAATATACTTTGGTGGGAGGCTAGTTCGTCGCAGTGGTGCCGTGACCAGGATAGTTCCTACCTAAATCTAGGATACCTAGGGTTCAGAAAAAAAATAGGGAAAAATGGAAGAAAAATGTAGTTCGTTGCGGTAGTTCAGGACAATAATAGGGCTCTTATATACTCAAAAGCGATAGGAAAAAATCCAACTCATAGGGAGTAGCGATATAAGTAAATAGCGTTATAGGAAGTGGTACCGGGAAAGTGATTAAGTGAGGAATTCGGTGAGTGAAATGCGTGAAAAGTGGTTCGTGGAACGCGGTGCTGACTGGCAGTTTCGCGAGAGAAGAGATTTGGACTCCCGCTTACGAGGCGGGAGGTTTCGCCGCTTGAAGCTGAGAGTGAGTACATATTTAATTTTCCGGCGCGAGTGCAGTCTGTGTACAATTAGTTAATTTACAGAAATATTGTCTACAATTTGCCGACAATGTTGCTAGAAAACCGATTTTAACGTGAACAAATTGTCACCAGAAAGTCGACTAGAGATTCATCTTTGAGTTCGTAAAAGAAAATTGCTTACATTTCCTTCTAGGAAGTTCATTATCATTGTTCTGCGGACAACTAGAAATATTTAAGTGAAAACCAATTTTGACCAATGGGATGTGAGCGCCGGTGCGGTATGGCGTTCGCTATTGGCTAGAATGAGCAGCGCCGTGATAGAAAAAAAAAACTGTTTGCACGAAGAATGTAGTCGGGTTGAGAAGTGATAGACTAAACAAAGTGGAAGTTAGGGGAATATTATGTATGAATGGTGTGAGGCATATTTCTAAGCGGAATGTTAGCAACTTCGTAGAAGTAAGGTGGGGCCAAAGGGAAATATTTTATCCAGAGATTGTGAAACTAAAATCAATAATTTATTCCGGGTACACCGAGATATAGCAGGAAGAGGAAAAATTTTTTTATATGGGTTATCGGAAAAATTGTGCTATAAGCCTAAAAGCCAATTAATTAAGAATCCTAGAATGAGCTAAAATCAACAATATTGTAGTAAGAATATTCTATGAAAACCTTAGTTGTAAAATTGGATAGCCATTCTACTTAAGTTAAGGCACGCCAACTGAGCGCGGAGGGCTTCATACCTAAAACACGGAAGTTAGGTTTGAAAATAATTTCGTATTGTGTAATAATTAGGTACGCTCGCGCGCGAAATAGTTTATCGGGGCCAGTTTGAGGCCAATAAAGGGAATTTTCTAGTTGTTTGGTGGAAATGAAGTTGGATGGGGTGTAAGCTTCCTTTGTAAAATAAAAAAGCCGTAAAATATGTGTGTTTGAAAAGAGTGGTTATGTTTGACCGGGTTCCAACAGACTGATTTAATTTTGGTTGAGATTGTCGCCGAGGAATAAAAAGATTCGAATCTTTATTTCATTTTAATGGAATGCGAGAAGAATGAAAAAAAAATGTCATTTTGAAAATGTATAATGGATGTTTAGTAAATAATTTGTGTAGTAGTAATAAGGTGTGAATTTTAGGCTCCAAAGTAGGTATTTCGCGAATTAGTAGCGAGCGACGGTATGGCACCTACTAGTGGGGAGATGGTAGATTAAAATTAGGGGGATCCCAGTTAATTGATGTGACTAATTAGGTGCCATGTACAAGTGAAGGTTAGTTGTAAAGTTGTGTCTAGGTCTGACTTTGCGTGTGTGGGCGATATGGTACTTACTAGATTAGGTTAGTGGTAAACAAAGGTCATGGTGTACAAGTTGACCAGTGGAAGTAATTAGGTGCCATGTACATGTTGGTTAGGTCGTGAGGTTGAGTCTGGGTCAGATTTTGTGTGTGTGTGGCGAATAGAGGCTCTTAGTGAACATGCCGAATACGTGATTCATATCAAGTGAGTGGTTTTGGGCTTGATTGTATTGTTTGTTTATTGAGAAGGAATGGACTATTAAGTTTGTTTATTTTTGAACTGATTGGCTGGTATGAGGAATGGGGGTTCCAGTTGCTTGCGGTATGGGGAATGTATGAGTCAAAGGGTTAGAAGGGGGAGTAAGTGCCATGTCGGAGAACGTACCGGACGAGATATTGAATTTTGGTCGGTCATGCATGAGTGTTTTGGTCGGTCCGTCCGGAATGTGGGACGTATGGATTATAAGGAGTATGGCAATTAGGTGCCATGACAGAGGTCCAGGTTTCGATTTTAGGTTGCGGTCGTATGTATAGGTGTCAAAAGGTGAGAGGGCCAGTTGGTGAGTGTTGGTGCGGTTGGAGGTCGAATTAAGCCTGTCGATTTGTGATCCATATCGAGTGAGTGGTTTTAGATTTGCCCATAAATGTGTTTGTTTAATTAATTAGACTAATTTATAAATAATATTTGATACATGTGTACATGTTGCACGCGTTGAAAGAAAACAGTCGGGGTGGGCGGAGTGATTGATGTTGTGCGGCGGGAGCTCTGGTGAATTGCAGCACAACGCCGATCACCACGTTTTGCAAATTATTTTATAACTAAGTTTGGTTATTGTGCGGGCTACAAGGTGGTGTCAGGGGTTTCTAACTTTTCTAAAGGGAAGTGTCAGGGGTTACAAACCTTTTCCAAATTTATATGTCAGGGATTTTAAACCTTTTCAGATACATGTGTAAGGAGTTTCCAAACCTTTTAGACTTGGCAAGTGTCATGGGTCCAGACATTTCGAATTCAGGATATGTCAGAGGTTTTAAACATTTTTCCCAGGGCACAATAAGTCAGGTGTTTCCAAGCCTTTCAACTTTGGAAAAGAGTAGGGAGTCTTAGAACATTTTAATTTCGCACTGATTCAGAGGTCCAGACTTTCGATATATTTTCAAATTCATGTTAAAGTCAGGGGTGCTCAAACTTTTCCAAATTTATATTGTCAGGGATTTCGAACTTTTCCAAATTCATGATAAGTCGGGGGTGCTCAAACTTTTCCAAATTTATATTGTCAGGGATTTCGAACTTTTTCAAATTCATGATAAGTCAGGGGTGCTCAAACTTTTCCAAATTTAGATTGTCAGGGATTTCGAACTTTCAAGTTCACGATAAGCCAGGGGTGCTCAAACTTTTTCAAATTTAGATTGTCAGGGATTTCGAACTTTTCAAATTCACGATAAGCCAGGGGTGCTCAAACTTTTTCAAATTTATATTGTCAGGGATTTCGAACTTTTTCAAATTCATGATGAGTCAGGGGTTCTCAAAGGTTTCCAAATTAAGTTAGTGTCAGGGATTTCGAACCATTTCAAAATCGTGACATGTCAGGGGTTTACAACTTTATTTACAAAAATATTTTTGATTTAAGGGAGGCCTCAACATCCCAAGAATATTTCGGAGTCAGGGGTTCTCAACTTTCGGAATATTTTCTAATTTTAAATATTTTAGGGTTCTCAACTTTAAGAAATGCTTTTACTTTTCCGGAATATTTAAGGAAGGTCTTAACTTCCAAACATATTTGCACTTAGCGGTTCTTAATTTTCAAAAATATTTTCAAATTTTGAAATTCTAGGGTCTCAACTTTAGAAAAATATTTTATTTTTCCTTAGGATATTTAAGGGAGGTCTTAACTTCCAAAACGTTTTGAACTTAGCGGTTCTTAATTTTCAAAAGTATTTCCAAATTTTTTATTATTTTGGGTTTTCAATTTTCAAAAATATTTATTTTTCCTCAGGATATTTAAGGGAGGTCTTAACTTCCAAACATAATCGAACTTAGTGGTTCTTAATTTTCAAAAATATTTTCAAATTTTGAATTTCTAGGGTCTCAACTTTAGAAAAATATTTTATTTTTCCTCAGGATATTTAAGGAAGGTCTTAACTTCCAAAATATTTTCAACTTAGCGGTTCTTAATTTCCAAAAATATTTCCAAATTTTTAATTTTTTTGGGTTCTCAATTTTTGAAAAATATTTTATTTTTCCTCAGGATATTTAAGGGAGGTCTTAACTTCCAAAAATATTTTGAACTTAGCGGTTCTTAATTTTGAAAAATATTTTCAAAGTCTGAATTTTTTAGGGTTCTCAATTTTTGAAAAATATTTTATTTTTCCTCAGGATATTTAAGGAAGGTCTTAACTTCCAAAATATTTTGAACTTAGCGGTTTTTAATTTCCAAAAATATTTCCAAATTTTAAATTTTTTTGGGTTCTCAATTTTTGAAAAATAATTTATTTTTCCTCAGGATATTTAAATGAGGTCTTAATTTCCAAAAAAAAAAAAAAATTTGAACATAGCGGTTCTTATTTTTGAAAAATATTTTCAAATTTTAAACATCTTAGGGTTCTCAATTTTTGAAAAATATTTTATTTTTCCTTAGGATATTTAAGTGAGGTCTTAACTTCCAAAAACATTTGAACTTAACGGTTCAAAAATATTTTCAAATTTTGAATGTTTAGGGTCTCAACTTTAGAAAAATATTTTATTTTTCCTCAGGATATTTAAAGGAGGTCTTAACTTCCAAAAAACATTTGAACTTAGCGGTTCTTAATTTTCAAAAATATTTTCAAATTTTGAATTTCTAGGGTCTCAGCTTTAGAAAAATATTTTATTTTCCTCAGGATATTTAAGGTTTAAGGTGACCAGCGAAAATTTAATTATTGAAAATGTTGGCATGTTTAAATATTATTATGAATTTTTAAAATGAATAAATTATTAAGAACTAGGTATTAGGTATAATTTATTAAAGACAATTTTATTATTTTATTTTATTTTTGTAAGTATTAGTAAGTGTAGACAATTTGTATTTTTATTTTTTTATTTTGATGACTGAAGACGCATTTTTTTATTCTTTATTATTTTATTTCAATTAATTCAATTAATTTAATTTGTATTTATTTTAATACTTTAATATTTATTGTTTACTGAATGCTGTATTTGAATTTGTTGTGTGTGCGATGGGACAAGTGCCTGAACAAATAAACGATTTGATTTGATTTGATTTGATTTGATTTAAGGGAGGTCTACAGAGATACAACAACAGCGAATGGAAGGAAAATACTAGTGTATGTGTTTTATTAAATAAACTTTTCAATTTTAAAACAAAAAAAAAAAAAAAAAAGGGAGGTCTTAACTTCCAAAATATTTTGAACTTAGCGGTTCTAAATTTTCAAAAATACTTTGAAATTTTGAGTGTTTAGGTTCTCAACTTTAGGGAAATACATTTATTCTTCCAGGATACTTAAGGGAGGTCTCAACTTCCAACAATATTTTGAGGTCAGACATTCTAAACTTTCAAAATTATTTTCAAATCTTGAATGTTTAGGGTTCTCAAATTTAGAAAATTACTTTCATTTTCCAGATTTTTAAGGGAGGTTTCAACTTCCAAATATTTTGCATTAAGCGGTCCTCAACTTTCAAGAATATTGCCAAATTTAGAATGGTTTAGGGTTCTCGACTTTAGAAATATTTTATTTTTCGGAATGTTTAAGGAGGAGTCCGACTTTCAATATGTTTTAAGTGGTTCGGATTTTGAATATTTCAAGGGTCTATACTCTAGTAATGCCTTTATTCTTTCGGAATGTAAGGGAAGTGTGTTATGTATATTGCACTTAACGCGAATCAAGAACACGGTAATGGGCTATTAGAGATATTGTAAGTAATTATAAATTTATACCGTGCAGCGCTGTCACTCGATGCTGGCAGTAGTGAACGAATTCGCTATTCGTTTGATTTCCACGATTAAAAGGGAAGAAAAAAAAAGGGAGAAACTTTATTCTAATGAACACCAATACACACGGTCAAACAAAATATCAAATATTGTGTGTATACAGGTTCAACTCGAGGTTTGATTATTGGATAGACTATCATGAATTGGATGTGATTTATTGTGTTAATTATTAGTTATTTTTAGTAATTTACTTTCTTATCTTTGAACTTAGCTATTTCTGCTTTTGCATAGAGGACATTTTCCTCACATGCGCAGGCATGTCTGTTCGCGTGCACGAATGATACTTGCGTACTTAGGGATCGTGAATACATTGGTGTTTGAGTGCGTGGGCGCATATTTAATTGTTTACTTACATATCTACTTGCGTGTCTATAGATACCTAATTGCGTGCGTACATGCGTGGATGCGTGCAGGCGTTCGTGCGCATATGTAATTGTGTGCGTACTTGCTGATTGGTATGACTATGCTTGCGTATCCGTGCGTACATGCATATTACGTGGTTACCTGCGTCGGTAGGGATTGATGTGGATGCGCGGGGAAAAGCTTCGAATCCCGGACTGCGGGTGGTTCATCACTCTTCGGTTTATGATCTGGCTACGTATTTGTGAGCGAGCTGAGTACATCTTAATATTATCCTACTGAAAAAAAAGAGTAAGAAGAGAAAAAAAAAAAGTTACCAAAAGAATAACAAAAGGTAAGTGTATCTCGCAATATTATATTTTAAAATGATAGAACAGGGACTTATAGTTAAATAAGATGCTGATGAAAAATTTTGCTAATACTCTCAACCATCCAGGGATTGACAGGAAGAAATTCCTATAAGGGGATAAGTCCGCCTTTACGCCTCAGATAAATTATGTACCGTGCATGTTTCTGTTAGATGTGTCCGAACGGTCGGGAATTATTATTTATCTATTTATGTTAAATAATTTATTTTCATGGATGAATACTAAACCACATATGTACATAGACTAATCACGTGTTTATAGGGTGTATACTTACATGGACTAACTATATATATTTTTTTAAAATATCAATTCTATAATTAATTATGAGACCAAATAAGAGGTAGAGGATTTGAATATTGTTTTAATTATGATTTTTCCTTTTCAGGAAAATACCTATTCGTCTTTGAATAAATAGGTACTTGAGTGCGGTTAATGTTAACGTTTTATTTATAGTGGGGTTTACATAAGTCTACGCATACCAAAATCAACGAATATTCTTCGATGCACATACGGATTGCAATATTGCAGGGCAATATTGCATTATTATTAATTTGTAATCAAGATCGAAAAAAAATATATATATACGAATTAAACTTGGCGTTTTATTAGGTACACTGGACCATTTAAACGGTGCCCTGTATCTATTCTTATTAGAAGGTCCTATTGTCTCATATTATGATCGAACAGGTGGTAAAATGTTTCAAGTTATATATAAAATTACTTATAAAATAAGAATCTGGTTTTATTGTTCGGGTTGTGTGAAGCAGAATACTGTTACACACATCGCCTTGACATTGCGGGGTATTTTATAAGTATCTTAAACTGTTTAAAGTATTGTACGTCGGGTTGATAAATGCTGTATGAGTTGACGAGTGTTGTGTAAAAAAGTTTTATCATCGTGCTAGCTGAAGGCGGGTAATGTTGAGCGGATCTTTATGCATTTGTTTTGGGTGGTGAGTTATTTAGGAGAGGTTGGGGTTGGGGAAGATACATTAATTTTATGGGAGGATGAGCAATGGAGGATACGACGAATCTGGCGGGCGAACGGTGAGCGTTCAACAATCGTACTAACCTTTATGTTATGCATGTATACTATTATTTAGAACGCGGAATTTGGAAGGCGAAGAGTTGGGAGAAGTTTGGTTTGACGTACAGTAGAGATTTCCTATTTATCTGGTAACTGAAAGGACGACTCCTTTACAGCGTACGCGCATCATATTGTGCCGTAACAAGAGCATACTTGTTGTCTTTAGGGTTACGGAATGCATATGTTTAGGCGGGCGAGAAAATGGAATAGGTTAAAATTAGATAGAAAATAAAATAAATGTTATAGAATAAAATAGGTATGGTAATGATCAAAGATAAAAACTACCTCCTTATCGCAGTCTTAAGGGAATGCGAATCTGTACGTGTAGAACATAGGTTTAGGGAGGGCCGTGATCGTCTAGTTCGTAGGACCCTACGTTGTTAGGTTAGTATTGCTACAGTGCGGTACTGTTTAACCTAGAGCAGTAGTAGAATAATGATTTATTCACTGTTCACTACTGAAATTTCAGAATTGAAACTGATTCGGTTTGGTAAAATCCGGTAAGGTGGTACGATTTGACTCGGTTTGGTAAAATTCGGTAAGTTTGGTATGAGATGTCACGATTTAGTAAAATCGGGTACATGAAGATAGACTTGGAGAAGGTAACGTCTGGTCTACTGAACCGATTGGTCATAGGTATTGGCGTAGGAATTTGGTGAGAGTAGATACAACAGAACAAGGATAAGTAAGCAGGAACAAAGGGAGCAGGAACCTGAGTAAGGAATGCCGGGCGGTGACGAAGGAGTGAGCGATAATAGAGTAGTAAGGTTAGGTTAGAGGTTAGTCCCATAGGATTACAAAACCACGTAGTTGTCATAGGATAGGATAGAGTCCGGCGGGCGAGGTAGATTACTAGGTAGGTTATATTTCGTATGTGCAATATAGGAAGGGAACACATTAAGGAACGACCGACATTTGTTGAACGAGCTATAGAGTTAAACACAGTCTGGCGGGCGTATTGCTTGGATTGTTACGTAGATAGAATAGGAATAGTACGTAGTAAAATAGGATAAGGGAGGAGTTTGGAATAAAGGTTATAGTAAATTATTACTATTAATAGGGTTCCGTTCAAAGGGATAGGAAGGGGTAAGGTTATGGTGAAGTATTACTATTGATAGGGTTCCGTCCAAAGGGTACTATAGGAAGGGGTAAGGTGAGGAATTACTAACGATAGGGTCCCGTCCACCTGCTACAAGAGGAGTAGCTAGAAGGGAGTCTTGAGCGGCAGACTAGGGGTTGGGGTCATGGTTTATATAGGGACAGATAGGGCGTGTACGAAGGATATTTCGGATAAAATATCGGTTAAAGCGGTCAGTTAATACGGTGCGTTCATAGATTAATCACGGATTCTACATAGTCAGGCGGGCGAATAGAGTATGAAAATGAAGTAAAATTGGTAGTTGTGGCGTCGAACGTAGCCGCGGATCGTGTGTAGGTTGGCGAGTGAAATTATGCTGTCCGGAAGTAAGGACGAGTTAGGAGGTACAATTGTAGATATAGATTCTTAGTATTATTCTGGGGTTAATTAAAGGACGGAAACAGTAGAGACTATAGCATATATATAGCTAGGAAATAGAAAGCTCTAGCGAATAGTACCCGCTACGGACAAATAGGAATAAAATCCTGTTCGGCGTGGGGGAGTTGAGTTATTGATAATTATGAACAAAAGGTTTTAAGACTTAGAATAGACTTGTTGGTAGATGCTGGGTTTGGATGGTTGTGTAAATACAGAAATACGCGAGTAAACCATTGGATATTATAGTGTCTGTACTCGGTAGTGAAACTTCCTTTTAATGAGAGCAGAGCTCTGACCTGAAGGGACTTTTACAATGAATCAGGGCACTTTGGTTTCGATTTTTATTGCATTTCCCATACATTGCTCCGAAAAGAATGTGAACGTAAATTCAGTGTGTTGAACACACGAATGGGACTTGGAAAATGTGAGGTGAACAAAGCCATAGTGCAGAACTTTACATTCCATCGAGACCTTAATTTGTTCTCACTCGGGAGGGAAAATGTTATCATATACCGAGGGCGTTCTACACTAAGCAAAAAGGAGCGTTTAAAGTTAGTGGTGACATTTTCCGGTCTATGAAAAGTGATAGAACATAGCAATTTGAACCATTGACCGGAGCAATGTTGGATGAGATTAAAGTAGAGTCGTGTACAATCAGACTGGGCCCATCCATTTGTCAACGGGTGAGTTAGTTAGCAAAGGTTATGATTCGGAAGAAGCAAAGTCAATTTAAAATTTTCTCAGTAATAATTTCCCAGTTTTCCTGTCTATAACTAGAAAGGTTAAGGTGTTGGAATGTGCGGCGTGTCTAAACCGGAGGTGGCAAGGTATGTTGTGCGCTCTTCCTGGAGAGAAGTACTGATCCTGCCCTACCAGCGAGGGGTAAGACTACAGGTTTCCTGAACTGGTGGGAAATCTTTCTACGGCATGAAACAGGGTATTAAGTGTTTAGTAATTTCATTTTGAGCTTCTGATGAGTCTAACCTGACTATACTAGGACGAATGCCCATATGTTGTGTTGTGTGGTCGGGACTGCTTAGCACCAAAATAAAAATGCCACAATCACTCTGGTAAGGGAACAAACACCCTATTAGAAGAAGTTGTTGGTACTACGGACCTTCTGGAGAGGGAACGAACACCCTAACAGAGGCACATCTACGAAAAGCAGTACTGCAGCCATAGCATTAATATATGTTGGCGACAGACAGACATAGACTATAGTGTGGTGTAGAGATGCTAGTCGCGATCATGGAAGCAGAAAATAAATTCTTTCCCATGCCGCGAAAATCGCCTCTAGGCGGGCGACTGTGATGAATCACAACCTACCTCAATGAAAATAGCTAGCAATAGGACGTATGAAGGCTGGCTGGTAAAATGTTATAGGGCGTAGGAGTTAGTTTAGCGCCTGGGTAGTGAGTATAGCAAAGAGACCGCGTTGCGTATAAATTGTAGCGGGTGGCATGTAGTCAGGCGCAGATAATACAACTTGCATACATTTTGAACAGGAATAGCTAGCAACACCGTATAAGCGATAAATGATGATAGATAAGTATTGTACGTCGGCATGCAGTAAGATATAGGACGAATTGACTGTATTACATCTACTTTTGTGAATTCGTAGCATTTTTCAGAGATTAGTTACTGAAGGTTTTAGGGAAATATGGAACGCATTTTTAAGGAAAATTGCTTCAGGCATTGTGATTGGTCGACCAATGGGAGACGCGGAAATGATGTTGGGGATGATTTCCGATTGGTCGTGGGGGTAAGGGTGGGAGTAAGAAAGCGAGGCTATTTAAGGGCGTGTAACACGGGAGGAGCACTTTTGTCTGCAGCTGCGAGCCTCGAAGGAACAACTTGCCTGAGCCCCGGTCATCGCTAAGTCGCATCGAGCGCCATTGCTTTTCGGCATCAACGTTTCGGTGAGTCTCGGACGCCGCGCGATATTTTGGAGTTTTCTAGTTGCAATTCGACCAGTTCTATTAAATTGCATTGTCTTGAAGTCTTCTTTTGGTGGCTGGGCTAGTTTTGGAAACAATACTGGCTTTTCAGAAATTATTTGCTAGTATTAGGGATGTGAAATATTTTTATATGGACCATCATTGGAGCACTGTGTGGGATGCTAGCTATGCTGAAATATGCATACATGCATACTATTACAGGGCTCTTTTCCCTTTTGGAGCACTGGGTGAGGGAGCGGGTACGCTGAAATATGCATGCACGCCCACTCACGCAGAGTTCTTTCATGGAATGTTGTGAGGGAAGCGGGTTTTGCTGAAATATGCATACACGCACGATCTCACAGGGTTCTTCCCTGGAACGTTGTATGTGGGTTGCGGGTTTTGCTGAAATATGCATACGCGCGCACTCATGCGAGGTTCTTTTCCTTTCGATGGAATGTTGGGTGGCAACGCTAGCTATGCTGAATAAGCATACACGCTTGTTCGCACAAGATTCAGTTCATTCTCTATGATATCACGAGAAAATGCCTCGTGGTAAGAAGACGTAACATAAGGTCGAAGAGCAACTGGAATTCTGGCTAAACTATCAAATTATAACGTGGGTAGTTAGGTTCTTCAAACACTAAATTCATATTGGTAGGTTAGCCATGTAGCTGTGTGAATTAATTCTCCTTAATTCTGCAAGGGAGAGAGGGTCCGCTTCGTGGGAACGAGTAGTATCATAGTGTGTAGTATTTAGTGAGGTAGGTACTAGGAAGACCAGGTAAGTACCCCTCAGTAATTCTCCTTAATCCTGCTAGGCCGTGGGGACCTTTTCATTTTATTAGTATTAAAGTCATATGGTAGGTTAGCCATGTAGCTGTGTGAATTAATTCTCCTTAATTCTGCAAGGGAGAGAGTGTTCACTTCGTGAGAACGAGTAGTACCATAGTGTGTAGTATTTAGTGAGGTTAGGTACTAGGAAGACCAGGTAAATACCCCACAGTGGTTCTCTTTAGTCCTGCTAGGCTGAGGGGTCTAAATTGACTTGATCTGTTAGTGCGTTACCTATACCATCTGGGCGAGGGGTGGCGGTACTCTAAAGACCGGTGCAAGCTGAGCTGACCGTCTGAGGAGGAAACCTGTGGTAGCCTTCTTTCGATAGGCGGAGTCCGTCGGACGAAGTACTTCGAGGTTAGGATAGGGACCACACACACACTTACACACACACGCACGCCTTTAGGATTTGGGGTCCGTAGGGGCCCTAAATCATCCACATTACACCACGAATTTCATTTTAAATCTCTTCCTAAGAGAAACAGTTTCTTCACAGGATAGGAATCAAAGGGGGCCATTAGGTATACAAAATAGAGCTGCTGGTAGTAAAGCAGCCCTATATGGATGATGGCCACTGTGAGGAGCGTGGAGAGCCCGGGTGTGGAAACCCGGACTCGTGGAGCTCCTTACTTCCCCCTCCGGGGGGAAATTGTTTGAATAATTTGAAAATTACTGGTTAACACAATTTCTGGGAGGAGAGAATACAGACAATTACAATGTGATGGAAGAGACACAGTGATATAGGAGAGGCGGACTTAGGCAGAAAATTACATATGTAGTTAGAATATTATTCGAAGAACAAAGGTTAGGATAGAAAGCTAGGGATTGAGTTAGTACTCTGGGTTATACGGTTACACAACGCTTCCTCGAAGAGAGGAAGATACAGGGTCCATCTACACTTAATTCAGTGTATACGTATGTATGCATTGCTTGAGTTTACTTGATCACTTGAATGCTAAACGCAGGCCATGTTTTATTTTAGAGGTTACTCGCGGAAGCGTGGAATTTCGGAATAATTATTCGACAACACCTATCAGGTGAAGTATAAATACAAAATATACTTTGGTGGGAGGCTAGTTCGTCGCAGTATTCTTAAAGAGATAGTTCAAAACGCGATAGACAATAAAACAAATTGGTTGTCTGTAAAGTCGGTTTACGGACAATAGTTTTACGTGATAACGTCATAAAGTGGTAAGACTACTGGGAACGGTTCTAAAGTACCAGGGCAGAAGAAATTGAAAGGAGTTGTACCTCTCTATCGCTTGCACACGCAGGCTCAGGTGGAACGTGACACATTTTCGTGCGTGCAGCCGGTGTTCATCAATTTATATGACGTGACGTTATCACGTCAAAAACAAACTCACGGCGTGCGCTGGACCATCCCCAATAAAATAACAGCTGTCAGTATTTAAGCGGTCACCAAAAGGATACAGATATTTGCAGCATTTAATGCCCTTACCGAGCGTGAAAACCCTCCAAAGGTACTTCAATCAATGAAAATGAAACCAGAACTGAATGATGGGGTTCTTACAAACCTGAAAGCCAGTTAATTATTTTTAAGTATTTTACTTAAATACTGTATCAAAATGTTAATGTCTTTGTAAAATACCCATGGAAATAAATACATACTTGCATTGAATGGCGAAGTTCGTAAGGAAAAACCGGTGGGAAAATCCGGCCAAGTGCTAGCCGAACTCTCGCACCGAGGGATCCGTATCGCCATGTCATGGTCAGCGTCACTCACGCCATCTATGTATTAGTTAAAATACTTCATACTCTTTTCGGTAGATGGCGCCCGTACACTTTTTAGTTTCTTGTATTCGGGGACCCTTGTGAATTTTTTACTTTTTCCAATTTTGTTTATTATTTGTTGTTATATCGGCCATAATAACACATTTTCTGTGAAAATTTCAACGGGCTACCTATTACGGTTCAAGAGATACAGCCCTCGGACAGACACACAGACAGACAGACGGCGTAGGCTTTGTAATAGGGTCCCGTAGAACGGATACGGAACCCTAAAAAAAGCAAGTTACACCGATAAACATTTTACATAGGAAGGTGTGGATCTAAGCTTGCGATGGCTTCACCGAACATATCCGAGCCCATCGGCAGTAGAGGAGGGTGTTAATCGAGGTCGGGACTAGCGAGTGGCCACTCTAAATTTCCCGCGCATGCTTCACGTTTCGGCTCGCTTCAAGCCCTCGTCAGCTAGTCTGCGTTGACTAGGACGCGGGGAAACCACCAGTCCCGCTCTCGACCTCCCTCTCTCTACCTATCCATATTCTGTAGGATGCTTCCAGTGACGTTTTCGAAGCTCTCTCCATATATGAGCTTAGCGTCGATCTTGGGAGCCCTAGATTCTTGAAGAGACTGTAGAGCGACTTCGCTGGTAGTCCTCTTGCTCAGATTTCCACAGCGAAGAGATCAGTCTTGAATCCGTTTCTCACAATCCGGTCTACTAAGTTGCAGTACTTGTTAAGTTTGATGTTGTGGTCCTTCGGTATGTTACTTTCCCATGGAACTGTAAGTTCAACAAGTACTACATGCTTTGTCGCTTTTGAGAATATGAGTATATCCGGTCTTAATGCTGTGGTACAGATTTCCGAAGGCATTTGGTAATGCTTCTCATGTGTGTCCATCAACAATTCCCAATCCTTTGCTGCTCCCAAAATTGAAGAAGGTTTAGTCCTATCTTTGGACAGCTTATTGGCTCCAGGTTTCACAAAGTTGACCTTCTGGAAGCCGCTACTGGTTTGCCCTTTCCTGGTCCGTGCAATTGACAGGTTGATGGCCTCTCTGATGATTTGGAGGACTTTATCATGACGGTAGGAATACTGGCCTCGCTCAAGTAGTATTTTGCATCCGCATAACAAATGTTTGGCCGTGCCTACGAACTCCTTACATGACGGGCATAGTCTATTTGTAGATTTCCCCCATCTAACTAGGTTACTCGGGTCGGGGAGAGTAAGCTGGAATGCATTTAAGTAGAACTTAAGCAGCTCAGGGGACCAGTTGTATATTATGGATTTCCACTTCAATGCAGGAGGGATGCAGAAATCGCCCACTGTTAACCAATCATTCTGCATTTCTAGGTTTAACCCATTAACGCCCAAAATGAAAAAGCAAGTAACTTTTTCGTTTCATTGCTGTTTATTACATTGAAAGGGATGAAATAAAAGACTTATAAAGAAAAACAGAGGAAAATCTAAATATGTGTCAAGTTATGGGGGTGTACACAGCTGTGTACAATGGGCGGTTTAATGGTGGAACTGCCCAAGGCAAGGTCGCTTTACACATAGCGTTTTCATGCATAGTTCACAACGCCAACGGCCTCTGTTGTGATAAATTACACACGTCAGCGGCTATTCAATACTCTCCGGGTTGTGGCCATCTTTTTTCCTCTCCGGTCCATGAAGAACTGCTCTGTCGAGGATGGACGGCTCTTGGTTTTTGGTGGTCGCAAGTACGCCCGTGCGATGGTCCACCTAAACGATAACTGGTCCATGTAAGTCACCTCTTCATCAGTCTTGCTAAGTAAAACGTGCAGCCGCCAATCATTAGAATAGCCATATCTAGCCAAGTAAGTAGATATGACCCACCACCATTTTCTTCCTTTTATAGCCACACGGTATAGATCGATGGACTGATTCATCTGGTCTACCCCGCCCATTCCTTTGTTGTAATTTATAAATATTCTTTACGTCCACCGTTTCTTTTGTTTCCTTGCGCCATCTACATTATCAAAATTTTATCCCAATGTCACCACGCTGTTGTCCTTCCATGCGACAATCGTTATTTCGTTTTTGGTGTCAAATCGGTAGTCATAACTCCGCTCTAGCTACTTCTTTCTTCATAACATTTCTTTTTCCTGTTGTTCCTTATTGTGTCTGTCGCCCTATATATAGCCTAAGAGACGCAAATGCATGATTTGCGTCTCTTAGGCTATATATAGGTATAACTGGAAGTTAGTAAAAAAGTTGTCAAAATGCACAACATGATCTTCAGGAACAACAGGCATCTTTGCAAGCCAAGACTTCACAACACTCGCACCGAGACCTACTGCAGATTTTGTATTGTTACCCTTCTTGCCACAATAAACATCAAATGTGTAGCAGTAGCTATCTGAGCTTGTTGCTCTTTATACGTCATTGGTTGCAGCCCAATTTTTATAACAAAATCGTACAGATTTTCTTCCTGATCATCTTCATCTTCACCCAATATTGATTCACTGGCATGGCACCTAGTTCACCAAGGTGTTACAAGCTGACATCACGGATGTTGTAAGTGATGTAGCCAAAATAGTGTCAGTTTCTATAAAAAAAAAAATATATGTATAGAAGCGCCCATTGTACACGCTTGTGTACAGAACAACAAAATGATGTCCAGTACACTGTTTTTCTAATAAATTATCTTATTTATTGTCTCACAAGATATAATAGAGTCCAATTATTCATTCTAATAAAAAATAAACCAAAATATTACATTTTAAACCATAAAAACGAAAACATAACAACTAACATCAAAATTGTTGCTCACAGTCCGTGACAGAAATTAAAAAAACAACAACATGGCATCGCAACTCCGACGAAATAACCTATTTATGAGTACACTTGGGTCATCTAGTTTCAAATTATTGTATAACATCCATCATAACTATCGACAAGACAAGTCGGATCATCACACTAACTGCTGTACACAGTCGTGTACAGAGGGCGGTAATGGGTTAAGGCGTGAAGTTTGAAGCCTTGTTCCATGTCCTCCTGAGCAAAACCTTTCAGTATTTCTTTATCTACTTCTTCATTATTCTTTATTCTTTTTCTTTATCAGACAGACTCATCACATCAAAAGGTACGTAGAATCCAAGTAAAAAAACCAAGAACGTTGAATAGGTAGAGACGTTGGACCTTCCCCGCGCCAGTATAACACAATATTTGTAAAAACGTACAAATAACATTCATTACCACCCAATCAGAGCGCGATACCACCCAATCAGAGCGCGAGCCGTCCCCTCCGCAACCCGCGGAACTCGGCGAAGCTGGTTCTCATATAAGCATTGGACAGTCCGACGTCGAACCTATTCAACGTTCTTGTAAAAAACAATCTGCATTTGACTAAGAGAGACAAACATGATATTAAACGCGACCACCTTATTCAGAATGCTCAAATGCAACTAATTAATAGCACAATAAGCATCAATGGTAATTTTTTTGATTTTTTTTTACATTTTCATGTTTTTTCATCAAGCGAAGTAAATTTTTTTTTATTGGTTGCTTTGAGGAAATATTATATAGAGTTATCGCTCCGAAGAAATATACAGAGAAATCGTGTTCCAGCGGCTGAGGTATGGGGTAAGGTAGCAGGGAGGCGGAGCGAAGAGTCGAGCAAGAGGGGGGCGCGCGCGGGGCGGGAAGCGTGTGTGAGACGGTCTGGCGGCCGGTGAGGGGGGCTCGCGCTGGGCGGGAAGCGTGCGGGAGAGAGGCAGCAAGGGGTAGGGAGAACGATCGCACTCGTGCGTCGGTGTGCTTATTGTCTTTTCATTCTAACACTTCATCTCCAGATTCGCCATCGCACTTTCGCATCGACTAAATGTATTAGTTTAAAGTAGGCGAGGCGCGATCGCAGCAGGCAGGCGACGACTGCGCGCTGCGGCCTCTTGCGCTCGACTAAGAGACTTGAGGATCGTTAACCGCAACTCGGTGGAACATGTTAGTTGGCCGAGTGATTTATCTAGTACGCTAGTACATGATATATCTTTGGTTAGCTAGCTGTGTGTTTTTACGTCAAATTAAAATAAAACACATGCTCCAGCTAGTTCAAATTATAATGTATTCTTCAAAACTAACCCTTTACTATATAACTACATACTTAACTAAGTATTACAACTAAATGACTCCAAGCATCACTTATCAAACGCGGTACAGCAATACTTTCCATACACTGGATCATATAAAATAATTATTTATCTTATATAGACTGAACATAAACATTGATTCTGTATTTATTTATTATTATAACAATTTTGTTACAAAATGTACATACTCGTATATATTTTGTCCATTAAATGTGTCTACATGGAAATTTAAATACGTACTTATTAACTTTTTTTCAAACTGTTACTGGCAACATTGCACACGATTGTACATTATCTGATGGCTTGGGAATGCGCTAAGTTCGAGAGCTGGCGGCGCACTGCCGCGCGCGCTACCATTTAAGATGCGACCGCACTAGGAGTAACTGAACTGCAGCGGAGCAGCGGCACTAATTCGTTCATACAAACAGCTCGCCGTGTGCTATAGCGTTGTTCATACAATTTCATGCAAAGAATATTTGCGTCGCGCCACTCCACTGCTGTCAGTGCGGTCTCACTCTTACTGAAAGCAACTCGCGAGTACTATCTATTAAATAAAAAAAATAATTTATTACATTTTTAATAAATGTTCATGTAAACCAATGGACAGAGCATCTTATAAATAAAATTTACACGTGATGAAAAAAAAATGTTTTTTCTTCTTTACACTTTATATTTCAAATTGTAGGTATAGTCGAGTTTATCGCCTGACTACACTGTGTGTGTGAATGTGCGTTTGACAGCCCACGTGACTGAGTTGGCTCAGAAATGTGAATTTCTAGGGAACTCACGAAAACTCACAAATTATAGCAACATTCACCTGCCTTCAAGAATTCTTAAATTTGTATGGTTGCAAAACGCAATAAATGGAACCTTGTGCTGATAACGAGGCACACAAGGTGCGGGCCGACATGCTTTACTAGGCACACTGCCCAAATTGTAACTCACCATCTTAAAATGACATTTATCCTCTCGTTTTGTCTTCACTGAGTGAGAGTGACAACGCTGAGCCCGCCGCTAGCGTCACAGCTGGGTGCCGAGTAAAGTATGTCGGGTCTGGTGATGGAAGATGGAAATATTTTGTTTCATTTCCATCTTTGAGTGCAGGAAAACAAAAAAAAGTTTAAACCTGAACTGAAGTGTTTCAAATGAAAGTTTTATTTACTTTTTGAAGACAAAAACTGCCTAACTTATGTATGTACGGTTGGAAAACATTGTGTGCGTTTTAAGTACTTAAAACTTATTTTGGTAGGTATCACTGATTTTTACTATTCATCGAAACTGTCTTCTTAAATGGTATTTTTTTAAACCTTCTTAAAATACATTTACAAATTTTCACACAAACAGCAAAAATATATCACAATATTTTTGGTTTTTGTTAAAGTTTTGAGGGTGTGAAATAATTTGTTTAACATTCAAATAATAATAATAATCTCTCCATTAGATAAATGTAAATACCGAAAATGATGAGAAAAAATACGTCCCGACCAGGATTTCTCGACATATTTTTTCTCTTATTTTCGGCATTGCATTTTTCTAATGAAGAAATATAGAAAGCGAGTACATGTTTTAGTACTAACGTATAAAAAAATATATGTATATATAAGGTCTTTTTTTAACTGACGAGGCGTAAAGGGGATGTTCTGTATCGGAAATAGATCATATTGAAATTATAAAAAAGGGGGTAAAACTTTTATGTTTTATTAAATATTAAAAAAAATTAATACAAACAGACTCGCTTTTACATATTAAACACCTTTTGCTAAGAAACTATGCTTCTATTTCTAACAATTACTGAAAATTGTTAAAGTTCGGAAGCGCCAACGGTTATTGAACTTTGACCTTGGCCCAAATTGGCGGTGGCGGCTGCGGCGCGCGCGACGATACTCTGTGGCGATATGTGCGCGCTATCAGCTGAGCGGACATAATAGATACCTAATATAGTATAAAAATGTTACCCCCTTTTTTTATAATTTTAATATGATCTATTTTCGATACAGAACATCCCCTTTACGCCTCGTCACTAAAAAAAAAGACCTTATAATTTATGTAATATAGAAAGGGGGGTGGTGGTGGCCTACGTGTCTAGTACCACCACCTATCGCTCGTAGCTTGCCTCGCGTCGTCTCGGAGAGCTCCGTAGCCACGGCCTGTACCCGCCGGTGTGCTTGGAGGCCTGCCTCCCGCCGCCGGCGGAAATTACCGTTATTATTTACATTATATTAATTTTGTGTATTTTTATTACTTTTTGTAAAATGTATGTAAAATTAATGTAATATATTATAAAAACGTGAATAAAGAGATATAATAAACACATACGCACATATCAAGATTAGAATTTAAAAAACCCCACACACGCACAGGCTGTAAAATCAGGGCAGTGGTGGGGATGAACGCATGGAGGGGTAAAATAGGCACTAGATTGGCGCGTGACGGGCAAGCCAGCTAGTGGCAATAATAATCATTACGGTGGCCACTTGTGCACACGACGCTGTCTGTGCCAATTTTACCCCCTACTATCCTGATTTTTACAGCCTATGCGTAGGAAATTTGATACAAACAAAAATACTCACAGCAAATATTAGACATTTTAAAAAACAAATGAGCATTTTGCATATCATTATGAACACAAATATATATATTATTTTTATATATTTTTTTTTCAACATAAAACTTTTTCATTTCTATATTTAACAAGTAAAATTGTATGTTAACTAATAACACTATAATTTATTTTAATAAAAATATATTTAAGTAAGTACAGTAGTGTATGTAAAATAATACATTTTATTCGTTTCACTATGTTATTCACTGTACTTACTTGATTTCTAACTGAGATTTCAAGTACGAGATTGGAGATTCAAAGAAATACAATACTTTTATTTTAATTTAAAATATCAACAGAAACATAACGTAAAATTACCTACATTACATACATGGTGATGTGGAGTAAAAAAATATGAGATTTCGTAATATTATTTCAAGTATGAGATTATTCTTATGAGTAACTTCGAAGATATCTAGTTTTGCGCCGAGTAACTTGTGTTGTGCAACAACTTGAACTACAATGTAACGGCATATTTTGCGCTCGGTGCGGTGCACAGTAGAAATTTGTATGTAGCGCACGTCACAATTTACGAGAAGCAAAATGCGCTTAGTGTGGCGCTAAATTAATTTGACAAAGGAATCGTGACTTTTAACAACTACTCAAGGTTCACGATTAGCTGGTCAATTCATAATCACTCGACACAAATGACATACGCACAAATTTTAATATACATATATCAGTAAATAGGGAATATAATGCACTTAAAGAGATCGCTTCCTTGCCATAAGTCCGCCTTCTGCCTTTTACTTACATTTCTTTAAATTTACTTTAATTTCACATTCATTAGCCCGCACTTTTTGCCTTTCACTTCAAATTCAATTCAATTAATTTCAAATTCAATTAAGTCACTAGAGTGCTTAGCACCTATCACTTACAAGTTCTGCACTTAAGTATTATCATTGGTTTCGATACGATTAAATAAACATTAGTAACATTGATCAAGATTGCCTAGGATCAAAGCTGCTATAGAGCGTTCCAACTAAAAGTTCCCTTCGCCGTTATGTTGGCTCCGCTGTCAGTGTCACTGTCAGTGCTTAAATTCGTGCTGCCAGATTGTGAAGATTATATTACCTTATAATATAATCGGTATTTACCGTACAAAAAATACGGTAAATACTTATAATTACGGGTAAATCTGTACACATAGCAACCCTCAACGCTGTTTTGACAGATAGACAGTGGAGCCAACATAACGGCGAAAAGAACTTTTATATGGAACGCTCTCTAGTCTGCACAACGGGGCAGCCAGAAATCAGACCACTGTATTTATTTCCCAATTCGTAGAAATGTCTACAGACAGCCAGCTTACTATAGACCTGCAGCGGTGTCCAACTGGTTTCGCCTTAAGTAAGAGCTACTTTCATATTTCTGTCAAGCCCAGCGGGCACCTTCAAGTAGGGACAGTACCTATGTACGACGTTTACCTATACATTTTAATGGGATACCTATTTAGATTTTCAGACAAAGGAGAATGAGCGTTTTGGTCTACCCCTCCTCTATCTGTGAGTGTTATATCAATGGAAAGGTTGATTTATATAGAACATTTTTAGTATGGCAGCCAACATCAGTTATTAGTACTTTAGGAGTTATATCACTTTTAAGTTCTAGAAACATAGAACCTTATCATAGTAATATGCTTACCTCTGTACGATGATAATCGTTCTAGGAAGGGTAAGTACTTAGAGCGAAACAGTACCAAAATGACCGAGCGGTATTGAAACCGTAATGATTAAAATACAATTATTTTGGTCTTAATGCCGCCGCTCGGTCATTTTGGTACTGTTTCGCTCTAAGTATTTACCCTTCCTAGAACGATGATCACAGTACAGAGGTATGCAACTTAAAGTGATATAACTCCTAAAGTACTAACAATACATCTTAGGTATGTTTGGACAAAATGGTTTTCTTGGAAATACCTTTCTATTGATATCATTCATTGTTAGAGGAGGGGTAGACCAACTCCCATATATTTTTGCCCATCCTCCTTTACAAAATCTGCTATATAATCCATATGACAGCATTAGGCAATTTTTAACATGTGGACCAACGTATTGCTAAATTTCTTTTTTATAAAACAATTTCACAGTATAATTTCATTGTTTATGTTTATTGTAACGTTTGTGTGCGGGTGCCTAAAAATAAGGTCGCGTGCTACCGGGGGCCCGCGTACTACCGGTTAGACACCGCTGCTGCCTATAGACCGTTCAGTTATTTTACCTCCGACATATTATGTCATTGTATCTCCCGCTAGGTTGGCATCACTTGCTATCACTAGTACAACGGTCGTAAAAAGCATTATAATATGCTCTTATTATTTTCCTCGCGTTAGCGAAATATAAAATTATGTACAGGTGTAACTAACTGTTGCACTATCGAGAGCCGGGATTGCTATGCCTAGGAATCTATGAGAATATATATACAAATGTTTATAATACAGGACTGCGTAATTGTTAGAACAAATTATTATTTATAAATGATAAATATATTCAAATATTTCGTACAGGGGTATAGCACAAACCGATTATGGCAACACAGAGCTCAGGTTAGCCAACTTTATAGCTAAGAGGTAAAATCACTGTGAACGGTCTGTGCGGTCTACAGCAGCTGCAGGTCTGACGACGCGCATGTCGACATCTACAGCCAATGAAAGCGCGCAATATGTCGACTTCCTCTGCCGTACGTCCAACTCTGGCATCGGAGAACGCTGCCCAAGCTGTGTGTGTGCCTAGCTGTTTGATTGTGCATAAGTAGATAGGTAACAAATATTTCTTACACAAATTACTATTTCGTAAGGCAAATTTTCACATGGACTTTGACTATACCCATTTCCATAAATACTTTAAAAACCTATTATCTACACAGATGGTAAAATTATATCAATTTCGATGTTATCAGTTTTGCATGACGTGATGAAAAATTAAACTAATATACATTTCATGTATAAATTTGTAACAAAATATTCTACGGCAAGAGAACAAACAAATCTTACAATTCTGAACTCTCATATTAATTTGGTTTTTATATAACAGTAGAAACTCAAAATAAGTTTTCGCCTGCAAACAAGAGAGATTCCTTCAGATATTTATCATATTATTATACAGTGTTTTATGGTTGCAAGATCCAGGAGAGATAAAATATTTTAAAATTAAGTTTTATAAACCTTTTACCCGTTGTCGCGCGGCGTGCAATGTCCCGAGATCGACAAATTGGGCTTCAGACTAATACCACAAAATCGCCCTTTTTTTCACCTACTGGCAACATTCTGTCAATTCCAACTTCGCTTCTAGCCAATTAGAACAAATTGTTACAGAGCAATGATCTCTTAAGTATGCCAATGTTCTAGATCGCTTATTCCACTGACAATACGATTGGATGGCAAGGCTTACTCTTTGAATAAAGTTACATAATAAATTTACATATTAATTAAAGTCTCGGCAATACATAAAAAACAATTATATTTTAGGTGGCCCATATTGTAATTTAATATTACGAGTACCTAACTTCGAAAAAAATATGTATAAAATGACAGGAATTTTTGGGAAAATTTAAAGTATTTATTGAATTCTAGAGGTTTTATTGTACGCTTTGGAGGTAATCTGGACCTCGGTAACGGTAAACGGTACCTCGGGCTGGACGCCCAGCACGCTACACGTCTTACCGCGGATGCGTAACAATCGGTTCTGAAGATCTTTCATCTAAAAAGCGCCGGGATGTATAGGCAAGCCTAGAGCCGATACTTTGAATACCAAAAAGCACATACCGACAAGAAATACTCTCTTGGGCACACAACTAAAGCAAGCAGCACGGCGGCGGGGCGGCGGCGCCCCTGTCCCCGCTCCCCATTCCGCTGAGCGCATGACGTCACTATGAGTGGAAGAGGCTTAAACCTAAACCGGAACGACATAAGAGTTCTAATAAGAACCTTAACAGGACACTTCAGATTAAACAAACACATAAACCAAATGGGCCTTAGCGACACACCGGTGTGCAGATTCTGTACAAAAGAGGATGAAACGCCCATACACATCCTTTGTGAATGTGAAGTGCTCATTCACAGTAGAAGCCGTATTCTTGGGGGTAATATTTTTAACCCATGCCAAATACAGGCGCTCAACCTCAAGAATATGACTCGCTTCATAGCACCTAGTTAATGCTGCGTCATACACAGAACATAAACAACGAGTGGAAGTAGCGCGACGCCTCGTGCTTACCACAAGTAAGCGTAGCTTCGCGCACTTGCTCTCCGTCCACACCAGTCGCGCGTTATTACCGTCACAGAAACCCATCACGTTAAAAAGATACAAAAATATCAATTATTAACACTTTAAAAATTACACCCGCACAAAGATTTTTCTAACGGCGGTAAATTATAACTTGAAGAAATAAAAAAAAAATTGAATGTCTACGCAGCACTTCTACTCGTATTTTATGTTCTGTGGCGTCATCGACAATGCGGGGCGACAATATTCTTCTTCAAATGTTAAAATTGAGCGACATCTCTTGTGAAGTGGGAAGCTGCGCTAGGTCAAACTAGCGAAGGTCACACTTGCGAAGGTCACACTTGCGAAGGTCACACTTGCGAAGGTCACACTTGCGAAGGTCACAAGCCCCGACAGTAGCAATACATGTTGAGGTCCGGACGTGTGGCGCTGATGCATTGCGGCTCGTTCCTGTAACTGAAAATAAAAAAAGGTTTTTTAATTTCATTATTTTTCACCAACGGAGTAAGAGGAAGAGTAAGCAACCTCGTTAGATAATCGAAGGGACCTACAGTTTTAAGTGGAATCCGAACTACGGTCTGCCTCCAACGGTCGAGCGGTCACCCATCCAAGTACAGACCGCGCCCAGGTGTGCTTAACAACAGTCGATCGACCGCCCCACTGAGCTACTGAGGCTGCATGGTCTTGTCCTAGTACTTCGCAAAATGTGGCGATCGGTGTTGTGCTGTGATTTTGCAAAGTTCTTACAGCACCACACCGATTACTCCGCTTTCCCCCATTGTCGGGATACTACATGACGTGTGATATGAAAGTATATTTGAAAAGGATAAAGAGACAGTGGAGTAAGCTGTAAGACATACACACCCCATCCTCAAGTAATTAATACACGGGTTGATGATATTTTCATGAATCGGAGAAAATGTGTACTCACGCGTTGATCCTGGAGATATCTCTGTTGGTGAGATGGAACTGTTTGCTATTCAAGTTGTAAGTCATAGAAGCCTCGTATATACCGTTGCCTGGACCCACTATTATCTGCAATTTCGAACAATAAAAAAGAACATTAGTTCGGTCTATTTAATCAATATTTCAAAAAATTTATAAGTAATCAAATCTATTCTACCGCACTGAAGATGGAAATTTGAAGATACCCGAAATAGTTGTACCACTTGAGTAGCCTTCAAACTTTCAAATAATTTGAGCTAGACTCTTGAAACTTTCAAATAATTTGAGGTAGACTCTTGAAACTTTTAAATAATTTGAGGTAGACTCTTGAAACTTTCAAATCATTTGAGCTGGACTCTTGAAACTTTCAAATCATTTGAGTTAAACTCTTGAAACTTTCAAATAATTTGACCTAGACTCTTGAAACTTTCAAATCATTTGAGCTGGACTCTTGAAACTTTCAAATAATTTGAGGTAGACTCTTGAAACTTTCAAATCATGTGAGCTGGACTCTTGAAACTTTCAAATCATTTGAGCTAGACACTTGAAACTTTCAAATAATTTGACCTAGACTCTTGAAACTTTCAAATCATTTGAGCTGGACTCTTGAAACTTTCAAATCATTTGAGCTAGACACTTGAAACTTTCAAATAATTTGACCTAGACTCTTGAAACTTTCAAATAATTTGACCTAGACTCTTGAAACTTTCAAATAATTTGAGGTAGACTCTTGAAACTTTCAAATCATGTGAGCTGGACTCTTGAAACTTTCAAATCATTTGAGCTAGACACTTGAAACTTTCAAATAATTTGACCTAGACTCTTGAAACTTTCAAATCATTTGAGCTGGACTCTTGAAACTTTCAAATCATTTGAGCTAGACACTTGAAACTTTCAAATAATTTGACCTAGACTCTTGAAACTTTCAAATAATTTGAGGTAGACTCTTGAAACTTTCAAATCATTTGAGCTAGACTCTTGAAACTTTCAAATCATTTGAGCTAGACACTTGAAACTTTCAAAAAATTTGAGTTAGACTCTTGAAACTTTCAAATCATTTGAGCTAGACTCTTGAAACTTTCAAATCATTTGAGTTAGACTATTGAAACTTTCAAATCATTTGAGTTAGACTCTTGAAACTTTCAAATCATTTGAGCTAGACTCTTGAAACTTTTCAATCATTTGACCTTCCCTACGTTGTCGGCACTAAAATTATTTTGTTCAACTTTACCTTAGTCTGGTAGTAGTGGTTGGATATTTTCGTTGTGCCATCGAAATATCCCAAATAACCGTCTAAGTCTTTATTCTTCCTAAAAGACAACAGATTGGCGTTGGGTATTCGTCGAGACACAGTGTCTACGGCGGTCATAGTTCGTGGAACGCACTTTGCCCTGTAAACAATAGATTTAGAGGTTTGTAGGGTTCTGTAACTAAAAACGACACCCCCCCCCCCCCTCCCCCCCCCCCCCCCCCCCCTTTTGGAAATCAGCCTTTTTTTGATTCCTCCATCTGTTTGGTATGGGTAGCTGAGTCAGTGGGACCATAATAGCGCATGATCAGGCCAGCCAATTTCACCTCCGAGAAAGATTCACACTGGAGACTTCCCTTTGGATTGGTGGCTATACTGGATTAGAGGAGAACACAGCCAAGGATGCTATGCGGCCATCTTTCGTCCAGTACAGTGGTACCAACCTAGACGGCTACAAATTTGAGCCTACCATCTAGCAAGAGGCAAGGGGCCTACATTTTTATGCCAGTTCCGAAAGGTGAAGCAGCAGGAGTAGGTATTCAGGTAATTTTTTTCTGTCAACAAAAAAATGGCTCTGGATACAAGTGGCTAGGAGGCCACAAGACGTCCGTTGAATTGCAGAGACTCTAAACGGGCGAAATTATCTGGAGTTTCTGCAACAGGAGCTTTAGAGCCTTTTAGAAGATGTGCCATTAGCCATACGGGTTGCAAAATGATGGCTGCCCAGCCCATTACGCCAGAGAAGTGCGTAATGTTTTAGACCAAGCATACCCCCACAGATGGATCGGACGTCTAGATCACCGGATTTAAATCCGTTAGATTTTTATTATTGGGGCTATTTAAAAGAAAAAGTTTACGGGTCCCGGTCGAAAACTTGATAGAGCTCAAAGAAAGAATTACGGCAGTAGTTCAGGTGGACGTATCTGCACTTGCATCGAGTACTTGCTCGACGCATCAACCGGGCATTTGTGAGAAGATGTCGAGCTAGCATTCGTGCAGGTGGTAAACAATTTGAACATCTACAGGTTAATAAACACAAATTACTTCAAGTGTTTATTTTATTCCAATTCATAGTTGGTAGAAGGTCTTTCAAAATTAGTTCAGAGTACGCTAAGGGGGGGTTCTGTATCATATAGGGAGTAAAACCTATATAAAATTTTTTGGACCTTGGGATTTTTTTTTTATGTAAAATATTTTTTTATGTATTTAAATTAAAAAATGGGTGGTTGATTTTTATAGCCTAATCGATTCAGTTTCATAACAGTAACAAAAAAGTCTTCATCACCATTATGATCTAACACGTATAAGTTGGTAAAAAAAATCAAATTATTTCTATTCCATACTAATAAAACTAAAATTGTGGTTTTTCACTATTTCTGAAAGAAAGAGATCTATGTGTTGGAAGACTTTTTTGTTCCTGACATGAAACTGAAACGATTACAAAAAAGATTTTTTTACATTTATCATTAAAAAAAAAATTTCTTGTAAAAAAAAATTCTTTGTTCTTCAAAAGTGATCTATTTCCGATACAGAACCCCCCCTTAGCGTACTCTGAACTAATTTTGAAAGACCTTACATAGCAATATCTCATAAATTATTGGGCAAATCGGTAAATGATGTACCATTTTAAAAACTACATTAGATCGGCGTATTTTTGTTGCATAATGCCACTTTAGTGTAGTTATTTTTTTTTTAACGCGAAGGACCAAATCCAAGGGATGAGGCTGAAAATAATTTAACATGTGGCTCTTAAGTCGTTTTTCAGCTAAGCAGGATTAAACATGAAAAAATAAATTATGTCGTGTGAAAGCCTTACTTTTCAGGAATATTTGACAAAAACCAGATTTAAGAAAATCTTGCATTTTGTACTTGTGGCATTTAAAAAAATTTGGTGAGGGAGAAAATTTTGGATTTTTACAAAAATGACAATATCTCAAAAACTAAGCCATTTTTACTAAACCTAAAATTAGATATTCTGGGAGGTAATTAGCAGCCCTATCAGCTGTCAAAGGATTATCGTCGGTTTCTGGGACACCCTGTATATCCCGTGGTCCAGTTGATCAACCGGACGAGAGCGAATCAGATTGGTCAAATTGTAGGTGTTTTGTAATGAAAAGCGGGCAGTGTAAATAAAAATCATCTTTGCGAGCTGGAACGACATGATGAAAACTTTTAAGAAACGTAGCGGTGATTTCACGAACCAGAACGGCGCTCCGATGTGTTCCGGTTCAATTCAAGCACTGCACGTAGAGGACCAGACATACGAGGAGGGTTATCAATGGATGCCTTGACTCACACGACCAACATCACTTAGAAAATATGCTTTTTTTTTATGTAAACCAGCTTGGGTGGCAGTGCCGAGAGACCAATGGTGCAGTCGACAGAGCCAAAATCACCTCTCCTCGCGAAACCACGCTCAGTTAGGTGCCATGGCAGCAGATTTGCGGACTATTGCTAGGCTGTCTAGCCCGTTAATACGACGCTTGAAGACACCCAGGTTAAAGGATTCAGGAAATACACGCGCCGGAAGACAGTTCCACGCTCTAGCGGTGCGACAAAGAAACGATTTAGAGAACCGATGGGTTCTCAAAAGCCCAATGTCAACAACAAAAGGGTGCTGAGTCTCTCTGCGACGAGTCATGCGGAGGTAGGACGGGTGGCAGGGAATAAGGAATGCTAGTTCCACAGAGCAGCGTCCGTGATAGTATCTGTAAAACAGACTAAGCGAACCCACAGATCGTCTGTGACTCAGAGACTCCAGACCATCTGTAAGTTTCGGGTCACCAACAAGACGGATGGCTCGGCGCTGTATCGAGTCCAAGGACGCAAGCAGATAATGCGGACTACCCTCCCAGATATGACTGCAGTACTCCATCACCGGCCTAATCTGTGTTTTGTACAACAGGAATAGTTGTGCCTGTGAGAAGAACCGCCGAATGCGGAAAAGTATTCCCAACTTTCTGGATGCAGTTTTGGCCTTAGACTCGATTAGTTGCCGGAAACCCACGTCTTTGGATATAGTGGTGCCCAGGAGGTCCAGGTGCTCCGAGACAGGTACGACGCTACCTTGGAAACTAGCTTGGAAAGGAAAGGGATCGACCTTAGCAGATAATGCGCAGCACTGAGTCTTACTAACGTTGAAGGCGACAAGGTTCTCCTGGCCCCATAGAGCTACTTTTCCGAGTACGTTATCTACCTTATCAACAACTGAACGTTGAGCCTCCCTGTGCCGCGAATCTCTCCTCTTCCAGTCCTTAACATAGCCCTCGTGCTCCGTGCTGTCGTCTGCATAGCTGTGTATCATGCCCAAGGACAGTAGATCGTTTATAAATATTAAGAAAAGCGTAGGCAACAGCACAGAGCCCTGCGGAACACCAGCGTTGATTGGAAAGTCGTCCGATTTCGAGCCATCGATGGTAACGAAGATGGAACGACCCGCCAAAAAGCTGGCGATCCAGGTACAGAGTTTGGGTGGAATTCCGAAGGACGAAAGCTTGCATAGGAGGCCTCGGTGCCAAACGCGGTCGAAGGCCTTGGAGATATCCAGGGCGACTGCCAGCGACTCCCCAAAATTGTCCAATCTTTCGGCCCATATATGCGTAACGTACGTTAGAAGATCTCCTGTTGACCGCGCTTTCCGGAATCCGTACTGCTTGTCATCCAGGAGTTTATTTGCTTCTAAGTACGTTAGGAGCTGGGTGTTGATAAGGTGCTCCATAACTTTACATAATAGTGAAGTTATCGCAATAGGCCGATAGTTAGAGGGGCTCGCGGAGTCTCCCTTCTTAGGAAACGGTTGGACCGAGGCTCTTTTCCAGCAAGAGGGTACAATCCCACGGGCGAAGGAGAGACGGAAAAGACGGGAGACGATTGGTGTCAACTCAGGGGCACAAATCTTGAGCACTATGGCTGGAATGCTATCAGGACCACTACTCTTCGAAGTGTCCAACGTTCTCAAATATTTGAGTACCTGTCTAGGGTGCATCTTCGGCTCCATCATCGAAATCCCACAATGTGGTATCGAGGGAGGAGTTGCACCCTGGTCATCCAACGTTGAGTTAGACGCGAAAAGACGAGCAAAAATGTTCGCCTTTTCCTTCGCGAGGATAGCGAGTGATCCGTCAGACCGTTCCAGGGGTGGTGTAGCAGAGCGACAGAAGTTTCGTCCGATAGAGTTGGCGAGGGACCAGAATGCGCGGCTGCCGGTCGGATATCACACTAGTCTCTCGCCAATTCTATGGTCGTGCTTGGACTTGGCCACGATGAGTGTTCGCTTGCAAGACCTGGAGGAAGCGTTAAGGCGCCCCTTGCCTCAGCGGTACGTGCGGAGAGCCACCGCCTGTAGGCCTGGTTCTTGGCCTCTACAGCTATGCGGCATAGGCGGTTGAACCATGGCTTGTGGCTACCGCCCACTGGTACAACAGAAGATGGAATAAAGTATTCCATCTTCTGTTGTCCATCTTATGGTCACATTCTGATTGCAGATGGTGCAAGCACAAAAAAAAACTTTTAAATTGAATTTCTCCAACAGACCTCTCGTCCTCCGTCAGCTGATTGATAAAGTCGAGCAGCGCGAAGCCGGCGCGGAGGAACATGTCGTCCGTCGGCTCCACGGGCTGCCACTTGAGGCAGGTGCACCAGTGCGGCTCGATGCCCGCCTCGCTGCATGAACGGTTCGATGGTATCTGTAAGTGTATCATGTTCCGTAGACGTCAGCTGATTGATAAAGTCGAGCAGTGCAAAGCCGGCGCGGAGGAACATGTCGTCCTTCGGCTCCACGGGCTGCCCCTTGAGGCAGGTGCACCAGTGCGGCTCGATGCCCGCCTCGCTGCATGAACGGTTCGATGGTATCTGTAAGTGTATCATGTTCCGTAGACGTCAGCTGATTGATAAAGTCGAGCAGTGCGAAGCCGGCGCGGAGGAACATGTCGTCCGTCGGCTCCACGGGCTGCCACTTGAGGCAGGTGCACCAGTGCGGCTCGATGCCCGCCTCGCTGCACGAACGGTTCGATGGTATCTGTAAGTGTAACATGTGCTGTAGACGTCAGCTGATTGATAAAGTCGAGCAGTGCGAAGCCGGCGCGGAGGAACATGTCGTCCGTCGGCTCCATGGGCTGCTACTTGAGGCAGGTGCACCAGTGCGGCTCGATGCCCGCCTCGCTGCACGAACGGTTCGATGGTATCTGTAAGTGTAACATGTGCTGTAGACGTCAGCTGATTGATAAAGTCGAGCAGTGCGAAGCCGGCGCGGAGGAACATGTCGTCCGTCGACTCCACGGGCTGCCACTTGAGGCAGGTGCACCAGTGCGGCTCGATGCCCGCCTCGCTGCACGAACGGTTCGATGGTATCTGTAAGTGTAACATGTGCTGTAGACGTCAGCTGATTGATAAAGTCGAGCAGTGCGAAGCCGGCGCGGAGGAACATGTCGTCCGTCGGCTCCACGGGCTGCCACTTGAGGCAGGTGCACTGTATATTATATGTATATGGCGACTATACGCTAAGTAGATAACTTTACGCTAAGGGGTGTATGTGTATAACGGCTGCCCTGGAGTAAAACCAAGTCTGTATTCACACAAATTTTACAGGAGAGACAAAAACAGTTTGAAGCATTGCACAGAGAAATCCTTATAACTTTTCTATGATGTTATGAATGATTTATAAATACATATTTTTAGAGCTTTTTTTACAGATAATAATAGGGATTAATAATTTATCGAAAACAGGTGAAACTGCACTTACTTTATGTTAATTTAAAAAAAAAAAAATTTCTAGGGAAAAACCAAGTATAATTGTACATATTTGGTAAAACATTGGATATTACAAACAATATAACTAAGGATAAACAAAGTAAGTAGGATAAACAAATGAAAATGATACACAAAGCGGAATGTTAGCAGTGACCATGACATAACGTCTGACAGCCTGGTGTTTGTCGCAAACAAAGCAAATTTGACTGCCACTCAAACACAAATTCATAGACAAGCCCAATCAAAAACAAATTATCTACGCTAAACAAAGCAACCAACATCCACTTACTTTTATTTTCATTAGAAATCTGCACATGCAACCCAATCCACAACATTTTATCTACGTATTCTAAAGAAAAACAAAACAACCAACATTTGTATACTTTTTTCATTAGAAATTTACACGTGTAATTCTTCTTCATTAGACAATGTGCTTAAAAATGTACTTACTTGGTATTTCAAACGCTAAAAATCATGGTTCCAGATGGAATTTTAGTACTTGCTTTGAATGAGTATGTGGAGAATGGTTCCCAGAGCCCAAATATAAGGTGTCTCGTTAGTCATGTCAATAACTTCGGGAGGGTGACATACACACTCAAACAAACACTTTATGCAAAAAAAAACATATGTTCATAGGAGCATTTTTCTCCTAACAAAAAAATTAAATCAAATAAGTAGCTGTAAAAACCAATCATATGACCAACACACGTAAGTAAGTCACAATCATAGTGACTCACTTACAACAAACAGCTGTTCTGCGTTTGAACATAGTACGGTCATTGACCCCGTACAATGCATGTTACCTAAACTGTTACACACAGGTTAATGTTTAGGTAGCAAATATGTTTTGTTAAATTTCTCTAAAAGTAATGCTAAAAACACATTATTTTTTTTTTGCGTAACCTGTTTATTTGCGTGTGTATGTAACCCTCCCGAAGTTATTGACATGACTAACGAAACACCTTATATATGAAAAACGCGATTTTGAAGAAAAAAAATTGTATACTTGCTTTTTCCTTAAGACAAAGACAAAGACAAAGATATTTATTAGCAAATCATAGAGCACACAAATACAGAGCTGAAAATATACAGTGCACGTACACTCCATGAGGCACGTCAATACATACTCGTAAGTAACTAAAACACTTACTTAGGATACAAATTGTGTAGGTACCTATTTGTTATATTATTTGTTATGTATTTAAATACATTATCAATTCACTTTATAAATTCGCATAGCTTATATAAGCATTTTCCATGTAACAGATTGTTCAGACGGGTGCGGAATTTGTTGTCATCTATTTCCCTTCTTAGGTTCTCAGGTAGAATCTCATACAACTTTGGACCTATCACCCTAGGCAGCTTTTCCACCATTGCCAACCGATGTGGAACTGGTCGTAGGCGACCCGTGTTCCTTGTAGAGTATGCTGTTTCATTTACTTCAAATGTTTCAATATTCTGTCTTACATACATGATTATTTCACGAACATATAAAGAAACAGAGGTCATAATTTTTAGATCCCTGAAATATTTTCTACACGATGTAGTTCTGTCAGTGTTAGCCATGACCCTTATTGCTCTTTTTTGCATAACAAGTACACGTTCGCTGTCGGTGGAATTTCCCCACAGGATGATGCCGTATGACAGGAGGGAGTGAACATATGCAAAGTAGGTCTGTTTTAATGCTTCTTCAGATATAAGTGGTTTAAGTTTCTTCATTGCATATATACCACTCGCCATCCTCCCGCACAGCTCATCGACGTGCTGCTTCCACGTGAGAGCAGCGTCAATATTGAACCCCAGCAGTTTTGTCTTTTCTACGCTTGTGAGTGATGTTGAGTCTGTGAGTTGGACATTTATATTAGATGTTAATGTTTTTCCATTAAAGAATATAATGTTTGTTTTATCAGAGTTAAGTATGAGTCCATTACAGACAAACCAATCCTTTACCTTATCCATTATAATATTTTTTTTTTTTTTTAGTTTATTTTTAGGGCTTTTAACAATAATTTGTTAATATCAGCCCCATAGTACTCATCTTCTCCATCCCTTAGGGCCCAGAGTCCCTAAGGGATAGAGAACGCTCCACAAAGTTCAACACAATCACTAAATCCCTCTCACTTGGGCTCGCCAACAGTTTATGTATGCTAAAAAACAAATTGAGTCTGTCCACCCTAAGTGACGTCTGCAATTCCGTCGTAATTCCTCGTTCTGACCACACTCCATCAGCAAATGGTACATGTCATCCTCCTTGTTACACCGATCACAATTTGGAGAATCTCTCTTTTTCATCAGGAATTTAAATTTATTCAATGGAATGTGGCCAGAACGAAGTCTTAAAGCTAGCACTATTTCAGGCCTTCGTAAATTACACACCTGGAACCAGGGAACCTGTGGAGGTTCGGATTGTAAGGATTTGTACCATATTCCACTCTGTATGGATCGACTGTCAAAATACTCTTTCCATAAATTTTGATATTTTAGTTTTTAATTCATGTGTTGTTTCCACATACACTACAATGGTTGTGTCATCGGCATATAGTATGATGCTACCGTCAACATCTAGCTTTGCAATGTCATTTAGAAATGTTATGAATAGACAATTTCCAAGAGAGGAGCCCTGAGGTACCCCAATTGTTACCTGACCCGGACTGGATCTCAGTTTTTTCCCTAATATGCTCACTTCGACTGTTTGTAGACGGTTTTCAAGAAATGACCTAAGTAGATGCCCACTTACCCCTCTAACACCATACCATTCAAGTTTGGACAATAATAGATTGTCATTCACTAGGGCAGCCAATAAGATACTGATCACGTTCCCACACCCATTATTTTTTTCGGATATCAAATACCTACTCATCCTACTAAAATAGTTTATTGAACAATTATTTCATAGCATGGGTAGGTATTTGATATCGTAAAAAAAATGGGTATGGGAACGTGATCAGTATGTAACACACATACACCCCTTAGCGTAAAGTTACCTACTAATGAAAGACCTTATATAATATATGTATATCTACTCTTTATTCGCTTCTACCAAATGCATGTATCTACACCAACAGAACTGCTAACGCCATCTATTACGACCATTCGACACAAAATTTTGTTCATACTACACTTTCTTTGATACTGCTCAACCCTAAGGCTATTTAACTTTATGGTATGGGTGTGGGGTCGGTAGTCAAAAAGAATAGCTCAGTGGTTATACATTGGCATAGGTTCAGTGGTTCTCGAGTTATAAGCGGACAGACAGACACTCAGACAGACAGAAAGCAGACGTTGGATTTTATTATAGGTAAGGATTGATCATTCATAATGGCTGTTAGACTGCGCTCGAACTTGTCACAATTTGTTCTATCCGGTTCGATTACACCCACGAAGAAGAACCGACAAGAAACTTCGCAGGGTATATTTTTTTTCATACATATTTTTACAAGTATTTAGTGACTAGCCACATAATAACACCGCCCATAGTCTATCGAAAACACAGCCCGAGAGCAAGATTAACAATTTGTGCTGTGGTGTTGTGCTGTAATTTACCAGAGTAATTGCAGCACAACACCGATTACTCTGATTACCCTGATTGTCGGGATACAGCGTGTGGTGTGTGTGTGGTATATATGCGTGTGGTGTGTGTGTGGCCTATAGTAAGCCTGACAACTACTCTTTACATCTGTGTAAGCCGCATCAAAATCAGTTATGCGGTTCCGGAGTTTATCTCAAACATACACATACATACAGACAGATGTTGCCTTTTATAAGATGTAGAGATAGAGATAGAGAAAAGAAGATAAGAGATTAGGTTATCCTCCCTTCCCCTCTCCCCGCGGACACCTCCCTACAAACTCAAGCCACCTCTTGAAAGCCACCCCCAGTATGGATACCATTATTTAAAATCCTAAAATCTAACTTTGAAATCATTCCTATTTTAATTTAAAGGTTGATTTAGCAAAAACGCTGAAACACGTTATTCTTTATTTCATACCAAAAGCCTAAATATGAATTGGCATAGGTATTCCTAAAATTTGAGAAATGATGGGTTCCCCATACAAACTGTCATCCCCTATTTCACCCCCTTAAGGTCTTTTTTGAGACAAAAGGTCAAATGTCCTTCCTCAGGATGCAATCCATCTCCGTGCAAAATTTTATCGAAATCTGTTCAGCGGTTTAGGCGTGAAAAGGTAACAGACAGAGAACAGAGTTACTTTCGAATTTATAATATTATATTATAATATTATATTATTTATAAGTTATTTATTTATTATTATATTATTTATAACTGTATCCATTTATTTACACATTTTTTTTATATTAATTTTACATAATATTTACAAACTTAAAATCTAAAATTAATACAAAAACAAATGGAGTTTCCACCACCGGCGGCGGGGCGAGCCCAAGCTACCGATGGTCGGGTCCCAAAGAGAGGAACCTCCGGACGATGCGTGCAGTGTCGAGCAGGGCTGCCTTCTGTATCTGGCCCTTGACCCAACCACTCAGCGAGAGCCTCTCAAGGTGGTCGTCGAGGCTCTTCGCTATCAGCCCATGCGCCGAAACGACTATGGGCACAACGATCGTCGAGTCGACGGGCCACATTTTGGTAACCTCATGCTGTAGATCCAGATACTTTAACATCTTCTCTGCTTCCTTACTGACGAGGTTACCATCATGCGGCACGGCGATATCGACGAGCGTTGCGCGCCTTGCCTCCCGGTCCACTATCACAATATCAGGTCTGTTCGCGAGAATAGTCCTGTCTGTGATAATGGACCGGTCCCAGTAGAGTGTGACATGACCGTTCTCGAGAACTGGCGGCGGATTGTACTTATAGTAAGGCACTTCGGTACCTACAAGGTTGAACTTTAAGGCAAGTTGCTGGTGGATAATCCTGGCTACTAGGTTCTGCCTATGCAAATACTCGGTGTTGGCAAGCTGCGAACAACCGGAAATCACATGTCTGAGGGACTCGCCAGGTTGGTGGCAGGCGCGGCAGATGTCAATGGTCCCGTCCTTCATTATGTGTTTCCTATAGTTGTTCGTCTTGACAACCTCATCTTGTATTGCAAAGACAAACCCTTCGGTTTCCCCGAAGAGGTCCCCGAAGCGTAGCCAGTGCACGGAAGCAAGTTGGTCTACATCCGGTCCCGTGAGAGACCGGAAGTACCTACCGTGCAGCTCCTTGCCTTTCCATACTTCCATGCGGTCCTCGGTGCTCAGTACAACCGGCTTCCGCCAGTTCTCTTTTCCCATGCTCAGCGGGGTAAGACCTTTATCGCTGGTGACGACATCGCGATGCATCTCACAAACATCAGTCTTTTCCAAAAAGTACTGACGGAGATTGCATACCTCGCGGTTGTGCAGGTTCTTGGCATTTAACATACCTCGACCCCCACACTTCCGCGGGATATACAACCTCATGACCGATGATCGTGGGTGATGCATACGGGATTTCGTCATCAGCGTCCTGACCTTTCTGTCCAGCGAGTCCAATTCGGTCTGAGTCCATCTGAGAATACCGAAAGTATATACGAGCACAGGCATGACCCAACCGTTATAGGCACGAATTTTATTGCCGCCTGACAAAAGGCTATTTAGTACTTTTGTAAGACGACGAAAAAACTTTTCCTTAACTGATTGTTTCATGTCCGTATCCCGTATGCTGAGAGCCTCCGATATTCCCAGATATTTATAAGTTTCGTCTTCGGAGAGAGCTCGAACATTCATGGACTCCGACAACTGTATGCCGCCGATTTATAATTTATAGTATTTATTTTCACATTTTTACCATATGTATAATATATTAATATATATATTAATATTAATATATATATTAATAAATTAATATATTAATATATTATATTATACACGGTGTTGCAACCCCAACCGTAAAACCCGAAAGGGGGTGGTTCTGTACGTGAAATAGAACAACTTTTGTTTTACGACTTTTTTATTTAAAGAAAAAAAAATTTTTTTTCTCCATACATTTTGAGAATAGGTAGGTAATTAAAATTTGTATGGAAAAAATATTTTCTTTTTGTTGAAAAAAATGTTTTTTCTTCACGGAAGTTGTTTAGTTTCACATATAGAATAACCCCCTTATGTCAGTTAAAAATATTACGGAGGCAACTGCAACACTGTGTATATTATATTATATATTCTATATATTATATTACATATTATATTATATTATATAAATATAAGTGTATATAAGTATGGAGTATGGATGTTGTGTGTTCTTAATGGCAAAATAAACATCTGAATCAGACCTTATGAAACAGCGACATGGACCTCGGCAAGTCAGATCCATCAATCTTAGTCGTCGCTTGCTTATCTGGAAGTCCCACCAGATCTAGCAGCGTGTTGTATATATCGAAGGGAGTGGTCAGTACATTCACGTTGATATTAAGGTTCTTGACGGCCTCCCGATGGGTTTGCGCAAAGTTTTTGGGCAGAACGAACGCCATTAGAGGCAGACGCTCTTCTTGTTTACCCTGAAGTGTGTTTCGAACATTTTCATACCTGCAATGAGAATTGCATATGAAAACAAAAATCATGAAAAGACGTGTCAGTAAATTGGACAAAAATCTTTTTGTCCACGTTACAGCTGGGCATGGGGCGCCTCGCTAAGCGTGGTTTCGCGAAGAGCGTTATTGGCACTATAAAGCATTTGAACACGGTTTTGACGTGATGGCGTCACGTCTTATAAATTGATGAACACCGGCTGCACACACGAAAAAGTGTCACGTTCCATCTGAACCTGTGTGTGCAAGCGAGAGCGCATAACAAGCGATAGAGAGGCATATAAGGAGAGTAGGAAATACAAAATATATTTGTCCGTCTTTTGCGAGCCTCGAACCCGCGGTCCCTGCCACCAATATATTGTGACCGACCAGACGTCTTAAACCACCCGGCTAATCGGTCATGTACCAGTGAAGCGAAATTCGGTCACCAGTTGGTGAGATTCGCAGTTAGGTAGGTATTGCAACGTTGTAGTACGCGCTTTAATATGTAGATGGCGTACTAGTGAAGCGAATTGTCACCAGTAGGTGAGATTCGCAGTTAGGTAGGTATTGCAACGTTGTAGTATGCGCTTTCATATGCAGATGGCGTAAATTAAAAGTTTATATTGATAATTAATCTTTATTTTCACATTTTTATCATGTACTCAAATTAATTTTACATATTTTATATTCTACAAAAACTTATAAAAATACACAAAATTAATAAAAATCTAAATAAAAATGGTAAATATCCGCCGGCGGCGGGAGGCAGGCCTCCAAGCACGCCGGTGGGTGCAGGCCGTGGCTACGGCGCTCTCCGGGACGACGCGAGACAAGCTAAGAGCGATAGGTGGTGGTACTAGACACGTAGGCCACCACCACCCCCATCCCGGAGAGCTCTGTATCTGTCGGACTGCGGGGCGACGTCACACAGCTCTTCTATCTTTGTTGGCCCTCTTGCGTGCGTCGCTGTTGCGCACGGCGCTGCACCGGTAGCGGAGGCTGCAAGCGCGACACAGGGCCGCGATAGCCCCAAGCTAACCGGTGGCGGCGGACTTCGTCCTTTCGTAGCTGGTGTGGCGGGGCGTGTCCCTGGTTCGTCATCCTCACCGGCAGACGCGGGCAATGGATCAGCGAACCGTGGTGGATTGGGTGCGCTGGTTGCGAAAGAAGCAGCAGGTCTTGTCACTGGATCCGACCACACCGCGAGGAGGGCGAGGCGTGTTGACTGGGACGCGCGACGTCACTTGTCCCTCCTCTGACACAGCGGGGTGGTGAGGCGCTGAGGCGGTGTCGCCGGTAATCCACTGCCGAGGCTGTCGGGTAACTGGTTTTATAAAATTTTAATTTTTTCAAATTTTCAGAAAAAAAATTTACCCCCTGTCAGTCTGACAGCTTTTCTTCTTAATGTTATTAGTTTTTAAAGTACTCACATTTGCGATTTAAGAATTAAACTTCTAAGCACGATAAAGTATTATAAACTGATTTTGTATCTGTCTTCGCACTTTATATACTTTATGACGTCATCACATAAAACTATCGTCCGTAAACCGACTTTACAGACAACCAATTTTTTTATTTACTAATGAGATGATGTAGCTTCTGTGTATCTATATAGGTATATAGAAGAAAGTCGTGATAGTTGCACCATTTATAACTCAAGATCATTTTTATGATCTTAGATTTGTTAGATTTATCTCCATCCAGAATAGCATAGAGACTATTAAAATATTGGGAAAAAAAATTATTCTCATATTGTTTATTGTTTATTGTTTATTTAGCATCTATTGGCAGTACACTGCGCTCAGATTTGTCATATTTACATTGTAACATTCCGCCAGTTCGATTATCACAGCGAAGAAGAACTGACAAGAAACTTCACTGGAAATTTTTTCAATGTCCACTTGGTCTATACAAAAATGTTTGCCACTGCCTAGACACGCATGTGCTGATTTGTGACATGCAGCAGTTCATGACAAAGTGAAAACATTTTTACTATGAAATTGTATGGACTACTGGTTTCTGTCACAAACCACCACATGTCGCTATCGCATAACTAATTAATTACATTCTTATCGCATCATTAATTATATTTATTTATCATGCATTTAGTATGGAACGGCTTTTTTGATTACAACGCCATCTCTGATACACGACAGAAACAAACAAACATGGCGTTGTAGGCTGGTTCCGATAATGCCAATTGAGTATCATTATATCTTAATAAAAAATTAAAATTAATTCAGCTAATAAGTTAACATTTAATGATTCTGAGGTAGTACGAAGTTCGCCCGGTCAGCTAGTATAATATACACAATTATATTTAACTAGATGACCCAGCGAACTTCGCACCGCCTCAGAATTAAATGTAACTAACACAACTTTCTTTTATATCGTGTATATACAACAAAAAACCTGTCGAACACCTGAATACAAAAGGACAAAATTTTTCAATTAAAAAATAAAATTAGTATTCCGACCTTTTACTAGTTCGTTCTAATGCAAAATTCTTTACTCTAGCTAGGCGGCGCGGCGGCGCGCGACACAAAGCGCCCGCCGGTGAAAATTTTATGAAACTATCTGAGGCTGCATTGGATGAAGTGAAGGCAGAGAGCGTTTTCTTGTCTTTAGTGAAATTCTTTGTAAAATAATTTTGCCCATTTTGATTTTTGTCCATTTTGTTTTGGTTGATATCTGTGCTGAAAATGAAGTCGCTTAGTGCTTTGAGGTCAGTTAGTGTGCAACAAACTATTATTTTGTATACCTAATAAGTTTTACAATATTACCTAGATAGGTACCTAGAAACTGATATCACGTGCTTAAGACATAATAATGTCTTAAGCACGTGATATCAGTTCACCCTTAAACCCTACTACCATATTATGGTAGTAGGGTTTAACTTCACCTCACTGTTACGATGGCATGCAGACATAATTTAGTTGTTTAAATACATCTTGATAATTTAGGAATAATTAAAAAGGGCATATTTTCATATAAATTTTGAAAAAAAAAAACCGGCCCAGTGCGAATCGAACTCGCGCGAGTTCGATTCGCACTTGTCACGTCACGGTTTAGCCACGGCACAGTGTCAAATATGATCTTTAAATCGGACACGTTCTTTTTATTCCAGAAATTAATAGATTTAGTTATTTAAAATGCTAGAGTAAAACTCCCCCGCCTCTGCGACTTTTAGTTTAGGAGAAATAATTTTTTGAAAATTACGCTTTTTTTAGTTTCGGAAAAACGAAAAATAATTCTACAATTAAAACTAAGCTACTTATTTAAATTTCACTCAGCCTTATCAAAGACCCTTTCGAATATCCACATTTGAAAAGTTATTCGAGGCTGTGAAAGTTTACAGAAATCGAATTATATTTATTTTTTATTTTTTTTATTTTATTTTTTTTCTCCTAGATCCCATAGTAGTAGGCGGAGATATTTATACCGAAAATAGTTCACTGTTTCCTCTGTCCGTTAAAAAAAAACCGACGCCTAATTCCATGGGATTAAGAAGTTACAGGAGTTATTCGCTATGGGCTAGGGTTTTTACTAGAATGAATAAAAATTTTCCCATTTTTATTTATTTATTTTTGACATTTGATTAATTTTATTGTATTGTTTCGTGATTTCTTTTAATAATAATTAGCTTGTTTTGGTTTTTGTTTTTGTTTTTTTTTTTTTGTTTTTTTTTATGGAAACTGACACGGCTCGCTAAATCACCTACACTACAGCATCCGTGATGTCAGCCCATAACACCGGGAGAACTAGGTATGCATGCCATGTCAGTGTTTCCCTTCATTTCATGTCGGCTACTATGTTTAAAATTGGGGAGGCGTATGTCCAGCAGTGAACACATACACACTGACTGACTAACTGACCAGTCCATATACATCCACTGCTGGGACCATATCACCATTTTGCGGAAAAATAAAAGATTTTGTAAAGTGCCAACCCTATTGCCCGAAACTTGATAATTGCACTAAAATGAGCATAACTTCTTAAACCCATGGAATTAGGCGTCGGTTTTTTTTTAACGGACAGAGGAAATAGTGAACTATTTTCGGTATAAATATCGCCGCCTACTACTACGGGATCTAGGAGAAAAAAAATAAAATAAAAAAAATTAAATAAATATATAATTCGATTTCTGTAAACTTTCACAGCCTCGAATAACTTTTCAAATGTGGATATTCGAAAGGGTCTTTGATAAGGCTGAGTGAAATTTAAATAAGTAGCTTAGTTTTAATTGTAGAATTATTTTTCGTTTTTTCGAAACTAAAAAAGTGTAATTTTCAAAAATTTATTTCTCCTAAACTGAAAGTCGCAGAGGCGGGGGAGTTTTACTCTAGCATTTTAAATAAGTAAATCTATAAATTTCTGGAATAAAAAGGACGTGTCCGATTTTATGGTCATATTTGACACTGTGCACGGTCTAGCTGGCTTAACTAGGCTAGCCTAAAGTGGCACACACGACCAAGGGTTTTTTATCGCGACGTCATGGTTAGCGCAACTCACGCCATCTATGGCGTGTTCTGAAATGCTTCATATTAGTTAAATGTCATGATTAGTTAAAATGCTTCACGCTCTATTCGGTAGATGGCACGCACTTTTTTGGTTTCTTCTATGGGAACCCCCGTTTTACTTTTTAGTATTTTTATTACGGCCATAGGGAAGGGAAGGGACCTACAGTTTTACGTGGAATCCGAACCATGTTCAGCGTTTAAGGGTCGAGCAGTCACCCCATGGGTCACCCATCCAAGTACTGATCGCGCTCAGGGTTGCTTAACGACAGTCGACCGACCGCACCACTGAGCTATCGAGGCCGACATTTTTAATTTAATTTGATTTGACATCCCTCAATGGAAGAAACCTCACAATTCTATGATAAAAAGTCTACAAACAAAATGTATCTTACCTCGGTCCATGATCACCCATCAAAATGAGAAGTGTATTATCCAATACGCCGTCAGCTTTGATGTCCCTCAGCCATTGAGCCAAGCGTTCATCTGCGTTCGTTATAAAGTTGAAATTGTCGTGCGTTATATCTGCGATGAACGTGAAAATAAACTTCTTTGTGTTGGCATCAATCTGCATGAACTGAAATGTTGACATTTTAATTATAACGATACACTAGTTCAAAAAAAACGAAAACAAAACATAACCCGATATTAATAAAAATAAAAAAAAATAAAACACAAAAGCAAAAAAGAGAAAAAACAAATAAAAAAACACAAAAACTTCCTATAACTTAATTAAATTTTATTTGTATTCTTATTTTTTAAAAGCAAATTATGTACATTATGTTTAGAATATTTTCACTGAATTGACAGAAACTTTTACCAGACAGGCCTAGTCAGCGAAGGAGAGTAGACCGCTCCTCGCGAACGCGAGAGGCCGAAACCCTAAATAGGGTGCGCGGAAGCATTTTAAATCACTCACCTATTATAACTATCATCATCATTATACAGGGTGTTGTAACGGCCACTACATTAAATTTAGGAAATTATTATTGGGATCAATAGTAACAAAAAAGTCAAATAACTTTTTTCTGAATTCCACTTAATAAAGTTTTCATATAAAATAATTGATTTATTTAGTGTAAAAAGGATCTAATGCTCCGCACAAACATTGGAATGAAAGGCGCGCGGTGAGTGAGCAATGTCACGATGTAGACAGATTCGGTAGTTATTAATCTGTCTTTTTATTTTTTCCCCCCCTTTCCCGTATTTGATGCTTGTATTTATTACAGAAGAGGGCCTTGAGGTACATCCTAAATATGAAAACTAGAGATACTTGTAGGACAGCGTTCGGGGAGATAGGAATCATGACTTTACCAAGTGCATATGTTTACCAGAACATATGCTATGCCAGAAAATACATTCATGATTCCTCTCTCAATTCCGACAATCATAACTATGACACACGGGGTAAGAATAATGTACAACTAATAAGATATAGATTAGCTAAAACTACAAAAAGCTTTATTTGTAATAGTGTTAGATTTTATAATAAACTGTCTCCTAACATAAAACAATTAGATGACAATAATTTTAAACAACGGATTATTACAGTATTAAGGATGCATTAACTGACCGTAATTTTATCTAAGAGTCTGACTACTGTTTTTCCCACTAACAAATTTTGACAATTCGATACACTTTGTATCATTTGATTTTTAATATGACTTATTACATTTCTTTGTAATAAACGTAAACTAATTGTTTTATTTGAATTGATATAATATGAAATATCAAAATTGACGATGGCACTATACACCAGATATAGGTAATTTAAATAGGCAGTGTGGTCAGATTCTTCAGTATTCATGTTTATGCTGTAAATATTAATGCTCTTGTGAGTGGTAGTATGGGTTAATTATTTGTAAGTTACTATAACATAATACTTATAAGGTACTAACAAAACATTGTGACTTGCGAAGTTTGTTTGTCAGTTCTTCTTCGCATTGAATTTAGAACTGGCGGAATTTTCGACAAGTCCAAGCGTAGGTTACCTACCTATGGATGAAATTATACAATAAACAATATTATGTTATTTAAATTAAAAAAAATTATTTCGAAAATTAGTATCCTGAATAATAAAATACTATCGAAATTCATATTCTTCCTGAGCTCAGATCAATGCACATCTCACTCCCTCTCTCTCTTCTCACCCTTATTTTTTTTACGTGACAGCGAGCAGGGACTAGTGCGCGGAGAGAGGAGACGCGCGGAGGCGGTGCAACGTGAGTTTTCGACCCCAACCGTTCCCGCGCCAGCACGCTCCCCTCGCGCGCATCAAATTACACTTGACGAAAACATAAACTTCAAAAATTAATATCTCGAAAACTTAAGACACTTAAGAAAAAAACTTTATTTACTTTTTTGTATCGGAAAAACATTTGCGCTGGCGAAATTAATGTACTGTATATAAACACTCCACTCTTCTGAGTGTATGCCGTTTTCGCTTTAATTTTTTTTGGGTACTAGGTACTCCTTTACTGAGTAAAATATTTGTACGGTGTGGTGTGTCTTTGCTGCTCTTGATTACTGATTATTTGTGTTTTTGATTTTGTTACTGTTGTGTACCCATCCTGTTTCTTTTTGTATTCACCCTTTTAGGTAGGTTTATGTGTCATTCAAATTATAACATCGTTTTATGATTGTTTTCGTGGAGAGTGTTGCTAGATGTGGCCATACTTTTTTTGCTATTGTACTGTATGTTACTTCACGTACATGTCTGTTTGTTTTCCCATAATATAGAGAAATAGATGGGCAGGGAGTGCGTTCCAAATTTTCCCGGTTCTGTGAATAATAGACCTACAGAACCATACGTGTAGGTCGATTGAATAGGGGTGTATCCCCGCTCACTACGCGTAGTGCGGAGGTGGAATGGGGACGGTGGAATCGCGTTGAACAGCTCCTCCGAATACTCCCTATGGAATAGACGATAGAACACACTTAGGGAGCCGGAAGTTCAAGTCGTGCGACAGTTCGACACCGAGAACCCCGAGGTGGTCGCTTAATTTCAGCGACGAGTTTTGAGAGGAAGGAGCTGGCGTAAACGCCGTTCTCTTCCCACTGAACGCACACACTTGTGTCTTCGATGCGTTGAACACGATCAAGTTGCTCCAGCCCCATTCGGCAATAGACTGGAGGGTTTGCTCGAGTTCAGACACAAGTGCTAGACTCTTCTCGTCCACAACTTTCCGTCCGGCTGAAGGGCGACTGGTGTAGGATCCGTGTACCGTACTGTTGTCTGCATAACAATGTATGTTGCCGAGTGGCGGCATATCATTGATATGCAGAATGAACAGCGTGGGAGACAACACGGAACCCTGTGGTACACCGCCATTCACTTACGTGGTGTCCGATGAGCAGCCGTCCACGAGTACCTGAATGCTACGCCCATGTAGGAAGTCGGTGACCCAGTCACAAAGGCCAGAGGGGATTTCGTACGCCGGCAGCTTGCCCAGAAGCACTTTGTTCCAGACCCGGTCAAATGCCTTGGCAATATCGAGTCCAATTGCCAAGGATTCACCGTACCTTTCAAGCGCTTCCCCTCAAAGGTGAGTGACGTACGCTAGGAGATCACCAGCTGATCGGTTTGGCCGAAATCAGTATTGCCGATCGCTGATGAGATTATTTGTCTCCAGGTACGTCACGAGCTGCGTACTGATAACGCGCTCCCTCATCTTGCAGAGGAGGGAGGTAATTGCTATAGGTCGGTAGTTTGATGGGTCAGAGCGATCGTCCTTTTTTGGGACAGGCTGAACAAAAGCTGATTTCCAAGCTGCCGGCACGCGGCCAGTAGTGTACGAGAGGCGAAAGAGGCGCGTCAGTACGAGAGCCAGCTCGGGAGCACACCTTTTTAACACCAATGCAGGCACTCTGTCTGGTTCACTTGCTTTTCTGACGTCTAGGGCAAGAAGCTCCTTCCGCACAGTTCTCTGTCGGAACTGTACTTCTGGCATGGAGTTCTCACACCTTCAATTCCCCGCAAAAAGAGATACCAGAAGGTCGGCTTTGTCTTTTGCGGAGTGAGCAAATGATCCTCCAGTGCATTGCAGAGGTGGAAGTGACGAGCGGCAGAAATTCGACTCGACAGATTCGGCGAGAGACCAAAACTCACGGCTCCCAGTTGGGTACCGGTTCAGCCTATCGCCAATTCTGCCGATATGCTCGAATTTAGCCCTGGCGATAGCCCTCTTAGTGGATGCTGGATCTGGAGAGGCGGTTGTAGTTCTTCTTCAGTTCCGAGATATTTGGATCACGTCTGGCACGAGCACGTGACCATGCTCGATATGCGGCAGCTTTAGCCGCGGTAGCATCGGCACAGCGCATCGCTTCGCATCGGCACATGAAACGAAAATGTGTGACAGCGCATCAGGTTATAATAATAAAAAAGATAAGAATAACTAGTTCCACACTACAGGATCGTGGTGCACGTTATGGACGAGTTCGCGCGGCGACGACTTGTGCCGCCTCTTCTTCGATGTCGCGAAGCCCTTCGGCAAGGTGTAGCCTCGGTATCTCAGTGGTGCGGCCGGTCGACTATCATTAAGCAACCCTGGGCGCGGTCAGTACTTGGATGGGTGACCTCTCGATCGTTGGAGGCTGACCGCCGTTCAGATTCCACGTTAAACTGTATCGAATTTTGTCTAGCGTTCTCTATCCCTTGGGCACCTTGGGCCATAACTGATAGGGAAGATGAGTATTATGGGGCTGTTACGAACCAATCATTGTTAATAGCCCTAAAAAAATTTAACCGTCTGGCACAACAGCCTCATATCACAAGCTGTACGAGATCGGTCTCGTACCACAAGCTGTACGAGATCGGTCTCGTACCACAAGCTGTACGAGATCGGTCTCGTACCACAAGCTGTAAGAGATCGGTCTCGCACCACAAGCTGTACGAGATCGGTCTCGTACCACAAGCTGTACGAGATCGGTCTCGTACCACAAGCTGTACGAGATCGGTCTCGTACCACAAGCTGTACGAGATCGGTCTAGTACTCATAATACATACTAACCTGTCTAGTAAGATTCATCATAAGCGCATGAGACGGTGTGTCGCCTATGCAGAAAGCACTGTTCTTCCCGTGTGAGTATTTCTTGATGTTGTTGTGGTACTGAGTGAAGAACGGCCTGAGATAGTGGTCTGTCGGCCGGCGTTGGAAGCCGGTGAAGCGGTATTGAAACGTTCCTATCCACGGGCTGTCCTCAAAGTATGCCGTGCGATAGCTGGAATATGTTTTAAAATTGTTGACATTTGGCTTACCATGCGGCGGGTGCCCGACTGGTTTGGGCATCGGCTTCTCATGCGAGAGGTCCGAGGTTCGAATCCGGTCGGCGTGTACCAATGAGTTTTTTTCTGACGAAAAAATTTACGTGCATACCTACACCTGCTGCTGCTGCCTCACAGTTTGGAACAGGTGTAAAAGTTTAGGTCCCTTCCCTTGCCCCTTACAAGGTGGTAGGCTCAAATTGTAGCCGACTGGGTTGGTACCACCGTACTGGATGTAATATGGCCGCATAGCAGCCTCGGTTGTGTTCTTCTCGAGTCCAGTATAGCCTGCAATCCAGGAAAGTCTCCGGTATGGCACCTATCTCCTCCGAGCCGATATTGTCTTGCCAGAGCATGTGCTTAGGCCCGTCAGAATCAGCCATCCATACCGTATTACATTTTAAAAAATCGCCTTTCACTATATCCACGGAGAGAGATGCAGTGGTGGGGCTATTCTTTTCAGACAAGACATAGATGAGGTAGGCACGGTGAGAAAGTGAATCATGGGGATAGGGAGAAGTTGAAAACTATCGACCTATCTCACTTCTTAGCCACGTGTACAAAGTCTTTTCAAGAGTCATCACGAGTCCGCTGACACAGAGCCTGGACCAGTACCAGCCTCGTGAGCAAGCTGGATTTAGGAACGGCTAAGGCACCATGGACCACATATTTACTGTGAGACAAGTGGTGCATAAGTGCGAGGAGTACAACAATCTGCTCTTCCTAGCCTTCGTCGACTATGAAAAGGCGTTCGGCTCAGTTGAAAAATGGGCTGTCGAAAACTCCCTCCTTAGTTGCAGAATCGACCACCGCTACATCGAGGTACTCCGAAATCTATATCGGTCCGCGACGATGACTGTGAGGCTCCACGAGAATACCCAACCCATCCTCCTTGGTAAAGGCGTAAGGCAGGGGGATGTGATCTCACCCAAGCTTTTCACAAACGCATTGGAAGATGTGTTCAAGACGCTTGAGTGGGACACATGGGTATAAACATGAATGGAGATCTTCTCAGTCATCTGCATTTCGCCCATGACACTGTTCTTCTGTCAAATTCCCGAGATCAGCTTTAGATAATGCTGGAAGGCCTTTATACAGCGTTGATGAAGGTGGGTCTGAGGATGAACCAGGACAAAGGTCATGGCGACCGAGGTTATTTGGCCAAATTGTTATTGGGCGAGAAGTGATTCAACAGGTTAAAGAGTATGTATATCTCGGTCAAATTGTGCGGCTTGGTAGACAAGGTATGCTTAAGGAGGTGGAGAGACGAATTCAACTGGATTGGGCTGCCTTCAGAAAGCTAAAATTCGTCCTAAGGTCTGACCTTCCGCAAAATTTAAAGACCCGTATATATGACCAGTGTGTCCTCCCGGTTATGTATGACGTACGGGTGTGAAACATGTACTATGACGGTCGCTGTTGCTGAAAGTTGCCCAGCGAGCAATGGGGCGAGCCATGCTGGGAATATCGCTATGTGATATTGTTTGTAACGAGGCAATCCGCCAACGCACCAAAGTGGTCGATATTGGACACCGGGTTTTATTTTTTTGTATTTTTATGTAAACCAACATGGGTGGCTGTGTCGAGGGACCAATGGTAGTCGACAGAGCCAAAAACCCCTCTCCTCGCGAAACCACGCTCAGTGAGGTGCGATACCAGCAGATTTGCGGACTGTTGCTAGGCTGTCTAGCCCGTTGATACGACGTTTGAAGACACCCAGGTTAAGGGATTCGGGAAACACACTCGCCGGGAGACAGTACCACACCCACCACCCGCCAGGTGGGAAGACGACATCAAGTACGTCGGCGGAAAGGAGTGGTTCCGTATCTCTGAAGGCCGGTAGGACTGGAGGAAAATTGGAGAGTCGTATGCCCAGCAGTGGACGCCTACACGACAACTTGACTGACTGATATTGAGATATTAATGTAAAAATGTAAAATAATAATATTATAATCCCCCGAAGCGCTTAATATTTTTATAACGTGATAACGAATTGATGAACACTGCACGCACGAAAAAGTGTCACGTTCCATGTGAGCCTGTGTGTGCAAGCGAGAGCGCGTAACAAGCGATAGAGAGGCACAATCGGCCTAAGCGTCGGCACGTTATCACGTAAAACTATCGTCCGTAAACCGACTTGACAGACAAGCATTTTTTTTTTTTTGTAATTTAGACATAGCTCACCCGTCGTTGGCGAGCGTGTACCACAGGAAGGGGAAGGTGTCGAGGTGGCTGCGGATGCCGACCCGCTTCCTCACCTCCGGTAGCTCGAGCTCCGTGAGCCCGGTGAGGATGGGGAACAGAGCTGCCGGCGTGCCGTCTCCCACTATGTTGTACCTGCGATTCCACGGGCGTCTCACTCAGGGGGAACTTTCGTGGCATCTTTACTAGGTGGTAGGGTTTAAGCGGCCCGGGGTTTTATTTTTGTGCAGTACATAGAGGTTTTCTAGGGGTCGTACACAAATGACGTAACATATTTTCCAGCCAGGAGTTACGGTCTAAGTTAAGGTTTGTGTTATGTCACAATTTAAAAAAATCTAAATTTGTGCATGTTCAAGTTTTGAATTTTAACTCCCGTGTATTATTTAAGATAATTTAGTTTATTCGCTATATATATAATTCAATGTGAAACCACACTTGAAACCAAATTGTAAATTGTATATTAAAAAATCTAAATTTGTGCATGTTCAAGTTTTGAATTTTAGCTCCCGTGTATTATTTAAGATAATTTAGTTTATTCGCTATATATATAATTCAATGTGAAACCACACTTGAAACCAAATTGTAAATTGTATATTAAAAAATCTAAATTTGTGCATGTTCAAGTTTTGAATTTTAACTCCCGTGTATTATTTAAGATAATTTAGTTTATTCGCTATATATATAATTCAATGTGAAACCACACTTGAAACCAAATTGTAAATTGTATATTAAAAAATCTAAATTTGTGCATGTTCAAGTTTTGAATTTTAGCTCCCGTGTATTATTTAAGATAATTTAGTTTATTCGCTATATATATAATTCAATGTGAAACCACACTTGAAACCAAATTGTAAATTGTATATTAAAAAAATAGTGACTATTTATGTATTATTAAGGCCAAAACTTTTTACAAAGCACCCGTTGTAACGGGATGTAGGGGGTTCTCATGTTTTTCTTCATTTCCAGGTATTGTAATTACTACAACCCTCCGAGTAAAGGCATAGGCACATGTTTTGTAATATAATATAATTACTAGTATCTTCAACACTCACATAGCCTATGTCCATCCTGAATGTTCATTCTAAATATTGGCCATAGATTTTTTTTAAATCGGTAGTTCAGTGGTGCGGTCGGTCGACTGTTGTTAAGCAACCCAGAGCGCGGTCAATACTTGGATCGGTGACCGCTCGACGGTTGCAGGCTGACCGTGGTTCGGATTTCACATTAAACTGTAGGTCCCTTGATTCCGTCCCTTCTTACCTTACATGTTGGTAGGGTTTATCACGACCGGGTCGGTACGACCGCACTGAGCGAAACGTCGTCGGTCGAAACAGCAATGTATATAGTTCGCGTTTTTCGTCCTTTTCAGTGTAGCCGACATGAAATGAAGGGAAGCACTGACATGGCACCTAGTTCACCAAGGTGTTATGGGCTGACATCACGGATGTTGTAGGTGAAGTAGCCAACCGTGTCAGTTTCCATAAAAAATAAAAAAAATAAAAAATGTATACAACAAGCTCACCCTTCCAATATAACCGCTTTGAGCTGCTCTGTCAGCACGCTATAACTGTTGGGCATGCGCCTGATGAAGCCGTTCTTGGAAGTGGAATCGAAGCCGAGTATCAGAATGTTCGGTGTGTGCTCGCGTTCCGGCTGAACCTCACGCGGCTCAATCTCTCTGAAGCCTATAACGAGCCCCTTCCATTTGCTGCACATCAACATTATATAAGGTGAGCGGGGTCCCGTCTTAGGCACACAGAGTTTAGGGCCCCTTTATAGAAGTAAAAAAAAAAAATCAACTGGAAACATCAGTAATTTAATAATCATTATATACGAGTACTAGCTGTTCCCGCGGCTCCGCCCGCTCTCATATTTGACTTCTCTGCTAACCTCATAAGCCATTTAATGTGATGAAATGTACCCTATAATTGATGGGAAGAACCAAGCTATCCGTAGAAGCAAACTGTATTAAAATCGGTTCAGTGGTTTTCGAGTTATAAGCGGACAGACAGACATACATACATACAGAAAGCAGACGTTGGATTTTATTAAAGGTAAGGATATTACTAACTCTGAACATGGAGACATAATTTTAGATTAGAGAAATTACGATGACAAAAAGTGCTTCTTTAAAAGAATTTTGAAAGTGTGAATGGAAGAAGAGAGACGGAGATTGACAGGGAGCTACTTCCATAGACGAGCTGCATGTATCGTGAATGAGTCAGAATGGGAAGAATGTAGTCGAATGGGAAGGAATAGTCAACACCAAGTTATCATTTGACCTTAGCGATAGACGTGGGAGCTGAGAAAGGAAAAACGATCACTTAGTTATTTAGGAGCATTAGGATTAAACAGTGTGCAGTAGAGAAGTGATAGGACACGACTATTCCTGCGAAAGAGGATATCGAGCCACTGCAAACAATTTCGAAAATCTGATATATGATCAAACTTGCGCAAACCAACAAAGATCGGTATCCAACAAGTATCGGATACACAAGTTGAGAAGACGATCAAGTTTGTTAAGTAGCTCTACCTTAAGATCAAGATTGATTGTGCAAGCGTAATTTTTGTAGAGACCAGAATAAAATTCTGAAGGTGTTTGAGATAATGCATGGTAGCAAACAATTTCCGACTGACCTTACTAACCTGCCAGGAAAGCGTCTCATCCATGACGAGACCCAGATTTTTTACTTGCTTACTGTATGGAATGACTACATCGTTGAATTCCAAGGTTGGAAGAGCAGCACGGTCCAATTTAGCAAGTAGTTTTGGAGTACCTAACAAAATGGCCTGCGTTTTTGTCGGTTTCACCAAGAGTCCAAATCGTACAGCTCAGCTAAAAGCTGCGTCAAAGTCAATATACATTAGGGCTACTGCCGTACTGATGTCAACGCCTATACAGCTGCAGGTCATCAGCGTATAGATGGTAGAGACACATTAACACCACGACGATAGTGTTGATGAAGATGGAGAAAAGTAGGGAGAAAGTACGCCGCCTTGTGGCACGCCAGCATTATGTTGCACCAGTCAGAGCAGACACTTTCAACTTGGACAATTTGCTGACGGTTACTTAAATATGAATACCAATCAAGTACCGGCTGCGAGATATTAAGAGAAAGAAAGATGACTAATCGAATGTCTTGATCGACACAATTGAAAGCACTGCTGAAGTCTAGCAACACTAGGAGAGTAAGTTGTCTTTCATCCATCGCATAACGAATGTCATCGGTGATTTTGAGAAGGGCAGTGAAAAGGCTTATGTCATACCGTTACCCAAAAAAGTTCTACTCAATTTAGTGAGTACCAACCTATCTCTATTTTTTTACCATTCCTATCTAAAGTTCTCGAATTTGTAGTTCACCATCAATTAACTAGGTTCGTATCCTCAAATAATCTTGACCTTTTTTTCGTTCAACGCACAGTACCTACTTAACGTACGACATAAGCCTTTTTCCATGAGTTAGGGAAACATCCCGACATTAGGGAAAAATTTATGATGTGGGAGATGCCAGGTAAAATATTCTCTAATATCGGGATATATAGTTCCCTACTCATGTTACCAAAGCCCTAGGCCAGTGGTGCCCATACTTTTTTCTTTGAAGATCTACCTACAAAAAATTAAAGGTTGTGAGATCGACACTTTGTACCAAAGGTTTTCGTTGTTAAATAATTTGTAGTAATTTTTATTTTAATTGAAAACTATGTTACATCGCATCGTTACATGTTTGTTACTATTGCGGCCCTTGTGGAAGGGGACACCACCCGGAAAATGTTAATTCACATCAAATATTATGAATTCTTCCATGTTTCTACGAGTAACTTCTTGCTCTACATATTTTCAGCGATCGACCTAAAAGCCCTAAAAGCCCTTTGCGATCGACCGTTTGGGCACCACTGCCCTAGGCCTTACTTTTGATGGACAGAAGTGTGTGAACGCAAAAGGTGTAGTGTTAGGAGGTTAGGAGGTGTAATTTGACGTATTAGCTTTAATATTGGGATCCATAGATACTGGAGAAGAAGAGAAGTGGCGGTTTAAACAGTTCATGACAATCGAGACACTGACGTCAGAATTACTTTTAGCTAAACCAAGCATTCTCAGGAATTCACACATTTATCATTAGGAGATGTGTTTTCAATGGAATCATGGATATGGCGACGTTTAGTATCTCTACACATTATATTACAACGATTCGTTGCAAGCTTGTACAGGGTTATATTTTCATCAGTAGGCAGACGCCTGTGTTTCCGCTTCAGAGCATCACGCTTGGCCATCACCTTCCCAATTTCGGCATTCAGCCATGGGGCAGGCGCGTGTCTGTCCTTGACAGCTCGAACCGCAGCATGTTTGTTGTAGAGCTCTATGATTTTACCCGACAATTCCTCCATCATGGAGTCAATGCAGTCAAGTGTAGTTAGTGAGGACCAGTCGATACTGGCCGCATCCGCCACCAGAGAGTTCAAGTCCATGCAAGCAAAATTACGCTGCAGAAGAAGAATTTTGAGCTTTACTCTGGGGGGGTTTCATTTTGTATGATAAGAATATAAGATCATGATTGGAAAAACCAATCAACCGGCCATGAGCGCTAAGTAAATCATTACGTGAAGTTATTATTAAATCCAGAAGTGCATGAGAATCTCCATCGTGAAATGTCAGCGCAAGAGGAATAATGTCAAGATTAAGAGATCTAATAATAGAAAGAAGTTTACGGGAATGGAAATCTTCCTTAATTAGGCATGTATTAAAATCATCCATTATTACCAGATGTGTGTAGTCAGGGACAAGGGACTCGAGAAGTTTTTCAAATTGAAAAGTGGTAGAACAAAAGTAGTTCTGTTTCACATACATAATTACCCCCTTTCGGATTTTGTGGTTGGGTTTGCAGCACCCTGTATAATGCACATTTTAATTTTAACAGAAAATATTTGATGTAGTACAAAATTCACGAATCATGTCTGTACTTTTTTTCGAAAGTCCAGACTTTTCCACTATATGGTCAGGATTTTTTAATTTTTCATCTGGCAACCCTACATATATAGGGCTGTAATTAGAAGCGGTACCTTTTAACCCCCTTGCCTTTGCACGAAACCTCAGCGTAGTCGCTTTTCTTCAGCTCATACTCCTCATTCCCTTGCACGACCGTTGGGTTGCCGAGGTCATAGTGGTCATCGCTCACATACAGGATGTCCTTGTAGACGCATTGTATATTCGTCACATTGTCTAGTATCACCTGTTTCACTCGGCACCGATTGAACTGTAAAAAATACAATACATACACACCACACGCTGTATCCCGACAATCGGGGTAAGCAGAGTAATCGGTGTTGCGCCGCAAGTTGCCTTATAAATTACAGCACAACACCGACCACCACGTTTAGCAAAGTATTAAGACAAGACATTTATCAAGCAGCAAGTAGGGCACGAAGACCCACCTGCTGCACGACTCGGTGGAAGGACCGCGCCAAGGTGAGAGGTGGCTACCCTGTCGCCCTTTAGCACGGCATCTTGCCCTTATCCCTTAGTCGCCTTTTACGATATGCACGGAAAGAGATGCAGTGGCACTATCCTGTTCAAGTACAGGTCCCTCAAAACTTTAATGCCGCTCGACCTACCTGCGCAGTCAACGAATTTTAGGTCACCCATCACTCGTAGATCACAAGATAAATTGCTTCAACACTGCACATGCGCGAACCCAAGATGCGAGCGACATTAAAGTCTGTCTACCCTATGTTCTACGAATTATGAGCGTTTCAACTAAAAGTTCCCTTCGGCGTTATGTTGGCTCCACTGTCTATCTGTCAAAACAGAGTTGAGGGTTGTTGTTGTTGTTGTTGTTGATTTGGGGTTGGCTCTAGGCCTGCAAATTAATCCCGCTTGGTTGTGGACCTTCGTGCAAAACCCCTATCCCTTAGTCGACTTTTACGACATGCGACGGGGAGAGATGCAGTGGGGCTATTCTTTTTAAGTACCGACCCCACACGGTAGCGTTGAGGGTTGCTATGTGTACAGATTTACCCTTAATTATCGGTATTTACCGTATTCATTATTCGGTATTTACCGTGTTTATTATTACCAGACATCGGAATCCGCGGGGCACGAATACGACCTTGTTAGGGATTGACTACGGCGATCAATAAACAATCGACACTGTTATCGATACTCATATTTATTTGTTTATTGTATTTTATTCATGTTATATTTCAGACCTGAATACTTATATACCTACAGTACTTATATAAACATGTATACTTTATGTACATATTTATATAAGGTCTTTCAAAATTAGTTCATAGTACGCTAAGGGGGGGCGCTCTGTATCATATAGGGAGTAAAACCTAGATAAAATTGTTTGGACCTTGGGCTTTTTTTAAGTAAAAAATTTTTTTATGTAGGTATTTAAATAAAAAATAGGTGGTTGATTTTTATAACCTAATCCATTCAGTTTCATAACAGTAACAAAAAAGTCTTCATGACCATTATGATGTAACACGTGTAAGTTGGTAAAAAAAATTAAATTCTTTCTATTCCATACTAATAAAACTAAAATTGTGGTTTTTCACAATTTCTGAAAGAAAGAGATATACGTGTTGGAAGACTTTTTTGTTCCTAGGACGAAACCGAAACGATTAAGAAAATTTTTTTTTTACATTTAACATTAAAAAAAAATTATTTTGTGAAAAAAAAAATCTTTGTTCTTCAAAAGTGATCTATTTCCGATTCAGAACCCCCCCTTAGCTTACTATGAACTAATTTTGTAAGACCTATTTTTTTGGACCTTGGCCTTTTTTTTATGTAAAATATTTTTTTATGTGTTTAAATAAAAAAATAGGTGGTTGATTTTTATAGCCTAATCGATTCAGTTTCATAACAGTAACAAAAAAGTCTTCAATATCATTATGATGTAACACGTGTAAGTTGGTAAAAAAAATCAAATTCCTTCTATTCCATACTAATAAAACTAATATTGTGGTTTGAACAGATTTCTATTGTACTTACAAAGTAAATACAACATTTGTTTATTATATCTTATTTTCTATAGAAATACTCTTAGTTTTAATAATCGACATTATTTCATATTATTCTAAAATAACGATAGATTTTCGATATTTGTGGATACATTGTCCCATCACTAAACAACCTTGAATCATTCGTGCCCCGCGGATTCCGATGTATGATTATTACCAGACATCGGAATCCGCGGGGCACGAATACGACCTTGTTAGGGATTGACTACGGCGATCAATAAACAATCGACACTGTTATCGAGACTCATATTTATTTGTTTATTGTATTTTATTGATGTCATATTTCAGACCTGAATACTTATGTACCTACAGTACTTATATAAACATGTATACTTTATGTTAACGATTAAGTAAATATAATACATATTTATATAAGGTCTTTCAAAATTGGTTCATAGTGCGCTGGGGGGGGGGGGGGGGGGGGGGGGGGGGGGGGTTCTGTATCATATAGGGAGTAAAACCTATATAAAATTTTTTTGACCTTGGGCTTTTTTTAAGTAAAAAATTTTTTTATGTAGGTATTTAAATAAAAAAATAGGTGGTTGATTTTTATAACCTAATCGATTCAGTTTCATAACAGTAACAAAAAAGTCTTCATGACTATTATGATGTAAAACGTGTAAGTTGGTAAAAAAAAATTAAATTCTTTCTATTCCATACTAATAAAACTAAAATTGTGGTTTTTCACAATTTCTGAAAGAAAGAGATATACGTGTTGGAAGACTTTTTTGTTCCTAGCACGAAACCGAAACGATTAAGAAAATTTTTTTTTTACATTTAACATTAAAAAAAAAAAAAATTGTGAAAAAAAAATTTCTTTGTTCTTCAAAAGTGATCTATTTCCGATACAGAACCCCCCCTTAGCTTGCTATGAACTAATTTTGTAAGACGTATTTTTTTGGACCTTGGCCTTTTTTTTATGTAAAATATTTTTTTATGTGTTTAAATAAAAAAATAGGTGGTTGATTTTTATAGCCTAATCGATTCAGTTTCATAACAGTAACAAAAAAGTCTTCAATATCATTATGATGTAACACGTGTAAGTTGGTAAAAAAAATCAAATTCTTTCTATTCCATACTAATAAAACTAATATTGTGGTTTGAGCAGATTTGTATTGTACCTACAAAGTAAATACAACATTTGTTTATTATATCTTATTTTCTATAGAAATACTCTTAGTTTTAATAATCAACATTATTTCATATTATTCTAAAATAACGATCGATTTTCGATATTTGTGGATACATTGTCCCATCACTAAACAACCTTGAATCATTCGTGCCCCGCGGATTCCGATGTATGATTATTACGCTTACATTATTAGGTAATATAATCTTCACAATCTGGCAACACGAATTTAAGCACTGACAGTGGAGTCAACATAACGGCGAAGGGAACTTTTAGTTGAAACACTCTCTAGGTCGAGCGGCATTAAATTTTTAGAGAACTGTCCGGGCTAAACATTTTTTTTACGCTAAATTAGCGACCACCCGTGGTGCCGAGCCTCGAGGCGAGCCGAGCCACTTTCACCCCCGAGAAGGTACCAGTCCGGCTCGGAGGCGGACTAATGTCGCTGGGGAAAGGCTATTAATAACACGCGATTAAAGATCCGTGGATTGTAGGACTGGTGAAAGATATTCCCCGGAAGCCTGTTCCACACTTTTGCAGTGCGGTAACTGCAACGAAACTGTACAATATTCAATATTCTTACCTTACAATAAACCCAATCGATGCCTGTACAGACTATCGGAGGAAAGCCCTCGTCAAACTTTGTCATTTCCAGAGCAAAGGGGTCAAGCCTTGGTACGTCACATCCGGTCCCTTTGTCCTCCTTCAAAGCCTCCTGTATCCGCTTCTCTATATATCTACAACAAACCGGAACAATTCAGAGTTCCGCGAACGACACCCCCGTTAGAAGCATGTTAGTGCAAGCGAATGCTGTTAGTTTTACGGTTGAATACATAGATAGGATAGGTAGCTTATTCCATGAGGAGTACTCGGAGGAGCTGTTTTAACGCGATCCCGCCATCCCCTTTTCACCTCCGCACAACGCGCACTGCGCAGCGATTCCATCCCTATAGTGGCGGATCCCCAGGTGAAGCATGTGAGGCGCCGCCTCACTTAATTATCTTGAAGGTAAAGAAAAAAAAATCAACATGGATGTTTATTTATTGCTAGACTTTGGGCATGTCCTGTCCTCGAAGCGAAAACTGCAATACAACATTAATAAAATGCTATTATGTAGGTGGTGCCTCATTAAAATTCAATGGCCAGAGCCGCCGCTGCCTACACGCTCTGGACTTAACGCGGATGTGTACCAATCTGTACTGCAGATCTTTCCTCCACAGAACCGGTAAAATCTAGAACGCTCTCCCTGCACACATATTTCCCCCCACGTGTAGTCTCTAGCTCTTCAAGAGAGGCGTCAATAGGCAGCTGTCAGGTCGGCATGGCATTCTCCACCCCCGCGTACAACGGAATGTTCATGGGCGTCGATAGACTCCTTATGGGTGGCTTCGAAATTTCAAGTCTATAGCTCAAGTTAATTGAAGTTTCAAGCCTGTAGTCTCAAATCGCTTAAACATTTCATAACTAAAGTGATCTAAGACGAGAACTTGGCACATGCACCGGTGCAGCGACTCAGGCAAATTTAAATGAAATATATTATTTATAGGTATAATGCGCGGGGCGTATCTCGGCGTGTCGCCGCCGCAGCGGCTCGTCAGTGTTCTCCCTCGCACCCGCATCGTACTTGTATAGTGTATGCACGTGGCGGGTCGCCCGCTGCGGCGACGACACGCCGAGACCCGTTCCGCCCATTACAGTTTTAATTTATTTTTTTTTGTTTTTTTTTTTATGTTTAGTTTATAAATTATTTTAGTTTAGTTTTTCATATTGCTTAATTTTAGTTTAATTGTATTGTTATATTGTATGATTGTGTCATGATTTTGAATAAAATAAGACGAGACAGAAGTTAACTTTCTCCATACAAAAACATCTTTCGGCATTAATGTTTTCAAGCCCCCTAAACCTTATCAGATTTTTTATTTATTTTTTTGTCTTTAGGAAAGTCCAATCTACGTTCCTATAATTTTTTTGTTTAGATGAAATATAACTACAACACCGGAGCTAAAAATTTGTATTTCGACTGAAAAGAAAATATTTTTTTATTTTTTGATGTTATGAAGTTCTTTTTGCTTTCTGCTTTATTGAGACGTATTGAGACATCCATCACTTTAGTTAGATCAATGATATTTTAGGAAAGATAGATTATCTATATGACATTCAGTACTCACACATGGCACGCCCTTGAAAAGTTGAGAGGAAGAACTATAAAGTGATGCGCCGACTCGAATAGTCTTATTCAAATTATTAGAATTAGTGCAGAATCTCATTACACACGACGGCATTTTCGATGTGTTAGTGGCTCGTGGTTAGCGGTCCGAACGCGTGCGTAGTTGGTGGGCGACTAACTTCAGATAGGACTGTGGTCTTGTATTTAATGTGCCGCTTGGGAGCTCAGATAACCTATCTACCTCGTTTTAACTTATAATATCATTGGTTTAGATATTCAAAAAATTAATAGGCAGGAACATAGATTCGCATCTTGCATGGAGAAAGTTAACTTCCGTCTCACCTTAAGTGTCAAGATTGGTGCCACGACATGGTAGGGGACTGAGTTTTTTTTTATTTAGGGAAACTGACACGGTTGGCTACATCACCTACAACAACCGTGATGTCAGCCCAGAACACCGGGTGAATTAGGTGCCATGTCAGTGCTTCTCTAGTACACTTCAATGTAGTTAATCTGAATTGTATCAATGTAATAGTAATCGTTTTCCTGTGTAGTTTTACACATTAATGCTCCTGTTGTATTTTTTGCCGTATGTATTCATAATCACAATCAGCATACATCGGAATTCGCGGGGCACGAATGATTCAAGGTTGTTTAGTGATGGGACAATGTATCCACAAATATCGAAAATCGATCGTTATTTGAGAATAATATGAAATAATGTCGATTATTAAAACTAAGAGTATTTCTATAGAAAATAAGATATAATAAACAAATGTTGTATTTACTTTGTAGGTACAATACAAATCTGTTCAAACCAAAGAGATTTTAATGATACGTCATTGGTTCAAACCACAATATTAGTTTTATTAGTATGGAATAGAAAGAATTAGATTTTTTTTACCAACTTACACGTGTTACATCATAATGATATTTTAGACTTTTTTGTTACTCTTATGAAACTGAATCGATTAGGCTATAAAAATCAACCACCTATTTTTTTATTTAAACACATAAAAAAATACTTTACATAAAAAAAAGGCCAAGGTCCAAAAAAATAGATCTTACAAAATTAGTTCATAGTAAGCTAAGGGACCCCCCCTGTATCGGAAATACGTAGACGGAAAAAATGGAAATAGATCACTTTTGAAGAACAAAGAATTTTTTTTTTACAAAAAATTTTTTTTTAATGATAAATGTAAAAAAATTTTTTTCCTAATCGTTTCGGTTTCGTGCTAGGAACAAAAAAGTCTTCCAACACGTATATCTTTCTTTCAGAAATTGTGAAAAACCACAATTTTAATTTTATTAGTATGGAATAGAAAGAATTTAATTTTTTTTACCAACTTACACGTGTTACATCATAATGGTCATGAAGACTTTTTTGTTACTGTTATGAAACTGAATCGATTAGGTTATAAAAATCAATCACCTATTTTTTTATTTAAATACCTACATAAAAAAATTTTTTACTTAAAAAAAGCCCAAGGTCTAAAAATTTTTATATAGGTTTTACTCCCTATATGATACAGAACCCCCCCTTACCGTACTATGAACTAATTTTGAAAGACCTTATATAAATATGTATTATATTTACTTAATCGTTAACATAAAGTATACATGTTTATATAAGTACTGTAGGTATATAAGTATTCAGGTCTGAAATATGACATGAATAAAATACAATAAACAAATAAATATGAGTATCGATAACAGTGTCGATTGTTTATTGATCGCCGTAGTCAATCCCTACAAGGTCGTATTCGTGCCCCGCGGATTCCGATGTCTGATAATCAGCATGAAATTAATGCCTTGAATTTATTATTATTTTTTTACTTAAAAATACAAGTATTATTTGTGTAAATTTGATATATTTCCATTACCATTATAGTTGTATTTTAAGCTATGAAACGTTATATTTAAAAACTAAGCTTATAAATGAATTAAATATTTAATACGTATAAAATATATTTGTATCTACATATTTGGTCCTCCCACATGTTGGTAAAATTTAATAATTCAAAACGGTCCCCATGCGATTTTGAATTTTCAGGCTTTCTGGAGTTAAGAGGCAGTTGGCAGTACAAATAAAAAACATTTATAAAAATTATTAATTATGACTATTTTCATACATTGCGGTGATGAAAATTAGTAAAAAATTTTTTTTATATATATTTTTATATATATTTGGAAAATCAACAGTTTATAGTACATACATATAGTTGCCAGCGGTCTTTCATATAAATTACTAAACCAGTTAAAGATTTTGTCGTGTTTACATTAAAGCCATTTACAAAAATTTTTTACAAAAATTTTTGTACCACAGTGCCGTGAAACTAAGAAATTAATACAGTTGACATTTCGTATTATGCAATGTGATTTTGTTTTAAATAGAATACTTGTTTATTATGAATGACGAGTTAATTTCAACTGCTTCGAATACCCCAAGTAAATTTGTATCCATTACGCAATAGCGAAAAAAATTATAAAGAAAGCAAATATGGCCAATTATAAATTCAAGCACCATTTATAATTCCGCACATTTAAAAAACGAATTGCCAACTTACTCAATAACCTCTTCTCTGAAAACAAAAAACCAAGAAAAAAACACGATTAGATCATTCAAAAATACTATGCACTATCACATGCGCATAACATGCAAGTAACATCGCCAGTCTAAATCAAAGGAATGCTGGCATACAAGATAATAATTAGTACAAGAAATTTGGACATCACGTCTTGCGGGGTTGAAAAAAAAAGTACATTTCCTTTATATAAGGTGCTTCGTTATTTATGTCAAAAATTTCGGGAGGGTTACATAGCACTCAAATAAACAACGTGTTTATTTGAGTGCTATGTAACCCTCCCGAAATTTTACACACACAAAAAAAATAAAAAAAATATATGTTTTTATTAGCATTACTTTTCGAGAAATTTAACAAAACATGTTTGCTACCTAAACATTTAACCTGTGTGTAACAGTAGGTAACTTGCATTGTACGGGGTCAATGACCGTACTATGTTCAAACGCAGAACAGCTGTTTGTTGTAAGTAAGTCACAAGGTCACTATGATTGGTTTTTACAGCTGCATATTTGATTTTATTTTTTTGTTAGGAGAAAAAATGCTTCTATAAACATATGTTTTTTTTTACGTAAAGTGTTTATTTGAGTGCGTATGTAACCCTCCCGAAATTTTTTACATAAATAACGAAGCACCTTATATTATTAAATATTTAAAAAGCGGTCAAGAGCGAGTCCAGCTCGCACAAATTATGGTTCCGCACTAAAACAAAAATATGTTTTTTCCACAAAAAATATTACATTGCCGAAAAAACCTGCACTTTTCCTGTAATCTATGGCTTAATATCTACTAATCCAAGAACCTTAGAAGAAGTAGGGAGGTCGGACTGTCCAAAGCTAATGCTGGTATGAGAACCAGCGTCGCCGAGCTCCGCGGGTAGCGGAGGGGGCGGCGCGCGCTCTGATTGGGTGGTATCGCGCTCGGATTGGGTGGTAACGAATGTTATTGGTACGTTTTTACTAATATCGTTTTACGCTGGCGTGGGGAAAGTCCGACGTCCCTATACCTCTTCTAACGTTCTTGTACTAATCGTATGAAAGTCAAAATGTTAGCTAAAGGCTAAGACCACCACGTTTAGCAAAGTATTCGGACAAGATAACTATCAAGCAGCAAGTAAGGCACGAAGACCCACCCGCTGCATGACTCGGTGGAAGGACCGCGCCAAGGTGAGAGGTGGCTACGCTGTCGCCCTTTTAACACGGCACCTTGTCCTTATTCCTTAGTCGCCTTTTACGACATGCACGGGGAGAGGTGAAGTGGGACTATTGTTTTTAAGTACCGGCCCCATACGCACAATACAATATTTGGTTTTCTATGCAAAATAACTATAAACCTACATACACATATGTACATTTTGTGTATGGTAGTTAATTTTCACAAACAAACCGTAAAAGCGGACGTCCTTATCAGTTTTATGATAATTTTTACGATACAGCGAAACATTGTAAAATACAAAACTATACTATTCTTTATGAATTATATTATTATTACATGCAAGGTTAGTTATAATCGCTTCATGCTAGTTTATCAAGGTATTTGCCGAAGAAAACATTTCACAAATTTTAATGCACAAACAACCTGTCGACAAAAGGCGAACTCGAAAGGAGGATGGGCAAAAATGTATGAGAGTTGGTCTACCCCTCCTCTAACAATGAATCGGTGGCGGAGTCGGAGGAATTGGACGAAGTTTTTTACTTACAGTAATCTTAAATGTTAGTATTTAGTTTTTCTTTATTTATTAATTAGGTTAATTTTATCAATGTTATACATTTGTTAGTTAGGTTTTAATTATTTAGTTATTAGTATCTTCATTTACAGCTGTTTATATTATTAAAAAATATATCAATAAGGAGACAATGAATGATATATCAATCTAAAGGTATTTCCAAGAAAACCATTTTGTCCAAACATACCTAACATCTGTTGTTAGTACTTTACGAGTTAAATCACTTTAAGTTCTATAAACATAGAACCTTATCATAGTAATATTTTTACCTCTGTACGATGATCATCGTTCTAGGAAGGATAAGTACTTAGAGCGAAACAGTTCCAAAATGACCGAGCGGTGTTGAAGCCGTAATGATTAAAATACAATTTTTTTGGTTTCAATACCGCTCGGTCATTTTGGAACTGTTTCGCTCTAAGTACTTACCCTTCCTAGAAAGATGATCATCGTACAGAGGTAAGCATATTACTATGATAAGGTTCTATGTTTATTAAACTTCTTGAACCGTAATAGGTAGCCTGTTGAAATTTTCACAGAATATGTGTTATTATGACCAATATAAAAACAAATAAGAAAAATAAGAAAAAGTATAAAATTCACGGGGTTCCCCATACAAGAAACTAAAAAGTGTATGCGCGCCATCTACCGAAAAGTGTATGAAGCATTTTAACAAATTCATAGATGGTGTGAGTGGCGCTGACCATGACATGGCGATACGGAACCCTCGGTGCGCGAGTTCGACTCGCACTTGGCCGGAAATAGTGGACACTCTTACTATGTAGGCAGTGGCAAACACTTATGTAAATGTATAAAGCTTCTTGCCAGTTCTTCTTCGCTGTGATAATGGAACTGGCCTACACACCATTCCCACGTCCCATAGGTCAGCCAAAATGAAATGCCGTATAGCGTTAAGCTCGCCTTTTGTATAAACATTGTTCTTGTTAAATTAGTCTGTACAATAAAGAATATTTACATTACCTATATATTAACTTTTTCAGCATAACAGTTTATTTGCTTCTCATGCACATGCGTGCAAAGGTTAGCCCTACTACTGCAGAAATAAAACAGTTAGGTATTATTAGTGGTTTAGTAGATTTCAAGAAAAGGATCATTACCTATTAGTAAGAGATTTTGGTGATTTCAACTTATTTTTATTAGATTTAATTTTGTGAGGTGCAGGTTTATTGTTAGATATTATTGTGTGCGCCAATGTCGACGGTTTCACACGCTGCCCATTTCCGGGTGGAAGTCCAGAGAACACTACTGAAGGTCTACGAAGGACAAAACACGCAAAGCATAGAGCAAACGCCACAGGCTACAAACGTATAGAAAATGCATCAAATTGTCAAAAAGATGAAAATTAATTAAATATTTTATCCATTCCACACTTTGCAAACGTTGAAGGTACACGCCACAGGCTACAAAAGTACAGAAAAGGCATCAAATTGTAAAACAGATGAAAATTCAAAAATAATATATTTGTTTTTTTTTTTTTCAAAAAGCGAGTTTTCGGGGGAATTTTTGATAAAGTAGGGGGAAAATTCATATGGCCATCTGGCAACACTGGTACATACATGCATACTCCACGCGCCACCACCGTGATTCCACGTTTAAAGAACAGCGGCAGGAGTGCAAAGCGACTCCTACTACCCCCCAGAATTTTTTTCAGAAATATAATTGGGCCTTATCACAATATTCAAAGAGTGTGTATTTTAATGCCAAAATTTCGTCGCACTACCGTTCTAGCTTAGAACGGGGCGCTTCGGTCACCTTTCGGTGCCGCTCCAGGCGGTGAAACAGCGGCGCTTGAGCCTCGGATAAATAAAAATTCATAAATGAAATTATATGTGAAAACTTCCTGATAATCGTCGAATGAACTTATTGCAAAGCAAACGAAAGACAGCAGGCGCGCCATACTGCCTGGAGATGTTCAATTTCACCGCGAGTTATATGTGACATGAATAACAATACATTCTTGTCGACACCCCAAATGTGATGGCGCGTCACCCTAACCAGAGGTTGGGAAACCCTGCTATAGTTAACCACATGTAACTTTGTATTAAAATTTTTGTTATTTTTACTTTTTAAGGTAAGCAGCTTTTTTCCTTTAACATAGGATAGTATTAATAATACTGCTTCTTCATAGAGTAATGCTGTGCATTTTTGAACGGCATATAATAATAATTATGTTGTTATGTTCTTTTATAAAAATCACATTTTGACAAGTTTCAAACATTTCTCAACTGTTTTAAAGATGAATAAAAAAAATGTGTTTGAAACAGTTCAAAGATGTTGATGGAGTTTTTTTTTAATCTGTATTTGTCAAATACATACGCACACACACACACACACACACACTGAATAACTTTAAAATGCATGTTTTAAATGTAGAACAAAATATGAAGATTTATTAAGGTTTATAAATCTTTAAAATATTTTATTATTAGTGATGGTACATTCCGTTTACGGTCTAGTAATGTAAGGCCCACTTGCACCAACACGAGTTTAAAGTTAAGTAGCGAGTTATGGATTTAAACGCGGTTCCCACAGTCAACGGGTGCTAGCTTAAACTGGTTTAGCGAGTTAAACTGGTTTATATATTAAATTTGTGTTGGCGCAAGTGGGCCTAAGAGCTTTAAGTTAATAAAATACCACAAATTAAAATACCTTTTAGTCAGGTTTTGGTCCAATACAGTTTCTTGTTGAAAAAAATAATATACTATGAGTAGGATTATTGGAACTATAATGCAGAATGAGGTCCTTCTGGATCGCAGCCACCATCTGCCGAAGACACCCATCTGTGCACACAAACATTGTGTTTTTATATATATTTTTAGGGCTTTTAACAATGATTTGTTAGGCATTGTTAGACTTGTAGTTGAAATATACGAAAATATAACTACAAATTTACAATTTTAAGATCTTTCTTTTACTAGTGCAGTGCTGTGAGACCTTGTCACCAAAATTCCTGATTCTAGGTTAACGGGAAATACCCTTTAGGTTTTGAGTAGATTTGAGTTTGCGAGTATTAAAAATATGACATAAATGGCCGTATCTTTTGATTGTGTTGATTTAGATATTTTAGTTGACATAGACTACGAATAGTTTGTGTTTTCCGACCAGTTCAGTGTAGTCAGCACGATCAAAGGGGGAAGCACTGACATGGCACTTAGTTCACCCGGTGTTATGGGCTGACATCACGGACGTTGTAGGTGATGTAGCCAACCGTGTCACTTTCCATAAAATAAAAAAAACAACACCGTAACATTGCTTAAAAAAAATAATTATGTTCAATTTAGTAGAACGGCCAGACATGCATTTGTTACGGAACCCTACATTCATTTTTCAGAACTTAGTAGAATGGACAGACATAACCGTGTTACGGAACCCTACTTTTATTATAAAAAATAACTGTCGGAGGACCTTGGTTGAAAATTGTAAAATTTAGTAGAACGGACAGACATGCATTTGCTACGGAACCCTACATTCATTTTGAAATAAATGTAAAATTTTGTAGAACGGACAGACATGCATTTGTTACGGAACCCTACATTCATTTTGCAGAACTTAGTAGAATCGACAGACATAAACGTGTTACGGTACCCTACTTTTATTATAAAATAACCGTCGCAGGACCTTGGTTGAAAATTTTAAAATTTAGTAGAACGGACAGACATGCATTTGTTACGGAACCCTACATTCATTTTGAAATAAATGTTAAATTTAGTACAACGGACAGACATGCATTTGTTACGGAACCCTACATTCATTTTGAAATAAATGTTAAATTTAGTACAACGGACAGACATGCATTTGTTACGGAACCCTACATTCATTTTGCAGAACTTAGTAGAATGGACAGACATAAACGTGTTACCGAACCCTACTTAACAGTTGCACTCCGGGAGTGCCGGCAGATCCCGTGCCACTCTAACTTAACCCTTAATGCAATGAGTTAAGGTTTCATTTTAAAAATGACGCTGACGCAATGTCGCGATGTCGCGAGTTATAAATTTTTTACCCACCTAAAAAAGTGCCAAGCGCCGCTAAAGAAGTTTTCACTTCAAAAACCTCAGGGTTATCCCCTTTCAAATAAAAAAAAAAGAATTTTTAAAATCGGCCCACAATTTGACGGAGTAATCGCGTAACAAACATCCAAAAAAAGAAAACATACCGTCGAATTGAGAATCTCTTAGGTCTAAAGTAAATTGCTCGTGAAGACAAATGCAACGAGCCCAAACACGATGGGTTTATCATGTGTAGTTTAGGAGTTCCTATGGCCACTTTCTGTCTCCATCATCAGACCAGATCGACTGGTACTCGGGGTCGGGCTGGTACTCGTACCATAATAAATTAAGCGCACCTGGCCGGTCGGAAAAGATAAAAAATTTCAAATTTAGAATATTCATGAAACAAGGGTCCGAATATGTATCACTAGTATATCGATTCATGTATTTCAATAGGACAGAGAAAATTTCAAAATATTAGGTATTTAATACTTTTTAGTTCTTTTTTTTTTGTTTTTTGGAAATCGGTTTTATATTTTTTAAAACAGTTTTTATTTCATTCTTTGTAGTAATATTACATAAAAAAGAATAATCGAAATCGAATAATCGAAATCGATTGAAGTGGTACAGAATTATTCGCCATATGTGTCAGACTGCAAATTGCTGAATAAGTCCACATCACAAAAGTTTTGCTGAAGGTAACCACACACCATACTAATTTATCAAACTGAAAATAGCCGAAAACAACCACATCACAAGTTTTGCTGAAGGTAACCACACACCATAGTATTATGTTGATTTTTCGAAAACCACTGAACCAATTTCGATAAAATTGAAATGGGACCACCTCGGAAGTATGACCTAACAAACACAAAAAGAATTTTCTAAATCGGCCCTCAATTGACGGAGAAATCGCGTAACAAACATAAAAAAAAAAATAATAAATAAATAAAAAAAAAACATACAGTCGAATTGAGAACCTCCTCCTTTTTTGGAAGTCGGTTAAAAATGTCATGCTATACTCAAATCAAAACCAACGTGCAGCTCGCACTACAAAATTGTATGGCTTAGTGTAGGGAGATTCCCTTCACCAAGCCATAAAACTTTATTATGCGAACTGCACGTTTGTTTTGATTTGAGTATAGTATTTCTTCTAAATATATCATTACACTAAACCAGCGGTTCTCAAACTTTTTTGGTGATGGAACCCTTCTGAAAAGCGAAATATTTGACGGAGCCCTAATAAAGTAAAATTTATCTTTGTGCATTCTTTATTAATAATCATATTACAATGTAACAGTTACTTACATAATATTGTAATAAAGAGAAAGTCAATAATTAAATATCTAATGGATCGAGCTGAATCGAGCCAGAGAGGAGCAGTGTATTTTTGATTTAATTTTTTTCGTATTCTCGCGGAGCCCCCACAGAGGTTCCGCGGAGCCCTAGGGCTCCGCCGAGCACACTTTGAGTATGGCTGCACTAAACTATTCGCATCGTTTTTGTTCACATTTGTTTTGTTTTTATACATTTTCTGGCGGTTTCGGGTGCGACATACCCCTGGTAAAATTTTCTTTTGGCGTTGTTTTTGAGTTTAAAATAGGATGTTATTTAATTATTTAGCCTTGTGATATATTTTTGGGCTAATAAAGTTATGAATGTGTTATATTTAAATTTGATTTGTTGAAAATAGATAAAGTATGTATAGTATATTTATATTTTTGCAGAAAATGTCCTCGGTGGACGGCAGCAGGGAAGATGAGCAAGGTACACCTCCTAACAAGGTGCAATGATACAGAAAAAAGGGATTTAATAAATTTCCCAGAAATATTCGAAAGTCCATAAAAAATACGAATATTCTTTAAGATTTGATCCATATTTTTTTTATTTAAAACTGTATAATTGTTTTTAAAGTAGGTACTTATTATATTTTTATAAATTGTTATTGTCATAAAAGTGTGTTAAATGTAGGTTTAATGATGGTTAGAAGTTCATATAATCACACGCTGTCGCACCCGTAACCAAGCCTGTAGCACCCGTAACCCGCTTAATATTTAATTTTTCAAATAAAAGTGCAAAAAGCATGAGTTGAGACATTTTACTTTAGTTTATTCTTTTGTACATTCGAATTTTTATTCTTAATTTTTTCATGTACTTTCACAGAGTTTTTAGTATTTTTAAATGCCCTCAAAAATTGCATTAAAAATTTAAAAAAAAATATACCGATTTAGCATTATTTTCCTATCTACTTTATTTTATGGCTAATTTTAAGTTATATTTTTCTATGAAATGTAAACCTATTTATCTTTTATGAATAAATAATAATATTCACTGAAATGTCAATGAATTTGTTCTAAATGTCGCACCCGTAACCATGGAATGGCCGTTAACTGACTATAGGTGGAAATCGAGTTTACCCATCAGCTCACTTCGGGGACGCTCCTCCCCCGAAACTTGGTGAAATTATCTTTCCACTATGTGGAACGAAATGACAACACACACAAACAAGCTAAAAAAAGTTCTGATACTTGGACTAAGGTTACTTGCTTTTCATTATTTTTTTTATGGATAAGATACCTCGATAAGGCCTCATACTACGTTATTCGGTTTCAATGGCAGTGTTTGTCACCTAAAATTCGGTATATAAATATGTAAAGACGAATTGCAAATTTTAGGTTAGAAAAATTTCAGAAATTTAAGGCGTGATTTATTTTTCCTGGAGTTAAAAAATTGCCGTCTGTGCTTTTAAATAAGTGCATCTTCGCGTGTGTTACGTCGTTCTGTGGCTAATTTCGTCAGTCTTACGTGGCAAAAGAGTTAAATGATCAGAGTTTATTAATTTACAAAATATTTGAGTTTATGTGAGCAAGCGCGCGCCGCGCGGGGCCGAATCTCTGCGCACCGAAAATGGCATAGGACGCATGTTTTTAAAGTGTGAACTCAAATTATGCAATAACTTCAATATTTTTACTACATTTAATTGTGTGGGAGTGGAAGGTGATTTTGGGGGAGGTTCCAGGATACTACGCATTACATACATCGTACTTGAGATTTAAGTACTCACTTTTGAGATTCTGTTCCTCTTCTACGCACACCGGCCAGTCGCCTTTCGCCGAGGCGCTATAGAATAGAAATTGGGCTTTCCTAGTTTCAATGCATGTTCGGCGAATGTTTTTCCGGCCCGTGTGCGTTTTCTGCCTCCGCGCCTCCACTCCACCCACCGCCTATATTACTATACTCTTTGCCCACCGCTCAATGCAATAGCAAATAATTAATAATCTTTCTAACGCACGTCACGTGTCTGACTTTGACAGCGCCAGTGTGCCATCCAAAGAGTAATATTCGGAATAGGGTTGCTAATGCTCGGTGCGCCACCTGAAAGCCATTGTCGTGCCTGCTGTTCCTGCGATCCTGCGGAACCACTCCTTGAAGTGATAAATAAATGATGTTTTGGTGGTTTAAAAAAAAATAACAAGGGTTAATATATAGAAGATGCGTCGCTACGCGATTATAACCTAATTTTGAGGCGGTGCATGTCGTTTTTGTTACAAGTTTGTATTTCCGAAAATAATTCTTAGGTGGTTATAAAAAAAACTAAACACCCTAAAACAATTTAAACACCGTAGCATTGCGTAAAAAAGAAAAAAAAAGCAAAAAAACAACAAAAAAGATTTGGTGGGATTCGAACCCATGGTCCAAAAAATGCAAACCTCTTAAAGTGATAAATAAATGACTCCTTGAAGTGATAAATAAATGATGTTTTGGTGGTTTAAAAAAAAATAACCCTAACCTAATTTTGAGGCGGTGCATGTCGTTTTTGTTACAAGTTTGTATTTCCGAAAATAATTCTTAGGTGGTTATAAAAAAAACTAAACACCCTAAAACAATTTAAACACCGTAGCATTGCGTAAAAAAGAAAAAAAAAACAAAAAAACAACAAAAAAGATTTGGTGGGATTCGAACCCATGGTCCAAAAAATGCAAACCTCTTAAAGTGATAAATAAATGACTCCTTGAAGTGATAAATAAATGATGTTTTGGTGGTTTAAAAAAATAACCCTAACCTAATTTTGAGGCGGTGCATGTCGTTTTTGTTACAAGTTTGTATTTCCGAAAATAATTCTTAGGTGGTTAAAAAAAAAACTAAACACCCTAAAACAATTTAAACACCGTAGCATTGCGTAAAAAAGAAAAAAAAAAGCAAAAAAACAACAAAAAAGATTTGGTGGGATTCGAACCCATGGTCCAAAAAATGCAAACCCTACATGCTTACCACCTGAGCTAACAAGTTACTTAAACGACCAAACGAATATCCGCTTCTATTGGTTTGCTCCGGGCGAAGGAGTAGGATCGCAGGACCAGCAGGCACGACAATGGCTTTCAGGTGTCGTACGCTGCTAATGCTAAGCTAACCCAGAACAACAGAACAACAACCATAGCAAAATTCTCGTACAGGTTTTTTTAACTGACATGTTTGTATACATCATCAGTCATTTCATCATAATCACCTACATTATCAGTAATGTCAGCCCATAACGCTTTGGTGAATTAGGCCACCTAACACTGAACTGGACGGAAAACACGAACTACATATTTACATAGCCTTTTCGCCCGTTCTTTCATTCAGTGCGGTAAAAAAATAAGAAAACAAATCTGAGTTATTTGTTTTTTATGTTAATATAAGCATTTTATTGAAAAACGTTGAAAATGGACATCTCGTACAACATTTTTAGGTTTTCAAATATAATTGTTCAAATTTTTGTATTACTAGCCCAAATAATTCTGCTATTGCACTATCCCAAATAAAACCAGAATGCCTGTAGTTTTACCACAAAAAAAACTCAGCAAAAAAATACTAAGTTTAATTTTGGTTAAAATTTTGAGAGAAAATTAAGGTTAAAAATTAAAAATTGAGGTTTACTTTGAGACTTCATGGTATAAAAAAATGTGCCATTCCGCAATTCTCAGCGGAAAAGAAGTTTAAATGAAACGAATTTGTAAGAAACATATATTGGTAATCTGTGTAAGAAACGATTGCACAAAAATTATTACCTACTCTAAATAAAATGTTCGAACTCTCTGCCACCGGCAATAATATATGCACGACATCGCTTTAAAACTACCTTTTCACCAATCGTGCATATCTTCGTTGATCTGTTCGGCAGCATCCAAAATACCTCGACGTAGTTCGACAATTTGTTGTTATGAGTTACAAACACAGATGAACTCGCAGTCGGAACCGATGTAGCAAGTTTTCTATCGCACACAAACACAATTCACACGGACGTATTTTTTTTTTTTTTTTTATGGAACCTGACACGGTTGGCTACATCACCTACAACATCCGTGATGTCAGCCCATAACACAGGGTGAACTAGGTGCCATGTCAGTGCTTCCCTTCATTTCATGTCGGCTACACTAAACTGGACGGAAAACACGAACTATTTACATAGCCGTTTCGACCGACGTTTCGTTCAGTGCGGTGGTACCAACCCGGCCGGGATAAACCCTGCCACCTAGTAAGGTAAGAAGGGAAGGGACCTACAGTTTAACGTGGAATCCGAACCACGGTCAACCTCCAACGGTCGAGCGGTCACCCATCCAATCACTGACCGCGCTCAGCGTTGCTTAATAACAGTTGACTAACCAACCGCGCCACTGAGCTACCGAGGCTGACGAATTTTCTTATCCCTTAGTCGACTTTTACGACATGCGACGGGGAGAGGTGCAGTGGGGCTATTCTTTTTAAGTACCGACCCCACACGGTACATATTATATTGTCGGTACGTATTATATTGTCAGAAGTGAAAGACTCATAAACATAGTGCGGTGGCACCGTAGTAGCGCCTTACAGTAAGTGCGTTGCGAGTGAGTTCGCGTCGCGGTTATAAAATAATCTGCGATCGGAGCGGTGGCTACCACGCGGCCTATACGAGGCGCGGGCGGGACCCTGGAAAACTTCCTTCAGTCACAGGAAGGATGTCGGATGCAGAGAAGAGTGGAGAGAGGCCAGAGCAGAGTCGTGGGGGAGGCGCGGGAATGCGTCCGCCGCGCGAACTGGCGTGTCACAGCGGAGACCCAAATGCGTGGCCTCGCTTCATCCAGCACTTTGAAATATATATAAAGGCGTCCAACCAGCTGAACCTGAGCGACGACGTTAAAATAGCTGTAATTCTTAACGTCGCAGGAGAAGAAGCCATCGACATATACAACACTTTTCCGGTAGAAGAGCAGTCGTCCTACAGCAATGTCAAGCAGGCATTTGAGCGTCACTTCATACCTAAGTCGAACACTGTCTTTGCAAGGTATGAATTCTTCTCAAGGTCGCAGGGAGAAGACGAAAATGTGGATACGTTCACGACGGCTTTAAAACTCTTGGCGAAAAAATGTAAGTTCGAGAGTCAAGAAGAGAGCCCTAAAAGAGACCGGCTTGTCCTTGGCTCCCGTGATAAAGATTTACAGGAGCGCTTCCTAAGAATGAGTGATCTAACACTGACAGAAGCAATCGCACTATCAAAAAGTCAAGAAATTAGCAAGGCGCAGGCCGCAGCACTTCAACCGAAGAATGAGGTGATGGCAGTCAAGGACATGAAGCTCAAGCAAAAGTGCAGCAAGTGCAGCAGGCGCCATGCCTATGGCCAATGTCCGGCGTTTGGACAAAAGTGCAACAAGTGCAGTAGAGCAAATCACTTCGCTCGGTGCTGCCGCATGCGAACGCAGCCACGAGTCAACGAGCTACAGGCAGAAGACAGTGATGATGACATTGAGAACTGTAAGTGGTTATCACGTGTGCATTTAGTAGGACAAAACGAAAAGTGCTCATACTGGAAGGAAAGTATAACTGTAAGAGGACATGAGATATGATTTAAATTAGATAGTGGAGCGGAGTGTAACATTCTACCTTTGAAGTGTTTCAAAAATGTATCAAGGAAGAAACCTGTGCAGTTAAAGCCAACAAATGTATTGTTACAGGTGTACGGGGGTAAAAAATTGAAACCAGAAGGAGTAGCAAAGCTACAGTGTACGGTAAGAGCGGAAACCTTTGAAGTGAAATTCTATGTAGTCGATGTAGATTGCATACCTATAATTGGGCTGAAGGACTGTGTTAGATTTAAGTTACTGAAAAGAATACATAATGTCGCTTCTGAAAAGTGCAAATCGCGTGAAGATTTTGTAAAGAATAATCATGATGTGTTTGAAGACCTGGGTGACATTGGAGAATATAAAATAAAACTAAAGCCAGATGTGAAACCAATCAGACGAGAAAGTCGGTCGTGAAACCAATCAGACGAGTTCCAGAAAGTTTAAAAAGTAAATTAAAGCAAAAATTAGATGAAATGGAAAAAAAAGGATATTATTTGCAAGGTAAGCGAACCCGTTGAATGGTGTCACAACCTCGTCATTGTAGAAAAGCCCGACAAGTCCATACGTGTATGTTTAGATCCACAAGCTCTAAATGAGTCTATCATGAGAGAGCATTACCTCATCCCGTCTCCTGACGAGATTAGTAGCAGACTGTCAGGGAAAAAAGTGTTCTCAGTTATAGATATGAAAGATGGTTTTTTTCAAGTAAGGCTAGATGAGAAAACTAGCTATATTTGCACTTTCGGAACTGTATTTGGAAGGTATCGATCCAAAAGGCTTCCATTTGGAATATCCAGTGCACCAGAGGTGTTTCAAAAACTAAACTCTATCATATTTGGTGACGTTGAAGGATGTGAAGTCTACTTTGATGATCTCATAATAGCAGGAGATAGTGAAAAAGAACATGATGAAATATTTAATAAAGTACTTCAGCGAGCAAGAGAATGTAAGGTAAAGTTTAATGCGAAAAAACTCCAGTATAAAGTCAAAGAAGTTAAGTATGTAGGGCTAGTCATATCCGAACATGGCGTAAAACCTGACGCAGAGCACGTCAAGTCAATTGTTGATATAAAAGAACCACAAAATGTGAAAGAGTTGCAGATATTTCTCGGTATGGCAAATTTATCTAAGTAAATTTATCCCACAGTACTCTGAAAACACTCACGTTCTAAGAGAATTGTTGAAAAAAGATCACTGCTGGTTTTGGGGACCAGAACATACACAAGCTTTTGAAACTATCAAGCAAAAAATTTTGCTAGCCCCAACGCTTACTATAATGTCGGATAAATTACCGTTCACCGTCCAATCGGACAGCTCAAAAAATGGTTTAGGAGCATGTCTTTTACAAAATAAGAAACCTATTGCGTTCTATTCTCGAAGTTACACAGATACACAAAAACGTTGGGCTATCATTGAGAAAGAAATGTTTGCTATATGTGCTGCAATTGAAAAATTCCATCAGTTTGTGTATGGTAGAAAAATAATTATAGAAACGGACCATAAACCTTTGATAAGCATTGTCAAAAAGGATATAAACAAAGTCAGTCCCAGGTTACAAAGAATGTTGCTTAAACTAATGAAATATAATGTAGAAATGGTATATGTTCCTGGAGCTCAAATGTACATTGCAGACTTCCTGTCTAGAAACTTTATTAAAACTAACGCCAAAGAGGATCGGTCACTTCTAGAATATGTGCATTGTGTAGAAGTAGATACACCCATAAGTGCAAAGCAACTGCGACTACTTCAAACGGAAACTAAAAAAGATCCTGTACTCAGTGATGTTTTATTATGGCACAAATTAGGGTGGCCCAAAAGTGATTCTAAGTTAGACTGCATTGAAACTAAAAAGTTGTGGCAGCTTCGTAATCTGATCACAATTCCAGATGAAATAGTTTATTATAATAATAAAGTTGTGGTGCCGAAAAACGCCAGGTCATACATTCTTGAATTAATACATACGTCACATTAAGGTGTTGTTAAATGCAAAGCACAAGCTAGAATGTACTTCTACTGGCATGGAATGACCAATGATATAGAAAAATATGTGATGTCCTGTAAAAGTTGTGAAAAATATAGAGTGTCTAATATAAAAGAGCCAATAATATCACACTAAGTACCGGATTTGCCGTTCATTAAAATAGCAGCAGACATAGGAACATATGGTAATTGTGACTGCTTAATTGTGGTTGACTATTATAGTAAGTGGCTAGAAATTAAAAGAATAAAACACAAGACAGCTCAGGATGTAACTGAAGTTTTAAAACCTATCTTCAGCACTCACGGGATTCCTAAAGTTGTAGTTTGTGATAACATGCCATTTGATAGCTTGTGTTTTAAAAAGTTTGCAACGGATTGGGGCTTCACAATCGTTACATCTAGTCCTCGATATTCACAGTCCAAAGGTATAATGGAAAAAGCAGTGGGGATTGCTAAGCAAATGATAAAGAAATGTCACGATGCCAACTCAGACTTGCATCTCGCACTTCTCTCTTATAGAAATACTCCTGTGTGTGGTATTGAATATTCACCGTCTCAAATGCTAATGAGTCGAGTTGTAAGATCACAAATTCCATGTTCGGCAGCAATATTACAGCCAAAAGTAGCTGTTGATGCAAAAATTCTTCTAAATCACAAAAAAGACATTACACTTGCATTACACAGGAACATTATAATCAAACTGCAAAAATTAGAAAAAATATGTTCAAAGAAGGGAAAAATGTTGTAATACAAAATTTGCCAAACAAAGAGTGGCAACCGGGACTAGTTGTAGGCAAAAGTCCACATCCTAGGTCATACTTGGTAAAAAATCAGAAAGGAAATGTGGTTAGGAGAAATACAAAACACATTAAGCATTCTGAGAACAAATTTTTATTGGAACGTAATGTAGACGTTAATTTAAATAATTGTAATAGTGATAAAGGTGGTGCTACAAATTCACATAATACACACTCCAATGTAGGTGAGGAATCCAGTGCAAATGTAACGATTCGGTGTGAGGATAATGTTGGGGAATCGAATAATGTTAGTTTTAACAATGATAATGGTATATTAACTCCTGAAACAACTAGATCTGGAAGAGTCATTCGAAAACCCAAATACTTATCTAATTATGTCAAATAATTAAAAATAGAAATAGAATAAGTCACACTATTATCTTATGTAGTCTTAAGCTTTATAGAAAGACAAATAGTCTTGTTTTGCCTATTCTTAGAAATGTTCTTCTTTATGTAAACGGGGGATGTTTAATATGTGGCTAGCAAGACTAGCTGGTCTATGGGATGAGTAGTCTTTGGGTTGGTCTATGGATTTTTCAATATAACCTAAAACATGTTTCATTGACCAGGATTGTTTCATTTCAATCATAGATGCAATCCAATATAAAACAGTCACGTGATCATTAGTTTTGGTCATATCTACAGAACGACTGGACTTAGACCCATCGTGTTGGTACTCAATCTGAACGTCTCGATGAGATCTACCCATCTGTCACGTGATCATTTGTTTTGGTCATATCTCGAGAACCACTGAACTTGGACCCATCGTGTTGGTACTCAAACTTCAGGTCTCGGTGAGATCTATCCATCTGTCACATGAACTTTTGTGTTGGTCATAACTCGAGAACCACTGGTGCTAGACCCATCGTGTTGGTACTCAAACTTCACGTCTAGGTCTAGCACCAGTGGTTCTCGAGTTATGACCAAAACAAAAGTTCATGTGACAGATGGATAGATCTCACCGATACCTGAAGTTTGAGTACCAACACGTTGGGTCTAGCACCAGTGGTTCTCGAGTTATGACCAAAACAAAAGTTCATGTGACAGATGGATAGATCTCACCGAGACCTGAAGTTTGAGTACCAACACGATGGGTCTAAGAGTTATGACCAAAACAAAAGTTCATGTGACAGATGGATAGATCTCACCGAGACCTGCAGCTTGAGTACCAACACGATGGGTCTAAGACCAGTGGTTCTTGAGTTATGACCAAAACAAAAGTTCATGTGACAGATGGATAGATCTCACCGAGACCTGAAATTTGAGTACCAACACGATGGGTCTAGCACCAGTGGTTCTCGAGTTATGACCAAAACAAAAGTTAATGCGACAGATGGATAGATCTCACCGAGACCTGAAGTTTGAGTACCAACCATCGACATCTATTTTATAGATCGAACGTCGTACGATGCAACCTGTGCTAGACGTCGGTACAAGTGTGCGTGCACACACACGCAGTATTGTGATACGTGACACGATCCCTACGACGATACTATCACGCGCTCGCCCCCACCCGCCCACAGATGACAAGAACGAGCGAGAAAGACGTCATGCGGCGCGTTTGCCGTCTTTCCGCCCACTCCCATCACCAGCAGGCAAGCGAGAACGAGATCGCGATACCACCGCACCGTCACACGATCCTATCCGTGACAGCATGGCTTCATAACACGCCATAACATGCTCAGGCGAAACAAACAACAACGTTTGTCACTGTCACTCTTTATAACAGCAACCGGGCATGCTGCACACACGCGTCACCGACTCGATACAGACATGCGTGCGTTCAACACGCGCCGCATACGCCGTATGAAGCGGCTGTCCGTGAAATCTGCATTATATGCGGTTCTCGTCGAGAACATATTTGTTCGGGAGTTATGTATGGGATGGGCCAATCTATAAAATAGATATCAATGGTACCAACACGATGGGTCTAGCACCAGTGGTTCTCGAGTTATGACCAAAACAAAAGTTCATGTGACAGATGGATAGATCTCACCGAGACCTGAAGTTTGAGTACCAACACGATGGGTCTAGCACTAGTGGTTCTCGAGTTATGATCAAAACAAAGTTAATGTGACAGATGAATAGATCTCATCGAGACGTTCAGATTGAGTACCAACACTATGGGTACTCAATCTGAGAGATATGACCAAAACAAATTATCACGTGACAGATGGGTAGATCTGATCGAGGCGTTCAGTTTGAGTACCAACCAACACGATGGGTCTATCTAAGTCCAGTGGTTCTGTAGATATGACCAAGACCAAAACTAATGATCACGTGACAGATGATAATTCCGATCCCTCACTCGCATGATCGCATCGCATTCGCGTTTAGATGCTAGCTAGCTAGCTAGCAGCGGAGCGCAGGCAGCTATATAGCATTTAGCACTTAGCAGTACCACAGATAAATAGCACATACTTCATTGCTTTGTGCGTTCCAAAACAAACGAACCAACTAAGTTTTACGAACGAAACAGCAATGCTAACTAAAATGAAATGTGATTATTGCTTAGCATTTAGCATAAATTTTTATTCATCAGGGCGCTTAGGTGTGCTAAATGCTAACGGGGTATTCATTATGAATTAATTTTGTTAATGCTAAGCATAACAAGACTACCACGGACACGGATACTCCAAAGGTCGTCAACTTTTCGGCTGACGTGCCCAGCCCACTGCCACATAAGCTTAACCACCCGGTGTCCAATATCAACTACTTTGGTGCATCGGCGGAGATATTAATTAATGTATTTATTTATTTTATGTTTGTAATAACTACGTACATCAAATATGTAAATAATAGAAAATTAAACTAAAACATTGTATATATAAAAATGAATCGCTGAATTTCCTAACCGAAAATCTCGAGAACAGCTTTCGCTAATTCTTTTTTTAGAATATTCCTTGAAGTACGAGGATGGTTCTTACGGAGAGAAAAATTTAAAAAATTGCCTGGAAATCTAAAAACAACACTTTTCTATACTCCCATACAAAAGATTCGTAATAATACTTAAAAGTCAATTTGAACTTTAATACCATAACATAAAGATTGAAAAATCAAAATTTGTAATTTTTGTATGAGAATCTTAGACCAACGCAGACAGCCATCGCAATCGAACGCCAGAAAAAAACAATTGTGCAGGGCTGACCACAGATTCCTAATGCATGTGGAACAAATGGTTTTATTTTACGACCGAAGAGAAGCACTGACGTGGCACCAAGTTCACCCGGTGTTATTGGCTGACATCACGGATGTTGCAAGTGATGTAGCCAACCGTGTCAGTTTCCATTAAAAAAAATTTTTTGATAGGGTGACCATAAGATTAAAATTTTAAATTAGTAAAAAATGGTTTTATAGGGTCCCCATACGATTCCTTACAAATTTGGGACAAAAAAAAAGACCATGCGATTCCTTAAATAATTTGAATAGGGTGACCATACGATTCATTAACTAATTTGGGGCATTTTTTTAAGTTAGTTGAGGGGTCACCACACTATTCCTTAAATAATGCGGGACAAAAAAAATTATCGAACACCAGAAAAAAACAATTGTGCAGGGCTGACCATGCGATTCCTCATGCATGTGGGACAAATGGTTTTATTTTGATAGGGTAACCATAAGATTAAAATTTTAAATTAGTAAAAAATGGTTTTATAGTGTGCCCATACGATTCCTTAACAAATGTGGGACAAAAAAAGACCATGCGATTCCTTAAATAATTCGAATAGGGTGACCATACGATTCCTTAACTAATTTGGGGCATTTTTTTAAGTTAGTTTAGGGGTCACCACACGATTACTTAAATAATGCGGGACAAAAAAAATTATCGAACGCCAGAAAAAAACAATTGTGCAGGGCTGACCATTCCATTCCTTATGCATGTGGGACACAAATGGTTTTATTTTGATAGGGTGACCATATGATTAAAATTTTAAATTAGTAAAAAATGGTTTTTAGCGTGCCCATGCGATTCCTTAAATAATTTGAATAGGGTGACCATACGATTCTTTAACTAATTTGGGGCATTTTTTTTAAGTTAGTTGAGGGGTCACCACACGATTCCTTCAATAATGCGGGACAAAAAAAATTATCGAACGGCAGAAAAAAATATTTGTGCAGGGCTGGCATGCGATTCCTCATGCATGTGGGACACATGGTTTTATTTTGATAGGGTAACCATAAGATTAAAATTTTAAATTAGTAAAAAATGGTGAACATACGATTCCTTAACTAATTTGGGGCATTTTTTTTAAGTTAGTACGATTCCTTAAATAATGCGGGACAAAAAAAATTATGTTAGTAGAGGGGTGACCATGTGATTCACAAATAGTTTTATTTGAATAGGGTGACCATACGATTTCTTACCTAATATGGAACAAAAAAAAATTTATTAGTAGAGGGTGACCATGCGATTCCTCATGTGGGGACAAATTGTTTTATTTTAATAGGGTGACGATACGATTCCTTCACTAATGTGGAAAAAAAATTAATAGAGGGGTGACCATGCGATTCCTTATGTGGGACAAATCTTGAAAAAAGTTGAGACTTGAAAGAAAAACATGACAATGCATCTGTATGTAAAAAAAAACCGGCCAAGTGCGAGTCGAACTCGCGCACCGAGGGTTCCGTATTGCCATGTCATGGTTAGCGCCGCTCACGCCATCTATGGCGTGTTTATGCTTCATATTAGTTAAAATTCATGATTAGTTAAAATGCTTCATACTCTTTTCGGTAGATGGCGCACGCCCGTGAAAAACCCCCGTGAATTTTTTACTTTTACTTTTTATTATTTGTTGTTAGGTATATCGGCCATAATAACACAAATTCTGTGAAAATTTGTAGTGTGTTCTATCGCTACATCCATAGGGAGTGCTCTGCGATCCCGCCGTCCCCTTTCCACCTCCGCACCACACGCACTGGGCAAGGATTGCATCCCTACGCGCGGACTTACCGCGGATGCGTACTAATCAATTCAGCAGATCTTTTATCTACAGAACCGGCGCTGAAACTCTGGCACACTCTCCCTGCTCATATATTTCCCCCCAAGTACAGTCTCGGGTCCTTCAAGAGGGGCGTGAATGGGCACCTGTCAGGCCGGCATGGCATTCGAAATCCCCACATACGACAGAATGTCCATGGGCGTCGTTAGACACGTTATTATGGGTGGCTCGGCGCCACAGGTCGCGCTGTCAATAAAAACAAATAAAGGAAGGTGTGGAACTAAGCTTGCGATGGCTTCACCGAACAAATCCGGGCCCATCGGCAGTAGAGGAGGGTGTTAATCGAGGTCGGGACTAGCGAGTGGCCACTCTAAATTTCCCGCGCATGCTTCACGTTTCGGCTCGCTTCAAGCCCTCGTCAGCTAGTCTGCGTTGACTAGGACGCGAGGAAACCACCAGTCCCGCTCTCGACCTCCCTCTCTCTACCTATCCATATTCTGTAGGATGCTTCCAGTGACGTTTTCGAAGCTCTCTCCATATATGAGCTTAGCGTCGATCTTGGCAGCCCTAGATTCTTGAAGAGACTGTAGAGCGACTTCGCTGGTAGTCCTCTTGCTCCGACTTCCACAGCGAAGAGATCAGTCTTGAATCCGTTTCTCACAATCCGGTCTACTAAGTTGCAGTACTTGTTAAGTTTGATGTTGTGGTCCTTCGGTATGTTACTTTCCCATGGAACTGTAAGTTGTATGTGATGTAGCCAACCGTGTCAGTTTCCATAAAAAAAATCCATCCAGTGTACTAATAGTTAGTAAAATAAAACAACAAAATAAATTAATTTTTATCTTTATTCTCTTTGCACAAATTATTAACGTTACCCAAATTAACATTATTTAAAACTCTACATATACATAGATTTGGTGACGTTTCAAACTTTACGTAGGTAGGTACTGATAGTTTCATCAGAAAATTGTTTAGATCATTCAGCATTGTTCCCTAGCAACAATAAATTTATAACGTATCTACAAAAATTCCTCGAAACCTTAATGTACAACTTACACCTCTAAATTCATTCAATCATTCAAACAAAACTAAATAATAAATTCTCAAATTAATGCGAATCTCTTTCTGCTTTAGTCACAATATCTACATATATTTACGGTTGGCTATATAGAGCTTTGTGGCTAGAAATTTCGATTCAAAAGTATGACCCATCGTAGAAAATAAAATAAAATATCGGCCCTTGTACACCACCGAGTCGATTCAGGCTGCACAGTCCATATAGTGAGTCTTACGCCCAACTAGCATTATGGTGTTAAGACAGGCGTTATAAGAGCTGTTTAATAGAGGCCCGTTCTTATACAGGTTAAGGTTCTTTAGTGGCTTTACAATAGCGTTAGTAAGTGCTATAAGGGTGGGACAAGGTACTGTGTGGGGTCGGTACTTAATAAGAATAGTCCCACTGCATCTCTCCCCGTGCATGTCGTAAAAGGCGACTAAGGGATAAGCAGCCTGCAGACACCCCGGTCGACTTGTGGCTTTCATGGAAGACATAGGCTGGCTGGGGTAGCTGGAGACTGCGGGGTTTTGCACGAAGGTCCCCAACCAAGCGGGATTAGTTTGCAGGCCTAGAGCCAACCCCAAACCAAAACAACAACAACAAGGGTGGGACAAGAGCTCTACAGTACAGTAGTGACGGGTTATATTAATCCAATATACCACTTTAAGATCTAAAAATTCTGCCGTTAGCACCAATTTGTTTGTTGGGCGTCCAGCGGCCGGCCGGTATCAAGTGGCAGACTTTGTGAAATTCTCTTGCACGAGGCCGCGCCTCTAGCATTTTAATGACGATGTCCATCGTGAAAGCTCATTGACAACTTTTGGTTGGGCCATATGTTTGTCTCGAAACATCAAGCCATCCAGTGCCGCATTCAATCTACATTGTACCTACATTTAGGATATTTTTGCTAAAAACTCAAATTAAAATTTTAATGGACTAATCCATTAATCTTGCAATCTAAAGTGCATGTTTGAAGCGAACAAGGGTTTAAAATTTACTCAAATATAGTGATACTAATAACAATTATTGTATATTTATTCATGCAGCTTTTTATAAAATAATCATTTTATTTAAACCTCAACATGAAAAATCTTACTGTGTCCTTCCAATAAAGCAGAAACCACAAGAAGCTGCAAATATGTTTTATAATGTTTTAATGAACTACCGCTATAATATTCATATAAAATGTACCTGGCTATAATTTAAAACATTCGAGAATGTATAAATAAATGAAATTTCTCAAACAAAAATTAATTTAAAACTAATTTATCATAAATATGAAAGTAGGCCGCCATTTTGAAATTATATATTTCGTCGAAACATACCTCAGAGAACGGCCGTGTTTAAAAAGACGTAAATTTTGTAATAATGTAGGTAACAACCACGATAATTGAATTACAGTGGTTGTTAATTGACATTTCTCGTAAGTACAATCCGCTCAAAACTTATAATAGCTCAAGAACCTTGTCACAACATTTGTGTTTTTTGTAGTACGGCACGGTACTACGTATCCACAATACCTGCGTTTGCCAATTTAATCAATGCGCACTACTCGTCTGTTTCAAGTTTTCCCCCGCTGACCGTTATGATGTAATAGCTATCGGTAACGTCGACAAAAAAGGCGGTTAGACGAATGCTCCCGCCACCAGGTGTTAAACTGAACTGTCGTTACTTCGTATTTCAGGCATAGAAGTAATGTACTACCATGTAATATAAATTCCACGTAATAAGTGACATGACTAGTCTATGCAAGACTTTTCCTTTTTTACTCATATTGGCATTTGAGCACAATATGTTAGTAATAAATTTAACAAATAACACAAAACACAACAAAACACAACAAATTTCGTACACGCGCGAGGGGTAGGTAGGTAGCAATACGGACGTGGCTACGCGGCAGCGATGCTAACGCTACTGAGCTGGGAGTCAGCGGCCGTAGCGTGAGGCGCGGTGTGCGGAAGCGCGGGCGGAGGTAACGGCAAACTCGAAACAGACATGTAATAATAAGATTTTTTTTCGAGTAAAAGCATAGCAATTCCGTAGCGACATTTACATAGAGTAAAGTGGATATTTCTGGAAGCCCAATCTAGAAATAGTCCTTTTCCTCGTTGTAAACGTAAGTTCGGAATGGCAAACTACATTAATTTACTCGAAATTTGTAGGTTAGAACAGAGCAGAGTGCTCTGTTTCCCATTTTACCAAATTTGACTTCTGTAGCTGTCTATGACTGAAGTACAGTTCTTTCCCGGCAGAAAATAATGCGTGTCGAGCTTTAGAAAGAGACCATCCGGTTGTAGAGCGTCGTCCCTGTCGCAAGACTCGCACGTCTCTGTGCGACAGAGACGACGCTCTACAACCGGATTGTCTCTTTCTAAAGTTCCCCACCCGCATCCTACCGCGCGGGGGTTAGTCGGAGTGTTGGCCGCATTCCTTACGCGGCGCATAAGCTCGCGCGCGTACAATAGCAAAAAATAATAAAAAAAATACGGTTAGGTATGCTGCCTTTAATCCTATGAATTTATTCGTACTTTGAAGCATTATTTTCAAGCAAGACCCTCTTTTAAGATGTGTGAATAAGATAAGTGTGAATAAGATAAGGGACACGGAGACGATAAGTAGAGAGAATTTATTGCTGCCTCTGGTTTCTAGTAAAGCATGTGTTGCCAGTGTACAGAGTAGAGGGACGGAGCACGGCTTTGCAGTCCAGTAAATGAGTTAAATGGGTGGATACCATTTAGACTGAATCCTCTCTGCATATTTTCTCCGTGGTATAGGTAGGTATGGGTCTTGCATCCGTTATGTGGTCAATAGAAGAATGTTTACGTAACACTTTGCATGTCAAATATCGTCGCTCGATGCAACCACCAAGCAAATTCACTGGTGTGAATTGGTCGGAAAAGCAAGCAGGTCCCCTCCAAAGATATTTGAGAACAAGTGTGTGGAAGGTGTTTAGCTGCACAGATGGCGGTGTAGCTAACTTGACAGCGACAATGTTGCCAACGATTTGTATATAAGTACGTAGGTAAAGAGCGTTTCATCAAAGAGTTCCCTTCGCCGTTATGTTGGTAGTGCTTAAATTTGATTGTGAAGATTATATTATTACTTAATAATGTAATCGGTATTTACCGTATAATAAATACGGTAAATACCGATAATTACGGGTAAATCTGTACACATAGCAACCCTCAACGCTGTTTTTGACAGATAGACAGTGGAGGCAACATAACGGCGAAGGGAATTCTTTGATGAAACGCTCTTTACCAGAGGCGTTCGAGGAAAATAGTTCACAAATTCTGGTGACACCAAATTGATACCAGCCACACAAAACTGACGTAAGTGTAGACAATTGGTAACACTTTCGTGCGACAGACTATATACAAACTAACCCAGCCTCCGTTTGTGTTATCCTCGAAGACCAGAGGTATGTGGGTAGTAGACAAGGAGTTTAGGAGTGTGGTAACTGAACACAGATGTCAAACTATTTCATTTGCACGAGCCTGATAATAAAACTATACACAGAATGGCCCCCGTTTGATAGCAGGTAAGAGCTATAGAGTTTATTGACGTAGGACAGAGATGGCGCCTACTTTTTTAATTAGAGTGACAGCTGCCACGTGGTGAATTATAGTGAACGAACGTATAGTTGTGATTCATCGTGTATGTATGGATGGTTGTCTTTAAAGAGTAGCTTGAAACCAATCTGCAATCTGTTTAAAAGATACTTAGGTATTTAAATATTTAATGGGTTATAGGTTATGAGCATCGAACGTTAGGGAATTATCCTAAAAAATTATTGAACAATACTAATGAAAATAATGAAATAAAAATAAAAGTTAATCCATTAGATTTTTTATTTTTTAATAGTGTTTTAAATTCTTCGTGTAGGTAACTTTAACAAGTGTCACACTAGTGTATGAGCGACTTTTTATTTTATCTAGATAACAATGTAATGAACTGGATTACGATTTTGGTCCGTTTGTCCTGTATATTGCTATAACTCAATTTTTATAACTGTGCACTTCGAGCTGTCAAAGTCATTAGTTTGGCAGGACTGAATTCACCCCCCGCTTACTTCTTCCCCTCTCCGCCGACGTCTATCAGTACACGCCCTTACTGTGTGGGAGAGGTGAGGAAGTAAGCGGGGGGGGTGAATTCAGTCCTGCCAACCTAACGACTTTGACAGCTCGAAGTCCACAGTTATAAAAATTGGGTTATACTAGTTTGAATGTCTTTGGTTCACCTTTAGTTAACCCACGTGTTACAGCGGCCTCGGGTTTGAGCTCTGCAAACGCACTCACCGGTGAAGACCTATCCCTGTCTATCAATATAGAATAGAAAAGTCATTGTCATCGATAATACGCGCTCCAAGCTAGAATGCCGTTTTTAATTTGTTTGACATTTGTGATCAGTCAGGTGTCAGTTGAGTAAAATGAAAGATGTTTGTAGGTTATGTAAGTGTTGACATGTATTTCTCAATATACATACGCTACTACAATCAAATATGTGAACTACATGCCGAGCTTAATTAAAACTAAAGGTTATTACAATGTATTCTAGTAGAAATATATGTATGCGTGTCCATTTTGTTTCGCTCGGTGTCATGAGTGCAACGACGACAGACTGTTGTATTCAAACATGTTCATTTGTATATTCTGTTACATCGTATCCAGATTTCTAGAAGTTGAGTTCTACACTGCATGTGATGATCAGTAATGTTATGCCTCCGTGTAACATGAACAATGTAGGTATTATCCGGTACAAAAGAAATCTAAGATTATATCAACCAATCGGATGAAACTAGCCAGCCAATGAAGCGATCATAGAGCATTTCATAAAATGTACGTACCTATCTTGAGAAGTTTTTTTTATAATTTTGGCTTGGATTCCACGTCCCTCTGCCAAAGCTCAAGTAAGAAAATCTAGTATTTCCAGCATCAAAAAGTTAAGAAGTACATCTTGTAATTTGAACAACATCAAATCTAACACTAACAACAAAGATTTTTTATTTCAGTTTCGTAAACCTTACTACAGTATAAGATATGCATCTATTTATTACGATAACATCAAACGGTTGCGTACGCATTCACGCTGCCGACTATTATTCTATTACTCGAAAGCAGCCATTTTGTTTTTGTCTATGGCAATATGTCAAATGTATTTGTCCAACAGTATGTAGTTAGGTTATGTTACTGTGTGTTTATCTGTACTGTCAATAAAGAGTAAAAAAAATGTATACACAGACCTGTTATTGCAATGTCTTTAATACAATGGCTTATAATTTTAGTTTGTGTAGAATTTTCACTGTTTGGCTATACTGAATGTCAGGATAGGAATTTTCATGAAAGCATCACACATAGTTTAACAACGACTTAAGTAACACACATAGCGAGACCGCCGTGAACAGATTCACTAAAAATATTGATCTGTCCACAGGGTAACGCATCAAGCATTATTGAAAATAGGCCCGCTATAGTCTGCCAACAGCCGAAGAACCGTGAACGATTTTTCGATTGTCATTTCACAGTTCAAATTGACAACAGTTTCAAAATGGCGCTACGGAAATTTCGGCTTTTGACATATTACAGCATAGTAGACAGTTTGACTCTATAAAGGAAGAAAATATATAGTCTCTAAATTTTATATATTTTTAGGGATTTTTCTTAGGAAAAAAGTTATTTAGAAAATGTTTTTATTGACTTTAATGTATTTTTTTCTATACCAATATAATTGACACGTCATGACATATTACTATTTTATAAGTTTTAAGTTTTAGTTCTATTTTCTATTAGACATTTTTTCCAGACATTTATTCCAGATATTTTACGTTGGAAATAATGAAATCAAAGCAGAAGTTCAACTAACGTTATGAGCAGGTTATGTTTACCAAAAAGTGTTTTCTATCAAGTGTATACTAGTAAGATTCAATGTTCCCAATTAACAGCAGGTTAAGTACAAAAGTACTATTAAAATATTATTTTCTAAGAGTTACGGTCATTTTAACTGAAACAGAGAAAAACATAATACGGAAATATGTAAGATGTTATGTAAAATAGACTACATATTGTGCTGATGCTATTTTTGAAGTATTTACTGTAACAAAATGTCATAAAGCACAGCGTCACATATTGAAAACAATTTAGTTGGTAGAAAAATTTTGAATTGTTTTTTTTTTATAGCGAAGAATTATTAAACGCAAAGAGAAAACTGCTTGCCTCATGCACCGTAGCAAAACATGCACTTTAACCTACGAAAAAATCAAATAAAACTCAACTAACTTACTAAAGTATATTTTTTTTTCTTTCTTGTACACTTTGCAACCTTACGACCGAAGACATCCTTACGATCGAACAAAAATTAAAATTGACACCTACAAAGTCACAAATTAAAGAAAAGAAAAAAAAACACTAAACAATAACGTTACAGACATTCTAGTATTGTTTACAACAATTGACGTAATTGGAACATAAAAATGTTTTGACAATCTGTCGGATAGTTTGTCCGTCTACACGCTAATATCATGATTAAACTACTTAGTCACTTATAAATAAGACAAAAAAAGTTTCACTTCATTACCGGTACGGCCCACAGTCGACCGACGGTAACAGTCGACGCAAGTCAATACGGCCCCCTTCACTCAGTTATAGAAATTCAACAATCCTTATAAAAAATGAAACCTTCGTTGCGGAAATAAAAAAAAAACAAAATACACAAAAATAAATCAAGGGAATTACATATTTCTTACTGTATCTAAACTAAAATTACAATGAAAGAAAAAAATGCAAACTGCATTCTAGAAGAAGACACTCACGGCGGCCGTCGTCGGTCGCGCGAGAGATGAACAGAAAAAAATTAGGAGTTTTATTTTTTTTTGGAAATGTTCAATGTATACTTGGGTCATGGACACACAATGTTCACGCCTCGCTCCCCACAAACTCCCTACAAAATAATGTCTTTCTAGAATACACGCTCGGGCGCGTGTATGCATCACAAATATTACAATCAAACAAATAGGAATTAAATCTAATTTCTGTCTACGACCAAACGTATACTAACCTTATATATATATATATATTATATATACATACATACCATATAATTTATACACCTTATGTATACGATATATACATCATATAATATGAGTCGTATAGTTCCAGAACCCGCCAAATCCATTTCTCTAAAAAAAGTAGTTATAAACTGTTTCGAATAAAGCATTAAATTTGTCACTTATCTGTTAAGACATTATTGTTCCTAACACTGCACAATCCAGAGTGAATCGCAAAGAAAAATTCACATTAGTTTCAGCTCCCTCGCAGTTTGAACGGGCGGCTATTTATCGAGGTATCGTTTTTTCGTCTTACTGTAAAAACGTCCTAAACGGAGTTGGCGGGTTCTGGAACTATACGACTCATATATGACATAATATCTCATTATAAGGTATATTAATAAGTTTTAAAGGGAACTTGCTAACATAACAAAGGTAGGTAGATTCGAAAATACTCTTCAGCATCAGTTATGACAAATGTAACTAGAATAATAACATTTAAATGCAACATGACACTTTTGTATGTTTTAATTTTTGTGTTTCTGTGTTAAGAAAATTTTCATGTTTTTTTTTACGTAGGTAAGTACAGAATCTGATACAGAACTGAGCCCCTTGCTTGTTTGCTGCCCAACCCCTTGTGTAAAGGATGGGCCGTTTTGTTTTCCGCACTGAGCCCACGTGCAGTCATTTGCATTTTGACGTTCGGGCGGTCGTACTCCTGCCGTCCGTGCTCTTTCATCAAGCGGAGCACACTTCTCGGCCGCTTCCACACTTCAGGGGCAGTTGCCACACTTCCGATAAACTGAGAAGTGACCCTTTAAACACTTAATAAAAAACACATTATGCGTACACATAGGTCTTGTATGCGGTGTCAATCGAAAAAAAAATCCAATATTTTCGTCACACAATAATTTTTTTTTCAAATTGTCACCTATAAAAACACATTTGTTTAAAATGTATTTAAAAATGTCAATAGTAATTAAAATAATATATATAAATGTTTAGGAGACGTTTGGCCGCGGTGTCTGCCAACAGTATTGGTCTTGCGTTAAAGTCTTCAATGTGTTGTGGTGGTGGTGATGGTGGTGGTGTATCTGTGAATATACGGTCGTCCTCTCTTGATATGTGTGTGTGTGTGTGAAACGACGCCTGCTAACTCTCTCTCTCTGTCTAACGGGATCGGTGTTGCCATACTCAGCTAGAACCAAATATATGAGAAGTGTTAATATAGAGCACTGGAAAGAGGTTAAAATGTAAACAAAAAAAAAATTACAAAACAGTAAGTACGGGCCGCAGATCGCCGGCCGCTTAATTTTAAAAATAATAAATTAAACATAATTAGAGGAACAATTTGGAAGTTGGAACTTTCTCAAACCCGAAGAATTCGAGCATTTTTTTTTTTATTTCTAATACTGTAATAAAACTTAATATCTAAAAAAAAATATATTAAAAAAACCAGAAATATCTGGAAGTGAAAATATTAAAACGTAAAAATATAAAACAACATTTATGTGAGTGATTTTTGAGCGAAACAAACAAAAAACGAAAAACTAGCATTTTTTTTTCGTGTGTTCTGTCAAATGCAATGTACTTAGTGGTGACAGTCTGTGAAATGACGTTCGTGTCTATGAGCACCTTAATTTTTTTTCCAAATGACTAGACGTATATAAAAAAACTTTTCATACAAAATTATTCCTGCAAAATTACCTACCTATATCCGTATTTTTAATACTAAATAATAAAAAGTACACAAACTTTCAACCCACACGCCTGACCAGTAAATTTCACATTTAAATTGACATCATGAAAATATAAATATTTTATATCGAGATATGTAAGTTCTGTATATAATTTAATTTGTCTTAGCGTGTGAAATAGAAGCATTCTATACATATCCATCTTATTATAATAAAGTACAACATACCTAAACTATTTAGTACACAGATTGCTTATGATCTTTGCCTAAAAACATAAAATATATTCTAATTTACAATTCTAACCTATCGTGCGCGCTGTAAGAACATTTTGTTAATCCACATTTGCTAAACAAGTGTTTTTTTTTTCGTCAAGTAAATTTCAAATTCAAATTTCATAATAACTGATATTTGTTTACTTTCTAAATCCTTTGGCTTTCTTTATTTGGCATTTGGAAAGAAATTAATTGTGTAGGTGTGCATTTTTTATTCACTACACAGCGTATAAAACACATTTTAATATCAACGTAAAAATATATAATATTTATATATTGCAGTCGCAAATCTTCAAAAAATTTCATAACAATAAAACTCTACAATATCAACGGACATAAAGAATTGTGTTATTTTGTTTATTTTTAAATGTACAACAGCTTCCACTAGGTACATAAAGGAATCTATGTAGGTGACATGGAACACCGAGTCGATATTGAATTAAATTCTTAATAATAAAATTCATGCGTGCCTACACATTGGCCAGAAAAGCCAATTGTTTTAGTTTTATCTCGCTGCAATTAAGCAATTAAAGCGAGATGAAACAAAATTATTTCCCACTTTTGCCCAATGTTGTAGTGCAAGCCTTTACAACAAGCACACTTAAACCAATTTGTGCAAAACCATCTCTTCTATTTTAATTTTATAAATTATTCTCATTACATAATATATGTACAATTGAAAACTCGACATAAAATTACCAATATACATATTTATAAATTTTTAGAAGGGGTCAACTCAGTGGGTCTAAAATTAAATCTCATTCTACTGTGATTTGTGCGTAAAATTAAAACTTATCTCACCATTCATTTTAGGTAATTTTCACAGTATCTAGTTTATATTTTAAATTGTTTTTATTATTTATATCATTTAGGTACATTATTTAATAAAAACACATATTATATATTTTTTATGATATTTCGACAAATTTGTCGTCTTCAGATAAAATTGTTTAATATTTAATATGTCAAATAATGAATGATAGATGGCGTTGTCATGGGTTTGAATTTTTTGAAATATTAAATACATAAAGAATTTTATCTGAAGACGAAAAATTTGTCGAAATATCATAAAATATATAATATGTGTTTTTTATTAAAAGTATTTAATTCATATTTTAACTTTATAGTCAAGTAGAAGCACAACCTTAAAATATGCAGGTCTAACGTGTTGTAAATTTTAACTGAGAGCACATTTCAAATTGTTGTCGATCTTTGCAGCAATAAGTCAAAATTTTGAATTAGATTTAAAATATTTTAAACCCACTAAGTCCTCTTTAATAAACCTTCCGCAGGTTGCTTCATTGTAAATAAATGAGATATTTAAAAATTATAATAATATTACCTACACGCGATATATGTACTGACTTACGAACGATCATCCATGCGCTCTCCCGAATTAAACGGCTCAAACGAATTTCCGCAGGAATTTCTATAAAACAATTTGCAAAGACGAGAAAAGCGCAGTCTGTTCACGGCATATATAAAAACCTATCTATATATTAAATATATTTAACTTTATATATCTATTTATAATACAAAACGCTTTTTTTTCGATAAAAAGCGCATCTCTATTCGTCGATAGGCCAAAACGGTTCCGTTCGTCCCCTGTCAAAACTCGATTTAAAACTGTAAAAACGTGCGCTTCATAAAACCAACTATACACACCTAGTTGTATGCACTGAAGCCATAATTTTAATCTTATCCGTAAGTACCTAATAAAACTCGACATTCTCAAAGCATCTTTTTTTTTCAGTTTCACTCTTAGTTTACGATAAAATACGAAACCTCTTCACAGTGTTTTAGCAATCACAGTCATAAGACAGACTGTCACAGAACATACTGCCCATAACACACAGACGGTCACAACACAAACGTCACGAAACAGTCCGTCATAAGATAGACTGTCATGATATCGACCATCACAAGACAGGCCGTCGCAATACAGTCCTTCTAAAGACATACTGCCAGAGAGACTCTTCAGCATCAAAATCTAACCTGAGATATGATAATTCAAACTCTTCCATTTCCAGATCTACACAAATTCATCATTATAATTGTCTCGGATGATTAAGAAAATAACTATAGTTAACTGAAGGTTAGATTGTCACCATGGCTCGTCTGCCCACGCACCGACGTATTTTCACTTTGGTCCTTCGCCCAATATTTGTATCAACTTTCCCTTAAATAACTCTGGCTATGAGGAAAATGCACGTCAAAAATATAGCAGTGGTCAATAGTTCAAAATTCACTGGGCAGACTGCCGCAAGACGGACTATCGCAAGACAACCTGTCGCAAGACAGACTATCCCGCAGGACGGACTGTCGCAAGAAGGTCTGGCGAAAGACGGTCTGGTGAAAGGCGGTCTGGCGAAAGAAGGTCTGGCGAAAGAAGAACTGGCGAAAGACAGACTGTCGCAAAACGGACTGGCGAAAGACAGACTGTCGCAAGACCATATGACGATCAGAGCAATATGTCGCGCTTTCAATAAAAAAAAATTATATATAGAAATATACCTAAAATTTACCATCTGCAATATTATTTGACGCACATTCGAACCGCATTGGACGATGCTTAATGATACTTTAGGGTCGCGATATATATATCAAATCAATCGTAAATAAAAACACTGTAGGTATTGTAATAAACATAATTAGTCCAGCAATTGATGTAACCAACCATGTAGGTTACACAAAAATTGCAGTTGAACAATTATAAGCTTTCGACTGACTGAAACAAGCAATTAAAAAACAAACCCCCAATGTATCACTCAAGATCGCCATCAACGTATTCAGTGTGCTTGCGAAAAAACTACGGAGCGAATCAATCTTTTAGCAAAAAAATGCTTTACTAGCTTTCGCCGGCGGCTTCGGTCGCGGTACAGTCGGATTTGCGGCCAAGATTCTTATGCTTGTACGTTTTCAATGTATGTATTTAGTTGTTTTTTGGGTGAATAAACTTTTTCTTGTTTTTGGTATCTGTCTGAAAATAGAATATTATCTTGTTAAATTCACCTTATTTTAATAGTTACAGCAACTCTCAGATAAGTAATAATGATTAATAAGAAAGAAGCTGCACAAAGAATTCTGAGTAATTTAAAAAAAAAATCGGTTACCCTGGGGACAACCCCTTTTTTCCACACAAAACTGGGGACAAAATTGTCCCCTGGGTCACCCCTAAAAATTTGGTTAATGTTTTATTTTAAATAGTTCTCTACTTTTATTTCAATTGCCTATCAACCTAAGTATTTTATACTTATTGATTTTCAACTAAGTAATAAATTGCAATAAACTTTTTTTTTATTTGACTTTGAAGCTGGTTTTTACGTTACAAGAAAAAGTTGATTCACCTTTTTACTAAGCAAAGTGTCGAAAAAATTACCTGTCAATTTTTTTTTCAGTTTCACATACAGAATAATTTTTAGGTTAATTTGAAAAGGTACCACGTAACCTGCACGCTAATGATGCCACAACTAAAATGACACACTTAGGCCCACTTGCACCAACACAAATTTAACAATATAAACCAGTTTAGCTCGTTAAGCTAGCACCCGTTGACTGTGGGAACCGCGTTTAAATCCATAACTCGCTACTTAACTCTAAACTCGTGTTGGTGCAAGTGGGCCTTAGTACCTACCAATTCAAAAATTAACTTAATAAACGCCTAACAAATAAAACACGTTTCTCAAAAAAATCGTGAACAAGAATAATAAATAACAAAATATAACTTTAAGGATTTAAATTAATATAAATTCTTCTTTTATTGTCTAAAATCAATAAAGTAATAAAGGTCATAACAATAGATAACGGATATAGAAGTTTCAGGACAGGCTGCCTGTCAAATAAAAAAATAAAAACAAAATTTAACGCCGTGTAAATGCTTTTGAGTGTGTATTTAAGAAAGGTAGCAATGTATATTATTTCTCTATGGTAGCAATGCATACCTTTGAACAACTAAAACAAATTAACAGAATCGTCCGACGCCTTCATTCGCAAGCATACCGAAAACCGTTTCCCACAACCTATAAAACTTATTGCGAAACGCTAACGTCCAAAGAGATGAAGCCCTTACTAATAATCGTCTTCGTTCTCGTCCATGCCGTTGTTCTGCCCCTTGAGCGCCTGCCCCTGGCCCGGCCCCGCCTGCCCCTTGCCGCCGGGCCCCTTGGCCTGCGAGGGGCCGATGGTCCTCGCAGACGAGAAGCACAGCTTTATCACGAAGGGGAATTTTGCACCTGAAACGTCACAACAACGGCGAGGTTTTTATCAGCCTAGTTAGCTCGGCGGCGCTACGTATCGGCGTTCGATGTCGATGTTAAGCGCACCGAGCGAGCTCGGACCTTTGATGGGTCATCATTTTTTTTATGTAATCCGGTATGGGTGGCTGAGTCGGAGGGGCCAAAGCACATGCTCCGACCAGCCAATATCACCTCCGAGAAAGAAGGTGCCAACCGGAGACTTCCCTGGATTACTTGACTTAACTGGACTAGAGGAGAACACAACCGAGGCTGCTATGCGGCCATCTTACATCCAGTACGGTGGTACAATTGCACAATTACACAAAATTACAATTTGAACCTACCATCTAGTAAGGGGCAAGGGAAGGAACCTACAGTTTTACACTGGTTCCGAAGGGTGAAGCAGCAGGTGTTGTAGGTAAATTTTTTCGTCAGAAAAAACTCATTGGTACACGCCGACCGGATTCGAACTTAGAACCTCTCGCATGAGAAGCCGATTCCCAAACCACTTGGCCACCCACCGCTTAAACCATGAGGGCGCTTTTCGGTTTCCAAGTAAAACCTTAGGTCCCTTCACTCGGTTAGGTGGTAGGGTTTAACGATGTCCAGATTGGTGCCCGCGCAGTGAAGGTCGAAACGGCTACCTATGAATTTTTTTTTTGTTGTGTTTTCCATTTAATTCAGTGTAACCTGCACGACTAAACAGAAGCACTTCAGCGACAACTAGTTCACAAACGTGTGGAGGGCTAAAATAATTAGTGTAGGAGGTGATGTACCCCTTTCCGTGTTATAGACTCCATAAAAATAAACTTGATTGCTCTGCAAACATTTCACAGAGACAAACGCAAATAGTTCACAATGAGGTACATAGGGGGGGCTTGACCCTTACAGAAATGTCTTCCAGTTTGCAAACTACCCTCTTGGTCGGAGACCTTCCTGCAAAATGCTATAGTCTGTTTTTGCACGAAGTAGGAAATTGACATTTGGGGTGTTGCCAGTTTACGAGAAATTTTAAATATACACGTTGTTTATCGATAATTGTATAGATTAATTACTTAATAAAACACTGTAAACTCGACCTAATTTTGAATTTCATTGACAAAATCTTCAGCTAAATCTTTCTAGGAAAAAAGTTAAGTTGGCCGCACCACAAGTAGCGCATATGTGTGTGTGTGAAGGTGTGTCGTGCGTGTGGGTAGAGTGTTTTCATTTTACGAAGGCACGCGGGGTACGAGGTAGGAAGTTGTGCGAAAGGCGACCGCGCGGAGCTCAGTAGAGAACGAACTCGATGCCATGTCGGTACACACGTCTACACGTCTCCGCGTCGCTCCGTCGAACCGAGTCGTTCCCTACTGAGCTCCGCGCGGTCTCATACCACTTCCTACCTCATACCCCTCGTACCTTCGTAAAATGAAAACACTCTACACTAGTAATCTGCGGTGTGCATAGTGATAGCAGTAAGAAAATAATTTTGTTTAAATGTATTTTATTTTAATGTCAAGGCTTATAGCGAAACCTAAATATTATTCAATCGATAAAAGTCGATAGTATGTTTATCGACTTCAAACATTAGTCGTGTGAAGCATACAACACTGCAATGTCCGTCAAACGTCTAGTGTACCTATTAATTAAATGTATTATTTCTTTATTCACATATTTCTTAAAACACATTTTGTACATATTTAAACATCTAATATATACATATACAAAACATATACAAAACATATACAAAATTAATGATAAAAAATGGAGTTTCCACCACTGGCGGCGGCGGGGCGAGCCCAGGCTACCGATGGTCGGGTCCCAAAGAGAGAAACCTCCGGACTATGCGCGCAGTGTCGAGCAGGGCTGCCTTCTGGATCTGAACCTCGACGCAACCACTCAGCGAGAGCCTCTCAAGGTGGTCGTCGAGGCTCTTCGCTATCAGCCCATGAGCCGAAACGACTATGGGCACAACGATCGTCGAGTCGACGGGCCACATTTTGGTAACCTCGTGCTGTAGATCCAGATAATTTTAACATCTTCTCTCAAGGGGTACAGCGTCGTGATGTGCGTATGTATGTATGTACCCGGGTGGTCCCAGAAGTACCCAACCTGACGTATAGATGGCGGTTGCTGTTTGAAAAAACTTACTGCATTCGAAAGTAATATTCGAATTAAATTTAAATTTAAAAAAAGAACACGCTACGTTCTTTTGTTTTTGTTTGTCGGCCATCAATAGTGAACGCTCTCGAGTGAAGTTTTAGAAATTCATAAAATTGGTCACCGTTATGTGATTCGGATTTCAACTCTGGGGGAGTCTGCTCCATCGTTTACCACAGTAAAATATTGGGTGGCAGAGTTCAAACTAGGTCGTACGATTTGCCAAGACGAACATCGCAGTGGTCGACCAAATGAAGTGACCACGCCAGAAATGGTGAAGAAAATCCATAAAATAGTATTGGATGACCGTCGGTTGAAAGTGCACGAGTTAGCAGATATGGTAGGCATTTCAAAAAGTGCTGTACATCGCATATTGACTGAAAATTGGACATGAGAAAGCTGTGCGCAAGATGGGTGCCGCGTTTACTCACAATGGAACAAAAACTACTTCGTGAGGATGTTTCAGTCGAGTGTTTGGCGATGTTTCACAATAATAAAGCCGAATTTTTGCGCCGACTCGTAACAATGGACGAGACATGGGTTCATCATTTCACACCTGAGACCTTGAAACTTGAAAAAAATGGCTCGGGGATAAAAGATTTACAAACAATGAAGAGGTAGAGTCTGCAGTTGAGGGTTACTTTGAGGAGCTCGACGGTTCTCACTATAAACATTGTATCGAATCTATTGAACTATGTTGAGAAATAAAGGAAGTTTTTCCAAAAAAAAAATCGTTTTCTTTGTTAGGCCGGGTACTTCTGGGACCACCCTCGTACATAACATAAATGTATTTTTATTAGTATATATGTAGGAGTGGGTGCGGTTACCTGGATGCGTGATGGTGGCGTGGTTGCAGGCCATGATGGCCATCACCGACTGCGATATGTTCTGGAACTCCATCAGCCCAGACGACGATCTGCAAACCAAGTTCACAATCTCAGCCAGGACCTATACCTATACGGGGACGACCGTATCACCGACATAATGCTCGGTCCACTTACTGGAGGCGAAAATGTTAATTAAACTGTCTTATAAACCCGATATAGTCATCAGCCAGTGTCGATCCACTGCTGGACATAGGCCTCTCCCACGCGGTCGCCCGCCCCTGTCATCCGTCCGCTCCCGGCTACCTTTTTTTAGGTTGTCTGTCCCAACTAGCACGCTGGTACGTTCCGCTGGTTCTGTGACCTTCTTGGAACAAAACAACACAGCTTAATAGAATTTTTTTCTAGGGGGAATTTTTGTAACGCGACATTCACGTCACCATATTTGGAGAAACAGGAATAAATATAGTTACACGCTTAACAGTTACGAGCAAATTAAAAACATTAATACACGTGTGCATTATCGACATGAACGTTCTTTTGTGGCTGTCTTCTTTGTCGACTGTCTTCTTTTTCTGCTGTCTTCTTTTCGACTGTCTTGTTTTTTTTGAATATCTTCTTTTTCGGCTGTCTCTTTGTCGACTGTCTTGTTTTTTTTAATATCTTCTCTTTCTGCTGTCTTCTTTTCGGCTGTCTTCTTTTCGGCTGTCTTGTTTTTTTGAATATCTTCTTTTTCGGCTATCTTCTTTGCCAACTGTCTTGTTTTTTTATCTTCTTTTCCGACTGCTTCTTTGTCGACTATCTTGCTTTTTGAATATCTTCTTTTTCGGCTGCTTCTTTCTCGACTGTCTTGTTTTTTTGAATATCTTCTTTATGGACTGTCTTGTTTCTCGGCTTTCTTCTTTTCGACTGTCTTATTTTTTTTAATACCTATCTTCTTTTTCGGCTGTCTTCTTCGTCGACTGTCTTCTTATTCGGCTATCTTGTTTTTCGACGAATGTATTTATCGGCTAATAAAATGGTAGCGTTTATCAAACAGGAAGTGTGCGTACCTCTCGCTCTTGAGCGGGAACTTGGAGATGTGATGCGGGTGCGCGACTCCGTAGTCGCTGAACACCTGCAGCAGCTGCTCGTCGGTCACGTCCGGAGGCGTGTTGTAGAAGTGGATTATCTGGAAAATGGATTGTATGACATAAGCCGTAACGTTGATATTACGACGTTGTAGAGGTGGATTATTTGGAAAATGGACCGTATGACATAAGCCGTAAAGTTGATATTCCGACATCTATTAAAAGATAAAATTCAAGCGCAGACTATAATAAAACGTCAAATAGCAACATGGTGTTGCCATATTAAGTTTCGGTCGATTATTTCTAAACTGAAAGAAATGTTCAAGGAACCGTTCACGCTTCCACGTTAGTTTGAAAAATGTGTTTTCTGTGTACAGAACATTTTCAATTTAATTTACTTTTAAAAACTAAGAAAAAGTTGACTGGAATATAGTAAAGTTATGTTCCAGTCATATAAATTGGTGATATAGTTGTAAGTAGGTACTTATTTAATGTTAAAAAGTGCATTGGCTAAATAGTTTTTTTTTAATATAAATTTAAATGCTAAATCACTGCTAGGGATAAAACCGCCTCTGCGCACTACTGTTTCTTGCTTGTGTACTGTGTCTTGTTTCTCACTACATACTTAGGTGATTCAAAAACACTAGGTATAATCATTTTAAGGGGTGGTTCTGGAGCTCCAATGAACAACTTTTTCCAAATAAAAAAAATCATGACCCTAATATATTTTTCGAATTTACCATCACAAAAAAATATGGGAATAGGGAGAAAAATTTGAGCGCCAGAACGATCCCTTAAAATGATGGGTTCACCGCACGTCGACTCTGGTACCTTGGAAGGTGGCTGTATCCGGTTCTTGTGTATGGAGGCCGGTGTGAGGAAGCGGTTGTTCTTGTTGCCGACGTAGTCCTTGAACGAGGGGCTCTTGTCCGGCAGCGGGTACGGATTCATCACCTCCGAGAGGTACGCCTGCTTCGAGAACCTGCGGCGGGGTACGTCAAACTTGTATAGAGTTCGTAACGCAACGTGTAAAACTGTAGGTCTTTAATAATTTTTTTTATAAGGTTTTTTATTTTGAGTTTTGGTTAAGAATGCCATAAAAGTTTTCACAACTGCCCATATTAAATTTTACAACAAGCATTGCACGTAACGTTTCAACTGGTTAATTCAGTAGAAAGGAAAAAAACTAAAAAAATTAAATTTCTCAAACAAACCATATCAAAAATTAAATCTTTAGAGTAAAATCCAGCTAAAAAGGGAATTCCACATAAGGCTAAATTAGAAATACTTAGACATAAAGAAGTTAAAGGAATAAAATTACTAATTAAAGTGACTATTTTTTCGATGTCCATTAGGCATTCATCAACGAAAATACTAGTTCGGTAGGTGCGTTCGTCCCTGGGCAAATAAAGAAGGTACTGGACGATGACCAGGCAATTTTTAAATTACTTGGAAATATGGAAAATGCGCCCCACGGGACGCATTAGACGTTTTGCGGGACTATTTTATTAGTTATTGCAATGCGGGATTACATCTGCTATTGCGGGACGGTCCCGCAGAATCCGGGACGGTTGGTCACCTAACAAATCGTCTGTGACTTGGAGGACTATCTGATACATTTTTCACGTTTACACTTGGTAAGTAAACCAAAGAGTAGTTTCACATGGACGTAGTGTACTTTATGTCTCTTTCAGCTGTTTCTCTCTCTCTCTCTCTCTCTCTCTCTCTCTCTCTCTCTCTCTCTCTCTCTCTCTCTCTCTCTCTCTCTCTCTCTCTCTCTCTCTCCTCTCTCCCTCTCTCCCTCTCTCCCTCTCTCCCTCTCTCCCTCTCTCCCTCTCTCCCTCTCTCCCTCTCTCCCTCTCTCCCTCTCTCCCTCTCTCCCTCTCTCCCTCTCTCCCTCTCTCCCTCTCTCCCTCTCTCCCTCTCTCCCTCTCTCTTTCTCTTCTTCATTTCTTTCCGTCTGTTTGTCTTTGTGTTATTTCTAGGATTATGTTTGATTGTTTGTTTGATGTTCATGTCTCAAGTATTCTGTGTTCCTGTCCTTCTGTATTTACGTAGTTAATATGTGAAAAACGTTGCTTGGTTTGTACATACTTACTAAATTTTATTTTGTAATACCTTGTGTTCTGGATGTAAATGCCTGTTGCTATTTCTAAACTTGAAAAATAAAATAAAATAAACCACAAGCATATATGCTGTAATGAAAGGGCGATTTACTCACGCGAGTGTAAGATATGCAGTAATGAAAGGGCGATTTACTCACGCGAGTGTAAGATATGCAGTAATGAAAGGGCGATTTACTCACGCGAGTGTAAGATATGCAGTAATGAAAGGGCGATTTACTCACGCGAGTGTAAGATATGCAGTAATGAAAGGGCGATTTACTCACGCGAGTGTAAGATATGCAGTAATGGAAGGGCGATTTACTCACGCGAGTGTAAGAGTGTGCTCGCCAACGGTGACGTTGTTCAGGTTCTGAACGCAGCGCTCCACGGACAGTGCGTCGCCCATCTGCACCATCGCTGTGCCCTCCTTGGTCTTCAGGAACTTTATCTGCAACACGACAAGCGTCTGGCTGCTTCAACGATCGAGACTATGACAGTTCTACCGGTTGGCTGGCTGTGTTCGTATTGTATACATACCACACGCTGTATCCAGACAATCGGGATAAGCAGGTCGCTACAGGGCGACGGGTTAGCGGGTTGCCAGGTGTCCGCTTTTACCGCGGACAGTCCTCTTTTTTTTTGAAGTCTTGTCCGCGAAAAAGTTTTAGACTTCCGCGGACAAAACAAAGGGGGGATAGATTTTTCGTTAAAGTTTTACCCGAAAAATCAATACAATGTAATGTAAAATAAAATATCCTCTTTTTTTATCTGGACCATCTGGCAACCCTAGCTATCGAGTGTGGATTAGAAGAGAGAACCCTTGCTAGCAAATAGCTAGTAAGCTTATTGTGTGTGCCGACTTAAAAGATGAATTTGTAGTGAAACAATTGTTTCCGCAAATGCGTAGTTTCGGAGAACAAAAAAATCTTGATAAATTCTAAAAATTCTAGACAGATTCTAGAAAAAAAAAAGATAGATGTCCCGAGTGCACCGCTGGACTTTCGCCTGTGTCGATGCACTCAGGTTTCTCGAAGACAAGACTAAAAATTAAATTCGACAAATGCACACACACAAATGTGTGCATACATATGTTGACAAGGAGGGGCAACACTCACTCTGACGACGTTGCCGTAGAGGCAGACCAGGTTGAAGAGCCTATCCGCGTTAGCAGTCTGCGGGTCCAGCCCGTACACCATCATCACGGCGCCTTGCTGCGGGCCCTGCGTACATCGCACATTTGTTATATACACACACACAAACAAGCAATACATTGAACGTTTTTGTGTGTGTTTCCAGTCCAGTTCAGTGCAGCCGGCACGACCAAAGGGATGCACTGACATGGCACCATGCAGCCCATGTTATGGGCTGACATCACGGATGTTGTAGGTGATGTAGCCAACCGTATCAGTTTCTATACAAAAAAGAACATTTAACAGTATCTTTACCCGTGCTAGCATCGGGAGTCAGTGAAATTATGTGTTCTTTGGTATATTTGTATTGTGTACAGGTTACTTGTTAGTGGAATACAGATTGTCTGACTGACTGACTGACTGGCGAGCTCCAGCGTAGCGTACATCCCCTCGCGAGAGTCCTGGGATTTAAAATCCTTTCCCCCTCGCGAGAGGCCTGGGATTGGATTTGAAATGCTTGGCCCCTCGCGAGAGTCCTGGCGTTTAAATTCCTATCCCACTCGCGAGAGTCCTAGAATTTGAAATCCTTTCCCGCTCGCGAGAGGTCTGGGATTTAAAATGCTTGGCCCCTCGCGAGAGTCCTGGGGTTTAAAATCCTATCCCCCTCGCGAGAGTCCTAGAATTTAAAATCCTTTCCCCCTCGCGACAGGCCTGGGATTTGAAATGCTTGGCCCCTCGCGAGAGTCCTGGAGTTTAAAATCCTATCCCCCTCGCGAGAGTCCTAGACTTTGAAATCCTTTCCCCCTCGCGAGAGGCCTGGGATTTGAAATACTTGGCCCCTCGCGAGAGTCCTGGGGTTTAAAATACTATCCCCCTCGCGAGAGTCCTAGAATTTGAAATCCTTTTCCCCTCGCGAGAGGCCTGGGATTTCAAATACTTGACCCCTCGCGAGATGCCTGAGATTTGAAATCCGTGGCCTCTCGCGAGAGGCTTGAGATTTCATATTCCTTGCTTTTCTTTTCTCTTGCATGACAGACAGGTCTGGAGGTTTCGGATCCCCGACCTCTCATGAGACCTGAGACTAGGCTGTACGTCCTAATAATAATTATAACGGGAGATGCTGGTGTACCTGATTGTGATTGGGCGGCATGGAAGGGTGGTGCATCGGCGGCGCGTGGTGGGGGTGCGAGTGTGGCGGCGGTGCGAACCCCTCGCCGCCGAAACCTTCCGGCGGGAACCCGCCGCGGCCCTCGCGCTGCGGGCACACAAGTATGTAAGCGAGCTCGCTTACGTTATCCTTACCTCCCCAGCAGCGGGAGCACAAATGCGTCGATAAGCCTATATCGATCGATAAACATCTATTCGTCTTCTTCTATTCTACTTCGTCGAACGAAGCAAATAGATGTTTATCGATCGATATAGGCTTATCGACGCATTTGTGCTCCCGCTGCTGCAGTGGCGGGGCATGAACTTAAAATTTAATGTGGGCAAGATAAATTTTGCGAGGCCCTCTCAATTTTGCCAATACTCAATACATTCAACAACATAATCAAATCGCAATAATACAGCCACTGTATTGTTACAATATTCACTGCCTTTGTCCTGCTTTCCCATCTTTATAGTAAGGCTTTATATTATGCTTTAGTTTGTCTTTCATTAAGTCTGAACATGTTTACTCGGGTCTCTTTTAATATATGTAGCTGAATATTTTTCATGAATCAAAGCTGCATGAACTTTTTAGGCGCGAGGCCCCTCGGGCCGCGAGGCTGTGGGCGGTCGCTCACGCCTTGCGCCGCCTCTGCTCCCCAGGTCGTCCCCGACTAACCTTCGCACTGGGCGGTTTATCGTTCTTGCATTGCATTGCAAACGTGTAGAAAGGACTTCCCCCCAACGAACATCTTTATCAATCTTTATATATCACTTCAACCATTTTCGGTTGTTTTCTCCTGTAGTCCAGTATAACCAGCAATCCAGGGAAGTCTCCGGAATGGCGCCTACCTTCTCGGAGGTGACATTGGCTGGTCGGATCGTGCGCTTTGGCCCCTCCGACTCAGCCACCCATACCGGAGTACATAAAACAAATTATAATAATAAAAAGAACCGTGTGGGGCCGGTACTTTAAAAGAATAGCCCCACTGCATCTCTCCCCGTGTATGTCGTAAAAGGCGACTAAGGAATATGACTCCCTTCTTATATTACTAGGTGGTAGGGTTTAACCCGCCCGGGTTGGTACCACCGCACTGAATGAAAGGTCGGTCGAAACGGCTATGTATGTAAATAGTTTGTGTTTTCCGTCCAGTTCGTGTAACCGGCACGACCGAAGGGAAGCACTGACGTGGCACCAAGTTCACCCGGTGTTATGGGCTGACATCACGGATGTTGTAGGTGATGTAGCCAACCGTGTCAGTTTCCATAAAAAAAAAACTGTGCCCCTTTAGCGAGGAGTTGTTTCAGGTTCGATATAGAACTGTCTCGTCTCGCCGGCGCGGCGGCGGCGGCACCGCCATCGTCGATCCTATGTTCGCTTATAAGTTAAGAACCACTTAATCAATTCCCATGGCGGTTTCGCTGACGTTTTCTGATACATTTAAAGATGATTATATGATATCTGACAACGCGAAGCGAAGCCGCGTGAACAGATAGTTTCATATAATCGGATTATACTACTTTCAAATGGCGCGACGACGCGACGGCGGCGGAGCCGGTTTCTCGGCTACGAATTTCTATGAATAAATTTTGGTCCTTCGAGCCGGATTAAGCACGCTGAAAAAATTACAGAGTTTCTCCGTAATGCTGTTTACTGCGCAATACTTACTTGTTTATTTGAAATAGATATCTAATTATCTATGTATACAATATGTAAGGTGCTTCGTTATTTATGACAAAAATTTCGGGAGGGTTACATAGACACTCAAATAAACACGTTACGCAAAAAAAATTATATGTTTTTAGCATTACTTTTCGAGAAATTTAACAAAACATGTTTGCAGCCTAAACATTAAACTGTGTGTAACAGTAGGTAACTTGCATTGGACGGGGTCAATGACCGTACTATGTTCAAACGCAGAACAGCTGTTTGTTGTAAGTAAGTCACAAGGTCACTATGATTGGTTTTTACAGCTACTTATTTGATTCGATTTTTTTGTTAGGAGAAAAAATGCTCATATGTTTTTTTCTTACGTAAAGTGTTTATTTGAGTGCGTATGTAACCCTCCCAAATTTTTTGACAAAAATAACAAAGCATTTTATACACTGTAGCATTGATTTTATAACCCTGTCGGGACTGTAGGTAGGTTGACTGGGAGAAATCCCTGTAAGGGTTATCCCTGTCTTATGTCCCCCCGGACTTATGTCCGCCTTTGCCCCTCATCTAAATTACTTGTCGTTTGTTTCTGTAAAATGTTGTTTTGGAGCAATAAAGTATTTCTGATCTATCGATCCATCTCTCTTAGTTTGCGAATAAACAAAACACAATAATAAAATAAAATTAATAGAGTATTAAAATCACAAAATGAATTCATTTTATCCCCGAAGGCATTTCATTCACGAAGGCGGAATTCACAGAGACAATAATTAACTAATCTAAACATTTCTATGGGAGACGCAAACAAACCACTACTTTTCAGGGTTTCTAAGGATTGTATGAATTCTGGCAATGGAATAAAGACATACATACGGGTCGAATTGAGAACCTCCTCCTTTCTTGGAGTAAGTAAAAAAATCGGCCAAGTGCGAGTCGGACTCGCGCATCTAGGTTTCCGCACCACAAAAAAAACACGTTTCTTGTATGAGGACCCCCCTTAATTTTTTACCTTTTCTATATTTTATTATTTGTTGTTATATCCACCACAATAACATATATTCTGTGGAAATTTCAACCTGCTACCTCTTACGGTTCCAAAGATACAGCAGTAGGACGGACAGACAGACAGACGGCGTAGGCTTAGTAATAGGCTTCCGTACGGGATACGGAAACCTAAAAACTAAGGATTGTGTATGAAAAGTCTAAATGATTAAAGTTGCCTTCATTTAACTACTTCGGCCAATCCACAGAAAACAATCCTTCCGGTTACTAGGTTACCACCTAGTAAGGTCCCTTGCCCCTTACTAGGTGGTAGGCTCAAATTGTAGCCGGCTGGGTTGATACCACCGTACTGGATGTAAGATGGCCGCATAGCAGCCTCGGTTGTGTTCTCCTCTAGTCCAGTATAGCCGTCAATCCAGGGAAGTGTCCGGTATGGCACATGAGGTGATATTGGCTAGTCAGAGCATGTGCTTTGGCCCCTCTGACTCAGCCAACCATACCGGATTACATAAAAAAAAACAATCCTTCCGGTTCATCATGAGGGAGGACCGTGCCCGCCCAGCAAATGTAAAATGTGCAGTGCATGCTTATGAATGACAACATGTGATGTAAGGAGGTGTACGTACGTGGGGCGGCGCATCGAAATTAACCTGATGGTGAGGCGGCGGCGGCGGCGGGCCGTGGTGGCGCGGCTCCTTCATCAGCCCGGGGCCCGGACCCCCGCTCCCGTACTCCATGTCTGCGGGCCAAAGTGACGAGCGATCATCATTCTGTTACATATCATCAGAGGCAGCGCAAGGCGTGGGCGACGTGGGCGAACGCCCACGGCCTCGCGGCCCGAGGGGCCTAGCGCCTCGAAAGTTCATGAAGCTTTGCTTCATGAAAAATATTCAGCTAGATCTATTAAGATACCCCGAGTAAACATGTTTAGACTTAATCAAAGGCAAACTAAAGCTTACTATAAAGCCTTTATTAGACGAAGATGGGAAAGTAGGACAGAGGCAGTGAATATAGCGATTTGATTTGTTGAATGTATTGAGTATTGGCAAAATTGAGAGGGCCTCGCGATATTTCTCTTGCCCACATCAAATTAAGTTCATGCCCCGCCACTGCATATAATGGCACAGGCTGTTGTTGGACAGGGTGCGGACCCCAGTGGCAGTGAAGGCTTCACACCCGGCTCTCGGCTTCGGTCGGAGGTTCCTTCGGGTGGACGGGTGGTGGCTCGGATCGGCTGGGGAAAGGCTTCAGCCTGTGTTTCCCATGGGATTATTTCGGAAGAACGGTACAGCTATGGGGCTTCGATCTGGCATACATGATCACTGTACTCGCAAGAGTGCAGGGATAGACGTCTGGATTTTTTAGCCGCAAGGCTGGTATTATTGGACGTCTATAAACAAAACGTAAAATTACAAAATGATAGTAAGAACGTGTTACATATAATATAATACACTGTCTGCGGGGGAGAGGTAGGGTTAGCATAGGTCAGGATTTGCCCTGACATGTCAGGATTTTGGAACTGTCAGGATTTTTCGATTCTTCAATTAAGTACAGCAGATTTTGTTAATTATTAGAAGTTTATACAAACGGTAATGTAATTACTAATTAGAGTAAATTAATTACACAGCACAATAAACTTAAACAGAAACAAATCATCTTTACCAACAACTTTGGTAATATTAGGCAAATTAAGTCAACATTACATATAGATTTTTACCATATTTGGTTGGCGTTTGAGTTGAAATGAAATGAAGTTTGAAATCTTGCCCCCGCGCCAAAGCATAAACAAATATTTGAAAGTTAATTACGTTTGCAACAAAATGCCAGGACTTCCCAGTTAATAAATAAATGTAAATTGAATTAATTCTTTTTTGACAGGTAAACAAAATAACTTATTTATTGAAAATAAAAGAAAGTGAACATTATTATAAAACATAATATAGTTAATAACTTAATAAACAATTTTATAAAACTAAAATTAACCTAAAATAATGCCCTGGTAGTCGTGCGTGGGACTACCGGTAGACATAGACCACGGATCATGGGCAGACATATGATAATCGCGCCGGTACATAGAGTGCAAAAAATAAAAAATAAAAACTATAAAAAAATTAAAAAGAAAAAAATATATAATATTACAAAAATTTATAAAAAAATTTAAAAAAACAAATAAAAAAAACTCTCGTCGAGACCTATCATTTCCTCCAGCGGATGAGTAGTCTGGGATCAGTAGTCGATTTTTGCAAATGGCACGGATAAGACATTACAATATATGGATTGCATGTCAAAATACATTTCGTCTAACGAGGATGCCGACCGCGTCACCCCCTCTGGATTGGCAGACCAATCCTTTGTCGGAAGTAGGCAAGGCATTAAATTAAAGTATCATAAGTTCTCTTAAGCGTTATTTCATGCGCACAATTTTTCTTTAATACATTATATAAAAGAAAACTACATAATCGATAGGAAGCAGGGTTAAACAAAATCGCATATAGATGGCGTACATGCACACACAACGATGTAATGTACTGTATGTAATAAAAGTAGGTAGGTAGATAGTTGGTTTTTAGGTTTTCATAGAAATAAAACTCAGTATGTAGGTGTACAGTGTTTTAATTTGTATAAGAGTAGTATATATTTTTTACAATGTAATGCATATTCTATAGTAAATATGTAATTTATGTACATAATACACGTTATATTCTATCGCTGAAAAATCTTATGTATAAGTGTAATAAATTTCGAATTATTAATTTAAGGTGTATTCTAAAATATACAATGGATGCAGGTGTGTTTTTTTTACAAAATAATTTCTGTAAAATAACATTTTGGAAAAATTATGATTTTCATGATTTTCTTAAAATTATGTATCTAGTCGTATGGTAAATGTGAGATAAATAATAATAATATACTTAAATAAGAGGCTACCATTTTGCTGTGTCGTCCCATACAAAAATATAAAAAAAAAAAAAATTACATTATTGTATAAAATCTGTGTTGGACTCGTAAGGGAGATTCCTTATCGTACCTACATCTACTTAGTTTTACATAAATATTCAAAAACCTCCCTCAGGGAGAAAACCTGTTCTCTACATCAAAAGCCCGATATATTATATATTTTCTTTCATTGGTTTCTCAGTCCGTCTTCTAAGTTTATATAAATTTGTTTTTTTCCGTTAAGAACCTGTGTTTCTAGCACTTTTTTATTCAACATCTTAATATTTAGTATTTGACACTTCAGTAAATAAAAGACTTTAAGAAAAGGTAAAATATTAAAACATAGAAGACTATTAAGTTTTAGAAACCAATTAAAGAAAAAAAACTATATCGGACAAAATACTGATGTAGAAAACAAGGTTTTACTGCATTTTTTAATATATAGAATGACGCAAATAAAGTGTAGCCTCTTCACCGAAAATGTAATGAGTACTTACGCAAATTCCTAATTAAATTTAACATTTTTTGGATAATTCTAGCGTAAGTATGATATTTCATGTAATTCAAATATGATAAAATTGTGTGTAATTCTTGTACAATTTATGTGTTAATATATGATTACATTTACATTAGCATGTAACTACTGTATAAGACCTGTGTTATAGGGGCAATATCTCATAGCGTAATACCTACATCTACATACTTTTACGTTCTTACTAGATATATGCATGGTAAATTTTCTTCATATCAAGTAATTTTAATTGTAAAAAAAAAGTAAAAGTAAAAAAAAATATTAATATTTATAACTAGGCATTTTTGTTTTATTTAAATACAGTTTGTATGATTTTGTGACTGTAATAAAAAAAATAGCAAAATAACAAAACAAAAACGACGTTTCGAAGTAGCTTAAAACGATTGAATTGTATTTTATTTCTGTATTCCGTAATTATGATTTATATTCCGAAATTTTACACAATTTTCGTATGAAACCATAAATGTACGGAGCAGATCAAAACATTAATGCACCCCGTAAAATCCACAGCATCCTGATTATTAAACTTCGTATGTAGGCACATAATATCAAAATACTAAATTATAGAAGAATTTCCACCATGCATAATCCATATATAAGGTGCTTCGTTATTCATGTCAATAACTTCGGGAGGGTTACATACGCACTCAAACAAACACTTTACGCAAAAAAAACCTATTGTTTATAGGAGCATTTTTTCTCCTAACAAAATAATAAAATCAAATAATAGCTGTAAAACCAATCATAGTGACCTTGTGACTTACTTACAACAAACAGCTGTTCTGCGTTTGAACATAGTAACGTCATTGGCCCCGTATAATGCATGTTACCTACTGTTACACACAGGTTAATGTTTAGGTAGCAGACATGTTTTGTTAAATTTCTCGAAAAATAATTCTAAAAACATATAATTTTTTTTGCGTAACGTGTTTATTTGATTGCGTATGTAACCCTCCCGAAGTTAATGACATGACTAACGAAACACCTTATATACATTAATCTACCCACAGAAGGGGTGAGGGGTAGGGGGGGCAAAAAATAGCAACACATAAATTAGTCAAGGAGTTCACACCATGGAAACAAGTACCCAGACCCGGCATTGTAGTACATTGCATACTTTTCCACTTTGTTACCAACGTTTGATTGGCATTCACACCATTATTTGCATCAGAAGAAACGAGAGTAAACCAATGTAACAGACATAGACATACATTGCGAGCTGCTCCATGGTTCGGGTTTTTTGACGTGATAACGTCTCGTCTTATAAATTGATGAACACCGGCTGCACGCACGAAAAAGTGTCACGTTCCATCTGAGCCTGTGTGTGCAAGCGAGAGCGCGTAACAAGCGATAGAGAGGCACAATCGGTCCAAGCGTCGGCTTGTACACATTTATCTCTCTGGTTCTAAAGTACCAGGGCAGCAGAAATTGAAAGGAACTTTATGACGTTATCACGTAAAACTATCGTTCGTAAACCGACTTTACAGACAACCAATTTTTAATAAGGAAACTGGCAAGTTAATTTTGCTCGGGAGTCGATCAGGCAATCAGATACGGCCATTGACAACACTCCTCGCGAAATCACGGTCAGTGAGGTGTCATGCCAGCGAAAAAGCAGCTATAAAGGTTTTTTTATAGGAAGCACGACATATGGCGCGCGTCAGACTAATGCAGAGGTGTAGTCCGAAGGCGCCCACGGGCATTCGGATATTTACGGGGGCTGCGAATACCATGTCGGCCGGATAGGCGCACCTTCACATGATGTTTGAAGGACCGCAGACTGTACATCGGAGGGAAAGATGCAGTTAGGAGTGCATTCCACAGGTACACCTAACCATAAAGGTAACCCTGTACATAAAGGATTTACAGGATCGATTTGTCCTAAGTGGGGGATATCGACAGTGTGTGGATGCATTTCCAACCTGTTGCGCTGATAGGCTGTCGATTTTATTAACATGCCTTTTGAAGACCCCCCGGTTATAAGAACTGGGGAACACACTCGCCGGGAAGACTATTCCGGATTAAACGTAAAACTGTAGGTCCCTTACGTGCTAGGATTAAGCCTATCCAGATTGGTACCATCAGAGTGAAGTTAGGTCGGTCGAAACGATGTTTTACAGCAGTCTAGCCGACAATTTGTTGAACAATTTGTAAAGTTCATCAACACTGGTGTAGGAGGCGGAGTAGCCAGCCATGTCAAGTTAAAAAAAAACACCTCGACAAGTCAATCAAGTCAAAAACACCACGTCTAGGTACTTATTTCCACGGTTCACACACTATGGGTTAAGTCAGGGTCTCGTCGCCCTGCATTCCATCTCACCGTTCTGCGTGCATTGCGAGTCGCAGGCGTGTTGGCTCCCGCTGGCGTCCTCTGACGAGGTCCGCCGTGATGATCCCTGGTGACAGGAGCCGCTGGGCGCGGATGAAGCATCTGTACATTTCGTTTTTGTTACACTCTCCGGGTAAACTGCGCCTCTCCGTCTTTGGCGTTATGCCTAAGTCCAAATATGGCGTCCGCAGCCTCTGAAGTGCCGCATCAATAATAAGTGTTTCGGTGGACCGCTTTGCTGTGTCTGTGTTCTGCTCTCGCGACGCGATGGTTAAATGTGTATGTCAACGTTTAAAACCGTTTCTGTAATATGACATTACTTTCTCGATGGTTAAAAGTGTTTCTCGACGGTTAAAAGTGTCCCATGGAAGTCAATCACTCCGTCGATTGTTCAAAATGTATCAGCGATTTAACACTACACTCTTCGTTGTTAAAATGCCTCAGATCTTCTACATGCTTTCTTCAACTGTCAAAACTGTCCTTTGACAGTTGAAAGTGTCTCTATGATGCCACAAACGCGTTGTCTTTCAATCGTTAAATTTGTTTCTTGACTGTTAAAAGTGTATCTTTGATGTCATTTTATTTTCTCGACGGTTTAAAGTGTTTCTTTGCTGTTAAATGTGTCTCTTTGTTGTCTTTTGGCGATTAACAATTTTAAATTTGAAGTTAAAAAGTGCTCTCGACTGTTAAGTAAGAGTGACTATGATGTCATATTGCTCATTGTATGATTGAAAAAAGGTATCTGCACGATGCAGCATTCATTGTGTCGATGTTTAAAAGTGTATCTGTGATGTAACATACCTTCCACCACTTTCAAATGTGCCCCTTGACTTATAAGTGTCTCTCGGCGGTTATAAGTGTCTCTCTGCGGTTATAAGTGTCTCTTGTTATATGCTCATCACTCTCTCGTAGCCTGTCTCTACGATGCCAGAGATGTGATATATTTCGGCGGTTAATAATTATTATGTGTCCTCGACGACGACGGTTACAAGTGTATCATTGTGCGATGTAACATTACTGTGTACTTCTCTAATCTCTGTCGCGTCTGTAAGTAATACGATTGCAGGTCTTCTTTGTGTAAGGTGCTCTCTGTATGATTCGTTATGCGAAGCAATATGTTATATTTCCGACGTTATTATCCTTCTCCTTGCGCGTGTCGTCGGTTTTTATATAAATTGTCCGGGATTCTCTCCACCAATAGGCCATATCGTAAATACGGAAGATTGTTTAGTAAGGAAAACGGTTAAGGTATATTTTGTTTTGTATACGCTTACATACACACACTCACACACTACACTCACCTCTATATATACACAGGTATACTTCACTTTACTCGTAAGGTTTCGGGTTATATAAAAATAATAAATTAGCACATAAGGGAAGTCTGTTTGGCGATTGTAATTGAGCGCGGTTTATCTGGTTTTTTTTTTAAATGCTATGCTGTAGATTTTCCGAATAAACAAAAAATTATAATATTTATCTATAATTGCGTTCTAGCAACCTAGTCCTCAGGCGCTACGAATGCATTGTCCCTACCTGTATTTCTCTATCAATATAGACAATGATAAAAAGCAGAACCATCTTGCATTTTTATACGCAAAATGTTTCTGGCTTATGTCTTAGAGGAAAAAATGAAATACCCTAACCCCGCCTGTGAGAGTATAATATTTGTCGCACGAACGAAAGTGTTGCCAAATAGTCATACTCTATACGTCACTTGTGTATGTCGCTGGTATCAATTCGGTATGACAGAATATATCTGAATTATTTTGTATGACACCGCACGTTTATAGCGGGTGGCCGAGTGGTCTGGGCGTCGGCTTCTCTTGCGAGAGGTCCGAGGTTCGAATCCAACCGGCGTGATTCTCATTCGAAAAAAAATTAACGTGCTTCATGGTTCGGATTCCATGTAAAAATGTAGGAATTTAGACTGGAGGAAATTAGCTAAGGCAATAAGCCCGCCCTTGCCACGCATTAAGCGACTTAAATATTATTATTTATTGTTCATCTCGAAGGCGTATGTCGCCAGAACGCAGCGAAATGTGTTCTTAGCAGTGTCAGTGAGGATTCATAGCTATCTTTTTCTTTTCCGGAGTGACTATATACTATGCTTGCCATACGTCCGGAATGGGCCGAACTGTCCAGCATTTGGACGGCCGAATCGCGTCCCGATTTGTCCGCTATTTTTTGTAAGAATGTAAAGTTTAATATTACACTACGGATGTATGGACTACCTACCACATACAACGTCAATTTCATTCACAACAAGCATCTTGTCTCCGCTCAGAGTATTTCGCTACTGTGCGACCCGCAGATGAGATAGGATGATGGTTAGTGTATTATACATAAATATTCATTGTATATTATGTCGAAAAGTAAATCAAGTAAAACTGAGCGTTCGGCGTCCGCCATGTCGCGTTTCCCAGAAAACAATTAAATATGCATAATGCTTTTGAGGTTTGGATTAGCGTCCGGCATTGAGCCTGAAAAAATATGGCAAGCCTACTAATACGCATGTTCTTTATTCTTTATTCATCATTCGTATAGTAGTAGTAGTAGTTTTTTATATTTTAAAATATATGTGTACATATATGTAGTTTATGCATAAATATAATATGTACGTAGCTTATAGTATTTATTTTATGTACCTGTATGTATGTGTGTGTATATTTAATAGTTTTATTGTTCACGCTTCTCTTTTGCACTGCATTGTCCGCCCTATCAGCTTCTCCACATCCCAAAGGTTAGTTTGTAAAGAATGCTACTTTGCATTAAACTCGCCTGTTGTGTTCCTTTTTTATGGTGTACAATAAAGTATATTTGATCGATTGATTGATAGTACACTACGCTTGAATTTGTCCTGTTTAGTTTTTACAATCCGGTTCGATTACACCCACAAAGAAGAGCCGGCAAGAAATTTCGCAGGGGTTTTTTTTTACCTCTTTGATTACAATACGGTGTGACTAGCTCCACAATAGACAACGCTTACAGTGTTAATATACAGTTCGAGAGCTAGAATGCTATAGTATTATCAAAACCTCGTGGCCGGTTGGGCAATAAAGTTATATGGCTTAGGGAAGCGAATCTGCGCGCGGCGCTTTGTCGATAGAAAGTTGGTCACGTTTTTTTAATTAGATGAATTAATAACAATTTAATTTTACAAACAATTTATTAATAGAAACAAATATATAAATTAGGCTTGGTATATATTATCTTTTTAATGGGTATGTCTTGACTTAATATTTTTAATGTTTGCTTAGATATAATATTTTATATTTAACATAATGAAAACTTAGTATGCAAGTTATATTTAAAAAAAGCTCTGTAAGGTTTCTTACCCGTATATTTTATTAATAAAACATTAATAAAATATAATATTGATTATGTGAAATAGGTATCTATTATAAATAGATATATTAAGCATTTTTAAGGATATTATTAATTCATCTAATTAAAAAAACGTGACGAACTTTCTATCGACAAAGCGCCGCGCGCAGATTCGCTTCCCTAAGCCATATAACTTTATTGCCCAACCGGCCACGAGGTTTTGATAATACTATAGAGATAGAGATCATGTGACTGCACATTTGTGTGGGGTTTACAGAGACAACGGCTGTATGTTATGTATGTATAATCGCGCAGGTACCAAAATATTTAACATTATTTCAAAACTCTCCATAAATTATCTCGCGGAGCGACGCCAAAAACAAAATAGGCATTTTCCTAGCGACTCGGTGCGGGCCGGGCCGCTGTGCAATTCAAAAAGAGTTCTCCATAAAAATGATGTACGCGGCAACTCTTTCCACCTGCCCTAAACAACGGCCAGCAATAAGAGTAAACATAAAAAAAAAACCTTGCCCGAAGTGTACGTCGCATCGTACCTACATACACTTAGGGATTCGTTGCGTGGATGAAAATAAGAATATAGGATGTAAAACATTTTTTATTTGCGGTCCAACTGTTCTGAGTTACAAAAACGTGAGGTCCAATTTGCGGGAAGGACGATTACTCTTTGATTCCGCTCTTTGATTATCTGGCGGAATTGTAAATTGAATCTTCTTCTGGAGTGAAATTTTAGAACTTTTAAATGTTTACTTTTTTTATATTTAATTTAATTTTAAAATTGTAAAGTGTTTTCCTGTTTAATTAAATTTTAATTTTTTTTTATTTTAATTGTATTACTAAATTGATTATTAAATTGGTATATTTGTTGTAGGTAGGTATAGGTACCTATAGTTTAGTATTTTATTTTTATTTTAATTATATAATTTTTGGCAAGATGGTAGTCGAATAGAAAGAAGAGGTTTCCGTACCAGCACGAAAGTCGTACTAAGCCAACGCTCCGTCGTCCGTCCGTCTGCTGTCTGTCTGTCTGTCCTGCCTATAAAGAGCTCTATCTTTTGATGCGTAATTAGTAGGTAGCCGGTTGAATTTTTTACAGAATGTGTGTTATAATGGCGGATATACTAAAAAATAATTAAAATAAAAAAAAAACATTAAAAATTAAGGGGGTCCTCATACAAGAAACGTGTTTTAACGTGTTTTTTTGCTCTATCGTAAAAACGGTAATACATACAGGCGTCAAACTTAGTGTGATTATAGTGGAAACTACAAAGTAAAACAACAAACAACTCGCATATATCTTTAATTAGAAAAATGCAAAGCGAAAATTTGTTAATGTTCTAGGTAGGTAGTTATAGTTTAATTTTTAGTTAATTGTCTATTTAGTACCTATTTTTGCTATTGAATAAATACATTCATTTATTTAGAAATTTAGGTACCTGTGATACGCATATGTTATTTGAAAATGTAGGTAACATAGCCATTCTAAGTAATGCCTTTGTGTGGGCCTATTTTACCGTTTCTCAGAATCTTGAAATTGTTTAGTATTTTATTTACTTATATATTTAGTATATTATTTATTTACGTGCTTAGTACTGACATATAATCATAAAGTATTATTATAAACAACTCGCACTTGGCCGGTTTTTTAAATTACACCTCGCTTACCTTATCTTTCCACAAGGCCAAGGTGTCAATAGCGCGGTGGCACCGCGTGGGTAGGTGTTAAAAAAAATATTCTTTCATATTCGCTGTTAATGACAGGCCTCTTATCAATATAAAAGCAGCTTTGAAAAGCGCAAATCTATTATAAAATATTTAAAAAGCGATTGGCTCCATTGACAACCCACGCAACCATTTTCTCAAAGGCATCATAAATAATATATTTTTTATTCAGAGTTTGTGAGGTGTTTTGAGCAGCTCAGGCAGGTGTGGTAAAGGCCCTGCCTTTGTTGCTAGAGGTAATGAGTTCAGAACCCGCTGGCGTGCACTGCTTTTTTTGGAAATTGAAAAAAAAACATCATTTAAGAAAATTTAAGAAAGAACAAAAAAAATACATACAGTTAAAACAGCTGATTTTAAGTACTATAGACTACACACGAAAATGCGACATTTAAACAAAAAGTAATTACATATATACAAACTGAACAGCAGCAAACGATATGAGTATTACACAATCCAAGAACCAAACAAAAAATTAAATACAGCTGAAATAACAGGCCAAGTGCGAGTCGGACTCGCGCACCGAGGGTTCCGTACCGCGACGTAATTGGCCGGTTTTTATTATTTATTTTTATTTTACTTTAGAGTTTTCACTATAATCACACCAAGTTTGACGCTTATATGTATTACCGTTTTTATGATAGAAACGTTGAAATAAAAACATGTTCACAGTATGATTCCCCCTTACTTTTTTAATTTTTTTATTATTTGTTAGGACATTCGCCATAATAAATAACACATTATTCTGTGAAAATTGAAAAGGACTATTACAGTTCAAAATATACAATCAGACGAACAGACAGACAGATAAATAGATAGACTGCCAGTTAACGCCTGTCAAATGTATGAGAAATTTCATTTCAATAGACAATATAAATGTCGGACGAGACTCAACCCAGGAGGGTGAAAATATTATGTTATTATTACTAATATTTCTACCTGCTTACATTTTAAGAAATAAAGAATTATCTTATCTTATCATCTTATCTTATCTTAAAACGGCTTAGTCGGCAGTGAAAGCGCCCGAATTCATACCACCACCACTGTACTGAATAAAGCCCGGCGGTTGAAGCTTTATAAAGGGGTCAAGCTTGCATTAATTCGTAATAAAGTTTTTATTTTCTCGTTTGCTAGCTAGTGTATCCTTATATGAATTAGATTTTCAGAGATCTTACAGAAATTTTCAGTGCATTTTTTTATCAGATTTTTAAGTGTTCCTCAAAGGAAAATATTAGAGAAAGATTTTTGTTTTAAAATATTGGCGATATTTGTATCTAGGCTGTAAAAAAGGAATTAAGTATTTCCGATAGAAACAAAATTACTTTTTTCACTACAATACAAAGCATCATGCATTATTTATTATGACTTAAGTTTAAAAGTCATGTTTTTCTTACCGGATATTATTATATTTTATTATTTACATTATCGATACAAATATTAGCAAAATTTTGGAACAAAAATCTTTCTTTAATATTTTTCCGTTTAGAAGGAGCACTTAAAAAAGTGATTAAAAAAATGTACTGAACCTTTCTGTAAGATCTCTGAAAATCTAATTCATATAAGGCTGCACTAGCTAACGAGAAAAAGAAAATATTATTATGAATTTATGAAATTTCAAAGCCTAGATTCACTGAGCTATAGTTCAAAGTAGCCGGCACGGAGACACGAGAGACTCCGTCGTGGCACCTAGCTCCGGCGGACATACAAGGGACATCGGATGTCACTTTCAAAGCGGATTACTAACGCGGTTTAGTCCGGATTCAAGCTCCAGTCTGCCGCAAACGATGTGACGTATAGCTGGCTCTCAAAAGTCTACATACTCTACAGTACCTTGTCAAACCAGGCGAATTGCCCGTTTCACCTTAATACCTACGTGTGGCGTTAGAACGCGAAAGTGATAAGGTTCTACGGGTGAATTTACAATTTTGGAGCCCACTTTCCAGTGATCGATATTTTATTGGGTCTTATTTTCATGGGATTTGTGGATTTCTGATTGTCGACCAATTTGTCGTTCTGTATGATGATGAGTTCAACAGGTACAAATAATAAGCAAAATATTCTGTGAAAATTTCAACGGGCTACCTATTACGGTTCAAGAGATACAGCCCTCGGACAGACAGACAGACATACAGACCGGATACGGAACCCTAAAAAGTGCACTAATTTATGAAATTAATTTTGTTCTATCCAATCATTTATTTCCGTGTGTTTATTATATATCCACTAATAATATTATAAAGAGGTAAAGTGTGTAAGTTTGGATGTAGGAGGTAATCTCCGAAAATACTCATCCGATTTTAAACATTCTTTGACCAATATTAAGAGTGGACCTTCAGGATGGACACAGGCTACGCGGGCAAAAGCTAGTCTGTATATCTAAGTTTGGATTATTAAACCCGCTTCTTGTCTATGTATAATGGCGTACAATAAAGTAATCAGTATGGCGTACATAATTATATTTTAAATTGAACCAATTTTTTTTTACTGTTTTCAAAAGTTGAGTACCTACCTACAAGAGTACAAAACAATAAAATTTTATTCCACTATCTAACTGCTAAACCTAGAACGATAAAAAAGGTATGGACGCCGGACTGGCAAATGCTTGTATGAGAACTAGCGTCGCCGAGTTGCGGGGAGCGGAGTGTACTTACCGATGATAAGATATTCCGCTATTGTGCACACTAAACTTGGTTGTAGTGTTTTTACACGTAAACACAGAGCATGCGGGCACATTAAACAGGTTTTTGCGAACGCGGCCGATGACAGACTGACGGGCCAGCGCGCGACCGTCCATACAAAACAAGCATGCTTTTGCTTATATCGTGTTACGCTGGCGAGGATAGGGTTCGGAGTCCATACCTTTTTTATCGTTCTAGTGCTAAACATTCATTCATTCACAGTTCACATCTCCCAACTACCACCGTCACGCCTCCGCGCCGCGCGTGCAAACGGCCGCCATGTTTTGGTCCTTCGAGCCGGACTAACGTCGCCGTCTACCCGCAAAGCGGCTCCAGCCGTCGCGCGCCGTCTAATTGGGGCCACCGCACAGACCGCGGGCGGGCTCGCTTCAGCGCTCGATGGCACGACGGCAATTTCCCGGAAAACTGTCTTGTTTTATTCATGGTGGTCGGGACGGGGGCGGTCGTTTCGCGCCACGAAACGGCCGCCCAGCGCGCCCGTACACGTTTAATTCTGTCAAACGCGAACCGAACGGCCGCTTTATTGTTTTTTGTTGATAAAATTTGATCCTGGCGCACTTTTGTAACGCGGCATTGTGCGGCACTTTCCGTATTAGATTGCGGGCTAAAACCGGAGTAACACTGTAACATAGACACTTTGTTCACTACCGGGACGAGCGAGTGAATTTGTAGTTGAAAAAAAAAAGTATTCCGAATGTGCCTAGCTATGTAAAAATTTTTAGTTAAACACGCACATACAATACGAATGCTGAATTGACAATGCAATCGTAGTCGTTTTGCATGTTGTATTTGGTGTAATTGCATCTTTACACTTCAGGGTGGTTGTATGTGTTGTTATATACCGAGGAAATCGATGTAAAAATAGTATGATAATGACGAATGAAAAGCTTTAAGCCAAATTTATGACAGATTGATTGAGATTGTAGCAACTGTAAGCCCAGCCATCACAAATATCGGTAAAACCGGTGTGCATTTGTAAATAAAAAGCTTATTTAATAAATTATCCATATGCCTCTATTTGGTCTTAGTTCGAAAAGGGCGCGGGCGGTCGTCTTAAAGGGCGTATTTACAATTAAGTCTTTATATAAATTTTAATAACTCAAACATGAAAATCATCGTAATTTTGGAATGGCATGCGATGTCAGTTTTCTGTCACCATAAAGATATTATATAGAGAGCGAAACCAGATTTTGCAATGGGTTTTGAAATAACCGTTTTTAATACAAATAGTTAAACGGACTTACTCGCGGTCGTCTTCCGAGCTATGATGCTCTATATTTTTCTTTAGATAAATGCAAAGCCGAAAATGAAGCAAAAAAATACGTCCCGACCAGGATTCGAACCTGGAACTCCGGCTTGAGCCGCAAGGAGTTCCAGCTTCGAATCCTGGTCGGGGCGTATTTTTTCTCTTCATTTTCGGCTTTGCATTTATCTAAACAAAAATTTAACTAGTGAGTACACGCTTAGTACTAACATATAAAAATAAAAAAAAAACATAATACGTTCCTATACAATGGCCATCATCGCGTGCACACTGCCGGCGCGACGATTGACAGAGAGAACTCACAGTTGACAGTTAGCTGACAGTTAACCGTTGTCGCGCCGAGTGCACATGCAGACAAGCCGTAAGTTTGGCGCGAAACGTCCAGAAACACAGCTCCAAAGAACCGATGAGTAATGCCGTTTAATATTTATAACAATGCAGATTTTGAAGATTCTTTGGTTCGACTTAAAATTATAAAAAATAAAAAGAAAATTAAAAGATAATCTATAAACTTACACATACGCCCTTTTCAAACTAAAACGAGCCCAGTCTCACAAGCGCGTGTGAAGTTAAAAAAAACATTAATAAATCTAAAAAAAAAAACAAAATCGTTAGTAAATGCCCCCCCAGCGCGCGCAAGCAAGAAAACGCCAAACTGAATAAATTGAAATGTTCCTACGCACAATCGTACGACTCACTGTATGGCTGGGGCCGGCCTCCCGTGTACTGCGGCGACTGGAGCAGCGGCGCGCTCCGGGCCGCCGGGGCGGCCATCTCCTCGCTCACTGCAACATACATACACACATACATACATGCGTGCATACATACATTCATACACCGCATACATACACTGATCTCACCCAAAACTATCTCTCTCATGTTCAGATTTAGTAAATATATATATAAGGTCTTTCAATAGTATTTAACGATACGCTAAGGGCTGTATGTTCAAATCAAATCAAATCAAATCAAATCAAATCATTTATTGTGCACAAAAGAACAATCACGTTAAGATACATAAACAAAAACAAGTTTCACATTTTACATTTTTGAGATGCTTCGAGAGTCATTCGAGACAAAACACTAGACTTGCGTCTGTTTTGTTTTGTTCGGTTTGAAGTTTGGCATGAGTTTTATGCGCCTGTTTATTACCTAATCGTTTTATGCGCTGTTTATATGTGTGTGCAGGATATACTTATGTATGTAATTTTTTTTTAATGTTCATATTGTGTTTAAATGATAAATGACAAAAAATATAATGTAATTTTTTTTTATGATTTTTTTAATTTAAATGTTTTGAACTATAAAAATAAGAAATAAAAGTATTATAATTAGTATAAATATTTAAGGTGAGATAAAGTAATTTTGTAAATTTTGTTTTGATCACACTGTTGGGTACTCTAAATAAATAAAATAAATAAAAATAAAATAAAATACAAGTGTTGGTGGTAGTAAAGTTAAAGCAAATACACCTATTTGATTTGTTGACGTACTTGTGCTTGTATAAATAATGCGTGTGAATGACTTAATTATATGTGTAGGTATGTATATGTGTATTTTATTTCGACGTTGTTCCCATGCCAAATTTTTATTTAAGATATAAAGAACATACCTTATTAAGGTTAAATACGCGCACTTCACGTATTCAATTTGAGGAGTGAGTAGGTTTTTTATATCGTAAAAAAAATTGGTATGGGAACGTGATCAGTATCTGATACACATACACCCCTTAGCGTATCGTTACCTACTAATGAAAGATCTTATATAATAATATGTAAAAACTAAGTATATTTAGTCTATCTTATTTTTTTTTATGGAAACTGAGACGGTTGGCTACATCACCTACAACATCCGTGAGGTCAGCCCATAACACCGGGTGAACTTGGTTCCACGTCAGAGCTTCCCTTCGGTCGTGCCGGCTACACTGAACTGGACGGAAACACAAACTATTTACATAGCCGTTCCGACCGACCTTTCATTCGGTGCGGTGGTACCAACCCGGGCGGGTTAAACCCTACCACCTAGTAATATAAGAAGGGAGTCATATCCCTTAGTCGCCTTTTACGACATAAACGGGGAGAGATGCAGTGGGGCTATTCTTTTTAAAGTACCGGCCCCACACGGTACAATCTTATGTATATATGTATTTAAACTATTCATATTTAAGTTTATCTATCTTTTGTATTCCCGTACATCTGTCATATCATAACATAATATCTCTTTCCGCCACTCACCTAGCAGTTATCATACCCCAAAGGTATTCTGTTAGAAAATGCCTAGAGGCATTAAGTGTTACCTTTTGCCCATACTCTATTTGAGTGCAATAAATATATACAATACAATATATTAAGTACTAGATGAGTCTATCTCACATATCGCTGCCGAATAAATGAAATGAAGGGAAGCACTGACATGGCACCTAGTTCACCCTGTGTTATGGGCTGACATCACGGATGTTGTAGGTGATGTAGCCAACCGTGTCAGGTTCCATAAAAAAAAAAAAAAAATAATAATAATAAATATGTCACCCGACCAAATCAGCTTATAAGCTGCGTTCACAATGATCGATGCTTGTGTTGTACGGTTGAAGTTATCGTCTTATGTCCGCAAATACGCGAATGAGTAGCGTTAGCGCATTCATGGCATGAGATGGCTTTTAATGCGAACACACATACATGCATACTGTTAGCGCGCACGTTCGTGGCCTCTGCGGGCGGAGGCCGATAGATCTTTAAACGATTATCCCTGTTTTGTCTTCGTACTTCAACTACGCAATAAAACCTTATTAAATAAATAATTTAATGTCATAAATAAAAAAGAGGTTTCGTAAATGTCGCTACTTTCAGAGATTGATTCACAACACTATACATTCCATTCTCGCTTTCTCACCGGAGGCCACGAACGTACGCGCTGACTGTACATACATACATATCACACGCTGTATCCCGACAATCGGGGTTGGCAGAGTGATCGTGCTGCAGATACCTACTCTTGTAAATTGCGGCACAACGCCGACCGCCACGTTTAGCAATGTATTAGGACAAGATAACTATCAAGCAGCGAGTAAGGCACGGATACCCACCTGCCGCATGACTCGGTGGAAGGACCGCGCCAAGGTGCGAACATTTGAATGTATTCCTGACGACAACCGCATGTGAAGTCACGCGCGCTTGCTTACGCGACAGGTAACATGTTTCATCGCGTTTTGTCTCTTCTATTATTTAGTTCAGTGTTTATGACTACCTACGCAGGAAAAAATAAGAAAAAAAAATTGGAGTCATATATTTTTTTAGAAAAAAATTGAACTGAATAATTGTTTTGGTAAAACTACAGGCATTCTGGTTAGAGTTATTTAGGCTTCCAATATAAAAATTTGAACAATATATTTGCAAATTTGTAGTCGTAGTACCTAAAATGTTGTACGAGATGTCAATTTTCGACGTTTTTTAAAAAAATGCTCATATCATAAAAAACAAATGACTCCGATTTTTTTTTTCTTATTTTTCCCTGGGTAATCATAAACTGGCCTACTCCCTGGTTTCCGCTTGACGTTGAGTTTTGGGACACGTTGTATATCATTACGCTGTACCTAGACAATCGGGTAAGCAGAGTAATCGATGTTCTATCTCACGAAGTCCGTTTGGCTCTGGTCGTAGTAGTGACGTTTACTGATAAGCGCGCTTGTGTGTGCTGTGTGCGTGAAACGCGTCGCGATCGTGACTGAGCGCTCTCGAGGTTAGGGGTCACAAAACCGGAGGTATTTAAAAAAACCGGTTTTACTGTTTTCATTTTGTGACAAAACCGGTTTTCCGATTTTTTCGGCGATTTCGGTTTTATTTAAAAAAACACTATTTTAAGGAATGTAACTATATAATTCAGTGCATTCGGACAATAAAATAATATGAAACCAAACACAATTTTTTCTTAAAAATAATATTAGCATCGGAAAATCAAAATGAAAAAAAAACATTGATAATTTAACTTCCCGTTCTGATAGAGAAACCTCCACTTAAACTAATTACATACAAATTACAATAATTATTATAACATTTGAGATCGATCGAGGTTACGCACACTAAAACAATGTGCATGTGGACGCCTGACAACATTCATAGCCAAACGGACTTCGTGAGATAGAATATCTGAACCTACTGCATGACTTGGTGGATGGGAGGGCCGTGCCAAGGTGCTTAGGGTAAATTGATAAGTAATAATCAGACATCGGAATCCGCGGGGCACGAATACGACCTTGTTAGGGATTGACTACGGCGATCAATAAACAATCGACACTGTTATCGATACTCATATTTATTTGTTTATTGTATTTTATTCATGTCATATTTCAGACCTGAATACTTATATATACCTACAGTACTTATATAAACATGTATACTTTATGTTAACGATTAAGTAAATATGATGATGATGATGAATACATATTTATATAAGGTCTTTCAAAATTAGTTCATAGTACGCTAAGGGGGGGTTCTGTATCATATAGGGAGTAAAACCTATATAAAAATTTTTGGACCTTGGGTTTTTTTTAAATAAAAAATGTTTTTATGTAGGTATTTAAATAAAAAATAGGTGGTTGATTTTTATAACCTAATCGATTCAGTTTCATAACAGTAACAAAAAAGTCTTCATGACCATTATGATGTAACACGTGTAAGTTGGTAAAAAAAAAAAATTCTTTCTATTCCATACTAATAAAACTAAAATTGTGGTTTTTCACAATTTCTGGAAGAAAGAGATATACGTGTTGGAAGACCTTTTTGTTCGAGCACGAAACCGAAACGATTAAGAAAATTTTTTTTTTTTACATTTATCATTAAAAAAAAAAATTTTGTAAAAAAAAAAATTGTCTGTTCTTCAAAAGTGATCTATTTCCGATTCAGAACCCCCCCTTAGCTTACTATGAACAAATTTTGTAAGACCTATTTTTTTGGACCTTGGCCTTTTTTTTATGTAAAATATTTTTTTGTGTTTAAAAAAAAATAGGTGCTTGATTTTTATAGCCTAATCGATTCAGTTTCATAACAGTAACAAAAAAGTCTTCAATATCATTATGATGTAACACGTGTAAGTTGGTAAAAAAAAATCAAATTCTTTCTATTCCATACTAATAAAACTAATATTGTGGTTTGAACAGATTTGTATTGTACCTACAAAGTAAATACAACATTTGTTTATTACATCTTATTTTCTATAGAAATACTCTTAGTTTTAATAATCGACATTATTTCATATTATTCTAAAATAACGATCGATTTTCGATATTTGTGGATACATTGTCCCATCACTAAACAACCTTGAATCATTCGTGCCCCGCGGATTCCGATGTATGGTAATAATTTAAATACACATATTAAAATATCATTACGTCTATTTCGTATATTAGCACGCCTCGTCAGATTGTTCAGCGAACGCGCGCGTTCCACATTAATTAGTTATATTTTCTCATCCGACAAAGATTTCTCTCCCGAGCATATCTTTACGAGCTCGAAGGGGCTCACGTCGCATGTTCGTGTCTGCAAATTAATTGGCCTCCGGAACCCTTAAGGCGATTTTATGCTTTGTGAAAATCGTCGCGACGGTATATTCGTATTATTCTCCGTGTCCGCGATAACGCACACGGTATGCCCGAAGACAGATACTCGCCGGAATTTCCGGCCGGCTTTTAATAATCCGGCGGTATATTGGATGGAACGTGAATCGGCACAGGTGTGTCACCTATAGGGTTCATATGGTTCATCAGATGGTTCAGATAAAAAAAAATGATTTTTTTTATAAAGGTCATTTTATTATTTTTTATATTATATTTTTCTCGTACCTACAAACTATGCAGCCTTCACTAATTTAGTTACAGCAAGCGCGTGACCAGCCGCGAATTGAATGGCTGATTGGTTGGTTGGTGGAATTAATTAAACTGAATGCACAATACTGATGAATACAGTAAGTTTAGAATTAAAATGTTCTGAAAAAAAAAATTATAGAATATTTGCAATTAATAAAGAAAACCCGGACGTTTGTTCGTCCGGTCTTTATCTATTTTGGAGACCGAACACACATCTTAAAAAACGGACTATTCGGTCCCAAACCGGAAAAAAACCGGAAGCAACTCTCGTGTCACCGAGCATCATACCATTCGGCTCCGGTTAGGGAATTCCGGTGAGTGTTTCTTTGTGCTATTTTTTTTATTTTAAAATGGCGTCACACGCGATAACAGTTTGAAAGAAACCATTCCACTACGCTTTCGTTTATGTAATGTTTACTTACACGAAAGTAAGTACTTGACAGCACGTGTTGATAACGATACATGAGTCCACAATGGTCACAGAAATAGGCGCAATTTCATCTCTACACACCATACAATGACTTTTCACCTCCACAAAATTTTTGTTTTTATGGAAACTGACACGATTGGCTACATCACCTACAACATCCGTTATGTCAGCCCATAACACCGGGTGAACTAGGTGCCATGTTTTTTTTTTATTGACAGCGCGACATGTGACGCCGACGCACCCATAAGGTGTCTAACGACGCCCATGGACATTCGGTCGTATGCGGGGGTTGCGAATGCCATGCCGGCCTGACAGGTGCCCATTCACGCCCCTCTTGAAGGACCCGAGACTGTACTTGGGGGGAAATATATGGGCAGGGAGAGCGTTCCAGAGTTTACCGGTTCTGTAGAGGAAAGATCTACAGAATCGATTGGTACGCATCCGCGGTAAGTCCAGCGTGTAGGGATGCAATCCCTGCCCAGTGCGCGTGGTGCGAAGGTGGAAAGGGGACGGCGGGATCGCATTAAACAGCTCCTCCGAGTACTCCCCATGGAATAAGCGATAGAACACACTTAGGAAGCCGACATCCCTACGGTGTTGCAGTGGTTCTAGATCGCAGGACATTTCGGGGTCACCCACTAGTCGCACGGCTCGACGCTGGATTGAGTCCAGAGGCGCAAGCTGGTATTTGGCAGAGCCATCCCACAGGTGCGAGCAGTACTCCAAGCAGGACCTGATCTGCGATTTATACAGAAGCAGCTTTTGGTCCGGCGTGAAGTACCGTCGCACCTTATTGAGTACGCCCAGCTTTTTAGAAGCCAGCTTGACCTTCCCCTCGATATGGCGACGAAAGGTCAGGTCGTGCGACAGTTCGACTCCGAGGACCCCGAGGTGTTCGCTTAATTTAAGCGACGTGCCTTGGAATGAACATGCCATGTTGTAAATGCCATGTCAGTGCTTCCCTTCATTTCATGTCGGCTACACTGAACTGGACGGAAAACATGAACTATTTACATAGCCGTTTCGACCCACGTTTCGCTCAGTCCGGTGGTACTAACCCAGCCGGGATAAACCCTACCACCTAGTAAGGTAAGAAGGGAAAGGACACCGGAATTTGAATAGAATTGATGTCATTCTAATTTTATTTGAATATATTTGTACTAAACAAATGTTACCGAAAAGCTAAGACTTTCGCGACGGTACCATCGTAAATATAAAATCGTCCTACGCGCGGAACCGACAACAATGCCGAGAAATAAAGATAATTGAAAATTAATTAACGACTGCGGCGTGCGAGCGAGACGTCCGCCATTTTGTGCAAGCTTCAAACCGGGACGGAGTCAGTTTTGGAGGGTAGATGGCACGCGAAAAAAACATAAATTTTACTGAATTACATAAATTCTGGGATAAACGCCTCGGACAGCGCACGTGAGGGGCGGGTGGCCGAGTGGTTTGGGCATCGGCTTCTCATGCGAGAGGTCCGCGGTTCGAGTCCGGTCGGCGTGTACCAATGAGTTTTTTCTGACGAAAAAATTTAGGCTCAAATTGAAGCCGACTGGGTTGGTACCACCGTACTGGATGTAAGATGGCCACATAGCAGCCTCGGTTGTTTTGTCCTCTAGTCCAGTATAGCTAGCAATCCAGGGAAGTCTCCGGTATGGCACCTACCTTCTCGGAGGTGATATTGGCTGGTCGGAGCATGCGCTTTGGCCCCTCCGACTCAGCCACCCATACCGGATTACATAAAAAAAACCTGACAGACGGAAATTTTAATACAGATGACCGATTTTATGAGGCATTTTCTTTATAATTCCTACCAGTATCGCAGGCTACGGTGAAAAATGTGTGCATTCGTCTTTATTCTTTATTCATCATTCGTATGGTAGTGCACTACGCTTGTACTATTTCTCCTGTTTTGTTTTTACAATCCGGTTCGATTACACCCACAAAGAAGAGCCGGCAAGAAACTTCGCAGGGGTTTTTTAACGTCTTCTATTACAATACGTTGTGACTATGCTGCACAATAGACACCGCTTACAGTGTTAAATAACTATAATTTATGTACGCTTGATAATTCTGACCAAATAAAATCAAAACTAAAAGTAAAAAAAAAAACAAAAAACCCGACTGCAAAAAACATAACTAAGAAAAAACTGCGTAATAATTAACTGAAAAGAGAGAAACAAGCTCAATGATCTATAATAGAATTTTGTTTCAGCAATGTATGATGCACCATGCAGATTTTGTGGTTCGATGCCTACTTATGCAAATAATAAAATATACTATAATGCAATGCAAATATAACTTGAATATTATAAGGTAATGCATACGGGGACAAACCAATAACTAAAATATGGTTGGGTTAGGTTAGGGGAGGTTTAAATTGTTGAAAATCAATTTAAATTTTGTTTGTCCCCGCCTGCAATACCTTATAATATTCAAGTTATATTTGCATTGCATTAAAGTATATTTTATTATTTGCTTAAGTAGGCATCGAACCACAAAATCTGCATGGTGCATCATACATTGGTGAAACAAAATTCTATTATAGATCATTGAGCTTGTTTCTCTCTTTTCAGTTAATTATTACGCAGTTTTTTCTTAGTTATGTTTTTTGCAGTCGGGTTTTTTGTTTTTTTATAATAATTTGTTTTATTTCAAACTTTTTAGTTTTATTAATGACCAAGTTGTCAGGTAGGCATTAGTAAGTAAATAAGCTCCACGGTAAAGTAAGGTTAACAAGATAGCAATTAGGTTTTATATATAGCAACCTATATATTTTTGGATTCGCCTTTCCATTTCCTTTAATTGGATATCCCACTCCATAGCTTTTGAAATATTTTTTTGAAAAAAAAAAATCATTTTAAATATGGACAATTTGACATCCTGCGTCCGCCATTTTGAATTTTCACAATTATTTTATAGTCTATGTCACTCCCACAATTAAGATGAATCTAATGACACCTCATACGTAAAAATCCATCAAGCCGTTTAGGCTACAGAGCGTGCCAAAGAAATAGACATACATACATACATACACACAAACACACATACATACATACATACGCTCGAAAAACATAACCCTCCTTTTTGCTTCGCGCAGTCGGGTAAAAATAAAATAGAGCCTTGTCAGGTTTCTTAATTTTTCGTTGTTCCTTTTTTTGGTTTATCCTTGGAATTTCGAATGAGAATTTTGAATTAGGCATTTTCGAGAAGCAAGATAATGCTTAGGCTAAAAGGGAAGAACGGCAAAATAAATTTGGATAGTTACACAATACTCGCAAATAAAATCAACAAGCTTAATTACTACAAAATCTATTACAGCGAAGCGAAAATTAAACAAAGAAGCTGATCGGTGTGCACATGATACGTCATTGTGTGCACGCGAGAATTTAGCACAAGGTTTAAAAGTTTTACCATTTCATAATAATTTATGTTTCTCGCCATTCTCGCAGACAACAGAGGGAGCTGAGTGTCCTAATACTTTGATTCCCTCTGTTTACATCTTGAGAATTATATTCTTAAAATAAATTATAGAATATTATATCAGTCTCAGTGAGAATTCACAAAGAAACTGATCAGAATTTAAAGAGTATGGCCGGGGCGGCGAAACGTCGACCCACTAAACTTCACGATCGATCGCAAGACTTTGGTACAATGACATAGTTCTTGGGGTTGTACACTTGCTCTACCTGAGACTCCGATCTCGAGTTTACCTACCCAATCCACAAACGGTTATAAAAAAAAAACTATTTCAAAAAATATAAAAACCGCCTTCAAATATGTATGAAATAAAAAAAAATCGAACCCTAGAGCTGAAGGCGGTGCTAAAGAAGGCTACACAAATCACAGGATATCATCCACTCATGTTTTCTTTCATGCATCATTTTTGCTTGCTTTAGCACTGCCTTCAACTCTAGGTTTCGATTTTTTTTTTGTAATTTTTTGCTATTAATGTACTCGCTTTCCGATCCGATCTTGACCAAACTGAAATGGGACCACACGGGAAGCACCAGCTTTCAAATAAAAAAAGAGTCATCAAAATCGGTTCACCCAGTCGAAAGTTCTGAGGTAACAAACATAAAAAAAATACAGTCGAATTGGGAACCTCCCCTTTTTTTTGTTTGAAGTCGGTTAAAAAAAAGTTGTCAAGTGCGAGTCGGACTCGCGTGGAGAGGGTTTCGTAACATTCTGTTTTCCATGAGAACTTTAAGACTTAGGATTTTCGTTAAGTTTTTTCTGTTAATTATAAAGAGAGGCCCTATATTCCCTTTTTTTTTTAAACATTAGACTCAGTAGTTTCGGAGATATGGGGAGGGGAATGCACGATTTTTGTATATTTTCTTTAATATATTTCAAAATATGCATTTTAAAATTATAAAAAAATATATTTGTATTCCTTATTTATAACCCTTGTCATTGATATGTCGCATGACGCACTAGAAAACAATTTTTTTTTTAACTTTCTAACTTGACCTCCAAAACTGGCCCTCCAAAATCTAAATTCATTCATTTACTTACGCTCTACGTCCGTGATTGGGTCATCCATCAAACTCTATATATGTATCAAATTTCACCTTTTTTTCGTCAAGTAGTAGGTGTTACAGTAGTCTAATTAAAACATTAGATTCGGAGAAAATAAGCTGTAACAGACGGGCAGACAGACAGACACAAGAGTGATCCTATAAGGGTTCCATTTTTCCTGTTTTGAGGTACAGAACCCTAAAAAGTAAAAGATTTTGACATTATAAACGCAGGAGGCTGATCAAGTGATCAAGCAATACATTCGTGTGATAGCCTTCCCAAAAATCTCCTACCTCATCTCGCAATCCATGTGTCTTCGTGAATAATGAATTTAGCCTACATCGAAACAGAATATATTCATGGGAGCGCGTTTAGGATTGTGTCGGAACAGTTAACGGGCCACTCACCGTTCGGTCGGGCGCAGTGTGCCCTCTCTTCTTCTCTACGCCACGGACCCCACACAACCCTGCACATATAAACAGACAAACACACTCGCAGTTTATGTAGTCCTCTAGCCTCTATCCCGTCATCGGCTACTTTTCTCGCCAGTGGCATGCCAATCAAGTTCAGAAACACGAATTCAAGCTACAAATAAAAATTAAATAATATATCCAATTTCACGAACAACCAGTTTGGAGACAGGTGTGGAGATAGCAAAGCCATTGTGTGCTGTGTCTGTCTATCTGTCTGTCTGTGTGTTCGCTGCCTCTTTTTTAAACCGGCACTAGAGTGTCTTTCGGTTTTCGAATTTGTGCTTGGCATTTTGATGTGTTTCTGTTTGCAACTCTTTGTGTTCTGACTTTTGACTTCGCAATTCTGGCGTACTGTTCTGACTTTGACTTCGCAATTCTGGCGTAATGTTTTCGGGCCCAGCGTGTTTGACTTTAATCGGCGGTGCTGTCGTGTTTCTAATGTTTCGCATTCGAAACTCGGGTGTTCTGGCGTTGTGTGATGTCTCGACTTGGCAATCGTTGGCGTTGTTGGCTCGCCTCGGTGTCGTTCGAATACGCAATTCTGGCGTAATGTGTTCACTTTGACTTCGCAATTCTGGCGTTGTGTCGAATGTTAATATGCCCAAGTCGCGTAGCTGTTGTGGCGGATTGTTCCCGCGATGTTGTTATAGGTCTTGTTGTGTTGTCCCCCGCTGTTGTACTGTTCGTTGTTTCTGTTATTTTTTTGGCGATTTTAACTGGAATCTATGCGAGAATGTCTCTAGCCCTAGGGTTGACTAAAAACTTGAGTGTGTTTGTCTTGAATTTATATGTGCATGGAAAATATTATTCATATCTGGTAAAATTGCGAGATGGAAGACAGAAATAAGAGTAATCATATTATGTATGTTAAATTCACTGTTGATGCATACAGATAGCTACGTGAACACATATTCTACGGAGGAATAACACATTCTACGATTATGTATGAGTCGTCAAAGGACAAGACAAGAAATTATTATTTTGAAATTGTTTCTCGTTGAGAACTCATACAGTGACTAAACGGTTTTTTAAAAAACACCTGTATTAAAGGTTTTCTTTGAATGTGGACTCTTCTGCAGAGGGTTATTCAGTGCATAAAACTGCAACTTTTCTCATTCACTTCCTGCAACTTTGGTGAAAACTCAATGTTTCTTTATTTTAATGTTTAAATATAAATTTATATGATATTTTCAGTGTTTTCACCATAGTTGTAAAACATTAGTTGTTCAATTTTAGGCAAAAAATATCCCGCTGACATGTCCATTAAAACAACTTTGGGCAAAATCTAAATGTTACTATGAATCAAATACACAAAATGCAAATAAACATAATATATTAAAAATATTAAATGTATATACATACCAAGCCAGATGTCAAAAGCAGCATACTTGCAGTGCTACATACACAATACATAAACAATATGCTAGGATTATGTGCAATGTTCTGCTACTAAGTAATTATATTTACAACATACGACTCTCAAACATCCAAAGGTTGACTGGAAGAAATCTCTGTAAGGCGTCAGTCCTTTTGTCCCTCGTGTATTATATATAGGTAGTGTTTGTTTATGTAAAATGTATTTCTATCGATGTATATAAGATCTATATTTTTATATGATTTTAAATTATCTCTTATATCTATGAACATAAGAGCTAATTTAAAATAATAATAATTTACAATGTAATAATATATATTTATTAACCCTAGAAGGGCCCTAACACCAGATTACTTAATAGTTACTTCGTAACAGATAAATCACTCCATAGAAAAAGTTCCATACATTCGGCTTTAATAGCCTACTGTTTCACGTCGCCAATCGCTGCGTGCGAAAATGTACCTAAACGATGGAGTGTAAAGTGATTATTGCTTTGCAGCTGCGCGCAGTTGCGTGGGCGAGCGTGTAGGTATGCTTCGCGCGGCTGAGGAATTTCCACTGAATTAGACCGCCCGCCGGCGGGCGGCGGCCCGCTGGGCGGTAGGTAGTTAGCGCGCGCAAGTACATAGAGTGCGTGAGGCCTGCCCTAACCGTTGTTGGGTAGCAATGCACCAGCTTTCTGTCGCTGTTTGGAAGATTCTACACGTTGCTGGACTCCTATAATATGATCTTTGAATTGCTAATAAACAAATTGAATTGAATCTATCTAAAATAAATCGATTAACCCAATTTTCCGGCTTCCGTAAAGCAGCCCTACATCATACCTAAGCCCAATAATGAGATGTTTTTGTTAGAGGTCGGAATGCGTCGCGTGTTCTCGCTCGCGCTTCCGACGAGGTCATTGCGTTTAAGGGATATTTGGGGGAAACAGACGAAGGGTGGGTAGGCGATATGGTCCTATCCCAGAGTAGAGATGTATGTTAGAGGTGGCAGATTGACGCTTATGTTGTGATTTTCAGGGTTCCGTGGCAAACGACGCCGGCAACGGAGAGTGTTCCAAGGAGCTGCACGATGCGATCCCTCCATCCCCATTCTACCATCGTTCCACGCGCAACAGGTTGGGAATGCATCCACACACTGTCAATATTCCCCCACTTAGGACAAATCGATCCAGTAAATCCTTTATTTACAGGGTTGCCAACATGTGGAATGCACTCCCACCTGCATCTTTTCCTCTAATCTACAGTTTGGGATCCTTCAAACATAATGTGAAGGTGCACCTAGCCGGCCGACATGGTATTCGCAGCCCCCGTAAATATTCGAATGCCCGTGGGCGCCGTCGGACTACACCTCTGCGTTAGTCTGGCGCGCGCCATAGGTCGAGCTTCCCATAAAAAAAACGGAACTTATTAAATCGGTCCGATGTCTGAAACTCCGTCTGTCGCTCGCGCTGTCCGAGATGATTTTTCCGAAGCGATGTGAGACTGCGTCTGACTCGAATTTCAAGTAGTGTACCGCCAATATTTCTTACCTGACAGATCGCTGAAACAATTTTCACCAAAAAGATATTATAAAATGACCGAATCTGGGAAAAAGTTTCAGAGCTTTTCCTCTTCAAATATCCCGTATCAAATAACCCCTTTCGAACCCTGAAGTTACGAAACCCTATCCTATAGTAAGCGCGACATGTGGACCAGAGCCACCCATAAGATGTGTCTATAACGACGCCCATAGACATTCGGTCGCACGCGGGGGTTGCGAATACCATGCGGGCCTGACAGGTGCCTATTCACACCTCTCTTGATGGACCCGAGACTGTACTTGGGGGAATATATTATGTCGACTTGGTCCTCCGATAGCACTTTCATTCCGCTGTATGTTCGGTGCGGTAATGTATGTGTCTCGCCGATCCCCCAGAGGGCGGGGCGGCGGCGGGGGCGGGGGTGGAGGAACGGGGGCGGGGCGGAATATCAGCCCAAATGGCTTTATTGCTCCGTGTGTATGCGTCGATTCTATCTGATTGCGGAATCTCGTAGCGTAGGGCTTGCCGAGCTATCCCCGCGCGATCGGCGCCCGAGGATTTCATCCGCTGTTGGGTGATTTTTGCGTCTTACAACATTCAAGGGTAATTTTTTTATTGCACTAGAACTGCGTGGCTGTACTCATAAATACCTACTACATATAAGTAAGTAGATATGTAATAGTTAATTAAAAAATATACATGAATACATTTTTGTTACGTCCTAACCAACACGCGGAAAATCTGCATATGCGTGCACGCACCCCATCGTCATACATATACAGGGTGGCCATTCATTACGTACTAGCTACATGTCTCCACTACTTCCATACCAAACTGTATTAGATTTTGTGGAATAGATATCCAACTAGAGCGGTTTATGTGACTAAAATAGAGAAATTAAAAAAAAAAGTTTAAAAAAATCATAACTTCTAAACGGTTGATTTTCGCGGAACTAATATTTTTTTAAATGAGTCAGCATGATGTCCTCCATCTAAAAAAAATTTTGGACCACTATAACTGGGCCACCCTGTATATATATACATACATAGGCACGCACGCACGCACTCATACACACACTCAAGTCTTTTGCTACGATCTACTTAAAATTAACAACATACGACTCTTAAACATCCGAAGGTTGACTGGAAGGAATCCCCGTAAGGGATAAGTCCGAATTCGCCCCTCGTGTAAACTATACATCGAACGTGTTTCTGTAAAATGTTTTTGTAGCAATAAAGTATTTTTCTATCTATCTATCGCCCATGTAACAACACATAGAAATCAAAAAATAAAAAATAGTTAGGCACTACAACCCGAACGTCACTGGTGTGACAGATCTGAGGGGTCAGTCACTTAGGGAATGTAGTGTACAATTGTTTGGTAATCTCAGGTAACCTTAAGTGGGAGTCCGAGGAATGAGGATATCTTAGGCGGTCCCGAGTAATCCCAGGGAATCTAGGAATCCCATGTGAATCATTGGGAATCCGATCAAAGTCTTGGTAATCTCATGTAATCTTAGGTGGGAGTCCGAGGAATCTGGAAATCTTAGGCAGTCTCGAGTAATCCCAGGGAATCTAGGAATCCCAGGGAATCTAGGAATCCCAGGGAATCTAGGAATCCTAAATAAATCATTGGCAATCCGATCAAAATCTTGGTAATATCAGGTAATCTTAGGTAATCTCTCTAGTCTCTAGGAATCTTTGGTAATCCCTAGGAATCTTTGGTAGTCCTTAGAAATCTTACGAAATCCTGGAATCTTTGGTAATCCTAGAAATCTTTGGTAATCAATCCCTTAGAAATCTTTGGTATTCCCTTAGAAATGTTTGGTCGTCCTTAAAGAATCTTGGAAATCCCTAGGAATCTTTGGAATCTGAAAATCCCAAGGTAATCCTGGTAATCTTGCCTACAGGTAATCCGGTGTACACTTTTTGCTCTAGTGACTAACCCTTCGTACAGAGCAGTGTGAAGGTTAGCCCGGCGTCAAAATAAAACGTATTTATTCTACGTCAAAACATGAAATAAACAGGCAATGAATTCGACGCAAACTCCGACCACCACGGTAGACCTCGACCTACATACATCCCACCAAAAGACCACGAAGATCTCGTGTCAACAAAATGGCTCTACCCACATCCGCATCGCCTAATCCAATATTCGTTATCGGCAAAGTCGCTTTCAAAGAGACGAGCGTCCCTCCTTCGTTCGCCATTGGCAATTTGCGCTCGCTATAGAAAACTATTGGCCCGGGGGCAGACGAACCATTGCATTATGCCATTTTTCATGGTGTTATGGGCTGACATCACATCAGCGCATAACACCTTGGTGAACTAAGTCATGTCAGTGCTTCCCTTCGGTCGTGCCGGCTACACCGAACTGGACGGAAAATACGGACTATTAACTTCGCCGCATGGACGACCGTTCATTCAATACAGTGGTATCCACCCGGGCGGGTTATACCCTACCGCCTAATTAAGGTAAGAAAGAAGGGAAGGGACCTTTTTCTTTTTTTTTTATGGAAACTGACACGGTTGGCTATATCACCTACAACTTCCGTGGTGTCAGTCCATAACACCGGGTGAACTAGGTGCCAGGTCAGTGCTTCCCTTCGGTCGTGCTGGCTACACTGAACTGGACGGAAAACACAAACTATTTACATAGCCATTTCGAACGACATTTCATTCAGTGCGTTGGTACCAACACGGGCGGGTTGAACCCTACCACCTAGTAAGGTAAGAAGGGAAGGGACCTACAGTTTAACGTGGAATCCGAACCACGGTCATCCTCCAACGATCGAGCGGTCACCCATCCAAGTACTGACCGCGCCCAGCGTTGCTTAACAATCAATAGCAACAGTCGACTGTCTGCACCACTGAGCTATCGAGGCTGACCTACAGTTTTATGTGGAATCTGCAACTCCGTACTGCAAAACCTGGCGGTTCCCTAAGTGCGTTCTATCGCTTATTCCATGGGGAGTACCTACTCGGAGGATCTGTTCAACGCGATCCCGCCGTCCCCTTTCCACCTCCGCACCACACGCACTGGGCAGGGATTGCATCCCTTCACGCTGGACTTACCGCGGATGCGTACGAATCGGCTCTGCAGATATTTCCTCTACAGAACCGGTAAACTCTGGAACGCTCTCCCTGCCCTCATATTTCCCCTCAAGTACAGTCTCGGGTCCTTCAAGAGGAGGTGCCGGCATGGCATTCGCAACGCCCGCATACGACTGAATGTCCATGGGCGTCGTTAGACACCGTATGGCTGACTCGGCGACATGTCTCACTTTCAATAAAAAAAAAGTTTAAGATCTAAACTTTGAAGTTTACATGCTATTATAGTTTTCATGCCATGAAGACAGAGCCATCTCGACCCCCCCCCCCCCCCCCCCCCCCCGATCTACTCACTATTGTGTATATATCTATGCATCAAATCCTGTTAGAATGCCTCCCCAACCGAACGGAGAGGCAACGGCAGCAGTGGTTCTTGTTGAAATTTGCATTTTAAAAATTCCTCTCCCTGCGTAGCCTCTACTACGTATAAATTGATTCTCACGGACTCCGCAGTGTCCCAACTCCCCTACCCCTCGTCGTCTGATAGTCCTCAAGCTGAACACTATATTGTTCGCGGCGAGATGGCAAGATGAAAAGTCATAAATACACCCGTCGGTCGTCGCAGCGCGCTCTAAGAAAATGCGGGACCGCCGCATTGCATACTGAGTTAGTTGATTTTTTATTCGCCTGTTAAATTGTATTTTTCATTCGCCTGTAAAATTGTTTTATTCGCCTGTTAAATTTTATTTTTTTATTAGCGTCTTATTATACAGGGTGTATCAGGATAGGTTTGAGAAACTTCAGGAATAGAAAGTACTCATTATTAGAAGAAAAAAATCCTTATCACTCAAATCGAAATTCCGTTGTTTTTTTGTCATACAAAAGTTGGAAATTGTAATAAAAACTCGATGGACAGTGAGACTGGAGAGTGCAGTGAACTAATTCAGTCCTCTTTTTCTTTTGAGGTCATTGAACTTTCAGTGTTTGGAATTTACCTACACGCAGTTCAATTGTACTAGTTATGTATGCAACCTACCCATTTTTATTCATGAGTTAGAATTTATTTTTTATTTAATAAAGGCGGACGTTAACCATCCACCAAATCTTGAAGAATAGATTTTCACCAAAAAGTACTGTAAAATGAACGAATCTGGCAAAAAGGTTCAGAGCTTTTCGTCTTCAAATATGGGCCCCTTTCGAACCCTGAAGTTTCGAAAACCTATCCTGATACACCCTGTATATTTTAACACGTTTATTAGGTTATGCTAAGGGGCAAAACTGCGCTGCATCTGTCAAGTTTAAAATAAAGGACTGGTGTTTTATCTTAGCCTGAATATTTCACGTAATATCCAAAATATTGGATACAATCTGTGTGTGGAAGTGTTATTTTATATGCAGCGAGCCTAATTCAAGAAATCCTACCATTAAAAAAAGTGACAGTTAAAAAATTCGATACGTATTCGTTCCAAGAAATCCATGCCACCGGTGAGCCAAGAGTAAAGAAAAATACATTCCGCTACACTGTTCGATGAGATTATGTTTTTAGGTTCCGTATCAAGCGGCGCTGCCGGGAACCTTATAAAATCGTTCATGTGTCTGTCCGTCTGCCACAGACTGCAGCTCCTAAACGGTTCGAGCTATCTTCCTGAAACTTGCAATGTTTATTGATGATTCCCGGGAGTTAACGAAATGTTATTTACAAAAAATATCAAGGGTCGTCAACAATATTTTATAATTATTTCTGAATTTATTAAATTATTAATGGAATGATTTTAGCAGATGCCTATCGACACGGTTTTACCCGCCCGCATTGATACCACCGTACTGTACGAAGGTCCAAGTGCGTAGTCCCGTAACCGACGAGCATGCATGAAGAACATTATGAGAGTGGAAGAGGCGGCAGAGGTGTGTCAGGATTGTGGCACGCGGAGATCCGTTGTCTCTGCCTACCCCACCGGGAAACAGGCGTGACGCTATGTATGTATGTATGTATGTACGAAGGTCCGTAGAAACGCCTAAATAAATTGTTTCGTATTCTGTTGCCCGGACAGGGGAGAAGTGCTTTCCTTTTATACACGAGCAAAAGTAAAGCTACTAAGTTACAGAAACTAATAAAAGAAAAAATTATAATATAGGAAAATGTTTGATATAGAAAAAAACCGGTTTTTCCTGAGGGACGTTTTTTTTTAATATTTTTGTACGGTTGCCTCTTAAACGAAAATGGTAGCCTCTTAAACGTAGCGTAGTTGTGAAGCTACCCGACAACGTAGATCGGTCCGTGAGATAAAAAGCCCTAACACAAAGAATTAAATAGGATAGAACAGTTATACATAGTCACTTGCAAGCAATTGATTTCATCCCCCAACATAATTCGCACACAATTTGCATCGCAAAACGTCCAGAGCCGACACGACTCAGTGGTGCGGTCGGTCGACTGTTGTTAAGCAACGCTGAGCGCGATCAGTACTTCGATGGGTGACCGCTCGACCGCTGGAGGCTGACCGTGGTTCGAATTCCACGTTAAACTGAAGCTCCCTTCTCTTCTTACCTTACTCGGTGGTTTATTCCGGCCGGGTTGGTACCACCGCACTGAACGAAACGTCGTCGGTCGAAACGGCTATGTAAATAGTTCGCGTTTCCGTCCAGTTCAGTGTAGCCGACATGAAATGAAGGGAAGCACTGACACGGCACCCAGTTCACCCGGTGTTATGGGCTGACATCACGAATGTTGTAGCGAAAAGTGTTAGTATAAAAAAAAAAACTTAAAAAATAAGCTGAAAATTTTCAAAAAATTTGATTACCTCTTCGTACACCATTACGCATGCAGAAATTTTCATCCGTTCCGCGATTACTCCGGTACGGACAGCCGAGTCAAAGGGGCCAAAGCACACGCTCCGACCGCCCAATAATATCACATCCGACTAGGTAGGCGACATGCCGGAGACTTCCGATCGGATTGCTGGACTCTTCCGACGTTTTGAATATTTTGTCTTAATATAATAACGTAACCCTCTGGGAATGTTGAATCGGATACATCGCTCTCTCTCGCTCGCGTCACAACCGCCCCGGTGCCGTCTCTCTCCCGGAGACAGTTTGCGCGAGTAACGACTGTGTAAGTATTTCATCTCTTTTTATAGCAAATCACGCCCTTCGTCCTATTTTATGGCGGTATTATTTTGTTGTTTGTTTTTTTTTGTTTTTATTTTTATGAGTGGATTATTTTAATATTCTTAATCGAACATTCGCGTCGACGCTGTATAAATCAATACTAATAATAAATCTGTAAGGGATGGTCATGGAGTAAGTTACTTTGTTTTATGAGATACTGCGTTTATAGACTCTATGCATGATACTTAAACTAGATTGACGATTTTTAGAAATCTTTTTGTATGTATGCTCCTTTTGAAATGTATATTCCTCCATAATTCTTAAACCGATCATCCGAATTCGATGAAACTAAGTACAAGCCGATTTTACTATACGGGACACAGTATAGGCTAAATAAAATTCAGTTCCGGTGACACTAAGTTGTGGCTTATTTGTTGTTATAATAACTAATAAATTTTTAACATTTTCTTTTTTTATTATTTGTTGTTATATCCGCCATTAACACATATTCTGTGAAAATTTCAACGGGCTACCTATTACGGTTCGAGAGATATAGCCCTCGGACAGACAGACGGACGGACGGACAGACAGACGGCGTAGGCTTAGTAATAGGGTCCCGTATCGGATACGGAACCTGCGCATCTACACTCGCAAGTAAAACCAACCCGCCTTCGTGAGATAAAACAAACAACTGCACTAAACTGGTTCTCAACGTCGAATTCCTAACTAAACTAACATAGAAACTTCTATCTAAAAGGCAATTTTCCCCAGTCGACGTATGCATGCATAGCGCTGCAAAGTTGGGGACCGAACCTGTTCCGCTGTGCACTGTTATATTTACTACCAAGCCGATGCTTCTTTCCGGGCCCCCACCACTCCTAGCCCAAAAGCGTGGACATATATAAGAGTTAAGGATGAGTTCAAGTTCGATGTTATGAAAAAGAATTTTTTATGTATGTTTAATCTTTATTGAACACCAATTAGTAAGTACCACAAGAAAAAAATCACAGTATTATAAATTTATATACTTACATAAAAAAATAAAAATTATGGACATTATACATTTTACCTCGTTTGTTATTAACGTAAACAAGTCAAATGAAAACTAACAAAATTTTTTTATACATTTTCATTACAAAATATAAATTCAGAAATTAATATTTCGATATGTTTCAGTGTTTTAATTTGCAATTTAAAAACATACACGCAATATACTATATATACAATTTTAATATTTTCCCTACCATTATTTTATATTTTATATATACGCCAATAATAGCTTGGATTATTATTTTTAATTTATTGTTATTACCATAAGTTCAAGATTTGCCAGGGAAAAATAAGAAAAAAAAATTATTTAGGCTATCAATAAAAAAAAAATACTAATTATATTTGCTAATTTGTAGTCATAGTGGGGTTGTCTCCACGGATCCCGGGATCAGCTTAGTACCTACCTAAAAATATTGTACGAGAAATTTTCAAAGTTTTTCAAAAAATGCTCATATCATAAAAACAAATGACTCCGATTTTTTTTTCCTATTTTTCCCTTGTTGTACACGTTGTATGTATGTTTGCGCCATACCTACTAGAGAAGATGCAAGCGGAATTGGTAACGCTCTGGCGGCTCAAGCCGGAGCTCCAGGTTCGAATCCTGGTCGGGACGTATTTATTGTACGAAGAAGGTAAGTTTCACATTATGGGCTAGTCAGCCTCGATAGCTCAGTGGTGCAGACAGTCAACTGTCGCTATTGAATGTTAAGCAACGCTGGGTGCGGTCAGTACTTGGATGGGTGACCGCTGACCGTTGGAGGCTGACCGAGGTTCGGATTCCTCGTAAAACTGTAGGTCCCTTCCCTCCTAATCTTACTTGGTGGTAGGGTTTAACCCGCCCGGGTTGGTACCACCGCACTGAATGAAACGTCGGTCAAAACGGCTATGTAAATAGTTTGTGTTTTCCGACCAGTTCAGTGTAGCCGACACGATCAAAGGGGGAAGCACTGACATGGCACCTAGTTCACCCGGTGTTATGGGCTGACATCACGGACGTTGTAGGTGATGTAGCCAACCGTGTCAGTTCCCTTAAAAAAAAAAAAAAAAAAAAAAAATAGCCCACTGTAACCGCGGTGTAACGTCGCCGCACAGTGGCCAGTGCTTTGCGAAAGTTTCGACAGCTCAATAATGGCGGATGACTTAACTGCGCCACCCCGTCACCGCCGCCCCCCCCCCCCCCCCCCCCCCCCCCCGCTCCGATGGATCGGTTCGAGCAAGCCAGAAGCGCTCGCGGGGGCAGTGGCGTAGCAGGGCAGGCGTTTTTGTTGTATATCTATTTTAAATTTTGAAACTTTGTAATTGGCTTGCGCATTTGTAATTGTTAATTTTAAAAAATCCGTTGTGTATAGCTGTTAAGTTTCCTTGATCAATAAATAAATAAAATAAAAAGATGGGGCCGTGCATCATCATCGGCCGGTATTTATTGGAGGAAATAATTTTTTTGATTTTTATGTAATCCAAAAAAATCTGAAAGTTAGGCCTAAAATTGCTATATTTTAACATTTTTATAATCAAATATATTTAATTTAAATTGAAATAACAAGGGACATAGATATTGATCATATCTTTTACACACAACAATTTTAATATGGTAATGCAATATTTACGGATTTGCACGAAGGTCCCCAAGCAAGCGGGATTAGTTTGCAGGCCTAGAGCCAATCCCAAACCAAACAACAACAACAATATTTACGGATTGGAAAGAGATCTCCCTGGTGTAAGAGAAAAGTGGACTTCCCGGTTCTCTTAAGTCTGTATATAAGTAATCCATACATGAATATGGCGCTATCTGGAATGTCGTAAATATGTGATCCGGGCGAGTGCGCATCGCGTCGCACAGTGGATCGAAAAACAGACTCTCATAGACATAGGAAATCATAGTAAGTATTTTTTTTTATATTCATGGTATATCTCATTTCGAGGATTAATAAGACACTATACCTTCAGTACATGCATATAGAACGCGATTGCACGTTGCTATAATTTTTTAAAATTTTATTAGTATGGAAATAAACAATTATTCAGTCATATTTCAGTTTGCGTTCGGTTGCCGCAAATATTAATTGCACAGTGTGGTTAACATTCTTTTTTATAATATTTATTTAAATTTCGTTTATCTGGCAAGTCGTCGAAAGTTGACTTTTTTTGACTTTGTAAAAAAAAATTGTTTTGCTTTTCCGTCTAGTTTAACACCAGAAGCAAAGTAGTTTACATAACTAGCGACATGCCATAGCTATAAAAAGTTCAGTGTATGCAACTACAACGCGACTGCACGTTGTTATATATTTTAAAATCTTATTACTATGGAGAAATAACGAAATTATATTTCAATGTGTGTTCGGTTGGCCCAAATATTAATTACACAATGTGATTAACACTTTTTTTGTCATATTTCTTCAAATTGCGTTTATCTCACAAGTCGTCAAAAGTCGTCAAAATCGTTTTTTCACTTTGAAAAAAGTCTAGTTTAGTTTAGACCAGTTTACAATATATTTTACTTAACTAGCGACATCCCACAACTGTAAAATGAAAAAAAAAAATCAAATTAATTATTCCAATTGATAGTAGGCAAGAAATTGCATAAAATTTAAATAAACTTAATAATACCTAATACCCTGGCAAAAATAATTATTGATTGTATGAAGTTTCACCAACATGTAAGGCCATGTTGGTATCATTATGTATTCTTTATTCATTATCCTTAAGGTAGTACACTACACTCGGATTCGTCTAAAAATATATAATGTTAAAATTTACTACCAGTTCGAAAAAGTAGGCCCAATAAAAGGCAAACACAACTTGCATATATATTTGCTAGTTTCTACGTATTAGCGTATTAGGAGGTACTAAAACGCTGTCAAGTTATTTGTGCATCGATATTCAAATAATTTATTTTTTGGAAAGTCCGTTATTAGCGCGACAATAAACGAGTTCTCGGAAGTGATAAGACAATACCGCTCGGTCAACACATGCTTGCGGGCAATTGCTTGTTCAGTCGTGTTTCAGTGCTCTCTGCTGTCTGAAGTGTTTTTTTTTCCGTTCGAAGCGTTTACGTGCATTTTCGCTTTTAAATCTTAAAATGGAGCAGGGTCTCGTGAATAATATTGACTTGTTTTTACTTTTGAAATCAACTGGTAAACTATCAGATGATAATGCACTTTTTAGCCTTATTATTATACGTATGTGTTTAAAGCTATCGGACACGGACAGTGGTGTTATAAAAGAGTTTCTAAGACGATTTAGTATAAGCGTAGTGAAAAAGTGGAAAGCTTCAGGTTCTAAACTTGAAATATTTTTTAAATAATACCGTGAGTGGTTAGAGACACAAATAGAATGGCCAATTAGTGTGAAAGAGAACTTTCTTGTAACTAGTTCTCCGACTCTCGAAGAAGTTGCAGTGACACTGACAACATCAACGTCCTTCGTTGGGACTTCGACTGCACAGTTCAGCCCATGTAAGCAATTACAAGAGCATTTTACCAAGCAGAAGAAGAGGACGACCGAAGACTTTCCGTCAACGAGTTCTGCGACTGATGAAGTAGTTGCAATGACGTCGCCACCAACATCATCGTCCTCCACTGGCTCTTCAACTCCACGGAAGCAATTTCAAGAGCTTTCTAGCAAGCAGAAGAAGAGAAGGACCGAAGACTTTCCTTCAACGAGTTCTGCGACTGTTGAAGTAGTTGCAATATCGTCGCCACCAACATCATCGTACTCCATTGGGTCTTCAACTCCGCGGAAGCAATTTTAAGAGCTTTCTAGCAAGCAGAAGAAGAGAAGGACTGAAAGAGCTCTGCGTGATTATAGCCTCGAAGAATTGGTTTTCGCAACAGCAAGAAAGGCAAGTGAAATAGGAAATGACTATAATAATGACTAAATAGGAATTAGATTATTTGTCAAAGAATCCTGAAGAAATGAAAAACGTCCTTGAGTATTGCAAAAAGTCGAAGAAAACCACAGCAATGTCTCCCGAAAAAGCTTTAGGAATATCTGTTTCTTTAAAGTTGTCAAAATGGCAATTCATAACATTACGAGAAGCAGCGATCGAACAGGGCTATAATATTTGTCCATCGTAATATAAGTTACAACAGGCAAAGTTAGAATGTTATCCACCAAAAGAAGCAATAAACATCACAGACACTGGCGCAAAAATAAGGCTTCAATCACTTCTAGACCTAAAAGAGTGAAAAGAATATTAAAATTAACACGTATTAATGTTAAAAATAGCACACTGACTTTAACGAGTAAATGGGGGTTTGACGGGGCTTCAAGCCAAAGTATGTATAAACAAAGATACGAGGAAGATACACTGAACACGATGACTCTAGTGTGTTTATGTCGTGTCTTGTTCCACTAAAGTTAAGCTGCGATGATGATAAAGCCCTTTGGGAGAACCCTAAACCGTCCTCTACCTTTTCCTGTCGTCCCATACGATTTGACTTCATAAAAGAAAGTGAATTAGTTGTGTTGAAAACCAAACATGAGATGGACGAGGAAATAAAAACGTTGTTACCAAGAGTATGTGAAAGCAATACCGTGCGTCATGACATGAACTAATTATGACTATGATCGATGGTAAAGTGTGTACTTATTATTAACTAGATTAAATATTAAATATTAAACTAAATTAGTATTCAACTAGACGGAAAAGCAAAAAAAAAATTTTTTTTTTTCAACCTCAAAAAAAGTCAACTTACGACGACTTGCCAGATAAACGAAATTTAAATAAATATTACAAAAAAGAGTGTTAACCACACTGTGCAATTAATATTTGCGGCAACCGAACGCAAACTGAAATATGACTGAATAATTGTTTATTTCCATACTAATAAAATTTGAAAAAATTATAGCAACGTGCAATCGCGTTCTATGTGCATGTACTGAAGGTATAGTGTCTTATTAATCCTCGAAATGAGGTATACCATGAATATAAAAAAAATTACTTACTATGATTTCCTATGTCTATGAGAGTCTGTTTTCGATCCACTGTGCGTCGCCGCGGCCGCCTTGTGAGGGCGTGTTCGCAATCTGGCGATCGTCCAGCGCCGTAGCTCTTATTAATTGAAAGGGGGCTTAATTTGTTTTTTCGAAAACCTTGCTTAGGTCTCGTTGCGTCAAATGCGCTTTTCATTTCTATAACTTTTTTTCTATCGAGCGATGTTCATCGAATCTTGTTTTCAAAAAGCTACCAATCTGCTCTTGATAGATGTTTACATATTATTACAAATTTAAAAAACCTCCGACCCTTAAAAACTCAAAAATAATTTCCGTTTACTTGTAAATTCCCGCGCTGCTCTGAGTTTTTATATTTTATTGATGTACTTAGCGGTCCCCCGACTCCTTTAAGTAAGTAAACGGAAATTATTTTAGACTTTTTAAGGGTCGAGGGTTTTTTAAATTTGTAATTTAACTTTTATTTCAAGCAACGTGCCACGTAACCGTATATTAGGTTACTTTTGAACCCCCCCCCCCCTCTCCCCCCCCGTGACCACTCGTGGTATCTTGACTAATACCTCCCCCCCTCTCCCCCCCCCCCCCCCCCCCCCAGTTTTAAAGTAGTATTTCGTAATTTGCTGCTTTTAAATGTATTTTTATGTGGATTAAGGTTTAACGGTTGTAGGTATTTTCACTTTTGAATGTGACCAGGCGCTTTTTGGTGTAGGTAATTGAACAGTGCCTGTCGAGCTCTTAGGAACAACAGTGCCAGTCCATGCCACCGAAGCGATTGGTTTTGTGTGTCTCAGACTGCCGCTGCGTTTTTTTAGTTTTTTTAAACGACATTTTCCAATACCACGTGTCAGGGCGAAGAACCCCCCCCCCCCCCCCCCCTCCCTCCCTCCCTCACTCCCGTCACCCAGCGTGGTGTTTTGACAAACCCCTCCCTTCCGCCCAAATCGTTCAAGTGGTATGGCTGCGTTCCCTAATAGTATGGACATTACATTACCATGGTTACTGTTCATAAGTGAAACAAATTGTAATAATAAAACGGCATTTTCGGTCATATTGTGCGGCGCTCTGTATTTATTTATTGCTCGACGTTTCGGGCCAAATGTACAGTTTCGCCTATATTATAAGACCCTAACCCATCCTCCGCAACCTCTACAAATATTGACCCCCTTCTAGCGCTATATAGCGCCAGAGATATTGTCTTCGCTGTGGCGAACGCACTCTACCTACATAATCCACAAACCGACGGAACTCTATTTCTTAAAGTGCCTAGTAACGCCAACGGCGGTGTAGTAGTTTTCATAAGGTTTTTTTTTTCATATATTGCGATCTTTCGCATTACAACTTTGAAATGCCTGTGATCGATAGATTGACGAATGGCGTCATTTTGCTATAAAAATTCCATTCAAATTCTCTTTATTAGTTTCTGAGATCAAGTCTTCAAAGTCGTTTTCCACCTTATGGAGGGCTCGGCGCCACATGTCGCGCCTTCAATAAAGCAAAAAAAAAAAAACTTTTCGGACGTACATCGGGTCTTGAAATATTTCAAGGTTATACTAAGTACAACGCTCAAATATATTAAAACAAACAAATGTACGAAAAATGTATGTCAAAAAATATTACTAATACATCACTACTAGGAGAAATAATTTTCGCAGCCCATTGTTCAAGCAAGACCGATGGTTTATAGGTCGACGAGACGCGACGACCCGTTCTAGGCGGGTAACGCCACAGTAACGCCAGAACGAAACAGAATCGCTCCGCAACCCTCCAGCCGAGGGCTTGCGTCGAGGCCGCGTTTAAAATACTCGAGGCCAATAAAAATATTTGCCAACGCTATAGAACCTAATGTGTATATTCGACGGAGGGACCATGTTTGCACGGCGTAAAGCGAAATCCGAAATATGGAAAATAGTTTTCCACATTTCTGCTAGCCCCTCGGCTAGCCCACTTACGTCCCACGAGGGCAAGTAAAGAAAGAAAAAAGTAAAAGTAAAAATGTATTTGTTTCTGAAAAATGCGGCCATCAACATTTTTTGCCTCCGAAAAAGTAGGACAAAAGTTTGACTAGGGGAAATCGTTCGTTTATACTTATAAGTTCGCCTGACTACTAGTTTTTTTTTTAGTCTAGTTATATGACAAATTTTATTCAAAATTGTAGACTTTAGCATTTTCAGAGATGGATGGAAAGTTTTTTGCATATTAAATTACCTTATTTATAAGTACATACTTAAGTCTACAGACGCAGTATATCATACTCGTATAATAAATTAACTTACTCTATGACCATCCCTTACAGATTTATTATTAGTATTGATGATATGATATATGTTATCTTAGGGTGACAGGCTATCCACCTCTCACCTTGTAACGGTCCTTCCACCGAATCATGCAGCGGGGGTGGGTTTTCGTGCCTTTCTTGCTTTGCTACTTGATGTAAGGCACGATCTTGTTCAAATTCTTTGCTAAATGTGGTGGTCGGTGTACTGTTGTAATTTACAAGAGTACCTGCAGCACAAATCCGATTACTCTGCTTACGTATGTATGTATGTATGTTATCTTAGGGCATATTTCACAATATCGCTCACCATAAAATACTTAATAAAATAAGATAATACTATATGTATATTTATGGTAAAGTATGTTAAGATATCGAGGGATATGGAAATATATCGTAATATTATACGTAAGATTTTATCATAAGATTAGATTTTATTATTCGCACATGTATATACAAATCTAGAGGAGAGATGCAGCGGGACTAAATTACGCCGGACGCGACACGGCAAGGATCACGAGAGTGGCACACGTCGAATGAGTAACGATGATGAAAACGGTGCAAACGAAAGGGAATCGAACCCACTGCCATATGGAGCTAAGACTTTTACACTTCAGAACCATTGATGGGCATCTTCATTTTTTCTTTATGTAAACCAACATGGGTGGATGTGCGGAGAAACCAATGGTACAGTCGACAGAGCCGAAAACACCTCTCCTCGCGAAACCACGCTCAGTTAGGTGCCATGTCGGCAGATTTGCGACCTGTTGCTAGGCTGTCTAGCCTGTTAATACGACGTTAGAAGACACCCAGGTTAAAGCATTCGGGAAACACACTCGCCGGAAGCCCACACCTTAGCGGTGCGACAAAGAAACGATTTAAAGAACCGATGCGTTCTCAAAAGCCCAATGTCAACAACAAAAGGGTGCGGAGTCTCTCTGCGACGAGCCATGCGGAGATAGGACGGGTGGCAGGGAATTCTTTATTCTTTATTCTTTATTCATCATTCGTATGGTAGTACACTACGCTTGAATTTGTCCTGTTAGTTTTTACAATCCGGTTCGATTACACCCACAAAGAAGAGCCGGGAAGAAACTTCGCAGGGTTCTTTTTTTAACGTCTTCAATTACAATACATTGTGACTAGCTACACAATAGACACCGCTTACAGTGTTAAGATATAGTTTGAGAGCTAGAATAACTATAATTTAAGCTTGATAATTCTGACCACATAAAATCAAAAGTTAAAGTAAAAGTATAGATAAAATCAGGTGTATAGAGCCTTTGTCAGAAATTGTTGATACATATCGTATCAAGTCATGCCAGTTATAAATATTCATACCACATTGTAGTACAATGTAAAAAAATAAAATAAATAAATTTGATACTTAATGAATAGGGGATGCTAGTTCCACAGAGCAGCGTCCGTGATAGTATCTGTAAAACATTGACATTAAATCATTACTATCGCATCAAAAATAGCATCTCGCGACTGTGCCGCCCAGACTAGACCTATCTAGACCATCAGACCGGCTCAACGCGTCGGATTAGCACCGCCGCACGTATCCTAGGCGGCCGGGCCGGCAGCTCGCAGCCGATTGGCCCATCAGCCGCCATCGCGTCCCTTATCTCCGCAGCGGCTTGGCCTATTTGCATGCGGTATTGCGCACGGGCCTTTCGAGCGATAGTTAGGCCGCACGTGTGGTGTGCCGTAAATAGGTGAATTGGACTCGGGAAGGACATTGCGTATGCGAAACTGTATAACTTGGGTGTATGAAGGTGTCTAACGACTTTCGCCCACGATCACATTATTACATTATTAGGTACTAAAAAAAGCATAGGTAACATTTTTGTCCAATTTGAATTATGAATACTCAACGAATAACTGAAGAAAATATTACTTTTCTGTCTAGGAAAGTTCCCTATACTCCGACTCTAGACGATTTTGGATAGTCACACACAAGTGCGCCTTATTTTAGAGATATGAAAATTTTTAATTTTTCTCGAAACTTACTTTTGTACGCTTCTGTTTTTTTTTTCTTTAGAGGGCAGAATAGTCCTACTAAGGTTTTTAGGGAGTTTGAGCTGTGACTAAAAAGCCACGCGAAGGGAAGCCGGGGGTAAAAACCTAATTGCAAATAAAGCTTTTTAAAATTTTAGACCATTCTTACTAATTGTACGTACATTATGATACCGATGTACAAAAAGAATAACCCCACTGCACCTCTCCCCGTGCATGTCGTAAAAGGCGACTAAGGGATAAGGACAAGGTGCAGTGCTAAAGGGCGACAGGCTCGCCACCTCTCACCTTGGCGCGGTACTCCCACCGAGTCATGCGTGGTGGGTGGGTCTTCCGTGCCTTACTTGCTGCTTGATCGATTTAATCTTGTTCGAATACCTTGCGAAACGCGGCGGTCGGTGTTGTGCTGCAATTTACAAAAGTTCTTGCAGCACAACACCGATTACTCTGCTTACCCCGATTGTCGAGATTCAGCGTGTGTGATATGTATTCTTACTAATTATGCATTATGGTAATTAAATGAGGCACGTGACAACTGCCATTTCGATCAAACTACACCGAAAGGACTACAGCAGGCAGGTCGAGCAGGCAGAGAACAATTTGAATCTGTACCAGAACTCACACTGAAGCACCAAACGAAAATGCTACACGTACAGCAGCGTCGCTCAAATCGAAGCCACTCAAATCCCCAATTCAGTCCAATGAAGCCCAGAGAACTGAATTATGCAGAATCTGCATGCCGCTACGCAGCGGCCGGGCCGCAGCGGCAGGGCGGACGAATGTCATTGAAATCGGACGGTCGGGAAAAAGAGCTGCGGGGGCGATCGAAAATGGAGCTGTCGAGTCAACTGACGACCGGCACGCCCCGTGTTAATTCATTCGTCATAAAGCGCAAAATTTGTGAAGCGCAAAAGGATTATGGAACTGGGACGTGAGTACCAGGGGAGCAGAAGTTTATAACAGGCGGTCTATCCAAAACAACACCTTATCGAACTTCGCTGCACCATCGGACAGCAACCATGTTGGTCTAATCTAATAAAACAACCACAATGGAGTTATTTTATCACCTCTTTCAAGATTCTGCTCTCCTGGTATATTTATCATTTAAAAAACGTCGGCGACGTTTCAGCACCACAAAAAAAAACTATGAAAAAAGATGTTTCATTCTTGTATGCCCGCCTTAATTTTTTACATTTTTATATATTTTTTTATTATTTGTTGTTATATCCTCCATAATAGCACGCATTCTGTGAAAAATTCAACCGGTTAGCTATTACGGCTCCAAAGATACAGCCAAGATACAGCGGTAGGACGGACAGACAGACGGGGCGTAGGCTTAGTAATAGGTTTCCGTATGGGTTACGGAAACCTAAAAACGGCCGACTAACGACGCACACGCAGTAATCATTATACGATGAAATTAAGTGGGTTTTTTTTCCGGGTGGGTTAAACCCTACCACCTAGTACGGCAAGAAGGGAAGGGACCTACAGTTTTACGAGGAATCCGAACCACGGTCAGCCTCAATCGAAAGTTCACCCATCCACGTTCTGACCGCACCCGAGCATACAAAATTTCTCGATCAGACGTCGATCCATCCCATAGTTTCCAGTTTCCATAAAAGAAACCACCTCGGCCGTCAATAAAAACAATCGAAACCGGCGAACGGCCTCAACAATAAATAAATCCGTCGAAATTACAGGTCAATGCTGTACGGAACCAGCCATTAACCAACGTCCCGTCAAATCGGACAACTCACGTCAAAACAGAAACCGAAAACACGATCGTCCGACATCCGAAACTCGATAGTTTGACAGCGCGAGCGAAATCGAACACGACACGAATTATTCGCTGAGTACTGACTGGCGCGCGGCTTCGCTCGCGACATATTCAGGCTTGAGCGAATATTTCTGAACTCTTTTTTATATTGAAAAAGCGACATTTGGCGCCGAGCCACCCATAAAGTGTCTAACGACGCCCACGGACATTCGATCACATGGGAGAGTTGCGAATACAATCCCGGCCTGGCCTTGGGGGGAAATATATGGGCAGGGAGAGTTTTGCAAAGTTTACCAGTTCTGCGGACGAAAGATCTGCTATTAGTACGCATCCGCGATAATTCCAGTTTGTATGGATGCAATCCCTGCCCAGTACGGAGGTGAAAAGGGGACGGCGGGATCGCGTCGAACAGCTCCTCCGAACACTCCCCATGGAATAAGCGAAAGAAAACACATAGGGTGCCGACATCCCTACGGAGGAGTTGCAGTGCTTCAAGATCGCGAGACACCTCATTATCAGCGTCGATAGCTCAGTGGTGCAGACTAATCTGCTCCTAATCTTACTAGGTGGCAGGGTTTAACCCGCCCAGGTTGGTACCACCGCACTGAATGAAACGTCGGTCGAAACGGCTATGTAAATAGTTTGTGTTTTCCGACCAATTCAGTGTAGCCGGCTCGATCAAAGGAGGAAGCACTGACATGGCACCTTGTTCACCCGGTGTTATGGGCTGACATCACGGACGTTGTAGGTGATGTAGCCAACCATGTCAGTTTCCATAAAAAAAAAAACATGTCATTACTGAAAACCGCAACTTGTGAGCTGTGAGCCGTTTTAAAGATACTCGTAGCGGACGGACACAAACGTCGCCTTTTATAATAACAGAGAGATAAAAAAGCGCGACTGTCCAGCCAGTTATAGACGTCAGCAAATCACGTCAAAATCATGTCAAAATACGATTACTGTCGTGTCTCGGATACGCTGAGCTGCGGTTTACACGTCCACTGCTAGACATAGCCTCTACAATTTTTCTCAATTACTTCTTTCAGCAGTACTGTACTGTACTCAGTACTGTGTGAGGCCGGTACTTAAAAGAATAGCCCCACTGCGTCTCTCCCCGTGCATGTCGTAAAATCCGACTAAGTGATAAGGACGAGATGGCGTGCTAAAGGGCGACAGGATTGCCACCTCTCACCTTGGCGCGGTCCTTCCACGGAGCAGTCGTGCAGCAGGTGGGTATTTGTGCCTTACTTGCTGCTTGATAGTTATCTTGTCCGAATATACTTTGCTAAACGTGGTGGTCGATGTTGTGTTGCAATTTTCTAGAGTTCTTGCAGCACAACACCGATTACTCTGCTTACCCTGATTGTCGGGATACAGCGTTTGTGGTATGTATGTATGTATTCTTTCAGTAGTACGAAATCACTGCTTTTCGGCGATGTACTTGATGTCGTCGTCCCGCCTGGCGGGCGGTCCTCCCATACTCCGTTTCCCCGTGCACGGCCGTGCATTTAGGATCCCGTAAAAATACTGGTTTTCATAAAAAGTTAACAGTCACCGGCTTGACCATTACAGGCCAGCCAGGCTATCATCCTCCACTTTCGTTTTTTATGGACAACCGTCACGGGTGACTGTGCCCAAAAGTTCAAAAGAATAATAGACACAGCCAATATTACCACCCTCGCGAAACCACGCTCAGAGAGGCGCCATGCCAGCTACAAGGCGGACAAAGAGGTCGTTGTCTAATTTATTGACACACCTTTTGAAGATTCCCAGGTTATAGGTGGTGGGGAACACACTCGCCGGAAGACCGTTCCATTATTTCGCCGTACAACACAGGAACGATTTCGAAAAGCGATACGCTCTCAGAAGTGTGATGGCAACAACATATGAATGTTCCCAGCTAGTCCAGCGGGTGTGACAGATACGGATCGGGGCAGGAGGGATGAGGGAAACCAGTTCATCGGTGCATCGGCAATGCAAACCTATAAAACAGGCTAAGGGAATCAACTGTCAGCCTCGATAGCTCAGTGGTGCGGACAGTCGATTGTTGCTATTGATTGTTAAGCAACGCTGGGTGCGGTCAGTATTTGGATGGGTAACCGCTCGACCGTTGGAGGTTGACCGTGGTTCGGATTCCGCGTTAAACTGTAGGTCCCTTCCCTCCTTATCTTACTAGCTGGTAGGGTTTATCCCGGCCGGGTTGGTACCACCGCACTGAACGAAACGTCGTCGGTCGAAACGGCTATGTAAATAGTTCGTGTTTTCCGTCCAGTTCAGTGTAGCCGACATGAAATGAAGGGAAGCACTGACATGGCACCCAGTTCACCCGGTGTTATGGGCTGACATCACGGATGTTGTAGGTCATGTAGCCAACCGTGTCAGTTTCCATAAAGAAAATCTGTTCGCCTGTGTTGCAGTGGGTGCTATCTCTAAAGCCTTCGTGAACAATTCCATAATTTAGAATTTCTATGTCAAAAATATTTTTAAATTCCCCGATTGTACTCGGAGTCCAAGCGCCCACGCTCGATCGGCTTGGGTTAGTGGTGAAATCAGCAACTCCTCAGATAACTCAAAAGCATAGACGGATCATACAAACGTCGCGCAGGTGAATATTGCAACTAAGTATGTGGGTTTTTAAACATACATAGATAGATACCACACGCTGCCTCCCGACAATCGGAGTAAGCAGAGTGTAATCGGTGTTGTGCTGCAAGTACTCTTGTAAATTACAGCACAACACCGACCACCACGTTTCGCAAAGTATTCGAACAAGATTCAATTGATCAAGCAGCAAGTAAGGCATGAAGACCCACCCACCTGCTGCATGACTCGGTGGAAGTACCGTGCCAAGGTGAGAGGTGGCGATCCTGTCGCCCTTTAGCACGGCATCTTGCCCTTATGCCTTAGTCGCCTTTTACGACATGAATGGGGAGAGATGCAGTGGGGCTATTCTTTTTAAGTACCCGTATACATTATTATTATTACTAAACATTCATAAAAATTCAACGGCATCACTTTCCGAGAATAGTGGCCCGACGTTTCGGGCCAAACTTCTGGCCCATCTCAGCACTCCGCTGGGGCGACGGTATTTTTTTTTATGGAAACTGACTCGATTGGCTACATCAACTACAACCACGTGCCACGTCAGTGCTTCCCCTCGGTCGTGCCGGCTACACTGAACTGGACGGAAACCTCAAACTATTTACATAGCCGTTCAGACCGCCCTTTCATTCAGTGCGATTGTACCAACCCGGGCGGGTTAAACCCTACCACATAGTAATATAAGGGAGTTATATACCTTAGTCGCCTTTTACAACACACACGGGGAGAGATGCAGTGGGGCTATTCTTTTAAAGTACCGGCCCCACATGGCACATATATGAAATTATAAATAAACGCATATCTCTATCATACTATTGTGAAGTCACGAATCTTTTTCAACCGAAGCATCTTAGTGTAGCGACACACCTGCCGAAGGTACGGCGCCGAAAGTTCGGCTAAATACGCTCGCAGTGTTTTTTAAGTAACCTATGGCACATCAGACATCAGCCGAAATTACTTGGCGTTCGGCGTATCGCCGAACCTTTCGTCTAGCGACTGTTTCCGTGAGAACGCATTCAATGTATTTTGCATAGCAAACGACACTTCATGCGGCGCGTACGCGACGTAAAGTTCGGCGAGCGTAGTTGAACGTTCAGCGAGCGCGCGCTTTCGATGCGGGGCGGCGCACTCCGCACTACGACTCGACCGACGACGACGCCACGTAATTTTCGGTCGCGCAAAGGCGCTGAACTAGACGCCGCGTAATGCCGAGTTCCGATTGTTCAGCGCGTTTGGTGTGTCATGCCAACCGAATACTACGACCGATAATTCAGTCGCCGAGGTGTCGGCGCCGTACTTTCGGCAGGTGTGTCGCTACACTTACACGCGGGCTATGTAAATTTGTGTGCAGCGCACGACATTACCACGGTTTCGACTTCTTCGCAGCAACTAAAATTGGATCAGGAACAAATTGCTAAGATGGAATACGACACTTTTTGTTTGCGAAATTTATATTCCGAGTATCTTTCAGCGGACCAATTTAAATAATAAATTTGACTAACAAGATCCGTCAAATTTGATAAAGCCGTGGGCATCCTGAGAGTGGTCCCCAATCTGGAGGTGAGTGATTACCCCTCTGCGGGTAAGTATTTATTTTCTGAGCGTGAAAACCAGGGTGGGATTTAAGGTGACGTGAGGCTGCGTCTGACTCGAATTTCAAGATTCAGTTTTAATATATGTAATACTTTATCTATCAGCGCAGATCGATAGCTTTTTGAAACCACGATTTGATTAACTTCGCTCGATAGAAAAAAATCATGAACATGCCTCTAAATTTAGTTATAAAAACGTATTTAAGGCAACGTGACCAAATCAAGGTTTTGCAAAAAAAATATATTTTATTTGTTGAATGTTATATCTAAATCCGTACCTTTTTGCTTTTTTGTTTCAATTCCAAGTTTTGGAATAGAAGAATAAAAACCTAATTTTGATTGATTGATTGTGTTGCATCCTACTCCAACCAGCGAAAGCGCCGCCTTGAAAGAGGAGTACGGGTGAATACGGGTTGACAGGGCCGTAAAGAAAGGCACTTAATACGTGGCTATGTATTTGTATAAATGGCACCTAGTTTCGACCGGAAACCGTTGTGATAGGCTCACGGGCGTAGCAGGTCAGCGTCGATAGCTCAGTGGTGCAGACAGTCGACTGTCGCTATTGATGGTTAAGCAACGCTGGGTGCGGTCAGTACTTGCATGACCGCTCGACCGTTGGAGGCTGAGCGTGGTTCGGATTCCATGTAAACCTGTAGGTCCCTTCCCTTCTTACCTTACTAGGTGGTAGGGTTCAACCCGTCCGGGTTGGTACCACCGCACTGAATGAAACGTCGGTCGAAACGGCTATGTAAATAGTTTGTGTTTTCCGTCCAGTTCAGTGTAGCCGGCACGACCGAAGGGAAGCACTGACATGGCACCTAGTTCACCCGGTGTTATGGGCTGACATCACGGATGTTGTAGGTGATGTAGCCAACCGTTTCAGGTTCCATAAAACAAATCGACCAGTACTAAAGCAAGTTAGACAGATAGAAATATTCTATTGCTCCAAAAACATTTTACACACATAAACAAGCTCGATACACAATTTGCATGAGGGGCACAGCCGGACTTATCCCTTACAGGGATTTATTCCAGTCAACCTTTGGATGTTAGGTAGTAGCAAAAGACTTCAGTGTGGGAGTGTAAAATATAACACAAGTTCAGTCAGAGGTCGAAAAAAAAGTCGAGCTATCCTATCAGCCTCCTGCGCCGCGTAGCCGGATTTGGTGTATTTTGAGATTTAGGGCACATATTTCAGATAGACAGGGTACGGCTGCGCCAAAACGTTTCATTTCTGTTTCTCAAATTCCCCAGTTTGCCAAGCATACAATAAAACAAAATTAACTAACAAATAATCTTAAATTATCTTTAAAATATTAAAATCTAAACCTAAAAAAAGTAATAAATAAATAATACATTTGACGTCTAAGTCAAAATATTGAGAACCACTGCGCCCGAGGTCTCGAATAGAAGGGTTCGAGTAGCCTAAGAAATCCCCTTGGAAATCCCTTTCAAGTACTCCCACTCAAATTGCGTAGTCATTAAACTGTCGGTTGGTATATTTAGAAATACCTATTTATACACCATTTTGCGAAATAATCGCGATACCATTTATTGGAAACCAGAGAGTAAAGTTGTATTTCGGGTTAGAAAATGAGGAGTTTTGTTACCAAAAGCAAGTAGGTATTTTATTTCATTACATACGGATGATAGGAGACTAACGAAAGAAATTTATGGAGCAAATGTGAGTGGAAGAGTCGGCAAGGGTCGCCCTAGGCCCTAGATGCACGCAGGTACCTGGACTAGCACCCTAATCACGAGATACGCCCGTGTACTCAGCATCATTTTGTATGGAGAAACGGAGCAGCGCCTCTAGTGATACATTTGCGAACTTCGTTTCTCGATACAAAATGATGCGGAGAACACGGCGTAGCGTGCGTAGAGTAGTAGGTGTAATCTCGTGATTAGGGTACTGATCGGGTATGTTTTTTTTTTTTTTTTATGGAAACTGACACGATTGGCTACATCACCTACAACGTCCGTGATGTCAGCCCATAACACCGGGTGAACTTGGTGCCGCGTCAGTACTTCGCTTCGGTCGTGCCGGCTACACTGAACTGGACGGAAAACACAAACTATTTACATAGCCGTTTCGACCGACCTTTCATTCAGTGCGGTGGTACCAACCCGGGAGGGTTAAACCCTACCACCTAGTAATATAAGAAGGGATTCATATCCCTTAGTCGCCTTTTACGACATACACGGGGAGAGATGCAGTGGGGCTATTCTTTTAAAGTACCGGCCCCACACGGTATGTGCTCAAAAAAGGGTCAAGCGCGTAGTACCCGTAACCGACGAGCATGCATGAAGAACATTATGAGAGTGGAAGAGGCGGCACAGGTTTGTCCAGGATCGTGGCGCGTGGAAATCCGTTGTCTCTGCCTACCCTACCGGGAAACAGGCGTGACGCTATGTATGTATGTACATACGGGTATTTATTTATCTATTTTTGTTACATTCGTACACGCAACAAAATTTATTTGTATACATTGATTACTTACTCTACTTTAGTAAACTGACGGGTTTAATTTATATGTGTACTCGATACAACATTTTGTTTTATGTAATATTTTAAAACAAAATATAATATATTTATTTATCACCAGGGTTTTCAGTCAGTATTTCGCACAATACTTTTTTTAATTAATTTCAATTGAAAAACTTGACACAATATTTAGTTTTTTTGCCCCAACGTACTTACCTTCTCTATATCTTAAGGCCCAGAGTCTCAATGGATACAGAATGTTCAACAAAGTCTAACAACCGCAGTCAAAACTGCCTACAATTCCTACACAATAGGTTTGCCAGCGCAACATTTTATACTTTTGGCCATAGAGACAATCTATGCTTTTCAAAAATTAAAATATGTTTGTTTCGAATGTAATCCTGTTTTGTTCTTGTTATTGTTTTGCTTTGTAATGTGCAGTTCGGCCCTAGAGTTCTAAATCTCAACATGTAAACTCAATTTATAACGTGGAATAAATGATTTCACTGCATCGCCTATCCGAGTTTCTTTCAAGATAGAGAACAAGAATATTAAGCATTCACTGGTGAAAGTAATCACGAGTGCAGTAACTCGTGAAATACTCCTAGAATACCACAAAAATTCAACAAAAGCTACACCAAACCCGTCGCCACAAACTGCACCAGGACGTTTTAAAGTTCAAGAGACGTCGCGTCGACTGCGGGTAGATTAAAAAAGAAACTTTCCCCGATTGCTTCCTACCCTCACACCTGAGCCGCGCTGTCGTTAAAGCAAGGTTGAGATCGGAAATTACTGCTCAATCAAAGGAAAAACATTATGAAAAAAAAAACGCGCTTTGGTTGGAGTTTAACTCGAGAGACATTTTAAATAAAAAAGAGCTTTGAATTTATTTTTTAATTACTTTTATGTAATTTTGCACCAACCATTTCTATTAACGATTTTTTTATGTCGCGACAGGCCGACAGCTCTCCGCCGGAGTCAGCAGGTTAAATTGTAGCCGAAAAATAAAAAAAAGCGAAAGCAATTTTATTGAAAAAATTATTTTCATAAAAACATGTTTCATAATAAATGTTTTCGTAATAATCACCAAAAATGCACGGCCAATATTACGACGCCACAGATATCAAAATTATACACATGATCACGGAACGCTCTCCCTGCCCATATATTTCAAACCTTTAGGCCCGGCGCGCACGAGCAACTTTAGTTTCCGGCGACCGTGGAATCCGAACCACGGCCAAATTCAACTGTCGGACGGCCGACCATCCTATGTCTGGCCGCTCCCTCGTAGAAAATATACGAGTACCTAATTACACAAGCAGCGATGACGGGACCCTCGACACGTGAACATGTTCGCACTTGATCCGTATTTTTTCATCGTCGTCTTTGTGCTCCTGTCGCTGATTAGTCCATTGTGAAACTTGGCAAAAAAAAAAAACAAGTAAAACTCGACGACCGGAAGTCACTCTGCAAATTAAAACTACCGCCATGACGGCGGCGGCCTCTATTTCCGGCGCGGCGGCGTAATGGCCGGAAGTCCTTAGCAGCGCCGTAACCTTCGTCCCGCTCTTCATCCCCTTTAAGTCAGCGCATGAAGCAAATTTTTTATTTTATGGAAACTGACACGGTTGGCTACATTACCTTCAACCCATAACACCGGGTGAACTGCCGTGTCAGTGCTTCCCTTCATATCATGTCGGCTACCGTTGGAGGGCGGAGGCTGACCGTGGTTCGGATTCCACGTAAAACTGTAGGTCCATTCCCTTCTTACCTTACTAGGTGGCAGGGTTTATTTATCCCGCCCGGGTTGGTACCGCCGCACTGAATGAAACGTCGGTCGAAACGGCTATGTAAATATTTCCGTCCAGTTCAGTGTAGCCGACAGGAAGCACTGACATGGCACCTAGTTCACCCGGTGTTATGGGCTGACATCACGGATGTAGTAGGTGATGTAGCCAACTTTGTCAGTTTCCATAATTTTTTTTTATAAATTGGTGTTCAATAAATAATATATACATATATGTACATACATACTATTCGAGAAATATGGGTTCGAATACTAAGAAACCCCGTAAATGCATTCCCGAAAAGGCAATCGAACAAAAAGCCATAGAGTAAAGTAGAGCAGGGCACGCGGTGCCAAACTCTTGATTTACCTGCTCCGGACTTGGCACGCCTCCGAATTAACGTCGCCCAGGGGTCTTCCACGCGTCTCGATGCCGTGTTGGTGCTTTATTTTGTGGGTGCAAGGCCAAAAGGGAAACTTAAGGTGATGTTGGACTGCGCCTGACTCGAATTTCAAGAAGTATACCGCCAATATTAGGTACTTACCTGACAGATCCAGTTTCAATATAAAGTTCATCAGTTTTACCTATCCTTCCTCCATAGTCATTGGCTGGTCCCAACATGTGCTCTTACCCCTCTGACTCAGCCACCCACGTCGGAATGCATTAAAAAAATATTTAATTTAGTGCTCAATGAAGACTTCCTTTGTTCTAAAAACAAATTTCCATAAAACCCGACTGCAAAAAACATAACTAAGAAAAAACTGCGTAATAATTAACTGAAAAGAGAGAAAATAGCCTATGTCACTCCCACAATTAAGATGAATCTAATGACACCTCATACGTAAAAATCCATCAAGCCGTTTAGGCTACAGAGCGTGCCAAAGAAATAGACATACATACATACATACACACAAACACACATACATACATACATACGCTCGAAAATCATAACCCTCCTTTTTGCTTCGCGCAGTCGGGTAAAAATACAAACGTACTACCTACCATAGGAATATTCACACGGACACCTGTAAATTTGCCCAAAAGCTATACAGCTAAGGGTCGAGTGCACTAACAGAGACTTAACGTGTACGTAAGTAAACAGTAAGTCCACTCATGCTCATATTAAAAAGACACGATAAAAGCTGCGCCAAATGTGAAATGCTGTCATTAGCATCTCAAGCTGAGTTAAAGTTAAGTCTACCCAGACTTAAATTTAAGTTGCTTGCTGTTCTTGCTTGGTGTTCGGCCATTCAACTTCATAACAAGCACTTAAAAAGAATCGAATTGACATTTGTCATGCAGAGCGAACGAATAGCGTCAGCTGTCTGTCAAGCAGTTTGTTTTAGAGACTATTAGGGCGTTATTTTATACAATATAAGTAGTGCCATCTTTGTTTTCTTAACGTAGAAAGATAGAGAAGACGTTTCGATAGAGACGACTTATCAAGTGACACATTTAAACTGTCGTCAAGTGCGTAGTACCAGTAATCGACGAGCATGCATGAAGAACATTATGGGAGTGGAAGAGGCGGCAGAGGTGTGTCAGGATCGTGGCACGTGGAGATCCGTTGTCTCTGCCTACCCCACCGGGAAACAAGCGTGACGCTATGTATGTATGTATGTTAGTTATCGGGCCTTTAGAGATATTTAAGTCTGTGTTCGCGCAATTGGCTCTAAGAATCAAAAAGCTAGTTAGTTCTCTGCATCTAGCGATATGCAAAGATCGTCGTTGCTTTCCGAACTCGTTTCTAATTGAAGACCGGAGCCAGTTCTGGCTACTACTTGCGTCTACTTCATTTTTTATTTCATTTTTATTGTTCCCAGTAACGGTTAGTAGACCGAAGACATTTATTCATGTAAAAATGTCTGTGTAAGTAGGAAAACAAAATATGAAGTATTTTCTACATTTTCCAGTTGGCAATATAAACGCAAAACATACTAAAACAATTTTAAAGATGTTTGTTAGCCTGATATGTTTGTTTCTCAAAACACTAGACAGATTTTAATGTTACGTGCATAGAGGACCGGTATCTCGGTTAATATTTATCTGTCAGTTAAAGTGACATTTCCTTACAATTGACATGAGTTAACCTGCAGTTAAGCTGAAGTCAAAAATCGTAAAATCGGCCCTAAGAGAATATGCTTCGCTCGCGTTACAAATAAAACAGTTATCGTCTAATTTATTGACAAGCTTTTTGAGGACCTCAAGAAAATAGCAACTAGCTCCCGAAGCAGTACTTCAACTAGAGAACCGCTCGACAGAATTTCAAGTGAATATCCCATGAAACCGACCGACAAGAGTTTAGTGGCTGTAAACTTTTCAGAGCTCACATTCGAATTACGCCCAGTCGAAATTGGTACCGCGAAGAATACCGTCACACAATAGGGGACGGAGAGAAAATGCATCAGGTTATATCGCTTTTAAAAGTTCCCCAACCTGAGTCACCCAGTTCGGCAGCTATAAAACTTAATACGTTTTAGAGTTTTCCTACATACGCGCTGTTTATATATAAGGTGCTTCGTTATTTATGTCAAAAATTTCGGGAGGGTTACATACGCACTCAAATAAACACTTTACGTAAGAAAAAAACATATGTTTATAGGAACATTTTTTCTCCTAACAAAAAAATTAAATCAAATAAGTAGCTGTAAAAAACAATCATAGTGATCTTGTGACCTACTTACAACAAACAGCTGTTCTGCGTTTGAACATAGTACGGTCATTGACCCAGTACAATGCAATTTACCTACTGTTACACGCAGGTTAATGTTTAGGTAGCAAACATGTTTTGTTAAATTTCTCGAAAAGTAATGCTAAAACATACAAATTGTTTTGCGTAACGTGTTTATTTGTGTCTATGTAACCCTCCCGAAATTTTTGACATAAATAACGAAGCACCTTATATACGTAGTCAGTGATTCCGGAGTTCATCGCAATCAGACAGACGGAAGGTTGAAAGTTTCCCAGCGAGCAAAGGAGCGAGCCACGCTGGGAATATCGCTACGTGATATGGTGCGTAACGAGGCAATCCGCCGACGCACGAAAGTAGTCGATATTGTACACCGGGTGGCTAAGCTCTAGTGGCAGTGCGCTGGGCACGTCAGCCGAAGAGACGACGACCGTTGGAGTAACCGTGTCCTACACTGGCGGCCGTAGACAGGAAAACGGAAGTTGGGAAGACCATCTGCCAGGTAGGAAGACGACATCAAGTACGTCGACGGAAAACAGTGGTTCCGTACCGCTGAAGGCCGGGAGGACTGGAGGAAAATTGGAGAGGCGTATGTCCAGCAGAGACAGACATACATACAGGCGTTTCGTTTTACAAGACGTAGAGAAGACGTTTACTTACGTAGATTGAATATAGTACCCTTTTTTTACGTAAATCAACATGGGCGGCTATGCCGAGGGACCAATGGTCCAAATCAAGAACGTTATAAGAGGTATGGACGTCAGACCGTCCCATGATTATATGAGAAACAGCGTCGCCGAGCTCAGCGGGTAGCGAAGGGGACGGCGCGCGCTCTGATTGGGTGGTATCGGGCGGTAGATATCGCGCTCTGATTGGTTGGTAACGAATGGCATTTGTATGTTTATACAAACGTCGTGTTACGCTGGCGCAGGGAAGGTCCGACGTCCTTGCCTATTAAAATAATGTTCTTGGGAATAAGTATGTTTATACTTATATTGTGTTACGCTGGCGCGCATTCCGTCCGCCGTCCATACCTATTATAACGTTCTTGGTCCAAATGGTGGACAGAGCCAAAAACACCTACTCGCGAAACCACGTTCAGAGAGGCGCCATGCCAGCAGATTTGCGGCAGACTTGGTAGAATCCGACAAGTGTGGTGATTTCAGTACGCGAATCAAATTGAATAAATATTAAATTTTACTACTTTTTATTGTGAAATTTCGCAGTGAGTGTATGATGGAAAGTTTAAAGTATTTATCTTCCACCCCTGTACTGTAGTAGAGAAAAAAAGTTATACATTATTACATGTTTAATATATGAAAATTCAAAGTGTAGAACCTTTGGAACGGCCAAATTTTATATTATAAGTTATGTATGATAACAGAACAAAACATGCAGCATGCAACCAAACTATACACAGGAACTAAGTGACTTACTAGAGTTTGACCATTGAAAATGTTAACCTTAGTCTATCTATCTAAAATATTATCAATAAGTCAGATAGAAATGGATGTATTGGCTGCAGACGTTGTTGTAATGTGTAGGGTTTTATGAACAAACTCTAGGGGTCAAACTAAACTAGTAAAATTACTATCTCTAGCTAGAATATACAAAGATAATTTTCAAATATTTCATACTCAAAATAATATTTATTGCACGTGTCGGCATAGACAAAACGAGAGCCAAGCGCCAAAACGTAATTTTTATGGTTTAAGTTAAAATATTTCAGTTCCTTTAAGAAATTAAACTTTTTGGCCCTCGGACATTATTGCCTTTTCAACGCCGATGCGCATCGTACTCACAATGAAAATGTCAAAAGCACTGGTGAAACAGAACTTGGAAATAAGAATTCATTTTTATTCAAATTAATCAATTGTTTTAAGACATTGATATTTGCTTTCACTGCAGCAATAATGTTTTGCATAATGCTTCCGTATGACCAGTCAAATCATGTTTTATAATAAAGTTACGGTATTTGCAGTCAGTCTTATTCAGACTTGTTTGTATGTTTGTATGTATTAATACAACTTTATTAAATTGCCAATTGTACATACCTAGAATAATAGTTGTGGTGCATTAGGTATATAAAATCAATTCTAAATAAGACTGCACGATAAAGTGGTAGAATAAAAATATACTTTTACTTTCGCCTAACTCAACCTAATGCCAAACCTAGCTGCCCCACACCGCTCGAGTCAAGAATATAATTTTGAAGCGAAGCTTTTTAACGCAATTTTGGGATGGGGGGCTAACTCGAAAGAAAAAGTGAAACGTCACGACAAAAACGAATGGAAGTTGAAACGCTGCTCATTGGCTGGGCAGCGCGTATCGCGATGGCGCTTCAATCAAGAATCTTTGCTACTGTCGAGAGTCCCACGACACCTCGCCTTTTTGACGTGATGACGTCACGTCTTATAAATTGATGAGCACCGGCTGCACGCACGAAAGCGTGTAGCGTTGATATTCAAAGTTACCATGGAAACGTCTTAAGAAGTAAAACTGTCAAGATCAGACAACAGAAGTTTTGATGGCCAGTCACAAGATTATTAATCTTTCTACTGGAAATAGAAATTACTGATCTTTGATCTATGTACTACGATTATTCCACGTCATCACGTAAAACTATCGCCCGTAAACCGACTTTACAGACAACCAATTTTTTTTTTTTTAATAATTTGGCTTTGTTTATTTTTTTCAACCTTCCCATTTTCCGAAAGTTTTTAATGCAGAATTTAATAACTGGTTCAATTCGCATTTCAGAGAAACATTTTTTATTCTACCATTCAAAGAATACAGTTTGACAGGCGAATTATGACAGAATGTCTATCTCAACTTATTTTATAACGTACCAACATCGTGGTACCAACAAATGCAATAATAGCATTTGTCAATTATTGACAATTATGCCAAAAAAGATATGGCGTCAGATTTGACTGCTTCAAAATTCTCTTGTCAAACTATATCCACCGTAGGAAGTTTTGAGGTGAAGTTTGAACACTCACGTGTGTAGTCCCAACTGTCTTGGTCGTTTTTGAACACGTTCAGTCTCTCAGGCTGCAACAGAAGAAAAGAAACATTTATGAAGAATAGAATTTATATGAAAATGTTGAAAAATCATTTGTAAGTTTTATAAAAATGGCAGCGGGTAGCCGAGCGTTCAGCGGCGTTGACTTCCCTTGCAAGAGGTCCGAGGTTTGAATCCGGCCGACTTGTACAAATGATTAAATTGTTTTTTTTAAATTAATGTCGGATTCACGAAAAATTCAAAACGGCGCCATATTGTTGAAAACGTTTTATCTTGAAACCCCATCTAGTGAGGTATCATTATAAAGAGCTTAGAAAATTCCAAAATATACCACAATAATGGTTCAGAACTAAAAGGAAATAAATAACAAATAAAATAAAAATGTCAAAAACCTGACTACAAAAAACAAAGGAAATAAGAAGGAAATTTGATGGAGAATTATTTAGTCGGCCGTGCAGAAAAAGTCAAATCGAGCGGAAGACCGACTAAAGCACATTCGACCAGGTTTATTCCTCCGTTATTCGTAGTCAGGTTTTTTTTAACATTTTTATTAGTTCCAAAGAAATTAAGATGCACCTCCTTAATTAACACTCAAACGAAAAAAAACTTGCCAACTATGCTACACAAGGACCGATCCTACTAACGAAAGTCGCAATTTATTCCCTATGTAAAACTTCGCGTAAGAAAAACTTGGAACGCTGTCAAGATTACCGAGAGGAATGGGGGGAAGAAAAATTTAAATTATCACAGAGCTAAGAAAGAGCTGCCCAATTATTCAACTAAGAGATGACTATGAAAAAACCGGCCAAGCGCGAGTCAAACTTGCGCGCCGAGGGTTCCGTATCGCCATGTCATGGTCAGCGCCACTCAAGCTATCTATGTATTAGTTAAAATGCTTCATACTCTTTTCGGTAGATGGCGCGCATACACTTTTTAGTTTCTTCTATAGGGAACCCCGTGATTTTTTTTACTTTTTCTAATTTTTATTATTTGTTGTTATATCGGCCATAATAACAAATATTCTGTGAAAATTTCAACGGGCTACCTATTACGGTTCAAGAGATACAGCCCTCGGACAGACGGACAGACAGACAGACAGACAGACGGCGTAGACTTAGTAATAGGATCCCGTACGACGGATACGGAACCCTAAAAATGAATAACAAAAAATGCCAAGTTCGAGTAAATGATAATAAAAAGTAATGAAAAGGCCAAGGGAGAATGTGGAACGCACTCTCTGGCCTCCCCTCCCAAGTACAGCCTGGGGTTTTTCAAAAGGGCCGTGAAAAGGCTCCGGTCGGGCCGGTACCTATGGCATTCGCAATCCCCGTGCATCACAGAATGTCCATGGGTATCTTTCGAAACCTACTCCTAGATGCCACATGTCGCGCGCTCCATAAAAAACCGGCCAAGTGCGAGTCGGATTCGCGCACCGAGGTTTCCGAACCACAAATTTTTTTTTTAAAAAAACGGGAAATATGGGAACCCCCCTTAATTTTTTACTTTTCAATTTTTTATTATTATTTCTTGTTATATCCGCCATAATAACACATATTCTGTGAAAATTTAAACGGGCTACGTGTTACGGTTCTAGAGATACAGCCCTCGGACAGACAGACGGACAGACGGACGGACAGACAGACAGACAGACAGACGGACGGACAGACAGACAGACAGACGGCGTAGGCTTAGTAATAGGTTTCCGTACGGGATACGGAAACCCAAAAAAAAGGTCAATCTAAAGCAATCATTTTAATTTTGAATGTAAATTGTGTTGTACACCTACTGTCACTGGATAGTGAATAAATATATTTTTTCTTTCTTTCTTTCTTGCATTCTTTCTTTCTTTGTTTCTTCTTTCTTTAACCATTGTTCAATCCACGTTCAATCTAAGGTCATGTTTAACTTCATAACAGTTTCAATGAAGATCAAATAAACCTTTACGTGATTTTACAATCGATCATCGAACTTACGCCATCGCGCCTAGCGAAAATAAAATGAAATTAAAATAGACTTTATTGTAGTTCTATAACTGCAATATTATCATATTATCAAAGTACCATGCCATCAAAATATAAATGGAAATACTGTGGATCACAATTTCTTGAATTATTCCCGTTGTGGTTGGCACCACAGGCATTAGAAGTAAAACTGTCCAAAAATAGAAACCTAGACATTTTGAAGGCTGATGGAAATTGCCGGCTATACTGGACTAGAGGAGAACACAGCTGACGAGGGGTGAATTATTGGCCTAGGTATAATTTCAAGAAATTGAACCAGGAATCGAATTTCTTAGCTCTATCTATACGCCACACTGAAAGACGTCCGTTCGCAATCAGCGTTGCTTTGTGACTGGCTAATTACAACCGGGACGGGAAGTCGCCACCCCCCTCCCCCCCCCCCCCCCCTCACCCGTCAACCCCCATCCCCCCACAGCAGTCTACAGAAGCTGCTTATTTTCACCACTTCCGCTGTTGGCGGCGGGTGGCCGAGTTGTGCGGACGTCGGTTTCTCATGCGAGAGGTCCGAGGTTCGAATCCGACTGGCGTGGACCAATGAGTTTTTTTTTTTCTAATAAAAAAAAAAATTACGTGCATACGCTCACCCACTGCTCCATGGTTCGGATTCCATGTAAAAATGTAGGTTGAAACCGGGTTGACTGGAGGAAATTGCCTAAGGCAATAAGCCCGCCCTTGCCACCCCCTTGAGTGGCATAAAGTGTATTATTATTTTTATTTATTTCCACATTTCTTTTTATATAAATTTTGCATTTTTTTAAAATTCAAACCCAAAATTAATATAAAACAAACGGAGTTTCCACCACCGGCCGCGGGGCGAACCCAGACCAGACTACCGACGGTCGGGTCCCAAAGAGAAAACCCTCCGGACGATGCGTGCAGTGTCCAGCAGGGCTGCCTTCTGGATCTGGCCCTTGACCCAACCACTCATTGGACTTTGGGAGGTCATAAGACCTTTCATGCTATTAACTTCATCAAATAATATTTTTTCTAGAGCAAGGATACATCGTAGAATTCTATAATTATTTTCGTTATTACTATTATGCCTGCGATGAATTTAGTTAAGAATATTTTCTTCTAAAAGTCTGACTAGTATTAAATTTTTTCCACTAACGATTTATGATGATTGGATACACTTTGTATAAGATACTTTACTCAGAAGAAGATGTTCCCTTCCCCTTACTACTGGGTGGTAAGCTCAAATTGCAGCTGAGTGGGTTGATACCGCCGTCCGGGATGTAAGATGGCCGCATAGCAGCCTCGGCTGTGTTCTCTAGTCCAGTATAGCCAGCAATCCAAAAGTAAGTCTCCGGTATGGTACCTACCTTCTCGGAGGTGATATTGGCTGCTCGGAGCATGTGATCTGGCCCGGCTCTGGTATACCTAGTACGGTTCAAAGATCGGACGGACAAGGATAGACAGACAGACAGACGGCTCAGCTTTAGTAATAGGCCATATGAAATGGATACGGAACCCTAAAATGGTTCCAAAACGAGTACAGAGTCAGTCACGCGACCGCGCTCAAGCGCTAAAATTTTACTTTCAGGTAAAGAGATAATACCTTTTTTTAAACGGAGTCAATCTTGAAGCGCTAAAGCCGCTGACAAAATCAGTTTGACGCGCCAGCGCCACACACGGCGAAAGTGTCAAAGGCGTAAGGAACATCAGCAGTTTTTTTTTTTATTTCTTGTATTTTTTTTTTATGGAAACTTACTCGGTTGGCTACATCACCTACAACATCCGTGATGTCAGCCAATAACACCGGGTGAACTAGGTGCCATGTCAGTCAGCTTCCCTTCATTTCATTTCGGCTACACTGAACTGGATGGAAAACACGAACTATTTACATGGCTTTTCGACCGACGTTTCGCTCAGTGCGGTGGTATCAACCCGGCCGGGATAAACCCTACCACCTAGTAAGGTAAGAAGGGAAGAAACCTACAGTTTAACGTGGAATCCGAACCACGGTCACCCATCCAAGTACTGACCGCACCCAGCGTTGCTTAATAACAGTCGACCGACCGCACCACTGAGCTACCGAGGCGGACTAAAGTAAAGTAAGTATATTACGATTGCAATTTGTGTGGGACTTGCCTATGAATGTAGCAGACTTACCTACGAGCTGAAATACCTTGCCTTAGTAGTTAGTCGTTCTAGAGTTCTCCCTAGTCGCTAGCAAGAGTATTTTTGCACAAGGAAACGGCTCGCACAATACACTCACTCTCTTTTATTACGCGAGCAATCTGCGAGAGGAATCCTCAACGCAGAAAGATGAAACAATGAATGTTTATTCAGGTATATGAAGAAACATTTGATAATTTCTTTTTGACGTATAATTTAGAATTTTTTATTTAATTTTATTTATTTATAGGTAAACCAACAGTGAATATACATACAATTAGGTAAAACACTTAAAATTGGTACAGTACTAAGGTAAGGTATAAAAAAAATTGCAGGAATTCTTGTTTTAGCTATAAAGTTTTATAATTTAAGTAATTCTTTCAAACTTTGTATGTTGGTGTAAGCTGTTGAATTTCCGTGTCAAATAAAATAAATAAATAAATTACAGGCCTAAATAATATTTGCTTTATACATAGTTACACGATCTTCAAAAAATAAGCAACAAGCCATATTGTTATTTCCAGTAATCAATTTAACAATCTCGAGCAAAAATACGAAACAAAGAAATAAAAAAACCCAACGACAGAAAAAGTAAAACGAAAACAAGAAATTTTAACAAAAAATTAAAAACAATAAAACAGTAAGAAGCAAACGAAAAAAAAACTGTCCAAAATGTTGCAGACGGCAAGTGTACCGAGGATCTCAAGCTAATAACAGGAACATGGTCTGGTGGAACAGATGTCTGGTAAAGGCTCCTTGAATTTTGATGAGCCTTTTAGAAGGGACTCCACACGATGATACCATACTCGAGGGTGTTGCGAACGAGATAATCAAAGAGCGTAATAATGGTGAACTTCATCCTAAGCTCCCTACCGTTTCGCTTAAGCCTGTTCCACCCATGCCACAGAATGTCTAAATTTTATGCGCTTAAAATAGAGACCGTCGCGTCGCGAGAGAGAGCGTCGCGAGACAAAGCGGACGCGAGGCAGTTTTCTCTTTATCTAGTAAAGAGAAAACTGCGGGATGGAATTCACCACAAGGCGCTTACGATAAAAAAAAGCGAAGGCGAATAACGCGCAAATCTTTTTTATTTTAATAAGTATGAAAAATTATAGCTTTGTGACTTTTTTAAATTGCGGTTCACTAAAGAATATAAAATTGTATTTGGAGAAAAATTATAAAAAAATGTACTACATTAATTCTTTATATTTTTACAATAAAATTGCTGTAAAAATAGAGGAATATTCGGTTTTTTGTTCTATCGAGCGAAGTTAAAAAACTTGCTGTTTCAACCTCATGGTTCACTAAAGATAATACTGTAGATTGAAAACCTAGAACATCCCCTATACTTATTTATAACTTTTCACAGGTGTCCATCAATTCTAAAGTATAGATATCCGGGTTGGTGTTCTGTGTCCCGGGGAGTAGCCTCTTAAGAGGATTATATAGATAGGACATTAAACTAAAATTGTTATATCTTTTAAAACTTCAAAGAAAAATTTAATTCTATGAAGAATATATGAAAAAAAAAAATTTTTTTAAACTAGATAATAATATGTATATGAAACACTGAAGCAGGCTTTTTAAATTTACAGTATTTTTTCATGGTGAAAAAAAATTCTGAATGTGACTCTATTTTAATTTCTTATGTCGAGCTCCATACTGGATAATAATTTTGGAATAAAATTTACGTCTTCATTTTTAAGTTTCCGGATTAACAGTATGTTTAAAGACTTACATAAGTCGACGTTTCGCCCGCTACGCCACGGGCTTCATCAGGAGCTGCGGGAGTTCCTGGAGCCGACGTCTGGTGTCCGTTGTACGTCAAACTGTCGTACAACGACGTCTGGTACAACGGACACCAGACGTCGGCTCCAGGAACTCCCGCAGCTCCTGATGAAGCCCGTGGCGTAGCGGGCGAAACGTCGACTTATGTAAGTCTTTAAACATACTGTTAATCCGGAAACTTAAAAATGAATATAATTAATAACAGTGTAAACTTAAAAACATTAGTAAAATTTACGTCATTTATAGGGAATTTAATTTTCTAGACACTAAAGCAGTATTATTTGAAAAAAAAAACAAATCCCAATATTTTTTAAACAAACAAAAACTACAAAATTCACCATAAAAACGCGCGCACTGCGCTCGATTGCTCAGTACGCCGAAATTGTCTTTTTCGTTTTGCCATATGAATCCTCTTAATGAACCCCACAGTACTGCAACCAAGGCTTGCAGTACTGTGGGGTTCATTATTGTGTCAATGTGATGTGTGAACATCAGACGGCTGTCGAGAGTGACGCCCAAGTCGCGAATGCACTCCAATTCATCGACCATAATCTCTCAACCGATGTGATAGTCGATGATATGCGCGAGTTCTTCACGTTGGACATTCATCATCATGTCGTTTGTTATTTTTTATTGTAAGCTCGACATATAGCGCCGAGGCACCCATGAGGTGTCTAACGGTGCCCATGGACATTCGGTCGTATGCGGAGATTGCGAATGCCATGCCGGCCTGACAGGGCATATTCACGCCCCTCTTGAATGATCCGAAACTGTACTTGGGGGAAAATATATGAGCAGGGAGAGCGTTCCAGAGTTGACCGGTTCTGTAGAGGAAAGATCTGCAGAATCGATTGGTACGCATCCGCGGTAAGTCCAGCGTGTAGGGATGCAATCCCTGCCCAGTGCGGTGGTGGAAAGGGGACGGCGGGATCGCGTTAAACAGCCACTCCAAGCACTCCCCATGGAATAAGCGATAGAACACACTTAGGGAGCCGACATCCCTACTATGGTGTTGCAGTGGTTCTAGATCGCGGGACACTTCGGGGTCACCCACTAGTCTAGCTGTTAGTCATAGATTCGGCTTAGGTTCCCCTGCATACGAAGCTACTCCAAAAATATTCCTGCCTCCACTGCCGCAGTCAACAGCTCTTTCATCTATTCCCACCGTTCGCATCAAGCAGGTCCCGAGCTACGCCGCCGCCGCCCCCGCCGCGCCGCTGAACAAAGTCACTATTTTTAGCTTGTCCTAGGCAGTCTGTATTTTTCCTATTAAATAGAAAATTTTCTTTTACGTTGTAGGTATGTATGAGTCTAACTAATAATATAAATTTCTTACTATGAGAGTACTCGATGAAGCATAAATTGGTACCAAGTTAGGCGACTTTTGTTGAAGATCATGGAAATAATTCCAGTCTGAAACGCAATTTTCGATTCACGGAATTTTAATGTGTGGAATATTGAAAAAACTATGTAAGATGATACCACGCAGGTATATGTAATAAGTAATAACTAACACCTCTTTACATGTCAATATCGCAAAAAATCATGCCAATAATATTCCGTCATCGAGCAGATATAGACAATACGAAAGGTCAACTTAAACTCTGCGTAGTAACACAGATGAGATATTGGTAGCATTATCTAGTCTTCTCAGTACCGATAACCTTTCATTTCAACTCAAAATTGAGTTTCTTTAATATCAACATTGGCACACACATCGGAGCTTCGAACAAGATACATCTCGTTTTCCTCAAACTACCAGCCCAAAGCAACTGTTCTGAAATAAGGTAATTAAGATTTTTCGTGTATACACGGTGTTACAGTTGCCCCCGTAATATTTTTAACTGGCATAAGGGGGTTATTCTATATGTGAAACTAAACAACTTCTGTGGCGATATTTTTTTTTTTAAACAAATATATTTTCAAAATTGTAGTATTTAGTTCGTTCGTATAAGTATCTACTTATCATGAGAAAATATAATAGTTATGGCGATGCAACACTGCCAGAGTTTTATATATTCACTTTAAATAACAAATCTGCGGAAATCATTCTTAAATATTAGCATATAGGTATTACAGAAAAAAATCCATAAATTCTTGTAGATAAATTGTAAATGGCGAATCAGTAAAGAATTTGGATAAACAAGGTTGCACAAGCAAAAATATATTCTTATCGTGTATGTTTTATAATTTCAGATGAAAACCATAAGGGCACTGCTCTTTCTTCTAACCACAATAGTCTCCACCAATGCTCAACACTGCAAGTTCGTCATAGACAACAAACTATATTCCCGAATTCAAATTCTTCAAATCGAAGGTCTTCCCACTAATTTGGCTTTCAACAACCATACAGGAGAACTTTTCTTCACTCTAATAAACATTTCGAGCCTTCTTAATGACGACGTTCAAACTAAAATGGACGAATACGTTTTCAAGGATGGCATCGCAACAAAAATTGGTAACTTCAACGGGCAAACTGCAGCAGTAGATACGAATAAAAGAATTGTATACTTCGGAAGTGACTCCGGAATTTACGTTTACGATTATGTCAATAGAACTGCAATTCCTGTTGCATTGCACGGAGACGATATAGTGCAAATGTATAAATCTTTAAATTCTGATGAGTTGTATGCAATTCTTCATCCTACTTATCATATATACGTTATATCAGATGGAGGAAGAGTTAAAAGAAAGATTGAAGAAATATCATCCGCTAACGTGGTGGCTGTGGATAAGAATGACAACATCTACTTTCAGAGTGATTCGCAAGGTTTAAGTGTGTTTCTGAAAGGTTTTAAAGAACCAATATCGTTTGTTGGACTCAAGAGTGACACTGGAAGAGTCTTGGCTGCTGACGGTGATAGAATTTTGGCTGGAACAAATGATGGCCTATATGAACTGAGACCGGACAATGTGATTCCTAAGAAAATTGCTAATTTCGATTTTGTAACATCAGGATTATATGTTGCCAACGACGTATTCTATATTTCGACTAGTGGTAAAATTTATACGTTTACCACGTTTGGATGTAACTTTGCCACAAATTTACTTCCTGATAATTATCAGAGAAATTTTAAGAAAAGGGCGCGCTTAACGTAAAACGACGAATCTTAATTATTTTAAAAGAATGGCAAAGAAAAAATCTGATTATTGAAGATATTCAATAAAAGTATGTAATGTGTTTCTGTTTTTATCCGACTGAACGAATCAAAGATCTCGTGGTGTTCTGACCCATTCTCAGGAACCATTTAAAAAAAAAATTATTCTTTCGACCCAATGACATTTTATTTTAAGGAACTTTCTGACCCACTTACCATAAAACACAGATACAGTAAGTGAACTTCCTTTGTGGCAATAAGTGTACAGAAACTTGAATGTATTTTTATTTAGCAAATATCTAACTACAAAGAGTCACGTACAGCAATAAGTAGCGTTCATTTAAATAAAGCATGTTGTCAAATAGTTTATTGTCTTTCATTATTTGTTTTATTTATCAAATACAACTAATAATTTGAAATTAACAAAACATAAAAGTATTTTTAACTTTTTTATTCACATCAATAAAATGAAAAGGAAAGCAAACAAACGGAATGTTTTAAATGGAATAATTGGCTAGAATTTCTAAGGAAAAAAAATTCACAGATCTCATGCATTACATGACCTTCGGGTACATTGAAAATGACTTTTAGGGCGTATTCAAATATAAGCGTACAGCGAGTCGCCGACTGTGAGCGTGAAAATATCCTCGTGAGGCTGAAGCGACGAACTCAACGAGCGAACGCACTCCATATTCCAGCTGTTCACTATACATATAATTAATCTGCCCGTGCGCATTTACGCTCCACTACGTCTACGAGTATGAATGTATTTAAGATAAATTTGAAAAATCTTTTCCTATCCTTACTGAAGTAAATACATTTATTTTGCACTAGCATTTCCCGCGGCTTCGCTCGCGGTAAAGTCGGCTTAATAGCAAATCCGATTTAAACACAAATATGATAAACGATCGCTTCTTTTGTATTCTCTCTCTCTCTCTCTCTCTCTCCCTCCCTAACTCTCTCGCTTCTGCTCCCTCCCCCTTCTGGCCCTCGCTCTTCTCCGTCCCCCTCTATCCCCTTCTCTTTAACTTAGTTATCTGCCTACCTCTGTCCCTAATTCCATCCTTCCCCTCTCCCTTCTCCCTCGCTCCCCTTACTTCCCTTATTTCCCCCATCCCCCACTCTCTCCGTCCCCCCTCGCTCCTTTCATCTTCACCTCCCACCTGCTTCCTACCTCCCACTCTTTCCTCCTCCTCCTTTACCCTCTTCCTCCCCCGTCCCCTCCCACCGTCCTCCCTCCCTCCCCTTTCATACCTCCCTCCCCCTCCCGGTCCCTCCCCACCCCATACCGAGAAAGAAAAAGTAGAAAAATGTGCAACTCGACGACATATCCGTCTCTGCGCAGCTCTGGCTCTAATACCACTTGAAGAAATTTGCCACTTGACGATGTTTTATCTTTGGCCACAGATCACAAAAATGCAAGTGATAGAATATTGCAGTCATCTTTGAAAGGGTTCCCCTGAGTACCTTCTTTCAGCCTTGGATTCTATTCAGCGACGAGCCATTCGCCTAATTGGCGACTCCATGTACTCACAACAAAGATTCAGATTCAGATTCAGATATTTATTTCGCCATAAAGAACACACAACAATAACAATATTACATCTATACATATAATAAAATCGTTAAATTAATAATCTCTCTTTGTCTGTCCGCGCATCACGCAAAAACCACTGAACGGAATTTGACGAAACTTTGTATAGTGACAGCGTATATCCCGGATTAACATAATAAACAAAAAAATATAATAAAAATAAAAATTATTATAAAATTTAAATGTCAAGTTGGCAACGGAGAACTGTCATCTCGACGTGAACTGGCCGGTGACGAAATGTTTGATAAATAAAAAAAATAATTCAAGTCGAACTTATGTCGCTGCCATTGGTGCAATTTATATTTCTGTTGCCCGCGGCTTCGCTCGCGTGAAATTCGTATTTTAAAAAAAGAAAGTAAGTAACTAAAGGCGGAGCGGAAGGCGGATCTGCGCTCACGTAAACGATATTCTTTCTCGATGAAAGTAACTAAGGGCGAGGCGGAAGTCGGAGCTGAGTTCAGGAAGAAGAAAAACATTATTTCTTGAATGAAGTAAGTAACTATGGGCAGGCCTCAGGCCGAGCTGCGTTCAGGAAGAAGCTAAACCATCTTGAAGAAAGTAAGTAACTAAGGCGTGGCCGAAGGCCGAGCCACGTTCTGATAAATAATAAACCATCTCGAAGAAAGCGAGTAACTAGGGCGAGGCCGAAGGCCGAGCTGCGTTCAGGAAGAAGGTGAACCATCTTGAAGAAAGTAAGTAACTAAGGCAAGGCCGAAGGCCGAGCTACATTCTGATAAATAATAAAGCATATCGAAGAAATCAAGTAACTAAGGGCGAGGCCGAAGGCCGAGCTGCGTTCAGGAAGAAGCTAAACCATATTGAAGAAAGTAAGTAACTAAGGCTAGGCCGAAGGCGAGGCCGAAGGCCGAGCTTCGTTCTGATGAATAATAAACCATCTCGAAGAAAGGAAGTAACTAAGGGCGAGGCCGAAGGCCGAGCTGCGTTCAGGAAGAAGCTAAACCATCTTGAAGAAAGTAAGTAACTTAGGCGAGGCCGAAGGCCGAGCTACGTTCTGATAAATAATAAACCATCTCGAAGAAAGCGAGTAACTAGGGCGAGGCCGAAGGCCGAGCTGCGTTCAGGAAGGAGCTGAACCATCTTGAAGAAAGTAAGCAACTAAGGCGAGGCCGAAGGCCGAGCTACATTCTGATAAACAATAAAGCATATCGAAGAAAGCAAGTAAATAAGGGCGAGGCCGAAGGCCGAGCTGCGTTCAGGAAGAAGCTAAACCATATTGAAGAAACTAAGTAACTAAGGCGAGGCCGAAGGCCGAGCTACATTCTGATAAATAATAAAACATCTCGAAGAAAGCAAGTAAAGAAGGGCGAGGCCGAAGGCCGAGCTGCGTTCGGGAAGAAGCTAAACCATCTCGAAGAAAGCAAGTAACTAAGGGCGAGGCCGAAGGCCGAGCTACGTTCAGGTAAACCAAAAACCCTCTTCTGCCTTCGGGCCTCGCCCTAAATCGCCCTAGATCGTCCTTTCTTCGATAGCATATAATATCGTTTACTCCATCTATTTATTTAATAAAATATAAAAAAGTAATATTAATAACTAAATAATTAAAACCTACCTAACAAACATTAAAATAACTATCATAAACGGGGCTATTTCAAATGTTCCTAGAACATTTGCGGCATTACCCCGCTGGATGGCAAAGCTTAACGTTTGAATGAAGTAGGCCCTTGATTGCGGGACACCAGTTGCGTCCACCAGCAGAGGCCCAAGCCTCTTCAAGAAGATTATAGTCTTCCTGAACGCAGCTCGGCCTTCGGCCTCGCCCTTAGTTACTTACTTTCTTCGTGAAGGTTTATTGTCTTCCAGGATGCAGCTGGGCCTTGGGCCTCGCCGTTAGTTGCTTACTTTATTTGAGAAGATTTATCGTTTACCTGAAAGCAGCTCGGCCTTCGGCCTCGCCCTTAGTTACTTAGATTCTTCTTTGAAATACGAATTCACGCGAGCGAAGCCGCGGGCAACAGCTAGTTGAGACATATGCATATTCAGTATGGTTCGTCATATATGGGTTTTTAAATTACCGTGGTTGTTAGACATTATTTTAAATCAATCAGCTTTACTCACGGTTTCACTCCGAGCTATGTGGCTCGACGTTTCGGGCCAAGCATATGGCCCATCTTCATGGAGCACTCTGCCTTGTGCGACGGTTGGCAGAGAACTGTCACATCTTCGTCCGTCGTTGACGAAGATTGTAGCCGTGGCCAGTGCGGGTAGTTTCCGTAGACGAGGGTTCAGGTGCGTTCCGGATCTCGGCGGAGAGACAGAAGGCGCTGATGGTGTCCACTTCCGGCTGGTCGTGTCCGTCCACGTAGCTCGTATCCACATAGCTCGGAGTGAAACCGTGAGTAAAGCTGATTGATTTAAAATAATGGTTCGTCATAGTTTTAGTTTTATCCCGTTCAGTAATGCAATCTATAAGGAAGAATCGGGCAAGAAACCTTAGAGCTCTTTTAAAAAAATGCTTAAATATAACTTACATGCTAATTTTTAATTATGTTACTCGTAACATACTACATCTAAATCTAATCAAAGGACCTTCAACCTCTAAAGCACAGACGTAGCGTTGGTAATTGAGCCTGTTTTATCGGTACTAGGTACTATGGCCGCTGTACTGACGAACTTACTTTGCTTCCCTTATCCCTCCTCCTTCTGTTCGCCTGCGCTAAACCCGCCATACTCTCGCGGAACACCCCTTTGTAGTCGACAGAAGAGTTCTTCGAACTGCACGACTCTCTAACTAAATCGTTCTTGTATTGCACTGCAAAGGTGTGGAACATATATTTCCCATACATACGTACATAGACAGCTTCACGCCTGTTTCCCAGTGGAGAAAAGACAACGGATCTCCACGTGCAAATCTTGAATACTTTCCCCTCTTCTACAATCCACGGATCTTCAAATCACGCGTTAATAGCCTTACCCCAGCGACATTAGTGCGCCTACAAGCCTACAATAAAAAATAATTTAATTTTGCGCCGTATTATCAACAGAAAGCAAGCGTTACGTCAACGCCCAATTTATTGCTTTACCAATATTTTAGGCACTCGAATACAATATGCACATAATTATGTTTCTGGAATGAATGGAGAAATCTGTTGAGAATAGATGAATGAAAAAATGTTCAAAGTACTTTTTTATATAAATAAAATTTCCGTTCTTACCTTGCTTGCTAGGTGATAGGGTTTATCTCGGCCGGCTTGGTCACCGCACTGAACGAAACGTCAGTCAAAACGGCTATGTAAATAGTTCGTGCTTTCCGTCCAGTTCAGTGTAGCCGACATGAAATGAAGGGAAGCACTGACATGGCACCTAGTTCACCCGGTGTTATGGGCTGACATCATGGATGCTGTAGGTGATGTAGCCAACCGTGTCAGTTTCCCTAAAAAAATACGTTGAATTATACAATATATAGGAAAGGGATATTTCCAACATTTTGCGAACAAGCTGCCACGATTTTATCGCCAAACTCGGCGATAAAGCCGAGCGCCGATCAGCAATGACCAATCGCCGAAATCGTCTTGTCACACTGCATCAATCCATGCCTCTCTTCCGATCAGCCCAATTCATGTTTAGGGGTGTCCCCACCCAGACGCCAGCCGTGTTAGGGGCTGTGTTAGTGAGCGGGGAAGTGGCTAACTCAATTCCGCAGCCGGAAGTCACTGGGCCCGACCAGAGGAAAATGGACACGTCAGCCGAGCCGCACGTTTCCGAACACGTCGCATGCAGCATCATACGTCGATTGTGCGATCTCAAAGGATGAATTTTAACTAAGGGCGAGGCCGAAGGTCCAGGTGCGTTCAGCTAATAAATATACTTTCTCTAAGAAAATAAATCACCGAGGGCGAGGCTGAAAAACTGGATTTAGTTAAATTACATTTGTTTTCGAAAACAGTAAGTCACTAAGAGCGAGGCCAAAGGCCGAGCATCGTTCAGGTAAAATATATACTTTCTCGAAAATATTAAATAACTTAGTGCAAATCCAGCCGAGCCATTCGCCTCATTGGTGACTCCGTACTCACAAAGGACCTTCAACCTCTAAAGCACAGACGTATCGTTGGGTCATTGAGCCTGTTTTATCGGTACTACTATGGCCGCTGCTCTGACGAACTTGCTTCCCTTATGCCTCCTCCTCCTGTTCGCCTTCGCCAAACCCGCCATACTCTCGCGGAACACCCGTTTGTAGTCGACAGAAGAGTTCTTCGAACTGCACGATTCTCTAAATCGTTCTTGTGCCGCACTGCAAAGGTGTGGAACGGGCTCCCAGGAAATATCTTCCCCCACTCCTACAATCCACAGATCTTCAAATCGCGGGTTAATAGCCTTTCCCCAGCAACATCAGTCCACCTTCAAGCCGGACTGGCACCTCCTCGGGGGTGAAATTGGCTGCGCCTGAGGTTGCGACCTCGGACAGAGCCACCCAGTTCGATAGCAATAAAAAAAAAAAAAACCGACCAAACCGTGTCAGTCGATCAAAACGCCAGTCAAACAAAACTCCAGTCGATCAAAACGCCATTCGACCTACAGCTACCGTCTAAATCGCCAAAAACACCGCCCGCTGAATCGGCATTCACGCGACACGACTGCGAGTCTGGTCCCTTACTGACACGCCCCTCTTTTTCCTTAGAACCTTCTCGGAACCTTTACGGAGCCTATCTAGAGCGACGACAGAACGTCACCAGAGCTGCTCATCTATCAGGAGTACACGACTGAAATGTAATGAGGGCGGCCCTTTTCAGGTATCTAATTCCGAATTAAGCCGCGAGGGACCAAATTGAGGACTCGCTACTTTTTTCTTTAGTGAGATTTTTGGACGTACGTACATACGAAGAGTTTGAAAGCATAGGACTGCTTTTTTTATGTAATCCGGTATGGGTGGCTGGGTCGGAGGGGCCAAAGCGCGCATGCTCCGACCAGCCAATATCACGTCCGAGAAGGTAGGTGCCATACCGGACACATCCCTGTTTTGCTGGCTATAATGGACTAGAGGAGAACACAACCGAGGCTGCTATGCGGCCATCTTACATCCAGTACGGTGGTATCAACCCAGTCGGCTACAATTTGAGCCTACCACCTAAGTAAGGGGCAAGGGAAGGGGCCTACAGTTTTACACCGGTTCCGAACGGTGAAGCAGCAGGTGTAGGTGTGCACGTAAATTTTTTCGTCAGAAAAAACTCATTGGCATCACGCCGGCCGGATTCGAACCTCGGACCTCTCGCATGAGAAGCCGGTGCCCAAACCACTCGGCCACCCGCCGCTTAAATAACCTAAGATGAGTCACTGTCAACACTGGCCGAACAGCCTCGATAGCTCAGTGGTGCAGACAGTCAACTGTCGCTATTGATTGTTAAGCAACGCTGCGTGCGGTCAGTATTGGATGGGTGACCGCTTGACCGTTGGAGGCTGACTGAGGTTCGGATTCCTCGTAAAACTGTAGGTCCCTTCCCTCCTAATCTTGGTGGTAGGGTTTAACCCGCCCGGGTTGGTACCGCCGCATTGAATGAAACGTCGGTCGAAACGGCTATGTAAATAGTTTGTGTTTTCCGACCAGTTCAGTGTAGCCGGCACGATCAAAGGGGGAAGCACTGACATAGTTCACCCGGTGTTATAGGCTGACATCACGGACGTTGTATGTGATAAAGCCAACCGTGTCAGTTTCAATAAAAAAAAAAGTACAGCCTTTAAAAAAAAAAGGAGCCTTCACACACATCATATCGTTTACAGTTGCAGACCTTTTCACGTGTTCGACGACTTTATTCCCGTCCATCCTCTCGATTTCTTTGCATAGAGTACGTTTGGAGAAGAATACTGGTGCTGATTTCTCCGGAGACTGGCCGAATGCTTGTTAAGAGGGAACACTGTCCCCGATTTGACGATTTTAGTTTCTAAATTTTGCCCATAAACGTCCGCGTTTTATGCTTTTTATATTAAACTTTATAGTATATAGCTCGCTTGAGCGAGATTCAGTTCTAAAAAGAATTTCGTTTTATATGGGAAAAATCTTTGCGTGCGATTTCGCTCGCGTTAAGTCCGGTTCAAAAAATATTGGCCAAGTCAGTTATCTCCATGAAAATGTTCATAAAACATTAAATGGCGCGTTAAATAGTAACAGACAGATGGGATTATTAGGAAAGGAGGAGGATGAAACAATAAATTAATTTACACGCAATTTTTTACTTACGAACGATACGTATAATATATTTGTGTCACACTCGGTTTTGAGATTTACACTTTAGTGAGATTTTTGTACCGTGTGGGGTCGGTACTTAAAAAGAATAGCCCCACTGCATCTCTCCCCGTCGCATGTCGTAAAAGTCGACTAAGGGATAAGAAAATTCGTCAGCCTCGGTAGCTCAGTCGCGCGGTTGGTTAGTCAACTGTTATTAAGCAACGCTGAGCGCGGTCAGTGATTGGATGGGTGACCGCTCGACCGTTGGAGGCTGACCGTGGTTCGGATTCCACGTTAAACTGTAGGCCCTTCCCTTCTTACCTTACTGGGTGGTAGGGTTTATCCCGGCCGGGTTGGTACCACCGCACTGAACGAAACGTCGGTCGAAACGGCTATGTAAATAGTTCGTGTTTTCCGTCCAGTTTAGTGTAGCCGACATGAAATGAAGGGAAGCACTGACATGGCACCTAGTTCACCCTGTGTTATGGGCTGACATCACGGATGTTGTAGGTGATGTAGCCAACCGTGTCAGGTTCCATAAAAAAATAAAAAAAAATTTAGTGAATGTAGCGAAGTGATGCTCTCTCGAAATTACCAATACTAAAACCCGGATTTCAAGCCTCTTCCTTCGTACATACGATATTTCACTATATTTTTACGGCGAATAAGAAATGCATGCACCACTGCACCGGGCGAAAGTTATTTATTAGATAGTAGAATTCTCAAATCCAATCGCATTGCTTCCAGGCGACCAACGGTACCTCCAGCACTATAACGAAATAACACCTTAAACCCGCAGATTTGAGTAATATCACCATATTGAGCGACGGGTATGGTCGCTACGTGATATGGTGGGTATAACCCAATTTTTATAACTGTGCACTTCGAGCTGTCAAAGTCGTCAGGTTGGCAGGACTGAATTCACCCCCCGCTTACTTCCTCACCTCTTCGCCGACGCCTATCAGTACACACACACACACAGCAAGGGCGTGTACTGATAGGCGTCGGCGGAGAGGTGAGGAAGTAAGCGGGGGGTGAATTCAGTCCTGCCAACCTAACGACTTAGACAGCTCGAAGTGCACAGTTATAAAAATTGGGTTATAATGAGGCAATCCGCCGACGACGCACCAAAGTAGTCGATATTGGACACCGGGTGGCTAAGCTCAAGTGGCAGTGGGCTGGGCACGTTAGCCGAAGAGACGATGACCGTTGGAGTAACCGTGTCCTACACTGGCGGCCGTGGACAGGAAAACGGAGTGTGGGAAGACCACCCGCCAGGAGGGACGACGACATCAAGTACGTCGGCGGAAAGCAGTGGTTCCGTATCGCTGAAGGCCGGGAGGACTGGAGGAAAATTGGAGAGGCGTATGTCCAGCAGTGGACGCTTACACGCTGACTGACTGAGTGACGGGTGGTCGGTACGGTCTTGGCTAGGACTCTTGATCTCAAAGACGAAGGTTCGAATCCGGCCGACATGAATCAATGAGTTTTTTTTTATCGAATCAAATTGTCAGCCTCGGTAGCTCAGTGGTGCGGTCGGTAGACTGTTGTTATGCAACGCTGAGCGCGGTCAGTACTTGCATGGGTGCCCGCTCGACCGTTGAAGGCTGACCGTGGTTCGGATTCCACGTTAAACTGTAGGTCCCTTCCCTTCTTACCTTACCAGGTGTTAGGGTTTATCCCGGCGGTGTTGGTACCACCGCACTGAGCGAAACGTCGGTCGAAACGGCTATGTAAATAGTTCGTGTTTTCCGTCCAGTTCAGTGTAGCCGGCGCGAAATGAAGGGAAGCACTGAAATGGCACCTATTTCACCAAGGTGTTATGGGCTGACATCGCGGGTGTTGTAGGTTATGTAGCCAAACGTGTCAGTTTCCATAAACAAAATTAAAAAAAGAGTACCTACACCTGCTGCTTCAGCATCCGCAACTCGTGTAAAACTGTTGGTCTCTCCTTGCCCTTTATTAGATGGTAGGCTCAAATTGTAGCCGACTGGGTTGGTTAGTATCCCACACTGGGCGTAAGATGGCCGCACACCAGCCTCGGCTGTGTTTTCTTCTAGTGCAGTATATACAACGTGTCCCAAAACTCAACGTCAAGCGGGAACCAGGGAGTAGGCCAGTTTATGACTACCCAGGGAAAAATTAGAAAAAAAGTTATTTGTTTTTTATGATAAGAGCATTTTTTGAAAAACGATTAAAATTGACATTTTAGGTAAGTACTACGACTACAAATTAGCAAATATAATTGTTCAAAATTTTATATTGGAAGCCTAACTAACTCTGATATTGATATAACTATCCCAAATACAACCAGAATGCCTGTAGTTTTACCAAAAAAAATATTCAGAATAAATGACTCACATTTGTTTTTCTTATTTTTCCCTGGGTAGTCATAAACTGGCCTACTCCCTGGTTCCCGCTTGACGTTGAGTTTTGGGACACGTTGCATGTACAGCCAGCAACTCAAGGGGAAGTCTGAGTTCTCTCGAAGGTGATATTGACAGCTCGAAACATGTTCATAAAACAAAATTGGCCTAGTGCAAAGAAAAACGTTGTGTTTGTGAACAAAATCCTCAAGAATTAAAAGCCTGCAAAGTTATAGTTGTCCAGAGTGACTCTCCCTGGCTAAACGTATTTAATAGTACTATGTGTTTATTGACCCCTAAAACACAATGAAACAATTAAGATAGTCTTTTTATTGCACAAGCCCTACGACAGAAAAGTTAAAATATACAACAACTCGGTACTCCGCGTTTTTGTTTTTCGAAATTCCAAAATTTCTCCACACCACAAATTCAGTCGCAAAAATTAACGTCACATTACTAACGCAATTAATCAAAAATTTCCTCCACTCTCGCCGCCCTTACGAACAAGACGTCCGCTCGCCGCGACGTTTGCACGCCGAATGAAATTAGAAACGGCGCGGCAACCGCAATCGAGAAACTTCACGTCTACCCGCACAGATCATTTGTCAGTGTCATCGAACGAAAACTCGGTAAGTATGACGGATAGGGCGCTGCTAGCTTCTTTTGTGAAAACTCGCATTTTATCGTTAAGTATAATTAAGGATGATACGGTGCTTGCCTCTTCACATTCATGCTTCGCGGGACAAGCTTTGAAGTCGACAGAAGACTTTGCGGGACACCCCTTCGAAAGGCAAGATGTTTTAATCTAAATCTCTTTTGTGTCGCACTGGAAAGGTGTGGAATGGGCTTCCGGGCCTTCTTTCCCTGCTCCTACAATCCACGGATCTTCAAATCGCTAGTTAACTTTACCCAGCGACTTTACAAGCGGGACTGACATCTCCTCGTGGTTGAAATTGCCTGTGCCCGAGGCAGGCCTCACGCACTCTATGTACTTGCGCGCGCTAACTACCTACCGCCCGGTGGACCGCCGGCGGTCTAATTCAGTGGTAAATTCGTCAGCCGCGCGAAGCATACCGAAGGTATGGAACTTTTTATATGGAGTGATTCATCTGTTACGAAGTAACTATGAAGTAATCTGTGCCCTAGGCTCCGATCTCGAGCGCAGTCACCCAGTTCGCAATAAAAAATGCCGAAACTTCCTATGTGTGTTGTGTTGATATTCAGGATATGCGTTTCACATGCGACCCCCTGCCCGAAAGCTACGCGCGATGAAGAACCGTCTTTAACTAGCGACGACGTCAGTCCGCCTGATAATCGGACTGGCATCTTCTCGGAGGTGGGAATTGGCTGTGCCCGAGGCTTTGATCTCGGGAACAGCCACCCAGTTCGGGTGCAATAAAAAAATGCCAAAACTTCCCATGTGTGTTGTGTTCTCTTGATATTCAGGATACGCGTTTCACATGCGACCCCCTGCCCGAAAGCTAAGCGCGGTGAAGTACCATCTTTAACTAGCGACGACGTCAGTCCGCCTGCTAATCGGACTGGCATCTTCTCGGAGGTGGGAATTGGCTGTGCCCGAGGCTTTGATCTCGGGAACAGCCACCCAGTTCGGGTGCAATAAAAAATGCCAAAACTTCCCATGTGTGTTGTGTTCTCTTGATATTCAGGATACGCGTTTCACATGCGACCCCCTGCCCGAAAGCTAAGCGCGGTGAAGTACCATCTTTAACTAGCGACGACGTCAGTCCGCCTGCTAATCGGACTGGCATCTTCTCGGAGCTGGGAATTGGCTGTGCCCGAGGCTTTGATCTCGGGAACAGCCACCCAGTTCGGGTGCAATAAAAAAATGCCAAAACTTCCCATGTTTTTTATTTTATTTTTTTTATGGAAACTTGACACGGTTGGCTACATCACCTACAACATCCGTGATGTCAGCCCATAACACCGGGTGAACTAGGTGCCATGTCAGTGCTTCCCTTCATTTCGCGCCGGCTACACTGAACTGGACGGAAAACACGAACTATTTACATAGCCGTTTCGACCGACGTTTCGCTAAGTGCGGTGGTACCAACCCGGCCGGGATAAACCCTACCACCTAGTAAGGTAAGAAGGGAAGGGACCTACAGTTTAACGTGGTATCCGAACCACGGTCAGCCTCCAACAGTCGGGCGGTCATCCATCCAATAACTGACCGCACCATTAAGCGGCCGAGGCTGACGATCCCTTAGTCGACTTTTACGACATGCGACGGGGAGAGATGCAGTGGGGCTATTCTTTTTAAGTACCGACCCCACACGGTATACGGTGTGTTGTGTTCTCTTGATATTCAGGATACGCGTTTCACATGCGATCCCCTGCCCGAAAGCTACGCGCGATGAAGTACCGTCTTTAACTAGCTACGACGTTAGTTCGCCTAGTAATCGGTTTGGCATCTCCTCGGAGGTGGAAACTGGCTGTGCCCTAGGCTCCGGTCTCGAGAACAGCCACCCAGTTCGGGTGCAATAAAAAAATGCTAAAACTTCCTATGTGTCTTGTGATCTCTTGATATTCAGGATATGCGTTTCACATGCGACCCCCTGCCCGAAAGCTACGCGCGGTGAAGTACCGTCTTTAAGTAGCGACGTTAGTCCGCCTACTAATCGGTTTGGCATCTCCTCGGGGGTGGAAATAGGCTGTGCCCGAGGCTCCGATCTCGAGAACAGCCACCCAGTTCGGGTGCAATAAAAAAATGCTAAATCTTCCTTTGTTTGTTTTTTTTTTATGGAAACGGTCACGGTTGGCTACATCACCTACAACATCCGTGATGTCAGCCCATAATACCGGGTGAACTTGATGCCGCGTCAGTGCTTCCCTTTAGCCGTGCCGGCTACACTGAACTGGACGGAAAACTCAAACTATTTACATAGCCGTTTCGACCGACCTTTCATTCAGTGCGGTGGTACCAACCCGGGCGGGTTAAACCCTACCAGTTAGTAATATGAGTAGGGAGTCATATCCCTTAGTCGCCTTTTACGACATACACGGGGAGAGATGCAGTGGGGCTATTCTTTTAAAGTACCGGCCCCACACGGTACAAATGTGTTGTTCTCTTGATATTCAGGACACGCGTTTCACATGCGACCCCCTGCCCGAAAGCTACGCTCGGCGAAGTGCCATCCCGCCCGCCTGGAGTGTTCATCTCGCGTATTGGGAGCGCGAAGTGGCTCTACCTAAACAATATGACGTCGTCGTCTCTTCGACATAGTTTGAGCTGAGTATTACACACAGTAATATAGCGGAAGTAGGTAGGTAGGTGTGTAAAATGCTTTCAGCGCTGTCTGAAGAAGCTTAGCACAATGCAAATTAGAAACTATCATACTAGGTACTAAATTGAGAACGTTACATATTGTGTGTGTAAGATTTGTACCGCACCATTTCTGAAATCGCCGCATTTTCAAGTCTAAATTTAGAGACTATGGCACCAAATTTTTACAGTTTTACAATATGGCACCTGGAGCACAGATTACTTAATAGTTACTTCGTAACAGATAAATAACTCCATAGAAAAATTTCCATACCTTCGGTTTTAATAGCCTACTGTTTCACGTCGCCAATCGCTGCGTGCGAAAATGTACCTAAACGATCGAGTGTAAAGTGAATATTGCTTTGCAGCTGCGCGCAATTGCGTGGGCTTCGCGCGGTTGACGAATTTCCACTGAATTAGAACGCCGGCGGCCCGCTGGGCGGTAGGTAGTTAGCGCACGCAAGTACATAGAGTGCGTGAGGCCTGCCTGGAGCCCGTCATTTTGATTTATAAATATATACCCTGTGTCACGTGAAATCAGAATCATCAAAATCGGACAAATCGTTTACAAGTTACAGTGCTACTACCAAACATACATTCAGGCTAAACACATAATCTTCCTTTTGGCTTCGACACAGTCTGGTAAAAATCTGCGAAGTGACAAGTAAGTCGATCTGACAGAAAACTACTCACATCTCTCGACAGATAATAATAAGTCTTATCTCGAAAAAACATTCCCCGGCTTGTTCCAAGCTCGTTCATCATTCGGACAAGTTGCCGAACTAATACACGTCTGTACGCGAGTAGTGACTCCCCCATTTCATCTAGTCATGTCTTCTCCTTTTTTTTTTTTTTTATTGATAGCGCGACATGTGGCATCGTTTCACCTACAAGTAGGTGTCTAACGATGCCCATGGACATTCTGTGATGCACGGGGATTGCGAATGCCATGCCGGCCTGACAGGAGCCTTTTCACGCCCCTTTTGAAGAACCCCAGGTTGTACTTGGGAGGAAATAGATGGGCAGGGAGTGCGTTCCACATTTTCCCGGTTCTGTGAATAAAAGATCTACAGAACCGGTTGGTGCGCATCCGTGGTAGGTCGATTGAGTACGGGTGCATCCCCTGCCCAGTACGCGTGGTGCGGAGGTGGAATGGGGACGGCGGAATCGCGTTAAACAGCTCCTCCGAACACTCCCCATGAAATAGACGATAGAACACACTTAGGGAGCCGACGTCCCTACGGAGTTGCAGTGGTTCTAAGTCCCGGGACACCGCAGGGTCACCCACCAGTCGCACGGCACGAGTCCTTTTTGAGAGTTAATTAGTTCAACATTTACTGTATATGTATATTAGGTTCCTTTTTTCTTTTTTTTTTATGTAATCCGGTATGAGTGGCTGAGTCGGAGGGGACAAAGTTCCGACCAGCCGATATCACCTCCGAGAAGGTAGGTGCGATACCGGAGACTCCCTGGATTGCTGGCTATACTGGATTAGAGGAGAACACAACTGAGACTCCTATGTGGCCATCTTACATGCAGTACGGTGGTACCAACCCAGTCGGCTACAATTTGAACCTACCACCTAGTAAGGGGTAAGGGAAGGGACCTACAGTTTTACACCGGTTCCGAACGGTGAAGCAGCAGGTGTAGGTAGGTACGAGTATGCACGTAATTTTTTTCCTCAGAAAAAACTCATGGTACACGCCGACCGGATTCGAACCTCGGATCTCTCGCATGAGAAGCGGATGCCCAAACCACTCGGCCACCCGCCACCCGTTCTGACAATATGGCTCCTTTTGTGAAGTCGGTTAAAAATAAAAAATACGTACCTAACATTTTTTTTATTTTTCATAGAAAAAAAATATCAGAACCATTAATATCTCGATAAGTATTGGAATCATAAACAAATTTAATTTATACTTAGATAAGAACATTTTCGTACATCATTGCAGCGTTGCATTTGCAAGCGCATTGGCAAATACATTGGCCAACGTGTACAGGAGGTCTAAGGCGTATTCTGCGTGAAATCAAAGGGTAAATAAAAACAGACACCTGATCAGGAACTAATACAATCCTTATCATTTCCTTTTCCTTACCTTTAATAAAATCCAACGTCTGCTTTCTGTCTGTCTGTCCGCTTATAACTCGAGAACCACTGAAGCGATTTTAATAAAAAAAAATCTACGGATAGCTTGATTCTTCCCATCAACTATAGGCTACTTACGCTAAATGGCTTATGAGGTTAGCAGAGAAGTCATATATTATGAGAGCGGGCGGAGTCGCGGGCACAGCTAGTTTGAACTATAATACGAGTAGTTGATGATTCCACCTTTTCGACTGCCATGCCCACAGGTGTCCCCTCCCCTCACCCATCTCCCCACAACCCCTTCGGGGTGCGATTGTCGCAAGAAAGCAGCCGAACTTTGTTCTGCGGGTGTGTATACATCAATTTTTTTCCGCAGCCAACGAAATTCCTCCCGCGGAATCGAACCGCAGAACTTTCGAAGTTTCGCTCGCGTTTGTAAACAGCTAATCGAGTTTTCCATTTGCGAGAATCGAATGGGCGACCGCTCGGTTTGTTCCCGCTTTGTGTGCGCGACTGGGGACAAATGGTCCGACGTCGCGAGTCGCGACGGAGTTCGTGTCGAAAGTTACATTTTGGCGGACCGAGTTTTGGTAACATATAGAAATATATTGGAGAGAATGAAATGAAAATTGTGTACCATAAATAAATTAAGATAATTGACACAGAATGTTTCAAAACGTTTATATGTAGTCGCGATATTATTGATTTCAGGGTTCCGTCCGTACCTCAAAAGAGGTAAAAACGGAAGCCTTATAGGATAACTCTGGTGTATGTCTGTCTCTCTGTCACACATTATTTTCTCTGAATCTACTGGACAAAAAAAAAATTAAAATTTGGTGCATATTTATATGGGCGACCGCTCGGTTTGATCCCGCTTTGTGTGCGCGACTGGGGACAAATGGTCTGACACGACGCGACGGAGCTCGTGTCGAAACTTACATTTTGGCGGACTGAGTTTTGATGACATAGAGAAATATATTGGAGAGAAAGAAATGAAATCAAAATTTATTACCATAAATAAGTAAAGATATGTAATTGACAAAGAATGTTTTAAAACTTTTGCTTATTTGTAGTCGCGTGATAAATGTTTTTAGGGTTCCGTACCGCAAAAGAGGGAAAAAAACGGAACCCTTATAGGATAACTCTGGTGTATGTCTGTCCCTCTGTCGCACCTTATTTTGTCTGAATAAACTGGACAACAAAAGTTTTTACATATAGAATTTGATGACACAATCACGGACGAATAGCGCAAATGGACGAATTTAAATTTTGGGGACAAAGTGCATCATGTGATGTATCAAATGAAAGGATTCGTTCTAAGAAATAATTAAAACTGTTTGAAAGATATTAAAGAAAATATACGAAAATCGAACATCCCCCACCACTTATCTCCGAAACTACTGAATCTAAAATAAAAAAAAAATGGGGAATAGTTTACAGGAAAACATAAACGAAGATCCTAATCTTAAAGTTCTCACGCGTTTTCCGTGAGAACTTGAAAACGATCAGTGTTACAGTATAAATAAGTGGTAGTACTCGAAAGGTGGTTATTCTACATCCTAAACAGATTTTTTGTTTTGTTTTAAGACTTTTTATTTTGAGAACTATTTCTCCCCTTTGTTCATATGAGTGCCGAAAAAATTGCAAATTAAAAAGTTATACCGAAGTGAAAAATTGTTCACACGCTGTATCCCGACAATCGGATCGGGGTAAACTGAGTAATCGGTGCTATGCTGCAAGAACTCTAGTAAATTACAGCACAGCACCGACCACCACGTTTAGCAAAGTATTAGGACAAGATAATTCTCAAGCAGCGAGTAAGGCACGAAGACCCACCCACTGCCTGACTCGGTGGAAGGACCATGCCAAGGTGAGAGGTGACAGGAGGCTAGCCTGTCGCCCTTCAGCACGGCATCTCGTCCAAATCCCTTAGTCACCTTTTACGACTTACAGTTTCGTTTCGAATCAGTTTTCGGTTAAATCACCCAAAATGTAGCACCGTGTATAAAAATTTCGGGGCTGCTTACAAATTTGCACTGACATGACATACTTCCAAAATATCATCACAAAACACAATCGTGTACCAATAAAATCTAATATTCGACAGAATCTCGTACGAAACGTTCGCTGCGCGAGTACATCGCGCACTTTACTGTCGTCATATGAGAATCATATCACATAAACATAATACTCGGCCCACTTGGCGAAACCACTCAGCGAGACAACACCGGCTCCAACATACGAGCACCCCCCCTCCTCCTCTCTCAGCCAGCCCCGCGCGAGCAGCTCCAACCACGGAGTTGATAGGTTAGAGAGGGCAAATGCGGCTTATAATTATGAATAATAACAATACGCTGATTTGTATCTTTTATTTTTACCTTCCTCACGCAGGGTTCCGCACGTCAAAAGAGAAAAAAATCACAGATCTCATGCATTACATGACCTTCGGGACCCGAATTTTCAATTTACCCGAAGTTCGGGTAAATTGAAAATGACTTTTAGGGCGTATTCAAATATAAGAAATATGTCAATTTTGAAAAATTTGCAAAAAAAATTAATTAAAACATTAAAATTCTTAATTTTCAAGTATATGCATACACGAAAACCATTTTTACTACTCACACTGCGAGTTAAAGACGACTCGTAACTCAAGTAACGGAAAATTAAAAAAAAATCATAACTTCCTTTTTCACTTTTTCCAAACAATCAAAAATACATCCCCAGATATTGAGTCATTCTACAATATAAAAATATAAAAGTTTAAAATGTATATTTAGAAATATGTTTAAAAAAAAGTGGCATTTTTAAAACCCCTAAAACGGCTATTTTAAGTGTTTTCTTTTTTGCGATTTTCTCAAAAAATCTCAAACTTTTTATATTTTTTTTACCATCTTGTAGCCCTCACGTCATTTGACACCCTAAATATTCATATAGTCTTAAAACTGAAGACACCATGGCGAATTCGCACTCTCGCTGGAAATCGGAGACTATACTGAAGCGATCGAAAGGACATTTTCAATGTCAAAAAAAAAGTAGATACATTTTAGAGTAAGATATTCTAGAGTTGAGCAGTTCTTGCACGATTTCACTACGCAAAAGTTAAGATATTTAAGGGATCGACACGCACTCAACTAACACAACACGGCCGGCTGACGACCAGCGAATGACTGGCGTCACTTCGCGTTTGTCCACCATATTAGTGAGGACATTTATTGAGTTAAATTAGCCCTAGACGCACTTAGTCCTTCAAGAGAGGCGCGAATAGGCACCTGTCAGGCCGGCATGGCATTCGCAACCCCCGCGTACGACCGAATGTCCATGGGCGTCGTTAGACACCTTATGGGTGGCCCGGCGCCACATGTCGCGCTTTCTATATATAAAAAAAACTTACCTAACCAGATCGGGCATGTAGTCAAAAAGGGTCAAGTGCGTAGTGCCCGTAACCGACGAGCATGCATGAAGAACATTTTGAGAGTGGAAGAGGGGGAGGTTTTTCAGAATCGTGGCACGTGGAGAACCGTTGTCTTTGCCTACCCCACCCTTGCTTTAGTAATATAAAGGTCAATGTCCAGGGCAAGTGCAGTTAAAAGCCACGTGATTGGTGGACTACGAAGTGTTGCCTCGCCCCGCTACTGCGCGCACTGGCGACACGCACGTTTTACTAGAAATTATAGCCAGCAACGACTCCTCTGTACTCTCTCTTCGGCTCCAGCACATCCCCTCTTGAGAAGGGTCTATCATTCTACTGAGTGGAATCGTTTAGCTTGCATTAGGCCTACGCGGCGTCCTTTATACAAAGTATTACGCATTTACTTGCGAAACCATGAGCTGTGGTGTGCTAGCAACACATATGTACATACCTACTTCAGGTTGAGCGCCGTCGTCGCGTCGGTGGTGTGTTTTTGGTGGTTTCACCCTAAACCGCCCATACAAAAGGCCATAGAAAATTTGCCTAAGAAAAAAAATAGTTTTTACCAGTTTTTTGTTGACAAATTCCGAAACCGAAATAACCCCAGAAAACTAATAAATTAGAAACCGACGTACGGTTTAAAATTATAATTTTTTTTTAAAGCGCGACATATGGCTCCGCTCATGTCTAACGATGCCCATGGACATTCGGTCGTACGCGGGGGTTGCGAATGCCATGCCGGCCTGACAGGTGCCCATTCACGTCCCTCTTGAAGGATCCGAGACTGTACTTGAAGGGGGGGGGGGGGGGGGGGGGGGGGCGGGAGCATGAGCAGGGATGAGCAGGGAGAGCGTGCCAGAGTTCACCGGTTCTGTAGAGGAAAGATCAGCAGAATCGATTGGTACGCATCCGCGGTAAGTCCAGCGTGTAGGGATGCAATCTTGCAAGAAAACAATATTTAATATTTAACTTGATTTCATTTGATTTGGCATAATGTAATATAATTTTGATTCGTTTTAATTTAATTTGATCCCGCTTTGATTTAATTTAATTTTGTTAAAACGTGAAAAACGTTGCTGGGCCTTTACATAGTCAACGTTATTTTCTATCACCATGTTGTTCTAGACGTAAATGCCTGTTTGTTTTTCCAAACTCGAAAATAAAAATAAAAATGAAAATAAAATAAAAAATAAAATAAGAGGGGCGTGAATGGGCACATATCCTAGCCGGCACGGCATTCCACTCGCCGCGTAAGACCGAATGTCCATAGGCGTCGTTAGACACATTATGTGTCACACGCTTTCTATATAAAAAAAAGTACAAGAGGAAAAAGGGTACAGAGTCAAGTGCGTAGTGACCTAAACCGATGAGTATGCAAGATAAAGATCACGAGTGCGCGGAAGAGGCGGCAGACAGGTGTGTCAGGTGAGGACCGTAGCACGTGGATATCCGTTGCCACTGCCTACTCCATTGATGACGGGCGTTATGTGGCCCTTGTCCCTTACGAGGTGTTGAAATTATAGCAACCTGGTTTGGTACCACCGTACTGGATGTAAGATGGCCGCATAGCAGCCTCGGCTCCTCTAGTCCAGTATAATCCAAAGGAAGGTCTCAGGTATGGCACCTGGTGATACTGGCTGGTAGGAGTATGTGCTTTGGCCCCTCTGACACAGCGATCAATATCGGATTACATAAAAAAATATTTAGAGAATCTAGCATAGGCGATCAAACCAACAGCGTGCATTTCTAGGGCAGTGAGAGCGCGATGTGAGCGTAGGAGTGAAGCGTGAGTGAACGAGACAAAATAACTTTTTTTTATGGAAACTGACACGGTTGGCTACATCACCTACAACATCCGTGATGTCAGCCCATAACACCGGGTGAACTAGGTGCCATGTCAGTGCTTCCCTTCGGTCGTGCCGGCTACACTGAACTGGACGGAAAACACGAACTATTTCACATAGCCGTTTCGACCGACGTGCGGTGGTACCAACCCGGGCGGGTTGCACCCTACCACCTAGTAAGGTAAGGAGGGAAGGGATCTACAGTTTTACGTGGAATCCGAACCACGGTCAGCCTCCAACGGTCGAGCGGTCACCCATCCAAGTACCGAACGCGCCCAGCGTTGCTTAACAATCAATAGCTTATACAATAGAAAATTAGGGGTCCTTTACCGCTGTCGGCGATTTTTCACGCCGGTCCAACTGCTTACACTCTACAAAGCACAAGTAAGACCGGTGATGGAATATTGCAGTCATCTTTGGGAGGGTTCCCCTCAGTACCTTCTTTCAACCTTGGATTCTATTCAGCGACGAGCCATTCGCCTCATTGGTGGCTCCGTACTCACAAAGGACCTTCAACCTCTAAAGCACAGCCGTATCGTTGGGTCATTGAGCCTGTTTTATCGGTACTACTATGGCCGCTGCTCTGACGAACTTGCTTCCCTTATCCCTCCTCCTCCTGTTCGCCTTCGCCAAACCCGCCATACTCTCGCGGAACACCCGTTTGTAGTCGACAGAAGAGTTCTTCGAACTGCACGATTCTCTAAATCGTTCTTGTGCCGCACTGCAAAGGTGTGGAACGGGCTCCCAGGAAATATCTTCCCCCACTCCTACAATCCACAGATCTTCAAATCGCGGGTTAATAGCCTTTCCCCAGCAACATTAGTCCACCTCCAAGCCGGACTGGCACCTCCTCGGGGGTGAAATTGGCTGCGCCTGAGGTTGCGACCTCGGACAGAGCCACCCAGATCGGTAGCAAAAAAAAAAAAAAAAAAATAGCGACAGTCGACTGTCTGCACCACTGAGCTATCGAGGCTGACAACTTCGACGAATGAATTTCTCGGCACCGATCGACACTGGCCGATCGGAGCATGCGCTTTAAGCCCCTCCGACACAGTGATCCATACCGGATTACGTAAAACAAAAATGTCGCGCTTTCGGCGCGGACGAGTCGTCGTCGGGGCGAGAAATCCGGCGCGTATGATGGACAGCACTTTGCGGTCGACAGGCGTATCGGGTGTCGGTGTTCGCTGCACAGTGGTGAGATTAAAGCGACCGGAGACGCCCCGCGCCGCCGCCGCCGCTGTCGAGCGAGTGAGAGTTGGAGACGTTTAGAGGGCGCTGGACCACTCCTTGGGTGGCATTTTATATTTAACTTATTAGGGGATTTATTACAATATACATATGTATGTATACAGGGTGTATTATAATTGACTGCGTTCCTTTCAGGGGGTTGTTCTGTATCCTAAACTGAGTAACTTTTGTTCTACAGCTTTTGGAAATTCGAAAAAAAAAAATCACTTTTTCCATACATTTAAGGGCAGACCTAACCTCCAATGTATGGGGAAAGTGATTTTTTTTTGGAAATTCAAAAAGTTGTATGACAAAAGTGGCTCAGTTTAAGATACAGAACAACCCCGTAAAAGGAACGCAGTCAATTAAAATACATCCTGTATATATGTTGGGCAAAGTGCTTATGGAGGCGTCCGGGGACCGTCGTCGTCGTCGTCGTGCCAGAGCGTTCCTCACGCAAAATATATGCATAGCCATTCAGCGGGGGAATGCTGCTTCGGTCCTTGGGAACTGCGGTCACAGTCCCTATGGAAAAACTTTATATTTAGCTAGCTTTTGTCCGCGGCTTCGCTCGCGTGAAATTCGTACGTATTTAAAAAGAAGAAAGTAAGTAAGCCCGCTACCGTACCTTTATTTTGGCGCGCGGAAAAATTCGGTTTGTATGAGAGCCACATATTAGCGTAAGCCCGGAACTTTATTATTTCCACAACTATAAATATAAATTAAACCTACCTAAATTAAAATTACCTAAACTTAAAACAAACAACATAAAAACTAAAACTACCTAAATTAAAATTACCTAAAACTAAAACTATAAAAGAAATAATAATAAATAAATATATAAATATATAAAAACCTTAACGGGAAATCCCCGAAGATGCTACACGAGCACCTTGCCGACAGCAACTAAAAGTAAAAAATCTCGTCCATCGCTGCCGCTGTGGGAAAGGTGCCCATGACACTGGCCGAGTTCCCCCTCACAATGGCAAGGCCGATTCTTTGTGTGAGGTAGGAACCGGCACGGCTATCTCCTGAAATTTCCCGACATGAACCCCGGAACTGAATTTTATTTAGCCTATCCTGTGTCTCATATAGGTATTGTCGCAGTGTACTAAGTTTCATCAAATTTGGATCGAGTTATGGAGGAACATACATACATACATATATACATACCTACACACATACATACAGAAAATATTCCTAAAAATCATCAATTTAGTTTTAGTATCATAAAAGTACGTACGTACTTCTGCAATTTATATTTCCCGGCAAAGTTCCTTCGTCACTGAGAAAGACCAATCAGAGGCACTCCCGTAGTAGATTTTAGAAATGAGGAGCAACAGAAATCAAACAGTCTTTTGTGCATTTATTTAAAAAAAACTGGATAAAAATGTATTTTGGTAGAGCTCAATAGCTCCTTTATGTGTGTTTTTACAGAATTCACATCAAACAATATTTAGTGTTATTAAAAAAATATTGAATGTTGGCGACCGCGTCAAATCATATTTTGTTCCTAAGTTTTGAGGTTAAGGTCGCGGCGTGATCACCTACGTTTGGGTATCCTGCTCTTAAGGAATGGATCAAAGATCGCATCAAAGAGTATTATGTTTGGAATTATAATTTAAAAAACACTGATTTATGAAATGAAAGGGTATATTTGTTATTTTATCATCATAATCTACTCGCCAACACAAATATACTAGCAAAAAAAAAACATCTTTCTATGATTTTTATTTAGTTTTCAAGACACGTTTTTTGCTAATTTCTCGAAACTAGGATCACGACACAAAATACTGTTTGATCAGTTGCTCCTCATAAATAGCAGAACATCTGTATAGATAGATAAACCAAATTCACAAAAATATTAATATCAAACGACTAGCCGTTTAACGATCATGGTTATGGTGAATCTGCAGCTAAATACTCCTTAGTAATTTGTCTCCCTCTAGCATGCCGGTCGTATCGTATATATATCGCTAATCTGTCGCATCCAACGCTATGTGGCCGTAAATGGTAAATTGCCAACGACGACGACGTCATTAGAGGCAGCGGGGAAGCGCGACGGAACCCTGGGTTGCCGAGTCGTAAAGATAGGCACCGTTTAGGGATTACCGATATGGAGCCAATAAATCCCCCTCATCACAGGGCATCCTAGCGCGGCGGGCAGGTCTACATATTGCAAAGAAACCACATGATATGTTCACTTCTTAGGGTAAGGACGAACTGCGGGAAAAACATGCGGTTTGTGGACTAAAAAATTGGTTGTCTGTAAAGTCGGTTTACGGACGATAGTTTTACGTTATAACGTCATAAAGAAACACAGCTATAAGAATTACCGTAACGTGACACGGCTCAGATGGAACGTGACACAACGTGACACTTTTTCGTGTGTGCAGCCGGTGTTCATCAATTGATTAGACGTTATCACGTCAAAAAACGTGGACAAGCCAAATACCTACTCGTTTCTGGTTTTCGAGCGGTAGTGTGGATTAATAATTATTTGTCAGTAACTATAATAGATACTTATTATACGGTACTAAAAAAACATTGCGACTTGCGAAATTTGTTTTTCAGTTCTTCTTCGCACTGACTTAGAACTGGGGGATTTTCCGGGCGGTGCAAAAGCGCAAAAGGGGTTCATCTATCAATTTTCACGTGTGCTTTTGTGCCGCCTTCAACTCAAGGGTCCGAATATGAATCACAATATCGATTCATATATTTCAATACAAAGACAGAGAAAATTCCAAAATATTTTTAATACTTTTTAATGCTAGTTGTTTTTTAAAACAGTTTGTATTTCATTCTTTTTAGTAATATTACATAAAAAAGAATAACCGAAATCGAAATCGGTTGAAGTGGTACAGAATTATTCGCTATGTGTCAAGTAAATCGACACATCAATACTACACTGTAACAACTCCGAAATGGACAAGTGTCTGGAGATTGCTTTGGAAACAGAGGTACACATCTATGTCAAGGTATGTGTGAGGGTCTTTTGGAACTAACTGCTTTATTGAACTTGTGGATAAGCCTACAAGCTATATGGTGGCATATTTAACTCAAAGCTGCAAAATTTTGAGCTGTTGTAGTATAGTGCTGAGGTATCGACATGCTTATGTTTTTATTGCTGAAAAAGTCCACATCAAAAGTTTTTCTGAAGATAGCCACAGACCACAGTTTTTTGTTGATTTTTCAAAAACCGGTGAATCAATTTTGATCAAATTTATACGGGACCACCTCTGAAGTATGACCTACCAAACAAAAAAGATATTTTCAAAATCGGCCCACAATTGATGGAGTAATCGCTTAACTAACATAAAAAAACATACAGTCGAATTGAGAACCTTCTCCTTTTGAAGTCGGTTGAAAATCGGATAAGGTTTAGGGGTGTAAAAACAAACCCCGAAAGACGATTTTGCATGGAGAACCTTAACTTCCGCCTCGTCTTAACGAGGTGAGGTCAAATTCGAGGATTAAATTATTTTGAGTGAGATTTTGTCTTTCAGCCCCTGCAACCGGATCTCGTAACGGCCCTCAAGGATAATCTTTACAGTATATTCGCGGAATCCTATTGATTTTCTTTGAATGAAAAGGGAGAGTGGAAAGCCATTTAACTTACTGTTAGCAGTCAATTTAATTTACTCTGTGATGATGATCTGTTCGAGAGAACATGAAAAAGCTAGAAGCGGTATCGATTTGTCTAGAAGGCGAAAATTTTATTAGGTTTTTAGTTAGTTTTAATTAGGTTTAGGTTGTCCCAAACTCATCCTCAAGCGGGAACCAGGGAATAAACCAGTTTATGACTACAGCAGGGAAAGATAAGAAAAAAAAATCGGAGTCATTTGTTTATCGTTGAAAATTTTACTTAATATTTTTTTGTGATAAAACTATGGCCATTTTGGTTTTATTTTGGATACTGATCAATAGCACAGTAATTTAGGCTACCAATAAAAAAAAATTAACAATGATATTTGCAAATTTGTAGTCTTAGTATCTAAAAGTTTAAATTTTAAATTATTATAATTTTTTCTATTTTAACTGTTTATTTATCAGTTTTGATTTTTTAAAATGTACTTTTCTTTCTCTTACGCTATATACTTAGTTTTATCTGTAGTGACCTATTAGCGGTGTATGTGTGAGCCATTGTATTTTTGTAAATTTTGTGTTGATCCACTGTTGGTTACTCTAAATAAATAAATTAAATTAAAAAATTAAAAATGTTGTACGAGATGTAAATTTTCAACGTTTTAAAAAAAATGCTGCCTGGTTCCCGCTTGACTTTGAGTTTTGGGACACGCTGTATAGAAAGCGCGACATGTGGCGCAGTGCCACACTTCATATATTTATTGGTTGACTAACGACGCACATGAACATTCAGTCGTTGCGCGGGATTTGTCAATGCCATGCCAGCCTGACAGGTGCCCATTGACGCCCCTATTGAAGGACCCGAGACTGAACTTGGGTGGAAATATGTTGGCAGGGAGAGCGGTAAAAACTGCAGAAAAAATTGGTACGAATCCGCGGTAAGTCCAGCGTGCAGGGATGCAATCGCGGTGGGGAGGTGGAAAGGGGACGGCGGGATCACATCAAACAGCTCCTCCGAGTACTCCCCATGGAATAAGCGGTAGATAGGACTCACTTGGAGAGTCCATATCCCTACGGAGATGCAGTGGGTGTATATGTACATAAAAATGAAATAACAAATCCGAGTATATTGAAACATATTGTCAGCCTCGGCAGCTCAGTGGTGCGGTCGGTCGACTGTTGTTAAGCAACCCTGAGCGCGGTTAGTACTCGGTGACCGCTCGACCGCTGGAGGCTGACCTGAACTGTAGGTCCCTTCCCTTCTTACCTTACTAGATGGTAGGGTTTATCCCGACCGGGTTGCTACCACCGCACTGAATGAAAGGTAAAATAAAGGTGTGTAAATAGTTTGTGTTTTCCGTCCAGTTCAGTGTATCCGGCACGACTGAAGGGAAGCCCTGACGTGGCACCAAGTTCACCCGGTGTTATGGGCTGACATCACGAATGTTGTACATAGGTACCTAATTAATAATAAAATAAAATAATTAAATCATTTTCTCAATTTAGGAGTCGTGTGTATTAATCAAAACGTGTGTTACGAGCCGTCTGATGTTAATTCTGTGCATTTACAAATCATGTTGGGGACAAAGTACTTAAAATTGTATGCAAAGCACGACAGGACGGTTCTAAAGTTTTGAATTCTTTGGTTCTAAAGAACTGCTGAAGGTGGGTTTATTTCTTATTCATCTTTGAAACTTAGCTGTTATCAGATTATAGCAGAGCATCAAAAGGAATACGACCTTTGTAACAATTCTCCTATAAAAAAACTGTTTTGAAAAAAACATTGAAGCGACTTCAAACCCTAAAAAGTATTAAATAATATTTTGATGTTGAGTAGAAAGCGGTACAAAAGCACAAAAGGGTCCATCTATAAATTTTTAGGTGTGCTTTTGTACCGCCTTCTACTCAAGTTCAAAATATTATTTAATACTTTTTAGGGTCTGAAGTCGGTTCTATGTTTTTTTAACTGTTTTTTTTATTTCACTCTTTTTAGTAATATCACATAATATTAAAACCGGTTGACGTGGAAGTGGGTGATCGAAAAATTGCTTAGTGTGAGTGAAAGTGTTCATTCCTTAGGACTACTAACAGCGTGAGGCACAATTTGCAAAATTTGCCACATTTTCGTTTCGGTTTTTTGTTCTACGAATTTCAAAAATATATATATTAAAAAATCCTGTCTAAAAGTTGACCATATTTAAAAGTTGGTGACAGATTTTTATTTTTAGTTATGTCAATTAATATGTGAAAAAAAAAAATCACAAACGTACTACTAAATGGTCCTAAATACTCCGAAATGCTCTCTTTGCTTCGAAATTGCAGCTTTCTAAAACATTATTTTGAGTTTATACTAATTGCAGATGATGTAAGATAAAATTTTACTTCTTTTGACAGATTTGGATATTGGTGTAATGTAAATTGGCTTAACAAACTTTGAACAAATACTATAAAACAAGCGAACGCTTCGCTATTCAATCAGCGCATTTTGCAGTCGCATTTTGATGCTGTAGTACCGCGCTCTTAATTTCCCACCCTTAGGGGTGGTATGCTTTCATAAAGGAGTGAGTTGGTACATACCTTGGCGTACTCAATCTTGAGCGTGCAGCATCCGGAGTAGATGTCTGCGCCGTGCAGCGCCTCCTTGGCGCGCGTCGCGCACTCGAGGCTCTCGAACGTGCTGCTACCTTAGTTAAGGAATCACATTCACATCACACAAATTCAAATTCATGTAATTGAAATTCAAATAATTCAAATTCAAATTCATACAATTCAAATTCATATAATTGAAATTCATATAATTCAAATTCAAATTCATAAAATGACAACGAAATAATAGGGAGGACTAACACAATGGTGCTTCAATAATTCAAATTCAAATTCATAAAATGACAACGAAATAATAGGGGGTACTGGCACAATGATGCTACAACCCGATCTTCAGTGAATGGGAATTTATCATGTTAGGTACTCATTCGCGGAAGCGAGTGAAAACTGTGTGTCTAATATAAAAAAATATAAAAAATGGATCTTGTGTCTGAAATAAATACAAAATTCAAATTCATACATACATACAAGCCACACGCTGTATCCCGACAATCGGGGTAAGCAGAGTAATCGAATGAGTCTACAAAAGCAGTATCTCATAAAACAAAGTAACTTACTCCATGACCATCCCTTACAGATTCATTATTAGTATTGATACACAGGATTAGCTCACTTAGTAGGATATACATCATATAATGTCTAAATATACGTCATATAATAACCGCATAAATAATGTCATGTACGCAATTAAATCGCATACACATTAATTTACAACCGCAATAAAATGAAGTAAACACAAACTACCCACATTAAAACCGGCCGCGCGCTCTCCAAGTGGGTAGTTCACCAAATGTCACCGTTGCCAAAACACGTGTCCGCGGAGGACGGAAGCGCGCCGGAGGAGGAGGAGTCGGGAAGATATCGCGATGATTTAATTTGTGGCTATTTCGAAATAGCTTTATGAATGCGCGCGACGGGCGGGACGTTCCTGCGGAATGCCGCGGCCGGGATTCGCACGCTAGCGCGAAAATGTGCGAAAAAATTTAAACTGCAGTACGACAAAAAAAAACACACTACAGATGTTTTATCTCACGAGCGCGGGTGAGCCATACTTGTAGTTGTAACGCGTATAGACACGCGCTCCTGTGTGTGTAGCGTTAGCGCAGGTAGCGCTCCCGAGCTTACGCAGACAAAGACAGTGTGCATGTATATTTACACATTTACACACACAAGCGTGGCTCACCCGCGCTCGTGAGATAAAACATCTGTATGCGTCTTTAATATGCAATTAGGCACCTACATACAACAACCATCGTGACATTTAATTAATTCAAGGTCGCGGATGACTTATGAGTCGCCTACTTCCGGCAAAGGATTGGCCTGGCTTCGTCCGATTCGTCAGCCTCGGTAGCTGAGTGGTGCGGTCAGTCGACTGTTGTTAAGCACACCTGCCCGCGGTCAGTCAGTACATGGATGAGTGAGGACCGTTGGAGGCTGACCGTGGTTCGGATTGCACGTAAAACTGTATGCCCCTTCCCTTACTATCTTACTAGGTGTTAGGTAGGGTTCATCCCGCCCGGCTTGGTACCACCGCACTGAATGAAAGGTCGCTCAAAACGGCTATGTAAATAGTTTGTGTTTTTCGTCCAGTTCAGTGTAGCCGGCACGGCCGAAGGGAAGCACTGACATGGCACCTGCTTCACTAAAGTGTTATGGGCCGACATCAAACAAACAAACCCTACCACCTAGAAGTGATAAGGGAAAGGACCTACAGTTTTACGCGGAATCCGAACCACGGTCAGCCTCCAACGATCAACCGTGCAGTTATGACCACGGCCAGGTGTGCTTATGATTACGAACAGCAGTCGACTGATCGCACCACTGAGGTAACGAGATGAAGATGTCCGACGTTGCATAAACGTGCGTATCCCGCGCAATCTGTCATCCATCAGGCTCGTCCCGGTCGCGCGAGTTCCCCGCGCGTCTGCGCTCGCGCTCGCCCGCGTGTGAATACGCACTATATAGTTTACGAGCGCCTTTACGATCTCGCCGACGCGTTGATCTACAGCCTCCAACGATCAACCATGCAAGTTATGACGGCGCCCATATGTGTGCTTATATGATGAGTTGATGACGCACGGCAATCGACCGATCGCACCACTGAGGTAACGAGATGAAGATGTCCGACGTCGCATAAACGTGCGTAGCCCGCGCAATCTGTCATCAGGCTCGTCTCAGTCGCGCGAGTTCCCGTAAGTTTGCGTAATCACGTTTTCTTGCTTCTTGTCGTGTACTGTTCTTCTTTCAATTGTGTGCAATAAATAGTTTGTATTCTATTCTACGAATTGAATACTTTTTTATACTAATATTTGGTTTTTAGTTATTTTTAATATATATATTATTTACATTATTAATTAAAAAAAACACATATTTTTTATAATATTTCGACCTATTGTCGTCGTCAGATAAAATTGTTTATATATATGAAAGTTTAATATGTCAAATGGTGATGGATGACGAATGATAGATGGCGTTGTCATGGGTTTGAATTTTGGAATGTATCTATGTACATGTATGGTATGAATGTATGTATGTATTCTATTCTATGTATTTGTGACTAAGGAGTGAGTAGGTACATCGCCGATCGCACCACTGAGGTAACGAGATGACGATGTCCAACGTCGCATAAACGTGCGTATCCCGCGCAATCTGTCATCCATCAGGCTCGTCTCGGTCGCAAGAGTTCCCCGCGCGTCTGCGCGCGCGCTCGCCAGTGTGTGAATACGCACTATATAGTTTACGAGCGCCTTTACGATCTCGCCGACGCGACGCGTTGATCTACAGCCTCCAACGATCAACCATGCAAGTTATGACGGCGCCCATATGTGTGCTTATATGATGACGCACGGCAATCGACCGATCGCACCACTGAGGTAACGAGGTGAAGATGTCCAACGTCGCATAAACGTGCGTATCCCGCGTAATCTGTCATCACATCAGGCTCGTCTCGGTCGCGCGAGTTCCCCGCGCGTCTGCGCGCGCGCTCGCCCGCGTGTGAATACGCACTATATAGTTTACGAGCGCCTTTACGATCTCGCCGACGCGTTGATCTAACGGTTCGATCGTTCCGATAATGGCCGCCGACTTCAGCCGGTGCCGGCTTTCAGCTGCTTATTCACAATCCATTAAATCCATCCCTAAGGTGTAAACTAATAGACGTTTTAAACTTAGTACTTTTGGAAAAGGGAGAGGGGGTAAGCAAGTTTTTTTTTTGCATCACCACGCCTGTTTCTCAATGGGGTAGTCGGAGGCAGCAAATCTCGGCGTGGCACGATCCTGATACACCTCTGCCGCCAATTCCAATCTCGATAATGTTCTTCATACATGCTCGTCGATTAGGGGTACCTATATGCAGCAGGGTAATTTTTTTATCATGCCGGGGGCCGTCATGGTCAAACAATTGATTCCACAAGTAGATTAAAAAAAAACGGTGGGGAAATTCGAAAAAAAAATAATTGCTTTCTCCATACATTTTGAGGATAGGTATTTTTCAAAATGTATGGAGAACTGAATTTCTTTTTTCAATTTCACCGTCGTCCTTTTTTGGAATCTACTTAGTTTTTGACACAGATTAACTCCTGTATATTCGGTTAATTGACTCAACTTTTGACAGTAGTGCGCACTTGACCTTTGATTCCTTGATCCTTCAACCCTCCTCAGTTGATGCCCGCTCTGGTATTTTTTATTTTAAATATTTTTATGGTAAATAGTCTCTTCCTACTGCGAAACAAGTAACGGATCTACGTTCTGAATTCAAATTGTTTGCGATTATCCGTTTAGAACTTAAATAACTTTTGACTAACAAGCAAACAATCGAATCTCACAATAAACTCATTTTCACAACTTTTTGTACGGAACCCTTAAAAAACAAAGCAAGAAAAATGCAAACAAATAACGAAAAAAAAAACATAGCTTTCAAAGCAATACACATTTACTTCCAACACATTCGGCTTGTTTATTTACACGTCTTTACACGATCCAGCTAAAGAGGTGTAAATCCAGTCTCCGGCGCCACGTATCACACTTTCAGAATATCGAACTAGTCAAGTTAAAATGTCCTAAGCGCCAAACCGTCGCCATTCGATTTTATTCTTTTTAGATTTACCCGGTTCGATTTTATCCCGTACGGAAGCCTATTACTAAGCCTAAGCCGTCTGTCTGTTGTCAGTCTGTCAGTATTTTTGGACCCGTAAAAAGTAGAAGGTTGAAATTTTCACAGAATATGTGTTATTATATGTGTTAATATGTGTTATGTGGATATAACAAAAATTTGAAAATTAAAAATATTAAGAGGGATCAACGTTGTTGTGGTCCGAAAACCTCGGTACGCGAATCCGACTCTCATTTGGCCGTTTTTTTAATGGAATCTGTCTTGACATGCCTAAAACACCTGCCACACGTGAATGTCACTCCATTCTATCGGAACTGGGCTAGGTGCCATGTTGGCCGTTATGGTCGATCCTTTCCTTTGATCTTCGACCGACCTACATTCAAATTGAAGGATTGTTAAAAGAAAACTACTTTACTCACGTTAGTTTCGGAGCTTTTTTTGTAATTGCGTTTTATTTAATTACCTACATAATATTTTTTTCGGGGTTTTACCAGATTTTTTTTACTCTATTTACAAGGCACATATTTACTAAACAAATTAAAATAATATTACATACATACTTACTACACAATCTAATCTACAAATTAAAAATTCAAAATAAAATATTTTAAAGCTTAAAACAAAATATGTACTATTTGGTGCTTACGACATTTTGACTTTACACATTCTTGCAACACACCCGGTTGCGAGTCGAGACGGTTGTGCGGTGATTGAACTCGTTAAAAAAAACTCAACTTTACGATATAATGCGCTTTTAGTTTAATCGATGATTTATGGCGCGGAGTCGGGGGATTTCCGGCGCGTGCGGTTTTGGAAAACACCGTTCTTGCGATGCGTTAAATAAACATTGTGACGCTGCGCTGTTACGCGGTAGTTTGAGAGTATCGTTTATTAGGGTCTGGATTCGGAATACCAGGGGATTTGTACCGTGTGGGGCCGGTACTTTAAAAGAATAGCCCCACTGCATCTCTCCCAGTGTATGTCGTAAAAGGCGACTAAGGGATATGACTCCCTTCTTATATTAATAGGTAGGTAGGGTTTAACCCGCCCGGGTTGGTACCACCGCACTGAATGAAAGGTCGGTCGAAACGGCTATGAAAATAGTTTGTGTTTTCCGTCCAGTTCAGTGTAGCCGGCACGACCGAAGGGAAGTGGTGACGTGGCACCAAGTTCACCCGGTGTTATTGGCTGACATCACGGATGTTGTAGGTGATGCTAATGTAGCCAACCGTGTCAGTTTCCATAAAAAAGAACATATGAGAAATATAAAAAAATAATACAACAGAATCAAATATTTCAAAAACGGTATTAACGCCGGCGGCGGCGGCGGCGGGAGAAAAGCCTCCAAGCGCGCCGACGACACGGGTGCAGACCGTGGCTAGTGACTACGGAGCTCTCCGAGACGACGCGAATTATTAACATTATTAAATTTATTTAATTATGTATTATTTATATTTAATGTTGCATCGTTTCCTCCTGCTCCTAACGCAAGGCACCATTTTTTTTTTTATAGAAACTGACACGGTTGGCTACATCACCTACAACATCCGCGATGTCAGCCCATAACACCTTGGTGAACTAGGTGCCACGTCAGTGATTCCCTTCGGTCGTGCCGGCTACACTGAACTGGACGGAAAACACGAACTATTTACATAGCCGTTTCGACCGACCTTTTATTCAGTGCGGTGGTACCAACCCGGGCGGGTTAAACCCTACCACCTAGTAATATAAGAAGGGAGTCATATCCCTTAGTCTCCTTTTACGACACACACGGGGAGAGATGCAGTGGGGCTATTCTTTTAAAGTACCGGCCCCACACAGTACGGTAATTTGATTATGTATTATTTATATTTAATGTTGCATCGTTTACTCCTTCTCCTAACGCAAGGCACCATACAAGAACAAGAACAACAACCGCCCGCGAACTACACGGCGGCGTGACCGGCTGGGTAGTGACGGCCGCCGATCGCTGCCCTGCGCGTACCGCCTATCATTGCCCTCATTAGACATGCGCATATTGCTCAGCCGCTGCTAGTCGCTTCCGGCGGAAGTGGATGTCGACACGGGTGGGGGAAGTTACCCCGGGGAGAGAGGGAGGTCCCCATCCGGTGTTTGACACTTCCGTTTGAGCAGGCCATTAGCGGCGGGCACTGCTACTTGGCTTGGCGTGTGGCTTAGTGCTTCAAACGGCGTTCCTAGAATGATAAAAAAGGTTGGACCCCGAACCCTATTCTCGCCAGCGTAACACGATATAAGTAAAAGCATACTTGTTTCATTGGACGGTCGCGCGCTGGCCCGTCAGTCCGTCATCGGCTGCGTTCGCAAAAACCTGTTTAAAATGCCCGCATGCTCTGTGTTTACGTGTAAAAACACTACAGCCAAGTTTAGTATGCACAATAGTGGAATATCTTATCATCGGTAAGTACAGTCCGCTCCCCGCAACTCGGCGACGCTAGTTCTCATGCAAGCATTTGACAGTCCGGCGTCATACCTTTTTTATCGTTCAAGCGGCGTTCATTGTGCGAGAGGTAGAGAGGTTTGAGACTCTCGCGCGCTGTTTACCGAGACCCGTTTCAGCTACATATGTACCTCGTTTGTTTCGATAGGTGTGGGAGTCCCACAGTGGGACACAGGGTAAACCAGACTAATTACATCGGCAGTGAATGGACAAAATAGTTAAATTACAAATAAAAAAAAACCCCCGAACCTTAAAAAGGCAAAAATAATTTCCGTTTACTTACTTAAAGGAGTCGGGGGACCGCTAAGTAAATTCCAGTGCAGCTCTGAGTTTTTTTTTATTTTTATTTTTTTATGGAAACTGACACGGTTGGCTACATCACCTACAACGTCCGTGATGTCAGCCCATAACACCGGGTGAACTAGGTGCCATGTCAGTGCTTCCCCCTTTGATCGTGCCGGCTACACTGAACTGGTCGGAAAACACAAACTATTTACATAGCCGTTTAGACCGACGTTTCATTCAGTGCGGTGGTACCAACCCGGGCGGGTTTAACCCTACCACCAAGTAAGATTAGGAGGGAAGGGACCTACAGTTTTACGAGGAATCCGAACCTCGGTCAGCCTCCAACGGTCAGCGGTCACCCATCCAAGTACTGACCGCACCCAGCGTTGCTTAACATTCAATAGCGACAGTTGACTGTCTGCACCACTGAGCTATCGAGGTTGACAATATATTTTATATTTTATTTACTTTGCGGTCCCCCGACTCCTTTAATTAAGTAAACGGAAATTATTTTTGACGTTTTTTAAATTTGTATTAAACCTTTATTTCAAGCCTTAAATAAGAAACCGCATGCAAATCAGTCCATTTTTTTTAAGAATTTTTTTTTATTACTTAATTACTTGATTACTAACCAACCCGAATAAACCAGCCTTCTAACAAAGAAAACCGCATCCAAATCGGTCCATCCGTTTGGGCGCTACGATGCTACAGACATACAAACATACACACATACGCACACACGTTAAACTTATAACACCCCTCTTTTTTCGTCGGGAGTTAATAAAAGAAAATACGACGCGTGTACCTGGACCAGATCGGGCATTCGCTCAAAAAGGGTTAACTGCGTAGTACCCGTAAGCTAGGAGCGTGTATGAAGAACATTATGAAGAGTAGAAGAGGCGGCAGAGGCGGTGTCAAGGCGGTGTGGCACGTGGACATCCGTTGTCTCTGCCTACCCCACTGAGAAACAAGCGTCACGTCATGTGTGTACGACGTACGAGCGTTTTCGAACGAACCAAGCCAAAAAATAATAAGAAAAAATTTACAAAGCGAACACCATTTTGAATATGTTAAAATAATTAATAAAGTGTAACAATAATTTCAATAAAGCAGAATGTTTTTAGAAACCGCTACAAAGTAAAAGTAGAAAGGTAGTTAAAGACTGTGAACACGTTTGCAAATTAAAAATAAAAAGAATATTTTGGAAATAAGTCATAATTAATGTCCAAGCAGAGATAATATTTTTAAAATCCTATACATAGCAGTGGGTGAGGACTCGGAAGTAAACCAAACCGGAGAGAAATCATTATGAGATTTTCAGTTAAATACACGTTTTACTAGAGCGCAAAACATCTCGAAACGTGAACGTGGAACTCAATTAGGTCTGCCCCAGTACTATGCCGCGTACAGACTGGTACAATGTAACATGCAGTGCAATATTATACACGTGTTACACCAGATTGGACTCATCACGCGCACGAACCGCGCATTTGCGATGCCGGGTACAGACTGGTGCAGTGTAACATGCAATGCAATAACACGTGTTACACCAGCCTGGACTCATCACGCGCACGAACCGCGCATTTGCGATACCGGGTACAGACTGGTGCAGTGTAACATGCAATGCAATAACACGTGTTACACCAGCCTGGACTCATCACGCGCACGAACCGCGCATTTGCGATGCCGGGTACAGACTGGTGCAGTGTAACATACAATGCAATATTCTACACGTGTTACACCAGCCTGGACTCATCACGCGCACGAACCGCGCATTTGCGACGCCGCGTACAGACTGGTGCAGTGTAACACGCAGTGCAATATTCTACTCGTGTTACACCTGCCTGGACTTATCACGCGCACGAACCGCGCATTTGTGATGCCGCGTACAGGCTGGTGCAGTGTAACACGCAGTGCAATATTCTACTCGTGTTACACCTGCCTGGACTCATCACGCGCACGAACCGCGCATTTACTATACCGCGTACAGACTGGTTCAGTGTAACATGCAATGCAAGATTCTACACGTGTTACAACAAGCCTATGGACGCGCGCACGAACCGCGCATTTACTACGAGCCTTCTATGCGCACCCGTTACCGCCAGTCTACCGAAACCACGCGAAGCATGAAGCGCGACGATCAAATCGCCTTGTTCCATATTCGTGCGCGCCACTCCGAATACAAGTTCACGGTGCTGACTGCCCCGCGCAACTTCGCGCCCCTTTGTGTTCGCCCGAAAAACCGACAACTGATGGATCATCGCTCCGCGCACGACTGCTGATGCTTGTATCGGCACGGTTCGTGCGCGCACGAGAGTACTTCCATCCTATGTGAATTTGTTACAAGGTGTGTTAGCTCGCATGTTACATTGCAGCAATGTGTACGCTGCATTAGTGCATCCGTATTCGTTTCCCCGGACTGCAACCGCTCAGTAGCCTACTTTATCAAACAAACTTTTCTGATATATTTAGCTACCTATCTGCGCAACAGGCCGTACATACACCTTCGCACGTGCTTGCCAGCATGTCGGCCGACACGACCCAATAGTCGATACTATACACACAAATTTCGCGTGCGTTCTTTCGCTCATGCACCAAACATAAGTCGAACTGAATGGGGTCAGTACCCTTATCACGAGATTTAACCTACACCGCGTACTACGCTACGCCGTGTTCTCCGCATCATTTTGTATGGAGAAACGAAGTTCTTAAATCTATCACTAGCGGCGCTGCTTCGTTTCACCATACAAAATGATGCGGAGAACACGGCGTAGCGTAGTACGCGGTGTAGGTTGAATCTCGTGATAAGGGTACAGGTCAGACAGCCGATCGCGACGACTATTGAAAAGTACGTTTTCGTTTAATTCGATACAACAGCAGCGTTTACTGATCAATGTGCAACCGAAACAACCACTATGGGGTGTGCAAACATTGGAAATGCACATTTTCCCAGAAGTGCACATTGGTGTAATCTAGCACAGCATATTGCGGGATTCACACTGTTGACTGAAATCACTTGACTAGCCACCAAGCGGCTTGCTGCGCCCAGGCCGCCCAGACCGAATCCGTTCAGACGGTCGATAAAAATCGCTTGCTGCGGTCGAGATGGCAACGAGAGCTGACGCAGGAACTCGCAGCTCTCAGCGAACAGTCGACTAGGAATCGACGTTTACATGGTCGATTTTAGTCTCCCGCCCCGTGCGGCCGCAAGCCGCACCGCAAAAGTAGGCTGTTAGTCAACTCCGGCGCGGGCTAGTTTAGTCGCCTTGCGGCCCATAAATTTTCCATTTACATGGTCGAATATCATCGCGCGGCCTTGTCACTCGACGAAAATCGGACAGTGTAAATCGCTCGCAATGGAGTAGCTGTAAATTATTTTCCAAATTTCAGACATATCATCAATCACACAGCAGTGACATCCAGGTTACTACTGTCAGACATAGCAAGCTCCTGCTTTTTTGGCATTAAATTTACTACGAGGTAGGGATTAATTAGGCCCGGGTTGGTACCGCCGCACTGAATGAAATGTCGGTCGAAACGACTATGTAAATAGTTCAGTGTAGCCGGCACGACCAAAGGGAAGCACTGACATGGCACCTAATTCACTAAGGTGTGAAGGGCCGACATCACGAATGTTTTAGTCGATGTACCAACCGTATGAGTTAACATTAAAAATACATATATTTATTACAGGCGCGCTACGGACCTGTCGGCCAGCATGGCGACCAACATGCTCGCTCGTGAATGAGGTTGTTTTATATTTGCCTCCCTGCGCTTCAGGTTCAATTTACTCCGTTCAGAGGCAGTTTTCCTTCCTGTATCCGAGAGTGTATTTGTTCGTCGGCTTCGGTCGGTGGAAACTCGGTTTTAGAACCTTATTTATTAACTAACTCTTGTGCTGAGCTTTAACTTTTAATGCCTTATGTATGTGCTAACAGTTATGCCGCATATGTCCTTCTGTCGCACTAATTTCGTTCTGTGTATTACATTTTTACTTCCTATAAGCATACTTTGCAGCAACGATGTATTTCATTTCGATAAATCAGGTCTATAGCTTTCTGAAACGTTGTTCAAAATATGAAATTAATTCTATTTTGATTTAAATGTTTATTTCATCGTTCGCGGAAAGGTATATTGTTTTAAGCTACAAAAAAGTCGGGGTAAGCAGAGCAATCGGTGTTGTGCTTACCCCGATTGTCGGGATTCAGCGTGTGTGATATGTATGTTTGTATGTACAAAAAAGTCGAATTTAGATTTATTATTGATATATTTGAATGAAGATAGAAATGATAGAAGAATGTTCAACAATCACTACTAACATTTCATGAGAATGTTCTGGAGAGGAAATGAAGAACTTTGTTATTTAAATATTATTTTCGTTCAGTACGATGATGGTACCAACACAGTCAGCTATAATTTGAACTTACATAGTAAGGGGCAAGGGTACACCTACCGTTTTACACAGGATCCGAACGCAAGCAATAGGTGTGCACGCTTGTGAATTTTTTCCGCCAGAAAAAAACTCATTGGTGCATGTCGGCCGGATTTGAACCTCGGAACCTGAGAACAAGAGTCCAAACCAAGACCGCGCAATAGCAAATTGATCCAAAATGACAACGCGCGGGCAGCAGCCAGTGAAGAATATGCAAATTAATTAGTATTACAAAACGGCGATAATGTATTCAGTCGAAACGAACTAATTAACATAAATTATCAGAATGTCCGACTGTTTTCAGCTTTCAGGTTAATTGTACGGGCAGCGCATAGAGATATACACTTAGAAGACACACTCATCGAAATTTCCGGACGGATTTATCGGCCGGGGCGGCGGTAAACTGTACGGGCCGTGAATCGGCAAAAGTCCCACCGCGCATAGAGCGCCATACTATTCAGCTCCGGCCGGGGGCACAGATTACCTAATAGTTACTTCGTAACAGATAAATCACTCCATAGAAAATGTTCCTACCTTCGGGCTTTAATAGCCTACTGTTGCACATCGCCAATCGCTGCGTGCGAAAATGTACCTTAACGATCGAGTGTAAAGTGGTTATTGCTTTGCAGCTGCGCGCAGTTGCGTGGGCGAGCGTCTATGTATACTTCGCGCGGCTGACGAATTTTCACTGAAAAAGACCGCCGGCGGCCCGTCGGGCGGTAGGTAGTTAGCGCGCGCAAGTACATAGAGTGAGTGAGGCCTGCCGGGGGAATTATGTACGGTCGGAAATACCGGTGAACGTGTTTCGGTCTTACAACAACGGCGCCCGGCTAGCGTGCAATACCGCGAGATCGACATTTATTTATTTATTTATTTTTTAATGAACAAGCAGCTCTAGCTGATGTGTTCATATCAGTTTTTTTTTCAGATAATGAATGATTATGTTTTTTTTTTGTTTTTAGTTTTCGTTCTTGGGCACTGTTGCTATTTGTTTGTTGATGTACTTTTTATGTATTTATCTAATCGGTTTTTGAAGGTGTTTGTGTTTGGGGAGTCAATCACATCGACATTGCCGATGATGCGGTATTAGCAGAAGCTAGGCACAGTCAGTGTACTTGAAATCACACGATCGAATCGATACTCGACAATCGACAGAATGTTGCCAGTAAGTGCGCAAGAAGAAAATGAACGCGAAAGTTGGCATTGAAAAGGTACTTTCGTCTAATTTTATCTATTTCGCCTTACTGCCGTAGCGTAGGGCCAGGCGAAGAATCGACGATATCTTGCACTAGCTTACTCGTGTATCTTATATTTGCAATGGTGTGCATGCCGACCAAAACGTTGATATGAAAGGCAATTTTTTTGCAATGTATGCCAATGCCGTCTCTACGGAAGTGTTTCCATGTACTCGCGAAATTGAATAATTTAATCGCACGACACAAGCGCGTTATTGTCCAGCGTACCTACACATGGGAACGAAAGGCAGCGCGGCGCTTACGTCAAATTAGGTACATACATATACATATCACTCACGCTGAATCCCGACAATCGGGGTAAGCAGGGTAATCGGTGTTGTGCTGCAAGAACTCTGGTAAATTACAGCACAACACCTATCACTACGTTTCGCAAAGTATTCGAACAAGATTCAATACATCAAGCAGCAGGTAAGGCACGAAGATCCACCCGCTGCATGACTTGGTGGAAGTACCGTGCCAAGGTGAGAGAGGGCGAGCCTGTCGCCCTTTAGCACGATATATTGTCCTTATCCCTTGTCGACCTGTCGCCTTTTACGACATGCATGGGGAGAGATGCATTTAATCGCACGATACAAGCTGGTTATTGTCCCGCGTACATATGGGAACGAAAGGCGGCGCGGCGCTTACGTCAAATTAGGTATTCTTCCAATTTACACAATTCATTTTGCGCTTGCGCCTCGTATTAAAATTTATTTCAGGACAGACCTATTAAACTGTTGCTGTAATTTAACGTTAAAGAATTTATAGCGATACAAGGGGATCAAATCGTCCAGCACGTAAATTGTCATAAATGCATGTATCAACCCGGGCAGGATAAACCCTACCACCTAGTAAGGTGAGAAGGGGAGGGACCTACAGTTTTACGCGGAATCCGAATCACGGTCCGCTTCCAACGGTCGAGCGGTCACCCATCCAAGTATTGAACGCACCACTGAGCTATTTTATTTATTCGATGTAATTGATCTTTTCAGATGTACAACTTTTTAGGTCTTAAAATATTTCAATGTTATTGGTAAATACAAATCTAAAAACATAAGATAAATGTAATTTTTTTTTTTTATGGAAACTTACACGGTTGGCTACATCACCTAAAACATTTTTTTTTTTTTTTTTTTTTTTATGGAAACTGACACGGTTGGCTACATCACCTACAACATCCGTGATGTCAGCCCATAACACCGGGTGAACTAGGTGCTATGTCAGTGCTTCCCTTCATTTCGCGTCGGCTACACTGAACTGGGCGGAAAACACGAACTATTTACATAGGTAGCCGTTTCGACCGACGTTTCGCTCAGTGCGGTGGTACCAACCCGGCCGGGATAAACCCTACCACCCAGTAAGGTAAGAAGGGAAGGGACCTACAGTTTAACGTGGAATCCGAACCACGGTCAGCCTCCAACGGTCGGGCGGTCACCCATCCAATAACTGACCGCACCACTGAGCTGCCGAGGCTGACGATCCCTTAGTCGACTTTTACGACATGCGACGGGGAGAGATGCAGTGGGGCTATTCTTTTTAAGTACCGACCCCACACGGTACAGTACCGACCCCACACGGTACATCGGACATCCGTGATGTCAGCCCATAACACCGGGTGAACTTGGTGCCACGTCAGTACTTCCCTTCGGTCGTGCCGGCTACACTGAGCTGGACGGAAAACACAAACTATTTACATAGCCGCTTCGACCGACCTTTCATATAGTGCGGTGGTACCAACCAGGGCGGGTTAAACTATATTTTTAACGGGTTAAACACACTCACACACACGCAAACGCATATATACACGTAGTTTAGATAGATGTAAATGTTATAATAACTATTAGTAGGAAGCGTCGTAATAGTTCTTACCAGACAAAATTTATATTTTAAGGTAAGAACTATGTATAAATAATTACTGTCAAATTTATATTAATAAAGAAATTTGAATTTGAATTTGAATTTTTATTGAAATATATTTTTATTAATAAATATCAATAAAAATTATCCTATGAAACATTAAATTCGTTAATTCGTTGAAACTAAACCAAACGAAACCTAACCTACAATAAACTATGATATGATCGACGCTGACAAGACATTCCTCTTGCAGACATTGAGTTCGGTGGGCATGACATACAAACAAACGGACATACGGATGGACTAACGTTCGAATCATCTTACAAATTGCTAACACACAATCGATATCATTCGCACGATATCACTCCGATTGAATTACATTCGGTATGGCGACACATATCCAGGTAACTTAAACCAAATGGTCGATTACCTATATGTATGAGCAATTTGATCACTTGTTTGTGGTTGTTGGAATAGATTGAAGTCGGATTCAATTTAAAGCAATTTTGACATTTAAATTTCTTGCTTCAGTATAGTCCCCAATTTCCAGCGAAAGTACGAATTCACCCTGGTGTCGCGAGTTTTAAGGCTACATGAATATTTAGGATATCAAATAGCGCGAATCGAAGAGACTAAAAGATCATGAAAAACAAATTAAAAAGTTTGAGAGTTTTTGAGAAAATAGCAAAAAACGGCTTACAATAGGCGTTTTAAGCAATGTAAGTTAATTAAAAAAATATTCAACTATTACACAAGGGATAAGGACAAGATGTTGTCCTAAAGAGCGACAGGCTTTCCACCTGTCACCTTTGTACGGTCCTTTCTTCCACAAAATCATGCAGCATAGGCAACTAACTGTCTTCGTGTCTTACTCACTCGATAGTGCCCTTAATACTTTAACGAAGGTGGTCGAACGGTGTTGTGCTGCAATTCACCCGAGCTCTTGCAGAACAACACCGATTACTCTGCTTACTCCGATTGCCGGGATACAGCATGATCGTACGTATGTATGTATTGTTATTATATTATAAACAAGCCACTTTTTTGATCGTGTCAGCTACAGCAAACCGGAGGGAAAACACCGACGATTATAAACGGCGCGTTGGACAAATTTGTAAAGGATATTCAACCATCGCCTGGACACCGTTCTTCTTGAACACGACGATCCTCTGCACCTGCCCATGTGGTGAGCTGATGGTGTGTATCACGTCCTGCAACAACACAAACGGAATACATTCAGAAACAAAGAAATATAATCATTTTTCTCATCAGAACAATACTAAAACGATCTACACTGTCGACGAACACAAATCCACTTTTTTTTTTTATGTAATCCGGTATGTGTGGCTGAGTTGGAGGGGCCAAAGCGCATGCTCCGACCAGCCAATATCACCTCCGAGAAGGAAGGTGCCATACCGGAGACTTCCCTGGATTGCTGGCTATACTGGACTAGAGGAGAACACAACCGAGGCTGCTATGCGGCCATCTTACATCCAGTATGGTGGTACCAACCCAGTCGGCTAAAAATTAAGCCTACCACCTAGTAAGGGGCAAGGGAAGGGACCTACACTTAACCTCCGTACCGTACCTTTTGAAACGCGTGGGGCCGGTAAATTAAAAGAATATCCCCACTGCATCTCTCCCTGTGTATGTCGTAAAAGGCGACTAAGGGATATGACTCCATTCTTATATTACTAGGTGGTAGGGTTTAACCCGCCCGGTACCACCACCGCACTGAATGAAAGGTCGGTCGAAACGGCTATGTAAATAGTTTGCGTTTTCCGTCCAGTTCAGTGTAGCCGGCACGACCGAAGGGAATCACTGGCGTGGCACCAAGTTCACCCGGTGTTATGGGCTGACATCACAGATGTTGTAGGTGATGTAGCCAACCGTGTCAGTTTCCATAAAAAAAACCTCGCGAAATCACACTCAGCGAGGCGCCATGCAAGGATTGCGGGTTTTCTGTATGTGTGGCTGAGTCAGAAGGGCCAGAGCACACGCTCCTAACAACCAAAATCCTCTCCAAAAACGTGACACACCGGAGACTACCCTTCTTTGATTTCAGGGTGTGGTTTCTAGGTAAAATATATTTTATTGTGCAATAAAGTATTTTCATTTCACTTCAATTCAGTTTATTTCACACGATAACGGTAGGAAAAGTTGGATTTGGCACAAGCCCTTTGTGCCACATAGGCAACCCAGCGAGGAGTAAGGAAAGTTAGACACTGATTGATTTTAGTCTCAAAATTTAATTCAAAGTAATCGCACGAAAATTTCCCAATCCACGTTGGACATTTCAACTATCCGGCTCGGGGGCCAATCATGGTCAAAATGTGATGTGACGCACTAGGTAGGTGCCAAATTTTACAAGAATCTACCAATAATACATTAACACATCACACAAACACATACACGTATATCTGTGTCCGCAGCTTCGCTCGCGTTAAAGTTGTACTCCAAATACGATTCAGATTTTCACCGACTTCGATCGTTCCCGACTTGCGTTGCATTTTATAATTTGAAAATTTGGGGCCGGTACTTAAAAAGAATAGCCCCACTGCATCTCTCCCCACGCATGTCGTAAAAGGCGACTAAGGGATAAGGACAAGATGCCGTGCTAAAGGGCGACGGGCTTGCCACCTCTCACCTTGGCACGGTACTTCCACCGATTCATGCAGCAGGCGGGTCTTCGTGCCTTACTTGCTGCTTGATCGATTGAATCTTGTTCGAATACTTTGCGAAACGTGGTGGTCGGTGTTGTGCTGTAATTTACTAGAGTTATTGCAGCACAACACCGATTACTCTGCTTACCCCGATTGTCGGGATTCAGCGTGTGTGATATGTATGTACGTAATTTTACATACTGACAGATAAGGATAAAACAGTTGCAAATGAAGCGGAATAAAGTTTCGTAGAAATATTTTTTTTTTATGGAAACACACGGTTGCCTACATCACCTACAACATCCGTGATGTCAGCCCATAACACCGGGTGAACTTGGTGCCACGTCAGTATTTCCCTTCGGTCGTGCCGGCTACACTGAACTGGACGGAAAACACAAACTATTTACATAGCCATTTCGACCGACCTTTCATTCAGTGCGGTGGTATCGACCCGGGCGGGTTAAACCCTACCACCTAGTAATATAAGAAGGGAGTCATATCCCTTAGTCGCCTTTTACGACATACACGGGGAGAGATGCAGTGGGGTTATTCTTTTAAAGTACCAGCCCCACAAGGTACTATAAATATGGCCATATCTGACGACAATAAAACGCTTCCAATACTCGAGCGAACGCAAATCAGATCGCGAGTAAAACTCGATCGCGATCACCATTAATTTCCTTCATCAAATCTCTGTAAACAATTCTAATAGATTTACAGCTCGAAGCTTCTGCGTCTATTCAAATGAGATTCGAGTCGAGTTGTCTTGTTTCTGTAGCACCAAGTCGCCCGGATTGTTCCCGTCCGTCTGGGCGTTATGAGAAAACTTTGCGCAGACATCTTGGGGGACAATTTGGGCGGAGATAGAGCGGTTATGCTGGATTTATGTCGGGCGGAGGTTGTCAACAACCCTTACTAATTTATTGATTTTCAATTGGAGCCACAGTGTGACAACTGCCAAATACGCATCTGTTTTCCGATGGGGTATGCATAGAGAACGTAATTACACGTAGATACATGGTCCTGCCGGAAACTTCTTCATTATTGGGCTATTGTCGTAAAAAAATTACTGCTATTATTTTATTAATAATTAGGTTCTTTCAATGATAAAACATAAATATACGTTTATTTTAATCTGTGCAACTATTTTAATCTCGCAAATTCGAAAAGCAAAAAAAAATATTAATTATTTCGAGGGCGGTAAGCAAAGCCCATAATAAGCTTTCTAAGCCCATATAAGCTTTCTAAACCCAAAAACATGTTTTATTAAATATTCTTCATGCATCTATCTTTCATATACATACTCGTACCTACAGTTGTAAACAAAGCTCATTTTTTCTTATTCTAAGTCAGGGAATATTAAGAACCTCTCAGACGAAAAAATGGCCAGCTCGGGGCAAGTACATATTATATTTGTTTATTTTAAGGGGCCACGGCATGCTAACTTTTAGCTTTCATAAATAATTTAATTTATCTAAAAAATATAAAAAATTACGGCCTTAAGGTAGTTCTATTTCCATAAATTTCATTTTTAACCCCCAACGCAAAAGGAGGGGTGTTATAAGTTTGACGTCTACGTATTTCTGTCTGTGGCCTCCTAACTCCCAAACCGATGGACCAATTTACTGCAATTTTAAAGCAGAAAGCTTTAACCGGGATGGTTCTTAGCTTACCTTTGTAATCAAGTAATAAAAAAAATACCTCTCTTAAAAATCTTGAAATAAAAGTTAATTACACATTTTAAAAACCCCCCGACACATTAAAGAACCCTTAAAGAGTCTAAAATAATTTCAGTTTATAGTTACTTAAAGGCGTCGGGGGACGGCTATAGTGACGCCGTGTCCCCTAAACCGCGCAACTCAGAATTTTTCTATTATTAATTCAACAAACAATATAGATACATAATTCAACTTAGATATTACACTAATAAACTTAGAAAGATAGATGCAAATACTTTATAATTCAAAAAAAAATTACAAAAAAAAACAAGCACTATACAATATTTACATGTGGTGTAAAGGCGGCCTTATCCCATATAGAGATTTTTCCAGTCAACCCCCAAGGCAAAGATTAAACAAATCAGATGCTTTAATGAACACTGAACATTTTAAAGAGACTATTTGGTAATTTTACAAAATTACGTTAGTTATATCAGAAAACCCCTCAAAAGAGCAACCGCCAGCCCATATAGGCCAATATATTACATTCCAAGATTACGTACGAAATCGTATTACCAGCAGAAAGAATAAGCGTTGATAATGGCAAAAGGAGAATGCGAAAATGTTCACTGTTTTCTCTCGCAGGCGGTAAGAAATAAGAAATAATAGGTCTCTAAGTCTACACTCTCCAGCCAGGTCGTTCCGGAAGAACTATTAGGCGTATTGGAGATTAACACGCAGCCTTTTTGCACGCATTTTCATTTAATAGTCGGATAGAAGCAGTTCGTCTCAGTTCGAGAAAGACATAATGTAAGTTGTAAACTCTCAAGAACTATTTATTATTAGCATAGAAAATAGAAAGTCGAATAATTCCAACAACAATCACAGTGACCTCTTTTTTCAAGAGACTAACCAAATATAAAGTAACCACAACAATGAGGCAAGCGGCACATGAAAAACATAGGCTGAGATCAGCTGTTCTCGCGCGCACCCACATGTACGAAACGTAACAAAAACGACATGCACCGCCTCAACATTAGGTTAGGGTTAATATAGAGAAGATGCATTGCGTAGCGACGCATCTTCTCTACATTAACCCTGGTTATTTTTTTTATGGTTATTCTTTTGGTTATGTTTACAATCAGCTAATCTATAGCGCAAGAGTCAATCCTATTCCTTTGTTCTCTCATGTGCCGGACCCAACAATGAGTACCTCAATTCAAAGTCCATTAACTGCTCTGACAGGCGGACATAATATGTCAAAGGACAGGAAAGAATATTTATTAATCAACTCAAGCTTGATTCTACGAAACGCACTTACTATCTTACAGCAGGAAATATATCACTTAATACACTTGGCATTTATGAATTGCAAATTCTATAATATACATTCAATAACACCAAGAAGGTGCTCAAACTTTAGGTTACGACTAACAGTAGGTGATTTCTTTTAGAAGACTTCGTATGTGCAGCCCAAAGTACAACGTTTCACCGGTATGTAGTACACAAAACGGAAGAGTCTGCATGAAAAACATTCTTATTGTGGAAGAGGCGAAAGAGGCATAGCACGGCCGTGGCCAGCGGAGATCCGTCGTATCTGCCTATCCCATTGAGAGACAGGCGTTACTTTAAGTATGGACGCTTCACAAGAAATGACTAATCACTCAAGCTCGCAGGCACTACTACTAGTACTACACTACAGAAACTCGTTAGAAGGCTTCTACTATCTCAATCTATTCAATTAAGCGATCCGGCTCGAAGGAACGATTCTTGCACAAAATGGTCCTCCGAAGCCGGATGTCACAAGCCGTCATTACCGTTTCAAATGCAGCCAATGAACACAACTCTGCTCCCGTCCGACTGCACTTCCGAACAACCCAACGACATTTGAATAATGACGTCTGAGATGCTAAACGACAAGTTACAGGCCCTCGGGCCACTGTTGGAAGTTCGCTATCGAAATTGATATTGACTTCCGGCTCACCCGCAGTTGAGAAATTAGTCTCTAGGGGGCGGGTCTTCTGTGGAAATTGATGAGAGTGTAGAACTATAAATAAATTAACTGTTTTTGTTGAAACACTTTCTTACTAATTTTATTCTATAAATGTTTGTAACACTTGCTTTAAATTAAAAAAATTCTAACTTCTTAAATTAGCTGTCCTGAGGCTACACAAAGAACCATTTAATTTTCAGCAGCAAAATTTAATAAACATACAAAATTAATGATACCATTGTTTGCCTTGTCTTGTATTACAAGGGCAAGATACGATTTATAATAACATACAATTCATACACACGCGGTGCGAAGAGGGAAAATTTGCTAAAATAAAATACTCGGTACAATTTGATTTCATAATTAAACAGCGTTTCTTGCTTAAGGACAGCAACAGTGTAACATATTGCGAAGGAACGAATCCTTTCTAATTGCGAAAAACTCAATATATCTCCCAATTCTTGTATGGAAAACGAGTAGCATCCTAACATTGGTTTAGCAACAAGTTGCTTCTTGGGGACAACTCATTGGCAGTCAAATCGATGACTGAGTACGACATTTCTAGTAAATAATACATTGCAATATACTAACCGTATTTAGGTCGAGAAAAAACGCTATTTCAAGAGGTAATTTGAATACTTTACTTTAAATACTGAATTATGCTCTCGATCTCTCGAGCACCTGCATGCACGATCGTGCGATTAGTTGAACGTCAAGTTGGTCTCTGACTTCACGTACAGGTGGAGGCAATTTTCCGAGAGAACACTTCGCTCTAGACACGCCTATATCTGAAACTGAGCACAGACGCCGCCCTAGTCGTCGCTTCGAAGAAATTTCGCTGGAGATAAAGCAATTTCTCGGCAGGGTTTTGTGAAACGAAAAACATTTTCTACAAGTGTCATGCGAAGGTAGATTGTAAAATATTTAAGCGCTGTATTACGATTCGTACGACACATGAATTTGTATACAGAATTTGGATCGGTAACCGTTCGACCGTTGAGGCCGACCGTGGTTCGGATTCCGTGTAAAACTGTAGGTACCTTCCCTACTACCTTACTATGTGGTAGGGTTTAACCCGCCAGCGTTGGTACCACCGCACTGAATGAAAGCTCGGCCGAATCTGCTATGTACCTAAATAGCTCGTGTTTTCCATCCAGTTAGTGTAGCCGGCACGGCCAAAGAGAAGCACTGACGTGACACCTAGTTCACCGAGGTGTTATGGGCTGCCATCACGGGTGTTATAGGTGAAGCAGCCAACCAAGGCAATATCCAATAAAAAAAACATTCATTGCTGGTCCTTCGAGCCGGATTTGAACTTATGTTTCGATTGATTCGCGTATAAGATATGTCACTGGTTGAATACATTTTAAGGCCATACCAGCAACTTTGTTTAACACGTTTTTTTTATGTAATCTGGTATGGGTGGCTGAGTCGGAGGGGCCAAATCGTATGCTCTGACCAGCCAATATCACCTCCGAGAAGGTAGGTGCCATACCGGAGACTTCCTTAGCTGGCTGTACTGGACTAGAGAACACAACCGAGGCTGGTATGCGGCCATTTTACATCCAGTACGGTGGTACCAACCCAGTCGGCTACAATTTGAGCCTACCACCTACTAGTAAGGGGCAAGGGACACGTAGGTACATGACAGCTTAGAGTCAATTACCTCATATTATTTTCGGTTCAACTACTCTACTGCATCAAACGTAATAGGGATGATAATAATGAGGAAATTTTGCGACATTTTACTGTGAAATTTCCAAAATTATTTTGCTTCAATCTAGACGTTATAGCATTTTTATTTCAAAAATAAATAGAGACACAATGTAACAGTAATTTCTCTAACCCATGAAGATATCCACATGTATTCTACCCATAAAAAAAAACTCGCAACATACGCTTTAATAAACGCTGCAAGCACGCGCGCCAACGCCAGATATTCAAATAAAAACGAAACGATTTTCATATCGCGCCGGCAAAGCCGCCACAATAAACCGCAGTCAAGGTAAGGCATTTGAACGATGAATTATGTTTGAGAGACATACACAAAACAAACTGTGCGATTTCGCCCTCATTTTCTCCAAACACGACCACGTTCAGTCTTACTGCTGAGTCCCTATTTACAGCAGCGTGATGTTGACACAGTCACACGTTGAGTTTTGTAATAGTATTAGGAGATGACACACAGACGACACACATATCGAGCACGAGTTCAATGGCTTGATATAAGAAGCCGCAGGAATACCCACGTTCTCTCTCTTCTCTTCCGCACGCTGAATGACCCTAATTCTCCAAATTACATGAGTGAGCGGTTCAGCTACCTCTGTTCGCACGGTGCACCTTTGAGGTCGGCTGATAATCTTCTTCTAGCTATACCTGCTCACTCGCAGTCGTTTTATACTCACTCATTCACTGTTGAAGCCGTACGCTTGTGGAATAAACTGCCACGAGAGATACGTACTTCATCAACCATCCACTATTTTAAAAAACGGCTGCATGAAGTATATAGAACCTAGACGAATATTCTATTTGCTTTAACGTTGGATGTAGGTACTTAGTATGCCTACATGCTCATTATCTCGCCCCAAAGGTTAGTAGTAAGATATTGCCAATATATGGCAATAAACTTGCATTTTTGTACCTTTATTTTGTATATTGGTGTACAAATAAAGAATATTTACATTAACATTTACATTTACAGACAGATGACAACGACGGAGAGACGCGTCGAGTTGCGCGAACGATCATAGGTCGTCAACTTGTAGACGTTCTTAAACGTTCACGACACGCCATTTTGATGCCAAGCTTTTGGTGTGGCTATCTTTCGGAAGTCCCACCTAGCTTTCGGAAGTTCGATCACAATGTTGTCAATGCTTGCTTCGAATGTGTTCCACGGTTTTTATTATTTTTAGGGTTCCGTATCCGTCGTACGGGACGCTATTACTAAGCCTACGCTGTCTGTATGTCTGTCCGTCTGTCCGAGGGCTGTATCTCTTTAACCGTAATAGGTAGCCCGTTGAAATTTTCACAGAATAGGTGTTATTATGGCCGATATAACAACAAATAATAAAAGAGTATGAAGTATTTTAACTTATCAATAATCATGAATTTTGGCTAATATGAAACATTTCATAAAACACGCCATAGATGGCGTGAGTGGCGCTGACCATGATATGGCGATCCGGAACCCTCGGTGCGCGAGTTCTACGCCCACATTCTATCTTCAATTCTCACGCTCAACTCTTTTGCTACTACCTACTTACATTCCACTATATTATCGAATCCCAAACATCCAAAGGTTTACTGTAAGAATTCTCTGTAAGGGATAAGTCCGCCCTTGCACCTTATATAAATTTTCTAATGTACTTGTTACTGTTTAATATTTACTGGAGCAATAAAGCATGTTCTATCTATTTATCTAAAGAACTACTAGAAGATCTACGGAGAAACTCCGTACGTCTACAGTGCCAGCAGCGTATTCGTCGCAGCAAGCCCGCACGTTGTCGCCCCCAGGCCGATATCGCACGACACAAGAAGCAATATGTCGCACAGTTGGTGGGCCGACGACAACCGTGCCTCTGTTTGCATATTTCTACACTCTTATTCTTTGCACACATCTTTACAACCTTGTCGCTTTCACCCCATCCCAGTATGTCTTTAGAAACACTAGACTCGGATGTAAGAACGCTGAATGTGACAATGTTCTAGAGAAATAATATGTGCACTTTCCGAGCGGATGGTACGTGAGAGGTGATTGCTAGCGTTCTGCAAACCTTTGGTTAGATTTTGCGGAATTTTTAAAGAAACGTGATACTGGAGGAATTATATAGGTTAGGTATGCGAGTGCTTCGAATTTAAAATTCGAATCTTATTAGAAACACAATGGGAATTTTATGTAAAAAAGCTTAGCTTAGCTCGCGGCACCTTCGTACGGATTTCGAATTCTCGTCTTTTGCAATGTTGTATGCTTACGTGTGTTGGGACCAGCGGAAGATCAGCGCTGCGGCGCTCTCATCGCGAGGGAGCCGCAGCATACAAGCTGAGCTGGCTCCCTTTTCCTCCTAGCCCATGTGTATAATGTACCTACTGTATTACTGATGTGAAGAGGAAATAAACGCTATTCTATTCTATTCTATTCTATTCTTATTTTGTGCCTGTGTATTCTAGAAAGACACGTCACTAATGCGTAAGACGAAAGTGACAGGTCGTGCATTCTATTATGTAAATAAAAAATCATCGTCAAAGCCGTTAATTTGATTGGATTAATTGAAGAATACGGGAACCATAATTCGCTTATTTTGGAGATGACCTCCAATATCACCTCATTTCGCCTGAAAAGCCGCTTTTGGGAGACGGCATAGAAACGTAGTTCCTGGCAACAAATAATGAACATCGGGCTTTAAAAAGAGACAGTCCGGTTGTAGATCGTCGTCCCTGTCGCACAGATACGTGCGAGTTGTAAGCGGCGGGTGGCCGAGTGGTTTGGGCATCGGCTTCTCATGCGAGAGGTCCTCGGTTCGAATCCGGTCGGCGTGTACCAATGAGTTATTTTCTGACGAAAAAATTTACGTGCATACCTACACCTGCTGCTTCACCGTTCGGAACCGGTGTAAAACTGTAGGTCCCTTCCCTTGCCCCTTACTGGGTGTAGGCTCAAATTGTAGCCGACTGGGTCGGTAACACCGTACTGGATGTAAGATGGCCGCATAGCAGCCTCGGTTGTGTTCTCCTCTAGTCCAGTATAGCCAGCAATCCAGGGAAGTCTCCGGTATGGCACCTACCTTCTCGGAGGTGGTACTGGCTGGTCGGAGCATGCGCTTTGGCCCCTCCGACTCAGCCACCCATACCAGATTACATAAAAAAAAGGGACGACGACGCTCTACAACCGGACTGTCTCTTTCTAAAGCGCGACAGGCATTATTTGTTTTCGGGAACTGTACCTCAACCGCACGCTTCAGTGACTATAGTAACACGCGCATGCATTAACTGCACCAGGCAATGCATTTAATAAATAAATCCAATGTGCTTAATTAACCCCGGTGTGACCGGACACTGCGGTTGTGGTCTAAACTTCAGCTACACTATTCTGGCAGATATTTGTATTTTTTTTTTTTATGGAAACTGACACGGTTGGCTACATCACCTACAACATCCGTGATGTCAGCCCATAACACCGGGTGAACTTGGTGCCACGTCAGTGCTTCCCTTCGGTCGTGCCGGCTACACTGAACTGGACGGAAAACACAAACTTTTTACATAGCCGTTTCGACCGACCTTTCATTCAGTGCGGTGGTACCAACCCGGGCGGGTTAAACCCTACCACCTAGTAATATAAGAAGGGAGTCATATCCCTTAGTCGCCTTTTACGACATACACGGGGAGAGATGCAGCGGGGCTATTCTTTTAAGGTACCGGCCCCACACGGTACATGTATGTACCTATGATATATTTTTATCTATTTATTTATATTTATGTTGTATAATTTGTTGAAATTGTCCACATCATTCTCATTTGTTCTCTGCCACTCCACACTCATTCATGATAGCCCAAACGTTGGCTGGAGGAGAACGCCTACGTTAAGTTGTACGTTTTGCAAAATTTTAAAAGGCAATAAACATATTTTGATTTGTTATTTTATTCATATCTGGGAAGCTTTTGCCCGCCGAGATATTTGCGTTTAGATAATATATTTATTAGCGGCACGGCTCTAAAGATCCGAGCTTCGAATGCGGCCGACACGTACACAAATAAAATTTTTCAGACTTAATTTATGTGCACAGCTATACACCAGCTGATTCACCGTTCGTAAAACTGTAGGTCTCACGTTCCACAACAAAGATACAGGTAGGCCAAAAGTAACCTGAGTTGCTTCGAGAAAAGGATGGTACGGCCGTGTTTGCTTGACTTGGCGGGGGCACTACTGTGCCCCCAGATAAAAAGCGTACAACAGGCTGGGCGCGTGACATGATTACGTCTGCGACCTGCTACCCCTAGGGGCGCCGGGCGGCCCCCCACGACCCGCGCGCTACAAATCACGGAACCCTACACTCTAAAGCCGGAGTCGACCGGACCTTGCCCCCGTAGTCGAAGAGTTAGACGCTCAAACTCTGATTCAATTGTGCTTATTGTGAAAGACAAAAATATATCATCTTAGGGTGCCTTCTTCTAACGAAGGTTGGCTAACATTAAAGCGATCTCAACCTTCGAAAAGCCCGGAAAAGAAACCCCGTGCTGCGGTTGTACCGTTGGCGCACTTCCTTCAGCCAAGATATTATGCGGAGTCTTTCAGGACTTCATTTGCCTTGAATTCCCCCTGGATAGATAGAATCGATAGAAATATGGTAATGCTCTAATTGTTTTTTACAAAAAACAAACGAATATTTTTAATGAGGACGAAAAGGTGGACTCATCCCTTAAGCTTTCTTCCAGCCAAACAATGAATGTTTGAGAGTAGCACGTAGCGAATCAATTTGAATGTGAGGATCCCTTCCCTATCATAAAAATGAGAGATCTGTCTGTTTAGTTTTATTCATAAACGTCTTATCAAGATCACCTTAGAACCTGCAATTTTACATCACAATAGCTCACGCGCCGTCTTAACGAAAAGGATATTCACTGAGCGCCATTTACCACCACGCAAATGTTTAGATCAAAACGTGATCAGGCTGATATGTTAAAGAGTAACAGAGAGACAATACAGACACTATCTAACACCATCTATCATAATCACGGGTTAACTGAAAGTAATAACTATTAGTCTAGTGTAAGTCCGTCTTTGAGCGATATATATTGTTATCTCTGTATGTACGTTCATTTCGAGTTATTGATTTATTCATAATCATATTCATGTTTTTATTCATCCATTTGGTATCAAAGTACACTCGGATAAGACAGGCATACATCAATAAATTCAAAATAGGTATCAATTTACCATAAAATAATTTCTCAAATTTTATAATGATAATTAGGCATTATTTTAAAAATGTTGTTCTTTGAGCAAACACATTATTATTGGTGTGCGATCAAATTCTATGAAATCTGTATGACGTTCATCTCATCACAAACTGCTTTATACCTACTTAACCCAGCAATCTAACCCGCTCACTATCAGCCCTTTGACCGCACGGACCCGCCTCCGCACTCCGGGACTCCGGACTGAACAAATTGCTCAAACTATTCAGCTCTACTCAAACGACAGTTTGTTCGCGGCCGCCGCCCCCGCGACCCCGCCGCACCGCCACCGCGGTCACATGTTACGTAACCATTTGGCATTTGTAAACGATTGGTTACCGCTTCATCGGCGGCGGCGGCGCGGCGGTATTACTCTTTTTCTCTTAAATTTCTGCGGAGATTTCATTGAGGTTTTATTGATTCCGTTGGGGTGGGAATATAATTACGTTGACTTGAATGAAATATTTAGATTGTATATGTTATGTAGCATACAGTATCGTTTTTTTTTTATGGAAACTAACACGGTTGGCTACATCACCTACAACATCCGTGATGTCAGCCCTTAACACCGGGTGAACTTGGTGCCACGTCAATGCTTCCCTTCGGTCGTGCCGGCTACACTGAATTGGACGGAAAACACAAACTATTTACATAGCCGTTTCGACCGACGTTTCATTCAGTTCGGTGGTACCAACCCGGGCGGGTTGAACCCTACCACCTAGTAAGGTAAGGGAAGGGACCTACAGTTTTACGTGGAATCTGAAACCCGGTCAGCTTCCAACGGTCGACGTATCGTGTGGGGTCAGTACTTAAAAATAATAGCCTCACTGCATCTCTCCCCGTGCATGTCGTAAAAGGGGACTAATGGATAAGGCATAAGGGCGACAGGCTATACACCTCTCACCTTGGCACGGTGCTTCCACCGAGTCATGCAGCAGGTGGGTCTTCGTGCCTTACTTGCTGCTTGATAGTTATCTTGTCCTAAAGGCATTCACGTCTCAGTTTCCTATACACGCCTCTCTCGAAGGACCCGAGACTACTTCATTTCTTCAGTTATTTTTAAAGTTGCGTCATATACCAACAGCGCCGCGGCGCCGCCGCAATGATAGCCTTTAATCCCCAGATTAGCTTAAACCCGGCTGAAACCCAAAATACAGTATAAACTGTCCCATCCATTTGTATACTAATTGCTTCCGGTCGATCTGAGTTTTATTGTGCTAATGTAACCCGTCGTTTCTGCTTATGCCATTGGAAAACAGGCGTAATGTTAAGTATTTATGCATGTGTGAAATCTGTGAACTGAAAGCGAGTAGCCTATTTTGGCGACTTGTGCAAATGGTCGCAGGGTTCGAATGCAAAGAGTTTATGTAATTTTTAGGGTTCCGTACCTCAAAAAAGTAAAAAACGGAACCCTTATAGGTTCCCTCTTGTGTCTGTCTGTATGTATGTATGTCAGTCTCTCATAGCCTATTTTCAACGAATTCTGTACATGTATAGAGTTCTATGATCCAATTACGGAAGTATAGCGTAAATGAACGAATTTCGATTTTGGAGGAAAATTTTTGGCGGACAAATTAAAAAGTAAAAAAAAAAATGTTTTAACTGCATCATGTGGAATTTCGTTGAAAAGGGCTCGTTATAAGGAATAAATTTTTTTTTATAACGTTTAAATGCATAGTTTAAAAGTTATTAAACAAAATATTAAAAAATCTACCATTTCCGCCCCCACCCAGGCAAGGAGGGGGGGCCCTCCCCCCGCCTTATCTCCAAGATTATCAAGTTTAAAATTTCGAAAAAAAAATCGGCCTTTCTTATTGTTTACAGGAAAACCTAAGCGAAAATCCTACTTCTTGAATTTCTGCCGGAAAACAGTATGATACGGAACCCTCTCGACGCGAGTTCTACTCGCTTGATCGCTTTTAAAAAATGTATTGTATACATACACGTTATACATCGTTTTACGGTAAAAAAAAACCGCCAGGAGGTCCGTACACCTAATAATGCTAAAAACGTTGACTGGAAGATATCTTCATGATTGAATAAGTCCGCCTTCTCTCCAAGAAAAAAAATGAACAAATCAAATACATAAACCACTCATCGCGGACGGTTTGTTCACATCAAACAGCTCTTCCGAGCACTCCCGACCGATCGTATGCAGAGCACCGATATCAGACAGCCTATATATCTTATTCCGCTCTCCGTACGGACTACCCGTGACCTTAGCTGCCTCTTAAAACCTGAAAACTTTCAGTACAAACTCTAACTAGACCACAGCAATAGTAAAATGACACGCTCACGTCTAGTCTGTGTGCGGTTTAGTGTAGAGTTCTTATACAGTAAACCGTGTCAAATTAAAATAAGAGTGGTGCAGTTAGAGATGCAACTCCATTCTGTCTTATGCACATAATTATTTTTATCGATAGGTCAAAATTATAGTTTATCAATCACTCACGGCCGCTTTCATGACCTTCGAATAAATATGTATATAGCTGTCGGTTAACTCCTGTCAAATGCATGAGAAATAGCACTTAAGAGAATGTAAAAAGTCGACGTTCCGATACACGAACATTGTACACTATTAATTAAAATATAGATAAATTAATATCGATTCGATTTTAGAATTGAGAATCGATTACTTTGCCTCGCGAGGCCTCATCGCGCGCCTCATAACTGCCATGGCGCCTCACTGAGCGCGGTTTCGCGGGGAGTGTGTTATTGGCTGTCTGGCTGTGTCTTCATTCGACTGACCGTTGGGTGCAACATCAGCCATCTATTCCCGTTCTCTAAAACTTTACGAGTATATGTAATTTTTTATTTCTAAATATATATATTAAACTTTAATATTTACATATTATTAATAAAATAGGAAATAAAATATAATTAAATTAACCTAATGAAGAACTAAAAGTAATTATTAACGTGTCGATACTTTGACATCGATATTATCGAGTATAATGACATCGATATTATCGAATATTTGATATAATATCGTCGCATCCCTAGATTTATGTGGGATTTACCAGTCCAGCCGCCGAGGGGCGCTCCATACGTCAATGTGTCCAAACTTCAACTTAGAAAATTAATGAGCAATGCCACAGTATGTGAGATGAGGAGAGTGCATAATATGAACATTTTCATTTTCGCTGTAATCACTCGTTATACAGTGTGTAATTCAATTATTCTATAGCCTTTAATGGGATTAATCAGTATCGGAAAATAAGTCGATTCGTAGAAAAAAATCACGACAAAATTCGAAAAAAAAGGTATTTTTTTCATACATATTCAAAAAATCATAACCTCAAAATGTATGGAGAAAGTTAGTATTTTTTTCTCGAAATTCCAAAAGTCGCAGAACAAAAGTAGTTAAGTTTGAGATACAGAATAATCCCCTGAAAGGCTATAGATTAATTTTATTACACCCTGTATACTCCTTACCTATAATAAAATCTAACGTCTGCTTTCTGTCTGAGTGTCTGAGTGTATGTATGTCTGCCTGTCCGCTTATAACTCGAGAACCACTGAACCGATTTTAATTAAAGAAAAATCTACGGATAGCTTGATTCTTCCCATCAACTATAGGCTACTTACTATCACGCTAAATGGCTTATGAGGTTAGCAGTGAAGTGAAATATGAGAGCGGGCGGAGCCGCGGGCACAGCTAGTATAAAACAAAACACCCGCCCGGGTTGCTACCACCGCACTGAATGAAACGTCAGTCGAAACGGCTATGTAAATAGTTTGAGTTTTCCGTCCAGTTTAGTGTGGCCGGCACGACCGAAGGGAAGCACTGACATGGCACCTAGTTCCCTCCGAGCACTCCCCATAGAATACGCAATAGAACACACTTAGGGCGCCGACATCCCTATCAAGCTGCAGTGGTTCTAGAACGTTGGATCGAGTCCAGAAGCGCTAGCTGGTATTTAGCTGAGCCGTCCCACGTGCGAGCAGTACTCCAAGCAGGACCTAATCTGCGATTTTATGCAGTACAATTTAAAGAAGAAAAAAAAAATTAAAAAACAATTTCCATCGTACAAATGTCTCGGAACAGGGACAGAGAAGAGAAAACGAAGACATTAATGCCATCTGCCGGTCGAGTCGAAGTCTCACTTGGACGAGAGTTTAATTCGGAATCGGTGAAGTTTCGCTCGGAACTCTAAACATTCCTTGCTCCAGTTTACTTTTCGTGTCATACAGCGTGTTTTCTGGCGCGTTCGTTTTCACTTGGGGGTACTAGGCAAAACATCACATCATATTATCCTAATTAAAGCCATATTTCAATAGATATAACTATAATTTATATGCTTATAGTATAGTTAGGTAAAGATTCCAGGTATAATGCGTGATAAGATTATTGTAATATAATGTTGTGAATTCTCTGAAAAATAAGTGGGTGAAAAGTGGTAAAAACGTTCGAAAACGCATTTGCTATTTTCGTTACAAATACGTCCATACAAAAAACGCTCGCTCGGTTCAAGAGATACAGCCCTCGGACAGACGGACAGACAGAAAGACAGACGGCGTAGGCTTAGTAATAGGGGCCCGTACGACGGATACGGAACCCTAAAAACACAAATTGTTCAAGAGTAATTTGCTAACATATCCTTACCTATAGTAAAATCCAACGTCTGCTTTCTGTCTGTCTGAGTGTCTGTCTGTCCGCTTATAACTCGAGAACCACTAAACCGATTTTAATAAAACAAAATTCTACGGATAGCTTGATTCTTCCCATCAACTATAGGCTACTTACTATCACGCTAAATGGCTTATGAGGTTAGCAGTGAAGTGAAATATGAGAGCGGGCGGAGCCGCGGGCACAGCTTGTATGCAATAAAATATAGTAACCGTATGGCATACAAATTATGTTGACGGCCGCGGAGGCGGGATGATTTTTTCATTTAATTCGACAACCGACAGGAGTGTCTTGGCTCGACGTATTCTACGTTTTTGCTGTCGTGACAGCTTTCCTCTTTTTTTTTATACGGAACTCTTAAAATAAACGAAGCACCCTGGAAGCCGAAAGGAAATCCAATACCCCGATTTCACAACGCAAAGATGAATCTAATTTGGCGGGAAGTGTTTGCGAAGTTTTATCAAAAACCGTTAAGGCGACTTTTTAATGTTAGATTTGGCCCAAATTATTTTAAAAGGCGGTTGAAGAAAAACGTTGCGTTCATATAACCCAATTTTTATAACTGTGCACTTCGAGCTGTCAAAGTTGTTAGGTTGGCAGGACTGAATCACCCCCCCCCCCCCCCCCCCGCTTACTTCCTCACCTCTCCGCCGACGCCTATCAGTACACACACACACACACACAGCAAGGGTATGCACTTATTGGCGTCGGCGGAGAGGTGAGGAAGTAAGCGGGGGGTGAATTCAGTCCTGCCAACCTAACGAATTTGACAGCTCGAAGTGCACAGTTATAAAAATTTGGTTATATGGTCTATCAATCCCGATTGCGCTCGCTCTTCGCGGCTCGGTCGGTCGTTCCGTCAGTCAGTCAGCTCCGCTCGCTCGCTCGCTCAGTCAGCTCGTTCGTGATTCATAATGGCAAAACAAACATTCGAGTCGGCGGCACTGAGCAATGGAGCGCAGTGCGCGCGATTATATGGTGAATTTTGTAGTTTTTGTTTGATTAAAAATTATTAGGATTTGTTTTTTTTTTTCAAATAATGCTGCTTTAGTGTCTAGAAAATTAAATTCCCTATACAATGACATTAATTTTATTCCAAAATAATTATCCAGTGTGGAGCTAGCTCGACATAAGAAAATAAAATAGAGTCTCATATTCAGAATTTTTTTTCACCATGAAAAAATACTGTAAATTTAAAAAGCCTGCTTCAGTATTTAGTACACATTATCTAGTTCAAAAAATTGTTTTTTTCATATTATGTACCTGATAAAACTATATTTTTGTTTGAAGTTTTAAAAAATATAACACTTTTCGTTGTTTTGCCATATCAATCCTCGTTCAGTTCGATTCGAGCTTATCAACATCGTCGGTGGCTCCCTCCGTCGTCGCTCCGTATGTATTCGTTCGCTCACTACACAAGATAAGAATCCATCACTGAGTCAAAATGATCCTCTGAACCAAGTGAACGAGCAAGTACAGTTCCCTCAAAACTTAAATGCCGCTCGACCTACCTGCGCCGTCAACGAATTTTAGGTCATCACTCTTAGATCACAGGGTAGATAATTGCTTCACTGCACATGCGCGAACCCAAGATTGGAGCGGCATTAAAGTCTACCCTATGCTCTACGAGTTATGACCTAAAATTCGTTGACTGCGCAGGTAGGTCGAGCGGCATTTAAGTTTTGAGGGAACTGTACAAGACTACTGTGAGACAGAAGGGTTCACTGACGGTCGACTAGCTAGCGGTCTCTGTGGCCCATAAGCAGCTTCAGGTATTATAATTAATTTCGTTTCTTTACAGGGCGCGCGCGCGAGGGGCGCAAGCAGCCTTCTTTGTTCTGTGACAACACCGATTACTCTGCTTAGCCCGATTGTCGGGATTCGGCGTGTGTGATATGTATGTATGTATGAATACTTATTCCGCGGCAAGGTGGCAAGGAGAACAGATAGATTTCATACAAAAAGCCGAACGGCAAGCGAGCGACGCGGCGGCGACCAATCAAAGTGGATCATTCATTGACCAATGGCGAGGCTACACGCTAATCGGTGCGTTTCTTTGCTGCTCAGAGCAGGCAGGTCCCTATCTGATAATAATGCCAAACTAATGTAGGTTGGCACGAAACGTGGCTCCGGCCGGACCTGCGAAGTTAAGCTAATGGGGTTAGATAGAGGAACGGCTGACTCGTTCAAACGAAACAAAGGAGCTGCAGCTTGGGCACGAGCCGTTTCTAAATCCATCCACAACAAAGAAAATGCTAAACCGCAGTTAAATGTAAAGTTCAAATATTTAAAGCGCAAAGACTTTAACAAAAGTATTTCGGAAGCGACTGAAAATGTTAACGGCCGGTTTAACCTTTGTATGGAATTTTGCAGCTGTGTGAGAAAACATCTTGTAGGTATGCGAAAATTTCTATTCAAATCGGCGGCGGCGCGGAGGAGACCGGGAGAAACAGGAAATTCTAACAGGGCGTGTTAACTTAGCGGTGCAAATGTGTTGTTGTTGTTGTTGTTGTTTTGGTTTGGGGTTGGCTCTAGGCCTGCAAACTAATCCCGCTTGGTTGGGGGACCTTCTTGCAAAACCCCGCAGTCTCCAGCTACCCCAGCCAGCCTATGTCTTCCATGAAAGCCACAAGTCGACAAGTCTGCAGGCCGCTTATCCCTCAGTCGCCTTTTACGACATGCACGGGAAGAGATGCAGTGGGACTATTCTTATTAAGTACCGACCCCACACATTACAAGGTGCAAATGTGTTTAAAGAAGATCGGATGAACCCGCTACAAGTTCTGGCAAAATAATAAAATGCCGGTAGAAGTAGTAAATTTATTTTCATTCTAAATAATATGCGTGTCCCTAGATGCCGCTATTTCGCCGTTTCACGAAAACTTTTTAAAAAGGGGCGTCAAAAGGCTCCTGTCAGGCCGGCATGGCATTCGAAAATTCGCATTGACACCTATATACCTGTAGGTGAAGCTTTCAATATAAAAACAATACATACATATACATATCACGCACGCTGAATCCCGACAATCGGGGTAAGCAGAGTAATCGGGGTTGTGCTGCATGAACTCTGGTAAATTACAGCACATCACCGACCACCACGTTTCGCAAAGCATTCGAACAAGATTCAATCGATCAAGCAGCAAGTAAGGCACGAAGACCCACCTGCTGCATGACTCGGTGGAAGTACCGTGCCAAGGTGAGAGGTGGCGAACCTGTCGCGCTTTAGCACGGCATCTTGTCCTTATCCCTTAGTCGCCTTTTACGACATGCATTGGGAGAGATGCAGTGAGGATATTCTTTTTAAGTACCGGCCCCACACGATACAATCTTGCCGATTATTAGCTTCTTGCTTGATTGTTGATAGTGTCAGAACTTGAATGGGTGTCAGTTCGAACGTTGAGGCTTACCTTAGTTCGGATTCCACGTTAAACTGTAGTAGTTCCCTTCCCTTACCTTACGAGTACTATTGGTTATGTCAAGTTTAACCTGACCAGATTGGGACCACCAGCGCACTGAATGAACAATCGATCGTAGAGGCTATGTAAATGGTTCGTGTTTTCCGTCCGGTTCAGTGTAGCCAGCACGACCACAGGGAAGCACTAGTTCACCAAGGCGTGATGGGCTGACATCACGGGCGTTATATATAGGTGATGCAGCTAACCGTGTCAGTTCCATAATAAAAACGTATACCGAAAATGTTTTCCATTACAAAAATGCGACCCCAGAAACAGGACTATTCAATCCCAAAAATGACCTATTCAGTAGTCATGAATAACAGCCGTTCGCCCGAGTGCATGCAAATGTTGGCATCAATCAAATAGGCCGCGCGGCGGCCTGTCTAAATTTAACCTCCTCCACTCCACGGAGCCGGGCTGGCTAGACCAGGGCTGGGGCGTGAAAAGAACTCTGAACTGCATCCAAGCAAGGGTTGCCAACCGTCGCGGAAATCCGGGAGTCTCCCGGATTCAGCCCCCATCCATCAACAATCTCCCGTCTGTCGGAATCACGCATTTTTTTATGGCTTCCGAATTGGGTGGCTGTGCCCGAGGTCGAAGCCTCAGGCGCAGCGGATTTCACCCCCGAGGAGGTGGCAGTCCGGCTTGGAGGTGGACTAATGTGGCTGGGGAAAGGCTATTAACCCGCGATTTGAAGATCCGTGGATTGCAGGAGTGGGGAAAAATATTCCCCGGGAGCTCGTTAGGTGCGGCATAAGAACGATTTAGAGAATCGTGCAGTTCGAAGAACTCTTCTGTCGACTACAAAGGGGTGTTCCGAGAGATTATGGCGGCTTCGGCGAAGGCGAACAGCAGGATGCATAAAGGTCCCGGAAAGTTTCTGGAATGTTCTGCCCCGGGCAAGTGGAATCCCTCATTCCCTGCCTTCCAACCTATCTCCGCAGAACACGTCTCAGAGAATCTGAACAACTTTTGTTGTTGACATTGTTCTTTTGAGAACCCATCGTTCCTCAAAGTCTTTTCTCTGTCGCACCGCTAGGGTGTGAAATTGTCTGCCGGCGAGTATTTCCGAATTCCTTCAACATGAAGTTATTCGAGCGTCGTCGTATTAAGTAGCAGACAAGATATTCATGTTGTTCAAGATACCCAGTTCACCCGGTGTTATGGGCTGACATCACGGCTGCTGTAGGTGATGTAGCCAACCGTGTCAGTTTCCATAAAAAAATTGCATCTAGCTGAGCGTGGTTTCTCACGATTTCAAACATCATTCAACGCCAAAGAATTATACGATTTCGCCTCCACGGTCTCGCCCGCTACTTGGACAAGCGGTTGCCCGTCAAACGCGCAAGAGAGGGTTTCCCCGGCTAGACATCCGTTCCTAAATTTAAAAGGCGCCCGGATATTTCCGGTCTAGACTGAAATTTAGAACTAGACTTGAAATGTAGAGCGCTTTGCTTCCAACGGGCCGCTGCTCTCTGGAGGAGAACGAGCGAGCGCGGGAAATATTTTTGAAAATAGAACTTCAACGTTCGACAGAATGAAGAATGAGCTGCGGCTAGAAGCGAAATGTATTTCTTTCAGAGGAAAAATGTTGTACGTGAATTTAAATACAATAACTCGGTAAGCGAAAACCGATGCTAGTACAAGCGGACACGGTTTATTTTTGTTCGGTGCGATATTACTGTATGAAACAGAGAGGTTAGGTTGTCACAATGAAGTGACATAACGTTAGTAAATTTTGTTATTTTGGCTATTATTATTATACAAGCTGTGCCCGCGGCTCCGCCCGCTCTCATATTTCACTTCACTGCTAACCTCATAAGCCATTTAGCGTGATTGTAAGTAGCCTATAGTTGATGGGAAGAATCAAGCTATCCGTAGAATTTTGTTTTATTAAAATCGGTTCAGTGGTTCTCGAGTTATAAGCGGACAGACAGACAGACAGAAAGCAGACGTTGGATTTTATTATAGGTAAAGGATGTAGATAGTGTCCGTATGTATGTCTTCAAATTGTTTTTAGCGAAAAGATAATGACATTTTTGTAGCATTTTTTTTTTTTTTTTTTTTTTTTTTTTATGGAACCTGACACGGTTGGCTACATCACCTACAACATCCGTGATGTCAGCCCATAACACAGGGTGAACTAGGTGCCATGTCAGTGCTTCCCTTCATTTCATGTCGGCTACACTAAACTGGACGGAAAACACGAACTATTTACATAGCCGTTTCGACCGACGTTTCGTTCAGTGCGGTGGTACCAACCCGGCCGGGATAAACCCTACCACCTAGTAAGGTAAGAAGGGAAGGGACCTACAGTTTAACGTGGAATCCGAACCACGGTCAGCCTCCAACGGTCGAGCGGTCACCCATCCAATCACTGACCGCGCTCAGCGTTGCTTAATAACAGTTGACTAACCAACCGCGCCACTGAGCTACCGAGGCTGACGAATTTTCTTATCCCTTAGTCGACTTTTACGACATGCGACGGGGAGAGATGCAGTGGGGCTATTCTTTTTAAGTACCGACCCCACACGGTACAAATGGCATAATGGAGATTTCTCAAAATTGAATGTTGTAGTTTTTAGTATTATTATTTTATGTTTTCAGTAGAAAACGGAATAACAAATGAATGTCGCAAAAACAAGTGAACATCGGAAGCTCACTACATACATAGTTATTCCGTTTCTTTTTTGTTTTTTTTTCAATGTATTTTTTAAAATTATTTTTTTTATTGAAAGCGCGATATCTGGCGCCGCGGTGTCTAACGACGCCTATGGGCATTCGGTGTTTCTATTCGCAGGATTTAGGATTTGAATATCGCATATTCAAATTCTAAAACTATCAGTACGATAGCTAAACTTGTATATATGCTATCAGTAATACAGACAATAATATTTTCCGTATGCGGGCTGCCAACAACTTTCAATTACGACGTGCCGACAGACATTTTTTATTAAGAATTTTGCTTTCGTTTTTGCCAGGGTTTCTCGCTAAACAAAATATAATCTTAACAGGCCATAAATTACTCAGCATAATGTACTGGAGAGATATATTAGCAAAAATCACTGCCTATTTAGTCAAGCAATGCTCCGCCGCGAATCTGAGACATCATATTTTCATCTTCCAAGCGACTACGAGGAGAGAACGAGCAGTGTCCGCAGAGAAATATTTATTTTTTTATATACATACATACCACACGCTGTATCCCGACAAGTGATGTAAGCAGAGTAGTCGGTGTTGTGCTGCAAGTACTCTTGTCAAGCACAACATCGACCGCCAGGTTTAACAAAGTATTAGGACAAGATATACCTAACTATCAAGCAGTAAGTAAGGCACGAAGACAGCAGGTGGGTCTTCTGTGGATCATGCATGACTCCGTGGAAGGACCGCGCCAACAAGGTGAGAGGTGGCTAACCTTTCACCCTTTAGCGCGACATTTTTATATGTTAGTACTAAGCATGTACTCGCTTTATATTTTTTCACGAGATTGGTAGAGAAAGTCTATTTAGGTAGGTTTAGGTTTTTTTTTATGGAAAGCGCGACATGTAGCATATTTACAGATATACGAGCAGGTGTCTCACGATGCCCATGGACATTCTGTATGCACGGGGATTGCGATTGAACACCCACGCATACACATTTTACGCTCCTTTTGAAAAAGCCCAGTTACGCATACCTACGCACCCTCTCCGACCAGCCAATATCACCAGCGAGAAGGTGCCGCACCGGAGACTTTTCTGGCTATTCTGGATTAGAGAAGAACACAGGCGAGGTTGCTAACTCTAAAGTAAAATAAAAAATAATAATAACCGACCAATTACGTGGTGGTACGGAAACTTCGGTGCGCGAGTCCAACTCGCACGGCCGGACCACAGATAATAGTATAATATTATGACGGTAGCGCCAAAACTACACATTAGAACTAAAGTTGTCATTTCCGTTTCTTGAATTCGCAAGTGTGTCACCGTTTATAGCATCTTATATCGACCTCTTATCATATAATCTGGAATCTATATAAGACGCATTTTACTCCATAACTAATAAGTACCATTTGACGTTTCAACAATTCAAAGATTTTATACGAAATACCGACTCTACACTTTTCCATTCTCTCTTCGGACAGATAGATGTGACAAACGGTGCCCCATCTGCTCCGTGCCGCATTAATCATACAATGTTTTTATATTAATTTTTTCATAAGTCATTATTTATGTTTATTCGCGGATATAGTGGCGAGTAGTTGTGGGCGGCATGGCACCTCTTCTGCGCTGCAGCGCTTGGCAACATTTTCGTAGTCACTCAATTTTTAGGTTTCCGTATCCCGTACGGAAGCCTATTACTAAGCATCCCCCGTCCGTCCGTCCGTCCGTCTGTCCGAAGGCTGTATCTCTTGAACCTTGTAATAGGTAGCCCGTTGAAATTTTCACAGAATATGTGTTACTATGGCCAATATAACAACAAATAAGAAAAATATGAAAATGTTAAAAATTAAGGGGGGCTCCCATACAACAAACGTTCGAAAAATCGATTAGTCACACTATTGAATAATAGATGGCGCCACAGGCTTTTATACATTGCATTGTTGAAAGACAAAAGATAGCCGCTCAATTGCCAACGACCTCATTGAGGTGCTGTCATTTTCCCACCGCCAATTGCCATCGACCTCATTGAGGCTTCTCTCCGATCGTCCTACATATCTTCGAAATTCAAATTCGAAGACCATGCCACCTGAGCGGATAGGCTGATATTATTGATAGCGAATAGATACGGAAACCTCCGTGGGCGAGTAAAACTCGCACTTGACAGATTTTTTTTGTTTTCCTTTCTCATCTGTTTTTGTTTTCATTAAGAACTAGAATATCGCGTTAGGCAAGCAAGAGTAAAATATTCTAACAACATTTTTCTACTAAAAAAAAGACGTAAATGATTCATGCTTACGAGAACTCAGCGATAAAATCGCTTAACAAATTCACATCTGTAGACTCACGTTCTTCTATGAAAATATTAGAGCGGTTCGCGATTTTTGAAGCGATGCGATTTTAGCTTGTTTCACACGCTAGTTATGAGTCACTTCAACCGAATAGTTGTGGTAATTTATTAACATCGTTTGTTCATTATTTGTCTCGTTTATGCTTAGGATTGCGGTGAAGAAACTGACGCGGAAACCTAAAAAAACCAGAATGTTTCCGGTGACTACCAGCTGAAATATCCAGTGACAAGTAGAATTTAGAACCACTGCAACACCGTGGGGATGTCGGCTCCCTAAGTGTGTTCTATCGCTTATTCCATGGGGAGTGCTCGGAGGAGCTGTTTAATGCGATCCCGCCGTCCCCTTTCCACCTCCGCACCACGCGCACTGGGCAGGGATTGCATCCCTATACGCTGGACTTACCGCGGATGCGTACCAATCGATTCTTCAGATCTTTCCTCTACAGAACCGGTAAACTCTGGAACGCTCTCCCTGCCCATATATTTCCCCCCAAGTACAGTCTCGGGTCCTTCAAGAGGGGCGTGAATGGGCACCTATCAGGCCGGCATGGCATTCGCAACCCCCGCATACGACCGAATGTCCACGGGCGTTGTTACACACCTTATGGGTGGCTCGACGCCATATGTCGCGCTGTCAATAAAAAAAAAAAGGACGTTTTGTTTCTTTTTACCGACTACGGCGAAGAAAAAATTAGAAATTCGTATCATTATTCTTAATAACTGTCGCACGACCTAAACTTTCGTCGCCACATCGAGAGCAAGGACAAGCTGTCTTCCTCGCTGGCTTCTAAAAAGCTGGGCGTACTCAATAAGGTGCGACGGTACTGCACGCCGGACCAACGGCTGCTTTTGTATAAATCGCAGATCAGGTCTTGCTTGGAGTACTGCTCGCACCTGTGGGATGGCTCTGCCAAATACCAGCTTGCTCCTCTGGACTCGATCCAGCGTCGAGCCGTGCGACTAACTAGTGGGATGACCCCGAAGTGTCCCACAATCTACTGCAACTCCGTAGCAATGTCCGGCTCCCTATTTCTGTTCTATCGCGTCATATAATGTCCATAGGCGTCGTTAGACAGCTTATGCGTCTCCAAATAAACGACTTTGTTTCTTTTAATACAAAGAATTAGGTGTTTCATTTTGGCTGGTGAATGGGTGGTCATCGAAAACTGATTCTGTATGGAAGGTGAAAATAAAAAATGTTTGACAATTTTTTTAATGCCATAATAAATTTTAAAAAAAAAACTTCCAATTATTATTGATACAGATTTTCTTTTAATACACAGAATTGGGTATTTAATTTTGGGTGTTCATTTTATTTTTATTTTAAACTTTTAAAGAAACAAACAGTTACAATATCGAAAACTGATTCTGTATGGAAATGAAAATGAAAAATTTTTGCCATTTGTTTTTATGCCATAATAATTTATTTTTTTATGGAAACGGACACGGTTGGCTACATCACGTACAACGTCCGTGATGTCAGCCCATAACACCGGGTGAACTAGGTGCCATGTCAGTGCTTCCCTTCATTTCGCGCCATAAATAAACTTTCAAGTTATTATTCACACAGAGGTGCCGTGGGTATCACTCAAAATTTAATACGTTGTATCATCTGTTTCTCTTGTGTGATGAATTAAAAAAGTGAAAAAAGAAATGAGAATCCTCCCTCCGCATCCCTACATCTTCAGTTCGCATAATTCTGACGTAAGAATTTTAAATTGGAATATTAAAAGTGTTCGCTCTCGTCCCGGACACCCGCCGTGATTCCGCGACACTTTGCCGAGTTATGACATTGGCAAATGTGAAGTCAACGCTCTTTGCTGATATTTCAATGTATAATACATTCAGGTTGATGCTAGTTTGTTAAAAAAAAAACAAAACAAGAAAAACCTGTCACTAAGCCGATGCATACGGCAAATTCGTATTCACCTTTTTATATTACTTATAAAGAAGTCAGCCTCGATAGCTCAGTGGTGCAGACAGTCGACTGTTGCTATTGATTGTTAAGCAACGCTGGGCGCGGTCAGTACTTGGATGGGTGACCGCTCGATCGTTGGAGGCTGTTAAACTGGAGGTCCCTTCCCTTATTACCTTACTAGGTGGTAGAGTTCAAACCGCCCGGGTTGGTACCACCGCACTGATTGAACGGTCGGTCGAAACGGCTATGTAAATAGTTTGTGTTTCCCGTTAGATAATGAAGATAGGACGATTGTAGGGGAGGGGAGTCGCAATCGGCAAAAATCGATGATATAATATATTATAGACGGCCCCCATGTAGACGGGAGATTCATTTGATGATCTGGTGTCTCACACACTGACGACTTATCGGGTCACTCCATCGACATCCTATCCATTGACTGGCCCTTCCCGTACTTCATTCCCAAAAAAGTATGTTCTCGACCAAAGGATCTTATGATTTAGATTTAGATTTAGATTTTTTATTAATAATAATTTTTCATATTACACGTCATACAATAATTATTACACCTAAAAATATTTATATTATTATAGAATAATATAGAATTTTTGTGTATATAAAAAATAATATAAAATTCAACAATATACCAATTACATGGCCTTTTATTTGTTATCCTATTATCCTATTTATATTATTATTTCATGATATCATCACGGTCTAAGAACTCCTCTGCGGAATAGTATGCTTTGGTGACCAGAAACTCCTTGAGCTTAGATGAGAAGATACCGTCCGAAGGAGCATTTCGAATAGACTCACTCAGCCTATTCCAGATGGTGGGCCCAATCACAGTTACCGACCTTTCCGATTTTGTAAGACGATGCTTTACACTACGTAATTGGTCGCGAGATCGAGTCGGGTAGCTATGACTGACTCCGTTGATCTGAAATAGGCTGAGGTTACGTCTCACGTACTTAGCGACCTCCATGATGTACGCGCCTGGCAATGTGATGATACCGAGGTCCCGAAACAATTCACGGGCAGGAGTATCAAACGGTACTCTGGCTAAAATGCGAACTGCACGCTTCTGCATGCGAAAGACTCGATCACGCTCTGCAGCTCGACCCCACAGCTCGATTCCATAGGTCGCCAAAGAATGAAAATAGCCGTAGTATGCTTTGAGTAGATCCTCTATATCGAGCGTCGGGGCAAGCCGCGACAGTGCAAAACAAGCTCGACCGAGTCTGTCACACAGCTGATCGATGTGCCGCTCCCACTTCAGCCCAGAGTCCACAAACAAACCTAGAAATTTAACATTGTCTACCTGCGGGATTTCAATACCATCACACTTAACCGTAAGTTTGTTGCGGGGAACACCACGGAGGCAGAAGTGAACTACGTGAGTTTTCTCCAAGTTTAACACCATTCCATTCGAGCGGAACCATCCCACCAAGCCTCTCACTGCCGATGAAATTTTTTTCTGAAGGTCATCCACTGATGGCGCGTGTACAACTACGCTCGCATCATCAGCGAAGAGAACGAATTTACCTTCTGGTACTGCGGAGGGTAAGTCGTTTATTAGTATTAAGAAAAGGTAATTGCCGGCAGCTGAACCTTGCGGGACTGCGATGTTGCCAATTTTAGCAGGAGCTGATCGCACGCCACCACCGTCGACGACCTGTACCCGGTCTGAGAGGAAGGAGGCGATCAAGTTCAGAAACGGACCTCTGATTCCGTAGTGCTCGAGCTTGGCGAGCAGTAGCGGGTGATCTACTAGGTCAAATGCGCGGGATAAGTCACAAAAGACTGAGGCGACCTGACTCCCGGCCTCGAGATGATTCATCACCGTGTTCTGTAAATCACGAGCAGCATCCACGCAGGATCGACCCGCTTGGTACGCATACTGGTTTGGATTAAGAAAATTTTCATTGTCATAATATGCTCTTAACCTGCTGCACATGGCAAGCTCGAGCACCTTGGAGAACATAGGTATTATTGAAATTGGGCGGTAGTTTTTCATCTCCTCCTTCCTCCCTTTCCCTTTGTACACAGGTGTGACTCTTATGTTTTTCAAGGAGCTGGGATAATGACCTTTACGAATACAACAGTTCAGCTGATTGCAGATTACCTCGATTACTACAATAGGCATAGTATGTAGGAGGTGACAGGGCATTTCATAAAAATCTTTTGTAGGTTTTTTTTTTATTTGCGCAATGGTTTCAATCATCTCATCGACAGTGAGCGGCAGAAAGCGCAAGGAGCGGTCGGCGCACGGTGTGAATAGCGCCAAATATTGCAACGCTGCGGGAACGTCAGTATTTACAGCGTAGTTATCAGCTGTATGGATGTAGAATTTATTTAGTTCACTAGCGAGCCGCACGGGTGCGTCATCACCGCGGTGTCCGACCACGCTCTCCATCAAGATGTCGAGCGGATCACATTTACTCTTCTTTCTACATGTCTCTGAGCCTATCACGTTCCACACCGCCTTGGCAACGTTAGTACTTTTCACTATTGTGTTTCTTACAAAGTTTTTACGTTTAGAAAGTAGCATATTACTATATGATGCCTTATATGAGTTTAATGATTGACTAACAAGGGTGTTGGTGGAAAATTTTTCGTGCAAGTAATACAACTCCGAGAGTAAGTACCTGACCGTGATAATTTCATCATCTACCCATTTTAAAACAGGTTTTCGTTCGGGTACACATTTAACAGGGAAATGATTGTCAAATAAGTGTTTTATCACAGTCATGGTTTTGTTGAAGGTCAGATCAACAGAGATCGAACACATGTGTTTTAAAATTAGCGTATTCCAATCATACATACACAGGGCTTCAATAAAACTGATGGTATTTTGTTCACTAAATATTCGTTTTTTAACTGTGGGGTTTTTATTACAGATTTTATATGTTATATAATTAAGTTTAATTAATTGAGCGTCATGATCAGAGAGACTAGATTTGTAAGGCTCAATAGATATGTCAGAGCTTGGCCAATCTGTGTATGCGTGATCAATTAGTGAGGAGCAATCACCGCTTACTCTTGTAGGGAAATTAATAAGTTGCTGCATGTTATATTGAGATATGCAATCAATTAGGTCACATTTATTTTTTGATCGTTCTAATAAATTCACATTTAGATCACCAACTAAAATTATGTTTTTAAAATGCTCCTTTCTTTGGATTAAGTCAAATAATTTAGATAAACCAAAAAGCAACTCGTCAAATAAACCAATGCCTGATCTATATACACAAGCGATTATGAGTGGATAATCTACTAGTTCGATAGCACATACTTCAAAATTTAATTCAACAGATAATTTAGCAACATCATCTCTTTCTTTTGTTAGTATACCATCACGAGTATAGATACATACACCTCCATGGATGTGTTTTTCTCGACAAAACGAGGCGATAAGTCGATAGTTTAGTATTTTTATTTGCATTAGATCAGATGTTCTTTGCCAGTGTTCAGATAAACATAAGACGTCACAATGAAGTGATGATTGCAAGTGACTTTCAATGTCACGAGTTTTATTAGATAAGCATCTTATGTTTTGGTGAGCTATATAAATATTCGATCGACCTACCGCCACGTCAATTTTGCGGATGCGAGTGTGTGGAACGAAAGGATGTTTCTTCACATGAGATCCTTTCACAAGACAAACGCTGCACATGCAAAGATATAATTATAATTATGTACTAGCGTACTAGATAAATCACTCGGCCAACTAACGTTATGTTCCACCGAGTTGCGGTTCACGGTCCTCAAGTCTCTTAATCGAGCGCGAGACGCCGCAGCGCGCAGTCGCCGCCTGCCTGCTGCGATCGCGCCTCGCCTACTTTAAACTAATCCATTTACACATCTTCGTCGATGGGAAGGTGCGACGGCGAATCTGGAGATGAAGTGTTAGAATGAAAAGACAATATGCACACCGACGCACGAGTTTGATCGTTCTCCCTACCCCTTGCCTCTCTCCCGCACGCTTCCCGCCCCGCGCGAGCCCCCCACACCGGCCGCCAGACCGTCTCCCGCACGCTTCCCGCCCCGCGCGCGCTCCCCTCTTCCGCTCGACTCTGCGCTCCGCCTCCCCGCTACCTTACACCAATAATACCTCAGCCGCTGGAACACCGCTTCTCTGTATATTTCTTCGGAGCGATAACTCTATATAATATTTCCTCAAAGTGCACATGGCGTCTCTCAAGCGTGTTGCTAGGCTGTCTAGCCCGTTGATACGACGTTTGAAGACACCAGACAAGGATTCGGGAAACACACTCGCCGGGAGACAGTTCGACACCCTAGCGGTACGACAAAGAAACGATTTTGAGAACCGTTACGTCTTACGTTATGAATTATTATTAATTTCCGTGGCTTTTTCTGGATATTGCTTTTGTCCTTTAGAATACGACAATTCATTTTTAGGCAGGTTATTCACTCGTTGCCCGCGCGCACACATCTGCACCCGTGTCGCGCCGGACGGCGACTGAGTGCGGCTGTGTGACAATCACACACTTTACGGGGGACACGGGCGCAAAGTAAAAGTAAAGTAAAAAAGTTTTTTATTTGTGTCTAAAACATTACATTACAGCTTCACATTGTACAAAATAATGTTTAATTACATGTTCTAGATTTAATACATTCATTAAATCACTCCCACCTAAACTGGCCATTAATGGCTGTACTATAGGTGGTTGATATTATCCATATCACTTCTATCTACCTAGTTAGCGAGAAACAACTCACAGCACACATCTACCCTTTACACTACACAGTTTTTACTTTTTACACTTTACACTACACAGCTTTACACTACAAGTACACTACATAATATCTAGGTTGTATTTAATATCCATAAGTCCTGCAATTGAAGTAGTTCGGCGATTTAGAGCGGCGGGTGGCCGAGTGGTTTGAGCATCGGCTTCTCATGCGGGAGGTCCGAGGTTCGAATCCGGTCGGCGTGTACCAATGAGTTTTTTCTGACGAAAAAATTTACGTGCATACCTACACCTGCTGCTTCACCGTTCGGAACCGGTGTAAAACTGTAGGTCCCTTCCCTTGCACCTTACTAGGTGGTAGACTCAAATCGTAGCCGACTGGGTTTTTACCACCGTACTGGATGTAAGATGGCCGCATAGCAACCTCGGTTGTGTTCTCCTCTAGTCCAGTATAGCCAACAATCCAGGGAAGTCTCCGGTATGGCACCTACCTTCTCGGAGGAGATATTTGCTAGTCGAGCATGTGCTTTGGCCCCTCTGACTCAGCCACCCATACCGGATTACATAAAAAAAAAAAGTTCGCTTTCAAGGCGGACTGACACCTCCTGGCAACTCGTCATCCAATCCAAATAATATAAATATATACATACATAGCGTCTCGCCTGTTTCCCGGTGGGATAGGGAGAGACAACGGATCTCCACGCGTCACGTTCCTGGACACACCTCTGTCTGCCGCCTCTTCCACTGTCATAATTTTCTTCATGCATGCTCGTCGTTACGTACGGGTAATATAAATAATGTTTTTAATAACTTACTTACTTATCCATAGTTAAAGTTAATCTCATGATCGCACCAACACTTACCTGCAACGAAAAAGAACATAAATTAGAACATTGAATGTTATGAATTTAATTATTTTTTATTTATATTGAATATGATTTTGATTTCTAAGTTAGTCTTATTCTGTCACATAATGGAATGTGTATTTTTATTGAATAAAATGTGTTAGGTATTATTTTGCACCCATATCAATACACTACGTAGGTATGTCAATACTGTCAGTGCGTATTGACATCAGTATACTGACGGTAATATTGATCGTTCACGGGCGATCTAAATATAGGTACAGTAAATAATGCACATCGGACTTTAGAAAGAGACAATCCGTCGTCCGTGCGACAGGGATGTCGCACAGAGACGTGCGAGTTCGTGCGACAGGGTTGTCGCACAGAGACCTGCGAGTTCGTGCGACAGGGATGTCGCACGGAGGCGTGCTAGCTCGTGCGACAGGGATGTCGCACGGAGGCGTGCGAGTTCGTGCGACAGGGATGACGCACAGAGTTGTGCGAGTTCGTGCGACAGGGATGACGCACAGAGACGTGCGAGTTTGTGCGACAGGGATGTCGCACAGAGACGTGCGACAGGGATGTCGCACAGAGACGTGCGAGTTCGTGCGACAGGGATGTCGCACGGAGGCGTGCTAGCTCGTGCGACAGGGATGTCGCAGAGGCGCGCGAGTACGTACGACAGGGATGTCGCACAGAGACGTGCGACAGGGATGTCGAACAGAGTTGTGCGAGTTAGTGCGACAGGGATGTCGCACAGAGACGTGCGAGTTCGTGCGACAGGGACGACGCTCTACAACCGAATTATCTCTTTCTAAAGCCCGATGTACGTTACTTACTGACGCGTACGATATGTATTAATTAAACTGTTTTATGATAGAATAAGAATAAGAATAAAATATTTTTATTTACACAAATACACATTTTACATTGTTCTTACATTAAAATACATTTAATCTGAACCTAAGTGCAATATGTAAATAGGTAGCGGCTCAGCATATGCCGCGGCTAGGATTGCGCCCAGCTGACGCTGTTTACATTGTTCTTACATTAAAATACATTTAATCTTAACCTAAGTGCAATATGTAAATAGGTAGCGGCTCAGCATATGCCGCGGCTAGGATTGCGCCCAGCTGACGCTGTTTACATTGTTCTTACATTAAAATACATTTAATCTTAACCTAAGTGCAATATGTAAATAGGTAGCGGCTCAGCGTATGCCGCGGCTAGGATTGCGCCCAGCTGACGCTGTTTACATTGTTCTTACATTAAAATACATTTAATCTTAACCTAAGTGCAATATGTAAATAGGTAGCGGCTCAGCGTATGCCGCGGCTAGGATTGCGCCCAGCTGACGCTGTTTACATTGTTCTTACATTAAAATACATTTAATCTTAACCTAAGTGCAATATGTAAATAGGTAGCGGCTCAGCATATACCGCGGCTAGGATTGCGCCCAGCTGACGCTGTTTACATTGTTCTTACATTAAAATACATTTAATCTTAACCTAAGTGCAATATGTAAATAGGTAGCGGCTCAGCGTATGCCGCGGCTAGGATTGCGCCCAGCTGACGCTGTTTACATTGTTCTTACATTAAAATACATTTAATCTTAACCTAAGTGCAATATGTAAATAGGTAGCGGCTCAGCGTATGCCGCGGCTAGGATTGCGCCCAGCTGACGCTGTTTACATTGTTCTTACATTAAAATACATTTAATCTTAACCTAAGTGCAATATGTAAATAGGTAGCGGCTCAGCATATACCGCGGCTAGGATTGCGCCCAGCTGACGCTGTTTACATTGTTCTTACATTAAAATACATTTAATCTTAACCTAAGTGCAATATGTAAATAGGTAGCGGCTCAGCGTATGCCGCGGCTAGGATTGCGCCCAGCTGACGCTGTTTACATTGTTCTTACATTAAAATACATTTAATCTTAACCTAAGTGCAATATGTAAATAGGTAGCGGCTCAGCATATGCCGCGGCTAGGATTGCGCCCAGCTGACGCTGTTTTTCAGCCGCAACCTACCAGAGGTAATCAAAAAAATAATAACATGGCGGAGATGAGAACAAAACAAATTTACAACTACAATAAATATACCTATAGTTACACAAGAATATAGACAATCAACATATACAATTATACACAAAGATCCCATATGGTTAAACGAAGACACAAAACTAAAAAACAGAATATACAATTATACATACTAGAACTAACAGTATCGGGCGGGTCCTTCATTTTGATTTTAATTTTACCACTTCCCATTTTTCTGCGATTCAAGTAGGGCTCTTTTACATTTGTCACGAAAGGTGCTCAGCCGTGTAAGTAGCTTTATGGGCGGTGGTATATTGTTCCAACACTTGGTCGCGGCGTACTTGAAGCTGCCTTCAAAGGACGCAAGGTGATGTTTCGGAACTACTAACAGGTATGGGCTGGCTCGAGTTGCGTGGTTGTGCCTATCTTTGAATGTTACAAGTCTATCATATAAATACTTAGGTTGCTGGCTATTTATAATTTTATGAAGCTGACACTGTAGATGCAGTATCCTGAGCGGTTTGGTCTTTAATACATTGTGCTCATTGAAATAAGGAGTCACGTGAGCTCTGTAAGGAATTTTATAGCAGAACCTCGCGCAAGAGTTTTGAACTTTTTGAACGACGCGTTCCGTTCTGCTCAGGAGACTGGGGCCGTAAAGCGTATCTGCGTATGTTAGCTGAGACATCACTAATGCATTTATAAGTAGTTCCTAATGGTATATAAGATCTTAAGTCGGTAATAACAAGTTTTAACTTTCATTTTGATGTGTTCCTCGAATCTTAAATATTGATCGAATATAACTCCGAGATTCCGTGCATATTCTACTCTCTTAATAGGTATGTCATTTAGTTTGACCTGAAATTGCTGCCTGGTTGCATTTTCTATTTGTTTTTTACTGCCAAGGATAATAAGGGTAGACTTTTCTGGATTAAGTAAGAGGTTATGTTTTGTGGACCAATTCAGAACATATTTTAAATCGTTATTAATCTGTTCTACAGCTGACGAGATAATTTCCGGCTTACATGAGACCCAAAGTTGCGTGTCGTCTGCATACATATGGTACTTACACGTTTTTAAGCCATCCGGAAGATCTGCAGTGTACAAACTGTACAGAATTGGCGATAAACAAGATCCCTGTGGCACTCCTCTGTCCGAGGCACTTGTGTCTGAGAGTCTAGTTTCTCCTTTCTGTCCTGTGCAGGATGTGTACTGCCGCCGATAGCTCGCTCTGTCATTGCAAAATGTAATTATTTCATACCGACAATCTTTTTTTTTATGTAAACCAACTTGAGTGGCTGTGCCGAGGGACCACAATGGTAAAGTCGACGGAGCCAAAAACACCTCTCCTCGCGAAGCCACACCTAACATCAAGTGTGTTTGTAGGTGACGTAGCCAACCGCATCAGTTTCCATGAAATACAAAAAGTTTTTCCTTCATATAACTTGCAGAATAAATTCTCAATGAGAAGGCCCTTCGGATCACTTGGTTGTTTTGTTCCTACAAAAGTGAGCCCGCCTGGTCTCATTACGCTACCATTACCCCCACTCTGTAATGTTTAAATGCGTCTTCATTAAGCCATTAAGACCCTAATCTCAGCCCTTTACTTTGCCCTGCTGTTTATAACAAAAATACTGCATTACTCACTTAAGACCGAGCGAGTCTTTCGATGTGCACGCCGAAATAGCGAGTATGTCAAAGGTTATGGGCGAGTACCTTAGTCGGATAGGGACGAATTTGTCGTAATTTCTTAAGACAGTAAATTAATTCATTAAACTAAATAAAACAAAAAACCGGCCAAGTGCAAGTCCGAGTCAGACACCTAAGTTTCAGCACCACAAAAAAAATATGTTGAAAAAACACGTTTGTTGTTCCGTGAATTTTGTACTTTTTAAACTTTGTATATTTGTAGTTATATCGACTATAATAATAACACATATTCTGTGAACATTTCAACCTCCTAGCTATTACGGTTTCAAAGAGACAGCAGTAGGACAGACCAACAGACGTCGTAGGCTTATCAATAATTCACTACAAGTGTCACAGAAAAATTCTTCACCAGTGGATATTGTACAAGTCTACGAAGTCTGCGCAGCTCGGCCTTCGGCATTTTAATATTGCAATATTAGCTTCAGACTGTCCTGTATGTAAGTCGATCCATTTTTTTATCGTAAGCGCCTTGTGGCGATTACATCTCGCTCTAGTAAAGAGGAAACTGCCTAAAGAGGAAACGGGGTGGCGGCGCCCCTGTCAGGCCTTAGTTACTCGCTCAAGGTCGCGAGTTAAATGCCTACCGCTTGGCGTAGCGGCTAATCTACAATTAACAGTGGGCTGCCACTATCCAGCCAGACCGGGCGCGTGGCGCTTTCGAATTTAGAAAATGTCGAAATCACGTAAATATTGTGCAGTGGACGGGTGCAAAAGTCAACAGACAAATGAAAACTTGTCTTTTTTTTCATTGCCGAGAGACGAAGAAAGGTAAGTGTTTTGTTTAGTAGCATTTTGATTTATTTATAGCAATTTATTTATTCATATATTAGGAGGTCATTGATTTAAAATGATATTATTATATTGCCAATAACATTAGTTAGATAACGCCGAACAGCGTGGTGTGTATGGCCTAATTCGTATAAGGATAATAGGTACATTGTAGATGATCATTGATCATTAAATTTATTGATCAAACAAAACTATCACTGGAAGGTTGCACGCAATGCACGCTTCGATGTGAGAAACTAATTGTGACGCTAACGCATGCATGAATTTGTTCGCATGAATTTCCCGTAGCTAAATATCATATCGTTGGTAGCTAGAACGAGTTAAAAGTTGGTAGGTATCATCTTCATTTTATTCCTCACAATAAGACAGCACAAAGACACAACCCCTAACGCGCTGAACGACGCGCTTTCGAGATAGAGTTACACGACAGAAAGAGAAGCGAAATGTAGGCGGTTATCGTGGTTAGGCATGCAGCTCTGTGCGAGTCAATTTGTACTTTATCGCGTCGTCGCAGAGTAGCTATTTCTTTGTGAGTGTTTGTACAGAGCAGCTTCTGTACGGAGTACTCTTTTCTATTCTGTGCCCCTGTCCCCGCTCCCCATTCCGCTGTGCGCATGACGTCACCATGAGTGAAAGAGGCTTAATGAAACAAATCTACTCCAATCTTCACTTTCATTTGCAAGACTAAAAAGCTGTAGCGTACTTACCTTCCTACCGTCTTACGCAATAGTACGCGTCGAAAAAGGCCGCGCGCGAGCTTAAGCCTTGCCCGGGGCAACGCGGCGAGGCCCGAGGCCGCGGTAGCTTTACAATACGATCGCATACTGAAATATTTACCGCGAGACAAATGTAAAAACTTACGTAGGCATGGAGCGACTGACCCTCCGTGTGACGGGAGCACGAGTCGACTAGATGCGGCACTGGCTCGTATTGACCGTAGAAACATTTCTGCGTATCATCGTCTCTATTTCTTCTCTCTCCTAATAAATAAAGCGAAGTTTCTACGGCGCCGTGCAACGTGCGCCAATATATGAATATCCTTATAACTCGAGAACTACTTTATCAATTTCCATACGGTTTTCGCTGTTACATTCTGTCACTTCTCTAGATGGTTTTAGGCTATAAATCATAACGCTACGTCATCGGCGGCCTGAGCTGTGAGCAAAAAATCACGCGAAGCCAAGCCGCGGGCAAAAGCTAGTCAGTCAATCAGCGTGTAAGCGTCCACTGCTGGACATACGCCTCTCAAATTTTCCTCCAGTCCCCCGGCCTTCAGCGATACGGAACCACTGCTTTCCGCCGACGTACTTGATGTCGTCGTCCCACCTGACGGGTGGTCTTCCCACACACCGTTTTCCTGTCCACGGCCGCCAGTGTAGGACACGGTCACTCCTACGGTCGTCGTATCTTCGGCTAACGTGCCCAGCCCACCACCACTTGAGCTAAAAAAGCTAGTAAATAAATAAAATACGGTAACGTCAATATCGAATCGGACGTAAGAGTCCTGTGTACAGTTCTAGTAGACGCGTAGCTCTATGCGGGCGCCCCGCAGACGTGGCGGTCCGCGAGCGTCGGAAAATTACAAGTGAATAATTAAAGACGGCGCGGATGGGGCGCGCTCCGCTGTTTCACTTACCGGCAGTGACGGTACGAGGCATTCTTCGTCGGGGCCTTTTACTGGTACGTATTTCTAGGGTTCCGTATACAAATGGTCCCTTTTATTGGCCGGTATTTTTAAGGTGACGTGAGGCTGCGTCTGACTCGAATTTCAAGAAGTTTATCACCAATATTACTTACCTGACAGATTCAGTTTTAATACATGTATTTATGTATACATGGATGAGAAGAGTGGAAGACCGCGTGTGGTGGCGTGCCTTGGGAGAGGCCTATGTCCAGCAGTGGACCGATACAGGCTGATGATGATGATGATGATTATGGTGATGATGATATGTATTACTTGATCTATCAGCGCAGATCGATAGCTTTTTGAAAACACGATTTGATTAACTTCGCTCGATAGAAAAAAATCATGAACATGCCTCTGAATTTAGTTATAAAAACGTATTGAAGGCAACGTGACCAAATCAAGGATTTGGAAAAAATATATTTTATTTATTGAATATATATCTAAATCCGTAGCTTTTTACATTTTTGTTTCAATCCGTAGTTTTAGAATGAAAAAATAAAAACCTAATTTTTTATTGACTTATTGTGTTGCGTCCTACTCCAACCAGCGAAAGCGGCGCTTTGAAAGAGGAGTACCCACACGCATCGCTTGGCATTCTTTGTGGAGCCCGACATGGGTCACCCATCATCAACAGTTCTCAAAATCGTTTCTCCGTCACACCGCTATAGGAAGTGGAACTGTCTTCCGGCGAGCGTGTTTCCCGAATTCTTTAAACTGGGTGTCCTCAAACGTCGTCGTATGAACAGGCTATACCGCTGAGATCTCAGTGGGCAAGACAGGGCTAAATAAAATTCAGTTCCGGTTACGCTAAGACGCTCATAAAAACCGAATTGTCCCGCGCGCCAAGATGAATGTACGGTAGCGGGCTTACTTACTTTCTTCTTTTTAAACACGAATTGCACGCTAGCGAAGCCACTGGCAAACGCTAGTACATAAATGAAATCACAATAATTATGCTACCCCTAAAATAATATAAACAACAATCAATGCAATGTCACAGAATACATTAACACTACTAACGTACAGAAGGATCAATCTACAAAGATACATAAATAAATAGCTCTTGCTACGACGCAATAAAGTGCAATTCAGCTCGCACAGCGCTGCTTTCCTAAAATTATCATCATCATCATCATCATCAGCCTTCATAGGCCTCTCCCAAGGCACGCCACCACACGCGGTCTTCCGCTCTCCTCATCCATTCACTCCCGGCAAAAATGATATGCACATGCAACACGCTTCCCTTTCTATCGCGCAACTCTATCTCTTCTGACGCGGCACGCCTCACTGAATTGGCCAGCCAAGCCGGGCCCGCCGATGCACTCGAAGCTTCATACCTAAAGTGCTGAGTGCGCCTTGCCTGGCAATGTTCACATTACCTTGAGTTCCAGACACGTTCCCCTCCTCGGTACGCTACAGGCTACTCGCCACGGTGGTACCGACCCGCGTCGCGGCGGCTAAGTGCAGCGCCGAACGTCTCAGGAGTCCCGAGATTTATTTACAGGCAGCTGCAACATGGGGGCCCACTAGCGGTGCTGCGAATTTCAGTTTTAGTGATGTATAATTTATATTTATTTGGTTCGGTAGCAGGGTTGCCAGGTGTCCACGTTTACCGTGGAGTGGACAGTCCATTTTTTCGATGTTCCGTCCACCGTAAAAATGTAAGCAACGTGGACTATAAAAGTGAAGTAAAAGTAATGTGAAATGAAGGGAAGCACTGACATGGCACCTAGTTCACCCGGTGTTATGGGCTCACATCAGGGATGTTGTAGGTGAGGTAGCCAACCGTGTCAGTTTCCATAAAAAAAGTACGCATTTACTAGAAGACTGATAAACTTTTGGGTAAAATTTGGGTATCGAGTGGCAAGACAATTTAGTTCCCGGTGAGTAAGCTCCTTAAAACGTAATACATCATACATAGCGTTACGCCTGTTTCCCGGTGGGGTAGGCAGAGATAACGGATTGACACACCTCTGCTGCCTCTTCCACTCTCATAATGTTCTTCATGCATGCTCGTCTACGGGTACTACGCAATTGACCCTTTTTGAGCGCATGCCCGATCTGGTCCAGGTACGTGCGTCTAGGGCTAGGGCGACCCTTCCCGACTCTTCTACTCACATTTGCGTCATAAATTTCTTTCGTTAGTCTCCTATCATCCATTCTTCCAACATGACCGAACCACCGAAGCATTCCTTTCTCAATCCTTGTCACTATATCTTCTTTCAGCCCACAGCGCTCAAAAACGTCAAAAATTACTTTACACCTGCCCAAAGTTTCGATGCCTCTTCTATTCTTTTTCAAACTCTCGCTTTCCGTCCATGGAATTAATGTGCGTAGGTACATATTATCTCGTTATTCCCTCAGTGTTCGACGTATGTCTACAAAGTTTTGCGAACAATAAATATCAGTAGAAAAGTCTTCGCACCCGCACATTACTCACGCGTACAACATGTGGATCGTTTACACGAGGCCAACCAGCAGGCCGCTACAATAAGACAATCCAGTATTAAGGCTCTGTCAACCCGTATTCACCCGTACTCTGGGATCCGAAATTGTCTAGATTTGGAATTCAAACAGTACTCACGTCATGGGCTAGCCGGCCAGACAAAAACCGAAATGGAAAAAAATTGGTTAGATTAGGTTATAAATGTGCTACAGGTGGGTGAAATGTTAAAAATGTAAAGCGGGGGAGAGGGGGAGGGGGAGAGAGGAATCTGTGGGCCCCTCAAACCTCTTCAGGATCCACTAGAATATGATCGGGGTGTTCAGAAGAAATAGGGTCAAAATTCATTCAGAACGACAAAATATTGCTGGAAAGAAAATTTTGAAGTTCGAAAAAAAAAGTCTATTTTGAAAGTGTTTTATCTCAAAAACTATTGGGTCTACAGAGACAGTTTTAGTATCATATTGAAAAAAAATTTAGTCTACTTTGAAACGTATTTAGTAAGTTTTATCAAAAAACTGTTTCTTTAGGCTTAAAATCGCCAGAAACTGAAAAAAAGTCAAAAATTTCGCGGTTTTAATTTTTTTTGACAAGGTTGCGTTCGGCGCTCGAGGTCACAAACTTGGATTATTCATTGGGCCAACATCATAAACAAGTTTGCAAAAAATCAGAACTACCGGATCTGACGCACGGTCTGAAGTATAAAGAACTATTACGACGCTCCCTACTATTGTTATAAATACATCTAACTGAACGAATGTGTGTGTGTGCGAGAGGGTGTGTGTAAGGGTGTGGGTTGACGTGACCCCAATTTTAACGAGCGTTCCAAGTCCTATATAGCCAGTCCGGTAAGCGCCTTTCGACTTTCCAGACATCAGACGTGGCCTCGTGTAAATGGCCCATAAGAGGCAAGCTCCAGAAGTTTCTCGTAATTTTAGTTCAGACACACATCGAAAATCATAACAGTATTTTTTCGTTCGTCCTTCGATATTCCGAACACGCTTACTGACCTTCAATTTTGTTACTCACCAGCTTTTTCCCGCGGCTTTGCTTAGTTGAAAGTCAAGTACTGTCAGTACTGTGTGAGGCCGGCACTAAAAAAGAATAGCCCTACTGCGTCTCTCCCCGTGCATGTCGTAAAAGGCGACTAAGGTATAAGGACGAGATGCCGTGATAAAGGACGACAGGATAGCCACCTCTCACCTTGGCACGGTCCTTCCACCCAGTCGTCCAGCAGGTGGGTCTCTGTGCCTTACTTGCTGCTTGATAGTTATCTTGTCAGAATACTCGCACTTGGCCGGTTTTTAAATCATATTGCGGACATCCACCCATCCGTGTCTAAACCCGGGGCGGTTACACCCATAAGCTGAATTCGTGCGCTCAATACGCCAGCACTGACTGACTGACGGTACGATTTCAGCGAAAGAGCTGTGCTGCATCTTGGGAGGAAGTATCAGATTTCCCCAGAGGCGTCACTGGAAGCGGGAAAGAAACGAAAATAATTTTGATTCGTTCCGTTGTTACTGAGAATTTATTGCTAGTGAGGCAGGGTCGAAGATTAGTCTGAATTATAGAGTAGGTAGACTAAGCCTAGAACCACACTGGGCGTAATTTCTGCGGTGTAACTTGCGTCGTCTTACATTCATATATTGTATGTATATGTTCTTTATTGAACACCAATTTATACAAATTAGGCACAACAGGCGAGCTTAATGCTGCGAGGCATTCTATTCTAACTAACCTTTGGCATGTGGGAGAAGTACATGCAGGCGAACAGGAATAGTTTGTGGCAATGTATTAGACTGTAAATAAATATTTATGTCAATCTACAAATGAATACAACATAATACTTTAACACGCATATGTATGTATATAATAAACTTACATAAATTATGTACATTAATCAGTGACACTGTTGTGCAACCGTGTCAGTTTCCATAAAAAAAAAACCGGCCACGTGCGAGTCGAACTCGCGCACCGAGGGTTCCTTACCGCCATGTCATGGTTAGCGCCACTCACGCCATCTATGGCGTGTTATGAAATGCTTCATATTAGTTAAATGTCATGATTAGTTATAATACTCCACACCTTTTTTGGTTTCTTCTATGGGAACCCCAGTGAATTTTTTACTTTTTCTTATTTTTATTACATACATACATACATAGCGTCACGCCTGTTTCCCGGTGGGGTAGGCAGAGACAACGGATCTCCACTTATTTTTATTATTTGTTGTTATATCGGCCATAATACCACATATTCTGTGAAAATTTCAACGGGCTACCTATTACGGTTCAAGAGATACAGCCCTCGGACAGACAGACAGACAGACGGACGGCATAGGCTTATTAATAGGGTACCGTACGAAGGATACGGAACCCTAAAAAGTAAGGTACGATGCACATATGCACCTACTCGACAGACAGCAAGCCTGGACAGAGCTTACAGTACAGATTCCACCTACGCGGATTATCTAGAGAGCCGCCGGGGCTTTAATCCTACATTTACGCGTTAATTAATTCAAGAGGCTCCTCCGCGCCCCGTAGTCGCCTCCGCGCTACCTGCCGGCACACACTTGCAGCTGTGTGGGTGCCTACATCCGACATCTATACATGCGCCGCCGTGAGAACACAGCCTTCGCGGTCACGGCATTTGTGCTTTTATATTTTTAATTTACTGTGTGAGGCCGGTACTTAAAAAGAATAGCCCCACTGCGTCTCTCCCCGTGCATGTCGTAAAAGGCGACTAAGGGATAAGGACGGGATGCCGTGCTATAGGGCGACAGGCTTGCCACCTCTCACCTTGGCACGGTGCTTCCACCGAGTCGTGCAGCAGGTGGGTCTTTGTGCCTTACTTGCTGCTTGATAGTTATCTTGTCCGAATACTTTGCTAGACGTGGTGGTCGACGTTGTGTTGCAATTTTCCAGAGTTCTTGTAGCACAACACCGATTACTCGGCTTACCCTGATTGTCGGGATACAGCGTTTGTGGTATGTATGTATTTTTAACCCCGACGAAAAAAGAAGGATGTTATAAGTTTGACGCGTGCGTGTGTATGGGTGTGTCTGTCTGCGGCATCATAGCACCCAAACCCATGGACCGATTTGGATGCGGTTTTTTTATTAGAAATCTGGTTTAATCGGGATGGTTGTTAGCTATGTTTCGTAATCAAGTAATTAAGTAATAAAAAAATTAATTATCTTAAAAAGAAGACCGATTTGCATTTGGTTTTTTTAAAAAAGCTTTAAATAAAAGTTAAATTATAAATTTTAAAAAGTCTACGATCCGCTAGACCGGGGGACCGCTAAGTAAATTCCCGCTCAGCTCTGAATTTTTATTTTTTTATTTACTTAGCGGTCCCCCGACTCTTTTCAGTAAACGGAAATTATTTTAGACTGTTTAAGGGTCGGGGGTTTTTTAATTGGTAATTTAACTTTTCAAATGACGTAACCGCAACGGATCACATCTCCCGCAGTACCTCCAACATCCGCCGTTACGGTTTAAGTCCTCCAAAGAGGCTCCATCACCGGAGGCGGCTGGCCCCTCCGCAAAATTTCAGCATTTTCCGCGCAGATCATATCGCGCCGCCCGGCTCGGCTAATGTTTTATTCCTCACTAATTAGTAATTATTAAGTAAGGGGATGATATGCGATTTCGGGGATGAGAGAAATGGGCCGCGATTCAAATGATACATTTTGTTTGTCCAGCCTTCGTCCAACCACCGCTTCCTTGAAAACACCGCGTGGAAACCTCTTATGAGTGAAATATAAGTCGCCGAAACTTCTACAGAAGCAACCACAATATATATTAAAATTTACATGAGGCGAAAAGGCAGGACTTATCTCTTACAGAGAATTCTTCCAGTCAACCTTTGGATGTTTAAGAAGAGATTAATATAGTGAAATGTATTGTATTTAATGGTATATATTTATTGCACTCAAATGAAATATGGTCAAAAGGCAACAGGCTTAATGCCACTAAGCAAACCTTTGGGGTATGATAACTGGTAGGTGGTTGGTGGTGGCGAAAAGAGATATTATAAGTATTATGATATGATATATGACAGATGTACGGGAATACAAAAGATAGATAAACTTAAATATGAATAGTTTAAATACTATAGAATAGAATAGAATAGAATAAGTTTTCTAGTTTATCCCTTACAAACACACATACTAATAAACACGGTATTTTACACTAAGTAGAGCTTATCTGTGCCCGTGGCTCCGCTCGCGTTAAGAGTTCTGAGAAAAAAATCTGACTCCGAGCAAGAGATTAATCCATGCTCAAAGGGTCATTCCGCACGCTCGTACGCGCTAATGATTAATAATTAACCCCGAGGGGTGGAAGTGAGATGAGATTTTAGTATACGGCATTACAGCGAGAAAGAAGGAATCTGGATCAGAACAATTCGAACAGATAGAAGACGCAGATACCAAAGGGCTACACATTGACACGGCACTTAGCCACAGATTACTAAATAGTTACTTCGTTACAGATAAATCACTCCATAGAAAAAGTTCCATACCTTCGGCTTTAATAGCCTACTGCTTCACGTCGCCAATCGCTGCGTGCGAAAATGTACCTAAACGATCGTGTGTAAAGTGAATTATTGCTTTGCAGCTTTCGTGCGGCTGACGAATTTCTACTGAATTACACCGCCGGCGCTGTGCACCGGGCGGTAGGCAGTTAGCGCGCGAGGCCATAAAGTGCGTGAGGCCTGACTTAGCTGCGACAGAAACCACGCGTGATGGGCTGTATCACGTCTGTAGAAGGTCGTGATGGGCTGACATCACGTCTGTAGAAGGTGATGTAGCCCCAAGCATTGCTGATTCAAATTCAAAAACATCGCTTCAGAAAAAAAAAGTGACGGAAAATTTAAATTACATACCTACATACATACATACCGCACACGCTGTATCCCGACAATCAGGGTAAGCAGAGTAATCGGTGTTGTGCTGCAAGAACTCCTGGAAAATTGCAACACAACATCGACCACCACGTTGAGCAAAGTATTCGGACAAGATAACTATCAAGTAGCAAGTAAGGCACAAAGACCCACCTGCTGCACGACTCAGTGGAAGGACCGTGCCAAGGTGAGAGGTGGCAAGCCTTTCGCCCTTTAGCATGGCATTTCTTTGAGATAATGTTTATAATGTAAGGAAGGAAATGAATGCTGTTAGGATCAAGTGAATGGGCGTGTTAAAATTGTTTTTGTGTAAACCAACATGGCTGCGGCTGTGTCGAGGGACCAATGGTACAGTCGACAGAGCCAAAAACGCCTCTCCTCGAGAAACCACGCTCAGTGAGGAGCGGCCATGCCAGCAGATTTGCGGACTGTTGCTAGGTTGTCTAGCCTGTTGATACGACGACGAGGTAGCTGTCCTAGCATTTTGAATTCTTTGGCTAGGATCAAATGATAACTTTTCTTTATACGTGTACGGAAGGCCGACGTAATCCCGACCCGACGACGACGTAGATAATAATTCTTTGTGAATTTCCTATTTCTTTTTCTGTTCTATTTTGCGTGCAAATTAACTTCGAATTCGTTGGTAAAAAGATATTAGGTGAGTTTAGCCCTGCGCCAGAATTGTGCAATGTTTTGTTCGTTTGTGAATTGTTTGAGAAAACATCACCTAATTGCACGTTAAAATATTGAGACAAGAAGAGGGAAAACAATTTACAGTTTTTGCTAACTTATTCGCAAGATAATCAGTTGGACAAGATATAATATATTTTTACTCGTCCAAATATAATTATTTTTTTCCTTACTCCAACAATCTGTCCTTCAGCATGACGTATTGTATTGTATAAACATGTATGTTGTTTATTGAGCATTTATAGTTTTACTACTCTCGAACTTGTCACATTTAGCTGTTTTTGTATTTGAGTTCTACACATTTGACTTGCGAGGGGATCAGCCAGTGCTGGTTTTTCTAAGGTTATATAGATATAAAAGTTTTTGATGAAAACCAGTATGGGTCTGCAATGGTGCAGTCCACAGATCTGCCGAGGGACCTATGGTGCAGTCCACAGATCTGCCGAGGGACCAATGGTGCAGTCCACAGATCTGCCGAGGGACCAATGGTGCAGTCCACAGATCTGCCGAGGGACCAATGGTGCAGTCCACAGATCTGCCGAGGGACCAATGGTGCAGTCCACAGATCTCCCGGGGGACCAATGGTGCAGTCCACAGATCTGCCGAGGGGCCAATGGTGCAGTCCACAGATCTGCCGAGGGACCAATGGTGCAGTCCAAAGATCTGCCGAGGGACCAATGGTGCAGTCCACAGAGTCAAATTGACCTCTCCGCGCGAACCCCACGCTCAGTGAGATTCATGCCGGCAGATTTCCGGGCTGTCTAGCCTGTTAATACGACGTTTCAAGATCCCCAGGTTAACGGATTCGGGAAACACACTCGCCGGATAACAACCCCAGAAAGGAACGATTCCTTTGAGAAACAACTCCTTAAAATACCAATGTCAACAAACAAAGGGGTGTTCAAATTCGCTGCGATGAGTGCTGCGGAAATAGGACGGGCAAGGGATGCTAGTTCCTCAGAGTATCGCCAATGATAAATAAGTACAAACATTTAATCCAGCTAATATTAGCCGGGCTACACGAACAGTCAAGAAAGCTCTCGGCTGCGCAGACGACAAACATACACAAACAGACGAATGTACAGATTTTCGAGAAGCGACTCCTCAAAAGACCCAATGTCAACAATAGAGGGGTACTCATACTCAGATTATCTGCGACGAGTGTTGCGGAAATAGGACGGAAGGCAAGGAACAAGGGATGCTAGTTTCTCAGAGCATCGCAAGTACAAATAGTTAATCCAGCTAATATTAGCCGGGTGACACGAACGGTCAAGAAAGCTCTCGGCTGCGCAGACGACAAACAATCCACAAACAGACGAATGGACAGATTTTCGAGAAGCGACTCCTCAAAAGACCCACTGTCAACATTAGAGGAGTGCTCATGCTCAGATTATCTGCGACGAGTGTTGCGGAAATAGGACGGAAGGCAAGAAACAAGGGATGCTAGTTTTTTTTTTTTATGGAAACTGACACGGTTGTCTACATCACCTACAACATCCGTGATGTCAGCCCATAACACCGGGTGAACATGGTGCCACGTCAGTGCTTCCCTTCGGTCGTGCCGGCTACACTGAACTGGACGGAATACACAAACTATTTACATAGCCGTTTCGACCGACCTTTAATTCAGTGCGGTGGTACCAGCCCGGACGGGGTAAACCCTACCATCTAGTAAAAATAAGAAGGGAGTCATATCCCTTAGCCGCCTTTTACGACATACACGGGGAGAGATGCAGTGGGGCTATTCTTTTAAAGTATTTCTCAGAGCATCGCCAAGTACAAATAGTTAATCCGGCTAATATTAGCCGGGCGACACGAACGATCAAGAAAGCTCAGATGACAAACAATCACAAACAGGCGAACGGACAGATGACGCATCCGCGAATTCCCGAAAGCACGCGAGATTTAATCCGACAACAGAGAGACACTCTCGCCTTGTTTACGAGCCGCGTTCGGCTTATAAACTAATTCGGTCTGTTCGGGGCAGTGTTGTAAGATTCAGTTAACATAATCGTGTGCATTGTACCAAGAAATTAAGGTACCGTGTGGTAGGTACAACATATAGCAGGGTTGAGCTCTCTGATAGCCTAGTACAATTAACAACACGTCGTCGGTGAAATAATTATTTCCGGAAAAACATTATCTAAATACAAAATTTCATCCAAATCGTTAGTGCCGTTTCCGAAAACCGAAGAATAGTGTGTATATGCGACGAGTGTTGTGGAAATAGGACGGAAGGCAAGGAACAAGGGTGCTAGTTTCTCAGAGCATCACCAAGTACAAATAGTTAATCCAGCTAATATTAGCCGGGCGACACGAACGATCAAGAAAGCTCAGATGACAAACAATTACAAACAGGCGAACGGACAGATGACGCATCCGCGAATTCCCGAAAGCACGCGAGATTTAATCCGACAACAGAGAGACACTCTCGCCTTGTTTACGAGCGGCGTTCGGCTTATAAACTAATTCGGTCTGTTCGGGGCAGTGTTGTAAGATTCAGTTAACATAATCGTGTGCATTGTACCAAGAAATTAAGGTACCGTGTGGTAGGTACAACATATGGCAGGGTTGAGCTCTCTGATAGCCTAGTACAATTAACAACACGTCGTCGGTGAAATAATTATTTCCGGAAAAACATTATCTAAATACAAAATTTCATCCAAATCGTTAGTGCCGTTTCCGAAAACCGAAGAATAGTGTGTATATGCGACGAGTGTTGTGGAAATAGGACGGAAGGCAAGGAACAAGGGTGCTAGTTTCTCAGAGCATCACCAAGTACAAATAGTTAATCCAGCTAATATTAGCCGGGCGACACGAACGATCAAGAAAGCTCAGATGACAAACAATTACAAACAGGCGAACGGACAGATGACGCATCCGCGAATTCCCGAAAGCACGCGAGATTTAATCCGACAACAGAGAGACACTCTCGCCTTGTTTACGAGCGGCGTTCGGCTTATAAACTAATTCGGTCTGTTCGGGGCAGTGTTGTAAGATTCAGTTAACATAATCGTGTGCATTGTACCAAGAAATTAAGGTACCGTGTGGTAGGTACAACATATGGCAGGGTTGAGCTCTCTGATAGCCTAGTACAATTAACAACACGTCGTCGGTGAAATAATTATTTCCGGAAAAACATTATCTAAATACAAAATTTCATCCAAATCGTTAGTGCCGTTTCCGAAAACCCAAGAATAGTGTGTATATGCGACGAGTGTTGTGGAAATAGGACGGAAGGCAAGGAACAAGGGTGCTAGTTTCTCAGAGCATCACCAAGTACAAATAGTTAATCCAGCTAATATTAGCCGGGTGACACGAACGATCAAGAAAGCTCAGATGACAAACAATCACAAACAGGCGAACGGACAGATGACGCATCCGCGAATTCCCGAAAGCACACGAGATTTAATCCGACAACAGATAGACACTCTCGCCTTGTTTACGAGCCGCGTTCGGCTTATAAACTAATTCGGTCTGTTCGGGGCAGTGTTGTATGATTCAGTTAACATAATCGTGTACATTACATACATAAATACATAGCGTCACGCCTGTTTCCCGGTGGGGTAGGCAGAGACAACGGATCTCCACGTGCCACGATCCTGACACACCTCTGCCGCCTCTTCCACTCCCATAATGTTCTTCATTCATGCTCGTCGGTTACGGGTACTAAGCACTTGCCCCTTTTTGAGCACAAGCCCGATCTGGTCCAGGTACGTGCGTCTAGGGCGACCCTTCCCGACTCTTCCACTCACATTTGCTTCATAAATTTCTTTCGTTAGTCTCCTATCATCCATTCTTCCAACATGACTGAACCACCGAAGCATCCCTTTCTCAATCCTTGTCACTATATCTTCTTTCAACCCACAGCGCTCTCGCACTACACTATTTCTCAATCTATCTTTCATTGTAACTCCACACATACTCCTCAACGCGCGCATTTCCACAGCATTAATCCTGCTTTCATGCTTCGTCTGCCATGCCCAACTTTCACTCCCGTACATAAGTGTAGGGGCCAGCACTCCACCATGAACAGCCAAACGTGCCCTAGTTGACATGCTTTGGCTGCTCATAATAGCGTGCAACGCCCCATTCACTTGGTTGCCGGCTTTCACTCTCTTTTCTACATCTCCTTCACATTTTCCATCACGCGTACATTGTACCAAGAAATTATGGTACCGTGTGGTAGGTACAACATATGGCAGGGTTGAACTCTCTGATAGCCTAGTACAATCATTTGACTCTCTAGCAAGACGTTGGTGAAATAATTATTTCTGGAAATTACTCCTTCATAAAAGTGATTTAAAATTGCAAACTTTTGAAATTAAGGCAGTACCTACTAAACTTGTAAGTAGATTAATTTGGATTTTTTTTTTATCTAGATACGAAATTTCATCCAAATCGTGTGAGACGTTTCCGAGAAACCAAATATTAGTAAGTGAGCTGAAGTTAAACTCACTTAAAATATTTGGTTAAAATATATTTTCATGGTTTTTATTTTTTAATGGAGTGAAGTTATGAAATCTTGTTTTTAAGAAGCTATCTTTCTGCCCTTATAGATGAAGTTTTACGTATATTAAAACTGGATATCTTAGGTGAGTAATATTGATGGTACGAAAACGAAAATAATGGTACGCCTAGCAACGTTGCCGCCCGCGCAGTATGTCCTCGTAAACTGGTGAACCAGACATGTTGATCTTGTCGATCTTGGCTTCGCATAGCTGGACTGGGTGGGGGGCGATTGACGCCGCCGGAAGAAATAAACTTTTACATATTTCTAAATTTTTTTTTATTGTAGATAGCTTACGCCTATTAGTTGAGATATTTTGAGAAGGCAGTAATGGGTACATTTTATATGCGATAAACTTCCGACTTTCCGAGTTTTTTGTGTAACAAAAATCTCGTACAGTTCGCAATCAAAGTTGTTTTACACTGATTCCGAACGGTGATTTTTTTTTTTATTTTAATCACGTAGGTACAAGTCCGCCATTTGTTATATAGAATTTATAATAGCGGCTCTTGCGGTTTATATTAACCGCTCCAGAGCCAACGGGTTAAACAATAAAGCATATTAAATAAACATAAATAAAAAAATACATTTTTCAATCGGTTAAATCTCATTGGTTCGCGCCGTCTGGATTCGAATCACGGACCTCGAGAGGTCCCAAGGTATACTAAGGTGAGTGAATGCAATAAGATTGTATGAAAGTGTGTCTTCGCTCATATTGCCGATCGTATTTATTATTCATTAGACGCGTGCACTGCTAAAAGCCACAAAAGAATTCAACTGAGTGCCACAATAAACAACGAAGTGCGTATTAGCTGCGGAAAGAATTACGAATAACTCCGAACCGACCCACGCACGTAGACCGCCGATAGTCCCGCGCCGCGCGACCACCCATCCGAGTATGGAAGACGAGGTAAAGCAAAGATTATTATTATTATTTTATTGACAGCGCGACATATGGCGCCGAGCCACCCATAAGGTGTCTAACCGTTAGACACCTTATGGGTGGCTAGTCGTTAGACTCTAACGACGCCCGTGGACATTCGGTCGTATGGGGGTTGCGAATGCCATGCCGGCCTGACAGGTGCCCATTCACGCCCCTCTTGAAGGACCCGAGACTGTACTTGGGGGGAAATATATGGGCAGGGAGAGCGTTCCAGTGTTTACCGGTTCTGTAGAGGAAAGATCAGCAGAACCGATTGGTACGCATCCGCGGTAAGTCCAGCGTGTAGGGATGCAATCCCTGCCCAGTGCGCGCAGTGCGGAGGTCAAATTTTGGAAGGAGAGAAGTTGTGCCATGAACGCCCTCTCGTATCAGAACCGCTGTCGCCAGTTTCCGATCGTACACAATCACAATCCGCAGATAGGACCGCACGAACACATTCGCACCAGCGATTTTTGGCCAATCCAAAGCGTTGCATCTCACGCAAACATCGACAGTTATATGGGGTAATCCCCCCATTTTATCGTGTCGTGGACACGTCTCCTACACTCCGTCCAAAATCGTTTGTATGGAGAGATGTCGGATTCCTTTTTTTTTATGTAAACCAGCATGGGTGGCTGTGCCGAGAGACCAATGGTGCAGTCGACAGAGCCAAAATCACCTCTCCTCGCGAAACGACGCTCAGTTACGTGACATGCCAGCAGATTTGCGGACTGTTGCTAGGCTGCCTAGCCCGTTAATACGACGCTTGAAGACACCCAGGTTAAACCTCTGTCTCCACTGTGTAGCGTAACGTGGCAATCCGCCGACGACGCACCAAAGTAGTCGATATAGGACACCGGGTGGCTAAGCTTAAGTGGCAGCGGGCTGGGCACGCCAGCCAAAAAGACGACGACCGTTGGTATAGCTCGTGTCCTAAACTAACTATGCCGGTTACGTAAAAAAAAACGTGATGATGTCGGTGGGAGCGTGGGGAAAGGAGGGGCAGGGCAGGGCAGGAAAGGCAAGGGGCAGGGGTCTGGCTAAATTAGTTATAAGCCGAACGCAGCTCATAAAGAACACGTAATGTCATCGTAGAAAATAATGGATAAAGTCTTTTGATCTCATTCGACAGGCGCTTGGAGTGGTTAAACCCCCTCTCGAAAATTTTCAGTATGAAGATTGATGAAAATTTCGTATGTATGTCTGTAACATGGGATTGTATTGTATGGTCAATATTTTCATCGGAACATGTGTTAGGATAAAAGAATTATGCACATATTTGATGATTAATATTATATTGATGTACTGACGATACATACATCCGCGATAGTGATAAACTGACAAGATGTTCTTCAAATTGCTACTATGGCGAGCGAATCAACACAATGCCGTACAAATCGACTAAACGAGATGCTCTAGAAACTGACACGACGCTTTATAAACTGACACCATGCTCCGCAAACTGTCACAACAACTGTCAACACTCCACGAATTGCCACGACGACACTTGACAAATTGTCTTGTCGCACCGGGGTGATACTAGTCGCACCGTCATTATCACCGCCACGCCCGGGCGCGATATTTGTCACACCGGAATGATGGCCGTCACACCGGGATGATCCTCGTCACACCGGCGCGGTGCTCGTAACACCGCGCCGCCGGCCGGTGGCCGCCCTGCGCGCGCGCCGACGACGACACCTGTCGATCATAGCTCGCGGCGGAGACACAAATAGCGACTAGCCGACGTCGCTAAATGTCAGGTCCGTCTGCCGGGCGCCCCTCGATATCTACGTGACTTCACTAATGTTTTTAAGTTTACTCTGTTATTTATTAGTTATATTCATTTTTAAGTTTCCGGATTAACAGTAGTAGGTTTAGACTTACATAAGTCGACGTTTCGCCCGCTACGTCACCGGCTTCTTCAGGGACTGCGGCAGTTCCTGGAGCCGACGTCTGGTGTCCGTTGTACCAGCCGACAAGCCGACAACAGTTTGACTTCTGGTACAACGGACACCAGACGTCGGCTCCAGGAACTCCCGCAGTCCCTGAAGAAGCCGGTGACGTAGCGGGCGAAACGTCGACTTATGTAAGTCTAAACCTACTACTTTAAATCCGGAAACTTAAAAATGAATAAGTGACTTTAGGCGCCATTTTGATATTTCCCACAGTAAAATTTGTTTTATAGAAAGCGCGACATTTGGCGCCTAGCCACCCATTTTTAATTTTTTTAAATGTAAAATAACATGGGTGGCTGTGCCGAGAGACCAATGGTGCATCCGACAGAGCCAAAAACACCTCACCTCGCGAAACCACGCTCAGTGAGGCGCCATGCCAGCAGATTTGCGGACTGTTGCTAGGCTGTCGAGCCCGTTAATACGACGTTTGAAGACACCCAGCTTAAAGGATTCGGGAAACACACTCGCCGGAAGGTGGTCTAACGAAGCCCATAGACATTCAGTTGTACGCGGCGGCGGTTGCGAATGTTATGCTATGCCTATTCACGTCACACCTCTCTTGAAGGACCCGAGACAATACATGGGGGGAAATATGTGGGCAGGGAGAGCGTTCCAGAGTTTACCAGTTCTGTGGATGGACCTATGTAAGTTAATCTCTATTTGTTGCTGTTAATTTATTTCTTCTTAAACAAAATGCCGAGAACATCCATCACGATCAACGAAGATGAGACAGTGAAAGAGAGGAGCCGAGAACATCCATCACGATCAACGAGGATGAGACAGTGAAAGAGAGGAGCCGAGAACATCCATCACGATCAACGAGGATGAGACAGTGAAAGAGAGGAGCTAAGAACATCCATCACGGTCAACGAGGATGAGACAGTGAAAGAGAGGAGCCGAGAACATCCATCACGATCAACGAGTATGAGACAGTGAAAGAGAGGAGCCGAGCACATCCATCACGATCAACGAGGATGAGACAGTGAAAGAGAGGAGCCGAGAACATCCATCACGATCAACGAGGATGAGACAGTGAAAGAGAGGAGCCGAGCACATCCATCACCATCAACGAGGATGAGACAGTGGAAGAGAAGAAAGGTATTGCAGCCAATTTTTTTTTTAAAGACCAATGACCAATTTCCACGACCAATTCGTGTGGGTTTTCACACGATTTGGTCGTGGAACCGAAGGTAAAGTTGACGCAGTCAAATTCATTGGTCTCTCGGCACAGTCACCAATTTTGGTTTACATAAAAAATTACACTATATTCAGCTTTTCAGCGAAAATTCATTTGTCACACGAGACGTCATAAGATCACGTAACACTTGAACGGCATCTCGCGACGTCGACGGAGACGGCCAGATATATCGCGCGCGTCATGCCTACTATATCACGGGCGCATTCACTCCCGGTCGATTCTGTACGTATACGAACGAGGTGGTTGCTCATTGTTGTACGAATAACCGGCATTAATGTCTAATTTTAGTTTCATCTCTGTTGCCGGGTCGAGCGGCATCGGCCCTGGATCGATGGCGGCGCGGCGGCGGGGCGGCGTTGTGTGCATTGCTCTATGATTCCAATTTTATTCCTAGTAACACTTTTAGGTTCCCCATCTTTTTTAGGGTTCCGTATCCGTAAGGGACAAACAAACAAACCTTGAAAAAAAAAAAACGGCCAAAGTGTTAGTCGAACTCGCGCACCGAGGGTTCCGTATGTATCGCCATGTCATGGTCAGCGCTGCTTCATACTGTTTTCGGTAGATGGCGCGCATACACTTTTTAGTTTCTTGTATGGGCCACCCGTGATTTTTTTACTTTTTCTTAATTTTATTATTTGTTGTTATATCGGCCATAATAACACATATTCTGTGAAAATGTCAACGGGCTACCTATAACGGTTCAAGAGATACAGCCCTCGGACAGATAGTCGGACGGACAAACAGACAGACAGGTAGACGGCGGCGTAGGCTTAGTAATAAGGTCCCATACGACGGATACGGAACCCTAAAAAACAGATTTATAGTGAGGGAACCTCTCTTATTTGTTAGGATATCCGTCATAAATTATGACGGATATCCTAACAAATAAGATAACTCATAATCCTTACCTATAATAAAATCCAACGTCTGCTTTCTGTCTGAGTGTCTGAGTGTATGTCTGTCTGTCCGCTTATAACTCGAGAACCACTGAATCCTTATCCTTCCTTACCTATAATAAAATCAAACGTCTGCTTTCTGTCTGAGTGTCTGAGTGTATGTCTGTCTGTCCGCTTATAACTCGAGAACCACTGAATCCTTATCCTTCCTTACCTATAATAAAATCAAACGTCTGCTTTCTGTCTGAGTGTCTGAGTGTATGTCTGTCTGTCCGCTTATAACTCGAGAACCACTGAATCCTTATCCTTCCTTACCTATAATAAAATCAAACGTCTGCTTTCTGTCTGAGTGTCTGAGTGTATGTCTGTCTGTCCGCTTATAACTCGAGAACCACTGAACCGATTTTAATAAAACAAAATTCTACGGATAGCTTGATTCTTCCCATATCCCATATATCAACTATAGGCTACTTACTATCACGCTAAATAGCTTATGAGGTTAGCAGTGAAGTGAAATATGAGAGCGGGCACAGCTTGTAACACATATCTTCAAACTTTTAAAACTGTAGGTCCCTTCCCTTGCCGCTTACTAGGTGGTAGGATCAATTTTTTTTTTTTTTTTGGAAACTGACACGGTTGGCTACATCACCTACAACATCCGTGATGTCAGCCCATAACACCGGGTGAATTAGGTGCCATGTCAGTGCTTCCCCCTTTGATCGTGCCGGCTACACTGAACTGGTCGGAAAACACAAACTATTTACATAGCCGTTTCGACCGACGTTTCATTCAGTGCGGTGGTACCAACCCGGGCGGGTTAAACCCTACCACCAAGTAAGATTAGGAGGGAAGGGACCTACAGTTTTACGAGGAATCCGAACCTCGGTCAGCCTCCAACGGTCAGCGGTCACCCATCCAAGAACTGACCGCACCCAGCGTTGCTTAACATTCAATAGCGACAGTTGACTGCCTGCACTATCGAGGCTGACAAGATTAAACATTATTTAGGTAGGTATACGTATACTACTCGTATTAGTGCCATACTTGCTAGAATCACATATCACACACGCTGAATCCCGACAATCGGGGTAAGCAGAGTAATCGGTGTTGTGCTGCAAGAACTCTTGTCAATTACAGCACAACACTGACCACCACGTTTCGCAAAGTATTCGAACAAGATTAAATCGATCAAGCAGCAAGTATGGCACGAAGACCCACCTGCTGCATGACTCGGTGGTAGTACCGTGCCAAGGTGAGAGGTGGCGAGCCTGTCGCCCTTTAGCACGGCATCTGGTCCTTATCCCTTAGTCGCCTTTTACGACATGCACGGGGAGAGATGCAGTGGGGATATTCTTTTTAAGTACCGGCCCCACACGGTACTTGCTAGAATCTTTTGAGATTCACAAGCTCCTCAGAAATATGAAAATATACTCCACCAAAAAACACAATATGACAACGGTCGTTTCTCGTTTTATTAATTGTAGCCGAATGGGTTTGTACAATCGTACTGGATGTAAGATGGCCGCATAGCAGACTCGGCTGTGTTCTCCTCTAGTCCAGTATAGCCAGCAATCCGGGGTGGTCTCCGGTATGGCACCTACCTTCTCGGAGGATATATTGGCTAGTCGGAGCGTGTAATTTGGCACCTCAGACTCAGCCACACATACCGGATTACATAAAAAAAAATCTATGGTAGCCGGGTAAAATTGTCACCGACAAACGTGTCGCATCGTCAAAACAGTCGTACGTCAGCACAGAACATTCCAACTGTGTCGTGTTTTGACTGTACGAAGAACGAATGTGTCACGTATACGGTAAATCATTATTAGGTTTTTTTTTTGTCAGAACATCACTTTTTTCGGGTGCGCTGTAGAAAGAGGCTGGTTTAGTAGAAGATTGCTGGTAGCTGGGAATGGTAGGTGAGGGTCTAAGGAATTATTAGCAGGGGGTTTAAAAAGGGCACCTTTAAACATGTTTCTAAATATATATTTTAAACTTTTATGTTTTTATATTGTAGATTGACTCAATATTTGGGGACGTTTTTTTGATTGTTTGAAAAAAGTGAAAAATTTGGGAGTTATGATTTTATTTTTCCTTTACGCGAGTTACGACTTACGAGTCGTCTTTATCTTGCAGTGTGAGTGGTTAAAATGGTTTCGAGTATGCATAACTTGAAAATTAAAAATTTAATTTTTAAAAATTTTTATTTTGGACAAATGTAAATTTTTCAAAATTGACATATGATGATGAAAAAGCAAGCAAATAATAATAATTTTTTTAAATATGAATACATGTTAGTTTGTTTTGCATTTAGAGGAGTAGGAGTAATTAGGTATATAGTCAACAGGTGCGTGCTGTTAGAATGCGTTCGCTCGTCGAGTTCGTCGCTTCAGCCACACCAGGATATTTTCCCGCTCACAGTGGGCGACTCACTATACGCTTATTTGAATACGCCCTAAAAGTCATTTTCAATGTACCCGAAGGTCATGTAATGCATGAGATCTGTGATTTTCTTTTTATTCTGTTTCAATAAAGACTTTTCAATAAAGAACACCTACAGACTCCCTCGTGAGAGTGTAGTAGAACTCGTTACGTACAAATAGGTGCAATAAACTAAGTTTTCATTCACATTTCATAGCTCCGTAAAACGAGCATTCAACGAGCGATGTAGTTAGTAATTTATTAACCCCAACTGGGTGGTGGTGAGGGCTCGGTGTGAGGTGATGTAAATTAAACAGAATGATGCTTGCGGTCGGATAATGGGGGACATTTGTCTAAGCGGCGGAACATTTATCAAAACAAAATAATACCGATCCTTTGGCTAAATTATTGCGCGGAGTTGAATATGTATGTTCGTTTCGTTGTGGCACCGCTAGGGTGTGGAACTGTCTTCTGGCGAGTGTGTTTCCCGAATCCTTTAACCTGGGTGTCTTCAAACGTCGTCGTATTAACAGGATAGACAGCCTAGCAACAGTCCGCAAATCTGCTGGCATGGCACCTAACTGAGCGTGGTTTCGCGAGGAGAGGTGTTTTTGGCTCTGTCGAATGCACCATTGGTATCTCGGCACAGCCACCCATGTTGGTTTACATAAAAAAAATATTATGATAAGCAGATAGGCGAGGTTATGTTAGAGATTAATATGTTTCATTTCATATTTTTTTTATGGAATCTGACACGTTTGGCTACATCACCTACAACATCCGTGTAGTCAGCCCATAACACCGGATGAGCTAGGTAGGTGCCATGTCATTGCTTCCCTTCATTTCGTGTCGGCTACACTGAAGAGGACGGAAAAAACTAACGATTTACACAGCCGTTTCGACCGACGTTTCGTTCAGTGGAGTGGTATCAACCCCGGCGGGATAAACCCTACCACCTAGTAAGGTATGAAGGGAAGGGACCCACAGTTTAACGTGGAATCCGCACCACGCTCACCCTCCAACAGTCGAGCAGTCAACCATCCAAGTACTAACCTATATAACTACTACTAACCTATATAAAATTTGCAACAATTATTTTGACTGTCCAGCACTTACTCAGGAAATTGGTTTTCGAATACCTGCTAAGAACACCAGGTCCAATGATGTGTTTAGTGTTGGACTATCACACACAAATGCAGGTAAACGCACACCTATCCATAGGGTATGCATCAATTTTAACAAATACTTCAGCTCACTAGACATATACAACCTGCAAGCTATAAGCATGCTGTCACAATAAAATGGAATGATACATGTGACGTTATTATTTGTTATTATTTGTGTATTTGCATTGTTATTTTAGTTTATTTGATTTTAGTTTAATTTGATTTAGCTTAATTTAATTGATCTGATTTGCATTGTTATCTAATTTAATTTAACTTGATTTAATTTAATTTGATTTATTTTAATTTGATTTGATTTGATTCTGATTTGATTTAAGTTAAAATGTGAAAAACGTTGCTGGGTTATTTTGTATTACCTTGTTGTTCTAGTCGTAAATTCCTGTTTTTTTTTCCAAATTCAAAAATAAAATAAAAAAAATAATTACCGCGCCCAGGGTTGCTTAATAACGCTCGATCGACCGCACCACTGAGCTATCGAGGCTGACGACGAGCTGAAATCCCCCTCGCCTCCGCGAAATATAATTTAGCAAGGAATAAATATTCGTTTAATATAAAATAAGGAACTAATGAAAGATGTTAAGACTTTTGGCGTTGCCATAGCATTGGGGAAGTGAAAATATCTAAATTCATACAAAAAGTATTTTATTTAGTTTTTAATATTTTACGTAATTGTTTTAAATTATTTTTAGACCAAATGCACTTACTTAAAAGTAAACAACATTTTACAAGATCGCTTATATATATTTTTCAGTTTTTAAAACTGAAAAATATTTTAAACATTTTGGAAGCACTTAATCAACCGAGTACCTACCAGAACAAAATCCGCAGCATAAATCTATACGACAATAACAATAAACACATTCATATTTCATTCGTACGATAAATAACTATTTCATCTTCGCGGCAAAATGCGATAATTTTTCACAATAAATCTTCGCCGAACTCCAATAACCCATTACTCTGGCTTCCATTTTTTCTCTACCCCATTTGGTAGAAGAATGCACTGTAAATGTCGTTCATTTTAGGGCGGGATGTGTTCAGTAGCGTTCCGATGCATTTTGACCAATACGCAAAATGAACACTCTTTTACTATCGTTTATTGATTTACGTTTTGTTTATAGACGTCCAGAAATACCAGCCTTTCGGCTACAAAATCCAGACGTCTACAACTTGCACTCTTGCGAGTACGGTGATCATGTATGCCAGATCGAGGCCCCATAGCTGCTCTGTCGAACATCCGAAAAAATCCCATGGGAAACACAGGCTGCGACCTTTCCCCAGCCGATCCGAGCCACCACCCGTCCACCCGAAGGAACCCCCGACCGAAGTCGAGAGCCGGGGGTGAAGCCTTCACTGCCACTGGGGTCAGCACCCTATCCAACCACAACCTGTGCCCAGGGCCTCAGCGTTTTGTACTAGCCCAAAGGCTTTTGTTTTCACCAGCTATGTATATGCGTGGAAGTGCATATGACCACCACCTAATGTGTACCGGGGATCCACCGGTCTCGAATGACAGACTTACCTCGTCAACCCAGTCCTCGTCAGCCTAGTCCTCGTCAGCCTAGTCCTCGACAGCCTAGCGCCATACTGAGCGTAATTGCGCCCCCGGTAACGGTTTATTTGCACTCCGTGCGGCGCGTAGCATTTTATCATGTTGCCAACTTTGGTCGGAATTCACTAAATTTCCAAGAGATAGAAGACACGTTACTAAGCAAGTGTGACAGAGATGTCGCGTCGTCGTATGTTTGTAATTACGACTCTGCGCACTTTTCTTTCACCTCCTCGACATGTGAATGCCCCTTTAAGGTATTTATTTGAATGGGTTGAGCTCAGTTGGATCAAGAACAAAAAATATGAACCAAACCGGAACACCGGTTTGGTGATTTAATGAGATAAATTTGAATTTAGATGTTTTAGAGTTTGTTCGGATTTCAGTCGTTTATATCAAATCAAAAAAAAATTTTGAAGTGAAACATTATTAATTATTTATTATGGAAATAGGTACATGATCGAAGACAGCGTTCCAGAGCTTACCGGCTCTGTAGACGAAAGACCTACAGAACTGTTTAGTCCGCATCCTCGGTAATTAGACTTAAACGATTGAAAAGTGGGCCACATTACCTTACTGACAGAACTCGGTGCCGCGCCGCCGTGCCAACACGAGTCAACAACATTGCCAGTTATTTGATCGCTCCAATTCTGGGCGCATACTCCTTCATTGTTAGCTGTTCTAATTTGCTACACCCGTAATGTCAGACCATCCATACCCATCATTGCCGATGATTCTTCGATTGTGCCGGCTACAATTAATTGAAAAGAACAAACTGACCATTTTTAATATCCGTACCGTGGTATAAATCCGATTGGTTTAACTCTACCGTACCACAGCTAAGTAAGAAAAGGGTTCTACCATTTTACATGGAATTTGCAACATACAGAAATACGTATTCGCGAGTTTTCAAGCTCTATCTCACTCGCACTCACGGCGAGACGCACGGGAGATTTAAGCAAAATTTACAATACGCCCTAAAAGCCTACAGCCGCCGCCGTACAAATTCCAATTAATACCACAGAGGAATTAACCATCTGAGTTGTTAATTTTACCTCCGGAGCGCGAGAGCGCGCGCTGACATTCTTGAACGCGCGCCAAGAACGTTTCATGCGAGATCTTTCGCGACAATTTCAAAGCATTCGCAACGCGAACGAGACACGCACGTGGGTGATTATGGCTGTTTACAAATTTGTAAATCGAACGCGAGGTTGCGTTAGTTTGCGCATTCAAACGGAATTCGTGGACGTTTTGAAACAATCCGATAGACAGACCGTATGTCAACACAGGTTTACATTGCACATTTGGTTGTGTTATTTAGGTTAAAATTAGCTGCACTTTTTGATCTTAGATTAAAAAACCGTCCAAGTGCGAGTCGAACTCGCGCACTGAGGGTTTCCTATCGCCATATCATGGTCACAGCCTGATTTAACGAATATTTTAAATCAATCAAGCAATCATAAACTGAAAATGTTAATAACATGTTGCAGTGTTTCATACAAATTCAGATCTTATGATAACTATTTTCATTCATTCATTCAGACGCAGCAAAAATGACACAATTATATATTTCATTGTGATTTTGGAGTAAAACTATTCCAAGTTACTCGAGCGATTTCTTCTAGTCAAATAATCTAAAACATTTTATCTAGATAATTATTGTTGGAAAAGATGATCTGAAGAACTTCACTCTATAAAAATCATACTTTTAAGCGCGCTATACCTTTAGAATAGAATAGAACAGAATAGAACAGAATAGAATAGAACATAGAATATAACAGAACAGTACAGTACAGTAAAGTACAGTACAGTACAGTACAGTGCAGAGCAGTGCAGTGCAGTGCAGTGCAGTGAAGTGACGTGAAGTGAAGTAAAGTGCAGTGCAGTGCAGTGCAGTACAGTACAGTACAGAAAAGTACAGTACAAAAAGAACAGAATAGAATATCCATTATTTCCTCATTCACACAATAAGATAAAACACATTTGACAACATAGAACTAGGAGATAAGAGAGCCAGCTCAGCTTATTTTCACATTCACACGAGTCTATGAAAATTACCGACAAGTCCGCGGCCTGTAAATTTCAGTTGAACGAACGGAACATTGTGCAGCAACTTTAACGACGCCCTACTAACTAACAACCATCTCGTAACCTCTCGTCGCAACTACGTAATACAACTTGACAACGAGTGTTCTCCAACTGGATGCATTGTTCGAGGGACAACCGCCTCTTGTCGAAATAGTACATAATTATACATACATACATGGTTTTTCTAGGTTCCGTATCAGGTACGGGACCCTATTACTAAGCCTACGCCGTCTGTCTGTCTGTCCGAGGGCTGTATCTCTTGAACCGCAATAGGTAGCCCGTTGAAATTTTCACAAAAAATGTGTCCGATATAACAACAAATAATAAAAATAAGAAAAAGTAACAAATGAACGGGGGTTCCCATTGAGGAAACCAAAAAGTGTATGCGCGCGCGCCATCTACCGAATAGATTATGAAGCATGACATTAACTAATATGAAGCATTTCATAACACGCCATCTAGATGGCGTGAGTAGCGCTAGCCGTGACATGGCGATACGGGACCCTCGGCACGCGAGTTCGACTCGCACTTGGCCGGTTTTTTATGGAAACTGACATGGTTGGCTACATCACCTACAACATACCTACGTGATGTCAGCCCATAACACCGGGTGAACGTAGGTGCCATGTCAGTGCTTCCCTTCATTTTTCCTGTCGGGCTACACTGAACTGGACGGAAAACACGAACTATTTACATAGCCGTTTCGACCGACGACGTTTCATTCAGTGCGGTGGTAGCAAGCCGGGCGGGATAAACCCTACCACCTAGTAAGGTAAGAAGAGAAGGGACCTACAGTTTTACGTGTAATCCGAACCACGGTCAGCCTCCAACGGTCGAGAGGTCACGCATCCATGTACTGACCGCGCTCAGGGTTACCGAATCGGTAATCGGTATAATCGGTGACGAACCGGTGAATACCGGATTACATAAAGATTCATACATACATACATACCAAACGCTGGATCCCGACAAACGGGATAAGCAGAATAATCGGTGTTGTGCTGCAAGGACTCTCGTAAATTACAGCACAACACCGACCGCCACGTTTCGCAAAGCATTCAGACACGATAACTATCAAGCAGCAAGTACGGCACGAAGACCCACCTGCTGCATGACTCGGTGGAAGGACCGCTCCTAAGTGATAAGTGGCTAGCCTGCCGCCCTTTAGTAAGGCATATTGTCCTTATCCCTTATAGTCGCCTTTTACGACATGCACGGGGAGAGTTGCAGCACTGGGGTTATTCTTTTTTAAGAACCGGCCCCACACGGAACAAAACAAACATTATAACAATAGCATGAGATAGTTACTGTGTGTGGCCGGTACTTAAGAATAGCCCCACTGCGTCTCTCCCCGTGCATGTCGTAAAAGGCGACTAAGGGATAAGGACAAGATGCCGTGCATAGGGGCGACAGGCTAGCCACCTCTCACCTTGGCGCGGTCTTTCCACCGAGTCATGCAGCAGGTGGGTCTTCGTGCCTTACTTGCTGCTTGATAGTTATCTTGTCCGAATACTTTGCTAAACGTGGTGGTCGGTGTTGTAATTTAAAATAGAATATGCTTTACTGCTTTCCAATACAACGATTTTACAAAAGGCGGACTTATTACCTAAGGCAATCTCTGCCAGTCAACCTGACTTTTATGAAAAATACTAACAAAACAATACAATTAAGTGAACAAGAAAATAATAATTTACAAGAGTACTTGCAGCACGACACCGATCACTCTGCTTACCCCGATTGTCGGGATACGGCGTGCGATGTGTACGTGTGCGCATGAGATAGTTCGCAGTGCATTCAACCGGTACAGAGCCGCCATTCATGAATTTGCAAACATATTGAAGGTTGTTCGTCTGAATGGAGCGCCGCCGACGACGCCGAACGACGACGACGCGCTAAACCAGGTATTGTTATGTACAACTTATAACAAAAGTTAATTATTAATTAAAGTTTAATTAGATATTTCAATTTAGTTTAATTTAATTTAATTGTTATATTATACGAGTATTTAATATTTTGTATTTTTGTACATACATATCACACACGCTGAATCCCGACAATCGGGGTAAGCAGAGTAATCGGTGTTGTGCTGCAAGAACTCTGGTCAATTACAGCACAACACCGACCACCACGTTTCGCAAAGTATTCGAACAACATTAAATCGATCAAGCAGCAAGTAAGGCACGAAGACTCACCTGCTGCATGACTTGGTGGAAGTACCGTGCCAAGGTGAGAGGTGGCGAGCCTGTCGCCCTTTAGCGCGGCATCTTGTCCTTATCCCTTAGTCGCCTTTTACGACATGCATGGGAAGAGATGCAGTGGGGATATTCTCTTTAAGTACCGGCCCCACACGATATATTAAAATATGTTTACGTAAAAAAAAAGTAAAAACACTGATATTTTATTTTCTTTCTTTTTCTATATTTAAACATCAATATTTGTCTTATAAATCGTTTTGATAATGTTATTATTATTTATAGAATTTAAATTTTAAATTTTAGAAAAATTACCGGTTTAGAAGTTAATTTAACTAGATTTTCATTGTAAACTGTTTGTTTCTCTAAAAATTAAATAGAAATAAATCTTGGACTAGCTGTGCACGCGGCTCGCGGTAAAGTGAATGTAATAGCAAACGAATTAAAATCTCGGGGCACAGCCACCCATGTTGCTATACAAAAAAAAATCTAATTCAATCGCCCCCGTTCTAAGCGGAATGTTTTTTTTTTGGTGTCTGTCTGTCTGTCCGTCCGTCCGTCAGTCCGTCCATCCGTCCGAGGGCTGTATCTCGTGAACCTTAATAGATAGCCATTTGAAATTTTCACAGAATATGTGTTATTATGGCCGATATAACAACAAATAATAATAATAAGAAAAAGTAAAACATTCACGGGGGTCCCATAGAAGAAACTAAAAAGCATATGCGCGCGCGCCATCTACCGAAAAGAGTATGAAACATTTTAACTAATCATGAATTTTAACTAATATGAAGCATTTCATAAACACGCCATGGATGGCGTGAGTGGCGCTGTCCATGACATGGCGATACAGAACCTATGATGCGCGAGTTCGACTCGCACTTGGCCGGTTTTTTTATACTATGCGTAAATAAATTTTCACAAATATTGGATAAAAATCACAGTTTGCCAATCATAAAATCTCTACAACAACGTCAATAATGTACTCAGAGACATCTCCTACAACTGTCAATCTGCCAGTTCACATTAAATTATTCACAAATAAAAAGATTACAAGTATTAGCACACAAAATCATGTTCACAAGAGCTCTCCAGAGTATGAGCATTTTAGCAAAGTTCTCCCACGGGACGACCACACGTCTCGCACATATCTCGTGGCCATTAATTCTCGAGTATCGTCCGACGGTTTCTAAGATGCCACGAGGCGGTCGCGCGGGCGAGAGCGGTTGAGTAAGATGCACTGGGTCGCACGTAGGTCGTAAAATCAAAATCTAAGCGGTAATTAGGACATAAATAACTTTACGAGACACCACATTTAGATTCCGCCACGGTGACTCGTCTCGGGAGAGTTTAGGCGGTACAAGTTTAGCGTAGTTTGTTAATGTATACATACATACATACATAGCGTCACACCGCTTGTTTCCCGGTGGGGTAGGCAGAGACAACGGATCTCCACGTGCCGCGATCCTGACACACCTCTGCCGCCTCTACCACTCCCACAATGTTCTTCATGCATGCTCGTCGGTTACGGTTACTACGCACTTGAGCCTTTTTGAGCACATACCCGATCTGGTGAATAGGTAGCCGGTTGAAATTTTCACAAAATAATATGCGTTATTTATTATAGCGGATATGCCAATAATTTTTATTCTCATTTTTCGGATAAATCAACAAGTTTTCCAGTTACGATGGCATTAAGTGACTCAACCACATACACGCACACACACATAGATACATTAAAGTGAAACACCTGCCTTGCGTTCGCAGTCGGGTAAAAATTTATGAAATGATGGGAAGCACTGACATGGCGCCTAGTTCACCCGGTGTTACGGGCTGACATCACGGATGTTGTAGGAGCCAATCGTGTCGGTTTCCATAAAAAAAATTTCGTTACCGTGTCGCAGTGGTCGCCGTAGCCGCCGTCCGCCGGCTTTTCCGTGCCGGCCCGCGCTAACGGCATCGTGCAGTGCGCAAGCAGCTCTTAATTAAATTTTACCCGACGGCAAAAAAATAAAAAAAATCCTCATTTCTTCGTTTTCTTTTCAATAATGCCACATATGCCCTATCAGCGAATTGGACGTCTCAATCGGATAGATCTGCACGGTAAATTGATCACTGTTAGCCGATTGGGGTCCCAACCTTAATGCCCTATTAACTTCGCATGAAAAACGACAACCCAATCGCGACTCTACGCGCTCCCGCATAGAGTGTGCATTCGCTTGGACAATCGCTACAGAGCAAATTCAATTAGATCTTAAGGCAATGGGAATAAGGCACAAAATGCTCGAGAAAGATTAATGTAAAATAACCTTAGACACGCCTTGCTGACCGATCGTTTGGCGGAGTTGATTGATTGATGCTCGCCACGCCTGAGCGATGTAAAAACTGCAAGAAAGATGATCGCGCGGACAAACTGTGCGGCCGCGGGCGGGACACCATGTCCAGTCAGTTCAGTTACGCTTGCCAGATCTGATGTTAGCCATCCCGGGACATATTACCTATCTACTATTGCCGTCCTTCATAAATATGGTGGAGAAAGAAAAGCGACACTGCATCTCTCCCCGTGCATGTCTTAAAAGGCGCATGTACTAAGGGATAAAGACAAGATGCCGGTGTTGTGCTGTAATTTAAGAGTACTTGCAGCACAACACCGATTACTCTGCATACCCAGATTGTCGGGAATTCGGGATACAGCGTGTGGTGTGTATGTATGTATGTAAAGAAAAGATCAATATTTTTCTGTTATAATTTTTACGTCGAACTTTTAGCGATCGTTTTAATTAAAGCGAACAACTTTAGTAGCAACACTTCACTAAAATGAAATAGGGAAATTTCTAATTTGAGCACTTCATCAGCATCTGGACTCTTCCCGGGACAAAATGACCCTTCGCCCGGGACACGAGACATTGGACCCTTGCCCGGGACAATCCCGGAAATCCCGGGCACCTGGCAAGCCTATGTCCAGTAGGGGAAGAACTGCTTAGTCAAACTGCTTCTTGTGACAAATTTGTGGGCGGCACTCTTATAAATAGCGTCACGCCTGTTTCCCTGCGGGGTAGACAGAGACAACGGATCCCTTTTTACTTACATTTTTAGGGCTCCGTATCCGTCGAACGGGACCCTATTACGGGAACCTATACGGTCTACGCCGTCTGTCTGTCTGTCCGTCTATCCGAGAGCTGTATCTCTTGAACCGTAATAGGTAGCCCGTTGACATTTTCACAGAATATGTGTTATTATGGCCGATATAACAACAAATAATAAAAATTAGAAAAAGTAAAAAATTCACGGGGTTTTTTAATTTCTTGTATGGGGATACAAGAAATTAAAAACTGAAAATTTTATTTTTAAAGAAACTAAAAAGAAACTAAAAATCTACCGCAAAGAGTATGCAGCATTTTAACTAATACATAGATGTCGTGAGTGGCGCTGACCATGACATGGCGATACGGAGAACCCTCGGTGCGCGAGTCGCGACTCGCACTTGTTTATTCATTCATTTCTTTGTCAACAATTGCTTGTCGCTCTTATATCTAACTCGGCTTCGCTCGCGGTAGACTCGGTTTAATAAAAAATCCGATTTAAAATCATTATGATATAAACGATCGCTTCTCTTATATTCTCTCTCTCTCTCACTCCTATCTCGCTCTCCCCTCCCTTCTACTCCCTCCCTCGCTCCCCCTCCCCTCTCCTCCGTCCTTCCCTCCCCTCTCCATCAGGCACTACCATTCGACACTAAATTCCGTTCATACTATACTTTCTTTGATAACGCTCAGCCCTATTGCTATATAGCGTGACGGTATTATAACCTATAGTGAGCCTCAAGAACTACTGTTTACATTGGTGAAAACCGCATCTAAATCTGTTCAGTGGTTCCGGAGTTTACCTCAAACATACATACATACAGACAGATGTTCCCTTTTATAAAAAGTAGAGAAGAAGTAGAGAAGTAGAGATAGAGATAGAAATAAAGGCGTTTTCACGATGAACCCATCTCTATATTCTGTTAAGTTCGTCGTTCTCTCTGTCATCCATCATAAACTAGTTTTTTCGCCCGCGCTTCCTTTTCAGTATTTCAAAAGTACGCGGTGAGATACGTTGAGCTAACTTTGAAATACTCGTAGATTCTGATTCTGCATTGTTAAATGTTGGGGCTTGCTCTGTAGTAACAATGTAATATATAAATAAATAAATCAGTGCGCTGGTACCAACCCGTATCTACATTAAAACGTCTAAACCTTTAGTATTATGAGCCATACATTCTTCTCAGTTTCATATCATGCAACTTTATTGCTGGCGATCAAAAATGATGCTGTGCGCTCAAAAAACGAAAGCGCCGACGAGACGCCCACCAACGCTACCCATAGAATTTTTAATAAAATCGTTGCACGCCCGCCTAAACAGGGATGGGAGGAGTGAAATTTGTCGATACGATCCCATGTCAAGTCAGCTTCGGTAACCCAGCGGTGCGGTCGGTCGACTGCCGGTCGTGATCATAAGCACACCTGGGCGAGGCCACTACTTGGATGGGTGATCCGCTCGGCCGTTTGGGGCTGACTTTTATTTTATAAATTTGTTTTTATTAGTTTATTTGGCCAAAATCAAACTGAAACAAACAGACAAGAACATACAAAAAGATACAAACAATAATAAAGTTACCTCCAGGGCCGTTGGGCAAGGACAAGGATTACGCGTAAGAATATTGTGGCGGAAATGCATAATGTGGTTCGGATTCCACGTAAAACTGCAGGCCCCTACCCTTCTTACCTTACTAGGTGGTAGGGTTTAACCCGCCCGAATTAATGCCACCGCACATAGTACACACACCGTAAATAGTTCGTGTTTTCCGTCCAGTTCAGTGTAGCCGGCACGACCTAAGGGAGGCGCTGACGTGGCACCAAGTTCACCCGGTGCTATGGGCTGACATCACGGATGTTGTAGGTGATGTAGCCAACCGTTTCAGTTTATATAAAAAATATAGGTGATGTAAATTTAAATAGGCCGAATGGTCAGATATTTAAGTTTTCACGTTTTTGCAGTAAATAATAATGGTCTTGTGAGCGGTAATACGGGTTCATTATTTGTACATACATACATACATATCACACACGCTGAATCCCGACAATCGGGGTAAGCAGAGTAATCGGTGTTGTGCTGCAAGAACTCTGGTCAATTACAGCACAACACCGACCACCACGTTTCGCAAAGTATTCGAACAAGATTAAATCGATCAAGCAGCAAGTAAGGCACGAAGACCCACCTGCTGCATGAGTCGGTGGAAGTACCGTGCCAAGGTGAGAGGTGGCGAGCCCGTCGCCCTTCAGCACGGCATCTTGCCCTTATCCCTTAGTCGCCTTTTACGACATGCATGGGGAGAGATGCAGTGGGGATATTCTTTTTAAGTACCGGCCCCACACGGTCATTATTTGTAAGTGACTATAATACTTACAGGCACTAAAAAAACATTGTGACTTGCGAAATTTTTTTGACAGTTCTTCTTCGCATTGAATTAGAACAGGCGGAATTTTCGACACGTCCAAGCGTGGTAATCTACCTATAGGATAGATAGGAGCATCGATGTATATTTAGAGATATGCCCATCCCATACATTACTCCCGAAAAAATATGTTCTCGACGAGAACTGCATAAATTGCAGATTTCACGTACAGCCGCTTCATACGGCGTGTGCAGCGCGTGTTGAGCGTAAGTCTGACTGTACCGAGTATGTGGCGCAAAAGTGCGTGTGTTCAGCATGCCCGGTTGCTGTTACAAGTATTGTAACAGCTCAGATCGAAATTACGTAAAGAAAGGCGCCTCCTTCCATCAGTAAGTATTTATTTTGCTGGTTTTTTTCTCAAATGTTATGTTAAACAGATTTTTGTATACGTAATTAATATAAAGAGCGAACGAGAAAGAGTAAAGCTGTGTTTTATGCAAGAGTGACAGTGACAAACGTTGTTGTTTCTTTCGCCTGAGCATGTTATGACGTGTTAAGAAGCCATGCTGACATGTCACGGATTGTGTGACGTAGCTATCGCGTTCTCGTTCCCACTTGCCTACTGATCATAAGAGTGAGCGGAAATACGACAATCGCGCCGATGGGCGAGCGATGACAACTTTCTCGCTCACTCTTATCATCTGTAGGCAAGTGAGAACGCGACAGTAACGTCGTAGGGATCGCGTCACGTGACAGCATGGCGGCGTGTAAAATGCAAACACGAAAGTATCTCGTGGCAGGAGGCGCGGCGCGCTCCGATGCCCGCCGTTTACGGACATGAAACGACTATATGATGTAAGTGTGTGCTTGTGTGAGTATCACAATACTCACTCGCGCGACGTTTGATCTATAAAATTAGACATCGATGGATAGGAGGATAATATATCTATGGATGAAATTATACAATAAACACATTTTTTATTCCCTTTTTTCCATTTATCGCGATTAGATACTTAGTCCCTTTTTCTTTTTTCTCTTTTTTTTTCTTTATGGAAACTGAAACGGTTGGCTACATCACCTACAACATCCGTGATGTCAGCCCATAACACCGGGTGAACTTGGTGCCACGTCAGCGCTTCCCTTCGGTCGTACCGGCTACACCGAACTGAACGGAAAACACAAACTATTTACATAGCCGTTACGACCGACCTTTCATTTAGTGCGGTGGTATCAACCCAGGCGGGTTAAACTCTACCACCTAGTAATATAAGAAGGGAGTCATATCCCTTATTTGCCTTTTACGACATACACGGGGAGAGATGCAGTGGGGCTATTCGGTTAAAGTAGCGGCCCCACACGGTATTCGGTTTTCACCGTTATAGGTTACACTTTGTTGTGCAAGATGCGAATTTATTGCAGAAGCCAACACAATTTCCCAACAGTGTTTTCCTTCACCGGAAGACTTTCGTATGCATCGATAGCTTTTGAAAGGTCGATCATCGAAAGCGTCTCTATCGCGGAGCATAAAATGCGAGTATCAATCTTGCGCTTTTTTGCTTGCTACCCGCGCAACGTCCGTCCGTCCGCCCGCCGCGCGGCCGCGTCGCATCGCCCAACGATCGCTAGGAAGTAGGAAGAAGTAAGCAAAAGCCAGAACTGGCAAATGCGGCGGCGAATGGCGTGAGAGAGGATGCGTATGAAGCTGGATGACGCTAGGTTACGTTAAAATTCTCAGAAAGTCTTAATCTGACCAAGGTACATTTCATGCATACGAAATTGCAGGTATGTTTTTTTTTTTTTTTTTATGGAACCTGACACGGTTGGCTACATCACCTACAACATCCGTGATGTCAGCCCATAACACAGGGTGAACTAGGTGCCATGTCAGTGCTTCCCTTCATTTCATGTCGGCTACACTAAACTGGACGGAAAACACGAACTATTTACATAGCCGTTTCGACCGACGTTTCGTTCAGTGCGGTGGTACCAACCCGGCCGGGATAAACCCTACCACCTAGTAAGGTAAGAAGGGAAGGGACCTACAGTTTAACGTGGAATCCGAACCACGGTCAGCCTCCAACGGTCGAGCGGTCACCCATCCAATCACTGACCGCGCTCAGCGTTGCTTAAAAAACAGTTGACTAACCAACCGCGCCACTGAGCTACCGAGGCTGACGAATTTTCTTATCCCTTAGTCGACTTTTACGACATGCGACGGGGAGAGATGCAGTGGGGCTATTCTTTTTAAGTACCGACCCCACACGATACAATATGTCCGCAATTTCGTATGCATGAAATGTAATGCAGCGGGTGGCCGAGTGGTTTCGGCGTCGTCTTCTCATGCGAGAGGACCGAGGTTCGAATCCGGTCGGCGTGTACCAATGAGTTTTTTCTGAAGAAAAAATTTACGTGCATGCTGCTTCACCGTTCGGAACCGGTGTACAACTGTAGGTTCCTTTCCCTTGCCTCTTACTAAATGGTAGGTTCAAATTGTAGCCGACTGGGTTGATACCACCGATGGTCGCATATCAGCCTCGGTTGTGTTCTCCTCTAGTCCAGTATAGCCAGCAATCAAAGAGTCTCCGGTATGGCACCTACCTTCTCGGAGGTGATATTGGCTATTCGGAGCTTTGGCCCCTCCGACTCAGCCACGCATACCGGATTACATAAAAAAATACGATTTCGTAATATTTTTTATTGAAAAAATAAGAATATTCAATCACAATATTGAGAAAACAAAATATAGGTAACGACACCGATTTAGCTGTCTGCAATAAAATTGATAAATAATTATAGTGTTTTCTTTCATTATTATGTACCTACTTAATGATGAAATACAGACAAATATTAATCGAAATAAAATACAATATTTTTCGTCATAAACGAACAAGTGAAACAGGTCTCAGGACTATTAAGTCTATCTTCTCTTCTATCTTGCACATACGTAGTCTTTGTTCACAAAATATGAGCGCTGATCCAATATTCTATGTCATCGTAACCGCGTTTCGAGCGACCGTAGGATCGATTTTACTACGAGTTTACAATGTTATGAAATTTGTTGAATGATTCCTTGAAAATGTTGTGATGCATAAACCAAACTATGCATTTTATTATGCCTTTTGGTTTATAAAATGCATCACACAATTTTCAATGAATCATTAGAACGTCTATTGTCATCGCGTTCTTTCCGTTCCAAATTTAAATATAGAATTCATGTCACAACTAGCGAATTCAAAAGGCTTAGTGGCCGTGCACCCAAATCCGAAACTGCCCTCTCTGTCGGTGGAAACGGGTGTTGTATTAGAGCGCACCTCGATAGCACTGTTCCTACCGGTACAGTTGTTGTGCGCCGTCTCGTCTCTAGTATTTTATTATTTCCATCAACTCGTCAAGCTGATGAAAATGAAAAATTAAAAATACAAATAAAATTAAATAAATGGTATGCATCTATAGAGTATGTACGGGACCAAACAAATTATGTACAACGTATTGTACCGTGTGGGGCCGGTACTTTAAAAGAATAGCCCCACTGCATCTCTCCCCGTGTATGTCGTAAAAGGCGACTAAGGGATTTGACTCCCTTCTTATATTACTAGGTGGTAGGGTTTAACCCGCCCGCGTTGGTACCACCGCATTGAATGAAAGGTCGGTCGAAACGGCTATGTAAATAGTTTGTGTATTCCGTCCAGTTCAGTGTAGCCGACACGACCGAAGGGAAGCACTGACGTGGCACCTAGTTCACCCGGTGTTATGGGCTGACATCACGGATGTTGTGATATAGCCAACGGTGTCAGTTTCCATAAAAAAAAAAACAAATCGCAGGTATGTCCGCAATTTTTAATGGAAACAATAAGAATATTTTATTCACAATATTGAGAAAACAAATGTGCAGCGACACCGATTTAGCTGTCTGAAATAAAATTGATAAATAATTTTAGTGTTTTCTTTCATTATTATGTACCTACTTAATGATGAAATAGACAGACAAATATTAATCGAAATAAAAGACAATATTTCTTCATAAACGAACAAGTGAAACAGGTCTCAGGACTATTAAGTCTATCTTCTCTTCTATCTTGCACATACGTAGTCTTTGTTCACAAAATATGAGCGCTGATCCAATATTCTATGTCAGGGGTCGGCAACGTTTTACTATAGGAGGGCCATAATTGTTACCAGAGGATCAGTGCGGGCCGCATCTCATCTTCATAAGTACATACAATTTTAAAATAAAAAAAAACTATTTCAAAAAATATAAAAACCGCCTTCAAAAATGTATGAAATAAAAAAAAAATTTAAATAGTTTTTTATTTCACACTTTTTTTCAGTATGTTTTTGCTATTAATGTACTCGGCGGAATGGGGAGGCGGTCGGTTATTTTTGCTTGCTTTAGCACCACCGCCTTCAACTCTAGAGTTCGATTTTTTTTTATTTCATACATTTTTGAAGGCGGTTTTTATATTTTTTTAAATAGTTTTTTATTTCAGTTTTTTTTTAGTAATTTTTTGCTACTAATGTACTCGGCGGAATCGCTCGGTCTTCGGCCTCGCGATTCCTCCTCGCTTTCCAATCCGATCTTAACCAAATTGAAATGGGACCACACGGGAAGCACCAGCTTTCAAATATAAAAAGAATCATCAAAATCGGTTCACCTAGTTGAAAGTTCTGAGGTAACAAACATATAAAAAAAATTAATTAAATACAGTCGAATTGAGAACCGCCTCCTTCTTTTGAAGTCGGTTAATAAAACGCATTGGTGCATTTTTTAATCATATTTATTTGAATTCAAGTTATATATTTCAATGAAATATTACTATAAAAAACTGTAAAAATCTTAATATGCGATTTTTGCGGCTGCATTTCACTTGCAAGTTTTGGAATATCTGCTTGCATCTTAGATGTAGAAACGCGCAGTATCGCAACTAAATGTGCATCAGTTAATCGGGAACAATTCTTAAATTCAATTCCGACTTCAAAAAAAAGGGGGAGGTTCTCAATTCGACTGTATTTTTTTTTTAATGGTTGTTACCTCAGAACTTTCGACTGGGCGAACCGATTTTGAAAATCCTTTTTTTATTTGAAAGCTGGTGCTTCCCGTGTGGTCCCATTTTAATTTGGTCAAGATCGGATTGGAACGCGAGGCGGAATCGCGAGGCCGAAGACCGAGCGATTCCGCCGAGTACATTAATAGCAAAAAATTACTAAAAAAAAAACTGAAATGAAAAACTATTAAAAAATATATAAAAACCGCCTTCAAAAATGTATGAAATAAAAAAATCGAACCCTAGAGTTGAAGGCGGTGGTGCTGAAGCAAGCAAAAATAACCGACCGCCTTCAACTCTAGGGTTAGATTTTTTTTTATTTCATACATTTTTGAAGGCGGTTTTTATATTTTTTTAAATAGTTTTTTTTTTGTAAACGCGTTCGTGAATGTCACAGATTTCAGTTTAGACGCGAAATAAAAAACAATAATTTTAATCTTAATTTAAGTTTAGGGCTTTAGCCGTAATCGGATATGTCAGATAGATAGATAGATAGATATGTCAGCACCATGGTGACTTTTAAAATATTTAATTCCTAATGACAAGACCTTTATTTACAAAAAATACGGAGTTTTTCCCAGTGGTCAAGACTGATGGTCAGACTAGTCTGGCCAACGGGATTTTTTTTCCCGTTGGTTAGATTCGCGGGCCGCAAGGAGGACGCTCGCGGGCCGCATGCGGCCCGCGGGCCGCGGGTTGCCGACCGCTGTTCTATGTCATCGTAACCGCGTTTCGAGCGACCGTAGATAAGGATCGATTTTTCTACGAGTGTACAATGTTATGAAATATGTTGAGTGATTCCTTGAAAATGGTGTCATGCATAAAACAAACTATGCATTTTATAAGCTTAAAGAATGAATATGCCTTTTGGTTTATAAAATGCATCACACAATTTTCAATGAATCATTAGAACGTCTATTGTCATCGCGTTCTTTTCGTTCCAAATTTAAATATAGAATTCATGTCACAACTAGCGAATTAAAAAGGCTAGTGGCCATGCACCGAAATCCGAAACTGCCGGTGGAAACACACTACTGAAGTATAGCGCGCGCGCACTCTCTGTCGGTGGAAACGGGCGTTGAGTATGAGCGCACCTCGATAGCACTGTTCCTACCGGTAGAGTTTTTGTGCACCGTCTCTAGTATTTTATTATTTCCATCAACTCGTCGTCGTGCCGATGAAAATGACAAATTACAAATACAAATAAAATTAAATAAATTGTATGCACCTATAGAGTATGTTCGGGACCAAACAAATTATCTACAACGTATTGTAATAACAAGGTCTAATCTTTTAAATTATTTTAGCAATGTCAAATTTAAAGTGACGAAAGAAAACTCAACAATGTGTATATTTCCACCAGGAAATGATTTCCACTATAGACCGTTCACAGTTATTTTACCTCTAGCCATCAAGTTGGCTAACCTGAGCTCTGTGTTGCCATAATTGGTTGGTACTATTTCCCTTTCGTTCGTATTATATTAATAGCAAGTAACCCTTTTTAGGACAGTAGTACTAGTGACAGCAAGTGGTGCCAACCTAGCGGAAGATACAATGACACGTGTCAGAAGTAAAATAACTGTGAACGATCTGTAGCTAGATAATTACGTCGTTTCCATTTCTCACTTGAACGACTAATACCAGAACACATTCATCAAAAAGAACTTTAAAAAATCAAAACACGTGTCGTTCTCGGCATGAATCACGAGCAGTGCGTAAGTGATGTTTAGAAACAGCAGCGCGCCGTTTATACGGCAATTACATGTGTATAAATCGCATAAAGACACTTCAAAAAATGTTAGAGTGCTGGCGCTACGGAGCAAGCGTGCATATTTATAATTATAATACTTGTAACTCGTAGGCTTTCGCATGCGACTTCGCTCGCGTTAAAATTCGACAATACAGCACACCGACTCCCATTTTCTTCATCCGTCATTTCCGATCGCACTGCTGAATCCATATGAATTATATTTTTTATAAGTCATGGCTTGTGGCGACGACACACTGTCACACAATACAAACTGATTCCAGTGTTGCTCTGCGGTCCTTTCGAAAGCATAGTGAAGGCACTTACCTGTAACAAAACAAGAAAATTTATTTATTCATCGAAATAAAATATATTTCTACGTGACTACGGCGAAGTCAAAAGTAGGGTTTTTGGTAGCTTAAGTTTATTTACGTCACGATTTACGTGGTGGCGGTTGATTTTTTTTTTTGCGTTCACAGTTCAGCCCCTCTGGAGAAATATCACAGTGATACATAACCTATAACCACCACGACATATGCCAGATTCCACTAGTGAAAACAGCATGTAAATCATGGGTTCGGTCGTTATCGTGATGAACTCAATTACAGACAAACAGATGTAGCATTTTATAATCGCTGAGAAAAGAAGAGACTATAAATACATTTAAAAGCCGCCATTGTAAAACCGGCCGCACCACGTGGGCCCACTCCACGATCGATTCGATCAAACTTTATTTCAATCAATAGATCAATTTAAAAATGGAACGCCGCTAGTGGCCGGAAGCGTGATTAAAATGTTTCTGTTAACGTTTTCGTATAAATGAGGGATATGATTGCACACGTTTAAATTTATACGTAGCTTTCCACCTCCGCACAGGCAGGGTTTGCATCCCTACACTATACGCCAGACATACCGCGGTCGCGCATACGAACCGATACTGCAGATCTTTCCTCTAAAGAACCGGTAAGGGTAAGGGATAAGTCCGCCTTTCCCCCTCGTGTAAATTACTTATTGTTTGTTGATATAAAATGGTTTTTTGGAGCAATAAAGTATTTCTATCTATCTACATATGTAAGTATCTAACTCTGGAACGCTCTCCCTTCCCATATATTTCCGCCCATGTACAGTCTCGGGTCCTTCAAGAGTGGCGTGAATAGGCACCTGTCCGGCCGGCATGGCATTCGCAACCCCCGCATTCCACCGAATGTCCATGGGCGTCGTTAGACACCTCATCGGTGGCCCGGCGCCACATGTCGCCCTTTCTATAAAAAACAATCTTTATCTATGAATGGAAGAGGGTTGTAGACGGCAGAAAACTTAACAAAGTACAACTTTTCGAGATAAAACAATGATTTTACTTTCCTCCTGATTTGCCTGTCTGTGTTCTGAAACACGTAGCTCGGGACTCGGACAATAGCGGGCAAGTGACTTAGGGTACTATGTTAAATATTGTGAATTTTTCATTACGAGTAGGTGCAGACTTATCATTGGCGTTTCGAAGTGATATCATTAAACGTTACATTTTCCAATTTGTACGTATTTTACACTTACAACCCTATAACCGATAACCATTGAGTAAAAACACCCATACACACTACACAATTATTCCAACCGCCAAAACTCAATCGTCCCAATCACGTCGAATGTAAATAGCGTCTCTAAACGATGATAACAGCGAGTGAGACGCGCGCATCATCGAACTCTAAGTGCTCCGGCCGTGCGCGCGGACATTCCGGGCGATCGCTGTGACATGAAGCAGACGCTTTCAGGTTTATTTCTGTTTTCAATATTTTCAGTTTGATTGACGCAGCTCCCCCCCCCCCCCCCCCCCCTCTCCCTCCTCCCCCACTCCGTCCCCCGTCCCGCGCCCGCGCTCGGAGAATTCCTAGCGGACTGAGTCATTCATTACCATGTACTTGTAGCAAGACGTGAAGAATATTAGATGCATTAATGAATATTTTTGGCAAAATCGCCCACCGCGGTCAGGCACGCACGGGCCATGTGACGCAGGAGAGATTTCTTGATGCTTGATGCAGATGGAATGCGTGCATAATACATTCGCTGAGTCACAGACAATTTGTTAGTTCGCTTAGTCTGTTTTACAGGTACTATCACGGGCGCTGCTATGAGGTACCAGCAACCCTTATTCCTTGCCGTCGTCCGTCCTATCTCCGCAGCACTCGTCGCAGAGAGGCGCATTTGTTTCTCAAAATAGTTCCTTTGTCGCACCGTTAGGGTGTGGAACTGTCTTCCGATGAGTTTCCCGAATTCTTTAACCTGGCTGCTTCAAATATCGCCGTATCAATAGGCTAGATAGACAGCCCGGCAACAGTCCGCAAATCTGCTGACACGGCATCTCTCTGACCGTGGTTTCACAAGGAGAGGTCGACTGCACAATTGGTCCCTAAAAGTGGTCGCTCAAAATCGACCACTTTGGTCCATCGGCACAAATGCTGGTTTTCATATACAACGTGTCCCAAAACTCAACGTCAAGCGGAAACCAGGGAGTAGGCCAGTTTATGATAACCCAGGGAAAAATAAGAAAAAAAAATTGAGTCATTTATTTTTTTTAGAAAAAAATTTTACAGAATATTTTTTTGGTAAAACTACAGGCATTCTGCTTTTATTTGGGATAGTTATCAATAGCAGAGTTATTTAGGCTTCCAATATAAAAATTTGAACAATTATATTTGAAAATTTGTAGCCGTAGTAGGTACCTGAAACGTCAATTATCAACGTTTTTCAAAAAATGCTCATATCATAAAAAACAAATGACTCCGATGTTTTTTCTTATTTTTCCCTGGGTAGTCTTAAACTGGCCTACTCCCTGGTTCCCGCTTGACGTTGAGTTATGGGACACGTTGTAGATGTACATGCACGTGCACGCCTTAAACATTGTCCCAATTATATCCGTTTCGCTCGCGACGCGCTCACTTTGACACTTGTCGAATTTCTCAGACTGTCAGTCACAGCTGTCAAATGGCTGGCGGCGCGGCGTCACGAACTCGAAGGCGAAACGGGATGAAAAGAAAGCCCTGCTGGGAAAATTAATTCGGCTGATTCGCGTCTTCTTTCGGATGCGATTGAAGGGTTCCGCAGCAAAACTAGAAAATAAATTAATTTATATATACAGGAAGTTTCAGGATAGGCTTGAGAAACTTCAGGAATAGAAAGTACTCATTATTAGAAGAAAAATAAGTATGTAAATTAGTCATTTTATTTTTATTTAATAAAGGCGGACGTTAACCGTCCACTAAAGCTGGATGGAACTATTTTCACCAAAAAGTACTATAAAATGACCGAATCTGGGAAAAAGTTTTAGAGCTCTTCGTCTTCAAATATGGACCCCTATCGAACCCTGAAGTTACGAAACCCTACCCTGAAACACCCTGTATAATAATTAATAATTTATGCTTACCTGCCCCTACGTTGAATAACGTTTTTCTAAAGTCTGTTTCAAAACCACACGGAAAAAAAGGAGATTGATCTTAGAGCGTTGGCTCTCTTGCACAAAACTGGCGCCTATAGCGCCATCTCCCTTGCGCCGTACCTACTGCAAGAGAGAGAGAGATGCCGCTCTACAAGCTAGCGTTTGTGCAAGAGAGCATTCAAAGGTTGATGCCCTTTTTTCGGCATGATGTGGAAACAGACTATATAAAAAAACATTTTCTCGTTTCATAGGCAGTAATTACCGCACAAACACCATGATGGTGATGACAAAAATGTAGATCGATGTCCTATCGTGAAGTTAAGTACACCGGCACCCTTATTACGATAATGCAACCGGTCCGCCGGACCGGTCCGTAGCTCCAAATCTGACAGTTCGCCGACTGTTTTATGCGATTTTGGGATGCAACCAGTCCGTGCAACTGGTATTGCGGTATCAGTCCGCAGATGTGTCATACATTTTACGGCATATTGTTATTACGATCGCATTTGCAGTCGCACAACTGTCAAACTTGCGACCGACCGCAGCCCGCGAGCTGTCATCCGTGATGCTCCTCCTGAGCAGCATCATAGCACCATTCACGGCTAACGAGCGACGATCTTTTCTTTGTTTTTGGTGGTGACATCGTATAGGTATATTTATAGTCGCTAAAATAAGTAACGTATGTTCATTCATAGTGTTTGAATTATGTTTTTTTAGTAAATTTTGTATTTTAATAGTATTTCTTAAATATATATAATTTTAACTTGGTTTTGAATTTATATCATATATATTATAGAATATATAAATAGGAATAATAAAGAAAACCTCTCTCTCTCTCTCTCTCTCTCTCTCCCACCCTCCCTCCCTCCCTCCCTCCCTCCCTCCCTCCCTCCCTCCCTCCCTCCCTCCCTCCCTCCCCCTCTCTCTCTCTCTCTCTCTCTCTCTCTCTCTCTCTCTCTCTCTCTCTCTCTCCCACCCTCCCTCCCTCCCTCCCTCCCTCCCTCCCTCCCTCCCTCCCTCCCCCTCTCTCACTATCTCTCTCTCTCTCTCTCTCTCTCTCTCTCTCTCTCTCTCTCTCTCTCTCTCTCTCTCTCTCTCTCTCTCTATCTCTCTCTCTCTCTCTGTTTTTTAAATTAATTTAAAATTTTAACTTGGTCATTTTTTTTTTATTATTGGTACCCGAGACACTTGGCGCCGTCAGCATTGATTGTTGAGCCGACGACACCCATATTTATCATCTATATATACAATCTCTATATTATCTATATTGTAATAGGAATAACAAAAAATTTAGAAGTTTTAGTTGATAAAACATTTTGGTCTTCTGCGTCATTTCGAAATTATAATACACAAGCTGTGCCCGCGGCTCCGCCCGCTCTTATATTTCACTTCACTGCTAACCTCATAAGCTATTTAGCGTGATAGTAAGTAGCCTATAGTTGATGGGAAGAATCAAGGTATCCGTAGATTTTTTTTTATTAAAATCGGTTCAGTGTTTCTCGAGTTATAAGCGGACAGACAGACAGACAGACAGAAAGCAGACGTTGGATTTTATTAAAGGTATAAGGAAGTGACTTTACATATGTAATTGTACAATATATACGGTGTTGCAAATGCCCACGCTATATTTTTAACTGCCATCAGGAGGTTATTCTGTATGTGAAGCTAAATAACTTTTGTAACAGAAATGTTTTTTTCGAGAGAAAATATTTTTAATATCAGAAATAACATTGTAGCATTCCACAATCAGGATTAGAACCCACAACCTCCTGCATTGATCATTGAGGGCGGCTCTTCTGCCTGCTAGGCTATTCAAGCACACAATATGAAAGAGACCGAGATAGCATGAAAGCGGCCGCCATCATATCTTTATGTGCATATATCAGTATGTTTTTTTTTATTTAATTCGTCTCCTCCCGAAACAGGCAAAACTCATTAGAGTATACAGCCATTTCTTTTGTAGCTTTAACGTCTGTTGTATAAATTCTCGGCCCGCGAGAACCACAAAAATATATATTTTTAATCACAACGACGACGCGACAAACTTACGCCGTCCGCCATCTTTTTTGTCTTTATATCAGTATGTATACATACACCGCCCGACAGACCGCCGCGCCGTGCAGGCAGAAACGCATTTCCTAAGCAATCCGTAACGCAATAAATAATTTGTTCAATCGCTTGTATTAATTATCATTGCTTTATGTTCCTATATTTGGCATGTTAAAAGTAACATACGTTATTTATTATTGATTTTAATATATACTTTTCCCATTCGTAGTAACATTTTACAAGTTTCTTTCAAAATTTGGCACCTTACCTGAACCAACAACCAACCTTTGATGTCGGTCCGCGGGACCGGTCGCATTATCGTAATACCAATTTTGTCCGTCGCAGTCGCAACATCAACACCAGTCGCAACATCAGCACCATTATCGTAATAAGGGTGCCGGGCTCGCTCAGAACTTGGACTAGGTATTGACATTTCGTCCGTTGAGTGAGGGTGGCCGAAATTCCACGTAAAACTGTAGGTTACCTTACCACGTGGTAGGTTTTAACTGTCATCGGTATTGGTAAAGCCTCATTGAATTAAAGTGCTATATAAACAGTTCGCATTTTGCAGTCCAGTTCAGTATAGCCGGCGCGGCCAAATGGAAGCACTGATATTACACCTAGCTCACCAAGGTGTTATGGGCTGAAATCACGGGGCAATAGGTGAGGCAGTCAACCATGTCACATTAAAAAAAACACTCACACATACACAAAACCATCCCTGACAACTGAAATATTCCATACATACATACATACATAGCGTCACGCCTGTTTCCCGGTGGGGTAGGCAGAGACAACGGATTTCCACGTGCCACGATTCTGACACACCTCTGCCGCCTCTTCCACTTCCATAATGTTCTTCATGCATGCTCGTCGGTTACGGTTACTACGCACTTGACCCTTTTTGAACACATGCCCGATCTGGTCCAGGTACGTTCGTCTAGGGCGACCCTTCCCGACTTTTCCACTCACATTTGGTTCATAAATTTCTTTCACTAGTCTCCTATCATCCGTTCTTCCAACACCGAACCACCAAAGCGTTCCTTTCTCAATCCTTGTCACTATATCTTCTTTCAGCCCACAGCGCTCTCGCACTACACTATTTCACAAAAATATTCAACAAAGTCATATATTTCCATTGCTACGGTGAATTGAAATTAATTCCGTGTAATTAATGTTATTTGAACAGAATTCAGCGCCCCTAGTTCACTCCTCGTCATTCCGCGTTTAGAATAAGCGAGAGAGTTATACGGCTGTATTGACACGGAGACGGCGCGCGTCAATATTTGTTACGGTTATTGCTCCGTACCTAGTACACCGTGTACCGGAGCAGATGGTTTATCAAATTAAAATTGAGAATATTATACTCATCGATAAATTTACTGTATTCAAGAAAATATAAAAAAAGTAATACAAATAACGAAATAATTAAAACCTACCATAACAAACATTAATTAAAATAACTATCAAGAGGTGCGTTTTCAAAAGTTCCCAAAACACTTGCGGCATTACCACGCTGAATGGCAAGGCTGAAATTACAGTTAGATCTAGTTTATACTATATTATGTACAAAAAACACAATATATTTCGGCCCTTTACGGGCCGTCGTCAGTTGATTAGATTTATAATATAGATCAACTGAAAACAAAATCTAATCAACTGACGACGGCCCATAAAGGGCCGAAATATATTGTGTTTTTGTACATTATATAGTATAAATTAAATAAAAAACCATAAAATTGGTAACAAAAATAGAATTTATTGCCAGTTAGATCTAGATTATTCAATTAACCACTATATATAACTTTAACTATATATATGATTATACTATATATATAAATTTAGCTATAACTTTTCTTTTTGTTTAGTTTATTCATCATATTCACAAAATATTATGTTTTGGAGGATTGAATGGCGGAGGCAGATCACAAATCATATTGTGTAGCAATTTATGCTTAATCCTATTTCTGTTTCTGTACTAATCTCAATTTAATAAATAAATGTATTAAAATTAATTAATTAAAAAGTAGAATAGAATAGAAACTTTTTATTGCACACAATTAAAAGAAACACAGTATTTGAAAAAAAAAATAAGTAAATGCAGGAATATGCAATGTCAGACTACCAACAAGTTATTTTTTTCCAATCAATCTTAATTATTTTTTTATTGAAAATCAGCAAACTCACACATGTGTGTATAATCTGGCAGCCGTTATTGGATATATTGAATTAATTTGATATTTTTGAATAATAATCATGCAAATACGGGTCACCCTGCCCGCGGAGCCACGCGCAAGCGCCGCCGAGATCAGCTCAAAAACAGTCGCCGGAAACAGATTGAAACTCATTACGTTACTTTGTCTCGCAATTTCTATCCCTCCGGGCAATTTGCGACCTTATTAGCGACGAATTAGGGCTCAAATTGCGTTAGCACACGACTCGCTGAAAACGTCTCGGAGAGTGATATTTCAGGAGTGGCGGCCGTCGACGGCATTCGCCTGTAGGGTTGCCAGATGTCATATCGGGAATGAAATCCCGGTAATTTTTCGGGATATTACAAAGTAACATTCTATAAACGTTTCAAGTATGTCCCGCATCTCAAAGACAACATTTAATTAAGGTCTCAAGTATGCCACGAGTGTCAAAGACACTCACTTCACAAAAACGTAAATTGGTCTTCACAGAAAAACAAACAAATTGGTGCTAACGGCAGGTTGTTTAGATCTTAAATTGGTATATTGGATTAATATAACGCGTCACTACTGTACTGTAGAGCTCTTGTCCCACCCTTATAGCACTTACTAATGCTATTGTAAAGCCACTAAAGAACCTGCGTTATATGCACTATAGAACCTGTATCTGCGAAGGTGTTCAAAATGTAAAATATTATTGTGAAAGAAAGAGCTGCTTGAATTTGTTTGGTTAGTTTTTAAGTTGTTGTTGTTTGTTGTTGTGTTGTGTTATGTTTGTTGGTGTGTGAAGAGGGTTGGGCATCTTCATAAATTTAAACAAACCCTTCAAATAAATGAAAAAAAGAATAGGCCTCTATGGGCTCTAAACAGCTCTTATAACGCCTGTCTTATGACCATAACATAATTGGTTGTGATACGTTGCATAAATAAATATTGCATTGTTACCAACTGTTGCGTACTGCCAGTCCGACAATGAAAATCCCATCCAAAATCTCACCTTCTATTTTCCTCTTTCCTGCTTCCATCAGACCAGCAGCATCGGTTAAGATTTGAATACCATGACGCGCTCAAAACCTACGGTGCTATCGCCGTGCGCGAATCTGATTGGACAGCAAATGTATTGACCACCTACGTCATCGATAGTGTGATCTGTTTTGCGAGTATACCCACCGATACTTACTTACTTTTTAACTAACTTACAAGAAAGAAGAGCCTGCTCGCGCTCCGTATAAAAGAACTGTGTTCCCGTGGTCCCTGTTCTACGGCCTGGAACAGCTCCCTCGCATCTGCTTCTTAGCTAGTCGTGCTAGATATCCGTGGTGCTGGAGAGTCGCTGATGGTGGAAGGATTGACGCCGTGCTGTCTGATCCAGATCCATCCTTCAAGAATTCCAGGTCAGTGCGCAGCATTAATTTCCCGCCGCTTCACCAACATTGGCCGGTCTGGACTCCATTTGCAGCAGACAAGATACGTGGATAATGAAGTTGTTTAAGGAAAGCGCGACAAGTGACGTCGTTACACCTACGAATTCTAACGACGCCCATGGACACTCTGTGAGGCACAGAGATTGCTACTGTAATTTTGTATTTGTGCATTGTTCGAAAACATAGCGTTTTCACGTAAAATACAATTTCGGGTGATATGAAGTGGCTATATACCGAAGGTTAGATAATCTGAAATGAATAATTATAAAATAAAGTATAGGTAGTTGAGTTATGGCATAATAGATGGCGCTGAAGGCTGCGGAGGTGAGATGACATTTTTGTTGGTTCTAACACCTGACAGAACCGCCTCAGCTCGACGTATTCCATTAAAATTTGCGGTCTTATACCACACATATACTGACAACAAAACCCCGTTTTTAAACCATTTAAGCAATGAAAAAAAAACACCAAAACAAAATCAATTTTACGGTTACCCCTGATGACGTAAAATTCTAATTCAACGTTAATCAAAAATTTAATTAAAAATCAATTACTATTAATCGTATGCCGTTGATTGCAGGACCAAAATGCAAACGTTTCAACAGCACAACTTTTTTTCGTGCCAAAGTATCGGTGTCCCGATATTCACGAAACGCGACACGGCAACCCTAATTGCGAGACTCAATCAAACTACACTACAGCCGGCAGGAAAATTGTACCATTTATACATTTTTATACAGAATAAATTAAAATTGAGGCTAAAATGAAAATATTCTAACGCACTCATTTATTTCCGTTTCTTGTTTAATGGGCGTGAAATGAAATGCTAAGAGCAAGGCGTGCTTTCTCAAACTTGCGCTTATTTGCGGATGAAAAAAAAATACATTTTATACAAAGTGAGAAATATTAAATACAAGAATACAAATTATGATCCGGCCGGATGTTGCGGATTTATGTGCCTACCGATATGTATTTGTATACGCAACTTTTTATAAGGTAATTTTTATATTTATTATGTTATTCCTTTATTTCACATTCTTAAAATTTTACATTAATTTTACATATATTATACAAAAAAGTAATAAAAATACACAAAATTAATATAAAAATTAAAAACGGTAATACCGCCGGCGGCGGGAGACAAACCTCCAAGCACGCCGGCGGGTGCAGGCCGTGGCTACGGAGCTCTCCGGGACGACGCGAGGCAAGCTACGAGCGATAGGTGGTGGTACTAGACACGTAGGCCACCACCACCCCCATCCCGGAGAGCTCCGTATCCGCCGGACTGCACGGTATTACGGTATATTTTTATTTTCACGTTTTTTTATACATATTTACATAAATTTTATATAATTATAAAATAAAATACCTATACAAAATTAATACAAACAGACAAAAACAAAAAACGGTATTCTCGCCGGCGGCGGGAGGCGGACCTCCAAGCACGCCGGCGGGTGCAGGCCGTGGCTACGGAGCTCTCCGAGACGACGCGAGGCAAGCTACGAGCGATAGGTGGTGGTACTAGACACGTAGGCCACCACCACCCCCATCCCGGAGAGCTCCGTATCCGCCGGTATATTTATTATTATTATATGTATTGTGTGTTATTTTATTTATTACTTTCCTGTCCTAATGTCTGCACTTATACGAGTTCCCATCCTTGCCTTTATTGTTAAAATTAACAGTATTTCTTTCATAAAGTTCTCGTTCATATTTACGCCGCCGCCACAACCCATTAATCTTTGGGAGACTAATCCCAAAATAAATAATATAAGATGTATCACCGCGCCGTCTGTAGGCAGGATCGGCAGCGACCACTACTGAGGCAAGAAAGCTTTTAAAGTGCCATTATATCAAATACTTTCGGTATTTCATATATTTTCTATGTTTGTTGTATGTACATATATTTAAAAACAGTTGAATAATTATTCTTTACTAACAACATTAATATACAACAAAACAAATGTGTTCTGCTGAAATAGAAAGAAAGAAAGAAAGAAGAAAGAAATGTATTTATTCACAGTCCATTTAACAGTAAAACACAATAATTTTTACATAGGTACCGAATTACACATGAGGACGGTGAACCGGAACAACGATCGGCGACCGTCTTAGCCAAGCCGAGCGATCTGACCTGAAAACAGAAGAACTAGTATTTTGCATACGACTGACTGGATGAAATCACATTTTAACCATAAATTTAAATTTCATGTAATTTTCCATCCATAAAGTACTTATCGTACATTAAAAAATAACATAACAAAAAAACAAAACATATCTAGTTATATCATAATAACATGCGAATACCATTTAAAAAATTTAACAATAAAATGTTAATGGCAAATCATATAAACACGCAAAAATCGTACGTCCCCGGTCCCCCACCTATGGAAATATCATAAAGTGTACAATAACAATTTACGAAAATAGTGAACAGCGTGGATAAGTTATTGAAGATTATACATAGGAGAAGTACAGCGGTTTCAAAATTGCGCAAAAAATATAAAAATTAGCGCGCAGTCGCAAAGAAAACGTAAAGCCGTGCTTTACGTTTTCAACAGCACAACTTTTTAGAAACGTAAAGCCGTGGTAGTATGTGACCCTGTGGTGTCCCGCGACTTTGAACCACTGCAACTCCGTAGGGACGTCGTCGCGTCGCGTCGGCTCCCTAAGGGCGTTTTTGCACTTGCGACCGCACGACACGATTTGCGGTCACGTTTCTCAACACACGACGTACTGCACACGACATGTCGTTCTTACGTATTTCCACTAGTGACGATTCAGCAACTACACGGCAGTCGCGGCTTGTTTGTAGTCGTCACGTGAGCACGCTCATCGTCGTCGTGTCGTGCGGTGCGTCGTCAGCAAGTTCCAACTTGTTTCGTACAGCCGCTATGTCGTCACCGCAAAAAAAAACGTAACGACATAGCGGCACGGACGACATAGCCAAAAAGTCGTTTGCAAAACGTGTGTCGTGCTGTGCAGTGTCGTTGCGTGAGTAAACGGCTCATATAAATATATGGCGCTCGGAGTCGTGACCGCATTTTGTCGTGTCGTGTCGTCGCAAGTGCAAAAACGCCCTTAGTGTGTTCTATCGTCTATTAACAATTTCATGGGGAGGTTCGGAGGAGCTGTTCAACGCGATTTCGCCGGCCCCATTCCACCTCCGCACTACGTGTACTGGGCAGGGGGTGCACCCCTATGCAATCGACCTACCGGTTCTGTAGGTCTTTTATTCACAAAACCGGGAAAATATGGAACGCACTCACTGCCCATCTATTTCCTCCCAAGGACAGCCTGGGGTTTTCAAAAGGGGCGTGAAAAGGCTCCTGTCAGGCCGGCATGGCATTCGCAATCCCCGTGCATCACAGAATGTCCATGGGCATCGTTAGACACCTACTTGTAGGTGAAACCTCGGGTGAAACGATGCCACATGTCGCGCTGTCAATAAAAAATAAAAACTAGGAAATTTGTAAGTGGTACGCGCGGAATCTTGATGTGCGAATCCAACTCGCACTTCATTGATTACAGATTTTTTATTTATTCTGCCTGAACTAATCACCTACCGTGCGAGAACGCGGCTTCTGAATGTAAAATGAAAAATATTAATATCTCAACAGCGCGTCGCGCGAGGATTCGGCCCGAACGAATGGGTGTTATGACATCGCAACACGCCGCGACACGTGTCGCCGCATGTTGTGACATCTAGCCGAGCACGGCATCGCACGCACCCTCCCCTAAGCGCTTTGTCCACTGTCCTGTTCTCTCTTAAGTCATGAGCATTGTAGGATTTGTAGGTAGGTGCATTCTTGCATACTTATTAAATAGTAGTACTGTGTGGGGGGCCGGTACTTAAAAAGAATAGCCCCACTGCATCTCTCCCCGTGCATGTCGTAAAAGGCGACTAAGGGATAAGGACAAGATACCGTGCTAAAGGGCGACAGGCTCGCCACCTCTCACCTTGGCACGGTACTTCCACCAAGTCATGCAGCAGGTGGTTCTTCGTGCCTTACTTGCTGCTTGATCGATCGATGTCTTGTTCGAATACTTTGCGAAACGTGGTGGTCGGTGTTGTGCTGTAATTTGGCAGAGTTCTTGCAGCACAACACCGATTGCTCTGCTTACCCCGATTGTCGGGATTCAGCGTGTGTGATATGTATGTATTATTAAATATACTGGCTTTTGCCCGCGGCGTAGCTCGCGTGAAATTCGTATTTAAAAAGAAGAAAGTACAGTTCTCTCAAAATGTTAACGCCGCTCGACCTACCTGCGCAGTCAACGAATTTTAGGTCACAATTCGTAGAATAGACTTTAATGTCTCTCGCATCTTGGGTTCGCGCATGTGCTGTGAAGCAATTATCGACCCTATGATCTACCCATCTACCGAGTGATGACCTAAAATTTGTTGTGCGCAGGTAGGTCGAGCGGTATTTAAGTTTTGAGGGAACTGTAAGTAAGCCCGCTGCCGTACTTTTATTTCGGCGCGCGGAACAATTCGGTTTGTATGAGAGCCACATTTCAGCATAACAGGAGCTGAATTTTATTTCTGCCTATCCTGCCTGTGTCACGTATAGCTAAATGTGTTTGTACTAAGTTTCATCGAGTTCGGATGATAGGTTTAAGAGTTATGTATGAAGGAACATAACACATACATACAGAAAAGATTTCTAAAAATCGTCAATTTAGTTTTAGTGTCATACATAGAGTCTACAAACGCAATATCTCATAAAACAAAGTAACTTACTCCATGATCTTATATATATTACTAATATCTCAATATATTACTAATCAGATTTATGATCATCAATACTAATACTAATACTATATACTATACTATATATAAATAATAAATCTGTAAGGGATGGTCATGGAGTAAGTTCCTTTGTTTGATGAGATATTGCGTTTGTAGACTCTATGTATGATACTAAAACTAAATTGACAATTTTTAGAAATCTTTTCTGTATGTATGTATGTATGTATGTATGTTCCTCCATAACTCTTAAACCGATGATCCGAATTTGATGAAACTTAGTACAAGGTCATTTTACTATACTACCTATATTTCATTTAGCCTATCCTGTGTCCCGGATAGGCTAAATGAAATTCAGTTCAGGTTACGCTAAGATGTGGCTCTCATACAAACCGAATTGTTCCGCGCGCCGAATTAAAGGTACAGTAGCGGGCTTACTTACTTTCTTCTTTTTAAATACGAATTTCACGCGAACGAAGCCGCGGGCAAAAGCTAGTTAGTAAAATATTGATTGATGAGCCTTTCTCATACATCACCTCCTAGAAAATATGTTACCGACCAAATCATCTTATACGCTGAGATCAAAATATTACTGATTTTTTTTTAAATTATGCGTTGCTGAGTCGGTGGAGCCAAAGCGCATGCTCCGAGCAGCCAATATCACCTCCGAGAAGGTAGGCGCCATACCGGAGACTTCCCTGGATTGCTGGCTATACTGCACTAGAGGAGAACACAGCCGAGGCTGCTATGTGGCCATCTTACATCCAGTACGGTGGTAACAACCCAGTCAGCTACAATTTGAGCCTACCTCATCGACTTATATTCGCAAATACGCGAGTGAGTAAAGTATGAGCTCACTCATGAGACCGCTCTTTACGAGGAACTGCATGTATATGCTTTAAAAAAAGAATAATGATGACTCGTACTGTGTAGGCAGTGGCAAACACTGTCGTAAATGTAGAATAAAGTCCGGACGCTGAGAAAATGCATTCCTGACGTGTCTGTCAGTTGGTCATGCATGACTAGTGATCGGCAATAACTTTTCATTACTCACTCCTGCAACAACACGCCAGAACTGAGGTAATTACGTACGAGTTTGAACATTTTCTATTAATAACACATATTCAGTGAAAATTTCAACCGGCTACCTTTTACGCTTCGAAACATACAGCGCTGGGACAGACAGACAGACAGACAGACAACCTCCTTTACTATCATTTATTGATTTACGTTTTGTTTATAGACGTCCAGAAATACCAGCCTTTCGGCTACAAAATCCAGACGTCTACAACCTGCACTCTTGCGAGTACAGTGATCATGTATGCCAGAGACAGACAACAGACAGACAGACAGACAGACAGACAGACAGATAGACAGACAGACGGCGGCGTAGGCTTAGAGGACAGACTTAAAACCAGCCGCAACTACCTACTTGTAGGTTTTGCATCGTGCTGTGTCTACTCCCTTTCAGCTAAAAAAAATCAATGAATTATTTTACATTTTTATCATCTCACTTGTTATTTTATAGTTTTAGTTGCATAAACGTTTTTCTTTCTTTCTTTCTTTCTTTCTAGTAATAGGTTTCTGTATTGATACGGAACCATAATAACCTAAACTGGTCCTTACTGACTTGCATCTATCATCTAACTTGCTTATCAGTTCACCTACCGCCTCCTCGGGGGGTGAAGTTGCCTGTGCCAGAGACGGCGGCCAATCTCAACCTCGGTAGCTCAGTGGTGCGGTCGGTCAACTGTTGTTAAGCAACGCTGAGTGCGGTCAGTACTTGGATGGGTGATCGCTCGACCGTTGGAGGCTGACCGTGGTTCGGATTCCACGTAAAACTGTAGGTCCCTTCCCTTCTAACCTTACTAGGTGGTAGGATTTATCCCGGCCGGGTTGATAGATAGATAGAAATAGATAGAAAATGCTTTATTGATCCAATAATAACAGTACTAATATATTAGAAAATTTACATAAGGTTCAAAGGCGGACTTATCCCTTTCAGAGATTTCTTACAGTCAACCTTACCTCCGCACTGAATGAAACGTCGTCGGTCGAAACGGCTATGTAAATAGTTCGTGTCTTCCGTCCAGCAGGTCTATTCTTGTAAATTCTGACAGCGGAATCAGCGCTGATGTGGCGCTGAGAGCCGCTTGGTAAGTGGCTCTCAGCGCCACAACAGCGCTGATTCCGCTGTCAGAATTTACAAGAATAGACCTGCAGTTCAGTGTAGCCGGCATGAAATGAAGGGAAGCACTGAAATGGCACCTAGTGGCCCGGTGTTATGGGCTGACATCACGGATGTTGTAGGTGATGTAGCCAACCGTGTCAGATTCCATAAAAAAAACCGTGGCAGTCAAGTATAGCGGGGACAGGCGACATCTCAGCCTTACAAATTACAAAGTAAGTAGTCTCCTCTAAAGTAGATTATTCTCAAAGCAAACTCGACCTCTCGAGTGAGGTGGGTGACTAAACTCTTGTCCGCCACGAGTTCGCTCGCGGCGGGGGGAGGCGGGCGGGGTGGGATAACAAGGCAAACTTGAGCAATTAATGCTCTTAGCTTAGGCCCCTCTCTTTCCCTCCCATAGCCTAAGGATGGGTCACCCATAAGGTGTCTAACGACGCCTGTGGAAATTCGGCCGTACGTGGGGGTTGCGATAGATAGATAGATAGATAGAAAAGCTTTTATTGCTCCAGTAAACATTAAACAGTTAGGTAACAAGTACATTAGAAAATTTACATAAGGTGCAAAGGCGGACTTATCCCTTACAGAGATTTCTTACAGTCAACCTTGCGAATGCCATGCCGACATTTTTCGTTATTTTATCTGATAGAAGCAAGGCCAAAATAAAAAAAAAACAATTTTAGGATTGAAATAGCAAGGACCTTACTTAATTTTTCCTAAAGATGAACTTTGAATGAAGAACTCGGCGGCGGCTCCGGAAACGAAAGTGAACGACACTGGAATATTTATTGCCAGTTAGTCATTGAGGTTGTATGCGTCCACTTCTGAACATATGCCTCTCCAATTTATCTCCAGTCGTCCCGGCCTTCATCATCAATCAATACTAATACTAATAAACATTGGCGTATATAGAGGGGGGGCCGGGTGGGCACGGCCCACCCCAGAAGTGGCTGGTGCCCACCCCAGGATGTTGGGTTGCCAACCCAAAATTCTAGGGTGGGCACTTAAATAATTTCACACAAAAACACTTAAATAATCTAAAGCTGAGGAATCAACATAAAATTCCATTTCCATCCAGGTAATCATAATAAACATTAAAAAAAAAATTGTTTTCTTGAATTTTATTTAGGTAAAGAAACTTTCCGAAATGAATGGTCGAAATACGGCTCAACACTTCAAGTTCAAATTACCTACTTTTATTGCGTAGGTAGGTACATCGGGTTTCGGCTTCATCGGCAATCACTTTTCAGGGGCCAGGCCCACCCTGGAAAATAACCCTAGATACGCCAATGCTAATAAATAATAAATCTATGAGGGATGGTCATGGAGTAAGCTACTTTGTTTTATGAGATACTGCGTTTGTAGACTCTATATATGAAACTAAAACTAAATTGACGATTTTTATAAATATTTTCTGTATGTATGTATGTTCCTCCATAACTCTTAAACCGATCATCTGAATTTGATTAAACTTCGTACAAGCACCTATACGAGACACTGACACATGATAGGCTAAATAAAATTCAGGTCTGGTTACTCAAATGTGTGGCTCTCATACAAACCGAGCTGTTCCGCGCGCCGAAATAAAGATACAGTAGCGGGTTTACTTACGTACTTTCTTCTTTTTAAATACGAATTTCACGCGAGCGAAGCCGCGGGCAAAAGCTAGTACTCAATTCATTATTTACTGCCTTCCAAGGTCAATCACATTTCCCAAAAGACGGCCTTATTGCCCGAGGCATTCGCTGACAGTCATCTTATAGCTAGAAAAACGACTATATATCAAAGTGTTGAAATATGACGAAATTTATCGCTCCTCATTGTCGCCGGAGTGGACTGAACAGCAGCCAGTGCTCAGTGGATTAGCTCAATTAATGTCGTCGGCTTTAGACGTTAGCAGCCCCCCTCACCCTCCACCCCCCTTCCAGACTGCTGCCAAGCCCCGCCCGCATCGCGGAAGACATTTTTCAACATCTTGTCAAAGGGAAGTTACAATTTTGAATTGGGAACATTTTGAACGTCTACATTTTCTTACATACTTCTACAGTCTACATTATTATTTCACGCGCCGCGCCCCCACCGCCGCCGCCGCCTCCGCCTCCGATCTGCTGCACGCACCGAATATGCAGTGTCGCGTGTGATGCGGATTGCTTTCATTTATTTTATTTTTTAATTTTTTTCGAATTTGGAAAAACAAATAGGAATTTACACCCAGAACACAAGGTCTTACAAAATAAAATTGAGTATGTAAAAAACCAGCAACGTTATTCACATATTAATTGCGTAAGTAAGAATACAGAAGGACAGGAATACAGAATACTTGAGACATCATGGACATGAAACAAACAATCAAATAAACCTACAAATATTTATTATTCATTTAGAATAGAATAGAATCGAAACTATTTACTGCACACAATTGAAAGAATATTATTAGACCGAATATCCATGGGCGTCGTTAGACACCTTATGGGTGGCACGGCGTCACATGTCGCGTTTTCTATAAAAAAAAAAAACACACACACACAAAAAGAAACAAGAAATACAAGATTGCGCAAAGACGGACTTATCACTGCAAGTAATTTCTTCCAGTCACCCTTTGGGTGATGTGATGATGTGGAATAAATTTATAGAAGTATGCAAAGAAGTTTTTAGTTATCAGGGCACGCATTCTATAACGTCCTGCCGTCAACGTCGGTGACGCTGACTAGTTGTCTCTGTCTAATTATATGAACTAGACAGAGACATACTAGTCAGCGTCACCGACGTTGACGGTAGGACGTTAGAGAATGCCTGCCCAGTGGCCGTATTCTCTAACTTCCTACCGTCAACGTCGGTGACGCTGACTAGTTATGTCTCTGTCTAGTTCATATAATTAGACAGAGACATAACGAGTCAGCGTCACCGACGTTGACGGTAGGAGGTTAGAGAATGCCTGCCTCTAGGACTGTCGACGAACGAAGAATACGAATTTCCTATTTGCCGATAGAACGTGGCATCACCCCTCAAGATTCCGCATTCAAAACGTCAACGCGGACAACTTGACAAGATATCCCCCCCGGCTTAGATAATGACCCGACACCTGCCCCTCCCGCTCCGTCAGCTTTCTTTACAGTACGAACATCTGCGAAACCCTCAAAAGTCTATGTATGTTACGCTTAGTATGTATCATTGATTTTATAGGGGGAGGGTTATAAAATCAATGGTATGTATGCATTAATTTTTCTGTGCGGTGCAATAGGCGACGCGATATTACTAAATAAATGTCAATGGATAGTGAATAAATATATTTCTTTCTTTCTTTCTATACCTTGTGGAGACGCTGCCAGTGACGTCACGGGGCTGGTTATCGTCGGGTACAGTTAATAGTAATTTTTTTTTAAGTTACCACTACTAAATATACCTCAACTAGACACAGCAGGTCGGCCCACCTCTGGTATATCTATGTACACTACACACCACACGCCGTATCCCGAAAATCGGGGTAAGCAGAGTAATCGGTGTTGTGCTGCAAGTACTCTGGTAAATTACAGCACAACACCGACCGCCGCGTTTAGCAAAGTATTCGGACAAGATAACTATCAGGCAGCAAGTGAGGCACGAAGGCCCGCCTGCTGCATGACTCGGTGGAAATACCGCGCCAAGGTGAGAGGTGGCTAGCCTGTCGCCCTTATGCACGGCATCTTGTCCTTATCCTTTAGTCGCCTTTTACGACATGGACGGGGATAGATGCAGTGGGACTACTCTTATTAAGTACCGACGACTATTTTAAAAATAACCGCTACTAACTAAGTATACCCTATGACAATGGCTTGTCTGGCTAAAATCGGATATATTTAGTAGTAGGTAGGTACTTAAAAAAACTGTTTTAAAAAACATTGAACTGAATTTAAAAAAAGAACTCAACTTAAAAGTGTTAAATAATATTTTGATTCATATTCGGACCCTTGAGTTGACGGCGGTACAAAAGCATAAAAAGATAATTTATTTTTCGATTACTTAATTACTTGATTATTTGATTACAAACCTAGCTAACAACCATCCCGATTAGACCAGCTTTCCAATAAAAAAAACCGCATCCAAATCGGTCTATCCGTTTGGGAGCTACGATGCCACAGACAGATACACCCATACACACACACGTACTTATAACATCCCTCTTTTTTCGTCGGGGGTTAAAACATTTCGGGTGTTATGCCACTTCTGCGAGACATTGCGCATCGTGCTGCGTGCATTTTACTCTCTCACAGTAATCGCGCATATGTTCGAGTTTGATGGAGAGAGAAAGAGAGAGAGACAGATAAACTACAAAGATCTGCGGTGTGTGGCTACTGCGAGGGCTACTGTCTTTAATTCCAAAATGGTGTAAATGTGTAGGTTATTTTCGAATCTATATAGTACAATACACGGTGTTGCACTTGCCCCCGTAATATTTTTAACTGACATAAGGGGGTTATTCTATATGTGAAACTAAACAACTTCAGTGAAGAAAAAACATTTTTTGAAACAAAAACAAAAATATTTTTTCCTTACAAATTTTAAATACCTATTCTCAAAATGTATGGAGAAAAAAAAAATGTTTTTTTCTTCAAATAAAAAAGTCGTAGAACAAAAGTTGTTCTATTTCAAGTACAGAATCACCCCCCTTTCGGGTTTTACGGTTGGGGTTTGCAACACCGTGTATATTATATAATATGTGGTTACAAACGTTCTAATTCTTTTGCTGAATCACGTTCCGCCAAGAGCCACTCTAAATCTAAAAAGCTCTCCGACCGACTTGTAGCACTGACGACGACGTCGGAAACGAACAAAGTAAGATTTTTCACGACGACGCGAAACTGCAAAGTCACAATAAAGCCGGAATGGACGGAGTACCCTCTTGAGAATTAACTAGGGGTTTAAATATAATTTAATACTACCGGAGAGCGTTTACGTACGTTAAAAGGTAACGTAATGGACTTCTCCGGCTTTTCAACTATTTTGTAAAGAGGTCGTTTTTAAGGTTCCGTATCCGGTACGGGACCCTATTACTAAGCCTACGCCGTCTGTCTGTCTGTCTGTCCTATAGGGCTGTATCTCTTAAACCGTAATAGGGTAGCCCGTTGAAATTTTCACAGAATATGTGTTATTAATAAATAACACATATTCTGTGAAAATTTCAACCGGCTGCCTATTATGGTTCTAAACATATAGCCATCGGACGGACGGACGGACGGACGGACGAACAGACAGACAGACGGCGGCGTAGGCTTAGGCTTCCGTACGGGGTACGGAAGCCTAAAAACGGATGTTTCTCTTACGTCCAGTACCTTACGAGGCGAGGGGGCCTCATTACCGGGTAGCCCGAAGGTCTTCCACCAGTTCCACCTTGTGAGGACCTTTGTTTTTAAGAGGCCTTTTATTTTATTTTTTTATGTAATCCGTTACGGGTGGCTGAGTCGGAGGGGCCAAAGCGCATGCTCCGACCAGCCAATATCACCTCCGAGAAGGTAGGTGCCATACCGAAGACTTCCCTGGATTGCTGGCTATACTGGACTAGAGAACACAACCGAGGCTGCTATGCGGCCATCTTACATTCAGTACGGTGGTGCCAACCCAGTCGGCTACAATTTGAGCCGACCACCTAGCAAGGGGCAAGGGAAGGGACCTACAGTTTTACAGCGGTTCCGAACGGTGAAGCAGCAGGTGTAGGTATGCACGTAAATTTTTTCGTCAGAAAAAACTCATTGGTACACGCCGGAATTAATTTTTAGCTGCCTTACATAAAGGGATAAAATATTTCTACGAACCTTGAATTCCGTGCTATTTGCTACATATATTTTGAATATCGCAATCCCGAAGGGCTAACACAAAAGGACGCGTGATTGCAAATCCTAGCTCGAATCACCGGCGATCGGTCTGGCCGGGGTCGGACGAAGGTCGAGACGAAACTTCCAACAAAGGGCTAGTTTTTCGATTCCCCGAAGAATTCAAAGGGATCGACCGGACGAGCTGGTGGTGAAGTCATTATAAAAATTGTGAGAATACATAAAATAACCACAGTTTTGTTACAGTTTTGAAATAACTACAATAAGTTTTTTTTATAAGTTACTAGCTGTGCCCGCGGCTCCGCCCCTCTCATATTTGACTTCTAAGCCATTTAGCGTGATAGTAAGTAGCCTATAGTTGATGGGAAGAATAAAGCTATCCGTAGAGTTATAAGCGGACAGATAGACAGACAGAAAGCAGACGTTGGATTTTATTAAAGGTAAGGATAATAACCCTTTCAGGATTACCAGCACTTGGGTAGCAAAATACGGGAGAAAAAAAAAGTTGAATCTATCATAATCAATATGGAAACAATTGTGTTTTTTGTACGGAAACTGACACGGTAGGCTCCATCGCCTACAGCATCCGTGATGTCAGCCCATAACAACTTGGTGAACTAGGTGCAATGTCAGCCTTCGGTCGTGCCGGCTGCACTGAACGGGAAGGGAATACACGAAATGTTTACACAGCCGCTTCGACCGACCTTTCATTCAGTGCGGTGGTACCAACCCGGGCGGGTTAAACCCTACCACCTAGTAATATAGGAAGGTAGTCATATCCCTTAGTCGCCTTTTACGACATACACGGGGAGAGATGCAGTGGGGCTATTCCTTTAAAGTACCGGCCCCACACCACACGGTACACATGTCACCACTGAGAGATATAAAGTAGGTACCTTTTAGAAAAGTCCTTACTATCTCAGTGGACGTCACTGTGAATAGGTACCAAAAATTGTTTTCTTCAACAGCCAAAAATGTTGTACCTACAACTAGACAATTCCATCACAAACACTTGTTAGCCGGGCAGGTGAATGCAGCAGAATGCGCAATTTAGCACACTGCAGCAACAGCGCCGCGCCGCGCCGCCCTGCGCGAAGCAATCCCGTTTTAAATTTTAAATCGTGTAAAAGCTCCCGACACCTCCTGTGCCGCCGCCGCGCGCCGCTCAACCCAGCGGCGTCGGCGTCGGCGGCGTCAGACACGACATGACGCGGCCGACTTTGAAGAATTTATGTGCAAGTATATGTATATTATTTGCAGACATCGGAATCCGCGGGGCACGAATACGACCTTGTTAGGGATTGACTACGGTGATCAATAAACAATCGACACTGTTATCGATACTCATATTTATTTGTTTATTGTATTTTATTCATGTCATATTTCAGACCTGAATACTTATATACCAACAGTACTTATATAAACATGTATACTTTATGTTAACGATTAAAGTAAATATAATACATATTTATATAAGGTCTTTCAAAATTAGTTCATAGTACGCTAAGGGGGGGTTCTGTATCATATAGGGAGTAAAACCTATATAAAAATTTTTGGACCTTGGGCTTTTTTTAAGTAAAAATTTTTTTTATGTAGGTATTTAAATAAAAAAATAGGTGGTTGATTTTTATAACCTAATCGATTCAGTTTCATAACAGTAACAAAAAAGTCTTCATGACCATTACGAAGTAACACGTGTAAGTTGGTAAAAAAAATCAAATTCTTTCTATTCCATACTAATAAAACTAATATTGTGGTTTGAACAGATTTGTATTGTACCTCCAAAGTAAATACAACATTTGTTTATTATATCTTATTTTCTATAGAAATACTCTTAGTTGTAATAATCGACATTATTTCATAGTATTCTAAAATAACGATCGATTTTCGATATTTGTGGATACATTGTCCCATCACTAAACAACCTTGAATCATTCGTGCCCCGCGGATTCCGATGTATGATTATTTGTACCGTGTGGGGCCGGTACTTTCAAAGAATATCCCCACTGCTTCTCTTCCCGTGTATGTCGTAAAAGGCGACTAGGGGATATGACTCCTTTCCTATATTACTAGGTGGTAGGGTTTAACCCGCCCGGGTTGGTACCACCGCACTGAATAAAAGGTCGGTCGAAACGGCTATGTGAATGGTTTGTGTTTTCCGTCCAGTTCAGTGTAGCCGGCACGACCGAAGGGAAGCATTGACGTGGCACCAAGTTCGCCCGGTGTTATGGGCTGACATCGCGGATGTTGTGGGTGATGTAGCCAACCGTGTCAGTTTCCATAAAAAAAAAAAAAAAAAGTATAATGCTCTATACCTGCAAGTGCAATACCTGCTCGGCTCCTTAGACTCGATTCAGCATCGCGCTGTACGTCTCGTTAACGACCCCGAGGTATCTTGGAACTAAGAGACCTTACAACTCCGCAGGAACGTTGGATCCTTGTGTGTGTTCTATCGCCTGCACAACGGAGAGGGTTCCAAGAAGCTGCACGATGCGATCCCTCCATCCCCATTCTACCATCGCTCCACGCGCAACAGGCTGGGAATGCATCAACACACTGTCGATATCCTCCCACTTAGGACAAATCGATCCTGTAAATCCTTTATTTACAGAGTTGCCAACATGTGGAATGCACTCCCTGCATCCTTTCCTCTAATGTACAGTCTGGGATCCTTCAAACATAATGTGAAGGTGCACCTAGCCGGCCGACATGGTATTCGCAGGCCCCGTAAATATTCGAATGCCCGTGGGAGCCGTCGGATTACACCTCTGCGTTAGTCTGGGGCGCGCCATATGTCGAGCTTCCAAAAAAAAAAGTTAATAAAAAAAAGAGACCTGTGATCGTCATACGCACATACATAAACGTTACGCCTGTTTCCTAATGGAGCGAGTAGGCAGAGACAACGGATCTCCACGCGCTACGATACCGACACACCACACCTCTCAGCCGCCTCTTCCGCTCTCATAATGTTATTTGACCCTCTTTGAGCACATACCCGATCTGTACCCTAATCACGAGATTTAACCTACTACGCTACGCCGTGTTCTCCGCATCATTTTGTATGGAGAAACGGAGCAGCGCCTCTAGTGATAGATTTGCGAACTTCGTTTCTCCATACAAAATGATGCGGAGAACACGGCGTAGCGTAGTACGCGGTGTAGGTTAAATCTCGTCATTAGGGTACTGGTCTAGGTACGTGCGTAGCCAGGGCGGTCACTTGAGATGTACATTCCATACGATTTACTCCGTCTCCGAAATGTGACAGAGATGCAAAGCCCACAACAATAGAGAAAAATTTGTTCCTGATCAGGAAAAAATAAGGCGACGTACCTACATCCTTAGGCCCACTTGCACCAACACGAGTTTAAAGTTAAGTAGCGAGTTATGGATTTAAACGCGGTTCCCACAGTCAACGGGTGCTAGCTTAAACTGGTTTAGCGAGTTAAACTGGTTTATATATTAAATTTGTGTTGGTGCAAGTGGGCCTTAATGGTAAATAAAATTTAAATTAAACCTAACTCGAAATATTTGAATTGTGGAATGACAGTGATCAGAATCACTGATCATCACCTACACATACAGCTGCTATAACACCAGGAGTGCAAGTTTTCCTATAAAAAAAAATATTTAAAAACTATTTGGTAACTTCTAAGTGCGGGATAGTGTGTGAGAGTAAAGCGTGACATCAGTTGCTGTTATTAAAATTCAAACTAAATTTTTACTGGTAAAATAATTATGTTATCTATCATCATCTAATAATCGAAATCGTTTGCATTTATTTCTACTTTATTTTTTATTTATAAAATTAATTTACAATTTTTCGCAAGTATATTCTTATTTAATCGATTTTATTTTACAAATCTATCAATGAAGGGGTCTTCCCATTAGGTTGGGAAAAGGCTTTTGTGACTCCTGTATATAAATCAGGCGACAGATCTAATATAGAAAATTACATTTCTAAGTTACCTATATATAGTTACCTATCTTAAGTAAATTGTTGGAAAAAGTCGAATACGACCAAGTGTACTCGGTAGTCAGCCCACATATTTTGAAAAATCAACACGGTTTTTTGAAAAACTGGTCAGTGGATACAAATCTCTGTGAATTAACGGATTTCCTTGTTGAGTCTATGAGTGAAAAATTTCAGGTTGATATTATTTATACAGATTTTTCTAAGGCGTTTGATAAAATTAACCATTATGTCTGTTCAATCTTGTAGCTCTCGTCGATACGCGCCATTTGACACTCTAAATATTCACGTAGCCTTAAAACTCACGACACCAGGGTCAATTCGCACTCTCGCTGGAAATCGGGGACTATACTGAAGCGATCGGAAAAGACATTTCCAATGTCAAAACGTATCGTTTCTAATTTCTGACCCCTCTGTCTCGAGCAATCTAATTTCCCCGCCGCACTAGCACGCACTGGGACCGCGACGACGCATCGCGTTATAATTATAGAACGCAGTGCGCCCCGCACGCGTCGCTGCAAATCTGCAATGTGCAGTTACTGTCAGTGCGAATGACAGACGGCGCGCGGCAACGAGTACGCACTTTGTACGAGTACGACTGCAGCTCGGGCGATCAGTAAATAGTATTATAGCGAGTTTTCTTCAGCTTTGAAGTGACCACAGAAGTAGGAATGTAGAGACGGGGAGCGTACTGTCGAATTATCTATCACACAGGTGTGTTCAAAATGACCGCCAAACTGCCCCCGCTGCGCGCCGCCACTACATTTATTTTGTTTTCCAGTTGAGTTTCGACACGTAGAAACAGCACATTAACTCATTATCAGATGTTAAGATATATAACGCTACCAAAACTTGTAGACCAATGGCATTAGTGTTAGTGATAGATAATATGTACAAGTGTACGCGCTGAGTGCATCTATTAGTGTGCCGAGCACCGCAGTGGCGTTCACGCACACTAACGCACTAACTAACGCTACTAATGCCATTGGTCTAAAAGTTTTGGTAGGGTAGTAACAGGACACAATCGCACATCCGAACTGGGATAAAACGGAGATCGGGTGTTAAGATATTACGGGACACAATCGCACATCCGAACTGGGATAAAACGGAGATCGGAAGTTAAGATATTACAGGACACAATCGCACATCCGAACGGGGGTATAACGGAGTTCGGAAGTTAAGATATTGCAGGACACAATCGCACATCCGAACTGGGATAAAACGGAGATCGGAAGTTAAGATATTACAGGACACAATCGCACATCCGAACGGGGGTATAACGGAGTTCGGAAGTTAAGATATTGCAGGACACAATCGCACATCCGAACTGGGATAAAACGGAGATCGGAAGTTAAGATATTACAGGACACAATCGCACATCCGAACGGGGGTATAACGGAGTTCGGAAGTTAAGATATTGCATGACACAATCGCACATCCGAACTGGGATAAAACGGAGATCGGAAGTTAAGATATTACAGGACACAATCGCACATCCGAACGGGGGTATAACGGAGTTCGGAAGTTAAGATATTGCAGGACACAATCGCACATCCGAACGGGGGTTAAACGGAATTCGGGTGTTAGGATATTACAGGACACAATCGCACATCCGAACGGGGGTATAACGGAGTTCGGAAGTTAAGATATTGCAGGACACAATCGCACATCCGAACGGGGGTTAAACGGAATTCGGGTGTTAGGATATTACAGGACACAATCAATCGCACATCCGAACGGGGGTATAACGAAGTTCGGATGTTAAGATATTACAGGACACAATCGCACATCCGAAAGGGGGTAAAACGGAGCAGTCTGAAATATTGAAATTGAAATTGATCTCTATAGGGATTGCCTATTATTATTGATACAACTCTGCGCTTGCTTGCAGTTTCTGGATAATCCTACTTCTGTGGATGATACCAATCAAGAACGTTAGAGGTAGGGACATCGGACCTTCCCCGTGCCAGCGTAACACGATATTAGTAAAAACGTACCAATAACATTCGTTACCACCCAATCAGAGCGGGATACCGCCCGATACCACCCAATCAGAGCGCGCGCCGTCCCCTCCGCTATCCGCGAAGCTCGGCGACACTTGTTCTCATATATAAGCATTGGACAGTCTGACGTCCAACCGCTTCTAACGTTCTTGATACCAACATATGGAAGTTCGTATGATTGGTAATTTGTAACAATCTAAAGTGTGAGCTAAAATATCAGTGAAATGTCGGTACTGTCTGTCTGTCCGTCCGTCTGTCTGTCTGTTTGTCCGAGGGCTGTATCTCTTGAACCGTAATAGGTAGCCCGTTGAAATTTTCACGGAATATGTGTTATTGTGGCCGATATAACAACAAATAATAAAAAGTAAAAAATTCACGGGGTTTCCCATAGAAGAAACCAAAAAGTGTATGCGCGCGCGCTTTCTACCGAATAGATTATGAAGCATTTTAACCGAGATGTTAACTAATCATGACATTTAACTACTATGAAGCATTTCATAACACGCCATCTAGATGGCGTAAGTGGCGCTAGCCATGATATGGCGATACGGAACCCTCGGTGCGCGAGTTCGACTCGCACTTAACAGTTTTTTTTATAGAAAGCAGCGAGTTTCATTTAAAATAAAATAAAGTTTAGCTAAAATGTTCATAAAATACAGAAATCACATCGGAAAGTTTACCGAAAACATTTCGCCTAATCAAAATACCATTTACCACAATCGGTCACCGGGGGGGATGCCTGAAGAAATAATTCTCATAGCGAATTTATTACAATTTAATTTCAGTTCGCCAACACGAATTAAACTCGGCGGATTGTTGAAACGCCGAGAAGCCTTGCGAAGTTGGTTTGCGAAGTTCCGGCGGGGTTGGAACTCCGAGCGACAGTATCTAAACAAAGAGTTCAAGATGATAGACAAATAATCGACTTGTAAAATTGTTTTTTTTTTATTGGAAGCGCGACATGTGGCGTCCAGCCACTCATAAGGTGTCTACACGACGCCCATGGGCATTGGCGGTGATGTTGGCTGGTCGAAGCATGTGCTCCCCTGTCACTCAAGTCACCCATACCAACAAAATGTAGTAGATTTCAGTTTATCTTTAGGCAATCAAGTTTTGAAATCGAGCGCGCGTAAAGTTATAAAAAAAACTGGCCAAGTGCGAGCCGAACTCGCGCACCGAGGGTTCCGTATCGCCATGTCATGGTCAGCGCCACTCACGCCATCTATGGCGTGTTTTATGAAATGCTTCATATTCGTTAGAAATCATGATTAGTTAAAATTCTTCATACTCTTTTCGGTAGATTTTTATTTTCTTGTATTGGAAAACCGTGCATTTATGACTTTTTCTTATTTTTATTATTTGTTGTTATATTGGCCATAAAAACACATATTATTCTGTAAAAATTTCAACGGGCTAGGTACCTATTACGGTTCAAGAGATACAGCCCTCGGACAGACAGACAGACAGACAGACGGCGTAGGCTTAGTAATAGGGTCCCGTACGACGGATACGGAACGCTAAAAAGCCCGAAAAATTTACGTGCGCCATTTTTTCTGCAACAGTCCCCCCCTTTCGACTGCATGGCCACAAAATAAATCAGATAGAGCTGCGAAGGTTGTAATTTGTTGGTGTTTGCAGACGCTCGCAGGCTGTTTTCCTCAGCAGCGGATCAATGCTGAGGGCTCAGATTGATTTTCATTTAAGGTTTCTATCTTCTCGAAACCAAGGTTACACGCGTACCAGGAGATGCGAATACATTTATAAAACTTACTAAATATTTCGAAGAATACCTCAAAAAAACTAAATGGGCCAAGTGCGAGTCGGACTCGCGCACCGACGTTTCCGCACCACAAAAAAAAACATTGCAAAAAAAAAACAAACAAATTTCTTGTATGGAAACTTTTTACTTTTTCAATTTTTTATTATTGGGTGTTATATCCGCCATAATAACACATATTCTGTGAAAATTTCAACGGGCTACGGTTCAAGAGATACAGCTCTCGGACAACAGACGGACGGACAGACGGCGGCGCGGCGTAGGCTTAGTAATAGGCTTCCGTACGGGATACGGAAACCTAAAAACGGGCCAAGTGCGAGTCGGACTTGCGCACCGAGGGTTCCGTACGACCACACAATATACAATTTGTATTGTGTTGTATTGTTTATTGATCATTCATATGCCAGTTAGACTGCACTCGAACTTGTCACTATTTGGTCTATCCGGTTCGATTACAACCACGAAGAAGAACCGACAAGAAAATTCGCAGGGTTTTTTTATACATATTTTTACAAGTATTTAGTGACTAGACACATAATAACACCGCCCATAGGTAGGCCCATATTATGTAGGTATGTTATGTTTAAGTATTTACAAAAAAAAACATTCTGTTTCCTTTCATTCAGAAGCTCGATTCTGCTATGGAATTACTGCCTGTGTTACGTTTGTGTTTCGTCAAAACCGCACGTTTCGCCAAAATGCTATTCTACTCGCTAAGTTAGACCAAACGCGCGTGTTAGGTTATGTTATGTTTGTGAAACACTAACACGCCGTCTGCTTCAAAGTAACGATGTGTTTTGGTGAAAACATATTATTCTTGAGGTGATTTCGAGTGTTTTGTTTTGAGTTTTGGGTTTAAGTTTAAATTGTTGGTTGTGAAAGTTTCGAAAAATGGCAGAAGGCTATCTAGAAATGAGAATGAGGAGACAGGGATCGCCAAGAGAAAACTGAGAGACGCGTCAAACACTCTCGACGTACCAATAATTTTTTTATTTATTAGTTATTGTTTATTATTGATTATTGATTATTCATTACTTATTATTGTACCGTGTGGGGCCGGTACAATAATAAGTACTTTAAAAGAATAGCCCCACTGCATCTCTCCCCGTGTATGTCGTAAAAGGCGACTAAGGGATATGACTCCCTTCTTATATTACTAGGTGGTAGGGTTTAACCCGCCCGGGTTGGTACCACCGCACTGAATGAAAGGTCGGTCGAAACGGCTATGTAAATAGTTTGTGTTTTCCGTCCAGTTCAGTGTAGCCGGCACGACCGAAGGGAAGCACTGACGTGGCACCAAGTTCATCCGGTGTTATGGGCTGACATCATGGATGTTGTAGGTGATGTAGCCAACCGTGTCAGTTTCCATAAAAAAAAATATTATTCATTATTCACTATTCACTATTCACTAGTCACTATTCACTATTCACTATTCACTATTCACTATTCACTAATTCACTGTTCACTGTTCACTGTTCACTATTCACTATTCACTATTCACTATTCACTATTCACTAGTCACTATTCACTATTCACTATTCACTAATTCACTATTCACTATTCACTATTCACTATTCACTATTCACTAATTCACTATTCACTATTTATTATTTATTATTTATTATTTATTTATTGAATATCCTTTATTTCACGTTTTTAAAATGTTATATTAATTTTACATATTATTATATTAAACTTAAAGTAATAAAACACAAAATTAATACAAATCTAATAAAAACTGTAATTATTAATTATTAATGTTTGCCGTTTTGGCTTCTAAATAAATTATGTTAGCGTACCTACTATTCAGATTATTTCAGTGAAATTATGTTAATTGTAATATCACTTACTTACATGCATATTATATTTTATATCTTGTAATAATAATTATATAACATTTTGTAAAAAATATTCGTTCTAATAAATAAATCCCCAACTAAGAGGGATTTGTAAAATGGTATCACCTATAAGAGCGTGTCGCCAAGCGACGAAAATCAGTAAACATTTGCATTCAATTTGAACAAAATAAATGTATAACTCGCTTAATTATGAATGTTTGTTACAATAATTAATTCTTGCATATTTTTATGCACCTATTACGCATAATTTATTATTTTTATTGGTAAGGATTTAAAAGAAAAAACTTTAGTCAACATTATTGTCAGACTTTTTCGCGTTAGGCGACGCGATGACAAACCTTCACCTAAGCTCCGCCTCCTGTTACCATAGACACTAACTAAACGTGTTTTGTAAATAGCAGAATAGCATCATGTGGAAACCACGTCCAAACTTACTCGTGTTATGTTTGACTCAAACACAACACACGAAGTATGTTTGAAAATTGTGCAATTAGCAGAATCGAGCTTCAGATCAGGAATTCGGGATCCTTAGCGCGCGAGCCCTAGTCACATTTGGTGGGTTTTTATTTATTTATTATTTTAGTTTAGAGTTTGCACTAAAATCACATCAAGTTTGACGCTTGTATGTAAAAAAAACCGAAAGGTGTCGTGGGACACCAGGTTGGTCCGAAAGGCTGCGTCCTCGCAGTTCTATCACACCTTATTTATAGACCAATACCACAGATTATTTAATAGTTACTTCGTAACAGATAAATCACTCCATAGAAAAAGTTCTATACCTTCGGCTTTAATAGCCTACTGTTTTACGTCGCCAATCGCTGCGTGAGAAAATGTACCTAAACGATCGAGTGTAAAGTGATTATTGCTTTGCAGCTGCGCGCAGTTGCGTGGGCGAGAGTGTAGGTATGCTTCGCGCGGCTGACGAATTTCCACTGAATTAGATCGCCGGCGGTCCACCGGACGGTAGGTAGTTAGCAAGCACAAGTACATAGAGTGCGTAAGGCCTGCCAATACTCAAAATGTCATTTGTACCGTGTGCGGCCGCTACTTATAAAACAATAGCCCAACTGCACCTCTCCCCGTACATCTCGCTAAAGGCGACTATGGGCTAAAAGCCTACTAACGTTAGAACGTTAGTAGGCTCCTCCTCCTGCAGGGTCAAAGAATGAAGTATTTAAATTTCGATCTATTAATAATATTGTAATTGCACCGGCTAATACAGGTAAAGATTAATAATAATAAACAGGTTAATAATAATGCAGTAATAGTTACTGATCAAACAAATAGGGGTATTTGATCAAATGTCATATTTTTTGTTCGTATATTAATTACAGTTGTGATAAAATTTACAGCTCCTAGAATTGAGGAAATTCCTGCTAAATGAAGAGAAAACATTGTTAGATCTACAGAAGCTCCTGCATGTGTAATATTAGAAGATAGTGGAGGGTAAACAGTTCATCCTGTTCCAGCTCCATTTTCAGTTAATCTAGAGAAGAAATCTAGAAATCAAAATCTAGAGAAGTGCTAGTGCACTTCTCTAGATTTTGGCAAACTATTTCTTGGCACAACTGAAACGGTAGATTCAAACAAACTGTACCTATATCAAAACATTTTAACAATGAACCGCATATTTTAAATTGAATTTTCGTATATAAATAAAATGTTTACATTACCAATGTAGAAATATTCTAGTAGGTAGTCTTTGGCAGAGAAACTTCACATCGGAGTGTGAAACCAGACACTTACCTGAAAAAAGAAAACATTACATGTAGCGAGTATAAACAAAGTTAACATATTCAACTAATTAATGTTTAGAATTAAAATGTGTTCAGTACATTTGATTGAAGTTCGTATATTTGTACCGTGGTGCATGGCCCGGTACTCGTTCACAGTTCACATCTCGTACATACTAGCTAAATAGTATACATATTGTTTATTGTTTATTGCATAATTTCATCCACAGGTAGGTAACCTACGCTTGGACTTGTCGAAAATTCCGCCAGTTCTAAATTCAATGCGAAGAAGAACTGACAAACAAACTTCGCAAGTCACAATGTTTTGTTAGTACCTTATATATAAGTATTATATTAAAGTAATTATACAATAATTAACCCATACTACCGCTGCTCACAAGAACATTAATATTTACAGCATAAACATGAACACTCAAGAATCTGACAACTCTGCCTATTTTTACATTACCTATATCTAGTGTATAGTGCCATCGTCAATTTTAATAAGTACTTCATATATCAAGACAAATAAAAACAATTAGTTTACGTTTATTACAAAGAAATGTAATAATAAGTCATATTAAAAATCTAATGACACAAAGTGTATCCAATTGTCAATGTTTGTTAGTGGGAAAAACAGTAATCTGACTTTTAGATAATAGATACATATATACAAGCTACATACTCGCACATATGTACATGTACAAACGCAACAAATATTCAAATATTATTCAAGATTTCGAATTTGTTGCGTTTGCGGTTGAAACCCTCGGTCCGTGGAGCAGTGAAGCCAAAAGCTTCTTGAAGAGGCTTGGGCCTCTGCTGGTGGACGCAACTGGCGTCCCGCAATCAAGGGCCTACTTCATTCAAAGGGTAAGCCTTGCCATCCAGCGGGGTAATGCAGCAAGTGTTCTAGGAACATTTGAAAATGCCCCTTTTGATAGTTATTTTAATGTTTGTTAGGTAGGTTTATTTCTGTAGTTATAAGTATTACTTTTTTGTTATTTATTAAATAAATTATATAAAGTAATAAAAAAAAATGTACATAGTTGTGACAAATTTATAGCGTACTCTTCCAAAATAACTTACCTACTAGCGGAGCGTTCGCGGCAAGTCTGCTTTCTGTTTCACGGTTAGCGCTTTTAGTTGCTGCTTCGCTCTCAACAAGCAGTCAAAAGACAGAAACGGCATCAGTCATCATTATACCTAAAGCTTGATTTGGCGATAGCTACCAATATTTTAAAGAGTAGTTCTGGAGTAAACATTCAAAATCGGAAATCGGAATCACTATCTTCGTATATATTTATGGTAATAATATTTGAAAAATAAAAAATACACAGGGATCATGCATTTTTTTATTTTGAAAAAAAAAACTCTCCTGGAGACTGAATCAGCGTATGAGTAGATTATAAATATTGTTAACCTTTTGCCAATGGAGCGGCCGATATCGGCCGCTTTATAGATTATACCTTTACGAATGGAGCGGCCGATATCGGCCGCTTTCTTTTTTTTCCGTGTTTCGTTGGGAGGCCCCAACAAAATTATTTTATTCTTGTATCTCATTTAGCCGTGAGATACTGGCAGTAATTAATTCAAATAGTAGATCCTTTAGCCTTTAGGCGACAAACATTCTCCCATAGAGAAATGTCAGATTTACCGCTCTGTCAGTGTCATCAAGACAGCGGTTATAATAGGAGGGCGTTGTACGTTGCTCTTCTGTTTTCGGGTTTGCTGAGTGTTTTTTTGTGCAGATGAACCCATAAGTGATGTTTTTTCTCTTTTTCATTATATTCCGGATGTATTGAGTGCATTTGTTTGTGCTGAGTTGATCTGAATTTTTCGTAAAAATACTAAGAAAATGCCTCCTTTTCGGTACCAATTTCGGCTGTTTTTAGAGGCTTGTTTCTCGATATAAATCTGTTTTCTGGATAAAGTGAGGTGATAGAAGTGTCATTTAGTTCCTGTAGTTGAAATAATATATGCCGTATAGTGTTTGTATGCAGTACATTTACGAGAAATAAGCAATTTTTGTGACGTAGTTTTCTCCATACAAATAATACAAACCATACAAATTTCCACATACAAATTTTATTGTGAACGACACGGGGGGCTGCTGATACACAAGAAAGGTATGATTAGGTCCGTTATTTATTAGTGTTTATAATAAAAATACTATATGACCGATTCGCGGTCTAATAAATTTATAAAAAAAAAAAACCTGAGAGAGGTCGCGATTTTCACATAGAACAACTTTACAAAATAATTTTGTCACCTAGAATACGTAATGTAAATAAAAAAATGCCATTTATAGCTAGAATATTTATCTGTAAATACAATCCATATGTTAGTTCATGAAGTTTTATGGAAAAATCTTCCAAAATGATTTTTTTTCGAGAGTAATGCGCCGGCGCCGATCGCCGCCGCCACCTGGTGTAGGCGAAGGAAGATTTATAAATAATGCTTCCAGAGCCAAAGGTTCAAAGAATTGTTTTACTATTATTTTTTGTTTTTATGGAATATATTTTTTTTAACACCAATTTATACAAATTAGGCACACTAGGTGATCTTAATGCCGCTAGGCATTCTATCTAACCAACCTGTTTATTTTCGATCGCGGAAGGTTCTGTCTGACCCATTTTTTAAAATTAAAATTAAACCAACCTGAATATTTATGAGGAAAGAAACAACTGAAATTTCATTTTTATGCAATCCGGTACGGATGGCTGAGTCAGAGAGGCCAGAGCGCAGGCTCCGACAAGCCAATATCACCTCCGAGAATGTACCATACGGGAGACTTAACCCCTATCTCTTCTGACGCGGCACGTTTCACTGAATTAGCCCGCCAAGCCGGGCCCGCCGATGTACTCGTAGCTTCATAGCTAAAGTGCGGAGCACATTGAATAGGTAAGGACATCGGACCTTCCCCGCGCCAGCGTAACACGATGTTTGTGTAAACGTACAAATTCCATTCGTCACCAACCAATCAGAGCGCGATACCACCCAATCAGAGCGCGTGCCGTCCCCTCCGCTACCCGCGGAGCTCGGCGACGTTGGTTCTCATTATAAGCATTGGACAGTCTGACGTTCAAACTCTCTAAATGTTTTTGGTGCGGAGTGCTACTGCCTGTCTAAACTGACATTAAATGGTGTGCACATAGCCGAAATTGCAAAATAAGTCGTTCTCTATCACACACTCCATCGACTTGGAACGAAACATTAGGTATGCTTGGAACGAAACGTGTATGTTGTAATGTACGGCGATATCGTTTCCATGCTTTCGAGGAAGTCTTACTGCTTAGGATAAAGTTTCTCGCATTTCAGTGAAGTACAGTCCAAGTTTCGGGTAAGCCTATGCTAATTTTATTAGGCTTACGCAATAGTGTTTAAGTAGCATTTGCACGTATTACCATGTATGTCTTGTTGTCTCCAACAAACGGCAATACTAGCTGTTTAGTGGACACTGATCTATATATAGCACCTAGGTGAGCCTATCTCATACATTGTATTGTATTGTATTATATATATTTATTGCACTTAAATAAAATATGGGCAAAAGTGAACACTTAATGCCTCTACGCATTTTCTAACAGAATACCTTTGGGGTATGATGACTTCTAGGTGAGTGACGGACAGATATATTATAAGTATTATATAACAGATATACGGGAATACAAAATATAGATAAACTTAAATATACATATACATATCACACACGCTGAATCCCGACAATCGGGGTAAGCAGAGTAATCGGTGTTGTGCTGCAAGAACTCTGGTAAATTACAGCACAACACCGACCACCACGTTTCGCAAATTATTCGAACAAGATTCGATCGATCAAGCAGCAAGTAAGGCACGAAGACCCACCTGCTGCATGACTCGGTGGAAGTACCATGCCAAGGTGAGAGGTGGCGAGCCTGTCGCCCTTTAGCACGGCATCTTGTCCTTATCCCTTAGTCGCCTTTTACGACATGCACGGGGAGAGATGCAGTGAGGCTATTCTTTTTAAAAACTTAAATATGAATAGTATAAATACTATACCTATATACCAGATATATATTCATAAGTAAAGATAGACTAAATATACCTAGTTTTTACACATTATATATATTTACTAACTCTGAACATGAGAGAAATCGTTTAGATCAGAGAAATTACAAAGACAAAAAGTGCTTCTTTAAAAGATCAACATCACTCTAGAAAAAGCATGTCACCACGAACCATATTGAACAGGACCAAATATTTTTTTTTTTTATGGAAACTGACACGGTTGGCTACATCACCTACAACATCCGTGATGTCAGCCGATAACACCGGGTGAACTTGGTGCCACGTCAGTGCTTCCCTTCGGTCGTGCCGGCTACACTGAACTGGACGGAAAACACAAACTATTTGCATAGCCGTTTCGACCGACCTTTCATTCAGTGCGGTGGTACCAGCCCGGGCGGGTTAAACCCTACCACCTAGTAATATAAGAAGGGATTCATATCCCTTAATCGCCTTTTACGACATACACGGGGAGCGATGCAGTGGGGCTATTCTTTTAAAGTACCGGCCCCACATTAAGTGTATTTTGTTATATATTACTGCACCTATATGTTATATATATATTTCTTTCCGCCACTCACCTAGCAGTTTCACGTGGTATTTCTGTTTCGAGAGGAATAAATATATAAGCGAATGCCATGCCGGCCTGACAGATCCCCGTTCGTGTCAATGGTGCCAGGCCTTTCAATGCATTCGTGATAACAAATTATTACGTGCGTTCTTCATGGCGAAAAAATATCTGAATCTGAATTATTGCAATGAAAATTGTCTTTCCTTCATTTGCACAAAGCGATTCGCGCAAACAGACAGACCTGACCTGTCGAGCGCTGTTATTCACGATTCCTTCATCGCAGGAGAGCTTTGACGCAGCTGCTGTGGTAGCAGCCAAACTGCACTATGGGAGTTTAACAAAAACGACATGCACCGCCTCAACATTAGGTTAGGGTTAAATCACAGAAGATTCGTCGCTACGCGAGTAATTAAGTACGGTAATTTGGCTGGTTATTTTTTTTTTTAACCACCAAAACAGGTTAATAATCTCTGTTTGGGGAGAAAACTCGCATAGTGCCGTCCGTCGCAACTGCAGCAAAACTCTCCTGCGATGAAGGACTCGTCTGTTATTCTTCCATTACCTATTATCTGATTGGTAATTTCTTTCTGGCCGCACTCCAGAACTTTCCAGAAGGCGCGGAGGCGGGAAGGGGGGGGGGGGGGGGGGGGGGAGGGATAATCTCTCAATTATCCCGCAGATGCCCATCGTCGTCATCCGTCATCGTCGCTATACACTTCCCGGTTTACTGTCGTCCAACACGGAGCGAGACGGAAACGCGCGAACCTGCGAGTGAAAGCGAGATGCCACTAGTGTAGAAGCAGAAATAATAAGTTTCGAAAACTATTGGATCGGCAGCGGGGCTTGCGATGTCCAATCTAGGGCGTAAATAAACACGATATTATTACGCGCGCAGACAGGCGTGGGATGGGTGGGAGTGACTGATGGATGATTGATGAATGACCTCTCAATTATGTTGTCAGCCTCGGCACAGATTACATAATAGTTACTTCGTAACAGATAAATCACTCCATAGAAAAAGTTCTATACCTTCGGCTTTAATATCCTACTGTTTCACGTCGCCAATCGCTGCGTGCAAAAATGTACCTAAACGTTCGAGTGTAAAGTGATTATTGCTTTGCAGCTGCGCGCAGTTGCGTGGGTGAGCGTGTAGGTATGCTTCGCGCGGCTGACGAATTTCCACTGAATTAGACCGCCGCCGGCGGCGCGGCGGCGGTCAACCGGGCGGCGGCGGTAGGTAGTTAGCGCGCGCAAGTACATAGATTGCGTGAGACCTGGCCTCGGTAGCCCAGTGGCGCGGTCGGTCCGCTATCGGTCGTGATAATAGGCGCACCTGGGCGCGGTCAGTACTCGGCTTGGTGACCGCTCGACCGTTGGAGGCTAACCGTGGTTCCAATTCCGCGTAAAACTGTAGGTCCCTTCCCTTCTCACCTTATTAGGTGGTAGGTAGGGTTAAACCCGCCCGGGTTGATACCACCGCACCGAATGAATGGTCTGTTGAAACGGCTATGCAAATAGTTCGCGTTTTCCGTGCAGTTCAGTGTGGCCGGCACGACCGAAGGGAAGTACTGACGCGGCATCTAGTTCACCAAGGTGTTGGGGCTGATATCACGTATAAAAAAAGTAAGTGATATAGCCAACCGTGTCAGTTTCAATAAAAAAGAAATTAAAAAAGTGGACCGATTTACATGCGGTTTTTATTTAAAAAACTTGAAATAAAAGTTAAATTACAATTAATTTTAAAAGTAAGTCAACGGAAATAATTTTTTACATTTTCAGGGTCGGGGTTTTTTAAATTTGTAATTTAACTTTTATTTCAAGCTTTTTTAAAAAAACCGCATGTAAATCGGTCCAATTTTTAATATAATCATTTTTTTTATTACTTAATTACTAGATGAATTTATTTATTCAACAATCCACGCTGACGGCGCCAAGTGTCCCGCGTGTCCATAAAATATAAAACAAAACAATAAAATAAACATTGTGGAGATATCCTAATAAATAATAAAAAAAAAACAAAAAGTAAAAATTTAAGGGGTCGTCCCCATTCAAGAAATGTGTGTCTTTGTGTTCGCTCTATCGTATCGTAAAAACGGTGAGACATACAAGCGTCAAACTTGGTGTGATTATAGTGTGAGTCAAGAAAACACAATTTTTTGGTCAATACATAACATGAATATATTGTGTGGTGATACGGAAACCTCAGTGCGCAAGTCCGACTCGCACTTGGCCTGTTTTTTTTTCTATGGAATCTAGCAACATTAGCTTCATCACCTGCTACACACGAGATTCCCATTACTCCTGCCGGAGTCAGTTGCAATGTCAGTGCTTCCCTTTATACTCCGTTCATCATAGCAACTAATGCCGAGCGGTTCCTCTTTCTCTGTACTTCTCACTCTCGTGAACTGAGGTTATGAATATATGTATTGCCTGACCAGGAATATATGAGGGGCCGCCATATTGCGGAATTTCGTTGGAACTAATTTCTTACACTGGCCACAATTTTATTATGTTTGATGCTTGAATCTGTTGTCAATGTCAAAATTGCTTCTGAACTGACATTTAGGTAAAACGTTATGTCATTGTAGTGAGATTGTCATGAATTGGCCGCCGTAATGTACAATTAGGTAATTATTTTTTGTTCTATCTAGGTGTATCTCAAGCATCTATTTACCGAAGAGCAAACAAAAAAGGGACGTAAATATTATTCGATCTGAACAAAAAACACTTTTTGACTTTACAAAAATACGAAACGTTCGAATAAAAATAGCTTAGGTTAAGATTTTCTGAACTAGAATATTTATTAAAAAGTTTAGTGTGCAAGGTCGATTAATAATTTTTTTAATAATTTGTACACTGCTTCAGGACATATCTGCAGATACATGGAAAAAATGTTGTGAACATGTAAATGTCAAGGCTAGTTCTTTTTACATTGACATCAAAGTATATATAAAAGATGCATCAAATTAAAATACATTTTGTAAATCTTATTGTGCATTTCAGTGCACAAGTACATTTTGAATAAAAACATCGGCCAATTCAATTGTTGTTGTTTATTGTTTATTTAGCATCTATTGGCAGTACACTGCGCTCAGATTTGTCATATTTACATTGTAACATTCCGCCAGTTCGATTATCACAGCGAAGAAGAACTGACAAGAAACTTCACTGGAAATTTTTTCAATGTCCACTTGGTCTATACAAAAATGTTTGCCACTGCCTAGACACGCATGTGCTGATTTGTGACATGCAGCAGTTCATGACAAAGTGAAAACATTTTTACTATGAAATTGTATGGACTACTGGTTTCTGTCACAAACCACCACATGTCGCTATCGCATAACTAATTAATTACATTCATATCGCATCATTAATTATATTTATTTATCATGTGATTCTGACAGCTTCTGAAGTATATAGGTATTATGTAAAAAGTCCGGTGTATAGTGCCATCGTCAAATTTGATAAGAAATTTTATCAAGTCATTATTTGATTTTGTTAGTAAGCAGGTAACATACCACAATGTAGTATAAAATGTCGAGGGTAAAAAAAATAAAATAGATACACAAGTACCCATTGTCTTAGAGTTAGTAGAGAACATTACGTTATGTCATACTTTTGTACTTTGTAATTTATTATGTGTCAGAATCACAAAATTCGTCAGTTAAGGCATCTTTAATACTGTAATAGCTTTTTTTGATTAATATTTTTTTCAGGGTTATTTTGAAAGAATTTTCACCTAGATTCCTTATTTCCTGTGGTATTTTGTTATAAAATCTAACACTATTACATATAAAACTTTTTGATATTTTAGACAACCTATGTTTTATTCCCAGTAGGTTATCCTTATGTCTAGTATTATAGTTGTGATTGTCCGAGTTAAAAGTGGAGACTAATAGATGCTTTCTTGCATATGTAATATGTGCGTACTATACTGAATGTTGCTATATAAATCTAAAAAGTGGCTCCATCTTGACAGCTCTCATATATTCCTGGTCAGGATTTTAGTTTAATTTAAAAAAAATTATTGAATTGTTGTTTATTTGTTGAATGAAAATTTTGCAATAAACCTGTTTATTGTTATTTTTTGGTTGGAATAAAGTTAAATATTTATATTTTCACTGTAAATTGTTTAATATTAAAATTATATATTATTTAAATTTTGTGCCTAATCTACTTACTTCAGCTGTTCGTTCTATTGTAGGTGGATAAGTTAACCCACCAACACAAATAATATACAAAACTTCAAAATAACACGTGAAAAATATGCAAAACAATTAATACGTTATTATTATGACGCGTAGGAAAGGCTACTGATTGTAATGCGTCGACTGACCGGCCGACTGGTATTTGGCTACCTGAAACCTTCTCAGAATAAAAACGAAAAACTAACTCCAGGCGCAGCGGCGCACGCGCCGTTATGGTTTTGAGATGACTTTCGCATACACCTATGGCTCACAAACACAACCTTGTGTCCTGTGTAAAGAAGAGCAATAACCGTTGCGAGAGCGAGAAAACGCTCGGCATTAGTTGCTAGGATGAACGGAGTATAGTTGCCGTTTTCGTCACATTCGGTTAAATCAGGTTCAACAGTAATTTTGTCTGGTCAGTAAATGAAGTTGGTGAAGTCAAATCAAATCAAAATCAAATCAAATCAAAAAAGTGTTTATTAGTCCGGCACATATTATAAATAGCTTACAGGTATACATAAAAAATTCATGAAGATAGTAACAATAATGTGCCCGCGAGATCTATGACCTAGTCGGTAATATTTTCTAAGATAACATCATGGGAATGACTGTACGTGCAGTAACAATGCTAAAGCGTAGCGGAGCACAAGACAACAATGTGAAGTGGAAGAATATTCTCAATAACTTCGACATTTTCATAGCATATATGAAACCGACAAAGATGAAAGAAAACCAGACAAAGGTAAATCGCAGACAAAGTATTGTGAATCCTCTTTCTGCAACACGATACGGTGCATGTTTCGATGTCTCATATATCCCCTTTGTAGTCAGTCAACAGAAGTTTTCTTACCAACGGCACGATTCTCTAAATCGTTTCTGCGCGTTTTTTATATGGTAAAAAAAACCTCAGTTGCACTCCGGGAGTGCCGGCAGAAGTGAAAACTTTTTGTATTTCCGAAAATAATTCTTAGGTGGTTTTAAAAAAAACTAAACACCCTAAAAAAATTTAAACACCGTAACATTGCTTAAAAAAGAAAACAAAAGAAAAAAAACATTTTTTGAGGGATTCGAACCCATGGTCAAAAAATACAAATCCTACACTCTTACCACTGAGCCACGAAATTCCCTTGATTCGCTTTCGGCTTTACTGTCACTGAGAGATGAACAGAATTGATCCCGAGCCACTCGTCACTTAACCCTTAATGCAATGACCTAAGGTTACATTTTAAATAATAAAAATAAATCTGACGCTTTTCGAGATCTGACGCGAGTTTAACATTTTTTACCCACCTAAAAAAGTGCCAAGCGCCGCTAAAGAAGTTTTCACTTTAAAAAAAAATATTGGTATGGGAACGTGATCAGTATCTGATACACATACACCCCTGAGGGTATCGTTACCTACTATTGAAAGACCTTACATAAGTTACGTCTGTAACACTAGTCACAACACCAAAGAAAAAGTTGCAAATTGTACTTAAAGATGCCACAGCATCAAACAAATTGATGCATTTTCCAACAAACAGAACATTCGATGCCCTTGCAGCATCGCTAAACTATTCAAAACATTGTCATCGAAAATCAACCTTAGCGCAAACTAAATAGAGCTTAATTTCAAAAGGAAACTCACACAAAATACCCATTCAATGCACTCTGATGCTTCTCGGATATTGGAGAAAATTCCCGGATTCGTTTCTTAGAAACGATACCGTAACACGAACTGAATAGGTTAAAATTTTCAATGGAATTCAGACCATACGTGGCTGAGTCGAATTTTCGTACACACATAAAGTTACAGACGCCATTCGAATCTGCACTTTAAGCGTATACACGTAAGGTTGGTTTCGAGCGCGGCAGAGGGATTTCTGCAATGTGAGGCGTCCATTAGAGCAAGCGATGGAGCAGAAAGATAGGGTCTCGTTTTTACAGAACAAACATGATGTCATACATAACGCTCCTGGGGAACGTGATTCTGGCAAATAGGGTTTCGCGAGACGCAAAATTACATCGTTCATTTTCATACATACAAATGGAGATGTTGTGTATTTAGTTATAAGCTAATTTGGCAGGGAGACTGCCTTAAGTAAGACGAGACGGAAGTTAACTTTCTCCATACACAATCGTCTTTCATTGCCCCCTAAACCTTATCCGAGTTTTACTATTCTTTTTGACGTGATAACGTCTTATAAATTGATGAACACCGGCTGCACGCACGAAAAAGTGTCAAGTTCCATCTGAGCCTGTGTGTGCAAGCGAGAGCGCGTAACAAGCGATAGAGAGGCACAATCGGCCCAAGCAGTGTTGCCAAACGTACGGTAATTGCCGTATCGTACGGTAATCGAGGCTAGAAATCAACAAATGTACGGCGTACGGCAGCGATAGGGGTGCCGTACGAAAAAATACGGTAATTCTTATAGATGTGTTTCTTTATGACGTTATCACGTAAAACTATCGTCCGTAAACCGACTTTACAGACAACCAATTTTTTTGTTGTAATAAGCAGTCGAATCTACGTTCCCTCCTTTTTATTTTTTGAATATCTAAAGTGATGACTTAATAAAGCTCAATGAACTTCATGACATAAAAAAAAATTCAAACTTTTTCGGTAATACAAATTTTTGCTCCGGTGTTGTATAGGTATATCTCGAATCGCAAGGTTCGGAAGGGAAACATGCACGTGGAGAGATGCAGTGGGGCTATAGGTACCGGCCCCGCATAGTATAATATGTGTAAACTAATAATTGGTGTTCGGTGAGTTGATTTGTATTGTTTTTGTTGTTGTTGTAGTAGAGGTTGGCTCTAAAATAAAACAAAACATACAATTTCTCCATTAGACAGATGCAAAGCAGAAAATGAAGAAAACGAAAACCGACCAAGTGCGAGTCGAAGTCGCGCACCGAGGGTTCCGTATCGCCATGTCATGGCCAGCGCCACTCACGCCATCTATGGCGTGTTTATGAAATGCTTCATATTAGTTAAAATTCATGATTAGTTAAAATGCTTCATACTCTTTTCGGTAGACGGCGCGCGCGCATATACTTTTTACTTTCTTCTATGGGAACCCCGTGATTTTTTTACTTTTTCAAATTTTTATTATTTCTTGTTATATCGGCCATAATAACACATATTCTGTGAAAATTTAAACGGGCTACCTAATACGCTTCAAGGGATACAGCCCTCGGACAGACAAACAGACAGACAGACATACAGACGACGTAGGCTTAATAATAGGGTCCCGTACCCGACACGGAACCCTAAAAATACTTCCCGACCAGGATTCGAACCTGGAACTCCGACTTGAGCCGCCAGAGCGTTACCAATTCCGCCACCGGGTCGATGGCGTATTCTCTAAATTTTTAACAGATTTCATCTTCTATAGTGATAATGAAGAAATATGTATAAAGCGATGTACTCGATTTGTTTCTTAGTACCAACACATAAAAATTAATATATACAAAAAATAACACTAATACAATAAAAATTTATAGATAAAAATACTTTATTGCTCCAAAAACATTTTACAGAAACAAACGACAAGCAATTTACATGAGGGGCAAAGGCGGACTTATCCCTTACAGGGATTTCTCCCAGTCAACTTTTGGATGTTGAGAGTCGTATGTTGTGAAATATAAGAAGGTAAGTAGCAAAAGACTTGGGTGTGGGAATGTAAAATAAAAAAAAAATACAATATAAGGAATATAACTACGTATGATAAACTATAATATACTACATATAAGTAATAAAATAATAAATAAACCATTTATTTCACACATTAATTACATGTTACAAACAATTTAACTCTGATAAGTAAATTAAAATGAGTGAAAAAGGATGTAGGCACAGATTTTACAATGTTAATGGGTCATTCAAAACAATGTTCTTGTTCAAAACATTGTTTCTGACATATTTATTTGACAGTCAAAGAAAAACAGTACATTAAGAAAAGAAAAAAAATACTAATTTAAGAACGAGAACACAATATATACGTAACCAATTACAACGATACCCAATGGACAACATTATAACAACAGATTGAAAGAAGAAGAAAGAAAAAAAAAGATATAATACATGATCTTAACCAAATTATTTACGCTGTAGTTTTTGTAACGCATGTAAGTACGTACTAGATAATTAAAAGTATATACCGGGTGCGGCGATTGAACTGTCCGTCTCTATCTAACTGTTTTAAAATTCGAACCACTGAATCGAACGCCGCCAAAATTTCAAATGTTGGTCTTTGACATGTTCTCTATCATCATTTGAAGTGATTCTTTTGTAAGAGAAACACGTTCGAATTTAGAACGATGGATTTAAAACGAAATTCAGTAATTGCTCTTCATTTGGAGGGAAAATCGAATATCGAAATACGTCGAGCGCTGCCAAATCTTCAATTGAACGAGAAATTTGTGCATCGCACTATTCAACGTTATAATGAGACTGGTAGCGTTAAGAAACGCTACGGTGGCGGACGACGCTGTACTGCAACGGCGCCAGCAGTTGTCGAAAAGGTGCGTCATCGATTAGACAGAAATCCAGCGCGCTCAGCAAACCAGCTCGCGCAGGATCTCAAGGTGAGCGATCGCAGCGTTCGTCGCATATTGAAGGAAAAGCTTAAAGTCAAACCATTAAAAAAAACCTTTCTCAGGAACTCACTGCTTTACAGCGTAGCAAACGGTTGGATCGATCGAAAGAGCTGATTCGCTTGCTCGACTCTGGCGAGCTTCCCAATTTGGTGTTTTCAGATGAGAAAACTTTTTGCGTTGAACAGTTTTTAAACAAACAAAATGACCGTGTTTGGTTGAAGGGACGTGTCAGCGACCATTCAGACGAATTGCAAGTCACTCGACGCCAAGGAGCCGACCAAATTATGGTCTGGGCGGCGGTGTCTGAAAAAGGCCGTTCTCCGCTCGTTTTTCTTCCAATGGGTCGCAACCAAGTCAAAATAAACCAACAAATCTATCGAGACAAAGTCTTGCGACCAGGGCTGATACCGTGGGCACGCAACACATTCGGTTCTGAGCGTTGGACTTTCCAGCAAGACTCGGCACCATCGCACAGAGCAATTGGAACGCAAAATTGGTTGAAAGCAAACGTTCCAGTGCTGATCGACCGAGATATGTGGCCGTCGTCATCGCCCGACTTGAATCCGCTGGACTTTTGTATTTGGGGTGTTTTACAGGCCAGGGCCTGTGCTAAAAAACACACTTCGGTGGAAGCGCTCAAAGTTACTCTTACGAGAGAATGGAATTGTTTGAGTGACAACGTCGTTCGAGCAGCCTGCGCTTCTTTCAGAAAGAGACTTCAGCTTGTAGTAAAGGCTAAAGGCGGTTTTATTCCTTCGGAATAAGTCATAATAAAACTTTGAACTTACTATTTTCACATGGCATAAGTGTATAAATAAATATTGAAAATTAACAGAAGTATTTAATTTTCACATACGGACAGTTCAATCGCCGCACCCGGTATAAATAGATACAAATTACAGTTAGAAATAACGGTAATCGGTATAAGAAATAGCTAAATACAATCGACCTAAGACCGACCTTAAACTGACTCTCTCTCCCTCTCTCTCAATTCAGCTTGTAGTCATTCCTGTATATATATATACTCTCAATTCAGCTTGTAGTCATTCCTGTATATATATATACAGTTTACCGGAAGTGCGCAGATTGCCGGCAAATAGAACCTCCACAGTAAAAACCCGGTTACGATACCTTACAACGGAACCATTCGCCCCACTGAAATCCATATTTAGACCGGCTATTCGCCTACCAAAAATCACAGCCGATATCAGATCATTGGTATATCTTGATTTATTTTCGATTTTCTGCTTAGATTCAGTGTGTTATATTTAACGTAATTAAAGTTTAGTAATTAAGTTTACATATATACATATCACACACGCTGAATCCCGACAATCGGGATTAGCAGAGTAATCGATCGGAGCTGCAAGAACTCTGGTAAATTACAGCACAACACCGTCCACCACGTTTCGCAAAGTATTCGGACAAGATATCTATCAAGCAGCGTGTTAGGAACGAAGGCAGACCCACCTGCTGCATGACTTGGTGGAAGTAGCGAGCCAAGGTGAGAGGTGGCGACCCTGTCGCCCTTTGACACGGCATCTTGTCCGTATCCCTTAGTCGCCTTTTACGACATGCATGGGGAGAGATGCAGTGGGGATATTCTTTTTAAGTACCGGCGCCACACGATACTAAATTAATCACGGTATAAAATTATTAGTTTGTTGCACAACACCGATTACTCTGCTTACCCCGATTGTCGGGATATTTATGTAATAATTTAATCGTTTGCTACAATTGGAGTGCATGCCGGCCAAATGTCGCTAACAATTATTGATAACGTCAAAAGTATGTAATGTGTATATAGTGGCGTTTCTAGATATTTATTGCCCCGGACATTTGGAGCGCGCGATTGGACGCTCGCATTCGGCGAATCGGAAATGAGCTTTTAAATAAAGAATTGTATATCCAGGGACGACACCAAGGAATGATTTAGCAATAAAGACTTATATATAACAATACACGTTACTATATGGGAGCAAATATCACTGTATGTATCATAGTACATTAATAGCAAAAATTACAAAAAAAAACTGTGAAATAAAAAACTATTTAAAAATATATAAAAACCGCCTTCAAAAATGTATGAAATAAAAAAAAATCGTCCCCTAGAGTTGAAGGCGCAGGCGGTGCTAAAGCAAGCAAAAATGATGCATGAAAGAAATCATGAGTGGATGATATCCTTTGTGTTTGTGTAGCCTTCTTTAGCACCGCCTTCAACTCTAGGGTTAGATTGTTTTTTTATTTCATACATTTTTGAAGGCGGTTTTTATATTTTTTTTTATGGATAGCGCGACATGTGACATCGTTTCACCTACAAGTAGGTGTCAAAAGATGCCCAGCACGGTGGTATCAATCCGAATGGAGTGAACCCTGCATTTAGCATTCCGACCCTGTACCTAAATAGCGGGGCCACCAAACGCTTCGTTCAAAAATATACCCGAGAAAAATACCTTCAAGATTTCTCCGCGAGTAATTTATCACGTTGCTTTTATCAGCTTATTAGCGAATGTAAGCTGTCGGCGTGATGGTTATCATGTGAAAATATAAACAGAATCAAAATTTAATTTCGTCGCCGCCGCGTCGTCGCCGCCTAACAATTCGCCCGTCCTAAACAATCCTCCCTTTCTTACAGCGGCGGCGGGGCGTTGCGATAAACATTTTCATAATTAATTGTAATTATTATCGTAGATCCACGCGCGATAATCTGGAAATTCATCCCACGGAATAGCTTTCATATATCTTCTCTACTTCTTATAAAAAGGAACGTCTGTCTGTATGCATGATTGAGGTAAACTCCGGAACCACTGAAAAGATTGATGCGCCTTGTACCAATGGAAATAGTAGTATTTGGGGCTCACTATACTATCACTCTAAATAGCCTTAGGGCTGAGCAGTGTCAAAGAAAATATAGTATAGATAGATGGGGGAGAGAGACAGAGAATATAAGAGAAGCGATCTTTTGTTATAAAATTTGCGATTAAATCGGATTTGTTATTAAACCAAGTCTACCGCGAGCAAAGCCGCGGGCAGCTAGAGTCGGTAGTACTGTGTAGTAGCTTTTAGAGCTGCCCATCCGAAATGCCTTTTTTTATTGCTAGATTTTGTTTTCCTAGTTATAGAATAATGTTTCATTCGATGGTTTCAATAGCTTTCTCTATTTTCTAACATACATTTCTTAAAAGAGCTCAGTCTTCTCCCATCACTTCGAGAGGATGGACGTGCATTTTGCAATGTTCACGAATATGAAAATCCCGCAGTGAACATTCAACGAGGTCGTCGCAACCCGCAAACATTTCGTCACGACGAGGATGACCGAAACATTATCCCCCCGCTAACTAAGCTAAAATAACACAGTCTCCCAACGACTTTTTTATCTGAAGAACAATCCAGGGTTGCACTGGCCAGTATTTAGGGGGCAATTACTGAGACCACATTCCATTATGTATAGGTAAACCAGGATTGACGTCTTTCAGAGTTCGAATTTTAAAAATTTTACTAGGTCGATATCGGAGAGTAAGCTACCTCATAATTACTGAGCTATTACCGCTAAATTTCAGGTGGTTTGGATTGGATGAGGCTTTTAAACGTAACGCAAGACGACAAACAGACATAATTCAAATTTGAAAATAGTAAATTCACGTGAACATGAAAGCGGAGTGTGGAAGACCACCCGCCAGGTGAGACGACATCAAGTACGTCGGCGGAAAGCAGTGGTTCCGGGCCGCTGAAATTCGGGAAGACTGGAGGAAAATTGGAGACGCTTATGTCCCGCAGTGACCATACTGACTGAATGACTCTTCATGCTTGTCTTCGATCACGCTTACCCATGGTTTGTGCAAATCACGGAAACTTCACGACCATAGTCACACTTTTCTTTGACAAGGAATTCCACCAAGCCGCTGGAAAACTTTTCCAGTGGCAATTATATCAGGTTACCTTATTTCTCCCGGTATCGAGGTCATTACCATTATTTCCCAAGTCAGTGTCGACATGTTCATCTTATTTCCCGAGTTGAGAATGTTCCTGACTGGCCCAAGATCCCAGTCCAACACTGGCTTGGACCATCGGATAAATTACTGCGCTGGCTAAATAAATCAGGATCGTTGTTACAACGAGCCAACGAGCTCTAGCCGGGCGGACAGTAAACCACTTTTACTGAGAATAAGTACGTCGTTAGGCGGACGCGGCGATTTGTACGTGACTGCAAATTATGAAGACCTGTCGACGGATATATAGAGGGTTTACGTTAGAGTAAACGGAGAAATTGGACATATTTTGATGTCTGCATATTTGGTACTGGTGACATACATACATACATAGCGTCCGTCACGCCTGTTTCCCGGTGGGGTAGGCAGAGACAACGGATCTCCACGTGCCACAATCCTGACCCACCTCTGCCGCCTCTTCCACTCCCATAATGTTCTTTATGCATGCTCGTCGGTTACGGGTACTACGCACTTGACCCTTTTTGAGCACATGCCTGATCTGATCCAGGTACGTGCGTCTAGGGCGACCCTTCCCGACTCTTCCACTCACTGTAATTTACTGCATGTCGCGAGAGGCAAAATTTAAAAACAATAAGAATATCTTAAATATTCTACACACGTGTATTAAAAATGCTCCATCTGCCGTATCTGTTCGCTTATGCATAACTCTAGAACGGCTTAACCGACTTACATGCGGCATATAGCATTGCAACCGTACTTACTATGGTTCCATCGCATGGTGTTAAATAAGGGCTGAACAGTCTGATGGGAAGTGGAAAAAAATCTCAGTTATATTTCCTGTCTAAAACTATAAAATTGTACACTAATCTTTCATTCTATCAGTTGCATGCGGGAATTTTACCCAATATTCCAACCAGCCGCCGGCGGAGGTGGCAGTATCCGTTGATAAGCAGTGAACGCATTATGTGATTTAGAAGACGAGGTACTTTCATACATCCTCGGCTCCAGCGGAAGTAGAAGAAATGGGACAACGGAGGCGCGGGCCGACGCTGATTTTTCCTTGGGAACGGTTCGCCTAATTGAGGTCGAAAACAATGAATTCGAAAGGCTAGCCGAGGCACCAGCATGACGAGCAAGCGAAATGTCATTATAAGAATAGAATACCTAGCGTTTATTTTATCTTTTAATTTTTTTTTAAATCAACATGGGGTGACTTTGCCGAGGGACCAATGTACAGTCGACAGAGATAAAAACACGTCTCCTCGCGAAACCACGCTAGGCGCCATGCCAACAAATTTTCACTGTTGCTAGGCTGTCCAGTGTCCAGCCTGTGAATACGACGTTTGAAGACACCCAAGTTAAAGGATTCGGGAAATACACTCGCCGTAAGACAGTTCCACACCCAGGCGGTGCGACAAAGAAACGATTTAGAGTACCGAGACGTGTTCTCAAAAGCCCAATGTCAACAACAAAATGGTGCTCAGTCTCTCTGCGATGAGTCATGCGGAGATAGGACGGGCGGCAGGGAATGAGAGATTCAATTCTAGTTCCACAGAGCAGCGTCCGTGATAGTACCTGTAAAACAGACTAAGCAAACCAACGTATTATTGGCTGTGTCTGATCTTCCGACAGACTTTTGGGTGCAGCCATCCATGTCAGCTGTTCACGGAAGGGCAAGGATAGAGGAAAAGGTAGGAAAAATCGCTCTGCTTATGTGCTGCATGCAGGCAGATCTCTCTAGATGAAGAACGAACGCTGATACAATTATAATACTAGCTTTTGCCCGCGGCTTCGCTCGCGTAAATTTCATATTTCAAAAGAAGAAAGTAAGTTATTAAGGGCGAGGCCTCGTAACGTAGATACCTACTCCGCCGCGTGGAACATTTCGGTTTGTATGATAGCCACATCATAGCGTAACCGGAACTGAATATTATTTAACCAATCCTGTGTTACGTATAGCTAAATGTGCGTGTACTAACATAAGTTTCAACGAAATCGGACGCTCAGTGTAAGAGTTATGGAGGAACATACATACATACAGAAAATATTTCTAAAAATAGTCTATTTAATGTTAGAATCATACATAGAGTCTACAAACGCAGTATCTCATAAAACAAAGTAACTTACTCCATGAACATCCCTTACAGATTTATTATTAGTAATTGATAAAACTACCTAACCTACGTCATATACTTGTGCACTCAAGTATTTTCAATACACGTGTTAAGAGCCGCCTGATTCAAATAATACATATACATAGAAGTAATTTGTGTGAAATGTATGACTATAATAGTTTCATTATTTTGACTTCTTTCGCCGAAAACATTGAAGATCAAAGGGAAACGTTTCTCCCGACCCCTTCCATAATTTTCTACTAGCAATATTGTACCTACTTTAGGGGTCGAAAAGGCTCGAATCTGGGAATACGATCGTTTTGTTTTCATTTTCTCTCTCGTCGAGGGCGGACATTTTATAAGAACCCTTTTACATTATTGTTAAAATAAAAAATCAAAACAAGTTTTTGTTTTTTAATACGATACGATAAGGAAGCTTCCATAGACGTATGAAGCTTCCATAAACCACGTGGCTTGGGTTCGAATGAGAGATATTTTGCTTTAGTTTTAATCAGCGTTCGCTAAGATTTTCTTTAATGTTCATTGCCTACTCTTGAACCTTGAACCTTCCGCGGAACCCTGGGGTTCCGCGGAAGGTTCACAGGGTTTCCGCGGGTTACAGCCAGAAAAAGCACAAAACGCTAATCAAACACGTGTAATATATTTTCAATTTCAAACTGTAGTCTTGCTATTCAAATCAAACATGATAATCCGCCAACAATTTAGTATTGGTCACATTAAGGCCGTGACAAACGCCAACGACCTTGAGCATTCGGGAATTCTACATAATGTACCATGCGACTGCTAATTTCGCTTCGCACGTTCAAGTCACATTTAGCGTAGTTTGTCGCTATCAGCCTAAAGAGTTGATGGTTCGGGGTTCGAATCCCACTTTCGTATGTTTTTTTTTTTTGCTTTTTTATTATTTTAATTATTAAAATGATTGTGGCTTATGTAACTGATGCGTGATTCTAATTTTTTATTTTTTATTATTTTACCTAAATAACATTTTATTGTAATTTCTTCCAAATTATTTTAGTTCATGTACTTACCACTTTTTATAAACCTCTAAATAGACTATCGATGAAAACTAAAATAAAAATAGGTAGGTAGGTAATAGGTAGATAGGCATTTAGGTATGTATGGCAAATATCATAGCAACATAGGTACCGGCATTCGGGAATTCTACATAATGTACCATGCGACTGCTAATTTCGCTTCGCACGTTCAAGTCACATTTAGCGTAGTTTGTCGCTATCAGCCTAAAGAGTTGATGGTTCGGGGTTCGAATCCCACTTTCGTATGTTTTTTTTTTTTGCTTTTTTATTATTTTATCCATTTATTTCCACATTTCTTTTTATACAAATTTTACATATTTTTTTTTTAATTAAAACCTAAAATTAATATAAAAACAAACGGAGTTTCCACCACCGGCGGCGGGGCGAGCCCAAGCTACCGATCGATGGTCGGGTCCCAAAGAGAGGAACCTCCGGACGATGCGTGCAGTGTCGAGCAGGGCTGCCTTCTGGATCTGGCCCTTGACCCAACCAATTTTAATTATTAAAATGATTGTGGCTTATGTAACTGATGCGTGATTCTAATTTTTTATTTTTTATTATTTTACCTAAATAACATTTTATTGTAATTTCTTCCAAATTATTTTAGTTCATGTACTTACCACTTTTTATAAACCTCTAAATAGACTATCGATGAAATCTAAAATAAAAATAGGTAGGTAGGTAATAATAGGTAGATAGGCATTTAGGTATGTATGGCAAATATCATAGCAACATAGGTACCGGCCGGCGCGCGCGGCGCGCGCGGCGGCAGCATGGCACGGTGCGGTGGGGTGCGGTGCGGTGCGGTAACTCAGTAGCAGCGTGCGGTGCGGAGGCGGCACGGCGGCGGCGGCGGCGGAGGCGGCGGCGGCGGCGGCGCGGTGGAGGCGCGGGAGGCGCAGACAGCGTTATACCACAGTACCTACTAGTTATTCTGTGGTTATACCAACGAAAGCCATGCGTATAACGCCCCGTCAAGTTACGTACCGGAGCGTATACTGATAGATACCACAGAAGAGAGATATTACTGATACGGTCGTACTGTATACTGGTACGGAAAATGACACGGTGGCAACATCACCTACAATACAACATCCGAGATGTCAGCTCGTAACAACTGGTGAAGTAGGTGCTATGTCAGTGCTTTTCTTCGGTCGTACCGGCTTCACTGAACTGGACGGAAAAAAAGAAGGGAGTCATATCCCGAAATAGTTTGTATTTTCCGTCCAGTTTAGTGTAGCCGGCACGACCAAAGGGAAGCACTGACATGGCACCTAAGTTCACCCGGTGTTATGGGCTGACATCACGGATGTTATAGGTGATATAGCAAACTGTGTCAGTTTACATAAAAAAATCCCTCAGTCGCCTTTTACGACATGCACGGGGAGAGATGCAGTGGGGCTATTATTTTAAATTACCATCCCACACGGTAAAAATATACCTAACCTACCTATCTTTTTTCCATTCGATCCAAACACAGAAGACAGAAATGACGACCGACACGCGGGCGCAGCAGGGCAGGAGCGAGCAAGCGAGCCCGGAACTAAAATTGTATCTAGTATTGAAGTGCCTGCTAAATTGACGAAGGCAAAAATTTTACCCTTCCGACTGAAGAATTACGTCAATAATTTCATGTAGGCGTTTTTTGTTTTTTATTTTTATCTCCTTTCGTGGATAAAATAATAAAAAAAATTGAATAGAGTTTTCTCAGAGCTTTGTGACCTTTGAATCGGTGGTATTGTAAAATTGTAATAATACACACATACTCAGATTTTCAAAAATTCATGTTTTTTTTATATATTTTTAATTTTATGTTTATTACTTACTTTTACTCATTATTAAAAAAACCAGCAATGCACTTTGTTGGTAAGGAACCAAAATATAGGTTGGTATTTTTTTAATTTTCTGAATGTGTGTCAATTGGTCAGTTTTGGACCTTCTTTGTCGCACTTTTTGCATGTTTTGCGTATTTGGCGTTTGTCACCGCCTTAATTTAGTTTTTATGTCACAATAGCTAATTATTAACTTTTTTTAATTGACTTGGTGTTCCGCCAACAGAAGGACGATCATTTAGGGTTCCGTAGCTGAAAATAATTGGGAACCTCTGGTTTAGATTATTATTCGGTATTGCTTAAGGCCAGCAACAATAAACTCAGCACAGCACGCATACAATGAAAGAGTGTAACGAGCTCTGACATTACCCCCGTCCGGAGAGGCACGTACAAACTTGCAATAACCCCCGCCTCCCCTCCTGCCCCGACCGAACCACCCCTTGTCTCCCCTGTGCAATCACAATCTCAACCGCTTCCCTTCCCGTCTCATTACGTCCACTTCCTCAACAGTCTTTATGCTGAGGGTTGTATTCTGTGCTAACTAACTTTGAGGAAATATTATACACATAGAGTTATCGCTCCGAAGAAATATACAGAGAAGCGGTGTCCCAGCGGCTGAGGTATGGGGTAAGGTAGCAGGGAGGCGGAGCGCAGAGTCGAGCGGACGAGGGGAGCGCGCGCGGGGCGGGAAGCGTGCGGGTGACGGTCTGGCCACAGATTACTTAATAGTTCCTAACGGAACAGATGTCTAATTCCAAAGAAAATACGTAAAAAAGTTCGACAAAGTTCAGCGCAAGTAACATTAAACCTTATGTGAATCCTTGAGCGCTGAATTTCCTTTACTACATCTATCCACGAGAGAGAGATAGTGGCGGGGGGACGGCATGTAGGGTTGCCTTACCTGCCGTGCAGTCGCGTCCAAGGTCGAGTGTTGTCGTTCGTTTGGTTGGTTTCGTCGCGTAGCCGACGACGATTTTTTATAAATGCATTTATGTACATAAGACAAACATTATTTAAACCTAAAAATTTTAAACCTTGTACCTTCTTTCGTAAATTTAATAATAGTTTTTCTGAATAGGTTAAATTTATAAGTAGTTTTACTGGTTTAGGTATGCACTAACTTCATTGTCTTTACTTACCAAGTATTACTGTTTGATGTCCCAAAGAATAAATAAAAAGGTATAACAAGTCAATTGGTGAACCACAATCTAAATATTGTTATTTTTTAGAGATTTTAATTGCCTTGTTAGGCTATTGAATCTGGTTGACTTAAAGCATTGTAGCATGAATAATCCAATTATTGAAGTTATACTAGTGAATGAAAAAAGAAAATCAAACTAAAATTTTATATCTATTGTAGTATATGTTATATTATATATAGTATATATTATGTTCGCGTATGATGATGATGAAATAAAACAAACAGGTTTTAATTAGAGGAGCGCGCGTCCCTCACGGCTCGATCCTTCGAAGGTCCGCAACGCGGTTAACTATTTATCTATTTTTTCGTCGGAGTGAGACACGCCTGGTCTGGCGGCCGGTGTGGGGGGCTCGCGCGGGGCGGGAAGCATGCGGGAGAGAGGCAAGGGGCAGGGAGAACGATCGCACTCGTGCATCGTTGTGCATATTGTCTTTTCATTCTAACACTTCATCTCCAGATTCGCAATAGCACCTTCGCATCGACGAAGATGTGTAAATGTATAAGTAGGCAAGGCGCGATCGCAGCAGGCAGGCGACGACTCGACTGCGCGCTGCGGCCTCTCGCGCTCGACTAAGAGACTTGAGGATCGTGAACCGCAACTCGGTGGAACATGTTAGTTGGCCGAGTAATTCATCTAGTACGTTAGTACATAATATATCTTTCCTAACTAACGACATATTGTTCCGATTGGACGTTTCCACTTCGTATGAACACAGCACAGGGATGCATGTTGATTTTAATAATACATAAATACAAACATACATACCACACGCTGTGTCCCGACAAGCGGGGTAAGCGGAGTAATCGGTGTTTTGCTGCAAGTTCTCTTGCAAATTACAGCACAACACCGACCACCATGTTAAGCAATGTATGAGGACAAGATAACTATCAAGCAGCAAGTAAGGCACGAAGACCTGCCTACTGCAATACTTGGTGGAAGGACCACGCCAAGGTGTGAGTTGTCTAGCCTGTCACCCTTTAGCCTTTTTCTTACTTTTGGAAATCACGATAATTTAATCTAATTTTAATAACTCTATAGAGTCTAGACTAGCTTGTGATACTGTACAATAGTCGAGAATACAGAAGCATTTGAAAGAATTAGCCACACGACAATTCATTCCAAAACGATACCTCTTAACCCCTTAACTCTTAACATACGGCAAGTATTTGTTTAGCGATCGTTTATGATGGCGCGTGTGAAAATATGTGAGGATGTGTGCGTGTAGGTATGTGTGATTGATGTTTGGCTAATTCCTTCAATTGCAGCTTTTGGCTAATTTGCTAATTTGGGAGAGTGACTAGTTGGTATGCCCGTCGGGAGCAGATAATGAAGACGCCATGACCACGAACCCCACCCTCGATCGTTGGAACAATCAGTTTTACAAACTACCCGCACTCGCGCCATCGATTACATCCGAGCGGGGGTCATTCATCAGTTGGGGGGGATGCGGTGATTATATAACTTTTTAATGGAATCCCAGAGATATGAATCGATCTGTTATTGTAATAGTTTTTTATTTTTTCAATATTTCATTTTTATAGCAGCGGGATTCGTTGGCTGAGCTCGAGGCTAGGGACAACCAACGGGACAACTAGATTGATTAAAAAAAAACACACACACACACACTCAAAATGGAGCGTGTTAAAAACACAAAGTAAATGACTGTGTGTGTGTAGATGCATGTACGATGAGCAGATTAGGATATGAATGAAATAGGTGAGCACTAAAAGAGTACAAACATCAAAATAAATATTAATTAAAAAAACCTGTAGTGCTTTGTAAACGGAATTCAAAAAGTATAAATTGAAAATGTCCCTTAAAAACGTATACTTACCGTAAAAATAACTACAAAAAAAACACACACACACACACACACACACATACACATTTGTCAGCCTCGATAGCTCAGTGGTGCAGACAGTCAACTGTCGCTATTGAATGTTAAGCAACTCTGGGTGCGGTCAGTACTTGCATGGGTGACCGCTGACCGTTGGAGGCTGACCGAGGTTCGGATTCCTCGTAAAACTGTAGGTCCCTTCCCTCCTAATCTTACTTGGTGGTAGGGTTTAACCCGCCCGGGTTGGTACCACCGCCCTGAATGAAACGTCGGTCAAAACGGCTATGTAAATAGTTTGTGTTTTCCGACCAGTTCAGTGTAGCCGGCACGATCAAAGGGGGAAGCACTGACATGGCACCTAGTTCACCCGGTGTTATGGGCTGACATCACGGAAGTTGTAGGTGATGTAGCAAACCGTGTCAGTTTCCATAAAAAAAAAAAACACACACACACACACAACTCAGTGAAGATATGATGACATGTGAAAAATTTTAATTCTTATGAAATTAAGGCCTTATGTCACCAAAATTTAGAATTGTGACGTGCGGACCAACCAACGGACAGACGGACGGATTTGTTTGGTTTTAACTCTAAAACTTTCTTCTCCTTTTCTGTGGTCGTTGTGTATATGTTAGGGTATGTGCTTAGAATATTCCTTGTGTTGTGTACTTGAGCCTGACTTAAAATCAGCGTCCCTCTCACCGGCTCCCGGGCTCGGTGGTGAGGGACAAAGGCTGTGTCAGGTTCAAATTGTTTTCTTGTATTTTTTTTATCTATTTATTTACTTAGGAAACACAAACAGTACATACATGCAGTAGTTATAAAGAGTAAAAAATTTAAGTTAATTAGGTATGTAACCAGCGACGTTTTTCACAAGTAGTAAGTAAGTAAGTATAAGGATATGAGATATCTATCTATCTATCTATTGTGTATCTATTGGACGAGAGAAATAAATATATTCCATTTCATTCCATTTCAACATCCCAGCGAATACAGCACTCCAAGGTCCAGCACGCCAAAACGCGAAACGATAACGCAGGATCCATCAAACAGAGGAATAGAATATAGTAAGTTATGTTTCCTAACCGAAGCGGACGATAAAGCCGAATGTGGGGGAAATATGAAAACCGCAGCGGAACGACCGCCGCCGACCGCGCCAACGCACTAGTACATACACGAGGGCTGTCTTGTCAAAGAGGCGTAACCACAATATAATTTGTATGGTTGATACGTCCCTCTTGACATGAGGCTCGCGTGTGAATCTCTAAGCCAGGGGGTTTCAACCGGTGTGCCGCGGCACACCGGTGCCAGGGACCTACAGTTTTACGAGGAATCCGAACCTCGGTCAGCCTCCAACGGTCAGCGGTCACCCATCCAAGAACTGACCGCACCCAGCGTTGCTTAACATTCAATAGCGACAGTTGACTGTCTGCACCACTGAGCTATCGAGGCTGATAAATTCTAATTCTAACTAACTAATTAGCACGAAAACAGCGGAAGAAAAGAGCAAGCATAATTTTTCGTCTATCTATATCAGTGGTGCCCATACTTTTTTCAATGAAGATCTCCCTACAAAAAATTAAAGGTTGTGAGATCGACACGCGTACCAAAAGTTGTCGTTTAATAATTTGTAGTCATTTTTTTAAAATTGAAAGTTATGTTCATTACATACATCCTTTATATTTGTTAGGTACTAGTCCTGTAAGGACTTGATACTAATCCTTATCCACCCGGAAAATGTTAGTCACATCAAATATGATGAATTTCTTCGATGTTTCCACAAGTCACATCTTGCTCTACATATTTTCTGCGATCGACGTAAAAGCCTCTTGTCGATCGCGATCGACAGTTTGGGCACCACTGATCTATATAATATAGATAGACAAACACCTCAACAAATTAAATGCGAGTTCGCAGGGAAGTAATGAGAACATTTTGACATCCTGCTCGGAGAGTTTTCACTAATAAATTACATATACAGCGTACATTATGTACGAAGTCGCCAACAGTTTTTAGTTTTCTAAATTTCATATGCTTTCTGTATGAACATAAATGTAGTGCGCCGTGAAATTTTCGTAGATGAAAAAAGTGTACCAGTAAATAAAAAGGTTGAAAAACCCTGCTCTAAGCGGACGTGTATCTAGTAGTATGCGTTCTTCTCTACAATATATGTATATTAAAGAGGGGCGTGAATAAACATCTTATCAGGTTAGCGTGGCATTAACAACCCCCCGCATACGATTGAATGTCCATGGGCGTCGTTAGAAAATTTATGGGTAGATCGGCGCCACATGTCTCGCTTTAAATAAAAAATTAAAAAAGTATGAAATTGAACGTTTGAACTGTTTACGCATGTTCATTTATAACTAGAGAATGTCTTAAGCTATTTATATGCGGTTTTCACAATTAATAACGTAAATAATCATCATTAATCATATTTTGATAGTAATAATCTACGCGTTTTATGACTTTTCATCGTTTAACTCCGTAATATTAGAAAAAATGCGTTTTATTATCTTTTATTATATCTTTTTTGCGGCCACTATTAGTTATAGTTGAGAATACCTGAACGGTTTAGGATGTAGAAACTGTAACAAGAGACACACAGACGGACAGACAGACAACTGACCGATTGCCCGCCGCAGCGTCGCTAACTACAGAGAGAGTACTAAAATATGAGCGCGCATGCGCCAAGGGTTATGTACCACCAGCTACACGTAGGGACTAAGCACTAGAGACACACCCCACCCCACCATCGTCCGTCGCGACACAAACTATAATAAACGTACAAAAGTGCTTTCACAGCACAGCGATAAACTTCACACTTGCAAAAAAAAACCACAACAGAGCAAAAAGCTTTCGCGTTTTAGTGGTACAATAAAATTAGTGTATACTCAGCGCTCCGACAGCGTGCATGAACTATCAACTTTTACAGGAATATTACTTGTGTTGTTACGACTGGTGCATAAAACTATAGTAATAATAAAATTTATCTGTGATTTTTTATAATGAAAATTTACGAGGCGAGCTACAAGTCACTATTCTCAAATCAAAACAAACGTGCAGTTCGCATAATAAGTTTTATGGCTTAGTAAAGGGAATCTCCGTTCACTAAGCCATAAAATTTTTTTGTGCGAGCTGCACGTTTGTTTTGATAATAGTATAGTGACAGACAACTGACAAGTTTTCAACAGTTCGAAACGATTCCGACTTCACCATTTCACCATAGGTCCACGCGTAACAGACAGGGAATGCATCCCTACACAGTAGAGTTGCCTAAAGTACGGACTTAGCGCTCCAGTATTTCTTTTATCTTCCGCACTTCGAACCACGGCCACGCGGCCACACGTCCACGGCCACCAGTGTAGAACACGGCTACTCCAGCGATCGTCATTTCTTCGGCTGACGTGCCCGGCCCACTGCCACTTGAGCTTAGCTTACCGGGTGGGTAACCAATATCGGCTTCTTTGCTGCGTCGTCGGATTGCCTCGTTACGCACCATATCACGTAGCGATATTCCAGTGATATACCTATATACAGACGGGTTCAATCTGAAATCACGTTTCGCCTCGGCCCGCAATATCGCCTCCACGTTAGAGTCGAATTAGACGACCCACTTTCCTGAACGTACCTAGTCGTATAGGCGGAGAGGCAGATCGGAGGATTAACGGCTAGATGCGACACCAGGAGCACTCTGTATGGGAACACGGCGATGTCGCCAAAATTCCTATCAAATTGCAACGTACGTATTCTACATATATGTGAGTATAAATATGTGTTTTTTTATGAAACCCAGCATGAGTGTCTGTGCCGTTGGACCAAAGGTGCAGGCGACAGAGCTAAATTCACATCTCCTCGCGAAAGCACGCTCAGAAAGATTCGCGGACCGTTGCCGTGCTGTCCAGTCTAGCCCCTTACTAGGTGGTAGGCTCAAATTGTAGCCGACTGGGTTGATACCACCGTACTGGATGTAAGATGGCCGCATAGCAGCCTCGGTTGTGTTCTCCTCTAGTCCAGTATAGCCAGCAATCCAGGGAAGTCTCCGGTAGGGCACCTACCTTCTCGGAGGTGATATTGGCTGGTCGGAGCATGTGCTTTGGCCCCTCCGACTCAGCCACCCATATCGGATAACATAAAAAAAGGAGCACTCTGTATGGGAACATTTTGATGTCGCCAAAATTTATATCAAAATTGCAACGTATGTACATGTGAGTAAATAATAGATCGGGGAAAAAGTCTTTTCGCATATAGTATGTATAAACATGTAATACAAATTTCTTTGGCTGTACTATTTGTATCTGGCTAGTTTTGATGACATTACAAAGGTTACATTTTCAAAAAAGGAACAGATTTGTAAAATGTTCTTTCCCGCTATTTTTCATTTGTTTTTCTTTCTGTCAAAGTGAGTAAACCACAGAGCATCAAATACCTACCGTCCGCGCCCCCTACTAGAGGCGCCCTAAGCGATGATATTTGAAACCCAATAACAGTACGCTGAGCTGCTAGCGCTTCGTATGTGTGTGTGTGTGTGCTAGTATCGACACTACACACAAAAAGGAGCAAGTTAGGCACACGCACAAAACAAATGCACACGCACAACACACATATGTAAGTCATAGGCCACGCCCACAGGCTTCAACGCCGTTGTAGAGAAATCGCGCTCACGGCGCCTCTAGTAGGGGCGGGCGCGCGCATTTCATGCTCTGTGGAGTAAACCTAATGAAGAAATTCGATACATTTTTAAATTTTATTACAAAAAAAGGAAAAATGCAACACATGCCGCGATTTTTTTTTACGTTTATGGATCCAATGCAGTGTCAGTAAGAGTAGCACAAAGTTGGTTTAAGCGTTTTCAATCTGGGAATTTTGATGTCAAAGATGCACCTCGCTCTTGTCGCCCTGTTACGGATAAAGTGGACGCCATTTTTTAAAAAGTGGAGCAAGATCGGCATATGAGTAGTTACGACGTAGCTGAAGAACTGTAAATTGACCACAAAACAGTTTTGACCCATTTGAAGAAAGCTGGGTACACAAAAAAGCTCGATATTTGAGTGCCACACAAGCTCACTGAAAGAAACCTAATGAACCGTGTACTCATTTGCGATTCTTTATTTAGACGTAATGAAACCGAACCGTTTTTGAAGAGATTGATAACTGGTGATGAAAAGTGGATCACGTACGACAAGAATGTGCGAAAAAGGTCGTGGTCAAAGGTCGGTCAGGCTTCACAGACTGTGGCAAAGCCCGGGTTAACTCGCAATAATGTGATGCTGTGTGTATGGTGGGGTTGGAAGGGCATTGTTCATTATGAGCTTTTACCGCCGGGCAGAACCATCGATTCAGATGTGTACTGTCAACAACTAATGAGATTAAAGCAAGAAGTTGAGAGAATGCGGCCGGAATTGATCATACAAAGGTGTGGTTTTTCATCACGATAACGCAAGATCACACACATCTTTAGCCACTCAGCAAAAATTAAGAGAGTTTGGCTGGGAGGTGTTAATGCATCCGCCATATAGCCCTGACCTTGCACCTTCAGATTTCCACCTGTTTCGGTCTCTTCAGAATTCTTTAGGTAGTGTCAGGTTAACATCACGAAAGGCCTGCGAATACTATTTGTCGCGTATTTTTAATCAGAAGTCCCAAAATTTCTACAGCAACGGGATCGTGTCACTACCTACAAGATGGCAGAAAGTCAACGAACAAAATGGCACATATATACTATAATTAAAAGTAATTAAACTTTGAAAAAAAAATTCTTGAGTTTTCATATAAAATGCGAAGAAACTTTTTCCCCGACTGAACATATGATTTTTTTTATGAAACCCAGCATTGGTGACCGTCCCAAAGGACAGCGACAGAGGCAAATTCACCTCTCCTCGCGAAACCACACTCAGTGAGATGCCATGCCAGTACATTCGCGGACTGTCGCTGGGCTGTCCTTTCTAGACTCTAGACTACTGATACGACGTTTTTAGAGCCCCAGGTTAAAGGATGCGCCGGAAGACAGTTCCATACCCAAATAAATACAGTCAATGAGAGAGCACAAAACAACATTAGTAATATGTGTATATGGGTTGACTGGAAGATATTGCCTAAGGCAATAAGTCCGCCTTTGCCACACATTAAGTGGCATAAAGTGAAATATTAATATACGTCCAATTCTCCGAATAACTCAGCGATACGGCGGCAAATGCTTCATCGCTCATCTAGCCATAAATGATCTGATCTGTGGTCATTGAGGACTGTCTGTCGAATACGTAATGTATACTGACTGCTCGATACGAAATACCTCAGAGAAAGCTAATAATGGCGGTTCATTTATTTGAGAGGATCAAAATATGTCAAATTTAATTAATCTGTATTTTGAGGAAGATAGTTTAATTTCCAAAATGTCCTTTCCTTTATTTTAATCCTGAAAGATCTATGTTACTTCGCCATTTTATATTATAGCAGTAAATTTAATTATTAGAATATATTAAAATTATTTCCCGTAATATTCCCCATACTCTCGCCTAACACACCTTTGCCTTTGCAGTAGACAGAAGAGTTCTTCAAACTGCACGATTCTCTACATCGTTCTTGTGCCGCACTGCAAAGGTGAGGAACGGGCTCCCAGGGAATATCTTTCCCCACTCCTACAATCCACGGATCTTCACATCGCGGGTTAATTAATAGCCTTTCACCAGCGACATTAGTCCGCCTCCGAGCCGGACGAGCGAGTGCCGAGGACCTCCTCGGTGGTGAAATTGGCCACGCCTGAGGCTTCCACCTCGGGCACAGCCACTCAGTCCGGAGGCAATAAAAAAAATATAATCCAATGCATTTAATTATTGACCCAAAAATGTCAAGTACATTTTTTATTTAGTTGCTCTTTCGAAAGAATAGAATAGAAATGCTTTATTGCACACAAAAAAACACAGAGATACACAAGACAGAAGATAACATACAGAAGAGCAATATAATTAACAATAATTATAATAATTTTTACCGTTTTTATTAATGTTGTGTATTTTTATTACTTTTTATAGTTATAATATACCTATGTAAAATTAATATAAATGTATTATATAAAAATGTGAAATAAAGAAGAAAATAATAAAGAATCTTCGACGGAGACATTAACCCTGAATTTGCGCATTGTCCAAATATCCCGTGCCGCGCCCCTGCCATCTTGGATTGTGTAATTTTTTCAACCGCTCATATCTCGCCATTCAATTATCTTCAAAGTATCTAGTACTCTCGCTCCAGATGCACTCAGTAAATGCGATGCGCGCAGCAGGCGACGACGACGGCACGTGCAACGAGTTCGGCCGCTCGCGATCAGTGTTGCCAGCGGGGTCTTGTCAAAAGTTACCTAAAATAGAAAAAAAGTAACCTTTTAGTGTGAAAAGTAACCTTTAATTTTTTTTCAGTATTAAAGTAGTGTTTATCGGTTATCCTCATCCTCGTACGTATTTATTTGTACACTTACCTAGTTTTCAGTCGTTTTTTTTTTCAATTCAAACCACTATGTAAGTAGGCCCAACCGACACAAACAAACAAAACTAAACTTTCTTTCATTCATCGACCAACACGACACGACGATCGACGACTGGAGGCGACACGAACGAACGACAGCAAACGAACTCGAAAAGAGCGAATTAGATTGAAGCGAGACGCTTTTGTGATTTGGTTATTCACACCCTTTAGTGTGAGAGAGAAAGTCGTATTTTTAACATGTTTTTAGAAGTGTGCACCGCACCGTCACCGTGCAGGCGTGCACCACGAGCGAAGTGTTGCGTTGCGTTGCCAACATGAAAAAAATATAAAAGAGTTCTGCCCACAGAACTCGCATTGAATCCACACCACAGTAAAGTATAATAGTCTGTGGCACAAACCTAGATCTATTTCCGCCGTTTAATCGGTTTCGTGTAAGAAAATAAATTAAAAATGTATTATACAAATTAATTCTGAAAAATCACCTAAAAGTAACCTTTTGAGTCGTGTAACCTAGAAGTAACCTTTCGGTGTTAAAAGTAACCTAAAAGGTTACAAAAGTAACCTTCTGGCAACGCTGCTCGCGATCGACTGGTCTCAACTGGTCAATTTGGTCTCAACTCGGTGGAGCCATGCCCGTTGCCCGAGTAAATACACTAGTAGAATACATAGTACCTTGTGGGGTCGGTACTTAGCCCCACTACATCTCTCCCCGTGCATGTAGTAAAAGGCGACTAAGGGATAAGGGCAAGATGCCGTGCTAAAGGGCGACAGGCTCGCCACCTCTCACCTTGGCACGGTACTTCCACCGAGTCATGCAGAAGGTGGGTCTTCGTGCCTTACTTGCTGCTTGATGTATTGAATCTTGTTCCAATACTTTGCGAAACGTGCGTGGTCGGTGTTGCGCTGTAATTTACCAGAGCTCTTGCAGCACAACACCGATTGTTTGAGTGTTTTAGATAGACTATGGGCGGTGTTATTATGCGGATAGTCACTAAATACTTGTAAAAATATGTTTAAAAAAATACCCTGCGAAGTTTCTTGTCGGTTCTTCTTCCAGGGTGTAATCGAACCGGATAGAACAAATTGTGACACGTTCGAGCGCAGTCTAACTGCCATATGAATGATCAATAAACAATACAATACAATTACTCTGCTTACCCCGATTGTCGGGATTCAGCGTGTGTGATGTGTTGTATGTATGTATGTAGAATTAGCTCACTGCGTGTACCGCGCAAGGTCTAAAGTCAGCGAGCAGCGCCAGCGAGCAGTGAGGAGGTGGTACGGCGACGACGGCGCAAGTAATGCGCGAGTGGCATGTTATACACTCATTGTTTTCCTATTAAGTATTAACGAGCATAGCTTGCACGCAGTCCAGTTCGTTCATCTCACGGTGGCATTTGGCTTTCATAATAGGCCAGGAAACGAATGGCCGAATTCTAGCCGGAAAGCTCGAAAGCAGAAAGTTTGACTTCGGAACCTTATTCTGACTAATTAGGAGGTAAACATACTAAAAGTCCCCACCACCGGGGGGTGCGCCCTAGGAGGGGGAGCACAAAGAAGGTCCCATTTTTCAGTTTTTCGCTTATATCGCCTAGCCGGTCAGGTGGACTTGCGTAGAGGATCGACGGGTCGGATTCGTGGATGCTGTACTCACTTACTTTTCTGAGCACACAGCTACTGTCCGGGAGTCGCGGAGGTCAGGGAGACCCAGAGAAACAGGGTACCGCAGCCTGCCCGCCGAGACTAGCTTAGCCCTAGTCGCGTCAGTAGGGGGCCCGAACCTCGCGACTAACCATCGCGAGGAGGCTGCCCCGGGCCAACCGGCGAATAGTCTGCTGATGGTCTCAGCGGTCCGTGTGGTACACGGGGGGGTTACCGCTGATAACCTGAGGCAGGGGTCTGGGGGCCCTTCCGTGCTCCGCGACTGTCGTACAGTCAAGCTCACGTGATTGTGCGACGGCATAACTGCACATCCGATCTGTTCTTTCCTCTACGCCACTTAATTACAACCCTCATAAAACATCATGGCACGAAAAACAAAAATAATACGTTCCACTGCGGGTTGTAACAATCCCCCAAAATTTTTCCGCGTTGACCTCGCCAACATTCGAGGTCTCCGCACAAACATGGTTGCCGTCTCCCATCACCTGGAGTCGGCAAAACCCCACTTACTGTTCTTGACGGAGACTCAAATCTGCCAGCCTGCGGACTCCGCCGACCTCAACATTCCTGGGTACACTCTATTCCAACGTTTTATACCCAAGAGCGGTGTCTGCTTGTATGGTCGATCTGACGTCTCCGTCAAGAGACTTTGCCATGTTGAAGACTCCCGCTTCCCCGTGATCTGGGTCCGTGTGAATCTACCTCATGTGGTTAGAATTTATGCGGGCCTATATCGCTCACCTAACCTGGGTGTCAACGAATCGACCTCATTCTTTGAGCACCTTAGCAGTGTGACGGACAAGTTGCTTGGTGAGCTTCCAACGGCCGAAATTGTGATGGTGGGCGACTTCAATGTCAAACACAAGGAATGGCTTGGGTCCCCCGTCACCGATCACTCCGGCCGGGAAGCTTACAACTTGGCCATAGCTCACGGATTGACACAGTTGGTTTCAGGTTATACGCGTATACCTGACAATCCTGCGCATAAGCCCAGCTTGTTGGACCTTGTGCTGACTTCTGAACCTGCAGGATACAGAGTTAGTGTTAGGGCTCCTCTTGGGAGCTCTGATCACTGTCTCGTGTCCTGTAATGTGCCGACTGTGTACTACGCGCAATCACGCGAGCCTAGTACACGCACAGTCTGGCACTACAAGTCGGCGCAATGGGAGGAATTCCGATCTTTCCTTGGAACTTTCCCTTGGAGGGAGGTATGCTTTGCCTCAGCGGACCCATCAAAGTGCGCCGTGTCTATTGCCGAGCTGATACAACAGGGTATGGAATATTTTGTTCCGTCTTCTGTTGTGCCGGTGGGCGGTAGACACAAGCCCTGGTTCAACCGCCAATGCCGCCTTGCGGTAGAGGCCAAGAATCAGGCCTTCAGGCAATGGCTGTGCGCCCGTACTGCTGAGGCAAGACGCACACTTAATGCCTCCTCCAGGTCTTGCAAGCGAACGCTCAATATGGCCAAGTACAAGCACGACCATAAAATTGGCGAGAGGTTAGTCCGCTGTCCAACCGGCAGCCGAGCATTCTGGTCTCTCGCCAACTCTATTGGTCGAAACTTTTGTCGCTCTGCTACACCACCGCTGGAACGTCCGGATGGATCACTCGCTATCCTCGCGAAGGAGAAGGCGAACATTTTTGCTCGCCTTTTCGCGTCCAACTCAAATCTGGATGACCAGGGTGCAACCCCTCCCTCGATACCACACTGTGGGATTTCGATGTTGGAGCCAAGGATGCACCCTAGACAGGTCTACAAGTGCTTGAAGACGTTGGACACTTCGAAGAGTAGTGGTCCTGATGGCATTCCAGCCATAGTGCTCAAGATTTGTGCCCCTGAGTTGACACCAATCATCTCCCGCCTTTTCCGTCTCTCCTTCGCCCGTGGGATTGTACCCTCTTGCTGGAAAAGAGCCTCGGTCCAGCCGGTTCCAAAGAAGGGAGACTCCGCGAACCCCTCCAACTATCGGCCCATTGCGATAACTTCACTATTATGTAAAGTTATGGAGCGCCTTATTAACACCCAGCTCCTAACGTACTTAGAAGCAAATAAACTCCTGGATGACAAGCAGTACGGATTCCGGAAAGCGCGGTCAACGGGAGATCTTCTAACGTACGTTACGCATATATGGGCCGAAAGATTGGACAATTTTGGGGAGTCGCTGGCAGTCGCCCTGGATATTTCCAAGGCTTTCGACCGCGTTTGGCACCGAGGCCTTCTAGGCAAGCTTCCGTCCTTCGGCATTCCACCCAAACTCTGCACCTGGATCGCCAGCTTTTTGGCGGGTCGTTCCATTTTCGTTACCATCGATGGCTCGAAATCGGACGACTTTCCAATTAACGCTGGTGTTCCGCAGGGCTCTGTTCTGTCGCCTACGCTTTTCTTAATCTTTATAAACGATCTACTGTCCTTGGGCATGATACACAGCTATGCAGACGACAGCACGGAGCACGAGGGCTATGTTAAGGACTGGAAGAGTAGAGATTCGCGGCACAGGGAGGCTCAACGTTCAGTTGTTAATAAGGTCGATAACGTTCTCGGAAAAGTAGCTATATGGGGCCAGGAGAACCTTGTCGCCTTCAACGTTAGCAAGACTCAGTGCTGCGCATTATCTGCTAAGGTCGATCCCTTTCCTTTCCAAGCAAGTTTCCAAGGCAGCGTCGTACCTGTCTCGGAACACCTGGACCTCCTGGGCACCACTATTTCCAAAGACGTGGGTTTCCGGCAACTAATCGAGTCTAAGGCCAAAACTGCATCCAGAAAATTGGGAATACTTTTCCGCAATCGGCGGTTCTTCTCACCGGCTCAACTATTCCTGTTGTACAAAACACAGATTAGGCCGGTGATGGAGTACTGCAGTCACATCTGGGAGGGTAGTCCCCATTATCTGCTAGCATCCTTGGACTCGATACAGCGCCGAGCCATCCGTCTTGTTGGTGACCCGAAACTTACAGATGGTCTGGAGTCCCTGAGTCACAGACGATTTGTGGGTTCCCTTAGTCTGTTTTACAGATACTATCACGGACGCTGCTCTGCGGAACTAGCATCCCTTATTCCCTGCCACCCGTCCTATCTCCGCATGACTCGTCGCAGAGAGACTCAGCACCCTTTTGTTGTTGACATTGGGCTTCTGAGAACCCATCGGTTCTCTAAATCGTTTCTCTGTCGCACCGCTAGAGTGTGGAACTGTCTTCCGGCGAGTGTATTTCCTGAATCCTTTAACCTGGGTGTCTTCAAGCGTCGTATTAACGGGCTAGACAGCCTAGCAACAGTCCGCAAATCTGCTGGCATGGCACCTAACTGAGCGTGGTTTCGCGAGGAGAGGTGATTTTGGCTCTGTCGACTGCACCATTGGTCCCTCGGCACAGCCACCCATGCTGGTTCACATAAAAAAAAAAAAAAAAAAAAAAAAAATATCTCGAAAATGGTGCATCTTAGGAAAAACTGTTCAATTACGGAATAAGAGGTGATAAATTTCTCTACAACTTTGATATATGCACTTTTTACCAATTCTCAGTCGTTGTCGAGATATAAGGTCCCAAAAAAGGCCGATTTTATTTGCAAATAAAAGCAATGTATGACAAAAACAGATTTTTGCTCCCATGGATATTCTGCGATGCACGGCGATTGAGAATACCATGCCGGCCTTTCAGAAGGCTTTCGGCGCCCATTTTGAAGCTATATTTGGGAGGAAACAGATAAGCAGGGAGTGCGCGTTTCACATTTTCCCGGTCCCGTGAAAAATAATTGATCCTGCTTTATCCACATATTCGGATAATCTGCAAATCCAGAAGAACACGGCTAGATTTTACGATTCCATAGCCGGCATCGCTGGCAGGGATAAAGGAAAAGACAAAAGGCAAAGATATTTATTTGCAAATCATAGAGCACACAATACATACATACATACATATCACACACGCTAAATCCCGACAATCGGGGTAAGCAGAGTAATCGGTGTTGTGCTGCAAGAACTCTGGTCAATTACAGCACGACACCAACCACGCACGTTTCGCAAAGTATTCGAACAAGATTCAATCGATCAAGCAGCAAGTAAGGCACGAAGACCCACCTGCTGCATGACTCGGTGGAAGTGCCGTGCCAAGGTGAGAGGCACACAAGACACATCTGAAAATATACAGTGCACGTACATACACTCCATGAGGCACGTCAAGCTCTGGTATACATACTCGTAAGTATAATCTAACTAAAACACTTACTTAGGGTAGAAATTGTGTACCTATTCGTTTTATTTTTAAGGACCCTGTCGTGTCGTGTCGTCGACACGTATTGTACCGTGTGGGGCCGGTACTTTAAAAGAATAGCCCCACTGCATCTCTCCCCGTGTATGTCGTAAAAGGCGACTAAGGGATATGACTCCCTTCTTATATTACTAGGTGGTAGGGTTTAACCCGCCCGGGTTGGTACCACCGCACTGAATGAAAGGTCGGTCGAAACGGCTATGTAAATAGTTTGTGTTTTCCGTCCAGTTCAGTGTAGCCGGCACGACCGAAGGGAAGCACTGACGTGGCACCAAGTTCACCCGGTGTTATGGGCTGACATCACGGATGTTGTAGGTGATGTAGCCAACCGTGTCAGTTTACATAAAAAAAAAAAAAACCTTATAAAACCGGTCAGGTGTATATCAGTCCGTCCGTCCATTTCTTACGTCCGCCTGTGTGTCTGCCACAGCAGTAATTCCGTTCGTAAACGGTTCGAGCTATCTTCTTGAAACTTGGAACGTTTATAGGGCCCGCCAGGGGTCCACTTTAATTAATAGCGGGCCACTAAACTACACAAAAACTAAGTTGAATATATAAATATTTATTTTAATAAGTCGAGTAGTACATAGTCAGCTCAGTGCTGCGAATAACGAGGTAACATTTTTAAGTTTGGATGTAGGAGGTAATCTCCGAAAATACTTGTCCGATTTTAAAAATTATTTGACCAATATTTAGAATAAACCTTCAGGATGGACATTGGACATAGGGGGCGAAACCGCGGGCAGAAGCTAGATTTAATAATATAAAATTACAGCAAGAAATGTGTAAAAAAAGCCACAGTTGCACTCCGGGAGTGCCGGCAGAAGTGAAAACTTTTTGTATTTCCGAAAATAATTCTTAGGTGGTTATAAAAAAAACTAAACACCCTAAAAAAATTTAAACACCGTAACATTGATTAAAAAAGAAAACAAAAGAAAAAAAAATTGAGGGATTCGAACCCATGGTCAAAAAATACAGCCACGAAATCACATTTTTTTTTATGTAATCCGGTATGGGTGGCTGAGTCGGAGGGGCCAAAGCGCATGCTCCGACCAGCCAATATCACCTCCGAGAAGGTAGGTGCCATACCGGAGACTTCCCAGGATTGCTGGCTATACTGGACTAGAGGAGAACACAACCGAGGCTGCTATGCGGCCATCTTACATCCAGTACGGTGGTACCAACCCAGTCGGCTACAATTTGAGCCTACCACCTAGTAAGGGGCAAGGGAAGGGACCTACAGTTTTACACCGGTTCCGAACGGTGAAGCAGCAGGTGTAGGTATGCACGTAAATTTTTTCGTCAGAAAAAACTCATTGGTACACGCCGACCGGATTCGAACCGCGGACCTCTCGCATGAGAAGCCGATGCCCAAACCACTCGGCCACCCGCCGCTTATACACATAAACGACCAAACGAATATCAGATTCCCTTGATTCACTTTCGGCGTTACGTGGCGTTACTGTCACTGAGAGACGAACAGAATTGATCCCGAGCCATCGTAACTTAACCCTTAAGGCAATGACTTAAGGTTGCATTTTAAATAATAAAAATAAATCTGTCGCTTTTCGAGATCTGTCGCGAGTCTAACATTTTTTACCCACCTAAAAAAGTGCCAAGCGCCGCTAAAGAAGTTTTCACTTCAAAAATTCTGTATTGAAATATGCGGAAACGAGAAACGCACCTTCTTGGCACGACAGACCAGCGCGTCAACAAATTGTAGCGAGCAAACATCCGAAAGGGAATGAATGACCTACCGACATGACACAATAAATATTTACAGTTATAATTCAGAAAACGAAATTGCGATGGACAAACAGGAAATTATTCGCTTGGTTTCACCTGGCAAACTCTAGGCAGAAAAATTCTGCCTAGAAATTTCAATAGTACTTAAAAGTCATTGGGCACAATCCGACCCAATTTGTGAAGGTTTGCCTACAGACACCAAATTACTTTTAAATTAATAAGGTACCTACATCCCACTTTTAATTTTAAGTAAAAATTATTTTAAAAAACCATGGGAATACATTATAACAAGTGATTTAAAAGTTGAAGATATTTATTGCAAAGAACAAATTCATAGAATTTCAATGAAGGAATTGTATTAAAAAACATCATTTGTACAAAGAGGTATTATGTACTAGCGTACTAGAGTTATCTTATTATTATTAGAGATATATTATTATAAATCTTATAAATAAATAAATAAATCTTTTTTTTACAAATACAGAATTTTATTTTATCCATCATGAACAATTTATCGAAATTCTCTACACTATTTTATTTCTGTAGATTCTGGGTATATTTTTCGTACTAAGTGAGATAGTACGATTACACCTGTAGATATTAATCAAGTTGAAATAAACCTCAGTAATATATTTTTTCTAAGATACAGAATTTCATTTTCTGTCTAATTCTCACTATTTATGGTATGCCATATATTCGTAAACCAGAGATATATGTATGTCGAAACATCCCACATCAATTAATTTCTGTAGGTCGTGGGTAAATTTTTCATACTTAAGTGCCCAATGACCTTTGATGAGCACATAAAAAACCGGCCAAGTGCGAGTCGAACTCTCACATCGAGGGTTCCGTATCGCCATGTCATGGTCAGCGCCACTCAGGCCATCTATGGCGTGTTGTATGAAATGCTTCATATTAGTTAAAATTCTTCATACTTTTTTCGGTAGATGGCGCGCATACACTTTTTAGTTTCTTCTATGGAAACCCCCGTGAATTTTTTACTTTTTCTTATCTTTATTATAAATTATTGTTATATCGGCCATAATAACACATATTCTGTGAAAATTCCAACGGGCTACCTATTCAAGAGATACAGCTCTCGGACAGACGGACAGACAGACAGACAGACAGGCGGCGTAGGCTTAGTAATAGGATCCCGTACCGGATACGGAACCCTAAAAAAACCGATCAAGGAGAACCATGTTCACGTGGACAGGGTCCCGGCGTGGTCAGAATTTGGATAGGTGGCCGTCCGTATAAAATAAAAGAATTATAAATAATAAAAAAACATGTAATAAAAACAAAACACTTTTAAAACACTGTAATGGAAGCTAGTCTGTCGCCCCTTAGCACGGTATCCTGTTCTCTTATATATCTAACTCCTAAGCAAAGTTCAGAAACCATCGATCAAAACCGATAATGCCGCGAGCTGCGGATATCGCGGGCCAGTACAAAATCAATTATGCAAATCTAACCAAGCAAAAGAAACATCCGAACAATGTATTATGTTTCCACAAAGCGACAGTCACACGCCACAACACAATGCAGCTTGAGCAGCGTTTAGCCCACAGAGCAGAAATAACAGCTAGATGCGCCACCGAGAGAACTCTGTATGTAGGGGGAGCACCGAGCGCGGTGTTGTCGCTCACAGCATATAACAGAGTGACTGGAAATTCGATCTATTCCTTGAAAGGGGTTATACTAGAGGTTATTTGGAACAATTGAACCCCATCAACTGGTTTTTTTACATGAAAAAAAAAATCTTTTTTAATATAAATTTACATAAAAATAAAATTTCATTTAAGACATTTATTTCCGAGATATTGAGAATTTTGGGCCGATATTTTTTTTTTATTTGAAATGATTGTAGCTTTCAGAAAAATACCAATGGAGTGCACAAAAATAAGGATATTTTTTATTTTTTTTTATTACTAGTCAGAAATTTAAAAAAATATCTTAAAACCCCGATATCTCGGGAACCGCTCATTTCCGACCCCCAGTTGATGGGACTTAAATTGTTCCAAATAACCTCTAGTATAACCCCGTTCAAGGAATAGATCGAATTTCCAGTCAGCCTGTACATTACTATAGTCTGTTCATCGAGTCGACCTAGTACTGGAAATGTGGCCTTGCACGTGATTGGATGCATAGCCCGCATGCATCCAACCGGGTACATTCATGCGCCCGTGGGCGGGGCGTTCTCATTTTTTGTCCTTATCATTTGTATGTCAACGTGGGACAGAGAGAGCGCCATACTAGGTCGACTCGGTGAACATACTATAGATGAGCTTTTCTCAATTCTAAGCGGTGTAGGCTGTCTACGTCGTATATCCTCTACGCCGTAGACCCTCTGCGCCGTAGACGCTCTAGAAATTAAATTTTTCAATACGTACTTTGTACATCACTCCCGAAAAAAACATGTCATATACCAAAGGAGCTTATAAGATGCTTTCACAATGACTGGATGCTGGGTTAGGTATATGGTTCCCTTATCGTCTTATCCCCGCAAATACGCGAGTGAGGAGCGTTAGCGAATTCATAGAATTAGGTGGCTTGTTTGTAATGCGATCGCTCGAAGGCAAGTGCAGGTCGTTCGTTCTAACCTGAGGCGTACAAATACATTCACGCATGACGGTGAATATAAAATTCTGCGAGTGTAGTAGTGCTCAGGCCATGTATAGGTGCATGTCAAGCATTTGTATTAGAGAAATGCATTTGTGTGCTTATGTGTGTTCGCCTCAGGTTAGGCCGTCCATGCTATACATTTGTTCACCGACAGGTAAAAGGTATCTTAATATTCATATATTTTTATTTTTTATTTTTGACAATTATACTACATTGTAGTATGTGTAGTGTATACTAACATAATTATGTTGATACAAATTACGTATCAAAGTTAGACAAAGGCTCTTTACACCTGATTCACTTAATTATTAAGCCTTTGTATTCAGAATGATAGTTCTGACTACAAAGTTCTGACTACTGACAAAATTGTTCATCTTGCTCTCAAGCTGTGGTGATGTTTTTTTGTTGTTATATCCCCTATAATAACACATATTCTGTGAAAATTTCAACGGGCTACCTATTACGGTTCAAGAGATACAGCCCTCGGACAGACAGACAGACAGATGGACGGACGGACTGGCGGACAGACAGACAGACAGACGGCGTAGGCCTAGTAATAGCTTCCTTACGGGATACGGAAACCTAAAAACCGATGCGTACGATGCGTACCTTTATGCCCATCTAGCCATTCTTGCTCCGATCTGTGTGGTCCAATCAATAACAGTTTAATGAGAGACAAAAAGCTTGCACACTGCCACAGCGATTGTTCCGAGTCCGCAGTCCGAGCTGCGGTTCCGACAGTCGCTGCGATACAACAGCTCTAGAACGATAAAAAAGGTATGGACGCCGGACTATAAAATGCTTGTATGAGAACTAGCGTCGCCGAGTTGCGGGGAGCGGAGTGTACTTACCGATGACAAGATATTCCACTATTGTGCACACTAAACTTGGCTGTAGTGTTTTTACACGTAAACACAGAGCATGCGGGCATTTTAAACAGGTTTTTGCGAACGCAGCCGATGACAGACTGACGGGCCAGCACGCGACCGTCCAATGAAACAAGTATGCTTTTACTTATATCGTGTTACGATGGCGAGGATAGGGTTCGGGGTCCATAGTAGATGTGAAATCATGGATTACAGGAAAATTACAAGTTTTTTCGACAATATAATAATTTCGGGGAAAAATCATATTATTTTTGTTTTAGTACGGAACGGAACCATAATTTGTGCGAGACTGACTCGCTCTTTTATTATTAAACTGACCGCTTTTTTATTATTAGGGTACCGTATGCTTATGGAAGCGTATTACTAAACCTACGCCGCCGTCTGTCTGTCTGTCTGCCCGAGGGCTGTTTCTTTTGAACCGTAATAGGTAGCCGGTTGAAATTTTCACAGAATGTGTTATTATGGCGGATATAACAAATAATATATAATATGCCAAAAAAATTAAAAGAAATAAGTTAAGTAAAAAAATATTTCGACAGACGCTTCATTCAGTGCGGTGGTACCAACCCGGACGGGATAAACCCTACCACCTAGCAAGGTAAGAAGGCAAGGGACCTACACTTTTACGTGGAATCCTAACCACGGTCGATTCGATCCAACTCTTAATGCTACATTCCGAACACAATCCATTAGTATGTGGTATGAGTCTTCTTTGTCACAAACCGTACAATTTCCCGCAATAGTTGAAACGCGTCTCAAATTGAAACAAACTATACTGAACGTAGTGTGCCCTCTCGTGTGCGCTGATCGAGAACGGCGTCTCGTGCGCCGTTCATCAAGCGAATTTAATTGAAAAGCAAAATTAACGACATTGGTTGCGTGCGTGCGATGCAAACGGCGCCCGTATCGGAAATATGGAAAATGCTCAGCATACCTCGCGAGATAAGGGAAACTTTTCATTAGATTCGCAGATTTGAATAGAATAGACTTAAAAACTTAAACTCTTCTCTTGCACACTAGTAACAAAACAAAAGGTTATAGAATATGTTTAGAAAGAACATTATTTTGATTTTATTCATAATAAAAAGCAATAATGAAATATTATAGAAAGATATATAGATAGACATACTTCATGGCTCTAAAACATTTTACAGTAACAAACGATAAGTAATTTACATGAGGGGCATAGCCGGACTTATACCTTACAGGGATTTCTCCCAGTCAACCATAAAAAAAAACCTTTGGATATTATTAACGACAAAAAGAATAATAGGGAACAGCAGCACGCAAAAGCGGATTTATCACTAGAAGTTTCTAGTTGCTTTGTTTAGCTGGTTAGCGAATTAAAATTTTCAAGTTGAAGAGTCAAGTACGGTCAATTTCACCTTCGAGAACTACTACAGTTACTACTACTACAGTTTGCTTGGAAACCGAACCATGGCGCAACTCATGTTAATGATTGTAAAGCATTTAGTTCCCCACTGCATGGTGAAGGCATAATGATTTAGGACTATCAAAAGAAAGGAGCAGTCCACGGCAATGGGTGTCGAGTCGACTCCACTCCGACTCGCAAACAAGGCAAGGACGTAAGTGCTTGGAAATTCAATTAAATTGATTTTATTTACTCCTCTTTAGCAGCATATAGTGCTCAGCCCAGATTTCCAGATTTCCGTGATACGGAACCACTGTCTGCCAGCGACGCGACGTCCAGGATGTCAATCTCCCACCGAATCCGTGCCGTGAAGACTTTCCACAATCCGTGATACTCTCCACGACCGCCGCCAGTCTAGGACTCGTTTCCCCCAACTATTATTGTCTCTTCGGCATGTGTGACCAGCAGATCCCCATTTTAGCTTGACACCTGGTGTACAATGTTACTTGAGTGTGTCGACGGATCTCCTCCTTTCACACTCAGTCCCGTAGATATAGAGGAATTTCATATTTCCACCTATGAACATATTTACGAAAATGAAAACAAAACCGCGTGACGGGATAAAAGAAACCAACTCATGCTTAGTTGCAGTAATTTGGCCTGCAGTGCTGGTTTTCAGTTCAGCCATTGAACCGCTCATAGTAGAGTTAATGCTATAAAAGTGTCCCATAGCTCCCGTTGCAGAATCGTATTTAGCGACAATACCTAACTCGATACGAGTTGCGTATTCATTGGTAGCGGAAATTGCGCTCAATATTTGCCGGTTACGTGACAAACGGCCGACCTCCGGATTGCGTTAGCGTGTATTGTGCGAAGCTGGGTCGCGTGAAAATCGGACGAGGGCATGTGAACCTGAGTTCAGCACACCCCTCTGTCTGTAGACTTTAGTATCGGGACGGAAGCCGTTATCGCGCCGGAAGTGGCTAGATTCGTCTATTTAAACTAAAATAATCAAATATAATACCTACTTATAATGTAACTGAATACCTACTTGTATGATTGTGAAATTAAATGTATCAGTTTAAACAGGGATCACTTGAAAGTACTCTAAATAATCAAATATTTTATCGCGAAAGTAGAAGTAACCGAAAATACGAGAAGCTTTAAAAATACAGTGGATAGAGAATGGTAGGTACATTATAAATTCTTTTTCGAACCGAATTAGGTATTATTTATTTATACCACCGCACTGAATGAAGGTCGCTCAAAAAGGAATACCCGTAAAAATATGAAAAAAAAACCCCGATAAGAACAGCAAAAACGAAAATGCACAACCGACAAAGAAATATAAAAACGCAAAGGCAACAGGTACAAAGTAAACACACACAGCGAGCAAAGTCCCCTTGCCCATCAGGGCTCTGTAATAAAAATACAACCGTGAGGCTAAGCACACTGAATTATGTAGAGGCATATAATTAGGTCAGGAGAAGCAAAAACAGGCGCGTACCTGCGACATGAATAAGATATAACTTCGTGCTGGGCTCTCGCCCTTCAGCATCAAATGGGCCAACCTGGTTGTACCCTCTGGGCACTTAGTACCTGTAGGGTGTAAAAAGGAGCCTTTTCGACAAGTATTTTTCCGGAATAGTACTTTTACTCGGTAGATTGCGCGAAAGAAAGAGATAGAAAGCACGAGACAAATGAGCTGCTAAATTCACGATGTCAGGTCCGCCCATTACAACCGTTTCATTCGGAACAATGAACCAGACTGAAAACACCACCTTATATTATATTTTACATTCCCACACTCAAGTCTTTTGATACTACCTACTTATATCTTACAACATACGAATCTCAAACATCCAAAGGTTGATTGGGAGAAATCCCTGTAAGGGATAATTCCGACTTTGTCCCTCATGTACATTACTTATTGTTTGTTACTGTAAAATCTTTTGGAGCAATAAAGTATTTCTATCTATCTATCTACCTATCCTCTTATTTTTCAAGGCGTATCGACACGGACCCAATTTTTTTTCCGTGCGAACTTCACCACCTAGTAAGACAGTTGAAATAGAAGAAGGGATCTAGCATCTGGCATTCGAAACATGGAACTCGAGTTCATTGCAGAATGCACTTATAAAATTCTGAAAGAAAAAGTGGTGCACATGGACGGGCATCGAAAGCTACCGACCTTCGAACTTTGCCAACGAGGCCGAGTCTTTAGCACACGGCCACAACTCAACTATCTCGACTGCTCAATTCTGACAGTGCAATACCCAACGCAACATTAAATCATTTTAGACACAATTTAATACCGTCTCGATTAGAGTTAACCTCAAACAGAAGCGGGCGACTCTCGAGTAAGCTAAAATCCGTGGCGGTGCCTCAGGGAGCGAGGCTCGCTCCTCTATTATTCAACATCGCAAGGCGCCTAGACCGACGCGGCAGGTATATAGAATACAGTTTCGAAATAGAAGAGGCAATAACAACAATTATTGTAATCATAATTCCGTTGCTGAATAGTATACATCTCTATTCTCTATTGGGATTAGACCCATTGACGAAAACACATTAAATCTTAATTAAATTGGCGTCAGTCGATCCTGTTCAAAGGATCAAATAATGTTGGAATTTTGCTGAGCGTTAAAGGGAATAGTTTCTGAAATCGCCGACACGAAGCTGTCCTGTCCATTAACGGACCGATTAATGTTCCATTTACAGCCTGGGGATTGGGTACATACTTGTTTATTTGTTTCCTAAGGTTATAGATGTCGAAAAAATCAACAGTACACAGAAGGTTTACCAAATGAATTTCAATTCTTTTAAATTTTATTTATTTGCCACACATTTCGCTGGTCCCAACAGAATCTATAAATGCAAACATTTAACGCCAGACGGCTCGTAACTTGCGTGCCGATAAAGATACTTCAGTCCACAAATATGACAGAGCTAGACATATATTTGTAATTTCATATTTCTCACATTTATCACGACTTCACCCTTTTTTAGGGTTCCGTATCCATACAGAAGCCTACGCCGTCTGCCTGTCTGTGTGTCCATCCGTTCGAGAGCTGTATCTCTTGAATCGTAATAGATAAGCCGGTTGAAATTTTCACAGACTGTGTCTATATGTCGGATATGCCAACAAGTAATAAAAATAGCACAAAGTCAAAAATCAAGGGTATCAACCCCATACAATTACCATAATATGTGGAAGAGCGCCATCTACCGAACCATCATTTAACTAACATTTTAACTACAAAAGTATGAACGGTTACCGACAATTGGCGTGAGGGATACGAAGGACCCAATATATTTGCCAATATTTTTTTGTTTCTTTTTAGTCTATCGTAAAAACGGTAATACATACAAGTGTCAAACTTGTTGTGATTATAGTGCAAACTAACAAAGTAAAACTACAAATAATAAAAACAGACCAATTAGATGGTTGTACGGAACCCTCGGTGCGCGAGTCTGATTCGCACTTGGTCGATTTTTCTAAACAGCCGCGCTGGCTCGGGTGGTTGAGCCCAAAAATCCAACGGAAGATCAGACACAGTAATCCTCGCGAGACCTGGCACAGAGAGGCGCCATGACAGCTACAGGGCGCACAGAGGTCGTCTAATTTACTAATTTATTGACCTGTTCGAAGAACTAGAGTGATTTTCCCCAAACCTACAGCGCGAAAGGGTGATAGAGTACCGCAGTATCCTCACAGAGAGCGAACCACTTGTCCCAAGGGAATGCTTCCTTCTTGATTCACACCTCTACCCTTGTTAGTTCTCTATATTCCGTACAACTGCAATTGATTGCGGCCAGCGATATGCCATGCCATGTTAATGCAGTCCGTCCGGACACAGACTACAGTTCCAGACACGCTCCGCCACAGTGACGTCTGCACGAAGACTGGCCCGAACGTTTTGACAATCAACCTAGCACACGTAAGGTCGACAAGAGATTTTTGAAGCAAAAAACGCACAGCTTATTGTTAATTTGTACAATTTGTAGATTGTTGTTCCGCAATTCTTCGATGTTTCGAGCTGAATATGACACTGTTGCTATCCACGGTTGGACAAACAAAGGTCTTTCCCAGACACAGCGCCAGTGTCCAGTCTTCTGTCTTCGGCTAGCCGAAAACACTGACGACCGACTGACTGCTGTAAGTTTCCTGGTTATAAAATGGTTATTCATTTCCCTTAAATGTATTCAATTATTGTACATTGTTGTTCCGCAATTCTTCGATGTTTCAAGCTGAATATGCCCCTGGTGCTACCCACTGTTGGGCAGTGATCTTTCCCAGACACAGCACCAGTGTCTTCGGTCTTTAGCTAGCCGAAACCACTGACGACCGGCTGACTGGTTTAAGTTTCCTGGTTATGAAATTGTTATTCATTTGTCTTAAATGTATTTAAATTATTGTACATTGTTGTTCCGCAACTTGTCGATGTTTCGAGCTGAATATGCATCTGATGCTATCCACTGTTGGGTAAACAAAGGTCTTTCCCAGACACATCGCCAGTGTCCAGTCTCCTGTCTTCGGCTAGCCGAAACCACTGACGACCGGCTGGCTGCTGTAAGTTTCCTGGTTATAAATGGTTATTCATTTGTCTTAAATGTATTCAATTATTGAACATTGTTCTTCCGAAATTCTTCGATGTTTCGAGCTGAATATGTCTCTGTTGCTATCCACTGTTGGACAAAGGTTTTCCCCAAGACACAACACCAGTGTAGCCGAACCAATGATGACGGCTGACTACTGAAGTTTTCTGGATATAAAACACCACACCTTGTACAACTAGGTGCCATTTCAGTACTTTCCCTTCGGTGAAAGATCGGTTGAAACATAGCCGTTTTAACCGACCTTACATTAAGTGCGGTGATACCAACCCGGGCGGGTTAAACCCTACCACCTAGTTAGGGTAAGAAGGGAAGGGACCTACAGTTCTACGTGGAATCCGAACCACAGTCAGCCTCCAACGGGCGAGCGGTCACCCATCCAAGTACTGACCGCGCCCAGGTGTGCTTATGATCACGACCGACAATCGACCGACCCCACTACTGAGCTACCGAGGCTGATTAAACATTGCTTAATTGGCATAATTCCGTTGCTGAATAGTATACATCTCTATTCTCTATTGGGATTAGACCCATTGACGAAAACACATTAAATCTTAATTAAATTGGCGTCAGTCGATCCTGTTCAAAGGATCAAATAATGTTGGAATTTTGCTGAGCGTTAAAGGGAATAGTTTCTGAAATCGCCGACACGATCACGACCGACAGTCGACCGACCCCACTACTGAGCTACCGAGGCTGATAAAACATAACATAATTGATGTATGTAAAAAGAATCGATAGAGTGGACAATTATGATAGAAAGCTGAAACTTAATTTCAGCCAACGAATTCAGCCCACGCCCGTCCACCTTACTTTCTATACTTTTTTCCAGCGGTTAATTTAGAAGCAACAAGAAGAAGTACTACAGCAATTAGAAAACATGTTACTTCAAAGCGAATTCCCACAGACCTCATGAAATATTCGATGAGTTTGGTTTAAAATAGACGCAACTATTCAAGGTATTGTTTCTAGCTCAGAATTAAGCCATTCCTTCGTGTGTTAAGTCGAATTACCCACAGTCAGTCGCCAATATATGGTCATTGACTCATGGCAACACCATTACGCCAGGTAGAATTTAATAGAAAGAAAGAAAATATTATTTTCATACCTGAATGGACAAGTAGGTATGTATGTATATTTATTTGTATATTATATTCTATATATTTAGTAATTCATATGTATTAACACATGTATGGCTTTTATTTAACTAGCATGTATTTATATATGTATTATTAATAAGTATTCTTATTATTATTTTATCTTCAATTCTCACGCTCAACTCTTTTTTTGCTACTACCTACTTACATTCTACAATATTAATCGAATCTCAAACATTCAAAGGTCGACTGCAAGAAATTGATGTAAGGGATAAGTCAGCCTTTGCACCTTATGTAAATTTTTTAATGTACCTTATTACTGTTGAATGTATATTGGAGCAATAAAGCATTTCTATCTACGAGATCTATCTATAATTTATTAAATAAATAAATAAATAAATAACCGTTTATTGGATGAAATCTCCACACATTGAAAACATTACTACATGCATCGTGAACAGGTCGCGCCGTCCCGCGGAGAGAAGATCTGCCCCAGCGTAATAAAAACAAACACCGCTGGACTCTCAAACTTTTCTCCAGTCCTCCCGGCCTTGAGCGGTACCGGTGCGGAACCACTGTTCGCCTCCGACGACGTAATCAATGTCGTCGTCCCACCTGGCGAGCGGTCTTCCCCTGTCCAACGGCAATATTCACCCGCCCGCCACTGACCCGAGCGCACCAGCCTTGCGGCCATAGCACCCGCACTGTGTCACGAGCGACTTCATCATGGAACAATCATTTGAAAGTCGTTGCACGCAGGGAAGCCTGCTGCCGGGATACCCAAATTTGTCCAAATTTGTCCCGGTGACGCGCATTGACTGCGGTCCGGCCTCCCTTGAGGGACTCATAAAGGCGTTTTGAGCCCCCCCCCCCCCCCCCCCCCCCCCCCCCTTGGAGTGCACCGACTCCGTAGATTGTCCCCATCTACGTCTTGCGTCCGTCAGTCTGCGTCCCTAATGGGAGACAACGTCACAACACAAACAGCGACTTGTCGCCCCGGCCCTGCTCCTGTCCAACGGCAGTCAGCATAGAAGCCGTTTACTTAACGGTCGTCGTCCAGTCGCGTCGACTGACTTGCCCAGCCTAAAGCCATTTTTGAGCTCAGCCACCCGGCATCCAATATCGACTAGGCACTTTGGTGAGCACCATATCGGCTTGCCTAACCTAACCTTGTCTAACCAAGCCGTAGAATTCGGAAGTACCGTCTTCTTATTTTCAACAGATATTTTCAACCAATCAAGGTTCGCTCCTTGTGCAGGGGCGGTCTGGGGGGCCTGGGGCCTACCCGGAAAATTGAACGTGGGGCTCCCACCCTCACCGTACAAGATTTTTAAAATAGTATGTTTATATAACAATATAAAAATAAAATAAAGTAAATGTGTGTTATTTATTATGATGATATTAATGGACTTTAGCAAGCCGGGGCGTTGCGGCCACCACGGGCCCCGCCCGGGCCCACCGCGGCATTCCCACCCCGCCATTTCCCACCCGGGAATTCCCGGGTTCGCAGTAGGGCCAGACTGCCGCGTCGCTGTCCTTGTGTAAACGTAACTTTGCCGGTACTGGCCCAGTTCCGTTCCAAACAACGAAAATATTAATCTAATGCATTGGAGACCAGAAAATGATCTGATGTCCATCGCAAATGCGGCCATGCCGCACTATACACAGGGTACAACGTCTGTCGAAGAATAGAACAGCAATTAGTGCGACGTAATCCAATACTTGGACCAGATGTCCACTGCGGCAGGGAAAATATCAGCCGCTAGATCGGGTGAATGCTTTCAGAGCCAAATGTCGCGAGTGACAGTCGTGGTGAAGATGTCAAAAGTATAGGATTGCTATTACCATACAATGTTCACACTTTGATACGGTCAAAGGGAAGCATTCAAATTTTTTTAATGTTTTTTATGAAAACTGACACGGTTGGCTACATCACCTACAACATCCGTGATATCAGTCCATAACACCGGGTGAACTAGGTGCCGTGTCAGTGCTTCCCTTCATTTCATGTCGGCTACACTGAATTGGACGGAAAATACGAACTATTTACATAGGTAGCCGTTCAGCCGTACTGTCAGTCAGCGTGTAAGCGTCCACTGCTGGACATACGCCTCTCCAATTTTCTTGCAGTCCTCCCGGCCTTCTGCGATACGGAACCACTGCTTACCGCCGACGTACTTGATGTCGTCGTCCCACCTGCCGGGTGGTCTTCCCACACTCCGTTTTCCTGTCCACCGTGTCAGTACTTCCCTTCATTTCATGCGGGCTACACTGAACTGGACGGAAAACATGAACTATTTACATAGTCGTTTCGACTGACGTTTCATTCAGTGCAATGGTGATACCAACCCGGACGGGATAAACCGTCTACCACCTAGTAAGATGATATCTAATTGGCTTACGTGATGGGTGTAGCAGGCGAGGTGACCAACCATGCCAGGCTCCATAAATAAAAATTTCGTCCTCAACATAATCTAGAAATAAACAAAATTTGAATTATACGACTCATTATACATAACATGCGTGTTCGTAAAGTTATGAAGGTAATAAAGGTAATCGTCGAAATAACTGCCATATTAAATAAAGGAACAAGTCTAGATCGTAATTGTATTACAACACTCCAACTCGTAAGATGACGCAGAAAGTCAGGATGAAGCGTCTCCTGGTGCACCAACACAAACACCCACCTTTACTTATCTTGCAGTCATCTTTGGGAGGGCTCCCCTGAGTACCTTCTTTCAGCCTTGGATTCTATTCAGCGGCGAGCCATTCGCCTCATTGGTGACTCTGCACTCACAACACAAAGGACCTTCAACCATTAAAGCACATACGTAAGTATTGTTGGGTCATTTGAGCCTGTTTTATCGGTACTACTATGGCCGCTGCTCTGACGAACTTGGTTCCTTTATCCCTCCTCCTGCTGTTCGCCTTCGCCAAACCGACGATTCTTTCGCGGAACACCCCTTTGTAGACGATGGAAGAGTTCTTAGAACTGCACGATTCTCTAAATCGTTCTTGTGCCGCACTGCAAAGGTGTGGAACGGGCTCCCGGGGAATCTCTTTCCCCACTCCTACAATCCACGAATCTTCAAATCGCGGGTTAATAGCCTTTCCCCAGCGACATTAGTTCGCCTCATAGGCGCCGACTACGTGGGTGCTCAGGGGCTCCAGCACCCACGAGGTGTGAGCAGTGGGTGCGGAGCACCCACGACGATAGATATAAAAACTGATCAGTAATAGGATTTGAGCTACGATAAAAGTGCCTTATTTACTTACAAGTCTTTGAGCGGCCACACTTACACATTCGCACTGGTAGCGCGACGAATAGCGAACGTTACTATTGTACTCCTATATTATTCCATACCATTCAATAGAATATAGGAGCACTACATGCGTAGGTACATCGTGCAAATCTGTAAATGCGGCAAATGCAAAACATTGTGCGAACGTTTTGCGAATCCATGCTGCCGGGTGCCGGGAGAATTAGTGAAAAATTGGAGAAGCATGTGTCCAGCAGTGGACGGCAACACGTTAAAGATGATGATGATTGTTCAATAAAAAAAAATTGCATGAGCACCCACGAGGATTTCTAAAAGTCGGCGCCCCTGGTTCGCCTCCAAGCCGGACTGCCACCTCCTCGGGGATGAAATTGGCTGCGTCTGAGGCTTCGACCGCGCGCATAGCCACCCAGTTCGGAACCAATAAAAAAAATCATGTGTACAAGTGTAATGGCCCCTCTTCACGATGGGCCAAGTAAGTACAAACGTTTTAATTTCGCCTTCCTTCAATTGCTTTGTTGAAGCGAGATGATCGTCCATCGTGACGAGGGGTCACGACAGCGGCACAAATATTTGCAATTTGATCTCTGCGGCACACCATTTAGAATGGCTTAATTAACCTCTTTGACGAAATTAATGGCCGGTCTATCTTTCTGAATTCACCGCGTCTTGGGGATTAGACATTGTCTGACGGGAGACGAGATCTATTGTCTCGGGGATATTGTATGTATTGTATTTTGAACTGAGTCTGAACAATTCTTGAGGTACTGACGTCTTCCTGATGTCACACGACTGTTGTTAAGCAACCCTGAGCGCGGTCAGTACTTGGATGGGTGACCGCTCGGCCGTTGGAGGCTGACCGTGATTCGGATTCCACGTAAAACTGTAGGTCCCTTCCCTTCTTACCTTACTAGGGGGTAGCGTTTATCCTGCCCACGTTGGTACCACCGCACTGAATGAAACGTCGGTCGAAACGGCTATGTAAATAGTTCGTGTTTTCCGTCCAGTTCAGTGTAGCCGACATGAAATGAAGGGAAGCACTGACATGGCACCTAGTTCACCCGGTATTATGGGCTGACATCACGGATGTGTAGGTGATGTAGTCAACCGTGTCAGTTTCCATAAAAAAACATAAGGGAGTCTGGACATGGAAAAATATACAAAAAATTTACAGGCAGTCAGAAACACGACCACAAAAACACTGAATATCGTCAAGCCGAAACGTTTCTTTTAGTTGTCAAAATAAACGAAAATGTCATTCCGCCTCCTCCGCGGCATTAAGTGCTATCTGTTAAACTATTGAGTGTGGAGGAGACGTTAAAGATGTGTCAAGAATTCAAGATACCTTGAGACCCGTCGTCGCTGCCTAGCCCATTGGGGGACAGGGGTGACGTTATGTAGGTGTATGCGATTTCCGTTAGGTGATTGATCTTTTAACTATTCCACTTCTTGGCGTGTAATACATTCCTATATATAAGTGAAGTATAGGTTCGTGTTCTGAAGTGACCGACCGGCTTGGAATCTAATCATACCACTACATGTAATAATCCAATTAGTATTTACGGTAAATCGAAATTCGATTAACTGAACACTTGACATCTCCACTGTGGTTGCAAATCATGCTAATTGATTCAATCGTGACAGGTTATGTTGAGGCTTCTCTTGAATTTGGACAACTGGACATGCCAGAGATCTTTAGCCCAAAAGCTGAGTATACTATAACCTAATGAAAACGTGCGCATGATCATAGTCGATGAGATATAGAACAACATTTAAAAATGAATTTGACTCGTCGCAACGTACTATAAAAAATAATTCCAGAATCCAGTGTCGTACGGTGAACATATGAAAAATATGGATAGTGAGTGCGTTCCCTAGTTTCTTTATCCTGCGGGGTCATCAAAAAGCGTTTCAATCAATGAGACATTCAAACTGTTGAACCTTAGTATAGCTTACATGGCGCCTCCTGATCGTGGTTTCACGAGGTGTGGAGCTATGATCCCAAATACGTGGTTGGTCTTGGGAATGATCAGTTTCCCGAATACTGTAATCTGGGTGTCTTCAAACGTCGTATGAACAGGCTAGACAGCCTAGCAACAAACAGTCCGCAAATCTGCTGGCATGGCGCCTCACTGAGCGTGGTTTTACGAGAAGAGATGAATTTGGCTCCGTCGACTGCACCTTGTTCGCTCGGAACAGCCGCCCATGTTGGTTCACATTTAAAAAATATATGCGACGAATATTAGGCCGGTGATGGAGTACTGCAGTCACATCTGGGAGGGTAGTTCGCATTATCTGCTTGCGTCCTTGGACTCGATACAGCGCCGAGCCATCAGTCTTGTTGGTGACCCGAAACTTACAGATGGTCTGGAGTCTCTGAGTCATAGACGATTTGTGGGTTGGCTTAGTCTGTTTTACAGATACTTATCACGGATGCTGCTCTGTGGAACTAGCATCCCTTATTCTCTGCTACCTCGTCGCAGAGAGACTCAGCACCACAGAACAAAGATCGGGCCACACCGCCCGCGGGGGAGGGCGACAAGACCGGACTTTTTTGCTCTGTTCTCAGCACCCTTTTGTTGTTTACATTGGGCTTTTGACAATCCATCGGTTCTCTAAATCGTTTCTTTGTCGCATCGCTAGAGTGTGGAACTGTCTTCCGGCGAGTGTATTTCCTGAATCCTTTAACCTGGGTGTCTTCAAACGTCGTATGAACAGGCTAGACAGCCTAGCAACAAACAGTCCGCTAATCTGCTGGCGTGGCGCCTAACTGAGCGTGGTTTTACGAAGAGAGATAAATTTGGTTCTGTCGACTGCACCGTTGGTCCCTCGGCACAGCCGCCCATGTTGGTTTATATTTAAAAAAATTAAGCGACGAACTATTGGGCCGGTTCTTTATAACAATAATCGACAAATCAAACAATAGACCACATACAACGCTTCCACATTCATCCAAACGGGTAGTAATTAAGTAAATCGAGCACAAGTTTGCGCCACTAACTGCTAGATGGACCTAACGTCCGAAAGTTTCTTTCTGCCACGCCTCCTAATCTGGTGTAACTTCGTGCGCTAACTCCCTGATAAGTTGCCGACTGTGTAGTTTGGCGTTGAGTCGGGGGCGGACTAGAGAAACGGCAGGGCGACCTGTCCGCCAACTTGAGGAGTCGAGTCTCGTGTTAAGCCCCTAGAGTGTGGGGCTCCGTAGACAGCCCCAGAAATTTGTATTTTTGTTATAGATAGGGAAACTGGCAAGGTGGCTGTGACCAGGATTCCGCACAATCAGAGACACATCCAAAACAACACCCCTTGCGAAACTATGCTCAGTGAGGTGCCAGGCCAGTGACAAAGGGGACAAAAAGGTTGTCGTGGATTTAAATGACACGCCTTATGAAGATTTCCAGGTTACATGTAGGTGTGAACAAACTCACCGAACGAAACGAACCATTCCATTTTTTTATGGAAAGCTCGTCATATGGTATCATTTCACGTAGAGTGTTTTCATTTTACGAAGGCACGAGGGGTACGAGGTAGGAAGTGGTGCGAGAGGCGACCGCGCGGAGCTCAGCAGAGAACGAACTCGGTGCGAGGTCGGTACACACGTTCTACATGTCTCCGCGTCGCTCCGTCGAACCGAGTCGTTCCCTACTGAGCTCCGCGCGGTCTCAAACCACTTCCTACCCCATACCCCTCGTGCCTTCGTAAAATGAAAACACTCTACGAGTCTAACGATGCCCATGAACATTCTGTCCAAGCCATAACATTCTGTGATGCACGGAGATTGCGAATGCCATGCCGGCCTGACAGGAGCCTTTTCGCGCCCCTTTTGAAAACCCCACGTTTTACTTGGGAGGAAATAGATGAGCAGGGAGTGCGTTCTGTGAATAAAAGAGAACCGGTTGGTGCGCATCCTCGGTAGGTCGATTGTATAGGGGTGCATCCCCTGCCCAGTACGCGTAGTGCGGAGATGATTATGATTTCGATAAACGATTAAAACCAACGTATACTTTAACGGAACCTAATATGATTGGCTACATCACGTACTGCAACCGTGATGTCAGCCCATAACACCTTGGTTAACTACGTGCCATGTCAGTGCTTCTTTGGTCGTCGCGGCAAAACTGAAATGAAGCACGAACAATTTACATAGGCGCTGCTACCGAACTAACATTCAGTGCAGTGGCAGGCCTCACGCACTCTATGTACTTGCGCGCGCTAACTACCTACCGCCCAGCGGGCCGCCGCCGGCGCGGAGGTCTAATTCAGTGGAAATTCGTCAGCCGCGCGGAGCGTACCTACACGCTCGCCCACGCTACTGTGCGCAGCTGCAAAGCAATAATCACTTTACACTCGATCGTTTAGGTACATTTTCGCACGCAGCAATTAGCGACGTGAAACATTAGGCTATTAAAGCCGAAGGTATGGAACTTTTTCTATGGAGTGATTTATCTGTTACGAAGTAACTATTAAGTAATCTGTGGCCGCGGTAACAATCTGGGCGGGTTAAACCCTACCACCTAGTATGCTAAGGGGAGGGACCTACTCTTTTTCGTGGTATCCGAACCAAAGTCAGCCTCAACTGTCGAATGGTCACCAATACAAGTACTGGCCGCGCCCGGGTGTGCTTAATTTCACGATGGCACCACTGAACTACCTTGGCTGAGAAAGACCGCTTGATGTTGTGTGGGCTGCGTGTTGTCTGGCCGACGCTTTCAGTATTAGCAATCGTAGACAATCAAATTGACGAGAGAATGTCGCAATGGTGATGTAAGAATGTATGGCGGTCGAGTGGCGGTAAGCGCCATCTCGTGGGCGCTGGTGCGAACCTCGTTGTGTCTGTAGTGCGAAACGTTGCACTCTGTTATCATTGTCGAGCTGTGCCCAGAGATCGCTACATGCCGTTGTGTACCAGATTGACTGGAATAAATTGCAAGCCTGTCTGAGAGAAAGACCGCCTTCTGCTTCGCAGAATAGTGTAATGCAATGGAGGCTCCAGAATTGAAAGCCTGACGTTTCGAAAATTCGTTGAGCCGAGAACCCCTAATAAATGTCAAAGGAATAATGGTCCAAAGAGACCCTCCGACTAAATAATCAAACACGCGGGACCTTCGACTCGTCCCAAAGTAGCCGAAACGATTGAGGCGTAAAACAAATTTCAATCGAAATAAAGCTATACCTTTTCTGGAAAGGTCTGCAATAACCACGGATCAGAATCACTAGATGTGCGATCAACCGTTTGCCGCTGTCGCTGCATTATGCCTGGTTGACACGATGCGAGTTCACGCACGAGAAATGCTTCTCATGCCGAGAGTTAGATGCGTCAGAGCGCATGCTCCCACCAGCCAATATTCAGCTTCTAGAAGGTGCCATACCGGAGACTTCCCTTTGGATTGCTGGCTCTACTGGACTAGAGGAGACCACAGCCACCTGCGACGTTAATTTGTTTGAGCTGCCTACCCACACAAACCTCCACGCCCCGCCCCGCGCCGGAAGAGTGCTCATGAGGATGAGCCATAGATTCGGAGAACGGCCGTGAATAAAGCCGTAAAATGTGGAATAATGTAATAATATTTGCGTCAGCCTCGATAGCTCAGCGGTGCAGACAGCCAACTGTCGCTATTGATGGTTAAGCAACGCTGGGCCGGTCAGTACCTGGATGAGGCCGTGGGAGGCTGACCGTGGTTCGGATTCCACGTAAAACCCTTCCCTTCTTACCTTACTAGGTGGTAGGGTTCAACCACAGAGCATCGAATACCGCGCGCGCCCCCTCGTAGAGACGCCCTGAGCGCGATTTCCCTACAACGCCGTTGAAACCTGTGGGCGTGGCCTATGACTTATATATGTGTGTTGTGCGTGTGAATTAGTTTTGTGCGTGTGCCTAACTTGCTCCTCTTTGTGTGTAGTGTCGATACTAACACACACACACACACACACATACGAAGCGCTAGCAGCTCTGCGTACGGTTATTGGGTTTCAAATATTATTATTACATTCGCCTCTAGGAGGCGCGCGCGGTATTCGATGCTCTGTGGGTTCAACCCTCCCGGGTTAGTACCACCGCACTCCGCACTGAATGAAACGTCGGTCGAAACGGTTATGTAAATAGTTTGTGTTTTTCGTCCAGTTCAGTGTAGCCGGCACGACCGTAGGGAAGCACTGACATGGCACTTAGCTCACCCGGTGTTATGGGCTGACATCACGGATGTTGTAGTTGATGTAGCCAACCGTGTCAGTTTCCATAAAAAAAAAAAGAAAAAAAATTGTCTCAGTGTCCACCACTTCGCCCGCTAGGCTAGGGCTAGACTAGTCGATGCCCCGTCATATTGAATTCATCGCTCGAAATTTGAATATTTCAGTGAAACACATATAAACGCCGCGAGCGCCAATTATGAGGGTAGTTCGAAATTCTTGCGATAATTTGTCAACGGGCTTCGAATTTCATTTGTGGCGAGCAAAAAGGTGTGGGTAGGAGCGAATTTCGGTCGGTCGGACGGCCTAGTTTGCGACTTTGCCTCGCTAAAATTATGTTATTTTGGTTGTTTAAAATCATCTGCGAAGTTTAATTGCTTTTTGTGGTGTCCCGTTGTGGGTTAAGTTGCGTAGTTGCGCATTATATACACATGTATGTATCTTCAATACAGTAATTTTTTCTAACACTATATTGCGCGGGGCTTCGCTCGCCTTGAATTGATCTGAACTTGAAACCTGTACACTGGCAATGTTCAATGTGTTGATGTGTACAAGTGTGTGTTTTAGGTAAATACACAAAAAAAAAATACACATTGTGTGGTGGTACGGAACCCTCGGTGAGCGTGTCAGACTTGGCCGGTTTTTCTTATTACTGTATATAATTTAATAATTACTTTTAATATAATTCAAGATTTCGAATTTTTTGCGTTTGCGGTTGAAACCCTCGGTCCGTGGAGCAGTGAAGCCAAAAGCTTCTTGAAGAGGCTTGGGCCTCTGCTGGTGACCGCAACTGGCGTCCTGCAATCAAGGGCCTACTTCATTCAAAGGGTAAGCCTTGCCATCCACCGGGGTAATGCCGCAAGTGTTCTAGGAACATTTGAAAACGCCCCTTTTTATAGTTATTTTAATGTTTGTGAGGTAGGTTTTAATTCTTTAGTTATAAGTATAACTTTTTTATAATTTATGAAAATTAAGACTTTTAATTTAGTTTAGTATATATTTACGTTGTGTTTTGTTTTATCTGTCTCATTTTTTCGAAATGTTTGTTTAAAGGAATCTTCGTTTTTATCATTTTTGTTCTTATATTTCTGTGCACTGTTTGTTCTGCTAGATAAAATAAAACCCGCCCCCCATTCCCCTCCAACTATGGAACAATCACAATTACCTACAGCGAAAACAGCTTCTATTCCATTCCATCTCATATTAACCATTCTAGACTCAAACGAAATCATTTATCAGACGTGAACGTATGTCCATTAAACTCTGAGAGTGCAAGCCAGGGGTTGCTTAGTCCGAAAGGTACACGCTGCAGTAAGGTATATTTACGTTAGCCGGGCTAATCCGTTCTGTTAATCCGGATTATACTGGATTAAATCGGTGAAGCTCCGCTTGGGCCAGTTCCTGACTTGACTTGAGCCCAGCTCGTTATTTATGCACGACGACGACGACGGAAGACTGGACAGAGAAAACTCTTGCAAGCAATGAAAAAGGATGGAAGAGGAATAAACTCGACGAGCAGGTGAACATTATGACGAAATGCACATACATTTTGCACAAAGCCGTTCTCTTAATCAGGATTAGACTGGATTGAATCAGTGAAGCTCCGCTCGGGACACTTTCTGACTTGACTTGAGTCTGGCTCGTTATTTATGCACGACGAGAGTAGACTATAGAGAGAAATCTCCTGCAAGCTAAGAATTCAAAAGAATAGAGGTGCACTTCAACTGGTGAAAATCATAAGCACAACACAACAGCACACACACCTTTTTCACCGACTTCAAAAAAAGGAGGAGGTTTTCAATTCGACTGCATTTTTTTTTATGTTTGTTACCTCAGAACTTTCCACTGGGTGAACCGATTTTGATGATTCTTTTTTTTATTTGAAAGCTGGCCCTTCCCGTGTGGTCCCATTTCAATTTTGTCAAGATCGGATTGTAAAGCGATTCCGCCGAGTACATTAATAGCAAAAAATTACAAAAAAAAAACTGTGAAATAAAAAACTATTTAAAAAAATATAAAAACCGCCTTCAAAAATGTATGAAATAAAAAAAAATCGAACCCTAGAGTTGAAGGCGGTGCTAAAGCAAGCAAAAATGATGCATGAAAGAAAACATGAGTGGATGATATCCTTTGTGATTTGTGTAGCCTTCTTTAGCACCGCCCGAGGCACCGCCTTCAACTCTAGGGTTATATTTTTTTTTATTTCATACATTTTTGAAGGCGGTTTTAATATTTTTTTAATTTCAACACCTCGTCCAAAGTGTCCGGAATGCCGCCGGAGGCGGTACCAACCAAGCATGCTCTTTAAATCGAGATTGTTTAACTCTTTCAAGCTTGTGGGCTGACGTATCTTTATCAGCGTCTCACGCGCCTTCTGATTCAAATTGTGAGCATTTTGTAATTATGTTGGGGACGATGAAAATGCTATTCTTTATTCTTCGTCCATAGACAGTACACTGCATGCGGATTCGTCATATTGTAACATTGAACATTTTGCCAGTTCGATTATTCAATGCTATGCAATGAATTGCAATCGACGATACTTCAATCCTTTGGAAATACATATTAGGTTTAGGTTACAAGATTCTGGACTGGAGCTAGGGTTGTCAGGTGGTCGAGATGGAGCGGGATTGTCCAGATATTACGTATACGATTTACGTTATGATATGAGTTAAAACTGATTGGATATGTCAATTAGAGACGCCGCGCCTCTTCGGACGGAATATTTATGTCTAGAGGCTCAAGGAGTTTCTGTTTGGTAAAGCTTACTTCTCTCTAGGTGAGTACTTGGCGGATGTGGTCGCAAACCATGACGATGTCGATTAACGTCAAAATATGGCTTAAAATAATTAAAATTATATTATATATATTTTTTTCTTTTACCTTGTCTCATGTTTTTTTTTTCTCCATACATTTTGAGAATCCATTTAATGCTCAATTTAATCAAGTAATTAAGAAATAAAAAAAATTAATAAAGATCTAAAACTAATAACTAATACTAACCTAAAGCATAACTTACCTATCTAACAAAAGAAAAATTAACAAGAACCTATAAATAAAAAATGTCTTCTAGTTCAGCCGAGGCAGCCATAGTCCCTAGGACGCTAATAGCGTTCCCTCTTTGAATTTCTAGGCTTATGCGGCGTATGAAGTAAGCCTTGGCACGCACGTCACCGGACTTATCCACTAGCAATTTCCCGATGGTTTTAAAAAAAAGCCAGTGCGTCTGGTGACCACGCACCAAGGGCAAAAGATTAATATTTAAAAATTATTATATATTATATAAATGATTTGATTTGATTGATTTTGATCGATGTCTACCCAGATTCCCGCTTTCGAAGAAATCCCATCAACAATTTTATTAATGTGCCAAAAATTAATAGATACATGTAAATAACGCTTACTTTTGCCTTCGCCTTACTTGGTAAAAAGTAGGAATAATTTTTTCATAAGAAATGTTGTTAACTTTTTTTCCCGACCTTAATACTATATAAAATCCCGAAAAAAATGTCATCATGTCCAGAAATTACATATCTCTGACCTAACTGGAGAAGAGTGTCGCTTATTTTATTTAATAAACAAAAGCAGAGGACATCCTCCTATGATCGGACCGTGTCTATCTCTTTAATGGATAAGTCCGCCTTTGCACATTATGTAAATGTTCTAATGTGCTTGTTACTGCTGAATGTTTCTTGTAGCAATAGAGAATTTTCTATTCTGTTCTGTTTCTACTTTTAATGAGACTATTTCGATAGTGTAATTTATTTATATGCCGCCACTGGAGCGTTGAAAAGAAAGTTTGCTAAAAGGTTAATCTATTCCACGTAAACTAATGTAAAACTTATCTAAACTAGCCTTTGTTCACGCTGAAAGCTGACTGTGTCCCCTTTAAAAGGGTCGTTTAGTGCAAACACGCCTGTGGAATCTTTTCACACTGGCTAATTCAACTCACGAGCTTTATAATACTGCACGCTTAGAGCGAGAAAGCGTTTGACAAAGTTCTTCGAGTAAATCATTCTTTTACTTACTGCTTCTCTCTGAGGAATATTGCCGCCGTGCTCTTCAATCTATAAACAGATTGAAAGCAGCGTCACTCAATCTAGGATCAGACGAGGACTGAAATTGCATGTGAGATGTGAATGCATAATGTAATAAAAACCAAAGTTAAAATGCGCAGGTAGTTACTAAGTACTATGCAAACCATTTCATGATTATTCAAAGAAAGCATATTTTCGTTCAACGCAACGCAAAGAAATTATGGAAAAAATATTGTGAGTTTAATGAATTAAGAAGCCAGTCATTAGCGTTAAATATTCGGGTTCGATGGTGTGCATTTTTGAAAATATTTGTATTATATGTATAGACTGCATATTGGTATGCATTGTTCCTACAATTTATGGTAGTATAGTATCGGTATTTTTATATTTGTCCATAAATTACACACAATTTGACAAAAATGCAAATTCAGTATGGTTCGTCAATAATTCTTTGTCTCGCTATACAATCTATAAGAACAGAAAAACCACTTTGCTGTCAGCTTTCAATCACGTACAATAAGTAACTTCGTAATATTCAACGTTGAAGCCCTCAACATTTCGCGGGTAGTTCAAAACAATTCGACTTCGCCCCGCGAAGTCCTCGCGACGTGCGTCACTTTGAGTCGAGACTCCACGAGCGTCAGACGTGCTCGAGTGCTCACTCCGATATAGTGGCGGGCGACGAGAGCACTTCTATTCTCCTAGTAGCAGCGGTTGAAAAACACTTGAGCGTGGATAGTTAGAAATATTTAGAGAAAATTACATTCATGGCGAAAAACGTTTGGCCATATGCGGATTTACATACATACATATATAAGGTTATATCTGTTTACCAGTAGGGTAGGCAGAGACAACGGATCTCCGCGTGTGACGATCCTGACACACCTCTGGCACCTATTATACTCTCATAATGTTATTCATACATGCTCGTCGGTTACGGGTACTATGCACTTGACCCTTTTTGAACACATTCCCGATCTGGTCTAGGTATGTGCTTTCTAGGCGACCCTTTCAGTATCTTCCACTCACATTCGATCCATCAATATCTTTCGTTAGTCTTCCTATCATCTATTCTTCCAACATGCATGACCCAACTATGCGGATTTAATGGTGTGACAACATTCCAAGATTTCGTAGTCTGCCACATGCAGTAGTCCAGCGAAAGACCGAAATAAACTAAATAAGACGGTACTTGTTTTATGGTAAAACTAATAGTTACGTACGTAATAATACGTAATAATATTCACGTACTTAAAAATAACACTCATGCATACTCATAAATGTGGATGTGCAACAAACACAACAAGAATGTTAAAATTAAAATAGTTACCAACCGGTTTAATATAGAACACAGTTACGCATAAATGCATACGGGCATTATGCTTTTTACACCCTCCATAAAATTTCACCAATAAATTCCGCAACGCATCTCAAAAAGGCTAAAAAATTCCCAGTTAATTTGGTCCTTCGAGCCGGATATAAACATGCATATGAAAATTTACAGCCACAGAAGCGAAAACTACAGTAAAAAGCAATTTATCACCACAGTCTGAGTCATTTCAAACTTTCCCGTTGCAAATCTCACAATTGTGATTTAAGAAAATCCACTTTTCTCGGATAATCTTTGTGACTCCAACTTTATCCCAGAAGGTGAGGTACGGCATGCATTTATCTCGCGATTGCATTATACGTTGCAATTTCCACAGTGAAATGGGGTGCTAAGTTCTGGACAATCGGTACAAGCTCGCTGAACGAAGGCCGGTCGTAACGACTATGAAAAAAAATTATGTCCGGATTTTCCAGCCAGCGCTATGATTAATTAACGCGAGCTTATTTCGCGTGCAAAGTCCTTTTCTATCTCGTTCTCTTTCGCTTCAATTGCTCGCTCGCTCTCACGTTTCGATCTCACCTTTCGACTCACTAACCTGGAAGTAGACCCCTTCAGTGTAGTCTTTATGTAAGTGTTGTTGTATCCTGGGTCATGTGCCTGAGAAAATAAATTGTTTGATTTGATTTGTCTTGAAATGGACATGATCAAAGGGCAATACTGAAGTGGCACCCACTTAGTTCGAAATCGAAATCACGAGGGTAGCAGGAGATGGTGGCCCATCATGTCGGGTTTTAGGAATTCGTGGCTAACAATTCGCAATTTCGTCGAATGCTCGTAAGATTGTGCGAATGATAGAAGAGGAGTCGGTGACGAAAGTGACGGCAGGCCTCGCGCGGTTTTCGGACAGTCTTTCGACTAATACCTTTATTCCTTTGCAGATTCCAGATTCTAGAGAAGTCTCACCCTTGAAGCAATACGGACCACTCTCGACATTGTGATTGCGTTCGTGATTCTGCAAATAGTGGAAAGATAAAGACGAGAGCGTTTTGAGCGAGTTAGGACAAGTTCACGAGGGAGTTCTTTCTTACTGGTTTATTTTACTTTCATTTAGAGAAATGTCGGCGGTAAAATAGACAAGTAACTTAGGGGTTACGGTGGTCGCCCGTCATGCGAGGTGATGTTAGAAGTTCGAGTCCCAGGTGTGAAAAAAATTGTTTTTAGGACTTTCGTAGATTGTATATCTATCGATATATCTAAATATAGAGGAAAAACTAAATTCAGTCTCATACGCTCCACCATAGACTGAAATGACTTATTTCCTTTGTAACGATGGATATATTAATATTTTTTTCTACACGCACACTTTGCTGACTAATGTTCTTTGTACCGCCCACTATCGATATGTCCGGCACTCGCAATGAATTATGTACGTGCTGCCACCGAACTAAATACGTCTAGAGCAGCGGTTCCGAAATAGCGTGTGTGTTCTATCGCCTGTATCACGGAGAGTGTTCCAATCGAAGGAGCTGCACGATGCGGTCCCTCCATCCCCATTCTACCATCGCTATTTTCCTAGACCATCGCTAGACAAATCGATATTTCCTCTAATGTACAGTCTGGGATCCTTCAAACATAATGTGAAGGTGCACCTAGCCGGCCGACATGGTATTCGCAGCCGACGCAAACATCCGAATGCCCGTGGGCGCCGTCGGACTACACCTCTGCGTTAGTCTGGCGCGCGCCATATGTCGTGCTTTACATAAAACAAAAAAACAAAAAGAAGCTAACCCAAGTATTCCCACTAACAATTAATAATAAATAGCTTAGTATAACCTTGTTATTTAAGGAAAGCGATTGAAAATGGCGCCGTTTTACAGCTGTACAGTCGGCATGCAATTTTTTTTTATTTTCAAATTTTTTTCTTGCAACAATTGCTTTATTTTCTTTAGACGGCAATACTGTACAATCCAAAACAGGTTATAGATATGTATGTTCGTTTGGGCTTTTACCGCTATTGCACATCATAGATTTGTTTTTTCGGTTATGCGGTATAATTAAAGGGACTCACTTTTGTTTGTCGACGTTTCGTCCCACACTCTGGGGACATCATCCAGGTTATAGATATTTTGACAGTAGAGTGATCACAGTCTGTGACGGTTCTCATAGGACAGTTTCAGGTTCGGGTTCAGATCGGTTCGGTCAGGTGGAGGCTATTCGGCCGCTGCTAGCCACTGGCTCGGCGAATCGACCAATTACTATTTCAGACTCAGAAGCAACATCCCCCCACTCGCGCCTCGCCGCACATCAAGGGATAAGCTTATTTACCTATTTAAATCGGATTGAAGCTTTTATTCTAATGCACTGATATTTATCTTCATACATTACACAGCGTCAAGCTTGTATCCCAGTGGGATAGGCAGAGACAACGGATCTCCACGTGCCACGGTCCTGACACACCTCTGTCGCCTCTTTCACTCTCATAATGTTCTTTATGCATGCTCGTCGGTTACAGATGATACTACGCACTTGATCCTTTTTGAGCACATACTCGATCTGGTCCAGGTACGTGCGTATAGCTAGGGCGACCCTACCCGACCCTTTCTGAGAGTTGTTCCATCCATATTACTCACATGACATATTCATACATAGGTACATACATAGCGTCACGCCTGCTTCCCGGTGGGGTAGGCAGAGACAATGGATCTCCACGTGCCACGATCCTGACACACCTCTGCCGCCACTTCCACTCCCATAATGTTCTTCACGCATGCTCGTCGGTTAGGGGTACTACGCACTTGACCCTTTTTGAGCACATGCCCGATCTGGTCCAGGTACGTGCGTCTAGGGCGACCCTTCCCGACTCTTCCACTCACATTTGCTTCATAAGTTTCTTTCGTTAGTCTCCTATCATCCATTCTTCCAACATGACCGAACCACCGAAGCATTCCTTTCTCAATCCTTGTCACTATATCTTCTTTCAGCCCACAGCGCTCTCGCACTACGCTATTTCTCAATCTATCTTTCATTGTAACTCCACACATACTCCTCAACGCGATTCAGTTGTATGTAAAACTGCATCTATCAGGGCTGAACTTTTGAAGGGCTTTTTGAAAACACGATTTGAATAACTTCGCTCGATAGAAAGAAATAATGATAAAAATGCCTATGAATTTAGTAACGTATTGGACCAGTGAGGTTTTGGAAAAAAAAATAGATTTTATTCGTTGATTACACATGTCCATACTTTTTTTACTTTTTAGGGGTCCGTAAGGAGGACCCTGGGGCCCTAGTACCAAGCCTACACTGCCGTCCGTCTGTATGTACTATATTTAAAGGGTTACATTATATATTTTGAACCAAAAGGCTGTATATTGAAAAAACATAATTGGCTGCCGGTTGAAATTTTCACAGAATAATGTGTTATTTATTATCGTAACAAATAATTCAAAAAAGTAAAAAATTAATAGACGTTCCCTTCCCCATACAAGAAATATGTTTTTTTTTTTTCAATACCTCTTCGAGGTACGGAACCTAAAAACGTACATGCAGAGACAAAGGCCCTCAATAGATCGTAACTTTCAGCGATGACAGCGCTCGGTAAACCGCTTCAACGCTTATTCTCTCGTTTGTGAATGTGCGCTGGAAGATTCATAAGCATGTAGGTACCTGAGAAGAGCTCTCCCCCGAGTCGATTCATTCGCGACTGGGCTCTAGATTCCGTTTCTTCCCACTAGGGGATTTATTGTAATAGCGCTGACTTTAAATGCTTCAAGCCTTAAAGCACAGATTACTTAATAGTTACTTCGTAACAGATAAATCATACATAGAAAATGTTCCTACCTTCGGGCTTTAATAGCCTACTCCTTCACGTCGCCAATCGCTGCGTGCGAAAATGTACCTTAACGATCGAGAGTTAAGTGGTTATTGCTTTGCAGCTGCGCGCAGTTGCGTGGGCGAGCGTCTATGTATACTTCGCGCGGCTGACGAATTTTCACTGAAATAGACCGCCGGCGGCCCGTCGAGCGGTAGGTAGTTAGCGCGCGCAAGTACATAGAGTGCGTGAGGCCTGGTTAAAGCTCCTGATACTATAAAGATTGTTTTAAAGGTTGCCAGAATAACTGAAAGGAATTTCCTACAAAACCAGTACCGAAATGATATAGTGCTAAAAATATGTATACCTAGTTATTGAAATATTGTTTACTAGTAAATAAGCAGCGCACATTTTTTGATAGCAACTGTTGATAAGTTGACGGAACTCGACTGCAATAAAAGATGCGGTTTGAAATTTTGCGAATTTACACTGACACGTTGGTGAAATTAGTAATATTTAACTGTATGCTATTTAATATGCGGCAAATGCGGAATTATTGCGTTAGATATTATTTTTTTTATAACAAAACAGCTTTACTCACGGTTGTTCCGAGCTATGTTGCTCGACGTTTCGGGCCAAGCGTATGGCGGATGGGCCATACGCCGAAACGTCGAGCAAAATAGCTCGGAACAACCGTGAGTAAAGCTGTTTTGTTATAAAAAAAATTATGTCTAACAACCACGGTAATTTAAAAACCCATATATTGCGTTAGATAGTTTCTTTCAGTCAACCCGGTGAACCTACAGTTTTAAGTATATTTCAACATTTTACGTATAAATTGACAACGCTCTGGTGGTTGTGTCAGAGGTCCACATTGAAATTCTGCTCGAAAATAAATTTTAATCGTACTATTTTACAGCATTTTTAGTAAACTCACACACGGATACTTTCAGTCCAAACTGTAGCACCGGGGTTACGGCTTCAGGGATTAATTTTATGGCTACTTTCGCTATATTTTTTTGTTAGCTACAAACAGAATACGGCCCTCTGGAGGGTTCCGCGACACACGATTTACAGCGGCGTATTTCCGGCTGCGAGCTCGCCATTGTACGGACACGGGGACTAGCGGTGGGTGACACACCATTACTCATAGCTCTTATCGCGAGGGCGTAGTACAGGTGAGAGGAATCATCTCCTGGCTAAGCTTTTATGGCCCTTGTCGACAGGTATGTGGAGACCGTGAGGTGGTTATGCCGATGTGTAAAGTGTGCTTCATCAACTAGATCAGCATGGCTGAGAAATCAGGAGTAGCGGTTTAAGCTGACGTGAGGCTGCGTCTGACTAGAATTTCAAGAAGTTTACCATAAATATTACTCACCTGACAGATTCAGTTGTATTAATATATGTAATACTTTATCTATCAGCGCAGATCGATAGATTTTTGAAAACACGATTTCATTAACTTCGCTCGATAGAAAAAAATCATGAAGATGCCTCTGAATTTAGTTACAAAAACGTATTTTAGGCAACGTGACCAAATCACGGCTTTGGAAAAAATATATTTTATTTGTTGAATTTTTTACTTTTTACTTTTTTGTTTTGATCCGTAGTTTTGGAATAAAAAAATAAAAACCAATTTTTTTATTGATTGATTGTGTTGCATCCTACTCCAACCAGCGAAAGCGGCGCCTTGAAAGATGAGTACTGGTGAATACGGGTTGACAGGGCCTTGGCTTCTTGTACAAGGGGTCAATGGGTTCGAAACATAAGAACACGTTTTTTTCATATTTTAACATTATTAATTGTAGTTTGTCACATTTAATTAAGCAATAAACAATATTTTCATTAATTTAATTTAATTTCAAATTCTTCACCGTCGGTTTTGCCAGTTAGGTTCCTGGCCTATCCTGCCCAGCCTTTCAGCCACGCCGCCAAATATGTGTTTACCCACTAATTCGCTGGTAAATTTAATATCGGAACAAGGAAACAGCTCTACGTCACGCGAGGCTCGTTAACGCGCATTGTTTGATATTCCAACTCCATCCACCTGATGACAAATAATACCTTTTGTAAACCCCAAACTAACCTCTAAATATGTTACATGTTCATACGCTGTAAGCGACAAGAGCTCTAGTCAATTTCGACTCTATTCCGCGGCGATAAGATTGAAACTCGCCCGCATATGTAAAGAAAGATATTTATTTAAGTTCAACGTGAAATTGAGCCGACATAAAGATTAATATAGAAGGCCCGTCTAGTGCTATTACCACGGTGAATATAGGTAAAGAGGAGTTGTTGATAGCTCTAATTTCCATTAAAACCTGCGTCGACAGCGCTACGCTGGGAGTAGCTGATTTAGGCACGACATCATAGTCCACACTATCACGCACCAATTCCGCATACGCTGCCGGGCCTCGACCTCTCCCTGGACGTAACCGATGCAATGCCACACCCACTTCGATGATGTGTAGATAGATAAATATTTAGAAAGAGATTTTTTTATTGCACACCAAAACATAAACGTACAGAAGAACAATAGAAATATGCATAAATACAAAGCTTTTGCCCGTGGCTTCGTTTCGCGTGACTTTTTGCTCACATCTCAGGCCGCCGTCAACCTTTGGGTGAGGAGACTAAGTGAAGAAAAACAATGGCAAGGGTAGTGCAGACACTAGGCCAGTATGTATGTTGGTCAGTATGTACATTCGTCAGTATAATGTATGTTGTCATAGTGTTTTTTTATGTAATCCGGTATGGGTGGCTGAGTCAGAGGGGCCAAAGCACATGCTCCGACCATCCAATATCGCCTCCGAGAAGGCACGTGACTTCCCTTTGGATTGCTGGCTATAGTGGACTAGAGAACACAGCCGAGGCTGCTATCCGGCCATCTTACATCCAGTATGACGGTACCAACCATCATAATCACCTAGTAAAGTTAAGTAAAGTAATAAGGGAAGGGACCTACATTTTTACACCGGTTTCGAATGGTGAAGCAGCAAGGTAAGCTATGCACGAAAATTTATTCGTCAGAAAAAAACTCATTGGTACACGATGACCGGAGCCGCTTATATGTGATTTTTTTTTATTTATTTTTTTATGGAAACTGACACGGTTGGCTACATCACCTACAACGTCCGTGATGTCAGCCCATAACACCGGGTGAACTAGGTGCCATGTCAGTGCTTCCCCCTTTGATAGTGCCGGCTACACTGAACTGGTCGGAAAACACAAACTATTTACATAGCCGTTTTGACCGACGTTTCATTCAGTGCGGTGGTACCAACCCGGGCGGGTTAAACCCTACCACCAAGTAAGATTAGGAGGGAAGGGACCTACAGTTTTACGAGGAATCCGAACCTCGGTCAGCCTCCAACGGTCAGCGGTCACCCATCCAAGTACTGACCGCACCCAGCGTTGCTTAACCTTCAATAGCGACAGTTGACTGTCTGCACCACTGAGCTATCGAGGCTGACATTTAGTGATGCTGATGATCATGAATGATGATGATGCAGTTCTAGAGGGCGACGACGTACCCAGTTTGCTCAGGTCAACTCTTCTATGAGTATCTTCTCCGTGGCTATTACTTCGCTGTTAGCCTGCAGCTATGTTTTAGAGTTTCGTGAATAGGTCAGTTGATTAAGACAAATAGCAAGCTAAGCTGACTAATTAAATTCCGTTCGGAAAAAAACTTTCAGGTTTAGAAATTTTAATCTCTTCATACGAAATCTCACTTGTGATAGTTGGGTGAATCAATTTTTTCTTGTTTTTGGTATCTGTCTGAAAACAGGATATTATCTTCATAAATTCACCTTATTTTAATAGTTACAGCAACTCTCAGATAAGTAATTGATTAATAAGAAAGAAGCTGCACAAAGAATTTTGAGTAATTTAAAAAAATATATTAGTTACCCTGGGGACAACCCTTTTTTTCCATACAAAACTGGGGACAAAATTGTCCCCTGGGTCACCCCTAAAAATTTGGTTAATGTTTTATTTTAAATTGTAATAAACTTTTTTTTTATTTGACTTTGCAGCTGGTTTTTACGTTACAAGAAAAAGTTGATTCACCCAGTTACTAAAAATTTGATAAAACGTGAAGGGCAAATATTTCTTTGGGATTACTGGCTCAATTTGGCTTACACATGGTTTGATAGATAGATAGATAGAAATACTTTATTGCTGCGAAAAGCATTTTACAAAAACTACAAGCAATTTACATGGGGGGTAAAGGCGGAATCATCCCTTAGACTTAGAGTGATTTCTTGCAGTCAACCATTGGATGTTTGAGAGTCGTATGTTTTGAAATATATGTAGGTAAGTAGATAGTAGCGAAAGACTTGAGTGTTTGAATGTAAAATATAATATAAGGAATATAAATAATAAAAAATAATATACTATATAAAGTACGTACTAGCTATTACTTGTTATCGCGGTATTTTAATACAATAACCAAATAATTGATTTTTTAATCTTCTATTAACAAAGCCTTCACCCAATTATGTTAACAAATTCATAATACTTACTAAAAAACTAAATAAAACCAGAAGAGTATGCGAGGGTTGCGAATGCCATGCGAATATTAACCTCATGAATCGTCTAAAAATATTCTTTAATCGTCATTGGAACATGTTTATGTAGCTCGGAAAAGTGCCCACATCGTCCCACCTGGAGGATATTGTTTATTGTATATTGTATAATTTCATCCATAGGTAGGTAACCTACGCTTAGATATGTCGAAAATTCCGCCAGTTCTATATTCATTGCGAAGAAGAACTGACAAACAAACTTCGCAATATAGATGGGTTTTGTATAGGTTTAATTTTATCCGACTTCAAAAAAGGAGGTTCTCAATTCGACTGTATTTTTTTTTTTATGTTTGTTACCTCAGAACTCTCGACTGGGTGAACCGATTTTAAAAATTCTTTTTTTATTTGAAAGCTGGTGCTTCCCGTGTGGTCCATTTCAAATTGGTCAAAATAGGATTGGAAAGCGAGGCGGAATCGCGAGGCCGAAGGCCGAGCGATTCCGCCGAGTACATTAATAGCAAAAAATTACTAAAAAAAACTGTGAAATAAAAAACTAAGTATTTAAAAAAATATAAAAACCGCCTTCAAAAATGTATGAATTGAACGCCTAGAGTTGAAGGCGGTGCTAAAGCAATCAAAAATAACCGACCGCCTTCAACTCTAGGGTTAGATTTTTTTTATTTCTTACATTTTTGAAGGCGGTTTTTATATTTTTTAATATGTACTTTACTTAGCTCCAAAAAAAATCATTTGTAATAAAAACAAATTGATTGCGTATTTTCTCAAATCCCCTTTTCCCCTCCCTCTTTATATTTACACGTGTTTTTTTCTTCGCCGTCAATTGAGCGCAACGATGCGGCCGAGACCCGTGAAAAATATTCCACAGTAAAGGGACCTTTGTCGCCTTTTCGACGCGCGTTAGCCCTTTGTAAGGTTGGCGAATAAAACTGAGATTCGCGTATGGAACTCTTTCGAATTTCGCTGGCCCGCAGCGCCATTAAGAAGTTAGACAATAAAAGCGACATTCGGTTGGCGTGACAAGGGTGTATTTTACGATCTCGATCAGTTAAACAGCTCACATTTTTATTGTGTTTGAAATCGTTCACGAATAATGCGAATCGGGATAGAAATGAATTTTACACAACACTTTTTCATGTTTATTACGGGTCCGTGACAAAATGAATATACAAAGGCATACTCAAGAGCGCACAGAGGTTAGTCACGTGATTGAAATTTTAGTCTGCTAACGTTCACCTATAATATATCTAGTTATTGTTTTATGTTCTTTATTTCACATTTTCAAAATTTTCTATTAATTTTACATATATTATACAAGTATTAAAAATACAAAGTAATAAAAATACACAAAATTAATAAAAAAATTAAAAACGGTAGTACCGCCGGCGGCGGGAGACAAGCCTCCAAGCACGCCGGCGGGTGCAGGCCGTGGCTACGGAGTTCTCCGAGACGACGCGAGGCAAGCTACGAGCGATAGGTGGTGGTACTAGACACGTAGGCCACCACCACCCCCATCTCGGAGAGCTCCGTATCCACCGGACTGCACGGCGACGTCGTTGCGCAGCTCTTTGAAGTCTTAATCTTCGCGCGCGCGTCGCCTCATGGTCGCACGCACCACCGGTAGCGGGGGCACTAGACGGGACGTGAGGTCCCGATGACCCCAAGCTTGCCGATGGTGGACGTCGCCCTCACCGTAGTTATTGTTATTATTAATTTATTTTTTATATATAATTTTTTTTTGTTCTGATTATTGTTGCATTTCTTTTTATTTTGTTACTGCCCTAAATTTACCACGAATTTTACAAACATTTAGGAACTATGTCTGTAAATTATAGTAATCTTTATTTTAACATTTAGTGGCATATTTCTGTTGTTTGTAAAATAAATAAATAAATAGATTATTTTTCTACTTACAAAAACGTCTTACGGGGTTTATGTTTTCCCAAGCCCTAAACTGAAAATTGAATTTTGTATTTGAATGTCAGTTCATTACACTTTATTCAATAAGTACTTTGGATATAAATAAAAAAAAAGAAAAAAACAGGTACGTACTTCCCTTCATACCTTACTAGGTGGGTTTTTATGCCGCCCGGGTTGTTACCACTGAATGAAACGCCGTTCGAAACTGCTATGTAAATAGTGTTTTCCGTCCAGTTCAGTGTAGCCGTCATGAAATGAAGGGTAGCACTGACACGGCACCTAGTTCACCCGGTGTTATGGGCTGACGTCACGGATGTTGCAGGTGATGTAGCCAACCGTGTCAGTTTCCATAAAGAAAAAACGCAGATACGTAAATTGAACTGTCCTTATTACAACAAAAATAGAATTGTCAATATCGGATAAGGTTCAGGGGTCGGCCGGGAAAACGTAAGACAAAATTTGACGTAATTGGCTGAGAGCGTGCACGTGCTAAAAATACTTAGGTCCTTATTTCGGAAACCCTTAAATTCAGAAATTTTTTTTTAGAATTTTGCACAGAAAATCTAAAATGGAAGTTGTAAAAATGACGTAATTTATTCATATACTGTTTCGAAACATTTCCTCTCTCCCGAAACTCAATGTAATGAAATGATACGATGATTGACTGATACGGAACCCTCGTATTTTTCGTGAGCGCGCTACATCGCAGATAATAATCGCTGCGATCGTAAAAAAACGTTTTAACGGATTTAATTTATTTTGGTTCGTTTTAAATAAAAGCACAATCCGCGAAAATTGCGTTTGAGCGGAGTATAAACTTTGTAAACGAGTTGATTTGGTAGAATGAAGTTTTGTTTGTTAACATTTGTAATTGAGGTCATGCAGATTACATTTGATTTTGGATCTTCACCCGCTTGAACCATAAATTCAAATCTTAGCTTTTCCATTGTTGATAAACAGCCGTAAAAAATGTTGTTTTATAATGTGTTTGTAAAACACACTTGATATTAACTTTTATTTACGAAATAAAAGCTTATTTGAGTTGCTCTGAAAAGAGAATTTATTTTATTATTTACAGTTCACTTCCATTGCATGCATAAATATAAATGTTTTAAAGAACTTAACTACAAATCTTACCTGAAAAGAGAAACAACATTTTAAGCTATTATTTCACTATTTCTACAATTTTATAATAAACTCGTCTGCTAACTACACATAACCTCTCTGTTCCTTCTATCGTGCAAACAAACAAGCATGACCACAGATAACTAGTAATAGCATAGACCCGAGCATAGACCATACCACAAACAATGCGAGGCAAACTGAATAAAGTACTGAGTACACGTAACTTTATTTACAAGTATTTTCATTATTATGTAGAGATTGAAATATATTTTTATTAACAACAAATTGTATGGCTTATTATTTTATTTTTTATTATTTACATAATATAATTATTTAAAAAAAATTACACCATTTTCAAATATTTCGACGTGTCTTTCGTCGTCATCAGTGGAAAAAATATAATATATAATTGCTAAGGCGTCAGTGTCATTTAAAAAAATAATAATTAAATGACACTGACACCTTAGCAATTATATATTATATTTTTTCCACTGATGACGACGAAAGACACGTCGAAATATATGAAAATTGTGTAATTTTTTAAATAATTTCATTATTATTATGTAATAATGTGTTTAGGAATAAATTATTCCTAAATCAATACCACCCCATCTACATAATAGCATATGATATAATGTTAATTAGGTATTCGCTAATGGTATTACAGAACAGGTTCACATTGTTACCGTTATCATCATATATCGCAATTCACGTCCAGCACTGAGACATCAGTGGCTAAGCTCGAGTGGCAGTGGGCTGGGCACGTTAGCCGAAGAGACGATGACCGTTGGAGTAACCGTGTCCTACACTGGCGGCCGTGTACAGTTAAACAGAGTGTGGGAAGACCACCCGCCAGGTGGGACGACGACATCAAGTACGTCGGCGGAAAGCAGTGGTTCCGTATCGCTGAAGGCTGGGAGGACTGGAAGAAAATTGGAGAGGCGTATGTCCAGCAGTGGACGCTTACACGCTGACTGACTGACTGACTGAAAAATCCTCAGGGACCCACTATAAGGATGTCCGCAGTATGGAATACCGGAAGGGGTGATAAAGACAAGATGCCGTGCATAAGGGCGACAGGCTAGTCACCTCTCACCTTGGCGCGGTCTTTCCACCTAGTCATGCACCAGGCGGTCCTTCGTGCCTTACTTGCTGCCTGATCTTGTCCGAATACTTTGCTAAACGTGGCGGTCGGTGTTGTGCTGTAATCTACCAGAGTACTTGCAGCACAACACCGATTACTCTGCTTACCCAGATTCGTCGGGATACGACGTGTGGTGTGTGTGTGTATATTATAATTTTTTGGATATTTTAGTTTGGAGGCCAGCCTAGCCTTCAATATTGAACACCGGGTGGCAAAGCCCAAGTGGCAGTGGGATGGGCACGTCAGCCGAAGAGACGACGACCTTGGAGTAACCGTGTCCTACACTGGCGGCCGTGGACAGGATGACGGAGCGTGGGAAGACCACCCGCCAGGTGGTACGAAAGTAGTGGTTCCGTACCGCTGAAGACCGGGAGGACTGAAGTAAAATTGGAGAGGCGTATGTCCAGCAGTGGACCCATACACGCGGACTGTCTGACTAGTTTCCTAATGTACATAGGTATATCAAACATTCCAAAAGGATTGTCTGTTATTGAAAACGTAGCACTGTGCCTAATTTTTCCATACATTCATTCAGCCTCGATAGCTCAGTGGTGCAGAGAGTCGACTGTTGCTATTGATTGTTAAGCAACGCTGGGCGCGGTCAGTACTTGGATGGGTGACCGCTCGACCGTTGAAGGCTGACCGTGGTTCTGATTCCACATAAAACTGTAGGTCCCTTCCCTTCCTACCTTACTCGGTGGCAGGGTTCAACCCGCCCGGGTTGGTACCACCGCACTGAATGAAATGTCGGTCGAAACGGCTATGTAAATAGTTTGTGTTTTCCTTCCAGTTCAGTGTAGCCGACACGATCTAAGGGAAGCACTTACATGGCACCTAGTTCACCCGGTGCTATGGGCTGACATCACGGATGTTGTAGGTGATGTAGCCAGCCGTGTCAGTTTCAATAAAAAAAAATATAAATGCTCGCAATAAAGCGTTTAAAAAGCCAACATCAAACTATCCGACACCCTGCGTGTGTATTGTCGTTGTGCGCGTGCGTGGCGACAGCGTAGTACCGCAGCCGGGATTGGAATGTTTCCAAAGAGCTTGCACCTAAGTAAATTTCCACATTCCCTCTGCACATCGGAAGCGAGTTCACTGTGCAAGACAGACGCGTAGACGGACGGCGCGACGCGATCCAGGGGGTCTACTCTAAGTTATATAAAAACGATGCATCGTGACATTTGTCGAAATTTACATCGTTACGATATATATTTTTGCGAACGAACGATCGTGTCGTAACCCTGCCACAGATTACTTAATAGTAATAGATAAATCACTCCATAGAAAAAATTCCATACCTTCGACTTTAATAGCCTACTGTTTTACGTCGCCAATCGTTGCGTACGAAAATTTACCTACAAGATCGAGTGAAGTGAAAGTGATTATTGCTTTTCAGCTGCGCGCAGATGCGTGGGCGAGCGTGTAGGTATGCTTCGCGCGGCTGACGAATTTTCACTGAATTAGATCGACGGCGGCGGCGGTCCACCGGGCGGTAGGTATTTAGCGCGCGCAAGTAAATATAGTGCGTGACGGACGGAACGGACGCACAGACAGACGGACGGACGGACAGACAGACAGACGGCGTAGGCTTTTTAATAGGGTCCCGTACCGGATACGGAACAATAATAATATTATAATGAACTCGCGCCAGTCGGACTCAAGTCTTGCTCAAAACAAAATAAAAAATCTGGCCAAACGTACGGATCCCGGCCAGACATTAGGAGGCCGTTAGCACAATAGCGCCCGGGAGACTACCATTTTTATGCTAATGTGGGGGAGCAATAAAAACTTTGCCCTTTGACAAAATGTAGATTTCTCCGTCGGCGCGATTTCCCTCTTAACTTCAGAGTGCCCGGAGATGCATTGTTCGAAGTAAATCCCGAAAGAAAAAAGTTATAAATACGTTATCATGAGTATCCACTTTCCGCTCCGTGTAGAATGGAGTGAAAAATGTCTCTTCTAAAAAAATCTTTTCATCATCGTCATTGTCGCGGGCCTGTCCTGGACAGTGAATTTTTCAACCTGAAACGGAACAACGTAAGACTTTTTTTATTTATTTAAGGGATGTCTGTGGTGGATTCCCGCGCGTCCGGCACAATTTTTTTTTAATCTTCAGATTGCATCGCTGATTCAGCTATGACAACTAACATCTTAACATTCTATATTTTCTATTCTTCATTCTATTCTTATATTCTAGAGCCCGAATGAACAACTTTGGTTATTGCAATTCTTTTCAAAATCTAAACAAAAATAATAAAATAACGATCCCCAAACAGTTTTCGATATTTACCGACACAAATGGAATCATGATCTGGGATCATGAAATATTGTTTTTGATCATGAAAACGGTTTCTTGGCACAACTGAAACTGTAAACTCAAACCGTGTATCAAAACATTGTAACAACCGTGTACCGTGTGGGGTCGGTACTTAAAAAGAATAGCCCCACTGCATCTCTCCCCGTCGCATGTCGTAAAAGTCGACTAAGGGATAAGAAAATTCAGCTTCGGTAGCTCAGTGGCGCGGTTGGTTAGTCAACTGTTATTAAGCAACGCTGAGCGCGGTCAGTGATTGGATGGGTGACCGCTCGACCGTTGGAGGCTGACCGTGGTTCGGATTCCACGTTAAACTGTAGGTTCCTTCCCTTCTTACCTTACTAGGTGGTAGGGTTTATCCCGGCCGGGTTGGTACCACCGCACTGAACGAAACGTCGGTCGAAACGGCTATGTAAATAGTTCGTGTTTTCCGTCCAGTTTAGTGTAGCCGACATGAAATGAAGGGAAGCACTGACATGGCACCTAGTTCACCCTGTGTTATGGGCTGACATCACGGATGTTGTAGGTGATGTAGCCAACCGTGTCAGGACCCATAAAAAAAAAAAAAAAAAAAACCTAATACTAATAAATAAACCGCAAATTTTAAAGTGAATTTTCGTATATAAATAAAATATTTACATTACCAATGTAGAAATATTCTGGTAGGTAGTCTTTGGCAGAGTGAAGCTTCACATCGCAGTGTGCAACCAGACACTTACCTGAAACAAGAAAACATTACATGTAGCGAGTATAAACAAAGTTAACATTTTCAACTAATTAATGTTTAGAATTAAAATATGTTCAGTACATTTGATTGAAGCTTGTATACCGTGGTACGAGGCCCACTGCATCTTTCCCAGTGCATTTCGTAAAAGAAGAAAATGGGATAAGGACAATGTGTCGCGCTAAAGGGCGACAGGGTAGCCACCTCTCACCTTGCCACGGTCCGCCACAGACACGCAGTAGGCAAGTAACTTCATATTTCTAACTCGCTGCTTGATATTGTCTTGACCTAAGATTTTGCTAAACGTGGTCGTCGGTGTTGTGCGATAATTTACGTTTTAATTTACGACGAGTTAAGTTTTGTCAGCCTCGATAGCTCAGTGGTGCGGTCGGTCGACTATTGTTAAGCAGCGCTGAGCGCGGTCAGTACTTGGATGGGTACACGCTCGACCGTTGCAGGCTGGTCGTGGCTCGGATTCCACGTAAAACTGTAGGTCCCTTCCCTTCTTACCTTACTAGGTGGTAGGGTTCAACCCGCCCGGGTTGGTACCACCTCACTGAATGAAACGTCGTCGGTCGAAACGGCTATGTATAAATAGTTCGTGTTTTCCGTCCAGTTCAGTGTACGCGACATGGTATGAAGGGAAGCACTGACATGGCACCTAGGTCACCCGGTGTTATGGGCTGACATCACGCATGTTGTAGGTGATGTAGCCAAACCGTGTCAGTATACATAAAAAAAATACGAACATAACATATTCAAACCATCTCAACACCAACATCAATAATACCAAATGTTACCCGGAAAATAATAAAAGTTCGACCAAAAACCGGTTCGCCAGTGTATCGATCCGCCGCTATCGGTCGCCGCCGGCAGAGCCGACTTCGAACCCCCGCCCCCCGGCCCGTAAATCAAGATGTGCGATGACAGTTGGTACCACTGTCACTGTGCTGCGCCCCAGAGCGATACCAGTGCGGCTTGCAAAGTAAAATCAAAAGGATAGAAGGGCGTATCGGGCTGACATTACGCGCGTAACACGTTTTTAGGTTTCCGTAGCCCGTACGGAAGTCTATTACTAAGCCTTCGCCGTCCGTCCGTCTGTCCGAGGGCTGTATCTCTTGAGCCGTAATAGGTAGTCCGTTGAAATTTTCACAGAATATGTGTTATTATGGCAGACATAACAACAAATAAAAAAAAATATAAAAAGTAAAAAATTACGTGGGGTACCCATACAAGAAACGTGTTTTTTGTGTGGTGCTGAAACCTCGGGGCGCGAGTCCGACTCGCACTTGGCCGGTTTTTTATAGAATACTAGCTTTTCCCCGCGGCTTCGCTCGCCATAAGCCTATGACCATCCTAAAGGTCCATTCTAAATATTGGTCAAGGAATTTTTTAAATCAGATGAGTATTTTCGGAGATTAGGTATCTCCTACATTCAAACTTTTTTTTTTTATGGAAGCTGACACGGTCGGCTACATCACCTTCAACATCCGTGATGTCAGCCCATAACACCGGGTGAACTTAGGTGCCATTTCAGTGCTTCCCTTCTGTCAATAAAAATTAATAAATAATAAAACAGATGACGAATGTTGCATTTTTTTTAAAACGAGTACTGGTAGTATTAAAACTAAAGGTACTAGACAGACGCACATACAATTTCCCCATTTCTCGCGAAAGCACGAATATATAGGGATAGGTAAATTTCCATAAAAAAATTGAAAATGTATTTTTAAGGCTTTTAACAATAATTTGTTAATGACAGTCCCATAGTAGGTACTCATCTTCTCCATCCCTTAGGGTCCAAAGTGCCCAAGGGATAGAGTTGTGAATTTCACTAATCGCTTAGCGTAGCGGACAAATCCATCGTAGAGCACTAACAATTCAAAATAAAAACGTTTGCAACAATTTAGGCGTCAAAATCGAGTTGTACGTACAATGCGATTACACAATTAAGAAGTTGTCGGGGCTCATTAAAATTTGGCCCTTAGGCAAGAACTCGATTAAGTCCCTCGCATCGAATTGTATACACAGAGATGGCATCGTCCGACTTTGCGGACATTTCATCTTGTCACAACCTGTTCGGTCGGCGTGCACATCATTTGCAGCGGACAGAAGATACGCATGAGTAGCAGGTATGAGAAAGAAAGATATAGTTACTTTTTTTTTAAATGTAATCAGATATGGGTGACTGAGTCATAGGGGTCAGAGCACTTGCTACGACAAGTCACAATCATCTCCAAGATGGTAGGCGCTATACGAAAGGTCCGCATAGTAAATTGGGTCAAATTTAAAAGGATCGCATGGCGGCTGTCGGAAGTGAGTGGGCGGGGGCCAAACGCCGCCGTGCCGCGCGGGGAGAGGACTAATTCCAGGTGCTATAAAGGAGACTTGTTTGGATTGCTGGCTATACTGAGCTAGAGCAGTATAACCACAGTACAGCCAAGCCTTACGCAGCTATCTTTTTTTTTATAGATAGCGCGACATGTGGCAACGTTTCACCTACAAGTAGGTGTCTAGCGATGCCTATGGACATTTTGTGATGCACGCGGATTGCGAATGCCATGCCGGCCTGACAGGAGCCTTTTCACGCCCCTTTTAAAAAAAAAACCCAGGCTTTACTTGGGAGGAAATAGATGGGCAGGGAGTGCGTTCCACATTTTCCATTTTCTTCGTCCAGTTAGGTGATACAAACCCAATTAGCTGCAGTTTAAGCCTACCGCCTAGTTAAGGCGCGAGCCGAGGAATCTACAGTTTTACAAAGCTACAGTCTTACGGAGCGTGGTTTCGTGAGGATTTGGCTGTTTCGGGTACCTCGGCACAGCCACCCATACTGGTTTTATATATACAGGCAAAAATAAGAAAAAACATCTGAGTCATACATTTTTTTAGAAAAAAATTTAACTGAATATTTTTTTTTGGTAAAACTACAGGCATTCTGGTTTTATTTGGGAAGTTATCAATAACAGAGTATTTAGGCTACCAATAAAAACAATTTAACAACTATATTTGCAAATTTGTAGTCGTAGTAACTACCTAAAAATTTTGTACGAGATGTCAATTTTCAACGTTTTTCAAAAAATGCTCATATCATAAAAAAAATTACTCCAATTTTGTTTTTTTTTTCCTGGGTAGTCATAAATTGGTCTACTCTCTGGTACCCGCTTGACGTTGAGTTTTGAGACACGTTGTATATATAACATTACATGTAAGGATATGTTGTGTGCACACATTTCGTAATTTCGTCTTAGTGAACTTCGTCACCCTCCCGCCAAGTTGATGTCGCTTCTGGCTATATATGTTCCACGGTGGCTCGTAATATTAACTGGAGGTCGCGTCGAGTCGCGCGACAGACCCGGGCGTGGCCCCGCATAATCTGCAAGCTATATTTGCCTGTTTCTTTGTCAAGGGTCATTTTCGGAGGTGGGGGCACTTGTTGTGAAATACAATACTTTAACTGTACTTGTGGAAGAAAGCAAATTATAAATACCACATTCTATATTCCGACAATGGGGTGTAAGCAGAGTAATCGGTGTTGTGCTGCAAGAACTCTGGTGAATACATCGCAACACCGACCACCACGTCCAGCAAAGCATTAGGACAAATACCAAATTAATTAGCATAAAATACCGCTAGTAAAAACATTACACACCTTTTTAGCTACGTGCTGTCGGGAAAATATGGGTTCACCGATTATGTGAGTTCAAAATATTTGTCTTTTCAGCCAGTTTAAGTGAGTTCAGTCCATGAAGAGTGATTTATTTTGAACAGAAGTCATTCTGCCTTGAATGCATGTGAAAGTGTATGTAGATAGTAATAAACTCACATAAATTTATTTTTGTTACTCCTGCACTGTTAAATAAAGACATTTTAAGAACGAAAGTTTTATTTTACTCTTCCGCAAAACTTAAGCTAACATTTGCAAGAAAATATTGCATACTAGCTTTTGTGCGCGGCTTCGCTCGCGTGAAATTCGTATTTAAAAAGAAGAAAGTAAGTAAGCCCGCTCTACTGTACCTTTATTTCGGCGCGCGGAACAATTCGGTTTGTATGAGAGCCACATCTTAGCGTAACCGGAAGTGTGTTTTATTTAGCCTATCCTGTGTCCCGTATAGTTAAATGTTTTTGTATTCGAATTCGAATGATCGTTTTAAGAGTTATGGAGGAACATGCATACATACCATACATACAGTAAAGATTTCTAAAAAATCGTCAATTTACTGTTAGTACGAGTATCATACATAAAGTTCACAAACTCAATATCTTATAAAACAAAGTAACTTACTCCATGACCATCCCTTACAGATTTATTATTAGTATTGATGATGATAGTCCAATTTCATTCGAAATAGCTCGATTTAATGGGCCGACACAAATAAACCGATCAAAACACCCAAGTCTTCGGAAAGAGACGAATGCCTTCTCCAACCAGACCAGTTGGTATAGCGGCGGCAGCGGCCAAGTCTAGGCGAAGAGCTCACGTCAACTTGTCCGGAGATGATTCAGTGCCCTGTCGCCGCCCCGCCCCGCCCCTCCGCCGCCCCCGCCTACTCTCTGACAGAATAAACACACGTTAACACACTCCGCGGCGGCGGCGGCGGCGGCGATACAAACGCTTTTAGACTATTCGTGCAGGGCTGACCCGATGCGCGGACATATTGAGCGCTTTTGAGAATCCATCTGTTCTCAAAATGGTTTTTTTTTGTCGCACCGCTACAGTCATATCTGGGAGGGTAGTCCCCATTATCTGCTCGCGTCCTTGGATTCGATACAGCGCCGAGCCATCCGTCTTGTTGGTGACCCGAAACCTACAGATGGTCTGGAGTCTCTGAGTCACAGACGATTTGTGGGTTCGCTTAGTCTGTTTTACAGATACTATCACGGGCGCTGCTCTGTGGAGCTGGCATCCCTTATTCCCTGCCACCTGTGCTATCTTCGCATGACTCGTCGCAGAGAGAGACTCAGCATCCTTTTGTTGTTGACATTGGGCTTTTGCGAACCCATCGGTTCTCTAAATCATTTCTTTGTCGCACCGCTAGGGTGTGGAACTGTCCTCCGGCGAGTGAGTCCCGAGTGTTTCCCGAATCCTTTAACCTGGGTGTCTTCAAACGTCGTATTAACAGGCTAGACAGCCTAGCAATAGTCCGCAAAGACACACTCTGGTGAAGACAGTTCCACACTCTTTTTTTATTTTTATTTTTTTACGTAAACCAACATGGGTGGCTGTGCCGAGAGAGCAATGCTGCAATCGAGAGAGCCAAGATCACCTCTCCTCGCGTAACCACGCTCAGTTAGGTGCCATGCCAGCAGATTTGCGGAATGTTGCTAGGCTGTCTAGCCTGTTAATACGACGTTTGAACACACCCAGGTTAAATTATTCGGGAAACACACTCGCCGGAAGACAGTTGCACACCCTAGCGGTGCGACAAAGAAACGATTTAGAGAACCGATCGGTTCTCAAAAGCCCAATGTCAGCAACAAAAGGGTGCTGAGTCTCTCTGCGACGAGTCATGCGGAGATAGGACGGGTGGCAGGGAATAAGGGACGCTAGTTCCACAGAGCAGCGTCCGTGATAGTATCTGTAAAACAGACTAAGCGAACCCACAAATCCTCTGTAACTCAGAGATCTTAATCATATTTTATTTTAATTTTAAGAGATCATAAGTGTGGTACCTACTAAACCATAAATGTGTTTACTTACAAATTAGAAATATATACTATTAAAAAACTAGAACCAAAAATAAAGCAATAAAAAAAAATAGCACAAACTGCAATTGCTTATACAAGGTGTATCAGGATAGGTTTGAGAAACTTCAGGAATAGAAAGTACTCATTATTAGAAGAAAACAATCCTTATCACTCAATTCGAAATTCCGTTGTTTTTTTTGTCATACAAAAGTTGGAAATTGTAATAAAAACTCGATGGACAGTGAGACTGGAGAGTGGAGTGAACTAATTCAGTCCTCTTTTTCTTTTGAGGTAATTGAACTTTCAGTGTTTGGAATTTACCTACACGCAGTTCAAATTGTACTAGTTATGTATGCAACCTACCCATTTTTATTCATGAGTTAGAATTTATTTTTTATTTAATAAAGGCGGACGTTAACCATCCACCAAATGTTGAAGAATAGATTTTCACTAAAAAGTACTGCAAAATGAACGAATCTGGGAAAAAGTTTCAGAGCTTTTCGTCTTCAAATATAGGCCCCTTTCGAACCCTGAAGTTTCGAAAACGTATCCTGATACACCCTGTATATTATTAAACAAAAAAACCTAAAAGAAAACATTAATTTTACAGTCTAGTAGAAGTCAAGTTTAACTTAGTCATTATTTTTTATTTTCAATCCGCTTTTGAAAAAGTCTAAACTCAAAATGCACCCAGAGACGAGAAGTTTTCGCTTCAGAACGACGACGACGACGGTGCTGAGAGAAAGTTCTTGAATTTCATGCATAGAATCACGTCCTTCAGTGAATATAATGTCAGGTTGTATGAAGCAAGTCTGTAACTTTCGTCCGAAGAACTTTCTCTATGACCGCTTGCAATAGTGTAGTGTAGGGTTGCCATAAAGGTGCAGGTACTAACCGGGACACTATATCAAAACCTAAGAAAAGTTGGTTGTCTTTGAGCGGGGAAATGCAGCACCTGAATATTAAATTAAATTTTAGATGATAGGTATCTTTTACATTTAAGGATAGATTATGCATAAGTTCTATTAGATAATTAGGTAGCCAATGGTTTTAAATGTCCATCGCCAATAAATTATGGGCCCCAGAAAAGTGTCCGATTCAGAACGATCCACGCAGCTCTGTAAGCTCACAGATAGTTAGCCAAACGTCTCCACTGAACGTTCGTTGTCCATGTATACACATAATTGACATCTGCGACTGAAATCTGCGGACTTATGATGCGTGAGTAAGGTGTGTTTGGAAATAAGAAGAAATAGTAAACCCTTTGAAGACTTTTTTAAATAATATTAGTATGGATAAAACTAACTGGCTTTTGGTTCCCGACCGGGACATTTGGTGGTCAGGTGGAAGGACCGGGACTGACATTCTAAACCGGTGACAAGTCCCGGTGTACCGGGACGAATGGCAACCCTAGTGTAGTGGTATGTTCAGAAAGATCGCGGTTTCCGTCCAGTTCAGTGTGGCCGGCACGACCAAAAGCATGTAAAATTACGTATGGCAACCGCAGATGAGACAAGATAATGGCTGGACGGGTGATCAATCGTCCGCCCTGTCCCCCCAGCAAGCATTATGCGGAGAGTTGCCGCTTACGGCAGACGATGTATTGATCTTCGCGCGCTCTCATTGGCTGTAGACGTCAACGTGCGATCGCTAAGTGGCGGGAGGCACTGTGTGTTACTTTTATATTTTTTTTTATAGTAAGCGCGACATGTGGCGCCGCCGTCCCACCCATTCGTCGAGACCAGGAAGAAGAGAAGGAAGAGGTGGAATAAGCGCGGATCTGCGCCCCCTGAAGAGAGCTGTTTGAAGGCAGCCCCCCGCACGGCTCTCATCTACTGTCTCTACACCCTACGTGTCTCCAACGTTCGAGCGGTCAGCCTCCAACGGTCGAGCGGTCAGCCTCCAACGGTCGAGCGGCCACCCATCCAAGTACTGACTGCGCTCAGGGTTGCTTAACAACAGTCGACCGACCGCACCACTGAGCTACCGAGGCTAACAATATGATGCCTCAAGGCATTAATCTCGCCTATCGCATATCATTTGTATTAATTTGTGTTCAATAAAGAATATATATAAATCCCTCGTGCAAGTTTTTTGGAACCTCAGGCATCGTTGAGTTTTGGCTGGACAATCTTCATCATCCCCCGCCCAAGATCACCTGGGGAGAGAGGGTGATGTGGTAGATATACGGGGGTAGTTCTTCCACTTATGCAGCGGGTAGATATTGATGTATACCTCAGATTCCATAGAAAAACTCGTATTTTTAATAAAAAAAAACGATGCAGCAACTGTTGCAGCCCTACGCAAGCATCAGAGGAATTAAACTTGGCAGTTATATCCACTGCAAATGGCACCTAGCTAGCGGAGACAATGTGCATACTGACTGCACATCAATAACAGCTCTGCCCCGCCGTCGCGTCGTCGGTGTAGCGAGATATCATTTGTTTATTTAATTTTAGGAAGCCTGGCACGGCTATATTCTTTATTCTTTATTCTTTATTCATCATTCGTATGGTAGTACACTACGCTTGAATTTGTCCTGTTAGTTTTTACAATCCGGTTCGATTACACCCACAAAGAAGAGCCGGCAAGAAACTTCGCAGGGTTATTTTTTTAACGTCTTCAATTACAATACATTGTGACTAGCTACATAATAGACACCGCTTACAGTGTATAGATATAGTTTGAGAGCTAGAATAACTATAATTTAATTATAATTTAACTATAATAACTATAATTTAAGCTTGATAATTCTGACCACATAAAATCAAAAGTTAAAGTAAAAGTATAGATAAAATCAGGTGTATAGTCGCGTGAACGTGCTTTCGCGAGCTGTGCGGTTATTGGCTGCGTCTGATCGACTTCAACCGGCGGACGACTGTGGTGGCGCAGCGACCTATATCACGGCTCTGTGTGAAATTGGTTTGCGAGAAGTGGTGTTTGGGCTGCGTCCGATTGTCATCGCCCGATGGACTATTGGGCGCAGCCGTCCCTGTGGGTTCTTTTATTTAAGACGATACCCATAGCTGGCTGCTTTGCATAGAAAGAGGCCGTAAGTCGGTGTTGTTTTTTAATTTTTAAAAATTAATGGTAATAAAATTTAAAAATCCACAACAATAGAGTTCTGTGCTTGTGGTTTAGTTATTTATCAGTGCAATAAAAATTTCGTTTTATTCATTCACTTTTGCGTCAGATGAAAAAAAGGATTTAATTTAGATTTTTTTCATCTGACGCAAAAGTGAATGAATAAAACGTGTGGCGGATACGGATCGGGTCAAGAGGGATGAGAGAAGCCAGTTCTTCGGAGCATCGGTAATGGTAGTTCCTATAAAACATGCTGTCGGTTCCGAATTTACACGTTACGTATTATGTTGCATTTTATAATAATCGCGGTCGCCTTAAATGCGCCCATTCATCAACGAATCTCGCGATTTATGCGCCGTTGTGATATTTGCACGCCAATTAGCGGCGGCGCGGTTAGATACGGCGCGGTGAGTGAGATACGGCGCGGTGAGATACGGCGCGGTGAGATACGGCGCGGAAGCGGCTTTATGACACGATATGTCGGGTCATTCCGAAAGGTAGAGCAGTAACGCCGCAAAGAGAAAGACAGAAAGAAGGACGAATAGAAAGAACGAATAACAGAAAGAAAACAAAACGGGTCACGTGCGAGTGGAACTCGCGTGCAGAGAATTTCGTACTATTCCGTTTTCCGTGAGAACTTTAAGACTTAGGATATTCGTTTAGGTTTTCCTGTAAACTATAAGAGAGACCAAATTTTTTTTTCTCGAAATTTTATACTCAGTAGTTTCGGAAATAAGGGGACCAATCGCACTATCTTTCTTCCGCCATTGGGTGACCGCTCGATCGTTGGACGTTGACCGTGGTTCGAATTCCACGTAAAATCGTAGGTCCCTTCCCTTCTTACCTTACTAGGTGGTAGGGTTTAACCCATCCGAGTTGATATCACCGAACTGAATGAAAAGTCACTCAAAACGGCTGTGTGAAGCAGTTCGTGTTCTCCGCCCATTTTAGTGTAGCCGGCACAACCGAAGGGAAGCACTGACACTATTTCACCAAGGTGTTATGGGCTGCCATCACGGATGTTGTAGGAGATGTAGCCAACCTGTCAGTTTCCATAAAAAAAAAACTTGAAAATGGAAAACCCCGAAGTCCCCCAAGTCCCCCGAAGCCTCGCCGTGGTCTATTCAACTACTTAGGGCATGTAACTGTATTTTTAACCGACTATTTTGATAACATCGCGGACTGTCAACGTCCGGCCACAGTTCCTTATTCCTACATCGCATATGGAAATCGCCGTCGGACAGTCGTCGCCGCTGCAGCGGCGCGGAAACTCGAAACTTCGCAGCACTATCTAGCAAAAAGCATTCCCCAACTTTCGACAACTTTCGGTGACCCAGAAACACGCGAAGGCTTCCGGGCACTCGCTCTGTCCGTGCAGAAACTTTCAGGCGCGACGTATTTAACTTCCCAACTTTTGCAATGCATTTGCAATAAAAAAAAAACGAACAGCGAACAGACCGCAAGCAGACATTGACCGATGCACCATTCTGCAGCGCTTGATGGCTTTCCGTATCGAGATTCCTGTAAACCTTATTGCTTACGAGATAGAGGCGAGAATCGTTCGCTGTTACAACGCTAGACGTCTAATTAATCCCCTTTGTTTGGAGAGCGAGCGATCTTCGTCGGGAGCGAGCGGCTTAGTGCTAATCGCGTCGATATTTCTCCGAATGGCTATAATTAAACCGGCCACGATAAACATTTGTGATCTCTCGCCGCGAGTCTTTGCGACACGACTGACGAATAAAGGGATTATCGGTGTGGGCTTACGCTCGTTCGTGTTTCGCTTTTGCGGTAAACGCTGGGTGCGAAGATCGCGAACGGATTCGCTTTCGACGTACATCTGGCGCGATGGAGTTAGCTATACTTAATGTATAGGAGTTTATGATCAGCTCCATAACCTTACAGAGGAGAGAGGATCTCGCAATGTGCCGATAGTTTTTGGGGTCAGCTGAGTAGCCTTTTTTGGGCACTGGTTGGACCGTGGCCTTCCTCCAGCAAGCAAGCACGATACCGGTGGAGAAAGAGCGTCTAAAGAGGCGGGTGAGTATTATAGGTCTGGGAGTTTTTTTTTTTTTATGGATGTGTCAATTCTAGTGCACACATTTTTAGTACACGCGCGGGAACGCCGCGCCGTCCGGACCACTGCCACTGATGTTGGAGGAATCCAACTGACGTAGACTTTTGAAGACCGCCCTGTTATGAAATTGTAGCTCACGCACGATGTATTGATTTTTAAACGAGACGGAAGTTCACGTTCTTCATAAATAAACGTCTTTCGGCATTTATGTTTTTAACCCCCCTAAAACTTATCCGATTTTTACAATTCGTTTGTTGGTGTAATAAGGACAATCGAATCTACGTTCCTGTCTTTTTATTTTTTGAATATCTAAAGTGATGGATGACTCAATAAAGCTGAATGAACTTCATGACATAAAAAAATAAAAAAATCATTTTTTTTCGGTCGAAATAAAATTTTTAGCTCCGGTGTTGAAGGTATACTTCATGTAAACAAAAAAAACGACAGGAACGTAGGTTGGACTGTCCTTAGGACAAGAAAAAACAATTTGTAAAAATCGGATAAGGTTTAGGGGGCTAGAAAAAATAAATGCCGAAAGACGATTTTGTATGGAGAAAGTTAACCTCAGTTTCGTCTTAAGTTATATTCGGAACTTAATTCAACCTCATTTTCTATTTCATTCTCATTGGAGAGCTGTCTCCGAGTGCGGATACGAAGTAGGGATTAACGTTGATTTCGACGGGCAGAATTTCAGTATGTTCGTGTGTTTGTATATTGTTGGAATGGTTGAACACGCTAATTCTTAATTACATCAGCGATTCCCAATAGATGCTCCGCGGAAACCTGGGGTTCCGCGGAACACAGGGAACACGAGGGTCACAGGTATTCCGTGGGTTACAACCGGAAAAAGCACAGCAGCAACGCCCTCCCTAATCAAAAACGTTTAATATGTTTTCAATTTAAACTGTATAGTCTTGCTATTCAAATCAAACATGATAATCCGCCAACAATATAGTAGATTCGACTGTCCTTATTACAACAAAAAAAGAATTGTAAAAATCTGATAAGGTTTAGGGAGGTAAAAAACATAAATGCCGAAAGACGACTTTGTATGGAGAAAGTTACCTTCCGTCTCGTCTTAAGCGTTAAATAACCAACGCATCTCCATACGATTGCATCACCCGCAACAGACGTACGCACCGCGTCCGCCGACATGCTCTCGGCGCGCTCGCGCTCGCGCACTGCTTCTTTCCGCGTGGCCGCTCGTGTGCGCGCAATAACTGCCGCATACCTCGCACAATGTAGCGTCACCGCTTTAATGATCGCCGGATTATAATGAGATATCAGACGAAGCGGACGATTCTGAACTGCAATAACCGGCCAAGTACACGACTTGATGTTGAGTTACTGCGCGGCCGGTGAGGCTAAACAAATTACCAAAAGGTTACCGAGACGAAGATAGTACGTGTTTTCCGGTCGGTTCAGTGTTGCCGATCAAGGCGAATCTGTGACATGACACCTCGTGACGACAGGAACAATGCGTAATGGGTTGACGTGATGGGTGTATCTGGTGATGTAGCCAATAACTACTAGATTACAAATGACATATTTTGAGATTCTTAAATGACTAGACACACTTTTTTTTTGTTATCGATCGTAACATTAATACTGTATTTGTTACGTGTAATCCCAGCCCAGTGCGTCTAGTGTAGAGGTGAAATTGAGACCGACCACTCACCATGAAATAGGCGATGGAACACACTTAGCTAGATGTTATTTAATTAGGTATTACGCGTATGACATTTGGCTCTATTCCAGCAGACACGTAGACCATAAATGTTCAAACACCTATTTCCGTTCGCTTTTGCGTCGTATGGAGACATTTAAAATAGTGTTACTAAAGATTCCCTCACACGGTCAAAGACTCGAGCAATTTAGCGCACATTTTTGCCCGACACGAATCCGGTCGGATGTCCAAAATAGAGCAAGGCGCGAGTCGATAGCGCCGAACGTCTGGCGGCGACGGAAATAGAGCATACTCGACAACCCGTGCCACCGCCCCGGCAGAGAGGTAGACTTGGCTCGCAAGTGTAAGGATGGCTTAGAACCTGACTTCATTTTAGGGTTCCGTTTAAAAATTGATTCAAAAGCATTATGGTGTTTGATGTAAACTGAGAGGAAATAAGGGGATAAAAATTAAATAAGTTGTTGCCTGAAAGATAATACAGTGACACGGATTGAGAAAGGAAAACTCCACATGAGTTTTCCTTTTATGGAAACTGCCACGGTTGGCTACATCACCTACAGCATCCGTGATGTCAGCCCATAGGTAACACCGGGTGAACTAGGTGCCATGTCAGTGCTTCCCTTCAATTCATGTCGGCTACACTGAACTGACGGAAAACCGACGTTTCATTCAATGCGGTGGTACCAACCCGGGCGGGATAAACCCTACCACCTAGTAAGGTAAGAAGGGAAGGGACCTATACAGTTTAACGTGTAATCCGAACCGCGGTCAGCCTCCAACGGTCGAGAGCGGTCACCCATCCAAGTACTGACCGCGCTCAGGGCTGCTTAACAACAGTCGACCGACCGCACCACCGAGCTACCGAGGCTGACAATGATGCATCCTACCTAATTCACGTTTACGGTTACGTGAATTCGTCTACAGTACAAAGGCAAATGATTTCACGAAACGACAAACTTCTGCCAGCCGCTACAACTAAACCGGGCATTGAATATTCAAAGTTACTTCGGCTTGTATGGATACAATGAATTTGCTATTTGAATAATTTTACAATTTACCAAGGAGCGGCTCCCGGCCGAGAGGAATAAGCGAAAGGCCGTGGGCTCGATGTCCGTTGGCGGGCACCACGTTCTTTATCTTTCCGAGTTTTTGATGTGCAACATCTAATGTGATCTCTCGATGTGAGCAGTAATTTTGCGAATGAAGCGGAAATGCGTTAAGGCCCTGTCAACCCGTATTCACCCGTACTCCTCTTTGAAGGCTTTCGCTGGTTGGAGTAGGATGCAATGCAACACAATCAATCAATCAAAAATTAGGTTTTTATTTTTTTAATTCCAAAACTACGGATCGAAACAAAAAAGTAAAAAGCTACGGATTTAGATATATATACAACAAATAAAATATATTTTTTCCAAAGCCTTGATTTGGTCACGTTGCCTTAAGTACGTTTTTATAACTAAATTCAGAGGCATGTTCATGATTTTTTTTTTCTATCGAGCGAAGTTAATCAAATCGTCTTTTCAAAAGCTATCGATCTGCGCTGATAGATGAAGTATTACATATATTAAAACTGAATCTGCAGTCAGGTAAGTAATATTGGTGGTAAACTTCTTGCAATTCGAGTCAGACGCAGCCTCACGTCACCTTAAGGAAGCGAAGTAATTTTTCGAGTGAAGTATATTATGATCTATGATTCTTAGATGCGACCTACAGTTGGCGCATGTCGACGCAGCTGTCAACCGTGCTTTCATAAACACTTCACCGCGTTCAGCGAGCGTGCTTAAGTAAATAATAACTAGAAATGAAAATATACTTTATTTTACACCATTATATAAAACGGTTACAAAAGGCGAGTTTAATGAACTCCTTGAATGCCTGCATGCTTTGCGAACTAACCTTTGGGATGTGGAAAACACGTAGGGGCGGACAATGCAGTACTAAAGAGGGAACAGTAGTAGTATCAAATATCATATACCTACTTCAACTCTTATATACTAAACATACATACTTATATATATACATTACATACATATATTTCAAGTGAATAGTTGTATGGCGATTGTAGATTTAATTTTTAGATTTGGTAAATCGCACGCTAGAGGCGCTGCATCTTCTCTATACAATTATTTCGTAGGGCACGATCGTTACACAAAGTGTAAACAAAACAAAAAAGCTGCAGTTATATAAAAACTAGCGCCCTTAAACGTCATACATAACCCCCTTCGCCGCACCTGCGCGCTGCGTTACGGGCGCCGATAAATTTACGTTAGCGACAAAAACGCATAAATTACGACGCGCACGCGTCCCGCCAGGGGGAGGGAGGAGTGAGGGGGGGGGGGAGGAGTTTTGGGCGCAGGCAGGGCCCCCGAGGACTATTCACGGGGGTAATGCGTTCGTAAAACATCCGATAGTAACGTATGGCGCCGGACGTATTACGCGCTCTGACGAGATGCACTAACACGCCAACTGACGACACGCACTAACACGACAACTATTGCACTAAAACTTCTACGGACGACATGCACTAACACGCCAACTGACGAATTTTACTAAAACTTCAACTGACGAAAAGCACTAACACGACAACTGACAAATTGCACTAACACGTCGACTGACGACATGCACTAACACGACAAATATTGCACTAGCGCGTCTATTGACGACAAGCACTGACACGACAACTGACGAATTGCACTAACACGTCAACTGACGACATGCACTAACACGACAACTGACGACATAAACGACAAGTGAATACCGATTCGTGCCTATGCAAGATTTTATAAGCACAGAAACAGAAAGTTACAATCGCGCCACGGTAAACGTAACCATAGTTAAACCACACAAGTTAGCCGTCTTCATACAAACGCGCCGATTTCGCACTCACACAAGCGCGCGCCTGCGCACGCTGTCTGTACACAACCACTACATGCATTCTCACTGTCTCTCGCGCGTAGTCAGTGATGGTCGCCCCGCCCCCGCGCTCGGTGACGCACACCACGTGACGGCCGCTGCCTGCCACCGCGCCGCCTGCCGCTTCCCGATAGAAAGTATTATTATTCGAATTTTATTTTATTGCACTAACATAATGGCTCCGCGTTTCTGCAGTGTGTACGGCTGCATGAATAGATCAGGCTCGAATCGCGAGTTAACATTATTCTCATTACCTGCTGCCATCGAAAGGTCAGTAACATAAAAAATATTATTATAGTATGTAGTTAAATTATGTAAGTTATTAATACGAGTAGGTACTAAGCGAAGGAATTGACTTGAGACCTGGCTCGGTAACGTCAGAGGAAAGTACCTATTAGTATTTAATTATAGTATAAATAAGATAAAACTAATGAAAATGTGTTCAGGAATTCTAACTTGGAAATTTGGATATATAGAGATTTATTTGATATAAAATGAATACAAAATTAAAATGCTAAACAAACTACTTACATAACTATATAAATTATAGTATTAATTAGTTATTAATAGCTGCAAAAACCATTCGCGAACCCCGGCATCGGGCGCGGCCGCGCGGCGCACTCGAAGGTCGCGCGGTGCGCGGGCCCGCGGTTATCGACTTGTTCAGACTTGTTAGAGATACCACGCACAACGCAATTTCTCGCGGTTTTGTCTTCTATAAATGGCCACAGCTCCTACCGCGGACACTTTCATGACTGCTAGCGACCAACCAAGTTATTAAGTAATTCATTAAAATAACAAAAATAAAAATATAAGTTAGTAATAATAAAACAAAATTAATAAATACATTTTAAAATTATTTATTTGATAATTTTAAATATATTTAATTATATATATATTTTCTATAATTCTAAATATATTTTCTATAATTTTTATAGTTATAAATTTTTTGCCCACTTATTAATTCTCTTCATCTTCCGCGACTACGAAATGGTTGTCCAAAGACGGACGTGAGTTAAAGTTGAATTTTGACATTGCATTAATTTTTGGGAGGTTAAAGTTAAAAAAAATTTTACCCGATTGCGCGAAGCAAAAATGAAGGGTTATCTTTTTAGCAATTTATGTGTGTGTGTGTTTGTTTTTACGTATGTTCCACCGTAGCGCCAGAACTAAGCATCCGATTATTGAGTGGGGTATCGTTGTCAAGGGCTCAAACATCAAAATAACATCGTTCACTGTCTATCGAAAATACAGCTTTCGAAAATATACCTTAACGCCAGTATATAATAAATCTATGACAACTCATATATTCTGTTAGAGCAAAATTTTGGGAGCTGGCTCTTGGTCTATAAATAAAAAATACATAAATGTACATAATAATTTTAAAGAATAGCATTTCCACCATGATGGGCTCACTGCCTGTCAATTGTGTTAGTGTTGTGAGTTGTGACATCCCTGGAGGCTCGGCGCAGCGTAGGTAGTTATTTTAAAAATGGCCTCCAGTTATCTTACTCGTCTTCTTTTACTATGACGTAACTAAGCTGCGGCTAATCTCGAATAGGTCTGAGTAGAACGCGGGAGTGGCGCGCGCGCATTGCTTGTCAAAGTAGACAATGCCACACAGCGGCCTATGTAAACCGCAACAGTCTGAAGTAGGCGGCGGCGGTGGTGGTGGCAGACGAAATACGAACCCAAGAGAACGGATGCTTTAGTCGGTGGCGGAAATTCGATCCGAAATTCTATTGAAATCGTCTCTGTCTATTTTAACAAAATACATGCGGTCGTTTTGTGAATACCTTCAACAATTAAGGGAATGTGTCTGTTGAAAAAAAAAATTATGACCAAATTAGAATCATCCATGATCACAAAAGTATATGGGGTTATCATTTAAAAAAATATGGAGAACATCTTTTTCGAATGTCGTCTCCGTTTGTTTTTCTTTTTTCTTTTTCCAAAGTTACAGTTTGAGGCACGAAATCACTCCCCGAAGTGCTGCAGGTATTCACAAAATCACCTGTCCATGAATACCGTACCGTGTGGGGCCGTGACATCTCACTGCATCTCTCTACGTGCGTGTCGTAATAGGCGACTAAGGGATAAAGGACAAGATGCCGTGCTGAAGGGCTACCTAGGCTTGCCAGCCACCTCTCACCTTGGCACGGTCCTTACACCGGGTCATGTAGCAAGTGGGCCTTCGTGCCTCACTTGCTGCTTGATATAGACATCTCGTTCTAATACTTTGCTAAACGTGGTGGTCGGTGTTGTGCTGTAATTTAAAAAAGAGTACTTGCACATGAGTAAAATGAATGAATTTTGTCAGCCTCCTCGGTAGCTCAGCGATGCGGTCGGTCGACTGTTGTTAAGCAACGCTGAGCGCGGTCAGTACTTGGATGGGTGACCGCTCGACCGTTGGACTGCTGACCGTGGTTCGGATTCCACGTATAAACTGTAGGTCACTTCACTTCTAACCTTACTAAGTGGTAGGGGTTATCCCGCCCGAGTTGATACCACAGCACTGAATGAAACGTCGGGTGATACGGCTATGTAAATAGTTCGCGTTTTCCGTCCAGTTCAGTGTAGCCGACATGAAATTAAGGGAAGCACTGACATGGCACCTAGTTCACCCGGTATTAAGGGCTGACAACGCGGATGTTGTAGGTGATGTAGCTAACCGTGTTTATTGTTTATTTAGCATCACACTGCGCTCAGATTTGTCATATTTACATTGTAACATTCCGCCAGTTCGATTATCACAGCGAAGAAGAACTGACAAGAAACTTCACTGAAAATTTTTCAATGTGCACTTAGTCTACTTTACAAAAATGTTTGCCACTGCCTAGACACGCATGTGCTGATTTATGACAGATGCAGCAATTCGTGACAAAGTGAAAACATTTTTACTATGAATTTGTATGAAGTCAGTTTCCATGAAAAAAAATGAATTAAAATTCAATATGAGACGACAGCAAATCTACACTTTTGAATTCTACGTCCGCATTCTGCTATAAGCCCCCGGGCGACATGGGGGAAACATTTGAGATGAGTAATACGACCACAAACGCAATATTTCGCATCAAATTGCCTATGGAGCGCAATAAAATTCGGTACGCGGATAAACTTTCATTATTGTAAACATGAATTTCACTTATATTTACTTACTTATGTTTATCTTTGCACATAAAGGGTAGAAATAAACTGACGGTGAAAATGCAAACAAAAAGTCTTCATAACTTAGTCAAATCGAAGTAATTAATGAAATGCCTTTGAATCGTAAAAAAAAAGCCTAAGGTTGCACTCCAGGAGTGCCGGCAGAAGTGAAAACTTAAACATCAACGTTGTGCATTTTTGAATATTTTGGAATGGTTAGGGAATAATTTCGCACGAATTGTTTTTATCAGTATAAAAGTACTATCGTATGACCGGTAATGTACCGTGTGGGGTCGGTACTTAAAAAGAATAGCCCCACTGCATCTCTCCCCGTCGCATGTCGTAAAAGTCGACTAAGGGATAAGAAAGTTCGTCAGCCTCGGTAGCTCAGTGGCGCGGTTGGTTAGTCAACTGTTATTAAGCAACGCTGAGCGCGGTCAGTGATTGGATGGGTGACCGCTCGACCGTTGGAGGCTGACCGTGGTTCGGATTCCACGTTAAACTGTAGGTCCCTTCCCTTCTTACCTTACTAGGTGGTAGGGTTTATCCCGGCCGGGTTGGTACCACCGCACTGAACGAAACCTCGGTCGAAACGGCTATGTAAATAGTTAGTGTTTTCCGTCCAGTTTAGTGTAGCCGACATGAAATGAAGGGAAGCACTGACATGGCACCTAGTTCACCCTGTGTTATGGGCTGACATCACGGATGTTGTAGGTGATGTAGCCAACCGTGTCAGGTTCCATAAAAATAAAAAAAAACTATCATTTATGTGGTAAAATACAATATTCATTTATTGCGCTATCGTAGACAAACATGCCAAGTTATATTACATAAAAAATTTAACACTAGAAATTTAAAATTTAGAACTACCTATTATAATTATTTTACGTCAAACAGTTTATTTCACAGAAAAATCAACTTTCATCCATAATTTCAACGAATCTTACGCTTTTTCGATCAGGCTACGGATCTGACGCGAGTTTAAAATTTTTTACCCATCTAAAAAAGTGCCAAGCGCCGCTAAAGAAGTTTCGAATCTTACGCTTTTTCGATCAGGCTACGGATCTGACGCGAGATCTGACGCGAGTTTAACATTTTTTACCCATCTAAAAAAAGTGCCAAGCGTCGCTAAAGAAGTTTTCACTTCAAAAATTGGTATGGGAACGTGATCAGTATCTGATACACATACACCCCTTAGCGTATCGTTACCTACTAAAGAAAGATACTGCTGCTGGCTGAATGGATCGAGTGGTGACGCTGTTCCAAGAAGCAACGGCTGGAAAGAAGTGAGCCATTGTATTCAGTAACGTATTTTTAACGGTTTTCAACGGGTTTTAACGGATAATTCTATTTGTCGATCGTTCCGTCGTCAACACAGCCTTAAAAAACTATTACTATAGCTTAGAACTAACACGCACTGGGCAGGTATTGCATCGCTATGAGAAAATTTGTATTACTAAACTGTTTAGTAAAGTAGTTTTCTACTCAAATTTGGTACGTACTAAATAAAGTTACCTAAACCGGTTTAGTTGCGACAACTAACCACAATTTAGTAAAACCGTCTTTTGTAACCAACTACCGAATTAATAGCTAGTATTTACAAAATTAATTGTTCACTGAATTGTTTGGCTACACGTGACCAAACGTGAGCTATTTTGCCTCTACTAGTTCAGCTATACATTACAAATCTATTTAGCTGTTATGCAACAAACAGTTTTTCTTAAGAAACAGTTAAGTAGTAAGCTACCTATATATATAGTATAACCAACCTAATCTTACTTGGTGGTAGGGTTTAACCCGCCCGGGTTGGTACCACCGCACTGAATGAAACGTCGGTCTAAACGGCTATGTAAATAGTTTGTGTTTTCCGACCAGTTCAGTGTAGCCGGCACGATCAAAGGGGGAAGCACTGACATGGCACCTAGTTCACCCGGTGTAATGGGCTGACATCACGGACGTTGTAGGTGATGTAGCCAACCGTGTCAGTTTCCATAAAAAAAAAAAAAAAAAAAAAAAGCAACCAAACTAATTTACTAAACTCGGTTTAGTTGTGGTAACTGCTAGTTTTGTAGTCACCACAGCAACTAAACTGTTTTGTAACATGTTACACAAAATTTAGTTACTAACTGACTAACCGATTTTTCAGTGACGCTGGGCTTACCGCGGATGCGTATCAATCGGTTCTGCAGATCTTTTCCCCACAGAACTTAATAAACTCTGGAACGCCTTCCCTGCCCACATACCCCCCCCCCCCCCCCCCAAGTACAGTCTCGCGTCCTTCAAGAGAGGCGTGAATAGGCACCTGTCAGGCCGGCATGGCATTCGTAATCGCCGCGTATGACCGAATGTCAATGGGTGTCGTTGGACACCTTATGGGTGGTACGGCGCCACATGTCGCGCTATCTAGAAAAAAAAATCTCCACAACAGCTCGGAAAATTACCGCGAACCGCCACCGCTAGACACAGTAGCTAGAATAATACCTTAATCCCAACAATCAACAAGAAAAATACGACAAACTACATAAATAAATACCACACACTGTATCCCGACAATCGGGGTAAGCAGAGTAGTCGGTGTTGTGCTGCGGTGTTGTGCTACTCTTTTAAATTACAGCACAACACTGACAACCACATTTAGCAAAGAATTCGGACAAGATCGTACCTTACATCAAGTATTAGGACAAGACAAGCAGCAAGTAAGGCACGAAGACCCCGCACCTGCTAGATGACTCGGTGGAAGGACCGTGCCAAGGTGAGAGGTGGCTAGCTTGTCGCCAATATGCACGGCATCTTGTCCTTATCCCTTAGTCGTCTTTTACGACATGCACGGGGAAAGATGCATTGGGGCTATTCTTTTTAATTACCGGCCGACCCCACATGATACGACAACTTTTCCTACCAAATGTATTAATGAATCCTAGTCGACTGGTTAGGCTACGTACAAACACTCCCGACTACAAAGTGCACGGATTAACAGACTCGTTACCAGTCAAATCACAGCAATTACATCGCTGAAAGATTATTTATTTAACGGTAACTCTAAACGCCCGCTAAAAATACAGCTGAGATCAAACTAAAACACGTCCGCAGCTGTGCAGGTCCGGATTTGAACTAATTGAAACTGGCGGGTAGTCGCAGAAGTTCCCCGGGCGTTTCTGATCGTGGAGTTTTGAATTTCCGGCGCGCCGCGATGCCGTCAGTCGGGCGACGGATGCGGCGGCGGGCGGACGCGCGCTTTGCTTCTTTTGCGGGTAAAATGTGTATTTTATTTACGGAGTAAAGAGGGTTTTGTGATAATATTGCCTAAACTCAAGAATTCATTGCTAAACTTTTTTTTAAATAATTAAGACGAAGGTAGAATAACGTTAAAACGTTTATTTTGTAAAGGTTTAATTACTCGCCTATACGTGTGGATTAACTACTTTCAGATACGTTCACATGGTGGCGACGGCGGCGCTTTGACAAGACCCCTAATTGTGCTGGTATTCATAAAAATTCACTCAAAGTTTTTTTCTCTCATTCTTACCTTGATAGGTGGTAGGGTTTATCCCGGCGGGGTTGGTAACACCGCACTGAACGAAACGTCGTCGTTCGAAACGGCTATGTAAATACATAGTTCGTGTTTTCCGTCCAGCTCAGTGTAGCCGATATGGAATGAAGGGAAGCACCATAAAAAAAAAAAAAAAAAAAGCACTGACGTGGCACCTAGTTCACCCGGTGTTATGGGCTGACATCACGGATGTTGTAGGTGATCCGCGACGTGTGATTCAAAAGATCCTACGAGATTCCCAAACGCAACATCCTGCCAGAAAAAACAATCTGTATTCTCGTGAACCGCGATTCATCTTACTCGATTCTACCAAACGGCACACTCATATCCCGTGAAGCGACGACGACGCGTCATCTCTATCAAAACAGCCGTAAAGTAGGTAGGTAGGAATCCAATTTGCAAGAATATTCATACACGACAGTCTCCATGCTGGGGGTATTTCGTTTTCATTTTTCGCAAAGGTTCAATTTTCACGAGCCACTGATCAAACACACCCTGCGTCGCGGACGAGCTTGCCGTCTTCACTCTAGATCGAATGGCTGGTCTTAAAAATCTAGAAGTCAGCCTCGGTAGCTCAGTGGAGCGGTCGGTCGACTGTCGGTCGGATCATAAGCACACCTGGGCGCGGTCAGCCGATGAATGGGTGGCCGCTCGACCGTTGGAGGCTGACCGTGGGTCGGATTCCACGTAAAATTTTAGGTGTTAGGGTTTAACCTGCCTGGTTTGTACCACCGCACTGAATGAAAGGTCGGTTGAAACTGCTATGTAAATAGTTCGTGTTTTCCGTGCAGTTCAGTGTAGCCGGCACGACCGAAGGGAAGCACTGACATGGCAGCTAGTTCACCAAGGTGTTATAGGCTGACATCATGGTTGTAGTAGGTGATGTAGCCAACCGTGTCAGTTTCCATAAAAAAAGGTCATGGTAAAGAACTCGTGCTGCGAACGGCTACGAGTTCCACGCCTGTCAACCTACACCCCTTCCTCATTCTGAATTTGACAAATTATGCATTTTCGTCCTCAACATAGTTCATTTCGATACCATGTAAATCTGCGTGTAAATATATTAATAATAAAGTTTACTATTATAATTTATAATACTCATTACCTATATGTAGCTGCCTAATTAGTTATTATATTAATTCTGTAATACGCCACTAATTACACAAAACTATTCTTGTTCGCCTGCATTCTTCACACTTCTCCCACATCCCAAAGGTTAGTTAGAATAGAATGCCTCACTTAAGCTCACCTATTGTGCCTAATTTGTATAAATTGATGTTCAATAAAGAATATATCCATACATACAATTTTCATGATTATACCTCCATACACACTACACATTTTTTAACCGACTTCAAAAAAAGGAGGAGGTTCTCAATTCGACTGCATCATTCGTCGACATTTCAGCTGAATCCCTGATCGACACTGCGGAGTATAATGCAGTTTCCAGTGGAAGAGATCTCGAGTTAACTAGGTTACATATAGTTGGAGAAGAATTTTCCAACACACTGATGCCACGAGAGCCGGAAATTAAACGGCAGAGGGATATCTCGCGTTGGAGCGTTTCAAAACTTTTGTATGATTGGGGCGTCCTTTGTTTAAAATCATCTGAAAATTCATCGCTCGTGGAGTATTTATAACAATCAGACTGTCCCGGTTCGACCGAATTTGCTTACCGCCACAGGATTTCTCATTTAATAACCTTCAAAAAAGGCTCCGCAGCATTTTGTGTCTAGTACTCGTATTTTTTCGAGATAATCGAGATCGAGATTGTATGCATTAAGAAAGGGTCACCATGGGTTCACCAAAACCTCGATAGCTCAGTGGTGCAGACCAGTCGACTGTCGCCATTGATTGTTAAGCAACGCTGGGCCAGTCAGTACTTGGATGGGTGACCGCCCTACCGTTGGAGGCTGACCGTGGTTCGGATTCCACGTAAAATTGTAGGTGGTAGGGTTTAACCCGCCTGGTTTGTACCACCGCACTGAATGAAAGGTCGGTCGAAACGGCTATGTAAATAGTTTGTGTTTTCCGTCCAGTTCAGTGTAGCCGGCACGACCGAAGGGAAGCACTGACACGGCACCTAGTTCACCCGGTGCTATGGGCTGACATTACGGATGTTGTAGGTGATGTAGGCAACCGTGACAGTACCCACAAAAAACAAAAACCATGTCCAACACCGGACACGGACCGTTTAATTATTTTTCCTAGTACCCGAAAGAAAATGTTACTGCGCTTTTTTTGAAGCTTATTTATTCAACGAGGAATCCTGTGGTGGTAAGAAAATCCACCACTAAAAATGTGAGACACTGTATAATAAAGGTATGACGCCACAACCGGTCTCTTACTCGAGCAGTACATAACAAACAAAACGTCACACCTGTTTCGCAATGAGGTAAACAGAGAAAGCAACTCCACAACGTGCCACGGGACGCGCGCCCCATCCGAGAGTTCAGGGGCTGAAAGCCGGGACAATCGGATGAAGATTAGAGGGGCCGAGAAATGTCGAATGTCCAAATTTGAAAAGTTGTTTAAGTAAAATATTGTGAGAAAACCTGTAAAGCAAAATAAAAGTGTTCTAGTGTGGTGAGTAACATTTAGGTAGAGGCACGTGTCTATACGTGTAACATTCTCACATAAAGTAAATTATCCGACACGAAACTATTCACTAAATAACGTCAAAATAATAAGCTAACTTCACGGCTTACTCCGTGTGGCTAGAAACCGCACGAGAGAAAATCACAAGGAACAATCTGCGGGTAATCGCAAAACTTTCTCCGCCGCCGCCGCTCCGCCGCCGCGGCAGCGCACCGCCCGCAGCCAGAGAGCGTCGCGTCTGTCTAGCGTCGACCGTCGCAGAGACAACACGTGTGCGGAGCGAGCCCGCGGACAGACCGCGATAAACACGTCCTCTGCTGCGGCTTTACTAGGGTTGTCTCTAGTGGAATTATTTTAGTTAACCTGTCGTGGTCACGTAAAAAATATAGTCATCAATAAATGACATAGCTACACCTTTTTCTATAACCGTACAAACCAATTACTTCGTGTTGGTGTTGTGGTATCAATCCGGGCGGGTTTTACCCTACCCACTAGTAAGGTGAATCGGTACAGGTAGCGGCACGAGTTACGAGCGCTCGGCGAAAATTGTGGGCGTATCTCCTCTATAGTCGAACGCACTCATCTAGCCCGCACCGACATATGGCGAGCATACCCCCACATTTTCCGCCGAGCGCTCTTAACTCGTGCCGGTACTTATACAGTCGGTTTAAACGTCCCAAAATGTATTGTATTGTATTGTATTGTATATATTTATTGCACTCAAATAGAATATGGGCAAAAGGTAACACTTAATGCCTCTAGGCATTTTCTAACAGGGTACCTTTGGGGTATGATAACTGCTAGGTGAGTGGCGGAAAGAGAAATTTAAATATTATGGTATGACAGATGTACGGGAATACAAAAGATAGATAAACTTAAATATGAATAATTAAATACTATACCTATATACCAGATATATACATAAGATAGACTAAATATACTTAGTTTTTACATATCATATATATTTACTAACTCTGAACATGAGAGACATACTTTTGGATCAGAGAAATTAAGTTGACAAAAAGTGCTTCTTTAAAAGAATTTTGAATGTGTGAATGGAAGAAGACAGACGGAGATTGACAGGGAGCTGATTCCACAGACGAGCTGCCTGTATCGTGAATGAGTCCGAATATGATGTAGTAGAATGGGAAGGAATAGTCAGCACCAAGTTATCATTTGACCTTAGCGATAGCCCGTGGGAGCTGAGAAAGGAAAAACGATCACTTAGGTATTTAGGAGCATTGGGGTTAAACAATGTGCAGTAGAGAAGTGATAGATAAGACATGACTATTCCTGCGAAGGCGGATATCGAGCCACTGCAAACGATTTCGAAAATCTGATATATGATCAAACTTGCGCAAACCAAAGATGTATCGGATACACAAGTTGAGAAGACGATCAAGTTTGTTAAGTAGCTCTTCATTAAGATCAAGATAACACAAATGTCGTTGAATGTCTGGAATTTTCGCAAAAATTCCCCGGAATCACCATTGAATTTATCATTGAAATGTTCAGAAACATACCATCATCCGCATCCGACAACCCTAGACCTGACTCCCTGCAAACTTCGGTCACTAGGGCGATTTACTCGCGCTCTATAAACTCGGAGATCGCGCGAGAGAGGGGAAATATTCTAGAGTGTTTTTAAAGGGCATTCCCCGTCCGTCGTTTCGCGTGGGAGGGATCTGACATGCTATATAGACTTGCCGGTATGCTTATTTGTATTTTTTCGTTTTTGCAATATTGGCGAATTTAAACTTCAGTTAAAAAATATTTACTGTTGGCTCCAAAAATCCATGCGACACCCATGTTTCTGTCGAAGCTGGTTCCCGTGTCAGTGTTGTGTCGGCAACACTGAACTGTACGGAACGGAACACTTATTGCCATAGCAGTTTTGACAGATCCAGTGCGGTTGTAACCCGTACTGGTCTCTATCACAAAAAGACCTAAATTATTACATGGAACTCAACCATGTATCAACTCGTCTTGGTGACTGAATTAATGTACATATCAATTCAGAATATATGTAATATTGCTGCAAGCTAGAGTACGACAAGGTTCTTCAGCTAAACGTGCATACTTCTTTTGCTGTACAGCCAGTCGTTAGTACATAAACGGCCGATGTTCGTAAATCTTCGCCGAACCCAAAGAAAATTTATTTACAGAGCTAAGCAAAACGGTCGCTTCCAAAGCAATTACAGTGAAGACATCTTGTAGACACGAGATTCTAAATACTCCGGTACAGATAGATTGTCTTACGAAGTCGCCCCTGCCTTAATTTTGATGTATCTTGAAGCGGGATATTGAAACGCTATCAAGCTTGTTAATACGACGTTTAAAGACCCCCTGGTTGAAAGTGGCCCACACTCGCCGGAAGACATGTGCGACAGAGCACAGATTTTTAAGAAACCAGAAGTTCTTATAAAGCCCAATGTCAACGACAAAATGGTGTTCGGTTTTTTTGGGACGAGTGATGCGGGGATAGGTTGGATCCCAAGGAATAAGGTATGCAAGTTCCTCAGAGCTGTGTCCATGAGAGTACTCCAAGATACTCGACGACCACCTAAAGCTCTGACCGAGTGGTTGGGTGGGTCAGAGGTCCGAAACTAGAACGCAAACCTTGCTCGACACTAAGCGCAAAGTGCAGTGTCGAATTCTCTCCCTGAAAACCGATCATCTCGATAGGTATAGGCTACCTCGATTTTATAGGTTTACTTACACGCGCGAACAGTCTGGGTGTTTCATGGAGTCTAATTATAGGGCATTGAATCACTGGCGAAAGGTGAACTCACTCGAAACAGAATTGTGAGAGTGAGAGAACGAGTGATAGAGAGAGCGTGCAGAGAAGTAGAATGAGAGAAAAACGAACTTCACAAGAAATAAACTCGCGTGAATCTTTCTCGAATTCAACTGATATCTTGAGATTTTCTGCTCTACACATCGACGCGCAATCATTATGCGATTTCGTCACAATCGTGTCGCGCCGTACGACCGATCGTTGCTCCCGGTCGCAAACGATTGTGCTCGGGGACCGCTCAATCGATTCCCAGAACAAATAACTTCGGCTAAATAAAGATCTCACTGAAACGTACTCGTACCAGTCGGGTTCAAAAGACATTACACCTGCAGAAACAGACGATATACAGTGGCAAGAATTTAGAATGGTATGCTTCGGTGGTTCGGTCACGATGAAAGAATGAATGATACGAGACTAACGAAAGAGATTTATGGAGCGTATGTGATCTGACTGATCAGCGTAGATCAGCATACACGCACGTACCTACCTAAACCAAATCGAGGAGCGAACGTGAGTGGGCTCAGGAATGGTCGCCATAGACCAGATCGGACATACTCGTGGATCAAATGCCCTACCCCAACGAATATGCATGAAAAACATTATGAATGTCAGAATGGAATAGGCGTCAGGTGTGTCAACATCGTGGGGCATGACATATCCATTGTTGCTGCTTATCACATTGGGAGACAGGAGTGATGTTAGGTATGTAGGTATGCGTGTGTGAGTGTGTACGTTAGGTTAGGTTAGGTTACTCAAAGGCGCTCATGTTCGGCGCTTGCCACGAATATTGGTGAAGGTATCTGACAAAATACCTTAGATGTAGTATTTTATTGTACTCGCAAGTGTATTCCCACAGCTACTAAGCATTGTCGAGTTTTACGTCAGAAAAAACTCCGCAGAGACTAATTTGTTTCGGCAACTGGCTGCCTGGAGGAGAGAGTAAAAGTTTTAGGAGCACCGAAGGCAAACAATATGTAAATATTGGTCCTTCGAGCCGGATACAACAACGAAGATATACGGATAAAGCATGCGTATTACAATGTAAATTTAAACAATACAGATATTATGCTTTCCGAACTAGAGGATCATGCATGACAGACATACAGGACGGACGGACAGGCAGACTGAATGCTTTATCAACATTAAGACAATTAGGTTTAATAATAAGAAGACCGCGTATGGTGGCGTGCCTTGGGAGAGGCCTATGTCCAGCAGTGGACCGATACAGGCTGATGATGATGATGAATAAGAATGTTAAGCATAGGTTATAAAAGGTTAGCTTCTTTCACTTATTATTATTTGGTTGACTTCGAGCTCAGCCACCCAGTTCGGGAGCAATAAAAATACATCCACTTTTTGTTTATGGGAAGCACGACATATGGCGCGCGCCAGACTAACGCAGAGTTGCAGTCCAACGGCCCCCACGGGCATTCGGATATTTACGGGTGCTGCGAATACCATGTCGGCCGGCTAGGTGCACCTTCACATTATGTTTGAAGGATCCCAGACTGTACATTAGAGGAAAGGATGCAGGTGGAAGTGCATTTCACATGTTGGCAACCCTGTAAATAAAGGATTTACAGGATCGATTGGTCCTAAGTGGGGGGGATATCGATAGTGTGTGGATCCATTCCCAACCTGTTCCGCGTGGAACGATGGTAGAATGGGGATGGAGGATCGCATCGTGCAGTTCCTTTTTTTTTTATTGATACTGACATGGTTGGCTACATCACCTACAACATCCGCGATGTCAGCCCATAACACCAGGTGCAATTGGTGCCACGTCAGTGGTTCCCTTCGGTCGTGCCGGCTACACTGAACTGGACGGAAAACACAAACTATTTACATAGCCGTACCGTGCGGTGGTACCAACCCGGGCGGGTTAAACCCTACCACCTAGTAATATAAGAAGGGAGGCATATCTCTTAGCCGCCTTTTACGACATGCACGGGGAGAGATGCAGTGGGCTATTCTTTTAAAGTACCGGCCCCACACGGTACAACGGTCCTTGGAACACTCTCCATGGTACAGGCGATAGAACACACACAAAGAACCAACTTACATTTATGGTTTTATTATAAAACTTGTGTGCATCTCAAATCAACTGACCAAATAAATTCGCGTACATGCTCACCGAATATGCTTGAATAACTAATATTAAAAATGCAAACAAAATCAACTGATATGTCCACGATACTATTATGTCAGGCGTTCAGCGTACTGAACAAAGGACGATCGAACAATTTAAATGTCAATCAACGGCCAAATCCCTTGAGCTCCAAGTGAAATAAACGATGACAAAAAGACAAAACATACTCACCGCTGTAACACATCCAACAGTCCCCTAATTCCATTTTCTTCCCACTATCAGTACTATATTGATTGGCGGTGAATTTCAAGGCTAGGCATTCAAATCAGATTTCCCAGCTACTAAAATAACCCAGAAAAGAAAATTATACTCTACAACTATATACCTTAACAATGTATTATCGGTATTTTTCGACTTAAACCGGAAAAAAGGGGCGAAATGTAATTCTTTTATTATAAGCAAACTTCCGAGATTGTTATCTTCGGTGATCAAAATTTAAACCAGTCATATGTAACAGTCTACATCCAAGCTTACAAACGTTATTCATTAGTGTTTATGTAGATAAATGTTTTAGAGTCTATTGTTACCTCCCCTGTATTTGTTATTTATAAGTATGTATGTTTATATATCATATATATTGTATATATATATATATATATATATATATATGTATGTATGTTTCTCCATTTATTTGTATTTGTGTTTTATTATCTGTTTAATTATATGTCTATATTTTATCATCCATCATTCATTTATTTCTTCTCTGCCACTCCACACTTTTTCATAATAACCCAAAGGTTGGCTGGGGGAGAACGCCTACGGTGTTAAGCTGTACCTTTTGCAAAAAACATTTCAAGTGCAATAAATATATTTTGATTTGATTTGATGTAACAGGCGTACGTAAGACCTAAAAAGTTGATTCTGTACTAGTTTTCATCGACATAATACAATAATTCAATGTCGCCACTTTTTGAGGTTTACCGTTGAAAACTATCGATCGTACACAAAAACTACAACTACACTACAAGTTTTGTAATGAACATTTCATTTGAAAAATGGGCTAGTCTTAGTCTAGGTGAGGGGGAGGGAGGGAAGGAGGGGGAAGAGAGGGGGTAGCGAGGGAGGGAAGGAGAGAGATAGAGAGAGAATAAAAGAGAAACGATGGTTTATTATTATCATATTTGCGTTTAAATCGGATTTGCTATTCAACCCCCCCCCCCCCCCCTTCCTCCCCCTCCCCCTCCTGCACAAAGATGTCGTTCGACGCCATTTTCATTATAGTATTCACAACAAGCAGATACAAATGAAATGCGCCTACACGAAGTCAGCCCGCAGTCGCGCTCGAGCGGGCGTGCTAATTGGCAGACTTGCTCGAAATTGTTCAAAGTGAAATCCGAAACTGAAGGGACGGCCGGAAACCGCGGCGAGCGGATTACTTTTTAGGGTTCCGTAGAACCGGGAACCGATATTAGTCACGCCCAACACGATGCAAAGTCAGTCCGTCTGTCCATCCGTCAGTTTGTCCATCAGTGCGCCATATGTCGCGTCAATAAAAAAAAAACAAAAAGATCTACATACTAGATCTTCTTGCACTACCTAGAGATTATCATAAATCGTTAATCATTTCTGCCAGACTTTTCTCCTCTTAAGAAATTAATTTTTAAATCAAGATTTCAGGAAATATTAAAATTAAATATAGTTCAAAGAAAACCGTTAAGGCATAGGATTAGTACCGTGTGGGTCCGGTACTTAAAAAGAATAGCCCCACTGCATCTCTCCCCGTGCATGTCGTAAAAGGCGACTAAGGGATAAGGACAAGATGCCGTGCTAAAGGGCGACAGGCTCGCCACCTCTCACCTTGGCACGGTACTTCCACCGAGTTATGCAGCAGGTGGGTCTGCGTGCCTTACTTGCTGCTTGATCGATTGAATCTTGTTCGAATACTTTGCGAAACGTGGTGGTTGGTGTTGTGCTGTGATTTACCAGAGTTCTTGCAGCACAACACCGATTACTTTGCTTACCCCGATTGTCGGGATTCAGCGTGTGTGATATGTATCATTGATGGTTACATTTTTGTTTTAATCACTAGTTTATTTATTTAGTTATGTACCTGGTTTCTAGTCATCCATCTGTTTTTATGTTTTTTTTTTGTCTGTATCAACCTTCACCGGTGTAACTATGTGTTTAGTCATAAGTATTAGTGTAATGTAATTAATTTCACTTTTGGTTGATCGTATAAATAAATAAAAAAAATTAAAATAAATTTCAAACGAGACTTAATCGAAGGTGGTTAAATTCAGGCAAATTATTCAAAAATTTATACATTTTTGTTTAACAATTTTTTTTTTCAACGACACTCTCATTGATGATGCCCAGTGTAGAAAACAAAATAATAATAAAAAAAAAGAATATTTAAAAAGGCAAAAGCGTTTTCTGCCCAAACTATTTTAAGCATTTCCACAGAACTCTCTCGGTGCAAAGCGCAGTTCGCACTTGGCTTACACAGCCAAACGAGAGAGGAGACACGAGTAAGCTTTATCACCGCAGCCGAGTACAATGTCGGAGCTGAAACGACCGTAAAATTATCTGTCAAAACTGTAAACGGAGATACTTCGCACAGGATATGTTTTTTTTTTATGGAAACTGACTCGTTTGGCAACATCACCCACTACATCTGTGATGTCAGCCCATAACACCTTGGTGAACTAGATGCCACGTCAGTGCTTCCCTTCGGTCGTGCCGGCTACACTGAACTGAATGGAAAACACGAACTATTCACATAGCCGTTTCGACCGATTTTTCATTCAGTGCGGTGGTACGAACCAGTGCGGTGGTACGAACCAGGGCGGATCAAACCCCACCACCTAGTAAGTTAAGAAGGGAAGGGACCTTCAGTTTTACGTGGAATCCGAACCACGGTCAGCCTCCAGCGGTCGAGCGGTCACCCATCCAAGTACTTCAGTTCGTGTTTTCCGTCCAGTTCAGTGTGTGTAGCCGACATTAAATAAAGGGAAGCATTGACATAGCACCTAGTTCACCCGGCGTTATGGGCTGACATCACGGATGTTGTAGGTGATGTAGCCAACCGTGTAAAAAAAAAAAAGTACTGACCGCGCTCAGGGTTGCTCAACAACAGTCGACCGACCGCACCACGAGGCTGACAATATGGGTGGACTGTTATATACTGACTGACTACCTTATGGGTGGATCGGCGCCATATGTCGCGCTTTCAATAAAAAAAAAACATCCAGGTATGAATATCGCTACGCTCCGTAACAGCGGTGGAATCCTTTAAAACCGCCACCCCATTCGTAGAGCAATTTTATCGATCTTCGCCCTGAAATTACAAAGCACTACACAGAAACGAGGTCAACGTTATGAGACGAGACAACGACAGTTCCAATACTACTCCGCCGCCGCCCCTATGACGGATCGATAGTACATCAATATTCATCCCTTCGAAATCGACAGTCGTTCGGTCACGAACGCGCCGCCGCCGTCGCTTCACCGGGGAGATATGCGGGGTAGGAATATGCGTGAATACTGTGAACTGTCGTTGAAAATCTCCTCTTCGTTTCATTAAAATCAACAATAAAATCTAGGGAGGAGTATGTGTGGAGTTACAATGATAGATAGATTGACAAATTAGTGTAGTGCGATAGCGCTGTGGTATGGAAGAAGATATTAGTGACAAGGATTGAGAAAGGAATGATTCGGTGATTCGGTCACGTTGGAAGAATGTGCAAATGTGAGTGCAAGAGTCGGGAAGGGTCGCCCTAGACGCGCGTACCTGGACCAGATCGGGCATGTGTTGTCAAAATACCAAGCTGGGTCACGTGGCGTAAAATTGTAACGTGGTATGGTTATGTTCCCTAATTGTATTCGAAAGGAAGAAATCGTTTATTGTATAAATAATGAGTCTTTTTACATACAATGCATAGGATATGTACATCTACCTACAGGGTTACTTACTATTGCTTATAATTGTACGTAGTTTCTAGTAGTGTTTATACAATAAACTATTTCTTTCTTTCTTTCTTTCTGTATTGCTTGCGCGCTCTCGTCTGTATTGCCTCTATGCGAGTCACTAGAACACATAACGTTATGTTTACTGACACGTCACAGTGTACTAACCTTACGTGCAGGCTCAAAGTCAAACGTTCGGCCCATTCTCTATCGCTACGTACAGTTGGGTCGGAAAGTTTAAATAAACTACAGGATCATCTTAACGTTTCGGAGATAAGGGGGAGGGGGAATGCTCGATTTTTGTATATTTTCTTTAATATCTGTTGAATTATGAAAAATTATAAAAATTATAAAAAAAAAATATTTGTATTCCTTATACTTTTTTATTTGTCCCACCAGAATGAAAATTCATTCATTTACGCTATGCGTCCGCGTTTGCGTCTTCAAGACTCGTAGAAAGTAAGCAGTGACGGACGGACAGACGCAGGAATTTTTTCCTTATTTTATTACTTTTTAGTCTTTACCCCTCAAAACTACATATTTGAAATGAATATCCGAATTATCCCAAAAATATCGGATATCCGGATATTAACATTTTAAATATTCAAATTATTCTGATAATAAAAACTGCCGGCCCTACATGCAATGTGTGACAATATAACTTGCACGCTCTTGAATACAGATGGCTCTAGCTGGTAATGCAATCACGAATCCGACTGTACTTAAGCCGGATTTTTGCCAATATTTACACCCCTAACAAGCGTGCAGGGCAGACTGTTGGACCCCATCGGCATACCTCAACTAACCTACCACCCTCCCCCCCCTTCCCCCCCGCCCTAGCGCGTGTCACGTCAGTCATGCGATCACGCACCCAGCACCGCGCGCGCCGCCCCTTCCTGGCACCCTCCCAACCCATCTTCAGCACAATCACAACAACCGAAAAGAAACCCTAAAACAGCAATGAATAAGATCAAAATCTCTTTAATGTAGTCGAACTAACGTGTACCGAATTTTCAAACGAATGTGAACCGAAAACGCGTAATAACGATGCTTAAATTCGAATAAAGATTAACTATAAGATCACGACAGATAAACGGTTAAACATTGAAAAACAATCTTAAAGGCCCGGGAAATAAAGTTGAATGTTTAGCTAGAGATAAGACAGAGCACGTGGAAAGTGACGTTGGTATACGTTTATAGGACAAATTTACTTGATGACTTGAATACACCGACTGTGAGCGAAATAGGAACGGAAATAGCGTCGTGGTATTTGCGGAATCGCTGCGGCTAATTGCTTTGAAATTGTTGCTAAGATTTGCGGGAATGAGTCAAGAACTTGAGACGAGTCGTGCGTGAATTATTGCGAGTGACCATAAGATGTAATAATTTGGGAAACGTACCTACAAGATCCAGAAAGATTTATCGGTTCCGCCCCAAGCGAGAAGCAGTGCGTTCTTATCTATCACAGAACAGGGATTCCCTTTTCACCTCTTTGACGTTGGTATACTTTTATAGGACAAATTTACTTGATGACTTGAATACACCGACTGTAAGCGAAATAGGAACGGAAATAGCGTCGTGGTATTTGCGAAATCGCTGCGGCTAATTGCTTTGAAATTGTTGCTAAGATATTTGCGGGAATGAGTCAAGAACCTTAAATAATTTGGGAAACGTACAAAATGCAGAAAGATTAACGCTCCGCGCAAAGCGAGAGGCAGTACGTTCTTATCACAGAACAGGGGTTCCGTTTTCACCTCATTGACGTTGGTATACGTTTATAGGACAAATTTACTAGTAAATAACTTAAATACACCGACTGTAAGCGAAATAGGAACGGAAATAGCGTCGTTGTATTTGCGGAATCGCTGCGGATAATTTCTTTGAAATTGTTGCTAAGATTTGCGGGAATGAGTCAAGAACTCGAGACGAGCCCGTGCGTGAATAATTGCGAGTGGCCTTATGATGTAATAATTTGGAAAACGTACAAAATTTCGAAAGATTACTCGCTTCCGCGCAAAGCGAGAACCAGTGCGTTCTTATCACAGAACAGGGATTCCGTTTTCACCACTTTGAGGTACAGAACTTAAAAAGACGTCAGACGTCAAAACAAGCGAAATTGCCATCACGCTACCGCGACTGTCAGATTCATTTTTATGAAGGTAGTGTTACTAATAGTAAAGAACGAATACACATTAAAATTCGAAAAAAAAATACATTTAAGCAGATTGGAAAAAAAGGTTTTTTTCCAACCTGCTCTAGGTTGGAAAAAAACCTTTTAAACATAAGTAAAATATTCTCATTCATCCGTCTTCTTTCATTATAATTAATAAAATTTCTTACTCTTAAAAAGATCACAGTCAACTTAGTCACAACAATACAATATCGATTGCACCAAATACTCTCAACACAAACGTCTATTTTCAGCAATTCTTGAAAAACTCGCAACGGCTCCCTGATTTGTTATTCACGAAGGCCGACAAACACGATTTATCGGAATCTTCCGAACAAACGCCACGAAATTACAGGGTTAAAGTTCAGAACCGGCGGCGGCGGTACAAAGGTTCGGAATTCACGTAAAACTGTTGATTCTATTCGAATACTCGTCTACCCCGGCGATGTTTGGGTCTGCGACAGATGTGTCCAGCCCACTGCCACTTCACCGGATTGCTTAAAAGCAATCAGAATTATATCATCCTAGCAGTTCTACCCTGTTCCATTCTTCGAGGCCAAAGTTATCCGGAGCCAATCGGAGCCGGATTAAACACTTACGCAAAGGAATTGCCCAATTTATGTGGGCGACCACCTGAGTTAATGTGTGCCCTTAATCCCTCATGGCATCGGTGTGATGAGCGGGCCCTTGTGTCGGTCCCAATGGAGTTTAATAGCGCTTGGATACTACCTCGTATCCCAGGTGGTACGGTTTATTGTTAAAGTACTTATTCTAATTAAAATTTGTTATATATATATATATAGGTAAGTATAGTTAGTGGGCTGGGCAGTGGGCACGTCAGTTGGAGAATCGAAAACCGTTGGAGTAACCGCGTCATTCGCTGGCGCTTCTGGACAGGAAGACAGACTGCGGGAAGACCGCCCGCCAGGCAGAAAGACGGTATCAAGTACGTCGGCGGAAAGAAGCGCTTCTGTACCGCTGAAGGCCGGGAGGACTGGAGGAAAATTGGAGAGGCGTATGTCCAGCAGTGGACCCATACACGCTCACCGACTGACATATTAGATCCACAGATCAGATAATAGTCGGATCTAAAACTGAAGAAGTCTCTATAACCTTAGATTTGTCAACAGAGTCCAAGATGCATATCGCATAAATATAGCATAAATATGTATGTACATATTTATGCTATCCGATATGTGTTTGGCTGAGTTAGAAGGGCCAGAGCACATGCTCCGACTAGCCCATATCACCTTCGAGATGGTTCTATACCGGAGACTTCATTTTGTATTACCGGCTGTACTGGAATACAGGAGAACATTGCCCGTGGGCGCCGTCGGACTACACCTCTGCGTTAGTCTGGCGCGCGCCATATGTCGAGCTTCCCATAAAAAAAAAAAAAAGAACACAGCCGGGGCACAAAACATTTATTGGTACAATTTGGATTATTCAGACCTGCCCCTGTACCGGCGTTACTCACTCGCCGATGTGAGTATGAGAAACGATCTAACTCAACCAATCAGATGGTGTTCGGTGAAGCATCCGGCCCTGCTATTGGTTGAAATATGCGAGTAGTTAGCGAGTGGGTTAACGCCGGCAGACCCCCTGGGCTGCTCTGCGGAACTTGGATCCCTTGCTTCTTGCCACCCAATCTGTGCAACACTCGTCGAGGAGAAACTGAGCACCCTTTCGTAGCCGGGCTTCGCCGGGCGGCTGAGAACACATCGCTTCACAAAGTCTGTGGAATTGTCTGCCGGCGAGTGTGTTTCCCGACTCCTACAACCCGGGAGGTTTTCAAACGTCGTATCAACGGGCTGGACAGTCCTACAATAGACCGCACGTCTTCTGGCATGGTGCCTCACTGAGCGTGGTTTGGCTGTGTCGGCCGAGCACATTTGGCCCGTCGCGCGTCAGCAGAGCTACCCATATTGGTTCTCATAAAAAAGACCTTTCATAAGTTTCACGATTTAATAAACCATTAGATTTTAAAGAAAACAATTTAGTGCCCACTAAATATACCAATGTACAGACCGACCTAACGCATGATTAAAAACAACGATAAACAGAAAATACAACATTGGAACATTCTTTTATACGAGTATTAGTTGCGTTTCAAAGAATCATTGAGTAGAAGAGCATACAAAATGTATGCCCGGAAATTGGAAAACTCGAGAGACTTCGCTGAATTTTAGTCCGAATTCGGAATTCACGCAAGTGTGAGACACACAAGCACAATGTCACAAGAGTCAAGACAGTCACGGCCGTTAATTCTTACAATGATTTAGGCGCGCATAATTACCTCACACACAACTACGAACACTGCTAATGCATAATTCCACCTAGTCAGCCGCTGGACCCAAAAGGGGTCTCCGCGGGGAATTTTATATCTAGAAGAGGCACATTGTCGAGGTGTAGGAAAAGTGCCAAAAGACTTAATAAATAAATAATAAATCATAGAGCGTTGGTCCAACCGTACTGGATCAAAGATGGCCTCTATACCTCGGCCGTTTTCTCCTCTAGTCCAGTAAATCCAGCAATCCAAAGTGATGTCTCCTGTGTGGCACCTTCTGGGAGGTGATATTAGCCGGTCGGAGCATTGTGCTCTGGCCCCTCTCACTCAGCCACCCATTCCGGATGACCTTAAACAAATATGTCTAGTTCTATCACACTCTTAACTCATCTTCTCTGTCTGTCTCTCATGGAACCTGCAATGGATACACCCACAATGCCAGTTCATTGGACTGGCATTGTGGGTGTTTCACTCTGAACTAAGTGGTCTGTAATGCGCTGTTGTGATCGGTGTCTGCTGCAGGTAGAGTGATTTTTGTAATAGAAAGCGCGACATGTGGCATCGTTACACCTATCTAACGATGCCCATTGGACGTTGTGTGATGCGCGGACATTGCGAATGACATACCGGCCGGACGGGGGCCATGTCACGCACCTTTTGAAAAACGCCAGGATTTAGTTGATAGGAAATATAAGTGCAGGGAGTGTATTCCTTATTTTCCAGGTTCTGTGAATAAATGACCAAATGTGACTGGCAGGTCTGAACGTTGGCCTGGCTAACTGTCAGTTTGATTGTCTGTCTACCCGTCCGCCTACCTGACTCACTGACTGACTGTCTGCCCGGCTGTTCGTCTGGTCTGTGAGGGTTAAGCACGAACAAGTTCGAATGTACGCAATACATAACAATGCCCTTTCTTCGGCGTTTACTTCCACGGGTCCCCCGGTAGACATTACACGCTGGCGTCACTTCGGGGTCCCAGTTGGGCCCTCCCCGTTTTGGGCAATTAAAGATGGGGGCGGACGTAAATCTGGAAGGTTTAGCAGCAAATGGCCTAAGGCGAGTCCGGCTCGGGAGACTAATCACCACGCGATCGGTTATATATAAGCGAGAGGCCTTAACTGGCCAAACTTATTCGGCCAATCCTTCCTTTTTTCCTTATAAAATGTCTGCTTTCTGTCTGTATGTCTGTCTGTCTGTCCGCTTATAACTTGAGAACCACTGAAACGATTTTAATGCAGTTTGCTTCTACGGATAGCTTGGTTCTTCCCATCAATTTATAGGTTACTTTTCATCACGTTAAATGGCTTATGAGGTTAGCAGAGAAGTCAAATATGAGAGCGGGCTGAGCCGCGGGCACAGCTAGTAATATTATAAAAGGCAACGCCTGTTTGTCACTGAATGTCTAATCGCTTGTCTGTCCGACTGACTGTTTGTCTGTCTGTCTAACTGACCGCCAGTCTGCCCGTCCATCTGTCTGTAACGGATAAATTCAAAAAGGGCTTAACAGTATTGGATTCAGTTTCCATCAATGTAATTAATATAAAATATAAAGCCTGTCTGTCTGTCTGGCTAACTGTCAGTTTGGCCGTCTGTCTACCCGTCCGCCTACCTGACTCACTGACTGACTGTCTGCCTGGCTGTCTGTCTGGCTGTCTGTCTGTGAGAGTTAAACACGAAAACGGCTGAACCGATTTAGATTCAGTTTTCACAGATTTAATGTGGCACATGTCCGGACAGTAATAGGCTCCTATCATAGCGATATAACCCCAAAGGGCTGAGCAGTGAACAAAAACCTTACTCGAGCGGGGGAAAAAATCGACCTCGCCAAATTAATCAACGCACGATGCGTGCGTGGTTCACTGAAAAAAAATGATTGTACTAAATAGTTTAGCTATTTTGCATTTTACTAACCTTTAGTAGCACACCTAAAGTTTAGCCTTATGAACAAAATATTTTGGGTAAGGTAAATTTAGTAAAACAGGTTTTCAGTTAATAAGTAGATAGATAGATAGATAGATAGATAGAAAATTCTTTATTGCTCCAGTAAACATTAAACAGTAACAATAACATTGGAAAATTTACATAAGGTGCAAAGGCGGACTTATCCCTTACAGAGATTTCTTACATTCAACCTTTGGATGTTTGAGATTCGATAATGTAGTGGAATGTAAGTAGGTAGTAGCAAAAGAGTTGCGTGACAATTGGAGATAAAAATAATAATAAGAATACTTATTAATACATACATATAATTACATGCTAGTAAAATATAAGCCATACATGTTTAATTCAAAATGTATGTTTATATTCTACTAATCAAATTTACTAAATAAATTTTTGCATAACTGTTCGGCTGGGATAGCTAACCTATTAGCTATGTACCTAAACAGTTTCAGTAAAATCATACTGAACCGTTTTCATACTGAAGAATTATTACCTATGCGTTTAGCAATCCCCACTGCATGAATTTCAGTAAATAACTTACACACATTTCTCTCAGTGAGAGATTTTTTTTTTTTTTTTTTTTTTATGGAAACTGACACGGTTGGCTACATCACCTACAACGTCCGTGATGTCAGCCCATAACACCGGGTGAACTAGGTGCCATGTCAGTGCTTCCCCCTTTGATCGTGCCGGCTACACTGAACTGGTCGGAAAACACAAACTATTTACATAGCCGTTTTTAACCGACGTTTCATTCAGTGCGGTGGTACCAACCCGGGCGGGTTAAACCCTACCACCAAGTAAGATTAGGAGGGAAGGGACCTACAGTTTTACGAGGAATCCGAACCTCGGTCAGCCTCCAACGGTCAGCGGTCACAAATCCAAGTACTGACCGCACCCAGCGTTGCTTAACATTCAATAGCGACAGTTGACTGTCTGCAACACTGAGCTATCGAGGCTGACAAATCGAGATATATGAAGGTAACGTAGCATTTAGTTCGCACTACAAAAAAGTCCCTGAGGCATAATATGCCCAACTTCTAAGCATAGTACGGAACGACTAATGTCGCGAGCGAAGCCGTAGGCAAAAGCTACTTAGGTTATATATAAGCTAGCGAGAGGTCCGAACTGTGCAAACTTCTTCGCCCACTATCATAACTTCACATAAACTTTATGGTGGTGTCCCAAATCGGACCCTTAACACTTTAACCGTGTTTCGGTTTTAATTAGCACAGTGTAGCCAGCACGAGTAAAGCTTAGCACTGGGTGGCACCTACTTACTACATACAACACTAATTAGGTTTTTAATAACATTGTTTAATATAATGAATTCAATATTCAACGGCTTTTACTCACAGATGTGGCTCGACTTTTCGGGCCAAGCTATGGTCCATCTTCATGCATGGGGATTAACCTCGTGTTTTGCGTGAAGGTGGACGGTTTCCACGTATGGACACTGGCTCCAGTTCAGTGTAGATGAACCAGGGGATGACCAGATGCACAGCGGGGGAAAGAACACGCACATCATCTACTTTGTCCTGGCAGGAACAACGTGTATGTAATTTTTTATTTTTTATGGAAACTGATACAGTTGGCTACATCGCCTACAACATCCGTGATGTCAGCCCATAACATCGGGTGAACTAGGTGCCATGTCAGTGCTTCCCTTCGGTCATGCCGGCTACACTGAACTGGACGGAAAACACAAACTATTTACATAGCCGTTTCGACCGACGACGTTTCATTCAGTGCAGTGGTACCAACCCGGGCGGGTTGAACCCTACCACCTAGTAAGGTAAGGGACCTACAGTTTTACGTGGAATTCGAACCGCGGTCAGCCTCCAACGGTCGACCGGTCACCCATCCAAGTACTGACCGCGCCCAGCGTTGCTTAACAATCAAAGGCAACATTCGACTGTCTGCACCACTGAGCTATCGAGGCTGATGAGTAATGTGCCGAAATCATGAATCTAGTACGTAAAGTCAGGAACGTCTGCTTGTTATTAAATAAACAAGAAACATGCTTAGGACGTTATCGTCAAGATAATTAACGCGAGAGCCTGCAGGCTCTATCTCGCAACGGTATCTCTATCGCGAGAGAGTCCTCGATTGAGTTCCCAATCGACGCGCCTTCGATCCGATCCGGCTCGGGGGACCATAAAACGTGCATCTAATGCGTGCCACCCACCACCGGGCTCTTCAACGCGGGTCAACTTCGAGCGCTTCGTGGTTTTATTGAATCAATTATTGCAGGGGTTTTCAAACTTCCTTATTAACTGGCACACGTTTTCACGTGTTACATTTATACTTTACTAGCTTTTGGCCGCGGCTTCGCTTCGCGTGACTTTTTGCTCACAGCTCAGGCCGCCGATGACGTAGCGTTATGATTTATGGCCTAAAACCATCATGACAGGTGACAGAGCGTAACAGTGAACACCGTATGTAAATCAATAAAGTGGTTATCGACGTACGTTACACGGCCGCCGCCGCCGCTCGCCCGTAGAAACTTGTATTTATCAATCAATACTAATAATAAATCTGTAATAAATCTGTAAGGGATGGTCATGGAGTAAGTTACTTTGTTTTATGAGATACTGCGTTTGTGGACTCTATGTATGATAATAAAACTACATTTGTTCGTCCATCTCTTAAACCGATGACCCGAATTCGATGAAACTTAGTACAAGCACATTTAACTATACGGGACACAGGATAGGATATCAAATTCACTTTCGGTTACGCTAACATGTGGCTCTCATACAAACGAATTGTTCCGCGCGCAGAAATAAAGGTACAGTAGCTAGCGGGATTACTTACTTTCTTGTTTTTAAATACGAATTTCACGCGAGCGAAGCCGCGGGCAAAAGCTAGTTAAGAATAAATCAATATCTACGTTTGAACATTTATACGCATCTTTATCAACACGCATGCTGCGAGCCGTCTGACGCAAATTATGTGCACATGTCAGACTATGTTGTGGGGGAAGTAAATTGCAACGTACGAGAACATCAGGTTATATACTCGTACTGTTAAGTTACGTGGGCTCCTAGCTTACCCATAACGAAGAGACAACAGACTACATGGCGCCCTTAGTCGCCGGAGGGCAGATCGATATTCGTGCAGTTTGTATGAGCTGTGTAAGGGTAGGGCACGAAAGCGTCAGTAGGTTATTGATAGGAGTTTTCATGATAGGATTTAGACAGGCGACCTATGATGTGGCTAGCAGCTAGCAGCAGTGCCCGAGCAGCACCTAAATTGCGTTTTACACAAAAGCAGCTTTTGTCTCGATTTAAGGGTCTACCTCCCTAAATTGTGCCTCTCACTCTAACAATGCGCGTTTTATTTTATTATGAAGAAATTATACAACTTATAAAAAAAAATCCACTGGGAGAAACATGCATGATAAAATTATTAATGCTTTTCAATAAAAATATTTGGTACTCCACAGTCCACATATAATAATAAAAAAAAAAACAAAAACTTAATAAACTTTTTTTTTTCAATTATTACATGTCGAGTACGAAATTTTTTTATTGAAAAACATTAATAATTTTATCATGCATGTGTCTCCCAGAGGATTTTTTTATAAGTTGTATAATTTCTTCATAATAAAATAAAATGTATGAAAAACGGCCAATTTAAAACGGTTAGACAGAGAGGGTAGATTTAGGAAGGAGCCCCCCTGTCAAAAGAACACTTTGTTCATCTATGAATTAACGCGACCATATGCATTAATGCAAGATTCCCACAACAGGTTCTGTATTATAACATCTGGTTCTGTAACATCTACAGGTATTTAATATTTATTTATATTACCTCTATTGAAAATTGTAACAACAACGCACGTAACCCGCGTAAGGAACTGCTCATCAACGGTTACGTCACCTTGAAATAGTCAGGGTGTACGTTACAGTCGGTCGCACATTACGCAGACGACTGAACGCTTCCTTAGCCGCGATTCAAAGCCCTTCCTTCCTCCGTCTTCCGCCGAGGACCTCCGTATCCGATGGGAGAAGTTGTGGGAACTCGCGGGAAGTCCGCGTGCGAATTGTGTGAGACGAATCCTTACGAGCGGAAGGCGATTCAGAGTAGTTGACGAATTGGGAAGCGATTCGTGTGTGAAACTGTAACAACTTGGGTTCTTGGTTCAACGCCGAAAACTTTTAGTGCACACCATTGATTTTATAGGGGGAGTCAGATGTACCGTCAGCGATGTTTTAAAGGTAACATGAAATTAGTCTTCAATTATGTCCTAAGATGGCGCCAGGAGTATCGAATTTGAATTAAATAATTATTATATTTTTAAATCTGCTAATTATAGAACGATGCTAAGTGGGAACAGCATAGTTAAATTTAAAGATTATTTTATATTAAGTAGAAATTTCAAAATAGTGTATTTTAAGGTTTTCATAATTTTTCCAATAAATATTTTCATGTTTTGTCAGTCCGTGAGCTTGGCGGATAAAATGTATAATTTCGCCGCTTCTGCATCATAGATGTCAGACCAAAGTTAAGTTGTCCTATTTGTCTATAGATGGCATGCCTATTTCTTATTATATTTTTAGTTGCCAAATACCAAGAGGGTGAGTTTAATGTCTTTGCCAAATACCCACCAACCAAACCTGCGTGCAATTCAAATACGCGCGTGCGGTTAGGATAAAGTGGAGATACCTTCTTTAAAATTATATTTTTTTACCTCACCACCTTTGAAAACGGAAACAAACACGATGGATTAAATATAATAATAATAATAAAAATCGTTAGCCATTTATAAGAAAATCGACCTCAACGAAATAATTTGTATGACAGCTACCCTTATTTTTTTTAATTAAAAAAAACTAAAAAAGGTACCCCTAGATTATCATTTCAAACTACTAAATACGAATTTTGAACGAAATCGGTTGAGCAGTTTAGGCACAAGGTCGCTGGACGGACACACACACACACACACACACACACATACATGTTTCTCAAAACCACTTTTTTGGGATCGTTGACAGATATATAGCCCAAATCTGTACTGTGTGGGGCCGGTACTTTAAAAGAATAGCCCCACTGCATCTCTCCCCGTGTATGTCGTAAAAGGCGACTAAGGGATATGACCCCCTTCTTATATTACTAGGTGGTAGGGTTTAACCCGCCCGGGTTGGTACCACCGCACTGAATGAAAGGTCGGTCCAAACGGCTATGTAAATAGTTTGTGTTTTCCGTCCAGTTCAGTGTAGTCGGCACGACCGAAGGGAAGCACTGACGTGGCACCAAGTTCACCCGGTGTTATGGGCTGACATCACGGATGTTGTAGGTGATGTAGCCAACCGTGTCAGTTTCAATAAAAAAAAAAAAAATCAGTCGCATTCTCAACTTCGACATTTTGGACGATCACAATACTTCCTTTCTCCTTACAGTCGCTCGAAAGTAAAAAGCCACCTCCATAGTTTTTAGCCGTTGCGGTAATTTATCGATCGACGCGCGACGTTCGCTTGTTTTGGAACACGCAAATGTTTGCGTGGAGCGTGCAGGCAAGCGATACGGGTTACTGCGCGTGGAAAAAGGATGACACAATATCGATGCGATCTCTTGAGACGGTCGGTTCTGTATTCACGCGATACGCACACTACCATAATCGCGGTGTCTCGTTTTAGTAATAGTTGAAGTATGAACAAAATGTCTTTGAGTATGAAGTAGGGAGTCCAGGCACCGAATTAAAAAAAGTTGAGTCCAGGGCTATTTTTTCCATCTACGATGCTGCTGGTGGTGTTATACCAAAGAGATTAAAAGAGGGTGGGTTTAATGTATTTGTGATAAGCTTTACAGAATATATAAGTCAATGATATTTTATATAAAATTGTAAAATTGTAGATTTTACCGACGACGACACGACAACGAATAAAATAAAAAAATAGTAAATCTGATTTAAATGCAAAATTGATAATAAACCATCGCTTCTCTTATATTCTCTATCTTTTTCGGGAGGAAGGAAGGGATTCCTTCCTCGCCCATCTCTCACTCACCTCTCTCCCGGTCTTCTCTCCTCGATCCCGCCTTCCTCCCCTCCTTCCCCTCACCCTTCACGGACCCCCTCTTTGCCACCTTCCCTTTCGCCCATTCCCTCCCTCTCTCCCTACTTCCCTTCCTCCCCTCATGTCGCCCCTCCTTCCCATCACCCTCGCATTCCATTCCTCCCCTACTACCCCTCATCCTGTCCGCAACCCCCTCTTACCCCGCCCCTTCCCCCTTTCAACCTCTCACTCCCTCGATATCCATTCCTCCTCGTTCCCTCTACTACCTCCCTCCCCCACACCTACCCTCATTCACTAACCCTTCCTCCCTCCATACCTCTCCTCCTCTTCTTCTTTTTTTTATGGAAACTGACATGGTTGGATACATCACCTACAACATCCGTGATGTCGGACATGTCGTGCCGGCTATACTGAACTGGACGAAAAAAAACGAAAAAACTATTTACATCAAATCTCTTTGATTTACATAGCCGTTTCGACATACGTTTTATTCAGTGCGGTGGTACCAACCCTAGTAAGGTAAGAAGGGAAGGGTGCTACAGTTTTACGTGGAATCCGAACCACGGTCAGCCTCAAATGGTCGAGCGGTCACCCATCCAAGTGTTGACCGCGCCCAGGGTTGCCTGCACCACTGAGCTACCCAGGCTGACAAACGTACCTCCCACCCACTCCCCCTTCTTTTCTCTCCCCCTTCCTCTTCCTGACCATTATTCATTATTTCTTACCAAAAGCAGTAACTATTGAGTAATCTGTGCCAAAAGCCTAGATAATAAATTTTCATATCCTTACCTAGAGAAATCATGGATTCCCCATACAAAAACTTTCACCCCTATTTCACCCCTTATTTTTAGGTTTCCGTATCCCTGTACGGAAGCCTATTACTAAGCCTCCGCAGTCTGTCTGTCCGTCCGTCCGTTTGTCTATCCGAGGGCTGTATCTCTTGAACCGTAATAGGAAGCCCGTTGAAATTTTCACAGAATATGTGTTACTATAGCGGATATAACAACAAATAAGCGGAGCTAGGTACAACCCAAGTACAACCAAAGAGTTTGTAAATTCTTTGGACCGGAGTAAAACCGCAAACAGGAAATTACAATCTTACACGTTCAACGCCACATGAAAAATCCAGTATTTCCGTTTGGGCCACGGGGCTCACCGCTCACCGGTGAGCCTTTCCTTACTGAACCATTCAGGGCATGGGGGTCACCGGTGAGCCGCGTGAGAGGGCCTACGTAAACGCTTCCTACAAGCCACAGAGCGCAGCTACAAAGCCAATATGGAAGTGAGCCGCATGGCCTTGTAGTCGAAGCGGACGGCGTGGTTTTCAAATCCAATAGAAACTTGTAGTTTTTTATTAAGTTAATTGTAACGATGCTAGGGCTGCTCTTAACGATAAGGTAGAAAATAATATTTGTATTAATAGAATTAATAAAACCAGAAAATAATAAGAAAATATTCGTCAAAATAAAAATGAACATAAAATTTTCTTCATTGCCAAATAAGAAGACATTATTTATTACGAAAATAATTTATGAAATTGAACAAAACAAAATATTTATGAAATTGAACAATCACAACATTATCACACTTCTTCAAAGGGTTTAACCATAAACAATAAAGAATTATCCGTGAGTCATGTTAAAACAAGGCAAACAAAGGAATGGTTTAGTTGGGCTGCTTTGGCAATAAGTGGATACTTTTTTCGACTTGGTTTTAGCCTGTTTGCTACCCATTATTGGTACGTTCTTTGCATAACATTGGTGACATGTTCTTCTCACTTTTCTGGCCAATCCCTCTTTCCTTTCCAGAGTGTGTTTCATTCTCTTCCGTCTTTCTATATGCATTTCATAGTCGCTATCCTCACTCTCCGACAAAAGAATTCGACAGCATCTTCTTTTCGTTGGTTGAACTACGTCTTCATAGAATCTATTCCGAAACTACGGTTCAGAAGATCTATCTCGATGTTTTCTAACTGCGTTAGCGCTTCTTGTGTTAACTCGAAATCTTCAAAATAATCATTTTTGGCGAGAAAAGCGTAAAACATCCTCAATTGTCGACGCAGCCGGACCGGGATTGATCGCTGCGTCCGCGGCGCGCGCGCAACGGGTGGGCCGCGGCGTGACCCCGCGGCCCCAGCCAACAGAAAAATACAAATCCTTCATAGGAGGCCACACGATCCACCCGTGAGCCTTCTGCTATATCTCGAAAATTAGACGGTAAAAGTAGCAAATTTTTATTTTCCTTACAAATTACCGCATTTTATAAACTTTGTGATGAAAATCTCAAGTTGATGAAAATTACGGATATAATGAGTTTGGCTTGGCCCGAACCGAAAAGTACGCTAGGCCCACCGGTGGGTCGTATGGCGTTCAACGTGTTAATTGTGGGCTGATTTTGAAAATTCTTTTTTTGTTTGGTAGGTCATACTTCAGAGGTGCTCCCATTGAAATTTTATTGAAATTGATTGAGCGGTTTATGAAAAAGCAACAAAATACTATTGGTGTGTGGTTACCTTCAGCAAAACTTTTGTGATGTGGGCTTTTTCAGCAATTTGCAGTTTGACACATGGCGAATAATTCTGTACCACTTCAACCGATTTCGATTATTCGATTTCGATTATTGTTTTTTATGTAATATTGTTTTAAAAATATAAAACCGACTTAAAAAAAATAAACTAGAACTAAAAAGTATTAAATAGGTAGAATAGGTACCTAATATTTTGAAATTTTCTCTGTCATTGTATTGAAATACATGAATCGATATTGTCATTCATATTCGGACCCTTGTTTCATGAATATTCTAAATTTGAAATCTTTTCCGACCGGCCAGATGCGTTTAATATATTATAATACGAGTACGAGTACCATCGAGCTGGTCTGATGATGGAGACGGAAGGTGGCCATAGGAACTCCTAAACTACACATGATAAACCCATCGTGTTTGGGCTCGTTGAATTTGTCATCACGAGCAATTTACTTTAGACCTAGGAGATTCTCAATTCGACGGTATGTTTTCTTTTTTTGGATGTTTGTTACGCGATTACTCCGTCAATTATTGTGGGCCGATTTTGAAAATTCTTTTTTTTTGTTTGAAAGGGGATAACCATGACGTGGTTCCATTTTAATTTGGTCGAGATCAGACTGGAAAGCGAGGCGGAATCGCGAGGCCGAAGGTCGAGCGATTCCGCCGAGTACATTAATAGCAAAAAATTCCAAAAAAAACTGTGAAATAAAAAACTATTTAAAAAAATATATAAAAACCGCCTTCAAAAATGTATGAAATAAAAAAAATCGAACCCTAGAGTTGAAGGCGGTGCTAAAGCAAGCAAAAATGATACATGAAAGAAAACATGCGTGGATGATATCCTTTGTGATTTGTGTAGCCTTCTTTAGCACCGCCTTCAACTCTAGGGTTCGATTTTTTTAATTTCATAAATTTTTTAAGGCAGTTTTCATATTTTTTTTTACATACAATGCTGACATTATTAGAATGAAGAGTGACGAGTATTTGTTTAACTGTTCAACTAAATAAATACGTTCTATCCACAGAGCACGGAATACCGCGCGCGCGCGCGCGGGGGTATTCCGTGCTCTGTGTGGATCTATCTATTAAAAGCGCACAAACAGGAAATTACAATCATAATAATATTTTGTTCCGTATACCAAATAATTTTCAAAACATTTTTTTATTTTATTTAATTTGATTATGACAATTAAACTAACACTTCTTGTGTTAGTTTAATTGTAAATTGTCATAATTTTATTATTCAAATATAATTAAAAATTTTGGAATTTACATAAATAATGTTCTTTATAAATATAAATGAAAGCGCCATCTTTTGTCTAGTAGCAGTAATTCTACAGCCTAGTGACAATTAAAGGTACCTAGATACATGTTGTATTTCAACTAGATAGCGCCCTTAGTATAGAAGTATTAACAAACATTAACGCCACCTGTTTGTTTTACGACAACATCAAGAAAAATTATTAACGCCCTCTGTTGGTTTTACGATTTACAACGTTACCAAATTTGTTATATGGAGTGGTCTATCTGTCCCGACAGGGTTATAAAATCAATGGTGCACACGTATAAAAAGAACGGTGGCGAAGTTGAAAAAAAAATTGCGTTCTCTATTCCATACAAATATGATAATTTCCGGAGGAGCGATATCACCCGAATTGTCCAAACATTTTAATAACAAAAGTATGAACGGTCACCGATAGATGGCGAGATACATGCCAGTGCGACTCTAAAGTAAAATAATAAATAATAAAAAGCGACCATTTATGTGGTACTGAAACCTCGGTGCGCGAATTCGACTAGCACTTGGCCGGTTTTAAGTATCCAAATGATCCGATGATTGCGTAATGTGCCCCGGGGGCCCCATGAGAGGACTCGTCAGCTGCGCGTGAGCTGTTATTTTCCTAATTAATTGTCTTACCTTTATTAAGTAGTCACCTACTTGTACACTAGTGCAATTACGAACTGGTCTAAAAAGAATAAACCCGGTTCTAACAAAGATTCGAAATAAACACTGAAAAGCATACAGGGTTTCACGAAATCCTAAAATAAAATGCTCTAATTGTGATCGAAAAAACTTGACCCTGCGGAACAATTGGTGGCGTGTTGTCTCCACTACTCTTCGCAATTTTTATAAATTTTGTCTCCAAACTCTTAGTTTCTTTCTACCACTTGTATGCCGATGACTTACAGCTATATCTGGGAGGTAGTACTGACGACATAGCTGGAATCATTGATGTGATCAATGCTGATCTGGCCACCATTTTTGGCTGGACCAGATCCTTTGGACTCATCGTGAATCCGAATAAGTCTCAGGTAATGATTGCCGGAAGTCCTCGACTACTATCGAGGATTGACCGCGCTTCGTTGCCTGAGATTATGTACAACGGTACTGCCATACCATACGCTAGGGTTGTCAAAAACCTGGGAATCCTTATGGATGACACGCTATCTTGGCAGGCTCAGGTCAACGAGGTCAGTCGAAAAGTCTATGCTGCGGCGCACTCCCTGAGACGGCTTCAGAACCTTCTTCCGACCACTACAAAGACAATTCTAGCACAATCGTTGCTTCTCCCCATTCTTGATTATGCAGATGTATGTTACCTGGACGTTACTGAGGAACTCCTGGACAAGCTTGAGCGTCTGCAAAACATGTGTATACGATTCATTTTCGGACTACGCAAGTACGACCATGTTTCAGAATATCGCAGACGTCTCAAATGGCTCCCAATCCGTTACCGCAGGAATTCCCACATTCTTAGTCTTCTTTACTCTTGTCTTAACAACCCCTCTGCCCCCGAGTATCTATCTTCCCGTTTTCAGAACCTATCTTCTCACGGTGTCCCACTTCGGTCTAGTCCTGACAATATTTTAGCTATCTCCTCTCATAAAACTGGTTTTTATACGAACTCATTTTCTGTTCACGCAGCTCGACTGTGGAATTCACTACCACACTTTATCCGACATTGTAAATCGCTTCCCTTATTAAAAAAAAACCTAAAACTGTATTACCTCCGTCAATGTGAAGTAAAAACCTAAAAAACAAAAACCACTTTTGTTTCATACTTACCTGGTTGGACATGTATGTATGTATGTATATTTATTTTTATATAATATCCTATATATTTAGTAATTTATATGTATTAAACATGTACCTATGGCTTATATTTTACTAGCATGTACTTATATGTATGTATTAATAAGTATTCTTATTATTATTTTTATCTTCAATTGTCACGCAACTCTTTTGGTACTACCTACTTACATTCCACTATATTATCGAATCTCAAACATACAAAGGTTGACTGTAAGAAATCTCTGTAAGGGATAAGTCCGCCTTTGCACCTTATGTAAATTTTCCAATGTATTTGTTACTGTTTAATGTTTACTGGAGCAATAAAGAATTTTCTATCTATCTATCTAACAATTTTCAACCCAAAAACTAAAAATTTCCTTAAAACAAACTGGCGCAAATGCACAATTTCTATCCCGCGACCCCTGGTCGTCACAGCACCACCGCTAAGCCGTCTGGGACACGACTCGTCACTCCCCCGGCTCCGCTAAGCTGACCCCCGACTTGAGACAGACTATTGTGCTTACATGAGTCCACTTTCTGCTAGTTTTCGGTCTCTTTTCTCGGTCAGTACAGCATTATGTATGAGTGTAAAAATGGCGTCACAAAGATGCGGCAGAGGTGTTCTTTATTCTTTATTAATCATTCGTATGGTAGTACGCACTACGCTTGAATTTGCCATCTTTAGTTTTTACAATCCGGTTCGATTACATCCACAAAGAAGAGCCGACAAGAAACTTCGCAGGGATTTTTCTTAACGTCTTCGATTCCAATACATTGTGTGTGACTAGCTACACAATATACACCGCTTACAGTTATAAGATACAGTTTTAGAGCTAGAATAACTATAGTTTAAGCTTGATAATTCTGACATAAAATCAAAAGTAAAAGTAAAAAGGTGTGTCCGACCATGGCACATGGAAGATAAGTCCTTGCCTGTCCCATTGGTAAGTACTGTTTACTCGAAGAAATAGCATTTTGAAATTTTGCAGCAGGTGTAAATTGCTGTGTCCCTTTCTTTGCGCTTTACTGGGTGGCGATAGGCTCAAATTGTAGCCGACTGACTCGGTACGACCGTAGTGAACGAGAAATGGCTACATAGCAGCCTCGGCTGTGTTCAACTCTAATAGCCAGCAGTCAAAAGTCTTGCACCTTCTCGGTGGCGATATTGGCTGGTCAGAGCAGATGGTCTGCATAGCCCCTCTGATTCAGCCACCCATACCGGATTGTGTAAAAACCCGCCTTCTCTCGGTGCAGTTATATCAGTGTACAGTTGCTTTCACGTGTCATGAGCACACTTTTCATTGGTCGGTTTGACGGGATGTGACGTCGACGGCGCCGACGCGATTGGTTCGTCAATACGCACTACGCTTATTGTCGCCTATTGGGCTCACACGCGTCGTTCGACTACTATACACTTGCGTGCAGTGTTAGTCCACTGTCCATTTGTGCTCATGACTCGTGAAAGCAACTGTAGATACACATATTATACCAAAAAAATTACAACTCAACCATTATTGTAGGTGACCGTTGTCCAAAAAAACCTGTCAACTTTCATTTAAATGTAGCTGAGGCAAGCAGCTCTGGCCAATTCCCTTATCCTGGTCAACCCTTATAAATGCCAGTATATATTCTAAATTATGTTGAAACTGTGAAATCTGCAAAATTTTTTTAGGTCCAAACAGAAAAGTGACCCGTGTACAAAATATCACACCAGCCCATTTTACCAACAAGCATCGTACGCAAAAATGTAACCATCTATAATAAAAATTCGTCCCCCATCTCAGCGATTACAAAAGTTGGAATAATTCTGACCCCCGGCTTCGTTTGTTTTCGCCCCCTAAGCCGCTAGGCCGCGCTTACACGACTCGCCACTCGGTGGCTTGGCAGAGCGTCTACTTCAGATATCGCTGTGGAGCGCTTACATGAGGCCAACTTCGTGGAGGATTAGATTGTCTCCTCTGTATCAAGTTAATGGTTTTCTGAATGGAACTTGAATAAGGCGAAATATAATAAAAAAATATGTGTGTTTTTTTATTATTTCTAATGTGCATAATGGTTTATTGTTTATTTAGCATCTATTGGCAGTACACTGCGCTCAGATTTGTATCATATTTACATTGTAACATTCTGCTAGTTCAATTATCACAGCGAAGAATAACTGACAAGAAACTTCACTGGAATTTTTCCTCCCTCAACCATATAATAGGGTGGGAAACGACCCGGACCAAGTGTCACCGTAAGCAAAGACCTTAAACCGATTATTATTTTTATTATAATATATATAATAAAAATAACAAAGTAAGATAAGGGACGTTGAAAATCTGAAAACGCATAACACTCATTGCGGGTAAGTCACACACACAGTTCGGTATACCACAAAAATCCCACACGCTCGGGCAAAGAGTAAGCCGACAGACAGAGGAAGGCAGAGGGAAGGGAAGCGGCCAGACCTGCCGACGACGGGGAGGGGAGGGGGGGGGGGGGGGGGGGGGCGGTGAAGTGGGCCAGAACCCCGCAGCTCGGGGTTGAAAGTTTCGCTGACCGGTGACCGCATTCACCCTTCGTTGGGGCTTGATAGATAGATTCATTCATACATAGATTCATTAATCATTAGCGATCTATTTTTTTTTTCAACTACTGTTAGCGCGCACGTTCGTGGCCTCTGCGGGCGGTGGCCGATAGATCTTTAAACGATTATCCCTGTTTTGTCTTCGTACTTCAACCACAAAACCTTATTAGATAAATAATTTAATGTCATAAATAAAAAAGAGTTTCGTAAATGTCGTTACTTTCAGAGAATGACTCACAACACTATACATCCCATTCTCGCTTTCCTGCCAGAGGCCACGAACGTACGCGCTGACTGTACACTGTCTACGATGTCCGCTTATAGTCCATTCGGTTCCCGCCTGAAATAGGTGCCATACCAGTGCTTCCCTTAAAAATTAGACTTACAACACACCACATATCTACTAGATGAGCCTTTCTCGTACATCACTGCCGAAAAAGCATGCCACCGAACAAACCAGCTTGTAAGCTGAGTTCAAAATGATTCTCAGTGGGGTAGGCAGAGACGACGAATCTTCACGTGCCACGATCTTGAGTCCTGACACCCCTGTGCCGCCTCTTCCACTCTCATAATGTTGTTCATAAAAGCTCGTCAGTTACCGGTATTACGCGCGTTTCCATTTAAGCAACCAGTACACGATTAATATTCTTGTCAGTATTACTAATACTGATAGAAAGTACTCTGTGGGGTCTGTACTTAGAAATAGTAGCTCCACTGCATTTCTCTCCTCGTTCATGAATGTCGTAAAAGGCGACTAAGGGATAAGGACAAGGTGTCGTGCTAAAGGTCGACGGGCCAGCCAACTATCACCTTGGCACGGTTCTTCCACCGAGTCATGCCGCTGGTAGGTAGGTATTCGTGCCTTACTTGCTTCTTGATAGTAATCTTGTCCTAATACATTGCTAAACGTTTTGGTCGGTATTGTGCTGTAATTTTCAAGAGTGCTTGCAGCACAACACCGATTACTCTACTTTCACCGATTGTCTGAAAACAGCGTGTGGTATGTATGTATGTAAAATATAATTACCGTGTAATGCACGTTGCTGGCGAGAACAGTGGACTGTATGAAATATTTTAATAATTTGAAAAGAAAATGAAGCTGATGCCGACACTTAAAAATAATACGCCGTGCATTTATTTTCCTTTCTATATTCAGCACGGCTGAAGATTGGTTTAGAACATTTTTTGAAGAGAGCAATATTTGACATTTTTGTTATTTTCACGTTTTTCACGCAGGCGCGCTGGTCGCTCTTTTATTTGCAGCGCCATCATGTGCTCGACTGATGGATAGGATGTTTTACAGGATTGGCTTAAAATTCAACACACGTACTGACTGTATTGACATAGCGTATAGATATGGAGAGAAAACAATGTCAGTATTTCATCATTACTGCCTAACAGTATTACTGGCAATAATATTGATCGTGTACGGGCTCCCTTAGTTAGATCAAATATATAGCCCAGTTTTCCTTCCTTCACGGGCAGACTGACCGGCCGGCCAGGGCAAACTGGGTGAAGGTTCCCCCCCCCTCGGGGCGGAAAGTTCGGTCGGCCCGCACCGACGACAGCCTCGCCCGACGGGGCATTACAATTCAGGGCGTGAATCGTTACTACACTATCGAATTGTGACTAGACGGAACGAACGGAATGTATTTTTATGACTTGATATGAGCGTGAGATGGTTGGCTACATCACCTGCTATCTTGCTTCCAACTAGAGCTGCTTCACCGTTCGGAGCCGGTGTAAAACTGTAAGTCCCTTCCCTTGCCCCTTACTAGGTGGCAGGCTCAAATTGTAGCCGACTGGGTTTCTACCGCCGTACTGGATGTAAGATGGCCGCATAGCAGCCTCGGCTGTTATGCGGCCATCTTAGAAAAAAGAAAAACTGAAATTGACAGAGGAAATTATAAAAACACATGGAAGTATGTAAATTATTTCCTATACGAAAACCTAAAAAAAGTCTACATTTCAAGTCCACAATCCAAACTTTCAGCCATTCCAAATAATATCAATACTAATAATAAATCTGTAAGGGATAGGCATGGATGGAGTAGGTAAATTACTTTTGTTCTATCTTCACCATTAGTTTTTGTTTTGATATAGTTTTAGTTTTGTTTGTTATAGTCTATATTTTCTACTTTTTTTTTTAACTTAGTTTAGTATTGTATGCTCATGGGTCCTGATTCGTGCCAACTCGTCCACTGTCCACCTATCATGCCCTGTTCCTTTCCTTGCCTCTCTGTCACCAAATTTTCTCCATTATTTTACCTACCCTCAAATCGGCAGCAAGCCTCACTTTAGATTTTTCGCAACTTTGAGGGTAGCTCGCAATACCGCACTCCCAAGATCGACCTAGAGGTGACTGCTTCGTTTTTCACCCCATCACGGAAGAACAGCACTGAACGAATGGATTTTACGAGCTGACTGCAGCAGCTAACCCAGTGCGCAATAAGTACTAAATAGTCCTACCTGGATCAAGCAACGATTTCGGGAAGGAGCCTCGCCATCGATTTACAGTCCACTCAGAACACCACACAGCACCGCTCTGCCGCGTCACCGGGTAAGCTGTCGATTCCTTTTTTTTTACCCATCCCCAACACCTCGTCCTACAGTTGGATGAAGTTGGCACATGTTTTGGTCCATTCGAGTATCGGATTTAGAAATTTGGTAATTTTAGCAGTCAGCTTTTAACTCTTCCTCAACCTAGAATAGCTAGTAGATACACTATAGAATAAATAGATAGATGCATCAGTCTATCCAGTCACCTAACTATTACTTATTTCATAGTAGATCTTGTACTGGAAATTCTCAGTATAAAGAACAAGCCATTACAGTTGTTCTTTCCTCTAGATTTTAGATAACTAGGTAGGTAACTCTCACTAAAGAGTGCGTCTTTATAGGTTGCATAACGAGCGAGAGACAAAAAAAAAACTTTCCAATCAAAATACCTACATACATTTTCATTCCCAGACAAACCATCGTGTAGCAGCCCATTCATTAACACATAGACAATTAAGTAATTAGTTCTTTCATCAAATTTGAATAATTTTTTATGTTAGTCTTGTTTCCGTTTATTACGATTTGTTGGGGCGACGATTTGCGGCGGAACGTGAGTTCTAGCTACTTTCTTTCAAGCACTGCAATCTCACTTTCCGACATATCGTGCTCAGCGCGACCGTACCACAAGGACGCTGGAACGCCTGTTCCTGCTGCGCTCAGTTACTTGTAATAGCTTTGTGCGCGGTCGCCGGAACGCAGCTGAAAGTGCGAGCGATCCGAGCGAGCGTGAATACAACGCGACACTTGTTGCCTGAGCCTGATCCACCTATTAAATGTTCTGTGCCTGATCTGTCAGTCAGGCAGGTGCATATTAGTAATCTGTGGTCAGGGTGTTTCTTGCTGTGGTTCGTCGCACGTAGTAATAACAAAACATTTCATTGGTTTCACCGGTTGGTTTCTTTCTCCTTTCGTGTGTACTTACAATTGTGCTGTGCTTGTGATTGTGCTCAATTGGTGCTGAAGTAATGAAAAATGAAGTGTTGTTGCCTTTTATTCATGCATCACATGGTATTCATAGAACAGTCCGTATACAGTGAGATTTAGTAGGTAAGTAATTCGCTTAGTTATCCGAACATTAGTAGTATTAGATAATACAAACAGTAAACTTCTTGCATTCCCTTAGTTTGTAACTCACGCAGCTGCCCAGGCATACCAGTCGGTGCCTCTGTAAATGCACTCTTAGAAGAAGTGTCCGCGAACACGATGGCGGCGTCGATTAAAACATTGATCACCAAACGTGATACTTTCCTGAAGAGGGTGAAGGATACCTTAGCGATCGGCTTAGAAGTAGCGCAAAACCCCGACCGACTAGGTTTTTTCGTATTACGATGCTCGCGTATCGAGACCGAGTCTGGCGCGTTCGACGATGCACATTTTAGAATTGTTAGTTCACTACCCGAGGCAGATGTGGCGTCACTGGCGACGCAGGACACCATTCGCGTCGAGTACGATAATACCTACTTTGAAGTAATGGCATTGTTGGAAAAATTATCCCCGCCGAAGCGGGAAGCGACGGGCTCCCTCACTGACTCCGCGGGCCGGGACAAGCCCACTAATATAAAGCTGCCCAAGGTCTTGCTGCCCCAGTTCAAAGGGGATTTTAAATCATGGCCCACATTCATCGATCTGTTCAATAGCATGGTTCATCAAAATAGATCACTAACACACATTGAGCGATTTCAATACTTGATGTCGTGCTTGAGCGGTGAACCGCTCGCACTATTAAAATCATTCTCCATTTCAGGCAGCAACTATAAGGATGCATACGATGCGTTGGTTGCGCGCTACCAAAGTAAACGCAAGTTAGCGTTCACCTACTGGGAGGAAATACGCAATGTCACCTTGAAATCCCAGACCGCTTCCGAACTTCGCCGAGTGCTAGACACTTTCAATGAAAACTTAGCTATGCTACGGAACCTGGGTCTTCCTGTCAATCAGTGGGATTTTGTTCTATTTCACACTATGCTCATCAAATTGAATCAAAAAACACGAGAACGATTTGAAGTGCAACATGTGTCAGACGAAATACCTACTTATAAAATGTTGTCAAACTTTGTTGAAAATCAATGTCGTGCATTAGAGTTGTCCAAAAGTGAATCGGCAAATGTAGGGGAAGAACGTAGTCGTAATAAACCCAGTCACTACGCATCCTTAGTAGTCAAGGCTGCAGATACAAATAGTCGATGCCCGGTGTGTGAGGGCCAGGCCCACTCTCTTAGTTCTTGTGAACAATTTCTGGCTAAGTCACCCCAGGACAGATACAGCGTAGCCCGAGAACGTAAAGCCTGCCTCAATTGTCTTAGATTCAATCACTCCATTAAAGATTGTAATTCGCGTTATAACTGCAGCAAGTGCCGAGTCCGTCATCACACCCTCCTACACTTTGGTGAGCGAGATGCCGGAATGTGTACCGTTCAAGGTGGTACAGGTCATGATTTGTCTGTTAGTTCTCCACTACCGCCCGAGCAGAGTGCCAGTGATGTCGTTAGTGTGCTAACCAACACACTCGCCGGCAAGTCAGTAGTTCTCCTAGCCACCGTGCAACTAGAAGTGTTGGATTCCCGCGGCCGGTACCAAACTGTTCGCGCATTACTGGACAGTGGAAGTCAGGCGAACTTTATAACACGTCGCTGTGTTCAGCGTTTAGGTCTTCGGAGTACTAAAACATCCACTCCGGTATTCGGCCTAGGTGAAGCCTCAGCGCTCACCTCTGATACAGTATCTTGTACGATACGGTCTAAGCAGCCAAGTTCGAGCGTTACACCAATGATAGATGCATTTGTGCTACCAAAAATATGCGGAGATTTACCTTCTACTGCAATCTCTTCTCAAGCATTAGAACACCTATGCTATTTGAATCTTGCAGACACCAACTATCATACACCCGGCGGCATAGACGTATTGTTGGGAGCGGAGGAGTTCGTTCGCTCTCTCTTGCCTGGGAAAATCGAAGGAAAGGCTGGTGAGCCCACCGCCATAAATACCACATATGGATGGGTGTTAATGGGCAGGGTGGACTGCCAGGTTTCCACTACCGTAAATTCATTCTTTGTATCTACTGAGAACTCCCTAGAAGAAACAGTGAAAAAATTTTGGGAACTAGAAGATGTACCCGCTCGTCTTCACTTAGATATGGATAATGACCCTTGCGAGATAAATTTCAAAACAACGCATTCGAGGGATAGTTCTGGTCGCTTTACAGTATCACTACCTTTTTCTGAAGAAGATCCGTCCTTCATTGGTTCAAGGGCGGTTGCACTTAGACGTTTTATGTCATTAGAAAAACGCTTGCTGTGTGACCAAAGCTTGTACCACGATTACTGTGACTTCATGCGTGATTATTTGAATAGTAACCATATGGAACCAGTCGATACCAAATCCGCAGATAGCGAACGATGCTATTACATACCTCATCATGGTGTAGTAAAGCAGGACAACGGTTCAACTAAATTACGCGTAGTGTTTGATGCAAGTGCGAAGGCCCCACAAGGTCACTCGCTGAACGACACCCTGTTGGTGGGTCCGAAATTGCAAAATGACATTGTTTCAATTGTCTTTAAATTTCGGTTTCACGCTGTAGCCTTCACTGCCGACGTGAAGCAAATGTATCGGCAGATACTAGTAGTAGAAAAACATAGAGATTATCAACGAATATTGTGGAGATTCTCTCCATACGACCCAATACAGGAATTTAGACTCAATACTGTGACCTATGGTGTGTCATCATCTCCATTTTTGGCGTTACGAACAATCAAGCAACTAGCATTTGACCACAAGGATAGATACCCGATAGCTGCCAAAATAGTCAATACAGACGTTTACGTCGATGACATAGTGACAGGTAGCGATTCTATTGAAACCGCCGCCGACCTCCAGTCCCAACTGATCGGGTTACTGGGTAGAGGGCGCCTAGAACTCCGCAAATGGGCCAGCAGCCACCCGGAGCTGTTAGAGAACGTCGACCCAAATCATTGTCACCCAAACGCCTTGGCCTTTGACGATGAAAATAGTGTTTTAAAAATCTTAGGCTTGATTTGGTGTCCCACTTTCGATTGCTTCTCATTCAGTGTGAATACTAAAGACCAAATTTGCACAAAGAGAATTGTTTTGTCAGACTTAGCACGTATTTTCGATGTCCTCGGTTTCTTGGTACCAGTAACATTTAAATTGAAATCCATGATACAGAGGCTATGGTCGGCTGGGCTCAAGTGGGATGATCAGGCTCCCCCTGACATTTCGGAAACATGGTTTCAGTATAAACAAGAGATGCCTCTTCTGTCTGACCTACGCATCCCACGCAGAGTAACCCTGGAAATAGAGTGTACATATGACGTGCACGCCTTCTGTGATGCATCCGAGCGAGGTTTCGCTGCGGTTGTCTATCTGAGGTCTATCGCGCTCCATACTGGGGCTATAGATGTCAAATTCTTATGCGCTCGATCAAAGGTAGCCCCACTGAAACAAATCACTTTACCGAGACTAGAGTTGTGCGGAGCCGTGCTCCTAGCAGACATATTACAATTTGTCAAATCGTCATTACCAGAAAACTTACCGATTAACAAAATATGGGCATGGTCTGATTCGCGAATAACGCTAGCTTGGATAGCTTCACCATCGACCCGCTGGAAAACGTTTGTCTCCAATCGAGTGAGTCATATTCAAAGTATAATCGGAACGGATTCGTGGCGCCACGTCCGCTCTGAGCATAATCCCAGCGATTGTGGGACGCGAGGGCTCTCACCCGCGGAACTTGTGACGAACACGCTATGGTGGGCGGGACCCGCTTGGCTGAGGACACCCGAGTCGGAGTGGCCATCCACACAGAACGTAGACAAACCTCTAGATGAAATGATTCTGGTTGAGGAAAGAAAATCATTCATGTCACTGATTGTTACTCATGGAGAAATAGTAGAAGGACTGTTGGAAAGATTTTCATCTCTATCCAAAATTAGAAGGATAATCGCTCACATCTGTCGTTTTTCACATAATGCACGGAACACTCCAACCCGACGGGATGGTGCACTAAAATCACTTGAAATCTCGGAGGCATCCACGATAGTAATCAAATGCATCCAAGCAAAAGCATTTGAGGAGGACCTAGAGAAACTAGCGACTGGAAAATCTATATCTAAGGAGTTGCGCAAGCTGACTCCCTTTGTTGATAATAGAGGGGTGCTGAGAGTAGGAGGTCGTCTCCGTCATACGACTTTACCGTATGATAAGAAACACCCGGCACTATTACCCCGTAAACATCGACTCACTGACCTCATCATCGAGGAAGCGCATATTGGCAATCTGCACCCCGGACTCCAGCAGGTCCACCATCTGATCTCGCAAAATTTCTGGATACTATCTGCCAAACGAGCCATTCGGCACGTGTTGTCCAATTGTAACAAGTGTTACCGCGCCAATCCGAAACCACTGCAGCCACTCATGGGAGAGTTGCCCGCGTCTCGTGTGCAGCAGTTAAAGAGCTTCCAGTGTGCTGGAGTGGATTATTGTGGCCCATTTACCACGGCTGTCACTCGAGGTAGAGGTACCCGGACGACTAAATCCTATATCTGTTTATTCGTCTGCTTTACAACTAAAGCAATTCATATAGAGCTCGCTTCCAATTTAACCACAGAGGCCTTCGTGGCAGCTCTTAAGCGTTTTATAGCTAGACGCGGTCGCTGCACGAAAATTGTTTGCGATAACGGGACCAATTTTGTAGGCGCGCATCGTCAGCTTAAACAAATAATGGAAGCTGGTTGTGAGCAGGAAAACATCGACTTTTCTTTCATACCGCCTTCGGCCCCGCACATGGGTGGTTTGTGGGAACGATCTAATCGTAGTGTTAAAACACACTTACATAGGGTGATAGGCAACCAAATTCTTACATTTGAGGAGTTTTATACTTTATTAGTTCAAATAGAGGCCGTGCTTAATTCACGACCCCTGTATCCTATTAGCTCCGACCCTAACGACTTAGATGCTTTAACTCCGGGACACTTTTTAACATTAGCTCCCCTTACAGCCGTCCCAGAGGAGGATGTCTGCCATATTCCCCAAAATCGTCTTAGTAGATGGCAGCTCCTAGATAAAATGCACCAAGACTTCTGGAACAGATGGCACTTGGAGTATCTACACACCCTAAACCAGCGACATAAATGGCACAAAGATACTGCGGCCCCCGCCCTTGGTACATTAGTGTTGATAAAGGAGGATCAAAGTCCACCATTACAGTGGAGATTAGGTCGTATTACTGAGCTACACCCTGGCCGAGATGGCATTAGTCGCGTTGCTACCGTCCGCACTAAGCAAGGATTGGTTAAACGGCCTCTAGTAAAGCTTTGCCCTCTTCCATCTCAATGAAAGGGAAAACGGCCCGTTTTGGTGGGCGGGATGTTCTATCTTCACCATTAGTTTTTGTTTTGATATAGTTTTAGTTTTGTTTGTTATAGTCTATATTTTCTACTTTTTTTTTTTAACTTAGTTTAGTATTGTATGCTCATGGGTCCTGATTCGTGCCAACTCGTCCACTGTCCACCTATCATGCCCTGTTCCTTTCCTTGCCTCTCTGTCACCAAATTTTCTCCATTATTTTACCTACCCTCAAATCGGCAGCAAGCCTCACTTTAGATTTTTCGCAACTTTGAGGGTAGCTCGCAATACCGCACTCCCAAGATCGACCTAGAGGTGACTGCTTCGTTTTTCACCCCATCACGGAAGAACAGCACTGAACGAATGGATTTTACGAGCTGACTGCAGCAGCTAACCCAGTGCGCAATAAGTACTAAATAGTCCTACCTGGATCAAGCAACGATTTCGGGAAGGAGCCTCGCCATCGATTTACAGTCCACTCAGAACACCACACAGCACCGCTCTGCCGCGTCACCGGGTAAGCTGTCGATTCCTTTTTTTTTACCCATCCCCAACACCTCGTCCTACAGTTGGATGAAGTTGGCACAACTTTGTTTTATGAGATATTGCGTTAGTAGACTCTATGTATGACACTAAAACTAAATTGACGATTTTTAGAAATCTTTTCTGTATGTATGTATTGCACTCGTATGTAAGTATGTATTTATGTATGTTCCTCCATAACTCTTAAACCGATCATCCACATTCGATGGAACTTAGTACAAACACATTTCACTACACGGGACACAGGATAGGCTAAATAAAATTCAGTTTCAGTTACGCTAAGATGTGGCTCTCATACAAACCGAATTGTTCCGCGCACCGAAATAAAGGTACGGCAGCGGGCTTACTCACTTTCTTCTTTTCAAATACGAATAGTAATCAAATAAAACCTAAAAAAAAAGCCCCAGGCGAGTCTGTTCCGTGTCGCCGCTCAATTAGTACTTCCTTCCGATGCGTATCAGACGATTTTATCTCATAACACCATCGCAACAAGGTGCTAAGTGGCCTGTCGACACTTCCGCCGGAAAACGACCGTTAGCTAATACTTCCTAGATTAAATTTGACTGAACAAGTGATTATTGGAGTAAGGGAGCAGTTTTAGCAGGTAAATTGTGTTTTTTTTAACTGGCGACGATTAGTATCTGGAAATTACTAACATTCCGGTAATTTATCCGCTTGTTTATGCAACCTGACACGGCTGGCTACATCGCCTACAACATCCGTGTAATGTCAGTCCATAACACCTCGGTGAACTAGGTCACTAGGTGCCATGTCAGTGCTTCTCTTGGGTCGTGCCGGCTACTGGACTGAATACACAAATTATTTACATATCCGCTTCGACCGACCTTTCAATCAGTGCGGTGGTGCCAATCCGGACTGGTTAAGGGAAGGGACCTAGTGTTTTACGAACGAACCACGGTCAGCGTCAACGGTCGAACGGTCACCCATCCCAGTTATGACTGCGCTCGGGTGTGCTGAACTCCACGATCAAACGATTTCGAGTAAGATAAGTGCATTTCTATCATTAACATGAGTTGCTTCGTATTTAAGTATGTATATGTAAAACAGTACTTCCCTTCCCTGCTTGGTAAAACTGTAGTTCCCTTACCTACTTGGTAAAACTGTAGTTCCCTTGCCTGCTTGGTAAAACAGTAGTTCCCTTCCCTGCTTGATAAAACTGTAGTTCCCTTCCCCGCTTGGTAAAACTGTAGTTCCCTTACCTGCTTGGTAAAACTGTAGTTCCCTTGCCTGCTTGTTAAAACTGTAGTTCCCTTGCCTGCTTGGTAAACAGTAGTTCCCTTATCTGCTCGGTAAAACTGTAATCCCCTTCCCTGTTTGGTAAAACTGTAGTTACCTGACTGCTTGGTAAAACAGTAGTTCCCAGTTGTGCTCGGTAAAACTGTAATTCCCTTCCCTGCTTGGTAAATTAGAATAAATGACTTATTGCGTTAAGCTTGCATTTCTTAACAACATTTTATGTTTTTGGCGCACAAGACGCACCAAGCTATATCGACAAATTATCAACATTCTACATATTTCAAAAAATTCTACGACCACCGTCGTTTAACGTAAACACTGCTGACGCATATTTCCCCAAGGCAACATTTAGCGAGGGAACACCCCCTCTTGCGGCCCGCCCGCACAGAACATGACAGTCACCACAGACCAGCGATATAATGGCTAGATCACCGAGAGTGCTTCGTATGCACGGTGGTGTCGTGTTTTTTTTTTGGTTCGAAAACTCACGATATTTCGCAAATAAATCGTTCCTCAACTGCTAGAAACTATTGTAAAAAAATGAAGATTACTTACCCGTCCATTGTTCTTGCCCAAGAAACACCACAATTTCACAAATTTTAATCGGTTTTAATCGAAAACAAGCGGGCACTCCGCGCACTAAGAGAGCCGGCAATAAACTTGTATTGTATTGTATTGTGTATATTTATTGCACTCAAATAGAACATGGGCAAAAGGTAACACTTAATGCCTCTAGGCATTTTCTAACAGGATACCTTTGGGGTATGATAACTGCTAGGTGAGTGGCGGAAAGAGAAGTTTAAATATTATGATTTGAGAGATGTACGGGAATACAAAAAGATAGATAAACTTAAATATGAATAGCTAAATACTATACCTATATACCAGATATATACATAAGATAGACTAAATATACTTAGTTTTTACATATTATATATATTTACTAACTCTGAACATGAGAGACATAGTTTTGGAACAGAAAAATTTAGTTGACAAAAAGTGCTTCTTTAAAAGAATTTTGAATTCGCGGGGCGGTGGGGTTTATTTTCATAGCTTACTCAGCGATCGCATGTACGGACAATGAAAGTGCTCAAAGGTGTAGACATCATTTACTATAAGCGGTAACGCTCCGCATAATGCAGCTGCGCGGCAGTTTCTTGATCCGCGGCTCGCGCCCATCCAGCCACATTTTCTCTGATCTGTGACTACCCCGCCCGCCAACCAACCCATCCCCCGAAGCGATGACATAACATGCGAGCTGCCATCGCCCGGCGGAGCGGCGGCGGCGGAGTCTTTTGAGTCGAAATGGAATACAGGTCAAAACAACACTATAAAAAAACCACACGACTGCCAATAAAAATGAAAGAAACAATTAAATAGCAGCAGAAAATGGTGTAGTCGGGCTTGTATAAGGATTCACACCATAATGTTCAAATTTCATTAAAATTATATCATAATGAATGACTAATACAGTGGAACGCCTTTTGAGGCTTTAGTTTTTAATTAGTTATGTTTGAAGGTAAATTTTATTTCATTAGTTTTATTAAATAAAACTAATAAAATAAAATTTACCTTTAAATTAGAAATAAATTTTGTTTCTAATTAAATTTAAAGATTTAGGTCCACTTGCACCAACATGAATTTAAATCAGATTAACTCGCTAATCAAGACTTAAGAAAATAAGTCCTTTACACCAACACTAAACGTCAATTTAAAATCGCTTAAACGAAATTAAAGTTAAATGAGGCTCGTTTAACTCGTGAAATTGGATTTACGAAACGTCAAACTGGCACTCGCCGGCTGCCTAGCAGCAGTCGCTCCGCTCGCTCGCTTATATAACCGATAGGAGATCCATTTTATGGGTTGTATCACAAGTGGGCGCGCCATTCGGTGCTATGTATTTGTTTCTAAGAAGTATTACGGTAGGATTGACAGCGCATGTTGCTATATTACTATCTCCTTCTTATACGTGGTGATAGAGAAAATTAACTCTATGAATAGATGATTACGTATCAAAGTTTGACAAAGGCTCTTTACACCTGATTCACTTAATTAATAAGTCTTTGTAGTCAGAACTCTCAGCAAAATTGTTAATCTTGCTGTCAAGCTGTGTTTTCGATAGACTATGGGCGGTATTATTATGTGGCTAGTCACTAAATACATCTAAAAATATGTATAAAAAATACCCTGCGAAGTTTCTTGTCGGTTCTTCTTCGAGGGTGTAATCGAACCGGATAGAACAAATTGCGACAAGTTCAAGCGCAGTCTAACTGCCATATGAATGATCAATAAACAATACAATACAATACAATGGATTGGTGTTGCTCTCTGAGATCTCGAATAAAGAAACCCGAATTTAGCTTAGTGATGTCGTGGCGCAAGACGATACATTAAATTACGAAATTAAAATCAATTTAACTAAATGCGTGTTTAGCTATATTTAAACGTGACTTTGGTGCAAGTGGACCTTAATTTTGTAAATGATGAAAATGCTATGATTTCAATATTCCATTTCCAAATTATATCCAAATGCTGAAACATCCCGCACATAATACATTTCATCAATTCAGACCGAGTCTTTAAACATTTCGTCAATAGAACCCCGCACCTCGTCCGCACAAAGAGCTTCCCACCCACAACAAAATGAATGACAGATATCATTTTCACTTCCTACTTTACCTCGCCGTTTCTACTTAAAAAAAAAACATCATTTCACATCGAATCTATACCATACTGACCAGTCGATAGGGTCCAAAATAGTCTGCTCGAAAATCGACACACCTGCGACTTCACTAGTGAGGTAAATTGACCCTTATAGCAACAGTGACAAGGTGGATTTTGTCTTGTGTACAGAGGTAAGGTGAAGGGTCCAATTATAGACACCGGATACCTCCGCAGACGTGAGAAGGGACTCGCCTGAAGAGATCTCGTAATGCGGAGCCGATGATGTACGCAGGGTTCGCGATAGGGGATCTCGCGTTGATATCGGGACATCTTCACTATAACATACAAACCACACGCTATATCCCGGCAAACGGGGTAAGCAGAGTAACCGGTATTGTGCAGCAAAGACTCTGGTAGATACAGCACAACACCGATCGCCACGTCTATCAAAGCATTCGAACAAGTTAACTATAAAGCAGCAAGTAAAGCACGAAGATCCACCTGGCGCATGACTGGTGGAAAGACCGCGCCAAGGTGAGAGGTGGCTATCCTATCGCCCTTTAGGACGGCATCTCGTCCTTATACCTTAGTCGCCTTTTACGACGTGCACGGGGAGAGATGCAGTGGGGCTATTATTTTTAAGTACCGGCCCCACACGGTACTATATAATATCATCACTATAATACAATGTAAATGTGTCTCTCGTCGCTTTGTCTTTTTGTTACTCTTTTAAACGCATCATCCAGGGCACTGCCGGACCTGAAATTTTACAAGGTAGTTCACGCACTGACTTAGCAAATTTGAATTTGGTACATTTTGTACAGAACTCTAGTATTAATTTAGCTTGACGTAGCTTTTTGATCAAAGTCTCCGAGCTGTGATGGAATAGTGCATACTTTCTTACTATGTTAAGGGTCTGATAGCAGCAGTAAAGTTAGTTTTAGATCGATAAAGACGGTTCGAGAACTGTAAATTAATTTAATATTTGTAATTTTGTTTTAAGAATTCATTTAGTGCTTAAAAATTAGGAAGGCAAGATCGGGACAACGAAAGCACACGTCGAGACAATTTACTCAGTTCAATTCCCCTGATCTGAGTCCCGATTACGTTTGACAACCCTATGTCAAACCTGAACGCCACTGGCTATTCATTCAGACTGCGCGCGCTCGCGAAACGCAGTGGACCGACGCGACAGTATGGTGCTACACCGATACGCTGAGAGCGCTTGATCGAGCAAGTCAATTTGATGCGACCAATCAGGCAGCTGCATTTGTGTCGGTAGCCAGCAGCGTTTAAATATCGAATGCATTTAAGACCATCGGTGGCAATACCGCGGATGCAAGCAGGATAGCAACACGTCGCCATTTCGGGTTGGAGTAGGACGCAACGCTCGTAATTTTTTTAGCATAAGTAAATATTCGGTTTTTATTTTTTCATTGCAAAACTACGAATTGAAACAAAAACGTAAATAGCTATCGATATTGATATATAACGAATAATTTATTTTTTCGAAATCTTAGTTTTATCACATTACGTCTAATAGGTTTTATAAGGTAAATTAAAGGGCATTTTCATGATTTTCTCTATCGAGCGAAGTGCAATCAAATAGTTTTTTTTCAAAAACCTACCGATATGCCCTGATAGATAAAAGTTTTACATATATTAAAACTGAATATGGTCAAGTGCGTAATATTGATATTGCATAAATCTCTCAAAAAGAGGGATTTATCTTACATACTTTTTTATACTTTAATAGACACATTTTTTCTATCAAGGAAGTTAATTCTATTTAGATTGTTTTAAGATTTGGAAAGAATGTATGTCGATTTAAAAAGTAAAGTAAATACAAACCGACTCCAGTAATGTTAATCTGCGGTCCTTTCGAAAGCACAGTGACGGAGCTTACCTGTAACAAAACAAGAAAACTGTTTATTTATCAAACAAAATACATTTCTACACGACTATGGTGACGCCAAAAGAAGGGTTGTGATTTTGGCAGCGTATGTATTGTGTAAGATTTTCATGAGTTGTCTCACAGAACTTGCAAGCGTCAAACTTGCTGTGATTAATAGAGTTAGTGATTATCTTATTATTTGACCGTACCGTACCGTACCGTGTGGTGCCGGTACTTAAAAAGAATAGCCCCACTGCATCTCTCCCCGTGCATGTCGTAAAAGGCGACTAAGGGATAAGGACAAGGTATCGTGCTAAAGGGCGACGGGCTTGCCACCTCTCACCTTGGCACGGTACTTCCACCGAGTCATGCAGCAGGTGGGTCTTAGTGCCTTACTTGCTGCTTGATCGATTTAATCTTGTTCGAATATTTTGCGAAACGTGGTGGTCCGTGTTGTGCTGTAATTTACTAGAGTACTTGCAGCACAACACCGATTACTCTGCTTACCCCGATTGTCGGGATTCAGCGTGTGTGATATGTATGTATGTATGTTGATGGCCAATGGCCAATTAGGTGGCGGTAAGCTTGACCGGGTTTCGCCCCTCACTCCCGCCGGAACTAGGTTTTTTTTTATGGAAAGTTACACGGTTGGCTACATCACCTACAACATCTGTGATGTCAGCCGGTAACACCGGGCGAACTAGGTGCCATGTCAGTGCTTCCCTTCATTACATGTCGGCTACACTGAACTGCACAGAAAACACGAACTATTTACATAGCCGTTTCGACCGACGTTTCGCTCAGTGCGGTGGTAACAACCCGACCGTGATAAACCCTACCACCTAGTAAAGCAAGAAGGGAAGGGACCTACAGTTTAACGTGGAATCCGAACCACGGTCAGCCTCCAACGGTCGAGCGGTCACCCATCCCAGCACTGACCGCGCTCAGCGTTGTTTAACAACAGTCGACTGACCGCACCACTGAGCTACCGAGGCTGACGAATTTCCTTATCCCTTAGTCGACTTTTACGACATGCGACGGGGAGAGATGCAGTGGGGCTATTCTTTTTAAGTACGAGCTCCACAAGGCACATAGGTGCCGCGTCAGTGTTATCGTTCGTGTCGACTAAACGATGCTCTGCTGCAGATGGCGCGACTTGACCACGGGGTTGGCGTGACACGTCTCGTCGACACGCCGCCGCCGCCGCCGCCGCCGCCGACAGCGTTTCAACATTAACACGACAACACGTCCGGGGCCGGACGGCGACTGAGCTGTAAACCTCCTTAATTCGTCATGTACTACAAATGACGTAGTTATCCGCAGCCGTAAACCGCTGAGTGCGGTCGCGCCGAACCAAATTCAAAAGCGTAGACCCGTCATTCTGATTTATTTCGAGGTATACGGAGAATTGCGCAAATTTAACGTAGAGAACACGTCTAGCCGGGACGACGCTCCTGGTGGATGTCAATAGAAACGAAAATTACATCCCGGCTCCGACAGCGCCATCCAGTATGCAATTTCATACGCGCGGAGTCGCGGTCAAAAGTTACATACATACATACATATCACACACGCTGAATCCCGACCATCAGGGTAAGCAGAGTAATCGATGCTTTGCTGCAAGAACTTTGGTAAATTACAGCACAACACCGATCACCACGTTTCGCAAAGTATTCGAACAAGATTCAATCGATCAAGCAGCAAGTAAGGCACAAAGACCCACCTGCTGCATGACTCGGTGGAAGTACCGTGCCAAGGTGAGAGGTGGCGACCCTGTCGCCCTTTAGCACAGCATCTTGTCTTTATCCCTTAGTCGTCTTTTACGACATGCATGGGCTTGATGGGGAGAGATGCAGTGGGGGTATTCTTTTTAAGTACCGGCCCCACAAAGTTAGTATGTTACAAACATAAATTATTTTCAGTTTTGCGTACAAATAAAACAATATTATACCTATAATCAAAGACCGTACCAACTTTGGTACGGTCTTTGCCTATAATGAAAAAAAATAATCAACAAATCATTAAATTAAAAATACAGTCAATCAGAGTGTAAGCGTCCAATACACCTCTCCAAATTTTCCTCCAGTCCTCCCGGCCTTCAGCGGTACAGAACCACTGCTTCCCGCCGACGTACTTGATATCGTCGTCCCACCTGGCGGGTGGTCTTCCCTCCCACACGCCGTTTTCCTGTCCTGTCCGCCGACAATATAAGTTAATTACGTTCCTATTTAAAAATATATTTTTAAACATGTTTGGTTCTAACAACAAGGTGAGACGTTTTTCGTAGTTTTATAAAAAAAAATCTGTAGGTATTATATATAGGTGCCATACTGTAGACTTCCCTGGATTGCTGGCTATACTGGACTAGAGGAGAACACAACCGAGGCTGCTATGCGGCTATCTTACATCCAGTACGGTGGTTAACCCAGTCGGCTACAATTTGAACTTACCACCTAGTAAGGTGCAAGGGAAGAGGCCTACAGTTTTACACCGGTTCCGAACGGTGAGGTGTAGTTATGCACGTAAATTTTTTCATCAGAAAAAACTCATTGGTCATTAGTACACGCCGACCGGATTCGAACCTCGGACCTCTCGCATGAGAAGCCGATGCCCAGACCACTCGGCCACCCGCCGCTTTTGTTTTGTTACTTTAGCCGGTTTTGTTACCTAGACGGATAATACGAGTATGACAAAGTTCTACAGGCATGTTTCTACTTAATTGCCTGTCAATCTGAAACTGAAGGAGGAAAGCCTGTTCAGGCATACAGAACGCGTAGGGGGAAATAAAATAGATTTTTCTGGATATAATTGGAGCGTACTCCTTCTATAATAGGGTCGGAAAGTTCGCCTTTGTAGGGTTCCGTACGTAAAACCGTTATACATTCTTTCAGTGCGTCCGTTCATCTGTCTGTCTGTCTGTCCGTTTGATCGTATGTTAGGGCCTTCTAGCTCTTAAACCACCAGCCCCAACCACATAGATGTAATTTTAGAGGTTGATGCTATTTATTAGTAAAGTAATAAGAATTTAAGAATAATTTTAACTTTTTTGTTAATTATTTGAGTTAAAAATAAAAACAAAAATAACCGCACGTGGTAACTTCATTTGCAGAAAACCATTTTGATATTATTACTTATTTAGAAATATGTATGTAAATACATACCTACTTAGATTAAAAATTATAAAATTAAATAATAATAATAAATATATGTTTTTTTTTTTTTTTATTGACAGCGCGACATATGGCGCCGAGCCGCCCATAAGGTGTCTAACGACGCCCATGGACATTCGGTCGTATGCGGGGGTTGCGAATGCCATGCCGGCCTGACAGGTGCCCATTCACGCCCCTCTTGAAGGACCCGAGACTGTACTTGGGGGGAAATATATGGGCAGGGAGAGCGTTCCAGAGTTTACCGGTTCTGTAGAGGAAAGATCTGCAGAATCGATTGGTACGCATCCGCGGTAAGTCCAGCGTGTAGGGATGCAATCCCTGCCCAGTGCGCGTGGTGCGAAGGTGGAAAGGGGACGGCGGGATCGCGTTAAACAGCTCCTCCGAGCACTCCCCATGGAATAAGCGATAGAACACACATGTATAATCTGTCCCCCTGTATAATCTGATATTATTATTATATTAGATAATATATGGATAATATAGGGATATGACTCCCTTCTTATATTACTAGGTGGTAGGGTTTAACCCGTCCGGGTTGGTACCACCGCACTGAATGAAAGGTCGGTCGAAACGGCTATGTAAATAGTTTGTGTTTTCTGTCCAGTTCAGTGTAGCCGGCACGACCGAAGGGAAGCGCTGACGTGGCACCAAGTTCACCCGGTGTTATGGGCTGATGTAGGTGTTGTAGGTGATGTAGCCAACCGTGTCAGTTTCAATAAAAAAAAAAAAAGATATAATAACATCCTACGGAACCCTCAGCGATCTAGTCCGACTCGCACTTTGTGCTTTTTCTGAACAGAAATGGCGGATTAATATACCAACCGTTATTGAAATCTAATTGGGATGTCAAAGCTAAATTCTATTTCTGAGTAGAACATAACCGGTAACAGTAAAAAGCCTGTAGGGTTTACCCCGCCCGGATTGGTACCACCGCACTGAATGAAAGGTCGGTCGAGACGGCTATGTAAATAGTTCGTGTTTTCCGTCCAGTTTAGTGTAGCCGGCACGACCGAAAGGAAGCACTGACGTGGCACCAAGTTCACCCGGTGTTATGGGTTGACACTTGACATCGCGGATGTTGTAGGTGATGTAGCCAACCGTGTCAGCTTCCATAAAAAATAAAACCATTTTCACGACATTACTCAACCACACTATCTTCACTCCAACCCATTCGGTCTCGGAAGTCCTTTCGCGACATCTTTCATGACTAGACTCTCCTTGTCGCGGGGCCACGTAAACAGATCAGCGGCGCGCGTGCCCGGAAATGCGACTCGCTCATTTCGCTATCGCGAATATTAATTAATTCTGCCTTACTTGAGTCTGGCTAACGAATCGTGGCCAATACTGGAGCACAAGTGTGGAAGCTATTTCTTTTTATTGCTGCACCCGAACTTGGTGGCTCTGCCCGAGGTCGAAGCCTCAGGCGCAGCCAATATCACCCCCGAGAGGAGGTGCCAGGCCGGCTTGGAAGTGGACTAATGTCGCTGGGGAAAGGCTATTTACCCGCGATTTGAAGATCCGTAGATTGTAGGAGTGGGGAAAGATATTCCCCGGGAGCCCGTTCCACACCTTCGCAGTGCGGCACAAGAACGATTTAGATAATCGTGCAGTTCGAAGAACTCTTCTGTCCACTACAAAGAGGTGTTCCGCGAGAGTATGGCAGGTTCGGCGAACAGGAGGAGGAGGGATAAGGGAAGCAAGTTCCTCAGAGCAGCGGCCATAGTAGTACCGATAAAACAGTCTCAATTACCCAACGACAATTTTTGTTCGAACTTTTTTTGCACCAAAACGATATTTTTTGAATTGGACCTAAAAAAATATCGATCCTAGAAGAAAAATTGTGAGGACCAAACTTGTAGAGAATCAAATTTCCTACAATTTTTGTCCTCACGGTTTTACTGTAAAAGAAAAAATGGCCGAGTTATTCAAGAAAAACCGTTTTTCGAATATACACAGGAGCCTGATTCAGTCTACTTTTTGAATTTACACTCCCAGTGACCTATCACCATACACTCCGAGGGACCTATGAAAAAAAAATCCAAGAACTGATTATTCACGGGTCAAAATCTATAATGACTGAACTATAATGAAAGCTGAGCAGTTCAATCAATTTGGAAAAAAACTGTAGTCGAGACAAATACATACATACATGCCGTCACGCCTATTTCCCAGTGGGGTAGGCAGAGACAACGAATTCCCACATCAAGAAAAACCTTAAATACTATTTTCTGTTAATACCGACTTGAACTATGCGAAGCCGCATAAATTTGAATATTATACCTAAATGAGATTACATTAATCCATTTGCGCATAATTTCCAACCATATAATTCAAACGGTGAAATTAAATCCGACGAGCGGGGGGGGGGTGGGGGGGGGGGGGAAATTCCAGGTAAGTCTTATTTCGATAAAACACGTTAGCCCAAATCAGATATTCATTAGCGAAAATCGAAATCGCGATTTATCGTACAATTTTCGTTAAATGAATCCGGGCGGGTCGTGTGAAGGTATTAATATCTATAGCTAAAGTGCTTGATGGATATACTGGCAGAGGAAAAATTATGAATATTGATGCACTGCTGTGAGCGGTACAGGGATTTTTCAATGTGTCGGGATCGCTATGATACGTTGTCAATTATATATTTTTTGTAGACACCTGCATACATACATAGCGTCACGCCTGTTATCCAGTGAGGTAGGCAGAGACAACGGATATCCACGTGCCACGATCCTGATACACCTCTGCTGCCTCTTCCATTCTCATAATGTTCTTCATTCACTTGACCCTTTTTGAGCACATGCCCGATCTGGTCTAGGTACGTGCGTCTAGGGCGACCCTTCCTACCATACATCTATACGTAGTAAAACCTGGAATAGTTACAAATTTGTCCATCACCTGCGACTCTTGCGAGACATATGACGTCAGTCTTCTGTTCCTGGGTGCTTCTGTTATTGCTGAAACAAGGTAACGTGCAGTCGGCACAACCAAGAGGAAGCACTGTCATGGCACCTCGGTCACCAAGGTGTTACGTGCTGACATCACCGATATTGTAGGTAATGTAGTCAACCGGGTCAGTTTAAAAAAAAATGCAAGTAATCTCGACTTTTTTCTGCGCAAAAGAACTCCGTTCGTAAATAAAAAAAAACATTTGCATAATAATTTTATAATACTCAATGATGAAAGTCAACATTCCAGCATTGAACTTTGGAAAAGTCACGACATATCAAACTTACAGCCTGTCAACTTTCAATCGAACCCATTTCCCCATCAACTTTGGCATTTACGAACTTTCGACCAGTCAACTTTTCACCTGGTCGACCTATGTCTCCACTTGCGATTGGCCCAACAGCCGAGGGGTACAAGAAAATTCACTCAAAACGTTGGATAAAAATCTCCTCCCCTTGCGACGAGCGCGCCCGTGGTTTGCATTGCAAATAGTACCGCTCTCCCCCCCCCCCCCCCCCCCCCCTCTCCCCGAGAGGGCGAGATGGCACCCTCGTAGCACAGGGCGCCACCTGTGGCAGTAATGATTCCCGTTCAGAGCGACTACGGAGTGCGAACTCGTAGCGTTATTAGTTTCAGATTTATATGTCGGACGAGTAAATTTGGATCGACCAGACGCGACGTGTCAATGTAAAACCAATGGGTAATGTCATAGTTTAAACAGACTAGTTGAACATCTTCGCACAAGCGCGCGCCAGCGCACGCTGCCCGTACACGACCACTACTTACATTCTCACTTTCCTCGCTTGTAGTCAGTGATGGTCGCCCCGCGCTCGGCGACGCACTCTCTCTCTCTCTCTCTATCCCTCTCTTTCTCTATCTCTATCTTTTTCTATCTCTATCTTTCTCTATCTCTATCTTTCTCTATATTTTTCTATCTCATCTCTCTTTCTTTATCTGTATCTTTCTCTCTCTCTATATTTCTCTCCCTCTATCTTTCTCTCTCTCTCTATCTTTCTCTCTGGAATTACATTTGCATCATGACGGGCTCACTACCTGTCAATTGTGTTAGTGTTGTGAGTTGCGACAGCCCTGGTGGCTCGGCGCAGCGCAGGTAGTTATTTAAAAAACGGGCTCCAGTTGACCTACTCGATTCCTTTTATTTTACTATGGTAATGTGATGTGTTCTTGATTATAAACCTCATCTAAGTTATGTATAATGCCTCACACGCTGTAACCTGCCAATTCGGGCAAGCAGAGTAATCGGTGTTGTGCTGCAAGAACTCAGGTGAATGAGCAATTACAGAGGAAGGCGTGTCAATAATATAAATGACGACCTTTTTGTCCGCCTTAGTGTGATTTCATGGGGAGTGGTGTTATTTATTGACTTTGATCTTACGACGGAGATTTGTGCACAGCCACCCGTGGCGGCTGTTAGGCAAAGCAAATCAATGCAATTTAATACTCGGCCGCCGAGGACAGGAAAACGGAGCGCGGGAAGACCCCCCGCCAGGTGGGGTGGGACGACGACATCAAGTACGTCGGCGGAAAGCAGCGTGGTTCCGTATCGTCGACGGCCGGGAGGACTGGAGAAAATTTGAAGATAACATAAATAAAATTATCAAGACATTCCACATTCGAATTGCCGCGTCGACAGACGTTCTCTATCATTTGTCATATTTTTGGCACTTCTTCAAAACCGTTCCCTAGTCAGAGCAAAGATGGATTTGTCACGGAAAATATTGTTCGAAAATATGTATGTATATTTTTTTCACGATCAAAGGCGAGTCGTGGTTCGGCCCTTTTGATCGTCCCACTGCTGGGCGCGGACCTTCTCGGTTACTATGAGAAATATTAGTCAATATATTTCCGTGTAGATAAAAACGGTTTTGTCTATGAAATAAGAATATAAAAAGCTAGTTCAGGGGGCTAATGGCGCTAACTCGCAAGCTAACTCACACAAATACTCGCAAACATCCTTCCGAAGGAATAATAAAAAAACGGATAAAAAATGCACTGAAAATGTCTGTACGATCTTTTTAAGTAATTAAACGGAAATTTGTTTTTACTTTTTAAGCGGTCGGGTTTTTTTTTATTTGTAATTTAACTTTTACTTCAAACTTAAAAAAAAACGCATCCAAATCGGCCCATCCGTTTGGGAGCTACGATGCCACAGACAGACACACAGTCACAGGCACACACGGTCACAGACACACAGACAGACGGAGGCGTTAAACTTTCGTTTCATTTATTTTTTCAGCAGTCGGGTTTTATAATTTTTTTATTTTATTTTCGACGAATCTAAAGACACCTATTAATATGTTAAAATACATCAAGCCGTTTAGGCTACAGCGAGTGTCATAGAATTAGACATACACACATACATACACTCGAAAAATATTAACCTTCTTCATTAACAAGTTGTCAAATTAGGTATAAGAAATTGGCTTCTTTCAACTGACAGAACAGTATGTGAAAACATGCTGTTCCATATTAATATTTAATCTATTTACAGCTTATTTATATTATCTATCTTATTTCTATCTCATAGTAGATATTTTTTCATTGTTTATGATTATGTTATGTTTTTTTTTATTATTTTAATTTTTGCTTTCCATTATTATTTTGTCTAATTTTATGACTAAATTGTTATTGTAAAACCTGAGTGCATCGACACAGGTGTAAGCCCAGTGGTCCCTCGGGACATCTATCAAATGTGGTTTTGTTTTCTATGTCTACTCTTCTCCTCTTTCTTTTCTAGACATTTTGTGACACTAACCTAGACTTAAGAAAATGAAATTGTTACTAACCTTCTCAACAATAAAAAAATTTGGAATTTGGAATTCTTTTTGCTTTGCGCAGTCGGGTGAAAAGCGGAAATACTGATATATGCGAACATAAATAATTTTCAAATGATGATGATGGGCACTGATTGCGCTGCTCATGATTACACGAAATTCATCAAAGACTGTGTAGGTAATTTAGCTTAAATTACACCGCAAGACACACTACATAGAAGACGGGTCGCCGCCGCAAAAACTTCTCCACTCATCGCGAGTGGATGGAAAACGGCTTTCACTTTCCCACCGCTGCTGATTGCCACTGCGCTTGTGGCTGACGTCCGGACGACAGATGGCGGCGATGCGACCAGCGACGCGACAAGCGACGCAATTAGGTCTACCCTAGAACGTGTTCTAGGATGTTCATGTTGCAAATTTTTTTTAAAATATCTAGGGAATAAGGTTTTAAATGTGCGTTTTTGTTTCATTACATAAACGATAACAAATAATAATAACTGTTTACTTATATAGTAACTTGAATGAATACTTTTTAGGGTTTGAACAGTTTACTGTTCAAACCCTAAAAAGTATTCAATAATATTTTGATCTTGAGTAGAAGGCGGTAAAAAAGCACAAAAGGGTCCATCTACAGGTGTGTTTATGGACCCGTTTTTATTTCACTCTTTTTAGTAATATCACATAATATAAAATCGATTGACGGGAAGTGGTTGATTGAAAAATTTCTTAGTGTGAAAGCGTTCATCCCTTAATTTCCCACCCTCAAGGGTAGTATTATTTCATAAAAAAAATTATTTCATAAAAAAAATAAACCCTACTCATGGAAAAAAGAATCATTAAAATCGGTTGAATCAGTTAACATACACACAAAACAAAATACAGACGAATTGAGAACGTCCACTTTTTTGGAAGTCGGGTTAAAACAGACCATTTACGTGGTGGTACGGAAACCTCGGTGCGCGAGTCCGACTCGCACATGGCCGGTTTTTTATCATAAAGCGTCGTATATTATGTCTACCAACATTGCCGTTGACTTCTCTCGTCAGTGTAGCTTTTACCAATGACCTGACTTTCCCACAGAAAAACTGACACGACATCTTGGATACTAGGTACGTATTTTGTTGACATGTTGCATACATGGCTCTTCTAAGTCTATGGTCGCATACCACGACGATACAGTTTACGTTAGATATGAATGAATTAAGGCGCCTAGGTAACGCCAACGGCGCGGCGCAGCGCGTAGTAGTTTTAATAAGGTTTTTTTTTTCATAAATTGCGAACCTTCGCATTAGAATTTTGAAAAGCGTATGATCGATAGATATAATAACAAATGGCGTCATTTTGCTATAAACATTCCATTAAAATTCTCTTTAGTTCTAAGATCAAGTCTTCAAAGTTCACGCGGAAGAAAAAATCGACATTTAGTTTACCGTATAGTTTGTATAGAAAATGATAAAAATTTACAACCAAAAACGTGTGATCGATAAACAAAGAATTGTTCTATATTTTGCAGTAGTTTTTAGCCTTTAGATTGGTCTAGTTATCACGGGCTACTTCTTCACAAATCCACATGTGGCGCTCTGCGCGCCTTAATTAGGGTGAAGGACCCAATTATCAGCACTTTAGTAAATCATCAAATTTTAAATCGAAATTTTGTATTGAAAACAAAACTCTACAACTTATTAATGTATCGATAAAGTTTCGAATAGATATTAATTGTTCTTTACAAGCATATTTGTTAATAATTATTAAGTATTCTGGTTTAAAATTGAATTTTATTAAAAAATGACCCAAACACCAATTGTTAGCACGGTCACCGCCAATTAATGGCACCTATTTAGCCAATTATCAGCACCGATAAGTATTTAGGGAAATGGGTTGTAAATAAAAGATTTTATAAGAAGCAAGTAGGTAGTAGGTACTATTTTTTATTATCACTCGGTACACACTCTATGTACTGGTCTATGTACGTATTTATGTACATAGTTATGAATGTAATCGGTCAGTTTACATTTCCATTAAATTACTAAAACTTGGTCACTATGATCTCTTCTTCATCTTTAAATAATATTGTATTAGGGCCTGGCAGTTCTTTACAGTCCTTTTGAAGTCTAGACTGTAAAGTTCCTCTTTGTACACCGATCGTTTTTGATGCCAATTTTTTGTACATTCCATTTCCTATTGCTTTTAAAACATTTATTATGTTTTCTTGGCCATACTGCTTTCTTTTTATTTATTTTTAATTTTTTTATGTCTCTTTTGGCTTCATTTTAGGACCTAAAAATAAAAAGCATGGTATGAGACCAATTATTGGCATATTTTTGAACCAATATTAGCACCATGTCGATAAATGGTAAATTGTATTTTCAGCACGGGGCTAAGATGATCCAATTATTGGCATATAGTTGAACCATTTATCAGCACCATGCCGATAAATGGAAAATAGTACTTTCAGCACGGGGCTGACATTTGGAAAACAGGGTTGTAATCACTTTTTATATCGAAATTCAGACTTATTTCATAGTACAGATAGTCCAAAATAAATAAAAAATATAAATTATGTTTAAGCTTATTTTAACCAATTATCAGCAGGAGTGCTGATAATTGGAAAACTTAAAGATTCGATACCCACTTATCGGCATCCAGTATACTGAAATAAATTAAATGGTTACCTAAAAATTTACCTCGAATTAGGTTAGAATAAACGTCTATAAAGCCACTGAAAACTATTATTTTTTCACAATTCCCATAATGCATTTTAAATCGAATAAAATTTTGAAACACATACTTACGGTCGACGTCTCAATGTTGCCGAAAAACTCCTACAAGTGCAACACACACAACTTCGATTTTTATTGTGACGTCATTTTGAAGTATAGCGTTGCATAATGTTGCTAGCATTAAAAATTAAAAACGCTTTTGTATGTTTTTGCACTTGCCAACTTGCAAACTATAAACAATATCTTATATTTTTGATTTTTCGCCGAGGTGCTGATAAACTGGTGCAGTGCTAGCAATTGGGTCTGTCACCCTAACGGTTTTTATTTTCTGAAAGCGAAGTTTGTACGGGCGACCGGGCGCGCCGCGGCGGCCGTGTGGCGTAACGTCAATATATGAATATCATTATAACTCGAGAACCACTTTATCGATTTGCATACGGTTTTCACTGTTACATTCTGGCACTTCTCAAGATGCGTTTAGGCTATAAATCATAACGCTACGTCATCGGCGGCCTGAGCTGTGAGCAAAAAAGTCACGCGAAGCGAATACGTGGGAAAAAACTAGTATAACATACATAATACAACAAAAACAATACAATAATAATATAAACTAATATAACTATTTATACCATACATATTGTTGTTGTATAATTTCATCCATAGGTAGGTAACCTACGCTTGGACATGTCGAAAATTCCGCCAGCTCTAAAATCAATGCGAAGAAGTACTGACAAACAAACTTCGCAAGTCACAATGTTTTGATAGTACCTTATAAGTATTATATTATAGTAACTTACAAACAAATTAACCCATACTGCCGCTCACAAGAGCATTATTAATACTTACAGCATAAACATAACTACTGATGAATCTGACCACACATAAAACACAAACAGCAGTATAATATACATGGCAGTCAGCGTGTAAGCGTCCACTGCTGAAGATACGTATAATATATACGTGCGTACATTAAAACCATTTCAGCTCAAAGTTATACAGGTACAATAAAATCTTTACCACCGCTATAAACTTCAACATGACTTCAGACCTTGTTTAACAACACAACAATGTACAGAACAAAGGAGAAATATATTGCGCTATAAGTTTCCTGTGCACAAGCTAACAGTCCACCTGTCCGCATCGGACGCATTCCGCACATCGCATCATCGCAGTCTTGTTAATTAATGCGAAAAAACATTCATTTAATTCACTTGCGAATCTTACACAAGTTGAATGCTAATGCGAATGCTAAAAATATCGCTTGACAGTTCATGAGATGCAATGAACTCACACTTCATTTTGACAATGAATGTAGTTCGAATTCAACGAAGAGTGTGAATGAATTAACGAGCATTTTAACTAATAAATGAATAATAGACACCTTATGGGTCGCTCGGCGCAAAAAAATTTTTTTATACCCATCCGGCGCGGGTCTGTGCCCAATACTTCAACGGAAGATCAGACACAGCTAATAACCCCATTCCTCGCATGGCGCCTCTCTGAGCGTGGGCTCAGAGAGGCGCCATGCCGGCTATGAGGCGGACAAAAATGACATGGTATTCGCAGCCCCCGTAAATATTCGAATGCCCGTGGGCGCCGTCGGAATACACCTCTGCGTTAGTCTGGCGCGCGCCATATGTGGAGCTTCCCATAAAAAAAAAAAAGGTCGTCTAATTTATTGACAGGCCTTTTGAAGATTCCCAGGTTATAGGTGGTGGGCAACATGTCGCGCTTTCTATAAAATAAATATATTATTAATTAATATTATTGAAATGAAATGTTTACCGATTTATTTTCCTACTTAAACAACGAAATAGTTATTTGTTATAATAGAGTTTGTTTACGTATCTGAATTTTATTACGTCAGTAAATGCCATCAATCAGTCCACGAAATAAAGAAACAACACTCCAAACATCGAACTACATTACTAACAATAATGTAAACAATCCCAGCTGTCCAGCGATACGCGTCCTCGTCACTGGACGGACTAATTCACTCGCTCGCATCGCATTCACATTGATTAGCTGTTTAGCTGCTAGCGCAGCTAGCACTAGCACAGAACAATAGCACATACTTCATGGCTTTGTGTTTATTGCTTAGCGCTAACATTCATTTTTATTCATCAGAGCGCTTAGCAGTGCTATTCATTATGAATTAATTTTGTTAATGCTAAGCATAACATCACTAATCGTGAGTGGCGCGCGATGCACGAGCACGACCACTCCGTCTGATGTACAATTCGATTATGCCCCCAGTTGATGACCGCGTGGTCAATTTGCCAATACTCTCTAATTATCTAATGGGTGACCTGGAAGAGATTGCTAAAAGGCAATAATCCCAAACATTGGAAAGAACAAAAAAAGATTTTTAATTATCTTTGGTTTTGTTTTGGATGTACCTATTGTTCGAGGGCGTTCAAATATACAATGATCTCCCAAATAATATAAAAAAATTAGAATCAATCACTATGTTCAAAACGGCTGCCAAAATATACTTCTTGAATAATTAGAACTTGTGAATATTTTAGAATTATTTAGCTACTTGTCTTCGGTTCTATATGTCTGTCTGTCCGTCTGTCTTCGGAATATTTATAAGATTATCTAACATTGTATATTGTACCTACAATAATTTTATTTTACTAATAGTTTAAACTTTCTTATATACTTATATGTAACCGCATAAATGTACCAATCTCTATAAGCGAATGTTATGACGTTCTTTGAGATCAATAAAGATTCTTAAAACCGGATGCCGTTGTTATTTTCTATGCGTTATTTTTTTGCTTTGTTTATTCAATAAATTTATTTATCATTTTCCTACTTTCAAACCGAATAAATTATTTTTTGTAAGCGTCCAATTAACGTACAGATCCACAACGTAAGCAGAATAGAGCTCTGAAATACATAACGGAATATAATTTTAATTTATTTCACGCTCAAATTCACATTTTCTCGCAAATATAAGTTATGTTTAATCGTTTTGTTTGTAATATAAACAGGATCGCGCGCCTCTGAAAACACGATCAGCCAAAGTAATTTTAAGGCTTTTCAACGAAGAACTCGAAAGGAGAGAAGAGGTATTGCCATATCATTGACGACATAATAATACAAATTTTATATACATCACGGATGTTGTAGGTGATGTAGCCAACCGTTTCAGATTCCATAAAAATAAAAATATATATTAAGGCGGGGTTGGGGGTGTACTAGGCAAAAGCACTTCGTATTTCTCTAACCATACCCATATTTCAAGTGATTTAACTATAATTTATTTGCCTATAGTTAAGTAAAGATTCAAGGTATAATTTGAATACATTATTTTAAATTTAATCTTATAAATTCCCTTAAAAATATGTGGTTGAAATGTGGTAAAATCGTTCAAAAATGCCTTTGCTATTTCCCTCGCCATTTTTTACAAATGCATCTAATACGAAAAATGCTCCATTGAGCTTAGAGTCAATAAGACTTCTCTGCCAACCCTCGCACTAGGCAGAGTGCTCATGAGGATGGGCCATACGCTTGGCCCGAAACGTCGAGTCACATAGCTCGTTAATAACCGTGAGTAAAGCTGTTTTGTTCTAAAAATAATGTCTAACAACCACGGTAATTTAAAAACCCAAATAAGACTAAGAATCATCTAAATAAATTCAAACGCTTACAGAATAAATGGTTTATCTATCAGTATCACTGAACTATCTTTGAAAATTCTAAATTTTGGGCCGTTGCCGTGCGCGAGTGTTTTTTGTATGGACGTATTTGTAACGAGGGTACATTTTAATAGCAAATTAATTTTCGAACGTTTTTACCACTTTTCACCGACTTATTTTTCAGATAATTTACTATTTAAATAATCTATCTCTATCACACATTATACCTTGAATCTTTACCTAACTATAAGCATATAAATTATAGTTATATCTACTGAAATATGGCTATAGTTAGGATAATTATAATGTCATGTTTTGCCTAGTACGGGGGTACTAAAGTACGGGGGTTAAGGCCGTGACAAACGCCAACGACCTTGAGCATTCGGGAATTCTACATAATGTACCATGCGACTGCTAATTTCGCTTCGCACGTTCAAGTCACATTTAGCGTAGTTTGTCGCTATCAGCCTAAAGAGTTGATGGTTCGGGGTTCGAATCCCACTTTCGTATGTTTTTTTTTTTTGCTTTTTTATTATTTTAATTATTAAAATGATTGTGGCTTATGTAACTGATGCGTGATTAAAATTTTTTATTTTTTATTATTTTACCTAAATAACATTTTATTGTAATTTCTTCCAAATTATTTTAGTTCATGTACTTACCACTTTTTATAAACCTCTAAATAGACTATCGATGAAAACTAAAATAAAAATAGGTAGGTAGGTAATAGGTAGATAGGCATTTAGGTATGTATGGCAAATATCATAGCAACATAGGTACCGGCCGGCGCGCGCGGCGCGCGCGGCGGCAGCATGGCACGGTGCGGTGGGGTGCGGTGCGGTGCGGTAACTCAGTAGCAGCGTGCCACTCACGCATGCAAGCAAGCAATAACAAGCCGCTCCTCCGCGCCGCGCCGCCGCTCCTCCGCGCCGCGCCGCGCCGCCGCGTCGTCACCGCTCCGCGCCACCACAGTGCCGCCGCCGCCGCCGCCCCCGCTCCGCAGCGCGCCGCTGTTGCTAGGCTACTTTTATTTAGGCACGGTTCTATAGTCCTTGCATCTCAAGCGCAGACAGCGTTATACCACACCCGTGACACTAGTCACATTTTCTATGAAGCGGCCGAAAATGTGTACCTACTGCTCACGTACGCGGGCGCCTTTGCGTGTATTGGTGCGACCTCGATAACTTGGGTACAGGGTTGGCACTCTTTATGAGAAGTTTGTAGTGGACAATATTATAAATTATATTTGATGTAATTTAAAAGGAAACATTTTTAATTATGACTATCTATGTATATGTACCTCTTAACATTATTGGAGGGCAAGAAAAAAAGAAAAACATCAACTTATATGCACATGTTTTATTTTTACTCGCTAACTAAACGACAATTTTGCAGTGAAAGTTTCACTAAATTTTGGAAACTTTGCAATAGGTATTCCATTTTTATTATTTTTAAGCCGAATCGTATGTGAAGCTAAAGTGAAATTTTCAATGTATACTTGCCGCCATTTTGAACTTTTTAGTTACTGGACCGATTGCTTTCAAAATTGATATCTGGGTGTCTGTGTAGGCTCTGAATACGAATCTGTAATCAAAATTAAAAAAAAGTGGCCGCCATTTTGAACTTTTTAGTTACTGGACCGATTGCTTTCAAAATTGATATCTGGGTGTCTGTGTAGGCTCTGAATACGAATCTGTAATCAAAATAAAAAAAAGTGGCCGCCATTTTGAACTTTTCAGTTACTGGACCGATTGCTTTCAAAATTGATATCTGGGTGTCTGTGTAGGCTCTGAATACGAATCTGTAATCAAAATAAAAAAAAAGTGGCCGCCATTTTGAACTTTTCAGTTACTGGACCGATTGCTTTCAAAATTGATATCTGGGTGGCTGTGTAGGCTCTGAATACGAATCTGTAATCAAAATAAAAAAAAGTGGCCGCCATTTTGAACTTTTTAGTTACTGGACCGATTGCTTTCAAAATTGATATCTGGGTGTCTGTGTAGGCTCTGAATACGAATCTGTAATCAAAATAAAAAAAGTGGCCGCCATTTTAAACTTTTCAGTTACTGGACCGATTGCTTTCAAAATCGATATCTGGGTGTCTGTGTGGGCTCGGAATACGAATCTGTAGTCAAAATTAAAAAAAGTGGCCGCCATTTTGAACTTTTTAGTTACTGGACCGATTGATTTCAAAATTGATATCTGGGTGTCTGTGTAGGCTCTGAATACGAATCTGTAGTCAAAATTTAAAAAAAGTGGCCGCCATTTTGAACTTTTCAGTTACTGGACCAATTGCTTTCAAAATCGATGTCTGGGTGTCTGTGTGTGCTCTGAATACGAATCTGTAGTCAAAATTAAGTGGCCGCCATTTTAAACTTTTTAGTTACTGGACCGATTGATTTCAAAATTGATATCTGGGTGTCTGTGTAGGCTCTGAATACGAATCTGTAGTCAAAATTTAAAAAAAGTGGCCGCCATTTTGAACTTTTCAGTTACTGGACCAATTGCTTTCAAAATCGATGTCTGGGTGTCTGTGTATGCTCTGAATACGAATCTGTAGTCAAAATTAAGTGGCCGCCATTTTAAACTTTTTAGTTACTGGACCGATTGCTTTCAAAATAGATATCTGCGTGTCTGTGTGGGCTCTAAATATGAATCTGTAGTCAAAACTAAAAAGTGCAAGATGGCGGCAACTATTTTTAAATTTTGAAAACGGATTCGTATTCAGAGCCCATACAGATACCCAGATATCAATTTTGAAAGCAATCGGTCCAGTAACTAAAAAGTTCAAAATGGCGGCCACTTTTTTTTAATGTTCACTACAGATTCGTATTCAGAGCCCACGCAGACACCCAGATATCGATTTTGAAAGCAATCGGTCAAGTAACTAAAAAGTTCAAAATGGAGGCCGTTTTTTTTTTATTTTGACAACGGATTCGTATTCAGAGCCCACACAGACACCCAGATATTGATTTTGAAAGCAATCGGTCGAATAACTAAAAAGGTCAAAATGGCGGCAACTTTTTTTAAATATTCACTACATATTTGTATTCAGAGTCCACACAAACACCCAGATATCGATTTTGAAAGCAATCGGTCCAGTAACTAAAAAGTTCAAAATGGAGGCCGTTTTTTTTTTTATTTTGACAACGGATTCGTATTCAGAGCCCACACAGACACCCAGATATTGATTTTGAAAGCAATCGGTCGAATAACTAAAAAGGTCAAAATGGCGGCAACTTTTTTTAAATATTCACTACATATTTGTATTCAGAGTCCACACAAACACCCAGATATCGATTTTGAAATCAATCGGTCCAGTAACTAAAAAGTTCAAAATGGCGGCCACTTTTTTAAATTTTGACAACGGATTCGTATTCAGAGTCCACACAGACACCCAGATATCGACTTTGAAAGCAATCGGTCCAGTAACTAAAAAGTTCAAAATGGCGGCCACTTTTTTAAATTTTGACAACGGATTCGTATTCAGAGTCCACACAGACACCCAGATATCGACTTTGAAAGCAATCGGTCCAGTAACTAAAAAGTTCAAAATGGCGGCCACTTTTTTTAAATTTTGACAACGGATTCGTATTCAGAGTCCACACAGACACCCAGATATCGACTTTGAAAGCAATCGGTCCAGTAACTAAAAAGTTCAAAATGGCGGCCACTTTTTTTAAATTTTGACAACGGATTCGTATTCAGAGTCCACACAGACACCCAGATATCGACTTTGAAAGCAATCGGTCCAGTAACTAAAAAGTTCAAAATGGCGGCCACTTTTTTTAAATTTTGACAACGGATTCGTATTCAGAGCCCACACAGACACCCAGATATCGACTTTGAAAGCAATCGGTCCAGTAACTAAAAAGTTCAAAATGGCAGCCGCTTTTTTTAAATTTTGACAACGGATTCGTATTCAGAGCCCACACAGACACCCAGATATCGACTTTGAAAGCAATCGGTCCAGTAACTAAAAAGTTCAAAATGGCAGCCGCTTTTTTTAAATTTTGACAACGGATTCGTATTCAGAGCCCACACAGACACCCAGATATCGACTTTGAAAGCAATCGGTCCAGTAACTAAAAAGTTCAAAATGGCGGCCACTTTTTTTAAATTTTGACAACGGATTCGTATTCAGAGCCCACACAGACACCCAGATATCGACTTTGAAAGCAATCGGTCCAGTAACTAAAAAGTTCAAAATGGCGGCCACTTTTTTTAAATGTTCATATGATTAAGATTCGCTCCGGTGAAGGAAAACACCGTGAGGAAACCTGTGCACAGCAGTACATATAAAATTGTTGTGGACACCGCTTCCAATCCAGCTTGTCACGTGGAAATGTATAACAATTCCCTTCCATGTTCATGGGAAAGGCTTGCGTTCAGTAGTAGGACATTAAAATTGACTCAAGAAGAAGAATAAGAAACCAAATTGATATCTGATTTGTGTAACATAAATTTCATTATTTCACATAAGAATGAAAATTTCACAGTAATTTTGCAGAAAGTGCAAAATTTCACTGCAAAATTTCAAGTGAAATTTTTGTGCAAAATTGCGCCTTGCATCTCTAAGTAAGTGCGAACAAGGAGGTTTGAAGTCCACCGCGCGCGCGGGCGCGGCCGGCCCGATCGTTGTTCTGTGCTGTGAGTGCGAAAGAACCGCGCGCGTACGTGTAAGTAGCTACTACTCCCTCTCGAAGGTGTGCTCGCTCTCCTCTCGACAGTCGGTGCCAGCCTGACTAGCCGTCCGCCAGAAGTCGACCAGACAGCGCTCGCGGGCTGCGGGGCGCGGGGGGAAGCAAACTCGCTTCGAGGCGGAGCGTCGCTTCTATACGCCAGTATTATAAGTATTCTATGGTTATACCACAGTGCCTATTAGTTATTCTGTGGTTATACCAACGAAAGCCATGCATATAACGCCCCGTCAAGTTACGTACCGGAGCGTATACTGATAGATACCACAGAAGAGAGATATTACTGATACGGTCGTACTGTATACTGGTACGGAAAATGACACGGTGGCAACATCACCTACAATACAACATCCGAGATGTCAGCTCGTAACAACTGGTGAAGTAGGTGCTATGTCAGTGCTTTTCTTCGGTCGTACCGGCTTCACTGAACTGGACGGAAAAAAAGAAGGGAGTCATATCCCGAAATAGTTTGTATTTTCCGTCCAGTTTAGTGTAGCCGGCACGACCAAAGGGAAGCACTGACATGGCACCTAAGTTCACCCGGTGTTATGGGCTGACATCACGGATGTTATAGGTGATATAGCAAACTGTGTCAGTTTACATAAAAAAATCCCTCAGTCGCCTTTTACGACATGCACGGGGAGAGATGCAGTGGGGCTATTATTTTAAATTACCATCCCACACGGTACAAATATACCTAACCACCTATCTTTTTTCCATTCGATCCAAACACAGAAGACAGAAATGACGACCGACACGCGGGCGCAGCAGGGCAGGAGCGAGCAAGCGAGCCCGGAACTAAAATTGTATCTAGTATTGAAGTGCCTGCTAAATTGACGAAGGCAAAAATTTTACCCTTCCGACTGAAGAATTACGTCAATAATTTCATGTAGGCGTTTTTTGTTTTTTATTTTTATCTCCTTTCGTGGATAAAATAATTAAAAAAATTGAATAGAGTTTTCTCAGAGCTTTGTGACCTTTGAATCGGTGGTATTGTAAAATTGTAATAATACACACATACTCAGATTTTCAAAAATTCATGTTTTTTTTATATATTTTTAATTTTATGTTTATTACTTACTTTTACTCATTATTAAAAAAACCAGCAATGCACTTTGTTGGTAAGGAACCAAAATATAGGTTGGTATTTTTTTAATTTTCTGAATGTGTGTCAATTGGTCAGTTTTGGACCTTCTTTGTCGCACTTTTTGCATGTTTTGCGTATTTGGCGTTTGTCACCGCCTTAAATGCAACATATGTATTTTATAACAAAACTATGACCACAAGTGGTGAGCGTAATGCCATTGGGCAATATATTGTAGTTTTTTTTATGCTAACTGCCATGGTTGGCTACATCTCCTACAACATCCGTGAACCCATAACAACGGGTGAACTAGGTGCCATGTCAGTGCTTCCCTTCGGTCGTGCCGGCTACACTGAACTTGACGGAAAACATACAGTTTACTGAATCCCCTTGCTACTGCCTACAATGTGTATATTTAAACAGCATTGCCTCAAATATCTCTAAAGATTGACTTGAAAGATATCATCAATCAAAGGATAAGTCCGTCTTTACACACATGTTTTTTTATTTTTTATTGAACGCGCGACATGTAGCGCCGAGCCACTCATACGGTGAATAACGACGCCCATGGACATTCGGTAGTATTAGGGGGTTGCGAATTCCTTGCCGGCCAGACAGGTTACTAGCGTTTACCCTGCATGCAACCCTTCTATATTTTTTAATGTTTTCCTCACGAAGCAATTACCACCCTAGGCGTCACTACCTACCTACACCCACGTGATATACTTTGCAAGGGATGCTAAATCATAAAACGTGTTTTATTTTTAAAGTCATTTATTCGTAGCAATTTGTTTAATTTTTTAGGGTTCCGTATCCAGTACGGGACCCTATTACTAAGCCTATGCCGTCTGTCTGTCTGTCTATCTGTCTGTCTGTCTGTCTGTCTGTCTGTCTGTCCGTCTGTCTGTCCGAGGTCTGTATCTCTTGAACCGTAATAGGCAGCCCGTTGAAATTTTCACAGAATATTTGTTATTATGGCCGATATAACAACAAATAATCAAAATAAGAAAAAGTAAAAAATTCACGGGGGTTCCATAGAAGAAAGCAAAAAGTGTATGCGCGCGCGCCATCTACCGAATAGATTATGAAGCATTTTAACTAATCATGACATTTAACTAATATGAAGCATTTCATAACACGCCATAGATGGCGTGAGGTGCGCTAACCATGACATGGCGATAAGGAACCCTCGGTGCGCGAGTTCGACTCGCACTTGGCCGGTATTTATACAAAGGTATGACTTTGGCTACTCAATAGCCGAGAGTGGGCGGATGACAAGAGCGGAAGACTGAAGACAGCGCGTAGTTGCATGCCTTGGGAGAGTCATATTATGTATGTAAATGCTCATTCTGTTTCGGGTTTCCATTCTAGAAGCTAAGCGCCTTACTGGAATCAAAGCACGTGGATCCAATAACAAAACACAAGCTACCCCTTTTGCAGAGGGTTTCAATTTACATACGCCTGGCAAACGGTTTTAGCCCGCGGTATCGGATACCTCCGCTGCCGCCGCCGCCCCCCACCCGCCGCCAACTCGCGAGGTTTTCGATAATGGAAGCCTAGCTTAGGCAGAAGGCCTAGAAAAATAAAGCGAGGCGAATAGCCAAAAGAAATCGGAACTTGTCGCTTACATCTTTAGGTAGAGAATACGAAAGAATAGAACAGTTCTGGGGCGAAATTATGACATTTTTAGGTTTCCGTAGCCCGCACGCAAACCCAAATCTAAGCCTACAACGTCTGTCTGTCTGTCTGTCCTACTGCTGTATGTTTGGAACCGTAATAGCTAGCCGGTTGAAATTCTCACATAATATTTGTTATTTTGGCGTATGTAACAACGAATAAAAAAAATGAGAAAATTAAAAATTAAAGGAACCCATACCAGAAACGTGTTTGTTTAAAGTTTTTTTTTGTGGTGCGGAAACCTTGGTGCGCGAGGACGACTCGCACTTGGCCGATCTTTTTTGACATTTCGTTGCACTTGGAGTCCGTCCCCTAAGCGAGGGTCGAAACGTCGACGATAATACATCGCTCTGATTAGTATACCGCGTAAACGAAAACATGACGATAATGTGTAACTGCGGTTAAGCCTGTTCCACCCATGCCACAAAATTTCTAATTTCATGCGCTCAAAATAGAGACGGCTATGGCTCAGCGGAGTGGGGAGCGTCGCGAGACAAAGCGGGCGCGAGGCAGTTTCCTCTTTATACTAGAGCGGGATGGAATTCGCCACAAGGCGCTTACGATAAATCGGCGAATCACGCGCAAACCTTTTTTATTTTAATAAGTATGAAAATTTTTAGCTTTGTGACTTTTTTAAATTATATCTTACTGAAAATATATAATTGTCAGCCTCGATAGCTCAGTGGTGCAGACAGTCAACTGTCGCTATTGAATGTTAAGCAACGCTGGGTGCGGTCAGTACTTGGATGGGTGACCGCTGACCGTTGGAGGCTGACCGAGGTTCGGATTCCTCGTAAAACTGTAGGTCCCTTCCCTCCTAATCTTACTTGGTGGTAGGGTTTAACCCGCCCGGGTTGGTACCGCCGCACTGAATGAAACGTCGGTCAAAACGGCTATGTAAATAGTTTGTGTTTTCCGACCAGTTCAGTCTAGCCGGCACGATCAAAGGCGGAAGCACTGACATGGCACCTAGTTCACCCGGTGTTATGGGCTGACATCACGGACGTTGTAGGTGATGTAGCCAACCGTGTCAGTTTCCATAAAAAATATATATATATATAAATAGTATTTGGAGAAAAATTATAAAAAATGTACATTAATTCTTTATAATACTTTTACAATAGTAATTTCTGTAAAAATAGAGGAGTGTTTGGATTTTTTTTCTATCGAGCGAAGTTAAAAAACTTGCTGCTTCAACGTTACAGTTTACTAAAGATAATCCTGTAGATTGAAAACCTAGAACATTCCCTATACCTGTCTTATAATGTATAAAGCGGCCGATATCGGCCGCTCCATCGACAAAAGGTTAACTTTTCATATGTCTGCATCAATTCGAAAGTACAGATGACCCGGGTTGGTGTTCTGTGTCCCGGGGAGTAGCCTCAGCGAACATAATCTAACGTAGTTTTACTTTGCGTGCACAATTAAGTTGTATCGCACCACACGGCTCTACATTTTCGAGTTTATTGTTCTCATAGTTAGTGGCTCAGACTCCAACGGGATCCGCCATTATAGTATCGCACTAAAACGGCCGTAAGTGAATTAAATTCAAGCGTTAACGTTCGGGTGCTTCAAACCGAAATAAAAAGCGGTATAAATACCTAGAGAATCTGCTACACGTGCCGCGCCACTCACGTGATTACGTTTTCACGACTGAGTTTCATTCTCTCGTGGGTTTTACGGAACCTGACGATGTTGCCCACACTACACGAGTGATGTACCTGCTATGCTAGCCTGCTACACACGCGATACCACCCCCATTCACACCTCGCCGTCGTGTCTAGTTTTCGAGATAGGAATTTTTGAAATGTATGTTTTCGTCTAGTGTAATTTAACGCGTTATTGCCGCTCCGCACACTCCGCCTGCCGACCTCCAGTCCTCCACTCACAAAGCCACCGAGCATACCTAGGTATCCTCCTTGCACAAAGCTAACCCCCGCCCCTCCCGCCAACACCTCCGTCCGAGGCGCTCACGTCTCACCCGCTCTTCCCTCCTCCGCGCCGCCCTGTTGTCATTAGATCATTTTTACACTAAAACAATTAATTAGTTTGTATGAAAAATGTAACATTTCATTTAAAGGAAATTCAGAAAAAAGTTATTTGACTTTTTTGTTACTCTTGATCCCAATAATCATTTCCTTTTTACACCCTGTATATTGAGCGCGGCGTCTTGTTAATTTTTTTTTTATTGTTGTGTTAGTATTAAGTTTTTGTTATTCTTCTACTCTATTTGCTACCCTATAAGTGTTCATAATTAAGTCAGGTTGACTGGCAGAGATTGCATGAGGTAATAAGTCCGCCTTTTGTACAATTCTGTATTGGAAAGCAATAAAGTATATTCTATTCTATAACATTATTACAGTGGCCAGCGTTTTGTTTACTTTGAGGAGTTTGGCACAATCGACACCAGGGCGGAACGAGCCTCTGTTCGCTCGCGCAGACCAAAGATATATTATGTACTAGCGTACTAGATAAATCACTCGGCCAACTAACATGTTCCAACGAGTTGCGGTTCACGATCCTCAAGTCTCTTAGTCGAGCGCGAGAGGCCGCAGCGCGCAGTCGTCGCCTGCCTGCTGCGATCGCGCCTCGCCTACTTTGATTAAACTAATACATTTACACATCTTCGTCGATGCGAAGGTGCGATGGCGAATCTGGAGATGAAGTGTTAGAATGAAAAGACAATATGCACACCGACGCACGAGTGCGATCGTTCTCCCTACCCCTTGCCTCTCTCCCGCACGCTTCCCGCCCCGCGCGAGCCCCCCGCGCCGGCCACCAGACCGTCTCCCGCACGCTTCCCGCCCCACGCGCGCTCCCCTCTTCCGCTCGACTCTGCGCTCCGCCTCCCCGCTACCTTACCCCATACCTCAGTCGCTGGAACACCGCTTCTCTGTATATTTCTTCGGAGCGATAACTCTATATAATATTTTCTCAAAGGCGCAGACTGGTTCAGTTGTCGGCGAACGCGCCGCACCACGACGGCCCCGCGCACTTCGCCAATTGGAAAATAAGAGCATGAAACGGAACGGGATGGACCGCTAATGGCATTACATTTCACTCGGTTCGACCCCAGTATTTGTACATGTAATTTTATACGTAAAACTTTCATTGAACAACCTTTCTTGAACAACGGAAATTCAGTGGTGTGCGGATCAACGGAGCGGCAGAGGTGCGTCAGGATCGTGGTGATCAGAGATCCGTTGTCTCTGCCTACCCCACTCGAGAACGGGGGTGACGCAATGTGACGCTTTCTTGTAACATATTACGGAAAACATTTTATGGATTAATTATGAATTAATATTATTATAATTTTTTTTACAACAATAAAAAAAAATCTGTTAAGTGCGAGTTTTACTCATGCACGGAGGTTTCCGTATCTATCCGCCGCGGCGGATAATAGCCTATCTCTTGTCTTTCAACAATGCAATGTATAAAAGCCTGTGGGTGGCGCCATCTATTATTCAATAGTGTGACTAATCGATTTTTCGGACGTTTGTTGTATGGGAGCCCCCCTGAATTTTTAACATTTTCTTTTTTTATTATTTGTTATATCCGCCATAGTAGATAACACATATTCTGTGAAAAGTACAACGGGCTACCTATTACGGTTCAAGAGATACAGACCTCGGACAGACGGACGGACGGCGGAGGCTTAGTAATAAGCTTCCGTACGGGATACGGAAACCTATAAATGGAAGCAACGGTTCGAAAATTGAGAGAGAATACGTCATCGACCCGGTGGCGGAATTGGTAACGCGCTGGCGGCTCAAGCAGGTTCGAATCCTGTTCGGGAAGTATTTTTTTCTCTTCATTTTGGACTTTGCATATACTAATGAAGAAATATAAAAGCTATTATATGATATTAGTACTAACATTATCAATACTAACAATAAATCTGTAAGGGATTTTCATGGAGTAAGTAAGTAAGTACTTTGTTTTATGAGATACTGCGTTTGTAGACTCTATGTATGATACTAAAACTAAATTGACGATTTTTAGAAATCAAATCAAATTAAAATATGTTTATTGCCTTTTTAAAATTTTGCAAAAGCTACAACATAGCGCCGGAGGTGTTCTCCCCCAGCCAACCTTTGGGTTATCATGAATGAGTGTGGAGTGGCAGAGAACAAATAAGAATGATGTAGACAGTTTCAACAAATTATACAACATCAATATAAATGATGTTAATAATATGTTTAATAAGACCGTTTAAAAATCAACCCAGTATTATACTGGCACGTTCTTCTTTAAACAGAGAAAAAGTAGCACGCTGCATCTATACGTGCATACATATGTATGCATCTCCCGCCTGCGCACTTTATCTCCCTTTTCACGCGACATTAGCTACCTCCTCGGTCGCAGTAAAAATTTCAGACTACCCGCAGAGCAATGGGGCGATCGATTCGACGCGCGGTGCCCGGACGAGAAAGCTCACTGCGGTGGCGAGTTTTAACACCATTCACGAATATCTCAATCGATCAATCAGCCCGTATCGGTCGACTGCTGGACGTAGGCCTCTCCCAAGGCACGCCACCACACGCGGTCTTCCGCTCTTCTATTCCATCCACTCCCGGCTACCATTTCTAGGTCGTCTGATGAATATCTAATAGAGAGAAATTAATTTAGGTATTTTTCCAGACAAAAAAAAATATGACAATAAAATTATATACAATTTCCAAATTCCAAAATAAAAAATCCCAATTGTTTATTGTTGAGAAGTTTAGTAACAATTTCATTTTCTTAAGTCTAGGTTAGTGTCACAAAAGGTTTAGAAAAGAAAGAGGAGAAGAGAAAGAGAAGCGTAGACACAGAAAAAAAAACCACATTTGATATTTGTCCCTAGACCACCATTGGGCTTTCTTTCGCCTGTGCCGATGCACTCAGGTTAATCAAAATCAAAACTACAATAGAAACTAAAATAAACTACAAAGAGAACGACTCCGTTTTTTAGCAATGTAAAATTTCTCACATAATGTGACTATCGTTTTATTTGCTCGTTACTGTTATAAACAAGTGTGGCAATTTATTTATTTATATATATTACATTATTACTACAGGGCAAGCCCCACAATTTAACAATGTAGAATAGAAACTACTTCCAAATTAGCTCAACATATCTCATCGCGAACTTTTGAAAGACTTTATTACAGTAGGGATAATGACAGAACAGTCGTTCCAACTGTGTGCCGCCGTCCCAAATGTGTTCCAACCGTCAAAAAGTGTCGCGAGACAATTTATAATGTCAAAACACAAGTTTTTTTTTAATTCAGCAAATTTACATAGCGTTCGAAAGTTCTTGCAGCATCAAACTTGAAAATGGAGATACATAAATTGTAAACAGTCAAGCGAGTTTTAACATATTTTTTTACAAAATGGAAACCTAAAACACATTTCCATAAGATAATTTGCATACGTCAAAAAAAGAAAGATATTAAATTCGGCTAACGACATTCTGAATACTTAATACTTTAATCAACATGAAAAAAGTTCAAGAGAGCTTTTTCTCATTTACCCACCCACGTATTATACTTTGTAAAAGAAAAACATTTAATATATTTTAAGCTCTACACGAAGATTAGGATTTTAGAAAGCTGTCATTTCCGAAAGCTCACATATGATGACATGACATATGTCAAAATCGAAACACACTTTATTGTATCACATTATTGAACTGGTAAACTCTGGTAAGATCTCCCAGCCCGCATATTTCCCCCGAAGTACAGTCTCGGGTCCTTCAAGGTATGTGTGAATAAAGGCAGCTGTCAGGCCGGCACGGCATTCGCAACCGCCGCGTGCGACCAAATGTCCATGGGCGTCGTTAGACATCTTATGAGTGGCGCCACATGTCGCGATTTCTATAAAAACATTGTACACACCAAAAATACACGGGACACATGGCGGTTTAATTTTATGAGAAATTTTTGCATGATGGGTCGGTCGAAACGGCTATGTAAAAATAGTTCGTGTTTTCCGTCCCGTTCAGTGCAGCCGGCACGACCGAAGGGTAGCACTGCCACGGCACCGAGTTCACCAAGGGCGAGGCCGAAGTCCGAGCTGCGTTCAGGAAGACCATAAACCTTCTCAAAGGGAAGCACTGACGTGGCACCAAGTTCATCCGGTGTTATGGGCTGACATCACGGATGCAGTAAGGTGATGTAGCCAATAGTATCAGGTTCCATATGAAATCAATACTAATAATAAATCTGTAAGGGATGATCATGGAGTAAGTTACTTTGTTTTATGTATGAGATACTGCTGCGTTTGTAGACTCTATGTATGATACTAAAACTTAATTGTCGATTTTTAGAAATCTTTTCTGTAAGTATGTATATATGTATGTATGTTTGCTCCTCCATAACTCTTAAACCGATCATCCGAATTCGAGGAAACTTAGTAAAAGCAGCTATACGGGACACAGGATAGGCTAAATAAAATTAAGTTCCGGTTACGCTAAGATGTGGCTCTCATACAAACCGAATTGATCCGCGCGCCGAAATAAAGGTACAGTAGCAGGCTTACTTACTTTCTTCTTTTTAAATACGAGTTTCACGCGAGCGAAGCCGCGAGCAAAAGCTAGTAAATAAATAAAAATTTTCAAACCATCTCCCACTTCGAAGCCGTTAAAAACCCCCAATGCGCTCGATAAACTGAGCATGTATAAATATTTACCCAAACAAACAACCTAAGTAACCAGCACACAATAAAAAAAAGTAAAACTAAAAAACTATTTAAAATAAAAATATAAAAACCGCCTTCAAAAATATATGAAATAAAAACCTAAAAAAAAAAACGAACCCTAGAGTTGAAGGCGGTGCTAAAAAGGCTACACAAATCACAAAGGATATTATCATCCGCTCATGTTTTCTTTCATGCATCATTTTGCTTGCTTTAGCACCGCCTTCAACTCTAGGGTTCGTTTTTTTTTTTAGGTTTTTATTTCATATATTTTTGAAGGCGGTTTTTATATTTTTATTTTAAATAGTTTTTTAGTTTTACTTTTTTTAGGAAGTCGGTTTTATGTTTTTTAAAACTTTTTTTTTATTTCACAGTTTTTTTTAGTAATTTTTTGCTATTAATGTACTCGGCGGAATCGCTCGGCCTTCGGCCTCGCGATTCCGCCTCGCTTTCCAATCCGATCTTGACCCAATTAAAATAGGACCACGTCAGCTTCGATAGCTCAGTGGTGCAGACAGTCAACTGTCGCTATTGAATTTTAAGCAACGCTGGGTGCGGTCAGTGCTTAGATGGGTGACCGCTGACCGTTGGAGGCTGACCAAGGTTCGGATTCCTCGTAAAACTGTAAGTCCCTTCCCTCGTAATTTTACTTGGTGGTAGGGTTTAACCTTCCCGGGTTGATACCACCGCACTGAATTAAACGTCGGTCGAAACGGCTATGTAAATAGTTTGTGTTTTCCGACCAGTTCAGTGTAGTCAGCACGATCAAAGGGGGAAGCACTGACATGGCACTGGTGTTATGGGCTGACATCACGGACGTTGTAGGTGATGTTGCAGAACTTAGTAGAATGGACAGACATAAACGTGTTACGGAAGCCTACTTTTATTATAAAATAACCGTCGGAGGACCTTGGTTGAAAATTGTAAAATTTAGTAGAACGGATAGACATGCATATGTTACGGAACCCTACATTCATTTTGCAGAACTTAGTAGAATGGACAGACATAAACGTGTTACGGAACCCTACTTAACAGTTGCACTCCGGGAGTGCCGGCAGATCCCGTGCCACTCTAACTTAACCCTTAACGCAATGACTTAAGGTTTCATTTTAAAAATGACGCTGACGCGATGTCGCGAGTTATACATTTTTACCCACCTAAAAAAGTGCCAAGAGCCGCTAAAGAAGTTTTCACTTCAAAAACCTCAGGGTTATCCCCTTTCAAATAAAAAAAAAAAGAATTTTCAAAATCGGCCCACAATTGACGGAGTAATCGCGTAACAAACATCCAAAAAAAGAAAACATACCGTCGAATTGAGAATCTTTTAGGTCTAAAGTAAATTTCTCGTGAAGACAAATGCAACGAGCCCAAACACGATGGGTTTATCATGTGTAGTTTAGGAGTTCCTATGGCCACCTTCTGTCTCCATCATCAAACCAGCTCGATGGTACTCGGTACAGTAGGTACTGGCCAGGTACCATAATAAATTAAACGCCGGTCGGAAAAGATAAAAAAATTTCAAATTTAGAATATTCATGAAACAAGGGTCCGAATATGTATCACTAGTATATCGATTCATGTATTTCAACAGGACAGAGAAAATTTCAAAATATTAGGTATTTAATACTTTTTAGTTTTTTTTTTTTTGTTTTTTGGAAATCGGTTTAATATTTTTTAAAACAGTTTTTATTTCATTCTTTTTAGTAATATTACATAAAAAAGAATAATCGAAATCGAATAATCGAAATCGATTGAAGTGGTACAGAATTATTCGCCATATGTGTCAGACTGCAAATTGCTGAATAAGTCCACATCACAAATGTTTTGCTGAAGGTAACCACACACCATACTAATTTATCAAACTGAAAATTGCCGAAAACGACCACATCACAAGTTTTGCTGAAGGTAACCACACACCATAGTATTATGCTGATTTTTCGAAAACCACTGAACCAATTTCGATAAAATTGAAATGGGACCACCTCGGAAGTATGACCTAACTAACAAAAAAAGAATTTTCTAAATCGGCCCTCAATTGACGGAGAAATCGTGTTACAAACATACAAAAAAATAAAAATAAAAAAAAAAATAAAAAAAAAAAACATACAGACGAATTGAGAACCTCCTCCTTTTTTGGAAGTCGGTTAAAAATCCAGAATTATCCACAGACATATACAAACTTCAAAAGTATAGATCGTGCATCGAATCGTCTATTATAGTTTGAATTTATTGAAAAGTTAACCTTTTATTAATGTAAATATACACTATCTATAAAAAAAAATAATGTACCGCTTCTCGAAATAAACGTCTTAATTTAATTTAACTTAACTTAAGTAGAATAGAATAGAATAGAAATACTTTATTGCACACAAAGACACTTAGGCCCACTTGCACCAACACGAGTTTAGAGTTAAGTAGCGAGTTATGGATTTAAACGCGGTTTAAACGCGGTTCCCACATACAACGGGTGCTAGCTTAACGAGTTAAACTGGTTTATAGTTAAATTCGTGTTGGTGCAAGTGGGGCTAACAAAGATACAGAAGATAACATACAGAAGAGCAATATAAATTTACAATACTTCACGCAGAAACAAGAGAAAAGTAGCGTGCAAAGGCGGACTTATCACTTTAAGTGGTTTCTTCCAGTCAACCTTTGGGTGATGAAAATTAAGTGGTCTGATATCAAGCGGCGGGTGGCCGAGTGGTTTGGGCATCGGCTTCTCATGCGAGAGGTCCGAGGTCCGAATCCGGTCGGCGTGTACCAATGAGTTTTTTCTGACGAAAAAATGTACGTGCAAACCTACACCTGCTGCTTCACCGTTCGGAACCGGTGTAAAACTGTAGGTCCCTTCCCTTGCCCCTTACTAGGTGGTAGGCTCAAATTGTAGCCGACTGGGTTGATACCACCGTACTGGATGTAAGATGGCCGCATAGCAACCTCGGCTGTGTTCTCCTCTAGTCCAGTATAGCCAGCAATCCAGGGAAGTCTCCGGTACGGCACCTACCTTCTCGGAGGTGAAATTGGCTGGTCGGAGCATGCGCTTTGGCCCCTCCGACTCAGCCATCCATACCGGATTACACAAAAAAAAAAAAATGCTTTATTTTTGAATTATCTTTACGAGGATGAATCTCGGTCGCTTGTTTTTAACCCCCGACGAAAAAAACGGAGGGGTGTTATAAGTTTGACGTGTGTGTGTGTGAGTGTGTGTGTGTGTGTGTGTGTCTGTCTGTGGCATCGTAGCTCCCAAACGGATGGACCGATTTGGATGCGGTTTTTTTTATTAGGAAGCCTGTTTAATCGGGATGGTTCTTAGCTATGTTTGTAATCAAGTAATAAAGTAATTAAGTAATAAAAAAAATAATTATCTTAAAAAAAGGACCGATTTGCATGCGGTTTTTTTTAAAAAGCTTGAAATAAAAGTTAAATTACAAATTTAAAAAACCCCCGACTCTTAAAAAGTCAAAAATAATTTCCGTTTACTTACTTAAAGGAGTCGGGGGACCGCTAAGTAAATTAAATATAAAGACTCAAAAGTTGCGCGGGAATTTACTTAGCGGTCTACCGACTCCTTTAAGTAAGTAAACGGAAATTATTTTTGACTTTTTAAGAGTCGGGGGTTTTTTTATTCATTCACCATCTCGCGCGTTGCCTATAAAAGAATTTAGGTACATATCCTTCAAAAAATGCGCACATCGTAAACCATTTTACTCTCCCCGCCGCCGACATTAACCGCGGTAGAGTGCACTTCCGATATATTGGCAGACCTCTTCTGTGCGAATTAGGTGTGTGGGACGTGTAGTGTTGAAAATGATCAAAGTGACTTAATTTGACTGACTGTCAAATTGGTCAAAAACAGTCATGTACGGTCAAAAACGGTCAAATTCGGTCAATTTCATTTTGGTGTTTTTTTTATTTTTTCTTGGTTTTCGTCGCACGTCGCGTCGCCGACTCGCCGCGCGCGCCGCCGACCGGTGCCTTTGACGCTCGCCGCCGACGCCTTTGACGCCCGCCGCGTCGTGTCTTGCCTCGGGCTGCCTCAAAAGGAGCCCGACCGAGATGAAACAAATAAAAAAGCTAAAAACTACCATACCTAGTAATAATAGTTAGCATTATTAATAAGACAGGAATGTTTGCGTCAATTTGACTGAATTTGACAATAAATGACCGGTCAACTTATCGTATTTGACTGAAGTGACTAGTCAAATTCTAGTCATTTTACATCTCTACGCACGTGCCTGCACAACCACGCTGCTGCTTCCCAGTGGGGTAAGTTTTGTACATGGATTTTACATCGATAGCTCAGTGGTGCAGACAGTCGACTGTTGCTATTGATTGTTAAACAACTCTGGGCGCGGTCGGTACTTGGATGGGTGACCGCTCGACCGTTGGAGGCTGACCGTGGTTCGGATTCCACGTAAAACTGTAGGTCCCTTCCCTACTTACCTTACTAAGTGGTAGGGTTTATCCGGCCCGGGTTGGTACCACCGCACTGAATGAAACGTCGGTCGAAACGGCTATGTAAATAGTTCGAGTTTTCAGTCTAGTTCAGCGTAGCCGACATGAAATGAAAGGAAGCTCTGACGTGGCACCTAGTTCACCCGGTGGTATGGGCTGACATCACGGATGTTGTAGGTGATGTAGCCAACCGTGACAGTTTCGATAAAAAAAAAAAGAATATCCCTTCCCAAAGAAGATTTCCTTCTTATCTCCTATCCATCCACCTCCTAGGTGTAGAGATTCAATTGTAGCTGACTTGGTTGGTACGATAGTACTGGACGGAATATGGCCGCATAGCAGCATCTCAGCGTCCAAAGGGAAGTCTCTGGTATGGCACCTACCTTCTCGGAGATGATATTGGCTGGTAGGAGAATGTGCTCTGGCCCCTCTGTCTCAGTCACCAAATTTTGCATTGCATAAAAGAAATCAGCCAAGCAGTGCGGCGGCCGGCGCGTGCTAAAATAGCACGAATGCAGTTTATAATGGCACATGTGGGCAGATGGGCTCTTATGCGACGATAAACGAAACGGCTATGTAATAGTTTGTGTTTTCCGTCCAGTTCAGTGTAGCCGGCACGACCGAAGGGAAGCACTGACGTGGCACCAAGTTCACCCGGTGTTATGGGCTGACATCACGGATGTTGTAGGTGATGTAGCCAACCGTGTCAGTTTCCATAAAAAAAAAAAAAAAAAAAAAAAAACGATCTTTCTGTTGGTCCTCCTTACCTTTCAGCGGCTTTTACATGATACAGGGCTCCCACACAAAACTGCGAATTCGCATCGCATCGCAAAAATTTGCGAGCTCGCAGGACGCATCGCAAAAACCTCCGATTTGATTCGTATCGCGCATTCCTGCGACGTTACGTCACACTTGGTGACACTATTTTTAGTCCGCTCTGAGACAGCGTGTGGGCAGGAATTCTTCCCTTGTACGATCGTTTGTAATGATAATCGATGGCGATAATAAACTTAAAAGCTCTTCAAATGAAGATATCATTCTAAAATTATCAAAAGATGTATCTTCCTCTGTTTTCAAACCATAGAATTTTCGAAGAAAATAGTTACCATCAGCGTTCATTGTCATAATAACTGGATGAAGCCAAAATCTTCTTCTTTTTACCCGACTACGGCGAAGCCAAAAAAGGAAGGGTTATGAGTTTGGCGTGTATGTATTTCTATATCTATTTAACAATAACAGCAGTGCAACACGCTTCTTGCGAACCATGTCACTACTTCTAAAAACACGTCCAGTACGGTTGACTACCATCGAGGGTATGGTCACCTGAACCAACGCTTTGCCCCACGAAATCGTATCGCAGCAATTCGCATCGCAGATTCCTGCGATGCGGCGTCGTATCGCATCGCATCGCAGTTTTGTGTGGGAGCCCTAAGCTATGTACAATGTGTCCAAGCGGCGGGTGGCCGATTGGTTTGGGCATCGGCTACTCATTTTTTTTATCGGAACTGACACGGATGGCTACATCACCTACATCTGTGATTTCAGCCCATAACACCGGGTGAACTCGGTGCCACGTCAGTGCATCCCTGCTGTCGTATATATTTCATACTATCGTGCTTTCTCTTCAGTACTGCATCCGCCCCTACGGGTCATACCGCCACATCCCAAATGTTAGTTTGTAAAATATTCCGCACGGCATTAAACTCGCCTTTTGTGCTTTGAATCTGGGGTATGGTGATATAATCACACTGCACACTTCAATTATCATTGAAGCATATTATCTGTTTTTTTTATATATTTTTTTTCGCTTTCGGAACATATTCCGTAATGAATAAATAAATAAATCAATTGCCCGAAACGTATTGTTCTACGTTGCCGCACGCGCAGATTTTCCCACACAAGCATCGACACAAGTCCCCCCCCCCCCCGCGATCCCTTCGCCGCCCTCTCAGGCGCTCATCATGATCGATCTTTCATCTTTACAAGACCACAGCAGCGCCTGGATCGCTTCAGCGCGTCGCTATAGCGCCGTCGCGTCGGCTGAAAGCGCTGAAGGGCGGCCGCCGTTTGCGAGAAGACAACACCGGTAAATATAAAGGGCGATGGATCCGCCATTACGACTGCGCGACGGGTAATAAATCAGCTATTTTGACAGTAGCGTATATCGGAAGACACGCGCGATGGGCGGGAGGAGATGGTAGGAACGAGGGGAGCCAATTGGAGGAGAGAGGGGGTTGATGGAGAGGGAAGAAGGGGCATATGGGAGGGAGAGAGGTCGTTGGGAGGGTAGGGGGGGCGATGTGGCATGTACTAGGGGGTGGGGGGGGGGGGGGGGGGGGGATAAGATAGAAGTGCGGACAAAGATAAGAGACACAATAGCTAGATGGGGCATCGTCTGCCTTATCGCTGCCTCATGATTAGAGTTGGTCACGTGGTTCTTATTCAAAATCGTGGGTCGAGCGAAACCTCGGCGTGCTCACATTGACTGTAGATGTCTTCTTTTTTTTTATGGAAACTGACACGGTTCGAAACGACAGTGCTTCCCTTCGGTCGTGCCCGGCTACAGTGAACTGGACGGAAAACACAAACTATTTACATAGCCGTTTCGACCGACCTTTCATTCAGTGCGGTGGTCGAACTTTCATCCATGCTTGCTGTGCTGCTACCTTATATGGAGGCTTAAATGAGAATAGTCCCACCGCATCTTTACCCGTAGCATATGTGCTCTCCAAACGGGAGTTTGAATAACCCCCGGCCGAGTAACACGAGTTGTTACTTGGCGAGTTATTTTAATTCGAGTTCGAGTTATTTAGCGGCCGAGAGTTCAGCAAATTCCTCGCCGCGGCCCTCGCCGCAGTGGCTTCGAAGCATTCGTGCGGACGAGAGAGAATTCGCGGCCTCGTATGAGCTTAAGACCCAGTTGTACCAAAACACCGGCCAAGTGCGAGTCGGACTCTCGCAGCTAGGTTCCCGCACCACAAAAAACATTGAAAAAAAAAACAAGTTTCTTGTATGGGAACCCCCCGTAATTTTTTACGCTTTCAATTTTTTATTATTTGTTGTTATATTCGCCATAATAACACATACTCTGTGAACATTTCAACGTGCTACCTATTACGGTTCAAGAGATACAGCCCTCGGACAGACGGACGGACGGACGGACGGACGGACGGACGGACGGACGGACGGACGGACGGACGGACGGACGGACGGACGGATGGACGGACAGACAGACAGACAGACAGACAGACAGACAGACAGACAGACAGACAGACAGACAGACAGTCAGACAGACAGACAGACAGACAGACAGACGGCGTAGGTTTAGTATTGGGCTTCCGTACGAGATACGGAAACCTAAAAATCCAGCGAAAAGCCTTTAGCCTAATCGGGTTTCACCCGATTTATGTTTATCGTAAACCACCGTGAGGACGTAAGTGCAGAATCAGTAAATATTTAATTACTGATTTCATTAAAATCTTTGTCAGCCTCGGTAGCTCAGTGGTGCGGTCGGTCGACTGTCGTCGGTCGGATCATAAGCACACTAGACGCGGTCAGTCGAGTTTGAATAACCCCCGGCCGAGTAACACGAGTTGTTACTTGGCGAGTTATTTTAATTCGAGTTCGAGTTATTTAGCGGCCGAGAGTTCAGCAAATTCCTCGCCGCGGCCCTCGCCGCAGTGGCTTCGAAGCATTCGTGCGGACGAGAGAGAATTCGCGGCCTCGTATGAGCTTAAGACCCAGTTGTACCAAAACACCGGCCAAGTGCGAGTCGGACTCTCGCAGCTAGGTTCCCGCACCACAAAAAACATTGAAAAAAAAACAAGTTTCTTGTATGGGAACCCCCCGTAATTTTTTACGCTTTCAATTTTTTATTATTTGTTGTTATATTCGCCATAATAACACATACTCTGTGAACATTTCAACGTGCTACCTATTACGGTTCAAGAGATACAGCCCTCGGACGGACGGACGGACGGACGGACGGACGGACGGACGGACGGACGGACGGACGGACGGACGGACGGACGGACGGACGGACGGACGGACGGACGGACGGACGGACGGACGGACGGACGGACGGACGGACGGACGGACGGACGGACAGACAGACAGACAGACAGACAGACAGACAGACAGACAGACAGACAGACATACAGACAGACAGACAGACAGACAGACGGCGTAGGCTTAGTATTGGGCTTCCGTACGGGATACGGAAACCTAAAAATCCAGCGAAAAGCCTTTAGCCTAATCGGGTTTCACCCGATTTATGTTTATCGTAAACCACCGTGAGGACGTAAGTGCAGAATCAGTAAATTTTTAATTACTGATTTCATTAAAATCTTTGTCAGCCTCGGTAGCTCAGTGGTGCGGTCGGTCGACTGTCGTCGGTCGGATCATAAGCACACTAGACGCGGTCAGTCGATGGATGGGTGGCCGCTCGACCGTTGGAGGCTGACCGTGGTTCGGATTCCACGTAAAACTGTAGGTCCCTTTCCTTTTTACCTTACTAGGTGGTAGGGTTTAACCCGCCCGGATTGGCACCACCACCGCACTGAAAAGGCTATTTAAATAGTTCGTGTTTTCCGTCCAGTTCAGCGTAGCCGGCACGACCGAAGGGAAGCACTGACATGGCACCTAGTTCACCAAGGTGTTATGGACTAACATCACGGATGTAGTAGGTGACATAGCCAACCGTGTCACTTTGCATAAAAAAAAAACATAAAAAAACGAAGGTGTTGAACTGAGCTTGCGACGGTTTCACGAATATCATACCTAAATTGGTTTAATTTTCAAGTTTTTTTTATAGACAGCCGGCGCAGGTGTCTGTGCCCAATACTTCAACGGAAGATCAGACACAGCCAATAACACCATTCCTCACGAAACCACGCTCAGAGAGGCGCCATGCCGGCTATGAGACGTACAAAAAGGTTGTCGTCTAATTTATTTGAGTTACAAGCGAACAGATAAACAGAGAGATTGGTGCATATGTACATAGAGTTGTATGTCATATCATAATATGCAGAGAAAGGCTAGCTGTTGTACCAGAGGCTGCAGATATATTGTATAACAAATATTACTACATAATATACAAAAACACAAAATATTTCGGCCCTTTATGGGCCGTCGTCAGTTGATTAATTATAAATATGATCATAGAATATACATTTATCATTTGTACTGAAACCAAAAATCTACTACGTACAGCACCGGCCTTAGTATTTAAACAAAAACCAAACCTCCGCACAATACTATCAAAAAACAAACCACATCACGAAAATAATAGCCCATCGACTTCATCATCTGGAACCAGCCGCTGTAACCATAAAAGATGCATAACCTGCCCAATCATTAACTCTGACAACTCAATTCATCCACAAAACTCAACTCAATCATATCATTCTCAGCCATATTCTAACTGCAAAACATTCTCATGCATATACATACTAGAATGCCGCCATTGCACATCCTACTACATCGGATCCACCATCAACCCTCTTCACATAAGAATTAACCAACATAGATGCACAGCAAATTCCATAAATTCACCTCTGCCCATACCCACACACTGTCGTCACCACCAAACTAAATTCAACGAATGTTTCAGAGTCCGCATCATCAGGTCTTTCACCCCACCCATTAAGGAAATAGAACTCAGAACGTGGGAAACATCTTACATTTGGAATCTGGGCGCCCATCACTCCCCTGGTTTAAATATCATACATTAATCATCTACACAAAGCCATCTATTATCATAATAATCATAATAATCATTGCATATCAACCACCATCCATCACCAAAAACAATAATAAAAAATAAATAAATAATAAAAAATAAAAATGTATATTCTATGATCATATTTATAATTAATCAACTGACGACGGCCCATAAAGGGCCGAAATATTTTGTGTTTTTGTATATTACATAGTAATATTTAAATAAAAAGCCAAAAAATTGGTAATAAAAATATAATTTGTATAGATGTAATATAATTTGTATAATTTGTAGGGCTTTGGTCTGGGATGCCACGTGCGCGGATACTCTAGCCCCTAGTCATATAGGCGGCTCTTGTCAGGTAGCTGGCTATGCCGCGGCAAAGGCACAAACTGCAAAACATAGTAAGTATAGTAATATCAAACAAAACTATGAGTTTGTCGCTTTTGCCGTGGAGACTCTTGGGGCGTGGAGCCCGGACGCCAAAGAACTGGTGAAGCAGTTAGGAAAACTGCTTATGGAGTCGTCCGGAGACCGCCGTGCCAGAGCGTTCCTAACTCAAAAGATAAGCGTGGCCATTCAGCGGGGGAACGCTGCTTCGGTTCTTGGGACCACGTTAACCTTCCCGATGGAGGAGTTGTTTATTTTAATTTAGTTTTACTTTGATTTTAATCTGTTGTTTTTTCCATTTTTAATTCATGTTTTTAATAATAAAAGTAATGTTACCCATAAACAATAAACAATAAACTATTTGTATAACAAATAAAATAAACATTATGTTTTTATTTGTATATGTTAGTACTAAGCATGTACTCGCTTTTTATATTTCTTCATTAGATAAATTGCAAAGCCGAAAATGAAGTAATATCTTGATCGGGGCGTATTTTTTTCTCTTCATTTTCGGCTTCGTATTTATCTAATGAAGAAATATAAAATAAACATTTTTTTCATAATATTATACACTTTTGATCACAAGTCACCACTACAGCCCACAATAGTATTCCAATTCGAGTTTTAAGACGAGACGGAAGTGAACTTTCATCATACAAAATCGTCTTTCAGGGGTTTATGTTTTGACCCCCCTATACCTTATCCGATTTTTACTATTCTTTTTTTCGTAATTGTATGGTTTGCTACATCTATTGAGCGACATATAATAAAACACGACTGTTGCTGGTGAAACTGAAGTACTTAATATTAAACGGAGCGCGCGTGCGCGGCTGGTGTCGCGGAGCATTACCTACCTCGATTCCACGTTCAGTCTACGTTCACAAGACAGTCGATTCTATGTTCCTGTCTTTTTATTTTTTGAATGTCTAAAGTGATGAGTGATGTGATGAATGAAAGCTTAACGGACTTCATGACATACAAAAATAAAAAAATTATTTTATTTCGGTCGAAATACAAATTTTTAGCTCCGGTTATTGTATATTTCATCTAAACAAAAACGACAGACAAGAAAAATAGGAACGTAGATTGGACGTCCATAAGGTAAGAAAAAAAAATTTTTAAAATCGGATAAGGTTTAGGGGGCTAGAAAACATAAATGCCGAAAGACCATATTGTATGCAGAAAGTTAACTACCGTCTCGTCTTAATGCGCACGCCAAATCGAGCCGTCGAATTTCCGCTCAACATCACTCTCTCCTCCACTTTTCTCCAGAAAAGCCAAATTTAATCATCGTTGTAATTATAGCAGAGAAACCTCCGCGAAGTCCGCGAGGAGCGAGAGAGCGAAAAATAAATTCAGTTTTTTGTTTCTCCTTTTATACCTCAATGAGATTATGCTCTTAGTGAGAAGCGACAGTAGATGAGAGGTGATATGATCCTGCAATTTCAAACAAAACAAACTCGAAAGTCTGAAAAGGGTTTTTAAGCAATGCTGAGCGCGGTCAGTACTTGGATGGGTGACCGCCGACCGTTGGAGGCCGACCGTGGTTCGGATTCCACGTAAAACGTTCCACGCTGTACTATTAGGGAACGAGCCACGTTCCAGGCTGTACTATAAGGAGCAGTATGATATGAGTCAGATATGATATGTATATTATACTACACATCGAGATATAGTACTAGCTGAGGTGTGATACGAAGTAAAAGTTTAAAAGAAATCAAGTCGTAGCAGGGAGAGTCTCGCGCTGACGCGGAAGAGAAGTCTAGCGACGACGACGCTGCGGCCGGACGGCTACAACTCGGTGGAACATGGAGGGCGCGCTGTTCGAGTACACTCTTTAGTGAAAAGTACATATAAATAATATTTCGATGATAAAAATTGTACATTTACTTTATACTCGTACATAAATCTTGATATGGTTTTCTTGTATCTCTAATAAGGCATTTTAAAAGACAAATCTTTGTGGTACTTACGAAAGTGAAATCCATCACGGCACTTACTGATTGTGCGAAAAAAAGAACTTACCTGTAACAAAATAAGAAAACAAGTTTTTCATCACAATATGTGTCAATCAAAGCTCTCGAGGAACTGTAAAATATTAACAGGATTATTCAATACTCTCTACACATCTATCTCTAAGAGAACCTTTGAAGAGTATATTAGTCACCATGGGACTGGCATACTTCGATCATGAAAAATATAATAAATCAAAAATATAATTGAAAAAAATCATAAAAAATATAAAAATATAATATAACTTTTTTTCCGTCTACGCTGGCATAGTCGTAGCGTAGTACCACGTAGTACAGCTAAAGTCCTATATGTAAAGTGTGCCGGACACGACACATCGGTCCGATGCGACGCGGTTACCGCACCCCGCGCCCCTCTGGCGCGGCGTGCGTCCGCGCTCGCTTCGGCCCGCCGCCCTGGCAGTCGATCACACCACGGAGTCAAGTATAGTCGCTTTGAGTCAATAATAATTCTCAGTCGTTTTATTACACGTTTATACACAGCTATCATAGTGTTTCATTTGGACCTTAAACACTAACACCCTACATAGGACACTCGCATATAGTAGCTAACCCGTTTGCCGCGTATAAAACATAATCCGAGGGTGAGCCTTTGTTCCTACTCAGTACCGAGATGTCTGCTCCGGAGTCTATGAGAAAATTTATGCCCGAGTTGCGGTCGGTTATATAAAGGCGTTTAGAATTTTCCAATGTGCAGACCTCCGCCTTAGGCTGCACTGCGTCTAGTTTTCCGATTGCATTTTCGTCTGGTCCTTCCACGCGCATGGCATTACTTTAAACATGCAGAAGTCAGAATTCAATCGGTCACAGCTGACATTCCTTGGATACTCCGTTTCCCCGGAAGGGATCACTCCGCTACCCGAAAGAGTCTCAGCGTTGAGCAATTACAAAAAACCCACCACGGTTCTCGAGTTACGACGATTCATTGGTGCCATAAATTTCTATCGAGAATGCTTGCCAAACGCTGCAGTTTATTTAGCACCACTCAATAGATATTTGGTGAACTCAAAGAAACGAGACAAAACAATAATTCAATGGACACCGGAGGCAGACGTCGCTTTCGAAAATTGTAAAGAGGCAATTAAGAATGCGTGTATGTTGGCGCACCCCGCAGCGGGAGCTCAACTAAGCATAATGACAGATGCCAGCAACACTAGTGTCGGAGCTGTATTGCACCAACATTCATCAAAGGAGAGAGAGCCATTGGGTTTCTTTAGTAAGACGTTGAGTGAGACACAGCGCAAATACAGCACATACGACCGAGAGCTGTTAGGTATCTACATGGCGATCAAGCACTTCCGTCGGCTCATCGAGGGATCGTTTGTTAAAGTTTATTGCGACCACAAACCTCTAACTTTCGCCTTCAAGAAAAACGAAACAACTAATGATACGCCGAGACGATTACGCCAGCTTGACTACATATCACAATTCGTGTCAAGCATCGAACACATCGCCGGCGAAGACAATCCTGTGGCAGATTTTCTGTCACGCCTCGCCAAAATCAATTGTCCCGGCGCAATAGACTATGAGAAACTGGCACAAGAACAACAAGCAGACGAAGAGCTGAAGGAATTTATTTCACGAGAAAAGTCAACTCTTCGATTAGTTCAGATTCCGGCCATCAAATTGAATGTTTATTGTGACACGACCGGCGGAAAGACAAGGCCGTACCTCACGAAGAACTTTCGCCATCAAGCCTTCACGACCATACATGGTATTTCACATCCAGGCGTAAGAGGAACACGCAGGCTGATGAAGGAGAAATTCTTTTGGCCCGGCATGCTGAACGACGTCAAGGAGTGGACAAAGTCGTGCCTACCATGCCAGAAGTCGAAGGTATCACGGCATACAAAGTCGCCATTTGGGAAGTATGAACCAAGTGATCGGTTTCAGCACCTGAATGTGGACATGGTTGGTCCACTCATGCCTTCAAATGGATACCGCTACGCAGTGACGATCGAGGACCGAGCAACAAATTGGCCAGAGGCAATCCCCGTCAGCGACATGTCGGCAGAAACTGTCGCGAGGGTTGTCTACGAGCACTGGATTGTCCGTTTCGGCTGCCCCCTACGAATTTCCACAGATCAAGAACGTAACTTCGAGGCAGAGCTGTTTCAGAACCTCGCGAAGTGCATGGGTATTAAAAAAATCAGGACAACCAGCTATCACCCGCAATCGAACGGCCTTATCGAAAATTTTCACCGAAGTATGAAAGCAGCATTAATGGCCCGATCAAACAGCGAGAACTGGGCAGAAGAATTACCATCAGTTTTATATGGTCTGAGAGCAGCTCTTCGAGACGACACATCAATCAGCGCAGCTGAAATGGTTTATGGAACCACTATTAGACTGCCGGGAGAGTTTTTCGAACCTTCACCAACATCGTACACCGTCGACGAGAGCTATGTGGACAAACTTCGCGAACACATAAGCAAAATAGCTTCTGTACCTAAGCGCGAAGCTAGGCAGACGTCAGTTTTTGTGCATCCGGAACTAAGTAGGTGCACACACGTGTTCGTCAGGTGTGATCGCGTGACACGACCTCTCACACCACCTTACGAAGGACCGTTCCCGGTAATAAAAAAGAAAGACAAATATTTTATAGTAAAACTTCCTAACAGGGAAGTCGCAATAACATTGGACAGGCTGAAACCGGCTTTCTTACCCAACGATGAAAGAAACGGTTCACGCGACGCACCTGCCGACTCCGCCGAAGTACCTACAACGAAGCCTAGTCCCACATCTCCTACCCATAATTCAAGTGAGACAGACACTACAATACCATATCACGTGTCTAAGTTCGGTAGAATATGTAAAAAAACTGTTCGTTTTGCAGGCCAATAACTTTCGTTTCATTCTCACCCATATCGACGACCAGCTGAGTGCCGGTCAGCGTCCCGGTTTGTCTGTGAACCATAAAAATAGTGAAAGTGCAGTGAAATAAACAAATAACAGGTGTATCTGAGGCGCTAAGCCCCATCCAAACAAAGTGCAATGGTGTGGACAAAAAATTACCATAAAACTATTACAAACAATAATGATACTCGAACTGTTTATTGCTTGCACCAGAAACATTATGAAAGGACTAATATTACGCTATTTACTTTATACTTCTTACTTTTATGTCGTGATTATAGTTATGTTAATAATATGTTGCTTAAAATGAGTTCAATTTAAACTTTCTTTGTGTCACATAATCTATTTGAAAGTGATAAATATGCATGTATTAGTTTTAACAAAGCCGCAATCAATCTTAGAAATCGCAATAACGTTTTGTGAGTTGTATTAGGAAGCATACAAATGTTGGAAAACCTGTCGTTTAACATCCGTCAAGGAAATCTACGACAGATCCGTCAACTTGTTAGAGTATCGTTTCATTCGCATCACTTATATTTTATAACAATAGCGCTAATACCTGCTGTTCCAAGATACACTGAATAGTTTGTAATTTAATTTGAACATTTAATAGTTTTAATTTATTGTATAATGTTTAATTTGTAAGATTAGACACAAATATCGCAAGATCGTACGTAGTTATAACTATAACTTATAATAACGCACGTTTCATCAAATGCATTCTTGTTCAAACAATAAACCTCGTTCGTACACACGGGCGTAAAGCACTTATGCTGAGAGATGTAAAGAATTTTATGACAACGGAAGGTTACGCACAAAACTCCATGCCCAACGCTTGTAGTTTTGCCTGATCGCAATGTCGATTTTTCATAATACACTTACTCATTACTTTTACTTAATTAATAATCGTAGTATGCATGCATCTTAACGTAATCAGTAAATTATAGAAGAAATGTATTATATTTTACACAATTATTTTCATACAGCGGTATGGTTTATTGATTTTGTGTAAATTTACACCTCATTCTGTGTTAGTTAGTACTTCGAATTAGTTAAAAAGTTAGTGTAGAAATTTTAATGGTACGTGTTCTCAAATCTATGCCTATGCCTATCTACGATTGTGTTATGTAATAGGTATTAAGCTTAGTCATACTTGTGTGTGAAATTATTGGCGGTCTCTCTCTTTGCAAAACAAAAGGACTCTCGCCTCAGCGGTTTTTACGACCGCATTGGTGAGCACAATCATCTAGGGTCATTGTTAAGATAGTTTTATTGCACCTCTTCAAATTTTTCAAGTGTCTCTTTTGTACGCCATCATTTCTGTGGTTCCTGGCACCCTGTATGTTATTGAATTGTTTTTATCTTTCTCATCGTGTTTATATCTCGTCTTTAAAATGTTTTCTATATTTGTAGTAAGTGGAGTGGAAGTAATGAACGATTCGTAATTAAAGGTAATTTTGGTAATTAAAAGCAGATAATTGTCACAAGCAATGAACGATTCGTAATTAAAGGTAATTTTGGTAACGTTGTAATGACAAAAAATTTTTCATAAAGGGGGAAATTGATGTGCCGGACACGACACATCGGTCCGATGCGACGCGGTTACCGCACCCCGCGCCCCTCTGGCGCGGCGTGCGTCCGCGCTCGCCTCGGCCCGCCGCCCTGGCAGTCGATCACACCACGGAGTCAAGTATAGTCGCTTTGAGTCAATAATAATTCTCAGTCGTTTTATTACACGTTTATACACAGCTATCATAGTGTTTCATTTGGACCTTAAACACTAACACCCTACATAGGACACTCGCATATAGTAGCTAAAGTGCCACAAAAGAAAGAAAACCGTGAAAGTGCGAGTTGAACTCGCGCACCAAGGGTTCTGTGCCACCACGCAATTGGCCGGTTTTCATTATTTAACCTAAAACTGCGCAGCAGAGTGATGATCGCACGCTGCCATAACGTTTAGGAAAAACTGTACTAAATATCATAGCTAGCAACAAATTTGTTCATACTCCCTTCTGGATCCATCTGAAAAACAGGTCCGCGGTTGAGTTATGTTATGTATGATCATTTAAATTTTTGTATATTTTGATAATTTGTAAATTTTTAGGGTTCCGTATCTATGCGGAATCCAATATTCCGTATCCAATACAATAATAATATGCAGAAGAGCACCATCTACCGAATTATCAAACATTTTAAAAAGCATGCACGGTCACCAATAGATAGCGCGATACACGAGATACGTGCGAGTGCGCGGTTGCTGCGCACACTCGCTACACGCGCTAAAAGAAAAATATAACTACGGAACCCTCCGTGCGTGAAAATAATTCTCACTTAACAGGTATATTTTTTATTTATTGCAATAAATGTTATTTTTCTTTTCTCCCATCTCCGTGCTGTCTCGACTATCCGCAACCTACCACCAGAGGGCGACGTGTTCTGGCAACGTCAGCCGACTCGAGAGTGCGGTGAGTGATGACATCTATCGCGGCAATAGACAGTGATCTACCTTCCCCGGGGGCCCGGCCGACGTTCCCCGCCCGCTGAACAAGGATAAACAAAACGAGGAGATGAATCTCGTAGAGGCGGCTGACGCTCAGTTTTTACGATTCGGGTCTACGCCGTCTTTCCGTCCGTCTGTCTGTCTGTCTGTCCGTCCGTCTGTCCTACATTTAATTGAAGGGATGTATCATAGTTAGTTTAAGCGGCGGGTGGCCGAGTGGTTTGGGCATCGGCTTCTCATGCGAGAGGTCCGCGGTTCGAATCCCGTCGGCGTGTACCAATGAGTTTTTTCTGACGAAAAAATTTACGTCCATACCTACACCTGCTGCTTCAGCGTTCGGAACCGGTGTAAAACTGTAGAGCCTTCCCTTGTCCCTTACTAGGTGGTAGGCTCAAATTGTAGCCGACTGGGTTGGTACCACCGTACTGGATGTAAGATGGCCGCATAGCAGCCTCGGCTGTGTTCTCCTCTAGTCCAGTACAGCCAGCAATCCAGGGAAGTCTCCGGTATGGCACCTACCTTCTCGGAGGTGATATTGGCTGGTCGGAGCATGCGCTTTGGGCCTTCCGAATCAGCCACCCATACCGGATTACATAAAAAAAAATTGCCGGTTGAAATTTTCACAGAATATGTGTTATTTATTATGGCGGATATCATTAAAAAAACAACAATAAAACATTAAGGGTCTCCATACAAGAAACGTGTTTTTTCAACATTGTTTTCGCTCTATCATAAAAAACGGCAATACATAAAGGCGTCAAACTTGGTGTGATTATAGTGCAAACTCAAAACAAAAATAATAAAAACCGACCAATTACGTGGCGGTACGGAACCCTCGGTGCGCGACTCCGAATCGCACTTGGCCGGTTTTTTTTACTGAACTGCGGCTGGAGCAAAAAGAAAATTATATCCTATCGCTCTTGTTATTGGAGGAAAAACAAAATACACGGACGGTGGTGTACAACGATATTTTTGGTGGTACTTATTTCATTTCACTGAAAACTTATTCTGTGTGTGAAACTGAAAAATTTGGATCTGTAAATGTTTTTCAACTTTTTTTTTTATGGAAACTTACCTAACTAACTTAACTTTAGGGACTCTGGGCCCTAAGGGATGGAGAAGATGAGTACTATGGGGCTGATATTAACAAATTATTGTTAAAAATCCTAAAAATAAATTAAATAAAGAATAAAAATAATTCAAGCAATATTGAGGGAGCGCGTCATATTTCAATAATGAGGGATTCAGTTTGTTTTCTCTCTGCACTGTCTCTCTAAATAATTGGTGCAAAAGGGACAAATACAGCTCAGAGGACTAATTAGTAATTACCTATAATTTAGCAATTACGAGTAAGTCGAACTACGGGGCACGCGCCCCTGATTACGTAAACATTTTAATTAAAATGTTTTTACTGCATTTAAGAAGGCTGTATTTTGGTTAGACGTTTTCGTTGTATTTTTTTTTTCTTCATATTATGCAATTCTACCAATTTACAAAGTCGGTTAATTAGTGAGAAATAAAAATTTAAAATATTAGAAGCCTAATCTTTTATGTAAGGAACGTTAAAAAAAGTACGGACATAGATATAGGTAAGCACATTCTTTTAATATAAAAAAATTGAGAAGAATATTCCGTAATTTGACAGATAAACATTGTATGGAAATTGATCACTTCATTATCCTCTTAACTAAGCTAACCGCTACGAGACAAGCATACTCACACTGAGCAGACTATTTATATAGTCTACGATGTATGAAACATAGTTGAAATATTTGTACAACGAAACTTCATTAATTTATTAATTCAAGCACAAAGTATTCTAATTAAGACATAATAATAATTAGAGTTGTTTATCAAGCAATAAACTTTTGGCGTCACTTCGCGCTGAGTTCCCGCTACGACAACGCCATCTGCCTTCTATCCCACTTCTGAAATTGTACCTACAAGATTATTACTGGACGAATTTTAACATTTCTACAAGAAATAACTTAATACATATATATGTAGATTATTTCAGAAATAATATTTCTGAATAATAGTATATTGTATTTGTATTCATAATATTCAACTGTATTTCTTTTCGTGTACTCTTCTTCTTTCAATCGTGTGCAATAAAGAATTTTTATTGTATTCAGGTTCAGTTACAGGTTTTTATTTTCGATTTGGTAATTTAGAAATTCCAATCTCACTATCTGTCTTACATTTCTACTAGAGTTTGTGCTGCGTCCCAGGATTAACTTGGAGAAGGTAGAATCCGTCGAAAAGAGATTTCTATAACTACTTAAATCAAATTACATTATTTCACTTAGTTGTAATTAATCTTCATTAGAATTTCTGTAGTTATTCATGTAATTAGTTACTATTCGTATTATAGTTATTTACATTATGTATGCACATTTATACATTTATGTATTTTCAGTATAGGATGCTGCTTGCTCTCAAGCTGTATTTTCAATCGACTGTAGGCGGTGTTATTATGTGGATAGTCACTAAATGCTTGTAAAAAATATTATGAAAAAAAAAACCTGCGAAGTTTCTTACCGGTTCTTCTTCGTGGGTGTAATCGAATCGGATACAACAAATTGTGACAAATTCGAGTACAGTCATGCTGTCTAATGAATGCTTAATAAACAATATACAACAAACAATTTTAATATTATATTATTTAAAGCTCACTAATGTAGTCAAACTAATTACATACGAAGTGAAAATGGGACCTCTCTTGAAATGTTAAATGCAAAAATCAAAAACAGCGGACAGAAAACACCGCTACGGTCAAATTACGAAATAAAAAAAAATATACGCGAGTTTCGAAACTACCCGCGCGTGCCGACGCGGCAAAAACTGGTCTTCCGAGCCGGATATGCATCGTCGTCGGCATGACGAGGCGGTGGCGGCGGCGCGGGGCCGGGGCGGGGTTGCATCACAATCGTTAGCACCTGCAACTCTGCACATTATTTCATTAACGATTGTCGACTGCAGCGCCTCTTTATTAATCCCCTGAGCCAGAAGCACTCGCACAAACGGCTGGAGGAAAATATGTTACGTTTAAAACCTGCGCGCTTCAGCATTGTTGCGTGTTTCGTGGCGTTTAATCGAATTTTATGCTCTGGAAAAAACAGGAAACTGGATTTTAAATGGGAGGATTATAGGATTACGCAATATTACAAACTCTTACGTAACTTATAATTAAGTTCGATCTGTAACAGACAAAATAGGTACCTAAACGAAATAGCATTAAAGTGCTTTTCCATACGCAGAGGATTCGCGCTTTGAGCAACATGTGAAAAAAAAACATGGTTAGGGGTGGGTCGGCGCCACAAGTTGCGCTTTGTAAAAAATCGAAAAGGACGGACAGTGTTGGCTTAGTAATAATTACGGTACCCTAAAAGGGATTAATATTTGAACTTCGCTATATTTCTATTTAACAACCTATCTAGGTATACAGGTAAAAGTAAAAATACCGGCAGCAGTCAAGGATGTGCTCCAAAAAATGAGCACCTGAATGAAAAAACAAACGGTGGATACAAATTTGAAACATTTCTACTTTCACATATTTTTTAGATTTTTAAATTCAACCTATTTATTATTATTTTTTACAATTTGTAAACGGAGATAAGGCGTTTCTAAAAGTCCTCTCCGCAAGGTCCTTCGAGTCGGATCGCGCCCACGCCTTGTGAACTCTTGTGTCCTTGCGCACCTTTATCCACCCGTCGCGTCGCAATCGAAATAAGGGCGCCTTCTGCCGCTTATTAATCCGATATTCTCGTGAGATCTAATTTCCTTTCGAGGCGCTTTATTAAAAATGTCCTTGCAATAACGTTGTCATTATTACTCTTGCCGACAAGCCTGCGGCCTGAACCAATCATGACTGATGCGGTGTGGGTTTTATTTGTTATCCTTCCTTTTCTGGGTTTTAATGAAAGAAGAAAATACATTTTGTGAAAATATAGACAATCATAAACTATTCTTGTTCGCCTGCGTGTATTTCTCCCACATCGCAAAGATTAGTTAAAATAGAATGCCTCACGGCATTAAGCTCGCCTGTTGTGCCTAATTTGTATACATTGGTGTCCAATAAAGAATATATACATACATAAATAAATTCATAAATAATTTTACCGGGTGTATAGAGACGTAACTTGGACCTTTCATCATTAAAGTAAAAATTCTACCAATCATTTTTCTCTCAGATTAAAGTTAAAAGGTTCCACATAAAAGTTAAAAATACGTACAAAATGTATAATTTAAAAAAGTAAAAACATAATCGATGAGAGATATAATAAAAAAAATCATTGACATTTCCGTGTAAAAAAATAGGAACAGCGGCACATTCTGGTGAAAGGTCCGCGGAAAGTCTTTATACAATACGCATATATTTATATTTATAAAGCTGTAGCTAGAAGCAACAGTTCAGCCGAACAACCCTTATAGGCAATCAGAAAATAAAAAATAGGTTCGTTCTCCATCATCATCATCGTCCAAATTATAAAATCCCCACGGTTTCCGCCTGTTAATCGCTTTAATTTCGCCTCGTTCTGAACGCATCGCCGTAATTGCAGACCCTTCACAATATCCAGTACAATTTCACGCTCCCGCAATTCGCCCGCCAGCAATATTTGTCCTGGAGGGCCTGTTGAGTTGAGCTAAGCGTTGGCCGCCGGCGACGCACTCCATCATAACGTAAAGGATTGCTTTGTTAAAAGCGGTCACATAATGAAGACGAATCGCCCGGACGTATTCCTCTCCTTGCGTTAGAAGAGCGAAATGGTGACAAGAACAACATTTCTCGAGTTTATTTTTACGCCCGGCCGGCGACGCTCTAATTACAAGCTAGGCAGAAGGATAAATTTTCACAACACGGGACGTGCGACAATTTTACGTTTTAGGACCTCTTTAGGCCGCCACTAAGGCGTGGGCGCCAGAAAAAATTGCATGAATAAAATTATTATATATTTATACAGGATGTTCGGCACATCGACCGACAAATATTTTTAGGTAAGTCGGGTCATTTGCAACGTTTTGTTTGACCCATGATACCTTTTGTCAGATGTCACGTGGTATCGAGATACGATTTTTTTTCTTTATTTTGAAAAATTACCAAAATCCCGGCTTAAACCATGTAACTTTTTTTTGTTTATGTTTTTATCAGCACGAAATAAAATTGATTGAATGTTACTATGTCTCCTTGTTCTAGAAAAAATATTATTTGATGAAATTAATACCATGATAAGGTCCTATGTATGACCTCCCAAAGTCCCGAGAACGAGTAAAAATATGACAGACTCTTAATTTCTTAATTCATTAAAAAAAAAACTGACACTAATTGATAGCTTCATTTAAAAAGTTCGCTAGTTTACGCCCTTTCCAACGGTATACCACATGTCATACAAATAATTCACTATGTGGCACAGGCACAGAGACATTCAGAGGTTGAGGATTACCTATACAAGGACAACACGAATTACGAAAATGATTTTATAAGACGTTTTAAGAATTTTCAATTTCAATTTATTTATTATATAAAAAATGTTTTACTTTACATTATATTTAATTTCCAACACTAATTAAGTTTTTCATATGGGAACTAACCTATCATAATACGTACAGTTTGACGACTTTGCAGGTACCCAGCCAGAATATCCTAATACTTTAAATTTTTGGAAACGGCTCTAATGATTTAGATGAAATTCTGTATTTAGATAATGCTTTTTTTTTCAAGTTAATCTAGATAGGTGTAGACGCCGAGTGAAGCTCGGACGCCCAGGTACTGTGCAACATAAAATGAGTAAGAAAGATGAGAGCGATTGACTTATGAAATTATTTACGAAAATTCCACCATAATTCTGAGGCTGACCGAGGTTCGGATTCCTCGTAAAACTGTAGGTCCCTTCCCTCCTAATCTTACTTAGTGGTAGGGTTTAACCCGCCCGGGTTGGTACCACCGCACTGAATGAAACGTCGGTCTAAACGGCTATGTAAATAGTTTGTGTTTTCCGACCAGTTCAGTGTAGCCGGCACGATCAAAGGGGGAAGCACTGACATGGCACCTAGTTCACCCGGTTTTATGGGCTGACATCACGGACGTTGTAGGTGATGTAGCCAACCGTGTCAGTTTCGATAAAAAAAAAAAAAAATTATTCGCCCAGTTACTTTGATAAAGTATTTTTCCGGACATGAGCCGAGTGGCGCTTAATGCTTTACTAATTACGGGGATTCATTTTGGCGAAATTTTCTCGAATCCTTTTAGTTTAAATTTAAGCTGGAACACACAAATGAGCTAAATCAATTACTCTTTGTTAAGCGAACGCAGGATAGTCACCCCGCCCGCTGCCGTTGCCTCTCCTGCCGCCGACACCGAGTGCGGCGGAGGAAAACCGCCAAGTGTTATTATTGGAGGTGGACGCCGAATCAATTTTCAGTTGCGGATTGGAATCGATGTTCGTTCCAATAACAATTACCGTTCTTCAATCGGCATCGGGATATGGCATTGGAAATGCTGAGACTAATCGAAATTTGTTTGCTCAAAATAGGCAAATACTGATACGGCATCGGTTTGTTAACTCGAGCGATGGAAACGATTGCAAATATTGACTTATTTTAGCATAATAATGCTGAGGTAAATGTCAATACGGTTGGGTTTCGTTTAAAAATGATATGGAAACCCTTTCAGCCGAAATTAAGCAACTACGGCCGCGCATGTCAACATCGAGAAGTATCGGTCCCAGAGTTGACCCCTGAGGGACTCCTTTTAGCTGGCTTGTTAATAACTGTCTGAGCGAAGGGCGGCCTGCGTTCGTTGATTATTAGTTCTAAAACGTCTGTACTGCAGGCATCTCTGGTAGAATTTCATTACAGCGAGGGTCGAGTAAGCCCTTTCCGTTTCGTCCAGTATGTCGAAGGCATCAAGCTGGGCTACATTGATATGGGTGTCTCGTGCGTGCGGGGCAACAGTCGGTTAGTGAAAACTAACATTGACACGTTCCGTCGGGGTTGGGTAAATTACTTTTCTGCCAATTCTACCTTTTCGCGCGAACTTTTCCCAGATATTTCAAGGCAAAAATCTTCGAGATCGACGAATTTTAAGAAGCGAAAGCTCAGTTCGATATTATCATAATTTATTTATAATGGATTTATAACGTAAAATACAATGAAAATAACTAAATGAATCTAACTAACAATCATGAAAGTTACTATCAAAAGGCATATTTCTGAAAGTTCCTAGAATACTTGCGGCATTATCCCGCTAGACGGTAAGGCCTTATAATAATGTAGGCCCTTTATTGCGAGACTCCAGATGCGTCCACTAGCAGAGAGCCAAGCCTCGTCATGAACTTTTGGCTTCACTGATCTACGGACTGAGAATTTCAATCGCAAACGCAACTAATTCAAAGTCTTGAATGACATTTCTATATTTGTTGCGTTTGAAGCTCTCCGCACTGAGCGTTATAAAAAAAATGTTTTTTATCATTATTGCTTAGTAAAACAAAAATATTGCAACTATTGTAAGAGAACCATTAAATAAAAACCACAAACCAGTATAAACATCAAATTTTTAGGTAAAATAATCTATCTAATTTCAGTCTGCAACTTAATACCGACCAAAAATGTCCTCCCAACTTTCGAATAGGTAGCAAAAATTGAGCACGCGGCACGCAACGATATCAAACCAAACGTGCTCACTAAAATTCGGCACGAAGCGTTCCGCAATAGTCTTTATCGTAAACTCTGTATGGAGAGTTTCGAAATCACCTTTATCGCAAACGCGTAACTCAAAGCAGGTGGGACGCCCGAGGCGCGCAACTTAGGCGTCTGTTCCGAGGGTAATATCCTTACTGATATATACCAACTCATTAAAAGTTTCACGAAGTTCCTGTAGCTTACATGCTGTGTTAACAACAGTTCCTTACGCCATCGAATTATCACCGGATGTGTGAGTTAAGCGGCACTGCTTTATGCTGCAGCATGTCACAAAATCTGAGTTATGTGTGTGAATGTGTTACGTACAACTATGACAACAAATACAAAGCAACAATGTAAATGGAATCTTCGCTAAACAGCCTTGAAATATTTATTTATCTTTCTTTATATAGTGCTATCTTATAGCTAAGGTTGGCTACTTAGGGCGATCTCTGCATTCGAGACTACAGCTCGGAAAAGAGATAAAGTCTTGCGTTTGTACTTTTGGCATTGGAACCTCTGGATGGTGAAAGTAATTTTAGATATTATAGTTTTGTTTGTAATAGCTAGATGAGGGACTCAGGTATACCAGTGAAAGAGCGGAGACAGCCAGTTTAAATCTCAAGGAGATGCCTCAACTTTAATATCTGTTCAGAATACTGCGGTGACAATTATTATAGTTTGGAAACTAGTTATGTTGGTCGTAAATCTCGCACATTTGTCTGTATTAAAACGTTTGTATATGTATTTTCCATATTTCCCTTGCGAATTCAGTTTTGAATACATATTTGCTAACCCGAAAAAAGGCTTTCAAACTTTTATGTGCATTAGTGAACGAGTTTATTACATCAATGCGTATAGATATCCTTGCAGCAGGTTTTTTTTAGGGAAACTGACACGGCTGGCTATACCATCTACAACATCCGTGATGTCAGCCCATAAAACCTTGGTGAACTATTGGTTATGTCAATAGGCCATGTCAGTACTTTTCTCCGGTCGTGCCGTCTACACTGAACTGGGCCGAAAACACGAACTATTTACATAGACGTTTCGATGGACTTTTCATTCGGTGCGGTGGTACCAAACCCGGGCGGGTTAAATCCTACCACCTAGTAAGGTGGTAGGATTTCAGCTAAGGAGTTCCCTACTCGTACAATCCACGGATCTTCAAATCGCGGGTTAATAGCCTTTCCACAGCAACATTAGTCCACTTCCAAGCCGGACTGGCACCTCCTCGGCGGTGAAATTGGCTGCGCCTGAGGTTGCGACCTCGGGCAGCCACCCAGTTCGGTATCAATAATAAAAAAAAAAGGTAAGAAGGGAAGTGATCCACAGTTTTACTTGTAATCCGAACCACAGTCAGCCTCCAACGGTCGAGCGGTCGCCCATCCAAGTAGTGACCGCGCCCAGGTGTGCTTATGATCACGATCGACAGTCGACCGACCGCACCACTGTGCTATCGAGGCTGACTGACAGATTAAATTAGATCCACTAGTTAGTAGTAAGAACCGTCTCTATAGTGCTATACACGTACTATACCTCTTTGTCTTAGCTCGCAAAATGCGACACAGTAGAGTCCTCGCAAGATTGCTGGATTAACATCGAGATTATGTGTGGCCCGCCATTTCAGTTGTTGGCGTGCCATTTAGCTACATTATAACGTCACGCCTGCTTCCCCATGGGATAGGCAGGCAGTAGGGTATAATTAAAGTGTTAACCCTATAAAGCCTTCGAGGACAATGGTTTACCTGCCACCGAGATGGGTACTCCGCGATAAGGGACAACTTTGCGAACGAGATGCCGCGCCACGGTAGATATACGCTTTTAGAGTAATTTTCTTAGCAATATTAGGCGCGTAGGAATGTTTTAGTGTCGATATTCGTGAGCATTTTTTTTATCGATAGTTAAAAATTTAAATTTTTATAGACAGTTCATATTAGTTTTGCATTTGTGTTGGATAAATCGCGAATGACGATATCCTCCTTACCTTTAATAAAATCCAACGTCTGCTTTCTGTCTGTCTGTCTGTCCGCTTATAACTCGAGAACCACTGAACCGATTTTAATTAAAAAAAATCTACTGATAGCTTGATTCTTCCCATCAACTATAGGCTACTTACTATCACGCTAAATACCGTATGAGGTTAGCAGAAAAGTCAAATATGAGAGCGGGTGGAGCCGCGGGCACAGCTAGTAGAATATAAAACAAAATCAAATAAAACAACAACGTACAAAGTACTGCGTGTCCACAGAATAAAACCTTTAGTTCACACTCAAGGGTTCTTGTGGGTTTAATGATTTGTTAGGATTTCCGCCATAATAACAAATATTTTGTGAAAATTTCCACCGGCACCTATTCATAGTATTTGCTTTATGTAAACCAGCATGGGTGGCTGTGCCGAGAGACCAATGGTGCAGTCGACAGAGCCTAAATCACCTCTCCTCGCGAAACCACGCTCAGTTAGGTGCCATGCCAGCAGATTTGCGGACTGTTGCTAGGCTGTCTAGCCCGCTAATACGACGCTTGAAGACACCCAGGTTAAAGGATTCAGGAAATACACTCGCCGGAAGACAGTTCCACACTCTAGCGGTGCGACAAAGAAACGATTTAGAGAACCGATGGGTTCTCAAAAGCCCAATGTCAACAACAAAAGGGTGCTGAGTCTCTCTGCGACGAGTCATGCGGAGATAGGACGGGTGGCAGGGAATAAGGGATGCTAGTTCCACAGAGCAGTGTCCGTGATAGTATCTGTAAAACAGACTAAGCGAACCCACAAATCGTCTATGACTCAGAGACTCAAGACCATCTGTAAGTTTCGGGTCACCAACAAGAGGGATGGCTCGGCGCTGTATCGAGTCCAGTATACCTACAATTCAAAAGATACGATCCTTTAATTAAAGATAGGACAGACGGATAAGGTATTAAACATATTTTCATTTCATTTTACCCGCTGGATTAAAAATCGATATGAATTTAAATTTCAACGTATTTTGTGCATCCCTCGTCGCGGCACCCCGGGAGCATTTCTCTTTAGTGGAGTTTGAAAACTTGAATGAAGAGGACCGCTAGATAGTGAGTGAAAGTTATTGCGCGTTGGATTCTATCGAAGTGTCAAAAAGTATAGAAGAGGCTTCGAATTGTTGGCAACATCATCTGCTACACCCATCGCACGTTGTTCCTGTCGGAACCGTGTCAGTGCTTCTCTTTGGTTGCGTCGGCTACGCTGGACTTGAGGAAAATTGCGAAATATTTTTCATATCCGTTTCCACCGACTTTCAATCGGTACCGACATTTTAAGACTCGGCCCTGCCACCTAGTATAGTGTGTGAGATTTGGAATTCCAAATTCAGTGTGTATAAAAAACTGTATTATTTTTTTCGATATAGCGTACACGATGACGCGACGAAACTTATAGGGTGTTGCAGCAGCAGTTACTGCGTTAACTTAGGGAGCAGATTCGCGAGATCAATAAAAACAAAAAGGTGTACGACCATTTTTAGGGTTCCGTATCCGGTACGGGACCCGGGGTTAGTGAAATGCTTCATATTAGTTAAAATTCATGATTAGTTAAAATGCTTCATACTCTTTTCGGTAGATGGCGCGCGCGCATATACTTTTTAGTTTCTTCTATGGGAACCCCGTGATTTCTTTACTTTTTCTATTTTTTTATTATTGGTTGTTATATCGGCCATAATAACACATATTCTGTGAAAATTTCAACGGGCTACCACCTATTACGGTACAAGAGATACAGCCCTCGGACAGACGGACAGACAGACAGACAGACAGACAGACGGCGTAGGCTTAGTTATAGGGACCCGTACCGGATACGAAACTCTAAAAATGAATTATTTAAAATAAATATTTTCAGCTGTCGCGACTATATTTCCTGAAATGTAATTTCGCTTCAAGTGTCGTAAAGGCGAAATTTAGGAGGAGGTATTGTGTTACACATTGTTGACAGTTTTACAGGCGACATTTTAACGTAACGATTCTTTAAACAAGTAACGCGGCAGTGGCGTTACAACGATGTCATTAATCTTAAATGATCCTTACAAATGGTGTTGAGTTAAACAAAGGATTAAAAGAACAGAAATGTTTTGAAGTTTTTTTTTTTAGTGGAAATTGACACGGTTGGCTACCTCACCTACTAACTCCGTGATGTCAGCCCATAACACCGGGTGAACTAGGTGCCATGTCAGAGCTTCCCTTCATTTCATGTCGGCTACACTGAACTGGAAGGTAAACACGAACTACTTACATAGCCGTTTCGACCGACGTTTCGTTCAGTACGTTTCGACGTTCGTACACGGTCTTGGTTCAGACTCTTGATCTCGAGGTCCGAGGTTAGAATGCGGCCGACAAGAACGTTAGAAGAGGTTGGGACGTCGGACCTTCCCCGCGCCAGCGTAACACGATATTAGTAAAAAGGTACCAATAACATTCGTCGGTCGCCTGCTGGCCGCATAGCGTCAACCTTCCCCCACCCGATACCACCCAATCAGAGCGCGCGCCGTCCCCTCCGCTGCCCGCGGAGCTCGGCGATGCTGGTTCTCATACAAGCATTGGACAGTTCGAAGTCCCTACCTTTTCTAACGTTCTTGGCGGTCTACATGTAACCAATTAGCTTTTTCTAATATGGCAGCATATCAGCCTCGGCCGTGTTCTCCACTAGTCCAGTATAAGCAGCAATCCGAAGGGGATTCTCCGGTTTGGCACCTTCTCGCAGGTGATATTGGCTCGTAAGAACCGAGCGGTAGAGGGGGCGCTGGCGCGGAGAGCGAGCGGGAGAAGCGGAGCGGAGTTTGAACCTCGAGGCGAGCGGTGCGCGCGGAATGCGCGTGTAGCTACGTCGGCGGATCGCGATCGACTGACTCCTGTTGCGGCTGCATGGCTTCAATTCGGTGGAACATGGCGCGCTATCCGAGAGCGCTCCCCACCAATAAGCAAAATCTCGTTGGTTTTATGAGGTACGTTCTCCGCACAGGGACCATAAACAGTTCACTGTAAGACCCGCCTTCCCGTCTTTGTTTTGGTTTCTTTGTTGCCTAAAAGTTTTCAGTCCCTTACATTCTCGACAAGTGCAAACAACACCCGTGTGGGCCAAAAAAACAAAAACATGCACTTTACGTGTCATCTATTATGTAAGCTACGCCTCCGGGTGGTACACCCAAGCGGGATCCATACGCAATATCCGTTCTGTAATATCAATTGCAAACGTTATTCTTCAGTTTCATTTTTAGGTTTCCGTATCCTGTACGGAAGCCTATTAGTAAGCCTCCGCCGTCCGTCCGTCCGTCCGTCTGTCCGAGGGCTGTATCTCTTGAACCATAATAGGTAGCCCGTTGAAATTTTCACAGAATATGTTTTACTATGGCGGATATAACAGCAATAAGAAAAATAAGAAAATGTTAAAAATTAAGGGGGGCTCCCATACAACAAACGTCCGAAAAATCGATTAGTCACACTATTGAACAATAGATGGCGCCACAGGCTTTTATACATTGCATTGTTGAAAGACAAAAGATAGGCGGATAATAGCGGATAGATACGGAAACCTCCGTGCGCGAGTGAAACTCGCACTTAACGGATTTTTTTACCTTGCGAGCCATACGCCGACGAGTCTGGGAGAGGCGGAGGGCGATTTTTTTATGTAATCCCGTATGGGTGGCTGAGTCAGAGGGGCCAAAGCAAATGCTCCTAACAACACACCTGCAACTTGCAAGGCACTTCGCTCTGCTAGGGAATAGCTTGGTAGAGTTTGCGAATTTCTACAATTAGTAATTTCTTAATACCCGTATTTGAAATCTGGATTGACATTGGTCTGCGGTTACCACCTAGAAATACAATCAGACTACAGTTACTCGTTCACTGAGTTCATTCGTCGTTGATTTTAATTCTTTATTCTCTATTCGTCGTCCATTTACATAAATTGTTTAATTACGGTTTTCTTTTATCATTTTTTTGTCAACTTGTCACAATTTGTTCTATCCGGTTCGATTACACCCACGAAGAAGAACCGACAAGAAACTTCGCAGGGTATTTTTTTTTACATATTTTTACAAGTGTTTAGTGACTCGCCACATAATAACACCGCCCATAGTCTATCTAAAACACAGCTTGAGAGCAAGATTAACAATTTTGCTGAGAGTTCTGACTACGAAGACTTATTAATTAAGTGAATCAGGTGTAAATAGCCTTTGTCAAAATAAATCAATCGAATCACTCTTCGATCAAAGACGGGCAAAAAATAGGCTTACGGCATATCGATGGTTGTCTATCACACCGCACCCCGAACGCCGTACAAAACCCGCATTAACCTGCCAGTCACGCTAACAAATTGTCTACTCCCCACCAACACTAACCCGCCGCTCTGCCACGGGAGCGATTCGGAAATAAAATACTCTAGCGTGCGTGGCGAGCTAATGTGGATGGGGTCTATTGTACGGAATATGAGAAGTCGACAGTTGACATTATAGCATAGCGAGTGCGACGCGTATGGGGCTATGGAGGGCTATGGTGACATATTACGTAATTCATGTACATATAAATAAATCAGCAAAGAACACCGTGAGGCATTGAACTCGCCTTTTATACCTTTTTAGGTTTCCGTAGCCCGCACTGAAGCTGAAGCCTGTTTGCTGTATCTTTGGAACCGTAAAAGCTAGCCGGTGGAAATTATCGCAAAGTATGTGTCATTATGGCTGATATAACAACAAATAATAAAAAACCGAAGCCGAAGCCGAAGGTATGGAACTTTTTCTATGGAGTGATTTATCTGTTACGAAGTAACTATTAAGTAATCTGTGGTTATGGGCTGACATCACGGATCTTGTAGGTGATGTAGCCAACCGTGTCAGTTTCCACTCTCTACAAAAAACCGGCCAAGTGCGAGTCGAACTCGCGCACCGAGGGTTCTGTATCGCCATGTCATGGCTAGCGCCACTCGCGCCATCTATGGCGTGTTATGAAATGCTACATATTAGTTAAATGTCATGATTAGTTAAAATGCTTCATGCTCTATTCGGTAGATGGCGCGCGTGCATACACTTTTTGGTTTCTTCTATGGGAACCCTGGTGAATTTTTTACTTTTTCGGCCATAATAACACATATTCTGTGAAAATTTCAACAGGCTATCGACGGACGGACGGACGGACGGACGGACGGACGGACGGACGGGTGCCATGTCATGTCAGTGCTTCGGGCTTACCTTTGGTCGTACCGGCTACACTAACAAAAATGTATCTTTGCCTATTCGATTTTCAAACAATTTTGGTCTCAGAGCACACTCGAAAGAGATTTTTTTTTATTTAACCTCAAAACCATGTCCACTCTGTGTCTATACGAATAACATTAGTGTTGTCTTGTAACGCCAATACAAGACGCAGTTGTCATAACAAGCAAGGCAGACTTGCGCACTTGTAAATTATTTACGGTCTACATTCGGTAACGCCTCATTGCGGTTGTTTTGACAGGTGTCACGTCATTCCGGTACTGCGGGCTCTCTTGGCTTGACTTCGGTTCGTTTTAAATCAGATAAATACGTTTTTTAGGGTTCCGTATCAGGTACGGGACCCTATTATTAAGCCTCCGTCGTCTGTCTGTCAGTATGTCAAGAGGGTTGTATCTCTTGAACCGTAACAGGTAGCCCGGTGAAATTTTAACATAATATGTGTTATTTATTTATTATGGCCGATATAACAACAAATAATAAAAATAAGAAAAAGTAAAAAAATCACGGGGTTCCCATAGAAGAAACTAAAAGTGTATGCGCGCCATCTACCGAAAAGAGTATGAAGCATTTTAACTAATCATGAATTTTAACTAATATGAAGCATTTCATAAACACGTAATAGATGGCGTGAGTGGCACTAGCCATGACATGGCGACACGGAATCCTCGGTGCGCGAGTTCGACTCGCACTTGGCCTTTTTTTATGAAGCCGCGAAATGTAGCTTCTGCCTAAGGTGTCTAACGGCGCCCATGGACATTCGGTGGTATGCGGGGTTGCGAATGCCATGCCGGCCTGACAGGTGCCCATTCACACCCCTCTTGAAGGACCCGTAAGTAAATCCGTCATAATTTCTTAATGTAATTTTTTTTTTATGGACACTGACACGCTTGGCTACATCACCTACAACATCCGTGATGTCAGCCCACAACACCGGGTGAACTAGGTGCCATGTCAGTGCAAGCCTTAATTTCATGTCGGCTACACTGAACTGGACGGAAAACACGAACTATTTACATAGCCGTTTCGACTGACGTTTCGCTCAGTGCGGTGGTATCAACCCGGCCGGCATAAACCCTACCACCTAGTAAGGTAAGAAGGGAAGGGAAGATACCTACAGTTTAACGTGGAATCCGAACCACGGTTAATCCATTAAATACGTTTTAACATTGAAAATGTTTATGTTTTCGCGATCGAGTATAGTGCCCCGATTTATGAAATTGTGACATTTGCCTGTAGTTTCGCAGATATGAGAGGAACGCGGATGGACCATATGTCAAAATGTGCGTCTGCCGAAGGGCTTCAAAGTGCAATTCAAATTCCGAAAATAGGTCGATAGCTTTTTGAGATTTTCCAAAATTTGTCAAGAAATCAAAATTTTTTCGCCGACTTGCATCGAGAATTTCCCAATAACTTTTACATTTACATTTCACTTTTACATTCCCAATTACATTTTCAATGCCTTTGATAGTTGCGCGTAGTGCGAGATCTGTAGATTTTTTCGCCGACTTGCATCGAGAATTTCCCAATAACTTTTACATTTACATTTTACTTTTACATTCCCAATTACATTTTCAATGCCTTTGATAGTTGCGCGTAGTGCGAGATCTGTAGATTTTTTCGCCGACTTGCATCGAGAATTTCCCAATAACTTATACATTTACATTTTACTTTTACATTCCCAATTACATTTTCAATGCCTTTGATAGTTGCGAGTAGTGCGAGATCTGTAGATTTTTTCGCCGACTTGCATCGAGAATTTCCCAATAACTTATACATTTACATTTTACTTTTACATTCCCAATTACATTTTCAATGCCTTTGATAGTTGCGCGTAGTGCGAGATCTGTAGATTTTTTCGCCGACTTGCATCGAGAATTTCCCAATAACTTATACATTTACATTTTACTTTTACATTCCCAATTACATTTTCAATGCCTTTGATAGTTGCGCGTAGTGCGAGATCTGTAGATTTTTTCGCCGACTTGCATCGAGAATTTCCCAATAACTTATATATTTACATTTTACTTTTACATTCGCAATTACATTTTCAATGCCTTTGATAGTTGCGCGTAGTGCGAGATCTGTAGATTTTTTCGCCGACTTGCATCGAGAATTTCCCAATAACTTATATATTTACATTTTACTTTTACATTCGCAATTACATTTTCAATGCCCTTGATAGTTGCGAGTAGTGCGAGATCTGTAGATTTTTTGACATGGAATCCATTTACATGTCTCACAAAAGCTTTCAGTACTAGGGGTGTACCTGTCATGAAAATAGTGAAGCTACTATTTCCCACCAGCGACATGTAGGCCGCGTTACTGCAGAGGGTTTTAATCTCGCTCTGGCCCTTTGAGATGTCTTTGAATCCGAACCTGCAGCCTGGGGCTGTGTTTTAAAACATGCAGGCGAGCTCGCAGGCTGGTGCATGTGCATGCATAGCGTCAAGCCTTTTTCTCAACAGTGGCCGTATTCTCTAACGTCCTACCGTCAACGTCGGTGACGCTGACTAGTTATGTCTCTGTCTAATTATATGAACTAGACAGAGACATAACTAGTTATCGTCACCGACGACGTTGACGGTAGGACGTTAGAGAATACGGCCACAGAGTGGGCTGAGACAACGGATTTCCGCGTGCATGCAGCAAAATGCTCAAATGGGTTCTTTTTAGGGTTCCGTATCCGGTACAGGACCCTATTACTAAGCCTACGCCGTCTGTCTGTCTGTCTGTCTGTCTGAGGGCTGTACCTCTTGAACCTTAATAGGTAGCCCGTTGACATTTTCACAGAATATGTGTTATTAATTATGGCCGATATAACAACAAATAATAAAAATAAGAAAAAGTAAAAAAATCACGGGGGTTCCCATAGAAGAAACCAAAAAGTGTATGCGTGCGCGCCATCTACCGAATAGATTCAGATATTTATTTCGCCATAAAGAACACACAACAATAACAATATTTCATTGAGACATATGCATATTCAGTATGGTTCGTCATCTGATTATGAAGCATTTTAACTAATCATGACATTTAACTAATATGAAGCATTTCATAACATGCCATCTAGATGGCGTGAGTGGCGCTAGCCATGACATGGCGACACGGAACCCTCGGTGCGCGAGTTCGACTCGCACTTGGCCGGTTCTTTATAGTTGAGTATGCATACGGAAGCCTATTACTAAGCCTACGCCGTCTGTCTGTCTGTCGGTCCGTCCGTCCGTCTGAGGGCTGTATCTTTTGAATCGTGATAGGTAACCGGTTGAAATGTTAACCGAAAATGTGTAATTTGAAAGAAGATATAGTGACAAGAATTGAGAAAGGAATGCTTCGGTGGTTCGGTCATGTTGAAAGAATGGATGATAGGAGGCTAACGAAAGAAATTTATGAAGCAAATGTGAGTGGAAGAGTCAGGAAGGGTCGCCCTAAACGCACGTAGATACCTGGACCAGATCGGGCATGTGCTCAAAAAGGGTCAAGTGCGTAGTACCCGTAACCGACGAGCGTGCATGAAGAACATTATGAGAGTGGAAGAGGCGGCAGAGGTGTGTCAGGATCGTGGCACGTGGAGATCTGTTGTATCTGCCTAGCCCACCGAGAAACAGGCGTGACGCTATGTATGTATGTATGTAATTATGGCGAATATACCAACAAATTATTAAAAAAAAAGTAAAAAATTAAGAGGTCCCCATACAAGAAACGTGCTAAGAATTCATTAGTATATATTCACACTACTAAATAAAAGATGGCGCCACAAGCAGTTTGAATTGAGTGATCTCATGCCAGTCCCTTCTCACCACCGATCGATCAGTTATTATCATTCATCAATAACCATTTACCCATTGTAAGATAAGAGAGAGGACCTATCTATACCCATGCTTGTTTTCATAAAAAATCTGTCAAGTGCGAGTTTTACACGCGCACGGAGGTTTCCGTATCTATCCGCTATCAATAGTATCTATCTTTTGTCTTTCAACAATGCAATGTGTAAAAGCCTGTGGCGCCATCTATTATTCAATAGTGTGACTAATAGATTTTTCAGACGTTTGTTGTATGGGAGCCCCCCTTAATTTTTAACTTATTCTTATTTTTCTTATTTGTTGTTATATCCGCCATAGTAACACATATTCTGTGAAAATTTCAACTGGCTACCTATTACGGTTCAAGAGATACAGCCCTCGGACAGACGGACGGACGGCGGAGGCTTAGTAATAGGCTTCCGTACGGGATACGGAAACCTAAAAATCCTCCTCTCCAGAGAAAGCGTTTCAAGGCATCTTTACTCTCGCTGCGAGCGACACCACCCGCGCCATCTTCACAGACCGGGCTGTTTACAAAGCGTTGCCTCGGGGCCTTCTGTCTCGTGGCAATTCAGGCTGGAGAAGACGAGAGTGTATTACAAGTATGCGCAAGTGGAGATCTCTTGAGAGTGTAGTGGTGAAACTGTCAGTCAGTCAGTCAGTCAGTCAGCGTGTAAGCGTCCACTGCTGGACATACGCCTCTCCAATTTTCCTCCAGTCCTCCCGGCCTTCAGCGATACGGAACCATTGCCTTCTGCCGACGTATTTGATGTCGACGTCCCACCCGGCGGCGGGTGGTCTTCCCAAGTATTTTTTTTACATTTATTTTTAAACACATTATCTGATTCTATGTGAGTGAGTGCAAATAAAAAAAATTGTAGTGAATTCACATTTGTCATACAGGTGACAGGTTAATATTTTATCCAATGGTGCTGAAGTAAATCGACCGGCTCTAAGTAAATCGATGAAACGTAGTTACCTAGAGTCGCATGCTTCAACCATAAAACTAGGATTGTAAAAGTAAGAAATGAAATATTTTAATATCAAAAAGAAGATATAAATAAAAGATGTCCCGTTAAATCAGACCGCGTGTAATAGTCTCACTCAAGAGAAGCGAGCTAAAGAAAGCAGCTGAAAGGTTTTTCCAGCGCTTGCTTGCAGCCGCTTGATCGCTGGAGGCGTTCTAGTCTAGGAGATCTAGCTACAATTGTGTGAATTATTCATAGGTGCCTCCCCGGAGAAAGCTAGGGGCGTTGGCTAGGGGTTATGATCGTTTGATTGCGCCAAGAAGCCAGTCCAGTTTTGTTAAAACACAAATGACATCGGCTGGTTTGAAGAGGAGCGTAGCGACGCGGGTCTCGGAGCACATACGAGCGGCGATATAACTGGACTCCAAAAAATCGGTAGTGAGCGATCACATGGACTCCGGAACGAACCACTGGATTAGATTCGATCAGGTCAAAATTCTTGCGACTGAAACACGACACGTCCCACGTCTCGTCCGAGAGTCCATCGAAATCAAGAAGCACGACAACTTCAACCGGGAGGACGCCTTCAAGTTGTCGCCGATGTGGAACCCAGTCATAGCTACGTTCAAGAGAAGAAGACACGACGGAGGCGACCAGCCGGAAGTGGACACCGTCAGCGCCTTCTGTTTCTCCGCCGAGATCAGGAACGCACCTGAACCCTCGTCTACGGAAACTACCCGCACTGGCCACCGCTACAATCTTCGTCAACGACAGACGAAGATTTGACAGTTCTCTGCCAACCGTCGCACTAGGCAGAGTGCTCATGAATATGGGTCATACGCTTGGCCCGAAACGTCGAGTCACATAGCTCGGAGTAGAACCGTGAGTAAAGCTGCTTTAATTTAAAACAATGGTTTGGAGAACTTACTGAATCAACTTTACCCTCTTCTGTACTATTATAATACGTCTACCTGTCGATCGGTAAACTCGAAAACGGCTGAACCGGTTTACGTGCAGTTTTCGCCAATTAAAACTGGCATACCTCGACGTGGTTATCCACAAGTAAAAAAAAAACCGACCAAGTGCGAGTCGAAATCGCGCACCGAGATTTCAGCACCACAAACAAAAAAGAAAAAAAAAACACGTATCTAGTCTTCTTGTTATTTTTTCTAACAGACAGACAGACGGCGTAGGTTTAGTAATAGGCTCCCGTACGGCCTAAAAACTGGCACGGGGCTCGTCTCTCAAAATCCATCGCAGCCCGTCACGAAAACACGCTAAGCGAGATGCCATGCCAGTATTTTATTGCCACACACGCCGCGCTTCTTGAGATAACGTCAACAAACAAACCGGCGCGCGCGTGACTCGGCACGTTTAGTACAAGATCACGGGACTTAGTGTAAATCCTGCCCAAATTCGCGCCTTCTTCTTCGGTCGGAAGCACTCTCATAGTACCTATGATCTCCGTTTAGATCATGTTGAGATAACCTGCATACTTAAAACAAACGTTGTAACATTAATAGGTAACATTGTAACATTAGTAGTAACTGACAGGGGGGTGATTCTACACCTGAAGCTGAACGGCTTTTGTTCTGCCACTTCTTATTTTGTGAAGTTTGAAAAGTTGACTATAAGAAATTTATGTAAGGGATAGCACCGAGGGTTCCGTATCGCCATGTCATGGTCAGCGCCACTCACGCCATCTATGGCGTGTTTATGAAATGCTTCATATTAGTTAAAATTCATGATTAGTTAAAATGCTTCATACTATTTTCGATAGATGGCGCGCGCGCTTATACTTTTTAGTTTCTTCTATGGGAACCTCCGTGAATTTTGCACTTTCTTATTTTTATTATTTGTGGTTATATCGACCATAATAACACATATTCTGTAAAAATTTCAACTGGGCTACCTATGACCGTTCAAGAGATACAGCCCTCGGACAGACGGACAGACGGACGGACAGACAGACAAATTTTAGTCCAGTTTGCATCAGCGCAAGCGGAGCTCGCTCAAAATCCAATTTGCCAAAATAAACACATCAAAATGACTAAACGTTAGTCGGAACAACGCACTCTCTGGCGTCGCTACGCAAAGTTGTTTGATGCTAGTTTTATTAGGTCAAAGCGAAGTGGGCGGCGGCGTGATGCCAAAAGATACTCTGCACAAACGCATTATGAAACGGGTGTAGGTACTAACGGTCGTTTTGCAGAGCTGTTTGTGTTTTGACATCTAAGGTCAAATGTATGGCCCTAAACGTCAACCCTCTCTCTTCTCAATTTCTCGTTCATACAGCTCCACAACTGCGTAAAACTATTTCATAAAATGTTGTCATTCATATCAAAATAAAATAAAAAAGTTAAAGGAATAGGAACAAGTCCCAAACACACACAAAAAATTCCAAATACAATTTAGATAATAAAAAAAAACATTTAAGAAACCAAACCCTGCGTACAAAAATAAATCTTGGCATACAGATAATTGTCAAAATAGTTAAAATAAAATATAAACACAAATTAGAAAAGAATAACCAAATTAAAAGTCGATTTAAAAAATAGATAACTTTTTAAAGTACATTTCGTCCCTACTCTACCCACGTCGTCGCTTACACCTAATAAAACTATAATCAAACAGCGTTGACATGTGACTTGTATTGAGAAAATGTGTTCCACTGAAGAAAAAACTATTTTTTTTTTCCTTTTATGAATTATAAGTTTACTCTTTGTCTAAATTATTTCACAGCTTTAGCGACATTGAACCAAGTGAAAAAATCAAACCAAAATATACACGATACGGTGTAAACAAATTTTAATAAATCAAATTAATTCGCTATTGTCGCCAACATTTCAATCACTGCTAAAAATTAACACTTCCAACATTGAGAATAAATATTGCCTGCGCTCATTCAAACAACACTTTGAGAGTACGCAAATCTGTGTCAACGGGCGTCGTCAGTTGCTGTGAGTGGGTTTTTGAATGGGAGATAGGGCAGGCGTTAGGGGTGACATGGCGGGTGATAAGGGCACCCTACAGTCAGTTTAGTCAGTCCGCGGTGTATTCGGGCACTTTTTTTTATTTTATTTTAAGGTCGCCGAGGCACCCATGAGGTGTGTAACGGCGCCCATGGACATTCGGTCGTATGCTGGGGTGGCGAATGCCATGCCGGCCTAACAGATGCCCATTCACACCCTCTTGAAGGACCCGAGACTGTACTTGGGGGGGAATATATGAGCAGGGAGAGCGTTCCAGAGTTAACCGGTTCTGTAGAGGAAATGCACTGTCCACTTCTGGACATAAGCCTCTCTAATTTTCCTCCACTCGTCCCGGCCTTCAGCGGTACGGAACCACTGCTCTCCACCGGCGTACTTGATTGACTACTCGGTGACGCACCCCCTTATCAAACACTCACGATGTCACCCCCCCACGGTTTATGGGGCGAGTGCGTGTCATCCCCCGACCCTTCCAGTAAATTTCGTAGTTTTTACACAGTACGCACACCACACGTCGTATCCCTTCAATCGGGGTAGGCAGAGTAATCGGTGTTGTGCTGCCAGTACTCTGGTAAATTACAGCGCAACACCGACCACCAAGTTCAGCTAAGTATTCGGACAAGATAACTCAGATCAGGCAACAAGTAAGGCACAAAGGCCCACCGGCTGCATGACTCGGTGGAAAGGCCGTGCCATGGTGAGAGGTGGCTAGCCTATCGCCCTGATGCACGGCATCTTGTCCTTATCCCTTAGTCGCCTTTTACGCCATGCACGGGGAGAGATGCAGTGGGGCTATTCTTATTAAGTAACGGCCCCACACAGTACTTGTTACACGTTGTTACGTAACGACTTTCCACTTGCTCGACGACGAGTCGAAGACGCTTCCCGTAACACGGTTACAATAAACGTTACAAGAATTGTGCGCTTTCGTGGCGAATTGGCGTAGTAGATAGATAGATAGATAGAAAATTCTTTATTGCTCCAGTAAACATTAAACAGTAAAAATACATTGGAAAATTTACATAAGGTGCAAAGGCGGACTTATCCCTTAGAGAGATTTCTTACAGTCAACCTTTGGATGTTTGAGATTCGATAATATAGTGGAACAAGCTGTGCCCGCGGCTCCGCCCGCTCTCATATTTCACTTCACTGCTAACCTCATAAGCCATTTAGCGTGATAGTAAGTAGCCTATAGTTGATGGGAAGAATCAAGCTATCCGTAGAATTTTGTTTTATTAAAATCGGTTCAGTGGTTCTCGAGTTATAAGCGGACAGACAGACATACACTCAGACACTCAGACAGAAAGCAGACGTTGGATTTTATTATAGGTAAGGAAGGATGTAAGTAGGTAGTAGCAAAAGAGTACTTGTAATTCGAATTGTAATTGTCGGTTTCGTCGAGGGTTTCGTTCGTAGTATGTAATTCGTAGTTAATTAGCAGTAATATATTTACGTCGGAAAACATTTTTATTTTTATGGAAACTGACACGTTTGGCTACATCACCTACTACATCCGTGATGTCAGCTCATAACACCTTGGTGAACTAGGTGCCATGTCAGTGCTTCCGTTCATTTAATGTCGGCTACACTGAACTGGACGGAAAACCGCCGTAAGTACCTAGCGACCTTTCAGTCGGTAAAAAAACAGTCAGTAAAACTAGCCGTAAGTACCTAGCGACCTTTCAGTCAGTGCGCTGGTACCAACCAGCACCTACCACCTAGTAGGGTAAGAAGGGAAGGGACTTACTTACCTGGAGAGATGCCAGAGGTGTGTGTTATACAGTCCGCGATGTAGGCCATTATTTGAAACGAAAATTTCATCCCGCCTCCACGGGCGCCCCATATTTTATTTCATAAATTTACTCGAAACTCGAGTATGTCACCCTACCTACGACCACTTCATGTAACCCGAAAAGACGTAGGTCAAAAACTTCGTATGTCAAAAATTTAATCAAACTTCTCTCTTCCCACAATCGCCTCGCTCACACGCGTGTAACTCCAAAGTCTACACCGTCAGTATTCAAAGACACGCGCGTCGCGTTAAACCCCCCCCCCCCCCCCCCCCCCCGGCACCGCTGCCCCCTGCCCCCGCGCACCCGTCCGCGCGGGCTTCGGAAAACTTTTTGAAAATGTTCCCAACGACACGTTTCTTCGCGCGGATTCGATTATGCGGACGTATGGATCGCGGGGGCCGATTCACACGGCGCGAGCTTGTAAGTACTCCACCCTTCCCGTTCACACGAATGAACGGGAAGATATTAGCAACAAGTTGCTATTTACATCTCCATTTACATTAAACAATAAAGAAAGAAAGAAAAATATATTTAATTAATTGAAATTTCATTGTTTTTAATTGTTGTACCGTGTGGGGCCGGTACTTTAAAAGAATAGCCCCACTGCATCTCTCCCCGTGTATGTCGTACAAGGCGACTAAGCGATATTACTCCCTTCTTATATTACTAGGTGGTAGGGTTCAACCCGCCCGGGTATGGCACCATCGTGCTGAATGAAACGTCCTCGGTCGAAACGGCTATGTAAATAGTTTGTGTTTTCCGTCCAGTTCAGTGTAGCCGGCACGACCGAATGGAAGCACTGACGTGGCACCAAGTTCACCCGGTGTTATAGGCTGACATCACACATGTTGTAGGTGATGTAGCCAACCGTGTCAGTTTCCATAAAAAAAAAAGAAAAAGTGACAAAAAAGAAAAAAAATTTGACAGAATGTAACAGTGGAAAACGTATGTATAAAGTGGTTCTCGAGTTATAAGGATATTCATGCGACGTATATTGACGTACGTTACACGGTCGGGCGCCGATCGCACAAAGAAACTTCGCTTTATTTATTTCCTCATACAGAAGTGGCAAAAAAAAACAAAATTTTGACAGTTAAAAAAAAAATTACATGTTCAAAAAGGTTTACTTTCACATACAGATCGAGTTTTCGATTAAATAAAAAAGTAGCACCTAAAATGTAACAAAGTGTATGGGTATAATAAGTATAATCACATTTTTGAACGTTCTTGATTTGATAGTGGTTGAGGATTTTAAACGAGTTCCAATTTTAATAAAATTTTTAATTCATTCCTAATTCAAATATATATTCGAGCTTCGGGTTTTTTTGCAGTAAAATGCGTAAAATGTAATAAATATAACAAGGTATGCAACCAGAACCAAGCTCCTCTACTCGCACGCCCGCCGCCGCTCGCACCGTGTAAACCAGGCCTTAAGTCGCTCTCGGATGGTAATCTAGTTCGCATTTTAACAATTGCTTCTCTTTGACGAGAGCACTTCTTCGATTATTTACATATTTATGAGTTTAGCACATTCGTGTTAACGCTATTGGGCGCTTTGTCGTCAATTTCAAACGTACGATACGAGCGTAATGTGCTTATACGTCAAATAAGAGCTTATTTAATTATATTTTATAATAGATGAGGTCGTGGCTTCGCTCGCGTTACAACCTTTTAAACACATTACATACAACATTATCTATGTATATATTCTTTATTGAACACGAATTTATACAAATTAGGCACAATACGCGAGCTTAATGCCGCGAGGTATTGAAAGAAAGAAAGAAAGAAAGAAAAACGTTTATTCAGCTAAAACTATAAAATAACAAAACAAGATTATAAAATAAAAAATGTAAAAATCATTTTTTTAGCCGAAAGGGAGCAGACACAGCACAATGCAAAACCTAACAAGTAGGTAGTTGCGGCTGGTATTCTAATCTAACTAACCATTGGGATGTGGGAGAAGTATATATATTATGTACAAGAATAGTTTGCGACAATGTTTTAAGTACCTAATGCATTAAGATAAACTACAAACTAATCTCTACTTTTTCTCTATCTTCTTCTTCTACTTTTTATAAAATGGAACGTCTGTCTGTTGTATGTATGTATGTATATATGTTTCAGGTAAACTCCGGAGCCACTGAACAGATTTTGATGTGGTTTGCACCAATGTAAAGATAGTTCACAACTCATAAATGAAAAAAAAAAACAGACAACCCAGAAAATGTAAATTAGGTCTCCCTGACAAAATCCAGACTTTAAATCTCGGTTAAGTATCTAACCCGTTTAACTATTCCGTTCGGCTATACGTCACGGAACGCCCGCGGATAAACGGAACAACTTCAGAACGGGATCACGGTTAACTGCGACGACGCGACGCCGTCGTCGGTGTCGTAAAACTGAAAACTTTATCACGCGACATAGTTCGGCGATCGTTTTGAATAGTTTGTTTTAGCTCTTTATAGACTTAGAGGGTAGGTTCCTACATAACTTTACTTATTTTGAACTCATATTATAGATTACTTAATAGTTACTTCGTAACAGATAAATCACTCCATAGAAAAAGTTCCATACCTTCGGCTTTAATAGCCTACTGCTTCACGTCGCCAATCGCTGCGTGCGAAAATGTACCTAAACGATCGAGTGTAAAGTGCATTATTACTTTGCAGCTGCGCGCAGTTGCGTGGGCGAGCGTGTTGGTATGTTTCGCGCGGCTGACGAATTTATACTGAATTAGACCGCTGGCGGTCCACCGCGCAAGTACATGGAGTGCGTGAGGCCTGCTCATATACCAGAGACGCACCATGGACCGTGAAAGATTCCTTGGACATAAAATCGATATGATATTGTTCCCTTCGAAGACATTATTTTTCGTAAAAACAGTCAGAACTACCTAGAACATTTGTCATTTCAAGCGAAATCTAACAATCTCGAATAATACATTTGGTTCAAGATGAAAAAAAGGTTTCCATTTTCATATCCAAATATGCATGGAAGCATGCTGATAGATCTTCATACACCCTGTATGCATATGCATATACACATAGGTCGAACGCCCGAGGTCGAAGTCTCAGGCCCTCCTTGCCTCAGGCGCAGCCAATTTCACTGCCGAGGAGGTGCCTTGGAGGTGGACTAATGGCGCTGGGGAAAGGCTATTAACCCGCGATTTGAAGATCCGTGGATTGTAGGAGTGGGGAGAGATATTCCCTGGTAGCCCGTTCCACGTTTCGTGTTTTGAAAACGGAACGGCAAGCGCCGTTCCGTAATTCGCGTGGTTCCCATTGTGGGGGAAGCATTCAGTCGCCCGAAGAGTTTCTCGAGCGGCACACGTTCCCTTCTCGACCTTCATTTTGACATTTGTACAAAAGCGCAAAATCTAGACGAAATATTGATTTCAATACCTTTTTTTTTTATGTAAACTGACACGGTTGGCTACATCACCTACAACATCCGTGATGTCAGCCCATAACACCGGGTGAACTTGGTGCCACGTCAGCGCTTCCCTTCGGTCGTGCCGGCTGCAATAAACTGGACGGAAAACACAAACTATTTAGGTACATAGCCGTTTCGACCGACCTTTCATTCAGTGCGGTGGTACCAACCCGGCCGGGTTAAACCATACCACCTAGTAATATAAGAAGGGAGAGTCTTATACCTTACTAAACACGCTTCTCAAGCATAAGATGCAACTTCTCTCCCAACAAATCGAAGGACAGGGCTATTCGTAGATAAGCCAAACAGAGATTATTAACGAACTCGTAGGTATGCCAAACAGAGATTATTAACTAAGAACTGGGAGCACGAGGGGAGTGTCCTATTTGATTTCCTACGAATAGACCTACTAGGCGGGACAGTGCTATTCGCAGGTAAATGAACGTGTATATGAATGTAAAAACAGGAAAGTGGTATGGGTGAATGTTTTGATGGTTTAAAAAAAATAACCTAACCTAACCTAACCTAATGTTGAGGCGGCGCATGTCGTTATGCTGGTATACCAGCGAATAGACACTTCCGTACGGACAGGGCTATTCGTAGGTATACCTGCATGCAGGTATACCTACGAACGAATAGACACTTCCCAAATCGAAACCCGCGCCTCCAGGGTCGCGAGCCGCGACCGCCTCGTTAGCTCGTACCGTAGTATACGCTTCGTACTGATATTCATAACACGGCTACACAGTCACGCGCGCTCGCGGCTCTTACAAAGTGTTCGCCGAAGCGTATGTTTACCTAATGCTCGTTACGAGAGAGAGCTCGGCGAATTCGCGGAGAGTTGACTGTGCTGATCGAAATTACTGCTTCAGTATTGTGTGCTCACCTGCTGCTTCACCGTTTGGAACCGGTGTAAAACCTCTGTAGGTCCCTTCCCTTGCCCATTGCTTTATTTGGGTTGGACTTCTCACGAGTCAAAGAACGCTGCAAGTTCTTCAAGACCGGTGGATTCCCGGTCCCCGGTACACATTAGGTGGTGATCATATGCACTTCCACGCATATACATAGCTGGTGAAAACAAAAGCTGTCGGCTAGTACATAACGCTGAGGCCCTGGGCGCAGGCTGTTGTAGGATAGGGTGCGGACCCCAGTGGCAGTGAAGGCTTCACCCCGGCTCTCGGCTTCGGTCGGGGGTTCCTTCAGGTGGACGGGGGTGGTGGCTCGGATCGGCTGGGGAAAGGCCTCAGTCTGTGTTTCCTATGGGATTTTTTCGGAAGAACGGTACAGCTATGGGGCCTCGATCTGGCATACATGATCACTGTACTCGCAAGAGTGCAGGGATAGACGTCTGGATTTTATAGCCGGAAGGCTGGTATTTCCGGACGTCTATAAACAAAACGTAAGAGAGAATAATTATGATAGTAAATCAATCTTGCCCATTACTTTAGGTAGTAGTCTCAAATTGTTGCCGACTGGGTTGATACCACCGTACCGGACGAACGATGGCCGCATAGCAGCTTCGGCCGTGTTCTCCTGTAGTCCAGTATAGCCAGTAATCCAAAGGGGTAGTCTCCGATATGGCAGCTTATTGGAGATGATGATATTGGCTGGAACATTCTGACCACGGATATAAAAAATAAATATTTTATGCTAGTGTCTATGGTCAGATCAATCTAAAAATGCAGTCAGACCAGGGAGTAGGCCAGTTTATGAACACCCAGGGAAAAATAAGAAAAAAATCAGAGTAATTTGTTTTTTATGATATGAGCATTTTTTTAAAACACTCTCGTACAACATTTTTAGGTACTACGACTACAAATTTGCAAATATAATTTTTAAAATTGTTTTATTGGTAGCCTAAATACTCTGCTATTGATCAGTATCCCAAATAAAACCAAAATGCCCATAGTTTTATCACAAAAAATATTCAGTTAAATTTTGTTCTGAAAAAACAAATGACTGATGAAAAACAACCGATTTTTTTTTCTCATTCCCTGGGTAGTCATAAACTGGCCTACTCCCTGGTTCCCGCTTGACGTGGGAGACGTTGTATATATAAAAAATTATGCATAGATTTAGGGCCCGATTGCAGAAACGAAGATTAACGCCGGCTCCTGTCTGGCCGGCGGCGCGGCATGGCGTTCGCATTCCCTGTGCATCACAGAATGCCCGTGGGCATCGTTAGACATCTACTTGAACTTAAACTTGGACTTGCAGCACCTCCCAGCCAGGAGTTCTCCCACAACGGTGTAAGACCGAAGACACCAGGAGGTGCGTTTATTTTTCAGGATTTTAGGAAGACACGCTCGAGGATGGGTGAGAAAGTGAAATAATCGACCGGCTTATGTTTCAGCCTGAAGCCAATATGGGAGTATGTGGAAAGACAGGATATTGGGATTTGTTGGAATGAGCGTGCTGCGTTATTGACTTCTCTCTTCTTTTCTTCTGTTTTCTGGTGCACTATCGCCTGATCGATCTCGGAAGGTTCTGACCCATTTTCTACGACTTGTGTCTGGTTCGTTGGTGTAGGTAAATTATTATTAATGTGCCTGTGCTTGTCTGAACACACGATATACCATCAACGCCCGATCAGTTAGATTGAGTAGCGAAATATAATACGGTGTTGCGACGACGACGGCGGCGGCGCGGAGGCGACGCTACCTAGGTACCGGTTTCGGTCCCGGCGCGGATTCGGCACGAACGCTTGTGTTGGTATGCGGTTTGGCATGATAATAATCTTAGCACTGGGTAGGTAGGTAAAGGGAAGCATGTACCGGTGTGGTAATGGCAAACGTGCCATGTAAGCTAATGCATGAAGAAAATAATTCCAAAGTAGAGACAGGCGTATAAACAATTTTTGAAAATTTTACACAAGTTTATTTGTAGTTTTACATACCTACGTGGGAAAAAATAAAAGTAAACCAGTTAATTAAAATATGGGTTCATCAATTAAGGGACTTAGGGACTCCCTTTGGGATTGCTGGCTATATGCATGCAATGCATGTCTGTAGCGCATTTATTAGATAGTATCTTTTGCCTGCGGCTTCGCTCGCGTGAAATTCGTATTTAAAAAGCATAATAAATAAGAAAGAAGGCCGAGCTGCGTTCAGGTAAATGATAAACTTTCAAAAAGAAAGTAAGGAAATAAGAGCGAGGCCGAAGGCCGAGCTACGTTCATGTAAAAAATAAACATTCACGATTAAAGTAAGTAACTTAGGACGAGGTCAGCTACCGTACCTTTATTTCGGCGCGCGGTACAATTCGGTTTGTATGAGAGCCACATCTTAGCGTAACCGGAAATGAATTTTATTTAGCCTATCCTGTGTCACGTGTAGTTAAATATGCTTGTTACTGAGTTTCATCGAATTCAGATAATCGGTTTAATAGTTATGGAGGAACATACATACACACAAAAAATTCTAAAAATCGCCAATTCAGTTTTAGTATCATGCATAGTCTACAAACGCAGTATCTCATAAAACAAAGTAACTTACTCCATGACCATCCCCTTACAGATTTATTATTAGTTTGATAAATTATTTCGTTTCTCGCAGTACTTTTAGTAGAATATTTTTAAGAAAAAATACTAAATATATTTCAAAACATTTCCTTTGATCATTTCTCTATTTTCTCCATTTCAATTCGCTTCAATGAAGTCGTACAAAAAAATTGTCCCTTGTAGAGACATCAAAACCAGCTCTTCTTCAAACACTAATCACAAGTGGGTGAGTTCGCCGCCGCGCGGTGAGGAGAAAGGGCGCGCAATCTCGCTGCAGGAAATTGAAAAACTTGGAGCAGGTGGTGCACGACGCGTGGGGAGGGGGGAAGGGAGGGGGGGAGGGGGATGCGCAATGTAAACAATACTACAAGACTATCCTCGAGGCCTTCCGGTCGGAAGCCTGCCCATAGACGTCTAAAAACCGTCCCCGCCGCCCGCCGGGCTCAGTAAGTATAGCCTAACAATAACCCATCGCTACAGTAGTAGCGATGAGTTAATCGCTACAGTAGTAGCGATGGGTTAATCGCTACAGTAGTAGCGATGGGTTAATCGCTACAGTAGTATCGGTGGTTTATTGTTTGCTGTGCGGATCGTTCACATACGTTCGGTGAATTTAATGAGTAAATTGGTAGCCATGGTGGCCAAGCATGGTCGCAAAGATGTGTAAGAAAGACTGAAAGAAAGAAAGAAAGAATGAAACAAAGAAAGAAAGAAAGAAAGAAAGAAGAAAGAGAGAAAGATAGAAAGAGAGAGAGAGAGAGAGAGAGAGAGAGAGAGAGAGAGAGAGAGAGAGAGAGAGAGAGAGAGAGAGAGAGAGAGAGAGAGAGAGAGAATGAAACAAAGAAAGAATGAAAGAAAGAAAGAAAGAAAGAAAGAAAGAGAGAGAGAGAGGGAGAGAGAGAGAGAGATTGAGAAAGAGAGAAAGAAAGAAAAATAGCATTTATTGTCATCCATCACAACATTAAATATACAAAAAACTTAAAATTAAATAACATACATAACTAAAACATGGAATTGACGGATGACAATATAGACATCTCAGCATGTGCAGTGCAATACACGAGTAGATGCACGAGGCGACCCATAGCGCTGTTTTCCAGATGGGCCCAGATTTTAGGAATAACACATACTATGAACAACTACAAACATCATTAACGACTAAATAACTTAAATAATACCGCCTAATAAAATATATGTAAATATAATAAAACAAATTAAAATGATACAACACAATAAAAAAACAACTAAACATAAGTTCAGCGCATTAACACAAATACCTAAACCAACAAAGAGAAACAAGAAATAAGAAATACCTAAAAGTATAAAAACATTTAAAATTATGAAAATAATAAAAATGTACGACAGGACCTTTTTTTTTTTTTTTTTGAAACTGACACGGTTGGCTACATCACCCGCAACATCCATGATGTCAGCCCATAACACCGGGTGAACTTGGTGCTACGTCAGTGCTTCCCTTCGATCGTGTCGGCTACACTAAACTGGACGGAAAACACAACTATTTACATAGCCGTTTCGACCGACCTTTCATTCAGTCCGGTGGTACCAACCCGGGCGGGTTAAACCCTACCACCTAGTAATATAAGAAGGGGGAGTCAACCTAGTCTTGGTTATTCCTCAAGTTAAAAGTTAGCGGGATCCCATGTAAGGGTCACGGACTTTGCTTGTAATAAATTCATCTTCATTTTAAACGAAACCAATTTTGTTTCGACGTAGCAAATTTGTCCGTCTTTAAAACCTAGTTCACTGAGATATAATAGGCTGGCGTCGCGGGTGCGGTATGTATAGGTGAAGAAACCAATCACGTCAGGTTTTATTTTTGCAAATAAAGCCCCTTTATTTAGTCCGGTCCGGTGGTACGAGTTTGGCTGATTTTTAGGGTTCCGTATCCGGTACGGGACCCTATTACTAAACCTACGCCGTCTGTCTGTCTGTCCGTCTGTCCGTCCGTCTGTCTGTCCGAGGGCTGTATCTCTTGAACCGTAATAGGTAGCCCGTTGAAATTTTCACAGAAATGTGTTATTATTATGTATGACGGATATAACAAATAATAAAAATAAGAAAAAGTAAAAAAATTCATGGGGGTTCCCATAGAAGAAACCAAAAAAGTGTGTGCGCGCGCCATCTACCGAATAGAGCGTGAATTTAACTAATTATGACATTTAACTAATATGAAGCATTTCATAACACGCCATAGATGGCGTGAGTGGCGCTAGCCATGACATGGCGATACGGAACCCTCGGTGCGCGAGTTCGACTCGCACTGGTTTTTTATCGTACCGTACCACTCAATAAGTAAGCGATGGAATCGCCTATTTTAAGGCTTGACATTACAAAATTTAAGGGACACTTTAGCGCGACTTAGTATGCAAATTGAAAAGCTGTTGTAACAGGTGCAACCGAGACTTAAGGCGCGGTATCGATCGTCGCACCTCACAGCGAAGAGTTCTCAATAATATTTTAAGATAGATAGATAGAAAATTCTTTATTGCTCCAGTAAACATTAAACAGTAGCAAGTACATTAGAACATTTACATAAGGTGCAACGGAGGACTTATCACTTACAGAGATTCCTTACATCACCAGTCAATTTGTATAATTTTTAGGGTTCCGGATCCATCTTGTATGGGGATCCCCGTAATTTTTTTACTTAATTTCTTATTTTTATTATTTCTTGTTATATCAGCCATAATAACACATAACATTCTGTGAAAATTTCAACGGGCTACTTATTACGCTTCAAGAGATACAGCCCTCGGACAGACGGACAGACAGACAGACAGACGGCGGCGTAGGCTTAGTAATAGGGTCCCGCACGACGGATACGGAACTCTAAAAAGGGTGCGTAATTAACCGAAATCGGAGAGCACGCATGAAAAAAAAAACATGTGAGATTGGAAGAGGCGTCCGAGGTCTCAGGACCGTGGAACGTTCAGATCCATTGTCTCTGCCTACCTCAATGGGAGGCAGCCGGAACGTTATTATACGTATGTACCTACATAAGTATGTTCTCAACGAGTAAATTCTCCTACATTTCAGGCCCCGTGTTCTACGAAGCGGTGTCGGCAGGGGCACGCAGAATCCCCTTGGGCGGAAGGGGCACACGTAACCCCCCCTGGGCGGCAGGGGCAGACTGAACCGCCCTCGGGGGCGTGAAATGAGACGGACCATTTCGCCCGAAGCTGCTTTATAATATCGCAGCAAGTTGGACCGCCATGAATACATTTCACTTCAGCCTCATTGCAGCCGCATTTGCTCAGTTTGGTTGGATACAGTTTAAATGCTTCTGTGGAGTTTAAACTTTCAGGATGTTGCAACAGGGCGTAATACAATAATTAAGACGATAGGTACCCATAGTTGGCTGCTTTGCATAGAAAAAGGTCGTAAGTCAGTGTTGTTTTTTAATTAAAAAAAAATAATGGTAATAATATTTAAAAATCTACAACAATAGAGTTCTGTGCTTGTGATTTAGTTATTTATCAGTTCAATAAAAAAATCGTTTTATTCATTCACTTTTGCGTCAGATGAAAAAAATCGAATTTAAATCTTTTTTTTTTCATTTGACGCAAAAGTGAATGAATAAAACGACATTTTTATTGCACTGATAAATAACTAAACCACAAGCACAGAACTCTATTGTTGTAGATTTTTAAATTTTATTACCATAAATTTTTTTAAATGAACAAACAACACCGACTTACAACCTTTTTCTATGCAAAGCAACCAGCTACGAGTATCGTCTTAATATTGAAAAGGATATTAAACAGAATGTTGCCGCAGTCACTCCATAAATTTAAACAGATACCAAATTTTCGTACTCTTTTGAGAGAAAACAAAATCGGTCAAGTGCGAGTCTTACTTACTCACGCGCGGAGGGTTCCGTAGATTCGCTATAACATAAAACCATATCCGTCTATCTTTTGTCCGTCTGCGATGCAAAGTACCTGTGGCGCCATCTACTTATTTAGTAGCATGAATATGTACTAATCGATTCTTAGCACGTTTCTTGTATGGGGACAGCTTACTTTTTTAATTTTTGCTTTTTTTATTATTTATTGGCCATATTTTTTTTTATGACGACGGCGGCAGCGTCTCCACGCCCGTGGCTTTCCACACCAGTGCGTCCACGGAAACGCGTCATACCGGTCCGGTCTTTTGCCGTCCGAGCGCGAGATACTTGGTGGCTCCAGTAGGGAGGGCGGAGGCTAGATATGTTTTTATTAGGGTTCCGTATCCGGTACGGGACCCTATTACTAAGCCTACGCCGTCTGTCTGTCTGTCCGTCCGTCCGTCTGTCTGTCTGTCTGTCCGAGGGCTGTATCTCTTGAACCGTAATAGGTAGCCCGTAATAGCGGCGTGAGCGGCGCTAACCATTACATGGCGATACGGAACCCTCGGTGCGCGAGTTCGACTCGCACTTGGCCGGTTATTTATTGTTAAGTTGCGCGTGACGCGTCAGTCGTCCTGCACTCGGCTGGCATGCAAGACCGTGATGAGCTAAACGCTGTCGACGCTGCTGGCTCCGCAAACGCGAGAATGAGGAAATAAATTATTAATATAAAATGTATTACTGCAAAATTAATCAATAAAACAAATAAACCAAAAGCCAATATGCACTAAAAGAACACACACGCCATACGCGTCCAGACAACTGCCGCCATATCGCCCAACCTCCCTCCTCCCTTGTCCTTGCTCCGCGGGGCGATGGGGAAGGAACGCGGGGGATGCGGAAACAAATTGAAAAGCTTGTCCCAGGTGCCTGTGAAATGACGCCCGAGGGACGGGAACCCTGCAACAGACGCACGGACCGACGGACGGACAGACAGACGGGACGACACTGACATAGGATGACAGACGCACATGGGTGGATCACTTTTTCTTGTAATGTGAAAAGCAGCTGCACAGTCAAATAAAAAAAAAGTTAATTGAAAGTTATTACTTAGTTGAAAATCAATAAGTATAAAATACTTAGGTTTATAGGCAATTGAAAAAAAAGTAGAGAACTATTTAAAATAAAAAAATAATCAAATTTTTAGGGGTGACCCAGGGGACAATTTTGTCTCCAGTTTTGTATGGAAAAATGGGGTTGTCCTCAGGGTAACCAATATTTAAAAAAAATTACTCAAAATTCTTTGTGCATAGTCTATCTTATTGATCAATTACTTATCTGAGAGTTGCTGTACTGTAACTATTAAAATAAGGTGAATTTATCAAGATAATATCCCTTTTTCAGATACCAAAAACAAGAAAAAGTTGATCCACCCACATGCACGTATCGTACAGTTCCCTCAAAAGTTAAATGCCGCTCGACCTACCTGCGCAGTCAACGAATTTTAGGTCATCACTCGTAGATCACAGGGTAGATAATTGCTTCACTGCACATGCGCGAACCCAAGATTCGAGCGACATTAAAGTCTACCCTATGTTCTACGAATTATGACCTAAAATTCGTTGAATGCGCAGGTAGGCCGTGCGGCACTTTAAAGTTTTGATGGAACTGTACATGTGATTACGACACAGAGATTATCTGGTTACGACGACATGTAGAGTTCAATAAACTTTTGTTTTTGTACTTTTCGATTTAGATAGGCTATATGAACAGCTATACGAATGATTACTACTTTTTTTAACAAAAGGTTGACTTGTAAAAATCACTTGCAGTGATAAGTCCGCCTTTGCGCGTTTCTTTTCGTGTACTGTTCTTCTTTCAATTGTGTGCAATAAAGAGTCTATTCTATTACATAAATATATATTTATCCGATTAATTTGTATTTGTACCGTGTGGGGCCGGTACTTTAAAAGAATAGCCCCACTGCATCTCTCACCGTGTATGTCGTAAAAGGCGACTAAGGGATATATATAACTCCCTTCTTATATTACTAGCTGGTAGGGTTTAACCCGCCCGGGTTGATACCGCCGGCACTGAATGAAAGGTCTGTCGAAACGGCTATGTAAATAGTTTGTGTTTTCCGTCCAGTTCAGTGTAGCCGAAACGACCGAAGGGAAGCACTGACGTGGCACCAAGTTCACCCGGTGTTATGGGCTGACATCACGGATGTTGTAGGTGGTGTAGCAAACCGTGTCAGGTTCCATAAAAAAAAAAGGAAGGGACCTACTGTTTTTACGTGGGATCCGAACCGCGGTCAGTCATTCACCACTGAGCTACCGAGGCTGACAGGTAGGTAACTAAAATGTAACATTTAGTTCAAGTTAAATTCAATAAACTCGTACACGTCTTATCATATCCAATCTACTACACCTCTGCGTTAGTCTGGCGCGCTCAATATGTCGAGCTTCCCATAAAAAAAAAAAAAAAAACTTCAGAGCTCCATAAACTCACGAACCATAAACCGTTTCATAGAAACACTTCCTAAACGCGACACAGCCGCGCAACAATGCGCTCAGACGCGGAAAAGTGAACGCGATAAGAAATTATTATTAAATGACGTAACGACGTTAAAAAAAAAACCGACGACAAAGTGACGTGCAGCACGCGAACGGTATATTTATCGCGGCAATAATTGGTATTAATATGGCGGCGAAGCGGCTTTGAAATAGTGCGGTGCGATTGTCGTTGTCGATAAAAAGACACGATAATTTTTTTTTTAATGTAAACCAGCCTGGCTGGCTGTGCCGAGAGACCAATGGTGCAGTCGACAGAGCCAAAATCACCTCTCCTCGCGAAACCACGCTCAGTTAGGTGCCATGCCAGCAGATTTGCGGACTGTTGCAAGGCTGTCTAGCCCGTTAATACGACGCTTGAAGACACCCAGGTTAAAGGATTCAGGAAATACACTTGCCGGAAGACAGTTCCACACTCTAGCGGTGCGACAAAGAAACGATTTAGAGAACCGATGGGTTCTCAAAAGCCCAATGTCAACAACAAAAGGGTGCTGAGTCTCTCTGCGACGAGTCATGCGCAGATAGGACGGGTGGCAGGGAATAAGGGATGCTAGTTCCATTTTGATAGTGCAGATTAATTATAAAACTATAGTTAGTTCCTTACCTCACTAGGCGGTAGGCGCAAAAGCGATTCGGGTTGTCGCGACAACACTGAATTAAGTTCGGTACAGTCATATTCAGAAACTATTTAGTTCCTGTCTTCCATCCAATTTAGTCTATCCGGATAAGGCATTACGACAATAACTAATAATTAAGTTCTCAAAATCGTTTCTTTGTCGCACCGCTAGGGTGTGGAACTGTCTCCCGGCGAGTTTCCCGAATTCTTTAACCTGGGTGTCTTCAAACGTCGTATCAACGGGCTAGACAGCCTAGCAACAGTCCGCAAATCTGCTGGCATGGCGCCTCACTGAGCGTGGTTTCGCGTGGAGAGGGGTTTTTGGCTCTGTCGACTGTACCATTGGTCTCTCGACACAGCCACCCATGTTGGTTTACATAAAAAAAATCAAAACAAAAAACGGAAGGAAATAATGGCATGGCATATAATTCTTAAGTTGTTTTTTATCTCACGAAGGCGGGTTAGTTTTCGTTGTGAGTGTAGATGCGCACGCACGTTGTTTATGTGTGAGTAAGCTCGAGAGCGCTTAGCTTAGTATCGCCCGAGCCGCGCGCCACCACACACGAGCGCGCGCGTCACAACTACAAGTATGGCTCGCCCGCCTTTGTGAGTGAAACATCTGTGCGTGATGCAGAGAAAAAACATCAATCAATGTGGTTTTGTGTGAGGGGTCTCTACTTAAAAACATGTATATATAAGAAATAATTTTCAGAAGTGTTTTTTGCTGGCATCTGCCAAAAAACGTCTAAATTTGCGTTAGGCTTGAAGTATATAGTATCGATAAATGTTTGGTTGCAAAAAATGTCAGCGGTGATACGGTCTACAGTGGGGTAGGCAGAGACAACGGATCTCCACGTGCCACGATCCTGACACACCGCCTCTCTGACTGCCGCCTCTTCCACTCTCATAATGTTCTTCATACATGCTCGTTGTAACGGGTACTACGCACTAAACCCTATGATGATATATTTTCATATTAAGTCATAATAATACAATTAAATAAAGGCCACTTTTTTTTATGGAAACTGACACGGTTGGCTACATCACCTACAACATCCGTGATGTCAGCCCATAACTCCGGGTGAACTAGGTGCCATGTCAGTGCTTCCCCCTTTGATCGTGCTGGCTACACTGAACTGGTCGGAAAACACATACTATTTACATAGCCGTTTCAACCGACGTTTCATTCAGTGCGGTGGTACCAACCCGGGCGGGTTAAACCCTACCACCAAGTAAGATTAGGAGGGAAGGGACCTACAGTTTTACGAGGAATCCGAACCTCGGTCAGCCTCCAACGGTCAGCGGTCACCCATCCAATTACTGACCGCACCCAGCGTTGCTTAACATTCAATAGCGACAGTTGACTGTCTGCACCACTGAGCTATCGAGGCTGACAAAACTTATCGAGGCTTACTTTCGATTGAACTTCCCAGCCCTATAGCAAACGGAGAACATATCGGGAGCTTTCCACTCTTAACAAAGTGTATTAATTAGAATGACACAGCACAAAAATTATCTAACCCAAATCTAACATGTAAAATGCGCGAAATGGTGGTCGACTCATTTGCGTAAGGACTGTTTTCAATATTATTAAAATTAAAACCAATTAAGGAGCCATTTTAGCATGTTTATTTATTTGTCTTATTTATAATATAATTTTTGGTTGTAACTGGTCAATAAATATATTCACATATCAATTAATGAGCTTGAGGCTGGAGTGGGTGGATGGAGTAGCGGAAGGCCGCGTGTGGTGGTGTGCCTTGGAAGAGGACCTTGTCCAGCAGTGGGCCCGTACGAATTGATCATAATGATGAATGATTTTGATGTATTCTGTAAAATTAAAATCACCAATCAGGTAATGCGCAACAGCATGTTGCTCACTCAGCAAGTGAGTCTTGCCATCCAGAGGGGGGAGGGGGGAAGGGGGGGGGGGGGGGGGGGATGCCGCCAGCGTATTGGGCCCCACGCCTAACGAAGTCTTGGATGGAGGTCTTTTTTTGGCGCGTGTATAAAGTTTTTTTTTAGATATATTTATAAGATGTTTATTTAGTTTAGTTTTTAATGTATACGTAATATCAGGCAATCGCATATAGAAAGACGAAAAGACGATAAAATAAATACTAAATATCGAATTATATAGAAGGTTGAATAATTATTTATTTATATATTTTCCAGAAAGTCACGATGAACCGGAAACATAAAAAAGCCAGCCGAACCAGCAAACAGTGAAATTATGAAACACGCTGTAGAAGTACTTGGCGAGTAATCGGGGAGGCCTATGTACAGTCTGAACTTGAAAATATTCACAGAACCGGGAAAATGTGGAACGCACGCCTGGTGTTATAATTATAAGATTTCGACATTCGTCTATCGACACCGCACATCACTATACTCACTCACTTAGAACAAAACATCGAAAGTGCACACAACTCACGCTCCGAGGCGCGACCGTTCTCAAACACTTTTACCCGATTACGATCATTCTAAATTCCACTCTATTAGGTAATGTATAAGTGCTCTTATCGTTATTTGCATATTTTACGAAAACTTCAATATTTAACTTTAATAGCTAAATAAATCAGATAGGTTTGGAACTCTAGATATTAGGTTCAGACGTATACGAGGGATCATATATCACATTTCTAGGTGGTAAGGGGTCATTATTTACAAATTTCCTGGTTCAATTAATTGATAATATCAATGAAGAATAGCAATACGGTGGAATGCCAAAGAGCTCACGAACATTCGAAGAAAAAGAGAGGAGTATAATATTTCGGAAATGGAAACCTTCCTCTCATTTCTCTTCATTTAATAATGCATAGCTTTCAAACATTTACCATAACTTTTTCTTTCATTCATGCATCACCTCATAGTCATCCACAATTCAGGCATATTTACATTATTTAATTAATCATTCATGCACCTTTTCATTATTTCATCCGTCATTCATACATCCCTTCATTACTTCATTTATCATTCATGCATCTCTTCATTATTCCATCCGTCACTAATGAATTCCTTCATTATTTCATCCATAATTCATGCACACCTTCATTTCTCCATCGATCATTCATGCACCCCTTCATTTCTACATCCATCATTCATGTATTTTTTCGTTATTTCATCCATCATTCATGCATCCCCTCATTCCTTCATCCAACATTCATGCATATCTTCTTTATTCCATCCATCATTCATGCATCTTCTCATTATTTAACCCATATTAATTATTAATTAATTCCTCATTCATCCACTGTTTCAATTTAAATTTCACCAGACACAATATCGAGCACGCACCTCAAATAAAAACAAATAGGAAAGGGTTCGCACTCCAGTGGGGGCACTTATATTTAATGTAATATAATGTAAGCCTCTAATCAAATTACCGCCGATCGCGGACCTCTCAGCTCAGCCCAAAACACTCCGATGAAACTATCCTGTAAATTAAATTAGGTCACGCCAAAGAATTTAAAAGGATAGAATTGCCTGAAGCTGCTTAATTTACTTACTTCGCAACTTATTCAAAGCGTAGCCAATAAAATATATATGTTTTTTATGTAAACCTACATGGGTGGCTGTGTCGAGAGACCAATGGTACAGTCGACAGAGCCAAAAACCCCTCTCCTCGCGAAACCACGCTCAGTGAGGCGCCATGCCAGCAGATTTGCGGACTGTTGCTAGGCTCTCTAGCCTGTTGATACGACGTTTGAAGACACCCAGGATACACAGTGATTACACTTTATATTATTATTAATGCTGCGATATGCCAGATAGGTACCTCTAATGAAAACTATACATATGTAATTGCGTTCAATCGGCACTACTTCACAGCAGTTGGACAAACTGAACTTCGAAAACTTAGAATAGACGAAGACATACATACATACATACATATCACACACGCTGAATCCCGACAATCGGGGTAAGCAGAGTAATCCGTATTGTGCTGCAAGAACTCTGGTAAATTACAGCACAACACCGACCACCACGTTTCGCATAGTATTCGAACAAGATTCAATCGACCAAGCAGCAAGTAAGGCACGAAGACCCACCTGCTGCATGACTCGGTGGAAGTGCCGTGCCAAGGTGAGAGGTGGCGAGCCTGTCGCCCTTTAGCACGGCATCTTGTTCTTATCCCTTAGTCGCCTTTTACGACATGCATGGGGAGAGATGCAGTGGGGATATTCTTTTTAAGTACCGGTCCCACACGGTATCGGTAGACGAAGACATTGCGAAATTTCCGACCAAAAAAAAAAACACTCACATGGCACCTAGTTCATCAAGGTGTGATGATGTGCTGACATTGCGGGTGTGTTAGGTGATATGTGTGAGGTGGTTCCATTCCCAATCCAATATTAAAGGCATACTTCACGCGTTTCCGTAGAAAGATTTCCGATTTTATTCGCCCGTCAAACACGGTCCCGTATATAAACAATTTGAGCGGGAAATATTCCCCTTTTATGTGCAGTAATAAACCCGAACAATTACTCAGCACGCATGACTTGTGCAGGGACGTATTCTGAATCAGAATATTGAAGTAATTTTACTCAATCGTCACTCATTTTAATCTGTAGTAACACGCAATAAAATCCGTAGTCGATTAATTGATAAGTGTTAGTTATGGGTTGACATCAGTGATGTTTTAGGTGATGTAGCCAACCGTGTCAGTTTCCATAAAAAACGCCCCGAAGTATCTCCTTTCCATCATGTAAAGAATAATCGAATTTGTTTGGCGTGGTATAGAATAATTCGCCCGTGCTTATGCAAATTTAATAGTGATGATTTTCTCATCGTTCCTATCATCAGAAATTTACCAAATTTATATGGGACCACCCCTATGGGGTACCTTAGGGGTGGCTCTGATAAAAAAATAATAATCCAATTCGGTCCACGTGGTAAGGAATTGTCGCTATGCACAGTATAACCAAAGGAATATATATTTTGATTAGAAAAATGCAATGCGACATCATCATGAAGGTGCAAGAGAGCAAAAATTTGGAAATAATACGTCACGGTCCGGTGGCGTAGTTGGTTATCGCGTTGGCGGCTCAAGCCAAAGACCCAGGTTCGAATCCTGGCCGGGATGTATTTTTTCCAATGATTTTCGCTTTGCATTTTTCTAATCAAAATATATATAAAGCGAGTACGTGATTAGTACTAACATATAAACATAAAATATTATCAAAGGAATTTATATTCCTTTGGTTATACTGTGCATAGCAACATAAAGTGGACTTACATGACGAGTCATCATATCAAACAGCGTCACGTTCTAAATTCGCCCCTGGCAATACGGCGCGACATCGACACTCACTCTCCCTGCTAACCCTCCACGCGAGTGTGAATATATTATGCTGTCATTATGCGAAGGAGATCCTACGGGGTTGATACCGCCGAAGATATACATCTTGGGATTCTCACGCTGACGCGTAAATAAACTTCTGCGGTTGCTGGACTACTTATTATTACCGAGACAGGTCGTTTAGCTATTTTTCGACGAATGATCATGAAAACAAGTATTTTTGCCAGAGGGTAAGGAAAACTTGAATGAAAATGTTAATGACCCTTATTTAAATACATACATATCACACACTCTGAATCCCGACAATCGGGGTAAGCAGAGTAATCGGTGCTGTGCTGCAAGAACTCTGGTAAATTACAGCACAATACCGACCACCACGTTTCGCAAAGTATTCGAACAAGATTCAATCGATCAAGCAGCAAGTAAGGCACGAAGACCCTTCTTTATGTTTATAAATAGTTATTAGCATAATTGAGGCATCTTAATTTTTCTACAACATCTAGTACTTACGTTACATACATACATACCACACGCGCTGTATCCCGACAATCTGGGTAAGCAAAGTATTCGGTGTTGTTCTGCAAGAACTCCGGTAAATTACAGCACAACACCGCCGTTAGCCACCACGTTTAGAAAAGTATTAGGACAATATCAAGCAGCAAGCAAGCACGAAAGCCCACCTGCTGCATGACTCGGTGGAAGGGTTCATGCCAAGGTGAGAGGTGGATAGCCTGGCGCACTTTAGCACGGCATCTCGTCCTTATCCCTTAGTCGCCTTTTACGACACGCACGGGAAGAGATACAGACTATAAGTATATTTTTGGAAGAAAGTCATACAAACAGAAATAGCGTTATGTAAATATGGGTCCACCAACTAAGGGAGTGGGATCTGGGCATTGTTCAATAATTCAGCCTGTCAGTCCTCTTCATTATCATCACTATATTTAGAACAGACGCCCGCCATTCCGACTTGAGCTCATCGGAAAGTGTCACGTCGTCGTGCCTTCTCAACCGACAACGACCGCTTCGAATCTCCGTTAAAATCTCCGATACAGTGGTCACTGTTCAACATAAAGAAACGAAAGTAATCAAGAATCAGTAGAATGACCAAAACAGAGTTGGTAATTTCTTTGCGATGCACTTACGACGCACACCCAGGTTTCGAACCCCCGACTTCTCGTATGAGAGGCCGGTGTTTTAATCAATACCTGCCACTTAGGATACGTAATTAATTTTTGTTAATGTAAACTAGCATGGTTAGCTGTGCCGAGAGACCAATGGGGCAGTCGACAGAGCCAAAAACACCTTTCCTTACGAAACTACGCTCAATCAGAGAGGCACCATGGCAGTAGATTTTCGAACCGTTGCTAGGCTGTCTAAAACTATTAATACGACGTTTGAAGACATTCTGATTAATGGATTCGGGAAACACACTCGCCGGAAGACAGCATCACACACTAGCGGTGCGACCAAGAAACGATTTTGAAAACCGACAACGGGTTCTCAAAAGCCAAATGCCAAAAACACCTTTCCTTGCGAAACTACGCTCAGTCAGAGAGGCACCATGGCAGTAGATTTTCGAACTGTTGCTAGGCTGTCTAGAACTATTAGTACGACGTTTGAAGACACCCTGGTTAATGGATTCGGGAAACACACTCGCCGGAAGACAGCACCACACACTAGCGGTGCGACCAAGAAACGATTTTGAAAACCGACAACGGGTTCTCAAAAGCCCAATGTTAACCACAAAAGGGTGCTGCGTCTCTTTACGACGAGTGCTGCGGAGATAGGACGGAAATAAGGGAGGGAGCCAGTCCCTCGGAGCAGCGTCTATAATATATGAATATCGGCGCCTATAACATACAATGCTCTACTAACAATACACGGCCAACCAAGGTGGATTACAAATTCGCGGAAGCAAAGACACGCACGACAATAGAATACGGCTGCAAACACCGTTATAAGACGTCATTATTTTGTAGTAGGAAGCTTTAGGATTCTTCGCCGTCTCAGCACAGATCAAAGTTAGAAACTCCCAAATCCTCTTAACGGTATATTTATTCCGCGTAGGTACAGGCATCGCAATCGTATCAAAATGCGAATAAAGACGCAATTATGCTAAGCCAGACTGTCATCCTAGACAGGCACAGGATTTTCCCGCTCAAAACTCCGCATACTAGTGAAATTATAATATAATCTGGATCAAATTTTCTTCAGTTCGTGTCATTGTCAGCAGAGTAACCTAGTAATTTGGGAGTCAAAATATTATTATGCTTGGTTGATACCACCCTGGTCGAAAGATGGCCGCACGTATAGCAGCCCGGCTGCGTTCTTCCCTAGTCCAGCAGTCCAAAGGGAAGTCGGAAGGGAAGAAGGAAGAAGTATAGTACATATTTGCAATCTAAACCCGGCGAAAAGTCTTAAAGCATGAACATGTTTTGTTCTCTTGTATTTTTGATTTGCAGTGTAATATTATTATGCTAAGCTAAACTGAACTTTAAAGCAGTCCGCATAAGGACAAATATATCTTCCGTTTGAAATCGTTTCGCTGTGTTTGGATGGCGAAGACAATACCAATGTGGCTGTTCACCATGAATTGCCCGACTATTGGGCGAATGCGGGAGAAGCCGCGGGAGAAGCTAGACCATTTAGTAAAAAAATATTATTAAGAATATTTAGTCAATTCCTCAAAAAGTCAGAACAAAGCTTCTTGGAAAATGGCGACGGCACGCGTAGAAACTTCGCAGGGCTAATGAAAATATAAATTTCCATATTTGCGTGCAACACTTTTGAGTTATACTGCTCCGTTATGGCCCTGAGTGATGCGCAAGAATATTTGCATTTTCATTCCCTCTTTTATTTTATACTCTCCCGTTTTCATCCGTATCTTCCACCGTTCACTAAGAAATATAACGTTTTTAGAGATCCCACTTCTGATCTGAGATCCCCCGTCTCCGTTCTTTCAAACTATCCGCGTTTCTCGAAGTCGCTTGATGCCTACGGTGAATCTATAAGGAGGATTACGCGTTTAGTCTGAATGTTTGGATGCTTTTGAGAAGAGCTACTAACACATTTGACACTGCTCTATCTGTTCAATGGTTTACGGGATATAAAAGTATTTTATAGGTGTAATATTGAACAAAAAAATATATATATAATAAAATAATATACAAATGAAAATAATTAGATCGTCAAGGATTTAATGCAAATTTATCAACTGCTTGATCGATTTGCATCGATCGACGGCGTTAAGTTGCACCTTTTGCAAAATTTTAAAAAGCAATAAACATATTTTGATTTGATTTTTTTTAGATAGAAACATAGTCGAAAATAAAGAGAAAAAATTTAGAAAGAAATTAACAAATCAAGTGGATTCGAGTCACTTTTTGAATCATTTTGAAATGGCGGACCACGGACGCTATAAGATAATTATGTACCTACTACAAAACAGCAATTTGTCCAAAATTCACATTTTTTTTTCAAAGATTCGCTTGTTTTTATGGAACCTGACACGTTTGACGACATCATCTACTATACCCTTGATGTAAACACCATAACACCTTGGTCAACTAGCTGCCATGTCAGGGCTTCGTGTCGGCTACACTGAACTGGACGGCAAACACGACACAGCCGCTTCGGCCTATCTTTCATACAGTGCGGTGGTACCAATCCGATTGGGTTAAACCATACCCTACCTAGTGTGAGTAGTACTGCAGTACATACTTTACTAAATAAGAACTGTACGTGGACAATTGTTATTATACGGTATAAACTTCCGACTATCATTTATAAGAAAACGCGTATTTCCGGAACAAGAGAATAGTCTACGACCGTAAAACTTACGATATTGCAGTGCGTTCGGAACTTTCAATTGAATGGGTTGGCGAGTAACTTCAAGCACCTCTATATATTTCAGTGGCCCGTATTTCGCTATCCCATTTGAATGTTCTAACCTAGTACTTTTTAGGTTTCCGTATCCCGTACGGAAGCCTATTACAAAGCCTGCGCTGTCTGTCTGTCCGTCCGTCCGTCCGTCTTGTCTCTCCGTCCGTCCGTCTGTCTGTCTGTCCGAGGGCTGTATCTCTTGAACCGTAATAGGTAACCCGTTGAAATTTTCACAGAATATGTGTTATTATGGCGGATATAACAACAAATAATAAAAAAATAGAACAATAAAAAATTAAGGGGTTCCCATACAAGAAACTTGTTTTTTTTATTTTCATTTGATTTTTCTGGAATCTTACAAAGTTTGCTACATCAGTGAAATAGGCATACACATTATGTACATTTGAAATTTTGGATTTGTGCACATTTCTTTAACTTCCTCGACAAGTGAATATCCCGTCTAGATATTTTAACGCTACGGCCAGCGCTAACTTAATCATTACAGCCTAGGTTCTAAAACGCCTGCGGAAATGTGGGCCACGGCCGTACGTGAGAGATTGCATGTTATAAATAGAAACCCTGAGATGACGTCTAGCATAGGATGTCAATCTGTAGATCCCTTAGCAACAAGGTCTTAGTTACTAAGACTTAGTACTTACTTGCTGTATAGTAGTTTCATCTTATATTGGATATTCTTGAGAAATAAGAGTCTTCTAGACGATGCATAGGGAAATCATTTATTCAAAGTTAAATATTTTCAATACATGTTGAGATTTTGGCGTATGGATCAGGCAGGACTGCAAAGTTTGTAAACAAAATCGACAAACTAAAACGACTCATTTGAAACAAATTCAGAATCTACTTTGAATTTGAAAATTAACTCTAAATTGGCTCTATGGCAAAAGTATCATTAGATTTTGTGAGTTCGCTTAGTCTGTTTCCGCTCTAAGCAACTAGCATCCCTATTCCCGCCATCCTTATCTCCGCAGCACTCTTCGCAGAGAAGCACAGCACCGTTTTGTTCTTAATATTGGGCTTTTCAGAACAAACCGTTTCTCAAAATAGTTCCTTTGTAGCACCGGTAGGGTGAGGAACTGTCTTCCGGCGAGTGTGTTTGCCGAATCATTTAACCTGGGCGTCTTGAATCTTGAAACGTCGTATTAGAAGACAGCCTAGCAACAGTCCGCAAATCTGCTGGCATGCCATCGCACTGAATGTAGTTTCGCGAGGAGATGTGTATGTTAGGTGAAAGTTTCACACGATATCAGTTCGACAATGTCTTTATTTTCGTCAGCCCCCTGTCAGGGGCACAGTCAGGCCTCACGCACTCTATGTACTTGCGCGCGCTAAATACCTACCGCCCGACGGGCCGCCGGCGGTCTTTTTCAGTAGAAATTCGTCAGCCGCGCGAAGTATACATAGACGCTCGCCCACGCAACTGCGCGCAGCTGCAAAGCAATAACCACTTTACACTCGATCGTTAAGGTACATTTTCGCACGCAGCGATTGGCGATGTGAAACAGTAGGCTATTAAAGCCCGAAGGTAGGAACATTTTCTATGGAGTGATTTATCTGTTACGAAGTAACTATTAAGTAATCTGTGGCACAGTGCTCCCAGTGGGTGGAACTCGTCGTTTTTAGGGCTTAGTTAGTTGTTATAATCAGTAAGGAACGGGCGCTAAGTAGAGCACATCAACCCCCTGTTGCCCCCACCCCATCACAACTTCACACTCCCCTGTGACGTCACCATACATACAGCCCTCACCCCGCTCCCCCTCCACGGTGGAGGCTCCACCCCTCCTCACGGCGACGCAGCTAATATTTATTACCCTATGTACGAGTTTTAATTAAAATTATCACCCAAGAAACCTGCACCGGCATTTCCACTATAATAACACCCTTAAAACATAAGAGTTAAAGTATAATTTACGACGCGCTAAAAACTGAGCAAGATTTTCCTCGACACAAGACACAGGTGCGGTGCAACGGAGCGCTATACCATTGCAATAATTTAGAATGGCGATTTTGAACTTTAATTCATCGGTTTAGAGTACAATATGCGCTAGCACTTCCACCGAGAAGTTTACCAAGCGATAATGCATCTTATCTGTATGGTATTACGGTCCGGGGCTTAAAACGTCTGTGCAAAACGACATGATGCATTGCTTCGCATGCAGCTCAGTTGAAACTTGAAACTGTGTTGAAACATCACTTCTGTAAAGAGTTCGTTAGTTTCTGAGCTATAAAATTGTCCAATCTTTGATGACAAAATACAGTTTCGCTGGAGTAGCATTTGCCGCTTGAAATTTTAAACTTTCACACTGTTAAAAGTTAAGATTACCACCGTGCGATTCCTCAGATCCAAGATAAGATCCGGGCCAAACTTACATGGACTATCATCATGATCACGGCACGACAGGAAATTTCATATTGCTGTAACCGTGAGTGGGCTCTTAAAAATACATATTCGACAAATCATTTGCATTATTTCATATACTTAGTCCAATATATATTAGCATATAAATTATTATATCATACACGTTTTATAAGCGCGACCGCTCCGCTCGACGTCCATCCAAGCACTGACGAAAAACTGACCCGCTCTTTTCGACGGGTGGGGAATGTTAGGGGCATTCACACATGTGCATGGGTGTGATGTGAATGTTGATACTATTGCAGATTACCGGTTTTCACCAATAACGTCGTATAATCATATATACGTACATAATGTGAGTCTATTATATGCATACATATGCGTATTAAATTATTTATGTAGTATTCGTTTGTAGTTTATCATATTGCTTTTCTTCTTAATACATTGCCACAAACTATTCTTGTTCGCCTGCATATACTTCTCCCACATCCCAGAGGGTGGTTAGAATAGAATGCCCCACAGCATTAAACTCACCAATGGTGCCTAATTTGTACAAATTGGTGTTCAATAAAGAATATATACATAAATATATTTCGTGATAGTTAAAGGCATGAGCAAGTACGGTCGAAAGTAATGGAAGTCATAAAACAATTTTAAAGCTGTTAAAAGTCCGCCATTAAAATGCGCGTGCAAATTGAGAGGTGACAACCGATAAACAAAAACTCGAGCTGCCAAGCCATCTACCTATTTAAAACCCAAAATTAATTACACAAGTCTTGATTGTTAATTTGATTCGATGCTGAATAGGAAACCTCTAGAGGTGGTCTTTTGTGCAAATTCCGAGCGCAAATTCGTTCCTTTTGTTTGTAGTGGCTCAGTCGATTGGATTCTAACAAATAAGTTTTCTCTATGGTCGCAGGACTTCACAATTCGAGTTTTTAGTCTTCCGAAATTATGTTTGTTCGACGGCCGTTCGTGAAAGTTAAGCACACCGGGCGATGTCAGATCTTGGATATGTGACCGCTGCGCTGTTGGACCGTTGAGCTGAGTAAAACTTTATGTCCCTTTACATTACTAGGTCGTAGAGTTGAATCCGTCCGGGTAAGTACCACCCCACGAACGTAACAAAGCGGTTTATTTAAATAGTTCTTGTTTTCAGTTAAGCTCAGTGTAGCCGGCATAACCAAAGGCTAGAACTCAGATGACATTTGCTGAGATCACGGGTGTATTATATAGCCAAACATGGTAGGTATGTATTTATGAAGAATATTATAATAATATTATTTACGACCTCACCATTTCGTCACCACGCGTAGTCGATAGGGAATGCATACCTTTACTGAGCTGGCTAAAGAGTGAGCTAAGCGCTCCAGTAGTTATTTTATCTTCCCCACTGCGAAACTCTGGAATGCACTGCACTTCCTCCCGATGTGTTTCCTTCAGTGTATAACTTTGGATCTTTCAAGAGAAGCGTAAAAAGGCATTTCTGTCACGCCGGTACGGCATTCGCAGCCCCCGTTCTAAACCGAATGCTTTTGGGCGTCGTCGTGTCGCGGCTCAACAATCTCTGCTGACGGCGCGGCGCCAAGTTAGTGTCTCGCGTATCCATACAAAAAAATCTGTCAAGTGCGAGTTTTACTCGCGCACGGAGGTTTCCGTATCTATCCGCTATCAATAATATCCGCCTATCCGCTCAGGTGACATGGCCTTCGAATTTTAATTTCGAAGATATGTAGGACGATCGGAGAGAAGCCTCAATGAGGTCGATGGCAATTTACGGTGGGAAAATGACAGCACCTCAATGAGGTCGTTGGCAATTGAGCGGCTATCTTTTGTCTCAACAATGCAATGTATAAAATCCTGTGGCGCCATCTATTATTCAGTAGCGTGACTAATCTATTTTTCGGACGTTTGCTGTATGGGAGACCCCCTTAATTTTTAACATTTTCTTTTTTTTATTATTTGTTCTTATATCCGCCATAGTAACACATATTCTGTGAAAATTTCAACGGGCTACCTATTACGGTTCAAGAGATACAGCCCTCGGACAGACGGACGGACGGCGGAGGCTTAGTAATAGGCTTCCGTACGGGATACGGAAACCTAAAAAACAGCGCGCAAGAGGCGTAAGAAGTGTGTCAGGCAGGGCCGCGGCATGTGGAGATCCGTCGTCGGCCCTGCTCAGACCATTAGGAAATAGGCGTGACGCTATGTATGATAATATTTTAGAAGTAAAGATTCGAAATTCGAATTTCGAATTCGAAATACAAAACCTATTGTGAAACTTATCTCAAGACATCAAAACAAAATCGATCAACCGTCGTATTCCAAGAGTTTGAAAATAGAATTATGTTTTCGGCAACACGACGCTTGATTGACGCCTCTATGAAATACGAATATTCCGTCTTTCATATTCATAATATATTAATACAGCATTGTCAATTTCCGTAAAACTTAACGCGCGTTGATATTTTGAGATAATTTATATATTAACTAAATAATTAAAATCTACCTACTTAACAAACATTATAATAACTATCAAAAGGGGCGTTTTCAATAATGTTCCTAGAACACTTGCGGCATTACCCCGCTGGATGGCAAGGCTTACCCTTTGAATGAAGTAGGCCCTTGATTGCGGGACGCCATTTGCGTCCACCAGCAGAGGCCCAAGCCTCTTCAAGAAGCTTTTGGCTTTACTGCTCCACGGACCGAGGGTTTCAACCGCAAACGCAACAAATTCGAAATCTTGAATTATATTTCTATATTTGTCGCGTTTGAGGCTCTCCGCCCCGGCCGCGGCCGCGCCAGCCGCTCTTGAAGAGGCCCGAACGTGACTTGGAGCCAATGTGTCGACACAAGTGGCGTCCCACATCAAAGACCTACCCTTAGCCCATGGCGCTAGGGTGATACCATCATATATTATATTATGCAAATGGGACTTGGCGCGGTCTTTTCACCGAGTCATGCGCAGCAGGTGGGTTAGGTAGGTTAGGTTCACGCCTTACTTGTGGCTTGATAGTTACCTTGTCCGAATACTTTGCTAAACGTAGCGGTCGGTGTTGTGCTGTAATTTACCAGAGTACTAGCAGCACAACACCGATTGCTCTGCTTTACCCGATTGTCGGGAAACGTATATTGAATTGTGTTGTATTTTTATTGATCATTCATATGACAGTTAGACTGCACTCGAACTTGTCACAATTTGTTCTATCCGGTTCGATTACACCACAGAGCATAAAATGCGCGCACCCCGCCGTAGGGGGCGCGCGCGGTAGGTATTTGATGCTCTGTGGATTACACCCACGAAGAAGAACCGACAAGAAACTTAGGGTATTTTTTTATACATATTTTTACAAGTACTTTAGTGACTAGACACATAATAACATCGCTTAGGCCCACTTGCACCAACACGAATTTAACGATATAAACCAGTTTAACTCGCTAAGCTAGCACCCGTTGACTGTGGGAACCGCGTTTAAATCCACAACTCGCTACTTCACTCTAAACTCGTGTTGGTGCAAGTGGGCCTTACAGTCTATCGAAAACACAGCATGAGAGCAAGATTAACAATTTTGCTGAGAGTTCTGACTACAAAGACTTATTATTAATTAAGTGTATCAGGTCAGGTGTAAAGAGCCTTTGTCAAACTTGGATAAGTAATTCGTATCAACATAATTATGTTGTATTATGTAATACTTCTTAAATTGACTGTTAAGTTTCCTAATAAATATATAAGGTCTTTCAATAGTAGGTAACGATACGCTAAGGGGTGTATGTGTATCAGATACTGATCACGTTCCCATACTATTTTTTTACGATTTAAAAAACATACTTATGAAGGTGAAATACGCGCACTTCACGTATACAATTTGAGGAGTGAGTAGGTTTTTTATATCGTAAAAAAAATATTGGTATGCGAACGTGATCAGTATCTGATACACATACACCCCTTAGCGTAGCGTTTCCTACTAATGAAAGACCTTATTGTATAGAATTAATATAAATATGTAAATAAAATAGGAAAATGTGACAATAAATAAATAAATAAATAGGGTTGGCACATCTCACATTAACATAAACGTGCATTTGTAAGTATTAAATGTTGTAGTATCTCGTATTACATACATTCAGTTGGAAAAGGACGACATGCTCTAGTAACCGCAGAGACAGCCGTAGTAGATCGTGTCCGCACATTGGCACGGGTTCGATATCCGCTCGGGGAACATTTAAAACTTGTTTTCGTCCGCTGCGCCATTTGTTTTAAAAAGTTGCGTCCGGTCGGCTGGCGAAAAATTGCGTAAATATTTTAGCGTTTAATTAAAAATGTTATTTCGAAAAGTTGCATGGACGTATACAGTGAGTACACGAAGCGGCGGGTGGTCGGCGGCGCGGTCTTGGCTTGGACTCTCGATCTCAACGTCTCCGGTATGGCACATACCTTCTCGGAGGTGATATTGGCTGATCGGAGCATGTACTTTGGCCCCTAAGACTCAGCTACCCATACCGGATTACATAAAAAAAAATTAGTTACGTGCACACATACACCTCCTGCTTCATCGTTCGGAACCGGTACGGAACCCTTACTACAAGAACGTTAGAATAGGTTGGACGTCGGACTGTCCAATGCTTATATGAGAACCAGCGTCGCCGAGCTCCGCGGTCCGCGGGTAGCGGAGCGGACGGCGCGCGCTCTGATTGGGTGGTATCGCACACTGATTGGGTGGTAACGAATGTTATTGGTACATTTTTACTAAAATCGTGTTACGCTGGCGCGGGGAAGGTCCGACGTCCCTACCTCTAACGTTCTTGCCTTACTAGATGGTAGGCTCAAATTATAGCCGACAGGGTTCATGTAAGATGGCCGCCGCTACCATCACGCATTTTTCCATACCCATTTCTGCAGAATAAGCTCAAGCTCTGTGTTGTAGAGTTTTCAGTCGCTTACCTGTAAGAAAAGAAAGAAAAATGTATTAATTATAAAAATTTCTTATTTATCATCAGTCTTACCAGAGATCGAACAACTAAACTAGCCGACAAGTGGCAGAAGCCTTACTCACGCATCGTGGGGTTGTTGGTTCAAAACAAAGACGCAGATCTCCATCAATCATAAGGGCAGTTTCAACGAGAATCAGGGACACACGTAGAAAATAAACAGATGGGTGGGGCTAGAACACGGCGCTGGCTTATTTTCTACCGAAGAATAAAACTGAAGAATAATTAAAATGATTACATTCAAAATAAGTATAAGCAACGATCGTGTGTACCTGTTTAGGATAATAATTCTGCACAATATAAATTGGTTATCTAAATAAAAAATAAATAAAAATAAAGACTAACAGTGACATGTAATTTTTTCTATCTATTTTCAGCTTTGCATCTACTTAAAAATAAAGAGTTCCTTTTAATGTGTGTGGAGTCGGTACTTTAAAAGAATTGCCCCACTGCATCTCTCCCCGTGCATGTCGTAAAACGCGACTAGGGGATATGACTCCCTTCTTATATTACTAGGTGGCAGGGTTTAACCCGCCCGGGTTGATACCACCGCACTGAATGAAAGGTCGGTTGAAATGAAACGGCTAGATGTAAATAGTTCGTGTTTTCCGTCCATTTCAGTGTAGCCGACATGAAATGAAGGGAAGCACTGACATGGCACCTAGCTCACCAAGTTGTTATGAGCTGACATTACTGATGTATTAGGTGATGTAGCAAACGGTGTCAGTTTCTATAAAAAGAAAAACATAGCTCGGCGACGACCGTGAGTAAAGCAGATAAATTTTCTAATAAAGAGTTCCTTTTGTACTATTTTGGTGTAGAACCCTAAAAAACCATAGATTATATTTATGGTAAGTCCTTAGTAGTGTAAAAATCTGTTAAGTGCGAGTTTTACTCGCGCACGGAGGTTTCCGTATCTATCCGCTATTATCCGCCTATCTTTTGTCTTTCAACAATGCAATGTATAAAAGCCTGTGGCGCCATCTATTATTCAATAGTGTGACTAATCGATTTTTCGGACGTTTGTTGTATGGAAGCCCCCCTTAATTTTTTAAATTTTCTTATTTTTATTATTTTTTGTTATATCCGTCATAGTAACACATATTCTGTGAAAATTTCAACGGGCTACCTATTGCGGTTCAAGAGATACAGCCCTCGGACAGACGGACGGACGGCGGAGGCTTAGTAATAGGCTTCCGTACGGGATACGGAAACCTAAAAACGGAACTTCTCTCAGACGTAGATCGTCAGCCAACAATGCCGATCCACGTGTTCTCTCACAAAACGGTTACGAAAGCATTAGTCGCCAGTGCTATACGGTCGTAAGTCGCAGAGCCTCCTCACTCAAAAGCTAAACACTACACTACGAACTGTTCACGAAGACAACACACTTCCATCCTCACATTTTTTAACCCCCGACGAAAAAACGGAGGGGTGTTATAAGTTTGACGTGTGTGTGTGTGTGTGTGAGTGTGTGTCTGTCTGTGGCATCGTAGCTCCCAAACGGATGGACCGATTTGGAGGCGGTTTTTTTTATTAGGAAGCTTGTTTAATCGGGATGGTTCTTAGCTATGTTTGTAATCAAGTAATCAAGTAATTAAGTAATAAAAAAAATAATTATCTTAAAAAGTGGACCAATTTGCATGCGGTTTTTTTTAAAAAGCTTGAAATAAAAGTTAAATTACAAATTTAAAAAACCCCCGACTCTTAAAAAGTCAAAAATAATTTCCGTTTACTTAAAGGAGTCGGGGGACCGCTAAGTAAATTAAATATAAAGACTCAAGAGTTGCACGGGAATTTACTTAGCGGTCCACCGACTCCTTTAAGTAAGTAAATGGAAATTATTTTTGACTTTTTAAGAGTCGCCGACTCTTTTCTCGTTTTTAAATTTGTAATTTAACTTTTTTGTTTTAGATTTTTAGGGTTCCGTGTCCGTATATACGGAAGCCTATCACTAAGCCTACGCCGCGCGAGTTGTCGGTCTCTTGTATGGGAAGGCGCCCCTTGCCCATTTCTGGCGGTGGTAGGCTCAAATTGTAGCCTGCTGGGTCGGTACTGGTACTGCTACCGCCATACCTACTGGACGTATGTAACATGCCGCATAACAGCCACGGCTGTGGTGTTCTCTAGTCCAGTAACAGCCAGAAAGGGATTTTTTTAGCAACAAGTTTTGCATTTAAAAACCTGTCAGTTGTCAGCCTCGATAGCTCAGTGGTGCAGACAGTCGACTGTCGCTATTGATTGTTAAGCAACGTCCAAAGAGTTTGCAGCGACGTAATACAAACTCTTTGGCAACGTCAAGGTGGGCCAGTCAGTCCTTGGATGGGTGACCGCTTGATCGTTGGAGGCTGACCGTGGTCCGGATTCCACGTAAAACTGTAGGTCCCTTCCCTTCTTACCTTACTAGGTGGTAGGGTTTATCCCGCCCGGGTTGGTACCACCGCACTGAATGAAACGTCAGTCGAAACGGCAATGTAAATAGTTTGTGTTGTCCGTCCAGTTAAGTGTAGCCGGCACGACCGAAGGGAAGCACTGACATGGCACCTAGTTCACCCGGTGTTATGGGCTGACATCACGGATGTTGTAGGTGATGTATCCAACGGTGACAGTTTCCATAAAAAATTAAAAATTAAACCATCATTAATAATAATTTTATTTCGATCGGGATATCCCCGCCATCTATGCGATATTCCTTTCAACTTATACAATGGTTCGACATCAAAAGACTCTCATAGATGGAGCTCAGGAAGCGCAGCCAATTTCCGTTCGTCCATTCGTGACGTTTCACTTTTTCTGAGTTAGGTCCCCATCCCAAACGTGCGTTAAAAAGCTTCGCTTCAAAAAAAAAAAAACCTAAGCAACAATCTGAGAATGGAGCGGCATCTTCCTCAAACGAATTACGCCTACTCACTACTCGGCCGTTTACGAGCCAACCGCTTACTAAATACACAAGCATTTTACAGCTCTCCTTTCAGTTCTGAAACTAACTAAACCTCACATAGTTCACTGTAAAAACAACTTTAACTCTCTCGCTACAGGGTGGGAATTCGTCTGCGTTGTAACGCGTCAAATATGATATTTTGAAATGGAGGAGCGGAACAAGGTTCCGTAAATGAATTTATAGATCGTAAAGGCCGCAATCAAAAATGAAATTTGTCAGTAAAAATACAATAAATTTATTAATAAGAAATTGCACTGTTTTGTAAACGTGGGTGGTAGCAGAAGCTTAGGCGCTGAAAAACGTCTTGTTTTGGCGTAAATCTTTGTTCGACTGTTACGGCTAGTTGAAGTTTTGCAGAAACAAACCGTGTCGGCCCCATACGGTTAGTTTAGTTAGTACTTTAAAAGAATAGCCCCACTGCATCTCTCCCCGTGTATGTCGTAAAAGGCGACTAAGGGATATGACTCCCTTCTAATATTACTAGGTGGTAGGGTTTAACCCGCACGGATTGGTACCACCGCACTGAATGAAAGGTCGGTCGAAACGGCTATGTAAATAGTTTGTGTTTTCCGTCCAGTTCAGTGTAGCCGGCCCGACCGAAGGGAAGCACTGACGTGGCACCAAGTTCACCCGGTGTTATGGGCTGACATCACGGATGTTGTAGGTGATGAAGCCAACCGTGTCAGTTTCCATAAAAAAAAAATTGTTCACACGTAGACCGAGGGTTCCGTTGCCACTCCCTTCTTGCGTTCATAGCGAGTGCACGCAGCGATCACGCGGTCCATGGTGATCACGTGGTCACGTGGTGATTATTTCAGGCCCAATTCTTTTGATCATGGTGGTCACGTGGTGAGTACTTCAGGCCCAATTGAGGAGCGTCTGTTCAAAAGGAATTATTTCCGTTTCGACGAATTGCGCGTTTTTTGACGGATTCTCAGTCTTTGTATACATCTCCCTGTAAAATTTGAATGGTCAAAACGAACTATTTCGTATAGAAAATTACGAAAAGCGTCCTAATGGAACGGCCTATTTCCATTTTGTCTATGCAAAAGGGCCTATTTCCAAATTTAGAACGTCTGTAACATCTAATATAAAATCATTAAATTATGCATAGGTAATATTCTATAAGTCCGTGGGTCCACGAGTTACACACCGTCGCATCGTGTCTCGCACCGCAGTCCACTTGAATGCTATTTTTTATTTCTCAATATAATAGGTACAGTGCAATTAGGTAAATGTTACATGGAGACCCAAAAATGTCAAGTTTTTTTTTTTATTAGGTTTCCGTATTTTGGAAGTAATTACTAAGCCTACGCCGTCTATCTGTCTATACGTCCGTCCGTCCGTCTGTCTGTCCGTAGGCTCTCTTGAACCGTAATAAGTAGCCCGTTGAAATTTTCACAGTATATGTGTTATTATTGCGGATATAACAACAAATAATAAAAAATAGAAAAAGTAAAAAAATCGGGGGGGTTCCCATACAAGAAACGTGTTTTTTTTCAATGTTTTTTTATGGTGCGGAAACCTCGGTGCGCGAGTCCAACTCGTACTTTCCTGGTTTTTTTTTCTCATTCGAATATTTCATCTTCGATGGATTCTTTATTCTTTATTTATCGTCCATAGACAGTACACTGTACTCGGATTCGTCATATTTTAAAATTTAACATTTTGCATTTTGCCAGTTCGATTATCACAGCGAAGAAGAACTGGCAAGAAAGTTCGCTGGATACTTTTTTATTTTACGTCCACTTAGTCTACATTTACAAAAATATTTGCAACTGGCTACATAGCACGAGTCATCAGCTCACTATTTCTAAAAATCTGAGGCTGCATCTGACTCGAAATTCAAGAAGTTTACGACCAATATTACTCAGCCTACACAGTACGAGTCATCACTATTTCTAAAAATGCATCACATACCTTAAGATGACGACGTGAGGCTGCGTCTGACTCAAATTTCAAGAAGTTTACCACCAATATTACTCACCTGACAGATTCAGTTTTAATATATGCAATACTTCATCTATCAGCGCAGATTGATAGCTTTTCGAAAACACGATTTGATTAACTTTGCTCGATAAAAAAAAATCATGAACATGCCTCTGAAATTAGTTACAAAAACGTATTTAAGGCGTTACTAAAACAAGGCTTTGGAAAAAAATTATTTTATTTGTTGAATATCTAACCACAGAACCGGTACACTCTGTAACGCTCTCCATGCCCACATATTTCCCTCCAAGTATAGCCTCGGGTCCTTCAAGAGAGGCGTGAAGGGGCACCTGTCAGGCCGGCATGGCATTCGCAGCCGCCGCACGCGACCGAATGTCCATGGGCGGCGCTAGACACTTTATGGGTGGCTAGGCGCCACAAGTAGCGCATACTATAAAAAAAAATCTGAGATCCCCATCCAAATCCTAAATATTTATTTCTTAGAAGAAATAAAAGAAATCGACGGTTTACTTTTCAAACTAGACTCAATTTCTATTATTTGAAGACAAAAAAAATATAAAAACCACTTCAAAAATGTATGAAATAAAAAAAATCGAACCCTAGAGTTGAAGGCGGTGCAAAAGAGGACTACACAAAATCACAAAAGGATATCATCCACTCATGTTTTCTTTCATCCATTATTTTTATTGGTTGCTTTAGCACCGCCTTCAACTCAGGGTTCGATTTTTTATTTCATACATTTTTGAAGTCGGTTTTTATATTTTTTATAAATAGTTTTTTATTTTACAGTTTTTTATACAATTTTTTTGCTATTAGTGTACTCGGCGGAATCGCTTTTATTTCATTCTTTTTAGTAATATTATATAAAAAAGAATATTCGAAATCGAATAATCGAAATCGGTTGAAATGGTACAGAATTATTCGCCATGCGTCAAACTGCAAATTGCTGAAAAAGTCCACATCACAAAAGTTTTGCTGAAGGTAACCACACACCATAGTTTTTTGTAGATTTTTCAAAAACCGCTCAATCAATTTCGATAAAATTTATATGGGACCACCTCTGAAGTATGACCTACCAAAAAAAAAAAAATTCTAAATCGGCCCACAATTGACGGGTAAACGCGTAACATTACAAAAAAAAAACATACAGTCGAATTGATCACCTCCTCCTTTTGGGAAGTCGGTTGAAAATCAACTCGATTGGTTGATTTTTCGCCCGCCAATTTACGCTCGAAATTGTAGGCAGTCCGTTGCAGTTAGGAATATTTCGTGTCTTCTTGTCCGTGGGGTGGTTTTTAACCGACTTAAAAAAAAATGAGGAGGTTCTCAATTCGACTGTTTTTTTTTTCCGAAATAATTTTATTCCTTCTCGAACGTAAACGATCCGGTGCATTTTTTTATGTAATCCGGTATGGGTGGCTGAGTCAGAGGGGCCAAATCACATGCTTAGACTAGCCTATACACCTCCGAGAAGGTAAGTGCCATACCGGAGACTTCCCTGGATTGCTGGCTATACTGAACTAGAGGAGAACACAAGCGAGGCTGCTATATGCGGCCATCTTACATCCAGTACGGTAGTACCAACCCAGTCGGCTACAATTTGAGCCTACCACCTAGTAAGGGGCAAGGGAAGGGACCTACAGTTTTACACCAGTTCCGAACGGTGAAGCAGCAGGTGTAGGTTGTTAGATGCACGTAAATTTTTTACGTCAGAAAAAACTCATTGGTACACGCCGACCGGATTCGAACCTCGGGCCTCCCGCATGAGAAGCCGATGCCCAAACCACTCGGCCACCCGCCGCCACCCGAGTTTGTACTATTTTCAATGATCCTAAAATTCCAACGAATTGACTTTCCAACGCGGCATCCCACTCAACGCCAATCTTCCCGTGACTAACAATAACGCGTGGGCTGAAGAGATGAGCCGTCCAAATACATTTCCACTGAGAGAGAGCTCTTAATCTAGATAATGGGCCGAGTGCTCTAAACATCGCGAGATTACGCTCATTTCACTGCGAGTGTGCTCGTTTCAGTCATCATAAAAAAATTCACACACCACGGAATTTTGACAGATTTAATATTTTCTCTCGTATTTTCTTTACATAATTTTCTTTGTCATGATTCAAATCGAGTTTCCTAACTTTTATTTGAGGATAAAAAAAAACGGCCAAGTGCGAGTACTCGCGCAACAAAGTTTCCGCAACACAATTTTTTTTTAACATCTTTCTTGTGTGGGGATTCAGGGAAGTCTGGGGTGTGGCACCTACCTTCTCGGAGGTGATATTGGCTGGTCGGAGCATGCGCTTTGGCCCCTCCGACTCAGCCACCCATACCGGATTACATAAAAAAAATGGGGACCCCTCTAATTTTGATTCTTTTTTTATTACTATTTGTTGTTACATCCGCCAAAATAACAAATATTATGTGAAAATTTCAACCAGCTGGTTATTACGGTTCCATAACAGCCATCGAACAGATGGACAGACAGACTGAATTATAGGCTGAGTAATACATACGCTATTAGGTATTACGGTCTTACGGGGTACGGAAACCTTGTACCGTATGGGGCCGGTACTTAAAAAGAATAGCCCCACTGCATCTCTCCTCGTGCATGTCGTAAAAGGCGACTAAGGGATAATAACAAGATTCCGTGCTAAAGTGCGATAGGATAGCCACCTCTCACCTTGGCGCGGTCCTTTCACCGATTCATACAGCAGGTGGGTCTTCGTGCCTTACTCTTGCTGCTTGATAATAGTTATCTTGCCCTAATACTCTGCAAAATAATGTGGTCGGTGTTGTGCTGTAATTTACAAGAGTACTTGCAGCGCAACACCGATTACTCTGCTTACCCCGAATGTAGAGATACAGCGTGTAGTATGTATGTCAGCCTCGATAGCTCAGTGGTGCAGACAGTCGACTGTCGCTATTGATGGTTAAAAGCAACGCTGGGCGCGGTCAGTACTTGGATGGGTGACCGCTCGACCGTTGGAGGCTGACCGTGGTTCGGATTCCACGTAAAACTGTAAGTCCCTTCCCTTCTTACCTTACTACCACCGGTTCTTCTATATCTTACTTACTACTACCGGCGGTTGGTACCACCGCACTGAATGAAAGGTCGGTCGAAACGGCTATGCAAATAGTTTGTGTTTTCCGTCCAGTTCAGTGTAGCCGGCACGATCGAAGGGAAGTACTGACGTGGCACCAAGTTCACCCGGTGTTATGGGCTGACATCATGGATGTTGCAGGTGATGCAGCTAACCGTGTCAGTTTCCATAAAAAAATAAAAAAATATCTTAGTTATTGTTTTATACGTAGTTATAGTTTATTTAATAATTAGATAAAATTTATTCATGACAACTTAAAACATATAACAACTATAAATATAAACTAAAACTACCTAAATTAAAATTACCTAAACTTAAAACAAACAACATAAAAACTAAAACTACCTAAATTAAAATTACCTACAACTAAAACTATAAAAGAAATAATAATAAATAAATATATAAAAACCTTAACGGGAAATCCCCGAAGATGCTACACGAGCACCTTGCCGACAGCAACTAAAAGTAAAAAAATCTCGTCCATCGCTGCCGCTGTCGGAAAGGTGCCCATGACACTGGCCGAGTTCCCCCTCACAATGGCAAGGCCGATTCTTTGTGTGAGGTAGGAACCGGCACGGCTATCTCCTGAAATTTCCCGCAAAAGTTCTCCCAATTCTCTCACTAAAATTTTTGCCTCGGCACACCAGGGCCCCATTGTTTCAACTGCGAAAGCTGTAAATATATAATTTTGAATTTTTATTTGCCTGTATTTGTTATGTTTATTCACGGCAGCCAACTCAGCAGCGGACGCAACATTGTTGTTTTATTAATCGAATATTTAGTATTCATTATTTTTGGAATGTTCGGCCGCCTCTGGACATGCTATAGCAGTTGATTCGTTCCGAGGTAATTTCCGATGACTTTTTCGGAAGTTTCAGCGGTTATCTCGGCTATAACTTGGCGGATATTAGTTTTTAGGTGCTCCTGCGTTGCAAGGTTGTTGATGTAGAAGCGAATCTTAAGAAAACTACACAAAATAACACGGAAACCGGAAGTCGGAACCGGAAGTCGCCGTGTACAGGGTGTTATATCTTAGGTGTTACTTTTTTTTATTTAACCGCAAACAGATTCTCTATGTGAAGCTCCAATAATATAGACATGCAACTTTATTTTGGAAAGTAAAAATTTTGCTTTTTTTGTATGTAGAAAGTGAAAAAAAAAATACAGTTCTCAAAATAAACAGTCGCAGAACAAAATATGTTCAGTTTCAAGTGTAAAATCACCCCCTTTCGGGTACTTGTACACTTACATTACAATGAAAATTTTCTTTACAGAAATCTCAAAAATATCATCTTCAACGATGGTCAGCTCAAATATATGTTTGTTTGCACCTCCCTTCCCCTCCGACGTTTCCGATGTCAGCCCCCTACACCCCTTCCTTCCCCTGTTCCGCTCTTACGTTGAGATACAAATCACCAACACAGTGAGCGACATGAGATTCGCTTCTGCGACCAGTGCGAGTCTGTCCGTTTGATGGATAACGCGATAGTGAGAGCATTCTTGTTGGTGGCGTCTGCCACATGTTACGGTACACGTCGAAGTTTATTTGCGAAAACCAGCATGGGTAGTTGTGCCGCGCGCGGTTCAAGTACTGTAAGGGCGTTTTTTCACTTGCGACGACACGACACGACAAAATGCGGTCACGGCTCCGAGCGCCATGTATTTATATGAGCGTTTACTCACGCAACGACACCGCAGAGCACGACACACGTTTTGCAAACGACTTTTTCGCTATGTCGTCCGTGCCGCTGAATCGTTCCGTTTTATTTGCGGTGACGACATAGCGGCTGTACGAAACGAGTTGGGACTTGCTCACGACGCACCGCACGACACGACGACGATGAACGTGCTCACGTGAAGACTACAAACAAGCCGCGACTGCCGTGTAGTTGCTGAATCGTCACTAGTGGAAAAACGTATGAACGACATGTCGTGTGCAGTACGTCGTGTGTTGAGAAACGTGACCGCAAATCGTGTCGTGCGGTCGCAAGTGCAAAAACGCCCTAAGCGCGCACGTTCGTGGCGTCCGACAGGAATGCGAGAATGGAATGTGTAGTGTTGTGAATCAAACTCTGAAGGTGACGATATTTCAGAAACCACCTTTTTATTTATAAAATATTTTTTTTTTCTAATAAGGTTTCATTTTGTGATTGTGCTTGGTTATTTACACGATTATACAATACAAGCTGTGCCCGCGGCTCCGCCCGCTCTCATATTTCACTTCACTGCTAACCTCATAAGCCATTTAGCGTGATAGTAAGTAGCCTATAGTTGATGGGAAGAATCAAGCTATCCGTAGATTTATTTTTTATTAAAATCGGTTCAGTGGTTCTCGAGTTATAAGCGGACAGACAGACACTCAGACACAAAGCAGACGTTGGATTTTATTATAGGTAAGGATTGAATGAATTACTTAACTTCATAAAAAAAAACAATAAGATAAAGATAAATATTTGATTATACTAGGAGGTAGGCTCAAATTGTGGCAGACTGGGTTGGTACCGGGTACTGGTATTGGTACCACCGTACTGGATGTAAGATGGCCGCATAGCAGCCTCGGTTGTGTTCTCCTCTAGTCCAGTATATCCAGCAATCCAGGGAAGTCTGTGCTATGGCACCCACCTTCTCGGAGGCGATATTGGCTGGTCGGAGCATGTGATTTGGCCCCTCCGACTCAGCCACCCATACCGGATTACATAAAAAATTAATTCTTTACATTACGCACTATATAAACAGCGCCGGCGCGGCGGCGGCGGTGCCCCGTGGCAATCTTCTTAAGGGTATCGCAGCATCGGCAATTTTTTTCACCCGCCTCCGGATCTGTCCGAACATCGCAAACCCTTCATAATTCGGCGGGACAGGCGTTTAGGGCTGAAATAAAGATGCCGATTTGCTCTTCGTTGGAAGGGATAGACGGTTTTAGCAAAGAGTTTGTATTACGTCGCTAGCGCAGCGACGTAATACAAACTCTTTGGGTTTTAGTTAGAGCACATAGTCTAGAAGTTTATGTATTAATTTTGTTTACAGGCCGGCTACGGAGGCGCAACGCGCAGACGAAGCATTTTAGAAATATTTGATCTCGTATTTGATTCAGATTCAGATATTAATTTCGCCATAAAGGACACAGAACATTAACAATATTTCATTGAGACATAATATGCATATCCAGTATGGTCCCGACAATCGAGTTAAACAGAGTAATCGATGTTGTACTGCAAGTACTCTTGTAAATTACAACAAAACACCGACCACTGCTATTTTTACCTCGCAGTTTTATATATCATACCTATCCTAAAAAAAAACCGACTACGAAAAACCAAAAAAGGAAAAAGAGAGGGTTTAAAGGATAACGACACAATTTTTACCTCGCATAAAATTGTTCAAGATCTATTAGTCAAGCTATATCTCCAGCGAGCACACAAGTTTTGCCTGTCCGCTTTCGTAACACCTTCGCGAAAAATCTTCGCATCGTAACTCGTCAGCCGGTGTCCACGCGTCCGTGTCATTATCGCCGTAGAGACAATACATTCCAAAGAATAAAAGCGGTATGAACTCGGTGAGTAGGGTTTTTTTTTATGGAAACTGACACGGTTGGCTACATCACCTACAACATCTGTGATGTCAGCCCATAACACCTTGGTGAATTAGGTGCCACGTCAATGCTTCCCTTAGTTCGTGCTGGCAAAACTGAACTGGACGGAAAACACGAACTATTTACACAGCCGTTTCGACCGACCTTTCATTCATTGCGGTGGTACCAACCCGGGCCGGTTAAACCCTACCACCTAGTAATATAAGAAGGGAATGACATCCCTTAGTCGCCTTTTACGACATACACGGGGAGAGATGCAGTGGGGCTATTCTATTAAAGTACCGGCCCCACACGGTACACGGTAGATAATATGCAACGTATAACGAACGATAGCGGTTATATCTTACGAACTCTTCGACCACGGCCATTTTTACCTAATTTCCCTCCAGTTATATTCAGTAGCGAGCTTCTAATTGCGAAATTCTCCAGAAACTCTTAATTACGCGCCCTTTCTTGGAGGGAGCAACTCTCGCGGTCGTAGTCATTCGTTTCGACAGCCCGGGCGGACTTATTGGGGGGATCGGGGGGGCGTAATAATAACAATAAATCCAATTATTTTAAATAGCACAGTGTATAGTTATGAGCTGTAAAAAGTTAAGTAACAAAATAAAATTAGATCAAGAAATAAATAAGATAAAACATTTTAAAAAAATTACAAAAAACACCCCGACCATTAAGAAGTCAAAAATAATTTCCGTTTACTTAAATGAGTCGGAAGAGCGGGACTTTTATTTCAAGCTTTTTCAAAAAAACCGCATGCAAATCGGTCCACTTTTTAAGATAGGTAATAAATTTTTTGATTGCTTAATTACTTGGTTGCTTGATTACAAACATAGCTAAGAAATATCCCAATTAAACCAGTTTTTTAATAAAAAAAACCGCATACAAATCGAACCATCCGTTTGGGAGCTACGATGCCACAGACAGACACACACATACACAAGTAAAATTAACATTTAACTTACACAATGTTTGAAGGTTGTTATTGTTTAAGCTCAATACTAAATAGTAGGAACAATTCAAGTTCAGTTTCGGGAGAGGGTCGTGTGGCAGAGAAGACGAATGAGGGCGCGCGACGCTCAACGTGTCCTACTTTAACGCACGGTCGGTCGCACGCAGACAGAGCGTGCACGTGAACCACGTGTACTTTGACGTTAGAAGTCGTCGTTGCTTGTACATGTCAGTCAGTCAGTCAGTCAGCGTGTAAGCGTCCACTGCTGGACATACGCCTCTCCAATTTTCCTCCAGTCCTTCCGGCCTTCAGCGATACGGAACCACTGCTTTCCGCCGACGTACTTGATGTCGTCGTCCCACCTGACGGTACACCTGCTTGTACATACAATTCGTAAATTAGTTTGTATGGAAACTGTCCTTTTTTTATTTAGGCTGAATACAGAAAATTTCCCGTAAAAATTTTCTTTTCGTTCTTATTGATCCAACGAATCGGCTCTCGAAGTGAATGTAGTGACTGCTACGACAGCCTGTATATGAGAGACGCAGACGCATTAACTTAGTGAATTTGGCATCAGCCCCTTCTACCTCAAACAAAACGGCCCCTCCAGTAATATCTAGTTCCGCCACTGCTCGACCGCGACCCCACTTCACCGCACGTCTCTCTCCGCGTTTTAAACTTTAATTAAACCTGCATTTTAATAAATAGTCCAAAGACACTACAGAAGGCTACAATACGAAAGAATCTTATTAAAATATCTTGGGCAAACCTGCGGCGGCACGGCTCTTTGTTAAACAACTCCACTGCGAAATTTTAGGTTAATTTTAAGCGAAAAATTTGGTAGAATAATTTATTTGAAACTGTTGTGGAAATCATGCTACTATTATGAAAATAAAATATTCTTTTTTTTTATGGACCTGACACGGTTGGCTACATCACCTACAACATCCGTGATGTCAGCCCATAGCACCGGGTGAACTTGGTGCCACGTCAGTGCTTCCCTTCGGTCGTGCCGGCTACACTGAACTGGACGGAAAACACAAACTATTTACATAGCCGTTTCGACCGACCTTTCATTCAGTGCGGTGATACCAACCCGGGCGGGTTTAACTCTACCACCTAGTAAGGTAGTGAAGGGAAGGGACCTACACTTTTACGTGGAATCCGAAGCACGGTCAGCCTCCAACAGTCGAGCGGTCACCCGTCCAAGTACTGACCGCGCCCAGCGTTGCTTAACAATCAATAGCAACAGTCGACTGTCTGCACCACTGAGCTATCGAGGCTGACAATTTTCTACCTATTTATCTATCTTGCACTATATGAGCTAATGCAGTACCAGGTAGGTATACTATGCACGTCAACACAGTCGGTATTCTCGGAAGGGGCCGCCGATAAGACGCTCGCCTCGGCTTCGGGACCGGGGCGCGCTCCGTATCCAAGTAGAGATAAGCTCGTCGTTAGATTTAGTATTTGAGTAGGTTAGATACATACATACATACATATTCGATATTGGATACCGGGTGGATAAGCTCAAGTGGCAGTGGGCTGGGCACGTCAGCCGAAGAGACGACGACCGTTGGAGTAACAGTGTCCTACACTGGCGGCCGTGGACAGGAAAACGGAGTGTGGGAAGACCACCCGCCAGGTGGGACGACGACGCTTATTTGGAAAATATACCTTTACTCAGCGCTCCATAGTGCTGAGCTCGGGTATACATTCAAGAAGTAGCAAAGCAAGTTTGTCACTTGAAAATATACCCGAGCGCAGCACTTTTCTCGGGTATACTTTCAAGTAACGAAACTCCGTTTGGCTTCCTTTAATGTATACCCGATCCCAACACGATGATGCTGTTATTAATATTCCGTATGAAGAAAAGAAAGTGGTATGAGTGATGTTTTGGTGGTTAAAAAAAAATAACCAGGGTTAATATAAGTATATATATGTATTAACCCTAACCTAATGTTGAGGCGGCGCATGTCGGGTATATTTTAAAGTGCCTGCGCGCGAAGTCCTGCATTTGAAAGTATAGCCGACGCCAGCGCGATCAGTGCCGTCACAAATTTTGGGTGAAGGTACATTTTAAAGGGCTTAATTATCAATTTCTGTGTTTGAAAATATACCCGATGCTAGCGCGGCCAGTGACGTCACGAGCGCTGGGTAGAGGTATATTTTCCAAATAAGCGACGACGACATCAAGTACGTCGGCGGAAAGCAGTGGTTCCGTACCGCTGAAGGCCGGGAGGACTGGAGGAAAATCGGAGAGGCGTATGTCCAGCAGTGGACGCTTACACGCTGACTGACTGACATACATAATACATATCACACACGCTGAATCCCGACAATCGGGGTAAGCAGAGTAATCGGTGTTGTGCTGCAAGAACTCTGATAAATTACACCACAACACTAGGTTTCGCAAAGCATTCGAACAAGATTCAATCGATCAAGCAGCAAGTAAGGCACGAAGACCCACCCGCTGCATGACTCGGCGGTAGTACCGTGCCAAGGTGAGAGGTGGCGATCCCGTCGCCCTTTAGCGCGGCCTCTTGTCCTTATCCCTTAGTCGCCTATTACGACATGCACGGGAAGAGATGCAGTGAGGCTATTCTTTTTAAGTACCGGCCCCACACAGTACAGTACAGTGGAGTAGGTTAGATCAAATGGTTTAATCGATACAGATTAAACGTTTTACCCAAAAGTTTTACCTTACAAAGCGCGTGGGCTGAGACATCGTGAACCTAACTGCTTACACAGTTCCCGGCGGCAAATTTTGACGCATTCTGAATCAGAAAATTGAAGTCATTTTTACTCAATCGTCATTCATTTTAATCTGTTAGTAACACGCAATAAAATCCCTAGTCGATCAAATTGATCAGATCAGTGTTATGTGCTGACATCACGGATGTTGTAGGTGATGTAGACAGAAAGCCGTGTCAGTTTCCATAAAAAAAACCGGCCAAGTGCGAGTCGAACTCGCGCACTGAGGGTTCCGTATCGCCATGTCATGGTTAGCGCCACTCACACCATCTATGGCGTGTTATGAAATGCTTCATATTAGTTAAATGTCATGATTAGTTAAAATGCTTCATACTCTATTCGGTAGATGGCGCGCGCGCATACACTTTTTGGTGTCTTCTATGGGAGCCCCCGTGAATTTTTTACTTATTCTTATTTTTATTATTTGTTGTTATATCGGCCATAATTACACATATTCTGTGAAAACTTCAACGGGTTACCTATTACGGTTCAAATGATACAGCCCTCGGACAGACGGACGGATGGACGGACAGACAGACAGACAGATGGCGTAGGCGGTAGGCTTAGTAATAGGACCCGGTTACGGATACGGGATACAGAACCCTAAAAATATGAGTCAAAATGTCACGATTATAAATTACAACGCGAATTTATGCTATACTGCGCTGATACTGAGTCAAACTATGTATAATATTTTATTACGAACTTTCGCTTACAAATCGTAAAAATATTACGTTATGCACTTTAAAATCAATTTATTTAATGCCGCGTACCAATCGCTTTACTTTACGGTTTGTTACTACCGAAAGAAAACATTAAATCATGTGTGCCAAGATGTCAACGACATTAGAACTAATCTACACTCAATTGTCAGGCATCGCATCTCTCCCCGTGTATGTCGTTAAAGGCGACTAAGGGATATGACTCCCTTCTTATATTACTAGGTGGTAGGGTTTAACCCGCCCGGCTTGATACCACCGCACTGAATGAAAGGTCGGCCGAAACGGCTAAGTAGATAGTTTGTGTTTTCCGTCCAGTTCAGTGTAGCCGGCACGACCGAAGGGAAGCACTGACGTGGCACCTAGTTCACCCGGTGTTATGGGCTGACATCGCGGCTGTTGTTAGGTGATGTAGCCAACCGTGTCAGTTTCCATAAAAAAAAATAAAAAAAACTTTTTAGGGTTACATACTCGTACGGAAGCCTATCACTAAGCCTACACTGTCAGTCTGTCCGTTCGTCTGTCCGTCTGTTCTGCCTTTGAAGGGCCGTATCTTTTGAACCGTAATAGAAAGCCGCTTGAAATTTTCACTTGAAGTCCCCATACAAGAACTTTTTTTAATTAACGTTTTTACTTTTTACTCTATCGTAAAAACGAGTAATACATATAATCGTCAAACTTGGTGTGATTATAGTGCAAAATAACAAAGTAAAACAACAAATAATCAAAACCGACCTATTACGTGGTGCTAAGAAACCCTTGGTGCGCGAGTCCGACTCGCACTTGGCCGGTTTTTGAGCTTTGCAACGCCTCGTCACCAAGCGGTAAGTAAGGACATTGTCAGCCTCGGTAGATCGGCGGTGCTATGGAACGACGTCCAATCGTGAAGTTAAGCACACCCGGGTGCGGTCAAAACTTGGATCGGCGGTACGGCCGTTCGACCGTTAAGGCTCTACACGTATGGTTCGGATTGCACGCGAAACTGTAGGTTTAACCCGTCCGTATTGGTACCACCGCACCGAATGCAGGTAATTAGTGTTTTTCGTTCAGTTCAGTGTAGTCGACACGACCAAAGAGAAGCCACTACCATGGCTCCTTCCTTTATTTGTTTTTTTTTATGGAAAGCGCGACATGCAGCGCCGAGCCACCCCATAAGGTGTCTAACGACGCCCATGGACATTCGGACGCACGAGGGTGTTGAGAATGCCGTTCCGACGCAGTAACAACGTGTGATAGGCCGACATCGAGACATCGCAGGTTTAATTTAACTAACCTTTTCAAGCTCCAATTACCTAAAACAACCAACTAAGACGTTCTAAAGGACACTTAAAGAACTCCACAGTGTTGAATCACTGAAAAGTGCCCGCCGCTTCAGGCGTGTGACTAATATGTTTGTTGCAACGCAATTTCGACACTAATACCGTAAGCATAAAGTCTCGAATTTATTGAAATCGCACTCTTCTTTGTAAAAATACAACAATAGTTCACCGCATAAACTACTTCAGCGCTTAAGAGATTAAGGCCATTTTAGATTGGCAAACGCATTCACAAACGCTGCGCGCGTTGGTCGAATAATTGTCGGAGATTTCATCGTCGTTGCTGAGACTCATAATGATTGCGGATTGCTCTTGAATTAGTGGGAATCTAAAAGAAACAGATTAAAATTGTAACAAAAACATCGCGATATTTATGTACGATGACCGGGGTGCCTCTTTGAAAGAGTTGAAAACACAGTGTGTGACACACACTGTTAGGCTTGCCAGGTGCCCGGGATTTCCGGGATTGTCCCGGGCAAGGCTCCAATGTCTCGTGTCCCGGACGAAGGGTCATTTTGTCCCGGGAACAGTCCAGATGCTGATGAAGTGCTCAAATTAGAAATTTTCCTATTTCATTTTAGTGAAGTGTTGCTACTAAAGATGTTCGCTTTAAAACAATCGGTAAAAGTTTGACGTAAAAATTATAACAGAAAAATGTTGATCTTTTCTTTACATACATACATACACACCACACGCTGTATCCCGACAATCTGGGTAAGCAGAGTAATCGGTGTTGTGCTGCAAGTACTCTTAAATTACAGCACAACACCTGCATCTTGTCTTTATCCCTTAGTCGCCTTTTAAGACATGCACGGGAATAGATGCAGTGGCGTTTTTCTTTCTCCGCCAAATTTATGAAGGACTGCAATAGTAGATAATATGTCCCGGGATGGCTAACATCAGATCTGGCAAGCCTAAACTGTGTACGACAAAACATTGGAAGTTGATTGGAAGAGAGAAAAATAGATTTAGGTAGACAACAGCTGTCAACATGTCAGCCTCGGTTGGTGCGGTCGGTCGACTGTTGTTAAGCAACGCTGAGCGCGGACAGTACTTGGATGGGTGACCGCTCGACCGTTGGAGGCTGACCGCGGTTCCGATTACACGTTAAACCGTAGGTCCCTTCCCTTCTTACCTTACTAGGTGGTAGGATTTATCCCGCCCGGTTTGGTATCACCGCACTGATTGAAACGTCGGCCGAAACGGCTATGTCTTATCCGTCCAAAAAAAAAAAATTTAATACAACAGGACTGGTACAGCCGAACCATAATTTTTAATTTATCTACCACTCACCAGTGTACAAAACACAGCTTTCACGCGAGTCAACGAACCCATAAAGCATCGCAATTTGTTTTAAATAAGCATGCAGGCAGAATATTCTTTCATTATCGCAATATTTCAAATTGTGTAGTAAATTCGCGTTTAATTTACTACACAATTTGAAAAATATGTTTATTCGTTCTTGATTCAAATTATAATGATATATCTATTGAGGTGGCGGGTAAATTCTCGTATGCGAGCGGTCGAACGAAACACACAGTTTTTAGGGTTCCGTATCCGCACGGAAGCGGCATCGCATGATCGAGAGCTCAGACACACAGACAGATAGACAGACAGACAGACAGACATTTCCCAAAATTGATTTTTGGGTTAACGATATAGAACCAAAATCGGCTAAAACCTTTGAAGACGATTTTTTTTACCGAACACATCAAATTTTGTAGGTGTACTAACCTTTCTTCTTTAGTAGGTATCGTGAAGGATGATAACTCCCGATCTCTTCCCGAGCATGACCGGGGAAGACAAAGACTTTAAAAGTCTGACCCCTAAAAATATGTGATTTTATTGAAAGTGCGACATATAGCGCCGATCCACCCATACGGTGTCTGTCTAGCAATGCCCATGGACATTCGGTCGTATGCGGGGGTTGCGAATGTCGGCCTGACCAGTGCCCATTCATGCCCCCCTTGAAGGACCCGAGACTATACTTGGGGCAAACAAAAGCAAATCATCAAGTCAAAACACTCAGCAACATCAAGTTACTCTGAATTACATACTAAGACAATAACAAAATACGAGTATAATTTACAATGCAACAAAATACTCGTATATTATACCTACGCAATCCCTATGATAAAAGATTAAACAAACAAAAATGAGAGAACATACGGACTGACGGTTATTATAAGCGTCCTTGCCAAAGTGGCGTTCTACGGAACTCTTAAAAAACAAAGTCAAGATTAAGTTAAAATTGTACGCAATTTTTAGCCGACTAAACAAAATAGAAGGCTAATTCGATACACACACACACACCCGGGTTTACTCGAGCGCCCTCGCGGCGAGACTCCATTACCGACTAGATGGCAGCTACGGATAAGCGAGACGCGCCGTCCGGAATCCGGATAAGCCGAACATCCGAACGGTGCATGCGGATATACATATATGGGTCAAACAGTTTTTGTCAGTGGCTCCGCTCGTGACATTTTCGGGTTTCTCAACTGTTCTAAGTGTAGCACGGAGACGTTTTTTTTTATGTAATCCGGTATGGGTGACTGAGTCAGAGGAGCCAAAGCACATGCTCTGGCTAGCCAATATCACCTCCGAGAAGGTAGGTGCCATACCGGAGACTTCCCTGGATTGCTGGCTATACTGGACTAGAGGAGAACACAACCGAGGCTGCTATGCGGCCATCTTACATCCAGTACGGCGGTACAAACTCAGTCGGCTACAATTTCGGCCTACCACCTAGTAAGGGGCAAGGGAAGGGACCTACAGTTTTACACCGGTTCCGAACGGTGAAGCAGCAGGTGTAGGTATGCACGTAAATTTTTTCGTGAGAAAAAACTCATTGGTACACGCCGACCGGATTCGAACCTCGGACCTCCCGCATGAGAAGCCGATGCCCAAACCACTCGGCCACCCGCCGCCAACCGCCACCCGACGTGCGTCTCTGTGCGACAGGGACGAAGCTCTACAAGCGGATTGTCTCTTTCTATAGCTTGATGTTCATTTTTTACTGCCTGGTACTGTACGAAAGTCCAAAAGTGTGACATAGATAGACATAATACATACATAATATCACACACGCTGAATCCCGACAATCGGGGTAGGCAGAGTAATCGGTGTTGTGCTGCAAGCACTCTGGTACACTACAGCACAAAACCGACCACCACGTTTCGCAAAGTATTCGAACAATATTCAATCGATCAAGCAGCAAGTAAGGCACGAAGACCCACCTGCTGCACGACTCGGTGGAAGTACCGTGCTAAGGTGAGAGGTGGCGAGCCTGTCGCCCTTTAGCACGGCATCTTGTCCTTATCCCGCGTGGGGCCGGTACTTAAAAAGAATAGCCCCACTGCATCTCTCTCCATGCATGTCGTAAAAAAGGCGACCTAAGGGATAAGGACATAATACACGTATAATTTGTCGTTTGAATCTTTTGTGTCACATCCATCAATCACAACGAATTCTCTCCAGTTCGGCGTGCCGATGCCCACTTCCATGCAATCGAATTATTCTTCGTCTGATAACATATTCACACACACATCCTAATATGGAACACACTTATAACACACTTATACACGCACACTTATCACAGACTTATACACGCACACTCGAGACTCCATTACCGGCGCAGTCCGGATAGCCGAGGCACGGATAAGCCGACTCGCGGCGACACCACCAGCAGCGGCGGCGTTGCCGCGCTAAATCTGTACAGAGGGCGAGGATGGGGATACATACGCTGTGTCTCTTCACTAACTCTCAGTGCAGACAGACATACAAGCGAACAAATAAACAGATAGACAGACAAACAGACAGATAGACGTTAGATGAGATAATAATTATAGCACATACTAATATGTACTAGGTTCTTCGACTCATTTCAAACAGTCGTGTCTGGTAATAAGACAATTAAATAACTGACCGCTACTTATGAGATTATTGCATATTTTTTTCCAAAATTATTACGGTACTCGACACATATTACTTCTGGATCTGGAGAAGCACAAAAGCATTGTCTTATACGCAATCTTAAAGAGCGCGAATTCTAAAGGAGTGGTGTTATTATTTGTGTCTGTTCATAAAACCGGCCAAGTGCGAGTCGGACTCGCGCACGGAACTTTCCGCATCACAAAAAAAAAACCTTGAAAAACAAGTTTCTTGTACGTTCCCTTCCTTCCCCCTTAATTTTTCACTATTAATTGTTTGAAATAATTTGTTGTTATATCCGCCAAAATAATGCATATTCTGTGAAAATTTCAACCGGCTAGCTATTACGGTTCAAGAGATGTATCTCTTCTGTACGGCGGCGGCGGCGTAGGCTTAGTAATAGGCTACCGTACGGGGTACGGACATACAAAAAAAAACATAATCCATCAACGATTGCCTCAGTGACTTCGCTCGCGAATTATAAAGGTGACAAAGATCGGATCGATATTTCGTACGTAACCCTTTATTCCCTTAAGGGTCTATCTCTAGTTCTCCTATCTCTTACACGTCTGATAACGCAACACATTTGCCTCGGCACAACAACGTCTTATCCAACATCGTTTGGTGTTACAAAACCATCGCAATTTCACCGATCATAAAGTTCATTTTACAACGAAAACTCCCACTCAAGAACAGTCAAGCAAAAATCAATCTCATAACTGTTGACATAAAGACTAAATTTCTTCAAAAATGGATAATATTTTGGAACTGTTCGATGTAAATAGGAAGTATGTTCACATACAAGATTGCTAAACGCATCAGGCAATCCCCAAAATGGCACAGTTACGGTATACCTTGCAGCTTAAGCCTACAAAATAGATAAAGTGGCTGCTTTCAGCCCGAGGGAGGCCTATATACAGCAGGATATGTTTAGTAAACTGCCGGGGAAATATTATTTACATCATCTGAAAGTGTCTGAAATCTTAAGAGTACTAATATTATAAAACTAGCTTTTGCCCGCTGCTTCGCTCGCGTGAAATTCATATTTAAAAAGATGACAGTAAGTAAGTAATAAAGAAGGCCGAGCTGCGTTCCTGCGTTACCTTTATTTCGACGCGCGGAACAATTCGGTTTGTATGAGAGCCACATCTTACCGTAACCGGAACTTAATTTCATTTAGCCTATCATGTGCCACGTATAGTGCTAGTAAGAAGAAAGTAAGTAAGCCTGCTACTGTACTTTTATTTCGGCGCGCGGAACAATTCGGTTTGTATGGGAGCCACATCTTAGCGTAACCGGAAGTGAATTTTATTTAGCCTATCCTGTGTCCCGTATAGTATAGTGCTTGTACTAAGTTTCATCGAATTCGGATAATCGGTTTAAGAGTTATGGAGGAACATACATACATCATACAGATAAAAATCGTCAATTTAGTTTTAGCATCTTACATACAGTCTACAAACGCAACATCTCATAAAACAAAGTAACTTACTGCATGACCATTACTTACAGACTTATTATTAGTATTGATGTATGTTTTTTGCATCAAGAATGCGAAGTTATATCTAATTGGATAAAGTTATACCTCGATGTGTACTTATGTATTACAGTTTTCTGCGAAGCGAACTTATACTAAATAGCTAAAACAAACCCGTTTAAAAAGTAAGAACTTTTTAACCGGATTTAGGTGAAACATCCAAGGTCTAAGTTAAAAAAAAAACTTACTTCACAATACAATCTATCTCGGTTCACCCTATGCTACAGCACGATCACAACCTTTTGCCGATGGAGCGGCCGATATCGGCCGCTTTATACATTAAAATCAGACTCGGCTTTGACCGATCGCAAACCGCAGCAAGTACGCTGTGCAAAAAAAATGAAAGACATGATGTTTTCAGATTGGAAATATGGTTAAAACAATTTTTTCTTTTGCTAATTTAAAACAGTCTGTCAGAGTGTTGGGGTTTCGAGTTTCAAACATGTTTCGAGCCGGAAAACCATAATTGAACATTTTCCCCTCATCCCACACGCATCCCATCAAGCCATTCCCCCGGGTATATGGGGTAAGCGTTAATAAAATGACACTGTCTTGTGGTGGGGGAAGAAATGTTTTTCGGGATATTTCTCCTGTCCCAAGAAGGGGATAACGATCACCCCGGACGAAATTAATTGAATCCGAGTCAGTTTTTGAGATTACAAACACGTAGGCAAAAAGTTAAATTACAAATTTAAAAAGTCCCGACCCTTAAAAAAGTCAAAAATAATTTCCGTTTACTTACTCAAAGGAGTCGGTGGACCGCTAACTAAATTCCCGTGCAGCTCTGAGATTTTATATTTTATTTACTTAGCGGTCCCCCGACTCCTTTACGCCTAACATAGCCCCTAATTCACCAAGGTGTTATGGGCTGACATCATCGGATGTTTTAGGTGATGTAGCGCCAGATATTCCGACCTCGAACTCAGCCTGTTTTTTTTTTCTGGAAACTGACACGTTTGGCTACATCACCTACAACATCCGTGATGTCAGCCCATAACACCGGGTGAACTAGGTGCCATGTCAGTATTTCCCTTCATTTCAAGTCGGCTACACTGAACTGAACTATTTACATAGCCGTTACGACCGACGTTTCGACAGTGCGGTGGTACCAAACCGGGCGGGATAAACCCTACCACCTAGTAAGGTAATAAGGGAAGGGACCCACAGTTTAACGTGGAATCCGAACCGCGGTTAGCCTCCAACGGTCGAGCGGTCACCCATCCAAGTCTGACCGCGCTCAGCGTTAACAACAGTCGACCGACCGCGCCACTGAGCTACCGAGGCTGACAAAGGGCGAGGCTAGTGGTGTGGCCACCACCCCAGTTCGGGCGCAAAAAAAATCCTTACTAATTTTAGAAACGCCAAGACATCGTGAGCGTAGTCCATAAGATAACAAGGCAGGATGGAATATTGATATTTGAGTAGCCGGGTTCCCGAAGGCACTCGCGGATAAAGCTTTACTTTACGATCAAAGTAATGTTGAGATAAGCCGACATGTTAATAATTTCTCAAGGAAGATAAGGTGAGCTTAGGAGTTAGGGGAGAAAGGTTAATAATTTTCTTACTTTTAGACATAGAGTAAAGCGTGAAGTTGAACTGAACTTACCTGAAACAAAATCATGTAGATATTAAAAAAGCAAAACATTTAATATTGTTAATATATCCATATCCTTACCCATAATAAAATCCAACGTCTGCTTTCTGTCTGAGCGTCTGTCTGTCCGCTTATAACTCGAGAACCACTGCACCGATTTTAATAAAACAAAATTCTACGGATAGCTTGATTCTTCCCATCAACTATAAGCTACTTACTATCACGCTAAATGGCTTATGAGGTTAGCAGTGAAGTGAAATATGAGAGCGGGCGGAGCCGCGGGCACAGCTTGTACCTATAATAAAATCCAACGTCTACTTTCTGTCTGAGTGTCTGTCTGTCCGCTTATAACTCGAGAACCACTGCACCGATTTTAATCAAACAAAATTCTACGGATAGCTTGATTCTTCCCATCAACTATAGGCTACTTAATATCACGCTAAATAGCTTATGAGGTTAGCAGTGAAGTGAAATATGAGAGCGGGCGGAGCCGCGGGCACAGCTTGTCCATATATAAAAGATATATTTATATATAATTGAAATTTACCTTAGATTATTTAACATTTGGAATTTCTGCCCCACGTGACCCCGAAAAAAGTATCCATTAATCCATTATTATATATAATATATTATAATTAAGTACTCCATTATTACCGATCGCATTTAATCTTTTACATAATATGTACACATATTATTTAAATTTTAGACAAGGTTTCGTAAAATTACATAATCACTTTTTTTAGTACGACGCGGGGCCTATCGGCCTCGCGTCGTACTAAAAAAAGTTTAAAGTCCCGAAAAGGCCGTTAGCGGCTTGCATTAGCAAGTGTAATGTCACAAAATGCACTTCTAAAGTGGACATAAACAACCAGAAGCGCCATTGCGTTGTTACCAACATATTGTCGGCGGGCACTCCATTTGCTTTCGGAGCAGACACAGGGATACCAGCATCAGAGTGAAAATAAGTGAGTGATAGAGATAAACGTACATATAAAGGGTATTGCAGCAGTAATTACATAATTTTATTTGACGCAGGTATTTGGTGTATTTATTAGGTAAGTAGATAATAATTCGATTGTATAAATAGGATTTACAATACGCGTGTAATTATGATTTAACTCTGATTTTACACCCATGACCTACTTTAACGCACGGTCGGTCACACGTAAAACGAGCACGCACCGTGGTGCAAATGTACTTAGACGTTTAAGATCGCATTAAAGCATAACATTACTTGTAGGTGCTTTAAATTCGCAAATTGTTTGTATAGAAACTTTTTTTTTTGAATTCAGGCTGAATTTAGATAAATGCTCGTACATATTTTTTTTTTGTTCGTATTGATCGCACGAATCTTCTCCCGAAGTCAACGTAGTCACTGTTGCAACAGCCTGTATGTGTAGGTAATTTCGTCCTTGTGCAATCTTCTATCACCTCCTCAACACCTTGATGGCGCTTCTAGCTGGTTAATGATTTCTAACGAATTATGCGCAGCCGAGTCAGGCCGAGTGCACTAAGTCAACACATGGAGGAGTTACGAGAAAAACACGTGCAGTGCGCACTTTGACGAGCCTGCGAAGCTTCCGGTAGCACAATAGCTAGGTAGAGTATTACGAATTATTTTAAGCCTCAAAAATTTGAACACAAAAATATGAGATAATTAGTGGAGCGCGGTCAGTACTTGGATGGGTGACCGCTTGAACGTTGGCACTTATATCACCGCGGTGTTATAGGCTGACATAACGGATGTAGTAGGTGATGTAGCCAACCGTGTAAATTTCCATAAAAAAAAGCAGGTCTGTTCTTTTGAATTGTCAAAAAAAAAAACTTTAAAACAAGCCCGCCATAAATATGACTTGTGAAAATTTCAATATCGACATGGCCATTTACCAATTTTTTATCGCCGCCGCTCCAATATTGCCGAGCCTAATTGAACTTGAGCGATATCTCCAAAGGGACAAGGGGTCTCCGAAGGGTCACGGCCCGTCCCCCCCATCGTCGGCTACCGCTCGCTGCCATTGTGGACACGTCAAACCGCGATCACGTCATCGTTATGCCATATAAGTGACAGCTATTAGCTTTCGGTGATTTATTGTGTTAATTTTACAATAAAAAAATTCACATCGAGGTTATCGATTTAAAATAAAATATTCAAAGCCACTACGCTACTCTGAAACACTGTCATATTCACATTTCTAGTTCACATTCTTCTTGTGTCTTCACTGTACGTCTCTCGACAGCATCTGGCTTTAATCTGCTAAATCTGTGAATTTATCTTTTTAAAAAAAGGTTGAGCTTGACCCGATCGTCTTTGTTTTAGGCTCAAATTGTAGCTGACTAAATTGTCCAGAGGCGTTTTTCTCAAATTTTTGATATCATTGTTCGTTTCCAAAATATCGAGCGCCAAAATAAAAAAATCGGAAAAAATTGAATTTTTTTTTCACAATTTCGGCCATAATTTTTTTCGTTTTTTACTTTCTCGAATAATTCTTTTTGTTGCACCTTACAGCTCTTATGAATACGCGTCTTTTGAGCCTTTTTTTAATATCATATCTTCACAACTCTCCGAGATATAAGGGGATCGCACTTTTTCGTGAAATCGGGACCTATACTGGACGAACCAAAAGACATTTTCAATGTCAAAACCGCCTTTTGGTATCTTGCTTGCACCCCTTTGCACTGTGCTTGCTTCCCTTATAGGGGGCCTTAACGTCTAGTCCGCAAGCTGCCGTTGTATAAATACCTATCTATACCCTTCCCCCATGTTAGAGAATCCTTCCATAAAACGTCAAATTTCTCCATCAGTTTCACACTCAAAACATTGTTACGATAGTCGAGTCAGCGTTAACCCCCCATTCGCGAGCACCTCACATCCGGCGAAACTATCCCTAGAGGAATTTGCGAAGAGCGAACTCAAACTTACCCCCGGGGTGACTCGATCTAAATAAGGGTTCAGTAGGGGCTCGGTCACGTGTCTCAAGCCGGGCCCCGCGGCGCGCGGCGGGTTCCGAAAGGGGTAGGAGGCTCCTATACGTGAGTTTAGTAATAGGGGCAGTAGGCAAATATGCACTTTGTTTTCGTAAGTCTAACACTGTAAGCCTTTATAACTGCCCTCCCCCTCGCCCCGGGCACAATATCTCCTAGGTTGACTGGGTGAATGTGCAGTTAGGTACCTAGGTAGCTTAAGATCGGTTCACTCTCGGAACTGAAAGATAGACCCTGTTTCATATACCACAGGGAATCCTAAAATGGGAAACAGGGTCCCACTAGAAACTACTATACGTGCAATCGAATCCGTCGGCGTGTACCAATGAGTTTTTTCTGACGAAAAAATTTACGTGCATACCTACACCCGCTGTTTCACCGTTCGGAACCGGTGTAAAACTGTAGGTCCCTTCCCTTGCCCCTTACTAGGTGGTAGGCTCAAATTGTAGCCGACTGGGTTGGTACCACCGTACTGGATGTAAGATGGCCGCATAGCAACCTCGGTTGTGTTCTCCTCTAGTCCAGTATAGCCAGTAATCCAGAGAAGTCTCCGGTATGGCACCTACCTTCTCGGAGATGACATTGGCTAGTCAGAGCATGTGCTTTGGCCCCTCTGACTCAGCCAACCATACCGGATTACATAAAAAAAAATTGTTTAAAACATTTCTTTTTTTAATACGAATTTCACGCGAGCGAAGCCGCGGGCAACAGCTAGTACGTAATATGTGCCGTAAGGTTCACTCTCTACATCTGTTTTTTCGCCTTTCAAACCATATTTATGCAAATGTAATACGACTGCGCAGTAATTTATTTCGATATTAAGACGTTATTTGTCGTTCACTTGCGTCGCTGATGTATCAATCTTGTTATTCTACATTCGCTTACATTACACGATCAAATTGAAACAGGTGTGTGTGTCAGTATTTTACATAAGGTGATGAGTAAATTTTGCCGTCACGGTTTAATCAGCAAAAGAGAAAAATATGGGACAAATAAAATAAAAATTGCAAAAATGTTTTTTTCTGCTAAATTGGTGGTACATATTTCTTTTATGAATCCTGATGTGGTTGGAAGATATTTTACGTTCACCAGTTGCTCCATGTTTCGGACTCTATGTAAAACTGTAGTTCCGTCGGGTTGACTGGACGAAATTATTTAAGGCAAAGTCCGCCCTTGCTACACGTTAAGTGACATAAAGTTTATTTATTTACTAGCTGAGCCCGCGGCTCCGCTCGCGTGAAATTCGTATTCCAAAGAAGAATGTAAGTAACTAAGGGCGAGGCCGAAGGCCGAGCTGCGATCAGTTAATCGATAAACCTTCTTAAAGAAAGTAACTAACTAAGGGCGAGGCCGAAGGCCGAGCTGCTTTCAGGTAAACGATAAACCTTTCTCAAATAAAGGAAGTAAGTAAGGGAGAGGTCGAAGGCCGAGCTCCGTTCAGGAAGACGATAAACCTTCTGGAAGAAAGGAAGTAATTAAGTGCGAGGCCGAAGGCCGAGCTGCGTTCAGGTAAACCAAAAACCCTCTTCCGCCTTCGGGCCTCGCCCTTAAAGACTTCCTTTCTTCGATAGAATATAATATCGTTTACTCAATCTATTTATTTCATAAAAATAAAAAAGTAATATTAATAACTAAAGAATTAAACCTACCTAACAAACATTAAAATAACTATCAAAACGGGCATTTTCAAATGTTCTTAGAGCACTTGCGGCATTACCCCGCTGGATGGCAAGGCTTACCCTTTGAATGAAGTACATAAGCCCTTGATGGCGGGACACCAGTTGCGTCAACCAGCCGAGGCTCAAGCCTCTTTTTGGCTTCACTGCTCCACGGACCGAAGGTTTCAACCGCAAACGCAAAAAATTCGAAATCTTGAATTATATTTCTATATTTGCTGCGTTTTAGGCTCTCCGCCCCAGCCTCGGCCGCGCCAGCCGCTCTTAGCTTCTTCCTGAACGCAGCTCGGCCTTCGGCCTCGCCCTTAGTTACTTGCTTTCTTCGAGATGATTTTTCAATTATCAGAACGTAGTTCAGCCTTCGGCCTCGCCTTAGTTACTTACTTTCTTCAAGATGGTTTAGCTTCTTCCTGAACGCAGCTCGGCCTTCGGCCTCGCCCATAGTTACTTGTTTTCTTCGACATGGTTTTTCAGTTATCCGAACGTAGCTCGGCCTTCGGCCTCGCCTTAGTTACTTACTTTCTTCGAGATGGTTTAGCTTCTTCCTGAATGCAGCTCGGCCTGCGGCCTCGCCCATAGTTACTTACTTTCTTCGAGAAGGTTTATAGTCTTCCAGAATAGAGCTCGGCCTTCGGCCTCGCCCTTAGTTACTTACTTTCTTGAAGAATGTTTTTCTTCTTCCTGAACTCCGCTCCGCCTTCCGCCTCGCCCTTAGTTACTTTCATCGACAAAGAATATCGTTTACGTGAGCGCAGATCCGCCTTCGGGCCCGCCTTTAGTTACTTACTTTCTTTTTTTGAAATACGAATTTCACGCGAGCGAAGCCGCGGGCAACAGATATATAAATTTTATTGCACCAATGACAGCGACATAACTTCGACTTTCAATTATTATTTTTATTTATCAAACAATTTGTCACCGGCCAGCTCACGTCGAGATGACAGTTCTCCGTTGTCAACATTTTTTTTTTTTTTTTTTTTTATACTAAGCGCGACATGTGGCGCCGAGTCACCCATAAGGTGTCTAGCGACGCCCATGGACATTCGGACGCAGGCGGGGGCTGCGAATGCCATGCCGGCCTGACAGGTGCCCATTCACGCCTCTCTTGAAGGACCCGAGACTATACTTGGGGGGAAATATGTGGGCAGGTAGAGCGTTCCAGAGTTTGCCGGTTCTGTGGAGAAAGGATCTGCAGAACCGATTTGTACGCATCCGCGGTAAATCCAGCGTATAGGGATGCAATCCCTGCCCAGTGCGCGTTGTACGGAGGTGGAAAGGGGACGCCGGAATCGCGTTAAACAGCTCCTCCGAGCACTCCCCGTGGAATAAGCGATAGAACACGCTTAGGGCGCCGACATCCCTACGAAGTTGCAGCGGTTCTAGATCGCGGGACACGTCGGGGTCATCCACAAGTCGCACGGCTCGACGCTGGATCGAGTCCAAAGGCGCAAGCTGGTATTTGGCTGAGCCATCCCACAGGTGGCTGAGCCATCCCACAGGAAGTAAACACGCACAACATGACGTGATTACGTGATTTTTATTATATTTTTTAATTATTATGTTTATCCGGGATATACACTGTCACTGTAAAAAGTTTCGTCAAATTCCGTTCAGTGGTTTTTGCGAGATGCGCGTACAAATAGACATTTTTGCATTTACGATTTTATGATATGTATAGAAAGAATAGATATGTATTGACTATTGTGTTCAAGTTATAAAAAAGAAGAACTGTCAGCTACTTATTTTTAAATTTCGAATGAATATTTTATTCAAATTGTATTTGCTGCCAGTTCTCAAGATATAATTATGTACTTTGGACTACGTGATTTTAAACGCGCAATAATGTTTATAATTGTTAATTTTTTTATTTTTGTTATTTTTTTTTTACGTATTATGTTAACCCGGCATATAAACTGCCACTATACAAAGTTTCGTTTAATTCCTTTCAGTGGTTTTTGCGTGATGCGCGTACAGACAAACAAACAAACAAAAATTTTAAAAACTGTTCTAACATGTTCAGTATCTCATTTTAAGCCACCCTGGTTAGTTTTTTTCCGAATACATTCAATGTACAGACTTTCTTACCTCTACGATTTTATTATATGTATAGATTTGCGTGGACCGAGTTAATTTTTGATGAACCGGGACAAAACCAAGGTCATGGCGACCGAAGTTCCGACAGGAGGACAAATTGTTATTGGCGGAGAAGCGATCGAACAGGTTGAAGAGTATATATACCTCGGTCCAATTCTGCGGCTTCGTAGACAAGATCTGCTTAAGGAGGTGGAGAGACGAATTCAACTGGGTTGGGCTGCCTTTGGAAAACCAAAATTCGTCCTGAGGTCTGACCTTCCGCAAAATTTAAAGACCCGTATATATAACCAGTGTGTCCTCCCGGTTAGGACGTACGGGTGCGAAACACGGACTCTGACGGTCGCTGTTGTCCAAAGGTTGAAAGTTGCCCAGCGAGCAATGGAGCGAGCCATGCTGGGAATATCGCTACGTGGTATGGTGCGTAACGAGGCAATCCGCCGACGCACCAAAGTAGTCGATATTGGATACCGGGTGGCAAAGCTCAAGTGGCAGTGGGCTGGGCACGTTAGCCGAAGAGACGATGACCGTTGGCGTAGGCTTTGTAATATCGGGTCCCGTACGTACCGGATACGGAACCCTAAAAACCGCATCCAAATCGGCTCATCCGTGTGGGAGCTACAGACAGACACACAGGCACAGACAGACGGAGACGTCAATCTTATAACACCGGTCCTTTTGCGTCGGGCGTTAAAAATCGATAAAAATTCGAACACAATTTTACCCCAGACACGCACGTAGCGTAATAAAAATATAGCGAATCTTTCGCACGGCTCAAAGGCCTATTTACCGTCTCGGCGGTATTGGTAACCGAAAAATCCTTCTCCCACACGTTGCATCAGCCACGTACTTTCCGACCATGAAGATAAAATAACTAGAAACGGGATACATATTACACGTTACTTTAACTTTTGATTTTATGTGGTCAGAATTATCAAGCTTAAATTATAGTTATTCTAGCTCTCAAACTATATCTTAACACTGTAAGCGGTGTCTATTGTGTAGCTAGTCACAATGTATTGTAATTGAAGACGTTAAAAAAAGAACCCTGCGAAGTTTCTTGCCGGCTCTTCTTTGTGGGTGTAATCGAACCGGATTGTAAAAACTAACAGGACAAATTCAAGCGTAGTGTACTACCATACGAATGATGAATAAAGAATAAAGAATAAAGAATAAAGAATAAAGAATAAAGAATAAAGAATAAAGAATAAAGAATAAAGAATAAAGAATAAAGAATAAAGAATAAAGAATAAAGAATAAAGAATAAAGAATAAAGAAAAAATAATAAAGAATAAACTTGTTCCCAATATTTGGTCCGTATGCAGTTCATTTACAGCAGAGCAGTGGTGCCCAAGCGGTCGGATCGCGATCGACCGATCGATCCCAAGAGGTTTTTAAGTCGATCTCTGAAAATATGTAGAGCAAAAAGTGACTTGTAGAAACATCCAAGAATTCATCATAATATTTGATGTGACAAACATTTTGCGGTTGGTGTCGTCTTCCACAAGGACCGCAATAGTAACAAATCTAAAGGATGTAATGAACATATTGACAAATATTACTACACATTATTGAACAACGAAAACTTTTGGTACAAGTGCCAATCTTCCAAGTTTTAATGTTTTGAAGGTAATCTTCATAGAAAAAAGTATGGAGAGCACTGCAGAAGAGGACACGTGAGTAAACAAGTGATCGTTCCTGTGTCGTACGGCGACAATATGGAATAGTCTTCCGGTGAGCGTGTTTCCTAATTCCTATCACCTGAGGCTCTTCAAAGCGGTTGTCAAATACTTTAATAACAAATAAAAAGAAATTGGGTGCGTCAGTTCTATGTTTGGCATACCTATTTTCAAATCAAATGTGTTTATTAATCAATTCACTAATTAATCCTTACCTATAATAAAATCCAACGTCTGCTTTCTGTCTGAGTGTCTGAGTGTATGTCTGTCTGTCCGCTTATAACTCGAGAACCACTGAACCGATTTTAATAAAACAAAATTCTACGGATAGCTTGATTCTTCCCATCAACTATAGGCTACTTACTATCGCGCTAAATGGGTTATGAGGTTAGCAGTGAAGTGAAATATGAGAGCGGGCGGAGCCGCGGGCACAGCTTGTATTATATACAAACAATTTATCCTTCCTTACCTATAATAAAATCCAACGTCTGCTTTCTGTATGTCTGTCTGTCCGCTTATAACTCGAGAACCACTGAACCGATTTTAATAAAAAAAAAATCCACGGATAGCTTGATTCTTCCCATCAACTATAGGCTACTTACTATCACGCTAAATGGCTTATGAGGTTAGCAGTGAAGTGAAATATGAGAGCGGACGGAGCCGCGGGAACAGCTAGTAGGTCTATAAAATTTAGTAGGTTCAGAAAAAGGTTACCAGTGCCACTGATTTTAATTCGATTTAATTTTATATTCACATATGGGTAAACTGTTCGACGGGTGGATCCCTCTTGTGCGTGTTTACTTCCCGCCGGAACATCCTCTCCGTTTCACACAACTTTCTGCGAGCCAATATTTCCACATCGGAACTCGGATTCGGAGCCGCTTTACTCGATTTCACTACACAAAACTGATTTTATCGCTAGCACGTCCGCGATCCGTTGACGAGCGTTGCGTTTCATAACGTGCGTTGCGTATTGTAACGTCCGTTGATTTTTCTAGGATACGTGTATTAAAGCGTGTTTCGTCATTTAACACGCGTTAAGATTTGTAGTTTCTTGTTCGCTCTCTCTCGTCGATCCAATTGGACGGATAAAAAAATGCGATAACTTTTCCAAGTGTATTTCTATTACAAAGTGGATAGATAAAGAAACTGAAACTGTTGCTGAATTTGTAAACAACATTATATTAACTTAGTAAAACATATTCAGATAAACTTAAAAAAAGTGTGGCGATAAACTTAAATGATCAGCACATCACTGATTCAGATATTTATTTCGCCATAAAGAACACACAATATTAACAATATTTCATTGAGACATCATCATCATCAGCCTGTATCGGTCCACTGCTGGACATAGGCCTCTTCCAAGGCACGCCACCACACGCGGTCTTCCGCTCTTCTCATCCATCCACTCCCGGCTAACTTTTTTAGACATTGAGACATAATAGGTATGAATAATTCAGTATGGTTCGTCATAATTTTTTTGTCACCTCCCGTTCAGCAATGCAATCTATAAGGAAGATTAATAAATTTAAAGTGCGGAATATATTCTAACACACATATTTTGGGCATCGCAAAAGTTATACCGGTGCCAGAGATTCGGTGCATATTATGTCGCTCGCATTTTACTATTTGTACGTTTTTTCTCACGCACGTTGCGACATATTGCATCTTTATATCAGTACGTTTTTCCGCACGCGCGTCACAAAACGTCTCCAGCGCGCCCCGAATTACTCACGCGCGGGATTCTTCGCATCGGTCTCCGCAAAATTACTTCCATGTCGCTCCTGAAGTGCTCACAGCTTCCCCCTCCCCCTCTACCACCGCCAACCACTGTAGTAGGCTACGTGTCTGCATACCATCTGCTTTTTAACCGACTTTAAAAAAAGGAGGTGGTTCTAGCTTGTTATAAGCATTTGTTTTGAAAACTTAAAAAAAATTATATTTCTATTAATTTATAATTTATACTAAATTAATCACAACTAAAAAAAAATTTAATTCCTAAAAAATCAATTCGACTGTATTTTTTTTTATTATAATTTTTTTTTTGTCTGTTACCTCAGAACTCTTTAGACCTAGTGATGCCGCGAACTGCTAATTCGCCGGATTCATAGGAGCGTTGTGTCATATTGAATCTTTGTGTTTGACCAACAATGATCGAATCTTTATTCTAAGTGTATTTATAATTACTTAATTTTATTGTTTAATGATGATAAACTGCTCATATTGCTTAGAATTAGTGTAAATGTATGCCTATTGACTATTTCTATAGCACGATAGATTTTTCACATACAATGCTCGCTGAAATAAAATACTTTTGACTCTGTCCTTTAAGTTCTCAGTGTTAGTGTGACCTAAGTTACCTAATTCCTGTGGACTCTTTACTGATTCGTGTTTATATACTTGTATGCACCCATCTATTATGTAATATATGTTGTATAACTGTGTGTTTCCCTAGTAAAATGAATTATAAAATTTTTTATTGGTTTTTCCTTCTTAATAGTACTGCAGCCTAAATATGTACATGTGGTCCACTTTCGTAATGTGCTTACTATATCTAATGGTCGATCGATGCATTTAAGTGCAATAAATGTCCTCTAGCAGCGCATATAAAGTAATTTTAATCCGGAAGAGATTTTTGATTCCGCAGCTGTAAAAAAAACTGTCTCAAAAAACCCCAAGAGTCAAGCAAGAGCAATAACGTCGGACGAGAGTCGTAAAACATCAAACGGGATCTATAAAAACTCTGTGAAAACTCTCGATAGTTTGAAGCGAAAAATAAAATAAAATTACTCTCATCTCTTAAATAAATATTATAAAATGTAACTTCTGTCGTCTGTTTGTGTGTCCGCTTTTAGCTCGGGAACCGACCTTTATTCAGCTCCATATTTGAGAAATTGTGTCTCATTTGCCAATTTAAAGTTATCACATTTTTTAGGGTTCGTAACACAGAGTGTTGAAAACGTAACCTAATATTGAGGCATCCGGGGACCGTCGCTCGCGTCGGGCGGGGACGTACTTCAAGCAGCGAATTAGCATTGCCATTCAACAGTCGTCGTACTGTGTCTGCGTCGTACGTCATGGGGACCATGCCGTTCATCCCCATTATGGATGAATATTTTGGTTTATAGGTACATAATTAGCATATATTGTTCATATTTTAATGAACAATATTCAACATTAAGGCTGCGATATGCAAATTTCGAGATTTTTGAAATTTTCAAAATGTATTTCAGAGAAACTAGACCACACCGAAAAAATATAAAAATTGATCACGAAAGCCAAGAATAAAGAGAACTTTATAAAAAAAATTGTACTCAAAATGTGGCTTATTTACTTAACAAACCCCCTTCAAACCCCACCTTGTCGTAAACAATTGCTAACATGGTGTTTTTTGCAGCTTTTTCCAGTGTCAACCTATACACAACCGAAAAAGCAATTAGGATAAACCCTCGTTCTCATCTTTTTCTTGGGCTTCTCCTGAAAATTTTGTGTAAAAGTGTCTTGATTTTCTTAATAATTTCTTCTAAAAAAAAGTAATTTATGGTTCTCTGTCGTAGTTTTTTTTGGCAAAAGTTACATGTTATAAGAAATAAATCACTAAGCTGTTATAACTCATATATTCTTATTGAAAAGAAAAAAAACGTCCCATTGAAAATATGAGTATTTGGTATCGAAAATTATTCTAACAAATGGCACATAGTATAAGCCAAAACGCTTATTGTTCGCATGTTTTGCATCGGCGGAATAGGGCCTTAACATCAATTCATGTCATTTCTATCATCTTTATGAATTAAGGTGTTCGTGCATTTTCGTAGGATAACTGGAAGAAGAAAGTTGGCCAGTTTGCTTCTAAAAAAATGTATATGGTAATTTGTTAATTTCCTTTATATATTATATTTTATTATGTGTATAATACTGTTGGTTTACCGATAAATAAATAAATAAATATATTATTTATACGGGTCGTGTCCATCTCGGTTCGAAAAATTTGGAAAAAACAAATTTTTTGTTTGTTTAATTTGTTATAAACATTATGGGAAAACTATAGCAGTATCAAAACAATCATTTGGCTAATACCTGCTACATCTGTAATTTCAGCTCAACCTTCGTCTCTCTCGAAACCATATGCCATGCCCTTTGGTCGTGCAATCAGTGGCGGCTGGTGACCTATGGGACTGGGTGTGCGGCGCACTGCACACCCAGTCCCATAGGTACCTAGCGCACGATGTGCGCTAACTTACTCGTAGTACTAAACCCAAACGTGAATCTAATGGATACCGAGACGTGATTTTTTATTTTATTTTCATGTCTGAGTTAATTGCCCAAATTATGTACGACCGAAGGGAAGCACTGACGTGGCACCAAGTTCATCCGGTGTTATGGGCTGACATCACGGATATTGTAGGTGATGTAGCCAACCGTGCCAGTATCCATAAAAAAAAAAAAATTTAAAAGTATTCTCACTCAACAGATACATAGTTGAAAGACAAAATAAGGTAAGGATAAAAGTGATAAATTTATTAAAATATATGTAATAAAAATGTACTCACTTTTAGATTGAAATATGTAGGTATGGTGTTTTGAAGAACACGCCAGCGAATTTATGAAAATTATAAAGAAATCAGTCACATACACACACACACCACACACACTACAGTTTGATTGGGTAGGTCTAATATTGTTCTATTTATAATGTAAGTCTATTCGTCGGGTTTTATCTTGCGCAAATATTTCTATCACTTTTTTGTCACGCACTAGAAACACAACCAGAGTCCTAATTGCTCGAAGAACCTAAGCGACGCTTCACTGCGCAGTGGCCGGCCACTGAGCCGCGGCCGCCGCCGGGGCGCCGCCGCGCGCGAGGCGTGGCCGGCGCGCTCGCCCGCGCCCGCCGGCCAGCCTTGCCGCGCCGGGCAATGAAGAAAACATCACAATGTACTGTTAACTGACGAAAAGTCGTTCAAACTGCTAAAAAACTGATCTGCAAAACATCCCGGCGCGGCAAAGATATATTAAGTTCAATATTTCATCTATATACGTACAATATTTCATCTAAGCGGCGCCGCGGCGCGGAGCGGCCATTATCGGTCGACGCGACGACGACGGGCCTCGCCCCGAACTGAGTGAGATGGCGCGGCGCGACGAGACGCAGAGTTTAGATCGCTCCCGCCGCGCCCGCGCCCCCCGCCCGCGCGTGCCAGCGGTCGGGTTTACGATCTCGGCTTACATCGGCTCATCGTCGGCTGGCTCGTCGCGACGTGTCGCACGCGCGTCTATCCACAATATACTGTCCTTCTTTTTCCGTCGTGTGTCACACGCAGAATGCATCCTTGTTCCACACATAATCGTATGAAGAGTGTTTTGTTTCACACGGCGGGGCAGCGGCGTTTAAATTTTTTTCATAGTAACACGTTCGCGGTGTTTTTTTATGCACACGGCGGCGAGCTCGGCGGCGATACGTAGTAAGTAGTACGTATTACGTACAGCAAAATCGTGCCTTGTTGTCTAGGAAATAGGAACGAATTCAGTTTGATATTTTTACTTCGATCGGCGAGATTCATGGAGAATGTTTAATATTTTAATTTATTTATTTCTTTCGGGTGAAGGCGCTGTTTGGTGGTAGTGCGGCGCACGAACGCACTTAAGGGCCAGCCGCCACTGCGTGCAATTATTACTGAAAACCATCTTTCACGCGAGCGTAGCCGCAAGGTTAGTCTACACGAAGTAAACTCACCGGTGGAGCTAAAAGTTTTGCGAACTCTATTTGAAACTAGCTGTCGGGGTCTGCGAACTTTGTAAATACAATACAAATGTTATTTATTTAAATACCTATTCACTTCAGAGTTTAACTGGCATGGGCAGATTTTACTTGATCTCTCAAGTACATATAAGCAATCATTTTGAATGAAATTTTGAAATGGTTTAAGTTTCCAAAGGTTATAAAGAATTCCGTAAGGAACAAAAGTCGCCTTTGTGACCTTTTTAAAACTGATGGACAATAAAATCTCTTTTCATTTGAAGTTTTTACCCACTGATGTTTTATAAATTTGTCAGGCCAGGAAGGCGTATAAGATATGTTTATTGTAACCACGCCGTAATTCAATATTTTTAATACAATGTTTTTTTCACAGGCTCAAAAACGTGATTCAAGCTCACTTTGACGATTTATTAAAAAAATTACTTCGTTCACCACACGTGTTCTCCCGTTTCAATAACGAAAAAAATTAATACACCTGCCAAATATACATATAAATTTTTTTTATTTTTTTTTTCTTAATACATACAAGTATACTATATTTATATGAGTATGTCAAGAATTTTAAAGATACGGTAAATGGGCAATATACATCCTATAACCCTCATTAGATGTGCCAGAAAACGGCCGCGAAAACCCCAAGTTAATTTATTGAGTAGTTCTCGAGTTATAAGCGAACATAGAATCGACAATAGCAAGTCGTTAGCTATTTTCAGCTTCATTCATTAGGATACGACTATTTTCTTTCAGTTCAGTAAATTTTTTTAAGCTTATAATTCAAAATAGTCAATTTTATAGCGAGTGTTGTCGCCTTAAGTGCTAAAATCATCTTAATTAACTTCGACTGCCTCAAGTCAACATATCGTCGCTCCTGGGATTTGAAGTTTGGACCCTCCGAATCGCTAACTAAACACTAGGCCCTTCCCGAGTGTTCTATCACTATCCAATCCAATTTGTTCATGCTACCATGGCTATTATGATGGATAAAACAATGATATTATAATTCACAAGAAGCGGCATCGCGAAAATTATACCCCGACGATGCGACAGACATATTTATTTGTTTCACAATGAAATTTAACAGCTTAGATACATAGGAATATAAAAAAATAACACCAATTATAACATTATATGAACATTTTATTTATGTAAGCTGACACCGTTGGCCACCCCGCCTGCCAAACCGGTGACGGCCAGCCCATCGCAGTTTGCTCCTTCAAAATTAATAATACCGGAGATTTAACTACTTTTTATATTAATTTAGCAGGTATTTCTCCAATCTCCTATGACACGATAACCTTGCACATGAATCAACCAGCTGTCCGCGCCACTCTCCGGTTCTACGACGACTGTCGTTCGACTGTTGTTAAGCACGCCTGGGCGCGGTCAGTACTTGGAGAGGTGTCCGCTCCACCGTTGGCTGTCTCGCCTATCTAGACGGCAGACGTTAAATCGTATGATATGTAGGGAGAATTTTTTTTATTACTCAATTTGAATAAAAAATTAGCATCGCAAAGATATTTTCGCGAATTATTTTCACAAATATAAATGCAATTTTAATCTTTTACACGTCTATTACACGCAAAGCTTTCGATTAAGTCTAATAGACTAATAGGTATACGTCCGCTCCACTGAGCAAAGTTTCCCCAACTATAATAACAACGCAATAACACGCGACCCGTGTCACGGATACTGTGGCGACTATCAGGCTAAACTATTAATTACTATAGAATACCCACTTAAGGGCCGGATAGCGGCGAGCTCGTCTCAGTTCGAGAAGGGCGTATGTAATGTATGTATACAGGGTGGCCCAGTTATAGTAGTCCAAAAATTTTTTTTAGATAGAGGACATCATGTTGACTCATTTAAAACGAACATTAGTTCCGCGAAAATCAATAGTTTAGAAGTTATGATTTTTTTAAACTTTTTTTGAAATTTCTCTATTTTAGTCACATAAACCGCTCTAGTTGGATATCTATTCCACAAAACCGAATAAAATTTGGTATGGAAGTAGAGAAGACGTGTAGCTAGTACGTAATGAATAGTTTTTAGGCTTACTCCTAGACTGTACTGTTGCTATAGCCCTTTCAGTGAATTTTTGTTCAGTTTACACTAAAACTGATAAATTTTTGAAAAATCACTTTGAAAAAAAAAAAGTACTACCGGAGATTTGCCCATGCCCTTAAAAACTACCTATACACATCACGATTCTCCAGACCAAAAATTGTAGTGGTGTTACAATTGTAACATATTCAAAATTAACATCATTTGTACAAAATCACTACAATAAAACGTGACGATTACCTTAATTTTTAAAATCTTATTTTTTAAAAACATTACTAAACAGTTTTTTATGTGTAGATTAGCGCTGTTAGAGACAGGATTGTGAATAATGTGAAATTATAGTTGAACTTACGTTGTGAAAAAAATAAGATTTTAAAAATTAAGGTAATCGTCACTTTTTATTGTAGTGACTTTGTACAAATGATGCTAATTTTGAATATGTTACAATTGTAACACCACTACAATTTTTGGTCTGGAGAATTGTGATATGTATAGGTAGTTTTTAAGGGCATGGGCAAATCTCCGGTAGTACTTTTTTTTTCAAAGTGATTTTTCAAAAATTTATCAGTTTTAATGAAAACTGAACAAAAATTCACTGATAGAACTATAGCAACAGTACAGTCTAGGAGTAAACCTAAAAACTATTCATTACGTACTAGCTACATGTCTCCTCTACTTCCATACCAAATTTTATTCGGTTTTGTGGAATAGATATCCAACTAGAGCAGTTTATGTGACTAAAATAGAGAAATTTCAAAAAAAGTTTAAAAAAATCATAACTTCTAAACTATTGATTTTCGCGCAACTAATGTTTTTTTTAAATGAGTCAACATGATGTCCTCCATCTAAAAAAAATTTTTGGACCACTATAACTGGGCCACCCTGTATTTTGTCAGCCTCGGTAGCTCACTGGTGCAGTCGGTCGACTGCCGGTCGGATCATAAGCACACCTGGGCGCGGTCAGTAGATGGATGGGTAAAATGTAGGTCCCTTCCCTTCTTACCTTACTTAGATGGTAGGGTTTAAACGCCCGGGTTGGTACCACCGCACTGAATGAAAGGTAGTTTGAAACGGCTATTTAAATAGTTCGTGTTTTCCGTCCAGTTCAGTGCAGCCGACATGAAATGAAGGGAAGCACTGACATGGCACCTAGTTCACCAATGTGTCATGGGTTGACATCACGGATGTAGTGTTACATACACTGCCAAACGAGTCAGTTTTCATTAAAAAAATATTGAGTGCTCTAAATTAATTTATTGTACAGTAAAAAGTAATACGTAGGAAATCACGTTTATACTATTTCTAATTTCCCCTCCTCGCTAAATGCATGCCTTTTTTAGGTTTCCGTATCCCGTACGGAAGCCTATTACTAAGCCTACGCCGTCCGTCCGTCTGTCCGTCCGTCTGTCCGAGGGCTGTATCTCTTGAACCGTAATAGGTAGCCCGTTGAAATTTTCACAGAATATGTGATACTATGGCGGATATATCAACAAATAATAAAAAAAAGAAAATCTTAAAAATTAAGGGGGGCTCCCATACAACAAACGTCCGAATAATCGATTATTCACACTATTGAAAAATAAAGCGCAACAGGCGTTTATACATTGCATTGTTGAAAGACAAAAGATAGGCGAATAATAGCGGATAGATACGGAAACCTCCGTGCGCGAGTAAAACTCGCACTTAACAGATTTTTTCTTATTAATTAAATAGAACACCTTCCACCAGCTTACATACGTGTACATCTCGCTCGACCGCAATCAGCCAGCGAGCGGCGGCGCGGCGGCGGCGGCGGTGCATGCAACGTGCCCGCAATGAAACGCCAATCGAAGCGTAACGGGAACGCGGAGCGAACGGTAACGGGGAGCGAACGGAACGGAAGAGGGCGCAACGGGTCGGAAGGAAGCGCTCCGCTACACCTGACTGCCTCCGCCCGCGCCGGATGACACCGCGAGCCGTTTGCTTAGGGCTTGCGCCCTGGAAGTGGTTCGTACTCTGTTAAGGTGGGCTTTCGATCGTAGCGGCTCGCGGCTGCGTCATGCCGCTTTCGCTACGGAAATCGTAATTTTTTTTTTGTTTTTTCCTTTAATTGAAACCAGCTGTGCAGTGGACACAGCCAAATTGATCTGTCTTTGCGAAACCACTTTCAGTGAGATGCCATGCCAGCAGATTTGCGGACTGTTGCTAGGCTGTCTAGATTTTTTTTTATGGACACTCACACGGATGGCTACATCACCTACAATATCTGTGATGTCAGCCCATAACACCGGTTGAACTTGGTGCCACGTCAGTGCTTCCCTTCGGTCGTGTCGGCTACACTGAACTGGACGGAAAACACAAACTATTTACATAGCCATTTCGAACGACCTTTAATTCAGTGCGGTGGTACCAACCCGGGCGGGTTAAACCCTACCACCTAAAATATAAGTCCATCCCTTAGTCGGCTTTTACGTCATACACGGGGAGAGATGCAGTGAGGTTATTCTTTTAAAGTACCGGCCCCACACCGTACGGTAGATTGCTGTTGTGTGCGTGTTCGAGAAAGAAAGAAGAAATATTAGCGAGGCTTGATTAAACGGGAAAATTCGGATATATATTTTAGATATAAGATAGGCACAGTCGTACCAACCTAAGTGTTAACATTTGTTGCATACTGACACGTATAATTTAATACACAATATACCCCCAGATTAAAGGGTTCGGGAAACTCATACGGCGATGAAGCATCGTTCGAATACGGTTCCATACAAGCCCAAAGTTTCAAAGTATAGCCACAACGGTCGCGCATGCCGCGATCGACGCATATGACTCACGCCGCGAGTCGCTTCGCTCGAAAGCCCACCTTACTACGAACGCTCGAGGCGAGGATTGCATGACGAGTTGGATTTTAGGATTCCGTGGAACAGGAAAAAAAATAGAACAGAAACTCTTTTACCATACACATTAAAAAAAGTAAAACAATAGACGAAAAGAACAAAAAAGTATAAGAGTGCGCAAAATTAAATACTTCCCGTATTTCCATAAATAAGTTGTTCCAGTTCAATACGAACAATAATAAATGTATTCACCATAACAAATGTACCACTTTCTGTCCGTCTGTCACGTTCATATAGCTCCCAAAATGAATGGTTACAGACTTCCATGAGAGATTTCGAAAAAAAAAAATCAGACAAAAAATTGCAGTTTATTTTATTACAGTTTAATTGATACATTAAGTATCAAGTTTATTTAGCACGCATACTAAAATATTACTTTGACTAATTGATACATTAATTATCAAATTTATTTATTTTATTTTTTGACATTGTACTACAATGTGGTATGAATATTTATAACTGACATGACTTGATACGATATGTATCAACAGTTTCTGACAAAGGCTCTATACACCTGATTTTATCTATACTTTTACTTTAACTTTTGATTTTATGTGGTCAGAATTATCAAGCTTAAATTATAGTTATTCTAGCTCTCAAACTATATCTTAACACTGTAAGCGGTGTCTATTGTGTAGCTAGTCACAATGTATTGTAATTGAAGACGTTAAAAAAATTACCCTGCGAAGTTTCTTGCCGGCTCTTCTTTGTGGGTGTAATCGAACCGGATTGTAAAAATTAAACAGGACAAATTCAAGCGTAGTGTACTACCATACGAATGATGAATAAAGAATAAAGAATATCATCTTCAAGAAATTTATATAAGTAATTTTATTTATTTAATTATTTATTAAAATTTACCTTGACTTGACAATAATTAATCAAACAAGTATTCCTATAAAAATTACCAATGCATACGTACTTCCACATTTCGTAGCGCCTGCTACGGTCAAACCTCACGCACCACAAGTCAACAAACTTCCGTAGCACTGCTACGCCGCGGCCGCCGCCCGTAGCGCCTGCTACGAGTGATCGGGGGCGAGTCATAAGTGCGTCGTAGCAGCCTCTACGGCGTAGGTCTTGCTACGAGAATATTGATCTAAGCCGTAGTAGTAGCTATAAAGCGAAAACGGACGGAATTTCAGGAATGTTTATATCAAATTTTTATCGGACATAGTTGACAATAGATTATGTTAATAGCTTCGTTGAGAGCGTTGCAGCGCTGCTCCTGGGTGCGTACCAATGTTTTGTTAATATGTTTCTATTGTTTATGTTCTATGTGCATATATCTATTTGATTTTCCATAAAAAATAAAACCAAATATAATAAAAATATTATAGACACACACACACAGAGTTGAAAACAAATTCTATAGATTTATAAGATGTATTTATGTAATATTAATTATTTTGATTCAGAAAGTACAATTTTGAACATACTCAAATTTTTTATTTAATTCATTTTTTTTTATTATCTGAGCGATTATTTTAAATTTGAAACACTTTGAACAATATAGGTATTCCTTTTGCCATAATTGGCTCGTGCTGTTGGTACGCGTAGATCGCGTGTTCGGAAACTCTTCGGTTTTTAAATGCGCGATGACGTATCCATCTCGAAAATTCTTTAACTTTTCCAGCGTCCAATACACCCGTCCCTCACCCTGCAAAGAAGCAAAATCCGATGCGCAGCGCTCCAGCTATACTAACCCCCTCAATCCTCTCTAGCCACCCTCTAGCCCCCACCTCCCCCCGCCACCCCCTCCGCTGTGAGAGAGCGGACGGTACGTAACAATAACAGCGTTAGCAGGACAAGAAAGCGCATAGCTCAGAACAACGTTGTGTCCGCGATAACTTTTTAACTTTCCGTCCGTAGTGAAACCGTGTCGCGTCCTCCAGTCGCGTAAACTACGTTCAACTCTCGGCAAAATGCTTTGCTGTCCGCGCAGAAGAGGAGAGTTGAAACATGTATGGGAGTAGCTTTTTCCCGCGGCTTCGCGCGCGTGAAATTCGAAAAAGTACAAAGTCACATTTGCATGGATTGACTACTCGCACAATTGGAGGCACTGTTCGGTACCCCAAGTATATAGCGTGATGTTATATATCCTAAAACGATCCACAAAGAGTTACTGAATGTAATGGAATAATCACCATGCCATAATCGATTAACTTTTTAGTAAATCGCGAACATAAAATCATGTTAATATCCAGAAAAAATATTATACATAACTGTATATGTGACAACTGATTTCATGTGAACGTAGCCTCAACATCGGCCGGCACGTCCGCACCTTTTTTTTTTGTTTCTCTTTTGCTACCTGCAATCAGTTTTTTTTTAACTATGAGCAGTTTTTTGTTGTTTTCAGAATCGGGCTCCAGTGAGTTCAATTTCTTCCCTTGCCGACGTCCCAGATTCCTAGTTCTCCAGCTCCAGGATGCGTTTTCAAATGCGCACCTGTTCGCAGAATGTGTGATACCAACAACAAAAAGTTCAACTTGTCCGATATGTTCTATATAAGTCAATGCAAGCCTACAAAATCAATGTTCGAAAGCTGTTGGAAAACAAACAAAATTGTGATAATTAGATATAAATAGTTTTACACACTTATCATATTCACAAAATTATGTTTTGGAGGATGGCATGGCGGAGGCAGATCTGAAATCATATTATGTACTAATTTATGTCTGTATTAATTAATCCCAATTTAATCAATAAATACTAATAATAAATCTGTAAGGGATGGTCATGGAGTACTTAAGTTACTTTGTTTTATGAGATACTGCGTTTGTAGATGATACTAAAACTAATGTATGCATGGATGTATGTTCCTCCATAACTCTTAAACCGATTATCCGAATTTGATGAAACTTAGTACAATCACATTTACATATACGAGACACAGGATAGGCAAAATAAAATGCAGTTCCTATTACGCTAAAAGGTGTTTCTCATACAAAAAATAAAGGTACGGAGCGGGCCTACTTTCTTTCTTCTTTTTAAATACGAATTTCACGCGAGCGAAGCCGCGGGCAAACACTATAAATAAATAAATAAATAAATAAAAAACTCACCACAGTGATGGGATAGGCCGGGTTGATGATGGTGTAGAGCAGGATGTGGTTGGGCCGCGCGGGCGTCTCGTGACGCTTGCGCCGCGGCTCGCCGGACATGTAGTTGCTGCCGTTGCTCTGTGGGCAACACGAAACACGCATGTTCAGTACGGTTGACAACACAAACACGCATGTTCAGTACGGCTGACAACACAAACACGCATGTTCAGAACAACTGAAAACACAAATACGCATGTTCAGTACGGCTGACATGACAAACACGAAACTTCAGTAAGACTGATATAACACAAACGCGCATGTTCAGCACAACTGACAACACAAACACGCATGTGCAGTACGGCTGACAACACAAACACGCATGTTCAGAACAACTGAAAACACAAATACGCATGTTCAGTACGGCTGACATGACAAACACGAAACTTCAGTAAGACTGATATAACACAAACGCGCATGTTCAGCACAACTGACAACACAAACACGCATGTGCAGTACGGCTGACAACAGAAACACGCATGTTCAGAACAACTGAAAACACATATACGCATGTTCAGTACGGCTGACATGACAAACACGAAACTTCAGTAAGACTGATATAACACAAACGCGCATGTTCAGCACAACTGACAACACAAACACGCATGTGCAGTACGGCTGACAACAGAAACACGAAATATCAGTAGGACTGATATAACGCAAACACGCATTTTCAGCACAACTGACAACACAAACACGCATGTTCAGTATGGCTGATAACATAAACACGAAAGTTCAGTACGACTGATATAACTCAGACACGCATATTCAGCACAACTGACAACACAAACACGCATGTTCAGTATGGCTGACAACACAAATACGAAAGGTCAGTAAGAATGATATAACACAAATACGCATGTTCAGCACAACTGACAACACAAACACGCATGTTCAGTACGGCTGACAACACAAACGCGCATGTTCAGTACGGCTGACAACACAAATACGAAAGGTCAGTAAGAATGATATAACATAAATACGCATATATGTTCGTTTAGGCTTTTACCGCTATTACACATTGTATGAATTTTATACCTATACCGCATAACCGAAAAATTTATACAATAAACACGCATGTTCAGAACAACTGACAACACAAACGCGCATTTTCAGTACGACTGACAACACAAACACGCATGTTCAGTGCGACTGAAAACACAAACACGCATATTCAGTACGATAAATTGTTCTACTGACGACACAACCACTCATAGTACAGGAAGTTGCACCGTTGACAAACAAACACTCATATTCAGTACGGGAAGGTGCTGTGTTGACAAGGAAAAACGTTAGTGTCGTTGTGTCTTAGGTCCATCTGAATAAATTATACATCTCTGTAAAGTGTAATACAATACACATATACTATTATATATTAGTGAGGAATGTAATGTTTTAGATGTATTAACACCTTCATCCTAATAAATAAAGCAATGTTTCTATACAGCCGGCCGTGTAACGTAAGTAAATAATTATGAATTTATGAATCCTTATAACTCGAGAACCACTTTAACGACTTACATGCGGTTTTCACTATTACATTCGCAAGATGTTTTAGCCTATAAATCATAATGCTACGTCATCGGCGGCCTGAGCTGTGAGCAAAAAACTATTAAAAAAAATATAAAAACCACCTTCAAAAATGTATGAAATAAAAAAATCGAACCTTAAGAGTTGAAGGCGGTCGGTTATTTTTGCTTGCTTTAGCACCACCGCCTTCAACTCTAGGGTTCGATTTTAACATTGGAAATATTTTTTCGATCGCGTTGGTAGGGGGCCGTTTTCAGCGAAAGTGCGACATCGCTCTGGCGTCGTCAATTCTGGGGTTACGCGGGTCAATGGGGTATCAAAATACGTTTCTGGACGAGATCTACAAGATGGTGTAAAATGTGTGAAAAAGTAAAAAACTTTTTCGAAAAAGTGCAAAAATGTCGAAAAATGACGTGATTTTTTAGCGACTTCTCAACTTGAATCGACGATATCTCGAAAACGAAAAGCGATATCGAAAAAATTAAAAAAAGCACTCGGGGTATTGAGTTGGGCTACATTTTGCAAAAAACGGAACCTCGCTATCTGTAATGGGGTTGGAGAAAGCTTTACCTTTATGCGGCGGAGTTTTCGCGGCGCGCGCGTGTTCTATCTTGTGAGTTTCGTGTACTAGAGCCATAGTAATATAGGCATCTTCTAACCTAACGTATATAATATTTTTATATTTGATATTTATTAATTTGTTACTTTAGTTAGTTTGATCTGTTAATTCGTTTGGTTATATAAGTATGTTAATATTTAATTAAGAAGACAAATCGTTAAACAAACTATTAATTGTGAGTAGGTACTTAATTCTATCTTATAATTGTATGTGTACTTGATAAAAACAATTATTTTGTTTCTTTATTATATATTTACGAAACGTTTACCCAATACAGTAAAATTCATACAATTATACTTTTGAATGTATGTATTATACCGGTAATTGTTGAAAATATTTGCACTTCACCGGCCAATAAAATATGTACTAGTAGTGTAACTTTGTAGGTATTTTATAATTTTGTAATTATATTTTAGGTTAATTATATTATATATTTTTGCCTATGTTCATTTTCAATATACCCGTAGGTCGTGAGAGGCACGAGATCTGTGGATTTTTTTTTATTTCATAAATTTTTGAAGGCGGTTTTTATATCTTTTTAAATAGTTTTTTATTTCACAGTTTTTTTAGTAATTTTTTGCTATTAATGTACGTAAAATGGGACCACATGGGAAGCACCAGCTTTCAAATAAAAAAAGAATTTTCAAAATCGGTTCACCCAGTCGAAAGTTCTGAGGTAACAAACATAAAAAAAAATAAAAAAAAACATTCGAATTGAGAACCTCCTCCTTTTTTTGAAGTCGGTTAAAAAGAAGCTAGTACCTGATAAATCAAACAATAAATAGAACGTAAAATGAATAATCAGCATAGTATTATGTACTTACTAACCTAACCTAACCCACTCCACCGTCTCACCCAGAGACGTCTGGCTAGTCAGGTTCGTCTACTCGTGAATAATGCCCCGTCGTTATTTAACCGGCGCGAATATTGCGCCCACCTCGCGTTTGATACCTTCTCCGGGACGCCAGGTTGGCTACACTCACAGTAGATCGACGGAGGATGAAAGCATGACAAACAGTAACTTCGGCCCGCAACTTCGCACGTGTGAGAACGACGGAGGAGTAAAAACCTGGAGCAAGAACCATACGAGAGGTAGGGACGTGGGACCTTCCCCGCGCCAGCGTAACACCATATTAGTAAAGACCGGCCAAGTGCGAGTCGAACTCGCGCACCGAGGGTTCCGTATCGCCATGTCATGGTTAGCGCCACTCACGCCATCTATGGTGTGTTATGAAATGCTTCATATTACTTAAATGTGATGATTAGATAAAAATGCTTAACATTCTAATCGGTAGATGGCAAAAAAAGGAGGAGGTCCTTTTTTTGAAGTCGGTTAATAAAAAACTAAAACCCGACTACGAAAAACCTAATTATGAAAATCGTTTAAATAAAAAAAAATTGTTATAAAAAACTAAAACCCGACTCCGAAAAAGCAAATTATGAAAATCGTTTAACTAAAAATAACAAAATAATATTTTCCATATAATTTATCAGATACAGCAATTCTCTTTTTATATTGATTTTACCTTAGCTTATAAATAATACATTTTGATAAATTTATTATTTTTAACGTTCTAAATATAGAGCCGTGGTCGGGCGTTCTTCGTTCAACAAGACAAGTGAGACCGTCGTTGTGCATTATAGCCGTTGACGTTCGGTATGTACCTATGTATCTACTTATAATAATTTTAGATTGGCTCTGACTGATCTTACAAAAATTATAGCGTCCGTAAAGGGGTTACGACTTCCGTCCGATGCCAGTATGACACAATTGCGATGGCCGTCCTAAGTTCCTCGCTCTAATAATGCACGAAGACAGCCTCACTTGTCTTGTTGAACGAAGAACGCCCGACCACGGCTCTATATTTAGAACGTTAAAAATAATAAATTTATCAAAATGTATTATTTATAAGCTAAGGTAAAATCAATATAAAAAGAGAATTGCTGTATCTGATAAATTATATGGAAAATATTATTTTGTTATTTTTAGTTAAACGATTTTCATAATTTGCTTTTTCGGAGTCGGGTTTTAGTTTTTTATAACAATTTTTTTTTATTTAAACGATTTTCATAATTAGGTTTTTCGTAGTCGGGTTTTAGTTTTTTATAACTATATTTTTTTTATTTTAGGCTTTTTTTAAAACTGTTTGCATACTTTAAATGTTATATGTAACTCGTATATTGATTTTTTTTATGGAACCTGACACATCACCTACAACATCCGTGACGTCAGCCCATAACACCGGGTGAACTTGGTGCCACGTCAGTGCTTCCCTTCGGTCGTGCCGGCTACACTGAACTGGACGGGAAACACAAACTATTTACATAGCCGTTTCGACCGACCTTTCATTCAGTGCGGTGGTACCAACACGGGCGGGTTAAACCCTACCACCTAGTAATATAAGAAGGTAGTCATATCCCTTAGTCTCCTCTTACGACATACACGGGGAGAGATGCAGTGGGGCTATTATTTTAAAGTACCGGCCCCACACGGTACAAAATTGATACTATCCGTCCGTTTATTTGTCGTCATATGTACTATTTGAAACTAAAGTTTTCTGCAAATAGCGCATGAGTGAGTACCTACATCTATAAACAAATTATGTATAGTTGAAAGATGTATAGGCTTGAAGTAAAATGAAAAGTCAGTCAGAGCAAGACCGAACACTGAGCTGTGTAAGTACACGATTTTATTTCTCTATGTAAGTAAACATATCTGGCTGGGGTGAAGCGGATTCGGGAAGTAAGTAAACCAATCAATTCAAGGCCGAAGACCGAGGTTTCAGGTTCGTGTACATAGTTGAATAATGTACTCACTCGAAGCAGGTAAGCCACTAAGGCGAGGCCAAAGCTACTGATATTATTTTTATAGTAAGCGCGACATGTGGCGCCGAGCCACCTATAAGGTGTTTAGCGACGCCCATGGACATTCGTTAGCATGCGGAGGCTGCAAATGCCATGCCGGCCTGACAGGTGCCCAGGTTGAAGGACCCGAGACTGTACTTGGGGGAAAATATTTCTCTCTGTATTTCAACAGGCTCTGATTTAGCTATGTATCCCTACGGAGTTGCAGTGGTTTTAGATAGCGGGACATTTGGGCGTCACCTACTATTCGCACGGCTCGACGCTGGATCGAGTACAGAGGCGCTAGCTGGTATTTGACTGAGCCATCCTATAGGTGCGAGCAGTACCCCAAGCAGGACCGAATCTGCGATTTATACGGCCTTGCCCTCGATGTCACGCCGGAAGTTTAGATCGTGCGAAAATTTGACTCGGAGGACCCCGAGGTGGTCGCAAAATTTAAGTGACGTGCCTTGGTAGGAAGGAGCTGGTGTGAACGCCGCTCTCTTCGCACTGAACTTGTATCTCTGCGCAAACTTGTATCTTGGAGATATTGAACTTGACTAACTTGCTACGGCCCATTCGGAAATAGAGCCAAGTGTTTGCTCAAGTTCAGACATAAGTCTTCGCCTCTTCTCATCCACATCCCGCCTAGTTGAAGGGTAACTGGTGTAGAACCCGTGTTCCGTACTCTCGTATGCATCACAATGATATGTTGCCCCCTGAATGCTACGCCCACGCCTTCAACGTTAGCAAGGTTCAGTGCTGCGCATTATCTGCGAAGGTCGATTTGAAGGTCATTTTGCTTTCGAAGTCTGTTTCTAAGTCAGCGTCATACCTGTCTGGAAGCACCTGGACCTCCTGGGCACCACCATTTCCAAAGACGTAGGTTTCCGGCAACTAATCGAGTCTAGGGCTAAAACTGCACCCAGAAAATTGGGAATACTTTTCCGCAAACGGCGGTTCTTCTCTTCCACAATATCTCGCTTAGCTGAAGCAGGGCTCACGCACTCTATGTACTTGCGCGCGATAACTACCTACCGCCGACCGGACCGCCGGCGATCCATAATTCATTGGGCTGCCGACAGCCGCGTGGAGCTAACCTACGTGAGCGCGCGCTCACGCTACTGCTTCGTACGGTCGTACCTACCTATATCCAAAGAGTTTCTTTGCCTATGTCTTAATTCAAGTTGACATGGCTTCTGTTAATAGTGGCAGTGGCAATTTATGTGCAGTAGATGGAAGTAAATCCAGCAAGAGGAGAGATAAAAATCTCTCTTTTTTCCATTTACCTGCTGATGAAGAAATGTGAGTATATTGTTTTTGTTGAGCAATAATTACCTATTCTAAAAAACCGGACAAGTGCGAGTCGGACTCGCACACGAAGGGTTCCGTACCACCGTACAAGATTTAACACTATGTAGGTACTTTATTTTTTATATTTTTACTATTTCTTGTTATAGCGGTAATAGAAATACAGCCCGCTGACAGACGGACGGACGTTAAAAGTACATTTGCAAGCAATACTATTTGTGTTATGGGCTGACATCACGGATGTTGTAGGTGATGTAACCAACCGTGTCAGGTTCCATAAAAAAAAAAAGCACTTGACATGGACATATCCACGTGCTAGCAATACATATAGTGGCTGCTCAGACAGCTGACATATAGAGGGGGCGGGGGTTCACTGAAATCGATTGCCTACGGCAATAAGTCCGCCTTCTGCCAAGCAGAAAGGTGTATGTAAAGGTCGACTGGAAGTAATTTCCGCCGGCAATAAGTCCGGCTTCGCTTGGCAGATGTATTTTTAATCTATACCGAATAAAATCGGTTAGATAAGCATGCGTACAGGTAACAATAATAACATTACAGGGGTAGTAGGTAGGTAGGATTACCTGAAGTATTTTCGGGCTGAACTAATTTCTTCCTTTAATATATTTTAACGAGGGCTAAGCCGCGGGCTAAAACTAGTAGTAGCCTATATGTTAAACAAAAAAAAAATTGGTACCTATCTAACAGTAAAAAAACATTTTTAAATCTGTCCTGCAGCCCGCGAACAAACATTCACACATATTTCCTCTTTACAATATAATAATATTAAAGATTGTGTAATGCATTGATATTTTTATCGAAAGTAGCAGCCCTAACGTCACCGAATTTGCTTCAAGGCCCCGCGTCCGCGCGCAGCTGCAAAGCAATAATCACTTTACGCTCTTTCGTTTAGGTACATTTTCGCACGCAGCGACTAGCGTCGTAAAAGTTTAGGCTATTAAAGCCGAAGGTACGTAACTTTTTCTATGGAGAGATTCATCTGTTACGAAGTAACTATTTAGTAATCTGTGGCTGAAGGGTTTTTGTTTTTTTTTTTATGGAAACTGACACGGTTGGCTACATCACCCACAACGTCCGTGATGTCAGCCCATAACACCGGGTGAACTAGGTGCCATGTCAGTGCTTCCCCCTTTGATCGTGCCGGCTACACTGAACTGGTCGGAAAACACAAACTATTTACATAGCCGTTTTGACCGACGTTTCATTCAGTGCGGTGGTACCAACCCGGGCGGGTTAAACCCTACCACCAAGTAAGATTAGGAGGAAAGGGACCTACAGTTTTACGAAGAATCCGAACCTCGGTCAGCCTCCAACGGTCAGCGGTCACCCATCCAAGTACTGACCGCACCCAGCGTTGCTTAAGATTCAATAGCGACAGTTGACTGTCTGCACCACTGAGCTATCGAGGCTGACAAAACTTGCATCCGACAATATTGTGTACCTTCACTACATATGCTTACACTAGGTACATGGACATTAAATTTTAATACCAATTTATTTTAGCACAGTACTGTATCTAATAATAATATTATATATCTATATAAAATTTGCCGTAGATCAGTGAGTAAGTATGTAGGTATATTTATTACCAACAATACCATGTCGCTTCTTATCGTCGCGGCGTCGTCGTCGCGCGTCTTCGGTGTATGTAACGTACCGAAACCGTGGGGGCGCGCGGAGGCGCGGTGCGCGGGCGACCACGCTTCATCGCGACCGCGATTCATACATGCGCCACACATTTTGCTCTATATCTCTGTACACATGAGTTTAATAGATAGCAAAGTATATATTTTCGGAATTGTAATTTAATTATCTTTAATTTGATACCCCACTCAATATATTTTGAATAACTAATTTGACATTTTGAAGCCGTGCGTCCGCCATTTTGAATTTTGAAAATTTTTATATAGCCTATGACACTCCCGTGAATAAGACGAATCCAATGGCACAAGAATTTTTCCAATCGGCCCAGTACTTTAGGCTGTAGAGTGGAATATAGATAGTCACATACATACATACATACATACATACATACATACGCGCCAAACTCATAACCCTTCCTTTTTTGGCTTCGCCGTAGTCGGGTAAAAAGAAGCTAGTACCTGATAAATCAAACAATAAATAGAACGTAAAATGAATAATCAGCATAGTATTATGTACTTACTAACCTAACCTAACCCACTCCACCGTCTCACCCAGAGACGTCTGGCTAGTCAGGTTCGTCTACTCGTGAATAATGCCCCGTCGTTATTTAACCGGCGCGAATATTGCGCCCACCTCGCGTTTGATACCTTCTCCGGGACGCCAGGTTGGCTACACTCACAGTAGATCGACGGAGGATGAAAGCATGACAAACAGTAACTTCGGCCCGCAACTTCGCACGTGTGGGAACGACGGAGGAGTAAAAACCTGGAGCAAGAACCATACGAGAGGTAGGGACGTGGGACCTTCCCCGCGCCAGCGTAACACCATATTAGTAAAGACCGGCCAAGTGCGAGTCGAACTCGCGCACCGAGGGTTCCGTATCGCCATGTCATGGTTAGCGCCACTCACGCCATCTATGGTGTGTTATGAAATGCTTCATATTACTTAAATGTGATGATTAGATAAAAATGCTTAACATTCTAATCGGTAGATGGCGCGCGCGCATACACTTTTTGGTTTCTTCTATGGGAACACCCGTGAATTTTTTGCGTTTTCTTATTTTTTAATTATTATTTGTTATTATATCGGCCATAATAACACATTTTTTTGTGAAAATTTCAACGGGCTACCTATTACGATTCAAGAGATACAGCCCTCGGACAGACGGACGGACGGACGGACAGACAGACGGACAGACAGACGGACGGACGGACAGACAGACGGACGGACGGACAGACGGACGGCGGAGGCTTATTAATAGGCTTCCGTACGGGATACGGAAACTTAAAAAAGAATTCATGTGTACTTATCTTATTGTTCGAACCACACCGCACCGCACTCAACGAAGATTAGTCGAAAAGCTCATGTTCTTGATCCAGGCAAGTGTAGCCGGGCTAAAATGCGGGTAGTTCTCAAGTAAATATGATGTAATAATCATCAGAAATAAATGGAATATGGTGAAATGAACTGGCATCATTGAATCTGGAATATGGTGAAATAAACTGGCATCATTCAATCCTCGACATTTTGTCGGGATCCCATTAAATTTCGCGCTTCAAAGGCGCTGGCACAGTTTAATATTTACTCTTCGAATTCGATTCTCACTCTTAAATACACGGCCGTTGAGTTCATTCTCGAATGAGTTATTTGCGCGACCGACTTAATAACATTCAAATTCATCTTTTATGCCGTTGGGAGAGGGTGTGAAATGCCTTATTCGCGGGGTGATAAATTGGCAATGGCGGCGCAATGAATGCAATCGGAAGAATGACAGTTTTGTCTTTTTTTTTTCAGAAATCGTTTTGGATTCTCTGTCTATTAATGAGATTGTGACGTGCTATCGGTCAAGAGCAGAAAAAAAAGAAAAGAAATTTAAGTTTTCCGCTGAGCGAGTTTTTATTTGAGATTCCCGTCAGCTTTCCGGCGTGTTTTATCACTGTGAGTCTGTTATGCCTGTTCTCGTTTTATTACTCTATTCGTCTCGATGGCTCTATTCAGGAATTTCTTTATTAAAATTGGTTTTATTAACTTTTTTAAATTGGTTTTCTCCGCGAGCCATTTAATTAGCTATCTATCAAAGTAGACTGGATCTAGGAATAAACAAATGCGCAGAATAGTGGCGTTGATATGTTTTTATTATTCAGTTATTAGGGTTCCGTATCCGCCGTACGGGACCCTATTACTAAGCCTACGCCGTTTAATTGTTGGAGGAATGTTTTTTACTGTAACATTATGTTTCTTTTTTTAGGTTTAATTTATATTAGTTTAGTTTTATGTATTTAGAAATTAAAATTAAAGTTTTAGGGGTGTAAGCATATTAAATATTTGGGAAGCCAAGGGGAATTGAATTAATGAATTTACTTCAATAAAATGTACATTGTTGGCGTGTATTATCTATTGTTATAATTTTTTTAATCCTATAAATGATTATTTATTATTGTGAACCTACGTTATCGACACGCATACTAATTTAAATGTCAGTTGTCCAAGGTCATAACGCTCGCTTTAAATGGAAGGTCGTAAGAGCCGGGTCAATATTTTTTTTAAATTGAACACTAATACTAATACTATAACAGTTTTAAAATAACTGGCTTTAAAACATCTTATTAAATGACTTTGAGAGAAAATTGATTGGACACATTTTTTGGTGTATGTTCTTTTTTATTTATATATCCATAGAAATATTTTATTTAAATTAATCAAAATAACCTAATACAATAAAATTAAACTAAAATTAAGAAATATGATAAAACTAAACCAAAATAACTTATAAACTAAACCTAAAAAATAAATAAATAAATAAATAAAAATTAAAACTACCTATAAATCATATATTTCATTTATATATTATTTTATCGACATATTTTATTTTTATAAAGGTAATGTAACGATCATCTCGATTTACATGACTAAAATTAAAAACCAATATGTGGTTTACAAACAGCCCTTGCTCCACAAATCGACCCGCAACTATTTCAGCATTAATTATGAACGCATTTAAACAAATATAAATTGAACGCGCCCTCCGCTTGTCACCCGCTAATTTAGCGTCAAATTCATTCGAACGCACGCCAAAAGATCCGCCAAGCGCGTCTCATTAGGGCAATTCGCTTCTGCAAAATGGGCGGTCCGCCACCTGAAAGAGCTGCTGGCTCGTACTATGGCTCCTTTAGATCCTTTCGGCAAACTTCGGCTCTAAGGAATGTGTGGTATGAGTGATGTTGTGTGGAAAGAGTGATGTTTTGGTGGTTTAAAAAAAATAACCAGTAGCGACGCATCTTCTCTATATTAAATTTTCTCTATATTAACCCTAACCTAATATTGAGGCGGTGCATGTCTTTTTTTTGTTACGTTTCGTTTCAAGCCGAATCAACCCGAGCCGTAGGATCCGCAGGAGCCGCCAGAGCTTTCAGGTGTCAAACCCGCGAAATGGGTGTGCGATTGAAAGTGCGGGTAGGGCATCAATAATTCTCGGATGTCGTCGTCGTTGCGGCGACAGGCGTTCGGTAAGCCGGGACGTCAGTCGCACGACAACCGCGGCGCGGCACGCACGCTCGCGCGCCAGCAACGGGGAGATTAATTGGCTTGCTTTTAAATTGGGGGATCACTTTTCAATGTTCAAGAGCTTTGAAAATAATTTCATCCAAATTAACTTTATGACCTACTAGGTTTTGCGTGAATTGTTTTAAGCCTATTACCTAAATCGGAATCGTCACCTATATATGTCTTTCGTATATCAGTGTTATTAGTTGGCCCATGTGTTTATGAATGAAAACACGGACAAAACGGAACAACAAACTACATTACAATATAAACTCCACAAAATAACCCTTACTAATATAGCGTAAAATCTGTAACGATGCGCCGTCGTCGATTCTATGTTCGCTTGTAAGTCGAGAACTGCTCAATTAATTCGCATGGCGTTTTCAATCACATTTTCTGGAACATAAGAACGGTTATAGGATATGTACCACCGCTAAGCGAAGCATCGGGAAAAGCATTTGTATTAATTTAGTAAGAACAGTAAAGGTATTTCCTTTGCCCCGATGATCTGGGGGTCCGAGTTTCTTCTGCATCCCCTACACCTGCTGCTTCGTCGTTCGGAAACGGTGTAAAACTGTACGTTGCCTCCCTTGCCCCTTACTAGGTGGTAGTGGTAGGCTCAAATTGTAACCGACCGGTTTGATACCACCGTACTGGATGTAAGATGGCCGCATAGCAGCCTCGGCTGTGTTCTCCTCTAGTCCAGTACGGCCAGCAATCCAAAGAGATGTCTCCCGTATGATATTACGGGAGTGATATATGGAGTGATATATGATATATCGGAAGTGATATTGGCTCATCGAAGCATGCGCTTTGGCCCCTCTGACTCAGCCAGCCATACACAATAACATAAAAAAAGATGAGGAGGTAAGAGCTGGCTTTCAAGCAGCCCCAAAAATTAGACACAGCATCTGACTTAAGTCCCTGTCAACCAGTATTCACCCGTACTCAAGGCGCCGCTTTCGCTGGTTGGAGTAGGATGCAACAAAATCAATCAATAAAAAATGAGGTTTTTATTTTTTTATTCCAAAACTTCGGAGCGAAACAAAAAAGTAAAAAGCTACGGATTTAGATATACATATATTCAACAAATAATTTTTTTTTTTTTCGAAAGCCTTGATTTGGTCACGTTGCCTTAAATACGTTTTTATAACTAAATTCAGAGGCATGTTCATGATTTTTTTCTATCGAGCCAAGTTAATCAAATCGTGTTTTCAAAAAGCTATCGATCTGCGCTGATAGATGAAGTATTACATTATATTAAAACTGAATCTGTCAGGTGAGTAATAATGGCGGTACACTTCTTGAAATTCGAGTCAGACGCAGTCTCACATCACCTCAAACAGGCTGTATAGCAAAATAGTAAGTGGTGTAACACAGCCTGCGCCTGAAACATCCACAGGGGAACACCACGCACTGCTGCAGACGCGTCTCGCTGATGAATTTATCGCCAAAGCGTTGGATATCAACGAAAGCGAATTAGAGAGATTTAATTCAACCGCTGCTGGTGATAACTCACACAGACAGCCATGCGACACCATCATTTAATACAATCGCTAGCTATTGTTTATGCCGTCTGTTATATTATACGTGCCTGTACTGTAGGGTCTGCATGCGTCGGGGTATCCTATTGTGTACGTACTTTAAGTGAGCAAAACTTGTGTATAATATATAAGGTGTTTCGTTAGTCATGTCAATAACTTCGAGAGTGTTACATAGAAACTCAAATAAACACGTTACGCAAAAAAAATTATATGTTTTAGCATTACTTTTCGAGAAATTTAACAAAACATGTTTGCTACCTAAACATTAACCTGTGTGTAACGGTAGGTAACATGCATTGCACGGGGTCAATGACCGTACTATGCTCAAACGCAGAACAGCTGTTTGTTGTAAGTGAGTCACAAGGTCACTATGATTGGTTTTTACAGCTACTTATTTGATTTTATTTTTTTGTTAGGAGAAAAAATGCTCCTATATACATATGTTTTTTTTTGCGTATAGTGTTTATTTGAGTGCGTATGTAACCCTCCCGAAGTTATTGACATGACTAACGAAACACCTTATATACAGGCTGTTGTAACGGCACAGTACATTAATTTCGCCAGGGCAATCCTCATGTTTTTCCGAGACAAAAAAGTACATAATTTTTTTCCTAAAATGTCTAGTTTTTGAGATATAAATTTTTTAAATGTATATTTTGGTCAAGTGTAATTTGACGCGCGCGGGGGGAGAGTGTTGGTGCGGGAACCGTCGTCGGGGTCGAAAAACTCATGCCGCGTCGTCGCCACCGCGCATCTCCTCCTGTCCGCCTCCGCGCACTCGTCCCAGCTCGTTCACTCACCGCCCGCCTTTCATTCCCACGTTCTTGCGGAACATTAGATCCTTTTCACACTAAATTAATTTAGTTTGTATGAAAACTGTAACTTTTTATATAAAGATTACTATATAATATACAAAAACACAAAATATTTCGGCCCTTTATGGGCCGTCGTCAGTTGATTAATTATTAATAATTAATCAACTGACGACGGCCCATAAAGGGCCGAAATATTTTGTGTTTTTGTATATTATATAGTAATATTTAAATAAAAAGCCAAAAAATTGGTAATAAAAATATAATTTTTTTATATAAAGGGAATTCAGAAAAGAGTTACTAGACTTTTTTGTTACTATTGATCCCAATAATAATTTCCTAAATTTAATGTAGTGGCCGTTACAACACCCTGTATAGTATACTTGGCGGGGACTGATGTAATACCAGTACAAGACGCCGAGTGAGAGTCTAAAACGACCAGACGAATAATTATTTATGTAATTGGTTTTTCGGAAACGGCTCTAACGATTTGGATGAAATTTTGTATTTAGATAATGTGATTTTTTTTTCAAGTTTATCTAGATATAGGTGTAGACGCCGAGCGAAGCTTGGTCGCCCGGGTACTTAAATATTGAACTGCTCCAAAGATTTATTTCTGTACTTTCAACCTAAAAGTGCCTGAATATATTTTTTTATAGTAACCGCGACATGTGGCGCCGAGCCACCCATAAGGTGACTAACGATGCCCACGGACATTCGGCCGTATGAGAGGTTTGCGAATGCCATGCCGGCCTGACAGGTGCCTATTCACGCCTCTCTTGAAAGACCCGAGGCTGCACTTGGGGGGAAATATGTATATGGGCAGGGATGCGTTCCAGAGTTTACCGGTTCTGAATAAAAGCCGCAAAAGATCAGCTAGGTACGATCCGAAGAGGGTAAGAGTAAAAGGTTCGAATTCCGGGTTTTTAGAATTATTGTGCTTACATATTTAAATTTTTTTTTTTTTGAGATATCATGTGTTTTCTATTTATCTATCTTCTTTATTTGATGCGGGGGTTGCGAATGCCATGCCGGCCTGACAGGTGCCCTATCTAATTTTTGTTCTATCCATCTATTTCTCCTATTCATTTGACATTTGCTGCTTATGTCCGGATGTCGCTTGGTTTAATGAAAGCAATAATTCTCCAGCTAAACAGGCCGGCGACTACCGCTCAGTTCGCCCCGCGGCATTACGTAAGCCGACAGCAACCGTGTATTATTGTAGCCACATAAGATAATATAATCGTTCATTTAGCATATACTCGTATATTGTTAACCTATTTACATGTTATATATTTTGCTTTTATGGATACTGCCACGGTTGGCTACATCACCTACTAAATGCGTGATGTCTGTCCATAACAGCTTGGTGAACTAGGTGTCATGTTAGTGCATCCCTTCGGTCGCGCCTTCGGTCGCGTCTAGTCGGCTACACTGAACTGGACGAAAAACGCGATCTATTTACATAGCCGTTTCAAACGAACTTTCATTGAGTGCGGTGGTACCAACACGGGCGGGTTAAACCATACCACCTAGCGACGTAAGAAGGGAAGGGACCTACAGAATCCGTACCACGGTTAGCCTCCAACGGTCGAGTGGTCATCCATTCAAGTACTGACCGCGCACAGGTGTGCTTATGATCACGACCGACAGTCGACCGACCGCACCACTGAGCTAGCGAGGCTGACACTTAATTTAATGCAAAACTGGCCAAATCAGCCGATTTGGCCAGTTAACTATCAAGCAGTAAATAAGGCACGAAGACAAACCTGCTACAAGACTCGGTGGAAGGACCGTTCCAAGGTGAGAGGTGGCTAACCTGTCGCCCTTATGCACGGCAACTTGTCCATAACCCTTAGTCGCCTTTTACGACATGCACGGAGAGAGATTCAGCTATTCTTTTTAAGTACTGACCGGACGAGTTACTGGCTACTGCTGCAAGTAAATTATGTTCAGATAAGCGATCGCTACGGGCTTACGTAATACCCCCAAAGCGGTGCTAAATCAGCGCTCACCGTGTTCCCATAAGAGCAGAGCGGCTATAGAAGCCGATTGATTTACGGAACCAACAGGCTTGCGTCTATTCGAGCAAAAATAACGCGAACCTCTATAAATACAGAGCACACGAACACATATTAAATGGAATAGACCAGTTGGTTAGGCCGAATGCTCTCGCGCAATCGATGGCTGTATGGTCTTGTGTAATGTACTTTAACCTAGTCCTATCCTTGTTCCCCCCCATACACCTGTCTCTCTCTCTCTCACCTGATGGAGCGAAGACTGACAGCAAGTGCTGTCGAAAATGAACTGAAAAGGCTTTCAGTGTGCAAATTCGCCTTGCTACGCACGGACCGTTACTGTCGTCGTATCGTAGCCCTTCCCGCCAAAATCATACCACGCTACCGCCGGGTCGTTCGTTACCCAGATTTTGAGTACTTCGCCAAGTACTGTGTATGCTCGGAGATATAAACCCCAAAGGAACTGCTTCGTTATCTTCATCACCGCGGCTGCAGCGTTCAACAACCTGCGGGAGAGGAAGGAACAGCGTGGTGGCCACCAGCGCAATCCAGGAAGTCTCCATCAGGGTGAGTCTTCCCACCTTCCTTATTCTTTTACCCCTAGGACATTGTGCATTGCATAAGACCATCCATACACTTTGTGCGAACCGATATAGGCCTTTTTCTACTTTATAAATTTTCCAAAATCCAGCGACCTACCGCGCCGCCACCAGTATTTTCCAAAGTATGGCTCGCGACGACCCACTGGTGGGTCGCGAGCCAATATTGGGTGGGTCCTGAAACTGATAGGACGCGACAGTCGCAACGCAACACGACGTGTCGTTCGCCTGGCAGCCGAACGGTTACAGTTAGGGCACATGTTATATTTAGTAATAAACAAAATTATTACAACTGGAAGTTTTAAGTTATATTTATATATAAAAAAATGCTGCAGCAATATATCCTTGCTTTTTCTTCATGATAGGTAAGGGTTGGGTCCTGAATTCAGAATAGTTTTTAGATGGGTCGCGATCCAGAGTACTTTGGGAACCACTAGAATAGACCATAGCAAGAGTAATATTATTACAGCTCCGACACTGGACATTTTTTTTTTATGTAAGCCAACATGGGTGGCTGTGTCGTGTGACCAATGGTACAGTCGACAGAGCCAAAAACCCTTCTCGCGAAACCACGCTCAGTGAGGCGCCATGCCAGCAGATTTGCGGACTGTTGCTAGGCTGTCTAGCCCGTTGATGCGACGTTTGAAGACACCCAGGTTAAAGGATTCGGGAAACACACTCGCCAGTCGCCAGGAGACAATTCCACACCCTAGCGGTGCGACAAAGGAACGATTTTGAGAACCGATGGGTTCTCAAAAAGCCCAATGTCAACAACAAAAGGGTGCTCAGTTTCTCTGCGGCGAGTGCTGCGAAGATAGGTTGGATGGAATAAGGGAAGGTTGCAAGGAATAAGGGAAGCAAGTTCCTCCGAGCAGCGTCCATGATAGTACCTGTAGAATAGACTGAGTGACCCTACAAATCGTCTGTGACTGAGAGACTCCAGATCATCAGTCAGTTTCGGACATCCCTCTACATACGTCCGCACACCTGTGGGCGTGGCACTTCGTGGAAATTTAGTGAATTTTGATGCGTCGACGCACCGTTGATATCTCAGTGCAGCACATCATGTGGGTTTTCATAAAAAAAATCGATCAAGTGCGAGTTTTATTCGCGCACGGAGTTTTACTCGCGCACGGAGTTTTACCCTCCGTCCCTAGATCCGCTATACCATACCTGTAAATGAAAAACACACTCATTCATGATAACCTAAAGGTTGGCTGGAGGAGAACGCCTACGGCGTAAAGTTGTATCTTTTGCAAAATTTTTAAAAGGCAATAAACATATTTTCATTTGATTTGATGTATCAGTTCCCATAAAAAATTTTTTTTTTATAATTTGACAGTTCTGGTAAAGCCAAAGCGGATCGTTCTCCTGCCCTGTATAGTGAGTAATAAGTATACTCATAGTTAGATCTGCATTCCGACGGCACCTGCACCTCCTTACTCCTGGCGCAATTAGTTTTAGTCTCGCCTCCTCCGCTCTGACGGCCGTGAAGGATACGCGAATTTATCACTTATGCATAGGTACTCGCGCACGTACATATACCTACGCCTATATTATAATTTCCTCTTTGCTAGCATGAAGTTTGAGCTCTGTTTTAATTTTAGGTTTCCGTATCCCCGCACGGAAGCCTATTCCTAAGCCTACGCCGCTTGTCTGTCTGTCTGTCCATCCGTCTGATGGCTGTATCTTCGAACCATAGTAGCTAGACAGTTGAATTTTCACAGAATATGTGTTATTATGGCGGATATAACAACAAATAATAAAACAATATAAAAAAGTAAACAAATAAGGGGATTACCCATACTATAAACGTGTTTTTTCTACATTTTCTTTTGTGGTGCCGAAAACTCAGTGCGCGAGTCCGACTCGCACTTGCCCGGTTTTTTCATATATACTTACATATTTTATTTTATTTATTTATACATTATGAAACTAGTTAAAAAATGGGCCATCTAATTTGACAGGTAAGTACCCTTAAGAATTAAAACCTAATAAAATAAAACTTAGTTTTAATTTCAGCCAACAATCAATACTTAGAAGAATTTTTGTGCTACGTTTTTTTATATTTCTAAAGGTGATATGATAACTGTTAAAAAATATTAAATTTTCTTCTACAAAAACTGTCAATGTGAAATACATATATTAGATGTAATTAAACGTAAGGGCAATACCATTTCCCGGACATAATCATTTCATTAAAACTCACAATTCGTTACTTTCCGAATAAAGACTATAATAAATCTCAAAAAGAACCCGCCTTCGGGATCTCTTCGATGTCATCTGTCTACCCTTTCCAAACCTTCAATTAAACAGTTGTAAACTCATTTCACGCTCCGTTCCGCGCGCGACCTCTCGCGACGACGACTCGCGAACGACTCCCCTCGCCGCGCTCAGTCGCGCGTTCCCACCTAAGGGCACCAGCGCTCTAAGCGACCGGGACCGTCTTCGCGACCAAACGGTCGACGTGCGACAAGATAAACGCGGTCGCAACTATTGACGAGATGTATGCACTAACAAGGCTTCTGTTTTTTTTTATGTAATCCGGTATGGGTGGCTGAGTCGGAGGAGCCAAAGCACATGCTCCGACCAGCCAATGTCACCACCGCAGACTTCCCTGGATTGCTGGTTATACTGGACTAGAGGAGAACACCACCGAGGCTGCTATGCGGCCATCTTACATCCAGTACGGTGGTAGCAACCCAGTCGGCTACAATTTGAGCCTACCACCTAGTAAGGAGCAAGGAAAGGGACCTACAGCTAAAGTGTGGTTGAAGTATAATCGATTGGAAGGAATTGCATGATATAATAGGTCCGCTTTCTGCACTAAGGGGAAGAATGTTTCTGTTTGATTTCTTACATCCACATCCATCTATTTAATAGTGGAAATTTCGAAGAGTTTTATTATGGGATGCAGTCATTTAATTAATCAAAAGTTGTAAGCGACTAACGTCGCTTAACATAAAAAAAAACATTCGAATTACGAAATCGCACATCAACTTCTCGTGTCCGATGTCAAATGCGATTTTGGCGACGACAACATGAGACTCAATATCGCACGTCGAAAGTCTCGGTCGCGACTTCCCCGGTCGCAGTCGTCCACTGTGTTCCTAAAGCAACGCCGTATTAATTCCCTAGCTACCCGCATGTCGGCCAAATGTGTCTCGAGCACTGATTTCAATTTGTATCAGCTCCGTGCACTTCATGCTAAGTTCCAGTTTGCTCTGCGCGCCCGCCCGGTGCATTTGCAATTCAAGTTTGTGTGCGACATGACATACATTTGTTTTTGAATTGAACAGCTCATGTAAACTACGGATGCTGGCTAAAATTCAGTTATACTTGGTGTTTAGAAGACATTTGAAATCACTATATGATGTTTCGCTTAACCCATCGCGCGGCGGGGGGTCTATATCGGCCAAAATGGCGCTTAAGACGAGACGTAAGTTAACTTGCTCCATACAAAATCGTCTTTCGGCATTTATGTTTTCTAGCCCCCTAAACATTATGAGATTTTTACAAAAAAAAAATTGTCTTAAGGACAGTCCAATCTACGTTCCTGTCATTTTTTTGTTTAGATACATGAAGGACTCGACACTGTACTCGGGAGGAAATATATGGGCAAGGAGAGCGTTCCAGAGTTTACCGGTTCTGCGGAGGATAGACCTGCAGGCAGAACCGGTTGGTACGCATTGGCGGTAAGTCCATTTTCTTGCATACTTTTTGTTTTTTGTTTTTTCATTTATTTTGCATACTTATTATACAAGAAAAGATATTGTATACGTTTTTTTTTTGTCCCCACGTTAGGGACGGCTCGCACTTGGCCGGTTTTTAAAGTCTCCATACAAAAATTATCATACTCTGCTCTTTTCACCACTCCACAGAGCGCATAATAAAACGATCGCACCAGTTCATGGAACTTGGAACACTTAACATTCCGTCCGGTGAACGATGTAGAGTGCACGAGGTTAATTTAATACGCGAGGGCGGCGAGCACGAACGCGCCGTAATACATTATGCTATGGCCGCTTCCACTACCACCGGTTATGACTCGGCAAACAGTTATCTGTCGGTTAAAGGACATTTCTCATAGTTAACCGCCAGCGTGATTTTAGCCGACGACGCGACGGTGGATAAAATGGCTCGCTGCGAACCGCCCGGGTGGTTACGTCACTAAAAAAAACCTTTCGTATATTTATTATTTATAGTTTCTTATACAGGCGCAACATTGTGCACAAATGATTCTTTCAGAATTTAAAATAATGTTTTTTATATTTTAAACAATTGTTTTCTATTTACTGAAATCTTAATAGAAATTATTCTTATTTTAATTTAGAAATGAATTAACAACTAATTTATACGCATAATAATTTTTTATAATGTATAATTGTTGTTTTTGTTGTTTGAAATTTATTCCTATTTAAATTTAGCAATGCAATTAACAACTGTAGCAAGGCGGACTCGATGGCGGGGTGAAAATAAACGGCTTGATGTTTAGTAACAGACTCGTATATTCCGTAAGTTCCGTAACAATGTACTTTTACGTAATGTAAGTAATGTAAACTGTCCGAAGGGCGACCACCGTGGCGATTCAGGCCTTCGTACTCGTTGTTCTCCTAAATAGGTGCGTCGAGCAATTTCCAGGGACCGACCATGAGATGCCAGTCCTGGATACTTGCCCTAGCAACCTAATTATTGGAGACCGTCTAACTACGTATGACAAACTATATAGTACACCGAAACTGTATCTATTGTATATATTCAATGGTTGCTAGCACTCCTTTTTATGTCAGTGGTTGAACATTTGGTTAGCGCGATGTAGGAATCACGCAGAATGTACTAGCAGCGCCATCTACCGGCGCGCGGTGGCACGCGCGTGTGGCGGCTGCGCGCATCAATGTTACACAACTAATTTATGCGCATAATTAATTTTTATTGACAAAATTTTTAGCTCTTAGTTGGTATGATTTTATTAAATGTGTAATTGTTGTTTTTGTTTGTTTGACATTGTTATTTAATTCGCTCTTTAATCAAATCTTAAAATTAATTATTCCTATTTAAATTTAGCAATGCATGCATGAGTAAGTATTGATGTAGTTCTAGGTACGGACTAGACAAGAGCACAATGTTTAATGCAATTATTTAGCTCTTTTAAATGTACGTTCGCCGGTGCTCTGACTAATTTGCTTCCCTTATCCCTACTGCCCCCATCCGTATCCGCCACACCCGCCGCACTCGCTCGGGAAATTCATATTACGTTGTTGACGCCCAACTTCTGAGAGAACGCATCGCCTTTCGAAATCGTTCCTGTGTGTTATACGGCGAAAATATGGAAAGATCTTCCGGTGAGTATGTATTAACAACTAGAAATGCCAAGTTTGATTTACTGCACGACCGCGCCGCCGTGTCGACTGCTTTACACTCGACGTGCGCTCTACGGCGCAATAAGTTCCTGAAAGGTTTACTCTGATGCAACCCGCGGGAAAACGCAGTCGTTACTTGAAATAGTTACGGTTTACAAATGTGAAAACGCATATAAACGCACATCGCGAGGAATTACTTGCCGTCTTCATGACGTGTGAACGAATTCATAGTTAGAGTAGTAGAGTACAGTAGGCGATGGATCTATGGGCACTTTGTAAAGTTTTACTGAAGGGCAAAAAGCATTTGTCTTTTTTAAGTTATAAGAAATTGCATATATACCTACCTTTTCGGAGGTGATATTGGCTGGCCGGAGCGTGCGCTTTGGCCCCTCCGACTCAATACTAATACTAATAATAATAATAATAATAAGAATATCTACAGGCGCCGACCGGGCCCGCGTTACGCGCAGCAGCCTCGCCGGCAGCATAGAAGCCCGCATTGCTGAAGGCAGCATGCGGGGCACTGCCGGCGCCAACGCCCGACGGCGCCTGCCGTCACATGTCAACTTCGCAAGACTGCGGCGGCTATAGGCGTGCGGCGACACGGCCGACGCTCCGGCGGGCGAATGGAGGTACGAGCAGCGCTGCAGGCCGAGGGCAGAGCGCGCACCGAACGCGCAATTCCACACGCCGCCGCCCCCGCCGCGTATCAGCACACCGGCCCAGCAGCAGCGCTACGGATGGCTCGCCCCACCCGCCCGCGCCCGCATCACCGTGCCGCCGCCGCCTGCGTCCACGAGTCGCCACTTCTTCTACACTATCCACCGCACACCCTCCACCGACGCCCGCCGCAACGTCGTCAGAATCATCTGGCGGCGACGACGACGGGCCGACGACGCCGCTCCCGTCAGAAGAACCACGACGAGGACGACGTCCACCACCGGCCGGCTTGGGGCCATCGGGGCTTCATGCTCCGCCTATAGTCCCCGCTACCGATGGTGTAGTGCGCCGTATGCGCTGGCCCTATGACCTTAATATGAAAGTCATGACGGCGTACTACAGGGCCACAGAGGGAGAAACCAACCGGACCATGTTTCGAGCAAGATTGCTTACTGAGTTTCAGGCTCTTGAACCGACAATGTCTTTTTCAGCCCAGCGTCTATCAGACCAGGTACGCGTCATCCGGACACGGAAGTTCTTGGATGACGCCGTGCTGGATCGACTGCGCCTAGACGCGCTTCCCACTACCATAGCTCCCGCTTCTTCGCTGCCGCGCGCAGACGCTGTCTGCGCCTTGTCGGACGCGCTCCGCTCACCACACGCCCCTGTATGTGTAGTGGCGAATATGAGTGAGCTGCTGTCACAGCCACCACCTTCAGCGGAGGACGGGGGTGAGGTAGTAGGGGGAGATGTAAGTGCCCAGGTTGATGAGCAAATGAGAAGCGCCCTGGAGCGGGCGATTTTGGAGTTTCGATCGGTAAGCTTTGTAACTAGGCCTCGAATACCGCGCTTGCCCACAAATAGAAAAAATATGAGCATTGTGGGGACCATGAATTCCCATTTAAAACCATATATGGAAACTAGCGAAAACTTAGTCGATACCCACTCACTCCTCTGCTGTGCGGCGATCGCCGCATGTCGAATAGCCGGTGTCAAATTCGAAAACAACAACCGCGTGAGACACTCAGGTCCAATGTTGGCGGTCCCCGCTTGGCAGACGAGAATACAGAAACGTATCGACGAGACGCGGGTCCTCATAGGGAAGCTTTGCTGCTTCAGGTCAGGAAATATGCGACCAAAAATTATGCGGTTCGTGACTAAAGTCCTAAAAGGGGTTGTAATAAGGCCCTCCCATCCCAACTTCCAGTCAGTGGTCACGGAGCGCATAGACGACCTGAAGCAGCAAATTAGCGCGTGGGCAAAGCGTATTCGCCGCTATAGAGAGCGTGTCGATCGATATCAACTGAATCGCCAGTTCCAGAGTGACCAAAGGCGGGTGTATAGAAACTGGGAGCAGCCTAAACAGCTAGTGGCAGATGAGGCTAAACCTACCAAAGCAGAAAATTGTCAATTCTGGAGTAAAATATGGTCAGAGCCCGTCTGCCACGTCGAAGGTGAATGGATGAAGACTGTCGAGCGAGCATGTCAGGATATAGAGCCGATGGAGCCAGTGAACTTGACAGAGCTTGATGTTAGTTCGGCAATCCGTCGTGCCCACAATTGGAAGTCTCCCGGGGCCGACGGACTGCACAACTTCTGGCTCAAATGGCTTACTTGCTGCCATGCTCGCTTGGCAATTCAATACCAAGAAGCCATAGACCAACGACTGCTACCAGAGTTCATGACCACAGGCATCACCCACCTGCTCCATAAGACCGGTAGTACCGCGGATCCAAAAAATTACAGACCAATTACATGTTTGCCCACTATCTATAAACTACTGACATCCATTCTGACAAACAAAATAAATGTTCACGACCGCCAAAATAACATCATGTCGGCTACTCAGAATGGGTGTCGGGCTGGATCCCGCGGTACTAAGGAGCTTCTTCTCATAGATGCGACTATTTTCCAACAGGTTCGCCGCAGCAGAAAGAATCTGTCCGCCACCTGGATTGACTATAAAAAGGCATTTGATTCTGTACCCCACACATGGCTCAAGAAAGTTTTACTACTATACAAAGTTGATGAAAACATCTGTCAATTCCTGAGTGCATGTATGGAACAATGGAAAACAGTCCTCAGCCTTCCAGGTGAAAGGCAGCTTTCTGATGTGGAAGACTGCATTCATATACGGCGGGGCATCTTCCAGGGTGACAGCCTGAGCCCGCTTTGGTTCTGCTTAGCTCTGAACCCTCTCAGTTCGCTTCTGGAGAATTTGGGACTGGGCTACTTTCTGCGGAGAGGGAGCCACTCGATTTCTCACTTGTTCTATATGGATGACCTAAAAATACTGGCTAGTTCGGACTCTGAGCTGATGTCGATGCTGAAGACAACTGAAAATTTCAGCACGGACATTGGAATGGAGTTCGGGATAGACAAGTGTGCGAGCATCCATATAAAACGAGGGAGGGTCACGGCCTCCGATGGGATTCAACTCTCGGAGTCGGTGAACATTCGAGCCCTCTCTGACGAAGAAACCTACAAATATTTGGGTATGCAGGAGTGTCTTGGTATCAAGGATGCGGTCATGAAACAACACGCAAAGGCTAAATTCTATCACCGTCTCACAATAGTACTGAAAAGTCTATTGTCGGGCAGTAATAAAATCAGAGCTTACAATGGTTGGGTCATGCCCGTTCTTATATACACCTTTGGCATACTCAAATGGTCTCAGACTGAGCTGGACGCCCTGGACAGAAAGGTCAGAACGCTGATGACGACGTCCCGGATGCATCACCCACGATCATCGGTCATGAGATTGTATATCCCGCGGAAGTGTGGGGGTAGAGGTATGCTAAATGCCAAGAACCTACACAACCGCGAGGTATGCAATCTCCGTCAGTATTTTATGGAAAAGACTGATGTTTGTGAGATGCACCGCGATGTCGTCGTCAGCGATAAAGGCCTTACCCCGCTGGACATGGGAAAAGAGGACTGGCGGAAACCGGTTGTACTGAGCACCGAGGACCGCATGGAAGTATGGAAAGGCAAGGCGCTGCACGGTAGGTACTTCCGGTCTCTCACGGGACCGGATGTAGATCAACTCGCCTCCGTGCACTGGCTACGCTTCGGGGACCTCTTTGGGGAAACTGAGGGTTTTGTCTGTGCAATACAAGACGAAGTTGTCAAGACCAACAATTACAGGAGATTCATTATGAAGGATGGCACCATTGACATCTGCCGCGCCTGCCACAAACCTGGCGAATCCCTCAGACATGTAATCTCGGGTTGTTCGCAACTTGCCAACTCCGAGTATTTGCACAGGCACAACCTAGTAGCCAGGATCATCCATCAGCAACTTGCTTTGAAGTTCAACCTTGTCGGCTCGGAGGTGCCTTACTACAAGTATAACCCACAGCCAGTTCTCGAAAATGCTCACATCACGCTCTACTGGGACCGGTCGATTATCACTGATAGGACTATTATGGCTAATAGACCTGACATAGTGATAATCGACCGGGAGGCGCGGCGCGCAGCGCTCGTCGACATCACGGTGCCGCATGACGAGAACCTTGTGAAGGCAGAAAAAGACAAGATGTTAAAATACATCGATCTGTCTCACGAGGTTACCGACATGTGGCCCGTGGACTCGACGATCGTTGTGCCCATAGTCGTGTCTGCGCATGGGCTGATAGCCAAGAGCCTCGACCATCATCTCAAGAGGCTCTCGCTAGAGCCACTTGCTTGGATCAAGGGTCAGATGCAGAAGGCGGTCTTGCTCGACACCGCTCGAATTGTCCGGAGGTTTCTCTCTCTCGGGTCCGACCATCGGTAGCCTGGGTTCGCCCCGCCGCCGGTGGTGGAAATTCCATTTTGTTATTTTGTATTAATTTTAGATTTAGGTTTTATTTGTAAAATTAATATAAAAAAAGAAAAAATGTGTAAATAAACGAATGAATAATAATAAAAAGAAGAAAAGCTGTCAAGATGACATGTTTTGCAAAATCTGCCCTTAACAAGAAAATAATTTAAAAGGCAGCTGAAGGCGCCTTACCGGGCCCGCACAAAGCGCGGAACAATCACCAACGGCGCACGGCCCCGCAGTGCTGGAGTAAGCATGCGAGCCAGCACAGGAGTCGAAGCCCGGCGGCGCCTCAATAGCACAGCACATGTCAATGCATGACAGCGGCGGCTCCCGGCGTACGGCGACACGGTCGGCGCCTCAGCGGGCAGGTACAGCTGCAAGCGGCGCTGCAGGCCGTGGTCAGAACACCCAACTAGGACACCGTGCACGGAACACCACACGCCGCCCCCGACGCGTGTCTGTGCACCGGCCCAGCAGCGCATCAGACACCTCGCCCTCCCCACCCGCGCCCGCATCACCGTGCCGCCGCCGCCTGCGCCCACGAGTCGCCACTTTGATACCATCCACCGCACACCCTCCACCGACGCCCGCCGTGACGTCGTCAGAATCATCTGGCGACGACGACGACGGGCCGACGACGCCGCTCCCGTCAGAAGAACTACGACGAGGACGACGTCCACCACCGGCCGGCTTGGGGCCATCGGGGCTTCATGCTCCGCCTATAGTCCCCGCTACCGATGGTGTAGTGCGCCGTATGCGCTGGCCCTATGACCTTAATATGAAAGTCATGACGGCGTACTACAGGGCCACAGAGGGAGAAACCAACCGGACCATGTTTCGAGCAAGACTGCTTACTGAGTTTCAGGCTCTTGAACCGACAATGTCTTTTTCAGCCCAGCGTCTATCAGACCAGGTACGCGTCATCCGGACACGGAAGTTCTTGGATGACGCCGTGCTGGAACGACTGCGCCTAGATGCGCTCCCTACTACCATAGCTCCTTCTTCGCAGCCGCGCGCAGACGCTGTCTGCGCCTTGTCGGACGCGCTCCGCTCACCACACGCCCCTGTATGTGAAGTGGCGAATATAAGTGAGCTGCTGTCACAGCCACCACCTTCAGCGGAGGACGGGGGTGAGGTAGTAGTGGGAGACGTAAGTACCCAGGATGATGAGCAAATGAGAAGCGTCCTGGAGCGGGCGATTTTGGAGTTTCGATCGGTAAGCTTTGTAACTAGGCCGCGAATACCGCGCTTGCCCACAAATAGAAAAAATATGAGCATTGTGGGGACCATGAATTCCCATTTAAAACCATATATGGAATCTAGCGAGAGCCTAGTCGATACCCACTCACTCCTCTGTTGTGCGGCGATCGCCGCATGTCGAATGGCCGGTGTCAAATTCGAAAACAACAACCGCGCGAGACACACAGGCCCAACGTTGGCGGTCCCCGCTTGGCAGAGGAGAATACAGAAACGTATCGACGAGGCACGGGTCCTCATAGGGAAGCTTTGCTGCTTCAGGTCAGGAAATATGCGACCAAAAATTATGCGGTTCGTGACTAAAGTTCTAAAAGGGGTTGTAATAAGGCCCTCCCATCCCAACTTCAAGTCAGTGGTCACGGAGCGCATAGACGACCTGAAGCAGCGGATCAGCGCGTGGGCAAAGCGTATCCGCCGCTATAGAGAGCGTGTCGATCGATATCAACTGAATCGCCAGTTCCAGAGTGACCAAAGGCGGGTGTATAGAAACTGGGAGCAGCCTAAACAGCTAGTGGCAGATGAGGCTAAACCTACCAAAGCAGAAAATTATCAATTCTGGAGTAAAATATGGTCAGAGCCCGTCTGCCACGTCGAAGGTGAATGGATGAGGACTGTCGAGCGAGCATGTCAAGACATAGAGCCGATGGAGCCAGTGAACTTGACAGAGCTTGATGTTAGTTCGGCAATCCGTCGTGCCCACAATTGGAAGTCTCCCGGGGCCGACGGACTGCACAACTTCTGGCTCAAATGGCTTACTTGCTGCCATGCTCGCTTGGCAATTCAATACCAAGAAGCCATAGACCAACGAGCGCTACCAGAGTTCATGACCACAGGAATCACCCACCTGCTCCATAAAACCGGTAGTACCGCGGATCCAAAAAATTACAGACCAATTACATGTTTGCCTACTATCTATAAACTACTGACATCCATTCTGACAAACAAAATAAATGTTCACGACCGCCAAAATAACATCATGTCGGCTACTCAGAATGGATGTCGGGCTGGATCCCGCGGTACTAAGGAGCTTCTTCTCATAGATGCGACTATTTTCCAGCAGGTTCGCCGCAGCAGAAAGAATCTGTCCGCCACCTGGATTGATTATAAAAAGGCATTTGATTCTGTACCCCACACATGGCTCAAGAAAGTTTTACTAATATACAAAGTTGATGAAAACATCTGTCAATTCCTGAGTGCATGTATGGAACAATGGAAAACAGTTCTCAGCCTTCCAGGTGAAAGACAGCTTTCTGATGTGGACGACTGCATTCATATACGGCGGGGCATCTTCCAGGGTGACAGCCTGAGCCCGCTTTGGTTCTGCTTAGCTCTGAACCCTCTCAGTTCGCTTCTGGAGGATTCGGGACTGGGCTACTTTCTGCGGAGAGGGAGCCACTCGATTTCTCACTTGTTCTATATGGATGACCTAAAAATACTGGCTAGTTCGGACTCTGAGCTGATGTCGATGCTGAAGACAACTGAAAATTTCAGCACGGACATTGGAATGGAGTTCGGAATAGACAAGTGTGCGAGCATCCATATAAAACGAGGGAGGGTCATGGCCTCCGACGGGATTCAACTCTCGGAGTCGGTGAACATTCGAGCCCTCTCTGACGAAGAAACCTACAAATATTTGGGTATGCAGGAGTGCCTTGGTATCAAGGATACGGTCATGAAACAACATGCAAAGGCTAAATTCTATCACCGTCTCACAATAGTACTGAAAAGTCTATTGTCGGGCGGTAATAAAATCAGAGCCTACAACGGTTGGGTCATGCCCGTTCTTATATACACCTTTGGCATACTCAAATGGTCTCAGACTGAGCTGGACGCCCTGGACAGAAAGGTCAGAACGCTGATGACGACGTCCCGGATGCATCACCCACGATCATCGGTCATGAGATTGTATATCCCGCGGAAGTGTGGGGGTAGAGGTATGCTAAATGCCAAAAACCTACACAACCGCGAGGTATGCAATCTCCGTCAGTATTTTATGGAAAAGACTGATGTTTGTGAGATGCACCGCGATGTCGTCGTCAGTGATAAAGGCCTTACCCCGTTGGACATGGGAAAAGAGGACTGGCGGAAGCCACTTGTACTGAGCACCGAGGACCGCCTGGAAGTATGGAAAGGCAAGGCGCTGCACGGTAGGTACTTCCGGTCTCTCACGGGGCCGGATGTAGATCAACTCGCCTCCGTGCACTGGCTACGCTTCGGGGACCTCTTTGGGGAAACCGAGGGTTTTGTCTGTGCAATACAAGACGAAGTTGTCAAGACCAACAATTACAGGAGATTCATTATGAAGGATGGCACCATTGACATCTGCCGCGCCTGCCACAAACCTGGCGAATCCCTCAGACATGTAATCTCCGGTTGTTCGCAACTTGCCAACTCCGAGTATTTGCACAGGCACAACCTAGTAGCCAGGATCATCCATCAGCAACTTGCTTTGAAGTTCAACCTTGTCGGCTCGGAGGTGCCTTACTACAAGTATAACCCACAGCCAGTTCTCGAAAATGCTCACATCACGCTCTACTGGGACCGGTCGATTATCACTGATAGGACTATTATGGCTAATAGACCTGACATAGTAATCATCGACCGGGAGGCGCGGCGCGCAGCGCTCGTCGACATCACGGTGCCGCATGACGAGAACCTTGTGAAGGCAGAAAAAGACAAGATGTTAAAATACATCGATCTGTCTCATGAGGTTACCGACATGTGGCCCGTGGACTCGACGATCGTTGTGCCCATAGTCGTGTCTGCGCATGGGCTGATAGCGAAGAGCCTCGACCATCATCTCAAGAGGCTCTCACTAGAGCCACTTGCTTGGATCAAGGGTCAGATGCAGAAGGCGGTCTTGCTCGACACCGCTCGAATTGTCCGAAGGTTTCTCTCTCTCGGGTCCGACCATCGGTAGCCTGGGTTCGCCCCGCCGCCGGTGGTGGAAATTCCATTTTGTTATTTTATATTAATTTTAGATTTAAGTTTTTTATGTAAAATTAATATAAAAAAGAAATGTGTCAATAAACGAATAAATAATAATAATAATAATACTATTAATAAATACCTACCAACATTATTAAAAGAGAATATGCATATATTTCAAATAAATGAGATACTTTATACGGCGGCAATCACACTTATTGAAGAAAATAATCAAAAAATCTATACAAAATGTAACAAGCATAACAAAGGTGTACCTCTGTGGAAACAGAGAATACAGATCAAAATTGAATTGATGAGAAAAGAATTAGGACAGTTGCTTGAAATTAGCAGAGGTGTGACAAGTCGAAGACTTACATCGATTAAGAATAGGCTCTTTGAGAAATTCAATATTACATCTATTATTACTCTAGAAAACTGTATGGAAAATATAAAACAAAAAATTAAAATGTACGCTGGGAGAATAAAACGATATGAAGAAGAAAACTCAGCAAAGAATGAAAATAGATTATTTAAAGAAAATGAACATCATTTCTATAGAAAAATGTTTGATAAAGACGTAATGCCTACTGAGATGCCAACTCAAGACGAAATTGAGACATTTTGGAGTAACATTTTTAGTAAGCCAGTGCCAATTAATAGAGAAAAGAATTGGCTACAAAATATTGAAGATGAAATAAATATTCAGGCGCAGTCGCACTTTGAAAAAATTAATGAATTACAATTTATGGACAGTGTAAAACAAATAAAGAACTGGAAATCTCCTGGAATAGACAAATTGCATAATTACTATCTTAAGTATTTTACTACAGCACATCCTTACATTTTAAACAGCTTCAACAAAATTCTTAGCAATGACGAAGAAATTGATTCATGGTTTGTAACTGGTTTAGTTACATTGATCCCGAAAAACACAGATAGCAAATACGCGAAAAATTGGCGACCTATTGCATGCTTACCAACCATGTATAAATTATTAACTTCAATTCTATATGAAGAATTATATAAACACTGTCAGAAAAATGATATAATGGCGCCACATCAACGTGGCTGCAGAAAACGGTCTCGAGGATGCAAAGATCATCTGATACTCAATAAAACAATTCTAGAAGATGCTCATCAAAATAAGAAAAATTTAAATATGACCTGGATAGACTACAAAAAAGCGTATGATTCAGTTCCACATGAGTGGATCTTACATATCCTGAAAATTTATAAATGTCCAGAAAATATAATCAATCTCATAATCAAAGTCATGAGAAAATGGCAAGTCCTTATGACAGCGTCGAGTGCGAAATGCACAATTAACACAAAACCAATAAAAATCAACAGAGGCATCTACCAAGGGGACTCCCTTTCTCCATTTATATTTTGCCTCTGCCTCAATCCCTTATCTTCCATGCTGAACAAATACAATAGGACCGGATACAAACAAAAGAATGGGCAAATATTTAATCACCTAATATATATGGATGATATTAAATTGTATGCAAAAAACAAATACGAGATGGCGACACTGATTGATACAGTTGAAATATTTACAAGAAATATTGGAATGGAGTTTGGGCTAGATAAATGCAACGTATTAGAATTGAAATGCGGAAAGAGAACAAACATCGCTGGAGAGGAACACATACTGCTAGACGGAAATAAATTCTTACCCTTGGAAGATGGAAAGAAATACAAATATTTGGGAATTTGTGAAAATGGAGAAATTGACCACAATCAAGTCAAAGAAGACAAAGCAAATTTATATTTTAAAAGGACAAGAAGAATTCTAAAATCTAAACTCAACGCCAGAAATATTATTAAAGCAATTAACAGCTATGCTGCTCCAGTTTTGTTATACACATTTAATGTTATCAATTATAACGTCAGTGAGCTGAAGAAAATTGATGTTAAAACCAGAAAGCTTTTCAATATCTACCAAGCACACCAACAAAAGTCTGACGTGCAACGATTATATCTACCAGTTCACGAGGGAGGACGGGGACTACTCAATATGGAAGATTTGTATAAACGTATTACTATTAAATTTGAAATGTACATAAAAATTGGATGTGACTGCATTATGGAGACCATAAAGTCACATGACAATAGAAAGACCATTTATAGCATACAAAAAGAAGGTGAAACATTTAGAGCTGACTTGAATCTTTCGGATCCAACTGAAGATGAAAATATAATACTTAAATACCAAATACTTATCAATAAAGAAAAGTGGAAGATGAAGCCCATTCACGGTCACATATTTAACCAAATCCTGGCGCATACTAATACTGACTATCAGAAATCATTTACATGGCTTAAAAAAAATCCAACGACCCCCAAATTAGAATCCCAGATTTTTGCAATACAAGACCAGGCAATTATCACAAAACAGTTTGAAAGAGATGTACTCAAACGAGAGGTCGACGGTAAATGTCGCTTGTGCAGTGAACGTGACGAAACCGTAATGCACATTATATCAGGTTGTAAAATTTTGGTACAACCTCTGTATGTTAAAAGGCACAACAATCTCGTAAAATATGTGTATTGGTGCCTTAGAAAGAAACATCAATTTCAAACAACCAAATTTTGGTGGCAATGTCCCTTAAATGAACCACATGTAATTGAAAACGAGTCTAGCAAAATTATCTGGGAACTACCAGTAACTACCGACCTTGCAATACCGAACAATAGACCAGATTTGATATATATAGATACATTGAAAAATAAAACCTATCTCATTGATGTAACCGTGCCCTCAGATTACAACATTATGAAAAAGGAAGCAGAAAAATTATCAAAATACTATGCCCTCAAAATTGAAGTGGAAAGACTGTGGAGCACAACGTGCAAAATTATTCCTATTGTTATTGGTACCACCGGAATTATTTCAAAAACTGCACAAAAATATATAGATATTTTAAAGGCGGATATAAAGATGGAAATTTTACAGAAGCAGGCGGCTATACATAGCACAAAAATTATGTCGAAATTTATGAGTGGATATTTGGAAGAACTAAATCAAACAGAAAATCAATAGACCAGAGCTCCAAAATACTTATGTATAACATCTTAATGTACACCTTGTTCTTTTTCCTGGGAGGACCCTGGGCGGGAACAAGACGGACTGTTGGCACTAAGATGCCGGAAACTCCAAAAATTGGATGAAGAAAGTTATATATATATATAAATAAAATTTCCGAAACGAATCGCACGTTTCGCCGGCCGCAGGTCTATAGTCGGTTCGTTCTAACTCCCCCCGCGCGCTTCGAGTAGAGGAAGCATTAGCGACTGGCTAAGCGGACGCGTGAAATACAATTTTCAAGCGTCTGCCCTCGGGCCCGCCCCCGCAGTGAATAGCGAGTTACTTGCGCTCCGCTCAGCCTCTTCATTCACACAAACGGACGAGGGTTTAAATACACTTTTATGCTAGCACCACATTTAGCGTGCTTTCCGGCGCGTTACGCGCATACATGCACTACATACAAATTTCCACTTCGCGCGCCACAAAGGTAGTTAACATTATAATTTTAATGTAAAAAGGACCTAATGCGTACGCGGCGCGATTAGGCAACGTCGCACACAATACACCGCACGTCTCGTAACGTAAGTTCGATTAGCTACCGCCAGGATTGCCATACCTACGTCCGGACTTTCCAAGACAGGGCGGCTAGGCAATCTATCTTGCTTAAAGTTGTTTTACATTATACGGAGCAATTTAATTTAAAACAATATTTTCAAGAATCAGGATGTTTAGAAAGAAAAACCACCGGAAAGTGCGAGTATCGGAATGCTGAATCTGCCTGTATAATAAATAATATGTATAATTGTAATTTCGTCTCTGTGCACACCGTTTACGACTGCATTTCACATTCTCGACAAGTCGATCTAAATTCACTAATGAAATTTCGCTGATATGAAAGATCCTAGTTGTAACAATCTTAGAGGATTGTGATAAAAATTACAACTTTCAAATTATTTATTACCCCGAGGCTTCGCAAGGGGAAACCACATTTCTTTTGTTTTTCTTAGAAACTGTAATCTGTTAACTCGAAAAAAAAATTCAGTATAGAATAAGAACATAAACTTTACTGCAAACAAGAAAAATAGTACACGAAAAGAAACAAGAGGAGCGCGAAAGGCAGACTTATTTCTACAAGTGATTTGCTCCAGTAGGATCTCCGAGCTGGTGAAAAATTAATACAAATAATATTATGTACAAACACGAAATATGTCCATCTCCGTCACACTTGTGGACTAATATTCAGTGCTGTCAGCCGTCTGATTGAAATGGTGTCCATTGGTTGATTTTTTTTTTGTGTAAAATCGCACGGTTGGCTCCATCACCTACTACACCCGTGATGTCAGCCCCATAAAACCTTGGCGAACTTGGTGCCATGTCAGTGCTTAGCTCATTCTCACCTCACCCTAAACCTCATCTCCTTCTGTTTCTGAGTTCATCGGTTTCTGAGTTAATTCATAATATGTATTGTCTGAGTTTTATTTTGTATATGCTTTTATATATTTACTATTTACTATGGTTACTATATGGTTATTATATGTATGTATTATATATATATATATATATATAAATTTTTGTTTTTCTATTTTTCTATTATCTGAGACTATGTTTTGTTGCACCTACCCTGGTTTTTATATGTAAAAAATGATAGGCTGGCGGAAAATGCCATAGGCATTAAGTGCTACCATAAAAAAAAAACGTGGCCGCTACACTGAACTGATCGTGAAGCGCATACAGTTCTCCGAGTCATCGGTTAGAAATGATTGGCCCTTATAAGAATTGTTTGGGCCTTGTAGGGACGGACGGAAGCCTAAAAACGACCAAAATCTACGCAATCCTCGTCCACTATACCCCTCCGTACTGCTTCCCCGAATAGTCCTCGCAGGACCATCCCTGTAGAATGGGCCCCATCCATCGCGCGACAGGCATTCAACTCGGAACTCAGGTGAACATTCAGTGTCGCCTTTAGTGACGTGCAAACTGGACAAACCCCTTCGCATGCGATGTTATTATTTAGATCAATGATATTATAAGTTAAAAGGAGGTAGATAGGTTATCTGAGCTCCCAAGCGGCACATTAAATACAAGACCACAGTCCTGTCTGAAGTTAGTCGCCCACCAACTACGCACGCGTTCGGACCGCTAACCACGGGCCACTAACACATCGAAAATGCCGTCGTGTGTAATGAGATTCTGCACTAATTCTAATAATTTGAATAAGACTATTCGAGTCGGCGCATCACTTTATAGTTCTTCCTCTCAACTTTTCAAGGACAAGCCATGTGTGAGCACTGAATGTCATATAGATAACCTATCTTTCCTAAAATATCATTGATTTAGATAGTCACTAAAATATTGAATGAAAAATATATACCCTGAAAAGTTTCTTTCGGACAGGGCTATTCGTAAGTATGCCAAACAGAGATTATTAACTAAGAACTCGTAGGTATGCCAAACAGAGATTATTAACTAAGAACTGGGAGTGTCCTCTTTGATTTCCTGCGAATAGACCTACTAGGCGGGACAGTGCTATTCGCAGGTATGAGGTTAGAGCGTCTTGTCCTATTTGATTCTATCTATCAAAGTGAATGTTTCGGTGGTTTAAAAAAAATTACCAGGGTTAATTTAACCCTAACCTAATGTTGAGGCGGCGGATGTCGTTTTTGTATCATGCAGGTATACCTACGAATAGACACTTCCGTTTCTTTCAGGCTCTTCGTGGGTGTAATTGAACCGGATAGAACAAATTGTGACAAGTTCGAGTGCAGTTTAACTGCCATATGCCGGTGTAAAACTGTAGGTCCCTTCCCTTGCCCCTTACTAGGTGGTAGGCTCAAATTGTAGCCGACTGGGTTGGCACAACCGTACTGGATGTAAGATGGCCGCATAGCAGCGTCGGTTGTGTTCTCCTCTAGTCCAGTATAGCCAGCAATCTAGGGAAGTCTCCGGTATGGCACCTACCTTCTCGGAGGTGATATTTGCCGGTCGAAGCATGCGCTTTGGCCCCTCCGACTCAGCTACCCATACCGGATTACATTTAAAAAAATGAATGCTCAATAAACAATAAAAAATCGGTCAAGTGCGAGCTTTACTCGCGCACGGATGGTTCCGTAGTTCCGATATATACCATACCTGTCAAAAAACCATATCCGTCTATCTTTTGTCTGTCTGAGATACAAATTACCTGTGGCGCCATCTATTATTTAATAGCGCGAATATGTACTAATATATTCTGAGCACGTTTCCTGTATGGGGACCCCCCATTCATTTTACTTTAAACTTTATTTTTACATTTGTTGGCATATCCGCCATATAATAAGACATCTGGTAAAATTTCAACCGGCTACCTATTACTGTTCAAAAGATACAGCACTTGAACGGACGGACGGACGGACGGACAGACAGACAGACGACGTAGGCAATAGGCTTTCGTATGGATACAGAACTCAACAAACTAAACGTGTTTCCGTAGTTGGCTTATTGTGAAAATTTTAAGATTTTGAAATTAAGAAGTTTAACAAAACCTACAATTTATAAAAAATATGACCACGTATACAGAATTTAAAACGAAAATATACTACATATTTAATAACATTACAGAAATGTTCACAATAAGTCGGTCGAAACGGCTATGTAAATAGTTTGTGTTTTCCGTCCAGTTCAGTGTAGCCGGCACGACCGAAGGGAAGCACTGACGTGGCACCAAGTTCACCCGGTGTTATGGGCTGACATCACGGATGTTGTAGGTGATGTAGCCAACCGTGTCAGTCTCCATAAAAAAAAAAAAGTCATCTACGGATACGCGAATAGTCGGAATCTCGCAAGCGTCGTGTAGCTCTTAAATAGTTATCTTTTGATACTTACACGTGAAAGTTAATAATTCTACCGTTCCTCAGTTGTATTTACCACGTCAACGAACGTCATATCCGCTGAAAGAATTTGAAGTTCGGAGGCCAGTCTACACTTTCCGTCGTTCTTCGACCGGCTTTCATTGTGCGAGGCGGATCTTTCTTTGGGGTTAAAAATTACCCCTAACGCGGTCACTTAAGTCGGGGTATGTACATTTACTTGATTTTCTTCTTTCTTCTCTGTCTATGCGCTTTGTTGACTGTTCAACGGTATATTTGTATATATAGGGTGTTACGTTGACCATGTCATTAACGTCGGGAGGGTTACATAGACACTCAAATAAACACGTTACGCAAAAAAAATATATGTTTATAGTATTACTTTTCGAGAAATTTAACAAAACATGTTAGCTACCTAAACATTAACCTGTGTGTAACAGTAGGTAACTTGCATTGTACGGGGTCAATGACCGTACTATGTTCAAACGCAGAACAGCTGTTTGTTGTAAGTGATAATGATTGGTTTTTACAGCTACTTATTTGATTAAATTTTTTTGTTAGGAGAAAAAATGCTCCTATAAACATATGTTTTTTTCTTACGTAAAGTGTTTATTTCAGTGTGTATGTAACCCTCCCGAAGTTAATGACATGGTCAGCGAAACACCTATATATATTATCCTCTGGGACCTTGTTATATTTAGGTAATGTTTCTTCGCTTAAAATGGCAAGAGGCTACCCATTTTTAGACATAGGTAATCAAATTCACAAAATTCACATCATAAAAAAAAATACAATAATACAGTTCCATCAAAAGAATTGGTCACGTAAAATTAAATCAAATTCATAAAACATTAGAGTCAGGGATCACCAAATAGTTTAATTGGGGGTCCGTTTAAAAAAATATATATCTGTCCCGGTCCGTTTGGTAGATGATGACTAGCAACCAAGATTTAAAGTGTAAAGTATATAAAACGAAAAGAAATACGAAAATAGTTTTTATTAGGGATACTTCTAATTAAAAAATACCAAAGTACGTACCTAATATTAATGAGAAAAATTGCTTTTTTTATTCTGAACAATTCAGACTAATTAAAAAATAACAAATTAAGTACCTAATATTAATGCGAGAAATGGCATTTTTTACTCTGAACAATTCACAATTTTTTTTATTAAGGATACATCTAATTAAAAAATAACATTAATAAAAAAAAATCTAACTAAATACCTAATATTAATGCGAAAAATGGCAAGCTATTGCCATTAAATCGTTGCTCACGCACGACAGTATGTGAGTGATTGATCAGTCGCGCGGTCGCCAGCGTTGCCATATATACAGGGTGTCCCATAAACCGACGATAATCCTTTAACAGGAGATAGGGCTGCTAATTACCTCTCAGAATATCTAATTTTAGGTTTAGTAAAAATGGCTTAGTTTTTGAGATATTGTCATTTTTGTAAAAATCCAAAATTTTCTCCCTCAGCTCATTTTTTTAAAGGCCACGAGTACAAATGTAAGATTTTCTTAAATCTAGTTTTTGTCAAATATTCCCGAAAAGTAAGGCTTTCACACGGTATAATTTTTTTTTTTTTATGTTTAATCCTGTTTAGCTGAAAAACTACTTAAGAGCCACATTTTAAAAAATTTCAGCCTCATCCTTTGAGTTTGGCCCTTCGCGGTGAAAAAAAAAATTACTACACTAAAGTGGCATTATGCAAAAAAAATACGCCCTTCTAATGTAGTTTTTAAAATGGTACATCACTTACCGCTTGGCCCAATAATTTATGAGATATTGTTATTTAACTGCAAAAAGACCTCGGAATTTGATAACTGTTCTACCAACTACGAATTGGAATAAAATAAACATTTGAAGTAATTGGTCTTTATTAACTTGTTAAAGTAGAGGTTCAAATTGTTTACCACCTGCACAAATGCTAGCTCGACATCTTCTCACAAATGCCCGGTTGATGCGTCGAGCAAGTACTCGATGCAAGTGCAGATACGTCCACCTCCGATCCATCTGTGGGGATATGCTTGGTCTAAAAAAATACGCACTTCTCTAGCGTAATGGGTTGGGAGCCATCATTTTGCAACCACCTCCGTATGGCCAATAGGTACATCTTCTAAAAGGCTCTGAAGCTCCTGTTTCAGAAACTCAAGATAATTCGCCCGTTTAAAGTCTCTACTATTCAACGGACGTCTTCTTGCCTCCTAGCCACTTGCATCCCCACAGATAGACCGGACGTCTAGATCTAGCCTCTAGATCATCGGATTTAAATCCGTTAGATCTTTATTATTGGGGCTATTTAAAAGAAAAAGTTTACGGGAAACCGGTGGAAAACTTGATAGAGCTCAAAGAAAGAATTACAGAAAGTTTTTTTTATGTAAACTGACATGGTTGGCTACATCACCTACAACATCCGTGATGTCAGCCCATAACACCGGGTGAACTTGGTGCCACGTCAGTGCTTCCCTTCGGTCGTGCCGACTATAGTCAACTGGACGGAAAACACAAACTATTTACATAGCATAGGTGGACGTATCTGCACTTGCATCGAGTACATGCTCGACGCATCAACCGGGCATTTGTGAGAAGATGTCGAGCTAGCATTTGTGCAGGTGGTAAACAATTTGAACATCTACTTTAACAGGTTAATAAAGACCAATTTACTTCAAGTGTTTATTTTATTCCAATTCGTAGTTGGTAGAACAGTTATCAAATTCCGAGGTCTTTTTGCAGTTAAATAACCATATCTCATAAATTATTGGGCAAAGCGGTAAGTGATGTACCATTTTAAAAACTACATTAGATGGGCGTATTTTTTTTGCATAATGCCACTTTAGTGTAGTAATTTTTTTTTTCACCGCGAAGGGCCAAACTCAAAGGATGAGGCTGAAATTTTTTTAACATGTGGCTCTTAAGTCGTTTTGCAGCTAAACAGGATTAAACATAAAAAAATAAATTATACCGTGTGAAAGCCTTACTTTTCGGGAATATTTGACAAAAACTAGATTTAAGAAAATCTTACATTTGTACTCGTGGCATTTAAAAAAATGAGCTGAGGGAGAAAATTTTGGATTTTTACAAAAATGACAATATCTCAAAAACTAAGCCATTTTTACTAAACCTAAAATTAGATATTTTGAGAGGTAATTAGCAGCCCTATCTCCTGTTAAAGGATTATCGTCGGTTTCTGGGACACCCTGTATACGGATTTTTTCCAGATTTTTTTTGATATTCTTAAACTCTTCTGGGTCCGCAAAAAATGGGTCGGCGGTCCGGATCCGGACCGCGGTCCGCCATTTGGTGACCCCTGCATTAGAGCATCAATATATTTGTTAAGAAAGGGAATAAAAGTAAAATGTATGACCTATGTGACACGACCACAAATTTTCAATACAATAAATACGTCGAGCTATTCTATCTGCTCCCTATGCTGCATTTCGTGTATTTTAAAGTCACACATTCCGTCGCACAAATTCCAGGCACACAGATTACGGTACACCGTGTCGTTTTCAACATGGCCTCCTAACTGCGACCACAGGTAATATAATATTGCGACACCGCGGCGCACGCCGCCACCGATAGCGTCAAACAAAACAAGCTGCTGTAATTTCTGTTTTTGACGTGAGTTTGATGAAACGTCTTTATCCTGTTACCGGAGGTTTTTTACAAAAAGTTGCGTCACGAAACTTATGTACTTAGATCTCGAAAACGATAAGTGTTACAGGAAGGTGAGGCATATCGTCCTAAAGGTAGTTCTTCCGACTTGCTAAGACAACATACCCGAGAGTCGTAGATCAAGCCCTTCTATAAATATAGCACTTAGAAAAAAGGCTTCGAAAATCAATAAATGCTTATAACTCCTAAACTCCGGAACACTTGAATCGGTTCAGTCGTAATTCGGAAAAAAAAGGAAAAGCGCTTGATGGCATATCTCGGAAACTACTGATCCATGATTATTCATCCGCTGGAGAAAATGATAGGCCTCGATGAGATTTTTTAATTGTTTTTTTGTTTAAATTATTGTCTTCGGAACTGAACCAACACTAAAAATTTTCACTTCGTAGGATAAGAGGAAGTGGTTCTAATTTGGCTTCCAAGAATTATTGACCCTCACATACTAACAAACCAACATACAGGGCAAGTTAACCTACATTTACAAGTTTACATTTACAAGTTAACCTACATTTAATTGCTCTAATTATAATACTGATCCATTTTTATTTCAAAACTACTGCTCTCAAACTAAGTACTCGTATCGTGGGACAAGCAAGGATAGGTATCGATGAGATCTTCATCAAATTTACGAATCTGCGGCCGTGTCTCCGACACAGCCCACTCGTTTTTTTTTTTAATTCGCCCGTGTGTCATCCACTCGCACATGAAATCTAACACGTACCTTATTATTATACGCCAAAATCTAGGTCTATGACGAAGGGAGCATTCAAAAGAAATGCGATATTGTGATATGTCTATTTAAATATATTAATATGAAATACTTCACCGTCTCTGTGCGCACATTCGGACAGGTGTGACAAGGGTTAGGCCAAGAGGCATTAGTGACACAAGTTTTCTTCTTTAGCTCCTCCCGTGATATATGATTTCTAAAAATAACTCGCAATTACATCGAGATATATTTATGGGTGAATCTCATATTCAGCGATTTGGCTCCATACATGTGTTGTCCACGTGAAAAATATTTAATAATGTATATTTTTTCTATTTGAATGTTTTAAGTACCCTATATTCCTCTTATTGACAAGTGCTCCGGAAGATGAATGCAGGTTTTATAATTTTAAAAGGGCCCAGGGGAAAATTTGCATCCAGGGGAATGACGTTACTTGCAGGGGAATGATTTTTGAGAGCAGGGGAATGATTTTGGACATTACAATGACAAACATATTGGAAATGTGCAAATAAAAGAAAGAGTTTATTACATTTGTTTACACGTTTATTTATTTAAAAGAAAGAATTGTATTACAAAATTACACAAATTAAAGATTTACTTCACTTATTTGTCTTTTTCTTGCCAAAATAAAGCACACCACTAAAAAAACTGTTTTTATCTAAAGAAATCAAAAGATATACTAAAATAAGGATAATAAAAGAATTCATCAATGTAAAAAGTATTTTACATCAACATACTTTTTTTCTTAACAACACAAAAAACTTACCTATTCTGTTTTAAGAGCACGTGTTTTAAGTTAAAACGAAACATGGGTTCTAGGAAAATAGACAATAAAGAATCAAGTAACAACTTTCAGTAATCATAGTATCTAGGTAATTTTATTGTTCAAAGACATCAATAGATTTTTGAAACTTATAGTACACATATGTATGGGGCATGGCAGGGGAATGATGCCAGGGTAATGACGATTTTGACATTAATTAACATTTTGGCCATTGAGTTTTAAACATAACCTCTTTTACATGTTAAATAGGGAATCAGGGTTGCATGAATAATTAAATAGCTATAATCATAACTTTTATATAACAAATAAAACGGAAAATCCATTTACCTGGGGGATGACGCCATTTACTTGCACAACACACAGCATTACAGCTTCAAATGCCCAAACCAACTGAACGAACTGCAACAGGTTCAAACTCGCTAGACTGATGCTAACTTCACTCCACAACTGTGGGCAACTTAGCCATATTTAGTCTCTGCCTAGATCATTTCGCGGAAAATTCAAATTTAGCTTTGACCAGGGGGATGACGGTGATTGGTCGGGGACACACAAAACGTATTTTTTTCAAATAAATTAGGTAAGTAATGCGATTTTGAACAACATAATTTGTTTTAATAAAGATCTAGGAAGAGATTATGTGTAAAATCCGAGAATTTTGAAGTCCATACATTTTTTTATTTCAGATTTTGTATCAAAATCTGGGACAGGGACACCCCAGGAGGGGAATGATGTTTTCAATGTTCAAGTGGTTTTTTATTAGGAATAAAAAAGCTTATGTTCATTATACCAATTGTTCCAATGAATTTAACACTTCATTAGTCTTACATAAATAATTAGTTCTCTACTTAAATTTCTGGGAATTCGCGAAGACACGATTTATCACTTGAAAATGATATTCACCCTTATAGAGGATTTTATATAAATATATTCCCTTGCCCCTTACTAGGTTGTAGGCTCCAATTGTAGCCGACTGGGTTTGTACCACCGTACTAGATGCAAGATGGCCGCATGGCAGCCCCTCGGTTGTGTTCTCCTCTAGTCCAGTATGTGCTTCGGAGCATGTGCTTTGGCCCCTCCGACTCAGCCTCGTACCAGATGTTATGCTGCAAGCACTCGGCCGAATTACTGCACAACACCGACCAACACGTTTAGCAAAGCGGCAAGTGAAGTACGAAGACAGTTCCTCCATGACTTTGGAAGAACCGTGCCAAGTTGACAGTTAGCTACCTGTCGCCCTTTAGCGTGACATAGATAAAAATTAAAGTTAATCGGCGGAAATACTTTTATTTCCCCACAAAACCATTTTACCGAAACCAACACGACATAATCACGAGAGATACAAAGGCGAATTTATGCCTTATAGAGATTCCGGCCAAAATCTTTGAATGCTCGAGAGTTGCTTATATCTACTGAAATATACGTAGAAAGTTTGCAAAATGCAAAAGAATAAATTAATAATGTACCCGGTTTTACCTACGGAACCCTAGAGACTGCTCCCTCCATCTACCGTCACCGCCGCTGAGGCGTTCGAAGCTCCGGGATTTTATCTAAACAGCCCTAGGTCGAGAAAGGGACTCCCCCTTTTGATCGCCGACCCGTCCAAATAAACATATTTCTTCGTAAAATAACTTTTTTGCACTGCCGGCGAATCGGCGGCAGCGGGCCGCGTTTGTGTGACCCCAAAAATATCATTACCGGAAAAATCCGGTGGAGTTATTTTGGTCCGAGATGTCATATTAGGCAACAAACATTGCATGTCAACACAAATATAAATTTTAGTTGATGGTGGGTTTATGTCAAAATATCCCTCACATAGGACATAGCATCTCGGCAATACAAGAGAATACCCTTTTGACGGTTCCGTAAAAGAGGAAAAAAACTGAACCCTTATAGGATCTCTTATTTTTTTTTTTTTTTATGGAAACTGACACGGTTAGCTACATCACCTACAACATCCGCGATGTCAGCCCATAACACCGGGTGAACTTGGTGCCACGTCAGCCTTCCCTTCGGTCGTGTCGGCTACACTGAACTGGACGGAAAACACAAACTATTTACATAGCCGTTTCGACCGACCTTTCATTCAGTGCGGTGGTACCAACCCGGGCGGGTTAAACCCTACCACCTAGTAATATAAGAAGGGAGTCATATCCCTTAGTCGCCTTTTACGACATACACGGGGAGAGATGCAGTGGGGCTATTCTTTTAAAGTACCGGCCCCACACGGTACAAAAGCAGTCCTTCTGTCTGTCTGTCTGTCTGTATGTCTGCTAAGACCATTTTTTTATTTATTAAAGAAAGGCATATATCTAATTATAAAACTAACAGACAGTGTCAAACGTTAATGCAAATTAAAGGTTTTCCTAATTTAGTAAATAGGTAATAAATTAATTTTAAAACAAACTTAAGTTGTATAATATACAAGCTGTGCCCGCGGCTCCGCCCGCTCGCATATTTCACTTCTCTGCTAACCTCATAAGCTATTTAGCGTGATAGTAAGTAGCCTATAGTTGATGGAAAGAATCAAGCTATCCGTAGATTTTTTAAAAATAAAATCGGTTCAGTGGTTCTCGAGTTATAAGCGGACAGACAGACATACACTCAGACACTCAGACACTCAGACACTCAGACAGAAAGCAGACGTTGGATTTTATTATAGGTAAGGAAGGCAAGTTCTTAGATTGAGTGCAGCTAGTCACATATTTTTATAAAGATAAAAACAGAGAATGACGAAAGATAGACCTAGAAGCAAAGAAAAGAAAAGTTAAATTACATAGTGCAAACTCTAAAGTAAAATAATAAAATAATAAAAACGGGACAATTATGTGACGGCCCGGAACCCTCGGTGCGCGAGTCCGACTCGCACTTGGCCGATTTTTGTATCAGTAGATATTATTGTGAGAAAAACGTACGTAGAACAGTAAATTCATTTAAGAAAAAAGGAAATAATAATATTTAAAAAATACAGTTTCATATCGTCGAAAAATATTTCACCAACTCGGACAAGGTCAACGGTACAGGATCGGCAATCCTCTTAGTGACATTCGTAACTTTTGAGCTCAAAAATCAAACCTCACCCCGGCAGATATTACTCCGCAAACCCTTTCTTCCATCGAACAAAGGAAACCTCCATTTAAATATGGAAAACGGCGCATTTCCAAAGCCTAGTTCCGCTCAGAAACCTACAACGCGAAAACTCAATTAAAGTAACAATAAAGGAGAGAGAATAAAAAGTAAGCACTTCGCTAATAGGCATCGAGTTCGGACAATAATACCTAAAGGCGTAATGAAGAAGTGTTTTAACGGTGTACCCGAGCGAGGAAAGGGAAGGGAGAAGGATCGCTCGAGATCTTAAGCAGATCTTAAGCGCGGTCAGAACTTGGATGGGTGACCGTTCCACCGTTGGAGGCTGACCGTGGTTCGGGTTCCACTCCATACTTTACCTTACACGGTGGTAGGGTTAACCCGCCCGCGTTGGTACCAACGCACTGAATGAAAGGTCGGTCGAAGAGGCTATGTGAATAGTTCGTGTTTTGCAGTCCAGTTCAGTGTAGCCGGTACGACCAAAGGGAAGCACTGACGTGGCATCTAGCTCACCAAGGAGTTGACATCACGGATGTTATACATGATGGTACCAAGCGTAATTACGCAGTTTTTACTGTTAAAACACAGAGGTGTATCAAGATTTGGCAAGTGGAGATCCGTTGTCTCTGCCGTATGACCCTAACGGTCAAAAGGCGTGACGTTTATGAATGTACTAGCTCTTTCCCGCGGCATCGCTCGCGTGAAATTCGTATTTAAAAAGAAGAAAGTAAGTAAGCCCGCTATACCGTACCTTTTTTTTCGGCGCTCGGAACAATTCGGTTTGTATGAGAGCCACATCTTAGCATAACCAGATTTGAATTTTATTTATCCTATCCTGCTATTTAGCCTATCCTGTGTCCCGTAAAGTTAAATGGACTTGTACTAAGTTTCATTGATTTCGAACGATCGGTTTAAGAGTTATGGTGGAACATTCAAACATACATACATACAGAAAATATTTCTAAAAATCGTCAATTTAGTTTTAGTATCATACATAATATAGTCTACAAACGCAGTATCTCATAAAACAAAGTAAATTACTCCATAACCATCCCTTACAGATTTATTATTAGTATTGGTTGATGTAGATATAAAAAAAAATCATATATGTTGTCCATAAGACTTTCTGACACAGAGCTTTTCCCTTCTAATGATGTATTAGGATACGTTGCCCTCGATCGCGCATTCCAAATTCAAACCGCAAATATCCACACTAAAACCACATTAGATAAACGCTCATCAAAGGTACCCACATAAAAGGGCATCTCCATCAAATCGCCATAAAATTATTCATTACATATGTATCGTTAGTTTTAAGGTACTATGTATGCGGGACATAGGTTAGGTGATGTAAATAAAATGGATGGTGGGGGCACGGGGCGGCCGTGCCCGCAGATACTCTGATACGTGTTGTCCGTATATTCACCAAGAGGAGACTGGCTTCTATACTTCGAGTGTACACCAGAGGGGTGTGCGGAGGGCGGTCGGTCGAGTCGCATTCACACTAGTGCACATATGCATTTTTTCTAGAGAGTGGAAACTGACACGGTTGGCTACTTCACCTACAACATCCGTGACTACATATGTAAGCCTCGGTAGCTCAGTGGTGCGGTCGGTCGACTGTTGTTAAGCAACCCTGAGCGCCGTCAGTACTTGGATGGGTGAGCGCTTGACCGTTGGAGGCTGACCGTCCACGTAAAACTGTAGGCCCCTTCCCTTCTTTCTTAGCTTAGGGCTCATACACATAAACACGATACGACACGTCGCGTCTCGTGCTACGAACGACGCCGCGACGATGACGTCTCGTATCGTGTGAGGCCTAACTCGCGTATTTTTTAAAGAAGTATTTCTTTCTTAAAATATTGACAAAAAGAGGGAGCGGGTAGGAGAGGGGTCGGAGGGCCCTAAGATGTAAGATATTATGTGTAAGAGCCCTAAGAGGCCGAGAATTCTTAGGCCTCTTACATGTAAACACGATACGACGTCGCGTCGTAGCACGACGTGTTTATGTGGCCCTTACTATGTGGTAGGGTTTATCCCGCCCGGGTTGATACCACCGCACTGAATGAAATGTCGTCGGTCGAAACGGCTGTGTAAAATTAAATAGTTCCATGTTTTCCGTCCAGTTCAGTGTACTAGCCGACATGAAATGAAGGGACGCACTGATGTGGCACCTAGTTCACCCGGTGTTATGGGCTGACCAACCGTGTCAGTTTCCATTAAAACAAAGAAAAAAGAAAAAGCGGTCATTTGGCGGTTAAAGTGAGACTGTTCATACATTTGACAGATGTTAAAGCTGAAGGAGGTGAAATCCGCCCTCAGACAGTCTTTGAGGAAATATTATATAGAGTTATCGCTCCGAATAAATATACAGAGAAGCGGTCTTCCAGCGGCTGAGGTATGGGGTAAGGTAGCGGGGAAGCGGAGCGCAGAGTCGAGCGGAAGAGGGGAGCGCGCGCGGGGCGGGAAGCGTGCGGGAGAGAGGCAAGGGGTAGGAAGAACGATTGCACTCGTGCGTCGGTGTGCATATTGTCTTTTCATTCTAACACTTCATCTCCAAATTCGCCATCGCACCTTCGCATCGACGAAGATGTGTAAATGTATTAGTTTAAAGTAGGCGAGGCGCGATCGCAGCAGGCAGGCGACGACTGCGCGCTGCGGCCTCTCGCGCTCGACTAAGGGACTTGAGGATCGTGAACCGCAACTCGGTGGAACATGTTAGTTGGCCGAGTGATTTATCTAGTACGCTAGTACATAATATATCTTTCCAGACAGTCGATCACTTTCCCACGGAACCCTAAGAACACATGTTTAAGGTTTAAGGGCACGACGACGACGCGGACAAATAAAAACGTTGTTACATCTCATAATTGCCGGTTGACCACACATTAGGCTAATGCGAGGACAGTGCGCGAAATTATACAATTTGTTGTGGAACCAACTCATGGTAATCCGTCCGCCACAAAGCCACTTCATTTCTTTTTTTTTCTCTTTTTTTTATGCAATCCGGTATGGGTAGCTGAGTCGCAGGGGCCAAAGCGCATGCTCCGACCAGCCAATATCACCTCCGAGAAGGTAGGTGCTATACCGGAGACTTCCCTGGATTGCTGGCTATAATGGAATAGGAGGAGAACACAGCCGAGGCTGCTATGCGGCCATCTTACATCCAGTACGGTGGTACCAACCCAGTCGGCTACAATTTGAGCCTACCACCTAGTAAGGGGCAAGGGAAGGGGCCTACAGTTTTACACCGGTTCCGAACGGTGAAGCAGCATACATGAAGTTATCGTACATGGGTTTGTGTCAAGACTCTCAATATTATAAAATGCAACGTCAGCCTACCTGTCGCGGTGTTGCGCTCTTGATCTTAAGGTTCGGGGTTCGAATCCCGCCGATATGCACCAATGAGTTTTTCACATGGAAAAATCTACGTGCATACCTTATGTCTTACCATACCATACCATACATACTCGTACATTAAATCTTTATTTCTTATTCCTTCTTTATTCAATACCTCATGCATGACATTACACATGACATTGCATACGACCGAATTTCCATGGGCGTCGTTAGACACCTTATGGGTGGCTCGGGGACATATGTCGCGCTGTCAATAAAAAAAATTACACTCGCCTTTGTATCCCATGTATTTAATTGTATGCAATAAATAATATTTTTCACGTAATTTTTTTTTTCTAAAACACATGCTCTACCACGAGACGATTCCGGAACGATTAATTTCCCAATTCTATAAAACTATCTCACGCCGTCCAAACTCCAAACGCGCAGGTCTTCGCCCTAATTGCCACGAGATGGTGCTGAAGCGAAACATTTACGCCGGGGATTATGGTGTCATTACGCGCTGTGTCGTTGTAGCGAATGTAATGGCGGAAGTTAAATTTTGTTGCTTTATAAGCATTGTCATTACGCAGGCACTAGTGCGCTCATCCTGGAGGTTCGCAGTTCGAAACCCGACGTACAAGTCCGCTGTAAATGTGGCGACCTAAGTAGAGTAAGCAAGGCGAGAAATTGACTAGTCCAGCAAGTGAAAAGTAAATACTATTAATGATGAGCACAAAGGCGAAATTACAAATGTATGTCTATCTCTATCATACTTTGTGGACGTACACGACGTATCAGTACTAATAATAAATATTGTACTCTTAAGATATGGGGATGAAGTAAGTTATTTTGTTTTATGAGATACTGCGTCCGTAGAGAGTCTACGTGTGTATGTATGTGTGTTCCTCCATAACTCTTAAACCGAACATCCGAATTCGATTAAACTTAGTACACGCACATTTAACAGCTATACGTGACACAGAGTAGGCAAGTAATAAAATTCAGTTCCGGTTACGCTGAGATGTGGGTCTCATACAAACCGAATTGTTCCGCGCGTCAAACGCAGGAACGGAGCTCGGCCTTCTTTCTTACTTAATTACTTTCTTCTTTTTAAATACGAATTTCATGTGAGCGAAGCCGCGGGCAATGCTATATTTAATAATGGGCCGCGCCGTGCTGCGAGCTAATAAGCCTGCACGTTATGAACTCTGATGCAAACTGAGTGCATTTGCAGATTATATTAGGCACTTCTTGGTGACTATTATAGTTCTTCCTGCTTGGAGTACTGCTCGCACTTGTGGGATGGCTCGGCTAAATATCAGATTGCGCCTATAGACTCGATCCAGCGTCGAGCCGTGCGACTAGCGGGTGACCCCGAAGTGTCCCGCGATCTAGAACCACTGCAACTAGGCATGTCGCCGCCGCCCTAAGTGTGTTCTGTTGCTTATTCCCCATGGAATGGAAACATGCTCGGAGGAGCTGTTTGGCGTTATCCCGTCGTCCCCTTTCCACTTCCGCGCAAAGTGCACTGGGGAGGGATTTCATCACTACACGTTGAACTACCGCGGATGCGTACGGATCGGTTCGGATCGGACCTACTGCATCATGGCTAAGAGCAAGGCTCTTCTTTTCCTCCTATTAGGGTAGATTTCACGAAATTTGGCTAAATTTATCTGCTGGTTAACTTCAGTCAACTATATGAGAAATGTCACTTAACCGACACATAAATGTTAAGAGACTTAACTAAAGGTGGTATTAAGTACAATAATTATTAAATTAGTTATTAAAGTACAATTTCCAGATCAGGCACGTGCTCAAAAAGGGGCAAGTGCGTAGTACCCGTAGGTAACCGACGAGCATAATATGAAGAACATTATGAGAGTGGAAGAGGCGGCAGATGTGTGTCAGGTTCGTGGCACGTGGAGATCCATTGTCTCTGCCTACCCCACCGGGAAACAGGCGTGACGCTATGTATGTATGTATGTTAGTACAATTTCTATCTCTAACTCTAGCAGAGACACCATCGTTGATATTAACTATATTTACACAGTTTGCTATTTGAAGTTTTTATTCCCTCTAATTTTACATTATAGCTCTGATCTTGCAGGTCCAATCTGCGCGAGTGTTTTTGTGTGTTGACCTTTTAATTTATACTCCACGCTCTCGTTAAATTTTTACACGCCCGTCGACCCTCTCGTCAGGTTAATTTCGCTTCTACCGCACCTCCTCTGGAAGCCGGAAGCGGTCGCTTCCCACTCCGGATGTCGGAGTCCGATATCTCTGGGTCGGGTGCGGTGGCGTATCTGGGATTAGCGCCACCGTGGGCTGCTTGAAATTCGCCCCCCCCCCCCCCCCCCCCTTCCAACTGAATCAAGCATTAACTATGTGTGAGGAAAAATAAAAGAATATGAAAAACTGCTAGTTACACATGGGTTCACCAACTGCGGTAGTGCGGAATTCTGTGCACTATTTTAGTCTTGTCAGGCAGTCAGTCCAGTGTCCAGTCGACAATGTGCCGTGTTTTTTTTTTTAAGACGTCATTCTATTTTCAAAGCGTTCATTACTACGGAGCGCACGCAGAGCAATCGCCGATGGCTCGTTCGAAAATAGTTTCGAACACATCAATAAGTTTACGCCTGTTCTCCAACCGGGTAAGCAGAAATAACAGATCTCTCAGAGAGTTTTAATCTTCGACACAATATATTTATGTATCTATATTTACCCCTGCTATAGTGCCACCAGGAAGTTATGAGGCGTGGGGAATATGCAAAACTGTCTACATTCCTAAGAAGGGACGTGAACTTTCGGTCGAAAATTTGTCGATAATAGTACGACTTAATAACCTAAATTATCGACAAGCTTTCGATTGAAAGTTCACGTCCCTTCTTAGGAATGCAGACAATTTTGCATATTTCCCACGCCTCATAACTTCCTGGTGGCACTATATCTGTTGAATTCGCCCCCCGATATTTCTCCACGCCGCCGGAGCCCAAATACTGCACGCTGAATTACGCCTCTGGTCACAAAGTATCAACTCAGGGCAGAGAACAAAATGTAAATGCTGCATGAGAACAATGCTAATGAGCTCTGTCGCGCGAAATTTGCTTTAATGCCCTTAATCTTTTGGCTTTTACGGCAATCACAATGCCGGAATCAGGATGGTTGGATGTCGCGCCGCCGCATTGGATTTCGAGAGTGAAGCAAAAATGGAATTATCACTAAGATCCTTATCTATCAAACAAATGGATATAGGTTCAGTGTTAAAATCAGACAAAGCCAACACTGCACAATGTGGTGGCTGGAAATTAAGGCGGAAATAAGACTCAAACCGTGCTACTCGAGCACTGATGATTGAAACACGAAGGTGCGAGATTCATTCTACTCGTGCGGTGGCTGATACGTCGCGGCGACGATGAACGTTTGCGCGAAAATCACACTATATATTAAATTTCACGTGTTGGAAAGAAGAAAAAAAAATAGTTTTTTAACTACGATTGTAGGGAAAAATATTATCTATATTTCTATGAGGGTCTTGTCTTGTATTGAACCAATTTGTGCTTCTCAAGAGAATTTAACTTGAAAGTACAATTTTTGTACTCTTCGTTATTTTTTGAGGATTTATTTAACACCTATCCAAAGTAGTAAAATATATTTTTTTTAGCTATGTTTGTTAATTAAAGACCAATACATAACAAAATATGTTTTATTTATCTTTACCAATAGCTCAACAATTTCGTTTAAAGTTGACCTTTTGAGTCTTATTTGCGCCTTAAGACAACGGTATGGTTTCCAACAGACCGCAGCAGTGACAGTTGCCCGCCTCCGTCTCTGGGTGGTGCGATGGATCGACCGCCGTTCGTCTTCATGGGGGAAAAGGTTGCTACGGTCCTTTGTGTTCTCCGGTTTTATTTATTCGTAATTTGTATGGAGCGTCGCTCTGAAGGGCATGAAGGGGCTTAACGGTTTAGGTGAGAGCGTTGAGAAAAATCCTTTACACTTTTTTAAAAGACTTACTTATATATGTACCGTGTGGGGCCGGCACTTAAAAATTATAGCCTCACCGCATCTCTCCCCGTGCATATCGTAAAAGGAGACTAAGGGATAAAGACAAGATATTATCTTGTCCGAATACTGTGCGAAACGTGCGTGGTCGGTGTTGTGCTCTAATTTACCCGAGCATTGCAGCACAACACCGATTACTTTGCTTATCCTTATTGCCACGATGCGGCTTGTCGTATTTTTTTTTTATGTAATCCGGTATGGGTGGCTGAGTCGGAGAGGCCAGAGCGCATGCTCCGACTAGCCATTATCACCTCCGAGAAGGTAGGTGCCATACCGGAGGCTTCCCTGGATTGCTGGCTATACTGGACTAGAGCAGGACACAACTGATGCTGCTATGCGGCCATCTTTTTTTTTTTTTTTTATGAAAATTGACACGGTTTGCTACATCACCTAAACTAGGTGCTATGTCAGTGCTTCCCTTCAATTCGCGCCGGCTACACTGAACTGGACGGAAAACACGAACTATTTACATAGCCGTTTCGACCGACGTTTCGCTCAGTGCGGTGGTACCAACCCGGCCGGGATAAACCCTACCACCTAGTAAGGTAAGATCTTACATCCAGTACGGTGGTACCAACCCAGTCGGCTACAATTGTTGTATGTATGTATGTATGCCGTAGTGAAGCAACACAGACGTAAGTCTAGTGCTTTACCTCGAGCTACAAAATACAAAATTAAAAAATAATAAAAATAGGATAGGGAAGTGAAAGTGTAAACAGGTTGCAACATTACTTATTGTTACATTTTTTTTAATGTAAACCAACATGGGTGGCTGTGTCGAGAGACCAATGGTACAGTTGACAGAGCCAAAAACCCCTCTCCTCGCGAAACCACGCTCAGTGAGGCGCCATGCCAGCAGATTTGCGGACTGTTGCTAGGCTGTCTAGCCCGTTGATACGAGGTTTGAAGACACCCAGGTTAAAGGATTCGGGAAACACACTCGCCGGGAGACAGTTCCACACCCTAGCGGTGCGACAAAGGAACGATTTTGAGAACCGATGGGTTCTCAAAAGCCCAATGTCAACAACAAAAGGGTGCTCAGTTTCTCTGCGACGAGTGCTGCGAAGATAGGTTGGATGGCAAGGAATAAGGGAAGCAAGTTCCTCCGAGCAGCGTCCATGATAGTACCTGTAGAACAGACTAAGTGACCATACAAATCGTCTGTGACTGAGAGACTCCAGATCATCAGTCAGTTTCGGGTCTCCCACCAGACGGACAGCTCGGCGCTGTATTGAATCCAAGGACGCCAACAGATACTGGGGGCTGCCTTCCTAAATGTGGCTACAGTATTCCATCACCGGCCTAATCTGTGATTTGTACAACATGAGTAGTTGTGCCGGTGAGAAGAACTTCCTATTTCGGTATAGGATCCCCAGTTTTTTTGATGCGGTTTTGGCCTTGGACTGAATAAGGCCAAACCGTACTATTTTTTATTTATATTAAGTGTAATTTTGCCTGTGACTGTATTTTCTGTACACTATTTTCTTATTTTTTCACAAATAAACATCCAATTGCTATATAGAATCACTCGAGGAATCACTTCAGCTCGCGACTGAAAAAACCTGCTCTTTGTGCGTCGCTTCATAAATTGGAGAGCGAAAATAGCTAATAATGTATTAGTTTCCCGAGAATCAAACCTGCGGCGCCCACGTGGTGCAGTTGGGTGATGTAGCTCTTTGGTGCTTACCTGCAAATAGAGAAATGAGATAGGTTAGGTATTTGTAAACTTTGTAATTAACACTTCAGTCATCATCAGTTATAAATTTAAATAATATAGTAAAATCAAATAAAAAACTTTATTATTAACGTTCGACTAACACTTTTTAGGGTCGATTTTTTAGTTAACCCTCAGTTAACATTAATCGATCGGTTAAAGTGACATTTACCATACAGTTGACAGGAGTTAACGGGCCGTTAAATTTTAACCGTAGATGGTAAAACTCGACCCGAACTCAAACATCCGCAATCGCGGATGACAATTCCACGAAAACTAAACCACCACCGCAACACAAAGGGAATTTATAAGAGTCCCTCTGAGCGGGAATTTTTACCGTTCATGCCAAAAGCGAATACCGAACCGTAGACAGCCTGCCAATGTTACCAGATATATTTTCTCATTATGGCCCTTGAGCAGGGTAACCTTCATTCTCATCAAAGATTTTCAGTTAAAAACGATCAAATCGGAGCGAATATAAACCTTACCGCCTTTGTATTAGAATCTATTTTGCATGTTTTTGCGAAATACAGAAAGTAAGGAGGCCAAATCAATATCGGTCGCTTGATCTTGAAATTTACTTGAAACAACGTCAACGACCGGATTAGAGACCCGGGAAGCCTATTTTGGAAAACAGGGATTATTTTAAAGTACTCTATTATGTATGTACAATAATTTTTTTCTTTCTCTTTCTTTATGATCATTTTAAACGTTTAAATAGTTGTAAGTATGTCAAGTCAAGACTCTAAATATTTGAATTTAGAATATGTTTGTTATGTACGGCCAGTAATCTGTGTATGGATGGACCCGTAATGTGTATATCCCATAAATTGAAGCTCTTAATCTAATTTTGTTCTACCTACGTTCTAGCGTGAAGACAACCATGCTTTATCTTTTACTCTTATTGGGGCACTACTTAAGGCGCTGTCAACCCTATTCACCCGTACTCCTCAGTCAAGGCGCCGCTTTCGCTGGTTGGAGTAGGATGGAACGAAATCAATCAATTTTAGCGCAAGCTAAAATTAGTTCTTAATTTTTTAATTCCAAAACTACGGATCGAAACAAATAAGTAAAAAGCTACGGATTTAGATAAATATTCAACAAATAAAATATATTTTTTCCAAAGCCTTGATTTGGTCACGTTACGTGTACGTGACCAAATACGTTTTTATAACTAAATTCAGGGGGAGGCATGTTCATGATTTTTTTCTATCGAGCGAAGTTAATCAAATCGTGTTTTCAAAAAGCTATCGCTCTGCGCTGATAGATGAAGTTTTACATACAGGGTGTTCGGCACATGGACCGACAAATTTTTTTTTTAGGTAAGTGGGGTCATTTGCAGGATTTTGACCTATGACACCTTTTGTCTGGTGTCACGTGGTATCGAAATACGATTTTTTGCTCTATTTTTTAAAATTACAAAAATGTCAGCTTTAACTCCTTGTAACTTTTTGTTTATGATTATATCTGCACGAAATAAAATTTATTTGATTTTACGATGTACCCTTGTTTGTCGGTCCATGTGCGGAACACCCTGTATATTAAAACTGAATCTGTCAGGTAAGTAATATTGGCGGTACACTTCCTGAAATTCGAGTCAGACGCAGACTCACATCACCATAATTCAGCGACAGGAAGAGTACGAATTAACAGATATTTTATAGGTACGAATTATATACGTGTGTGATACATTTCCTTTGTAATAACGAATTAATAATACGAATACACGGAAAATTCATGTCTATTTAATTGGATGATTTCAACAATAGAACAAATAATTGCACGCATTTCAAAACATTATCTACCGCAGCTCGTATGCATGCGGTTTTATCGATTGCGTTCATCTATATTTAATAATTTCACAATGAAAAGCACCCGCTCGTTTCTGGTTATCGCTGCATTTTGACTTTACATACGGGCACTCATGTTATTTCAAGGATTTTTTTTTATGGAAACTGACACGGTTGGGTGGTAGGTGGTAGGGTTTAATCCGCCCGGGTTGGTTCCACCGCACTGAATGAAAGGTCGGTCGATACGCCTATGTAAATAGTTTGTGTTTTCTGTCAAGTTCAGTGTAGTCGGTACGACCGAAGGGAAGCACTGACATGGCTCCCAGTTCACCAAGGTGTTATGGGCTGACATAACCTAGATATAGCCAATTATGTCAGTTTCCATAAAAAAAAGTCCGAATACCTACATCTGGAGTAGGGCTTTACCTACTTTGTCGTCAATGCGAGCGGCCGGAAGCCTGAAGCGGTGAATTGAATTCGGGGCACTTAAGGCTACCGCAAACTTGAAGAATGAAGCTCTCTCCCTCCGCCGGAGTGGCCATCGCTGTCCTCTCGTTCGAGTGTAATCCTAACCCAATTCCGAATGATTAATGCCGCTAGTCTGGGACGCCCTTTTTTTTCTACACCCATTATTACAGGCCATTTGTCAAAGCGATCGGCACACGATCTTATCAACTTCTGATAGAGTGCATTTCGGAATGTGTTTTATACTGAGATTTTGTCGCCAGCTCCGCGATATAAATGAGATAAATTCAACCCTATGACAGCGGTTTAAGGTGGAAGTTCGAATGCGCGAAGAAGTACAGTGGAGCAAAAGACCCTCTTTCTGATTTTAGTTTTGTTTGAAATTCGGAAAATTTACAAAATATTAAAATAAAGTGTCACATAAAAAAATATAACAGTGCGGCGCCAGCTGATATAATCCGGCTCGAAGGACCAGAGAGAAAGGAATCTTTCGCTAAGTACGGGTAGATTACTGACATGCCAGATTACAGTCAGCCCTCGTTCCTGTTGAAAGATAGCGAAAAAAGTAGTGTTGATCAATTTAGTGTTGCTGAAAGTGTTGTTTTAGGATCATTTTGAAAGAAAGACACATTTTTCGATCGACCTTAACTTACTCAAGAGTAATGTAAGGTGTTTCTTTATTAGCTGCAAATATTTTGAGAGGGGTGCATGCAAGAACATTTAATAGGTAAGGATGTCGGACCTTCCCGGCGCCAGCGTAACACGAGGTTTGTATAAACGTACAAATGACATTCGTTACCAACCAATCAGAGCGAGATACCGCCCGATACCACCCAATCAGAGCGCGCGCCGTCCCCTCCGCTACCCGCGGAGCTCGACGACGCTGTTTTTCATATAAGCATTGGACAGTCTGACGTCCATACCTATTTAAATGTTCTTGGATGCATGCATAACTGCGGTAGTAAACGCGTAAAAAAATTTAACATTAGTTTTCGAGAAATTTGACAAGGCATGTATATGTTCTACACAATCAAAACCTACCACTAGGTATCTAAACAGCTGACTATTTGAGATCATTGACTCTGTGAAGCGCGCGGGTGCGGCGCTCAAGTAATCAGCTGTTTAGATTCCTAGTGGCACGTTGGGGACCACAGTTTTGATTGTGTAGAACACACATGTTTTGTTGAATTTCATTCAACAAAACATGCTAAAAGAGGGAGTCGTTAAAATAAACAATCTCAAAAATATCAATGTATTAAAATTTCTACCAGTAATTTCAATGTTCTCTGCTCCACGGAGCATGGCCAGCACAAATGAAGGGCAGAAAAAACCCGTCCACCGGCGCTCATTCCCCTGCGATCTAATTACTTCATCCAACTCCGAGGTCCCCACAGGCTCTCGCAAACTCTAGCTAGCTAAAGCTCGTTACACACGGACTGACATCTTGTCATGATTCTGTCAGATAATTTTTTACCTGACACGGTTTGACTACATCACCTGCACCTGGTATACCCGTATTGTCATCCACGCCATATTCCCGTCGAAACTTGATGTCAGATGACGTCAAGTGAACTCGATAAAAAACAGTCAATCCATTTTTATTGACTTCCCAAAAGGAGGAGGTTCTCAATTCGACTGTATTTTTTTTTTATTTTTATTTTTATTTTTATTTTATTTTATTGGGAAAACATACAGTCATCGTAAAAAGGAGTAAGTACTAACATTAATTACACAGAGACCAGTAAAGTTTTCTACATAAAGTTATCCGTATTAAGTGCGTTCATGATTAAAAATTAACCTAAAAGAAAGAAAACATCAAAAACTAACTAATACCAACACACGAAAATCAACCAATTACTTAACCATAGGAGATACGTTGATAACAAGTACATACCTACCATGTACCCAGCAAGAAAACCAACCCAACCTACCCTCACACAATTCTCATCTGCCCGCTTTATGTTTGTTACCTCAGAACTTCCGACTGGGTGAACCGATTTTGATGATTCTTGTTTTTCTTTAAAGCTGGTGCTTCCCGTGTGGTCCCATTTCAATTTGGTCAACATCGGATAGGAAAGCGTGGCGGAATCGCGAGGCCGAAGGCCTAGCTATTCCGCCGAGTACATCAATAGCAAAAAATTACTAAAAAAAATTGTGAAATAAAAAACAATTTAAAATAATATAAAACCCCGCCTTCAAAAATTTATGAAATAAAAAAAATCGAACCCTAAAGTTGAAGGCGGTGCTAAAGCAAGCAAAAATGATGCATGAAAGAAAACATGAGTGGATGATATACTTTGTGATTTGTGTAGCCTTCTTTAGCACCGCCTTCAACTCTAGGGTTAGATTTTTTTTTATTTCATACATTTTTGAAGGCGGTTTTTATATATGTTTAAATAGTTTTTATGAAAACCAGCATGGCTGCCCCAACCGAGGGACCAATGGTGCAGTTGGCAGAGCCAAATTGACCTCTCCTCGAAAAACCACGCTCAGTGAGATGCTATTCCAGAAGATTTGCGGACTGTTGCTGGGTTGTCTAGCCTATTATTACGACCTTTGATTGAAGACTCCAGTCAGGCCCTTGAATACGTGTTTCGTTCCAGCACCAAATAATGCAAGGGAAGGGTTCTAATCAGTAGATGCACCGTGTATGCAAAATGTTTGCGGAGCAGTAAAGTATTTCTCTTTATCTATTTTTTATCTACATATACAGGGTGATTCGGGATAGGCAAGAGAAACTTCAGGAATAGAAAGTACTCATTATTAGAAGAAAAAAATCCTTATCACTCAAATCGAAATTCTGTTGTTTTTTTTTTCATACAAAACTTAGAAATTGTAGATGGACAGTGAGTCTTAAGAAAATTGGCAACGTAAAAATGTATGCAGAATGGACATTTGTGCGTAGTGCTTCGTCGTCGTTCCGCACGACTCACGCGCCCCGCTGAGCTCGCTGTCGCGTAGAAAAAACGTTAACCGTCCATCAAATAATGATAAAACTATTTTCACCAAAAAGTACTATAAAATGATCGAATCTGGAAAAAAGTTACAGAGCTTTTCTTCTTCAAATATGGCCCTCTTTTGAACCCTGAAGTTTCTCGTGCCTATCCTGAATCACCCTGTATATGTATATAATATCTGTATTGCGTGAATCCTGCTTTGACTTCACCCAATTTGGTAATAGGGAGTGGGGCGTCTCTTTCTGACAGACCATTGACCGATACGATCCAAGGAAATGTTCCAACAATAACATTTTATTAATTAATTCGAGTGCGGGAAGGGGTCTACAGTTTTCATCATCAGCCGCGTTTTTCACTCCGCACAAGTGCCTGCATCATCATACAAAGCAGAGAATGATGTCGGTTCTCATAGAAGCAGATCATCATCAATTCCACAATGGGGACAGCATTGAGGCGAGTAGTCTCTAATGAAAAGAGTCGCAGCATCAGCAACGTCAATGCAAGCTGCCTCGGCGAATACAAAAGGGGTAGGTCATGGAACATCGAAACCCGAGCGGTCTCTACTAGAATGTACGAAAGTATACACGGTGACCGGAAATTCGATCTATTCCTTGAAAGGGGTCCTCGGCGGATACAAAATGGGTAGGTCATAGAACATCGAAACCCGAGCGGTCTCTACTAGAAAGTACGTACGTATACACGGTGACCGGAAATTCGATATATTCCTTGAAAGGGGTTATACTAGAGGTTATTTGGAACAATTTAACGAAAAAAAAAAACTTTTGAAATTATCTATTTGAAAGGGTGGCGTTGCTATCATATTGAGCTGTGTAGCGGGGATTGCGGCGAGCGGCTGGAGCAGGGGGTTCGAACCCCGCGGACCAGCAAACTTAAAGCAGACAGATTATACTCGACAAACAGTTCAGCTTCGTGCTGAGCCACTGGTATGTCATTTCCGTGCACATATATTTTTCTTTATTCTGTGGTGTACGCTGTCGTTGGTCTTCAGGGATTTTCATGAAGTTATAAAAAGGATCACGGAGTAACAACGATGCTGGATCTAGGGTTCCGTAATGTTATGTGTACACACATGAATTTAAAAATATCGAAATTAAAGTTTACTTTTTAGGTTTCCTTATCCGTACGGAAGCCTATTACTAAGCCTACGCCGTCTGACCGTCTGTCTGTCTGTGTGTCCTACTGCTTCACCTTTGGAACCGTAATAGGTAGCCCGTTCAAATTTTCACAGAATATGTGTTATTATGGCGGATATAACAAAAAAATAAAAACAAATAGAAAAGGTTAAAAATTACGTTTTTGACGTGATAACGTCACGTCTTATAAATTGATGAACACCGGCTGCACGCACGAAAAAGTGTCACGTTCCATCTGAGCCTGTGTGTGCAAGCGAGAGCGCGTAACAAGCGATAGAGAGACACAATCGGCCCAAGCGTCGGCTTATGACGTTATCACGTAAAACTTTCGTCTGTAAACCGACTTTACAGACAAAAATTTTTTTTTTATGTAATCCGGTGTGGGTGGCTGAGTCGGAAGGGCCAAAGCGCATGCTCCGTCCAGCCAATATCACCTCCGAGAAGATAGGTGCCATACCGGAGACTTCCCTGGATTGCTGGCTATATATGTGATGTCAGTTTGTTTTTTATCTATCGTAAAAATGGTAATACATACAAGTGCCAAACTATAATCACACCATATTACAGCGCAAACTCTAAAGTAAAATGACAAATAATAAAAAAAATTGGCAATTACGCGGTGATATGGAAACATCGGTGCGCGAGTCATAAACTCGCACTTGGCCGGTTTTTTTTTATTTTGCTTAAAAACACAATATAATACACCTAAGTCCAATCTACGTTCCTGTCTTTGTCGTTTTTGTTTAGATGAAATATACAGCACCGGAGCTAAACAAAATTATTTGGACCGAAAAAAATATAATTTTTCATATTTTTATGTCATGAAGTTCATTAAGCTTTATTGAGTCATCCATCACTTTAGATATTCAATAAATGAAGACAGGAACTTAGAATCGACTGTTCTTATTACAAACAAACAAAATTGGTTGTCTGTAAAGTCGGTTTACGGACGATAGTTTTACGTGATGACGTGGAATAATCGTAGTACATAGATCAAAGATCAGTAATTTCTATTTCCAGTAGAAAGATTAATCATCTTGTGACTGGCCATCAAAACTTCTGTTGTCTGATCTTGACAGTTTTACTTCTTAATACGTTTCCATTGTAACTTTGAATATCAACGTGACACGCTTTCGTGCGTGCAACCGGTGCTCATCAATTTATAAGACGTGATGTCATCACGTCAAAAAATTTTTAAAAATCGGATAAGGTTTAGGGAGGTAAAAAACAAACCCAGAAAGACGATTTTGTATGGAGAACTTTAACTTCCGTCTCGTCGTAAATGTGATACACATTATTCTTTTCGTCAAAAATTTAACCAGCTAAAACCATTTCCACCTGACGGATTTGTTCTAATTAACGCTTCACCGCTAGCTCAGCATTTTCATTTATTTCTATCCTTTATATTGTTTTTCTAACGCACATTTTAATTCCCCTCGAACTGATTGCTTTGTGCAAGTTAGTTCCAGTTTATGGTTCAGTTTCCGTATGAAATCACTTAGCCGTGCTCGGATATTTCCTGAGGTTAACACACATAATAAAAATATTACACTTTATGCCACCTAATGCAAGGGCGGACTTATTGCCTTAGGCAATTTCCTCCAGTTTACATATACATATCTACATACGTCAGCCTCGGTAGCTCGGTTCGTGACCTTAAGCACACCCAAGTGCCGTCGGAATTTTGATAGGTGATCGTTCGACCGTTGAGACTGACGACCGTGGTTCGGATATCCGTGATATTCCGCATCACCTCACCAACCACGTAAATGATCGGTTTTTATTATTTGTTATTTTACTTTAGAGTCGCACTCGCACGTATCTCGCGTATTACGCCATCTATCGGTGAACGGTCATAGTTTTGTTGTTAAAATGTTTGGATAATTCGGCAGATGGCGTTCTTATGGAAATTATAATATTTGTATGGGGACCCCTTTTTTTTTTTTTTATGGAAACTAACACGGTTCATTCTTTATTCTTTATTCATCATTCGTAAGGTAGTACACTACGCTGGAATTTGTCCTGTTAGTTTTTATAATGGCTGCATCACCTACAACATCCGCGATGTCAGCCCATAACACCGGGTGAACTTGGTGCCACGTCAGTGTTTCCCTTCGGTCGTGCCGGCTACACTGAACTGGACGGAAAACACAAACTATTTACATAGCCGTTTCGACCGACCTTTCATTCAGTGCGGTGGTACCAACCCGGGCGGATTAAACCCTACCACCTAGTAATATAAGAAGGGAGTCATATCCCTTAGTCGCCTTTTACGGCATACACGGGGCGAGATGCAGATGGGGCTATTCTTTTAAAGTACCGGTACGGTTTTTTTTTATATTTGTTAGAACATCCGCCATAATAACACATATTATGAGAAACTTTCAACGGGCTACCTATATTTATGACGGTTCCAAAAATACAGCCATCGAACGGACGGACGGAGCGACAGACAGACGGGGTAGGCTTAGCACGGAATCCTAAAAAAAATTACATAGCTGCATAAATACGGACTTTATGACTAAGAGTAATACGGAATTTTAGAGTGTTAATAAAACATATTATTCTGCAATTTTCAAACAATATCTTTGTGCGTGTTTTTCTGGCAAGTGTTTAGAACACTTGCCAGAAAAACACGCACAAAGATATTGTTTGAAAATTGCAGAATAATATGTTTTATTCCAAACAATCCATTTGCTTCTCTCACAAAGGGCGCCGAGAACAAAATCCGAACAGTATGGTCCTTCGGGCCGGATTCATAAGGGAGCGCTTTATTTATTCACAGCCCGCTTTAATAATTCCCAAACGAAATTTAAAGCACAAATGAATGCCGTCCCATTATCGTCTTGTAAGTAATATTAATCGCGGACCGGCTCCCTTGAGGGGAAAACTCGCGGAAAGTTGAATTTTAGCTTTTTAATTTTGCATCTCATCGCCGAAACTTTGGCGGCAACAATCTCAACAGAGATATCCACTTTTATTTAAACCTGTCACTATTAGTTTCGTTTCAATTTGTTTGACTGTTTACATTTGTGTGAAAGCGTTTGTATTATTTTTTTTTTTTTTTATGTAATCCGGTATGGGTGGCTGAGTCGGAGGGGCCAAAGAACATGCTCTAACCAGCCAATATCACCTCCGAGAAGGTAGGTGCCATACCGGAGACTTCCCTGGATTGCTGGCTATACTGGACTAGAGGAGAACACAACCGAGGTTGCTTGCGGCCATCTTACATCCAGTACGGTGGTACCAACCCAGTCGGCTACAATTTGAGCCTACCACCTAGTAAGGGGCAAGGGAAGGGACCTACAGTTTTAGACCGGTTCCGAACGGTGAAGCAGCGGGTGTAGGTATGCACGTAAATTTTTTCGTCAGAAAAAACTCATTGGTACACGCCGACCGGATTCGAACCTCGGACCTCCCGCATGAGAAGCCGATGCCCAAACCACTCGGCCACCCGCCGCTTGGTCTAATTCTATTAATTTATAATTTTCATACACTAACAAATCCCTGTTTATGAGTTTCTTCGTATTTTCAATATCACTTAAGTCGTTCAAAAAACTGTATATTAATTTATTAAATAAATATTTAATTAAAATATATGTACGTTATTGCATAACAAAGCGTTTAGTTAATTCACCAACGAATAGAGATAACCGCTGTCACAAGTCGCAAAGAACGCATCCACAAACGATTTCTGATACCACATGGCAATGCGTACGTAGAATAAATATCAATACTCATCGATGCCCTTGCATCTTCAATCCAGTTGAAATATACTATGTAAAGTATGTATATAAGTATGTATGTATGTATAGTATATAAGAGTTGATGTAGGTATATTATAATATGTATTTATGTTTCTTATTGTATATATGTAATTATGTATATGTAAGGATTTATATTGATTGTATGTATCTTTGTACTTGTATATGTGTGTATTTATATTTCATACTACTGTTCCCTCTTTAGTACTGCATTGTCCGTCCACCCCTACGTGTTTTCGACATCCCAAAGGTTATTTATTTATTTATTTTAGACAGGCAGCCTAGGCTGATACGTCTAAATCCAGTTAAAATTTGTTGTTTTTTAATGCCGCAAGGCATTAAACTCGCCTTTTGTAACCTTTTTATATAATGGTGTTACAATAAAGTATATTTTCATTTCATTTCATTTCAAGTCGCGCTTAGAAAATTCTATTAAAATTTATTTTAATTCATTTACTTTACATAATCGAAGTTGAAATTCCAAAAAGTTAAAATTCCGACCCCGCCTTAGCCGCGAGACGGGGTTCCGTAAGTCGATCACCGCGCACATCTGCCTGCGGCGGAGAGGGTGGAAATACACATTTATTTTACGGAACCCTGAGTGACGTCTAACAATGGCGTCTTACGACGCCGCGCCGGGTTTGAATGTTAATAAGTTCTAATGCCTTTGCAGTATTTTGAAGAAAAAAAGACGGGGTTTTGTTCGTTTTTGGATTCCGTACCTCAAACAGTTGAAAATTAAACCTAATGGTTTTTTTTATTGACAGCGCGACATATGGCGCCGAGCCTCCCATAAGATGTCTAACGACGCCCATGGACATTCGGTCGTATGCGGGGGTTGCAAATGCCATGCCGGCCTGATAGGTGCCCATTCACGCCCCTCTTGAAGGACCCGAGACTGTAGTTGGGGGGAAATATATGGGCAGGGAGAGCGTTCCAGAGTTTACCGGTTCTGCAGAGGAAAGATCTGCAGAATCGATTGGTACGCACCCGCGGTAAGTTTTTTTTTTTTTATTGAAACTGACACGGTTGGCTACATCACCTACAACATCCGTGATGTCAGCCCATAACACCGGGTGAACTAGGTGCCATGTCAGTGCTTCCCCTTTTGATCGTGCCGGCTACACTGAACTGGTCGGAAAACACAAACTATTTACATAGCCGTTTCAACCGACGTTTCATTCAGTGCGGTGGTACCAACCCGGGCGGGTTAAACCCTACCACCATGTAAGATTAGTAGGGAAGGGACCTACAGTTTTACGAGGAATCCGAACCTCGGTCAGCCTCCAACGGTCAGCGGTCACCCATCCAAGTACTGACCGCACCCAGCGTTGCTTAACATTAAATAGCGACAGTTGACTGTCTGCACCACTGAGCTATCGAGGCTGACAGTCCAGCGCGTAGGGATGCTGTGCTGTAATGGTTTTTTTTTTATGGTAACCTAAAGAGAAGAGTCTCGTAGAGATGTATAAAACCACTGCCTATGTATCCGGAAGACCATAAAACGAGCGCTCCTTCCGTCCAAGTGAGAACTTGAGCTACACAGCGCATAATAACTCTTTTTAGTTAAAAACCGACTTCAACCACTGAAGTATCTCATTTGTAACATAAAGAGAATCATCGAAATCGGTTGGCTAGGTATAGAATTATTTTTTTAATTTTTTAGTATTCGTCAAATTTAAGAGTTTTTGTTTTCTCATGGATCCCATCATCAGTACTTGACCAAATTTATATGGGACCATCCTTAGAGGTATATATTGTACTGTGTGTCTCACACAGTCTTCTCTTTCTTATTAATAATCTGTGGGTTATGATAATCTGTGGTATGCACAGGCCACATTTACTTCGTATTTAAATATTTTATAAATAGATTGTCGTTCGAAACAAAACATCTTTGAGATACACTTGCTATTGTTATGAATAGAGTGGAGTCACTACCAAAGTTGGTCACTACTTGACATGAGCATAGGATTCTAGATTTTTCCATGATTGTGATATTTTTAAGTCTTTGAAAACATTTTTTTTATTTTTTTTTTTATTTTACATTTAACAGTTTCTGAGACAAGACAACTCAACATGCTTTATTTGACTAGAAGAAGTAAAGTGTGCAGCTCGTAGAAACAGACTGCACAATATTTAGGGTTGGTCCATATAAAGTTTCTAATAAAAAAAAAAATCGTAATCGGCCCACGTGGTTGAGAATTATCGCTGAACATACATACAAAAAATTCAGACGAATTTAGAACCTACTCCTTTTTTAAGTCGGTTAAAAACGCAGCGTAATCATGAAAACCGACTCGTGCAGCCGCCTAGCGCAGCGTTCGGTTGGCCGTCGCTCGGGTCACTCCCTTACCGACTCTCCTGCTTAATTCTGCACAACCTTGATTTTTGACGCACTCGGTTTTATAAGGTTTTTATATAGACATGATTTGTTGCGTCTCGAGGCTCGGTGGTCGGTGCTTAAAATCTATAGAGGGCTATGCACGCATTGGACTGTTTATTGTTCCAGTGTGGAGAGGAGAATGGTTCACCTCAACAAATTATGCTGGAAATGGAACACCGACTATGCCGCGGGTGGATCCGTGGACAAAAGTTAGTGTAAAGTTGATTATTAGTTTCTACGGGGTTAAAAAACGACAGATCGGTATTCGAAAAAAAATTCTAATTTATAAGTTAGTTATAATTTTAATTTAATATTATTGTACTTATTTTAAATCTCGAAAATAAAATATCAATGTTTTGTGTAAAGTTATAAATTAAAACAGATTTTTTTTATATCGATATTATTAATATAATGTACATATTCAAATATTTCGACTTATGTCAAAAAAATTCATTTCAAACAAATATTTTGTAAATAAAAATAATTTATAATTAATAAATTTAATAATGAAAAACAACGCAATTTTAAACAAAATTCCGTTCATTAAAATTTTTTTCGCATTTATGTACCTACCTCTCGGTACCTATCAAGCGTAGTCATCAGAACACAACACGTCCGTCCAATCAACAGCCTCGCAAGCCCTGCTCCAGTAATCAAGCTGCAGCATCCAAACAATAGGAACATTCAAAAGGTAACGAGAAAAATGTAGGCTGCGAAAAATGTACACATCATATTTTTTTTAATACAAACAAAACGTAGTGGACCATCACACGTTACACTGGACTGGAGGAAAAACATTAGGGATTGTGTAAAGTTTCCATTCGGGATACACGACCGTTTTACGAAAAAAAAAAATTTTGTGAATAATACCTACCAGATAATTTCCAAAATATTTAAATGGTGTCACACACAAACACAGGTGTGAACACACGCAAGCTTGTTTTATCTTACGAAATCGGATTGGTTTTAGTTGTGAGTGTAGATGCGTTTATATTTCAGATTTCATTGCATTAATCGACATTCAAACATCCAAACATTGACTGGAAGAAATATCTTTAAGGGATATGTCCGCCTTCGCACCTCACGTAAATATGATACTTGGGTTGTAAAATATTTTTGGAGCAATACTTAAAGTATTTTCTATACACATGTCTCCCTCGACGACATTCAAACATCCAAAGGTTGACTGGAAGAAATATCTTTAAGGGATATGTCCGCCTTTGCACCTCAAGTAAATATGATACTGGGCTTGTAAAATATTTTTGGAGCAATACTTAAAATTATTTTCTATCCACATGACATGTGTACAAACCTTATTTATAAACCTGTAATAAGGAGATATTGTCTCCCTACAGGTTTATAAATCTACAGAAAACTGTATTACATACAAGACGTCGCCAAAGACGGCCGCTACGTAATGGCCCGGCTACACGCTCCGTATTACCTGAAATCATGCCTGCACAAACCAGTTTGCGCAGGTAAGAGCGCACGTGTGGCCAGCAAGACGGTAGCGCGCGCAGTCCAGGGAGCGCGGACTGCGCAATCGCTGACACGCTGAAGATTGGACTGCACAGTTTTGAACTGCTGCGTGTGGCTGGCCGGTCATTCAAGTCAAGCCGGACTGAAGTCCGGAATTTTTTTTTCGACGACACAATGAGTGATTTACGAAGTTATTCGAAGGATTTTTTTAACACAATTCATAGAATTGTACAAATCGTTGTCGGCATTGTGGAAAATTAAGAGCAAACAATCCGACAGGAACAAAAAAAAATGAAGCACATCACTTATTGATTGAAAAATTAAAAGAGGTAAGTAAATATAACTTTTCTTATTAATTTATTTCCTTTGAACAGCTGATTGTTGAATGCTGTTGAGGTTTGTAAGTCCTAAGTCCAGTATGAGGTTTGCACAGTCCAACGGTTTGCGCAGGTAAGACGGAGCGTGTAGCCGGGCCATAACGCAAAAATCAATGTTTCTAACCGATAATGGCGCGGCCATAAAGCGCATCTTCTCGCGCGCGCGCACTCACAACATAAATAAACTATAAATTACCCCCCGGCTGAAAATCTAACAACACAATATTTTTCCCCACCCGCAAGGAAATCTATACGTATAAGGGGGTATCGACTTACAGAGAAAAGAACACAAAGACAAAATTACAAATAAACATTATTTCAACATTACAGTCAAGCGGGTCCTTCAAGAGGGGTGTGAATAGACACCTGTCAGATCGGCATGGCATTCGCAACCCCCGCGATGCGACCGAATGATCATGAGCGTCGTTAGACATCTTATGGGTCACACGCGCCACAAGTCACTAATTCTATAAAAAAATCAGTCCAGTGCGAGTTTTACTCGCGCACGGAGGGTTCCGTAGATCCGTAGATAGATATACCTACCATACCTGTCAAAAAACCATATCCGTTTGTCTTTTGTCTTCCTACAGTGCAAAATATAAAAGCCTGTGGAGCCATCTTTTATTCAATAGCGTGACAAATCTATTCTTAGCAAGTTTGTTGTGTAGGGACTTCCTGAATTTTTTACTTTTAGTTTTTTTTTATTATTTGTTGGCACATTCGCCATAATAACACATATTCTGTGAAAATTTCAACCGGCTACCTATTACGGTTCAAAAGATACAGCGCTCGGACAGACGGACAGACAGACAGACGACGTAGGCTTAGTAAAAGGCTTCCGTATGGATGGATACGGAACCCTAAAAAAAGTGCGTGTACTTTATGTACGCCCGTTAGAAGTTATACTTCTTTGGCGTGTGTTCGGAAATGTTTTATTTGTACCTAGATATTGGAGGGTCACTGTAACTATGTATTGTACTGTAACTTATATGTATTGTGTTAATAAGTATTCTTATTATTATTTTATTTTCAATTCTCACGCTCAACTCTTTTCTCAACCTACTTAAATTCTACTATATTGTCGAATCTCAAACATCCAAAGGTTGACTGTAAGAGATCTCTGTAAGGGATAAGTCCGCCTTTGCCCCTTATATAAATTTTCTAATGTATTACTGTTTAATGTTTACTGGAGCAATAAAGAATTTTCTATCTATCTATGTATGAGCTTAAATAACAAAATTTAATAAATAAAAAGCAATGCAACGCACGACAGTACCATTTCTGGATATTTATTTCCACGGGCAAACCCGTAAATAGAGGACAGGGCGTCTAACTGCGCGCCGGGGGCGCTAAATCTTCGGTCCGCGGGCCAACCTGCGGCACGAACCGCCTCTCCACTATTATACAGCACAACTACTGTCTGTCTGTAGAGGGTAACCTGGAAAACGGCTGATCAATTTAACTGCTGTTTTTACTAATTAATAAGCATTTATTTTCATAAAATATAAAAAAGTAATACTAATAACTACAGAATTAAAAACCTAATTAAGAAACATTAAAATAACTATCAAAGGGGCGTTTTCAAATGTTCCTAAAACACTGGCGGCATTACCCCGCAAGTGTAATTTACTAATTAAATATCGCATATGTCGGGGCTATATTATAACATCACGATATCTATTCAATGGGCTAAGCAGAGAAAGAAAATATTGCGCGCGGCGGCGGCGGGACAAAAAATATGCACGACTGCGCTACATACCTACACCGACATCCTATCGCTTATATCTAAGAGTTGTTTGAAAATGATGCACGAATAAAAATTTGCATGACTGAATTCTATATTAAAAACCTTCAAGAAGTCCCTAATGGCATATAAACTGCATTTAACTACCCATAAATATATTTTTTATTTTTATATTATATTTATTACAAACACTTGCCAATTGTGTAGTTACCTACTAACTGTAGGTCCACCGGGTTGACTGGAAAAAATTTCTTAAGGCGATAAGTCCGCCCTTGCCACACATTAAGTGGCACAAAGTACAATATGATTATTATTACTAGGTTAGGCTTAAAATTGCGACACAAGCTGCATCTAGCTTTGTAGATCTTTTTCTCAGTTCATCTGATTTCTAGCTAAATCGTATGCATGTATTTTCAACATAAGAGGAATAACAAAAATTTAATTTAAACTGCTATCCAAAACAGAACGGTCAATACCGCGAGTGAAGCCGCGGGCAAAAGGTAGTTTATACCTACGCGCCGCCGAAGCGGCCGGCTCCCACCAACCACCGTCGATATTTTACGATGTCATAATGTTGTAAATAAAATATAGTGGGGACACCCTAGCATTTACTGGCGGAACATGTTTCAGTTCATAGCTTTAGTATGGCGGTGTAGGTTGAAATAAATTCTTTGTAGAGTTCCGGAGCAAAAATGGTACAAAGGGACTATTATCATGCGACTTCCTTGTATACCTGTCACAGGCTTTTGACTTCAAAAAATTTTTATTTTTTGAAACGCTATTTGCGTCACACAAATCGGATGGCTGTTTTTTCTCGTTTGCGAACGGCAGCGGGTTCAAATTGCGATTTCCGAATTTGATAGTAATTATTACATTTTTTTACGAACATTAATTAGTTGTCCGTGGTTCGGATTTTATGTAAGTAAAGTAAAACGATCGCTTTCTTTACTAATATATAGGTGGTAGAGTATAGCCCAAGCAGACTCGTTCAACGCACTAAACGAAAGTAGCTCGAAACGGCTAGGGAAATAATTCGTGTTTTTTTGTCTAGTTCAGTGTAGGCAATCAAACGTATACTGTTTTGGCTTTATCCTGAATTTAGGACTTTCTCATATATATATATATACCGAAAGATAAAACAAGTAGTTATGTATAGACATAGCTTATTCTAAAATTCTGGCAAGATGCATCCTCGCGGCGAATTCCAAACATCGATAAAATAGCACACGGAATAACTTAGCATCTTTCGAGCTTTAGGGTTGCACAAAATGTAAAGACTGAAACGAATAATATGTTAGTTTTATTATTAAAATATACTAAATTTTATTATGTTCGTGGTACTGTCTGCGTTGAAGCTGGAAAAAGATTTTCAATAATTTATTTTTTTTATATTTATGTATATACGAATTAAATTGTATTAATAAATTAGTTTTTAGTCCCGCACCGTCACTCATATTAATTTATAAACTCGGCTTACCGGTGCGATAATGGCGAGCGCATCGCTGCAGCTCCCGGGTCCCATAGAGGACTCGAAACGTCGAGCTGCAGCGATGCGCTCGCCATTATCGAACCGGTAAGCCGAGTTTATAAATTAATATGTATCAATAAAAATATACTTACATATTTATTAAATATTTTGTAAACTATATTTGATTAATGTTTCTCTTTATTTCGCTTTAAAGTTCGCTTCAAAAAAATCGAATATTAGATAATCACGGAATCTCATCTTTACTTTTCTCTCACTCTTTTTTATTTATTCCTCGATGTGTTTTGATTTACTGTGAGAAAATCAAATTATTCTCTTAATTCTCATTTTTCTTTATATATAAAACTTTCAGAATCGCCGAACTATAAACAATATCGCGAAACCAGACAGCCCTACACCTCTGCCGGTCGAGGCGCCTGCAATAATACGACCGGATCAAGGGGCTTCGGTCGCCAGTCGGCCACACGCTACCCGCCGCCACGTCGCGCGGCGTCTCGGGGTCCCGACCCGCGGCTTTAATACACCCACCCTCGCCGCACCAGTCGAGATTCCGACTGACTTTAGCGGCGGCGTGTACCTACATACTTGCGTCTCGATGCGATGCACTGACTGAAAACTTAAAAGCAGACAGAGGGTTAGTCAAGCGATAACTTTAGTGTAATTTAAGACTGCGGTACTGCAGCGTGAGGTGCAATTTGCAAAATTTGCGACATTTTCGTTTCGGTTTTTTGTTCAACGAATTTCAAAAATATATATATTAAAAAATCCTGTCTAAAAGTTGATCATAATTTTTATTTATGTCAATTATTATGTGAAAAAAAAAATCACAAACGTACTACTAAATGGTCCTAAATACTCCGAAATGCTCTCTTTGTTTCGAAATTGCAGCTTTCTAAAACAATATTTTGAGTTTATACTAATTGTAGATGATGTAAGATAAAATGTTACTTCTTTTGACAGGTTTGGATATTCGTGTAATGTAAATTGGTTTAACAAACTTTGAACAAATACTATAAAACAAGGGAACGCTTCGCTATTCAATCAGTGCCGCGCGGTGCGGCATTTTGTGTCGCATTTTGATGCTGTAGTACCGCGGTCCTAAGTGATAAAGTTAGTAAATCCGCACATATTGTGTAAACATTTCAACCAGCTACCTATTGCGGTTCAAAAGATAACAGCACTCGGACGGACGGACAGACAGACAGACGACGATTTTTTTTTTATAAAAGCGCTACCTTTGGCTTAGTTTCACTTACGAGTAAGGTGACTTACGATGCCCATGGACATTCTGTGATACACGGGGATTGCGAATGCCATGCCGGCCTGACAGGAGCCTTTTCACGCCCCTTTTGAAAAACCCCAGGCTGTAATTGGGAGGAAATAGATGAGCAGAGAGTGCGTTCCACATTTTCCCGGTTCTGTGAATAAAAGACCTACAGAACCGGTTGGTGCATCCTCGGTAGGTCGATTGTATAGGGGTGCATCCCCTGTCCAGTACGGGCGGTGGAATGGGGAGTACGTATGCTTAGTAATAGTTTCTAGTATGAATACGGAACCCTAAAAAACCCTGTTCCGCTCGGCCGCACTATCTGTCGCGGCGCCGCCATCGGAGATACCACATCGCTCGAATCGTAACCAAGTACCTCGGTAATTTAAAAATAAAATAAATAAATTGCCAATATTGTGGCAATAAGGCATTTCACCTGCATGGCTAAACACAAATTAATTGTAATTTTCCTTCCACGGTCCTCTCAAATACTCGATTCCACTCAAGTGTCCTTAAAGCTCGTAATTTTCTGCTATTTCAATAAAATCCTCGCCGACGATCGAACCAGTCATCGTCGTCGTCGGGACGAGAGCGATAAATAAAAGCAAACAGCGGGAATTTCCTCGAGGATTATCTCGCTTCACTTCCACGCCTTTGTCAGCCTCGATAGCTCAGTGGTGCAGCAGACAGTGGACTGTCGCTATTGATGGTTAAGCAACGCTGGGCCGGTCAGTACTTGGATGGGTGACCGCTCGACTGTTGGAGGCTGACCGTGGTTCAGAGTCCACGTAAAACAGTACGTCCCTTCCCTTCTTACCTTACTAGGTGGTAGGGTTCAACCCGCCCGGGTTGGTACCACACCACTGAATGAAACGTCGGTCGAAACGGCTATGTAAATAGTTTGTGTTTTCCGTCCAGTTCAGTGTAGCCGGCACGACCGAAGGGAAGCACTGACATGGCACCTAGTTCACTAGTACCCGGTGTTATGGGCCATAACACCGTGTTATGGGCCATAACACCGGGTATATAACTTATGGGCTGACATCACGGATGATGTAGGTGATGTAGTCAAGCGTGTCAGTTTCCATAAAAAAATAAAAAAAATAAAACGCTCGCCGTCTCGCTCTCACGCTTCTGTGTTCGAGTGAGTACACCTTTAGCCAAGTGACTCATTGCCCTGTGGTAAGAAACCAGCCGCCGCCGTCGGCAGCGGCCTCCATAATCATTGGTTATGGCCGGTATACATTATTCCTGTAGCATTGCAGTCCAGCGATCGAATCCAGCGGTGGATTGCAACTGGAAAAGTCTCGGCACTGGAATGCACTGGATTCAGTGAGAGAGCCAGTCCAGTAACTGCGCCACTGGAATAATGTAAATGGCATATCCAGTGCTGGCAATAAAGTCATACAGTAAACACGTATTGTTGTATTTGGCGGATTTTTTTTTTCCACTTAAATTTTTCAAATTTTCCGACAGAAGTGAAGTTTCTTACGCTTTGTATTTAAAATCCCATTATTAATTTAATTTCGATCATGGCGCATCTATGCGATACTCCTTTCAACTTATAGAATACTTCGACTTCAAAAGACTCCGAGGTCAGCGTTAAGCGATGCCCAGCCAATGAGGAGCGTTGCAACTTCCGTTCGCACTTTCGTGACGTTTAACTTTTTCTGACTTAGGTCCCCATCTCAAACGAGAGCGTTAAAAAGCTTCGCTTCAAAAAATGCAACTTTAGCGAGATCTAGACATGAAACAAAATCAGCTTGGCCGATGGCCTAGCGATAAATTTTCCTATTCACCTAAATAATTTTATAGATTTTATGACAGCCGCTAAAACAGCACTCACGTCACGGGAATGCAATCATTACAGGCAGAAGTCGTAAAGAGACCTAGCTAGCACGTCCGAACGCGTCGAGCTCTTGCGCTAAACTGAGAAGTGACAACGGATAGACGCGGCAGTTTTGTGACTACCCACAAAATGTTGTGATAGATAACTAAATATTATTTTTATTTAAAAACTATTTAAAAAAATATAAAAACAGCTTTCAAAAATGTATGAAATAAAAAACAAATCGAACCCTAGAGTTGAAGGCGGTGCTAAAAAAGGCTACACAAATCACAAAGGATATCATCTACTCATGTTTTCTTTCATGCATCATTTTTGCTTGCTTTAGCACCGCCTTCAACTCTAGGGTTAGATTTTTTTTTATTTCATACATTTTTGAAGGCGGTTTTTAAAGTTTTTTATTTCACAGTTTTTTTTAGTAATTTTGTGCTATTAATGTACTCACTTTCCAATCGGATCTTGACCAAATTGAAATGGGACCACACGGGAAGCACCAGCTTCCAAATAAAAAAAGAATCATCAAAATCGGTTCACCCAGTCGAAAGTTCTGGGGTAACAAACATAAAAAAAAATACAGTCGAATTGAGAACCTCCTCCTTTTTTTTGAAGTCGGTTAAAAAGGTTCACACGATGAGGTTACATAATGCACAAACATTTTTAATTCATTCAGGTTAAGACCAGGAGTTTTCAGGCCGGCATGGCATTCGCAATCCCCGTGCACCACAGAATGTCCATGGGCAACGTTAGACACCTACTTGTAGGTGAAACGATGCCACATGTCGCGCTATCCGTTGCACCTAGGTACCCTTGCTATGTTAAAAAGGGGACACACTAGACTGGCAGAAAGTGCTATAGGCATTAAATTTATCCTTTGTGAGATTTATGTGCAATAAACGTTTTTTTTTTTAAATACCTATGTAAATTTGATTTGATATTTTAGCTGACCTGTTGAAAACATTTACTGAGTGGGATTGAGCTGCTTCACCACTACCCTAGATAAACAACTGTTAAGGCCCCATAGAAGGTAAAGAAGCACGGTGAGATATCGGGGGTGCAAGCAGGATAGCGACAATCCGTTTCTCGGCACTCTACCAGGCCTCACGCACTCTATGTACTTGCGCGCGCTAACTACCTACAGCCCGACGGGCCGCCGCCGCCGGCGGTCTATTTCGGTGGAAATTCGTCAGCCGCGCGAAGTATACATACACTACAGTTCCCTAGTCTGTGACATAGACGCTCGTCCACCCAACTGCGCGCAGCTGCAAAGCAATAACCACTTTAAAAAAAAAAAAACTCTCACGTTCGATCGTTAAGGTACATTTTCGCACGCAACGATTGGCGACGTGAAACAGTAGGCTATTAAACCCCGAAGGTAGGAACATTTTCTATGGAGTGATTTATCTGTTACGAAGTAATTATTAAGTAATCTGTGACTGTGTGTGTGTGTGAAGTAATTTCTCTCTTTCTAAAACTCGATGTTCATTATTTACTACCGAGTACTGTACTTCGCTTGATAGATACGATGTCGGCATATATACAGTATGTTTCATTAATTCAGTTCGGTAGACAGCTGACAGTTCTAGCTAATACCGACGTCTACGGCATAAGTACAACGACGATCGTTTACGGCCGAACAGAGATGTCATCTCATCGCTTCGCTCCGGCCTGTATGTGAACAGGGTCACACATAAGCCCACAGAACAACGATCATCTGTGTATAAGCACCGTGCGCTTTATGTTGCCCTGGTACTATGGCCGTTGAGCGGTATTCCGAAAATTATATTATGGCGCTATTTCAGGATATCTCAGACTTCACACTTCACTTCAGCGAAATGGTATTGTAAATTATTATTTTTAATATGTATTATTTCGAAATTGTATATTCAACGTCCCTATTACATTTGAAATGACTGCCTATGCCTGACTGCCTGACTGTTACTGCCTATGGGTGGTTAACCTTTTCAGCAGCCGGATCAAATTTGAAAACTTTTTTTTTGTAGAATTATTAAAAAAAAACAATCTAGTCTAAAATGCACCTTAACCAACAAAAACATTTGCATTTCTTATTTATGGCGCCGAAAATGTGCAAGTCTATTCTGAGATGCTCCTTAAAACCAACATGTGCAGAGTGTTTTCATTTTACGAAGGTACGAGGGGTATGAGGTAGGAAGTGGTGTGAGACCGCGCCGTGCTCAGTAGGGAACGACTCGGTTCGACGGAGCGATGCGAAGACGTGTAAAACGTGTGTACCGACCGGGCACCGAGTTCGTTCTCTACTGAGCTCCGCGCGGTCGCCTCTCGCACCACTTCCTACCTCGTACCCCTCGTGCCTTCGTAAAATGAAAAGACTCTACTTACATCCTTAAAACCAACAAACGCAATATTGCTTAGGGCTCGTACCCATACTACGTGACCGATTTTTCCCACTTTTTGCCCCCCCCCCCCCCCCCCCCCCCCCCTAAATCGGTCACGTAGTATGGGTACGAGCCCTTATTCGTGTTGCTGAAAGAGCTAAAAACAAGGAATGATCTACAGTTCCTTTGTTGGTTTAATGTATAAGTAATGAAAAAATTTTCCACCCAACGGGCCTCAAGTACATGCATGTCGCTAGATAGAGTGCTGTTAAACAGAATGATTTATTTATATGCAGAGTTTGGGTAATTATGTAAGTAAATAAAACTCGAAGTGTCGGGAAGGGTCGCCCTAGCTAGACGCACGTACCTGGACCAGATCGGGCATGTGTTCAAAAAGAGTCAAGTGCGTAGTACCCGTAACCGACGAGCATGCATGAAGAACATTATGGGAGTGGAAGAGGCGGCAGAGGTGTGTCAGGATCGTGGCACGTGGAGATCCGTTGCCTCTGTCTACCCCACTGGGATAGACGCGTGATACATATGTACATATTATGTGTGTACGAGTATGTATGAAACTTAAAATTTAATATGGGTTGTATTTTGTAGTAAAATTTTATGAATAAATTGAAAATGGCTTAAGACAAAAGAATAACTAATTTATTTCGCGTTCTTCAGAGTTTCTATTTAGCAATTGTAATTTTATTTTAAAACGCTCAAAAGCAATAATGTATCAGGACCTGAGACAACATCAGACCCTGTTGGAAATTCCCTTGCAGGCGTCAAGAACCGTTTGAATTCTTAATAACTTGTAAAACTCGCCGAAATTCTACAACTTTTAAGTGTCTTATTAACTTTAGAGTTTATTAATAACTCTCTACCTTTTCTTATGAAGTCGCCGTCTGTTAATTTCGCACGAATCATTAACAGATTAAAATACCTTTGGTTAGGGTTCAAAGTTCACATTTTGGACTTTTCTTACTTAGAATTCGGTTATAAATTTTATCGGATAAAAGGCAACAGGTCCCAACAATGTAATTACTACTTGTGGCCGCAGTCTCGCTCGCGATAAAGTACGTAAAAATTATATATGAATAGGTTGAGTAGTTTTCGAGTAAATCACATGAAAGCTAGCCGAATTGGTCGATTTTTTTCGACTTTCACTTTCGACCGCAGTGCTCAGCTCATATGAATAATGGCGTGATGCTATATAGCCTATAACCTGGCGGAGGTAGGTCGCATTACATGGGCAAACACCGCAAGCGAATAGGTAGAACCGTACTTTAGTTATAAGTGAACCTATACATTTTTTTTTATTTAGGAATCAAACAGTACATAAGAACTTAAGGCTGCGATATGCAAATTTTAGGAAAAAACGAGATTTTTGAAATTTTCGAAAATTTATTTCAGAGATACCAGGCCACACGGAAAAAATATAAGAATTTATTACGAAAGGCAAGAATAACAAGAACTTTATAAAAAAAAATTGTACTCAAAGTGTGGCTTCTTTACTTAACAAACCCCCTTCAAACCCCACCTTATCGTAAACAATTGGTAACATGATGTTTTTGAGCAGCTTTTTCCAGGGTCAACCTATACAAAAACGAAAAAACAATTAGAATAAACCCTGGTTCTCATCTTTTTTTGGGCTTCTCCAGAATATTTTCTGTATAGGTGTCTTGATTTTCTTAACAATTTCTTCTAAAAAACGTCGCGTTTTTTTTTTGCAAAAGTTACATGTTATAAGAAATAAATCACTAAGCATGTTATAATATAATTCATATATTTTTATTGAAAAGAAAAAAAAATCCGATTGAAAAATATGAGTATTTGGTTTCGAAAATTATTCTAACAAATGGCACATAATATAAGCCAAAAACGCTCATTGTTCGCATGTTTTGCATCGGCGGAATAGGGCCTTAAAACTAACACATAAGTCACACAGTCTACGAATTAAACCAGCGAAGATTCCTTTCACAAATTAGAAGAAAGAGAGATTTAAACAAATGAACAAGGTAAATATAATTAAGCATACAATGCATACACAAAGACGGCCATTCCATATCTACTCTACTCTCTAGGCTTCCGTATGGATACGGAAGCCTAAAAATCTACGAAAAAGCTATGCAAGTAACCAACCACCTCATAACCACCCTATAAAATAAATCCCGCTATCCGATACAAGTTTCGAACTCCCAACTTACATTAATGAAGTCTATATAGTCAGCTTTCGAACTACCCGCAGACTCTTTAAGCGAAGCTCTTTGCGGCGCGTCACATTTTAAAAGTTTCGCAAGATGGCGCACTCAAGACGCTGATTTCAGACGAGATTTCCGAAAATCGCTTTTGCACTGTGAAAGGTTCGAAAAAGACGAGTTTTCAAAGTATTTTTTTGAAGTCATAAGGTTAAAAAATTAAATATCAATCGTTAAATTAAATATAAGTTATTAATATTATGCAAATAATTGCAAACCTAAAGAATGGTTATCCGATGTTACCAATATATTTTTCAAATGGTTACGAATTAACTACACGTTCAGTAATCCCAAAATACCCGCCACATTGCGATCTAGATATAATTAATATTCTAAAGAGTTATGATGAGAGAGTGTCAGCCAAAACGTTAATGGCCATTTATTCTATAAATTATAATTGGACAAAAATACATTTAGATATAATTCTTTGGCCAAAAATGCAAGTCGCAGTCTGCTATGTCTAGGTACAGCTTGGCAAAAAAGTCTGCCAAAAATGAGAGCGCCATGCGCCACTATCACACACGTGGCCGACCCATATACTGTGACTAAAACGATTTTGATACTTCATAATTTTTACAAGTTTTGATGATCTTAATGTTTGGTTTCATTAGATAAATTTTTAATAATATATTAACATCCTACGAAAAATATTACGACAAGCCAAGAAGAATTATTTTTAAATGGACGGATCTTGGACTCAAAAAATTAGTAGATACCTATAGTTAAATTGACGGGTATCTATGCGAAATGCGGTTATTTTTAATGTACGAAGTAAGATGTAAGAAGACCTAAACAGCCCGAATGACTGACTGATTGAATGACTGACTGACAGATAACGCACAAAAAAACTGTACTGTTAAAGGCATAACCTCAATAACGTGTGATACAATACATTAAAACATGTATTATTTACGATAGCGATAAAACTAATCAATAGAACAGAAAGAATACACTTTGTTCTACTTATAAAATGTAAGTAACACGAATAAATAAATAACCTGTCAGCAGTTCTTTGAAAAAAAAAAAATTGTCAAGCTGCGACAAAATTTGCAAGAAAAACATCGCAAGTATACTTTGTAAATCATAGTTCTAGCACCACTCTAAAGATTTAAATCGATAGATAGAGCAAAGCGCTCAAGAGTTCGTCGCCGATTAGACATGACGGTGTGTGTGACTGTACATAAGTCAGTAGTTATCAAGAATCGCATCAAAAGCTGCCTCATGTTAACAAAACGCTAACGCTCTGCACTCGCGCATCGGCGCGTTCCGTTCCGTTCCGCGAAACGACCTCTCAACACGCGCGTCGCGCTGCGTCTGATGCGAAGTAGCCGCATGCGGCCCTTTCATTGGTGACATTGTCTGTAGTGCGCCATCTGATTCTGATGGCGACGAGTAACATAATTTAATTTTACTTAATTACGTTCTTGTAACTTCTATTCAGTTTTTTATTATAAAATATATATGCATGATATATGTAATTTATGCATAAATATAATATGTACGTACCTTATAGTATTTATGTGTTGTATGTATCTGTGTATATGTTTGTGTCCATTTATTTAATAGTTTTATTGTTCACGCTTCTCTTTTGTAATGCATTGTCCGCCCTATCAGCTTCTCCACGTCCCAAAGGTTAGTTTGTAAACAATGCTACTTTGCATTAAACTCGCCTGTTGTGTTCCTTTTTATGGTGTACCATAAAGTATATTTTGATTTGATTTGATGTTAGACTATGCCCTATCTATCGATTTAAATCTTTGCACCACTCCTAATAGTCTTATTGATTTTTAGCTAGTCAATTAGCAAGAGCAACATGTTAACTGTACATAAAATTCCTTCAAGACATAAAGTATCAAGCTTTAATTAATGATTTGAATTTGATTGGTAGGTATTTTTTATGGAACTATCTCGAACATTAATCAATTGTTTTTAATTAAAACCGGCTTAAGTGGCTCTGCCGTGAGACGGTAGCTCGCCAGATCCTCAATTGTTGCATCACAAGTCTTAGGCGTTTACCAAATGCTTTCCGCAAACAGCATTTCACACTACCGTATTTACTCAACCTCAATCATAAATCCTCGCAAGCATTCGGCTCGTGAACGCCGCTCAAACATTTGAGATGCGTTTATTTACGCTCGCTCTTAAATGTCGGAAATCGCAGTTAACATGACTTAATGTCAAATCTAATGCGAAAACATGTTATTTTACGCTTAGTCGCATTGCTATGTGTTAGTGTACGCATTACAGAACAATTAAAAAGGATGTAAGATTCTTACAAGTTATGATGGTGCTCGCAAAGCACTATTATTAATGTACCGTGTAGGGCCGGTACTTTAAAAGAATAGCCCCACTGCATCTCTCCCCGTGTATGTCGTAAAAGGCGACTAAGGGATATGACTCCCTTCTATATTACTATATAGGTGGTAGGGGTTTAACCCGCCCGGGTTGCTACCACCGCACGGTCGAAACGGCTATGTAAATAGTTTGTGTTTTCCGTCCAGTTCAGTGTAGCCGGCACGACCGAAGGGAAGCACTGACGTGGCACCAACTTCACTCGGTGTTATGGGCTGACATCACGGATTTTGCAGTTGGCTACAACTGTGTCAATTTCCATAAAAAAAAAATTAAAAAACTACTCACGCCCCGGCGCGGGCGGCGGGAGGCCGAGTGTTCAGGACATCGGCTTCTCTTGCGAGAAGTCCGAGGTTCGAATCCAACCGGCGTGTACCAATGAGATTTTTCTAATTTCAAAAAAGTACGTAATTAAGGTATGCATGCCTTCACCCACTGTCCATGGTTCGGATTCCATGTAAAAATTTAGGTACACTGGAGGAAATTGCCTAAGGCAATAAGCCCGCGCTTGCCACACATTAAGTGGCATAAAGTGCATTATGTGTATCATTATTACTTAAACTTAAAGTAATAAAGAATTATTATCATTATCAAAGCAGCCAGACCTATATGTATGTCAAAAACGACCAAAAAGAAATAACCAAAAGAGAAGCATAGTAATACTCGTATAATGTGTCATGGGCTGACATGACGAATGTGTCAAGCCAGGTGGGCAACCAGGTCAGGATGCATTTAAAAAAGCCTGAAATTGCTTACATTGTCCACACACCGAGGTTTCCTTCCTTCCGTATCCTTCTTGCAAGCATTAGCCCAACGGTTGAAGCTTAAAAAGAGGGTCAAGCTTGCATTAATTCATAGTAAAGTTTTTATTTTCTCGTTCGCTAGTGTATCCTTATATGAATTCGATTTTCAGAGATCTTACAAAAAATTTAATTGCCTTTTTTATATTAGTTTTTAAGTGGGTACTCGTTCTCAACCGAAGAATATTAAGAGGAAGATTTTTGTTTCAAAATATTCGTAATATTTGTATCTATTCTGTAAGAAAGGAATTAAAAGTATTTCCGACGGAAACAACATTGCTTTTTTTTTAGTACTACAATATAACGCCCGGTGCGATATTGACTAAGTCTAAAAGTAATGTTTTTCTAATCGGAAATGATTATTTTTTTTACAGCATCGATACAAATATCACCAACATTTTGAAACATAAATTTTCCTATATATTCTTCCGTTGAGAAGCTCGAAGGAAGAAGTACTTAAAAAACGGATTTAAAAGAATGCACTGAAAATTTCTGTAAGATCTCTGAAAATCGAATTCATATAAGGATAGGTACACTACCAAACGAGAAAAAGAAAAATATGTTTTTATAAATGAACGAAAGCTCAAAGCCTAGAATCTAGGTTTTGAGCTTTCCAAGTGGATCTAGGCTCTAGATCCACTTGGCTACACAGCAAGTGTGCGATAATTTTTAATTCGTTGTGCGCATCATGATTTAATTTAGTCGGAAATCGGAAAACGGCGGCTCCGTAACGCGATACGAAACAATCAAATCGTGCGATTGGACAAACAGAATGTCTGTTCGAGGCTAGGGTTACCATTGGCGCTCTTGCGGTATTCATGTTTTACGGGCCTGTAGGCTCCTACCTGCGAGAGGGGCAAAGGCGGACTTATCCCTTACAGGGATTTCTCCCAGTCAACCTTTGGATGTTTGAGAGTCGTGTGTTGTGAGATATAAGTAGGTAGTAGCAAAAGACTTGACTGTGGGAATGTATAATATAATATAAGGAAAATAACTATGATAAACTATAATATACACTACATATAAGTACGTACTAATTAATTAAACGTAGAAATTGTAAATTATAAATTAAATTAAATACATAGAACTATAAATTAAATACATATGAATTACAGTTTATATAATACAATGTATTATATAAACTGTAATTCATATGTAATTCTATTATACATTTAGGTATTATGTATTAAATACACAATACCTAAATATATAATAGAGATAGAAAAGACTAGAGATAATAAATATTTTCAGTTCATTTCATTTTCCCTTATGGTCAATCTTCGGGGACTACTAATTCACCGCGCGGGTGGTCGCCTAGTCTACTGTTCTGGTTTCACGAAAGTGGCAACCCTGGCACGGTTGTAGAGCCCGGGCGCGGCGAGGCAAGCAAACAACGTCTAGAGTTACATATAACTCAATCGATAGAATGCTCGTACCGCCCGTGTAAACAAGCAGGAAGAGTGCAAGCGCTGCTGTGCTCCGCGAACAGGCGGTGCGCGAACACACGGCGAACACTCGGCGAACACTCGGCGAACGCGCGAGCGGACGAACTGCTGCGAACGAAACAACAGTAGTGTTGTGTACAAATGTTGACACATTAAATACATAATACGCATGCCGCACACGCTGTATCCGGATAATCGGGGTAACCAGAGTAATCGATGTTGCGCTGCAAGAACTCGTACGTAAATTAGAGCACGATACCTACCTACCACAACGTCAAAACACACAAAACATATTATACGTGAAACAATAAAGAATTACGAAACAATTTTTTTTTTTATGTTAGTACTAAGCATGTACCCGCTTTATATTTCTTCACTAGATATATGCAATGCCGAAATTAAAAAAGAAAAAATACGTGTACCGTGTTGGGTCGGTACTTAAAAAGAATAGCCCCACTGCATCTCTCCTCATGAATGTCATAAGAGGCGACGAAGGAATAAGGACAAGATGCCGTGCATAAGGGCGACAGTGTAACCACCTCTCACCTTGGCACGGTCCTTCCACCGAGTCATGTAGCAGGTGGGTCTTCGTGCCTTTACGTTGTGGCAGGATTTTGATCGGGACGTACTTTTTTTTAATTTCTATTATTTTTGGTTTTGCATCAATCTAATGAAGTAATACGAAACATAATATAGTTTGTATTCGCAGACACGCGTGGGCGGCGTGTTAAGCACGCATGCTAATGCTAGACACGTGAACTTGGAAACATAGGGCAGGCGAAATAATATCATATCATATCACGCACGCAGGTAGACATAACAATGATATGTTTAGTGCACGAAGCACGTTCGCGTATTATTATGCTCACCTCACAGTACGTTGTGCTAATATTCCTATGTTATTTTTCCTCCCCCCCCCCTACGTAATGTCAGTTCATTGCACTATGGTCTGGTTACTTTTGCTGATTCTAAACCTGATTCAAAACACGAACTATTTTCATAGCTGAATTACTTTAACTGCATTACCAGACGTTACCGAGATAAGTTATCAGAGCCTCGATTGCGAGTTCTTTTTTGACAGTTCGTCGTATTCAAGTGTCGTGTTTATGTAAATATTTGTATGGAGAAACGATGCAGCGCCTCTAGAGGGTTAGTTGGTACTAATGTACCGCATCGTTCGCAGTGTCAAGTAGTCGCCACGACGACGCAGTAAAGGTGTCACAGGTGGGCAAAGCATGTGCAGCGTTACAGACACTCACTGACTCACCGGGGTTGCTATTCCAAGCAGTCTACAACATTTCGGCGAGAACGTCGTGCAATTTGCTAACATCACGTGTCGCAACTTCGAATAAAATAATATGTTGACGCTTATGCTGGGTAAGGGAAACAATGAAGGAACAAACTCACGTTTACTGCTCTCTCGGATACTCCAGGGGGCCCCCTTGCTGGCTGACGCACTTCCGGGAATGTTTTCCGTTTAACGAGAGATCACTTTCGTCTGCGGCGACGACACGCGGCGACGACGTATTTCATGAATAAAAATTGTTTTGTGATATGCGGCGGCGGCGCATGACGCGCCTGCGGCCACTGTATCTTGGCGACTGACTACAGATCGACTCGCGCGCAATCAGGAGAGGAATAGGTACAAAGGAGGAAGCGCCAACATCACGAGTGTAACAGGTGAAGTAATGAACCATGTAAGGTTCCATGTACTCCGAGCGGCGAATTCGTCCAGTGTGACCGCACCGGAGCAGCAGCGTGCACATTGTCAAGCGGCCGCGACTGGCGTGACGCCAGGCGGGGTGAGGCGTCACAGGTGGACAAACTATGCGCACCCACACTCCCTGACTCACCGGGGGACGCCATTCCAAGTTAATATCATACAACATTTCGAGAACCACGCAAAATAGACAACGAAAACTGTGTCTACTTATCGCTATAGTATTATCAAAACCTCGTGTCCGGTTGGGCAATAAAGTTATATGGCTTAGGGAAGCGAATCTGCGCACGGCGCTTTATCGATAAAATGTCACCTGGGTCGATAGAAGTTATTCACGGTTTTTTATTTAGATGAATTAATAATATCTTAAGGTACTACAGGTTATAAATGCTTAAGGTACATATATATCTATTTATAATAGATACCTATTTAACATACTCAATCATACTACAAATTCGATAACACATTTTATTGTTTTATTTTTTATATGTTTTTTTGATTTATCTGAATAGATTCTTAAGATATTTATTTATAATACTTTACGTTAGATTCAGATTCAGATTCAGATATTTATTTTGCCATAAAGAACACACAACAATAACAATATTTCATTGAGATATGCATATTCAGTATGGTGCGTCATAATTTTTTTTGTCCTGTCCCGTTCAGCAGTGCAATCTATAAGGAATAACCGGGTAAGAAACCTTACAGAGCTTTTTTTAAATATAACTTACCTAGTATGTTTTCATTATGTTAAATATAACATACTATATCTAAGGAAAAAATTAAAAATATTAAGTCAAGATATACCCATTAAAAAGATAATAAAATACAAAAAAAGAACATAGGGTTCAGTGAAGTTATTAATAAAATTTGAGTATATGCATATGAACCATTTGAATTATCAAAGCCAGCAGAATTTTTATTTAGAGTAAGAAAAAAATCACTTAACTCATAAAATTATTATTTATGACACATGCCATTTATGAAAAAAATTAATTATTAACTGCTAAAAATATATTTATATATACATTTAATTATGTACATAGAATTAAACTTCACCTCATTTAAACCTTACTGAAATACTGTGAAAGTTACCTAATTCAAATACTTCCTTCTTGATCCTATCTACCGTTCGTACAGACACTCCACATACCAATGCAGGAAGATCCCGCACTCTTGTGAAATCTGTTTGAAATAATTTTTGCGGACCACATTTTATTTCGTTGAAAAACAAAAACACAATGTTTATTAGCGTTCGCGACTGAACAGTAGTTTCGCCCCAAAGTTTCGTCATTTCTCTTTCGCAGAACGTCTCCATTTTGTTACACAGAACTTCGTTAATAAAGAGTAGTAACTTTAACGAAGGTCGAACTGTAACTGATTAAAACAAAACATCAAAAGAGCCTCAAACCGTGCAATGACGGCCGGCGGACCAATGAAATCGCATCACGTCATTGATGCACTCGTTCGTTCTTGGTCGACCAATGAGGTCGCATCACGTCATTGATGCATTCCACAGAGTGCGTTCTCGGTCGGCCAATGAGATCGCGTTACATCATTGATGCATACCATAACGTGCATTAGCGGGCGCCCCTTCAAATGGTATTATGTCATTCATTAAAAAAACAACACAAACATATAATTCATGATTGGAGATAATTAAAAAACCGTGAATAACTTCTATCGACCCAGGTGACTTTTTATCGACAAAGTACCGTGCGCAGATTCGCTTCCCTAAGCCATATAACTTTATTGCTCAACCGGACACGAGGTTTTGATAATACTATAGCGCAGTATGGATGTCCAAGGGCAAAGTATACAGTACAGTCAGGGTTGCCAGGTGTCCGCTTTTACCGCGGACAGTCATCTTTTTTGAACTCTTGTCTGCGGAAAAGTTTAAGACTTCCGCGGTCAAAACAAAGGGGAGATAGATTTTTCGTAAAAGTTTTACCCGAAAAATCAAACCATTTGGTGAAAAAGGTCCTCTTTTTTATCTGAACCATCTGGCAACCCTGAGTACAGTACAGTATTAAGTACCAGAGCTTCATACGCTCAGATAGTCAATATTGATGCAAATACTGACCGTGTGAATAGCACATTGACGACAACAGGCGAGCGCCGCCGTCCGTATTGTTTGTTGTGTGCACGGGTTTAAACATTTTTTCGTGACGATGCACCAGTGATTGAGCTTGCTGTTGCAGATTTGGCGTTTTAGACGATGCTAGATTTATTTATTTTTTAATACAAATTAAAATCTTAATTAATTATTGTCCGTTATACTGAAAGAGAATATTATTATGTCATTCATCATGTCAAAAAACTTTTATGCCCAATTGGAATACATTTAAGGAGATGATTCGTGATTTACATCATCAGCGTATAACGCCACAAAAACCCAAGTGCAGGATCTAACTAGGTCATGTACTGACATTTGTAGCGTAACGTTAACCGAATGTGTCACAGCGTATATTAAAATTGGGCAACCGTTGAGCATAGGTTGGAATCGACTGCCGGATCGCGCGTCGCGCGCGCGGCGACAGTACGTCCACTGCCCACCTTGATTGATGTCCGCAAATGATTGATGTCGGGAGCTTCTAATACGGAAATACCTGCACTATCTGTTTCTGAAACAAGAGTAGTCCCTGTCACTTTGACGAGCGCTACGGTCATTTGGCTGGCTGTTAAAAGAGTCGGCGAACATTTTTCTACGTGAAAATTTGTTCTAGTTTATTTGATCTAAATCTGGGCGGTGTTGTTTTATTTGCGTCAGCCTCGGTGGCACGGTGGTGCGATCGATCGCGCGCCATTCGTGATCTTAAGCATGCTTGGGCGCGATCGGAGCTTGGATGGGTGGCCGTGAACCGTTGCGGCTGACCGTAATTCGGATTCCACGCGATAGGTGACAGAACGGGACCATGCAATCTTTGACTTGTGTCATACATACTAGACCAGTTGGCTCGTGCATGACTCGCTCGCTGTCTAGCTAGCTAGTACAGATAGTCCAATTCACAAAGCGCGCCCCACCGTTCCTCCTAATCGCTTACAGTGCAAGTGTGCAACCTGTTGCTAGTGTGTTAGTTCTATCGTTACACACTACTACGATCATGAGTCCACACGCACATTTAGATTAATTGGTCAATCACGAGAGAGTGTCACGTGTCAACTATGTTCGGGTACTAGAACGATAAAAAAGGTATGGACGCCGGACTGTGAAATGCTTGTATGAGAACTAGCGTCGCCGAGTTGCGGGGAGCGGATTGTACTTACCGATGATAAGATATTCCACTATGTGCACACTAAACTTGGCTGTAGTGTTTTTACGCGAACACGGCCGATGACAGACTGACGGGCCAGCGCGCGACCGTCCAATGAAACAAGTATGCTTTTACTTATGTCGTGTTACGCTGGCGAGGATAGGGTTCGGGGTCCATACCTTTTTTATCGTTCTAGTTTGAGTCAAACTCTCCAAACCGCGCAAGCACCGCGCGAGCCCTCGCACAAAAAGTAGTGCGTAACAAGTAGCACTGAAAGCGATTGGGGGGAAGGGTGGGGCGTGTCTTCGTGGATTGAACTATCTGTAGCTAGACTAGACTAGGGTTGCCATTCGTCCCGCCCGGTACACCGGGACTTGTCACCGGTTTAGAATCTCGGTCCCGGTCGCACAGTGGTCCGAGATTGAAAAAAAGTGGACATAGGACCTACGACGTAAATACGATCCAAGTTTTGGGCTTAATGTCCACAGGCAATTGAATTATGACGTTGTGTGTCAGATGAGTCCTAATATGTTACTATTACTTCGAGAAAAAAAATATTTATAATTTTTTTGTATGGAGAAAATTACATTTTATTGAATATCTCAAAAACATATCTTCGTATATTTCTATAACTTTGTACACAAAAAGAGGAGAAGGTGATCTATCATACATATAAGAAATAGCTGCTACCTTCTATAAAATCAGGAGAAAAAAATTATATGATTAAAAAAATAATATTTTTTTTCTCACATATACTAGTATAATATATCAGTACACATTTATAACTCAGAATACTAGAAGGTTAAGGAGGTAGTTTATAATATAAAAAAAATTTATCTCTGTGAACTCCATGATAATTTTGTTTTTATATTTTCATTAAAAATCACTTTAAAAATGTTTTAAAGTAACTTTGTTTGTACCTTTACAACATAGAATATTGGTAACGTAGAAGGTAGTTTATCACACATAAAAAGATACTGACATCCACTGAAAATGTATGTTTCCCTTATGAGAATTTATAGTTATAGTTATTTAGATTTTAAAAATTTCATTGTTCTTTCGTGGTACAAATAAAGTTACAATCATTGTTAGATTTAACCACGAAAAGAATAATGAAAGTTTGTCATGTGCCTGAAAACGTAACTTCTTGCGTCCTATTGAGCAAGTGGGGTCTAGACGGAGCATCTGGCCAAAGCATGTACAGCCAAGGGTTCGTAGGAACTTCCACTGAAGAAAACATCTCTGACTCGTCAGTTTTTATGACAAGTTTAGTTCCCTTGAAACTGGTTAATAATGACGAAATACTTTGGGAAAATCCAAGGCCTTCTTCAACACACTACTGCAGATCTATAAAATTTCAATTTGTGAAAGAATCTGCAGAATTAATAAAAATGGAAACTAACAGAGTGGAAGAAGAACTAAGAAATATCAATCCAACAACGCACGAGGTTAAAACAATAAAACATTAACTAGTTATGACAATGATAGATGGAAAAGTGACAAGTACACTAACAGATACTTCAGCATCTACGTGCAACATTTGTGGCGCAACGCCAAGTCAAATGAATAAATTAGATATTCATTCAAACAGAGTACTAAAAACCGACTTTTACAAGTACGGGCTCTCCACGCTCCATCTGTGGATACGGTGTATGGAGTGTTTACTCCATATCTCGTACAATATGGAGTTCAAAGAATGGAGAGTGCGCCATGAAGAGCATAAAGATTTGAAGAAAGCAAGAAAAGATAAATTGATAACAGACTTTCGCGACAAAATGGGAATTTTAGTGGATATAATAAAACAAGGATCAGGCTCTACTAATAATGGCAATACAGCGAGAAAATTTTTCAGAAATTACACCTTATCTGCTGAAATCACTGGAATAAATGAAAACCTAATTCGGAGAATAGCGGTCTTATTGCAAGTTATAAACTCTGGAAAACAAGTCAATACAGCCAAATTTGAAGTGTACGCGAAAGAAACAGCCCACATTTATGTCTCGCTCTACGAATGGTACTACATGCCAGCAAGTTTGCATAAGCTTCTAATTCACGGGGCAGAAATATTCAAGCATTTCTCGCACACACCAATCGGAAAACTATCAGAAGAGGCATCTGAAGCTCGAAATAAAGATTTCCGGTACATAAGGGAACATCACACCAGAAAATCGGCAAGAAGACACACCAATGAAGACATACTTCACAACTTTCTTCTTTCGTCTGATCCTGTCCTTTCACACATCCGACCACGATACACAAAACTCACAAAGTTGGATATGTTTCCTGAAGCATTAGGCATGCTTGTGTCAGAAGAAGAGGAAACGTGTTCTTTTGATGTTGACACAAGTATAGAGGTGGAAGAAGCCAACATCCAGGATCCTTTAGCATAAACTGATAAGTAAGTCACTACGAATTTAAAACACGTGTTGACATAATGATAATTATTTTCAATAATAGTATTGTTTTTTTTCCATACAGATCACACGCGTTTTGAGAAGGTTTCATACGAAACCGCTCTTTGTATTTTTTGTTAGTATGTGTTCTATTTTAAATCCATACAACATACTTATATCTTGAGCGGTTCGTATTAAAGTAACCTGGAGTATCCAGCATTATGATGGTGTATTCGAAGAAACTTCTAAAAACAATTTATATTATTTTTGTTTTATAAACTACAATGAAAGTTTGCTCTCAGAATTCCAAGACATATCAGTGTTTTTTTATAAATCCATAATATACAAGGTCAACCTTTAAGTATACTAAAGTATACAGCGAAAACTATGAGATTTTTAAAAATCTAAATAACGAATTATTTCTCATAAGAGAAACATTCAGTAGATGTCAGTATTTTTTTGTGTGATGGATGATAAACTACCTTCTACGTTACCAATATTCTATGTTGTAAAGGTACAAACAAAGTTACTTCAAAACATTTTAAAAGTGATTTTTTAATGAAAATATAAAAACAAAATTATCATGGAGTTCATAGAGATAACTTTTTTTTAAATATTATAAACCACCTTCTTAACCTTCTAGTATTCTGAGTTATAAATGTGTACTGATATATTATACTAGTATATCTGAGAAAAAAATAATTAATTTTTTTTAGCATATAATTTTTTTCTCCTGATTTTATAAAAGGTAGCAGCTATTTCTTATATGTATGATAGACCACCTTCTCATCTTTCCGTGTACAAAGTTATAGACATATACGAAGATATGTTTTTGAGATATTCAATAAAATGTAATTTTCTCCATACAAAAATTTTATAAATATTTTTTTTCTCGAAGTAATAGTAACATATTAGGACTCATCTGATACACAACGTCATAATTCAATTGCCTGTAGACATTAAGCCCAAAACTTGGATCGTATTTACGTCGTAGGTCCTATGTCCACTTTTTTTCAATCTCGGACCACTGTGGGTCGTCCCGACTGACCACCAAATGTCCCGGTCGGGAACCAAAAGCCAGTTAGTTTTATCTATACTAATATTATTAAAAAAATAATCTTCAAAGGGTTTAGTGTTTCTTCTTATTTCCTAACACTCCTTACAGAGCGTTTCAGGCATCATAAGTCCGCAGATTTCAGTCGCAGATGTCAATTATGTGTATACATAGACAACGAACGTACAGTGGAGACTTTTGGCTAACTATCTGTGAGCATACAGAGCTGCGTGGATCGTTCTGAATCGGACACTTTTCTGGGGCCTATAATTTATTGGCTATGTACATCTATAGTAACAATGTAATATATAAATAAATAAATAAATAAATCTAAAACAATTGCCTACCTAATTATCTAATAGAATTTATGCATAATCTATCCTTAAAATAAATGTAAAAGACACCTATCATCTAAAATTTGCTGCATTTACCCGCTCAAAGACAACCAACTTTTCTTAGGTTTTGATATAGTGTCCCGGTTAGTACCTGCACCTTTATGGCAACCCTAGACTAGACAGACTCCCATCGTCACCGCTCGTTCAGCGGTGTGTTCACTTGAGTTGAGAGTAGGCAATGGACGATCAGCGTTATGCAACTGGCATGTTTTGTTCAATATAGTTATCTATCACTGCATTTGGCACCGATTCATCTTTAGAATGTACGTATGTTTTGCATTATTCGCACTTTTTTATTGTGTTAGATAGAATTTGGCAACGCGTTGGCTAATAGTCGGGAACGAATTTTCTTTCTTTTAGGGTTCCGTAGTGTACGGTTAAGCCTACGCCCCGTCTGTCTGTCCTACCTTTGAATGGCCTATATCTTTTGAACCGTAATAGGTAGCCGGTTGAAATTTTGAATCACACAATATGTGTTATAATGGCGGATATACTAACAAATAATAAAAAACAAACTTTAAGTAAAAAAGTAAGGGGGGTCCCCATACAAAAAAAAAATGTGTTGGTTTTTGCTCTATCGTAGAAACGTTATACATACAAGCGTCAAACTTGGTGTGATTATAGTGCAAACTTTAAAGTAAAACAACATATAATAATAATAATTACGTTGTGGTTTTTATTTTATTTTATTTTTTTCATAATGTTAAGACTATGTAGAGAATTTGTCCCTTGCAATGGTTAGATTCCTAACATAATTTTCTGCCTTTTAATATGACGAATTCAAGTGTTCAGTGCACAGTATGAAATTTGACCTGATTTTCGGACATGGTATTTTTATTCCCAAACTAGTTAGTCTTTACTATTTTAAAAGCTAGAGTAGAACTCCCGTCTGTCAGTTACGTATAGTTGCAAAGTTATGAATTTTTGAAAAAGGTAAGTTTTTTTTGGCCGAAAAATAAAAAAAAAATATTACTCCGAGATTATGGAAAATATTAATAATTATATTTTTTTATATACAAGAATGACTATAGCCCCATTTTTTGAAGCAATTTCGAACCTTCTACAGTTAGTACAAAACGAGCAATAATTTTTTTTTTATTTTTCATTTTTATTTTTTTTCTCCTAAACCAAGTCGCATTAGCACAAAATTCTTACATTACAAATAACCCCAGACCTTGTTTAATAAGTGCTAAAAAAACTAAAAGATAATCCCGCTTGGTATAGGAGTTTTAACTAAATAATGTTTAGGCCGACAATTTTACAGTCAGGGTTGGCACTTTTCGAATCGTAGTTTAATTTTATTTTTTGGCCGAAAGTGAATTTTTTATTAAATTATGATTAATTATCATGATCGGATACGGTAAAGCGATTTTTTATAATTGCGTTATGCAGTCATTATATTGATATGGTCCCTTTTGAAAATAATGAAAAATTCCCGGGATTAAAAAAAATATTTCTAGTAGTGATATACCTAGTTAGTAACTTTCGATTGTTTTAACGTGCTCTGATGCACGTAGGTATACGTTAGCTATTGTAAACATTCCAAATTATATCAATAAAAACATTGGTAAGAAATTAGCTGTCATACCCCAAAGCTTTTCTGTTAGAAAATGCCTAGAGATCCTCTCATCTCCAACATTAGGTTGCGCCACAGACAGAAAAAGTTGCGAAAGTTACCACTTCCATCTCAGGCATTAGCATTGCTAAAACCGGCAGATGCCAACACTTTCGCCGAAGAATCTGCACCGAAGGATGCTGAGGAAATCAAAATCGATGCGGAAAATCGCATCGTGTTTGTACTCAAACTTCAGGTCTCGGTGAGATCTATCCATCTGTCACATAAACTTTTGTTTTGGTCATAACTCGAGAACCACTGGTGCTAGACCCATCGTGTTGGTACTCAAACTTCAGGTCTCGGTGAGATCTATCCATCTGTCACATGAATTTTTGTTTTGGTTATAACTCGAGAACCACTGGTGCTAGACCCATCGTGTTGGTACTCAAACTTCAGGTCTCGGTGAGATCTATCCATCTGTCACATGAATTTTTGTTTTGGTTATAACTCGAGAACCACTGGTGCTAGACCCATCGTGTTGGTACTCAAACTTCAGATCTTGGTGAGATCTATCCATCTGTCACATGACCTTTTGTTTTGGTCATAACTCGAGAACCACTGGTGCTAGACCCAACGTGTTGGTACTCAAACTTCAGGTCTCGGTGAGATCTATCCATCTCTCACCAAGATCTGAAGTTTGAGTACCAACACGATGGGTCTAGCACCAGTGGTTCTCGAGTTATAACCAAAACAAAAATTCATGTGACAGATGGATAGATCTCACCGAGACCTGAAGTTTGAGTACCAACACGATGGGTCTAGCACCAGTGGTTCTCGAGTTATGACCAAAACAAAAGTTTATGTGACAGATGGATAGATCTCACCGAGACCTGAAGTTTGAGTACAAACACGATGGGTCTAGCACCAGTGGTTCTCGAGTTATGACCAACACAAAAGTTCATGTGACAGATGGATAGATCTCACCGAGACCTGAAGTTTGAGTGCCAACACGATGGGTCTAGCACCAGTGGTTCTCGAGTTATGACCAAAACAAAAGTTCATGTGACAGATGGATAGATCTCACCAAGACCTGAAGTTTGAGTACCAACACAATGGGTCTAGCACCAGTGGTTCTCGAGATATGACCAAAACAAAAGTTCACGTGACAGATGGATAGATCTCACCGAGACCTGAAGTTTGAGTACCAACACGATGAGTCTAGCACCAGTGGTTCTTGAGTTATGACCAAAACAAAAGTTCACGTGACAGATGGATGGATATCATAAATCTACGTGAGGATAGCAGCGGCAGTGACGAGGACCTCTGTGACGTGGGGGAATCATCAGACAGTGATGAATATGGAATTACCCGGTACTACGGCACTGGGTTAACCTATCCACCTACAATAGAACGAACAGCTGAAACGGTGGCTGAAGTAAGTACATTAGGCACAAAATTTAAATAATATATAATTTTAATATTTAATAATTTACCGTGAAAATATAAATATTTAACATGATTCCAAGCAAAAAATAAACAGGTTTATTGCAAAATTTCATTCATCAAATAAATAAACAATAATAAAATACATTTTTTAAATTAAACTATATTCATAACCTCAGTTCACAGTCACTTCAATCACTCTTTGCGAGAGCGAGAAGTGTAGAGAAAGAGAAACCGCTCGGCAATAGTTGCTAGGTTGAATGGAGTGTAAGTATTCTTCAATACTGTTATTATTGAAATTATTATTAATAAATTGGCATCATTATTTTTGTTCATCCCCTGCCTAACCCTAAAATAATAAATGTAAAGAAATATGCAAATAAATATTATATTCCATAAAACGTATCTTGTTTTTTATTTATTATTTTAATTACTCTGTACTTATCTGTAGGTATATTTTAAGAAAATTTTTTACTACATACATACATACATAACGTCACGCCTGTTTCCCAGTGGGGTAGGCAGAGACAACGGATTTCCACGTTAAAATTTAAAATTTCTCACAAAATTTTTTACTGTTGGTCTATTTCAAGTCTTGGTTAATTTATTCATAGATATATTTGGACAAACTATTATTTAGTTGTTTAAAATTTTCGGCCAAACTTGGGCCGAAATTTTATGGCAACCCTAACGAAAAATCTTGAGTAGCTATAACTCCTATACCAAGCGGGATTATCTTTTGTTTTTTCTGGTACTTATTAAACATGGTCTAGGGTTAATTGTAATGTAAGAATTTTGTGCTAATGCGACTTGGTTTAGGAGAAAAAAAATAAAAACGAAAAATAAAAAATAAATTTTTACTCGTTTTGTACTAACTGTAGGAGGTTTGGAATAGCTTCAAATAAGGGGGGTAAAGTCATTCTTGTATATTGAAAAATATAATTATTAATATATTCCATAATCTCGGAGCAATAATTTTTTTTAATTTTTCGGCCAAAAAAAAGTTTGTTTTTCAAAAATTTATAACTTTGGAAGTATACATAACTGACCCACGGGAGTTCTACTCTACCTTTTCAAATACTAAAGACTGACTAGTTCTGGAGTAAAAAAACCATGTCCGAAAATCAGGTCAAATTTCATACTGTGCAGTGTAACTAAGGATGAAATAAATAAATGCAGCTAGGTCTCGTCTCGTCCCGGTATTCCCCGCAGTGGAGACACCTTGTTTTACTAGCAATTATAGCTTCTTTGAAGTGAAAACTTCTTTACCGGCGCTTGGCACTTTTTTAGGTGGGTAAAAAATGTTAGACTCGCGTCAGATATCGAAAAGCGTCAGATTTATTTTTATTATTTAAAATTTAACCTTAAGTCATTGCATTTTAAGGGTTAAGTTACGAGTGGCTCGGGATCAATTCTGTTCGTCTCTCAGTGACAGTAAAGCCGAAAGCGAATCAAGGGAATCCGATATTCGTTTGGTCGTTTATGTGATTTCGTGGCTCAATGGTAAGAGTGTAGGATTTGTATTTTTTGACCATGAGTTCAAATCCCCCAAAAAAAATTTTCTTTTTTTTTCTTTTTTAAGCAATGTTACGGTGTTAAAATTTTTGTTTAGTTTTTTTTATAACTACCTAAGAATTATTTTCGGGAATACAAAAAGATTTTTATGGAAACTGACACGGTTGGCTACATCACCTACAACATCCGTGATGTCAGCCCATAACACCGGGTGGACTAGGTGCCATGTCAGTGCTTCCCTTCGGTCGCGCCGACTACGCTGAACTGGACGGAAAACACAAACTATTTACATAGCCGTTTCGACCGACGTTTCATTCAGTGCGGTGGTACCAACTCGGGTGGGTTGAACCCTACCACCTAGGTAGTAAGGTAAGAAGAGAAGGGACCTACAGTTTTTTACTCACACTGTATAGGTAAATCATCAAATTATGTAAAATGCCATCGCATCACAAAAAAAAATAAAAAAATAATACGTACACATATTGTCGATAGCATCGATAAATAATCGACAACAAAAATCGATGTTCGTTCCAGCCTATAGTGCCGCTTCACTATAAAAATATAGTTTTATGGTTCAGCGCCATTGTACTCGGTCAGCTCGGAATGATTTATGATAATTTAACAACTCGCCTGTACTGTGAGAATGCAGAGCAGTTGTTCCTCCGTGGACCACGTCGAATACCTACCTATGTATGTATGAAGGGAGTCGAAACGATACGAAATCCACTCGCCTCGCGTGTTCGTTGGCGAGTCGCCAATTTGATTTCACGATAAACATTTATCTGTATTCTTGTTTGCCCCCGTGATTGCTTATGCCGAACAAGGCTAGATTTTCATAGGTTTTGATGAATTGACTTGCTTTTGAGAATTACGTGTTGCGATAAAGCTTATAGTTGAAATGTAAATTCAGGGAATTTAGATGGAGTTCAATTGAGTATGTACAAATTTATCTTCATCAATACTTGTAATAAATCTGTAAGTTCATCATCGGTCATCGAGTAAGTTGCTTTGTTTTATGAGATCATGCGTCTGTAGACTCTATGTATGATACTAAAACTAAATTGAAGATTTTTAGAAATATTTTCTGTATTAATGTATGTTCCTCCATAACTATTAAACTGATCATCCGAATTCGATGAAACTTAGTACAAGCAAATTTAACTATACGTGACACAGGATAAGCTAAATGAAATTTAGTTCCGGTTCCGTTATGTTGTGGCTCTCATGCAAACCGAATTGTTCCGCGCGCATAAAGGTCTGCGTTACCTTTATTTCGGCGCCCTTAGGAGCGGAGCGCCCTTTAACGCAGCTCGGTCTTCTTTCTTACTTCGAATTTCACGCGAGCAAAACCGAGGGAAAAAAACTATAATAAGTAAAAACAATATTTGAGCATTTTTTTTTATGTAATCCGTTATGGGTGGCTGAGTCAGAGGGGCCAAAGCACATGCTCTGACTAGCCAATATCACCTCCGAGAAGGTAGGTGCCATACCGGAGACTTCCCTGGATTGCTGGCTATACTGGACTAGAGGAGAACACAACCGAGGTTGCTATGCGGCCATCTTACATCCAGTACGGTGGCACCAACCCAGTCGGCTACAATTTGAGCCTACCACCTAGTAAGGGGCAAGGAAAGGGACCTACAGTTTTACACCGGTTCCGAACGGTGAAGCAGCGGGTGTAAGTATGCACGTAAATTTTTTCGTCAGAAAAAACTCATTGGTACACGCTGACGGATTCGAACCTCGGACCTCCCGCATGAGAAGCCGATGCCCAAACCATTCGGCCACCCGCCGCTTACGGACGGAATTGACGGATTTGGACGGAATTCACCTTTAGGAGTGCGTTAGGTTAGGTTTTAAATCGAATTCATACTAATGTGTCATGCCGGTGCTTCCCCATTGATCGTACGTAACGACTACACTTAACCTTTATTTTTTTATGTAAACCAGCATGGGTGGCTGTGCCGAGAGACCAATGGTGCAGTCGACAGAGCCAAAATCACCTCTCCTCGCGAAAACACGCTCAGTTAGGTGCCATGCCAGCAGATTTGCGGACTGTTGCTAGGCTGTCTAGCCCGTTAATACGACGCTTGAAGACACCCAGGTTAAAGGATTCAGGAAATACACTCGCCGGAAGACAGTTCCACACTCTAGCGTTGAATGGAATTGAATGGTAACTGAATGGAAAACATGAACAATTTTCGTTTCGACCGACATTCATTTAGTGAGGTGGTACTAATCCGGACGGATTAAACCCTACCATCTAGTAATGAGACTAATATGAACGAATATATGTAATGTCTTATATATATCTCATTTGAAGAACAAAGTTAAAGATTGAAAAGTTAAGGATTGAGAATGGGATGCTTCGGTGTTTCGGTCATGTTGGAAGAATGGATGATAGGAGACTAACGAAAGAAATTTATGAAGCAAATGTGAGTGGAAGGGCTGCCCTAGCTAGTCGCACGTACCTGGACCAGATCGGGAATGTGCTCAAAAAGGTGCAACTGCGTAGTACCCGTAAACGACGAGCATGCATGAAGAACATTATGGGAGTGGAAGAGACGGCAGAGGTGTGTCAGGCAGGATCGCGGCACGTGGAGATCCGTTGTCTCTGCCTACCCCACCGGGAAACAGGCGTGACACTATGTATGTATTTATGTAAGTTAAAAGCTCCCTCTGTGTTGGTCCACATCGCCTTCCCAGTTCGCCATATGTAAAGGTCGCAGTTTATTTTTGTCCGCATCTTCGTCCCGAGTCTCTTTATTTATATCTATCCCGCCCGATGCGTCACGTGGGCGACCGGCCGGTTCTAAGGGCGGCGCTCAATTCGCAATTGAATTCGAATTATAGAAGGGCTATCAACTCGTCCAGCTGGCGGAGCATCGCAACTCCGTAGGGATGTCGGCTCCCTAAGTTCGCTTATTGCATGGGGAGTGCTCGAAGGAGCTGTTTAACGTGATCCCGCAGTCCCCTTTCCACCTCCGCACCACGCGCACCGGGCAGGGTTTGCATCCCTACACGCTGCACTTACCGCGGATGCGTACTAACCGGTTCTGCATATCCGTCCTCTAAATAACCGGTTAACTCCTGGAACTGCCCATATATTTCCCCCCAAGTACAGACCCGGGTCCTCGAGAGGGGCGTGAATGGGCACCATGGCATTCTCCACCCTCTCGGCATACTGAAGCGATCGAAAAAACATTTTCAACGTTAAAAAAGTATCCAGCGAAGTTTCTTGCCAGTTCTTCTTCGCTGTGATAATCGAAGTGGCAAAATGCTAAATGTTAAATGTTAAAATATGTTCGGTATTTTGCGATCATTTACATATAAACAAAACACGTTAGGTGCACGTGCCTCCATTCTCTTCGCCTCAAGACTCTACCTGCAGCGGTCTTCATGCAAGAAGCACACAGCGCCTCCTGGCGGAAAGGAGAAGAGTCCGGTTGCCTAGGCGACGGGCTGTTGTTATCTGACACGTCCGAAAATACAAGCGGCAGCGGGCGGTTTGTTCAAAACTTTTCATCTGAAAAAGACGATATTCACCCTGATCGAGCGCGGCGCGGGCTCTCAGGGCTGGTTGACCTAATACGGTATATATTGAGTGTAGTTCTCGAAGTGTGTGCGTAGCTGGGCCCAGCAGATTCTCGGACACCGGGACGTTTTCCGTGCCGACGACACTACCTGAAGGACTGAGCTATCGAAGGTGCGGCTGCGGGCGGAGACATCAACATCCAGGTAGGAGGCACCACACCACCGCACACTTTGCGCTACATTGTTGGTCCTTCGAGCCGGATTTGAACCAGCGACCTATGGATATGATAGAATATGACGAATCCGAGTGCAGGTATTGTCTATGGATTATGAATAAAGAATAAATAATTCTTTGCGAGTGTCGTGTAATTTGCACGGTCGATAATAACGGGTTTCAGGTGGTCCGACATGGGCTGTACACATAATAGTCGTGGATGAAAAGGTCGACAGCAAACAAGATGCGGGATAAGGCGGCTTCATCTTCCCAATCCTGTGATCCTCCCTTCCATTTCCGAATATTCTGGGTAAGTATAGACTTCTCGGCTATTTGTAGGAAGTGTTTTATTTGGTTTGCTTATTTTTAAATATTGAAAAAATATCATAGGTATACCCTTTTTGAAGTTATAGGTACTTCTTTTAGGCGCGTTATGAAAGTGGAGAGCAAACTGAAAAAAAAACGTCAGCGTCATCGTCACCGTCACCGCATGAAAATTATTTATATGTAGGTATTGTGCGGTGCTGCCTGATAGATAAGCGGAGAGAGAGGGAGAGGGGGGAGGGGGGAGAGGGCGAGAGGGCGAGAGGGGCAGAGAGGGAAAGAAAGGGTGACGGGGAGAGAGGGAGAGAGGGGTGGAGTGAGAGGGGTAGAGAGAGGGAGAGGGGAGAGGGGGAGAGGGAGAGAGGGGAGAGAGGGAGAGAGAGGGGTTGAGAGAGGTAGAGGGGAAGAGAGGGGGAGGGAGAGAAGTATAACTTCTAACGCTCGTACCTACATACGTCCGCGCACTCACTTTTCTTTAAATTTGGTATGGGGTGGCTGACATGGACCAGCCAGACAGATCACATGCTCCGACTAGTCAATATCACCTCTGCGACAGTCCCATGCCGGAGACTCCCCTTTGGATTGTGCTGCTATGCTGGATTAGAGGAGAACACGCCCTATGCGGCAATGCTAAGTCCAATACGGTGGTACCAACCTAGTCGGCTACAATTTGGGCCTGCCTGAGATCAAGAGTCCAAACTAAAACCGCGCCGACTGTATGTATGGATGGATAACTATGCGACAATCTTGATCCAGTAATAATTAGAATGGAAACGGTTTAGGTATTAAAATACATGTTTAGTTTTTATTATTATAATAAGAATTTTTTACATTACCCATCTCCATGCGCTCTTGTTTCAACATCCCAAAGGTTCAATCGACTTCGAAGTCGAACGTAAGCTTATATTATAACCCGGTTATTTCTTAATTTTAATTTATCCCTTTTTATTTAGCAATTTCCTTAACATAAATTATACAAAACTCGGAAAATAACATTACAAATTATAATATTATTACCTCTCTCAACTCAATATCTCAAAAATAATCAAAACAATTAAACATTAAATTAATAACGAACCCTATCAAAATGGGATACAATCCCTAAGTATTTCCAAGACAAATCGCTCGTATTGCCAAAGAATTTATAATAATAAGGCTAAAACAACCCTGAAGTAGCATTCAGCTATTGCATAATCGCGCACCCCTTTTCCACTGCGGCATAGTATCCGTACCGGGTTGTACTGTAAAAGGTTTGCCCGGTTGAAACGAGAAAACTCGTCCATTAAAATGAATAATGATGTCTCCTTGTCGTCTGTTTGCATTTAGCTGCGAGGTCACGTAGCGTTTGTCCTGTTTCTTTTTTCAGAAATGTTACTTCTGTAACTCCTTTGCTCCCCTGCTCGTTCCGTCGCGCAGGACAAAGCTATCGCTTACCTGAAACGAAAGAAAATATTATTTAGTTACTGCACAAGAGGTAGCTGTCACTTCCCACTCCTCAGTATTTTTTAACCGACTTCAAAAAAAGGAGGAGGTTCTCAATTCGACTGTATTTTTTTTATGTTTGTCACCTCAGAACTTTCCACTGGGCGAACCGATTTTGACGATTCTTTTTTTATTTGAAAGCTGGTGCTTCCCGTGTGGTTCCATTTCAATTTGGTCAAGATCGGATGGGTAAGCGAGGCGGAATTCCGCCGAATACATTAATAGAAAAAAATTACTAAAAAAAACTGTGAAATAAAAAACTATTTAAAAAAATATAAAAACCGCCCTCAAAAATGAATGAAATAAAAAAAATAGAATCCTAGAGTTGAAGGCGGAAGCAAAAATGATGCATGAAAGAAAACATGAGTGGATGATATCCTTTGTGAATTGTGTAGCCTTCTTTAGCACCGCCTTCAACTCTAGGGTTCGATTGTTTTTTATTTCATACATTTTTGAAGGCGGTTTTTATATTTGTTATTATATATAGTTTTTGTTATTACACTGACTCTTCCGAGCGCGCACGTGGAACGAACTTCCTCTTCGACTGCGATGCGAGGCTATCTCCTCAAATCCTAAACCTGTTCTCCCTCCTCTGAGTGCCTAGTTTCTGAGATGTCTGCATTTGATTTACTTTACGTAATTATCAATATCAATACTAATAATAAATCTGGAAGGGATGGTCATGGAGTGAGTTACTTTGTTTTACGAGATATTGCGTTTCTAGACTCTATGTATGATACTAAAACAAAATTGACGATTTATAGAAATCTTTTCTGTATGTATGTTCTTCCATAACTCTTAAAACGATCATCCGAATTCGATGAAACTTAGTACAAATACATTTAATTATACGTGACACAGGATAGGCTAAATAAAATTCAGTTCCGGTTACGCTAAGATGTGGCACTCACACAAACCGGCGGCGCTGTTCCGCGCGCGGAACAGCGCCGAAATATAGGTCAGTGCTTCCCTTTGGTCGTTCCGGCTACACTGAACTGGACGGAAAACACAAACTATTTACATAGCCGTTTCGACCGACCTTTCATTCAGTGCGGTGGTATCAACCCGGGCGGATTAAACCCTACGACCTAGGAATATAAGAAGGAAGTCATATCCCTTAGCCGCCTTTTACGATATACACGGGGAGAGATGCAGTGGGGCTATTCTTTTAAAGTACCGGCCCCACACGGTACTTCTTTCTTACTTACTTTCTTCTTTTTTAATACGAATTCCACGCGAGCGAAGCCGCGTGTAATGCATGTGTAAAAAATTACACATGCATTAGGTACGGTAACCCTACGGATACGGAACCCTGAAAAAGTCATCGGTGAGAAAAATGCTACCTAGACTTTTTAGTTCAAATGACCTAGCTAGCGATTGACCTGGTGAACGCGTTACGTCTACACTGGTTATATGGAATCCAAACCACGGACGGTGCCACTAGTACCTACCTATATTTGATGAGTTGATGACTTAATTAATTAAACAATATTTAAACATCCAGATTGTGTATACGTTTGTATGGCCTCACTGTCACTTATTATAACGCGATATCCAGGCCACTGTTACCTTGATATTCATTCAAACTTGCCAATATAATAGCGAAAGCTACTATTGACCTAAAATCAGTGTCTGCGCTTCTGCAGGGCTATCACGAGATTCGCTACGCCGCGCCGGCTACGCCGAGGTGTAGCGTGCGTAGAGAACGTAAGCCGCTGCGCGGAAGCGAGTTCGCAAATCTATCGCATTCGCTTCCGCGCAGACGCTTACGCTCTCTACGCACGCTGCACCTCGGCGTAGCCGGCGTAGCGAAACTCGTAATAGCCCTACAGGTCGTGCGCGTGAGCACGCAGAAGCGGCATTATCATACAATGCACATATGCCTATAGCCACCGACATTTGGACGGCATGCACACTATTCGCGTCTGACAGTCGACACGTCAATTAGTGGGTGGTAGGATTTAAGAGCATTCATATGGCAGTCAGTCAGTCAGTCAGTCAGCGTGTAAGCGTCCACTGCTGGACATACGCCACTCCAATTTTCCTCCAGTCCTCCCAGCCTTCAGCGATACGGAACCACCGCTTTCCGCCGACGTACTTGATGTCGTCGTCACACCTGGCGGGTGGTCTTCCCACACTCCGTTTTCCTGTCCACGGCCGCCAATGTAGGACGCGGTTACTCCAACGGTCATCGTCTCTTCGGCTAACGTGCCCAGCCCACTGACACTTGAACTTAGCCACCCGGTGTCCAATATTGACTACTTTGGTGCGTCGGCGGATTGCCTCGTTACGCACCATATCACGTAGCGATATTCCCATCATGGCTCGCTCCATTGCTCGCTGGGCAACTTTCAACCTTTGGACAACAGCGACCGTCAGAGTCCACGTTTCACACCCGTACGTCATAACCGGGAGGACACACACAATTTAAAGATCCGTATATATGACCACATACATATATACGGATCTTTAAATTTTGCGGAAGGTCAGACCTCAGGACGATTCATATGGCAAAACAAGGAAAATTGTTAAACTTCAAACAAAAATTTTGTTCTATGAAGTACATAAATGAAAAAAATATATATATTTTTTAAAACTAGATAATATGTACTGAACTCTGAATCAGGCTTTTTTAAATTTACAGTATTTTTTCATGGCGAAAAAAAAATTCTGAATGTGACTGTTTTAATTTCTTATGTCGAGCCAGCTCCATACTGGATAATTATTTTGGAATCAAATTTACGCCATTGTATAGCGAATTTAATTTTCTAGACACTAAAACAGCATTATTTGAAAAAAAAAAAACAAATCCTAATATTAATTGTTAAACAAACAAAAACTACAAAATTCACCATATACTTAATCGCGCGCACTGCGCTCGATTGCTCAGTGCCGCCGACTCGAATTTTTGTTTTGCCTTATCACCGCACCGAATGAAAGGTCGGTCGAAGCGATCATGAAAAAAATTGTTCGTATTTTCCGGCTAGTTCAGTGTAGCCGACACGACTAACGCACTGCCATGGCACCTACATCCAATAGTAACAAGGTGTGATGGACTCTACTTTTCTTGCACCTCTTCGACCAAGGTCTTCGACGCACCACCGTCCAGCAGAATCACTTATTTACCAAAGTTCACTTATTTACCAAAAACACATGTTCAAAAATTAAAAAAAAATTAATAAAAAATCTGTAAATAATATAATTTTCAACAATATTGTATTTTAAGGCAATCGACATTTACTTTCTTGAGAAAAAAATATATTTTCATTTATACCTTTACATAAACTTGAAAACTGTTTTTTGTGTCTCCTGTAAATTTGCATTTTTGGACATGTGTTCTTTAGTAAATAAGCGATTCTTATTTGTGCGATATCGTCTGGAATTCGGACGTCAAACCTCACCACCCACGCGTCCATCACTCGCTAACCGGGAACGTGCATTTCAGGATCGACTGCATTGCGTGACGTGTTGTGTGCGCGGGCGCTGGAGGGCGGCGCCAAAACGCATATAAAGCTCGATTAACATTCTGCCGTTGTGTAAACATGCGGTCCGGCGGCGGCAGGCAATCACAGCGCAGCCATTGACTAGAGATGACACGATAAAACATAGTGGTATTTGATTTTTTGCATTGCTCGATTTTGCTAAGCGCGGTCGGTCGGTGTTTAATTATTTGCTTTAATTTATTTTATTTTATCTATCAATTTTTGTTTATTTTATTTATACTTAAAATAGGTACAAAAGTATATACATAAACAAATCGACTCTTCAACACCAATTACACATATGAATACACAGTAAGAATGACTGCAAGAAAGCTTGACTGTAAGAAATCTCTGTAAGAGATAAATCCGCCTTTGCACCTTATGTAAATGTTCTAATGTACTTGTTACTGTTTAATGTTTACTGGAGCAATAAAACGTTTTCTATCTATCTATCTATCTAAGAATAACAAACAAAAAGATTCGATAGGTATGTAAATTTAGGAAAAAAAAAATTTACAGTAGAAAAAAAAGCGAACGTCAACATTTCTTAGTAATAATATTTATTTATTTATGAAATCAGCTTACCGGCGCGATTGTGGCAAGCGCAACGCTGAAGTTCGACGTTTCGCGTCCTCTATGGGGCCAACGTCAAGAGGACATGTTCGCTCCGACAGAAAACTCGAAACGTCGAGCTGCAGCGATGCTCTCGCCGCAACAGAGCCGGTAAGCCGATTAGATAAATAAATATTATTACGAGTGACGGTGCGGGACTAAAAAGTAATTTATAAATAAATAAAAGACAGAAATTCCCAGGGTGTATCTTTCCCCACTCCTACAATCCATCTTAAAATTAACCAGATCTTCAAATCGCGGGTTAATAGCCTTTCTCCAGCGACATTATATAGTCCACCTCCAAGCCGGACTGGAATTTATAAATAAATAAAAGACAGAAATTCCCAGGGTGTATCTTTCCCCACTCCTACAATCCATCTTCAAATTAACCAGATCTTCAAATCGCGGGTTAATAGCCTTTCTCCAGCGACATTATATAGTCCACCTCCAAGCCGGACTGGAACCTCCTCGGCGGTGAAATTGGCTGCGCCTGAGGCTTCGACCTCGGGCAGAGCCACCCAGGTAATTGCAGCACAACTCTGCTTTATACCCGACTGTCGGGATATAGCTTGATCCAGTGGCGGCTTTGACCTATAAATCTTAGTGAGGCGACTAAAAAATCCACCTACATTGCTATTACTTTATGATAAATTGAAAAACATAAACCTAATTTTTTTTGGCCCTAACAATACTTAACCAAAAACTACTATTGAATCGCGCACCGAGGGTACCGTATCGCCATGTCACGGCTAGCGCCACTAGATGAATTTCATAACACGCCACGCCATCTAGATGGCGTGTTATGAAATACTTCATATTAGTTAGTCAAGATTAGAAAATGATTCATCATCTATTTGGTAGATGGCGCGCGCGCATACACTTTTTGAAACCAAAAAGTGTATGCGCGCGCGCCATCTATGGGAACCCCCGTGGCCGAGTGGTTTGGGCATTGGCTTCAAATGCGAGAGGTGCGAGGTTCGAATCCGGTCGGCGTGTAACAATGAGTTTTTTTCTGACGAAAAAATTTACGTGTATGCATACCTACACCTGCTGCTGCCGCATAGCAGCCTCGGCTGTGTTCTCCTCTAGTCTAGTATAGCCAGCAATCCAGGGAAGTCTCCGGTATGGCACCTACCTTCTCGGAGGTGATATTGGCTGGTCGGAGCATGCGCTTTGGCCCCTCCGGCTCAGCCACCCATACCAGATTACATAAAAAAAAAGACAGACGGACGGACGGACGGACAGACAGACAGACAGACAGACGGCGTAGGCTTAGTAATAGGGTCCCGTACCGGATACGGAACCCTAAAAACAAAAAAAAAAGAATTCGCAAAAGTGAGATTCGAACCAACGTCACTAGATTGAAAAGCGAAGCATATACCATTGAGCTATGAAACTTACCGTAACTAGTGCGAATTTCGCCGTCATGTTAATCACGGAGGAGGTAAAACAAACCGACTTATAGAAAACGTGAATCGCCCCATCTCGCTCTGCATTCTTTTAATTGGATATAGATGTCTCGTCCGGCGCCATTTATCAGAGCCTCAGCTGCTCCCTACATCCAAAGCCTCCAAGGTCAACCTGTTGTCTTTACGCTTGGTGAAGCGATATCAAAATAAGCGATTCGTCGCCGCACCGGACCGGGGTGAGTCACCATATGCCATGCCGTACGTGACACGTCACACGTCACGTCTGTGTGTGTGTGCGTGCTGTGTTGGTGGTGTTGATGCACTAACACATCTTTAACGTATTTCGTCGCGCGCGTCGCACCAGCCGCCTCCGCCTCCTCCGCGCCGCCGCCGCGCTAATATTGTGATCAGTTCGGATCGGATATACTTGACTTTTTTAAGTTTTCTTTCTTGATATTTTGAAATGTTTTTTTTTTCTTTACTTTCAAGATAATTAAGTGAGGCGGTGCTTCACTTGCTTCACCTGGGGAACCGCCACTGGCTTGATCGCATGTATGTGTGATTTACTGTCTACAATAATATCGAAAGAGAAAGGAAGGCAGGAGTTGATCTCAGTTTCAGGACGTGTATGAATTGAACTCAAATCCCGGTAACCATACGATGATGACGTAAGGGGCTTTTCACAGACCTCTAAGCTATAAAGTATAATGACTGAACTGACAGGCCTTCACACTCGAAACAAGCTTCAATAGCCTTCGTTACTGATTGATTAGGGTGTATATACCAGCGAGTGGGGCCGTGTTATTGTGTCTTTTCAATCTCCTTCGGTTCCTAGCTAAAGTATCCTACGACCTACACGAAGGCGAACCGAGGCTAAACAGAACTTCAGAACTGGGTGGCTGTGCTCGAGATAGACGGCTCAGGCACAGCCAATTTCACCCCCGAGGTGGTGCCAGTCCGGCCTGTGTCGACGCTACTCGGCGGGGAAAGTCCCGCGATTTGAAGATCCGCGGATTGTAAGAGTAGGGAATAATATTCCCCGGAAGCCCATTCGACACCTTTGCAGTGCGACACAAGAACGATTTAGAGAAACGTGCCGTTCGAAAAACTTTTCTGTCGACAACAAAGGGGTGCTCCGCGAGAGAATCGCGGATTTGGCGAATGCGAACCGTAGGAGGGGGGAAGAGGGAAGCGAGTTCATCAGAGCAGCGGCCATAGCAGTACCGGTAAAGCGGGCACAATAAGAAGGTTAGGTTAATACCTAAGGTCCCTCGTAGGAGCAGCGTAAATTATTTATTTATTTATTTGAGAATTCCACAGCCACAAAAACATGAATTCATTTGAAAACAGCAGTGTGAAGACGTATCAGTCTAGAATAATTATAATTCCTTCGGTTATTTATGTATTATGCACTTAAATGTATATCGAAAATTCTCTTTGGAATCTCAGACATCTCGTACAAAAGGCCGTCGCCTTTTCACATGTCGTTTACATTCCTTGAATAGCTTTTGGAAAAAAATAGCTCGAAATATCCTACAAAATTAGGACGGATTGTAGACTCCCAAGAATAGTTCGTCTACAACTTGACCATTAAAACTTTGTTCCGTCCTGAAATCCCGAGTCCGCGGCGCGTAAGCAATATAAATGCGATCGCAACTCTCGCGGAGCGTTCCAAAAGCGCATCTGCAAATGGGCAATTAAATACCGAAAGTTTTCATCCTCAAGAGTCATTGCAGTTTTAAGAAAGAGTTCCGCTTCCGGCGACAAATGGCAACACACTTCTGCGCATTCTTCGTTGAGAGATTCGTCCGCTGGAAGTGTTTCGCGTCTGGAAATAATTTTGTTCATCACTTTACCGAAATGGAGATAATTTTAAAGGATACAGATGTGCGTAAAATATTATTATGTGCATTTTTTTTTTCAGGACGCAAATGTGTTGCGCATATTGGCAATGGCTTCCAGCCAAGAAAAATAAATTTTCGGAACCTGAATAAAGAAAGAAGGAGGGTTCATTTGTAATGAATGAAGATCTTCTTGTTAAAGCAGCGGTTGTAGCAATAACTTCCTACTGTAATCAGTAATCAATCACATACGTTAGCATTTCGAATTGAAAACATTCGTTTTCAGCCAATGCCCGAATGTGCCAGTTTTTGGATTTTGGGCCATATCATCCTCACTTCTCCACGATTTATTCATCATCAGAGACTAGGGAATTCAGAGAGCTTAGCTTTCGAAAGTTCCACATACAATTGACTCCGATGTTCGCGTATCGAAAGTGGTTCAGTCGGGCATCCTACGAGAATCTGATAAAACCCCTTCTGAGTTTTCCCTTCAGCGTGTCAGCAAATCGGAAAAAGGTCGTTGAGAGCTATCATTCGTGAGTCCCAATTCGAAATGTTGCATCACAAATAGCTATTCGTCGCGCCTCGGTCCTCCCTAGTGGGAATCTTGCGTCAGCCTGTCTTCCTTACTCTATCCCCGTTTTGAAACTAAAAGCTCTTTGCTGCATTTGCATATACTTTTGTAATGTCAGACGTGTGGGGAGCTGTGGAAGACCGTTGAATTACGAATATCTCGGGAGGCAACGGGCTTCAAAGGTCTCAAGAATTTATACTCACCAGCAGTTGAGTCCTTGGATAGCCGGCGGTTAGTGAGTCACCATCCTCCACTCTCGTATGACACTTCCACGTGATAACGTAGGTGCACATGCGATTATTGCAATAAACTAATTCATGCAGTTCTTGTTACGAACGACCGAACGGTCGAGTCGAGGCCACGAGCGATGTCTTTATTATTTAATTGCCGACGCGATACGAAACAACAGCTGATTTGAAAACGAACGAATTGATTGAAATTGAACGACTGAAATCTCTAGCTAGCTGTGGCGCGTTGGCGACGCGCCACACTGCCTAGCCAGAGATTTCAGCCTATGCTCGTCGCCAGGGGTTCCGAGCAGACCACAGCCATTCTCCGTGGCGCCCCGGTGCGCCGCTGTACTTACACCACAGTGAAACAATGCATGAAGACTTATTCCATACACGAAACCTGACATTTATTTGTTGGTGAAAACGACAACGAATTAAAGGGCAACGTATTGTGGCTAACAACAAAAAAATCAAAATTAAAATTAAAAGAATTAAAATCTATTATATCCTTATTAATAAAGATTTTCTCCTAAGGATTGTAACGAACCGGAGGGTGGTTATTTTGTTTATTTATTTATTTTTTAATGAACAAGCAGCTCTAGCTGATGTGTTCATATCAGTTTTTTTTTTCAGATAATGAATGATTGTAATGTTTTTTTTTTTTTAGTTTTCGATCTTGGGCACTGTTGCTATTTGTTTGTTGATGTACTTTTTATGTATTTATCTAATCGGTTTTTGAAGGTGTTTGTGTTTGGGGAGTCAATCACATCCTGTGGGAGTTTATTCCAGGCGTTCACCACTCGATTTGTTATGAAGTGCTTTCGAATGTTTGTGTTAGAAGCTGTCTGGTTAAGTTTTTTGCTGTGACCACGAAGGTGATAGTTCTGGTTCAGGTCAAACATTTCAATTAAGTCTGGGCAATCATACTTTTTTTTATTTTTTTTATGGAAACTGACACGGTTAGCTACATCACCTACAACTCCCGTGATGTCAGCCCATAACACCGGGTGATCTTGGTGCTACGTCAGCCTTCCCTTCGGTCGTGCCGGCTACACTGAACTGGACGGAAAACACAAACTATTTACATAGCCGTTTCGACCGACCTTTCATTCAGTGCGGTGGCACCAACCCGGGCGGGCTGATACTTTGAGGTGAGTATTTTGTAGACTTCAATAAGGTCTCCTCTGTCGCTGGTTGCATCAGATATCCCCTGGGCGTTAGATAGGACTGCCAGTGAAAAACGGACTCGGCCTGTTATGGAAATAGGTGAGACTCATTTCCGCTTTAAGTAACTCGCACTTGAGCCTGCTTCAGTAAAGCTACTTGGATTATGCAAACCGCGCCTTGCTTTATGCTAAGCGTGGCTTCGGATGGATTGGGTTAGTGGTGCAATTTGGGTCGGTGATGTAAATTTTAACATAGTATGCTTAGTTTGTATGTAAGTAGGTGCTGAGCAGATATTGCTGATCGACAACAGCTAAGTCACGAGCAGAGGGAAGTAAATACTGACATGCCACCTTCCGACAGGAGGAATGTTTCCCTTGAATGGAACCCTTTTTGAGCACATGCCCGATCTGGTCCAGGCAAACGAAGTGGTATATCAGTGCTCCCCATTGGTGGTGCCGCCAGGACGGAAAACACAAACGATTTGCCCGTCTGCTGTTAACCCAGTTCCCGGCGCAAGCCAGGTGACAATCTATCAAACGTGGGCGCGCGTAGGCGAGCCGTCGACGTATTTAACTCGCGCGTATGCGCGGTATTTACTATAGTGTCACTCTTCCTTGTATTGTGGAATAGTTGTAGTAAATATCTGGACGAGTTATCTGCTCGTCGGGAAGCAGAGGTGAAATCGGGCATGTTTTATAGGGTTCCGTGTCGGTACGGAAGCCTATTACTAATCCTACGCCTTCTGTTTTTTGACGTGATAACGTCTTATAAATTGATGAACACCGGCTGCACGCACGAATATCACGTCACGTTCCATCTGAGCCTGTGTGTGCAAGCGAGAGCGCGTAACAAGCGATAGAGAGGCACAATCGGCCCAAGCGTCGGCTTGTAAAAGTACCAGGGCCGCAGAAATTAAAACGAGGTTACTCGTACCATAATATCTGGCCGGTCGGAAAATATTTCAAATTTAGAATATTGATGAAACAAGGGTTGTATGACGTTATCACGTAAAACTATCGTCCGTAAACCGACTTTACAGACAACCACGTGTATGTCGTAAAAGGCGACTAAGGGATATGACTCCCTTTATATTACTAGGTGGTAGGGTTATATTACAACCCGCCCGGGTTGGTACCACCGCACTGCATGAAAGGTCGGTCGAAACGGCTATGTAAATGGTTTGTGTTTTCCGTCCAGTTCAGTGTAGCCGGCACGACCGAAGGGGAGCACTGACGTGGCACCAAGTTCACCCGGTGTTATGGGCTGACATCACAGATGTTTTAGGTGATGTAGCCATCCGTGTCAGTCTCCATAAAAAAAAAAAAAAAAAACAATTTTTTTTATGGAAACTGACACGGTTGACTACATCACCTACAACATCTGTGATGTCAGGCCATAACAGCGGGTGAACTAGGTGCCATGCCAGTGCTTCCCTTCATTTCATGTCGGCTACACTGAAATGGACGGAAAACACAAAACTATTTACATAGCCGTTTCGACCGACCTTTAATTCAGTGTGGTGGTTAAACCCAGGCGGGTTAAACCTTACCACCTAGTAATATAAGAAGGGAGTCATATCCCTTAGTCGTCTTTTACGACACACACGGGGAGAGATGCAGTGGGGCTAATCTTTTAAAGTATCGGTCCCACACGGTACAAACCATGTATTAACTGTCCCACTTCATGTATTTATATTATATGAGTCGTATAGTTCCAGAACCCGACAACTCCGTTTAGGACGATTTTACAGTAAGACGAAAAAACTATACCTCGATAAATAACCGCCCATTCAAACTACGAGGGCGCTGGAACGAATGTTAATTTTTCTTTGCGATTCACTCTGGATTGGACTGTGTTAGGTAGGATGTCTTAACAGATAAATGACAAATTTAATACTTTATTCGAAACCGTTTTCAGCACTACTTTTTTTAGAGAAATGGATTTGGCGGGTTCTGGAACTATTACGACTCATATACACTCTTAGCTAGGTAAGGTAGATCCCATGATGTACAGCAAGCAATTCAACCGGTAGTACGCAGGTCCGCGGCAGCACGCGGCCTTATTTTCAGGCGCCCGCACACATGCGTTCCAATAAACATAACCTTTGAAATACATAATACCGCGAAAAAAATAATAAAAAACCGGCCAAGTGCGAGTCGAACTCGCGCACCGAGGGTTCCGTATCGCCATGTCATGGTCAGCGCCACTCACGCCAATTATGTATTAGTTAAAATGCTTCATACACTTTTCGGTAGATGGCGCGCACACGCTTTTTAGTTTCTTCTATGGGGACCCCCGTGAATTTTTTACTTTTTCTTATTTTTATTATTTGTTCTTATATCGGCCATAATAAATAACACATATTCTGTGAACATTTCAACGGGCTACCTATTGCGGTTCTAGAGATACAGCCCTCGGACAGACGGACAGACAGACAGACGGCGTAGGCTTAGTAATAGGGTCCCGTATGACGGATACGGAACCCTAAAATCAATCTAGAAAACGTTGACTCCAGAATATGTTAAAATTGTGTAATGCTGTCTTCATGCTGTCATATGGATTACAAGCAGATTTTGTAAATTTGTCTGAAAATCAAAATAGCCCGGTATCCCAATACAATTTATAGGTATACGTAGGTAGGTACTGAAGGTACTTGAAGGTGGCCGCTGGGCTTGACAGAAATATGGAAGTATCTCATCATAAAGCGAAACCAATTGGACACCACTGATGTACAGTTTTGCAAGGAATCCGGCCCGGATACATGGTTCAAACTCGGAGTGAGATATAGCAAGTGGTGGTGTATGCCACGAGTTTGAACACATTTCAATGCCCTGTCCTTGTCACACGGCCTAATGTTGAAAGGGACAACTGCATAGTTGACATAATTCGTCCTATTTCGAAGATTAGTTTTGTCACACATGCATGATTGATACTACAAACAACATATTATCTTGTCTTTATCGCCTGTAGATTAGATAGTGAAGATAAGCAATACAATTTTAAGATCGTGAACGTACGTTTTTGAATTCGTAACGGAGTGCACTGTAATTTGTAAATAGAACAGAAAAATACTTAAATGCACATCAGCAATAGATATACAAACACTAAATAATTACAAAGACAATAGTGTGTAAAGGCGGACTTGTAAGGTTCTTTTTTATATTTAATATAATAAGTTTTTTTGTTTTGCTTATATAATGGAGATTTAAAGGTGCAAATGTTTCGGCTAGTGTTTTCGGTACGGTGTGTCCGTCGACGGAGATGGACGAAATGTATTTTATTTAATATTGATTTAAATTTTAGTTTAAGCGGGTAATTATAATTTGTTACAATAGTGATTTAAGGACTTTATAATGAATGAAATGAGAATATTATAAATTATTACATATATTAGAACATTTAGAACTGGCAGAATTTTCGACATGTGCAAGCGTAGGCTATCTACCTATGGATGAAATTATACAATAAACAATAAACAATATTTACATGTAGGTATTCATATGTTTTTATTTATAAGCGTTTGTGCTAGTTTAGGGGGCAGTGTTTAGGCAGGGACGTAAACTTGATTAAAAACGTAAAATCTGTATTTTTATTTACTTATAAATATTTTTTATCATGTTAATTTAAGTTTCTTGTCAATTGTAGGTATTTCCTTGTTTATGGTAATAACATTTCATTTCAATATCATATAAGGAACTATATTTATATTATTAATGAGTTTTCTTATTATTAATACCACTCGGACACCCGCCGCCAAATAAATGAATGTAGGTAGTAGCAATGATAAGGCGTGACAATTTTTAAATTAAAAATATAAGGATATATGAAACCATGAAAAATATAACGGCGCTTCTCATGTAAATTAAATTTATATCTGTTATTTTGTCACCACGAGTTATATATGGCAAATTGCATTGGGAAACCAGTGCGAAATTGTGTTTCGCGTTTCTTTTTCAGCATTGTACGTACCTATATAGGCCGCGCCAAGGCGCATGCGTAACCCATAAATCAAGCGGTACAATTGAAGCTATTTCTGTATATCGAAACACGTGCGTGGCCTCGGGAGATGATGAGGGGATCAAGCAGAGAACAGAAGAAAAATACAGTCGAATTGAGAACCTCCTCCTTTTTTTTTGAAGTCGGTTAAAAAGTGTTACTACGACCTAAATGCGGCAATTATAGACAAAAAGGTTATTTTTTAGGGTTCCGTATCCGTTGTACGTGACCCATACCCATACACGCTGACTTGAGTGTTTTTTTTTATGGAAACTGACACGGTTGGCTACATCACCTACAACATCCGTGATGTCAGCCCATAACACCGGGTGAACTAGGTGCCGTGTCAGTGCTTCCCTTCATTTCATGTCGGCTACACTGAACCGGACGGAAAACACGAACTATTTACATAGCCGCTTCGACCGACGTTTCATTCAGTGCGGTGGTACCAACCCGGGCGGGATAAACCCTACCACCTCGTAAGGTAAGAAGGGAAGGGACCTACAGTTTTACGTGGAATCCGAACCACCGTCAACCTCCAACGTTCGAGCGGTCACCCATCCAAGTACTGACCGCGCTCGGGTTGCTTAACAACAGTCGACCGACCGCACCACTGTGCTACCGAGGCTGACAATGTGGTCGATATGTAGCCCCGAGTCACCCCTAAGATGTCTAACGACGCCCACGAACATTCGTACGGCAATGAAAGGCGACTGTAATGCACGGAGACCCAAGTGGGCTGAATTGTATTGAATGTGTTGTATTTGTCTTAATGTTCTTTATAAGTATTTAATTATTTCTGTTTTTATCGTGTATTTCTTTTTTCTTTTATGTTTTCTGTTTTACGTATTTGTTTGCAAATAAAAATCTTGAATTTGAATTTGAATTTGAATTTGAATTGCAATTTCTACGCTGTCGTGTCTGTTCTGTGCGGGATCAAACATATCTCGAATTGAGGAATGCGAGCCGTGTTATGATTCGATTGAAGGATAAATACCGTTGTGCCGGCCAATCCGAATAATAGAGGCGGCATAGCGCGACCAAACTTGTTACCTGTCGGTGTAAACAAATGTGGCGCGCCTTCAAGCGGCGGGTGGCCGAGTGGTTTGGGCATCGGCTTCTCACGCGAGAAGTCCGAGGTTCGAATCCGGTCGGCGTGGGCAAATGAGTTTTTTCTGACGAAAAAAATTACGTGCATACCTCTACACCTGTTGCTTCACCGTTCGTAACCGGCGTAAAACTGTAGGTCCAGGCTCAAATTGTAGCCGACTGGGTTGTTGCCACCGTACTGGATGTAAGATGGCCGCATAGCAGCATCCCTTGTGTTTTCCTCTAGTCCAGCAATCCAGGGAAGTCTCCGGTATGGCACCTACCTTCTTGGAGGTGATATTTGCACTGATAAGAAGCACTTTTTGTCAACTTAATTTTTCTGATCCAAAAGTACCTATGTCTCTCATGTTCAGAGTTAGTAAATATATATGATATGTAAAAACTAAGTATATTTAGTCTATCTTATGTATATATCTGGTATATAGGTATAGTATTTAATTATTCATATTTAAGTTTATCTATCTTTTGTATTCCCGTACATCTGTCATACCATAATATTTAAATTTCTCTTTCCGCCACTCACCTAGCAGTTATCATACCCAAAAGGTACCCTGTTAGAAAATGCCTAGAGGCATTAAGTGTTACCTTTTGCCCATATTCTATTTGAGTGCAATAAATATATACAATACAATACAATATTGGCTGGTAAGAGCATGTGCTTTGGACCCTCTGACTCAGCCACCCATACCGGATTACATATATATAAAAAAAAAACATGCAATTGCCATGATTAATAATGTCAAGCCATCTCGTGCTATAAATAAATGAGCTAATTCTCCTCACTAGCTTATTTCCGAGGTATTTGCGAATATAAGACGCAAATACCTTTATTAGTTACTAGCTTTTGCCCGAGACTTCGCTCGCGTGAAATTCGCATTTAAAACTAAGAAAGTATGAAGCACGCTACCGTTCCCTTTATTTCGGCGCGCGGAACAATTCGGTTTGTATGAGTGCCAGATCTTAGCGTAACCGGAACTGATTTTATTTAGCCTATCCTGTGTCACGTATAGTTACATGTGCTTGTACTAAGTTTCATCGAATTCGGATGATCTGTTTAACAGTTATGGAGGAACATACATACATACGTGTATACAGAAAAGATTTCTGAAAATCGACAATTTAGTTTTAGTATCATACATAGAGTCTACAAACGCAACATCTCATAAAACAAAAGTAACTTACTCCATGACCATTCCTCACAGATGTATTATTAGTATTGATTGATTGATTTATTAGGTTAATTTGATTTCATTAGTTTTACTCATTGAGTAACTTCTTTTACTATCTAATAAAATTAAATACCGTACCGTGTGGGCCCGGTACTTAAAAAGAATAGCCCCACTGCATCTCTCCCCGTGCATGTCGTAAAAGGCGACTAAGGGATAAGGACAAGATGCCGTGCTAAAGGGCGACGGGCTCGCCACCTCTCACCTTGGCACGGTACTTCCACCGAGTCATGCAGCAGGTGGGTCTTCGTGCCTTACTTGCTGCTTGATCGATTGAATCTTGTTCGAATACTTTGCGAAACGTGGTGGTCGGTGTTGCGCTGTACCAGAGTTCTTGCAGCACAACACCGATTACTCTGCTTACCTGAATGAAACTTCGTTTCTAGTTAGTTTTTTCCGTCAGTTCGGTGTAGCCGGCACGACCGAAGGGAAGCACTGACATGGAACCTAGTTCACCGTGGTGTTATGGGCTGACATAACGGATGTACGGATGACTCCCTTCTTATATAGTAGGTGGTAGGGTTTAACCCGCCCGGGTCGATACAACCGCACTGAATGAAAGGTCGGTTGAAACGGCTATGTAGGTAGTTCGTGTTTTCCGTCCAGTTCAGTGTAGCCGGCACGACCGATGGGAAGCACTGACATGTAACCTAGTTCCCCGTAGTGTTATGGGCTGACATAACGGATGTAGGTAAGTTGGTGATGAAGCCAAACCGTGTCAGTTTCAATGAAAAAAAAAATCGGAGTGTAATTTCGTCAAGTTCAGTGTAGCCGGCACGACCGAAGGGAAGCACTGACATGTAACCTAGTTCACCGTGGTGTTATGGGCTGACATAACGGATCTAAGTAGGTCATGTAGCCAACCGTGTCAGTTTCCATAAAAAAAAATATATATAACAAAAAATCCTGAATGTAACTCAGAAGTATGCGCGCGCGCACACCCGGCCCTGCCGAAAACAACACGTCCGGACAATGCGCGGCCGCGCGTCGCACTAACGAGCCACTTGTCAATCTCGCTAATTGACAGCAGTGGCGGCATCTCGCGCTTATTTCGAGACACAAAAATGTGTGGCTTCCTTCGCGCAACCAGCGCTGCGGATATTCTTTATTCATCATCCATAGACAGTACACTGCACTCGGATTCGTCATATTTTAACATTTAGCATTTTGCCAGTTCGATTATCACAGCGAAGAAGAGCTGGCAAGAAACTTCGCTGGATACTTTTGACATTGGAAATGTCTCTTCGATCGCTTCAGTATAGGCCCCGATTTTCAGAAAAAGTACGAATTGGCCCTGGTGTCGTGAGTTTTAAGGTTACGTAAATATTTAGGGTATCAAATGACGCGTATCGACGAGAGCTAGAAGATTGTGAAAAACAATATTTAAAAAATTTTACTTTTTGAGAAAATCGCAAAAAACCACTTAAAATAGCCGTTTTTAGGGGGCACTTTTAAACATATTTCTAAATATATATTTTAAACTTTTATATTGTAGATTGTATACATAGTGGGGTGTAAATGCACGGGCAGATTATTCCAGAGGTGAGCTTATAAACGTGTGCCGAATACATGTTAGTATTTAGAGGAGTAGAAGTAATTATATAGTGAGCAGGTGCCCGCTGCTGTTAGAATCTGGAGTGTGTTCGCTCTTTGAGTTCGTCGCTTCAGCCACACCAGCATATTTTCACGCCCATAGTCGGCGACTCGCTAAATGTTTATATTTGAATACGTTTATTTTTATTTTTATGGAAACTGACACGGTTGGCTACATCACCTACAACGTCCGTGATGTCAGCCCATAAAACCGGGTGAACTAGGTGCCATGTCAGTGCTTCCCCCTTTGATCGTGCCGGCTACACTGAACTGGTCGGAAAACACAAACCATTTACATAGCCGTTTAGACCGACGTTTCATTCAGTGCGGTGGTACCAACCCGGGCGGGTTAAACCCTACCACCAAGTAAGATTAGGAGGGAAGGGACCTACAGTTTTACGATGAATCCGAACCTCGGTCAGCCTCCAACGGTCAGCGGTCACCCATCCATAGTACTGACCGCACTAAAAGTCAGACTGACGTCCTAAAAGTCATTTTCAATGTACCCGAAGGTCATATAATGCAAGAGATCTGTGAATTTTTTTTACGTCCTCTTAGTCGCCATTTACAACAATGTTTGCCACTGCCTACACAGTACGAGTCATCACTATTTCAAAAAAATTCTCACAAATACAAATGTTTTCATATAAGCGTAAACCATCAAATAACACGTTGGAGCCAATTGGAGCAGGCCAGTCTCCACAAACAGCACCCGTTCACGAGCATCACGCCAGGGCCAGCCATCGCCTCCCTCAACCATATTTGAGGGTGAGAGGCGACCCGGACCAAGCGTCACCGTAAGCAAAGACCTTAAGGCCGTGACAAACGCCAACGACCTTGAGCATTCGGGAATTCTACATAATGTACCATGCGACTGCTAATTTCGCTTCGCACGTTCAAGTCACATTTAGCGTAGTTTGTCGCTATCAGCCTAAAGAGTTGATGGTTCGGGGTTCGAATCCCACTTTCGTATGTTTTTTTTTTTTGCTTTTTTATTATTTTAATTATTAAAATGATTGTGGCTTATGTAACTGATGCGTGATTCTAATTTTTTATTTTTTATTATTTTACCTAAATAACATTTTATTGTAATTTCTTCCAAATTATTTTAGTTCATGTACTTACCACTTTTTATAAACCTCTAAATAGACTATCGATGAAAACTAAAATAAAAATAGGTAGGTTAATAGGTAGATAGGCATTTAGGTATGTATGGCAAATATCATAGCAACATAGGTACCGGCCGGCGCGCGCGGCGCGCGCGGCGGCAGCATGGCACGGTGCGGTGGGGTGCGGTGCGGTGCGGTAACTCAGTAGCAGCGTGCGGTGCCGAGGCGGCACGGCGGCGGCGGCGGCGGAGGCGGCGGCGGCGGCGCGGTGGAGGCGCGGGAGGCGCAGACAGCGTTATACCACAGTACCTATTAGTTATTCTGTGGTTATACCAACGAAAGCCATGCGTATAACGCCCCGTCTAGTTACGTACCGGAGCGTATACTGATAGATACCACAGAAGAGAGATATTACTGATACGGTCGTACTGTATACTGGTACGGAAAATGACACGGTGGCAACATCACCTACAATACAACATCCGAGATGTCAGCTCGTAACAACTGGTGAAGTAGGTGCTATGTCAGTGCTTTTCTTCGGTCGTACCGGCTTCACTGAACTGGACGGAAAAAAAGAAGGGAGTCATATCCCGAAATAGTTTGTATTTTCCGTCCAGTTTAGTGTAGCCGGCACGACCAAAGGGAAGCACTGACATGGCACCTAAGTTCACCCGGTGTTATGGGCTGACATCACGGATGTTATAGGTGATATAGCAAACTGTGTCAGTTTACATAAAAAAATCCCTCAGTCGCCTTTTACGACATGCACGGGGAGAGATGCAGTGGGGCTATTATTTTAAATTACCATCCCACACGGTACAAATATACCTAACCTACCTATCTTTTTTCCATTCGATCCAAACACAGAAGACAGAAATGACGACCGACACGCGGGCGCAGCAGGGCAGGAGCGAGCAAGCGAGCCCGGAACTAAAATTGTATCTAGTATTGAAGTGCCTGCTAAATTGACGAAGGCAAAAATTTTACCCTTCCGACTGAAGAATTACGTCAATAATTTCATGTAGGCGTTTTTTATTTTTTATTTTTATCTCCTTTCGTGGATAAAATAATAAAACAAATTGAATAGAGTTTTCTCAGAGCTTTGTGACCTTTGAATCGGTGGTATTGTAAAATTGTAATAATACACACATACTCAGATTTTCAAAAATTCATGCTTTTTTTATATATTTTTAATTTTATGTTTATTACTTACTTTTACTCATTATTAAAAAAACCAGCAATGCACTTTGTTGGTAAGGAACCAAAATATAGGTTGGTATTTTTTTAATTTTCTGAATGTGTGTCAATTGGTCAGTTTTGGACCTTCTTTGTCGCACTTTTTGCATGTTTTGCGTATTTGGCGTTTGTCACCGCCTTAAAGCGATGCACTACCCCAGCGGCAACACGACATTACTTTTTACGAATCTTGTGGACATTCAATTTTAATACTAAATGCTTCAGTCACATATTCATAAAACATATTAAGAATAACACTTTCACTGATTGATATAATTGATCATTCTGACTACAAAAAACTTACTAATTAAGTGTATCAGGTGTAAAGAGCCTTTGTCAAAGATAGATACGGGTCTGCCAATACCGAAAGCGCTACCCGAGAGTAAGAATGAGAACAGTACCCTAATCAACGAATTAAATTATCGGGAAGTGGCATACAACGGTCCGAATTGAGGCGCGCTATTGGTGAGCATTCGGCACCCTCTCCAATCGTTGTCTCTCCTTTATACGTATCAAATTGCCATTTAACCGTCTTACTCTATCGACGTTCACAGAGCGGAAACGTAACGTGATGTATGAGGCGCTCGCGCACTTACGCTGTTTTAAATATTGGCAATATATAGAAGAACTGCAATCGCACCTTTCTGCCAGTAAAATTTATGACGAGGGCCCGTCCAGAAAGTAGAATGTCGTTGACCCTAATCACGAGATTTAACCTACTACGCTACGCCTTGTTCTCCGCATCATTTTGTATGGAGAAACGAAGTTCGCAAATCTATCACTAGAGGCGCTGCTCCGTTTCTCCATACAAAATGATGCGGAGAACACGCCGTAGCGTAGCGTAGCGTAGTAGGTTAAATCTCGTGATTAGGGTACAGGTGGAACAATGACTGAAGATTGGCAAAATTTAGTTTTTTAGGGTTACGTATTCATACGGAAGCCTATTACTAAGCCTACGCCGTCTGTCTGTCTGTCCGTCTGTATCTCTTGAACCGTAATAGGTAGCCCGTTGAAATTTTCACAGAATACGTGTTATGGCCGATATAACAACAAACCGTACCGTGTACCGCAAAGTATTCGAACAAGATTAAATCGATCAAGCAGCAAGTAAGGCACGAAGACCCACCATGACTCGGTGGAAGTACCCGTGCCAAAGTGAGAGGTGGCGAGCCTGTCGCCCTTTAGCACGGCATCTTGTCCTTACCCCTTAGTCGCCTTTTACGACATGCACGGGGAGAGATGCAGTGGGGCTATTATTTTAAAGTACCGACCCCACACGGTATCGGACGTCCGAAGGTTAATGTGGAATCCGAACCACGGTCAGCCTCCAACGGCCGAGCGGTCACCCATCCAAGAACTGACCGGCCCAGCGTTTCTTAACCATCAATGGAGACAGTCGACTGTCTGCACCATGCTGAGCTATCGAGGCTGACAAAATATTTATAATGACTTTGCATGCTCGGCTATTTTAACTTTGACATGGATTTCCATCGAGAGGCAGGTCAAAATACATTTGAAGCGACATAGATAAAAGCAGCTAAAAGCTTTTACCAAATTAATTTAATTACGGTAAACATTTTTTTAGGCGACATTTTCGTTGGTTTATTTGGAAATAATTGTGTTTAAACTTTTAGAAAAGCAAGCAACATGACGTGACAAAGGTCTCACGGATAGCGGGGCGGGACGCTTGACTTCGTTCGAGAAAGGTAAAAACGTAACTAGTACAACAGAATATTACTATATTACGTATAGTATTATACTGTACCCTTATCACGAGATTTAACCTACACCGCGTACTACGCTACGCCCGTGTTCTCCGCATCATTTTGTATGGAGAAACGGAGCAGCGCCTCTAGTGATAGATTTGCGAACTTCGTTTCTCCATACAAAATGATGCGGAGAACACGGCGTAGCGTAGTACGCGGTGTATGTTAAATCTCGTGTTAAGGGTACTTGTCAGTCAGTCAGCGTGTAAGCGTCCACTGCTGGACATACGCCTCTCCAATTTTCCTCCAGTCCTCCCGGCCTTCAGCGGTACGGAACCACGCTTTCCGGCGACGTACTTGATATCGTCGTCCCACCTGGCGGGTGGTCTTCCCACACTCCGTTTTCCTGTCCACACAGTCGCCAGTGTAGGACACGGTTACTCCAACGGTCGTTGTCTCTTCGGCTGACGTGCTCAGCCCACTGCCACTTGAGCTTAGCCACGCGGTATCCAATAGCGACTACTTTGGTCCGTCGGCGGATTGCCTCGTTTTATTTTATACTGGTGTTGTGCTTTAATTTACAGCGCAACGCCGATCACTCTGCTTGGCCCGATTTCACGACAATCGCGGCAAGCAGAGTGATCGTTGTTGTTCTACAAGAGCTCGGCTGAATTACAGCACATTACGACCACCAAGCAAATTATTAGGACATGATAACCTATCAAGCAGCAGCAAGGCACGAAAACAGTTACTATATATATTTCCCGCCAAGTACAGTCTCGGGTCCTTCAAGAGGCGCGTGAATAAGCACCTGTCAGGCCGGCATGGCATTCGCAACCCCCGTATACGACCGAATGTCCATGGGCATGTCGTTAGACACCTTATGGGTGGCCCGGCGCCATATGTCGCGCTGTCAATAAAAAAAAACCTTCTTTATGACTCGGTGGAAGGACCGTGCACAGGCGAGAAGTGGCTATCCTGTCGCCATTTATTTAGCACGGTATCTTGTCCTTGTTCTATTTCGGCTTCGTGCACACCATATTATTACTTTTCAGCCGCACAAACGAGTTTAATAACTCCTCTAACCAATCGAATGCTTTCTACTAGAACGATAAAAAAATCTAATACGCGTGACAGATGTCAGAGTGACATTTCTTTGTATGCGTGACAGATGTCAGAGTGACATTTCAACAAAGTATGACGTTGTATTGTATGTGCATTTTACTGTAAAAAAATACGGAACTTCATGCGACGTGTTCTCGATGACATCTGTCACGCGTATCAAGCTATATTTTACGAACAGGCAGGTGAATAGAATGAGAATTTATTCATTACACACGAAATAACGAGACAGTACACAAGAAAGCAAAATAAAAACCAGCAGGTAGAACAACCGTGTACAAAGGCGGAATTAATGACCGACTGGTAGCGAATCGAGGTCGGCTGGGTACCTATCAAATGCTCAACTCTGAAGAGTGCATAAACAAACCCAAGCAAAAAAAAAACTTCCGACTACGAAAAACGAAGGAAAAAACAAGGAAAGTAGATCGAAAATGCTGTAGTCGGGCTGTCTGTCTGTTCGAATCTTTCTACACGGCCGACTACAGCATTATCGATGTACTTTTCTTGTTATTTCCTTCGTTTTCGTAGTCGGGTATTATAAAATGTTTATTTTATTTTTGGTTTAATTCATTTTAGCTCCAACCCCTTAAGTTTGATATATTTTTGAAGTCGCTTCTTCGAGCGCTTGACAATGATACTTACGCCACAGATTAATTAGCCACTTGATAGGGTTTGAAAAAAAAAATAACTATTTTCAACGTTTGACTAAAGATCGCCATTTTTTATTCTTGAAAACATGAAACACCATATGACACCTTCCTTTTGGCTTCGCCATAGTGAGGTAATTTTTTTACGTAAGCCTGTATGGGTATCTGAATCAGAGGGGCCAAAGCACACGTTCCGCCCTGCCAATATCACCTCCGAGAAGGTAGGTGCCATATTGGAGACTTTCTTTTGGATTGCTGGCTAAAGGAGGTCGCAGCCGAGGCTGCTATCCAGTACGGTGTTACCAATCTAGTCAATCTGTAAACTATAAGAGAGGCCTTATTTAGGCCTATATTTCCTATTAATTTTTTTAATTTTTGATTCAGCAGTTTCGGAGATAAGTTGGAGGGGATTAGTCGATTTTCGTATATTATTTTCTTTATACATATCTTTAAAACTAGCATATTCCGTTGCGTTTTATTCACTTGAAAAAAAATCTTGTTAACTTTCTAATTTGTCCCTCAAAATTGAGCACAAAAATCGATTTTCATTCATTCTACGTCCGTCATTGGGTCATCAAACTCTGTATATGAACCAAACATCCCTTTTCGTGAATCAATATGTACATTCTTTCGTCCAGTAGATTCGGAGAACACAAGCTGTGACAGACGAACAGACATACAGACAGACATACAGAAAAGTGATCCTAGATTGACGATGGCCTATTTCTTGCTTGGACCATATCATAGTGTAATATATTTCATGCTTGGACCTAGATACCTTATTGCATTGTATGTTGACGAACCTAAGTGTAACCTTGTTACCTACATACATATGTACATAGCGTCACGCCTGTTTCCCGGTGGGGTAGGCAGAGACAACGGGTCTCCACGTGCCACGATCCTGACACACCTCTGCCGCCACTTCCACTCCACTCCCATAATGTTCTTCATGCATGCTCGTCGTTTACGGGTACTACGCACTTGACCCTTTTTGGGCACATTCCCGATCTGGTCCAGGTACGTGCGTCAAGGGCGACCCTTCCCGACTCTTCTACTCACATTTGCTTCATAAATTTCTTTCGTTAGTCTCCTATCATCCATTCTTCCAACATGACGAACCACCGAAGCATCCCTTTCTCAATCCTTGTCATTACATCTTCTTTCAGGCCACAGCGCGCTCGCACTACATTATTTCTCAATCTATCTTTCATTGTAACTCCACACATACTCCTCAACTCGCCACAAAAATTTTCCACAGCACTAATCCTGCTTTCATGCTTCGTCTGCCATGCCCAACTTTCACTCCCGTACATAAGTGTAGGGGCCAGCACTCCACCAATGGACCTTGTTACCTAAAGATAATAAATTGAATTTAATTAAAATTGAATACAAGGGTCCTTTTTTTTTCTTCTTTTGAGGCAGGCAACACTAAAAAGATAAGCTTTTATTTTGTCTTAAAAATATACCTAGGTAATGCATTAATAATGAATGGCATACAGATACCTTCACACAAAACCAGCACAAAGAGACAAAAGGAAGTAGACTTAGTAACTTCACAAGATTCTGCACTGATTTTAAGTATTAAGTACACTCCTATATTAAGTACTTATTAATTTTTAGGGCTTCGTATCCGTACGGGACCCTATTTCCTACGCCGTCTGTCCGTCCGTCCGTCCTACCTCTAAAGGGCTGCTTCTGATTCGTAATAGGTAGCCGGTTGATATTCACACAGAATATGTGTCATTATGGGCCATTTCCTAAACAATAAAATAAAAAGTAAAAAATTAAGGGGGGTCCCCATACAAGAAACGTTATGTTTTTCAAGTGTTTGCTTTGCTCTTTCGTAAAATCGGTAGTACATACAAGCATACAACTTGGCGTAATTATAGTACAATAATAATAATAATGAAATAACTCAGTAGGTAAAACAACAAATAATAAAATCAGCCAATTACGTGGAACCCTTGCTGCGCGAGTTCGCCTCGAACTTGGCCGGTTTTTTAATTAATTACTGTGCGTGCATATAAACCATGCCCAGGATTGTCAATAGAAATTAATGCCTAGTAGTTATAAACTAAAAACTATGTATTACCTACATACATATCACACACGCTGAATCCCGACAATCGGGGTAAGCAGAGTAATTGGTTTTGTGCTGCAAGAACTCTGGTCAATTACAGCACAACACCGACCGCCACGTTTCGCAAAGTATTCGAACAAGATTAACTTGATCAAGCAGCAAGTAAGGCACGAAGACCCACCTACTGCATGACCCGGTGGAAGTACCGTGCCAAGGCGAGAGGTGGCGAACCTGTCGCCCTTTAGCACGGCATGTTGTCCTTATCCCTTAGTCGCCTTTTACGACATGCATGGAGAGAGATGCAGTGGGGATATTATTTTTAAGTACCGGCCCCACACAGTACCTACCTATAGAAATTGTGGTTGATCAAAATGGGGCATTGTGCAACAAACTAGGATTTCTTAAAACATTATTTAATGATTATTTAATGTAATGAATGAAGGATTTTTAATATTTTAAATCTAGTTTTCCCAGATGTAAGTACCAAATTTTTTATTTAGGAATCACTTGATGATGGAAACACATTTTTAAGATAATTAAACACTTTATTAGATTCGAGGCGTAATTTATAGGTATCTCAATACCTACTCAAGTTTTTTTATTTACCCATTTATCATGTTTGTGGAGTGATCAAGTATTTTATAAAATACCTATAAAATAAATGGCTTATTTATATAAATCGAATGCCTCCACTATAAACACGTGTCATTAAAAACCTGTGCAATATTTTCCATAAGTCGGTCAACCTAATTACACTCGTGCATTTATCAAAGCACGCAAAAACTCTGTCATATCATAACCTCAAAACATCACTCCAGTAATGTTTGTTGCCATAATTTAGCTCCAGATACCTTGGATGCTTATCTATTTGCGCTGATGCGTTGTTTTTCATACGACGCCGTGCGTATAAACGCAGCCGCTGTGATTTCGTATCGCACGACGCTTCGCAGCGAGAAATCCATACAAATGGTAGATTTTATAACCTCGCAGCCATTATCTTGTGCCCTACAGCATAAGCAAAGAGCTGAGTCGGTGATCACGTCATTGTATTACTGACCCTTTCGACATCTAGTTCCCCACCGGTGCAGAGCCGCTTGGCGCCTCCGCCGTTGTACGCCATAATGAACAACACAACACAAGAAAACACACACACGACCGCACTGGAACGCGATGAGCGCAACACTAGATTTTGCTTTTCACTGACGCGACGAAAGAGAAACGCACAAGCAAACGGAGCGAGCGCGAGCGAACGACTGACGTTTTGAGTTTTTCTGCCTGCGCGGGGTGGCGGCGGCGTGAAAGCGTTGCTCTGCTAATGGAGTGTTGCCTGTGCGAAGATGTGTTTTGTTTTTCAATTTATTTGGCGTTGTCTTTTTGAGACATTTTCTTTTTTTGAGACCAGTGTCAAGAATAGTGAGCGTAGTTATCGTCCTACAGATCGTTCACAGTTATTTTACCTCTGACACATGTCATTCATTGTACCTTCCGCTAGGTTGGCTTTGGCACCACTTGCTGTTACTAGTAATACGGTCCTGAAAAGGGTTACTTGCTATTAATATTTTACCCGTGGTAGTGGAAATTATGTAAGTACCTGTTGTACTTGTAGTGATTTCACCTTTTCGCACTGCTGCATTTCTTATTTCTTGTCGTGTACTGTTCTTCTTTCAATTTGTGTGCAATAAAGCCATAGCTGGGCGCGTTATCGTTAATCCGTTAATCCGTTGCCTGTGTGCCTAACTTTTTAACGATAGCGTTAATGTACAAAACTATTAACGGACATAAGTTCCGTGAATAGTTTTTATTTCGTTAAGTTTAAGTCCGTTATCCATTAATTCTATCTTATATCTATCTCTACGTACGATAATTATCGTACGAAATTCCAACTCTGATCGTGTCCGTACATGTTCGTTCCTCGCTTCACTCAAACAATGCTGGCAACACTGGACGCCACTCCCACTCGACTCCCGCATTCTATTTATATATAATCGGTGACTTGCAGCCGACAAGAAAAACGCGGAGTGCGGTTGTTTTTATTTGTTACAGTGCCTGAGAATTACTCTTAAAATAAAATAAAAACTCATGAATTATGAAAGTTTAATAATCAATTCGATATATATATATACGATTAACGCTAACGAATTAACGAACTTTCATTGACTTCCGTTACATTAGCGTTGAACTAACGCTCTGGTGATTAACGAAGTTAAGTTTTTGAGTAACGGAAGTAGGATAACGAAGTTAAATTTCTAATTAACGGTGCCCACCTTTGAATAAAGCGTTTCTATTCTATTCTAAAAATATATTCAAATATTTCGTACAGGGAAATAGTACGAACCAATTATGGCAACATAGAGCTCAGATTAGCCAACTTGATGGCTAGAGGTAAAATAACTGAACGGTCTATAGTGTGCGGTTAACTAAGTCCAGGACAGTAAATCGAACATACCCTTTGTCAAATTTGAGAGTGTATGAAATTTAAGTTTTTGTGATGATAAAACGTACGTGTAATAATAAATAATGCACGTATCTTACAAAAAGAATATGCTTTACTGGTGAAAACACGACATACCTACTAGTATATTAGTGGGTTATCAACAATTTTTGGCAACCGTGATCTAACCGATATCTGTCTTCAATACCGATATTGATATCCGTTGCCAAATATCGATGTCAAAAACTCTGATTCCTAGAATAAAAAAATAAAAAAAGTCATAAATTGCTTGCTGATCGTATCGTAAATTTCTGCTTACAATAATTACATATAGCAAAAATATTGTCTTTTTTTTTCAAAATGAGTCCACACCACACCTTTTTTGTTGGCCATTATGATGCCTTTCTTTTTAACATTTTAAAAGTAAAGTTCTGTCTTTACATAATTTATTTTAACACTAATCAATTTTTTTTTATACACTATGTTCACGCACTATGTCATTGTTTATTAACGAAAAACCTACACACTAAGAAGAGTTGTACCTACACACTTAAATACACAGTAAAATATAAACAAAGTTTCTGTCCTGAACTACGTAACTCAACTCAACGTTCTGCGTGTCCGGCGTGCCTGCGCGGCGCGACGCCGGAACGCACCGTGTGGCATACATCACTATTCACAAATCACAGTCACATCACAGCACAGCACGTACGCACCGATACTATGGATATCTCTCCGCGCAGCGGCACCGCTCGGGCAGCGGCGCCGCGCGCCGCACCGCCGCCACCGAAACCGTAACGCACCGCACGCACCGTCCGTCACCGTCCGTACCGCACCGAGTGTATCGGTAATCTGTGGTGGCTGGCTAGTGGCTACTGGCTCGGTCGGCCGGCACTAAAACTAACTGAAACTGACTGGATTGACACAACTGGTTGTTCTGATATTTATATAACTGACAACTGTTCTAGTTGTCAGTTGTCACCCGCGCCGTTAGATATTTCGTAAATATCTAAGATATTCGTAGATATCCAACCCAAATACGACCTTATTGGTTCTACCATAAAGGTAATTTTTCCATGAAAAGATTTATTTGGTGAAACTAAAAGGAATCGCACGTGCTCTTTCTTGCATTTGGGGACTTACTTAAAGAGAGAGGGAAGGCATAATAGTTGTCGGATATCAGTTGTCTGTCAACCTGCCTGGCATACGCTGTTCGTTTGGTTGGTTGTTAGCCGATAGCCGATAGCCGATGTTTGCTATGACAATACCGATGCGATACGTTAGAGGCGTGGCAACGGTTTTCAGCTACGTTTCGCTATAGCGGACACATGAGTACAAGTAATATATTATATCATAATATCATACCAGTACAGTAATAAAGTAAAATATTTTACGGAACTGCCGCCCTAATCCTTTTGACGGGATCGTGGGTTTTCTCCTTGTGCTAGAAGAAATCTAGAAATATTATGAAGGTGTACTACTACGCGCAATACGTCGAGCATACATAATATTTCATAAGATATATGTGTTTATATGGTTTGTTTGCTGTTATGTTTATTTGTTTTATGCCAGATTCTGCGTTCAATCAGTTTTATTATTTCCCTGCCAAAGAGCAAGAACCCTCTAGAGGTGCAACATGAATTTACCTCTAGAGATAAGAAGACTATACTTTTATCATTGCTTAGCACAGTTGTTAGTGACATTTCGTTCACGGACACATAATGCTGGCTGTCTCCAAATATGGAGACAGGCACCAGAATTTTGGTTTTTATCATAGTAGTGGACCTAAAATTTTATTGGATTGTCTTTTAATTTATTTTTAACGATGAAAGCCAAATAAATAGTGGGTGCGCGGTGCCTAATTGTGGAAATAGGTCGGAAAGAAATAATTATCACATGTCCTTCTATCGATAAGTGGTCAATTGTTGTTTTATTCTAATAATATAAATAGAAAAATATGAACCTATATGAATACAAATGTATTATTTTTACAAAGAAACGTGTTATATTATGATTTTTTTAAGTTAGACTTAGTACAAAATTAAATAATGGGATGTTTAGAGGTAAGTTTAAAATTGCTGTAAAATATCTGGCGAACTTTTACGTATCGTGTTTTCTCTAGTAATTAATTTAAGGCATACTCCCTTTATAATATTTTTTTATTCGTACGTTTTTCATCACAAAAACTCTTTCAAAATAAATTATCCGTGTACGTGAACAACGCACACACACACTCTCAAATTTGACGAAGGATACATTACATTTTCTCGGTGCAGATTGCATCTCTAGAGTATTCTTAATCTTAGTTGCCGGCACTTCACTTGGCTTAGCGTATTCGTGTATTTGGCAAACAATTCCGTTTCGTCTCCCTTTAATGGCTTGTTTAGAGGGAGATAAAACTAAAATGTTTGCAACAAACACGAATACGCTAAGCCAAGCAAGTGAAGTGCCGGCATAATGTGTGCGTTGCGTGCCGTGCGCGTGGCTTGGCTACTGGCTAGTTGCTGCCTTGCCGAGTGATCGTGTCTCCAAGCCATAAAAACAATTATGGTCGTGCGTGCCAGCCAGCCATGTCCGTCCGTCATTCAATTCTGCTCAGTGCTGTCTGACTGAAGTCAAATTTTGTTTTATTTGCTATTAGGCAAGGCAGGCACTCACTCTTCTTTTCGTCCGTCCGACGCATTATTTTTCTCTTGCGTGTTTGTTAATAATATGATGGCGCTAGCTGATATGTGAAACAGTGAAACCTGATTATAAGACATACGAAGAAAGAAGACGAACCATGAGCACTCGACATGAACCCCGCGGAACATTGGGGATGGTACATATTTCTGATTTTTCGACAATTGTATTTACTTATCCGTATTTAATTTTTGTAGATACTCATTGCTGCGCAATGATAGTCTTCCAAAAGGCTAGAGACCGAACTAACTGGGCGTAACGACCTCTCAAATATTGACCTATGAAGGCGCGATCCAGAAATTTTTATTTCGGGCTTATTCCAAATGTTCGCTCTGAAGTTTGTTAAGCTTTAAGCGCTCCTCTGCTGGCAAATTCGCGCTAACCAATACAATATTTGTATTTATTATTTCTTTCCTGCAGCCCTTCTGGGGATTGGGTTGCAATACGGACACCGGAAGCGGGGGGAAGGAGAATCGGATGGGGTGGGACATAATAAAAGAGATCCCCCTCGCTGTAGTGGCATACATGTTCCTAGGGAGTCTAACTACTATCGCCAGCCTCGATAGCACAGTGGTGCAGACAGTCAACTGTCGCTATTGAATGTTAAGCAACGCTGGGTGCGGTTAGTACTTGGATGGGTGACCGCTGACCGTTGGTGGCTGACTGAGGTTCGGATTCCTTGTAAAACTGTAGGTCCCTTCCCTCCTAATTTTACTTGGTGGTAGGGTTTAACCCCCCCGGGTTGGTATCACCGCACTGAATGAAACGTTGGTCGAAACGGCTATGTAAATAGTTTGTGTTTTCAGTATAGCCGGCACGATCAAAGGGGGAAGCACTGACATGGCACCTAGTTCACCCGGTGTTATGGGCTGACGTCACGGACGTTGTGGGTGATGTGCGGTGATGAGGCCAACCGTGTCAGTTTCCATAAAAAAAAACCTACTATACTAGCCCACCAACTATTTGCTAGTCCGGTATCGGCTTTCGAACCCCATGGGTGCGGCTTTATAGAGGGCTACCAAGGCTCGCAAAATGTATGCAAAAATTACATGGGCTGCCTCAACATTAGGTTAGGGTTAATTTATGGAATTTATATCTATAAATAGTTAATCCTAGATTTTTTTTTAACCACCAAAACATTCACCCAGCCCACCCCCTTCCCCCTCCACCTCTGCTCCCTTCTTCTAAGCCACCCCCCATTATAATATTTTCCATACAAAATTTTAAAACACCCCTCTTCTCTTCCGTCAAAGGGGGAGGGTTGAATCAACATCCCCGCTCCTCCTGCCCCCCTTCCTCGGTACCCCCGCTGTAAAGCCACCCCCATCTCCAGCCCTTAACTGGTTAGGTATTAGTCTACAAATTGACTTAAAATACAAGAAACAAAAACGTAAATAAAACATCATGGGGGCGCTTGCCATTGCCCCCATGATGGACGCCGCGTTCCCCCGCTGGACGGCGAGTAACATCTACCAGCGAAAAAACGACCGCGCCCGCGCGTCGTCTGTGGCCTCCACGAGCACTTTGCTGCAACCGAACTGCCACACGACACAACTTCCCGCACCGTCGGCCTCCATAACATAGGCGAGAAACTCTAACTAGTGGAAATTATTAATTTTATTCCCCTTTCCAATATCTAGTCTAATTTTCCAATATCCAATATCAATATTCCAAATTTAAAAAGATGTTTTTTTTATTTTGGCTTGGATGCTAGGTCATTCGACCTCAAACCGTTCGGGAAGCTATAATCATCATCACCAGAATATCAATATGTGATAGCTGTCCAATACAAAAAGTTTATTCTAAGTCGTTGGAAGTTAAGCAATGAATTTTTTGTTTTGAAAGATGTGGAACTAAGCTTGCGATGGCTTCACCGAACATATCCGGGCCCATCGGCAGTAGAGGAGGGTGACCCTTTCGGCGCCAGTCGCACATATTTGTGTGCGCCTATAGTCATTTTGTGAGGCCAGGCGCACACATGTGTGATTTAGAAAAAGTGCTTTCAAAAATAGGTTTAATTGTAGTAGTAGTACGGTGGATGATTCGTAAAGCCTTGGCCTGGCCGCATGACTGAGTCCTAGCGGTCCTGGCGCCGAAAGGGTTAATCGAGGTCGGGACTAGCGACTGGCCACTAAAAATTTCCCGCGCATGCTTCACGTTTCGGTTCGCATCAAGCCCTCGTCAGATAGTCTGCGTTGACTAGGACGCGGGGAAACACCAGTCCCGCTCTCGACCTCCCTCTCTCTACCTACCCATATTCTGTAGGATGCTTCCAGTGACGTTTTCGAAGCTCTCTCCATGTATGAGCTTAGTGTCGATCTTGGCAGCCCTAGATTCTTGAAGAGACTGTAGAGCGACTTCGCTGGTAGTCCTCTTGCTCCGACTTCCACAGCGAAGAGATCAGTCTTGAATCCGTTTCTCACGATCCGGTCTACTAAGTTGCAGTACTTGCAATGCAATGTAATGTACGTAATGCAATGTGTTGAGGCTACGGCCAGCCTTTCGGATTACACATCCAACTGTAGATCCCTTCCATCACCTCACCAGGTGGCAGGGCTACACCCGTACACTACATGATTTGAAGTTGAGATTTAGGGCCCCTGAGCTCTATTATCACTGCGACCTTAATCGACCTATTGTGATCTCTCAATAGTTTGGACAAGATAACATCAAGCAGCAATTAAGTCACGCAGACCCACCTGCTGCGCGACTCGGTGGAAGAACCGTGCCAAGGTGAGAGGTGGCTAGTCTGTCGCCCTATAGCACGGCATCTCACCCTTATCACTTAGTCACCTTTTACGACATGCGCGGGAAGAGATGCAGTGGGGCTATTCTTTTTTAAGTACCGGCCCCACACGGTACCCGTTCACTACATATGATGCATTTTGTTAAAAAATATAGACGGCCGCATTATACAGAAATAAATATTTTTTTTACTTTTGACTTTTTTACTTTTTACTTTTATTTTTTCTATTTCAGGCGGGAGCTCAGTATCTTCAGGACTTCATCGCCGCGTACCGCGAGAACGAGCCGCTGTGGAACCCGAGGCACCGCGACTACACCAAGCATCACATCCGAGGGGTCTGCTATGAAGCCCTCGTTCATAAGATGCAGGAGGTTTGTCTGTTTGCTCCCCGGCCTCTTTTGTGTTGGGAAGGTGTGGTGGGCCATTCTCCGCACTGAGACTGTTGTACGTCGATGCTCGGACGGTGCGTGAGAAACGGATTCAAGACTGATCTCTTCGCTGTGGAAGTCAGAGGAAGAAGACTACCAGCGAAGTCGCTCTACAGTCTCTTCAAGAATCTAGGGTTGCCAAGATCGACGCTAAGCTCATATATGTAGAGAGCTTCGAAAACGTCACTGGAAGCATCCTACAGAATATGGATAGGTAGAGAGAGAGAGGTCGAGAGCGGGACTGGTGGTTTCCCCGCGTCCTGGTTAACGCAGACTAGCTGACGAGGGTTTGATGCGAGCCGAAACGTGAAGCATGCGCGGGAAATTTAGAGTGGCCACTCGCTAGTCCCGACCTCGATTAATACCCTCCTCTACTGCCGATGGGCCTGGATATGTTCGGTGAAGTCATCGCAAGCTTAGTTCCACACCTTCCCTTCCTTCAATTTTATTTTTATTTATTGCTTCTGAACTGGGTGGCTCTGCCCGAGGTCGAAGCCTCAGGCGCAGCCAATTTCACCGCAGAGGAGGTGCCAGTCCGGCTTGGAGGTGGCCTAATGTTGCTGGGGAAAGGCTATTAACCCGCGATTTGAAGATCTGTTGATTGTAGGAGTGGGGAAAGATATTCCCTGGGAGCCCGTTCCACACCTTTGCAGTGCGGCACAAGAACAATTTACGCTACTCCAGCCGCCCGAGCTCTTCCATTAAATGGAGCGCTTTTTCATCTCTTTTGTTTTGTTTAAAGCGTCATACAGAATTTTGATCGGTAGAGAGAGGGAGGTCGAGTACGGGACTAGCTCTGCACCACGCCCTAGTCAGACGAGGGCTTAACGCGAGCCAAAACCTCTAGCCCACTGTAAGAGAGCAAGATTGTTAAATCACTGGTCCCATGCTCGATTGAATCCTTCCCCTACTTGCAGAGGGGCGTGAATGGGCACCTGTCAGGCCGGCATGGCATTCGCAACCCCCGCATACGACCGAATGTCCTTGGGCGCCGTTAAGACACCTCATGGGAGGCTCGGCGCAATATGTCGTGCTTACAATAAAAAAAAATGTGCCTGGATGTGTTTGGTGAAGCGATTGGGTGCCGTGTTCATCACCTGCCTGTAAAATAAAAGTTCAAAAAATAAAAACCCTTAGATCCCTGCATTTGATCTCAGGAACTAGCAGAGCAACCTTTATGAAAATTTGTACACTTTTTGTAGACATAAAAATAGATGTACTTGATTTTTTTCAGTCTTCTATTTTCATAGATTTCAGGTTTTTCAGGTGGGATGACATAGATCCCAGTAGTGGTTTATGGGTTGGATTTTTATATCCCAGCAGTAGTATAGTAACTACGGAATGGCTTAAATTTCATAGAGATTGGGTATGAAATACATACAGTGGAATTTTTGTAAACTTTTTGGGATATAAAATTACCCCAGAACTAGGGGTCTAAGGGATATGAAAGTCACGGGTCGGTGAAACATTTATTTTGGAATAAATTTTTGTTTTCGCAGAGCCAACCGGACGCAACGCGAGATGACGTCGTGAAGAAAATCAACAGCATACGTTGTTCCTTCCGGAAAGAATACAGGTCAGTCTTCGTAGAGAGCGTTGATAAAAGACGTGACAGATTTTAGACCACCAATATTGAGGTGAGACACACACATACACACCACACTCCGTATCCCGACAATCGGGCTAAGCAGAGTAATTCGGTGTTGTGTTGCAAGCACTCTTGTAAATTACAGCACAACAACGACCGCCACGTTTAGCAAAGTATTCGGACAAGATAACTATCTGGCAGCAAGTAAGGCACGAAGGCCCACCTGCTGCATGACTCGGTGGAAAGACCGCGCCAAGGTGAGAGGTGGCTAGCCTGTCGCCCTTATGCGCGGCATCTTGTCTTTATCCCTTACTTTTACGACATGCACGGAAAGAGATGTAGGGGGACTATTCTTATTAAGTACCGACCCCACACAATATTGAGGTGAGTACATACAGCAGCGCTCGGCACTGCGTGACTCGGCTTCGGTGGGTTTCGTCACGTGACTCGGGTCGGTCACGCGACATTGCGCGGCATCGTCGCGCAATGCCGCGGCGCGCCAAAAACGCATGGAAGTCGGCATCTTATCAGCATTTTTATTTAGAATGCTACAGGTTAAAATAATTTTTAATTTTATTTTTTTTAATGTTAATTTAAGTTTAGGGCTTCAGCCGTATTCGGAAATGTCAGCCCCATGGTGACTTTCAAGTTGATAGAGTTCAGAAATTAATTAAACAACCCTCAAAGTGAGAGAACTTTTAAAGAATTTTGTAACTTCTTGACAGTGCGCGGAGAGTGGATCACCCAGTGCACAATGTATAGCACATACCAAGTTCAAGTATCATCAGATACACAATCATTCCCATCCGTCTGTAAACTGAGACTAAATCCTTTCTCAGGTTGACGTCCGACCACACTCCATGAGAACATGGAATTGGTCCTCCTCTTTCATGCAAAAGCTATAATTTGGGGATTCTGTTTTACGCATTAAAAACGCGCTTCTGTTTAGTTGAGTGTGACCTGACCGAAGCCTTAGAACTGTAGTGATGTCCACTCTTGACATATGTACGTAGGCCCACAAACCACGGATGTTGTCTTGTTCACTTTGCAGGCTTTTATACAATGATACCCTTCTTTCTGATATTCCATCAAAATGCTCTTTCCATTGAGCGTAGCATATTTTCTTTATATGTGGCAGAACATCAGTGAAAAAAGGTTTACACTTCCATACATTGTCGCATCCAACAGCGGTTAAAAGATATTTTTAGCTATTGACTTCACACTGGTCAAGTAATACTAATAGAACATATTATAACGGCAGGAAGGTGCTGCACTACCTACAGAACGGACAGACGTACACGCCAAAGCTGTGGTACTACAACCACCTGCTGTTCCTGGAGCAGGAGACGCCGCCGACCCACGAGTCCTCGGATCAGGAACACACGCCGATGAAGTCACAGATTCACATAACCGAGGTACGACAATACGGAATATTCATTCACATTCTCATTATGGAACCAATATTCCAAACATTTCACAACAAATAGAGCGTTGGATGAATGGAACCGACTTTTAGCTAGAGGAAGTACTTATGCACTTTTATGTAATAACTAGCTTTTGCCCGCGGCTTCGCTCGCGTGAAATTCGTATTTAAAAAGAAGAAAGTATGTAAGCCCGCTACTGTACCTTTATTTCGGCGCGCGGAACATTTCGGTTTGTATGAGAGCCACATCTTAGCGTAACCGGAACTGAATTTTATTTAGCCTATCCTGTGTCCCACATAGTTAAATGTGCTTGTATACCAAGTTTTATCGAATTCGGATGATCGGTTCAAAGTTATGGAGGAACATACATACATACAGAAAAGATAATTTTTTTTTTTTTATGGAACCTGACACGGTTGGCTACATCACCTACAACATCCGTGATGTCAGCCCATAACACAGGGTGAACTGGGTGCCATGTCAGTGCTTCCCTTCATTTCATGTCGGCTACACTAAACTGGACGGAAAACACGAACTATTTACATAGCCGTTTCGACCGACGTTTCGTTCATTGCGGTGGTACCAACCCGGCCGGGATAAACCCTACCACCTAGTAAGGTAAGAAGGGAAGGGACCTACAGTTTAAAGTGGAATCCGAACCACGGTCAGCCTCCAACGGTCGAGCGGGTCACCCATCCAATCACTGACGGCGCTCAGCGTTGCTTAATAACAGTTGACTAACCAACCGCGCCACTGAGCTACCGAGGCTGACGAATTTTCTTATCCCTTAGTCGACTTTTACGACATGCGACGGGGAGAGATGCAGTGGGGCTATTCTTTATAAGTACCGACCCCACACGGTACAATACCATATTTCAAGATTTCTAAAAATCGTCAATTTAACTTTAGTACCTATTATACATAGAGTCTACTAACGCAGTATCTCATAAAGCAAAGTAACTTACTCCATGATTTATTACAAGTATTGAGTATTGATACATTTACTAGATAACTAGCTAGAAATCAAAAATAGTTCTTTAAAAAAAAATTTGCAGCAATATGAAAAAACCGATTTTTCTTCATATTGTTGCAAATTTTTTTTTCACAAGTGCGAGTCTACTAGCGCACGGAGGGTTCTGTAGATCCACTATCTATACCATACCTTTTTACCATTACTTTCAGGACGTTGAGCACGATGATCCCCTCGCCGACTCCATCGAGCAGCATTCGGAAGAAGAGGAGAAGTTCATCTACCAGGAGATCAAGCCCGGGACCATGCAGGTCATCAAGCGGAAACGTCAAAAAACTGCCAATTGGCGCACTCCAGAGCCCGTCGAAACGCCAAAGGCCTATGATTGGCGGATACAAGAGACGCACGCCGAAATATTCGGACGGCACGTCGCGGCAAAACTTAATTCGTTACGAGAGGACCAGAGGATGTTTCTGGAGAAGTTGATAAATGATGCGATTTTTGAAGCGGAACTAGGCAATTTGTCTAGGGAATGCAGAATAATGGTGGAATAAACCTTTCGTTACGTAAGGGTTAGTTTTGTCGTCAAAACTGCACCTTGATTTTGTATTTTTTATGAGGTCATGGTTGGCACCATTTTTTGGTTTTTGTTTTCTTTATTGCTTCCGAACTGGGTGGCTGTGCCCGAGGTCGAAGCCTCAGGTGCGGCCAATTTCACCGCCGAGAATGTACCAGTCCGGCTTGGAGGTGGACTAATGTCGCTGGGGAAAGGCTATTAACCCGCGATTTGAAGATCCGTTGATTGTAGGAGTGGGGAAAGATATTCCCCGGGAGCCCGTTCCGCACCTTTGCGGTGCGGCGCAAGAACTAATTAGAGAATCGTGCAGTTCGAAGAACTCTTCTGTCGACTACAAAGGGGTGTTCCGCGAGAGTATGGCGGGTTTGGCGAAGGCGAATAGGAGTGTGGTGTGTATTATGCAAATCCGGGTGCCTGAGTCGGCGGGGCCGGTGCACTCGCTCCGACAAGCCAATATCACCTTAGAGATGGTGCCATAAGGGAGGTTTTCCCTTGGATACTTCATACTGGACAATACTGGACTGCTAGCTGGAGACGGGAGACGGAGGGTCTAGTTTGTAAACCAACACGGGTGGCTGTGCCGAGAGACCTATGACTTGCAGTTTGCAAGTGGAGAGCCACCGCCAGACCCCAATACATACAAAAATATAACTCTCAACACCTTTTTAGTTACATAAGGGAAGGGCCCTCCTGTTTTACGTGGAAACCGTGGAGTAACTCTTTATTCGTAAGGTTAATTTTGTTTTGTTTTTAGTGACTGTCAGACACGTGTAAAGCTGGTACATATGTATAATTTCGCCGATGCGATCACCGTATCTCTATCTACAACACGCATTGCTAGGGTCGTTTGGATGTCGTATTAGTGTTAGTGCCGACGCAATGCACCACATTGATACATATGTGGAGCCATCTTAGACGTAATGCAAAATCGTGGTGGGTACATTAGCGCAATTAAGGTAGAAAATGTGTAATGCACTCAAAGATGAGAGAAAGAGAGGCTAAGTGGGCTAGGGCTGGACGTCCATATATTACGTGAGACGTTTTTGGCAAATTTCCACCCCCCCCCTTGGTGAGATATGTTGAGATTCATAAAAATTTCTAGCAATTTATGGGTTTTTTTTTTAATATGTGAGATTTCTCAAAATCCCCCTCTCCCCCACGTGAGATTTGGTGAGATTCTGCCTGACCCCTTCCCCCCCCCCCCCCCCCCCCCCCCCAAACGTCTCACGTAATTTATGGACGCCCCCCTATCGAGAGCAAGCAACGCGGTGCTTTGCAGCCATTCTGCGATTGCGTGTCAACATCTCCATCCAATGACAGAGCGCAAAGATGTCGCCGTGCTCAGCCATAAGCGGTAGCTCTCTCACTATTTCATTTCACTGATACGCTCTAATGCGACGCAGAATGCGTAACACCGTTACATGTTGCGTTGCGCGGTTGCATTCAGGATGGGAAGAAATTTTAAGTTGTAGGTATTTTTCTTAATTTGTCATACATAAAGCATAATATTTGATAATTAGTTTTACAATACTAGTTTTCAGTTTCTTGACTATAAGTAATTAGTTTAGGTTTTAAAGATGTTTTTTTTTTGTCAATAATGTTAAATTATACTGCCAACTATCATGTGTAAATTTACCAAGATATAAATGTTTTCTTACACTAAGTTTTGGTTAGAGAAAGGGCTATAATAAATATAAAATAATGTGTGTAATATAAGATTATTATAATACATTATAGTTTAATTAAAGCATAACATTTTTATAACATACATGGGGGGTTATTAAAGTAACAGAGAAGAAGGGAATATTCCGATTGACTTCAGAAATAAAGGGTGCTAAAGGGCGACAGGATAGCCACCTCACACCTTGGCACGGTCCTTCCACCGAGTCATGCAGCAGTTGGGTCTTCATGCCTTACTTGCTGCTTGATGTAGTTATCTTGTCCGAATACTTTGCTTAAACGTGGTTGCGCTGTGATTTACAAGAGTGCTTGCAGCACAACAACCATTACTCTGCTTACCCCGATTGTCGGGGTACAGTGTGTGATATGATATGTACTTCAGAAATACTAATGGCCATTTTCGCGACCTCCGCTTATGCCTCGTCCAACAGTTGTCTGTCGGTTAAGGTGAGATTTCTCACCCAGTTGGCAGGAGTTAACCGATAGATACATTTTAGCTGAAGATGGCGAAACATCCCCTAAAACTCTTAAGGTACATATGTACACATATTCGCAACACATCAAACGTTGAAACAAATTTGCAAAAAGTGGACGTCACTGCGAGCGCAGCAGTCTTGCGCGGAGCGACTCATCGATTGTCGTTCTTTTCGAACGAACACAAAGGGTTCGCTCCGCTCGAGCGGAGTGCAGATGGTTGGTTGTGTGATTGTGACGACAGTGAACATGGAACTTCCGCATTGGTCAAGCGCTCACCGTAAACAAGCAGGAATGCTTGCTGAGATTTTTTTTTTATGGAAACTGACACGGTTGGCTACATCACCTACCCGGGTGAACTTGATGCCACGTCAGTGCCTCCCTTCGGTCGTGCCCTGCACTGAACTGGACGGAAAACACAAACTATTTACACAGCCGTTTCGACCGACCTTTCATTCAGTGAAACACAGTTACATTGAAACACAGCTAGCTGTGAAATACCATGTGAAAACTAGGAGGTGGGGGAGGGATTAGTCAAGATGATTATGAATTAAAGTGTGAGAGTTAGGGCCCCTGAGCCCTGTCACTGCGACCTGGGAACATCTATTGTGATCTCAAAAGTTTATAGCTCACCTGCAAGTTCCGCTATACCAATCAAGATACCATGCGTGGTTACAGAGGGGGAGGGGGGATTGTATATTGTACATTGCGTATGACGGAAAATAGTTTTGTCCAGTTGAGTCCTTCCTTTTCGTTGTCCAATACGCTAGGTAGCAACGAGGGACGCATATGCCCAGTAGTGGGATAAAAGAAATGGATAGAGATAATGACATGTTTATAACACAGTTTGTCTACTATGTCCGTCGTCTAGAACGATAAAAAAAAGGTATGGACGCCGGACTGTCAAATGCTTGTATGAGAACTAGCGTCGCCGAGTTGCGGGGAGCGGAGTGTACTTACCGATGATAAGATATTCCACTATTGTGCACACTAAACTTGGCTGTAGTGTTTTTACACTTAAACACAGAGCATGCGGGTATTTTAAACAGGTTTTTGCGAACGCAGCCGATGACAGACTGACGGGCCAGCGCGCGACCGTCCAATGATACAAGTATGCTTTTACTTATATCGTGTTACGCTGGCGAGGATAGGGTTCGGGGTCCATACCTTTTTTATCGTTCTAGTCCGTCGTGATGAACCGACTAAGCGACGTTTGTATTTATATTACCCGACTGTCCACTCGGCGTCCAGCATCCGAGGTCCGTCATCACATCACAGAAATTTGGCTGGTCCGGTATTAGAGGAAGTGGACCAACGAGATGTGTACAAAGGCAACAACGGTGTATTATTCACGTTTAGGTTATGAAGAGATATGTTTTATTGCAATAAAGTTTGAACACAACAATGCTTTTTATTTACCTACTGGCACCACAGAGCATATTTTGAGCAAACACCAAATTTTAGGAACCATTATACAATTTTATTAATACGCATTGGTACCTTCCTTACATATAATTTTTTTTTTAAACTCACGGTTGGCTACGTCACCTACAACATCCGTGATGTCAGCATAACACCGGGTGAACTAGGTGCCATGTCAGTGCTTCCCTTCGGTCGTGCCGGCTCACTGAACTGGACGGAAAACACAAACTATTCACATACCTAGCCATTTCGACCGTCGTTTCATTCAGTGCGGTGGTACGAACCCGGGCGGGTTTAATCCTACCACTCCTACAGTTTTACGTGGAATCCGAACCACGGTCAGCCTCCCAACGGTCGAGCGGTCACCCATCCAAATGCTGACCGCGCCCAGCGTTGCTTAACAATCAATAGCAATGGTCGACTGTCTGCACCACTAAGCTATCGAGGCGAATTTAAAAAAAACATCAGCGGGTCTACCGGCGTTAACTCACTCGCTAACTAATATTTCAACCAATAGCCGGGCCGGATGCCTCACCGAACGCCTTCTGATTGGTTGAGTGAGATCGTTTCTCATACTCACATCGGCGAGTGAGTAACGCCGGTACAGGGGCAGATTGGCTCCGAAGGACATCGCATCCAGAGCCGTAAAATAAAAAAAAAACGAATTCGATGGAGGAAAAAGGGGGTTTGGTCGACGCGCCGCAAGTAAGTACCAGTTGACTTACTAGGGACGCCGCACGACATCGCATGACTCAGTGTGGACGTTCAGCCGCTCCAGAAACATGTCTGAGATAATTTTTATGGTTAGTACGGACTAAAATGTCGTAAGAAAAAACCGGCCAAGTGCGAGTCGAACCGAGGGTTCCGTATCGCCATGTCATGGTTTGCGCCACTCACGCCATCTATGGCGTGTTTTATGAAATTCTTCGTATTAGTGAAAATTCATGATTATTGATTAGTTAGAATGCTTCATACACATTATTATTCTGTGAATATTTCAACGGGCTACCTATTACGGTTCAACAGATACAGCCCTTGGACAGACGGGCAGACAGACAGACGGCGTAGGCTTAGTAATAGGGTCCCGTACGACGGATACGGAACCCTAAAAATGGTCATCGTGGTTTTAGTAATAACAGTACGGCCAGTCCATGCCATGGTCCTTCCTTCCGACTTTATTTTTTTATGGAAACTAACAGTGTTGGCTACATCACCTACATCTGTGATGGATGTCAGCCCATAACACCTTGGTGATCTAGGTGCCATGTCAGTGCTTCCCTTCGGTCGTGCCGGCTACACTGAACTGAACGGAAAACACGATTTACATAGGTAGCCGTTTCAACCGACCGACCTTTTATGCAGTGCGCTTGTGCCAACGCGGGCGGGATTTAATTAAACCATACCACTGCTATACTCAAATCAAAACAAACGTGCAGTTCGCATAATAAAGTTTTATGGCTTAGTGAAGGGAATCTCCCTTCACTAAGCCATAAAATTTTGTTGTGCGAGCTGCACGTTTGTTTTGATTTGAGAATACCACCTTGTAAGGCAGGGGTTCTCAACCTTTTTTCCTCTGCGATTTTTTCTCAAGATTTTTTTTAGACTGGCGAGGCGACACACTCACAGAAAACACAAGTCTTACAAGTAGGTACGTAAATAATTTTATTACATTTAGAGATTTTGGAAGCATACATACGATTAATATCAATTAACTAAGTAATACAAGTAATAGTTTGAACACTAAACATGAGGCTGAGTAGATCCTAATGTGATACTTGCGCCTGACGACCTTTACACAGATCTTCTATACGTGAACGAATTTTGGATAAACACACTCACTGTCCACATTGAGCAGTCTTGATCTGTTTTTGGATTTGATGTTTTTCAGTGCGGAGGAAGGGCAAAATTTTTTAATTTTTAGAAATTCTCGCGACACATCTCACACATACTCGCGATACACTATAGTATTATCAAAACCTCGTGTCCAGTTGGGCAATAAAGTTATATGGCTTAGGGAAGCGAATCTGCGCACGGCGGCGGCGGCGCCATGGCGCAAAGCCATAAAACTTTTTTTCCCAACCGGACAGGTGGTTTTGATAATACTTTAGTGTGTCGCGACTTCGCGACACACTGGTTGAGAATGGCCGTGTAAGGTAAGGGCAGGAACCTACAGTTTTACGTGGAATTCGAACCACGGTCGGGCGGTCACCCATCCGCGTACTGACCCCGCCCAGGTGTGCTTATGATCATGATCGACAGTTGACCGAACTCACCACTCAGCTACCGAGGCTGACACTATGACACTACTCCTTATTCCGTGACTGGGCTCTGTCTGATGCCAATCATAAACCTTCGTAGCTTTCGCAATCCGGTAGGGGCCAGTGAACATGCACAGACCAGCCAATATCACCTCCATCCAGGTAGGCTTACCAGTGAGTGCCAGATGCCCGGAACAAGAACGTTGAATAGGTTGGACGTCGGACTGTCCAATGCAATGAGGACCAGCTTCGCCGAGCTCTGATTGGGTGGTATCGGGTGGTATCGCGCTCTGATTGGTTGGTCGGTGTTGGTTGGTAACGAATGTTATTTGTACGTTTTTACAAATATCGTGTTACGCTGGCGCGTGGAAGGTCCGTCCGACGTCCATACCTATTCAACGTTCTTGGCCCGGAATTTCCGGGATTTTCCCGGGCTAGGCTCCAATGTCCCGTATCCCGGGAAAAGGATCGTTTTGTCCCGGAGAGTGCAATTTGTCCCGCGAAGAAAAATATATACACGGTGTTGCAGTTGCCCCCGTAATATTTTTAACTAGCATAAGGAGGTTATTCTATATGTGAAACTAAACAACATCTGTGGCGAAAAATTATTATTTTAAACAAAAAAAAATTTTTTTTTCCATACAAATTTTAAATATCTACCTATTCTCAAAATGTATGGAGAAAAAAAAATGTATTTTCTTCAAATTAAAAAGTTGTTCTATTTCACGTATAGAATCATCCCCTTTCGGGTTTTACGGTTGGGGTTGCAACACAATGTAGAGCTTGACATCGTGCAAGGAAGTCGGCACAGAGTGGAATCGGTCGATGCCGTGTTGCTTACTAAAGAAAAATATTTATTTTCTTTTATCATTTATTTTCATTTATCCGCCTTATGAAGATGTCCCGGTAAGGCTGACATTACATCTGGCAAGCCTACCTCCAGGGCTCAGGGTCGGTGCCAAAGATTTAAATCTTTGATCGGTCCAACCAATGCCATGCCATGATCTTCCCATTGGATTGCTGGCTATACTGGACTAGAGAACACAGCCGAGGCTATTAGCTATGGGGCCTTCTCGCATCCAGTTCCAGTGCAGTGGGACCAACCCAGTCGGCCTACCAACCACTAAGCGGCGAGAGAAGCGTTTGGCTTTCAATCAAACAGCCAAATTGAATAGGGAAACGTTCCCATATCACGTGACCGATTGGGGGGGGGGGGGGGGGGGGGGGGGTATCAAAATACCACGCTGGGTCACGGGGGGGGGGGGGGGGGGGAGGGAGTTATTCACCCTGTCACGTGGAACCTACTCATTTCAAAATTACGAATTACAAAAAAAACGCTTAATTTTGTTTCATTCTCGCTAATTTTCCCCAAGAACTTGACAGGCACTGTTCAATTACAAGAAAAAGTACCTACCTATTCATACAGCAGGTGGGTCTTCCTGCCTTACTTACATGCTGCTTCATGGCTATCTTGTCCTGCTAAACGGACGGGGTAGTGACCGTAGAGGTAGTTTATTTACAAGATTGCAGCACAATACCGATTACTCTGCTTATCCCGATCGCGATACAACGTGTGGTAGGTATGTATGTACTCACGTAGGTACCTACGTCATGTCATCCGAACAATAGATATCGATGGTCCGAACTATGTGAATAGAGGCGCTCTGATAGGCGTGTTGGAGGCGCAAACATAGACCAATGATAGTCGGCTATGGCCAATCCCATCGTGCATCATGCCATGCATTCGTGCATGCATGAGCACTTTGCGCTTGCTTGGCCGATGTCTGTCAGGTCAGACAGGCCACATGAATAGTGCAGGCTCCGAAAAAAAAAGTGAAGCATAGCAGCCTGCAGCACACAAATCGAATAATGCTTTTTTTAAATAAGAATAGTTGAGAAGCTCTGGTTGACCTTCAACACCGCACCGCACCTGCCGCTGTGAATTGCCGCTGTGTCGGTTACGGTTTCCTTTGATGATGGCATGGCACGCTTACTGACTCGTGCATGGCACAGATTATAATTTATAAATTTATAATAAAATGAAACATAAGCAAGGCCGCCGCGGCCGGCATCCAAGACGCGGCGGAGGCGGGCGGAGGCGCGGCGGCGCGGCGCCACAGGCACAAAGTAAGTACATACATTATGCCACACACACACAGGCACACACACAGCCCACAAGCATAGCTGGCATATTCTTTGGGTATGGCATCGAATGAACTAGCCTAGCAGCGCGACGCGGTGCGACCAAATTCACGCGACTTGCTGCTCGCGGCTCTTGCGAAGTTGCGAGCGGCGAGCGGCGAAATAAAGCATTGTCAAACCTTTGCCATCCTTTGTCGAATACCGCTTTGCCGCCTTGCCTTGCCTGCCGCGCGTGCCGCTGCCGCCGCTGTCTATGAGCTAGGTAGGCGGCTTTCCTTTGACAACATACACGTGCGCCTTGATAGCTTCACTTCTTGTTTTGATAAACGTAGTACCTACCTACTCGAAATGGTTGATACTTGATAGATTGTAAAACTCAGGTTACTCAGGTTTATATTTCATACTAATACTGCTTCGAGAAAAAAAATGTAGGAACAGTCGTCGTGGGTAGGTAATCAATCTGACTTGTCGACAACGTTTATTTCATCATCATCAGTCATCACATCATCACTCATACTCATCAGCATCACATACAGCCTGGAGGCAGTACAGTAATACATAGTTCGCTTAAAATAACATATTGAGAAAAACAATGGTATAGTGCCCAGCCCCATGACAGGAAAAGGATGTGGCACAGCATGTGAATCCATAGCTAACGAGCTACATGGGATCTTTGGTTTTAAGCCACATCCAGTACAGTTTTACAAATAAAACACAAGAATACAATACCTACAACTACAATACTACCTACATAGTCTTACAAACAAGACACAACAAAGCAAAGCACAATCACACTAGAGACGTCTCTTGTTGTTATATCCTTAGAATAATTTTTGTGTGAAGCCACGTCTCCTGCGCATGTTTTTCCGCATATTTATTTATTTTTTAAACACAAGAAACATATTTAGTTATTTTTTTTTTTTATTGGAAACTGACACGGTTGGCTACATCACCTACAACATCCGTGATGTCAGCCCATAACACCGGGTGAGCTAGGTGTCATGTCAGTGCTTCCCTTCATTTCGCGCCGGCTACACTGAACTGGACGGAAAACACGAACTATTTACATAGCCGTTTCGACCAACGTTTCGCTCAGTGCGGTGGTACCAGCCCGGCCGGGATAAACCCTACCACCTAGTAAGGTAAGAAGGGAAGGGACCTACAGTTTAACGTGGAATCCGAACCACGGTCAGCCTCCAACGGTCGGGCGGTCACCCATCCAATAACTGACCCCACCACTAAGTTGTCGAGGCTGACGATCCCTTAGTCGACTTTTACGACATGCGACGGGGAGAGATGCAGTGGGGCTATTCTTTTTAAGTACCGACCCCACACGGTACTAACACGGTACACAAAAACATTGTTTTCATACAAATGTGTATGGCCACGCCCCAATGTTTCGATGTTTCTGTGTAATGTTTCGAAAAAAAAAACATTCGCAGGAGACGCGGCTTTATGTACTTAGGCCTGACTTATAATTATAATCAGCATCCCTCTCACCGGCTCCTGGGCTCAGTGGAGAGGACAAAGGCTGTGTCGGACAGTGATATGCTTGTCGGGCAGGTCCATTTGTTCTTGTCTGTATTGGGTTTTTTGTATCTACATATATGTGTGTGTGTGTATTGAACGAGAGTGCACAGACACCTGATGGATGTATTAAAAATAATAAAAAAAGAATACAATACGGACGTATATTCGAGGAATCCTATAAATATAATTATAAATTTAAAAAAACATAATATTGAAAGGATACCTTTTCCTACTCAGCCTTTGCTACTCAGCCACACTGATCTGATAGTCGATAGTTTTCCTTAAAAACTGCATCGAAGCTTCAACTGAGTGACGGTTATTGAGTGGCGAGTGACCGAGTTGTCTGTGCGTCGGCTTCTCTTGCGGAGAGGTCCGAGGTTCGAATCCAACCGGCGCAGCGGCGTGTACCAATAAGTTTTTTCTGACGGAAAAATTTACGTGCAAACCTACACCTGCTCCTCCACCGTTCGCAACAAGTGTAAAACTGTAGGTCCCTTCCCTTACTGGGTGGTAAGCTCAGTTTGTAGCCGACTGTGTTGGTACCACCGTATTCGATGTAAGATGGCCGCATAGCAGCCTCGGCTGTGTTCCCCTCTAGTCCAGTCCAGTATAGCCAGCGATTCTAAGGGAAGTCTCCGGTATGGCATCTACCGTCTCGGAGGTGATACTGGCTGATCGGTGCATGTGCTTTAGCCCCGCTGACTCAGACACCCATATACCGGATTACATAAAAAATACCTTGTCACATTAATAATCTCATAAACACTATTATGACAAGGTTTTACAGACGCTTCAACAAAATTATGCCCACGCGAGTGTCAGTAATTCAGGCTGTGCAATGTTCTTAATATTGAAATGAAATGAAAATATTTATTTACACATAAAATCATAAACTGCGAATAGGTAAACTATAGTATCCTGCACTAGAAGATTTATGTCTCGCAGATGGCATATTCATTCTGCGCTCACAAGAATAAAAAAATATTTGCAAAATTTTAATGAAATTGGTAATTTAAAAAATGCAAATTAGTTACCTACAACCTCATTGAATAAAATATAAAAATAGATTTAATTTAGAAATAATTATTATGTTTTTATTGTCACGTTTTCTTATCTTGTACATATTTATATTAATTCTATACATATAAAAAATGCATTCAAAATTAATACAAACAGACAAAAAAATAATACAACTGTAAAGTTCCGCCGACTGCGGACTCTCCGCGACTCAACTAAAAAGTTGGTAGAACTGTACTGGAGGTACAATTGCAAACATTTACAGGTTAAAATGTGTGTAGATCCAAAAACAGGCAAACACATATATGTATGAATGAACAAGTAAATATTTATCTATGATTACGATCAAAGTAAAAATGTTGTTATCCCGTTTTTTTTTCACCCAAGAGTTGGTAACCCTAGTTATTACGGACAGACAAACACCTGGTTGCCTGATTTTGGTCTCGTGCCAGCTTGATGCCAGCATCTGTAGCATGATGACTGTTAAAGACTATGTGGATTGTAATTGAATCGAAGGTATGCCGAAGCGGCTATGTAGGTACGTAAGTAAATAGGAAGTCCGTGTTTTCCATCCAGTTCAGTTCAGTGTAGCCGGCACGACCAAAGAGAAGCACTAACATGGCACCTAGTTCACCAAGGTGTGATGAGTTGACATCACCGGCCCATGTCCAGCTGATGCCACGTTTCATAAATGAGGCTTTTGGAAAAATAATCTAAAAAAAAGTTGTACCAATTTTCAACTGTTTTCGTTCAGTAGATTCGGAGAAAATAAGGTGTGACCGACAATAGACAGACTGACAAACAGATACCAGAGTGATCCTATAAGGGTTTCGCTTTTTCTACTACGGAACCCTAAAATCAACTAAACACGCTGATTGAATAGGCACTAATCAATCTGCGACAAAAAACTGGTGAAAAACTTCTTTTAAAGTTTAAAAAAACCTACACGGTAAAAGTTTTCTGGTGTTCCTATAAGGTATTTACTTTAAAAGCAAACCATAGAACAAAATGTATCTTCATTTATTACTGCAAATCTAAAATAAATAAATTGAAACTTGAAACCCCTGTTCTATGGATTGAATTCGTCCACTTTATCTCCGTTCCCTACTCTACATTTTTTATTTTGGCAATTTTCACAGCACGTTTTCTAATAGAAGTTAAGTTCCAACTGGAATCGAATAGGAACAAGGTGACGTGCAATCTTCCCACTGAACTGTTTTCGGTGACTTTGTTCGTTCACTGGCTCGGCTCGGCTCGACTCGACTTTTCGACCAGTCCCGAGCCGACAGCCGACGAAGGAACAGTCTGCGCTTGGTGAATCCGTGCTGCATTTGACTTAGCGGATAGGTGGAGGTTAAAATTAAGCAGTTTTAAAAAAGTAGTTTTTATGTTTTGGAGTGAACATTTTAAGATGTTTTGAAGTGCGGGCTGCGAACACGTTGTCAGGTAAAACATCTATTCCGTTTGCGAAAAAGCCTGCGTTTTACAAAACGCATACGGCATAACTTTTAGCTTCCGATTCGAGTTCAAATTTCGAATTTCGGGCTTTTCACTCATTATTATATAAAGAACATGTGCGGTTTCAAACTTATAATACCATTGTGCGGTTTGTATAGTTTTCAGTTTGAATATAGAACCTGCATTCAGTATTTTCAGCTATATAACGCGTACTTATCTAGTAGGTACCTACTAAACATCCCTAGATGCACTTGTTGTAAGTACCGACTTGTTTACTCGTATCCAATCGAAATTATTGTTTATTTCAGAACTTCCATCGAATTGGTAAAGCACAATGGCTGAAATGGACATCAATATGGCGAATTGCATCAGGGGATTGCAGGAACTATTGCAGTTCAATGATCAAGGTCATTACAATATTTTTTATAAAATTTGGTGCAAATTTTTATTTATCTTCGTTTCTCTAGCGAGTTAGAGAAACATACGTATTCTTAAATTTTCGAAAATCCGTGCTTCTAGTGTTTATTGACATAACAACAATAAAATATAAATTATATATCTATTTATTAACTTATATCTAACTTTCTTTGTTGCATCCTACAAGATGCAATTATTTTCAATGTTTCTTGTAACATTTTTACAAAATTATATAGGTAGGTACATAACTCTTTATGCCGCTTTGACAGAATACGAACTCCGCTTGACAAGGGACATTTTGTTTTGTTGGTGCCACTTCAAATTGTACTATAGGTAGTTAGGTACCTACTTAGGTATAGTACCTACCTAACAGTACAAAATATTTGTGGTGCGGTGTGGGTGGACGCACCAAATAGTCATCAAACTAATTTGAGGGCTAGGTTCCAAGTCTTTCTCCCAAGCTGACTTTTATTGTGTCAACTTTATTGATAAGATAAGATAAACGTTTATTTTGCATAATAACTAACTTAACCTATTTACATTTTATATACAATTCTTAATTTATGCAAAATTTATTGAACACTAATATGTTGTTGACTCTTCCATTAAAGCCATAAAGATTTCTCCCAATGGGCCACCATATTGCCTTGAGGCAATCTCTTCCTGGCATTAAATTTTCCAGTAAATCATTATACCTAAGTAGGTACCTACACAAAAAATAAAAACCTTGTCTAAGAGCACTATTAAAACAAAAAACATGAAAGAATACAGTCATATGTACCAATGATTATAAAAGGAAGGAATCAGGTATGTAGGTATCCCTATTAAAATAAATGTCTTCTGTAGGTACTCTGAGCTTGTAGGTACACCTACGTTTTTTCAATATGTCCAAAATAGCTGAATCCCATAGACATACCTAGTCACTAGGACTTCGTTCAATGGTTTAGGCGCGAGGACAGGGAACCATCGCCCCATGAAATTCACATAACCTAGATTTCAAAATGGAGGCCGATTGCTTGTAGTTACACTCAAGTTGTATTTAACAAAATGTGTTTATATATTTTCAGACAGTCCACCTGAGAACCAGAGTGGACGGAGTCCACTCATCCGATCAGATTCGATCCAATCAGGATTTCAAGGACAGGATTCCTCACCCTGGAGCTACAAGGACAGGATAGTAGGTCTGTTAATTTAATTTTTGTCAGTCTCGGTAGCTCAGTGGTGCGGTCGGTCGACTGTTGTTAAGCAACGCTGAGCGCGGTCAGTACTTGGATGGGTGACCGCTCGACCGTTGGAGGCTGACCGTGGTTCGGATTCCACGTTAAACTGCAGGTTCCTTCCCTTCTTACCTTACTAGGTGGTAGGGTTTATCCCGCCCGGGTTGGTACCACCGCACTGAATGAAACGTCGGTTGAAACGGCTATGTAAATAGTTCGTGTTTTCCGTCCAGTTCAGTGTAGCCGACATGAAATGAAGGGAACCACTGACATGACACCTAGTTTACCCGGTGTTATGGGCTGACATCACGGATGTTGCAGGCATGTTGCAGGTGATGTAGCCAACCGTGTCAGTTTCCATAAAAAAAAAATTTTTTGTAGGTTGTAAAACTAACAGCTTTTTGTAGGACATTTTTTTAACAGAATTATTAAAATTTTGTAGCGGCGGGTGGCCGCGTGGTTTAGGCATCGGCTTCTCATGCGAGAGGTCCGAGGTTCGAATCCGTTCGTCGTTTACGAATGAGTTTTTTCTGACGAAAAAATTTACGTGCATACCTACACCTGCTGCTTCACCGTTCGGAACCGGTGTAAAACTGTGGGTCCCTTCCCTTGCCCCTTACTAGGTGGTAGGTTCAAATTGTAGCCGACTGGGTTGATACCACCTTACTGGATGTAAGATGGCGGCATAGCAACCTCGGCTGTGTTCTCCTCTAGTCCAGTATAGCCAGCAATCCAGGGAAGTCTCCGGTATGGCACCTAACTTCTCGGAGGTGATATTGGCTGGTCGGAGCATGCGCTTTGGCCCCTCCGACTCAGCCACCCATACCGGATTACATAAAACAAAAATGCTACAACACATCCCATTCAAGTTTGCCGGTCTGTGGAATGCAATTACACCCTACTGCCGCGCCATAGTGACGTCAGCGTCAGCGGCAAACCTGAGTAGAATTTGTTGTAAATCAGCAAAGTTAGAGTACGCGATTTCACGCTTCTGGAGAAATCTAGGTGACATGCCAGCACTTCATAAGCGCGAGCCATCAGTCTTAGGTTCGAACCCGGCTGACGTGCACGTGCACCAATGAGTTTTTCTTATACAAAAATTATATAATTAAGAATTAAAAAATACTTTTTTTCACCAATATTTGGTTATATTGTTTTTATTATTTATATTATTTACATTATATAATAAAAAAGCACATATTTTTATGATATTTCGACAAGTTTGTCATCTTCAGATAAAATTGTTTATATATTTAATATGTCAAATAATTTTCGTTTAAGCTTTTACCGCTATTACCTACACATTATGGAATTTTTTTTCGACTGAGTCGCTTTAATTATACTTACCACATAGTAAACCGAATTTTTTTTTTCCATAATGTCAAATAATGAAAAATAGATGGCGTTGATTAATTTTTATTAAGTAATAAATTTATTAATACATACCTACTCGCTGCTTCACCATTCTGAACCAGTAAACCTGTAAAACTATAGGTCCCTTCCTTTGCCCCTTACGGTTGTAGGCTCCAATTGTAGCCCACGGAATGGGACTACCACCGTACTGGAGGCAAAATAGCCGCATAGAGCGGCTGGTGTTCTGTAGTCTAGTATAGCCAGCAATCCAAAGAGAAGTATGACACCTTTTCGGAGGTGATTTTGGCAGGTCGGAGCATGTGCTTTGGCCCCTCTGACTCAGCCACCCATACCGGTTTACATAAACAAAAATCTTACCTACCAATCTTTTTTATTTTTCAGCTGCATTGCCGTGCTCAGTCTTCAGAGAACTAGAGGAACGGTCTCAGGTCTCCCACAACTGGCCATCAACGTCTAGTTCGGCCGAGTCTACACCCCCCGACAATCAATCAGCAACCGAGCATTACAACATCGGTCTCCGTGCAACACATTCCAAACCATCCGCGAGATTTATCACTAAAACCGATAACTCACCTCTCAATTATTTCAACACGTACGATGATCTCTACGATCGCTCAGAAGTGTCTCCGCAGACGAGCAAACAGCTCGGAATGAATTTACCCAAAGATATTGGAAACAATTTCACACCATCACCGAGTCGCAATTCCAGTTTTCCCCAGTACCGGTCACCTCAAACTGCGTCGACTGCCAGCAGTGTCGCAAACAGCCCGTGGTCCGATCCTCACGCCTCTGACTCACCAGGCACAAATTCCTTGAATTCTGCCAACGATTCGCTCCATTGCCACGCTCACAAGAAATCCCTATACACACCGAGAGGACTGTTCGTACAGACGTATCAGGATACCCCTACCCATACGTCATATTTGACCAAATGCGGCTCTGTCGGTCTTCCCAGTCTCCCCCTACCGACTGTCGACATTACAAGGAGGAAACTCAATAAAATGCACCAGCCCGCTACGCACGATTCCAATGAACTGCAATATTTGTCACTGGCAGCTGCCAATTTAAGCGGAAGAACAATCTCAAAATGCGGCTGCATGGATCACGTTCATTGTATATCGGATCAAACTGGATCCAACGCACATGAGACAATAAGACAGTCGCCTCTGGCACGTAATCAGGAAAGGAATGAGTCCGAAATGGCATCTAGAAGGCGTATAGTGTTCGAACAGCTGCAATATCCGTTAATGGAGCACGCACCTAGGGCTGAACCCTCGGACGACTGTGTAGTGTTAAAGTTGCCGCTGATCCAAGGACCGAAAGGGCAGGAGAAGTTGAAGGTGTCCTGCAACTTCTGCATGAAGAACGGGGAATCGGCGGAGGTGTATTTGGGACACCCCCTCAAGAAGAAGAAGGGGAAGAAGCTTGTGATCATGTGCCCAATACTTCGATCTCTGAAGTGTAATTATTGCAACGCTACGGGAGACGACGCCCATACCGAGTAAGTTTATAGATTTTTTACATAATTCTTTTGAGTAAGTTTATTGATTTTTCTATTGTATTTGTACATTTTATTTATTTTACCACATTTTTTATCTGAATAATTTTTTTTTGTTAGTTTATAAATTTTTCTATTATTATTGTACTTATTTGTACATTTTATTGATTTTATCATATTATTATCTGAATTATTTTTTTGAGCAAGTTTATTGATTTTTCTATTATTGTATTTGTAAATTTTATTTTATGTTTATATGTTAGTACTAAGCACGTACTCGCTTTATGTATATTAAATAGTAAATTTTATTGATATTACCACATTTTTATCTAAAATATTTTGTTGAGTAGGTAAGTTTATTGATTTTTCTATTATTGTATTTGTAAATTTTATTTTATGTTTATATGTTAGTACTAAGCACGTACTCGCTTTATGTATATTAAATAGTAAATTTTATTGATATTACCACATTTTTATCTAAAATATTTTGTTGAGTAGGTAAGTTTATTGATTTTTCTATTTTTGTATTGATGTTACTACCTTTTTGTCTGCATAATTTTATTGAGTATGTTTATTGAATTTTTGGGTTTTCTTTTTAGCAAGTTTAATTTTTATTTACTTTTGTGTTTTTTTTACTGAACATTCCCCCCTTTGGTCATTCATACTGGTTACACTGATCTGCATAAAAATTGTGGAATATTTTCGTTGCATTTCGACGGACCTTCATTCAGTGTGGTGGTATCAATCCGGACGGACAATTAATACAATAACTGTGTGTGTGTGTGTGTGTGTGTGTGCCAGGACATACTGTCCCGTGATTGTGCAGAGGAACAACGGAAGGAGGCAGCCAGCGACCACCGTCACTGTTAAGAGCACGCGCATCAAAAGTAACGGTCAGCGACGATATTAACACGTTTGCATCGGATGTACACCACCGGTTGTACACTATAGGTGATACAGTAGATTTAATCTACAGTTATACACGGGGCTGGGCTGTACCATTAGTTGTAGTATATATTCGGTTTTATAGGTTTGCCGTTTTTTTAAATCTTGTACACACTTTTGACTGTATGTATCATGTGTTGAATATTGTAAAGAATACAAATAGTAAAAAAAAAAATAACAGATACCTCAGTTTTATAAACAATGTTTTTGTGGATTTTCATAAATAATAATAATGGCTTGGATATCAGGTCCTTCTGCCATTTCTTTTTTCCATTTTATATATATTTTATTATTATGCTTATTATGTAATCGTAAATGATTTTAGTACCTACCTATTTTTGTGTTCACATTACAGCTCTTTTAACAACTCAGATAACAAGCTGAAAATTATTAAACTCAACATTGCCATTTTCACCATCTTCAGAAAATATATCTTGTACTCTTGCTGCCAGCAATAAACGCTGGACCGCGAACTTCTGGCAACTCATAATGAAATGTGACAGTTCGACTTGGGCATGGTTGCAATATTGGCATTCGCTGTTTGGCAAAATGTGAAGTCAAACAGTGTTGTAACGGACAGGCACGGTCCTAGGTAGAGAACGTTTCAATTCAACTAAAAATTCCCTTCGCCGTTATGTTGGCTCCACTGTCCAGTGTCACTGTCAGTGCTTAAATTCGTGTTGCCAGATTGTGAAGATTATATTACCTAATAATGTAATCGGCATTTATTACCGTATAATAAATACGGTAAATACCGATAATTACGGGTAAATTTGTACACATAGCAACCCTCAATGCTGTTTTGACAGATAGACAGTGGAGCCAACATAACGGCGAAGGGATTTTTTAGTTCAAACGCTCTCTATTTTGGCGCCCAGAGCAGTATTGCCAGTTGCCTTTGTCAGTTGCAGTAACATATTTTTTCTATGTAGATACTGTTTTGCAATCATATGATGCCCTCGAGCGCCGAAGAAAGGCCGAAGATAATGGGAGTGAGCCCGTGCGAGCGAGATGTTGCTATGTGTAGGAATAGTAGGTATGTAGATAGGAGCAGCGAGTAAGTGGGATGGAAGATATAAATGTGCATACGGAGGTGTGAGAGATTTCTAGCAATCTGGTTCCAAGAAGCAAACATCCGGAATAGCTGTTTTCTATGCTGTAAAAATTGGCCACAGATAGGGTATGAATGATATGATATCCGGCGAATTCACATTCATTGCAACACTAATTTTAAAAACTGTACACCTGTCTTTAAAAAAATTTTTTTTTGTTATGAAAATATTGCAATAGTTACTGAATCTTTTTAAACAGTGGAAACTATACACAACACACACACACAAATTTTAACTTAGTTTTGTGAATCTAAGGTAACATGAACAAAGGTAAGGTAGGATTAGGTAAGTAGGTGCTAAGTACTTACATACCTACTGTTATTGTGTGTAGGTATTAAAGAAATATTTCATTGTATAATTACAAATGGAAATGCTCAATTTCGAATAATTTTCTTAAACGGTACCTACAAATTGTTTTAAACTAAGTGACATTTTTATAAGTCTTAAAACTTTTTTTAAATATTAAATTTTGACTATTGATTTGATTGCCAACAGACTGACAAAAGGTATTAAGTTAATTAGGTAGATATAATTGAAATTTGTTTTTTTTTATGGTTACTTATCACAACATAATTATGTGTTCAAAAATGTTTCTTTGTAATTATGGAAATGCTCAATTTACAGTAATTTTCATAAATCATGATAAACTATGTGACAATTTTTTATAATTTTTGACAATTTTACATTATAATCATTGATTTTGACCATTGACTTAAGATTATCAACATAGACTGAGAAAGTATTAATTAGGTAAGTGTCCACCATAGTGTTCAAAAATGTTTAATTTTAATTATGAAAATGGTCCGAATATATAAATGCAAAATTATTATCAACAATATTGTTGAATAAGGAAATTACACATACGATCCTGATACGTGTGAATAGACCTTTATGCAGCCATTTTTTAATAATGCCAAATAGATAGCCAATAGAAACTAGTCTTGTTACGAGTCGAATACATGGACGACTCGAGTCACTCGAGTTGAAAACATCTATAACTCGAGTTGCGACTCGAATACAAAAACACTCGCTATAGATTTTCTATTTATTAGTCTCGGAACCATTATTTAATTCTTAAATAATAGCTCCTTAAATAATTTTAAGTCACTAATCTCGTACAGCGCGTCACCAGTTCAATCAAATGAATTCAACTGTCTCGCAGCAGCAGATCGCGTCACCCACTCCACGCGCTCGACTCGAGTGCACTCGGATGACTTAATGTGCGAATGCGAGTTGACGAACGAATACAAAATACTCGGCGACTCGGGGCCTTGAGAGACTGCGACTCGAGTCGCCGTCAGTCAGTCTCTCAAGGCCGCGAGTCGAGTACTATTTTGTATTCGTTCGTCAACTCGCATTCGCGATCAGTCAGTCGTCCGAGTGCGTGCACTCGAGTCGAGCGAAGCGAGTGGGCAGACTGCCTGACTGCTTGTCCGTACGAATACGAGTCCGACTCGGTTTCGCTCCGAATCCTACTCGAGTTGACGAGTTTTAGGCTTGACTCGAGTCACACGAGTATTATCACTCGACTCGTTACAACGCTAATAGAAACTGACAAAATAATTAATAGTTAACAAAGTTATTAGTGAAGTTTTCTTTGACTGTTATTATAATGTGTTCAAAACTTTCTAATTATGGGAATGCTCAATGTACAGCCATTTTATTTAACAGATAGTTTTAAGGTGATATTTTTATAAATTTTAGACATTCTGTTAAAATTCGTTAAAATACATTTACGAAGCTTTGACCATTGAAATAAACCGTGTTGCCAATATAGAAAAACATTAAAAAGTTAAGGAATATGTTTATAGCAATCAGAACGGATGTAATTAATGTTAGAATTACATTTGATTATTGCTGAACTCGACTAAAATGACTCTGCATTTATGAATGACATGTGTTTTAATCAGAACGAAACTCTGAATTTAGTAAATAAGTTTTAAAATATTGTTTAAATAAGCAAGTGTGACAAGAAGTGTTGATTATGTTTTTGTTATGACGAGTTCATTAAGTTTTGTGGTTTATGTAGTTTGTTAATTTAATACAATCGGATTGCTTCATACTATGTATTTTCTCTCTCTTTTATTGACACATCTCTAGCTGTCAAAGCTTTCCTCTTTGTTTATAAGTTGACACATCTCTAGCTGTCAAAGCTTTCCTCTTTGTTTATAAGTTGACACATCTCTAGCTGTCAAAGCTTTCCTCTTTGTTTATAAGTTGACACATCTCTAGCTGTCAAAGCTTTCCTCTTTGTTTATAAGTTGACACATCTCTAGCTGTCAAAGCTTTCCTCTTTGTTTATAAGTTGACACATCTCTAGCTGTCAAAGCTTTCCTCTTTGTTTATAAGTTGACACATCTCTAGCTGTCAAAGCTTTCCTCTTTGTTTATAAGTTGACACATCTCTAGCTGTCAAAGCTTTCCTCTTTGTTTATAAGTTGACACATCTCTAGCTGTCAAAGCTTTCCTCTTTGTTTATAAGTTGACACATCTCTAGCTGTCAAAGCTTTCCTCTTTGTTTATAAGTTGACACATCTCTAGCTGTCAAAGCTTTCCTCTTTGTTTATAAGTTGACACATCTCTAGCTGTCAAAGCTTTCCTCTTTGTTTATAAGTTGACACATCTCTAGCTGTCAAAGCTTTCCTCTTTGTTTATAAGTTGACACATCTCTAGCTGTCAAAGCTTTCCTCTTTGTTTATAAGTTGACACATCTCTAGCTGTCAAAGCTTTCCTCTTTGTTTATAAGTTGACACATCTCTAGCTGTCAAAGCTTTCCTCTTTGTTTATAAGTTGACACATCTCTAGCTGTCAAAGCTTTCCTCTTTGTTTATAAGTTGACACATCTCTAGCTGTCAAAGCTTTCCTCTTTGTTTATAAGGACCAATTGAGGGAAGGCTCTGATTATCCTCTGTTCGTCTATGCTTCCAATAATCTGAGGATTATCTCATGGATGCAGAAGACTGATTGATTGTATTATTATTTTTTTACTTTGACTGCATCTCAAGTTCTTGGGAATATAAATTTGGATTTGACGGGCTTTGACCGGCCACAGTGGATGTGACAGGTTTTTATTTCAACACATCCGGGATATCTTCTGAACCAACCATGAGGTCTGTGGAACCAACAATAGGTATGTTGGCTATGTCTCTATGCAATGTACAACAAATTTAATTACTAAAAAATATTTTACTATGATTTTTATTTCATATTTAAGCTTTGTAATCTATGACAACTTTTGATCAAACAGTTGTATTTCTAATTTGTGTCAGATGGTGTTGGTTTTTGATGAAGCAAGCCATTTTTACGCGCAGATTATTCGTTATACCAGATTTTTACATTAATTTTTTTTATAGATTTTTACATTAAGTACTGGCACCTCCTCGGGCACAGCCACCCAGCTCGGAATCAATAAAAAAAAAACAATTGAATTTTTTTTATAGACGGGATTTGGCAGAGTTTTATTGCAGTCAGGTGTAATTCAGTCTTTTAAGCTAAATTAAAAAAAATACTGTTTTGTCCTGAAGTACATTTAACATTATTAGAAAAGTCACTCTCCAGTCCCCATGCATTTTTGTCCAGAGTAACAAATGATATCGCTGAAGAGTAAGCCACATAGTTGTTTGTAGAATTGCGTGCCCGCGTTTCGGGCCAAACGTATGGCCCGTCGTCATAAGCATTCTGCTCTCTGTTGACTGAACTGTTATTTCATCGCCACAGGACAGGTGATGAAAATTTTATCAGTACGGATGCAGGTATTTTTTGTTTTTTAAAATGCTAAGAATTTTGTTTCAATAGAAATGTGATGTTTTGAAAATGTTTCAAATGTTGATTTGGTGTATTTTTTAGCACCATCGCAATAAAATGAAAGAATGGTTGCAAGAATAATTTTCGTTTTGTTTTACCGACATGGAGTACCAATTGCGATGTGGTATATTAAATTATACAGTTTATTCATAATTTTGTAATAAAATTGTGTGATTTTGTACCCTTCCTAAATAAAGATTTCAATTCATAATTATTGAATTTTATTTCAACACAATAAAGAACAAAATAACTCAACTTTAGGAATACATGCATACATACCATCAGTACGCAGTCAGCACAACCAAAAATTGGTTTTTGCGGTTTCTCGTAAACCACTTTTAGTTTGATGTTCGAAAAAATATATCTGGGTCTCTACAAGGCATACTGCTTACCAACCAATAGCCTAAAATGCAATTGGATTTGTTTGATTCGATGGCAAAAAATTGCAAAGTGTGCTCTCGAAAATTCAGAAAAACCTTGTTTTCCCGTCGTTCATCATGTTGCATGTAATTCTACATAATAGTTAAAAATACTACATTCCTTCCTTCCACAGAGTACATTATACAGGGTGTTTCAGGATAGGCTTGAGAAACTTCAGGAATAGAAAGTACTCATTATTAGAAGAAAAAAATCCATATCACTCAAATCGAAATTCCGTACTTTTTTTTTCATACAAAAATTGGAAATTGTTATAAAAACTCGATGTACAGTGAGTATGGGGAGGTGCTGTCTAGGTCTAGGGAGTGCAGTGACCTATTCCTGTCCCCTTTTTCTTTTAATGCCATTTAAATTTAAGTGTTTGGAATTTACCTACATGCAGTTCAATTCTACTAGTTAAAAATTGCAATTTAGTCATTTTATTTTTATTAAAGACGGATGTTAACCGTCCACCAAATCTCGATGAAACGTTTTTCACAAAAAAGTACTATAAAATGACCGAATCTGGGAAAACGTTTCAGGGCTTTTCGTTTTCAAATATGGACCCCTTTCGAACCCTGAAGTTACGAAACCCTATCCTGAAACACCGTGTATAGAGGGGAGATTCCTTCCCGTCAAGGTTAGTTGCACCACACGCTGTATCCCGACAATCGGGGTAAGCAGAGTAACCGGTGTTGCGCTGCAAGTACTCAGGTGAATTACAGCACAACACCGACCATAACTTGGAGTTAGGTAGGTAGGACTAATAAATCAACGATTACATTTTACGAAAATTTTATTTAACATTTTCTTGAAATTATTATTCAAAACCCTGTAATGTGATAACATTTTTTTAAACATATATATTTTTATAACCCGTATACAAAATTAATGCTTTTTTAACAAAACTACATACATACATAGCGCCTGCACATGGTGTTATTATAAGTACATACCACAAAACACTGTAGAAATAATGTTAAATTATATATTTTTATGAAAACTGACATGTTTGGTCACACACATAACTTACAACTAGTGTTGCAACGGATATCCGGTTACTATGCTGTATCCGACCTATCTGGCAATTTTTTTTACTATCCGGTCAAGGCCGGATAGTGAAATAACTGATTAAAATCGGCGGTATCAGGCCAATCCACTATCAGTCGCAACACTACTTACAACATCCGTGATGTCAGCCCATAACACCTTGGTGAACTAGGTAACATGTCAGTGCTTCCCTTCGGTCGTGCCGGCTACGATGAACCGGACGTAAAACACGAACTATTTACATAGCCGGTTCGATAGACACCCGTCTCATTCAGTGCGGGGTGGTATCATCCCGGACGAGTTAAACCCTACCACCTATCAACGTAAGAAGGGAAGGTACTCACAGTTTTCTAAAATGAACACTTTGTATGATATGAAAATTATGTATGAAACATAACAATGAAAAATAATAAAATTCTCCTTCGAAAAATTTTAATCCACAAAGTAACCGACTTACACAGGTACATTGCGTGCCGAGCTTTAGAAAGAGACAATACGGTTGTAGAGCGTCGTCTCTGTCGCACAAACTCGCACGTCTCTGTGCGACAGGGACGACGCTCTACAACCGGATTGTCGTCTCTTTCGAATGACTTGTTAATATCTGTTCAATGATCGTCCGAGCGCATGAGATTGTATTGGAAAAAAGGTGCAGCTAGCGGTCGATTTGAGTACTTTTGTACCGTGTGGGGCCGGTACTTTAAAAGAATAGCCCCACTGCATCTCTCCCCGTGTATGTCGTAAAAGGCGACTAAGGGATATGACTCCCTTCTTATATTACTAGGTGGTAGGGTTTAACCCGCCTGGGCTGATATCACCGCATTGAATGAAAGATCGGTTGAAACGGCTATGTAAATAGTTTGTGTTTTCCGTCCAGTTCAGTGTAGCCGGCACGACTGAAGGGAAACACTGACATGGCACCAAGTTCACCTGGTGTTATGGGCTGACATCATGTGGTAGGTGATGTAGCCAACCGTGTCAGTTTCCATAAAAAAAAAAACTAAAATCAGTCCTACTGTCCGCGCGCGAGCTCCGAGGAATGGGGGGCTGGGGAAGCGGGCGGGTGTGCGCCCCTCCCGACCGTCGCTTCACACCCCGCGCGCTCCCAGTACGAGTGTTGGCCTTGACGCGAGAGCACGCTTATCGATGCCATATTCGTAATATCTATGCGCGCGTATTAGTCAATCGCGTGTTAATTCGTTACTCTTTAACCCTTTGGCTCGGTACCGTGTAGGGCCGGTACTCTAAAAGAATAGCCCCACTGCATCTCTCCCCGTGTATGTCGTAAAAGGCGACTAAGGGCGGCGGTCTGCAGACACCCCGGTCGACTTGTGGCTTTCATGGAAGACATAGGCTGGCTGGGGTAGCTGGAGACTGCGGGGTTTTGCACGAAGGTCCCCAACCGAGCAGGATTAGTTTGCAGGCCTAGAGCCAACCCCAAACCAAACAACAACAACAACAACCCTTTGGCTCCCTTTGGTTATTAACCGACTTCATTTTGTGTGTACAAATAGCGGTTTCATATGGATGAAGAAGAAATTGCGAGCACGAGCAATGAGAAAAGGGAGAAAAAATTGATGATTTCATAATTAATATCGACTAAATCACTGCACTAGGTCATCACGTCAACATTCCTTACACTTTCTCGGAGCTCGCGCGCGGTCTGTACATTCTTGCATTCGAACTATCTTCCAATGGACGATAATCACCAGCGCATGGAGCGCTGAAGTAAAACTCTGCTAATAAGATAAGTCTTGGTGCTTATAGACCGTTCACAGTTATTTTACCTCTAGCCATCAAGTTGGCTAACCTGAGCTCTGTGCTGCCATAATTGGTTCGTACTATTTCCCTGTAAGAAACATTCGAATATATTTTTCAAATAGAATAGAATAGAAACTCTTTATTGCACACAAATTGAAAGAACAGTACACGACAAGAAACAAGAAATGCAGGAGTGCGCAAAGGTGGACTTGTTGTTGTTGTTGTTGTTGTTGTTGTTTTGGTTTGGGGTTGGCCCTAGGCCTGCAAACTAATCCCACTTGGTTGGGGACCTTCGTGCAAAACCCCGCAGTCTCTAGCTACCCCAGCCAGCCTATGTCTTCCATGGAAGCCACAAGTCGACAGGGGTGTCTGCAGGCCGCTTATCCCTTAGTCGCCTTTTACGACATGCACGGGGAGAGATGCAGTGGGACTATTCTTATTAAGTACTGGCCCCACACAGTACAAAAGGTGGACTTATCACTACAAGTACAACAGGTACTCATAAATAATTTCCACTATCACGGGTAAAATATTAATAGCAAGTAACCCTTTTTAGGACCGTAGTACTAGTGACAGCAAGTGGTGCCAACCTAGAGGAAGATACAATGACATGTGTCAGAGGTAAAATAACTGTGAACGCTCTGTAACTGTTACTTTGGTATATAAAACTAGGTTACGTCACACTGACGGACGGATCAACATTTGAAATTTTTTCTAATATCTATGTGCTTTTGTTAGATATTTACGTTCTGAATACAATTCAAGTAGGTACCTATGTAGAAGTATCTAAACCGCTCACACTACAATTAAATAAAAATAATAAAATAAAACAAAATAATATTTTTTTTCTTTCATTACAAAATCTCACAAGTCATGGAATGTTTATAAGTAAGTACATACAGTATAATTAATAACAGGCCTTTTACGAAATTTCTGTTCTAGTGTATAGTCAGTAAAATCTTAGCTTGATTAGAATGACAGCTGTACAGTCAGTAAAATCTTAGCTTGATTAGAACGACAGCTGTCAATATATATGCTCAAAATAATATGACAACCAGGGTTGATAGATGTCCGGTTTTGGACCGGACAGTCCGTTTTTTGAGGCTTGTGTCCGGTCTCCAAAATAATGATAAACCGGACATCCAAACATACGGTTTTTTCTTCATATATTTATTTTGTTCAGAACATTTTAATACTAATCTTTCTTCACTACTTTTTTACCTGTCGGTAAACAAGTGTCTTTGTAACTTCACGTGCTATTGTCATCACGAATACATTCAGAGGATCGCTTTAAAAGCCTTCTAACACTCCTCAGTAACTCACGTATTTGCGGACATAAGACGATAAGGTGGAGCCACATTGTTTAATGTGAACTCAGCTTACTTAAAAATAAACAATTCTTTCTTTTGTTTAATTTCATTAGCCTACAGTAACATTGTTACATTAATCAAATCAAAATGTATTTCTTTGAACTGATCTATATTACTAGAGAAGCCTTTAGACTATATACAGGGTGTTTGATGATGTCATAAAGCAAACCAGGTACCAGCGGCGACTCCTCTCAGTTGGCGAGGTTGGCGCCGCCAAACCGAATAAAATGAATGACACCATTAATACAGAAGTATCAGGCTAAAATAAATGTGAAAAAATTTCGGAGTTATATTATTTATGTCATATAATCCACGATTAATAAGATAAAACGTCAATCCCGTACCCGTTACATAATTTGAAATTTCGCGCGCGTCAAACGCGGGCGACGACGAGTGACGACACATCAAGGCATTCATTGGCCGGTTGGCTACATTTTGAAGCGCCATCGTATTCCATACAAGGCGGAAGCGACCGATGTCCCCCCCGTCCCGCGCGGACCCGCTGATCAGCCTTTCGAGTTGGCGCAGCGGGGAGTGCATTTAGTGACGCGGTAGCGAGTAGAGCGAGCTAGGTGTGTGTGTTGCGTGTGCGGGTGTGTGCGCGCTGCGTCCACAGTTCCACACGACGAGTATTCTTGTGCTGTGCGACGTGCGATGCGATGCGACTAGCGAGCTAGGCTAGGTGTGTTATGTGCGCGTGTGTGTGCGCATTGGCTCGCGAGAGTCGCGAGTTGATAGCTGCATATATTCCGTTATGTAGGTATGGACTTTGTATGGATGAATCCTGTGCAGTGTTGTTAAATTTAAAGTGATTTATTGGTAATTATAATGGCAAACTCCTACCGAGCTATCTACGGAGCACTTAAGGACAAGAGAGACTCAGTAATTTGGCACTCTTACATATCTGTGGAAAAGGAGTTGCTAACAAAATTGAGGAAGAAAGAAGATTTTCACGATCGAGTCATCGAAAATTTCTTGTCTGTGGAACGAAGAGTGGACTTCATGTACAAATAAAATGTAACAATTCAAGCTTGTATGCCTGTCTCATCGTCGTCGTGCCAGAGGAGACGTCGCTGTTGTCGGCTGCAACTCGACAGCTTTGACACAACCAGTAGGTACCTATCTACAGACAAATAAATCGTAAGTGAGCAAAATAAATATTTTTTTTTTTTTTTTTTTTTTTTTTATGGTACCTGACACGGTTGGCTACATCACCTACAACATCCGTGATGTTAGCCCATAACACAGGGTGAACTAGGTGCCATGTCAGTGCTTCCCTTCATTTCATGTCGGCTACACTAAACTGGACGGAAAACACGAACTATTTACATAGCCGTTTCGACCGACGTTTCGTTCAGTGCGGTGGTACCAACCCGGCCGGGATAAACCCTACCACCTAGTAAGGTAAGAAGGGAAGGGACCTACAGTTTAACGTGGAATCCGAACCACGGTCAGCCTCCAACGGTCGAGCGGTCACCCATCCAATCACTGACCGCGCTCAGCGTTGCTTAATAACAGTTGACTAACCAACCGCGCCACTGAGCTACCGAGGCTGACGAATTTTCTTATCCCTTAGTCGACTTTTACGACATGCGACGGGGAGAGATGCAGTGGGGCTATTCTTTTAAGGTACCGACCCCACACGGTACAAATAATTTAAAAATATAAATAATTTAAACTAAATATTATAAACTATCTATATCGTAATCGTCTTTCAGTTTTTGAACTCATTGTGGTAGAAATAAATTATTGCGTAGGTACCTAAGTTATGAAATTATGAAAAAAAAAATCCTTAGCCAGAGCCAACCCAATATTCAGGACCAGGAGTCGCCGCTGCCAGGTACTCCTAAGCCTATTTGGAGCAAAAAAGTTAGATAACATTTTGTTCTACGGTGAACTTTTTTTTTGCTCCAAATAGGCTCAGGAGTACCTGGTTTGCTTTATGACCTATAGTCATCAAACATATATATTATTCTATTACTTACTGCAATCTGTCTCCGAGCTGACATTCATCAGTAGTTGAGTTTTTCATATATCACTCTCGAAAAAACATTTCGCCGACCAAATCAGCTTAATTAGCACTATACCTGCTTTGACAGCTGTCATTCTAATCAAGCTATATTTTACAGGCTAGTTCTAGCTTTGTAGCTCGCCGTTACTTTTTTTTCTTTAATATTATTTTAAGGACTTTTAACAATAATTTGTTAATATCAGCCATACAGTACTCATCTTCTCTACCCCTTGGGGCCCGGAGTCCCTAAGGGATAGAGAACGCTCAACAAAGTCCAACACATATACAAAATCCCTCTCACTTGGACCACTAACAGTTTACGTATACTAAAAAACAAATAGTGACTTTTGCACATCACATTTCTCACCTTAGCCAATTTCTGTCCTAGTGCAACATGTAAAAGGCAGACAGAACCTACTATAGTAGTCTGGGTTGTTCAGTAGTATGATTTGAGTTGAGTAGTTTGAGACCCTAAAAAAATATGATGAGTGAAACAAAAAAATTCTATAGGCCTTACGTAAGATCGTGTTAAGCTGCGTATCCATTAGAGCAGCCTCAGGTCGAGCAGCCTCGACTTGAAGCAAACTAAGGCTGCTCACTCTGAGGCATAGTCTCGAGGCACCTTGCGGATCAAGGTGAGGCGTGGACCAAGTGCACGGCTCGGACTGAGGATCCTTTGAGCGCGGGAAAAAAACCGACAAAATATGGCTCGGCCCGAGGCGAAGAATTTGCCTCATGGCGCGGCGTGCCTCAGGTTGAGGCAGCGTCTCCACTTGCGCGGCCTCGGGTCGAGCGGCTGCCTCACCCCGAGTCTGCCTCTAGTGGATACGCAGCTTTAGATGCAGCCACTTATCAATGCTGTGCGCGGTTTGAGGCTATGCTTGACGCGTGCGCGAGTTGTCCGGCGAGCTCGTTCGTGCTGAGAGACTTGGGCCTCTCGATGGGGAAGCCGAGCGCGCGCGACCACAGCAGCTGAGCCAGCACGCCGAGCGCGCGCGACACGCCGAACATCACTGTGTAGTAGTTCATCTCCCTCATTCCGTAGTACTGGGACAGAGACAACATGCAGAGGTTAGTTAGTGGGCGAGTTTGCTCGTGCTGAGAGACTTGAACCAAGTTAGTTAGTGGGCGAGTTCGCTCGTGCTGAGAGACTTGAAACATGTTAGTTAGTGGGCGAGTTTTCTGAAGAGTTCACTTGTGCTGAGACTTGGACCAAGTTAGTGGGCGAGTTTATGGAGAGTACGCTCGTGCTGAGAGACTTGGACCAAGTTAGTTAGTTGGCGAGTTGTCTGGAAAGATCGCTCGTGCTGACAGACGTGGGTCAGGTTAAAATCAAATCAAAACTAAAAAAAAAATGTTTATTACATAACAAAAATATTTCATTTAACAAAGAATAAATCCGTATAAACTAAAACTAAGCAATACTAAATACTAAGAATAACAATGTCTTCGCACTGCATATGCCCTGCTGTTCACACTATGCCTGACGTGGTCTATCCTGTGGACAACAGTACTTTTGGATTTCGTTTTGGATACTCACAAGAACCTTTAATATAATAAAAACAACTAAAGGTATTTTCTTATAATTCATCCTAAATAATAATCTAACTAATTAAAATAGTAATACGTTAGTCAGAGAGTTGTTTGCAGAATTTCCTCATGCTGTGAGAATTAGGCCATGTTAGTCGGCGAGCTGTCTGGAGAATTTCCTCGTGCTGAGAGAATCGGACCAGGTTAGTCAGTCGGCGAGTTGTCTGGAGACTTTCCTCGTGCTGAGAGAATTAGGCCAGGTAAGTTAGTCGGCGAGTTGTCTGGAGAATTTCCCCGTGCTGAGAGAATCGAACCAGGTCAGTCAGTCGGCGAGATGTTTGGAGAATTTCCTCGTGCTGAGAGAATTAGGCCAGGTTAGTCGGCCAGCTGTCTGCAGAATTTCCTCGTGCTGAGAGAATCGGACCAGGTTAGTCAGTCGGCGAGATGTCTGGAGAATTTCCTCGTGCTGAGAGAATCCGACCAGGTTAGTTAGTCGGCGAGATGTCTGGAGAATTTCCTCGTGCTGAGGGAATTAGATGTCTGGAGCATTTCCACGTGCTGAGAGAATTAGGCCAGGTTAGTTGATGAGTTGTCTGCAGAATTTCCTCGTGCTGAGATAATTAGGACAGGTTAGTCGACGAGCTGTCTGCAGAATTTCCTCGTGCTGAGAGAATTGGGCCTGGTCAGTTAGTCGGCGAGCTGTCTGCAGAATTTCCTCATGCTGAGAGAATTGGGCCAGGTTAGTTAGTCGGCGAGTTGTCTGCAGAATTTCCTCGTGCTGTGAGAATTGAGCCTGGCCAGTTAGTCGGCGAGTTGTCTGAAGAATTTCCTCGTGCTGAGAGAATTCGGCCACGTTAGGTACTCGGCGATTTGCCTGCAGAATTTCCGCGTGCCAGGTTAGTTAGTCCGCTAGTTGGCTGATGAGCTTGTTCGTGCTGATAGAAATGGGATGCTCGATGCGGAAGCCGAGCGCGCGCGACCACACCAGCTGCGCCAGCACGCCGAGCGCGCGCGACACACCGACCAGCACTGTGTAGTACTTCATCTCTTTTACTCCGTAGTACTGGGACAGAGACAACATGCAGAGGTTAGTCGGCGAGTGTCTGGTACGTTCGCTCGTGCTGAGCGAATTGGGCCTCTGGAAGATGGAGTACGAGGGGGAATGCCGATTATGAGCTGTTCGATTGCAGGTGGAACTACTAGCCCACGCAACAACTCAACTATCGAAATGTACCTATGATGGAAAGAGAAACCACTGAACTATAGTCTGTTAAATGTAGGACGATTAGAATGACAGCTGTCATAGTGCCTCGAATTATGTTCCAAATTCCGAATTAAATTTTTTTTTATGTTTAGAAGGTTAGTAACAATTACCTGTGTCTATGTACTCAGGCTTCTCGAAGACAAGACTAAAAGTAAATTCGACAAATACACACAATGCTGAACAATTTATACTCAATTAAATTATATTATTAAACATTAATCTCTATTTCTTCTGATTAATTCCATTAGCCTACCGGGCTCTAAGCAACATTCGCATAATTTTATGAAACATTTCGATTTGATCAGTATTCCAGTAACTTTGACAGCTGTCATTCTAATCAAGCTACATTTTATGGTGTACATAAAATCCACATACCTGCAGGAGCACACCGGAATGTGAGTCCACATTGGGCCAGGGGTTCTGCACCTTTCCCAACTCGATGAGTATTGGAGGCACCACCTTGTACACTGCCGATACCAGCTTGAACAGCGGGTCATTGGGGAGGTGCTTCAGCGCAAACTCCCGTTGGCACGTATACCTGAAAGGACCATCTAATTAGATCTAAAGTTAACCGGAAAGGATGAGGGAATTTATGATTTAATTATTCAATGTAGAAACATCGATGCAAACTCATCTTCATTATAATTTTAGAAGGGTTTATGTACAGTAAATTAATAATATAATTAAATCCGTGTGGGGCCGGTACTTTAAAAGAATAGCCCCCCTGCATCTCTCCCCGTGTATGTCGTAAAGGGCGACTAAGGAATATGACTCCCTTTCTTATATTACTAGGTGGTAGGGTTTATCCCGCCCGGGTTGATACCACCGCACTGAATGAAAGGTCGGTCGAAACGGCTATGTAAATAGTTTGTGTTTTCCGTCCAGTTCAGTGTAGCCGGCACGACCGAAGGGAAGCACTGACGTGGCACCAAGTTCACCCGGTGTTATGGGCTGACATCACGGATGTTGTAGGTGATGTAGCCAACCGTGTCAGTTTCCATAAAAAAAAATCATTAATTTATTAAAGTTTTTATTTCTTTACGATTGTAGCTTGATGGTCTACCTACATAGCTATATTTCTGTAGTAGCAGTCTTCCATTATGCAATCGATAAAGAATGTTCATTGAAACATTCATTAGAGACATTGGTCCTTCGAGCCGGATTTGAAGCAGCAACCTGAATGAGATCATCAGACTAACTCACTGGGGTTCTGTCTTCATCAGAACCCCGTCTCTGTAGCCGAAGAGGCCGATGTCTTACGCGCTAGGCCATCTGCTAATATACTGCAAAACATGGTCCTTCGAGCCGGATTTGAAGCAGCAAACTGAATGAAGTCATCAGACTAACTCACTAGGCTTCTGTCTTTATCAGAACCCCGTAGCGAAGAGGCCGATGTCTTACGCGCTAGGCTATCTACTAATATACTGCAAAACATGGTCCTTCGAGCCGGATTTGAAGCAGCAAACTGAATGAAGTCATCAGACTAACTCTCTAGGCTTCTGTCTTTATCAGAACCCCGTAGCGAAGAGGCCGATGTCTTACGCGCTAGGCTATCTGCTAATATACTGCAAAACATGGTCCTTCGAGCCGGATTTGAAGCAGCAAACTGAATGAAGTCATCAGACTAACTCACTAGGCTTCTGTCTTTATCAGAACCCCGTAGCGAAGAGGCCGATGTCTTACGCGCTAGGGTATCTGCTAATATACTGCAAAACATGGTCCTTCGAGCCGGATTTATTGCACTTGAACCAACAACCTCAACAACCAACGCACCTGGGGTCTGTCTTCCTCAGCACAGCGTGACCGTAGCCAGGTACGACCTGACCCGCCTTCAGCGTCTTCCAGATGAAATCTCGCAGCTGGTCTTCGGTGAAATCGTCTCCGACCTGCTTGCGAAGCTTTTGCAGCCAAATCAACACCTGTGAGATAAATGTCAGCATAATTCCACCATTCCTATCGATAAATAAACCTTGTATCCACCGCATAATGTAAATAAGCATAAACACTCTTTATTCTACACTAACATAAAATACACGCGACACAAAAGGCGACTTTAATGCCATTACGTATAAGGTGGGTTTCATCTTGTACAATTAACTGTTGAAATTACGAGATTTAATATCAAAATATAGGCACTGCTACTGAGTTTTATACTCGTCCATAAGGATAACTTGGACTCGCTCATATGCAGACTAATTGCCTGCATGTCAGTATATTGTGAATTTTTATTCTTTAAAAACAAGAAACATTGATTCCTTTACACGCACTTCACAATCAAATTACAATATCAAATTACAGCATTTCTTGATACATAGAGTGGTACACGCATGGAATAAACTCCCGGAAGAAGCCATCAGCTCTCCCTCAATAAATAGTTTCAAAAACCATATCGACAAAATACACAAATAAAAAAAAAATACAACTACATAAATAATAATATAAAAATGTAAAAAATCATAAATACAAGTGCACTCGGAATATTAGAATACACGCATCAGCTTTAAGCTGCTAGTGTTTAAATATACACGGTGTTGCAACCCCAACCGTAAAACCCGAAAGGCGGTGATTCTGTACGTGAAATACAAACAACTTTTGTTCTAAGACTTTTTTATTTGAAGAAAAAATTTTTTTTTCTCCATACATTTTGAGAATAGGTATTTAAAATTTGTACAGAAAAAATAATTTCTTTTTGTTTCAAAAATTTTTTTTTCTTCTCAGAAGTTGTTTAGTTTCACATATAGAATAACCCCCTTATGTCAGTTACAAATATTACGGGGGCAACTGCAACACCGTGTATAATAAATAAAATAAAAATATCTACCTCTTGATTGGCGAGGCCGTGGAGTGGGCCGGCTAGGCCGTTCAGCCCGGCGGCTAGCGCGAGGTACGGATCGCTCAGAGCCGATCCGACCAGGTGGGTCGTGTGCGCCGATACGTTGCCCCCTTCGTGGTCACTGAAAATTTACAGTAAAGAGTGTTTATATTTTTAACTAGCTTTTGCCCGCACTTCGTCCGCGTGGATAACTGAATTTATCGATAAATTTGGGCCAATTGATAACTTGGTGCTGACTATTCCTTCCCATTCTACTACATCATATTCGGACTCATTCACGATACATGCAGCTCGTCTGTGGAATCAGCTCCCTGTCAATCTCCGTCTGTCTTCTTCCATTCACACATTCAAAATTCTTTTAAAGAAGCACTTTTTGTCAACTTAATTTCTCTGATCCAAAAGTATGTCTCTCATGTTCAGAGTTAGTAAATATATGTGATATGTAAAAACTAAGTATATTTAGTCTATCTTATGTATATATCTGGTATATAGGTATAGTATTTAATTATTCATATTTAAGTTTATCTATCTTTTGTATTCCCGTACATCTGTCATACCATAATATTTAAATTTCTCTTTCCGCCACTCACCTAGCAGTTATCATACCCCAAAGGTACCCTGTTAGAAAATGCCTAGAGGCATTAAGTGTTACCTTTTGCCAGCGGCGACTCCTCTCAGTTGGCGAGGTTGGCGCCGCCAAACCGAATAAAATGAATGACACCATTAACACAGAAGTATCAGGCTAAAATAAATGTGAAAAAATTTCGGAGTTATATTATTTATATAATCCACTATTAATAAGATAAAACGTCAATCCCGTACCCGTTACATAATTTGAAATTTCGCGCGCGTCAAACGCGGGCGACGACGAATGACGACACATCAAGGCATTCATTGGCCGGCTGGGCTGGCTACATTTTGAAGCGCCATCGTATTCCATACAAGGCGGAAGCGACCGATGTCCCCCCCGTCCCGCGCGGACCCGCTGATCAGCCTTTCGAGTTGGCGCAGCGGGGAGTGCATTTAGTGACGCGGTAGCGAGTAGAGCGAGCTAGCGAGCGAGCTAGGTGTGTGTGTTGCGTGTGCGGGTGTGTGCGCGCTGCGTCCACAGTTCTACACGACGAGTATTCTTGTGCTGTGCGACGTGCGATGCGATGCGACTAGCGAGTTAGGCTAGGTGTGTTATGTGCGCGTGTGTGTGCGCATTGGCTCGCGAGTTGATAGCTGCATATATTCCGTTATGTAGGTATGGACTTTGTATGGATGAATCCTGTGCAGTGTTGTTAAATTTAAAGTGATTTATTGGTAATTATAATGGCAAACTCCTACCGAGCTATCTACGGAGCACTCAAGGACAAGAGAGACTCAGTAATTTGGCACTCTTACATATCTGTGGAAAAGGAGTTGCTAACAAAATTGAGGAAGAAAGAAGATTTTCACGATCGAGTCATCGAAAATTTCTTGTCTGTGGAACGAAGAGTGGACTTCATGTACAAATAAAATGTAACAATTCAAGCTTGTATGCCTGTCTCATCGTCGTCGTGCCAGAGGAGACGTCGCTGTTGTCGGCTGCAACTCGACAGCTTTGACACAACCAGTAGGTACCTATCTACAGACAAATAAATCGTAAGTGAGCAAAATAAATCATTTAAACTAAATATTATAAACTATCTATATCGTAATCGTCTTTCAGTTTTTGAACTCATTGTGGTAGAAATAAATTAACGCGTAGGTACCTAAGTTATGAAATTATGAAAAAAAAAATCCTTAGCCAGAGCCAACCCAATATTCAGGACCAGGAGTCGCCGCTGCCTTTTGCCCATATTCTATTTGAGTGCAATAAATATATACAATACAATACAATACAATTTACACAATGTGTTTATAAATTATAGCCTATATGTTATTCTGATGTATAAACTATAGTACTGTAAAGTCTCATCAAAATCCGTTCAGTAGTTTTAGCGTGTAAGAGGAACAAAGATCCATACATCCATCCATCCTCACAAACTTTCGCATTTACAATATTAGTAGGTTTACATACACACGTAACTTCGCGTCTGTTTACCAAAGGGGATGGAGAATGGATGTAAACGTGACACAGATTTCACTAACACACTAATTAAAATATGCACTGTGTGGGGCCGGTACTTAATAAGAATAGCCCCACTGCATATCTCTCTGTGCATGTCGTAAAAGGCGACTAAAGGATAAGGACAAGATGCAGTGCATAAGGGCGACAGGCTAGTCACCTTTCACCTTGGCACGGTCTTTCCACCGAGTCATGCAGCAGGTGGGCCTTCGTGCCTTACTTGCTGCCTGATAGTTATCTTGTCCGAATACTTTGCTAAACGTGGTGGTCGGTGTTGTGCTGTAATTTATGATAAATTAAATCGGCAGGAAATTAAAACTATGCTCACATGTACAGGAAGGTATTCATGGTTTTATTAATTTATTTAAAATAACAATACTCTGTCGAACAACTTTGGACCAGAGTATGCCCATATTGAACTTTAAAATTAAATATTAAATATATTGTAAAGCCTATTGCCCCCCCCCCCCCCCCCCCCCCTTTTGACTGACCGCGGTATTTTACGAACCCCTCCCCCCGTCCTCCTGACTGACCGTGGTATTTTGCGAAATGTGACTGACCATGGTATTTGCGAACTCCTCCCCCCCCCCAATCGGTCACGTAGTATGGGTACGAGCCCTAAAATATATCTGATGTAGAAATGAGCCACCTGTGTATAGTGAGATAAAGCCGCATAAGCTCCACAAACTGTGCGTCATCGAAGCCGAGCATGGCGCAGTAGTTGGCGCTCCAGTCCTTGCCCGCGTCCACCGCGCCGATGCCGGTGCCGTCCCGGTACGTGTTGCGGTAGATAGTCGCCGCCACCACGGGCAGCTTCGCTATCAGATTCATCGAGTCTTCGTAGACGTACTGTGGAAAAAAAAATGATGGAAAAATATCACAAATTGCGAGATCTATAAATGTTTATTATGAGAATGAATGGGAAGGACTGGCTGTACGGATAAAAACCTTTGCCTTTCCTATAGAACACACTTTAAAAATATTTCCAGGTCTTGAGAAAACAATCATTTTGGCAGCTGTAAATATTTTTTTTGGGAATAATATTATAATCTCTTTGTTCAAGAAAATATAAAAAAGTAATACAGATTAAACTCTATCAAACTATCAAAAGTGGCGTTTTCGCTACTTTTTTGGAAACTGACACGGTTGGCTACATCACCTACAACATCCGTGATGTCAGCCCATAACACCTACCCTTATTTGATACCTACGTTATTTCTGGCAGTATGGTAAACTGGTTTCTAGTCTAACATTATTTAGAATACCTTATTAGAATAGTTAAATTCATGATGATCTACACGTCGATGCGCATTGAGTAATTAGGCAATTTTAGGGTAGAAAAATTCGAAAAACAATGCCGGGTGTGTTTTGTTTTTCTTGAAGTTCAAAAAATCCATCTGTGCTTCTAAATAACCAAATCCTCACTTGTTGTATACCGTTTTGTGGGGAACTTCATTAGCTAACAAGAGTCAATAGGGTTATTGATGACTGCATTACTTTACGAAATATTTGAGTTTATGTGCGGACGCGCTAAATATAGCGAATTCTCGCGTGGCGAAAACTGTATGCGAGTCTAACTCGCGCACCGAGGGTTCCGTATCGCCATGTCATGGTCAGCGCCACTCACGCCATCTATGTATTAGTTAAAATACTTCATACTTTTTTCGGTAGATGGCGCATACACTTTTAGTTTCTTGTATGGGGACCCCCGTGAATTTTTTACTTTCTTATTTTTTTTTATTTGTTGTTACATCGGCCATAATAACACATATTCTGTGAAAATTTCAACGGGCTACCTATTACGATTCAAGAGATACAGCACTCGGACAGACGGACAGACAGACAGACGGCGTAGGCTTAGTAATAGGGTCCCGTACGACGGATATGGAACCCTAAAAAAACAATCTAGCTAGAATTTTTTAAATTTTTTATGTAAACCAGCATGGGTGGCTGTGTCGAGGGACCAATGGTGCAGTCGACAGAGCCAAAATCACCTCTCCTCGCGAAACCACGCTCAGTTAGGTGCCATGCCAGCAGATTTGCCGACTGTTGCTAGGCTGTCTAGCCCATTAATACGACGCTTGAAGACACCCAGGTTAAAGGATTCAGGAAATACACTCGCCGGAAGACAGTTCCACAGTCTAGCGGTGCGACAAAGAAACGATTTAGAGAACCGACGGGTTCTCAAAAGCCCAATGTCAACAACAAAAGGGTGCTGAGTCTCACTGCGACGAGTCATGCGGAGATAGGACGGGTGGCAGGGAATAAGGGATACTAGTTCCGCAGAGCAGCGTCCGTGACAGAGAATAATCTCACCTCCCAATACTTGGACTTGTGCACTCCCTCCGAGTACGCCCTCGCGAATATGCTCTCGCTGTTGAGCGCGGTGACGGCTGCGGACAGCTGCGACATGGGGTGCAGCGTGCTCGGCATGTTGTTGAGCATAGTGACCACGTGCGAGGGCAGCTCCGCTCTGACAATCTAGCTAGAATAATCTCACCTCCCAATACTTGGACTTGTGCACGCCCTCCGAGTACGCCCTCGCGAATATGCTCTCGCTGTTGAGCGCAGTGACGGCTGCGGACAGCTGCGACATGGGGTGCAGAGTGCTCGGCATGTTGTTGAGCATAGTGACCACGTGCGAGGGCAGCTCCGCTCTAACAAAAAAAAAAAAAAAAAACAAAATGAATATAGGTTTCAATTTTTTTTTTTTATGGATCCTGACACGGTTGGCTACATCACCTACAACATCCGTGATGTCAGCCCATAACACCGGATGAACTAGGTGCCACGTCAGTGCTTCCCTTCGGTCTTTCATTCATATTTAAATCATATTTTAATATGAATGAGACGACTTGCATACATATAAACTGTACCGTGTGGGGCCGGTACATAAAAAGAATTGCCCCACTGCATCTCTCCCCGTCGCATGTCTTAAAAGTCGACTAAGGGATAAGGAAATTCGTCATGCTCAGTGGTGCGATCGGTCGACTGTTTTTAAGCAAAGCTGAGCGCGGTCAGTACTTGGATGGGTGACCGCTCGACCGTTGGAGGCTGACCATGTTTCGGATTCCACGTTAAACTGTAGGTCACTTCCCTTCTTACCTTACTAGGTGGTAGGGTTTATCCCGGCCGGGTTGGCATCACCGCACTGAACGAAATGTCTATGTAAATAGTAACTTGAACATCGAAATATTGCAAGGCTTACAAAATAAAGTCCTGCGCATGGTATCAGGCGCACCATGGTTCGCTCGTATCTCAGAAATCCACGACATAAATAAATAAAAAAAATATACATGCGCTGTACATTCTTAACCCTCTACGACATCTGATTGGACGTTAGGCGAATCCTCTATCCAATGACATTAAAATGTTTTTTTCCGTTTAAAAATGACTTCCGCGGTGTTGATACTTACGCGACGATATCTTAAACACATACATACATATCACACACGCTGAATCCTAACAAACGGGGTAAGCAGAGTAATCGGTGTTGTGCTGCAAGAACTCTGGTAAATTATAGCACAACACCGACCACCACGTTTTGCAAAATATTCAAACAAGATTTAATCGATCAAACAGCAAGTAAGGCACGAAAGACCCACCTGCTGCATGACTCGGTGGAAGTACCGTGCCAAGGTGAGAGGTGGCGAGCCTGTCGCCCTTTAGCACGGCATCTTGTCCTTATCCCTTAGTCGCCTTTTACGACATGCATGGGGAGAGATGCAGTGGGGCTATTATTTTTAAGTACCGACCCCACACGGTAAAAAAAATACATATTTGAATATTTATATTAAAATGTTACCTTTCCGCCCACTCCCTCGACACGGCCCTCGTCTGGCCCTCAGTCGGCACATCCCCCGTCACCAGCAACCAGAACAGCGCCTCCGGCAGCGGCTCCTGGCCCCCGGGCGCCTTCGGAAGCTGCTGCCGACAGTCCGGAATGGAGAGGCCGCGGAAACGGATGCCCTCGCTCGGATCGAGCACTGACGTTTCGCAGATGAGCGCTTTGATCCCGCGCATACCGCCGTACATCTGTTGAAGATGAGTTTAATTAGTAACAAATTTGGAAGACATAGTACAAATAAAATAGAAAATAATGGTAAAAAGCGGTCAAGTGCGAGTCGAATTCGTGCACCGAGGTTTTCGCACCACAAAAAAAATATTGAAAAAAAAACACGTTTCTTGTGCGGCTATATGGGGACCCCCCTTGATTCTTAACTTTTTCTATTTTTTATTATTTGCTGTTATATCGGTTATAATAACACATATTCTTTGAAAATTTCAACCCGGTGGCTATTACGGTCACAAAGATACAGCAGGACAGACAGACAGACGGGGTAGGCTTAGTAATAGGTGTTAGAGAAATAATTAGATTGGTTGTATGAATTTATTTTAATAAAAAATACCTAGTTGTCACATAATAACAAATATGTCAAAATAAGAAAAAACTCATGAAAATCTACATTTATCAAAGGTATCAAAAAGCAATAAAAACTGAAGATAATATGAAGAAAAGAGTTTAATTTCACATAATAAGATAATTCTAAACATTGGTAGCAGAGCAAAAGTAAATAATACTCAAAAATGGCTGATCACTCATTCCAGCATACTCTCCACAGTTCGCTGGTCTAGCTGAATCGTGCGTGAAGTCTTTTAAGTACCATTTTAAACGCATTGTGGGAACAACTCCTCTGACTTATGAAGAATTTAATACGATTATTATAAAAATAGAAGGTATTCTAAATTCGCGGCCTTTGACGCCATTTACAAATGATACGAGTGATTTTACGTTCTTGACTCCTGCTCATTTAGTTATTGGTCGATCTATTACTGAAGTACCTGAACCTAATTACACAGAGGTTCCTAGTAATAGGCTAAAATTTTGGAGAAGGTGTAAACAAATCAGTCAAAACTTTTGGAAAGTGTGGAGAAAGTCTTATTTGTCATCACTACTGAATAGGAACAAGTGGAGACTCCAGAAGGAAAATTTGAAAATAGGGGACTTAGTGTTCATTAAGGTGGATAATTGTTCACCCACTTCATGGCCAATGGCCCGAGTGCTTAATGTAATAAAAGGTTCCGATAATAATGTAAGAGTTATCGATTTAAGGACCCCAAAAGGCATTTACCGTCGGTCTATACATAAGGTGATACCGTTACCCTTAGAATAATTTTAGTTCTACTATGTATTTATTTATATTGTGTTGAGATACAATGTTGAGTTTGAGTAAAGTTAACACGTGAATAATTTTATTGTAATTTGTAATTCAGAAGTAGATGAATAATACGTAGATAGATAACAGCTGTCCTACATAGTTACCTTAGATTCTCTGTTTTGCTCAGCCTTTCGTGGGGCGCAGTATGTTAGAGAAATAATTAGATTGGTTGTATGAATTTATTTTAATAAAAAATACCTAGTTGTCACCAAAGAGATTTTATGTATAGAGTGAGCACTACGAAGAAAGAATACAGAGAAATGACGGCCAATAGCTGAGGTATGAGGTAAGGTAGCGGGGTGGCGGAACGCTGAGCCGCGCGGGGCGGGAAGCGAGCGGGAGAGGGGCTAGCTAGCGAGCGACTAGCGGCTAGCGGCCCGGCCGGCCCGGCCGGTCAGTCAACACCAGTGTTGCCATGTTAGGAGATTTTCTCCTAGATTCAGGAGAATTTCAGCGGTGTTAGGAGAAGTTTTTGCCTGTCAGGAGAGTAGGAGAAAATCTAGGAGAAAGAAAATCATTACAGGAGAATGTTTAGGAGTGAGAAACATATATTTACTAGTAACAAAGACATATATCGGTATGTACGGTGACAACACAATGAATAAACTGTATGTGAATCAACCAACTATCCTCTCAAGTTACACAATATACCATAGGATTTGTCTTTTGATAAGAGGAAGGTTCCCCTTCTTGCTCTTTAGATAGGATAATGTGAGGGGATGTGGGGACTCTGTGAGTGTGTGCGTGCATTAATTGACCAACAAGCCGACTACCGGGCGGGCCTAACCGAACGAACACTTTGTTATCAATCAATGTTATTTACATGTATTCTTTGTAATAATCAGTAGTATTACTAGGCCTACGTCGACAGTCTGTCCGTCAGTCCGCACTACTTTAACGGCTCTATCTTTTGTACCGTAATAGGTAGCTGGTTGTGATTTTCACAGATCATTGTATTATTTATTATTGACGGACATCCTATCAAATAATAAGAAAAAATAAATAAAAATTAAGGGCTTCCCCATACAAGAAACGTGTTTTTTTCTAAAAAAAAATTGTTTGGTTTTGATCTAACTTAAAAACGGTAATACGTACAAAGTGTCAAACTTGGTGTCGTTAAAAAGTAAAAAAAAAAAAAAATAAAACAGACGAATTAGGTGGTGGTTAGAATGGCAATCGTGGTTATGACGGGATGATAAATCATTATTGGCGGAGAAGTGATGTAACAGATTGAAGGAAGAGTATGTACGTATATCTCGGTTAAATACTGCCTGGTAGACAAGATCTGCTTAAGGAGGTCGAGGGAGGAATTCAACTGAGTAGCGCTGCCTCGGAAATTTAAAATTCGTCCCGACGTCTAATCTGTATATATTATCATGACCAGTGCGCCCTACCGTTTATGACGTACGGGTGTGAAACGTGAGCTCTGACTAACAGGAAAACGGAGTGTGGAAGACCACCCGCCAGGTGGAACGCCGACATGAAGTATGTCGGCGGAAAGCAGTGGTCCGTACCGCTGAAGGCCGAGACTGGAGGAAAATTGAAGGCGTATGTCCAGCAGTAGACGCTTACACGCTGACTGACTGACTGACTGACAGAGAACCCTCGATGCGCGAGTTCGACTCGCACTTGACTGGTTTTCAGGGTACAAAAGATACAGCTCTTTACAGGTAAGACAGACAGACGGACGGACAGACGGCTTAGGCGTAGTAACATGGTCCCGTACGTATATGAAACACTAAAAATGTGGTGAAATTTTTATAATTTGAATAACAGGAGAATTTTTTAGGAGGACGAAAATTTTCTAGGAGATTTTTAGGAGATTTTCGAAGTCAATCTAGGAGAATTTCAAAATTTGAGTTGGCAACACTGGTCAACACGTGCATTGGAATACGTAGGGTTGTCACTTAGTCTACCAAAAATATATTTTTCGATTTATTATTTTACGAGTAGGTATTATGGTTAATTGTGCCCGTAGTCTAGTGGTAACGCTTCTCAATGCAGAAGTTGCGGGTTCAAATCCCGGGCACTAACTAATGTACTTATTTATTTCCTTGATAAGGATTGATATACGTGCATTTCATAACGAATAGGTACGATCGGTCCGATGAAGAAAAATAAAGTTAGGTAACTAGTGCACACTGGTCTATGAAAGGTATTTTTGTGTAAACTGCTTCTGATTTCCACTGGTCACCATGTACGAGTAATCGAACCGGATATAACAAATTGTGACAAGTTCGAGTGCAATATGACTGCCATAAGAATACTCAATAAACAATAAAACAACAACAATAAAAACAATACCTCCTATGTCAGTGGGCAGAGTCCGTGCCTAGCAGTGGGACGTTTTAAAGGATTACAGAAGAAAACAGATAGTGAATTTCATCGAAAAAAACGTTTTTATGTATTTAAACTTAAAATACAGAACTATAATAACTTGAAATACATACCTAAACTTATATGGGTTTTTAAATTACCGTGGTTATTTGACATTTTAAGAAGTAACAACGGCTTTACTCGCTATCGAAATACGAGCTGTGTGGCTCGACATTTCGGCCAGAGTGCTCATGATGATGGGCCATACGTTTGGCCCGAAACGTCGAGCCACAAAGCTCGTATTTCGACCGCGAGTAAAGCCGTTTTGTATTCTTATAATACCTACACTTAATAACTAGAATAATATCTAAAAAACTAAACTTAATAATAAAGAATTCATAACTGCGGTCTTGGCCTTGGACTAAACTTAAAATCTCCAAACCAAACATACATAAAATAAAGAGTGCAGCATTTATTTAAAAATATATATATATATATATATAACTAAAAAAACCATTAGGTATTGTCACGTAGTGAATTTTAATAGCGGACTGTCGAAATGCCGTTTACCGAAGTGTCAGAGACACATTGCCAGTACGGAGGAAAATACTCCGTACTAAGGCTACGGTACACGTGAGGCGTCCGTTACTATTCAATATTATTACTGCCAACCTACATCTTTGAAAATTCAATCACACATATCTCGGCGTACTACACTCTCACTACGTAACCGAGCACACATTCTTGCATCATTTACCGAGCGTGAATTTCCACGATCTCTTTCCGCTGTCAGCCCATACTAAAATTATATATTGTTTGACGTAACGAAAAAGATAGCGAGCGTCGGTATGGAATTTCTGTTTGCTGTATTTGGCAACACCGCACATCGCGGTGTTGATTAATGGGTTGCCATGCGGTTAAAATATATCCCAAATAGACGGGAATTCACATTCACCTCGGTTGTATTTATCTTACATATTAATTCAGACATCATCGGAGGACCCCTAGTAGAGGTCCATTATTACCAACAAATGGTGTTACAGGCCTTCAGCCACTTAGATTCAGGTAACCACATACAGTGCGCGTCATTGCGTGCTAGCCGACTTCATTCCGCAGCCACACCACAAACGCGCGCTGTCACCTATAAAAGCGGTACTCAGTCAACCAAGACTTCACTTCTTCTGTTAAATAATTCTCCGCTGCAAGATAAAATATAACGCGCTCGATCTGCCGCCGTGAGTTACACTAGTTTCCCTCGCGACCGTGCCATTGTCAACGAGCCGCGGCGCTGTACCGCCGCCGCCGTCGGACGCTTCCAGCCGTTCATCTCAGCGTTGAGACAGGAGTCCCCACAGCCAGGGTTACGGGTAACATTACAATCTCTCCAGCTCTGCCCTGCCTGTCGCTTGTGAGACACCGCCGGCCTAGCGGTTGTCGTTGCGCTTCACGCACAAAACGTATAACGCCCATCTGTGTATTTTCTCTCTTCCCATCCACAGGGCACCTTGATATGTGTGCATTATTTAATGTGGGTGTGTTTGTGTGTGTGTGTGTACAGCTTCTACGTCTGCACGTAGATCCTTCTACGTTACACGTAGACTTCCACGTTCTACGTTCTCCGTCCGAGGACGCCTGCATCATCTGCGACGGCATAGCCGGTACGAGCCACCTGGGCCCTACTCCTCGTCCGGCTGTTCCGAAGCAGAACTTTGTGAAGAGGGTGGAGATCGAGCGACGCGTCGGAGACTTCGTGTCGGCCTTCCTGCGAAGACCTTCGTCTCCCCTTCCGAAGCTAAGTTCTCGGACAGAATTATAGCTCTAATCGATTAGCTCGGTCGTCACCCCTACGATGCTCAAGTGATTCTGATAACTCACACCCTGTCTTTTTACATCGTATATTTGTGTTTTTTATGAAATAAACGATAAATTTATATTTATGAGCCGTATTCTATTATTTAAGTCCCCTTTTTCGTCTCAGTATACTTTGGACTACACACACAAACACAACTAAAATAACTCTTCCTCCGTACTTAAACAAAATAATTTAAATTTCACTTTACACAAATTTAAATTTTCACTTTCCCTTAAACAATGTATCATCTTGGACTATTTTTATCCATCTTTCTCGTATTGATCCCTTAGTAGGATGTGGAAACCTTGTAAAAAAAAATATTTTCTTGAAAATTTCTCAATTACTTACTAATAAAAAAAAAATAAAAGAATAGCGACAACCCTAATTAGCGGTCAATTCACTCTCATATTTTAACGTGGTTTAATACATATTTATTTACTTTCATACATGATATCCCAGAACTCTATTTCTAATCATTCATATGTGGCAGCCCTAATGAGCGCGTTCAATTTATTTGTTTAATTAAATAATGCTTATGTTATTGCAATGCGAGGTCAATACATAAAATTTACAAAATTTTCAAATTGAAGTAGCGTTGTGACAGCCCTAATTGGCCAGTTGAACCAAATATTTCTAAGCACATGGAAAACAAGATATTATATATAAGTTCTTTCAAAATTAGTTAATAGTACGCTAAGGGGGGGTTCTGTATCGTAAATAAATCACTTTTGAGGAACAAAGATTTTTGTTTACAAAAAAAAAATTTATAATAATGTAAAATGTAAAAAAAAATTCTTTTCTTAATCGTTTCAGTTTCATGCCAGGAACAAAAAAGTCTTTCAACACATAGATCTCTATCTTTCAGAAATTGTGAAAACCACAATTTTAGTTTTATTAGTATGGAATAGAAAGAATTTGATTTTTTTTACCAACTTACACGTGTTACATCAAAATGGTAATGAAGAATTTTTTGTTACTGTTATGAAAATGAATCGATTAGGCTATAAAAATCAACCACATATTTTTTTACATACATAGATTTTCATACATAAAAAACATTTTTCATAAAAAAAGCCCAAGGTCCAAAAAATTTTATATAGGTTTTACTCCCTATATGATGCAGAACCCCCCCTTAGCGTACTATTAACTAATTTTGAAAGACCTTATATATTAAGATCACAATGAAGTGACCTATGAAATGAGATGCCATCACTTTTCCCAATATTTTTGGTATGATTTTTGCAATATCGCAACACACAACCGGGCATAATGACTGGCGCGATGCGAGCCGCAGACGGACGGCAGCGAGCGCGCGGACGGCGCGTCCGCCGCGTTCGGTCGCTCGCGAGCTACTAGTCTCAAGAGGGTCCCTCCGCGAAATGGTTACTCCACCGCGGTGGAGCGAAGGCTGTTGCCCGGGTAAGAGGTCTAGTAGAATACATGATACGTCATTGGTTGTCACATAATAACAAATATGTCAAAATAAGAAAAAACTCATACAAAGAAAATCTACATTTATCAAAGGTATCAAAAAGCAATAAAAACTGAAGATAATATGAAGAAAAGAGTTTAATTTCACATAATAAGATAATTCTAAACAATAGGCTTCCATATGGGGTACGGAAACCTAAGAACAAGAAACCTTGTGTCAAAATATCAGACATTTTTTTCGTATGAAAGTCTCAATCCAGTTTCAAAAGGCATGTAGGAGATCAATGGCAAGGTTTTTTAATCATTTATCAACCGTTCTCTCATTCTAATGAGAAAAATTCACTGAAATATAATGTTGGCAAAATGTGCGAACATTTGGTGCGACCATTTCTGGTATACACTACGTACAGTATACGTATAGGATACCTCGGAAGGCGAATCCACTTCATGAAAGAGCTCGGGTGGCTGGAGTAACACTACCCGAGCGCCAACGTACAACGGACCGTCTTGAGGTCTCAGTGCGGAGAATGGCCCACCCGCCTTCCCAAGAGGCTGGGCAGCAAACAACAACAACAACAACCTCGGAAGGCGGGGGAGTAAGTCATGAGGTATCCGCATGGATATCAGGAAACCCTACTGCTTAAAAAGGAGGATGTTCTCAACATTTTTAGGGTTCCATTTCCATCGTCAGCCTATTACTAAGCCTACGCCGTCTGTCTGTCTGTCTGTTCGTCTGTCTGTCCGAGGGCTGTATCTCTTGAACCGTAATAGGTAGCCCATTGAAATTTTCACAGAATATGTGTTATTAAGGCCGATATAACAACAAATAATTAAAAATTAGAAAAAGTAAAAAATTCACAGGAGTCCCGATACAAGAAGCTAAAAAGTGTCATCTATCGAAAAGAGTATGAAGCATTTTAACTAATCCATAGAAGGTGTGAGTGGCGCTGACCATGACATGGTGATGCGGTACCCTCGGTGCGCGAGTTCGACTCGCACTTGGCCGGTTTTTAAAGTCAACTGAAATGGTTGAAGCCAGAAGCTAGTTTCGTCTTGTCAACCCACCTTTGTCGCACCGCTAGAGTGTGGAACTGTTTTCCGGCGAGTGTATTTCCTGAATCCTTTAACCTGGGTGTCTTCAAGCGTCGTATTAACGGGCTAGACAGCCTAGCAACAGTCCGCAAATCTGCTGGCATGGCACCTAACTGAGCGTGGTTTCGCGAGGAGAGGTAATTTTGGCTCTGTCGACTGCACCATTGGTCCCCCAGTACAGCCACCCCTGCTGGTTTACATAAAAAAAAAACCTCAACACGTTCCCGCGGTACTCACCATATCGACAGTGACATCTCCCAGCTTGGTAGCGCCGTGTTGCTCCCGCAACTCCCTCACCCGCTCCTGCTCTCTGGGTATCTTCTCTCGGAGAACACTCTTCAGATCAGTCGACTCGGCGCTCAGATTTCTGATGAAGACCGAAGTGGCCGGGAGGGATTTTTGCTGGAACATGGAACATTTACATCATCATCATGATCAGCCTGTATCGGTCCACTGCTGGACATAGGCCTCTCCCAAGGCATGCCACCACATTTATATAATTAAATTAAAATGAATAATGAATGATGGCAGTGTTTTTTTTTTATGGAAACTGACATCTACACTATCCGTGATGTCGACCCATAACACCGGGTGAACCAGGTGCCATGCCAGTGCTTCCCTTCATTTCACGTCGGCTACACTGAACTGGACACAAAACACGAACTATTTACATAGCCGCTTCAAACGACGTTTCGTTCAGTACCAATCCGGGCGGGTTAAACCCTGGAAGGGTTGAGGTATAATAATGAATGAGGCAAGAAGGGAAGGGACCTACAGTTTTACGTGGAATCTGAACCACGGTCAGCCTCCAACGGTAAAGCGGTCACCAGTGGCGGTTCCCCAGGTGAAGCAAGTGAGGCGCCGCCTCACTTAATTATCTTGAAGGTAAAGAAAAAAAAATCAACATGGATGTTTATTTATTGCTAGACTTTGGGCATGTCCTGTTCTCGAAATGAAAACTGCAATACAACATTAATAAAATGCTATTATGTAGGTGGTGCCTCACTAAAATTCATTGGCCAGAGCCGCCACTGGCGGTCACCCATCCAAGTACTGACCGCGCCCAGGTGTGCTTATCATCACGAACAACAGTCGACCGACCGCACCACTGAGCTACTGAGGCTGACGAATACATAATTCCATTCGAAAATTGGTGTAAGTGTAAAACCATTGAGCCTACTCATTGTGTCGCAAATTTAGCTACTATTATGCAAAGTTTCATGTTAACATATGGCCTAGTTAGTTCTACTTTTCTTCGCCACAAATAAAAATACCTTTGTCCATTGATTGAATTGGGTTATTACTACAAAAGGGCAAGGTGCCGTGCTAAAGGGTGACAAGTTGGCCACCTCTCACCTTGGCAAGGTCCTTCCACCGGTCGCAGTAGGTAACTTCCTGCTTCCTGCCTTCCTTACCTACTGCTAGATGGATAGTCATCTTGTCCTAATACTTGGGTAAGCACGGTGGATGGTGTTGTACTGCAATTCAACTGAGTTCTTGCAGCACAACAGCGATTACTCTTCTCACCCCAATTGTCGGTATACAGCACAATGGTATGGATCGATAGATACAAAACATATCGTCGCCTAAGTATCAACACCGCGGAAGTCATTTCTTGGCCATTTTACAGGAACAACAAAAAACTTATTATTTTGCAGGTTTTTCAAGCATCTTTATTTTAAATTATTACAGGGTATTAAAGTAATATTCCAAATCCCATGAAAGAAAAATAAATGACAAATTCACCTTTATTCAGTATGTTTGGCGAACACTATGGTGGACTGATGACATACGCTGTGTTTGCCAAAACAATCCGAAGCGGGTGACTCCGCGCTGTACATTCTTAGCCCTCTACGACATCTGATTGGACGTTAGGCGAATCCTCTATCCAATCACATTAAAATGTTTTTTCCGTTTAAAAATTACTTCCGCAGTGTTGATACTTAGGCGACGATATCTTAAACACATACATACATATCACACACGCTGAATCCCTACAATCGGGGTAAGCAGAGTAATCGGTGTTGTGCTGCAAGAACTCTGGTAAATTACAGCACAACACCGACCACCGCGTTTCGAAAAGTATTCGAACAAGATTCAATCGATCAAGCAGCAAGTAAGGCACGAAGACCCACCTGCTGCATGACTCGGTGGAAGTCCTGTGCCAAGGTGAGAGGTGGCGAGCCTGTCGCCCTTTAGCACGGCCTCTTGTCCTAATCCCTTAGTCGCATTTTACGACATGCATGGGGAGAGATGCAGTGGGGCTATTCTTTTTAAGTACCGGCCCCACACGGCTTAAACACATTAACACATTGATTTAAAAAGGTCAATGTTGCTTATCAGACCTGCGAAATAAAAATTATGACCTCTGGAACACAACAGAGATAAAACTTATATACTAACCGATAATGGAAATATTGATGAGATTCGTTGCAATATGGAGCTCGACATTTTGTGCCTTTGACTCTGAAAATAAAAAGAAAAGGTCAACGCACGTTTTTTTTTTATGTAATCCGGTATGGGTGGCTGAGTCGGAGGGGCCAAAGCGCATGCACCGACCAGCCAATATCACCTCCGAAAAGCTAGGTGCCATACCGGAGACTTCCTTGGATTGCTGGCTATACTGGACTAGAGGAGGACAACCTAGGCTGCTATGCGGCCATCTTACATCCAGTACGGTGGTATCAACCCAGTCGGCCACAATTTGAGCCTACCATCTAGTAATGGGCAAGGGAAGGGACCAACAGTTTTACACCGGTTCCGAACGGTGAAGCAGAAATTGACAAGGTTGGCAACATCACCTACGACAACAACGTGATGTCAGCCCCATAACACCTTGGTGGAACTAGGCGCCATGGCAGTGCTTCCCTTCGGTCGCGCCGGCTACACTGAATCGGAGTAAAAACACAAACTATTTACATAGTTTCAACCGACCTTTTTTCAGTGCGATGGTACCAATCCAGGCGGGTTAAACCCTACCAACTAGTAAGGTAAGAAGGGAAGGGACCTACAGTTTTACATGGAATTCGAACTGCGGACAGCCTCCAACGGTCGAGCGGCCACCCATCCAAGTACTGACCGCGTGTGCTTATGTGCCCAAGTGTGCTTATCTTCACGACCGGCAGTCGACCGACCGTACCACTGAGCTACCGAGGCTGAAGTCAGTTTATAATATAAACATTGGAGAAACCGTCGTTCCTCAAATGTTTTTCTGTCGCACCGCTAGTGTGGAACTGCCTACTGGCGAGTGTGTTTCCTGAAACTTACAACCTGCAAGCCTTCAAACAGTCTATACAGCCCATCAATAAACTTGGCATTTTATTTTCTTTTTTCACGCCTCTCTTGAAGGACCCGAGATTTTGGAATTCGTATAACCATCTGCGTAGAAACAAAGAGATTTTATGTATAGAGTGAGCACTACGAAGAAAGAATACAGAGAAATGACGGCCAATAACTGAGGTATGAGGTAAGGTAGCGGGGTGGCGGAACGCTGAGCCGCGCGGGGCGGGAAGCGAGCGGGAGAGGGGCTAGCTAGCGAGCGACTAGCGGCTAGCGGCCCGGCCGGCCCGGCCGGTCAGTCAACACGTGCATTGGAATACGTAGGGTTGTCACTTAGTCTACCAAAAATATATTTTTCGATTTATTATTTTACGAGTAGGTATTATGGTTAATTGTGCCCGTAGTCTAGTGGTAACGCTTCTCAATGCAGAAGTTGCGGGTTCAAATCCCGGGCACTAACTAATGTACTTATTTATTTCCTTGATAAAGATTGATATACGTGCATTTCATAACGAATAGGTACGATCGCTCCGGTGAAGAAAAATTAAGTTAGGTAACTAGTGCACACTGGTCTATGAAAGGTATTTTTGTGTAAACTGCTTCTGATTTCCACTGGTCACCATGTACGAGTAATCGAACCGGATATAACAAATTGTGACAAGTTCGAGTGCAATATGACTGCCATAAGAATACTCAATAAACAATAAAACAACAACAATAAAAACAATACCTCCTACGTTAGTGAGCAGAGTCCGTGCCTAGCAGTGGGACGTTTTAAAGGATTATAGAAGAAAACAGATAGTGAATTTCATCGAAAAAAACGTTTTTATGTATTTAAACTTAAAATACAGAACTATAATAACTTGAAATACATACCTAAACTTATATGGGTTTTTAAATTACCGTGGTTATTTGACATTTTAAGAAGTAACAACGGCTTTACTCACTATCGAAATACGAGCTGTGTGGCTCGACATTTCGGCCAGAGTGCTCATGATGATGGGCCATACGTTTGGCCCGAAACGTCGAGCCACACAGCTCATATTTCGACCGCGAGTAAAGCCGTTTTGTATTCTTATAATACCTACACTTAATAACTAGAATAATATCTAAAAAACTAAACATAATAATAAAGAATTTATAACTGCGGTCTTGGCCTTGGACTAAACTTAAAATCTCCAAACCAAACATACATAAAATAAAGAGTGCAGCATTTATAAAAAAAAATATATATATATATATATAACTAAAAAAACCATTAGGTATACTTTGGACTACACACACAAACACAACTAAAATAACTCTTCCTCCGTACTTAAACAAAATAATTTAAATTTCACTTTACACAAATTTAAATTTTCACTTTCCCTTAAACAATGTATCATCTTGGACTATTTTTATCCATCTTTCTCGTATTGATCCCTTAGAAGGATGTGGAAACCTTGTAAAAAAATTTTTTTCTTGAAAATTTCTCAATTACTTACTAATTAAAAAAAAAAAAGAGAATAGCGACACCCCTAATTAGCGGTCAATTCACTCTCATATTTTAACGTGGTTTAATACATATTTATTTACTTTCATACATGATATCCCAGAACTCTATTTCTAATCATTCATATGTGGCAGCCCTAATGAGCGCGTTTAATTTATTTGTTTAATTAAATAATGCTTATGTTATTGCAATGCTAGGTCAATACATAAAATGTACAAAATTTTCTAATTGAAGTAGCGTTGTGACAGCCCTAATTGGCCAGTTGAACCAAATATTTCTAAGCACATGGAAAACAAGATATTATATATAAGGTCTTTCAAAATTAGTTAATAGTACGCTAAGGGGGGGTTCTGTATCGTAAATAAATCACTTTTGAGGAACAAAGATTTTTTTTTACAAAAAAAAAAAAATTATAATGTAAAATGTAAAAAAAAATTTCTTTTCTTAATCGTTTCAGTTTCATGCCAGGAACAAAAAAGTCTTCCAACACATAGATCTCTTTCTTTCAGAAATTGTGAAAACCACAATTTTAGTTTTATTAGTATGGAATAGAAAGAATTTGATTTTTTTTACCAACTTACACGTGTTACATCAAAATGGTAATGAAGACTTTTTTGTTACTGTTATGAAAATGAATCGATTAGGCTATAAAAATCAACCACATATTTTTTTATTTAAATACATACAAAACATTTTACATAAAAAAAGCCCAAGGTCCAAAAAAAATTATATAGGTTTTACTCCCTATATGATGCAGAACCCCCCCTTTGCGTACTATTAACTAATTTTGAAAGACCTTATATATTAAGATCACAATGAAGTGATACTTACCTATGAAATGAGATGCCATCAGTTTTCCCAATATTTTTGGTATGATTTTTGCAATATCGCAATTCGCAACACACAACCGGGCATAAGAATGACTGGCGCGATGCGAGCCGCAGACGGACGGCAGCGAGCGCGCGGACGGCGCGTCCGCCGCGTTCGGTCGCTCGCGAGCTACTAGCACAGATTACTTAATAGTTACTTCGTAACAGATGAATCTCTCCATAGAAAAAGTTCAATACCTTCGGCTTTAATAGCCTAAACTTTTTTGTCGCCAGTCGCTGCGTGCGAAAATGTACCTAAACGAAAGAGCGTAAAGTGATTATTGCTTTGCAGCTGCGCGCGGACGCGGGGCCTTGAGGCAAAGTCGGTGACGCTAGGGCTGCTACTTTCTATAAAATATCAATGCATTATATTGTAAAGAGGAAATATATGTGAATGTTGGTTCGCGAGCTGCAGCACAGATTTAAAAATGTTTTTTTACTGTTAGATAGGTACCTATCTTTATTTTGGTTTAACATATAGGCTACTACTAACTTATGCCCGCGGCTTCGCCCTCGTTAAAATATATTAGAGGAAGAAATTAGTTCAGCCCGAAAATACTTCAGGTAATCCTACCTACTACCCCTGTAATGTTATTGTTACCTGTACGTATGCTTATCTAACCGATTTTATTCGGTATAGATTAAAAATACATCTGCCAAGCGAATCCGGGCTTATTGCCGGCGGAAATTGCTTCCAGTCAACCTTTACATACACCTTTCTGCTTGGCAGAAGGCGGACTTATTATATAAGGAAGCGGACGTTTGCTTTAAAGCAGATGAAAGCGCGGACCGCAAGTGTCAGTCATATTAGACTGAGCGGCGGCGGCCTACCGCTACGCGCCGCTAGCACATGCCGCTAGATTTCTTCAAAGTGTCGCGCGCCGCGCGTGCACAGCTAGAATTAATATGTCATATTTTGGGATTATTCGTATTTGTAAGAATGATGTCAGTTATGGCCAGACCCGCCCCCCCCCCCCCACTCCTACGTCACGTGTAACGTCTGCAAACCAGACCCCCCCCCCCCCCTATTTTAAAATTTCCCCATCTTCACGGACGTTATTTTCTGTTCCGTTGCGTCGTACGTAGTCTTAAAATTGCCTCAACAACCACAAAATGTCAGCTGTATGCACACCAATCGTAAAGTGACTGTGATAGACAAATAGACAAACAAACAGACAGATACATATATCGAACATACCGAAACTCAAGCGAAACACAACATAAACCAAAGTACCTATTTCCGTGTTCCGTACCTAAAGGGTGCCAACTGGACCCTATTACTAAGCCCCGCCGTCCGTCCGTCTGTCCGTCCGTCTGTCAACGGGCTGTATTTCTATTACCGCTTTAACAACAAATAGTAAAAATATAAAAAATTAAGTACATCGTGTTAAATCTTGTACGATGGTACGGAACCCTTCGTGTGCGAGTCCGACTCGCACTTGTCCGGTTTTTTAGAATAATTATTGCTCAAATTTTAAAAAATATTTTAGAATAATTATTTTCCATCAACAGGTAAATGGAAAAAAGAAAGATTTTATCTCTCCTCTTGCTGGATTTATATCCATCTACTGCACATAAACTGCCACTATTAACAGAAGCCATGTCAACTTGAATTAAGATATAGGTAGGTAGGTACGACGCAGTAGCGTGAGCGCGCGCTCGCGTAGAAGGTTAGCTCCGCGCCGCGCGGCTGTCGGCAGCCCAATGAATTATGGGTCGCCGGCGGCCCGGCGGGCGGTAGGTAGTTATCGCGCGCAAGTACATAGAGTGCGTGAGGCCTGCTACTAGTCTCAAGAGGGTCCTTCCGCGTAATGGTTACTCCACCGCGGTGGAGCGAAGGCTGTTGCCCGGGTAAGAGGTCTAGTAGAATACATGATACGTCATTGCGTAGAAATGACATACCTAGGCAATTTTTACAGACTTTGACCGCATATTTACCTACTCACGTGTACATGTGTTTTGTAAACGCATGCAACTGTATAAACTTATGTTACTTTCCGTGAATTCTTACTGGAAAGCTGTATATCTACAAGCAGCAAACATTTCGTCTGGAGTAGATGTTTTTTTTTTTGCGGAATTAGCATAGAACTAACCTGTATAGTAATACAACAGACGATTTTCTAAATTACAAGAAACACTTGCGTCTATTTTCCTTGGTACAAAAGTAAATACGATGCACGTGAGTTTTGAGAAATAAAAATAACTTAGAATTGGTTGCGAAACCGAACTTTTTTGCAAAAGCGGCAAAAACAGACAAAAAATTCTCAAAACGTCATTCACACACGTCGTTCACTTATTTCATGGTTTGTCTGTCAGGGACCCTGTCAGGGTTGTCAGTTGTCACCGTTATTATCACTGACAGTCAGCCAGGCAGTCCAGCCAGACAATCAGGCAGTCAGGCAGGCAGGCGGCAGGAGCTATGTTCTCAGGTGTTTTTAAACAGAGGGTCAGCATCGCCATCCAGCGTGGGAATCACGGGGAGCCAAGTCCAGTCCGGCTGTATGTCGTGGCCTGTTTGAAATTATATTCTTTGGTTTTGAAGGTCAGTGGCCACATTTCGAGAGGGACAGCTCTACAGAAAATTCGCGCAAAATGAAAGAGACAACACTGCACTTCCCCGCTATTACTGAATTGCCAGTTCCAGGGTTTTATGGGGAAATTTATTCAAATTAATTACACGAAGTAAGCACGTTTTTAACAGTTATACATCTGTAAAAAAATACGGAACAGTAAAATATAATATTTTCTCCACTTAATTGCTTAAATCAGTAATTTCAGACAGTGGTAAGAAGGTTTTTTTATTCAATTCAAATAAAATTGAATTGAGAATTTTTACATTTTTTACCTGGCAACATTATGGATTCCAGCATTTACGAAATTTTACCCAAAGAAAAGAATCAACCACGTAAAAACACGAGTTATGCCTTTTACTATCATTTTTCGTTCGAAAACGAATGCACCAAGCTTGCAGCAAACAGTAAAAGTATTTGGGTGAAGTGCAGTGTACCTACAGCTTCACGGAGGTAAGAAAAGTGCATTTGATACTTGTCGATATTTCAAATTTTTCCACGATATCTCCTATATTTTCCAAATAACATAATGTTACAGCATGTTATTTATTGGATGCTTGCCTTTGTCTGTAGTACAGAGTAAGTTATTACCCAAGTAGGGTTGTAGTGAAAATTGTCAAAATAAACATAACCTCTATAAAATATGCAGTATCATCCATATATAATAGGTATGCCGCACGTCTTTGTGTACAGGAAATTGAAATACGTCTCTAGTTCTCTATTACGAGAGATCCACAATGAAAAAAAAAAACAATGCTGCTGGTAAAATTAGGTAAGGTTTTTATTGACTCAGTCCTATCCGATAAATGTACTGCAGCCTTAGAATATATTTATGACTCCCCTCTGATCAACTCCTGCAGTAGCAAACCAATTTAGGTTACTGTCTACAACGGCCGACCACAAATCAAAGTATTTAGGTACTAATAATCTTATAAATAAAATCTTGGTGTGTTCTTTCCCAGATAACACCATAGAAGTCCGTAAAATGTGGGGCGTCTTCTGCAAAACACGCGGTCGAAGCAGCACGATCATATCACAGATTTCCTACACCTAACTTGAACAATTTCGAAAGGTAAGACCAATGGTATGTACAATACTTAAGGAAGTCAATCAGAACAGTAAAGAAAATATGTGAGTGAAATTGACAGCATAAGCGATGAGTCACTCAGTATCTGGGGCTTTACTGGCCTCTCAAGCGCGAGGTTGTGGGTTCGAATCAGCGGCGACTCCTCTCAGTTGGCGAGGTTGGCGCCGCCAAACCAAATAAAATGAATGACACCATTAATACAGAAGTATCAGGCTAAAATAAATGTGAAAAAATATCGGAGTTATATTATTTATGTCCTACTGATGACATTGTCCAACTTTTCGAAGAGAGCCTCCGCCAAACTGACAATCTTCCCCTCCTGGGTACACAAAAGGCATGGATTTACGATAACTACCTGACATCAAAACTTTCATGGCCATTTCTCGTCTACGACTTCACAAAGCAAAACCTGACTAAATTAGACTCGTATGTGACCAGATTCCTGAAATCATGGTTTGGACTGGCTCACCCGGCTGACTCGTCAACGCTATACAGATCTCACAATAACTTTGGACTGAACATTAAGAAACCGTCGATATTTTATCAAAAGGCGAGAATAGCCAAACGATGTATACTCAAAGACTCCAATGATAGCGCTATTCAAGCCTTACCCAACACATCACTATCAGATGAACTGGAATCGAGACTCGACTTCTACAAATCATTCCAAGTTGGTACACGCACCAATAGATCTGGATTGGGCATAGAAACAGCAAAGTCTGATAAAGAAATACTGAAAGGTTTTGCTCAGGAGGACATGGAACAAGGCTTCAAACTTCACGCCTTAAACCTAGAAATGCAGAATGATTGGCTAACAGTGGGTGACTTCTGCATCCCTCCTGCATTGAAGTGGAAATCCATAATATACAACTGGTCCCCTGAGCTGCTTAAGTTCTACTTAAATGCATTCCAGCTTACTCTCCCCGACCCGAGTAACCTAGTTAGATGGGGGAAATCTACAAATAAACTATGCCCGTCATGTAAGGAGTTCGTAGGCACGGCCAAACATTTGTTATGCGGATGCAAAATACTACTTGAGCGAGGCCAGTATTCCTACCGTCATGATAAAGTCCTCCAAATCATCAGAGAGGCCATCAACCTGTCAATTGCACGGACCAGGAAAGGGCAAACCAGTAGCGGCTTCCAGAAGGTCAACTTTGTGAAACCTGGAGCCAATAAGCTGCCCAAAGATAGGACTAAACCTTCTTCAATTTTGGGAGCAGCAAAGGATTGGGAATTGTTGATGGACACACATGAGAAGCATTACCAAATGCCTTCGGAAATCTGTACCACAGCATTAAGACCGGATATACTCATATTCTCAAAAGCGACAAAGCATGTAGTACTTGTTGAACTTACAGTTCCATGGGAAAGTAACATACCGAAGGACCACAACATCAAACTTAACAAGTACTGCAACTTAGTAGACCGGATTGTGAGAAACGGATTCAAGACTGATCTCTTCGCTGTGGAAGTCGGAGCAAGGGGACTACCAGCGAAGTCGCTCTACAGTCTCTTCAAGAATCTAGGGCTCCCAAGATCGACGCTAAGCTCATATATGGAGAGAGCTTCGAAAACGTCACTGGAAGCATCCTACAGAATATGGATAGGTAGAGAGAGGGAGGTCGAGAGCGGGACTGGTGGTTTCCCCGCGTCCTAGTCAACGCAGACTAGCTGACGAGGGCTTGACGCGAGCCGAAACGTGAAGCATGCGCGGGAAATTTAGAGTGGCCACTCGCTAGTCCCCGCCTCGATTAACACCCTCCTCTACTGCCGATGGGCCCGGATATGTTCGGTGAAGCCATCGTAAGCTTAGATCCACACCTCCTTCTTGAAATTTCGCGCGCGTCAAACGCGGGCGACGACGAATGACGACACATCAAGGCATTCATTGGCCGGTTGGCTACATTTTGAAGCGCCATCGTATTCCATACAAGGCGGAAGCGACCGATGTCCCCCCCGTCCCGCGCGGACCCGCTGATCAGCCTTTCGAGTTGGCGCAGCGGGGAGTGCATTTAGTGACGCGGTAGCGAGTAGAGCGAGCTAGCGAGCGAGCTAGGTGTGTGTGTTGCGTGTGCGGGTGTGTGCGCGCTGCGTCCACACGACGAGTATTCTTGTGCTGTGCGAAGTGCGATGCGATGCGACTAGCGAGCTAGGCTAGGTGTGTTGTGTGCGCGTGTGTGTGCGCATTGGCTCGCGAGTTAATAGCTGCATATATTCCGTTATGTAGGTATGGACTTTGTATGGATGAATCCTGTGCAGTGTTGTTAAATTTAAAGTGATTTATTGGTAATTATAATGGCAAACTCCTACCGAGCTATCTACGGAGCACTCAAGGACAAGAGAGACTCAGTAATTTGGCACTCTTACATATCTGTGGAAAAGGAGTTGCTAACAAAATTGAGGAAGAAAGAAGATTTTCACGATCGAGTCATCGAAAATTTCTTGTCTGTGGAACGAAGAGTGGACTTCATGTACAAATAAAATGTAACAATTCAAGCTTGTATGCCTGTCTCGTCGTCGTCGTGCCAGAGGAGACGTCGCTGTTGTCGGCTGCAACTCGACAGCTTTGACACAACCAGTAGGTACCTATCTACAGACAAATAAATCGTAAGTGAGCAAAATAAATCATTTAAACTAAATATTATAAACTATCTATATCGTAATCGTCTTTCAGTTTTTGAACTCATTGTGGTAGAAATAAATTAACGCGTAGGTAACTAAGTTATGAAATTATGAAAAAAAAAATCCTTAGCCAGAGCCAACCCAATATTCAGGACCAGGAGTCGCCGCTGGTTCGAATCCCAGTCCTTGTAAAAATCTTTACAATTTGCCCGTCGTCGCTCCGGCGAGTGAAGGAAAACACTGCAAGGAAATCCTTTCCATCCTTACAAGGTGGTAGGACTTACCACTGAAAATCAATCAATCAATCCGAATCCAATCAATCAATTTACTTCTACGTCACGGCCTTCCGTCAGCGGACTGAACAGTTAATATAAATGCGCACGCAGTCACGGGTAAATGCTAGTATTATATACATACATGCTCATTACTCCTAATATGTTACAGGTGAGCTGCCCCTGCAAGCAGTGACAACGGCGAATCTCGTAGAAGAGTGGGGCGTCTTCTGCAAAACACGCGGTCGAAGCAGCACGATCATATCACACATTTCCTTCACCTAACTTGAACAATTTTGAAAGGTAAGACCAATGGTATGTACAATACTTATGGAAGTCAATCAGATCGGTACAGAAAACATGTGAGTGAAATTGACAGCATAAGCGATGAGTCACTCAGTATCTGGGGCTTTACTGGCCTCTCAAGCGCGAGGTTGTGGGTTCGAATCCCAGTCCTTGTAAAAATCTTTACAATTTGCCCGTCGTCGCTCCGGCGAGTGAAGGAAAACACTGCAAGGAAATCCTTTCCATCCTTACAAGGTGGTAGGACTTACCACTGACAATCAATCAGTCAATCAATCCGAATCCAATCAATCAATTTACTTCTACGTCACGGCATGCCGTCAGCGGGCTGAACAGTTAATATAAATATGCGCGCATCATGGATAAATGCTAGTATTATATACATACATGCTCATTACTCCTAATATGTTACAGGTGAGCTGCCCCTGCAAGCAGTGACAACAGCGAACCTCGTAGAAGATGTGGACCAGCTCTTTGGGCAACAACACAGGCAAGCCATTAAACATTGAAAGTGGTTAGGAGCGAGGGCCACTCCACCTACCCACAATGAGTGGATTGCTACAATAGAAGCACTTGAGCGTTTGTTTAAAATGTTACAACGTCTAGACTTTTATTTAGTCTCAATGAACTGTCTAAATCAAGACAATTTAGAAAACATGTTTGGGGGCGTAAGATCGAGCTGTGGAAATAACAACAATCCCACAGTCCAGCAATTCTTGCTGGACTAAAAACTGTGACGATTAGTGGCATAGTGGCGCACAGTCGTAGTACAAAATGTATCTTACAAGGTCAGTCACATTTAATAAATAATTTAGAAAACTTCATTTATAAAGCGCCCCAGCTCAAACAGATAAAGACGAATTGTTTTATGAAATGTTCGAGGAAATCGTGCATTTGTAATTATATGTAACGGTAATATTGTAAGTATGTAGTAATATGAGGATGTTCATTATATATAAGCATTGATTTATGAGTTATTATGTACATACTTGTTATAAGCCAAGTTGTTGTAGGCGAATTTCACCATATAAAAAATTGTTAAGAGAAAAACAAACAAAAAAAGATCATAAAAAAACTTATTATGTACAGTTTCCTATGTTGTACGGTTTGTGCCAATTATTTGGATGAAATTGCTTATTTACTTTAATATTTACTTGTGTAATAGTTTACTTGTACAAACACTTCATTTCGTAATAAAAGAGCATTTGCTGTGTACTCATGATGTTATTTATTTGGCACATTTAGCTAAACTGTGACCATCTCACATTGATAGTTCTAAAATTGTCAGTTCTGCCTGCTCAGCCAGAGTGGGCTGACAATTTTAGAAATATCAGTGTGAAATGGTCACAGTTTGGCTAAATGTGCAGTACCTACTAAAAATAAATTTAATTCGAAATTCCCGCCAATTCCCGCCAAGTGCTAGTTCTGAAGGACGCCGGTGGCCGCATTTGGCGCCACCAAGGTTAAAACATAGGCAAACAAATTTTGTATGGGCTTGTGCTTCTTCTACGCCCTAGTAGTATTATATTCTTTGGTGGGAATGCCGCGAGTATGCTGGGAACACTCAGCTCCATCCCTAGGCAAAATTTCAGTGAAATATTTTATATTGTTATGTAAGTAGTTTGTTTAGCATTTTAATTTTGTATTCATTTTATAACTAAACGAACGAGAATACTAATAACAAATTCTCAGAACACTTCAAGTATGTGTATCCATTAATCATCGCTCTAATCGCTTTCGATTGAAGTGGTCTCGGCGGCGCGCCGCGCGGCGGAGGGGCTGGCAAACAACTCGTTTGTTTGTTTATTTAACGGGCCGTTAGTGCAGGCGCGCGGAGCGGCGGCCGGGCAAACAATGCATACTTTTGTTTGGAGCGCGGGCAAGCAAGCGGTTATACACTAATAATTCCCAACGAATAAAGATATTTTCTGTTAAATGACATTTAATGTTTATCAAATTTATACAAGGAAATATAATTGATTTTTCAATTTAGAAATAGCGACACAAAAAATTTCTCAAAAGGACAAAGTTGGTGAAAATGACTCATGTATACCGCGCGGCACGTAACTTGGCCGCTGTGCGAGCGGGACAGCGTTATACCAACGATCGCATGCGTATAACGTCGTCCCTCTCGCACAGAGGCCAAGTTACGTGCCGCGCGGTATAAGTGTCGTCTTTTTTGGCTTCAATCTGTCGCGAACAAATCGCATAGAGATTCTTCACCGTCCTTCCCTACATCGCATCGTGGGCCAGAGAGAGCCAGCCAACTGTCAGTAGCAAATAGAGGGACACGATATATTCTTTGGACACGACACGACACGCAGACGAGACGAATTCAATTTTAATCTCTTTGGTGTAATTAAATTAAAATTTATAAAATGTAATGAATGACGTAAGACTGTAATTGGTATAATATATAAATATAATATGTATAATGTTTAATTTATTTATTTTCATCTTCTTATTTACAACTAAGTATGTGTCTTCCAGAATTTGTGCATGCAAACTAGTAAAGCCTGACCAGGAATATATGAGGGGCCGCCATATTGCGGAATTTCGTTGGAACTAATTTCTTACACAGGGGCCACAATTATGTTTGATGCTTGATAATCTGTTGTCAATGTCAAAATTGCTTCTGAACTGACATTTAGGTAAAACGTTATGTCATTGTAGTGAGATTGTCATGAATTGGCCGCCGTAATGTACAATTAGGTAATTATTTTTTGTTCTATCTAGGTGTATCTCAAGCATCTATTTACCGAATAGCAAACAAAAGAGGGACGTAAATATTGTTCGTTCTGAACAAACAACACTTTTTGACTTTACAAAAATACGAAAAGTTCGAATAAAAATAGCTTAGGTTAAGTTTTTCTGAACTAGAATTTTTATTAAAAAGTTTAGTGTTTCAGCAAGGTCGATTAATATTTTTTTTAATAATTTGTACACTTTGCTTCAGGACATAACTGCAGATACATGGAAAAAATGTTGTGAACATGTAAATGTAAAGGCTAGTTCTTTTTACATTGACATCAAAATATATATAAAAGATGCATTAAATTAAAATACATTTTGTATATATTATTGTGTATTTCAGTGCAAAAGTACATTTTGAATAAAAACATCGGCCAATTCAATATGTGCTTACTATACTGAATGTTGCTATATAAATCTAAATAGTGGCTCCATCTTGACAGCTCTCATATATTCCTGGTCAGGCAAATGCTTCGTTCCTTTCAAAATTATTTTGTATTATTATTAAAAAAAAGTAATCACAAATTTAAATACCGTGCAGTGCAGCGCCGTCACTGGATACTGGCAGTAATAAACGGAATTTCCTATTCGTTTGGTTGCCACTAATTAAAAAAAAGAAGAAGAATCTGTTAGAGTAGTGATATCAAAGAGAGATACATGTTATTTATGACAACAGTCGGGTCGGCTGACGGCGCTGGTTATTATATTCTTTGGCTCTGGTGGTGTACGGAGTACTCTTTTCTATTCTGTGGTGGTGTGCACAGATTATTACCAATTAGTCATATGGGTTATCAACAATTTTTGGCAACCGTGATCTAACCGATATCTGTCTTCAATACCGATATTGATATCCGTTGCCAAATATCGGTATCAAAAACTCTGATTCCTAGAAAAAAAAAAAAAAAAAAAAAAAAAAAAAAAAGTTGTTTTTTTTTTTATGGAACCTGACACGGTTGGCTACATCACCTACAACATCCGTGATGTCAGCCCATAACACAGGGTGAACTAGGTGCCATGTCAGTGCTTCCCTTCATTTCATGTCGGCTACACTAAACTGGACGGAAAACACGAACTATTTACATAGCTTACATTACATAGCATTACATTTTTGTTGGCCATTATGATGCCTTTCTTTTTAACATTTTAAAAGTAAAGTTCTGTCTTTACATAATTTATTTTAACACTAATCAATTTTTTTTTATACACTATGTTCACGCACTATGTCATTGTTTATTAACGAAAAACCTACACACTAAGAAAGAAGAGTTGTACCTACACACTTAAATACACAGTAAAGTATAAACAAAATTTCTGTCCTGAACTACGTAACTCAACTCAACGTTCTGCGTGTCCGGCGTGCCTGCGCGGCGCGACGCCGGAACGCACCGTGTGGGATACATCACTATTCACAAATCACAGTCACATTCACATCACAGCGCAGCACGTACGCACCGATACTATGGATATCTCTCCGCGCAGCGGCACCGCTCGGGCAGCGGCGCCGCGCGCCGCACCGGCCGCCACCGAAACCGTAACGCACCGTCCGTCACCGTCCGTACCGCACCGAGTGTATCGGTAATCTGTGGTGGCTGGCTAGTGGCTACTGGCTCGATCGGCCGGCACTAAAACTGAAACTGACTGGATTGGCACAACTGGTTGTTCTGATATCTAAATAACTGACAACTGTTCTAGTTGTCAGTTGTCACCCGCGCCGTTAGATATTTCGTAAATATCTAAGATCTTCGTAGATTTCCAACCCAAATACGACCTTATTGGTTCTACCATAAAGGTAATTTTTCCATGAAAAGATTTATTTGGTGAAACTAAAAGGAATCGCACGTGCTCTTTCTTGCATTTGGGGACTTACTTAAAGAGAGAGGGAAGGCATAATAGTTGTCGGATATCAGTTGTCTGTCAGCCTGCCTGGCATACGCTGTTCGTTCGCTCGCTCGCTACCTACCTATACTTTGGTTGGTTGGTTGGTTGGTTGGTTGGTAGCCGATAGCCGATAGCCGATGTTTGCTATGACAACACCGATGCGATACGTTAGAGGCGTGGCAACGGTTTTCAGCTACGTTTCGCTGTAGCGACACATGAATATTACCAATGTGGTGTGCAGTGTTGCCAACTTAGTGCTAGCGCCACTAGATCTGGTGGTTTGGAATCCCGTCTGGTGGCCAAATTTACGATCTAGGGTCTAGTGCTGAGTATGGTGGTTTGATCAGATTTGTTTAGTGGTTATGCAAAAAATTTAGTGTTTTTAAATCTACGAAGTGTTGCAACACGTACCTACACTTTCCCCAAGGATCTGTTAACAAAATTGGAACCAAATGTGTTTATGCTGCACCCATTCCATGCGAAGAAGCTGAGACGCTTTCTTCTTCAGAAGAAGACTAATCTCAATTGTTATTTTATTAATATTATTTTGTATGCAACCATCTGTCCTGTGATTGCAGTGATAATAATTAATAAGTATACTAAATTGATTTGTTTGGAAATGATCGTACCTACTCTTTTATTTGAAGATCCTGAAAAGGACGTTTGTCCGGTTTTTCATTATTCTGAAGACCAGACAGAGCCTCAAAAACCGGAATGTTTGTTACCTCAGAACTTTAAACTGGGTGCAGCGATTTTGAAAAAAAAAGTTTTTTTGAAAGCTGGTGCTTCCCTTGTGCTTCACGATCGGATTGGAAAGCGAGGCGGAATCGCGAGGCCGAAGGCCAAGCGATTCCGCCGAGTACATTAATAGCAATAAAATAGTAAAAAAAAACTGTGAAATAAAAAACAAAAAAAAAATAAAAAAAAATATATATATATATAAATCGCCTTCAAAAATGTATGAAATAAAAAAAATCTAACCCTAGAGTTGAAGGCTGTGCTAAAGCAAGCAAAAATAACCGACCGCCTTCACTCTAGGGTTCGATTTTTATTATATTTTTTTATTTTTGAGTATTTCTGAAAATCTGGGGAAATTCTGGTGATTTCGACTGGCGCATCTGGTGGGCGAGCTAGAAAAAAGTTGGCAACACTGGTGGTGTGTGTGTTGTGTGTGTGCGCTATGGGAAGTGGATGGTTTTTTTGGAAGTAATTTTTCATTACTTATTGAAAGTAACAATCGTTGCGTTTATCCGTTGAAGACCTTGCAAAGGCTGCAAGAAGGTGTACGATATGGAGAGAGAGATTGAGATAAAGGTTGAATACAAGGACACATTCGAAGTTCATCCTTTGCAAAATCTCAAAAAGGTATCCGTGCGAGAAAATAGTATCGAGGGTTCTCGTATAGACATTCTAAATCATCTTACAAGAGATGTTGAAGTAAGTAATTTTTTTATTCTAAATACATAGGTACTGACAAAAATGGTGTGCTAAAATCTTTTCTCACCTACTCAACCTCACCTAAGTAGCTAGAAGTGGACAACCGTTTCTATTTTAGCAAACAGCTGCGTGAATCGTGCTTTCTAGCTTGCCGAACTTATGCAATAAACAATTTCGTTGTTCAAACCAACAAATTAAAAATTATCGGGAAGTGGCATACAACGCACCGAATTGAGGCGCGCTATTTGTGAGCATTCAGCACACTCTCCAATCGTTGTCTCTCCTTTAAACGTTTCAAATTGCCATTTAACCGTCTTACTCTATCGACGTTCACAGAGTGGAAACGTAACGTGATGTATGAAGCGCTCGCGCACTTACGCTGTTTTAAATATTGGCAATATATAGAACAACTCCAATCGCACCTTTCTATCAGTAAAATGTATGACGAGGGCCTGTCCAGAAAGTAGAATGGTGTTGGTTCAAACCATGTTAAAACATTGTTTTGGCAAGCTGGCATCAATCAATAGTACGCATATCTGCTGGTTTTGGTGTCTCCTGAGCGCTAATGGGCAGACATAGTAAGGGGGGAGGGGGGGGAATTAGAAGCTTTCGCCTCGGGGGCGGGGGGTCATGTATAGTTGAATTTAAAACGGCCCCCTCCATCTGCCGGGGGGGGGGGGGGGGGGGGGGGGGCATACAAAGTACAGTAGAACCCGCTTAATACGATTCTCAAGGGGATGGGCGCAAAAATCGTCTTAGGCGGGAAATCCTCTTAAGCGGGAAGAGATAAAATAGAAAGTACATACTTTAAAATCTGTTTATTGTATTTCTGACAGAAATCAATCTTCGAAATCGTCAATACGAACGATTTGTCTGGCATCAGTTTGAAGAAGAACCGTATGTTTCGAAGAGCGTAATCTTTATTAGAGTTGGAAGGACCGTTTTTTCCAGGTATCTGCGTCTTCTTCGTTGACCAATTCCGATTCGCCAGAAAATTGGCAGTACATTATACCATTGCGAGATTTAAATCGGTCGATCCATCCGATCGAGCCTAAGAAGTCAGTGATTTCTGTCAGTATAGGACCACTTAAGGGTCCGAGCTCGCTCGGAGGTCGCGCGCGGCGACCTACATCGTCAAAAAAGATCGTTTTAAGCGGATTGGGGGTCGTATTAAGCGGAAAAATTTGTTCGTAAAATTAAGGTAGAGTATGGGACCGGCACAAAAGATCGTATTATGCGGGAAATCGTATTAACCGGGATCGTATTAAGCGGGTTTTACTGTACCTCCAAAAACGGGGGTGAAAACAATTACAAAGCATATAATACCATGAGGGGGTGGCGGTAAGGGCGGGGGTAAATTTCGTAAAATCATTAAATGAATGAATAATGAATCAGATTAATAAACTCTATTCGCACGAATAGCCAAAGATAGTATCCACGAAACTATAAAAAACAAGTGAGGATTCACTTAATTAGGAGCACAGATGGGAGTTTTTAAACTCCAGGAAAAACAAAACAAGCCCAACATTTCTCCTTATTTTTCTAACCCAACATTGCCGCAATTGATAATTACCATATGAAAAAAAAATTTTTAGTGTAGATGAGGAACTAATTTTTTCAAATAATGATCCTAAATAACGTTAGACTAGAAACCAGTTCACCATCCCGCCAGAAATGACTATACGTCATTTCGATATATACCCAATTCAATTTATATATATTCAATTGATGTCAAAATAATTTTTTTTCTGTTGTCCTGGGAATATTTTTAAAGTGTGTCTGCAGGAAAAGCACTTTTTTGCCTGTACAGCCCGTCTTTCACGCTCGTTTTAATAAGAAACATTGTTGAAAAGCCGCGCGGGTATTCTGAGACGTAACTGTGGTCAGATGCATAAAACCCGCGCGAGTGTTGTGGGTTGTTGTTGTTGTTTTGGTTTGGGGTTGGCTCTAGGCCTGCAAACTAATCCCGCTTGGTTGGGGACCTTCGTGCAAAACCCCGCAGTCTCCAGCTACCCCAGACAGCCTATGTCTTCCATGAAAGCCACAAGTCGACCGGGGTGTTTGAAGGCCGCTTATTCCTTAGTCGCCTTTTACGACATGCATGGGGAGAGATGCAGTGGGACTATTCCTATTAAGTACTGACCCCACACAGTACGAGTGTTGTGGGACGGAAAGGGTTAATGCGTCAGTTTGTTTTCCAACTGTGACAGTAATTCATCAAAGCTTCTTGTGGAAATGCGAAACTAGGTAATCTAAGAATTTGTGGGTGCGAATGACACAATGAGGTTCTTCTTCTTCTTCTTCTTGATGTGCATTTTCCGCATGTAGGTCGCTCTTCTTGGACCCGTTGTGTGTATCACTCCGGCTGCTACTCCATCCAGCCCAGCTCCTTCCAGAAGTCCTGCAGGCGATCGACGTCCTTGCAGGCCTCTTAGACTGTCCTCGGGTTTTTCCGAATGTTTGCCCGCTCATTTGCCACCCCCTCGCACTGTACTAGCACGTGGAATGGCGTTTCTTCGTTGTTTCGAGGATTACTAAAAAAAAATGTCAGCATTACTGACTTGCCAATATAACCCTAAATAGCCTGCCAACTTAATGAAATCCACATTTGTAACTTATAATTTTATTTCCAGAATACCTTTCAAACCATTGAGGTATTGTATGATCGTTATCCTCCAAGACTGTCTACCCTTCCGAGGAACACCAAACACCAGGTGGACGGGGCGAGCGAGGGGCGCCACCTGATGGAGGAACCGCGCTGCTCCGCTGTCTCCACCGACCGATCCAACACCGCCGGGCCGCCCGCGGACGCATCCCCGCCCTCCCAGTCTTCTGAGTCTAGTAACCATGTTGGGGTTGAAGACTACAAACAAAGTGTATGTATTAAATTATATTATTCTAATCCTACCTATCAATATGAAAGAGGCAATGATCTTTGATATAGTGCGCTCCAAACGCAACGGTACGTCACTGAAATGGTCCTATAGTTTAGGGATTCCACACCTTATAACGTGGGTGGTTTAACTTTTGCGACAAGAATATAGAATAATATAGAAACAACAATACTTCATTTGTCATTCTGAATCAGACTTCTTTTATGTTTCTGTTCATAACTTCAAAAATTCATTCATGAGTAAGTAATAGATGTTCCTAAAAGTAAATATAACTCAAGGCGTGCAAAGAAATAAAATTTGTTGTTGGAGTCGTAGTCTAAAAAACTTTGGAAACGCGTGCTGTTCAACAACATCAAAATAAAATTCGTACAAGAGATGGTGTCACAAGATTAATTTTTATTCATAGAATGCAAATGCTTGCCTTTTTTCTGTGTTTTTCTATTATTTTTGTGCAAAGCAGATGGTTTACAACTTTTGGGGGGAAAACAATTATCTGATTGACCATTTTCTTGCAGGTGTAAAACCAAGAACTTGATTTGTCTCACTGTTGTGTCTGATCATCAATCACAGTATGTTATTAATAATTAATGCTTTTTGTCGTTTACAGTATTTAACTAATCAGCCGACCTGGTATCGGTACATCAACGAGTATGGGAAGATGCAGTGCAAATTCTGTGATCGGACGTTCAATTTAGTCAGCACTTTACAGTTTCACATAAAGAAATCACATCCAAAAGAAGCAATTTCCTTAAAAAAGGCCATGACAAAGTATAAAAGGGGATCGAAAATATTTTGCCGTTTGTGTATGATGAACTTTGATACTTTAGATATGTTGAAGAGTCATGTTACGAAGCGGCATTTGATAGAATATGATAAATTTATATGTGATTACTGCAAGGAAGATTTTCCAAGTAAATATGAAATAATTAATCACATAAAAGATAAACACATGGACAGCGAAGGTAATTTCTATAAAGCAATTAGAAGAAAATTAATTCTTAAAAGAATTGACAAAGAGAGGTATCAATGTCCTTACTGCGAATACTTATCGAAACGTAACTACACCTTGACAAGGCATATGAAGGTCAAGCACACTACGGAGGAGGATTTAACATTTCACTGCCCATTATGTGATTATAGAGCTCCTCTTAAATACTACTTACAAAGCCACATCGTCGCAAAACACCCCGAAACAAACTATGCAAAGTCTAAACCTAAACATGTTTGCGATATCTGTGGATACGGTACTGTGAAAAGATCGCACTATGTTATGCATAGGCGACAACATTTTCCAGATAAAACACATAAGTGCGAATCTTGCGACTACCAAACAAATTTTTTAGCTAACTTCAACGATCATAAAAGGATACATACCAAAGAGAAACCGTACAGTTGCGACGTTGAAGGATGCAATTATATATGTGCAGCAAAAACCGGAATCACTGGCCATAAGTTAAAACATGACCCAGATAGACCTATGTGGTATTGCGAAATTTGTACCTATAAAACTATGTATAAGGGTTCGTTGAAAAAACACATCAACGCTCATAATAGGAATTCACAAAAGATTCGAAGAAAAAATTTATAATTCTCAAATTCTGTCACACCAAATTGTTACCAAACACATTCGATACTAGAGTGAGTATGACAATTAATAACACTTTTGTGGGACAAATTTGATATCTTAACCGTGTGACTATTAATTTTTTCCTCCAAGTAATCCGCAGATCTATGCTTACATGTGGTAATGTGGTAGGCACTTAGGTAATTTCTGTCTTCTTGTTGGCCCGCTTCACTGTGTATTGTCAGAGGCGGACTTTCCTTAAGGCCGACTAGGCCCGGGCCTAGGGCGGCCAGATATTAGGGGCGGCCAATCTGTACCTGCTGCAGTGCTGGAAGCAGTGAGAGCAGGTACAGAATAGAAAGGGTGCCGGCCGGAGCAAGTGCGTGCGACGTGCGGGAGTGGTGAGCGCGGCGGCGGAGACGACGCACTATTTACGCGGACAAAATGACGATAAGGTCAATATTGCCGCAAAACTTATAAAAAATACTTTTGCTGTATGTAAAATAAACCGAGAAATAATATATTTCTGGCAGATTGAACCGAAAGCAATACTGATTTTCGTACAACTTCACATTTGTATCTATGCTGTAAACTTGAAAGGGGCGGCTGCATTGAATTGGGGCGGCTGGTACTAAATGGCCTAGGGCGGCCAAGGCTGCTAGTCCGCCTCTGTGTATTGTAATGGACTCCCCCAAAATAAAACTGACCAAGTGTGAGTCGGATTTGCGCACCGAGGGTTACACACCACCACACAATATTATATTTGTGTTATGTGTGTGTGTGGGTGTGTTACAAGTTTCGTCCTATGTCTGAGCCACAGTAGGTTTCGATGGCTTTACCTCTTTTGCACTTTATAATATATTATGGTGTTTCCATTTCAGCTTTCTGTCTAGGTGAATCCCCAGATAGTGATGTGATTGCCACCACATCTTTAATACACTACACCTATATGCCACTACATTTTATTGATGATTTAGATCAATTATTATATAAAAATTATATTTTAAATATATAAGAGTCATTTTCATGAACTTTGTCCCATAACGAAATTATTTAACGAAACTCTAAATATGTAACGAAAATTTATTTATACATTAACATTCACATTGGTTTACATTTGAATGGATAGGTAAAAAAAAAACACAAAATGTATTGAATAACCAAAATTTATTGGATCTTGTTGGTTTATCAGTTGAATCTTGAAAAAATATAAAAACCTACTTCAAAAATGTATGAAATAATAATTCTTTTCGGACAAAAGCAAGCAAAAAAATTATGGATGAAAGAAAACATGAGTGGATAAAATCCTTTTATGCTTTTGTGACGCTTTCAACTCCAGGGTCCTGAAAGAAATATTATTTCATAAATATTTGAAGTCAGTTTTTATATTTTTTATAAATAATGTTATGTTGAGAAAATTCCAATGTGTGCTTTATACTACAAAGGTTTCGTTACGTAACGAAATAAAACGAAATCTTAACGAAACGTAACGAAATTTTTTTGGAAAAAATATCCTAAAAATTATTTCCCTGACAACAATAGAATCAAAACATTACAAAAGGACTAGATAAACGTAAGATCTATATCATATTAAATCGGGATCAATATTCTAGAACAACTTTCCGGGAAAAGGTTGTGTTTTAGTCCAGCGTAACGAAACTTTTTTAACTTTTTTGCTACGACATGATATTAATATTCCGCGACCCGCGCGGGTCTTGTGGAACGCAACCATAGTAAGACTCGTACGTAAAACCCACACGGGTGTTGTGGGACGGAAAGGGCTACGTAAACTTAGTTTGAGAAAAAGGAAGCATTTATATAATTGGATTCAGTGAAATAAAAAGAAAAATCATTAACATTTATTACCAGTGTTTTATTTTAATATACAGAAACTTATATGTACTCTTGCTACTGCCTACATATTTTATACAAATAAAATCTTCAGACATCCAAAGGTTAGCTGGAAGAAATCTCTTTCAGGGATAAGTTCGCTTTTGCACCTCATATGACTGTAACGATGTAGGTACTTTGTTTTCTTTGTGAAACATTTTTGTGGAGCAATTAAGAATCTATCTTCATCAACTGCATATTGCGAGCCCTTTGATGCAAATGTGTGTGTATGTGTGTGTTTCAGAAATAGGTTGGTGACGAAGTAAATTAATTGCAAAGTATGTAAATAGTCATTCTATATTAGGTCGGTCGACTGTTGTTAAGCAACAGTAACTGTCGCTATTGATTGTTAAGCAACGCTGGGCCGGTCAGTACTTGGATGCGTGACCGCTCAACCGTTGGAGGCTGACCGTGGTTCGGATTCCACGTAAAACAGTAGGTCCCTTCCTTCCTTTACCTTACTAGGTGGTAGGGTTTAACCCACCTGGCTTGGTACCACCGGACTGATTGAAACGTCGGTCAAACAGCTATGTAAATAGTTCGTGTTTTCCATCCAGTTCAGTGTAGCCAAAATGAAATGAAGGGAAGCACTGACATGGCACCTAGTTCACCCGGTGTTATGGGATGACATCCATCACTGATGTTGTAGGTGAGGTAGCCAACCGTGTCAGTTTACATAAAAAAAAATTGAATTGTAAGGGCACACAAATATAGCGCAAACACTACACGAAGCGCCAATTATTTGTGCGGTTTACCTCTTGCACGCACCGCTTAGCCGTCTAGTGCGGTCGCACTTTTAATTCTTACAGCTGGCTAGCAAATGTTATGAGTTTAACCCAACATGTGACTTAGTGCATAGTTATAGGTACTTACTCCAGAAAATATTAGAAGAACCTGCAACAAATTACAAATCCAATCATAATCAGTGACCGCATGTAAAGTAAAAAGCGTTTCAATTCAACTAAAGAGAAGATCCCTTCGCCGTTATGTTGGCTCCATTGTCATTGACATTGTCAGTCCCTTTGAGTCCCTTTGACTCAAAATAGTACTACTAAGCCAACAAATGTAAATGAGAAGAATGAAAAAACAAGACATGGCTATACGGTCAAACTATCCTTGCCTTTCCGTAAGAAAAAATAAATTAAAGTTAACTGTCAGGTGCTTACTACAAAGAGACGCTCGTACGTAACCTGTGACTGTCAGGTGTACGATGGAGAGAAATTACTTTCGAAGTTGATTCTTTGAAAAATCACAAAAAGGTGTCCGTGCGAGAAAATTTTATCGAGGCTTCTCGTAAAGACATTCAAAATCTTCTTACAAAAGAGTAAGTAAAGAATTTGTTCTAAAATGGTTCTTATAATCTCTGTGTCAAGCTTATTACCTTACGGATAACCGTTTCTATTTTAGCAAACATCTGCGTGAATCGTGCTTTCTACCAAGCTTTCTACTATTAGCTTGCCGAACAGCGAACTTAGCAATACACAATCTTGTTGTTCAAACATTGTGTTGGCAAGCTGGGTATCACATCAATAGTAGGTAGGTACGCAAATCTACTGGTACCTATGTTGTCTTTGTGTTGTCTGAGCGCGGATGGGTAGGCAGGCATAGTAAGTAAGTATGAATGCGTCAGTTTGTTTTCTGTGACAGTAACGTAGTATTATATTCTTTGGACAGTAATTCTACCACTACCACCCGGACGGAACACAGAATATAAAAAACGGGCCATTGTACCTTCCAGTTGATGCAAACCTATGAAAAGTTATAAATAAGTAAGTATAGGGAATGTTCTAGGTTTTCAAACTACAGGATTATCTTTAGTGAACCTCGACGTTGAAATGGCAAGTTTTTTAACTTCACTCGATAGAAAAAAAATCCAAACATTCCTCAATTTTTGCAGCAATTTATATTGTAAAATATAAAGAATTAATGTATATTTTTTATAATTTTTCTCCAAATAAAATTTTGTATTCTACGTTCGCTAAGAAAAAATCATAAAGTAAAAATTGTTCATACTAAATAAAATAAAAACGCTTTACGTTCGCTTTGTAAGCACCTTGTGGCGAATTCCATCCCGCTCTAGTAAATAGGAAACTGCATCGCGCCCGCTTTGTCTCGCGACGCCCCTGTCCCCGCTCCCCATTCCGCTGATCGCATGAGATTAGATATTCTGTGGCATGGGTGAAAGAGGCTTAAAGCTTCTTGTAGACATGCAAAATTGAAAAAATCGTGGGTAGGAATTGCACGAAAAACGCCACAAGGTGACTAAAAAAAATTTTGAGACCACTAAGAGGTTATTACATGTTGGCTATGTAATAACCCGAAATTAAAAATTTGTGTAACTCATAATTTTATTTCCAGGCTTCCTCTGCAACTACTGAGGTATTGTATGATCGTTATCCTCCAAGACTGCCTACCCCTCCGAGGAACACCAAACAGCAGGTTGACGGGGCGAGCAAGGGGCGCCGCCTGATGGAGGAACCGAGCTGCTCCGCTGTCTCCGCCGACCGATCCAACAGCGCCCGGCCGCCCGCGGACGCATCCCCGCCCCCCCAGGCTTCTGAGTCTAGTAACCATGTTGGGGTTGAAGACTACAAACAAAGTGTATGTATTAAATTATATTATTCTAATCCTACCTATCAATATGAAAAAGGCAAGGGTAGATCTTTGATATACATACACATACACATCACACGCCGTATCCCGTCAATCGGGGTAAGCAGAGTAATCAATGTTGTGCTGAAAGTACTCTTGTAAATTACATCACAACACCGACCACCACATTTAGCAAAGTATTCGGACAAGATAACTATCAGGCAGGAAGTAAGGCACGAAGGCCCACCTGCTGCATGACTCGGTGGAAACACCGTGCCAAGGTGAAAGGTGGCCAGCCTGTCGCCCTTATTCACGGCATCTTGTCCTTATCCCTTAGTCGCCTTTTACGACATGCACAGGGAAAGATGCAGTGGGGCTATTCTTAAGTATCGGCCACACACAGTATCTTTGATATAGTATGCTCAAAACGCAACGGTAGGTCACTGAAATGGTGCTATTGTCCAGATGTTCCCTGGACAATAGCACAAAGTGGTCAAGTGCGAGTCGAACTCGCCGAAAAGGAAAAGCGTTCGAACCGAACCGCGGAAAAACCGAACCGCGGAAAAGGTTCCGTACCATTCCATTTTCCGTGAGAACTTTTGACAGTTAGGAGTTTTCATTTTGGTTTTCCTGTAAACTATAAGAGAGGCTCTTTATTCTTACCTTTTAGACTCACCTTACCCGATACATACATTTTTATTCATAGAATGCAAATACTTGCCATTTGTTCTCACTGTTGTGTTTGATCATCAATCACAGTATGTTGTTAATCACTAATGCTTTTTATCGTTTACAGTATTTAACTGATCGAACGACCTGGTATCGGTACATCAACGAGTATGGGAAGATGCAGTGCAAATTCTGTGATCGGACGTACAATATAGTCAGGACATTACAGCTTCACGTAAAGAAATCACATCCAAAAGAAGCAATTTCAATAATAGAGGCCATAGCAAAGCATAAAAGAGCATCGAGAATATATTGTCGTTTGTGTATGGCGACTTTTGATACTTTAGATATTTTGAAGAATCATGTTACGAAGCACCAATTGATAGAAGATGATAAATTTATATGTGATTACTGTAAGGAAGATTTTCCAAGTAAATATGAAATAATTAATCACATAAAAGAGAAACACATGGACAGCGAAGGTAATTTCTGTAAAACAATTAGAAGAAAATTAATTCGAATTGACAAAGAGAGGTATCAATGTCCTTACTGCGAATACTTATCGAAACGTAACTACACCTTGACACTGCATATGAAGGTCAAGCACACTACGGAGGAGGATTTAAAATTTCACTGCCCATTTTGTTATTATAGAGCTCCTCTTAAATACTACTTACAAAGCCACATCGTCGCAAAACACCCCGAAACAAACTATGCCAAGTCTAAACCTAAACATGTTTGCGATATCTGTGGATACGGTACTGTGAAAAAGTCGCACTATATCATGCATAGGCGACAACATTTTCCAGATAAAAAACATAAGTGCCAATTTTGCGACTACGGAACAAATCATTTAGCTAGCTTCAACAATCATAAAAGGATACATACCAAAGAGAAACCGTACAGTTGCGACGTTGAAGGATGCAATTATACATGTGCAGCAAAAACAGGAATGAATAGCCATAAGTTGACACATGACGCTGATAGACCTAAGCGGTATTGCGAAATGTGTACCTATAAGACTTTGTCTAAGTCTAAATTCAAAACACATATGAAAGCTCATAATAGGAATTCCCAAAAGTTCTTAAAACATTAAAATAAAATAAAATTTGTGTTTTTCGAGGAAAAAATTAATAATTCTCAAATTCTGTCACACCAAATTGTCACCAAACACATGATACTATTAATAAATTTATGTATGGATGTATGATATATGAATTGATAAACACTTTTGTGGGACAAATTTGATATCTTAACCTATGACTATAATTTTTTTCCTCGAAGTAATCGGCGGATCTGGGCTTGTGGTACGAGCAAAAACAGAAAAAATAAATTTCTTGTATGGGGACCCCCCATTAATACTATTTTCAAAGTGTGGGAGTCAAAGGGTTTAAAGGAGGATGGGCAAAAATGTATGGAAGTCGGTCTACCCCTCCTCTAACAATGAATGATATTCAATCGAAAGGTCTTTCCGAGAAAACCATTATTTTTTTTTTTTTTTAAATCTTTATTTTGTTTAGGGCTTTAGCCATTCCTGGCTATTCCAGCCCCATAGTAACTATATTGATTTTTTATTGTACTTCAGCACGATTCAACGCCTGTGACTTTACAAAAAAACTTAGTATGAATTCAAACTCCTCCTCCTGAGCTCGCCCCAAGGCTTCATAGACCAAAACGCCCATTCTCCTTTTTTACATTTTCTTTTTCTGATTCAGCCTTCTCATCATCATTCGTCATCGGAACTCTACCATAAGCAGATTAGGTGTTGGTTAAGTTTATTACATTAGAGGTGTGCCATCCTAGAACGATAAAAAAGGTATGGACCCCGAACCCTATCCTCGCCAGCGTAACACGATATAAGTAAAAGCATACTTGTTTCATTGGACGGTCGCGCGCTGGCCTGTCAGTCTGTCATCGGCTGCTTTCACAAAAACCTGTTTAAAATGCCTGCATGCTCTGTGTTTATGTGTAAAAACACTACAGCCAAGTTAGTGTGCACAATAGTGGAATATCTTATCGGTAAGTACACTCCGCTCCCCGCAACTCGGCGACGCTAGTCCTCATACAAGCATTTGACAGTCCAGCGTCCATACCTTTTTTATTGTTCTAGGTGCTATCCATTGACGGCCTTTTGTCTACTAGTGTCGAAGATCTAGGGTCAATACTTGGTGTCGTTTCAGCCTTCAGTGTGGTCCAGGAGTGCTGTGGCCAGTATATTTGGGTAATTTTTTTGCCTCACCTTGTATCTGGTACAATTTGACTGAATCTCTCCTTTTATGCTGGGCACATGTATGTCCTCGTTTTAGGAGAACCATGGTGCGTTCGATATGTTTTGAAGCACTTTGTTTTGTAATCTCTGCAAGATGACCATTTTGTAGATGGGGAGTTTGTTTGATTTACTCAGTTTAGAGGCTCTGCCAGTGCAGTTTGTTGAGTCGTAGGTTCAGTTCATGTCTTTTGCAACTGATATGATCTAGCGGCGACTCCTGGTCCTGAATATTGGGTTGGCTCTGGCTAAGGATTTTTTTTTTCATAATTTCATAACTTAGGTACCTACGCGTTAATTTATTTCTACCACAATGAGTTCAAAAACTGAAAGACGATTACGATATAGATAGTTTATAATATTTAGTTTAAATGATTTATTTTGCTCACTTACGATTTATTTGTCTGTAGATAGGTACCTTCTGGTTGTGTCAAAGCTGTCGAGTTGCAGCCGACGTCTCCTCTGGCACGACGACGACGAGACAGGCATACAAGCTTGAATTGTTACATTTTATTTGTACATGAAGTCCACTCTTCGTTCCACAGACAAGAAATTTTCGATGACTCGATCGTGAAAATCTTCTTTCTTCCTCAATTTTGTTAGCAACTCCTTTTCCACAGATATGTAAGAGTGCCAAATTACTGAGTCTCTCTTGTCCTTGAGTGCTCCGTAGATAGCTCGGTAGGAGTTTGCCATTATAATTACCAATAAATCACTTTAAATTTAACAACACTGCACAGGATTCATCCATACAAAGTCCATACCTACATAACGGAATATATGCAGCTATCAACTCGCGAGCCAATGCGCACGCACACACACGCGCACATAACACACCTAGCCTAGCTCGCTAGTCGCATCGCATCGCACGTCGCACAGCACAAGAATACTCGTCGTGTGGACGCAGTGCGCACACACCCGCACACGCAACACACACACCTAGCTCGCTCTACTCGCTAACGCGTCACTAAATGCACTCCCCGCTGCGCCAACTCGAAAGGCTGAGCAGCGGGTCCGCGCGGGACGGGGGGGACATCGGTCGCTTCCGCCTTGTATGGAATACGATGGCGCTTCAAAATGTAGCCAACCGGCCAATGAATGCCTTGATGTGTCGTTTGTTACCTCAGAACTTTCGACTGGGTGAACCGATTTTGATGATTCTTTTTTTATTTGAAAGCTGGTGCTTCCCCTGTGGTCCCATTTAAATTTGGTCAAGATCGGATTGGAAAGCGAGGTGGAATCGCAATTCTGCCGACTACAAATAGCAAAAAATTACTAAAAAAAACTGAAATAAAAAACTATTTAAAAAAATATAAAAACCGCCTTCTAAAATGTATGAAATAAAAAAAAAAATCTAACCCTAGAGTTGAAGGCGGTGCTAAAGCAAGCAAAAATTATGCATGAAATAAAACATGAGTGGATGATATCCTTTGTGATTTGTGTAGCTTTCTTTATATGAAATGAACAATGTGCTTCTCTTTAATTAATCATTCATTCAACTGTAACTGCACTAATGTAGTTTGAGAAAAAAGTAAACATTTAATTGTATTCAGTGAAATAAAACAACTTTCATTAACATTTATTACCAGTGTTTTATTTCAATATACAGAAACTTATTTTCTAAGCACCCTACACAAATAACCTTAGATCAGTACACTAGCGAGCGGTAACGGTTAACCTCTCAAACGTCTGGGTACTGTAACTGAAATATTCTGTAATGAAGCATAGCAATTAAAGAATGTATCTTATCAACTTGTATATTGCGACTTGTATATTGTCCATTCCGGAGACTTCCCTGGATTGCTGGCTATACTGGACTAGACGAGAATACAACCAAGGCTGCTATGCGGCCATCTTACATCCAGTACGGTGGTACCATCCCAGTCGGCTACAATTTGAGCCTACCACCTAGTAAGGGGCAAGGGAAGGGACCTACAGTTTTACACCGGTTCCGAACGGTGAAGCAGCAGGTGTAGGTGTGCACGTAAATTTTTCGTCAGAAAAAACTGATTGGTACACGCCGGCGGGATTCGAACTGCGGACCTCTCGCATGAGAAGCCGATGCCCAAACCACTCGGCCACCCGCCGCGCATCGCTTAGTGCGGTCATTAAACGTTACAGCTAGCTAGCAAATGTTATGACTTCAGATTAACCAAATATATGACTTAGTGCATAGTTATAGGTACTCTAGAAAATATTGAAAATAAACCTGCAAATCCAACCCGTGTCTATCAAATCAGTGACCGCATGTTTATATTTTTTAATAATAATATTCTAACATGTAGACAATGACAATAGAAAATTTAATTCTACTATAAACAATTATTTATCTCCCTTAAGAGCACACGCTTAACCTCCGCTTCCCATACACTTTATTAAGACTGGTAAACATATTTGTTATAGAAAACATTTTATAGAATTATATATATATATATTACATTATAGAAATGTTTTATATAATGTAATAGCAGTAAAAGCCTAAACGAACAAACATATTTGTATCGATTTTTCCACTCAAGATATGCGTCTCTGTGGGGAAATTTTTTAATATGAAAGTAAATTTTATTATTTTTGATGTAACCATATTTTGATAAAATTATTCCTACAGTGTCTTGAGTAGATAATTCGATACAAAGTAAAATGTGTTACTATATGCCCAAATGGTTTTGAGATGATCATTCAATTACGTTAGTATGGGAAGCCGGGGCGTAGATAATTTTACAAATCTATACAAAATCATACAGTAGAACACCGATTGTCCGAGCTCAGATTAACCGAGCTTAACTGAGATGCAATATTTTAGATTTTTTGAAGAATAAGATTTAAAAAGAAAAAAACATCTATAAAATCGGCCATCGACGTCAACCCAGACTAACTGACGAGGGCTCGACACGAGACGTAATGTTTAACACGCTGTAAGCGAGCAAGATTGGCCGCATGCTGGTCTTATGGTAGATTGAAATCTCCTACTAGCAATGGACCCGACTGTGTTCGTTGAAGGTGTGGAGTGCTGTGTTGGTCTGCTTTTAGAATGTTAATAAGCATTTACAGGGTGTTTCAGGATAGGCTTGAGAAACTTCAGGAATAGAAAGTACTCATTATTAGAAGAAAAAAATCCTTATCACTCTAATCGAAATTCCGCATCTTGTTGTTATACAAAAATGGAAACTTGTAATAAAAACTCGATGGACAGTGAGATTTGGCAACAGTACTGTCTTGGTCTAGCTAGGGAGTGCAATGACCTAGTCCCAGTCCCCTTTTTCTTTTGATATCATTCAAATTTAAGTGTTTGGAATTTACCTACATGCAGTACAATTCTACTAGTTAAGCATGCAAGTTAATCATTTTATTTTTATTTAATAAAGGTGAACGTTAACCGTCCACCAATGAAACTATTTTCACCTAAAAGTACTATAAAATGACCGAATCTGGGAAAAAGTTTCAGAGGTTTTCGTTTTCAAATATGGACACCTGAAGTTACGAAACCCAATTCTGAAACACGCTGTATATGTAATCAATTACATGTTTTGTATTGAAAAAATTGACTTTATCATAGTTACTTATAGTTGAATAAAGTCTGTATTATCCGAGGTAGGCCCAGCCCACAATCACTCGGATAATCAAGGTTCTACTGGAATTCTATTGGTGCCAAGAATAAAATATTTTTTAAAATACCTATTACAAATAACACACCCGTGTACAATCAAACATTGAAATGCAGTATGTACAACTTAACCGCTATATTATTTTGAAATAAAATAAACAAAAATAATTGTCTTAATCCAATCGACCCAAAAATTACATAACATTTTTATTATTTATATAAGTTATTCATTGATGTATCTATTTTGTTTTTTTTAAAAGATCAGAATAGTAGATTATTAAGGTTTTTTAATTTATTATAAACACCATCTACATGACTTTCAATCTACAATGGCACCAGGTGCTGTTTCATTAAAACTACATACATACGTTTTTATTACTATATTTACAAAGAATCATATTAATTGTTATATGTTTATATATTCCACTTCATGAAAGAGCTCGAATTAGTCTTGTCCAAAGACCGACAGACCGACCGAACCGATATACCTCACGGAAGTGAACGAACGAGCAAGCTCAGAACTGAGCAAAACATCTCACCCGCTCAGCCGCTCAGCCGCTCATCCGCTCTCAGAAGGTCGGTCGGTCGGTCGACCGAACGAGCAGAGGTGAGAGCGAGCGGAGATGAGATCGAGCGAAGGCGCGGTCGGTCGGTCGGTCGCGGGAGCGCACCCTACTTTAGTGAGCCTGAGCTAAGTGAACAAGAGAGCAGCAGAACAACGAGACCGGACAATTCACAGTTATTAATCATTAAATGACAAGAACAAATAACACACATAATATTATCCTATCCACTGATCTATAGTATTAGATGGGCCTTTATTTATTTATTTACCACCGCCGAAAAAGTATGCCAACGAACAAAACAGCTTATAAGCTGAGCTCACAATGACTCGACGCTTGTGTTGTATCAAATCAAAATAAAAAAAATTTATTGCTTTAAAATATTTTTTATGTAGAATCAGTACTAGAACTAATTAAATAAGTACTAATAATGTTAACAATTAATTATAACACTGTACCCTGGTGTCCAATCTTGACATAATGTGGTCTGCCCTGTGGACGGCAGTGCTCGTGTAGTATGGCTCATGTTATCGTCTTATGTCCGCAAATACGCGAGTGCGAGCATTAGCGCATTCATAGCATGAGATGGCTTGTAATGCGATCCTTTGAATGCATTTGTGACGACAATAAAAAGAAGAAAAAAAACGATTAAGTAATAGAATGTAAATAGCTTGAAAAAATTTAATTAAAATATAAACAAGTGCACTCCGGAGAAAAAAAAGTGAAGTGCACACATCAGCTTCAAGCTGTTAGTGCCTTAAATAATACCCGCCGGCGCGCTTGGAGGCTTGTCTCCCGCCGCCGGCAGTATTACTGTTTTTATTAGATTTTGTGTATTTTTATTACTTTTAGTTTAATATATGTAAAATTAATATAAAATTCTAAAAATGTGAAATCAAGGATATACATATAATAATAATTGCATGTACAGACACGCACACTTATTTACCAACTAAGAACACGTTTCATCGCGCTTTGCCTCTTCTAGAGTATTTATTTCGGTGACAACTGTCTCCACTAATGATAAAACAATAACATGGTGTGGCGTCTGTAATAAATAACAAAATTTTCGCAACCAAAAATAGCAAACGCATATTTCCCAATTTTTATTATTTTACCCAACTATTAATATTAAAATATTATTTTACTGTAAAATTCTAAACTATGCTAATAGATCTAGTTTATTTTGACAGCTAAATAATGAAACTTGACATGGCAGATCACCTGGTGCATCTGTGATGACAGCTCGTTACATATCGTGCTCCTGTGGAAACGGTTCCATAACAATGATTCACTTTTTTGTCCTGTCGTCTGCCCCAGACATATATATTGGTAATCTGTGCGTCTGCCAGATGTAGAATTAACTTAATAATTATCTTAAACATTTATTTACATTTAGCTTAGAACATAAATAACAGACTTTGTACAAAGTTCAACCAACAAAATGTCACTATAATTGTTCTTTGTTACAATACCAACAACCTTCCTCGTTCACAGTAACAGATATAAGAGCTTCGAAAATATAACTGGAGGCATCATACAGAATATGGATAGGTAGAGAGAGGGAGGTCGATACCGGGACTGGTGGTCTCCACGTCCTAATCATCGCAGACTAGCTGATGAGAGCTTGATGCGAGCAAAAACGTAATGCATGCAGGAGAACTACGCAGAGTGGCCACTCAATAGTCCCGATTGACACCCTCCTCTACTGTTAATAGGCCCGGATATGATGTACGGTGAAGCCATCGCAAGCTCAGTTCGACACATTCCTGCCAGCAGGTATAAAACGCACCAATAAATATGAAAATGGCCACTTCCATGCTATCCCTGCGAACGACTACGCCTAATTCGGCTAACCAATGATCCAGAATGCAAACATGTTACTTTTATCCCTTTTTTTTTTTTTAAATTATCATGGGTGGCTGTTCTGAGGGACCATAGGTGCAGTCGTCGGAGCCAAATTCACCTCTCCTCGCCAAACCAAGCTTGGTATGGCGACGCCTTGACAGCAGATTTGCGGACTCTCTGTCTGTCAGGCTGTTCATCCTATTGATACGACGTTTGAAGACAGTTAAACCCTAGTGCTGCGACAAAGGAATGATTTTGATAAACGATTTGTTATCAAAAACCCAACATCAAACAACATAAGGGTGCCGAGCCTCTCTGAAAGATAAGATGGATGGCAGAGAATAAGGGATGCTGAGTCCTCAGTGAAGCAGGGCCCGTGATAGTATCTGTAAAACAGACAAAGCGAACTCACAAAATGTCTGTGACTCAGCTACTCTAGACTATCTGTAAGTTTGGGCGTATTTGACTTACTTGGCCAACTTGTCTATCGCGTAATCTGGACAACTTTTGGATGGACGTAGGTAATTTCGACTTAGTGAATACATATTATTTACCTATGTACTGAAAACGACTTAGCAAGAACTAGTAAGGAATAAAAAAAAGAACATATCAACAAATTGAAATGCTTTTTAGAATATATCTACGTCTCAACCTTCCGTTGTCTCCATGATATTAACCTCCACGTCCACGGTCTCATCAATTTTCTTCTTTTTCGGCACTCTTTTCTTCTGCACATATTTAGGTTTGTCGCTGTGCTTCTGCCGATTATGCAGCCATAGAGATGTTGAATATTTCGCTGTGAAAGGACACAGATTGCATTTGAATTTCCTCTCATCGCCGTGTTTGAATCTATGCTGAATTATGCTCGCGGGGAGGTTCGTCGAATAATCACATTTATCGCACGGATAACGCTTTTTACCCGTCTCATGCTCGAGCGTATGGTTCTTCATCAAATGCGAGTCGTTCGTCTCATAAGAGCAGTACGTGCATTTCAGGCGAATTTTTTCCAAATGCGTCTGCAAATGCTTCACGTAGTGGTACTTGTTGTGCGATCTATATTCGCAACCATCGTGCATGCATGCGAATTTCTTCTCCTTCGTATGCCCCAATGAATGTTTGTAGAGAAGGTCTTTCTTCCAGGTTTTATACTTGCACTTGTCGCATTTATAAATAGCGAACTGATCTTTGTGCTCGAATCTCAAGTGGCGCGTTAGTTCGTTCTCTATAGTGAACACTAATCCGCAGTGTTGACAAACCAATTCCTTTGGAGGTTCGTCGTCATCTGCTTTTTGATTTTGCTGACAATGTTTGCTTTTAATATGGTATCGCAGTTTGACCCACGAGTCGAATTCAATGTTGCATTGGCTACATTTTAAGATTTGCGGTTTTTCATCTTTCGTTTCCGTCTTAACTTGCGGAACGTCACCGTGCGACGACACGTAATGGTCGCACAGTTCCGCTTCGGTTGTGAAAACCTGCCCGCATTCATCGCGTTCGCATCGAAACAATTTTTTAAACGTATCGTTCGAGTTCGCCGGGTGCTTATTGGTTATATGGTTTATGAGACTGTTTTTAACAACAAATTCCAGGCCGCAATACCTGCAGGTGTAGGTAATAGTGGCGTGTTCACTTTTCAAATGAAGGTTTAAGGTTTTTTTACCTACGAAACCTTTCCCGCACTGATCGCAGAACGACGTTAGCACCTGATGATCGACACCGTGAGTGAGCTTCATGTGTTTGACTAGTGTAAACTCGCGTAGGTATATCATCTTGCAAATCTCGCACTGATAAACCTGATCCTCTGTTTTCACTTCTTCTTCGTGCGTATGCTCATCGAACAGGGCTTGCGTAGTAAACTGTTGATTGCACGTTTTGCAGAGCCAATCCTTGTTGTGCTTTCGCTGCATATGCCTTATGAGACTCGCCTTCTTATCGTAGGTAAGCGAGCAATGCGAGCATTTGTATAGAAACGCGTCCTTCAACGCGTTGTGCTTCCGTCGCATATGCAGCCTTAATCTGTTAATAGTTGTAAACATCGACGCGCAAACTCTGCATTGGAGGTCTTCTTCGGTTTCCTTATCCTGATCGGCGGCGACCGGCTTTGTCTTTTTGATTTCCCCAGTCTGTCCGGCCTTACGTTTATGCTTTCGTTTAACGTGCGTTATGTACGAAGGTCGATTTGTATAGTGCTTCGGGCATAGAGGGCACGCGAAGTGTTCATTACTCTTTGTTACGACGAACTTATGTTTCCTTCGCATGTGCATTTCAAGACTTTTCAACCTGTCGTATTGGTACGGGCATTTCTTGCATTTGTATTTGAACGGTTCGCCGACGACCGCGTGTTTGCGCAGCATGTGGAAGCGCATACGCCTCTTACCGACGAGAACGCTCGCACACACGTTGCAAGTATGTTCCTCCGTGTCCTCATCTTCTTTGGGCGAATTGGCGTGCTTGCGCTTTACATGAACAATCAGACTATTCTTTTGGTCGTAGGACATTCCACAGACATCGCAGTTGTATTTGAACGCTTGACTCAACAGGTTGTGCTCCCGCCGCATGTGGATACGTAGACGATTCTCTTCGGCGAACACCGAGTTGCAAGTTTGGCACATGAATGTCGGTGTGCTGGGCGTTGAGTGCGCGTCGAACTGGCCTTCGTAGAATTCGGCCGTGTTCATGACCTCGTACGTCGCGTGTTGGAAATCTTCTAGATACAGATGTGTGCGCTGCTCCTGAAACAAACATTAATTAATTAATTTATTTATTTTAGACAGGCAGCCTAGGCTGATATGACTAAATCCAGTTAAAATTTGTTGTTTTTCGTCATTTTTTTTTTATGGAAACTGACAAGGTTGGCTTCATCACCTACAACGACCGTAATACCTACTACAGCCCATAACACCGGGTGAACTAGGTGCCATGTCAGTCTTCCCCCTTTGATCGTGCCGGCTACACTGAACTGGTCGGAATACACAAACTATTACACGGAATACACAGCCGTTTCGACTGACGTTTTATTCAGTGCAGTGGTATCAACCCGGGCGGGTTAAACCCTACCACCAAGTAAGATTAGGAGGGAAGGGACCTACAGTTTTACGTGGAATCCGAACCTCGGTCAGCCTCCAACGGTCAGCGATCACCCATCCAAGTACTGACCGCACCCAGCGTTGCTTAATATTCAATAGCGACAGTTGACTGTCTGCACCACTGAGCTATCGAGGCTGAAATTATCATAGATTTTTTTAATTTTTTTTTTTATTATCGTTCTTGAGCACTCTTTTTGAGATTATGTTTTATTTGTTAGATATTTATCTAGTCTTTTTTTTTTTTTTATGGAAACTGACACGGTTGGCTTACATCACGTACAACATCCGCGATGTCAGCCCACAACACCGGGTGAACTTGGTGCCACGTCAGTACTTCCCCTCGGTCGTGCCGGCTACACTGAACTGGACGGAAAACACAAACTATTTACATAGCCGTTTCGACCGACCTTTCATTCAGTGCGGTGGTACCAACCCGGGCGGGTTAAACCCTACCACCTAGTAATATAGGAAGGGAGTCATATCCCTTAGTCGCCTTTTACGACATACGTGTTTGCGAGTATTGCTGTTAAAGATTGTTCGACTTAGTTTCATGCTGTAATTTGCATTCATAAAAGCAATTGTGGGACCTGTCATGGTCGGTTACATCATCCATCGCTTACTACACCCGCTATCTCAGCCCCTCACAACTAATTGCAGTGTCGGTGCTTCTCTTTGGACGTACCGGCTACGCTGAACTGGATGGAAAACTTTTTTTTTTTTATGGTTACTGACACGGTTGGCTGCATCAACTACAACATTCGTGATGTCAGCCCATAACACCGGGTGAGCTAGGTGCCATGTCAGTGCTTCCCTTAATTTCATGTCGGCTACACTGAACTGGATGGAAAAAACGAACTATTTACATGGCCGTTTCGGCCGATGTTTCATTCAGTGCAGTGGTATCAACCCGGGCGGGATAAACCCTACCAGCTAGTAACCTAAGAACGGAAGGGAACTACAGTTTTACGTAGAATCCGAATCTCGGTCAGCCGGACCGCGCTCAGGTGTGCTTAACAAGAGTCGACCGACCGCACCACTGAGCTACCGAGGCTGACAACTATTTTCATAGCCGCTTCGTTCGACCATTATTCATTGAAGCGGTGCCAATTCGGACGGATTAAACCCTACCATCTATTACCATCAAAAGAAGCCATTTTTATATTATCCAGAACCACGGCCAGCCTCAACGGCCGGACGGCCAGCTATGCAAGTACCGACAGTGCCCGGGTATGTTTAACTTCGATGAACAAACGTCCATGCATTAGTGACAATCAACTCCGGACTGATACTCCAGTGCCACCAGGCACTAGAGGGTATAGCGGTAAACAACAAGGTAACCCTACAGTGGATCAGGGGGCACAGCGGCTCCTACGGGAACGATGCGGCGGACGAGCTGGCTAAACGGGGCTCCAGCTGGAGTGCAGAAGGCCCAGAACCGTATGTACCCTTACCAATCAGCCAGTTCAAATATTGGCTACATCAACTTACAAAATCTAAACATGAAAATCTCTGGGCCACACCAGGGACTGCAGGCAATCCCGGGAAGCCATTCCCAAACCAGACCTGAGACTCAGGAAGTGCCTGCTAAAGTTCCACAGAGGTCAACTGCGTATGGCGGTAGGACTTCTTACGGGTCATTGCCCACTCAACAGACACTTGTTTACAATAGGTGTCACCGACAGTCCCCTGTGCAGAGGCTGCATGGCGGAGGACGAATCAGCCACCCACGTGCTCCTGGAGTGCCCGGTGGTGGCAGAAGTACGACTGCAGTTTCTTGGGAACGTGGGAACTGCCCATGGAGTGTGGAAGCGTCCAAGAAGAGTGCTCCACTTCATGAAAGAGCTCGGGTGGCTGGAGTAACACCACCCGAGCGCCAACGTACAACGGACCGTCTTGAGGTCTCAGTGCGGAGAATGGCCCACCCGTCTTCCCAAGAGGCTGGGCAGCAAACAACAACAACAACAACAACAACAAACGTCCATGCACCTGGGCTTACTGATGAAATTTTATTATTGTTATTTAATTTTAGAAATAGATATTGCTGACTTAAAAAGGTATTTTTATCTGAGAATAACAGTTTCACAATTAAAAATTGCAGTACAAGTTCGAGTAATGGGCCCAATTGTGCGTAGTACGATTATCTTCCGATTCCACTAATCTTAAGATTATCCAGCGGAAATGTATAATCTGTTATTCTGTATCAGTAAGATAGTAAGATTAACTAATCTTAATCTCAGGATTATGAAAGCGCGAGTTTAATTTCAATTGACAGTGTTAGTACAGGATCCGGCATGGAGGTTTATGCCATGATATGTTATTCATATAAGCCTTAGTTTCTACTATATCTCAAAAAATCGGCCAGGTGCAGTCGACCTCGCGCATCGAGGGTCCTGTAACGCCATGTCATGGCTAGCGCCACTCACGCCATCTAGATGGCGTGTTATGAAATGCTTAATATTAGTTAAATGTCTGGATTAGTTCAAATGCTTCATAATCTATTCAGTAGATGGTATACATTTTTTGGTTTCCTCTATGGGAACCCCCGTGAATTTTTTACTTTTTCTTATTTTTATTATTTGTTCTTATATCGGCCATAATAACACATATTCTGTGAAAATTTCAACGGGCTACTTATTACGGTTCAAGAGATACAGCCCTCGGACAGACGGACGGACAGACAGACAGACAGACGGCGTAGGCTTAGTAATAGGGTCCCGTACCGGATATGGAACCCTAAAAAGGAATAAACATCTGACTTTCTAATTTTTCTGAAAAATTAATGAAAAATTTCATGAATTTTTTTAATCTTTTAATGAAAAATTATTAACTGAACAATTTTTCATCGATCTGTATAAAATCCCTAAATATTATAAGATTCAACATCTGCCATCTGTGTATAAGTGTATGTTTAAAAAAAATAATTGGAAGTGCGACATATGGTGCCGAGCCATCCATAAGGTGTCTAACGACGCCGATGGATATTCGGTCGTATGTGTAGGTTGCGAATGCCATGCCGGCCTGACTGGTGCCCATACAAGCTCATTCTTCCCCGGTTCTTCCTTATAGATTGCATTGCTGAACGGGACATGATGACGAACCATACTGAATATGCATGTCTCAATGAAATATTGTTACGGTTGTGTCTTCTTTATGGTGAAATTACTATCTGATTCTGAATACACGCCCCTCTTGAAGGACCCGAGACTGTACTATGATGGGGGAAATATGTGGGCAGGGAGAGCATTCCTCATGGAATAAGCGGTAGAACACACTTATGGAGCTGAACTTACCTACCCAAGAGGTTCAGAGATACAAAGGTCAAAGTCATTGAGGTCAAGATAGGTAGGCAATCTAATGGAGCATCCTAGTGAGATATATCTCACTAGGATGCCAAACCTAAATCTAGATTCTGTCATATTTTTACTTGTTTTCGGGACTTTGGGAGGTCATAAGACATAAGTCATAAGTATTAACTTCATCAAATTACATTTTTTCTAGAACAAGGATACATCGTAAAATTCAATAAATTTTATTTCGTGCTGATACAATCATAAACAAAAAAGTTACAAGGGTTTAAAGCTGGGATTTTGGTAATTTTCAAAAATAAAGAAAAAAAATCGTATCTCGATACCATGTGACATCTGACAAAAGGTATCATGGGTCAAAACGTTGCAAATGACCCCACTTCCCTACAAAAAAATTTTGCTATAAAAAATATATGTATAACTTAGAATTAAAAAAAAATTGCCGCCATCCCATACAACCAAGGAAGTCTTAACGTAGAATCACCCATATATTAGCCTACATGTTATCATTTATATAGTCTTATCTGGATGAGAGATGAGGCCATAACCTCCTTCCGCTGGATCTTAGACTATGTTTTGCAGGAGCAATTTAATCCTACGGCTTATCTTATCCTGTAGTACCGGAAACAGTATCTGGTACAAAATAGCAGGTATTACACGGCAAAGTTAAAATGAAATTCTTCTTCTTCAAAAACTGGCCAAGTGCGAGTCGGACTTGCGCACCGAGGTTTCCGTACCAACACCAAAGTTTTCTTATATGTTGTTTTACTTTAGAGTTTGCACTAACACCAAGTTTTATGATTGTATGTATTACCGTTTTTAAGAGCAAACAAAAAAATCTTGAATGAAGTCCCTTTAAATTTTTAACATTTTTTAATTTGTTATTATTTTTTAAGATGTCCATCATAATAACGCATATTCTGTGAAACTTTCAACCGGCTACCTATTACATGTCAAAACATACACCCCTTTAAAGACAGACGGACAACGTAGGCTTAGTAATAAGCTTCCGTACGGATAAAGAAACCTAAAAAGGTTGCTAAGTAGGCAGTTTTTTTAATTAAGAAGCTTTTTTAATTAAGAAGAGTTTTGCTCGCATAATAGCTAGCCGTATTTAACGCGAGCGAAGCCAGATAAAAGTAGCCCGTCAAGTCACTGATTAAATGTTGACAAATCTTGCAATACAGAAACCATTTTGTAAACTGAATTCTTTTACACTTCCTAATGATTGGGGGGGGGCCTTAAACCGGATAGAACAAATTGTGACCAGTTCGAGTGCAGTCTAACTGCCGTATGAATGATGAATAAACAATACAATACAATTAATTATGTGAGGATTTTTTTTTTATTTGGACGCCCCCTCTTCTCCCTTGGTGAGACTTGGTAAGCTGTGCTGGCAAAGTCACGTGAGATTTACCCTATAAATTTACTCAGTGATACCAACCGGCGAAATCTGACACGCGACGCTTGTTTCAAATCGGGGAAATTAATCCCGGGCATGACAATATTTATTATTATTTGTTAATGAACTAGCAGATTAATATGCTGCTGTGTTCATGTCTATGATGATCACTGCTTTTGCTATTTGTTATCTTTCTTCGATTTTTAAATACTTGTCGAGCCTATTTTTGAATGTGTTTATTATAGGTGCTTCAATAAGTTCCTCGGGCAGTTTATTCTAACTGTTTACGATTCTGTTAGTGTCACGAAGTGCTTTCTTGCTTCGGTTTAATATTATTATCTTATAATAATGTATTTTCTCTGAATTTAAAATTCATTCAAAATATTTCATACATTTCCCTCCTTTTAAATGAGATTTGGTGAGATTTTTGCCGAACTCCTCCCCCCCCCCCCCCCTTCCCCCCATTTTGAGCTCACATAATAATTAATGGACGCCCCCTTGCGGTCACTGATGTCACAATAGCGGAGCCAGATTTTAATGCGGTCGAGTTATACTAACAGTATATGTATTACTGGCACCTTTCGTAGATTAGCATTTAAATCATAAAATTCAGACGACTGCCAAAGCCGCCGGCTGGCTGACATTCTTTTGCTTTCGTCCGTTATTTATGAATTTTGTGTTTGCAACTTAGATTCCTCAACGGCTCGGTGGCCGGATTTCTCTCTTAAAATTGACTTTTGGTTTTGACAACTGGCTGATTCTCTCTCCCACAACCTGACCTGGCTATCCGCTCAAGACACCGAACTTCCCTGCACACAACTTCGGCTTCTTCAGCTAGTGAGTTCGAGCTCGCGTGAAACGGACGGGGCTTTACCTAGACAAGATGTCGTCTCCGTGCGCAAAACGGCCTAGAGCGCCCAACTTTACTCCGACGGAAATCGTGCACTTGTGCACGATAATAGAAAAATACAAAAACGTCGTGGAAAATAAACAGACAGACGGCGCTACCCATCGCGCAAAAAAGAAAGCGTGGGAAAATATCACGGCAGAGTACAACGCAACCACTCGCGACTGTGTTCGTACCGCCGAAAACCTGCAGGCTTGTTATAAAAATCACAAAGCGAAGGCAAAAAGGCAGCATTCGAATTCAAACTCCAAAATGTTTCTGCCGGTACGTGCAGTAAGAAATGATGATGAAATAGTTGATGCCGTTCAAGAAAATGATAAAAAGGACACCATGGGTACAGGTGGCGAACCTACCCCGACAGACAACGCTGATGAATTGAATAAAGTGAAAGAATTGATCGGACCAGCAATAGAAGGCTTCAAAGTGAAAGAATTGATCGGACCAGCGATAGAAGATGACAGCGATGGTGACTTTATGGAGGAACAACAGGCAAGCCTACCGATCGAGAAAAGGGCAAAGCCAATCAAAGATGATGACGCCAGTGTATTAACTGTGGACGCAGATGAACCGGAAGAAAATCCAATTGCAATGGAGTGGAGCGGAGCAACCCTTAAAAGGAAAGTGGTTTCTGTCAATTTGGAAGGCGCAGGATCATTCGAGAAGTTCTCTAGCAGGCGCGGGCCAAAGTTACAAAAAAATTCATTGGAAAGTTTTTTAGACCAGTCAGACGAAGAAAGAAGTCTTTTGGCGTATCAAAAAGAACTAATACAGTTGAAATTAAGACACGAGTCAAAAATGCTTGAACAAACTTTAGAAATGCAAAAATTAAAAATGGTAGGATTAAAAGAGAAATTACACCATGAAAGAGAAAAGAGGAGAAAGGAGATGGAAGAAATGAACAAAGACATTGAGCATAGGGCTAAAGTTAGGGAGCAAGAGGAAAGTATTATTTTTATGAAAATAAAAGACGTGACAATTGGGTAGAGATTTATGAAAAGGAACCATGTGACATTAGCATACTTCGCTATAAATGAGCTTCAAAGTTCACGTTGAATACATTTTTATTCTTTTGAGCAGAAGTTATAATTTATATATAGTTAATTGATGACTATTAATGTTCATCTATTTAAACTCAAAAAGCAAAATATTGTATTATGTAGGCACTGTAATTTTGAAAAGTGCAGATGGTTCCATTCTATTTTTTTATCAAATTCTATAGAGAAGAATGAAATATTGATAAGCATTATAAACCCAAGTACATAGTTCCATTTGATTATTCACAAATGTATAAAATAAGGAACAATTTTATTTTAATTGTGGAACCATTTTATTTTGAAAATTTCGTTTTACTTGGTTTGCTTGTGTAATTTTCATATAATATACAAAAATCTAGATTTGTTTATATTACAACACTTTAATGATACCCCTCCTAATAAAAATCACACCGTTTGTTTAGCTCACATTAAACAAGCTCCTCAGGATTTATTTCAAAATAAATTGCAGTGTTTAAGCCATCTACGTCATCGAGTAAATTATCCGAATTATTTAAACTTATCAGGTTATGCATAATACTACCAAGTACCTACTTGGTTCTTTTCTTCAAATCTTGGACCATATATTTTACTGTAAACGGAAGAAATGAGATAAGCATAACAGATCCATGTACTTGGTTCTGTTTTGAATGTATAACAATAAATTATGTTTATACCAGCAATATTTAAAAATAAAACAGAGCCAAGTACTTGGTTCTATTTGCTGGACCTTTTTCTTGCTTTTTCATACATATAGACATTTGTGCACAAAAGAACCTTTGCTCTCGCTGGGTTTGTAGTGGAAAAACAACATGGTTCTTTAATGCAAAACATTTTTTAGCACTTTATTTAGCCCCTCTTGTATTTAACTCATTTTGAGAAAAAATGTCACATGGTTCCTTTTCGCTTAACTCTACCCAATTCATCATAAGTCCTAATCAATAAGGCGGAAAATCCGTAACGACCAAAGTGTCGTCATTCTATGTGCGCTTATAAGTTGAGAACTCTTTTCACTGGAGAATTCTGGCACATCTATGGATAATTATAGGATGTGTTTCTTAAGTTAGGAAATAAATAAAATGAGCTGGTAGTACGCTAAGTGGCGCGTATGTATCAGATACCGATCACATTTTGCACATCCATTACATTTTTTAATAAAAAAAATCTTATAGTAATAAAGAAATAAAATCAATCTAAATTGTTATTTTTTAAGTAATCCTGTATGGGTGGCTGAGTCAGAGGGGCCAAAACGCATGCTCCGACCAGCCAATATCAACTCTGAGGAGATAGGCATCATACCAGAGACTTCTCGTGGATTGCTGGCTATACTGGACTAGAGGAGAACACAGCCGAGGCTGCTATACAGCCATCTTACATCCAGTACGGTGGTACCTACCCAGTCGGCTATAGAAGGGATCTATAGTTCTAAACCGGTTCCGAACGGTGAAGCAGCAGATTTAGGTATGCACGTAAATTTTTCTATCAGAAAAAAACTCATTGGTACACTCCGAGCGGATTCGAACCTCGGACCTCGCGCAAGAGAAGCCGACGCCCAGACAAATCGGCCACCAACCACTTAAATTAGTATTTTCTGATTGTGGACATTGTGACGGCTGATAATAATGAAAACTGACGTGGCACCAAGTTCACCCGGTGTTATGGGCTGACATCACGGATGTTGTAGGTGATGTAGCCAACTGTGTCAGGTTCCATAAAAAAATCAATAAAAAAAAATTAAAAAAAGCCTCACCGGTTCATAATCGCCGTCGTCACCGGCGTGCTCCTCGTAATCATCCGGCCTCTCTATGGGCTCCTCCTTGATGTCCCCGAACTCTATGGAGGGCTCCACCACCATCGTCTCCTCCTGTTGTACGTCCGCAAATGGGTCGTCCGGCACCACCTGGCGAATGAGCGAGCCAATCAGTGTACCATGAGATGTCAGCCTCGATAGCTCAGTGGTGCAGACAGTCGACTGTTACTATTGATTGTTAAGCAACGCTGGGCGCGGTCAGTATATTGTATATTGTTGTATATTGTTTATTAAGCATTCATTCATTAGACAGCATGACTGTACTCGAATTTGTTACAATTTGGTCTATCCTATTCGATTACACCCACGAAGAAGAACCGGTAAGAAACTTCGCAGGCCTTTTTTCATAGCCATTTTTACAAGCATTTAGTGACTATCCACATAATAACACCGCCTACAGTCGATTGAAAATACAGCTTGAGAGCAAGATCAAAAACAGATTTTTGTTTTGTTTTTGAAGTTGTACTTGTTTGTAAGTACTTGGATGGGTGACCGCTCGACCGTTGGAGGCTGACCGTGGTTCGGATTCCACGTAAAACTGTAGGTCCCTTCCCTTCTTACCTTACTAGGTGGTAGGGTTCACCCGCCCGGGTTGGCACCACCGCAATGAATGAAACGTCGGTCGAAACGGCTATGTATATAGTTTGTGTTTTCCGTCCAGTTCAGTGTAGCCGGCACGACCGAAGTGAATCACTGACGTGGCACCAAGTTCACCCGGTGTTATGGGCTGACATCACGGATGTTGTAGGTGATGTAGCCAACAGTGTCAGATTCCATAAAAAAAAATCAGCGAGGTCGCAATCAACGGTATAACCGCAGAGCATAAAGAATCTAGTAGAAGTGACGCGCACTGTTTTTGTGTGCGTACGCTCGAGAGCGCTCACTATCGCCGAAGCTGCGCCCCATCGCACACGAGCGCGCGTGCCACAACTACACGTATGGCTCGCCCACATTTGCGAGTTAAAATATCTGTATACATATTATTTCTATAAAAAAAAAAATATATTGTATAATATAAAAATTACATACTACCCGCTGTATCCCGACAATCGTGGTAAGCAGAGCAATCGGTGCTGTCCTGCAAAGTATTCCGACAAGATAACTATCAAGCAGCAAGTAAACCTTTTTGACCACCTTGTAGCTGGCATGGCGCCTCTCTGAGTGTGGTTTCGTGAGGAGCGATGTGTCTGAACCTCTTTTGAAATTTTGCACACAGCCACCCGTGCAGGATGTCCATAACAAAAATATTTTTTTTTTTTATAATCTTTAACAGCAATACTCGCAAACATATCATAACAAACAGAGTGGTGGACGACTGGAACCAACTTCCAGTGGAAGTAATAAGCGCGCTTAGTACCAACCAATTCAAAAATAGACTAGATAAATATCTAACAAATCAAACATAACCTCAAAAAGAGTGCTCAAGAATGATAATAAAAAAAAAAAATCAAAAAAATCTAAGATAATGATGAAAAACAACAAATTTTAACTGGAATTAGACGTATCAGCCTAGGCTGCCTGTCTAAAATAAATAAATAAATAAATAAATAAATAGCCAACCTCCTCCACCTCCACACTGTCGTGTCTCTTCACGCGCGGCTTGACGTCGTACACGAGCGGCTCGCGGTGCACACGCGCGGCGCGAGCGTGCGCCGCCGCCGAGCTCGCCGGCGCGTCGTCATCGCCGTCGTTGAACACGTTCGAGATCTCTCGCAGCAGATGTTGCCGCACCGATATGTCAAAGTGCGACATCGCGACACGACGGAGCTGAATATAGAAAAAAAATAATCTTGTAATGTCTAACATAGTTCTAATTACCTACTAATGTTTTTTAGTATGATAATGCCTACGTGTCCCTTGCGACACTGTAAAAATCATACCGGGAAGAGAAACAAGGATGACGGCGTCACATATCACAAATAAGTGCACCTATATCACGTAATTTCCAAAATATTTACAAATCATCGAACGGGCCGACGACCGTTCGCCGAACGTTCGTTGGCAAATACTCTAGTTATCCTTCACTTGAACAGTGCGTTCCTTGCCGAGCATACTATTTTACAATTTTTTACATTAATTGCATTAGTTTACAGCTAGACGGCAATGTTTTTATTGAATACCAAATTCTCCTCCAATATTGTATAGAACGCTGAATCTACACTTTTTTTTTATGTAATCCGGTATGGGTGGCTGAGTTGGAGGGGCTAAAGCGCATGCTCCAACCAGCCAATATCAGCTCCGAGAAGGTAGGTGCCATTCCGGAGACTTCCCTGGATTGCTGGCTATACTGTACTAGAGGAGAACAGAACCGACGCTGCTATGCGGCCATCTTACATCCAGTACGTTGGTACCATCCCAGTCGGCTATAATTTGAGCCTACCACCTAGTGGGCAAGGGAAGGGACCTACAGTTTTACACCGGTTCCGAACGGTGAAGCAGCAGGTGTAGGTATGCACGTAAATTTTTTCGTCAGAAAAACCGACGGGATTCGAACCGCGGACCTCTCGCATGAGAAGCCGATGCCCAAACCACTCGGCCACCCGCCGCTGTCTTTAAAACAACATTGTTCAGAAGACTTTTGTTTGATGTCCTTGAGTAGCATTTGGGAGCTAGCGTCGTGAATGCGTGATCTTCTAGCAAGTCCATATTGGCATTTATCTATACAATTATCGTAGCGTTTTCATACAGTTCAAATTGTATGAATGATAACAAGTGTGTGATGTGATGACAGTCCGCGAATGGAAAGGCGACTAAACAGTCACCGTTTGACGATACGATTGAAAAGCTACGAGGAACAGTTTGAAAGACGGAGAATTCTTTGTCCATAGCGTGTTTGTAACTCGGCACTCTTGAAATGCGATTTCTAAAGGTCTGCAGTCAATAGGAGGTAAAAAATACCCAGACGAAACTAATAAAAAAGGCTTACGGCGCCGCCGGTCAGATGTTGGCTTCTTTGTGCTCACTTCACCGCCATTGTAGTGTACAAACTAAACTAGTAGAACTAGAAATTCCGAGGGTCGAATCCTTCCTTTTATCTCAAACTGAATCGTCGAAGGTATCTTTCTTTGGAGCCGAGACGGGATCATCAAGGATCTCACAGACGGCACGGCAAGAAACACAGAAAACTGAAAAGAAAGATGTCCGGCTGTCAAAGAAACCAACATTGTGAAATATTTGATTTTGTGCATGAGCAATGCAATCAAGGTCTAACCCTTTCATTTGAATATTGAAAGACAAAGACAAAGCTTGACAAAAGTAAAAAAAATATAATAATAAGCGCTGGCATTCTTAAAGGGCTGATACACGTGTGAGCACGTTCGTGTCGTGTACTCGTGTCGCTAGCCGTGGTTGCTTCTTCTTTTTCGCCTGTGTAGCTAATGCTACACTTCTGATGCATCTGAAGTCGCGCGAGAAATAAAAGAGTCTGTCTTCGTTTCTTTGCGAGAGGCCTGCCGAATCTACTATGAAAATAATATTTCATCGAGTTCAGTGTAGTCGATACGACCAAAGGGAAGCACTGACATGACACGACGACGACGAGGCGACGCGCCGAGTAAGTTTGTGTCTTTTTTTGCGAACTTTTAAGTTTGTTCGTACACGTGTATCACTAGTTTTAGGCGTCCTGTACACGTTAGCAAGTTTTTTGACGTGATAACGTCTTATAAATTGATGAACACCGGCTGCACGCACGAAAAAGTGTCACGTTCCATCTGAGCCTGTGTGTGCAAGCGAGAGCGCGTAACAAGCGATAGAGAGGCACAATCGGCCCAAGCGGCAGTGTTGCCAAACGTACGGTAATTGCCATATCGTACGGTAATCGAGGCTAGAAATCGACAAATGTACGGCGTACGGCAGCGATAGAGGTGCCGTACGAAATAATACGGTAATTCTTATAGCTGTGTTTCTTTATGACGTTATCACGTAAAACTATCAATTTGTTTTTTAGCATACATAAACTGTTGGCGAGCCCAAGTGAGAGGGATTTAGTAATTGTGTTGAACTTTGTGGAGCGTTCTCTATCCCTTAGGGTCTCTGGGCCCTAAGGGATGGAGAAGATGAGTACTATGGGGCTGATATTAACAAATTATTGTTAAAAGCCCTAAAAATAAACTAAATAAAAAAAAAACGACTTTACAGGCAACCAATTTTTTTTTCAAAGAGCTTACCAATGATACCTACATGATTGATGATCATACATCGGAATCCGCGGGGCACGAATGATTCAAGGTTATTTAGTGATGGGACAATGTATCCACAAATATCGAAAATCGATCGTTATTTTAGAATAATATGAAATAATGTCGATTATTAAAACTAAGAGTATTTCTATAGAAAATAAGATATAATAAACAAATTTTGTATTTACTTTGTAGGTACAATACAAATCTGTTCAAACCACAATATTAGTTTTATTAGTATGGAATAGAAAGAATTAGATTTTTTTTACCAACTTACACGTGTTACATCATAATGATATTGAAGACTTTTTTGTTACTGTTATGAAACTGAATCGATTAGGCTATAAAAATCTATTTTTTTATTTAAACACATAAAAAAATATTTTACATAAAAAAAAGGCCAAGGTCCAAAAAAATAGGTCTTACAAAATTAGTTCATAGTAAGCTAAGGGGGGTTCTGTATCGGAAATAGATCACTTTTGAAGAACAAAGAATTTTTTTTTCACAAAAATTTTTTTTTTAATGTTAAATGTAAAAAAAAATTTTTCTTAATCGTTTCGGTTTCATGCTAGGAACAAAAAAATCTTCCAACACGTATATCTCTTTCTTTCAGAAATTGTGAAAAACCACAATTTTAGTTTTATTAGTATGGAATAGAAAGAATTAAATTTTTTTTACCAACTTACACGTGTTACATCACTCATAATGGTCATGAAGACTTTTTTGTTACTGTTATGAAACTGAACCGATTAGGTTATAAAAATCAACCACCTATTTTTTTATTTAAATACCTACATAAAAAAAATTTTTACTTAAAAAAAGCCCAAGGTCCAAAAATTTTTATATAGGTTTTACTCCCTATATGATACAGAGGGGGGTCCCCTTAGCGTACTATGAACTAATTTTGAAAGACCTTATATAAATATGTATTATATTTACTTAATCGTTAACATAAAGTATACATGTTTATATAAGTACTGTAGGTATATAAGTATTCAGGTCTGAAATATGACATGAATAAAATACAATAAACAAATAAATATGAGTATCGATAACAGTGTCGATTGTTTATTGATCGCCGTAGTCAATCCCTAACAAGGTCGTATTCGTGCCCCGCGGATTCCGATGTCTGTAGATGATAGGCACCACTAAGCACCAATGCACATTCGGTAACATTTTATTTTATAATACCCACCAAAACAAAGCGACCATTATCCCGTCTAAAAATTGTCATATGATGGGGCATAGTTCAGTACTTAGGTGCTATTATAACAAAGAAAACAACAGCTGTCACTGTCAAGTCAACCTATGTATGCAAAAAACTTATGTATGCAAAAAAGATGTATGCAAAAAATAAAATGTATGCAAAAAAATGTATGCAAAAAAGATGGCGGACGGCGGAAGTTTGTCGCGTCGTCGTTGTAATTAAAAAAATATATTTTTGTGGTTCTCGCGGGCCGAGAATTTATACAACAGACGTTAAAGCTACAAAAGAAATGGCTGTATACTCTAATGAGTTTTGCCTGTTTCGGGAGGAAACGAATTAATCTAAAAAAAAAAAAAACAAGTCAACCTATCGAAATGTCAAAAAGAATCAAAACATTGCGGTGTTTTGCGAAAATTATGAACATTTTCGGCTCGCTGAAATGCTTATTACAAGGGTTTTAAAGGGAGTCGCCGTGGTAGGTCGAAGTATGAGGACATCTGCAATGCCCCACGTGAGATCGGAACGATTTCATCTTTCTGCCGGTACGTATTAGAAACGGTTGTTCGAGAAGTAGGTATCAAAATATCTTTGTAGTTACCTAAACTATTTAGGTAAGTAAACAATAATGAATGTGAGAATTGCATCATGTGACTGTTTGGAGAACTTGTAACAAGTTATATTTTAGAGAGATACCCGATTTACGGGAAATCAAATTTATTCTTGAAATTTTCGATACTAAATTTTGGACGGAAAGGAATACACACTGAAGACCTGCAGGAAAGTCATATGAATGGCTGAGAATCATGATTGCGGACGTGATGTTAGCCGTTTATATTAGGTTATTATTTATCAAATTTAAAGGTTATGTTTCATGTCGATGGTCACTCGCTTATTGTTGAGTCTATATAAAATATTTTTTGTTTACTTTCAGCGGTTCGGCACGGCGAGTATGAGTGGAATGACCCGAAATCAGAAGATGAGGTGTAAGTTAAATCTTGAAATGAAATGAGAGTTTATTTGTCGCCAGTTTAACAATGCACATATAACATAGTACATCGAACAATGGAGAGAAATTGGACCCAACTCAGCTGATGCAGTAGGGACAATGGTGTTGTCTGAATGACACTGATTTGCAGTTGGACCCACTTTGCCGAGAAGTACACAAATTTAAAGGCTAGACTAGACAAGGCGTCATACAAAAGAAAATTTAACAGAAAATATATAAAATAGCACGATTAATCTAACTAAACTAACCACAGCTAAAATAAAGAAACAATAATTTATTAACTTACACAATTACAAAAATAAAATTTTTACCTAGAGAGACATATTATCTGCTTTAAAAAAAGAAAAGAAAATATGTCGGGTCGCCTCTCCCCTCAAATTTCTTCTTCGTGTGTGTAATCGAACCGGATAGAACAAATTGTGACAAGTTCGAGCGCAGTCTAACTGCCTTAAGAATGATCAATAAACAATACAATACAATTCAAAATATGATTGGGGGAGGCGATGGCTGGCCCTGGCGTGATGCTCATGAACGGGTGGTATTTGCGGAGACTGGCCTGCTCCAATTGGCTCCAACGTTTTGTATCAATGGTTTACGCTTATAGGAAAAATGTTGTAAGTATTTGTTGTGATAAATTTTTAGAAATAGTGATGAGATGACTCGTACTATGTAGGCAGTGGCAAACATTTTTGTAAACGTAGACTAAGTGGACGTAAAAAAAAAGTATCCAGCGAAGTTTTTTGCCATTTCTTCTTCGCTGTGATAATCGAATTGGCAAAATGATAAATGTTAAATGTTAAAATATGACGAATCCCAGTGCAGTGTACTGTCTATGGATGTTGAATAAAGAATATGTTTACACAGAAAGAAAAGTTAAAGAAACTTACAAGGTAAAAAAAGACAATAAATTCACACTGTACTGTACACACACAGAACATAAAACACCCCCAGAATAAATACTAGTATTGTAGAAACTTCTATGTAGCAGGGTTTGTGTAAGCTGTTTGTGTCCAGTGTTTGCATTGCTATTGCCATCGGTTAGTGAATATTTTCCACCCTGAGACCCGATTATCTCAGGGCGCCGGGTCTTAGCCGGATCGCTTTCTTCAGTTTGGAGCAAGATGTCCCCCCCCCCCCCCCCCCCCAGAATACGAGAGGGGCAGCGCTCAGGGAGGGATTCTCCATTGGCTTTGCCGCCGGTACCCTCCTGGGGTAGTAGGTTTTTATTCTGGCTTGCGTCCATTTTGAATTTTGTGGGTTAAGTAATGTCAGTGAGCCTCTTTTCACTGCCAGTGGTCTCTTTGAAACCATTTCCTGTTTCTTACACCATTTCCCATTCCCCATTTCCAACCAACCTGTACTTCCAACAACCCGATCGAAATCAGCTCAGTTTAACAACTGGTGAAAGCCTCATGCTTTCATGAAAAAATTGTAATTGTTAATTGTGTAGGCTCCTTGATTGAACTCAGTGTTCCTACCCTGTCGGAGAGAAAAGTAGCAAATTAACTTTATAACCTCTAAAGCACAGACGTATTGTTGGGTCATTGAGCCTGTTTTATCGGTACTACTATGGCCGCTGCTCTGACGAACTTGCTTCCCTTATCCCTCCTCCTCCTGTTCGCCTACGCCAAACCCGCCATACTCACCCGGAACACCCCTTTGTAGTCGACAGAAGAGTTCTTCGAACTGCACGATTCTCTAAATCGTTTTTGTGCCGCACTGCAAAGGTGTGGAACGGGCTCCCAGGGAATATCTTCCCCCACTCCTACAATCCACGGATCTTCAAATCGCGGGTTAATAGCCTTTCCCCAGCAACATTAGTCCACCTCCAAGCCGGACTGGCACCTCCTCGGGGGTGAAATTGGCTGCGCCTGAGGTTGCGACCTCGGACATAGCCATCCAGTTCGGTAGCAATAAAAAAAAAAATAAAAAATAAAAACAGGAGAAAACAGTAAAACATTTTATTCAGAACATTACAGCTCAGTGTAGCGACACACCTGCCGAAGGTGCGGCGCCGAAAGTTCGGCTAAATACTAAATACGCTTGCAGTGATTTTTAATTAACCTATGGCACATCAGCCGAAATTACTTGGCGTTCGGCAACATATTAACAACAGGAAACCATTTCCTGTTGTTAATATGTATACCCATACCAACTTACAACTTTCTAGTACTAAAGGGTCTCTGAGCTAAGCCGCGGACAGACAGACGGACGGACATGGCGAAACTATAAGGGTTCCTTGTTGACTACGGAACCCTAAAAAATACAACCACAGATAGCTGTTGAAAAAACACATTACCCTCCTGTTGGCTTCGCCGTAGTCGGGTAAAAATTCACCTCACGCACACAACATACAATAAATTATGTAAAGATTTTCTACACTTTTTTGCTTGCTAAAATACCATTATTGTGCTTACAGTGTGAACGTAGTGTACATAGACAAGAACGGAAAGCGGACGAAGGTGCGAGGAAAAGTCGGAGATAATGCGATGTACTTAGCTCACCGATACGGCGTCGAGATGGAAGGTAACTTGGAAATCCTCTAGTCCAGTATAGCCAGCAATCGAGGGAAATCTCCGGTATGGCACCTACCTTCTCGAGAGGTGAAATTGGATGGTCGGAGCATGTGCTTTGGCCCCTCCGACTCAGCCACTACTCATACCGGATTAGAAAAAAAAAACTATATATTTTGTACTGATTCAAAATAAAATTATGTATTGTTTGTTTTTTATTTTTTTATAGATAGTTCGACACGTGGCGCTGTGCCACCCATAAGGCCGTTTTTAGTGTTGCGCTGGTAGCCACAGGTCGCACGCGCGCGTGTTGCCAAACTTAAATTTTGTAGGTACATTTTAGAGTGACGCGTGTACCACCGCGCTTGCACGCGGCGCGTAGCAAGATCGCACGCGCGAGCCCTCGCGCCTCGCCGGCGCCGACGCGCGCGAGCGCTACACGAGCCAATGCGTGCTTTTACTGTTGCGCTGGTGAAACGCGTCGCGGGTACATACGATGAACATCGATACAGAAAGAGTAATAATTGAGGTGCAGTTCAGACCCTTGCTGTGGGATGCAGCTAATGAGTTATACAAGAACTGAGTAATCTGGTTGCCACTAAAGGCTGACATGAATTCTTCTTCTTTAACGTCGTCGCTTTAATAATAAGTAGTACAGGAGAATCGTTAGCAATTTATTTCGCCTCATTGTACCGACGCGATTGCGTCACACGTCAGCCTCACACACGCCTCACACTAAAAACAACCAGCGACCGGCGCCAGGACGCTGGCACACGCGCGATGACCAGCGCGCGTGCGACCAGCAGCCACCAGCGCAACACTAAAAACGGCCTAAGGTGTCTATTAACAATGCCCATGAACGTATTCTAAGTGCACCTGAAACGCTGCGTCATTTTCTTGCCGCTTCCATTCTCTCAGATCATTTAGTTGATATTTAAATACTTGAATGTTGCATTTTAAAGTCTGTATACACTTTAAATATGCAGATTTTGACGAAACTTACACATAGAGGAAATCTCACTTGAGATTTGGCGAGGGGGGGAATTTGCTCACGTGATTAATGGATGCCCCCTTATAGTGTCAGTTTTCAGGGTCGCCTATATTAGATAGATAGATAGATAGAAAATGCTTTATTCCTCCAATAAACATTCAACAGTAATAGTACAGTAGAAAATTTACATAAGGTGCAAAGGCGGACTTATCCCTTAGATAGATTTCTTACAGTCAACCTTTGGATGTAGTAGCAAGAGTTTGCTAAACAAGATGTTATGACCTCTTGCAAGATTATATTGTTTAAAGAAGAACCGGAATACATTTGAGACTTAATTATTAGTCTATAGATACAATTATTAATCTAATATATAAAATTAATACAAACACATAAAAACAAACAAAAATATAGTAATATTATTATTTAAGAATTGAAAGTGTTTTTTCTTACAAATAAAACCTATATTAAATCACATAAAATATAAACCTATTAAATTTCAATTTCCTTTGTCAGCCTCGATAGCTCAGTGGTACGATCGGTCGACTGCCGGTCGGATCATAAGCACACCTGAGCGCGGTCAGTGGATGGATGGGTAACCGCTCGACCGTTGGAGGCTGACTGTGGTTCGGATTGCACGTAAAACTGTAGGTCCCTTCCCTTCTTACCTTACTAGGTGGTAGGGTTTAACCCCCCCGGGTTGATACCACTGCACTGATTGAAAGGTCGGTTGAAACGGCTATTTAAGTAGTTCATGTTTTCCGTCCAGTTCAGTGTAGCCGGCACGACTGAAGGGAAGCACTGACATGGCACCTAGCCCACCAAGGTGTTATGGGCTGACATCACGGATGTAGTAGGTGATGTAGCCAACCGAGTCAGTTTCCATAAAAAAAAAATTTTACTAACAATCTTAAACTAACTTAAAAATTTTAATCTAAACCTAAATATGTTCTAATAAGACGTAATTAGGTTGGATATGTTTTATTTATATTTTTTTACTGTATTTTATTTCTGCGGCCCTATAGGGCCGCAGAAATAAAACACTGAAATAAATTTATTGTTTTATGTACACCATTCTAGAAGATAGAATAGTTTGTTACCCTGATATGTATAATGTATTGCAGGAGCGTGTGAGGCTTCGCTCGCGTGCACGACGTGCCACGTGTACGTAGCTACGGACCACCAGCACCGGCTGCCGCAGGCTGATGAGAAGGAGGAGGACCTACTGGACATGGCACCTTTCCTGAGGGAAAACTCTCGCCTGGGTAACTTATACATTATGAATAATCTGTAGGAGCTGTTTAACGCGATACCGTTCTCCACGTCTACACAATGAACTATGAACTATGGAACTTGATTTAGATACATCAGCCCGGGGTGCATGTCTGAAATAAAATATACAAATAAATATATTCATTGTTATTGTGATTTTCTAATAAGTGAATTTGTACATTGTAATATTGAATTAAATATATGTATAATGAATATGATGTAAAAAAAAATAAATATATATATATATACAGGGTGTCCCAGAAACCGACGATAATCCTTTGACAGGAGATAGGGCTGCTAATTACCTCTCAGAATATCTAATTTTAGGTTTAGTAAAAATGGTTTAGTTTTTGAGATATTGTCATTTTTGTCAAAATCCAAAATTTTCTCCCTCAGCTAATTTTTTTCAATGCCACAAGTACAAATGTAACATTTTCTTAAATCTAGTGTTTATCAAATATTCCTGAAAAGTAAGGCTTTCACAAGGTATAATTAATTTTTTCATGTTTAATCCTGTTTAGCTTAAAAACGTCTTAAGAACCACATATTAAAATTTTTTTCAGCTTCATCCCTTGAGTTCGGCCCTTCCCGGTGAAAAAAAAAATAACTACACTAAAGTGGCATTATGCAACAAAAATATGCCCATCTAATGTAGTTTTTAAAATGGTACATGACTTACCGATTTGCCCAATAATTTATGAGATATTGTTATTTAACTGCAAAAGGACCACGGAATTTGATAACTGTTCTACCAACTACGAATTGGAATAAAATTGACACTTGAAGTAAATTGGTCTTTATTAACCTGTTATAGTAGATGTTCAAATTGTTTACCACCTGTACAAATGGTAGCTCGACATCTTCTCACAAATGCCCGGTTGATGCGTCGAGCAAGTACTCGATGCAAGTGCAGATACGTACACCTATACTATGTAAATAGTTTGTGTTTTCCGTTCAGTTGACTATAGCCGGCACGACCGAAGGGAAGTACTGACGTGGCACCAAGTTCACCCGGTGTTAGGGGCTGACATCACGGATGTTGTTTACATAAAAAAAAACATGAGCTACTGCCGTAATCCTTTCTTTGAGCTCTATAAATTTTTCCGCCGGTTTCCCGTAAACTTTTTCTTTTAAATAGCCCCAATAACAGGTTAATAAAGACCAATTTACTTCAAGTGTTTATTTTATTTTAATTCGTAGTTGGTAGAACAGTTATCAAATTCCGAGGTCCTTTTGCAGTTAAATAACAATATCTCATAAATTATTGGGCAAATCGGTAAGTGATGTACCATTTTAAAAACTACATTAGATGAGCGTATTTTTGTTGCATAATGCCACTTTAGCGTAGTAATTTTTTTTTTCACCACGAAGGGCCAAATTCAAGGGACGAAGCTGAAAAAAAATTAACATGTGGCTCTTAAGTCGTTTTTCAGCTAAGCAGGATTAAACATGAAAAAATAAATTATACCGTGTCAAAGCCTTACTTTTCAGAAATATTTGACAAAAACTAGATTTAAGAAAATGTTACATTTGTACTTGTGACATTTAAAAAAATGAGCTGAGGGAGAAATTTTTTGATTTTTACAAAAATGACAATATCTCAAAAACTAAGCCATTTTTACTAAACCTAAAATTAGATATTCTGAGAGGTAATTGGCAGGCCTATCAGCTGTCGAAGGATTATCGTCGGTTTCTGGGACACCCTGTATATATTGTTTGTTTTTGTATAATATTTTTAGTCTATATATTTATTATTGTTTATTGTTTATTTTATAATTTCATCTATAGGTAGGTAACCTACGCTTGGACATGTCGAAAATTCCGCCAGTTCTAAATTCAATGCGAAGAAGAACTGACAAACAAACTTCGCAAGTCACAATGTTTTGTTAATACCTTATAACTATTATATTATAGTAACTTACAAATAATTAACCCATACTACCGCTCACAAGAGCATTCATATTTACAGCATAAACATGAATACTGAAGAATCTGACCACACTGCCTATTTAAATTACCTATATCTGGTGTATAGTGCCATCGTCAATTTTGATACTTCATATTATATCAAGTCAAAAAATAAATAAAAATTAGTTTACATTTATTACAAAAAGATGTAATATAAAAAAAAAATTTAATGATACAAAGTGTATCCAAATGTCAAATTGTCAAAGTTTTTTGCTTGCCCATAAATTTTGATTTAACCATAAAATAGAAAAATAATGGTTCCAATGATAAACATTTTATAATCAGTACCTGGGCGACTGAGCTTCGCTCGGCGTCTACACCTATCTAAATAAACTAAAAAAAATAACATTATCTAAATACAAAATTTCATCCAAATCGTTAGAGCCGTTTCCGAGAAACCAATTATATATATATATACACATTACACCATAGACGGAACACCAGTGACTCCAGTGAACTCACAAAAGGATCTCGGTATTATCTTAACTAACAACCTCAAATGGGAAACGCACATAATCGAAATCGTGAAAAGGGCAAACTCTCTCCTCTACATGATAAGGAAAGCTTTCTCCTACATCACTATTCATTTATTCCTCAAGTTGTATAAAACTTATGTACGCCCACTGCTCGAATACGGCTACCAAATCTGGAGCCCCTACTTTCAAAAAGATATTTTCCTACTAGAGAGAGTACAGAAGCGGGCAACAAAGATGGTGGCCTCTATAAGAAACGTGTCATACGAGAACCGCCTAGAGGCGTTGGGCCTTACCACACTGGAAGAACGAAGGCACAGAGGTGATCTCATCGAAACTTACAAAATTTTATCAGAACGGTATGATGTGGCAGATCTCAAACTAATGTACACAATGAATACGAACAATCACTTACGTGGACACTCATTAAAACTAAACCGAACCTCAAGCAAATCAAACCCAAGAAAACACTTTATTGCCAACCGGGTAGTTGACTCGTGGAATAGACTCCCAGAGGAAGTGATTAGTGCTACTTCAGTGAACAGCTTCAAAAACAGACTGGACATGCATATAAAAAACCACAAACTTTAGAAGAAGGAAATAAAAAAAAAAAAAAAACAAAAAAATAAAAATAAATAAAAAAACAAAAAACAAAAACAAAAAAACAATCAAGTACACCACCATATTTACCAACTTCGATGTACACGCATCAGCTTTAAGCTGCTAGTGTATCTAAACAATAATAATAATAATATATATATATAGGTATATATATATACAAGTTTAGCTCACTTAAAGTAATAGGATTAAGTTAGTTAAATACTTCCTTCAAACTCTCGTAAAGGCTAAAACTATAAATAGGTAGTAATGACGGAAATACTTTTAACAAAAATGTCTTAACTTATGTCTGACGTGTAATTTTTTCCAGGCTGTCAAATAGTGCTAACAAAGGAACTGGAAGGAATCGAGCTAGAACTACCGAAGGCAACGAGGAATTTCTACGTCGACGGCCACAAGCCCACTCCGCATTAGCTTACCCTTTCTGTAATTATTATTCTACAGGACAGTTATCTGACAGCTGTCAGTTTAATGAAAAAAGTAGTGCTATACTATACACACATGAGAGAAGGAGAGGTTGGTTAGCTACCAATAGCACTCTGTATGGTAACACCATGTCGTTAAAACTTTTTTAATTTTCTTTTATGGAAACTGACATGGCCACATCACATCACCGACAACGTGTCAGCCCATAACACCTTGGTGAACTAACCTAACTTAACCGAACCATGTCAGTGCTTCCCGTTTGTCGTGCGGACTACTCTGAATTGAACGGAAACACTAACTAGCCGTTTCGACCGACTATTCATTCAGTGCGGTGGTCTAAAACGATGGTTAAAAGCTAACCCAACCCGGGCCGGTTAAGTTTTAACGTTTCATATTTTTACCCAACTCGATAGCTGTAAGAACAAAATGTTATTTTTGTTGTTGTTAGAATACACGTTTAAAAAACGCAAACTGTTATTTTTATTTCGAGTTGGATCACATTGGACAAGTTGATAAAGACGGAAAAATTTCGTGATACAAAATTTTTCGGCTTTACTCACAGTCGTCTCCGAGCTATGCGGCAAGACATTTCGGGCCAAACGTATAGCTCATCCTCATGAGCGCTCTGCATTGGGTTGGCAGAGAACGTTTGGTCTGAAACTTCGAGCCACATAGCTCGGAGACGACCGTGAGTAAAACCGAAAATTTTTGTAATAATGTTTAAGAACCACGATAATTTAAAAATCTGTATAAGTTGAAAAACTGTTTTGGAAATAGCGCCTATTATTTTAGAAGGATTTAGAATATGGCCACTATTTTAAAAGGGAACTAAATTATTTTGACAGCAGAGTTCTTCAAACGGCCACAAATCGTGCCGTATTGCAAAGGTGCGAGAAACGAGCGGAAGAGGGGAGTTTTGAGGGGGGGTGGTGCACGCACGTACAGCAACGTCGGCGGATCGCGATCGACTAATCTCAGTTGAGGCTGAATGGCTTCAACTCTGAACATGGCGCGCCGTCCGAGTGTACTATCTAGTAAAAAGTTACTGCTCCACCGCGCTTCCCTCGCACCTCAGTTATTGCGGCTTGATTTCTCTGAAACTTTCTTCGTAGCACATCCTCTAGTAATAAAAAAATGGAATGCATGTATCAGCTTTAAGCGAATAGACCTGTTATTGTGATAGTGGACCGGGAGGCGAGGCGCGCAACGCTCGTCGATATCACCGTGTCGCATGATGGTAACCTCGTCAGTAAGGAAGCAGAGAAGATGTTAAAGTATCTGGATCTGCAGCACGAGGTTACCAAAATGTGGCCTGTTGACTCGACGATCGTTGTGCCCATAGTCGTTTCGGCGCATGGGCTGATAGCGAAGAGCCTCGACGACCACCTTGAGAGGCTCTCGCTGAGTGCTTGGGTCGGAAGAAGAAGCCCTGCTCGACACTGCGCGCATAGTCCGGAGGTTTCTCTCGTTGGGACCCGACCATCGGTAGCCTGGGTTCGTCCCGCCGCCCGTGCTGGAAACTCCATTTGTTTTATAATAACTTTAGATGTAAGTTTTATATATTTTGAGCATAGTTATATGTAAAATTATTGTAAATATGTGTGGAAATAAATGAATAATGCATCTCGTATGGCAGGCATAATGTATTTCCAACTGGCATGAATAAACTAAATTAAATAAAACAAAACATAAAGAAGAACTGTTTAATCACAAAAAAGGCAACAGTAAATACTTAACACTTTTTTTATTACACATTTTCTACATCCTCCGAAACTAATGTAAGATATGAAGACACTACAATGCAATACATGCATTTCTCTAATCCCACAAATCACAATATCCTTTAGTTAGTATATTAGTACTAATATATATGTATTACCCATGCTATCTTTATAGTCTTAAAATATGTAGGCAATGAACTAAATAGTTTATCATACAATGTGTCACAAAACATTATTATGGTTGGTTATATTTAACCATTTACAATGTATGCATTTTTTACTTTTTTGCAACATTTTTACTTTCATAAATTTCAGAAAAAATATACCCCAAAAAAATTTATGTTTAGCACACTTAATTTTCAGTTTGTTATAGGACAACCTTTTTATCCATCATAACTACTTTTTTAAGCTAAGCGCAAACTGGCGCGATCAAGGCGATCACGGCGGTGGCGGTGGCGATCAGATAGGTTATATGCAATTGTGTGTGCAAGCGCACACTGGCGCGGTCGATCGCTGCACGCGTGCGGTCAGTGCGCGGTCCGATCGCGGCGGTGGCGGCGGTGGCGATCAGATCGCGCCTGCAGCATCTGATCGCTTGATAATCATAGGAACTGACGAAAGGATGGAGGAAATAATTATAAAGGAGGTCTACAATCACTCAATTCTATACAATACTGCTCACCCGGAATTTAAAAAAAGTAAAATTTAAAAAAGTAACAAAATTAAAAATTAAAAAAAAAGTAAAATTTCTTTCATTTTGTAGTTAAAAGTACGAAAATTACGCAACCACCGCGGCACCACCGCCGTCGAATCTGAACGCTCTGATCTGCGCGACTTTTGAACGCCACCGCCACCGCTATGACCGCCACCACTGCGCCAGTTTGCGCTTAGCTTTAGGGTTCCGTATCCGTCGTACGGGACCCTATTACTAAGCCTATTTTATGTTTTTTGCTGACATCGAAACTCCACCATAAGCAGATTAGGTGTTGTATGAAAAATCATGTTTGCCGGTTTGGCATGGCACCTAAGCGCGACTTCGCGATGGTGTATTGGCTGTGTACAGCTGTGTCTGATCGTGATCAGTGACTGTTGGGCACAGCCACACATGTCATTTATTAAAAAAAAAAAATTTTTATGTTAACCCTACCTGGAATTACATTAAATTAGTCTAATTTTGAATGCCTTCTGAACAGACTCGTAACGCCTTAAACTATTTGGAACTATTTTAATTACCCTAGCCAGTGCTTCCAGATACAATTCTATTGTGAATTTTTCTAAACACTGCCGATTAAGATATTTCGAATGATAATACCTATATTTATTGAGCTTTGGCATATAAGTATTCTTACATTTTTACATTATTCGAGCGCGAGTGAGCTTACTTTCATAGTTTTCTTGAAATTTTACAAATTTTAACTATCTATCAAGGGTTGGGAGGCATAACCAAACATTTGCTATAACATCTAGTGAAAAATAGCCAAAATAACAATTTATATTACGAGGGTGGGTCAATAAGTCCGTGACTTTTTGAATGAAACACAGGTTTTTGGATAAAATATCATTTTATTTTTCTACATAGTCTCCTTTGAGCTCTATACACTTTGTCCAACGTTTCTCCAATTTTTTTATCCCTTCCAAAAAATAAGATTTGTCGAGGTCATCAAAATAGGTGTTTTTTTGTGAGATGATTTCATCGTTGGAGTCAAATTTCTTTCCGCCGAGCCATTTATTCAGGTTTTGAAACAAGAAATAGTCACTCGGGGCTAAATCCGGAGAAAAGGGCAGATGAGGGAGCAATTCGTAGCCTAATTCATGGATTTTTGCAATGGAAACTGCACATGTGTGCACCCTTGCATTGTGGTCGATTGTGAGCAAATGCGGCACCCATCTTGCGGAAAGCTTTCTCATACCCAAGTGATCATTCAAAATTGAAACCACTGAGCCATGTGAGATGCCTATAACTTCCACAATCTTTCGCACTTTCAATATCCGATCGGCCAACACCATATCGTGAATTTTTTCAATTGTTTCGGGTGTAGAGACCTCAACTGGGCGTCCAGAACGTTCGGCATCTTCCGTGCTTGTACGGCCACAACGAAATTCAGTAAACCACTTTTTTACCATTGAAATTGATGGTGCAGAGTTCCCGTAGTATTTATCAAGCTTAGCCTTGGTTTGAGTGATGGTTTTTTTCCGCAAAAAATAATGCTTAATGTGCACACGAAATTCACTTTTTTCCATTTTCTCCTCAAATCGCACAGTAGTCTGCTATCAATGGCTGTCAAACACAAACTAAATGACGCAGCTTGTTCAAAGTTTGCCAGGAGTCAATTGACAGATGCCTGCTGACAGGAGCAGTGTTGCCCTTTCAGATAAGAGGCGGGAAATTAAAAAAGTCACGGACTTATTGACCCGCCCTCGTACAATGTTGTATGTCATGTTTATACATAAACATTTTTTATTATAATTTAAATGTCATTCTAGATGTAATTGTTTGTGTTTTACAAATAAGCATAAACATTCCCTTGCCACTTACTAGGTGGTAGGCTCAAATTGTACCCGACTGGGTTGATACCACCGTACTGGATGTAAGATGGCCGCATGGCAGCCTCGGTTGTGTTCTCCTCTAGTCCAGTATAGCCAGCAATCCAGGGAAGTCTTCGGTATGGAACCTACCTTCTCGGAGGTGATATTGGCTCGACTCAGCCACCCATACCGGATTACATAAAAAAAAAATACAGATTAGACATTTAAAACAAATTAACAATTTTCTTGATTGACACTGATTGCAATAGCATTAATTACTAATATTTAATTTTCGGACGATCATAACCAGTGATCGGCGTAGGAAGTGCCATTTGGGGTCAATGAACATGAATGATGATGTTTATATGGACATCCCCGGGATTCCGGGATTGATAATCACGGGATCCCGGGGCACCTAGTTCACCGGTGTTATGGGCTGACATCACGGATGTTGTAGTGTACCCAAAGGTGTCGGTTTCCATAAAAAAAAATTTTTTATTATAATAATTTGTGAAATTTGAAGATGATTAAATAAGGCTATTCTTTTTAAGTACCAGCCCCACACGCTACAATATCGGTGTTAGGTTACGGAATGACGCACGCCCGTCTCTCTTATCAATATTCGCGACCGTCTTGCGTTTAGTTCATAACTTTTTGCATCTATGATGCCAGGTGTAATCCATTATCCACATCTAATCTGTCCATGAGCAAATTTCACACATTATTAAAAACGTCGGGAAGGGTCGCCCTAGACGCACGTACCTGGACCAGATCGGGCATGTGCTCAAAAAGGGGCACGTGCGTAGTACCCGAAACAGACGAGCATGCATGAAGAACATTATGGGAGTGGAAGAGGCAGCAGAGGTGTGTCAGGATCGTGGCACGTGGAGATCCCTTGTCTCTGCCTACCGCACGGGGAAACAGGTGCGACGCTATGTATGTATACGTATATAAAAAATGTTATGGCTTCCATTGCGGTCTTTTTGCGCGCTATATGGCTCGAAGTTTGGGGCCAAACGTATGGCCCGCCTCCGTGAACACTCTGCCGGCGCGACTGTTAGAAACTGTCAGTTATCCGTCCGTCACGGATGACGAACATTGTAGCGGAGGCCAGCCCGCGTACAGTCGCGCGTAGAGATGCGGTGGAGCCTTCCTCGGTGGAGAGGCACAAGGAGCTGACGGTGTCCACTTGCGGTTGGCCGTATCCGATCGTGAGTAAAGCCGTCACATTTGTAATAATAATAAATCTGTAAGAGATGGTCATGGAGTAAGTTCCTTTGTTTTATGAGATACTGCGTTTGTAGACTCTATGTATACTAAAACTAAATTGACAATTTTTAGAAATTTTTTCTGTATGTATGTATGAATGTTCCTCCATAACTCTTAAACCGATCATCCGAATTCATTGAAATTTAGTACAAGCACATTGAACTAAACGCGACACAGGATAGGCTAAATAAAATTCACTTCCGGTTACGCTAATATGTGGCTCGCATACAACCGAATTGTTCCGTGCGCCGAAATAAAGGTACAGTAGCGGCCAGCGGGCTTACTTACTTCCTTCTTTTTAAATACGAATTTCATGCGAGCGAAGCCGCGGGCAATAGCTAGTTTGTTAAATAATGTTCAACAACCGCAGTAATTAAAAATCCCACATAATGTCGGAATGGGTAGAGTATAAATATTAATGTTGCCGAGAAGATATAACATGGAGTGGTTAAAACCGCCTGTTCCGGGAATTCTGTAAAATTCCCGGGAATTCCGGGATTTGAAAAATATTTTCTGGTAGTGATATAGTTAGTAACTTTTGACACTTTAGCATGCTGTAATGTATGAATACATTATTAAGTTACTAACTATATCACTACGAGGAATTTTTTTCAAATCCCGGAATTCCCGGGCATTTTTCAGAATTTCCGAAAGAGGCGGTTTTAACCTTATGTCTTCTAGCCAACATTCCGTAATTACTCTACCTACCCGATCCCTGCTAATTACGCACAGTAATGCTCAAGTGAATAAAAACTAAATACTATAAAATTTAATAATAGCCTTAAATTGCTTGAATATACGTTTATACGTACGTGCAACAAAAACATATTACATAATAAACAAGATAGTTTACTAGAACAAAAAGTATGTATACCCATGTTGGTGTGACACCAGTGTAAATGTCGAGATTAATAAGTGATGCCACGTTAGCTACGATCTAAAATGATACTATTAATTTAAGTGTGGCGCACACGGAGCGTATTTTGCGCCGTTGTGTATAGAGCGCAGTCACACAACTCAATTTACACGGTGCGATCTAGGCTCAAAGGTAGTACTACACCATTGTGGCTTGTCGCGGTCAGTCAGTCAGCGTGTCCACTGCTGGATATACGCCTCTCCAATTTTCCTCCAGTCCTCCCGGCCTTCAGCGGTACGGAAGCACTGCTTTCCGGCGATGTACTTGATGTCGTCGTCCCACCTGGCGGGTGGTCTTCCCACACTCCATTTTCCTGTCCACGGCCGCCAGTGTAGGACACGCTTACCCCAACGGTTGTCGTCTCTTCGGCTTACGTGCCCAGCCCATTGCCGCTTGAGCTTAGCCACCCGGTATCCAATATCGACTACTTTGGTGCGTCGGCGGATTGCCTCGTTACGCACCATATCACGTAGCGATATTAGATATAGCGTCGCGGTGTCTGGCTCATAGCCCACCCATATATTGTATGACTAGAGCTACACCATCGTGTTGTGGCGCAGGGTGTCGTGTCGCAGACCCGCCTATTTGGATCGACGCCAGAGCGCTACACCCTCTCCACCGTGTCTCTGGCGCACCACACCATGCCACAATGGTGTAGTTCTGCAAATCGCGCCTCAGTTGCCTCGCGGCCGCCGTGAAGCAGTGCCGGACTTGTGTTGTTCTTAAGTATAGGCCACTTGACTTTCGCCGCCCGCGCAAAACAACTTCACTATTTTAAACTAAATTGCTGAGATGAATTTACAATTTATTCCACACTCGAACAGTTCTGCGACGCTAAGGGTGATCACACACTATGCAGGCCGCAACGTACAACGGACCGTCTTGAGGTCTCAGTGCGGAGAATGGCCCACCCGCCTTCCCAAGGGGCTGGGCAGCAAACAACAACAACAACAACAAACAACACTATGCAGGCCGACACTCGTCGCATAGTCTATCATACTACATAGTCAGCCTACATATAACCTGGTTCTTTAAAGGGATTGAAAATGACGGCGCTCCTATTTGCATCTCGCTCGCACAGTATTGCCGTCTAAAGAAAATAAAGCAATTGTTCCATGAAAAAAAATTGCAAATACAGTAGAGCCCCTATAATCCGGTCCCCGAGTAGTCCGGTGATCCCTGTAATCCGGACAGCTGGCGGTCGGGGTCGACAAAGGGTGGGACGCGCGCGGGCGGCGCGCGCTGCCGGCCGCGTGATGCGTCCGCGCCCCGCGCGCGCCTTCTTGTCAGTATTGCTCAGCGATCGAGCGCGCATGCGTGTGTTTTGGCTACAGAGCGATTGAACCCGAGCGAACGAGTGCGACCGCGATTTGCGCGACGCGAAATAAATGTTCGTGACTTCTAAGTTGTGTGATGAATGTATTTAAGAATGGCGCCGTGTCGTCGACGACGACGTCGTTCTTGCTAACGAGTCTCACAAGAAATTTCCCACTTCAGAAGATGTGGCAGCATTGAACACTGCCTTAAAATGGGCTGAAGATTATGACTTAAGATAGTCATGATATCATGTTTCTTCGTCAACTTAGAGAGCAAGCTTTCGAAATGAAACTGGATAAGTGCAAGCAGAAAAATATTACAGACTTTTTTAAAACGAATTAACATATGTTGTACCTAACTTCATTGTAATAACGAGACTTACATTGAAAACATTATTTACATACTATAATCCGGACGCCTCGGTAATCCGCCATAGCCTGGTTTTTTACGTGTCCGGATTACAGAGGCTCTAATGTAAAACAATTTACAATGCAAAACAAATTAATAACGTAAATTCATAAGTTCACCCGGTGTTATGGCACTACCGTTGCAGCAGCCACCCACCCACGACGCTAAGCTCATACATGGAGAGAGCTTCGAAAACGTCACTGGAAGCATTCTACAGAATATGGATAGGTAGAGAGAGGGAGGTCGAGAGCGGGACTGGTGGTTTCCCCGCATCCTAGTCAACGCAGACTAGTTGACGAGGGCTTGATGCGAGCCGAAACGTGAAGCATGCGCGGGAAATTTAGAGTGTCCACTCGCTAGTCCCGACCTCGATTAACACCCTCGTCTACTGCCGATGGGCCCGGATATGTTCGGTGAAGCCATCGTAAGCTTAGTTCCACACCTTCTGACATCACGGATGTTGTAGATGATGTAGCCAACAGTGTCAGGATACATAAAAAAAATAAAAAATAAAATGGCACGCCGACTGTACAGCAGTAAAACGTCGCCATTTTCAATACCTTTCTTTAAATATCCAGGGTATACGGTGTGCGATTGCCTTAATTTTTGCCATCTGTACACTCACGCTCAGAAATGTTCACACATACACACACACCCTCATTCTCGCATACATGTTTCACTACCCCATCTTCTGCACTTTCATACTCAAATCCATGGACTGATCCATCGCGGCCAGCACCTTCCGCTTGCCCAGCAGCGAGAGGCTGCTTAATTTTTTCTGCACGTTCACGTCTTTAGCGAGAAATGTCTCTAGCAGCTTCATGCCGTGCGATTGTTCCAAGACAAAAATTTGCAAATAAAAAAATAAACAATGCAAAAAACAAAAAAAATATTATTGGCATGCCGATAGTACAGCTGTAAAACGCCACCATTTTCAATACCTACTTTTCTTTAAATAACCAGGTTATACCGTGTGTGACTGCCTTAATTTTTGCTATCTGTACACTCACGCTCAGTAATGTTCACACACTTACTCGCATACACGTTTCACTACCCCATCTTCTGCACTTTCATACTCAAATCCATGGACTGATCCATCGCGGCCAGCACCTTCCGCTTGCCCAGCAGCGAGAGGCTGCTCAATTTTTTCTGCGCGTTCACGTCTTTAGCGAGAAACGTCTCCAGCAGCTTCATGCCGTGCGAGACGGGAATCCTGTTGGCCGGCTGCCTCCGCGACGTGGACGGCTGGTCGGAGCGCCGCGGGGACGCGGCGGCGGGCTCGAGTCGCGGCTGCTTCGCTCTCGGCTCGCCGGCGTCCTCCTCCGAGATGCTCGGCAGGCGTATGACGGGCTTGCGCGGCTTCATGTTCTGTGTGGCTGCAAATAATTTCGAAAATGAAGAGAGTTGAGTTTTTTTTTTCTGCTATCCGGTATGGGTAAGCGGCGCGTGGCCGAGTGGTTTGGGCATCGGCTTCTCATGCGAGAGGTCCGAGGTTCGAATCCGGTCGGCGTGTACCAATGAGTTTTTTCTGAGGAAAAAATTTACGTGCATACCTATGTACACCTGCTGATTCACCGTTCGGAACCGGTGTAAAACTGTAGGTCCCTTCCCTTGCCCCTTACTAGGTGGTAGGCGCAAATTGTAACCGACTGGGTTGATACCACCGTACTGGATGTAAGATGGCCGCATAGCAGCCTCGGTTGTGTTCTCCTCTAGCCCAGTATAGCCAGCAATCCAGGGAAGTCTCCGGTATGGCACCTTCCTTCTCGGAGGTGGTATTGGCTGGTCGGAGCATGCGCTTTGGCCCCTCCGACTCAGCCACCCATACCGGATTACATAAAAAAAAAATGGTTGGGACGATTAGATTCCTGTCCAGGGTGTCATTGGTGACGTACCATGGGGCATCTACAATTAAGCGGAGCATTATTGACTGGAACAGCCAGCCTCGATAGCTCAGTGGTGCAGACAGTCGACTGTCGCTATTGGATGTTAAGCAACGCTGGGTGCGGTCAGTACTTGGATGGGTGACCGCCCGACCGTTGGTGGCTGACCGTGGTTCGGATTCCTCGTAAAACTGTAGGTCCCTTCCCTCCTAATCTTACTTGGTGGTAGGGTTCAACCCGCCCGGGTTGGTACCACCGCACTGAATGTAAGGTCGGTCGAAACGGCTATGTAAATAGTTCATGTTTTCCATCCAGTTCAGTGTAGCCGGCACAACCGAAGGGAAGCACTGACGTGGCACCTAGTTCACCCGGTGTTATAGGCTGACATTACGGATGTTGTAGGTGATGTAGCCAACCGTGTCAGTTTCCATAAAAAAAAATTGTAAATTTATGTTATCCGATATAGGTGGCTGAGTCGGAGGGGCCAAAGCACATGCTCTGACCAGCCAATATCACCTCCTAAACTTCCTAAACCTACTAAATATAAAAATGGAACGCACCTTTCCCCTGACTACTCTTGCCGGTGCCGATCGGCAGGTGCGACAGATCGAGTTTGATCTGACTGGCGAAGTTGCGACCCCCGGCCGCCGCCGCCGCCGCCGCACCGCCGGCCGCGCCTCCCACCGGCACCACAGCAGCGTCACCGCCGGACGTCGCTACACAGCCCATCCCATTCCATCAACAATTCCAAATCCTTTGCTGCTCCCAAAATTGAAGAAGGTTTAGTCCTATCTTTGGGCAGCTTATTGGCTCCAGGTTTCACAAATTTGACCTTCTGGAAGCCGCTACTGGTGGTTTGCCCTTTCCTGGTCCGTGCAATTGACAGGTTGATGGCCTCTCTGATGATTTGGAGGACTTTATCATGACGTTAGTAATACTGGCCTCGCTCAAGTAGTATTTTGCATCCGCATAACAAATGTTTGGCCGTGCCTACGGACTCCAGTACCGCGTGGGGCCGGCACGTAAAAAGAATAGCCCCACTGCATCTCTCCCCGTGCATGTCGTAATAGGTGACTAAGGGATAAGGGCAAGATGCCGTGCTAGAGGGCGACGGGCTCGCCAACTCTCACCTCGGCACGGTGGCTACATCACCTACACTACAACATCCGTGATGTCAGCCCATAATACCAGGTGAATTTGGTTCCATGTCAGTGCTTCCCTTCGGTCGTTCCGGCTACACTGAACTGGACGGAAAACACAAACTATTTACATAGCCGTTTCGACCGACGATGTTTCATTCAGTCCGGTCGGTGGTACCAACCCGGGCGGGTTGAACCCTACCACCGAGTAAGTAGGAAGGTAAGGAACTACAGTTTTACGTGGAATCCGATCCACGGTCAGCCTCCAACGGTCAACATGCATACATATATAGCATCACATCTGTTTCACAGTGGGGTAGGCAGAGACAGCGAATCTCCACGTGGTCTGCTGGCAGGGCGCCTCACGGAATGTGAATTTAGCTCTGTCGACTGCATCATTGGTCTCTCAGCACAGACACCCATGCTGGTTTTCATTTAAAAAAAAGTATGACTCACCCGCTATAGTTTTCCCGCCTACAGCCTGATTCGTGTGAGTCAGTTCGCTGTATTTGATGTCGCACTCATCCACGCGTTTCTTCAGCTCCGCTGAAAGCAACGACGATATTGTATTGTATTGTATTGTTTATTGATCATTCATATGGCAGTTAGACTGCTCTCGAACTTGTCACAATTTGTTCTATCCGGTTCGATTACACCCACGAAGAAGAACCGACAAGAAACTTCGCAGGGTATTTTTTAAACATATTTTTACAAGAATTTAGTGACTAGCCACATAATAACACCGCCCATAGTCTATCTAAAACACAGCTTGAGAGCAAGATTAACAATTTTGCTGAGAGTTCTGACTACAAAGACTTATTAATTAAGTGAATCAGGTGTAAAGAGCCTTTGTCAAACTTTGATACGCAATTTGTATCAACATAACTATGTTAGTATAGCTAGTATAGATAGCAAGTTTTAAATGTGTTTACTATCTTTCAACAAATAGGACAAAGGAATACTATCATTTTGTTCTGTCTTACGTTTTGTTTATAGACGTCCAGAAATACCAGCCTTCCGGCTATAAAATCCAGACGTCTATTCTTTATTCTTTATTCATCATTCGTATGGTAGTACACTACGCTTGAATTTGTCCTGTTTAGTTTTTACAATCCGGTTCGATTACACCCACAAAGAAGAGCCGGCAAGAAACTTCGCAGGGTTCTTTTTTAACGTCTTCAATTACAATACATTGTGACCAGCTACACAATAGACACTGCTTACAGTGTTAACATATAGTTTGAGAGCTAGAATAACTATAATTTAAGCTTGATAATTCTGACCACATAAAATCAAAAGTAAAAGTATAAATAAAATCAGGTGTATAGAGCCTTTGTCAGAAATTGTTGATACATATCGTATCAAGTCATGTCAATTATAAATATTCATACCACATTGTAGTACAATGTCAAAAAATAAATAAAATAAATAAATTAATTAATTTGATACCCCTGCACCCTTGCGAGTACAGTGATCATGTATGCCAGATCGAGGCCCCATAGCTGTACCGTTCTTCCGAAATAAATCCCATGGGAAACACAGACTGAAGCCTTTCCCTAGCCGATCCGAGCCACCACCCGTCCAACCCGAAGGAACCCCCGACCGAAGTCGAGAGCCGGGGGTGAAGCCATCACTGCCACTGGAGTCCAACAACAGCCTGTGCCCAGGGCCACAGCGTTTTTGTTCTAGCCGACAGCTTTTGTTTTCACCAGCTATGTATATGCGTGGAACTTACAACATCTTTGACTCGTGAGAAATCCAACCCACATCCACATATAAGTGTGTGTTGCATCGACATACCGATCTACAAATAGGACAATGTACCTCATGCTGAGACTCAGGAAGTGCCTGCTAAAGTTCCACAGAGGTCAACTGCGTATGGCGGTAGGACTTCTTACGGGTCATTGCCCACTCAACAGACACTTGTTTACAATAGGTGTCACCGACAGTCCCCTGTGCAGAGGCTGCATGGCGGAGGACGAATCAGCCACCCACGTGCTCCTGGAGTGCCCGGTGGTGGCAGAAGTACGACTGCAGTTTCTTGGGAACGTGGGAACTGCCCATGGAGTGTGGAAGCGTCCAAGAAGAGTGCTCCACTTCATGAAAGAGCTCGGGTGGCTGGAGTAACACCACCCGAGCGCCAACGTACAACGGACCGTCTTGAGGTCTCAGTGCGGAGAATGGCCCACCCGCCTTCCCAAGGGGCTGGGCAGCAAACAACAACAACAACAACAATGTACCTCATGAAGATAGCACAATCACCCAACTGCAGCACATGTGGGATAGAAGAGGACCTAACTCAATATACTGTCGGAATGCGCCCGGAACCGGGAACTGAGGTGGAAGCCATTGAGAGACTTAAGAACTGACAGACTCAACCTGATTTTAGGGTTCCGTATCTGGTACGGGACCCTCTTACTAAGCCTACGCCATCTGTCTGTCTGTCCGTCCGTCTGTCTGAGGGCTGCATCTCTTGAACCGTAATAGGTAGCCCGTTGAAATTTTCACAGAATATGTGTTATTATGCCCGATATAACAATAAATAACAAAAATAAGAAAAAGTAAAAAATTCTAATTCTACCGAAAAGATTATGAATAATTCTAACTAATCATGAATTTTAACTAATATGAAGCATTCATAAACCCGCCATAGATGGCGTGAGTGGCGCGACCATGACATGGCGATACGGAACCCTCGGTGCGCGAGTTCGACTCACACTTGGCTGGTTTTAGTACATGAAGCCTTGGGGCGAGCTCCTCCCAGTCTGAATCTATACAAAGTTTTTTTGTAAAGTCACAGGTATTGAATCGTGCTGAAGTAGAATAAAATATCAATGTAGTTAACTATGGGGCTGGCATAGCCAGGAATGGCTTAAACCTTAAACACAATAAAGAGGTGGCTTGCGGCTTTCATGCAGCACCATAGATGAAAGATGAAGAATTTTTTTATAGCTATGCGAAACATGATCTGTGTCAGCTACAGGCACGCCCCTTAGCGTACCATAAGCTCATTTTGTATGACCTTTATATCGTCACTCCAATTTCTCAGTGGGGTAGGCAGTGACAACGTTTTTTCACGCGCCACGGATCTTGACACACCTCTGCCGCCTCTTCCGCTCTCATAATGTTTTTCACAATGTTACGCCAACTGAGGATAATGTGACCGAACAGAACACTCACCGATTGCGGCGCCTTGCTCGTTCACTTTAGCCGTGAGCGCGCGAATGTTCTCACGCTGCCTCCCGGCGACGCGGCGATACATCATCATCTGGAAATACATAGAAAAACCGTAAATACGGGATAAAGCAGCGTACCTGAAGGACTCCAGTACCACTGCCACACAACCAACTCCCGAACGAACGACCTTCCGCCTCCGCTCAGAGAGATTACCAACTATGGTACCTTCAAATGGAAAATGGAAACTAAGAAAATATATATTTGCCCAGCAGTTAGACATGTAATATACTATACAAAATGTTGTTAGAAATTCAGGCCTTATGCCCCCAAAATTGTTAATTGGGCATGCAGACAGACAGACGGACGGACGAATGTATTGTGTATGTTGTGTTGTGTGCGTTTTATAACTGTGCTCTTACCTTCCTTATTATTCTTTTCTTCTGTTTACTGTGATTAGTTATAGGTTAGTTAGGGTTTAGTTATAGTTATAGTTATAGTTATAGGTTAGTTAGGGTTTAGTTATAGTTATAGGTTAGTTAGGGTTTATTAGTGTATTGCGTACCTGGGCCTGACTTAAAATCAGCGTCCCTCTCACCAGCTCCAGGGCTCGGTGGGGAGGGACCAGGGCTGTGTCAGGTCCAATTTTTCTTGTCTATCTATTTACTGTTCTATGTGTTATTTAAACTCTCGTGTGTGTGTTAAACAAGAAAAATAAAAGTTATTCATTCATTCATTCATTCATTCAACTGAAAAGTTGGATACACAAACGTATGTATCAACTACACATAGACAGATGGGCAGCGGGCAGCGGCTGCAGACAGGCGAGGGAGGCAATGGCGAAGACGGACCTCCGTCTCACCAAGACGCTGCTCCGAGAACGAGTCTGAACAAGAATCCAGCCGAGGCTGCTATGCGGCCATCTTGTCATGTCAGCCTCGGTAGCTCAGTGTTGCGGTCGGTCGACTGTTATTAAGCAACCCGGGGCGCGGTCAGCATTTGGATGGGTGACCGCTCGACCGTTGGAGGCTGACCGTGGTTCGGATTCCACGTTAAACTCTAGGCCCCTTCCCTTCTTACCTTACTAGGCGGTAAGATTTAGCCCGCCCGGGTTGGTACCACCGCAATGAACGAAACGTCGGTCGAAAGGGCTATGCAAAATAGATCGTGTTTTCCTTCCAGTTCAGTGTAGCCGGCGAGAAATGAAGGGAAGCACTGACATGGCACCTAGTTCACCCGGTGTTATGGGCTGACATCCGGATGTTGTAGGTGATGTAGACAACCGTGTCAGTTTCATAAAAAAAAAAAAATTATAAAAAAAATAAAAATTTAACCGGCCGACTAACCCGCTTGGTCATCTTGGTGTACTGCTGCGCGAGTATGATGGCGAGCCGCGCGTTAGCCGCGGTGCGCCGCTGCAGGCAGAACAGCGGCGTCGGCTGCCCCTCCAGCATCTCCACTGCAATACACTCTGCCACTCTATTCATTCCAGTTTTACAAATATAGGAAGGTGTGGATCTAAGCTTGCGATGGCTTCACCGAACATATCCGGGCCCATCGGCAGTTGAGGAGGGTGTTAATCGAGGTCGGGACTAGAGAGTGGCCACTCTAAGTTTCCCGCGCATGCTTCACGTTTCGGCTCGCATCAAGCCCTCGTCAGCTAGTCTGCGTTGACTAGGACGCGGGGAACCACCAGTCCCGCTCTCGACCTCCCTCTCTCTACCTATCCATATTCTGTAGGATGCTTCCAGTGACGTTTTCGAAGCTCTCTTCATGAATGAGCTTAGCGTCGATCTTGGCAGCCCTAGATTCTTGAAGAGACTGTAGAGCGACTTCGCTGGTAGCCCTCTTGCTCCGACTTCCACAGCGAAGAGATCAGTCTTGTATCCCGTACGGAAGCCTATTACTAAGCCTCCGTCTGTCTGTCTGTCTGTCCGAGGGCTGTATCTCTTGAACCGTAATATGCAGCCCGTTGAAATTTTCTCAGAATATGTGTTATTATAGCCGATATAACAACAAAATATAATAAAAATAAGAAAAAGTGAAAAATCCACAGGGATCCCCATAGAAGAAACCAAAAAAGTGTGCGCGCCATCTACCGAATAGATTATGAAGCATTTTAAATAATCATGACAAACCAATATGAAACATTTCATAACACACCATCTAGATGGTGTGAGTGGCGCTAGCCATGACATGGCGATACGAAACCTCGGCGCGGGAGTTCGACCCGCACTTGGCCGGTTTTTTAAAAAAGCTTGAAATAAAAGTAATAGTAAGTAATTTATTACAAGTTTACTTAATTAAAGGAGTCGGGGGACCGCTAAGTAAATAAAATATAAAAACCCAGAGCTGCGCGGGCATTTACTTAGCGGTCCACCGACTCCTTTAAGTTAACGGAAATTATTTTTTACTTTTTAAGGGTCGGAGTTTTAGAAATTTGTAATTTAACTTTTGTAAACCAATAGGGAAAATTTTGAAATAAACACTCACCAGAATGGACGGAATGCATATGATTATCCATCTGCCTCTGCGCCATGTTAGAATCAGGATTAAGTTTCTTCCTCAAGTCCGGACAGATCCTGTCATCGAAGTGCTCGATTGCCATGCTGGAGATGTCTCGGAGCTCTTGGAGCACCTCGTGGGCCCGCGGCGGTGTGTCGTTCTTGTCCACTATGTCCAGCACGCGTTTGATCTCGTCTATCACCTGAAATTTTACCCGGCCACTGTCGTTATACATTTCTAGGGTTCTGTAGGCAGCGACGACAGCAGGGACCCTCACAAAATCGGCCAGGCATCTGTCCGTGCGGCCATCCGTCTGTATGTCACATGCGCCGTCCGAGGTTATTACTTCAGGTACAAACTCAATAAATCGAAAAAAAAAGATTAAGCATTATAAAATCTTATTAAAGGGGGTTACTAGGCAAAAATCACATCATATTATCCTAACCATAGCCCTATTTCACGTGATTGAAGATTCAAGATATAATGTGAATACATTATTGTAATGTAATCTTCTACTAAATTTTCTTAAAAAATTAGTGGGCGAAAATTGGTAAAAACGTTAAAAACAAAAAGGGGGAGGGGGGAGGGGGGGGGGGGGGTGTTACCCCTTTAAGTAGTCTGAAACTATTTTGACTTGTTGAACTTACAAACTAATATACCGAAGTGTCACAACTCTAAAGTAAACAAGTACTGCCACCTAGTAGACCAGACAGTGCAAACGGGCAAAAGACTATCCCTGTCGGAGCAAGAGGACTACCAGCAAAGTCGCTCAACAGTTTCTTCAAGAACCTATGCCTGCCAAGATCGATACTAAGCTCGAGTTCAACACTAAAAGCTTTTTTTATTGTCAATTTTAGATTAGAAAAAATTCGGAAAAAATGTCAAGCGTGTTCTATTTTTCCTGGAGTTAAAAAAAAGTATGTGCTTCTAAGTGAATCTTTACTTGTTTTACATCGCTTCATGAGTAATTTCATTGGCATAATGTGCCAATAGAGTTAATTGATCTGACTTTATTATTTTACTAATAGTTGAGTTATGTCCTGGGCTGAATCCCCGCACGACCTTGACATAATGGAATTCGGGGATTTCATAATAAAGTTTGTGGAATCCAACAGGTTATAAAATATATGAATTCACCTTGCCGGGTATGAAGCAGCAGATCTTATTCTCAATGTACTTGGAGTAGGTCATGTTGAGCATAGAGATGCGGGTCTCGATCGCCGACAGGATGTCGCAGTGCCGCGACAGCCGGTGCAACCTGTAATGTTAAGCCTTGGATTTCTTGGGGGCATACGTGTCGCGGCAACGTTGCGTGGAAGATAGCCCAGCATTCACGTGCATGGAAATCGGAATGCTTGATTGCCATCCACATTTTATGCAAATCTAAATGCTGAATTGCCATTCACATTTTATAGCCTCGACAGCTCAGTGGTGCAGACAGTCAACTGTCGCTATTGATTGTTAAGCAACGCTGGGGCGGTCAGTACTTGGATGGGTGACCGCTCGACCGTTGGAGGCTGACCGTGGTTCGAATTCCACGTAAAACCTTCTTACCTTACTAGGTGGTAGGGTTCAACCCACCCGGGTTAGTACCACCGCACTGAATGAAACGTCGGTCGAAACGGCTATGTAAATAGTTTGTGTTTTCCGTCCAGTTCAGTGTAGCCGGCACGACCGAAGGGAAGCACATACATGGCACCTAGTTCAACCGGTGTTATGGGCTGACATCATGGATGTTGTAGGTGATGTAGGTAGCCAACCATGTCAGTTTCCATAAAAAAAAAATACAAATCTAAATGCTGAATTGCCATCCACATTTTTGATTAAAACTCAGACTCACCGGCGTTCACTCTCGCGTCGCGGCAGACGGGACTTGACGTTCTTGAGGCTGCCGGCGTGTCGCCTCTCTATCATGATGAAGCCGCGGTTCAGCAGCCGCTGGCACACCAGGTCCAGGTCTTTGCACACCTGCGTTATAAACACCTTACTCTGGACAGACATTCAACATTTTTACTTTTGATTTGACCAATTTTTTTTTATGTAATCCGGTATAGGTGGCTGATTTGGAGGGGCTAAAGCACATGGTCCGACCAGCCAATATCACCTCCGAGAAGGTAGGTGCCATACCGGAGACTTCCCTGGACTTTTGACTGGTTTTTTTTTTAAGAAGTAGTGTAAGTTTCATAACTGCAATAATTTGCTAATGTAGTTTACCCTGTTATTAATATTTTTTTAACACTTATACATAACACACACACACATTGTGCACATGTGTACAACGGCGCATTCCCTAGGACGCGGCTGATTTTCAGCATAGTGCGGGATCCAAGTGAAATTTAGGTAATTTCCGTGGGACATACCTCGGCCATACCAACTACTGGTATGTACGTGTTCGGGCTGTTCTCCTGAACACCATAAGTGCGGTAGTCACTTTCTAAAATAGTGGAGGGGATAGTTATGACGTCATAAAGATGGCGGCCGGGCCTGTCATTCTAGGCGGTATATCTCGATAGTTACTCGACCGATTTCCTTCATTAAGGTGTCAAAAAAAAGCTAATAGAATGAGGATTATTCGATCTCTTACTATAGTTTATGTTAAACTAATACGAAACTAAATATTTACAAAAAACCGACATTTCGGAAAAAATATTTTTTTTATTTTTAAAATAGCTCGGTAACCATCAGGATTTTGGAAATTTTGGTTATAATAAAACGCATAGCTATATTCAAGACGATTATAATGATCTTTAAATCATAATGATTGAGATATAAACAACGGAGCTACAGTCATTTAAGTGATCGTTGGTAGCGTCAAGCTGGCTGTAGCGGTCGGGCGCGCGGCGACGCACTATGGACAGCCCCCATACAAGCAACTGACAAAAATGGTTTTGGCAACATAGCACCTGGGGTAATGAGTTGGTTCGATAGGCCATGAAATGTACTTGTTTAATACGTACATATTTTAGATTTTAGTTGAATTTCCTCAGTTATATGACGCTTGAAAGTTGAACAAATTCTTTGCGTGAACATCCGCATATTAAAGGAGCGCATATATTTTATGTATATTTTCCTCAAAAATACTTAAGTAAACATATAGAAACCCATACATATTCGAAAAGCATTTTAGGTAACTGTGTTGGGTTTTTTAAAGATATCATTCCTTATTTAAAGCACTAACGAAAACGCGAAATTTATCTAAAACTATAATTAACTATATAATTTATAATTAAATCTTAAACTATATAATTTCATCTAAGCTTTCAAATGGTATCAGGGTCTGTCCGGGTGAATATTATAATGGTTTTATATAGCCAGTACACTGTTTATTTAGAATCAATAAACAACTTTCTGCAAAACTCTGCAAATTGGCACGAAAATTAAAAAAATATGCGCGCTGTTCGCACGCTCGGAGCGTTCGCGTGAATGATTTTTTTTAAATTTTATTTTATTATTTTTTTATGGAAACTGACACGGTTGGCTACACCTCCTACAACATCCGTGATGTCAGCCCATAACACCGTGTGAACTAGGTGCCATGTCAATTCTTCCCTTCATTTCATGTCGGCTACACTGAACTGGACGGAAAACACGAACTATTTACATAGCGGTTTCGACCGACGTTTCATTCAGTGCGGTGGTACCAACTCGGATGGGATAAGCCCTACCTAATAAAAAAAAATTTATAATCGGATAAGGTTTAGGGGGCGAGATAACATAAATGCCGAAAGACGATTTTGTATGGAGTATAGAGAAAGGTAACTTCCGTCTCGTCTTAACACCGACCGCACCACTGAGCTACCCAGGCTGATTTTAAATGATTTTATTTGAAAAGTTAACTTAAGAGTACTGATTTAAGAGACTGAATGTATAAATTATGCAAAGAAAATACACTACAACCTCAGCATTCTCACGGTAGGTATAGCTACTTCGTAACGGAAACAATTGCGGTTAAAACTATGATATGATTATATATGTACTTACACCAGGTGTGTTTTGTGTTATTTATGTTTTGCACACCATTTCTGAACCACAGAGTGTAAGGAGATATTACACACGCCACATTTTTTTCGTACGAATATAAGCCATTCTGTGAGGGTACATTTACACACTGTACTGCCTGAATATTCGTGCCAGATGAGTGCAGTGTAGTGTTTCTGAAACTATATGGCGTCTTTCAAGTATTCTAAAGGTGAGCTATCCACTGTGATTCTTGAAAAATGGAACCATATTATCTCAAGTGCAAAAAAATATATAAAGGAGCATTACATTTTGTCCGATCGACCTTGCAAGGACTACGCAATTTCATCAGAGAGTATACAAAATCGTAAAGCTGTGAAACTTTTTGGGGAATCTGGTTTGGACAACGTCTATCATTCATACGAGTACATTAAAGGAGTGAATTCAATTGGCGAAAAAGATGAAGCCTCCAATGTTAAAATAATACGTGTCGTACGCAACTCAATAAAACAAGAAAAACTGCAATGAAATTATCAAAGGAAATTCTGCAAATTTTTTTCAATTCAACGACGATGAAGCTTTAGTGTCTTTAGATCTGACTAAAGTGCAATAAAAATATTTGTGAAGCTGTTTATTGGAAAGGTACTCCATCGTCTTCCCTTCTTATAATAAAATTCAGGAAGCAAAAAACAGGTGCTATCCTGTAAGCGCATTTAATGCGTTTAATATTTAATGTTTAATTTTTTATTTATCACAATTATAGGTACGAAAATGTTTTTATTATTATATTATATATAAGTTGATACTTTATTGGTAAATGAACATAATAATTTTTTATCTTATTTTCATAGTTTAGAAATACATTATTTTATATTTTAGGATTTTTTTTTTATTAATAATAAATATTATTTGCAATCAAATGTTACTGTTTTTTGAAGATTAACTATTCAAGTAATACCATAAAAAAAATTGTCAAGGAAGGTATTCTAGTTTAGAAGATACAGATTTATGACCGAAAAGTGGCACTTTGGCCAATAGTGCGGCGAGAGGGACCGGACCGCGACCAATGTAGTATAGCACAGACATGGCCACGTTTCCAGTCATTATGAAGTAATTGGGGCAGAGTTCCGAACTGTAATATATGTATGTACAGAAACACACAGATTCACACTTTAGACCTTAACACATTACACTCCTCCTAACGTCGCCGTCGGGTAAAAAAACAGAATTGTCGAAAAAAATTATAAAATTTAGTACAGAAAGTCTTTACCAGCGGCGACTCCTCTCAGTTGGCGAGGTTGGCGCCGCCAAACCGAATAAAATGAATGACACCATTAATACAGAAGTATCAGGCTAAAATAAATGTGAAAAAATTTCGGAGTTATATTATTTATGTCATATAATCCACGATTAATAAGATAAAACGTCAATCCCGTACCCGTTACATAATTTGAAATTTCGCGCGCGTCAAACGCGGGCGACGACGAATGACGACACATCAAGGCATTCATTGGCCGGTTGGCTACATTTTGAAGCGCCATCGTATTCCATACAAGGCGGAAGCGACCGATGTCCCCCCCCGTCCCGCGCGGACCCGCTGATCAGCCTTTCGAGTTGGCGCAGCGGGGAGTGCATTTAGTGACGCGGTAGCGAGTAGAGCGAGCTAGCGAGCGAGCTAGTGTGTGTGTGTTGCGTGTGTGGGTGTGTGCGCGCTGCGTCCACACGACGAGTATTCTTGTGCTGTGCGAAGTGCGATGCGATGCGACTAGCGAGCTAGGCTAGGTGTGTTGTGTGCGCCATTGATGTATATTTAGAGATATGCCCATCCCATACATTACTCCCGAACAAATTTGTTCTCGACGAGAACTGCATAAATTGCAGATTTCACGGACAGCCGCTTCATACGGCGTGTGCAGCGCGTGTTGAGCGTAAGTCTTACTGTACCGAGTCTGTGGCGCAAAAGTGCGTGTGTTCAGCATGCCCGGTTGCTGTTACAAGTATTGTAACAGCTCAGATCGAAATTACGTAAAGAATGGCGTCTCCTTCCATCAGTAAGTATTTATTTTGCTGGTTTTTTTCTCAAATTTTATGTTAAACAGATTTTTGTATACGTAATTAATATAAAGAGCGAACGAGAAAGAGTAAAGCTGTGTTTTATGCAAGAGTAACAGTGACAAACGTTGTTGTTTGTTTCGCCTGAGCATGATAAGACGTGTTAAGAAGCCATGCTGACTTGTGTGACGTAGCTATCGCGTTCTCGTTCCCACCTGCCTACTGATCATAAGAGCGAGCGGAAATACGACAATCGCGCCGATGGGCGAGCGATGACAACTTTCTCGCTCACTCTTATCATCTGCAGGCAAGTGAGAACGCGACAGTAACGTCGTAGGGATCGCGTCACGTGACAGCATGGCGGTGTGTAAAATGCAAACACGAAAGTATCTCGTGGCAGGAGGCGCGGCGCGCTCCGATGCCCGCCGTTTACGGACATGAAACGACTATATGATGTAAGTGTGTGCTTGTGTGAGTATCACAATACTGTGTGTGAATGCACGCACACTTGTTAAGACGAAACGTAGTACAGGTTAAATCGCGCGACGTTCGATCTATAAAATTAGACATCAATGGTGTGCGTGTGTGTGTGCGCATTGGCTCGCGAGTTGATAGCTGCATATATTCCGTTATGTAGGTATGGACTTTGTATGGATGAATCCTGTGCAGTGTTGTTAAATTTAAAGTGATTTATTGGTAATTATAATGGCAAACTCCTACCGAGCTATCTACGGAGCACTCAAGGACAAGAGAGACTCAGTAATTTGGCACTCTTACATATCTGTGGAAAAGGAGTTGCTAAACAAAATTGAGGAAGAAAGAAGATTTTCACGATCGAGTCATCAAAAATTTCTTGTCTGTGTAACGAAGAGTGGACTTCATGTACAAATAAAATGTAACAATTCAAGCTTGTATGTCTGTCTCGTCGTCGTCGTGCCAGAGGAGACGTCGCTGTTGTCGGCTGCAACTCGACAGCTTTGACATAACCAGTAGGTACCTATCTACAGACAAATAAATCGTAAGTGAGCAAAATAAATCATTTAAACTAAATATTATAAACTATCTATATCGTAATCGTCTTTCAGTTTTTGAACTCATTGTGGTAGAAATAAATTAACGCGTATGTTAATTTATTATAAGTTATGAAATTATGAAAAAAAAATCCTTAGCCAGAGCCAACCCAATATTCAGGACCAGGAGTCGCCGCTGGTCTTTACATACCTTAGGTACTCAAAACTTACATACCTAGGTATCTTAACATATTTAAAGATATGTCCTAATTCAGAAACAAAAAAATTATATGAAAATCTCAATGGATGGATGGATGGTGATCTTCGGTATTGGTATATTTGCGGTCGGCCGAGTCAACAGTAGGTACTTACGTTACCGCGCTGAGCTTGACGCTACCAACGCTCACTTAAATGACTGTAGCTCCGTTGTTTATTACTCTATCGTTATGATTTAAAGTTCACTATGATCCTCTTGAATACAGCTATGCGCTTTATTATAACCTAAATTTCCAAAATCCTGATGGTTACCGAGCTATTTAAAAAATTAAAAAATATTTTTTTTCGAATTGTCAGTTTTTTGTAAATATTTAGTTTCGTATTAGTTCAACATAAACTATTGTAAGAGATCGAATAATCCTCATTCTATTAGCTTTTTTTTGACACCTTAATGAAGGAAATCGGTCGAGTAACTATCGAGATATACCGCCTAGAATGACAGGCCCGGCCGCCATCTTTATGACGTCATAACTACCCCCTCCACTATTTTAGAAAGTGACTACCGCACTTATGGTTTTCAGGAGAACAGCCCGAACACGTACATACCAGTTGTCGGTATGGCCGAGCTATGTCCCACAGAAAAAACCGTTATTTGAAGGCTTTTCAGAAATGGATCTTGTACTAGCATTATTGGTTAGCTTATAGAAAAATAACTAATGAAAATATTGGTAGGTAGGTATAGATTTTTTTAATAATAGGCAAATTTTTGTATTTTAGGATAATGAATAAAATAATTATATTTATATTCTTATTGATTTACCACAAGCGATACAAAAATGAAGGTTTAAAAAAAAAAAAATACATGCGAACGCTGTCGTAGCTCGCGGCGCACTGAGTAGCGGCACTTGAGAGTCGCCCTCCTGTCTCTCCCGCGCACCTCTTATAGATGAATTGTATATGTGTGTGTAGCTAAAACACTCAACTACAGTATTACACGAAACGCGGACCGCAAACAGTGCTCAGAATTTTAGAAAGAAGAGTGCAATATCTGATGACGGGTCACATTCGTGATCCGCAAGCTAGAGAAAACATACCATCACCAACACTGTTCGTGATCCGCTGTTAACGTGTTAAAAATGCAATCAAAATGTACATCTCATAAAAAAAAATATAGGAGCATAAAGGACCACAAAATACTGCTATTAGAAAAGACTTAGCCTGCGGAAATCAAAATTGGGGCCAACAATAAAATTTCACAAAAAAAAAAATTTGTTGTCTGTAAAGTCGGTTTACGGACGATAGTTTTACGTGATAACGTCATAAAGTGGTAAGACTACGCATGTCGTTTTTGTTACGTTTGTATTTCCGAAAATAATTCGTAGGTGGTTATAAAAAAAACTAAACACCCTAAAAAAATTGAAACACCGTAACATTGCTTAAAAAAAAAAAACAAAAAAAATTTGGAGGGATTCGAACCCATGGTCAAAAAATACAAATCCTACACTCTTACCACTGAGCCACGAAATCACAAACGACCAAACGAATATCGGATTCCCTTGGTTCGCTTTCGGCTTGGGCCGATTGTGCCTCTCTATCGCTTGTTACGCGCTCTCGCTTGCACACACAGGCTTAGATGGAACGTGACATTTTTTCGTGCGTGCAGCCGGTATTCATCAATTTATAAGACGTGACGTTATCACGTCAAAAATTCATACAAAATAAAAAAAAATTATTTTTTTAAGGCACCAAAACATTGGTTTAGAATATAAATGTATGTAAAAACAAGGGAAGTGGTATGGGTGAATGTTTTGGTGGTTTAAAAAAAAAATCATCTCTAAATTAACCCTAACCTAATGTTGAGACGGCGCATGTCGTTTTTACATAAATTCCTATTGAAAATAAATGTTTTGTGCATGTAAAAAAAAAATTAAAAATATCGAAAATAAATTTTGTATGAAATTTTTTTTTTTCAAAAATTTGTTTTCTCCGAAACTATGCATTTCCGCAGAATAAAAATTACATCTTTAGAATCGTAAAAGCCTAAACTACACGCCTATCATACCAGCTAATTGAAAGAAAGGTGTACATATTGGAAACCCCAGCCCCCTGCAGTTTTGCTTGTGTTATAGCTAGCCGTATTTAACGTATATAATAAAGAGTAGCCCATCCTCAAGTCACTCGTTCAATGTTCACAAAACTTTTGCAATGCAGAAACCATTTTGTTAAGTGAATATATTTTTTTTTTTTTTATTGAAACTGACATGGTTGGCTGCATCACCTACAACATCCATGATGTCAGCCCATAACACCGGGTGAACTTGGTGCCACGTCAGTGCTTCCCTTCGGTGGAATTTTTATGCATTCCATACTGACTACGGTCGGAAACGGGGTCTGCTTTTAATTTTATTGAGTTATATTTACGTAAACATAATTACAATTTTTAAAACATCCCTGTTTTAATCATTTGTATGCTTGCACTGAAAATGTAAGATGTTCCGAAAACTAAACCTTTTGCTAATGCTTTTCAGATGATTTCTAAATGCTTTGAAAGTGTGTAAAATTAAAATTAAAATATTTATCTATAGTTTTTTTATTTTAGTTTTGGAGGTACATAGGTGAAAAATAATAGTTTGTTTGACCTAATAATGAAGGGAGAGCAAAATAAATGTTTATTTTGAATATTATTATTAGGTACTTACTTTTGAAGTCAACGCCCTTTGTTCCAATACTAAAAATAGAGCCAAATCAATACATTGTTGCTTCAGTACTTACAATCCGAGCTCGTGCGATCTCATCGAAAGACAAGAACGACAAGATGTTCTCTATCATAAGAACAGGTAGCGAAAGGAGCTCCATAATGACTTCAGCCCCGTTCGATGCTACGCCGCACTATTTAACGCTAAGCCCGAGCCCAATGAATCTTCGGCAGTCCTATATGTAGCCATCCACTATATGCACGTGTATCCCCAACTTTTCACACGATTATCAGACCGTTTTCATTGAAATTACGGCTAAAGAACAGTTTTATTTATTTGAGAAAAATTGGCACGAAGGAAGAAATGACGTCCATCATTCTCGTGCATTCGAGATCGAGGTGCGTTCCAAAACACAAATAAATAGCAAAAGTCATCGTAATACCCGCACTTCACGCTCGGCGAGCGAAGAAGTCGAGCGTGTGGAGGGCCCGCTAGTGTCGACTCGTGTCCACTCGGAACTCGGAACTCGCCTCGCCTCGCTCGCCTGCGCTCGCTTCCCACCCATGGCGTTTTTTTTTGAGTGGCGAGTGGGGGTCTGGCACATGAAAGAACAAAGGAAGTCTGCCTGCGGGGATCAGCTGATTGTAAAGATTGTAAACAAATAGTATGGGTGAATGTTTTGGTGGTTTAAAAAAAAATAACCAGGGTTAATTTATATTAACCCTAACCTAATGTTGAGGCGGGCGCAATCAGCTGATCGCGCAGGCAGGCCAAAATCCACTTCCTTTGTTCTTTCATGTGCCGCTTGCGGCGAGTGGCGAGCGCGAGCGGCTGCCCTCCACACGCGCACGTATACGTCAGTTCAATGTGGTTTGCGCGCCGTTGCAGAGTGAGATGAGAACGTGATTCAAATTATTGGCATTGGTGAACGTGATTGGCATTGATCGAATATGGAAGAGGTGGACGTGAGTGGTCCAACGAGACCACTATGTATTTTTTAGAATGTTACCAAAGTGAGCCGGTCATTTGGAATCCCACACCTGGCTATATAGTAATATAAGCTGTATAGTAAGCATCTAAGCATAGTAAGCATCCATCATCTCCTTTTCTTCCAAGGTTTACGTTGTTTTTGTACAATAGGTATATACATAATTCTATTGAGCAATCACGCACAAAGTTGTTGTAGCAGCGACCAACTCAACCTCCATCTCCATCTTCGACGTTTTGGCGGCGACTGAGCTAGCTAGGCCAGCGTGTGGAGGGCTGCCGCTGGCCTAGCCACCCACCACTCGCCTCGCGCCTCGTGCGAGCGACTCGCCTCGCTAGTACTTCACTACAACGGGCGAACAATACGAACGCTGAGCAAACAATACACAATATTTTATTGCTCTCTGAACTCAAGGAAAGAATAGAGGAACAGTTGATTTTTTCTTTTCAATTTATTTAGTGTCAAATAAAAAATTTAGAAAGATGGCATCAATTTGAACGACCGAATTAGATCGAATGAATAAAAAGGCTGCGTTTATAATTGTGAAAAAGTGAGTGTCTGACAGCCGCAACAGTTAACATTTTGAAACGTAGCAAACATATATTTTAGTAGATAGTAATTTAGCTGCCTAATACCCAATGTTCGTTCAATACATTTTGGCGGGAATTACAACATTCTAGTAACGTTTTCGGGTCGGAAAACTTTTCTTTTGTGTAAATGTGTAAATAATGAAAATGCGTTTTTATCTTAAATTAGGTAGTTTATTACATACTTACAAAATCGAACAACAAATTGATTAGAAGAATAAAACTTATCACTAGGTATAAATAAGGCACTAATAATATCAACATTTTGGCTTAGTTACAATTATTATTGCACAAAACCCTTTTTACTACTTAAATTACATGAAATAAGGTACAGGTGAATACATATTTTTTAATAATGCTTTGTTCATACACAAGTTAAATTAATAATAAACTAATTCATTTGCAGAATGCGTACGTACGTTGATACTGAGGCCGTGTTAGTTATATAATTATAAAATTAGCTAGGTACATAAGTAAATATTTTACAAAATTATGTTTACACCAGAAGCAATAGTGTCGTATCTAAAGTTAGCTATACTTATATGCTCATACATAACTTATCAGTTTGAACGTAAAATTAAGCTATCCTCTGAGCAAACTAATTAAATGTTCTTACTTCTTATTTTGCGTAAGTATCCATTACCTTGCCCTATCTAACTTGAGCACCTACCTACTCGTATGAAAGTACCGCAACACCCTGGAGACAATTTCATTAACAATATTTTCACTTTTCAACTTTCTCATGTTATATACTCGTATATTTTTGTATGTACCGTGTGGGTTCGCTACTTAAAAAGAATAGTCCCACTGCATCTCTCCCCGTGCATGTCGTAAAAGGCGACTAAGGGATAAGGACAAGATGCTATGCTAAAGGGCGACAGGATCGCCACCTCTCACCTTGGCACGGTACTTCCACCGAGTCATGCAGCAGGTGGGTCTTCGTGCCTTACTTGCTGCTTGATCGATTTAATCTTGTTCGAATACTTTGCGAAACGTGGTGGTCGGTGTTGTGCTGTAATTTACCAGAGTTCTTGCAGCACAACACCGATTACTCTGCTTACCCTGATTGTCGGGATACAAAAGCGTGAGTTATGTATGTATGTACGTATGTATACCTGCTGAATGCAGTGATGACTGAATGTGAATTTATGTTAAATATTGTTAAAGTTGAATGTTCTATATGGCGCAATAAATATCTGAATAGTGAATATGAATCTAATCTTCAGCATACAAACTTGACATATTCAAGGTCATTGCCCCAGATGCAAAGTTCAATATCAGAAAGTGCAAATAAACTACTGAATGCCTAACTTAACTAGAAACTATATTAACATTTTACACTTATCTTTACGAGTGAATTGCACATACATAGCTCTTTGTAACAGTTTTAAAGCGAACCGGTACTTTCACTCAGTGATGATTACATAGCTTTCTTCAACATACTGAGTTGAAAATTTTAATATTAGTCCGCACCATATTTATAAAGATGATGTTACGTTCAGTTCGCGCCATTTTGCTCGCGACTGGCGTGCTGTGCTGTTGAGTCCTATGAATTTAGAATTTCGAATGTGTGCATTAGTTGATCTTGCTTAGTGATCGTGCGTGTGCATTTTAAATATTTTCTATGTTTTGATTTTTGTGTCAATGTAATCTTTAAATTGTGTGTTAATTGTTATATTTTTTAAGTATACAGCTTTTGGTGGGTTGTAAAACTGTTTTAATATTCATTTATTATTAATTAATTTAAACTATTGTTCTATTGTTTGTAAAATGGCCGATACGATGTAATAACCTAACCTAAGCATGCGTTCGTAGGAGCAACGCAATACAATTTGGTATTTGTTGGTATAATAAAATTGTATTAAGAATGAATAAATGTTTTGTGTTTTGTGTCTGTAGCATTATTTTTCATCGCTTCTTAAATGCCGTGTAGTTTACATTCACTTTTGCCTATCTTCAAACCCAGTTAATGACCTCAATCTATTTTACATCGTTTGCAACAAAAATATTTCTCAATCAATTTGGCATCCTCTATTATAGCTACCACAAATAGGTACTATGCGTGGTCATAAGACACGTGGGCATGGTAGCCCTCTGGACCGGCCCAATATTTGACATTTTGTAGTCGCCCATCCGGCAGTAGTACGTGGTATTGTCCCTTGGTTTGGTCTCCGTTTTTGGATTCGCGATGCCCAAAATCGTTTCCAGTATGATGGTCCCTTACTCTGTAGCCAAACTCGTAGTTGGCTGCGTAGTGCAACTGAAATAAAACAATCATCATAAGAAATGGAAACGCTGAAAAAATGGTAATATTAAAACGTGTTTTAATAATAATAAAAAAATAAAACAGGCTTAGTGAATGCAAATATTTTCATATTAAATGAAAACTTGTCACAAAGAATGCACTTTTTTACCCGACTGCGCGACGCAAAGGAGGGTAATTAATTATAGTAGGTGCCTAACTGAAAAGGAGGAATGATAAAGAAATTATAAACAATATTTTTCTAGACATCACATTCTCTGCGGAATAGGAATAAATTCTTGCATTTCTTGCTCCAAAAAAGTTTTCCGTTGATAGATACAACTTTTTTTCGTCTAAATACTGAGTTCACGAATGAAAAAAAAATTAAGGCCCCAAAGTGAACTAGAAAACATGCCATAATTACATCTTAGACACAACAAAATGATTAGTTTTAGGAAGTGTTTACAAAACCGCGCCATGAATGTGAATATTTCTAAGAGAAAGTGGGTAAAAGTTGGCTAATTTTAGTTAGGTAATCTTTTGGTATTCAAAGGAATGTTTACGTAACTCAGTGTGATGGATGTTACAAGGTTGTATGTGCGGGTGGGGGGTGTGGCAGGGAGGGGGTGGGTGTTACATATGTATAAGAATCTGAATAGAAATAAAATATTTTGTTTCGCAATGACTTTCAGCATTTTCTAGAAAACTCATCAGTTAAGTGCAGAAAAAAAACCGTTTAAACGCACTTAGATAAATAAATGTGAGTTTTTAAGTTTTTTTAAAATGTCAGAATTCATAGATTTTTGAATTAGTAAAATAAAACAATGCGATTTTTAAATAGCTTATTTATTAATGTACATCAATTAAATAAAAAATAACACGGAACAATAGGAAGGTAAAAATGTAGGTATAAAATGATATTTTTGTTAAAATCTTATTTCATAATAAGCTAATATCTGTGTGAGTACCTATATTGTTTGATTGGCGATAAAATCTAAAATCCTTTACACCATAATTTTTACACATCGATAAACCCCTTGGGGTCCTTGACACGAGTGGCTCTAAACCCACCATAGGCCACCAGCTTCACTCATATAATATTTATTTAGTAGCTTGCTTGACGCGAAAAATCGTTCTCTATTCCCAAGAAGATTCGCCCGACTACAAAAACGTTCATTGACTTAAGGAATATTATTTGAATAGGTTTAGCAACAGTAGATAAACTGTGTGCACATTTTGATACTAATGCGTTCGATTGGCTTCAGAAATACGGAAAACTGTAATACCGATACTTCTAATTATAAATCTGAGCAAGTAACTTATTCAACTTGAATAGTGAATCTACCAAAATTGTGATTATTCGTAATACAGTTTTTTTTTACATTCCGTAAATAAATACTGTTTTGTATGAATTCATTTGGTGGCGTCGTCAAACCTTATTTCATTCAAAATGAGGAAAGAGACTTCGTGAGGTATTTTTCATTGACTTATTATAATATACTAGCTTTTGCCCGCGGCTTCGCTCGCGTGAAATTCGTATTTAAAAAGAAGAAAGTACCTAAGTAATATATAAAGAAGGCCGAGCTGCGTTTCTGCGTTACCTTTATTTCGGCGCGCGGAACACCTCGGTTTGTATGAGAGCCACATCTTAGCGTAACCGAAACTGAAATTATATTTAGCCTATCCTCAATATCCTTGGCCTATCCTGTGTTACGTACAGTTAAATGTGCTTGTACTAAGTTTCATCTACATACAGAAAATATGTCTAAAAATCGTCAGTTTAGTTTTAGAGTCTACAAACGCAGTATCTCATGAAACAAAGTAACTTACTCCGTAATCTCTCCCTTATAGATTTATTATTTATTAATATAGATATTGATTGATGGTGATTGATTGCGATAAGCGAACCCAAAAAATATCCTCACTAAAGTGATGGAAAATAATGATGCTTACAATATTATTAATTTAAACCAGTCTCAAATTTAACTACATAGTATATGTATGTACTTATTTAAATTTACACACTGTTATTATTACACATATAAATTTCACACGCTGTATCCCGTCAATCGGGGTAAGCAGAGTAATCGATGTTGTGCTGCAAGTACTTCGTTAAATTACAGCACATCACCGACCACCACGTTTAGCAAAGTATTCGGACAAGATAACTATCAAGCAGCAAATAAGGCACGTAGGTACCTGCTGATTTTTTTTTTTATTCTTACCGAACTGGGTGGCTCTGCCTCAGGCGCAGCCAAATTTCACCTCCGAGGAGGTGCCAGTCCGGCTTGGAGGTGGACTAATGTTGCTGGGGAAAGGCTATTAACCCGCGATTTGAAGATCCGTGGATTGTAGGAGTGGGGGAAGATATTCCCTGGCAGCCCGTTCCACACCTTTGCAGTGCGACACAAGAACGATTTAGAGAATCGTGCAGTTCGAAGAACTCTTCTGTCGACTACAAACGTGTGTTCCGCGAGAGTATGGCGGGTTTGGCGAAGGCGAACAGGAGGAGGAGGGATAAGGGAAGCAAGTTCGTCAGAGCAGCGGCCATAGTAGTACCGATAAAACAGGCTCAATGACCCAACGATACGTCTGTGCTTTAGATGTTGAAGGTCCTTTGTGAGTACAGAGTCACCAATGAGGCGAATGGCTCGTCGCTGAATAGAATCCAAGGCTGAAAGAAGGTACTCAGGGGAACCCTCCCAAAGATGACTGCAATATTCCATCACCGGTCTTATTTGTGCTTTGTAGAGTGTAAGCAGTTGGACCGGCGTGAAAAAACGCCGACATCGGTAAAGGACCCCTAATTTTCGAGACGCTAGTTTTGCCTTGGACTCTATGAACGATCGAAACTCAACGTCCCTGGACACTTCCATACCCAGGACGCCCAGACTACCATCGTTCGGGACTTGGCTGCCCTGAAAAGTGGCTTGGAGAGGAAACGGATCAGCCTTAGTAGAGAAGGCACAAGCTTGCGTCTTGGCTACGTTGAAGTTGACCAAGTTCTTCTTCCCCCAAGAGGATACTTTTTCGAGAACCTGGTCAACCCGAGCAACAGTTTCGCGTCTCGCGTTTGCTGCTGAGGCCTCTCTACCCTTCCAGTCCTTGATGAACCCTTCGTGCACCGTGCTGTCGTCCGCGTAACAGTGTATTTCGCCGAGCGAGAGCATGTCGTTGATGAACAATAAAAACAGCGTAGGCGACAGCACGGATCCTTGTGGAACACCAGCATTGATTGAGTAGTCGGCTGAGCAGGCACCATCTAGGGTGACAAAGATCGACCGACCACTCAAAAAGCTGGAGATCCAAGTGCACAGTTTTGTAGGGACACCGTAGGCCGGAAGCTTGCTTAAGAGTCCCCTTAAGAGTGCATGGCTCGGTGGAAGCATCGTGCCAAGGTGAGAAGTGGCTAGCCTGTCGCCCTTCAACATGGCAACTTATCCTTATCCCTTAGTCACCTTTTACGAAATGCACAGGGAGAGATGGAGTGTGGGTTCTATCGCTTATTTCATGGGGAGAGCTCGGAGGAGTTGTTTAACGCGATCTCGCCATCCCCTTTCCACGTCCGCACCACGCGCACTGGGCAGGGATTGCATCCCTACACGTTGGACCTACCGCGGATGCGTACTAATCGGTTCTGCAGATCTTTCTGCTACAGAACCGGTAACCTCTGGAACGCTCTCCGTGCTCATATATTTCCCCCCTAGTACGGTCTCGGGTCCTTCAAGGGGGCGTGAAGGGGCACCTGTCAGGCCGGCATGGCGTTCTCAACCCCCGCATACGACCGAATGTTCATGGGCCTCGTTAGACACCTTATGGGTGGCTCGGCGCCATATGTCGCCACTTCCTTTTTTTTATGTAAGTAATCCGATATGGTTGGCTGAGTCGGAGGGGCCAAAGCACATGCTCCGACCAGCCAATATCTCCGAGAAGGTAGGTGCCATACCGGAGACTTACCTGAATATGGCTATACTGGACAAGAGGAGAACACAATCGAGGCTGCTATGCGGCCATCTTACATCCAGTACAGTAAGTGCGGTGGTACCAAACCAGCTGCAATTTGAGCCTACCACATAGTAAAAGGCAATCCTGCTGAAGAAGTGTTGACCATAGATAGATCAATGACAACTTTGGCAAATTAATAAACCGGCCAAGTGCGAGTCGAGCTCGCGCACCGAGGGTTCCATATCGCCATGCCATGGTTAGCGCCACTCACGCCATCTATGGCGTGTTATGAAATGCTTCATATTAGTTCAAATGCATGATTAGTTAAAATGCTTCATACTCTATTCGGTAGATGGCGCGCGCGCTTACACTTTTTGGTTTCTTCTATGGGTTTCCATTATTTTTTTACTTTTTCTTATTTATTTGTTGTTATATCGGCCATAATAAATAAAAATAACACATATTCTGTGAAAATTTTAACGGACTACTTATTACGGTTCAAGAGATACAGTCCTCGGACAGACGGACGGACGGACAGACAGACAGACAAACAGACAGACAGGCAGACGGCGTCCCGTACCGGATACGGAACCCTAATAACTAGACACCCGGCAAAGACCGCAAATAAACGCGTCATCTCGAAATGCCATTTCAGTGAGTGAGCGAGCGAGAGTGACAACCCGCTCAGAGGGCCTAGTCCGAGTTTACGTGACAGCTACGTAAGTAAACGTCAAATACCGATCGAATTAAGTTTTTATGTATGGAGCTCTCTAGTGGCGCCGCGGTGAGCGTATTGTGCTCCCATACATAAAAACTCAATTCGATCGGTATTTGACGTTTACGTAGCTGTGACGATAACTCGGACTAGCCCCCAGAACCCGCTAGCCTGTGCTGTAGCAGCGTTTCAGGGAAGTGTCTATTCGTAGGTATACCTGCATGCAGCAGGTATACCTACGAATAGCCCTGGCCCCTGCCGTAACCCGTGCCCTGACGTAACAAAAACGACATGCGCCGCCTCAACTTTAGGTTAGGGTTAAATTATTCGCGCATCTTCTGTAATTTAACCCTGGTTATTTTTTTTTACTTCCAAGTAAAAAAAAATAACCAGGGCGCCATCTATCGAATCGAAGATCCTTGTACTTTTTATACCGATAGAGATAGTGCAATATCGTACCGCTCAGAGGTCTGCGGGGGCCAAAGGTTTTTTTTAATTATTTTTTTATGTAATCCGTTATGGGTGGCTGAGTCGGAGGGGCCAAAGCACATGCTCTAACCAGCCAATATCATCTCCGAGAAGGTAGGTGCCATACCGGAGACTTCCCTGGATTGCTGGCTATACTGGACTAGAGGAGAACACAACCGAGGTTGCTTGCGGCCATCTTACATCCAGTACGGTGGTACCAACCCAGTCGGCTACAATTTGAGCCTACCACCTAGTAAGGGGCAAGGGAAGGGACCTACAGTTTTACACCGGTTCCGAACGGTGAAGCAGCGGGTGTAGGTATGCACGTAATTTTTTTCGTCAGAAAAAACTCATTGGTACACGCCGACCGGATTCGAACCTCGGACCTCCCGCATGAGAAGCCGATGCACGCGTTTTCTTTTCAGATAAAAAGTTATGCAACGCAACGCAAATGACGCCACCAAACGAACCTATGAACGCGAACGCGGTTCCCCATTATAGAGTGGGATTAGGACCCAATAAAGTGGGAACAACACTTTGTTCTACCTATGATAAAACATCATAGAGCATTAAAATTTTCAATAAAATTTTTTTTTTATAATTTTTAAACAAACTTATGAGATGTGGAAAGGGAAAAATTTAAGTACACGGAGTAGTATAGTAGGTGATTGAAAAATAGTAGCACAGTTTAATTTATTTGGTTGCATTTAGGAGAGTGTACATTATCGTTTAAGTGAACGCAGCTTTCCCTTCGACCTTGCCCTTGGCGATTTAGTTTCTTCAATAAAGTAGGTACCTATATCGTTTACGTGAGCGCAGCTCAGCCTTCGGCCTCGTCCTTAGTGACTTATTTTCTTCGAGAGAGTGAATTGGTTACCTATTTTGTGTATTCGAAGCAAATCGAACGCGTCAGTCAAAACGTGCAAATTTTTGCGATTTTACCACCTTTGCCTAAAATGTAGCTAACTGTTGGATGAGACACAACCGGAGGCTGTTGAAGCAAATATATTTGTGGAATTGTATGTACCTACTGCGTCTCCGATGCTACGGCGCGCCGGTAGTGGCTATTTTCGGAGGCAAGAACTGTAGACGGCCTCATTATATAGAAATAATAAATAATTTTTTACTTTAAGTACCTTTTACTTTTATTTTTACTGTTAAAACGGCCATTTATGTCATTCATTAATCAAGATCTTAGTAAGTACTATATAAGTACTATTATAAGTAGGTCAGATGTTTTATCTCACGAGCGCGGGTGAGCCATACTTGTAGTTGTTGTAATGCGTATAGACACGCGCTCCTGTGTGTATAGCGTTAGCGCAGGTAGCGCTCCCGAGCTTACGCAGACAAACACAGTGTGCATGTATAATTATTAATCAAATCACACATTTACACAGACAAGCGTGGCTCACCCACGCTCGTGAGATAAAACATCTGTACGTTTCCCCAATTAATTTCTTGGCACTATATAAGATTTAAATGCAACGATGAAGCACTCTTCACTTCTGTACTAAACTATGGATGCTTAAGAACAGATCAAGAGATCAGACCATTAATCTTATTTAACTTATGGTTAATTTTTCCATACTTATGCTTCCTTCCTCTATGAGGATAGCGTCTTTTGGGCCTGTAGCGCGGCTTTCCACGATGCTTGGGGCCATGGTGCTTCCCCTTATTCTTGTCAACGTGGTAGACATCTAAATGCTCTATGTTTAAGTTGTGATGACCGACAATATTCTTTAATTGTGATTCTGTTAGAATATAAACGGGCTCAATAGATTTCATAGGTACACCATAGACTGGCTTAATCGGTTTAGCAAGAGTAGTTGCAGGCAATCCGTAGGATGTCACAGGGATTCCATAGGATGTTGAAGGAATTTGAGGTACACCATAACTTGTAGCTGGTATACCATAGTTAGTCAACGGTGGAGCCCCATAGCCAGTAGCAGGGGGAGCACCGTAGTTTGAAGCTGGATACGGGCCGGGTTTAGGTTTTCGTACTTTTTGTCTATGGTAAGAAGACGGCTGTTGGTAAGAGCCAGGCGCGTATGAATCTAAATTACTATATTGAGAATATATTGAAGGTTCAAATGAATCGGGGACGTTTATATTAACCGTATAATCCTCGGAATATTCCGAATCGTCATATTCGTCATCGTCGTAATCAGTGAATGCTGGTTCTTTTCGATTACCCTGTAGTTGTGGGCGATAATTTTGGTCCTCTTCATAGTCTATATAATCTGCTGCTTCTCCAATGGAAGAAGTTAAAGAACCTCCGTTTAAACCGTAATTAAAAGTTACTGGGACGTTTAAATTAGGTCTGTTACGATAACGAAACCTAAGTGCCTCTGCATGAGTATCATTCCCATTTGACGCCATTTTGAAAGGAGTACTGTCATTAGAAGGATGAATTACATCAGGTTGAACGATGGGTTTAGCATCTGGTGTCAAAAATGGTTCTGAATGCAACTGATCACTTCTTTTGATAGTTCCCTTAGTCGCACACATATAAACGCTAAGAAACTCCTCAGTCACATGTCTTTTACTACGCTTTTGGTCACAATTAGAATTGCACAAATGGTTACTTACATTGTCCTCACTTCCACCTTCTGCGTTTAACGGATGGATTCCTTTCGCGTTGTGGTGAAGGTATCTGTCCCCTTCTTCCGCAAGATAGTGTACTCCAGCAGTATATGCTTCACCAGCTCCGTTCGCTTGAAGTGCTTTAATATGTTGAAGATATTGCTCTGCTAGATCATTTTGTTGGGCATACTCATTAGTTACATACTGGGGACCGTATTGAGCTATCTCTGGGTCCTTGACTTTTTGATGCCCGCTTACAGTTTGGCTTGCAACTTCAACCTTATAGTAATTATTTGTAGTAGTCGTGGGCTCCTTTGGTTCTTCTGTCGCGAGAACTGTTTGGATTCCATATGTCTTGAGTTTTGTGTGTTTGTTAGGATCGGCTACGTCTTCTACATGCTCCATTATTGGAGTATGGTCTTTGAGTACAACAGGTTGGATATTATGATGTCCATATGCAGCACCATAGGTGTACATATTTTGTTGGTCATACTCCTGTGCAGAAGATGCCTGCGGCGTATCTTTCGTGTAGAAGTACAGATCAATCGGCTGTTGTAGAGGAGATTGGACGCTTTCTTCGTTTATGTGAGAAGAGGGATGCAGAAGAGCGTTTAATCCTGAAAGTTGATCGTGTGGTGTCTTTGCCAGGAGAGAGTTTAGAGCTGTTAGCTCATGTGCAGATTTATACCCTTGCATTTGTAGGTATTGCTTAGGATAAATATGTTGAGTCTTACTAGGGATAGCTTCAGTGAACAATTGACTAGCATCGGGCGTTGGTTGGGCTTCTCCAGAAATTGTTAGTCCAATGTTACTGTGAGGTTTTATGGTGACTCCATGTTCTCCAGAGTACGGATTGGCTGCTACAAAGACAGAATGAGCTCTATCTGGGTTGGCATAACGCTGGTTTGTGTCAAGTTTTAGTATGTACATTGAGCCTTGAGACCTGTGATTCCTCATCTTTTCTTCATTGCTTCGGACGGCGTCATCCTTTGTAATTTTAATTACATCGGGTGTTGAAAAAATTCCAGGGTTTTTCATGCGTTGAGATCCAAGGTGTCTACTTTCAAGCCTTGAAGCTGGTCTGCTTTCTGATTTGATAGGTCTTAGAGGTTGTGACTTGATTGGTCTTAGAATTTGAGGCTTTGTATCTTGATTATCATTGCTAGGTTTTGGTGGCGATCTAACATGAAGTGCTTGTTGTTTTTCTAGATCTAGATGATGCTTCTCCTGGGAGTCTTGGTATGCTTTCATATAAGTATCAGGCTGTGGCGCTGTCTGATACCTAAGTAGTTGTGCTCTTTGTTGCCTGTTTCTTTCTGCTAAGAACATAGCTTGCTGATTCTGTGTGTGTATTCTTGCTTTTTGAGCTGCCACTAACTTGGAGTTGCCTGATAATGGGTTACCATATTCTATTATTACTGGACCATTGACGTATCTTGGTTTGTCTACGTCAGATCTTGACTGTTCATTGATGATCTCATGGACAGGTCTGGCGTAGACTTTCACTGCCATTGAGGAAGTTGAATCGAAGCATATAATTATAAGAAATGCTGTAGAGAGCGTGAGATGGTTTCTTCTCAGTCGGAACATCTTTGGTGATCTGGAACGAGAGAAAGAACTTGTGAATAAACCAAGATATCTACAAAGGAATTAAAGACAACTGGTAATATGCGCAATCGACCTACATAAACCAACCGGTTTTGTAGGTCGTTTATTCACGTAACCCGAAAAATTTTGAACCCCTCTCTTTCCATCTACTTTCTCCCAGTAGGTACAGCAAGGACTTTTTCAAAAGGGGCGCGATAACACTCCTGTCAAGTCGGAATGGCATTCCCAATTCACGCGCATCACATAATGCCCATTGGCATCGTAGGATATGTGCTCGTAGGTATAACGAAGCTACATCTCGAACTTTCATAGAAAAACTATTTTTTATTTATGTATATTATATATATGTTTACTTTTCAGACACAAGATCAATTTTCATAAATGATACAAATCACAAGTTACCAAATCTCCTGGCCAGCATATTATGCCTACCATCGAGAGGGACCGGCGCTGTCTCTCATTGTCACGGCCATACTAACATAGTTATGTTGATACAAATTACGTATCAAAGTTTGACAAAGGCTCTTTACACCAGATTCACTTAATTAATAAGTTTTTTTTTTTTTTTTTTTTTTTTATTGAAACTGACACGGTTGGCTACATCACCTACAACATCCGTGATGTCAGCCCATAACACCGGGTTGAACTTGGTGCCACGTCAGCGCTTCCCTTCAGTCGTGCCGGCTACACTGAACTGGACGGAAAACACAAACTATTTACATAGCCGTTTCGACCGACCTTTCATTCAGTGCGGTGGTACCAACCCGGGCAGGTTAAACCCTACCACCTAGTTATATAAGAAGGGAGTCACATCCCTTAGTAATTCTTTGTAGTCAGAACTCTCAGCAAAATTGTTAATCTTGCTCTCAAGCTGTGTTTTAGATAGTCTATGGGCGGTGTTATTATGTGGCTAGTCACTAAATTCTTGTAAAATTATGTTTAAAAAATACCCTGCGAAGTTTCTTGTCGGTTCTTCTTCGTGGGTGTAATCGAACCGGATAGAACAAATTGTGACAAGTTCGAGAGCAGTCTAACTGCCATATGAATGATCAATAAACAATACAATACAATACAATACAATACATACTTCAAACTGGAAGTTAGAATGTGACCCTTGTGTTACATTCTAATACGGACGGTACATGGCTCAGACCCGAACCCGATTTGAAGACCACCAATTTTTTTTTCTTTACATTGTATACGAGGCCATGCTCCGCCTCGTATTTCTCACAAACACCTACGAGGTGTCTAAGTCCCCTGTTCGAGAGACGCAGCAGCACGTAGCTGTCCGATACCATGGAATGCCAGCGTTCACTATTAGATTGGTTGGTGTACTAGAGTATAGTAACTGAGTATTTGGGTGACCTTACCCGGTATCCGGGTCACACCAAAGCTCTCCGAAAGCTTCTCGTGACAAATTGTATCAAATGCTTTGCATAAATCGAGGAAACAGGCGTACACTGAAGTGTGATTCGTCGATGTCAATTAGTAAGTTACAACTTGTATTAGAGAGAATAATCGCCATGTCCGTTGAAACGCCCTGCTGAAACCGAACTGGGTGTCGTCTACATTCATTATCGGCTGTAGTAACCTCTCGAATGTTTGGTCAATATGTTGGCTAGGGATAGTCTATAAATTAGCAACAACGGATACGTTGCCTGTCCGTTTATGCAATCTAATCGGTACCATTATTTTCATCGGAGTTTCCGGCAGGTGTGCATGCTCGACGTAGAAATTGTAAAACAAAGTTCAGTATTAACTGAATGAACACTCTGCCTAGCGTACATATAGCACGCTCTATACCGAGACCGTCGTCGCCGTCGCGTCATGAGTTCATGACCGATATACATTGCATTCCGGGCATGTTAAAACTCTACCATTTTGTAAGTTTTAACATGGAAGCGGGATTAAGGAGGTTACGACGCACTTAACAAATTAGAAGTGAGAAAGTGGTATACTCTAACGGTACCGAATGCACTGCTAATGTTAATCCATTGCTGGACATTATTCGCCTATCTAGATATCCAAATTGCTTTTCCTAGTCATCATATGTTTATTTCAGCTCACACAGAACTATCAGAGCACATACTCCCATTATGTCTTATGTTGTATTTTATTGCTAAGCCAAAACTATGAATAAATTTCTCATATTTCTTGCCAACATCATGCGTCTTGTTTTCTGCAACGGCTCCGGAAGAAGATCGTAAACTTTGCTGCAAATTAATTCCTGTTTCCACGTGTTGAGAGTCGAAAATGTAATATGCATGAGACCACAATGCGGACTCGCCGCTTTCGTAAATTTTTGCATACTGGATGATGCGATTGGCAAATGTTCGAAGTGAATACAAAGTTTTATGGTTTTTACCGTTGATAAAAAATGTTGTGTTAGCCTGAAAGTACAAATTTTAAGCGTCGTAAGAGCATCAAATTTTTTTTTCTTTATCGGTTGTTGAACCATATTAATACCGATTTCAATCAAAACTTAAAAAAAGGGAATGGCTCTATTGACTCTGGCGGTCACGAGTCAGGCAGGACTCGTGCTGGCGGTAGGTCAACCCGGATCGTGGCAGTTACTCGAGAGGCTAATTATTTTTAAGGTTTGTTTGTTTTGTTTTATTTAGGTAATTTAATTTGATAGGTACTTTTAATTTCTATTTTAAATTAAATTATAATTTGAATCAAATATATTTTCTAATAATACTTTTTGCCAAATCAGTGAGCCAAAATGGGGGAAAAAAACATTTATTTAAATATACTCGTAGGTAAGTGAAAATAAAAAAAAAAAAACATCCAGGTGAAGACGAACCATTTTGTTCCTTTTTTTAGGGTTTCGTAACCAGCGACGGCACGGATCCTTATAATATCGGTAAGGTGTCTATCCGTCCGTCCGTTCGATTGTCTGTCTGTCTGCCACAAAAAATTAATGAAGTATTTATAAGTAAGTAGTCCATTTAGTCCTTATGGCATGAAAACTATTTTGAAGTTTATATCCAGCGGTTTTTGAGAAAATCGCGGCGCTGCGTGCGCGTCACGTTGCGACCGCTCGATCGCTGCGCGCACTCGCTATGCGTGTAAGAAGGAAATAGCTACGTCCCCCTCTGTGTGCATATATATTTTGTAGAAAAAATTATGAATATAATTAATTACTCAACTGGTTTTCGAGATAATTGTTTTAATGTCTCCAAAAAGGACCCTAGAAAAAAAATTCTTTGAATACATTAATATTTGTAATTTAAATGTCAAACTACGGATTCTTCTTTATAAAGGATGTGTCAATAACATATATTTCTTTGAAGAAGTAATCATGTCTACTTTTTTAGATATTTAAATCGAAATATAGCGATTTCCAAAATTCACACGTATGTTATAGTATAGCCTTAACAGGCTCATTTTCAGAAAAAGTTCCAGGTTCAATGCGACCTAACAGGTCGCATTGAACCCGAACCCGAAACACGAGACGAATCAGATGACTATCCCAGCACAGCGCGCGATGCAGATAACCCCGCGGAACTTCAACCGAGGAGGTGTGTGTGTGAAATTAATACTCTTTACTTTCACTGCCAAGCAAGAGCCACGCGGCTGGAACCAGTCTTGGAGCAGCATGTACGTAGGAAATTAAGGTCTGCATGTTATCCAGATTCGAGATTGGGGAGTCACCATTAGAAATACAAAATACGAAGCGGCGGGTGGCCGAGTGGTTTGGGCATCGGCTTCTCATGCGAGAGGTCCGAGGTTCGAATCCGGCTGGCGTGTACCTACCAATGAGTTTTTTCTGACGAAAAAATTTACGTGCATACCTACACCTGCTACTCACCGTTCGGAACAGGTGTAAAACTGTAGGTCCCTTCCCTTGCCCCTTACTAGGTGGTAGGCTCAAATTGTAGCCGACTGAGTTGCTACCACCGTACTGGATGTAAGATGGCCGCATAGCAGCCTCGGTTGTGTTCTCCTCTAGTCCAGTATAGCCAGCAATCCAGGGAAGTCTCCGGTATGGCACCTATCTTCTCGGAGGTGATATTGGCTGGTCGGAGCATGTGCTTTGGCCCCTCCGACGCAGCCAACCATACCGGATTACATAACAAAAAAAATACTTAAAATAGGTTTCCGGAGAGTAAGTAACCTGAACCACAGAATACTTATACTGCGCGGGACGGATCTCGGCGTGTCGTCCCCGCAGCGGGCGACCCGCCACGCGAATACACTATACACGTACGGTGCGGGTGCGAGGGAGAACACTGACGAGCCGCTGCGGCGGCGACACGCCGAGATCCGCCCCGCGCATTATAATAGCCTGAACCTTCTAACAATGGGGGTCAATAGTTGAGGGCCTTTTTGTCCAGTTCGGCATGCGCCTCGGTGAGCGCGGTTTCGCCAGTAGTGGTGTTATTGGCTGTGTCTGATCTTCCGAATTATTATTTGTTACAACGTGATAGTTTTTTATAAAGAGAGTTTTTTTTATTTGAAAGGGGATAACCCTGAGGTGGTCCCATTTAAATCTGGTCAAGATCGGATTGGAAAGCGAGGCGTACATTAATAGCAAAAAATTACAAAAAATACCGGGAAATAAAAAACTATTTAAAAAAATATAAAACCGCCTTCAAAAATGTATGAAATAAAAAAAATCTAACCCTAGAGTTGAAGGCGGTGCTAAAGCAAGCAAAAATAACCGTCCGCCTTCGACTCTAGGGTTCGATTTTTTTTATTTCATACATTTTTGAAGGCGGTTTTTATATTTTTTTAAATAGTTTTTTTTCTAAAGTGGTGTGAGAAGGCTCCTGTCAGGTGACTCGTAGGTGTAACTTTGCCACATGTAACACTGTCTATAAAAAATCTAAGCATGGTTACAGGATAAGTAACCATACCAAGTGATACCGCCGAAGCGGGGATTCGCGGGAACAGTTTTTTTTATGGAAACTGACATGGTTGGCTACATCATCTACAATATTCGTGATGTCAGCCCATAACACCGGGTAAACTAGGTGCCATGTCAGTGCTTCGCTTCATTTCATGTCGGCTACACTGAACTGGACGGAAAACACGAACTATTTACATAGCCGTTTCGACAGACTTTTTGCTCAGTGCTTTGGTACCAACCCGGTCGGGATAAACCCTACCACCTAGTAAGATAAAAAGGGAAGGGACCTGCAGTTTAACGTGGAATCCGAACCACGGTCAGCCTCCAACGGTCGAGCGGTCACCCATCCAAGTACAGACCGCGCTCAGCATTGCTTTAACAAAAGTCGACTGACCGCACTACTGAGCTACCGAGACTGACGAATTTACAGTTTTAGTCGACTTCTACAGTTATTTGAAAATTATAAAAAATTTCAAATTCCTTTTCCGGATAGCGTGGTGATCCCGAAATGCATAAAGTCAGTGGCACTGGCACCTCAGGTGCTACGTAGAGAATAATGTCTTTGAGCGTTACTCAATAGCATTAGAAAATCTTTTATGTGCAATGATTAATTCAAGGTGCAATGTCGTTTGAATGAACGAATGGATTCTTCATTGCACTGAAAATTATTACGCAGACATAAGTCCGAGTATTAAATATAGATACTGATCCGTTTCCTATATTATTTCTCTATGGTTTCCTAGTTATACAGGTTATCACAATCAGTATTCTTGCAAAGAGTTTGTATTACGTCGCTGTAATACAAACTCTTTGTATTCTTGGTTATAGTTTATACTTTATACCATTATTGTTCGGCTCCATAAACGGAGAATTCTAAATGATAGTATTGGTAGAAACTTTGTGATTTTTAGGGTCCCGTACCGGATACGGAATATTACTAAGCCTACGCCGTCTGTCTGTCTGTCAGTCTGTCCGAGGGCTGTACCTCTTGAAGCGTATTAGGTAACTCGTTGAAATTTACACAGAATATGTCTTATAATCACCGATATAACAACAAATAAGAAAAACAAAAAAAATCACGGGGTCCCCATACAAGAAACTAAAAAGTGTATGCGCGCCATCTACCGAAAAGAGTATGAAGCATTTTAACTAATACATAGATGGCGTGAGTGGCGCTGATCAGGACATGGCGATACGGAACCCTCGGTGCGCGATTTCGACTCGCCCTTGGCCGGTTTTCTTTAAAATCAACCAACGACAATTATTTAACATAAATTTGATGAAATTTTTAATGATTTTAAATGGAACATTGCTTAAAACAACTGATTTACTCTTCGATTCGGGCGCAAGTACTCCGAGCACTTACCCACATCCTGCTAGAGGCAGTGGCGGATAAGGGTTTCGGAGGCCCCAAGCACAGTTGTCATGTAGGCCCTTTGTCGATTGGATTTTGAAGGTAGAAATTAGAAAATAAAACAAAGTTCATCAAAATTAACATTCCAAAATTATATTAGGTTATGTTCGGATAAGTTTACCAATTATTTAAGAAAAACAATTTTCTTGCCTTTTTCTGAAGGCCCACTTGCACCAACACGACTTTAAAGTTAAGTAGCGAGTTATGGATTTAAACGCGGTTCCCACAGTCAAAAGGTGCTAGCTTAAACTGGTTTAGCGAGTTAAACTGGTTTATATATTAAATTTGTGTTGGTGCAAGTGCGCCTAAGATTACGTCGTCGTTAAAATTGATCTGACGAAGTATGTCTGCCTTGTCTTGGCCAATTTTCGTTCTTTGTGAATTTTTTAATCTTTTCAGTTGCGAAAAGGATCATTCAGCAGAACAGTTTGCAATATGTAATATTTATGAAGTATGTCTCTGCAGAGGAGAGGAGGCCCCTAGAGACCAGGGGCCCCAAGCACGTGTTTGCTTAATCCGACACTGGCTAGAGGGGGGCAGCGCCGCCCCCCCCCCCCCCCCTGCCTGTACCTGGCTACGCTTTTGCAGTACCAGTATATCGAAAACACAGCTTGAGAGCAAGATTAATAATTTTACTGAGAGATCTGTCTACAAAGACTATTCCATTAATCAAGGTGTATCAGTTGTAATTAGCCTTTCTAAACTAAACTTATAATTTGGAGTAATAAAATATATAAACGGATGCTGTTCTCCAAATTGTTAGTCAATAACATAAAAGAAAGTAAATCCAGGGCAATTTCACAAAATAGCGTTACAAATTGCATCTCTGGCCTGTGCTACCAGTTTTTATAAATTACCATTTGAATATTATAGCCTTTCGTGTGATTTGACGATTTATTAAATTGCCAATCATTTTTCAACGGACGCAGTAAGCCGAGAATGACTTTGGAATAATTAATATATGTATGTATATATATTTTTTTTATGGAAACTGACACGGTTGGCTACATCACCTACACTACAACATCCCTGATGTCAGCCCATAACACCGGGTGAACTAGGTGCCATGCCAGTGCTTCCCCTCATTTCATGTCGGCTGCACTGAACTGGACGGAAAACACGAACTGTTTACATAGCCGTTTCGACCGATGTTTCGCTCAGTGCGGTGGTGCCAATCCGGCCGGGATAAACCCTACCACCTAGTAAGGTAAGAAGGGAAGGGACCTACAGTTTTAACGTGGAATCCGAACCGCGGTCAGCCTCCAACGGTCGAGCGGTCACCCATCCAAGTACTGATCGCGCTCAGCGTTGCTCAACAATCAATAGCGACAGTAGACTGTCTGAACCACTGAGCTATGGATCGAGGCTGACAATTCTAAAGTTGTTCACGTATTGTTCACAGAGGGTTCCGTAGTAATTTTCTTTGTGCACGCATAGCGATTTCGTGCAGCGATCATGCGGTCGCACCGTGTCTCTAGCGCCATACACAGTCCACTAGAATGTTATTTTTAAGCGACTTAAAAAAAGGAAGAGCTTCTCAACTTGACTGAATTTTGGTCGTACCGTATCTCCAGCGTCATACACAGTCTACTAGAATGTTATTTTTAAGCGACTTAAAAAAAGGAAGAGCTTCCCAATTTGACTGAATTTTGGTCGCACCGTGTCGCTAGTGCCATACACAGTCCACTAGAATTTTATTTTTAAGCGATTTCAAAAAAGGAGGAGGTTCCCAATATCACTGAATTTTGGTCGCTCCGTGTCTCTAGCGCCATACACAGTCGACTAGAATGTTATTTTTAAGCGACTTAAAAAGATCAGGAGGTTCTCAATTTGACTGAATTTTGGTCGCACCGTGTCTCTAGCGTCATACACAGTCCACTAGAACGTTATTTTTAAGCGACTTCAAAAATGGAGGATGTTCTCAATTTGACTGAATTTTTGTCGCACCGGTGTCTCTAGCGCCATACACAGTCCACTAGAATGTTATTTTTAAGCGACTTAAAAAAAGGAGGAGGTTCCCAATATCACTGAATTTTGGTCGCACCGTGTCTCTAGCGCCATACACAGTCCACTAGAATGTTATTTTTAAGCGACTTAAAAATATCAGGAGGTTCTCAATTTGACTGAATTTTGGTCGCACTGTGTCTCTAGCGTCATACACAGTCCACTAGAACGTTATTTTTAAGCGACTTCAAAAATGGAGGATGTTCTCAATTTGACTGAATTTTTGTCGCACCGGTGTCTCTAGCGCCATACACAGTCCACTAGAATGTTATTTTTAAGCGACTTAAAAAAAGGAGGAGGTTCCCAATATCACTGTATTTTGGTCGCACCGTGTCTCCAGCGCCATACAGAGTCCACTAGAATGTTATTTTTAAGCGACTTCAAAAAAGGAGGATGTTGTCAATTCCACTGAATTTTTTTGTGTGTATGTTAAGTGATACCTTCGCCAATTGTTGTGAACCGATTTAAATGATTCTTTCTTTATTTTTTTAATAAATAGATGAAAATATGCTTAAACTGTTAAAATAAATTTAACTAAATTAAAATAATTCAACTTTGATTATATTATTTTGCTTGCCTTTTTTTACTCCCGAGGTTGGTCCCATTTACACTTGGCGAAAATATTCCACCTCTAAGGGTGAAAAATTAAGGGGTGAATACCGCTTATTTGAATATCACTCACTTCCCGTTAAACGATTTTTAAATAAAACATATTTTTTTCTCAATAACCATTTAATATATGAATGCCCCTCAAAATAGTTTTCATGTCGTAAGAACTAAATTGATAACTTTATAATTTTTTTTTAGATTTATTGAGATTACATTCCGGTGTCACCCACCACGGACAGCAGCGCACGCGACGAACGGACGATGGACGGATGGACAGACACGACACCCGACAGATTTTATTAATCTAATCTACAGATGAACGGAAAACACTAGCTTTTGCAGACCTTCATTCAGTGCGGTGGTATCAATCCTGGACGGGGTAAATCTTACCACTTCAGACACAATCACAAAGGATGGAGATACTCCACCTTAACATGTCGATACCTCAGTTCCAAAGTGTAACAATTCCGAAATTTTGCAGTTTTGAGTTAAATATGAGAAATAGTGTAGAAAACGTATACCTACCAGTTCCAAAGAGTAACAACTAAAATAATAATTCCACCCACCATAATGTAATAATTCATTAAGATGACAAATATTTTAGTTCCACACTGTAACAACTTGGAAAAACCAGTGAAAACCCCTACAGATATTATTTATTTATTATGTATCTATTACTAGACTACACTTGAGCTAATTTAATGTTTGGCAATAACCGAGAATATCGTATAGAATTTCCAAAAAACGGACTTACTGTGTTTATTTTACTTTGCATCTGCATTAGTTTTCCTCATTATCTCGGAATAATGATTTCTTGAGTTATTTATTACACTTTGGAACTGAGGTATCGATGTGTAGGATCCCTCCGTCCGTGTAATGTGAACACAACAGTTACATAAATTCAACAGTATTAAAAGTCAGACTGCATAATTTAACGACTCGTAGAAAGTGTAAGTGAAAAAGTGTACATTCACAAATAGAACCCTTCCTAACTAGTACTTAATGTCATTCATAGTGTTTATTCAAGTGCGGAGAGAGCGGTTCACGGCTACAAGGTCCTACACAGATGTCTAGGCATAGATAGAACGGATTATAAGTGAAATGGTGAGAGAGCTTGTAAAGATCAGTTGGCATCATGTTGGCATAATTGGTTACGTGAATAAGATACTGATGCATCTGTGATCTTTCCGTCTGTCTGTCTGTACGCACGCGCATCATTACCAGGCGGAGGTAAAGCCGCGTCCATAATGAATGTGTCAGTCGGTCAGTTTTTGCATCTACTTCTGGACATACGAATGGTATATAATATTATTTTTTAGATTTAACAGACTTTAAAGAATTAATACAAATAACTAAAGAATTAGACCTACCTAACAAACAAATCCGTGGGCCTGTCCGTCTATTTACTGAATATTTTTGTTTGATTAATTAGCTCTACCAATCATACGATATGTTTAGTTTTACATTTTAATTTTAAGTATTTGCTTTGTGACAACTTACAATTTGTGGAAAATTATGTAAGTATTAGAAATCCTAATCCTAAAAAATAAAGCGAAGTTTCTATGGCGACCGACCGTGTAACGTTCAATTTATGAATATCCTTATAACTTGATAACTAATTTATCAATTTACATACGGTATTCACTGTTACATTATGTCACTTTTAAAGATGGTTTTAGAATATACATAACGCTAAGTTATCGGCGGCCTGAGCTGTGAGCTAAAAGTCACGCGAAGCAAAAAACTAGTATCATCATCATCATCATCAGCCTGTATCGGTCCACTGCTGGACATATGCCTCTCCCAAGGCACGCCACCACACGCGGTCTTCCGCTCTTCTCATCCATTCACTCCCGGCTACCTTTATAGAAATAAAAAACTAGTATACTTACAATAAAAGAAAGAACATAAAGAACGTAAACACGGACAGCGCGTGTGACCGACGGACATAAATAAATCTTATTCTAAATAATGAGACAACGCACAATGGATTGTAAGTGAAATGTGGAAGAGCTCGTAAAGTTCAGAGTTGAAATAATTCGTTACGTGATTATGTTGTTATCTGTGCGCCGTACGCGCATCATTACCAGGCGGAGGTAAAGCCGCGGCTATACAGACGCTCGCTACTCCTATATTATTATAAAATTAAAACAGAACAAAAAATGCAATTGAGAGTAGTAGACAGACGAGAGACAGACACATCTCTTGTCTGTCTAATACTCTCAAGTCTCAGGAAGGTTGTCGATAATTTAGGTTATTAAGTCATACAATTATCGACAAACTTTCGACCGAAAGTTCACGTCCCTTCTTAGGAATACAGACAGTTTTGCTTATTTCCCACGCCTCATAACTTCTTGGTGGCACTATACTTATGTATGCGCCGCTAGTTTAAATGCGCGAATTGGGGTGACAACAGCACTAACAAACACTAGATATTAAACACACGGGCAAAGCTCACATGCCGAATTAGCAATAGGTATTTTTTTTAATCCACACTTCCCTAGAGCAAAACTGCGGACAAAAGATTAACATAATGTGTGAAATAAAAGTGTTTCTATCCTATTCTGTTCTACTAATATTCTGCATTCAGTGTGACCGCACCCTAACCTGTCTGTCAAACGGAACAAAGCAACTTGATTACTGCCGCACTTTCATTCATGTTCTGTTTCCTCGTTCCGACATTAATATTCTTTCTCATGAAATATTACGTCAAGGTCGTTATCTCATTTTCTAACGAGAACGCAATTGTTTATTTCCTTCAAGTATGAATAAAAAAAATTTAGGGTTCAATACGAGACACTAGAAATGACCTTGACCACTTTTTTTTCAAAGGGGAGCCCCTGAAAACCAGCTTCGCTTTCCTAACCAGCGAATCAGCTGAGTTTGCTCCCTTTTCGTCACCATTTGTATGATTAAAGGAGCGTACTCGAGTATAAAAGTTCGAGCAACAACAACAAATATTTACCCCGTGAACAAATATTCACCCCGCGAACAAATATTCACCCCGCGAACAAATATTCACCCCGCGAACAAATATTCACCCCGCGAACAAATATTCACCCCGCGAACAAATATTCACCCCGCGAACAAATATTCACCCCGCGAACAAATAATCACCCCGCGAATAAATATTCACCCCGCGAACAAATATTCACCCCGCGAACAAATATTCACCCCGCGAACAAATATTCACCCCGCGAACAAATATTCACCCCGCGAACAAATATTCACCCCGCGAGCAAATATTTACCCCGCGAACAAATAATCACCCCGCGAACAAACATTCACCCCGCGAACAAATATTCACCCCGCGAACAAATATTCACCCCGCGAACAAATATTCACCCCGCGAACAAATAATCACCCCGCGAACAAATATTCACCCCGCGATCAAATATTCACCCCGCGAACAAATATTCACCCCGCGAACAAATATTCACCCCGCGAACAAATATTCACCCCGCGAACAAATATTCACCCCGCGAACAAATATTTACCCCGCGAACAAATATTCACCCCGCGAACAAATATTCACCCCGCGAACAAATATTCACCCCGCGAACAAATATTCACCCCGCGAACAAATATTCACCCCGCGAACAAATATTAGCGGCAAGAATTCTATCTCGCCACTCGATTCCCAAATTTTACCCAAATTTACTGTATCCCGACAATCGGGGTAAGCAGAGTAATTTGGTGTTGCAAATACTCTTGTAAATTACAGCAAATTAAATGCCACGACCGCGGCGGCGGCGGCCGCCTCGTCAGACATTTTCACGAGTAATGAATGAACGTTCGCGCCAAACAAAAACAAACAAAATGTTCGCGGCGCGAATGTTTCCGTTTTGTTTCGTTTAAAAATATGTGACTAATAAATAATTTTTCTATTTCTATTCCTTTTTCTACCCTCCAAACTCATCTATAAGATTAAAGTACATATAAAAAAAGTAAATGAGTTAGTAGGTATATCTATAAATGTTTGTACTATAATCCACTATATATTGTACAAAAAAGTAATACTAATAACTAAAGAAATAAACCTACCTAACAAACATTAAAATAACTATCAAAAGGGGCATTTTCAAATGTTCCTAGAACACTTGCTGCATTACCCCGCTGGATGGCAAGGCTTACCCTTTGAATGAAGTAGGCCCTTGATTGCGGGACGCCAGTTGCGTCCACCAGCAGAGGCCAATTGTACAAAAGAGAAACAAATATATAAATTATTAGGCTAATTACAAAATAAAATATAAACCTATAACGTAATAATGTTTGTACTTGTACAATAGTCTCAAAAAGCTTATAAAAGAAACTAAATCAAAATCAAAATCTTTATTGTTTTTTTTGCAGCTGTTTTACAGTTTCTTCCATTACGGGTTTTTAGAATATGCAAAATGCCTGAATGGGCGTACAATACAGCCTTCACACGCATAGAGCCATGCAAGGCTGGTTTTACAAAAAAAAAATGTACAATGTATCCATAAAAAAAAAATATTAATTACAATACACGATAACCTATTCAAAAATTTTCACAAATTCGTTCACTTTATAAAAGCATTGCTCTAGTAACCATTTAAATAGAGCATTTTTAAATTGTTTGAGTTCAGTAATTTTATTTATTTCCTTTGGAATATTATTACACAATTTAACTTTTTTTTTTTTTTTTTATGGAAACTGACACGGTTGGCTACATCACCTACAACATCCGTGATGTCAGCCCATAACACCGGATGAACTTGGTGCCACGTCAGTGCTTCCCTTCGGTCGTGCCGGCTACACTGAACTGGACGGAAAACACAAACTATTTACATAGCCGTTTCGACCGGCCTTTCATTCAGTGCGGTGGTATCAACCCGGGCGGGTTAAACCCTACCACCTAGTAATATAAGAAGGGAGTCATATCCCTTAGTCGCCTTTTACGACATGCACGGGGATGCTGCCATGTAATATATACTGTTGCGATATTGTGTAGTTCTTGGTTTTGTATTTATTAGTTTATTTTGCTGTCTGGTATTATGGCTGTGCAATTCCTTCATTGGCTTAAAATATTCTGAGTGAGTTCTAACAAATACACACGTTTCATATATGTACATGGACGGTACTGTTAATATCTTTAATTTTTTAAATAGCGGTTTGCAGCTTTCTTTCTGATTTACTTGGCAAATTCCACCTCTTTTAAATTTGGAAATTCCACTTGGCAAAAGGCCACCCACTCAGAGATCCTTGCAAGGACTACCGCCGCCGCGCCTCCCCTTACTAGGTCAACGGTGCAACAGTTGACAACTTTCAAATTATTTAAATTATTAAACGAACCGGTTTAAACTAGAAATCTATTTAGCTTAACTGTTTCCATAGTTAGTACTACGTGTACTGCTTTTACTTCACTGAAAATACGAGCTGGTAGCAAGTGTGGTCGAAATGACCTTTTGTTTATGATAAGGTTAGCCAATCATACATTTGTACGCATGTGTGTGTCTCTTCTGATGCAGTATTAGTTAGTTAGCAACCAAATAGCCATAAATTTAACTCTCTGATTTGGCACATTCATGTGGTGATATTAGCTGTCCGACCAGCCAGTGTGACATGCTATTGGGAAACTTTATTATAATTATTTTTCAACAATATTATAATAGAATATGTCTTTAATCTGATCTGTAAAAAAAAATCGGCCATGTGCGAGTCGGACTCTGGCACCGAGGTTTCCGCATCATAAAAAAAACATTGAAAAAAAAACACGTTTCTTGATGGGAACCCTCCTTAATATTTTACTTTTTCAATTTTTTATTATTTGTTGTTATATCCGCAATAATAACACATATTCTGTGAAAATTTCAACGGGCCTACCTATTACGATTCAAGAGATACAGCCCTCGGACAGACAGACAGACGGACAGACAGGCAGACGGCGCGGCGTAGGCTTAGTAAGCCCCGTACGACGGAAATGGAACCTTAATAAAAAGGGGTACAAAAACATACAGTGCCCGGAACATACAATGCGTGTAGAGCTTTAGAAAGAGACAGTTGTAGAGCGTCGTCCCTGTCGCACAGAGACGTGCCAGTTCGTGCGAGGCAGGGACGACGACGCTCTACAACCGGATTGTCTCTTTTTAACCGACTTCAAAAAAGGAGGAGGTTCTATGTTCGGCTGTATGTATTTTTTTTTATGTATGTTCAGCAATATCTTCCCCAATTGTGAACCGATTTCGATGATCATTTTTGTGTTCGGTTCAGTCTAGCTAGCTCCAAGGTGGTCCCATTTTTTTTTGGTCAAGATCGGATTTTGGTCAAGAAAGCGAGGCGGAATCGCGAGGCCGAAGGCCGAGCGATTCCGCCGAGTACATTAATAGCAAATAAAAATTACTAAAAAAACTGTGAAATAAAAAACTATTTAAAAAAATATAAAAACCCCCTTCAAAAATGTATTAAATAAAAAAATTAAAATCGAACCCTAGAGTTGAAGGCGGTGGTGCTAAAGCAAGCAAAAATAACCGACCGCCTTCAACTCTAGGGTTCGATTTTTAATTTACTGCCGGGAACTGTAATTAATTGTTGTTGCGCCATAAAATTGAATAGTCATAAAATTTATTACCATTTTTATTATACATACTCAGCGATTTATTTCAAATAAACTTGACTTATAAATTTTAGAAAGTCAAGATCCGTTATAAAGAGACTGATCTCAAATCTCTGTACCTTTGCGTGTTATATAACTTAAGAGCATAAGTCTTGTGTAATATTTGGTATACATGTTAATAAGCAAGTCATCCATATTAATTTTTAGCATCTTTAGGAAATGCTTAAACGGAAGCTACGAATTACGTAATTTATTGGATACAATTAAAGTGTATTATATGGCCTAGACTTGTCATTCACATTTCAAGATAATTGTTACTATATCTACGTATAATGTGATGTATTCAAGTCAGCATGCCGGGTGGATTAAATAAAAATAAAAATATGCAGATTTATTTAAAAATATAGCATACATCGGCATAATTATATATTAAAATGCACTTTTTGGGGTCAGACGAGGATAAAATTTTCGGAAATCGCTACTTTAGTTTATGTAATTTTGTATTATGTAGGTCTTTATTATATTAATTTCTTTTATAGGTTGTAAAACGTATTAATGATATATATTTAACGTATTTTGTCCAAATGCATTAATTTTTCTCTTTATTCAAATGTTGACACAGTTTGCAACAGTTATCTACGTTTAAAAGAAACAAAACAAAAAAGCAGCCAAGTGCGAGTTAGACTCGCATCTCGAGGCTCCGCACTTCTTTCTTCTGTGGTAGGTACTACGTGGGTAGGTACTACATACGAGCGCTAAATATTGCGACCGTGCGCTGAATAAAAATCTGTCAAGTGCGAGTTTTACTCGCGCGCGGAGGTTTCCGTATCTATCCGCTATCAATAATATCCGCCTATCCGCTCAGGTGGCATGGTCTTCGAATTTTAATTTCGAAGATATGTAGGACGAGATCGGAGAGAAGCCTCAATGAGGTCGATAGCAATTTACGGTGGGAAAATGACAGCACCTCAATGAGGTCGTTGGCACTTTAGCGGCTCTAACAATGCAATTTTTAAAAGCTTGTGGCGCCATCTGTTATTCAATAGTGTGACTAATCTATTTTAATGAAACGTTTCTTGTATGGGGGCCCCCGTTAATTTTTAACTTTTTCTTATTTTTCTTATTTGGTTTTGGCAATTTTTTGTTCTCTAATTTCTTGGCATATTTCGCCAGATGTTGTAAATCAAACAACTCTTTATATAGGTTCATATTTTATTGATGCTTTTCCTTTAGTATAACGTATTTTGCATCCTACATATTTTTTCAGTAAGTATATTTTTCTCAATGACATTTTAAACAGACATTTTACTTTTTTTCTTTCTAATTTCAAAAATGGAACATCTCTGATACGAACAATCGTTTAGAAGTTATGATATGACCTTGCTTCAGAGTAAATACAGACAGACCGCCGCCGTCGCGCAGACGGACGCACGAGTCATAACATTCGGTTCCGTTTTCAGCACTTTGAGGTATGCAAGCAAACTATTGCAAACTGAAAACATGCAGCTGTTATTATCACGTATGGAGTTTGGCATATTATATGCACGGGATGCTATGCTGCCGTCACGATATTCCTTCAAGAGGATGAGCATTGAACGAAAATTTCACATGTATATATATAATTCTTCTGTACGGGTGTTTGTCACCTAACTCGTCCTAAACGGCTGGACCGATTTGGATGAAATTTTGTGTGTATACAGGGTGTTGTAACGACCATTACATTAATTTCCCCAGCCCAATCCTCATGTTTTTCCGACACAAAAAAGTAAATAATTTTTTTCTCTAAAGTGTCTAGTTTTCGAGATAGAAATTTTTGAAATTTATGTTTTCGTCAAGTGTAATTTGACGCGGGCGGAGAGATCTGCTGGCGCGGGAACGGTCGGGATCGAAAAACTCACGCCGCGCCGCCACCACGCATTTCCTCGCTCCGTGCAATCGTCCTTGCTCGCTCACTCACCGCGCGCCTCTCATTCCCACGGTAGTGTGGAACATTAGATCCTTTTTACACTAAATTAATCAATTGGTTTGTATGAAAACTGTAACTTTTTATTTTAAGGGAATTCAGCAAAAAGTAACAAAACTTTTTTGTTTCTATTGATCCCAATAATCATTTCCTAAATTTAATGTACTGGCCGTTACAACAGCCTGTATATGAGTCCGGATGGTTTGAAAATACAATTGAACCCGGTAGATGGCGATAAATTCATGCGGACGAAGTTGCGGGCACAGCTAGTAGGTAATAATGTAATATAATATAATATAATATAATATAATATAATATAATATAATATAATATAATATAATATAATATAATATAATATAATATAATATAATATAATATAATATAATATAATATAATATAATATAATATAATATAATATAATATAATATAATATAATATAATATAATATAATATAATATAATATAATATAATATAATATAATATAATATAATATAATATAATATAATATAATATAATATAATATAATAATGTATAACGAGGGAACGATGCTCTCCCCTTGGGACTGCGGTCACAGTCCCTAGGGGAGAGCGTTTTATTTTAACTTAGTTATTATGTATAGTACAGTACATACATACATAATATCACACACGCTGAATCCCGACAATCGGGGTAAGCAGAATAATCGGAAGATTCAATCGATCAAGCAGCAAGGAAGGCACGAAGACCCACCTGCTGCATGACTCGGTGGAAGTATTATTATGTGTAGTATGGCAAGGAATAAATAGGTGCTACTTACTAAATTTTAATTAAAAATAGCAATATAACTTTGTGTGTTGTGGGCAACGAATTAAATTATCGGGAAGTGGCATACAACGGTCCGAATTGAGGCGCGCTATTGGTGAGCATTCAGCACACTCTCCAATCGTTGTCTCTCCTTTATACGTATCAAATTGCCATTTAACCGTCTTACTCTATCGACGTTCACAGAGCGGAAACGTAACGTGATGTATGAGGCGCTCGCGCACTTACGCTGTTTTAAATATTGGCAATATATAGAAGAACTGCAATCGCACCTTTCTACCGGTAAAATGTATGAGGAGGGCCCGTCCAGAAAGTAGAATGTCGTTGGTTGTGGGCGCTTCTCCGTGCGGTCCATCTAGCTATGGAACGCACTAACACTGACGCATTGTGTCACGACCGTACCTACACATGGATCGCGATTGACTAGCTGAAACTGTAAGGAATAAAAGCGGGTACACACTCACACACTCACACAGTACCATACACATTCGCAACACACACACACTCTGCGCGCACACACACACACACACCCTCCCTCTCTCTCACACACACTCGCATACTCACACACACACATACACGACCACCTTTCACCTACTACATTGGTTCCCTCACATTCAAATGACACACATATACACTAACTAGGTATCTGGCTAATAGATAATCTGGATAACTAGATATTATTGTAAGTTCAGAAGGTGGCTAGGTACCTGTCAAGAGTTGTAAGTTGTCAAACCTTTATGCTACTTAGGTTACTTCCCACAGGACAAACTTAGTTTAGTGTGGGAAGTGACATATAAATATTTGTAAACATGTTTTATATAATAAATAAATTGATTGAAATTGAACTTTATCTTTAAGTATTTTTATATTAGACTGTTTTTTTTTTTAATGAATATCCTGTCTGAAGAAATAAATATATTTGATTTGATTTGATTAGATTACATCTCGGATTACATAGTTTGCTTATGCTCTGTTGCTTTTTTCTTTGTGTTTTTAATAATATCATTGTAATAATAAAGAATTATATATTTATAATTTATTTAAATATAAGTCTGTTGATCTGTCCGTCTGTTTTCAGAATATTTATAAGATTAATTTGGCTGTATGTATTGATAATAATATGTTCAGTTTTAATTTTTTTACAACTGAAGTACTTTTACGGTTTTGTAACCGACTTATAGGTAATAATCTCTGCAAGCGAATTTATGTGCGTTCTTTGAGATAACAAAGATTTTTTAAACCGAAACGAATATTAAGAAAATTATATAACCCCCGTTTTCACCACCACCACCGGTTATGTCTAGATCAACGGTAAATTGTTTATGGATAGCGCGACATGTGGCATCGTTTCACCTACAAGTAGGTGTCTAACGATGCCCATGGACATTCTGTGATGCACGGGTATTGCGAATGCCATGCCGGCCTGACCGGAGGCTTTTCACGCCCCTTTTGAAAAACCCCAGGCTCTACTTGGGAGGAAATAGATGGGCAGAGAGTGCGTTCTACATTTTCCCGGTTCTGTGAATGAAAGACCTACAGAACCGGGACCATGAAATTTCTTGGTTAATATGACATTTCTCATACATTTGACAGGAGTTAAATCGCAGCTGCGTTGTAGCCGAAAACGGTGATATCGCCCATAAGAAGAAAATGTATGATTCAGGAAACTATTGTGGTTATAAACCAGGAAACCAGGAAACTATATATATAGTGGTGCCAGATTTGCTTACCACCACGGGGTTCCTTGTTAAATACGTAATACATTTTTATTTTGTCATTCCACCCATTCTGGCCCAAATCAGCCCTTCAAGTCGGGATGTTTTGAAAAATGCGAAAACACGCAAACTTCAAACACCTCTCCCGCTATAGGCGTTAACGCTGCATAATCGAGACAAACTCTAACGAACAGACAAAGGTTTTAACTTTATTCGATACTTCAAACAAAATCTTCTATGAAGCCTAGGTGGGGCAATATGGGCTACCAAAGTTGAAAATTTTTCTTACGAAAAAATCGTTTCAAACTGCGCAAACATCAAATTCACGAACTAAGTTTTGACGGCTGCATGTGTACATGCAGACTCCTTCAATTTTTTTTTATGTAGAAACCGCACCAATCATTTTACAGAAACAAAGAGATGACCCAATAATGAAAATTACAGCGAAAGTAAAAAACATTCATAATTAAATTATTGAGGTAAACGCGAAACCCTCAGTCCATGAAAATATGTTACGCCTGGCCACTTACAAATCGCTGCGCCTGGCAGACCTAACTACCTCAAAAAAAAAGGTGTAGGTAGGTACTTAGATATTTTCTCAATTAGATTCGTCTTTATGTAAGTGTTGTTTATTTTTGTGTAGATATGAATACATAAGTTATGTAACGGTTTTACCAGATTCTCTGATTAGGTACATACTTGTTATTTTTTATATATTTCAGTTTAACCTAACTGTTGTGTTCATGTTTTCAGTCTAGCCGAAAAGGCCGAAGCTACGGCGACGTGCCGACATGGCACATAGTTCCGACAGGATGTCATCTCGGTCGTAGTAGGTTCCACCATGGACGAAAATGGTTCCACTAAAAAAAGTTTATATCACCGATTGTGAGGACAAATTTAAATAATATACTTAAGTAAATTCCTGGCCTTTGCTGTGCAACACTTGGCGTGTATTCACCCGACGCAAGGGCTTTCGGAAACGTCCTAGGAAAGCTCCTTATTGATAATAAGTCTGGTGACGTGCAAAGTCTTTCTTCTTTCAGCAAATAGACCTAGCCATTTAAAGGGGCAACGCAGCAAGGTTATTGGGTACTGTGGCGGAGTCGGAGGAGTTGGACGAAGTTTTTATTTATTTATTAGGTTAATTTTATTTAATTAGAATTACTAGGATATATACCTAGTTGTCAATTTGTACTTATTTTCTTGTCCAATAAATGACATATACGCAGTAAGTAAATTATTTAGGTAGGTTGTCTACGTACATTGTATGATAAATTATATTGTTGAAATTAATTTATTGCTTCACAAATATTTCACAGAAACAAGAACAAAATACCTAATAAATAGTTTACATGATGTGCAAAGGCGAGCTTATCCCATAAAGAGGGTTTTTTTAGCAAACCTTGAAAATGGTGATAATATGAATGTATAAAAGAGTCAAGTTGTCCCATATTCCAAGTATTTGAGTGTACGAGTACCTACCTACCTCCTTCATGTTCTAAACTCGCCTATAGCTCTAATACGAATATCTATAGATTGGATAAAAAAAAAATTTGAATTCTTATTTATTAATTGTTATCATATCATTGTGTATGATAGGTTATTATCTTAATTATAGCATTAATTACAATTAAACGTACCTAATAAATCCACAAAACACTTCACCAAAAAAACTTTTAACTGTCTAAACCCGCACTGTGTTATTTTTCTCTCATTAGGAAATAGAATCCAGCCACTACTTTAGAAAAAAAGAATTTATCAACAGCTGTCACAGCAAATTCATATTTGGAACTGGCGGGCGCGATGGTTTAGTGTTGAGTTTTAAGCGCGCGCATATGTTGACAGAGAGCATGCTCAAATGATGGTGCGAGGGACGGGATTCGTATGATACTTTTAATAGTGAATGTCAGCCTCAGTGGTGCAGTCGGTCGACTGTTGCTTGGATGGGTGACCGCTCGACCGTTAGGGGCTGATCGTGGTTCGGATTCCACGTTAAACTGTAGGTACCTTCCTTTCTTACCTTACTAGGGTTTATCCCGGCCGGGTTGGTACCACCGCACTGTGCGAAACGTGGGTCGAAACGGCTATGTAAATAGTTCGTGTTTTTCGTCCAGTTTAGTGTAGCCGACTTGAAATGAAGGGAAGCACTGGCGTGGCACCTAGTTCACCCGGTGTTATGGGCTGACATCACGGATGTTGTAGGTGATGTAGCCAACGGTGTCAGTTTCCATAAAAATATATGATGTGAAGTTTCCCTGCAATTTTCTAAATAGTATTACAAAATTTTCGGTGAGCTTTCAAATGCATAGCTATGTATAATTTAATCATTACTTTACTAATGATTTTACTGAATAATGCACATTGTACTTTATAATCTTTTCCGTATAAATCTTTACTATATATGTTTTTTTATATTTCTTAGATGTAGTAACTTATTGTTAACGTTGTGTGTTCTTTGTGGGAAAATAAATATCTGAATCTGAATCCAGGGTTGTTTTTTGAAGTAAAAATTATAGGTAGGTATATTATTATAATTAAAGTTTTTGAGACATTAAAACACAATTGTTTTATAAATAGCCGATACTGGCTGTGTCCAAAAGTTCATTGAAGATCAGGAATTTTTTAGGAAATTAAATATTATGTACGAAATACGTAAACAATGTTTAAGTACAGAAAATAAAAACTTACAAACAATATTACACTATTTCACAAAAATTTTGACTTTGGATGGAGCGGAGTGCTCCGCGGAAATTCGTCGCTTACGAAAATCATTTCTTATACCTACCTATTTATATGATCACTTTAACTATTTCCGAAACTGTTTTAAAATCATTGGATAAAATGTTTACTCTTTATCAAATTATTTTAAAACTTTTACAAGTTGTTGTTAACAACACAAATGTTTAAATTAATGTCGCAAAAATAATAACACCCAAAAACGTATCAACATTTTGCACGAATCCCCCTTCAAGTTCTTGGAGGTGGTAGCCACCTGACATTCAAGTACATTATATCTCACCGTGGCGCGCATTGCCGTATAGAAATCTCACAACCTACGCTCACAATACTCTTCACCAATGTGATATTTAAGAGCTGTACGTACGTACACTATGAACTTCGCATCGTAATCTGTGATCGTAACCATGTGAATACAAACTCTACATAATATATAAGTTTGCCTGTCTGTCTGTCGGTTTGGCTGTACATACATACATACATACATACATAACACACGCTTTATGCTGTAGAGTAATCGGTGTTGTGCTATAAGAACTCTGGTAAATTACAGCACAACACCGACCACCACGTTTAGCACAGTATACGGACAAGACAACTATCAAGCAGCAAGTAAGACACGAATAACCCACCTGCTGCATGACTAGGTGGAAGGACTGCGCCAAGGTGAGAAGTGGCTAGCCTGTCGCCCTTTAGCGCAGTATCTTGTCCTTATCCCTTAGTCGCCTCTTACGACTTGCACGGGGAGATATGCAGTGGGGCTATTATTTTTAAGTACCGGCCCCACGCTGTACATCTATCTATATATTCGTCTGTCTGTCTGACTATACACGCTACGTGCTACACACACGCACAAATAAAACGCTGAAAATAAAATTAATCAACTGGCTACCTATTACGGTTCAAAAGATACAGACGGTGGCGGCGCGCGTAGGCTTAGTAATAAGGTTAGGTTAGTAATAATACCTCGTAGATACAAGCGGTAGCATAATAATATAAGTATGAATTAGTTTTTTTATGGAACCTGAAATGGTTGGCTACTTCACTTTCAACATCCGTGATGTCAGCCGATCAACCTTGGTGAACTAGGTGCCATGTCATTGCTTCTCTTTGGGCATGCTGACTACACTGAACTGGGCGTGAAACATGAACTGTTTACGTAGCCTCTTCAACTGACCTTTCATTCAGGGCGTTGGTATCAATCGGGTTAAAAAATATCTAGATTTTACATGAATCCGAGCCTCAACGGTCGAACATTCACCCATATAAGTTCTGACCGCGCCAGTCGAACGTCGATCCATTGAACCACCGAGCTACCGTGGGTAATTCTCAAATCAAATCAAAATAAACTGTTTTAAATTATTACCGCCGCCCGCCGCCATTAAAATATGGGAATCAAAACAACCACTTTCATTTCATGATGCATATATGTAACTCATAAATATGATGTGATGACATAATAATATAATTTACTCGTATGATATATTGAGTAAACATGTAATGTCAAGAATGTGTACAAATATGAATTATAAAATAAAATTTAAACAATTATTAAAATTTAATCTAAAACAAAATGAATCTAAATAAAATAAACAATGTATAGTTATAACTAGGTAGTTATGAATTAGAATAACATTAATGTTATGTTATAAATTTTAATGTTCACCCAAACCCGACATAATCGCGAGCGGAGTCGCCTGCGATGGCTACATGTACATACTTACTCGTACACTATGAACTTCGTAACCCGATGTGAAGGCAATTTCATAATAAGAACACTTTCTTGCTTTAAAGATTCCGATCTGTCTCAGCTTTTTTTTTGCGCGCGCCTGGGAGAATTTTCACTTTCAAAGAAGGTGTTACGGAGTGCCACTTGGCTTATACACGAGCGCGAATTAGTGACAAGGCTTAATGTTTTGGATGTTTATGTCAAGCTGACAAAGAGCTGTTGCAGAGCAGGCTATTAAAGAAATATTGGAATTTGAATGCTTACTATTTTTTACGGAAGATCACATTGTGAAAGAGTGAAGTTTTTCAACTGCCACTTTTGTAATTGAAAAGCTGATTCTTTATCATGGTCTATAATGATATTGGTACCGTGCATATTTCACGAGAGGGCATTCCTCATTCATTGCAGAGGATTTCATTAGGTTGGTTTCTTTCGTTGGATTGGAACATCTATTGATAATGAATGTTATAAGGTTAACTACATCACAATAACAACCAAAGTTCGACCGTGCCGTTTGTGTACTGGTACATAGCACCACGGTACCGAGGCAGATAAGATTGATTGCATCTCAACTAACGTTCAAAATATGAAATAATAATTAAATATTGTTTTATCACTGCACATTACAAAACGCAATTTCTGCCGTCTGCATGCATGTAATTGACAATTAATGCAGTAGTTTGTCTTCAACTTAAAATTTGTCAGTAGACAGTTGAATGTGTGGTTTTAGAGTTCGAATTACGATTCAAATTTGTTGAAATTATGGCGGCAAATGTGCGGATACAATTGTTATTGCTTAATTACAAGACATTTTGGATACCTACTTAATTAAGAATTAAGACGAACAAAAATATTTTGTCTTAAGCGTACGTATACGCTTTGTTTATAACTGGTTTGCCGCTAGATACATTTGAATTTACTGGGTTTTGTGCGAAGGAATTTATATTATACCCCTATTAGTTCTGCTGAACTATATTAGATAGCGAACGTGTACGTACTTGTATGCAAAAAAGAGCAATAGGGGTCATGGTTAACACTAACAGAACTACATCGTGTAGGTAGTAAATAATTCAGGGATCTAAAAATTATGACCTCTGTTTCTTTTATATGTTCGTGAAATAATGTATGGGACATGACAAAAAAAAAAAAATTATGACGAACCATACTGAATAAGCATATGTCTCAATGAAATATTGTTATTGTTGTGTGTTCTTTATGGCGAAATAAATGTCTGAATCTGAATCTGAATACCTATGTAAGACAGAATATTGGTACCTTGGTAAATTTGGTACCGTGTAGGGCCGGTACTTTAAAAGAATAGCCCCACTGCATCTCTCCCCGTGTATGTCGTAAAAGACGACTAAGGGATATGACTCCCTTCTTATATTACTAGGTGGTAGGGTTTAACCCGCCCGGGTTGGTACCACCGCACTGAATGAAAGGTCGGTCGAAACGGCTATGTAAATAGTTTGTGTTTTCCGTCCAGTTCAGTGTAGCCGGCACGACCGAAGGGAAGCACTGACGTGGCACCAAGTTCACCCGGTGTTATGGGCTGACATCACGGATGTTGTAGGTGATGTAGCCAACCGTGTCAGTTTACATGAAAAAAAAAATAAAATAAAAAAAATAAAAAATAAAACAAATTCCGCACCCGTCTGAACAATCTGTTACATGAAAAATGCTTGTAATATAAGCTATGCGAATTTATAAAGTGAATTGATAATGTATTTAAATACATAACAAATAATATAACAAATAGGTACCTACACAATTTGTATCCTAAGTAAGTGCTTTAGTTACTTACGAGTATGTATTGACGTGCCTCATGGAGTGTACGTGCACTGTATATTTACAGCTCTGTATTTGCGTGCTCTATGATTTGCTAATAAATATCTTTGTCTTTGTCTATTGCTACCGAGAGGGTTTCCTTTTATGAACTGGCTATTGTTTGATCTTCAGACATATCTATACTGCATTAAATAAAAGCAGATATAACCTTTTATGCAGGCTGTTTCAGGATAGGGTTTCGTAACTTCTGGGTTCGAAAGGGGTCCATATTTGAAAACGAAAAGCTCTGAAACTTTTTCCCAGATTCGGTCATTTTATAGTACTTTTTGGTGAAAATCGTTTCATCGAGATTTGGTGGACGGATAACATCCACCTTTATTAAATAAAAATAAAATGACTAAATTGCAATTTTTAACTAGTACAATTGTACTGCATGTAGTTAAATTCCAAACACTTAAATTTATATGACCCCAAAAGAAAAAGGGCCAGTCCCTTTTTCTTTTGGGGTCTAGGTCATTGCACTACCTAGACCTAGCCAGCACCTCCCCTTACTTGTTCTTTTTATAACAATTTCTAATTTTTGTATGAAAAAAAAGTACGGAATTTTGATTTGAGTGATAAGGATTGTTTTCTTCTAATAATGAGGTACTTTCTATTCCTGAAGAAGCCTATCCTGAAACACCCTGCATACCTTTTATTATATTACAAATAGCGATGAGTTGTGATTGCTTTGAGATTGAGATGAGAGCTTTGGAAATGCGCGCGTTGAGGAGTATGTGCGGAGTTACAATGAAAGATAGATTTAGAAAAAAGTGTAGTGCGAGAGCGCTGTGGGCTGAAAGAAGATATAGTGACAAGGATTGAGAATGGGATGCTTCGGTGGTTCGGTAATGTTGGAAGAATGGATGATAGGAGGCTAACGAAAGAAGACATTTATGAAGCAAATGTGAGTGGAAGAGTCGGGAAGGGTCGCCCTAGACGCACTTACCTGGACCAGATCGGGCATGTGCTCAAAAAGGGGCAAGTGCGTAGTACCCGTAACCGACGAGCATGCATGAAGAACATTATGGGAGCGGTAGAGGCGGCAGAGGTGTGTCAGGATCGTGGCACGTGGAGATCCGTTGTCTCTGCCTACCGCACCGGGAAACAGGCGTGACTCTATGTATGTATGTATGCCGATGAGTTTCGCTTGCTGAAATTTGAGCTTATACATTGTTGGTGTGTGTGAACAAAAAACTAATAATCTTACGTTTTTTTAGGAATAACGGGAAATTGAAGTTACAGTACCCGGCAATATTTTAAATTTTTTTTATTTAAACTGACTCGGTTGGCTACATCACCTACAACATCCGCGATGTCAGCCCACCGGGTGAACTTGGTGCCACGTCAGTGCCTCCCTTAGGTCGTGCCGGCTACACTGAGCTGGACGGAAAACACAAACTATTTACATAGCCGTTTTGACCGACTTTTCATTCAGTGCGGTGGGCTGGGCACCCAACCCGGGCTGGTTAAACCCTACCAACTATAGTAATATATGTAAGAAGGGAGTCATATCCCTTCGTCATATTACACATGTCGATTAGTTTTGCTTGCTGAAGTTTGAACTTATACATTGCTGGTGTGTGTGAACAAAAAAAAATGTAACTTATTTTAGAAAACGCTGGAACTGAAGGTACAGTACCTGGCAGTAAATAGAGTACATCGAGCTTTGTAGAAAGAGACTATCTAACATGAAAAATAAATAAATACATAACATACCTTACACGCTCATACATTGGTAGGTCCATGCATTGGGCTGTGGGCATGCTATCTACCTACGATCTACCGATGTGGTCTAATAATTTCTCGCCCGCTAGCCGCTAACGTTTCGTGTGAATATACGATAGTAAAGGCGACATTACATTTTTGATGAAAACACCGTCGCGAAAATGCGACGATGTTGTTTGGAAACGTCTTGTTATTTATTATATTATATAATACGACATAAATTGAAACCTGCATCTCTCCCCGTGCATGTCCTAAGAGGCGACTAAGGGATAAGGACCAGATACTGTGTTACTGTTCAATGCAGTTCTTGAAAATGGTGTAGTTCCGGTCCGGCCGCATGGCGAAATAGTGTCGTTGTATTGTTTCACAAGAAGGGGGATAGGGCGAAGTTGAAAAACTATCGACCTATCTCACTTCTTAGCCACGTGTACAAGGTCTTTTCAAGAGTCATCACGAGTCGGCTGACACAGAGGCTGGACCAGCACCAGCCTCGTGAGCAAGCTGGATTTAGGAAAGGGTACGGCACCATGGACCACATATTTACTGTGAGACAAGTGGTGCAAAAGTGCGAGGAGTACAATAAACCGCTCTTCCTAGCCTTCGTCGACTATGAGAAGGCGTTCGACTCTGTTGAAAAATGGGCTGTCGAAAACTCCCTCCTGAGGTGCAGAATCGACCACCGCTACATCGAGGTACTCCGAAAACTGTATCGGTCCGCGACGATGACTGTGAGGCTCCACGAAAATACCCAACCCATCCCCCTTGGTAAAGGCGTAAGGCAGGGGGATGTGATCTCACCCAAACTCTTCACAAACGCATTGGAAGATGTGTTCAAGACGCTTGAGTGGGACAACATGGGTATTAACGTTAATGGAGATAATCCAGTCATCTGCGTTTCGCCGATGACATTGTTCTTCTGTCAAATTCCCGAGATCAGCTTCAGACCATGCTGGAAGACCTTTATGCAGCGTCGATGAAGGTGGGTCTGAAGATGAACCGGGACAAAACCAAGGTCATGGCGACCGAGGTTATGACAGGACAAATTGTTATTGACGGAGAAGTGATCGAACAGGTTGAATAGTACGTATATCTCGGTCAAATTCTGCGGCTTGGTAGACAAGGTCTGCTAAAGGAGGTCGAAAGACGGATTCAACTGGGTTGGGCTGCCTTCGGAAAGTTAAAATTCGCCCTGAGGTCTAACCTTCCGCAAAATTTAAAGACCCGTATATATGACCAGTGTGTCCTTCCGGTTATGACGTACGGGTGTGAAACACGGACTCTGACGGTCGGTGTAGTCCAAAGGTTGAAAGTTGCCCAGAGCGCAATGGAGCGAGCCATGCTGGGAATATCGCTACGTGATATGGTGCGTAACGAGGAAATCCGCCGACGCACCAAAGTAGTCGATATTGGATACCGGGTGGCTAAGCTCAAGTGGCAGTGGGCTGGACACGTCAGCCGAAGAGACGACGACCGTTAGAGTAACCGTGTTCTACACTGGCGGCCGTGGACAGGAAAACGGAGTGTGGGAAGACCACCCGCCAGGGGGACGACGACATCAAGTGCGTCGGCGGAAAGCAGTGGTTCCGTACCGCTGAAGGCCGGGAGGACTGGAGGAAAATTGGAGAGGCGTATGTCCAGCAGTGGACGCTTACACGCTGACTGACTGACTGCGTTACAGGGCGATAGGCTAGCCACTTCTCACCTTGGCGCAGTCCTTCCACCTAGTCATGCAGAGGGGGTTCTTCGTGCCTTACTTGCTGCGTGATAGTTGTCTTGTCCGTGTACTGTGCTAAACGTGGTGGTCGGTGTTGTGCTGTAATTTACCAGAGTACTTATAGCACAACACCGATTACTCTGCTTACCCTGATTGTCGGGTTAGAGCGCGTGTTATGTATGTACATAAATTGAAACCTAAAAACGAAAGCCAAAAATGTATCACTTATGTACATATTTTATGAAAATAGGTCGCATACCTATAGGTCGACACAAATGAGTAGAAAATGGACTTTGCAGTATCCCTATGTCTGTTAAGCAACGCAGGAAATTGGCAGATTTATTAAATTAGTTTGTTATTTTTAGGTTTCCGTATCCCGTACGGAAGCCTATTACTAAGCCTACGCCTCTGTCTGTCCGTCCGTCCGTCTGTCCGAGGGCTGTATCGCTTGAACCGTAATAGGAGGCCCGTTGAAATTTTCACAGAATATGTGTGATTATGGCGGATATAACAACAAATAATAAAAAATGGAAAAAGTAAAAAAGTAAGGGGGGTTCCCATACAAGAAATGTGTTTTTTTTTATGTTTTTTTGTGGTGCGGAAACCTCGGTGCGCGAGTCCGACTCGCACTTGGCCAGTTTTTTTTGTTTACTAACATAAACTGTTTATTGTAAGTCTACTAAACTTTTTTTTTTAAAAGATACATATTAATAACAAATTCATAAACGAATGTTAAATAAACCAATTTGAAATTATTTATTTTGTTCTACTCTATAATGTCGACATGTATTCGACTGAATTTCATAAATGTAAATTTCACTTAACGCTGTAAACTGTTTTGTAGCAAATTTAATTAGTCACTTATGTGGCAAATGTTTAACTAAGTATGCCTTAATTATGTGCGCACTAAGAACTACTTATGTAATCGGGCTAGATGTAAATATGTGTACGCGCATCTTGTAAGGCATTTAGGAAACAATACATATAGGGTTGGTATTAACACAGAATAGGTACTTAGTAGTAAAATCCGTCCTTGGGACAATGTGTTTGGCCCCTATAGAGGAAATCTTTTATTTATAAGTTGTCTTAATAAAAAACTGTTTTAATAAAATAAAATAAAATGAAATATATTATTTATAGGTGGTTTTAATTTTTATTTATTTATTTTTTAGGTTCAGTTTATAAGTTATTTTAGTTTAGTTTTATCACATTTCTTAATTTTAGTTTAATTTTATTGTATTAGGTTATTTTGATTAATTTAAATAAAATGAAATGATGTTTATTTTTCGTCATCATCATTTTGACATATTAAACTTGCATATACTATGCAGGGTGTTCGGCAGTTCGGCACATCGACCGACAATTATTTTTTTGTAGGTATGTGGGGTCATTTGCAACGTTTTGACCGATGATACCTTTTGTCAGATGTCACGTGGTATCGAGATACGATTTTTTTTCTTTATTTTTGAAAATGACCAAAATCCCAGCTTTAAACTCTTATAACTTTTTTGTTTATGATTGTATCATCAGCACGAAATAAAATTTATTGAATTGTACAATGTATCCTTGTTCTAGAAAACATATTTTTTGATGAAGTTAATACCATGATATGACCTCCCAAAGTCCTGAGAACGAGTAAAAATATGACAGAATCTTAATTTCTTAATTCATTAAAAAAAAAAAACTGACCGCAATTAATAACTTCATTTCCTTTTAAAAAGTTCGTTAGTTTACGCCCTTTCCAACGAGTATACCACGTGCTATACAAATAATTAACTATGTGGTCAAAGTTGTGGTCATGTGTCGCGCTTTTACTAAAAGAAAATAAAAGAAAAAACAATATACCTACTTACTATTCTTTTAAACACACAATTACACAATACTGCGTACCTAAACTATGAAAAATAGGGTCGGGGCTAGGCTTGCCAGATCTGATGTTAGCCTTCCCGGGACATGTCTACTACCTGCTGTCCTTTATACATAACAAGCTGTGCCCGCGGCTCCGCCCGCTCTCATATTTCACTTCACTGCTAACCTCATAAGCTATTTAGCGTGATAGTAAGTAGCCTATAGTTGATGGGAAGAATCAAGCTATCCGTAGAATTTTGTTTTATTAAAATCGGTTCAGTGGTTCTCGAGTTATAAGCGGACAGACAGACAAACACTCAGACAGAAAGCAGACGTTGGATTTTATTATAGGTAAAAGGAGGCAGAGAAATGAAAGAACAATATTTTGACATTGAAAATGTCTTTTCGATCGCTTCAGTATAGTCCCCGATTTCCAACGAGAGTGCGAATTTCCCCTGGTGTCGTGAGTTTTAAGTCATATTTAGGATGCCAAATGACGCGTGTCGGCGAGGGCTACAAGACTGTGAAAAACAAAATTAAAAAAGTTTCAGAGTTTTTGAGAAAATCGCAAAAAAACGCTTAAAATAGCTGTTTTTAGGGGGTTTAAAAAGGGCACTTTTAAACATATTTCTAAATTATTTTTTTTAACTTTTCTATTTTTATATTATAGATTGAATCAATATCTGGGGATGCTTTTTTGATTGTTTGAAAAAAGTCATAAATTTGGAAGTTATGATTTTTTTTTATTTTCCGTTACGCGAGTTACGAGTCGTCTTTATCTTGCAGTGTGAGTAGTGGTTTTGGTTTTCGTGTATGCATAAACTTGAACAGAATTAGAATTTACATTTTTATTTTAATTTTTTTTATTTTTCTCAATTATTCAAATTCGACATATTTCAGTATGAAAAACCAAGTAAATTATAATAAAATGTTCAAATATGAATACATGTTAGTATTTGAGGCGTAGAATCTGGAGTGAGTTCGCTCGTTGAGTTCGTCGCTTCAGCCACACCAGGATATTTTCACGCTCACATTCGGCGAATCGCTAAATAGTCATTTTCAATGTAGCCGAAGGTCATGCATGAGATCTGTGAACTTTTCTGTTATAATTTTTAAAATAAACCGGATAAGTCCGGTGATCGATTCGCTTGTTGACCGTGAGGAACCGACACGCACGGAGAGAGATGCTATTCTTTTCATATGGGGTGGGGCTATTCTTTTCAATTTCAAGTAATGAAATGAACACAGTAACCGTTGTTGTAACTTAGTTCGAAATACTCTTTCAATGTAGCACGTACTTTATTTCGGCAAGTATATGTCTTTCATCATCGTGCTTTTATTTAAAACAAACGACTGCATTTAATGTTCTGTGCGAATACTGTAAGATAATTTACGACGTTGACTGTCGAAAATTTTAAATTTGGAAACCGTTGAGATTTCACGCACACCCGCCATGCATATACGTATTATATCAGAAAACATATTTTTTGATGAAGTTAATACCATGATATGACCTCCCAATTTGATCATGCGCCGTCGGACTACACCTCTGCGTTAGTCTGGCGCGCGCCATATGTCGAGCTTCCCATAAAAAAAAAAAAAAATTATGGTATTATATTTATTTATTACGCACGCCGCCATTATATTTATACGCTGCCGGCATTCGGTGTCATCAATTTTGTATTGTTCGTGTCGGTTACACTGAACTAGCCGGAAAAAACGTACAATTTTTTTAGTACTCATTTCGGCCGACCTTCTTTCAGTGTAATGTGGTGGTATCAATCCGCACGGGTCTTAACCCCTAACTACCACGTTAGGGAAGTTACCAACTTTTGATATGGAATTCTTCGGTGGTGTGAATGTGAGTGGGAAAGTCAGGAAGGGTCGCCCTAGCTAAACGTATCTCAATAAACTACTTGTTTGTAACCCACTCCTTTCTTGTAGGTCCCATACCTCAAAGAGGATTTTATTTTTTTAAGCCCATCTACGAAAAACGAAGGCAATATCAAGGAAACTTAATCGAAAATGCTGTAGCCTATTTCGATCAACTTTCTTCGTTATTTCCTTACTTTTTCGTGTCGGGTTTTATAACATTTTTATGAAGTTTTTGATATAATCCCTTTTAGTTCTAAACCACTAAAGTAGGTATGGTATATTTTTAAAATCGCCTTTTCAAGCTCTTGGCAATGATCACTCGAAGGGGTTTGAAATATTTTTTTTTAAAACCCCTCTGCCTAAAGAGGAAATGGGGGGGGGCGCCCCTGCCCCCGCTCCCCATTCCGCTGAGCGCATGACGTCACTATAAATGGAAGAGGCTTGAGACCCCTATTTTGTGTTGAGGATCAGATTACAATTTGATCGATGAAATATGATTATTAGTAATTGAGGTGGTGGTTGAGCTTTTCAACACTAGATGCGCTGTTTAGATGAAATCGATAGTGGCTGTACGATACGAGCTAGAACATTTAAATAGGTACATTTTAATAGGTACTTAAATGTTCTTTGATACGAGTTACGCTTTTAAACACTAGATGACTCTATTATTGCTATTTGCACTAACACTAAAGTACTGACTCTAAAATTTAAAAAAAAAAAGTTTTAAAAAACATAAAACCGACTTCCTAAAAAAAGTAAAACTAAAAAACTATTTAAAATAAAAATATAAAAACCGCCTTCAAAAATATATGAAATAAAAACCTAAAAAAAAAAACGAACCCTAGAGTTGAAGGCGGTGCTAAAAAGGCTACACAAATCACAAAGGATATTATCATCCGCTCATGTTTTCTTTCATGCATCATTTTGCTTGCTTTAGCACCGCCTTCAACTCTAGGGTTCGTTTTTTTTTTTAGGTTTTTATTTCATATATTTTTGAAGGCGGTTTTTATATTTTTATTTTAAATAGTTTTTTAGTTTTACTTTTTTTAGGAAGTCGGTTTTATGTTTTTTAAAACTTTTTTTTTATTTCACAGTTTTTTTTAGTAATTTTTTGCTATTAATGTACTCGGCGGAATCGCTCGGCCTTCGGCCTCGCGATTCCGCCTCGCTTTCCAATCCGATCTTGACCCAATTAAAATAGGACCACGTCAGCTTCGATAGCTCAGTGGTGCAGACAGTCAACTGTCGCTATTGAATTTTAAGCAACGCTGGGTGCGGTCAGTACTTAGATGACCGCTGACCGTTGGAGGCTGACCAAGGTTCGGATTCCTCGTAAAACTGTAAGTCCCTTCCCTCGTAATCTTACTTGGTGGTAGGGTTTAACCTTCCCGGGTTGGTACCACCGCACTGAATTAAACGTCGGTCGAAACGGCTATGTAAATAGTTTGTGTTTTCCGACCAGTTCAGTGTAGTCAGCACGATCAAAGGGGGAAGCACTGACATGGCACTGGTGTTATGGGCTGAAATCACGGACGTTGTAGGTGATGTTGCAGAACTTAGTAGAATGGACAGACATAAACGTGTTACGGAAGCCTACTTTTATTATAAAATAACCGTCGGAGGACCTTGGTTGAAAATTGTAAAATTTAGTAGAACGAATAGACATGCATATGTTACGGAACCCTACATTCATTTTGCAGAACTTAGTAGAATGGACAGACATAAACGTGTTACGGAACCCTACTTAACAGTTGCACTCCGGGAGTGCCGGCAGATCCCGTGCCACTCTAACTTAACCCTTAACGCAATGACTTAAGGTTTCATTTTAAAAATGACGCTGACGCGATGTCGCGAGTTATACATTTTTACCCACCTAAAAAAGTGCCAAGAGCCGCTAAAGAAGTTTTCACTTCAAAAACCTCAGGGTTATCCCCTTTCAAATAAAAAAAAAAAGAATTTTCAAAATCGGCCCACAATTGACGGAGTAATCGCGTAACAAACATCCAAAAAAAGAAAACATACCGTCGAATTGAGAATCTTTTAGGTCTAAAGTAAATTTCTCGTGAAGACAAATGCAACGAGCCCAAACACGATGGGTTTATCATGTGTAGTTTAGGAGTTCCTATGGCCACCTTCTGTCTCCATCATCAAACCAGCTCGATGGTACTCGGTACAGTAGGTACTGGCCAGGTACCATAATAAATTAAGCGCCGGTCGGAAAAGATAAAAAAATTTCAAATTTAGAATATTCATGAAACAAGGGTCCGAATATGTATCACTAGTATATCGATTCATGTATTTCAACAGGACAGAGAAAATTTCAAAATATTAGGTATTTAATACTTTTTAGTTTTTTTTTTTTTTGTTTTTTGGAAATCGGTTTAATATTTTTTAAAACAGTTTTTATTTCATTCTTTTTAGTAATATTACATAAAAAAGAATAATCGAAATCGAATAATCGAAATCGATTGAAGTGGTACAGAATTATTCGCCATATGTGTCAGACTGCAAATTGCTGAATAAGTCCACATCACAAATGTTTTGCTGAAGGTAACCACACACCATACTAATTTATCAAACTGAAAATTGCCGAAAACGACCACATCACAAGTTTTGCTGAAGGTAACCACACACCATAGTATTATGCTGATTTTTCGAAAACCACTGAACCAATTTCGATAAAATTGAAATGGGACCACCTCGGAAGTATGACCTAACTAACAAAAAAAGAATTTTCTAAATCGGCCCTCAATTGACGGAGAAATCGTGTTACAAACATACAAAAAAATAAAAATAAAAAAAAAAATAAAAAAAAAAACATACAGACGAATTGAGAACCTCCTCCTTTTTTGGAAGTCGGTTAAAAAATAAAAATAAAACTAGGGAATATGGGGCCTTTCTTAAAGTTTACAGGAAAACCTAAACGAAAATAAAGTTCTCACGGATAATGGAATGGTACGCGAGTTCGACTCGCATTTCATCGTTTTTTTTTTCTTTTTGTCATCTCTATGCCACCCATGGCTTACTGAACTAGATTCCATGCAGGATGTTTGCTCGGACGACTCGACAAAACGCAAAATCATCAAGAAAGTTGTCGTTTTCACATACTCACTCACATTACGTCGCCCACGCGCTAATCTTGCGTCTGTACAAAGCGTTACTCTGATTACCTAATGTTGCATGTTAAACAGGCCAATAATCTTTTCGCCAACTCATTTTGTTGGTCTTAGATCGGTGGTCCTATAGTCGAAGTGGTCGGACTTCTCTTGCCCGAGGTCTGAGGTTCTAATCCGGTCGGCGTGTACCAATGCTTTCTTTTGGCTGCAGTCTCCGTCACCAAACCCGGCTTCACGGGCAATAGGACAACGAGTTTGCCGACACAGATGGTGTCTACCACAGAGTGTCGGCGCATGTTGCCTCCCAGACTAGCGCCCTTCCGTTCTTCCATGGGACAATCGTCATGCCACCGCCGCCACCGCGGTTTTCCATCCTCACGGCACAGACCTGGTGGTTCTAGGATATTCGGGAATTCGATAGAAAAAAAACCTCTTTTTGTTGAGGATTAATATCCAATAAATTTGAATAGAGACGGGCGTACTCGGAACAAAGTCGGGAATTCAATAGAATTCAAACCCTTTGAGGATATCAATGTTGATGATAGAGGCGGGCGTACTCGGATCAAAGTCGGGAATTCGATAGAAATCAAACCTCTTTTGAGGAAATAATGATGATAGAGAAGATCCCCTCTGGCCTTTGTGACTGGGTCACCGACTTACTACATGGGCGTAGCATTCAGGTCCTCGTGGACGGCTGCTCGTCGGACGCCATGTCAATGTCAGTGAATGCCGGTGTACCACAGGGTTCCGTGTTGTCTCCCACGCTGTTTCTTCTGCATATCAATGATATGCTGCCACTCGGCAACATACATTGTTATGCAGACGACAGTACGGCACACGGATCTTACACCAGTCACCCTTCAGCCGGACGGAAAGTTGTGGACGAGAAGAGGCTAGCACTTGTGTCTGAACTCGAGCAAACACTCCAGTCTATTGCCGATTGGGGCCGGAGCAACTTGGTCGTATTCAACGCATCGAAGACACAAGTGTGTGCGTTCAGTGCGAAGAGAACGGCGTTCACGCCAGCTCCCTCCTTCCAAAACACGTCGCTGAAATTAAGCGACCACCTCGGGGTCCTCGGTGTCGAACTGTCGCACGACCTGAACTTTCGACGCCACACTGAGGGCAAGGCCAAGCTGGCCTAAAAAAAGCTAGGCGTACTAAACAAAGTGCGGCGGTACTTCACGCCGTGACAAAAACTGACGTTGTATAAAACACAGGTTAGGTCCTGCTTGGAGTACTGCTCGCACTTGTGGGATGGCTCAGCTAAATATCAGCTTGCGCCGGTAGACTCAATCCAGCGCCGTGCCGTGCGACTCGTGGGTGACCCTGAGGTGACCCGCGACTTAGAACCACTGCAAATCCGTACGTCCGTCGGCTCCCTAAGTGTGTTCTATCGTCTATTTCATGGGGAGTGTTCGGAGGAGCTGTTTAACGCGATTCCGGCGTCCCCATTCCACCTCCGCACTACGCGTACTGGGCAGGAGATGCACCCCTATTCAATCGATCTACTACGGATGCGCACCAACCGGTTCTGTAGATCTTTTATTCGCAGAACCGGGAAAATGTGGAACGCACTCCCTGCCCATCTATTTCCTCCCAAGTACTGCCTGGGGTTCTTCAAAAGGGGCGTGAAAAGGCTCCTGTCAGGCCGGCATGGCATTCGCAATCCCCGTGCATCACAGAATGTCCATGGGCATCGTTAGACACATACTTGTAGGTGAAACGACGCCACATGTCGCGCTATTCATAAAAAAAAAGAGGCGGGCGTACTCGGATCAAAGTCGGGAATTCGATAGAAATCAAACCACACGCTGGACTTACCGGTCTGAACCGGTAAACTCTGGAACGCTCTCCCTGCCCATATATTTCCCCCCAAGTACAGTCTCGGGTCCTTCAAGAGGGGCGTGAATGGGCACCTGTCAGGCCGGCATGGCATTCGTAAGCCCCACATACGACCGAATGCCCATGGGCGTCGTTAGACACCTTATGGGTGGCTCGGCGCCATATGTCGCGCTGTCAATAAAAAAAAACCTCTTTTGAGGAAATAATGTTGATAGAGGCGGGCGTACTCGGATCAAAGTCGGGAATTCGATAGAAATCAAACCTCTTTTTAACCGACTTCCAAAAAAGGAGGAGGTTCTCAATTCGTCTGTATGTTTTTTTTTTATTTTTTTTTTTATTTTTATTTTTTTGTATGTTTGTAACACGATTTCTCCGTCAATTGAGGGCCGATTTAGAAAATTCTTTTTTTGTTAGTTAGGTCATACTTCCGAGGTGGTCCCATTTCAATTTTATCGAAATTGGTTCAGTGGTTTTCGAAAAATCAGCATAATACTATGGTGTGTGGTTACCTTCAGCAAAACTTGTGATGTGGTCGTTTTCGGCAATTTTCAGTTTGATAAATTAGTATGGTGTGTGGTTACCTTCAGCAAAACATTTGTGATGTGGACTTATTCAGCAATTTGCAGTCTGACACATATGGCGAATAATTCTGTACCACTTCAATCGATTTCGATTATTCGATTTCGATTATTCTTTTTTATGTAATATTACTAAAAAGAATGAAATAAAAACTGTTTTAAAAAATATTAAACCGATTTCCAAAAAACAAAAAAAAAAAAAACTAAAAAGTATTAAATACCTAATATTTTGAAATTTTCTCTGTCCTGTTGAAATACATGAATCGATATACTAGTGATACATATTCGGACCCTTGTTTCATGAATATTCTAAATTTGAAATTTTTTTATCTTTTCCGACCGGCGCTTAATTTATTATGGTACCTGGCCAGTACCTACTGTACCGAGTACCATCGAGCTGGTTTGATGATGGAGACAGAAGGTGGCCATAGGAACTCCTAAACTACACATGATAAACCCATCGTGTTTGGGCTCGTTGCATTTGTCTTCACGAGAAATTTACTTTAGACCTAAAAGATTCTCAATTCGACGGTATGTTTTCTTTTTTTGGATGTTTGTTACGCGATTACTCCGTCAATTGTGGGCCGATTTTGAAAATTCTTTTTTTTTTTATTTGAAAGGGGATAACCCTGAGGTTTTTGAAGTGAAAACTTCTTTAGCGGCTCTTGGCACTTTTTTAGGTGGGTAAAAATGTATAACTCGCGACATCGCGTCAGCGTCATTTTTAAAATGAAACCTTAAGTCATTGCGTTAAGGGTTAAGTTAGAGTGGCACGGGATCTGCCGGCACTCCCGGAGTGCAACTGTTAAGTAGGGTTCCGTAACACGTTTATGTCTGTCCATTCTACTAAGTTCTGCAAAATGAATGTAGGGTTCCGTAACATATGCATGTCTATCCGTTCTACTAAATTTTACAATTTTCAACCAAGGTCCTCCGACGGTTATTTTATAATAAAAGTAGGCTTCCGTAACACGTTTATGTCTGTCCATTCTACTAAGTTCTGCAACATCACCTACAACGTCCGTGATTTCAGCCCATAACACCAGTGCCATGTCAGTGCTTCCCCCTTTGATCGTGCTGACTACACTGAACTGGTCGGAAAACACAAACTATTTACATAGCCGTTTCGACCGACGTTTAATTCAGTGCGGTGGTACCAACCCGGGAAGGTTAAACCCTACCACCAAGTAAGATTACGAGGGAAGGGACTTACAGTTTTACGAGGAATCCGAACCTTGGTCAGCCTCCAACGGTCAGCGGTCATCTAAGTACTGACCGCACCCAGCGTTGCTTAAAATTCAATAGCGACAGTTGACTGTCTGCACCACTGAGCTATCGAAGCTGACGTGGTCCTATTTTAATTGGGTCAAGATCGGATTGGAAAGCGAGGCGGAATCGCGAGGCCGAAGGCCGAGCGATTCCGCCGAGTACATTAATAGCAAAAAATTACTAAAAAAAACTGTGAAATAAAAAAAAAGTTTTAAAAAACATAAAACCGACTTCCTAAAAAAAGTAAAACTAAAAAACTATTTAAAATAAAAATATAAAAACCGCCTTCAAAAATATATGAAATAAAAACCTAAAAAAAAAAACGAACCCTAGAGTTGAAGGCGGTGCTAAAGCAAGCAAAATGATGCATGAAAGAAAACATGAGCGGATGATAATATCCTTTGTGATTTGTGTAGCCTTTTTAGCACCGCCTTCAACTCTAGGGTTCGTTTTTTTTTTTAGGTTTTTATTTCATATATTTTTGAAGGCGGTTTTTATATTTTTATTTTAAATAGTTTTTTAGTTTTACTTTTTTTAGGAAGTCGGTTTTATGTTTTTTAAAACTTTTTTTTTTAAGGATATAATGTTTATAGAGAGGCGGGCGTATTCGGATCATAGTCGGGAATTCGATATGTGGAAAAGAGAGTGAAAGCCGACAACCAAGTGAATGGGCGTTGCACGCTATGATGGGCAGTCAAAGTAGGTTTGTTTAGTTGTCCATGGTGAAATGCTGGCCCCTACACTGATGTACGGGAGTGAAATTAGGGCATGGCTAGCGTTTATATTATATCACTGTTAGACATAGGCCTGCCACTTATTCACGCCCTTATTCATATGAGCGAGTAGTTGGGTCAAACGGTAGTGAACGCAGTGACTCAGTCTCAGAAGAATCTGGAATTGTCAAAAAAGAAAACCACGCGAGCGGAGCCGCGGGCTCAGCTAGTTGAAAATAATTTATTGTTCCCAAAACATTTTACAGAAACAAGCACAACAAAACAACAATACTATCAAACATTTACATGAGATTTCTTCCATTCAATCACATATACAGGTAGTAAGAAAAGACTTTAATGCCGGAATTGAAAATAAAATAACACTTATTAATAATATATGCTAGTTAAATTAAAGCTAAACTTATATACGAATCGATATTACTACATATTTTAAGTTAAGCATTGCTTTTAAATTTTATGTTTAAACTCAAACAATTTTTACATTTTACAACAATAAAATTAACAACCTTAGTATGAAATCAGTATAAGTAATCTTCAGCCGGGCAAGGATCACTGTCCCTTATAATCTTGTATCTGTAAATCTTTCCCTTAGTACCTACCAAAATATCTCCATTACCTAAGAACTTCAACGATGTTACTACAAATCCTAAATTGCACACTTTATCCGGAATTACATTATTAGTCCTAAGTCTGAAGAGGAATCCCCTCACGCAGACAATAGCTTCGTCATTCTTAGTAATGTCCAAGATGTGTCTGAAATCCCTTATGAATCCTCTATATTGAACTGGCTCAAACAAATCTATTGAAAAGAAGTACAGCTTTCCATCTATATACTCATAGAATATATTCCCTTTTTTATCTATGATTAAATTATAGGCTTTCGGAATTTTATCCAATCTATTCAAATGCACAGTGCCATTTTTAATTTTATACACTTCATGTAAAGAGCCCGATATTAAATACATGTTATTGTTGGAGTCTATAAAAATGCTTTTAACGTCTTCTTCGCCAATAATTTTATCCGAATTAACTTCGTTTTTTACATGATCATACAATAGTATACCTTGGTTTGTTCCAATGTATATAGCATTATTTTGTATGTCCACAGCTAAACATTGGGCCGTTAATTCTTGAGGTATGTTAATCTTTTTAATATTCAAAGATCCGTGACGGAGTATGTGTAAACCCTTCGTATCGTTTCGTCTGTTGAGCATGAAGAATATGTTGCCATTTCTAGGGTCGTATTCCAGGCCTGTTGGAAATCCTTCTATAGTGGCGAGCAGGTGACGCCTGTAAGCAGTAATACCGACCATGATGTGTTCACATTTCGGTGCTTTCGTTGCAGTTTGGTGCAGGAGGCTGATGATGGAGATAATTGTGAGCAAATTCTGTCGCTCCATCATTACTTTCTGGAAATAGAACACACATTCAGAATAGTAAAGGGTAGAAAAGAAAAAACCGGCCAAGTGCGTATCGGATCGCGCAGTGAGGTTTCAGCACCACAAAAAAAAAACGTAAATAAATAGATGAAAGAAGAAATTGAAACATTTGAGATAATAAAAAAAAAGTCTCGCATAAGTCTTTTAATTAAAGACTTATGCGAAATAAATATTGTGTATATTTACGCAAATATTTATATATTGATTTTTTGTTTATTTTTGTTATATTTATATTTACTACTATCACTAGTAATAATAAATATGTAATGGATGGTCATGGAGTAAATTGTTGTATGAGATAATCCGTTTGTAGACTCTATGTATGATACTAAAACGAAATTGACGATTTTTAGAAATCTTTTCTGTATAAATCTATTCGGTATGTTCCTCCATAACTCTTAAACCGATCATCCGAATTCGATGAAACATTAATCAGTACAAGCACATTTAACTATACGTGATACAGGATATGTTCAATAAATTCAGTTCCGGTTACGCTGAGATGTGGCTCTCATACAAACCGAACTGTCCCGCGCGCCGAAATAAAGGTGCGGTAGCGGGCTTACTTACATTCTTCTTTTTAAATACGGATTACACGCGAGCGAACCCGCGAGCAAAAGCTAGTGCTATATAAATAGACTGTAACTAAAACCTGTAACTAAAAAACCAACTGAACATTTTTTTGTTCTTGTCTGTGACTAAACTTTGTCATTTAAATTTAAAAGTACCTGGGCGACCGAGCTTCGCTCGGAGTCTACACCTATCTAGATAAACTTGAAAAAAATCACATAATCTAAATACAAAATTTCATCCAAATCGTTAGAGCCGTTTCCGAGAAACCAATTATATATATACAACGTGTCCCAAAACTCAACGTCAAGCGGGAACCAGGGAGTAGGCCAGTTTATGACTACCCAGGGAAAAATAAGAAAAAAATCGGAGTCATTTGTTTTTTATGATATGAGCATTTTTTGAAAAAAGTTGAAAATTTACATCTCGTACAACATTTTTAGGTACTACGACTACAAATTTTCAAATATTATTGTTAATATTTTTTTATTGGTAGCCTAAATAACTCTGCTATTGATCAGTATCCCAAATAAAACCAAAATGCCCATAGTTTTATCACAAAAAAATATTAAGTAAAATTATTTTCTTCAAACTTTCAAAGATAATTATTTTTAGTTTACTTTGCCACTGCATAGTATAAAAAAAATTTACGTACACTACTATGGCAAGTTTTCACAAAAGTTGGCGCGACTAATCAAGATTTCAAAATGATATAATACCTCCCACATCATGCCTTAAAAAAGACTTGGTACTTGCCAACATAAAATAATACCTTACTCACTGAAAATTGCCTTCAGTGCTAGAGTGATGATAGTGTGGAGAGAAGGGGGGACAGTTAGTTTTTCGAATTATTTGAAAAATCACAAGCACAATCTGCATTGTTGGAGTATCGAGAAACCGCATCTTATGAGGGAAGACAAGTCTCAGTATCAATTTAAATTGAGTTATTGGGCCATTTGAATTACCAAGAAACTTGAATGGTAAAGTTTACCTAGATTTTCTTCAAAATCATCTGTCAGATCTACTAGAAGATGTGCCATTTAACATTTTGTGCTATGTGCTAACATGGTTGCCCTGCTCATTATGCCCATCCAGTGCGAGAATATCTGAACCAAGAGTATGCAGAGCGTTTCATTGGGTGCCTTGGTCCAATTTTATGGCCGCCCCGTTCTCTAGATTTAAATGTGCTGGACATCTTTTACTGGGGTTGCCTGAAAGACAAGGTTTATTCGAAACCCATATCAACAATTGGCGAACTACGTCGAGGAATCTCGGAGGCTGCCCAACAGATCAATTTACGAGGATATGCACGATTGGTGAAAAGGTCGTTTTTTAAGCGGTGTCGCGCGTGTATTATTGCCGGTGGCAGACAGTTCGAAGGGACATTTTATTTAGAGTAAGTAATTATAATTTTTTTAAATCTATCATTCGTTTCATTTAAACTTCTTTTCCTTTGAAAATTGCGGAATGGCATCACTATCTGTTCCTATCTATCTAAATTTTAAGATGCATCATGTCTCATAGGCACTGAAGGCAATTTTCACTGAGTAAGGTATTATTTTATGTTGGCAAGTACCAAGTCTTTTTTAAAACATGACGTGGGAGGTATTATATCATTTTGAAATCTTGATTAGTGGCGCCAACTTTTTTGAAAACTTGCCATAGTAGTGTAAGTACATTTTTTTTATACTATGAAGTGGCAAATTAAACTAAAAATAATTATCTTTGAAAATTTGAAGAAAAAAATTTTACTTAATATTTTTTTGTGATATAACTATGGGCATTTTGGTTTTATTTGGGATACTGATCAATAGCAGAGTTATTTTGGCTACCAATAAAACAAAATTAACAATTATATTGGCATATTTTTAGTCGTAGTACCTAAAAATTTTGTACGAGATGTCAATTTTCAACGTTTTTCAAAAAATGCTCATATCATAAAAAACAAATGACTCCGATTTTTTTTCTTATTTTTCCCTGTGTAGTCATAAACTGGCATACTCCCTGGTTCCCGCTTGATGTTGAGTTTTGGGACACGTTGTATATATATACTAGCTGTTACCCGCGGCTTCGCTCGCGTGAAATTCGTATTCCAAAGAAGAATGTACGTAACGAGGGCGAGGCCGAAGGCCGAGCTGCGTTCAGGTAATCGATAAACCTTCTTAAAGAAAGTAACTAACTAAAGGCGAGGCCGAAGGCCGAGCTGCTTACAGGTAAACGTTTAACCTTTCTCAAATAAAGGAAGTAAGTAAGGGCGAGGCCGAAGGCCGAGCTGCGTTCAGGAAGACGATAAACCTTCTGGAAGAAAGGAAGGAACTAAGTGCGAGGCCGAAGGCCGAGCTGCGTTCAGGTAAACCAAAAACCCTCTTCCGCCTTCGGGCCTCGCCCTTAAAGACTTCCTTTCTTCGATAGAATATAATATCGTTTACGGGAATAACCGCGAGGTTCTAGGATGCACGGTATATTTGCCGTCAGAAGCGTGGACTTTATAATAAAATTTAAATTAAATTAACTCAATCTTAATATTAATTAACTTTATTCGAGATGGTTTAGCTTCTTCCTGAACGCAGCTCGGCCTTCGGCCTCGCCCTTAGTTACTTGCTTTCTTCGAGATGGTTTATCATTGTCAGAACGTAGCTCGGCCTTCGGCCTCGCCTTAGTTACTTACTTTCTTCAAAAATGTTTACCTTCTTCCTGAACGCAGCTCGGCCTACGACCTCGCCCTTAGTTACTTGCTTTCTTCGAGATGGTTTATGGTCTTCCCGAATAGAGCACGGCCTTCGGCCTCGCCCTTAGTTACTTACTTTCTTCAAGATGGTTTAGCTTCTTCCTGAATGCAGCTCGGCCTTCGGCCTCGCCCTTAGTTACTTGCTTTCTTCGAGATGGTTTTTCAATTATCAGAACGTAGCTCGGCCTTCAGCCTCGCCTTAGTTACTTACTTTCTTCAAGATGGTTTAGCTTCTTCCTGAACGCAGCTCGGCCTTCGGCCTCGCCCTTAGTTACTTGCTTTCTTCGAGATGGTTTTTCAATTATCCGAACAGAACGTACAGACAAACAAACAAACAAACAAAAATTTTAAAAACTGTTCTAACATGTTCAGTATCTCATTTTAAGCCACCATGGTTAGTTTTTTTCCGAATACATTCAATGTACAGACTTTCTTACCTTTACGATTTTATTATATGTATATAGATATAGGTACTTATATACAAGTTTAAATAAATACAAGTTTATACAAGTTTAGCTCACTTAAAGTAATAGGATAAAAAGTACATACTACATGTATGTACATTTTTGTTTTAAATTTAAATGAGAAAGTTTAGTCACAGACAAGAACAAAAGAAAAAGAAAAACTTACCTAAATGTATACTGTTGGAGATGCCTTCGACCGTGCTCCACAAGTTATCTTCACAGTGGATAAAGTTGGAATCACTATCTGCCGGTTACTGAACAAAAACAATGTCTGGAATACAATGCGAAGTTTATTTAATTTTAAACGAACGTGTTATGTACACAATGCATGTACACTCATCCGGCGGCAGTCACATACTTTTAGCCGGAATGTTTTTTTATTTATTTTTTTATGGAAACTGACACGGTTGGCTACATAACCTACAGTCAGCGCGTACGTTCGTGGCCTCCGCAGGAAAGCGAGAATGGAATGTGTAGTGTTGTGAATCAATGTCTGAAAGTAACGACATTTACGAAACCTCTTTTTTATTTATGGCATTAAATTATTTATCTAATAAGGTTTTATTGCGTGGTTGAAGTACGAAGACAAAACAGGTATAATCGTTTAAAGATCTATCGGCCTCCGCCCGCAGGGGCCACGAACGTGCGCTAACAGTACAACATCCGTGATGTGAGCCCATAACACCGGGCGAACTAGGTGCCGTGTCAGTGTTTCCCTTCATTTCATGTCGGCTACACTGAACTGAACGGAAAACACGAACTATTTACATAGCCGTTTCGACCGACGACGTTTCGTTTAGTGCGGTGGTATCACTACCACCTAGTAAGGTAAGAAGGGAAGGGACCTACAGTTTAACGTGGAATGCGAACCACGGTCAGCCTCCAACGGTCGAGCGGTCACAGCATCCAAGTACATACATACAAATATACCTACATACACACATAGACGTCTGATGTTAAATCTTATAGGGATAAGGAACTTAAAGAGAACACAAAATAAAAATATGTAGAAGTAAAATTAATTTATTTAAAAAAGTACTTTGAACATTTTTTCATTCGTCTACTTATCAAAAGATTTCTCCATCCATTCCAGAAACATACACATTGTATTCGAGTGCCTAAAATATTGGTCAAGCAATAAATTGGGCGTTGACGTAACGCTTGCTTTCTGTTGATAATACGGCGCAAAATTAAATGTATTTTTATTGTAAGTTTGTAGGCGGACTAATGTCGCTGGGGAAAGACGCGATTTGAAAGATCCGTGGATTGTAGAAGAGGGGAAAGTGTTCAAGATTGGCACGTGGAGATCCGTTGTCTTTGCGCAACTGGGAAACAGGCGTGACGCTATCTATGTATGTATGTATGGGAAAGATATTCCCCGGAAGCCTATGTTATACAAGAAATATACGGAAGCAGTGCTATACAAGAACGATTTGGAGAATCGTGCAGCTCGAAGAACTCTTCAGTCGACTACAAAGGGGTGTTCCGCGGACTTCCGCGTGAGTACGGCGGGTTTGGCGCAGGCGAACAGAAGGAGGAGAGATAAGGGAAGCAAAGCAAATTCGTCAGAACAGCAGCGGCCATAGTAAGTACCGATAAAACAGGCTCAATTGTCAAAGCGGCGCGGCGGGTGGCCGATTTGAAATTTGAATTTGTTTGAGCATCGGCTTCTCATGCGGGAGGTCCGAGTTTCGAATCCGGTCGGCGTGTACCAATGAGTTTTTTCTGACGAAAAAATTTACGTGCATACCTACACCTGCTGCTTCACCGTTCGGAACCGGTGTAAAACTGTAGGTCCCTTCCCTTGCCCCTTACTAGGTGGTAGGCTCAAATTGTAGCCGACTGGGTTGGTACCACCGTACTGGATGTAAGATGGCCGCATAGCAACCTCGGCTGTGTTCTCCTCTAGTCCAGTATAGCCAACAATCCAGGGAAGTATCCGGTATGGCACCTACCTTCTCGGAGGTGATATTGGCTAGTCAGAGCATGTGCTTTGGCCCCTCTGACTCAGCCACCCATATCGGATTACATAAAAAAAAAAAATAAAAAAAAAATTACCCAACGATACGTCCTTACGCTTTAGAGGTCCTTTGTTGTGAGGTTGTTGCGTACATCAGCATCAGCATCAGCATCCGCGGAACTTTAGCATCATTTTCAACATCAGCATCGCATCAGCATCCGCATTGATCGATGCTGATTATTAATGCTGATGTTTGAGTCGTGAGAAACCTTCTCGGAACCGACTCGAAGCCGGAAAAGCAGCAAATACCTACGTTCCAAATAGTTCCAAAGTTCCATCCAATATACTAATAATTTAATTGCTAAGGTAATTACTAAACTGGTACTGGTATCAGATTGTTTTTTTTTTTATTAACTGTCACAAAATTATTCAAACACAATCTTTTATTTCAATACTTACCAACCAAAACTATGGATATAAATTCATAATATTCATTATTAGTTCAGTATTTTTCCCTTTTTTTAAAGAAAATCTTTTAGTCAGCCTCGTTAGCTCAGTGGTGCAGACATTCAACTGTCGCTATTGAATGTTAAGCAACGCTGGGTGCGGTCAGTACTTGGATGGGTGACCGCTGACCGTTGGAGGCTGACCGAGGTTCGGATTCCTCGTAAAACTGGAGGTCCCTTTTCTCCTAATCTTACTTGGTGGTAGGGTTTAACCCGCCCGGGTTGATACCACCGCACTGAATGAAACGTCGGTCTAAACGGCTATGTAAATAGTTTGTGTTTTCCGACCAGTTCAGTGTAGCCGGCACGATCAAAGGGGGAAGCACTGACATGGCACCTAGTTCACCCGGTGTTATGGGCTGACATCATGGACGTTGTAGGTGATGTAGCCAACCGTGTCAGTTTCCATAAAAAAAAAAAAAAAATTATTAAAATCCGCATCAGCTGATGTCAATGATAAAATATCAGCATCAGCATCAGCATGAGCTGATGTCAATGATAAAATATCAGCATCAGCATCAGCTGATGTCAATGATAAAATATCAGCATCAGCATCAGCATCAGCTGATGTCAATGATAAAATATCAGCATCAGCATCAGCTGATGTCAATGATAAAATATCAGCATCAGCATCAGCTGATGTCAATGATAAAATATCAGCATCAGCATCAGCTGATGTCAATGATAAAATATCAGGATCAGCATCAGCATATGCTGATGTCAATGATAAAATATCAGTATCAGCATCAGCATCAGCTGATGTCAATGATAAAATATCAGCATCAGCATCAGCATCAGCATCTGCTGATGTCAATGATAAAATATCAGCATCAGCTGATGTCAATGATAAAATATCAGCATCAGCATCAGCTGATGTCAATGATAAAATATCAGCATCAGCATCAGCTGATGTCAATGATAAAATATCAGCATCAGCATCAGCTGATCTCAATGATAAAATATCAGTATCAGCATCAGCTGATGTCAATGATAAAATATCAGAATCAGCATCAGCATGAGCTGATGTCAATGATAAAATATCAGCATCAGCATCAGCTGATGTCAATGATAAAATATCAGCATCAGCATCAGCATCAGCTGATGTCAATAATAAAATATCAGCATCAGCATCAGCTGATGTCAATGATAAAATATCAGAATCAGCATCAGCATCAGCTGATGTCAATGATAAAATATCAGCATCAGCATGAGCTGATGTCAATGATAAAATATCAGCATCAGCATCAGCTGATGTCAATGATAAAATATCAGCATCAGCATCAGCATCAACTGATGTCAATGATAAAATATCAGCATCAGCATCAGCTGATGTCAATGATAAAATATCAGTATCAGCATCAGCATCAGCTGATGTCAATGATAAAATATCAGCATCAGCATCAGCATCAGCTGATGTCAATGATAACATATCAGCATCAGCATCAGCATCAGCTGATGTCAATGATAAAATATCAGCATCAGCATCAGCATCAGCTGATGTCAATGATCAAATATCAGCATCAGCTGATGTCAATGATAAAATATCAGAATCAGCATCAGCTGATGTGAAAAAATGTGCATCCGCAACAACCCTGGTACAGAGTCGCCAATGATGCGAATGCAATGGCTCGTCGCTGAATAGAATCCAAGGCTGAAAGAAGGTACTCTACATACTATCACTTACATTTTTGTGATCTGTGGCCAAAGATAAAACATCGTCACATTAAATTACGTCATCGGAGGCCTGAGCTGTGAGCAAAAAATCACGCAAAGCGAAACCGCAGGCAAAAGCTATTGTCAAACAATTCTGAATAAAATACCATATGTAGTAGGTCATATTTTCAACCCCCGACCTGTGTATATCTGTTTGTCTGTGGCATCGTAGCTCCTAAACGGATGGGCCGATTTGGATGCGGTTTTAGTAGAAAGCTGTTTTAACCGGGATTGTTCTTATCTATCTTAGTGATCAAGTAATAAAGAAATATGAAGTAATAAAAAAATTACGTCTCACCGGTGTGGACCGAATTGAATGAGGTTTTTTTTTAAAAAGCTTGAAATAAAAGTTATATTACAAATTTAAAAACCAGGATCGGTTTTTAAATTTGTAAAAAGTCAAAAATAATTTCCGTTTACTTACTTAAGAGTCGCGTGGTACCGCTAAGTAAATAAAATATAAAAACTCAGAGCTGCGCGGGTATTTTACTAAGCAGTCCCCCGACTCCTATAAGGTAGGTTTTTTATATTCAATAGTATTTTTTCACAAAAAATATGGAGGACGACCAGATTTAGATAACAAGTATCAGATTTTTCTTAGTAATATCTGTGTGAACGAAATGTATTAAAGTGAAAATATAGACAGTTGGATCGTCAAGTTTGCTTGGATATCTCTAGAGTCGCGTGGGCTACAGGTGTAGACCAGGGTGTCATATCATTGTTTCTTTCTGAAACGCGCTGCTCTACCGCGTCGCCCTCCCGTGTATTCCTGTATCTATAATATTATGCAAATATTTTTACAAAACTCGAATGGGAAATTAATTCCTGTATATTTTCTGCTTTTTACACACTATTTTACAGCAAATTCACTTTAAAAACTTTTTAGTCAATAAGCGCGGCAACTGCATGTGATTAGCAAATAATACCATGGTTGATAGATGATGAAGAAAATAATGATAATTTAACTGAGAGCGAGAAAAAAAACGAAAAAGAAGAAGGTTCTGTGGGCCAGAGAAACCCAGCTGAGTTCTCAACACGAACCGTAAAGGAGCAAGAGATTGTGCCCCGAATGCAACGAGAAAGAATAATACATTGTTCTACATTTTGTACATTAAGAATAATACATTGTTCTACAATAAGTACTTTGTAGTAGGTTAATAAAATTAAACAATAATTTATTTACCATTAGTAAAATAAAAAATAAGAGTGATTGACCTCAACACTTCCAAAGAATGTTGGTTTTGGCAAGGTATTGTATTTGTGTTCATAACTATAGTTAAAAGATAAAAGGTTGTAACTTTTTATCATTAAATCATAAAAATAAAGATAATTATTCATTACATTCAGATTTCTTTTCATTCTACCTTCAAATGACCTAAAAATAGAATTTACAATGGGCTACACACGTACCCCGCGCGACCAGGGGTCATTTAGAGCGCGCCTACTCTAGAGATATAGAAATAAATTTTAAAATATAGTCACTGCGTAACTTGAAATAATTTATATGTTCTCGGAAATCACGCATATCAGGTTTTGTGCGTATGAATGAAGACGATGAGAGTGATATATAAATTATAACCGCCATTTTTCATTCGTTCAGTCGGATAAAAACAGGAACACATTATACTTTGATTGAATATCTTTAATAATCAGATTTTGTCTTTGTCATTCTTGTAAAATAATTAGGTTTACGTTCTTAGGTTTACGTTAAGGAATACCAGTTTGTGAAAGTGAATTTGTGGCAAAATTACATCCAAACGTGGTAAACGTATAAATTTTACCACTAGTCGAAATATAGAATACGTCGTTGGCAACATACAATCCTGATGTCACAAAATCGAAATTAGCAATTTTCTTAGGAATCACATTGTCCGGTCTCAATTCATATAGCCCATCACTTGTTCCAGCCAAAATTCTATCACCGTCAGCAGCCAAGGCTCTTCCAGTGTCACTCTTGAGTCCAACAAACGATATTGGTTCTTTAAAACCTTTCAGCAACACACTTAAACCTTGCGAATCGCTCTGAAAGTATATGTTGTCATTCTTATCCACAGCCACCACGTTAGCGGATGATATTTCTTCAATCTTTCTTTTGACTCTTCCTCCATCTGATATAACGTATATATGATTAGTTGGATAAATAATTGCATACAACTCATCATAATTTAAAGATTTATACATTTGCACTATATCGTCTCCGTGCAATGCAACAGGAATTGCAGTTCTATTGACATCATCGTAAACGTGAATTCCGGAGTCACTTCCGAAGTATACAATTCCTTTATTCATATCTACTGCTGCAGTTTGCCCGTTAAAGTTACCAATTTTTGTTGCTGTGCCATCTTTGAAAACGTATTCGTCCATTTTAGTTTCAACGTCGTCATTAAGAAGGCTCGAAATGTCTATTAGAGTGAAGAAAAGTTCTCCTGTATGCTTGTTGAAAGCCAAGTTAGTGGGAAGACCTTCGATTTGAAGAATTTGAATTCGGGAATATAGTTTGTTGTCTATCACGAACTTGCAGTGTTGAGCATTGGTGAAGACTATTGTGGTTAGAAGAAAGAGCAGTGCCTTTATGGTTTTCATCTGAAATTATAAAACATACACGCTAAGAATATATTTTTGCTTGTGCAGCCTTTTTCTTAACTATCTACCTTCTTCACTGATTAGTCGTTACTGGAATCTAGAATTTCAGTTTTGTTTTTTCTGTAAGCAATGTAATGATTTGTTATAAAAAATGAATATGTCAAATTTTGGACGTGTTGCATCGCTATAACTATTATATTTTAAAATAATAAATAGATAATTATAAATTAACGAACAATTTTGAAAATTAATTAAGCATGTGAGTTTCAAATTCCCACGCACATAATCGACCCGGATAATAAAAATGAACACATTCTTGCGGTTTCTCTATTGGTTCCGTTCTCGCCTTCAATTAATTATTGTTTTGAATGCAAAGCCAACAATACAGACACAGATACAGATACAGGCGGACAGGCGGCACATCTCATCCACAATCAGAATAGTTTATGGGCTCATCACACCTTGGCTTAGTGAAATAGGTGCCATGTCAGTCAGTGCTTCGAACTTTGAATTTCGAATTTAAAAGTTTCATATCAATTTTATTTCATTACATAAATTTTTATACAGAGCCTCTGCACTAGAAAAGTCAATCTCGCAGAGGCAGTTGCCGGCAGTATTTAATCGTGGATTTAGTCTAAACTGGAAACTCTACCGCGCTGACTTTGATTTTGATTTGATTTATATTATTTTTTCTCTCTTCGGTCTGGGCGTCGGCTTCTCTTGCGAGAGGTCCGAGGTTTGAATCCAACCGGCGTGTACCAATGAGTTTTTTTTTATTTGAAAAAATTTACGTGCACACCTTCACCCACTGCTCCATGGTTCGGATTTCATGTAAAAATGCCGGTCCACCGGGTTGACTGGAGGGAATTGCCTAAGGCAATAGGCCCGCCCTTGCCACACATTAAGTGTATTATTATTATATTATGTTGGCTTTGCATCTGTTTCAAACAATCACCGATCGTTTTAATTATGATAATCAATAAAAAAAAAATCTAAACACAACATTTTTGCTTAACCAGCGTCTGATATATGACAAAACAAAATTAAATATATACAGGAAAACTCTTATTTACCTTATTTCACAACAGTTGCTTTGGGCTGGTAGTTTGAGGAAAACAAGATGAATCTTGTTCGTAGCTCCGATGTGTGTGCCAATGTTGTAAAAGAAACTTAACTGAGCTGATATGAAAGGTTATCGGTACTGAGAAGACTAGATACGCTAGCTACTGGATTCAACGAAACGTACGAATTAACTGTATACACTCGCTAATGCATTTAAAAGTCACTTTGTAAACCTAAGAAATATGAATACTATTTTATTCCTAAATGTAGAACTAGTTCCTGAAGATGTAACGATGTAGAGAAACTGCGTTGTCGATGAAAAATTTATCGATTTTTACCGATATTATGAAAATTTTATCTATAGCCTTTATGGGAGATAATCAGTACGTATCGGAAAATAAGTTGATTCGTAGAAAAAACCGTGACAAAATGAAACAAAAAATAATTATAATTTTTCATTCATTTTCAAACAATCCTAACCTCAAAATGTATGGAGAATGTGAATTTTGTTGATTCCAGTAAAACTGTAGGTCCCTTCTCTTCTTACCATTGGCGTATATAGCGGGGGGGGGGGGGGGGGGGCCGGGTGGGCACGGCCCACCCCAGAAGTGTCTGGTGCCCACCCCAGGATGTTGGGTTGCCAACACAAAATTCTAGGGTGGGCACTTAAATAATTTCACACAAAAACACTTAAATAATCTACAGCTGAGGAATCAACATAAAATTCCATTTCCTTCCAGGTAATCTAAATAAACACTTAAAAAAAATGTTTTTGTTTAATTTTATTTAGGTAAAGAAACCTTCCGAAATCAATGGTCGAAATACGGCTCAACACTTCAAATTACCTACTTTTATTGCGTAGGTACATCGGGTTTCGGCTTCATCGGCCATCGCTTTTCAGGGGCCAGGCCCACCCTGAAAAACAACCTTAGATACGCCAATGTCTTACCTTACTAGGTGGTAGGGTTTAAAACCCGCCCGCGGTTGGTACCGCCCCGCCGCACTGAATGAAAGTTCGGACGATATGTAAATAGTTCATGTTTTCCGCCCAGTTCAGTACAACCAAAGGGAAGCACTGATATGGCACCTAGTTCAACCAGGTGCCATGTCACGGGTTGACTTCGCGGATGTTGTAGGACTTGTTCGTAATATAGAAAACCGTGTTAGTTTCCATAAAAAAATATTATATTTTCGTGTTTTCGATAAAACATCGATATTTTTCATCTGTCGTTAAAAATTCGGTTTCCAACATCTATCTTCACCAACAACATCGTTTGACTTCCATGATCCGCCAATCGGTAGGTTTAGTGGGTAGGTCAACCCAAGGGCGGATACAGAGGGGGGGGGGGGGGGGGGGGGCGGCTAGGCGGCCGTGCCCCCCCCCAAAGGCCTGCAGGCCTGTGGTTTGCACTGAATTTTGAGAGCTCGTGTTGGCTAATACGGAACCAAAAATTGGACACATGGGAATTGAACCCACGACGTTGACGTCTGTAGACCGCAGCCAACCTACTAATCCAAAAAAGCATATAAATTAACGAACGAAAATAGGGTTCACTTAGCGTCCGGAGTTCCGGACTCAGAGAGATATATTATTATATTATGTGTGCATAAAAGCGCTGCAGATTTTTAGGTTTCCGTATCCCGTATGGAAGCCTATTACTAAGCCTACGCCGTCTGTCCGTCCGTCCGTCTGTCTGTCTGTCCGAGGGCTGTATCTCTTGAACCGTAATAGGTAGCCCGTTGAAATTTTCACGGAATATGTGTTATTATGGCGGATATAACAACAAATAATAAAAAATAGAAAAAGTAAAAAATTCAGGGGGGTTCCCATACAAGGAACGTGTTTTTTTTTCAATGTTTTTTGTGGTGCGGAAACTTCGGTGCGCGAGTCCGACTCGCACTTGGCCGGTTTTTTACTATGCGTGCGTGCAGCAGCGCACGTGGCACGAGGCACAGAGGCCCCCTCAATTTTAAATCCTGGATCCGCCCTTGTCAACCAGTTTAAGTTTTTTTTTATACAACGTATTGCCTGTTCAATTTCAATAAAAACCTGGTAGAACTAGTTTGTGAAGGAAGATCATAGCTTTGATTCCTGGTCGGGACGTTTTTTTTCCTCTTTATTTTCATTTTTGAATGCTAATGAAAATATATTTAAGCCAAAAGCTTCTTGAAGAGGCTTGGGCCTCTGCTGGTGGATGCAACTGGCGTCCCGGGCCTACTTCATTCAAAGGGTAAGCCTTTTTTTATGTAATCCGGTATGGGTGGCTGAGTCGGAGGGGCCAAAGCGCATGCTCCGACCAGCCAATATCACCTCCGAGAAGGTAGGTGCGATACCGGAGACTTCCCTGGATTGCTGGCTATACTGGACTAGAGGAGAACACAACCGAGGCTGCTATGCGGCCATCTTACATCCAGTACGGTGGTACCAACCCAGTCGGCTACAATTTGAGCCTACCACCTAGTAAGGGGCAAGGGAAGGGACCTACAGTTTTACACCGGTTCCGAGCGGTGAAGCAGCAGGTGTAGGTATGCACGTAATTTTTTTCGTCAGAAAAAACTCATTGGTACACGCCGACCGGACTCGAACCGCGGATCTCTCGCATGAGAAGCCGATGCCCAAACCACTCGGCCATCCGCCGCTCAAGCCTTGCCATCCAGCGGGGTAATGCCGCAAGTGTTCTAGGAACATTTGAAAACGCCCCTTTTGATAGTTATTTTAATGTTTGTTAGGTAGGTTTTAATTATTTAGTTATTAGTATTACTTTTTTATATTTTATGAAAATAAAGATTTGTTTAGATATGTTTTACATATGTATGTTCTTCCAGAAGTAACTTGATCTGGTCAGTAAAATAAAAGCATAGAAGCGTTATCCAGGGTCTTTTTATTCTATGTTATTTCTTTATACGGGACAATCTGGGTGCGTATAGTATAAACATACCAAATACCTATAAGTACCTATTATAAGTGTGGTCTATTTTTCATTAGATAAGGTGCTAGATAAATGCATAACTAGATTTTGCCCGCGGCTTCGCTCGCGTGAAATTCGTATTTAAAAAGCAGAAAGTAAGTCAGTCCGCTACATTTCGGCGCACGGGACGATTCGGCTTGTATGAGAGCCACATCTTAGCGTAACCGGAACTGAATTTTATTTAGCCTATCATGTGTCCCGTATAATCAAATGTGCTTGTACTAATTTTCTTCGAATTGCGATGATCAGTTTATGAGTTATATAGGAACATACATGCATACAGAAAATATTTCTAAAAATCGTCAATTTAATTTTAGTACTCGTATCATACATAGTCTACAAACGCAATATCTCATAAAGCAAAGTTACTTACTCCATGACCATCCCTTACAGATTTATTAATTAACCCATTAATTTCTTTAAAAACAATTGGACATCAATGATACTGAACTTATGAATATTCAGATTTCAATGACATTCAATTCGATTCTTATATAATTCCAACTAGAGAAATAAATATTAATAATTTTCGATTATTAGATATTGATAATCGTATATTGTAATTTTTTTTTTTTTTTATGGAACTCGACACGGTTGGCTACATCACCTACAACATCCGTGATGTCAGCCCATAACACAGGGTGAACTAGGTGCCATGTCAGTGCTTCCCTTCATTTCATGTCGGCTACACTAAACTGGACGGAAAACACGAACTATTTACATAGCCGTTTCGACCGACGTTTCGTTCAGTGCGGTGGTACCAACCCGGCCGGGATAAACCCTACCACCTAGTAAGGTAAGAAGGGAAGGGACCTACAGTTTAACGTGGAATCCGAACCACGGTCAGCCTCCAACGGTCGAGCGGTCACCCATCCAAACACTGACCGCGCTCAGCGTTGCTTAATAACAGTTGACTAACCAACCGCGCCACTGAGCTACCGAGGCTGACGAATTTTCTTATCCCTTAGTCGACTTTTACGACATGCGACGGGGAGAGATGCAGTGGGGCTATTCTTTTTAAGTACCGACCCCACACGGTACGAATTGATTATAATATAATATTAATTATATAACAAATATTATGAGTGTATAGATGTTTTTTTTAGTTATGCAAACTGACACGGTTGGCCATATCACATACAACACAACATCCGTGATGTCAGCCCACCACACCGGGGGTTGAACTAGGTGCCACGTCAGTGCTTCCCTTCATTTATACGGCAAACTCTGGAAGGCTCTCCCTGCCCATATATTCCCCCCCCCCCCCCCCCCCACAAGTACAGTTTCGGGTCCTTCAAGAGGGGCGTGAATAGGCAACTGTCAGGAAGGCAAGGCATTCGCAACCCCCGCACGGCATTCGCAACCCCCGCACACGACCGAATGTCTATGGGCGCCGTTAGACACCTTATGGCTGGCTCGGCGAGATATGTAGCGCTTTCAATAAAAAAAAATGGATGTAACCCAGTGCCTAATCAATAAACTTGCTGAGTGGTTCAGCAAGAACTGCCTAAAAATGGGTAATTCTGAAGCACGAACATGCAATAAAAAAAATATATATATAAAATCATGAATGCCATACATTTTTGGGCCACAATAAAATGATTTATTAAACGTTCTTGAATTTTTGTTAGATTTTGTACAAGGAACTTGTTTTTTTTTTTTTATGGAACCTGACACGGTTGGCTACATCACCTACAACATCCGTGATGTCAGCCCATAACATAGGGTGAACTAGGTGCCATGTCAGTGCTTCCCTTCATTTCATGTCGGCTACACTAAACTGGACGGAAAACACGAACTATTTACATAGCCGTTTCGACCGACGTGTCGTTCAGTGCGGTGGTATCAACCCGGCCGGGATAAACCCTACCACCTAGTAAGGTAAGAAGGGAAGGGACCTACAGTTTAACGTGGAATCCGAACCACGGTCAGCCTCCAACGGTCGAGCGGTCACCCATCCAAGCACTGACCGCACCCAGCATTGCTTAACATTCAATAGCGACAGTTGACTGTCTGCACCACTGAGCTATCGAGGCTGACATACTTACTAACAGAAACAAATTAAAGGCCTACCACGAAATTATTGTCTTATAATCACTTAAGTATGTAAAACTATACTCGCAGTAAATATAATTATAACATTTATAGTAGGTATCATAATATTTATCCATAACTTGGGCAATTTAGTTACGAATAAAAATTACAAAATTATAATAAAATAAACAAAGATATAAATAAGTTTTGAGAGAGCTTTTATCAAATATATCAAATGATGTGGCAGTGTATAAAATCTCAATATGAGCACTGGCTAATAAACACTAATTAAAATTAAAATGGCTTCTTGGTGTACCCACATCGATCATAAATGCCTTATTTTTTATTATTTTATTTTTATTTTTTATTATGATAAAATAATCATCATCATCATCATCATCATCATCAGCCTGTATCGGTCCACTGCTGGACATAGGCCTCTCCAATTTGAGTTAAATATTAAAAAACCAAAATAAAAAAAAACTTTTTTTAATTTAAAAGCCACATTCATAAGTTTGAGTGGAAGACACATTAGGGTGTCCCTTGACCCTTTGGTGACCCTTAAAAAGTCAAAAATAATTTCCGTTTACTAAAACGGAAATTATTTTTGACTTTTTAAGGGTCGGTGATTTTTTATATTCAATAGTATGTTTTTCACAAAAAATATGGAGGACCACCAGATTTAGATATCTACTGTATCTGGTTTATCCTTGGTAAAATCTGTGTGAACGAAATAGACACCGCTTCGTGATCGTCAAGTTTGCTTGAATAAAGAAAGAAATTTTAAAATATGGTCACTGAAATAATTCTCGGAAATCATGCGTAATCAATTTTGTGCGTATGAATGTGAAGGAAGACGATGAAAGTGATATTATAATTTATAACCCTCATTTTGATTCGTTCAGTCGGATAAAAACAGGAACACATTACATACTTTGATTGAATATCTTTAATAAATCAGATTTTTTCTTTGTCATTCTTGTAAAATAATTAGGAAATTCTCAATATCAGTATGTGTAAGTGAATTTTTGGCAAAATTACATCCACGCGTGGTAAACGTATAAATTTTACCACTAGTCGAAATATAGAATACGTCGTTGGCAACATACAATCCTGATGTTGCAAAATCGAAATTAGCAATTTTCTTAGGAATCACATTGTCCGGTCTCAGTTCATATAGGCCATCATTTGTTCCAGCCAAAATTCTATCACCGTCAGCAGCCAAGACTCTTCCAGTGTCACTCTTGAGTCCAACAAACGATATTGGTTCTTTAAAACCTTTCAGCAACACACTTAAACCTTGCGAATCGCTCTGAAAGTATATGTTGTCATTCTTATCCACAGCCACCACGTTAGCGGATGATATTTCTTCAATCTTTCTTTTAACTCTTCCTCCATCTGATATAACGTATATATGATTAGTAGGATAAAGAATTGCATACATCTCATCATAATTTAAGGATTTATACATTTGCACTATATCGTCTCCGTGCAATGCAACCGGAATTGCAGTTCTCTTCACATCATCGTAAACGTGAATTCCGGAGTCACTTCCGAAGTATACAATTCCTTTATTCGTATCTACTGCTGCAGTTTGCCCGTTGAAGTTACCAATTTTTGTTGCTATGCCATCCTTGAAAACGTATTCGGCCATTTTAGTTTCAACGTCGTCATTATGAAGGCTCGAAATGTCTATTAGAGTGAAGAAAAGATCTCCTGTATGCTTGTTGAAAGCCAAATTAGTGGGAAGACCTTCGATTTGAAGAATTTGAATTCGAAAATATAGGTTGTTGTCTATCACGAACTTGCAGTGGTGAGCATTGGAGGAGACTATTGTGGTTAGAAGAAAGAGCAGTGCCTTTATGGTTTTCATCTGAAATTATAAAACATACACGCTAAGAATATATTTTTGCTTGTGCAGCCTTTTTTCTTAACTATTTACCTTCTTCACTGATTCGTCGTTCATTGGAATCTAGAATTTCAGTTTTGTTTTAACATTGAAAATTGTTTTTTAACATTGAAAATGTTTTTTCGATCGCTTCAGTATAGCCCCCCATTTTCGCTGAGAGTGTGAAATCGGCCTGGTGTCGCGAGTTTTGGGGCTACGCAAGTAGTTGATGGCTCAAAACACGCGTACTCAAACTTCAGGTCTCGGTGAGATCTATTCATCTGTCACGTAAAATTTTATTTAATTAGTTTTACATGCTGTATTAAGTTGTTTTTTGTTATACTGTTGTGTTTTTTCTTCATTCAATAAAAGTGAATTTATAAAAAAAAAAATCGCATACTTCAAAATTTAAAACCACGATCTATCGGGTCGTAGGCAAGCCCTTTCCACCTGCGCTACATGCAACTTTACTACTGCGCTAAATTTTCGTATCTCTTGCTGAGCTTGTGCGTCAAAGATTTAGCGCTATCGCGATCAAGGAGCGAACCGACGTACGTCCGACTAGCACAACGACCCGCGCGGGACTAGCGGGAGGCGAGGATCGCTCCAACCGCGCGACGAAATCTGCCGCTTGTACGAAAAATTGGGGTATTTATTCATTATTAATTCGCGTTGTAAAACATGAAAATACAAAAATAATTCACTAGAATTGTCGAGAAAAAATGTATGTACATTTTTATGTAAGTCTCGTATTGAAACTATCTCTAATTTTCCAGAACATTCAATTTGAAAGTATGTTATCCTTATTTTTTGGAAATTTATTTAACACCTTTTCCAAAATAATACTATAATTGTTTTGAAACGCTAACTTTGTTATTCTCAAATCAAAACAAACGTGCAGTTCGCATAATAAAGTTTTATGGCTTAGCGAAGGGAATCTCCCTTCACTAAGCCATAAAATTTTGTTGTGCGAGCTGCACGTTTGTTTTGATTTGAGTATAGTTAAAGATCAATGCATAACACATATTTTTTATAGATTTTTTATGTTTACCAATAGCTCAAAATTTTTTTGTCAATTTTGACCCTTATTGCCGCCATAATTACCTTGCTTTGGGCTGGTAGTTTGAGGAAAACAAAATGAATCTTGTTCGACGTTCCGATGTGTGTGCCAATGTTGATATTAAAGAAACTTTACTGATAGACTGGTAGGTACTGAGAAGACTAGATACGCTAGCTACTGGATTCAACGAAATGTAGGAATTAATTGTATACACTCGCTAATGCATTTAAAAGTCACTTTGTAAACAACAAATATTATGAATACGATTTTATTTGTAAATTTAGAACTAGTGACTAAAGCTGTAACGATGTAAAGAAACTGCGTGGTCGATGAAAAATGTATCGATTTTTACCGATATTTATTGAAATTATATACAGGTTGTAATTAAATCAATCTATAGCCTTTAAGGGGGTTAATCAGTATCTGAAAATAAGTCGATCTGTAGAAAAATTCGTGACAAAATGAAACAAAAAAATTTTTTTTTTTATAAATTTCCAAAAAATCCTAACCTCAAAATGTATGGAGAAAGTGATTTTTTTTTCCCGAAATTCCAAAAGTCCCAGAACAATTTAAGTTAAGTTTGAGCTACAGAATAACCCCCTGAAAGGCTACAAGTGTGTGGGGTAGCCTCGCTCGGTAGCACAGTGGTGTGATCGGTCGACTGTCGTCGTGTTCATAAGCACACTTGGGCGCGGTCAGTACTTGAATGGGTGACCGCTCGACCGTTGAGGCTGACGTGGTTCGGATTCCTTCCACCTAGGTAAAACTGTAGGTCCCTTCCCTTCTTACCTTACTAGGTAGTAGGGTGTAAGCCGCCCGCGGTTGGTACCGCCGCACTGAATGAAAGTTCGGACGATATGTAAATAGTTCATGTTTTCCGTTCAGTTCAGTATAACTAAAGGGAAGCACTGACATGGCACCTAGTTCAACAAGGTGCCATGTCACGGGTTGACTTCGCGGATGTTGTAGGACTTGTTGGTAATATAAACAAAACCGTGTTCGTTTCCATAAAAATATATTACATTTTCGTGTTTTCGTTTCGACAAAACATCGATATTTTTGATCTGTCGATAAAAATTCGGTTTCCAGCATTATCTTCACCAACAACACCGTTTGACTTCCATTATTCGCCAAATCGGTAGGTTTAGTAGGTAGGCCAACCAGTTTAAGTTTTTTTTTTAAACAACGCATTGCATGTTCAATTTCAATAATAAATAGTGGTAGAACTAGTTTGTGAAAGAAGGTCAGAGCTTTGATTCCTGGTCGGGACGTATTTTTTTAGGGTTCCGTATCCGGTACAGGACCCTATCACTAAGCCTACACCGTCTGTCTGTCTGTCTGTCCGTCCGTCCGTCCGTCCGTCCGTCTGTCCGACGGCTGTACCTCTTGAACCGTAATTGGTAGCCCGTTGAAATTTTCACAGAATATGTGTTATTATGGCCGATATAACAACAAATAACAAAAATAAAAAAAAGTAAAAAATAATCACGTGGGTTCCCATAGAAGAAACCAAAAAGTGTATGCACGCGCGCCATATACCGAATAGATTATGAAGCATTTTAACTAATCATGACATTTAACTAATATGAAACATTTCATAACACGCCATAGATGGCGTGAGTGGCTCTAGCCATGACATGGCGATACGGAACCCTCGGTGCGCGAGTTCGACTCGCACTTGGCCGGTTTTCCTCTTTATTTTCATCTTTATGTTTTCCATATGTAGGCTCTTCCAGAAGTAACTTGATGTGGCCAGTAAAAGCATCGAAGCTTTGTCCAGCGTCTTCATATTCCATGTTATTTCTTTAAAGTAGGCTTGCCATAATTTTCCAGACTCAAGTCCGGACGCCACACTGATCCTCAAAAACAAGGGCCTCCCCCTTCCGGATGGATACCACAACCGCACTGAATGAAGGTTGGTCGAAGCAGCTATGAAATAAAATAGTTCATGTTTTCCTACCAGTTCAGCACGATCAAAAAGGAGGAAGCACTGACATGGCACCCAGTTCACCAAAGTGTGTTGGGCTGATATCACCGCTATTGTCGGTGGTGAAGCCCGTCTAAGTCAGGTGCATAAAAAAAATTAAAAGACTCAAAATCAACACAATTCGCGTTCAAGTCGCGTAGCACTGGCGCGGCGGAAGGGGCGGATATAGCAAAAAATAAAAAACAGAAAAAGTAAAAAATTAAGGGGGGACCCATACAAGAAACGCGTTTTTTTTCAATGTTTTTTTTTGTGGTGCGGAAACCTCGGTGCGCGAGTCCGACCCGACTCGCACTTGGCCGGTTTTTTATGGAAACTGACACGGTTGGCTACATATTTACATACAACATTCGTGATGTCAGCCCATAACACCGGATGGTGAACTAGGTGCCACTTCAGTGCTTCCCTTCATGTATACGGTAAACTCTGGAAGGCTCTCCCTGCCCAATATTTGCCCCCAAGTACAGTCTCGGATCCTTCAAGAGGGGCGTGAATATAGGCACCTGTCAGGCCGGCATGGCATTCGCAACCCCCGCACACGACCGAATGTCTATGGGCGTCGCTGGACACCTTATGTGTGGCTTAGCGAGATATGTAGCGCTTTCAATAAAAAAAAAATGGATCTAACCCAGTGCCCAATCAATAAACTTGCTGAGTGGTTCAGCAAGAACTGCCTAAAAATGGGTAATTCTGGAGCACGAACATGCAATTAAATAAAAAAAATATATAAAATCATGAATGCCATATATTTTTGGGCCACAGACTTCTTAAACGTTCTTGAATTTATTATTATTATTTTATTCTTTTATTCACACATTTTCTTTTTATATAAATTTTACATTAAAAAAAAATTAAAAACTAAAATTGATATAAAAACAAATGGAGTTTCCACCACCGGCGGCGGGGCAGACCCAGGCTACCGATGGTCGGGTCCCAAAGAGAGGAACCTCCGGACGATACGCGCAGTGTCGAGCAGGGCTGCCTTCTGGATCTGGCCCTTTACCCAACCACTCAGCGAGAGCCTCTTAAGGTGGTCGTCGAGGCTCTTCGCTATCAGCCCATGCGCCGAAACGACTATGGGCACAACGATCGTCGAGTCGACGGGCCACATTTTGGTTACCTCGTGCTGCAGGTCCAGATACTTTAACATCTTCTCTGCTTCCTTACTGACGAGGTTACCATCATGCGGCACGGCGATATCGACGAGCGTTGCACGCCTTGCCTCCCGGTCTACTATCACAATATCAGGCCTGTTCGCGAGAATAGTCCTGTCTGTGATAATGACATATGATGTGTGTGACATATGACCGTTCTCGAGAACTGGCGGTGGATTTTACTTCTATTAAGGCACCTCGGTACCTACAAGGTTGTACTTTAAGGCAAGTTGCTGATGGATGATCCTGGCTACTAGGTTGTGTCTATGCAAATACTCGGTGTTGGCAAGCTGCGTACAACCGGAAATCACATGTCTGAGGGACTCGCCAGGTTGCTGGTGGCAGGCGCGGCAGATGTCAATGGTGCCTTTTTTTTTATTTAACTTTTTTATCGGACTGCGAACGCAAAGGAGGGCAATTGTGTTTTGCTACATCATCTACAACACCTGTGATGTCAGCACACGACACACCTTGGTGAACTAGGTGCCATGTCAGTATGCTTCCATATTGGACGCTATTTTTGTCCCTTTGAAAAAATTAAGGTTAAGTTGCTGGGTAAATAATAAAACGCGCATTTGCTTAACTTAAAATAAAACCTTTATTCATAATAATAATGTAAATATAAAATACTTTATAAACATTTTCCAATCAGACAGATTCGTCAAGGCTTCACTTAATACTCTGTATAACACAATTTATTTCTCAAAAAATGCTGTAAACTTGTACTTATGAAAATATACGTTTGATTTACGTAAATGCTTGAAAAACAATTATTTAAAAAATGTCCAGTATCAGCCATTGTTACTGGAGATTTTTTTTTCAAAAACATATGTATATATATTTTTTTAAATTTTTTATTAAATTGGTCCACAAAATACCTACTAATTTGCTAGTTACTAACAGAAACAAATTAAAGGCCTTCTTTCGTTTTCATATTGAGACAATAATTTTTTGTAGAGTGACAAATTTTTGGGCAATATAAAAATTAGCCACTACCTACCACGAAATTATTGTCTTATAATCACTTATGTATGTAAAACTATACTAGTCCAGAGCAGTAAACATAATTATAACATTATAGTATCATAATATTTATCCATTACTTGGGCAATTTAGTTACGAATAAACATTACAAAATTATAATAAAATAAACAAAGATATAAATAAGTTTTGAGAGAGCTTTTATCAAATATATCAAATGATGTGGCAGTGTATAAAATCTCAATATGAGCACTGGCTATAATAAACATTATATATTAATTAAAATTAAAATTACTTCTTGGCGCACACCCACACCGATCTTACATGCAAACCTTAAAATATTAAATAAAATTAAGCTGCAAGAAAAGGGTCTTACACATTAAACTATGAAAGTCAGTGGTGTTTTTGTCTCATACAATAATGTGAAAACAATTTGAGTTAAAAATAAAAAAAAGGAAAGTAAAAAAAAAAACTATTTTTCTTAAATTTAAAAGCCACATTCATAAGTTTGAATGGAAGACACATTAAGGAATAGTTGAAACAAAAACAAAAAAACCCACAAAAAATTACGTACATTAAAATTCTCAGGCGTTTGATTAAGTTGTTCTTGAGATGAGGCTCTCTGAGACAAAAAAAATTACACTAAAATTGAGATACAGTGATTTTGAGTGAGTTGTTCTTGAGATAAGTCTCTCGGAGACCAAATTCATATTGATGAGTTAGACGAGGCAGATAAAAATTAACGACACTCATAATTTTGGCACACTCCTGTCAGGAAATAATTTCTAAAGCTAGGGTAGATATCGAAAAATAATTTGTATGATTCGTATGTTTCTACAGTTGCGTAGGTCAATTCATGATTGGATATAATGGAGAGTGTAGTGGTGCAAAAACACGTGTACAGATGACGACGGTGCCACTGTTGTATTGGAGGCGAGTGCGTGCGTGTTTATGTATGTACAAGTTTCAACACTTCTATATACAACGTGTCCCAAAATTCAACGTCAAGCGGAAACCAGGGAGTAGGCCAGTTTATGACTAGCCAGGGAAAAATAAGAAAAAAAAAATCTGAGTCATTTATTTTTTTTTGAAAAAAATTTAACTAAATATTTTTTTTGGTAAAACTACAGGCTATCTGGTTTTATTTGGGATACTGTTCAATAGCAAAGTTATTTAGGCTACCAATAAAAAAAAATTAACAATTATATTTGCAAATTTGTAGTCGTAGTACCTAAAAATGTTGTACGAGAAACAACGTTTTTCAAAAAATGCTCATATCTTAAAAAACAAATGACTCTGATTTGTTTTCTTATTTTTCCCTGGGTAGTCATAAACTGGCCTACTGCCTGGTTCCCGCTTGACGTTGAGTTTTGGGACACGTTGTATATATTATGTCCACTCACACCACTACTGTCTCTTTTATTTTCACTTGTAAATTGACCTATACAAGGTGCCTCGTTTCCTCCACCCATACAGTCGTGGGAACCTCTCAGTTTGGCGAGAAGTTTGGTATCTCTCGGAAAAAATGAAAGGCACGTTACCTCTCAGTTTAGCGAGAGGCACAGTAACTATCAGTATAAATGAAAGGTACGATACCTCTCAATCTAGTACGAGGAACGGTAGGATCTCTCAATCTAACGAGAGGCACGGTACCTCTCAGGGAAAATCTGTGCTGTGGTATAAATTCTCTCGCTAGAATGAGAGCATTCTAGCGAGAGAATTTATACCTATCATTTTAAAGAGAGGTACAGCACCGCGCATTTGAGAGAGAGGTACAGTTCCTCTCATTTTGGAGAGAGGTATGGTATACATCTGAATTGAGCGAAAGGTAATTATCTCACAGCCTAGCGAAAAGTTTAGTATCTCTCAATCTAATGAGAGGAACAGACCTGTCAATCTATCAAGAGGAACAGTTCGCGAGAAGTTTGGTACCTACCTCTCAGTATACTGTACAGTGTACAGTGTCAGTGTACAGTATACAGTATACTGAGAGGTACGGTAACTGTTCTGCGAGATACATAGTAGGTACTTCTCATTATAGCTAAAAGTTCGAAACTTCTTGGTGTATCGGGAGGAATGGTACCTCTCAGATCAGCGAGAGGTATAGTGCTTCTCCACTAATAGCGATTTCGGAACCTTTCAATCTAACGAGGGAAACGCTACCCATCACTAGACCAACGGGAACGGTATCTCTCACTCTAACGAGAGAAACTGCACCTCTCACTCCAACGAGAGGACAGGTACCTCTCACTCTAGCGAAAGGAACGGTACCTCTCACTCCAGCGAGAGGTTCGAACGAAGATCTACTTGGAGTGTACGAGGTTGAGGAACTCCTCCCTGGTCTTCGGATCGTCCCTGAAGACGCCCAGCATGGTGGAAGTGACTGTCTTGCTGTTGATCTTCTGCACGCCACGCATCACCATGCACATGTGCCTAGAGACAAACGTTATACGATGTTATTAATGTGCAAATGTCTCGAGAACAAATTTTGGGTGATAACTTCCCTTTCTCAATGAAAGTTGATTTAGTACTTATGTGAAAATTCTCCGAGAAAAGAATAAGGCGGGGTTAGGGTTATATTATAACACCTGAAAATTGATAGATGGACACCTTTTGTTTTTTTTTTTATGGAACCTGACACGGTTGGCTACATCACCTACAACATCCGTGATGTCAGCCCATAACACAGGGTGAACTAGGTGCCATGTCAGTGCTTCCCTTCATTTCATGTCGGCTACACTAAACTGGACGGAAAACACGAACTATTTACATAGCCGTTTCGATCGACGTTTCGTTCAGTGCGGTGGTACCAACCCGGCCGTTCGTGCTTTTTTAAAAATTTAAAACAGTTTTTTTGAAAAGTAAAATGTCTATCTATACCTAACTTTTCGGGAAATCCAGAGAAAATAAACTTGACTTGTTCTAAAAACAATTGACAGTCGAAAATGGTGAGCGATTCGAAATTCAATTTATTTCTGAGACACCTTTATTTACTTTAATGCCTGGTTGATACGATGCGAGTTCAGGCACGAGAAATGCTTCTCGAACGCATTTACGCACCGTGTAGACAGTTCTCGCAAGTTCGCAAACTGTTCAACGAACGCTTCGCGATAGTGAGTTTTCTCGTTCGAGAAGGCGGCATGCTGCTCGTGCGTGAAACCTCGCATCGTGTCAACGTACCTTAACACAGTTCCAGTTTTTGTTCAACCTGATATTTTTGCCGTAGTACGACTAAGTACGATAGATTGTGCAGAGTTAACAAAATACTCACACGCCCTCGACGACGACCGCAACGCCAGCGGGCTGCACCGCCTTGGTGACCGCCACCGCTATCTGCTTCGTCAGCCGCTCCTGCACTTGCAGCCGCCGCGAGTACACCTCAACAATCCTGCAACACACCAGTGTTCACATTCAGTCGACAGCTCTCAGTGCAGCGGTAGGAACTGTACCTCTCATTTTAACGAGAGGAGCTGCTATAGTACCCCTCATTTTAGCGAGAGGAACTGTTACTACCCCTCATTTTAGCGAGAGTAACTGTAAGTACCTGCCCATCATCTTAGCGAGAGGAGCTGTTAGTTAGTACCCCTCATTTAAGCGAGAGGAACTGTTTAGCTAGAGGAACTGTTAGTACCCCTCTTTTTAGCGAGAGAAACTGTTAGTTACCCTCATTTTAGCGAGAGGAGCTGCTAGTTACGCCCATTTTAGCGAGAGGAACTGTTAGTAGGTACCCATAATTTTAGCGAGAGGAACTGTCCATTCATCAATTGGTTACACTAGACCGTTGCTGATTCCCATCCCGTTCCTCCGATGATTGGCATCCATAGCTGCGGTCCCAATTATGGATGATTTTTATTGTATTTAGCTTTTTATGGTTCCGTAGTCAGCTATATTGTATTTTAAAGTAATATACGTAATTTCATTAGATATATTACATACAATAGGTTACATTGCAATTATCAAATCTTTAATCTCTTCTCTACCTATAGTGTCTGTCTGTCATCTGTCTGTTAGTTACTCTTAAAAAACTTCATTCAGACCGTTTTTGGACCTGATATTTCGCCAGGAGCTTCGTATAGGCACGCAGCATCACATAATTCTGAATGAGGGCTGGGCGGTGGGGTCGGTACTGTCAGAAGAGCTGGCTTTGCCGCCACGTTCCACTGACCTGGCAAGCTTGCTGGAGACCTTGCCGTACAACGGCACGAGGGACTGATCCCACGCACGCTGTACGCATCATCACATAATAATGAATGAGGGCTGGGCAGTAGGGTCGGTAGTCGGTAGTGTCAGAAAATCTGGTTTTTCTGCCACGTTCCACATACCTGGCAAGCTTGCTGAGTCCCATGATCTTGCCGCAAGGCAGTTAACCGATGGAGACCTTGCCGTCGAACGGCATGAGGGACTGATCCTACGCACGCTGTACGCATCATCACATATAATAATGAATGAGGGCTGGACGGTGAGGTCGGAAGTGTCAGAAGAGCTGGCTTTGCCGCCACGTTGCACTGACCTGGCAAGCTTGCTGAGTCCCAGGATCTTGCCGCAAGGCAGATAACCGATGGAGACCTTGCCGTAGAACGGCATGAGGGACTGATCCCACGCACGCTGTACGCATCATCACATATAATAATGAATAAGGGCTGGACGGTGAGGTCGGAAGTGTCAGAAGAGCTGGCTTTGCCGCCACGTTGCACTGACCTGGCAAGCTTGCTGAGTCCCAGGATCTTGCCGCACGGCAGATAGCCGATGGAGACCTTGCCGTAGAACGGCACGAGGTGGTGCTCGCACATGGAGAACATCTCGATGTCCTTCACCACCACCATCTCATCGTGGTCCTCGTCGAAGATTGCGTCGTTGATCACGTCTGGGAATTAAATCGAAACCAGTTGAGCACACTGAGCGGTGCGAATGTTGACGTCTGAAAGAAGATTAGTACTTGATAATGATAACAGGTTAACATACGTATACATACCACACGCTGTATCCCGACAATCGGGGTGAGCAGAGTAATCGGTATTGCGCTGCAAGTGATTTGTACCGTGTGGGGCCGGTACTTAAAAGATAGCCCCACTGCATCTCTCTCCGTGTATGTCGTAAAAGGCGACTAAGGGATATGACTCCCTTATTATATTACTAGGTGGTAGGGTTTAATCCGCCCGGGTTGGTACCACCACACTGAATGAAAGGTCGGTCGAAACGGCTATGTAAATAGTTTGTGTTTTCCGTCCAGTTCAGTGTCGCCGGCACGACCGAAGGGAAGCACTGACGTGGCACCAAGTTCAACCGGTGTTATGGGCTAACATCACGGATGGTGTAGGTTATGTAGCCAACCGTGTCAGTTTCCATTAAAAAAAAGTATTATCAGCCTCGGTAGATCAGTAGAGCGGTCGGTCGACTGTCAGTCTGATCATAAGCACACCTGGGCGCGGTCAGTGGATGGATGGGTGACCGCTCGACCTTAAGAGGCTGACCGTGGTCTGATTGCACGTAAAACTGTAGGTCCCTTCCCTTCTTAACTTTCTAGGTGGCGGGTTTAACTCGCCCGGGTTTGGTACCACCGTACTGAATGAAAGGTCGGTTGAAACGGCTATTTAAATAGTTTGCGTTTTCCGTCCAGTTTAATGTAGCCGGCACGACCAAAGGGAAGCATTGACAAGGCACCTAGTTCACTAAGGTGTTATGCTGAAATCACGGATGTGATGTAACCAACTGTGTCAGTTTCCATAACAAAAAGCTTTTATCCTGCTTTCTTACTCATCGACGAATAGGTATATGTATGAAGAAAGAAATAAGATTTTTTTTTTCCTACAACATTACATTATTTTTATTACATACTAATTTAAACATCAAGAAATAACAAGGAAAAATAATTTAACACACACATTTAAACAATTAGAGAAGAGAGGGGGAAAAAAGGACTGGACACAGCCTATGCTGAATCTAGTGAAGATCATTATGAACAACATTTATGAAAAACAGTGGCGGGGCAAGACCTAAATTTGATGTGGGCAAGATATATTTTGCGAGGCCCTCTCTGGTGGCACTGGGTTTTATGGATTTTCACTGTTGAAATGGATTTCCGCTATACCGATCAAATCAAACATTTTTGTCAGCATATCTTTCGTCGATAAAAGTAAACATATTCAAATTGCAATAATACAGCCTTCACTCCCTCTCTCCTGCTTTCCCATTTTGTGTCTGATATGATAAAGGCTTTATAGTATGCTTTAGTTTGCCCTTGATTAAGTCTAAACATGTTTACTCGGGGTCTCTTTTAATAGATCTAGCTGAATATTTTTCATGAATCAAAGCTGCATGAACTTTCGAGGCGCGAGGCCCCTCGGGCCGCGAGGCCGCGGGCGGTCGCCCACGTCGCCCACGCCTTGCGCCGCCTATGATGAAAAACATTAAAGTGGAAAAGATGTCAGGGGTGTGTTAGGTTAGGACCGTTGCCACGCGGAGATACGTTGTCTCTGCCTACCCCTCGGGGAGACAGGAAGTGAGTTTATGCATATGTATAATGAATCTGATCTGATGACTGACCCTCTAAACTCTGATCGTATCCCTTGGTGAAGAACAGCATCGCCTTTGCGGCTCGCTCGGGTGTCTTCAGTAGACCCTGCCTGTTCGGATCTTCCCCCAGTCCTGAAAAATACAATTGACACGCGTAAATAATGGTTATATAAAACAAAATTAGGAGTTTGTTGCTTTTGTAGACCCTTGGCACAGATTATTAACCCTTAGGCGTCGAACTAACCCAACGGATGAAATCTTTAGAAAGAAAGAAAGAAAAATATGATTTATTGTCATTAATAGGTATACAAAAAGAAAAGAAAACATGAAATTATACACGTAAAACCTAAATTAATAACACAAGTAATGACAATATGGGCCCATCTCAGCATGTGCTATAGGTGCACAAGGCGACCTATAGCGCTGTTTTTCAGATGGGCCCTTTATTTTAGTTTAGTTATATAGTTTGCTGTTGTTTTAAGGGTCCCGTACCAAAATGTAAAAAAAACTTCGTTGTCAGTACGTCGCCGCGGTCAAAAGCTAGTAAATAAATAAATAAATAAACGAAATATTGATGTGACCTACAGATGGAATTCGATTTGTGGAGGAACCAATTTGTGGATGAACCAATTTGTGGAGGAACCAATTTGTGGAGGAACCAATTTTCACGACGCAGATTTATTGTGTTTTGTGTGTTCTTTATGTAAATACTAGCTTTTCCCCGCGACTTCGTCCGCGTGGATTTTAAAAAAAGAACAGAATTCGAAATTGAAGTTTTTATGTGACGTTGATAGGCTTTTCTTGTCTTTTATATTCTCTCTCTCCCGTCCATACTATACTTTATTTGATACTGCTGAGCCCTAAGGCTATTTAGCGTGATGGTATATAGCCTATATGTTATTCTGATGTATAAGCTATAGTACTGTAAAGTCTCATCAAAATCCGTTCAGTAGTTTTTGCGTGAAAGAGGAACAAAGATCCATACATCCATCTATCCTCACAAACTTTCGCGTTTATAATATTAAAACTCTATTCCGCCGATGCAAAACATAAGATAAATGAGCGTTTTGGCTTATATTATGTGCCATTTGTTAGAATAATTTTCGAAACCAAATACTCATATTTTTCAATCGTATTTTTTTTTCTTTTCCATAAAAATATATTAATTATAACATGCTTAGTGATTTATTTATTATAACATGTAACTTTTGCCAAAAAAAAAAATACGACAGAGGCTCATAAATTAGTTTTTTTTAGAAGAAATTGTTAAGAAAATCAAGACACCTATACAGAAAATATTCTGGAGAAATAAAAGAAAAAGATGAGAACTATTATTCATCCTGCTTGTTTATTTAGTTTTTGTGTAGGTTGACCCTGGCAAAAGCCGCTAAAAACACCATGTTATCAATAAGTGTTTACAAGGTCGGGTTTGAATGGAGTTTGTTAAGTAAATAAGCCACATTTTGAGTACAATTTTTTTTATAAAGTTCTCTTTATTCCTGGCTTTCGTGATCAATTTTTATATTTTTTCTGTGTTGCCTGGTTTCTCTGAAATACATTTTTGAAAATTGCAAAAATCTCGTTTTCTCCTCAAATTTGCATATCGCAGCCTTAAGTAAATATTTGAATGTGAATGTTGAATGGATACTCACCAGTGAGAAGTAACCTGTAGGAGCTGGCCATGTCGGGGAGCAGGGCCTCGCGCGTCGGCGGGCGGTGATCCAGCTCCAGGTCATGGTGGAATGTGCAGTTCTCGTGACCTGAAACGATAGACACAAACATTATTAGCGAGGAAGGATAATCTACGAAAGCATCCACTGCCTATGTATACTATTGGCCTATATGGCAAGATACAGAAGCAGCAGAGTATATATAAGATGACAATACGACTTAAAGCGAAGAAGAAACACAAAGATAAGTTTGATGATGTGGTGCGTAACGAGTCCGACTCGCACTTGGCCGTTTTTTTTTAATTATTTGCTGGAATTATGATATTATATACAGGATGTAAAAACGGCGAGTACATTAAATTTAGGAAATGATTATTGGGATCAAGAGTAACAAAAAAGTCAAATAACTTTTTTCTGAATTCCCTTTAAATGAAAAGTTACAGTTTTCATACAACCTAATTGATTATTTTAGTGTAAAACTGATCTAATGACAACAGGGCGGCGCGGAGGGGGGAAGAGCGGGTGAGACGTGAGCGCCTTGGACGGAGGTGTTGGAGGGAGGGGCGGGGGTTAGCTTTGTGAGTGGAGGACTGGAGGTCGGCAGGCGGAGGGTGCGGAGCGGCAACAACGCGTTAAATTACACTAGACGAAAACATACATTTAAAAAATTCATATCTCGTAAACTAGACACTTTAGAGAAAAACTTTATTTGCTTTTTTGTCTAGGAAAAACACGAGGATTGCGCTGGCGAAATTAATGTACTCGCCGTTTTAACAACCTGTATAGTGTGTAATGTTTTGCTAAAATAAGCCTTGAATTATAAACAGGTTTGTAGAAATGTGAACGCAGTTGCACGACTTGCACGCACAGCTGGTAACAAATATTTTATTCTTTACCTACTAGCCCAGTGAATCTTACGCTTTGAGCTTTCATTTATTCATAATAATGCACGATCAAAAGGGGAAGCACTGACATGGCACCTAGTTCACCCGGTGTTATGAACTGACATCACGGTCGTTACACCGTCGTTATAGGTGATGTAGTCAACCGTGTCAGTTTCCATAAAAAAAAAAATACCTATATATTTTCTTTTTCTCGTTCGCTAGTGTATTCTTATATGAATTCGATTTTCAGAGATCTTACAGAAATTTTCAGTGCATTTTTTTAAATCAGTTTTTAGGTACTCCTTCTCAACGGAAGAATATTAAAAAATAATGTTTGTTTCAAAATGTTGCTAATATTTGTATCGATGCTGTAAAAAAAAATCATGATTTCCGATGAGAAAAATTTGACTTTAAGACTTAAGTCAATAATGAATAACGCACCATGTTGTATTGTAGTATATGAAAAAAGTAAGGTTTCTATCGGAAATACTTAATTCCTTTTTTAACCGACTTCAAAAAAAGGAGGAGGTTCTCAATTCGACTGTATTTTTTTTTATGTTTGTCCCCTCAGAACTTTCGACTGGGTGAACCGATTTTGGTTATTCTTTTTTTATTTGAAAGCTTGTGCTTCCCGTGTGGTCTTATTTCAATTTGGTCAAGATCGGATTGGAAAGCGCGGCGGAATCGCGAGGCTGAAGGCCGAGCGATTCCGCTGAGTACATTAATAGCAAAAAATTACTAACAAAAACTGTGAAATAAAAAACTATTTAAAAAAATATAAAAAGCGCCTTCAAAAATGTATGAAATAAAAAAAATAGGGTGGCGGTGCTTAAAGAAAGCAAAAATAACCGACCGCCTTAAATTTTTTTTTATTTCATAAATTTTTGAAGGCGCTTTTTATATTTTTACAGCCTAGATACAAATATCTCCAACATTTTGAAACAAAAATCTTCCTCTAATATTCTTCCATTGAGAAGGAGAAGGTACTTAAAAAAGTGATTTAAAAAAAATGCACTGAAAATTTCTGTAAGATCTCTGAAAATCTAATTCATTTATGGATATTGTTTATTGTATAACAATATGATACGGATACACTACAATACAGATACACTAGCGAACGAGAAAATAAAAACGTTATTATGAATTAAGTAATGCAAGCTTGACCGATTTTTCAAGCTTCAAACGCCGGGCTATACTGTCAGCAAAACGTTATGACGATACATTAATTACATTATGTATGACATATGTACTTACCTAGCAACAGAAATATATAAAAACTTAAACGAACTGGAGAACAAAACTTAATAAATCAAAAACCTGTTATTCGATATATACAAAAAATTCTAACTACTTACAACAAAAACACTATAATAAAAGAGATTAAGGATTACAAATAGTGAATAATACTACATTTTTAACCGACTTCAAAAAAGAAGGAGGTTCTATGTTCGGCTGTATGTATTTTTTTTATGTATGTTCAGCAATATCTTCTCCAATTGTGAACCGATTTCGATGATTCTTTTTGTGTTCGGTTCAGTCTAGCTCCAAAGGTGGTCCCATTTTTTTTGGTCAAGATCGGATTGGAAAGCGAGGCGGAATCGCGAGGCCGAAAGCCGAGCGATTCCGCCGAGTACATAGCATACAATAGCAAATAAAAATTACTAAAAAAACTGTGAAATAAAAAACTATTTAAAAAAATATAAAAACCGCCTTCAAAAATGTATGAAATAAAAAAATAAAAATCGAACCCTAGAGTTGAAGGCGGTGGTGCTAAAGCAAGCAAAAATAACCGACCGCCTTCAACTCTAGGGTTCGATTTTTATTTTTTTATTTCATACATTTTTGAAGGCGGTTTTTATATTTTTTTAAATAGTTTTTAGAAATTTTTATAGATGATAAACTGAACTGGCAGACACCATGTAGAACAAATAGTGAATACAATTGCGAGCGCTTGTTAAGCTTTAAAAACCCTAAAACCCACAACATCCATAGATTAGAGGTGGACTAATGTTGCTGGGGAAAGGCTATTAACCCGCGATTTGAAGATCCGTGGATTGTAGGAGTGAGAAAAGATGTTTCCTGGGAGCCCGTTCCACACCATTGCAGTGCGGCACAAGAACGATTTAGAGAATCGTGCAGTTCGAAGAACTCTTCTGTCGACTACAATGGGGTGTTCCGCGAGAGTATGGCGAGTTTGGCGAAGGCGAACATGAGGAGGAGGGATAAGGGAAGCAAGTTCGTCAGAGCAGCGGCCGTAGTAGTACCGATAAAACAGATACACTAAAATCAGGTCTATTATGCATACATAGAGTCTAAGCTTGGATATGGCTTGGAGGTGTGGGGAAACAACGTAGATATAGATAAAATATTAAGAATCCAAAAGAAATCAATACGGATTATACAGAGAGCTAAATTTCGAGATACATGTCCACCACTCTTTGTGAAGCACAAGATTTTAAGTGTGACTGCGCTTTACATCTTATACCATCAAGCTGTATCCAGAAAAACGGGGTACACAGAGTAATCCGTGTTGTGCTGCAAGAACTATGGCGAATTACAGCACAAAACCGACGACCACCACGTTCACGTTCAGGACAAGACGGCACGAAGTCCCATTATCCACCTACTGCATGACTGAAAGAACCGTGAAGATGAGAGGTGGCTATTCTGTCGCCCTTTAGCGCGGCGGGCGTCTTGTCCTTACACCTAAGTCGCCTTTTACGACATGCACGGGGAGAGATGCAGTGGGGCTTACTGTTCAAGTAACGGGCTGCACACGTCACGCTTATACTAAAAACTAATAATAGTCGAGGAAATAAAGAGAGAGGGCAGAAAGAAGAATATAAATAAAATAAAATAATTTTATCTTAATAATTAAGATTAATTAATATCGCCCCAAAACGACGCAAATAATAACGTTCATTTAGTTCGACCTAGACGCTGTGTGTAGAGTGTAAGTGTAAGTGTGTACCATTCTAGAGTAGGTTTTAATAGGCACCTGTCAGGCCGGCATGGCATTCGCAACCCCCGCGTACGACCGAATGTCCATGGGCGTCGTTAGACACCTTATGGGTGGCTCGGCGCCACATTTCGCGCTGTCAATAAAAAAATAAATAAAAAAGAACTGTTCGGCGATCTGATAGCGCTTCTATTTGAATGACTTCTTAGGCTTGTCTTATCGTTTTCCCCAGGAAGTGACAAATCTTACGCAATGAAAACATAAGTTTGCACTGTTCCGGTTACGAAATATAAGCAATCAGTGAGTTTAAATGATTAAAGCTCTACAAGGGATATGTATGACTCCCTTCTTATACTAGGTGGTAGGCTTTAACCCGCCCGGGTTGATACCACCGCATTGAATGAAAGCCACCGGCAGAGTTAAACTGCGCGCATTCTGGTATGAGCTTCCTGATGCAAATTGTGTGCAAACGGACGAAGTAAATTGTGTGTATTGTATGACAATTACCAGCCCTATAATTTTGAATTCTTTGGAGCATGGTAAATAACCTGTTTCGAATTCTCGGTAGTAATTTTGCACTTCACCAAATCGATGGTCGGGTTTTTTTTTGAAACCACAACATGGAAAGCCAGAATGACTTTTACCTCTAAGGTTTAGTTGTTAAGTTTCTTGGAATAAACCACAGGTTTCGTCAGTAAATGTTATAATTTGGCTTTCAATCTACAATTCAGTCGGAATGTTATGTATGGGACATGCGGTTGGCTAAACCCCCGCTTGCTGCAATCTTGATGTCAACCGTGACACCTTGTTCTTGTTGAAGCCTCGGTAGCTCAGTGGTGCGGTCGGTCCATTGTTGTTAAGCAACCCTGAGCGCGGTCAGTACTTGGATGGGTGACCGCTCGACCGTTGGAGGCTGACCGTGGTTCGGATTTCACGTAAAACTGTAGGTCCCTTCCCTTCTTACCTTACTAGGTGGTAGGGTTTATCCCGCCCGCGTTGGTACCATCGCACTGAATGAAACGTCGTCGGTCGTAACGGCTATGTAAATAGTTCGTGTTTTCCGTCCAGTTTAGTGTAGCCGACATGAAATGAAGGGAAGCATTAACACGGCACCTAGTTCACCCGGTGTTATGGACTGACATCACGGATGATGTAGTTGATGTAGCCACCTGTGTCAGGTTCCATAAAAAATAATAATAATAAAGCTAGGTGCCAACCCAGTACGTATTTTTGGTCTTGCTGGCTGCATTGAACTGTGGTTTTGTTTACTTTAACAGTTACCACCTAGTAAATTAAGGGGAATAACCATAATATCTAAATGGAGGAACCATTTTTAGCAGCATTCATTTCACCTGTTCGAATATTTTAGGACACTTAATAATAAAAGCACGTTTTGGTGCATATAAGTATTATTAATAAATAATAAAGTATATATCATAGTATATTAATAATTATATTTCAGTATTAAAATGCCAGATTGAGGCTGCGATTGGTTCGCGCCGCATTCCGAGGGGTTAGTCACTAGAGCAAAAAGTGTACACCAGATTACTGTAGGCAAGATTACCAGGATTACCTTGTGATTTCCAGATTCCGAAGGATTCCAAAGATTCCTAGGGATTTCCAAGATCATTTAAGGACGACCAAAGATTTCTAAGGGATTACCAAAGATTTCTAAGGGATTACCAAATATTTCTAGGATTAGCAAAGATTCCAGGATTTCGTAAGATTTCTAAGGACTACCAAAGATTCCTAGGGATTACCAAAGATTCCTAGAGGATTACCTAAGATTACCTGAGATACTAAGATTTTGATCGGATTACCAATGATTTCTTTGGGATTCATAGATTCCCTGGGATTACTCGAGACTGCCTAAGATTTCCAGATTCCTCGGATTCCCACCTAAGATTACCTGAGATTATCAAGACTTTGATGGGATTCCCAATGATTCCCTCGGGATTCCTAGATTCCCTGTGGTTACTCGGGACCGCCTAAGATTTCCAGATTCCTCGGACTCCCACCTAAGGTTACCTGAGATTACCAAACAATTGTACACCAGATTCCCTAAGTGACCCCTCGCCGCATTCCTATCCCGCTCCCCCCATACCCACTCCCGCTGCCCTTACCTCATACTCCCTGCTCCTGTTTGATTTGTTTTCGATTAGTATAACGCTTTATATTATGGTACCTTCTTTGGTCTTTAAAATTATATTAGTTTTTATTTATCGTGTTACTATGCCCTATGTGATAAACCACTTCATTTCAAACTAAGTACTTATTTGAAATGAAATTAAATGAAAATATACTTTATTGTACTCCACTGTATAAAAGGGTTACAAAAGGCGAGTTTAATGCGTTGCAGCATTCTTTACGAACTAACATTTGGGATGTGGAAATCATTTCATACAAAAGTCATATAATACAGTCATTTTCATACAAACCTGGAGTTGTAGATGTTCTAGGAGTCATCGGAGTGCCGGGCACCTCCAAATCATTGTCTGTGTCAGCAAAGGCGAAGTTCTTCAGCGCTTCTGGTGCGTTCTTGTATTTACTCACGAAGCTCGCAATGGCGGTGGCGGCCGCTTCGGGGCCATTTTCTTTTTCTTCCGAAATTGAATTTCGAACGGAGCGCGAGCTGACGCGTCGAATCAAACTCGACGGCGGGAGAATTGGCGAATCGCACGCCGGCTCGTTCTTTCCGTTGAATGTTGACATGCTTGTTTTTTTTTTTGTTGTTGCTTGCTAAAAACGAATTGGGTTTTGTTTGAGCGATTTCAGTCTCGGATTCGATCAGGAGGCGAAACTCAGTACTTTGCTAGGCACCCAAATTGTATAATCTATGCAGCGATGCATATATTATACAATTTGGGTGCCTAGTAAAGAGTGTACGACGTAATTTCGAGTAAAATTTAATGCATACCATTCCGTAGCGACTTTTACATAGAGAAAAAGCGTTATTTCTAGATTGGGCTAAGCTAGTCACTGGCCGTTTCGCACTGCGCCTCTATTCATCTTAGCCATCGGTGGCCGCAGCTCTGTCTCACTGAAATCCATTGAAGCAAGTGAGACGCATCATAAGAAATTGGTAGTAGCGATGAATGCTAATATAGAATTGCCCCGCTAGCAAAGATTTAAAAGGCTCCCGCTGCAACACAACGCCATGCGCAACGCTAACCTCACTATCACGACGGCACGACACTGCAGCAAGGGATGAAAACATATGAACAGCTTGACGCTAACATCGTGCCGTCACGGCATTAGGTAGGGTACAAACATTTTTGTGTCCATTGATGTCGTCCTGGCCTTACCGTTATCGACTAGCGCAAAAACGGCCAATGAATTTTCAGAATAACGCTTTCTCTCGATGATGTAAATGTCACTGCGGAATCGCCGAATCAAAATTTTACTCGAACACTTGATTCTCGATTAAGTACTGAACTCGCCTCCAATTCGATTGATTCATCCAATTTTAGAATTCCGTTTTAAACTTGGATTTTGCGTTCGATCGGTTGATTGCCGTTATAATTGAGATATTGACCGTCGGAGAAGAATGCACAACTTGCAGAAGGCACAAAGAACAGTCCGGAAGATTGGTAAACACTACGTAATGCGGAATTAATTATCTTCTAGAAATAACTGAAATAAGTAGCTATGCTTCGTTGCGAAAATCAGCGCAAATCCTGCTCTCTGTCCTAAGCACTGTTGTGTATAGTGTTGTAAGCTGATTGATCGGTGTTGTTCTTCAAGAAGACTACAACACAACACCGACCACCACGTTCAGCAAAGTGCTTAACACTCAAACTATAAAAGTATCAAGCATTAAGTGGAACAGGAAACCTGCCTACAGTTCTCGAGTTTTGCACATAGTTTAAAATCGCACGAAGAACATAACGTGTTATTATTTTTCCCTGCGATGGATTTGCTGTTGATATGTTCATCCCTTCTATTACCTACTAGATGAAAGTATGCCCAGCTACATTTTTAAGACCATTTTCAGTTTGATGTTCGAGCAAATCGTGATACATTTTTGGAAAAGTTGCAACCAACTGGTAGGTAGGTATTTACGATTCGGGGCGTGTTTTAAATTAGGTATAGTGTGATGGCACTGGTTTATACTTTTCAATAAACTTTTGTAGTACTGTAACATTGATGCGTGCAGCCGCCACACGCGCGTGCCACCGCGCGCCGGTAGATGGCGTTGCTAGTACGTTCTGCGTGATTCCTACATCGCGCTAACCAAATGTTTAACCACTCACATGAAAAGGAGTGTTAGCAACCATTGAGATATACAGTTTCAGTGTACTACATAGTTTGTCATATGTAGTTAGCCGGTCTCCAATAATTAGGTTGCTAGGGCAAGTATCCAGGACTGCATCTCATGGTCGGTCCCTGGAAATTGCTCGACGCACCTATTTTGGAGAACAACGAGTACGAAGGCCTGAATCGCCACGGTGGTCGCCCTTCGGACAGTTTACATTACTTACATTACGTAAAAGTACATGTTACGGAACTTACGGAATATACGAGTGTGTTACTAAACATCAAGCCGTTTATTTTGGGTGAAAATTTTTCACCCCGCCATCGAGTCCGCCTTGCTACAATCTGGCGACCTACGTGCGGCCCGGAACCTCATCGAAGTTCGTCACCACGAAGTACGGACGTGTGACAACGACGTCGGGGAAACCCGGGAAAGAAGAGAAGCAAGACGAGATGGCGGTGAATTTCCCAAACGAACAATTTCAACAACTCCTATCTACACTGGCGCACCACGTGAAGCACGAATCACCACCGAAGTTTATTATCACAAAATACGGTAAAGTGACCACAACTCCGGTGAAATCACCTAAGGGATTTAAGGCCAAGAAAGACAAGATGGCGGTTAACTTAACCAATGCCCAGTTTGAGCAACTCTTAAACACATTGGCTACCCGTAAATTTCATTGATAACCCAGACGACATGTACGAACTATATTCAGAGGACTATGCAATGTTCCCAAGTAGTCAGGAAACGCAGCAGGTGAGCGACGACCTTGAAGACCAAGCAGCTCCCAGCACATTCCAGTCTACCGCAGTATCACCTGCCAAACGCCCTAAGATGCTGTTTGATGGATTTTCCCGAACAGACTTCATGTTTAGGGACGCACAGACCAACATTGACGCAGCACAGGTTAATTTGTCTCCCTATTCTATGGCACTGTTCCCTGATCCTGATATCGACATCAGTGCTATCGACATCAATGTCAGCACCCTGAACGCAGACGAGAACAAGGTATAGAATATATCTTGAGATATAGGATATAACAAGAAGCATTCAACGAACTGAAGCAACGCCGTACGTCCGCTCCTGTCCTCCAACAAGCGGACGAAACCAAGCCCTATGTAATCAAGACTGACGCTAGCAGCTACGCCCTCGCGACTGTTTTGGTCCAGGGGGAGGGCGAGAATGAACATCCTGTGGAATGCTGACATCCCATCTGAACCTGTTCGGCCTCTGCGCAAGAGGGGAGGACCTAGGAAAGAAACGATGGCACAACCAACAGCTGCTTCAACAACTGCAGGTCACTAACCCAAGAAGATCTAGCCGCATCACTGTTCCTTTTTGCTGTCACCTCGCCGGGTCGTCTTCGGTTCCAGAGGGGGAGTCTGTAACATTGATGCGTGCAGCCGCCACACGCGCGTGCCACCGCGCGCCGGTAGATGGCGCTGCTAGTACGTTCTGCGTGATCCCTACATCGCGCTAACCAAATGTTTAACCACTTACATAAAAAGGAGTGTTAGCAACCATTGAGTTATACAGTTTCAGTGTACTACATAGTTTGTCATATGTAGTTAGCCGGTCTCCAATAATTAGGTTGCTAGGGCAAGTATCCAGGACTGCATCTCATGGTCGGTCCCTGGAAATTGCTCGACGCACCTATTTTGGAGAACAACGAGTACGAAGGCCTGAATCGCCACGGTGGTCGCCCTTCGGACAGTTTACATTACTTACATTACGTAAAAGTACATGTTACGGAACTTACGGAATATACGAGTGTGTTACTAAACATCAAGCCGTTTATTTTGGGTGAAAATTTTTCACCCCGCCATCGAGTCCGCCTTGCTACAATCTGGCGACCTACGTGCGGCCCGGAACCTCATCGAAGTTCGTCACCACGAAGTACGGACGTGTGACAACGACGTCGGGGAAACCCGGGAAAGAAGAGAAGCAAGACGAGATGGCGGTGAATTTCCCAAACGAACAATTTCAACAACTCCTATCTACACTGGCGCACCACGTGAAGCACGAATCACCACCGAAGTTTATTATCACAAAATACGGTAAAGTGACCACAACTCCGGTGAAATCACCTAAGGGATTTAAGGCCAAGAAAGACAAGATGGCGGTTAACTTAACCAATGCCCAGTTTGAGCAACTCTTAAACACATTGGCTACCCGTAAATTTCATTGATAACCCAGACGACATGTACGAACTATATTCAGAGGACTATGCAATGTTCCCAAGTAGTCAGGAAACGCAGCAGGTGAGCGACGACCTTGAAGACCAAGCAGCTCCCAGCACATTCCAGTCTACCGCAGTATCACCTGCCAAACGCCCTAAGATGCTGTTTGATGGATTTTCCCGAACAGACTTCATGTTTAGGGACGCACAGACCAACATTGACGCAGCACAGGTTAATTTGTCTCCCTATTCTATGGCACTGTTCCCTGATCCTGATATCGACATCAGTGCTATCGACATCAATGTCAGCACCCTGAACGCAGACGAGAACAAGGTATAGAATATATCTTGAGATATAGGATATAACAAGAAGCATTCAACGAACTGAAGCAACGCCGTACGTCCGCTCCTGTCCTCCAACAAGCGGACGAAACCAAGCCCTATGTAATCAAGACTGACGCTAGCAGCTACGCCCTCGCGACTGTTTTGGTCCAGGGGGAGGGCGAGAATGAACATCCTGTGGAATGCTGACATCCCATCTGAACCTGTTCGGCCTCTGCGCAAGAGGGGAGGACCTAGGAAAGAAACGATGGCACAACCAACAGCTGCTTCAACAACTGCAGGTCACTAACCCAAGAAGATCTAGCCGCATCACTGTTCCTTTTTGCTGTCACCTCGCCGGGTCGTCTTCGGTTCCAGAGGGGGAGTCTGTAACATTGATGCGTGCAGCCGCCACACGCGCGTGCCACCGCGCGCCGGTAGATGGCGCTGCTAGTACGTTCTGCGTGATCCCTACATCGCGCTAACCAAATGTTTAACCACTTACATAAAAAGGAGTGTTAGCAACCATTGAGTTATACAGTTTCAGTGTACTACATAGTTTGTCATATGTAGTTAGCCGGTCTCCAATAATTAGGTTGCTAGGGCAAGTATCCAGGACTGCATCTCATGGTCGGTCCCTGGAAATTGCTCGACGCACCTATTTTGGAGAACAACGAGTACGAAGGCCTGAATCGCCACGGTGGTCGCCCTTCGGACAGTTTACATTACTTACATTACGTAAAAGTACATCTTACGGAATATACGAGTGTGTTACTAAACATCAAGCCGTTTATTTTCACCCCGCCATCGAGTCCGCCTTGCTACAGTACTTATTTATAACTTTCATCAAAAGCGTGTGCGGGCCTAAATTTTCTTTAGTTAAAGGCGTGCTTGCTTCTGATGACGGAACGTATTTGGTGACTCGCATGCCCGCCGAATGATTGGCATGTAGTGTTGACCGTGAACTAGGTGCCATGTCAGTGCTTCCCTTCATTTAAAAAAAGCAATAAAGCATTTTCTATCTATATATCTATCTAGACGCGTAGAGTGATCGTGTTTCAAAAGTGCAAAAAAAACTGCCCAGTGTTACGGTTGTCACAACTTTCGTTACCAGTGTGGTACGAAAGTTGTGACATTTCATACTATTATTTGGATGAATTATGAATTAAATACTTTTTATACCAATATTGGTTCTAGTTATTTATTATATTTATTATTTATATTACTAATTAAAACCCATATTTATTATTATATGTTTTAAATCCATAACAACGCCATTCTATCATTCGTCATCATCACCATTTGACGTATTAATCTTGAAATGAAAATGAAAATATACTTTATTGTACACCGTATAAAAAGGTTACAAAAGGCGAGTTTAATGCCTTGCGGCATTCTTTACGAACTAACCTTTGGGATGTGGAACAGACGTAGGGGCGGACAATGCAGTACTAAACCGGGAACAGTTGTATGAAATATAAATACACACATATACAAATTGTACAAAGATACATACAATCAATATAAATCCTTACATATACATAATTACAATCTTACATGTATATAAAAAATATTATCTGACGACGACAATAGGTCGAAATATAATAATAAATATGTGTTTTTTTAATTAGTAATATATATAATAAATATAATACAAATAAATATTATTTCGATGACAAATTCTTGAGAGCTTTATCGGTGGCCAGCATATCTATCGATTGAAATCTAAGTTTGCACAAACGGAATATTATTCCTGTTAATCAAACTGACAGTTTGACCACAAGGAAAATTATTCCTGTTGGACAAACTAGTTAGACCAAAAAGTTTGACCGCCAGGAAAAACCGGAAAATACAGTTTTCGAGCAAGATCATTTTTTTTATGAAAGTGCTGACTACAACTCGGACTACAATACACTTAGGAAATAGTGTAGGTATTAGGTATAAGAGGCTAAGAGTATAGTGAATGATCGATTTATGTAACTTCTGCACATTAACCTTGTATATAGGATACTCAATGTTTCTAGGATGTTACATCATCTATGGCCAAAGGTTAAAATAAGCATGAAATATGTTACTCAGTTGGGGAGCTATTTAAAAAAAAAACAAAAATAAACAGCTTCGTTTATCGGAAATGTTCTTTGACAGTGATTGGTTGATAAGCAAATAGGTATAATGTACTTGCCGAAGATGTATTGTATAGCTTGTCGCGCCAATTGCAAATAAAAAGCCTTCGCTTCGCGCGACATGCTTTTAAAAATAAATAATCAATATCGTCATCATCATATGCTCAAGCATCAAGTGCTGGAACAACATTCCACCACCAATAAAGTTAATAAGGTCTGATATCAATTTTAAACATAAACTTAAATTACACTTAGGGCCGGTTGTCAAAAAGCCCGTCAAATGCTAACCGTCACGGTTACATTTAATTATGATTTAGCAGGTAATCGCCCGTCAACCTAAAACGAGTTGTCAAAACCATGTTTCGATCAAAGTTAGATTGCCAGAGCGCAGGTATACAATTTACTGCCCGAAAAATGTTTTCATGTTGGTACCACTGATTTAAAACACAGCGCTGTCTTTGTCTTCACTATATGAGAAAAGAGACGAGTACTGCAATAAAATAAGCTCTAACAAAAATTATAGAGGTATCCTTGTCTCAGATGTAGGAAAGAAGAGCATAGCTGTTATTTTGACTTACAGGACAAAGATTATATGATTATTTTGAAATAAATTATTATCTTCCTTTGTATATAATAAATTATTATTTTCGTTTGTAATTGTAAAAAATTTCCCATAAAAATATTTAATTGGAATGAAATTATTATTTTTATTCATTTATACAAAATATCCATACATGTATGAGTATCTATATGAACCGAGTAAGAAGATTCTTGTTCAATTCGTGAATTAAAAGTTTCATATTTCATATTCAATTTATAAGCATTATGAGCCCCAGGGCAGCAGCACTGCATCGTCAGTTGAGCGCTGTTCCCCAGGCCAGCTTCCCTTCGTGATGTGGACTGTATAGGTCAGGTTAAAAGAAAAACTGATTTCGATATTTTAGGTTATAATTTTCCGCATACAACAAAACTGATAGTTGGTTGCCGCCGTTATCACTTTATTCTTTCTTTTCAAAACATACGAGACTACCACATATGATATGAGGGCGGAGCAAGTCGCGAACCCCCAAACACGTAGTACACTTTTCATGCTGTACTGTCGCGTCGGCCGTCGTCAACATTATCCGTCAGCAGATGGACGATCTTGCGAGCCGGTCGTTTCAGCACTCCGCCCGCACGTCAGCCACGCGGACATATTGCGGTTCGGGTTGGTTAGCTATCACGACGAGGTCACCCGCTGGAGTAGTGAGCTTGGTCAGGCGCGCGGTAGCGATTGGAGGCTAGGCACTTGCTAGGCACATACTACACTGACAACAATGTTGCGATGGCGTGGCTGATGGTAGGAGACGCTTCCAGCAGTTACAAAGTCTAGGCACGTCCTGAGTTGGCCACTGAACACTAGACAAACGCAGGAAGGAGCACCCAAAAGTTTCAAAATGTGTTTGTACATAATCTCTTTACGACTTGGCAGCTTCAATTTGACAGCTCATTCGACAATGATCACGAGATAACCGTGATTTAACCGCTAACCGGGGTTGTAGGGTGCGATTACGATTACCGGTTAAAATCACTGATTAACGTAAAATCAAAGCTTGGTTAAGTTTTTGGCAACCGAATTTCCTACTAACCGGCCGTTAATCAAACGTTGACGTGATTTTAACCTTGACGCTCCTTTTGACAACCGGCCCTTACTGTCAGTACAAAAAGGAGGCTATCATGATATTTATTAACCACGGTCCTCAATTTTATTTTTATGTTTTGTTTTGTTTGTTTGTTTTTTTGTTTTTTTTTTGTTTGTTGTCACTATAACCCACACTCGTCACTTTCTTCCTTTCTTCCTTTTTTTTATTTTCCCATTTTTATGTATTTTTATTATTTTTTTGTTTTTTTCTTTTTACGTTTTTAAAATAAGTTTCTTAGTAAGTAGTCGAAATTATGTCAACACAAGCTGTGCCCGCGGCTCCGCCCGCTCTCATATTTCACTTCACTGCTAACCTCATAAGCTATTTAGCGTGATAGTAAGTAGCCTATAGTTGATGGGAAGAATCAAGCTATCCGTAGAATTTATTCCGTTTGTTTTATTAAAATCGGTTCAGTGGTTCTCGAGTTATAAGCGGACAGACAGACAGACACTCAGACAGAAAGCAGACGTTGGATTTTATTATAGGTAAGGAAGGAAGGAGGATATTAGGATAAGAGCTGTGCCGCATCCCTTTTGCGAACAATGTATTGTTTTTCTTTTTAATGTTCTTTTTTGTTATAAGTATTTAATTATTTTAGTTTTTATTATGTATTTTTTTTTTCTTTTATGTTTTCTGTTTTTAAATTTGTTTGCAATAAAAGTTTTTGAATATGAATATTGAATATGAATATGAATATATCATTATCATCATGTCATCATCATCATATATCATCATCATCATATCATATCATCATATCATCATCATACTAATAATAAATCTGTAAGGGATGGTCGTGGAGTAAGTTACTTTGTATTATTATGAGATACTGCGTTTGTAGACTATGTATGATGCTAAAAGTAAATTGACGTTTTTTAGAAATCATTTCTGTATGTATGTTCCTCCATAACTCTTAAACCGATCATCCGAATTCGATGAAACTTAGGACAAAAACATGTAGCTATACGTGACACAGGATAGGCTCAATACAATTCAGTTCCGGTTACGCTAAGATGTGGCTCTCATACAAACCGAATTGTTCCGCGCGTCGAAATAAAGGTACGGTAGCGGGCTTAATTAATTTCTTCTTTTTAAATACGAATTTCACGCGAGCGAAGCCGCGGGCAAAAGCTAGTACCAAATAAAATAGCTAGTTGCACGTGTTCTTGGATCGGTTCGAACGCTGAGCAGTGTGTAGTGTAGCTACTTTTACTTGCTAGCCGAAGGTTGCTCGCTGTACTTCCACTTCCTAGGACGAAGGTTTACGCATAATGCTAGACCAGTGGCTCCCAAATAGTGGTACCGCGTACCCCCAGGTGTTGGTCGCTGTTGTCCAAAGGTTGAAAGTTGCCCAGCGAGCAATGGAGCGAGCCATGCTGGGAATAACGCTACGTGATATGGTGCGTAACGAGGCAATCCGCCGACGCACCAAAGTAGTCGATATTGGACACCGGGTGGCTAAGCTCAAGTGGCAGTGGGCTGGGCACGTTAGCCGTAGAGACGGCGACCGTTGGAGTAACCGTGTCCTACACTGGCGGCCGTGGACAGGAAAACGGAGTGTGGGAAGACCACCCGCCAGGTGGGACGACGACATCAAGTACGCCGGCGGAAATCAGTGGTTCCGTATCGCTGAAGGCTGGGAGGACTGGAGGAAAATTGGAGAGGCGTATGTCCAGCAGTGGACGCTTACACGCTGACTGACTGACTGACCGACTGTACCCCCAGGGGTACGCAGGCTCAAGTAAAGGGGGTACGCGTGAGGACACTTAATGGCCACGGTTACCTCTAAAATATTAAGTTAATATATCGTGTGGGGCCGGTACTTAAAAATAATAGCCCCACTGCATCTCTCCCCATACATGTCGTAAAAGGCGACTAAGGGATAAGGACAAGGTGCCGTGCTAAAGGGCGACAGGATCGCCACCTATCACCTTGGCACGGTACTTCCACCGAGTCATGCCATGCAGCAGGTGGGTCTTCGTGCCTTACTTGCTGCTTCATCTTGTTCGAATACTTTGCGAAACGTGGTGGTCGGTGTTGTGCTGTAATTTACCAAAGTTCTTGCAGCACAACATCGATTACTCTGCTCACCCCGAAGGGTGCCTACAGTTTAACGTGGAATCCGGACCGCGGTTAGCCTCCAACGGTCGAGCGGTCACCCATCCAAATACTGACCGCGCCCAGTTGTGCTTAACAACAGTCGACCGACCGCACCACTGAGCTACCGAGGCTAACAAAAACGAACTACAACGCGAGTGAAGCCACGAGCAGAGAATAAATCTCAGCTGTTTAGTAGTTAGCCGTGGACCATTCCATCTGTGCTGATTAACGATCGATACACGCACCTGCCTGACTTGAGGTTAACCTCGCTAAGCATACAAGCTTGCACTGCGGACCATACTGGTAGGTCAACCTCTGGTTAGTTCACTGTAGGGTCAACATCATTATCTCTGGTCATTTTCTTAGTATATTATAATAAAATTTATAATAATTTATTAGAGCTCCGTAGCCACGGCCTGCACCCGCCTCCACCGCGCCGCCGCCGCCGTCTGTCTGTCTGTCTTTTTTAGGTTTCCGTATCCCGTACGGAAGCCTATTACTAAGTCTACGCCGTCTGTCCGTCCGTCCGTCTGTCTGTCCGAAGGCGGTATCTCTTGAACCGTAATAGGTAGCCGGTTGAAATTTACACAGGATATGTGTTATTATGGCGGATATAACAACAAATAATAAAAAATAGAAAAAGTAAAAAATTCAGGGGGTTCCCATACAAGAAACGTGTTTTTTCAATGTTTTTTTTGTGGTTCGGAAACCTCGGTGCGCGAGTCCGACTCGCACTTGGCCGGTGTTTTACTCATATGGGTACGCGCAGCAAGCCGGAATTATGACAAAGGTTCAGCAGCGCTATTTCCCCTTTCAGAGGCGATTATTTATTTATTTATTTACTTATTTATTTATTTATTTATTTATGTAATCCAGTATGAGTGGCTGAGTCGGCGGGGCCAAAGCACATGCTCCGACCAGCCAATATCACCTCCGAGAAGGTAGGTGCCATATCGGAGACTTCCCTGGATTGTAAGGTACACGTCGAAATCACTCGGATTATGTACTAGGTAGCTAATAGTCGAGAGGAATATTGTACCAAGATAACTTCGCGTCTGGGGTCAGTGGGAACATCACAACATGGAGATAGTATGTAAGTGGTGAATAGTAAAAATTCGTGACATTACTAATTATTGAGTTTTGAGTAGATATGACGAGTTATTCACACACACGCTGTATCGCGACAATCGGGTTAAGCATAGTAATCGGTGTTGTGCTGCCAGTGCTCTTGTAAATTACAGCACAATACCGACCAACGCGCTTAGCAATGTACTAGGGCGAGATAGGTAACTATCAAGCAGCAAGTAAGGCACGAAGATTCACCTGCTATAAGACTCGGTGGAAGGACCTTGCCAAGGTGAGAGGTGGCTAGCCTATCGCCCTTTAGCACGGAATCGTGTCCCTTAGTCGCCCTTTACGACATGCGGGGGAGATGCAGTGGGGCTATTCTTTTTAAGTACCGGCCCCAAACGGTATACATTCGTTATTTAATGTTGAACATATTTTGTCAATTGCAAACATTTTTTTATAGAAAGTGGAGAAAGTTCATACAAACAGAATTGTTACGCGCCCCGAAATAAAGGTACGGTAGCGGGCTTACTTACTTTCTTCTTTTTAAATACGAATTTCACGTGAGCGAAGCCGCGGGCAAAAGCTAGTATTGCAATAAAATACTTGTAAAAAAACTACCCTGCGAAATTTCTTGCTTGCTTCTTCGTGGGTCGAATCGAACCCACAGAGCATCAAATACCTACCGCGCGCGCCCCCTACTAGAGACGCCCTAAGCGATAATATTTGAAACCCAAAAACTACACGCAGTGCTGCTAGCGCTTCGAATGTGTGTGTGTGTGTGCTAGTATCGACACTACACACAAAGAGGAGCAAGTTAGGCACACGCACAAAACAAATGCACACGCACAACACACATATGTAAATCATAGGCCACGCCCACAGGCTTCAACGGCGTTGTAGAGAAATCGCGCTCAGGGCACCTCTAGGAGGGGCGCGCGCATTTGATGCTCTGTGAATCGAACCGGATATAAAAATCAAATTGTGACAATATTTTATTTTTATATATTTACAAGCTGTGCACGCGGCTCCGCCCGCTCTCATATTTCACTTCACTGCTAACCTCATAAGCTATTTAGCGTGATAGTAAGTAGCCTATAGTTGATGGGAAGAATCAAGCTATCCGTAGATTTTTTTTTTATTAAAATCGGTTCAGTGGTTCTCGAGTTATAAGCGGACAGACAGACACTCAGACACTCAGACAGAAAGCAGACGTTGGATTTTATTATAGGTATATAAAAAATAAGGAAGTCTTCATTAGATAGATGCAAAGAAAAAAAAAAGTTTAATTTGTCTTTTAAAATTATTATCCTGACAAAGTTTAATTTGTCTTACTAATTGTACATTATTCTAACATCGTATATCACAGTTGAGGAGCAACGAAACAAAATCACACATGTCCACATTAACTTTTTTTACAGGAGAGCCAAAATATAACTAATAAACTAATATATGTGTGATTTTGGTGCAAATTTTTCCAATCCAATGATTATTCTATTTCATTTGTGTGATTATGATCGCAAGTTTAGAGTTTGACATCAAAATACGACTTTGTACCAGGATATGTGTGATTCTGATGCAAACCTTGGATTTCTAATGATTATACAAGAGCGATTAGTGTGATTTTGAATACTATAAAACTGCTATTCGATAGGTTTCAGGCTAAAGATGTCAAATCGATAAAAATCACTTACGGAAAAATGTATGAAATAAAAAAATAAAAAATCGAACCCTAGAGTTGAAGGCGGTCGGTTATTTTTGCTTCCTTTAGCACCACCGCCTTCAACTCTAGGGTTCGATTTTTTATTTTTTTATTTCATACATTTTTGAAGGCGTTTTTTATATTTTTTTAAATAGTTTTTTATTTCACAGTTTTTTTAGTAATTTTTATTTGCTATTAATGTACTCGACGGAATCGCTCGGCCTTCGGCCTCGCGATTCCGCCTGGCTTTCCAATCCGATCTTGACCAAAAAAAAATGGAACCACCTTGGAGGTAGACTGAACCGAACACAAAAAGAATCATCGAAATCGGTTCACAATTGGGGAAGATATTGCTGAACATACATAAAAAAAATACATACAGCCGAACATAGAACCTCCTCCTTTTTTGAAGTCGGTTAAAAAGTGGATATGTGTGATTTTGTTCCGTTGCTCCTCATTGTGATTGTCAGAATTTAGTTAATTTGAATAAAGAACAAACATAACAACAAAAAACTCTGCCCATTATTATATTAGATAATAAAACGATTAATTTTATATTTTGTATTCGTTATCTAAATATATTCTTGTCGTCAAGACAATATAAATGTCATTGGAAGACTGTGTTGTGTAGTAAATCATTAAGAAACTGGTTTAAGTACATACATACATACATATCACACACGCTGAATCCCGACAAACGGGGTAAGCAGAATAATCGGTATTGTGCTGCAAAACCTCTAGTAAATTACAGCACAACACCGACCACCACGTTTCACAAAGTAATATTTGGACAAGATATCTATCAAGCAGCATGTAAGGCACGAAGGAAGACCCACCTGATGCATGACTCGCTGGAAGTACCGTGCCAAGGTGAGAGGTGGCGAGCCTGTCGCCCTTTAGCACGGCATCTTGCCCTTATCCCTTAGTGGCCTTTTACGACATGCACGCGGAGAGATGCAGTGGGGCTATTATTTTTACGTACCGGCCCCACACCGCCCCAAACTGGTTTAAGGTGACGTGAGGCTACGTTGCGTCTGACTCGAATTTCAAGAAGTGTACCGCCAATACTACTCACCTGACTCATTAAGTTTTAATATAATATACACGGTGTTGCAGTTACCCCCGTAATATTTTTAACTGACATAAGGGGTTATTGAAAGTAAGTGAAATATGTGAAAGTAAACAACTTCTGTGGCGAAAAAAATTATTTTGAAACGAAAAAAAAAAAAAATTTTTTCCATACAAATTTTAAATATCTACTTATTCTCAAAATTTATGGAGAAAAATTTTTTTTTCTTCAAATTAAAAAGTCGTAGAACAAAAGTTGTTCTATGCCACGTACAGAATCACCCCCTTTCGGGTTTTACGGTTGAGGTTGCAACACCGTGTATAATCAAAGTTTAATTATTTAATTAAACTTTCTTCCGGCTTCCGTACGGGGTACGGAAACCTAGGTGTAGGTACGTCCGGTTGTCGAACCCAGTACTTTTCGCAAACGGTGCAAGGCCTTACCGTTTGGCCGCGACTCCGCGAGTTTTCGACGGAACAGTTACTCTTATATCAATTAAGAGAAACCTGATCGGATTCCAAATAGTACCGCGTCTTGCGGATCGTTCGAGTACGGAAAATATAGAAATTCTTTATTGCAACAAAAACATTGGTATTTAAGATTTCTTTTAGGCATTTATAATGTTATATGACACACGGGGTAAGAATAATGTACAACTAATAAGACATAGATTAGCTAAAACTACAAAAAGCTTTATTTGTAATAGTGTTAGATTTTATAATAAACTGTCTCCTAACATAAAACAATTAGATGACAATAATTTTAAACGACGGATTAAAATAATGTTAATTGAAAAGAGTTATTACAGTATTTTAAGGATGCATTAACTGACCGTAATTTTATCTAAGAGTCTGACTACGGTTTTTCCCACTAACGAATTTTGACAATTCGATACACTTTGTATTGTTTGATTTTTAATATGATTTATTACATTTCTTTGTAATAAACGTAAACTAATTGTTTTATTTGACTTGATATAATATGAAATATCAAAATTGACGATGGCACTATACACCAGATATAGGTAATTTAAATAGGCAGTGTGGTCAGATTCTTCAGTATTCATGTTTATGCTGTAAATATTAATGCTCTTGTGAGCGGTAGTATGGGTTAATTATTTGTAAGTTACTATAACATAATACTTATAAGGTACTAACAAAACATTGTGACTTGCGAAGTTTGTTTGTCAGTTCTTCTTCGCATTGAATTTAGAACTGGCGGAATTTTCGACAACTCCAAGCGTAGGTTACTTACCTATGGATGAAATTATACAAATACAACAATATATGAATGCCTAAAAATGACATAAAAGTCATGAAAGTGACATGAAAAGAAAGGAGAAGCACTGACATGGTACCTATAGTTCACTCGGTTTTATAGGCCGACATCACGGATGTTGTAGGTGATGTAGCCAACCGTGTCTGTTTGCATAACATTTTTAGGTTTCCGTATCCCGTACGGAAGCCTATTACTAAGCCTACGCCGTCTGTCTGTCCGTCCGTCCGTCCGTCCGTCCGTTTGTCTGTCTGTCCGAGGGCTGTATCTCTTGAACCGTAATAGGTAGCTCGTTGAAATTTTCACAGAATATGTGTTATTATGGCGGATATAACAACAAATAATAAAAAATAGAAAAAGTAAAAAATTAAGGCGGGTTCCCATACAAGAGACGTGTTTTTATCAATTTTATTTTTGTGACACGGAAACCTCGGTGCGCGTGTCCGACTCGCACTTGCTTTTTTTATTGATAGCCGCCACAGATATCTGTGCCGAAAAAATCAATGGAAGATCAGACACACACAGCTAATAACACCACCACGCACAAGTGGAGATCCGTTGTCTCTAGACTCTTCCCACCCCACTGGGAAACAGGCTTCACGCAATGTATGTATGTATGTATGTATGCACAAGCACAACTTAATAGTTTACATGACGTGCAAAGGCAAATGTATCCCATTTTACTTTATTTTATTTATTTATTTTAAGGAAACAAACAGTTATAAATGTCTTAAATTGAATAAACATATAGTAATAACATAAACCAGTAAAGTTTCCACAATTAGGAAAAACTATAAAACATGTTTTCAACACTAGTTTAAAATTTAAAAAAAAGAAGTGAAATATATGCAAAAAAATTGGTTGTCTGTAAAGTCGGTTTACGGACGATAGTTTTACGCGATGCACGTGGAATAATCGTAGTACATACAGCAAAGATCAGTAATTATATTTCCAGTAGAAAGATTAATCATCTTGTGACTGGCCATCATTAAACTTCTGTTGTCTGATCTTGACAGTTTTACTTCTTAAGACGTTTCCATGGTAACTTTGACTATACCGATTGTGCCTCTCTATCGCTTGTTACGCGCTCTCGCTTGCACACACAGGCTCAGATGGAACGTGACACTTTTTCGTGTGTGCAGTCGGTGTTCATCAATTTATAAGACGTGACGTCATCACGTAAAAAAAAAGAAAAAGCTGGTAATTAATTAAATTTTAAGCACTTAGAGCAAATTAATTTGTGTGCACAAAGATAAACAATGTTTCTTAAAACTACGAAATTTTGAGTTAAATTACACTATGGAAAATGTCATTATTAATTTACAACTTCTATTAATAAATCTATGTTTACTGTAATTACAGTGGGTTTTATACAGATATTTCTCCCAGCCAACCTTTGGAAATGACAGATAAAATGTTAACCGAGAATTAGACGGGGATGATGAAATTGAAAATTTGCAGCTACATAGGTACGTACGTCGGTCGATTTGTAATTGAATGTACATCCGGTCGCGGTACTAAAACACGTTTGAGTGAACCGAGTAGAATCGCGCGCCCGATTCAAATTGGTTTCAATTTTAATAATCTAAATTTGGAACGCTCCGCGCTCAGATGTTTTCTTTCCACGGAATAAACCTAGGTATTTACGAGTATTATCTATCACCACAGAGCATCAAATACCTACCGCCCGCGCATTTCATGCTCTGTGTCTATGACCAATTAGTAATAATTATAAATTCATAATAATAACGGTCTCTTTCACAAACTTTGACTATAATGTATTCGCCGGTTCGCTCCTGTCAACTGTAGGTAAATGCCATTTCAAATTAATGGTAAACGAGAATTAATCGTAAGTGGTGAAATTCAGACTAAATCTACTAGCGATGTTTCATCTCTACATCTCTACATCTTATAGAAGGGAACGCCTGTTTGTGTGTTTGAGGTAAACTCCGGAATCACTGGACAGATTTTGATGCGGTTTGCACCAATGTAAAGAGTAGTTGTTAAGGCTCACTATAGGCCATATACCATCACGCTAAATATCAATAGGGCTGAGCAGAGAGAGAGAGAGAGGAGGTAGAGAGACAGAGAATGTAAGAGATGCATTATTGTATTTGTGTTTTTAAATCGGATTTGCTATTAAACCGAGTCTACCGCGAGCGAAGCCGCGGGAAAAAGCTAGTAATATATTAAACCGACTTATGATTCGAATCAATTTCATTGGCAATTAGCTGGCGCTGGCGGGCTATGTGTTACATTCACGTTACATTTGTCTACGATGCAGAAGGTGGATTTTTCTAAAATAAAATTTCTTCAAATCAACGTTTGTCATACATAACACTTTAGCAATATTAGTATACCTACCTAAGTACAACTTTACACGGTAACATGAAGGACATTTTTTTTTTATGGAAACTGGAAACACCCCAAAAGAAAAATGGCCAGTCCCTTTTTCTTTTGGGGTCTAGGTCATTGCACTACCTAGACCTAGACAGCACCTCCCCTTACTTGTTGTTTTTATAACAATTTCCAATTTTTGTATGAAAAAAAAGTACGGAATTTTGATTTGAGTGATAAGGATTGTTTTCTTCTAATAATGAGTATTTTCTATTCCTGAAGAAGTCTATCCTGAAACACCCTGTATACCTTTTATTATATTACAAATGCCGATGAGTTTCGCTTGCTGAAATTTGAGCTTATACATTGTTGGTGTGTGTGAACAAAAAAATAATAATCTAACGTTTTTTTAGAAATAACGGGAAACTGAAGGTACAGTGCCCGGCAGTATTTTAAATTATTTTTATTTAAACTGACTCGGTTGGCTACATCACCTACAACAACCGTGATGTCAGCCCATAACACCGGGTGAACTAGGTGCCACGTCAGTGCTTCCCTTCGGTCGTGCCGGCTACATTGAATTGGACGGAAAACACAAACTATTTACATAGCCGTTTCGACCGAGCTTTCATTCAGTGCGGTGGTACTAACCCGGGCGGGTTAAACCCTGCCACCTAGTAATATAAGAAGGGAGTCATATCCCTTTATTATAGAATAAATTAATTTTTACATTACGTATGACTTTACAAGCTCAAAATTTAACGCTAGCGTAGCCACGGGTGACAATCGTCGATCACCCACCCTTTGATCGATGGCATAACAAAATGATCGCACTGTTCAAAAGACGGATTACCGAATCGCAAAAATGACCTCAAGTAACCTGTCAAATCTGACCTTAACCTTGCAACAAAAGTGACCTCAGTATATAGGCCAGTTCGTGAAGGCATTGACCTTGCCTACTGCCGGTTGAAAACGAAACCGACATCATTTGCCGGTCCGGTGGACCCGGGTCCGACCGAATCGGGGAGGTCAAGTCAGCGACGAGCTGAGCGAATAGTAAGGAGACGAGACAGCGATCTGATCTTTCTTTCATTCTTGAGAATGGCCCTCCCTTACACAATAGAATATGGAATAATATCTGTGCCGTACGCACACTGTGACACAATCAATATTATTGCCAGTATACATATAATTGACTTTGACTTTGACCAAGGTTTTCACGGAGAAGCTGGGAAAGCTTCTCGCGGAGAGGACTGGCGCTGGCGACCGTCGTTCCAAAGCCTTCCTTAAACGGCGGATTAGTATTGAGATTCAGAGGGGTAACGCGGCGAGCGTACTGGCATGTACTGGGTACACTTGGCGTCCGCAGAGACGGGGCTTCGGCGGACTTTTTAGAAATGTATTTTTTGTAGGTTTCAAAGGTTCACTTGGCTGGCTTTTTATTTTACTATTACAAGGCTTCTCCAGTCTCATGATAGCGAGCTCGCGATTTTTCGAAGTCGCGAAACAGAATCGCTAATGAAATCGCCGGTCGCATCGCTGCTATATGCAGCGTCGTCTGAGATTGCATCGGTATTTACACTGTCGCTGAGTGATGGCCAAGCGAAAAACTTGTTTCGATTGAAACCTTTTTATTTGCCTTCATCTTTTTATTTAGCTAAAATAAGTAGTAAATATACGCGTCTTGCTTGTTTTTGCACGCCATGAAATTACAGCTACCTAGTTTTGCTAGAGCACGTGAGTTATTTGTCGGTTACAGGTGAGAGACGATAACTATCAGCTACATTGTAGACGAAGGTGCTGAAAACGGCGCCGAGAGACCTAATTTTTTTTTTACATACGGCATATGGCTCCGAGCCACCTACCTATAAGGTGTCTAACGACGCCCATGGACATTCGGTAGTATGCGGGGGTTGCGAATGCCATGCCAGCCTGACAGGTACCCATGCACGCCCCTCTTGAAGGATCCGAGACTGCACTTGGGGGGATATAATATGAGCAGGGAGAGCGTTCCAGAGTTTACCGGTTCTGTAGAGGAAAGATCTGCAGATTCGATTGGTACGCATCCGCGGTAAGTCTAGCGTGTAGGGATGCAATCCCTGCCCATTGCGTGTGGTGCGGAGGCGCAAAGGGGACGGCGGGATCGCGTTAAACAGCTCCCCCGAGCGCCCCCCATGGAATAAGCGATAGAACACACTTAGGTAGCCGACATCCCTACGGTGTTGCAGTGGTTCTAGATCGCCGGAAACTTCGGGGTCACCCACTAGTCGCACGGCTCGACGATGGATCGAGTCCAGAGGCGCAAGCTGGTATTTGGCAGAGCCATCCCACAGGTGCGAGCAGTACTCCAAGCAGGATCTGATCTGCGATTTATACAAAAGCAGCTTTTGTATAAATACCGCAGAAGTACCGTCGCACCTTATTGAGTACGCCCTGCTTTTTAGTAGCCAGCTTGACCTTCCCCTCGCCTACTAAGTACGAAATGGAAGAAATACAATTTATGTTTGTTTACTTTTTGTTTTAATTATCGAAACTGACACATTTTGTCTACATCACCTACTACATCCTCCGTGATGTCAGCCCGTAACACCTTGGTGAACTAGGTGCCATGTCAGCGCTTCCCTTCGGTCGTGCCGGCTACACTGAACTGGACGGAACGTTACTTATACCTAGTCCCGATTTCACCACCTCAGCCTGAAATGTAGCTGCCGGTCGAGCTGCCGGTTAACTAACATTCCATTATATTATCGAATCTCAAACAACCAAAGGTTGACTGTAAGAGATCTCTGTTAGAGATAAGTCCGCCTTTGCACCTTATGTAGATTTTCTAATGTATTTGTTACTGTTTAATGTTTACTGGAGCAATAAAGCACTTTTTCAACTATATGAGAAATGCAACGCTAACCGACAGATAAATGTTAATCGAGACGTAACCGTGACATCGGGTCTTCAATAATAATTAAATAATAATAATAAATAATCTGTAAGGGATGGTCATGGAGTAAGTTACTTTGTATTATGAGATACTACGTCTGTAGACTCTACATATTATTATGAAGGGAAGCTGTGCCCGCAGCTCCGCCCGCTCTCATATTTCACTTCACTGCTAACCTCATAAGCCATTTAGCGTGATAGTAAGTAGCCTATAGTTGATGGGAAGAATCAAGCTATCCGTAGATTTTTTTTTTATTAAAATCGGTTCAGTGGTTCTCGAGGTATAAGCGGACAGACATACATACAGAAAGCAGACGTTGGATTTTATTAGAGGTAAAAAGGAAAGGAAGCAGCGAGGAAAGTGGTTTCGCGATACATGAGTCTAGTTCCAGAACCCGCCAACTCCGTTTCGGACGATTTTACAGTAAGACGAAAAAACTAGACCTCGATAAATTAGCCGCCCATACAAACTACAAGGGAGCTGGAAAAAATGTTAATTTTTCTTTGCGATTCACTCTGGATTGGACTGTGTTAGGAACATAATGTCTTTACAGATAAGTGACAAATTTAATACTTTATTCGAAACAGTTTATAACAACTTTTTTTAGAGAAATGGATTTGGCGGGTTCTGGAACTGTACGACTCTTATGTAGAGTCTACAGACGTAGTATCTCATAAAACAAAGTAACTTACTCCATGAACATCCCTTACAGATTAATTATTATTATTATTGACACTAAAACTAAATTTACGATTTGTAGAAATCTTTTCTGTATGTATGTATGTATGTTCTTCCATAACTCTTAAACCGATCATCCGAATTCGATGAAACTTAGTATACGCACATTTGATTAAGTATACGAATTTCACGCGAGCGAAGCCGCAGGCAAAAGCTAGTATTCAATAAAATGTTTGGTTCTTCTAATTTACGAAAGTTGTATACATAAATTTTGATAATAAAAATGCACACTCTATCTATTCCATCATGAATCCATCAGATGATATTCTGGTATAGTTTTCGCCCTCTAAACTCAGCGAAAAACGATAAAAACATTAACTCATTCATATTTGTCCCTTATCGTGTGGGGCTGGTACTTAAAAATAATAGCCCCACTGCATCTCTCCCGATGCATCTCGTAAAAGCCGACTCAGGGATAAGGACAAGACGCCGCCCGTGCTATAGGGGCGACAGGATAGTCACGCCTCATTAGGCACGGTCCTTTCACCGAGTCACTGCAGCACAACTCCGATTACTTAGCTTACCCCGATCGTCGGGATATAGCCTCTCCGTCCACTTGGCTCCCCTCGTTTGGATCCCCTGGGGGATAGCGTGTGGTATGTATGTATTCTTGATGCAAATATTTAAAAAAAGTGATTTTGTATGATGAAATATTGGCGCAACTCTGAAATTAATTTCAATTTATTTAGTAAAATATCAAAGTTTGATTCCGTTAGCTACGTAGGTATTAGGTTGCACGTAGGTACACGCTACGAAAAACGCAAGTCACTGATAGGTATAATGAGATAAGACAATATTGCATCTAGTCTAGCGGATATGGCGTTGTTGAGTATTTTTTATTACAGAATCATTGACTTATATTACTAACGTGCCCGGACATGCCCAATATGATTTATTCCCAGATGCCCATACGATAGTATACGGACTCAGTCAGTAATGTCACAGAATAGAAAAGACTCGCTCACTAAATTGGTTGTCAAAAAAAAGCTTATAGGTAAAATTATTCATTCTATAACTAATGCGAGAACCAGTTGTCAAATGAGGTAATTAGCCCAATAAAAACATTCGAAATACCTATAACGTAATGAACTATAGCATACGATAATCAATTTCCAAACATTGTTTCCAAATAGTTTTTGGCAATTTTCTTACTATGGTTTGACCAAAGAGTTTGTATTACGTCGCTGCGCTCCTTTACAAACTCTTTGGGTTTGACCACCACTTTAGTAAGGACATATTTTATCGAGTTCGTATGGGCATATCCTTATGTTAGTAACAAATAATTGTCAATGTACAGGATATATCCTTCCTTACCTATAATAACATCCAACGTCTGCTTTCTGTATGTCTGAGTGTCTGTCTGTCCGCTTATAACTCGAGAATCACTGAACCGATTTTAATAAAAAAAAAATCTACGGATAGCTTGATTCTTCCCATCAACTATAGGCTACTTACTATCACGCTAAATGGCTTATGAGGTTAGCAGTGAAGTGAAATATGAGAGCGGGCGGAGCCGCGGGCACAGCTTGTTATATATAAATTAATCTTGAAATTAATCTTCGTTTTGACTTCACCGAGTAGCAAAATATCTACATAAGTGTTCGGAGATAAGTCCTAATTTACATAGGTAACTAACCACCAACCCACTAATCTAACCACTTAAAACCCTGCGTAATAGGCAAGGTAAAATATTTTATGTGTGTAGGTGCGCCTTTAATTAAAACTATAACGTTACTAATCGAAACTTGTACTCATTAAATCAATTTTATAAAACGTGTTTATCATAATATGCTATTGATTTGCATTCCTCGTTAACGGTATTTACTGAATGTTAAAATTCCCGCGTTTATCACACAAATTATGGTCGATAAATATTTACGTTACCACTCCTGTCAAAATATTGCAAAAAAAAAGACCGCCAAGCAGTTCCCGCGCGCGCTAATTTTACAAATGGCCGATCGAACGCAAAACCCAATTCAAATTTCGAACACCAATTAGAACATTTGAAGCTTACTCACAGTTTTCCGAGTCACTATTATTTTTTGTCGCAGAATTTATGGAAAATAACACACAGAAAATTAACAAAAACGTGCTGCCGTAGGAGGCGGTTATGGCTGACTGGTTCCACTCACGTTTCGGTGTGATGGCTACATCAACAGTTGGGTATTGATGTGATCGTGCGAGAGGGACAGAGGACGCGCCGTTCGCGCATGCGTGAGGAGAAGGGTCTATGAAGACGGAGAACTTAGCAGCTTTTGAGCTGGGAAGTCCAGCGCCAGCGTACTGTTTCAAGTGTATTTCGTCATTAGCATGTATTTCGCTTGTTCAATTACAGTAGAGACAGGAAAATCAATTTTAAGCCTTAGTCGCCTTTTACGACATGCACGGGGAGAGATGAGTTGGGGCTATTTTTACACACAGTAAAACTTAGTATGTAAGTTATATTAAAAAAAAATATCTAAGGTTTCTTACCCGGTTGTTCCTTATAGATTGGATAGCTGAACGGGTCATGACAAAAAAATGATGAACCATTACTGAATATGAATATGCATATGTCTCAATGAAATATTGTTTAATGTTGCGTGTTCTTTATGACGAAATAAATATCTGAATCTGAATCTGAACTGAATCTATGTCCTCCCCACGCTGGATAGTTACGGAAACCTCGTGTGAGCTTGAGTACATTGGTCCCTAGATGCATCAACGTGCAATTCCCCAAGGATTTACATGAAAATAGAATATGATCAATATGGCTAAAAAAAACTTGATATGAACACATCAGCCAGAGCTGCTTGTTCATAAAAAAATAATAAAAAAAGAAAATTTTCAAAGATCTCAACGTCTGGGCTCCAATCCTAAATAGCCTTTATTCAACAGGAAAGCCTAAATTATTTTGATATTTTAATCCGTCTAGACTCGAATCATGACCTTCATGAATGTCCCTAGTATCATTCAATTTTATCACTCTTCAGTGAGAAGGATATAATCGCGAATCCTCCCTTCCCCTTCCTTCCTTTTGCTGGAAAATAATCGGGGTATTATCTGCCGTCAAAAGGGGAGAGAATTTTTCCGGGTTAGTCAGATATATAAGGTATTTCATTAGTGGGTAACGATACGCCAAGGGGTGTATGTGTTTCAGATACTGATCACGTTCTCATACCAAATTTTTTCTACGATATAAAAAACCTTCGCACTCCTCAAATTTAATACGTGAAGAGCGATTTAAGATGCCAGTTCACACGGCCGACCTTCCAAGCGGAAGGACCACCCACACATTTATCTAGAACTGCATGTTGCAGTTTCCAGTTATTATTGAGTAAAGATGTCGGTTCCCATGGTCGACCTTCCAAGCGAAGGACCACCCAGACATTTAGCTAGAACTGCATGTTCGCAGTTACCAGTTATTATTTAAGACCTGCCACCGTGCCCGGTGGCCATTCTCGTCTTCACACTTGTACCGCACACATTGTATCATTGTTCGAAATAAATAAATGTTTTTTTAAAAGACAATTTATTCAAGTGGAAACTTAACTGGCGCAGCCGGTAGGATAGCGGCACCGTAAAGACCTTCAAATTCAGTGACTTCGGGAGTGTATCAACACATTAGCCGCTATTCAAACCTACAAATAAATAAGTTATCTTCCACGAGTTAACTACAGACGCACCGCGTACGAGTGACCCTGGAACGAGAATCCCTGGTGGAGCATGGGAGTAGTGGCTTACTGGTGAGTAGACCTTTTTCACTAGTTCCCCTACTTCTCCCTTCTCTCCGCCTTGTAGTGAACGTGTGTACCCTAAAATTCGGGATAATCTTCAAACTAAGATTTATTTAAGTGTACCCTAAAAATTCGGGATAATCTTCAAACTAAGATTTATTTAAGTGTACCCTAAAATTCGGGATAATCTTCAAACTAAGATTTATTTAAGTGTACCCTAAAATTCGGGATAATCTTTAAACTAAGATTTATTTAAGTAGACCCTAAACCTCGGGATAACCTCTAAATTGGTTTAATTAGTTACCCTAAAATTCGGGCTTAAGCTTAGTTTTCGATTATTAGTAGTACTAGTAATACCTAGCAGAAATGGCGGAGGAAGCGCCTAGGGAACAGTTAAACATAGTTCCATCAGAGCTGGCGAAACTCATCCCTAACTTCGACGGGGAGCGATCGCAGCTAAATTTATTTTTACAAAAATGCGAATACATTATAAATGCCTACCGCGGGCAGGGCCACGCCCAAGGTATATATATATACCACTTAATCACAAGTAAACTAAGAGGCGCCGCAGCGGCTCTCATCGGCGAGAGAAGCGATATAATAACGTGGACCGAATTAAGAGAACTATTCAAGCAACATTTCGGCGATCCTCGCAGCGAGGACTGCCTCGCACTCGAGTTGGAGTCAGTCAAGCGCAATCAGGGGGAGCCCTGGCTTGACGTCGCCAACAGAATTCAAAGGGTGAAAAACACCCTCCTATCAAAGGTAAACCAGAGTGAAGAGGATGCAAATATTAGAACTAGCAAACAAACTATATATAACAACACTGCGCTTAACGCATTCCTCTATAACTTGCCACCAAGCATGGTCAGGACCGTGCGTTTGACCAAACCCTCCAGCCTGGAGGACGCCCTCAGCGTGGTCCTCGAAGAGGACAACTTTCAGAAAACTTACGACACAAAACACAACCTCCTCCATCCGAGGCACAAACCCCCACAAGGCAGTGTGGCTCCACGCCCATCGACCTCTCAAAAACCCTTTTCACAAGGTCAGGAAGCCCGAACGTACAACCCTAATAAGGGTGTGCCTCAACATCGTCCCCAATACAATAGCCAGTTCCGTCAGCAAAACCAGAATCAATACCGCAATCTTAGCTACGGCCAACACAATCAGCAGAGCCCAAGAGGCCAATTCAACCCTCAAGGTTCGCAACAGGCGCGTAACTCGGACGTAACAATGCGCACTCTACCACCGAGGCAGCCAGCCCCACAACCTCCGCGACAAAATGGAGTCCGTGCGGAAGAACTGTTCAACCTCGACCAGGACGCATCGTGCACAGACGATCCTGAGGAAGCGACGCACAACGAAAACGATTCGTACGAAGACGAGCCGTACGAAGACGACCAACAATATCTACAAGACGAAAATTTTCAGAGCAGAGCCTCAGGACGGCTCGAATATACCTAAACTACAATAAAAACTTAAAATTGCCCCATATCTACTTACCTGAGATACAAGGCAAATTTCTTATAGATACGGGTAGCACAAGGTCATTTTTAAACCCTTCAGTGCTGCAAAAACACTCCATTCTCCTAGACTATAAATACAGTGAGCCATTCGAGGTGACAAGCACCCACGCCACCAGTAGGCATAACGAGGTATTAATCATCCCTCTCTTCAAAACATTCCAATGCAAGGATTTTCATAAATTCTTCATATATGAAGTGGACCCCAGATACGACGGTGTAATAGGGGCCGACCTACTAGAACAACTAGACTCCACTATAGATATGACTACGAAAACGCTTCGCACCAAGAATACTTCAATCCCCATGCGATACACCCCACAAGAAAGGGAATACATATTGCCGCCTCGTTCGAGCAAACATGTAACCCTACCCGTCAACGTGACCGATGGCGAAGCGATAATGCGAGGCAAGATGTTCTCGGAAGGAGTCGTAATGCCGACCACACTCGTCAAGTGCACGGATAGTCAAGTTAACACGATTATTCATAACTATACAGATGAGACAGTTACGCTCACAGTAACAGCCCCATTCATTGTAGAACCGTATATCAAGTTACAACAAGTGGAATCAAATAATTTAGACATTGGCGATTCTCAAGTAGAACAAATACTTCAAGAAAACTTACAGAAGCTCCGATTAGACCACATGAATGCCGAAGAAAGAAAATACATACATCGCATTTGCAAGGAATATAAGGACATTTTCTATACAGAAAAACTACCCCTCACTTTCTCAAATCAAGTGAAACATAGAATCCAGACAAAGAATGAGGACCCAATCTACTCGAGACCCTACAGGCAACCCCCGGCTCAGACCGAAGAAATTAAGCGCGAAGTCCAAAAACTTTTGAAGGACAACGTGATAACCGAATCGAGTTCACCATGGAGCTCTCCAGTGCACCTAGTCCCCAAGAAAGCTGACGCATCGGGTCAACAGAAATGGAGAATGGTCATCGATTACAGGAGGCTGAACGAAATCACAGTGGACGACAAGTATCCACTACCACACATAACAGATCTATTTGACAAATTGGGACGAAGCACGTACTTTACCACCTTAGACCTCGCCAGCGGCTACCATCAGATAGAAGTGGAGCCGCAAGACCGCGCCAAGACCGCCTTCAGTACGCAATCTGGCCATTATGAATTTAACAGGCTCTCCTTTGGCCTGAAAACAGCCCCTGCAACATTCCAACGCGTAATGGACCATGTCCTGCGAGGCCTGCAAGGACCAGATTGTTTGGTATACCTAGACGATATAATCATCTTCTCTACTAGCCTACAAGAGCATTTAGAAAAACTGCGAAGAGTCTTTCAACGCCTGCGCGACACGAATCTGAAAGTACAGTTGGATAAATCCGACTTCTTAAAGAAGGAAGTTCTATACTTGGGACATACCATCACAGAAAATGGACTTAAACCAAATGATGACAAAATCGCTGCAGTACTCAACTATCCAATACCTAAAACAGTAAACGAGATTAAGGCCTTCCTTGGCCTAGTCGGCTATTATAGACGTTTCATTCAGGACTTCGCTAAGGTAACCAAACCCCTAACCACATGCCTTAAGAAAGGGCGAAAAATAGAATTCAACGAAGAATACATACAAGCCTTCAACGAATGCAAGATGTTATTAACAAACGCACCCTTGCTTCAGTTTCCCGACTTCGAGAAACCCTTTATCTTGACTACGGATGCTTCCAACGTGGCAATTGGAGCCGTTCTTTCTCAAGGAAACCCTGGAAGCGACAAACCCATAGCCTTCGCCAGCCGTACGCTCAGCGATACGGAGTGCCGATACAGCACGATAGAAAAGGAACTTCTCGCAATCATATGGGCTGTTAAACATTTCAGACCATATCTGTATGGCACCAAATTCAAAATCTGCACAGATCATAAACCCCTCCAGTGGCTATACTCTCTGAAAGAACCTAACTGTAAGCTGACGCGCTGGAGACTACGACTCATGGAATATGACTTCGAAATCGTCTACAAGAAAGGAAAGCAAAACTCCAATGCGGACGCGTTATCTAGGATAAGAGTCAACGCACTAGACGGAGACGACCTAATGTCACTTGCCGTGAACCCCGACGACGAAGATCAGGAGCAGCAGCTGAGAGATATACAACAGCTGCTAGACGAAGGACGAGACGAGGAGATACAAAGGATCAGCAGAGAAATGGACACATTTGATGAGGAAGCGATGCCAAGGAATAATGCACCGCCTTCCGTGGAAATGATAGAAATCTTAGATGAGGACTCAGCCGAAAAACCTATAGAAGAAACACCGACAAGCGAGGACATAGCCACCGCCCACTCCGTATCCAACAGAGAACACGATGGGATACCGATCCTCCGCGAAGCCATAGATACCAAACCAAACCAAATACTAGTGTATACATGGCTGAAGGACAAAATGACGGTGAAGGATCTGTCGATCCCCAAACAAAGAATATTAGAAGTCCATCTCCCAACAGACAATGAGGACCTAGTAAAACAATTCCTGAAAGAATACGTGGACTATAAAAAAAAATATTACATATACTTTGAGTCAGAAAAACATCGAGTAATATTCTCAAGAGTAGTAACAAGGCTTTTCAAAAAGGATACCCAAAACCTAGTTGAATGTACTGAACGTGTCGTAAATATAACTGACGAAGCAGACCAAAGAGACTTGATAGCCAAATACCATGAAGGTAAAACCTGTCATCGAGGTATAAACGAAACTCTAGCTCGCCTAAAACGAGACTACTACTGGAACAACATGCGAGAGACGATCGCAGCAAGGATTAACGCTTGCGAACCATGTAGGCGCATGAAATACGACAGGAAGCCTATCAAACCATACCTACAGCTGACTCACACGCAAGAGAAGCCGTTTGAAGAACTATTTATTGACGTATTCACTATAGAAGCGACACACTTCCTGACTATTGTAGATGCATTCAGCAAATTGGGACAGGCTATACCGATACCCGATAGAACCGCCCCCCAAATAGTTAGAAGCCTAATCAAGTACTTCTCAATGTACGGGGTACCCAATAAAATTAATTCAGATCCAGGGAAAGAGTTCGATAATGAACTACTTAAGGAACTCCTATTACTTTATAAGATTGAATGCCATGTGACCACACCAAATAACCCGAACTCTACCTCGATTGTGGAACGGTTCCACAGCACACTAACTGAAATATATCGCCTGGCAAAGTACGAGCGTAAAGAAACGGACGTGTCATCAGTAATGACTTACGCAATAATGGCATACAATAATACCATACATACAGCCACCCAACTAACACCATTTGAGGTTGTATTTGGCCACACTGATTCAAAGAATGCATTCGATATAGAAAGAGAGAAACACCTAATGCAAAAATTGGTACAGGATCACAGAAAAAGATTAACAATAATATACGAAGGAATAAGTGAAAATATGGCAAAGGATAAACGAAAGGTCCTGGAAAAAAGAGGAGGTGAAAATCCCCCAGAAGTTAAGGAAGATGATGTGATCTACATGAAAACAACCAGAACTAGAAAAGGAAAGGACAAACCTAGGTTTGAAAAGGCGGATGTCACCGGGACACCGGCAAAAAATATAGTGCCAGTCAAGCTGAGGACTAGACCAACAAAAGTCCACTTACGCAACGTTAAACGACCTCCACAGGTGGTGGGCGGCGATGCTGTCGCTGGCCCTAGCGATTCTGGGAAGCACCAGCCGTCTGGAAGACCTCAACGGCAACCCCGGACTACTGCCCCTTAGACTGGGTCAAGCTCGGATTCAGAATGAGAAGTGGCACATTCTTAGGATAGTAAATCTAGATGACATAAGCTCAGATTTAGAATACAGCATAGATAAGTATAACCACTTAGATAATATAATCATACAACATAAGACTTACCTTAAAGAATTTTTAGGACTAAAGAACCAAGCGGATTTCCTGAAGCAATTGGCTATTGATAAATTGGAACAACTGTTGCCCAACAGACGCGCAAGGCGTGGACTAATAAACCCTCTTGGTTCTCTAATTAAGTTGGTGACGGGAAATTTAGATATTAATGATGCTGAGCATTACGAAAAAATGATTCAACAGGTTAGTAATAGGCAAAGCATAGAAAATAGGAAGATTACACTTATTGCACGTTTTATGAATAAGTCTATTAACAGCACCGAAATCCTTAATCAAGATGTCATCACCCTAGACAAAAGGTTACAACGTATAGAGTCTATCGTAGAAGAAGTAAACACAGATGTCATAAAAATCTTTTATTACGTAAATATACTAACCACATATAATCAAATTATGAGTAAGTTTAGAACAATATACACACAACTTAACGTAATCGAAACTGCCGTGGCCTTCAGCAAGCTTAACACACTGCACCAATCTATTGTAAACACCACAGACCTTCTTAAAATCCTACAAGATATCGAAAAAACTGAAACGCTAACATTCGCAGCTAATAGAGAAAACTGTCAAAGCGTATTCAAAGGGTCCAAAGATAGTATTTATTCTAGAAATACCCCTTATAGAGAGGGATACATACGTATACTACAAGGTCATTCCAATTCCCATTTACAATCCCAAAACCCAGCAAACTCATATAATTATCCCAGAATTCCCCTACCTACTAGTGAATGGGTTGAAATACAAGTCTGTCGTGAAACCATGCGAGACCTTAGAGGGAAAATATTACCTGTGCCGACTCGAGGAAGAGGCACCATACACCAGAGGAAGCTGCATCGAAGATCTAATGAAGTACCACTCCAACCTATCGTCCTGTGAGTTACACCGAGTCGAGATCGAGGAGGTGAAAGCTCATGCCATCTCTGGAAACCGCTGGTTAATATACACACGGAAGGAGTCCGTCATGTCGGAGATATGCAGTAACGAGATACACAACAAACTACTGAGGGGTACATACCTCCTCTCAGACATCGGACCCTGCGAGATCACCATCGGCGATATCAAGATCAGACCGACACATTCTACAGACATGCAGACCGTGGAGCAGACCCCTGCCGTCCTGCTACAAGCACCAGGAGACCCCCAGCACAGGCTAGGACTAGCCCGCACAAAACCCATTAGTTTTAAAAAAATCAACCTAGATGATCTTAAGCTATTACAACATGCAGTGGAAAGTGAAGATATTCCGGACATTGTGAACACTAGATCTATAAGCCTCGGCACTATAATATTGTATGTCTCTGCTTTAATCACACTGTTTATTTATCTGTTTTATAAATTTAACCTTATTGCATATTGTACGAGAAATCCTCGGAGTCTAAAAACAGCCCCTGCGGATTTCTCACTTAAGGAGGGAGGAGTTAAGATGCCAGTTCACACGGCCGACCTTCCAAGCGGAAGGACCACCCACACATTTATCTAGAACTGCATGTTGCAGTTTCCAGTTATTATTGAGTAAAGATGTCGGTTCCCATGGTCGACCTTCCAAGCGAAGGACCACCCAGACATTTAGCTAGAACTGCATCTTCGCAGTTACCAGTTATTATTTAAGACCTGCCACCGTGCCCGGTGGCCATTCTCGTCTGCACACTTGTACCGCACACATTGTATCATTGTTCGAAATAAATAAATGTTTTTTAAAAGACAATTTATTCAAGTGGAAACTTAACTAGCGCGTATTTCACCTTAATATGTATGCTTTTTATATCATAAATATAAAATTGGTATGGGAACGTGATCAGTATCTGATACGCATACACCCCTTAGCGTATCGTTACCTACTATTGAAAGACCTTACATAGTATAATTAAAAATGAGTGACAGTGCCACTAAATCTATGGTTCTAGCTGGAGCCAGCCTCGATTCTTCGAATTAAATTTTTTTTTTTAACTTTGGCAGTATAATGCAAAATATTGTGTCTGACACGGTCTTCGGATACATCACCACCTATAACATCAGTGATGTCAGCCCATAGTAACTTGGCGGATTAGGTGCCATATCAGTGCTTCGCTTTGGTCGTGTCGGCTATACTGAACTGGGAAGGAAAATGCGAACCATATTTACATAGCCGTTTATGTCCTCGTTATTCTAATATGTTTGTTTTTCCTTTACGTATTACACAGGGATGTTTCAGGATAGGCTTGAGAAACTTCAGGAATAGAAAGTACTCATTATTAGAAGAAAAAAATCCTTTTCGCTCAAATCGAAATTTCATTTTTTTTTTCATACAAAAATTGAAAATTGGAATAAAAACTCGATGGACAGTGAGTATGGGGAGATTTGGCAAAATTGCTGTTTAGGTCTAGGGAAGGGAGTGCTATGACCTTGTACAGTCCCCTTTTTCTTTGTATTTACCCACATGCAGTTCAATTGTACTAGTTTAGTATGTAAGTTAGTCATTTTATTTTTATTTATTAAAGGTAGTGTGATGAATCACAACCTACCTCAATGAAAATAGCTAGCAATAGGACGTATGAAGGCTGGCTGGTAAAATGTTATAGGGCGTAGGAGTTAGTTTAGCGCCTGGGTAGGGAGTATAGCAAAGAGACCGCGGTGCGTATAAATTATTGCGGGTGGCGTGTAGTCAGGCGCAGAAAATACAACGTGCATACATTCTGAACAGGAATGACTAGCAACACCGTATAAGCGAGAAATGATGATAGATAAGTATTATAGGTCGGCATGCAGTAAGATATAGGACGAATTGACTGTATTACATCTACTCTTGTAAATTCGTAGCATTTTTCAGAGATTAGTTACTGAAAGTTTTAGGGAAATATGGAACGCATTTTTAAGGAAAATTGCTTCAGGCATTGTGATTGGTCGACCAATGGGAGACGCGGAAATGATGTTGGGGATGATTTTCGATTGGTCATGGGGGTAAGAGTGGGAGTAAGAAAGCGAGGCTATTTAAGGGCGTGTAACACGGTAGGAGGACTTTTTCTGCAGCTGCGAGCCTCGACGGAACAACTTGCCTGAGCACCGGTCATCGCTAAGTCGCATCGAGCGCCATTGCTTCTCGGCAGCAACGTTTCGGTGAGTCTCGGACGCCGCGCGATATTTTGGAGTTTTCTAGTTGCAATTCGACCAGTTCTATTAAATTGCATTGTCTTGAAGTCTTCTTTTGGTGGCTGGGCTAGTTTTGGAAACAATACTGGCTTTTCAGAAATTATTTGCTAGTATTAGGAATGTGAAATATTTTTATATGGACCATCACTGGAGCACTGTGTGGGATGCTAGCTATGCTGAAATATGCATACATGCATACTATTACAGGGCTCTTTCCCTTTTGGAGCACTGGGTGAGGGAGCGGGTACGCTGAAATATGCATGCACGCCCACTCACGCAGAGTTCTTTCATGGAATGTTGTGAGGGAAGCGGGTTTTGCTGAAATATGCATACACGCACGATCTCACAGGGTTCTTCCTTGGAACGTTGTATGTGGGTTGCGGGTACGCTGAAATATGCATGCGCGCGCACTCATGCGAGGTTCTTTTCCTTTCGATGGAATGTTGGGTGGCAACGCTAGCTATGCTGAATAAGCATACACGCTTGTTCGCACAAGATTCAGTTCATTCTCTATGATATCACGAGAAAATGCCTCGTGGTAAGAAGACGTAACATAAGGTCGAAGAGCAACTGGAATTCTGGCTAAATTATCAAATTATAACGTGGGTAGTTAGGTTCTTCAAACACTAAATTCATATTGGTAGGTTAGTCATGTAGCTGTGTGAATTAATTCTCCTTAATCTTGCAAGGGAGAGAGGGTTCGCTTCGTGGGAACGAGTAGTATCATAGCGTGTAGTATTTAGTGAGGTAGGTACTAGGAAGACCAGGTAAATACCCCACAGTGGTTATCCTTAGTCCTGCTAGGGGAAGAGGTCCAAATTGTTATGATCTGTTAGAGCGATACCTATTCTATCTGGGCGAAGGAGTGGCGGTACTCTAAGGACCGGTGCAAGCTGAGCTGACCGTCTGAGGAGGAAACCTGTGGTAGCCTTCTTTCGATAGGCGGAGCCCGTCGGACGAAGTACTTCGAGGTTAGGATAGGGACCACACACACACACACTTACACACACACGCACGCCTTTAGGATTTGGGGTCCGTAGGGGCCCTAAATCACCCACATTACACCACGAATTTCATTTTAAATCTCTTCCTAAGAGAAACAGTTTCTTCACAGGATAGGAATCAAAGGGGGCCATTAGGTATACAAAATAGAGCTGCTGGTAGTAAAGCAGCCCTATATGGATGATGGCCACTGTGAGGAGCGTGGAGAGCCCGGGTGAGGAAACCCGGACTCGTGGAGCTCCTTACTTCCCCCTCCGGGGGGAAATTGTTTGAATAATTTGAAAATTACTGGTTGACACAATATCTGGGAGGAGAGAATACAGACAATTACAATGTGATGGAAGAGACACAGTGATATAGGAGAGGCGGACTTAGGCAGAAAATTACATATGTATTTAGAATATTATTCGAAGAACAAAGGTTAGGATAGAAAGCTAGGGATTGAGTTAGTACTCTGGGTTATACGGTTACACAACGCTTCCTCGAAGAGAGGAAGATACAGGGTTCATCTACACTTAATTCAGTGTATACGTATGTATACATTGCTTGAGTTCACCTAGAGATCACTTGAATGCTAAACGCAGGCCATGTTTTATTTTAGAGGTTACTCGCGGAAGCGTGGAATTTCGGAATAATTATTCGACAACACCTATCGGGTGAAGTATAAATACAAAATATACTTTGGTGGGAGGCTAGTTCGTCGCAGTGGTGCCTAAGACCAGGATAGTTCCTACCTAAATCTAGGATACCTAGGGTTCAGAAAAAAATAGGGAAAAATGGAAGAAAAATGTAGTTCGTTGCGGTAGTTCAGGACAATAATAGGGCTCTTATATACTCAAAAGCGATAGGAAAAAATCCAACTCATAGGGAGTAGCGATATAAGTAAATAGCGTTATAGGAAGTGGTACCGGGAAAGTGATTAAGTGAGGAATTCGGTGAGTGAAATGCGTGAAAAGTGGTTCGTGGAACGCGGTGCTGGCTGGCAGTTTCGCGAGAGAAGAGATTTGGACTCCCGCTTACGAGGCGGGAGGTTTCGCCGCTTGAAGCTGAGAGTGAGTACATATTTCATTTTCCGGCGCGAGTGCAGTCTGTGTACAATTAGTTAATTTACAGAAATATTGTCTACAATTTGCCGACAATGTTGCTAGAAAACCGATTTTAACGTGAACAAATTGTCACCAGAAAGTCGACTAGAGATTCATCTTAGAGTTCGTAAAAGAAAATTGCTTACATTTCCTTCTAGGAAGTTCATTATCATTGTTCTGCGGACAACTAGAAATATTTAAGTGAAAACCAATTTTGACCAATGGGATGTGAGCGCCGGTGCGGTATGGCGTTCGCTATTGGCTAGAATGAGCAGCGCCGTGATAGAAAAAAAAAACTGTTTGCACGAAGGATGTAGTCGGGTTGAGAGGTGATAGACTAAACAAAGTGGAAGTTAGGGGAATGGTATGTATGAATGGTGTGAGGCATATTTCTAAGCGGAATGTTAGCAACTTCGTAGAAGTAAGGTGGGGCCAAAGGGAAATATTTTATCCAGAGATTGTGAAACTAAAATCAATAATTTATTCCGGGTACACCGAGATATAGCAGGAAGAGGAAAAATTTTTTTTATATGGGTTATCGGAAAAATTGTGCTATAAGCCTAAAAGCCAATTAATTAAGAATCCTAGAATGAGCTAAAATCAACAATATTGTAGTAAGAATATTCTATGAAAATCTTAGTTGTAAAATTGGATAGCCATTCTACTTAAGTTAAGGCACGCCAACTGAGCGCGGAGGGCTTCATACCTAAAACACGGAAGTTAGGTTTGAAAATAATTTCGTATTGTGTAATAATTAGGTACGCTCGCGCGCGAAATAGTTTATCGGGGCCAGTTTGAGGCCAATAAAGGGAATTTTCTAGTTGTTTGGTGGAAATGAAGTTGGATGGGGTGTAAGCTTCCTTTGTAAAATAAAAAAGCCGTGAAATATGTGTGTTTGAAAAGAGTGGTTATGTTTGACCGGGTTCCAACAGACTGATTTAATTTTGGTTGAGATTGTCGCCGAGGAATAAAAAGATTCGAATCCTTATTTTATTTTGATGGAATGCGAGAAGAATGAAAAAAAAATGTCATTTTGAAAATGTATAATGGATGTTTAGTAAATGATTTGTGTAGTAGTAATAAGGTGTGAATTTTAGGCTCCAAAGTAGGTATTTCGCGAATTAGTAGCGAGCGACGGTATGGCACCTACTAGTGGGGAGATGGTAGATTAAAATTAGGGGGATCCCAGTTAATTGATGTGACTAATTAGGTGCCATGTACAAGTGAAGGTTAGTTGTAAAGTTGAGTCTTGGTCAGATTTTGCGTGTGTGTGGCGAATAGAGGCTCTTAGTGAACATGCCGAATACGTGGTTCATTTCGAGTGAGTGGTTTTGGGCTTGAATGTAGTGTTTGTTTATTGATAGGGAATGGATTATTAAGTTTGTTTATTTTGGAGCTGATTGGCTGGTATGAGGAATGGGGGGTTCCAGTTGCTTGCTGTATGGGGAATGTATGAGTCAAAGGGTTAGAAGGGGGAGTAAGTGCCATGTCGGAGAACGTACCGGACGAGATATTGAATTTTGGTCGGTCATGCATGAGTGTTTTTGGTCGGTCCGTGCGGAATGTGGGAGGTATGGATTATAAGGAGTATGGCAATTAGGTGCCATGACAGAGGTCGAGGTTTCGATTTTAGGTTGCGGTCGTATGTATAGGTGTCAAAAGGTGAGAGGGCCAGTTGGTGAGTGTTGATGCGGATGGAGGTCGAATTAAACCTGTCGATTTGTGATCCATATCGAGTGAGTGGTTTTAGATTTGCCCATAAATGTGTTTGCTTAATGAATTAGACTAATTTATAAATCATATTTGATACATATGTAGGTGCATGTTGCACGCGTTGAGGGAAGACATTCGGGGTGGGCGGGGTGATTGGTGTTGTGCGGCGGGAGCTCTGGTGAATTGCAGCACAACGCCGATCACCACGTTTTGCAAATTATTTTATACCTAAGTTTGGTTATTGTGCGGGCTACAAAGTTGTGTCAGGGGTTTCTAACTTTTCTAAAGGGAAGTGTCAGGGGTTACAAACCTTTTTCCAAATTTATAGGTCAGGGATTTTAAACTTTTTCAGATACATATATATAAGCAGTTTCCAAACTTTTAGGCTTGGTAAGTGTCATGCCTTTCGAATTCATGATATGTCGGGGGTTTTAAACATTTGCAAGGGCACGATAAGTCAGGGGTTTCCAAACCTTTCAACTTTGGAAAAGAGTAGTGGTTCTTAGAACATTTTGAATTTCGCAATGATTCAGAGGTCTAGACTTTCGATATATTTTCGAATTGGTATTATATCAGGGGTTCTCAACCTTTTCCAAATTTAGGTTGTGTTAGGGATTGTAAGCCTTTTCAAATTCATGATAAGTCAGGGGTGCTCAAACTTTTCCGAATTTATATTGTCAGGGAGTTCGAACTTTTTCAAATTCATGATAAGTCAGGGGTGCTCAAACTTTACCAAATTTAGATTGTCAGGGATTTCGAACTTTTCAAATTCACGATAAGCCAGGGGTGCTCAAACTTTTTCAAATTTATATTGTCAGGGATTTCGAACTTTTTCAAATTCATGATGAGTCAGGGGTTCTCAAAAGTTTCCAAATTAAGTTTGTGTCAAGGATTTCGAACCATTTCAAAATCGTGACATGTCAGGGGTTTACAACTTTATTTACAAAAATATTTTTGATTTAAGGGAGGCCTCGACATCCCAAGAATATTTCGGAGTCAGGGGTTCTCAACTTTCGGAATATTTGCTAATTTTAAATATTTTAGGGTTCTCAACTTTAGAAAAATATTTTATTTTTCCTTAGGATATTTAAGGGAGGTCTTAACTTCCAAACATATTTGCACTTAGCGGTCCTTAATTTTCAAAAATATTTTCAAATTTTGAAATTCTAGGGTCTCAACTTTAGAAAAATATTTTATTTTTCCTTAGGATATTTAAGGGAGGTCTCAGCTTCCAAAAATATTTTGAACTTAGCGGTTCTTAATTTCAAAAATATTTTCAAATTTTGAAATTCTAGGGTCTCAACTTTAGAAAAATATTTTATTTTTCCTTAGGAATATTTAAGGGAGGTCTCAGCTTCCAAAAATATTTTGAACTTAGCGGTTCTTAATTTTCAAAAGTATTTCCAAATTTTTTATTATTTTGGGTTTTCAATTTTGAAAAATATTTATTTTCCTCAGGATATTTAAGGGAGGACTTAACTTTCAAACATGTTTGAACTTAGCGGTTCTTAATTTCAAAAATATTTTCAAATTTTGAAATTCTAGGGTCTCAACTTTAGAAAAACATTTTATTTTTCCTTAGGATATTTAAGGGAGGTCTTAACTTCCAAACATATTTGAACTTAGCGGTTCTTAATTTTCAAAAATATTTTCAAATTTTGAAAGTCTAGGGTTCTTAACTTTAGAAAAATATTTTATTTTCCTCAGGATATTTAAGGGAGGTCTTAACTTCAAAAAAAAAAAAAAAAAAAATTGAACTTACCGGTTCTTATTTTTGAAAAATATTTTCAAATTTTAAACATCTTAGGGTTCTCAATTTTTAAAAAATATTTTATTCTTCCAGGATATTTAAAGGAGGTCTCAACTTCCAAAAATATTTTGAGGTCAGACATTCTAAACTTTCAAAATTATTTTCAAATCTTGAATGTTTAGGGTTCTCAAATTTAGAAAATTACTTTCATTTTCCAGATTATTAAGGGAGGTTTCAAATTCCAAATATTTTGGATTAAGCGGTCCTCAGAATTTCGAGAATAGTGCCAAATTTGGAATGGTTTAGGGTTCTCGACTTTAGAAATATTTTAATTTTAGGAATGTTTAGGGAGGAGTCCGACTTTCAATATGTTTTGAGTTCAGGAGTTCCCAACTTTCAAAGTGTTTCGGATTTTGAATATTTCAGGGGTCTATACCCTAGTAATGCCTTTATTCTTTCAGAATGTAAGGGAAGTGTGTTGTGAATATTGCCTTAAAGCGAATCAAGAGCAAGGTGGTGGGATAGTAGAGATGTGTCGGGTCATGAAGAAAGGGTGACATGCCTAGTTAGGATGATAGGTCATCAAACCGAAATATGTGTCCATACTAATTTTATTTTCTTCTATTTAGGTACAAGTGTGATAAATAGGTTAATTTTCCGTGATGTGCAACGACCGGAATGAATTTTCCGACTCTCAGTCGGGTATTTCGGAAGTGTCATCTCATAGTACGTCTGTGACTGTCAAGTGAGAGTGTTGTGGGTACACTGTTCCGTGGACATAAGTGTTGTGTAGTGTCGTGCTGAGCCAGGGCAAGCCGTGGTGTACATAAATGTGTTGTAAAAGCAAGTGTACGTTATCGTTGATGCGTTATTCGTTATCAATCACGTGAGGAAGGGGCGAGTTGGATTTTGCATAGCAATTTCTGTTAAAGGGGATTGGTATGTAGGAAAATAGGTATAACAAGGGAGGCATACCAGTATACATGAACGTTAGAACCACCAATTGTTGTGCGAATTAAGGGGGATCTTGGAAAATTATCGTTCTTTATGATAATAGTTGGTTAATATTTGGATAACGAGTAGGTAGGGAGGTGAATGGAGGGTATAGGATGTTTATAGAAAAAAAAAAAAAAAAAAAAACCCATAACTTCAGACGTCAGGAGACTTCATAGACGTCAGGAAAGCGAGTGGGCCGGACAGGATTCCTGCATTGGTCTTAAAAAGGTGTGCTCCCGAGTTGGCTCCAGTGCTGACGCGCCTATTCCGTCTCTCCTACTCTAATGGTCGTGTGCCGGCGGCCTGGAAATCTGCGTTTGTGCAAGCGGTCCCCAAAAAGGGTGACCGCTCAAACCCGTCAAACTACCGACCTATAGCGATTACCTCCCTTCTCTGTAAGGTGATGGAGCGCATCATCAATGCGCAGCTCATGAAGTACCTAGAGACAAATGACCTCATCAGCGATCGGCAATACGGCTTCCGGCCAAAACGATCTGCTGGTGATCTCCTAGCGTACGTCACTCACCTTTGGGGGGAATCGCTTGAAGGTCATGGCGAATCCTTGGCAATTGGCCTTGATATTGCCAAGGCATTTGACCGGGTTTGGCACAAGTCGCTCTTGGGCAAATTGCCGGCTTACGGACTTCCTTCTGGCCTGTGTGACTGGGTCGCCGACTTCCTACATGGGCGTAGCATTCAGGTCCTAGTGGACGGTTGCTCGTCGGACGCCATGTCAGTGAACGCCGGCGTACCACAAGGATCTGTGTTGTCACCCACGCTGTTTCTTCTGCACATCAATGATATGCTGTCTCTGGGCAACATACATTGTTATGCAGATGACAGTACGGCACACGGATCCTACAGCAGTCACCCTTCAGCCAGTCGGGATGTTGTGGATGAGAAGAGACGAAGACTTGTGTCTGAGCTCGAACATACACTCGGTTCTATTTCCGAATGGAGCCGTAGTAATTTGGTCGAGTTCAACGCTTCCAAGACACAAGTTTGCGCGTTCAGTGCGAAGAGAGTGGCGTTCACACCGGCTCCTTCATTCCAAGGCACGTCGCTCAAATTAAGCGAACACCTCGGGGTCCTCGGAGTCGAACTGTCGCACGACTTGAACTTTCGTCGCCACATCGAGGGGAAGGCCAAGCTGGCTTCTAAAAAGCTGGGCGTACTCAATAAGGTGCGACGGTACTTCACGGCGGACCAAAAGCTGCTGCTGTATAAATCGCAGATCAGGTCTTGCTTGGAGTACTGCTCGCACCTGTGGGATGGCTCTGCCAAATACCAGCTTGCGCCTCTGGACTCGATCCAGCGTCGAGCCGTGCGACTAGTGGGTGACCCCGAAGTGTCCCGTGATGTAGAACCACTGCAACACCGTAGGAATGTCGGCTCCCTAAGTGTGTTCTATCGCTTATTCCATGGGGAGTGCTCGGAGGAGCTGTTTAACGCGATCCCGCCGTCCCCTTTCCACCTCCGCACCACGCGCACTGGGCAGGGATTGCATCCATATACGCTGGACTTACCGCGCATGCGTACCAATCGATTCTGCAGATCTTTCCTGTACAGAACCGGTAAACTCTGGAACGCTCTCCCTGCTCATATATTTCCCCCCAAGTACAGTCTCGGGTCCTTCAAGAGGGGCGTGAATGGGCACCTGTCAGGCCGGCATGGCATTCGCAACCCCCGAATACGACCGAATGTCCATGGGCGCCGTTAGACACCTTATGGGTGCCTCGGCGCCATATGTCGAGCTAACAATAAAAAAAAAAAAAAATAAAAAAAAAAAATTAGTTCCTTATACAGGGTGTTGAAACGGCGAGTACATTAATTTCGCCAGCGCAATCCTCACGTTTTTCCTAGACAAAAAAGCAAATAAAGTTTTTCTCTAAAGTGTCTAGTTTTCGAGATATGAATTTTTGAAATGTATGTTTTCGTCTAGTGTAATTTAACGCGTTGTTGCCGCTCCGCACCCTCCGCCTGCCGACCTCCAGTCCTCCACTCACAAAGCTAACCCTCGCCCCTCCCGCCAACACCTCCGTCCGAGGCGCTCAAGTCTCACCCGCTTTTCCCCCCTCCGGGCCGCTCTGTTGTCATTAGATCATTTTTACACTAAAATAATTAATTAGTTTGTATGAAAACTGTAACTTTTTATTTAAAGGGAATTCAGAAAAAAGTTATTTGACTTTTTTGTTACTCTTGATCCCAATAATCATTTCCTAAATTTAATGTACTCGCCGTTTTTACACCCTGTATATGTACTTAATTATAGTAAGCTAAGCATTTTGATTGGATACGGTTGGTTATGGCGGGTTGCGCGAATACGATCTAGTTAGACGGTATAAGGGGAGCGTTGGCTTTTACTTGCGAACGTTCTAGGTGGGGGTAATAGAATCATTTTTGGGTGCCACCGATATCGATTATATCGGTTAGTTCAGTTGATAGAGAAATAATACAAATTTATTTTGCAGGCCGGAATTAAGCCAAAACACAAAAGGACTAACAAATAATTGGGATGGAACGTCCTATTGGCACACGAGCTTCTACCAGAGCAGGGAGTGTAAGGCAGCTACAAACTACAGGAAGGGTTCAGAAACGGGTGGTCCCTGCGGCCGCTGGTAGGAAAAGGAAGGGAAATATCGGTCCGAGACTTGCTAAAATTGTTAGAGACAGTATCTCTCCTTTGGTGCATAGAATGGAAGAATTTGAGCGGTCCTCAGCTAGCGAGGGGGAAGGGAGTCGTCGGCGTGAAATTTCGGAAATGCCATTGATTCAGAAACCCCTAGCCCTGACATCGCCCCCGTACAAGCCCAAGTTTACGGGAGAAGGAAAGGTCCACCCAGTGGAATTTCTCGAAGACTTAGATCGGTACATAGCCAAGACTAATACGGGGAGGGGAGGAGAATTGGACTTGGTGGCGGATTGTCTGGTAGGGGAAACGCGAAACTGGGCGCGAATCTACAAGGACAGATGGGAGAGTCTAGCCGACTTTAAAAAGGACTTCCTAGAGCAATACTGGGGGAAACCGCTGCAGCAAAAGGCGAGGAGAGAGATAATGCAGTCAGTCTGGAATAAGAATACGGATATGGCGACGCATTTCATAGAGCACTACGCTATGTACAAGCGCATGCAAGACGCCGGAGTAGAGGAGCAGTGCGTGCGCGAACTAATGTATCAATACCCAGCGGATATACAGCGGCTGTGGATGGCGGGAGAAAGATCCACTGCGCCGGAGGCGATAACCTTCCTTAGGAGTATGGGGAGCATCGAAGATAACAAGATGGTGGTCGAAAGAACATCAGGGGCACCGAGGCAGGAGAATAAGAGGAGTGTTCCAAACAAGGGACCAAGAATAAACAACATGTCTGTGTGGGAGACTAACGGAGGATGGCAGAGAGCTACGGATACGATACCATTGATAGGGGATCTACACAAGGAAGGCGCCGGCGTGGGAAACTAACTGAAGCCATCAATACAACCCGCCTGGTGGCTACGACAGACGAACGAAGGGTTGACATTAATTTACCACCTAAGCTTTTAATTAAGAATGGATGGAGGCCAGGGAAAGGTTTGGGAAAAGGTGAACAGGGAAGAAAGGAAGTATTGACGCTAAGTGGTCAGAGCAACTCAGTAGGTTTAGGGTTTGAAGAGCGAAGTAGGAAGGAATATTGCAAGCAATTGATAGAAAATATGACAAAGTGCATAGTGAAGGCGAGAGAGAAGTCGTTCTATAGGAAAACTTTTGAGGGTGACCTTATGTCCGGGGTTAGAGTAACGTCAGTGTTTGATGATACAGGCTATGAGGAGGAACACGAGTCCAGTGCGTTACCTAAACTACCTGAGGTGCAGGCTATGATAAACGGACAAATGATAAATTGCTTGGTGGACACCGGCAGCCAGGTCACTTGTGTGTCTAGATACATTTTTGAGGAATTAACAAAAGATGGTAGTACTTACCCTATGTTGCCGATTGCAGCGTTGCATATTGTAGGCGCGACGGGACAAAAGTCACCGAGGGTTTGCAAGATGGCTTTGTTGCCGCTTGACATAATGGGGGTGAAAGTAGAAACACCTTGCTTGATAGTAGAGAAACTAGTACGACCCATCATTCTTGGTTATGATTTTTTGTTAGAAAATAAAGCCACCATAATCTGTCAATCGCCATCAGCGTTGGAACTCCACGGAGCAATAAGTCTAAAAGTACCTCTACATGAGTCGGATTTAGGCAGGAGTAAGACAGTACAAAGCCACAGTTCGATATCGAGGGAAGATAGCTGTATTAAGGAAGAGATAGGTGATGCGGTGCGGAAATTGGAAATAGGGTCGCGAGAAAAGGTAATGTTGAGAAAAGTTTTAGAAAAATATGAAAACCAATTTTCAGAAATCCCAGGCTGTACACAGAAGTACACGCACGAGTTGAAGGTGCTGGATAAGACACCATTTGTAAAGTATGCTTACCCTGTGCCTCATGCTTATAGAAAAGGGGTGGCTGAAAAGTTGGTTGAAATGGAAAATCAGGGGATAGTGATGAGAGCAGCTACGCCTTACTCAAGCCCATTGACCTACACGGTAAAAAAGGATCAGAGTGTTAGGATATTATTAGATGCTCGAACGTTAAATACTAAATTAGAAGGGGAGGTAGAGAAGCCACCTTTGATCTCGGAGATACTACAACGCTTTCACGGGGTTAACTATTTGAGCACTATAGATCTAAGTAATGCCTACTTCCAAATACCGCTACATCCGAATAGTGTACAATATACGGGTTTCACCTTTCTAAACAGATCCTACGTATATTTGCGGCTGCCTCAGGGACTAAAAACGTCAGTATCAGCTTTCTCACGTGCTATGAATATGATCTTGGGGGAAGAAATCTCGGGGTTTTGTCTCAACTACCTAGACGATATCATAATCTTTACTAGAGGTTCGGTAGGGAAACATATTCATCATATAGATGTAGTGTTAGGCAAACTCAAGGAAGGAGGTATGACTTGCAGGTTAAAGAAATGCCAGTTTCTAAAAAGAGAGATCAAATTATTGGGACACGTGGTTTCGCAGAAAGGCGTCGAGATGGATCAAGAAAAGGTAGAGGCCATAAGAGACTTTCCTGTGCCTAGGAGGGTCAAACATTTAAGAGCGTTCCTAGGACTCTGCAATTATTATAGGAAGTTTATTAAACATTATGGAGCTTCTATCCAGCCGCTGTGTGAATTGTTGAGAAAGGGAACGAAATGGGATTGGACACCAGACAAGCAAAGTCAATTTGAGGTTGTAAAGGGATTGTTCCTTAAATCCGTTATGTTGGTTCACCCGGACTTAACTAGACAATTTTACTTATAAACAGACTGTTCTGCGTATGCATTGGGTGGGTGCTTATATCAAATAGATAGTGAAGGGGATCATTTGGTGGTAGGGTTCTGTAGTAAAGGGTTGTCGGGTGCCGAGCGAAGGTGGACAGTGAGTGAAAGGGAACTGTGGGCAGTGATTTATTGTTTGCGGAAATTCGAAACGTACCTGAGAGGTGTGCCCATAATAATAAGGACAGATCATCAGTCCCTAACATTTCTCAGAACATGGAAGTTGCACAATAGTCGTATCACTAGATGGTTGCTCTATCTGAACCAGTTTAACTTCGCTGTGGAACATGTAAAGGGCAGTGACAACGTTTGTGCAGATGTCCTGTCTAGATACACAGCCAAAGCGGAAAGGATACAAGAATTAAAGGAGATATGTCCAGAGGTAGCGGGGTTTCAGGTAAGAGGAGCGACAGAATTAAAAAATAAATTAAGGAATTTGGAGAAATTACAGCAAGAAGATATCTGTTTGAGAGAAATTAGAGAAAGTATAGGTATGGGGGAAGGGATCCAGGTAGGAAAAAGGATTAAGTACGAGTTAAAAGATAAGTTGTTGTACGTTCGCACCGCTGACGACGCTCTAAAGTTGGTTATACCAGAAGGGGAAGTAGATGAGCTTATATGGAGGTACCATAAGGAATTAGGCCATTTTGGCACTCTAAAGATAATGGGAACGCTCAGTAAGAAATATTATTGGCCGAATATGTCCAAGCGGGTTAGAGATGTTTTGAGAACTTGTCATATCTGCCAGATGGCTAAGGTAAATAACGTACGCACAATGGGGAGGCTGAGCCCGGTAATCACTAGTCGCGTGGGGGAGTTAATCTTGGCTGATATTTATGGCCCGTTACCAAAGTCAAGGGGCGGAATACAGTATATCTTCATAATACAGGATGGATTCACAAAGTTTATAAGGATTTACTCTTTGAAGAGGGCCACAGCCACAGTTCTTACGCGATGCCTTAAGAAATTCACGAAGACTATTCTGCCCGAGGCGATTATGACTGATCAGGGTACTCAGTTTAAGTCAAGAGTATGGAAGAGAACGATAGCAGAATTAGGAATTAGGTTGTCTTACACGTCCGTCTATAATCCTAGGCCCAATTGTGTGGAGAGGGTGTGTAAAGAGTTAGGTAGACTATTTAGAACGTACTGTTGCGAACGACATACTAAGTGGGGTTGCATTCTACAAGAAGTGGAGGATAGCTATAATCAGATAGTCCATTGTAGTACCGGATTTGCTCCAGCTTATTTGCTAACAGGAAAGATTTACTACTCCCCAGTAGAAAAATATTTGCCCAAAATAATAGGAGTGGCCTGAAAGAAATCTTAGATAAAGATAGGGTAAAGGCAGGGGAAAATATCCGTTTAAATGCGGTGGCCAGGGTAAAAAGGTATGATAAGAAATACCAGAATGTAGAGTTCGAAATAGGGCAGTTAGTAAAACTTAAAACAATACCGAAGTCGTCCGCGGAAGAAAAAATTACAAAAAAATTCGTATTAAAATATGAGGGACCTTACTCTGTAGCTGCGAAACCGTATATAAATAACTATACTTTAGTGGAACCGGATACGGGGAAGGTCAGAGGAAATTACAACACTATACATTTAGAAAGGTATTATTCGAACTAATATCAGAGTTGGAAATAAACGGGGAAATTAATTTCCAGAAGAACTACAATGGATTCACTGAAGGGAGAGATGGACCAGAGGGCTGCAGAGATGAAGGAGATATCGAAGGTAGTAGCAGAGCAAGAAGTCGAGCTCATGTACCAGGGGTCCGAGCTACAACTAGCAATTAGTCTGACAAAGTTCTTACGTAGTAAAAAGGAATTGGCAATAGAAGATAGTGAGGTTGGGGAAATGGTAGGGAGGGAGTATGAGAAGAGGTTGGAGAAGAGGGGCAAGAGGGCTGAGGAGAAGCTAGCGCGGGCTGGAAGACTATTGAAGACCAAGATCAACGAACTGAAAGAATTAGAGCGAAGGCAAGCCCGTGATGAAGGGATACAAAGGGCACTAGCAGATAGAGAAAGGGACGCGATAAGTAAGCTTTCGTAGGGATTGTGTTAGCTGTGTATTCATTGTGGTGGCATATTAAAGTGTAATGGGGATTTCCTTAGCAGAAATATAAGGTTAAACTACGGACTAGCCAAACGTAGTTTCCTAATTTGTAACAAAGGGGGCGATAAGACTAGGGAAATTTCAGGATGGTAGAGGGATTTCCTTAGCAAAAATATAAGGTTAAACGACGGACTAGCCAAACGTGGTTTCCTAATTTGTAACAAAGGGGGCGATAAGACTAGGGAAATTTCAGGATGGTAGAGTTATTTTCTTAGCAAAAATATAAGGTTAAACTACGGACTAGCCAAACGTGGTTTCCTAACTTGTAACTAGGTGGCAATTAGGTTAGGGGGGATTTCATGATTAGATATTGTCCTTTTGAAATCATATAAGCGGGACATTCGTGTACTATTTCAAATCAATAAGAAAAGAATATAAACTGAGTTGCTCGACGAGCGTTAAGTATGTATGTGTTGATTGTTAAGGGTTTACGTTAGATTGTGTAAAGAAGTTATATATGAGGAAAAGGATAGTAGAGCTAGGGAATGGTGGAACGAAAGGCAGGAGCTATATTTATATGCGCTTTTCGACGCTGTATGACATTCAGTAAGGTAGTGAAGGGTATAATTGTATTCGATTTATAGTTAGATTAGGAGGTTGTGTGAGATTTGCCACATAAGTGGACTTTATGTTACAAAGCTGTCAAACGAGATTACTTCCCTTTTGCTTCTGGGGAAAATTTGGAGGAGGGAAATTTTGTATACTCTTTTGAGACAGTCGGCAGCCATTGTTGGGGTTAATACTGTTGAGAATTAAAATAAGTAAGGTTATGTGAGTTCGAAATGAGTTGTAAATAAAAGGAAAAAAAATATATATATATAATGGCTTGTTGTTTCATAAGGGGTCCGTTTTCCTAACAAGTAACGTAGTTTTGGTGAAGATTGCGGGGGATTCGCAATACGCGTATAGCCAGTTGGTAATGCAATCAGTCATTATCATCGGTGTGGATGTTTCATAGGGAGCTACGAAAGAGTACAGAGAGGAAAGGAAGAAGCACAAATAGGATGGAGGGAAGCGGGTTTTCCTCGCTCAGCTGGGGCGGCTTCCACGCAAACATGGCGGCGGGACGTGTCAGTCTACTGGCAGAGGGAGAACTCACGGATGTGACGCTGGCTGCAGAGGGGCAGTTGCTGCAGGCCCACAAGTTCGTGCTCGCAGCAAATTCAGACTACTTCCGGCAAATGTTCAAGAGCCACGCTGCACAGCACCCGATATTGTTTCTAAACAATGTTGGCTCCGCAGTACTAGTAAATCTGGTAGAGTGTATGTACTGCGGGGAGACAAAGGTCCAGCAGGAGGAGTTGGCGGAATTTCTGAGTACCGCCGAACAATTGCAGATAAAGGGGCTGATCGGAGGTAATATAAAGGAGAACCCCGAATCAGGTGGCCAGATAATAACACAAGGACCAGAGACACGGGAAGGGCAGCGTACGCCACCAACGATGGAGGTAGCGCCTGTGCTGGGAGACGAGCCGGGTTCGGATTCGGACCATTTTAGAAAACCTCGCAGCCCACCGTCGGCCTCGAGCGGTAAGAGGACAGCCAGAAACAGACGCTCCGAGCAGAGAACGAGGAGCCGGCGTCGAACTGATTTGAGGAAAGCGGAGCTCCGGAAACCGACGGTATCGTATAGAGGAGTGGCCCTGGTCGACGAAATAGAGAGAGAGCCCCAGTTTGTGGCGAGGATTAACTGGGAGAAGGATGGAGTCAAGATGAAGGAAAGCGGGGTAGTACCCAATCGAGGGGACCCTCTCTTGGGAATGTTCGCGGTCGATGACGAGGTAAATACAGCGGACACCGAAGGGGGTGTCGATCGAATGAAGGGCCTGAATGTGGATACGCCTGGGGAGGTCTCTACCGAGGAAGAAAAGAGGGAGTGGGAAGAGGCGATGGCCAGGATGCGACAAGGGTTTGACCTGGTAGAGAACGTCTTTCCGCTTTTATGTAAAGGAGATTGGATAAAATAAAAAAAAAAAAAAAAAAAAAAAGGGGACAGAGAGCTTTTCCATTGGGGAGGGAAAGGGGGCGATAAGCGGAATGTGATTGGGTAACGAAATTGGTCTTGAACAAGCCTAATTTGTGGAATACTACGGTATAAGTTGGTAACATTTGGTTCGGTTTGGTAAAATATGGTAAATTGGTACGATTTGAATTGGTTTGGTAAAATATGGTAAGTTGGTACGATTTGAATTGGTTTGGTAAAATATGGTAAATTGGTACGATTTGAATTGGTTTGGTAAAATATGGTAAGTTGGTACGATTTGAATTGGGTTGGTAAAATATGGTAAATTGGTACGATTTGAATTGGTTTGATAAAATATGGTAAGTTGGTACGATTTGAATTGGTACGGTAAGGTGGTACGATTTGACTCGGTTTGGTCAAATTCGGGAAGTGAACCATGTAGTTGTCATAGGATAGGGTAGAGTCCGGCGGGCGAGGTAGGATAATAGGTAGGTAATTTTCGTATATGCAATATAAGAAGGGAACACAATAGGAAACGATCATCATTTGTTGGACGAGCTATAGAGTAAACATAGTTTGGCGGGCGTACTACTTACTAACGGTAGGGTTCGGTCCACCTGGTACGGGAAGAGTAGGTAGAAGGGAGTCTAGGGCGGCAGACTAGGGGTTGGGGTCATGGTTTGTATAGGGATAGATAGAGCGTGTACGAAGGATATTTCGGCTAAAATATCAGTTAAAACAGTTAGTTAATACGGTGCGTTCATAGATTAATCACGGATCTTACATAGTCAGGCGGGCGAATAGAGTATGAAAATGAAATAAAATCGGTTATTATGGCGTCGAACGTAGCCGCGATTGTAGATATAGATTCTTAGTATTATTCTGGGGTTAATTAAAGGACGGAAACAGTAGAGACTATAGCATATATATAGCTAGGAAATAGAAAGCTCTAATGAATAATACCCGCTACGGACAAATAGGAATAAAATCCTGTTCGGCGTGGGGGAGTTGAGTTATTGATAATTATGAGCAAAAGGTTTTAAGACTTAGAATAGACTTGTTGGTAGATGCTGGGTTTGGATGGTTGTGTAAATACAGAAATACGCGAGTAAACCATTGGGTATTATAGTGTCTGTACTCGGTAGTGAAACTTCCTTCTAATGAGAGCAGAGCTCTGACCTGAAGGGACTTTTACAATGAATCAGGACACTTTGGTTTCGATTTTTATTGCATTTCCCATACATTGCTCCGAAAAGAATGTGAACGTAAACTCAGTGCGTTGAACACACGAATGGGACTTGAAAAATGTGAGGTGAACAAAGCCATAGTGCAGAACTTTACATTTCATCGAGACCTTAATTTGTTCTCACTCGGGAGGGAAAATGTTATCATGTACCGAGGGCGTTCTACACTAAGCAAAAAGGGAGCGTTTAAAGTTAGTGGTGACATTTTCCGGTCTATGGAAAGTGATAGAACATAGCAATTTGAACCATTGACCGGAGCAATGTTGGATGAGATTAAAGTAGAGTCGTGTACAATCAGACTGGGCCCATCCATTTGTCAACGGGTGAGTTAGTTAGCAAAGGTTATGATTCGGAAGAAGCAAAGTCAATTTAAAATTTTCTCAGTAATAATTTCCCAGTTTTCCTGTCTATAACTAGAAAGGTTAAGGTGTTGGAATGTGCGGCGTGTCTAAACCGGAGGTGGCAAGGTATGTTGTGCGCTCTCCCTGGAGAGAAGTACTGATCCTGCCCTACCAGCGAGGGGTAAGACTACAGGTTTCCTGAGCTGGTGGGAAATCTTTCTATGGCATGAAACAGGGTATTAAGTGTTTAGTAATTTCATTTTGAGCTTCTGATGAGTCTAACCTGACTATACTAGGACGAATGCCCATATGTTGTGTTGTGTGGTCGGGACTGCTTAGCACCCAAAATAAAATGCCACAATCATTCTGGTAAGGGAACAAACACCCTATTAGAAGAAGTTGTTGGTACTACGGACCTTCTGGAGAGGGAACGAACACCCCAACAGAGGCACATCTACGAAAAGCAGTACTGCAGCCATAGCATTAATATATGTTGGCGACAGACAGACATAGACTATAGTGTGGTGTAGAGACGCTAGTCGCGATCATGGCAGCAGAAAATAAATTCTTTCCCATGCCGCGAAAATCGCCTCTAGGCGGGCGACTGTGATGAATCACAACCTACCTCAATGAAAATAGCTAGCAATAGGACGTATGAAGGCTGGCTGGTAAAATGTTATAGGGCGTAGGAGTTAGTTTAGCGCCTGGGTAGGGAGTATAGCAAAGAGACCGCGGTGCGTATAAATTATTGCGGGTGGCGTGTAGTCAGGCGCAGAAAATACAACGTGCATACATTCTGAACAGGAATGACTAGCAACACCGTATAAGCGAGAAATGATGATAGATAAGTATTATAGGTCGGCATGCAGTAAGATATAGGACGAATTGACTGTATTACATCTACTCTTGTAAATTCGTAGCATTTTTCAGAGATTAGTTACTGAAAGTTTTAGGGAAATATGGAACGCATTTTTAAGGAAAATTGCTTCAGGCATTGTGATTGGTCGACCAATGGGAGACGCGGAAATGATGTTGGGGATGATTTTCGATTGGTCATGGGGGTAAGAGTGGGAGTAAGAAAGCGAGGCTATTTAAGGGCGTGTAACACGGTAGGAGGACTTTTTCTGCAGCTGCGAGCCTCGACGGAACAACTTGCCTGAGCACCGGTCATCGCTAAGTCGCATCGAGCGCCATTGCTTCTCGGCAGCAACGTTTCGGTGAGTCTCGGACGCCGCGCGATATTTTGGAGTTTTCTAGTTGCAATTCGACCAGTTCTATTAAATTGCATTGTCTTGAAGTCTTCTTTTGGTGGCTGGGCTAGTTTTGGAAACAATACTGGCTTTTCAGAAATTATTTGCTAGTATTAGGAATGTGAAATATTTTTATATGGACCATCACTGGAGCACTGTGTGGGATGCTAGCTATGCTGAAATATGCATACATGCATACTATTACAGGGCTCTTTCCCTTTTGGAGCACTGGGTGAGGGAGCGGGTACGCTGAAATATGCATGCACGCCCACTCACGCAGAGTTCTTTCATGGAATGTTGTGAGGGAAGCGGGTTTTGCTGAAATATGCATACACGCACGATCTCACAGGGTTCTTCCTTGGAACGTTGTATGTGGGTTGCGGGTACGCTGAAATATGCATGCGCGCGCACTCATGCGAGGTTCTTTTCCTTTCGATGGAATGTTGGGTGGCAACGCTAGCTATGCTGAATAAGCATACACGCTTGTTCGCACAAGATTCAGTTCATTCTCTATGATATCACGAGAAAATGCCTCGTGGTAAGAAGACGTAACATAAGGTCGAAGAGCAACTGGAATTCTGGCTAAATTATCAAATTATAACGTGGGTAGTTAGGTTCTTCAAACACTAAATTCATATTGGTAGGTTAGTCATGTAGCTGTGTGAATTAATTCTCCTTAATCTTGCAAGGGAGAGAGGGTTCGCTTCGTGGGAACGAGTAGTATCATAGCGTGTAGTATTTAGTGAGGTAGGTACTAGGAAGACCAGGTAAATACCCCACAGTGGTTATCCTTAGTCCTGCTAGGGGAAGAGGTCCAAATTGTTATGATCTGTTAGAGCGATACCTATTCTATCTGGGCGAAGGAGTGGCGGTACTCTAAGGACCGGTGCAAGCTGAGCTGACCGTCTGAGGAGGAAACCTGTGGTAGCCTTCTTTCGATAGGCGGAGCCCGTCGGACGAAGTACTTCGAGGTTAGGATAGGGACCACACACACACACACTTACACACACACGCACGCCTTTAGGATTTGGGGTCCGTAGGGGCCCTAAATCATCCACATTACACCACGAATTTCATTTTAAATCTCTTCCTAAGAGAAACAGTTTCTTCACAGGATAGGAATCAAAGGGGGCCATTAGGTATACAAAATAGAGCTGCTGGTAGTAAAGCAGCCCTATATGGATGATGGCCACTGTGAGGAGCGTGGAGAGCCCGGGTGAGGAAACCCGGACTCGTGGAGCTCCTTACTTCCCCCTCCGGGGGGAAATTGTTTGAATAATTTGAAAATTACTGGTTGACACAATATCTGGGAGGAGAGAATACAGACAATTACAATGTGATGGAAGAGACACAGTGATATAGGAGAGGCGGACTTAGGCAGAAAATTACATATGTATTTAGAATATTATTCGAAGAACAGAGGTTAGGATAGAAAGCTAGGGATTGAGTTAGTACTCTGGGTTATACGGTTACACAACGCTTCCTCGAAGAGAGGAAGATACAGGGTTCATCTACACTTAATTCAGTGTATACGTATGTATACATTGCTTGAGTTCACCTAGAGATCACTTGAATGCTAAACGCAGGCCATGTTTTATTTTAGAGGTTACTCGCGGAAGCGTGGAATTTCGGAATAATTATTCGACAACACCTATCGGGTGAAGTATAAATACAAAATATACTTTGGTGGGAGGCTAGTTCGTCGCAGTAGACGTTAACCGTCCATCAAATCTCGATTAAACGATTTTCACGAAAAAGTACTATAAAATGAGCGAATTGGGGAAAACGTTTCATAGCTTTTCGTCTTCAAATATGGACCCCTTTCGAACCCTGAAGTTACGAAACCCTACCCTGAAACATCCTGTATATCTTTTTTAATTTCTTAATACGTTGTTATTCTCGACTGTATATCTATCTATCTATGACTGAGTGGCAGATATAAAGAATGTGTCTACAATTCATATTAAGTACAATATTCTTCTCGATCTATGACTGAGTGGCAGTTACAAAGAATGTGGTTAAAATTCTTATCACATTATTCTTCTCATGCCTGAGTGGCAGTTAGAAAGAATGTGGTTAAAGTTCTTATTACATTATTCTTCTCGATCTATGACTGAGTGGCAGTTACAAAGAATGTGGTTACCATTCTTATTACATTATTCTTCTCGATGTATGACTGAGTGGCAGTTACAAATAATGTGGTCAAAGTTCTTATTACATTATTATTCTCGATGTATGATTGCGTGGCAGTTACAAAGAATGTGGAAGCCAGTTCAGACATTGGCGGCGGGTGCGACAAAGTAACATTGTTCGGGTTTAACGGCGACAGGTACTTATTTATGATTGGAAGTGAAGGGATCTCACCGTCACGTGTTGCCCTCATTCGAAGGTGAAAACAGGTTCGTGATTCTGACATGTGACTCCAAGGCCTAGGTTGTAGATAAGCCGTCAAGCGACCGAACGTTTGGCAAAAAAAAAAATGTGGCGCGGGCCTGCCGCATTGGCCTTTCGCGCGATATGTCGGAAGTACCGTATTTGGGTCGGGCAATTAAAAAGATAGCCCCACTGCATCTCTCCCCGTTCATGTAGTAAAAGGTGACTAAGGTATGAGGATGAGATGCCGCGCTGAAGAGCGATAGGATAGCCACCTCTCACCTTAGCGTAGCGCGGTTTTTCCAAGTTCCACCGAGTCATGCAGCATATAGATACATAGTTAACTTGTCCTAATACATTGCTAAACGTGGTGGTCGGTGTTGTGCTGTAATTTGCAAGAGCACTTGCAGCGCAACACAAATTACTCTGCTTACCCAGATTGTCGGCATACAGCGTGTGGCATGTAGGTATGAATGTAGGTAGTATGCCGGAAGTTCGAATTTCCAGTCAACCTGTATAGAGTTTGATGACCCAATATACATCCGTATATACCGTGATGAACGAATTTCGATTTTGGATGTTAATTTTGGGGGACAAATTAGAAAGTAAAAACAATTTTTTTTCAAGTGCATCATGTGATATTTCAAAAGAAGATACCGTACCTTATAAGGAAAAACGGAACCATTATAAGATCACTCCGTTGTCCGTCCGTCTGTCACAGAGCTTTTTCTCAAAAACTAAGTAGGTACCTAACGTAGAAACTTGATATTTGGCATAATGATAGATCTTGATGACGAGCACCTATATCACTCGTCAAAAACTAGATACAATTTATTTTACATTAATATGGGGGGCCAATTTGATACCAATAAAACAGTTTAGAAAAAGCTAACTGTAATAACTGTAAAATTTTTTTTTTTACAATTTTAAGTTCAATGGTCTCTTAATGATATAGGTTGCTAAAAATGTGCAAAAAATGACGCCCGACTGTACTTCTAGGTTTCTAAATCTGAAATTTTCATAGGGTTAGTAGACATAAAACCATAGATTAAAGGAAAACTGCAGGTTTTTTAGGCAATGTAATATTTTCGGCGAAAGAACACACTTTTGGATTTAGTGCGGAACCATAATTTGTGCGAGCCCCCGACTCGCTATTGGCCGCTTTTTTTTTTATACAATTGTTACAAACCTACTTCACAATGACTAGAGCAGCGGTTCTCAATCTATGGTACGCGTACCACCAGTGGTACGCGGAATGCTTCGAGGTGGTACGCCAAAAAATGAAACATCATGCTCTACAAAATGTAATAAGCGGCAATAAAAGTTAGAAAGTTTTGTTGATGAACATAAATATAATTTGAGTTCTGATGTTCTTAGCGATATAAAAACCAAGATTTTTCAGAACTACATTCGATAAGAAATACATTTTTAGATTCGTTTCCGAGATCACTTTACATTCGAGGAAAGAAAATCATTATAATTGAACTTTGGTATGATGCTAACCTGCAAGAGAGTTTAAGAATGTAGATATAGAAGATAAATATTATTATTAGCTTCTTGTAGGTAAAGGTGGTACGCCCGATAAACATATTGGTTTTAGTGGTACCTGAAAAAAAAAGTTTGAGAACCCCTGGACTAGAGTATGGTAATGTACTGTCATCACCAGCAGGTGACGACGACGACACAGCCAGAAGATGAATAAGGAATGCGGTTTGAGCCGTTGTACCAAAAGAATAAAATTACCTCGCCTTTTCCCTAAGCGCTAAGTAGTCGGTAGCGCGAAACGCGGGAATTTCTGCTTGTGACGCGTATTGCGCATATGCGCACACCTTCCTGTCACGTACTAGTGACGTTCCTACCTAACAACTTTCCTTCCTCTACTATATCTATATGTGATTCATACTGCCAATTAACATCTGGGTGTCATTAGATGGGTGACAATTCGACTTTCTAAGTGGAGATACCAGGGGTCTAAAATTAACAAAAATCTTAAAACACTGACTGAATGACTGACAGACAACGCACAGCCTAAATCGGTGAGTTTAAGGGGGGGTACTAGGCAAAGCACTTCGTATTTCCCTAACCATACCCATATTTCAAGTGATTTAACTATAATTTATATGCCTATAGTTAGGTAAATATTCAAGGTATAATGTGAATACATTATTTATAATTTAATCTTATAAATTTCCTTAAAAATATGTGGTTGAAAAATGGTAAAATCGTTCAAAAATGTCTTTGCTATTTCCCTCGCCATTTTTTACAAATGCATCTAATACGAAAAATGCTTCATTGAGCTTAAAGTCAATAAGACTAAGAATCTATACATATAATAAAATCGTAAAGGTAAGAAAGTCTGTACATTGAATGTATTCGGAAAAAAACTAACCAGGGTGGCTTAAAATGAGATACTGAACATTTTAGAACAGTTTTTAAAATTTTTGTTTGTTTGTTTGTTTGTCTGTACGCGCATCACGCAAAAACCACTGAACGGAATTAGACGAAACTTTGTATAGTGGCAGTTTATATGCCGGGTTAACATAATACGTAAAAAAATTAACAAAAATAAAAAAATAATTAAACAATTATAAACATTATTGCGCGTTTAAAATCACGTAGTCCAAAGTACATAATTATATCTTGAGAACTGGCAGCAAATACAATTTGAATAAAATATTCATTCGAAATTTAAAAATAAGTAGATACAACGAAAATAACAAGTTCTTCTTTTTTATAACTTGAACACAATAGTCTATAACATATCTATTCTTTCTATAAATATAATAAAATCGTAAATGCAAAAATGTCTATTTGTACGCGCATCTCGCAAAAACCACTGAACGGAATTTGACGAAACTTTTTATAGTGACAGTGTATATCCCGGATTAACATAATAATTAAAAAATATAATAAAAATCAAGCAATCCAAAGTAATGGTAAAAAACAATTTTAAATGTCATGTTGACAACGGAGATCTGTCATCTCGACGTGAGCTGGCCGGTGGCAAATTGTTTGATAAATAAAAAAAATTATTGAAAGTCGAAGTTATGTCGCTGTCATTGGTGCAATAAAAATTTATATATCTGTTGCCCGCGGCTTCGCTCGCATGAAATTCGTATTTCAAAAAAAGAAAGTAACTAAAGGGGGGCCCGAAGGCGGATCTGCGCTCACGTAAACGATATTCTTTCTCGATGATAGTAACTAAGGGCGAGGCGGAAGGCGGAGCTGAGTTCAGGAAGAAGAAAAACATTCTTGAAGAAAGTAAGTAACTAAGGGCGAGGCCGAAGGCCGAGCTCTATTCTGGAAGACCATAAACCTTCTCGAAGAAAGTAAGTAACTATGGGCGAGGCCGCAGGCCGAGCTGCGTTCAGGAAGAAGCTAAACCATCTTGAAGAAAGTAAGCAACTAAGGCGAGGCCGAAGGCCGAGCTACGTTTGAATAATTGAAAAACCATCTCGAAGAAAGCAAGCAACTAAGGGCGAAGCCGAAGGCCGAGCTGCGTTCAGAAAGAAGCTAAACCATCTTGAAGAAAGTAAGTAACTAAGTCGAGGCCGAAGGCCGAGCTACGTTCTGATAATTGAAAAACCATCTCGAAGAAAGCAAGTAACTAAGGGCGAGGCCGAAGGCCGAGCTGCGTTCAGGAAGAAGCTAAACCATCTTGAAGAAAGTAAGTAACTAAGGGCGAGGCCGAAGGCCGTGCTCTATTCGGGAAGACCATAAAACATTTTGAAGAAAGCAAGTAACTAAGGGCGAGGCCGTAGGCCGAGCTGCGTTGAGGAAGAAGGTAAACATTTTTGAAGAAAGTAAGTAACTAAGGCGAGGCCAAAGGCCGAGCTACGTTCTGACAAATAATAAACCATCTCGAAGAAAGCAAGTAACTAAGGGCGAGGCCGAAGGCCGAGCTGCGTTCAGGAAGAAGCTAAACCATCTCGAATAAAGTTAATTAACATTAAGATTGAGTTAATTTAATTTAAATTTTATTATAAAGTCCACGCTTCTGACGGCAAATATACCGTGCATCCTAGAACCTTGCGGTTATTTCCGGCTGGCTGGCAAGAGGCCCGATGCTATCACCTTAGTGCCATGGACTAAGGGTAGTTCTTTGATGTGGGACGCCACTTGTGTTCTCACATTGGCTCCAAGTCACGTTAGGACATCTTCAAGAGAGGCTGGCGCGGCCGAGGCTGGGGCGGAGAGCCTCAAACGCAACAAATATAGAAATATAATTCAATATTTCGAATTTGTTGCGTTTGCGGTTGAAACCCTCGGTCCGTGGAGCAGTGAAGCCAAAAGAGGCTTGGGCCTCTGCTGGTTGACGCAACCGGTGTCCCGCCATCAAGGGTACTTCATTCAAAGGGTAAGCCTTGCCATCCAGCGGGGTAATGCCGCAAGTGCTCTAAGAACATTTGAAAATGCCCGTTTTGATAGTTATTTTAATGTTTGTTAGGTAGGTTTTAATTCTTTAGTTATTAATATTACTTTTTTATTTTTATGAAATAAATAGATTGAGTAAACGTTATTATATTCTATAGAAGAAAGGAAGTCTTTAAGGGCGAGGGCCGAAGGCGGAAGAGGGTTTTTGGTTTTCCTGAACGCAGCTCGGCCTTCGGCCTCGCCCTTAGTTACTTACATTCTTCTTTGGAATACGAATTTCACGCGAGCGAAGCCGCGGGCAACAGCTAGTCATCTAAATAAATTCAAACGCTTACAGAACAAATGGTTTTTCACTGAATTATATTTGAACATTCTAAATTTTGGGCCGTTGCCGTGCGCGAGCGTTTTTGTATGGACGTATGTATTTGTAACGAAATAGCAAATGCATTTTCGAACGTTTTTACCACTTTTCACCCACTTATTTTTCAGAGAATTTACAAGATTATATTACAATCTATCACACATTATACCTTGAATCTTTGCCTAACTATAAGCATATATAAATTATAGTTATATCTATTGAAATATGGCTATAGTTAGAATAATATGATGTGAAGTTTTGCCTAGTCCCCCCTCAAAAGCAAGAGTTTTGCATAGGACTCCCTTATCTACCTTATAATCATATAAGGTAGGTGAGCGCTAGGGACGGATTTTTGAAAATTCATCCCCTAAGGGGGTTAAATAGGGGACGAAAGTTTGTATTGAAGTTCGTCGTTTTTTTAGGTTAGAAATATGTCAATTCAAATTCAAAATTTATTTATTACTAAAATATACATATTTATTACACAGCCGAAAGTTTCAGTAGGTAGGTAACAACTATTTTCATATAATTAATTAGAACAAAAATATGCAAATTGGTGTTTAGACTTCTGTTCATAAATAAAAGTCAGTTGTATAAGCTCTTTGGGAAATTCATTCCCTAAGAGGGTGGGAGGGAAGGAGGGAGGGGGGGGGGGGGGGGGGGGGGGAGAGAGAGATTGCGTTTCTGTCGAAACTGTTCATGAGCAAATTGCAAGTGCGAGAATTTCGAAGGGAATATCCCTCTTTTACCGCATAGGAAAATGTCGAGGTAAATTAAATAAATTCAAAACAAAATATTTCCATAATTGTTTTACGAAGTTTTGAGAAATCATGCGGTCATTGCCTTGTGCATTTGTCAGCCTCGGTAGCTAAGTGGTGCGGTCGATCGACTGCAGTCGCCGTCGCGGAACTTTAATAGGTGACCGTTCGACCATTGAGGTTGACGGTGGTTCGGATTCCACGTAAAACTGTAGGTCCCTTCTCGTCTTACTTGACTACTGAATGAAAGGTCGGCTGAAGCGGCTATGTAAATATATCGCGCCCATATATCACTCGTCAATAACTATTTTTTTTTAGATTAATATGTGTGGTCAGTTTGGTACCAATAAAAAACAGTTTAAATTAACATATCGTGTGGGGTATCATTTGAAAGAACTATCTGTAAGGATTAAAAAAACATTTTTTTTAGAATTTAAAATTAAGTGGTCTTAATATTATATTATAGCTAAAAATATGAAAAAATTAGCCCCCCCACCCCGTGTTTCCCTAGGTTTCTACAGCTAAAATTTGGATGATAATTTAGTCAGTTGCAAACACATATTTCTGTGGTTGCAAATTTCTTTTTATTCTAGCTAAGTACGAGAAGCAATGATTTGTCTCACAGTGAAATCATTGCTGCAGTGTTTATTTAGGCGTTTCGTAATTTAAAAAAAATTGGTAAACACATAACACAAATACCTATATTGTGCGATGGTACCTACGGAAGCCTCGGTGCGTGAGTCCGATTCGCATTTGACGGCTTTGTAATTAGTTACAGGCGAACGAACTACGAGGTATCTCGTAATAAGTTAGGCTAAGCAGTGTTGACGATACATCGAAACCGCAAGCCTTTATGGTTAGTTTCTGGTTACACGAAGTTATATGAAACTGTGGTCGCATTTCGCATTGATTCGATCCTGGTATCCGATCTTTTAGGGTCAAACCACATGCGTCTGGGTATCCGAACCGATGGAGAGTTGGTTGGATGGTTTTACCGGATGGTTTTTATTAGGGTTCCGTATGCGGTACGGGACCCTATTACTAAGGCTACGCCGTCTGCCTGTCTGTCTGTCCGTCCGTCCGTCCGTCCGTCTGTCTGTCCGAGGGCTTTATCTCTTGAACCGTAATAGGTAGCCCGTTGAAATTTTCACAGAATATGTGTTATTATGGCCGATATAACAAGAAATAATAAAAATAAGAAAAAGTGAAAGTTCACGGGGGTTCCCATAGAATAAACCAAAAATTGTATGCGCGCGCGCCATCTACCGAGTAGAGAGAGTGTGAAGCATTTTAACTACCTACCTAATCATGACATTTAACTAATATGAAGCATTTCATAAAACACGCCAAAGATGGCGTGAGTGGCGCTAACCATGACATGGCGATACGGAACCCTCGGTGCGCGAGTTCGACTCGCACTTCGCCGGTTTTTAAGAGCAGGGACTACTGTCTTCACAATAACGAATTTTGGCAATTGGTTGGATGCACTTTGCATATTTTGATTTTTAACATGACATATTACATTTCTTTGTAATATACATAAATTATGAATCCGCTATGGGTGGCTGAGTCGAAGGTTCCAGCCAATATCACCTCCGAGAAGGTAGGTGCCATACCGGAGACTTCCCGGGATTGCTGGCTATACTGGACTAGAGGAGAAGGCAGCCGAGGCTGCTATGCGGCCATCTTACATCCAGTACGGTGGTACCAACCCAGCCGGCTACAATTTGTGCCTACCACCTAGTAAGGGGCAAGGGAAGGGACCTACAGTTTTACACCGGTTACGAACAGTGAAGCAGCAAGTGTAGGTATGCAAAGGTGTGTTCTTTATGGCGAAATAAATATCTGAATCTGAATCTATCAATACTAATTAATAAATCTGTAAGGGGTGGTCATTTGGGTGGGGGTGGCGTTTGTAGACTCTATGTATGATACCTAAAACTAAATTGACCATTTTTAGAAATCTTTTCTGTAGGTGTGTATGTTCCACCATAACTCTTAAACCGATCATCCGAATTCGACGAAACTTAGTACAGGCACATTGATTTAACTATACGTGACACAGGATAGACCAAATAAAATTCCATTACGCTTACGCTAAGATGTGGCTCTCATAGAAACCGAATTGTTTCGCGCTCCGAAATGAAGGTGGTGGCGGGCTTACTTACTTTCTTCTTTTTAAATACGGATTTCACGCAAGCGAAGCCGCGGGCTAGTACTATATATGAATAAAGACTTCGCAACGGACGGGCTCGTATTTCTCCATTCGCTGTCCTCTTGTAACTCTATCTAGACGAGGATTATCCTTTCAAAGGATAGCTACTTAGAGATTCCTCGATGGCTTTGGTGTAGGGATGCCAGATGGTTCAGTTGAAAAAACCGGAAATTATTCATCAAAGAGCCTTTGCTTTTTCAGGTACAAATGTTTAAAAAAAAAATTAAAGGGTTAAATTAAACCTTTTGATTTTCAAGTACAAAATTTTTCATCACTTTTACTTTTGAAAATGAATGGGAGATAAGAGCAATATAAATAAAAGGGTTGGATTGATCGAACTGATTGCAAAATCGAAAAACACAGTAATAGATTAGTATTAAAATGTTCTGAAAAAAAAATTAAAATATTTGCATTACCTATACGAAGATTAAACCGGACGTCTTGATGTCCGGCTTTTCATTACTTTGGAGACCGAACTCAAGCCTCAAAAACCGGACTGTCCGGTCCAAAACTAGACATCTGGCAACCCTGCTTTTTGGTTCGAATATCCTACGAGGTGTATATATAACTAGACTAGAGATATACCTACAGAGCCATGTCACATACCATCAGGCCTGTCTGCGAATAGGGTAGGCGAAAACTGTAGGTCCCTTCCCTTATCTTACCTTACTAGGTGGTAGGGTTCATCCCGCACCGGGTTGCTACCACCGCACTGAATGATACGTCTTCGGTCGTAACGGCCATGTAAATAGTTCGTGTTTTCCGTCCATTTCAGTGTAGCCGACGTGAAATGAAGGGAAGAACTGACATGGCACCTTGTTCACCCGGTGTTATGGGCTGAAATCACAGATGCTGTAGGTGATGTAGCCAACCGTGTCAGTTTCCATAAAAAATAAATAAATAAATACATGATTGGTCTATGTAGGTACAATGTCCCTGGCTGGCTAGGGCATAGGGCTAGCCCTAGCAAAATTTGTAACGACGTCGTCGATTCTATATGTTCGCTTATAAGTCGGGAGCTGCTCAATCTATTCACATGGGGTTAGGACATTATGCCGCGAAGTGGAATTTATTAAGCTAGAGGTTAATAAGTAAAAGTGGATACATTTTTTATAGACAACCGTCACGGGTGACTTTGCCCAAATGTTCAATAGAAGATCAGACGCAGCCAATGACAGCGCTCCTCGCGAAACCACGCTCAGAGAGGCGCCAAGCCGTGCCAGCCAAAGATTTAAATCTTTGATGCCAGCTGTAAGCTAGGCGGCCATAAAGGTCATTGCCACCGGAAGACTTACATTATGGCAATAATGATATTAATATATTAACTTATTCTAACAAGCACTTTTTATTTACTATATACATACATTTAGCGATGTATTTATATGTTAAATCTTATTCTTAATTCTACAAAATAAAACAATTATAAAACCCGACTGCAAATTTTTTTTAGGAAAAAACAAGGAAAGATCAGTAGAAAATGCTGTAGTCGGGCTATCTATATCGAATCCAACTACACGCCCGACTACAGAATTTTCTAATGATCTTTCCTTGTTTTTTCCTCAATTTTTTCAGCAGTCAGGTTTTATAATTTTTAATAGTTTTTTTTTAAATCCCTTTTTCGAGCTCTTGACAATGATACCCCCATCGATGGGGTTTGAAAAAAAAACTTATTTTCAAAGTTTGACAAGATTGCGCCTCACGGCCGCCATTTTTAATTTCCACATTTTTAAGGCCTGTCATATCACTATGATCACTTCCACAATTATGACGAATCTAACGACACCTCTATGTCAAAATCCGTCAAGCCTACAGGCTTGACGGATTTTGGCCTACAGCGCGTGACATATAGACACGCGCGTGACTTAAAGACATGCATACATTCACTCAAAAAACTTTACCCTCTTTTTTGGTTCGCACAGTCGGGTAAAAAAACTAAGTATTTTAAGACGCAATCGCAAAGCATGGATTAAATAGTACTTATCTTATTATTGTAATTTTATGTACATTTGTACATAGACAATTAATTTCTGTTTTTACATTTTTTTTATTTAGTATCTAAGCGTAATGTAATGTCACCTATATGGCTTAAAAGAATAAAAAAAAACTTCAAATTAAAAACTGAGTTAGAATTTTGAATGAATTAAAATAAAAAAAATTCATCCAGCCTGCCAACGTTGTAGGTATACGCTTTTTTGTTAAAGTAAAATAACCTACCTTGGCCTTGTACATATATACAAAGGAATTATCTACGAGTATTGGCCTACCTATTAGTATTTAGTTAATAAATAACTTATTCAATCATGTATTTCCTATTGTCGTTATTATTTATTTATTTATTAAATTGGGATTAACAAAGACACAGGAATATATATAAGAATAAATTAGTTCACAATATGATTTATATAAGTATATAAAAATTATATTATATATTAAAACCCTTGTTTAATATTTTTCTTAGCAGTACATTTTCAAAACAGGGCCGGGAGGACTGGAGGGAAATTGGAGAGGCGCATGTCCAGCAGTGGACGCTTACACTCTGACTGACTGAATGGCTGACTGACCTTTTCAGCTGATAAGTACCCACCCGACTCAATTTTACCAGCAAATTCGGCCAGAGGAAAATCATGTTGAAATCATTGAACAGATTATGTAGACGAACCTTTCCCAAACATAACTCCAGAAAAAACAAGTCACCACCACCGGTCAAATCAGATTATAAGCTGAGATCACAATGACTGGTGCTTTTGTTGTATGGTTCACCTTATATACTTCATGGTTCACGTTATACTGGTACCTACACCTTATACGGTGTACCGTGTGGGGCCGGTACTTTAAAAGAATAGCCCCACTGCATCTAAGGGCGACTAAGGGATATGACTCCCTTCTTATATTACTAGGTGGTAGGGTTTTACCCGCCCGGGTTGGTACCAGCGCACTGAATGAAAGGTCGGTTGAAACGGCTATGTAAATAGTTTGTGTTTTCCGTCCAGTTCAGTGTAGCCGGCACGACCGAAGGGAAGCACTGACGTGGCACCAAGTTCATCCGGTGTTATGGGCTGACATCACGGATGTTGTAGGTGATGTAGCCAACCGTGTCAGTTTCCATTAAAAAAAAAATAATAATACTTCACGCGAGTGAGCAGCATGAGATGACTTTTAATTCGATCCTTTGAATGTATTTTTTTTATGTAATCCGGTATGGTTGGCTGAGTTAGAGGGGCCAAAGCACATGCTCTGACTGGCCAATATCGACTTCGAGAAGGTAGGTGCCATACCGGAGACTTCCCTGGATTGCTGGCTATACTTGACTAGAGGAGAACACAACCGAGGCTGCTATGCGGCCATCTTACATCCAGTACGGTGGGATCTACCCAGTCGGCTACAATTTGAGCCTACCACCTAGTAAGGTGCAAGGGAATGGATCTACAGTTTTACACCGGTTCCGAACGGTGAAGCAGCAGGTGTAGGCATGCACGTAAATTTTTTCGCCAGAAAAAACTTATTGGTTCACGCCGACAGGATTCGAACCTCGGACCTCTCGCATGAGAAGCCGATGCCCAAACCACTCGGCCACCCGCCGCTTAACCGACAGGTGACATGTTTCATCGAGCTTTGTCTCTTCTAGAGGTTAAAATCAGTGAAAATCATATAAAAAAGAAAGCGGTCGTACCAACCCGGGCGGGATAAACCCTGGTAGGGTTTATCTAGTAAAATATGAAGGGAGGGAGGGAAGGGACCTACAGTTTTACTTGGAACCCGTACCGCGGCCAGCCTCCAACGCAACGGTCGAGCCATCGGTCACCCATCCAAGCACTGGCCGCGCCCCGGAGTGTTTAACAACAGTCGATCGACCGCCACCACTCAGCTACTGAGGCTCACAAATATGCTTTGTCAAGTTGTTTCGTGTGTTGTCAAGACTCTGTGTTCAGTCAGAATTGTTTTCGGAGATTGACCGCATAATATGCGGTCAATTATGACCATGTATCCTCCATCACTTACATGACACTGGCCAAATGACTTGCCAAAAAAACTCTTAGTATTATATTCTTTGAGACAACCGGAGGGCATATTTCCAAAGTCTAGTATGCGAGTTGTTCTGATTGGTCGTTCTCAACTTTGGCGGGAAATATAAATTTCTAAAGTATTTCCGAAAATAAAGTTTTCTTAGGTGGTTATAAAAAAAAATAACCATAACCTAATTTTAACACCCTAACATTGCTTGAACAAAAACAATTTTGACAATAGCCCCACTGCATCTCCCCCCATGCATGTCGTAAAAGGCGACTAAGGGATAAGGACAAGATGCCGTGCTAAAGGGCGACAGGTTCGCCACCTCTCACCTTGGCACGGTACTTCCACCGAGTCATGCAGCAGGTGGGTCTTCGTGCCTTACTTGCTGCTTGATCGATTGAATCTTGTTCGAATACTTTGCGAAACGTGGTGGTCGGGGTTGTGCTGTAATTTAACAGAGTTCTTGCAGCACAACACCGATTACTCTGCTTACCCCGATTGTCGGGATTCAGCGTGTGTGATATGTATGTATGTATGTAATTTTGACAAAAGGGACACGAACCCATGGCCGAGATCGCAAAAATAAAAATCCTACACTCTACCACTGAGCCACCAAAGTACATATGCGACCAAACGAATATCGGATTCAGTAGGTTCGCTGGGGGTGCCACCAATCAGAGCAACTCGCATACTAGACTTTGGAAATATGCAACCGGAGGCAGTGAAAATCATAGAGAAATAATACGTCTATGGTGAAAACGAACATTAATTGCACGATTAATAAATTATGAAAAAAAAACTCACCATTTTGTTCTGCAGATTTCTTGCCATGCTTCGTCGCTGCAGTTGCCCCGTTCTGATCCACATGGCCAGATGAAACAGCGACCGCTCCTTGAAGCTCCTTCATTCTGCCACTGGATCTGTTTAGTTCGTTATATTAAATTTTTTTTTAAACACTCCCTGTGAACTGAACTGAAATTATGAACAAATTCTTGGAGGAAATTGAGCATGTCCGCCCGTGTAAATAGCTAGGTATTGTATTTACATGGCGTGAATTTTTAAATACCGCCAGCAGCGAAGGGTGCATATAAGTATCAGAAACTAAGTCGATTCGCCAAAAAAAGGTGGCAGACATAGAAAAAAAAATCGTCATCTCTATATACATATTTCTTAGAATTCTAACCTCAAAATGTATGGAGATGAAGAATTTTTCTTTCCAATTTCACAGAAAAAAAATTGCAAGCTAAAGAAATATGATTTTAGTTATATATTATGTATACCATAAAATTTATGAATTATTATTGTTCATGATATGATAAGACATGTATGTATCGACGACAAAGATATAAATATGGAATCAGCTGTCATGCACGCACGAGTAGCACGAGGTACAATTTTGTCGTTGTTACGCGAAAAGAAAGAATTTGACAAAGATTTAGGTTAGTTTCCAATTCATAAGTTCATCTTAGTAGATGTTGTTCTATATTCTATAAGTAATAGTGTTTGTTATTTTTTAAATGTGGAATTAGATCAGAATAAAATGGTGATTCACCGAGAAGCAACGCAACGCGAACTCCCGCCTTTTCTAACGTCAAACTGACAATTAAAATGGCGCTGCTTCGCTGTATGCTCCAGTTAGCACTAGTAAAGTAAATTACTACGGACCTGTTTTTGTAGGCTTAAAACCGCGGCCAAGGTGATCTCGAGCAAAATTGAAAGATAAAAAAGCCGCGTCAATTTGCTGTGGAACTTGGCTTATGTAACAAGTGGGCACAGTGTATCAGCGAGATAAGATGACGAGAGGAAGCGTTGTTCGTGTTGTCAAACTGTTGCAAAAAAGTGGTCTCAAGTATACAGGTGTCCCAATTCGACCGGATTTGCTTATCACTACAGAATCCCTCATTTAATAAGCTTCAAAATAACTCTGTAGCATTTTTTTTCTAGTACTTAATCGTATTTGTCGAGATACATCGAAGATTTTATGCCTTAGGAAAGGGTCGGCAAAACCATGCCCAACATCGGAAGTTGACCTTTTAATAGGGATTATCTCGAAAAGTCTTACAAAACATGTTGTACTGAACTTTTGTTGTTATGTTTTGAAGAAGTTATTACTTACCGTAATTAAACGTAATTATATTTGCGTTCTAGCGACCTACAAGTGAACGCAAAAGCTAAGCTTTAACAGCTGTCAAACGGTACTTGCGGCGCCAAACACGCGATTTTTACATAGCTAAATATCATAAAAAAATTAACGATTAAAAGGAACTATGTAATTAAGCAATTTATTTAAGAAATTTTATACGTAGAAAATTTTATTGTAGTTAAAATTAAAATCGTATAAACCCATTTTTTCTAGATGCGAATAAATAATACTAAAAAAAATTATCGAACTTTAAGAATTGTCTTGATTTTCACCTATTCTCAATTATTAGTGTAATTTTTTAAATGTAATAATAATATATTTCAATTCTTTGTTTTATTTTATAGGTATCATTCATTGCTATTACCACTTGGGTTCGTTTTATAAAATGTGATATGACTTCTTGTCGTTACTATATCGATGGCGAGCTATACATTGTATGCAGATAAATGTTTCAAAGAGAACCGTCTCTTAATTACAGAGAGACATAATGTTAATCGTGCACAATATTTGAATAATTAGTTTGTTTCTAATCAGAATTATCAGAGCAGCGGGTGGCCTAGTGGTTTCGGCATCGGCTTCTCATGCGAGAGGTCCGAGATTCGAATCCGGTCGGCGCGTAGGTACCAATGAGTTTTTTCTGACGAAAAAATTTACGTGCATAAGTACCTACACCTCCTACACCTGCTGCTTCACCGTTCGGAAACGTAACGGTGTAAAACTGTAGGTCCTTTCCCTTGCCCCTTACTAGGTGGTAGGCTCAAATTGTAGCCGACTGGATTGATACCACCGTACTGGATGTAAGATGGCCGCATAGCAGCCTCGACTGTGTCCTCCTCTAGTCCAGTATAGCCAGCAATCCAGGGAAGTCTCCGGTATGGCACCTACCTTCTCGGAGGTGATATTGACTGGTCGGAGCATGTGCTTTGGCCCCTCCGAATCAGCCACCTATACCGGATTACATAAAAAAATCTATATACCTACCGAAAATGACACTTTATCATTTCATACCTAGGTATATTTATTATTTTTATTACAGATACCTAGATAATTTTTATTACAGATACCTTTTTTTTTTTTTTTTTATGGAAACTGACACGGTTGGCTACATCACCTACAACGTCCGTGATGTCAGCCCATAACACCGGGTGAACTAGGTGCCATGTCAGTGCTTCCCCCTTTGATCGTGCCGGCTACACTGAACTGGTCGGAAAACACAAACTATTTACATAGCCGTTTAGACCGACGTTTCATTCAGTGCGGTGGTACCAACCCGGGCGGGTTAAACCCTACCACCAAGTAAGATTAGGAGGGAAGGGACCTACAGTTTTACGAGGAATCCGAACCTCGGTCAGCCTCCAACGGTCAGCGGTCACCCATCCTAGTACTGACCGCACCCAGCGTTGCTTAACATTGAATAGCGACAGTTGACTGTCTGCACCACTGAGCTTTCGAGGCTGACATAGACACGCAAAAATAGACACAGATTTAGGGAGTTCTAAGCCCAAATAGTAACAACATAATATTTATAAGTACCATTGTATAGTAAAATAAAAAAAACATACCTTTATGTAACTATACTAGACTGAACTAATGAATTTTTTCATAGTTAATTTTTATTCTGTGGCGAAATATATTTCAGCAACAAAAACAACCAAAAAACGGGTACCTGTTTCGAAAAAAGTTGTAAAATGAAATTTTTTCAACTGAAAATCACTTTCGCGTTAAAAAACGGCCACACCAAAACTGTTATTAAAATGCACACAGGTACAATACCTTCTTCAAAACGAACGGGACGTGCTGGCGACGCGTGTTTGGATCCAAATAGTCTGCAAAACTGAAGTTCAGTGTTATAAATACTGAGGATGCGCTGGCTAGGCTGTGACTGGGCATGAAAATAAGGCACGCACAGAGTCGAGCGTGCGCGCGAACGAAGGATGTGCGAATTAGTGTTCGCGCAAATTCAATGTCTTATCTTTGAAACTTTAAGAATGGTTTCTTTTTTTTTTGTACCGAGTAGTGAATGAATAAAATAAATAAACAATACAACTTAGCTACTTGTTTTTTAAATTATAAAAGGAACGTATGCATATATTTATTTTATTTTATTGCTTCCGAACTGGGTGACTCTGCCCGAGGTCGAAGCCTCAGGCGCAGCCAATTTCACCGCCGAGGAGGTGCAAGTCCGGTTTGGAGGTGGACTAATGCCGCTGGGGATAGGCTAGATCCGTGGGTTGTAGGAGTGGGGAAAGATATTCCCTGGGAGCCCGTTCCACACCTTTGCAGTGCGGAACAAGAACGATTTAGAGAATCGTGCAGTTCGAAGAACTCTTCTGTCGACTACAAAGGAGTGTTCCGCGAGAGTATGGCGGATTTGGCGAAGGCGAACAGGAAAAGGAGGAATAAGGAAAGCAAGTTCGTCAGAGCAGCGGCCATAGTAGTACCGATAAAACAGGCTCAATGACCCAACGATACGTCTGTGCTTTAGAGGTTGAAGGTCCTTTGTGAGTACAGAGTCGCCAATGAGGTGAATGGCTCGTCGTTGAATAGAATCCAAGGCTGAAAGAAGGTACTCAGGGGAACCCTCCCAAAGATGACTGCAAAATTCCATCACCGGTCTTACTTGTGCTTTATAGAGTGTAAGCAGTTGGACCGGCGTGAAAAATCGCCGACATCGGTAGAGTATCCCTAATTTTCGAGATGCTAAACTCAAATCAAAACAAACGTGCAGTTCGCATAATAAAGTTTTATGGCTTAGTGAGGGGAATTTCCCTTCACTAAGCCATAAAATGTTGTTGTGCGAGCTGCACGTTTGTTTTGATTTGAGAATAGTTTCATCTTGGACTCTATGAACGATCGAAACCCAACGTCCCTGGACACCTCCATACCCAGGACTCAGGACCCCCAGACTACCATCGTTGGGGACTTGGGTGCCCTGGAAAGTGGCTTGGAGAGGAAACAGATCAGCCTTTTATTAAAAAGTGCCTGGATTAATATAGTGGAACGTAAGTAGGTAGTAGCCAAATAGTTGAGCGTGAGAATTTAAGATAAAATAATAATTAGAATACTTTTAATAATACATATAAATAAATAAATAGAATACAAATGATTTCTAAGTTTTAGTTTTATTCTGTCATATAATGTAATGTGTATTTTCATTCAATAAAATTTGTTAATATTTTCCACCCATATCAATACATTACGTAGGTGTGCCGTATATAAACTATTCTTGTTCGCCTGCACTGCATTTACTCCTCCCACATCCCAAAAAAAGTTAGTTAGAATAGAATGCCACCCGGCATTAAGCTCGTCTGTTGTGCCTAATCTGTATACATTGGTGTAGTGTTCAATAAAGAATATATACATAAAATCTACATACTTACATACAATTTCAGTTGTGTTCGCTCTCGCTCGCAATGGCGCTCACGTATATTCGCAGCTTTATTTGCCATAATTACAATGTTAACGCGGTGAATGACAAAATGGTTCCAACATCTATAGAACCATGTCTTACTAATTGATACTTTTGTGCAGTGGCGGGGCAAGACCTAAATTTGATGTGGGCAAAATATATTTTGCGAGGCCCTCTCTGGTGGCACTGGATTTTATGGATTTTCACTGTTTAAATGAATTTCCGGTATATACCGATCAAATCAAACATTTTTGTCAGCACACCTTTCGTCGATAAAAGTAAACATAATCAAATTGCAATAATACAGCCTTCCCTGCCCCTGTCCTGCGTTCCCATCTTGTTTCTGATAAAGGCTTTATAGTAAGCTTTAGTTTGTCTTTCATTAAGTCTAAACATGTTTGTATACTCGGGCTCTCTTTTCATAGATCTAGCTGAATATTTTTCATGAATCAAAGCTGCATGAACTTTCGAGGCGCGAGGCCCCTCGGGCCGTGAGGCCGTGGGCTGTCGCCCACGTCTCGCCCACGCCTTGCGCCGCCTCTGCTTTTGTGCAAGCAATTCAAACTCAGAGACAGGGCGTCGCGTCGTTGAGCAGGTGAAAATCATACATACATTTTGTGACGCAACCATGAATTCAAACAATATTACGTAGGTATATCTTTGTCTTTGAGGAATTTTTTTTTATGGAAACTGACACGCTTCGCTACATCACCTACAACATCCGTGATGTCAGCCCATAACACCGGGTGAACTAGGTGCCGTGTCAGTGCTTCCCTTCATTTCATGTCGGCTAAGTACACTGAACGGAAAACACGAACTATTTACATAGGCGTTTCGACAGACGTTTCGTTCAGTGCGGTGGTATCAACCCGGCCGGGATAAACCCTAACCACCTAGTAAGGTAAGAAGGGAAGGACCACGGTCGGCCTCCAACGGTCGAGCGGCCAAGTGCGAGTCGGACTCGCGCACCGAGGTTTCCGTACCCCCACGTAATTGGTTAGTTTTTATGATTTGTTGTTTTAATTTCGAGTTTGCAACTATAATCATACCAAGTTTGACCCATGTGAGTATTACCCTCACAGTACTCCGAGGTATTAGCGTTTTCAGGTTTTCGTATCCCGTACGGAAGCCTATTAGGCATTTTTTATGAAGGGACATCATAAAAAATGATGACGAACCATACTGAATATGCATGTCTCAATGAAATATTGTTATTGTTGTGTGTTCTTTGTGGCGAAATAAATATCTGAATCTGAATCTGAATCTATTACAAAGCCTACTTACGCCGTCTGTCTGTCTGTCCTACTGCTGAATCTTTGGAACTTTTTTTATTTTAATTTTCACAGAATATGTTATTATGGGTTATTATGGCGGATATAACAAAAAATAATAAAAAATAGAAAAAGTAAAAAATTAAGGGGGGTTCCCATACAAGAAACGTGTTTTTTTCAATGTTTTATTTTTTTGTTGTGCGGAAACCTCGGTGCGCGAGTCCGAATCGCACTTGGCCAGTTTTTTTACGATAGAGCAAAAACAAAAAACCTTGAAAAAAACGTTTCTTGTATGGGGAGCCCCTAAATTTTTCCCCTAGGGTACGGAACCCTAAAAATACAGTATTCGTTCGTGCCTTACTTCCTGATTGATTATTAGCTTGCCCTAATACTTCGCTGAAAGTGATCGGTGTTGTGCCGTAATTCACCCGAGTTCTCGCAGCAGGTAACACAACACCGATTACTCTGCATACTCAGATTTTTCGGGATACTGCGCGATATGTGTGCATCGTGCTGAATACACGGAAATATCTATTGCGCCGTGGTAATTTTTTTTTTTATGGAAACCGACACTCTTGGCTACATCACCTACAACATCCGTGATGTCAGCCCATAACACCGGGTGAACTAGGTGCCATGTCAGTGTTTCCCATCATTTCATGCCGGCTACACTGAACTGGACGGAAAACACTAACTATTTACATAGCCGTTTCGACCGACGTTTCATTCAGTGCGGTGGTACCAACTCGGGCGGGATAAACCCTAACCACCTAGTAAGGTAAGAAGGGAAGGGACCTACAGCCTCCAACGGTCGAGCGGTCACCCATCCATGTACTGACCGCGCCCAGGGTTGCTTATAATAACAGTCGACCGACCGCACCACTGAGCTACCGAGGCTGACAAATTTATAACAGGTTATATATAACAGTTTAAATGATATAAAAGTTAATTGTACATATTTGAGTTTGTTAGTTTCGGAAGCTCTACATCACTGGTGCTCATACTTTTTTCTATAAAGATCTAATTACCAAAATTTGAAGAAGAGCAAAAATGCATGATTGTAAAAACGACCTTTATCCATTTTTGAAACTTTTGGGAAATCAATAAAAACTGTCTAGTGTAAAAAAATTGTACAAAACATTTTTTTTTATTTTTTTTCTAGATGGCAGTTTATCTTAAGGATATTGTGTTAAAATATCAAATTACACATATTTTTAGATATTTTTGTAAAAAAAAATTTTAATTAGTGGATAAAGGTTGTTTTTACAGTCAACTCAAAAAAACGTGCATTTTCAAAATAAAAATCATGAGTGAATTAATGAAAAACTGGTATTTATTCAGGAAATCATGTGCGACAACAGTCTGAAGCTAAATCAGCTGATAGAATGACGCTAATGACGTAAGAGTTTGTCAGAAAAACTTAGTGTTGCCACACATTGACTGTAAAAACAACCTCTATCCCCTGGATAAAGGTGGTTTTTACGCTCATCGAAAATTGGTGCCCAAATAAAAGTCGGTTACAGTGTAGGTATGAGGTTGTTTTTACGCTCAATCGATGTGGCTTGCCATAGGCAACATTTACCGGTAAAAAAGTTGGTTTTGAAATTTTGTTCACAAAGGTCGTTTTTACAATCACGCATTCAATATTCTACCCTGTTTTGCTCCTTTGAGTTTTTAGCCTTCGCCGTGGAAACCCTTGGCGTGTGGTCGCCCGACGCAAAATGCTTTACTGATCAGCTCGGAAAGTTGTTGATAGAAAAGTCGGGCGACCGCCGCCGCGCCAAATCTTTTTTTCTCCAGCGAATAGGGCTGGAGATTCAAAGGGGCAACGCGGCTAGTGTTTTGGGTACGGTGTCGGCGGAGATGGATGAAATATTTTTTATTTAATAGGTGTTAATTTTAGTTTCTTTTTCTTCTTTGTTAATATAATATTTTGTTAAAAAAAAAAGTATTACAACAAAATTAAAGGTAGTAACGAAACTTGTACCAAAAGTTTTCGTTGTTCAATCGTTTTATAGTAATTTTGTTAATAGGCTAATTATAATAAAGTGACGTACCTATACTAACTATTTTTGTTATTTTATGGCAACCATGCATATCTACGTAGGTATTGTTTCTAAATTACAATTAAAACAATTTTATAAATGAAACTTTATTTGGTATAATTTATTCTTCTAATTAATAAAATTAAACCAATCTTGTTCCAATGGAATTCACAATGTTACCTAAGTTTTTTGCTGTTTTTATAAAAAGTTAGGTATCATAGATAAACTGTAATTCATATGTATTTAATTTCATTATTGATTTGTAATTTATACTTTTAATTAACTAGTACGTACTGATATGTACAACATATTTGACTCTCAAACATCCAAAGGTTGACTGGAAGAAATACCTGTAAAGGATGGGGGGGGGGGGGGGGGGGGGGGGGGCGCCTTTGCCCCTAAATATGTAAATTACTTATCGTTTGTTACTGTAAAATGTTTTGGAGCAATCAAGTATTTCTATCTATCTATATATCACTTTTTGCTCTACATATTTTCAGCCTTTTGGGATCTATTCCATATAATAGTTTGGGCATCACTGCTCCAAATAATTCACTATTCAATTGTGTGTGACCTGCACTACGTTTATTATGCAAAATATGATACTGTATGTATTAGGTAATTTTATAACCTGGTAACATAGTTCCAAGGACAATCATTTATCGTTTCATTCATCTGCTCGACAGCCGTGGATACGCTTGGCTTCTCCACCACCGTACAAAGTAGAGTATAATAAAGTACAAACATTTATGCCTATATTCGGTAAGGACAGATTCGGTTTAGGACAGATTCGGTTTAGAACAGATTCGGTTTACGACAGATTCTGTTTAGGACATGTGGGGCCGGTACTTTAAAAGAATAGCCCCACTGCATCTCTCCCCGTGTATGTCGTAAAAGGCGTCTAAGGGATATGAATCCCTTCTTATATTACTAGCTGGTAGGGTTTAACCCGCCCGGGTTGATACCACCGCACTGAATGAAAGGTTGGTCGAAACGGCTATGTAAATAGTTTGTGTTTTCCGTCCAGTTCAGTGTAGCCGGCACGACCGAAGGGAAGCACTGACGTGGCGCCAAGTTCACCCGGTGTTATGGGCTGACATCACGGATGTTGTAGGTGATGTAGCCAACCGTGTCAGTTACCATAAAAAAAAAAGGATAGATTCGCTTGACTGAAGACTGAAGTGCAATTAAGTACGAAATTCAAATCTAACATTTTTTTATATTTATATATGTATAATGTTTATTCAGTTAGACAATGAAATTCAAACCCAAGATATCTACGTACTAGCTTTTTTCCCGCGGTTTTTGTAGTTTATTTCAATTTGGGTCGCCGTAAAATATTATCTCCCTCCCTCTCATTTAGGTGATGAATTTTTCAAAACGCTGATACGACTGACTTTAATTTCTAAACGGAAGCCTAAATATAAATTTTCATATTTCTAACTTCAAAGTAGTATTAGTAGATTAGTATTGACATTCAGAGTGGTAACGCGGCGAGCGTACTGGACGGAGTACTCTTTTCTATTCTGTGGTACTGGGTACACTTGGCGTGGGTAGAGACGGCGGCGCTTCGGCGGACTTTTCAGAAATTTATTTTTTGTAGGTTTTCTGAATATTAATTTTAGATTAGTTTTAGTTTTTGTGTATTAGTGTATAGTTGTATTTTGTATTACTGTTATTACGATTTAATACCTAATATTGAATATTAAAAAACTTCAAAAATGACGCACTTCCGATATCAACTTCAGTATCTTATTTTTTTATTTATTTTTTTTTTTTTATGGAAACTGACACGGTTGGCTACATCACCTACAACGTCCGTGATGTCAGCCCATAACACCGGGTGAATTAGGTGCCATGTCAGTGCTTCCCCCTTTGATCGTGCCGGCCACTGAACTGGTCGGAAAACACAAACTATTTACATAGCCCGTTTTGACCGACGTTTCATTCAGTGCGGTGGTACCAACCCGGGCGGGTTAAACCCTACACCAAGTAAGATTAGGAGGGAAGGAACCTACAGTTTTACGAGGAATCCGAACCTCGGTCAGCCTCCAACGGTCAGCGGTCACCCATCCAAGTACTGACCGCACCCAGCGTTGCTTAACATTCAATAGCGACAGTTGACTGTCTGCACCACTGACCTATCGAGGCTGACAAACTTATTTTGACAGGGGCCATCAGTAATCCCTAGCTAGAGCTATCCCCCAGGGGATCCTCGTGAACTCATCAGTTCATGAGAACAGAATCCCTCAAACCCGAACACGATGCTAAAATATAACATAGGTACATATAACCCCCCCCCCCCCCCCCCCCCCCTTTTTATGGAAACTTACACGGTTGGCTGCATCACCTACAACATCCGTGATGTCAGCCCATAACACTGCGGCGAACTAGGTGCCGGTATCAGTGCTTCCCTTAGTTAGGGGATGAATTTTCAAAAACGCTGACGCCTACGTTTTACAATTTACTGCCGTTTCCGCGACTCCTGTTTCGGCTAAGTGTGAATAAAGATATGAAATAATAATATTAATTTTTATTTCATAACTTTGATCATCATTTCCCAAGGGTGCCTTGGGAAATATGACTTTATATACATCATCATTCATATGGAACCTAGGCGCGCATCATACCCCGGGATTAAATATCGTTCATTAAAAAAAAAAAAATACCATATCAACCACTCATATGTCATATCATAAATATCAACACCATACATATATGTTTATATTTTTTACTGATGACGACAACACAGTCGAAATATCTGTATTAATTGTGTTTTATAAATATTCATCAAACAAACATTTTGTAAATAAAAATAATTTATTGTCAAGACTTTATATACACAAACAATGTATAGCTATTATATCCTTTTTAACTCTTTGTTTAATATTATCGAGACAAAAAGCCGTCACAGGTTGTTCACTCCCTAAAGATGACTTGCTCAGGTATAAAATGATTAGGAGACTATCTAGGAGTACGTCTAAGTCAGGGAAGTGATGGATGAGCCGTTTTCTATACTTTGGTAGCGCAGTCGGCCCAAGAGACTCTTTTCTATTCTGTGCCAAGCAAGAGCACGCACACACACGCTGTGATCGCGCCTCCCAACAATGCCAGATGGTTCAGTTGAAAAAACGGGACATTTTTCATCACGGGACGTCCATTATGACGTGAGCAATTTTTGGGTTTAAGCTTTCTCCCTAAGAGATGGGCAGTACAAGTCGTATGGCATCTTCGAGTAGCTAGCATGTGTCAAAAATAAAAAAAAGATGAAATGACCCCGTGCATCACAGAATGTCCATGGGCATCGTAAGTCACCTCCTCGTAAGTGAAATGGTGCCACATGTCGCGCTTTCTAAAAAAAAAAAAAAAAACGTGAGATTGTTGTAGACCCCCCCTCTCCCCTTAGTGAGATTTGGTGAGATTGCCAGACCCCTCCCCCACCCCTTTTTTTTGCTCACGTGATTAATGGATGTCCCCCCAGAGGGCCTTTGATTTTTCAGGTACACAATGAAAGTTGATTTTATGTACCAATGTTTCATGACCTTTACTTCTGAAAATGGATGGGAGATGGAGTAATAAATAAAAGTTAAATTACAAATTTAAAAAACCCCCGACTCTTAAAAAGTCAAAAATAATTTCCGTTTACTTACTTAAAGGAGTCGGTAGACCGCTAAGTAAATTCCCGCGCAACTTTTGAGTCTTTATATTTAATTTACTTAGCGGTCCCCCGACTCCTTTAAGTAAGTAAACGGAAATTATTTTTGACTTTTTAAGAGTCGGGGGTTTTTTAAATTTGTAATTTAACTTTTATTTGAAGCTTTTTAAAAAAAACCTCATGCAAATCGGTCCACTTTTTAAGATAATAATTTTTTTTATTACTTAATTACTTTATTACTTGATTACAAACATAGCTAAGAACCATCCCGATTAAACAGGCTTCCTAATAAAAAAAACCGCATCCAAATCGGTCCATCTGTTTGGGAGCTACGATGCCACAGACAGACACACACACACACACACACACACACACACACACTCACACACACACACACGTCAAACTTATAACACCCCTCCGTTTTTTTCGTCGGGGGTTAAAAAGGGTTAAATTTATCGAACTTACGTAAAAATCTAAGAACACAGTAAGACTAGTATTAAAATTTTCTTAAAAAGTTAATATAAATTGCGTTATATGAAGAAAAACCGGACATTTTGGTGTCTGGTTTTTCATTATTTTGGAGACCGGATACAAGCTACAAAAACCGGACTGTCCGGTCCAAAACCGGACATCTGGCAACCCTGCCCAAACCTCGAGGGAGTTAATGCGCGTTTATACATAGCTCTCATATTTTTTTTATGGAAACTGAGACGGTTGGCTACATCACCTACAACATCCGTGATGTCAGCCCATAACACAGGGTGAACTAGGTGCCATGTCAGTGCTTCCCTTCATTTCATGTCGGCTACACTAAACTGGACGGAAAACACGAACTATTTACATAGCCGTTTCGACCGACGTTTCGTTCAGTGCGGTGGTACCAACCCGGCCGGGATAAACCCTAACACCTAGTAAGGTAAGACGGGAAGGGACCTACAGTTTAACGTGGAATCCGAACCACGGTCAGCCTCCAACGGTCGAGCGGTCACCCATCCAATCACTAACCGCGCTCAGCGTTGCTTAATAACAGTTGACTAACCAACCGCGCCACTGAGCTACCGAGGCTGACGAATTTTCTTATCCCTTAGTCGACTTTTACGACATGCGATGGGGAGAGATGCAGTGGGGCTATTCTTTTTAAGTACCGACCCCACACGGTACATGTGGCAAAAATAAAAAAAAGATGACGTGAGATCGTTGTAGACCCCCCCTCTCCCCCTAGTGAGATTTGGTGAGATTTTGCCAGACCCCTCCCCCACCCCTTTTTTTTGCTCACGCGATTAATGGATGTCCCCCCAGAGGGCCTTTGATTTTTCAGGTACACAATGAAAGTTGATTTTATGTACCAAATGTTTCATGACCTTTACTTTTGAAAATGGATGGGAGATGGAGTAATAAATAAAAGGGTTGAATTGATCGAACTTACTGAAAAATCTAAGAACACAGTAAGACTAGTATTTAAATTTTCTTAAAAAGTAAATATAAATTGCGTTAAATGAAGAAAGTTTTTCATTATTTTGGAGACCGGATACATGCCTCAAAAACCGGACTGTCCGGTCCAAAACCGGACATCTGGCAACCCTGCCCAAACCTCGAGGGGGTTAATGCGCGTTTATACATAGCTCTTATATTTTTTTTTATGGAAACTGAGACGGTTGGCTACATCACCTACAGCTCATATTGTAAATAAAAATTCTGTTGACTGATGATGATCCAAATTGTTTATAATATTGTATAACTCTTACCTTGTCAGCCTCGATAGCTCAGTGGTGCAGACAGTCAACTGTCGCTATTGAATGTTAAGCAACGCTGGGTGCGGTCAGATGGGTGACCGCTGACCATTGGAGGCTGACCGAGGTTCGGATTCCTCGTAAAACTGTAGGTCCCTTCCCTCCTAGTCTTACTCGGTGGTAGGGTTTAACCCGCCCGGGTTGGTACCACCGCACTGAATGAAACGTCGGTCCAAACGGCTATCTGTGTTTTCCGACCAGTTCAGTGTAGCCGGCACGATCAAAGGGGGAAGCACTGACATGGCACCTAGTTCACCTGGTGTTATGGGCTGACATCACGGACGTTGTAGGTGATATAGCCAACCGTGTCAGTTTCCATAAAAAAAAAACCTATTATTTTGATTAACTTTTATTAATGACTTTACTGAACCCTATGTTCTTTTTGTTTTGCTATTTTCTTTTTTACTTAGACGTCTAGTATGTTACATTTAACATATAAGTAATTAAAACTTAGTATGTAAGTTATATTAAAAAAAAATTTTTTGTCTGTAAAGTCGGTTTACGGACGATAGTTTTACGTGATAACGTCATAAAGTGGTAAGACTACGCTTGGGCCGATTGCGCCTCTCTATCGCTTTTTACGCGCTCTCGCTTGCACACACAGGCTCAGATGGAACGTGACACTTTTTCGTGCGTGCAGCCGGTGTTCATCAATTTATAATACGTGACGTTATCACGTCAAAAAAGCCTAATAAGGTTTCTTGCCCGGTTCTTCCTTGTAGATTGCATTGCTGAACGGGACATGACAAAAAAAAAAAATTATGACGAATCATACTGAATGTGCATATGTCTAAATGAAATATTGTTTAATGTTGTCTGTTCCTTATGGCGAAATAAATATCTGAATCTGATTAGTCTTCATTGATTTTCATTTGGAAGTCACTCGACACGGACGCGTACGTTCGTTCTTGCGCGCAACGAAATTCTTTCCGTTATTTATAAATATTAGTGCCAGTATAGTTAATAATTTGAGAGACATTCCAAATACTATTAACGGGTTTTCAAAACTATCCCATCCAAATTTGTATAGACATTAAGCCCCAATAATACGAATCTCGGTAAGCCCTGGTTGGTACCACCGCACTGAATGAAACGTCAGTCGAAACGGCTATGTAAATAGTTTGTTTTCCGTCCAGTTCAGTGTAGCCGGCATGACCGAAGGGAAGCACTGACATGGCACTTAGTTCACCCGGTGTTATGGGCTGAGTTTAGATAAAAACAAATTCACCTTGAGGAATTTAACTATATTTCTATATATTTTTTTACATACCTACTTTATTACCTAATGTTTTTTTTTTCAAAAGGTTTAACTCTGATAACAAAATTGCATTCTGTTCATGCCCGTTCATAAAATTCGCCTCTATGTAAACGCTCATTATTTGCTGTGAATGAGTCACTGCCAAAACTGGTCGAACAGAGTACACGACCCGGTAAAATTTAGCATAGTATTAGGTTCTACGCATTGTATAAAATGAATTAAAATAATATTATTTTGTAGGAATAATATTTTATTTATTATTTTCGATTACATATTACATTTAAGTATTGACAGGATGTTGTCTCTTAAACTAAACATAGTGTGTTTCTTATGAGCACAACAAAAGTAAAAGTAATTTAAATTTCTTACATAAAATGCGGTAAAAAATTTGAGGAGGCGGAGGCGATTTGAATCTGTCAATTTCGTTCCTGCCCCACTGCTCAACTGGACTGCTCAACTTCGAATAGTTGATTATTCCTTTAGCTAATTGTATATTAGGGTTCCGTATCCGTCATACGGGACACTATTACTAAGCCTACGCCGTCTGTCTGTCTGTTCGTTTGTCCGAGAGCTGTATCTCTTGAACCTTTCTTACCTTTAATAAAATCCAACGTCTGCTTTTTCTGTATGTATGTATGTATGTCTGTCTGTCCACTTATAACTCGAGAACCACAGAACCGATTTTAATAAAAAAAAATTCTACCGATAGCTTGATTCTTCCCATCAACTATAGGCTACTTACTATCACGCTAAATGGCTTATGAGGTTAGCAGTGAAGTGAAATATGAGAGCGGGCGGAGCCGCGAGTAAATATAATATAAACAACCAAATAATAAAAATAAAAAAAGTAAAAAATTCACGAGGTCCCCATACAAGAAACTAAAAAGTGCATGCGCGCCATCTACCGAAAACAGTATGAGGCAGCGCTGACCATGACATGGCGATACTCAACCCTCGGTGCGCGAGTTCGACTCGCGCTCGGCCGGTTTAATTATTTATTTTTTATATTTTTCAACAAAATAGCAAACGCTGTCTGATATTAGAATTTTACAATTAAAATTTTATTCGTGTTCGCGTTTTTTTTTCTTTACTATTTAAGTGGAGGCACTTCGTGTAGATCTGTACGGGCAGTTATTTTAGTATAGCACACTTGGCACTCTGGAGAATTCATTATTGCTCGCTCTAGGCAGAGGTAACAGCCTAGACAGCCGCACTTGGTGATGCCTATTGCGGAGGCATTCGTTCCCACGTTCAGAGAGCACTCTGGGCATCTCGAAAGCATGATTTGCTGAGCCTCCGCCGACGGTCCCGCCGACGTCCCCTCCTGGAAGAGAAACATATGAGGTGAAAATGAAAAAAAATGAGATTTTTTTTTTTATTGAAACTTGACACGCTTGGCTACATCACCTGCAACATCCGTGATGTCAGCCCATAACACCGCGTGAACTTGGTGCCACGTCAGTGCTTCCCTTCGGTCGTGCCGGCTACACTGAACTGGACGGAAAACACAAACTATTTACATAGCCGTTTCGACCGACCTTTCATTCAGTGCGGTGGTATTAACCCGGGCGGGTTAAACCCTACCACCTAGTAATATAAGAAGGGAGTCATATCCCTTAGTCGCCTTTTACGACATACACGGGGAGAGATGCAGTGGGGCTATTCTTTTAAAGTACCGGCCCCACACGGTACGGAGATGAACCTGTCAGGCCGGCATGGCATTCGCAACCCCCGCATACGATCGAATGTCCATGGGCGTCGTTAGACACCTTATGGGCGTTGTTGTTGTTGTTGATTTAGGGTTGGCTCTAGGCCTGCAAACTAATCCCGCTTGGTTGGGGACCTTCGTGCAAAACCCCTATCCCTTAGTCGACTTTTACGACATGCGACGGGCAGAGATGCAGTGGGGCTATTCTTTTTAAGTACCGACCCCACACAGTACCCCCAACCCTTATGGGTGGCTCGGCGATATAATACGTAGCGCTGTCAATAATAAAAAAAAAATTTTTCATAGATTATTTGTTGTGGCGGGCGATTAGTCGCCCGCCACAACAAATAATCTATGAAAAAAAATTACTTATCACGGAATGGAATGGAATGGATATTATATAAAAATTACTCATCAAATTAATTATCACGGAAATACTTACGACTTAGGTCGGTTAATGGCGGTTCCCCAGGTGAAGCAAGTGAGGCGAAGGTTAGGTAGAAATTTAGAGACAAACAGACAGTTCAAGACAGCTATCAAAACCTACTTTAGTGTCTAATAAATAGCAGACTAGGTCTTTAGTTTCTATTTTATACTTATATCTAGATTATTATAAATAAAAATGTTACCTGGTCCGGTGGTCCACTACGTGGGCTAGTATCGACTGAAAGTACTTATAAATTAATATGTCCTCGTTGCGTGTCGACATACCGAGTCGAGTGTTTCGGTCGGTAATGGTTTACGTGGTGGGCCTCCATGTCCAAATTCTTATTTACAATGTTGTAACCGCAACAAAAGAAAACAAATGTAAAATTTTCTCATAAAAGTGAATGTAATGTTCTTTTGGGAAATAAATATTCTTTAAACTGAAGGTAAAGAAAAAAATATCAACATGGATGTTTATTTATTGCAAGATTTTGGGCATGTGCTGTCCTCGAAATGAAAACTGCAATACAACATTAATAAAATGCTATTATGTAGGTAATCCACCGCAAAGACCCGTTTATATGACCAGTGTGTCCTCCCGGTTATGACGTACGGGTGTGAGACGTGGACTCTGACGGTCGCTGTTGTCCAAAGGTTGAAAGTTGCCCAGCGAGCAATGGAGCGAGCCATGCTGGGAATATCACTACGTGATATGGTGCGTAACGAGGCAATCCGCCGACTCACCAAAGTAGTCGATATTGGACACCGGGTGGCTAAGCTCAAGTGGCAGTGGGCTGGGCACGTTAGCCGAAGAGACGATGACCGTTGGAGTAACCGTGTCCTACACTGGCGGCCGTGGACAGGAAAACGGAGTGTGGGAAGACCACCCGCCAGGTGGGACGACGACATCAAGTACGCCGACGGAAATCAGTGGTTCCGTATCGCTGAAGGCCGGGAGGACTGGAGGAAAATTGGAGAGGCGTATGTCCAGCAGTGGACGCTTACACGCTGACTGACTGACAGGTAATCCACCTAGGTGCCTCACTAAAATTCATTGGTCAAAGCCGCCACTTAGAGACGAGATGCCGTGCTAAAGGGCGACAGGATAGACACCTATCACCTTGGCACGTTCCTTCCACCGAGTCGTGCAGCAGGTGGGTCTTTGTGCCTTACTTGCTGCTTGATACTTATCATGTCCGAATACTTTGCTAAACTCGTGGCGGTCGATGTTGTGTTACAATATTCCAGAGTTCTTGCAGCACAACACCGATTACTCTGCTTACCCTGATTGTCGGGATACGGCGTGTGTAGTATAGTGTATGTATGTATGTATTGTTTGTTGTTTGTATGAAATGTTTGAATGTAATTCGAGAGGTGCCTACGGGAGACTTGCCTTTGGATTGTCGGCTATTACCTACTGTACTATAGGAAAAAGTTGATCAAATTTTATTGAAAGCGTGCTTTCAATAAAATTTGATCAACTTTTTCCTATCAAATTTTTTTTAAAGCACGCTCTCACAAAACGTTTCTTTCAATTCGCAAGCGAATCAAATTGAGCGATTCAAATCGCTCCGTGAGAACGCGGCTTTACTGCCTAGCATTTTACGATATGCGCGGGAGAGATGCAGTGGGTCTATTCTTTTCTACCAGACCCACATGGAATTAAATGCTTACCTTTATCACAGTCCTGGAATTGGTCTTCTTACTTTTACTGCAGTCCTGGAATTAGTCCTCTTACCTTTATTACAGTCCTGGAATTGGTTTTCTTACCTTTATTGCAGTCCTGGAAATAGTCTTCTTATCTCTATTACAATTCTGGAATTGGTCTTCTTTCCTTTATTACAATCCTGGAATTGGCCTTCTTACCTTTATTGCAGTCCTGGAATTGGTCTTCTTATCTCTATTACAATCCTGGAATTGGTCTTCTTACCTTTATAGCTGTCTGAAATTGGTCTTCTTGTTTCTATTACAATTCTGGAATTGGTCTTCTTACCTTTATTGCAGTCCTGGAATTGGTCTTCTTATCTCTATTGCAATCCTGGAATTGGTCTTCTTACCTTTATTGCAGTCCTGAAAATGGTCTTTTTATCTCTATTACAATCCTGGAATTTGTCTTCTATCCTTTATTAGTCTTGGAATTTATCTTCATAAATACCTTTATTACAGTCCTAGAATTGGCCTTTTTACCTTTATTACAGTCCTGAGATTGGTCTTCGCAATCTTTCGTTGAGGTACTTCTGACAAAGAGGGCATTACGGTTTTATTGATGGAAGAATCGTTTGAGACTTTGATTGTTTACTATAAAATATCTCTTTGGTGGATATGCCCTCCTCAGCCAACGTGGAAGGGCTTTCTCTGAGGAATGTTGTTCACATTAATTAGTTTTTTTTATTCGTTAATTTCATAAAAATAAACAAATTAAATGGTTCATTTCACTAGCGGACAATTTTGAAGGGCCTCTTATCACTCTAACTGACAAGTGACAGAGCAGCATGGACCCGAATTCGAAGTTTGAATCACGGTTTGAATAATGTTTTTTCTAATCAACTGTCAAAAGGCTTCCGCACCACTTGTACCATTGATGTACTGATTTATTCCACTAGTACCATTGATGGTACAACACTGGTACCTACCGATTTATCCCATCAGTACCATGATAAAAAAATACACCCAAGTGACAACCGACCTCACTTGCTTTTTGTATAATTAAAAATCGTAATTTTTAAATTACTCATAGCAAACTAACAAAACGGGAAAACGCCCGCATGTCTATATTAGAAAGAGCAAACAAAACTATTGTTCTAAATTTAAAAAAAACCATTGTAATTTTTCTAAGAAAAGCAGGACACATACCCTGACAACTACATGGCTGCATTTGCACATCAATACTAATAATAAATCTGTAAGGGATGGTCATGCAGTAAGTTACTTTGTTTTATGAGATATTGCGTTTGTACACTCTATGTAAGATACTAAAACTAAATTTTACAAATATTTTCTCTAGGTATGTATGTTCCTCCCATAACTCTTAAACCGATCATCCGAATTCGATGAAATTTAATAGACTGAATAAAATTCTGTTCCGGTTACGCTAAGATGTGACTCTCATACGAACTGATGTTTCGCGCGCCGAAATAAAGGTACCGGTAGCGGGCTTACTTACTTTCTTCTTTTTAAATACGAATTTCACGCGAGCGAAGCCGCGGGCAAAAGCTAGTACTGAATATAATTGTTTCTGTGTAGCACATACAGGTGTTTTTAGTTTATCTAGCTAGAGGCTCGGATATCAGTAACCATAAAAAAAATATTAATAAAACCAATAAAAGGAATAAAAAACACAATATTGTTTATTGAGTATATTTGTGACTATCAATTAAAATTACATAAAATACAACACATAGAAAAAACAACCATTTCCATAACAAATGTGCTTATACATAATTAAAAACACCAAACACCAGTGCGACAAAACACTCAATCACACTTTAAAACACTAGGTAATTTGTAGGTTGTTACAAACAAACAAAAAAACATTTCGTTTCCTGATTTGACAAAAAAGAAAAGAAGAGCTTTTTAGTACCTTTCGTATATTATGCTTCTTTTTAATACATATTTTTACATTTATGATGATAAAACAATATTTTAGTAGAGTAACTATTTCATTTGTTTACATAATATGCACTTCCTGTAAAATTAAATGACTGTGAAATAATTTAAAAATGAATAAATTTTTTTTCTTTTAAATAAAAACTATTATTATATATGGAGTCGTCCGGAGACCGCCGTGCCAGAGCGTTCCTAACTTAAAAGATAAGCTTGGCCATTCAGCGGGGGAACGCTGCTTCGGTTATTGGGACCGATTTAACCTTCCCAATGGAGGAGTTATTTATTTTAATTTAGTTTAATCTGTTGTTATGTTTCCATTTTTAGTTTGTTTTTATTAATTACCAGTGTAATATTCATTGTATTAACTGCTTTGTTTCGCGGCACTGTTGTGGTACAACAATTTTTGTACGTCAATTTCTGTAAATGATTTCAACGTATTGGTAAACATGAGAAAATCTTTTACTGCTTTAGGAATGTGTAGAAATGCGTATCTAAAGACGTTGTAATATGTACGGGATAACATTTTTATGAAAAAAGAAAAAGAAAAAATTATTCAACTGATTATAGATTTGGCATCGACGTATTGAGTCTCCTCTGTCGGTCTACGGTGTCTTAAACAAAATAAATCTCTGCTTCTTATAAAAGGGAACGTCTGTCTGTATGTATGTTTAGGTAAACTTCGGAACCACTGAACAAATTTTGATGCGGTTTACACTAAGAGTAATTCTTAAGGCTCACTATAGGTTATATACCATCACGCTACCTTAGACATTCACATACACCACCTTAGGGCTGAGCAGTATCAAAGAAAGTATAGTATGAACGCGATTTTATGTCGAATGGAGGGAAGGGAGGGAGTAAGGGGGAGGGGGAAAGGAGAGGTAGGGAACGGAGAGGGAGTGAGAGCAGGAGGTGGGGGAAGTGAGGGAAGAAATGTGACTGGTAAGGAGGGTGCCAGTGGGAGGGAGAAAGCGGTAGATGTTAGAATGGGAGGGAAAAGTGAGAGGGAGTGAGGTGGAGGAATAGGGTAGGGCGGGAAGGGGGAGGGGATGGAGGGGGAAGAGAAGGACGAAGGGGAGGGGATGGGATGGGGGAGGGAGAGAGAAGAGAGAAGCGATAGTTTATTATCATATTTGCGTATCGGATTAGCTATTAAACCTAGTCTAGCGAAGCCGCTGGCAAACGCTAGTGTAAATAAAATAATAAATGCTTGTAAATATATTGTAGATTCTACTACCAAAACCGCTCAAGTTAACATTGTCATACTTATGAATGTTCCTCTACAATAACACAACCAGCTAGCTAGAGTCAGACAAATCGAAGTCTGCATAATGGGGTTCGCTTAGTCTGTTTTACAGATATTATCACGGACGCTGCTCTGCGGAACTAGCATCCCTTATTCCCTGCCACTCGTCCTACCTCCGCATGACTCGTCGCAGAGAGACTCAGCACCCTTTTGTCGTTGGCATTGGGCTTTTGAGAACCCATCGGTTCTCTAAATCGTTTTTTTGTCGCACCGCTAGAGTGTGGAACTGGAACTGTCTTCTGGCGAGTATATTTCCTGAACAATGAGCCAACCACCTGAGTAAGGAACAAAGAAATAGATCTACGTTTTACACCGGTTTAGAACGGTGAAGCAACCGGTGTAGATATGTGTACATAAATTTTTCGTTAGAAAACACTCATTGGTGCATGCCGGCCGGAATGGAACCTCGAACCTTGAGATCGAGAGTCCGAGCCGAGACCGCGCCGATCACCCGCCCCTTGAGGCTCTAATGTGGCTAGCGCGGTACGACATTGCTTTCAGTAGAAAGATGAGTTCCAGCTTACTAATTGGGTGAATCAACTTTTTCTTGTTTTTGGTATCTGTCTGAAAACAGGATATTATCTTGATAAATTCACCTTTTTTTTTTTTTTTTATGGAACCTGACACGGTTGGCTACATCACCTACAACATCCGTGATGTCAGCCCATAACACAGGGTGAACTAGGTGCCATGTCAGTGCTTCCCTTCATTTCATGTCGGCTACACTAAACTGGACGGAAAACACGAACTATTTACATAGCCGTTTCGACCGACGTTTCGTTCAGTGCGGTGGTACCAACCCGGCCGGGATAAACCCTACCACCTAGTAAGGTAAGAAGGGAAGGGACCTACAGTTTAACGTGGAATCCGAACCACGGTCAGCCTCCAACGGTCGAGCGGTCACCCATCCAAACACTGACCGCGCTCAGCGTTGCTTAATAACAGTTGACTAACCAACCGCGCCACTGAGCTACCGAGGCTGACGAATTTTCTTATCCCTTAGTCGACTTTTACGACATGCGACGGGAAGAGATGCAGTGGGGATATTCTTTTTAAGTACCGACCCCACACGGTACAAGATGACCTTATTTTAATAGTTACAGCAACTCTCAGATAAGTAATTGATTGATAAGAAAGAAGCTGCACAAAGAATTTTGAGTAATTTAAAAAATATATATTGGATACCCTGAGGACAATCCCTTTTTTCCATACAAAACTGGGGACAAAATTGTCCCCTGGGTCACCCCTAAAAATTTGGTTAATGTTTTATTTTAAATAGTTCGCTACTTTGCCTATCAACATAAGTATTTTATACGTATTGATTTTCAATAAGTAATAAATTGTAATAAATTTTTTTTTATTATTATTTCACTTTGCAGCTGGTTTTTACGTTACAAGAAAAAGTTGATCCACCCAATTATCAAACAATATTATAATAATCACCAAAAAATAAATAACAATCACATTCATGTAATATATTATATTATTGTAACTGTATACATATATTATTGTAACTGTATACATATATTATTGTAACTTTATATATATATTATTGTAACTGTATACATATATTATGCCTGCCTTGTTTACTTTTATTATTTAACTTTCGTTAGTATTAATTAAGTTTCTTTCATTCTCTTCTTTTGTTGCTACCTTATATTTGTGTATATTATATTTGTATGTATTTATATATTTTTTATCTATTTATTTATATTTATGTTGTACAATTTGTTGAAATTGTCTACATCTTTCTTATTTGTTCTCTGCCACTCCACACTCATTCATGATAACCCAAAGGTTGGCTGGAGAAGAACGCCTACGGCGTTGAGTTGTACCTTTTGCAAAAGTTTAAAAGGCAATAAACATATTTTGATTTGATTTGATATATATTATGTTTTCAATGAATACATGTTGACTGGCAGAGATTGCCATAGGTAATAAGTCCGCCCTTTTTAAATTAATATTTAAGTGCAATAAGGAATATTCTATACAATTATATTTTATCACCTTGTGAGGGCTAAAATTTTTTCATTCTGCAGACTTTGCTTCGTCGGATAATATGACAACCATACAAAATATAACAATTAAAGCATAGGACCAGTCTTATATAATACCTACTTATAATTAAAACGTTTAATATGTCATGGACGAAAATCAATGGTCATGGATAATACCTTAGAGGAAAAAATATATAGAGGTGCGGTCTAATATGAAAGCATTCATAAATTCTGACACACCGAAATGATACTAACCACATACTCGTACAAAACTGACGTCTGGAGTGTGACAATAACTGGTATCGCTTTCGTGGGACAAATGTTATATCCTAACCCCACCTATATTTATTTCTTCTTCGAAGGAGAATACACATTGAATGAGTATATAAGGTCTTTCAAAATTAGTTAATAGTACGCTAAGGGGGGGTTCTGTATCGGAAATAGATCACTTTTGAAGAACAAAGAATTAATTTTTTACAAAAATTTTTTTTTTAATATAAAATGTAAAAAAAAAAATGTTTTCTTAATCGTTTCAGTTTCAATCGAAAATGGTCGAAACAATATTTTACATAAAAAAAAAGCCCAAGGTGCAAAAAAATTTATATAGGTTTTACTTCCTATAAGATACAGAACCCCCCCTTAGCGTACTATTAACTAATTTTGAAAGACCTTATATAGCATTATGCTTTAAAAAACCATTACAACTTGAAAAACTGCCAATTCATGGCATAAAAAAATAATTATAATATTTAAAAAAACATGTTTTAAAAATAACACCAGTAAACAATAAAACATTGCAACTACCTACTCATATCTCACAGCATACGACTATCAAACAACCAAAAGATGACTGGAAGAAATCCCTATAAGGGATAAGTCCACATTTTCCCCTCATGTAAATTCATATATATTGGTAAATTCATATATTTCATATATAAAGATTGACTGGAAGAAATCATTTGTAGTGATAAGTCCGCCTTTGCGCACTCCTGTATTTCTTGTTTCTTGTCGTGTACTGTTCTCCCTTCAATTTGTGTTATAGTTTATATATTCTATTCTATATCGTGCTTGTTTCTATAAATGATTTTTGGAGCAAATTTATATCTATCTACTATATAGTACGTATACAGGGTGTCCCAGAAACCGACGATAATCCTTTAACAGGAGATAGGGCTGCTAATTACCTCTCAGAATATCTAATTTTAGGTTTAGTAAAAATGGCTTAGTTTTTGAGATATTGTCATTTTTGTAATAATCCAAAATTTTCTCCCTCAGCTCATTTTTTTAAATGCCACAAGTACAAATGTAAGATTTTCTTAAATCTAGTTTTTGTCAAATATTCCTAAAAAGTAAGGCTTTCACACGGTATAATTTATTTTTTCATGTTTAATCCTGTTTAGCTGAAAAACGACTTAAGAGCCACATGTTAAAAATTTTTCAGCCTCATCCCTTGAGTTTGGCCCTTCGCGGTGAAAAAAAAAATTACTACACTAAAGTGGCATTATGCAACAAAAATACGCCCATCTAATGTAGTTTTTAAAATGGTACATCACTTACCGATTTGCCCAATAATTTATGAGATATTGTTATTTAACTGCAAAAAGACCTCGGAATTTGATAACTGTTCTACCAACTACGAATTGGTATAAAATAAACACTTGAAGTAATTGGTCTTTATTAACCTGTTAAAGTAGATGTTCAAATAGTTAACCAGCACAAATGCTAGCTCGACATCTTCTCACAAATGCCCGGTTGATGCGTCGAGCAAGTACTCGATGCAAGTGCAGATACGTCCACCTATGCTATGTAAATAGTTTGTGTTTTCCGTCCACTTGACTATAGTCGGCACGGCCGAAGGGAAGCACTGACGTGGCACCAAGTTCACCCGGTGTTATGGGCTGACATCACGGATGTTGTAGGTGATGTAGCCAACCATGTCAGTTTACATAAAAAAAAACCTGAGCTACTGCCGTAATTCTTTCTTTGAGCTCTATAAGTTTTCCACCGTTTTCCCGTAAACTTTTTCTTTTAAATAGCCTCAATAATAAAAGTCTAACGGATTTAAATCCGGTGACCTAGACGTCCGATCCATCTGTGGGGATATGCTTGGTCTAAAAAATTACGCACTTCTCTAGCGTAATGGGCCAGCCCATTACGCTAGAGAAGTGCGTAATTTTTGCGCAGCCATCATTTTGCAACCACCTCCGTATGGCCAATGGTACATCTTCTAAAAGGCTCTGAAGCTCCTGTTGCAGAAACTCAAGATAATTCGCCCGTTTAAAGTTTTTACAATCCAACGGACGTCTTGTGGTCTCCTAGCCACTTGCATCCCCACAGATAGACCGGACGTCTAGATCACCGGATTTAAATCCGTTACATTTTTATTATTTGGGCTATTTAAAAGAAAAAGTTTACTGGAAACCGGTGGAAAACTTGATAGAGCTCAAAGAAAGAATTACGGCAGTAGCTCAGGTTTTTTTAAATGTAAACTGACATGGTTGGCTACATCACCTACAACCCGTGATGTCAGCCCATAACACCAGGTGAACTTGGTGCCACGTCAGTGCTTCCCTTCGGTCGTGCCGGCTACACTCAACTGGACGGAAAACACAAACTACATAGAATAGGTGGACGTATCTGCACTTGCATCGAGTACTTGCTCGACGCATCAACCGGGCATTTGTGAGAAGATGTCGAGCTAGCATTTGTGCAGGTGGTAAACAATTTGAACATCTACTTTAACAGGTTAATAAATACCAATTTACTTCAAGTGTTTATTTTATTCCAATTCGTACTTGGTAGAACAGTTATCAAATTCCGAGGTCCTTTTGCAGTTAAATAACAATATCTCATAAATTGTTGCGCAAATCGGTAAGTGATGTACCATTTTAAAAACTACATTAGATGAGCGTATTTTTGTTGCATAATGCCACTTTAGTGTAGTAATATTTTTTTTCACCGCGAAAGGCCAAACTCAAGGGATGAGGCTGAAAAAATTTTAACATGTGGCTCTTAAGTCGTTTTTCAGCTAAACAGGATTAAACATGAAAAAATTAATTATACTGTGTGAAAGCCTTACTTTTCAGGAATATTTGACAAAAACTAGATTTAAGAAAATCTTACATTTGTACTTGTGGCATTTAAAAAAAAGAGCTGAGGGAGAAAATTTTGGATTTTTACAAAAATGACAATATCTCAAAAACTAAGCCATTTTTACTAAACCTAAAATTAGATATTCTGAGAGGTAATTAGCAGCCCCATCTCCTGTTAAAAGATTATCGTCGGTTTCTAGGACACCCTGTATATAAGGTGCTTAGTTATTTATGACAAAAATTTCGGGAGGGTTACATACGCACTCAAATATACACTTTACGTAAGAAAAAAACAAATGTTTATAAGAGCATTTTTTCTCCTAACAAAAAATAAAATCAAATAAGTAGCTGTAAAAACCAATCATAGTGACCTTGTCACTTACTTACTTACAACAAACAGCTGTTCTGCGTTTGAACATAGTATGGTCATTCACCCCGTACAATGCAAGTTACCTACTGTTACACACAGGTTAATGTTTAGGTAGCAAACATGTTTTGTTAAATTTCTCGAAAAGTAATGCTAAAAACATATAATTTTTTTGCGTAACGTGTTTATTTGAGTGTCTATGTAACTCTCCCGAAATTTTTTACATAAATAACGAAGCACCTTATATAGTGTGAGACTAACAATTTTTTAATAATCAAACCTTTTCGAAAATTATTAATAATAAAATTTATCAATAATTAAGTTAAAGCACAGCATTAACACATTCATTTTCTTTTCATTTAACACAATTTTCATGTTGTGCAGTTAGGCACGACCAACGTGAAGCGCTGACACGGCAACTAGTTCATACAGGAACAAGATGAAGGCAATCATATCGGCTTCTATACGATGTTAAAACAAAATTTGGGTGCATAGATACATAACTTCTGACTGTTTTCGACAGTAGAGAGACTGTTTAAAATTAACCACTCGCACGTCGGTGTTCCATACGTTCGGAACGGCACCAGGCCTCAAACACTCTATGTACTTGCGCGCGCTAACTACCTACCGCCCGGTGGACCGCCGGCGGCGGTCTAATTCAGTGGCAATTCGTCAGCCGCGCGAAACATGCCTACACGCTCGCCCACGCTACTGCGCGCAGCTGCAAAGCAATAATGCACTTTACACTCGATAGTTTAGGTACATTTTCGCACGCAGCGATTGGCGACGTGAAACATTAGGCTATTAAAGCTGAAGGTATGGAACTTTTTCTATGGAGTGATTTATCTGTTACGAAGTAACTATTAAGTAATCTGTGACGGCACGCTCAAGTACCGCAGAGTCGCGTTAAAATTTTGTCATAAAAATATACGCTCTTTCACTATGGGCATAAAGCTCAATTGTATTTCTAAAAAAAAGTTAATTTATGCCCTACTTGATCTGATTAACTTTGGCGCCAGCCTAGAGCGAAATATTCACGGATTTTTCCGTTGATTTCGAGACTTGGTGACGGACGACGCGTTCGTGTGCGAATTTGTCGCGCCGCCGCCACAAATTAAAATGATTTTTAGTGTTTTTAGTCAGTAGTTCGTTGTGTTTGTGTATAAAATCGAAAGAATACAATATTTCTGAAGTGAATGTGCTATTATTGAAGTTGTTTATCCATTCGCGAGTGTGTGAAATCGAAAAAAAAATACCTTAACTAACCTCACTATACATATTATTTTTGATGTGAAATGTTCGTGCAATGTTCAACTCACAATTTGGAAAGGAAACAAAAGTAAGCCAACTATAAGGTATAGATACATGTGTAGGAAATTTTGTAACGATTATAACTATGCCAAATTTGCTATAGGTGTTCATACATTTTTTTTTCGAAAAAAAAAATTTCTCTCTTGAGTGCGCGATATCTCCGAAGTGGATGGAGTCGGAAATCGCGTGAAAGACGCGCGCGTGAGGGGTTAACTGGCGAGTATCGCGCATAGTTTGAATGTATATTAGCTTCTATTTAAAAGTAGCACGTACAGTAAGGCACCTCCTCTCTTCTAACTTGAAACTTTGGTGTCATTTGGTGAACTGGTCATGAAGTCACTGGAAAAAAAAATCATATTGAAATTTCTACTGTTAAATAATACAAACTTAAAAAGGCAACATCTGACTGTAACTTGTACTTTATTTTAATTCTTATTTTTTTTATGGAAACTACATTTATATATTACTATACTACTAGGTGGTAGGGTTTAACCCGCCCGGGTTGGTACCACCGCACTGAATGAAACGTCGGTCGAAACGGCTATGTAAATAGTTCGTGTTTTCCATCCAGTTCAGTGTAGCCGGCACGACCGAAGGGAAGCACTGACGTGGCACCAAGTTCACCCGGTGCTATGGGCTGACATCACGGATGTTGTAGGTGATGTTGAACCGTGTCAATTTCCATAAAAAAAAAACGGAATATTACCTGAGGACGCGCGGTAGGTCTTCCGCATCACAGATCCACGTGTGTCCGAGCCTCAGCCGCTTCTCGTAAGTGTGGAACCGGACCGCGGCGCCGCCGCTCGAGCGCGACGCTTCGATCGCTCTCCGCAGCTGCAACCATTTTTTTTTTATTGACAGCGCGACATGTGGCGCCGAGCCACCCATAAGGTGTCTAACGACGCCCATGGACATTCGGTCGTATGCGGGGGTTGCGAATGCCATGCCGGCCTGACAGGTGCCCTTTCACGCCCCTCTTGAAGGACCCGAGACTGTACTTGGGGGGGAATATATGAGCAGGGAGAGCGTTCCAGAGTTTACCGGTTCTGTAGAGGAAAGATCTGCAGAATCGATTAGTACACATCGGCGGTAAGTCCAGCGTATAGGGATGCAATCCCTGCCCAGTGCGTGTGGTGCGGAGGTGGAAAGGGGACGGCGGGATTGCGTTAAATAGCTCCTCCGAGCGCTCCCCATGGAATACGCGATAGAACACACTTAGGGAGCCGACATCCCTACGGTGCTGCAGTGGTTCTAGATCGCCGGAAACTTCGGGGTCACCCACTAGTCGCACGGCTCAACAATGCACGCCTTCTATGAGAAAACCGGCCAAGTGCGAGTCGGACTCGCGCACCGAGGTGGAAATATATGGGCAGAGAGAGCCTTCCAGAGTTTACCGTAAACATGAAGGAAAGCACTGACGTGGCATATAGTTATCCCCCGGGGTTATGGGCTGACATCACGGATGTTGTATGTAAATGATGTAGCCAACCGTGTCAGTTTCCATAAAAAACCGGCCAAGTGCGAGTTGGGTCGCATCGAGATTTCCGCACCACAAAAAAAAAAAACATTGAAAAAAAACATGTTTCTTGTATGGGAACCCCCCTTAATTTTTTACCTTTTCTATTTTTCATTATTTGTTGTTGTATCCGTCAAAATAACACATATTCTATGAAAATTTCAACAGGCTACCTATTACGGTTCAAGAGATACAGCCCTCGGACAGACTCCCTTGCCCTTTACTAGATGGTAGGCTCAAATTGTAGCCGATTGGGTTGGTACCACCGTACTGATGTAAGATGGCCGCATAGCAGCCTCGGCTGTGTTCTCCTCTAGTCCACCAGTATAGCCAGCAATCCAGGGAAGTCTCCGGTATGGCACCTACCTTCTCGGAGGTGATATTGGCTGGTTGGAGCATACGCTTTGGCCCCTCCGACTCAGCAATCCATACCGGATTACATAAAAAAAAAACGGACAGACAGAGAAACGCTGTAGGCTTATTAATAGGTTTCCGTACGGATATGGAAACCTAAAAAGTTCTCGGCGTCCTAGTCACCGCAGACTAGCTGACGATGCATGCCGTTTCGACCGACGTTTCATTCAGTGCGGCAGTACCAACCCGAGCGGGTTGAACCCTACCACCTATTATCGGCGCGCGAGCACATGCGCTGCGCGGCCAGAAGTAAAGGGGGAAAGGGAAGCGCGCTTCCCACCCGCACCCTGCCGCGCGGGGGTTAGCGCGGGTGTCGGCCGCATTCCTTACGCGGCGCATATGCTGGCGCGCGTACAATAGTAAGGTAAGAAGGGAAGGGATCTACAGTTTTACGTGGAATTTGAACCGTGGTCAGCCTCAAACGGTCGAGCGGTCACCCATGCGAGTACTGACTGCGCTCAGCGTTGCTTAAACATCAATTTAGCGACAGTCGACTGTCTGCCAACAGTCAACTAGAGGGCCATGGCCCTTCCCCCCTTCCCAAACCAAAAAAAACTAAAAAAAGAAAAAAAATGGACAACTGGCAAATTGGGACAAAAAAAAATTGGGAACAAATCTTAAAACGTGGCCCGAGGCGCAGAGGCCCCCCCCCCCCCCCCCAATTTCAAAATCCTGGATCCGCCCTTGCTGTCTGCACCACTGAGCTATCTATCGAGGCCGACACACATCGTCTTCTAACCTTAACACCGAGCCTGTATGCGACCACATAGTCATCGCGCGCGTGCAGCATGAGGACCGGCAGCTTGGTCACGCGCGACAGATGCACGTCCGAGCGGAACTCGTAGTCAGAGTTGCCCGCGAACGGACTCACGAACGTAGTCTCGAAGTAAGGCAGCCAGCGGACCATCTGCAAAATCACAATCAACAAAATTGAGTTAAAACTAAGTCGCAGCCAGCGGACCATCTGCGAATGCAATCACATTAAATAAATTTTAGTTAAAACTAAGTCGCAGCCAGCGGACCATCTGCCAATGCAATCACAATCAATAAAATTGAGTTAAAACTAAGTCGCAGCCAGAGGACCATCTGCAAATGCAATCACATAATATTGAGTTAAAACTAAGTCGCAGCCAGAGGACCATCTGCAAATGCAATCACATAATATTGAGTTAAAACTAAGTCGCAACCAGAGGACCATCTGCAAATGCAATCACAATAAATAAAATTTAGTTAAAACTAAGTCGCAGCCAGAGGACCATCTGCAAATGCAATCACATAATATTGAGTTAAAACTAAGTCGCAACCAGAGGACCATCTGCAAATGCAATCACAATAAATAAAATTTAGTTAAAACTAAGTCGCAGCCAGAGGACCATCTGCAAATGCAATCACAATAAATAACATTTTGTTAAAACTAAGTCGCGGCCAGAGGACCATCTGCAAATGCAATCACAATAAATAAAATTTAGTTAAAACTAAGTCGCAGCCAGAGGACCATCTGCAAATGCAATCACAATAAATAACATTTTGTTAAAACTAAGTCGCGGCCAGAGGACCATCTGCAAATGCAATCACAATAAATAAAATTTAGTTAAAACTAAGTCGCAGCCAGCGGACCATCTGCAAATACAATCACATTAAATAAAATTGAGTTAAAACTAAGTCGCAGCCAGCGGACCATCTGCGAATGCAATCACAATCAATAAAATTGAGTTAAAACTATGTAGCAGCCAGAGGACCATCTGCAAATGCAATCACGTTAAATAAAATTGAGTTAAAACTAAGTCGCATCATGTAGTAAGTTACTTTGTTTTATGAGATATTGCGTTTGTAGACTCTAGGACTAAAACTAAATTGAGGATTTTTAGAAATCTTTTCTGTATTTATGTAATTCCATATATATTTAACCGATTATCCCAATTCGATGAAGCTTAGTACAAGCATATTTAGCTAATGAAACAGGATAGGGTAAATAATGTTCAGTTCCAGTTACGCTAAGATGTGGCTCTCATACAAATTGAATTGTTCCGCGCGCGCCGAAATAATGGTAACGCAAGAAAGCGGCGGGTGGCGGAGTGGTTTGGGCATCGGCTTCTCATGCGAGAGGTCCTCGGTTCGAATCCGGTCGGTGTGTACCAATGAGTTTTACTGACGAAAAAATTTACGTGCATACCTACACCTGCTGCTTCACCGTTCGGAACCGGTGTAAAACTGTAGGTCCCTTCCCTTGCCCCTTACTAGGTGGTAGGCTCAAATTGTAGCCGACTGGGTTGGTACCACCGTACTGGATGTAAGATGGCCGCATAGCAGCCTCGATTGTGTTCTCCTCTAGTCCAGTATAGCCAGCAATCCATGGCAGTCTCCGGTATGGCACCTACCTTCTCGGAGGTGATATTGGCTGGTCGGAGCATGCGCTTTGGCCCCTCCGACTCAGCCACCCATACCGGATTACATAAAAGAAAAAAAAGTGACATTTTTGCGCGAAAATTTCGTAAACAACATGGCGACCGTCTTCCAGCTGATTATCTAAATAGAGAATAAATGACTCAGTACCACTGTCATGAAATGTCCATCCACCTCGTCCCTCAAGTTGCTGAAGGGCGACTCGAGCACCAGCCCATCCGGATACGGCAGCGAGCGACCCAGCGTCTCTGCGGAGAGCTCGTCCAGGTTACCCATCAGGTGCGACGCTATTCCGGACCCTGAAACATATTTATATGACATGTATTTCGTTTCATTCGAAAAGGTCGTACGAACAGTGCGGGGTGAGGTACTTTAAAAAAATATATAAACACCGCCTTCAAAAATTTATGAAATAAAAAAAAATCAAACCCTAGAGTTGAAGGCGGTCGGTCATTTTTGCTTGCTTTAGCACCGCCCTTAACTCTAGCATTCGATTTTTTTTTATTTCATAAATTTTTGAAGGCGGTTTTTATATTTTTTTAAATAGTTTTTTATTTGACAGTTAAAAACAAATACGAGTCGAATTGAGAACCTCCTCCTTTTTTTGAAGTCGGTTAAAAATGTTTTTTTTTATATTTTTTTTTTATGGAAACTGACACGGTTCGCTACACATCACCACATCAACCTCAGTCACATCCGTGTTTGTGTGTTACAGACGTCAACTTGCGGCCACATCAACAACATCCGTGATGTCAGCCCATAACACCGCGTGAACTAGGTGTCACGTCAGTGCTTCCCTTCATTTCATGTCGGCTACACTGAACTGGACGGAAAACACGAACTGTTTACATAGCCGTTTCGACCGACGACGTTTCGTTCAGTGCGGTGTTACCAACCCGGGCGGGTTGAACCCTACCACCTAGTAAGGTAAGAAGGGAAGGGACCTACAGTTTTACGTGGAATCCGAACCACGGTCAGCCTCCAACGGTCTAGCGGTCACCCATCCAAGTACTGACGTCAATAGCGACAGTCGACTGTCTGCACCACTGAGCTATCGAGGCTGACTGATATACAGAGGCGGACTTTCCAGATAGGCCGACTAGGCCCGGGCCTAGGGCGGCCAGATATTAGGGGCGGCCAATCTGTACCTGCTGCTGGAAGCAGTGAGCGCAGGTACAGAATAGAAAGGGTGCCGGCCGGAGCAAGTGCGTGCGACGCGACGTGCGGGAGTGGTGAGCGCGGCGGAGGTGATGACGCACTATTTACGCGGAAAAAATAATTTTGCTATGACTATAAGGTCAATATTGCCGTAAAACTTGTAAAAAATACTTTTACTATATGTAAAATAAGCCGAGAAATACCTAATATATTTTTGGCAGGTTGAACCGAACGCAATACTGATTTTCATACAACTTCACATTTGTATCTATGCTGTAAACTTGAAAGGGGCGGCTGCATTGAATTGGGGCGGCTGGTACTAAACGGCCTAGGGCGGCTAAGGCTGCTAGTCCGCCTCTGCTGATATAGAAGATATAGACTGATCTAGAAGATTCCTGAAGATAGAAACTAAGAAGCATATTTGCGATAAGTACATAGTTGTTCACGGAGAAAATTATTTGCAAACCCGAACTAAAGATAGCGCGGTTATCTTTAGTTTGAACATAATCTTTGTGTACGTTCTTGTTAGAATGATATACTATACTGCATGGTGAGATGATATGATATAACTGAATGATATCACAACATATAATAAATAAAACTTTAATCATTAACATCAGTGACTGTTTTATTTTCGTCATCTCGCGTCGTCTGCAACGTAACTCGTTAGCAAACGAATTGGAAAGTTTACGAAAATCCGTTGGAAGCATTGGTTGGAAGTGACGACGTAAGTGCACATATCAATCAAAACCTGGAGTAGTTAGAAATGGAAATAATTGTAGAAAGGGAAAACTGAAGGTTCCTTCCCTTAACTTACTGCCTTCGCCTAGCCATCAGAGAATTTCTCTACAGTCCCCTTAAAGTATTCTCAAACACAGAACCAATTTTTCTCCTTACTAGATGGTAAGCTCAAATTGGGGCCGACAGGGTTGGTACAACCTTACCCTTCCCTTAACTTATTGCCTTCGCCTGCCATCAGAGAATTTCTCTATTTCAGTCCCCATAAAGTATTCACAAACACAGAACCAGTTTTGCCCCTTACTAGGTGGTAAGCTCAATTGTGGCCGACTGGGTTAGTACAACCGTACCCTTCCCTTAACTTATTGCCTTCGCCTAGTCATCACAGAATTTATCTATTTCAGTCCCCATAAAGTATTCACAAACACAGAACCAGTATTGCCCCTTACTAGGTGGTAAGCTCAATTGTGACCGACTGGGTTAGTACAACCGTACCCTTCCCTTAACTTATTGCCTTCGCCTATAGCCATCAGAGAATTTCTCTATTTCAGTCCCCATAAAGTATTCACAAAGTTTTGCCCCTTACTAGGTGGTAAGTTCAAAATGTGGCCGACTAGGTTGGTACAACTGTACCCTTCCCTGAACTTATTGCCTTCGCCTATAGCCATAGGAGAATTTCTCTATTTCGGTCCCCATAAAGTATTCACAAACACAGAACCAGTTTTGCCCCTTACTAGGTGGTAAGCTCAAATTGTGGCCGACTGGGTTGGTACAACCGTACCCTTCGCCTTCGCCTAGCCATCAGAGAAGTTCTCAATTTCAGTCCCCATAAAGTATTCATAAACACAAAACCAGATTTGCCCCTTACTACGCGGTAAGCTCAAATTGGGGCCGACTGGGTTGGCACAACCGTACTGAACGTAACATGGCCGCATAGTAGGCTCGGCTGTGTTCTCCTCTAGTTCAGTATAGCCAGCGATCCAAAGGAAAGTCTCCGATAGGGCACTTCTCGGAGTTGGTATTGGCTGGTCGGAGCATGTTCTCTTGCCCCTCTGACTTAGCCACTGACCGGATTACATAAAAAAAAGTAATCAATCAATCAATACTATTAATAAATCTGTACATGAGTATTTTAAATAATTTTTGTTTAAAACAATTCTAGGGATAAAACGCCTAAAGAATGTCGAGCGAAGAAAGATCGACTGGTGTCAAAACTGCCGAAGAGGAAGGCGTTCCTTTCGAAGATGTTCTCGACTTGGTTGGTATGGGTCAAAATTGTTCATTAATTTGAATGACTATAGAAGCTAACATTTAAGTTTTAATTTTTTATTTTTAAAGTAGCAACACTTTAGGAGCCAACGGTGTAAAACATTCATTCTGAGGTATTTAGTTAGTTTTTCAAGACTTTCTTTTCGTAATAAATCTTTTAAAAATGATCTGGAATCAATATTAAAAAGTTAAATTACAAATTTTATAAACCCCCGACCCGTAAAAATAAAAAATAATTTACGATTACTTACTTAAAGGAGTCGGGGGACCGCTAAGTACATTCCCGCGCAGCTCTGAGTTTTTATATTTTATTAGGGTTCCGTAGTCAAAAAGGAACCCTTATAGTTTCGCCATGTCCGTCCGTCTGTCTGTCTGTCCGTCTGTCCGCGGCTTAGCTCAGAAACTCTTAGTGCTAGAAAGTTGTAAGTTGGTACGGGTATACATATTAATAACGCCGACAAAGTGGTAAAATAAAAATTTTGAAATAATTTTTTTTTATGGTTCCTCCCCTACACTTAAAGTGGGGATGAATTTTTTTTTCACGTCTACCCCATCGTGTGGGATGTCGTTGGATAGGTCTTTGGAAAATATTGGGGTTTGTGAAAAGCATTTTTCGATTTAGGGATCAGTTTGCGAATTATTAAGCTTTAAGTGCTAATTTTTGTTAGAGTCAAGTGTCCCCCCCCCCCCCCCCCCCCCTTCTGCCAGCTAAACGGTTGTGATTAGATATGTAACAAAATTCACAGCAGTCAAGGCCGGACTTAGAGACCCAGAGGCCCTAGGCACTTAACATTTGGGGCCCCCATCCTGAAGCCATTTTGGAAATTTTGAACATAAAATGCATAGTACAGAAAATATAATATAAAAAAAATTGGGGGATAATTTGCTAATTATTCGAGTGTTTGAAAAAAAATGTGCCATTTTTTTAATCCAAATTTTATTTACGGCTGCCGTCGCATCGGGCAGGTGATCGGGATCCCTGGGTGGGTGGGGCCCCTAGGCTAGCTGGGCCCCTAGGCCGGGGCCTTGTAGGCCTAGGGGGAAATCCGGGCCTGACAGCAGCAGTATATACATCGAAATTAAAAGGAAAACTATCACAGCTAAGTAGGCTGTACAGGTTGACGAGTAATAGTCGACCAACTCCGCAACTACGGAACCCTACACTGCGCGTGGCCCGACACGCACTTGGCCGGTTTTTTTACTTAGCGGTCCCTCGACTCCTTTAAGTAAGTAAGCGGAAATGATTTTAGACATTTTAAGGGTCCGGGGTTTTTTAATTTAACTTTTATTTCAAGCTTTTAAAAAAACCGCATGCAAATCGGTCCAATTTAAAAGATAATTAATTTTTTTTTTACTTAATTATGTACTTGATTACAAACATAGCTACGGACCATCCCGATTAAACCAGCTTTCTAATAAAAAAAAACCTCAACCAAATCGATCCATCCGTTTGGGAGCTACGATGCCACAGACAGACACACTAATACACACCCTTACATACACGTTAACCTTATAACACCCCTCTTTTTGCGTCAGGGGTTAAAAAACTATGAATTAGGCAAAAATCTCGACTCCTTGACCATTACACTGTCGGATGTATGTTGTTACAGCTTATACCTAACGTGACTATCTAAATTAACTTTTGTGATAGTAACTATTTGCAGTAACGTCGTGTTCTTCACTTTTCCGACTGAATCCTCTGCTGTTCCAGGTACGGGCAGGTATACGTCGGCTCTCATCGCCACTTGCAGCATAATGCTGTTGGCTATGGCTCTGGAGCTGTTCGGGTTCAGCTTCGTTGTCACTGCGAGCACCTGTGACCTGGACTTGAATCTACAGGAGCAGGGGATACTCTCATCTTTGTCTTTTACGGGTACAGTATTTTCTTATGCTTCCACTAATATTGGCCAAGAAACCGACATTTTGGCAAAATACCTATTTTCATATGTTGTTTTGGTATGGGTGGCTGAGTCGGAGGGGCCAAAGCGCATGCACCGGCCAGCCAATATCACCTCCGAGAAGGTTGGTGCCATACCGGAGACTTCCCTGGATTGCTGGCTATACTAACACAACCGAGGCTGCTATGCGGCCATCTTACATCCAGTATGGTGGTACAAACCCAGTCGGCTAGCTTACCACCTAGTAAGGGGCAAGAGAAGGGACCTACAGTTTTACACCGGTTCCGAACGATGAAGCAGCAGGTATGCACGTAAATGTTTTCGTCAAAAAAAACTCATTGATACACGGCGACCGGATTCGAACCTCGAACCTCTCGCATGAGAAGCCGATGCCCAAACCACTCGGCCACCCGCCGCCATAATAATCATGGGCGCTGCTCTGAGAAACTAGCATCCCTTATTCCCGGCCCGTCTTTATCTCCACAACACCCGTCGCAGAGAGTCAGCACCCTTTTGTTGTTGACATTGGGCTTTTCAGAACAAATCGTGTCTCAAAATGGTTTCTTTGTCGCACCGGTAGGGTGTGGAACTGTCTTCATGCGAGTGCGTTTCTCGAATGCTTTAACCTGTCTTTAAACGTCGTTAATAGGCTGGAGACTGGACAGCCCAGCAAATCTGCTGGAATTGCATCTCACTGAGTGTGATTTCACGAGGAGAGGTGATTTTGGCTCTGTTGACTGCATCATTGGTCCTTCGGAACAGCCCATGGCCGTTTTCATAAAAAAATGCAATAGGTTTCTACCGTGTGTCCAAGCCCAAAAACCACCTCAGCGCAAACAACAAAGTAACGCTGAGATGGCTGCCTGGACACAGTGGAATTTGTGGCAACGAAGAAGCCAATCAAATTGCTAGGGATGGAGCTGAAAATCCACCCATCGCAAGTACTTGGAATACCAAAAAGCACATACCGGCAAGAAATACTCTCCTGGGCACACAACCAAAGCAAGCAGCACTTGTTCCAACTGCCCGGGCAGAAGCACGCGACGGCACTACTTTCTGGGTACTAGCGCAAATTCACTTCCGAGGTATTAAACCTAAACTGGAACGACATAAGAATCCTCATAATGACCTTAACACAGACAACTGCAGACTGACACCTACACCGAATGGGCCTTAGCGACACACCGTTGTGCAGGTTCTGTATAAAAGAGCCCATACACATCCTTTGTGAATGTGAAGTGCTCATTCACAGTAGAAGCCGTATTCTTGGGGGTTATATTTTTAACCCATGTCATACACAGGCACTCGGCCCCAAGAATATAACTCGGTTCATTGCGGAAATCGGACTTGGGGTGAGCTATAAACTTCTGAGAGATCACAATAGGTCGGAGCGACAACAGGGCTCAGGGGCCCTAACTCTCACACAGGCGCGTAGCCAGGATTTGAATTTAGGGGGGGTGAACTGTGTGTGCCAGCCCAGACAGAAGCTAGTTGGCTAGTAGAAAAGTCACGTTTTGAATTGTGGTAAAAGGGTTGCGACATTTCGCGATACACATACGAACGGCGGCGGCGGCAAAAATACTTCTGAATTTTTGAAATTCCAAAGATTTCGGGGGACGATACGACACCCATATCCCCCCTGTCTACGCGCCTGCTCTCACACTTTAAATCATAATCATAGGTTTCTACTGATTAATAAACCTTATTTTTAATTTCTTTAAGGTGTTCTACACAAAATCATTGAAGAAGAATTGATTCAATTACAGCGGTGATATTCTCATCGTACGTGTGGGGCTACCTGGCGGACACGCGCGGGCGGCGCCGCGTGCTGCTCTGGTCCATGTACGTCAGCTTCGTGCTCTCCACGCTGAGCAGTCTCTCGCCCAACTGGATCGTGATGGCGATCATCAAGTTCTTCTCCGTCTCATTGTGAGTTTTCTGCTGTTTTATTTTTAGGGATCCGTATGTATCCGTCATACGGGACCCTATTTACATTGATATTGACCTATATTGGAACTTAAATTTGTGATTTTTGACGCTGTTAATTTTAATTTTATTGGTTTTTATACATTGTTTAGAATTTAATTATTAGGTATATTAAGATTATTAATTATTAATTATTATATTAATTATTATACTAATTGTTATAAAATGTGCACAGCTCGTAACGGCTTGTTTATGCTAAATAAATGAAATGAAAATACTTAGCCTACGCCGTCTGTCTGTCTGTCCGTCTGTCCGAGGGCTGTATCTCGTGTACGGCTGTATCTTACAGTTCAAGAGATACAGCCCTCGGACAGACAGACGGACAGACAGACAGAAGGCGTAGGCTTAGTAATAGGGTCCCGTACCGGATACGGCACCCTAAAAACCAAAGGGATGCGCAGTCCCTGCCAGGGGCGCATAGGTACGCCCATTTTGAAGGGCATGCAGCGGTATATTGTCTTTTTAGCTTAGAAAGTCAACTATTGGGTCAAGAAATAAATGTGCGGAGAGCGTGTATTCGGGGCGGCAGGCAACAGGTTAACAGCCAGATAAAAATGGATGCAGCGGTGACGTAGCACTTCGCTCGGACCAATCACACACGCGCGGTGTTGCCCGGAGGCAGAACAATGCCTCTTTCAGACGGGCACAATGCCTCTTCTAGACACTCTTAGAGCGCCCTATAGTTTGGTACAAAACAAGTAGTGACGAGTATGAATGTAGGTCTGTTTGAACAGCTCCTGCGCGACTAACGCAGCGACGTACACCTTGCTGGGTGAATGCTGTCCCTCCGCCGTGCGTAGCCGCAACATGCTGATTGCGAGTATAGCGTTCATGTTTACACCTGGCCTTACCGCCCGTAAGTATCATCTAATGCTTGCGTCAATACGACACACTCTCAGCATGTCTTTTTAGGTTTCCGTATCCCGTACGGAAGCCTATTACCGGTCTGTTAATCAAAGCTGGCACGTACTAACACTAAAGCGTAGTGTCTGTGTGTAAGCGCACGGGTGACATCGCACTGCATACGCACGATCTGTCTCACTCGCACTTGCACAATTGCATTGGTGTGAGTACTGTGCACGCGCCAGCTTTGGTTAACTGACCTGTACTAAGCCTCCGCCGTCTGTCTGTCTGTCCGAGGGCTGTATCTCTTGAACCGTAATAGGTAGCCCTTTGAAATTGTCACAGAATATGCGTTACTATGGCGGATATAACAATAAAAAAAAGATAATGTTAAAAATTAAGGGGGGCTCCCATACAACAAACATCCGAAAAATCAATTAGTCTTAAAAGTTAATTAGAAACTTTAAAAGAATAGCCCCACTGCATCTCTCCCCGTGTATGTCGTAAAAGCCGACTAAGGGATATGACTCCCTTCTTATATTACTAGGTGGTAGGGTTCAACCCGCCCGGGTTGGTACCACCGCACTGAATGAAAGGTCGGTCGAAACGGCTATGTAAATAGTTTGTGTTTTCCGTCCAGTTCAGTGTAGCCGGTACGACCGAAGGGAAGCACTGACGTGGCACCAAGTTCACCCGGTGTTATGGGCTGACATCACGGATGTTGTAGGTGAAGTAGCCGACCGTGTCAGTTCCCATTAAATAAAAAAAGAAAGTATCTCTAATGCTTGCATCAATGCGACACACTCCTTCCGTTTAAGTTTCCGTATCCCGTACGGAAGCCTATTACTAAGCCTCCGCCGTCTGTCTGTCTGTCTGTCTGTCTGTCCGTCCGTCCGTCCGTCCGTCCGTCCGTCCGTCTGTCCGAGGGCTGTATCTCTTGAACCGTAATAGGTAGCCCGTTGAAATTTTCACAGAATATGCGTTACTATGACGGATACTTATAACAAAAAATAAGAAAAATAAGAAAATGTTAAAAATTAAGGGGTGCTCCCATGCACCAAACGTCCGAAAAATCGATTAGTGACACTATTGAAAAATAGATGGCGCCACAGGCTTTTATACATTGCATTGTTGAAAGACAAAAGATAGACGGATAATAGCGGATAGATACGGAAACCTCCGTGCGCGAGTAAAACTCGCACTTAACAGATTTTTTTTATGTAATCCGGTATGGGTGGCCGACCGCCCAATATCACCTCCGAGAAGGTATAGGCGCCATACCGGAGATTTCCCTGGATTGCTGGCTATACTATGGACTAGAGGAGAACACAACCGAGGCTGCTAAGCGGCCATCTTACACCCAGTACGGTGGTACCAACCCATTCAGCTACAATTTGAGTCTACGACATAGTAAGGGACAAGAGAAGGGAACTACAGTTTTACACATAATTCTGACCACATACAAACAAAAGTAAAAGTAAAAATAAAATCAGTCGACCGACCGACGATCGACCGCCCAATATCACCTCCGAGAAGGTATAGGCGCCATACCGGAGACTTCCCTGGATTGCTGGCTATACTATGGACTAGAGGAGAACACAACCGAGGCTGCTAAGCGGCCATCTTACACCCAGTACGGTGGTACCAACCCATTCAGCTACAATTTGAGTCTACGACATAGTAAGGGACAAGAGAAGGGACCTACAGTTTTACACATAATTCTGACCACATACAATCAAAAGTAAAAGTAAAAATAAAATCAGTCGACCGACCGACGATCGACCGCCCAATATCACCTCCGAGAAGGTATAGGCGCCATACCGGAGACTTCCCTGGATTGCTGGCTATACTATGGACTAGAGGAGAACACAACCGAGGCTGCTAAGCGGCCATCTTACACCCAGTACGGTGGTACCAACCCATTCAGCTACAATTTGAGTCTACGACATAGTAAGGGACAAGAGAAGGGACCTACAGTTTTACACATAATTCTGACCACATACAATCAAAAGTAAAAGTAAAAATAAAATCAGTCGTATCAGAGGCTTTGTCAGAAATTTTTTATACATTCATTCATTAGATCAGTGCGATACTGTGTGGGGTCGGTACTTAATAAGAATAGTCCCACTGCATCTCTCCCCGTGCATGTCGTAAAAGGCGACTAAGGGATAAGCGGCCTGCAGACACCCCGGTCGACTTGTGGCTTCCATGGAAGACATAGGCTGGCTGGGGTAGCTGGAGACTGCGGGGTTTTGCACGAAGGTCCCCAACCAAGCGGGATTAGTTTGCAGGCCTAGAGCCAACCCCAAACCAAAACAACAACAACAACAACAAATAGTTCAATGCGGTGGTATTCATTAAACTAGTAAAATGTTTGCCCACAGTAATTTCCTACGCGGTGCTGAGTCTAAACTTCGCGTACGAGATGCCCTGGCTGAGTATAACGTTCCGTCCGTGGCGACTGCTCATCATAGTCCTGGCACTGCCGTGCGGTATTAGCGCGCTGTCCATGCACTTCTACCACGAGAGTCCCAAGTTCCTAGCCAGCTGTGGAAGAATGAACGAATCCCTCGAAGTGTTAAGGAGGATGTATGCCGTCAATAGAGGTGTGAATGCCGAAGAATTCAAGGTGTTTTTCGTTTCTAAAATATTATCGACTGTTTGAAAGCTTCAAGCACAGAATACTAGATGAAGTTGACCGTCAAGGATAAACAATATTTGTAAAAAATTAAACCGACTTCAAACCCTAAAAAGTATTAAAAAGTATTTTGATCTTGAGTAGAAGACGGTACAAAAGCACAAAAGAGTCCTTACTACCGCCTTCTACTCAAGATCAAAATAGTATTTAATACTTTTTAGGGTTTCAAGTCGGTTCAATGTTTTTTATAAATAGTTTTTTTATTTCACTCTTTTTAGTAATATCACATTATCACATAAAATTAAAATCAATTGACGGGATTGAAAAATTCCTTAGTGCGAAAGTGTTCATCCCTTAATTTCCCACCCTTAGGGGTGGTAATCTATCATAAAATGTATGAAACGACCACCCTTGAGAAGTTGAGATATACCCTACTCATGAAAAAAAAAAAAATCATTAAAATCGGTTGAGAATTGGCGGAGAAATCTGACTAATTGAGAACCTCCTCCTTTTTGGAAGTCGGTTGAAAATGGATCAAGGTTATGATTTAAAGTGTCGAGAGTTAAGGCCCCTGTGTATCACTGAAACCTAAGAAGATCTATTGTGATCTCTAAAATGTTTAGAGCTCAGCCCCAAGTCCGATTTCCGCTAATAACCGAGTTGTGTCCTTGGGGTTGGTTGAGTGTTTATAATTGGCATGGATTAAAAAATGTACCCCAAGAATATGACTTAAAAAAAGGATCATACAGAAAGTTTATAAAAGTTTTATGAACAGGTGAAGTCAGTAGTCCTGGAAGAAGGGTCGAGGAAGAACAACGTGAATCAGTCGCTCCTTCGGTCTATGTGGGAGCAGACGGTGCCCCTGTTCAGACCTCCACTGCTAAACAACACTCTCAAACTATACTTCATCATGTTCAGCGTATATATCACGTGAGTTGAGCGAGGTTCCTGAATTATCTCTATGGAAGGAGGGGAAGGTGTCGAACTGAGCTTGTGATGGCTTCACCGAACATATCCGGGCCCATTGGAGGGTGTCAATCGAGGTCGGGACTAGCGAGTGGCCACTCTGTGTAGTCCTCCAGCTTCGGCACGCGTTACGTTTCGGCTCGCATCGAGCCCTCGTCAGCTGGTCTGCGATGACTAGGACGCGGAGAACCACCAGTCCCGCTCCCGACCTCCCTCTCTCTACCTATCCATATTCTGTAGGATGCCTCCAGTGACGTTTTCGAAGCTCTGTCCATATATGAGCTTAGCGTCGATCTTGACAGGCCTAGATTCTTGAAGAGACTGTAGAGCGACTCCGCTGGTAGTCCTTGCTCCGACTTCCACAACGAAGAGAATTTAAGCCTAGAAGAGCCTTTAATCCGTTTCTCGCTATCCGATCTACTAGGTAAACAACCTGGAGAACAATTTGTATTATTCTGCTTTGTCTCAATAAGTTCGGATCGCTGAGTAGTGATACAAGTACTTCTGATTTCAGAAACACAAGTTTCGTCATGTGGTTTCCTCGTTTGCTCGGCCTACTGTTCCAGGCCTGGGAGACAAGCGACGTGTCCAGCTCTTCAATTTGCAGTTTGTTAAGCTCTAGTATAGCGACAGCAGCGAATGGATCAGTTGAAGTTCGTTTGAATTTTCTAATAAAATTATTATTCGCTGAAAGATTTTTACATCATTCTGATCATTTGTAGTTTCTTGGGAATGTGAGAACTGCCCATGGAGCGTGGAAGCAACCGAAAAGGGAGCTCCGCTTCATGAAAGAGCTCGGGTGGCTGGAGTGACCCCACCTGGGTGCCAACGTACAACGGACCGTCACGAGGTCTCAGTGCGGAGAATGCCCCCCCCCCCCCCCCCCCCCCCCCCCCCTTCAGAGGCTGGGCAGTAGACAACAACAACGACAACAATAACGAGCACCTTGTGGTATCAATTGTAGAAACAAAATTTAAATGTTAATTTTCCGTTCCAGCTTACTGAAGTCTGCAACGAAGAAATCTCTGAGAACACCGTCTACGCCGTCTTAGCTCTGAGCACTTGCGTAGCCGGGCTTTGTGTCGTGATCTCCCATCTCCACAACAGGAAAAAGGCCGTCATTATGACCAGCATCGTCGCCTCTTGCGTCAGCGCCGTGTGCGTTAGCGTTATACCCGAGCCTATTTCCGGCATGGTGTTCTTCTTGATTTTGGTTTCTACTGGTATCTGTACGGGTGTACTGTCGTCGTACTTCGTTGAGCTCTACCCTACGACTTATCGGTTAGTTTCTTCTCATTTTCGGGACATTGACTTCGAATATTTAGTTAGTCTTGAGCATGAACAATTGCTGGAGAAAAACAAATTTTTCTTATGGATAGCGCGACATGTGGCATCGTTTCACATACAAGTAGGTGTCTAATGATGCCTATGGATATTCTTTGATGCACGGGGATTGCGAAAGCCATGCCGGCCTGAGCCGGCCTGAGCCATTACAGTGAATCTACTCTTTCAAGTGGATTGACACAAAGCAGATGGTATAGCCTGGGCCTGTAGATCAATGTGAAGCCTCAAATGATCAACAGAAATCTCTCCCGTCGTCGTAATCGTAAAAGGCGACTAAGGAATAAGGACGAGATGCCATACTAAAGTGCGACAGGATCGCCACCTCTCACTTTGGCATGGTCCTTCCACCGAGTCGTGTAGGCGTACCTCCAGCAGTGGACACTTACACACTGACTGACTGACTGACTGATATACAAATTGAGATACATGTTTGTTTAATGGAATTTTTTTATTTGACAGTGGCACTGTAGCTAGCCTCAGTTTGGTGATTGGTCGTCTCAGCGGTTTCGTGGGTATTAACATTGTGGGTAGCGTCATCTTTAGTCACTGTAACATCACCTTCTACGCCTGGACTGTTCTGCTCTTCTGTGAGTACATTTTCTATTACTTTCGATCTTCAGTCACTGTAACATTACCTTCTACGCCTGGACTGTTCAGCTCTTCTGTGAGTACATTTTCTATTACATTCGATCTTTAGTCACTGTAACATTACCTTCTACGCCTGGACTGTTCTGCTCTTCTGTGAGTACATTTTCTATTACTTTCGATCTTCAGTCACTGTAACATTACCTTCTACGCCTGGACTGTTCAGCTCTTCTGTGAGTACATTTTCTATTACTTTCGATCTTTAGTCACTGTAACATTACCTTCTACGCCTGGACTGTTCTGCTCTTCTGTGAGTACATTTTCTAGTACTTACTATCTTTAGTCACTGTAACATCACCTTCTACGCCTGGACTGTTCTGCTCTTCTGTGAGTACATTATACTTTCGATCTTCAGTCACTGTAACATTACCTTCTACGCCTGGACTGTTCAGCTCTTCTGTGAGTACATTTTCTATTACTTTCGATCTTTAGTCACTGTAACATTACCTTCTACGCCTGGACTGTTCTGCTCTTCTGTGAGTACATTTTCTATTACTTTCGATCTTTAGTCACTGTAACATTACCTTCTACGCCTGGACTGTTCTGCTCTTCTGTGAGTACGTTTTCTATTACTTTCGCGGCATGGGAAAAGGGAAACATACCTCGAGAACTTCCTTGCTTGGTAAATGCAGTTTTCTCTTTAATCCGTAGGCCATAGGGCACACTGATTTCAAATAGACAGTTGCTTGCTTTTGGAATGCTAATACTCATTTTTCCTTATGTTTTATGCTAACTCTCTCTTTGTTCTAGGTACGGTAGTGGTGGTTTATTACCTTCCGCCGGACCAGGCGAAAAAACCTTTGGATTTCGACATGAAAACGGAAGTAACTAACAAAATAAGACAATGAGTACATTATATTTTTGACCTATATCAAATCAGCATACCTAAGGCAAAATTAATGAAGCAGGCATAATTAAATATTCTGGAAACTGGATCACAGACGTTTTAATCAATTACTCGCTTTACTAACAATATAAGTAATTCGATAATTATATCAATTACATAATGTAAGTATGTTTAGAATTAGTGGGCGTCACTTTGAAACCTAGACTTAAAACTGTCGACAAATACCTATAGTAAGGGGGGGAAACTTTTTCTAAAAACATACAAGCGATAATACAAACATCCGAGTGTGGGGACAGTACTTAAAAATAATAGCCCCACTGCATCTCTCCCTGTGCATGTCGTCAAGGGCAACTAAGGGATAAGGACAAGGTGCCCTGCTAAAGGGCGACAGGCTAGCCACCTCTCACCTTGGAACGGTCTTTCCGGAACGGTACTTAAAAATAATAGCCCCACTGCATCTCTCCCTGTGCATGTCGTCAAGGGCGACTAAGGGATAAGGACAAGGTGCCCTGCTAAAGGGCGACAGGCTAGCCACCTCTCACCTTGGAACGGTCTTTCCACTGAGTCATGCAGCAGGTGGGTCTTCGTGCCTTACTTGATGCTTGATAGTTTATCTTATCCGAATACTATGCTAAACGTGGTATTGTGCGTTATGCTGTAATTCGCCCGAGTTCTTGCGGCACAATACCGATTACTCTGCCTACCCCGATCGTCGGGATTCGGCGTGATATATGCGTATCCTAGTAGTCCCGACCTCGATTAATAACCTCCTCTACTGCCGATGGGCCCGGATATGTTCGGTGAAGCCATCGCAAGCTTAGATCCACACCTTCCTTCCTTCTTACTTTAAGTGAGCTAAACTTGTACATATGTATATATATCCTTACCTTTAATAAAATCCAACGTCTGCTTTCTGTCTGTATGTATGTATGTCTGTCTGTCCGCTTATAACTCGAGAACCGCTGAACCGATTTTAATAAAAATAAATTCTACGGATAGCTTGATTCTTCCCATCAACTATAGGCTACTTACTATCACGCTAAATGGCTTATGAGGTTAGCAGAGAAGTCAAATATGAGAGCGGGCGGAGCCGCGGGCACAGCTAGTATATATATACAATTGGTTTCTCGGAAAAGGCTCCAACGATTTGGATGAAATTTAGTATTTAGATAATGTTATATTTTTTAAGTTTATCTAGATAGGTGTAGACGCCGAGCGAAGCTCGGTCGCCACTCGCTCAGGTACTACTAAAATAACATACCCAAAGAATGCCCCCAGACGTACACTGGTGCTGTGAACCCGTTCCTGTCGACGACGCTCCTGAGCCACGAGTAGACCGCCAGCGCGTCCTCCACCACCCCCGTCTCGCAGGGGAGCACCCAGCTCGAGTCACCGTACCCTGCGAAGGCCTACGTGTTAGATAATGCGGGTTGACACCATTGATACAATGTTTCTCCAGATATAAACTTCTGAGAGATCACAATAGATCTACCAAGGTCGCAGGGACAACAGGACTCAGGGCACAGATTACTAAATAGTTACTTCATAACAGATGAATCACTCCGTAGAAAAAGTTCCTACCTTCGGGCTTTAATAGCCTACTGTTTCACGTCGCCAATCGCTGCGTGCGAAAATGTACCTTAACGATCGAGTGTAATGTGATTATTGCTTTGCAGCTGCGCCGGCCGCGCGGCTGTTTAATGTTTATATTTTTTGGGCAGACCATTGAAATTCACCGCCGCCGCCGGCCCACCGGGCGGTAGGTAGTTAGCGCGCGCAAGTACATAGAGTGCGTGATGCCTGCTCAGGGGCCCTAACTCTCACACTTTAACCCCCTGAGCAATCCCGATACACTCCACTGACCAGCCAAAATTTACCGCTGAGCAACAGCGATCTATTAATCGACTTGACGTCCGGAGTTGGTTTTTTATTTTTTTTTAGGGTTATCTCTGTTCCTCTAATGAATATTTGAGTAATGAAAGAACGCAACAAAAAATGTTTGCAGCGATGGTGTCATATGCATGGTCCATGAAACAAATATTTGCGTTCTCGCTGGAAGTTCGAACCGTTCTGTGTGCGCGGTAAGTGGGTTCTGGTGAACATTTTTTCAAGAAGATGTTAACAAAATTTTATGCTGTTCTATTAGAAATGTATTATAGTTATATCCTAAAATAAAAAAAAGATATGTTATCGCTTTACTTTTCAAGGTATCTTCGTTCTTTCCTTCGTACACCAATAAAATTTGATCTCTAAACTTACCTATTTTTTATTAATTCCAATTGAAATCTAATAAACTCAAACCTATATCATATGAACGACAATTTTATCTAGATTGTAATGAGGTGCAAATTTATATGGGTCCTGAAGTAAATATTAAAGTTATGATTTTATAATTGAGAAGTGCGGAGAAAGTTGCGCGCGCGTTCCTTTAGAAGTTTGCTCAGCGGCTTTTCAAAAAAAGTTGGAAATTTGCTCAGAGGGTTAAATCATAATCATACCTCTATAATCGAATGCTATCACATGCGCGTCCATATTCTGAAGTACTTGGTACAGTCTGACGCGGTGGTGCGCTGCGCGATGGTTCGCGTTACCTGAAACAAATACAAACGGTAGTACCGCGCGCGTGGGGTCGGTACTTAAAAAGAGTAGCCCCACTGCATCTCTCCCCGTGCGTGTCGTAAAAGGCGATAATGATGAGATGCCATGGTAAAGGGCGAAAGGCTAGCCACCTCTCACCTTGGCGCTGTCGTTCCACCGAGTCATGCAGCAGGTGGGTCTTCGTGCCTTATTTTCTGCTTGATAGTTATCTTGTCCGAATACTTTGCTAAACGTGTTTTACAATCCGGTTCGATTACATCCACAAAGAAGAGCCGGCAAGAAACTTCGCAGGGTATTTTTTAACGTCTTCTATTACAATACGCTGTGACTAGCTACACAATAGACACCGCTTATGAAATAATAATTATTTTCGGACAAAAGCAAGCAAAAAAATTATGGATGAAAGAAAACATGAGTGGATAAAATCCTTTTATGCTTTTGTGACACTTTCAACTCCAGGGTACTGAAAGAAATATTATTTCATACATATTTGAAGTCAGTTTTTATATTTTTTATAAATAATGCTATGTGGAGAAAATTCCAATGTGTATGGAGCTTTATACTACAAAGATTTAGTTACGTAACGAAATATAACGAAATCGTAACGAAACGTAACGAAATTTTTTGCAAAAAATATCCTAAAAATTACTTCCCTGACAACAATAGAATCAAAACATTACAAAAGCACTAGATAAACGTAAGATCTATGACATATAAAATCGGGATCAATATTCTAGAACAACTTTCCGGGAAAAGGTTGTGTTTTAGTCCAGCGTAACGAAATTTTTTTCACTTTTTTGCAACGACATTCTCACCTGAACTGCTCTCACTGCTTCCAAAGACGCCATTGCAGTGTTTTCGTCCACCAATAAACATCGGGCCGGTGTTGCCAACCGTATGACTTAAAGCAGCGTTCAATATCTCGATAAATCACTACCCAAAAGCGTAACGAAACATTATGTAACGAAACTCTAAAAAAAGTGCGACATGCAAAAAAAATTCATTTCGAAAAGAATCGAAGAGATATAGTCCTAATTGATAAAGAAATGTAACAAAGAACATTACTCCGATTGGTTTAAAATGTAAGTAAATTAATAGAATAATAGAAACTATTTTTAAAAAATGTCTAAACCTGCAACGGTCGAGAGTGACATGACGATTTTTCTATGGAGAGCAAAATCAGGGCTTCGATAATCGTACAATTGCCAAATAATTAAAAGAAGTAGAGCTTATACACTATCAATTCCCAATGAATAAAGATATTTTATATTAAATGACATTTAATGTTTATCAAATAAACAAGGAAATATAATTAATTTCTCAATTTAGAAATTGCGACAACATTTTTTTCTCAAAAGGACAAAGTTGGTGAAAATGACTCATGTATGAAAAAGGTGTCCGATTCCGTCCAGTTTGGCGGATCTGCAAAACCCACAAAGCAAAGTACTAGCATGGTACTTAGTTCTAGCCAGGTGTAGTAGGATTCTGATTTCCAGTCATCGGCGTAGGTAGTGCTATTCCTTGGATTTGGTGACCGTTATCTTAACATGGATAACCTTAACGTAAGTTACCTAGTCCACCTTAGATTTTGTTTCCGTGAACAAATGTTGATTTTCAATATCTGTGAACAAATATTGCTGTGTTTTGAATATTTGTTTTGTTCTTATCTTCATTATTTAATCATCTTCATATTTCACAAATTATTATAATGAAAAAGGTTTTTTTTTTATGGAAACTGACACGGTTGTCTACAATATCACCTACAACATCCGTTATGTCCGCCCATAACACCGGTGAACTAGGTGCCCCGGGATCCCGGGATCAGCAATCCCGGAATCCGGGGGATGTCAATATAAACATCATCATTCATGTTCATTGACCCCGAATGGCACTACCTACGCCGATCATTGCGGATATCACACTAAGATTGGTCCATAAAAAAAACGTTACACTCACCATGACAATACATAACGATCGGTTTCCCCGAGCTGGCCAGCTCGCGGTTGAAAAAACTGTCCCGATCAGCTGGATCGGTCACATCATTCAGTTTTTGTTTGCAGCGGTCGTAGACGCTGCGTGGCAACACGTGCCATACACCTGCAAATCACATTAAGGTCATTTATTCTTTTAACCGGTCAGCTGCGGCTCCCTTCGGGGATGGTCGTCCCCTGAAACATTTTAATCCGTCAGCTCCCATAGCCCTATTGGCGGTATACGGCCGTCCCCAAGCATTGCGTGCGATTCTACGGTCGCAAGTTTAGGTCTATTGAATTTTAGTCAACATTTACTATAGATAAAACGGAGATAGATCGATAGCTGATGAAATTATCTTTCGACAGAGTGGATATAATTATGTCTATGGAACGAAATGACAACACACACAAACATGCTAAAAAAAAGTTCTGATAGTTGAACTCAAGGTTCCTTGTTTTTCTTGATTTTTTTATGGATAAGGTGCAATGGCCTCGTTGTTTGGCTTATTAGTGGCAGTTTTCGTCACCTAAAATTCGGTGTATTATATACAATGTGTCCCAAAACTCAAGCGGGAACCAGGGAGTAGGCCAGTTTATGACGACCCAGGGAAAAATAAGAAAAAAAATCAGAGTCATTTGTTCTTTATGATATGAGCATTTTTTGAAAAACATTTCGTACAACATTTTTAGGTACTTACTACGACTACAAATTTGCAAATATAATTGTTAATTTTTTTTTATTGGTAGCCTAAATAACTCTGCTATTGATTAGTATCCCAAATAAAACCTAAATGCCCAATAGTTTTATCACAAAAAAATATTAAGTAATATTTCAAAAAATGAAATGACTCCGATTTTTTTTTCTTATTTTTCCCTGGGTAATCATAAACTGGCCTACTCCCTGGTTCCCGCTTGACGTTGAGTTTTGGGACACCCTGTATATGTAAAGACGAATTGCAAATCTTAGGTTAGAAAAAATTTTGAAAAAATTTCTGGCTTGGTTTGTTTTTCCTGGAGTTCAAAAAATCCACCTGTGGTTCTAAATTAGTGAATCTTCACTTGTGTTACATCATTTCTTTTTTCCTAGATGTAAAAAAACTGTTTCTTTTTTTTTTTTATTTGACAGGCCCCTCTTAACAGCCTTATTTATACAAAACTAACTAAATGCTTGTATAAATGATTATGGAAAAAAAAACCCTGCGAAGTTTCTTACCGGTTCTTCTTCGTGAGTGTAATCGAACCGGATAGAACAAATTGTAACAAATTCGAGTACAGTCATGCTGTCTAATGAATGCTTAATAAACAATATACAACAATATACAATAAATAGCTGAACTTTGGCACAAATGTTTACCCGGATATAAAGATTAATTCCACGGTGACCCAAAAAACATCAATAATTACTACGTAGTTTATCTATATAGGATGCGATAATGAGCTCCTCGTGAGAGGTGATAGTATTAATCTTTTTAATGCTTGTGTGAACTTAATTAGGTTTTATCACAGAACAATAAATTTCTGCAGAAGTGAGCAATTAGCGTGTTTCTAATTTTAGTCTTATTTTTGTGGAATTTTGTGGTTTTTTTTTAAGTTTCATTTTTCTAGCCAAATTCATCTCTCCTGGTCTTGATAGATTGGACGTGAAAATTATTCATTTTCTTGCAAATTATTTATAAATTACCTACATAAAAATGATATTAGATTATTTTCACGGTCTAAATCTTCTACCTAAAGGAGAAATGTTTTATTTATTTTCCTTTCTTTTGTGTACATTTTTTTTTTGTGTTAAGGTATTTAAAAAAAAATTACATCTAATATAACTAGTATATTTTTATTATTGTATATTGTTTTTAAGAATTCATGCGGTAGTTTGCCTACTTTCGAACTTTGTCACAATTTGGTTTTATATCAGGTTCGATTACACCCTCCAAAGAGCAGGCAAGAAACTTCACATGGGTTCTTTTACAAGTATTAAAATGTATAAGTAATTTAAATTTACTATTTTATTTATCATTTTTTTTTACTTTCAACAACGAGGTGCTGCCACACCAGACTTCGGTGCGTTACCTTGGCATGTAACTGGACCGGAAACAGCTCTACAAGGAGCACATAAAAAAGAAGAGAAACGAGCTCGCCATAAGGTACAGCCATCTGAATTGGCTGATGGGCAGGCAATCCAGACTAAGCCTCAACAACAAGCTCCTCCTATACAAGGTGATAATCAAACCAGTATGAACCTACGGGATACAACTGTGGGGGACAGCGTGGAAATCCTTCATAGATTCCAAAACAATATTCTCAGAGACATAGCATGTGCTCAGCTGGTTTACAGAAAACTCCGAAATCTACGATTACCTGGAAACGCCAACAGTCAAGGATGAAATCAGACAATTCAGCAAAAAGGACAAAAAACTACTGGCGACGCATTCCAACAGACTGGCCTCCGATCTTTTGACCGAGAGCAACTACACCGACAGGCTAAAACGCTATCACATTCTTGCACTGGAGGCTAGGACATAAATAAGTACGTAGAGGACCAGACATACGAGGAGGGTTATCAATGGATGACTCGACTCACACGACCGACATCGCACAGAAAATCTGCTTATGGTCACATTCCGATTGCAGATGGTACAAGCACAAAAAAAAACAGTAATTTAAATAAATATTTCGTTAATAAATGAATACCTATTCGATAGGTTTAAAGGCAGGTTCTGTATAAAAGAGGATGAAACACCCCTACATATCCTTTGTGAATGTGAATTGCTCATTCACAGTAGATGGCGTATTATAGAGGGTGTTTCAGAATTAGAAGAAAACAATCCTTATCTATCACTCAAATCGAAATTCCGTATTTTTTTTTCATACAAAAATTGGAAATTGAAATAAAAACTCAATGGACAGTGAGTATGGGGAGATTTGGCAATAGTGCTGTCTAGGTCTAGGGACTGCAATGACCTACTCCAGTCCCCATTTTCTTTTGATGTCATTAAAATTTAAGTGTTTGGAATTTACCTGCATGCAGTTCAATTCTACTAGTTAAGCATCCAAGTTAGTCGTTTTATTTTAATTTTAATAAAGGTGGACATTAACCGTCCTCAAAATCTCGATGAAACTATTTTCACCAAAAAGTACTATAAAATGACCGAATGTGGAAAAAAGTTTCAGAGCTTTTCGTCTTCAAATATGGACCCCTTTCGAACCCTGAAGTTACGAAACCCTATCCTGAAACACTCTGTATATTTAACCCATGCCAAATACAGGCACTCAACCCCAAGAATATAGTTCATAGCAGAAATCGGACTTGGGGGTGAGGTATATTTTTTTTTTTTTTTTTTTTTTTATGGAAACTGACACGGTTGGCTTCCATCACCTACAACATCCGTGATGTCAGCCCATAACACCGGGTGAACTTGGTGCCACGTCAGTGCTTCCCTTCGGTCGTGCCGGCTACACTGAACTGGACGGAAAACACAAACTATTTACATAGCCGTTTCGACCGACCTTTCATTCAGTGCGGTGGTACCAACCCGGGCGGGTTAAACCCTACCACCTAGTAATATAAGAAGGGAGTCATATCCCTTAGTCGCCTTTTACGACATACACGGGGAGAGATGCAGTGGGGCTATTCTTTTAAAGTACCGGCCCCACACGGTACTTTGATATATTTTGAGAGATCACAATAGATCTTCCTGGGTTGCAGTGACAACACGGCTCAGGGGCCCTAACTCTCACACTTTAAATCATAATCATAATCATAGATTTGTCAGCCTCGGTAGCTCAGTGGTGCGGTCGGTCGACTGTTGTTAAGAAACCCTGAGCGCGGTCAGTACTTGCATGGGTGACCCCGCTCGACTGTTGGAGGCTGACCGTGGTTCGGATTCCACGTAAAACTGTAACCTTCCCTTCTTACCTTACTAGGTGGTAGGGTTTGTCCCGCCCGGCTTGGCACCACCGCACTGAATGAAACGTCGGTCGAAACGGCTTTGTAAATAGTTCGTGTTTTCCGTCCAGTTCAGTGTAGCCGACATGAAATGAAGGGAAGCAATGGCGTGGCACCTAATTCACCCGGTGTTATTGGCTGACATCACGAATGTTGTAGGTGATGCAGCCATTAAAGGCGACCAATAAGGTGAATAGCATGCTCAAGTGGCAGTGGGCTGGGCACTTCAGTCGAAGAGACGATGCCCGTTGGAGTAACTGTGTCCTACACTGGCGGCCGTGGACAGGAAAACGTAGTGTGGGAAGACCACCCGCCAGGTCGGACGACGACATCAAGTACGTCGGCGGAAAGCAGTGGTTCCGTACCGCTGAAGGCCGGGAGGACTGGAGGAAAATTGGAGAGGTGTATGTCCAGCAGTGGACGCTTACACGCTGACTGACTGACTGACTGAATAAGGTGAATATACTACTTACCGATCTTTATAGTGCGTAAGCTAACTCTTGATTTATGTTTGATGTACAGGTTCCTGCCACCCTCCACCCCCCGCTGCGATGGCTCCGAAAAATTGGAATGTATGGGCCACTGAACTGAAACCAACAAATTTCTATTTAGATTTAGAATATAGAATTTTTTTTATTGTACATCATTCATTATCATTATACAACCACGCTGCATCTCGATGATTGGGGTAATAAATAGAGTAATCGGTGTTGTGCTGCAAGAGCTCGGACGAATTACCGCACAATACCGACCATCACGTTAAGCAAAGCATTAGAACAAGATTTTTTTTTATGTTATCTGATATGGGTGGCTGAGTGCATGCTCCGACCAGCCAATATCACCTCCGAGAAGGTAGGTGCCATACCGGAGACTTCCCTGGATTGCTGGCTATACTGGACTAGAGGAGAACACAACCGAGGCTGCTATGCGGCCATCTTACATCCAGTACGGTGGTACCAACCCAGTCGGCTACAATTTGAGCCTACCACCTATTAAGGGGCAAGGGAAGGGACCTACAGTTTACACCGATTCCGAACGGTAAAGCAGAAGGTGTAGGTATGCACGTAAATTTTTTCGTCAGAAAAAACTCATTGGTACACGGCGACGCGATTCAAACCGCGGACCTCTCCCATGAGAAGCCGATGCCCAAACCACTCGGACACCCGCCGCTTATGAACTAAGATAACTATCAAGCAGAAAGTAAGGCACGAAGACCCACCTGCTGCATGGACTTCGGTGTAAGTACATAACAATAGGTGTACAATAAGAAAACATAAAGAAAAACATACAGAACAATATAAAAACATAACACTACAGAGAAAAATAAAAATAAAATAATAAGAATAAATATTATACAATAAATGATAATTCCGACATCCAATTAAAAATGGGCTGGACTTAAATACAGCGCTGAGTCTAGTGAAATCTTCACTAGATTCAGCATAGCCTGTGTCCCAGTCCTTTTTTTTCCTATTCTGTAATTGTTCAAATGTGTGTTTTAATTATTAATTTCCTTTTTGTTATTTCTTGACTGTTTAAATTTGTGTTAATATGTAATAATGTAATGCTGTAGGGGGAAAAAATAATTTCTTATTTCTTAACTGTATGCACAAATTAACCCCTCGTGAGCGCCACGTCTAAAACGCAAAATGTAAGCAGCAAAATTTCTGAATCACATAATGCCTGAGCAAAAATAAAAAAATAAACATGTTTCTGGTATCATAATCCACCTTAATTTTATGTATGTAATAAATGGATATTTATTTATTTTTTTATTTAGAGTGACTTTATTTATTGCACAATATGAAATTAACAAATAACTACTAAGACTAATAATAAACTAACCTAAACAACATAAAAAATTTCACACAAATTTTGGTCACTCTCTCCTCGTAGGGTACCCAAAACGCTCGCAGCATTCCCGCGCTGGATAGCGATTGCTATCCGCTGTTTAAGGTATTGCCCTGCCTTAAGATTGCCTGACAGGTCAATTAATTTTTGGCTTAAAACGGAGGTTAGTGACTTTTTTTTTATTTTATTTAATTTTGTAATATTTTATTTATTTATTTAATTATTTTTTAGGATATCGGCCAAAATAACACATATTTTGTGAAACTTTCAAACGGCTACGCATCACGTTTCAAAAGATACACAGCCCTCAGACGGACGGACAGACAGACAGACAGACGGCGTATGTTTAGGGTTAGGGAAGCCTAAAAATTATATGCAGTTGTTTATTCACCATAATTTAAAAACACCAGTTGCTGCTGGAATGTCTTGCTGTACTTGAACAGAAGCGGTATTAGCACCAGATGAAGTGAGGCCAATATCACAGTGAGCGGTACTCCGAGAACTACGCCTCTGAAAAAAAGAAATTATTATAAATTTACTTTGTAATGTATAATTTACTTAAATGGTTCAAAACAGAGACGCAGATCTCCATCATAAGGGCAGTTTCAACGTGAATCCGGGGCACACATAGAAAAATAAACACGGTCTGTATCCATGGTCAGACTGGATAGTTAGATTTTTTTTTCTTTTTTTTATGGAAACTGATACGGTTGGCTACATCACCAGTTTTCCATTCAGTTCAGTTGGCTACACTGAACTGAATGGAAAACACAAATTATTTACATAGCCGTTTCGACCGACCTTTCATTCAGTGCGGTGGTACCAACCCAGTCGGCTACAATTTGAGCCTACCACCTAGTAAGAGGCAAGGGAAGGGACCTACAGTTTTACACTGGTTCCGAACGGTGAAGCAGCAGGTGTAGGTATGCACATACATTTTTTCGTCAGAAAAAACTAATTGGTACACCCCGACGGGATTCGAACCTCGGACCTCTCGCATGAGAAGCCGGTACCCAAACCACTCGGCCACCCGCCACTTACCCCGACCTTTCATTCAGTGCGGTGGTACCAACCCGGGCGGGTTAAACCCTAATATAAGAAGGGAGTCATACATATCCCTTAGTCGCCTTTTACGACATACACGGGGAGAGATGTAGTGGGGCTATTATTTTAAAGTACCGGCCCCACGCGGTGATTGATCTGGCCATGAACACAAAATGGTTTCCATGGTCAGACTAGTCAATCTGACCACGGACGGATCATAATAGATGGGTGAGGCTAGAAGACGGCGCCGGCTTATTTTCTACCGCAGAATAAGACTTGAAAACTGAAGAAGAATTGAAGACATCAGGTGACAAAGGTGCTTTGTAACAAAAACAAAAAGCTGAGAAAAATGAGGTCAAAGTTGATGGCTCAACTTTTTTAATTTAGGACTTTTGAATTGATTTTTTTCTATTCCTGATAACTAACTGACTAAGTTTACTTTGTATATACATGAAAAGCGTACAAAACCATGCATTATGTTTTTTTTTTTTTGCTTTGTGGATGAAGGTGTTCTGTTCCACATAGCTCCTTCATCGTGAACAAAAAATTCAATTTATGAGATGATCTTTGGATAAAATCAAACTGGAATAAGGTGTTATATGTACATGACTCCTTCTTCCACGGAAAACCCTACAATTTCGTGTACATAACACCTTCACCACTTGAATAACTCCTATTTCCGTCGTATTTCGGATTTTCTGTCAGTGCCACTTGATTACACGGCACATAACACCTTCATTTACGGTAAAAAATGCATTTCTAAAAAAATTTTACATAGTACCTTCGTCCACTCACGTCTTCAATTATAATGATTACACTCAAAATAGTGTAAGCAACGATCATGTAGCTATTTAGGATAGTTCTGCACATTGATTTTATAGGGGGAGTCAGATGTACCGTCAGCGATGTTTTAAAGGTAACATGAAATTAGTCTTCAATTATGTCCTAAGATGGCGCCAGGAGTATCGAATTTGAATTAAATAATTATTATATTTTTAAATCTGCTAATTATAGAACGATGCTAAGTGGGAACAGCATAGTTAAATTTAAAGATTATTTTATATTAAGTAGAAATTTCAAAATAGTGTATTTTAAGGTTTTCATAATTTTTCCAATAAATATTTTCATGTTTTGTCAGTCAGTGAGCTTGGCGGATAAAATGTATAATTTCGCCGCTTCTGCATCATAGATGTCAGACCAAAGTTAAGTTGTCCTATTTGTCTATAGATGGCATGCCTATTTCTTATTATATTGAATAGTTGCCAAATACCCACAAACCAAACCTGCGTGCAATTCAAATACGCGCGTGCGGTTAGGATAAAGTGGAGATACCTTCTTTAAAATTATATTTTTTTACCTCACCACCTTTGAAAACGGAAACAAACACGGTGGATTCCCAAAAGAATTATTTTATAATAATATATTTTTATTGTTTTAATATATTAGATGGAAATTTGAAAAGCTAGAATAAATTCAACAAAATACCAGAACCCCTAAACATTATTTTTATTTATAGATTTCTTTTTGTGTTTTCTTTGTTTTTGACGTGAATTTGATGAAACGTCTTTAGCCTGCTGCCGAATGTATTTTACAAAAAGTTGCGTCACGAAAATTATTTGGTTTCATAAGGGGCACTATCACTTGAGGCACTGCCATAGGCCCCGCTTAGTGTTCCTTATGAAACCAAATCACGAAAATTATGTACTTTTGGCGACTTAGATCTCAAAAACTATAACAGTTATAGGAAGGTGAGGCATATCGTCCTAAAGGTAGTTCTTCCGACTTGCTAGGACGACATACCCGAGAGTCGCATATCAAGCCCTTCTATTTATGGCACTTAGAAAAAAGGCTTCGAAAATCAATAAATGCTTATAACTCCTGAACTACTGGTCAGATCGACTTGCAATTTGTTTCTTTTCGTAGAAAAAAAATGCTATTTTTGAAATAGTTGTTTTTTTTCAAAATCGGTTCAGCCGTTTCAGAATAAAAAAGGAAAAAGGAAAGAAGGCATATCTCGGAAACTACTGATCCACGACTACTCATCCGCTGCAGGAAATGATAGGCCTCGATAGGATTTATTTTTTAAGGGAAGCACTGACGTGCCACCAAGTTCACCCGGTGTTATGGGCTGACATCATGGATGTTGTAGGTGATGTAGCCAACCGTGTCAGTTTCAATAAAAAAAAAAATCAGTCGAATTCTCAACTTCGAAATTTTGGACGATCACAATACTTCCTTTCTCCTTACAGTCGCTCGAAAGTAAAAAGCCACCTCCATAGTTTTTAACCGTTGCGGCAATTTATCGATCGACGCGCGACGTTCGCTTGTTTTGGAACACGCAAATGTTTGCGTGGAGCGTGCAGGCAAGCGATACGGGTTACTGCGCGTGGAAAAAGGATGACACAATATCGCTGCGATCTCTTGAGACGGTCGGTTCTGTATTCACGCGATACGCACACTACCATAATCGCGGTGTCTCGTTTTAGTAATAGTTGAAGTATGAAGTACGGAGTCCAGGCACCGAATTAAAAAAAGTTGAGTCCAGATTTTTTCCATCTATGATGCTGCTGGTGGTGTTATACCCTTCGATCATAAAAAATATTAAGATTCCGCATGTCAGGGCGATTCGTGCCCCACCAAAAATACGTGCAATTCAAATATTACGTGCATCGCCCGCTCATTCTGCCATCGACCGCCAGCGCGAGAGCACTTGCTTCAGCGTCTTCAATATTACACAAATGCCGGCTTCAGGCCTCTGCGTAGTATACGAGAGCATCTGGCATTATATTTCAAGAGTGAAAATCCCTTCAAATACAATGTTTTATAAGAAAAAGTAAAAATTTTCACTTCATACATTTAATGTGTTTGGATTAAGTGGAGATGGCTTCTTTAAAATTAAATTTTTTTACGTCACCACCTTTGAAAACGGTAACACTGGATTCCCAAAAGAATTCTTTTTTATTATATATATTTTACTATATTAGATGGCAATTTTAAAAGCTACAATAAAATCAACAAAATACCAGAACCCTTACATGATTTTTATTTACAGATTTTTGCTTGTGTTTTCTTTGTGTTTTTTTTTATTGAAAGCGCGACCTGTGGCGCCGAGGCACCCATGAGATGTCAAAGGACGCCCATGGACATTTGGTCGTATGCGGGGGTTGCGAATGCCATGCCGGCCCGACAGGTGCCTGTTCATGCCCCTCTTGAAGGACCCGAGACTGTACTTGGGAGGAAATATATAGACAGGAGAGCGTCCCAGAGTTTACCGGTTCTATAGAGGAAAAATCTGCAGAAGAGGTTGGTACGCATCCACGGTAAGTCCAGCGTGTGGGAATGCAATCCTTTTTAACAAATTCCTCTTTTCAAACAATTTCCCTTTTAAAAGCTGATATTTGGCAGAGCCATCCCACAGGTGCAAGCAGTACTCCAAGCATGACCTGATCTGCGATTTGTGCAAAAGGACTTAGGTGCACAAGAAATTTACGTGTTTCTTTCTTGGTTGGTTCTTGTTTGATTCTTACAGATTTTGAATAACATATTTATTTGCTTTATGAAACGTATATGACAAGTGGTTCAAAAAAGTTAACATCAAAGGGAGGAATACGAAAATATTAAAACTGGTCTCGTTTAAATAGTTAGTGAGAAATTATTATTTAGGTTGACTGCAAAATTAAGTTTGTTTGTAATATATTTATGTATCAAAAAGGTGATGAGTGGAGGTGAGAAATGTTTTTCTTTTTATAACCAGTTTGGTGGTTCAAAAAAAATTATCAAGGTTAATTTATAGAAGATGCGTCACTACGCTCCGCATCTTCTATAAATTAACCGTAACCTAATAGGGACCATGTCGAGGCAGCCCGTGTCGTTTGTGCATACATGTCTATTCAAAATCAATGTTTTTGTAGTTAAAAAAAGTAAAGTTTTAATTTTGCATGAAAGATTAAAAATTAAAAGTTGTATGGAAACCTGTTTCTTCTTTTAAGTAAACTAAATAAACTACGCGTCCGGCAAAACATTATTTCACTAAAATTTATTTTTTAACTTCAGTCTACACAATAAGCTTACTAGCAATTTGCTAGCAAACTTCCCCACTTCAAAGCCACGCCCCCGTCGTATTTGTGCGGAACCCTCGGTTTGTGGGTTGGTCAACTTGGTCTGTGTTTTTAATGTTAGTAACATATTGGCTTTATTTCTAGTAGACACTTCACACTATTAAAGCTAAAATTTTGATATTCCTGTCATTATTGTCATTTTGAGAAAGAAAGACAGGAGATGAACGAATGATTTAATAATCTTAATTTAAGCACGTCTGTCAAATTTTAGGTGATTTTAGTTGCAAGTGATATAAGACACGTCTAAAGTCGACATAAATTGACAAATGCGTTTGAAATTTTTATAAAATAATTCACTCATCATCCATAGGTTTTCTTTCACAAATAAATGTAAATCGTAAAACTGTAGGTCCCTTCCCTCCTAATCTTACTTGGTGGTAGGGTCTAACCCGCCCGGGTTGGTACCACCGCACTGAATGAAACGTCGGTTGAAACGGCTATGTAAATAGTTTGTGTTTTCCGACCAGTTCAGTGTAGCCGGCACGATCGAAGGGGAAAGCACTGACATGGCACCTAGTTCACCCGGTGTTATGGGCTGACCTCACGGACGTTGTAGGTGATGTAGCCAACCGTGTCAGTTTCCATAAAAAAAAAATAAACGAAAAAAATTGCAATAAATGTTTTTAATAAATAATTTAATAATAAGAAGTAAAAAGCCACCTCCATAGTTTTGAGCCGTTGAAGCAAGCGGCAATTTATCGATCGACTACGTGCGACATTCGCTTGTTTTGGAACACGTAAATGTTTGCGTGGAGCGTGCAGGCAAGCGATACGGGATTACTGCGCGTGGAAAAAGGATGACACAATATCACTGCGATCTCTTGAGATGGTCGGTCCTGTATTACGCGATACGCACACTACCTTAACCACGGTGTCTCGTTTTAGTAATAATTGAAGTATGAAGTGCGGAGTCCAGAACTATTTTTTCTGTCTACGGTTATACCAAAGAGATTAAAAAGGGTGGGTTTAATGTCTTTGTGTTATACCAAAGAGATTAAAAGAGGGTGGGTTTAATGTATTTGTGTTATACTTTACAGAATATATAAGTCAATGATATTTTATATAAAATTGTAGATTTTACCGACGACGACGAATAAAATAAAAAAATAGTAAATCTGATTTAAATGCAAAATTGATAATAAACCATCGCTTCTCTTATATTCTCTATCTTTTTCTCCCTTCCTTCCTCGCCCATCTCTCACTCACCTCTCTCCCTGTCTTCTCTCCTCGATCCCGCCTTCCTCCCCTCCTTCCCCTCACCCTTCACGGACCCCTCTTTGCCACCTTCCCTTTCGCCCATTCCCTCCCTCTCTCCCTACTTCCCTTCCTCCCCTCATGCCGCCCCTCCTTCCCATCACCCTCGCATTCACCGCTCGCATTCCATTCCTCCCCTACTACCCCTCATCCTGTCCGCAACCCCCTCTTACCCCGCCCCTTCTCCCTTCCAACCTCTCACTCCCTCCATATCCATTCCTCCTCGTTCCCTCTACTACCTCCCTCCCCCACACCTACCCTCATTCACTAACCCTTCCTCCCTCCATACCTCTCCTCCTCTTCTTCTTTTTTTTATGGAAACTGACATGGTTGGATACATCACCTACAACATCCGTGATGTCGGACATGTCGTGCCGGCTATACTGAACTGGACGGAAAAAAACGAAAAAAATAACTATTTACATAGCCGTTTCGAAATACGTTTTATTCAGTGCGGTGGTACCAACCCTAGTAAGGTAAGAAGGGAAGGGTGCTACAGTTTTACGTGGAATCCGAACCACGGTCAGCCTACAATGGTCGAGCGGTCACCCATCCAAGTGTTGACCGCGCCCAGTGTTGCCTGCACCACTGAGCTACCGAGGCTAACAAACGTACCTCCCACCCACTCCCCCCTCTTTTCTCTCCCACTTCCTCTTCCTGACCATTTTTCATTATTTCTTACCAAAAGCAGTATCTATTGAGTAATCTGTACCAAAAGCCTAGATATTAAATTTTCATATCCTTACCTTGAGAAATCATGGATTCCCCATACAAAAACTTTCACCCCTATTTCACCCCTTATTTTTAGGTTTCAGTATCCCTGTACGGAAGCCTATTACTAAGCCTCCGAAGTCTGTCTGTCCGTCCGTCCGTCCGTCTGTCTGTCCGAGGGCTGTATCTCTTGAACCGTAATAGGTAGCCCGTTGAAATTTTCACAGAATATGTGTTACTATGGCGGATATAACAACAAATAAGCGGAGCTAGGTACAACCAAAGAGTTTGTAAACTCTTTGGACCGGAGTAAAACCGCAAACAGGAAATTACAATCTTACACGTTCAACGCCACATGAAAAATCCAGTATTTCCGTTTGGGCCACGGGGCTCACCGCTCACCGGTGAGCCTTTCCTTACTGAACCATTCAGGTCATGGGGGTCACCGGTGAGCCGCGTGAGAGGTCCTACGTAAACGCTTCCTACAAGCCACAGAGCGCAGCTACAAAGCCAATATGGAAGTGAGCCGCATGGCCTTGTAGTCGAAGCGGACGGCGTGGTTTTCAAATCCAATAGAAACTTGTAGTTTTTTATTAAGTTAATTGTAACGATGCTAGGGCTGCTCTTAACGATAAGGTAGAAAATTATATTTTTATTAATAGAATTAATAAAACCAGAAAATAATAAGAAAATATTCGTCAAAATAAAAATGAACATAACATTTTCTTCATTACCAAATAAGAAGACATTATTTATTACGAAAATAATTTATGAAATTGAACAAAAGAAAATATTTATGAAATTGAACAATCACAACATTATGTTATGACACTTCATTATTTAAAATAATCAATCATCTTAACCCTTTGGCTCTTAACCATAAACAATAAAGAATTATCCGTGAGTCTTGTTAAAACAAGGCAAACAAAGGAATGGTTTAGTTGGGCTGCTTTGGCAATAAGTGGATACTTTTTTCGACTTGGTTTTAGCCTGTTTGCTACCCATTATTGGTACGTTCTTTGCATAACATTGGTGACATGTTCTTCTCACTTTTCTGGCCAATCCCTCTTTCCTTTCCAGAGTGTGTTTCATTCTCTTCCGTCTTTCTATACGCATTTCATCGTCGCTATCCTCACTCTCCGACAAAAGAATTCGACAGCATCTTCTTTTCGTTGGTTGAACTACGTCTTCATAGAATCTATTCCGAAACTACGGTTCAGAAGATCTATCTCGATGTTTTCTAACTGCGTTAGCGCTTCTTGTGTTAACTCGAAATCTTCAAAATAATCCATTTTTGGCGAGAAAAGCGTAAAACATCCTCAATTGTCGACGCAGCCGGACCGGGATTGATCGCTGCGTCCGCGGCGAGCGCGCAACGGGTGGGCCGCGGCGTGACCCCGCGGCCCCAGCCAACAGAAAAATACAAATCCTTCATAGGAGGCCACACGATCCACCCGTGAGCCTTTTGCTATATCTCGAAAATTAGACGGTAAATGTCGCAAATTTTTATTTTCCTTACAAATTACCGCATTTTATAAACTTTGTGATGAAAATCTCAAGTTGATGAAAATTACGGATATAATGAGTTTGGCTTGGCCCGAACGGAAAAGTACGCTAGGCCCACCGGTGGGTCGTATGGCGTTCAACGTGTTAATTGTGGGCTGATTTTGAAAATTCTTTTTTTGTTTGGTAGGTCATACTTCAGAGGTGCTCCCATTGAAATTTTATCGAAATTGATTCAGCGGTTTATGAAAAATCAACAAAATACTATTGGTGTGTGGTTACCTTCAGCAAAACTTTTGTGATGTGGACTTTTTCAGCAATTTGCAGTTTGACACATGGCGAATAATTCTGTACCACTTCAAACGGATTTCGATTATTCGATTTCGATTATGGTTTTTTATTAAATATTACTAAAAAGAATGAAATAAAAACTGTTTTAAAAATATAAAACCGACTTAAAAAAAAAATAAACTAGAACTAAAAAGTATTAAATACGTACCTAATATTTTGAAATTTTCTCTGTCATTGTATTGAAATACATGAATCGATATTGTCATTCATATTCGGACCCTTGTTTCATGAATATTCTAAATTTGAAATCTTTTCCGACCGGCCAGATGCGCTTAATTTATACGAGTACGAGTACCATCGAGCTGGTCTGATGATGGAGACGGAAGGTGGCCATAGGAACTCCTAAACTACACATGATAAACCCATCGTGTTTGGGCTCGTTGAATTTGTCTTCACGAGCAATTTACTTTAGACCTAGGAGATTCTCAATTCGACGGTATGTTTTCTTTTTTTGGATGTTTGTTACGCGATTACTCCGTCAATTATTGTGGGCCGATTTTGAAAATTCTTTTTTTTTGTTTGAAAGGGGATAACCATGAGGTGGTTCCATTTTAATTTGGTCGAGATCAGATTGGAAAGCGAGGCGGAATCGCGAGGCCGAAGGTCGAGCGATTCCGCCGAGTACATTAATAGCAAAAAATTTAAAAAAAAACTGTGAAATAAAAAACTATTTAAAAAAATATATAAAAAAGGCCTTCAAAAATGTATGAAATTAAAAAAAATCGAACCCTAGAGTAGTTGAAGGCGGTGCTAAAGCAAGCAAAAATGATACATGAAAGAAAACATGCGCGGATGATATCCTTTGTGATTTGTGTAGCCTTCTTTAGCACCGCCTTCAACTCTAGGGTTCGATTTTTTTAATTTCATAAATTTTTTAAGGCAGTTTTCATATTTTTTTTTACATACAATGCTGACATTATTAGAATGAAGAGTGACGAGTATTTGTTTAACTGTTCAACTAAATAAATACGTTCTATCCACAGAGCACGGAATACCCCCGCGCGCGCGCGGGGGTATTCCGTGCTCTGTGGATCTATCTATTAAAAGCGCACAAACAGGAAATTACAATCATAATAATATTTTGTTCCGTATACCAAATTATTTTCAAAACATTTTTTTATTTTATTTAATTTGATAAGAAGTTTTAGTTTTATTGTAAATTGTCATAATTTTATTATTCAAATATAATTAAAAATTTTGGAATTTACATAAATAATGTTCTTTATAAATATAAATGAAAGCGCCATCTTTTGTCTAGTAGCAGTAATTCTACAGCCTAGTGACAATTAAAGGTACCTACATACATGTTGTATTTCAACTAGATAGCGCCCTTAGTATAGAAGTATTAACAAACATTAACGCCACCTGTTTGTTTTACGACAACATCAAGAAAAATTATTAACGCCCTCTGTTGGTTTTACGATTTACAACGTTACCAAATTTTTTATATGGAGTGGTCTATCTGTCCCGACAGGGTTATAAAATCAATGGTTCTGCATAATATATAGGTAATAATTTACTTTTGATGGTACTTTTTCTTCCGTAAGTATGTGGTAAAGGCAGCCTCGTGCCATTTTAAGCGAACAAATATTTGCTAAATATAACAAGTGTATCCATGACGGATCCAAGTGTTCAATCCCAATCAATTTTTTTTTTTTTTTTATGGAACCTGACACGGTTGGCTACATCACCTACAACATCCGTGATGTCAGCCCATAACACAGGGTGAACTAGGTGCCATGTCAGTGCTTCCCTTCATTTCATGTCGGCTATACTAAACTGGACGGAAAACACGAACTATTTACATAGCCGTTTCGACCGACTTTTCTTTCAGTGCGGTGGTACCAACCCGGCCGGGATAAACCCTACCACCTAGTAAGGTAAGAAGGGAAGGGACCTACAGTTTAACGTGGAATCCGAACCACGGTCAGCCTCCAACGGTCGAGCGGTCACCCATCCAATCACTGACCGCGCTCAGCGTTGCTTACTAACAGTTGACTAACCAACCGCGCCACTGAGCTACCGAGGCTGACGAATTTTCTTATCCCTTAGTCGACTTTTACGACATGCGACGGGGAGAGATGCAGTGGGGCTATTCTTTTTAAGTACCGACCCCACACTGTACACTTTTACGACATGCGACGGGGAGAGATGCAGTGGGGCTATTCTTTTTAAGTACCGACCCCGCACGGTACAAATCAAATGCAAATCACTGTTTGATTGAAGGGACGGGACTTCATAAACTTCATAAACCTCTCACAAAATGTAGAGGTTTGGTAGTGCGAGTGAGATAGAACAATGCCCGCCATTATTTGTGTGCTTTAAGTGGCGGGTGGCCGAGTGGTTTGGGTACCGGCTTCTCATGCGAGAGGTCCGAGGTTCGAATCCCGTCGGGGTGTACCAATTAGTTTTTTCTAACGAAAAAATGTACGTGCATACCTACACCTGCTGCTTCACCGTTCGGAACCGGTGTAAAACTGTAGGTCCCTTCCCTTGCCCCTTACTAGGTGGTAGGCTCAAATTGTAGCCGACTGGGTTGGTACCACCGTACTGGATGTAAGATGGCCGCATAGCAGCCTCGGTTGTGTTCTCCTCTAGTCCAGTATAGCCAGCAATGCAGGGAAGTCTCCGGTATGACACCTACCTACTCGGAGGTGATATTGGCTGGTCGGAGCATGCGCTTTGGCTCCTCCGTCTCAGCCACCCGTACCGGATTACATAAAAAAAAAAAATTGGTTGTCTGTAAAGTCGGTTTACGGATGATAGTTTTACGTGATGGATGACGTGGAATAATCGTATTACATAGAGCAAAGATCAGTAATTATATTTCCAGTAGAAAGATTAATAAATCTTGTGACTGGCCATCAATAAACTTCTGTTGTCTGATCTTGACAGTTTTAATTCTTAAGACATTTCCATTCTAACTTTGACTATACCGATTGTGCCTCTCTATCGCTTGTTACGCGCTCTCGCTTGCACACACAGGCTCAGATGGAACGTGATACTTTTTCGTGTGTGCAGCCGGTGTTAATCAATTTATAAGACGTGACGTCATCACGTCAAAAAATAAAAAATAAATTTTTCTTCTGATATGGCGCGACACCAGTCTGACTTCGTCATAGTCATGTCATAGTATGACATATCGTATCATCCTTGACAGCTAAGTGTCGTCGCCCGCCCGCTCGCGTCCGCGAATGGTGTGCGAATTGACGATTTTTCGACACTACACTATTCATTAATCGCTAAATAATCGTACTAATAATCGACAATTTTAAATAATACCTATGGATACATATTTACCTAAACTTGAGAGGTTGGATAAGTATGGAAAGACACCAAGTCAATTTTTTCCCGGCATTGCCATATTTTAATTGTAACTGCATATTTTTGTGTTAAGTAACATTTTAACATTATTATTACATATATTATTTATTATTTTCTTACATTAGTATTTGATTCACGTATGACATATACAAATTATGTTGGTGCTTCACTAAAACTGATATACTTACATAATAATAAAAACTGCTAATTATGTATAGGTTCCTTAATTATGTAAAAGGTGGGCCAAAATGATTTTTGGAATTTCAATCCCGAAAAGTAACTATATTCTTAGTGACGCATTCGCATAAATATTCTCTCGAACGAAGTCGGGAGTGAACGCTAGTAAGATAAAAGCGTATTAAGAACATTTATTTTGAATATATCTACTAAGTTTTATAGTATATAAGGTTGAACCGTATATAAGGGATTGTCGGGGAACCTTAAAGGTTCCCCGACAATCCCGGGAATTATTTCATTAAATAATTTTTTCAAATAAGCCACTTCCATATTATTTAGCTTAGTCATAAATATGTACAATTATCCTATCTCTACTGGTAATCGACGATTAACGTAATCGTAATTGTTGCATCCCTACGTAATAATTAATACGCAGGAGGTGATAAGTGCTAAAAGTGTAAACGGATTTAAAAATCAGTTAGATAAGATCACTTTTTGTCAGCCTCGGTAGCTCAGTGGTGCGGTCGGTCGACTGTCGATCGGATCATAAGCACACCTGGGCGCGGTCAGTGGATGGATTCCACATAAAACTGTAGGTCCCTTCCCTTCTTACCATGTACCGTGTGGGGTCGGTAATTAAAAAGAATAGCCCCACTGCATCTCTCCCCGTCGCATGTCGTAAAAGTCGACTAAGGGATAGGGGTTTAGCAAGAAGGTCTCCAACCAAGCGGGATTAGTTTGCAGGCCTAGAGCCAACCCCAAACCAAAACAACAACAACAACAACAACAACAACAACCCTTCTTACCTTACTAGGTGGTAGGGTTAAACCAGCCCGGGTTGGTACCACCGCACTGAATGAAAGGTCGGGTTGAAATGGCTACTTAAATAGTTCGTGTTTTCTGTCCAGTTCAGTGTAGCCGGCACGAGCGAAAGGAAGCACTGACATGGCACCTAGTTCACCAAGGTGTTATGGGCTGACATCACGGTTGTACTAGGTGATGTAGCCAACAGGTTCAGTTTCCATAGAAAAAAAAAGATAAACACCTAAAAAGAAAAAAAAAGATAAACACCTAAAAAGAAAAAAAAAGAATTTATACCTAGAATGTAAATAGCTACAAACAACATCATTATAATATTAACAAGCTGTGCCCGCGGCTCCGCCCGCTCTCATATTTCACTTCACTGCTAACCTCATAAGCCATTTAGCGTGATAGTAAGTAGCCTATAGTTGATGGGAAGAATCACGCTATCCGTAGAATTTTGTTTTATTAAAATCGGTTCAGTGGTTCTCTAGTTATAAGCGGACAGACAGACACTCAGACAGACAGAAAGCAGACGTTGGATTTTATTATAGGTAAGGACAAGTGCACACTCTGGGGATAAACAAGTTAAGTGTACACATCAGCTTCAAGCAGTTAGTGCTATAAATAATAATTGTATTGTATTGTTTATTGATCATTCATATGGCAGTTCGAGTGCACTAGAACTTATCACAATTTTTTCTATCCAGTTCGATTACACCCACGAAGAAGAACCAGCAAGAAACTTCGCAGGGTATATATTATTTTTCATACATATTATTACAAGTATTTTAGTGACTAGTGTCTGTCTATGTGGTGTCTGTAGAATGGATGATAGGAGGGAGACCAATGAAAGAAATCTATGGAGCGAATGTTAGTGGAAGAGTCGGGATGGGTCGCCCTAGACGCACGTACCTGGACCAGATCGGGCATGTGCTCGAAAAGGGTCAGGTGCGTAGTACCCGTAACCACAGCATATATATGGCTAAAGCAGTATGGAAACTAGGCCTATTTGTTAAAATAAGTACCTACGCTCCATTGGAGCGTTAGGGATGTCAATAAATTTTTTTTGTAAAATTGTAAAATTATTATTTATTAAAACATTTATTTAGGTTCTTTAATGTAATGATCAAATAATCAATATAATCAATCATCAATAATAAGTTCAAAACGTGGTTGCTATAAATATGAATTGATATAACTTTTCTCGACTTTTGTCAACTTTTATTAACTTTTGTAAATTGTTTACAACTTTTGTCAGCTCTTGTCAACCATTGTAAATGTTTGTCAACTTTTCTCATCTTTTGCCAATTTCAGTCATCTTTTGTCAACTTTTATCGACTGTTGTCAAGTCTTGTCAATGTTTGTCAACCTTGGTAAACTTTTATCAGCTTTCGTCAACATTTGTCAACTTTTGTCATCTTTTGTCAACTTTCATCGACTGTTGTCAACTCTTGTCAATGTTTGTCAACCTTGGTCAACTTTTGTCAACTTTCGTCAACATTTGTCATCTTTTGTCATCTTTTGTCAACTTTTATCGACTGTTGTCAACTCTTGACAATCTTTGTCAACTTTCGTCAACATTTGTCGATTTTTGTCATCTTTTGTCAACGTTTGTCAACTTTTGTCTATTTTTCTCGATTTTTGTGAAATTATAGCCACTTTCGTCATCTTTTATCAACTTTTCTCATCTTTTGCCAACTTCTGTCAACTTATGTCAACTTTTATCGACTGTTGTCAACTCTTGTCAAGTTTTGTAAACTTTTGAGAACTTTTATCAACTCTCGGTAACTTATGTCAACTCTTGTCAACTTTTGTCAACATTTGTCAACTTTTGTCAACTTTCGTCAACTTTTGTCAACTTTCGTCAACGTTTGTCTACTTTTATGGCTTTTGTCGACTTTTGTTAACTTATAGCCACTTTCGTCATCTTTTGTCAATTTTTGCCAACTTCTATCAGCTTTTGTAAAATATTAACGACTGTTGTCAACTTTCGGAAATTTTTGAAAACTTTTGCCAACTTCTGTCACTTTTATGAACTTAGGCCAGCTTCCGTCAACTTTTGTCAACTTTCGTCATCTTTTGTCAACTTTTACTAACTTCTGTCAACTTTTAACCACTATTGTCGACTTTTGCCAACTTTTTTGCTTTCGTGAACTTTTGTCAACTCTTGTCAACTTTCGTCAACTATTGTTAATTAATGTCAACTAAGTATTGTCAACTTTCTTCATATTTTTGTCAACGTTTGTCAACTTATGTCAGCTGTTTGTCAACTTTTTCCATATTTTGTCCCGTTTGTCAACTTTCGTTAACTCTTGTCAACTTTAGTCAACTTATGTAAACTTTTGTCAACTTTTGTCAACTCCTTGTTAACGAGAGCTGACAAAAGTTCATAAAAGTGACAAAAGTTGACAACAGTGGTTAAAATATGATAAAAGCTGACAAAAGCTGAGAGAAGTTGGCAAAAGTTGACAAAAGATGACGAAAGTGGCTATAAGTTCACAAAAGTCGACAAACGTTGACAAAAGATGAGAAAATGTTGACGAAAGTTGACTAAGGTGACAAACAACAACAAGAGTTGACAACAGTCGATAAAAGTTGACAAAGATGACAAATGTTGACGAAAGTTGACAAAAGTTGACCAAGGTTAGGTTGACATTGACACGAGTTGACAACAGTCGATAAAAGTTGACACAGGTCGATAAAAGTTGACAAAAGATGACAAAAGTAGACAAAAGCCGACAAAGGTTAACAAACATTGACAAGAGTTGACAACAGTCGATAAAAGTTGACAAAAGATGACAAAAGTTGACAAATGTTGACGAAACTTGACAAAAGTTGACCAAGGTTGACAAACATTGACAAGAGTTGACAACAGTCGATAAAAGTTGACAAAAGATGACAAAAGTTGACAAATATTGACGAAAGTTGACCAAGGTTGACAAACATTGACAAGAGTTGACAACAGTCGATAAAAGTTGACAAAAGATGACAAAAGTTGACAAATGTTGACGAAAGTTGACAAAAGTTGATCAAGGTTGATAAACATTGACAATAGTTGACAACAGTCGATAAAAGTTGACAAAAGATGACAACAGTTGACAAATATTGACGAAAGTTGACAAAAGTTGACCAAGGTTGACAAAAGTTGACCAAGGTTGACAAACATTGACAAGAGTTGACAACAGTCGATAAAAGTTGACAAAAGGTGACAGAAGTTGGGAAAAGATAAGAAAAGTTGACAAAAGTTGACAAGAGTTGACATAAGTTACCGACAGTTGACAAAAGTTCTCAAAAGTTTACAAACTTGACAAGAGTTGACAACAATCGATAAAAGTTGACAAAAGGTGACAGAAGTTGGCAAAAGATAAGAAAAGTTGACAAAAGTTGACAAGAGTTGACATAAGTTACCGAGAGTTGACAAAAGTTCTCAAAAGTTTACAAAACTTGACAAGAGTTGACAACAGTCGATAAAAGTTGACAAAAGGTGACAGAAGTTGGCAAAAGATGAGAAAAGTTGACAAAAGTTGACAAGAGTTGACATAAGTTCTCAAAAGTTTACAAAACTTGACAAGAGTTGACAACAGTCGATAAAAGTTGACAAAATGTGACAGAAGTTGGCAAAAGATAAGAAAGTTGACAAGAGTTGACATAAGTTACCGAGAGTTGACAAAAGTTCTCAAAAGTTTACAAAACTTGACAAGAGTTGACAACAGTCGATAAAAGTTGACAAAATGTGACAGAAGTTGGCAAAAGATAAGAAAGTTGACAAGAGTTGACAACAGTCGATAAAAGTTGACAAAATGTGACAGAAGTTGGCAAAAGATGAGAAAAGTTGACAAAAGTTGTCAACATTTGTCAAAAGTTAATATAAAGTGACAACAGTCGAAAAACCTTTGTAAACATTTTCTTGCATTCTAAAAGATCGCGGACTGTCCGTGGCGCATGCAACAAAGACAAACACGACCACTCGGACGCGGCACCCGCGACTGATTGTTTGCGACATTCGCTTCGGGGCCTTGTTGAGGTGTGCGTGTGTGTGAGTGCGTCGTTTCGATCGTTTTGTACGTAGTTTCCATACTGCTTTAGCCATATATATGCTGTGCCGTAACCGACGAGCATGTATGAAGAACATTATGAGAGTGGAAGAGGCGGCAAGTGTGCCAGGATCGTGGCGCGTGGGGGTTGGGTTGGGTTGGGTCCGTTGTCTTTGCCTGCCCCACTGGGAGGCAGGCAAGCGTTACGTTATGTATGTGTATGTATGTATGAACTTACAGCACAACACCGATTACTTTGCTTACCCTGATTGTCGGGATACAAAAGCGTGAGTTATGTATGTATGTATGTTTAGTGACTAGCCACATAATACCATCGCTTACAGTCTAATAAATAATGATAACAAAGAAATGTGTAAATAAAGGATGATAATAATAGCGAAGAGCCTCGACGACCACCTTGAGAGGCTCTCACTGACTGGTTGGGGTCAGATGCAGAAGGCAGCCCTACTCGACACTGCACGCATCGTCCGGAGGTTCCTCTCTTTGGGACCCGACCGTCGGTAGCCTGGGCTCGCCACGCCGCCGGTGGTGGAAACACCGTTTATTATTTTTATATTCATTTTAGATTTTAAGTTTTTGTAAATATGTAAAATTAATATAAGAAAAACTTGTAAAGGAAGATAATAAGGGATATGACTCCCTTCTTATATTACTAGGTGGTAGGGTTTAACCCGCCCGGGTTGGTACCACCGCACTGAATGAAAGGTCGGTCGAAACGGCTATGTAAATAGTTTGTGTTTTCCGTCCAGTTCAGTGTAGCCGGCACGACCGAAGGGAAGCACTGACGTGGCACCAAGTTCACCCGGTGTTATGGGCTGACATCACGGATGTTGTAGGTGATGTAGCCTACCGTGTCAGTTTCCATAAAAAAAAAAAATAAAAATAAAAATAAAAAATAAAATATTTAAAAAAATATGATAATAATATAGTATAGTAGGTACTTACAATAGTAAATATACTGTCAGGAAGAAGACTGTTTCCACAAACATGTTGACAGTGAATGACGCCTAGGCGTCAGCGTGCCCTGCCGCCGTTATCAGTATCCATGACGTGTCGCGAGTATTGATTAACTGCGAGCAAAGTTCAGTAAGCTCAGTGCGTTCACATGCGTATTGTGTGCGGCACCATTGATTGATGTGTATGCGTCGTATTAAAAATTGTAGAAGAGGCATTAGTTGAGCAGGTGAAATATCATTGTTTTCTTTTTTTTTCATTATTTGTGTGTAATGTAATATTCTGTGGTTGTACCGTGTGGGGTCGGTACTTGGTCGGTACTAAAAGTACCGTGCGGGGTCGGTACTTGGTCGGTGTTTAAAGTACCGTGTGGGGTCGGTACTTAAAGTACCGTGTGGGGACGGTACTTAAAGTACCGTGTGGGGTCGGTACATAAAGTACCGTGTGGGGTTGGTACTTAAAGTACCGTGTGGGGTCGGTACTTAAAGTACCGTGTGGGGTCGGTACTTAAAGTACAGTGTGGGGTCGGTACTTAAAAATAATAGCCCCACTGCATCTCTCCCCGTGTATGTCGTAAAAGCCGACTAAGGAATAAGGAGAAGATGCCGTGCCTAAGGGCGACGCGATAGTCACCTCTCACCTTGGCACGGTCCTTCCACCGAATAATTTTTGTGCCTTACATGCTGCTTGATAGTTGTCTTGTCCTAATACTTTGCTAATCGTGGTCGTCGGTGTTGTGCTGCAATTTGCAAGAGTACTTGCAGCACAACACCGACTACTCTGCTTACCCCGATTGTCGTGATACAGCGTGTGGTATGTAAGTAATTTTCAATTTTTTTTTTATAAAATAAACAAATTCTCAAATTATCCTTCGCCCACCCCATGGGGTCCATGCCGGAAAAAAAAATGCAGTCGGTTATTTTTGCTTGCTTTAGCACCGCCTTCAACTCTAGGGTTTAATTTTTTTTTATTTCATACATTTTTGATGGTGGTTTTTATATTTTTTTAAATACTTTCCAGTTTTTTTTTAGTAGTTTTTTGCTATTAATGTACTCGGCGGGCCTCGCTTTCCAATCCGATCTTGACCAAATTGAAATGGGACCACACGGGAAGCACCAGCTTTCAAATAAAAGAAGAATTTTCTAAATCGGTTCACCCAGTCGAAAGTTCTGAGGTAACAAACATAAAAAAAAATACAGTCAAATTTAGAACCTCCTCCTTTTTTGAGAAAAAAAAAAACATTAATACAGCTTATAAAATGTGAAAGTGGGTATATCTTAACAAACGCGGTCGGTTATTTTTGCTTGCTTTAGCACCGCCTTCAACTCTAGGGTTTGATTTTTTTTTATTTCATACATTCTTTATGGTGGTTTTTATATTTTTTAAATACTTTCCAGTTTTTTTTTTAGTAATTTTTTGCTATTAATGTACTCGGCGGAATCGCTCGGCCTTTGGCCTCGCGATTCCGCCTCGCTTTCCAATCCGATCTTGACCAAATTGAAATGGGACCACACGGGAAGCACCAGCTTTCAAATAAAAAAAGAATTTTCAAAATCGGTTCACCCAGTCGAAAGTTCTGAGGTAACAAACATAAAAAAAAATACAGTCAAATTGAGAACCTCCTCCTTTTTAGAAAAAAAAAACATTAATACAGCTTATAAAATGTGAAAGTAGGTATATCTTTAAAAAAAGCTCCCTACGCATTCTTGTTAGGGTTTCCTTTAACCTGACGGCTCCCAACTGCTCCGCGCGGGGCAGATATTTCTTATATCAGACGGCTCCCATCTGTTCAGCGCATGTTTTCCTCTAGTACTATTTCAGTGAATTTTTCTTATTAGAACGACAGAGCACTTTATATAGATGATTTAAAAAGCCTTTCCATTGCCATCAATAATTAATAATAGCACACAAATAATTCAGCTCTCAAACAAACAGAAAAAAATATGTTTTTACCCCTCTTTTTTATTTACCTACCTATTTGTTTATTTTTATTTGTCCATGTTTTCTTAATATTTTTTTTTTTTTTTATAAGATTAAATTGCCTCATAACTACATATTGTTGTTCGGCGTTTTTTCTTCGTCTAAAATTTGGTATATGACATGTAAAGGGGAATTGTCAATTTTAGATTAGCAAATTCGGAAAAAATATCAGGCGTGTTTTGTTTCCTGGAGTTCAAAAAATCCGTCTCCTCTCATAAGTGACACCTCACTTGTTTGACATAGTTTTGTGGATAATTTCATTCGCTATAAGAACAGAGTTAATTTAATCTGACTCCGTTATTTTACTAAATAGGATTTTACTGTGCGCGCGCGCGCCGCGCGGCCAAAGTGGCCAGGGATCAGAGGGGTAAGCATTATAATAACCTGTGGAAGATTGCATTGTTGAACGGCACGAAACAACGATATTGACGAACCATACTGAATACCTATTCAATAATTTGTGTCAGTGTAAATATTGTTGTTTAGTGGAATAATTGTGGTGAAATAAGCAACGCAAACTGAATAAAGAATTCATATGTTATTTAGAAAACGAGAAGTCAAAACATGTTGAGGTTTCTTACCAGAAGGAATGAATGAACACGTAATCAAATATATTGTTGGAATCGATTTCAAAGACAACTTTCTTTTCGGTTTTGTTTTGGTTGTGTCATTCAATGCAAAATGACACATGATGTACGTAACGTCACCGCGTACACTTAGTGAGGGTCTGGCACATGAGAGAACAAAATTGACTCTTGCGTTATAGATCAGCTGTGATGTTTTGGAGGTTAAAAAAAATAACCAGGGTTAATATAAAGAAGATGCGTCGCTACGCCCTAACCTAATGTTGAGGCGGTGCATGTTGTTTTTGTTACGTTTCGTTTCTGCCACTTCGCGTTTACAATCAGTTGATTATAGCGCAAAAGTCAATTTTGTTCTTTCATGTGCCGCTTCGGTACACTGATAGCAATGTTTTTTTAAATGTTGACTTGGATACCGTTTCTCAGAAAATCTGACACGTGCTGATGACTAGAGAGCGTTCCAATCCAACTAAAAGTTTTTTTTTTATTTATTTAAAGGGTTTGTTTCATTAAATGAAAATGCCAACCCTCTTCATACAACAACAAACATAACACAATAAAATAATAGACAACAACAACCAACCACAAAACTAACCAAACTAATTCGAGCGAGCAGCTCTTTCTTTCATAATAACATTATACATTTTAAATAACTTCGCAGCACCCTCGGATGCTGGATGAGCCAAATTATCTATATATGGACCTAAACAGAATCGCCCATAATTCAAATGTTTCCTAACTAAATTTCCCCTTGCCTTTGCCTTGCACAAAAAGTTCCCTTCGCCGTTATGTTGGCTCCACTGTCAGTGCTTAAATTCGTGCTGCCAGATTGTGAAGATTATATTACCTAATAATGTAACCGGTATTTATCGTACAAAAAATACGGTAAATACTGTTAAATTATGGGTAAATCTGTACACATAGCAACCCTCAACGCTGTTTTGACAGACAGTGGAGCCAATATAACGGCGAAGGGAACTTTCAGCACAGAATAGAAAAGCTTTTAGTTAGAACTGCGACGTTGCCTGCCGCTCCGCTCTGTGCATTGTCGACGCCCGCACATGCTCATCGGTCTATTCACACGGGAGCATTTCGTAAATGGAGTGTCTTTATTTAGTTTAGTATGGAAAAAAAAGTTCACCGTAGAACAAAATGTCATCTAACTTTTTTGCTCCAAATAGGCTCACGAGTACCTGGTTTGCTTTATGACCTATGGCATTGATTTTATAACCCTGTCGGGACAGATAGACCACTCCATATAACAAATTTGGTAACGTTGTAAATCGTAAAACCAACAGAGGGCGTTAATAATTTTTCTTGATGTTGTCGTAAAACAAACAGGTGGCGTTAATGTTTGTTAATACTTCTATACTAAGGGCGCTATCTAGTTGAAATACAACATGTATCTAGGTACCTTTAATTGTCACTAGGCTGTAGAATTACTGCTACTAGACAAAAGATGGCGCTTTCATTTATATTTATAAAGAACATTATTTATGTAAATTCCAAAATTTTTAATTATATTTGAATAATAAAATTATGACAATTTACAATTAAACTAACACTTCTTATCAAATTAAATAAAATAAAAAAATGTTTTGAAAATTATTTGGTATACGGAACAAAATATTATTATGATTGTAATTTCCTGTTTGTGCGCTTTTAATAGATAGATCCACACAGAGCACGGAATACCCCCGCGCGCGCGCGCGCGGTATTCCGTGCTCTGTGGATAGAACGTATTTATTTAGTTGAACAGTTAAACAAATACTCGTCACTCTTCATTCTAATAATGTCAGCATTGTATGTAAAAAAAAAAATATGAAAACTGCCTTAAAAAATTTATGAAATTAAAAAAATCGAACCCTAGAGTTGAAGGCGGTGCTAAAGAAGGCTACACAAATCACAAAGGATATCATCCACGCATGTTTTCTTTCATGTATCATTTTTGCTTGCTTTAGCACCGCCTTCAACTCTAGGGTTCGATTTTTTTTATTTCATACATTTTTGAAGGCGGTTTTTATATATTTTTTTAAATAGTTTTTTATTTCACAGTTTTTTTTGGAATTTTTTGCTATTAATGTACTCGGCGGAATCGCTCGACCTTCGGCCTCGCGATTCCGCCTCGCTTTCCAATCTGATCTCGACCAAATTAAAATGGAACCACGTCATGGTTATCCCCTTTCAAACAAAAAAAAAGAATTTTCAAAATCGGCCCACAATAATTGACGGAGTAATCGCGTAACAAACATCCAAAAAAAGAAAACATACCGTCGAATTGAGAATCTCCTAGGTCTAAAGTAAATTGCTCGTGATGACAAATTCAACGAGCCCAAACACGATGGGTTTATCATGTGTAGTTTAGGAGTTCCTATGGCCACCTTCCGTCTCCATCATCAGACCAGCTCGATGGTACTCGTACTCGTATTATAATATATTAAACGCATCTGGCCGGTCGGAAAAGATTTCAAATTTAGAATATTCATGAAACAAGGGTCCGAATATGAATGACAATATCGATTCATGTATTTCAATACAATGACAGAGAAAATTTCAAAATATTAGGTACCTATTCTACCTATTTAATACTTTTTAGTTCTAGTTTATTTTTTTTAAGTCGGTTTTATATTTTTAAAACAATATTACATAAAAAACAATAATCGAAATCGAATAATCGAAATCGGTTGAAGTGGTACAGAATTATTCGCCATGTGTCAAACTGCAAATTGCTGAAAAAGCCCACATCACAAAAGTTTTGCTGAAGGTAACCACACACCAATAGTATTTTGTTGCTTTTTCATAAACCGCTCAATCAATTTCAATAAAATTTCAATGGGAGCACCTCTGAAGTATGACCTACCAAACAAAAAAAGAATTTTCAAAATCAGCCCACAATTAACACGTTGAACGCCATACGACCCACCGGTGGGCCTAGCGTACTTTTCGGTTCGGGCCAAGCCAAACTCATTATATCCGTAATTTTCATCAACTTGAGATTTTCATCACAAAGTTTATAAAATGCGGTAATTTGTAAGGAAAATAAAAATTTGCGACTTTTACCGTCTAATTTTCGAGATATAGCAGAAGGCTCACGGGTGGATCGTGTGGCCTCCTATGAAGGATTTGTATTTTTCTGTTGGCTGGGGCCGCGGGGTCACGCCGCGGCCCACCCGTTGCGCGCGCGCCGCGGACGCAGCGATCAATCCCGGTCCGGCTGCGTCGACAATTGAGGATGTTTTACGCTTTTCTCGCCAAAAATGATTATTTTGAAGATTTCGAGTTAACACAAGAAGCGCTAACGCAGTTAGAAAACATCGAGATAGATCTTCTGAACCGTAGTTTCGGAATAGATTCTATGAAGACGTAGTTCAACCAACGAAAAGAAGATGCTGTCGAATTCTTTTGTCGGAGAGTGAGGATAGCGACTATGAAATGCATATAGAAAGACGGAAGAGAATGAAACACACTCTGGAAAGGAAAGAGGGATTGGCCAGAAAAGTGAGAAGAACATGTCACCAATGTTATGCAAAGAACGTACCAATAATGGGTAGCAAACAGGCTAAAACCAAGTCGAAAAAAGTATCCACTTATTGCCAAAGCAGCCCAACTAAACCATTCCTTTGTTTGCCTTGTTTTAACATGACTCACGGATAATTCTTTATTGTTTATGGTTAAACCCTTTGGGGTTAAGATGATTGATTATTTTAAATAATGAAGTGTCATAATGTTGTGATTGTTCAATTTCATAAATATTTTGTTTTGTTCAATTTCATAAATTATTTTCGTAATAAATAATGTCTTCTTATTTGGCAATGAAGAAAATTTTATGTTCATTTTTATTTTGACGAATATTTTCTTATTATTTTCTGGTTTTATTAATTCTATTAATACAAATATTATTTTCTACCTTATCGTTAAGAGCAGCCCTAGCATCGTTACAATTAACTTAATAAAAAACTACAAGTTTCTATTGGATTTGAAAACCACGCCGTCCGCTTCGACTACAAGGCCATGCGGCTCACTTCCATATTGGCTTTGTAGCTGCGCTCTGTGGCTTGTAGGAAGCGTTTACGTAGGCCCTCTCACGCGGCTCACCGGTGACCCCCATGCCCTGAATGGTTCAGTAAGGAAAGGCTCACCGGTGAGCGGTGAGCCCCGTGGCCCAAACGGAAATACTGGATTTTTCATGTGGCGTTGAACGTGTAAGATTGTAATTTCCTGTTTGCGGTTTTACTCCGGTCCAAAGAATTTACAAACTCTTTGGTTGTACTTGGGTTGTACCTAGCTCCGCTTATTTGTTGTTATATCCGCTATAGTAACACATATTCTGTGAAAATTTCAACGGGCTTCCTATTACGGTTCAAGAGATACAGCCCTCGGATAGACAAACGGACGGACGGACAGACAGACTGCGGAGGCTTAGTAATAGGCTTCCGTACAGGGATACGGAAACCTAAAAATAAGGGGTGAAATAGGGGTGAAAGTTTTTGTATGGGGAATCCATGATTTCTCTAGGTAAGGATATGAAAATTTATTATCTAGTCTTTTGGCACAGATTACTCAATAGTTACTGCTTTTGGTAAGAAATAATGAATAATGGTCAGGAAGAGGAAGGGGGAGAGAAAAGAAGGGGGAGTGGGTGGGAGGTACGTTTGTCAGCCTGGGTAGCTCAGTGGTGCAGGCAACCCTGGGCGCGGTCAACACTTGGATGGGTGACCGCTCGACCATTTGAGGCTGACCGTGGTTCGGATTCCACGTAAAACTGTAGCACCCTTCCCTTCTTACCTTACTAGGGTTGGTACCACCGCACTGAATAAAACGTATGTCGAAACGGCTATGTAAATCAAAGAGATTTGATGTAAATAGTTTTTTCGTTTTTTTTCGTCCAGTTCAGTATAGCCGGCACGACATGTCCGACATCACGGATGTTGTAGGTGATGTATCCAACCATGTCAGTTTCCATAAAAAAAAGAAGAAGAGGAGGAGACGTATGGAGGGAGGAAGGGTTAGTGAATGAGGGTAGGTGTGGGGGAGGGAGGTAGTAGAGGGAACGAGGAGGAATGGATATCGAGGGAGTGAGAGGTTGAAAGGGGGAAGGGGCGGGGTAAGAGGGGGTTGCGGACAGGATGAGGGGTAGTAGGGGAGGAATGGAATGCGAGGGTGATGGGAAGGAGGGGCGACATGAGGGGAGGAAGGGAAGTAGGGAGAGAGGGAGGGAATGGGCGAAAGGGAAGGTGGCAAAGAGGGGGTCCGTGAAGGGTGAGGGGAAGGAGGGGAGGAAGGCGGGATCGAGGAGAGAAGACCGGGAGAGAGGTGAGTGAGAGATGGGCGAGGAAGGAATCCCTTCCTTCCTCCCGAAAAAGATAGAGAATATAAGAGAAGCGATGGTTTATTATCAATTTTGCATTTAAATCAGATTTACTATTTTTTTATTTTATTCGTTGTCGTGTCGTCGTCGGTAAAATCTACAATTTTACAATTTTATATAAAATATCATTGACTTATATATTCTGTAAAGCTTATCACAAATACATTAAACCCACCCTCTTTTAATCTCTTTGGTATAACACCACCAGCAGCATCGTAGATGGAAAATATAGCCCTGGACTCAACTTTTTTTAATTCGGTGCCTGGACTCCCTACTTCATACTCAAAGACATTTTGTTCATACTTCAACTATTACTAAAACGAGACACCGCGATTATGGTAGTGTGCGTATCGCGTGAATACAGAACCGACCGTCTCAAGAGATCGCATCGATATTGTGTCATCCTTTTTCCACGCGCAGTAACCCGTATCGCTTGCCTGCACGCTCCACGCAAACATTTGCGTGTTCCAAAACAAGCGAACGTCGCGCGTCGATCGATAAATTACCGCAACGGCTAAAAACTATGGAGGTGGCTTTTTACTTTCGAGCGACTGTAAGGAGAAAGGAAGTATTGTGATCGTCCAAAATGTCGAAGTTGAGAATGCGACTGATTTTTTTTTTTTTTATTGAAACTGTCACGGTTGGCTACATCACCTACAACATCCGTGATGTCAGCCCATAACACCGGGTGAACTTGGTGCCACGTCAGTGCTTCCCTTCGGTCGTGCCGACTACACTGAACTGGACGGAAAACACAAACTATTTACATAGCCGTTTGGACCGACCTTTCATTCAGTGCGGTGGTACCAACCCGGGCGGGTTAAACCCTACCACCTAGTAATATAAGAAGGGGGTCATATCCCTTAGTCGCCTTTTACGACATACACGGGGAGAGATGCAGTGGGGCTATTCTTTTAAAGTACCGGCCCCACACAGTACAGATTTGGGCTATATATCTGTCAACGATCCCAAAAAAGTGGTTTTGAGAAACATGTATGTGTGTGTGTGTGTGTGTCCGTCCAGCGACCTTGTGCCTAAACTGCTCAACCGATTTCGTTCAAAATTCGTATTTAGTAGTTTGAAATGATAATCTAGGGGTACCTTTTTTAGTTTTTTTTAATTAAAAAAAATAAGGGTAGCTGTTATACAAATTATTTCGTTGAGGTCGATTTTCTTATAAATGGCTAACGATTTTTATTATTATTATTATATTTAATCCATCGTGTTTGTTTCCGTTTTCAAAGGTGGTGAGGTAAAAAAATATAATTTTAAAGAAGGTATCTCCACTTTATCCTAACCGCACGCGCGTATTTGAATTGCACGCAGGTTTGGTTGGTGGGTATTTTGGTATTTGGCAACTAAAAATATAATAAGAAATAGGCATGCCATCTATAGACAAATAGGACAACTTAACTTTGGTCTGACATCTATGATGCAGAAGCGGCGAAATTATACATTTTATCCGCCAAGCTCACGGACTGACAAAACATGAAAATATTTATTGGAAAAATTATGAAAACCTTAAAATACACTATTTTGAAATTTCTACTTAATATAAAATAATCTTTAAATTTAACTATGCTGTTCCCACTTAGCATCGTTCTATAATTAGCAGATTTAAAAATATAATAATTATTTAATTCAAATTCGATACTCCTGGCGCCATCTTAGGACATAATTGAAGACTAATTTCATGTTACCTTTAAAACATCGCTGACGGTACATCTGACTCCCCCTATAAAATCAATGCCTATGGTCATAAACCCTGTATGAAACACCACATAGCAAATGTGACACCTGTATGAAACACCACATAGCAACATTTTCTTTTTAGTTTATTAAATAAAACATATTATAGTTTATAAACAGTGTTTTATTAATGAAATCTGTTAAAAATAAACCTACCATATTAAGGCCCACTTGCACCAACGCAAATTTAATATATAAACCAGTTTAACTCGCTAAACCAGTTTAAGCTAGCACCCTTTGACTGTGGGAACCGCGTTTAAATCCATAACTCGCTACTTAACTTTAAACTCGTGTTGGTGCAAGTGGGGCTAAGTGACAATCAGTGTCATGCAATGAAACATATTATGTACAATTATATCTATACATTTTTTTTTATTAAAAGCGTTACGGCTCCGCCTGCGATGTCCTTTTGAGCCAATCTTAAATGTCTTTTTATTTTCTCGTCTGTTGTAATTTTTCTCGTAATCGCGACAAGTGTAAAAAAATTGTTTTTTTTTTGTGGTGCGTCGAACACACACGCTCAGCCGTCATCTTTTTTTCGAGTTCTACAATTTTATATATTTAGCCGTATTGCCAGATCAGGGATATATAATTCCTGGACATGTTTTTAGATCGGAACTATAATAATATGTATGTACTACACGCACACCCTACCACCCAGCTCCACGCCGTCGGTGCATTTCATCGACGACTAAGATGGAGTGTTGACGTCGGCCGAGCCGCAAGAACTACGGTGAGGGCGGCGTCCACCACCGGCCAGCTTGGGGCCATCGGGACCTCGAGTCCCGTCTAGTGCCCCCGCTACCGGTGGTGTAGTGCACCCATGAGGCGACGCGCGCGGGAAGATGACGACGTTTAACAGACCTGCGCGACGACGTCGCCGTGCAGTCCGGCGGATACGGAGCTCTCCGAGATGGGGGTGGTGGTGGCCTACGTGTCTAGTACCACCACCTATCGCTCGTAGCTTGCCTCACGTCGTCCCGGAGAGCTCCCTAGCCACGGCCTGCACCCGCCGGTGCGATTGGAGGCCTGTCTCCCGCCGCCGGCGGTATTACCGTTTTTGTTTTTTGTGTTTATATTAATTTTGTATATTTTTAATTTGATTATCTATATATAGAATTAATATAAATATTGTATCATAGAAACGTGAAAATAAAGAAATATGTATAATATAGGTAATAATAATATGTACTTACAAAAATATAATAAAACCTTCTTTTTCTTATAAAAAAAAATCCTACCTCTTTATTTTTGCCACAATAATAAAAATGCACACATTGGCACTATCCTTCCACAGTTCAGCAGCAGATAACTTCACTTGTTGTTTTACAGTTGTCTTGTCCTAACATTTTGTTAAGTCTAGTGGTCGGTGTTGTGCTGTAATTTACCCGAGCCCTTGCAGCACAATACCGATTACTCTGCTTACCCGATTGTCAGGCTACAGAGGGTGCAGTATGTACCTATGTATGTATGTAATTGAAATGTTAGACGGGACAATTTCTCCCAAAGTGATACATAATAACACGACATAAAATTATAATTTCTGTCAATTTCAATGCTATTCTACAAGTAATCATAACATTTTTTATTAATGTTAATTTCTATCAGTCAGCCATAACAAAATGTTAAGATAAGGTGTAGTGTGTGTGTACTGACAGCATAGAAGCAAAATTGATTGATGAAAATAATTAAAGCATTTTCAACTTAATTAACCATAAAGCTTCCCAAATATTTAATATGCTTAATTTTCACTTATCATTTAAATGAGATTTGAATTGATAATAACAGTTAGAGACGTGTACATATAAAATGTAAGACAAAAATAATTCCAGTGTCTACGAAAATGATTGACATTTTCACATAATTAACTAAATAAACCAATGATATTATAAGTTAAAAGGAGGTAGATAGGTTATCTGAGCTCCCAAGTGGCACATTAAATACAAGACCACAGTCCTGTCTGAAGTTAGTCGCCCACCAACTACGCACCCGTTCGGACCGCTAACCACGAGCTGCTAACACATCGAAAATGCCGTCGTGTGTAATGAATGAGATTCTGCACTAATTCTAATAATAAAATTGAATTAAGACTATTCGAGTCGGCGCATCACTTATAGTTCTTTCTCTCAAATTTTGAAGGGCGTGCCATGTGTGAGCACTGAATGTCATATAGATAACCTATCTTTCCTAAAATATCATTGTAATAAACCATGAAAATACAGTTCCTGTGACCACAGTTCAATTATTCATACATATAAGTATTTATGTATAATAATATCACGATGATAAGGCATTAAAGTATTCCATTCTTATATACTTACCTACACATTAAACTTAACATACAGTACCCGGAAGTAAGTAAGTAATGAACATTGAGATTTAGGAAGAGACAATCCGGTCGTAGAGCATCTCGTCTCTATCGCGCAGACGTGCGAGTTTGTGTGACAGAGACGACACTCTACAATCGGCTTATCTCTTTCTAAAGCTCGATTTTCGTTACTTACTGCCGGTACTTTACATATACCATGTACTTAATATAACGCAATACTTTAATTCTAGTCCAAGTCTAAGGCCTTTTTTCCACTTTACATAGGTTATACCATGTACTTAATATAACGCAAAACTTTAATTCTAGTCCAAGTCTAAGGCCTATTTTCCACTTTACATAGGTTATACCATGTACTTAAACTGATGGGCAAGTCTGAGTAATATTGGCGGCGCAAGCGTCGACACCGCTGTGCGTCACGCCAAGCGCATTTTCCAACGAGTACAGTCGATTCGAGTGGTCAAATTACCACCGCGAGTGTAGTTGACGAAGTTCCTTAGAGAAAATTTTCGTGGGAACTCTCCGGCCAATTAACTGGTTGGAAAAATGCAAGAATATAAAAAAAAATGGTCTTCGTCACAAAGACCGTACCAAACTAGATAGACGCGGTGCTCGATAAGTATTTTCTCGAGAATCCATGCTCCAAAACTGTGGCATCCCCTCTCCCTCGGTTGCAATACAGACAATCCTCGTAGAGCGGAGAGACGGCGAGAAAACTATTTGTCTCTTTTTAACACTTTAGACGCTAAGATCATACACGGAGAGAGTCCTCTACTGTCAATGGGCCCGGATATGTTCGGCGAAGCCATCGCAAGCTCAGTTCGACATCTTGCTTCTATAGATATAATCGTTGAATTAGTAGGTAGGTGATCGGCACAAGAATAAATGGAGCCTGGGCCGAGAGGACAAAGCCGAGCGGCTACACGCCATAGTGAACACCGACGATCAGCGCGTGACTGGAAAATCTGCCTAATGGCGATATTACACGGTTCAACCAAATGGATTCAATGCGGTTGAAAGGAGCAAAAGTGAAAGCTATTGCTGTTTACGTTAGAAGTGTACTGAAAGTTAACCATTCAATGCACATTGCTCAAGAAGATGTCTTCGCAGGAGGTAGTACACAATATCTACACGTCTCTCTCTCACCGCAGCGATCAAGATTGAACAGCGAGTGAACCGTTCAATGCGTGTGTTTACACGTTGAACTCTCATTCAATCGCATTGAAAGTTGAACGTCAAAAGTGAAAATATTGAGCAAGCTCAATCCTTTCAATGCGGTTGAACGTGGTTGCCCATGATTGAACATTGACATTGAATGGTTCACTTTTAAGTTTACACTATTCAATTTGGTTGCTTCAACCAAATTGAAAGGCAGAAGTACATACATACATATACATATCACACACGCTGAAGCCCGAAAAACGGGGTAAGCAGAGTAATCAGTGTTGTGCTGCAAGAACTCTGGTAAATTACAGCACAACACCGACCACCACGTTTCGCATAGTATTCGAACAAGATTCAATCGATCAAGCAGCAAGTAAGGCACGAAAGCCCACCTGCTGCATGACTCGGTGGAAGTACCGTCCCAAGGTGAGAGGTGGCGAGCCTGTCGCCCTTTAGCACGGCATCTTGTTCTTATCCCTTAGTCGCCTTTTACGACATGCATGGGTAGAGATGCAGTGGGGCTATTCTTTTTAAGTACCGGCCCCACACGGTACGTATTTAAGGCAGAAGTGAACCGTGTAATCCATAATAGACACTGCATTGTATCGAGCGGTATCAATCCCAGTCATCGTCTTCTTCAGGAACCTGCATTACAGTCTTAGAAGGCGTCACCTTGAACGAGGCCGACGCGGAGGGTCCGGTGCTCAGCGGCGCCACATCGATTTTGCTGGGGCACTTCTTCAGATGCTCTTCAAGTGCCGCCGGCGGCATGCGGTGCGTTACGTCGTAATAGCATGTGGCGAGCGGAGGGTTCACCGAGCGAGCGCACTTAATCATGTGCCCGCGGAGGCGCGTAGGCTTGACGCGGTGATTCGGATCGTACGGGCAAATCTCGAGCGGGACCTTCGACGCGTACCTCGCGTAATCCGGCAAAAGATTGTCGAGCGGCGCGCCGGCAGGGACGTAGATGGGCACATTGGCTCGCTTGTTGGCGGACATAGTTGTTACTCACGTTGGTCAGTAAAAAGATCGACGGATTCGATGGACCAACGAATATGTCTCCTTTGAAAAACGCAGTGGTTATATCCTCTTTGTCCTTTGATGAAATGTAATTTTTTTTTATTTTTTTTTTTTTTTTTGGCAACTCGCGCTGACGCGCGAACTTTGCCATTGTCAAGTGTGATAGGATTACAACTACAACAACGGAATAAAAAGTTTTACAAATCAAAACAAAAGCATAATTTCAAGAAAAGAAAAGAAAACCCTAAGAACGAAAACAAAATGATTAACTCTGATTAATAACTGAAAAGTTACAAATTAATGTTATGAAAAAAAAAAAATTTCGAAATGTTATAATGAAACCAAAGATGAAGTTTGCATTGCAAATTGCAAAAGCCAAAAGCAGTGTTGCCAACTCAAATTTTGAAATTCTCCTAGATTGACTTCGAAAATCTCCTAAAAATCTCCTAGAAAATTTTCGTCCTAAAAAATTCTCATGTTATTAAAATTATAAAAATTTCACCACATTTATAGTGTTCCTTATACGTACGGGACCATTTTACTAAGCCTAGGCCGTCTGTCCGTCCGTCTGTCTGTCTTACCCGTAAAGATAGCTGTATCTTTTGCACCCTGAAAACCGGTCAAGTGCGAGTCAAACTCGCGCACCGAGGGTTCTCTGTTAGTCAGTCAGTCAGTGGAGCGTGTAAGCGTCTACTGCTGGACATACGCCTTTAATTTTCCTTCAGTCTCTCGGCCTTCAGCGGTACGGACCACTGCTTTCCGCCGACATATTTCATGTCGGCGTCCCACCTGGCGGGTGGTCTTCCACACTCCATTTTCCTGTCCACGGCCGCCAATGTAGTACATGGTTACTCCAACGGTCGTCGTCCCTTCAGCTAACGTGCCCAGCCCACTGCCATTTTAGCTTATCCACCTGGTTTCCAATATCGATTACTTTGGTGCGTCGGCGAATTGCCTCATTCATTAGTCATTAGTGATTCATTACTCATTCATTACGCACCATTTCGCCTAGCTATACTCCCAGGCCAGCCCAGCATGGCTAGTTCCATCGCTCGCTGGGCAACTTTTGAAAACAAGTATAGTCAGAGCTCACGTTTCACACCCGTACGTCATAAACGGTAGGACGCGCTGGTCATAATATATACAGGTTAGACCTCGGGGCGAATTTAAATTTCCGAGGCAGCCCTACTCAGTCCTCCTTAAGGAGACCTTGTCCACCAAGCAGTATTTAACCGAGATATACGTACATACTCTTCCTTCAATCTGTTCTATCACTTCTCCGCCAATAATGATTTGTCCTCCCGTCATAACCACGATTGCCATTCTAACCACCACGTAATTCGTCTGTTTTAATTTTCTTTTTTTTTAGTTTTTACCACACCATGTTTGACACTTTGTACGTATTACCGTTTTTACGTTAGAGCAAAACCAAACCAAAAAAAAAATTTTTTTTAGAAAAAAATACGTTTCTTGTATGGGGAAGCGTTAATTTTTCTTTTTCTTCTTATTATTTGATAGGATGTCCGCCAATAATAAATAACACATGATCTGTAAAAATCACAACCTATTACTGTACAAAAGATACAGCCGTTAAAGTAGTGCGGACTGACGGACAGACTGTCGACGTAGGCTTAGTAATACTACTGATTATTACAAAGAATACATGTAAATAACATTGATTGATAACAAAGTGTTCGTTCGCTTAGGCCCGCCCGGTAGTCGGCTTGTTGGTCGATCAATGCACGCACACACTCACAGAGTGTTACATTATCCTATCTAAAGAGCAAGAAGGGGAAACTTGCTCTTATCAAAAGACAAATCCTATCGTACCTATATTGTGTGACTTGAGAGGTTGGTTGATTCACATACAGTTCATGCATTGTGTTGTCACCGTACATACCGACATATTTGTTTGTTACTAGTAAATATATGTTTCTCACTCCTAAATCTTCTCCTGTAATGATTTTCTTTCTCCTTGATTTTCTCCTACTCTCCTGACAGGCAAATACTTCTCCTAACACCGCCGAAATTCTCCTGAATCTACGAGAAAATCTCCTAACATGGCAACACTGGCCAAAAGTGTAAAACCGTACCTACCGTAGACGAGTGTCTCTTTGTAGTAAGCACCTGATAGCTGGCTGACGCTGCTGGAAAAAAACCATACTACATTTTAAACTACACGCTTGCTTGGCCTTGCTTGCCACGCACACACAACGCATAAATTGTAACGAAATTCGAGAAGCGAGGCAAGTTCGTCGTTCATCGTACAGAATGGTGTAGAGATAAGGTGTGTGTTGACAACATTTGAACGGACAATGGAGGTTATTAACATACTTTGCGGAAAAACCAAATCCACCGCCCCGACATACTGTTAGTGTGGCTATTCCCTAGAGTGTTTTATAAGCCGGAGGCGCGGAGGGAGTGCAGCCTCCGTCCGTCCGCCGTAACACAGCGCAGGCACCCGTGTGAACCGGAGCGGCTGAAGCTGGTCGCCGAAGGCGACCAAAAAGCCGAAGCTGCGGAGACGAGCATGGGTGGCTGCCTGCGCTGTGTTACGCAAGGACGGCGGGGCTGCACTTCCCGCAGCGCCAGAGAAGAGGCAATCCTAAGTCACTACTCAAAATAAATTCGCGGAAGGCGCCATTTTGTATGAATTTTTTTTCGTGAAGTTTAATTTTTTTATTTTTGGCCCCAGTTTTGATTTCCGCAGGCTAGGTCTTTTCTAATAGCAGTGTTTTGTGGTCCTTTATATGCTCCTGTATTTTTTTTTACGAGGTTCAACAAATGCGAATTAGAAGAAGAATGAAAAAACAAGACATGGCTATACGGTCACACTATCCTTGCTTTTCCGTACAAAAAATAGAGTTAACTGTCAGGTTGTTACTACAAAGAGACACTCGCTCGTTTCTGTCGTTAACCGGTGCGCCACCTGAAAGACTTCCTGGCTCTTTCCTGGCTCCTTTAGCTCCTTTCGGCAGACTTCGGCTCGAAGGAAAGTGTAGTATGATTTAAGAGGTGTTTTAGTGGTTTAGAAAAAAAATGACCAGGGTTAATATAAAGTCCTAAGTCTTTAAATATCCTAAGTCTTAGGATAATACAAAATCTATTTCAAAATACATTAAATTTTTTACACGTGTTACACGGAGCTAATATATATCTTTATTTAGAATACTAGCAGTTATTTTTAGCAGCGATTAACCGCCGCTGTCTGTTTATTGCTAGTTCTAGTAGCTAAAAACGTCTTTGGTTGGTGAAAACGTATTAAACGGAAAAATGTCGTCTGTCGGAGTCGTCCCGCAATTTTAAAGCGCACGTGCCTAATGGCTACTTGCCCTCCAAGCTACTTACACCAGTCAGTAGAGGTTTAGGGCTGAGAGGTATGTTACAAAAGGTGGTGTAGTAGATATATTTTTTGGTTTTTTGCTCATAACTTCTATATGGTGCATCCTAGCGCAAAAGTTACTATGCAACAAATTAAGAGCATTAAATTTTGCGTCGAACAAGTAAAACAACTTAATATGTAACTTAATGCATATAGTAAAAAACTCCGGTCAAAGAACGACGTTTTTGGCCAACTTTGTAAAAAACTGGAATATAGTGGTTTTTAAGCGGCTGCAGCTTGGAAACAGGTTCTCTCAGAGAAAAACAAATTAAGTTAAAGTTGTAGAGAATCTAATTCCGCGTTTACTGGTACCACATTTGTCGAATTTGTTCAAATACATTCCTCGCAATTGGCAATATCCAGAGTGGCGGCGAGACGAGGTGGGGAGGCGGCGCGGCGACGAGCGACTTTGCTCGCGTGATACGTGCGTGCGCTCGTTCGCTCGCTCTTTCCCCGTGCGTTTAATATGGAAATGGCATTAGTGATGCGCCAGTTCGAAATTTAAACCGTAGAAGTTCAAGTGCAATCATAGAAATTCCTTTAGGTCATTTGTACGGCAGCCTGACAATGACGAATGTATTCAGACGAAGCAGTGGTGTCGTTGGAGGGGCCAATGTAAACTGCTATTTGGCTCAGGAAATTGACCTCAAAGGGGTGGCTAAGATGGTTGACTATGGCAACTTCAAGAATGTCACCCTCAAAAGGAGAGACAAGGTTACAACCTTAGCATCTGCTGTGAACTGCATTTAAGCGGGAGACCTCAAAGTACCTGTTATTGATCCGCTGACATTATTTCAACGGCTGCGCCTTTCAAAACAATCAGATGATGATTTGAAAAACTTTTTCAAATACGAACTCGCACCCTACCCAATGTCACTCTTTGTAGAAGGAGCCATGAGGAAAGGAACCAAGTCGTCTTTGTATGCAGCATTCACCCCGCTTCCCTCAAATGTTACAGAAGGTCGACAATGTTTTGCTGTAGTGGATGGAGGCTACCTGCTTCATAAACTCGTTTGGCCGCGCAATACCTCCTTTGCAACCATTGCCAATTGCTACTCCTCTTTTTTGAAGAGACACTATGGGTCCGCACTTGTTGCTATCGTGTTTGACGGATATCCTTCTCAGAGCGGTACCAAAAGAACAGAGCGATTGCGGAGGATGAGGATTCACCAGTCCCCAGAAGTGATATTTGATGAGAACACGGTGAACCAAGTCGCCCAGGAAACATTTTTGCACAATGAGAAAAACAAAAGTCGTTTCATTCAACTCATCAAAAGACACTTTGAGGAGTGTGACATTGAAGTAAATCAGGCACAGGAAGATGCTGACTTGCTCATTGTCAAGACCACCATTTCAAAGACCAAGGAGCACGGCAATGTCAAAATAATTGGAGAGAATGTAGACCTCCTTGTGCTGATGACAGGGCTTGGCCACCAATTCACCAACTTCGTCTTTCTGAAGCCTGGAAGAGGGGGTGCGGCTAATACCTACTATTTCTCAACCTCATTCAAATTCGATCAAGACCACATCCTTCTCATGCACACATTCACTGGTTGTGACACCACATCTGCCATCTTTGGCCACGGGAAGATGAAGTTGTGCAGCATCATAACCAGTTCAGAAGACCTGAAGGTTATCTCCCGGCGCTACCTCAACCCTCTCGCCAGCCATGATGAGATCGCTGAGGCTGGTGCCCGGGTTTTTTGGGCTCTCTACGCTGGCGACTCCACCGACCCAGCTCTGGACGAACTGCGCTACTCAACTTTCACACGAGCAGAGGTCAAGGGGAAAGTGGACCTCGCAAGGCTGCCACCTACCTACGATGCCGCATGACACCACTCCTACCGGGGTTTCCATCAAATGCAGACATGGTTGGGAAACACCAAGAACCCGGAGGAGTGGGGATGGATCCGCAACACTGCTGATCTACTGCCACAACAAACAACCAGTGATGTAACTCCCTTGTCTCTCCTAAAAACAATTTTGTGTGGCTGCAAGATGGGTTGCAGTGGAGCCTTCTCTTGCCGTAAGGCAGGTTTAAAATGCTCCTTTATCTGCAAGCACTGCTGTGGTCAGCATTGCGAGAACTCATCACCACCGGTAGTTGATGACGATGACGATATTGAGCAGCCGCCCGAGCTGCCCGAGGAATACCAGGTTGAAAGCTTCCTACCACCACCGCAGCCACCAGTAGAAGAACCGTGGCAATTCAAGCGGCTCAGGAAACGGTGATTCATCTATGAACATTGCTACAATTTCCTCAAAAACTATGTAAGTACGTATTATATCAATTATATTAACATTATATTTGTCCATATTTAATTTTACACTTATTATTTGTAATAACACGTAATTAACTTCAATATAACGTCAAATATAATCTGTAAATTCTTACCATTGAGGCCTTGTAAATCAAGGGTAAATTCAAAATCAAATTGCCGAAATTGGGAGATTGCCAATTGCAAGGATTGTATTTGACCAAATTCGACAAATGTGGTACCAGTAAACGCGAATTAGATTTACAACTTTATTTATATGAGTTTTTCTCTAAGAGAACCTGTTTCCAAGCTGCAGCCGCTTAAAAACCACTATATTCCAGTTTTTTACAAAGTTGGCCAAAAACGTCGTTCTTTGACCGGAGTTTTCTACTATATGCATTTAGTTTATTATTAAGTTGTGATACTTATTCGACGCAAAATTTAATGCTCTTAATTTGTTTCATAACTTTGGCGCTAGGATGCATCATATAGAAGTTATAAGCAAAAAAAAACAAAAAAAGTCGCAAAATTTCGAGGTTTGTTGGCCGCCAAAAGTTGTCCCGACATATCTCGTGTTACCATTTTTGATATTTACTCAGTTGCACCGATATATACAAGATAAAAAAATAAAATCTACTATACCACCTTTTGTAACAAGAATACTCTACTGACTGGCCTAACTCGCTCTAGTCGCTAGCAAATTTTACAAGTGCCTTTTACATATACCTATTTTCGGTCTGCTAGTTTTCGCAAGGGAAAAAATTTAACATGCTCAATTTTTCAAATTGGACAAGCGTTCAATTGTAATTTTGCTAGTAGGAAATGTTTATTTAGCGAGTGTACTGTGTCACACGAAGCTAGTTTTCTGGTGGCGAAAATTACCAGCGATTATTCGCTTCGTGTGACCGAGGTTTAAATGTTTGGAACGAAAACACTTGTTGCTTAGTATTTTTTCAAAATATTTAATTTTTAACCCCCGACGAAAAAAACGGAGGGGTGTTATAAGTTTGACGTGTGTGTGTGTGAGTGTGTGTGTGTGTCTGTGTGTGGCATCGTAGCTCCCAAACGGATGGACCGATTTGGATGCGGTTTTTTTTATTAGGAAGCAGAAGAAACAGTGTGGGTGACAGACAACACAGATCCCTGTGTTACACTGACGTTCACTGACATGGCGTCCGACGAGCAACCGACGAGAAAGATTTGGAATTCCGCCTCAATTTATACCTATATAAGTAGCCCTACGAAATAAACATTAGGTCTTTACGTAAGTAGGTATTATTTTATGTGGTGGTAACCAAAGAGTTTGTATTACGTCGCTGGGAGCGCAGCGACGTAATACAAACTCTTTGGTGGTAACTTTAACTCGTACCGCTACCTATAATACCTATAATACCCATAGACCTAGCAATTAACCTTGCTTTAGGAATCTAGGTAAACTACCTAATGTGAATCGGTCCGCGCCTCCGCGCCCACATTACCTAAAGATACGATGTTTATCAAATAAAACTAAACAACCAAATATTATTGTATTACAAACTAACTATTTCAAAGGTTATTTATTACATTTATCTTTGCTCAGGGTCAATCTGATGATTTTGGACATTGTAGCATAAATTATAGTGTCATCTTTATCGAACGCCAAACCAAATGCATCGTATATGGCTGCTATATGCTTCAAATTCTTATCACTATCCAAAGTGTATATGCCATTTTCACCACAGACATAAACTTTTCCTTCCTTGTTTACAGCAATTCCTCTCACAGCTATTTTGTCATTGTAAAGTTTAGCCTTTTCAATGCTCGCACCACTTTCCAAACCGTACAATCCTGTGTCATTCACGAAGAATCTTTCACCGCTCTTGTCAACGGCGAACTGCGTTATCTTCTCATTGGCGAACTCTGTCACGACCGTAGCTTCGTCACCCTTGTATTCATAAAGATGTTGTTCGGGGTAGTCAATATAGAAGAGGTGATCCTTGAAGAACATCACCCAGATGTTTTTGTCTTTTGCCTTAGCAGGAATCGCAGACTTGGATACTTCGTCGAAAGTGTATATTCCATCGGAACCACCGAGATAGACAGTTCCTTTGTCTGGATCGACCGCAGCAGCGAAGCCGTCTGTTATTCCTGGAATGTTGGTGAAATCGTTTGCTGTTAGGTTGATGTAGGCTGATTTGAAGTGGTCCTCTTCGTTGCTACCTATACTGTAGCTGAAGAATAGAGTGTTGGTTTTTGGGTTGACAACGAGTTGGTAGGCACGGTCGACGTCACTCTTGAGGACCTGCTTCTCGTAGTGGTTCTCTCCGACTTGTAGTAGATCCTGGCATAATGGTGTCTCTGGCGCCGCGCGGATGGTGGACGCCAGGCAACAGATGATAATGACTGCCCGCATCCTGTTTCTGAAAGAGTTTGGAATGTTTAAACACGACATAATGTGCGTCGGAGTCAGCTGGACCGGCTACGGATGAAGCCAAGAACTACAAGCGTGACAAATGCAAATAACTGTTGGCAGATTTTGTAGAGAAGAGTGTATCCAACAAGTAATCCTAAGCCATCCAAAGGCGAAACGCCACTAGTGTTATAGAAGGATTTAGTCTGAATAATTTTATTAATTATTTTAATTTGGTTTAGATTAATAAATTATACCTAGTTATAAAAAAATATATAAGGTCTTTCATTAGTAGGTAAAGATACGCTAAGGGGTGTATGTGTATCAGATACTGATCACGTTCCCATGCCATTTTTTTTTTATATAAAAACCTACTCCTCAAATTTAATGCGCGTATTTCACCAAGTACGTTTTTTATATGGTAAAAAAAAATTGGTATGGGGAACGTGATCAGTATCTGATACACATACACCCCTTAGCGTATTGAAATACCTACTATTGAAATACCTGAAATATTTCTCTGGTGTTTGGTAAGAAGGGCATAACTCGACTTGAGCCCATTTACGACTTTTACCTGTTGTAGACACGATTTTTTTTTCTCTTTCGATCTGTCTTACAGGCATAACTGTACGATGATTGCAGCCAATACTAACTATTGTGGTATTAAGGGCATTAACACGTTTCGATTAAAATTTGCGGTCATGAAGGCTTAACTCGAGATATGAGTCGTCTAGTTGCAGAATCCGCTGTAATGAATTTTGACTCAAATTGGCCTATAAATTGGGTTTAAATCTGTGTGTAAACGCAAACAGTTCCGTCCATACAATTTGTGTCTAAACCTGCGTATATTTCGTATACAAAATCTATCATAAAGTTGACAGTTTGCCGCAAAATCCGCTATAATTATAAGTGTGTTAGAACATTGATCCTAAAGAAAATAAAAATGTTTTTTTCATTTCTGAACATTTTGCCAAAACTGTTATGGCGGGTTTTGCAACTAGACGACTCATATGTTTCCAATTTCTTGTTAAATTTTTCTCTTCCTTTTTGTCCTTAGGGCATAACTCAATATATGCCTGTAGTAGAATTGAAATTTCCGTTTTATGATTGATCCTAAAGGCAGAAGTAAAAGTATGACTTGAGTTTTTTAAAGAAAATCTTCTGCCGAAATTTGTTTTTAAGGCCTAACTGTAGATATGGCTGCAGTATTTTATAAATGGATTTCTTTCTATTGTCTAATATTAAGGAATTTTCTAGTTATATGGCTTTAGTATTACACTAAATATATTTCGTTTGTTCCATGGTAATAGCATATTACTTCGAAGTATGCCCTTCATATTCAGTAAAATATAATGGACCTAGTATCCATCATTCCACATTTTGAAAATAAAAAAAGCCGACAGTCAGTCAACATTGGGGTCAAAGTCAAAATTTCGACGCAAGTGAAACAATAGTGACACAAAATGGTAGCACACAACTGTAAAGTTTGGGTTACATTAAAGAGCCGAAATAAAAAAATATGTTTGGTAGCTATTGTTTATAAAAAAATTAACATAATCTTGTTCTTTACACGTATATGAGGTATTTTTTTTAACTGGCGAGTTTTAAAGGGGGGAAAATATCGGAAATAGATCATATTACAATTATAAAAAAAGGGGATAACATTTTTATATATTATTAAATATTACAAAAAATACAAAAAAAAATCATCTGAACATAGCAAACAACTTGTATAAGTAACAACAAAGCGAACCCAATGTTCGGAACTCTAAATTATCTACAGCCGAGTACCACTGTAAGCCGATCTTTAAATGGTAGCACAATTGTAGTGACGCAGAAATTGTGCTACTGGTGACACAAAAGTAGCACAATAGTGTCACAATTGTGAGGTGACACAGTGAGTAAATGTTGATAACTCATAAACTACGCTATGTATAGTATTGAAATTAACACTACCCTCTTAACCCCTAATCTTACTTGGTGGTAGGGTTTAACCCGCCCGGGTTGGTACCACCGCACTGAATGAAACGTCGGTCCAAACGGCTATGTAAATAGGTTGTGTTTTCCGACCAGTTCAGTGTAGCCGGCACGATCAATGGGGGAAGCACTGACATGGCACCTAGTTCACCCGGTGTTATGGGCTGACATCACGGACGTTGTAGGTGATGTAGCCAACCGTGTCAGTTTCCATAAAAAAAAATAAAAAAAACTACACAAAAGTCCGCGCTTTTTTGCACCTAGCGCATTATAAATCTTAGTAAAAATCTAAAAACTTATATTGAAAATCGTCTAATTTCGTGCGAAAAAGTTCCTGACCACGTCGACTCACTTTGGGTTTGACATCGAAACTAATTCAATACGGCAGCTATGCTCTATTTTCCAGAAACTACGATACCTCTAGCGTTGCTAGTCCTCGAAAACGAAATTGCACCAAGTTTCGTCTTCAATACTGCCAATGAAAACGGTTGCACAAACAAAGTAGCACAATTGTTTGAAATCTCATAAAATAATTCAAACCGTAAATAAGCATTTACAGCGTCTATATGAGAAGGCATGCCAATTATAAGATAATGCCGTAGGATTCAATATTTAGTCCATAAATTACCTATAAGTTTTTCAAAATTCACCCTTACCAAAAACAAATCCATTTTTCGCGTAAATTTCTCCCGTTTTTGGAGAAAATATTTAATTTGCTCTATTATTGAATAATATTCTGTAACTTTAACTATGTGCCATACTGGACAAATAACTAATTAGTTTGTATGAATTTTTGTAAAATTCTATCAGTTATAGTTTTGGAGAAAATCACTTGGAAAATTTTCGATAGTGCAAATGCGTCAAAATTTAGACTTTGACCCATTGATCAACTGATATTATTTGGGTTTTCTTCTTTGGTTTGGTGCTAGAATTGTGATCTTTTTGTGCTGTTTTTAAATAAAATTGTTGAAAAGCGTTGTCTGGTGAAACTCAATGCATGTTGGTCTTTTAATTTGATGTATTTTTTGTAATCATTTGAATGAAAGGTTTGCTAAGGTGCAATAAAACATTTTTTTTATTTTTATTGAAACATAAGTATTATTGAAAATTTTTAGGTTATTCTGTAACTAATTATGTTGACTTTAGTTATTGTCAATTTATTGCCACTCATACCGCAAATTTTCCACCAATTTTACATAGATTTTCCAGTCCTTGCCGGACTCACAAATAATGACCTGGATCTACAGGATACTGACTCCGATTAACCTGATTTACTTGTTCCTATAGTAGTTAAGTTAGATGTGATTAGAACTATAAATATGTGTTTTATCATTTTTTTAAATATTTTTTTTAAAAATAGTTCATCTTTAAGCCACTGTAAACGGTTATGTATTATAGCTACAAGAACGATTTATACATGAAAGTATGTGGAATTTTATCTTCTTTAAGTATGTGGTACATACTTTTTATGTAAATTCAATACTTGAGAACTTATTTCATAAAAACTTGAAGAATAAAGATTTTTTTGGAAAAAAATTTATCTTTGCGTCACTGTAGCTCATTAAATATAAGATTTACATAAAATGTTTTTACTGATGAAATGTAAGGAATTTGATCTACTTCATATGTAGCATAGACAGTTTTGTTCTAGAATGAACCGTTAAAGCATTATTTTGCAAAAACTAAATTTTTGCACATTCAATCCAATATGGCGGCTCGAGCGCAAGGTCACCAAGGTCGAAAACTTGGAATTTTCATCAGTGCCCATACCTAAACAACATATGTGAAAATCGTTACTACACCACCTTTTGTAAGGTAAAGGCCTCTTTTTGTCCCCACTGACTGGATTAATAGGCAGTGTGGTCAGATTCTTCAGTATTCATGTTTAAGCTGTAAATATTAATGCTCTTGTGAGCGGTAGTATGGGTTAATTATTTGTAAGTTACTATAATATAATACTTATAAGGTACTAACAAAACATTGTGACTTGCGAAGTTTGTTTGTCAGTTCTTCTTCGCATTGAATTTAGAACTGGCGGAATTTTCGACATGTTCAAGCGTAGGTTACCTACCTGTGGATGAAATTATACAATAAACAATAAATAAACAATAAACAGTACATAAGCCCTTAGAACTTAAAAAGTTGTCAACATGTCTACATATCATATGCAAATGTTGTTATCCTAAGGGCATATGTAGTTAAAAAAACCTACTAAAACTCATTCAATCTTCTCGTGAATAGGTGACAAACTTAATTTTTTTTTATAATTTTACTGCATATTTTGGGTGTTAATTGAATAACTAGCAGATTTTGGAGAATTTTTCAAACCTTTGAAATGCTCTCCTGTAAAATGAACATTTTTCTGTTATGCCCTTCTTACCAAACACAACATATTTCCACTTCATTACTGAGCGTGTACGAAAACTCGATCTAAAGTTCAATCTTGTCATTATTAGGTACACTTGTCATATTTAAAACCGTTTTGTTATGTTGCAGTAGGTACGATTAATTTTAAATTCGCGCATTTCACAGTTAATTTAAATAATTTTCATTGAGAGCTTCTTGAAGAGGCTTGGGCCTCTGCTGGTGGATGCAACTGGCGTCCCGCAATCAAGGGCCAACTTCATTCAAAGGGTAAGCCTTGCCATCCAGCGGGGTAATGCAGCAAGTGTTCTAGGAACATTTGAAAATGCCCCTTTTTTTTTATAGTTATTTTAATGTTTGTTAGGTAGGTTTATTTATTTACTTATTAGTATTACTTTTTTATATTTTATGTAAATAAAGAGAAATTATATTCTTATAATTATTTAAGAGATTTTACTTACGCAAGAAACAGTCGCTGTCGCGTCACGGTAGTTGGCGACTGATTTCTGTAATCTATTTTGTTTATTTTCTGATTTCTACTCCCGGACATCGGCTAATGAGAACAGAGAAAACCAATGAGTAGGCGGGATTTGTTATTATTACATACTGTCTAGGCTTATGTATGGCATTATTTGGGGGATTTGGGGAGATAGTTTATTGGGTCTAACTAGTAAGGGGTCCGAGTTATAAGCGTAAACGGGGTTGTCAAATGTACATTTTGGGTTCCAGCTTGACAGTTGTCATGAAAAACAAAGTTTGAGATTTGGTTAAAGGGCACAAGTTGACACTGTCAGATTTTGACATTTGACAGTCCTTGACAGATTTTTGGTTGACAACTTTGACAGATTGACAGATTTGACAGTTGTCATGTACTACAAAGTTTGACAGTTTGATCTCTGTCACAAGTTGACATTGTCAGATTTTGACTTTGACAGTTTAAATGGAAGTAAAATTGATGATATTTTGGTGCAGGGGGAATTTGGGAGTGGGGGGGGGGGGGGGGGGGGTGGGCGGGGGGATTTTTGTTCTCCTCCCCGATATCTATCCGAATATGTAGTTAAACCGTTTTTTCGTAATTTGAAAATCGACTAAATTGTGTGAGCAATTTGATGTTTAATTCACTACACTATTTTCAGATCTTCGATCCGAAATGTAACTTTGGATTGCGCAGTCCTAGCGAGATGTGTGATGCCTCGTGTCGGAAGCGTCTCATCGAGTGTAACAACATATTTGAGTTTCATCGAAATCAGTTGAGCGGTTTTTGAATTATTGGCGTTTGAAATGTGGGCGTCAAAATGTTTGTATCTCTATAGCGATCGCATTTTAGTTCGGATCGAGTCAAAACTTGGTGTAGGAGTCTATAATAATGGTCCCGAACGTTTTCCAGAGTTTGACCTCCCAGCCCCCTCCCCTACTCAAAAAGTTGGGTTAGGATTGGTTAGTTTGACAACTTTGGACTGCGCAGTCCTAGCGAAATGTCTGATACCTCGTCGGAAGCGTCTCGTCGAGTGTAACAACATATTTGAGTTTCATCGAAATAATTTGAGCGGTTTTTGAATTAATGACGTTTGAAATGTGGGCGCCAAAATGTTTGTCGCTCTATAGCGATCGCATTTTAGGTCGGATCGAGTCGAAACTTGGCGTAGGAGTCTATAATAATGGTCCCAAACGTTTTCCAGAGTTTGACCCCCCAGCCCCCTCCCCTACTCAAAAGGTTGGGTTAGGATTGGTTAGTTTGACAACTTTGGACTGCGCAGTCCTAGCGAGATGTGTGATACCTTGTCGGAAGCGTCTCGTCGAGTGTAACAACATATTTGAGTTTCATCGAAATCGTTCAAGCGGTTTTTTAATTTTTTATTGTTTCCGAACTAGGCTAGGCTGAGCCCGAGGTCGAATCCTCAGGCGCAGCCAATATCACCACCGAGGAGGTGCCAGTCCGGCTTGGAGGTGGACTAATGTCGCTGGGGAAAGGTTATTTACCCGCGATTTGAAGATCCGTGGATTGTAGGAGTGGGAAAGATATTCCCCGGAAGCCCGTTCCACACCTTTGCAGCGCGGCACAAGAACGATTTTTAGAGAATCGTGCCGTTTCTTCTTAACTTGCTAACTATAGGTGGTAGGGTTTATCCCGGCCGGGTTGGTACCACCGCACTGAGCGAACCGTCGGTCGAAATGGCTGTGTAAATAGTTCGTGTTTTCCGTCCAGTTCAGTGTAGCCGACATGAAATGAAGGGAAGCACTGACATGGCACCTTGTTCACCCGGTGTTATGGGCTGACATCACGGATGTTTAAGGTGATGTAGCCAACCGTGTGAGTTTCCACAAAAAAAAGAAAGAGAGAAAGAAGTATAATTTTTGTATCATTGTTTTATTTGTATGGATCCAACCATTTCAATGAACATATCCGTCCTGTGTAAATTTTTTTTTACCAAATATAAATGAGCATATCCCTACCTACATGTGTGCTGCGTGCGTGACGGGCGAAAAGGGAACCCATTCAGCTAATTCACTATGCATGCAAGCAAGGCTTGCAGTTTTTGAGTTTTTGCATGCCAAGGCTTGGCATCGATACAACGAACGCTTAGCGTTGTTAGGGCGCGAGAGTGCGTCGTAATTTTGTTTCTACCGATTTTATTTGGCAATGCCATTAGGGAAGAACTGGGTAAGAGAGCTTAGAGTTTTTTTTAATCTCTAACTAATATAAATCTCCTAAACTTAACTATGACCAGGTTTATAATATCAATGTATAATATGTGTGTACCGTGTGGGGCCGGTACTTTAAAAGAATAGCCCCACTGCATCTCTCCCCTTGTATGTCGTAAAAGGCGACTAAGGGATACACGAGTCAGTAAGCCTTACTGACTCGTGAAGGGATATGACTCCCTTCTTATATTACTAGGTGGTCGGGTTCAACCCGCCCGGGTTGGTACCACCGCACTGAATGAAAGGTCGGTCGAAACGGCTATGTAAATAGTATGTGTTTTCCGTCCAGTTCAGCGTAGCCGGCACGACCGAAGGGAATCACTGACGTGGCACCAAGTTCATCCGATGTTATGGGCTGACATCACGGATGTTGTAGGTGATGAAGCCAACCGTGTCAGCATCAATAAAAAAAAAAATGTGGTTTGGTAATCTAAACTAACTAAGAAATGTTACCTAATTTATTTTATTTTATTAGTAGGCAACAAATGTTAGCAAACATCAGTTTCTGACAATACTTCTTTTAGTCTGATGACTTCGCTCTGTGTAGCGTAAATTATTCTGTCGTCTTTGTCAAACGCCAAGCCGTTCGTGTCGTCAATTTGAGCTATCAGCTTCAATTTCTTCTCCTTGTCCAGCGTGTATATGCCATTCTCGCCGCAGAAATATAGTTTTCCATTCTTGTTAGCAGCGATACCTGTAAAAGCGCGCGTGGAGTAGCGCTTAGCGTTTTGGATGTCGTCGGCACCGCTTTCCAAACCGTACAATCCTATGTCATTCTCAAAGAATCTTTCGCCACTCTTGTCGACAGCGAATTGTTTTATCTTAGTATTGGCGAATTCTGGTACGAGCCTTACATCACCTCCACCGTATGCGTATAGATGTTGTCCTGGAAAGTCGATATAGAAGAGGTGATCCTTAAAGAACATCGTCCAGATGTTTTTATCTTTCACGAGAGAGACCGCAGACTTGGATACTTCGTCGAAAGTGTATATTCCATCGAAACCACCGAGATAGACAGTTCCGTTGTCATGATCGACTGCAGTAGCGAAGCCGTTTTTGAGTCCCGGGATCGTGTGGGAATATTTCGATGTAAGGTTGATGTAGGCAGAGCTTGAGGAGACCCCGTAGCCGGTACTTTCGGTGTATCTGAAGAAGAGTGTGTCGGTTTTCCTATTGACAATGAGCTGGCTGGGTCTGTCGAAATAAGCGAGGGTTTCTGTTTCATAGTAAACTCCTTCGACCTGTATTCCGTCCTTGCATACTTTACTGTTGGCGGCAGTCGCTGTCTCGACGGACAGCAGCCAACACACGAATATCAACGTTCGCATTTTGCTCCTGCAATGGAAGAACATAGTTAAATTCACTGACACTAATATCATGTGATCATCATGTTTTTATGGATAGCGCGACATAGCCATCGTTTCACCTACAAGTAGGTATCTTAGGTAGTAGGTATGGGTTAATTATTGTAATTTACTATAATATTACATTTACTATATACTACTTACAAGGTACTAATAAAACATTGTGACTTGCGAAGTTTGTTTGTCAATTCTTCTTCGCATTGAATTTAGAACTGGCGGAATTTTCGACATGTCCAAGCGTAGGTTACCAATCTATGAATGAAATTATACTCCAATAAACAATCTAACGATGTCCATGGACATTCTATGATGCACGGGGATTGCGAATGCCATGACGGCCTGACAGGAGCCTTTTCACGCCCCTTTTGAAAAACCCCAGGCTGTACTTGGGAGGAAATGTATGTCTATTTCTTTTTCTGTTTGTCACAGCGCTCCATATATAAGGCTATAAATGATAAAAGACTCGACGTCAACGAATAGGCAGCAAACACACAAAAAGACCTTCGTCTAGCAATAACAGATAACCTACAATGGGCGAACCATATTGAAAATATTGTAAAGCGAGCAAATTCACTTCCATATTTGGTAAGAAAGCTTTTTTAACCATTTACAAAACCTACATTCGCCCTCTACTCGAATATGGTTTCCAAATCTGGTATCCTTATTTTGCCAAGGACATAAATCTACTTGAAAGTGTATGTACACTTTCAAGTAGATTTATGTCCTTGGCAAGCGGTTTAGGTACAGCGTAGAGTGACGAAATTTCCAAAAACTCAGAAAATTAGCAAACAGGCAGCTGAATTCAGTGCAAGTATAGCAGGGTTATCATCTCATTCCGCTAAATTAAATCATTTCGCGGAAACCTACTAATCTCTTATTTTTTAACCGACCTCAAACAAAAAAGAGGTTATCAATTCCACCCATATGTATGCAATATCGTTGGAATTGTTAGTCTATGTGAATAACCATGTGCCGAATTTCTTAAGTGTACTTATATAGTACTCGTATGCATCTATGTGTGTTTGTCCACGGATTTCTCCGAAAATATTAATCGGATCGTGACCATCCTTTTTTTATTCAAAATTCATAGATTTTTCTATGAATTTTGAATAAAAAAAGGAAGCCCTTTTGTGCTTTTGTACCGCCTTCAACTCTAAACTAGGTGCCATGTCACTTGGTCGTGACACGGCTACACCTCCTTCGTCTTCTTCTGTACCTATCCGTGATATAATCCTAAGATAACTCTAAACTAGGTGCCATGTCACTTGGTCGTGACACGGCTACACCTCCTTCGTCTTCTTCTGTACCTATCCGTGATATAATCCTAAGATAACTCTAAACTAGGTGCCATGTCACTTGGTCGTGACACGGCTACACCTCCTTCGGCTTCTTCTGTACCTATCCGTGATATAATCCTAAGATTAAAATTCAAAATAAATACTTTTTTATAGTGGAAATATTTGTTTACGGCTTTACTCACGGTTTTTGTATCGCGTTGCCGCGACGTTTCGACTCAAACATTCGAGCCATTATCAAGCGAGCTCCTGTGTCCGGCGGCGGTCAACGAGGAACTAGTCAGTTTGACATGTTCCGCCGTTGACGGAGATTGTAGCTGTGGGTACTTTGAGGATGTTGGCTTTGAGCTGCGTTCCGGAGGTCCGCTGACAGACAAAAGGCACTAGTAGTGTCCTTATTGTCGGTGCTTAATGTTTTTGTCCTCAGCGGTGCTAGCACCGGATTCCACGACGGTGACAACTTAAACGCATCTTCCCTGTTGAAGTTAGCATGCTTGGCGATTTCTATGGACTCTCGAACAAGACGAGGGATGTGTCGGGTTTCAGTCGAGATTACCTCAACCTGATCGAACCTGATGCAATGGTTTATGCCAGAGTTCATGTGTTCGCAGACTGCTGACTTCGTGGAATCTTGATTTTTGGCTGCTCTGATGTGTTCCGAAATACGCGTCGCTACGCTTCTCTTGGTCTGCCCCACGTAGACTTTCCCACAACTACACGGAATTTTGTACACACCTGCCGATTGAAGAGGTAGTTTGTCCTTCACGGAACGTATTGATTGACAGACTTTTCGATGTGGTTTAAAGACAGTGCCTATGCTTAGTTTCTTTAGTCTTCTACTAATTCTGTCAGTTACGCCTTGAATGTACGGAAGAAAAGCCCTCTGCCTTCTTGCAGTGTGTACGGCTGGTCCAGGTCTTCTTCTTCTTGTGTGTAATGCATGTTGACTGTACCCATTTTCCGATAATGTTTTCTTCACTAGCCTTTTTTCGGTCTCGACTTGGTCTTTGTCGCAGATACGTTCGGCGCGGTCTAACAACGCTCTAACCACAGATTGACGCTGGTTGGGTGCGTGCATGCTCGCCACAGACAATTACGAGAAAATTACCTATTCTCCTACTTTGCGCGTCATGCGAAAAACCATGAAAATAATCAACAATGATGGATCGCCATCCCTCCTGAAATTCGAAAGTTACTTAGGGAGGTAAATCCGCAGCCCCCTCGGTTCTATGGTTTACCTAAAATTCACAAAACAGGTGTCCCACTAAGGCCAATAGTCAGTCAGCTAAACTCACCTACATATCGACTAGCAAAGCATGTTGCATCCGTCCTACAACCGCTAGCTGGAAAAACTTCCTCTTTCGTGAAAGATTCGTTCCATTTTGTGAACTTACTGGCACAATTAATAGTATCACCGACCGACATTATAGTGAGTTTTGACATTGAATCACTCTATACGAATGTACCCGTACTCGATTCTCTCCAAATAATAAAAAACTTATTACAGAAGAACAACACCAGTACGGAGTATGTGAAGATCGCTGAGCATTGTCTCACGGAAAACTATTTTATATGGAACGGTGACCACTACATACAGAAAGATGGAGTCGCCATGGGATCACCGGTAGCGCCGATTATTGCAAACCTGTTCATGGAAAATCTTGAAGAGCGCGCATTAAGTTCGGCGGTGTTGGCTCCCACCATCTGGCTGAGGTATGTCGACGATGTATTCGCAATCTGGCCACATGGACAACGAGCACTACAAGAGTTTTTGGACCATATCAATACAGCCCATCCACGTATCACATTTACGATGGAGCTCGAAGACAACAATGGACTAGCGTTCTTAGACGTGCTCGTCACTCGTCGTGCGGACGGCTCACTTGGTCACACAGTTTACAGGAAGCCAACACATACTAATAGGTACCTACAAGCTGATTCACACCACGCACCCAACCAGCGTCAATCTGTGGTTAGAGCGTTGTTAGACCGCGCCGAACGTATCTGCGACAAAGACCAAGTCGAGACCGAAAAAAGGCTAGTGAAGAAAACATTATCGGAAAATGGGTACAGTCAACATGCATTACACACAAGAAGAAGAAGACCTGGACCAGCCGTACACACTGCAAGAAGGCAGAGGGCTTTTCTTCCGTACATTCAAGGCGTAACTGACAGAATTAGTAGAAGACTAAAGAAACTAAGCATAGGCACTGTCTTTAAACCACATCGAAAAGTCTGTCAATCAATACGTTCCGTGAAGGACAAACTACCTCTTCAATCGGCAGGTGTGTACAAAATTCCGTGTAGTTGTGGGAAAGTCTACGTGGGGCAGACCAAGAGAAGCGTAGCGACGCGTATTTCGGAACACATCAGAGCAGCCAAAAATCAAGATTCCACGAAGTCAGCAGTCTGCGAACACATGAACTCTGGCATAAACCATTGGATCAGGTTCGATCAGGTTGAGGTAATCTCGACTGAAACCCGACACATCCCTCGTCTTGTTCGAGAGTCCATAGAAATCGCCAAGCATGCTAACTTCAACAGGGAAGATGCGTTTAAGTTGTCACCGTCGTGGAATCCGGTGCTAGCACCGCTGAGGACAAAAACATTAAGCACCGACAATAAGGACACTACTAGTGCCTTTTGTCTGTCAGCGGACCTCCGGAACGCAGCTCAAAGCCAACATCCTCAAACTACCCACAGCTACAATCTCCGTCAACGGCGGAACATGTCAAACTGACTAGTTCCTCGTTGACCGCCGCCGGACACAGGAGCTCGCTTGATAATGGCTCGAATGTTTGAGTCGAAACGTCGCGGCAACGCGATACAAAAACCGTGAGTAAAGCCGTAAACAAATATTTCCACTATGAATGTTAACCACGGTAATCTTAAATCACAATATTTTTTTAATAATTTATAACAATTTGTACCGTGTGGGGCCGGCACTTTAAAAGAATAGCCCACTGCATCTCTCCCCGTGTAGGTATGTCGTAAAAGGCGACTAAGGGATATGACTACCTTCTTATATTACTAGGTGGTAGGGTTTGATCCGCCCGGATTGGTACCACCCAACGAAATGTCGGTCGAAACGGCTATGCAATTTGTGTTTTCCGTCCGTGTACTTAGCCGGCACGACCTAAGGGAGGCACTGACGTGGCACCAAGTTCGCCCGGTGTTATGGGCTGATATCACGGATGTTGTAGGTGATGTAGCCAACCGTGTCAGTTTACATAAAAAAAAAAACTTACGTAAACACTTAAGTAAATAGCATTGGTACATGCAAAGACCTACGTACCCTCACATGAGACGTGGCCGATGTCGAAGGAGGCGCAGAGTCCAGTAATGGCGTCTGATTACTTCGAGCTATTTTATTTATAATTTCTTATTTTTGGTTTCGCTCGATTCTCCAGCCATCGGGTAATGAGAACAGAGGAAAATATTGAGTAGGTAGTAATCTTGATTTTTTGGAGTAGCTTTAGAGAATAGAGTACCTACCTAAATTTAAATCTTAATAATATAATATTATGATTTAAATTGACGTATGTAGTTATTTAAGCATGAATATTATCAGAGACAACGGATCTCCACGCGCCACGATCCCGACACACCTCTGCCGCCCCTTTCACTCTCTTTGTTCTTCACGCACTCTCTTTGTTCTTCACGCCCTTTTTGAGCACATAATGCTCGATCTGGTCCAGGTACGTGCGTCTAGGGCGACCCTTCCCGACTCTTCCACATTTGCTCCATAAATTTCTTTCGTTAGTCTCCTAACATCCATTCTTCCAACATGACCGAACCACCGAAGTATTTCTTTCTCAAGTCCTAGATCGATCGTTCTTACCACCACAGGAAAACCTTAGTAGCATTTTTTTCCTAGTAGGTACTCGTACTTTTCGAGTTTATAAGAGTTAGGAAAGGCTAGCCAAAACCATGTCCAACATCGGAAACTATACACATTGTAAGTTCCTAGACGTTGGTAAGTATGTACATAAACTGACCAAATGTCTGTAGGTACTAGACGGCTGTCTGTATATTATTTACTACCTTATAATTTTTTATGGATACTGACACGGTTTCCTACATCACCTACAACATCCGTGATATCAGCCCATAACACATAGGTGGACTAGGTGCCATGTCAGTGCTTCCATTCGGTCGCGCCGGCTAGACTGCAGTTCATGAACTGGACGGAAAACACAAACTATTTAAATAGCCTTTTCGACCGACCTTTCATTCAGTGCTGTGGTATCGACCCGGGCGGGTTAAATAAACCCTATCACCTAGTAAGGTAAGAAGAGGAGGGACCTACAGTTTAACGTGGAATCCGAATCACGGTCTTCCTCCAAACGGTCGTATACCCAAAGAGTTTGTATTAGTTACGAAGGAGCGCAGCGACGTAATACAACTCTTTGGTCGTACCGTACGGTCACCCATCCAAGTTCTGAGCCGCACCCAGGGGTGCTCATGATCACCAATGAATGACAGTCAACTCGTCGCACCACTGAGCTATCGAGGCCATCGATATCTATTTTATAGATTTACCCATCCCATACATCACTCCCGAAAAAATATGTTCTCTTCATAGTATTCTATGTTTATATGTTACTATTAAAAACCTCACGTTAACTTCTAGTGTCCGATACCAAATACGACTTTGGTGACGACAGCATAAGGTTCAATATTGAACCGTGCAAGTTGACTGTTCGCAAATATTATGCGACATCATGAAGGTGCAATAGATTGAAAATTTGGAGATAATACGTAACGGTCCGGTGGCGTAGTTGGTTATCGCGTTGGCGGCTCAAGCCAAAGACCCAGGTTCGAATCCTGGCCGGGATGTATTTTTTCCAATGATTTTCGCTTTGCATTTTTCTAATAAAAATATATGTTCTCTTCAATTATGTAGTCGACACCGGTTAGTTGATTTTAAAAAAGTATTTAATTAATTCAAAGTAATTACAGAGTTCTATTCATGTCGGCGATAGCTTACAGACTAACTAACTATATTGGAGTCTTCGTTGAAGAGAACAATGCAGGCGGCCGGCCGAGGTGCAGTCCTCGGAAGTCGTCTGCATCGTCAGCGGGAATCGCCCGCTGCTGGGCACATAACTCGACGAGACCTGCATATAGTGCAGATTTCACGGACAGCCGCTTCATACGGATCCATTCTATTCTGTGACGGATCGTGCGGCGCGTGTTGAACGCACGCAAGTCTGTATCGAGTCGGTGCAGCATGCCCGGTTGATGTTATAAAGAGTGACAGTGACAAACTTTGTTGTATGTTTCGCCTGAGCATGTTATGGCGTGTTAAGAAGCCAGCATGGCTAGGATCGTGTGACGGTGGTATCGCGTTCTCGTTCTCGCTTGCCTGCTGGTGATGGGAGTGGGCGGAAAGACGGCAAACGCGCCGGTGGGCGAGCGATGACGTCTTTCTCGCTCGCTCTTGTCATCTGTGGGCGGGTGGGGGCGAGAGCGCGATAGCACCGAGACGTGGGGATCGTGTCACGTATCACAATACTGCGTGTGAATGCACGCACACTTGTACCGACGTCTAGCACAAGTTGCATCGTACGACGTTCGATCTATAAAATAGACATCTATGATCGAGGCTGACAGAATGGCTGGCTGAGATCTTTTTACATGTGTTTTACACAACCTTCGTTCGGTTAACCTGTATGTAAGTGCCTGGGTTATGAAATATCTTGGGTAAAATGTTGTTTCTTTAGTTTCCATAGTCTAAAAGATATCGTTCCTGTAGTTGTTTTGAAAAGACAACGTATTCAGCTTACGGGTCGGGACTCCCCCTGACTTATTTTCATCCAAGGTACTAGGTACCTACACTATGCCGCTGTCACTAAGTGGATAACTTTTCAGGTCAGGAAGATAACTAAATTGATGATAAAGATGTTGTCGCCGAAATGGTTACAGTAAAGGGCAGTGCTGCAGTGCCGCCGGCGCTCGAGCTTAGCGGGCGCACTCGCGTGCCCCCAAATAGCATCGATGCCAAATAGGTGTTTTTTTATGGTTTTAGGTAGGAAATACAGAGGACAGGACCCGGACCCAGCCAAGGCTGGATGCGATCATCTTACATCCAGTACGGTGGTACACATCCAGTCGGCGACAGTTGGAGCCTACTATATACCTAGTAAGGGGCAAGGGAAGGGACCTACAGTTCTATACTGGTTCCGAATGGTGAAGCAGCAATATACATATTTCCATCCATAAGAGAAAAACTTATTGGTGGATGTTGGCTGGATTTGAACCTCGGACCCTGAGGTGAAGAGTCCGAGCCATTACCTTTGACGTAGATTGCGGTAGATGATCTAATATTATACTAGATTTATTATTTAGGCATGACCCCGGGATGAAGATACTGCAGATAAAAAACACTTATAAAATGTAGATTAAAACGTATTATTTTATAGGAATAACAAATTACAATATTTTACGTATTAAACGATACTCAAATTTAACATAAGCCCTGAGTATTTTGTCTAAATTAGAGTAAACTATATTGTTGTATTTATGTTGTAGTCTATGGGTTATCAAACGATAACCCATAGACATCTGTAAACGATGCTATTTTAGAAGCAGTACAATTCTTCTGATTCAACTTAAAAATTCCGTCCGCTCCTCCAAAGTAAACATCGTCATATTCAAGAACATTGTTCTTGGTCATATTTATCAACTGCCACATCTTTTATAAGAAAAATTCTAGTAACAAAGTACTGCCTTGTTTCATTCGTTTTTGAATCAAAATCATACAATCCTGAATCGTTGATATAAAACACTTTTCCTTTAGTATCTACTGTTAAAACTCTAACTGCTTTAAAATTATTAACTGCGTCAATGTTATCACCATTGACTTTATAAACGTCACCCATTATATCAGTAAACGATATTCCTCCAAGCAGCATGTGCAGCCCTTGTATATTGTAAACTTCCATTATATTCTCGGCTTCATTCGTTTCATCTTTGTATCTATAAATGGTTTGTCCAGCGCCGAAGTATTTCACATGTCTGAGGATTCTTAGTGATAGCGCGACCGTTCAAGATATTCTCCACATGAGTTGTGATTTTGTAAGCCGTAACTCGCCAAGTGGTATATACTTCCAGGTGTTGTTGAATCATAGCTGAAGAATAGTGTGTTATTATTGTCTATTAACAAATTGGTGGCGCGCCGTACGTTTGTTACAAGGATTTCAGAAACGTATGTAGGTACTTTTGATGTTGTTAATTTGTGGTTCGGCGTTCTGCACCATCAGTGCAGCTATTAACAACAATTTCAGCATAGTATTTTTTAAATCTTTACAAATTGCTGAAAAAAATATGTTTCTTTTAAAATTTTATACTGAGAGCACCAATTGAATCATGTATTTTTGAAACCCCATAAATCCATGCACTTTGGAGCCTTCCTGTTAAAAAACTAAAAGGTTTTCAAATATATTAATTTGGGTTCACGCTCATTTTAACAAGTACTACATACGCCCTGAACCCAGAAACTAGGTTTTCATAAAAAAAAATTCAGGGTGCAGTTTTTTTGCTCTCCTGTAAAATTGAGTCCCATGGAGATGTTTGTACCGTGTGGGGCCGGTACTTAAAAAGAATAGCCCCACTGCATCTCTCCCCGTCGCATGTCGTAAAAGTCGACTAAGGGATAAGGAAATTCGTCAGCCGCGGTAGCTCAGTGGTGCGGTCAGTCGACTGTTGTTAAGCTGAGCGCGGTCAGTGCTGGGATGGGTGACCGCTTGACCGTTGGAGGCTGACCGTGGTTCGGATTCCACGTTAAACTGTAGGTCCCTTTCCTTCTTGTCTTACTAGGTGGTAGGGTTTATCCCGGTCGGGTTGGTACCACCGCACTGAGCGAAACGTCGGTCGAAACGGCTATGTAAATAGTTCGTGTTTTCCGTCCAGTTCAGTGTAGCCGACATGAAATGAAGGGAAGCACTGACATGGCACCTAGTTCACCCGGTGTTATGGGCTGGCATCACGGATGTTGTAGGTGATGTAGCCAACCGTGTCAATTTCCATAAAAAAATAAATTAAAAAAATGTGGGGTTTCAAAAATACCTGATTCAATTAGAGCAAGAAGAGGTGAACACATGCAAACAATACAAATACATGAGAAAATTAAAGAATTGCCTAAATACAAATAACACAAGAGAAGCGCTCACACGGCACCTTGTTCCGACAGGAACATTGTGTAAAAGTCTGTGTGAGTTTAACAGACGATGTAACTAACACAATGTCAGGCAGGACCAAGCGTGAGGTGAAGGAGAAATGCTTTTCCTTCCTTATCCTTCCTTCCTTACCTTTAATAAAATCCAACGTCTGCTTTCTGTCTGTCTGTATGTATGTCTGTCTGTCCGCTTATAACTCGAGAACCACTGAACCGATTTTAATAAAAAACAATTCTACGGATAGCTTGATTCTTCCCATCAACTATAGGCTACTTATTATCACGCTAAATGGCTTATGAGGTTAGCAGTGAAACGAAATATGAGAGCGGGCGGAGCCGCGGGCACAGCTAGTATAAAATATAATTATATTTGAACTAGCTGTGCCCGCGGCTCCGCCCGCTCTCATATTTGACTTCTCTGCTAACCTCATAAGCCATTTAGCGTGATAGTAAGTAGCCTATAGTTGATGGGAAGAATCAAGCTATCCGTAGAATTGTTTTTTATTAAAATCGTTTCAGTGGTTCTCGAGTTATAAGCGGACAGACAGAAAGCAGACGTTGGGTTTTATTAAAGGTAAGGATGTAAATACGAAAACTAAAATACGATTACCTACACCTTACGAAAGCGCACAAAACCGAGAAACATCTGGTTATCGAAGTCATTGAGCGTAGGTCAAATAGCAAATAGAGGACCGTTTTAAGAAGTTTTTTTTTTTCATTAATCATTCATTTCAGAAATATTAATCTTGTTTATTTCACCTTGAACGTATGACTCCATTTTTCGTCGTGCAATGATTTACATACCTACATATCATCAATATGTATCCCGACAATCGGGGTGGGCAGAGGAATCGGTGTTGTGATGCAAGAATGCTCGGATGATTAACTCACAACATCGACCACCGCCGCGCCGTCAGCAATAGTTATTTTTTCTAGCAGCGATAAACCGCCGCTTTCTGCTTGTTCACTGCTAGTTTTAGCAGCTAAAAACGTCTTTTAGTTGGTGAAAACGTCTAACGGAGAAAATGTCGTCTGTCGGAGTCGTCGCGCAGTTCTAAAGCGCACGTGCCTAATGGTAATGGCTACTCGCTCTCCAAGCTACTCGCTAGCAAATTTTAGCAACTGCCCTGTCACATATACCTATTTTCGGTCTGCTAGTTTTCGCAAGCAAAAAAATTGAACATGCTCAATTTTGCAAATTGGAAAAGCGGTCAATTGTAATTTTGCTAGCAGCGAATGTTTATTCAGCGAGTGCACTGTCACAGATTACTAAATGCACTGTGTCGCACGAAGCTAGTTTTCTGGTGGCGGAAATTACCAGCGATTATTCGCTTCGTGTGACCGAGGCTTAAATGTTTGGAACGAAAACACCTTGTTGCTTAGTATTTTTTTTTAAATGTCAAAATGTTTCATTTTTTCGGCATATATGTACCTACTATAATAAGGAAAGTGAGATTTATTAGCCTCTATCTATAATAATCTGAATATTTTGCCCTCCACAAATAACAATATTCCCCCTAAATTTATAACGAAAACTCTACGTTGCCAACCCTGAAAATTTATGATTTGCTGTGCTTGCAGGTTCTTCTGGGATTTGGATTCGACTACCACACCTTCCCCTGCCACTATCATCCCGTCCCCGTTACCTTAGGACCTTAGATATATGGTATTATCCCTTATTGCCCCCTTCCCCAACCCCTATTTGAGGTCGTAGGTTTGGAATTCCGCCTCAATTTATATGTAAGTGGCCCTACGAAATAAATATTAGGTCTTTACTTTGTTTTTTAATCTGCGTGTCATTTTAACTCTTGTGTATACATAGATACCGGAACGAGTTATATTAAGGCGGTGACAAACGCCAAATACGCAAAACATGCAAAAAGTGCGACAAAGAAGGTCCAAAACTGACCAATTGACACACATTCAGAAAATTAAAAAAATACCAACCTATATTTTGGTTCCTTACCAACAAAGTGCATTGCTGGTTTTTTTAATAATGAGTAAAAGTAAGTAATAAACATAAAATTAAAAATATATAAAAAAAGCATGAATTTTTGAAAATCTGAGTATGTGTGTATTATTACAATTTTACAATACCACCGATTCAAAGGTCACAAAGCTCTGAGAAAACTCTATTCAATTTGTTTTATTATTTTATCCACGAAAGGAGATAAAAATAAAAAACAAAAAACGCCTACATGAAATTATTGACGTAATTCTTCAGTCGGAAGGGTAAAATTTTTGCCTTCGTCAATTTAGCAGGCACTTCAATACTAGATACAATTTTAGTTCCGGGCTCGCTTGCTCGCTCCTGCCCTGCTGCGCCCGCGTGTCGGTCGTCATTTCTGTCTTCTGTGTTTGGATCGAATGGAAAAAAGATAGGTAGGTTAGGTATATTTGTACCGTGTGGGATGGTAATTTAAAATAATAGCCCCACTGCATCTCTCCCCGTGCATGTCGTAAAAGGCGACTGAGGGATTTTTTTATGTAAACTGACACAGTTTGCTATATCACCTATAACATCCGTGATGTCAGCCCATAACACCGGGTGAACTTAGGTGCCATGTCAGTGCTTCCCTTTGGTCGTGCCGGCTACACTAAACTGGACGGAAAATACAAACTATTTCGGGATATGACTCCCTTCTTTTTTTCCGTCCAGTTCAGTGAAGCCGGTACGACCGAAGAAAAGCACTGACATAGCACCTACTTCACCAGTTGTTACGAGCTGACATCTCGGATGTTGTATTGTAGGTGATGTTGCCACCGTGTCATTTTCCGTACCAGTATACAGTACGACCGTATCAGTAATATCTCTCTTCTGTGGTATCTATCAGTATACGCTCCGGTACGTAACTTGACGGGGCGTTATACGCATGGCTTTCGTTGGTATAACCACAGAATAACTAATAGGTACTGTGGTATAACGCTGTCTGCGCTTGAGATGCAAGGACTATAGAACCGTGCCTAAATAAAAGTAGCCTAGCAACAGCGGCGCGCTGCGGAGCGGGGGCGGCGGCGGCGGCGGCGGCACTGTGGTGGCGCGGAGCGGAGACGACGCGGCGGCGCGGCGCCTCCCGCGCCTCCACCGAATGCTCAAGGTCGTTGGCGTTTGTCACGGCCTTAAGGCCTTGACAAACGCCAACGACCTTGAGCATTCGGGAATTCTACATAATGTACCATGCGACTGCTAATTTCGCTTCGCACGTTCAAGTCACATTTAGCGTAGTTTGTCGCTATCAGCCTAAAGAGTTGATGGTTCGGGGTTCGAATCCCACTTTCGTATGTTTTTTTTTTTTGCTTTTTTATTATTTTAATTATTAAAATGATTGTGGCTTATGTAACTGATGCGTGATTCTAATTTTTTATTTTTTATTATTTTACCTAAATAACATTTTATTGTAATTTCTTCCAAATTATTTTAGTTCATGTACTTACCACTTTTTATAAACCTCTAAATAGACTATCGATGAAATCTAAAATAAAAATAGGTAGGTAGGTAATAGGTAGATAGGCATTTAGGTATGTATGGCAAATATCATAGCAACATAGGTACCGGCCGGCGCGCGCGGCGCGCGCGGCGGCAGCATGGCACGGTGCGGTGGGGTGCGGTGCGGTGCGGTAACTCAGTAGCAGCGTGCGGTGCGGAGGCGGCACGGCGGCGGCGGCGGCGAAGGCGGCGGCGGCGGCGGCGGCGGAGGCGGCGGCGGCGGCGGAGGCGGCGGCGGCGGCGCGGTGGAGGCGCGGGAGGCTCCGCGCCGCTGTTGCTAGGCTACTTTTATTTAGGCACGGTTCTATAGTCCTTGCATCTCAAGCGCAGACAGCGTTATACCACAGTACCTATTAGTTATTCTGTGGTTATACCAACGAAAGCCATGCGTATAACGCCCCGTCAAGTTACGTACCGGAGCGTATACTGATAGATACCACAGAAGAGAGATATTACTGATACGGTCGTACTGTATACTGGTACGGAAAATGACACGGTGGCAACTAGGGGTCGCAATACCGGACCCCTTTTCCAATACCGGTGTTTTCGGTATTACTTTTTTAATAATACCGAGATTCCGGTATTTTCGGTATTTTCGATATTGTGAGAAAAAATATTTAAAATATGTAATGAAATCGTCATTTTTGTAAGGCAATTGTCACCAGTCAAACAATAAAGTGTGTTAAGATAAGAAAATCACAATTTTATTAATTTTAGATTTTAAACTTCAATCTGCTATTACGAAAATATAATAACTCACTGCCGAGTTATTTTAAACAGACATAAATCTTACTTAAACTAGGATAATATTACTAATGTTTTTAAGTTTACACTGTTATTAATTATATTCATTTTTAAGTTTCCGGATTAACAGTAGGTTTAAAGACTTACATAAGTCGACGTTTCGCCCGCTACGTCACGGGCTTCATCAGGAACTGCGGGAGTTCCTGGAGCCGACGTCTGGTGTCCGTTGTACCAGACGTCAAACTTTCAAAACGTAGGTGATCTGGCAGAAAGTCCTATCAAAATTTTTGCCAAATTCAGATTTTGGTGGTAATATGTCCTATATAATTTTTTCCACAATGTCAGGACAAAATTCAGGTGACTTTATTCTAAAATAAACTAAAATAAAATAAAATTGTACGTGTTTTTTTTTTACATTGTATGACCCTAAGTTCTGAACAAAACAGTTTCACGTCTCTTGAAAAATTTACATTTTTGAGATAGGACTTTCTGCCAGATCACCAACGAAAAGTTGACGTCTGAGTTTGACGTCTGGTACAACGGACACCAGACGTCGGCTCCAGGAACTCCCGCAGTTCCTGATGAAGCCCGTGACGTAGCGGGCGAAACGTCGACTTATGTAAGTTTTTAAACCTACTGTTAATCCGGAAACTTAAAAATGAATATAGGATAATATTCTTTTAACAAAACTGTAATCAGCTTTAACAAAAACATCAAATACTCTCTGGCGAGTGGCGACTTATCCTAATATGAAATTAAAACGTAAATGTCTCACTCTTGAGTTACTTATTTATAGCTAAAAACAAATAAAAACCGAAATCCTAATATTTATTTATCTATAACAGCATTAAATCAGCTAGGTACGAGATCCATCAGCTTTAACAAAAACATAAAATGCTCTTTGGCGGCTTATCATAATTCGTTCAAATAGTGAGATCGTAAAAATAACAGTGCATCTAGTGTTTTGTCACTTAATTTTGAGCGCAAATGATTACAAAAGTAACCAGCTGAAGAGAACGCTCTTTCTGACTCTACACTAGTAGGAGGTATGCATCTTAAATTATTGTATGCTAATTCTAAATACTTTCCTCTAGAACCGCCGTTTTCATATAGAGCCATTTCTATATTGATCAGTGCATCTACATCGCCAGGAGTAATTCTAGACACATTATCTTGAGTCCGCAGTTTCTTTTGAACGGCCATTTCTAATTGCTTTTTGAGCGGTAGTGTGTCAGATTCGTCATTCCTGCGTGTATTCTCCTCGTCTGTAGAAACAGAAACGTCAATCGTAGATTCTGTAGCCTGAGTCTGACCAAGCTGATGAAGGTCTGTAATATGTTTTCGCATTTCTTCGCAATCTGGCCTTAGAAATATATCGGAGTAGTCATCATTTGCTGAATCAAAATATGATTTAGGATCATGCAAGTAATTCAAAGTTGAAGCCACCAACAACCTCCGCTCTTTAATCCTTCGCTTCAAAGATCTGACAAGTTCACGAGCAACTGGTTCATGATGCATAGCTTCTAATTTTTTGAGCATAAACATCAAAGCCGCGTCAGACGTCATTAGGTTGGAGTTTCTCTTGCAAAGTTCTTCGACCGTTGCTTTTAGGATTTCGAATACACTGCTGAGATCAGCCAGCATTGTGAACTCATTTTCAGATATTTCAGATATGCTACGCGACGCATCTTCTATATATTAACCCTAACCTAATTTTGAGGCGGTGCATGTCGTTTTTGTTACAAGTTTATATTTCCGAAAATAATTCTTAGGTGGTTATAAAAAAAACTAAACACCCTAAAACAATTTAAACACCGTAACATTGCTTAAAAAAGAAAAAAAAAGCAAAAAAAACCAAAAAGATTCGGTGGGATTCGAACCCATGGTCCAAAAAATGCAAACCCTACATGCTTACCACTGAGCTAACAAGTTACTTAGCCGACCAAACGAATATCGGCTTCTATTGGTTCGCTCCGGGCGAAGGAGTAGGATCGCAGGAACAGCAGGCACGACAAATGGCTTTCAGGTGTCGTATGCCATCGGGAGTAGGTCTCACTCACTCCTGGCCGTGTGTGTGTAGTCGCGCGCGACATGCGTCACATAGCCACAGATTACTTAATAGTTACTTCGTAACAGATAAATCACTCCATAGAAAATGTTCCTACCTTCGGGCTTTAATAGCCTACTGTTTCACATCGCCAATCGCTGCGTGCGAAAATGTACCTTAACGATCGAGTGTAAAGTGGTTATTGCTTTGCAGCTGCGCGCAGTTGCGTGGGCGAGCGTCTATGTATACTTCGCGCGGCTGACGAATTTCTACTGAAAAAGACCGCCGGCGGCCCGTCGGGCGGTAGGTAGTTAGCGCGCGCAAGTACATAGAGTGCGTGAGGCCTGACATAGCTGAGCCGCGTTGCCATAGCAACCACCGCGCGACTACTCGCAGAAAGAATCGTGTGCGGCGGAATGTCGCGGGCTTTTTAATTTGTTATTAGTCTTATTTATAATGAAATACCGAAGATACCGAAAATCTCGGTTTCTGTTAACTCAATCCCGGTATTTTAAACCTTTCGTTTCGGTCCGGTATCCCGGTATTTTCGGGATTCGGGATCCCGGTTTGCGACCCCTAGTGGCAACATCACCTACAATACAACATCCGAGATGTCAGCTCGTAACAACTGGTGAAGTAGGTGCTATGTCAGTGCTTTTCTTCGGTCGTACCGGCTTCACTGAACTGGACGGAAAAAAAGAAGGGAGTCATATCCCGAAATAGTTTGTATTTTCCGTCCAGTTTAGTGTAGCCGGCACGACCAAAGGGAAGCACTGACATGGCACCTAAGTTCACCCGGTGTTATGGGTTGACATCACGGATGTTATAGGTGATATAGCAAACTGTGTCAGTTTACATAAAAAAATCCCTCAGTCGCCTTTTACGACATGCACGGGGAGAGATGCAGTGGGGCTATTATTTTAAATTACCATCCCACACGGTACAAATATACCTAACCTACCTATCTTTTTTCCATTCGATCCAAACACAGAAGACAGAAATGACGACCGACACGCGGGCGCAGCAGGGCAGGAGCGAGCAAGCGAGCCCGGAACTAAAATTGTATCTAGTATTGAAGTGCCTGCTAAATTGACGAAGGCAAAAATTTTACCCTTCCGACTGAAGAATTACGTCAATAATTTCATGTAGGCGTTTTTTGTTTTTTATTTTTATCTCCTTTCGTGGATAAAATAATAAAACAAATTGAATAGAGTTTTCTCAGAGCTTTGTGACCTTTGAATCGGTGGTATTGTAAAATTGTAATAATACACACATACTCAGATTTTCAAAAATTCATGCTTTTTTTATATATTTTTAATTTTATGTTTATTACTTACTTTTACTCATTATTAAAAAAACCAGCAATGCACTTTGTTGGTAAGGAACCAAAATATAGGTTGGTATTTTTTTAATTTTCTGAATGTGTGTCAATTGGTCAGTTTTGGACCTTCTTTGTCGCACTTTTTGCATGTTTTGCGTATTTGGCGTTTGTCACCGCCTTAAGCGCTCGGCGAAAAATGTGGTGGTAAGCACGCCATGGTGTCGGTGTGGGATCATAGAGTAACTTATTGTGCGGGATAGACGCGTGCTTTCTATAGAAGAGATACAATTTTCGCCGAGCTACCTATTTTATTAGTGGTGTCGACCTATTTTAACCTTGTTTAGGAAAATGTGACTCGGCCCGCGCCCACAGTACACCTACTTAAAGATAGGTACGACGTTTATCAAATAAAACACAACTCAACCAAAAATTATTGTATTACAAACTAACTATTACAAAGGTTAGTTTTTACATTTCTTTGTGCTCGGAGTCAATCTGATGATTTCGGATGCTGTAGCATAAATTATATTGTCATCTTTATCGAACGCCAAACCAAATGCTTCGTTTATGGCTGCTATATGCTTCAAATTTTGATCACTATCCAAAGTGTATATGCCATTTTCACCACAGACATAAACTTTTCCTTCCTTGTTTACAGCAATTCCTCTCACAGCTATTTTCTCAGCGTAAAGATTAGCCTTTTCAATGCTCGCACCACTTTCCAAACCGTACAATCCTGTGTCATTCACGAAGAATCTTTCACCGCTCTTGTCAACGGCGAACTGTGTTATCTTCTCATTGGCGAACTCTGGTACGATTGTAGCTTCGTCACCCTTGTATTCATAAAGATGTAGGTCTGATTCAATATAGAAGAGGTGATCCGTGAAGAACAGAACCCAGATGTTTTTGTCTTTTGCCTTAGCAGGAATCGCAGACTTGGATACTTCGTCGAAAGTGTATATTCCATCGGAACCACCGAGATAGACAGTTCCTTTGTCTGCATCGACCGCAGCAGCGAAGCCGTCTGTTATTCCTGGAATGTCGGTGAAATCGTTTGCGGTTAGGTTGAGGTAGGCTGATTTGGAGTGTTCCTCTTCGTTGCTATCTATACTGTAGCTGAAGAATAGAGTGTTGGTTTTTGGGTTGACAACGAGTTGGTAGGCACGGTCGACGTCACTCTTGAGGACCTGCTTCTCGTAGTGGTTCTCTCCGACTTGTAGTATATCCTGGCATAATTGTGTCTCTGGCGCCGCTCGGACGGTGGACGCCAGGCAACAGATGATAATGACTGCACGCATCCTGTTTCTGAAAGAGTTTGGATGTTTAAATACGACACAATGTGCGTCGGAGTCAGCTGGATTGGCTGCGGATGGAGCCAAGAACCACAAGCGCGGCAAATGCAAATCACTGTTGGCAGATTTTGTCGAGAAGAGTGTATCCAACAAGTAATCCTAAGCCATCCATAGGCGAAACGCCACTAGCGTACTAGGAGGATTTAGTCTGAATAATTGAATTCATTATTTTATTTTGGTTTAGAATTATACCTAGTTATAAAAAAATATGTTTTAGACACAACATATTTCCACTTCATTACTGAGCATGTACGAAAACTCGATCTAAAGTTCAATCGTCTCATAAATAAGGTACACTTGGCAAAAGTGTTTTCATCTGTTGCAATAGGAACGATTAACTTTAAACTCGCGCATTTCGCAGTTAATTTAAATAATTTTCATTTAGATATTTTTACTTACGCAAGAAGCAGTCGCTGTCGCGTCGCGTTAGTTGGCGACTGATTTCTGTAATCTATTTTGTTTATTTTCTGATTTCTACTCCCGGAAATCGGCTAATGAGAACAGAGAGAACCAATGAGTAGGCGTGATTTTTTATTATTATACAGGGTGACTCGTAATTCGATATATTCCTTGGAAGGGGTTATACTAGAGGTTATTTGGAACAAATTAAGTCACCTCAACTGGGGGTGGAAAATGGGCGGTTTCCGAGGTATCGGGGATTTAAGTTTTTTTTTAATTTTCTGATTTGTAATAGAAAAAAAAAGTTTAACCCTTTACAGCATACGGTGACAAAAATGGAACATTCAGCTTTTGGTGTTATAAATTACTACCAGTGCCACCTATGAACTTTTGTTGGGACAAATTCGTAAGCGGGGAGTATAAAACTGACCGAAATATGTACCAGTGGCGCCTCTACAGAGACGCGTAGGAACTAAAATCGTCTGTTGCGTCAGTCGGTTGTAAAAATTTGACAGAGCGACGACTAGCCGGTTTTCAATATTTTATTTTATAGTTTTAATCTAAACATCTGAAGAATAATAGTGATTGACTTGGTAGAACAATGGACGCACAGAGTTACTACAGCAAAAGACGTAAGTTCAGACCAGTATATGTAGTGAATATTATCATTTTAAAAATGTGCCGAATTTGGAACGCCATGCAGTAGGTAGTTTTTTTGTAGTATCAAATATGGAACTTCATGCACTCAAGTCCAAATTCACGTCACAAATAGATAGTGACAAATTCGGCGCATTATGCAGCGTAAGACTAAGATCCTCTAATCTTTTTAGGTAATTAGGGTTCCGTACCTCAAAGGAGGAAAAACGGAACCCTTATAGGATCACTTTGTTGTCCGTCTGTCTGTCTGTCTGGCTGGCTGGCTGGGTGTCTCTCTGTCAAGACCTTTTTTCTCAGGAACGGGTAGAGGTATAAAGTTGAAATTAATATCAAATACTAAGGTCTACGTTTCCTCGGAGGTGTAAAAAAATTAAGCACATAGGTCCACGCAATCACTAGATACGCCCATTTAAGTCACATATTTTGCTACCGGCAAACAAATCAAAACTTATAGAGTACTTCCCGTTAACCTAGAATAATGAAATTTGGTAAGAAGCAAGGTCCCATAGCACAAGTAACGAAAATTGTAAATTTATAGTTATGTGCAATTATAAATGTAAAATTTTAAATTTAAAAAAAAATTTTTGTTTGTTTTGTATGTCAATGTCAAGGCCTTTTTCTCAGGAACGAATCAAGATAACAAATTGAAATTAATAGGAAATACTAAGATCTATGATCTCTTTAAGGTGTAGAATATTAAAGCTTCTAAATCAACGCAATCAAAAGATACGGCCATCTATGTCATATTTCATGCTCGCAAACTCACTCAAAACAAATCAAAACCTATAGGGCATTTCCTGTTAACATGGAATAATAAAATTTGGTAAGAACCAAGGTCTTACAGCACAAGTAAAGGAAAAAATCCGAAAATTTTAAAATTGTAGTTATTAACATAAAAAAAAAAATGTTTGTTTTGTATGTCAAGGACCCTTTTTCTCAGGAACGGATCAAGATAAAAAATTGAAATTAATATGAAATACTAAGATATACGATCTCTTTAAGGTTTGAAAAATGCAAGCTTCTAAATCAACGCAATCAAAAGATACGGCCATCTATGTCAGATTTCATACTCGCAAACTCACTCCAATCAAATCAAGACCTATAGGGGATTTCCCGTCAACCTAGAATCATAAAATTTGGTAAGAAGCAAGGTCTCATAGCACACGTAAAAGAAAAAGTCCTAAAATTTTAAACGTGTAGTTATTTGATATTAAAAAAAATTGCTTGTTTTGTGTGTCAAGACCCCTTTTCTCACAGGCCCGATTGCTGTGAACCCATTGGAGTGCTACGCCATTTTGGGCAAAATCGATTTTGGCCAAAATCGGGTGCGCTCTGCGTTTTTGGCGATATTTCTAGACTTTTTTCTTTTAAACGTATATGAAAAGGTTTTATTTTCCAAATGTACATTAAGTTTTCTATGATTTCATTGGTAATGTGTTTAATACTTCAACAATCATTATTAAACTGGTTTAAAAAATTCAAAAATTTTCGGAACGGTTTTCGCCTAGGGTGTTACCAAAATTACGATACTTTACGAATAAATCGTTCCTCAGCGCCGAGAAACTATTGTAAATGAAGATTACTTACCCTTCCATCGTTTTTCACAAAGAAACCACCAAAAAAACCACAAAAACCCACTAAAAATACGAGGCGCACACGTCACCGTCCGCGAACGCGAAGAGACCGACTGAAGATCGCTTGTCAAAATTATTTTGACAGGACAAGCACATAGAAGTGTGTATTTTTAGGTAGCCTACTCTTTCATGAGTAATTATACGTAAGCTAGAAGAGATTAGATAGATTTTTGACATAGAAATAAATTATTTTGTATGAAGATGTGCGGGCGGTCCAAATTGGACCGGTAGCACATCCGACACAGCAAATGTCACGGTCCAAATTGGACCGGTAGCACTCGAGGGGCCAATCAAATCAAAACCTATAGGGGATTTCCCGTCAACCTAGAATCATAAAATTTGGTAAGAAGCAAGGTCTCATAGCACACGTAAAGGAAAAAGTCCTAAAATTTTAAACGTGTAGTTATTTGATATTAAAAAAAATTGCTTGTTTTGTGTGTCAAGACCCCTTTTCTCAGTAACGAGTCAAGATATCAAATTGAAATTTCTTAATATGAAATACTAACGTCTGCGATCCCTTCGAGCTATAGAAAATGAAAGCTTCTAAATCAATATAATCAAAAGATACGGCTATTTATGGGAAATTTTAATAATTGCAAACTCACTCAAATGAATCAAAACCTATAGGGTACTTACCGTGACCTAGCTAGAGTAATGAAATTTGGCAAGAAGCAAGGTCTCACAGGTTTTTTTTTATTGACAGCGCGACATATGGCGCCGAGCCACCCATAAGGTGTCTAACGACGCCCATGGACATTCGGTCGTATGCGGGGGTTGCGAATGCCATGCCGGCCTGACAGGTGCCCATTCACGCCCCTCTTGAAGGACCCGAGACTGTACTTGGGGGGAAATATATGGGCAGGGAGAGCGTTCCAGAGTTGACCGGTTCTGTAGAGGAAAGATCTGCAGAATCGATTGGTACGCACGCATCCGCGGTAAGTCCAGCGTGTAGGGATGCAATCCCTGCCCAGTGCGCGTGGTGCGAAGGTGGAAAGGGTAAAGATAAAATCCGAAAAGGATATGTCGTTTTGTCATAAGAAATATATTTTTGTATATTTCAACTTCACGAATGCCGCACAGTCAAAAACCATTGCTGTAGGGTTTATTTAGGCGGTTCGTGATTTTCCAAAACAATTGTTTTTGTACATACATAATACCTACAAATATATTGAGTGATGCTGATGATACGGAACCCTCGGTGCGCGAGTCCAACTCGCACTTGCCGAATTTTTTTTTTAAAAGCTTTGGTACTGAAAATGGAACTATATGCACTCAAGTCAATAGTTTAACACTTCCAAATTCGGAACATTATGCAGTGTAAGACTAAGATCCTCTGATCCATTTAGGTTATTTTCATATTAAAAAGGGGCGATCAAAGCAACGCATAGAACTACCTCCAATAGAATTAGCTGGAGACGGATTCAATCACTGGCCCAATTGGAAAACTGATCGGCAAAGGTGTAAAATGGTAGGATGCAACCAGAAATCTCAAGTAATGTGCGAAAAATTTGGTTATTGTCTTTCACCGAGCATACCTCCTCGAGTATCCTCCTTGTTGTCTTTGCTTCAACAAAGATCGTAATTGCTTTAAAAACTTTCATTCTTAATTCTTTTAAATAAATACATAAAGTTGCAAAGTTTTACGTTGTTTATTTTATGTTTTAGATTCCTGTATTTCAATTATAGGTAGTTAGGCACATATTGATCACACTCCATGTTGTATCAAATATGGAACGTCTGAATCTGACAACCAGGACGCATAGCGTAACATATTTGGAACAAAAACAAATTTTGGAGCCCTATGTATGCTATATTATGACATATATTTTTTCCAAAATAAAAAAAAATCCACGCGGTAAAGGGTTAAATAAAAAATATCTTTACTTTTGGGCATTCTATTGATATTTTAACAGAAGAAGGAAGAACATAGTTAAATTCACTGACACTAAAATCACGTGATCATGTTTTTTATGGATAGCGCGACACATTAAGGCCCACTTGCACCAACACGAGTTTAAAGTTTTAAGTAGCGAGTTATGGATTTAAACGCGGTTCCCACAGTCAACGGGTGCTAGCTTAACGAGTTAAACTGGTTTATATATTAAATTTGTGTTGGTGCAAGTGGGCCTAAGGCATCGTTTCACCTACAAATTTTTTTTTTTTTTTATACTATAAACTACTTACAAGGTACCTACTAACAAAACATTGTGACTTGCGAATGTGTTTGTTTGTCAGTTCTTCTTCGAATTGAATTTAGAACTGGTGGATTTTTCGACATGTCCAAGCGTAGGTTACCAACGTATGGATGAAATTATACAATATACATTATACAATTAAAGTCCATGGACATTCTGTGAGGGGATTGCGGATGCCATGCCGGCCTGACAGGAGCCTTTTCACGCTCCTTTTGAAAAATCCTAGGCTGTACTTGGGAGGAAATGTATGTCTATTTCTTTGTCTGTTTGTCCCAGCGCTTCATATATAAGTATAATAAATAAAATATCTAAATATAGATGATATAAGACGTGACGTTAACAAATAGGCAGCCACACACAACACACACAAAAAGACCTTCGTATAACAATAATAACAGATAGATAACGTACAATGGGTGAACCATATTGAATATTATATTGTAACAAGCTGTGCCCGCGGCTCCGCCCGCTATCATATTTCACTTTACTGCTAACCTCATAAGCCATTTAGCGTGATAGTAAGTAGCCTATAGTTGATGGGAAGAATCAAGCTATCCGTAGAATTTTGTTTTATTAAAATCGGTTTAGTGGTTCTCGAGTTATAAGCGGACAGACAGACACTCAGACACTCAGACAGAAAGCAGACGTTGGATTTTATTATAGGTAAGGAAGGATAAGGAAGAGAGAAAATACACTTCATTTAGTAAAGAAAGCTTTTTAACAATTTACAAAACCTACCTTCGTCCTCTACTCGAATATGGTTTCCAAATCTGGAATCCTTATTTAATTGCCAAGGACATAAATCTACTTGAAAGTGCTACGCTATAGCCTGTAGCGTATAGAGTGACGAAATTTCAAAAAACTCAGAAAATTAGCGAACAGGCAGCTGAATTCAGTGTATAGCAGGGTTATCATATCATCATCATTTTTAATAATCTATACATATAATAAAATCGCAAAGGTAAAAAGTCTGTACATTGAATGTATTCGGAAAAAAACTAACCAGGGTGGCTTAAAATGAGATATTGAACATGTTAGAACAGTTTTTAAAATTCTTTATTCTTTATTCTTTATTCATCATTCGTATGGTAGTACACTACGCTTGAATTTGTCCTGTTAGTTTTTACAATTTTTGTTTGTTTGTTTGTTTGTTTGTCTGTACGCGCATCACGCAAAAACCACTGAACAGAATTAGACGAAACTTTGTATAGTGGCAGTTTATATGCCGGGTTAGGATAATACGTAAAAAAAATATAAAAAATAAAAGAAAATTAAACAAATTATAAACATTATTGCGCGTTTAAAATCACGTAGTCCAAAGTACATAATTATATCTTGAGAACTGGCAGTAAATACAATTTGAATAAAATATTCATTCGAAATTTAAAAATAAGTTAGTTACTTAAGGTTTATCGATTACCTGAACGCAGCTCGGCCTTCGGCCTCGCCCTTAGTTACTTACATTCTTCTTTGGAATACGAATTTCACGCGATCGAAGCCGCGGGCAACAGCTAGTATTATTATAATATAATATAACAATTAGACACCGTACGTACCCTCACATGAGACGTGGCCGATGTCGACGGAGGCGCAGAGTCCAGTAATGGCGTCTGATTACTTCGAGCTATTTTATTTATAACTAGCTTTTGCCCGCGGCTTCGCTCGCATGAAATTAGTATTTTAAAAGAAGAAAGTAAGTTAAGCCCGCTGCGGTTTCTATGAGAGATATATCTTAGCATAACCGGAACTGAATTTTATTTAGCCTATCCTGTGTCCCGTACCCGTATACATCGAATTGGAATTCGATGCCCGTATAGTAAAATGTGCTTGTACTAAGTTTCATAGATTTCGGATGATCGGTTTAATAAGAGTTATGGAGGAACATACATATATACATCTAAACAGAAAATAATTCTAAAAATGGTCAATTTAGTTTTAGTATCATACCTAGAGTATACTTAAACCAAATACCTATCTCACAAACCAAAGTAATTTACTCCATGACCATCAATTACAGATTTAATATTAGTATTGATTTCTAAAAATATTGAGTAGGTAGAAATCTAGATTTTTTTGGAGTAGCTTTAGAGAATTATAGAGTAGGTACCTACCTAAATTTAAATCATAATATTCACCCTTACATAACTACAAACGTCATGCCTGTTTCTCAGTGGGGTAGGCAGAGACAACGGATCTCCACGCGCCACGATCCCGACACACCTCTGCCGCCCCTTTCACTCTCTTTGTTCTTCACGCACTTGACCCTTTTTGAGCACCCTCTAACGTTCTTGTTGAGCACATATGCCCGGTCCAGGGTACGTCTAGGGCGGCCCCTCCCGACTCTTCCACTTCCACTCACATTCGCTCCATAAATTTCTTTCGTTAGTCTCCTATCATCCATTCTCTCAACATGACCGAACAAACGAAGCATTCTTTTCTCAATCCTTAATCACTATAATATATAATGTATATGGGATATGACTCCCTTCATTACTAGGTTGATACCACCGCACTGAATGAAAGGTCGGTCGAAACGGCTATGTAAATAGTTTGTGTTTTCCGTCCAGTTCAGTGTAGCCGGCACGACCGAAGGGAAGAACTGACGTGGCACCAAGTTCACCCGGTGTTATGGGCTGACATCACGGATGTAGAGTTGTAGGTGATGTAGCCAACCGTGTCAGTTTCCATAAAAAAAAACACAAAAAAAAGCTTATTTTCATCCAAGGTACCTACTAGGTACACTATGCAGCTGTGCTGAGAGCTGACACTACGTGGATAACATATTACAAGGTCAGGAAGATAACTATAAGTGCATGAATGATAAAGATTTTGTCAAAAGTACGCCGAAACAGTTTTTTTATATGTAACCCAGCTGTATCGGAGGGTCCAAAGTACATGCTCCGACCAGCCAATATCACCTCAGAGAAGGTCGTGCCATACCGGAGACTTCCCTGGATTGCTGGCTATGCTGGACTAGAGGAGAACACAACCGAGGCTGCTATGCGGCCATCTTACATCCAGTAGGGTGGTACCAACCCAGTCGGATACAATTTGAGCCTACCACCTAGTAGGGGCAAGATCTACAGTTTTACACCAGTTCTGAACGGTGAAGTAGCAAATGTAGGTATGCACGTAAATTTTTTCCTTAGAAGAAAAAGTTTAATCAAACGCAGCCGAGCTGCGTTTGATTAATCGACATAGGTACTTTGTCTATAACACTAATAAATAATGTAAGTTAATAAGCAGGTTAAGGCCGAAGGTCAAGCTGCGTTCAGTCAAACGATATGCTTTTCCGTAAAGCCGAAGCTACGTTCTAAGGAGTGAAAGATATAGTTTTTCAAAGAAAGAGCACATATCCCGAAGTAAGTGAGAATTAAGTACCTATGATATGATTGACTAATACGGAATCCTTGGCACGGGAGCCTAACTCGCACTTGATCGGGGTTTTTCGATAGCAGAAGAGTTTCGTTTTAAGTAGGAAATACAGGACACGGACTACGGACACAGCCGAGGCTGCTATGCGATCATCTTACATCCAGTACGGTGGTATAAACCCAGTCGGGGACAGTTTGAGCCAACCACCTACTAAGGGGCAACTTGCCCCTTCCCTTGAAGGGAAGGGACCTACAGTTGTACACCGGTTCCGAACGGTGAAGCAGCAATATACTCGTACATATTTCCATAAGAGAAAAACTCATTGGTGGATGTCGGTCGGATTTGAACCTCGGACCTTTAGTTGAAGAGTCCGAACCATTACTTTTGACGTAGATTACGGCAGATTATCGAATATACGAGATTTATTATTTATGCACAATAGGCAATGCTAAAATTTTGATATCTAAGAAACCCCGGGATGAAGATAGGTACTGCAAATAAAAAAGACTTATAAAATGTAGATTAAAACGTATTATTTTATAGGAAAAACAAATTACAATATTTTACATATTAATTAACGATACTCAAATTTAACATAAGCCCTGAGTATTTTGTCAAAATTAGAGTAAACTATATTGTTGTATTTATCAAACGATAACCCATAGACATCTGTAAACGATGCTATTTTAGAAGCAGTACAATTCTTCTGATTCAACTTAAAAATTCCATCCGCTCCTCCAAAGTAAACATCGTCATATTTATCAACTGCCACATCTTTTATAAGAAAAATTCTAGTAACAAAGTACTGCCTTGTTTCATTAGTTTTTGAATCAAAATCATACAGTCCTGAATCATTGATATAAAATACTTTTCCTTTAGTATCTACTGTTAAAACTCTAACTGCTTTAAAATTATTAACTGCGTCAATGTTATCACCATTGACTTTATAAACGTCACCCATTATATCAGTAAACGATATTCCTCCAAGCAGCGTGTGCAGCCCTTGTATATTGTAAACTTCCATTATATTCTCGGCTTCATTCGTTTCATCGTTGTATCTATAAATGGTTTGTCCAGCGCCGAAGTATTTCACATCTGTCTGAGGATTCTTAGTGATAGCGCGACCGTTCAAGATATTCTCCACGTGTTTAAAGTTGTGATTTTGTAAGCCATAACTTGCCAAGTGGTATATACTTCCGGGTGTTGTTGAATCATAGCTGAAGAATAGTGTGTTATTATTGTCTATTAACAAATTGGTGGCGCGCCGTATGTTTGTTATAAGGATTTCAGAAACGTATGTACTTTTGATGTTGTTAATTTGTGGTTCTGCGTTCTGCACCATCAGTGCCGCTAATATGAACAATTTCAGCATACTATTTTTTTTTTCTTAACAAATCGCTGAAAAAAATATGTTTCTTTTAAAATTTTATACTGAGCACCAAGTAGAGCAAGAAAGAAGAGGTATGAACACATTCAAACAATACAAATACATGAGAAATTTAAAGAATTGCCTAAATATAAATAACACTACAGAAGCGCTCACACGGCACCTTGTTCCGACAGGAACATTGTGTAAAAGTCTGTGTGAGTTCAACAGACGATGTAACCAACACAATGTCAGGTTTCATCAAAGAAAATATGTAATATTATCATATCAATTGTTTCAAACTCACCAAGCGTGAGGTGAAGGAGAAATGCTTTTCCAAAAATTTCGAATTATATTTGAATGTAAATATGAAAACTAAAATACGATTACACCTTACGAAAGCGCGCAAAACCGAGAAACATCTGGTTATCGAAGGCATTGAGCGTGGGTCAAATAGCAAATAGATAGGACCGTTTTAAGATGAAATCATTAATCTTGTTTTTTCACCTTGAACGTATGACTCCATTTTTCGTCGTGCAATGATTTACATACCTACGTATCATCAATATGTATCCCGACAATCGGGTTGGGCAGAGTAATCGGTGTTGTGATGCAAGAATGCTCGGATGATTAACTGACAACATCGACCACCGCGCCGTCAGCAATGTGTTAGGTTGGGAGAGAAAACTATCAAGCAGCAAGTCAAACCTACTGCATGACTTTGTCTTGCCAATTTGACAGGTAGATAACCTGTCGTCCTTTAGCACGGCATCTTGTCCTTATCCATTCAGTCGACTTTTACGATATGCACGAGTAAAGATGAAGTGGGTGAGACTATTCTCCCTCTACTCGACCTAGCATACAGACTATATTACTTAAATGAAGCAGGTAAGTATTACGTGGCAAATCCCAAGTATAAAATTTATACCGGTACAAATACACCGATGGCAAGAAAACAAAGAGAAATTTGCAAAAATCAACTTAATTCCACTTTGTTCTTTTTCAGATTCACGATGCGAGCTGTTATTCTACTCATCTGCATATGTTACGTTGCCTCAAACACACTACCAAAGAGTTGCAACGGAGTCATCTTCAACGGCCAATATTACGAGAGAGAGATTGTACTCGAAGGCGTCGATCTCCTCGGAGGATTCTCCATCAATAACAACTATAACATCCTCTTCTTCGGCTACACTACAGAAAACAACGATCTCAATTTAGGTTACCTCAATTTAGAGACGAAAGAATTTAGACAAATTAGAGAAATCAAAGGGGGATACGCGAGTGTTGTCGATCAAGTTAATCTGGTCAATTATTTAGGGGGTGATGATGGTATTTATACATTTGATGCTGCGACAAAGAAGGTAGATTTCTACGGAGCAAGGGGCACAAATATTTGGTCTCTATATTTCTGGGATAAGTTATACTATTCCGATTTTCCTAGTAATGATATCTATTATTTAAATTCCGGGAATCCACAACTGCTTACGGCGCTTAAAGGCAATTTTATAAAATTCGCCGTTAGCACTTCTGACGGGACATACTTTGTAAATAACACAGGTCTGTACAGAGCTAATAGTAATTTTGAAACCACTGATCTATACAGCACTGACGACGCATATAGGTTCATATGTAAGGATTCCGCAGGTAATGTATACGTCGGTAGAAGGGAACCTGAAAATGATCGTTCAATTACTGTCGATGTGTACAAAATTAACAAGAAAGAAAAGAATATAGAGAAAATAGCATTTATAGAAGAATCTGTCACTAGTATGGCGTTTGATAAAAATGATAATATCATAATTGATGAAGCGGATAAGATTGTAAAACTGACAGCGAATGTAAATAAAAAGGAATGTTTGGGTTAGAATGAATAGTGTTTCATTTCACCAGCGCGTGTACACTTTCATGTGAAAATTCTAAGATATAATTTTTTTCTGTAATGGCTATGAGTAATGATGATACTTTTGCTTGTTGGTGTTCAATAGGTGCTTTGGACAGATTTTGTTTTTGCAAAAGCATAAAAAACTGGATTTTATGGAATCTATTATCGTTCCAGTAGCTGCTACATTCATGCTGTAAGCATTGGAAGGAAGCTACGATCGCTCACGTAATTTTCTTGAAATAAAAGTTAAGTTACATATTTAAAAACCCCCGACTCTTAAAAAGTCAAAAATAATTTCCGTTTTAGTTACTTGTACTTGTTACTTACTTTTGCTTAAATTTGTAATTATTTTTTTCTGTGTCTTCTGTTACTTGGCGATCTGCAAACTATTTTTCATATGATAATAATTTATTTAATGTGTGAGTTAGGGCCCCAGGTAAGCCCAGGACCCCTACCGTGCTAATTTTACTCGCACGACGAGTTCGAGCTGCGCTCGACTCGATCGGTCGCACGAGGCAAATTATTTTGGTACCGGCGTGCAGGTGAGTACGTATGCGAGTGTCGACCAAGTGACGAATTCTCGATCGAGTGTCGATCTACCAGTCTTGCCACTATTACATTTTTTTTACTAAATGTATTATGCTACCTAGAATGCAAAGCGCTCATTTTGCTAGGTATCAAACGGTCAATATGGTATGTATACTATTTTTCAGAATCTTTATGTTAATTAAAAGAGAAAAAGAGTATTGACTAAGTTGAAAAACGAGTATAAATTGAACACCCCGATATTTAAAGAGTAGCTATTTAGTATTAGTAAAAATTACATCGTGGCAACACACACGATGTTGGTTGTCGGTCAGCCAGCTGTGTGAGTGATGACGACATTCATTTTGAATCTCTTCCCCTCAACCCTCCGCCCTTCCTCCAAACATATTACCTAGCCACAAAAATACCCCGATAACGGTACTAACGAGGCGAGACCGCGGTGAAGTGCGGGGGAAGCGCATTTATTCGAGGCGAGGTGCCTAGCCTATAATGCCTATATAGATATTCCGACGGGTAATACATTGCTGTAGATACCTAACTATCTAAAAATAAATAACTCCTGTATGTACCTACCTATTATTACCATATTTGGTTATACATTATAGCTCCACTACCGGTCACCTATAAATTAGTTACATAGGTAGGTACATACTTAGGTAGGTACTGACAAATTGATATGAGACGTGTACTTAGAACACAAGACTTTATTACGCACTAACTACGGTACCGTGCGTGTGGGCCGGTCGGTATTAATAAGAATAGCCCCACTGCATCTCTCCCCGTGCATGTCATAAAAGGCGGCTAAGGGATAAGGACACGATGCCGTGCTAAAGGGCGACAGGCTAGCCACCTGTCACATTGTCACGGTCCTTCCACCGAGTCATGCAGGAGGTGGGTCTTCATGCCTTACTTGCTGCTTGATGTAGTAGGTATTTTTTATCTATATTATTTGAGTAAATACTTAAATAAAATAAAGGAATGAACAACTTATAAATAAAATAATACATATTTAAATACCTTTCCACTAAATTCAATGAAAGGAATCGTTAATTTAACATATAACCAACTTTGAGATTTACTAAACTATCGCAAAAGTTGATCAAGATCAATCGAGTGTTTGGGTGAGCGTATACGTCAAAATGACTCGAAGTTCGAGCTCACATTTCGTACGACGGTACCAATAACTGTCAAAATGTGGTAGATCGACGTTCGAGTTCGAGTAGACCACGTGACCGTTTCGTGCACTCACTCACTTGTACATTTGACAGCTACGACGGTACCAATTATGCCTACTCGTTCATTTTGCTCGAACTCGTCGATCGAGTAAAATTACCACGGTCGGGCTGCTGTTAACAGTATCACTGAGTCTGAGACCTAGGAAGATCTATTTGTGATCTCTCAAAAGTTTTTTTTTTTTATGTAAACCATCATGGGTGGCTGTGCCGAGAGACCAATGGTGCAGTCGACGGAGCCAAAATCACCTCTCCTCGCGAAACCACGCTCAGTTAGGTGCCATGCCAGCAGATTTGCGGACTGTTGCGAGGCTGTCTAGCCCGTTAATACGACGCTTGAAGACACCCAGGTTAAAGGATTCAGGAAATAGGTACACTCGCCGGAAGACAGTTCCACACACTAGCGGTGCGACAAAGAAACGATTTAGAGAACCGATGGGTTCTCAAAAGCCCAATGTCAACAACACTGTTCGGAACCGGTGTAAAACTGTAGGTCCCTTCCCTTGCCCCTTACCAGGTGGTAGGGTCAAATTGTAGCCGCCTGGTTGATACCACCGTACTGTATGTAAGATGGCCGCATAGCAGCCTCGGTTTCAACTTGGCTTTCATTGAGTGCGGGGAGAACGTGTGGGGACGGTACTTTAAAAGAATAGACCCACTGCATCTCACTGTATGTCGTAAAAGGCGACTAAGGGATATGACTCCCTTCTTATATTACTAGGTGGTAGGGTTTAACCCGCCCGGGTTGGTACCACCGCACTGAATGAAAGGTCGGTCGAAACGGCTATGTAAATAGTTTGTGTTTTCCGTCCAGTTTAGTGTAGCCGGCACGACCGAAGGGAATCACTGACGTGGCACCAAGTTCACCCGGTGTTATGGGCTGACATAACGGATGTTGTAGGTTACTCGTATTTAGCCAACCGTGTCAGTTTCCATAAAAAAAAAGAGTGCGGTTATACCAACCGGGTGGGTTGAACTGATAAATCTAATAGGGCAAAGAAAAACAGAAGAAAACCCTACTGACTTAACTGCATCATTGATTAGGGTTATAAAATCAATGACTGCATTTACAAAATATGTTAATGACATTCAAAGGGTGAAATTAATACAACGGAAGGTGAATAAAGCCTATTTTATTGCAAATTTTGACAATATTTTACAAACTATTACTACAAACTGCACACTATTAATTAATATTCTTTCTATATAAAACTTATATATCGCACCATGAAAACCATAGGGTCATATGTGCAAATATGAAAGTTGAAATGAAATGAAATGAAATGATTTATTTCGTCACACATAACAACACAAATAATTACAAATACAAAGAAACATAATTATAACATGTGACGAAAAGGGAGCCCACTCAGCTGACTCACTATCCGAGATAGCGAAGCTGATTTTCAGGGGCTCCCCTGAAGTTCTGAAGTTCTGAGCGTTTTAAGTAAATATTATTTCTTGTAATTCCAGAAATGAAACTGTATGCTTGATATTTATACATAATATATTGAATTTTAAGTAGTTTAGTATGAATTATGAAGTATGTAAGATTTACTTCAGGAAGTAGGTATTTTAGCAGATATGACCGTCTGGTTTTAAATTTTTGGCCGATATGGTATTATGACTCCAAATAAACAACATGAAATGTTGCCACTTATCAGGAATTTAAAAACCATTTAGCCCTAACTGCAAATGTGACCATATGGATCTGTCTTATTAAAGTCTGTAAAGTCAAGTCTGGAAAAGTATTTTAAAGCCATAGGGTCGTAACTGCAGATAGTGCTTGATGGTTCTTAAAGCAATTGATGTTTCTTTAAAAAGCCATAAAGACTTACATTTCTCACGTCCAATGGAAACGTCGTAGCAGATATTGCCATATAGAATTAAAAAGCTATTTTTTTTTGCAGTTAGACTGCATTCAAAGGTCATTTCACCAAAAATTTGCAGTTATGACCATATGGTTTTCACGGTGCGATATACTTACCTACTTATACAAACAATATACATACAAAGTTCATATCGGTAGAATAATTGATCAAAATATTGTTTTCTTCCATACATTGCAGTTCAAAATTTATACAACTTTATTTTAAATAGAGGCATCATAAAAAATAATTCTCAAAGTGCCACGAAAGCGTTCATACTTACATACAAAACTGATGTATGGAGTATGAGCGTTGGTAACTCTTTCGTGAGACAACGTTGATACACTAAGGCCTAACCCTAAGCGTCTTTGTAACAAGTCAAATACAATAAATTAAAAAGTAGCAAAAGTTGTAAAAAGTAGAACAGAGTGGTAACAACCCGGGTGGGTCAAACCGTGCAACCTAGTAAGGTAAGAAGGGAAGGGACCTACAGTTTTTACGTGGAATCTGAACCACATTCAGGTTAGACTTTGAAAACGCCTTCGGTTCGGTGCGCCATGAGTTACTATTAAAGGCGCTAGAGTGGTATAATGTGCCACCTCTGATCTGTAATATAATAGCCTCCTACTACAAAAAACTTTCCTTTGTAATACAAGTAAAAGGCGAAACGGAGAAGACACCGGAAATTCGTTACGGCATAGGACTTTTCCAGGGTTGCTGCCTCTCTCCTGTCACATTTAACATTGTTATCAACATTCTAATTGATACGCTTGTCGTAAAAGAAAAGAAATGGGGATACAGGTTCAAATATGGAGACACATATATGGCGGCCATCCTGGCATTTGCGGATGATATTACGCTGTTAACCCGCAATCCAAAACAAAATCAGTCGCTTCTTAAGGTGGTGGATGACTATTGTGAATGGACCAAAGGGATGAAGATAAAACCAGCGAAGTGCTACTGTTTGAGCTTAACCAGGAAAGGTTCAAAGTTTACCTCGAGCAATCCAGGTTTGACAGTAGCCGGAAAACCAATCGCAACCGTGGCTGATGAAGCTCCTTTTAAATTCTTGGGCAAAAGGATCACCAGCAGAGGAAAGGAGCATCCTACTGATGATATTGTCCAACTTTTCGAAGAGAGCCTCCGCCAAACTGACAATCTTCCCCTCCTGGGTACACAAAAGGCATGGATTTACGATAACTACCTGACATCAAAACTTTCATGGCCATTTCTCGTCTACGACTTCACAAAGCAAAACCTGACTAAATTAGACTCGTATGTGACCAGATTCCTGAAATCATGGTTTGGACTGGCTCACCCGGCTGACTCGTCAACGCTATACAGATCTCACAATAACTTTGGACTGAACATTAAGAAACCGTCGATATTTTATCAAAAGGCGAGAATAGCCAAACGATGTATACTCAAAGACTCCAATGATAGCGCTATTCAAGCCTTACCCAACACATCACTATCAGATGAACTGGAATCGAGACTCGACTTCTACAAATCATTCCAAGTTGGTGCACGCACCAATAGATCTGGATTGGGCATAGAAACAGCAAAGTCTGATAAAGAAATACTGAAAGGTTTTGCTCAGGAGGACATGGAACAAGGCTTCAAACTTCACGCCTTAAACCTGGAAATGCAGAATGATTGGCTAACAGTGGGTGACTTCTGCATCCCTCCTGCATTGAAGTGGAAATCCATAATATACAACTGGTCCCCTGAGCTGCTTAAGTTCTACTTAAATGCATTCCAGCTTACTCTCCCCGACCCGAGTAACCTAGTTAGATGGGGGAAATCTACAAATAAACTATGCCCGTCATGTAAGGAGTTCGTAGGCACGGCCAAACATTTGTTATGCGGATGCAAAATACTACTTGAGCGAGGCCAGTATTCCTACCGTCATGATAAAGTCCTCCAAATCATCAGAGAGGCCATCAACCTGTCAATTGCACGGACCAGGAAAGGGCAAACCAGTAGCGGCTTCCAGAAGGTCAACTTTGTGAAACCTGGAGCCAATAAGCTGCCCAAAGATAGGACTAAACCTTCTTCAATTTTGGGAGCAGCAAAGGATTGGGAATTGTTGATGGACACACATGAGAAGCATTACCAAATGCCTTCGGAAATCTGTACCACAGCATTAAGACCGGATATACTCATATTCTCAAAAGCGACAAAGCATGTAGTACTTGTTGAACTTACAGTTCCATGGGAAAGTAACATACCGAAGGACCACAACTTCAAACTTAACAAGTACTGCAACTTAGTAGACCGGATTGTGAGAAACGGATTCAAGACTGATCTCTTCGCTGTGGAAGTCGGAGCAAGGGGACTACCAGCGAAGTCGCTCTACAGTCTCTTCAAGAATCTAGGGCTCCCAAGATCGACGCTAAGCTCATATATGGAGAGAGCTTCGAAAACGTCACTGGAAGCATCCTACAGAATATGGATAGGTAGAGAGAGGGAGGTCGAGAGCGGGACTGGTGGTTTCCCCGCGTCCTAGTCAACGCAGACTAGCTGACGAGGGCTTGAAGCGAGCCGAAACGTGAAGCATGCGCGGGAAATTTAGAGTGGCCACTCGCTAGTCCCGGCCTCGATTCACACCCTCTACTGACGATGGGCACGGTGAAGACATCGCAAGCTCAGGTCCACACCTTCAACAGGAAAGGGCAAACCAGTAGCGGCTTCCAGAAGGTCAACTTAGTGAAACCTGGACCCAAAAAGCTGCCCAAAGATAGGACAAAACCTTCTTAAATTTTGGGAGCAGCAAAGGATTGGGAATTGTTGATGGACACACATGAGAAGAATTACCAGGTGCCTTCGGAAGACCGGATTGTGAGAAACGGATTCAAGACTGATTTCTTTGCTGTGGAAGTCGGAGCAAGAGGACTACCAGCAAAGTCGCTCTACAGTCTCTTCAAGAATCTAGGGCTGCCAAGATCGACGCTAAGCTCATACATGGAGAGAGCTTCGAGAACGTCACTGGAAGCATCCTACAGAATATGGATAGGTAGAGAGAGGGAGGTCGAGAGCGGGACTGGTGTTTCCTCGCGTCCTAGTCAACGCAGACTAGCTGACGAGGGCTTGAAGCGAGCCGAAACGTGAAGCATGCGCGGGAAATTTAGAGTGGCCACTCGCTAGTCCCGGCCTCGATTAATACCCTCCTCTACTGCCGATGGGCCCGGATATGTTCGGTGAAGCCATCGTAAGCTTAGATCCACACCTTCTTCCAACGGTCGAACGATCACCCATTCAAGTACTGACCGCGACCACGTGTGCTTATAATCACGATCGACAGTCGACCGACCGCACCACTGTGTTACCGAGGCTGGCCTAAACCTAACCTACATGTAAATTATAACTTGGAGGTATTACAACTCACACATTTGTTGTATTTTTTTTTTTTTTTTTGTGGAAACTTACACGATTGGCTACATCAACTACAACGTCCGTGATGTCAGCCCATAACACCGGGTGAACTAGGTGCCATGTCAGTGCTTCCCCCTTTGATCGTGCCGGCTACACTGAACTGGTCGGAAAACACAAACTATTTACATAGCCGTTTAGACCGACGTTTCATTCAGTCCGGTGGTACCAACCCGGGCGGGTTAAACCCTACCACCAAGTAAGATTAGGAGGGAAGGGACCTACAGTTTTACGAGGAATCCGAACCTCGGTCAGCCTCCAACGGTCAGCGGTCACCCATCCATCTACTGACCGCACCCAGCGTTGCTTAACATTCAATAGCGACAGTTGACTGTCTGCAACACTGAGCTATCGAGGCTGACAAAATGTTGTATGGGAATTTGGTTACACCGGTCATCATGGAAGCTATGCCGCAGTTCTATTAATTTTTTTGGGTTCCGTATCCGTCGTACGGGACCCTATTACTAAGCCCACGCCGTCTGTCTGTCTGTCTAAGGGCTTTTATCTCTTGAACCGTATTAGGTAGACCCGTTGAAATTTTCACAGAATATGTGTTATTATGGCCGATATAACAAATAATAAAAATAAGAAAAAGTAAAAAAATCACGGGGTCACCATACAAGAAACTAAAAAGTGTATGCGCGCCATCTACCGAAAACAGTATGAAGCATTTTAACTAATACATAGATGGCGTTAGTGGCGCTGAGGCCAGAACCCTCGGTGCGCGAGTTCGACTCGCAATTGGCCGGTTTTTTGCTCTATAACCTTGCTTCTACCTATTAGGACGCAGTAGTGTACTAAACTATTGTAGGATATAATATATTAATATTATTCAGAAGTCGCTCTACAGTCTCTTCAAGAATCTAGGGCTGCCAAAATCTACGCTAAGCTCATATGGAGAGAGCTGCGAAAACGTCACTGGAAGCATCCTACAGAATATGGATAGGTAGAGAGAGGGAGGTCGAGAGCGGGACTGGTGGTCCCCCGCGTCGTAGTCAACGCAGACTAGCTGACGAGGGCTTGATGCGAGCCGAAACGTGAAGCATGCGCGGGAAATTTAGAGTGGCCACTCGCTAGTCCCGGCCTCGATTAATACCCTCCTCTACTGCCGATGGGCCCGGATACGTCTATGAATGTATTTAAGATAAATTTAAACAAACTTCTCCTTTCCTTACTGAAGTAAATACATTTATATTAAATACATATCTTAACTCCCCTTTTCTTCCTCGTCATTAAGTTAAATAGTGTTGCACAATAGTACCACTGATTAATGTACATAATATGTAAGTTTATTATATACATATACAGGGTGTTGTAACGGCCACTACATGAAATTTAGGAAATGATTATTGGGATCAATTGTAACAAAAAAGTCAAATAACTTTTTTCTGAATTCCCTTTAAGTAAAAAGTTACAGCTTTCATACAAACTAATAGATTTATTTAGTGTAAAAGGATCTAATGTTCCGCACGAACGTGGGAATGGAAGACGCGCGGTGAGTGAGCGAGCAGGGACGAGTGCGCGGAGAGAAGAGATGCGCGGTGTGAGTTTTTCGACCCCGACCGTTCCCGCGCCAGCGCTCTCCCCCCGCGCGCGTCAAATTACACTAGACGAAAACATAAATTTCAATAATTAATATCTCCAAAACCAGACACTTAATTTTTTTAGAGAAAAACTTAATTTCTTTTGTCTCGTAAATACTTGAGGATTGCGCTGGCGAAATTAATGTACTTGCCGTTACAACAACCTGTATATGCGTATTAAAATATTTATGTAGTATTCGTATGTACTTTATCATACATATTTCTTTACAGTCTAACATATTGCTACAAATTTTTCTTGTTCGCCTGCATGTACTTCTCACACATCCCAAAGGTTAGTTAGAATAGAATGCCTCGCAGCATTATGCTCGCCTGTTGTGCCTAATTTGTATTAATTGGTGTGCAATAAAGAATATATGTATATTATTATGTTCGGTAAAGCCGTCGAAAACTCAGTTCAACACCTTCTTTTTTTTTATGTAATCCGTTATGGGTAGCTTAGTCGGAGGAGCCAAAACACATGCTCCGACCAGCCAATATCACCTCCGAGAAGGTAGGTGTCATTCCGGAGACTTTCCTGGATTGCTGGCTATACTGTACTATAGGAGAACACAGCCGAGGCTGCTATGCGACCATCTTACATCCAGTACGGTGTTACCAACCCATTCGGCTACAATTTGTGCCTACCACCTTATAAGGGGCAAGGTAAGGGACCTACAGTTTTACACCGATTCCGAACGGAGAAGCAGTAGGTATGCAAGTAAATTTTTTCGTAAGAAAAAACTCATTGGTACACGCCGACCGGATTCGAACCTCGAACCTTTTGCATGAGAAGCCGATGAGCAAACCACTCGGCCGCCCGCCGCACATACTGTACTAGAGGAGAACACAACCGAGGCTGCTATGCGGCCATCTTACATCCAGTACGGTGGTACCAACCCAGTCGGCTACAATTTGGGCCTACCACCTAGTAAGGGGCAAGGGAAGGGACCTACAGCTTTACACCGGTTCCGAACTGTACTAAATGGGGTGTTAAATGGTTATTTGAGAATCCTAGTGCGTCTCAACCGTTTGACTACGGCCAGTTCCTCCTCTAAAGTGCGAGCCTTGTCGCTCTTGTCCAGGTTCCTGGTGGACTTCCTCGGCGTGTGAACCGCCTTCGTCTCCGCGGTCTCCTCCGCTTGAGGCGGAAACGCGATTTGTGACTTGTCGTCGGTCATGCTCTGCTCATCTGGAAGAATCAAACAACATTAACGCCATAGCAGGCCTCACGCACTCTATGTACTTGCGCGCGCTAACTACCTACCGCCCGACGGGCTGCCGGCGGTCTATTTCAGTAGAAATTCGATAGCCGCGCGGAGCATACCTACACGCTCGCCCACGCAACTGCTCGCAGCTGCAAAGCAATAATGCACTTTACACTCGATCGTTTAGGTACATTTTCGAACGCAGCGATTGGCGATGTGAAGCAGTAGGCTATTAAAGCCGAAGGTATGGAACTTTTTCTATGGAGTGATTTATCTGTTACGAAGTAACTATTAAGTAATCTGTGACCACAGTGTCAGCCTCGGTAGCTGAGTTGTGCAGTCGGTCGACTGTTATTAAGCAACCCTGAGCGCGGTCAGTACTTGGATCGCTCGACCATTGGAGGCTGACCGCAGTCGGTTCGGCCCTTATGGTCCATTTCCCCGAATGACCATCCTGTCGAAACATTTGGTCCAATTCCCTGAATGTCTATTGCCTTCAAAAAATATTTTCACAAACAGTGGTGTCCAGAAAAAAATTATGAACTGTTAAGCTGTACCGAGAACAGACATCGTACCACGAATGCGTTGGAAGCCTGGCATCGGCGATTGAAAATCAAAATACCAAAATCATCGAATTGTTTTCAGTTTTTGTATTGCTTAAAAAAAGAAATGATATATTTCGATGACAGAATATATAAGAACTTGTTTTTTAAACAAAAAAATAACAGAAAGCTGCACGATATTGAGTTTGACAAAACTTACATAAGTACTTGAATAGGTTGAGTTGAATCAATACAAGCTGTCTACGATAAAATTTTTACGCAAAATTTTATTTTTTATATTTAAATTGAATAAAAAATTCCGCTAAAATTTATTATAAATACCATAACTAAGTTTCTTTTAGATATTGAATAAGAATAATACTTTTAGTTAATTTGTAGTCAATAATAATTTCTGTTGGTTTCATTCATTTATAATTGTAATGTTTTTTTTAATATGGGTAACATGCATTAAACGTTTAAATCTACTATTGTTTTCTTTATACTTCTTTAAACAAGGGTGTAAATAAAGTTATTATTTTATTCTCTGGTAATGGACGTCCGGCATCGATTGACGTCCGGGTAATTAGACATTCGGGTAATGGACGTCCGGGTAATTAGACGTTCAGGTAGGTAATAGACATTCGGGTAATGGACGTCCGGGTAATTAGACATTCAGGTAGGTAATAGACATTCTGGCAATGGACGTCCGGGTAATTAGACGTTCAGGTAGGTAATAGACATTCGGGTAATGGACGTCCGGGTAATTAGACGTTCAGGTAGGTAATAGACATTCGGGTAATGGACGTCCGGGTAATTAGACGTTCAGGTAGGTAATAGACATTCGGGTAATGGACGTCCGGGTAATTAGACGTTCAGGTAGGTAATAGACATTCTGGCAATGGACGTCCGGGTAATTAGACGTTCAGGTAGGTAATAGACATTCGGGTAATGGACGTCCGGGTAATTAGACGTTCAGGTAGGTAATAGACATTCGGGTAATGGACGTCCGGGTAATTAGACGTTCAGGTAGGTAATAGACATTCGGGTAATGGACGTCCGGGTAATTAGACGTTCAGGTAGGTAATAGACATTCGGGTAATGGACGTCCGGGTAATTAGACGTTCAGGTAGGTAATAGACATTCGGGTAATGGACGTCCGGGTAATTAGATGTTCAGGTAGGTAATAGACATTCGGGTAATGGACGTCCGGGTAATTAGACGTTCAGGTAGGTAATAGACATTCGGGTAATGGATGTCCGGGTAATTAGACGTTCAGGTAGTTAATAGACATTCGGGTAATGGACGTCCGGGTAATTAGACGTTCAGGTAGGTAATAGACATTCGGGTAATGGATGTCCGGGTAATTAGACGTTCAGGTAGGTAATAGACATTCGGGTAATGGACGTCCGGGTAATTAGACGTTCAGGTAGGTAATAGACATTCGGGTAATGGATGTCCGGGTAATTAGACGTTCAGGTAGGTAATAGACATTCGGGTAATGGATGTCCGGGTAATTAGACGTTCAGGTAGGTAATAGACATTCGGGTAATGTACATCCAGGGACTGGTCATTCAGGGAATTGGACCATAAGGCCCGAACAGACCGCAGTTAGGATTTCACGTAAAACTGTAGGTCCCTTCCCTTCTTACCTTACTAGGTGGTAGACACGGTTGACTACATCACCTACAACATCCGAGATGTCAGCCCATAACACCGGGTGAATTAGGTGTCATGTCAGTGCTTCCCTTCATTTCATGTCAGCTACACTGAACTTGACGGAAAACACAAACTATTTACATAGCCGTTTCGACCGACGTTTCATTCAGTGCGGTGGTACCAACCAGGCGGGATAAACTTTGCCACCTAGTAAGGTAAGAAGAGAAGGGACCTACAGTTTTACGTGGAATCCGAACCACGATCAGCCTCCAACGGTCGAGCGGTCACCCATCCAAGTACTGATCGCGCTCAGCGTTGCTTAACAACAGTCGACCGACCTGAGCTACCGAGGCTGACAAATTAGTATTGATATGGAATTAGTATTGGAGAATTTTCCCTTTTAAGGTAGAAAAATTCGGTTGGTTCTTCTAAATAAATAAATCCTCACTTGTTTTATATAATTTTGTAGATAATTTCATTGGCTATGAGTGTGAATAGAGTTTATTGGTCTGACATCATTATTATACGAAATATATGAGTTTATGTTATATTAATTACCTTATATATTAAGGTCTATTTTTTTTTACTGACTATTCGCGGCGCGGCGCGGCGGCGGCACCGAGTGCTCCATAAATAACATACGTAAGTACCTAAGCACGCTCTCTGATTTCCGAACAGCTGATGCGCATTAAATGTGTTTCGAGGCCGTAGTTCAACGAGCGCCGCGGCTTGCGTAGCACAGATAATGTCCGAGGTTACGTAGGTAGGTAGTTAGTAAGATACCCAACGCGTGTTCGTTATGAATTCAAACTTTAATAAACTTTCACAATTATTATCTAGGTAATTATTAGGAATAGAAACATAGTTTCTTAGCAAAAGGTGTTTAATATGTAAAAGTGAGTTTTTTTTAATATTTAATAAAATATAAAAATATTACCCCCCTTTTTTATAATTTTAATATGATCTATTTCCAATACAGAACACCCCCTTTACGGATAGTCAGTAAAAAAAAATAGACCTTATATATTAAAGGGTTTAAGATGAGCATATGTGAACTCAAATGTTAATTCTGTCAAATCGCAATCGGCCCTAACAGGGTGTAAAAATAAAAACCCGTACCCGGGTCGGCTTGTGAGAGGATCTCGTCCGGATCAACCTTGGCCTCTTCATGTTCCTGGTAAATCTCCGCCTGGTCACCGGCGGAGTAGTGGCTCTCCTCAGCGTGCGGTCGGAGCTCGTCGTCCTCTTGGCCAGTTCCGTCCACGTGCAAGCCTGCACCGGCTTCGTCTTGACGCAACTGCAGAACAACAACAAAAAAAAAAAGGCTATAATTTGCCACATGTTTGTTTATAGAAAGTGTTACCTGTAAAGTATGTAAGTAAAAACTGGCCAAGTGCGAGTCGGACTCGAGCACCAAGGTTTCTGCACCACATAAAAAATCACTGAAAAAAAAAACACATTTCACACAGGGAACATCCCTTAATTTTTTACTTTTTAAATTTGTTATTATTTGTTGTTATATCCGCCATAATAATTAATAACACATATTCTGTGAAAATTTCATACATACATATCACACACGCTGAATCCCGACAATCGGGGTAAGCAGAGTAATCGGTGTTGTGCTGCAAGAACTCTGTTAAATTACAGCACAACACCGACCACCACGTTTCGCAAAGTATTCGAACAAGATTCAATCGATCTAGCAGCAAGTAAGGCACGAAGACCCACCTGCTGCATGAGTCGGTGAAAATTTCAACGGGCTACCTATTACGGTTCAAGAGATACAGCCCTCGGACAGACGGACGGACGGACGGACAGACAGACTAAAAAGTTCAAAATGGCGGTCGCTTTTTTTAATTTTGACAACGGATTCGTATTCAGAGCCTACACAGACACCCAGATATCGATTTTGAAAGCAATCGGTCGAGTAACTAAAAAGTTCAAAATGGCGGCCACTTTTTTTATATGTTCACTACAGATTCGTATTCAGACCCCACACAGACACCCAGATATCGATTTTGAAAGCAATCGGTCCAGTAACTAAAAAGTTCAAAATGGCGGCCACTTTTAAAATTTTGACTAGAGAGCGTTCCACGCCAACTAAAAGTTCCCTTCGCCGTTATGTTGGCTCCACTGTCAGTGTCACTGTCAGTGCTTAAATTCGTGTTGCCAGATTGTGAAGATTATATTACCTAATAATGTAATCGGTATTTACCGTACAAAATATACACATACACCTGCTGCTTCACCGTTCGGAACCGGTGTAAACGGTAAAAAAAAAATAAAAAATTATATATTTTTTTTTTATGGAAACTGACACGGTTGGCTACATCATCTACAACATCCGTGATGTCAGCCCATAACACCGGATGAACTTGGTGCCACGTCAGCGCTGCCCTTCGGACGTGCCGGCTACACTGAACTGGACGGAAAACACAAACTATTTACATGGCCGTTTCGACCGACCTTTCATTCAGTGCGGTGGTACCAACCCGGGCGGGTTAAACCCTACCACCTAGTAATATGAGAAGGGAGTCATATCCCTTAGTCGCCTTTTACGACATACACGGGGAGAGATGCAGTGGAGCTATTCTTTTAAAGTACCGGCCCCACACTGTACAATAATATGGTAAATACTGATAATTACGGGTAAATCTGTACAGATAGCAACCCTCAACACTGTTTTGACAGATAGACAGTGGAGCCAACATAACGGCGAAGGGAACTTTTAGTTGGAACGCTCTTTACAGATTCGTATTTAGAGCCTACACAGACACGCAGATATCGACTTTGAAAGCAATCGGTCCAGTAAGTAAAAAGTTCAAAATGGCGGCCACTTTTTTAAAATCGCGAAACTTTACTTTTACTTTATTTTTGAGATAAGTAAAGTTATAAAGTTTCACTTCTTTACTCTCTCTTGGTTGTTTAGGTTGCTTCATTCCTGCCGTTTTGCATATACCTCGCCCATCCACTGACCGCGCCCAGCATTTTGGTTGCTTGTCCCGCCGGACCATTATCCTATCAAATGTTGTCTATATGGCATGGCAACACACACCTTATCTACACCAATTACCTGTACAGAGCACACTTCAAACTATTGTCCCGGGTGGTACCTTGTCACATGAATTAGTAGTAGATGAGCGTATGTGTATAGCGAGCGAGTGAGTGTGACAAAGTTGCACAAAGGAAAAAAAATGTTTCTTTATAAATTGTTCTTCTCCGAAAGTACAAGTCTCCGCGGAAATATTTTTTTTTTTTGCTCATAGCTCCTTTGACTCCCCCCTACCAGTCCCAGCTACCAGTCTTTTTATAATGCCGCGCTATACAAACTCATACCCCAATCCCGGAATCCCGGGGCATGTCCATATTAACATCATCATTCAGGTTTATTGACCCCAAATAGCACTACCTACGCCGATCCCTAGTAATTACTCACCTGTATATAGTTGTGTTGGAGGTCGGCGTCGTCGCTCTGACTCTCGCCCGCGTCCGCGTTGTCCTGCTGCAGGTGTTGCACGCGAGACATGTCCACATGCATCACCTGCACCGTGTTGCCCTCGTCGTGCTGCGTCGCACAGAGTGTAATTACTCACCTGTATATAGTTGTGTTGGAGGTCGGCGTCGTCGCTCTGACTCTCGCCCGCGTCCGCGTTGTCCTGCTGCAGGCGTTGCACGCGAGACATGTCCACATGCATCACCTGCACCGTGTTGCCCTCGTCGTGCTGCGTCGCACAGAGTGTAATTACTCACCTGTATATAGTTGTGTTGGAGGTCGGCGTCGTCGCTCTGACTCTCGCCCGCGTCCGCGTTGTCCTGCTGCAGGTGTTGCACGCGAGACATGTCCACATGCATCACCTGCACCGTGTTGCCCTCGTCGTTCTGGGTCGACAAGAGTGTAATTACTCACCTGTATATAGTTGTGTTGGAGGTCGGCGTCGTCGCTCTGACTCTCGCCAGCGTCCGCGTTGTCCTGCTGCAGGTGTTGCACGCGAGACATGTCCACATGCATCACCTGCACCGTGTCGCCCTCGTCGTGCTGCGTCGCACAGAGTGTAATTCTAATTACTCACCTGTATATAGTTGTGCTGGAGGTCGGCGTCGTCGCTCTGACTCTCGCCCGCGTCCGCGTTGTCCTGCTGCAGGTGTTGCACGCGAGACATGTCCACATGCATCACCTGCACCGTGTTGCCCTCGTCGTCCTGGGTCGCACAGAGTGTAATTACTCACCTGTATATAGTTGTGTTGGAGGTCGGCGTCGTCGCTCTGACTCTCGCCAGCGTCCGCGTTGTCCTGCTGCAGGTGTTGCACGCGAGACATGTCCACATGCATCACCTGCACCGTGTCGCCCTCGTCGTGCTGCGTCGCACAGAGTGTAATTACTCACCTGTATATAGTTGTGTTGGAGGTCGGCGTCGTCGCTCTGACTCTCGCCCGCGTCCGCGTTGTCCTGCTGCAGGTGTTGCACGCGAGACATGTCCACATGCATCACCTGCACCGTGTTGCCCTCGTCGTCCTGCGTCACGATCTGAAGTGCAAGACACAACACAACACGTATTAGTCACGGCTATAGGGGGCGGATATGTACTGTGTGGGGTCGGTACTTAATAAGAATAGTCCCACTGCATCTCTCCCCGTGCATGTCGTAAAAGGCGACTAAGGGATAAGCGGCCTGCAGACACCCCGGTCGACTTGTGGCTTTCATGGAAGACATAGGGTGGCTGGGGTAGCTGGAGACTGCGGGGTTTTGCACGAAGGTCCCCAACCAAGCGGGATTAATTTGCAGGCCTAGAGCCAACCCCAAACCAAAACAACAACAACAACAACAACAACAGGGGGCTGAGATGGAGGTGAGAGACGCAGACTAGCCAACAAGGGCTCGACGCGAGCCGAAACGTCTAGCGCTCTGTAAGCGGCGGCGGGCCTCACGCACTCTATGTACTTGCGTGCGCTAACTAGATAGCGTTCCAACTAAAAGTTCCCTTCGCCGTTATGTTGGCTCCACTGTCAGTGTCACTGTCAGTGCTTAAATTCGTGTTGCCAGATTGTGAAGATTATATTACCTAATAATGTTATCGGTATTTACCGTATAATAAATACGGTAAATACTGATAATTACGGGTGAATCTGTACACATAGCAACCCTCAACGCTGTTTCGACAGATAGACAGTGGAGCCAACATAACGGCGAAGGGAACTTTTAGTTGGAACGCTCTCTACCTACCACCCGGTGGACCTCCGGCGGTCTAATTCAGTAGAAATTCGACAGCCGAGCGAAACATACCTACACGCTCGCCCACGCTAATGCACTTTACACTCGATCGTTTAGGTAAATTTTCGCACGCAGCGATTGGCGACGTGAAACATTAGGCTATTAAAGCCGTAGGTATGGAACTTTTTCTATGGAGTGATTTATCTGTTACAAAGTAACTATTAAGTAATCTGTGGCGGCGGGTAGCCGAGTGGCCTGGGCGTCGGCTTCTCTTGCGAGAGGGTTCGAATCAGGTCGGCGTGTACCATAGAGTTTTTTCTGATGGAAAAATTTACGTGCGTACCTACACCTGCTGCTTCACCGTTCGGAACGGGTGTAAAACTGTAGGTCCCTTCCCTCGCCCTGTCCTGTCCCGCCACAATTAGAACCTACCACTTAGTAAGGGTGGTAGGTTCTATTTTAGCCAACTGGTTTCGTGCAACCATACTGATAGCCGTAAGATGGCCGCATAGCAGCCTTGGCTGTGTTCTCCTCTAGTCCAGTGTAGCCACCAATCCAAAGGGAAGCCTCCATTATGGCACCCACCTTCTCGGAGGTGATATTGGCTGATCGGAGCATGTGCTTTGGTCCCTCTGATTCAGCCAACCATTTGAATAACATAAAAAAAGAGTGGCCGCACGCTGATCTCGTGCTCGATTGAAACAGTCTCCTGCTTGTGATGTACCCGGGTGTGTTCGGTAAAGCCGCAGGGTGCTGCTGGCACAGAAGAGAGATATAGGGCTAACGCCCAGAAGCGACACGAGCCTGTGCGTGTGAGTTTAGTTGCTCTATAGATACGCACGGAGATGCGTATGTAGCTTGAGCCCGCTTTGAACGATAGGGTTGGTAAACGCAGAGTACGGGTGGAATGAACGAGCGAGAGAGTTCAGTTCGAGAAAGAGAAAGATGAACAGCGGGCGAACGTCGCGACACCGCATCGGTTGCTAAACGAAAGAACAATAAATGCAAGCTAGCAGCAGCCCGTGCGATGAGTCACCTCCCGTGAGGTAGCCCGACCGCTCCCGTCGACAGGCCTCACGCACTCTATGTACTTGCTACTAACTACCTACCGCCCGACGGGCCGCCGGCGGTGTATTTCAGTGGAAATGCGTCAGCCGCGCGAAGTATACATAGACGCTCGCCCACGCAACCGCGCGCAGCTGCAAAGCAATAACCACTTTACACTCGATCGTTAAGGTACATTTTCGCACGCAGCCATTGGCGACGTGAAGCAGTAGGCTATTAAAGCCCGAAGGTAGGAACATTTTCTATGGAGTGATTTATCTGTTACAAAGTAACTATTAAGTAATCTGTGCCGTCGACCCGCACCCACCCCTGAACACACACATGCGCACGCGCCGTTGCTTACACAATACATTCAACTGTGTCTCCGGCCTGGTGCTGGGTTCATCACGTGTCTGCTCTTCCAGTCGAGCGTCTCCGTGGAGTACTCACATTGCCGTCCTCGTCCATGAACAGCTGCATGTTGTCGTGCAGCGAGCCGTCGAGGTCACCCTGTATTACCATTACAGTCTCGCCGTTCACGTTCTCTGAAAAAAAAAACACAACTATTGTAATGATAACTGACATTATTATATTATATTATTTATTCGTTTATTTACACATTTTCTTTTTTATATTAATTTTACATATAAAACTTAAATCTAAAATTAATACAAAATAACAAAATGGAGTTTCCACCACCGGCGGCGGGGCGAGCCCAGGCTACCGATGGTCGGGTCCCAAAGAGAGAAACCTCCGGACGATGCGTGCAGTGTCGAGCAGGGCTGCCTTCTGGATCTGGCCCTTGACCCAACCACTCAGCGAGAGCCTCTCCAGATGGTCATCGAGGCTCTTCGCTATCAGCCCATGCGCTGATACGACTATATTATTATTATTAACCTCTAGGCTTTTGGAAGGGTCGGCGGGCGACCAAATCGCGTAGATCCGTTGACTGACGGAAGGGCTGGTCGACCCAAAAAAAAAAACATTGAAAAATATCGCAAATTGCAAGTTTTATGAATGTTTCTTACGAGAAGGAACAAGAAGGACTGGCTGTACGGATAAAAACCTTTGCCTTTCCTATAGAACACACTTCATAGGGTAATTCGGCAATTTTAGGTTAGAAATGTGTACCAACGACTACTACCGAAGAAGTACCAGAAAGGTTTTCTCCCAAGAGTTGCAGGGTGCCTCGAACATAATTCTTTGCTGACTGAATGTCTTAGAGATGCAAGGAAGAATGAGAGACAATTAACTGCCACGTGGTTAGACTTTGAAAACGCCTTCGGTTCGGTGCGCCATGAGTTACTATTAAAGGCGCTAGAGTGGTATAATGTGCCACCTCTGATCTGTAATATAATAGCCTCCTACTACAAAAAACTTTCCTTTGTAATACAAGTAAAAGGCGAAACGGAGAAGATACCGGAAATTCGTTACGGCATAGGACTTTTCCAGGGTTGCTGCCTCTCTCCTGCCACATTTAACATTGTTATCAACATTCTAATTGATACGCTTGTCGTAAAAGAAAACAAATGGGGATACAGGTTCAAATATGGAGACACATATATGGCGGCCATCCTGGCATTTGCGGATGATATTACGCTGTTAACCCGCAATCCAAAACAAAATCAGGCGCTTCTTAAGGTGGTAGATGACTATTGTGAATGGACCAAAGGGATGAAGATAAAACCAGCGAAGTGCTACTGTTTGAGCTTAACCAGGAAAGGTTCAAAGTTTACCTCGAGCAATCCAGGTCTGACAGTAGCCGGAAAACCAATCGCAACCGTGGCGCTCCTTAAGCTCCCCGTAAGCTCCTTTTAAATTCTTGGGCAAAAGGATCACCAGCAGAGGAAAGGAGCATCCTACTGATGATATTGTCCAACTTTTCGAAGAGAGCCTCCGCCAAACTGACAACCTTCCCCTCCTGGGTACACAAAAGGCATGGATTTACGATAACTACCTGACATCAAAACTTTCATGGCCATTTCTCGTCTACGACTTCACAAAGCAAAACCTGACTAAATTAGACTCGTATGTGACCAGATTCCTGAAATCATGGTTTGGACTGGCTCACCCGGCTGACTCGTCAACGCTATACAGATCTCACAATAACTTTGGACTGAATATTAAGAAACCGTCGATATTTTATCAAAAGGCGAGAATAGCCAAACGATGTATACTCAAAGACTCCAATGATAGCGCTATTCAAGCCTTACCCAACACATCACTATCAGATGAACTGGAATCGAGACTCGACTTCTACAAATCATTGCAAGTTGGTACACGCACCAATAGATCTGGATTGGGCATAGAAACAGCAAAGTCTGATAAAGAAATACTGAAAGGTTTTGCTCAGGAGGACATGGAACAAGGCTTCAAACTTCACGCCTTAAACCTAGAAATGCAGAATGATTGGCTAACAGTGGGTGACTTCTGCATCCCTCCTGCATTGAAGTGGAAATCCATAATATACAACTGGTCCCCTGAGCTGCTAAGTTCTACTTAAATGCATTCCAGCTTACTCTCCCCGACCCGAGTAACCTAGTTAGATGGGGGAAATCTACAAATAGACTATGTTCATCATGTAAGGAGTTCGTAGGCACGGCCAAACATTTGTTATGCGGATGCAAAATACTACTTGAGCGAGGCCAGTATTCCTACCGTCATGATAAAGTCCTCCAAATCATCAGAGAGGCCATCAACCTGTCAATTGCACGGACCAGGAAAGGGCAAACCAGTAGCGGCTTCCAGAAGGTCAACTTTGTGGAACCTGGAGCCAATAAGCTGCCCAAAGATAGGACTAAACCTTCTTCAATTTTGGGAGCAGCAAAGGATTGGGAATTGTTGATGGACACACATGAGAAGCATTACCAAATGCCTTCGGAAATCTGTACCACAGCATTAAGACCGGATATACTCATATTCTCAAAAGCGACAAAGCATGTAGTACTTGTTGAACTTACAGTTCCATGGGAAAGTAACATACCGAAGGACCACAACATCAAACTTAACAAGTACTGCAACTTAGTAGACCGGATTGTGAGAAACGGATTCAAGACTGATCTCTTCGCTGTGGAAGTCGGAGCAAGAGGACTACCAGCGAAGTCGCTCTACAGTCTCTTCAAGAATCTAGGGCTCCCAAGATCGACGCTAAGCTCATATATGGAGAGAGCTTCGAAAACGTCACTGGAAGCATCCTACAGAATATGGATAGGTAGAGAGAGGGAGGTCGAGAGCGGGACTGGTGGTTTCCCCGCGTCCTAGTCAACGCAGACTAGCTGACGAGGGCTTGAAGCGAGCCGAAACGTGAAGCATGCGCGGGAAATTTAGAGTGGCCACTCGCTAGTCCCGGCCTCGATTAATACCCTCCTCTACTGCCAATGGGCCCGGATATGTTCGGTGAAGCCATCGCAAGCTTAGATCCACACCTTCTGAAAAAATATATGGTCATATATACGCCTCTTGTAATTTTGAGCAAGGTCAGCAGACCTCAAGGCGACATGATACGTTGAGTTTCAAATTTAAATTCAAGCTCATATATGGAGAGAGTTTCGAAAACGTCACTGGAAACATCCTACAGAATATGGATAGGTAGAGAGAGGGAGGTCGAGAGCGGGACTGGTGGTTTCCCCGCATCCTAGTCAACGCAGACTAGCTGACGAGGGCTTGACGCGAGCCGAAACGTGAAGCATTCGCGGGAAATTTAGAGTGGCTACTCGCTAGTCACAACCTCGATTAACACCCTCCTCTACTGCCGATGGGCCCGGATATCTTCGGTGAAACTATCGTAAGCTTAGTTCAACACTTTCTTTTTTTATTATATAAACATGTTTATAGAGTAACAACGAACCGGTCTGTATGTAGTAGGTCTGATCTGTCTCCGGCTCAGGTTTCTCCTCGTCCGGCGCCTCCATTTTCTGATTCGACTCCTCGGGAGGGAAGATCACTGTAACATATTGTTTTATGAAAAAGTGAAAAGAACCTCCGAGTACTCCCAATTAAATTGATTGTCAATTGAATATGCCTGCATTTTTATGGGGATATATAATATATGGAATACTTTTAGTCAGTCAGTCAGTCAGTCAGCGTGTATCCGTCCACTGCTGGACATACGCCTCCCCAATTTTCCTCCAGTTCTTCCGACCTTCAGCGGGATGAAACTACTGTTTTTCGCCGACGTACTTGATGTTGTCGTCCCACCTGGCGGGTGGAATCTGTTTTCCTGTCTACGGCCGCGGTTACTCCAACGGTCGTCGTCTCTACAGCTAACGTGCCCAGCCCACTGCCACATGGAATAGTCAAATGATGTAATTCTTACCCTGAGAAATTATTTCAACTCGACCGGATTCTTGTTTTATTTCCATTGCGTCTTCTTCGGGCTAAAAAAGAAAATTATTCAAGTAAATTCCTTGAGATTCCAATGAGACATACAATAAAAAAAGAGCTAAAAACACCCAAACAAGCTGGCAACCGAGTTGATGGCTCCTAAGAAAGTTCGGAAAGAAGAACGGTCCCCCGTGCGGGCCCAATGGCAGCGAGGGGGTGTGAGCAGAATCGGGGCCCGCGCGGGCCCAATGGCAGCGAGGGGTGTAAGCAGAATCGGGCCCCGCGCGGGCCCAATGGCAGCGAGGGGGCTCGCTCGCTGCCATTGGGCCCGCGCGGGTCCCGATTCCGCTTACACCCCCTCGCTGCCATTGGGCCCGCGCGGGCCCCGATTCTGCTTACACTCCAGCGAGGGGGTGTAAACGGAATGGGGCCCTCGCGGGCCCAATGGTAGCGAGGGGGTGTAAGCATAATCGGGGCCCGCACGAGCCCTTCTGAACGTTACCGGGTTAATAAACAAGAATATACCCTCACAAGTTGTTCCGCGGGAACGATCTGGTTCTCTTCCGAGTGAGACTCTGCGGCGCTGACGAGGTCCTCCAGCACGGGTACGTTCTCAACTATGCTGTCGGAGAGGTGATCCTGTTCGGACAATTATTCCGTTTCACTTTATTCGATCAAAAAGCAATACATAGAATATATTCACATTTATATATGTCGCAGTATTATCATAAGATTAGTAAAATTATAATTTTACTAGTAAAATCATAATCCTTCGTATTATTGTGAGTCAAAGCAAACATTCACAATGTTACTGGTTAAAGTTAGCATTATTATAATTTTACTAGACTACCTTAGAAAGATTGTAAATGCTATGATTTCTTACAATTTCACTGCTTCATCTCTTAGATATCTAGTAAAATTATAATTTTACTAATTGTGGTTAGTAAGATTGGCGTGAGATGACGCTTGCAACGAGCGTCTCGGGGCAATAATGCATCATTGGCGTTCACTGAAGATTGTTAGCTACGCGACGCATCTTCTAAAATTAACCCTAACCTAATGTTGAGGTGGCGCATGTCGTTTTTGTTACGTTTCGTTTCGCGCCATGGCAGTGAACGCCAATGATGGATATTGCCCCGAAACGCTCGTGTCCTACTAAGCTCCAGATATGCACAATATTTAAAATTTTAACCAATCAGCGCACACTATACGTCTTCATACAATTTGACTAGCTATGTTTAGTAAAATTATAATTTTACTAAAAATCTGACCAATCAATCAGTAAAATTGTGAGAAAATATCGTTTTTTACAATCTTTCTAAGGTAGTCTAGTAAAATTATAATAATGCTAACTTTAACCAGTAAGATTGTGAATTTTTGCTTTGACTCACAATAATACGAAGGATTATGATTTTACTAGTAAAATTATAATTTTACTAATCTTATAATAATACTGCGACATATACATTAGAAATTACAATAGCTATTGCCTGCGGCTTCGCTCGCATTGCCTATGCCCATCCTGAAGGTCCATTCCATAAGATGGCCGCATAGCAGCCTAGGTTGTGTTCTTTTCTAGTCCAGTATAGACAGCAATCCAGGGAAGTATCCGTGTATGGCACCTGCCTTCTCGGAGATTATATTGGCTGGTCGGAGCATGTGCTCTGGCCATGTGCGATTCAGCAACCCATACTAGATTTTATAAAAAAAAAAAAACTTGACCCATTTTCTTATGTCTTTTCAGTCATGGTGGACAAGAAAAAAAAAACTGGCCAAGTGCGAGACGGACTCGCGCACAGAGTTTTACACACAACAAAAAAAAAACATGTTTCTTGTATCCTCCTAAATTTTTTACTTTTTCTATTTTTTTTATTATTTGTTGTTATATCCACCATAATACATTAATAACAGATATTCTGTGAAAATTTCAACCGGCTACCTACGGTTCCAAAGATACAGCCCTCGGACGGACAGACGAACGGACAGACATACGGCGTAGGCTTAGTAATAGGCTTCCGTACGGGATACGGAAACCTAAAAAAAAGCTGATACGTCAGATACGCGCTCACAGTATTCTCCATATGCGCCAGCAGCTGTATCCTGGTCATGAAACCCTCCCCGCAGACCGCGCACTCGAGCGGCTTCTTGCCGCTGAACTCGTACCACGCGCGCATCGCCTCACGCTTGCTGCCGAACTTGAGCCCGCCCACCTGCCGTAACACAATACATACATACATATCACACACGCTGGTACTGTGTGGGGTCGGTACTTAATAAGAATAGTCCCACTGAATCTCTCCCCGTGCATGTCGTAAAAGGCGACTAAGGGATAAGCGGCCTGCAGACACCCCGGTCGACTTGTGGCTTTCATGGAAGACACAGGGTGGCTGGGGTAGCTGGAGACTGCGGGGTTTTGCACGAAGGTCCCCAACCAAGCGGGATTAGTTTGCAGGCCTAGAGCCAACCCCAAACCAAAACAACAACAACAACAACCATACATTTAACAAGTACTGCAACTTAGTAGACCGGATTGTGAGAAACGGATTCAAGACTGATCTCTTCGCTGTGGAAGTCGGGAGCAAGAGGACTACCAGCAAAGTCGCTCTACAGTCTCTTCAAGAATCTTGGGCTGCCAAGATCGACGCTAAGCTCATACATGGAGAGAGCTTCGAAACAGCCTCTGTCAGCCTCGATAGCTCAGTGGTGCAGACAGTCAACTGTCGCTATTGAATGTTATGCAACGCTGGGTGCGGTCAGTACTTGGATGGGTGACCGCTCGACCATTGGAGGCTGACCGCGCTTCGGATTCCACGTTAAACTGTAGGCCCCTTCCCTTCTTACCTTTCTCGGTAGTAGGGTTCAACCCGCCCGGGTTGGTACCACCGCACTGAATGAACCGTCGGTTGAAACGGCTATGTAAATAGTTTGTGTTTTCCGTCCAGTTCAGTGTAGCCGGCACGATCGAAGGGAAGCATTGACATGGCACCTGGTTCACCCGGTGTTATGGGCTAACATCACAGATTTTGTAGGTGATGTAGCCAACCGTGTCAGTTTCCATAAAAAAAACCATACATATGACACACGCTGAATCCCGACAATCGGGGGTAAGCCGAGTAATCGGTGTTGTGCCGCAAGAACTCTGGTAAATTAGAGCACAACACCGACCACCACGTTTCCGCAAAGTATTCGAACAAGATTCAATCGATCAAGCAGCAAGTAAGGCACGAAGACCCACCTGCTGCATGACTCGGTGGAAGGACTGCGCCATGGTGAGAAGTGGCTAACCTGTCGCCCTTTAGCGCAGTATCTTGTCCTTATCCCTTAGTCGCCTCTTACGACATGCACGGGTAGAGATGCAGTGGGGCTAATCTTTTTAAGTACCGGCCTCACACGGTTATATAAGGTGTTTCGTTAGTCATGTCAATAACTTCGGGAGGGTTACATATGCACTCAAACAAACACTTTACGCAAAAAAACATTGGAGCATTTTTTCTCCTAACAAAAAAATAAAATCAAATAAGTAGCTGTAAAAACCAATCATAGTGACCTTGTGACTTACAACAAACAGCTGTTCTGCGTTTGAACATAGTACGGTCATTGAACCCGTACAATGCAAGTTACCTACTGCCACACACAGGTTAATGTTTAGGTAGCAAACATGTTTTGTTAAATTTCTCGAAAAGTAATGCTAAAAACATATAATTTTTTTTTTGCGTAACGTGTTTATTTAAATGTGTATGTAACCCTCCCGAAGTTATTGACATGACTAACGAAACACCTTATATATATGTTAAATGACTTACGGTTAAATATGTATCTTAAAACTCTACCTCTATAGGTTCATCCAGCCCTTCCAACTTAGGGTAGGCGTCCTCTCGCCTGCGTACGTCGACCGGCTTCGGTTCCTGCTTGACCTCCGCGGTTGGTAACCGCATTCTCTTCCGCGGCCAGAAGTCAGCGGGGGACGGCGGCTGCGCCTCGTGGATTATAATCTCGTCCGTTATGTGCTTCTGTGGACGTTACATGGATATTCTATCGATGTTCATATATTATTATTTTATTCATTTATTTAAAAAAAAATTATATTAATTTTATACATTTAGTTATTTTTATTATATGTAATATTATGTATATTACCAATAAAAAAAAACACATATTATTATATTTCGACCTATTGTCGTCGTCAGATAATTTTTTTTATATTATACCTACATCAATAAGTTAATATGTCAAATGATGATGGATGACGAATGATAAATGGCGTTGTCTTAGGTTTGAATTTTTCGAATGCATCTATGGTTTAATGGACGATATTTAGGTCGGGTGAAATCGATATTAGGGTCGGTTCGATTTGACAAGAAATAAATTTTTAGATTCGATTTCGAGATCACTAGCTTATCAGGAAAGAGAATCATTAATTGAAATTTGGTGTGATGCTAACCTTCAAAGATAATTTAAGAATGTAGATATAGAAGATAGGTATTATTATTAGCTTCTTGTAAGTACACCCTCAAACATATCGGTTTAGTGGTACCTGAAAAACAAAAGTTTGAGAACCCCTGATTTAAAGAGTGAGCACAGATTACTTAATAGTTACTTCGTAACAGATGAATCACTCCATAGAAAAAGTTCCATACCTTCGGCTTTAATAGCCTACTGTTTCACGTCGCCAATCGCTGCGTGCGATAATGTACCTAAACGATCGAGTGTAAAGTGCATTATTGCTTTGCAGCTGCGCGCATTAGCGTGGGCGAGTGTGTAGGTATGCTCCGCGCGGCTGACAAATTTTTACTGAATTAGACCGCCGGCAGCCCGCCGGGCGGTAGGTAGTTAGCGCGCGCAAGTACATAGAGTGCGTGAGGCCTGGCGTGAGAGTTAAGGTTGCCTGCCGCCGGTACCCACAACGTCCCTCATGTGTCGCAGCAGAGCGGCGCGCTCGCTGTAGGTACCCGAGCAGACGGCGCACTCGTACTTGCACGCCCACGCGCAGCGGATGCCCTGCGACGCGCCCCACAGGTCCACGTCGATGCGCGGCGGGTTGATCTTGAGACCTGGCGTGAGAGTTAAGGTTGCCTGCCGCCGGTACCCACCTCGTCCCTCATGTGTCGCAGCAGAGCGGCGCGCTCGCTGTAGGTACCCGAGCAGACGGCGCACTCGTACTTGCACGCCCACGTGCAGCGGATGCCCTGGGACGCGCCCCACAGCTCCACGTCGATGCGGGGCGGGTTGATCTTGATCCGCCCTCGGTGGTTCTGTGCGAAATTGCATTTTACAATATTTTACAGAGCTTTCCCGGGATCGGTCGGTATGGATGAGATTTTTTATTTATCAACTTGATTTTCCAGATCTCATTCATATCATTGGTCCGGGGTTGTTCTTTTTTCTTTATAATGTTTCAGTATGTTTGTAATACACTCTTATCTAAAATATAAAAATATTTTTTTTATTATCCAGAGCTAATTTTTATTGTTTATTGTTTATTGCATAATTTCATCCACAGGTAGGCAACCTACGCTTGGACATCTCGAAAATTCCGCCAGTTCTAAATTCAATGCGATTAAATTATGTAAGATGGGTTGTATTTGCATGTGAGACGGTGTATATTTGCGCAAGAGAGGGGGTGTGCTTGCGTGTGAGAGGGGTGTGCTTGCGTTTGAAATGGGGTTTGCTTGCGTGTGAGAGGGGGTGTGCTTGCTCGTGAGATGGGGTGTGCTTGCGTGTGAGGGGGTGTGCGTGCGTGTGAGAGGGGGTGTGCTTGCGTGTGAAATGGGGTATGCTTGCGTGCGAGATGGGGTTTCCTGGCGTGCGAGATTATGTTTGCTTGCGTTCGAGATGGGGTTTACTCGCATGTGAGATGGGGTTTGCATGCATGTGAGATGGGCGTGCTCGCGTGTGAGATGGGGTTTGCTTGCATGCGAGATGGATTATGCTTGCATGTGAGAGGGTGTGTGGTTGCATATTAGATGAGAGATGCTTGCTTGCGAAAGGGGTTTGCTTGCGTACGAGATAGGGTTTGATTGCGTGCGAGATGGGGTTTCCAGACGTGCGAGATTATGTTTGCTTGCGTGCGAGATGGGCTTTGCTCACATGTGAGATGGGGTTTGGTTGCATGTGAGATGGGTGTGCTCGCGTGTGAGATGAGGTTTGCTTGCATGCGAGATGGGCGTGCTCGCGTGTGAGATGGGTTTGCTTGCATGTGAGATGGGCGTGCCCGCGTGTGAGATGGGGTTTGCTTGCACGCGAGATGGATTGTGCTTGCATGTGAGAGGGTGTGTGCTTGCATATCAGATGAGAGATGCTTGCGTGCGAAAGGGGTTTGCTGGCGTACGAGATGGGGTTGTATTGCGTGCGAGATGGGGTTTCCTGGCGTGCGAGATTATGTTTGCTACTTATGCGTGTGAGATGGATTGTGCTTGCATATAAGATGAGAGATGCTTGAGTGCGAAAGGGGTCTGCTTGCGTGTGACATGGGGAATGGCTTGCCTGTGAGACGGGGGGATGAGCTCACCTCGGAGAGCATGTGTCTGGTGAGCACAGCCTTCTTGTTGAAGTGGGAGCCGCATATGGAGCACTTGTACCTCTTCTGCGAGATTATGTTTGCTTGCGTGCGAGATGGGGTTTGCTCACATGTGAGATGGGGTTTGTTCGCATGTGACATGGGCGCGCTTCCGTGTGAGATGGGGTGAGATGGGAGGCATGCGAGACGGAATGTGCTTGCATGTGAGAGGGTGTGTGCTTGCATATCAGATGAGAGATGCTTGCGTGCGTAAGGGGTCTGCTTGCGTGTGAGACGTGGAATGGCTTGCGTGTGAGACGGGGAATGGCTTGCGTGTGAGATGGGAGGATGAGCTCACCTCGGAGAGCATGTGCCGGGTGAGCACGGCCTTCTTGTTGAAGTGGGAGCCGCATATGGAGCACTCGTATCTCTTCTTGCTCGAGTGCGTGTACAGGTGAGTCGTCAGTTGCTGTTGATTGGGAAAACTCTTGCGGCACACCTGAGGAAGATATTGATCTTGGCAACGCTAAGTTTACGATAGCAGGCAAGCAATGATATGGCACCTAGTTCACCGAGGTGTTATGGGCTGGCATGACTATTTACATATGCGTTTCGACCGACGTTTGGGGCCGGTACTTTAAAAGAATAGCCCCACTGCATCTCTCCCCGTGTATGTCGTAAAAGGCGACTAAGGGATATGACTTCCTTCTTATATTACTAGGTGGTAGGGTTCAACCCGCCCGGGTTGGTAACACCGCACTGAATGAAAGGTCGGTCGAAACGGCTATGTAAATAGTTTGTGTTTTCCGTCCAGTTCAGTGTAGTCGGCATGACCGAAGGGAAGCAATGACGTGGCACCAAGTTCACCCGGTGTTATGGGCTGACATCACGGATGTTGTAGGTGATGTAGCCAACCGTGTCAGTTTCCATAAAAAAAAAGCAGGGAAGCACTGATATCGCACCTAGCTCACCGAGGTGTTATGGGCTGACATCACTAGTTATATATGCGTTTCGACCGACGTTTCATTCAGTGCGGCGGTACCAACCCGGGCGGGATAAACCCTACAACTTATTCAGGTAAGAAGGGAAGGGACCTACATTTTTACGTGGAATCCGAACCACGGTCAGTCTCCAACAGTCGAGCGGTCCCCCATCTAAGTACTGACCGCACCCAGGTGTACTTAACAACAGTCGACCGACCGCACCAGTGAGCTACCGTTAGCGCATTAATAAAACCGAGGACGGATGGATTGTCTATACGACCATTCAGCAAGAGGAAGAAACTGTACATTTCTTCTTAGCCGAAGGGTCGTATATCCAACAATTCCACTTACATACAAAGATGGATAGTTTTGGCAGAGTTCGACGTTGTACGGATATCGGCCATAAGACTTTTTATATAAGAACCTGGTGAATTTACGTTGGATCTTCTCCGGCATTAGTATATATTTCGATTCATGCGGATTCCTGACGAGTGCATTATATTCCAATTTGGTGCGAACATATGCATCATACAGGAGCCTGAGGACAAGAGGACTACGGAAGTTGTACGGTTGTTGTTTAGTCAGCCTCGATAGCTCAGTGGTGCAGACAGTCAATTGTCGCTATTGAATGTTAAGCAACGCTGGGTGCGGTCAGTACTTGGATGGGTGACCGCTGACCGTTGGGGGCTGACCGAGGTTCGGATTCCTCGTAAAACTGTAGGTCCCTTCCCTCCTAATCTTACTTGGTGGTAGGGTTTAACCCGCCCGGGTTGGTACCACCGCACTGAATGAAACGTCGGGTCTAAACGGCTATGTAAATAGTTTGTGTTTTCCGACCAGTTCAGTGTAGCCGGCACGATCAAAGGGGGAAGCACTGACATGGCACCTAGTTCACCCGGTGTTATGGGCTGACATCACAGACGTTGTAGGTGATGTAGCCAACCGTGTCAGTTACCATAAAAAAAAAAAAATTGTCTCATGACAAATCCTACACTCGTGCATGCCTGCTTGCATTTCTCAATTGTGTGTTCGTGAAATGTCAATCGTTCGTCGAAGTAAACACCTAAGTCTTTTGTAAGATGGATTCTGCTAAGAGTGGTGCCGGACAATGTGTAATCATGATGAATGGGATTACGAGATCGTCATGTAGCCGGCCGACCATGTCAAGTTCTAAAAACAAATGCTAGAACCAACCCGACACTTGTTGACCTTGCTAGGTGCCGGGCCCCTCTTCTTCTTGGGGCTTATGGAAAAATCTTCTTCTCCTTCATCTGCGGTAGACTCCTGCACAAAAGTATATTTCATTACTAGCTGTGCCCGCGGCTCCGCTCAAGGTAATGTCCGTGAAAACTCTATGTAAATCGGTTGATTAGTTTTCGAGTAATGTTTTTACTCTAAAAACCTTGGTCGGACTATTACGAAAATAAAAAAAAAATTGCGAAATTGGTCCAGCCGTTCTCATGTGATGCGCTTACCAACAAACTGCATTCAATTTTTATTTACGAGTATACATATAGATTGTGGAAATAAAAATGTATTAACTTTTAATCAGTCATTCTAAACATTTACAAGCAATTAAATTAAAATTATTAAATAAACTAAAACTACCTATCAAATATAATTTACCTACAAATATAACTAATTAAAAAACTATAACTAAATACGAACTTATAAATTAAAATAATTAAACTAATAAAAAAAAAAATAAAAATAAAAAAATTCACGCATCCATAAAACTTTCATCCAAATGACATCCCCATGACGGGAATGTGCCCATAACGCTGGCGACATTGCCCTTCTGCACAGCCATGCTGATGCGCATATATTATATATATGCATGATTGTGGATATATTTTAGGATATTATTCTTATATTCACACACTTTTTTTCTACATTAATTATATACACAATTATTTACATTTAATATTAGGATATTACATTAATACATTTATTTCTACATTTCTTTTTATATAAATTTTACATTTTTTTTAAATTAAAACCTAAAATTAATATAAAATCAAACGGAGTTTATTATTAATAGGCTATCAGCTTTTAGCCTATATCACAACACTTATTCAATTATTATTATTTGAATTTTTTGTTGTTTTTCTTGTTTTATATGATTGTCAAGTTTGTTTTTGAAAGTATTCACGGAGACAGCATTTACAACTTCACGCTGAGTAGACTGTTCCAAGATTCTACTACTCTGTTTGCGAGAGAGTGTCGTCGAGGGTTCTGCTTGGACCGATTGTGTTACGGCTTTTTCGTGTGCCCTATCGCAGGTTTGCAGTATTTGCAAGGGGTATATTAGCATTGGGCCATAACAATCTTTAACCCTTTGAGTCCCGTACTTTAAAAACATGCTACCCCCTTGGGACCAATGCTATCTTCGGCGCCAAGCGGCGCGCGCCTGCACACATAAATTCTAATATTTTGGAAACTAATGAACTCGAATCAATAAACTCTTTGCCACGTAAAACTGATTAAATTAGCCACAAAACGATGTAACACAAGCAAAGATTCACTTATTTAGAAGCACAGATGAATTTTTTTAACCTCCCGGAAAAGCAAAACACTAGAAAAAACGTGCGACCAAGGGGTATAGAATCAAAGACAGCTCTATCAACTTTTGCAAATTTTTGGTAAACCAAAAAAAAAATGTTTATTCAGATCCAGTTTATTTTAAATGGGCCGTTACTTTGTTAGGATTAAGGGAGCTCTCCTATTGGACAGTTTTGCTTAGTGCTAGTTTTGAAACCCGTTGAAATCCGTTTAGGATGGATGGTGCTGTTTTTGATTGTTACTGTTAATTTCTGAACAATGTTTTTAATGGAAAGAGCTGCTTTTGAAGCAGTTTTTTATGACAATTCAATAGCCAATTGTATGTAAGAAAAATTGTGCATTCATGTCGTTTCGCCAAAAAGTCTATATCCCTATTCGCCCACAAGTGTGAGCCCCGCTCGTGACTTTAGGCATTCAAAGGGAGTAAATAGTTTTGGCTCTGGGAGTATGTGACAGACGGACAGACGAACGGATAGACACCGGAGTGAGGGTGCAAGTATTGCAATTAAGTATTGCAATTTTGCACTTTTCCAATTTTAGTACTGTACACTTAAACAGATCGACGTAGACTCACGTTTGCCTGAGTGACGTCCCAGTTTGGGTCGTTTTCATCTTGCCCCATGTCATCCCCTTGACCTGTAACCAATCAAAGAAGATGTGAAGCGTAGCTTTCGATGGCTTCACCGAACATACCCAGGCCCATTGGCAAAAAAAAAAACGAAAAAAAAAACTCTAAATGACAATTAATATAAGGTGCTTCGTTATTCATGTCAATAACTTCGGAAGGGTTACATACGCACTCAAACAAACACTTTACGTAAGAGAGAAAACATATGTTTACAGGAGCATTTTTTCTCTTTACAAAAAAATAAAATCAAATAAGTAGCTGTAAAAACCAATCATAGTGACCTTGTGACTTACAACAAACAGCTGTTCTGCGTTTGAACATAGTACGATCATTGGCCCCGTACAGTGCAAGTTACCTACTGTTACACACAGGTTAATGTTTAGGTAGCTAGAAAACATGTTTTCTTAAATTTCTCGAAAAGTAATGCTAAAATAAAACCGTTTTTTACGGTTTTAATAAACCAAATTTTTTAGCATTACTTTTATAATGTAAATAGTTTGTGTTTTCCGTCCAGTTCAGTGTAGCCGGCACGACCGAAGGGAAGCACTGACGTGGCACCAAGTTCACCGGGTGTTATCGGCTGACATCACGGGTGTTGTAGGTGATGTAGCCAACCGTGTCAGTTTCCATAAAAAATAAAAATAAAAATAAATACCGGTGATGTTGGCGAGTTGGAGCGCTAGGTCGCTATCGCGCTGCTTTCGGTGGCGTTGCATGATCCGCTCGTCGCAACACTTGCGACAGCTAGTCTTGTGCCGCTGCAGTAACCTGTTGTAACCAACATTGAATATATTGTTTATTGTATAATTTCATCCATAGGTAGGTAACGCTCAGCGTTGCTTAATAAACGTCGACCAACCGCACCACTGAGCTATTGAGGCGGAATCTTGATCTCAAGGTTCGAGGCAAGAATCCAGCCGATGCGATTTGCGGTAACTATCAATGATTTTTTTATTACACCTGCTGCTTCACTTTTCAGAGCCGGTTTAAAACCGTAGGTCCTGGGATAGGCGATACACGGCAGATTTCTCCAACTGCGGTTACAAAGTAACCGCCAGTTGGACAAAAAAAAAATTCAAAATTTACTTCACCTTCAGACATTTAGAGGTTAGACATTTTAGGAAACAATACTATATACCATGAGCTATAATCACGGGTGTTTATTGTTTATTGTATAATTTCATCCATAGGTAGGTAACGCTCAGCGTTGCTTAATAAACGTCGACCAACCGCACCACTGAGCTATCGAGGCGGAATCTTGATCTCAAGGTTCGAGGCAAGAATCCAGCAGATGCGATTTGCGGTAACTATCAATGATTTTTTTATTACACCTGCTGCTTCACTTTTCAGAGCCGGTTTAAAACCGTAGGTCCTGGGATAGGCGATACACGGCAGATTTCTCCAACTGCGGTTACAATGTAACCGCCAGTTGGACAAAAAAAAATTCAAAATTTACTTCACCTTCAGACATTTTAGGAAACAATACTACCATGAGCTATAATCACGGGTGTTTATTGTTTATTGTATAATTTCATCCATAGGTAGGTAACCTACGCTTGGATACGTCGAAAATTCCTCCAGTTCTAAATTCAATGCGATGAAGAACTGACAAACAAACTTCGCAAGTCACAATGTTTTCTTTAGCACCTTATAAGTATTATATTATAGTAACTTACAAATAATTAACCTTGACGACGGGACGACGACATCAAGTACGTCGGCGGAAAGCAGTGGTTCCTTACCGCTGAAGGCCGGGAGGACTGGAGGAAAATTGGAGAGGCGTATGTCCAGCAGTGGACGCTTACACGCAGACTGACTGACTGAATTAACCTTAACCTTAAATAAAATTGTAGCGAGTCAGCTATAGGCAATCGTGCGAGGTCGATGTAACTATTGGTCAGCCTCGATAGCTCAGTGGTGCAGACAGTCAACTGTCGCTATTGAATGTTAAGCAACGCTGGGTGCGGTCAGTACTTGGATGGGTGACCGCTGACCGTTGGAGGCTGACCGAGGTTCGGATTCATCGTAAAACTGTAGGTCCCTTCCCTCCTAATCTTACTTGGTGGTAGGGTTTAACCCGCCCGGGTTGGTACCGCCGCACTGAATGAAACGTCGGTCGAAACGGCTATGTAAATAGTTTGTGTTTTCCGACCAATTCAGTGTAGCCGGCGCGATCAAAGGGAGAAGCACTGACGTGGCACCTAGTTCACCCGTTGTAGGTGATGTAGCCAACCGTGTCAGTTTCCATAAAAAAAAAACTACCAAGTGATGTGCACGCACACAATACTCACAGCGGCGTATCGAAAGCGATCTCGCAGTGAACGCACATCAACATATCCCCGCTGTGCTCGGTCACTATGTGCTGCTTCAGTTGCTTCAGCGTTGCGAAACTCTTCCGGCACAGGTGGCATTCATCGCCTACCGCTTCTGTCGACAGAGCGATGAAAAATCATTTTAGTTTTCGACCAAAATGGGTTCTTTCAAAAAAGTATGCTCACATATACAAGGTGCTTCGTTATTTATGTCAAAAATTTCGGTAGGGTTACATACGCACTCAAATAAACACTTTACGTAAGAAAAAACATATGTTTATAGGAGCATTTTCTTTCCTAACAAAAAAATAAAATCAAATAAGTAGCTGTAAAAACCAATCATAGTGACCTTGTGACATATATACAACAAACAGCTGTTCTGCGTTTGAACATAGTACTGTCATTGACCCCGTACAATGCAAGTTACCTACTGTTACACACAGGTTAATGTGTAGGTAGCAAATATATATTGTTAAATTTCTCAAAAAGTAATGCTAAAAACATATATTTTTTTTTGCGTAACATGTTTATTTGGGTGTCTATGTAAATCTCCCGAAATTTTTGACATAAATAAAGAAGCACCTTATATTTTGCTGTATGCACGTCTCAACCACCCAAAGGTCGGCACAATGTATGTATGACAGGCGTAGAAAGGTACTGGTAATAAAAAAAAATCACATTTTTCTCTGAGCGTAGAAGCGTTTCATGGGGGGTTATGGAAACTGACACAGATTCAGATTCAGATATTCATTTCGCTATAAAGAACACGCAACATTAACAATATTTCATTGAGACATATGCATATTCAGTATGGTTCGTCATGTCCCGTTCAGCAATGCACTCTATAAGGAAGAACCAGGTAAGAAACCTTAGAGATTTTTTTTTAAATACTTACATACTAAGTTTTAATTACTTATGTTAAATATTTTTTATTAGAAAAATGCAAACCACAAATTTGCATTTTTCTAATAAAAAATATATATAAAGCGAGTACGTGCTTAGTACTAACATATAAACAAAAAATATTACTTATGTTAAATGTTACATACTATGTCTAAGTAAAAGAGAAAATAAAAGATAGTAAAATACAAAGAACATAGGGTTCAGTCAAGTCATAATAAAAGTTGAGAGGCTGTTGGAGGCTGACCGAGGTTCGGAATCCTCGTAAAATTGTAGGTCCCTTCCCTCCTAAACTTACTTGGTGGTAGGGTTTAACCCGCCCGGGTTGGTACCACCGCACTGAATGAAACGTCGGTCTAATTAAACGGCTATGTAAATAGTTTGTGTTTTCCGACCAGTTCAGTGTAGCCGGCACGATCAAAGGGGGAAGCACTGACATGGCACCTAGTTCACCCGGTGTTATGGGCTGACATCACGGACGTTGTAGGTGATGTAGCCAGCCGTGACAGTTTCCATAAAAAAAAAAAAAAGTTATAAAAAATTTGAATCATCCATCATCCATCAGTCAACAGAACTTTTATTTACAATTGGCTACATCACCTAAAACATGTCAGCCCATAACACCTTGGTGAACTCAATGCTTCTTTTTGGTCGTGCCGGCAACAATGAACGGCTACAGGTGTGAATGCGGGAAAGCACAGACAACCGTGATACTGAAGTACCGGTCCCGCACGGTACTTAAAAAGACTATTGCCTTCTGAGTAAGCACCGTTACACCAGTCAGCAACAACATAAATCATGTAAATAAATGTATTAAGTTAGACTAAGTATTACTGCTCTGTATGCAAATGTATATCACACTCAATAAATGTTCTTTTATTGATTTATTTTTATTATTAACCCGCCATTACCAGGCCTCACGCACTCTATGTACTTGCGTGCGCTAACTACCTACCGCCCGACGGGCCGCCGGCGGTCTATTTCAGTGGAAATTCGTCAGCCGCGCGAAGTATACATAGACGCTCGCCCACGCAACTGCGCGCAGCTGCAAAGCAATAACCACTTTACACTCGATCGTTAAGGTACATTTTCGCACGCAGCGATTGGCGACGTGAAGCAGTAGGCTATTAAAGCTCGAAGGTAGGAAAATTTTCTATGGAGATTACGCTATTAATAAAACCAATTGATCTCACCTTCAGTTTCACTTTCGGCGACGCTCTGTAAGAAAATAAATATATCATCAAATATAAAATCTGTAAGATAATATGGCCCGTCGGCGCTGTAATTTAGTACCGCCGTGTTGTACATGCCGCAAGTACAACACGGCGGTACTTGCGGCACTAAAGAAAGAAGAAAGAAAGAAATCGTTTATTGTATAAAATAAAGAGTTTTTTTTTACATACAATGCATAGGTACAACTTAAACTAGAGTATATTACTATTGCTTATAGCTCTAGGGTAGGCTTAAAATCAGAAACAATGTTATGACCCGTGGTCATAACATTGTAAAATTTGTGCATACATCCTTTTTCACTCATTTTGTCTTATCTATCATAGTTAAATTGTTGTAACATGTAATTAATGTGTGAAATAAATGGTTTATTTATTTATTTATTTATTTATATATAGTTGTACATAGTTTCTAGTGGTGCCCTGTTACAGCCTGCCTACTAAACCGATTACTCTGCTTACCACTATTGTCTGGATACAGCTATATATATATATTTTTTTATTAATTTGGTTAAGTTTAGCACAGTTAAGTTTTGAAAATGTTAATTTTTATCTATGTAATTCAAATCACAAAAAATTTGCTGAAGGCTATTTTTTTGCTCGATACTATTCACTACCTATCACTATTTATTGCCAATTGACTTATCCTGAGTGTCCATTGTCATCAAATGGAAATATGTTTAAATAAAAATTAAAAAAATAAAATAAATATGTCTGTATGTATACACGGTGTTGCAGCCCCAACCGTAAAACCCGAAAGGGGGTGATTCTGTACGTGAAATAGAACGACTTTTGTTCTACGACTTTTTTATTTGAAGAAAAAAAAATTTTTTTTCTCCATACATTTTGAGAATAGGTAATTAAAATTTGTATGGAAAAAATATATTTTTTTGTTTCAAAAATTGTTTTTTCTTCACAGAAGTTGGTTAGTTTCACATATAGAATAACCCCCTTATGTCAGTTAAAAATATTACGGGGGCAACTGCAACACCGTGTATAATTCAAATAGTACCTGGGCGAATCTTTTTTTTTTTATGGAAACTGACACGGTTGGCTACATCACCTACAACGTCCGTGATGTCAGCCCATAACACCGGGTGAACTAGGTGCCATGTCAGTGCTTCCCCCTTTGATCGTGCCGGCTACACTGAACTGGTCGGAAAACACAAACTATTTACATAGCCGTTTAGACCGACGTTTCATTCAGTGCGGTGGTATCAACCCGGGCGGGTTAAACCCTACCACCAAGTAAGATTAGGAGGGAAGGGACCTACAGTTTTACGAGGAATCCGAACCTCGGTCAGCCTCCAACGGTCAGCGGTCACCCATCCAAGTACTGACCGCACCCAGCGTTGCTTAACATTCAATAGCGACAGTTGACTGTCTGCACCACTGAGCTAACGAGGCTGACTGAGGCGTCTACACATATCTAGATAAACTTGAAAAAAATAACATTATCTAAATACTAAATTTCATCCAAATCGTTAGAGCCGTTTTCGAGAAACCGATTATATATATATATATACAAGTTTAGTTCACTTAAAGTAATAGGATATAAATATAATATAAAATATATATATAAGATATAAATAACTAAAAAATTATCATTAAAATTACTAACAAATAGTAACATAGTAATAAAAATAATATTTTAATACTCAAATAAATACCTCATCGCCATTTTCTTGCAGTTTGTGCAAAACTCTCTTCCGTTTCTTGTCCATAATACTTTGTATTTTCATACTAGCCGCCGTGGGAGTGCTGAAAACCAGATTACATTGTTTTTATTTACATACAGATCTTTTTTAGGTTTCCGTATCCCGTACGGAAGCCTATTACTAAGCCTACGCCGTCTGTCTGTCCGTCCGTCCATCTGTCCGAGGGCTGTATCTCTTGAACCGTAATAGGTAGCCCGTTGAAATTTTCACAGAATATGTGTTATTATTATGGCCGATATAACAAATAAAAAAAATTAAATGTTAAAAATTAAGGGGGGCTCCCATACAACAAACGGTCGACAAATCGATTAGTCACGCTACTGAATAATAGATGGCGCCACAGGCTTTTATACATTGCATTGTTGAAAGACAAAAGATAGGCGGACATTATTGATAGCGGATAGATACGGAAACCTCCGTGCGCGAGTAAAACTCGCACATGACATATTTTTTTATTTAGTAAGCGTTGTTCATTACCTCGCGACATAGGACTTGCCGCCGCTGAGCCGCACGCGGCCGACCGTCTTGCTCTGGTTGTGCTTGTCCGCGTGCCGCGTCAGCAGTCTGCCGGGCAAATAAACAAATCAGTACGTCGTCGGCCAGTTGTCAGTACACAATAAGAATGGGAGGGGCTGGGGCGGTGTGTGAAAACAACAAAATAACATTTAATTACTTATAATTTTTTTTAATTTCTACTGACACGGTTGGTTACATCTACTACAGCATTCGTGATGTCAGCACATAACACCGGATGAGCTAGGTGCCTTGTCAGTGCTTCCCTTCAATTCGTGTCGGCTACACGAACTATTTACATAGTTTCAACCGACGTTTCGTTCAGCGCGGTGGTACCAATCCGGCCGGGATAAACCCTACCACCTAGTAAGGTAAGAAGGGAAGGGACCTACAGTTTTACGTGGAATCCGAACCGCGGTCAGCCTCCAACGGTCGAGCGGTCACCCATCCGAGTACTGACCGCGCTCAGGGTTGCTTAACAACAGTCGACCGACCGCACCATTGAGCTGCCGAGGCTGATGTAGGACGCGTATAATGTTACATCACATGTTACATTCCAGCAGTGTGTGTTACACGGTGTTACCTGGAGCTGTTGAACCCCATGCTGCAAACATCACACTGGAACCTCTTGGACGATTCCTCAAGGGTGCTCCCATCCTGCGAATGATACATTATGTGAACGTATACAGCATGTGTAAATCTTTAAGACTTTTCACCAGCATGTTCGCCAGACTGTTTTATTTATTTATTCATGTACATTCAGTTTTTTTTACAAACCCAATACAATACAATACTTATCAATATAGTTAATTATTTAAATAATTTTGTTCCATTATTTATTACACTTATTTATGTAACATAAAATAAAATAAAATGACAAAACAGAAATTTATCGACCAATACATTAAATAATATGTAACAGCGATATTAATTTGTCAAAAATGTACTGCAAAGGTTTTCATCAATTTAACAGTCGGGCGCGCGAGTCGTTATAATAGACTTCAAATAAATGATGACCGCAAAAAGAATATAACCACTGCTTGATGCTTAAAACTATGAAAATGTACCTTTTCCGTACAATACTAATTACTTACTTCACTATCCAAATCTTGAGCCGGCTAAGAAAACATTATTTAATTAGAAAATAAATGTTGCACAAGGAAAGGGGACAACGGACATTCATGATAAGAAGGTTTTACGCACATTTGAAAAAAAATGTACTTGCATAATACCTTCACCAGTTGCTCCACGGATCGGATTCCTTGTAAAACTGTAGGTCCATCGTGTTGACTGGAAGATATCGCTCAAGGCAATAAATCCGCCGACGGCACACATTAATCGGCATAAAGCGGTTAGGTAAATAGAAAATTATTTATTGCTCCAAATATGCGATCACTCCATCATCCCCATTCTACTATCGTTCCACGCGCAACAGGTTGGGAATGCATCCACACACTGTCGCGTCGATATCCCCCCACTTAGGACAAATCGATCCTGTAAATCCTTTATTTACAGGGTTGCCAACATGTGGAATGCACTCCCACCTGCATCCTTTCCTCTAATGTACAGTCTGGGATCCTTCAAACATAATGTGAAGGTGCACCTAGCCGGCCGAAATGGTATTCGCAGCCCCAGTAAATATCCGAATGCCCGTGGGCGCCGTCGGACTACACCTCTGCGTTAGCTGGCGCGAGACATATGTCGCGCTTGCCATAAAAAAAAAATTTACAATAGAAATAACACATTGAATAAAGGTACATGAGGTGCAAAGGCAGACTTATATACCTTAAAGAAATGTCTTACTAAGGTCAACCTTTAGGAGTGCAAAATACCTATTTTAGGGTCGCTCTAGACTCAAGACCCTCTGGTCTGGTCTAGATATATGTGCGTCTAGAGTCTAGACGCACATATCTAGACCAGATCGGGCATGTGCTCAAAAAGGTTCAAAAACGTAGTACCCGTAACCGACGAGCATGCATGAAGTACATTATGGGAGTGGAAGAGGCGGCAGAGGTGTGTCAAGATCGTGGCACGTGGAGATCTGTTGTCTCTGCCTAACCCACTGGGAAACAGGCGTGACGCTATGTATGTTATGATAGGATAATCGGATACATATTTACCTAAACTTGAGAGGTTGGATAAGTATGGAAAGACACTTTTTAATTTTTTCCCGGGCTTGACGTATTTTAATTTGTAACCATATATTTTTGTATTAAGTAACATTTTAACATTATTATTACCTATATTATTTATTATTTTCTTACATTAGTATTTGATTCACGTATACAAATACAAATTATGTTGGTGCTTCACTAAAACTGATATACATAATATAAAAAACTGCTAATTATGTATAGATTACTGGTAAAAGGCGGGTCAAAATGATTTTTGGAATTTCAATCCCGAAAAGTAACTATACACTTAGTGACGCAGTCGCATAAATATTCTCTCGAACGAAGTCGGGAGTGAACGCTAGTAAGATAAAAGCGTATTAAGAACATTTATTTTGAATAGATCTACTAAGTTTTATAGTATAGTAACGTTCACGGGAATCCCGGGAATTATTTAATTAAATAAATTTTTCAAAGAAGCCACTTCCATATTTTTTAGCTTTAGGCAAATATGTATCCGATTGTGGCGTGCCTTGGGAGAGGCCTATGTCCAGCAGTGGACCGATACAGGCTGATGATGATGATGATGACGATGATGATGTATCCGATTATCCTATCTCTAGTTATGATATTATTATTCATAATTTTTTTTTTTTTCTCCGTGCTCCATCTGCCATCAGCTTTATAGCCTTTATCAGATTCGTTGCATGTAATTTTCCTTTTGGAAGCTGCTGTCCATCAACTACAGCTTCAACTTTAATTGTGCAGCAGGATTATAACTGCTCGGCCGGTACATTTTGCCGCTTTAGTCGCGACACTACGTTTGTTCTGTCCAATAAGCCCACCGCCAGAGTATTTAAGTGCTGCTGGAGACGGATCTTATATTTTATTGACCGCTTCTGGATTTCCTCCTTCACAGTTGGAACTTCTAGGTATTGGTGGATCTCATCATTCCGAGAGAACCATGGGGCTTTGCTAATACATCGCAGGATTCGGTTCTGGACGCGTTGGAGTAATTCCGTGTTGGATGTGCTAGCTGACCCCCACAGTTCTATGGCGTAGGTCCAAACAGGCTTGAGAATCAGGTTGTATACTAGGAGTTTGTTTGCCAGTGAAAGTCGGGATCGTCCACCAAGCAGCCAGTACATGTTATTAAATTTGATCTTAAGGTGATCCCTTTTTGTCAGAATGTGTGTCTTCCAGTAAAGTCCTCTGTCCAGATGGCAACCCAGGTATTTGACGACAGTTTTGTGGGGTAGAGTCTCGCCTTTCATCTGTACCGGTGGACAGTCACCACGCCTCAAAGTGAAAGTTATGTGTGCGGACTTCGATGAGCTTGCTTGTATACACCACTTGTTTAGCCATTCATCAACTTATTACATCAACATTATTATTCATAATGGCAAAATCAATATGAGAATGTGAATATACAAGAATATAACTCACCGTGTGTATAACGACTGTGTGGTCGTTAGCCGCGCGCCACTCCCGCATGCGCACCTCGGGGAAGGGCAGGCAGCTCGCGCCGCCGGGGAACCTTCAAGTGCATTCACTTCATTCACACACACGCGTCACACGCGCACTGTCGGGGGGTTTTTTGTATGGAAACCGTCACGGTTGGCTACATCACCCCCACTACATCCGTGATGTCAGCCCGTAACAACTTGGTGAACTGGGTGCCGTGTCAGTGCTTCCCTTCGGTTGTGCCGGCTATACTGAACTGGACGGAAAACACGAACTATTTACATAGCAGTTTCGACCGACGTTTCATTCAGTGCGGCAGTAGGTACCAAACCAGGCGGGACGAGCCCTACCACCTAGTAAGGTAAGAAGGGAAGGGGGACCTACAGTTTTACGTGAAATCCGAACCACAGTCAGCCTCCAAAAGTTGAGCCGTCATCCATCCCAGTACTGACCGCGCCCAGGTGTGATGTTATGATCACGACCGACAGTCGACCGACCGCACCACCGAGCTACCGAGGCTGACTCGGGTATTCGTAATCTCAAAAATGGTAAATTAATCTCTAGTCGTTATAATTTTACATTGAGATATCCCTATCCGCGGTTGATTGCTGAAACACAGGTATAGTCTTTGCAACATAAAATTTCCATAAAAAAAAAAACTTGGTGCGAATATGGCAACACAAACTTTATCGAAACTGAGGCCGTTCACACTGATCATAGCTGGAACGAGTTCCGGGTTGAAGAATTTAAAAAACTATCATATCTAAATTTCAAGAAGTGTCTACTGCCTGAGAGACAGAAAATTACTGGCAGGAAAATTGTGTTGCCATATAAACATTGAGGTTGCCACATTCGCACCAAGTAACAACGGCCAGACTCTAAGAAGGGCCGTGTATATACGGAGAGCGGAACTTTCCTCTGTGCTTCCTCCTCGTTAACTTGAAAGTTTCAAGTGTCTACTTCCTGACAGACAGAAAATGACTGACAGGAAAATTGTGTTGCCATATAAACATTGGGGTTGCCACATTCGCACCAAGTAACAACGGCCAGACTCTAAGAAGGGCCGTGTATATACGGAGAGCGGACTTTCCTCTGTGCTTCCTCCTCGTTAACTTGAAAGTTTCAAGTGTCTACTTCCTGACAGACAGAAAATTACCGACAGGAAAATTGTGTTGCCATATAAACATTGAGGTTGCCACATTCGCACCAAGTAACAAGGGCCAGACTATAAGAAGGGCCGTGTATATACGGAGAGCGGACTTTCCTCTGTGCTTCCTCCTCGTTAACTTGAAAGTTTCAAGTGTCTACTTCCTGACAGACAGAAAATTACCGACAGGAAAATTGTGTTGCCATATAAACTTTGGGGTTGCCACATTCGCACCAAGTAACAACGGCCAGACTCTAAGAAGGGCCGTGTATATACGGAGAGCGGACTTTCCTCTGTGCTTCCTCCTCGTTAACTTGAAAGTTTCAAGTGTCTACTTCCTGACAGACAGAAAATTACCGACAGGAAAATTGTGTTGCCATATAAACTTTGGGGTTGCCACATTCGCACCAAGTAACAAAGGCCAGACTCTAAGAAGGGCCGTGTATATACGGAGAGCGGACTTTCCTCTGTGCTTCATCCTCGTTAACTTGAAAGTTTCAAGTGTCTACTTCCTGACAGACAGAAAATTACTGACAGGAAAATTGTGTTGCCATATAAACTTTGGGGTTGCCACATTCGCACCAAGTAACAACGGCCAGACTCTAAGAAGGGCCGTGTATATACGGAGAGCGGACTTTCCTCTGTGCTTCCTCCTCGTTAACTTGAAAGTTTCAAGTGTCTACTTCCTGATAGACAGAAAATTACCGACAGGAAAATTGTGTTGCCATATAAACTTTGGGGTTGCCACATTCGCACCAAGTAACAACGGCCAGACTCTAAGAAGGGCCGTGTATATACGGAGAGCGGACTTTCCTCTGTGCTTCCTCCTCGTTAACTTGAAAGTTTCAAGTGTCTACTTCCTGACAGACAGAAAATTACCGACAGGAAAATTGTGTTGCCATATAAACTTTGGGGTTGCCACATTCGCACCAAGTAACAACGGCCAGACTCTAAGAAGGGCCGTGTATATACGGAGAGCGGAACTTTCCTCTGTGCTTCCTCCTCGTTAACTTGAAAGTTTCAAGTGTCTACTTCCTGACAGATAGAAAATTACTGACAGGAAAATTGTGTTGCCATATAAAAATTGTTGTTGCCACATTCGCACCAAGTAACAACGGTCAGACTCTAAGAAGGGTCGTGTATGTATACGCAGAGAGCGAAACCTACCTCTGCGCTTCCTCCTCGTAGATTGTGATGAGCGGCGTTGTCGCGTCACTCATACATCTCGTCTTCAATTTCGCGTACAGTTTGTTTCTGAAACATATCGTGCAAGGTTGAAAAAAACAAAAAAATCTAAAGCCCAGCGCCCATTTCTGATGAGGATTCGTCGGAGCATGCGCTTTGGCCCCTCCGACTCAGCCACCCATACCGGATTACATAAAAAAAAGGCGGCAAGGTCCACTCACCGCTCGGCGATGCGTCTGTCCGGCTCGTGCGCGTGTTCGCCGACGATCTTCACGAGCGCGCCCTGCTTGGTGACGCGCGCGGACACGACGCAACCGCTCTTGTGACACTTGAGCAGTTGGCCGCGCGTGTTCTGCGTGTGCAGCTTGTAGCAGTAGCCGTCCAGCGAGTACCACTGCTGGTATTCGAAGTCGGGCAGGCGGACCAGCTGGAACAAACGTTGATGCGTAAGCACCAGTGATCGGCGTAGGTAGTTTTTAAAATTTTTTTTTAAGCAATCCGATATGGGTGGCTTAGTCGGAGGGGCCAAAGTGCATGCTCCGACCAGCCAATATCACCTCGGAGAAGGTAGGTGCCATACCGGAGACTTCCCTGGATCTCAAGACAGGATTAAACAAAGTAGACTCAAGAAGAAGCTACCATAAGACGCTTGAGAATAAAATAACTTAGGACATTCCAGCACGGGCTGATCCCTGAAGGACAGATTGTTGGAATAAAGAAACAAAACAATCTCAAGTATGCCAACATATCCGGGGACCCATTGCAAGTAGGAGAACTTCATATAACCCGACACCAAAGTGTAGACCGATACTCACATTGCTCTTTTCAGTAAGTCTCGTGACTTGCTTCGAGACATTTTCATCGATCACAACTCCGGTAGAATCGTCCACTACTCTATCCGGCAGGTTCTCTTGAGACAATGAAAGGTCGATGTGGGATGTCGTTTCGTCCCCATCGTCTATTTCAAGCTTCACGATAACGATGGGTAGATTCTCAGAGTCGGCTTCGGTTGGCGCCTGTGTGGAAAAGAGAGCATTATAAGATTTTGTTAATTTAAGCAGTTTATCTTAACTGCACGACTTCAGACTCGTGATAGAGCCAGATACAGATATAGCCAGTCGCATAGATATTGGCGGCCGTGATTTGTTACGCAAGGAGAGATTTTTTTTTAATTATATGCACATAATGCAAAAAATTTACATAGCCGCTTCGGGCGATCTTTCATTCAGTGCGGTGGTACTTTTACTTACTTTGCTTACATCAGCATCTCCATCTTGTATCGTTTTCTTCACATTTGTATTGCTTTCATTTTCATCTCCACCTTCGCTGTCATTCGCCTTTTCACTCTCCTTCTCCTTCCCTTCTTTGACCCCACTTTCCTTCTCTTTATCTTTATCTGTCACATTTCGCTTCTTTCTCCCTCTTTTTTTGGTGAAACCATCATTCTTCTTATGTTCTGGTTCGATATCGATGTCTGTCTCATTCCCACTTGGTTCTGTTCCGTCTTTCTTTTCCTTTTCACTGACACCTGCAGTTTCATCTCCGTCAATCTGCTCTTCAACCCTGCCTTCCTTCTCTTTATCTGGCACATTTATCTTCTTTCTCCCTCTTTTTTTAGTCAAATTTCCTTTCTCTTTACATTCTGATTTTTTATCGTCTTTCTCTTCCCCACTTGCTTCAGTTTCATCTTCCTGTCTATTTTCACCCTCAGTCGCAGTTTCTTTTTCATCAGGAATATCCCCCTTCTCTTTTCCTTCTTCGACCCCACTTTTCTTCTCATCTTTATCAGTCTGATTTTTCTTCTTTCTCCCTCTTGTTTCAGTAAAATCGCTTTTCGATTTATCTTCTGGTTCTATATCTTCTTTCTCATTACCCCTTGCTTCAGCTTCATCTTTCTTTCTCTTTTCACTGTCACCTACAATGTCGTCTTCGTCAGTCCCTTCTTTATCTATGCCTTCCTCCATCTCATCTTTTTCGGTCACATTTAGCTTCTGGCTTCTTCTCTTTTTGGTTAAATCTCCTTTCTCTTCATCGTTTGGATCAATATCTTCTTCCTCTTTCCCATCTGCTTCAGTTACATCTTTCTTTCTCTTTTCACTGTCACCCGTAGTGTCATCAAGTTCAATATCTTCTTTCTCTTTCTCACTTGGTTCAGTTCCATCCTTCTTTCTCTTTTCACTGTCACCTGCAGTATCATCTAGTACAAGGTCTTCTTTCTCTTTTTCACTTGATTCAGATACATCTTTCGTTCTTTTTCCACCCCCAGTCGTAGATTCGTCTTCATCGGGAATTTTGCCACCTTAGGAATAAAAAAAGTAATAGTATGAATAAAATGTTTTTTAATTTATAATCGAGGTTGGAGTCTCAAGCATAGCCAATTTCACCCCCGAGGAGGTGCCAGTTCCAAATATGAACACCTATAGCAAATTATTCAAATATTCAAAGAGTGTATAGTTCAATGCCGAAAGTCGGCATTGAACTTATGCCCAAACATGCCAGCATATGGCACAAGGCACAAGAAGTTTCGGATAATTAAATTGTTTGGATGTTTATTCAATGTTTTACTAAAGAAACCCTATGCTATGCTAATAAAATACAAATGTACCTTGCTCTCCATTGTCCTGTGTGGTGTGACTCTGACTCTCTCGATAGATGCGTTTGGTATACTCTTGTAGAAGGTACTCCTTCAGGTCTTGCAGTCTATGGTACATTGAATTAATTAATAATTTATTAATAATATTAAAAGGTTTACAATACAGATACAAAGTTTTTCAGGGCATATCGTCTGAAGTTTCTCCTGAAATTAAGCTTTTATCTTAGACAGCTGAAAACATTACATAAATATATGTAATAATATTATATAGGTAATACATTTTTCAATTGAAATGTAAGTAAATAAGCACAATTTCATTGTGAAATGAAATACGGCTGATTGGTGACTTTGTGAATTTGTCTTCACTTGCTATAAACATACTTACATATTCCCTTACAAAATGCTTTCCCTTCCCCTCCCACCCCCGCCACTTCCGGCAAGAGTCACCCCCATTGTCATTCCCGTCCCCTCCCCCTCCCTTGAATAGATCGTCTCGTAAACTCCATCCCTCACCTCCCCTTTCCTCCTCATTTGAATAGTTTGTCTTGTAAACTACATCCCTTACCCCTTTGAATAGTTCGTCTTGGAAACTCCAACCATAACCACCCTCCCCCCTTGAATAGTTCATCTTGGAAACCCCACCCCACGGTGTGTCAGGCTGCCATGACAGATGTAGCCAGTGATTTGACCAATCATGTCAAGTTGCATAAAAAAAAACGGCCAAGTGCGAGTCAAACTCGCGCACCGATGGTTCCGTATCGCCATGTCATGGCTAGCGCCACTCACGCCATCTATGGGCTGTTATGAAATAATTAAATGTCATGATTAGTTAAAATGCTTTATAATATATTCGGTAGATGGGCATACACTTTTTGGTTTCTTCTATGGGAACCCCCGTGAATTTTTTACTTTTTCTTATTTGTTGTTATGTCGGCCATAATAACACATATTCTGTGAAAATTTCAACGGCCTACCTATTACGGTTCAAGAGATACAGCCCTCGGACGGATGGACAGACAGACAGACGGACGGACGGACGGACGGAAGGACAGACAGACGGCGTAGGCTTAGTAATAGGGTCCCGTACCGGATACGGAACCCTAATAAATTAAAATATTATTTAAATATAAAATAATAACACACTTAGCACTGAGCTTGTCGTACTCCTCGCACTGTCGATTGCACACTTGACAGATCCTCTTGCCTCCCTCGTTCCAGTCGTCGGAGCTTATCTTGTTGCCGATAACGGACGAGAGGACCTCGGGGAGTGTGTTCTGCGATGCATATTTCTGAAAAACAGTTCACACCTGATACACTTAATTAATAAATCTTTGTAGTCAGAACTCTCAGAAGAATTGTTATTCTTGCTCTCAAGCTGTGTTTTCGATAGACTGTAGTCGGTGTTATTATGTGGCTAGTCACTAAAGTACTTGTAAAAATATGTATAAAAAAAATACCCTGCAAAGTTTCTTGTCAGTTCTTCTTCGTGGATGTAATCGAACCGCATAGAACAAATTGTGAAAAAGTTCGAGTGCAGTCTAACTGCCATATCGACGCCCTCGTGCCAAAACTCACCAAATGCAGTTTTTTTTATCAAAATTGAGTTTTTTGTACTGGCAAACTTCAAATTTTCAGCTCTGTCTAAGCAAAAATCGCCAAAATTATATCTCAACGTTTTCAATGAGAAATAAAAAAATTAAAAATAACCAAGTTATGATGTATCACAATTTCTGTTAAGGAGAAACTCACCAATGTACTTGGTTAGTTTTTGCATACAAAATAATACAAGAAAAGTGGAATGACTTCATTACCTTTTTTAGTTTTTGAATTATAAAAGTTTAAAAACTTAAAACCTTTAATATCTCAGTATTAGGTTTTTGTTAGTTGGTGAGTTTTGGCTCGAGAGGATGGATATGAATGATCAATAAATACAATACAATACAATTTTTTTTTTTTTATGATTAGGTATAGGCTCGGCCTGCACCCGAGGCTTGTCTCCCGCCGCCGGCGGTACTATTACCGTTTTTAATTTTTGTATTAATTTTGTGTATTTTGTATTACCTACTTTTTTGTATAGGTAATATCGTCGCTTGTGAGGCCAATTTGCCAATCTGCAAAATCGTAACTTTACAGGAGAAGCAAAAAACTATTTTTTTTAATACTTTAAAGCTAGCTTAATTTAATTTTAAACTTCAATATCTTCGAACCTAATTGAGATACAGTTATGAAAATTAGCCACAACGTGTATTCACCCATTCTCCGTATATTGGTACCTTTATGTCCAATTAGCCAATCTGGCAGATTGGCAAATTGGCCTCATAAGCGACGATATATGTACAATTAATATACAATTAAAAAAATGTGAAATAAAGGATATAAATGAAATGGCTTTCCTCTCGGTCGTTTTTGGGTTTTCCTGGTGTTAGTTTCGGGGCCATACGGGTTCTGATTTATCTTTACTTAAAGTTAAATTGTATTAGCTTTGGTGTGATTACTGGTAAATTACCAGTAATCACATACCACACGCTGTATCCCGCCAAACGGGGTAAGCAGAGTAATCGGTGTTGTGCTGCAAGCCTCGTAAATTACAGCAAAACATGGACTACCACGTTTAGCAATGTATTAGGATGAGATAACTATCAAGCGGCAATAAGACACGAAGACCCACCTGCTGCACGACTCAGTGGAAGGACCGTGCCAAGGTGAGAGGTGGCTGGCCTGTCGCCCTTTAGCATAGCATCGCGTTGTTATCGCTTCTTCGCCTTTTACAACATGCGTGGGGAGAGATGCAGTGGGGCTATTCTTTCATATAGACACTGTGTGGTTAAGCTCAAGTGTCACTGGACTGGGCATGTCGTCAGACGAGACGACAACCGTTGGAAAAATCGTGTCCTACGCTGGCGGCCGTGGACAGAAAACGAAGTGTGGAACGACCACTCACTAGGTGGGACGTCTACCTAAATACGTCGGCGGAGAGTAGTGGTCCCATACCGCTGAAGACTGTGATGACTGGAGGAAAATTGGAGAGGCGTATGTCCAGCAGTGCACGCAGTATACGCTGACTGACTGACTGTAGTTACACGATCAATGGTTACTTACCACAGTATTAACGGATATAGTTCGCTGTTTCTTTCCACATATGACGCAAGCCATCTTCTCTTCACTGTGCGGAACAAACAAACTTTATGTTTTAAAATAGTTTTAGAATTTTAGGTTATTTTTCTAAAATATAAAATTCATAAAACGTTGAAAATGTGCGATGTACCGCATTTTTAGGCCACCTTGACACAACAGAACGTGAATTTTGATGAAAATTCCGTTTGAAACAGAGTACAAATCTCATGTAGAAGCTTCCACCTTTTGATTTGGTATTAGCCTTTATTACGGGGAGAAGAGGTATGTTTATCATAGTTTTAATTAAAGTTTTGTGAATTTAGGTTTTATTTCTGGTAAACAGTTTGTTTTGATCAATTGTGATTACTGACAAACTGACAGAAGTGATTTGCCGCCAACATTTTACCTGGCGTCCCTATAGGAAAGAATCATGGAATGGAAAGCCATGCCAACCGCTCAATTACGGACTTTCGAAATCGATAGGTATGTAATTCTGTTTCATTTCGAATCAACATTTGTTATCAACTCCAACACGAAATTCAAAGCGAAGCAGCTTCCATTCCACAAGCATTTACCTACCTCAATAGAAAAGCACAAAAACGAACGTAAAGTCACGTAATGACGCCGATACGATCACTGGACACCATTTTGTAGTTACGTTTCATAAATCATTTGACAGATGGACGCAAACTGTATTTGACGTTGACAACTATGGTATAGTCCGTTTCCGTTCAGTTATTTTACCTCTGACATGTGTCATTTTATTTGCCCGCTAAGTTGGCATTACTTGCTCAATTGTAAAAAGTGTTACTTGCTATTTATATTTTCCCCGTAGTAGTGGAAAATATAATTATATTTGTACCTGTTGTAGTATCAAGAGCAGGGATTCCTGTTCCTATGTCGTCTGCTAATAATTTATGTCATTGATTAGATTACATTCCAAATTTGAATTGTTGAACTGTTATCTTCTTATTTTGCAGGTCGTAATTTATTTGATTAATTATTGCTGAATAAAACCAACATTTTGCAATGCTTTCAGGTTTTTGTTACTACAGAAAGACTGCGTAATCTTTAAAAGTATTTTAAATTTTTTATTAATATTTATTTATATATTTCGTATGGGGGAATGGTACATACCGATTATGGCAATACAGAGTGCAGGGTAGCCAACTTAATAGCTAGAGGTAAAATAACTGAGAACGGTCTATACTTCGAAACGCACAACATAAAATTAATTGCTTACAAATAAATTCTAGTTGTCTCTCGCTCTAACATGTGAAATAGAGAGAGATGTAACTATTTAAAATACTTTTCGCGATGAAAGCACTTTACAATCTTTCTCGCAAGATGGCGTTCAATGGATTATAGCGCGAAATACAAACTTTTATGTTACCATGACGACGACGCACAAGAAAATAAACATCAACGAACAAATACTTTGCAAATACTGTGCCTATATCTGTGGCTTATATTCTCTTTGCAAATACTTTGTTGTCGTCATAAAAAGGTTCTTTGCAACTTTAAAACTTACCTATCTCTTGTGTACTCCAGGATCCGTAAAAATGGATTCAAATGCGTTGATGGACAAGTTACGACTTCTTGGACTAGATACGACGCTACGACCGCAGATTAAAATGAAGCGCATGTCCCGTTTCTACTTCTCTGTGGCTTCGAACCCCGCGGAGCAGCTCTTCGCTTTCGTCTCAGTAGCGGCCTGGCTCGCGAGGCGCTCCGGCGGTAAGTCAAATGCGTAGGTATGTAAATGGTGAAAAAGTCGACTAAGGGATAAGGGAATTCGTCAGCCTCAGTGGTACGGTCAGTACTTGGGTGACTCTCGACCGTTGGAGGCTGACCGTGGTTCGGATTCCACGTTAAACTGTAGGTCCCTTGCCTTCTTACCTTACTAGGTGGTAGGGTTTATCCCGGCCTGGTTGGTACCACCTCACTGAGCGAAACGTCGGTCGAAACGGCTATGTAAATAGTTCGTGTTGTCCGTCCAGTTCAGTGTAACCGGCGCGAAATGAAGGGAAGCATTGACATTGCACCTCGTTCGCCTGGTGTTATGGGCCGACATCACGGATGTTGTAGGTGATGTAGCCAACCGTGTCAGTTACCATAAAAAAAGGTAAAACACTAATTGACATTGATATTCAGCGACATAAAGACCTAAAAATTTTGCCAGGGGTAGGTTTGGGAAGCCTATTTTATTATCTTCTATATACCCTGCTAGCTCTTCTATGTATATATGAGAGCTCGCGTTCGAAGTCTGAGGTTCCAATGCTAAATGTTCTTGGAAGAATTTTCGTGTAAAATTTATCCGCCACTCCGGTGAAAGAAAACACTTGAAAAGTTGAAAGGTACTTAAAAGAAAAAAAATTCTATGCACCTACATTGATGAAATGAAGTGGAAATGAAAACAATATTATTGATCAAATTTTGATATTGTGTCTATCTAGAATACACAAAAAAGTTTTAAAAGCGGCCGTCTCAAAAACTCTGCCCCTTAATCAGTGACTTGTAAAAAAAATTAGTTGTAAATATGTATGTAATATAGGGATATTTCTTTTTTAGCTGCAAATATTTTGGGAGGGTTAAAAAAACAACTAAAAACATTCTAATATATAATACCTAAAGACAGGTTATTTTACTATTTTTAATTTAATTTAATGGCTAATGAATGCCACACATTGGTTGTTGTAAATAATATGATGACTGGAAGAAATATGTATTCCACCATAAGTCCACCTTCTCCGTCGTAGAAACGTGTAAGTAATACACACCTAACTGTGTACATATGTGCATCTAGGGCAGGTAATAGGTACCATATTACGTTCATTTTTTTCAGCTGAACTTGAACAACCCCGCGAAGAAGATGACCCCAACTCTACGATAGCTGGTATCGTGGAAGTTTTGCGGGCTAAAGGGGTCGCTGTGGATTTCTCCACGCATAAACTAAAACAAGGTACATGCACACTGCATAGTCCCACTGCATCTCTCCCCGTGTATGTCGTATTGTACCGTGTGTGGCCGGTACTTTAAAAGAATAGCCCCACTGCATCTCTCCCTGTGTATGTCGTAAAAGCCGACTAAGGGATATGACTCCCAGCTTATATTACTAGGTGGTAGGGTTAATTAAACCCGCCCGGGTTGGTACCACCGCACTGAATGAAAGGTCGGTCGAAACGGCTATGTAAATAGTTCGTGTTTTCCGTCCAGTTCAGTGTAGCCGGCACGACCGAAGGGAAGCACTGACGTGGCACCTAGTTCACCCGGTGTTATGGACTGACATCACGGATGTTGTAGGTGATGTAGCCAACCGTGTCAGTTTCAATAAAAAAATAAATAAATAAATACCGCACGCCTGTATCCCGACAATCAGGGTAAGCAGAGCAATCGGTGTTGTGCTGCAAGAGCTCTTGTAAATAGCAGCACAAGGTGAGATGTGATAGTGACAATGTGTTCCAGAGTCAGCTGAAAATATTTATCTTAGGCAATCCATTTTTTTTTTATGTAATCCGGTATGGATGGATATGTCGGACGGAGGAGCCAAAGCGCATGCTCCGGCCAGCCAATATCACCTCCGAGAAGGTAGGTGCCATAGCGGAGACTACCCTGGATTGCTGGCTATACTGGACTAGAGGAGAACATAACCGAGGCTGCTAATAAAAAATGTGAACATCATAAGTTATTACCAAAACATAGCATCCACTGCTTTAGCGGTTCATTTTTCCCCAAGGCCAGGCCTCACGCACTCTATGTACTTGCGCGCGCTAACTACCTACCGCCTGGCGGGCCGCCGGCGGTCTAATTCAGGGACAATTCGTCAGCCGCGCGAAACATACCTACACGCTCGCCCACGCTACTGCGCGCAGCTGCAAAGCAATAATGCACTTTACACTCGATCGTTTAGGTACATTTTCGCACGCAGCGATTGGCGACGTGAAACAGTATGCTATTAAAGCCGAAGGTATGGAACTTTTTCTATGGAGTGATTTATCTGTTACGAGTAACCATTAAGTAATATGTGCCCAGGCTACGGGGACCAGGTGGTTTATATACTCAACACTTTGGCCGACGATGCCCTGAAGGCGGAGGGGTTCCGGTGGGAGCGGCCCGTGGTCACCCACGCTGAGGAGGAACTGGAAAACGTCGAGGATTCTGATCAGGTTCGTTTTTGCGGGGCTTATATTTTTTATTTATTTATAGCTTTTGCCTGCGGCTTCGCTCGCGCGAAATTCGTATTTAAGAAGGTGGAACAATCGGTTTGTATAAGAGTCACATGTTAGCGTAACCGGAACTGAATTTTGTTTAGCCTATCCTGTGTCACGTATGGTTATACATATGTACATGTACTAATATTATATAAATATTTTTATAAATTATGTTAGTAGTTTAATCGTGCAAGTTAACTGAGCGCAGGAGATGCGACATACCTACTAGAGAACATGCAAGCAACGGTTCGAAAATTTACAGAGATACGTCATCGGCCCGGTGGCAGAATTGATAACGCGCTGGCAGCTCAAGTCGGAGTTCCAGGTTCGAATCCTGGTCGGGGCGAATTTATTCTTTTAATTTTCGGCTTTGCATTTATCTTTAATCAAATTGTAGAAACTGGACTAGAGTTAATTTTCTACGTAAGTATTAAGGCTGCGTAATGCAAATTTTAGGAGAAAACGAGATTTTCAAAAATTTATTTCAGAGAAATCAGGCCACACAGAAAAAATATAAAAATTGATCACGAAAGCCAGGAATAAAGAGAACTTTATAAAAAAAAAAATTGTACGCAAAATGTGGCTTATTTACTTAACAAACCCCCTTCAAACCCCACCTTGTTGTAAACAATTGCTAACATGGTGTTTTTTGCAGCTTTTTCCAGGGTCAACCTATACAAAAACTAAAAAAACAAGCAGGATAAATAAATCATTCTCATCTTTTTCTTGTATTTCTCCAGAACATTTTCTGTATAATAGGTGTCTTGATTTTCTTAACAATTTCTTCTAAAAAACGTAATGTATGGTCCTCTGTCGTGTTTTTTTTTGGCAAAAGTTACATGTTATCAATATCAATCAATAGGTACTAATAATAAATCTGTAAGGGATGGTCATGGAGTAAGTTACTTTGTTTTAGGAAATATTGAGTTTGTAGCCTCTATGTATGATACTAATGCTAAATTGACGATTTTTAGAAATCTTTTCTGTATGTATGTATGTATGTTCCTCCATAACTCTTAAAGCCATAATCCGAATTTGATGAAACTTAGTACAAGCCCATTTTACTATACGGGACACAGGATAGGCTTACTAAAATTCACTTCCGGCTACGCTAAGATGTGGCTCCCATACAAATCGAATTGTTCCAAGCGCCGAAATAATGGGCGGCGCGGCGCGGCGGGGGTTAGTAGCGCGTCTCGCGGAGACTGGCAGCCCGGCGGCGGCGAAGGCGCGGGACGCGGCGCGGGGTGCGGTCTGGCGGAGCGCGGTGTGTGTGTGTGTATGCATTGTCTCGGCATAGTTTCTTATATTTTAATTCGATTCATAATATTATGTAGGTTAACTTCGTTATGTATCTATTTGATTAATTTTAGGTGCAAACCTATGTAAAAGTGTTATTGCGAGTCGATGTTAGCGGATATTTATTTAACTGAAGTTCCTATTTGATTTAAGTTAATTGATCGTATGTTTATTATATGGTACGTAGTGTAGTATGCGCGGTATATTAGCGAAGAGATTCTTATTTTTTACCCGATTACGGCGAAGCGAAAAGGAGAGTTATGTTTTTGACCGGTATGTATGTATGTATGTATGTTCAACTGTTCCCTCATAATAACTTCGAAACTACTTATCATAATTTGACAAATGAGGTATCGTTGGATGCGTCTTGACCGCTGGTCGTCAAGACGCATCCAACGTCTATAGGCTATAGGATATGGCGCCCTCTAGAGGACATAAGTAATGATAAAAAATTGCCCGCGGCTTCGCTCGCGTGAAATTCGAATTTCAAAGGAAGAAAGTAAGTAACTAAGGGCGAGCTGGGTTCAGGTAAACGATAAACCGTCTCGAAGAAAGTGAGTAACTTTTTGAGGCCGAAGGCGAAGTTGCGTTCAGGAAGACGATAAACCTTCTCGAAGACAGTAAGTAACTATGGGCGAGGCCGAAGGCCGAGCTGCGTTCAGGAAGAGGATAAACCATCTTTAAGAAAGTAAGTAACAAAGAGCGAGGCCGAAGGCCGAGCTGCGTTCAGGAAGAGGATAACCTTTTCGAAGAAAGTAAGTAATTATGGGCGAGGCCGAAGGCCGAGCTGCGTTCAGGATGAGGGTAAACTTTTCGAAGAAAGTAAGTAACAGAGGGCGAGGCTGATGGCGGAGCTGCGTTCAGGAAAACGATAAACCTTCTCGAAGACAGTAAGTAACTATGGGCGAGGCCGAAGGCCGAGCTGCGTTCAGGAAGAGGATAACCTTTTCGAAGAAAGTAAGTAACTATGTGCGAGGCCGAAGGCCGAGCTGCATTCAGCATGCGGGTAAACTTTTCGAAGAAAATAAGTAACAGAGGGCGAGGCCGAAGGCCGAGCTGCGTTCAGGAAAACGATAAACCTTCTCGAAGACAGTAAGTAACTATGGGCGAGGCCGAAGCCCGAGCTGCGTTCAGGAAGAGGATGACCTGTTCGAAGAAAGTAAGTAACAGAGGGCGAGGCCGAAGGCCGAGCTTCGTTCAGGAAGACGATAAACCTTTTCGAAGACAGTAAGTAACTATAGGCGAGGCCGAAGGCCGAGCTGCGTTCAGGAAGACGATAAATTCTCGAAGACAGTAAGTACTATGGGCAAGGCCGAAGGCCGAGATGTGTTCAGGAAGAGGATAAACCTTTTCGAAGAAAGTAAGTAACAAAGAAGTTACTTTCTTCGAGAAGATTTATGGTCTTCCTGAACGCAGCTCGGCCTTCGGACTCGCCCTCGGTTACTTACATTCTTCGAAAAGGTTATCCTATTCCTGAACGCAGCTCGGCCTTCGGCCTCGCCCTTTGTTACTTACTTCTTAAAGATGGTTTATCCTCTTCCTGAACGCAGCTCGGCCTTCGGCCTCGGCCATAGTTACTTACTGTCTTCGAAAAGGTTTATCGTCTTCCTGAACGCAGCTCGGCCTTCGGCCTCGCCCTCTGTTACTTACTTTCTTAGAAAATGTTATCCTCTTCCTGAACGCAGCTCGGCCTTCGGCCTCGCCCATAGTCACTTACTGTCTTCGAGAAGGTTCAGTTTTCCTGAACGCAGCTCGGCCTTCGGCCTCGCCCTCTGTTACTTACTTTCTTCGAAAAGTTTACCCTCATCCTGAACGAAGCTCGGCCTTCGGCCTCGCCCATAGTTACTTACTTTCTTCGAAAAGGTAATTTTATTTTTATTTTTTTATTTTTTTTATACTAAGCGCGACATGTGGCGCCGAGTCACCCATAAGGTGTCTAGCGACGCCCATGGACATTCGGACGCAGGCGGGGGCTGCGAATGCCATGCCGGCCTGACAGGTGCCCATTCACGCCTCTCTTGAAGGACCCGAGACTATACTTGGGGGGAAATATGTGGGCAGGTAGAGCGTTCCAGAGTTTGCCGGTTCTGTGGAGAAAGGATCTGCAGAACCGATTTGTACGCATCCGCGGTAAATCCAGCGTATAGGGATGCAATCCCTGCCCAGTGCGCGTTGTACGGAGGTGGAAAGGGGACGCCGGAATCGCGTTAAACAGCTCCTCCGAGCACTCCCCGTGGAATAAGCGATAGAACACGCTTAGGGCGCCGACATCCCTACGAAGTTGCAGCGGTTCTAGATCGCGGGACACGTCGGGGTCATCCACAAGTCGCACGGCTCGACGCTGGATCGAGTCCAAAGGCGCAAGCTGGTATTTGGCTGAGCCATCCCACAGGTGCGAGCAGTACTCCAAGCAGGACCTAATCTGCGATTTATACAGAAGCAGCCTTTGGCCCGGCGTGAAGTACCGTCGAACCTTATTGAGTACGCCTAGCTTTTTTGAGGCCAGCTTGGCCTTGTCCTCGATATGGCGCCGGTAATTTAGGTCGTGCGACAGTTCGACTCCGAGGACCCCGAGGTGGTCGCTTAATTTAAGCGACGTGCCTTGGAAGGAAGGAGCTGGTGTGAACGCCGCCCTCTTCGCACTGAACGCGCAAACTTGTGTTTTTGAAGCGTTGAACTCGACCAAATTGCTACGGCCCCATTCGGAAATAGACCGAAGCGTTTGTTCGAGTTCAGACACAAGTCTTCGCCTCTTTTCATCCACAACTTCTCGTCTGGCTGAAGAGTGACTGGTATAGGATCCGTGTGCTGTACTGTCATCCGCATAACAATGTATGTTGCCGAGTGGCAGCATGTCATTGATATGCAGAAGAAACAGTGTGGGTGACAGCACAGATCCCTGCGGTACGCCGGCATTCACTGACATGGCGTCCGACGAGCAACCGTCCACTAGGACCTGAATGCTACGCCCATGTAGGAAGTCGGCGACCCAGTCGCAGAGGCCAGAAGGAAGTCCGTACGCCGGAAGCTTGCCCAGGAGCGATTTGTGCCAAACCCTATCGAATGCCTTGGCAATATCGAGGCCAATTGCCAAGGATTCACCATGTCCTTCAAGCGATTCCCCCCAAAGGTGAGTGACGTACGCTAGGAGATCACCAGCGGATCGGTTTGGCCGAAAGCCATATTGCCGATCGCTGATGAGGTTATTTGTCTCCAGGTACGCCATGAGCTGGGCGTTGATAATACGCTCCATCACCTTGCAGAGTAGGGAGGTAATCGCTATAGGTCGGTAGTTCGAAGGGTTTGAGCGGTCGCCCTTTTTGGGGACTGCTTGAACAAATGCAGATTTCCAGGCTGCCGGCACACGGGAAGCAGAGTAAGAGAGGCGGAAAAGGCGCGTTAGCACTGGAGCCAGCTCGGGAGCACACCGTTTCAGCACCAATGCAGGAATCCTATCCGGCCCACTCGCCTTCCTGGTGTCTAGGGAGAGAAGCTCCGCCCGCACAGTTCGTTGTCGGAACTGTACTTCCGGCATAGAGTTCTCACACCTAGTTATGGATGGAGGGATGGCACCCCCATCGTCCAGGTTGGAGTTCCCCGCAAAGAGAGACACCAATAAATCGGCTTTCTCCTGTGCGGAGTGGGCAAGTGAGCCCCCAGGACACTGCAGTGGTGGAAGTGAGGAGCGGCAAAAATTAGATTCGACAGATTTGGCGAGAGACCAAAACTCACGGCTCCCAGTTGGGTGCTGGTTCAGCCTATCACCAACTCTGCCGATATGCTCGAATTTGGCCCTGGCAATAGCCCTCTTGCAGGATCTGGAGATGCGGTTGTATTCTTTCTTCAGTTCGGATACATTTGGATCGCGTCTGGCACGAGCGCACGACCATGCACGATAAGCTGCGCCATTAGCTGCGACAGCTTCAGCACAGTCGCGGCTGTACCAGGGCTGGCTTTTACCACCGAGGCGGACGAGGGCGCTGGGAATAAACATCTCCATACCCCCCAGAACCACCTCGGCTACGGCATTGGCGCATTCCGACGGATCATCCGAACTGAAGCATAGCTCTCTCCATGGGTAGGATGCGAGGTATTCTCGCATACCATCCCAATCTGCTGAGGCGTAGTGCCAAATTCGACGCATTCCTCCAGTACGGGACTGAGGAGGCGAAAATGGCACCGTGGACCCCACTAGACAGTGGTCAGAGGAGCCAAGAGGAGCGCTCACTGTGACTTTGTATCCAGCAGGGTTCGTCGTCAGCAGAAGATCCAGCAGAGAGGGTACATGACCGTCTATATCTGGCACTCTGGTAGGTTGATCTACCAGTTGAGACAGGTCATGCGTCAGGGCGAAGTCGTAGGCGGCTCTCCCCGCGAAGTCATTTCTCCCGGAGCCCAGCCACACCTCGTGGTGGGCATTAAAATCTCCAAGCAGAACCATATCCGCGGAGGGAAACCGCTCTTGCACTTCATCTGCCGCTCTACTCAAGTGCTCGAATAATCGAGCTGTCCCGGCGTCGCCTGAGTGCGACCTGTAGATACAGGCGTACACTCGCGATTCCGTCCCCAAATCCACATGAACCCACAGAATAGATAGTTCGGGATCCTCCAGGCAGCGCAGGCGACGACAGCAAATATCCGCCCTAGCGAACATGCAAACCCCGGCCCGAGGTCGGAAGGCTTCTTCCAGGGTGTAGCCGGGGTAATGCAAGTAAGTAGTGTCGGCAGGGCAGTATATTTGCGTTTCTGTCAGGAAGAGTAAAGCCGGCTTCGCCGTCTCCAGGTGATGGTGGACGGCATTCAAGTTGGAGTGCAACCCCCGCACGTTGGTCATGTCAACGCTAAAATAGGTGGGGGTGTGCACCGCTGTACAACGTTTTTTCACTTTCCTTTGCGCTGCCATAGTTTTTTAGAGGGGGAGAGGTAGGCTTGAAGGGCGGTCACGACAATTTACGGGTAAAGCGCAGCTCCTAGCTTCATCGCTATCTGCTCAGGTTCGTGGCGCACCGACACGGAAGACGGAAGGGCCCCCGGTCCCCCCCGGAAGTGGCCGCCGGGACCCTACTCCGGTCACCATCCGGCACGACGGACCACTCCGGGATTATGCGCCGGTTGACCAGGGCAGCCTCTCGCGTTATCCTCTTCCTGAACGCAGCTCGGCCTTCGGCCTCGCCCTTTGTTACTTACTTTCTTATAGATGGTTTGTCCTCTTCCTGAACGCAGCTCGACCTTCGGCCTCGCCCATAGTTACTTACTGTCTTCGAGAAGGTTTATCGTCTTCCTGAACGCAACTCCGCCTTCGGCCTCAAAAAGTTACTTACTTTCTTGGAGACGGTTTATCGTTTACCTGAACCCAGCTCGCCCTTAGTTACTTACTTTCTTCCTTTGAAATACAAATTTCACGCGAGCGAAGCCGCGGGCAAAAGCTAGTAAGAAATAAATCACTAAGAATGTTATATTATAATTCATATATTTTTATTGAAAAGAAGAAAAAAAATCCGATTGAAAAATATGAGTATTTGGTTTCGAAAATTATTCTAACAAATGTCACATAATATAAGCCAAAACGCTCATTGCTCGAAAATTTTGCATCGGTGGAATAGGGCCTTAATATTGCAAGTATTGCAACTGTTTCTTTCTCTAAAATATTAAAATAAATAAATAAATGTAATGAATAAAAAAGTGCATGTACTAAGTTTCATCTAATTCGGATGATCGGTTTAAGAGTTATGCAGGAAGATACATACTTGCAGAAAAAATAAAACCGGCCAAGTGCGAGTCGAACTCGCTCACCGAGGGTTCCGTATCACCATGTCATGGCTAGCGCCACTCACGCCATCTAGATGGCGTGTTATGAAATGCTTAATATTAGTTAAATGTCATTATTAGTTAAAATGCTTTATAATCTATTCGGTAGATGGCGCGCGCGCACACACTTTTTCGTTTCTATGGGAATCCCGTGAATTTTTTATTTTTTCTTATTTTTATTATTTGTTGTTATATCGGCCATAATATATTCGGTAAAAATTTCAATTTTTATTACGGTTCAAGAGATACAGCCCTCTGACAGACAGATGGACGGACGGACAGACAGACAGACAGACGGACGGCCGGACAGACAGACAGACAGACGGTGTGGGCTTAGTAATAGGGTACCGTACCGGATACGGAACCCTAAAAATCGTCAATTTAGTTTTAGTAGGTATCATACATAGAGTCTACAAACGCAGTATCTCATAAAACAAAGTAACTTACTCCATCCCTTACAGATTTATTATTAGTATTGATTGATTGATTACCAGGTAGAGGACGAAAGCGAGATAATGCTGGACAAATTGGAAGACGAGATAGAAATATATTCGGACGAGTCCGAAGCTGAGGCGTATCCTGCCAACAGCAACGACGACAGCGCAGCTAAAGGTAATAACTATTCCAACTCTAAGGGCATACGCTGACATGGCACCTAGTATTTATCTTCTTTTTTGAGTTCCGTACCTTAATAGGTTTTTTTAGGTTTCCGTCTCCCGTACGGAAGTCTATTACTAAGCCTACGCGCCGCCGTCTGTCTGTCTGTCTGTCCGTCCGTCCGTCTTTCCGTCTGTCTGTCTTAGGGCTGTATCTCTTGAACCGTAATAGGTAGCCAGTTGAATTTTCGCAGAATATGTGTTATTATGGCGGATATAACAACAAATAATAAAACATAGAAAAAGTAATAATTTAAGGGGGGTTCCCATACAAAAAAAACTTTTTTTGCAATGTTTTTTTTGTGGTGTGGAAAATTCGGTGCGCGAGTCCGACTCCCACTTGACCGGTTTTCTTCTTGTGTTGATATTTTGTTACCGCAGTGCAATAAACGTTTTGCATTGTGTGCTCGCCACAGCGGCCGCGCAGGCGCCGGACCTGGAGCAGTGGCGGCTGGAGCTGGAGCGCGTGGCGCCCGCGCTGCGGCTCAAGATCGCCGCGGACGGGCTCGACTGGCGCGCGCGCCACGCGCAGATGAAGACATACAGGGACGGTGAGCGTCCGTCGGACTCACAGACATATTTTTTTATTCACAGCGCGACATATGGCGCCGAGCCGAGCCACTCATAAGGTGTCTAACGACGCTCATGGACTTTGGTCGTATGCGGGGGTTGCAAATGCCATGCCGGCCTGCCGGGCATTCACACCCCTCTTGAAGGTCCCGAGACTGTACTTGGGGGGAAATATATGGCAGGGAGAGCGTTCCAAAGTTTAACGGTTCTGTAGAGGAAAGATCTGCAGAATCGATTGGTACGCATCCGCGGTAATTCCAGCGTGTAGGGATGCAATCCCTGCCCAGTGCGCGTGGTGCGGAGGTGGAAAGGGGACGGCGGGATCGCATTAAACAGCTCCTCCGAGTACTTCCCATGGAATAAGCGATAGAACACACTTCACTTAGGGAGCCGACAATACGTACTTAAGAACGACATATATCTACTTAAGAAAATTCTTAACATTGACTGAATGTTTATTGTTTATTGTATACATAATTTCATCCATAGGTAGGTAACCTACGCGTGGATAATATGTCGAAAATTCCGCCAGTTCTAAATTCAATGCGAAGAAGAACTGACAAACAAACTTCGCAAGTCACAATGTTTTGTTTAGTACCTTATTATAAGGTATTATCTATATTATAGTAACTTACCAGTGGCGGGCCTAGGGTCAGATCGTAGAGCAAGCTGAAGCCAAATATTTCAAACAAAATATAATATAAGACGTATAAGACTGTCCTGTCAGTCAGTAAATGAAATAAACATGCTTGTATCACAATTTTATAGAAAATGGTAATTAAAAAATCTATGCAAACCAACTGCAGTGCAGTGCAGTTACTATGAAGACTCTTGTTGATAATTATCAATAGCACACTGGAGGCTTAATATGGTTGACAGAATTATTGTGACTTATCAACACATATCATACATATCATAGCATGCCAGAGAGAGAACGAACAGACAGCCGACGTCCCGCCCGGCCCGCGCCGCCGCCCACCATGGATATAACTAACCAAAGATTATTATTTCTTTAATTAGTAACGAACATCCTCGCGAACGTGCGATCCATCACTTCAAACTTCTACGCCTACATTAGACATCAGTAGACACGTCTTTGTCGTTCTTCTATTGAAAAACTGAGATAGCACTAATACTGAGTACGCTTTCGCACTACGGAACGAATTATTCTTAGCATTATTTCCTCATACTAATCGCTATACATACTCATATATTATTATACCAGTATGGGTGTCTTTAGGCTAAAAATTGTATGGTACTCGAGAACGAGAAGGAAATAAAATTATGCTAGAATAACAGCGGGAACAAGCGAGATGACTAATGTACGCTCGTACTGACTCATCCATCGCATCGAGGCGAGAGTTCACGAGCAATTCCGAATGATACGAACGAACGAACGACGAGTCGCCGCGTCGCGTCGCCGACTCAATGACCTCGGGCGCGCGCGAATGGCACGTGGCGCGATATTTAAAATTAAATTGAAGTACTATCGACTGTTTTCGTTTTCGATTTGCTTTCGAGCTTTGTTTGATTGACCTAGGGCAAGCCGGGCTTTTTGGCTTGTATGACAGGCCCGCTACTGTAACTTACAAATAATTAACCCATACTACCGCTCACAAGAACATTAATATTTACAGCATAAACATGAATACTGAAGAATCTGACCACACTGCCTATTTACAGTACCTATATCTGGTGTATAGTGCCACTTCTTGACTTAAGGGTTACCAGCATCAAAAAGACGGGTTTTCGATTTTTTTACGGGAGACAAAACAGGATTGTTTTACATGTTGTTTTACAAAAATAAAAACAAAAAACTGTGCGAATTATTGTTAACTTCTATTGCTCTTCTGTATGTTATCTTCTGTCTTGTGTATCTCTGTGTTTTTGTGTGCAATAAAGCATTTCTATTCTATTCTATTCTATTCTAAAAACTGAAGGTAGTCCGTTAATTCGCGCAGAGCTAGTGTCGCGCTACGCGGCGCACGCGCCCCAGCTGTCGAAGCTGCGCGCGTCGATCACGTCGTGCCTCGACAAGATGGCCGCGCGCGAGACGATACTGAACCAGCAGTTCGCGCCGATTATACGCGAGTACGGCGCTCTGCTGGAGGAGCTCAACAAAGTGACAGCCGAGAATGAGGTTAGCTTCAATATATTTTCTTATTCAGTGCATGTGCGCGATAAACTTAGCTTGAGACAAAGATATATTACGTACTAGATCAATCACTCGGCTAGCTCACATTTACATTCACGTCTATTATCAAAATATTTTAAAATCCATCAGTCTGGTCCATCATTCCAAACCATCCATCCATCAAAGTAGATTAAACGGTCAGTCTGGACCATGGTTTAACCAGACTGATGGACTGAACTGATGAAAAACCTAGCGTGTATAACCTCCGTCTTAGAGCGCGAGAGGCCGCAGCGTGCAGTCGTCGCCTGCCTGCTGTGATCGCGCCTCGCCTACTTTAAACTAATACATTTTATCATACTTCGTCACGAGTCAGTAAGCCTGGATACGAAATACGGCATCGTTTGTATGAGAACCGAGGTAGCCGCCAAAGGGGTGTGAAGTCTGAGGCGGGAGCGGCGCATGGAACGCCGTGATTGGCCGAGCGAGTAGGTAGCCAAGTGACGCCAGTCTTCCATACATTTGAACGGGATTCATACAATAAGTCGCTCATTGTGTCGATTCGCGATGAAAAGATGAAACGGATTTAACAATATTTAACCTTTCTTTACATCAAGGGAATAATATAACTTTCTCTTAAATGAACAAAGGGAACGCCCCTTTCACAATTTTGCGAATTTGCAGATTTTCGCATAAACACGATCATAGTTCTAAGTTCTGAGATACCTCGGATACTTTATTATAAATCTACAATTGTGTATTCCATAATAAAAATTATCAAAATGTATGCGAAAATAGTTAAGCATAAAGATTAACTTTTTTTAGGAAACTGATACGGATGGCTCCATCATCCTAATAATGCTTCAGTTTGGTACCAGCGATGATGGGAGCCCAATATATAAATAATAAAATAAAACTACAATAAACTAAAATAATAAAAATAATCAAGATCGATAAATACATAAAAAAAAAAAAAACAAACAAACCAAATAAAATAAAAAATATGAAGAAAAACCGGATTTAGACACATCAGCCAAGGCTGCCTGTCTAAAATAAATAAATATACCTAGGTGAATTAGGTACGTGCCTTGTCACCGATTCCCCCTAATCGATCCGGCTATACTGAATTGGATGGAAATAACGTAGTTACTACTTTTCATAGTGACTTCGACCGACGTTTATTTAGTGCAGTGGTACCAACACGGCCGGGTTGAACCCTACCATCTACATATACATCCTGTACATTTATATACATTCTATACATTCTGAATCTCTGACATTAAAGGCAAACGTTTAAACTATTACGTCAATTATTTTTAATTCTCCTAAATATCCGCGATCTTTGTACCGTGTGGGGTCGGTACTTAAAAAGAATAGCCCCACTGCATCTCTCCCCGTCGCATGTCGTAAAAGTCGACTAAGGGATCGTCAGCCTCGGCAGCTCAGTGGTGCGGTCAGTTATTGGATGGGTGACCGCCCGACCGTTGGAGGCTGACCGTGGTTCGGATTCCACGTTAAACTGTAGGTCCCTTCCCTTCTTACCTTACTGGGTGGTAGGGTTTATCCCGGCCGGGTTGGTACCACCGCACTGAGCGAAACGTCGGTCGAAACGGCTATGTAAATAGTTCGTGTTTTCCGTCCAGTTCAGTGTAGCCGACGCGAAATGAAGGGAAGCACTGACATAGCACCTAGTTCACCCGGTGTTATGGGCTGACATCACGGATGTTGTAGGTGATGTAGCCAACCGTGTCAGTTTCCATAAAAAAAAAAAAAAATCTGATATTCCCGGTAGACGCATGACCTAAATAAATTAATTCCTTTCTCCTTAGAGTCGCTCAAAAGTAAAAACCGGTAGGTACTGGTTGAATGAAAAAAGCGCGATAAACGAATATTGAACGAGGAAACCTGCTGAGGTTGACTAGAAGAAATGTCCTTTGGCAATAAGGCAGAATGCATGAAATATCTGTATACATTTAACATACATATTTATTATCAATAAACAAAAAAAATTACAAGATCTAACTGCATCCAACACGATAGTCGACCTATGGTGGGTAAGCAGAATAGAGCTGAAGGGTTCGAATAGGGCTCGCATTATTAGGATGATGGAGCCATCCGTATCAGTTTCCTAAAAAAAGTTAATCTTTATGCTTAACTATTTTCGCATACATTTTGATAATTTTTATTATGGAATACACAATTGTAGATTTATAATAAAGTATCCGAGGTATCTCAGAACTTAGAACTATGATCGTGTTTATGCGAAAATCTGCAAATTCGCAAAATTGTGAAAGGGGCGTTCCCTTTGTTCATTTAAGAGAAAGTTATATTATTCCCTTGATGTAAAGAAAGGTTAAATATTGTTAAATCCGTTTCATCTTTTCATCGCGAATCGACACAATGAGCGACAAAAACGCAGGCAATTTTGTTAGGTACTCCAAAACTACTTGCTAAATTGGACCGTGCTGCGCTTCCAACCTTGGAATTCAACGGTGTAGTCATTCCATACAGTAAACAGGTAAAAAATCTTGGTCTCGTCATGGATGAGACGCTTTCCTGGCATACTCAGGTTGGTGAGGTCAGCCGGAAATTGTTTGCTAGCATGCATTATCTCAAACGCCTTCAGAATTTTATTCCGGTCTCTACCAAAATTACGCTTGCACAATCACTACTCCTACCCCTACTCGATTATGCCGATGTGTGTTATCTTGATCTTAATGAAGAGCTACTTAACAAACTTGATCGTCTTCTCAACTTGTGTATCCGATACATCTTTGGTTTGCGCAAGTTTGATCATATATCAGATTTTCGAAATCGTTTGCAGTGGCTCGATATCCGCCTTCGCAGGAATAGTCATGTCTTATTATCACTTCTCTACTGCACATTGTTTAACCCCAATGCTCCTAAATACCTAAGTGATCGTTTTTCCTTTCTCAGCTCCCACGGGCTATCGCTAAGGTCAAATGATAACTTGGTGCTGACTATTCCTTCCCATTCTACTACATCATATTCGGACTCATTCACGATACATGCAGCTCGTCTGTGGAATCAGCTCCCTGTCAATCTCCGTCTGTCTTCTTCCATTCACACATTCAAAATTCTTTTAAAGAAGCACTTTTTGTCAACTTAATTTCTCTGATCCAAAAGTATGTCTCTCATGTTCAGAGTTAGTAAATATATATGATATGTAAAAACTAAGTATATTTAGTCTATCTTATGTATATATCTGGTATATAGGTATAGTATTTAATTATTCATATTTAAGTTTATCTATCTTTTGTATTCCCGTACATCTGTCATACCATAATATTTAAATTTCTCTTTCCGCCACTCACCTAGCAGTTATCATACCCCAAAGGTACCCTGTTAGAAAATGCCTAGAGGCATTAAGTGTTACCTTTTGCCCATATTCTATTTGAGTGCAATAAATATATACAATACAATACAATACAGCTCTCCATACATATTTACGCCGATGTTTGTTACTGAAATTCAAGCGAAAAATGCTATCAAATTGAATGAAAGTACTTACTCGTGAAAGGTGACTCCATCTGTGTTCAAGTTTGAATTTTTCGACGACTTTTTGCACCAAAGCACTGCACAATGAGGCATTTTGTGACAGACGCGCACGTTCGCTCCGCCTGAGCGGCGGACGGAGACTAAAATCGGTCGCCGGCGCTAGACTGACGCGCTGGCGCGTTTGCGCTGGCGCGCGGCTACCCCTGTCCTCCTATGTATAGCGTATCCAGGCTTACTGACTCGTGTACTTCGTCGATGCGAAGGTGCGATGGCGAATCTGGAGATGAAGTGTTAGAATGAAAAGACAATATGCACACCGACGCACGAGTGCGATCGTTCTCCCTACCCCTTGCCTCTCTCCCGCACGCTTCCCGCCCCGCGCGAGCCCCCCACACCGGCCGCCAGACCGTCTCCCACACGCTTCCCGCCCCGCGCGCGCTCCCCTCTTCCGCTCGGCTCTGCGCTCCGCCTCCCCGCTGCCTTATCCCATACCTCAGCCGCTCGAACATATTTAGCAGCTATATATTTCTTTGGAGCGCTGGCTCCATATAATATTTCCTCAAAGGCTTGAGAAGGTTCTAGTCTATATTCAATAATACATGTACCTACTCACCGCTACTGGGCACTTAACTGTAACACTCCATTTATTTTTATACAGTTCATGTATATTTATATTTATATTCGTACCGTGTGGGGCCGGTACTTTAAAAGAATAGCCCCACTGCATCTCTCCCCGTGTATGTCGTAAAAGGCGACTAAGGGATATGACTCCCTTCTTATATCACTAGTTGGTAGGGTTTAACCCGCCCGGGTTGGTACCACCGCACTGAATGAAAGGTCGGTCGAAACGGCTATGTAAATAGTTTGTATTTTCCATCCAGTTCAGTGTAGCCGGCACGACCGAAGGGAAGCACTGACGTGGCACCAAGTTCACCCGGTGTTATGGGCTGACATAACGGATGTTGTAGGTGATGTAGGCAACCGTGCCAGTTACCATAAAAAAAAAATTTATGCGTCTCGCTTGACTATGGTTTTTTATTTTTTATGTTTATTTTGTGTATTTTTTGGTTTGCGAGTTTGAATGAGATATTTTATATTTTTGTGGTTTGTGGCGCGACTGACTGATGCGACGTCTCTATCACAGATACCCTTTTCAGCGGAGCGAGTGGTTTATGGAATATAGTCCTTACCACGTAGATAATAAGATCGACTCTCATGATAGCATTTACTAACCAGCATGGGTTGTCGAGAAAATGTTTATCGAAAGCGGCGGGTGGCCGAGTGGTTTGGTCCGATCCGCGTGTACATACCAATGAGTTATTTGCGACGAAAAAATTTACATGCAATACCACCTGCTGCTTCACCGTACTTGATGTCGTCGTCCCGCCAGGCGGGTGATCATCCCACACTCCGTTTTCCTGTCCACGGTCGCCAGTGTAGGACACGGTTACTCCAACGGCCGTCGTCTCTTCGGGTAACGTGCCCAGCCCACTGCCACTTCAGCTTAGCCACCTGGTGTCCAATATCGACTAGGTAGTACACACACAGCCGGAATTGTTTCAGGAGCTGACGTCATTAATATCAGAACACCAGGAGCAGCTGAACGAGCTGAACGCTAAAGTGGAGGCCGTTAAGCAGAAGACCGAATCTAGGGGTAATGTTCATTCTTAAGCCACTAATTGTAGTTTTTAGGGTTCCGTATCCGGTACGGGACCCTATTACTAAGCCTATGCCGTCTGTCTGTCTATCCATCCGTCTGTCTGTCCGAGGGCTGTATCTCTTGAACCGTAATAGGTAGCCCATTGAAATTTTCACAGAATATGTGTTAATACTTATTATGGCCGATATAACAACAAATAATAAAAATAAGAAAATGTAAAAAATTCACGGGGGTTCCCATAGAAGAAATCAAAAAGCGCACCGCATCTACCTACCGAATAGATTATGATCCATTTTAACTAATCATGACATTTAACTAATATGAAGCATTTCATAACACGCCATCTAGATGGCGTGAGTGGCGCTAGCCATGCCATGGCGATACGGAACCGTCGGTGCGGGAGTTCGACTCGCACTTGGCCGGTTTTTTACTAAGAGTGAGACCGCGGTACTATTTGGGGCTGGCGCTTAAAAATAATAGCCCCACTGCATCTCTTCCCGTGCATGTTGTAAAAGGCGATAGGGACGAGATGCCACGCTAAAGGTCGACAGGATAGCCACCTCTCACCTCGGCACTGTCCTTCCACCGAGTTATACAGCAGGTGTTCGTGCCTTCCTTGCTGCTTGTTGGTTATCTCGTCTTGACTATCGCGCCCAGTTCACCATCTACTCGCACTAGACTATCACCCAGTTCACCATCTACTCGCACTAGACTAGCGCCCAGTTCACCATCTACTCGCACTAGACTAGCGCCCAGTTCACCATCTACTCGCACTAGACTATCTCGCACTAGACTATCGCCCAGTTCACCATCTACTCGCACTAGACTATCACCCAGTTCACCATCTACTCGCACTAGACTAGCGCCCAGTTCACCATCTACTCGCACTAGACTAGCGCCCAGTTCACCATCTACTCGCACTAGACTATCGCCCAGTTCACCTTCTACTCGCACTAGACTATCGCCCAGTTCACCATCTACTCGCACTAGACTATCGCCCAGTTCACCATCTACTCGCACTAGACTATCGCCCAGTTCACCATCTACTCGCACTAGACTATCGCCCAGTTCACCATCTACTCGCACTAGACTATCGCCCAGTTCACCATCTACTCGCACTAGACTATCGCCCAGTTCACCTTCTACTCGCACTAGACTATCGCCCAGTTCACCATCTACTCGCACTAGACTATCGCCCAGTTCACCATCTACTCGCACTAGACTATCGCCCAGTTCACCATCTACTCGCACTAGACTATCGCCCAGTTCACCATCTACTCGCACTAGACTATCGCCCAGTTCACCATCTACTCGCACTAGACTATCACCCAGTTCACCATCTACTCGCACTAGACTATTTCCCAGTTCACCATCTACTCGCACTAGACTATCGCCCAGTTCACCTTCTACTCGCACTAGACTATCGCCCAGTTCACCTTCTACTCGCACTAGACTATCGCCCAGTTCACCATCTACTCGCACTAGACTATCGCCCAGTTCACCATCTACTCGCACTAGACTATCGCCCAGTTCACCATCTACTCGCACTAGACTATCGCCCAGTTCACCATCTACTCGCACTAGACTATCGCCCAGTTCACCATCTACTCGCACTAGACTATAGCCCAGTTCACCATCTACTCGCTCTAGACTATCGCCCAGTTCACCATCTTTAATGTTGGGCAGGTTCCTCAATGAATGACAACTCGCCGCTCGTGAACGCGAAGAAGGCAGTCGCTACTCTCAAGAAGGAAATCCAAGACCTGGATTTCCAGGTGCTGGTTCTGCTATGGCTGCTGACGACCAAGGACTCACCGGCCGCTGGGTTCACGCTGCAAGACAGAATGACCACCGCTGATACATATTGAAGATTTTTAAAGATAGATGTATATACCTAAGTAGATCTTTCCTCTACAGAACCCGTAAACTCTGTAACATTCTCCCACATATTTCCCCCCAAGCAAAGTCACGGATACTTCAAGAGAGGCGTGAAAGGCACCTGCCAGGCCGGCATGGCATTCGCAACGCCCTCGTACGACCGATATCCATGGAGGTAGTTAGACACCTTATAGGTGGGTCGGCGCCACACATATAAAACATATAGGTAAATCGCTTTCTATATATATAAAAAAAACCTATCTAGCAAACAGATGCTTTATGTGCGGCTCTCTCTATAGTTATATGTTGTTGCAGCACAACTCCGATTAATCTGATTTTCGGGATACAACCTCGGCAGCTTAGTGGTGGGCTCGGTCGACTGTCGCTCGTGATCATAAGAACACCTGGGCGCGGTCAATACTTGGACGGGTGACTGCTGACCGTGGTTCAGATTCCACGTAAAACTGTAGGTCCCTTCCCTTCTTACCAGAATAGGTGGTAGGGTTTATCCCGCCCGGGTTGGTACCACCGCACTGAATGAAAGGTCGGTTGAAACGGCTATGTAAATAGTTTGTGTTTTCCTTCCAGTTCAGTGTAGCCGGCACGACGACCGAAGCGAAGCACTGACGAGGCACCTAGTTCACCCGGTGTTATGGGCTGACTTCACGGTTGTAGTGGGTGACTACTTAAACAAAAACCGTGTCAGTTTCCATTTTAAAAAAAATTTCTTTACCCTGATTTCCGGGATACAGCATCGTACGTGAGCGGCCGGTAAAGAATAGCCCCACTGCATCTCTCTCCGTGCATGTTGCAAAGGGCGACTAAGGGATAAGGACAAGGTGCAGTGCTAAAGGGCGACGGGATAGCCACCATTCACCTCGGCACGCTTGTTTCACCGAGTCATGCAGCAGGTGCCTTACTTGCTGCTTGATAGTTATCTTGTCCGAATACTTTGCTAAACGTGGCGGTCGGTGTTTGTTGTGCTGTAATTTACAAGAATATCTGCAGCACAACTCCGATTACTCTGCTTACCCCGATTGTCGGGATACAGCGTGTGGTATGTATGTATGTTTGTGTGAGTGGTTTTTGCAGTGGAAAAAAACCCATGAATATTTTGTAAAATTTGCTGACGATACGAAATGCTGTCCTTTAGATAACTTGTGTAGGTATTATTATTGTTGAAAATAAAAATGTATTTCAATATTCTGTGTTCTTACTCTTTTGTCCCCAATACTATCAGCAGTGATGCCAGATACAGCGCTATTCCGCTATTTACCCTTCTTTTTAACCGACTAAAAAAAAAAATTACGAGGTTCTCAATCAGTCGTGGGGAATATATTATACAGCAGGCAACATGTTATATTATAAATTTACAGCATTTATAACGTTAGAAATATTCCACCACATCTGCTGTTTGCTGTAATGCTGTTTTGCTATTTATCTCGTACATACCGCCATCTAGTTGATATAATAAAAATTATTTGTTGTAGCCTGTAGGTATTTGAAGCTTTCGCTCGATAGAGGGCAGTGTTTATAGTATTTTGTAACTTAACCCTTAATGCAATGACCTATGGTTACATTTTAAATAATTAAATAAAACAGCAGACTCGCACGTTGGAAATATATCATAGACAAGACTGCTGTTTGTTAGAAACAGTAACCATAAACAGCAGACTGGCACGTTAGAAATATATTATAATTCTGCCTGCTGTATTCCCGTGATATAATATTTATCTCTTATTTCAATTATGCTAGTTATTCCAACAGCGTTAGGTTCAAATTCCAACACCACCAAAAACAGCATTCTAACGATACAGCACTTTAAAACAGCTGCGATATAAAAACAGCAGATCATTATAACGTGCTGTTGAAAACCAGCCGTTGTCCCCCTCTCTATTCTCAATTCGACTGTATTTTTTTTTTATGTTTGTCCCCTCAGAACTTTCGACTGGGTGAACCGATTTTGATGATTCTTTTTTTATTTGAAAGCTGGTGCTTCCCGTGTGGTTTAAATTTTTCGAAGATTTAAATTTTTAGGTTTATGTACCCCGTACGGTAGCCTACAACGTCTGTCTGTCTGTCCGAGGGCTGTATCTTTGGATCGTAATAGCAGGCCGGTTGAAATTGTTCACAGAATATGTGTTATTTTGGCGGATAATAACAACAAATAACTAATAAAAAAATGAAAAATTAAGGGGGATCCCAATACAAGAAACGTGTTTTTTCAACTTTTTTTTTTTTGTGGTGCGGAAACCTCGGTGTGCAATTTCGACTCGCACTTGGCCAGTTTTTTGCGCCATATCCTAGCGTTTTGCACCAATATCACGTAGCTATATTCCCGCTCGCTCCATTGCTCGCTGGGCAACTTTCAACCTTTGGACAACAGCGACCGTCAGAGTCCACGTTTCACACCCGTACGATAAAACCGGGAGGACTACACTGGTCATACATAAATATACGGGTCTTTAAATGTTGCGGAAGGTCAAACCTCAGGGCGAAGCACCAAAGTAGTCGATATTGGACACCCAGCGGCTAAGTTCGAGTGGCAGTGGGCTGGGCACGTTAGCCGAAGAGACGACGACCGTTGGAGTAACCGTGTCCTACACCGGCGGCTGTAGACAGGAAAACGGAGTGTGGGAAGACAAACCGCCAGGTGGGACGACGACATCAAGTATGTCGGCGGAAAGCGGTGGTTCCGTACCGCTGAAGGTCGTGAGAACTGGAGGCGTATGCCCAGCAGTGGACGCACACATGCTGACCAGTCATCTTCGAAAATTAATTTACTGCCAAAGACGACGCCTAACCGCCTAAGTAAGAACTTATATACTAGCTGTTGCCCGCGACTTCGTTCGCGTGAAATTCGTATGTCAACGAAGAATGTAGGTAGGTAACTACGGGCGAGGCCGAAGGCCGAGCTGAGTCCAGGTAAACAATAAACCTTCACAAAGAAAGTAACTAACTAAGGGCGAGGCCGAAGCCCGAGCTGCGTTCAGGTAAACGATAAACCTTTTCAAATAAAGTAAGTAACAAACGGCGAAGCCGAAGGCCCAGCTGCATCCTGGAAGACAATAAACCTTCTGGAAGAAAGTAAGTAACTAATGGCGAGGCCGAAGGCCGAGCTGCGTTCAGGAAGACGATAAACCTTCTCGAAGAAAGTAAGTAACTAATGGCGAGGTCGAAGGCCGAGCTGCGTTCAGGAAGACGATAAATCTTCTCAAAGAAAGTAAGTAACCAATGGCGCGGCCGAAGGCCGAGTTGGGTTCAGGAAAACGATAAATCATCTCGAAGAAAGGAAGTAACTAAGTGAGAGGCCGAAGGCCGAGCTGCGTTCATTTAAACAGTAAACCTTCCCAAAGAAAGGAAGTAACATAGTGCGAGGCCGAAGGTCGAGCTACATTCAGGTAAACAATAAACCCTCTTCCATACTCGGGTCTCGCCCTTAATGACTTGCTTTCTTCGATATAATATAAAGTCATTTACGCGAACGAAGCTCGGCCTTTGGCCTCGCCCTTAGTCACTTAATTTCTTTAAGTAGGTTTATTGTTTACCTTAACGTAGTTCGGCCTTCGACGTCGTTCTTAGTTTCTTTGTTTGAGAAAGATATGGTTTAGCTATACGCAGCTTCTCCATCGGCGTCGTGTTTTTGGGTCAGATATGCCAAATATGTTTTAATATACCAATATTACGTCACTTGAAAGTATGGGGGGGGGGGGGGGGGTCTGGTCTGCGGATGATGGTATAGTGCCACCAGGAAGTTATGATGCGTGGGAAATATGCGCAAATGTCTGCATTCCTAAGGGACGTGAACTCTCGATCGAAAGTTTGTCGATAATTAGGTTATTAAGTCATACAATTTATCGACAAACTTTCGACCGAAAGTTCACGTCCCTTCTTAGGAATGCAGACCGTTGCACATATTTCCCACGCATCATAACTTCCTGGTGGCACTATAATAATATGATGTAGGAGGAGACAATAAAACAAAACTGCTTTAGAACTGGGCAAATAATGTTTTTTCTATCATTTTATTCTTGCTTAACTTTATTACTAACAATATCATGCGTCAGATGCGGTGCGCAGCGTAATTCTAAAAGGTATAGTCCTATTTTGATATCAACTGTTTGACTAAAAATTGTGGAATTTTAATCCAAAATTGCCTAAGGGCGGTCGCGCACTGGCAGAGAGCGTTTCAACTAAAAGTTTCCTTCGCCGTTATGTTGGTGTTGTGTACGTTATACTGTCTATCTGTCAAAACAGCGTTGAGGGTTGCTATGTGTACAGATTTACCCGTAATTATCGGTATTAACCGTATTTATTATACGGTAAATACCGAATACATTATTAGGTAATATAATCTTCACAATCTGGCAACACGGATTTAACTGACTGACAAACTGACAGTGGAGCCAACATAACGGCAAAGGGAACTTTTAGTTGAAACGCTCTCTAGTCCAAGACAAGAGCGAGACAACCTGCGGTCTGTTCTCTACCATCATTACATCGCTACCAGCAATTTCTCATGATTCCTCTCTCTCGCTCCAACGGGCCGCTCAATGCGTCTAGTGAGATAAGAGTTGCGGCTACTGTTGTTTTTGCGATAATAGGCAGGCTGGTCGCACTTTGGTCGGGAGTAGGGTTACCATCGATTCTGATTTGTGCGGACATGTCTGGACTATCGGTCTTCCGTCCGGACTTTGACCGGATTTGTCCAGATTTTTTCTTAATTTATGTTTAATTTTCGCATTAAATTATTTCATGATTTTAACATAACTATTAAATCCTTCTTCAATCTTTATAGACATTAATTCAACTAGCTAGTCTCATCTCAACTTAAAATAATCAACTTCAAGTTCAAATATAAATTGATGTAGGAGGTGGAGATCTGTCTACCCCACTGGGAAACAGGCGTGACGCTATGTATGTATGTAGGTATGTACCTATCATTTAATATTTTTTAACAATTAACTTTAGTTATATTAAAAATTTTTAAATGACCGGTTTTATGTCAGGACTTTTCAAATTTCGAAATAGTAACCCTAGTCGGTCATGCTTGCAGTCAAAACACGCGACAAATATAAACAAAAATAGGAGTTGAACTACACGTCCGGTTTGGTCGTTGCGTCTATAGCGCATGATGGAATATTACTTAAGCGTAACGTCTGGACTACGTTCTCGGTCTTGAACTGCATAGTGCGGGACCACCCTAAACATAACACAAAACATTAGCTGTTTTCAACTGTCAAATAGCAGTAATTAAGTGAACCTAGAACGATAAAAAAGGTATGGACGCCGGACTGTCAAATGCTTGTATGAGAACTAGCGTCGCCGAGTTGCGGGGAGCGGAGTGTACTTATTGATGATAAAATATTCCGCTATTGTGCACACTAAACTTGGCTGTAGTGTTTTTACACGTAAACACCGAGCATGCGGGCATTTTAAACAGGTTTTTGCGAACGCAGCCGATGATAGACTGAAGGGCCAGCGCGCGATCGTCCAATGAAACAAGTATGCTTTTACTTATATCGTGTTACGCTGGCGAGGATAGGGTTCGGGGTCCATACCTTTTTTATCGTTCTAGAAGTGAACCTTAAGAAATTCAGCATGATCGAAAAAAAAAAATTTTAACAGCACGCTAAGCGCGTTGGTCCGCATCACGTAATCAAATGATTACTAAAACCATTTGACATAGGGTAAATTTTTACTTTGTGTAGACTCTTCTAGTCATGGCCTGTGTCTCTGCAGGAACAATTTTAACAAGATATCGGTACAGATGTTCTATCTCACGAACTTTTATATTATTAAATAGTAATGTTTACCCCAAGCCAAATAGCTGTGCTCTTAACAAATGCAGAATGAAGCGTTAAATATTTTAATTCGATGCTGTGTCAGTCAACATTGCGAAAAATATAAAAAAACCTAAAATAAATTAAAACTTAATGCTATTAAACGGCAAATAAAAAAAATTCAAATCTATAAAGATTTTAAATGTTATTATCCAAATAATTGAAATAATTTAAGTACAATTTTTTCCTATCTATTAGCCAATAATACTTTACACCAATTTTTATACAAAATACCAATTCTAATAATTTTTTGGTACATATGCCTAATTTGCAACAGTTTTTAAATAATTTTACTTATAATTTAAAAAATCAATAAAGAAGTCCCAAAAACTGGAGTCGGCTTTAAAATTAAAAAAAACCGTAAAAAAAAAAAACATTTACAGTTTTCGGTCTTAGAAGATTTTGATGCTATGGTGAACAAGATCTATATCTTGTTCACCATAGCATCAAAATCTTCTAAGACCGAAAACTCTAAATGTTTGTATTACGGTATTTTTTTTAAATCCTAAGTCCACACTGTCCACAGATGAAGGAACTATATTTCGACAGCCGAAAATATAGTGAACAAGAATTATGGACTATATTTTGGACTAAACAGAAGAAATACAATTTTGAAAAAAAAGTTCATCTTCATTGGAGAAAAGTGGAAACAATACAATATTTAGCGCTTTAGCGCATGCAGTGCGAGGGCCTTACTTTGAGTATAGCTGGGCTAATAATACAATTTATTAAAGCATCAACTTTTTTTAAATTATATTTGACACCTGTCATACGTACATTGCAGTGATAACGAAATATACAGACCGACATACTTACTACAGAGCGTTCCAACTAAAAGTTCCCTTCGCCATTATGTTGGCTCCACTGTCTATCTGTCAAAACAGCGTTGAGGGTTGCTATGTGTACAGATTTACCCGTAATTATGAGTATTTACCGTATTTTTTGTACGGTAAATACCGATTACATTATTAGGTAATATAATCTTCACAATCTGGCAACACGAATTTAAGCACTAACAGTGACACTGACAGTGGAGCAAACATAACGGCGAAGGGAACTTTTAGTTGGAACGCTCTCTAGGCACCCGGCCAAAACTGCAACTAAACACGCCAAGTAATTTCTGTTCCTATTTTGTCTTCGATGAGTGAGTGTGACAAAACCAAACCCGCCTCTAGCGCTAACGCTGGATGCCTAGTAATGTATGTCGATCTGTAGTGAGTTCGACAGGGTTCTATAAATGTGCCTCCACTTAAGGCCCGGCGCGAACGGGCTACTTTTGTCTCCGGCGACTATATATATATTGTCTGTTAAAACGTAGGGTGATGAGAATGTCATCTGTCAAAGTGCCTAGCTAGTGCTAATTAAAAATAGATTCCTATTTCTTCAGTTTAATTTCTACATTACTAGGTAGTGAAAAATTGTCAGCTGATCTAGTAAATATTATGGATATGAGCACCATTTGAGGCACTTTTGACAGCTGTCATTTAAAGACCAATTCCTCAGACAGAAAATTAACACAACAATAATTGTAGCGAAGGGGCTTTAGTCGTCTGAGACTAAAGTTGCCCGTTTGCGCCGGTGCTTCGAGTCAATGCCATTTATCCACTGGCGTATGAATGAATTATAACCTAAAAATTATTCCCCGAACTAAATAATTATATTACAACACCAAACCGTTGAGCTCAAATTGGTTTGGACATGTCACTTTCACATAGGAACATAGTAGATAGTATATTAAATCTTATACCTATTTGTTAAGAATGCATAATTGAATTCCTCCTATCCCTTTCCCCTCTAGGTGATAAGCTCAAATTGTAGCCGACTAGGTGGCACGACGGTACTGATGGCTGCATAGCAGTCTCGACTATGTTGTCATCTGTAGTCTGTTTTTTGGAAGACGTAGTAAATTGACGTTTGACTGACATTAGAGTGTTACACGCTTTGCACCACTAGCGATTGTAGTCGATGAAAATAGTATCGAAAATTATTGCCCATCTGGTATCACTATGCAAACCACAGATTAGTAGTGCACACACACACGACACACCTTCGCACATATCGTGCGCTACCTGTGGCACTGCCAACTTAAAAATTTTCTAGCTAGATTTAGCTGCATATGTTGTCAATTAAATCCACAATTAGGTAAATATTAGAGTTTACAGCATTTCATTAGTTAATCAATCGATAAAAGTATCGATAGCAACTACATGCCTATTTAAAATTTGCCAGAAACTGGCAACACTCCGGACGTCACTTTTCTCCGTCTTCAAAAAAAAAAACAGACTATAGCACAGATTACTTAATAGTTACTTCGTAACAGATAAATCACTCCATAGAAAATGTTCCTACCTTCGGGCTTTAATACCCTACTGTTTCACGTCGCCAATCACTGCGTGCGAAAATGTACCTTAACGATCGAGTGTAAAGTGGTTATTGCTTTGCAGCTGCGCGCAGTTGCGTGGGCGAGCGTCTATGTATACTTCGCGCGGCTGACGAATTTCCACTGAAATAGACCGCCGGCGGCCCGGTTAGTGCGCGCAAGTACATAGAGTGCGTGAGGCCTGACTATAGTCTATTATAGCCAGAAATTCTAAGGGAAGTCCGATAACAGCACTCTCTCGGAGGTGTTGGCTGGTCGGAGCATGTACTCTGACACAGGCACCCAGACTGGATGGCAAAAAAAAAACAAATTAAAACCAAACACTAAATAGCTTTTGCAAGGGTTCCCCATGTAGTTAGTGGAAAGTGGCTGCAAAGCACGATATCGCTCTCCTGTTAATAGGAATTAGGAAGCAATGTTGGCTTGGCGACGACCTACTCCCGCACCGTTAGCTCTTCCATCAGCCATAGTTCTCTAATCGCGCCTTTTTAGGGTTCCGAATTCGTCGTACGGGACCCTATAACTAAGCCTACGCCATCTGTCTGTCTGCCCGTCTGTCCGAGGGCTGTATCTCTTGAACCGTAATAGGTAGCCCATTGAAATTTTCGCAGAATACGTGTTATTATGGCCGATATAACAACAAATAATAAAAATAAGAAAAAGTAAAAAATGAACAGGGCTCCCCATACAAGAAACTAAAAAGTGTATGCGCGCCATCTACCGAAAAGAGTATGAAGCATTTTAACTCATGCATAGATGGCGCGAGTGGCGCTGACCATGACATGGCGATACGGAACCCTCGGTGCGCGAGTTCGACTCGCACTTGGCCGATTTTTTTTATACTAGCTCAATCAAAACACTCATTCGGAATAGTTGAAAAATGCAACAAAAAATGTTATAATTGTTAATGCTGTTTAACATTTTGCAATAAAACTGTTACTTACACCACTTTCACTTAAATCCTACAATTTGATGAATTAAATAAATATAAAGGAAAACTAAAGTTGCAAATAATTCATACATAATGCTATACACGGTGTTGCATTTCGGTTTGCACTTTCTCTATTTCACTGAAAACTAACTCTGTGTTGACACACAGAATATGACATGTAATAATTTTTTTGTCGAAATAAAAAATATTTCCACCACTTTTTCCGTATTTCCATGGGTGTCGTTAGACAACTTATGGGTGGCTCGGACCGATATGTCGTGCTTTCAATAAAAAAAAAAACTTTTGAATGAAAAAAGTGAACAAAAAAAATCTCACCCGCCTTTCGGGTACTACCCACTTATTTATGTAACACCATGTATAGTGGCACAGTAACAATAAGTTATAATGAGACAAATATTCAGTAACTGCATAGAATCGCTTGTAAAACTATAATTCTGTCTTTTAGAGTCTTTTATTTTAATTTACATCTCATATTAGTGACAAGCCGAAAATGTTAAATACATACATACATACACACCACACGCTGTATACCGACAATCAGGGTAAGCAGAGTAATCGGTGTTGTGCTGCAAGTATTCTGGTAAATAACAGCACAACACCGACCACCGCTTTAACAAAGTATTCAGGCAAGAGAACTATCAAGCAGCAAGTAAGCCGTCGAGACCCGTCTGCTGCGTGACTCGGTGGAAGGACCGTGCTAAGGTGAGAGTTGGCTTGCCTGTCGCCCTTTAGCACGGCATCTTCTCCTTATCCCTTAGTAGGGTTTTACGAAATGCACGGGGAGAGATGCAGTGGGGCTATTATTTTTAAGTACCGGCCCCGCACAGCACATGTTAAGTACATACAATAAAAATAAGTAATACCTACACTTAACGAACACTGGTCAAAGTACTATACATTTTTTGTACAAATATTTTCATTCACTGCATACATGAATTATTGTAGGTAGAGAGTGTTCCAACTAAAAGTTCCCTTCGCCGTTATGTTGGCTCCACTGTCTATCTGTCAAAACAGCGTTGAGGGTTGCTATGTGTACAGATTTACCCGTAATTGTCAGTATTTACCGTATTTTTTGTACGGTAAATACCGATTACATTATTAGGTATTATAATCTTCACAATCTGGCAGCACGAATTTAAGCACTGGCAGTGACACTGACAGTGGAGCCAACATAACGGCGAAGGGAACTTTTAGTTGGAACGCTCTATACAATGAGCTGCTTTCGCAGACTGGTCTGAGACACAGAAGCGGGAACATCCAGAGAGAGCGAGAGGCAGGAATATTCAGAAAGAGAGAGCGCTATCTAAAGGGGTAGCGTTTAAAATCTGTTGCGCACAAATCGGCGATGGCTGAAAAAGACCCTGACGTGATTGGACCCAAATTGTACGAAAATGTTCCTCATAAAATAAAATCAATAAATAGTGACGAATGTGCTCCAGAGTCTGCTGAAAATATTTTTCTTAGACAATCGATTTTATAGGTTATGTGAATTTTTTTCTTACTGTGAATAAAAATTCTGCTGACTTTGATGATTCAAATTGTTTATATCATATATCATTATTACTGGATGTAAGATGGCCGCATAGCAGCCTCGGTTGTGTTCTCCTCTAGTCCAGTATAGCCAGCAATCGAGGGAAGTCTCCGGTATGGCACCTGCCTTCTCTGAGGTGATATTGGCTGATCGGAGCATGCGCTTTGGCCCCTCCGACTCAGTCAGATACCAGGATTACATAAAAGAAATATACATAAACTCTAATTTTATTAATAACGTGACTGAACCCTATGTTCTTTTTGTTGTAATACCAGGTGGGACAAAAGTAATGTTAATGTGAATATGCCATAATTTTTGCAAATAGGATCTTTCAAGAGAAGCGTAAAAAGGCATCTGTCACGTCGCCGCCGCCGGCAGCATATTTCCAAAGTCTAGTATGCGAGTCGCTCTGATTGGTGGAGACACGAGTCTGGCTTATCCGATATTTCCGAAATCCGATATTCGTTTGGTCGCATATGTACTTTGGTGGCTCAGTGGTAGAGTGAAGGGTTTTTATTTTTTCGATCTTGGCCATGGGTTCGTGTCCCTTTTGTCAAAATTTGTTTTGTTTAACTTTTTTTTAAGCAAGGTTGGGGTGTTAAAATTAGGTTATGGTTATTTTTTTTATAACCTTATTAAAAGAAAACTTTTAAAAACTCGGAAATTCTTCCGAAATTTATATTTCCCGCCAAACGACCAATCGCAGACCAACTTGCATACTAGACTTTGGAAATATGCCCGCCGGCACGGCATTCGCAGCCCCCGTTCTAAACCGAATGCTTTTGGACGTCGTTATCTCAACAATCCACGCTGACGGCGCCAAGTGTCTCGCGTATCCATAAAAAAAAAATGGGGTCAAATGTCATTGCGCTTTGACATTTATGTTGTAGACAGATAGATAATTAGTTGACAACAAGCAATGGAGCGATACACACGTGAAGAACGCGGAATTATTGTTACTGCTTATTTGACCAATTTTCAGGCCGTGTGATCTCCCGTTGTTGTTGTTGTTTTGGTTTGGGGTTGGCTCTAGGCCTGCAAACTAATCCCGCTTGGTTGGGGACCTTCGTGCAAAACCCCGCAGTCTCCAGCTACCCCAGCCAGCCTATGTCTTCCATGGAAGCCACGACCGGGGTGTCTGCAGGCCGCTTATCCCTTAGTCGCCTTTTACGACATGCACGGGGAGAGATGCAGTGGGACTATTCTTATTAAGTACCGACCCTACACAGTACTGTGATCTCCCGTTTTTGGCGATTTTAACTGGCCGGCCGGATAGCCAGATCTGACAGCGACATACTTCTTCCATTGGTGCTTTTTGAAATCTCACGTTTACCATAACGAACCACAACCTTGCAAGTTTTGAAAGCCAACACTGAAGAACAAATCACCAATTTGGAGCCAAATGTTTTGCTAGCGACAATTCAAAATGCCTTAAAACGAACACAGATGCCCATCAACTCAGGAGGTGCTCATCCGATATCATTTTTTCAACTTAATGTTATGAATTTTACAACTTCAAATAAACTGTCCGTTTAAACAGAGGCTATTTTTTACATTTCTAACAAAATTGCAGCCTATTCACATTATGACATTGCTTTTGCTCGACTTTTTATTTTAACATCCGAAAATGCGGTCCTGTGCCGTTGGTACATGTCGAAATTCGACTGGAAAGCGAAATACTTAAACATAGTCACGGGAGAGTTTGTATAAAGAACAAGGACGAGATACTGCGGTAAAGGGCGACCTAAAGGCTAGCCACCTCTCACTCAGCGCCGACACCGTCCTTCCACCACGTCATACAGCAGGTATAAAAATATGGAAAAGGTTAGTGGGTTCAATTTGATGTGTGTAAATATTTTGTCATCTTCTGCCTCGCTTGGTGTGTCATATGTCAGACCTTAGGTACTTGCTGCTTGATAATATCTTGTCCCAGTACTTTGCTAAACGTGGTGGTCGGTGTTTTGCTGTAATTTACTAGAGTTCTTGCAACACCGATTACTCTGCTTACCGCGATTGTCGGTATAAAGCGTGTGGCACGTATGACGGGGGAATTGGTTGGCCATTTTTGGACACTGTGAAGTAGTTTGACAATTATTCGCTCTCTCTAGATATTTCTACTTGCACACGGTGTTGCAGTTGCCCCCGTAATATTTTTAACTGACATAAGGGGGTTATTCTATATGTGAAACTAATCAACTTCTGGGCGAAAAAAATGTTTGATTAAAAAAAAAATTTTTTTTCCATACATATTTTGCATAGGTACCTATTCTCAAAATGTATGGAGAAAATTTTTTTTAATTAAAAAGTCGTAGAACAAAAGTTGATCTATTTCACGTACAGAATCACCCCCTTTCGGGTTGTACGGTTGGGGTTGCAACACCGTGTATATCTGCAAAGGACACCATGATAATACGGAGGGTATTAAGACGATCAAACATGGAGAAATCACTAAGATCAGCTGTTGTGCAAGGCATTGGCTAACACTAGCATGGAGAAACTTCCCAGCAAGTACAGGGAACCGGGTATCGACGACAGCAGACGGTAACGCTCCTCTGAAATAAAAAAAAAACAATAACATGAGTTTTTGGCAATAATTATTATTAGACACATTGAGAAAAAAAATCATTAGAGGCAGGTCAAGAGTATCAAACCTGTGGCTACAGTGGCTGAAGGTTAAAATTTCACTTCAATCGACAAAGAACTGTTGGACTAGATGTAACCGCAGGTGGTGAAAACTGTCAATAGCTATAATGCTCTAGCACAGCGATGTCAGGCGCCCGCACACAGACGTTCCAATAAACATAAACATTGAAATGAAGCAGCGAAAAAAAAAACAATTTATAAAAAATTCATAATTTAGAAATATGTTGACTCCAGAACATGTTAAAAATTGCATAATGCTGTCATGTGTCACATGGATTATAGTAAGTATAGCAGATTTTGTAAATTTGTCTGAAAATCAATATAGCCAGGTATCCCATTGTAATCACTCCCCTCTTTCTTCTCCGCTCCTCTCTTCCCCCTTCTCCTTATCTCCCTCCAACCCCCTCGTTATCTGCCTACCTCTCTCCCTACTTCTGTCCTCCCCCTCTCCCATCTCCCTCACTCCCCATTTTTCCCCCATCCCCAGTCCCTCCGCCCCCCTCTATCCCTCCCTATTCCCCTCCCACCGCCTCTCTACCTCTCACTCTTTCGCCTTCCTCCCTCTTCCCTCTCCTCTCCCTTATTAGATAAACGTCAAACATAGGTACTGTCCCTACTTGAAGGTGCCCGCTGGACTTGATAGAATTATGTAAGTAGATCTTAAGACGAAACCAGTTGGACATCACTGCTGCACTTCACATTGAGACCACAAAGGCCAAATAAGGCAAATATTTCAGTTTTGTCTCGCTCTAACTGAACCATTAAAGGGAGATGAAACTAAGATGCTTGCCAAATATTTGCACACCTTACTTCACCGTCATGTGCTAGCATAAAAGTGTGCTGCTAAAATGTAGGGTGTCACAACAGAAAATCGAAAAGGTTAGCGGGTTCAATTTGGTGTGTGTAAACAGTGTGTCATCTTCTGCCTCGCTTGGTGTGTCTTTTCATATGTCATATCTGAGAATTTCATATGTCAACTCTGTGTGCAGATCCTGCAGCGAAGTGGAGACTCCGACTATGAGCCGCTGATGCACTAAAAAATATATTGCATAATGCACCCAGAAGATAGGTACCAAAGCTATTGCACCTTTCTACACTTATTACAAAAGTGAGGAACACAATATGTCGCAAGCGATAGTGGAGCCTCATCGCATCTGGTAAGAAATATTCGCCTCTCACTCTATCATACGCCAAAATCGGTGAATAGACAAGTACGCACTATGGAAAATACCTTTGTGACTGCGCATGTACCTATACATATATATTACAGTGCTTATCACTGTAAAACTTATAAAACAATCAGAGCATTTGTATGTCTGACACATACAATTTATGATAGCCTTTGTGTGTCAATCATCTGCACCTGTCAGAGGATTTGTGTGTCAAACCTGTCGGACGTATCTGAACATTTGCCTGTCATATTTTAATGCACTTGTGTGTCAACACACACCCCACGTTTATCAGAGCCTTTGGCTATCAAACACATACTCACATCACTCAGTACATTGAAGGCAAAACACATTCAACGGAAAATATGTCTGTCAAAAAATATCAGCACATTTGTGTGTCAATCAGAATATGTGTTAACCAGAGTGTTTTTGTGTGTCAAACTCATCGATTTGTTCATGTATAAGTAATGTTCCATTTCATTTGAGTGTTGACAAGGAACAGCCGACGTAATCCAGTCTGTAGGTTCCATCACAGGTGTAGGTTTGTGTTGTAAACTTTATAATATATTTTTATCAGTCCTATATTATTGGTAAATATTCTAAAATTTAACTCAAAACTCGATTACCAGACAGAATGTGGCCACAGACAATCCGGAAACCAAATTAAGAGCAAATTAGTAATTTTCATTGTTGCGACGAAGACAACAATAGGATTATGTGTTTGTAACATTATTAATATTGGACAAAAAGGAAGAAGTATTTTTTTTATAAATTGTGTGCAATAAAGCAAAATTCAATAAAACTTTTTATTTGTAAAATAAGCTTAAAATTATGTACAATTTTTCTCTTATTTTATCTTTGGTGTTTTCTTTCATTTTCTTGGTTCTTAGTTATAATCGAATATGCCTTATTTAGAACATCAACATCTTCAATTTTAAGAATTTCTTAAAATGTAAGTAAGTAAATACGAGTATATATTTATATTAGTTTTAGAAATATATTGAGATTTCTGTGTCAAAATTGTTTTAACACTTTTCTAGAAAGTGTAAGTAAATAAAGGTACTCAAAAAGATAGGAGATAGATAGAAAATACTTTATCCAGAAACCTTTCAAAGAAGTAAGCCCAATAAAACATTTACATGAGTTGCAAGGTGGACTTATTCCGTATAGAGGTTTCTATGAAGAGAAGAGCAGAGATAGCATCAGATTTTCTATGTAGAAAGATATATACAATATACACGGTGTTAACTTTTTGCGCGACACTTCAATTTTATTACTGAATAATAAACCATTTCGTATACTGATGATTTTGTGGTACTTAAAAATAAAATCTAAAATAGTTTTAAAAAAATTGCATATTTTATTAATAATTTTACCTCAGCGACAATTTCTCTTTGGAATGGAGTAGCGAGCGCCGCCGCGCTCCGCGCGCCTGCGACCGTGCGTACCCAGCTGACTGACGACGACGTGTCGCGCGCTAGCTGTTGTATCGTGTCGATATGAATGTGAATTTTTTGGTTTATTTGAAAAATTACCCAGCTTTCGATTTTTTTGGTAATGCAGTGCGATTCCTATTACGAAATACCATGTTTTTATACCAAATATAGAAATTGAAAATTTTAAAACCAAAGCTCAAAAAAAACCTTACCCCCTTTTTCGGCATCAGTATGTGACCCAGAATAACCCCCTTTCGGGAATGTCGCTCATTAAAGTTAACACCGTGTATAAATATAATATAAGTATATATCCATTAATTCTATTACAGAAAGCGACTACGTCTAAACATCTATGTTATAAAAATAATCACAGATTGTTTTATCTTAAAATTAATCATTGCCTTTCACTGACACTTTTAGCCCAGGGTTTCTTAAATTGGGGTCCATGGATCCCTCGGGGGTCCACGGACGATACTGCATTTTTATTAGAAACATCGGTTGTTAAAAGACTTTTTCGCATTTTGCAAAGCATGTTATTGACATGAGGCATACATTCCTTTAGCAAGTTTAGCGGCGGCGGTTATGTTATACCGATGCGTTATGTCGACTTTGGAAATAAGAAAAGCCCATACTAGTTGACATTTCTAATAAAAACTTTATTTGACTTTCACAAAATGTGCAGACTTGACCCTACCGCACAGATTACGGAAAAACGCTGGCAACTTTTCTAAGTGCATCTTTTTCCTCAAAACGTACCCCGTACTCTTCACCATAAACTCAGAATCCAACAAGTCATTGTCGCCTTTAAGATCCGCACAATTCCCATTTAAAGATGAAGTCTCAACTAAAATGGGGTTATTTTCAATATCGAAAATTATCTCCGGGTCACGTTCGATGATCGCCTCGATCGTTTCCCAATTTTTAGGGGTGACCTTTTCCACAGGGCAACACTGACAGAGACCAAAATCGCACTCCTTCTTGTTGCGATAGTAGTCTAAATCATCCAATATAGTCCTTTCTTTCTTGGGCGCCTTTAAAGGGACCGCCAAAGAAAACCTCCTCGCGGAACATTTAAGGAGTTCTTCGACATACTGGTCTGTTTCGTCGTCACTGTCGCCCGTGGTGGAGTGCTTGGATTTTTCAGCTAAACTAGGCGAAGAATCCTTTCGCAAAGGCTGCAAAGGCTGGTCTAAACTGTGGGAGTGGCGAGCAGCGTTGAGAGGTATACTAGGTTTGCGGAGACTCTGACCTGTCATCGTGAATGATTTTTTGGTGGACGCCCAGCCGAGGGAGCGCTGAACCGCCATCTTCCATTTGGTGTAGCGCGCGTTGCGCTCTGGAGAAAAAGAGAAAACAGCGGATTAATTTATGGAACAATGGACGAAATCACTAACAATGCGTTACGTACGGAGCAGGATCTCTTGTCGGATACCTAAAAATAATAGTCCCTGTTGAAGGTCCTTCGTGAGTCTGCAGATTAATTTGCTCACCCCTGTTGTCGGGAGGAAGGAAGGTGTGGAACTAAGCTTGCGATGGCTTAACCGAACATATCCGGGCCCATCGGCAGTAGAGGAGGGTGTTAATCGAGGTCGGGACTAGCGAGTGGCCACTCTAAATTTCCCGCGCATGCTTCACGTTTCGGCTCGCATCAAGCCCTTCGTCAGCTAGTCTGCGTTGACTAGGACGCGGGGAACCACCCAGTCCCGCTCTCGACCTCCCTCTCTCTACCTATCCATATAAGTGTGATGGTATGCATATGAGTACCGTCGTCTGTAGTGGTGGGCAGGAAGGTGCCGCTCGGCACCGCTCTGTGTCTCTGCTCCTCGAGACTCCACACGCCGACCGCCGCGCCCGCCACCAGCGCCGCACCGAGCGCCGTCATGTCCCACGTGTGATAGCGCACTGTTGTCGGGTTGTGTACGTACCGTCGTCTGTAGTGGTGGGCAGGAAGGTGTCGCTCGGCACCGCTCTGTGTCTCTGATCCTCGAGACTCCACACACCGACCGCCGCGCCCGCCACCAGCGCCGCACCGAGCGCCGTCATGTCCCACGTGTGAGAGCGCACTGCTGTCGGGTTATGTACGTACCGTCGTCTGTAGTGGTGGGCAAGAAGGTGTCGCTCGGCACCGCTCTGTGTCTCTGCTCCTCGAGACTCCACACGCCGACCGCCGCGCCCGCCACCAGCGCCGCACCGAGCGCCGTCATGTCCCACGTGTGAGAGCGCACTGTTGTCGGGTTATGTACTTACCGTCGTCTGTAGTGGTGGGCAGGAAGGTGTCGCTCGGCACCGCTCTGTGTCTCTGCTCCTCGAGACTCCACACGCCGACCGCCGCGCCCGCCACCAGCGCCGCACCGAGCGCCGTCATGTCCCACGTGTGAGAGCGCACTGTTGTCGGGTTATGTACTTACCGTCGTCTGTAGTGGTGGGCAGGAAGGTGTCGCTCGGCACCGCTCTGTGTCTCTGCTCCTCGAGACTCCACACGCCGACCGCCGCGCCCGCCACCAGCGCCGCACCGAGCGCCGTCATGTCCCACGTGTGAGAGCGCACTGTTGTCGGGTTATGTACTTACCGTCGTCTGTAGTGGTGGGCAGGAAGGTGTCGCTCGGCACCGCTCTGTGTCTCTGCTCCTCGAGACTCCACACGCCGACCGCCGCGCCCGCCACCAGCGCCGCACCGAGCGCCGTCATGTCCCACGTGTGAGAGCGCACTGTTGTCGGGTTATGTACTTACCGTCGTCTGTAGTGGTGGGCAGGAAGGTGTCGCTCGGCACCGCTCTGTGTCTCTGCTCCTCGAGACTCCACACGCCGACCGCCGCGCCCGCCACCAGCGCCGCACCGAGCGCCGTCATGTCCCACGTGTGAGAACGCACTGAAATCAACGTTTCCATGTTAGCATTCTGTGTTCTCCGGAGCTCTCGGGTGGCTAAGCTCAAGTCGCAGTGAGCTGGACACGTGGGCCGACGAGGCGACAATCGATGGAGCAACCTTGTCCTACACATGCCACCGTGAGACTGAAAAACTGAGGGTGGAGAGGGACGAAGACATCAAGTATATCGGCGGAAAGCAGTGTGGTTTTCGTACCGCTGAAGGCCGGGGAGGACTGGAGGAAAATTACAGAGGCATATATCTAGCAGTGGACGCTTACATGCTGACTGACAATTCTCTGAAGGATCGAGAATATCTGGAAGGTTTCGAAAAACATTTAAAGGGTCTAGTTTCCTCGCCTGTTCCCCGTCTACTGTCAAGTCCTCGTCGGCTAGTCTGCGTTGACTAAGACGTGGAACAGATCTAGCCCAGTAGTCGACTTCCCTCTCTTTACCGATACAAATTTTGTATGACGCCTCCATAGTGTGGCCCTTTCCGCGTAGGAGATTATCGCAGATCTAGACAAGCCTAGGGCTCTTGGAGAAACTATAGACTGATTATCCCTTTTCTTTTTTCACTGCAAGTGAACTAAGTGAGTTTATCTCTGTACCGCGTCTCCTGAACCTCATCATTCATGAACCTGTATCATTCTCGTGACTCCCGGGGCGGTATAGAAGGAGTGAACTCACGGACTGGCATGCCGATGAGATCGGCCTGAAGTTGCATCAGCAGATTGTTGGACGTCATAGTCCCGTCAACGTGTAGCTTGGAAAGAGGCATACTGCAATCCTTGTGCATTGCTTCTAGGATATCTCTGTAAAGAAAACATTGTACTATTACACCGGTTCCCAATTGTATTTTAATTGGTACCCATTAACGAATCTTCTGAGACCCAAGTACCTACCCCTGAGTAAAATGCGGGGTAAGGTAAAAAGTTTTTTTTATTTTTACATAGGTAATAATGTTGTTTATCCATTGTATTAGTCATTCATTGGGTTCTAATATCTACTTATTAATCACAATATAATGGGAAATAGATCCCAATCAACTATTCATCAGTGGAGATAATTTTCACTAATGAGATAAATGGGCCCCTTTCTCTTTACTTAAGATTGTGGAGATAAAAGTGGCCATTAAGTACGCCCACGTGTACCCCATCTTTTGTGCTTGTTTGGGAACACTATTTGGGAAGCACTGTACTATTACATACATACAAGTTGGATAGAAGGAAGCGCCTGCTAAAGTTACACAGGGGTCAACTCCGAAGAGCGGTGGGACTCCTTCCAGGACACTGCCCATTCGACAGACACTTGTGCATTATTAGGCGTCACCGACAGCCCCTATGCAGAGGCTTTCTGCCCGAGGGCGAAGACTCAGGCGCAGCCAATTTCACCGCCGAGGAGGTGCCAGTCCGGCTTGGAGGTGGACTAATGTCGCTGGGGAAAGGCTATTAAGCGGAGGACGAAACAGCCGCCAACATGCTCTTGGAGTACCCGGCGGTGGCGGAAGAACGACTGCAGTTTCTTGGGAACGTGGGAACTGCCCATGGAGTGTGGAAGCAACCGAAAAGAGTGCTCCAATTCATGAAGCGGCGGGTGGCCGAGTGGTTTGGGCATCGGCTTCTCATGCGAGAGGTCCGAGGTTCGAATCCGGTCGACGTGTACCAATGAGTTTTTTCTGACGAAAACATTTGCGTGCATACCTACACCTGCTGCTTCACCGTTCGGAACCGATGTAAAACTGTAGGTCCCTTCCCTTGCCCCTTACTAGGTGGTAGGCTCAAATTGTAGCCGACTGGGTTGGTACCACCGTACTGGATGTAAGATGGCCGCATAGCAGCCTCGGTTGTGTTCTCCTCTAGTCCAGTATAGACAGCAATCCAGGGAAGTCCCCGGTGAGTCACCTTCTCGGAGGTGATATTGGCTGGTCAGAGCATGTGCTTTGGCCCCTCCGACACAGCCACCCATACCGGAGTACAGCTGATTTGAATATCCCGCCAGAGTTACGATATTTTGTGGACAGGCAAAATGGTGTTTGATGTACACAGCTGTTGGCTGCCGGGGTCAGTCTCCGTAAGAGTGAGAAAGAGGCTTCTAATTCAATGTAATGAAGTAGACAGAGATGGCACTGTACGTCTAGAGATTTCTATGGGTTGTTTGTGTTCTGTCTGTATAAGCTGTTATGTAACGTGGAAGAGAGGAGGTCAGACTGTGGAATGTCTTCATTCTTTTTTCATAATTCGTACGGTAGTACACTACGCTTGAATCTGTCCTGTTTCGTTTTTACAATCCGGTTCGATTACACTCACAAAGAAGAGCCGGCAAGAAACTTCGCAGGGTTCTTTTTAACGTCTTCGATTACAATACGCTGTGACTAGCTACACAATAGGAACCGCTTACAGTGTTAAGATACAGTTTGAGAGCTAGAATAACTATAATTTAAGCTTGATAATTCTAATTCTCCACATAAAATCAAAAGTAAAAATAAAATCAGGTGTATAGAGCCTTTGTCAGAAACTGTGATAAAGGTAGGACAGGTCTGTAGGTAAGACAGAGATAAACGTACCGTGTCTGGAAGCAAACGGCTTCCAACGCCGCTCGGACGATGTGGTTCTTGGTCGTGAATGCTGTCAAACCACAGATGATCCTATAGAGAAATCACATTCTTTCTTATTACGTCCGCCATATCAGAAAAGTCACAGACCAACAACATTTACCGGCCCCATCAGTTGCTTAGCCGTCATTAGCAAAATTTTTAGAGAGTAAGTTAAAAGAGTAATACATTTTCGATTTTAATAAGCGCATTTCACGAACACGGTGTATTTTTTTTATGTAATCCGGTATGGGTGGCTGAGTCGGAGGAGCCTAAGCACATGCTCCGACCAGCCAATATCACCTTCGAGAAGGTAGGTGCCATACCGGAGACTTCCCTAGATTCCTGGCTATACTGGACTAGAGGAGAACACAACCTATGGACCCTGGACTTTGGAATATAGGAGGGCACTGTACCTCTTAAGAATAGTAAGTACTGTGTGGGGCCGGTACTTAAAAAGAATAGCCCCGCTGCATCTCTCCCTGCGCATTTATTTTTTTTAGTAAGTGCGACATGTGGCGCCGAACCACCCATAAGGTGTCTAGCAACGCCCATGGACATTTGGTCGCGTGCGGGGTCTTCGAGTGCCATCTAGGCCTGATAGGTGCCCATTCACGCCTCCTTCATGAATCATGTCGTAAAAGGTGATTAAGGGATAAGGACAAAATACCGCGCGACAGGTCAGCCACCCCTCAAAATGGCACGAGTGGACCACTCAGAATGGCCACCGAGTCATGCAGCAGGTGGATCTTTGTGCCTTACTTGCCCGCTTGATAGTCATCTTGTCTGAATACCTGCTTCGCTCAATGTGATGGTCGGTGTTGTGCTGTAATACGCAAGAGTCCTTGCAGCACAACACACGATTACTCCGCTTACCCGGATTGTCAGGATACAGCGTATGGGCTTTTCTTCATTGGCCGGCCCGGCACCTTTACAATTCTATGAAATTGTACGGCACGCTGTCTCACTGGTCGGCCCGACGTCGACATGTCGGCGCCGGCGCCGACATGTCGTCGACAGCAAGTCACCCCATGAAGCCGGTCCGGCCAATTTACATATGTGTTGCGTACATATGCAAGTTTTCATGTGTGCGTGCGGTGTGGGTGACCACAGACCAACGTCGCTTTGTTATCGCTGACACGCTGACCGACTGACTGACAGACATACGCTGCCATCGCTTTACACGCCACCGAATATTAATTATGCGCCGCCGGGTCGGGTCGGTATCATCCAATGAAGAATGTCTCTGTCGGTGTCGTGGTCGTGTCGTTGAACAATGCAGGTGTCGGTGTCGTGTCGGTGCCTTGTCGGTGCCGGGCCGGCCAATAGGCGCGTACTGACTGAGCGCGGCATACGGCGAGGCCGCCTCGGCCGTATGCCGCGCGAAGATCTGGCGCGCGAGGCTGCCTTGCTACAAATACAATTGTCGCGAGGCTGCCTCGTGAGGAAAAGCCGAGCCATGTAAGTTTAAAGCGAATTGTCAAGATGAGACAGCTCCTTATCCATGTCGCGAACGAGCGAGGCGAGCGAGGCACACAACGTCCGTCTTGAGTGCGCGCGGCAAATGTACTGAGGCTCCTTTTAGCGCGACAAAAAACCGACAGCGGGCGGATCGGCCGAGCCAACGCTCGCCCGAGGCCGCGCGTGCGCTTGCCTCAGGCGAGGCGCGTCCTGCCTGACTGACCGAGGCATGCTAGCCGAGGCTGGTTCGCGCGGCAGCCGCGCTCAGTGAGTACGTGGCTAATCAAGAAACGCCATATGAGGTGTGCACTCACCCCCGAGCGTCCTTCCTCCAGTACGGCGCGTAGAGGCCGCTGAACGCCGGCACGAAGTACACGTCGCCGGTGTTGTTGACCTCGCCCGCCGCGCGCTCCGCCCCCTCCGTCGTGCTCTCTATCAGCTGCAGCTTATCCCGCAGGTACTTCATCGCGCCGCCGGCCACCGCTATTGAACCTGTTAGCGGAAAACAAATATCATATTTAGGTATTATAATATAAGGTGCTTCGTTATTTATGTAAAAAATTTCGGGAGGGTTACATAGTCACACATATAAACAAGTTACGCAAAAAAAATTCTATGTTTTTAGTATTACTTTTCGAGAAATTTAACAAAAGATGTTTGCTACCTAAACATTAAAAGGATCAATCTGTGTGTAACAGTAGGTAACTTGCATTGTACGGGGTCAATGACCGTACTATGTTCAAACGCAGAACAGCTGTTTGTTGTAAATAAGTCACAAGGTCACTAGACCTGAGTGTAACAGTAGGTAACTTGCATTGTACGGGGTCAATGACCATACTATGTTCAAACGCAGAACAGCTGTTTGTTGTAAGTAAGTCACAAGGTTACTAGACCTTTTGTCACCGCGCCACCGCGCCGCCGCCGTCGCCGCTCTAAAACTATAGCTACCTACCTACGTGTGCGGTGTGTGTGCCTACGTTTCGTGTTTGGCAAGGGTCTATAGCATGGTTGGTTTTTAGAGCTATTTAGGAGAAAAAATGCTCCTATAAACATATGTTTTTTTTCTTACGTAAAGTGATTATGAACCGCGTATGTAACCCTCCCGAATTTTTTGACATAAATAACGAAGCACCTTATATAATATTATATAAACTGTAAATCATGAATTTGAACTAATATGAAGCATTTCATAAATACGCCATAGATGGCGTGAGTGGCGCATGGCGATACGGAACCATCAGTGCGCGAGTTCGACTCGCACTTGGCCGGTTTTTAACAACAGCAACACCAATTACCTTCCAGCGCATACACAGTGGGCGCGCTGGGTCCCATCCTATACGCGACGGTCGTCACCAGTCCGTGCGAGGACTGCACCCTCGTTGTCCCCGTGTTGTAGATGAGGAAGCATCCCTCCCGGTACGTGTTCTTCGCCTGGCCGGCCTTCAGGCACATCTGACCAACGAGCGCCGACTGCTGGTTGCCGAGGATCTGATGACAAAGTTACAGTACAGTTCTTTAGGGTTCCCTACCTCAAAAGAGGAAAAAAACAGAACACTCATGATTTTTTTTATGGAAACTGACACGGTTTGCTACATCACCTACAACATTCGTGATGTCTGCCCATAAACACCGGGTGAACTAGGTGCCATGTCAGTGCTTCCCTTCATTTCGTATCGGCCACACTGAACTGGACGGAAAACACGAACTATTTACATAGCCGTTTCGACCAACGTTTCATTCAGTGCGGCGGTACTAACTCGGGCGGGATAAACCCTACCACCTACCTAGTAAGATAAGAAGGGAAGGGACCTACAGTTTTACGTGGAATCCGATCAGAATCCAACAGTTGAGCGACACATCCATGAACTGACCGCGCGCAGGTGTGCTTAACATCAGTCGACCGGCCGCACCACTGAGTTACCGAGGCTGACTTATAGGATCACTCTTGTGTCTATCTGTCCATCTGTCTGTCACAGCCTATTTTCTCCGACCACTGGACCAAAAAAGTTGAAATTCAAAAAAATTTTGTTTGATGACCCAATCACGGACGTATAGCGTAAACGAACGAATTTCGATTTTGGGGTTTTCAACAAATTAGAAATTAAAAGAAATATTAAAATTATAATTTTAAAATGCAAAGATATTAAAGAAAACATTCAAAAATCTATTCTCCCCTATCTCCACATAACTACAGTCTAAAATTTCGAAAAAAAAATTGGGAATTTAGTGCCTCTCTTATAGTTTAAATATTTATATATTTTGAGAGGAACCTGCCTATAATAATAACCATGTTAAAAAAAAATATATATTTAACATTAGTTTTCCACAAATTTAACAAAGCATGTCTATGATTTAACGGTGAAAACGTGCCACTAGGTACCTAAACAGCAGATTTTTTCGAGATCACTGCCTCTCAAGGAATTCTTATGACTTTCATTAACATGTTTATTATTATGGGTATGTGTCTCATAAAATATTTGCAGTTAGTATGGAAAATGTGATCCATCGGGAAACAAGAATTATGTTACGCATGTATGCACGTACATAGATCAAAAACAGTAAACACTTACACCGGATATCGTAATGCCGTCTAGCGCCGAACCATTTTTGACAACTCCGTATACTTCCGAGCTTGACTTGATCTCTGGTAGAATATCGGGGTGTATATTAAATAACCTGAAAAGAAATAAAAAAACCGGTAAAGTGCGAACTTGTTTACACACAGAGGAAGTTCTTTGAAGGTCAACATTGAATTTTTTTTTCCGTAAGTAATCCAGTAAACGTAGCTGAGTCGGAGGGGCCAGAGCACATGCCAGCCTCGATAGCTCAGTGGTGCAGACAGTCGACCATCGCTATTGATTGTTAAGCAACGCTGGGCGCGGTTAGAACTTTAAGCGGCGGGTGGCCGAATGGTTTGGGCATCGGCTTCTCATGCGGGAGGTCCGAGGTTCGAATCCGTCGGCGTGTACCAATGAGTTTTTTCTGACGAAAAAATTTACGTGCATACCTACACCCGCTGCTTCACCGTTCGGAACTGGTGTAAAACTGTAGGTCCCTTCCCTTGCCCCTTACTAGGTGGTAGGCTCAAATTGTAGCCGACTGGGTTGGTACCATCGTACTGGATGTAAGATGGCCGCATAGCAACCTCGGTTGTGTTCTCCTCTAGTCCAGTATAGCCAGCAATCCAGGGAAGTCTCCGGTATGGCACCTACCTTCTCGGAGGGTGTGTGCTTTGGCCGCTCTGACTCAGCCACCCATACCGGATTACATAAAAAAAAAAAAAAACTTGGATGGGTGACCGCTCGACCGTTGGAGGCTGACCGCGGTTCGGATTCCACGTAAAACTGTAGGTCCCTCCCTTCCCTTCTTACCTTACTAGGTGGTAGGGTTTATCCCGGCCGGGTTGGTACCATCGCACTGAGCGAAACTTCGTCGGTCGAAACGGCAATTTAAATAGTTCGTGTTTTCCGCCCAGTTCAGAGTAGCCGACATGAAATGAAGAGAAACACTGACACGGCACCTAGTTCACCCGGTGTTATGGGCTCACATCACGGATGTAGTAGGTTATGTAGCCAACCGTGTCAGTTTCCACAAAAAAAAAGAATAGGATGAAAAAAATATTATCCTGCTCGAAGGACCAAAAAGTTACAATTTGCTTGATAGAAGTAAATAGAGCCTTACCTACAGAGCATTGGGTCCCAATTTAATGTTTCGATGTTCATGAGTAGAGTCCTAGAGGCGTTCGTAACATCTGTTATGTGCAAGCCGCCATTCACGCCTCCCGTTAAATTCTGGAAGAAAAGAATATTTAACAAATTCAAGAGCTTTATTTTTTTTATGTAATCCGGTATGGGTGGCTGAGTCGGATGGGCCAAAGCACATGCTCCGACCAGCCAATATCACCTCCGAGAAGTTAGGTGCCATACCGGAGACTTCCCTGGATTGCTGGCTATACTGGATTAGAGGAGAACACAACCGAGGCTGCTATGCGGCTATCCTATACATCCAGTACGGTGGTATCAACCCAGTCGGCAACAATAAGGGACCTACAGTTTTACACCGGTTCCGAACGGTGAAGCAGCAGGTGTAGGTATGCACGTAATTTTTTCTTCAGAAAAAACTCATTGGTACCTACACGCCGACCGGATTCGAACCTCGGGACTTCTCGCATAAGAAGCCAATGCCCAAACCACTCAGCCACCCGGCGCTTAATAAAAAATTTAATTCTCAACATGAACGCCCTTGAATGACTCTCAGCCACGAGGTGTAATTTTGGTGTAAGAGGTGAGATAGTCGGGAAAGCTTCGTGCAGACCATCTCGGTTTTCCTCCAGCTACTGCAGCCACCCTATGTCCTCCGCGAAGGTCACAAGACAGCCACGACGGCTGTAGACCTCTGCCGATATAATTATATAAGGTTCGGATTCCACGTAAAACTATCCCTTACCTTCTTACCTTACTAGGTGGTAGGGTTCATCCCGCGCCCGAGTTGATACCACCGCACTGAATGAAACGTCGGTCGAAACGGCTATGCAAATAATTCGTGTTTTCCATCCGGTTCAGTGTAGCCGACATGAAATGAAGGAAAGCACTGACACGGCACCCAGTTCACCCGGTGTTATGGGTTGACATCACGGATGTTGTAGGTGATGTAGCCAACCGTGTCAGTTTCCATTAAAAAAAAACAGAAACTCACCCACACAATCCACGAGTCGACAGTCCCGAACAGCGCCCTCTTCTCCCTGCACGCCTTCCTCACCGCCCTGACGTTGTCTTTAAGCCACCGCATCTTCAGCGCGCTGAAGTACGGGCTGACCGGCAGGCCCGAGACCGACTTGAGGTAGTTCTTGTTGCGGTCCGGGATCTTGGCCAGGATCGCGTCTACAGTGCTGTCGGTGCGAATGTCGTTCCATACTGCCGGTGCGAGGAGGAGAATAATTTAGAACTGTCTGTCGGGCGACACATCAGACTAGTATGTAACAAAGATATATTACGTACTAGATAAATCACTCGGCCAACTAACATGTTCCACCGAGTTGCGGTTCACGATCCTCAAGTCTCTTAGTCGAGCGCGAGAGGCCGCAGCGCGCAGTCGTCGCCTGCCTGCTGCGATCGCGCCTCGCCTACTTTAAACTAATACATTTGTCGATGCGAACGTGCGCTGGCGAATCTGGAGATGAAGTGTTAGAATGAAAAGACAATATGCACACTGACGCACGAGTGCGATCGTTCTCCCTACCCCTTGCCTCTCTCCCGCACGCTTCCCGCCCCGCGCGAGCCCCCCACACCGGCCGGCAGACCGTCCCCCCACGCTTCCCGCCCCGCGCGCGCTCCCCTCTTCCGCTCGACTCTGCGCTCCGCCTCCCCGCTACCTTACACCATACCTCAGCCGCTGGAACACCGCTTCTCTGTATATTTCTTCGGAGCGATAAATCTATATAATATTTCATTTAAGGTATGTATACTCTAGAAGAGGCAGAGCTCGATGAAACATGTTATTAACTGACTTCAAAAAAAGGAGGAGGTTCTCAATTCAACTGTATTTTTTTTTTTGTTACCTCAGAACTTTCGACTGGGTGAACCGATTTTGCTGATTCTTTTTTTATTTGAAAGCTGGTGTTTCCCGTGTGGTCCCATTTCAATTTGGTCAAGATCGGATTTGATAGCGAGGCGGAATCGCGAGGTCGAAGGCCGAGCGATTCCGCCGAGTACATTAATAGCAAAAAATTACTAAAAAAACTGTGCAATAAAAAAATCGAACCCAAGAGTTGAAGGCGGTGCTAAAGCAAGCAAAAATGATGCATGAAAGAAAACATGAGTGGATGATATCCTTTGTGATTTGTGTAGCCTTCTTTAGCACCGCCTTCAACTCTAGATTCCGATTTTTTTTTATTTCATACATTCTTGAAGGCGGATTTTACATATTTTTTTAGTTATACATTTTCTTATAATTTTATTAATTTCACATGACATGACATTGTAAAAACGAAACAGGACAAATTCAAGCGTATCTCCTAGTGTACCTACTACCATACGAATGACGAATAAAGAATACATTATATTAATTAAAGTTTAGGACACTCGCAATGCAAACAATTGTATTGTATTGTTTATTGATCATTCATATGGCAGTTAGACTGCACTCGAACTTGTCACAATTTGTTCTATCCGGTTCGATTACACCCACCAAGAAGAACAGACAAGAAACTTTGCAGGGTATTTTTTTTATACATTATTTTTATAAGTATTTAGTGACTAGCCACATAATAACACCGCTTACAGTCTATCGAAAACACCAGCCAATATCACCTCCGAGAAGGTAGGTGCCATACCGGAGACTTTATACGCTATTTAGTTTACTACTTTCTAAATATTTCTTGTTGATCACTTTAACAGCTAATCACGTATGCTATACGGCACGACGCTGTTGTGTCAGGACTAGAGTTGTAAAGATGCCGTTTTTTGCACTTTGATACGGATTTATTTGACTTAGGTACCGTAAAACACGGAAAGATTCGAAAAGTATTTTCATATGAGATACCTACTTGCTCTTTTCGCGTTTTATTCCTGTTCTTTGCTCGAAACCAAAAAGTGAGTGACAGAGTGACCAAAGTTCGTATTGAACAGGAACACTGTAAAAAACACGGAAAGATTCAACAGGAAAAGAAATAAGAGTCGCAAATAGCTCTATCGCAGAGAAGCTTATCATTTCCAAATTATGTAGGTACTCATAATAACTCTTTTTTTATGTAATCCGGTATGGCTGGCTGAGTCAGAGGGGTCAGAGCGCATAATCCTACCAGCCGATATCACCTCCTAGAAGGTAGGTGCCATATCGGAGACTTCCCTGGATTGCTGGCTATACTGAACTAGAGGAGAACACAACCGAGGCTACTATGCGGCCATCTTACATCCAGTACAGTGGTACCAACCCAGTCGGCTACAATTTGAGCCTACCACCTAGTAAGGGGCAAGAGAATCTTTGTTTTAATTTGTGTTTTATAGGGTTCCGTATCCGTCGTACGGTACCCTATTACTAAGCCTACGCCGTCTGTCTGTCTGTCTGTCTGTCCGTCTGTCCGAAGGCTGTATCTCTTGAACCGTAATAGGTAGGTACTCCGTGAAAATTTTCACATAATAGGTATGTGTTATTATCAGGGATCGGAATTAGGTAGAGTGATTTGGTACCAAAGTAGGTAAAGTTCGCGAGAGGATATAATATGGAGTTGTTAAAACCACCACTTTGTATGGGAATTCTGAAAATTTCCTGGGAAATTTCCGGGACTGGATTTTTCTTCGGGATCGTATTTATTGACTAAATACAAGCTTCTTTTGTTCTTAGATGATTTTCTCTAGAGTGGCCGCTTATGGAGATATAATTTTTTTCATAAATTTTTATTTCTACTCAATTTACAGGAAAACCGGGGAAGATGTTATAAAATAATCTAAGAGTGTACCGAACTGCTTACAAAACAAGATCTAATTTGTTGTCGTACCATCATTGGTTCTCGATTTATTGCTCGCCGCGATTCTGAATTATCCAGGACGGCATTTGTATGGATAGCTCCGCCCCCTTTTCTGATTTAATTTCTCGAATGTTGATATTTTTTCGCCTGAATCTTATTTCTAGACAAAATATAAGACACTTTTATTCTTACACGTTTTTGAAAAAAATCGATATTTCCGGAGAAAAAAAAATCTAAAATATTTTTTTTTCAAAATGTTCTCGATTGCTAATGTTTTTTTGGCGGATTCTTATTTCTAAACGAAATATAAGACACTTTTATTCTTACACGTTTTTCCCTTAAGTCGATATTTCCGGAGAGAAAAATAAAACTACCTATTTTTTCATATTTTCTCGAATGTTGATGTTTTTTCGCCCGAATCTTATTTCTAGATGAAATACGAATCTGTAGTTTCAATCATTTAAATTATTTTCAGAATTATTTAAAAAAAGTGGCCGCCATTTTGAACTTTTTAATTACTGGACCAATTGCTTTCAAAATCGCTATCTGGGTGTCTGTGTGGGCTCTGAATACGAATCTGTAGTCAAAATTTAAAACAAGTGGCCGCCATTTTAAACTTTTTAGTTACTGGACCGATTGCTTTCAAAATCGATATCTGGGTGTATGTGTGGACCCTGAATACGAATTTGTTGTCAACATTTATAAAAAGTGGCCGCCATTTTTAACTTTTTAGTTACTGGACCGATTGCTTTCAAAATCTATATTTGGGTGTTTCTGTGGGCTCTGAATACGAATCCGTTGTCAAAATTTTAAAAAAGTGGCCGCCCTTTTGAACCTTTTAGTTTTGACTACAAATTAATATTCAGAGCCCACACAGACACCCAGATATATCGGTCCAGTAACTAAAAAGTTCAAAATAGCGGCTTCTTCTTTTAAATTTTGACTACAGATTCGTATTCAAAACCCACACAGACACCCAGATATCGATTTTGAAAGCAATCAGTCCAGTAACTAAAAAATTCCAAAATGGCGGCCACTTCTTTTAAATTTTGACTACAGATTCGTATTCAGAGCCCACACAGACACCCAGATATCGATTTTGAAAGCAATCGGTCCAGTAACTAAAAAGTTCAAAATGGCGGCCACTTTTTTAAATGTTCACTGCAGATTCGTATTTCGTCTAGAAATAAGATTCAGGCGAGAAAACATCAACATTCGAGAAAATATGAAAAAATAAGTTGTTTTATTTTTCTCTCCGGAAATATCGACTGAAGTGAAAAACGTGTAAGAATAAAAGTCTCTTATATTTCGTTTAGAAATAAGAATCCGCCAAAAAACATCAGCAATTGAGAACATTTTGGAAAAAATAATTTTATTTTTTTTTTCTCCGGAAATATCGATTTTATTGAAAAATGTGTAAGAATAAAAGTGTCTTATATTTCATCTAGTAATAAGATTCAGGCGAAAAAATATCAACATTCGAGAAATTAAATCAGGAAAGGGGGCGGAGCTTTTCGCGGCGAAAATTTCATCCAGTATTGGTATCATACATGAAAGACACGGAAAAACCCTGTGTTTTTCGTTTTATTCAAAATGTATTTTTCGGTATTTTTCTGCCTTTACAACACTAGTCAGGACGCAGATCACGCACGCCGTACGTGACTGACTTTCATATCGTTTTACCTATAATAAAATCCAACGTCTGCTTTCTGTCTGTCTGTCTGTCTGTCCGCTTATAACTCGAGAACCACTGAACCGATTTTAATAAAACAAAATTCTACGGATAGCTTGATTCTTCCCATCAACTATAGGCTACTTACTATCACGCTAAATGGCTTATGAGGTTAGCAGTGAAGTGAAATATGAGAGCGGGCGGAGCCGCGGGCACAGCTTGTTTATTATAAAATCCCGCTCATGGAACGTGTTCTGCGTATTTAATTCACCGACATGCGGTGCGCCACCTGAAAGAGCTGCTGGCTCCTACTACGGATCCTTTAGATCCTTTCGGCTCTGTGGTATGAGTGATGTTGTGTGGTATGAGTGATGTTTTGGTGGTTGAAAAAAAAAAATTACTAGGGTTAATATAGAGAAGATGCGTCGCTAAACCTAATGTTGAGGCGGTGCATGTCGTTTTTTGTTACGTTTCGTTTCAAGCCGAGTGTTTCGTTTCGAGCCGAGCCAACCCGAGCCGTAGGAGCCGCAGGATCCGCAGGAGCCGCCAGAGCTTTCAGGTGTCAAACCCCATCGACATGCGGTGCGCGATATAAGCGCAGGGTTGCCAAATGGTTCAGTTGAAAAAAACCGGACATTTTTCATCAAAGGACCTTTGATTTTGAAGTGCAAAATGTTTTATGATCTTTAATACTTTAATATCGAAAATGAAATGATAATAAATAAAAGGCAGCCAACAATTATTGAGAGTATTATGGTTGAATTGATCGAACAGTTTGGAATATTGAAGAAATAATCTTTCTTTAAAATGTTCTGAACAAAATAAATATATGAAGAAAAAAGTTAAATTACAAATGTAAAAAACCCCGACCCTTAAAAAGTAAAAAATAATTTCCGTTAACTTACTTAAAGGAGTCGGGAGACCGCTAAGTAAATTCCCGCGCAGCTCTGAGTTTTTATATTTTATTTACTTAGCGGTCCCCCGACTCCTTTAAGTAAGTTAACGGAAATTATTTTTGACTTTTTAAGGGTCGTGGGTTTTTAAAATTTGTATTAACTTTTATTTCAAGCTTTTTTAAAAAAACCGTATGAAAATCGGTCCACTTTTTAAAATAATGATATTTTTTATTACCTAATTACTTGATAACTTGTTTTCAAACATACTCGTAGCTAAGAACCATCCCGATTAAACAAGCTTCCTAGTATAAAAACCCCCATCCAAATCGGTCCATCCGTTTGGGAGCTACGATGCCACAGACAGGCACACACACACACACACACACACACACACACACACACACACGTCAAACTTATAACACCCTCCGTTTTTTTCGTCGGGGGTTAAAAAACCGCATGTTTGGATGTCCCGTTTTTCATTATTTTGGAGACCGGACACAAGCCTCAAAAACCGAACTGTCCGTTTCAAAACCGGACATTTGGCAACCCTGTATAGGCGGGGGAAGGAGTTTAGCCAGGCGCGGCGCGTAGTAGCCAGTGTTGCCATGTTAGGAGATTTTCTCCTAGATTCAGGAGAATTTCAGCGGTGTTAGGAGAAGTTTTTGCCTGTCAGGAGAGTAGGAGAAAATCTAGGAGAAAGAAAATCATTACAGGAGAAGATCTAGGAGTGAGAAACATATATTTACTAGTAACAAACAAATATTTCAGTATGTACGGTGACAACACAATGAATGAACTGTATGTGAATCAACCAACCTCTCAAACTCTCAAGTCACACAATATACGATAGGATTTGTCTTTTGATAAGAGCAAGGTTCCCCTTCTTGCTCTTTAGATAGGATAATGTGACACTCTGTGAGTGTGTGCGTGCATTGATCGACCGACAAGCGACTACCGGGCGTGCCTAACCGAACGAACACTTTGTTATCAATCAATGTTATTTACATGTATTCTTTGTAATAATCAGTAGTATTACTAAGCCTAGGTCGACAATCTGTCCGTCAGTCCGCACTACTTTAACGGCTGTACCTTTTGTACCGTAATAGGTAGCTGGTTGTGATTTTCACAGATCATGCGTTATTTATTATTGGGGGACATCCTATCAAATAATAAGAAAAAAAAATAAAAATTAAGGGCTTCCCCATAAAAGAAACGTTTTTTTTTCTAAAAAAAATATTTTTTTGTCTGGTTTTGCTCTAACGTAAAAACGGGAATACGTACGTATAATGCGCGGGACGGATCTCGGCGTGTCGTCGCCGCAGCGGGCGACCAGCCACGCGAAGACACTATACAAGTACGGTGCGGGTGCGAGGGAGAACACTGACGAACCGCTGCGGCGGCGACACGCCGAGATCCGCCCCGCGCATTATACAAGTGTCAAACTTGGTGTGGTTAAAAACTAAAAAAAAAACCAAATAATTAAAACAGAAGAATTACGTGGTGGTTAGAATGGCAATCGTGGTTATGACGGGAGGGAGGACAAATCATTATTGGCGGAGAAGTGATAAAACAGATTGAAGGAAGAGTATGTACGTATATCTCGGTTAAATAGTGCTTGGTAGACAAGGTCTCCTTAAGGAGGTCGAGGAAGGAATTCAACTGAGTAGGGCTGCCTCGGAAATTTAAAATTAGCCCCGAGATCTAACCTGTATATATTATGACCAACACGTCCTACCGTTTATGACGCACGGGTGTGAAACGTGAGCTCTGCGAGCGATGGAACTAGCCATGCTGGGCTGGCATGGGAGTATAGCTAGGCAAAATGGTGCGTAATGATTAATGAATGACTAATGAATGAGGCAATCCGCCGACGCACCAAAGTAATCGAAGGGACGATGACCGTTGGAGTAACCATGTACTACATTGGCGGCCGTGGACAGGAAAATGAAGTGTGGAAGACCGCTCGCCAGGTGGGACGCCGACATGAAGTATGTCGGCGGAAAGCAGTGGTCCGTACCGCTGAAGGCCGAGAGACTGGAGGAAAATTGAAGGCGTATGTCCAGCAGTAGACGCTTACACGCTGACTGACTGACTGACTCACAGAGAACCCTCGGTGCGCGAGTTCGACTCGCACTTGACCGGTTTTCAGGGTGCAAAAGATACAGCTCTTTACAGGTAAGACGGACAGACGGACGGACAGACGGCCTAGCCTTAGTAAAATGGTCCCGTACGTATAAGGAACACTAAAAATGTGGTGAAATTTTTATAATTTGAATAACAGGAGAATTTTTTAGGAGGACGAAAATTTTCTAGGAGATTCTTAGGAGATTTTCGAAGTCAATCTAGGAGAATTTCAAAATTTGAGTTGGCAACACTGGTAGTAGCGTAGCGCTCCCCCGCCAGTACTCCGCGCGCCGCTAACGAGAGAGTCCGTTTGCGGTTTGTCCGTTTTTGGCGCGAAATGGCGTACGCGCGTCGTCGGAGTTATCGTCTCGATTCGAGAGAAATCGTTGACAATTTGATTGCTGATGACGATTCGGACTTCGAGGAAGCCCCTGATATTCAAATTGAAGGTAAGTTACTGTTTTGGTGTATTATAGTGTTAATTGGAGTATTATTATAGTGTAAGTATGCCTATGTGAGCAGGAAAACGGAGTGCATGTTTTTAGGTTTCCGTATCCCGTACGGAAGCCTATTACTAAGCCTCCGCCGTCCGTCCGTCTGTTCGAGGGATGTATCTCTTGAATCGTAATAGCCCGTTGAAATTTTCACAGAATATGTGCTACTATGGCGGATATAACAAATAATAAAAAAAAAGAAAATGTTAAAAATTAAGGGGAGCTCCCATACAACAAACGTACGAAAAATCGATTAGTCACGCTACTGAATAATAGATGGCGCCACAAGCTTTTATACATTGCATTGTTGAAAGACAAAAGATAGCCGCTCAATTGCCAACTACCTCATTGAGGTGCTGTCATTTTCCCACCGTCAATTGCCATCGACCTCATTGAGGCTTCTCTCTGATCGTCCTACATATCTTCGAAATTAAAATTCGAAGACCATGCCACCTGAGCGGATAGGCGGATATTATTGATAGTAGTCATGTGGGTTATCAACAATTTTTGGCAACCGTGATCTAACCGATATCTGTCTTCAATACCGATATTGATATCCGTTGCCAAATATCGGTATCAAAAACTCTGATTCCTAGTTAAAAAAAAAAAAAAAAAAAAAAAAAAAAAAAAAGTTGCTTTTTTTTTTTTATGGAACCTGACACGGTTGGCTACATCACCTACAACATCCGTGATGTCAGCCCATAACACAGGGTGAACTAGGTGCCATGTCAGTGCTTCCCTTCATTTCATGTCGGCTACACTAAACTGGACGGAAAACACGAACTATTTACATAGCTTACATTACATAGCATTACATTTTTGTTGGCCATTATGATGCCTTTCTTTTTAACATTTTAAAAGTAAAGTTCTGTCTTTACATAATTTATTTTAACACTAATCAATTTTTTTTTATACACTATGTTCACGCACTATGTCATTGTTTATTAACGAAAAACCTACACACTAAGAAAGAAGAGTTGTACCTACACACTTAAATACACAGTAAAGTATAAACAAAATTTCTGTCCTGAACTACGTAACTCAACTCAACGTTCTGCGTGTCCGGCGTGCCTGCGCGGCGCGACGCCGGAACGCACCGTGTGGCATACATCACTATTCACAAATCACAGTCACATCACAGCGCAGCACGTACGCACCGATACTATGGATATCTCTCCGCGCAGCGGCATCGCTCGGGCAGCGGCGCTGCGCGCCGCACCGGCCGCCACCGAAACCGTAACGCACCGCACGCACCGTCCGTCACCGTCCGTACCGCACCGAGTGTATCGGTAATCTGTGGTGGCTGGCTAGTGGCTACTGGCTCGATCGGCCGGCACTAAAACTAACTGAAACTGACTGGATTGGCACAACTGGTTGTTCTGATAACTAAATAACTGACAACTGTTCTAGTTGTCAGTTGTCACCCGCGCCGTTAGATATTTCGTAAATATCTAAGATCTTCGTAGATTTCCAACCCAAATACGACCTTATTGGTTCTACCATAAAGGTAATTTTTCCATGAAAAGATTTATTTGGTGAAACTAAAAGGAATCGCATGTGCTCTTTCTTGCATTTGGGGACTTACTTAAAGAGAGAGGGAAGGCATAATAGTTGTCGGATATCAGTTGTCTGTCAGCCTGCCTGGCATACGCTGTTCGTTCGCTCGCTCGCTACCTACCTATACTTTGGTTGGTTGGTTGGTTGGTAGCCGATAGCCGATGTTTGCTATGACAACACCGATGCGATACGTTAGAGGCGTGGCAACGGTTTTCAGCTACGTTTCGCTGTAGCGGACACATGAGTAATTGATAGCGGATAGATACGGAAACCTCCGTGCGCGAGTAAAACTCGCACTTGACAGATTTTTATGGTTTTTTTTTCTTTCTATCCAGAATTACTTGAAGATTTACAAGAGGCTGCATCGATTCAAGATCAACAGGATTCTGATTCTGATGATGAGGCGCCAGCTAACGACCCACCAGCAGAGCACGCGAGGGGCCGCTCCAGAGATGTACAAAGTAATACGAGATCGCCCCGCGGTCCCGGTGGGTCGGCAACAAGACAAGTAATATCAGTAACAAGACCCACTCTCCAGGAAATCAATCAAGGCAATGAATGGACACACGAAGCACTGCATCAGCCGCCTGAAAATCCTGTATTTCAAGAGGAAACTCGAGTATTAGCTCCGGTGGATGAGAAGTCATCACAATTCGATTGCTTTTCAATCTTTTTCTCGGAATCTTTTTGGAAACTGCTCAAGATCGAAACTAACCGTTATGCATCGGCGATGAAAGCCAAACAGGTAAGACAAAATATTCTGAAACCCGGCAGTATGTTGTATGAATGGAAACCTGTCAAAACGCAAGAACTGAAGACCTTTTTTAGTATCATAATTCATATGACGCTCGTACACAAGGAAAACTTCGATTCATATTGGTCAACTAGAGAAATAATAGAAACTTCATTCGCCAAAAAGCACATGACTCGGAAGCGATTCAGAGCTATTTACAGCTGTCTCCATTTGAATGATAATTCAAAGTACAAACCTCGCGGTCACCCAGAATACGATGCACTTTTCAAACTCCGGCCGTATTTCGATGAGCTCTGCCTGTTGTTTGAGAATAGTTTTTACCCCAACGAAGAGCTCACTATAGATGAAGGCACTTGTGGGTTTAGGGGACGAGTGCACTTCCGAGTTTACAACAAGGATAAGCCAGATAAATACGGTATGAAAGTGTACATGCTCCGTGATGCAGCGACTGGCTACATATTGAGAATGGTTCCCTACATAGGCGATTCAAAAACCGCCGAAACTATTATCACCGAATTGGCCCAGCCATTTTTGGGCAAATGGCATACCATATATATGGACAGTTTTTTTACGAGCCCAACAATTGCAGATTTGTTCTGGACAAATAGCACTCGTGTGGTTGGCACAGTGATGGCAAATTGTCGTGGAATGCCTCAAAATTGGCGCTATCACACTTTAGAGAAAGATGAAATGGCCTTTTGTCACCGGGGTAATCTTACCGCCTGTAAATGGAAAGATAAGCGTGATGTACTCATGCTTACAACAAAACATGCTGCCAGCTGGTCAGAGGTGGATTCTAAAGTGAAAGGTGTTGGTGTAACCAAAAGGCTGAAGCCAGATTGTCTACTGGATTACAACCATCATAAAATCGGCGTAGATCTCAATGATCAGTATGTCTCCTACTATTCATTGAATCGGAGGAGGATGAAGTGGTGGAAAAAAATGTTCTTCAATTTGGTAGCGAGGGCTATGGTAAATGCCTATGTGATTTACAATAAGTCCAGAACCCAACGACGACGCCTGCTATTCTCGCAGTTTCTGATGAATTGTGGTGAAGAGTTGGTGGAAACTGCATCAGCTGATGAGCCAGGAACCTCACACGGTCGACACGCCCATGGAAAGAGTACAAGACTGGTGGGAAGACACTTTCTGGAGAAAATACCGAGCTCAGAAAAAAAAGTTAAGGTGGCAAGAGTGTGCAAAGTGTGTGCCGACACCATAAAAAGAAATACCGGGAAACGTGGACGCAAGGAGACGATTTTTTACTGTCCAGACTGTAATGTGCCTTTATGTAATCACCCCTGTTTCAAATTGTTTCACACGCGCAAGGATTATACATATTAAAAAAAAATTGTAAGGGGACATGAGGAGGTCAGGAGGAGGTCACAGGAGGGGTCTGGCAAAATCGCACCAAATCTCACTAGGGGGAGAGGGGGGTCTACAACAATCTGACGTCATCTTTTTTTTTTATTCTCCCGGGGCTACGTTCAGTTTGTGACTTTGACAGATCGGACTGGACCGAATATCCAACACCGAATAATGCCTTGCTAACTGAACGGTCACTTTACAATCTAAAACGGGATATTGTGTACTTGTAAACGCTCTATGTGATGTTAAAAATAAGTTTTCATTTTATTTTGTGCTATGGATGCTCGGATAACATGAAATTACGCAAAATACACGAGATTTTGACGAAACTTACACATAGAGGAAATCTCACGTGAGATTTGGGGAGGGGGGGGGGGGGGGTCTTATAAATCTCACGAAATCTCACCAAGGGGGAGGGGGCGTCAAAAAATCGAAAAAAATTGCTCACGTGATTAATGGATGTCCCCTAAGAGTATTTTTTTCGCTTTCAGACAGTATTTGGACGTTCATTTAAAAATATAAATAAATAATTTTAATGTTTTTTATTTATAAATAAAAAAAATATTGTGCATGTAACCCTGATCGTTATTTCTTTATAAATCTTACAATAATTCGCCAAAAATGGCCGGCGTACCAGAGAAGTCGCGCTTTAAAACGCTTGGCTGTTAAAGTGTTATACTGAAAAAAATAATAGTTTTATTCTTTTTATAAATATGTAGTTTTTTTTTCTTTCATAATTTATATTTGCATTTGCGAGTTTGGCACTTACCTATAGCAGGATGCAACGGCTCTCCAGTGTATTTGTCCCACACTATCGTTGTCTCTCTCTGATTGGTGATGCCCAGCGTGACGATGTCTTCCTTGGAGTATCCTGAAATTTACATTCATCTTATACAGGCTGTTTCAGGATAGCGTTTCGTAACTTCAGGGTTCGAAAGGGGCCCATATTTGAAAACGAAAAGCTCTGAAAGTTTTTCCCAGATTTTTTTTAATCCTGTATGGGTGGCTAAGTCGGAGGGGCCAAAGCGCTTTTTAGGGTTCCGTAGCCTACATCGTCTGTATGTCTGTCTGTCTGTCTGTCTGTCTGTCTGTCCTCCTGCTGAATCTTTAGAACCGTAATAGGTAGCCGGTTGAAATTTTCACATAATATGTGTTATTTTGGCGGATATAGCAACAAAGAAGTAATAAAAATTTTTTAATGTAAACAATTAAGGGGGGTCCCCATACAAGAAATGTGTTTTTTCTGTGGTTCGGAAACCTCGGTGCGCGAGTCCGATTCGCACTTGGCCGGCTTTTATTAACAAGTATTTCATTGCAATGTTTTGTGACTATTCACATAAGACGAGATGGAAGTTAAATTTCTCCATAAAAAATCGTCTTTCGGCATTTATGTTTTCTAGCTTTTTTTTTTTTTATGTAATCCGGTATGTGTGGCTGAAACGGAGGGGCCAAAGCGCATGCTCCGACCAGCCAATATCACCTCCGAGAAGGTAGGTGCCATACCGGAGACTTCCCTGGATTGCTGTCTATACTGGACTAGAGGAGAACACAAACGAGGCTGCTATGCGGCCATCTTACATCCAGTACGGTGGTAGCAACCCAGTCGGCTACAATTTGAGCCTACCACCTAGTAAGGGGCAAGGGAAGGGACCTACAGTTTTACACCGGTTCCGAACGGTGAAGCAGCAGGTTCGGTCATTTTATAGTACTATTTGATGAAAATAGTTTCATCGAGATTTGGTGGACGGTTAACGTACGTCTTTATTAAATACAAATAAAATTACTAACTTGCATGCTTAAAACTAGTAGAACTGAACTGCATTAAATTGTAAACATTTAAAGTTAAATGACGTCATAAGAAAAAGGGGACTGGATTAGGTTATTGCACTCCATAGACCTAGACAGCGCTGTTGCCAAATCTCTCCGTACTCACTGTCCATAGAGTCTTTATTAAATTTTAAATTTTTGAATGAAAAAGAAAAAATAATACGATACGATTTGACTGATAAGGACTATTTTCTTCTAATAATGAGTACTTTCTATTCCTGAAGTTTCTCAAGCCTATCCTGAAACACCCTGTATATACAACATATTACAGTATAATATCTAAATGGTTCAGTCATAAAACGGGTTGAACAGTTTAAGTACCTTGGTCACGTACTGACTTCCGACCTGAAAGATGATGCTGATATTGAGAGGCAGCGGAGGGCATTATCCGTGGTTGGCAATATGGTGGCTAGGAGGTTTTGGCAAATGCCCTGAGGAGGTGAATATTACCCTTTTCAGGGCATATTGCCAAACCTTCTACACGTGCCAACTGTGGACGGCGTACACAAAAGGGGCGTATAATGGTGTAAGAGTCCAGTACGACAACATCTTCAGGCAGCTCATGCGGTTGCTGAGTGTAACTGCAGTGCATCGGGCATGTTTGCAGATGCAAGAGTGCAGGACTTTTACGCCATTATGCGCTCCAGGGTATCCGGATTCCGACAGAGACTCATGATGAGCTCGAACGAGATTCTCGCAGGACTTTCACAAAGCCTGTACGACGGAATGTTTGCCCACTGGGAAAAAATTATGACTACACCCAACGGGGTATGAAATGTTTGCTGTTTTTGTTATTGTGTATTATGTATGTATTGTGAAGTGTAGGGTTTTTGCCTGAATAAAGAATTTTATTATTATTATGTACATACATACATAGCGATAGCGTCACACGCGCCAGTTTCCAGCCAGGTCGCGTACAGTACAAATAGCTCACCTATACTCGGCAGGCGCTCCAGCACTGTATTGACGCACGTGTCGATATCCCTGAGTATCTCGCGGGGCTCCTGCTCGGACCAGCCCTCCTGCGGTACGCTCTGCACCTTGTCCAGCTGGTGCGAGCACAGCTCCTTCGTCCGCTCCGCCTCGTTACGCAACATATCACATGGCGAGTTTCCAGCCAGGTCGCGTACAGTACAAATCGCTCACCTATACTCGGCAGGCGCTCGAGCACTGTATTAACGCACGTGTCGATATCCCTGAGTATCTCGCGGGGCTCCTGCTCGGACCAGCCCTCCTGCGGGGCGCTCTGCACCTTGTCCAGCTGGTGCGAGCACAGCTCCTCCGTCCTCTCCGCCTCGTTACGCACCATATCACATGGCGAGTTTCCAGCCAGGTCGCGTACAGTACAAATCGCTCACCTATACTCGGCAGGCGCTCCAGCACGGTATTGACGCACGTGTCGATATCCCTGAGTATCTCGCGGGGCTCCTGCTCGGACCAGCCCTCCTGCGGGGCGCTCTGCACCTTGTCCAGCTGGTGCGAGCACAGCTCCTCCGTCCTCTCCGCCTCGTACACCTGCAGTCGGAACACGGGATCTATTGTATTTTATTATTTTTAATTATATAAGGTCTTTCAAAATTAGTTAATAGTACGCTAAAGGGGGGGTTCTGTATCATATATGGAGTAAAAGCTGTATACAATTTTTTGCACCTTGGGCTTTTTTTTATGTAAAATATTTTTTATGTATTTAAATAAAAAAATAGGTGGTTGATTTTTATAGCCTAATCGATTCAGTTTCATAACAGTAATAAAAAAGTCTTCATTACCATTATGATGAATTTTTATATATTAATATTATTTATAAAATACACAATTAATACAGATATTTCGACTGTGTTGTCGTCATCAGTGAAAAATATAAAATATTATGTATGGTGTTGATATTTATGACATAATATTTTATATTTTTCACTGATGACGACAACACAGTCGAAATATCTGTATTAATTGTGTATTTTATAAATAATATTAATATATAAAAATTCATCAAACAAACATTTTGTAAATAAAAATAATTTATTGTCAATTACCATTATGATGTAACACGTGTAAGTTAGTAAAAAAAAATAAAAATTCTTTCGATTCCATACTAATAAAACTAAAAATTGTGGTTTTTCACAATTTCTGAAAGAATGTGTTGGAAGACTTTTTTGTTCCTGGCATGAAACTGAAACGATTAAGAATTTTTTTTTTACATTTTACATAAAAAAAAAAATTTTGTATTATCCTAACCATAGCCATATATCAAGTGATTTAACTATAATTTATATGCTTATAGTTAGGTAAAGATTCAAGGTAAAATGTGAATACATTATTGTGATGAAATCTTCTAAATTCTCTGGAAAATAAGTGGGCGAAAAGTGGTAAAAACGTTCGAAAATGCGCGGACGCAGCGCAAGCCGTGTTCGGCCGCGCGCTGCCATAGAAAAATGTATGAAACGCTCACGCACGCACGGCAACGGCCCAAAATTCAGAAAGTTCAAAGATAGTTCAGTGAAAAACAAATTATTTATTTAGATGTTTCTTAATCTTATTTAGATAATACTTAATATTATTGCTCAACTGAGCATTTTTCGTAATAGATATATTTGTAACAAATGAAATGAAAGCTCTGTAAAATCAAAATCAAAAATCTTTATTGTTTTTTTTTGCAGCTGTTTTACAGTTTCTTCCATTACGGGTTTTTAGAATATGCAAAATGCCTGAATGGGCGTACAATACAGCCTTCACATGCATAGAGCCATGCAAGGCTGGCTTTACAAATACAAATTTTACAATTTATCCATAAAAATAAAAAATAACTAAAAATAAAAATATGCTCGCTTTCATAAATGTTTTCACTGCTGCCGTGCCGTGCTGACGTTACCGTTGCCGTGTCGTACCGTTATCGTCCAGTGCGTAAGCAGGGGGGCGTCCATAAATTATGTGAGACGTATTTGGCGAATTTTCGACCCCCTGCCCCCCTTGGTGAGATATAGTGAGATATGGCGAGATCCCCCCCCCCCCCCCCCCCATATCTCACGTGAGATTTTCTCTAGTAATGTAAATTCATATACATTGTTAGACACTTTTCTCAAATTAAAACAGTATTTTTTTATAAACAAGATTTACAGTAATAAAATAGGTACCCCATTTTCAACTAATTTACTGTATTTGAAATGAATAAAAAGAAATTATGTCAAATTTGTCAAGCTCCCTCCCCCCTCACTCTCTCCCACGTGAGATGACTTGAGATTGAAACTGAGATTCGGCCTGACCCCTCCCCTCCCTAAACGCCTCACGTAATTTATGGACCCCCAGCTGTCGACTGAAGGCCGAGTTGGCTTGGCCTAATCTGTGTAATTATCTAGATTTTCTCTAACTTTCCTACAACTTTATATACGTTTTATTTGTGTAGATTATATTAATGAGCAAGTTTAAACAATTTTATCTGAGCAGAAATGTTTGAACAAGGTTATGTTTATGATTTTATAGTATTGACAAGGATTTATTTTATTTTATTTTATTTTATTCAGTAATCATCAAAAGCAATCAAAGATTATCTTTGTTGTTTTAATTTGAAATTCCGGGTCGCCTGTCCATGGACAGTTTTTATTATTGACTTATTTTTTAGGTTTAGTTTTAATTTTTTTAGTTAGTTTAATATAATACGAGTAGGTTTAATTAACAGGTCCATGTGTATTCTAAAAACGTTCTCTAGCGAAATTTTCAGCTTCTTTTTATATTTGAAATTTATTTCGTTTTATATATACATTTTTTTATTGAAAGCGCGGTTATTGTGGCGCCGAGTCACCCATGTGTCTAACGACGCCCATGGACATTCGGACGTATGCTGGGGTCGCGAATGCCTGAGGTCAAGGTCACCCATAAGGGAGAGTATCCACCCCACATGGTTAATATAAAAATATATTAGTTTTATTAATATCGTGAGTGGAGAATTGGAAATACCCTCCCATTTTACATTTTACGTGACTACCTATTACTTTAGAAGATCATGTACATTTTAGTCACAATTAATAAAGAAAACCCCTCGGAAAACCCAAAATGTAGGTCGATTATTGAGACATAACATAACTGATAGTAATCAGTACTTCGGAGCTAAAATTTGTGTCAACCCGAGACGACGTGACAATCTCATAAGGAAAACGACAAGAAATTATGTTTCACGACCGAAGCGAAGCACTGACATTTATATCAAGTCAAATAAAAAACAATTAGATATACGTTTTTATTCTTATTTATATGACAACTAGTATGAAATGGCGTATTAATTTTACATATTTACAAAGACTTAAATACAACTTGACACAGTAAAACTAATTAAATAAAATTAACCTAATAAAATAAATAATAAAAACTAAATAATTACATTCTTATTGTAAGTAAAAAACAATTACTTTACGCTTATTAAAAAGAAATGTCATATTAAAAATCGGGGCGGGTTTCCAAAACGTACACGTCGTAAAAAATTAATAAAAAATACAGGAGCATAAAGGACCACAAATCACTGCTGTTATAAAAGACTTAGCCTGCGGAAATCAAAACTGGGGCCAAAAATAAAAATATAAAATTTCACGAAAAAATTTCATACAAAATGGCGACTTTCTTTCAATAGCGACTTAGGATTGCCTCTTCTCCGGCGCTGCGGCAAGTGCAGCCCCGCCGTCCTTGCGTAACACAGTGCAGGCACCCATGCTCGCCTCCGCAGCTTCGGCTTTTTGGTCGCCTTCGGCGACCAGCCTCAGCCGCTCCGACTCACACGGGTACCTGCGCTTTGTTACGGCGCACGCTTTTTGTACCGTGTGGGGCCGGTACTTTAAAAGAATAGCCCCACTGCATCTCTCCCCATGTATGTCGTAAAAGGCGACTAAGGGATTTGACTCCCTTCTTATATTACTAGGTGGTAGGGTTTAACCCGCCCGGGTTGGTACCACCGCACTGAATGAAAGGTCGGTCGAAACGGCTATGTAAATAGTTTGTGTTTTCCGTCCAGTTCAGTGTAGCCGGCACGACCGAAGGGAAGCACTGACGTGGCACCAAGTTCACCCGGTGTTATGGGCTGACATCACGGATGTTGTAGGTGATGTAGCCAACCGTGTCAGTTTGCATAAAAAAAAAAAAAACGAACACTCTAGGGAATGCCACACTAACAGGTTAGGGCTCGTACCCATACTATAGAGCGTTCCAACTAAAAGTTCCCTTCGCCGTTATGTTGGCTACACTGTCAGTGTCACTGTCGGTGCTTAAATTCGTGCTGCCAGATTGTGAAGATTATATTACCTAATAATGTAATCGGTATTTACCGTACAAAAAATACGGTAAATACTGATAATTACGGGTAAATCTGTACACATGGCAACTCTCAACGCTGTTTTGACAGATAGACAGTGGCGCCAACATAACGGCGAAGGGAACTTTTAGTTGGAACGCTCTCTACGTGACGATTTAGGGGGGTTTACCACTGACCGTGGTATTCGCTGGGTAGTCGCTGGGGAGCGATCGCAGTGGTAGACTTCGGTCTACCCAAGGTGTCGGGCCCGGCCACCAGGATCCATAGACCCGTATTAGCGACCTTTGTACGGGGTCGCAGAGGCGTTCAGTCGTCCAAGGTGTCGGAGTTGGGTACTAGTATCCGTGACGTTTCCCTATGCAGACCACACGGTGGCTAACCTTAAAACTAGCAGTTGGCTACCCTATCCCGCAACTGGGCGTTGTAACGGGCGTCACTGTTAGAAATAATGTGTGGTAGAGAACTTGTTCTCGACGATTACTCATTAAACGTTGCTAGTCTAACATGAGTACTAAGTTGGGGGTTTCGGCCTCCTCTTAGCTCACGCTGCTGACTCCACTCAGGTCGGTGGGTCAAATGAGATACATACCCTAAACGCTGGGTTGAGTACTGCAGGGTTCCGTTAAAAGCCCCAGAATCCTCAAAAAGTGGGTAAAATAGGTCACGTAGTATGGGTATCCAATTGTCAAAGTTTGTTAGTGGGAAGAACAGTAGTCAAGACTCTTACATAAACTTACGGTCAGTTAATGCATCCTCAACAGTGTAATAATAACTCGATACTAGATAGAACAATAATTACGCGATGTTGTCTTACTTACGACAAATCGGACAGTCCTCGTGCCGTCGTCTATGACGCCGACCAGTGGTCTGCGGCCGCCTCCGCCTCCGCCGCCGCCGACGCTGCCGTGCCGCACCGGCATCTCCCGGCCTGCAACGAGCATATCATCAACGTTAACATCGCCATTATCGTCACAGGTATCGTTAGAAACATCGGCATCGTCATCATTAGCATCATTAGCGTCAACAGCATCATCGTCGTAGGTTATTAACGTCATCAACATCATCGTCACAGGTTATTAACGTCATCAACATCATCGTCACAGGTTATTAGCGTCAACAATATTATCGTCACAGGTTATTAGCGTCAACAACACCATCGTCATGGGTTATTAGCGTCATCAACATCATCTTCATAGGTTACTAGCGTCAACAACATCATTGTCATAGGTTATTAGCGTCATCAGCATCATCGTCATCACCATTACGTTGATTTCAATGGGTAATACATAAATGAAATGAAATTAAAATAAAAACACTTATTTGAAATTTAATGAAAACATACCTTATTGTACACCATTGCATAAAAGTTCTTTACGAACTAAACTTTGGGATGTGGAAAATGCGTAGGGGCGGACAATGCAGTAATAAAGAATTTCAATATTTCACAATCAACTTGTACCGTGTGGGGCCGGTACTTTAAAAGAATAGCCCCACTGCATCTCTCCCCGTGTATGTCGTAAAAGGCGACTAAGGGATATGACTCCCTTCTTATATCACTAGATGGTAGGATTTAACACGCCCGGGTTGGTACCACCGCACTGAATGAAAGGTCGGTCGAAACGGCTATGTAAATAGTTTGTGTTTTCCGTCCAGTTCAGTGTAGCCGGCACGACCGAAGGGAAGCACTGACGTGGCACCAAGTTCACCCGGTGTTATGGGCTATCACGGATGTTGTAGGTGATGTAGCCAACCGTGTCAGTTTCCATAAAAAAATAAAATTAAAAAAAAAAACAGGCGGTACACTGGTAACCTGCGGTTCGCCTAGAATAACAATTTGAAAATTTGGCGGCGCGGCATGGCATTCGCAACCCCCGCCTACGACCGAATGTTCATGGGCGTCGTTGGGCATCTTATGGATGGATCAGCGCCACATGTCGCGCTTTCAATAACAAAAATATGTTGAATGAGGGACAATGACTTGAATGACGAATGGGGGACAATGACTTGAATACTGGGAATTTATAGGTTATCTGGAGTGTGCAACTGTTTTGTTTTCTTGAGATAAGTAATAATTTTTGCTACGTAGTAGCAACGAATTTTTATCACTAGGTTGACAAGAAGAAATCATTTGCAGTGATAAGTCATTTGCGCACCCTGTATTTCTTATTTCTTTTCGTGTACCGTTCATCCTTCAATTATTGTGTGGAATAAATAGTTTCTATTCTGTTCTATTCTATTCAACTACACACGACCATATACTCTGGAAAATTTTCATAAATCTTACGACCTCGAACTTTGAGTTCAAGATGGTTTATCCGAAACTAAACTTAAATTATGCCGTGTACAGACCAAGCGAACAAGCGAACACAAACAAGGCAATAAGCGAAAGCAAGTGAACGCATGTGAAAGAATTCGCTCGCGTTCGCTCACAAAAATGGTATTGTCTTACAATAACAATTACTTATAATAAGAGGCAAAAAAGGGTTGTGACGACGACGACGACGTAGACCTCTCTCGCCTTTCACTTCCGTCGAGAGCAAGAGAGGACTACAAGAGGTGAGAGGAGTCAGTCAAACTAAGCAATCTGGATATGTACCACCAACTGGGGGCATACGTCATCTAAACGGACGTGGACGTCCAAAACTGGAGTTGGTTTTCGATTGTCTGCGAGTTTCTGGAGGGAAGAGTATTTTTCGTAAGGTTTTATTGAGGTTATAATTTTATAGCAAAAACATGTCGTGAATTCGTGAATTTATATTTAAAAGGTGCGTGATTGGTGGGCTACGACGTCGTGTCGCCAGTACGGGGAGTATTCCCCGTTACTGCCCGCACTGGTGACAGGTGTTTTCCTAGAAATTAGACTCACTTCAACTATCTCCATCGCTCTCGCGCCAACGACCAATCTCACTCGTTCGTTAGCGTTCGTTCGCTATCGTTCGCTCGGTATGTACGCGACTTTACAGTTGTATGTAACATACATAATAAAATATCTAAACCTAACTTACGAGCATATTCCGAAAGATTTAAAGGTCAAAGCCTGTACATAACTTATATTATACAGACAGATTCCAGAGAGCAAAGTCCAAAGACCAGGCCAAGGTCAGAACAACTTGTGTGGCTGCTTTACTCAGATTATTAGTTATCTCGCGTATATGTGAATGAGACAGTCAGTATACATTACGTATAAGAGTCATTTTCACGAACTTTGTCCCATAACGAAACACTGCAACGAAACTCTAAATATGTAACGAACATTTATTTATAAAGTAACATTCACATTGGCTTGCATTTTAATGGATAGGTAAATAAAAACACAAAATGTATTGAATAACCAAAATTTATTGGATCTTGTTGGTTTATCAGTTGAATTTTGAAAAAATATAAAAACCTACTTCAAAAATGTATGAAATAATAATTCTTTTCGGACAAAAGCAAGCAAAAAAATTATGGATGAAAGAAAACATGAGTGGATAAAATCTTTTTTGCTTTTGTGACGCTTTCAACTCCAGGGTACTGAAAGAAATATTATTTCATACATATTTGAAGTCAGTTTTTATATTTTTTATAAATAATGTTGTGTGGAGAAAATTCCAATGTGTATGGAGCTTCATACTACAAAGATTTCGTTACGTAACGAAATATAACGAAATAGTAACGAAACGTAACGAAATTTTTTGCAAAAATTATCCTAAAAATTTCTTCCCTGACAACAATAGAATCAAAACATTACAAAAGCACTAGATAAACGTAAGATCTATGACATATAAAATCGGGATCAATATTCTAGAACTTTACGGGAAAAGGTCGTGTTTTAGTCCAGCGTAACGAATTTTTTTCACTTTTTGCAACGACATTCTCACCTGAACTGCTCTCACTGCTTCCAAAGACGTCATTGCAGTTTTTTCGTCCACCAATAAACAACGGGCCGGTGTTGCCAACCGTATGACTTAAAGCAGCGTTCAATATCTCGATAAATCACTACCCAAAAGCGTAACGAAACATTATGTAACGAAACTAAAAAAAAAGTGCGACATGCAAAAAAAAATTCATTTCGAAAAGAATCGAAGAGATATAGTCCTAATTGATAAAGAAATGTAAAATAGAACATTACTCTGATTGATTTAATATGAAAGTAAATTAATAGAATAATAGAAACTATTTTAAAAAAATGTCTAAACCTGCAAAGGTCGAGAGTGACATGACGATTTTTGTATGGAGAGCAAAATCAGGGCTTCGTTAATCGTACAATTGCCAAATAATTAAAAGAAGTAGAGCTTATACACTATCAATTCCCAATGAATAAAGATATTTTCTGTTAAATGACATTTGTGACCGTGTGGGGCCGGTACTTAAAAAGAATAGCCCCACTGCATCTCTCCCCGTGCATGTCGTAAGAGGCGACTAAGGGATAAGGACAAGATACTGCGCTAAAGGGCGACAGGCTAGCCACTTCTCACCTTGGCGCAGTCCTTCCACCTAGTCATGCAGCAGGTGGGTTCTTCGTGTCTTACTTGCTGCGTGATAGTTGTCTTGTCCGTATACTGTGCTAAACGTGGTGGTCGGTGTTGTGCTGTAATTTACCAGAGTCCTTATAGCACAACACCGATTACTCTGCTTACCCTGATTGTCGGGATACGGCGTGTGTTATGTATGTATGTATGTATGTATGATATTTAATGTTTATCAAATAAACAAGGAAATATAATTAATTTCTCAATTTAGAAATTGCGACAAAAAAAAATTCTCAAAAGTACAAAGTTGGTGAAAATGACTCATAAGGAAGATTCTGCGTAGTTAAGGCATATTTAAGGGCAAGTAGGCAAAACATCACTATCCTCACTATAGCCATATTTCAATAGATATAACTATAATTTATATGCTTATATAGTTAGGTAAAGATTCAAGGTATAATGTGTGATAAATAATTCGAATATAATCTTGTAAATTCTATGAAAAATAAGTGGGTGAAAAGTGGTAAAAACGTTCGAAAAGGCATTTGCTACCCTCCTCGTTACAAATACGTCCATACAAAAAACGCTCGCGCAAGACAACGGCCCAAAATTTTTAATGTTCAAAGATAGTTCAGTGAAAAATCATTTATTCTGTAAGCGTTTTAATTTATTTAGATGATTCAAGTCTTATTGACTCTAAGCTCAATGAAGCATTTTTCGTATTAGATGCATTTGTAAAAAATGGCGAGGGAAAAAGCAAAGGTATTTTTGAACGATTTTACCACTTTCCAACCACATAATTTTAAGGGAATTTATAAGATAAATTAAAAATAATGTATTCACATTATACCTTGAATCTTTACCTAACTATAGGCATATAAATTATAGTTAAATCACTTGAAATATGGGTATGGTTAGGGAAATACGAAGGGCTTTTGCCTAGTACCCCCTCTTAAAAATTCCAAAAAAGTTACACAAATAAGAAAGCGCGACATATGGCGGCGAGCTACCCATAAGGTGTCTAACAACGCCCATGGGCATTCTGTCGTATGCGGGGGTTGCGAAGAATACCGTGTGCTCATTCACGCACCTCTTGAAAGACCCGAGACTTTACTAGGGGATATAAGGGTGGGGAGAGCGTTACAGAGTTTACCGGTTCTGAAGAGGAAAGATATCATGATATACCCAGATAATGATATTATTATCGATGTAGAGATTGAGGTAGGTATCTAACTGATATCGTTCAGTGGCATTGCACGAATGTAGGTATGTATGTACGTATATGGGATATAAGAAACCGGTATAATACCACTTGAGCAAATATTTTTCCTCGCGGGCTACGTCGTCGTGCATATGGGTGTGTCGCTTGCTTAGTTGGTTGGTGGCAGACCAAATTAATCATCGCAAAATATCCAAAAGAAAAATGTCATACATTGTAAACAAATGTCCCCCCCAAGTACAGCCTCGGGTCCTTCAAGAGGGGCGATGAATGGGCATCTGTCAGGCCGGCATGGCATTCGCAACCCCCGCATATAACCGAATGTTCTCGGGTGTCGTTAGACATGTTATGGGTGGCTCGGTGTCGTGGCGCTTTCAAAAATTTTTTTGTATTGCTTCCGAACTAGGTGGCTGTGCCCGAGGTCGAAGCCTCAGGTGCTGACAATTTCACCCCCGAGGAGGTGCCAGTCCGGCTTGGAGGTGGACTAATGTCGCTTGGGGAAGGCTATTAACCCGCGATTTAAAGATCCGTGGATTGTAGGAGTGGGGAAAGATATTCCCTGGAAGCCAGTTCCACACCTTTGCGGTGCGGCACAAGAACGATTTAGAGAATCGTGCAGTTCGAAGAACTCTTCTTGTCGACTACAAAGGGGTGTTCCGCGAAAGTATGGTGGGTTTGGCGAAGGCGAACAGGAGGAGGAGGGGTAAGGGAAGCAAGTTCGTCAGAGCAGCGGCTATAGTAGTACCGCCAAAACAGGCTCAATGGCCCAACAATACGTCTGTGCTTTAGCTTTATTATTACATTATAGTATTAGGTAGGCAGTAAATGAGTGCTCAAATAAGGGGTGTAGCCGGAAAGCTCGAAAGCAGAAGGTTTGACTTCGGAATTTTGTTCTGACTAGTTAGGAGGTAAACATACTAAAAGTCCCCACCATTGGAGGCTCGCCCTAGGGGGGGGGGGGGGGGGGGGGGGCACAAAGAAGGTCCCATTTTTCGGTTTTTCGCTTATATCACGAAAACGGTGCATCATAGAAAAAATTGATCAATTACGTAATAAGAGGTGGTAAAATTCTCTACAACTTTGATATTATACACTTTTTACCAATTCTCAATCGTTGCCGAGATATAAGGTCCGAAAAAAGGCCGATTTTAGAGTTAAAGTAATGCATGACAAAAAACGTGAGGTAAAAACTAATTTTTGAAAAAGACCTTCTTTGTGCCCCCATAGGGCGCACCCCCCAGTGGTGGGGACTTTTAGTATGTTTACCTCCGAACTAGTCAGAACAAAGTTCCGAAGTTAAACTTTCTGCTTTCGAGCTTTCCGGCTACAATCATTCGTTTCCTGGCCTATATAGTGCATATTTCTTTTTTTTTATGGAAGCTGACACGGTGGGCTACATCACCTACAACATCCGTCATGTCAGCCCATAAAACCGGGTGAACTAGTTGCCATGTCAGTGCGGTTTTTTTACGTATGCCGCGGCACACCGGTTGAAAACCCCTGGTATAACGTCTCAAGTCTAGCGTATACCTATCACATTCTGCGTGACTGTGCGAGAAGAGACGGAAACAAGGTTTGTGTCGCAACGAATGACGGAATATGCGGCCATCACGACTGACTCGTGGCGGCCATGGATGGGCGTACCTACGTAGACGTCAGTAAACTAGATACTTCCTAGGCGACCGCAAAGGCCTATCGGTAGGGTTGCCATACGTCCCCTATTTACGGAATTTGTCCCCTTTTCCAGCCATATGTCCCCTTGTCCCCTACACATGCCAATTTGTCCCCTATTTTAAAACATTTGCAAAAAGACTTATTTTTCAAGGTGCTTGTTCGGTGCGTCATTCATTCATTATCCCTGGTAAGGGATAGTTGTGGGTTGCGTTGCGATAGCAGGATGTCCGCCTCGGTGGTGCCTACGGATTTATTAGCAATTCTTCAGTGCTATGTGAACTTTAAAATGACGTGCGCTAAGCGCTTAGTTTTATAAATAAGTGAAAAATGAAAAAGACTTCAACGACCGAAAAGTATGACTGGTACAAACAATTACATTTAATTCCTTTTGAGTTTAACGTGTCATTCTTGTTCTAGAAATAGCTATATTTTTTTTATGTTTTTAATTTGTTCTTTTATATCTGTTTTTTATTTTGTCGACCAAAACTGTAACTTACTAGTTACTCGGAACAAAAAAAGCGGCCAACCTCTAGGTTTGTCCCCTATTGCCTCCGTGAATTTATGGCAACCCTACTATCGGGCTAGCGGGCAAATTATTTAGAATGTGAACCGTGTGTAGTATGGTTTCCGGAACAGCTTCTGTTTTTGAGAACCGGAAATTTCGTTACTTTTTCTTAAAGTAACCGGTACCTACCGGTACTTTCGGTATTTTCGGTTCTTGGTAGTTTTTGTTATATAAAACAAGTGTTTATGCTTCAAAAGTGAACCACAATGAAATATTTAAGTAGTTTTTATTGAAAATTCTAAGCCATTCCAAAAAATTACATTAGGATCAAACAGAACTTAAAATAGAATAGAATAGAAAAACTATTTAAAAAAATATAAAAACCGCCTTCAAAAATGTATGAAATAACAAAATAAAAATCGAACTCTAGAGTTGAAGGCGGTCTATTATTTTTGCTTGCTTTAGCACCACCGCCTTCAACTCTAGGGTTCGATTTTTATTTTGTTATTTCATACATTTTTGAAGGCGGTTTTTATATTTTTTTAAATAGTTTTTTATTTCACAGTTTTTTTTTTGTAATTTTTATTTGCTATTAATGTACTCGGCGGAATCGCGAGGCCGAAGGCCGAGCCGAGAAAAAAAATGGGACCACCTTGGAGCTAGACTGAACCGAAAACAACGAACACAAAAAGAATCATCGAAATCGGTTCACAATTGGGGAAGATATTGCTGAACATACATAAAAAAAAATACATACAGCCGAACATAGAACCTCCTCCTTTTTTGAAGTCGGTTAAAAATAGAAGAAACATGTCTATGAGAAGACTGAGTGATTAAAAGAAAACAAACAAAATTAAACCTTTTTATCAAAAAATAAATGAACATAATATCACCTTCTGAGTATTCAAGAAATATGATGATGATCTAGACTTTTATCACTCAAACGGGATCTTATTTTGTTCCATAGCAAACCAGGCGAAGAGAAAACTCTTTCCAGTTCAAGCCCACGAGCTCCTCTATTTTCAAAGACAGCCATTTCAATCCTTACAGTCGTAAAGAGATCTACATTTTCTTGGACAGATGATTTAATGCGTTTTTCACTAACAGCGTTTGCGATCTCGGCATTTAACCTAAACGGTTAAACGTAACATTTAACATTTCACCGCCTTTCGTCAAAGCAATGTTTTGTGCTTCAAGTACATTAGTAGAGTCACGTTTATGTTCTCGCGTCTGTTCAGCTTGTGAGGTTGGTAGGGGTAGGGGTAGGGGAACAATAATTTTGGTTTTGTTGTTATTCAAAACCATCATAGTTTATTTATTTTTCCTTCTATATATATATCTAGATATGATATAGCCAATAGCTGTGTTTCCTACCTACAAATGTTATATCAAACAATAATAGTTTTGCAGCTCACAGATAAACACAATTCGCCAGACAGTCTAATCAACGTCTTATCGCGTCGCCGTACCTACCTATCTGGATTACCTACTTATTTATTCGGATTAGAACCACTGTATGTATCTTTTATCTGACAACTTGTCGCACTGAGTTTTCCCCTCGGTTTTCCCTAAGGCGTGTAGGTTATATTTTCATTTATTCATTAGAATGAACTCTTTTGACAACTTTGCATTTATATACAATTCAACAACTATATCCAATGCCGACTTGCCCAGTCGGCAATCGGCATTGGGCCTACCTGTTTTTTTTTTAGGTTTCCGTACCACGTACGGAAGCCTATTACTAAGCCTGCAAGGTCTGTCTGTCTATCCGTCCGTCTCCGTTCGATGGCTGTATCTTTGGAACCGGAATAGCTAGCCGGTTGAAATGCTCACATAATATGTGTTATTTTGGCGGATATAACAAACAATAAAAACATGGTTTTTGTGGTGTGGAAACCTCGGTGCGCGAGTCCGACTCGCACTTGACCGGTTTTTATTATTATTTTTGTATGTGAACTTATAGTGTAGATATAACTATGAAAACAAAATAAAAATAACATAACATGTCACAAATCAAAAGTTTACATTACATAACTTAAAAATAACATCAAAAGTACCAAAACACGCCCACAAAAAATAAACAGCGATAGAAAATATGGAAAAATTTACTGGCAATTATTTTTATAATTTTTTTTTTATTTAAACTGACACAGTTGTATACATCACCTACTACACCCGTGATGTCAGCCCATAACACCTTGTTGAACTAGGTGCAACGTCAGTATTTCGTTTCGGCCGTGCCGTCTACAGTGAACTGGATGGAATAAAACAAGCGAGGTTTTAAGTAACTAATAAATAACTATGTATTATTCTATTATTGCGTTTGGCGAAAACCGCGATCAAATTTTTTTTTTACGTGATGACGTCACGCCTTATAAATTGTTGAACACCGGCTGCACACACGAAAAAGTGTCACGTTCCATCTGAGCCTGTGTGTGCAAGCGAGAGCGCGTAACAAGCGATAGAGAGGCACAATCGGTATAGTCAAAGTTACCATGGAAACGTCTTAAGAAGTAAAGCTGTCAAGATCAGACAACAGAAGTTTATTGATGGCCAGTCACAAGATGATTAATCTTTCTACTGGAAATATAATTACTGATCTTTGCTCTATGTACTACGATTATTCCACGTCATCACGTAAAACTATCGTCCGTAAACCGACTTTACAGACAACCAATTTTTTTTTTTATGGAAACTGGCACGGTTGTCTACCTCACCTACTAACTCCGTGATGTCAGCCCATAACACCGGGTGAACTAGGTGCCATGTCAGTGCTTCCCTTCATTTCATTTTATTACATTGAACCATTCTCCAGTTATAAACTATCATACTCACACAGGTACATTGACAAAATGACAAGATTTTCTTTTGATTCGATTATCATTCGACACGCTTCTTTGACGTAGTTAGATAAATAAAATATAATAATAAAAAATCACTCACTTTTCTCACTTCCTCAATAAAAACAAACCGCCAAATGCAAAACACCAGTGCGCACTTGAATCCAACACCAACAACGCATGAATAAAAAAAAACAGTTTTTAAATTCAAACAATGGAACGCGCGGACGTTACTTACGCGCCAAGAGCAGCGGCGAGTATGCGGGGGCCTGGCCCGGCGCACGCCCATTTTACGCGTTTCTTATCATATCGAAATGTGTGACGCAAACCGTCCCACGCGAGCAGACATCCGCTTCATCGCTTGAAAAATATCTAGACATTGTTATTTTTTACGTGTATTTTCGTACAGATGTCAATGTTAATGCTAATACATCTGAAAAACACACTTTATTGCATTTTTAGGATTCCGTACACCGTACGGAAGCCTATTACTAAGCATACAGCATCTGTCTGTCCGTCCGTCCGATGGCTGGATGGACGGACGGACAGACGGCGTAGGCTTAATAATAGGGTCATTACTAAGTAGGGTATCAGTATCACTGATATATTTTTTTATTTTTTTTATAGAAAGCGCGGTATGTGGCGCCGAGCCACCCATAAGGAGTCTAACGACGCCCATGGACATGCGGTCGTATGCGGGGGTCGCGAATGTCATGCCGGCCTGACAGGTGCCTATTCACGCCCCTCTTGAAGGACTCGAGACTGTAGTTGGGGGGAAATATATGGGCAGGGAGAGCGTTCCAGAGTTTACCGGTTCTGTAGAGGACGGCGCGGCGGGGTCGCGTTAAACAGCTCCTCCGAGTATTCCCCATGGAATAAGCGATACTTAAAAAAGTATCATCCAACTAAAATGTAAGTTCACCGCGTGTAGTCCGAAATAAAAATTTAATTGCATTTAATACGTTTAACATTTTGAGTGTAATATTAGTAGTGATGGAAGCGCTTACAAACTTTTATTCCAAGTCTAGACATTTGACTATCACGCGCGCGACACACACGAAAGAAAATGCTAATCGCACTGAAGGTTACATTGAACCTCGTCGCGTCGAATTAATTAAGTTTAAAGTTATTTTTTATCCGTGATTTCCTAATTCTTTGAATTTTTTTATAGAATTAATTAGAGAAAGAAATATAAAACAAACAAAACTGACGGGTGTATTGCCTACCGCCTAGAAAGAGACAAGTGAAGGGACTACAGTTTTACACCGGTTCCGAATGGTGAAGCAGCAGGTGTATGCCATGCACGTAAATTTTTCTGAAAAAGCAACTGAACTTAGATTAAAATTTTATGTTGAACTAGCTATTGCCCGCGGCTTCGCTCGCGGTAAACTCAAATACTGCAATAATCCTATGCTGCAACGCAACGCAACAAAACTGCTAACGCCATCTATTACTACCACTCGACACTAAATTCCATTTGTACTATACTTTCTTTCTTTGATACCAAAGCTTTTAGCACATAGTGCATAATTATTGCCTATCTATAGTGAGCCTCAAGAACTACTCTATGATTGGTGCATACAAACCGCATCAAAATCCGTCTAGTAGTTCCGGAGTTTACCTCAAACATACATACATACATACAGTCAGATGTTTCCTTTCATAAGAGAATAGAGATAGAGAAGGGACAGAGATAGAGAGTAGAGATTAGAGATAGAGAAGATAGAGTTAGAGTTTGACTCAGAATTTTGCATTGCCGTTTGTATCAAAGATTTTTTTTTTAATTTTCTTTAGTTTTTTTTTTATCTGGCCTTTTATCACGTTTCTGTTCCAAAAAAGTCATTCTACTCTGCTTCGCCTGCGCTGCGCGCTCAGTGTGATCTGCGCGTGGTCTCAAGATAACTCTGTGACCGGTCCACTTGTTTTAATTGTCCGGTCAGCTCTTATGTAAATAAACTGCAGTTTCACACATACACACACATTCATTGTATTGTTACGATGCAAATATAAAACACAAGGCGCTTCGTTTTAAAAAATATTTATGCACGCGTTTGTGATTTTTGGTGTCATGGTGTCAGGCGGAGCTCAGACGAAGAAGGAAGGCTAACAAGGAAGTTCTTTTATTTCATTTATTTACTAGCTTTTGCCCGCGGCTTCGCTCGCGTGAAATTCGTATTTAAAAAGAAGAAGGTAAGTAAGCCCGCTACCGTACCTTTATTTCGGCGCGCGGAACAATTCGGTTTGTATGAGAGCCACATCTTAGCGTAACCGGAACTGAATTTTATTTAGCCTATCCTGTTTCGCGTATAGTTTAAATTGCTTGTAGTAAGTTTCATCGAATTCGGACGATCGTTTTAAGAGTTATGGAGGAGCATCCATACATACAGAAAATATTTCTAAAAATCGTCAATTTAGTTTTAGTATCATACATAGAGTCTACAAACTCAATACCTCATAAAACAAAGTAACTTACACCATTACCAACCCTTACAGATTTATTATTTTAGTATTGATTCCGGAAATACAAACAGTTACATACATGTAGTAAATACTTATAAAGAGAGTAAATAATTTTAAACAATTAAGTATATAACCAGGCCCGAACGATAAAAAGACGAACTATAATTAGCTTGATTTTTTGTAATCTGGTATGGGTGGCTGAGTCAGAGGGGCCCGGAGCACGTGATGCTCTGACCAGCCAATATCGTTCCTTCCACACTGCACTACCAAGCTGCACTACCGGTAGTGCTGTTTGGAATGTTTTGTCCCATCTGCACTACTGCCAGTACTACTGCACTACCAGCTGCGAAACCGGTAGTGTCGTTTGGAAGTATTTCTTTCCTTTTTCACTACTGAGTGCACAATGGAATTTTAAAGAGCCTTACTTTTTCATTCCCATCTGCACTACCAAACCTTACCTACCCTACCATAGTTTCAAAATTTCGGAGACCCCCACTTTTATGGATGTAACATCCGTCATTTTTATTTTATTCGTATAAAAAGCCTATGTCACTCGGCTCGGACCATAATAACTATTCGATTGGCACTTCACTCATCGAAATCGGCTCAGTAGTTTAGGTGCTACTTAAAAATTCCATTTTGCACCACTACTCAGTAGTGCAAAAGGGAAGAAATAATTCCAAACGACACTACCGGTTTCGCAACTGGTGTGCAGTTGGGACAAAAAATTCCAAACAGCACTACCCCGGTAGTGCAGCTTGGTAGTGCAGTGTGGAAGGAACGGCCAATATCACCTCCGACCGAGAAGAAGCCACACTGAAGACTTCCCCCTGGATTGCTGGCTATACTGGACTAGAGGAGAGCACAGCCGTGGCTGCTATGCGGTCATATCCATCTTTCGTCCAGTACGGTGGTACCAACCCCACCTAGTAATGAGCAAGGGAAGGTACCTACAGTTTTACACCGGTTCCGAACGATGAAGCAGCAGGTGTAGGTGTGAACATTTCATGAGTCAGAAGTTCTGCTGATCGGATCAGAAGAGCTGAAGATCAGTCCGGATTGATACCACCGCACTGAAAGAAACGTCGGTCGAAACGGCTATGTAAATAGTTCGTGTTTTCCGTCCAGTTCAGTGTAGCCGACATGAAAATGAAAGGATGCACTGACATGGCACCTAGTTCGCCCTTTGTTATGGGCTGACATCACGGACGTTGTAGGTGATGTAGCCAACTGTGTCAGTTTCCATAAAAAAAAACATAACACACATATATTGTGTGATGGTACGGAACCCTCCGTGCGCGAGTAAAACTCGCACTTGACCCGATTTTTTATAATATTTCGTTGGAACTTAATTTGTTTACTTGAACTCTAGCGAAACCCTATATAAATCGATTTGTCACTTGCATTCGTTATCAGGACACACCCTTCATGAACTTCTATAAATAGCTTCCAATCAAATCGGTCCGCGCTTCCGATAGTAAACAGTTTTAAAGGAAAAATCCATTGAAAAAAAACAACGACGACACCGCGACAGCTGATAAACTCTGGAGAATTTCCGATCTAAAATAGTGCTATCCAACGCGCATGCGCTCCTCATTCGTTAAGAATAATAATAAAAAGTAATGTAAATATTATCGTTAATGTCATCTCGGTCACTCTCAGATGACGTGTCACATTCTTCATAATAACCCAAAGGTTGGCTGGGGGAGAACGCCTACGGTGTTAAGCTGTACCTTTTGCAAAAAACATTTCAAGTGCAATAAATATATTTTGATTTGATTTGATTTGATTCTTTTTTAGGTTTCCGTATCCCGTACGGAAGCCTATTACTAAGCCTCCGCCGTCCGTCCGTCCGTCCGTCTGTCCGAGGGCTGTATCTCTTGAACCGTAATAGGTAGGTAGCCGGTTGAAACTTTCACAGAATATGTGTTACTATGGCGGATGAAACAAAAAATAAGAAAAATAAGAAAAAGTTAAAAATTAAGGAGGGCCCCCATACAAGAAACGTTTCATTAAAATGGATTAGTCACACTATTGAATAACAGATGGCGCCACAAGCTTTTATACATTGCATTGTTATAGCCGCTAAATTGCCAACGACCTCATTGAGGTGCTGTCATTTTCCCACTATAAATTTGCTATCGACCTCATTGAGGCTTCTCTCCGATCGTCCTACATACATATCTTCGAAATTAAAATTCGAAGACCATGCCACCTGAGCGGATAGGCGGATATTATTGATAGCGGATAGATACGGAAACCTCCGCGCGCGAGTAAAACTCGCACTTGACAGATTTTTTAGGTTTCGGTACCGTACGCGTACGAAATCCTATTATATTAGGATTCCGTACCGTACGGTTGGGTACGGAAGTATTATTATTATTTCATTAATTTATTTACACATTTTTTTTATTAATATTTACTTAATAATATTTACAAACAACTTGAAATCTCAAAATTCATATAAAAATAAACGGAGTTTCCACCACCGGGGGGCATATTTCCAAAGTCTATAGGGTGAGTTGCTCTGATTGGTCGATGCCAGTTTGGCGGGAAATTTAAATTTCGGAATAATTTAACCCTAACCTAATGTTGAGGGGGCGCATGTCGTTTTTGTTACGTTTGTATTTCCGAAAATAAAGTTTTCTTAGGTGTTTATAAAAAAAAAATCCATAACCTAATTTTAACACCCTAACATTGCTTAAAAAAAAACACATTTTGACAAAGGGGACACGAACCCATGGTCGAGATCGAAAAAATAAAAACCCTACACCGTACCACTGAGCCACCAAATCACATAAGAGACCTAACGAATATCGCATTCAGTAGGTTCGCTAGGAGTGCCGGAGGCGGAGCCAGACGAATTTTAAATTTCCCGCCAAACTGGTGTCGACCAATCAGAGCAACTCATCCTACATACTTTGGATATATGCCACCGGGGGATTATTATTTATTACTATGACTAAGGCTCACTTGCACCAACACGAATTTAAAGTTAAGTAGCGAGTTATGGATTTAAACGCGGTTCACACGTACAACGGGTGCTAGTTTAACGAGTTAAACTGGTTTATATATTAAATTTGTGTTGGTGCAAGTGGGCCTAAGTATTGTATTGTATTGTTGTATATTGTTTATTAAGCATTCATTAGACAGCATGACTGTACTCGAATTTGTCACAATTTGTTCTATCCGATTCGATTACACCCACGAAGAAGAACCGGTAAGAAACTTCGCAGGCCTTTTTTTTCATAGTCATTTTTACAAGCATTTAGTGACTATCCACATAATAACACCGCCTACAGTCTAAGCCTTTTTTTTTATGGAAACTGACACGCTTGCCTACATCGCACCGCCTACAACATCCGTGATGTCACCCCATAACACCTTGCCATGTCAGTGCGTCCCTTCGGTCGTGCCGGCTACACTGAACTGGACGGAAAATACGAACTATTTAAATAGCCGTTTCGACGCCTAAGTCGCGTCATCCTTCTGTTCGTCCGTATGTTCGACTACCTTTTAAGGTGTGTATCTTTTGAACCTTAATAAGGTAACAGGTTGAAATTTTTACAGAATATGTGTTATATAATATATTATACATAATGTAATAAATAATAATAAAAAAATATATAAATAAAGGACCCCCTTTATTTATATATTTTTTTACCATACAAGAAATGTGTTTTTTCAACGTTTTTTATGAAATCGGTCATAAGTGTCATTGTGAAATCGGCCTTAATGGAGCTTATAAAAGCTCCTTTGGTCGATGAGATGTTTTTTCGGGAGGACAAAGACACATCTAGTGCTATAGCTCAGTGGATGTTAGGAATTTGGGCGACACCGTGTTGTGGTACCAGAGCGCGGTCGATGGCTCATCTCATCTCGCCACTACACATATTTTGAAGTGAAAACTTCTTTAGCGGCGCTTGGCACTTTTTTTAGATGGGTAAAAAATGTTAAACTCGCGTCAGATCCGTAGCCTGATCGAAAAAGCGTAAGATTCGTTGAAATTATGGATGAAAGTTGATTTTTCTGAGAAATAAACTTTTTGATGTAAAATAATTATAATAGTTCTGTAGTGTTAAATTTTTTATGTAATATAAATTCTCATGATTGTCTACGATAGCGCAATAAATGAATATTGTATTTTACCACATAAATGATAGTACTTTTATACTGATAAATAAAACAATTCGTGCGAAATTATTCCCTAACCATTCCACAATATTCAAAAATGCACAACGTTGATGTTTAAGTTTTTCACTTCTGCCGGCACTCCCGGAGTGCAACCCGTCCGTTTTTTTTTATATCTATGGCGCTGACGATGTAATCTGAAAGGATCTAATCTATATTATGATATACGTAATCCTATTCAGTGTTCGGACAAGCTGTGTCGTGATCCCCCATGGGTGATTAACACCGCCCACAATGTGATTGTCTGTACGTAGTTACCTTACCACACCTAGGCAGGCCTCACGCACTCTATGTACTTGCGCGCGCTAACTACCTACCGCCCGACGGGCCGCCGGCGGTCTAATTCAGTGGAAATTCGTCAGCCGCGCGAAGTATACATAGACGCTCGCCCACGCAACTGCGCGCAGCTGCAAAGCAATAACCACTTTACACTCGATCGTTAAGGTACATTTTCGCACGCAGCGATTGGTGACGTGAACCAGTAGGCTATTAAAGCACGAAGGTAGGAACATTTTCTATGCAGTGATTTATCTGTTACGAAGTAACTATTAAGTAATCTGTGACGTAGGTCCTAGGCGCTATACATTTTTCGCAGATATAATTTGAAGGCTTGTAGACACAATTATTATTAAAATAAATAGCTTTTGGCCGCGGCTTCACTCGCGTGAAATTCGTATTTAAAATGGAAGAAAATAAGTAAGTAAGAAACAAAGAAGGCCGAGTTGTGTTGTTTATTCCGGCGCGAGGAACAATAATTCGGTTTGTATGAAAGCCAAATCTTAAAGTAACCGGAACTGAATTTTATTTAGCCTATCCTGTGTCTCGTATAGTTAAATGTACTTGTACTAAGTTTCATCGAATTCGGATGATCGCTTTAAGAGTTATGGAGGAACACACATCCATACATACATACAAAGAACAAACAGAAAATAGAAAATATATCTAAAAATCGTCAATATAGTTTTAGTATCATACATAGAGTCTGCAAAAGCAATATCTCATAAAACAAAGTAACTTACTCCATGACCCATGACATGACCATCGCCTACAGATGTATTATTTATTAGTATTGATTGACTGACTTTTGGCAGCGGCTTCACTCGTGTGAAATTCGTATTTAAAAAGAAGAACGTAAGTAATATGTAAATGTTCTAATGTACTTACATATTACTGTTGATTTTTTTTTTTCGTGGAGCTATAAAGCATTTTCTATCTATATCTATCTATTACTCTCAGGAATGAATATTACTTATACTAAATTATAGATTCATTTCATTACACTACATAAGTAGGTACACAGTGATGTAAATTGATACCCGCAAAGTATGCGCAAAGATGATGGATGAGAAAATGTGGAAAATGACCAAACGTGTATTTTTATCCGACAGCGAACGACAAGGAGGGTAATGTGGGTTTTTTATGTGTTTCGTATTCATGTTGTTGATAATGTATTTAGTTCACTTTATGAAAAAAAAATTTAAAGGGGCCAACTGAAAAACAGCGCTGTAGGGCGCTTTCCGAGGCGCTTTCCTACAGCAAAAAAGCTGAGTTGGTTCCTCTTTCTGCTTCAGATTTTTTTCTGTTATCGTTTTTAGGGTTCCGTAGTCAACAAGGGACCCTTATAGTTTCGCCATGTCCGTCCGTCTGTCTGTCTGTCCGTCTGTCTGTCCGCGGCTTAGCTCAGAGACCCTTAGTACTAGAAAGTTGTAAGTTGGTATGTGTATACATATTAATAACGCCGAAAAAGTGGTAAAATAAAAATTTTGAACAAATTTTTTTTTAGTGTACCTCCCCTACACGTAAAGTGGGGATAAATTTTTTTTTCACGTCTACCCCATCATCGTGTGGTGTGTCGTTGGATAGGTCTTTGGAAAATATGGCGGGTTAGTGAAGAGCATTTTTCGATTTAGGGATCCGTTTGCGAATTATTAAGCTTTTAAATGCTAATTTTTGTTAGAGTCAAGTGTCTCCACCCCTTGCCAGCGAAACGGTTGTTATTAGATATGTGAAAAAATTCACAGCAGTAGTATATATATCGAAATTAAAAGGAAAACTATCACAGCTAAGTAGGCTGTACGTACAGGTTGACGAGTAATAGTCGACCAACTTATAAAATGTACGGACGACAGCCATCATTTAACTGTTGAAGAACTTTTTCAAATTAACATTCATTTATTTCCCCTACAAAATTATACAAATAATCAAATAATTTATTTTGATACTGTTCCGCAACTACGGAGCCCTACACTGCGCGTGGCCCGACACGCACTTGGCCGGTTTTCTTGATTTTTTTTCGTTTTATATGTACACAAGCTGTGCCCGCGGCTCCGCCCGCTCTCATATTTCACTTCACTGCTAACCTCATAAGCTATTTAGCGTGATAGTAAGTAGCCTATAGTTGATGGGAAGAATCAAGCTAGCCGTAGAAGAAGTATTTTTCTTTATTAAAATCGGTTCAGTGGTTCTCGAGTTATAAGCGGACAGACAGACAGACAGAAAGCAGACGTTGGATTTTATTATAGGTAAGGAAGGAAGGATAGGAGAAATGAATATTTTCATTTCATTAATGTGGGAGGTAATATGTGTACCGTGACATTGATACATCTCTCACATTACCCTCCTTATTGTGTTTGGTTTGGTGTATTGTATGTTATGTTTGTATGTATGTATGTGAATGTTTGAGTTTATTATTCCTCTAAAACTAAAACTTAATTAATTAGCTTAATTAATTACTAATTTATTAATAATTAATAAATATTTATTTACTAATTGCTAGGCCAAGTGCTAGTCGGTTTCGCGCCACAGAGGGTTCCGTGGCACCACATAATTGGCGGGTTTTTATTATTTATTGTTTTAGTTTAGAGTTTGCACTACAATCACACCACGTTTGACGCGTATATGTACTACCGTTTTCACGATAGAGCCAAAACTAAACAAACACAAAAAACAGTTGAAAAAAAAAACGTATCCCTCCATTATTTATATGGTAAAATAAAACCCTTAATTGTTTTGTTTTTATTATATACCAGCTGTGCCCGCGGCTCCGCCCGCTCTCATATTTGACTTCTCTACTAACCTCATATCATAAGTTTCATAAGCCATTTAAAACGCGATGAAATCCTTACCTATAATAAAATCCAACGTCTGCTTTCTGTCTGAGTGTCTGAGTGTCTGAGTGTATGTCTGTCTGTCCGCTTATAACTCGAGAACCACTGAACCGATTTTAATAAAAAAAAAATCTACGGATAGCTTGATTCTTCCCATCAACTATAGGCTACTTACTATCACGCTAAATGGCTTATGAGGTTAGCAGTGAAGTGAAATATGAGAGCGGGCGGAGCCGCGGGCACAGCTTGTGTAACATATAATTGATGGAAAGAGCCAAGCTATCCGTAGAAGCAAACCGTATTAAAATCGGTTCAGTGGTTCTCCAGTTATAAGCGGACAGACAGACAGAAAGCAGACGTTGGATTTTATTAAAGGTAAGGATTGGGATATCCGCCATAATACCCGTAGCACATATTTTGTGAAAATTTTAACCGGCAGCCTAGACGGAGGTTACACGCTCAGTTTGGTATCAGTTCAGTCCATCAGTCTGGTTAAACTGACGTCAGACTGACCGTTTAATCTATTGACCGATGGACTGATGGACCAGACTGATGGATTTTTAAATATTTTGATAATTTTCGTCAGTCTAGCCAGAGTAGAAGGGAGGCAGACTGATAGTGCGAATACATTTTACGTCTGGCGTCAATCTGGCGCACAGAGCACGGAATACCCCCCGCGCGCGCCCCCTCCTACAGACGCCCTAAGCGGTAATATTTGAAACCCAATAACTGGACGCATCGTACGTGTGTGACACTAGCGCTTCGTATGTGTGTGTGTGTGTTAGTATCGACACTACACACAAAGAGGAGCAAGTTAGGCACACGCACAAAACAAATGCACACGCACAACACACATATGAAAGTCATAGGCCACGCACGCCTACAGGCTTCAACGCCGTTGTAAGGAAATCGCGCTCAGGGCGCCTCTAGTAGGGAGCGCGGGTGGGGGGCGTTCCGTGCTCTGTGGTCTGGCGTCAATCTGGTCGTGATCAAGGTCACGGACTGAACTGATGCCAGACTGAGCGTGTATACGGTCCAAAAGTCTTTAAAGGTAGGACAGACGGACGGACATTCAGAGTTAGCTTAAAAATAGGGTTGCGTGCGTAAACCTAAAAATAAAAATCCAAATTGCGGACACAACTTAGAATTTTTTTTTTAAACTTTTTTTGTAGTGGCGTCACATTGTCTAATCTAGAGTTTGAAAAGACGACGATGAAGGTAGCCGTAGATGTGGGTGTAGCCGGTAAGACCAAAGGGAAGCACTGATATGGCACCTAGTTCACCAAGGTGTTACGGGCTGACATCACGGATGTTGTAGGTGAAGTAGCCAACCGTGTAAGTTTCTATAAAAAAAAATTTATAAAAAAACCGGCCAAGTGCGAGTCGAGCTCGGGCACCGAAAATTCCTTATCGCCATGCCATGGTTAGCGCCACTCACGCCATCTATGGCGTGTTATGAAATGCTTCATATTAGTTAAATGTCATGATTAGTTAAAATGCTTCACACTCTATTCGGTAGACGGCGCGCGCGCATGCACTTTTTGGTTTCTTCTATGGGAACACCCGTGAATTTGTTACTTTTTCTTATTTTTATTATTTGTTGTTATATCGGCCATCATACATAAACATAACACATATTCTGTGAAAATTTCAACAGGCTATCTATTACGGTTACTATCATTTTATTTGATTTACGTTTTATTTATAGACGTCCAGAGATCGTCCTTGCGGTTACAAAATCCAGACGTCTACACCTGCACTCTTGCTAATACAGTGATCATGTATGCCAGACCGAGGCCCCATGGCTGTACCGTTCTTCCGAAAAAAATCCCATGGGAAATACACAGACTGTGACCTTTCCCCAGCCGATCCGAGCCACCACCCGTCCACCCGAAGGAACCCCCGAACGAAGTCGAGAGACGGGGGTGAAGCCTTCACTGCCACTGTGGTCCGCACCCTATCCAACCACAGCCTGTGCCCAGGGCCTCAGCGTTTTGTACTAGCCGCAGCTTTTGTTTTCACCAGCTATGTATATGCGTGGAAGTGCATGACCATCACCTAATGTGTACCGGGGATCCACCGGTCTTGAAGAACTTACAGCGTCTTTGACTCGTGAGCAGTCCAACCCACATACACATATAAGTGTGTGTTGCACCGACATACCGATCTACATACAGCCACAGCCCTTGGACAGACGGAAGAACAGCCAGACAGACAGACGGCGTAGGCTTTGTAATAGGGTCACGTAACGAATACGCAACCCTAAAAATAAAAAAAAGCGCTTTGGCCTCTCTGATTCAGCCACCCATACCGGAATAGATATAAACATAATATTGTGGATTACCAAAACGCAGAAGATTAAATACCGATAATTATACCTATTACGTGTTAAAATCAACTTAACTACAGCATAATGGACATAGGTGAAGCTAAATTACTTATGTCATTTAAAATAGATTGCCTGTAATGAAGCATACAGAACAATTATTATTAGAGATATAACAGAGTTATATTTCATACTAGCTTTTGCCCGCGGCTTCGCTCGCGTGAAATTCGTATTTAAAAAGAAAAAAGTAAGCCCGCCACCGTAGGTACCTTTATTTCGGCGCGCGGAACAATTCGATTTGTATGAGAGCCACGTTTTAGCGTAGGTAACCGGAACTGAATTTTATTTAGCCTATCCTGTGTCCCGTATAGCTAAATGGGCGTGTACTAAGTTTCATCGAATTCGGATGATCGGTTTAAGAGTTATGGAGGATATATACATACGTACAGAAAAGATTTCTAAAAATCGTCAATTTAGTTTTAGTATCATACATAGAGTCTACAAACGCAATATGTATCTTATAAAACAAAGTAACTTACTCCATGACCATCCCTTACAGAGTTATTATTAGTATTGATTTTTTTTTTTTTTTTTTTTATGGAAACTGACACGGTTGGCTACATCACCTACAACATCCGTGATGTCAGCCCATAACACCGGGTGAACTTGGTGCCACGTCAGCCTTCCCTTCGGTCGTGCCGGCTACACTGAACTGGACAGAAAACACAAACTATTTACATAGCCGTTTCGACCGACCTTTCATTCAGTGCGGTGGTACCAACCCGGGCGGGTTAAACCCTACCACCTAGTAATATAAGAAGGGAGTCATATCCCTTGATGATTAAAGTCAGCCTCGGTAGTTCAGTGGTGCGATCGTTCGGCTGTGGTTCGTGATCATAAGCACGCCTGGGCGCGGTTGGTACTTGCATGGGCGACCGTTAAGGTCGGTCGAAACGGCTAGATGTAAATAGTTTGTGTTTTCCGCCCAGTTCAGTGTAGCCGGCACGACAGAAGGGAGGCACTGACGTGGCGCCAAGTTCACCCGGTCCTATGGGCTGACATCACGGATGTTGTAGGTGATGAAGCCAACCAAAGAATCAATTAGTACATATTCACGCTACTAAATAATAGATGGCGTCACAGGTAGTTTGCATCGCAGGGAGACAAAAGATTGTCAGATATGGTTTTTTGACAGGGATGGATCTATCTACGGGACCCTCCCCGTGCGTGAAAAAAAAAACTCGATTTTTTTCAGTCTTATAAAAATAATTCACGATCTTCATACATACATTTTCACATACATACATACATAACACACGCTGTATCCCGACAATCAGGGTAAGCAGAGCAATCGGTGTTGTGCTATAAGGACCCTGGCAAATTACAGCACAACACCGACCACCACATTTAGCACAGTATACGGACGAGACAACTATCAAGCAGCAAGTAAGGCACGAAGAACCCACCTGCTGCATGACTAGGTGGAAGGCGAGGTGGAAGGACTGCGCCAAGGTGAGAAGTGGCTACCCTGTCGCCCTTTAGCGCAGTATCTTGTCCTAATCCCTTAGTCGCCTCTTACGACATGCACGGGGAGAGATGCCGTGGGGCTATTCTTTTTAAGTACCGGCCCCACACGATACATACATTTTTGCGATAGTAAATTCGAAAAATATGTAACGAAATCTCTTTTTAAGATATTGGAAAGAAAAAAAAATTACAAATGAGCTCCAGAATCACCCCTAAATCTTTAGTAGTACATACACTATTTATTGAATCAGTACTGTCTCTATTTAGTAGAGAAAATCGCTCTATCTATTATGCAATGAATACATCGGCGCTTGCCTGATTGACTACTAATGACGAAACGAAAATAGTAAATACAATTATTGACAGAACTATTACACATTCACTCTTCTACACTATACTGGTTTAATCTGGTTCATTAACCACTGATGTGAGAACACTTTATTGTTTAAAAAAACCGTAAAAACATTTACTTAAAGAGAAAAAATTTATTTTTTAAGTTAGTTTATTTCCTAAGTTAGTTTATATATTTTTTAAATTAGTTAATTATTTTATAACTATGTTAATTTGAATTGAATAAACTATCTGTGCCTAGCATTATTTTGATTTAGGAAAACAATCGAAATATTATACCTTTATATTATTTAGCATGATGGTATTGTTGTAATTTTTAAAAATTTTTATTTAGAGAAAAAATAATGAAATATGTTTTTTGTTTGTTTTTAATACATGGTTTGAATAAAAGCTTGTTTTTAAAAAGGTGTTTTTGTTTATTATTTTATTTCGTGATTTTTAGCAATTTTTTTATATATTTTTTTAACTATTTTGAGAGGTACTTGATTGTCACCAGAAACAAAAGTCTGTGCAAAGCTTCAGCTCAATCGGTCGAGTTAAACTCATTTCAAATTCATTTGCAAGATTTGACCGATACTAACACACAAGTGAAGTCAAATAAAAGCTTGCAAAAGCTGAAAAAATTGGTATATGTGGATATGGAAGCGTTAAGCATTTTTTCGAAAAAAAAAGAAACATGAAGGTGTGACATAAATTTTTTTCTTTATTTCACAATAATTTTTCTTTATTTTTTAAAACAAATAAGTTTTAATTAGTTTAATTGATAGCTTAATCAGCTTAAAATTATGTTTATTGTTATTTCAGTTTCTGAAATCGCGACATTTGGCGTCCATGGACGCACGCAGGGGTTGCGATGTGAATGCCATGCCGGTCTGATAGGGACCTATTCACGCCTCAAATAAAAAAAATTTAAAACTCCTTTTCCCCTTAAATAACTAACTCAAGTAATCACAAGTGGTGCCACATTGCTTCCTATTAATTCCTTTACATATGTGTAAAAACATTATTCAAACAAATGTTAATTTCTTCACTTAATTAGTAATCTTTATTAATTAGCTTAGTAGGTACATGATTAGTGATTACATAAAGTCTACAATAATTATTTAAATATATATATTAAACTATATATACATATGTATAATTAGTTGACCACGACTGTATGTATAATTAGTTAAGCTACTTTGTTTTATGAGATACTTACTGATGTTGTAGCCTCTATGTAACTAAGTATGATACTAAAACTACATAAATTGACGATTTTTAGAAATCTTTTCTGTATGTATGTTCCTCCATAACTCTTAAACCGATCATCCGAATTCGATGAAGCTTAGTACAAGCACATTAAGTTATACGAGACACAGGATAGGCTAAATAAAATTCAGTTCTGATTACGCTAAGACTTAGCTCTCATACAAACAGAGTTGTTCCGCGCGCCGAAATAAAGGTACGGTAGCGGGCTTACTTAATTTCTTCTTTTTAAATACGAATTTAACGCGAGCGAAGCCGCGGGCAAAAGCTACATTTTAATGAAGTAAGAGGGTGGTCACACTAGGCGGAACTGCACAGTGGCGGAGCGGGAAGTCAAATATTATTTTTAAGGAAATTAAGTATAAGAGGTAAAACACACTGCGCGCCAGCAAGCATTTCATTATATTTTTTTGTCGAACAGCACCATTGCCGCCTAGTGCGGTCGCACTCTTAAATAAAAAGTACTTACTTACTTTTACTGAACAAACTTTTTCGTTTCTTCCACATTCTTTTCATATACATTTTTAACCTTATAAATTTATCTCTGTAAAATTAGCATAACTGCATATTGTCAAATTTTATTCCAACTTCTTAAATTTAACACAATTTGTTTTCTAACACTACACTATTTTGGTACTTATATATTTTTTTTATTATTTTAAATGTGTTTGTTATGTTATGTTTTAATTAAATAACGTAATGGTAATATAATTTAAATAAATGTCTCAAACAGCTTAAAATAAATTTACGTAATGGTTTTCAGAAAAAGATCACCGATTCATGATTTCTTTAATCCCGTGACACAATGCACACTAGATTTAGACTTAGACGGAACAAGTTTTGTATCGGAAACGACCTTCGAATGCCCTACTAACTACAAATATTTTGGCAACGTTTGAAGTCACCTGACCAATTTAAATTCACATCCATGTATTGCGTACATGTGTGTTAGTGAATTCACACACAGATTAAATTCAGAAATATACTTTGTAAATTATTCTGTGCTAATTTTAGATTTTTGATTTTTTGTATGTTTTGGCTAGGCTGTCTATTACCGAAATAGAGTAAATAAATACCTAAACAAAGAAAGACATTGTAAGGAGTAATTAACATTTGTTTAAATAATGTTTTTTACTCATATATGAATTAATAGGAAGCCCAATATATGGTACAACTTGTGGTCAATATTTGAGTTACTTAAGGGGAAAATGTTTTTTTTATTTTTAAGAACTGACCATTGAAATTTTGAAAGTTTGACCAGTCTAATTATATGAACTAGACAGAGACATAACTAGTCAGCGTCACCGACGTTGACGGTAGGAAGTTAGAGAATACGGCCACAGTTCAGTGTAGCCGGCACGACCGAAGGAAAGCATTGACATGGCACCTAATTCACCAAGGTTGTTATGGGCTGACATCACGGATGTAGTAGGTGATGTAGCCAACTGTGCCAGTTTCCATAAAAAAAAATATATCTACTAATTAACAAGAATATAAGAATTATCTCCATTTAAGCCAACAATAATGTGATATCTGTGCCCAATAATAATCTAAACGAAATACCTTTGACCACACAGACGCTATTAAGCCAACAGATGTGTTAAAAATAGATTTACTATACTAAATACTATAGAGTAATTTAATGATGTCATAGTAAATAAGGATAAATTTGACTTGTTCCAGAATACCTATAATGTTTACATTATTTCTAGAGTCCACTAATTATTTTATTAACCCAATAACTTGTTGGAACTCTCCCAACAACCTATACGAGAGAGAGAAACTGTCAAAATTGGTTTAATAATCGCTCGTGTAAGGCGTGGTTACTGGCTTCTCAAAAGACAGACCCCCAAAGTTGACAATGAATGTTTTTTAATTTTTTTAATATGTTTTTAATTTGTTTTGTACTTACATTTAGTCCTCATACCTTTAATTAGTATTGGATTAAAATTTTTAAAGTGTGACTTTTATTCTTGTAAAACATTTTACATAAGAAATAAAAAATTTGATTTTTTAATTTAAATTTTAATGTTAATGTGTTTTGTGCTTTTATTTCCCATTTGAATTTTTTTATTTTTATTGTTTTTAATATTAAGATGAGTTTTATTATGCACCCATATTTTTTTTATGAAATATGTATATTTTTTATTTTTTAATTTTTTATTGAAAGCGCGAGATATGGCGCCAAGCCACCCATAAGGTGTGTAACGACGCCCATGGGCATAAAATAATACTGTAATATTATTGTTTCTCTTTATTTATTTATTTATTTATTTATTGTAAAAACGGGGGCCGCTGTAAACCAATTCGCAGTTCAACTGCGTCTCAAGTCTCAGCTGAGAATCCATTTCACAATCCTGTCTGTGTGTGTAAAATTAATGTACTTACTGTATGCAGCAGCAGATGGTGAATGAATGTCTTTCTACATACATACATACATAGAGTCACGCCTGTTTCCCGGTGGGATAGGCAGAGACAACGGATCTCCACGTGCCACGATCCTGACGTAATTAATTTAATTTGTATTTTTTAGGGTTCCGTATCCGTCGTACGGAACTGTCTGTCTGTCCGTCTTTTTTTTTATGGAAACTAACACGGTTGGCTACATCACCTACAACATTCATGATGTCAGCCCATAACACCGGGTGAACTAGGTGCCATGTCAGTGCTTCCCTTCATTTCATGTCGGCTACACTGAACTGGACGGAAAACATGAACTATTTACATAGCCGTTTCGAGCGACGTTTCATTCAGTGCAGTGGTACCATACCAGGCGGGATAAACCCTACCACCTAGTAAAAAAATATGTACAGTATTCTTATTTCTATAATGTTTATAAAAATATCACAAGTGTTTATGGATTATTCTAAAGTTGAACCTGCACTTTGAACTTTTCGTTCAAATAAATACAAAATGCGACTGACTTTAAAACAAACCAGGATAAATATCAAAGTACATACTTCATTATCAATTTATTTATTGAGCATTTTGTTAACATTTATTAAACAACGTCAAATTACTGAGAAAACCACATTTCATAAATTGTTACGGATATATACAGACGCCGCCCAGTGTCTAGTTTAATATACCATTATGGAATGATAGGTATTTCTTGATGACCTATTTTTTAATCATGATGATAATGTGCGCCTAAATTTATAGCTCCGTTCAATGAATTCAAAAATCCAGAGTTGCCTTTGATGGACAACGCCAGTCGATGCCCACTCCACTGGCGGTCGTGGACAGTCAAACGGCTATGTAAATATTTTGTGTTTTCCGTCCAATTCAGTGTAGCCGGCACGACCGAAGGGAAGCACTGACGTGGCACCAAGTTCACCCGGTGTTATGGGCTGACATCACGGACGTTGTAGGTGATGTACCCAACCGTGTCAGTTTCCATTAAAAAAAAAAAAAAAAAAAACGGAGAGTGGGATGACCATCCGCCAGGTGGGACGACGACATTAAGTACGTCGGAGGCAATTAGTGGTTCTGTACCACGCACAGTCATCTTAGTCTTAGGTCATTCAGGGGTCCTTGGACACAGAGAGTATAGGGTCCTTTCAGAAAGTAAAAAAAAATATCTGAATGTACTTTTATTTAGTAACTAACTTTTGCCCGCGGCTTCGCTCGCGTGAAATTCGTATTTATAAAGAAGATAGTAAGTAAGCCCGCTGCCGTACCTTTATTTTCGGCTTGCGGAACAAATTCGGTTTGTATGAGAGCTACATCTTAGCGTAACCGGAACTGAATTTTATTTAGCCTATCCTGTGTAAAGTATAGTAAAATAGTTTTAGTATCATCATACATAGAGTCTACAAACGCAATATCGCATAAAACAAAGTAACTTACTCCATCGACATCCCTTACAGATTTATTATTATTAGAAGATTTGAAGATTAGAAGATATATTCTTGGGACAACGAGTTATATTTTATTTTTCTTTACATTTTTTTTAGGTAAGTATAGGTAGCGTTATATTGATTTAATTTTTGACGATGGCCAATTTTTTGCTTAAAACTAAAATTGATGACGAATGTAATTAATGAATGATGGACGTAATGTAACAAGTGTATTTTGTGTACCTACAGATAATTTAAAAGGTAATTTAATTTGATAGGTAGTTTTAGTTTCTATTTTAATTTTAAGTGGTATGTGCTTCGATACTTTTACCGCTATGTTGTTCCGTTATTATAAATAATATCACCGTCATAAACAAATAAATATTTTCTTAATTGTAATTTTGGTATTTTGAAAGGGGAACCCCTGGAAATCAACTCTGGCTCGCATAGTGAGTCGGCCCAGCGGGGGCTCCCTTCTCGTCACACGTACGGTGCTGTCGTCACCTGGTAGTGACAAGTTGATCTATACTTTTAAATGGTTTGGCTCTGACATTATTAGTTGGATCCAAGGTCCAAGTGATATGATTGGACCAATTTGGGGGCAAATATGTCGTCATATTAGAAGCTCATTTTTGTTGTGTAATTATTATTTTTTTTGTTGAGAAATTCGATTGATTGTTTCAAATCGTTTATTTGTAGTAAAATAATGTGGTAGTAATTTGTCAGCGTCGGTAGCTCAGTGGTGCGGTCGGGCGACTGTTGTTAAGCAACGCTGAGCGCGGTCAGTACTTGGATGGGTGACCGCTCGACCGTTGGAGGCTGACCGCGGTTCGGATTCCACGTTAAACTGTAGGTCCCTTCCCTTCTCACCTTACTAGGTGGTAGGGTTTATCCCGGCCGGATTGATACCACCGCACTGAGCGAAACGTCGGTCGATACGGCTATGTAAATAGTTCGTGTTTTCCGTCCAGTTCAGTGTAGCCGACATGAAAATGAAGGGAAGCACTGACATGGCACCTAGTTCACCCGGTTTTATGGGCTGACATCACGGATGTTGCCAAAGCCAAAACGTGTCAGTTAACATAAAAAAAAATGTTATAATTTACCTATATAACTTTATATACTAATTTATAAATATTTATTTGTTATTTCATTAAAATATATGTTTCAGATTTAAAGGATTTTGATACTCTGTTCTGATCGCACTCCACTGAATAAAAGTATTCACATGAAAGTTCATAATGCCCAAAGAATACTTAAATTTGAAATGAAAAATAAATGTGATACATTTCAGTCACAGTAATAAATTGTTGAGAGAGGCTAGAATTTAAATGTAACCCCTTGATTTCCAACTCACTTTTTATACTTTCTTTTTTTTCTCTTCATTTTTGGCTTTGAATTTATCTAAATAAACGAGTACATGCTTAGTACTAACATATAAACAAAATATACCTATTTATTAAGGTGGAAAATGTTTCGATCACTTTCGGCGCCGTTCCAGCGGTTAATTGTTAAAGGGGGCGACGTATAAAAAATCTCATTAGCTAATTACGATTGCCCCTTCTCCAGCGCTGCGGGAAGTGCAGCCCCTCCGTCCTTGCGTAACAAAGCGGACGAGGGCTGCACTTCCTCCGCGCCTCCAGCTTATAAAAAACACTCTAGGGAATAGCCATACTAACAGGTTATGTCGGGGCGGTGATTAAAATTTTCAAAATTTTTTTTCTCGAAAATTATTGATCTCCTCGAGGTAATTCTTTCACTAATATTCTTCTAATACCCTAAAATACAGGATATAAAACACTCTAGGGAATAGCCATGCTAACAGGTTATGTTGGGGTGGTGAATTTAAATTTTCAATTTTTTTTTTCTCGAAAAGTATTGATCTCCTCGGGCTAATTCTTTCACTAATATTCTTCTAACATCCTAAACTACAGGATATAACTACCAGCAATTTGATATCAAACCTGCCATTAACTTTACCACAGCCATTTTAAAGAAGGAGGGAAAGGAAGGTGTGGATCTAAGCTTGCGATGGCTTCACCGAACATATCCGGGCCCATCGGCAGTAGAGGAGGGTATTAATCGAGGCCGGGACTAGCGAGTGGCCACTCTAAATTTCCCGCGCATGCTTCACGTTTCGGCTCGCTTCAAGCCCTCGTCAGCTAGTCTGCGTTGACTAGGACGCGGGGAAACCACCAGTCCCGCTCTCGACCTCCCTCTCTCTACCTATCCATATTCTGTAGGATGCTTCCAGTGACGTTTTTGAAGCTCTCTCCATATATGAGCTTAGCGTCGATCTTGGGAGCCCTAGATTCTTGAAGAGACTGTAGAGCGACTTCGCTGGTAGTCCTCTTGCTCCGACTTCCACAGCGAAGAGATCAGTCTTGAATCCGTTTCTCACAATCCGGTCTACTAAGTTGCAGTACTTGTTAAGCTTGATGTTGTGGTCCTTCGGTATGTTACTTTCCCATGGAACTGTAAGTTCAACAAGTACTACATGCTTTGTCGCTTTTGAGAACATGAGTATATCCGGTCTTAATGCTGTGGTACAGATTTCCGAAGGCATTTGGTAATGCTTCTCATGTGTGTCCATCAACAATTCCCAATCCTTTGCTGCTCCCAAAATTGAAGAAGGTTTAGTCCTATCTTTGGGCAGCTTATTGGCTCCAGGTTTCACAAAGTTGACCTTCTGGAAGCCGCTACTGGTTTGCCCTTTCCTGGTCCGTGCAATTGACAGGTTGATGGCCTCTCTGATGATTTGGAGGACTTTATCATGACGGTAGGAATACTGGCCTCGCTCAAGTAGTATTTTGCATCCGCATAACAAATGTTTGGCCGTGCCTACGAACTCCTTACATGACGGGCATAGTCTATTTGTAGATTTCCCCCATCTAACTAGGTTACTCGGGTCGGGGAGAGTAAGCTGGAATGCATTTAAGTAGAACTTAAGCAGCTCAGGGGACCAGTTGTATATTATGGATTTCCACTTCAATGCAGGAGGGATGCAGAAGTCACCCACTGTTAGCCAATCATTCTGCATTTCTAGGTTTAAGGCGTGAAGTTTGAAGCCTTGTTCCATGTCCTCCTGAGCAAAACCTTTCAGTATTTCTTTATCAGACTTTGCTGTTTCTATGCCCAATCCAGATCTATTGGTGCGTGTACCAACTTGGAATGATTTGTAGAAGTCGAGTCTCGATTCCAGTTCATCTGATAGTGATGTGTTGGGTAAGGCTTGAATAGCGCTATCATTGGAGTCTTTGAGTATACATCGTTTGGCTATTCTCGCCTTTTGATAAAATATCGACGGTTTCTTAATGTTCAGTCCAAAGTTATTGTGAGATCTGTATAGCGTTGACGAGTCAGCCGGGTGAGCCAGTCCAAACCATGATTTCAGGAATCTGGTCACATACGAGTCTAATTTAGTCAGGTTTTGCTTTGTGAAGTCGTAGACGAGAAATGGCCATGACAGTTTTGATGTCAGGTAGTTATCGTAAATCCATGCCTTTTGTGTACCCAGGAGGGGAAGATTGTCAGTTTGGCGGAGGCTCTCTTCGAAAAGTTGGACAATATCATCAGTAGGATGCTCCTTTCCTCTGCTGGTGATCCTTTTGCCCAAGAATTTAAAAGGAGCTTCATCAGCCACGGTTGCGATTGGTTTTCCGGCTACTGTCAGACCTGGATTGCTCGAGGTAAACTTTGAACCTTTCCTGGTTAAGCTCAAACAGTAGCACTTCGCTGGTTTTATCTTCATCCCTTTGGTCCATTCACAATAGTCATCCACCACCTTAAGAAGCGCCTGATTTTGTTTTGGATTGCGGGTTAACAGCGTAATATCATCCGCAAATGCCAGGATGGCCGCCATATATGTGTCTCCATATTTGAACCTGTATCCCCATTTCTTTTCTTTTACGACAAGCGTATCAATTAGAATGTTGATAACAATGTTAAATGTGACAGGAGAGAGGCAGCAACCCTGGAAAAGTCCTATGCCGTAACGAATTTCCGGTGTCTTCTCCGTTTCGCCTTTTACTTGTATTACAAAGGAAAGTTTTTTGTAGTAGGAGGCTATTATATTACAGATCAGAGGTGGCACATTATACCACTCTAGCGCCTTTAATAGTAACTCATGGCGCACCGAACCGAAGGCGTTTTCAAAGTCTAACCACGTGGCAGTTAATTGTCTCTCATTCTTCCTTGCATCTCTAAGACATTCAGTCAGCAAAGAATTATGTTCGAGACACCCTGCAACTCTTGGGAGAAAACCTTTCTGGTACTTCTTCGGTAAGTAGTCGTTGGTACACATGTGTTTGAGTAGTCTGGCCTGTATAATGGAGAAGAATATTTTCGAAATTGTGGTTAAATGACGTATAGAATATGGTTAAATGACGTAAAATTAATGTTTTTTAACTTTTTTAACCAAAATTCCCGAGGCATTTAAAACACTATGGGATTGCAATTTCTAGTTTTACACTTACAAACTGTTATAGCTTATGTATCTTTGAAATAAAGCAAGTCTTCTCAGAAAAATATTTTGTTTTACTCCATTTTCATCAATGACAACATATCAGAATATTGCATGTCAAACATAACATTAATACTTTTCTTTTATGAGTTGATTTGAGATTGTCTATGAATAGAGGTTATTGCAATCTCTCCAACACTCCTCCTTAATCTCACAATCATACTTCTCATCATACACTCACCATGCATCACTCTAGCACTTAGACAAAACACTCTTTCAAAGTTCATGCACTCAAACCCATTCCTTTCACACAGAATTCAAACTTCCCTCTCAGAAGCGGCTTGGTTAAAGCATCTGCGATCATCTCGGTTGTTGCTTTGTATTTTAATTGAATAACACCGTTCACTGCTGTCTCTCTTACAAAGTGATATCTGACGTCCACATGTTTAGTACGCTGGTGATGAACTGGATTGGTAGCTATCGCCATAGCAGACTGGCTGTCTGTGTAGACAGTGATGAAGCCCTCCGGCTTCTTCGTCATCTCTGCGATGAATCTACGTAGAAATACTGCTTCCTTCGCAGCTTGTGACAAACTCACATATTCCGCCTCCGCAGTTGACAATGCCACAGTTTTTTGTTTTCTGCTCTCCCAGCAGACCGCAGCTCCGGCAAGATTGAACACGAAGCCTGAATATGATCGTCTGTCGCAAATATCACCTCCGTGATCTGCATCTGCAAACCCTTTGATACATCGATCGTGTCTTCTGTACTTTGGGCCATAGCTCCTTGTGCCCTTCAAATACCGAAGAACTCTCTTTGCAGCCACCCAGTGCTCTTCGCTGTAACAGTTGTTGAACTGGCTCAAGTAGCTGACGACATGTGCTATATCTGGTCTCGTGCACACTGCCAGGTACATAAGAGATCCTATCAGTCCTTGGTATGGAATCTTCTCATCCGGCTTGTGGTTTTGATCCGGTTTGGTTAACCTCTGACCTGGAACTGACGGAGTAGTGACTGGCTTACAGTCCTCCATGCCGAACCTTTTGAGAAGCTTGTTTACATACTCTTCTTGATCTATTTTGATCTCTCCCTTCTCTTGTTTCAGCCTCATACCGATTACATCAGCTTTCCCCAAGTCTTTCATGCTGAACTTAGATTTAAGTTCCTTCTTCACATGCTGCATCTCTTGCGCATTATTCCAGAATATCAGTAAGTCATCAACATACACTGCAATGATGATAACTTTTCCTTCGTTAACTCTTGTATAAACACATGGTTCATTCTCGGACCTCTTGAAGTTCATCCGCTCTAACTCAAAATTAAGCTTCTGGTTCCATGCTCTCGGAGCCTGCTTAAGTCCATACAGTGACTTCTTCAGTAAACAGATGTAGTCTTCTTTTCCCCTTTCAGCAAAGCCCTCCGGTTGCTTCATATAGACAACTTCGTTTAAGTTGCCATTCAGGAATGCAGTTGTCACATCCATGTGATCGACATTCAGACCTAACTCTACAGCCAGTGCCATCAGTACTCTCAGTGAACTGTATCTCACTACAGGCGCAAATGTCTCATCATAGTCAATTCCTCTTCTCTGACTGAAACCTCGTGCAACAAGTCGAGCCTTGTATCTTGTCTTATTTCCCGCCTCCTTTTTGACTCGAAATAACCATTTTGAATCAACAACGTTGCACACTCGTGGAGGTTTCACCAAACTCCAGGTTTCATTCTTCTTTAGAGCATCTAACTCCTCCTGAATTGCCATTCTCCATTTATCTTGATCTCTTCTAGATAAAGCCTCTGTCAAGGTTGATGGTTCGTCTTCATCAATTACCGACTGGTATGTGACGTGGTCTGGAAAACACTTCTGCTTTCTATCTCTAGCTGGGTATCTTCTCTCTGGAACAACAGCTGGAATATCTGAACTTTCACTCTCAACCATGTCATCTATGTCTTCAGCTGGACTCTTTTCATTAGAGTTTTCTTGATCAATGTCACTCTCATTTATGTCGTCTCTTTCTTCAGTTGATTTACTATCATCAAATCTGTCTTGATCTTTTATGTCAAGTATCTCTTCTAGAATTACCTCTGCCTCTGGTGTCTCTTTAGGGATTCTAGGTGAATTCGTGACTTCTGTTTGAGACTCTTTCTCAAACGTAATGGGGACATAAATCTGTTCTCTTTCAGGTGTTTCTACCTTACTGTTGTATTTTTGATTTTCAAAAAATACAACATCTCTCGCCTTGTGTAATTTTCCAGTGCTCGGATCAAACAGCCTGTATGCTTTAGAGTTCTCGTCGCATCCAAGGTGAATTAGCTCTCTACTTTTTGGATCCCACTTGGTACGTTTCTGGTCTGGAATGTGCATAAAAGCTTTGCACCCGAAAACTCTAATCGCACTCAGGTCAGGTTGTTTCCCCGTCCAAGCCTCTTCAGGTGTCATATTCTCGACAGCGATGGTAGGCGATCTATTTTTCAGATAGGTTGCAGTACAGACAGCCTCTGCCCAGTACTTAATATCTAGGCCTGATTCTTGGAGCATGCTCCTACCTTTTTCTACGATTGTGCGATTTGCACGCTCAGCAACTCCATTCTGCTCAGGTGTGTATTCTACAGTCAGCTGATGTTGAATTCCATATGTTTTCGCAAATTCTCCCACTTGTTTATTGACATACTCACTGCCGTTGTCCGACCTTATAATCTTTAGCTTCTGACCTGTTTGAGTTTCAGCAAAGCTCTTGAACTCCTTTATCTTTCCAAACACATCACTCTTGCGCTTGAGAAAATAGACGAAGGTCTTCCGTGTCTTATCGTCAATGAATGTCATGAAGTACTTACTCCCACCGATGGAGTCCTCGCTCATTGGTCCGCACACATCTGTATGTACTAACCCTAGTACCTCAGTAGCCCTCGTAGCACTACCCTTCTTGAATGGTTGTCTTGTCTGTTTGCCCTTCAGACATGGTTCGCACTCTAGCGATGTGGTAGTAACATTTATGAAACTCAGCCCTGTTGCCATGTGGTCTCTAAGTAGTTTCAGGTTACGTACTCCTAGGTGTGCCATCCTCCGATGCCACAAAAACAGTTCATCACTTGCTGTTGAAGTCAGTGCAACTCCCTGTGAAGAGTATTTCAGTTTATAAATACCTTTTTCTACAGTACCTTTAACTGATACCTTGCCTATTATACTAACTTCACTCTCTTTGTATATCTTGCATTCTCTCTCTGAGAACACAGCCACTAAACCTCTCTTAGTTAGAGTACTTATACTCAGTAGATTAGTTGATAACCCAGGTACATACATAACATTCCTCACATCAACATCCAATTCATCCATCACCACAGTTCCAGTTCCTTGTCCATACATCTTACCACCATTCGCAGCCGAGACCTCCCTCTTTTCGTGCTCTTTGTATCCTCTTAACCAATCTACCCGATTAGACATATGAGACGATGCTCCAGAATCTAGGATCCACTCTTCCTGGGGATGATCTTTTTCAGTAGCAGCAAACGTCGTATGCACACTCGCAGGAGAAATATTCTTTCCTCTTGGGTTGTCCGGACAGTCTCTTGCCTTGTGCGGTCCATTACAAATGAAACACTTGATTTGTCTCTGATTATCCCTCTGAATCTCTCGCTTGACGTTTGTGGTCCTCTTTGAAATAAGTGCAGAACTCGTCGCTGTAGTAGTGCCGAAGTAAACTTCATCCATTTGTAGAAGTTTAGGGAAGGAAGGTGTGGATCTAAGCTTACGATGGCTTCACCGAACATATCCGGGCCCATCGGCAGTAGAGGAGGGTATTAATCGAGGCCGGGACTAGCGAGTGGCCACTCTAAATTTCCCGCGCATGCTTCACGTTTCGGCTCGCTTCAAGCCCTCGTCAGCTAGTCTGCGTTGACTAGGACGCGGGGAAACCACCAGTCCCGCTCTCGACCTCCCTCTCTCTACCTATCCATATTCTGTAGGATGCTTCCAGTGACGTTTTCGAAGCTCTCTCCATATATGAGCTTAGCGTCGATCTTGGGAGCCCTAGATTCTTGAAGAGACTGTAGAGCGACTTCGCTGGTAGTCCCCTTGCTCCGACTTCCACAGCGAAGAGATCAGTCTTGAATCCGTTTCTCACAATCCGGTCTACTAAGTTGCAGTACTTGTTAAGTTTGAAGTTGTGGTCCTTCGGTATGTTACTTTCCCATGGAACTGTAAGTTCAACAAGTACTACATGCTTTGTCGCTTTTGAGAATATGAGTATATCCGGTCTTAATGCTGTGGTACAGATTTCCGAAGGCATTTGGTAATGCTTCTCATGTGTGTCCATCAACAATTCCCAATCCTTTGCTGCTCCCAAAATTGAAGAAGGTTTAGTCCTATCTTTGGGCAGCTTATTGGCTCCAGGTTTCACAAAGTTGACCTTCTGGAAGCCGCTACTGGTTTGCCCTTTCCTGGTCCGTGCAATTGACAGGTTGATGGCCTCTCTGATGATTTGGAGGACTTTATCATGACGGTAGGAATACTGGCCTCGCTCAAGTAGTATTTTGCATCCGCATAACAAATGTTTGGCCGTGCCTACGAACTCCTTACATGACGGGCATAGTTTATTTGTAGATTTCCCCCATCTAACTAGGTTACTCGGGTCGGGGAGAGTAAGCTGGAATGCATTTAAGTAGAACTTAAGCAGCTCAGGGGACCAGTTGTATATTATGGATTTCCACTTCAATGCAGGAGGGATGCAGAAGTCACCCACTGTTAGCCAATCATTCTGCATTTCTAGGTTTAAGGCGTGAAGTTTGAAGCCTTGTTCCATGTCCTCCTGAGCAAAACCTTTCAGTATTTCTTTATCAGACTTTGCTGTTTCTATGCCCAATCCAGATCTATTGGTGCGTGCACCAACTTGGAATGATTTGTAGAAGTCGAGTCTCGATTCCAGTTCATCTGATAGTGATGTGTTGGGTAAGGCTTGAATAGCGCTATCATTGGAGTCTTTGAGTATACATCGTTTGGCTATTCTCGCCTTTTGATAAAATATCGACGGTTTCTTAATGTTCAGTCCAAAGTTATTGTGAGATCTGTATAGCGTTGACGAGTCAGCCGGGTGAGCCAGTCCAAACCATGATTTCAGGAATCTGGTCACATACGAGTCTAATTTAGTCAGGTTTTGCTTTGTGAAGTCGTAGACGAGAAATGGCCATGAAAGTTTTGATGTCAGGTAGTTATCGTAAATCCATGCCTTTTGTGTACCCAGGAGGGGAAGATTGTCAGTTTGGCGGAGGCTCTCTTCGAAAAGTTGGACAATATCATCAGTAGGATGCTCCTTTCCTCTGCTGGTGATCCTTTTGCCCAAGAATTTAAAAGGAGCTTCATCAGCCACGGTTGCGATTGGTTTTCCGGCAACTGTCAAACCTGGATTGCTCGAGGTAAACTTTGAACCTTTCCTGGTTAAGCTCAAACAGTAGCACTTCGCTGGTTTTATCTTCATCCCTTTGGTCCATTCACAATAGTCATCCACCACCTTAAGAAGCGACTGATTTTGTTTTGGATTGCGGGTTAACAGCGTAATATCATCCGCAAATGCCAGGATGGCCGCCATATATGTGTCTCCATATTTGAACCTGTATCCCCATTTCTTTTCTTTTACGACAAGCGTATCAATTAGAATGTTGATAACAATGTTAAATGTGACAGGAGAGAGGCAGCAACCCTGGAAAAGTCCTATGCCGTAACGAATTTCCGGTGTCTTCTCCGTTTCGCCTTTTACTTCTATTACAAAGGAAAGTTTTTTGTAGTAGGAGGCTATTATATTACAGATCAGAGGTGGCACATTATACCACTCTAGCGCCTTTAATAGTAACTCATGGCGCACCGAACCGAAGGCGTTTTCAAAGTCTAACCACGTGGCAGTTAATTGTCTCTCATTCTTCCTTGCATCTCTAAGACATTCAGTCAGCAAAGAATTATGTTCGAGGCACCCTGCAACTCTTGGGAGAAAACCTTTCTGGTACTTCTTCGGTAAGTAGTCGTTGGTACACATGTGTTTGAGTAGTCTGGCCTGTATAATGGAGAAGAATATTTTCGAAATTGTGTTCGTAAGGGCTATAGGTCTAATATCCTTGGGATCAGTAACTTCTTTCTTTTTTGGTAGAAGAACAAACACGGCTTTACCAAGACAGTCTGGCACTTCTCTGTTCGTCCAAATTCTTTTGTAGATGTTCAACATGTGTTTCCGCACTGATGGACATTTTTTGTATATGATGTATGGTATGCCATCGGGTCCCGGGGCGGAACTATTTGGTTTCCTTTTTATGTGGTATTCCAGCTCTTCCATCGTCGGTGAATCAGCATCAAATGCTAGAGCAGGTTCTTTGGGTTTTGGAGCTGGTGGATCCCTGTAAGTTATATCTGCCTCCGGGGTGGTATATGTGGATTTAAAGTAGTTGAACATCTCGTCCGTACTTAACCTAATTGTACCCTGCTGTTCCTTAAAAGCTTTTTTGGCGAAATAAAAGGGGTTCTTCTCGAAAGCTGCTATATTCTGAGCCTTTCGAAATTCATTGCCAGCAGCCGTAATTTGCTCAGATACTTTCTGGATGAGTTTTAGGATAGATCTCATCGCTCTGGCTAATTGGTGGCATAGATTTCTGTCTCCTGAGGCTTTAGCCTTCCTTAGCTGCTTTATCAACTCTCTCTTCCTTCTCCTAAGCTTTGCTTTGAAAGTGTTTTCTCTTTCCATTGGGTTGTGGTGATAGCGAACAGGGTACAATTCGGAGAAGTAATTGTAAATTGTTCCCTGGAAGTCATACAGCTGATCTTCGGGACTCTGCCTGCAGCCTGGGAGGTCAAGTCTTTCGGCTAGGCATCGATCATGTTGCTTCCAAGTGGTCTCGGATATGCTCGGTAAGCTTAGTCGGTCTCTGGGCGAAAATGCTTCATGGTGAGAGGAAGGTTGCGCAACACTTTGTGACGTGTGAGGTTGTACTCTGTCAATAGTGTCAGGTGGAGAACTTACAGGCGCTTTCTGCCCTGCTTCACTGTCGCTATGTTTCTCCTTCACGTGCTTTTCTAGCCAGATTTTTCGCTTATATTGTTTCCCACACTTCGAGCATTTCAAGTCCATATTCATGCCAAGGTTGTCAGAGATATCGATCGGTGAGCGGTTCATCCTCCCTCCCTCTCGGACCGCTCTGAGGGTATTTACTCTTTTGACTGTCGTAGCTTTTATTTCCTGGCGCGGCTTGCTAGGCCTAACGCCCGTCTGTCTCTCCAGCGTCACCAGTCTTTCCCGGTCGTCAAATGGACTTTCCCATTCGTCAACGGTCTTTCCCGGTCGCCAGCTGTCTTTCCAGCGTCATCCCGTCTCTCCGGGCTGTCTTGTTTCGAAGGTGTGGATCTAAGCTTACGATGGCTTCACCGAACATATCCGGGCCCATCGGCAGTAGAGGAGGGTATTAATCGAGGCCGGGACTAGCGAGTGGCCACTCTAAATTTCCCGCCTTGATGTAGTCGGTCGTCAACGTAATGTTTGTGTTCTCAATAGCCATTCTCATAGGTTGAAAATCTTCGGTAAGACCTTGTAGCATTAGTGCTGCAAGTAGCTCATCATCTATCTCCTTGCCTATGTCGCGCAGTTGTTGTGCTACCGTTATCTGAGCAGTTACATAGTCTCTCACTGTTGTAAATTGCTCCAACTTGAGACTGACTAGCTTCGACAGCATTCGACATCGATTATTGAGGCCTCTGTCCTCAAATGCAAACTTGAGAGCATCCCAAGCTTCCTTAGCATTTCTCGCCTGGCGTACGTGAACTAAACAATGCGGCCTAACCATCAGGCAAATTTTTGCACGTGCCTTTTGGTCTCCTTTGATGTCTTTTGCATCACCCTCTGCCGGCATGGAATGAGTATACTGCCACAAATCATCGTGGATTAAGTGCATCTCCATCAAAAACTTCCACGTATTCAATTCAATTCAATTCAATTCTTTATTGTGTAAAAATAAAAGAAATACAGTCACAGTTACAATTTTAACATAACATATAGTTACATAACTTAACATTAAACTGATACAGTAATTATTTCATTTATTTACATTTAGGTAAGTATGTATTGTACTCGAGGCAAAGCACTAGACTTTCGTCTGTGTTGCTTCGCATCGGTTCTCATGGTATGAGCAGGTGTGCTTGTGAATCTACCTCGTTCGCTAGGACTTAGATAGATTCCATGTCATGTGTGGGATAGGTATTTAAAGTGAATGAATTTTATTAGTGTAATATTTAAAGTAGTATAATATTTAAAGATAATGTAAAAAAAAATAACAAAAAATATATAGGTAAATAGCTATACATTTCCCATCACTCCATCCACACCACTCTCAAATAAATATATAATTTTATATAAATATATAAAAAAAAAAAAATAAAAAAAAAAAAATAAATAATAATAATAAAAAAATAAAAACAATACAAAATATAAGCGTGTGAGGGTTATATATGTAAATAAATAAGAAGGTTTTATATAAGTTTCATTAAGGATATATTTTGCAGCAGTATTTTATTTAGTAAGAGTATGATAAGAGTGCATGTACCTGTGTACATATGTACATACTTTTGAATATGATGGATTATGAGTTTAAATAAGTAATTTATGTTTATGTTTAATTTTATATATTAGTACCTTAACAACTTACTGTGGGACATGAGTTAACATATGCTCACAGTAGCCAAGTGGCAAGGATGATAACCATTTCTTTATTTTGAATTTTAGGTAGTTAGTAGCTTGCAATGTTTTGAGGTCTTGGGGGAGTTTATTATATAAATTTGGGCCTAAGAAACTAACAGTATGCCTAAAAAATGTTGTGTTGTGTTTAACCCTTGTTAAAACTTGGCGACTGTTTGCTCTAGTCATGAAGTCATGAGCTGTGGGGCTTTGGATGAGAGGATGTGTATGAACGTGAATGATCAGCCTAAGCATGTAGTTTTGACGGACATTTAGGACGGCACTTAGGACACACGGTATTATAGTTGCTGTTTCCATCTAATTTCTCTATAGACGGCATACCTCGAAAGTGCGACTCCTCGCAGCCCGGCGGTGGTTCCTCACCACCTCCGCCACTTGCCATCACTGAGAAAACTTTCTCTCTGCTTTACACGAAACACGCTGCGCCCATAACCTGTTATAGCTTATGTATCTTTGAAATAAAGCAAGTCTTCTCAGAAAAATATTTTGTTTTACTCCATTTTCATCAATGACAACATATCAGAATATTGCATGTCAAACATAACATTAATACTTTTCTTTTATGAGTTGATTTGAGATTGTCTATGAATAGAGGTTATTGCAATCTCTCCAACACAAACCTACAAATTATAGCTTATTTATCCTGTGAAGTCGGGAAGGCAAAAATAAAAAAATTAAAACATCAGTAGGTATGTATCTTACCTATTAGGTACCATGATAGGCACTAAAGCTTGATGGGTTGTACCTATAATTTTTTTATATTAATATATGAATACTCACTGTATTGCTGGAAGGAAGACAACCAATAAACATAAAAATTCTGTGAAAAGAACAACATACCTAACCAAAAAAATAAATTATTGATTTCGTAACATACCTGAATGGTGGCGCTGGAACAGTGTATGAGCAGCAGAAGCAGTGTCCTTAAGCCTCTTTGCAGCCAAGAGGCTTCAGGCTTTCAGCTATCCAGGTCACAGCATTGGCGAAAATCCACTTTCACTTAGCAAACCTTGCAAATTTCGCAAAATTTTCACCAAATTTTGACAACTGGTCAATGTGACAGTGACATTTCTAGCGGCATCTGTACTCTGTGTAACGGTAGTTACCTGTGACGATAGTACCAATTAAGTATTCTGTGCCTAAGATTCTAAGAAGATGTAATGTAGTAATAAGAAAGAAAGAGAGAGTGCTACAGGTTCGAACATAGAAGAAATAGCTTTCGTAATAAAGATCTGCAACACAATTCGGCATACCAAAATGTATATAGTAGATTTAACTAAATCGTTTAATTTTTTCTCACCGTAAATTTGATAATTGTAATTCCTTGTTCACAAACACACGTCATAATTGTAATTCCTTAGTCATAAAATAATAATAAATTTTCTGCGGGAAAGATGCAATGTCAATATATTATATTATTAGGTGTGTGTAGAGAGAAAAATTAATCAGATATTCTCACACACTTAACTGTCAGCTATCAAAAACAGTTTTCGGTGGACGTCAAATCAAATGTCAAATATATATGATCATGTGTCAGTTGAGCGCGAAAGTCAAGACTGTTAGTGTAGGCACAGTATTATTTCAATAAAATTATTGCAATATTACTACATAAACTTTCTTATTTTTACTTTCTTAACTTTTTTATTTATTACTAAATAATTTTGCCATTTTCATAATGTCGTTTCTGGAAGACACGATTATCATTTTCGTATCACAGGTAAACATAAAATAATAGTTTGTAGGTTATGTTATTGTTATGGTCCATCCATGATTTTGTTAATATTTTCCCGTAGGTAGGTACTTTCTGTGACTAGATTTGTTAGTTATATTTTGTTACCTACTTATATAGATACCTATATTAAACTAACTCCTCATAGCATGAAGTGCATACATTCATAACATAATTTGTTTTAAATATACCTAACACATTTACTCACGCCACCTGTGTGCGGGGAAATCATTCTAAGATATTTGTTTCCTACGACACAAAAAGTGAGTGAGTGCAATACGACACAAAATCACGTGACTCCATAGTAATCTATACATATTCACTATGATATCTAATATATTTCTCAGCAGTCGCAGTCGCAGTCGTCTCAGCAGGGATGACGGCAAGCGCCCAGACGGGATGACATTGATACCATGGTCAAAGGGTAAAGCACTCGTCTGGGACGCCACCTGCGCCGACACGCTCGCGCCCTCGCATGTCGTGTCGACTGCCAGGAAAGCCGGCTCTGCTGCTGAGACGGCCGCCCGCACCAAGCACTCCAAATATCAGACATTGACAAACATTCAAAATTATATTTTTATCCCTTTCGCTATAGAGACCATGGGTCCCATCTGTGAGGAGGGCAAAATTCTTGTGCACGATTTAGGATCACGACTCTGCAGATCCTCGGGTGACTGCCGGGCCCGGGCGTACCTGCTGCAACGAATCAGCTTGGCGGTGCAGCGAGGTAACGCCGCTAGTGTCATGGGAACTTTCCCCTCGTCGGCCTCTTTGGATGAAATTTTTTATCTAGCAAACTGAGGCCGTTGAGGGAATTGCTCTATGACTCTGGCGGTAGGTCAACCCGGATCGTGGTAGTCTCTCGAGTGGCTAATTATTTTTAAAGTTTGTTTATTTTGTTTTAGTTTAGGTAATTTTAATTTGATAGGTAGTTTTAGTTTCTATTTTAATTTAATTACAGTTTTTTAATGAAAAAATTTAAATATTGATATATTTAATATATAAAATTAATTAAAATAATGTTAAAAATAAAAATAAAAATAAATAAAAATAAAAATAAAATTTATGCGAAAGATAATATGCGCATCAAAATACGAAAAATGGAAACAGGGCACCACTGGAAACTACGGACAATTATAAGCAATACTAATTAACTCTAGTTTAAGTTGTACCTATCCTATGCATTGTATGTAAAAAAAACTCTTTATTTATACAATAAACGATTTCTTTCTTTCTTACTTATCGTTTGCGCCCGCGATTCATGGTCACACGTCCACAGAAACCCACTTCACTAACAACAATGGCGACTGACCGCCGCGACTCAGCGCGACCGTTGAAATATATTTTTTTTCCGCCGAGGGGCGTCACTATTGCTTGCAATATTGAATCATATCGAGAAGGACAAATCTTCACCTATTTTTATTTTTAGAAGTATAATTGAAACTTGTCCTCATATTATAAGAGTGCATATTTCAATGCCAAAGTTGCTGTTCCAGCATACGGAAAGCGACGCTGGACGTACTATTTGCGCTGTTCCATATGCTGGAACACCGATGCTCCAGTGGTTAAAGCCAACTTTTTTTTCCAATTTTTTTTTCTTTTATTACTGCAATCTGTCTGCGAGCCGACATTCATCAGTAGTTGTGCATTTGAAACAGGTCTTGTACGGTAAGTGCCCACTGACAGTTCCATGTAATATTCTCACAGTCATTTTACTCTGTGACGAGATCTTGAGGTTAAGATCTTTGTCAGCCTCGGTAGCTCAGTGGTGCGGTCGGTCGACTGTTTTTAAGCACACCTGAGCGCGGTCAGTACTTGGATGGGTAACCGCTCGACCGTTGGAGGATTCCACGTAAAACTGTAGGTCACTTGTCTTCTTACCTTACTAGGTGGTAGGGTTTATCCCGCCGCACTGAAGGAACATCGGTCGAAACGGCCGGGGGAATATATGAGCAGGGAGAGCGTTCCAGAGTTTACCGGTTCTGTAGAGGAAAGATCTGCAGAATCGATTGGTACGCATTCGCGGTAAGTCCAAAAAGTAATGAATGAATGCTTTGTTATGTTGCAGCTGCTGTTTTTCTTCGGCGGTTGGATATTCTTCGTGAAGCAGCTGTTCCGCGACTACGAGGTCCACCACATCACGGTGCAGCTGGTCTTCTCGGCGACCTTCGCGCTCAGCTGCACAATGTTTGAGCTGATCATATTCGAGATCGTCGGCTATCTCGACTCCAGGTCGTTCATACACTTCATCATCATCATCATCATCATCAGCCTGTATCGGTCCACTGCTGGACATAGGCCTCTCCCAAGGCACGCCACCACACGCGGTCTTCCGTTCATACACTTAATACACTTCAATTTCAACTTTATACTGTACTAATAAGTGGCCACTGTCTAAGCGGCGGGTGGCCGAGTGGTTCGGCCGTCGGCCATCATGCGAGAGATTCGAGGTTCGAATCCGGTCGGCGTGTACCAATGAGGTTTTTCTGACGAAAAAATTTACGTGCATACCTACACCTGCTGCTTCACCGTTCGGAACCGCGTGTAAAACTTTAGGTCCCTTCCCTTGCCCCTTACTAGGTGGTAGGCTCAAATTGTAGCCGACCGGATTGGTACCACCGTACTGGATGTAAGATGGCCGCATAGCAGCCCCAGTTGTGTTTTTAGTCCAGTATAGCCAGCAATGCAGAGAAGTGTCCAGTACGGCACCTACCTTCTCGGAGGTGATATTGGCTGGACGGAGCATACACTTTGGCCCCTCCGACTCAGCCACCCATACTGGATTACATTAAAAGAAAACTAGCGTTTGCCCGCGGCTTCTCATGCATGTCGATCCTAAATTGCTATATGTCCATCCTGAAGGTCCGTTCTAAATACATTGGTCAAAGAATTTTTTAAATCGGATGAGTATTTTCAGAGATTACCTCCTACATCCAAACAAACTTCACTCTTTATTTACCTCTTTGTTATATTAGTGTAGACATACATACCACACTCTTTATCCAGACAATCGGGGTAAGCAGAGTAATCGGAGTTGTGCTGCAGGTGCTCTTGTAATTTACTGCACAACACCGACTTTAATTAAATTACCGGCCCCACGACACACACAAGACACGGTACGGCATTGAAAGTGTTAATAAATAAAGTGAACGGTGAAGTTTTTTGCCGCCAGCTCGAGATACTTCCACTGGAACCTGGGCCTCTACTCGCTGCTGTTCCTGCTGATTGCGCTGATTCCGTTCTACATCGCCTACTTCTGCATCAGCAACCTCCGCTTCGGTTTGTATCCTTCGTACTGTACGTTGCTGTGTCGCACTGCGAAGGTGTGGATCCGGCTTCAGGATAATATTATCTTCCCGTGCACCTACAACACTGCTGCGTGCATCGCCCGTGTATTCCAATGCACGTGTTGGGTTTGTATTGGGTGGCGTTGTCCCTGGACGCTTACGCTTACCACCCGATGGCTCCTCTCCCGCTCGCTTCCCGGCCCGCGCGAGCTCCCCTATACCGCTCGGCTCTTCGCTCCGCCGCCCAGCTAACTTACCTCATACCTCAGCTGTTGGGATACAATTTTTCTTGGTACAATTTACGCTTGGCCCGAAACGTCGAGCCACATAGCTCGTGAAGAACCGTGAGTAAAGCTGTTTTGTTTAAAAAAAAAATGTACAATTCTTCTGTACCTTTCTTCGTAGCGATGCCTCTAGTACAGCGTTTCCCAAATGGTAGTCCGCGTACCCCCAGGGGTTCTCAGTCTCAAGAGAAGGGGTACGCGTGGGTGACATTAATGGCCATGTTTACCTCTATAATACCTCCACGTTTACCTATATAAGAGAAAAGCGCCCACTTATCTCATTAATGAAAATTATTTCCACTGATGAACAGTTGATTGAGATGTTTCATATTATTACCTATTTAAAATATGTTCTTTACATTCCTTAAAAAAAAAACACATTTTTTCATAATATTTCAACACAATATTGTCGTCGTGAGATAAAATTGTTTATATATACACGGTGTTGCAACCCCAACCGTAAAACCCGAAAGGGGGTGATCCTGTACGTGAAATAAAACAACTTTTGTTCTATTTCTGTTTTATAAATTTTTTTTTCTCCATACATTTTGAGAATAGGTACTTAAAATTTGTATGGAAAAAATATTTTTTTTTCTGTTTCAAAACATTTTTTTTCTTCACAGAAGTTGTTTAGTTTCACTTATAAAGTTTAAAATGTCAAATGGTGATGACGAATGATAGATAGCGTTGTCATGGGTTTGAATTTTGGAATGTATCTATACCTATGTAAAAAAAATAACAACCATATGAATATTGTTTTATTTAAACATTTTACTCAGGGGTAGTTGGACCTCAGAAAATCCGCTAAAGAGTACCGATTAAACGTATTAGTACCGTGTGTACAGTACATCCAGTTCAGTGTAGCTGGCACGACCGAAGGGAAGCACTGACGTGGCACCAAGTTCACCCGATGTTATGGGCTGACATCAGGGATGTTGCAGGTGATGTAGCCAACCGTGTCAGATCCCATAAAAAAAAAACAGATACTTGATACGGTATGTATTAACAAGATATTTGGGAACCGCTGGTCTAGTAGAATACATATTGGCTCACTGGTTAAATGGAGGTGCGTTGCTTTAAAAATGTTTTTATCATACAAAAAATACGTAATGCACATCACAATCGGGGTAAGCAGAGTAATCGGTGCTGTGCTGCAAGTACTCTGGTAAATTAAAGCACTGGCTAGTGGCTAACCTGTCGCCCTTATGCACAACATCTTGTCCTTATCCCTTAGTGGCCTTTTACGACATGCACGGGGAGAGATGCAGTGGGGCTATTCTTATTAAGTACCGGCCCCACACCGTACATGTTTTTATCATGTTGTTATAACATGTTTGTTTTTGTTTGCAGTGACGGAGAACATGATACGACCGTTGACAGCTCTGGTTTGGTTTATATATCTCTATTTCTTCTGGAAGATCGGCGATCCCTTCCCCATACTCAGTCCCAAGCAGGTGCGTTGTTTAAGTATAAGCGAGTAAGCATGATTTAAAGTGTCGAGAGTTAGGGCACGGATTACCTAATAGTTACTTCGTAACAGATGAATCACTCTATAGAAAAAGTTTCATACCTTCGGCTTTAATGGCCTACTGTTTCACGTCGCCAATCGCTGCGTGCAAAAATGTACCTTAACGATCGAGTGTAAAGTGCATTACTGCTTTGCAGCTGCGCGCAATTGCGTAGGCGAGCGTGTAGGTATGCTTCGCGCGGCTGACGAATTTTTACTGAATTAGACAGCCGGCGGCCCGCCGGGCGGTAGGTAGTTAGCGCGCGCAAGTACATAGAGTGCGTGAGACCTGGTTAGGGCCCCTGAACCCTGTTGTCACTGCGACCTAGGAAGATCTATTGTATTTTTTTTTAATGGAAACTGACACGCTTAGCTACATCACCTACAACATCCGTGATGTCAGCCCATAACACCGGGTAAACTAGGTGCCATGTCAGCCCTTCGGTCATGTCGGCCACACTGAACTGGACGGAAAACACGAACTATTTACATAGCCGTTTCAACCGACCTTTCATTCAGTGCGGTGGCACCACCCAAAGCAGGCTAAACCCTACCACCTAGTGGGGTGAGAAGGTCAGGGACCTACAGTTTTACGTGGAATCTGAACCACGGTCGAGTGGTCACCCATCCGAGTACTGACCGCGCCCAGGTGTGCTTATGATCACTACCGACAGTCGATAGTCTACCCAGTGAAGTTGTAAATGCTGTCTCGGTGAATAATTTTAAAAACAAACTGGACAATCATTAAAAAAAAGTCGGCAAGTGCGAGTTGGGCTCGCGTACCGAGGGTTCCGTGTCATCAGCATCACTCAATATATTTGTATTATGTAGGTATGTACAAAAACAATTGTTTTGGAAAATCACGAACGCCTAAATAAACACTACAGCAATGGTTTGACTGTGCGGCATTCGTGAAGTTATACAAAAATATATTTCTTATATTATGACTATGACATAACGACATAATATCTAAAATTTTCTGATTTTTTCTTTACTTGTGATGTGAGACCATGCTTCTTGCCAAATTTCATTACTCCAGGTCAACGTAAGTACCCTATAGGTTTTGATTTCATTTGAATGAGTTTGCAAGTATTAAAATTAGCCATAAATAGCCGTATGTTTTGATTATATTGATTTAGAAGCTTTCATTTTATATAACTCGAAGGGATCGCAGACGTTAGTATTCCATATTAATTTCAATTTGATATCTTGACTCGTTACTGAGAAAAAGGGTCTTGACTTGACACACAAAACAATCAAATTTTTTTTAATATCATAACTACAAGTTTACAATTTTAGGATTTTTTCCTTTACGTGTGCTATGAGACCTTGCTTATTACCAAATTTTATGATTCTAGGTTGACGGGAAATACCCTATAGGTTTTGATTTGTTTGGAGTGAGTTTGCGAGTATGAAATCTGACATAGATCGCCGTATCTTTTGATTGCGTTGATTTAGAAGCTTGCATTTTCTATACAGTAAAGAGATCGTAGCTCTTAGTATTTCGTATTAATTTCAATTTGTTATCTTGATCCGTTCCTGAGAAAGGGGGTCCTTGACATACAAAATAATATTTTTTTTTTAATGTCAATAACTACAATTTTACAATTTTCGGATTTTTTCCTTTACTTGTGCTGTAAGACCTTGCTTCTTACCAAATTTTATGATTCTATGTTAACGGGAAATACCCTATAGGTTTTGATTTGTTTTGAGTGAGTTTGCGAGCATGAAATCTGACATAGATGGCCGTATCTTTTGATTTCGTTGATTTAGAAGCTTTGGTATTCTACACCTTAAAGAGACCGTAGATCTTAGTATTTCGTATTAATTTCAATTTGTTATCTTGATCCGTTCCTGAGAAATAGGGACCTTGACATAGAAAACAAACAAAAAATTTTTTTAATGTCACATAACTATAAATTTACAATTTTAGATGTTTTCCTTTACTTGTGCTGTGAGACCTTGCTTCTTACCAAATTTCATGATTCTAGGTTAACGGGAAGTACTCTATAGGTTTTGATTTGATTTGCCGGTAGCAAAATATGTGACTTAAATGGGCGTATCTAGTGATTCCGTTGACCTAGAAGCTTGCATTTTCTACACCTCAAAGGTTTCGTAGACCTTAGTATTTGATATTAATTTCAACTTGATACATCTACCCGTTCCTGAGAAAAAAGGTCTTGACAGACAGACAGACAGACGGACAACAAAGTGATCCTATAAGGGTTCCGTTTTTTCCTCCTTTGAGGTACGGAACCCTAAAAAACAAATAAATAAATAAACAAAAACAAAAAAATATAACATATAGTAACTTAATAAGTGCTTTGATATTATAAGCGCATCAGCTAATAGCTACATCACCTATTAGTTATCCATCTCATACCAGTTAGCCTATTAATAATAACGGGACCTCACGTTCCGTCTAGTGCCCCCGCTACCGGTGGTGCTGTGCGAACATCAGGCGACGCGCGCGCGAAGAGGAAGAAGTTTAAAAGAGCTGCGCGACCGTGCAGTCCGGCGGATACGGAGCTCTCCGAGATGGGGGTGGTGGTGGCCTACGTGTCTAGTACCACCACCTATCGCTCGTAGCTTGCCTCGCGTCGTCGTCTCGGAAAGCTCCGTAGCCACGGCCTGCACTCGCCGGCGTGCTTGGAGCCTTGCCTCCCGCCGCCGACGGTATTCCGTTTATTATTTTTATATTAATTTGAGTATATGTGGTGTATTTTTATAATCTGTATATTTAAAATAATAAATAGATAATATAATATTATATAATAATAATGATAGTTTGAATGACATTGTTTGCAGGGTATATTGTCGATGGAGCAAGGCGTGTCGAGGATCGGTGTAATTGGCGTCACCGTGATGGCGCTGCTGTCTGGATTCGGCGCTGTCAACTACCCCTACACTTCTATGGCCATTTTCATAAGGTCAATAAAATTTTTATTTATAGATTAAAAAATCTTATTTTATAGGCAATGATGATGATAGTGACAATGTATTTATCACATATGATATTGTGACTTATGTATGACATAACAGATTTTTTTTTCATTTAATTAACCGCACATAACCGTGAATCTTCACTAACTTGACACTGGCCAAAATGTCTTAAAAAAGTAAAATTACAAAGAAAAACCCCGACCCTTAAAAAGTTTAAAAAAAATTCCGTTTACAGGAGTCGGGGGGCCGCTAAGTAAATACACGCTTACATCGCTAACACAACAACACACTTGACCCTCTTTCAGCACATGCCCGATCTGGTCTAGGTACGTGCGTCTAGGTCTAGGGCATATACATATTATGTCATCCATGGCATTATTAGAATATATTATATTTTAAATTATGGCACTGTTAGCATGATTGATTGTTAACATGATACAGACAAAAGCTGTAAAAAACATTTTTTTATGGAAACTGACACGGTTCGCTACATCACCTACAACATCCGTGATGTCAGCCCATAACACCGGGTGAACTTGGCGCCACGTCAGTGGTTCCCTTCGGTCGTGCCGGCTACACTGAACTCGACGGAAAACACAAACATATTACACATAAAGATTTCGTCAGCCTCGGTAGCTCAGTGGTGAGGTCGGTCGACTGTTGTTAAAGCAACCCTGAGCGCGGTCAGTACTTGGATGGGTGACCGCTCGACCGTTGGAGGCTGACCGCGGTTCGGATTCCACGTAAAACAGTAGGTCCCTTCCCTTCTTACCTTACTAGGTGGTAGGGTTTATCCCGCCCGGGTTGCCATCACCGCACTGAATGAAGCGTCGGTCGAAACGTCTATTCTATATAAATAGTTCGTGTTTTCCGTTCAGTTCAGTGTAGCCGACACGAAATGAAGGGAAGCACTGGCACGGCACCTAGTTCACCCGGTGTTGACATTACGGATGTTATAGGTGACGTAGCCATGTGCCAGTTGCCATAAAAAAAAAGTGAACACTTTTCTCAGACTTATGAAATTTTTACATTTTTATAAAAAATTCACTTCTTTGCAGACCAGTAACGGAATCGGACGTGCTCTCCATAGAGAAGAAACTCCTACAGACCATGGACATGATTCTGGTGAAGAAGAAAAGGATAGCGTTAGCGGAGGCGAACAGTGGCGCCGGAATGAGACAGCAGTACGGGCGAGCGGAGCGGGGAGGCACGAAGCCGAGAGGGTTCTGGGACAATCTGATGTCGAGCGTGGGCAGTATAGGGAATCCACTCGCTCAGGGCAGCGAGAGTGAGTTTCGTTTGGTCTGATGTTTTTTTTTTTTTTATGGAAACTGACACGGTTGTCTACATCACCTACAACATCCGTGATGTCAGCCCATAACGCCGGGTGAGCTGGGTGGCATGTCAGTGCTTCCCCTCGGTCGTGCCAGCTACACTGAACTGGACGGAAAGCACAAACTATTTACATAGCCGTTTCGACCGACGTTTCATTCAGTGCGGTGTTACCAACCCGGGCGGGTTAAAGCCTACCACCTAGTAAGGTAAGAAGGGAAGGGACCTACAGCTTTACGTGGAATCCGAACCACGGTCAGCCTCCAACGGTCGAGCGGTCACCCATCCAAGTACTGACCGTGCCCAGCGTTGCTTAACAATCAATAGCGACAGTCGACTGTCTGCACCACTGAGCTATCGAGGCTGACAAATGTCATGTTGAGAGCTCTTTTCACGACTGTCATTTGCTACTGTGGTCATCCATCAGACATCAGTTTGTCAGCCTCAGTAGCTCAGTAGTGCGGTCGGTCGACTGTTGTTAAGCAACCCTGAGCGCGGTCAGTACTTGGATGTGTGACTGCTCGACCGTTGGAGGCGGACCGTGGTTCGGATTCCACATAAAACTGTAAGTTCCTTCCCTTCGCATCTTACTAGGTGGTAGGGATTATCCAGCCCGGGTTGGTACCACGCACTGTTATATAGAGACATTAGTTTTATATAATAGATACAGATAATTATGTAATTGTACTGGTGTGGGTGTGGCTTAAAACCAGCGATTCCATGTAGCTACCTAGCTATATGGAGTCACATGCTGTGTCACATCCTTTTCCGGTCTTGGGGGTGGGCACTGTATGTACCTATATCTTTATTTTTTAGGCTAGCTTCATATTGTAAACTTGTTATTTTAAGGTGTATTTATTGTACTACCTCATGATCGAGAATTAAACGTTTTTTACTTACTTTACTTACTGAATGAAACGTCGGGCGAAATGGCTATGTAAATAGTTTGTATGGGTTTTAAAATTACCATGGTTGGTTAGACATTATTTTTAAAACAAAACAGCTTTACTCACGTTTCTTCCCGAGCTATGTGGCTCGACGTTACGGGCCAAGCGTATGGCCCATCATTAGCACTCTGCCTCGTGCGACGGTTGGCAGAGTGCTCATGAGGATGGGCCATACGCTTGGCCCGAATCGTCGAGCCACATAGCTCGAAAAGAACCGTGAGTAAAGCTGTTTTGTTTTAAAAATAATAAATAGTTTGCGTTTTCCGTCCAGTTCAGTGTAGCCGGCATGATCGAAGGGAAGCACTGACTAGGCATCTAGTTCACCAAAGTTGTTATGGGCTGACATCACGGATGTTGCAGGTGATTCGATTTCTATAGCGTACAGATACCATTTATCCGAATTTATGCTCGCTGAAATAAAAATATCTGACTTTGACTTTGATGTAGTATGTAGTTTTTAAAGTCGGATGAGTATTTTCGGAGATAACCTCCTACATCCAAGCTTACAAACTTTATTTATTAGTGTACATGTAGATAATGTTTTAGACTCTGTAGCTACCTTCCCTGTATATGTTATTTATAATTATGTTTTTTTATATATCATATATATTGTATGTATATTTATGTATATTTCTCCATTTATTTGTATTTGTGTTTTATTATCTGTTTAAATTATATGTCAATGTTTTATCATCCACCATTCATTTATTTCTTCTCTGCCACTCCACACTTTTTCATAATAACCCAGAGGTTTGCTGGGGGAGAGCGCCTACGGTGTTAAGCTGTACCTTTTGCAAAGAATTGTTTCAAGTGCAAGAAATATATATTTTGATTTGATTTTGATGTAGCCAACCGTGTCAGTTTCCATAAAAATCATAAAAGTGTTTTTGCCGCGCAGACATATCACAGCTCCGCGTGGAGATCTCCGGGCTGGAGGAGCTGAGCCGGCAGCTGTTCCTGGAGGCTCACGACGCGCGCTCGATGCGCGACAGGATACTCTGGTCGTCCACGTTCCAGGGCCGCTACTTCAACTTTCTCGGCTACTTCTTCTCACTATACTGCGTGTGGAAGATATTTATTGTGAGTGTACCAATCCGTGAACCTGTGTGCGTTTGTCTTTTGGGGAACAATTTGTAGAGAGCGTTTAAACTAAAAGTTCCCTTCGCCGTTATGTTGGCTCCACTGTCAGTGCTTAAATTCGTGTTGCCAGATTGTGAAGATTATATTACCTAATAATGTAAGCGGTATTTACCGTATAATAAATACGGTAAATACCGATAATTACGGGTAAATCTGTACACATAGCAACCCTCAACGCTGTTTTGACAGATAGACAGTGGAGCCAACATAACGGTGAAGGGAACTTTTAGTTGAAAGGCTCTCTAGAAGACAATTCACTTCAGTGTATTAATTCAGCCGAGTATTACTTACAGTGTAACAATATAGCACTTAATACTATCAGCCTCGGTAGCTCGGTGGTGCGGTCGGTCGACTGTTGTTAAGCACACCTGAGCGCGGTCAGTATTTGGATGGGTGACCGCTCGACGGTCAAAAAGTGGCCAAATATCGATGACGTAATTTATGCACGCCGCCTATACAAAATTTGTATTCTAATTTCAGTCTACAATAAACATAGTGTTCGACCGCGTCGGCAAGAAGGACCCCGTCACTCGCGGCATTGAGATAGCCGTGCTGTGGATGGGCTTCGAGATGGACGTGGGCTTCTGGTCACAACACGTGTCGTTTATCCTGGTCGGATGTATAGTTCTGACGAGCATCAGAGGTCTGCTGCTCACGCTCACTAAGGTATTAATCATTTGTTCACCTGTTCATTGGGATATCAATATGTTATATGTCGAAGTTTTGTCATATGTCGAATATGTCATATGTCGAAGTAATGCCAAATGTTGGTCACATTTCAAACAATATGTCAAAGTCGTCATATCACAAACGCATCATACATAAAAAACCTGAAAACAATCATGACATATGTCACTATCTTAGAATATATCACAATATTGACATATTTTACAATCTTTGCATACAGCATAAAAATCACACGCTGTATCCCAACAATCAAGGTAAGCAGAGTAATCGGAGTTTTTTGCTGCAAGTACTCTTGTAAATTACAGCACAATACCGACCACCACATTATTTGCAGCAATTAAGGCACGAAGACCCACCACCTGCTACATGACTCAGTGGAATGAACGTGCCAAGGTGAGAGGTGGCTCCACTGTCGCCCTTATGCACGGCATCTTGTCCTTATTTCTTAGTCCCTTTTACGAAATGCACAGGGGAGATGCAGTGGGGCTATTGTATTCAAGTACTGAACCCACACGGTACATGTCATCTTGCCATATGTTACAATATTGGCATATGTCACGATCTTTACTTAATACATAACTTATGTGACTTTCTTGACATGTATCACTGTCCTAAAATTTGTCACGTTCTAGACACATTTCACAATATGCCAAGATGACATATGTCAGTCATCTTGACATATGTCATCTTGGCGTATTTTGTCTAGTCAACCTAATTGTCAAGTCAATAGCTAATTGAATGCTTGCACTGCCTTCTTTCAGTTCTTCTACAAGATATCGTCGTCGAAATCATCCAACATCATCGTGCTGATCCTCGCTCAGATCATGGGCATGTATTTCTGTTCGTCCGTCCTGCTGATGAGGATGAACATGCCGGCGGAATACCGCACCATCATCACTCAGGCATGTTTTCACTTAAAATATATCTTTACAATATACTTGTACAGTGTGGGGCCGGTACTTTAAAAGAATAGCCCCACTGCATCTCTCCCCGTGTATGTCGTAAAAGGCGACTAAGGGACATGACTCCCTTCTTATATTACTAGGTGGTAGGGTTTATCCCGCCCGGGTTGGTACCACCGCACTGAATGAAAGGTCGGTCGAAACGGCTATGTAAATAGTTTGTGTTTTCCGTCCAGTTCAGTGTAGCCGGCACGACCGAAGGGAAACACTGACGTGGCACCAAGTTCAGCCGGTGTTATGGGTTGACATCACGGATGTTGTAGGTGATGTAGCCAACCGTGTCAGTTTCCATAAAAAAAAAAAAATAAAATTATCTAAAACCAAAACGTCTGTCTGTCGACTGTCGGTCGGATCATGAGCACACCTGGTCGCGGTCAGTGGATTGATGGGTGACCGCTCGACCGTTGGAGGCTGACCATGGTTCTAATTCCATGTAAAACTGTATGCTTCCCTTCTTACCTCACTAGGTGGTAAGGTTATGATGGTTATGATTGGAAGTTGAGAGTTAGGGCCCCTGAGCCCCTGCGACCTTGATAGATCTATTGTGATAGCTCTCAATAGTTCGGACAAGATACTATATCAAGCAGCAAGTAAGGCACGCAGACCCACCTGCTCCGTGACTCGGTGGAAGGACCGTGCCAAGGTGAGAGTTGGCTAGCCTGTCGTCCTTTAGCACGGCATCTTGCCCTTATCCCTTAGTCGCCTTTTACGACATGCGCGAAAAGAGATGCAGTGGGGCCATTATTTTTAAGTTCTGGCCCCACACGGTACTGGTATACACGGCACCGCACTGAATGAAAGGTCGGTTGAAACGGCTATATAAATAAAGGGTTTTCCAATAGGGACGGGTCGATGTTGACAGGCTGTGGCGGCCATGTTGTTTTGGCGGCACCTGTCAAATCAGTTGTTCATTAATCAGTAACTGATGCCAAATCATTATGTCAAGTTACACGATTGAGCAGCTCAAACCTAATGACATAGACAACGCTGTTTGTTCGCTGCCTCGGCTTCGGAGCGTTTGGAAGAGGACCCCAATTTTGGCCGAAAAATCATTTTTAGCGACGAGGCACATTTTTGGATGAATGGCTATGTTAACAAGCATATATGGGACGAGGCCAACCCACATGAGTTTCACCAAGTGGCAATGCATCCACAAAAAGTTACTGTTTGGTGTGGATTTTGGGCCGGTGGCGTCATTGGTCCGTATTTTTTAGATTTTTCCGTGCCACCGTGAGAAGCCGCGGCGGACATTTGAATGATGTCATATTCCACACATATGTAAATAGCATACATGGGCTTTTCAAACAAAAAAAATAATTCGTTAATACTCATACACAGCTTGTTTTATTCCTTTTGAACATCGACCCGTCCCTATTGGAAAACCCTTTAGTTCGTGTTTTCCGTCCAGTTCAGTGTAGCCGGCACGACAGAAGGGAAGCACTGATTTGTCAGTTTCCATAAAAAAAACCCCAGTCACGTAGCACTATGTAAAATTTCCCGTCGCATTACTGACGCAGCGCCATCTTTTTTCAGGTTCTCGGGGATCTGCAGTTTAACTTCTACCACAGATGGTTCGATGTGATATTCCTCGTCAGCGCTATCACAAGTATTTTCACGTTGTATTTAGCTCATAAACAGCCTTCGGTTAGTTAGTAGTGTCTTACGGACTCTTTTTAGTTTGTATGTGTGATAAAATTGTGTTCGAAAATGGGTGTATGAGCGACTATTAGAGTGCTGGTACACTTAAAAAATATTTGTATATTAACCCCACAAAAAAAATCGCCGGTTTTAAATTCTATGAATTTTCTTACGAAAACGAATGAGAGGGACAGGCTGTACAGATAAAAACCGTTGCCTTTCCCATAGAACACACTTTAAAAATGTATTTGACAGCTGTCAATAATTATTTTTCTTTATACCTACGTACAGACCACAGAGCATCGAATACCGCGCGCGCCTCCTAGAGGCGAAAGTAATAATAATATTTGAAACCCAATAACCGTACGCAGAGCTGCTAGCGCTTCGTATGTGTGTGTGTGTGTTAGTATCGACACTACACACAAAGAGGAGGAAGCAAGGCACACGCACAAAACAAATGCACACGCACAACCCTACCCTACCATGCGAAGTTTCTTGTCGGTTCTTCTTCGTGGGTGTAATCGAACCGGATAGAACAAATTGTGACAAGTTCGAGAGCAGTCTAACTGCCATATGAATGATCAACAAACAATACAAACAATACAATACAATACAACACACATATGTAAGTCATAGGCCACGCCCACAGGCTTAAACGGCGTTGTAGGGAAATCGCGATCAGGGCGGCTCTAGGAGGGGGCCCGCGCGGTATTCGATGCTCTGTGGTACAGACCGACGAAGTTATCTCTGTGTACTGAGTGGTCTGCCATCGTTTCATGGTTGCCAGAGAAACGGAGAACTCGAATTGAACACGCTTTGACACATATCACAGCCGAATGACACTTCTGTAGTTCCTGATCTGACCACTTCACAGATAACTTGGTAGGTCTATAATCTCTGTCAGGATGGTACACTGATTTCTAGAATGTGTTATTTGAATAGTTAAATTCATCTACACGTCGAATATGATTCGAATGGGTTAATTCTGCAATTTTAGGTTAAAAAAATTTGTGAAAAAAAATATCGGACTTCATTTGATCAGTCTGTGCTTCTGAATAAGTGAATCCTCACTTGTTGTATACCGTTTTGTGGGGAACTTCATTAGCTGTCAAGAGCCCATAGAGGTTAATGTTCTGACTGAAATATTTGAATTAGCAAATTTTCGCGCGGCGAAAATGGCATGGCAGCCAAGGGGTGTAAGCACAGAGCACGGAACGCCCCCCACCCGCGCCCCTCCTAGAGGCGCCCTAAGCGATAATATTTGAAACCCAATAACTGGACGCAGTGCTACTAGCGCTTCGTATGTGTGTGTGTGTGTGTTAGTATCGACACTACACACAAAGAGGAGCAAGTTAGGCACACGCACAAAACAAATGCACACGCACAACACACATATGAAAGTCATAGGCCACGCCTACAGGCTTCAACGCCGTTGTAAGGAAATCGCGCTCAGGGCGCCTCTAGTAGGGGGCGCGGGCGGGGGGCGTTCCGTGCTCTGTGGGTGTAAGCATATTAAATTTTTGTGAAGCCAAGGCGTAAAAAAAATTATAAGCGTGTGTTTTATTTTATTTTTTAATAATAAAGTGCTTGTTTAGTGCCTGTTTGTCCATATGTATGATGTGTGTCTATCTGTATGTCTGTAACAGGTAAACTCGAAAACGACTGGGCCAATTTACAAGCAGTTTTATCTCATAAAATTAGGGTTTCTGTATTATATATAACTTAATTTTTATAATTGTGCACTTCGAGCACACACACACACAGCAAGGGCGTGTACTGATAGGCGTCGGCGGAGAGGTGAGGAAGTAAGCGGGGGGTGAATTCAGTCCTGCCAACCTAACGACTTTGACAGCTCAAAAGGCACAGTTAAAAAAATTGGGTTCTATCACAATATATCTTGAACGGCCTTAGCAAGCTACTCATAATTATGCAACATAAGCAGAAAAATTAATGTGATTGCACCACATGCGTCGGTAAATAATGCGCGTCTAGCATTAGAGAGAGACTGTCCCGTTGTAGAGCGTCGTCCCTGTCGCACAGAAAGACCTGCGAGTTAGTGCGACAGAGACGACGCTCTACAAGCAGCCTCGGTAGCTCAGTTTTGCGGTCGGTCCACTATCAGTCAAGCATGATCATAAGCAGACCCGGGCGCGGTCAGTACTTGGACGGGTGACCGCTCGACCCTAGAACGATAAAAAAGGTATTGGACGCCGGACTGTCAAATGCTTGTATGAGAACTGGCGTCGCCGAGTTGCGGGGAGCGGAGTGTACTTACCGATGATAAGATATTCCACTATTGTGCACACTAAACTTGGCTGTAGTGTTTTTACACGTAAACACAGAGCATGCGGGCATTTTAAACAGGTTTTTGCGAACGCAGCCGATGACAGACTGACGGGCCAGCGCGCGACCGTCCAATGAAACAAGTATGCTTTTACTTATATCGTGTTACGCTGGCGAGGATAGGGTTCGGGTTCCATACTTTTTTTATCGTTCTAGGCTCGACCGTTGGAGGCTGACCGCAGTTCGGATATCACGCAGTCATCACCTCAGTTTAACTCTCGTCCGACAGTTATTTGTCGATTAGATTGATATTTTTAAATTTCTCATTGTGATGCTGAAATCGGCCGCTAGAGATTTGAAGAGAATTAGAATTTTTTTATGGAAACTCACACGTTTGGCTACATCACCTACAACATCCGTGATGTCAGCACATAACACCGGGTGAACTAGGTGCCATGTCAGTGCTTCGCTTCGGTCGTGCCGGCTACACTGAACTGGACGGAAAACACAAACTATTTACATAGCCGTTTCGACCGACGTTTCATTCAGTGCGGTGGTACCAACCCGGGCGGGCTGAACCCTACCACCTAGTAAGTTAAGAAGGGAATGGCCCTACAGTTTTACGTGGAATCCGAACCACGGTCAGCCTCCAACAGTCGAGCGGTCACCCATCCAAGTACTGACCGCGCCCAGCGTTGATAAACCATCAATAGCGACAGTCGACTGTCTGCACCACTGAGCTATCGAGGCTGACAATGATGCTGAAATCGGCCGCTAGAGATGTACAAATGTTAATAATGGGATAAGTACAAGACATTGTAGCAATTATTTAATTCCTCAGTATAGTTTGGTGTAACTCTACCTTTAGACCAGATTTTATAGTGTCATTCTACCGAACCACAATAACTTATTGTTAAGCATAATTTACTTGTAAGCTGTAGATAATTATGTAAAAACGTGCTATACAACTAAGCTTAACTTAAGTCTGACTTATACTTAAGTCTGCAAGCTGGCTAGTCAGCGGTCAAATTTACTTTTGCCATGTTTATGAATCTTAAGCATTCCTTAAAATTAATAAAATTAGTATAGCTTAAAAAACAGGACTTGTAAAATTTTTCAATTTATAGAATTAAAAAGAATGTATGAAAATGCATACAAATGTTTAGAAATTGGTATCATGGAATTTGTACTAAGACTGCCAGACTATGTTGAAATAAATTATTTGAAAATAAATAAAACGAAATACAATTATTTTATTTATATATTTATTACAAAAAAGAAGACATTTGCAAAACTTCAGCCCATCCTGCATCCTTTCCTCTAATGCAGCGGTTCTCAATCTATGGTACGCGTACCACCAGTGGTACGCGACGCGGACTGCTTCGAGGTCGTACGCGAAAAAATGAAACATTATGTTCTACAAAATTTAATAAGCGGCAAGTGCCATAATCCTAATTTAGAAAGTTTTGTTGATGAACATAAGTATAATTTTAATTGTGATGTTCTGAGCGATATAAAAACTCACTGTCAAATGCTTATAGTGAGTTCCGAAAAATATTTGAAAGAAGATTTTTCAGAACTAAATTCGATAAGAAATCAATTTATAGATTCGATTCTGAGATCACTTACATCCGAGGAAAGATAATCATTAATTGACTTTGGTATGATGCTAACCTCCAAAGAGAATTTAAGAATGTAGATATAGAAGATAAACTATTATTATTAGCTTCTTGTAGGTAAAGGTGGTACGTCGCCAAACATATTGGTTTTAGTAGTACCTGAAAAAAAAGTTTGAGAACCCCTGCTCTAATGTGTAATGTCTGGGCTCCTTCAAACATAATGTAAAGGTGCACCTAGCCAGCCGAAATGGTATTCGCAGCCACCGTAAATATCCCAATGCCCGTGGGCGCCGTCGGACTACACCTTTGCGTTAGTCTGGCGCGCGCCATATGTTGTGCTTCCCATAAAAAAAAAACTATAAATGCTTTAGATGAAATAAATCAGGATGAAGAAACAAGAAACTATTAGTTACAAGGATTGGCATCTCGCGGAACCCACTTCCACAGCGTGTCTTTAACCCCAATAACTACATTACCGTTCGCGTCAATAACGAACGTATTCACCGAGTCGATTCCGAACGAACCCAATTTCCTAGCGACCGCATTCACCGGATCGACTCTAAACCAATTGCTGTCCACGTCCATAGCGTACACATCGCCCGACTTGTCTACGAAGAAATCGGCATTTTTATCCGGATCCAGACCGTTCAGTTTGATGGGGACCGATTCGCCATTTTTGAGAACGTAAGGCGCAGTGACGTCTTCGTAAAAGATGTTATTTTGTTTGTCCGCAGTGATGCCGTGGCCGTTCGCGATCGGTCCGAAGGCTTGCGATTTCTTTCCGTTTTCCGTCAGTTTTCGGACGCGATTCTGAGGCCACGTTGCACTGTACAGTGTGCTTCCGTTGTCCGCTACCGCTGCGTACATGACATCGTCTCCTGATCCTGGAAAGAAATAGAATTAATATCAAATCAAATCAAAAAACTTTTATCGCACATAAAATCGTACAGAAGGTAGTACTTAATGCCTATGGCATTTTCCGCCAGCCTACCCTTTTTAAAATATAATAACCAGGGTAGGTGCAACAAAACATAGTCTTAGCTTAGATAATAGAAAAATAGAAAAACAAAGATTTATATATATATATACATATAATAACCGTATAGTAACCATAGTAAATAGTAAATATATATAAGCATATACAAAATAAAACTAAGACAATACATGTTATGAATTTACTCAAACCGATTAGGGGCATATAGGAGCATAACGGTGTTGCAGTTGTCCCTGTAATATTGTTAACTGACATAAGGGGGTTATTCTATATGTGAAAATAAACAACTTCTGTGAAGAAAAAAAAATTTTTGAAAAAAAAAAAATTTTTTTCCATACAAATTTTAATTACCTATTCTCAAAATGTATGGAGAAAAAAAAATTGTTTTTCTTCAAATAAAAAAGTCGTAGAACAAAAGTTGTTCTATTTCACGTACAGAATCACCCCCTTTCGGGTTTTACGGTTGGGGTTGCAACACCGTGTATATTTTTAATTAGAAAAATATTATTAAAAACCTCAAGGGTCACCTTCTAGTGTCCGATACCAAATACGACTTTGGTGACGACAGCATTAGGTTCAATGTGGAACCGTGCAAGTTGACTGTTCGCAAAAATTATGCGACATCATTCATCAAGGTGCAATAGATAGAAAATTTGGAGATAATACGTAACGGCCCGGTGGTGTACTTGGTTATCGCGTTGGCGGCTCAAGCCAGAGACCCAGGTTCAAATCCTGGTCGGGATGTATTTTTTCCAATGATTGTCGATACTTACTACAAGCACGTTTAACTATACAGGACACAGGGGGTAAATACAATTCAGTTCCGGTTACGCTAAGATGTGACTCTCATACATCGAATGGCTCCGCGAACCGAAATAAAGGTACGGTAGCGGACTTACTTACTTTCTTCTTTTTAAATACGAATTTCACGCGAGCGAAGCCGCGGCCAAAAGCTATAACATAATAAAATATTAAATAAGTACTGATAATGATCGAATTTTAACTTTTGACGTGATACTGAAGACTTTTAATTTTGTAATTAATTTTAATTGTATTTTATTTAATTTTAAATTTATTTAATCTTTTAATTTTGTAATTTCCTATCGTTTTTATTTACCGTGTATTAACAAAATGTAAACCGGAGGAATTCTATTCTTGGCTATTAAGTTTTTATATTGTTCATTTTTAAATTTGTTATTAATATAAACTGTGGAATTCTCTAATATATAAATAAAAATAATTAATTAAAGTACCTGCATACAGCTCTGTTGCTGCCGTTTCTTCGTTATACTTAAAGATACCATCGTCAGTGCCTAGGTATACAATATTGTTCAATTGGTCCACAACCGTTGTTTGGCCAACACCTCTCACACTTATACTCTCCATCTCAGAATTCTTCAGTTTCTTCAGGGTCATTTGATATTGGCTGCTTATAAGAGTGAAATATATGTTTCCGCTCTTAAAGTTGATTGCCATGTCGGCGGGTGTACCAGAAATGGCTTTGAGGACCTCGGGAACATAATATTTGTCGTTGATAAAAACGGTTTTGTTACAATCTTGGTTGCCGATCGTCGCGGCGCGAACGGTTGCGAGTAGACATATGAAGGAAATGAATTTCTTGATCTCCATCTGAAAATAATCATTGAATTAATACAAACATAACACATGAGTGTGTTCCATCGCTTATTCCATGGGGAGTCCTCGGAGGAGCTGTTTAACGCTATCCCGCCGTCCCCTTTCCACCTCCGCACCACGCGCCTACACGCTGGACTTACCGCGGCGTACCAATCGATTCTGCAGATCTTTCCTCTACAGAACCGGTAAACTCTGGAACGCTCATATACGCAGGGATGCTCATATACTTCTTAGTCCTATCAAAACAATATCTTAACAAATATTGTAGAGAATTTAATGAAGATGATTTTTGTCAGTTACAGTTTTCTTTTATCTCAAATAGTTTTTGTAGAAAATAAAAAAAAATCTCAGGAAGAATCGTGTTTAGCGGAAAGTTTCACAATAATATGCCGTTCGATATTTGAAACAGAATCAATTTGAGATGTAGCCAGTCTCAGTCTAGAGTGTAAATATCTAATTAGAGTGATCATACATTTTGTGTACATAGACGGCATCGCAACGTACAACGGACCGTCATGTCATGACATGAGGTCTCAGTGCGGAGAATGGCCCACCCGCCTTCCCAAGAGGCTGGACAGCAAACAAACAAACAAACAATAGACGGTATCGATGAAGTTAATTTGAAGTTATCTCCTGCAGTTCGGGCAGACATATTTCATAATATTATTAGTCCTATCAAAGCAATCTCGTAAAGGAATGTTTTAGATAATATAATTTTGTCATTGAAAGTTTTCTTTTAACTATCTCAAATAGTTTTTGTAGAAAAAAAAATCTCAGGCAGAATGTGTTCAACGGAGTTTCGATATGCCGTTCGATATTTGAAACAGAATCAATTTGAGATGTAGCCAGTCTCAGTCTAGCTAGCTAGAGTGTAAATATCTAATTAGAGTGATCGATTATACATTTTGTGTACATCTTCTAGACGGTATCGATGAAGTTAATTTGAAGTCTAAATATAGTTTTGGCAAGATGATAGCGAAGCCGATAATAATAAAATAAGTACAATATTTGTACGAGCCAAAACATTTAAATCTGTCTTGTGGGCCAATGCTATAAATTTAAATTATCATTTTTCATTCTTGGATATTATTTTAAAGTATTTTATGAATAAAAAAAAAATTCGAGTTTCCATCTTAGGTGCTATAAGCATTGATAAAAGGTATGTATACTTATGGAGAAAAATATTCACGTGACTAAGCTCTGTCTGCCTAGCGAAGCCGCGAGAACAGCTGGACTAGTTTGTTTAAAGTAGGTAACTAACTAAACTTTGTTTGTAGTAGGTAGGTCTTATTCGTGTGAGGTTTATTTTTAGACGTTGTTTGTCTAACTCACGCCTTTCATGTTCGCCTGCATGTAATACTCCCACATACCAAAAGGTTAGCTAGAAGAAAGTGCCTTATGCGTACCTATTTAGTATTCTGTGCTTATGCTATGCCTTAATTAAAGGCTCGTGTTTTGTGCCATTTTGTGTGAAATTTTTATGTTGTGAATAAAAATATATTCGATTGAATTTAAACACATTCATAATGAAAATTTTGCATCAAGCAAGAGTGAATTGTAACCTAATAAACCTAACATAAATAGGTACCTACTATCTAAATGTAATGATATTTTTGTTTATAAGTAGTCAAAAAACATATTCTGACATACGTCTACCGAATTGGTACCAGTCACATACAACATTCATGCGTGGAGGAGGTCAAATTGTTACCATAGGCTAAATACCACACGCTGTATCCCGACAATCGGGGTGAGCAGAGTAATCGGTGTTGTGCTGCAAGAAATCTGGTATGCATTGAAGTACAACACCGACCACTACGCTCAGCAATGACGAGATAGCTATATCAAGCAGCAAGTAAGCGCGAAAACCCACCTGCTGCTTGACTCGGTGGAAGGAAGGACCGTGCCAAGGTGAGAGGTGGCTAGTCTGTCGCCCTTTAGCGCGACATCCCGTCCTTATCCCTTATTCGTCCTATGAACGGGGAGAGATGCAGTGGGGCTATTCTTCTCAAGTACCGGTTGGTCCCACACGGTATTATTTTTATAAATTTTTTTTTATGTAATCTGGTATGAGTGTCTGAGTCGGAGGGGCCTAAGCACATGCTTTTTTTTTTGCTAAGCACATGATTTATTCTTACCAGTCAATATCACCTCCGAGAAGGTAGGTGCCATGCCGGAGACTTCCCTGGATTGCTGGCTATACTGGATTAGAGGAGAACACAACCGAGGCTGCTATGCGGCCATCTTACATCCAGTGCGGTGGTACCAACCCAGTCGGCTACAATTTGAGCCTACCACCTAGTAAGGGGCAAGGGAAGGGACCTACAGTTTTACACCGGTTCCGAACGCTGAAGCAGCAGGTGTAGGTATTCACGTAAATTTTTTCGTCAGTAAAAACTCATTGGTACACGCCGACCGGATTCGAACCTCGGACCTCTCGCATGAGAAGCCCATGCCCAAACCACTGGGCCACCCGCGCCGGATATGACACCCTTTTATTCTTACCTCGAAGACTTTAATTAGGTGTAATAAAATATTTTATTTAATTTTTTTATGTATTCGGAGTATATAAAACACAAAAAATCTGAAAATTAATTTTTCATTTCATAATAATTACTGTAAAAAAGTTGTCAATATTGGACACCGGCTGGCTAAGCTCAAGTGGCAGTGGGCTGGACACGTCAGCCGAAGAGACGACGACCGTTGGAATAACCGCGTCCTACACTGGCGGCCGTGGACAGGAAAACGGAGTGTGGGAAGACCGCCCGTCAGGTGGGACGACGACATCAAGTACTTCGGGGGAAAGCAGTGGTTCCGTACCGCTGAAGGCCGGGAGGACTGGAGGAAAATTGGAGAGGCGTGTGTCCAGAAATGGACGCTTACACGCTGACTGACTCTAAAAATGCAATGTATATTTACATACATACATACATACATATCACACACGCTTAATCCCGACAATCGGGGTAAGCAGAGTAATCGGTGTTGTGCTGCAAGAACTCTGGTAAATTACAGCACAACACCGACCGCCACGTTTCGCAAAGTATTCGAACAAGATTCAATCGATCAAGCAGCAAGTAAGGCACGAAGACCCACCTGCTGGCATGACTCGGTGTAAGTACCGTGCCAAGGTGAGAGGTGGCGAGCCTGTCGCCCTTTAGCACAGCATCTTGTCCTTATCCCTTACACTCTTTACACTCACTCACACTCTCTACACTTACCTTTTTCTTCTACACTCAGTTCTGTTAATATATTTTAAAACAGCTTTCGACCACAATATAAGCTTTTGCACTTTTAAGTAGGTACTTGTACTAGGCAACTATTTAAATATTAAAACATCCGCGCTATACATATATCAGACAGAGCACAGAATACTCAATATGGCCGAGAGTGATAAACCGTATCGCACTCTTGCACGATGTAAACTGATGACTAGCCTGTTGATGTTTTCAGGCAAGCCAAGCAAGAAGATGAGAGATAAACCACAGAACAGCGAATCTGTGTAGAAGTGTAGAATGGACGAATGCACGTTCAACTTTTTAAGGTTCCGGTATCCATCATCATCATCATCATCAGCCTGTATCGGTCCACTGCTGGACATAGGCCTCTCCCAAGGCACGCCACCACACGCGGTCTTCCGCTCTTCTCATCCATCCACTCCCGGCTACCTTTTTTACCCGGTATCCATACGGAAGACTATTACTACGCCTACGTCCGTCTGTCTGCGTCCATCGGAGTTGTATCTTTTGAACCGTAATAGGTAGCCGGTTGAAATTTTCACAGAATAGGTACTTACGTTTTATTATGGCGGATGAGCTAAGAAATAATACAAAAAAAAAAACGGCCAAGTGCGAGTCGAACTAGCGCACCGAGGGTTCCGTGTATCGTCATGTCATGGTCAGCGCCACTCACGCCATCTATGTATTAATTAAAATGCTTCATACTCCTTTCGGTAGATGGCGCGCATACACTTTTTAGTTTCTTGTATGGGGACCACCGTAATTTTTTTACTTTTTCTTATTTTTATTATTTGTTGTTATATCGGCAATAATAACACATATTCTGTGAAAATTTCAACGGGCCACCTATTACGGTTCAAGATATACAGCCCTCGGACAGATGGACAGACAGACAGACGGCGTAGGCTTAGTAATAGGGTCCCGTACGACGGATACGGAACCCTAAAAAGCAAAAAGTAAAAATAATAAGGGGTTCTCCATACAAGAAATGAGCTAAGAATCGATTAGTCACGCTACTGAATAATAGATGGCGCCACAGGCTTTTATATTTTGCATTGTATAAAGACAAAAGATAGACGGATATGGTTTTTCGACAGGTGTGGTATAGCCGATCTACGGAACCCTCCGTGCGCGAGTAAAACTCGCACTTGACCGATTTTGTTTTTGTCTCATCGCAACACCTGCGATGTCAGCCCATCGCACCTTGGTGATTTAGGTGCAAAAGCGCGCTTCGCTTCGGTCGTGCCGGCCACACTGAATGGAAAACCCCAACTGGGTAAATATTTTATTACGACATCCTCCGGCGGCGTAAGCGGCAACTCTCCGCATATTCCTTATTCTTTATTCATCTACTCGTATTCGTCTTAATTGAACATTTAGCATTTTATGTAGGACCGCGCACAGTTTGCTTTATGGGTCATCTAGCCATATGCATACTTATCTATGTCCACTACTAGCATTCACTGGCTTGTCTTAATTCTATTTATAAGGCACTCTGGCATTTAAACTCACTGTGAACTTCTAGGAAGCAAAATGAATTTATAGATAAAGTTTTATTTTGTGTGGAGAGCCGGTACTTAAAAAGAATAGCCCCACTGCGTCTCTCCCCGTGCATGTCGTAAAAGGCGACTAAGGGATAATAAGGACAAGATGCCGTGCTAAATGGCGACAGACTAGCCACCTCTCACCTTGGCACGGTCCTTCCACCGAGACATGCAGCGGGTCGGTCTTCGTGCCTTACTGGCCGCTAGATACATAGGTTATCTTGTCCGAATACTTTGCTAAACGTGGTGGCCGGTGTTGTGCTGTAATTTACAAGAGCACCTGCAGCACAACACCGATTACTCTGCTCGCCCCGATTTTCGGGGCTAACACTAAGCAAGCACTTTATGTTTTCTTCACTAGATAGATGCAACAGGGACCCGATGGCGGATTTGGCGGAAACTAACACGGTTGGCTACATCACCTACAACATCCGTGATGTCAGCCCATAACACCGGGTGAACTAGGTGCCATGTTATTGCTTCCCTTCGGTTGTGCCGGCTACACTGCACTGAGCGGAAAACAAGAACTATTTACATAGCCGTTTCGATCAACCTTTCATTTAGTGCGGTGGTATCAACCCGGGCGGGTTAAACCCTACCACCTATAAGTAAGGTAAGAAGGGAAGGGACTAGGGACCTACAGTTTTACGTAGAATCCTAACCAGGGGGTCTACCGGCGTTAACTCACTCGCTAACCATCGATATCGATGTCGTTAACTACTCGCATAATTCAACCAACTAGCCGTGCCCGCGACTACGTCCGCGTGGACTTGATCTTTCTCAGTCTGTTATAAAACGCAACGTGACTCTGTCTGTCCGTTCGTTAGTATGATTCAATTGTTTTGGTGTTTTTACCCTTCTCCTACGGAGCGGCCGATATCGGCCGCTTTATACATTATTTGGGCAGGTTATGGTAATTTATAATCTACAATAACGCTTCTCTGTAAACTATATTAGAAGTAGAATATCCAGGAATGTGTCCATATAAATTATTTGAATAACTAATACGGAGAAGAGCCACGTATAGCTGACCGTGAGATAAGCAACTCAAACTTAGATCTAAGCCTGCTACCCAACCAATGACAGTGACCAATCAGTAAGTCACAGCCTCAGGTCACAGCCTTCTCTTAATAATACTTACATACTTAAATACTATTTTACTATTTATTACATGCGTATATATTTATACTAATTCTTCTTATGCTTCTTGGTGATTATCAATAGTCGACCAAACGCACCACTGAGCTACCGAGGGTTCCGTATTGCCATGTCATGGCTAGCGCCACTCACGCCATCTAGATCGCGTGTTATGAAATGCTTCATATTAGATAAATGTCATGATTAGTCACGACGATTTGTATCCACTGATACCGGGATCAGTTTCCATTGAAAAACGAATTAATGTTTAATTACCCGCTGATCCCGGTATCGGTGGCTACAACAAATAAAATATATTCATTTTGGAAACTGATCGAGGTGTTTTTTTTTTATTTTTTTATTGAAACTGACACGGTTGGCTACATCACCTACAACGTCCGTGATGTCAGCCCATAACACCGGGTGATCTAGGTGCCATGTCAGTGCTTCCCCCTTTGTTCGTGCCGGCTACACTGAACTGGTCGGAAAACACAAACTATTTACATAGCCGTTTTGACCGACGTTTCATTCAGTGCGGTGGTACCAACCCGGGCGGGTTAAACCCTACCACCAAGTAAGATTAGGAGGGAAAGGACCTACAGTTTTACGAGGATACAGAGATAAGAGTGTACAGAGATAAAAAATAAATAAGGGATACATACAACAAGAAATAAAATACCCCATACAAGAAATGTTTTTTTTTTCAAAGTTCTTTTTTTGTGGAGCGGAAACCTAGGTGCGGGAGTACGATTCGCACTTGGCCGGTTTTTTTTCTCTCTTCATTTTCAGCTTTGCGACCTTTGCGCATCTAGTGAAGAGATAGATAAAAGTATTCATAAAGACATACGCACGACCAAAGGGAAGGACTAGCAAACATGGCGCCTAGTTACCGCAGGAAGGAGGTGTGGCCGGCTGACGTCACGGGTGCAGTGCCTAGGCGATGTAGCCAACCGTGTCGGGTTTCATAAAAAAAACATTGATAATGTGTGACTCTGCAGGGATGTCGGCTCTCTAAGTGTGTTCTATTCTATCGCTTAAATTCCATGGGGAATGCTCGGAGGAGCTGTTTAACGCGATCCCGCCGTCCCCTTTCCACCTCCGCACCACGCGCACTGGGCGGGCAGGGATTTTGCATCCCTACACGCTGGACTTACCGCGGATGCGTAGATATCAATCGATTCTGCAGATCTTTCCTCCTCAGAACCGGTAAACTCTGGAACGCTATTTCCTCCCAAGTACAGCCTGGGGTTTTTCAAAAGGGGCGTGAAAAGGCTCCGGTCAGGCCGGCATGGCATTCGCAATCCCCGTGCGTCACCGAATGTCCATATGGGCATCATTAGACACCTACTTGTAGGTGAAACGATCCTACATGTCGCGCTATCGATGAAAAAAACTCTCCCTGCCCACATATTTCCCCCCAGTCTCGGGTCCTGGAAAAGGGGCGTCAATATGCACTTGTCAGGCCGACATGGCATTCGTAACCCCCGTATACGACCAAATGTCCATGGGCGTCGTTAGACACCTTATGGGTGGTTCGGCGCCACATTTCGTGCCTCAAAAATCTAATCAAATACTGGCAAATCTTAAAAACTAACTTCTTAGGTAGGTACCTACCTACCTTATGTACCGTGTGGGGCCGGTACTTTAAAAGAATAGCCCCACTGCATCTCTCCCCGTGTATGTCGTAAAAGGCGACTAAGGGATATGACTCCCTTCTTATATCACTAGGTGGTAGGGTTTAACCCGCCCGGGTTGGTACCACGGCACTGAATGAAAGGTCGGTCGAAACGGCTATGTAAATAGTTTGTGTTTTCCGTCCAGTTCAGTGTAGCCGGCACGACCGAAGGGAAGCACTGACGTGGCTTCAAGTTCACCCGGTGTTATGGGCTGACATCACGGATGTTGTAGGTGATGTAGCCAACCGTGTCAGTTTCCATAAAAAAAAAAAAAAGGTGCCTACCTCTAATTCTGGGCTGGACATTCTAATCGTAATGCCATGTATGTATGTATGTATGTATAGATGTAAGAATAACATAAACAAGATAAATAAGTTCTTGGTATTATCTCTGATCCCTTGAACTCGACAATGCCAATTAATGTCAAAATAACACTTCACGATCATGACTGCCTACCAACTACCTACATACCTACTTGATTGTAAGTCGAAACAATTCAATATCATGGAAGAGGTATCGTATCATATCGTCGAGCGAAATATTAAAAAATTACAAATTAAAAAACCCCCGACACCAAGACGAGACGGATTCCATACAAAATCGTTTAAAAACCGTTTTCGGCATTTATGTTTTCTAGCCCCCTAAAACTTCATCATCAGCCTGTATCGCTCCACTGCTGGACATAGGCCTCTCCCAAGGCACGCCACCACACGCGGTCTTCCGCTCTTCTCATCCATCCACTCCCGGCTACCTTTTTTAGGTCATCTGTCCACCTAGCCGGGGGGCGTCCCACGCTACGTTTGCTTGTACGTGGCCTCCATTCGAGCACCCGTCTACCCATCGGTTGTCGGGTCTGCGACAGATGTGCCCAGCCCACTGCCACTTCAGCTTGCTTATTTTCTTAGCAATGTCGACTACCTTAGTTCTTTGACGTATCACGTCGTTACGGATTTTATCGGTCAAAGAAATGCCGAGCATTGCTCTTTCCATAGCTCGCTGAGCGACTTTAAATTTGTGGACTAGGCCCATCGTCAGGGTCCACGTTTCCGCTCCGTACGTCATTACTGGCAGAACGCACTGATTGAAAACCTTCGTCTTCAATGACTGTGGGATGGAGGATGAAAAGATGTGGCGGAGTTTCCCAAATGCCGCCCAGCCTAGCTGAATCCTTCTGTTGGCCTCCTTGTCAAAGTTGTGCTTCCCTAGCTGGATGGTTTGTCCAAGATAGACATACTCCTGCACAACTTCGAGGGTCGCCTCTCCAACTGTTACGTGCCCCGGGACGACGTGTTCGTTGAACATGATTTTCGTCTTGTCCAAATTCATCCCGAGGCCGACTCGGCGGGAGGCGACATTGAGGCCGTTCAGCATGTGATTCAGCTCCTCCAGCGATTCGCCTATCACGACTATGTCATCTGCGAAGCGTAGGTGTGAAATACTTACCTGATTTGAATTTTTTTTTCTTGTCACATGGACAGTCCAATCTACGTTCCTGTAATTTTTTGTTTAGATGAAATACACCTACAATACAACACCGGAGCTAAAAAATTTTATTCCGATCGAAAAAAGTTGAATATTTTATTTTTGGATGTCATGAAGATCATTAAAGTTTTATTGAGTCTTCCATCACTTTAGATATTGAAAAAATAAAAAGTCAGGAACGTAGATTCGACTGTCCTTATTACAACAAAAAATAATTGTAAAAAATGGGATAAGGTTTAGTGGGGTAAAAAACATGAATGCCGAAAGACGATTTTGTATGGAGAAAGTTAACTTCCGTCTCGTCTTAAAACGTCCAAAATTATTTCGGTTCCATTCACACGCGCGCCAGTACTTTACGCCACCGCGGGGCTCGGAGCTAGGCTAGGCGCGCGGGGCTCGTGTAGTGAATGTGGGGCTTTAAAGGCGTCGGGGGACGTCTGAGTTTTATATTTTATTTATTACTTGTATTTTATTTGTAACTAAACGGAAATTATTTTTTACTTTTTAAGGGGCCGGGCGTTTTTAAAATTTGCAATTTAGCGTTAATTTCAAGCTTTTGAATATAAACGTAATCTTTTGATTACTTGATTACTTACTTGATTACAAACATAGCTAAGAGCCATCCTGGTTTGTAATTGTACTTTTATTACACGTTTGGCTACAACGCCTACTACATCCGTGATGTCAGCCCATAACACCGGGTGAACTAGGTGCCATGTCAGTGCTTCCCTTCGGTCGTGCCGGCTACACTGAACTGGACGGAAAACACAAACTATTTACATATAGCCGTTTCAAACGACCTTTCATTCAGTGCGGTGGTACTAAACCTTTTAGTGAGTTTTAAGTGAGCTAAATTATGTATGTATTATTATATAATTGTAATATAATTGGTTTCTCTGAAACGGCTATAACGAATTCGATGAAGTTTTGTATTTTTAGACAATGATTTTTTTTCAAGTTTATCAAGATAGGTGTAGACGGCGAGCGAAGCTCGGTCGCCCAGGTACTGGATATTGTAAAAGGGTTTGAGCGTGAAGTAAAATGAAAGAAATTGTTAATATTTACAAACATTTATTCAGAAAAAATATCACCTTCTCACGACAACAAGAAGGCATTGTCCTAACATCTGACAGGTATTCAAACAAATTGTATCTGTTTAAGTAAATATGAAATTACCATATTGACTGCAAGTATATTAAAATCAATGCATAATATACGTTTAAAAGTTTAAAATTACACTGAGAAATAAAAAAAAGAAAACGTTAGCATTAAAATTTTTTTTAGGTCATAAATACAATTTTATATTCAATTTGATGTTTTATATTCGGCGCTGGAAATAAAAGCCAAATTGTGTCTCGCATTGATTTGCATATAATTTGTACAATATACATAAATATACTTCCCTAATTACAAACTACATATTACCAATATTTAATTTATATTACACAAACTCTACACATGTATATATACCGACATAGTAAATGCTTATATATACTCCAATAAAGGCAGAAATGGTATTTTTATCCATATTATATTATACCTTATTACTATGCGTCCTTCGATCCAAAAGACTAGATCGATAATAAAATCTAAATATTTTATATTATGTGGATAACCGTGTGGAGCACCTTGTACGAACTGTAAATATGTATAATATGACTGTAAAATGTATATTTAGGCACATTTTGACGCAAAACGCATAGATTATGAACACTTAAAATAGTATGGCATATGTGTTCAGACTTACGTAGATATAAAGTTATATTATTATATGATGATCAGATTATATAGAAATCTTAACCCTCGATTAGGCACGCTGAAAAACTGACACGATTAGTCGCATGGGGTCGTCAGTTACTCCGATTTTAACAATCATACATTTTATTAATAAAAAAAATTGTGGCGGACCTCACGGTTGACGTGCGAGCGTGATGCGTCACACGCAGCTGCGACCAAATCGCAATTCTTTCTAGCCCCTAAAATCCTAAATGCCGAAAGACGATTTTGTATGGAGAAAGTTAACTTCCGTCTCGTCTTAAGGTACCAAGTTAAATTCCATTGCAGAAAAAAGATAAGCACGTAGCAAGCAAGGAGAGAAACCGATCTCGTAATATTTATGCTAGAACTAATATTTAATCACAAAATAACCCCATTGATTCTGCTCATACAATTAATTTATATATTTATATTTATGGTACAACAAATATATTAACCGTTATCTCATCTCTGTTGTAGGGTGAGCCCAGTATTTATACATTTTTGCCCCCATGGTCCTTTCTCAATTTCTATGAACACTAACATAAACCCTGGGGTCACCACGACCCCGCGCGCCTAATAAAAGGTTAAAGTATCTTGACATACATTATGATGACTTATGAGAATCTCTTAAGCGCGTCACAGACGATGGAAATAATATAAAATATATCGTAACACATTTGATATATTTAACTATTTTGCATATTTTATGTGCTGCAGGGTAAAGTACATTTGAAAATGTATTTCAGATTTTTGCTTTCCTTCAACTACATTACGGTATGACTAAACGGTAAAGGGACCCGCGAACTTCAGATTGAAGAACTCAATTGCGAAGACCTTATTGGTAAAGCAACATTTAAAGTTACTCAATCCTTTCATACCGGTCACTCAGCCAACGATGTGTTCCACTCATTATGTTTTAAGAGTAAGTATGTAGGTAAAGATCGTATAATCTTAAAATGAACGCCCCTCCACTTTGTTTACGCTCACATGCACAGTAGCAAGAACATTTAAATACGTCAGACATGCTTAATGAGAAAAAGCGTCGCCGAACTCCGCGGGTAGCGGAGGGGAAGGCGCGCGCTCTGATTGGGTGGTATCGGGCGGTACCGCGCTCTGATTGGTTGGTAAGGAATGGCATTTGTACGTTTATACAAACGTCGTGTTACGCTGGCGCGGGTAAGGTCCGACGTCCTTACCTATTAAATGTTACACAAATTTCTTCATTGTGATTGGTCAGTCTGATTCATTCACCTGCTAGATCTAGCCGGATCTGTTGCCCAAATAGTGCATTTATGACGCGACCGCACGACAGAGCAGACGTGTCGTTCCATACAAAGCGCGAGCTCTCCGCCATACAAAGCCAATACATGCACTGATCGAACGATTAGTTAACCTACTAGCTGCGCGGGCGAATCGTAAAATCGCCGCACGCACACAAGCAACTGTTGCAATAGTTATTTCCTCTCCTACATTGAAACAATCAAGATTTGTGGAGGGGCATCATTTTTAGAATAGACGATCTGTACCATACTCGGCGGTAAACAATACTCGTCGGGCTTTGGATGGAGACAGTACGGTTGCAGAGCGACCCGTCTCTATTGCACTAACTACTCGCAGGTCTCTGTGCGACAGGAACGACGCTATACAACCGGACTGTCTCTCTTCAAAGTCCGACGCGCATTATTTACCGCCGCAGACCAAATTATAAATTAACGATGACTGATACGGTCTACACTAGATCTGCTACTTCACTGGCTACATCCACGATGGATGACAGCTTATTATACATTGGTTGACACGTCAGTGCTTCCCTTTGGCTGTGCCGGTAATCAAACAAAACACGTTCATAGTCGCTTCAACCGACTTTTAATTCAGTATGGCGATAGCGATCCTTACGGGACTCTACCACCCAGTATTACGGAAAGAGACACACAGTTTAACCAGATCAGCACGACACCAGCGACTGGACATCTTCCTTTGTATAAAGTCAGTTCCACACGATGGCCAAAGCACTTGCCAATGCTCTGGCAGGCCCCAAAGATTTTGGAAGGAGAGAAGATGTACCATAAACGTCCCCTCATGCTGTCATCAGCTTCCGATCGCACACAATCACAATTAATATAAACGAACTTACGACCACACCAGCAATTATTGGCCAATCCAAAGCGTTGCATCCACGCCCAACTAACATTATGGTGTGAAGACAGGCGTTATAAGAGCTGTTTAATAGAGGCCCGTTCTTATACAGGTTAAGGTTCTTTAATGGCTTTACAATAGCGTTAGTAAGTGCTATAAGGGTGGGACAAGAGCTCTACAGTAGTGACGCGTTATATTAATCCAATATACCACTTTAAGATCTAAAACAACCTGCCGTTAGCACCAATTTATTTGTTGGGCGTGCGCTCACGCACACATCGATAGTTAATATGGGCAAATCTCCCCATATTACCGTGTCGCGGACACGCATCTTTCGCATATCTACTCTCCTTTCAAAATCTTTGGGCAGACCTCACAACACGTTGGCCAACGCTCAAATACCTACCTACAACCGACACCTACCACAAATCGACAAATAATTTCGTCTACACTTTGACCAATGCATTGGATAACGCGCATTGGCAAAAGCATTGGCCAAGGTGAAGAGCCGGCACAATTGAGCAAGATGGCCGCACGCTGGTCTCGTGTTCGATTGAAACCTTACTACAGGCCTGAATGTGTGCGGTATCCGCGCAGCAGGGGAGTGCTGCCTTAGTTTCTATGTTGTCGATAGATAGTTACTATTCGACAGTTGATGCGACGTTGCCAAACGTTTCAAGAAAACACACAGATCTACTGGGTGTAAATAAATTAAATTATAGCATTTAAGGGGGTTAATCAGTATCGGAAAATAAGTCGATTCATAGAAAAAACTAACAAAATTCGAAAAAGAATGCTTTATTCATACATTTCCATAAAAATCCTCAAAATGTATGGAGAGAGTCAATTCTTATTTCTCGAAGTTTCAAAAGTCGTAGAACAAAAAGTAGTTAAGTTTTTAAGCTACAGAACAACCCCCTGATAGGCTATATATTAATTTTATTACACCTGTATAATAGTACTAGCTAAACGATCATTTCTCATATGGAAAATGTTATAAGTGGAACACGTCGTGAACCGAAAATAGGCATTCCTTTTCCTGGAACCAACTATAATAAAGCATAACGATTACAATTAACTATTTATTTATCAAAGCTAAAGACAAAATTAAATGTAAGAACACGGAAGTTAATAAACCTATGAGTTTTAGTAAATACTAAAGATAACTAACTCGAAACTATCTTGTCCTTTGGTAAAATTATCTGCATAAATAATTCTATAGTACACTAATAAAAAGATGTTATGACTAATAAGCATACAGAAAAGTGCGACGATTTTGTTTGGCCTTAAAAGTACCAGCTATTTTTGAGAAAGTAGCAAATGAAAGTATCTGTAATATTCACTACTGCGTCAAAAAACTTAAAATTATCAAATAAAAATAAAATTACAATGTAAATGAAAATTTTTTTTTTCAAATTTAGGTTAACAAAGAATTTAAAAATGGTACTTACATAAATCTAAGGAGTTATAATTTGTATACATTTTGCAGGGTCAAAAATAATGGGAATTCGGACTTTTGTTGTGTTAAATTTATTTTAAAGTAGGTATTACCTAATTGTGTTAATATTGGTCATCTTCACAACTGTAGTAGTGGTATATTGGTATGCCTGCTCAAGCGCAAGATAAATCCAATTTCAAATCATGAAGCAGCGATTACTTCTAATTTCCGTCGCCAGGTGACAGAACTGCCTCTTTTAGAACAATATTCCATTTATACACATATAATAAGTAACTGGAAGTACCAATAGATGACGTTAGCCATTTTTTATCTAAACTGACACGGTTGGCTACATTTTGGCTACCATCAACCCATCTTGTAGTTCATTTCGGTTTTTAGAGAAATTGTTTTTATGATATATTTTATCATGTTAGCTAAAAAAAAGTTGCATCGGTTACATATTTAAAATGTGCAATTAAGTAACTTGGCTATATTCACGAAATATTTTTTTTTGTTTTTGTTTTCGTGGCTGCAAAATTTAATTTTAAAACATTTTAAAAATATCAATAGCTAGTTTTATGTCTAAACTTAAAAATAATTGCCTATAATATTCTGTACAATTTTATTAAATAAATAAACGGACCGAAAAACCAATGTTAGAAAAAAATATTGATAAAAGCTGAATTATGTCTTTTTATTCAAAATGGTATTATTGTTATATGCTCTTTTGTTTGTTTTTTCAAACCTAATTGTACTATTTGATATTTCAGATTTTTAAAGCGTAAAATTAAAATAAAATTAGGTACGACATTTATGTAGGTACTTATAACTAACATAATACTATACAAACTTGTGCTTCACGTTTTAACACTGATTTTAATTTCATTTCTATTACAAATAAGTAGATTTGTTTTTTTTTTACGGAGAACAAAATTAGGAATAATATGAATTTATGTAAGACAAGTTGTGTTACAGAAACTATATTTAATAAAATTAAAAATAGCAAAAAAAAATTAATTGAAAAAAAAATTATTCAGTTATCTATCACATTTTTGCAATGAAAAATATGTAATAAACCCGTCTTTACAAAACACAAATGTATGCATTTTGTATGTTTTAGCATATTTTTTTTATATATTTTTTTTCAGCCACTAAGTATAACATTATTATACAGTTATATAAAATGTCGCATTCATCCGTGTGACTGTTGGCTCGACGTGTTTCCTCAATAAATATATAAGATTAGTTTAAGATTAGTTTTAGATTAGATGAGTCGGATTAGTAAGCAAGTGAAGAGTGTCGCTATGAGGGGGGCGGTCGATTTGAGATGAGGCGCCCCTCCGCCCAAGTTGGTACCGACTGAAAACAAAAACATTAAAATTATTATACATACTAGCTTTATTACTAAACGTGGTGTTCGGTGTTGTGCTGTAATTTACAAGAGTTCTTGCAGCACAACACCCATTACTCTGCTTATCCCGATTTTCGTTATACAGCGTGTGGTATGTATGTATGTATGTTCAATGGACATAACACATATATAGAAGGGCAGAGTAAGCGTTTTATAATCGCTATTCATCGTTCATCTATCATATACAGGGTGTCCCAGAAACCGACGATAATCCTTTAACAGGAGATAGGGCTGCTAATTACCTCTCAGAATATCTAATTTTAGGTTAGTAAAAATGGCTTAGTTTTTGAGATATTGTCATTTTTGTAAAAATCCAAAATTTTCTCCCTCAGCTCGTTTTTTTAAATGCCATAAGTACAAATGTAAGATTTTCTTAAATCTAGTTTTTGTCAAATATTTCTGAAAAGTAAGGCTTTCACACAGTATAATTTATTTTTTCATGTTTAATCCTGTTTAGCTGAAAAATGACTTAAGAGCCACATGTTAAAAAAATTTCAGCCCCATTCCTTGAGTTTGACCCTTCGCGGTGAAAAAAAAATTACTACACTAAAGTGGCATTATGCAACAAAAATACGCCCATCTAATGTAGTTTTTAAAATGGTACATCACTTACCGATTTGCCCAATAATTTATGAGATATTGTTATTTAACTGCAAAAAGACCTCGGAATTTGATAACTGTTCTACCAAGTACGAATTGGAATAAAATAAACACTTGAAGTAAATTAGTCTTTATTAACCTGTTAAAGTAGATGTTCAAATTGTTTACCACGTCGTTGTTTACATCCGTTAGATTTTTAATATTGGGGCTATTCTCGTAAACTTTTTCTTTTAAATAGCCCCAATATTAAAAATCTAACGGATGTAAACAATGACGTGGTAAACAATTTGAACATCTACTTTAACAGGTTAATAAAGACCAAATTTACTTCAAGTTTTTATTTTATTCCAATTCGTACTTGGTAGAACAGTTATCAAATTCCGAGGTCTTTTTGCAGTTAAATAACAATATCTCATAAATTATTGGGCAAATCGGTAAGTGATGTACCATTTTAAAAACTACATTAGATGGGCGTATTTTTGTTGCATAATGCCACTTTAGTGTAGTAATTTTTTTTTTCACCGCGAAGGGCCAAACTCAAGTGATGAGGCTGAAAAATGTTTAACATGTGGCTCTTAGGTCGTTTTTCAGCTAAACAGGATTAAACATGAAAAAATAAATTACACCGTGTGAAAGCCTTACCTTTCAGGAATATTTGACAAAAACAAGATTTAAGAAATCTTACATTTGTACTTGTGGCATTTAAAAAAATGAGCTGAGGGAGAAAATTTTGGATTTTTACAAAAATGACAATATCTCAAAAACTAAGCCATTTTTACTAAACCTAAAATTAGATATTCTGAGAGGTAATTAGCAGCCCTATCTCCTGTTAAAGGATTATCGTCGGTTTCTGGGACACCCTGTATTTTGACAAGAAAAAACATACATATTTTTATATAAGTAAATAAATAAATAAATTAACTGAAATTCAATTTCATTTGCCAAAATCTATAAATGGCTTATGAATAGTAAAGAGAAAGCAAAATTATAAATGAGTAAATTTTAAATTAATATAAATAATAATATAAATACTAAAAACAAAAAGGTAAGTTACCTCCCGCAGCTTGGATGTTTTCATGGTTAGGTTCGTCAACGCCTAAAATAAAACAAAATAAAAAGCACACATTAACACACTGTTAAATAAAAAAGGAAAATTAATAAAAATATAAATAACTACTAAAATTGTTTACAGGTAAGTTTTACTAGTTAGGCATCTTGGTAGAACTGTATTTTAAGTTTTGTTAAAACAAAAAATATTGACATATTTATAATATATGCACACAATAAAAATAAAAATAAAAACCACTTTAAATTAGATAGGATAATTTTAATTTAGTTAACATTAATTTCAGTGTTTGTAAATTTGATATTAATTATATTTTTTTTAATAAAGAATAGGGGACAGTACACCAAACAGAATAATTAATACTCGTAGCATGCTGTTTAACAAAATCATGACGGTATTTTAGGATTGCAATAAAAAATAAAACGCAATGAAATTATTTTTTATGAAATATTTCATGCACAAAAAAACAAAGTAATAACGTAAACACAACTGCGTGAATTTTTGAATTTTTCTACCTATATAATATTTTGTAGTACATTTCTAAAATTAAATACCTATTAATTACTAACTATTGAGAGAAACCTATACTTCAGAACATCAGCCGACGAGACGACACAAAAACGCCGACTGATTGGCTGAAGTGGATACAAAAACGCCGACTGACTTGCTGAAGTGGACATAAAAACGCTGACTGATTGGCTGAAGTGGATACAAAAACGCCGACTGACTTGCTGAAGTGGACATAAAAACGCTGACTGATTGGCTGAAGTGGATACAAAAACGCCGACTGACTTGCTGAAGTGGACATAAAAACGCTGACTGATTGGCTGAAGTGGATACAAAAACGCCGACTGACTTGCTGAAGTGGACATAAAAACGCTGACTGATTGGCTGAAGTGGATACAAAAACGCCGACTGACTGGCTGAAGTGGACATAAAAACGCTGACTGATTGGCTGAAGTGGATACAAAAACGCCGACTGATTAGCTGAAGTGGATACAAAAACGCCGACTGACTTGCTGAAGTGGACATAAAAACGCTGACTGATTGGCTGAAGTGGATACAAAAACGCCGACTGACTGGCTGAAGTGGACATAAAAACGCCGACTGATTAGCTGAAGTGGATACAAAAACGCCGACTGATTAGCTGAAGTGGATACAAAAACGCCGACTGACTTGCTGAAGTGGACATAAAAACGCTGACTGATTGGCTGAAGTGGATACAAAAACGCCGACTGACTGGCTGAAGTGGACATAAAAACGCCGACTGATTAGCTGAAGTGGATACAAAAACGCCGACTGACTTGCTGAAGTGGACATAAAAACGCTGACTGATTGGCTGAAGTGGATACAAAAACGCCGACTGACTGGCTGAAGTGGACATAAAAACGCTGACTGATTGGCTGAAGTGGATACAAAAACGCCGACTGACTGGCTGAAGTGGACATAAAAACGCTGACTGATTGGCTGAAGTGGACATAAAAACGCCGACTGATTAGCTGAAGTGGATACAAAAACGCCGACTGACTTGCTGAAGTGGACATAAAAACGCTGACTGATTGGCTGAAGTGGATACAAAAACGCCGACTGACTGGCTGAAGTGGACATAAAAACGCCGACTGATTAGCTGAAGTGGATACAAAAACGCCGACTGATTAGCTGAAGTGGATACAAAAACGCCGACTGACTTGCTGAAGTGGACATAAAAACGCTGACTGATTGGCTGAAGTGGATACAAAAACGCCGACTGACTGGCTGAAGTGGACATAAAAACGCCGACTGATTAGCAGAAGTGGATACAAAAACGCCGACTGACTTGCTGAAGTGGACATAAAAACGCTGACTGATTGGCTGAAGTGGATACAAAAACGCCGACTGACTGGCTGAAGTGGACATAAAAACGCCGACTGATTAGCTGAAGTGGATACAAAAACGCCGACTGATTAGCTGAAGTGGATACAAAAACGCCGACTGACTTGCTGAAGTGGACATAAAAACGCTGACTGATTGGCTGAAGTGGATACAAAAACGCCGACTGACTGGCTGAAGTGGACATAAAAACGCCGACTGATTAGCTGAAGTGGATACAAAAACGCCGACTGACTTGCTGAAGTGGACATAAAAACGCTGACTGATTGGCTGAAGTGAATACAAAAACGCCGACTGACTGGCTGAAGTGGACATAAAAACGCCGACTGATTAGCTGAAGTGGATACAAAAACGCCGACTGATTAGCTGAAGTGGATACAAAAACGCCGACTGACTTGCTGAAGTGGACATAAAAACGCTGACTGATTGGCTGAAGTGGACACAAAAACGCTGACTGACTGGCTGAAGTGGACACAAAAACGCCGACTGATTGGCTGAAGTGGACACAAAAGCGCTGACTGACTGGCTGAGGTGGACACCAAAACGCTGACTGACTGGCTGAAGTGGACACAAAAACGCTGACTGGCAGAAGTGGACAAAAAAAAACTCTGACTGGCTGAAGTGGACACAAAAACGCTGACTGGGTGAAGTGGACACAAAAGCGCTGACTGACTGGCTGAAGTGGACACAAAAACGCTGACCGACTGGCTGAAGTGGACACAAAAACGCTGACTGATTGGGTGAAGTGGACACAAAAACGCCGACTGTTTGGCTGAAGTGGACACAAAAACGCCGACTGATTGGCTGAAGTGGACACAAAAACGCTGACTGGCTGAAGTAGACAAAAAAACGCTGAATGTTTGGCTGAAGTGGGCACAAAAAACGCTGACTGGGTGAAGTGGACACAACAGCGCTGACTGACTGGCTGAAGTGGACACAAAAACGCCGACTGACTGGCTGAAGTGGACACAAAAACGCTGACTGACTGGCTGAAGTAGACATAAAAATGCTGACGGACTCAAAAAAAACTAAAATTCCGTCAAGATTTTATTAAAAAAAAAACATCTCCCAATACAGACCTGCGGTTAAAAAGAGCGGGCGCGACGACGCGCTCCAGCCGCGCTCGTTGCGCGCGCGCGACTTGGCCTCGTACTCGCCGCGCGGCAGCTCGCGCAGCGGATACCGCGCCGTGTACACGTGATGCTCGTCCGTCCGCTCCGGCTTCACCGACACCTTCTGCCAGTCCGCGTCCGGCTGCGTTTCATTTATTATTATTTACTACATATTATAGTCCTGTCCTTGCTCGTTCACTGTACTGATTCGCTCTTTGTAGTTCAGTGAACGCGGTGAGCTAATTCGGTCTCGTCGTTCAGCTGCTTTCTTACTCATTTAGCTCAGGCTCACTAAAGTAGGTAGTGCGCTCCCGCCACCGACCGACCGACCGACCGCGCCTCGCGGCTCGCGCCTTCACTCGCTCTCATCTCCACTCGCGCTCACCTCTGCTCGTTCGGTCGACCGACCGGACCGACCGACCTTCTGAGAGCGGCTGGGTGGCTGAGCAGCTGAGCGGGTGAGATGTTTTGCTCAGTTCTTCTGAGCTTGCTCGTTCGTTCACTTCAGTGATGTATATCGGTTCGGTCGGTCAGTCGGTCTTTGGACAAGGCTAATATTAAGACGATTAATGGTAATAAAATTTAAAAATCTACAACAGTAGAGTTCTGCGCTTGTTGGTTGGCTGTAAAGTGAATGAATAAAACGAAATTTTTATGCACTGATAAATAACTAAACCACAAGCACAGAAGTCTATTGTTGTAGATTTTGAAATTTTATAAGCTTCTAAGGAAAAACGGTTCTTTTAAAGTACGGAACCATAAAAACGACCGAAGCACCATTAAATGATAAATAAAATTAAAATATTCTACCTGGTCGACCCTCCTGTACTCCAGTAGGACGTCTTTGAGTTGCATGTGCGAATGGATCTGCCACACCAGAGACTCGCCAACCACGCTCAACTCCTCGACTACAGGCTCCTCCACCAGCTCTGCTGACTTGCTGTGCTCGCCGTACGTATTCCGGGCCTGTTGGGACCATGCGTCAGTTTAGTTGACAGAATAAATTGTACACTTATGGCGTCACAGAAATTTATATTCTAAGTGAAGTAGTAGAGACAACTACTACAATTAGAGCACAAATTCGATGAAAAGTGAAGTAGCAGAGAAAACTACTTGACTTAGAGCATAGATTCGATGAAAAGTGAAGTAGCAGAGAAAACTACTTGACTTAGAGCATAGATTCGATGAAAAGTGAAGTAGCAGAGAAAACTACTTCACTTAGAGCATAGATTCGATGAAAAGTGAAGTAGCAGAGAAAACTACTTGACTTAGAGCATAGATTCGATGATAAGTGAAGTAGCAGAGAAAACTACTTGACTTAGAGCATAGATTCGATGAAAAGTGAAGTAGCAGAGAAAACTACTTGACTTAGAGCATAGATTCGATGAAAAGTGAAGTAGCAGAGAAAACTACTTGACTTAGAGCATAGATTCGATGAAAAGTGAAGTAGCAGAGAAAACTACTTGACTTAGAGCATAGATTCGATGAAAAGTGAAGTAGCATAGAAAACTACTTGACTTAGAGCATAGATTCGATGAAAAGTGAAGTAGCAGAGAAAACTACTTCACTGAGAGCATAGATTCGATGAAAAACTGTTGTAGTAGAGGAAATCGCATTAACCGGAAAAATTATTCGTAAAATTAGGTAGAGTATGGGACCGTCACAAAAGGTCGTCGTATTGTATTAAACGGGATCGTATTAAGGGGTTTACTGTATGTACAAAACTCACGATGCAAGTGTAAGTGCCAAAGTCCTTCTCCTTGACAGCCGCTATGCGGACGGTGGAGGTAGGGTATTCGTGGGTCACGTGTACGTCTGCTGAGTCGGTCAATTCGTTGTCGCCCTTCATCCATGTAATTACAGACCTGGAAACATCATCAGCATTGTCAATAACATCATTATCGTCATTGTGATCACCGTCATTGTCGTCATAATAATCATTTAAATATCTATTGTCAACATTATCATTATTATATCGATTGTCAACATCATCATCATCAATGTTATCTCTATTGTCAGCATCATCATCAATGTCATCATCATCATTATTATCGTCATTGTCATAATCATCTTCATCATAATTGTCATCAACATCATCAATATTATCGTCATTGTCATTATCAGCATTGTTATCGTCATTGTCATCATCATCATTATTATCCTCCTTGTCATCAACATCAGTATTATCGTCATTGCATTATTATCGTCCTTGTCATCAACATCATTATTATCGTCATTGTAATCATCATCATTATTATCGTCTTTGTCATCAACATCATTATTATCTTCATTGCCATCAATATCATCATTATTATCGTCCTTGTCATCATCATAATTATTACCGTCCGTGGCATCAACATCATTATTATCGTCATTGTCATCATCATCATTATTATCGTCATTGTCATCATCATATCCCTATTATCGTCGTCTGAAAAACAGCGCTATAGGTAGCCTTGTGGACCTATAGCACATGCTGAGATGGGTCCATATTGTCATTAATTGTGTTATTAATTTAGGTTTTGCTTGTATAATTTCATGTTTTTTTGTAACGTTTTCTTTTTTTTTTATGATCTATAATGACAATAAACAACATTTTTCTTTTTTTCTTACTGTCATAATCATCATAATTATTATCATCATTGTCGATGTTCGCGCTGCCACGCGACCACTGAATTGGACCACTGGATCATGATTATCTTTATCATCATCATCATTATCGTCTCTAAAACTGATGATGATGACGATGCTAGTGGAGCTAGTATATATCTATGTGCAACGTACCGCGGCTCATCGTGGACGGTGCAGCCGATGACTGCCGCCAGCCCGACCGCCGCATTCACCTGCGCTCTGTGCACGTGCACTCGAGGCTTTCCTGCAACAGCGAACGCACTGCATTAAGGCACAGAATAGATATTAGTACTGGCGTACAGAAGCGCGGTGAGCCACCTGACAGCTCTGGCGGATCCTGCGCCTCCTCCTACGCTCGTTTCGGAAACACTCGGGTTGACAAGGAGGAATGTGTGGTATGTATGAGTGATGTTATGTAGTATGTATTAGTGATGTTTTTGGTGGTCTAAAAAAAAAGTAAACAGGGTTAATCCGCTCTTTTTTTTTTATTCAATCTCCATCTAGGAAAGGACCCTTAGTAGCGTTCCCGACCCGACAAATAGGAAACATTTAGGTACACGGGGAACAACGCTACGTCACATTTGGCATACACACAATATAAGATAAGATAAGATAAGATAAATTTTTATTTCACACAATATACACATTACAATTTCGTGGACATTATACAGTTTACGGGTACAAACAAGTATTTTCGTATGGTACATATTACATATTATCCCCATGAATGAACCTGAATGCATTGGATGATTAAACTGCGCGCGGTTGTAAGCTGCCGGACTAGGCCTCTGCCCGTGTTCCGGCTACACTCTTCTGAGTCAGCTGGCATCTCAGAGTTTCACGTTTTGTTAGTGTTTTTATACTTGTGTAAACAATAGTTGAATGAATAGATACAATAGTAAATAAATAAATAAATAGTAAATAAGTGCCGTCACCAGACAATTTTTCTATATTTAATGTAGAATAGATAAATAGATAAATAAATAGCTAGAGAAAAAGAGAGTATATGTATGAGTGTTAAAATACCTAGATTTTTTTCCTGTTTCTCAGTTTAAGAGACTGTATACACAATGATGATGCTTAGTACACTCATTTTAGAATATTGTTACGAATTAATCACTTTAAGAGAAAAAGAGGATTATTTAGGTCATGTAATTACACCCAAGGTATCCTCGCAATAACGCACTCCTTTTTCTAAAAGCCACAGATGGACCGAGTGCTTAAGCCGTGCTCGTGTAAGTGTATGCCAGCTTGAATTTAAATTGTACATTCTGTGGGCTTGGAAATGAAAGAATCTTTGGGCGAATTTCGTTCGGCACGGAGCGGCGCGAGCGCTAGAAGCGACTCGTGTGTTGTGTCGGTGACTCGCTATAATGTGATGTTGTGGATGCTTTTTGTGATAAAGGACAAGTGTTTGGATGTAGATTTGGCGTATGTTTAATAATTCAGTTTCTTGAAGTAGCTGCTGCGTGGGGAACCTGTAGTTCTTTTTGAACATTACCCTTAGCACAGATTTTTGTGCTTTAAATAGTGTATCCATAACTGTTTTATTGCACCCACCCCATACCAATATTCCATATTGGATTATGCTATGGGCTAGGGCATAGTATACCATTTTTAAATGTGTTGTCGTCAGAATGTTTCTGACCTCCCTAACGAAGTATATAAGCCTTCTCAATCTACCAGCACTCTTTTCAATGTGCATAGACCAGTTTAGGCACTCATCGATGTGTATGCCAAGATATTTAACTACATTTGTCCTGAAGACTTTAGGGCATACACAATTTGCCATAGGTACAAATTCTGGGTTCACTTCAAAGTCATGGCAACTGTGCATGCGGAGTGCTAGTTCATGGGAAGGCTTTCTACTTGCTGATATGGCGAAGTAGATGCAGTTACTCTTCTTGACATTGAGGTTCAGGAGGTTGTGATCATACCACCACTTAGCTCTAGCCAAGCCAGTTTCAGCAGACTTTATCACTTTCTCCCAAGAGTCCCCCCTAAACATCAGAACAGTGTCGTCAGCGAACGCTACCACTTCTCCATTTGTTAGCTCCAGGTTACAGAGGTCATTGACATACATTTGGAATAGAACCGGCCCCAGTACACTGCCCTGCGGGACTCCATATGTCACTTCTGATACGTCACTTATCGATGCTTCATGTTTCGTAGCTTGTGTTCTGTTCTTAAGATAATCCTCAAACCAGTTACATGCCACTCCTCTAATACCAGCTTCCTCTAGCTTACGCAGTAAGAGCGCGTGCGACACTGAATCAAAGGCCTTCTGAATGTCTAAGAAGACTGCAACACAATGCTGCCCGGAGTCAAGAGACGAAACTACATATCTCATGAGTTGTTCTAGTGCGTCCTCGGTGCTCATGTTTTTCCGAAAGCCGAATTGTCTCACTGAAATAAGATGATGCAGTTCGAAAAAGTCAGTCAGTCTTTTCTTCACAATTTTTTCCAGGATTTTCGAGAAGGTGCTAAGCAATGCTATAGGGCGATAATTCCCACATTCAGTCGCATCACCAGCCTTGTAGATCGGGGTTACCAAGGCACTTTTGAAGCTACTGGGGAATATTCCTTGTTCTAGACTAAGATTAAAAATATAAGCTAGTGGAGTTGCTAGGCTATATTTACAGGATTTTACTATTTTTGGTGTGACGCCGTCGACTCCTGGGGAAGATGTAGTTTTTAAATTATCTATAATCGACAATACCTCAAATGTAGTGGTGGGAGCGAAGTATATGGAACTGCCGATTCGATGATTTGGTTTATGCGACTGTATGAGGCATTGTTCTGTCGTGTTTAGCATGTCAAGTTTCTTTTGTGCCAGTATTTTACCTATGTTAGAGAAAAATATGTTAAGTGTGTTAAGTTTTGAATAAGTGCTGTTGTCATTAGTGTGTGTGTTTATTTGCGATATGTCAGTGTTTTTGTTAGTTGTACTATTCGTCATATCCTTTAAACAATCCCATACCTTTTTGCAATCTTTTCCTGCCTCCTCAACCCTAGCCTGAAAGTGTGTCTCCCTAGCCGCCTTCATTGCTGATTTAGTGTGATTCCTGCACTTAGTATATTTTATTTGTAAATTAATATCATCTGGGAACCTTCGGGCTTGCATGTGAAGATAGTCTCTGGTTTTCATACATTTAACTAGACGCTTGGTGACCCATGGTTTTATATTTAAGTTTTTTATTTTATTTTTAGTTGTACTTTTGTTTGAGTTCATTATGTTTTTTATTAGTGAGGTCAGAATGTCCATGGCTGTGTTAGGGTTGTTTATGTTAAGAATGTTTGTCCAGTCTTGTGTTGCCATTTCTTTTTCAATTTTGTCGTAGTCATACTTTGTGGTAATATTATTTGTAGGTTTTATTTTCTTAAGGTTCAGAGTTAGCTCCATTAATATAGGATAGTGATCAGTTAGATCGGTTAAACATACAAGCGCTATTGGTTTACTTGTCGACCGAATCATAAAGTGATCAAGACAAGCTTGTTGCCGTGTAGGTATGTTTATCGCGGGAGTCAGGCTGTGTTCAGCTAGTAGGTTTAGGTAGTCGTGTGCATGCGTGTTTTGGCTAGTCCAAAGAGTTTGTATTACGTCGCTGCGCTCCGCGACGTAATACAAACTCTTTGGGCTAGTCGTGTTGAGTATGTTTATGTTCATATCTCCTGTCAGAATAGTTGTCGTACTATGTATATTATATTCGTTTAGTATGCTATCTAGTGACTGGAGGAATGGCCTTGTATTCCTGAAAGAGGGTGACCTGTATATGGCTATGACTGTAATTTCAGCTATTTTTAATATTAAACAATTTGCATCTTCACACAGTGGCTCGTATGTCAATGCGCTTAGTTGTTGTTTTATATATGCGACAATGCCATCATTCTGAAGTTGGTTTCTCTTTGTATTGTACGTATTATAGCCAGGGAGATTTTTAGACGTGTATGTTGATGATAGCCAGCATTCCGTTAGGATTATGATATCAAATTCCACGTTGAGTCGTTTTAACAGTATGCATAAGCTATTAAAGTTGCAGTTAATACTTCTTATATTAATTGTAATTATTGTAATGCTTTGTTCCGAGTTAGTGAAGTAAGATTTACAGTGTTCTGGTGAGTGAACCATCGTAGTTTTTATAGCGCTAAATGTGTCCAACTCATCAGCAAGACTTACCATATCCAACATTTATAATTCGTTCGTAACATTAACGACCAATTATTGTTTTTGAAAAAATAATATATTATCGTATAGTAAGCAAACACTATATGGTAATCAGGAAAACGTAGGAATAAGATATATTTTATAATATAATAAGTTAGCACTGTGTGTTTAGATGTAAACAAATATATAGGTATATTAGTGTAGAGGTAAAAAGCAAGATATGTGTGTTGGTTGATGGGAGATTCGGCTACTTTCAGTCAGATTTTTTCAAGGCCAGTGATAGTTTTTACCGTTATACGGTCAGAGGCCTCATCCTTTCTCAGAAAAACCAAGTTTCCCCTTGCCCAGACATATTTATAGTTTTTCTTTGCTCCTGCAGCCTTAGCTTGCGCTAGAATGAATTTACACCGCGGTGTGAGTCTTTCCGATACAAATATCTTGTGATGAGTGCTGGACAGTTTGAGTGAAGTCGAGTTTAGGCAATTGTCAGCACCTTTGTAGGACTTATTATATTCCCTAAACTTTATCAGTAAGTTGTCTCTTGATGCTTGCGAGGCCATCGTCAGGATGATGGGCCTGGGAGTAGGGCCGGGCGGCCTGGTCTTGTCCCGGCGAGTGTCTATGAGGCCAACTTCCTGAGCTGATGCCTGCACCAGAGCCAATATTTTTTTTACAGCAGTTTCCTCACTAGCAGATTCGTCACAGCCTCTAATTTCAATGTCCGACTTGATCTGGTTATATTCACTTAGGTCCATTTTATATTCTATGTTTTCCAACTGAATTTTCAACGTTGTATTTTCTTTTCGTAGTGATTGGACCTCAGTTTTTATTTTTCCCATTTCCTCAACTTTAGAGTGGAGCTCATCATATTTTTGCTGAAGGTAAGTCATTGACTTAAGTAACTCCTTGTTTTGTGAAATAATTTCATCGGTTTTAATTGTTTGCTGCTTAATTATTTTGTTTTGTTCGTTAATTTTTTCTTCCATTTTCGTCACCATACTTTCTTGCAGTTTCTGGATCTGCTCCTGTAGGATCTTGGTAACATCATGTGAGGCGCCAGATGGTGGCACTGGCTTCGAGTTATGCTCTTTCAGGGCTTGCTTTCCGACTTTCGCACCACTACCTGTTCCAGCCATTAGTACTGGAGTATTTGTATTATCTTTCCCACTCAGACTATCAGTCGCGAGAGCGTCCGCCTGCGAGCAGTTTTTTGGTGTGAGTACTGTTTGCAGAGCTGGAGGAGTCTCACCAGTTGGAGTTACCACCACGGCCGACTTTGCACGTGGGCTGTTCGTGCATCCTGTTCCCAGTCGGAGTGCAGCCGTGCAGCATGGGCATGTCCACTCTTTGGTTGTGAGTCTGGTACGCCTACCTTGGTCTCCCGGGAGACTAATACATGCAATGTGATAGATCTGCTTGCAGTCACGACATGTTATGCTCTTCTCTGTACCTATGTCCCCACTGCACGCCTCGCATGTAGTCATATCTACTGTGTTACGTCACTATGCCACCGTGCGCCGTCGTCGTCGTCGTCGTCTTCGCCACGTCAGACTTCCCAGTCTACTCGCAGTCGTAGGTGCAGTAGATGTTGCGCCGTGCCTGAGTCCCACTTTTTCCAATTTCGCCCCACTGTGCGCCGTGGCCCGTGCGTGCTCGCTGAAAAAACCGGTTTGGTCTCGGCACGGTCGGTGTCGGACGCTCGCCGCCACTCGCTTCGTGTTGCTCGCTCGCTCGCCGCCTCAGCCGACTCACCGACTAACCGCCTCGCCGCACCGACGCAAACGCAGTCAGTACGATGCAAAAATCATGAGTTTAATTCACTCCACAGCGCCGAATACAACGATTGACTAATGAATGATGCTTATCACGATTGATAAACTACACAGTTAGGCACTAGTTCCGTGCGAGAACAAACAAAGTTAACTACAGCTAATTAGTTATGTTATGTGATGTATGTGTATGACACCGACTACACATCCGTTCCGTCCAAGGTGCCAGACTGAACTCAAGTCAGGTACACAAGGTAGTACAAGGTATACCATAAGTTAATATAGAGAACATCCGTCGCTACGCGACGCATCTTCTCTATATTAACCCTAACCTAATGTTGAGGCGGCGCATGTCGTTTTTGTTACATTTGTATTTCCGAAAATAAAGCTTTCTTAGGTGGTTATAAAAAAAATATAACCATAACCTAATTTTAACACCCTAACATTGCTTAAAAAAAAACAAAACAAAACAAATTTTGACAAAAGGGACACGAACCCATGGTCGAGATCGAAAAAATAAAAATCCTACACTCTTATACCACTGAGCCAACAAATTACATAAACGACCAAACGAATATCGGATTCAGTTGGTCGCTTTCGAGCCGAGTCAACCCGAGTGTTTCCGAAAGGAGCGTAGGAGGAGACGCAGGATCAGCCAGAGCTGTCAGGTGTCACACCCTACAGAAGCGTCTCTGTACAAACACTCACAAAGAAATAGCTACTCTGCGACGACGCGATAAAGTACAAATTGACTCGCACAGAGCTGCATGCCTAACCACGATAACCACCTACATTTCCCTTCTCTTTCTGTCGCGTAACTCTATCTCGAAAGCGCGCCGTTCAGCGCGTGTAAGGGCTGTGTTTTTGGCTGTTCTTTTGTGAGGAATAAAATGAAGATGATACCTACCAACGATACGATATTTAGATACAGCAAATTCATGCGAAGAAATTCATGCATGCTTTAGCGTCACAATTAGTTTCTCACATGGAAGCGTGCAACCTTTCAGTGATAGTTTTGTTTGATAAATTATCATCTACAATGTACCTATTATCCTTATACGAATTAGGGCCATACCACGCTGTTCGGCGCCATCTAACTAATGTAATTTCTTCGTCTCTCGGCAATGAAAAAAAAGACAAGTTTTCATTTGTGTGTTGACTTTTGCACCCGTCCACTGCACAATAATGACGTGATTTCGACATTTCTAAATTCGAAACGAAACGTAGTAGATGCGCGGTGCGTGCGCGCGCCGCGCTCTCGCTCTGGCTGGATAGCGGCAGCCCACTGTTTACTTGTGCATTAACCGACACGCCAAGCGGTACTGCGGTAGGCATATACGCGCGACCTTGAGCGAGTGACGAAGGCCTGATTAAGGCCCTGTCAACCCGTATTCACCCGTACTCCTCTTTCAAGGCGCCGCCGCTTTCGCTGGTCGGAGTAGGATGCAACACACAATCAATCAATCAAAAATTAAGTTTTTATTTTTTTATTCCAAAACTACGGATCGAAACAAAAAGAGTAAAAAGCTACGGATTTAGATATATTATATTCAACAAATAAAATATAAATTTTTTCCAAAGCCTTGATTTGGTCAAGTTTAAATACGTTTTTTAACTAAATTCAGAGGCATGTTCATGATTTTTTTCTATCAAAATTGTGTTTTCAAAAAGCTATCGATCTGCGCTGATAGATGAAGTTTTACATATACATACATACATACATATCACACACGCTGAATCCCGACAATCGGGGTAAGCAGAGTAATCGATGTTGTGCTGCAAGGACTCTGGTAAATTACAGCACAACACCGACCACCGCGTTTCGCAAAGTATTCGAACAAGATTCAATCGATCAAGCAGGAAGTAAGGCACGAAGAACCACCTGCTGCATGACTCGGTGGAAGTATTGTGCCAAGGTGAGAGGTGGCGAGCCGGTCGCCCTTTATCGCGGCATCTTGTGCTTGTCCCTTAGTCGCCTTTTACGACATGCATGGGGAGATATGCATTGGGGATATTCTTTTTAAGTACCGACTCCACACGGTACTTACATATATTAAAACTGAATCTGTCAGGTGAGTAATATTGGCGGTACACTTCTTGAAATTCGAGTCAGACGCAGCCTCACGTCATTCTATTCTTTATGAACTTACCAAGGACCTGTATGGCGACCGAGCTGATGGCCGGGCTGCCGACTCCGTTCTCCGCCATACAAAAGTACTTCCCGGCGTGGTGCCGCTGTACGTTGCTGATCACTATGGAGTCTGGCTCGAAAAGCGCTTCCTGTGCGCCCACGCGCTGGGTCTGGAACGAGGACGCACTATTAGTATAGCCGCAGCAGTTCTGAAATGCTGACAAGATCGCCGGGGCGCGAAGTGCGCACGCACCCCGCGCAGACTTACCCAGTACTTAAATTAGATGGCTGCGAGTATGGCCAATTACACGTTTCCCTGATTAGTATATTTTGTAATATACTACTCTGTGTAAAAAGTACCGGGAATTCATAAAATACAGAACGCGCTGTAAACATATCGACCTATTTTTTTTTTCCTATAAGTAGCACTGTACTGAGTTACCGTGCGAACTTTGAGCGCTATCTGTCACTCAGTGTAATGACAGCTGCTGTTTTCATTGTTTTAAGTGTTCTGCGATTTTACTATGGAAGCATCTGTTGAACTTGTTTGCCTTAAGTTTTGCGCATCAAACGAAATTTCCTGTGCCGAATGTGCCGAATCACTAAAAATGTTGCAGAAGACTTACGGTGATTCGTGTATCTCAAAAACTCGGGCATATGAATGGTACAAAGTATTTAAAGAAGGCCGGCGAGTGGTAGCTGATTTGCCTCGTTCTGGTCGACCACCAATCGCTGCGAATGATGAAAACATCAATCTAATCAAGAGTTTGGTACTTGAAAATCGTCGTATGAGTCTTAGAGAGTTAGCTCTAGAGGTAAACGTATCTTTTAAGTCCGTTCATAATATTCTGACTGACATTTTGTGCATGCAACGCGTCGCCGCACGATTAGTTCCAAAAGAGCTCAATGTTGTCCAAAAAGAGCATCGAAATCAAGTTGCTGAAGACATGATTTCCCGAGCTTCTACGGACTCCGCCTTCATGAAACGCATAATAACCGGCGACGAGACATGGGTTTACGAGTACGACTGTTCCCGAGGCTAAAATTACCACAACGAGGAAGGCGTTTCGAGTCGATTGCTGCTATAAAAGAAAATTCGCTGTAAGAGTTGAAGACCATACCTCAATCAGCTTACAAAAAATTTATAAAGGATTGGGTCAAGCGCTGGCGTAGCTGTATTGCAAGCGAAGGGGCCTACTTTGAAGGCGACAAAATAAATTTTGACGAATAAATTACTTTTTTGGTTTTATTGAACAATTCCCGGTACTTTTTACACAGAATTTACACGGAGTATGGTCAATTACACGTTTCCCTGATTAGTATATTTTTTAATATACATAGATGCATGAAAGAAAACATGAGTGGATGATATCCTTTGTGATTTATGTAGCCTTCTTTAGCACCGCCTGCAACTCTAGGGTTCGATTTTTTTTATTTCATACATTTTTGAAGGCGGTTTTTTGGTGGACGATATACGTCCGCCTTTAGTAAATAAAAATAAAATGACTAGGTAACTTAAATGCTTAACTAAGTATAGTAGAATTTGTAGCATGAAGGTAAATTCCAACACTTAAATATGAATGACATCAAAAGAAAAAGGGGACTGGACTAGGTCATTGCACTCCCTAGCTAGACCAAGACAGTACTGTTGCCAAATCTCACTGTCCATCGAGTTGTTATTACAATTTTCTATTTTTGTATGAAAAAAATACGGAATTTCGATTTGAGTGTTAAGGATTTTTTTCTTCTAATAATGAGTACTTTCTAAACCTGAAGTTTCTCAAGCCTATCCTGAAACACCCTGTACAAGACGACAGCCAGCACTCACCAAAGTATCGTCTGATATGGCTGGACAAACAGTCTGGCAGACTGTTTATTGTTGGACAGGAAATAAATAAATACGCTACCTATCTCTCCGCTTATCATATCACAGCTTCTCACAGACGTGAGTCAACCAACGCTGCATAGGTAATTGGGATGCCCACTGTAGGTCGACAGACAGAGACTATTTGTCGGTCGGTATTATAATGAACTAGCTTGTGCCCGCGGCCTTGCTAGCCTATGTCCATCCTGAAAGTTCATTCTAAATATTGCTCAAAGAGTTTTAAAAATCGGATGAGTATTTTAGGAGATTACCTCCTACATCCAAACTTACAAACTTTGCCTCTTTATAATATTACTAGCTGTGTGCCCGCGGCTCCGCCCGCTCTTATAATTGACTTTTCTGCTAACCTCATAAGCCATTTAGCGTGATAGTAAGTAGCCTATAGTTGATGCGAAGAATCAAGCTATCCGTAGATTTTTTTGTATTAAAATCGGTTCAGTGGTTCTCGAGTTATAAGCGGACAGACAGACAGACAGACAGAAAGCAGACGTTGGATTTTATTAAAGGTAAGCAAGGATTATAGTGAAGGTGAAGGGATAAACTTGAAACACTTTTAGTCTTCCATGGATGTTTGATCACCCAGATCATGGATTAGGTCAGGTTATAAGCGCGACCCAGGGAAACAAACAACTTTGATCATCACCCAGATCATGAATTAAGTCAGGTTATAAGCACGACCCAGGTGAACAAAAAACTTTGATCATCACCCAGATCATGGATTAGATCAGGTTATAACCGCGACCCAGGTGAACAAACAGCTTTGATCATCACCCAGGTGAACGTCACCCATCAGCCACCCATGGTGAACAGAACCTTTGATCATCACGGATGTGATGTCGGAGCATGTGCTCTGGGCTCTGGCCTTTCTGGATCAGCCACACATACCGGATTACATAAAATACCAGCCAAGTGCGAATCGGACTTGCGCACCGAGGTTTCCGCAAGACAAAAAAAAGCGTTGAAAAAACACGTTTCTTGTATGGGGACTACTCCCTTCATTTTTTACCTTTTCGATTTTATTTTTTTGTTACATCCGCACAAAATTAATTTCACATATTCTGTGAAAATTACGGTTCCAAAGATACTGCCATCGGACGGGCGGACGGACAGACAGACAGACAGACAGACAGACAAACGTTGTAGGTTTAATAATAGGCTTCTGTACGGGTTACGGAAACCTAAAACACATACGAATCCCCCGTAAAGCTATCAAGGAAGAAGAATGCCCACACAACGTATGAATGGACCCAGTTGTGTGAATTTTTAATCATCGAAGAGCTTCGACGTCGTGACAGGAGTGTGCGACTCAAGATGCCCTAGATACATTTCATTTGATTTATTGTTTAGTTTCCGTGGAACAGGCAGGGCATCTTGTTATTTATGTGGAACTTTTTCATTCACAGATTGGACTTTATTCATTGATATGAACGATTTATATTGCCCGTTGAATAGCCTGTACAATTTGCTTACACGTCAGCCAATTGGTGACCGATAGATGGCGTGAGGGAGGGGTAAGAAGTACTAAATAAAATAATTTTTTTTTTATGGAACCTGACACGGTTGGCTACATCACCTACAACATCCGTGATGTCAGCCCATAGCACAGGGTGAACTAGGTGCCATGTCAGGGCTTCCCTTCATTTCATGTCGGCTACACTAAACTGGACGGAAAACACGAACTATTTACATAGCCGTTTCGACCGACGTTTCGTTCAGTGCGGTGGTACCAACCCGGCCGGGATAAACCCTACCACCCAGTAAGGTAAGAAGGGAAGGGACCTACAGTTTAACGTGGAATCCGAACCACGGTCAGCCTCCAACGGTCGAGCGGTCACCCATCCAATCACTGACCGCGCTCAGCGTTGCTTAATAACAGTTGACTAACCAACCGCGCCACTGAGCTACCGAGGCTGACGAATTTTCTTATCCCTTAGTCGACTTTTACGACATGCGACGGGGAGAGATGCAGTGGGGCTATTCTTTTTAAGTACCGACCCCACACGGTACAAAATATACTTACTGTTAGCTCGCACGTTCGTGGCCTCTGCGGGCGGAGGCCGATAGATCTTTAAACGATTATCCCTGTTTTGTCTTCGTACTTCAACCACGCAATAAAACCTTATTAGATAAATAATTTAATGTCATAAATAAAAAAGAGGTTTCGTAAATGTCGTTACTTTCAGAGATTGATTCACAACACTATACATTCCATTCTCGCTTTCCTGCCGGAGGCCACGAACGTACGCGCTGACTGTAGGTAAAACTGTAGGTCCCTTCCATTCTTACCTTACTAGGTGGTAGGGTTTATCACGCCCGGGTTCACCAGCGCACTGAATGAAACGTCGGTTGAAACGGTCGTGTAAATAGTTCGTGTTTGCCGTCCAGTTCAGTGTAGTATGCGCGCCATGTACCGAAAAGAGTATGAAGCATTTTAATTAATTATGTTTCTTATTTTTATTCAATGCTTACCCTCTCTCCAACAGTTCTGCTCCAGGACAGAGTGGGTCTCGGAAAACCATCAACGCGGCAGCTGATTCGGAGTTCGCTTCCCTCCACCACGCGCCGGCCCTCCTTTTGTGGCCACATTTCTGTAACGAAGAGTTTATTTTATTGTTTATTGTATAATTTCATCCATAGGTAGGTAACCTACGCTTGGACGTGTCGAGTACACAGCTCAAGGCTAAATTGAGCAGCTCGAGGCTAAATTTGAGCGGCTCAAGGCTAAATTTATCAGCTAAAGGCTAAGTTGAGCGACTCAATGCTAAATTGAGGAACTCAAGGCTAAATTGAGCAGCTCAAGGCTAAATTGAGCAGCTCAAGGCTAAATTGAGCGACTCAAGGCTAAATTGAGGAACTCAAGGCTAAATTGAGCAGCTCAAGGCTAAATTGAGCGACTCAAGGCTAAATTGAGGAACTCAAGGCTAAATTGGGCAGCTCAAGGCTAAGTTGAGCGACTCAATGCTAAGTTGAGCGACTCAAGGCTAAGTTGAGCGACTCAAGATTAAATTGATCAGCTCAAGATTAAATTGATCAGCTCAAGGCTAAATTGAGCAGCTCAAGGTTAAGTTGAGCGACTCAAGGCTAAGTTGAGCGACTCAAGATTAAATTGATCAGCTCAAGGCTAAATGGAGCAGCTCAAGGCTAAATTGAGCGACTCAAGGCTAAATTGAGCGACTCAAGGCTAAATTTATCAGCTAAAGGCTAAGTTGAGCGACTCAATGCTAAATTGAGGAACTAAAGGCTAAATTGAGCAGCTCAAGGCTAAATTGAGCGACTCAAGGCTAAATTGAGGAACTCAAGGCTAAATTGGGCAGCTCAAGGCTAAGTTGAGCGACTCAATGCTAAGTTGAGCGACTCAAGGCTAAGTTGAGCGACTCAAGATTAAATTGATCAGCTCAAGATTAAATTGATCAGCTCAAGGCTAAATTGAGCAGCTCAAGGTTAAGTTGAGCGACTCAAGGCTAAGTTGAGCGACTCAAGATTAAATTGATCAGCTCAAGGCTAAATGGAGCAGCTCAAGGCTAAATTGAGCGACTCAAGGCTAAATTGAGCGGCTCAAGGCTAAATTTATCAGCTCAAGGCTAAATTGAGCAGTTCAAGGCTAAATTGGGCAGTTCAAGGCTAAATTGGGCAGTTCAAGGCTAAATTGGGCAGTTCAAGGCTAAATTGAGCAGTTCAAGGCTAAATTGAGCAGTTCAAGGCTAAATTGGGCAGTTCAAGGCTAAATTGGGCAGTTCAAGGCTAAATTGGGCAGTTCAAGGCTAAATTGAGCGACTGAAGGCTAAATTGAGCGACTCAAGGCTAAATTGAGCAGCTCAAGGCTAAATTGGGCAGTTCAAAGCTAAATTGGGCAGTTCAAGGCTAAATTGAGCAGTTCAAGGCTAAATTGGGCAGTTCAAGGCTAAATTGAGCAGCTCAAGGCTAAATTGAGCAATTCAAGGCTAAATTGGGCAGTTCAAGGCTAAATTGGGCAGTTCAAGGCTAAATTGGGCAGTTCAAGGCTAAATTGGGCAGTTCAAGGCTAAATTGGGCAGTTCAAGGCTAAATTGGGCAGTTCAAGGCTAAATTGAGCAGTTCAAGGCTAAATTGAGCAGTTCAAGGCTAAATTGGGCAGTTCAAGGCTAAATTGGGCAGTTCAAGGCTAAATTGGGCAGTTCAAGGCTAAATTGAGCGACTGAAGGCTAAATTGAGCGACTCAAGGCTAAATTGAGCAGCTCAAGGCTAAATTGGGCAGTTCAAAGCTAAATTGGGCAGTTCAAGGCTAAATTGAGCAGCTCAAGGCTAAATTGGGCAGTTCAAGGCTAAATTGGGCAGTTCAAGGCTAAATTGAGCAGCTCAAGGCTAAATTGAGCAATTCAAGGCTAAATTGGGCAGTTCAAGGCTAAATTGGGCAGTTCAAGGCTAAATTGGGCAGTTCAAGGCTAAATTGGGCAGTTCAAGGCTAAATTGGGCAGTTCAAGGCTAAATTGGGCAGTTCAAAGCTAAATTGGGCACTTCAAGGCTAAATTGAGCAGCTCAAGGCTAAATTGGGCAGTTCAAGGCTAAATTGAGCAGCTCAAGGCTAAATTGGGCAGTTCAAGGCTAAATTGGGCAGTTCAAGGCTAAATTGAGCAGCTCAAGGCTAAATTGGGCAGTTCAAGGCTAAATTGAGCAGCTCAAGGCTAAATTGGGCAGTTCAAGGCTAAATTGGGCAGCTCAAGGCTAAATTGGGCAGTTCAAGGCTAAATTGAGCAGCTCAAGGCTAAATTGAGCAGTTCAAGGCTAAATTGAGCAGCTCAAGGCTAAATTGGGCAGCTCAAGGCTAAATTGGGCAGCTCAAGGCTAAATTGGGCAGTTCAAGGCTAAATTGGGCAGCTCAAGGCTAAATTGGGCAGTTCAAGGCTAAATTGAGCAGCTCAAGGCTAAATTGGGCAGTTCAAGGCTAAATTGGGCAGTTCAAGGCTAAATTGGGCAGCTCAAGGCTAAATTGGGCAGTTCAAGGCTAAATTGGGCAGCTCAAGGCTAAATTGGGCAGTTCAAGGCTAAATTGGGCAGCTCAAGGCTAAATTGGGCAGTTCAAGGCTAAATTGGGCAGTTCAAGGCTAAATTGGGCAGCTCAAGGCTAAATTGGGCAGTTCAAGGCTAAATTGGGCAGCTCAAGGCTAAATTGGGCAGTTCAAGGCTAAATTGAGCAGCTCAAGGCTAAATTGGGCAGTTCAAGGCTAAATTGGGCAGTTCAAGGCTAAATTGGGCAGCTCAAGGCTAAATTGGGCAGTTCAAGGCTAAATTGGGCAGTTCAAGGCTAAATTTGGCAGCTCAAGGCTAAATTGGGCAGTTCAAGGCTAAATTGGGCAGCTCAAGGCTAAATTGGGCAGTTCAAGGCTAAATTGAGCAGCTCAAGGCTAAATTGGGCAGTTCAAGGCTAAATTGGGCAGTTCAAGGCTAAATTGGGCAGCTCAAGGCTAAATTGGGCAGTTCAAGGCTAAATTGGGCAGCTCAAGGCTAAATTGGGCAGTTCAAGGCTAAATTGAGCAGCTCAAGGCTAAATTGGGCAGTTCAAGGCTAAATTGGGCAGTTCAAGGCTAAATTGAGCAGCTCAAGGCTAAATTGAGCAGCTCAAAGCTAAATTGGGCACTTCAAGGCTAAATTGAGCAGCTCAAGGCTAAGTTGAGCGATTCAAGGCTAAGTTGAGCAGCTCAAGGCTAAATTGTGATTAGCTCGAACGAGACACAGGTAAGAAACTCACAGACTTTCACTGGTGGGATCGGCAGCCGCAGCGTGTGGGTCACGTTCTGGGTTGGCTGATTCAGCAGCTCAACGGTAAGTTGAGCAACTCATGACGAAGTCTAGCCACTTGTGATAAAGTTGACCAGCTCAAGGCCAAATTTAGCAGCTCAAGGTTAAGTTGAGCGGCTCAAGGCTAAATTGTGATTAGCTCGAGCGAGACACAGGTAAGAAACTCACCGACTTTCACTGGTGGTCGGCAGCCGCAGCGTGTGGGTCGAATTCTGGGTTGGCCGATTCAGCAGCTCAACGGTAGTTGAGCAACTCATGACGAAGTCTAGCAACTTGTGATCAAGTTGAGCAGCTCACGGTAAAATTGAACAGCTCGAGGCTAAATTGAGCAGCTCAAGGCTAAATTGTGATTAGCTCGAGCGAGACACAGGTAAGAAACTCACCGACTTTCACTGGTGGTCGGCAGCCGCAGCGTGTGGGTCGAATTCTGGGTTGGCTGATTCAGCAGCTCAACGGTAAGTTGAGCAACTCATGACGAAGTTGTGATCAAGCTGAGCAGCTCAAGGCTAAATTTAGCAGCTCAAGGCTAAGTTGAGCGGCTCAAGGCTAAATTGAGATTAGATCGAGGGAGACACATGTAAGAAACTCACCGACTATCACTGGTGGAGTCGGCAGCCGAAGTGTGTGTGTGACGTTCTGAGTTGGCTGATTGAGCAGCTCAACGGCAAGTTGACCAACTCAAGTCGAAGTCTAGCAACTTTTGATCAAGTTGAGCAGCTCAAGGCTAAATTTAGCAGCTCAAGGCTAAGTTGAGCGGCTCAAGGCTAAATTGAGATTAGATCGAGACACAGGAAAGAAACTCACCGACTATCGCTGGCGGGGTCGGCAGCCGCAGCGTGTGGGTCACGTTCGGGGTTGGCTGTTTCGATGTTATAAGCGTACACCTGTACTCGCCCGCGTCTTCGGCACTCACTGACGGAATTTCGATCGACCAATTGGAGTGGCTGGAGAAATACAACATTATTTAGGTAAATTATGATTGCGAGATTTTGTTTTGTTTTTAGTTAGTGTACCGTGTGGGGCCGGTACTTTAAAAGAATAGCCCCACTGCATCTCTCCCCGTGTATGTCGTAAAAGGCGACTAAGGGATATGACTCCCTTCTTATATTACTAGGTAGGTGGTAGGGTTTAACCCGCCCGGGTTGATACCACCACACTGAATGAAACGTCGGTCGAAACGGCTATGTAAATAGTTTGTGTTTTCTGTCCAGTTCAGTGTAGCCGGCACGACCGAAGGGAAGCACTGACGTGGCACCAAGATCACCCGGTGTTATGGGCTGACATCACGGATGTTGTAGGTGATGTGGCCAACCGTGTCAGTTTCCATAAAAAAAAATATTTTAAAAAATCACAGCCCAGCCAACCGTGTCAGGCTTTCTTAATACTCACAGGATGGTCTTGGTATCCTTCGCCATCTTGCCGGTTAGGCCGCCGCTCACTTGGTACAGTTTCTCTTCCCCATGCTCCCACATCACCACAGCTCCAGCTGTGGGCGACAAAGTTCGAGATTTACGAGATTCACGCTCATCGGGGTACAATACCAACAGTTTCGCGGAAGAGAATGCAGGTTGAGAGTGTCGCGAAACCACGCTCATCGGGGTACAATACCACCAGTTTCGCGGAAGAGATTGCAGATTGAGAGTATCGCGAAACCACGCTCTTCGGGGTACAATCCCAGCAGTTTCGCGGGAGAGATTGCAGGTTGAGAGTGTCGCGAAACCACGCTCAACGGGGTAAAATACCACGCTCATTGGGGTACAATCCCAGCAGTTTCGCGGAAGAGATTGCAGGTGGAGAGTATCGCGAAACCACGCTCAACGGGGTAAAATACCACGCTCATTGGGGTACAATACCAGCAGTTTCGCGGAAGAGATTTCAGGTTAAAGAGTATGGCGAAACCACGCTCATCGGGGTATCTACCATGCCAGCGGATTCGAGGACAAGATTGCAGGTTGAGAGTATCGGGAAACACAATCGCCGGTAAATTCAAGTAACTTAGGCGTTCACAGAGAAACAATTCTCAGGCGCGCGTCGACCTCTCCCGGAAGTGCGGTGTACGCGCAGACCGTTTTGGCGCCACCGGAAGCGCGTGCAGGACGACGCTCTTATACAAATCAGATGCCCTATCATATTTAATGTTTACGTCCACAAAATTATTATTTATTTGCTTGTTGTCATGTAGAAAAATAGCGACTGTTAAAGAAAAAAAAAATCAGCTCGTACCAAATATCTGAAGTGACACTCGAACCCACGACCTTTGGATTACATGTTCGCTGCTCTAACCATCGCGCCACCCAGGCGTCGGGTAAGTCTTTTTGCTGCTCTAACTGATTCTCATTGCGTTCGTTAAATGTCACTACTGTCTGTCCCTATACCAAGTCTGTCCGACTGTATGTCTGACTGTCTGACTGTATGTCTGACTGTCTGACTGTATGTATGACTGTCTGGCTGTATATCTGACTGTCTGGCTCTGTCTCATAGTTAAATATCTTACAGTCTGTATGTCTGACTGTCTAACAGTTAACACTATGATTGTATATCTGTCAACAGCTAATATCTGACTGACTCTGTCTTAGCTAACGATCTGACTATCTGACTCTGTCTCAGCTAACTAACTATCTGTATGCCTGACTAAAGACTGACTGCCTGTCTATGTCGCATAGTTAACTTTCTTACAGTCTGTATGTCTGACTGCCTGTCTATGTCGCATAGTTAACTTTCTTACAGTCTGTATGTCTGACTGTCTGTCTATGTCGCATAGTTAACTATCTTACAGTCTGTATGTCTGACTGTCAACTGTGATCTGTCAACAGCTAAATATCTGACTGACTATCTCAGCTAACGATGTGACTATCTGACTGACTCTGTCTCAGCTAACTAACTGAATGTATGTCCGACTGTCTGGCTGTATGTCTGACTGCCTGACTTCAGTCTGACTGCCTGTCTATGTCGCATAGTTAACTATCTTACAGTCTGTATGTCTGACTGTCTGTCTATGTCGCATAGTTAACTATCTTACAGTCTGTATGTCTGACTGTCAACTGTGATCTGTCAACAGCTAACTATCTGACTGACTATCTCAGCTAACGATGTGACTATCTCAGCTAACGATGTGACTATCTGACTGACTCTGTCTCAGCTAACTAACTGAATGTATGTCCGACTGTCTGGCTGTATGTCTGACTGCCTGACTTCAGACTGACTGCCTGTCTATGTCGCATAGTTAACTATCTGACAGTATGTATGACTGACTGTGTCTATCTGTCTAACCCGACTGTCTGTATGACTGACTGCGTGTCCGACTGTCTGATATGTATGGAAGGTACTTACATGAGTTGGCGACGTCGCAGGGAAAGGTTACGGTTTCGCCGAGCCGCGCGATGACGTGCTCCGGCACAGATTTCAGAACAGCCGCCACTATTACCTCCTCCTCCTCTTCGTCATCTCCTGCGAACAACAGTACGCGCGCATTGACTTATACTTATAGGATAGGCTTGAGAAACTTCAGGAAGAGAAAGTACTCATTATTAGAAGAAAAAAATCCTTATCACTCAAATCGAAATTCCGTACTTTTTTTTCATACAAAAATTGGAAATTGTTATAAAAACTCGATGTACAGGGAGTATGGGGAGGTGCTGTTTAGGTCTAGGTAGTGCAATGACCTAGTCCAGTCCCCTTTTTTTCCTTTGATGTCATTTAAATTTAAGTGTTTGGAATTTACCTACATGCAGTTCAATTTTACTAGTTAAAAATTGCAATTTTAGTAATTTTATTTTTATTTAATAAAGGCGGATGTTAACAGTCCACCAAATCTCGATGAAACGATTTTCACCAAAAAGTACTATAAAATGACCGAATCTGGGTAAAAGTTTCAGAGCTTTTCGTCTTCAAATATGGACCCCTTTCGAAGCCTGAAGATACGAAACCCTATCCCGACTTCACATCAAATACCCTCGATACGATCGGTTCCTACTGACATAAGCCAAACGGATCGTGGATCTCGAGTTGACGGTCTGTCAGTCGGAAGAGAAACAAGTATGACGGCATCACATAATATCACAAATAAGTGCACACATATCACGTAATTCCTTACCTTTAAATAAAATCCAACGTCTGCTTTCTGTCTGTCTGTCTGTCCGCTTATAACTCGAGAACCACTGAACCGATTTTAATAAAACAAAATTCTACTGATAGCTTGATTCTTCCCATCAACTATAGGCTACTTACTATCACGCTAAATGGCTTATCTTATATATAAAAATGAATCGCTGAATTTCCTAACCGAAAATCACGAGAACAGCTGTACCGATTTCGCTAATTCTTTTTTTAGAATATTCCTTGAAGTACGAGGATGGTTCTTACGGAGAGAAAAATTTAAAAAATTGCCTGAAAATCTAAAAACAACACTTTTCTATACTCCCATACAAAAGATTCGTAATAATACTTAAAAGTCAATTTGAACTTTAATACCATACCATAAAGATTGAAAAATCAAAATTGGTAATTTTTGTATGAGAATCTTAGACCAACGCAGACAGCCATCGCAATCGAACGCCAGAAAAAAACAATTGTGCAGGGCTGACCATGCGATTCCTTATGCATGTGGGACAAATGGTTTTATATTGATCGGGTGACCATAAGATTAAAATTTTAAATTAGTAAAAAATGTTTTTATAGGTTGCCCATACGATTCCTTAACTAATTTGGGGCATTTTTTTTAAGTTAGTTGAGGGGACACCACACGATTCCTTAAATAATGCGGGACAAAAAAAATTATCGAACGCCAGAAAAGAATATTTGTGCAGGGCTGACCATGCGATTCCTCATGCATGTGAGACAAATGGTTTTATTTTGATAGGGTAACCATAAGATTAAAATTTTAAATTAGTAAAAAATGGTTTTATAGGCTGCCCATACGATTCCTTACCAAATGTGGGACAAAAAAAAGACCATGCGATCCCTTAAATAATTTGAATAGGGTGACCATACGATTCCTTACCTAATTTGTGGCATTTTTTTTAAGTTAGTTGAGGGGTCACCACACGATTCCTCAAATAATGCGGGACTCGAGAACCACTGAAGCGATTTTAATAAAAAAAAAATCTACGGATAGCTTGATTCTTCCCATGAACTATAGGATACTTACTATCACGCTAAATGGCTTATGAGGTTAGCAGAGAAATCAAATATGAGAGCGGGCGGTGCCACGGGCACAGCTAGTAACTTTATAAAACATCATTTTACGCGCGTACAATTTTGATTATTGTTGGCGCCGAGCCACCCATAAAAGGTGTCTAACGACGCCCATGGACATTATTGTTAGTCCTAAATATAATCTGTGTTTTGGTTACCGTCGTCACCCTGAATTCCAAAGTACTCCCCCGCGTCGCCCTGCAGGCCTTCCTCCGCCGTGGCCGTCGCCGCCGTGGCGGCTGTCTCATCGTAGTAGTCGGGGTTGCCGCGCTTCCGTCTGATTTCCGTTGAACGGCCTTCTGAAAAGAGGAGAGGTATTCATGCGTTTAGTTTTATGATTTGCTGAGAAGCAGTACCTACTTACTTACATTTTCATATATAAATCGACTGTCAAACGTCGAAAGGTTGACTGGTAAAAACCTCTGTAAGGGATAAGTACACCTTTGTATCTCATGTAAATGTTATACAGTACAATGCAATGCAATGCAATACAATGCAATGAATACACATAGCAAATACACACATAGCGTCACGCCTGTTACCCAGTGGGGTAGGCCTACACAACGGATCTCCACGTGCCACGATCCTGACACACCTCTATACCGCCTCTTCCACTCTCATAATGTTCTTCATGCATGCTGGTCGGTCACGGGTACTACGCACTTGACCATTTTTGAGCACATGCCCGATCTAGTCCATATTGTGTTTGTTTCTGTAAAATGTTTTATAGTGACAATGATTGAGAAAGGAATGCTTCAGTGGTTCGGTCATGTTGGAAGAATGGACGATAGGTGACTAACGAAATAAATTTATGAAGCTAAACTGATTCGGGAAGGAAGTTACCTGAATGCGCCTCGGTCTTCGGCTTCGGCGACTTTTCGAAACGTAACTAAATTAAGGATGAAAGCTAGTTTTTACCTTAAGAGCGACCTTAAGGGGGGGTACTAGGCAAAACATCACATCATATTATCCTAACTATAGCCATATTTCAATAGATATAACTATAATTTATATGCTTATAGTTAGGTAAAGGTTCAAGGTATAATGTGTGATAGATTATTGTAATTTAATCTTGTAAATTCTCTGAAAAATAAGTCGGTGAAAAGTGGTAAAAACGTTCGAAAATGCATTTGCTATTTCGTCACAAATACGTCCATACAAAAAACGCTCGCGCACGGCAACGGCCCAAAATTTAGAATGTTCAAAGATAGTTCAGTGAAAAACCATTTATTCTGTAAGCGTTTGAGTTTATTTAGAATATTCTTAGTCTTATTGACTTTATGCTCAATGAAGCATTTTTCGTATTAGATGCATTTGTAAAAAATGGCGAGGGAAATAGCAAAGGCATTCTTTAACGATTTTACCACTTTTCAACCACATATTTTAAAAGGGATTTATAAAATAAAATGAAAAATAATGTATTCACATTATACCTTGAATCTTTACCTAACTATAGGCATATATATTATAGTTAAATCACTTGAAATATGGGTATGGTTAGGGAAATACGAAGTGCTTTTGCCTAGTACCCCCCCTTAAGTGTTGATAACACGCGGTACATAGACATAGAGGTGTGGTTGATTGTGAATGTAAATAAAAATTCATTTATTAAATAAAATAAACATACGTAATATTATATTACGAGAAGATTTAAGTAAACACTGACCAGTTTATGTTATCTTGCGCTGCTGTCGATAGTCCACGCAATATTTACATAGTTATGTAGAAATCACAACATTCCTGAATTCAGGGTTGCCAGATGTCCGGTTTTGGACCGGACAGTCCGGTTTTTGAGGCTTGTGTCCGGTCTCCAAAATAATGAAAAACCGGACACCAAAACGTCCAGTTTTTTCATCATATAACGCAAATATTTACTTTTTCAGAACATTTTAATACTAATCTTACTGTGTTAATCGATTTTGCAGTAAGTTCGATCAGTTCAACCCTTTTATTCATTAATCTATCTCCCATCCATTTTCAAAGTAAAGGTCATGAAACATTTCATACATAAAATCAAATTTAATTTTTTTCCTGAAAAATCAAAGGCCCTTTGATGAAAAATGTCCGGTTTTTTCAACTGAGCCATCTGGCAACCCTGTTCCTGATTCATGCAAGGTTTGTTTTTTGCGCAAATACCTTATCAATCAAACACCGTGGAAATTACTCGTAAAACCGAGAACCACGCTATGCTTTGATTACTTCGTTCTATTTAATTTGTTTATGTAATCCGGTATGGGTGGCTGAGTCAGAAGGGCCAAAGCGCATGCTCCGACCAGCCAATATCACCTCCGAGAAGATAGGTGCCATACCGGAGACTTTCCTGGATTGCTGGCTATACTGGGCTAGAGGAGAACACGACCAAGGCTCCTCTATGCGGCCATCTTACATACTTGAATGCGCACCGCGCTTCTCTCACCTTGCGCGGGTGTCTTCGCCTTTCATTTTTCCGAATAACGTGTGAATTGAACCAAAACCATTCAACATATATGAAATGATCAAATTGAAATGAAAGACTTCGAATGAAATCGAAAGTCCGCCCGTGGGTGCTAAACTGTTTGTCATTGCCGCCGCTGATTGCACCACGCCATCATACCACGGCCTGCGCGGTGGGAACACGTGGGTTTACAAAATGGTATCTAATTTGACAAACTCAGTGAAAACACTTGGCAACCTGTCACTACTCTTGGTGTGAGTTTGAATGCAGCCATTGTTTACTTTACAAGTAATTAAATTAAAATTATTAAATAAACTGAAATACATACATACATATCACACACGCTGAATCCCGACAATCGGGGTAAGCAGAGGAATCGGTGTTGTGCTGCAAGAACTCTGGTAAATTACAGCACAACACCGACCACCACGTTTCGCAAAGTATTCGAATAAGATTCAATCGATCAAGCAGCAAGTAAGGCACGAAGACCCACCTGCAGCAGTATGACTCGGTGTAAGTACCGTGCCAAGGTGAGAGGTGGCGAACCTGTCGCCACGGCATCTTGCACGGCATCTTGTCCTTATACCTTAGTCGCCTTTTACGACATGCATGGGGAGAGATGCAGTAAATAAACTATCATGTCGCGCTTTCCATAAAAAAAAAAAAATTATAAAGAGATTCTCCCTCGAGTAATTTCTTCCAGTAAACTCAGGCCTAGGTCAAGTATAAGGTTAAGTCCTTCGGATGTATTGAGAAGCGAAGCAACAGCTATGTAAATACAAAGTCTTTAGTCAATGGGATTATGTTAAGTATTTTTTCAAAGGTATGCAATTCACACGGAAATAGATAGAGTCGCTCTAAGTCCGGTAAATTTGAAGATGTCATCTGAATTATTTATTCATAATGTTACTTTTATTTTAAACTAGCTGTGCCTGCGGTTCCGTTCGCGATAAAGAAATATATTTATTTTGCTAACGACTAATTAATATGTTCATGATTTATCTGATTAACTGTCAATGAGATTCGAGTTTGAGTGGCAAACTAATAAAAATATAGTTTTATTGCCTTTTGTTAAATGTATTTGATTTGAAATGTCTTCATTTCCGAAGTCGAAAGCCACTCCAAGTGTCTCCCTGTCCTATCGCCGTCGCATTGTGTATTCCATCCACGGTTTGTGCCTATAAAGTATTACCAGATCAGCATATAAATATAATGAGATATATATAGACACCACATACTCGTCTATGTTACTATGTTAGGTCACATTTTATGAGGTGCTATGTCCAAAAGATGCTTTTATTGAGAACATATGTTTTTAGAGTTATGCAGTAATTCAGTGAACTTTTTTTTTTAAATATGAAACATCCGATATTTCGAACCGAAATAATAATACAAAAACTTTTTGTAGTTACGCTATGATGAACGCATAAAATATTTTAATTGATTTTAATTTTAACTCTCACGAGAGGTGTGAATAGGCACCTGTCAGGCCAGCATGGCATTCGCAACCCCCGCATACACCCGAATATCCATGGGCGTCGTTAGACTGATGAAAGCGCGAAAGCAGCGTTAGCAATGAACAAAATGTCGCGCATTCTATAAAAAAAATATCATTTATTTAAAAAAATCGCACTGAAACAAAATACTCCATGTTTTATTTTTATTTTTTGTTACAACAAAAACTAGCCGCTATTTCTTAGCTCTACCTTCGCAGCATTACCAGCTCTGTATTCTATTCAATATTATGATGAATTATTTTTTTAATATGAAAAAAATCACCACAAAATTTCCTTAAACATTTCAAATAATTACGTTCAGCGATTTTTCTTCCACACATTTAAAGAAGAAATGATGAAGAAATAAAAATTTTATTTTCTTTTATAAATAAGTACATATAAAACGGTTATTTCTTCATTTATTTAACTGTAATAGTTATATTTAATTTAAAGTTAATTTTATTATAATTATTTTTAAGATAGTTTAGTTTTAATAGAAATTCTTCTTTATTATCAAATAATAATAATATAATTAAATTTATTATCTTATATTTGGTTAGAAATAGTAATAGTATGTTACCTAAAGTTGTATTTTAAGTACACATAAAACACAAATCAATATAAACACACAAGAAGTGAAGAATGTGAAGAAAGCGCACTTTGCTAGCGGCACCTTCATACATTCACGACATGCGTCTAGGGAGTAGATAGCGCGCACGATACAGGCACTCATTGTCGACAACCGCATGTGTGTGACCGAACTTCAAATAAGCCATCACGGGGCTTGGTAGACAAAGTGGAATGCCATTCGTTCCCAACGTACTTAATCGACCAATGCACAATGATTCGCATCAGACAGGTTAACACGTGTGTTGATAAAGATAGATAGATAAAAAGAAAGAGAAAATTCGTAGCTAGCTTTTGCGGGCGGTTTTCCAAATATTAACATTGCGCGATTGACAAAATATACCTTTTTCGCTGTGAGCACTTCAAATACCACCATGCAAATTTTCAGACCCATTGTTTTGCACAACAGTATGATACATACAGAAAAGATTTCTAAAAATCCTAAATTTAGTTTTAGTATCATACATAGAGTCTTCAGACACAGTATCACATAAAACAAAGTAACTTACTCCATGACCATCCCAAGATTTATTATTAGTATTGATTGATTGATAACAAGAAAATAAAGTATTAAACTTTTTGTATGTTAGCACTAAGCATGTACTTCGTTTATATTTCTTCACTAAATAGATGCAAAGCCGAATGAAAAGAAAAAATATGTCCCGGCCGAACCTGGAATTCCGGCTCCAGCTACCTAGTGAAGAAAAAGAAAATGAAATACTGGTAATGATTAGGTTTTTTCATCTTCATTATTACAATCCTTAAATAACTTTAAAAAGATGCATTACAGTATGTAAAACTGATACGCTATAATTTGTAAATAGTTTTATGTTGTTTTTTGCAAAATAAACATATTGAAAATTTTGAAATGTGTTTTTTTTTTTACATAAAAAATAGCTTTATTGTAAAAGCATAATCGACACGAAATACTTATCTTTATTGTTTAGTTTAAGCATCTTAAGAAGCACACATAAGACCCCACACCGTATATCCGGGTGTCAATAACAAGGTATTTAAAAGTTTATTTTCGAGCCATCAAATGATTCCCATTAAAGTCATCATTAGAACCCATCACACAATCTCTTCCCAGAAGTGAAAATGACAAGGAACTTAAAAGCTTAGAACTCCTCTGTCACAGACTAACAAAACATTGTGACTTGCGAAGTTTGTTTGTCAGTTCTTCTTCGCATTGAATTTCGAACTGGCGGAATTTTCGGCATGTCCAAGCGTAGGTGACCTACCTATGGATGAAATTATACAATAAACAACAACAATAAACAATAAACAATAGAAAAAATTTAAGTATGCAGATTGCATAGGTGCCTTTTTTTTATTGAAGCCAATTTTTTTTCGCCTTAACGCACGAATCACAGAATGCGATTTTTTTTTAATAAGAATAACCGAACGTTTTCAATACGTTGTTGAACTGTGTAACTTTCTATGATAAATTTGTCGAACATGATCGTGATACAGGTCTAATAATGTTTCTTGATGATTTCGCCATAAATAAAACACAATATTAACAATGAGATGAAATGAAGGGAAGCGCTGCCATGGCACCTAGTTCACCCGATGTTATGGGCTGAAATCACGGATGTAGTAGGTGATGTGACCAACCGTGTCAGTTTCCATAAAAAAAAAAACGTTTTGTTTTGTCCGTGTATTGAGTATTTCTGTTGCATTAGTATATTTTTAACCTTAGGTTTTCTTAAGCCGCGTCGAATGTTTTTTTTCGAAACATTACCCAAAAACATTTGTTTTCATACAAATGTGTATGCCCACGCCCCAATGTTTAGATGTTACTGTGTAATGTTTCGAAAAAAAAAACATTCGCAGGAGACGCGGCTTCATAAGAGCAAATTAGAATTCGGAATTCGAAAATGAAAAACCCGAAAATGACTGCTACTCGATAAATTACTGATGCCCTGTCTACGTTTTTCAATGCTTTGGAAAACAATTTTAACGACAGTTTATCCCCAAATGATCCTTTACGACTGCTTTAAGAACTTATAAAAAAATGAATAAATTTTCAAACTTGGCCTGGCTCTCAGATTATAAATACTTTCTAGAATGCACGTAGGTAGGTATGTGCGCGCGCGTGCGTATGCTATGTCCTCCTAACTAATGAAAATAATGTGTTTTTATTAATTTCTATACAATTAAAATGAAAAGAACATGGAAATATTTGTAATATTTCTCATTGATCATTCATCAATCATTATTGTGATTGTTAAGATATTTTTTCAAAATGTTGACCAATGGACGCAAACGTTGTGCGAGGCGCGAAAAATAAAAAACGGCCAAGTGCGAGTCGGACTCGCGCACGGAGGTTTCCGCACCACAAAAAAAAAACCTTGAAAAAACACGTTTATTGTATGAGAGGGGGGAGTTTTTCACCGTTAAAAATTGTTTATTATTTGTTGTTATATCCGTCAAAATAACACGTATTCTGTGTATACAGCCATCGGACGGATGGACGGACAGACAGATAGACGTTGTAGGCTTAGTAATAGGCCTCCGTACGGGGTACGGGGGCCTAAAAAAACACTACCAGCCATCGATTTACCAACAGGGTATTTCTACTAGCAATTTCATCGCTAATATCAATTTCTCACGATCCATCTCACTCGCTCGAACGGGCCGCTCAATGCGTCTAGTGAGAGCTGGGGCTAACCGCAATTTTTGCGATAATCACTAATAGAGGGAGCTGGCCATTTCCTAAGTATACATTGACTAGCTGTGCCCGCGGCTCCGCCCGCTCTCATATTTGACTTCTCTGCTAACCTCATAAGCCATTTAGCGTGATAGTAAGTAGCCTATAGTTGATGGGAAGAATCAAGCTATCCGCAGAATTTTTCTTTTTATTAAAATCGGTTCATTGGTTCTCGAGTTATAGGCGGACAGACAGACATACATACAGACAGACACACAGAAAGCAGACGTTGGATTTTATTTAAAGGTAAATAAAGGTGTCCGCTAGCTTATGTCTTATTAGGACGGATTCCATAATTCCATCACCTTTCGCTAAAATGTGGCTACTGTTTAACTCGTGTTAACTGTATGAGAAATGTACTTACATTTAACCGACAGGTAAATATTAACCGAGGCTTAACCGGTGGTGGTGAAATCGGCAATTAGACATATTGTATGAAATTGGCGCATGTAATGAATAGCATTTGCTTAGTTATATAAAACATTAGCTGTACGACCCAGCTTTTTGGTTGGGCCGCAAAATATATGCCGTCTTCAATATGGACGTCAATATATATGAATATCCTTATAACTCGAGAACCACTTTATCGATTTACATGCGGTTCTGCCTGTTACATTCTGTCACTTCTCAAGATGGTTTGAGACTATAAATCATAAAGCTATGTCATCGGCGGCCTGAGCAGTGAGCAAAACGGTAAAACCCTAAGCGGAACGAAGCCACGGGCAAAAGCTAATTGAAAATAAATCCTTGAAAATTTAAAGGTTCTCAAGTTCCCCCGTTGCTGCCTAGTTCCCAGAACGCTTATGGAAAAGAAAAACATTTATTCTCTAAAGGCGGCAAACAGTATTCTTTACTAATTTGTAATCAAACACTGTAAGTAACATGTTACGTATATTTCTACAAATTTGGACATAGCAACTTCTTTACATTTCTCCGCGGGCGGTCTTTGTAACACAAAACGTAAAAATAATGTTAAATGCATTTTAAGAAATTTGTGTTTGCTCGACCAATCGACGTGTAAACTATTTTTACATTAGAACTGTAACCATTTTTAAGATACTTTTTAAAATAGGAATTTGTCTTTAAATGATTGCATACAAAATATATGGGGTATCTTTGGTATGGATTGAGAACGATTTTATGCATAACGTATTGGGTTCTGAAGACGGTGTTTTTTTTTCAAAGTTTTTTTTTGTGGTGTGCAAACCTCGGCGTGCGAGTCGGACTCGCACTTGACCGGAAACATTTTTATAGAAACTGACACGGTTGGCTACATCACCTACAAGGTGTTATGAGTCGACATAACGGATGTTAAGGGCTACATCATCTGTGATGTCAGTACATAGCACATTGGTAAGTGCCATGTCAGTGCTTCCCTTTGGTCGTGCCGGCTACACTGAACTGGACGAAGAACGCGAAGTATTTACATATCCCTTTCGACAGACCTTTCATTCAGTGCGGCGCGGGACCAATCCGGGCGGGATAAACCCTATCACCTAGTAAGGTAAGAGGGGAAGGGACCTGCAGTTTTAAGTGGAATCCGAATCTCGGTCAGCCACCAACGGTCGAGCGGTCACCCAGCCAAGTACTAACCGCGCTCAGGGTTGCTTAACAACAGTCGACCGACCGCACAACTGAGCTACCGAGGCTGACAATATTTTATAGCAAAATGGTGGCATACAATAAACAACAAATACATCCATTGATAAATTTGTCGGAACTACGACGACAGAGTAAAATATTAGGAGCCAAACGTTAGCACTAGGCTAGGACATGCAATAATTAATCTGCCCCTATTCCATTCCCATCCAACCAATTGAAGCGATTAACTACTCATCATACGAGAACTGGTATTCTGCGCTGTCTTACTTACTAAAAGGAAACAAGCGTGTCACAAATAAATCAATGGATTAAAATAGGATCCAAAAAATTGTCTTAGCTCCTTAGGCCTTTTTTTGAAATAGTAAAAAAAATAATGTAAAAAATTTTTTTTTAAAGAAAATGACAGGGTTCCCTACATCAGCTATTACATCCGTGATATCCGCCCGTAACACCTTAGTGAACTAGATGCCATGTCAGTGCTTCCCTTCGTCCGTGCCGGCTACACTGAACTGGACGGAAAACACGAAAACTATTTACATCGCCGTTTCAACCGACCTTTCATTCAGTGTGGTGGTGCCGACCCGGGCGAGTTAAACACTACCACCTAGTAAGGTAAGAAGGGAAGGGACCTACAGTTTTACGTGGAATCCGAACCACGGTCAGCCTCCAACGGTCGAGTGGTCACCCATCCAAGTTCTGACCGCGCCCAGGTGTGCTTATGATCACGACCGACAGTCGACCGACCGCACCACCGAGCTATCGAGGCTTTTGGCGATGGAACCCTAAAAATGGGTTCCCAATTTACCGAAGTAACGAAAGTTTACTTTTAACTAAACTCCATTTTCTCAGAATACCGTACCAACCAACACTACTATAGGATTATGTACGTACCACTATGTCTAGTAGCTGGATATAACTATCTATGGTAAGCATCTGTGCGGCGGAAGTCTCAGACTTCTGACGAATGACCTAGGTTTCGGGCATCAGACTGTGTGACCTAGATTTTCTAGATTCCAGACGATCTGTGAAGAAATATTGTGTTGTTAGTGTGGTGAATATTTTTTTTATTTTAGAGTTATAATTTTGAGTTTATTTTATTTATGATTTTTAGGGTTTATTGTATCATACGGGCGGGACCCTATTACTAAACTATTAATGCAAACTGTAAAGTAAAAAAAAATCATACACACGAATTGAGAACCTCCTCCTTTTTGGAAGTCAGTTGAAAAACAACAATTTTCATTCTACCTATGTTACTGTGCCATTTTATTATTTTGTAATATGGTTCAACAAATGGTTCATTTATTTATTTATTTATTTATGTATTTATGTATTTATGTATTTATGTATTTATTTATTTATTTATTTATTTATTTATTTATTTATTTACTTACTTATTTACAATGGCATCGTTTCAACTACGAGTAGGTTTTTTTTTTTTTTATGGAAACTGACACGGTTGGCTACATCACCTACAACATCCGTGATGTCAGCCCAAACCACCGGGTGAACTTGGTGCCACGTCAGTGCTTCCCTTCGGTCGTGCCGGCTAGACTGAACTGGACGGAAAACACAAACTATTTACATAGCCGTTTCGACCGACCTTCCATTCAGTGCGGTGGTACCAACCCGGGCGGGTTAAACCCTACCACCTAGTAATATAAGAAGGGAGTCATATCCCTTAGTCGCCTTTTACGACATACACGGGGAGAGATGCAGTGGGGCTATTCTTTTAAAGTACCGGCCCCACACAGTACAAAGTAGAGTAGGTATCTACCGATGCCCATGGGCATTCTGTGATGCACGGGAATTACGAATGCCATGCCAGCCTGACAGGAACCTTTTCACGCCCCTTTTGAAAAACCCCAGGCTGTACTTGGGGGTAAATAGTTGGGAAGGGAGTGCGTTCTACATTTTTCCGGTTCTGTTAATCTACAATCTGACGCAGATAAGAGACCGTGACGATGTTGTTCTCACTTCATATTTTTTCAACTAAACCGTTCTCCTTTAAACCGATTTATTTTATTCTATAAATAAACCATAAATAAAATTAGAATAAATCAACCGGCCGCCGTCAAAGAAGAGTAAAAATAGAAGAGAAGACACCGGCTTTCGCCCCATTTGACATGCTAATCGAGATTCTTAGTACTGCGCCATGCATGAGGTTAGATAGATAGATAGAAATACTTTATTGCTACAAAAAACATTTAACATAAACAAACAATAAGAAATTTACATGAGGGGCAAAGGCGGACTTATCCCTTACAGGGATTTCTCCCACAGTCAACCTTTGGATGTTTGAGTTGAGAGTCGTGTGTTGCGAGATATAAGTAGGTAGTAGCAAAAGACTTGAGTGTGGGAATATAAAATATAATATAAGGAAAATAACTATAATGTACTATAATATACACTACATCATCATCATCAATATCATCAATAATATATTCAATACATAGTATTAAAAAAAGTCTCTTTCCGCCTCTGTCTGTATATAACTCCTCCTAAACCACGCAACGGATTTTCATGCGGTTTTCACCATCAGTTAGATAATTTTTCACGAAAGGTTTATATATATAACTAGCTTTTACCCGCGGCTTCGCTCGCAGTAAAGTCAGGAGTGGAGCGGCGCGGGGCGGTGCGGGGCGGCGCGGGGCTGCGCGGGGCAGCGCGGGTCGGCGCGGGGCGGCGCGGCGCGGGGCGGGACGGCGCGGGGCGGCGCGGGACGGCGCGGTTCGGTGCGGTGCGGCGCGGGATGGCGCGTGTCGGCGCGGGGCGGAGCAGCGCGGTGCGGCGCGGGACGGCGCGGAGCGGCGCGGGACGGCGCGGTGCGGCGCGGGGCGGCGCGGGCGGAGCCGCGGGCAAAAGCTAGTATAAGTACATACTAGTTAATTAAACGTATAAATTACTATTTATAGATTAAATGAAAGCTCAAATTCAAAGTTAGCTCAATTACTAAAACCGATTTTATTTCCTTGAAACCATACAGGATTAGCTTCTCACTTTTTTAGTTTTTCATATTCATGTCACTCAGTCAGCTACTTTTCAACGTTAAATGGCTTATGAGGTTAACAGAGAAGTCAAATATGAGAGCGGGCGGAGCCGCGGGCACAGCTAGTTTATCATAATATAATATGGAAGAGCGTCATCTACCGATTGATCATTTAACTAACATTTTAACTACAACAATTATTAACAGTCACCGATAGATGGCGTCTGGATAGAAAACGCAGCTATTTTTGATAGCCAATAAATTCATCCAAACGTGGTTACTTACCTCAGCACGACAAGCAACTGAATGTACCACGGGCGGTGTCATCATCATCAGCCTGTATCAGTCCACTGCTGGACATAGGCCTCTCTAAAGGCACGCTACCACACTGCTCTTCACATCCATCCACTTCCGGCTATCTCTTTAGATTCCGTACCTCAAAGAGGTGAAAACGGGAACTGGGGGAAAGCCGGAGGGGGGGGGGGGGGGGGGGGGAGGGGGTTGGGCGGCCCCACGCTACGCTTGCTTGTACGTGGCGTCCATTCGAACACCCGTCTATTGCAGCAGTTATCGGGTCTGCGACAGATGTGCCCACCCCACTGCCACTGCAGCTTGCTAATTTTCTTAGCAATGTCGACTACCTTTTGGTTCTTTGTCGTATTACCACCACGGCCGGTGGACTATCTGAAATGGCCCTCTCCAAATAACAATGAATTTAAAAGAGTGTCAGCCACTTGTTCAGCTCAGTGAATCATCGTGATGGAACGGGGTTGCGTTAAACCGGTGGGGCGCCCGACTATTTATGGTATTACCAGATTTCATTCGACACCGCAGCACGCCTTAAATTCCGATATAGTTTACCTTGTTTTTTGTTTTAAAATATTACATTGACACACCTGCATGGTCACTGCGGTTTGACCTGTCAATTTCATGATCAGTGTGGTTTGACCTGTCAATGTCATGTTCAGTTTGGTTTGACCTTTCAATGTCATGATCAGTGTGCTTTGACCTGTCAATGTCATTCATGATCAGTGCGGTTTGGCCTGTCAATGCTTGACCTGAGCAAGATTAACAATTTTGCTGAGAGGTCTGACAAAGTGTGCTAATTGTATCAGGTGATCCAGGTGTAAAGAGCCTTTGTCAAACTTTGATACGTAATCTGTATCAACATAAATTATGTTAGTATATTAAACACTATTATTTTACTAGTAGAAACCGCTTGCGTAACTTCAATAGTTTTTCTGCGAAATTGTTTATTGTTTATTGTATAATTTCATCCATAGGTAGGTAACCTACGCTTGGACTTGTCGAAAATTCCGCCAGTTCTAAATTCAATGCGAAGAAGAACTGACAAACAAACTTCGCAAGTCACAATGTTTTGTTAGTACCTTATAAGTATTATATTATAGTAACTTACAAATAAATTAACCCATACTACCGCTCACAAGAGCATTAAAATTTACAGCATAAACATGAATACTGAAGAATCTGACCACACTGCCTATTTAAATTACCTATATCTGGTGTATAGTGCCATCGTCAATTTTGATACTTCATATTATATCAAGTCAAATAAAACAATTAGTTTACGTTTATTACAAAGAAATGTAATAAGTCATATTAATCAAATGATTATATTGTATCTTTGTATCAAATGATACAAAGTGTATCGAATTGTCAAAATTTGTTAGTGGGAAAAACAGTAGTCAGACTCTTAGATAAAATTACGGTCAGTTAATGCATCCTTAATACTGTAATAACTCTTTTCAATTAACATTATTTTAATCCGTCGTTTAAAATTATTGTCATCTAATTGTTTTATGTTAGGAGACAGTTTATTATAAAATCTAACACTATTACAAATAAAGCTTTTTGTAGTTTTAGCTAATCTATGTCTTCACAAAGAAATACATAATTTAGGTACAGATCAGGTGTAGGTGTGTCAGGATCGTGGCGCGTGGAGATCCGTTGTCTCTGCCTACCCCACCGGGAAACAGGCGTGACCTATGTATGTATGTATGTAGGTACAGTTCCCGGCGGCAAATAATGCGTGTAGAGCTTTAGAAAGAGACATTTCGGTTGTAAAGCGTCTTCCCTGTCGCAAAGGGAGCTGTAAGTTATCATCACGCTGCGCCTTTTAAGTACTGCAACAAACATCATCGACTTCCAATAAAACTCAAAAGCGATCGGAATTGTACCCACTCCCCCCTCCCCCCCCCCCCCCCTTCCCCCATTCCTCACACGTCAAGTGAACTGGGAACAATTGTGTTGATGACTCATGCTCGGTACTAGCCTTTGGTACACTCAGGTGAAAAAGTCTGAAAGTTTAAGTTGTTCTTCACAAATAAAAAATCAAAAATTTTGATTAGGTTACAAACAACTACCTACATGAATTAGTTTTGTAATAATTTCCATTTATTAACCCCCCGACGAAAAAAGAGGGGTGTTATAAGTTTGACGTCTGTGGCAAGGAGGATCGGTGGTCTGTGGCATCGTAGCTCCCAAACGGATGGACCGATTTGGATGAAGTTTTTTTTTAAAAAGCGTGAAATAAAAGTTAAATTACAAGTTTAAAAAAACCCCGACCCTTAAGAAGTCAAAAATAATTTCCGTTTACTTGCTTAAAGGAGTCGGGGGACCGTAAGTAAATAAAATACAAAAATTCAGAGCTGCGCGGGTATTTACTTAGCGGTCCCCCAAATCCTTTCAGTAAGTAAACGGAAATTATTTTTTATTTTTTATTTTTCACTTAAATGCGACGAGTGAAAACGTAATAAATTTCAATTTTACAGCAGAGATCACTTCCCCAATTAGGAAAAGTGTCGATGATCTTCGAATCGGCTGACCTGATCTTCATCATAACAAGCTTTCCATTAAAAACCGCATCCAAATCGGCCCATCCGTTTGGGAGCTAAGATGTCACAGAGAGACGGTGGCGTCAAACTTATATAATAATAACACACCTCCTTTGCGTCGGGGGCTCGGGGCGGATTAAGGCGCAGGTTAATTAATTAATAAGGCGCATGTTAATTAATTAATAAGGCGCAGGTTAATTAATTAATAAGGCGGAAGTTCGACGTCGAAGCAATTCGACGAGTGTGTTTTGCGATAATTTCAAACGTCACTTGAGCTCCCACAGCTAGTTGCAAAAGTCGTACCAAGATGCTGGATCGTTTTCAATAATTTTCCTGTCTTCGTTTCTTCTTTAACAAGTGCGATTTGGACTCGCGCACCGAGGCTTCCGTACGACCAGGTAATTGGCGGGTTTTTATTATTTGTTCGTTTTTGTTATTTCGTGCAGATATAATCATAAACAAAAAAGTTACAAGTGGTTAAAGCTGAGAATTTGGTAATTTTCAAAAATTAAGAAAAAAAAATCGTATCTCGATACCACGTGACACAAGACAAAAGGTGTTATAGGTCAAAACCTTGCAAATGACCCCACTTACCTACACACAAATTTTGTCGGTCCATTTTTTTTTTTTTTTATGGAAACTGACACGGTTGGCTACATCACCTACAACATCCGTGATGTCAGCCCATAACACCGGGTGAACTTGGTGCCACGTCAGTGCTTCCCTTCGGTCGTGCCGGCTACACTGAACTGGACGGAAAACACAAACTATTTGCATAGCCGTTTCGACCGACCTTTCATTCAGTGCGGTGGTACCAACCCGGGCGGGTTAAACCCTACCACCTAGTGATATAAGAAGGGAGTCATACATATCCCTTAGTCGCCTTTTACGACATACACGGGGAGAGATGCAGTGGGGCTATTCTTTTAAAGTACCGGCCCCATGTGCCGAACATCCTGTATATCCGTCATAATAACGCATATTATTAATTACTTGTAAGTTACTATAGCATAATACTTATAATAAAGTACTAAACAAAACATTGTGACTTGCGAAGTTTGTTTGTCAGTTCTTCTTCGCATTGAATTTAGAACTGGCGGAATTGTCGACATGTCCAAGCGTAGGTTACCTACCTATGGATGAAATTACACAATAAACAATATCTTGAGAGAATTGCAACCAGCTACCTATTACGGTTCAAAAGATAAAGGCCCTTTAAATGTAGGACAGATGTACTGACAGGTAGACGGGCGGTCAGGCGGACGGACACACATACTTAGAATAGAGTCCATACGGGTACTGGACCCTAAAAATTAAAATAATATTTTCGGCGACTGTACCCGGTGCGATGCGGGCCCGGGATCGAACCGCGACCTCTGGGCGTGAAGGAATGCGACGGAGAGCCAACCCGCACAGTGCTGCTACAATTGTTCTCTTTTCTCACTTATTTATTCGTGATTCATGTTTGAAGGGTTCCTTAGCCTACTGGCTGATTAAGCAGTGGGGTTTAGTCGGACAGTAGGTTTTTAGGACTCTTTGTCTTTTCGACACGCATATTTGCCGCCGGGAACTTTTCTTCCCGGGACAAATTTCACTCTTCGGGTCTCGAAATGGACGTCGTCCCTGTCGCGCGAACACGCACGTCTCTGTGCGACAAGGACGTCACGGATGTTGTAGGTGATGTAGCCAACCGTGTCAGGTTCCATAAAAAAAAAAAAAAAAAAGGACGACGCTCTGCAACCGGATTGTCTTTATCTTTTTATTTTTTTAAGGAAACTGACACGGTTGGCTACATAACCTACAACATCCGTGATTTCAGCCCATAACGCCGGGTGAACTTGGTGCCACGTCAGTGCTTCCCTGCAGTCATGCCGGCTACACTGAACTGGACGGAAAACACAAACTATTTACATTGCCGTTTCAACCGACCTTTCATTCAGTGCGGTGGTATCAACCCGGGCGGGCTAAACCCTACCACCTAGTAATATATGAAGGGAGTCATATCCCTTAGTCGCCTTTTACGACATACACGGGGAGAGATACTAGACTGATTTACTAATATATATGTGTTCTTTTTATGTTTTGTTTATAGACGTCCGGAAATAACGGGGAGAGATACAGTGGGGCTATTATGTTAAAGTACCGGCCCCACACGGTTGTCTCTTTCTAAAACTCGAAACGCGTTGCCACAAACTATTCTTGTTCGCCTGCGTGTACTTCTCCCACATCGCAAAGGTTAGTTAGAATAGAATGCCTCGCGGCATTAAGCTCGCCTGTTGTACCTAATTTTTATAAATTGGTGGTCAATAAAGAATATATACATACATACATTATTTATTGCGGCGTACTGTAGCTGGTACATACATGTTATGCGTGCAAAGAAAATACTACATACACAATCTATACGGTCGTTGCATTCTGTACTACAACTTGTACATATTTACTACGACGTAGGTAGGGAGAAAGATTTATAGGAGAACGAAGTTGTGTTATTCCAATTATAGGTGGGGAAGTTGTTGACCCTTGCCGTGCCTAGCCACTCCTGAAATGCAGTATGGCGGGTGTATGTAGATCTTTATGAGAGATGCAGTTGGTTGGTATATTCCTTAGACAAGTATTTTCATATTTAATTTAAAAAATAAATCGAGGTAATGTATTTTCAAATACGTTATTTATGTATGAGGTATACATATGTTATAGCAATAAATTAATTAAAATATAAATATCTCTTAAAATACATAACAGCGCAAAACATAATTTTTTTAACAATTATGTCAAACCCGTAAAATAGTGTTAATTTTAATGCAATTGGTGTATTCATTTTATTTATTACTTATATTTAGTTTAATTTAGTATGCAGAATAAAATTAAGTTTTTAAGTTTACTTTGATTGGTGTGATCGAAAGCGAATCAAAATTGTAGTTGAATAAATGTCTTGAAAAAAAATTATTGGATTTATGTCTCTTGTGAAAGGCTCAGCTAGGTGCAACATAAAATTGTTCGCTCGAAAGTTCGCGAGATTTGCATTAAAATTCCGTTTTTTTTTAGCTAATTGAATAATTCGGTATTACTCTGTTGTTTTTTTTTTTGTATACTGTTTTAACCTGAATTATTTTCTTTGCAAATAAATCATTCCACTTTCCACTAATTTTCATATTATGAAAACGCATAACATGAAAAACATAATATGGAATACTTTCTAAAAAAATTGCTCAAATACTCTTATATCATGCTAAATAGACATTGAAAACGATGGAACACCATAGATACATTCAAAAAATTCAAACCCACGACAACGCCATCTATCTTTCATCATCATTTGATACATCAAAAATGTAAATATATTTAATTTAATTCTTTATTCTCTGAAGACGACTTATTAAGTCGAAATACAAGAAGATGTCTAATATGTGTATTTTTATGTATTGCATATAAAATATATATAAATATCTAAAACCAAATATTGGTTTGAATAAAATTATTTAATTCTTAATAAAACAAAATCTTAAAATATTTCCAGGTCATTTACGCACATCTTTTTTTTAACGTCTAACGATGCCCATTGCCCATGGACATTTTGTGATGTACTGCACGGGCAATGAATGGCACGGGGAGTGCGAATGCCATGCCGGCCTCACTCTTCACGTCGCAAGTAAAGTTTTACCAACACCGCTCGAAACGTCTGTACTTTTTCTTTCTATTCCAGTAGCCACTTCATTGAAGAAATATTTCTGAAGTGCTTCTCTTCTTTCGACGGCCATACACACGCCTCGAGATGGTTTAAGTGCTTGATTTTTTTTGTATATAAGACCTTAGGTGGTCTTTCGTTACTCACGGTGAAAATGGAAAAGGGTCATATAGACGCCTCGCCATAAGAAAAATAATTTTTCTCTGTCTCTATCTATCTCTATCTTCGCTATCTCTATCTTCTCTATCTCTATCTTTAAAATGTTTCCAATGTAAATAAATACATACATGGTATGGTAAGGTGAATATTGACATATTATCGTACTTTTAATTACTAACAATGTATTGGACAACTTATAAATAAAAGATTTCCTCTATAGGGGCCAAACACATTGTCCCAAGGACGGTAAGTGTTCATAGGATGATATACACATACCACACGCATATCCCGACAATCGGGGTAAGCAGAGTAATCGGTGTTGTGCTGCATGTACTCTTGCAAATTACAGCACAACTTCGACCACCACGTAATGTATTAGGATATGATAACTATCAAGCAGCAAGTATGGAATGAAGACCCCACCTGCTGTATGACTCGATGAAAAGACCCCGCCAAGGTGGAGACAGAGAGAGAGCGAGAGCGAGAGAGTTGAAGACTGCAACATAAGAACCTAAGATAAGAACATTATGAGAGTGGAAGAGGAGGCAGAGGTGTGTCAGGATCGTGGCACGCGGAGATCCGTTGTCTCTGCCTACCTCACCGGGAAACAGGCGTGACGCTATGTATTTATGTTGCTTGCAAAATGAAAAAAAAAATCTAAAAACAGCTCAGTAAATCCCACAACCCAATAAAAACACGATCCGGCGAAATCGAATAAATCAAAATAAATAATGACCTCCAGTCGAATAAAACTTTAACAGCATTCCGTCTCTACGGGGAGAAACTAAACAAAACATAAACAAAATTTATAATCGCAACCGTTCGCAGGGCTCTGCGCTGTAATATTCGCAGTCGTAAAAAGCAACACATAGAAATACTATTGTCATACATTGCACTCCACTTGCAGCACACAGAATACTAGTTTTGTTATGTAATATGACATGGTTGACCTCACCTAATCACCCAATGATGTAATTTCAAAAAACCTTTGGAATTCAAAAATTCCGAAGTATTTTTCAGCGCGTTCGAACTTTGCCGCCTCCGCCGCCGCCGCCGCTGCCGCCACCGTTCGTATGTGTATCGCGAAATGTCGCAACCCTTTTACCACACAATTCAAAACGTAGCTGTTCTACTATTCAACTAGCCTCTGTCTGGGCTGGCACAATTCATCATCATTGGCACCTTGCCAAGGTGAGAGGTGGCGGTCCTATCGCCATTTAGTACGGCAGCATGTTATCATTCCTTAGTCGCCTTTTACGACATGCACGGGGATAGATACATTGGGCCTATTCTTTTCAAACCGATAAGACCACACACGGTATGAATGAAAAATACTAAGTACTAGCTTTTTCCCGCGGCTTCGCTTTCGTGAAATTCGTATTTAAAAAGAACAAAGTAAATAACCCCGCTACCACACCTTTATTTCGGCGCGCGGAACAATTCGGTTTGTATGAGTGTCACATCTTAGCGTAACCTGAACTTTATTTAGCCTATGCTGTGTCTCGTATAGGTAAATATGCTTGTACGAAGTTTCATCGAATTCAGATGTTCGGTTTATGAGTTATTGAGGAACATACATACATACAGAAAATATTTCTAAAAATCATCAATATAGTTTTAGTATCATACATAGAGTCCACAAATGCAGTATCACATAAAACCAAATAACTTACTCCATGACCAGATACAGGTACCAGGTACAGATTTATTATTAGTATTGATATTGATGATGATTGATGAGTTGATGACAATAGATGCATTTCCTGCAGGTACCTCTGTTTCATCTCCTCGAAAAGGTGATGCCGCGTCTAAGTGTGTGTTACTTTGTTCGCGTTATAATAAACAAGATGGCCGTTTCGCTCACTCGATATTCACCGAGGGCAGAAATTATTTGTGGACTCAAGAAGTGAGAGTGAACCAATAGGTACGATTTGAAAACGTTTACTTGTTTTGTTTAGGTAATAGATACCTACTAATTCAATTCAATTTAGCACAGCCTCAGTAGCTCAGTGGTGCGGACGGTCAAGCACATCTGGGGGCGGTCAGTACTAGGATGGGTGACCGCTCGACCGTTGGAGGCTGGCCGTGGTGCGGATTCCACGTAAAACTGTAGGTCCTTTCTCTTCTTGACTTACTAGGTGGTAGGGTTCAACCCGCCCGGGTTGGTACCACCGCACTGAATGAAACGCCGCCGGTCGAAACGGCTATGTAAATAGTTTGTGTTTTCCGACCAGTTCAGTGTAGCCGGCACGATCAAAGGGGGAAGCACTGACATGGGACCTAGTTCACCCAGTGTTATGGGCTGACATCACGGACGTTGTAGGTGATGTAGCAAACCGTGTCAGTTTCCATAAAAAAAAAAAATCACCTCAAATACCCTACCACCTAGTGAGGTAATAGAAGGGATCAAGGGACCTAACCATGTGTAATCCGAATTACGGCCAGCATCAACGGTCGAGCGATCATCCATCCAGGTCGGACTTCTCGGTTCATCGCGCCACAGAGCTACCGAGGCTGACTGACGGCCTCATCTTAATTAAAACTGTGTCCAGCAAGTGGATCTGAAGGCTCCCGTTGACATAGAAACTGCGTCAGAAAAGTGGATCACCCGTTGACACAGGCAGATTAAGTGAAGTGGTAAACTCTGCGGGGTCTCCACCACATAGGCTTCGCTTGACAGCGGGACGCCCTGTGGATTCAGGTTATTTAGGATGTTTAGGGGCTGTTCATTAATTACGCGAGCACAAAGAGGACGATTGTGAAACCTCAAAAGAAGGAGGGAGGGGAGGTCAAAAATGCAAAAATACCGCACGTAAAAAAAAAATTTTTTTTAAATTTTTTTAATAGAGTATGTTTTTATAAATTAACATAAATTATGTAAGTATGCAGTTGTCGTACAGTCGAAAACAGTGTGCCTTAGCGGCAATTCTTAGTCTTACTGGACTACACACACACAGTGGATCCTGCGAGCGATACTTCGCGACCGATCTTGCGCGACATGTACCGTCGTTTCACCTACAAGTAGGTGTCTAACGATGTCCATGGAAATTCTGTGATGCACAGGGATTGCTAATGCCATGCCGGCCTGACAGGATCGTTTTCACGCCCCATTTGAAAAACCCCAGGCTGTACTTGGGAGGAAATAGATGGGCAGGGAGTGCGTTCCACATTTTCCCGGTTCTGTGAATAAAATACCTACAGAACCGGTTGGTGCGCCGTATCGCCGTATCGCCGCCGTTGGTGGATCCGTATACGAGTCCAACCGCTACTCACATTTGTTCAATAAATCACTTTTGTGTTAAATCTCTCATTCATTTACACATCCAAAGTTTCAAACACGACCGAACCACGAATCGTTCCGCAATCCGAAATCCCACAAAGCGGTAAAGCTCTCTCAATGCACTGTTTCTGTATCTATGTCACTGTAAAACGCCTAAATATACAATCGTCCTCCAACATGTGTGTGTGTATACACAATGTATTGAGGCAATTTCACACCATCGCACTTACGCCATAAACTCATGTCAGTCACACAGTTCTGACATCAGTGACATCACATCATTAAATTAAATGTTGGTACTCTGTTACTCTGTCCTAAAACAGTCGGCCCATAAAGGCATTACTATTTTTAGAACCATGCAACAAGCCTCCGTAGCTCAGTGGCGCGGTCGACTGTCGGTCGTGATCATAAGCACACATGGGCGCGGTCATTACTTGGATGTGTGACCGCTCGACCGTTGGAGGCTGACCGTGGTTCGGATTCCACGCAAAACTGTAGGTCCATTCCCTTCTTTAACCTTACTAGGTGGTAGGGTTTAAGCCGCCCGGATTATTACCACCGCACAACGGATAAATGCAACAGTTGGTTTTTTCCGCCCAGTTCAGTGTTCCGCCAACAGAAGGACGATCATGTAGGGTTCCGTAGCCGAAAATAATTGGGAACCGCTGGCTTAGAGAATTCGCATGCGTGATGTTACCCAATTTAGTTGGTAAGAATTAAGACACGACGCCGAGGAAGTAACTATTAAGTAATCTGTGGCCGAGGTCCCATACAGAGTACTCTTGACGACAAACGAAGCTAGGACCTAACAAAGGGACACGCCATTGAGCTCTAGTGACGCCATTGAGCTCTAGTGACGCCATCGAGTCGGGTGGATTATATTGACAACAACATTAACAACAACCTAGGGTTACCACCTTTTTTTTTTTTTAAAACAGTATGTTATGTGATATGTCGTTTGTTTGTTGTTGTCAACAAACAACATACCGTATGGGGCCGGTACTTTAAAAGAATAGCCCCACTGCATCTCTCCCCGTGTATGTCGTAAAAGGCGACTAAGGGATATGATTCCTTTCTTATATTACTAGGTGGTAGGGCTTAACCCGCCCGGTTTGGTACCACTGCATTGAATGAAAGGTCGGTCGAAACGGCTATGTAAATAGTTTCTGTTTTCCGCCCAGTTAAGTGTAGCCGGCACGACCTAAGGGAGGCACTGACGTGGCACCAAGTTTACCCGGTGTTATGGGCTGACATCACGGATGTCGTAGGGATGTAGCCAACCGTGTCAGTTTACATAAAAAAAAAACCACACGCTGTATCCCGAGCCCGACAGTGTTGTGATGATATGTACTCTTGTAAATAACAGCACAACATCGACCACCACGTTTAGCAAAGTATTAGGACAAGATAACTTATCAAGCAGCAAGTAAGGTGCGATGACCAACCTGCTGCATGACTCGGTGAAAGGACCGTGCCATGGTGGTTATCCTGTCGCCCTTTTACACGGCATCTTGTCCTTATGCCTTAGTTGGATTTTACGACATGCACGGGGAGAGATGCGGTGAGGCTATTATTTTTAAGTACCGACCCCACACGGTACCTACTTTGTATATTGACTAAACGCCGTAAAGGCGCTCCCATAGTCCCGGAATCACAGTTGCAGTTTATGGGGGCCTTGTTCCACTTTTAGACTTCGTCACGCCTCTTCCCAGGGCGTGGCCGGAGAGACAAGGGGCATCCTCCATTAATTTGAAGTCAGACATTTGAAGAAATATGGACCCCTAAAATCATTAAACCAGGATCACGAGAAGTAAACACCCGGATTTTTATATAAGCTGTTTAACGCGATCTCGCCGTCCCTTTTCCACCCATCGATGTCTAATTTTAAATATACTTAGTTTTATAATTTTATATATATTACAATTTTACATAATTTTATATATATATACATCGATGTCTAATTTTAAATATACATCGATGTTTCCACCTACATACCACGCGCACTGATCAGGGTTTGCATCCCTACACGCTGAACTTACCGCGGATGCGTACCAATCGCATCTGCTGATTTTTCCTCTACAGAACCGGTAAACTCTGGAACGCACTCCATATATTTCCCCCAAAGGACAGCCGTGAATAGGCCCCTGACTCACTGCCCCATATATTTCCCCCAAAGGACAGCCGTGAATAGGCCCCGCTGTCAGGGCAATGCGATTCCGCCGCCCCCTTTCCACCTACGCACCACGCGCACGTACACGCTGGACTCACCGCGGATGCGTACCAATCGGTTCTGCTGATTTTTCCTCTACAGAACCGGTAAACTCTGGAACGCACTTCCTGCCCCATATATTTCCCCCAAAGGACAGCCTTGAATAGGCCCCTGTCAGGGCCGGTATGGAATTCGCAAACTTCGTGAGACACCGTATGGGTAGTTCAGCGTCAAATGTCGATAAAAAATAAATACCCGGACCTCTTTTTTTTGTTCCTCCAGGAGGATCCCGCGTATCCGGCGACACGTTCGTCAGCCGCCATGGAGTGAAGATAATCAGCTCTATCATACATTTAAATTGAATAGAATTGGGTTTCTTGAACAGAATTGAATAGAATTGGGTTCTTTTTAATATCGTGTGCCTAGATATCAAGAACCACTTCACAAAATCCGCCCGGACGCGTTCAAAACTAGGACGAATCCGAGGAAACCTGGATGGATCTGCAAGGGGTTTGAAGAACATATGTTAAAGTTTGACCAAATTAAGCCTAGCGTCCGCCATTTTGACGTTCTCTTTTTGTCTATGTTACTCACGGTACCAACACCGCATTCATTAAAATCCGTTCAGCCATTTTTCAGTACGATACTCTATAACTGTGTACTTAGCGCATCCCTGCTCCTACCAACATTCCGATACACATGCCTAGTTTGCTCGCCGTGCGGGTAGCTTCGAAAGAGGAGACGCAGACGAAGGGAAAAAGTGTACGGCGGGTAGTTAGCGGACGATCACGCGAGCGTGAGCCACGTCAAGTACGGGAGCAACGAAAAGTTTGTGTTTTCCGTCCAGTTCAGTGTAGCCGGCACGACCGAAGGGAAGCACTGACGTGGCACCAAGTTCACCCGGTGTTATGGGCTGACATCACGGATGTTGTAGGTGATCTAGTCAACCGTGTCAGTTTCCATAAAAAAAAACCAAGGCTGTCAAATCTAGGCCATTCATGAACGACAAAACGTCACAACACTCCGAACGGAACGGAAATAGCTGTCCAAACTAATATTAAAAGACGACCACGTAATTAGTACACGCGGAACCTCTCCCTTCCAGAGTTTAGGGTCGGGTCACACTGGGTCACGCCCGGGTCGCACAAGATGTATTTGCGCGGGACACGAAGCTCGCCTAATTGGAAAATTGTGGAGAAATCGATCGCCCCCTTAGTGACTTGCGCCGATTTATAATTATCATTAGTTTTCGTTCTTTTTCTTAGTTTCTTTAATGGTTTGGAACAAGAGCTGGTTCATCGTTAGAATTTCATACCCATAAAATTAAGACGGCATTGTGTAACACGACCGGAAATTTTACACAGAATACGTCGAGCTATCCTATCCTTAGCGGCGGCTGGCCGAGTGGTTTGGGCATCGGCTGCGGGAGGGCCGAGGTTCGAATCCGGTCGCCGTGTACCAATGAGTTTTTTCTGACGAAAAAATTTACGTGCATACCTACACCTGCTGCTTCACCGTTCGGAACCGGTGTAAGACTGTAGGTCCCTTCCCTTGCCTCTTACTAGGTGGTAGGCTCAAATTGTAGCCGACTGTATTGGTAACACCGTACTGGATGTAAGATGGCCGCATAGCAGCCTCGGTTGTGTTCTCCTCTAGTCCAGTATAGCCAGCAATCCAGGGAATTCTCCGGTATGGCACCTACCTTCTCGGAGGTGATATTGGTTGGTCGGAGCATGTGCTTTGGCCCCTCCGACTCAGCCACCCATACCGGATTACATAAAAAAAAAATTAAAAAAAATCTTTTCCTTACGTCCCATGGTCGGATAAGCACAAATTCCGTTGCACAAGTTCCTATACACAGAGTACGGTACGCCGCCGTGTAATTAGTTTTCAACATGGTTTTCTACCTGCGACTGCCCGCATTGATACCACCGCACTTTGAGCCTGACAAACAACAATTTGAGCCTACCGCCTAGTAAGGGGCAAGGGAAGGGAATGAAGAAATACTGCATTTTCCGCCACGGGATTCAAACCATGGACGTTTAGGAAACAAGTCCAGTGTCTAGACCACTTGAGTCGTTGGGAGCACGGTGTTGATTCAACTGTACGTACATGCTTTCCATGGAAAAACTCCTATGACGCAAGTTCCGTCGCCGCTCATGGCTGGGGTTGTGTACCATAGAGTAATAATGCTAATTACAAGTGTGCTCTATTTTAGGTGGAACTTCTTTAAATTTCATCGATAACTGATTCCGTATGCGAAAGTGAAAAATTGTTTATATTTTTAATTAGAAAAATGCAAAGCGAAAATCATTGGAAAAAAAAAATACATCCCGGCCAGGACGAAAATATGGAGATAATACGTCACGGCCCGGTGGCGTAGTTGGTTATCGCGTTGGCGGCTCCAGCCAGAGATCCAGTTTCGAATCCTGGCCGGAATGTATTTTTTCCAATGATTTTCGCTTTGCGTTTTTCTAATTAAAATATATATAAAGCGAGTACGTGCTTAGTACTAACAGTATAGACATAAAATATTATGAAAAAATTTTGTGCTATAAATTTTGATTTCAGGTCAACTTGTGAGAATACTCTTTTTTCTTTTAAACTAAGCGCGACATGTGACGTAGATTCAACCATAAGGTGTCTAGCGACGCCCATGGACATTCGGCCGCATGCGGGGGTTGCGAACGCCATGCTGGTCTGACAGGTGCCCATTCACGCCTCTCTTGAAGGACCCGAGACTGCACTTGGGGGGAAATACGTGGGCAGGGAGAGCGTTCCAGAGTGGAAATCTGCAGAACCGATTGGTACGCATCCGCGGTAAGTTCAGCGTGTAGGGATGCAATCCCTACACACTGCAACATCAGTGATGTCAGCCCATAACACCGGGTGAACTAGGTGCCATGTCAGTGCTTCCCTTCATTTCATGTCGGCTACACTGAACTGAACAGAAAACACGAACTATTTACAAGCCGTTTCGACCGACGTTTCGTTCAGTGCGATGGTACCAACCCGGCCGGGATAAACACTACCACCTAAGAGTAAGGTATAAGAAGGGAAGGGACCTACAGTTTAACGTGGCTATCTACAGTTAATCTTGTCTTAAGGTGATGTGAGGCTGCGTCTGACTCGAATTTCAAGAAGTTTACCACCAATATTACTCACCTGACAGATTCAGTTTTAATATATGTTATACCTTCATCTACCAGCGCAGCACGATAGCTTTTTGAAAACAGGATTTGATTAACTTCGCTCAATAGAAAAAAATCATGAACATGCCTCTGAATTTAGTTATAAAAACGTATTTAAGGCCGTGACAAACGCCAACGACCTTGAGCATTCGGGAATTCTACATAATGTACCATGCGACTGCTAATTTCGCTTCGCACGTTCAAGTCACATTTAGCGTAGTTTGTCGCTATCAGCCTAAAGAGTTGATGGTTCGGGGTTCGAATCCCACTTTCGTATGTTTTTTTTTTTTTTGCTTTTTTATTATTTTAATTATTAAAATGATTGTGGCTTATGTAACTGATGCGTGATTCTAATTTTTTATTTTTTATTATTTTACCTAAATAACATTTTATTGTAATTTCTTCCAAATTATTTTAGTTCATGTACTTACCACTTTTTATAAACCTCTAAATAGACTATCGATGAAAACTAAAATAAAAATAGGTAGGTAGGTAATAGGTAGATAGGCATTTAGGTATGTATGGCAAATATCATAGCAACATAGGTACCGGCATTCGGGAATTCTACATAATGTACCATGCGACTGCTAATTTCGCTTCTCACGTTCAAGTCACATTTAGCGTAGTTTGTCGCTATCAGCCTAAAGAGTTGATGGTTCGGGGTTCGAATCCCACTTTCGTATGTTTTTTTTTTTTTGCTTTTTTATTATTTTAATTATTAAAATGATTGTGGCTTATGTAACTGATGCGTGATTCAAATTTTTTATTTTTTATTATTTTACCTAAATAACATTTTATTGTAATTTCTTCCAAATTATTTTAGTTCATGTACTTACCACTTTTTATAAACCTCTAAATAGACTATCGATGAAAACTAAAATAAAAATAGGTAGGTAGGTAATAGGTAGATAGGCATTTAGGTATGTATGGCAAATATCATAGCAACATAGGTACCGGCCGGCGCGCGCGGCGCGCGCGGCGGCAGCATGGCACGGTGCGGTGGGGTGCGGTGCGGTGCGGTAACTCAGTAGCAGCGTGCGGTGCGGAGGCGGCACGGCGGCGGCGGCGGCGGAGGCGGCGGCGCCGGCGGCGCGGTGGAGGCGCGGGAGGCGCAGACAGCGTTATACCACAGTACCTATTAGTTATTCTGTGGTTATACCAACGAAAGCCATGCGTATAACGCCCCGTCAAGTTACGTACCGGAGCGTATACTGATAGATACCACAGAAGAGAGATATTACTGATACGGTCGTACTGTATACTGGTACGGAAAATGACACGGTGGCAACATCACCTACAATACAACATCCGAGATGTCAGCTCGTAACAACTGGTGAAGTAGGTGCTATGTCAGTGCTTTTCTTCGGTCGTACCGGCTTCACTGTACTGGACGGAAAAAAAGAAGGGAGTCATATCCCGAAATAGTTTGTATTTTCCGTCCAGTTTAGTGTAGCCGGCACGACCAAAGGGAAGCACTGACATGGCACCTAAGTTCACCCGGTGTTATGGGCTGACATCACGGATGTTATAGGTGATATAGCAAACTGTGTCAGTTTACATAAAAAAATCCCTCAGTCGCCTTTTACGACATGCACGGGGAGAGATGCAGTGGGGCTATTATTTTAAATTACCATCCCACACGGTACAAATATGCCTAACCTACCTATCTTTTTTCCATTCGATCCAAACACAGAAGACAGAAATGACGACCGACACGCGGGCGCAGCAGGGCAGGAGCGAGCAAGCGAGCCCGGAACTAAAATTGTATCTAGTATTGAAGTGCCTGCTAAATTGACGAAGGCAAAAATTTTACCCTTCCGACTGAAGAATTACGTCAATAATTTCATGTAGGCGTTTTTTGTTTTTTATTTTTATCTCCTTTCGTGGATAAAATAATAAAACAAATTGAATAGAGTTTTCTCAGAGCTTTGTGACCTTTGAATCGGTGGTATTGTAAAATTGTAATAATACACACATACTCAGATTTTCAAAAATTCATGCTTTTTTTATATATTTTTAATTTTATGTTTATTACTTACTTTTACTCATTATTAAAAAAACCAGCAATGCACTTTGTTGGTAAGGAACCAAAATATAGGTTGGTATTTTTTTAATTTTCTGAATGTGTGTCAATTGGTCAGTTTTGGACCTTCTTTGTCGCACTTTTTGCATGTTTTGCGTATTTGGCGTTTGTCACCGCCTTAAGGCAACGTGACCAAATCAAGGCTTTGGAAGAAATATATTTTATTTGTTAATATATATCTAAATCCGTCACTTTTTTGTTCCGATCCGTAGTTTTGGAATAAAAGAATAAAAATCAAATTTTCGCCGCGCCCAACCCATTTTTTCGTGTTGCATCCTACTCCAACCAGCGATAGCGGCGCCTTGAAAGAGGAGTACGGGTGAATGCGGGTTGACAGTAGCCTTAACATGATTTTGGCACTTTCCTGTCGAAGTAGGTTCTACGCCGCCGACCTAGTGACCTACAGGCCGCAGGTTAGGTAGTCCCGGGAACGTTGTTGTACAAATATGTCTGAGGATATAGCGGGGGGCTCTAGTAACGATGTTGTCCTTGCTAACATTTGGACTGACATTTGGGGCGGCTCGTAGAAATGGGGCCGCAGCTAAGAATAATATTGCGAGACGTAGAAATAAAATAAAACCGGCCAAATGCGAGTCGGACTCGCGCACCGAGTTTAGATTTTGTACCATAATCACGGTCGCTGTTGTCCAAAGGTTGAAAGTTGCCCAGCGAGCAATGGAGCGAGCCATGCTGGGAATATCGCTACGTGATATGGTGCGTAACGAGGCAATCCGCTGACGCACCAAAGTAATCGATATTGGACACCGGATGGCTAAGCTCAAGTGGCAGTGAGCTGGGCACGTTAGCCGAATAGACGACGACCGTTGGAGTAACCGTGTCCTACACTGGCGGCCGTGGACTGGAAAACGGAGTGTGGGAAGACCACCCGCCAGGTGGGACGACGACATCAAGTACGTCGGCGGAAAGCAGTGGTTCCGTACCGCTGAAGGCCGGGAGGACTGGAGGAAAATTGGAGAGGCGTATGTCCAGCAGTGGACGCTTACACGCTGACTGACTGACTGACTGACTGACCATAATCTCACCAAGTTTGACGTTTATATGTATTACCCATTTTATGGTAGAACAAAAACAGAAAAAGTTTAAAAAAAATCACATATCTTGTATAGGGATTCGGATAAGATAACCTGCTCCATGACTCGGTGGAGGGACCGTTCCAAGGTGACAGGTGGCTAGCCTGTCGCCCCTTTAGCACAGCGCCTTGTCATTATTCCTCAGTCGCCTTTTACGACATGCACCGGGAGAGATGCAGTGGGGCTATTCTTTTTAAGTACCGGCCCCACACAGCACACAGTACAATACAAAAAAGGATATGCAATGTATGACAAAAGTATTTAGATTCTAATATAAAACTGCTATATATGCTTCCGTTGTATACGAGTATACAACATACAACGTGTCCCAAAACTCAACGCCAAGCGGGAACCAGGGAGTAGGCCAGTTTATGACTACCCAGGGGAAAATTAGAAAAAAAATCGGAGTCATTTGTATTTTATGATATGAGAAACCTAAATAACTCTCTGCTATTGATAACTATCCCAAATAAAACCAGAATGCCTGTAGTTTTACAAAAAAAAAAAATATTCAGTTCAATTTTTTTCTAAAAAAATAAATGACTCAGTTTTCTTTTTTCTTATTTTTCCCTGGGTTGTCATAAACTGGCCTACTCCCTGATACCCGCTTGACGTTGAGTTTTGGGACACGTTGTATGTAGGTATAGAACGAAGTCCTAAAATAATAACATCACGTCATACTGACGGATGGACACTGGTGGACGGTCTGCTGACAAGATGAGTCACAATTATGTATTCCCTGCAGGGTTCCGTCATAAAACTCGTCTGACCTATTTACCTAGATATTATGTTTTATTGCGCCATAACATAAATTTATCGGCGAATGCATTGTCTGACTAAAGGTCGGCTTACATGATGGCGTATACGGACGATTGGAGGATTAGACAATAGGAATTATTAATCCGGGTCCGGGCCAAATCGAGTGCCATCAGGAGCGGGAGCACAAATGCGTCGATAAGCCTATATCGATCGATAAACATCTATTTGCTTCGTTCGACGAAGTAGAATAGAAGAAGACGAATAGATGTTTATCGATCGATATAGGCTTATCGACGCATTTGTGCTCCCGCTGCAGGACCTTGTCATATACCTCGTTGTGGATTGGAAAGAAGTAGGCTACAGATTTCAAAATATTTATTAGTCATTCAAAACAGTAATCCACGTATTGCAAAGGCAGACATGTCAGCCAGCCCAGCTCACTGCCACTTTAGCTCGGCCACTCGGAGTTCAATATCGACTACCTTGTCGACTACTTTGGTGCGTCGGCGCATTGCCTCATTACGCATCATATCTCGTAGCGATTATATCTACAACAGCAGTTTTGTAAAACAGTTTGAACACACACGAGCCAAGACATGACATAAGTTATTTATTATAACTGGTTCTATCTGGATCAGCGAGTCTTACAAGTGGGTAAGCTATGATCATGTAATCCCGCCCTAACATTGACACTGCGGTGGAACCATCAAATAGCATTACTTTTACTACTGTTGATTCGTGGAATTAGTTGTCGCTTTTTGGACATGAGATTATTGAATTATAACAAGTGGAAGGGTTTAATTAGTCCAATTAAGTCATAATTTGTATTTTAGGACATACCTACATACGTGTGCGCCACAGTCTCGCGTTCAGATCCGTTCAGCCGGGGTCAAAATCATCGATGTCTAATTTTATAGATCGAACGTCGCGCGATTTAACCTGTACTATGTTTCGTCGTAACAAGTGTGCGTGCATTCACACGCAGTATTGTGATACTCACACAAGCACACACTTACAGCATATAGTCGTTTCATGTCCGTAAACGGCGGGCATCGGAGCGCGCCGCGCCTCCTGCCACGAGATACTTTCGTGTTTGCATTTTACACGCCGCCATGCTGTCACGTGACGCGATCCCTACGACGACGTTACTGTCGCGTTCTCACTTGCCTACAGATGATAAGAGTGAGCGAGAAAGTTGTCATCGCTCGCCCATCGGCGCGATTGTCGTATTTCCGCTCACTCTTATGATCAGTAGGCAAGTGGGAACGAGAACGCGATAGCTACGTCACACAATCCGTGACATGTCAGCATGGCTTCTTAACACGTCATAACATACTCAGGCGAAACAAACAACAACGTTTGTCACTGTCACTCTTGCATAAAACACAGCTTTACTCTTTCTCGTTCGCTCTTTATATTAATTACAAAGATCTGTTTAACATAAAATTTGAGAAAAAAACCAGCAAAATAAATACTTACTGATGGAAGGAGACGCCTTTCTTTACGTAATTTCGATCTGAGGTGTTACAATACTTGTAACAGCAACCGGGCATGCTGAACACACGCACTTTTGCGCCACAGACTCGGTACAGTAAGACTTACGCTCAACACGCGCTGCACACGCCGTATGAAGCGGCTGTCCGTGAAATCTGCAATTTATGCAGTTCTCGTCGAGAACATATTTTTTCGGGAGTAATGTATGGGATGGGCATATCTCTAAATATACATCGATGGTCAAAATGTATCTTTATTTTCAGCTTTAGATCTAAACTAAAATCATCAAACATTATACTTAATGTATTCTATATTCCTCGTAAAAATAGTAATTCCCTTCACTTCCCTTACTAGGAGGCAGGGTTTTAAAACCGACCGGATTAATACCACCGCACGCACGGAGCAGTTTCTTGTTTACCTACTACTATATAAATAGTTCTTTTTTAGGTTTCCGTATCCATGCTGAAATCATTCTAAGTCTACGGCGCGTCGTCTGTCTGTCTATCTGTCTGTCTGTCCGTCCGTCCGAATGACGTTTCTCTTGAACCATAATAGGTAGCCGGTTCAAATTTTCACAGAATATGTGATATTAATATTATGGCAGATGTGCCAACGAAATATAAGAAAAAAACCGGCCAAGTGCGAGTCGAACTCGCGCACCGAGGGTTCCGTATCGCCATGTCATGGTCAGCGCCACTTACGCCATCTACGGCGTGTTTTATGAAATGCTTTATATTAGTTAAAATTCATGATTAGTTAAAATGCTTCACATTGTTTTCGGTAGACGGCGCTCATACACTTTTTAGTTTCTTGTATGGGGACCCCGTGAATTTTTTACTTTTTCTTATTTGTTCTTGCATCGGCTATAATTAATAACACATATTCTGTGAAAATATCAACGGGCTACCTATTACGGTTCAAGAGATACAGCCCTCGGACAGGCAGACGGACAGACAGACGGCGTAGGCTTAGTAATAGGGTCTCGTACGACGGATACGGAACCCTAAAAAGCTAAAAGTCAAAAATTAAGGGGGTTCCGATCGAGTAAATCGATTCTTAACACGTTTCTTCTATGTGGGTACAAGAAAGGTGCTAAGAATCGATTAGTCACGCTACTGAATAATAGATGGCGCCACGGGATTTTATATTTTGCATTGTAGAAAGACAAAAGATAGACAGATATGATTTTTTGACAGGTACATAGGGGATCTATGGAATGATGGGGGAATATCCATTTTAGCACAACCGACCCGACCAAAGTGAAGCAATGACACGGCACCTAGTTCATCATCATCATCATCGTCATCAGCCTGTATCGGTCCACTGCTGGACATAGGCCTCTCCCAAGGCACGCCACCACACGCGGTCTTCCGCTCTTCTCATCCATCCCCTCCCGGCTACCTTTTTTAGGTCATCTGTCCACCTAGCCGGGGGGCGTCCCACGCTACGTTTGCTTGTACGTGGCCTCCATTCGAGCACCCGTCTACCCCATCGGTGGTCGGGTCTACGACAGATGTGCCCAGGCCACTGCCACTTCAGCTTGCTTATTTTCTTAGCAATGTCGACTACCTTAGTTCTTTGACGTCGTTACGGATTTTATCGGTCAAAGAAATGCCGAGCATTGCTCTTTACATAGCTCGCTGAGCGAATTTAAATTTGTGGACCAGGACCATCGTCAGGGTCCACGTTTCCGCTCCGTACGTCATTACTGGCAGAAAGCACTGATTGAAAACCTTCGTCTTCAATGACTGTGGGATGGAAGATGAAAAGATGTGGCGGAGTTTCCCAAATGCCGCCCAGCCTAGCTGAATCCTTCTGTTGGCCTCCTTGTCAAAAGGAGATCGACCCACCTTAGAAGGCCACCTAGTTTACCCATCCTAAACACCATTAATTCTCTTTGACTTCGCCATAGTCGGGTAACAATGGGACGAAATGAGAAAAAAAGAAAGCACGCGGACTAGTATCGAACTCACTGCAAGCAATAAATTGAAATGCAAATTAAGCTTCGATGCTTTTTTAATTTAATAAACATCTCAGCATGATAACAATTTTAATGTTGTAACTATCGTTATTGTTGGAGAAGTTTACAGTTATTAATACTCTCTGGCGTTTGTCATAGAACATAGCACGTCCACGCCATGCTGGCTTGTCTGGCTGGGCAGATGGTAAATTGTCTTAAGAGCATTCTTTCTAAGCGCGACGAAATAGGCGGCTTCCATGCTCAAAAATGTATTGACTGTGTGGGGAAGGCTTAATAAATTCAGCGCCGCACACTCCCAGCTTGGAGACGAGCGGGTGTGTAGCGGCAAAGGCTGCGCCTGTCCATATTTCTCTTTTAGTGGTTTTTGTTATATACCGTTTGTATTATTTTTTTTTAAGGGTTAAGAGAAAAAAAAAATTCTTTCTTTCTTTCTTTCTTTTCATACTTAGCGTACAATCAAACGATCACTTACAAACCATTCTATTTTTATTTTGCAATGCAATCAAAATGCTCTTCCCTTAAATTATAAAGTGCATATGTATGTATGTTCAGTCGATTTAACACATGAGATATACCTATTAGTTCTTGCTTAAAATAAATGTATATGTAAAATTACTTGTATGACTTGAATCTGTCAATAATCTTTCACATAAGTAGTACAAATTATACTAAGTACTTTATAACAATTTAATAATTTAAAACAATATTTATTTTAGACAGGCATGCTGATATCGTCGCCTAAATCCGATTAAAAGATTTTTTTTCAATATTTTTTAATATTATTATTTTTTGTTTATTATGTTTTTAATTTTTATTTATGTACTTACTTACTTACCGTTCTTGCGCACCATTTTTTAAGAATTATTTTTTATTTGTTGGTACAGAGTAAATTGTTTTCCCGCAGCCAAATCATTTTGAAGCAGTCGTGCATGTACGTTAGTATGGCAGCCAAACTGCACAGCTTGCTCTTAAATTCAACTTTTTCGTCAGCTCCGCACGCGGCATGTTCAGATTTGGGCGAAAGTTACCTACAAACTTTGCTTAGAAGTAAGACTTTTTTTGGTTTCCGTGCCCCATACGCAAGCCTATTACTAAACCTACAACGTCTGTCTGTCTGTATGTCCGTCTGTCCGTCCGTCCGTCCGATGGCTGTATCTTTGCAACCGTAATATCTAGCCGGTTGAAATTCTCACAGAATATCTTTTATTTTGGCGGATATATCAACAAATAATAAAAACAATAAAAAAGTGAAAAATTAAGGGACGTCTCCATACAAGAAACGTGTTTTTTTCAACGTTTTTCTTGCGCGAGGCCGACTTGAACTTGGCCGGTTTTTTAAAGAACGAACTAAATGCAAAATTATCTTAAAATTTCAATCTCAATTTAAATAATTTTATTTGCACACCTTGTATTGTAATACAGTTTTACATCCAGCGACTGGCGGCATCGTCAGTAAATCAAATATAAATTACAGCACAATTTAGATAGGTAAATTAAATATTTTTAGTTTTTTTTTTTTTTATGGAAACTGACACGGTTGGCTACATCACCTACAACGTCCGTGATGTCAGCCCATAACACCGGGTGAACTAGGTGCCATGTCAGTGCTTCCCCCTTTGATCGTGCCGGCTACACTGAACTGGTCGGAAAACACAAACTATTTACATAGCCGTTTTGACCGACGTTTCATTCAGTGCGGTGGTACCAACCCGGGCGGGTTAAACCCTACCACCAAGTAAGATTAGGAGGGAAGGGACCTACAGTTTTACGAGGAATCCGAACCTCGGTCAGCCTCCAACGGTCAGCGGTCACCCATCCAAGTACTGACCGCACCCAGCGTTGCTTAACATTCAATAGCGACAGTTGACTGTCTGCACCACTGAGCTATCGAGGCTGACAGTTAAATGATTTAATAATATTTCTAATTAAAGTCGAATAATTAATAATGTTTAAGAAAGTCACGTAATAAAAAGTTTGACGATGAAGCCAATTATTTAATTGTCATCTAAATATTGTGTTTACAATATACAAGTACAGCCTCGGGTCCTTCAAGAGGGACATGAGTGGGCACATGTCAGGCCGGCATGGCGTTGCAATGTTCGATTTTTTTCTAACATTCTACTAAAGACTAAAGTTAAAACTTATAACACTATGCTGTAACCATCCTGATGTATGGCAGATTCTATTAATGAAAACTGCCGGTTTAACCGTTTTCGAGTATACTCGTTACAGACAGACCGACGATGCATTTTATAATGGTATAGATAGAGAAAGAATAATAAATATGACAAGCGCGCAACACTAGGCGCGCCTCCCGCAGGGTCTCGTCGGAGTAATCGAGCGTTAACGGTCCGCACGCACCTGCTAGTTAGCCGACATGGGGTCACTACGGAACCATCAATTATAGACATACGTGTGGCGTAATACATTTGTAAGTTTATACTTAAATTATAATGTTGTTTATTTTATATTCTCTAGGTTTTAGCATGCGGCGGGTGACCGAGTGGTTTGGGCTTGTCGTGCGAGAGGTCCGAGGTTCGAATCCGGTGGGTGTATACCAATAAGTTTTTTCTAACGACAAAAATTACGTGCATACCTCTACCTACCTGCTGCTGCTTCACCGTTCGGAACCGCTGTAAGACTGTAGGTCCCTTCCCTTGCCCCTTACTAGGTGGTAGGCTCAAATTGTAGCCGACTGGATTGGTAACACCGTACTGGATGTAAGATGACCGCATAGCAGCCTCGGTTGTGTTCTCCTCTAGTCCAGTATAGCCAGCAATCCAAAGGGAAGTTTCCGGTATTGCACGTACCTTCTCGGAGGTAATATTGGCTGGTCGGAGCATGTGCTTTGGCCCCCTCCGACTACCGGATTACATAAAAAAGACCCACCTGCTGCATGACTCGGTGAAGGGTCCGTGCCAAGGTGAGAGGTAGCTACCTGTCGCCCTTTAGCACGGCACCTTTTCCTTATGTGCAGTATGTCCACGCATAAATCGAGAGCTACTGATTCAATTCACATGGTGCTCAATTCGCATTGAAGTATTCAGGCACATCTCAGGACAGTGTGAGGACATTTTGCCGTGAAGCGAAGTCGCACCAACAACCAGTAAAAAAAAACTATTTAAAAAAATATAAAAACCGCCTTCAAAAATGTATGAAATAAAAAATCGAACCCTAGAGTTGAAGGCGGTGCTAAAGAAGGCTACACAAATCACAAAGGATATCATCCACTCATGTTTTCTTTCATGCGTCATTTTTGCTTGCTTTAGCACCGCCTTCAACTCGATTTTTTCAAATTTTTTTTATTTCATACATTTTTGAAGGCGGTTTTTAAATAGTTTTTTATTTCACAGTTTTTTAGTAATTTTTTTTCGCCTCGCTTTCCAATCTGGTCTTGACCAAATTGAACTGGAACCACACGGAAAGCAGCAGCTTTCAAATAAAAAAAAAGAATCATCAAAATCGGTTCACCCAGTCGAAAGTTTTGAGGAAACAAACATAAAAAAATATATATACATTCGAATTGAGAACGTCCTCCTTTTTTTGAAGTCGGTTAACAAAACGCAACTCAACTGACATTTCAGTTTACAATCTCATTTGCAACTTGCGCAAGCGCACTTACGTTTTACGATCAATTCCGCAAGAAGGCTAATTAAATGTACGTTCAGTCGATTGGACTTACTATAGAAGCTTTTAGAAGTTTATTGCGCTGTAGCCTGTGGAGGTTTTACCTGTAAACAAAAAAAAAACATATTTAAAATTGTTGGTTATTGTTTTTTTTATGGAAACTGGCACGGTTGGCTACATCACCTACTACATCCGTGACGTCAGCCCATAACACCTTGGTGAACTAGGTGTCATGTCATTGCTGCCCTTCGGTCGTGCCGGCTACACTGAACTGGGCGGAAAACACGAACTATTTAAATAGCCGTTTCAACCGACCTTTCATTCAGGGCGGTGGTATAAACCCGGGCGGATTAAACTCAACCACCAGCCAGGTGGGACGACGACATCAAGTACATCGGCGGAAAGCAGTGGTTCCGTACCGCTGAAGGCCGGGAGGACTGGAGGAAAATTGGAGAGGCGTATGTCCAGCAGTGGACGTCTACACGCTGACTGACTGACTGACCTAGTAAGGTAAGAAGGGAAGAGGGACCCACAGTTTTACGTGGAATCCGAACCACGGTCAGCCTCCAGCGGTCACCCATCCATCCACTAACCGCGCCGGTGTGCTTATGATTCGACAAGTGCCGTGCTAAACTGTGACAGACCAGCCACCTCTCACCTGAGCACGGTCCTTCCACGAGTCGTGCAGTAGATAGTTTCGCGCCTTACTTGTTGCTTGACATTTAATACTTTTCTGAACGTGGTGGTCGGTGTTGTGCTGTTTACCCGCTTCTGCAGCGCAACACAGATTATTCTGCTTACCCCGACTGTATGGATACAGCGCGAGGGTACGTGTGTGTATAATACTATAATGTAATAATATAACTAACATATAATTTAAATTAAAGCAAGTAGGTTTACTTGATGTAATAAAATGCAAGCCACATTACCTTGTCATGTTTTAAATGCATCACAACGACAAACAAAATGCAATACGCGTTTTCTTGCGGTCAACGAGGTGGAATCATCGATGGCATGATGATGGCATGCCCTCAAGAAAACGGTGACCAGCGTGTGTCATCGCGAAAGCATGTGGTGACTTCATGCAACCTGCTAAGGTTCTATTCCAAGGCTTCCTTGTTGATCAATAATCAGAGACATTCACACGCAGACAAGGCATCGAGGACATAAACGAAGGTGCACACAGGCGAAGTTACAATTTGTATTGGTATTTATTTTTTATTGTACACCGTTTTACAATAAAAAAAAGGTACAAAAAGGTCGGCTAAATGCAGACTGCATTATATTAGAGCAAACCTTTGGGATGTGGTAAAGGGTGTATAAGTAGACGCACGGATAATGTGAGAGAATAGTAACTAAATTATAAATAGGTATGAATAAACATACATACATGATTGATAATAATATTATAATGAATGACACATAATGAAGGACGGGACCATTGACATCTGCCGCGCCTGCCACCAACCTGGCGAGTCCCTCAGACATGTGATTTCCGGTTGTTCGCAGCTTGCCAACACCGAGTATTTTCATAGACACAACCTAGTAGCCAGGATTATCCACCAGCAACTTGCCTTAAAGTACAACCTTGTAGGTACCGAAGTGCCTTACTATAAGTACAATCCGCCGCCAGTTCTCGAGAACGGGCATGTCACACTCTACTGGGACCGGTCCATTATTACAGATAGGACTATTCTCGCGAATAGACCTGATATTGTGATAGTGGACCGGGAGGCGAGGCGCGCAACGCTCGTCGATAACGCCGTGCCGCACGATGGTAACCTCGTCAGTAAGGAAGCAGAGAAGATGCTGAAGTATCTGGATCTGCAGCACGAGGTTACCAAAATGTGGCCCGTCGAATCGACGATCGTTGTGCCCATACTCGTATCAGCGCATGGGCTGATAGCGAAGAGCCTCGATGACCACCTTAAGAGGCTCTCGCTGAGTGGTTGGGTCAAGGGCCAGATCCAGAAGGCAGCCCTGCTTGACACTGCACGCATCGTCCGGAGGTTCCTCTCTTCGTGACCCGACCATCGGTAGCTTGGGCTCGCCCCGCCGCCGGTGGTGGAAACTCCGTTTATATTTTTTATATGAATTTTAGGTATATATTTGTATTTTTATACTTTGTATATGTGAAATTAATGTAAATATTGTAAATGTGTTAATAAAGTTATAATATGTAATAGTACAAGTTGATTTGTTTATTTATTTATTTTATAAATATTTTTATTTTTACATATTTTATTTATTGATATGTGATGGGGATGGAGTGAATTATTGCGTTTGTGCGCACAGTATGAGTAATGATTGCGCATTAACCGTGAGTACCGTCACTCTTCTGAGTGAATTGGATTGTAATTTGTGGGTTGGGGCAGACTTAAATTCGGCCCCGCACACTCCCAGCTCGGAGACGAGTGGTTTTGTAGCGGCAAAGGTTGCGCCTGTCCATTTTTCTCTTTTAGGTATTCTTGTACCCTTGTTATTTTTAAGGATTAATTAAGAGAAAATAAAAATCATTTCTTCCATTCTTTCTTTATTTCTTTCTAATTAGGTCGCACTACGAAATATAATGAAATTATTGTTTAAAATTTAATTAATGATTATTATATAAAATATACTAAAAAAAATTCAAATAAAACTTATTTTGCACATTGAAATATTTGTATAACTTAAAATGAAAAATGCTATTATCAGGCTTACTTAATTTATTTAATATTTTACTTTCATTTTTTTTCTTATGGAATCTGACACGGTTGGCTACATCACCTACAACGTCCGTGATGTCAGCCCATAACACCGGGTGAACTAGGTGCCATGTCAGTGCTTCCCCCTTTGATCGTGCCGGCTACACTGAACTGGTCGGAAAACACAAACTATTTACATAGCCGTTTAGACCGACGTTTCATTCAGTGCGGTGGTACCAACCCGGGCGGGTTAAACCCTACCACCAAGTAAGATTAGGAGGGAAGGGACCTACAGTTTTACGAGGAATCCGAACCTCGGTCAGCCTCCAACGGTCAGCGGTCACCCATCCAAGTACTGACCGCACCCAGCGTTGCTTAACATTCAATAGCGACAGTTGACTGTCTGCACCACTGAGCTATCGAGGCTGACAACTTACTTTATTCGCATTACTTTTTCTAAAATAAAAAAAAAAGCTACTGGTTTATCCCTGTCACAATTTTATTGGTCACGCGCGCCGCCGCGCCTATAGGTGTATTTTCCTCTATCTAAAACTCTGTCTGCAAGTGTAGTGCATGCACACCAAATGTTGTTAACAGAGTAAAATGTACGCAATGTGTGACAATGAGGTTTCCGCTTCAAGCTAAGCTAAGGCTTATAATAACTTGTTTGTGTGTGACTTAAGTTCTCTGATTATAGAAATTTTCATAATTTTCTCATTCGACTTAAATGTCGCGCTAATGGATTATTCATTCGTCAGCCTCAGTAGCTCAGAGGCGCCATCGATTGTCCTTCTTGATTTTAAGCACACCTAGGTGAGGTAACCCGTACGGAAGCCTATTTATTACTTTAAGCGAAGTTCTTCTTCGCTTTGATAGATAATCGAACTGGCAAATGCTAAAATGTTAAATTAAAATATGAAGAATCCGACCGAGTGCAGTGTTCTGTCTATGGATGATGAATAAAGAATAAAGACTAAGTCTCTCGAAGACTAAGACTCAAGCGGCGGGTGGCCGAGTGGTTTGGGCATCGGCTTCTCATGCGGGAGGTCCGAGGTTCGAATCCGGTCGGCGTGTACCAATGAGTTTTTTCTGACGAAAAAATTTACGTGCATACCTACACCCGCTGCTTCACCGTTCGGAACCGGTGTAAAACTGTAGGTCCCTTCCCTTGCCCCTTACTAGGTGGTAGGCTCAAATTGTAGCCGACTGGGTTGGTACCACCGTACTGGATGTATGATGGCCGCAGGCAACCTCGGTTGTGTTCTCCTCTAGTCCAGTATAGCCAGCAATCCAGGGAATAAGTCTCCGGTATGGCACCTACCTTCTCGGAGGTGATATTGGCTGGTTAGAGCATGTGCTTTGGCCCCTCCGACTGAGCCACCCATACCGGATTAAATAAAAAAAAAAAAAAGTCTACGCCGTCTGTCCGTCTGTCTGTCTGTCCTACTGCTGTATCTTTGGAAGCGTAATAGGTGTAGTGTTTTTCACAGAATATGTGTATTATTTATTATGTACCGTGTGGGGCCGGTAATTAAAAAGAAAAGCCCCACTGCATCTCGCCCCGTGCATGTCGTAAAAGGCGACTAGGGGATAAGGGCAAGATGCCGTGCTAAAGGGCGACAGGATGGGCCACCTCTCACCTTGGAACCGTTCTTCCGCCGGGTTTCCGTGCCTCACTTGCTACCTCGCTTGCTGCTTGATAGTCTGAAAACTTTGGTAAACGTGGTGGCCGGTGTTGTGCTTAAAGGTACAAGAGTACCTGCAGCGCAACTCCGATTACACCGCTTACTTCGATTGCTGGGATACAAACGGTGGTGGCATGTCATATGTGTAAGTATGTGTTATTTATTATGGCGGATATAACAACAAATAATAAAACATTGAACAAGTTAAAAATTAAGAGTGGCGGATGGGCGAGTGCGACTCGCACTTGGCCAGTTTTTTATCTCATAATAATTGTTTCTTTTCTTTTTCTTTTTTTTTATTTAATCAAAATTGTATTATGAATGTGTTGTCTGCGTTTGGACATTGTACCTGATACAATAAAACTACGTATTTAACGTTGTTTTTTTTTTTTTATTGAAACTGACACGGTTGGCTACATCACCTACAACGTCCGTGATGTCAGCCCATAACACCGGGTGAACTAGGTGCCATGTCAGTGCTTCCCCATTTGATCGTGCCGGCTACACTGAACTGGTCGGAAAACACAAACTATTTACATAGCCGTTTTGACCGACGTTTCATTCAGTGCGGTGGTACCAACCCGGGCGGGTTAAACCCTACCACCAAGTAAGATTAGGAGGGAAGGGACCTACAGTTTTACGAGGAATCCGAACCTCGGTCAGCCTCCAACGGTCAGCGGTCACCCATCCAAATACTGACCGCACCCAGCGTTGCATAACATTCAATAGCGACAGTTGCCTGTCTGCACCACTGAGCTAACGAGGCTGACTTGATTTAAGTTCTGTGGTTGAGTCAGACCTTGCAGAAACTCTACAATAATGCTCCTACCTCCATACAATCTGAACAACGTATGAATCCCCCTGATTAATAAAAGCTAGAATTCCGCAGCACAATAACTAAACCTTGAAAGTATGACTCATTCTCTCATTTCCTAGATAAGATTATACTGTGTATGCGTTAGTCTGGTCTAGGTTCCTAGTGCGGATAAAATAATTTTATATTAATAGTAGGCACAATAGGCGGAAAGCAGTGGTTCCGTACCGCTGAAGGCCGGGAGGACTGGAGTTTAATGGAGAGGAATATGTCCAGCAGTTGACGCTTACACGCTGACTGACTGACTGACTAGTAGATAGTTAGATAGAAATACTTTTTTGCTCCAAAACATTTTATAGTAACACAAGCAGGCAGCCAAGGGCAGCCAAGTCCCCAACGATGGTAGTCTGGGCGTCCTGGGTATGGAGGTGTCCAGGGACGTTGGGTTTCGATCGTTCATAGAGTCCAAGGCGAAACTAGCGTCTCGAAAATTAGGGGTCCTTTACCGCTGTCGGCGATTTTTCACGCCGATCCAACTGCTTACACTCTACAAAGCACAAGTAAGACCGGTGATGGAATATTGCAGTGATCTTTGGGAGGGTTCCCCTGAGTACCTTCTTTCAGCCTTGGATTCTATTCAGCGACGAGCCATTCGCCTCATTGGTGACTCCGTACTCACAACCTCTAAAGCACAGACGTATCGTTGGTTCATTGAGCCTGTTTTATCGGTACTACTATGGCCGCTGCTCTGACGAACTTGCTTCCCTTATCCCTCCTCCTCCTGTTCGCCTTCGCCAAACCCGCCATACTCTCGCGGAACACCCGTTTGTAGTCGACAGAAGAGTTCTTCGAACTGCACGATTTTCTAAATCGTTCTTGTGCCGCACTGCAAAGGTGTGGAACGGGCTCCCAGGAAATATCTTCCCCCACTCCTACAATCCACAGATCTTCAAATCGCGGGTTAATAGCCTTTCCCCAGCAACATTAGTCCACCTCCAAGCCGGACTGGCACATCCTCGGGGGTGAAATTGGCTGCGCCTGAGGTTGCGACCTCGGACAGAGCCACCAAGATCGGTAGCAATAAAAAAAAAAAACGATATTGCTACTACCTACTTATATCTCACAACATACGACTCTCAAACATCCAAAGTTTGACTGTAAGACATATCTGTAAGGTATAAATCGGCCTTTGCACCTTATGTAAATATTCAAATATTCTTCTTGGAGCAATCAATCATTTTGTATTCTAGGAATTTTATTCTAAAAGTGGCGAAAAAAATTGTAAATGTTATTATTACCAAAAAAGTTACACTAGTGCACTATTTATCCAGTTTCACATACGGAATCAGTTTTCAGCCAAATTAATAACATAAAAGTCGGTAGAGTTGGACGAAATAATTTTACATAATCTAAGTTTAATATAGGCTTATTATAACTGGATTTTTTAAGAAAATGTAACTTTATGTTTATAAGCGTAAGGTCGAAAATTTTCTTTATCCATCGTATCAGTCATTTATTGAGTTCTAATATCTACTTAGTAATCATAATCAATTACGGCTCGTAGATTTGTAAATTTGTTTCTACATTGACCAAATGTGTTATTTACTGCAATCAGTTTAATTGAGTAATAATTTAGTCTAAAGTTTAATTATTTTAATTTAGTTTAATTTATTTTATTAGTTCCGATTACATAATGTGCAATTATTGTTTTGACACAAAAGTTTGTAACAATAATAAGTAACAACGTAAGCGGGCCTCACGCACTCTATGTACTTGCGCGCGCTAACTACCTACCGCCCGACGGGCCGCGCCGGCGCGGCGGTCTATTTCAGTGGAAATTCATCAGGCGCGCGAAGTATACATAGGCGCTCGCCCACGCAACTGCGCGCAGCTGCAACGCAATAACCACTTCACACTCGATCGTTAAGGTACATTTTCGCACGCAGCATTTTCTATGGAGTGATTTATCTGTTACGAAGTAACTATTAAGTAATCTGTGACGTAAGTCCCTATAATGCCGCCTCTCCTGCGCATGTTTTTTCGAAACTTTACACAAAAACCTTTGTTTTCATACAAATGTGTATGGCCACAGCCTCAATGTTTCGATGTACTTCTGCGTAATGTTTCGAAAAAAACATGCGCTTATCACAAACATTCCTAATAAGCGCAAATAAAATTTTCCGCGCGTCTAACTAATTCAACAAGATACAATTTGTTTGCGAGAGTCAACTGATGCGTACGACTCACTAAACGATGCGCATGAGTGTGTCATTCCACTCTGTCACGACTCACGAGTGTCATGTCATGTCACGTTGATGATGCCGCATCTCACAGATGGAGGAGACGACGACCGCCAGACGGCCGCTGAACGCTGTTCTGTGCCACACATAGCCGGAAGGCATCAGTGGGCTATAACAATAGGAATAAGGTATTTGAGAATTATCTGGGAGTCAAGGCTGAATGCCTCCAAAATCAAATATATTTGCTTCTGTATAGATCGTACCGTGTGGGGCCGGTACTTAAAACGAATAGCCCCACCGTATCTCTCCCCGTGCATGTCGTAAAAACCGACTAAGGGATGAGGATTATGTAGAGTCAGCAGCCCGTTTTTTAATTTTTTTATGGAAACTGACAAGGTTGGCTATAGCACCTACAACATCCGTGATGTGATGTCAGCCCATAACACCGGGTGAACTAGGTTCCATGTCGGTGCTTCCCTTCATTTCATGTCGGCTACACTGAACTGGACGGAAAACACAAACTATTTACATAGCCGTTTCGACCGATGCTTCAGACAGTGCGGTGGTACCAACCCGGGCGGGATAAACCGTACCACCTAGTAAGGTAAGAAGGGAAGGGACCTACAGTTTAACGTGGAATCCGAACCACGGTCAGCCTCCAACCGGTTGATCGGTCACCCATCCAAGTCTGACCGCGCTCAGGGTCGCTTAACAACAGTTGAGTGAGACCCTCAGAGGTTAAAATGTTCCCTAAACTGAGACACTTACATTTCAGTCAGTCTTTCTGATGACAATCACCGAGTGTCATTGACCGTGAATGTTCGCGCGCGTCTCGTCGCTTAGCTTTGTCCTAGCGGGAGTTAACAAAACAGTTTGCCTACACCAGAGGTTCTCAAACTGTTTTCGTCTACCGCCCACTTTGAGAGTGGAGTCTCTGAGTCACAGACGATTTGTGGGTTCGCTTGTCTGTTTTACAGAACTTTACTATCACGGACGCTGCTCTGCGGAACTAGCATCCCTTATTCCTTGCCACCCGTCCTATCTCCGCATGACTCGTCGCAGAGAGACTCAGCACCCTTTTGTTGTTGACATTGGGCTTTTGAGAATCCATCGGTTCTCTAAATCGTTTCTTCGTCGCACCGCATCATATATATATTTAAGTCAAAATAAAAATAAAAAATTTGAACAAATTATTCAGTCCGGTAGCAGAAGCGATAAATTAAAGAATTCATTTATATTGAAAATTGGATGTTTCGTTAAAAAGATTTTGATTTTAGATTTAAAAATATTTACAGGCATTGATGTCAGTTCTTCAGGAATATGATTATTTTCATGAAGAAGTCTCTCACTCACGTCTCACGTCTGCCGATATTTTTCTTGTGTAAGAAAATTACAAATGAGCCATCGCCCCCCTAAGCCGCCCCCCCCCCCCCCCCCCACCGAATTTTCTCTCGGCGCTTTACCCCCCCCCCCCTGTTCGCCTCCAGCGCCCACAAGAGGGCGTTATCGCCCACTTTGAGAAAGACTGGCCTACACGTTGTATGTGAGCAGCTGAGCACATGTGAGTGTTGTGTGACTGATATGAGAGGGTTTGTGTGTGTGTGATTCACGTGTATTGTAAAGTTCGAGTTCAAGGAGCTAAAATATGTCTCACTAGCTTTTGCACGCGGCTACGCTCGCGGTTGACTCGGTTTTTTGTTTTTTTATGTAAGCCGGTATGGGTGGCTGAGTCGGAGGGGCCAAAGCGCATGCTCCGACCAGCCAATATCACCTCCAAGAAGGTAGGTGCCATACCGGAGACTTCCCTGGATTTCTGGCTATCCTGAACTAGAGGAGAACACAACCACCGAATATATCAAATTCAAATTCAAATTCAAAAATATTTTATTTATTGATCTATTATTGAGCCTACCACCTAGTAAGGGGCAAGGGAAGGGACCTACAGTTTTACACCGGTTCCGAACGCTGAAGCAGCAGGTGTAAGTATGTACGTAATTTTTTTCGTCAGAAAAAACTCATTGGTTCACGCCGACAGGATTCGAACCGCGGACCTCTCGTATGAGAAGCCGATGCCCAAACCACTCGGCCACCGGCCGTTTAATAGCAAATATGATTTAAACGCATATATGATAATAAATAAACGATCACTTCCTTCCTTACCTATAATAAAATCCAACGTCTGCTTTCTGTCTGTCTGAGTGTCTGTCTGTCCGCTTATAACTCGAGAACCACTGAACCGATTTTAGTAAAAAAAAAATCTACGGATAGCTTGATTCTTCCCATCAACTATAGGCTACTTACTATCACGCTAAATGGCTTATGAGGTTAGTAGTGAAGTGAAATATGAGAGCGGGCGGAGCCGCGGACACAGCTTGTCTTTTATAGTTTTTATATATTTTACTGTCTTTGATACTGTTCAGCCCTAAGGCTATTTAGTGTGTGATATATAATATAGCCTAAAGTGAGCCTCAAGAAAGAGTTACTTTACATTAGCGCAAATCGCATCGAAATCTGTTCAGTGGTTCCGGAGTTTACCTCAAACTTACAGACAGACGTTACCATTTATAAGAAGTAGAGAGTAGAGATATAGAGTAGAGATAGAGATAGAGATAAGGCCTCCTCGCACGTTGCATGCAACACTTTGCTATATTTATATAGGTGGTAGGGTTTAACCCGCCCGGGTTGGTTGGTACCACCGCACTGAATGAAAGGTCGGTCGAAACGGCTATGTAAATAGTTTGTGTTTTCCGCCCAGTTCAGTGTAGCCGGCACGACCGGAGGGTAGCACTGACGTGGCACCAAGTTCACCCGGTGTTATGGGCTGAAATCACGGGTGTTGTAGGCGATGTAGCCAACCGTCTCAGTTTCCATAAAAAAAAATTATACCCACGATGTCAGCTCAGAACACCCTGGTGAACTTGGTGCCGTGTCAATGCTTCCCTTTGTTCGTGCCGGCTACACTGAACTAGGTACGTCAGCCGAAGAGACGACCACCGTTGGGTTGGAGTAACCGTGTCCTACACTGGCCGGCGTGGACGGGAAAACGGCGTATGGGAAGACCACCTGCCAGGTGGGAAGACCACCCGCCAGGTGGGAAGACGACATCAAGTATACGTCGGCGGAAAGCAGTGGTTCGGCCTTCAGCGTACCGCTGAAGGCCGGGAGGACTGGTGGATAATTGTAGAAACATATGTCCAGCAGTGGACGCTTACAGGTTGACTAATTTTTTTATGGAATCCAGTATGGGTGACTGAGTCCGAGGGGCCAAATCGCATGCTCCGACCAGCCAATATAACCTCTGAGAAGGTGGGTGCCATACCGGAGACATCCCTGGATTACTGGCTATACTGGACTAGAGGAGAACACAGCCGAGGCTGCTATGCGGCCATCTTACATCCAGTCGTTTCCCACCCTATGATATGGTTGACGGAGGTGATGGCTGGCTCAGGTGTGGTGCTCGTGAACGGGCGCTCTTTGTGGATACTGGCCTGCTTCATGTGGCAGTGTGGTGGGTATAAAACTTCATACAATTTCATAGTAAAAATGTTTTCACTTTGTCATTAATTGCTGCATCTGTCATAGGTACATAAATCAGCACATGCGTGTCTAGGCAGTGGCAAACATTTTTGTAAAGTAGACTAAGTGTGCATTCAAAAAGTTTCCAGTGAAATTTCTTGTCAGTTCTTCTTCGCTGTGATAATCGAACTGGCGGAATGTTACAATGTAAATATGATAGTCCGGTCGCCCGTAGAACATTCATATTACCAAAAAGGTTACCGCTTGGCTTAGTGAAATTGTTATAAATTACGGCATTTTAAACACAAAAACCCAAGTCTTAAAGATCGCGAATGGGCGCAACCGTATTCGGTGACAAGTCGAAAATCGCCAAAAATGTCGGTAAATTACTTTTTGAGGTTACCGATTCTTTTTACTATAGTTATGTTCTCCAGCTTATTTCAATTACCACACGTCATCGTAAGACCATGGCAAGTGGGCATACACTGGTTTAAGACCACATGAAGTCAGCCGATTTTGACGTTAAATTACTTTTTGAGGTTACCGCTTCAAATTTATACAGCAGCTAATAGACCCTCTGTACAAACCACATACCCATTTTAAGACCCTTTCTGTGGGCGCTTTAGATTTTAAGACCCATTTTGTCGGCGAAGAAAAATTTAAAAAAATTGTATTAAAGTACGTAAATACATACATAATGTACATACCACACGCTGTATTCCGACAATCAGGGTAAGCAGAGTAATCGGCGTTGTGCTGCAAGTACACCTATAAGTCCTGTCGCCCGTAGAACATTCATATTACCAAAAAGGTTACCGCTTGGCTATGTGAAATTGTTATAAATTACGCCATTTTAAACACAAAAGCCCAAATCTGAAAGATCGCAAATGGGCGCAACCATATTCGGTGACAAGTCGAAAATTTCCAAAAATTTCAGTAATTTACTTTTCGAGGTTACCGCTTCTTTTCACTGTAGTTATGTTCTCCAGCTTATTTCAATTACCACACGTCATCGTAAGACCATGGCAAGTGGGCATACACTGATTTAAGACCACATGAAGTCAGCCGATTATGACGATAATTTACTTTTTGAGGTTACCGCTTCAAATTTATACAGCAGCTAATAGACCCTCTGTACAAACCACATACCCATTTTAAGACCCTTTCTGTGGGCGCTTTAGATTTTAAGACCAATTTTGTCGGCGAAGAAAAATAAAAAAAATGGTATTAAAGTACGTAAATACATACATAATGTACATACCACACGCTGCATTCCGACAATCAGGGTAAGCAGAGTAATCGGCGTTGTGCTGCAAGTACACCTAGTCCTGTCGCCCGTAGAACATTTTAGATTAGAGCTTAGTTTTTGTTTTGTTAAGAAGCGTCGTGACTCGCCGCGGTCCGTTCGTTAGGAGAGCTCGTTCGAAATTCCAAAAATTTGAGTTTTACATATTTGTATAAATACGAGTAAACTTAGTTTCTTTGTAAAATATGAACTTATACGAATAAGCTAACCAATTTCTGACGACACATCGTCTGGCAAACGAATTCTTCTATATTTGGTTGGACAAACACTTTTTACACTTATTCAAACATTTTTCTGTAAAATTTATAATAGTTCCAGACATGTCTTTCCACTCATTGTTAGAAAAAATTACACATTTTTTAACCGTAGGTAAAACTTACAAAGGTCGGCGGCATCTAGTTTCACTAAATTTACATCACTGCGGGCGGAGTACGCGTGCGGTGCGCGGTGCGACTGACGGAGCGACGTCGCATCGCAAAAATCTGCGACGTAGTTTTAGGTAAAGTGCGATAATGCGACGTTGCATTGCATTAATTTCCACATGAGCGCGGGTGGCGAGATGAATGACGAACGTTGTAGTGCTCCTATATTCTATTGCATGGTAATACAATATAGTATCAATACAAGGTTTATAACAGAACGTTTATACCAGCTCCACTGCATCTCTCCCCGTGCATGTCGTAAAAGGGATAAGGGCAAGATGCCGTGCTCAAGGGCGACAGGGTAGGCACCTCTCACCCTGGCGCGGTCCTTCCATCATGCAGCAGATGGGTTACTTGCTGCTCGATCGTTATCTTGTTCGATTACTTTGCTAAACCTTCGGTGTTGAGCTATAATTTATCGGTGTTCTTGCAGCACAACGCCCATTACTCTTCTTACCCGGATTGTCGGAATACAGCGTGTGGTATGTACATGTATATGTACATATTCTTTATTGAGCACCAATTTATAAAAATTAGGTACAACAGGCGAGCTTAATGCCGCGAAACATTCTATTCTAACTAACCTTTGGGATGTGGGAGAAGTGCATGCAGGCGAACAAGAATAGTTAGTGGCAATGTGTTAGACTGTAAAGAAATATGTATGATACACTACATAGGAATACTACATAAATATTTTAATAAGCATATATATGTATATAATAAACATACATATTATGTACATTAATCGGTGGTACCGTTGTGTAACGCAATCAACTGAATGACTATTATTTATGTATGTACGTATTTTAATACCATTTTTTGAAAGTTTTCTTTGCCGACAAAATAGGTCTTAAAATCTAAAGCGCCCACAGAAAGGGTCTTAAAATGGGTATGTGGCTTGTACAGAGGGTCCATTTATTAGCTGCTGTATAAATTTGAAGCGGTAACCTCAAAAAGTAAATTATCGTCATAATCGGCTGACTTCATGTGGTCTTAAATCAGTGTATGCCCACTTGCCATGGTCTTACGATGACGTGTGGTAATTGAAATAAGCTGGAGAACATAACTACAGTGAAAAGAAGCGGTAACCTCGAAAAGTAAATTACTGAAATTTTTGGAAATTTTCGACTTGTCCCGAATATGGTTGCGCCCATTTGCGATCTTTCAGATTTGGGCTTTTGTGTTTAAAATGGCGTAATTTATAACAATTTCTCATAGCCAAGCGGTAACCTTTTTGGTAATATGAATGTTCTACGGGCGACAAGACTAGGTGTACTTGCAGCACAACGCCGATTACTCTGCTTACCCTGATTGTCGGAATGCAGCGTGTGGTATGTACATTATGTATGTATTTACGTACTTTAATACCATTTTTTTTATTTTTCTTCGCCGACAAAATTGGTCTTAAAATCTAAAGCGCCCACAGAAAGGGTCTTATAATGGGTATGTGGTTTGTACAGAGGGTCTATTAGCTGCTGTATAAATTTGAAGCGGTAACCTCAAAAAGTAAATTATCGTCATAATCGGCTGACTTCATGTGGTCTTAAATCAGTGTATGCCCACTTGCCATGGTCTTACGATGACGTGTGGTAATTGAAATAAGCTGGAGAACATAACTACAGTGAAAAGAAGCGGTAACCTGGAAAAGTAAATTACTGAAAATTTTGGAAATTTTCGACTTGTCACCGAATATGGTTGCGCCCATTTGTGATCTTTCAGATTTGGGCTTTTATGTTTAAAATGGCGTAATTTATAACAATTTCACATAGCCAAGCGGTAACCTTTTTGGTAATGTGAATGTTCTACGGGCGACAGGACTTATAGGTGTACTTGCAGCACAACGCCGATTACTCTGCTTACCCTGATTGTCGGAATGCAGCGTATGGTATGTACATTATGTATGTATTTACGTACTTTAATACCATTTTTTTTTATTTTTCTTCGCCGACAAAATTGGTCTTAAAATCTAAAGCGCCCACAGAAAGGGTCTTAAAATGGGTATGTGGTTTGTACAGAGGGTCTATTAGCTGCTGTATAAATTTAAAGCGGTAACATCAAAAAGTAAATTATCGTCATAATCGGCTGACTTAATGTGGTCTTAAATCAGTGTATGCCCACTTGCCATGGTCTTACGATGACGTGTGGTAATTGAAATAAGCTGGAGAACATAACTACAGTGAAAAGAAGCGGTAACCTCGAAAAGTAAATTACTGAAATTTTTGGAAATTTTCTACTTGTCACCGAATATGGTTGCGCCCATTTGCGATCTTTCAGATTTGGGCTTTTGTGTTTAAAATGGCGTAATTTATAACAATTTCACATAGCCAAGCGGTAACCTTTTTGGTAATATGAATGTTCTACGGGCGACAGGACTTATAGGTGTACTTGCAGCACAACGCCGATTACTCTGCTTACCCTGATTGTCGGAATACAGCGTGTGGTATGTACATTATGTATGTATTTACGTACTTTAATAAAAATTTTTTAAATTTTTCTTCGCCGACAAAATGGGTCTTAAAATCTAAAGCGCCCACAGAAAGGGTCTTAAAATGGGTATGTGGTTTGTACAGAGGGTCTATTAGCTGCTGTATAAATTTGAAGCGGTAACCTCAAAAAGTAATTTAACGTCAAAATCGGCTGACTTCATGTGGTCTTAAACCAGTGTATGCCCACTTGCCATGGTCTTACGATGACGTGTGGTAATTGAAATAAGCTGGAGAACATAACTATAGTGAAAAGAATCGGTAACCTCAAAAAGTAATTTACCGACATTTTTGGCGATTTTCGACTTGTCACCGAATACGGTTGCGCCCATTCGCGATCTTTAAGACTTGGGTTTTTGTGTTTAAAATGCCGTAATTTATAACAATTTCACTAAGCCAAGCGGTAACCTTTTTGGTAATATGAATGTTCTACGGGCGACCGGACTATGACAAATCTGAGCGCAGTGTACTGCCAATAGATGCTAAATAAACAATAAAGTAGACTGACACCGATCTAGACGGAAAACACCAAACTATTTACATAGCTGGTTCATGCATGACGCTTTGTAACGGCGAAACCTGTTTCCCAGTGGGGTAGGCAGAGACAACGGATCCGCACGCGCCACGAACCTGACACACCTCTGCCGCCTCTTGAACTTTCATAATATTTTTCATACATGCTCGTCGGTTACTGTCAGTTTCGGACAGTGGCGGTTCTAGACCAAATGTAGAGCGACATCAGCTTTGCGAGGCCTCTTTCATTTCCCAGTCAGAAAGAAAACGATAAATAGAATGAGACTGATGTCTCATCAAATGTTGACAAAAATTACATGAACAATCAAAAATTAAAATAAATAACCCAACAAGCAATAGCCCAAAGTGTGCGACCATACTTTGATGAGAATTTTTGGGATCGCGCGATCCCAAAGGGAGTCAGCTAGAGCAGCCGTTCCCAATTATATTTTGATCTGTACCCCTTGGCGAATTTTCGGGGAATCAAGTTTCAATATTTCAATCAAATTTGGTTGTTATTTTTTCATACGTAATAATGTTGTTTATTACCTACATATGTTGTGTACTTCTAATAAACAAAACACAATGTAGTCTTTTAGCTACTTCGTCATTTTACTAGCTAGTCGTGCGATTAAGGCGTTCCGCGCGCGACCCCAATCAATCATTGGAGACAATTTTCACTAATGAGATAAGTGGGACCCTGTCTCTTTAATTAAGATTGTAGAGGTAAGCGTAGCCATTATGTTAAGGGAAGCACTGACATGGTACCTAGTTCACCCGGTGTTATGGGCTGAGATCACAGATGTTGTAGGTGATGTAGCCACCCGTGTCAGTTTCCATAAAAAAAAGCACGCGTGCCACTATTTTGGAAACGTTGAGCTAGAGTAAACGAATATTTGCGAGGCCCCCTCAGGCGCGAGGACTTCGGCCACGAGTCAGTACTTCGGCGGTCGCCCACGTCGCCGTAGCCAGAGGCGGACTTTCCTTAAGGCCGACTAGGCCCGGGCCTAGGGCGGCCAGATATTAGGGGCGGCCAATCTGTACCTGCTGCTGGAAGCAGTGAGCGCAGGTACAGAATAGAAAGGGTGCCGGCCGGAGCGCGTGCGTGCGAGGTGCGGGAGTGGTGAGCGCGACGGCGGAGACGACGCACTAAGTATTTACGCGGACAAAATAATTTAGCTATGACGATAAGGTCAAATATTGCCGCAAAACTTATAAAAAATACTTTTGCTATATGTAAAATAAACCGAGAAATAATATATTTTTGGCAGGTTGAACCGAACGCAATACTGATTTTCGTACAACTTCACATTTGTATCTATGCTGTAAACTTGAAAGGGGCGGCTGCATTGAATTGGGGCAGCTGGTACTAAACGGCCTAGGGCGGCTAAGGCTGCTAGTCCGCCTCTGGCCGTAGCCTAGCGCCGCCACTGGTTACGGACGCCGACCTACCTATTACGGGTGTATTCTTACATAATGTAACACAACGCGTGTGTTTTCTTTGTATGTTTTGTTATTCTGGGTGGCACGAGCGCGCAACCTGAATAGCATACGCAAAAGTAGTTTCAAACAAGAGTACGTGCTGAAACAAGCACGCAAAATGGCTAAATTAAACTAAGCTAAAAATGTTATTGAGTGGTGGGTGGCCGAGTTGTTTGGGCATCGGCTTCTCATGCGAGAGTTCCGAGGTTCGAATCCAGTCGGCGTGTACCAATGAGTTTGGTTCTGACGAAAAAATGTACGTGCATACCTACACCTGTACCCTAATCACGAGATTTAACCTACTACGCTACGCAGTGTTCTCCGCATCATTTGGTATGGAGAAACGAAGTTCGCAAATCTATCACTAGAGGCGCTGCTCCGTTTCTCCATACAAATGATGCGGAGAACACGGCGTAGCGTAGTAGGTTAAATCTCGTGATTAGGGTACTGCTGCTTCACCGTTCGGAACCGGTGTAAAACTGTAGGTCCCTTCCCTTGCCTCTTACCAGGTGGTAGGCTCAAATTGTAGCCAACTGGGCTGGTACTACTGTACTGGATGTAAGATGGCCGCATAACAGCCTCGGCTGTGTTCTCCTCTGGTCCAGTATAGCCAGCAATCCAGGGAAGTCTCCGGTATGGCACCTACCTACTCGGAGGTGACATTGGCTGGTCGGAGCATGTGCTTTGGCCCCTCCGACAAAGCCATCCATACCGGAATTAGATAAAAAAAAATTACGAGTGCATACAAAGTTCAAGCATCAGGATAGCAATCAGAATCTGGGCCTCGCTATCAAACTGAAACAATCTAAAATATTTTTCATACTAAGTAAGCGTATTTTAACCCCCGACGCAAAAAGAGGGGTGTTATAAGTTTAACGTGTGTGTGTGTGTATGTGTGCGTCTGTCTGTGGCATCGTAGCTCCCAAACGGATGGACCGATTTGGATGCGGCTTTTTTTTATTAGAAAGCTGGTTTAATTTGATTAACATCTCTTGACAGAAAAAAGTAATGGCCTGTCATGCCGGCATGGCATTCGCAACGCCCATGTCCATGGGCGTCGTTAGACATCTTATGGGTTGCTCGGCGTCACATACCATGCCACGCTTTAAGGATAGGAAGATAAGGAAGCCTAAAAAAAGTGGTAAATTTTTACACGGAGGCACAGAAGTTTAGAGAATTGGAGGTATCAAAACTTTTTGTATGTGAGTTATTTAAACTGGGTTTACCTACATACTAATAATAAGTCATCGGTCACTTCTAGACGTTTTATGTTCTTTGATCCTGTACCGACAAGATATTGAAATATTGACCGCCAAGAACACTGTTGAAAAAAAAACACACATGTTCCAAAAGTGGCATAAACGCTGCTATTACATAAAGTATTGTGTTCCATATACGGCAAATCGACTGGTTTTCAATGAGACAAGTTATCCCAGCCCGTTGGCTCCATACGGGAAGCATCCATTGACATTTTGCCGAGACGTATATGGACTTCGGGTTTGGTTCATTCATGATTTCTGCCCTGCCCGAGCCTTTCAATGTTGAATTTCTTGGAAATGGAGATGAAACGATTAGTTTTCCCTTTTATACATAATGTTTGTATACCTACATATATTTTTATAGAGTTTGCTCATATTTTTTTTTAGATAAATGCGACGATAGATTAATATATTTTTGTCAGCCTCGGTAGCTCAGTGGTGCGGTCGATCGACTGTCGGTCGTGATCATAAGCACACCTGGGCGCGGCTCCCAAACCACGATGGGTTTCACAGCCTACCTTTCATTCAGTGCGGTTGAACCCTAGTATAAGGTAAGGAGCGAAGGGGCCTACAGTTTTACGTTGAATCCGAACCACGGTCAGCCTCCAACCGTCGAGCGGTCACCCATCCAAGTACTGACCGCGCCCAGGGTTGCTTAATAACAGTCGACCGACCGCACCACTGAACTACCGAGGCTGACATATGAAGGGGGTACGTACAGCTTAGTCCTACTAACATATAAGAAACCGGCCAAGTGCGAGTCGGACTCGCGCACCGAGGGTTCCGCAACACAAAAAAAAAACGTTGAAAAACACCTTTTTTGTATTCATTAATGTTTCATGTTTTTATTACATACATACATACATATCACACACGCTGAATCCCGACAATCGGGGTAAGCAGAGTAATCGATGTTGTGCTGCAAGAACTCTGGTAAATTACAGCACAACACCGACCACCACGTTTCGCAAAGTATTCGAACAAGATTCAGTCGATCAAGCAGCAAGTAAGGCACGAAGACCCACCTGCTGCATGACTCGGTGGAAGTACCGTGCCAAGGTGAGAGGTGGCGAACCTGTCGCCCTTTAGCACGGCATCTTGTCCTTATCCCTTAGTCGCCTTTTACGACATGCACGGGGAGAGATGCAGTGGGGTTATTCTTTTTAAGTACCGGCCCCACACGGTACGGTTTCTATTATTTATTGTTAAATCCGCCAAAATAAGACAAATAAGAAATTTCAACCGGCTCCAAAAAGGTTTCCAAAGATACAGCCGTCGACGGACGGACGGACGGACAGACAGACAGACGGATAGACAGACGTTGTAGGTTTAGTAATAGCCTACTATACGGGTTACGGAAACCTAAAAATCTAGTTTTTCCCATGGTTTTGCTATTATTATTATTTTTTTTTTTTTTATGTCATCTCACATCTGGTATGGGTGGCTGAGTCAGAGGGGCCAAAGCACATGCTCCGACCAGCCAATATCACCTCCGAGAAGGTAGGTGCCATACCGGAGACTTCCCTGGATTGCTGGCTATACTGGACTAGAGGAGAACACAACCGAGGCTGCTATGCGGCCATCTTACATCCTTTTAGGATTATTTACTAAGATAAGTAAGTACCGTGTGGAACCGGTACTTAAAAAGAATAGCCCCACTGCATCTCTCCCCGTGTATGTCGTAAAAGGCGACTAAGGGATATGACTCCCTTCTTATATCACTAGGTGGTAGGGTTTAACCCGCCCGGGTTGGTACCACCGCACTGAATGAAAGGTCGGTCGAAACGACTATGTAAATAGTTTGTGTTTTCCGTCCAGTTCAGTGTAGCCGGCACGACCGAAGGGAAGCACTGACGTGGCACCAAGTTCACCCGGTGTTATGGGCTGACATCACGGATGTTGTAGGTGTTGTAGCCAACCGTGTCAGTTTCCATAAAAAAAAAAATAAATAAAAATAAAAATAATAAATTTGTGATTTCAATTAAGCCATACACGGACACCGGTGATGTATTCACTTACAGTAACTAAGTATGTACATACTGTAGTATGTGGCGCATGCGCGCTAATTCCAGCAGGTTTCCTGTCGGTCTGGAGCGCTCCAGCCGCGGCGGGAACCGGTTGTATCGCAGGCGAACTGCTAGGGTTGTTTTTCGGTTATTTTATTAATGTCGATACTTTGAAAGAATACAATTTGGAAAAAAAATTAAGGGCGTATTTTAACTATGTAGTTTATTTATTATGCTGCATTTTTATGTACGAAATATAAGGTGCTTCGTTATTTATGTGAAACATTTCGGGAGGGTTATATTCACTCAAATAAACAAGTTACAAAAAAATATATGTTTTTAGCATTACTTTTCGAGAAATTTAACAAAAGATATTTGCTACCTACCTAACATTAACCTGTGTGTAACAGTAGGTAACTTGCATTGTACGGGGTCAATGACCGTACTATGTTCAAACGCAGAACAGCTGTTTGTTGTAAGTAAGTCACAAGGTCACTATGATTGGTTTTTACAGCTACTTATTTGATTTGATTTTTTTCTTACGTAAAGTGTTTATTTGAGTGCGGATGTAACCCTCCCGAAATTTTTGATATGGCTAACGAAACACCTTATATACGAGTACATACGAGTAGGTATTTTTTTTTCATTGCACCCGAAGTGGGTGACTACGAAGTGGGTGAGGTCGGAGGTGCCAGTCCGGCTTGAAGGCGGACTAAAGTCGCATATTATGTTACATAATAAAGCTAAATAAACATTCGCTATTATGCATTTTTATCCACATCTAAAAATAACCTTTTACAATAAATGACTCAAGACAAATCGGAAACAACAAAATTCTTGTGTCGGCAAATTCATTATAATTTGACATTGAAGAATTATTTACATAAACCAATGTAAATATTAATACTCAATTAGTTAGCTTAGTAGATTTTATTGACTTATCTATTAAAACAACCTTTATGATTCAATAATAAAATTAAAATTAGTAGTCGTGTGTGTGTAAATGAATTCTATGAGTGTTTGTGAAGATGTTCACGCTGTAATATTTTCATCAAATATGTGAGTAATTTTAGAATAAAAAACATAATGCAGATTAGCCCCACTGCATCTCCCCCCGCGCGTGTCGTAAAACGCGACTAAGGGATAAGGACATGCCGTGCTAAAGGATGTCAGGATAGCCACCTCGATAGCTACCTTGGCACGGTCCTTCCACTGAGTCACGCAGCAGATGGGTCTTCGTGCCTTACTTGCTGCTTGATAGTTATCTTGTCCTAATGCATTGCTAAACGTGGTGATCGGTGTTGTGCTGTAATTTATAAGAGTACTTACATCACAGCACGGATTACTCTGCTTACCCCGATTGTCGGAATACATAGCGTGTAGTGTATCCCGACAATCAAACCCATACTAACAAGTTTTTTTATATTACTAGAATATATAATAATATAACTTTATTTCAGAATATATTAATTCCATAATGCAGTCAATCAGTCCGTCAGTAATTATTATCTAATACACACACAATGAAAATCAAAATTATCAAAAATTTGACCACACCCTGCCGTACCTATACTCTATAGCTGGCAAATGGCAGATGGAGTTGGGTCCAGAATTTAAAAATATGACCAGCGCCACCTTCCAGAGTGACGGACAGGGTATGGTTCTCAGTTAAATACATTTTCTTACGGAAGCCAGCCACTCGCTTCCGAATTATAGCAGCAAAACTGTCCACCCTATCATCTGCAAACATACCCGAGGCGCTACAAAATCTGGGCAGTCGAAGGAGATAGCGAAAGGCATTGTTATATGACTGACCAAAAACCGAGTTATTAAACCAAAATATTACCGCAAACTATAGTAAGCTCTCTTCTACGGTACGGTCTGCCTAGCTCAGCTAGACTAATGTAGAGGATAGAGACCATTAATGTATGCGTATTTTATTTGGTTAAATAGACGTTTTAAATTTTTTAGGGTTCCGTATCTGGTACGGGACCCTATTACTAAGCCTACGTCGCGCGTCTGTCTGTCTGTCCGTCCGTCTGTCTGTCCGAGGGCTGTATCTCTTGAACCGTAATAGGTAGCCCGTTGAAGTTTTCACAGAATATGTGTTATTATAGCCGATATAACAACAAATAATAAAAATAAGAAAAAGTAAAACATTCACGGGGGTTCCCATAGAAGAAACCAAAAAGTGTATGCGCGCGCGCCATCTATCGAATAGATTATGAAGCACTTTTGCTAATCATGACATTTAACTAATATGAAGCATTTCATAACACGCAATATAGATGGCGTGAGTGGCGCTAGCCACGACATGGCGATACGAAACCCTCGGTGCGCTAGTTCGACTCGCACTTGCCCGGTTTTTGAAATATTCTCTTAAATACACCTTCTATCGACAGTAAGTTTGCACATCACTAAACAAGGAATGCCGAACGGCAACTCTCGCATCCGAGATGCTTGAATGGAACTACAGGCCAGTACATTCACTAGTGTACACTCTTCGAAATCAAAGTCGAATCGATTATAATATATTTGTAGGACCTGAGGGCTTAACCCGTTGGCGTTGGAGCGGTCTATATAAACCGCAAGAGCCGCTATGTTTTTATGTATGGAGCTCTCTAGTGGCGGCGCCGCGGTGAGCGTATTGTGCTCCCATACATAAAAACTCAATTCGATCGGTATTTGACGTTTACGTAGCTGTCACGTTAACTCGGATTAATTCGATCGGTATTTGACGTTTACGTAGCTGTCACGTAAACTCGGACTAGGCCCTCTGGCACGAGTCAGTAAGCCTGGATACGAAATACGGCATCGTTTGTATGAGAACCGAGGTAGCCGCCAAAGGGGTGTGAAGTCTGAGGCGGGAGCGGCGCATGGAACGCCGTGATTGGCCGAGTGAGTAGGTAGCCAAGTGACGCCAGTCTTCCATACATTTGAACGGGATTCATACAATAAGTCGCTCATTGTGTCGATTCGCGATGAAAAGATGAAACGGATTTAACAATATTTAACCTTTCTTTACATCAAGGGAATAATATAACTTTCTCTTAAATGAACAAAGGGAACGCCCCTTTCACAATTTTGCGAATTTGCAGATTTTCGCATAAACGCGATCATAGTTCTAAGTTCTGAGATACCTCGGATACTTTATTATAAATCTACAATTGTGTATTCCATAATAAAAATTATCAAAATGTATGCGAAAATAGTTAAGCATAAAGATTAACTTTTTTTAGGAAACTGATACGGAAGGCTCCATCATCGTAATAATGCTTCAGTTTGGTACCAGCGATGATGGGAGCCCAATATATAAATAATAAAATAAAACTACAATAAACTAAAATAATAAAAATAATCAAGATCGATAAATACATAAAAAAAAATAAACAAACAAACCAAATAAAATAAAAAATATGAAGAAAAACCGGATTTAGACACATCAGCCAAGGCTGCCTGTCTAAAATAAATAAATATACCTAGGTGAATTAGGTACGTGCCTTGTCACCGATTCCCCCTAATCGATCCGGCTATACTGAATTGGATGGAAAACACGTAGTTACTACTTTTCATAGTGACTTCGACCGACGTTTATTTAGTGCAGTGGTACCAACACGGCCGGGTTGAACCCTACCATCTACATATACATCCTGTACATTTATATACGTTCTATACATTCTGAATCTCTGACATTAAAGGCAAACGTTTAAACTATTACGTCAATTATTTTTAATTCTCCTAAATATCCGCGATCTTTGTACCGTGTGGGGTCGGTACTTAAAAAGAATAGCCCCACTGCATCTCTCCCCGTCGCATGTCGTAAAAGTCGACTAAGGGATCGTCAGCCTCGGCAGCTCAGTGGTGCGGTCAGTTATTGGATGGGTGGTAAATAGTTCGTGTTTTCCGTCCAGTTCAGTGTAGCCGACGCAAAATGAAGGGAAGCACTGACATAGCACCTAGTTCACCCGGTGTTATGGGCTGACATCACGGATGTTGTAGGTGATGTAGCAAACCGTGTCAGTTTCCATAAAAAAAAAAAAAAAAAAATATGATATTCCCGGTAGACGCATGACCTAAAGAAATTAATTCCTTTCTCCTTAGAGTCGCTCAAAAGTAAAAACCGGTAGGTACTGGTTGAATGAAAAAAGCGCGATAAACGAATATTGAACGAGGAAACCTGCTGAGGTTGACTAGAAGAAATGTCCTTTGGCAATAAGGCAGAATGCATGAAATATCTGTATACATTTAACATACATATTTATTATCAATAAACAAAAAAAATTACAAGATCTAACTGCATCCAACACGATAGTCGACCTATGGTGGGTAAGCAGAATAGAGCTCTCCATACATATTTACGCCGATGTTTGTTACTGAAATTCAAGCGAAAAATGCTATCAAATTGAATGAAAGTACTTACTCGTGAAAGGTGACTCCATCTGTGTTCAAGTTTGAATTTTTCGACGACTTTTTGCACCAAAGCACTGCACAATGAGGCATTTTGTGACAGACGCGCACGTTCGCTCCGCCTGAGCGGCGGACGGAGACTAAAATCGGTCGCCGGCGCTAGACTGACGCGCTGGCGCGTTTGCGCTGGCGCGCGGCTACCCCTGTCCTCCTATGTATAGCGTATCCAGGCTTACTGACTCGTGCCCTCTGGCATGCATATCACGCCTTTTTTTTTAAATGGAAAATTACACGGTTGGCTACATCACCTACAACATCCATGATGTCAGCCCATAACACCGGTTGAACTTGGTGCCACGTCAGTGCTTCTCTTCGGTCGTGCCGGCTATACTGAACTGGACGGAAAACACAAACTATTTATATAGCCGTTTCGACCGACCTTTCATTCAGTGCGGTGGTACCAACCCGGGCGGGTTAAACCCTACCACCTAGTAATATAAGAAGTCTTAGTCGCCTTTTACGACATACACCGGGGAGAGATGCAGTGGGGTTATTCTTTTAAAGTACCGGCCCCACACGGTACACCTTGCTGAGCTAGGTGCCGTGTCAGTGCAGTGCTTCCCAAAGATTTTGCATATCTACTCTAGATATGCGAAAGATGCGTGTCCGTCCGCGACACAGTAATATGGGGAGATTTGCCCATATTAACTATCGATGTGTGCGTGCGCACTTTGATGTAACGCTTTGGATTGGCCAAAAATCGTTGGTGCGAATGTGGTCCTTCTTACCTTACTAGGTGGTAGGGTTTGACCCGCCCGCGGTGGTACCACCGCACTGAATGATGGGTCGGTAAATAGTCGGAAGGAGCTATGTAAATAGTTCGTGCTTTCCTTCCAGTTCAGTGTAGCCGGCACGACCGAAGGGTAGCAATGACATGGCACCTAGTCCACCAAGGTGTTATGGGCTGACATCACGGATGTAGTAGGTGATGCAGCCAATCGTGTTAGTTTCCATAAATAAATCAAAAATAAAAATGCGGCCGTCCATGTAATATTCCATAATATATACGGATTTTTTGGCGACTCTACATGCAAGGGGTGTGTGTGTGTGTGCCCTGTAGATGGTTTGTCTGACAGTCAGCCTCGATAGCTCAGTGGTGCAGACAGTCAACTGTCGCTATTGAATGTTAAGCAACGCTGGGCGCGGTCAGTACTTGGATGGGTGACCGCTGACCGTTGGAGGCTGACCGAGGTTCGGATTCCTCGTAAAACTGTAGGTCCCTTCCCTCCTAATCTTACTTGGTGGTAGGGTTTAACCCGCCCGGGTTGGTACCACCGCACTGAATGAAACGTCGGTCAAAACGGCTATGTAAATAGTTTGTGTTTTCCGACCAGTTCAGTGTAGCCGGCACGATCAAAGGGGGAAGCACTGACATGGCACCTAGTTCACCCGGTGTTATGGGCTGACATCACGGACGTTGTAGGTGATGTAGCCAAACGTGTCAGTTTCCATAAAAAAAAAAAAAAAAAAACATTCAAAGCTGTCGGTCAAATAATATAGTGGCTGGCTTATGTATAAACTCAAATTGTAATTAATGACTTGACTGAACCCTATATTCTTTGTATCTTACTATCTTGTATTTTCTTTTTGACTCAGACATATGTATTATGTTAAATTTTTATTATGTTAAAACATAAAAATTAAATCTTTAAATTTTTATTATGTTGAACATAATAAAAATTTAAAGATTTATTTGATATAAAATGAATACAAAATTAAAATGCTAAACTACTTACATAACTATATAAAATATTTCACGGAAATTTTGCCTGGGGATGGAGCTGATTTTCCCAGCATACTCGCGGCATTCCCACTCTGAATTACGTAAGTTATCTTAAAAAAAAAGACAATGACTTCCTTATAGATAGTACAGCTGAACGGGACATGACAAAAAAAACCGGCCAAGTGCGAGTCGAACTCGCGCACCGAGGGTTCCTTATCGTCATGTCTTGGTTAGTGCGCCAATCACGCCATCTATGGCGTGTTATGAAATGCTTCATATTAGTTAAATGTCATGATTAGTTAAAATGATTCACAATCTATTCGGTAGATGGCGCGCGCGCATACACTTTTTGGTTTCTTCTATGGGAACGCCCGTGAATTTTTTACTTTTTCTTATTTTTATTAGTTGTTGTTATATCGGCCATAATAAATAACACATATTCTGTGAACATTTCAACGGGCTACCTATTAGGGTTCAAGCAGAGCCGACTGTCATTGTCTCCCTCTACGGAGACAAGCCATGCTGCATCGTCATAGCCCCACTGCGACGTTGCTATCGCTTAGTCGCTCTCGCTTGCCTACCGATGATAGGAGCGAGAGAGAAACATGAAATCGCTCACCCTTCATCGGGCGACCGACGAAATCTTCTTTTTCTTTCTCGCTCCTGTCATCGGTAGGCAAGCGTGAGCGAGTAAGCGATAGCAACGTCGCAGTGGGGCTATGGCGATGCAGCATGGCTTGGTCTCCGTAGAGGGAGACAATGATAGCCGGCTATGGTTCAAGAGATACAGCCCTCGGACAGACAGACGTACAGACGGGCAGACAGACAGACAGACGGCGTAGGCTTAGTAATAGGAGTCCCGTACCGGATACGGAACCCTAAAAATGATGACGAACCATACTGAATATACATAATGTCTCAATGAAATATTGTTAAAATTATCTGTTTTTATGGCGAAATAAATATCTGAATCTGAATCTGAATCAACAGGAAATTCTGCAGCTTCAAGGAACCCCAACAGGAAACTGCTCCGGTACCACGTGTCAACTTGACCTTACCGCGTCGCCGCCGACCAGCACTCCACATGTGCTGGAGTTGATCCGCATATTATTTGAATTTTATTAATCATATCTGAAGAGTGGCCTGATTATAATTATTCGAGTTGCGATCCACACGTGCGCCGCAACTGAACGCCATTTTGGTACCGTCAGCAGAAAATATAAGTAGTTAGAGACTAATGGAAAATTAATTCTCTTTACACCTGTTAAACTTATTTCTTTGTAGTCAGAACTCTCATTAAAATTAAAACCTAACTAAAAAACTAAGACCTAACTTCTTATCTTTATCTTAACACAATTAATGTCTCCTAGTTTCTATTTATTCTTACCTAGTATTACTTATATAAATATATTTATATTTTTCAGGCTTTCACAAATTCTTATATTTTTAAATAAAAAATTGTCTTTGCTGCTACCTACATTCCTTTATTTACACATTTCACACACCTGAAGGTTGCCTGTAAGAAATCTCTTTAAGGGATAAGTCTACCTTTTCACCTCATGTGCCTGTATCCATTGTGTAATACTTGTGAAATATTTGTGGAGCAATAAAGAATTTTCTATCTATCTAAAATTGTTAATCTTACTCTCAAACTGTGTTTAGTTAAAAAAAAAACATAATGCCATCTCTCTCTTGAAACGTGGCGCGCAAAACGCCGCCGTTCCGGCGCAAGAGTGGTTCCGGAAATCGATGGTTCCGCACCGCTGAAGGCCGGGATGGAGGAAAATTGGAGAGGCAATGTCCAGCAGTAGACGCTTACACGCTGACTGACGAAGACGACGGCGCAAGATGAGCTAACTAACGCCCATACTTAGGCCAAAGTAATTTTTTCCGCGTGGTTTGGAAACTGAGCTTTTTTTAAACCACCGTGGGTGTCTGTCCTGAGGGATCAATGGCGCAGTCGACAGAGCCAAATTCACCTCTTCTCGTGAATCCACGCCCAATGAGATGCCATGCCAGCAGACTGTCAGTTATACCAAACGTTGCCGTAGATATTGAATCTACGGCCGTAGTTTTTTTTTTTATGTAATCCGGTATTAGGGCTGAGCCGGAGGGGCCAAAGCGCCCCGATCAGCCAATATCACGTCCGAGAAGGTAGGTGCCATACCGGAGACTTCCCTGGGTTGCTGGCTATACTGGACTAGAGGAGAACACAGCCGAGGTTGCTATGCGGCCATCTACATCCAGTCGTTTTCAGTTTTCAGTTAGTCTGTTTTTAACCCCCAACGCAAAAGGAGGGGTTTTGTAAGTGTCAAACTTAGACGGAGGTGTCAGCTATCACACTATCTGTGTGTGTGTGTGTCTGTCTGTGGCATCGTAGCTACTAAACGGATGAGCCGATTTGGATGCGGTTTTTCTTATTATAAAGTTGGTTTAACCAGGACGGTTCTTTTACTTTTTAAGGGTTGTTGGTGTGTCGGGGGTATTTAAAAATTAGAATTAAACTTTTTGAGGAGTACAATTTTACTGTGTGACTTTCCAAACTCTGTCTATACAAGTCTCTCTACTCTACTTAATTGTCCTGCTGACGCTATGACGTCGCTTAGACTCGTAAAACGGAGTTCTCTTGTGAACCAGATGCAATGTATATTTATAGTATTTTTTCTGTCCCTTTACACGTTTCAGTGCATTCCCGGAGACGTCCGCGCCGCGCGGGAACCGAACCCGACACCGTAGGTTTGAAACACTCGTTTCAAGCAAGTCTCAAGCCAATTGAATTACTCGTAGGCAATGTCTGATTTATAATGTGAAACGGGGGATAATATTATTATGAATTTAAATTAAACGTTTATTGGTCACTTAAATACATTGTTTTTATCACCAAGGAAATAACATTGAAAGCTGATCAAGAACAGTGCACAAATGGTGTCGTCGGTGGCTACCGTCTATTCGAATTCTTTCACACGCCCGGCTACAGCGTTTTCCACTGCTCTTGATCAACTCTCCTCGTTATTTCCTTCTTGTTTCGTAGTCGGCTTTTATAAAATTTTTGCTTTATTTTTTATTTCATTCCTTTAGTTCTAAACCATCGAATGTGGTATATTTTTTCGAGCATTGATAAAAACCACACTCGAGGGGTTTGAATTTTTTTTTAAAGTTACATTTATTTAAAAAAATTGCCAAATCGGTTCAGCTGTTCTCAATTGATACGTTTACCAACGGTTTGTTTGTTGACTGTTAATTTGGATTGTTCTTTTGACGATGGCCTATTTTTTGCTTGGATCGAAATGGAACAAGAATAATTTTATACAGCATTTGACTTGTCCAAATGGATCAATAAAGGAATTGAATTGAATTAAAATGAGATGCAAAGGCGGACTTATCCCTTACAGGGATTTCATCCAGTCAACCTTTGGATGTTTGAGAGTCGTATGTTGTGAATAAATATAAGTAAGTAGGTAGTAGCATAAGTCTTGATTGTGAGAATGTAAAATATAATATACTGAATATAAAAGTGCCTATTAAATATTACTAGGACAATTATTATTATTTATCTGAATTAATTACGGATAAGTTGAATTAGACTAGTAAAAGTAAACGAGTTACGATATCCTGTACGGTTTACTAGAAAAGTGTATAAATAAATAAATCTCTATGCACATTATTTAAAGACGACACCTTCAGAACCGCTCACCCGTTTACCTCGCAACAAACGCAGCCCATAAAACTCTTGACTCAGCCCATAAATATACAAAGTGATTACATAAATTTTGTAATGCCTAAATATTCATAAATAATACGATGGCTATGGCGTATCCTCATATTAGGCACCCAACTAAACACTCTAGAAGAGGCACATTTTGAAGGTATGTGCGTTCATGCAATTTTTATCATGAATACATTCAGAGGATCGCACGGAAAGCCATCTCATGCTATCAATGCGCTAAAGCTGGTACGTAAACTGAAAACATAATTTTCTGTATATGGTAGGTACACTGAAAACATAATTTTCTGTAAGTATATCGTATTTACACTGAAACATAATTTTCTGTACATATATGGTAGGTACACGGAAAACATAATTTTCTGTACATGGCAGGTACACTGAAAACATAATTTTCTGTATACGGTATTTACACTGAAAACATAATTTTCTGTATACGGTATTTGCACTGAAAACATAATTTTCTGTATACGGTATTTGCACTGAAAACATAATTTTCTGTATACGGTATTTACACTGAAAACATAATTTTCTGTATACGGTATTTACACTGAAAACATAATTTTCTCTATATTATTGTTAATATATTAATAAGTTGTAGGATGTAGTCCTACCTCGGATTGATACCACCGCACTTAAAGAAGGCCATTTGAAACAACTGCTATGCAAAAGGCCACGGATTAAGTAAACTTAGCCTAATTTAATCTGATGTTTGGTAAGAAATCGTCATTACTTGCTTTTACATCATAGAAATATACTAAGTTGTATAAAAATACACTACTGAGGCAATGTTTTACATAGGTACACTGTTTTTAGTTTTACCGCGCTTTCGCTTATGTCAAATTATTACTTTGCCTATTTTCTAAGACTGAACGTCATCTGTCAGTCAGTCAGTCAGTCAGCGTGTAAGCGTCCACTGCTGGACATACGCCTCTCCAATTTTCCTCCAGTCCTGCCAACTACTCAATGTAAAATTTGCGGTTACCAATTTGCATGTTTACAAAATATGTAGTTTATGCATGCGTTTCGTTTTCCTAGCGTTTATTCGTTTAATTGTCTTAATAAATGAGTTTATTGGTTGCGGTCAACCGCTGATTTATTTTTGTGGTTTTTATTATAGGACAATAAATATTTCCTCCTGATTGAGTTTTGTTCTGTGGTTAGTGTTGTTAATTTATTCAATGATATATTCGGTTATATTAATTTGTTTTACCACATTGTCCAATACTTTGGTGCGTCGTCGGCGGATTGCTAGTTTATCAAATTACTAGCTGTGCCCGCGGCTCCGCCCGCTCTCATATTTGACTTCTCTGCTAACCTCATTAGCTGGATAGTAAGTAGCCTATAGTTAATGGGAAGAATCAAGCTATCCGTAGAATTTTTGACGTGATAACGTCACGTCTTATAAATTGATGAACACCGGCTGCACGCACAAAAAAGTGTCACGTTCCATCTGAGCCTGTGTGTGCAAGCGAGAGCGCGTAACAAGCGATAGAGAGGCACAATCGGCCCAAGCGTCGGCTTGTTATGACGTTATCACGTAAAACTATCGTCCGTAAACCGACTTTACAGACAACCAAATATTTTTTTATTAAAATCGTTTCAGTGGTTCTCGAGTTATAAGCGGACAGACAGACATACAGACAGACAGACAGAAAGCAGACGTTGGGTTTTATTAAAGGTAAGGACGTATTTCATTCATATTATCATATTTGTGTAGTAAGTAGGTAGGTACTTCTGCTTAGAACAAAACGTTACACTTTTGTTTCTGTGTGAGAAACAATAGGACCGTTTTAGGCGACCATTTATTTCTCTCGCGGCTTTTGTACCGTGGAGTCAAGAACGCGAGGATATGTTTAGACTTCCTCATTAGCTGGAAAGTGTAACGTTTTTATTTTTATGGAAATTGACTCGGTTGGCTACATCACCTACAACATCCGTGAAGTCCATAACACCGGGTGTACTAGGTGCCGTGTCAGTGCTTCCCTTCATTTCATGTCGGCTACACTGAACTGGACGGAAAACACGAACTATTTGCATAGCCGTTTCGGTCGACGTTTCGTTTAGTGCGGTGGTAGCAACCCGGGCGGGATGAACTCTACCACCTAGTAAGGTAAGAAAGGAAGGTTATTGTTATTAGTATTGCTTTAGGTACTAGCTAGATAAACCTTTCTCACACATCACTCCGGAAAAAATCATGTCACCGATTAAATCAGCTTGAGCTTGAAAGTGAGTTCACAATAAAATTATAAATTCCTGGTGCATTTTTTATTTCATTTTTTATTTTTATTGAATGCGCGATATGTGGCGCTGAGTCACACATAAGGTGTCTATCGACGCCCATGAACATTCCGTCGTATGCGGGTGTTGCGAATGCCATGCCGGCCTGACAGATGACAGTTCACGCCTCTCTTGAAGGACCCCAAGTTGTCTCAATCACCAATGCTTATCACTCAGTCTATCTTTAATATGTCTATGGTCGAACTTGAAATGGCTATGAAACAAATTTCGTGATCCTTCCTGTTCAGTGTAACCGTCACGATCACGACTAAAGGGAAACTTTACACGGCAAATAGTTCACCAAGGTGCTGCGGGCCTATATCACGGATGTTGTAGGTAAGTGATGTAGCCAATTTTTTTTTTTCTTTCGAAAATTAAATAAATTTCCGAAATAGTAAAAATTCCTACATACGCGGAACGGCCGGCGAGTTGTCGCTCGTCAAGCGAGTACAATTAAGAACACCCCATATTGTTTTAGTTCACCGGTTGTTCACCTATCACGAACTAGTGATGTGCAGTGTCACTGTTATAAATTGTATCGATAGTAAAATAAAAGGGGGAAAGGGTTTGGTTACAAAGCACTGTAACGTCTTTGTGGGAGCCAGCTGTTATTATTAAAATACTCTAAACACCTAGGTCATACCTCTTAAGAACAAGACAAAATAAGTATTTTAGACGAAATGTAATCCATATAAAGAAAAGAAATTGTAATTAAGATAAGAATGAAAATGTACCTGTACCAGACATATTTAGAAATACAACTGAACCTGTACCAGGTGTTATTGTGAATTCGAACGATTATGTAAATACAAATCCTTCAGACGCACCCAATGTTACTATTTTCAACGTTTGGGAGTAAAATGGTTAAAATATTTAATTTTAAAAAGTCTGAGCCCAATGTCTCTCGGTCGACGAATAATTCCACGAGCACGAGGGAAGCACTAGTATTATGCCCAGCTGCCACAGGAACCTAGTGTAATAGGTTGGCTTCATGTTACTATTTGCACTAGAATTACACCAAGTTTGACTTTTACTTAGTTTTTAAGAGTAAATACTTAGTAAAAGTTTTACTTTACTTTTACAAAGTTCGCTTGTATGTGTTACCGTTATTAAGATTCTTACGATAGAGCAAAAAATGATTAGAAAAAAAAACGCATTTGTTGTACGTTCTTTATTTTTTATTGTTTGTTAGGACATCCGCCGCAAACACATTTTTTATGAAAATATCAACAGGCTACCTTTTACGATTCAAAAGGTACAGCCCTTCAAAGGTAGGACAGACGGCGTAGGCTTAGTAATAGGGTCCCTTATGGAAGCCTAAATGTGAACAGGAAATAAATCGAAAAAAAAATTAGTTCCTCCTGTAATCGCCTGTCTATTTTCAACCAACTACGAGCATACGAGGAAGCGAGACAGCAGACGAGGGAGCGAGAAGGACGTGCCGTCAGCGCAGCGGCATCGACGACGACGCCATCTATCAAGTGCGAATTGAGTAGCGGAGTACTACCATGTGGTATGAATATATTTTGTAATAATTGACATGACTTGATACGATATGTATCAACAATTTCTGACAAAGGCTCTATACACCTGATTTTATTTATACTTTTACTTTTGATTTTATGTGGTCAGAATTATCAAGCTTAAATTATAGTTATTCTAGCTCTCAAACTGTATCTCAACACTGTAAGCGGTGTCTATTGTGTAGTTATTCACAATGTATTGTAATCGAAGACGTTAAAAAAATTACCCTGCGAAGTTTCTTGCCGGCTCTTCTTTGTGGGTGTAATCGAACCGGATTGTAAAAACTAAACAGGACAAATTCAAGCGTAGTGTACTACCATACGAATGATGAATAAAGAATAAAGAATAAAGAGTATGAGCGGTCAAGAAAGGAAGCTATTTTGTATTTTCTCTCGCTATAAATACTGTAATGAAAAGTTGTAAAAGGTGTGTAATGGACGATTTGATGATTATATCTGAAACGGACTATCTGTGAGTTTTGTTTGGAAAGTGAAGTGTCGATAACACTCCATTGGGAATTCTTAAAATAAAATACAATTAATTAAAACTAAAATTTAAAAAACTTTTAGACATTTTATCGACACTACATTTTCCGCGCATCACTTACCGCCACACATTTCCAAGGGCGCTCGTTCGTGGCCGCCGAAAAAACGCGCCGCCGCGCGCCGCCGCCGGCGGGGCGGTGCACTGTGGGCTGAGAATCGGCCTCCATAGTATTTCAACTTTTTTTTACAAACTTCAAGGTATCAAAAAACCTTGTGACCCTTATAACTTCTACATCTGCACTTATCTGCACACGGTTTTTATGCATTGAGCACGATACCTCTAGCTATCTCAAGCGTTTTGTAAAAATCGCAATAATGTGTTTCGTTCAATAAAAAAAAAATACATATTAAAAAAAATTCATTACTTGTACTATAGGAACTTTTCAAATTTTTTGCATTCTTTTTTGAGACCCTATAAACTGGTTTCAAAAGTTTTTCGATACCTTGAAGTTTGTAAATAAAAAGTTGAAATACTATGGAGCCCGATTCTAAGCCCACAGTGCGACGTCAAACGAACGACGAGATGCGACGACGGGCGCTTCCAACATATCGTTTATTTTGGTAGATCAATTAAAAATAATTGATTTTACAGAATCGACAAGCTTCTGTACGGAAGCATAACAGTATTATTCTTTTCAGGGTTCCGTACCTCAAAATAGGAAAAAAATGGAACCCTTATAGGACCACTCTGGTGTCTGTCTGTCTGTCTGTCCGTCTGTCACTGCTTATTTCTTCGAACTACTGGAAGAAAAAAGTATTTGATAAAGAAAAAAAAATATTGGTACATAATATAAATAAGGTGTTTCGTTAGTCATGTCAAAAATTTCGGGAGGTTCACATACAACTCAAATAAACACTTTACGTAAAAAAAAAACATATGTCTATAGGAGCATTTTTTTTCCTAACAAAAAAAATAAAATCAAATAAGTAGCTGTAAAAACCAATCATAGTGACCTTGTGGCTTACTTACAAAAAACAGCTGTTCTGCGTTTGAACATGTACCTTGACATACTGAATACTGCCAAGAGAAGGTTTAGGGATGACGTCATAGCTGTCATAACTTCAATATCAACTTCTTCCGATATTATCGCCCACTGATCATTGTACCTATTATAATAAAACATTTTTCTATTTTTTCTCTGTGTATGTGATAAGTATGTTATTTTCTTTTCTTTTTATCTATCACCTACTCTCTTACCTGTGTGTGTGGTTGCTGCTCCTCATTATAATCGTAATTTGCTGTTTCGTATGCTGTGTACTTGCCTTTGCCTTTTTCTCTCATGATTTCTTTTCTTTAGGTAGGTTTATTGTTACTAGTTTTTAAATAAGTAAAATTGTAACGTCCCTCTATAATCTTCTTTGTGAAAAACGCTGCTGGGCATGTATTTATTCTTTGTTATTATGTTTGCTATTGTTTTTTATTTTATGTACGTGTCTGTTTGTTTTTCCAAAATAAATAAAATAAAAAAAAAATAAAAACATAGTACGGTCATTGACCCCGTACAATGCAAGTTACCTACTGTTACACACAGGTTAATGTTTAGGTAGCAAACATGTTTTGTTAAATTTCTCGAAAAGTAATGCTAAAAACATTTAATTTTTTTTTTGCGTAATGTGTTTATTTGACTGTGTATGTAACCCTCCCGAAATTTTTGACATGACTAACGAAACACCTTATATACATATAGAGTTTGATGACCCAATCACAGTACAGCGGTCGTACCTACAGCGTAAATGAACGGATTTCGATTTTGGGGGGCAATTTTGGGGGACAAATTGAAAAAACAAAAATTGTTTTTCCAAATGCATCATGTTACATATCAATGAAAAGGACTCGTTATAAGGAATATAAAAATAATATTTTTATTTATAATTTTAAAAGACATACTTAGTTTTTTTTTTATGGAAACTGACACGGTTGGCTACATCACCTACAACGTCCGTGATGCCAGCCCATAACACCGGGTGAACTAGGTGCCATGTCAGTGCTTCCCCCTTTGATCGTGCCGGCTGCACTGAACTGGTCGGAAAACACAAACTATTTACATAGCCGTTTCAACCGACGTTTCATTCAGTGCGGTGGTGCCAACCCGGGCGGGTTAAACCCTACCACCAAGTAAGAAAAGGAGGGAAGGGACCTACAGTTTTACGAGGAATCCGAACCACGGTCAGCCTCCAACGGTCAGCGGTCAGTTGAAAACTAAAAAAAAAAATTTACACAAAAATTCAGCCTTCGCCTATCCCCACTATCTCCGAAAGTACTGCGTCTAAAATTTCAAACAACAATTTTAAATATAAGGCCACTCTTATAGTTTACAGGAAAACCTAAACGAAAATCCTAAGTCTTTTAAAGTTGTTATGGAAACCGGAATGGTACGGAACCCTCTCACGCGGGTTCGACTCGCTTGGCCGATTTTTTTGGCCGCATTGGTTAGGTTGAAATTAGGAAAATAAGAAAAAAATATTTTCACCACGGAATAAGGAGGAACTTGAGGGGCCATGGACCGGGGCGGTACAAATGTATATAAGTTTTTTTTAATGTAAACCAACATGGGTGGCTGTGTCGAGAGACCAATGGTACAGTCGACAGAGCCAAAAACCCCTCTCCTCGCGAAACCACACTCAGTGAGGCGCCATGCCAGCAGATTAGCGGACTGTTGCTAGGCTGTCTAGCCCGTTGATACAACGTTTGAAGACACCCAGGTTAAATGATTCGGGAAACACACTCGCCGGGAGACAGTTCCACATCCTAGCGGTGCGACAAAGAAACGATTTTGAGAACCGATGGGTTCTCAAAAGCCCAATGTCAACAACAAAAGGGTGCTCAGTTTCTCCAGGGTGCGACGTGCGCTGCGAAGATAGGTTGGTTGACAAGGAATAAGGGAAGCAAGTTCCTCCGAGCAGCGTCCATGATAGTACCTGTAGAACAGACTGAGTGACCCTACAAATCGTCTGTGACTGAAATACTCCAGGTCATCAGTCAGTTTCGGGTCTCCCACCAGACGGACGGCTCGGCGCTGTATTGAATCCAAGGACGCCAACAGATACCGATAAATAGTACCGCGTACTGAAACCACGACGACACATTTTAGTCTTCAACCTTCCGTTTAATGAGCACTGAATAAGAAGGTTGGTAGAAGCCGCGCCTATGAAAATAGTTCATGTTTTCCGTCCAGTTCATTTTAGCCGGCACCACCGAAGGGGAAGTAATGATATGGCACTTACACTGACATCACTGGTGGGTGATGTAGCCAACACAACCAAAAAGAAATGTTAAAACTGTTTTATCGTTTTCATTTTAAATTGACCTACTTTAGCTAATATGAATGAGCACTACACTTTTCAGCCAACTATTTCAGTGACCTAGTGACAGCTCTCTGGGAAACTGCCAAAATTGTTTTGCTTGTGTGTACAAATTCCTACTGGTGTTTCCCCGAATTTCTGAATGTTTTAAAGACACGTGAAATCTGTTGATAATGATCATCAATACTAATAATAAATCTGTGTAAGGGATGGTCATGGAGTGAGTTACTTTGTTTTATGAGATATTGCGTTTGTATTCGTATGTTACTAAAACTACATTGACGATTTTTATTAACTCGTATCTTACTCGTATGTTACTAAAACTACATTGAGGATTTTTATTATACCTCTTAAATCTGAAATCTCTTAAATCTTAACTCTGAAATCTATTATCTGAATTCGATGAAACTTAGTAGGTCCAAGCACATTTAACTATACGTGACACAGGATTACAGGATAGGCTAAATAAAATTCAGTTCCGGTTACGCTAAGATGTGGCTCCCATACAAACCAAATAATTTTACCGAATGATTTAATTTTTATTTATTTTGAACCTTGAACAATTATTGTTCAAGGTTCAAAATAAATAAAATTGGATTAGGCGGTGTCGCGACGTTTCAAAATTCAACACTGATACAAAGATCACCTCACCTCCAAAATCTATCTTATGTAATTTTTCTTTGAAAATACATTAAATTGATAGAATTTTTTCTGATTTAGGTGACTGTAAATTTTGTTAATTAAAAATTAATTATTGAAAATTTTAGAAAACTGTTTTTCTTTCAATTGCATGACAATGTCTATAAAACATTACTAGAGTGGAAACACGTATTTTCAAAATCTTACGTGAGATATGGGAGGGGGGCTTGTGAGATAAGTTCGAAGGGGTTCGAAAATTCGCCAAAAACGTCTCACGTAATTTATGGACGCCCCCTAACAAAAACATTTAGCAATCTAATCAGTAATCACCAGGCACTTAATTAATTAACACGAAGAACAAAGCCCACTTGTAATAGAACCATTAAAACATCCTCTTACATACAACTTTTTCGCATTCAGGCCCGCTAGTTGCCTTAAGGGTTTCACATAGTACTTGTCAAGCGAATTATTGCGACAAGGTTCTATTTGTGATTCTTTATTCACTGACTCACAGTACAGTTCACACCGAAGCCATTAAGAATGCTAATTAGTTGGCACCCATGCAAATAAGTTGATTATCTAGAAGTGGCATCATCTACTTGTCGAACAGGTGCGCTTATGTTCACGAAAGGGGTCGAACGATCACACCGGCGAGCTACCAAGGCTGGCTATTATTGATCCGTAGGGTCACCCTAGCTAAACGCACTTACCTCAACCGGATCGAGTATGTGCTCCAAAAGGGTTATAGTTCGTAAAATATAGCTTGATACGCGTGACAGATGTCAGAGTGACATTTCTTTGTATGCGTGACAGATGTCAGAGTGACATTTCAACAAAGTGTGACGTTGTATTGCGTGCATTTTACTGTAAAAAAATACGGAACTTCATGCGAGGTGTTCTCGATGACATCTGTTCGGACTAGTTTATTTGCAAGTAAACAGATGGCGCTACTAGTGCTACCGAACTGCACTCTCACTGTTTTTTATATTTGTGTGTAAATACTCCTTACTGAAATTGTTTATCTTCTTGTTCGATTTAAAAAATATTGTTCCCACGTAGTCTCCACGTCGTTTTTTTTCTCGCTCTCCCATTAAAATCAAACGCCACACGCGAAGCAGTTCGAACCTATAACAACCCGCTGTGTTCCGCCCCTATCGAGCCGGCTCTCCGTGTTTCCATTCCTTGTTAATTGCAAAAGAAAGAGCTGCTAGGCGCGAGTTTATGTGTGCGTTGGCTGAGAGCAAAGGAAGAACAGGTGAGTCCGATCTACTTGCTTGTCCTGAAAACTCACTCTGCATTCACGATATCTGGCAGTCTTCCAGATCAACCTATGGTATTAAACATGGTCCTTCAGAGCCTAGGATGATTATCAAGACCTAGGAATTCACCTTAGTTCATTTGGAAGATTGTTAGATTCGTGAATTATTCAGCAAAAAATATTTTTTTTTCTACCCACATTTTTTATTATTGAAAATTTGTTCTCGTTTGTTTTATTATCTCATGAAATCACACTTTCGTAAATTATTTTGAATTCTCGACATTTAAAATACCCCACACACATAGTACTCTCTACTCATACTCAATTTATTTATAATTTCCGAATCCCTATTTGTTTATTTCATTGTACCAGTTATATATAAATATTGAATATTTTGTTTTGCCAGTTTCAATAATTATTGAATGCCAATATGCCGCCGTTACCTAGTGAAACAGCAGCAAGTTACAATAAATTTCGTAGAATATGTAAACTGGTGAGCCATCTAAACTCACTAACCTCTTATACTGTATCTCGTTCTTTAGAAGTAAGACACGAGATTTCTAGATTTGAGAGAACTGAGGATTTGTTCTTCCAGTTGTGTACAAACTTGAGTAGCAGTTCGTCTGATACGCCTCCAGAGTTGGTCGAAGTGGAAAAATGGTTCGATACCTACCGCTCCAATATATTTTCACTGAAAGAAAAAATGGGTTCAGATGCGAATTTAAATATTAAAACTGATGAAACAACCACTGAGAAAATTAATATTAAGTTGCCTTCCATTGCATTACCCCACTTTTCTGGTGAAGATGTGACCGCCTGGGTCGGCTACGAGTCGATATTCAAATCACTCGTGATCGACAACAAAACCCTTTGCGATGTGAAAAGACTTCACTATTTGCGCTCGTCCCTAAGCGGAGAAGCGCTTCAAATGATACAACACTTGCCCCTCACCGCTAACAATTTTGAAGTCGCTTGGTCAGAGCTGAAGTTACGCTATGCGAACATGAGACATATAGCAACAACACATTACAGACGCATAGCGAACTCTTCGATTGAAAACGCGACCCCGCAGAGTCTTTCAACATTTATCTCATCGATATCTGACAGTGTCAACGCTCTAAAGGCACTGAATTTCCCCACAAAGGAGTGGTCATTCCTCCTCCTCAATATAATCCTCGATAAACTGGACATTCAAACTCGTCGTCAATTTGAATTATTAAATCAGAGTGACATACCCACTTACAGCGAACTTATTGAATTTTTGCGTAAACGTGCTCAAGCCCTCGAGACAGCGGCACCTCCCGCACGCCCGGCTGCACACCCCGTGCGCCAGGCCGCTTCTACCCCCTCGAACTATCAATCCGGCGCCGCTCGCAAGACACCTCAGTCCTGGAGCGCACGGAACTCACACTCGCTCGGTGCCGTCACCATGCTGAACACTCAGCCGACTCGTGCCTGCCCGGCATGTAGTCAAGCTCATTCTCTGTCAAAGTGCCCAGCTTTTTTAGAGATGAGTCCAAATGAAAGGTACGACAAGGCCAAGCAGCTTCGTGTGTGCTTCAACTGCCTCGCCACCCAACACAGTATTAAAAATTGCACCTCTACTTATTCGTGTAGATCGTGCAACTCGAGAATGCACCACAGCTTGCTCCACTTTGAAAAGGTCGAAAATAATCGTTCTCCCCCAACTGTTGTCCCAAGCACTCCTTCCAGCGCTAGCGCTGCCCCAAAGGAATCTCCATCGATTAGCTCGCTTTCTACCCAGGTCAGGAGGACTGTCTTAACTTCCCCACATGTGCTTTTGGCTACTGTCCTCCTACGTGTACGTGACGGTCAAGGTCACTATCACGACGCAAGGGCACTGCTGGATACTGGCAGCCAGTGCTCGTTCGTAGTAAATGATTTTGCTGACAAATTAAAATTGAAACGTCGACCTGGCTTCACTTCCATCCACGGTCTCTCGAACTTGTCTCTCCAGGTGGACGGAGGCGCCGTGGACATAGCCATCTCGCCCCGTTCCGGCCATCCCGTGCTGAAGATATCGGCTATGTGCATACAAAAAATCACCAGTGAATTGCCCCATACTCCTCTCCCAGTTTCTCTATGGAACCACATAATTGGACTTCCGCTAGCTGATCCCAGCTTTGGAATACCCGCACCGATTTCGATTCTTTTAGGATCAGACATCTTACAACAAATCCTACTGGGTGGCGTCAAAACCGGCCCTCCCAGTACGCCCATGGGGCTCGAAACCATATTTGGATGGGCCTTGATGGGCCCTACTTTCGATACTACCGTGCCTGCACAGACACATGACGTTCACTCCTTTCACGTGTCCCTCGACAGTATAGTCCAGCAGTTCTGGAAGGTCGAGGAGCCGCCAGAGAAAAATTTGCCCCATCCCAACGATGTAAAGTGTGAAAAATATTTCACAGAGCATACTGTACGTGACAGCACTGGAAGGTATTCAGTCGCTTTGCCTTTTAAAAATAGTCCCCCAAATTTAGGTAACTCTCGCGAAGTTGCTCTCAAACGTTTTCATTCACTCGAACGCAAATTTAAAGCGAACACAGTCTATAAGCAAGATTATGTAGAGTTTATGGAAAATTACTTGAAAAATGGCTACATGTCTCTCTGTGCAGACACCTCACTCTCTTCATACTATCTGCCTCACCATGCTGTTTTGAAAGACAGCACAACCACAAAACATCGTGTCGTCTTCGACGCCTCATGCCGAAGCGACAATGGAAATTCTCTGAACGATTGCCTACTCTCTGGCCCCAAATTACAAAAAAATATTGTGGATGTCATAGCTCTCTTTCGTTTGAATGAAATCGCTCTCATTGCCGACATACGGCAAATGTTTTTACAGATTAATATTCAGGAAAGCCACCAAAAATACCAAAAAATTCTCTGGCGTGCTAATGAAAATGAGCCCATTGGTGACTACACTCTGACCACTGTCACATTCGGTGTGACTAGCTCCCCATATCTAGCCATTCGTACACTGATTCAGCTGGCTATTGATGAAAAGGACAAGTATCCTCTGGCCGCTCCCGTTTTACTCGACTCAACCTACATCGATGATGTCCTCGCTGGTTCGGACTCCGTCGGTAATGCTCGTAAGCTCGTTGTCGATTTAAACTCATTGCTAAACGCTGGCGGATTCGAACTCAGAAAATGGGCCAGTAATCGTCCTGAATGTCTTGATGGTGTACCGAGTGAAAATAAACAACCCACAAATTTTTTATTCAATGGTGATGATCACACGTATTTAAAGGTTCTCGGAGTCCAGTGGGACCCAGCCTCGGATAGTTTCTCATATAAAACTCACTACACAAATCTAGTTCCCACAAAACGTGGCATTCTCTCAGACATTGCACGTATTTATGACCCTATGGGTTGGATAACGCCCCTCGTGTTCCTCTCCAAGATTATTATACAGAAATTGTGGTCATTGAAGATTGGATGGGATGACCCCATTCCACATGACTTACTGAACCAGTGGAACTCTATAAAGAATGAACTCAATCTGCTCACCCGTATCTCTATACCTCGACATTTTTCTTCAACAGAAGAGGCTGTGCGAGAGCTTCACGGCTTCTCAGATAGTTCCCTCTCTGGCTTTGCAGCAGTCGTCTATCTGCGTGTTATTAAAAATGGCACCATCTCTACCCACTTGTTGATGGCAAAGTCCAAGGTAGCCCCGCTTAAACCCATCTCACTTCCTCGACTCGAGTTATGTGCAGCTGTAATGCTCTCTCAGCTTATGTCATACACAATCAAATTGTACACTACAAAAATAAAAATTGATAAAATCCAGTGCTGGTCTGACTCTACTATAACTTTGCATTGGATTCGCTCTCATCCTAGTCGCTGGAAAATGTATGTAAGCAATAGAGTCAGCCTGATCCACGACAACACTTCTCCAGACGTCTGGCGGCACGTTCGCTCAGAGGAAAATCCGAGTGATTGCGCAAGCCGTGGTCTAACACCCTCACAACTCGTTGCTTATTCACCATGGTGGAACGGCCCAACATTTTTGTATCAGCCCAATGGTGAGTGGAATTTTGCCGAACCACCCCTGCCCCTCGATCCTGACGACAAAATTCTAGAGACGAAGTCGACCCCTCAACCACAGACACTTTTATTAACTGAAGGTGAGCCCAATTTGTTAGACAGAGTGTCGTCTCTGAATAAACTCAAACGCGTCACAGCATATTGTTTACGTTTCGGTTCTCCCAAATATCGAGCCATAATGAAAGGTTCCCCCGCTCTCACAGTTGTTGAATTAGACAATGCTTTGGCCATCTGGATAAAATTAACTCAAGCTCAGTACTTCGCAAACGATATCTACCTCGTACAGGCAAACAAACAACCGTCTAATTCTCTTCGAAAGCTGTCTCCTTTCAATGATGAATTTAATATTTTAAGAGTCGGTGGACGTCTTCAAGCGTCTCAACTCAGTTCAGAGCAGCGTCACCCAGTGCTCTTGCCGAGTAACAGTCGATTGACATATCTACTTGTCAAACATTTCCATGTCAATTTTGGTCACCCCGGACCGAACGCCTTATTGTCACTTTTGCAACGAAAGTTTTGGGTTCTTTCTGGTCGGCGAGTCGTTCGCACTATTGTTTTCCGATGCTCCAATTGTTACAGACTCCGTCCTCGTTTGCACACTCCAATCATGGGCCAGCTCCCAGAGGCCCGTGTGCAGCAGATCAAACCTTTCGCGAAGACCGGACTTGATTTTGCAGGTCCCCTATATGTTAAGACGTCAAATTTAAAAAGGGCCCCAAAATCAAAATGCTATATCTCCGTCTTCGTCTGTATGAGCACCAAGGCATGCCATCTGGAGTTGGTCAGTGAGCTGACTACTCACGCATTTCTTGCCGCTCTACAGCGTTTCGTATCGCGTCGTGGTCGATGTTCAGATTTGTACAGCGACCACGGAACCAACTTTGTTGGAGCTGATAGAGAACTCCGTCAAATTATCAAATCTCAAAATAGAGACCCTGCAATAGCCGATTATTGTAGCTCTCAAAATATCTCATTTCACTTCATTCCTCCACATGCACCCCACTTCGGGGGCTTATGGGAAGCGCTCGTCAAGTCGGTAAAAACTCATTTATCACGTGTCATAGGACAACAGATCCTCACATTCGAAGAATTATACACAGTTCTCACCAAGGTTGAGGCATGTCTAAATTCACGGCCAATCACGGCAATGAGTTCAGACCCAAGAGAATTATCTGCTCTCACCCCCGGACACTTTTTGACTATGGAACCGTTGGCTGCAGTTCCAGAGTCAAATTTTAAAGAACTGAAGATTGGAACTCTAAAGAGATGGCAACTAGTCCAGAATCTGCATCAGTCATTCTGGGCTAGGTGGCACAAAGAGTACTTGAGTTCTTTGCAATCTCGACCCAAGTGGCATAAAGCTTCCGACAACCTTTCGGAAGGCATGCTCGTCGTTCTCAAGGAGGATAACTTACCTCCACTGTCCTGGCCGCTTGGTCGTATTGTCTCTACAATTGCTGGACCTGACAATATTGTCAGAGTCGTCGAAGTGCGCACCTCTACTGGTGTGTACAAGCGACCTGTAGTTAAGGTCGCCCCATTGCCCTACGCTAATTAATATTTACACTTGTTATATTTGTGTATATTCTATTTGTAATTTATGCATACATGTATACTAATATTATTTTGTTTGTATTTGTCCCCTGTATTCACAACTCAAATTTGTTTATTTTTTGCTGAATACGTGGATTCAGGGCCGGCAGGATGTTCGGACTAGTTTATTTGCAAGTAAACAGATGGCGCTACTAGTGCTACCGAACTGCACTCTCACTGTTTTTTATATTTGTGTGTAAATACTCCTTACTGAAATTATTTAGCTTCTTGTTCGATTTAAAAAATATTGTTCCCACGTAGTCTCCACGTCGTTTTTTTTCTCGCTCTCCCATTAAAATCAAACGCCACACGCGAAGCAGTTCGAACCTATAACAACCCGCTGTGTTCCGCCCCTATCGAGCCGGCTCTCCGTGTTTCCATTCCTTGTTAATTGCAAAAGAAAGAGCTGCTAGGCGCGAGTTTATGTGTGCGTTGGCTGAGAGCAAAGGAAGAACAGGTGAGTCCGATCTACTTGCTTGTCCTGAAAACTCACTCTGCATTCACGACATCTGGCAGTCTTCCAGATCAACCTATGGTATTAAACAACATCTGTCACGCGTATCAAGCTATATTTTACGAACTATAAGTGCGTAGTACCCTTAATCGACGAGCATGTATGAAGAATAACAATAATAAAATATTCTTTATCGTACATACATACATACATACCACACGCTGTATCCCGACCATCGGAATAAGCAGAATAGTCGGTGTTGTGCTGCAAGTACTCATGTAAATTACAGCACAACACCGACCACCACGTGTAACAAAGTATTAGGACAAGATAACTATCAAGCAGCAAGTAAGCGGCGGGTGGCCGAGTGGTTTGGGCATCGGCTTCTCATGCGAGAGGTCCGTGGTTCGAATCCGGTTGGCGTGTACCAACCAATGAGTTTTTTCTAACGAAAAAATTTACGTGCATACCTACACCTGCTGCTTCACCGTTCGGAACCGGTGTAAAACTGCAGGTACCTTCCCTTGCCCCTTACTAGGTGGTAGGCTCAAATTGTAGCCGACTGGGTTGGTACCACAGTACTGGATGTAAGATGGCCGCATAGCAGCCTCGGTTGTGTTCTCCTCTAGTCAAGTATAGCCAGCATTCCAGGGAAGTCTCCGGTATGGCACCTACCTTCTCGGAGGTGACATTGGCTGGTCGGAGCATGCGCTTTGGCCCCTCCGACTCGGCCACCCATACCGGATTACATTAAAAAAAAGTAAGGCACGAAGACCTACCTGCTGCATGACTCGGGGGAAGGACCGTGCCAAGGTGGTGGCTAGCCTATCGCCCTTATGCACGGCATCTTGTCCCTATACCTTAGTCGCCTTTTAGAACATGCACGGGGAGAGATGCAGTGGGACTATTCTTATTAAGTACCGACCCCACACAGTATATTCTATGTAGTACTTACATGTGTATCTTCTGTCTTCTGCAAAGGAACTGCATTCAGTCCAACTGTTGGTAACAGGTTAAAATCCATGTAATGTACGGAAATCCCGTTTCTAGCTGTTTATTTTCATGTTGGCACCCCGCTTGGAAACTTTAGATATGCTTATATGCGAATGAGATACGCGGATATGCAGATTTATACAAGGCAGTCCCGTTAAGAATGTATGTTTTTTATTTAGGTATGGTGGCATTTGATGGCATATCTTTGTCTGCCAGTGCCACTAAACTCAACAGTTGGCTTTAACCACAGAGAGTATAAGGATAAATTTGATTAAATATTGAAAAAGTGACATTTTCCTTCCCGCGTGGGGCCGGTACTTAAAAAGAATAGCCCCATTGCATCTCTCCCCGTGCATGTCGTAAAAGGCGACTAAGGGATAAGGACAAGATATCGTGCTAAAGGGCGACGGGCTCGCCACCTCTCACCTTGGCACGGTACTTCCACCGAGTCATGCAGCAGGTGGGTCTTCGTGCCTTACTTGCTGCTTGATCGATTTAATCTTGTTCGAATACTTTGCGAAACGTGGCAGTCGGTGTTGTGCTGTAATTTACTAGAGTACTTGCAGCACAACACCGATTACTCTGCTTACCCCGATTGTCGGGATTCAGCGTGTGTGATATGTATGTATGTATGTATGACATTTTCCTTTTCCGTTATATAATTTAATCCGATCTTGGTCATGTGAATTGATTGAGAAAATTATTATCTGCCACATAGGTAACCTAAACCGGCATGGCACCTTTTTTTTTATTGTAAGCTCGACATATGGCTCCGAGGCACCCATGAGGTGTCTAACGGCGCCCATGGACATTCGGTCGTATTCGGGGGTTGCGAATGCATGCCGGCCTGACAGGTACCCATTCACGGCCCTCTTGAAGGACCCGAGACTGTACTTGGGGGGTAATATATGAGCAGGGAGAGCGTTCCAGAGTTTACCGGTTCTGTAAAGGAAAGATGTGCAGAATCGATTGGTACGCATGCGCGGTAAGTCCAGCACCTAATCCCGACAGGACACTGTACGTGTAAGACTGACCGGTAGGACTGACATTGTGACTTTGTGAGTCTTACTTATTATTTGATACGTTAATGCACAATTTATTTTTAACCCCGGACGCAAAATTATGTGTGTATGTCTATGGCATCGTAGCTCCCAAACGGATGGACCAATTTGAATGCGGTTTTTTTAAACGTTGAAATAAAAATTAAGTGACATATTTTTCAAATCCCCAACCCTTAAAAAGTAAAAATTAATTTTTGTTTACTTACTTAAAGGAGTTGGGGACCGCTAAGAAAATAAAAATGTAAAAACTCAGAGCTGCCGAATCCTAAAAGTAAACGGAAACTATTTTTGACTTTTTAAGGGTCGGGGGTTTTTTATTTTGTAATTTAAATTTTTGCATTTGAGAAAAAAAAAATAGGCAAGAAAGCAATCAATTTGGGTTTGAACGCAAGACGTGTTGTACACTAAATGAACAGAATAAAATGCAACTTTATTCTTTTTCTAAAAGGATATTAACTTACCCGCGTCCAGTTAAGCTCCGTTAAATCATTAAATTACGCTTAAAATAAAAGTTCTAAGGAGCGTCCGACAGGGATCTATTCTTGGCATCGAACACAATCTATCGAACGCACGAACGAGGTTGGGATAGGATCTTCTTCCGGTGCATTAAACATCAACAATTCTATTTTTGATCATAAAGAGAGATCCTAAGAACCAGAGAACCAAGAGTTTGGCTTGAATAAATCAGAAATCACTTTTAGTTTTATTAATTGAGTGAATGAACGCAAACCTGAAGAACGTTACTGCCGAATTGTTTATCCATACCTGTAACAAAGAAAATACGTCTTTATAAGCATTGAAGAATTAAAAATACAAAGTAGGTTTACAATTAATTTAAAGACATCACCAACAAAACTAACTAAGAACTAATAGAACAACGATCGGCGGCCGCACTCCGCAAGCCGGGCGATTGACCTGAAAACTGAAGAAAGAATGATAGTATTTTGCACAAGACTGACTGGTTGAAATCACATTCAACCACAAATCTAATTTCCATGTAATTTCCGGAATAAATGACCTATATCACAAAACTAACTAAAAGCTAATAAACATTATTTATTTAATAACAAAAATATCCCTCATTTCTCCAGAAAATTAATAAAAAGTTAATTTTAAATTATTTAAAAGTAACCGAAAGAAGTAAACCGAAATGATTTGATTTATTTTTTATTTTTTGATGTGATGAAGCTCGTTAAGCTTTATTGAGCCATCAACTCATCACATCAGATATTCAAAAAATAAAAAGACAGAAACGTAGATTCGAATGTCAGTATTACAACGAAAAAAGAATTGTAAAAATCGGACAAGGTTTAGGGGTGTAAAAGACATAAACCCCGAAAGAGTACTTTGTAGGGAGAAAGTCAACTTCCGTCTCATCTAAGTAAAAAATAATTTTCGTTTAGTTAAGTACTTAAAGGCGTCGGGGGACCACTAAGTAAATAACCGCGCAGCTATGAGTTTATATATCTGGGGACACGGCGGCAGTGCCCCCGCCAAGTCGAGCAAACACGGCCATACTATAGTTTTCTCGATTTTACGAGATTTAGATTTAGACGAGAGCCGCATTGATGTATGGTCCCTAGGCATGTATAGGCTCAGCCACGAGTCAGTGGCTCAGCGGTCAGTGTATCAAAGCGATCTAAAAATATCGTTTAAGCCCGAAAATACATAAAGATATCAGCTGAAAAACAACTGAATCTATGACTCACATAGTCAACTCAAAATACTTCAGTGACAGCATAAGCCACTGTTACACAGTTTTATTTGTAAACACAGACGTTTTCATCTGAAATGCGTAATACTAATAACTAATAAAACTGTTAAGTGACGAGTTTTCGGCTGCACATACATTTTACGAACGTCTAAAACTGATTGTTTTTAGGGTCCCGTATCCGGTACGGGACCCTATTACTAATCCTACGCTGTCTGTCTGTCTGTCTGTCTGTCTGTCCGAGGGCTGTATCCATTGAACCGTAATAGTTAGCCCGTTGAAATTTTCATTTTCACAGAATATGTGTTATTATGGCCGATATAACAACAAATAATAAAAATAAGAAAAAGTAAAAAATTCACGGGGTTCCCATAGAAGAAACTAAAAAGTGTATGCGCGCACGCCATCCACCGAATAGATTATGAAGCATTTTAACTAATCATGGCATTTAACTAATATGAAGCATTTCATAACACGTCGCCATCTAGATGGCGTGAGTGGCGCCAGCCATGACATGGTGATACGGAACCCTCGGTGCGCGAGTTCGACTCGCACTTAGCCGGTTTTTTTATGGCAACTGAGACAGTTGGCTACATTACCAACTACAACCGTGATGTCAGCCACGTCAGTGCTTCCCTTCGGTCGTGCCGGCTACACTGCACTGGACGGAAAACATGAACTGTTTACATAGCCGTTTCGACCCACCTTTCATTAAGTGCGGTCGTACCAACCCTTAGGGCTTAAACCCTAACACTTAGTAACGTAAGAAGGGAAGGGACCTACAGTTTTAGGTGGAATCTGAACCACGGTCGTGCGGTCACCCATCCAAGTACTGATCGCGCACATGTGTGCTTATTATCACGACCGACAATCGACCGACCGCACCACTGAGCTACCGAGGCTGACAATAACTGGTATCATTTAGGTGTGTCAAATTTTGTTAATTATAGAACTGGTGGGTGATCTCATAGAAATTTCACAACACATCGCAAGATGAATATTCAAGGGATTTAGAAATTACGTCACACGTTTTATGTATGAATGAGACGCTCTGATATTTTGCCAAACATCTGTTTCTCAAAGTTATGTACGGTTCAGTAGTGAATGTACGTTGTTTATTTTCATGTTTATAGTTTCCAGGGCATATTAATAATAATATTTTGAACAGCTGCGTATGTGATTGGTACCTACCGTGGTTTCTTGTTGCCATGGAAACTTCAGAATCTTATTATTTATTTATATCTCGGTGTTATGCTGCAAGAAGAGCTCTGATAAATTACAGCAAAACACCGACCACCAAGTATTTAGGACAAGATAATTCTCAAGCAGCAAGTAAGGCACGAAGACCCACCTGCTGCCAGACTCGGTGGAAGGACCGTGCCAAGGTGAGAGGTGGCTTTCCTGTCTCCTTTTAGCACGACATCTCGTCGCCTTTTACTATCTGCATGGGGAGAGATGCAGTGGTGCTATTCTTTTTAAGTGCCGGCCCCACACGGTACATATATTCGAAGATTTCTACGATACCATAACTCTTCCTCCTTGGCTTCGCAATAGTAGTGTAGACAGAAGCAAAGTTCGCTTCGTGAGATACAACCAGTTTAGGTAAATCTTACACCTACGCAGGTAATGATTGATTCACAAGATGACATAAGTGTCATCCAAAAACGGCCATTTGGCGAAACGATAAAGTAAGCAAAAGATTTATTTCTTAATCCGCTTGTAGACAAGACGATGACAACACGCGGAACATTCAAAATCATAGAACTGTTATCATCAGATATTACACAGGTACAAATCTCTTCGTACAGTCAGTCAGTCAGCGTGTAACATCACCTACAACATCCGTGATGTCAGCCCATAACACCGGGTGAACTAGGTGCCGTGTCAGTGCTCCCCTTCATTTCATGTCGGCTAAACTGAACTGGACGGAAAACACGAACTATAGCCGCTTTGACCGACGTTTCATTCAGTGCGGTGGTACCAACCCGGGCGGGTAGAACCCTACCACCTACTTAGTAAAGTACTGTTGCAATTTTCAGTACATATTATTTCCAGTCCCGAGTGGGACTTGAAATACCTTCCATAAGTGGAAGTTGGAATACGAAAGCATAATCTATAAACGGGCACAATTTACGTCAATCACTCTCGTAATCGCTACGTGATATGGTGCGTAACGAGGTAATCCGCCGACGCACCAAAGTAGTCGATATTGGACACCGGGTGGCTAAGCTCAAGTGGCAGTGGGCCGAAGAGACGATGACTCTTGGAGTAACCGTGTCCTACACTGGCGACCGTGGCCAGGAAAACGGAGTGTGGGAAGACCACCCGCCAGGTGGGACGACATCAAGTACGTCGGCGGAAAGCAGTGGTTCCGTATAGCTAAAGGCCGGGAGGACTGGAGGAAAATTGGAGAGGCGTACGTCTTTTTTTTTTTTTTATGGAAACTGACACGGTTGGCTACATCACCTACAACATCCGTGATGTCAGCCCATAACACCGGGTGAACTAGGTGCTATGTCAGTGCTTCCCTTCATTTCGCGCCGGCTACACTGAACTGGACGGAAAACACGAACTATTTACATAGCCATTTCGACCGACGTTCGCTCAGTGCGGTGGTACCAACCCGGCCGGGATAAACCCTACCACCCAGTGAGGTAAGAAGGGAAGGGACCTACAGTTTAACGTGGAATCCGAACCACGGTCAGCCTCCAACGGTCGGGCGGTCACCCATCCAATAACTGACCGCACCACTGAGCTGCCGAGGCTGATGATCCTTTAGTCGACTTTTACGACATGCGACGGGGAGAGATGCAGTGGGGCTATTATTTTTAAGTACCGACCCCACATGGTACAAATGTCTAGCGGTGGACACTTAATCGCTGACTGACTGACTCTCGTAACATCCGCGTTGATGGTCTATTTCGAACATAGTGTGCACACCATTTTATAACGCACATAACTTGCTTCCCGAATGGTTGGTTCTTTTGTGATTTTGAACTCTTTTGATAACATGCTAATCGATGTAGGTTTTAACTTTAACAGCTACGTTAAAAGTGAATTATGATGTTACTTAAATTTATATTTACACATTGACATATTAGGCGAATAAAATATTATGTATTGAGTTCAAGGTCGATTTTGTTATTGTTCCACCTTGGATTACAAGGTTAAAACATTTTGGAAATTTTTGGAGAAAATATATATCCCACCAAAAACATATAATATAATAATAAAAAGATGCCAAGTCTCGCACGCAGCCTTTCCACCGTAAAAAGTTGTAAGATCCCATGCAGATCCAAGTGTTTTCATATCATTGAAGCCCGAATTAAACAATGTTGCCATTATTATAATTTTTTTTTTATTGCTACCGATCTGGGTGGCTCTGTCCGAGGTCGCAACCTCAGGTGCAGCCAATTTCACCCCCGAGGTGGTGCCAGTCCGGCTTGGAGGTGGACTAATGTTGCTGGGGAAAGGCTATTAACCCGCGATTTGAAGATCTGTGGATTGTAGGAGTGGGGGAAGATATTTCCTGGGAGCCCGTTCCACACCTTTGCAGTGCGGCACAAGAACGATTTAGAGAATCGTGCAGTTCGAAGAACTCTTCTGTCGACTACAAACGGGTGTTCCGCGAGAGTATGGCGGGTTTGACGAAGGCGAACAGGAGGAGGAGGGATAAGGGAAGCAAGTTCGCAGAGCAGCGGCCATAGTAGTACCGATAAAACAGGCTCAATGACCCAACGTATATAATTATATTTTCTACTTAATAATAATCAATATTTAGTTACTCCTCTTATATTTAACATCTTCATTTCTATAAAAAAAAACACCTTGACTTGGCAATCGGACAACTTGGAGGCATAGGTAGGTTTGGTAAGTACTCTTGGTAACTAAAGTTTCAGGTGTTCATCTCTATCCACAACAAAGATACAGGGAGGCCAAAAGTAGCCTGAGTTGCTTCGAGAAAGAATGGTACGGCCGTGTTGCTCGACTTGGCGGGGGCACTCCCGTGCCCCCAGACCTACCTATTTATTTAAGTTTTCAACACAACACCAATTACTCTGCTCACCCCGATTGTCGTGATACAGCGTGTGGTATGTCTCAATTGAAGATCTACTTAGTATACATTTTTATACTAACATTTTTACTTTTTTTTATCGAAACTGACACGGTTGGCTAGATCAGCTACAACATCCGTGATGTCAGCCCATAACACCGGCTGAACTAGGTGCTATGTCAGTGCTTCCCTTCGGTCGTGTCGGCTACACTGAATCTGGACGGAAAACACGAACTACATAATTATTTACATAGCCGTTTCGACCGAAGTTTCCTTCAGTGCGGTGGTACCAACCCGGGCGGGTAGAACCCTACCACCTAGTAAGGTAAGAAGGGAAGGGACCACAGAGCATCAAATACCTACCGCGCGCGCCCCCTATACTAGAGACGCCCTAAGCGATAATATTTGAAACCCAAAAACTACACGCAGTGCTGCTAGCGCTTCGTATGTGTGTGTGTGTGTGTGCTAGTGTCGACACTACACACAAAGAGAAGCAAGTTAGGCACACGCACAAACAAATGCACACGCACAACACACATATGTAAGTCATAGGCCACGCCCACAGGCTTCAACGGCGTTGTAGAGAAATCGCGCTCAGGGCGCCTCTAGGAGGGGCGCGCGCATTTGATGCTCTGTGGAAGGGACCTACAGTTTTACGTGGAATCCGAACCACGGTCAGCCTACAACGGTCGAGCGGTCACACATCCAAGTACTCACCGCGCTCAGCGTTGCTTAACAACAGTCGACCGACCGCACCACTGAACTACCGAGGCTGAAAGAAGACTTGTGACTTCAAATCACATTAAATCCTTTAACCAAATTTATATGCACCTATATAATTAATTATGAATACCTATGCATGAAACATGATCCTATTCGTAATACTGTTAATAGAAGGGCGACGAATATTATTAACATAACAAAAAGATTTCACACCCATTAGTACAAACTGTATGAGTAATGTGACCCTTCTTGGTATGTTTGGATAGTTTTATTAATTGGTTTTACATACATACATACCACATGGTGTTTCCCGACAATCGTGGTTAACAGAGTAATCGGTGTTGTGCTGCAAGCACTCTTGTAATTTACAGCACAACACCGACCACCACTTTTAGCAAAGTAACTATTAACTATCAAGCAGCAAGTAAGGCACGAAGACCCTCTGCTGCATGACTCGGTGGAAGGACTATGCCAAGGTAAGAGGTGGCTAGTCTGTCGCCTTTTAGCGCGGCTGTCCTTCCTTATGTAACCTGGTTGGCTACATCATCACCTACAACATCCGTGATGTCAGCCCATAACAGCAGGTGAACTAGGTGCCATGTCAGTGCTTCCCTTCATTTGACCTGCGTCTAGGCTTGCGTATCTGCGGTAATTCTGGAATTTCAACTTAGCATAGATTTAAAATTTCACGCGAGCGAAGCCATGGCAAAAACTATAATCGCATAAACACTGGCGTAAATTTACAATTTTTACACCGTTTATTGCATATACATAAACGACATAAAAAATTCAGTACTTGCCCGAAGAGAATATCTATCGTCACCCCAATTTTGAAAGGTGCGAAAAATGAATTTGAATATGAATATGATATAAAACCCCCTAAATAGCTATCACATCGCACAATAGATTTAATAAGCCAGTCTGTAAATACGAAATTCGTGATCGGAAGTGGTTAGGAAGGGTGGAAGAAATAAAATAAAATAATTTAAAATCAGGAAGATGACGAAGCGCACTCATTGTATTTTTGTCTAGCCATTATTTATGATATTTTTTGGAAGATACTAACGTGGGAAAAGAACGTATTTGTGGGGATGATTTTAGTGAAATGTTTAATTTGAAAATATTGAAGTATTTTACCCTGATTGTCGGGATACAGCGTGTGTTATGTATGTATGTATGTATGAAGTATTTTAGTATTATTAAATTTAGTTTTATAGCAGTTGGCCATGGTGAACTATGTGCCTTGTCAGTGCTTCCGTTCACTTCCTTCCGTGTTAAGCACACCTGGGCGCGGTCAGTACATGGATGGGTGACCGCTCGACCGTTGGAGGTTGACCGTGGTTCGGATTCCACGTAAAACTGTAGGTTTCTTCCGTTCTCACCTTACTAGGTGGTAGGGTTTATACCGCCCGGGTTGATACCACCGCACTGCATGAAACGTCGGGCGAAACGGCTATGTAAATAGTTCGTGTTGTCCATCCAGTTCAGTGTAGCCGACATGAAATGAAGGGAAGCACTGACATGTCACCTAGTTCACCCGGTGTTATGGGCTGACATCACGGATGTAGTAGGTGATGTAGCCAACCGTGTGGCTTCCATAAAAAAAAGAAAAGAAAACCTCGCATAAGGGACGGGACCATGGCAGAGACCTACATTGGTTCTGAACGGTGAACCAGCGGATCTAGCTATGCACGTAGGTAATTGTTTCCATCAGAAAAAACTATATATGTGCATGTCCACCGGAATTGAACCTCGGACCTTGAGATCAAGAGTCCAAAGCCAAGACCGCGCCGACCACCCGGCGGCTTTGCGCAGCAACTATCCAATAAAACATCAACCAATACTAATAAATTAACAATAAATCTTTATGGGATGGTCATGGAGTAAGTTATTCTATGAGATGAGATACCTACCTATGATACTAAAACTTAATTGACGATTTTTAAACGACTTCAAAAAAGGAGGAGGTTCTATGTTCGGCTGTATGTATTTTTTTTTATGTATGTTCAGCAATATCTTCCCCAATTGTGAACCGATTTCGATGATTCTTTTTGTGTTCGGTTCCATTTTTTTTTGGTCAAGATCGGATTGGAAAGCGAGGCGGAATCGCGAGGCCGAAGGCCGAGCGATTCCGCCGAGTACATTATTAGCAAATAAAAATTACTAAAAAAAGTGTGAAATAAAAAACTATTTAAAAAAATATAAAAACCGCCTTCAAAAATGTATGAAATAAAAAAATTAAAATCGAACCCTAGAGTTGAAGTCGGTGGTGCTAAAGCAAGCAAAAATAATAACCGACCGCCTTCAACTCTAGGGTTCGATTTTTATTTTTTTATTTCAAACATTTTTTTAGAAATATTTTCTGTATGTGCTCTCATACAACAAACCAAATTGTTCCGCGCGCCGAAATAAAGGTACGGGTAGCAGGCTTACTTAGTTTCTTCTTTACACACATACATAAACCCACGTTTTGTCAGCCTCGATAGCTCAGTGGTGCAGACAGTCAACTGTCGCTATTGAATGTTAAGCAACGCTGGGTGCGGTCAGTACTTGGATGGGTGACCGCTGACCGTTGGAGGCTGACCGAGGTTCGGATTCCTCGTAAAACTGTAGGTCCCTTCCCTCCTAATCTTACTTGGTGGTAGGGTTTAACCCGCCCGGGTTGGTACCACCGCACTGAATGAAACGTCGGTCGAAACGGCTATGTAAATAGTTTGTGTTTTCCGACCAGTTCAGTGTAGCCGGCACGATCAAAGGGAGAAGCACTGACATGGCACCTAGTTCACCCGGTGTGTTATGGGCTGACATCACGGACGTTGTAGGTGATGTAGCCAACCGTGTCAGTTTTCATAAAATAAAAAAAGCCGGACAAGTGCGAGTCTGACTCGCGCACCGAGGGTTCCGTCGGCGCCGCGCGCCGCCGCCGCCGCCGTGCCGTCAGCGTTGATTGTTGTGCCGATTATTAGAATGAACGTAACGAAAAGCATCCCTTAAATTAATTTGAACTTTTTTAAGTTTTCTTTACATTCGCGGGTGCGCGCACAACAACCCACGAAAGTTTCATCGTAATCGGATAGAAGACGAACGAACAAACGAACGAACATTCATTTTTATAGTTAACGCCGAGATGACAGTTCTTCGTTGTCAAATTGAAATTATTTTATTTTTTTGTGTTCCATGAATCCAATATTTGGTCACCGGCCAGTTGACGCAAAAACAACGACCAAGAAACCTGTACTTTGGACTGCGTGATTTTAAACGCGCAACAATTTTAATAATTTAAAATTTAATTTAATTTTTTTTTATTATTCTCCCTACCGCCCCGCCGCGGCGCCGCCGCCGGTGGTATTTCAGCTTGATACCTTGACCCGTTCCTGAGAAAAAGGGTCTTGACATACAAAACAAGCAAACTTTTTTTTTATGTGATGTAAGTACCAATTTACAATTTTCGGATTTTTTCCTTTACTTGTGCTATAAGACCTTGCTTCGTACCTAATTTCATGATTCTAGGTCAACGGGAAGTACTCCATAGGTTTTGATTTCATTTGCCGGTAGCAAAATTTATGACATAAATGGCCGTATCTTGTGATTGCGTTGACTTAGAAACTTAATTTTCTTACACCTCCGAGGAAACGTAGACCTTAATATTTGGTATTAATTTCAAATTGATACGTCTACCCGTTCCTGAGAAAAAGGGTCTTGAGGGACAGACAGCCAGCCAGACGGACAACAAAGTGATCCTATAAGGGTTCCGTTTTTCCTCTTTTGAGGTACGGAACCCTAAAAAACCCCCACGCTGTATCCCGACAATCAGGGTAAGCAGAGTAATCGGTGTTGTGCTATAAGGACTCTGGTAAATTACAGCACAACACCGACCACCACGTTTAGCACATTATACGGACAAGACAACTAGCAAGCAAGGCACGAAGAACCCACCTGCTGCATGACTAGGTGGAAGGACTGCGCCAAGGTGAGAAGTGGCTAGCCTGTCGCCCTTTAGCGCAGTATCTTGTCCTTATCCCTTAGTCGCCTCTTACGACATGCACGGGGAGAGATACAGTGACTTTCTTCTTTTTAAATACGAATTTCACGCGAGCGAAGCCGCGGGAAAAAGCTAGTAGAACATAAAACTTTAGATTGCAACTTAGCTCGTTACAACATCATAACTTATTACCAACTGGATAAAGCCAATTTGGTCTGACATTCCTGATACCTGCACTCAGTCCGCACATGCCTAAGTTTGCTGCAAAACGTTGGCTTTGAATAATTCATTTACTATTTTATGGGCAAGTTGTGCGTTCTTGTCTTGAAATCTTAGAAGGTGTGAAAGGAGTCATTTGAATCGATTACCAAGTGGCTATTACTTTTTTTATTACTATATTTAGGAATGTTGAAATAAATAAATGGAAAAAAAAAACGGCCAAGTGCGAGTCGGGCTCGCGCGCCGAGGAGGGTTCCCTACCGATCAGTGTTAATTATTTGTTGTTTTATAATCACATCAAGTTTGACGCTTGCGTGTGTTACCGTTTTTACGATAAAGCAAAAAAAAAAACAACGAAACCCTCAAAAAGGAAAAAAATCATTTCAGCTTAGTTAATTTAAAGCCGTCGTCGTCGCGTCGGGGGACCGAATTTAATTTAATTTTGCTTACACTGAAAAAACGGTTAGTCGGTTAGTAACTAGACTTTATGTAATATGTTACAAAACAGTTTAGTTGCTGTGGTGACTACAAAACTAGCACTTACCACAACTAAACCGAGTTTAGTAAATCAGTTTGGTTGCTTCCTGCTTACTGTTTGTTATAGAAAAACTGTTTATTGCATAACAGCTAACTATACACGGTGTTAACTTTTTGCGCGACATTTCAATTTTATTACTGAATAATAAACCATTTCGTATACTGATTATTTTGTGGTACATAAATATAAAATCTAAAATAGTTTAAAAAAAATTGCATATTTTATTAATAATTTTACCTCAGCGACAATTTCTCCTTGGAATGGTGTAGCGAGCGCAGCCGCGCGCCGCGCGCCTGCGACCGTGCGTACCCAGCTGACTGACGAGTGTCGCGCGCTAGCTGTTGTATCGTGTCGATATGAATGTGAATTTTTTGGTTTATTTGAAAAATTACCCAGCTTTCGATTTTTTTGGTAATGCAGTGCGATTCCTATTACGAAATACCATGTTTTTATACCAAATATAGAAATTGAAAATTTTAAAACCAAAGCTCAAAAAAAAACCTTACCCCCTTTTTCGGCATCAGTATGTGACCCAGAATAACCCCCTTTCGGGAATGTCGCCCATTAAAGTTAACACCGTGTATTTGTAATGTAAAGCTGAACTAGTAGAGGCAAAATAGCTCACGTTTGGTCACGTGTAGCCAAACCATTTAGTGAACAATTAATTTTGTAAATAGTAGCTATTACTTCGGTAGCTGGTTACAAAACAGGGTTTTACTAAATTGTGGTTAGTTGCCGCAACTAAACCGGTTTAGGTAACTTTATTTAGTACGTACCAAATTTGAGTAAAAAATGACTTTAATAAACAGTTTAGTAAAAAAATTTTTCTCAGTGTAGAGGTCCCCATTCGTCTTCAAAGCGGCTGCCCTGACTCTGACTGATCTTCATCAAGAACAATCCAGTTAAGGCCCTGTCAACCCGTGTTCACCCGTACTCCTCTTTCAAGGCGTCGCTTTCGCTGGTTGGAGTAGGATGCAACACAATCAATCAATCAAAAATTTGGTTTTTATTTTTTTATTCCAAAACTACGCATCGAAACAAAAAAGCAAAAACCTACAGATTTAGATATATACAACAAAAATATTCACGATAAATTATATTTACAGCCACGATGTGTGAAGCAAGGGAAAGTCGAAAAAGAAAAGAAAACATAACGAATAAGAACGTCATAACAAAATTGCCAACCAAAATGCAACGGAGTATCAAAAGAGCAGTAGAGTCAAAATGCTTCAAAATGGCTTACTATTGTACCCACCACCAACGACCACACTGACCTCACAGCGACACAATTTAGAGACGGTTTAGCAATACGTTGGATACGAACCAGCAGGACTACCAAACTGCTGCGATGGCTGTGGTGAAAAGTAGTTCGACCTAAACCACTAACGGACGGACGGACGGACGGACGGACGGACAGACAGACGGCGTAGGCTTAGTAATAAGCTTCCGTACGGGATACGGAAACCTAAAAAACGCATCCATATCGGCCCATCCGCCCACACAGACGCACAGACAGACGGAGGCGTCAGAATTTTCATGCGACACCCTTTTGCGACGGGAGTTAAAACACGTTTATAAATAAATAGTCTAATCACCCTACATTTTACAGACTATAAAATTTCCTTCTACCTATTGCCTTCCTTCATTAAATCTACTTTTGCAATCTTTACTATCGTCGGCCGCCATCTTGTTTTACGATGTTGGCCGGTTTCGTATTTGTCGCGAAAGTGCTAAATCATAAACTGAACGTTTATTACAGCTTTTTGACCTTTATTATAACAAAGAAAACTAACTCTTAGCCCGTAGATAATACAGCGATAAGTTCAACGCGAATTTTTCATAAAGATTTTGCCATTGTAAATTCCACCTTCCAAACTGTGGGAAAATGTAGAATTTACCTTGTCAGACTATTTTTATGCACTAACAGATGCTTCTTGAACATTCACAAGTTGATGTTAAATCTTACCCAAGTGTCCGTCCAATCATAATAGCGGACCTGGTGTAAAATCAACAAAGCTTTAATACAACTCAACGTTTGTGAATTAGCACACATCTGTTGCTCCAAGGCCGTTAGTAAGTGGTTCTTGAAAGCATTTTTTTACATTCATCAGTTATGGGCTATGGCTCTACAATGGATATAAATATAGATTTGAACTGAAAAAGAAATTATAGACCAAATTATCTCTTGCCCCTTAGGCTCGTTGTCGTATCGGCTCATGGGCTGATAGCGAAGAGCCTCGACGACCACCTTGAGAGGCTCACGCTGAGTGGTTGGGTCAAGGGCTAGATCCAGAAGGCAGCCCTGCTCGACACTGCACGCATCGTCCGGAGGTTTCTCTCTTTGGGACCCGACCATCGGTAGTCTGGGTTCGCCCCGCCGCCGCCGCGCCGCCGCCCCGGTGGTGGTGGTAGAAACTCCATATTTTGTTTTTGTGTTAATTTTAGATTTAAATGTTAAGTTTATGAAAATGTAAAATTAATTCAAAAATAAATATGTCAATAAAGAAATAAATATGTCAAAAATAAACGGCTGGGGTTTCCAATACATAAACCTTTCTTTCAACCTAAGCTGGTATGATAAGCGTGTAGTTTAAGCTTTTACGATTCTAAAGATGTAATTTTTATTCTGCGGAAATTAGTAGTTTCGGGGGAAAAAAATAATAAAGAAACTTTTTTTCCGTTTCTGCGACTTTGTCACACTCACTCGGTTGCTGTACACATACGCTTACTTACTACTACTTAATGTGACAAGGTACCACCCGGGAGAGTAAATAGAATAGTTTGAAGTGTGTTTCGTACAGAATGGTATAGATAAGGTGTGTGTTGCCATATAGACACCATTTGAAAGGACAATGGGGGTAATTAACATACTTTGCGGAAAAACTAAATCCACCGCCTTGACATAACCTGTTAGTGTGGCTATTCCCTAGAGTTTGGCTATTTCCCTAGAGTGTTTTTATAAGCCGGAGAAGAGGCAATCGTAAGTCGCTAAATTATATTTTTTTATTTTTGGCTCCAGTTTTGATTTCCGCAGGCTAAGTCTTTTCTAATAGCAGTGTTTTGTGGTCCTTTATGCTCCTGTATTTTTTTTACGAGGTGTACGTTTTGAAAACCCGCCCCTAATAAACTTTATGCCATGTATCGCAAGGGCGGGCTTATCACCTTAGGCAATTTTCTCCAGTCAATCTAGTTTACCTACATTTTTAAATGGAATCCGAACCATAGAGCCATGGAGCTGTAGGTAGGTGGAGGTATGCACGTAAACTTTTTCAAATGAGAAAAAACTCATTATTACACGCCGCCGCGCCGGTTGGAATCTAACCTCGGTCCTCTCGCAAGAGAACCCGATGCCCATACCACTCGGCCAGCCACTCGTCGTCGGAAATACCAGAGATATCTATGGAAAATGTCCATTTCCCCATAAAAACTGCGCAAATAGACTCTGCGACACAGTTTACTTACACCACACTACACACCACGGTTTACACAGAGCACATAAAACAAGAATAGTCGAATATCGCATTACGGTATTGCCATAACGCTTCCTAGAACTCAAGATGGCGTCATAGCTGTCACAAGTTTTATGGTTATGTTTGTTGTGCGCGGACATTGTCTGTGGAAATTGTAGAGGAAACTGATATATCTTTTCTATCTTTATCTCTACGTCAATTTCTCTGTCTGTAGTGCCAACGTTGTAATAGGGGATAAGTAATATCGAAAACGGCAACATCGATGGTAGGGCTAAGATAGTCTTTGGAATATATTGCTTTTTTTATGTAAACCGACATGGGTGGCTGTGCCGAGAGACGAATAGCGCAGTCGACAAAGCCAAAATCACCTCTCGCGAAACCACGCTCAGTTAGGCACCGTGCCAGCAGATTTGCGGCTAGGCTGTCTACCACTGTACATACGACGTTTGAAGACACCCAGGATTTGGGGAAATCGCCGGAAGACAGTTCCACGCCCTAGCGGTGCAACAAGGAAACTGTTTTGAGAACCGATGATAGGTTCGGAAAGGTTTTCGCCGGGACTCCCGGCCCGGGAGTCTTTCCACGCCTTTGCATGTTGACACATACATTAAGAAAATCGTGCGGAAGAAGACTCCTTTGTTGACTACAAAGGGATATTCCGCAACTTACTAGGTGGTAGGGTTTATCCCGCCCGGGTCGGTACCACCGCACTGAATGAAACGTCGATCGAAACGGATATGTAAATAGCTTGTGTTTTTCAATGTAGCCGACATGAAATGAAGGGAAGCACTGACATGGCACCTAGGTTCACCCGGTGTTAATGGTTGACATCACGGATGTTGTAGGTGATGTAGCCCACCGTGTCAGTTTCCATAAAAGAAAAACTGAGCGGCGGGTTAGACTTAGAGGCATTATGCAGAGAAAGTAGGATGAGGGGAAGCGACATGATTAGTATAATATTAGATTATACAACGCTATAGACATCCTCAAGCCATTTAGATAAAAGTGAAGTGAAAATAATGGCTACCGACAATAATTTGTATAGCTTCGTAAACGATGTTATCCCAGACGAATGTTGAACCATGAAAACCGAATACCACAGATGAAAGCAGAGCATTTCGACCGACACGTATAAATAGCTATGATTTCCGTTACTATACATTCTATAAATATTCGAAAATCGAACGCTGGCAACTCTCCAAACGTACGGACAGACGGACAGACCGCCTTTATAGTTTCTGATGTATCGCCCTGTCACCGCTATTGATAGTTTGTCGTCTTTGGGAGCAAATTTCATAAAACCCGACTAAGGAAAAGGTGTGATGATAGCATTGTAAAATCTGTGCCTACATCCTTTTTCACTCATTTTGTCTTATCATAGTTAAATTGTTGTGACATGTAATTAATGTGTGAAATAAATGGTTTATTTATTTATTTATTTATTTATTTAAAAACATAACTAAGCCTGAATTACACCACCTTCGGCTAAAATGAATCTGCCAGATAACTCCTGCCAATGATGATGTCTGTCAATGTGTGATAATGTCATGCATGAGAAATAAAGCCGGTCAAGTGCGAGTCGAACTCACGCACCGATGGTTCCGTATCGCCATGTCATGGTTAGCGCCACTCACGCCATCTATGGCGTGTTACGAAATGCTTCATATTAGTTAAATGTCATGATTAGTTAAAATGCTTCACACTCTATTCGGTAGATGGCGCGCGCGCATACACTTTTTGGTTTCTTCTATGGATTCCCCGTGATGTTTTTACTTTTTCTTATTTTTCTTATTTGTTGTTATATCGGCCATAATAACACATATAATTAAAATATGCAGCAAGCAGTTTAGGAGCATGGTAGAAACATACACTTTTTTTTTTTTTATGGAACCTGACACGTTTGGCTACATCACCTACAACATCCGTGATGTCAGCCCATAACACAGGGTGAACTAGGTGCCATGTCAGTGCTTCCCTTCATTTCATGTCGGCTACACTAAACTGGACGGAAAACACGAACTATTTACATAGCCGTTTCGACCGACGTTTCGTTCAGTGCGGTGGTATCAACCCGGCCGGGATAAACCCTACCACCTAGTAAGGTAAGAAGGGAAGGGACCTACAGTTTAACGTGGAATCCGAACCACGGTCAGCCTCCAACGGTCGAGCGGTCACCCATCCAATCACTGACCGCGCTCAGCGTTGCTTAATAACAGTTGACTAACCAACCGCGCCACTGAGCTACCGAGGCTGACGAATTTTCTTATCCCTAACACTTACCTAATACTTAACACAAATACTTTGACTAATAAATCTAATCAAATAACCCTATCCCATGGCTTCAACGTTGTCGGGTAATAATGCATTAGGAAAACCGGCTTTTTGATCTGAAAATATACATATTTATTGCCCTAATGAACCATTATTCTTTATCGAGGAATTTTCCTGAAAATCTGTAGAGAAAATACCATTAGTGTGTGTAGTTTAGCTATAGTGGATAAGGCGCTTGACTCTCGTGCGTGCGGTCGGAGGTTCAAAACCCAGCGCTGGGAATCAAAGATTCACGCGATTCATTTTTTTTGTATGTTTTTTGTTTTTGTTTTTTTTTTTTATTAAAACGGACACGGTTGGCTACATCAACTACAACATCCGTGATGTCAGCCCATAACACCGGGTGAACTAGGTGCCATGTCAGTGCTTCCTTTAATTTCACTGGAACTGAAAACACGAACTAAGTATTTGCATAGTCGTTGCGACCGACGAAGTTTCCTTCAGTGCGGTGCGGTGATATCAACCCGGCCGGGATGAACCCTACCACCTTAGTAAAGTAAGAAGAACCTACAGTTTAACGTGGAATCCGAACCACCGTTAGCCTCTAAACGTGGTGATCGGTGTTGTGCTGTAATTTACCAGAATACTTGTAGCACAAGACCGATTACTGTGCTTGCCCCGATTGTCGTGATTCGGCGTGTGGCGTGTATAGATCTACGTCAAAATGTCCGATCCTATAAGCAATTTTAAACACGTTTGCGGGCGCACAAAGGTTAGAACGTCGGTTTTAGCGCGGCCACATGTTCCGGCGTGTTTCAATAGTTAATCCTAGAACGATAGAAAAGGTATGGACTCCGAACCCTATCTCGCCAGCGTAACACGATATAAGTAAAAGCATACTTGTTTCATTGGACGGTCGCGCGCGTTGGCCCGTCAGTCTGTCATCGGCTGAGTTCGCAAAAACCTGTTTAAAATGCCCGCATGCTCTGTGTTTACGTGTAAAAACACTACAGCCAAGTTTAGTGTGCACAATAGTGGAATATCTTATCATCGGTAAGTACACTCCGCTCCCCGCAACTCGGCGACGCTAGTTCTCATACAAGCATTTGACAGTCCGGCGTCCATACCTTTTTTATCGTTCTAGAGTTAATCTGTGGCCAGAGCGGGCCGTAGATTGGGGTCAGAGCAAGTTAAATGGGTCGTAGACGTGAGCTGGTTAGTTAGAGAACTGCATTCCGCACACACTGGCGTTTCCGTGTTGTGTTAAGCGGTGAGTGATCGGAGACTCTTGATCTCGAAGTCCGAGGTTCGAATCCGGCCGAAATGCACGAATGAGTTTTTTTCTGACTAGAAAAAAATACGTGCGTACCTAGACCTGCTATTTCACCGTGTTGGGAGCCGGTGTTAAAACTGTAGGCCCCTTCCCTTCATTCTTACATTCATTTTTAATTTTTTATTATAAACTGTAACGGTTGGCTACATCACCTATACAACATCCGTGATGTCAGCCCATAACACCGGGTGAACTAGGTGCCATGTCAGTGCTTCCCTTCATTTCATGTCGGCCACACTGATCGGACGGAAAACACGAACTATTTACATAGCCGTTCCGACCGACGACGTTTCATTCAGTGCGGTAGTACTAACCCGGGCGCGGGATAAATACTACCACCTAGTAAGGTAAGAAGGGAATGAACCTACAGTTTTACGTGGAATCCGAACCACGATCAGCCTCCAACGGTCGAGCGGTCACCAACCAAGTACTGACCGCGCTCAGGGTTGCTTAACAGTCGATCGAACGCACCACCCGCACCACTGAGCTACCTGACATACTAATAGTTCAGTCATTACATGGAAAAAACCGACCCTACCCGTGAATAATCAGTTCTTGGATTTTTTTTTCGTAGGTCCCTCGGGTGGGTCACTGGGAGTGTAAATTCAAAAAGTAGACAATCAGGCTCCTGTGTATATTCGAAAAACGGGTTTTCTTGAATAACTCGGCCATTTTTGATTTTACAGTAAAACCGTGAGGACAAAAATTGTAGGAAATTTGATTCTCTACAAGTTTTGGTCCTCACAATTTTTCTTCTAGGATCGATATTTTGGAAATTAAATTTGAAAAAAAGCCACAAATTCAAAATATTTTCATCATCTCGTTTATTTTCAACTTTACGGCATAAATGAAGAGGACTAAACTTGTTGAGAATGAAATTCTGAACAATTTTGGTTCCTACCTTTTTTCCCCCAAAATCTATTTAATTTCCAAAATATCCATCCTAGAAGAAAAATTGTGAGAACCAAACTTGTAGAAAATCAAATTTCCTACAATTTTTGTTCTCACGGTTTTACTGTAAAATCAAAAATGGCCGAGCTATTCAAGAAAAACCGTTTTTCGAATATACACAGGAGCCTGATTCAGTCTACTTTTTGAATTTACACTCGCTATGATGATATAAAAAAAAGTTTTTATTTACTTCTTGCAAAACCTAATGCTTGGTAGTTGTGGGCCGTAAAAATTATACGAATGCTCCTGCATGACCGGATTTCATTGTAAAATCGCAGTAAAATCTAATTTCACTCTATTTAATTAGAAATTCCGTAGAAACGAGTTATGTAAACTCACATAAGCCATTTTAAAACGCATAATTCGCCGCGCACCATCTCGCGCACCATAAAACAGCCGTATCCTGTTTGCACATCGCGCTGTATAACACTTTGCGTCACCCTGTGTGTAATAAAATGAGCTAGAATAATCCCGTTTCCAATTACTTGTGTTCTGGTGAAATGCTTTAAGGGCGATGCAGCGAGGTTTTTATTTTATTTTGTAAGTTCATGGTAATACATAATTGGAAAAAAACCCATGCCACAGAATACTTAATAGGTACTACCTATGCATTAATAAATACATCAAATTCAAATTCTTTATTTACTTTTGTGCACATTATATAAATTAATTAGGTATTTAAAACATGAAATATACTATATGAATTATTGTCAAACAAAACCAGAAAAAATAAACATTCAAATCATAGTCTCAATCATGAAAATTGTTGTTGTTGTTTTTTTTTTGTGGACCCTTTATATTCCAAAACACCTTTATATATAAAATCATTACCTACTTAGATGATATGATATAACGATTTTTACAGCCCGCCACGCATTTCAAAATTGAGGAAAATTGGGATCCTTAAGCGATACTCTGCCTGTTGTCTGTCTGTTTGACTGTCACACTCGTGTTAGGGTCTATTGAACGGATTTCGATTAAACTTATGCCAAAAGAAACATAACAATTGCTCGCAGATAGGCCATATTATGTCTATTTGTCTATTTGGTGGAAAGTACAAGGTACCCCAAAATGTGAACCAAAAAAAGTTTTTTGTTTTTTTATTTTGATTCGGTATATAAATTTTGTATTTTTGTGGCAATATATTTATTTGTGTAGTCATAATATATTTGTGCCTTCTGCGGAACATTCACATAATTTTTTTTTTCTTAAATATGCGACTTTAAGCCCAGACGGTATTCTACATAACGATTTCCAAACGATAAAACAATTCGCACCGACGACGACAGCTCCCCGTTCCACCTTAACAGTTTTATATGTTAGTGTTTTCGCGTGTGGAAACTGTGTCAGGATTATTTTTAGGGCGGTGGCGGCGGGGCGCGGCGGGAGACGTGTGCGGGCGAGTTGCTGCGGGGGAACTGGGCGCATTATTAGTCTCGTTCACTGCAAGATCTATGCAGGCAAATGTAAATTAGATTAGAAATTAGCGTGGACACTGGCACCAACAAATGAAATGGAAATGAAATGATAAATTATTTATAAAAAATAAAAAAAATATGCAAAGCGGTTTAAGTAAGACCGGTGATGGAATATTGCAATCATCTTTGAGAGGGTTCCCCTGAGTACCTTCTTTCAGCCTTGGATTCTATTCAGCGACGAGCCATTCGCCTCATTGGTGACTCTGCACTCACAAAAGACCTTCAACCTCTAAAGCACACACGTATCGTTGGGTCACTGAGCCTGTTTTATCGGTACTACTATGGCCGCTGCTCTGACGAACTTGCTTCTCGTATCCTTCCTACTCCTCTCCGCCTTTGTAGTCGACAGAAGAGTATTCGAACGGCACGATTCAATAAATCGTTCTTGTGTCGCACTGCAAAGGCATGGAATGGGTTTCCGGGGAATAACTTTCCCTGCTCCTTAAAGATCTTCAAATCGCAGATTAATAACCTTTCCCCAGCGACTTTAGTCCGCTTAGAAGACGGACTGGCACCTCCTCGGGGGTGAAATTGACTGCGCTTGAGGCTGCGACCTCGATCCACCCATTTCGCAAGCAATAAAAAACACTTCACTGCTCCAGTCCATCCCCGCCTTTACTCTGTAAATAAATGATTACGCGCCTCGCACTGGTAGGTTACATTCATATTTCTTGGCATGCCGCTGGTTATGAGAGCGCTGTTATTGTTTATGCAACCGCTTGGTTCTTTTATTTTGCTGGAATCTTTAAAAAGTTTGGCCCAGTTCTCATTGAGCGTACGCGTATAATTTCGTGAGCAGTTACTGTGCGGAGAAATAATTTTAGTGGTCAATGACTTGACGTAGACTTACGTAGCAGACTCATTGGTCCTTTCAGTTGTTCGTTCATTAGATTAATATGCTCAATCGCTCACTAACTCGCCGAGTCACTCAGTAGCTCCCTCACTAACTCAATCACTCACCCACTCACTCAGTTACTCACACAGTGAAGTAGTCTTTCAGTCGCCCTATCTCGCCCTACTTCGCTCACTCAATAACTCACTCACTCACTGGCCCAACTCACACACTCACTGACTCACCCTCCCTCTCACTGAATCTCTCACTCCCTCAGTTTTACAGTCGCTGCGCCGCCGGTTCACCAATTTGCTCACGCAATCATTGAGCCAACTCAACAATTGAAAAGGCGACCAGCATTGATATAGAAAAAAAAAACTACTTTTGATTACTTCAGTGGCGTCCAGAATATAACATCATATGACTGACGACTGCTCCTGTTCGAATCGAGGAAGACGAGTGAATCCAAAATAGATCGGCATTCTTTCCCATTTTTACGAGAGCCGAAGAAAGGTTGACCTAAATACCTGCATCAGAGTGCGGTGAACTTCTCTTTGGATTCAAGAGCTTCTGCGTCAATATTTACGTAAAAGGATATATTTTTAACACTGTTTATGGGCGGTGTGACCCTCGAAATTGGAAGGCGTTTGTTTGACGCTCTGTTGGATTGTTTGTAACTAGGTAACCGTTCAACCAATTTATTGTGCATTCTCATATATCTTTGTATGGTTATAGAATAAGACCGAAAATATAAGTTGACGGTAGGGTAGTATCAATCCAGATGAGTTTACCAACCGTTAAGAAAGTGAAGAAACGGGCAGTTTTACATAACCGAATCTAGGAACAACTTATGTTCAGAAAGGAAAATCATTTACAGGAAGGTATACAAAGTGGTGCACAGGAGAACAGGAATCGAACCCACGACCTTTATCTTACCTATTGAGAAAGGCTTAGATGCTATAAATCTAAAAAAATCCACCCCTGACTTAAAATCTAGCCTAAACTCAATAGCCAATAACCAAAACCCCCACAAACGACCGAATGTCCATGGGCGTCGTTAGACAACTTATGGGTGGCTAGGCGCCACATGTCGCGCTTTTAATAAAATAAAAACATAAAACAAGCATTAGTCTAATGAAGGTATTTTTAGGCTAATATTGAAAGCGGGTTACCCCATAACCCAGACCATACCCAGACATACCGGCTGGTGTGAAACGGTTTCATATAATTTTCACAGTTTATATGAAAGCTTAAACGCAGTCTGTAAACATGATAAATATTTGCGATATCGGGGAAAGTACACGGTGGTCCGTTTTAAAAAAAAATCTTGTTGAATATTTAATCTTTGATTTGGTCGATGAAATCCGGTAATGATTTGAAAACTTATTTAATGTGTTTTCAAGGATGATAAAAAAATCGCCAGTTTGAATTTTTAAAGATTGTCATACAAAACATACTTGTACTTAACGAACGCGCGCAACCGCGAACTTATCACTGGGAGTTATTATTTGCAGTCAAACATTCATCTACGGAATCAGACTCCAGATTTTTTTTATGGAAGCTGACACGGTTGGCTACATGGGTCAGCACACCTACAGCATCCGCGATTTCAACCCATAACACCGGGTGAACTTGGTGCCACGTCAGTGCTTCCCTTCGGTCGTGCCGGCCTCACTGAACTGGACGGAAAACACAAACTATTTACATAGCCGTTTCGACTGACCTTTCATTCAGTGCGGTGATACCAACCCGGGCGGGTTAAACCCTACCACCTAGTAATATAAGGAATTATTTTCCCTTAGTCGCCTTTTACGACATACATGGAGAGAGATGCAGTGGGTACGGATGGGTACGTTTTGTTTGTTTGTGTTTTTTTTATGGAAACTGACACGGTTGGCTACATCACCTACAACGTCCGTGATGTCAGCCAATAACACCGGGTGAACTTGGTGCCATGTCAGTGCTTCCCTTCGGTCGTGCCGGCTACACTGAACTGGACGGAAAACACAAACTATTTACATAGCCGTTTCGACCGACCCCTCATTTAGTGCGGTGGTACCATACCGGGCGGGTTAAACCCTACCACCTAGTAATATAAGAAGGGAATCATATGCCTTAGTCGCCTTTTACGACATACACGGGGGAGAGATGCAGTGGGTGCAGATGGTACGTTTTGTTTTTAGAGACTGAATCTGGTTTTAATCTACGGAAATTAAGACTGCGGTACTACAGCGTAAGGCACAATTTGCAAAATTTGCCACATTTTCGTTTCGGTTTTTTGTTCAACGAATTTCAAAAATATATAAGTATATTAAAAAATCCTGTCTAAAAGTTGACCATATTTAAAAGTTGGGGACAGATTTTTATTTTTATTTATGTCAATTAATATGTGAAAAAAAATCACAAACGTACTACTAAATGGTCCTAAATACTCCGAAATGCGCTCTTTGTTTCGAAATTGCAGCTTTCCAAAACATTATTTTGAGTTTATACTAATTGCAGATGATGTAAGATAAAATTTTACTTCTTTTGACAGATTTGGATATTCGTGTAATGTAAATTGGTTTAACAAACTTTGAACAAATACTATAAAACAAGCGAACACTTCGCTATTCAAAATGCGCCCATTTACTCCAACGGTTTAATCCGACCGCGCATTTTGATGCTGTAGTACCGCGCTCTTAAAAGTTACAGGTCACCCTGTACTATCGGGAGGCGTACGTAGGTAACTGTAAACTCAATCAGGCATGTGTTAGCTATCACGTACTGTTTCCGCCGATAAGTTTTTTGCGCGTTCAAACAAAATAATTAGAGTACTAACTAAATCACAATCAAGAAAAGCTCTAGTTTCGACAGATACTGTAAACCGGGTGTAATACTCGACTCCGCTCGAGTTGAGGTCGTTTGCAAACATATTGCCTTGCTGTGAAAGCCTCAAACATCTAGAGCAGTGGTAGGTAACTGTAGGTTTAACCCGCCAGGGTTGGTACCACTGAATGGAAGGTTCATTGAAACAGCTATAATGTATAATAGAATTTGGCTCTTCTGGTGAAAAAGTTGGCCCATCTCTGGTCTAGTCTAGCGCTGAATCTAGTATAACTATACTTAGTATCTACAGTCAGCCTACGCTAACACGTAAGCTTACGAATGAATGTCAGTCGGGCAGTTGTCTGGCTGGCCCAGTATATCTAGATAGAATGGTCGGCCTGTGGTTACAATACTTCGAGTGCTACAGAATGGTCACTCTCATTCTGCTACTGTGATCCTTACCTTTAATAAAATCCAACGACTGCTTTCTGTCTGTATGTATTAGGGGTCGCAAACCGGGATCCAGAATCCCGAAAATACCGGGATACCGGACCGAAACGAAAGCTTTAAAATACCGGGATTGAGTTAACGAAAACCGGGATTTACGGTGTTTTCCGTATTTCATTATAAATAAGACGATCTATGATTTATTATGTCAATAACAAATTTAAAAGCCCGCTACATTCCGCCGCACACTTTTACTGCCACTGCCGCCGCATCTTCTTTTTCGTTTGCTACAGAAGATGAACAACCAAGACAAAAAAATTAAATTAACATACTATTTTATATTAGCTTGAGTGGCTACCGATTCGTCTCCGTAGGAACTGTCACATCCTCAGTCTTTTATATGGCGTATTAAACAATCCAGATGCCCCTGAATACCTTTGCTCTCGATTCCTTCCACTCTCTTCTCACGGCCTTCCTCTTCGCTCTAGTGACGATAATGTCTTAGTGATACCTCGCCACTCTTCTGGTTTCTATACCGACTCTTTCACTGTCCACTCTGCACGTCTATGGAACTCATTGCCGTACCGCATTCGTCACTGTCAGACTCTTGGTACATTCAAAATCCTGCTGAAGAAACATTATCTTAGCAGTTGCTCTGTTGTGGAATAAGGTATTATGTATGTATTTTATGTTATTTTTATTATTATATACTGTATCTATATTTATATTTCTGATATGTATATACCTATATATATATTTATAAGCATGTATTTATTTGTTTATGTTATGTATATTTGTATATGTATTATGTATATTATATTACTTTCCTGTCCAAATGTTTGCACTACCCTTGCCATATTTCTTCTTCACTTACTCTCATCACCCAAAGGCTGACTGGAAGAAATCACTTAAAGTGATAAGTCCGCCGTTGCACGCTACTTTTCTCTTGTTTCTGTGCGAATTATTGTTAACTTCTATATTGCTCTTCTGTATGTTATCTTCTGTCTTGTGTACGTATCTCTGTGTTTTTGTGTGCAATAAAGCATTTCTATTCTATTCTATTTTCCAAGTTCAAATAGCTCTTCTCAAGCGGCACGTCTCACTGAATTGGCCCGCCAAGCCGGGCCTGCCTGATGTACTCGTAGCTTCATACCTAAAGTGCTGAGTGCGCCTGGCCGGCTTACAGTCTCAAGAAAGTGCCCTAACAGTGTTCCGTGTACCGTTCAAAGCCTCCCATACAGCATGGTTCAAACCGGTTTACCAAGCACTACTTCAACCACGCCGCGTGTTGAACCAAGTTGAACCACTGTCTTAATATTACTGACTAGCTTATGCCCGCGGCTTCGCTCGCGGTAGAGCGTAATGGTATACCTACAGTGAGCCTCAAAAACGACTCTTTACATTGGTGCAAACCTCATCAAAATCTCTTCGGTGGTTCCGGAGTTTACCTCAAACATACATACATACAGACATACGTTCCCTTTTATAAGAAGTAGAGAGAGAGAGATATATAGAGATAGAGATACTTATTTATTCCTCAGGCTCGGTAGCGGCGGCACCGGTCGCGCAAGGCTGAGGGATACTTTTGGGCGGGTTACCGTCCGTCCGTTGAGGCTCGGTGGTGGTTCGGATTCCACATAAAACTGTAGTTCCATTCCTTTCTCACCTTACCAGGTGGTAGGGTTTAACCCGCCCGGGTTAGTACCAACGAACTGAATGAAAAGTCGCTCGAAGCGGCTGTGTAAATAGTTTGTATTTTCCGTTAGTATGTAGCCGGTACGACCGAAGGGATGCACTGATATGGCACCTAGTTCGCCAAGGTGTTATAGGCTGACATTGTAGTCAATTACGTCAGCTTAGGTACATAAAAACTTAAATAAGTGTTACGTAAAATTTTTTTTTTTATGTAATCTGGTATGGGTGGCTGAATCGGAGGGGCCAAAGCGCAAGCTCCGACCAGCCAATATCACCTCCGAGAAGGTAGGTGCCATACCGGAGACTTCCCTGGATTGCTGGCTATACTTGACTAGAGGAGAACACAACCGAGGCTGCTATGCGGCCATCTTACATCCAGTACGGTGGTACCAACCCAGTCGGCTACAATTTGAGCCTACCACCTAGTAAGGGGCAAGGGAAGGGACCTACAGTTTTACACCGGTTCCGAGCGGTGAAGCAGCAGGTGTAGGTATGCACTTATTTTTTTTCGTCAGAAAAAACTCATTGGTACACGCCGCCGGATTCGAACCTCGGACCTCTCAAATGAGAAGCCGATGCCCAAACCACTGGGCCACCCGCGGCCTTAATTTAAAATTTATTTAAAAGTAATCAGCCAGGATCGTGGCACGTGGAGATCCGTTGTCTATGCCTACCCCACCGGGAAACAGGCGTGACGCTATGTATGTATGTATGTTAAAAGTTACATGTCATATCGTCCAAGTTTAGACCTCGACTGTGTTTTTAAAACGAATATGACGTAAGAACAATACTAAGTATAAATTTTATCGTCTAATTTACTTAAAATAAATTTAAGACGCTACTGGCCGGCCGCACTTAAAACTTTGAAGAATGCCCACAGAAGATCGCCGCCGTAGATAAAACACAAACTGTGTTAATAAATCAGTAATTAGGTTAAAAAAATATGGTTAAATGCATGCTCTGACGTTATCTTCTGACCTCTAACTTCGTCGTGATTTATCCTATGATGCAGTTCTATTTAGATAAGGCATTTGTATTTTAATGTTGATAGTAGGTATTGCCGAATCTTTCACAACAGACACGAACGACCAACAAAAAGTAAGAGCACTGCCATAAAAAATCTAATCAAAATATGTTTATTGAACTTTAAAAAATTTAAAAAAGGTACAGCTTAACGACGTAGGCGTTCTCCTCCAGCCAATCTTTGGGTTATCTATCATGACATGAATGAGTGTAGAGTGGCAGAGAATAAATAAGAAAAACCGGCCAAGTGCAATTCGAACTCGCGCACCGAGGGTTCCGTATCGCCATTTCATGGTCATCTAGAACTGGCGGAATTTTCGATATGTCCAAGCGTAGGTTACCTACCTATGGATGAAATTATACAATATACAATACACAATAAGCGCCACTCACGCCATCTATGGCGCGTTTGTGAAATGCTTCATATTAGTTAAAATTAATTATTAGTTAAAATGCTTCATACTCTTTTCGGTAGATGGCGCGCATACACTTTTTAGTTTCTTCTATGGGAACCCCCGTACATTTTTTACTTTTTCTTATTTTTATTATTTGTTATTATATCGGCCATAATAAATAACACATCTGTGAAAATTTCAACGGGCTACCTATTACGATTCAAGAGATACAGCCCTCGGACAGACAGACAGACGGCGTAGACTTAGTAATAGGGTCCCGTACCGGATACGGAACCCTAATGATGTAGATTTACAATGTCAACAAATTATACAAAATAAATATAAATAAATAAATAAAAATATATAAATAAATGCATACAAATATATACACGAATAAAATATACAGAGAAAACTAACATTAGACTCCAACCAGAAAGTGAGACAGAATACGCTTTTAAAACATAAATACTGACTGCGATAGACGGATTTCGAGGGGAAGTTAACATGGCACCCAGTCCTGACATCGGCTGATTGTCAGGTTTCATAAAAAAAACAAAAAAAATTGTTTTCGTCATAAAATGATCCTGCATAATAAAACCGGGTCACACCTATTTTACGTGGTACCATAAGTAATGAATGACTCACGTAAGGTATTAATTACAATCAGAAATAGCACAACAGACAGACCATGCGCAACTCGGGCAACAGATGGCGCTGTAACGCGAGCGGCGATTGCGCAACTCACGCGCATACAATCTATTGACAGATCGAGACGCGCGCTCCAGTCCAGTTTTATGTGATACTGAAATAGGCCGCCGAGACCAGTGGGCGAATTCTTCCAGCTATTATTAGTGCGGGTAGGTAGATGGAGTTTTGTATTTTTCACGAATGCAGTATAACCTATCCATAGAGAAATAATATTCTATGAACCTAACGCTGCTGCTACCAGCGGACAGGAAGAGATAGATAGATAGAAAGAAATACTTTATTGCTCCAAAAAAACCATTTTACATAAACAGACAATAACTAATTTACATGAAGAGCAAAGGCGGATTTATCCCTTACAGAGATTTCTCCCAGTCAACCTTTGGATATTTGAGAGTCTTATGTTGTGAGATATAAGTAGTTAGTAGCAAAAGAATTGAGTGTGGAAATGTAAAATATAATAGAAGGAAAATAAAATGACTATGATAATATACTATAATATACACTACATATAAGTACGTACTAGTTAATTAAACGTATAAATTACTATTTATAGATTAAATTAAATACATATGAATTACAGTTCATATAATACATAATACCTAAATATATACATACATACATACTTATCCATTCAGAATTAAAGGATTTTTTAGCTTTTGACTTCACACTGACGGAGATAGTACAACTTTAAGTGTGTTTTGAATAACGGAAGAGTTTTTTTTATTATTCTTTTTTTTTATGGAAACTGACAAGGTTGGCTACATACATACTACACCGGTGATGTCATAACATCTTTGGTGGGCTAGGTGCCATTTCAGTGGTTCCCTTTGGTCGTGCCGACTACACTGAAACCGGGCGGAAAACACGCTAGGAGGACTGGAGGAAAATGGGAGAGGCGTATATTCAGCAGTGGACGCATATATGCTAACTGACATGTAGGTATAATGAGCAAAAAAATTGGTTGTCTGTAAAGTCGGTTTACGGACGATAGTTTTACGTGATATGATAACGTCATACAACCCTTGTTTCATGAATATTCTAAATTTGAAATATTTTCCGACCGGCCAGATATTATGGTACGAGTAACCTCGTTTTAATTTCTGCGGCCCTGGTACTTTTACAAGCCGACGCTTGGGCCGATTGTGCCTCTCTATCGCTTGTTACGCGCTCTCGCTTGCACACACAGGCTCAGATGGAACGTGACGTGATATTCGTGCGTGCAGCCGGTGTTCATCAATTTATAAGACGTTATCACGTCAAAAATTTTAAATTTTTTTTTGACACATTAGCCTAAAGTACGAGTAGATATAATAAATAATAATAATTTATTATACTTTAGTTAGACTAATGATGTGTCGCTAATCGAAAGCGGCCGCCGATCTCTGTTCTGTGGTTTGTGTAGACTTATTTGTGAAACTTCACTATGATTGTCGTCTAGCAAAGTATTTAGGTATATATAATTAGTCCAAGGCTATTATGGAGTGAACATCGTGCGAGCGGCTATATTTGGCAAAAACCCATTTCTACTCACCCAAAAATAGTCAACCACAAAACACGGTCCCAATGACCCCCCATAAAGCGGTCACCGTTCGCCCCACCCGTACGGCCGCGGTGTCCGACCGAACCCCACACCATGTGTTGTGTTTGTGTATGACTCAATTTGAATGAGTTTGGAGATCATTGGTCACGGTTCACATATCGCGACGTAGCAGGGAGTTATTGTTTTGTATTCGTACCGTTTGGGGCCGGTACTTAAAAAGAATAGCCCCACTGCATCTCTCCTCATGCATGTAGTAAAAGGCGACTAAGGTATAAGGACAAGATGCCGTGCTAAAGGGCGGCAGTTTCGCCACCTCTCACCTTGGCACGGTACTTCCACCGAGTCATGCAGCAGATGGGTCTTCTGGTCAAGTACGCACGTACCTGGACCAGATCGGGCATGTGCTCAAAAAGGGTCGAGTGTGTAGTGCCCGTAACCGACGGGCATGCATGAAGAACATTATGAGAGTGGAAGAGGCGGCAGATGTGTGTCAGGCAGAATCGTGGCACGTGGAGATTCGTGGTCTCTGCCTACACCACTGGGAAACAGGCGTGATTCTATGTATGTATGAATTTATAATGGATGCAGCAAAGATGGATGATACAATGAGAACTGTTAATTTAGCACTGTTAATTTTTTTAAACATTTAATTAAAACATCACAAAATACGGGAAGAACTGTTAAAATTAGCGGTCGGTCCGATTAGCTGCTGGTTCTTTTAACAGGTTGCCACATTATAAACTGTTGAATATAGGAAACTCAGAGATGGGAAACAATTTCTTTCGAAATTGAAAAAAATCGAACAAAGATTTTCTGCTACGTACATGTGTAAGAAAGACGGGCAATAGAGTAAATTCATGCCGTAACTTCTGTTGAACTTATGGTTGGTGTTTGGCTTACCGTGGTTGAAAATCACACTATATATAAAATTTCACGTGTTGGAAAGATGGAAAACAATATTTTTGTCGCTACTATTGTACGGGAAAATATTATCTATATTTCTATGAGGGTCTTGTGTTGAAACAATTGGCGTTTCTCAAGATCATTTAACTTGAAAGTAAAATTTTCGTACTTTTCGTTATTTTTTGGAGATTTATTTAACACCTTTCCAAAGTAGTTAAACATATATTTTTTTGCTATGTTTGTTAAAAGATACAACAAATAACACATATTTTTTACAGATTTTTTATCTTTACTAATAGCTCAATAATTTCGTTTAAACTTGACCTTTTGAGTCTTATTTGCGCCTTAACAGTGTTCTGTTATTAACCGCGAGTTAAGAACACAGTGTTCTGTCATCCGCGGGCCCGGCCGCAGCCAGGCACTCGCCCTGATGATCGACTCCACGCGCCAGTCCGAAACGTCGTTGGCCTTAGTGACCGCGAATTTCAACCATGGTAAACCAAACACCAACCAAATGTATATCCATGTTAGACTAAAAGTATTCTGTTGAACATGTCAATTCTTTATAATTAGATTAACCAATCCATTATTATGCTGTAAGTAGTTGTCATGCTAGCACATGGCTTCCCCTATGTTCTCGACTCACGCGCATACATAATAATATGTAAATACCGACTTTACTGCGCGAGCACTCATTCAAATGTGGTCGTTGTGCGGTTAATTGCCCGAAAATAGTTGACGCACGCGCCTGGCTGACCCCTTTACGTTTACAAACTTGCATTCAGTCGGCATAGCTTGAACAGATTAGCCACGAAACTCACGATACACGATACACGATATTGGTGAATTTAAAAAAGTTTGTTTGTTTGTTGTTTAGGGTCCCGTATGCGGTACGGGACCCTATTACTAAGACTACGCCGCAGCCGTCTGTCTGTCTGTGGGCTGTATCTCTAGAACCGTAATAGGTAGCCCGTTGAGATTTTCACAGAATATGTGTTTTTAGCCGTATTTATAGCCTTTAGCAATTATTAAACCCTTCGAGTTCATTTTTAGAGTTCCGTATCCGATACGCGACCCTATTACGCCGTCTGTCTGTCTGTCTGTCTGTTCGTCCGTCTGTCCGAGTGCTGTATCTCTTGAACCGTAATAGGTAAACTTTCACAGAATATGTGTTATTAATAATACAACAACAACAATATACAAATAATAAAAATAAGAAAAAGTAAAAAATTCACGGGTTTCCCATAGAAGAAACTTAAGTGTATGCGCGCGCGCCATCTACCGAATAGAGCATGAAGCATTTTAACTAATCATGAATTTTAACTAAATGAATCATTTCATAAACACGCCATAGATCGCGTGAGTGGTGCTGACCATGACATGGCGATACGGAACCCTCGGTGCGCGAGTTCGACTCGCACTTGGCCGGTTTTTCTTGTAAAATATTGGTGGAGCAATACATAATATTCTATCAAAGAATCTTTCTCATCCATTTATTTCCACATTTCTTTTTATATAAATTTTACATTTTTTTTTAATTTAAACCTAAAATTAATATAAAAACAAGCGGAGTTTCCACCAACACGAATCTTATTATTATGTTAGGAAAACTTACAGCATTAGATTATCATATTGTTATAAACAACTCAGTATAATTTATTACAAATAGCTTTTGCCCGCGGCTTCGCTCGCGTGAAATTCGCATTTAATAAAAAGAAGAAAGTAAGTAAGCCCGCTACCGTACCTTTATTTCGGCGCGCCGAACAATTCAAAATTTGTATGAGAGCCACATCAGCTTATCGGGAACTGATTTGCCTATCCTGTGTCACGTATAAAATGTGCTTGTACTAAGTTTAATCTAATTCGGATGATCGGTTTAAGAGTTATGGAGGAACATAAACATACAGAAAATATTTCTAAAAATCGTCAATTTAGTTTTAGTAACGTACATAGAGTCTGCAAGTGCAGTAGCTCATAAAACAAAGTAACTTACTCCATGACCATCCCTTACAGATTTATTGTTAGTATTGATGATTAAGAGGATTCATATGGCAAAACAAAAATGCCATACGAATCCTCGATCGAATCGAGCGCAGTGCGCGCGTTTTTATGGTGAATTTTGCAGTTTTTGTTTGTTTAAAAATGATTAGAATTTGCTTTTTTCAAATAATACTGCTTTAGTGTCTAGAATTAGAAATTAAATTATCTATACAATGACATAAATTTTATTCCAAAATAATTATCCAGTATGGAGCTAGCTCGACATAAGAAATTAAAATAGAGTCAAATTCAGATTTTTTTTTCACCATGAAAAAATACTGTACATTTAAAAAGCCTCCTTTAGTGTTTATTAAATATTATCTAGTTTAAAAAAATATGTTTATTTTTTCATATTATGTACTTCATAGAACTAAATTCTTGTTTAAAGTTTTAAAATTTTATTTGCTTTGCCATAAGTTATTTCAAGATACCATAACTTTCGCGACCGCTACGCACGCCCCACACAACACTTGCGGGCTCGCGCGCGCGTCACGACTAATTGTCCGGAAATGCAGATGTGTCGGGCGCTCCCCGAATGCTCACTTCCGGTACTCGCCGTGTGGCCGGTGGTGTGGCCACACTGCACGGGCTGGGTGCAGTGCGCGGAACGTGTAGAGGTGCTGCGCTGATGCGATATATCGAAACCCAATCACACAAAAAAAAACTGACCAAACGCGAGTCGAACTCGCGCACCGAGTTCCGTATCGCCATGTCATGGTCAGCGCTGCCTCGTACTGTTTTCGGTAGATGGCACGCATACACTTTTTAGTTTCTTGTATGGGGACACAAATTTTTTACTTTTTCATATTTTTTATTATTTGTTGTTACTCGTATATCGGCCATATAACACATATTCTCTGAAAATTTCAACGGGCGATATTGGACGCCGGGTGGCTAAGCTCAAGTGGCAGTGGGCTGGGCACGTTAGCCGAAGAGACGACGACCGTTGGAGTAACCGTGTCCAACACTGGCGGCCGTGGACAGGAAAACGAGAGTTTGGGAAGACCACCCGCCAGGTGGGACGACGACATCAAGTACGTCGACCGAAAGCAGTGGTTCCGTACCGCTTAATGCCGGGAGGACTGGAGAAAAATTTGAGAGGCGTATGTCCAGCAGTTAACGCTTACAAGCTGACTGACTGACTGACTAATATATCAAATAAAAAATAAATTAAAAGAAAATAAATAAAAATAAAATTTATTAAAAAAAAATATTTTTAAGTGCGGTATTTTTGCATTTTTGACCTTGCCCCTCCCTCCTGTTGAGATTTCGCAATCCTCTTTATGCTCGCGTAATTAATGGCCGACCCCTAAAAATCCTTAGCAACCTGAATCCACAGGGCGTCCCGCTGTGAAGCGATGTTTTGGTAATGGTACTTTCATCATGAGATGCTATGATCAGGACTTTCTTAATCAAATCTGATCATTAGATTTTTTGTATCATTAGATTTTTTAATATGACTTATTGCATTTCTTTTCTAATAGACGTAAACTAATTTTTTTGTTTGTTTTTTATTTGACTTGATATAATATGAAGTATCAAAATTGACGATGGCACTATACACCAGATATAGGTAATTTAAATAGGCAGTGTGGTCAGACTCTTCAGTATTCATGTTTATGCTGTAAATATTAATGCTCTTGTGAGCGGTAGTATGGGTTAATTATTTTTAAGTTACTATAATATAATACTTATAAGGTACTAACAAAACATTGTGACTTGCGAAGTTTGTTTGTCAGTTCTTCTTCGCATTGAATTTAGAACTGGCGGAATTTTCGACATGTCCAAGCGTTGGTTACCTATATTTTTTTTTTTTTTTTATTGAAACTGACACCGTTGGCTACATCACCTACAACATCCGTGATGTCAGCCCATAACACCGGGTGAACTTGGTGCCACGTCAGCCTTCCCTTCGGTCGTGCCGGCTACACTGAACTGGACGGAAAACACAAACTATTTACATAGCCGTTTCGACCGACCTTTCATTCAGTGCGGTGGTAGCAACCCGGGCGGGTTAAACCCTACCACCTAGTAATATAAGAAGGGAGTCATATCCCTTAGTCGTCGGTTACCTACCTGTGGATGAAATAAACAATAAACTGCATGACACGTCTAACGGTTGTGATAGTGTCGTCTCCGCTTCAACCCGCTTGCAGGGCCGACAAAATCGATTTGCACGCTTTGTTAAGCCGACGTGTGAGCTTTAAAAGCTTTTCTTTGATGTAGAAATTCGCTGTGCTTTGCGTTGCGGTTGAATGTTTTGGTGAAGTTTTACCGCTATCTAAACTAATCTAAACTAATATTATAAAGAGGCAAAGTTTGTACGTTTGGGTGTAGGAGGTAATCTCTGAAACTACTCATCCGATTTAAAAAATGATTTCACCAATATTTAGAAGGGAGCTTCAGGATGGACATAGGCTATACGTTATCGCGATAAAATAAAAGCGCTTTTCGTGAAGACCTATTATATGCTATTAAACCGAGTCTACCGCGAGCTAAGCCGCGGGCAAAAGCTAGTACATATATAAATACATTAACACAAAACCCTCGGTGCGCGAGTTCTACTCGCACTTGACCGGTTTTTGTGTGATGTAGGAACAAAGTGTAGGAACCAGCGGCACGCGTTTTTTTTTTTATGGAAACTGACGCGGTTGGCTACATCACCTACTACATCCGTGATGTCAGCCCATAACACCGTAAAAGTTCTCTAATTTTTCTCACTTGTATAATTTGTGCTATATAAAAAATTATAGCAGCACAAAAAAATCTGTCTTAAAAGTTGTAAATTATAACTTTGACATATTATTATGACAAGTCACAACATTTGTTGTAGGTATAGGAATTTAGTTACACTGGTCTTCATACTGAGTCGTCTTCTGCTAGTTTTTCTTATGTTCAGTGCATTAAACTATAGTATATTCAACTTAGGGTTTGGCTACACGACCGATTGTATCGCCAACTAAACAGTTTAGTTGAGTTGGGGCATGTCGGCCGATTTCTTTCCAACCCAACTGTTTAGTCGTTGAGGTGAGCACACGGATGACCGTTCAGTCGCTCGCTCTGCATAGTGCAGCTTAATTTGGCGGTTGACTAAAAAGAGTGCGGCGGACGATTAGAGTTGGCGTTCCAATTTTCAGTGGCGGTGCTAGACCAAATAAATGTAGACGTCAGCGACATCAGCTCAGCGAGGCCTCTTTCTTTTGATTTTTTGTTCTTCCCCTGTTCTCCTAGGTTTCTAAAGCTAAAATTTTGACTTTAATATTGTTATTGGATATTAAGCCATAGACTACAGGAAAACAGCACTTTTTTTCGATATCTTTCGTGGAAAAAACATATTTTTGTTTTAGTACGGAGCCATAATTTGTGCGACCCTAACTCGCTCTTGACCGTTTTTTTTTTTATTACGACTCAACAGTTAAGTGTTGTGATTAATGTTAATAATCGGTCGTGTGCCCGAGCCCTTACTTATCAGGCGGCGCGATCAAAGCCGGTCGGCACCTTTGTGTACGCAATCACAGATGATATGATGATTCTCTCTCGATGCAGTGATGGCCGCGGGCAGGATGCGATGATGGTTGCGCTCGCTAATTCCATGCAGTTTCGAGAAGTGATGAGTTCTCAACGACCTCTGTATGTTGAAACTTGTGTTGGGAGAGAGTGTTTTAACTAAAAAAAAAGTATTTCGTGGAATTTTCGGGAGATTTTTGAAGTTAAAATTCGCTTCTGGAATTCGCTTTGATTTCAGTTAGATGTTTTTTTTTTTCATAAATCAATACTACTAATAATAAATCTGTAAGGGGTGGTCATGGAGTAAGTTACTTTGTTTCGTGAGATATTGCGTTTGTGGACTCTATGTATGATACTAAAACTAAATTGACGATTTTTAGGTTTCCGTATCCCGTACGGAAGCCTATTACTAAGCCTACGCCGTCTGTCTGTCTGTCTGTCTGTCCGTCCGTCCGTCTGTCCGAGGGCTGTATCTCTTGAACCGTAATTGGTAGACCGTTGAAATTTTCACAGAATGTGTTATTATGGCGGATATAACAACAAATAATAAAAAAGTAGAAAAAGTAAAAAATTAAGGGGGGTATGGGAATACAATAAAAGTGTTTTTTTTTTCAATGTTTTTTTTTGTAGTGCGGAAACCTCGGTGCGCGAGTCCGACTCGCACTTGGGCTGTTTTTTTTTTCATAAATCAATCCTAGTAATAAATCTGTAAGGGGTGGTCATGGAGTATAAGTTACTCTGTTTTATGAGATATTGCGTTTGTAGACTTTATGTATGATACTAAAACTAAATTGACGATTTTTAGAAATATTTTCTGTATGTATGGATGTTCTCCATACCTCTTAACCCGATCATCTGAATTCGATGAAACTCATGAATAAAATTCAGTTCAGGTTACGCTGAGATATGGCTCTCATACAAACCGAATTGTTCCGCGCGCCGAAATAAAGGCACGATAGCGGGCTAACCATTTACTTTTTCTTTTTTAATACGAATTTCACGCGAGCGAAGCCGCGGGCAAAATCTAGTATTATATAAAATCAAATCAGATAGACTGATGTTAGTCTATTCTAAGCCTAGCATTGGTGATTGAGACAACTGCGGAGATGAGCATTCGGGTTGTTCGTTGTTCGATGGCTGTTCGTTCGCAGACACAGAGTTTGTCAGCCTCGGTAGCTCAGTGGCGCGGTCGGTCGACAGTTGTTAAGCACACCTTTTTTTTTTTTTTATTGAAACTGACACGGTTGGCTACATCACCTACAACATCCGTGATGTCAGCCCATAACACCGGGTGAACTTGGTGCCACGTCAGTGCTTCCCTTCGGTCGTGCCGGCTTCACTGAACTGGACGGAAAACACAAACTATTTACATAGCCGTTTCGACCGACCTTTCATTCAGTGCGGTGGTACCAACCCGGGCGGGTTGAACCCTACCACCTAGTAATATAAGAAGGGAGTCCTATCCCTTAGTCGACTTTTACGACATACACGGGGAGAGATGCAGTGGGGCTATTCTTTTAAAGTACCGGCCCCACACGGTACATTACGACATACACGGGGAGAGATGCAGTGGGCATACCTGGGCGCGATCAGTACTTGGATGGGTGACCGCTCCACCGTTGGAGGCTGACCGCGGTTCTGATCCCACGTAAAACTGTGTAGGTCCTTTCCCTTGTTACCTTTTTAGGTGGTGGATTTGTTTCTTATATTACTCGTATTATTACTTACGCATTTTTCGTCAGAAAAAACCTCATTGGTCGGCAGAATTCGAACATCGGATCTTCCGGAGTCCAAGCCAACAGTGCGACGACCACCCGCCGTTAGATACCTTAGTATGGGAAGCCGTGACGTGGAATGTGCCCTTAACACTTAAGTGTAAGTAATATCAAAATAACAACACTCGAACAGCTCGCGTGTGATTAATGCGTCCTTAATCACCGCCCTCGTATTGAGTGATTTTAAATCACTCGATCGTTGTTGGTACAAAAGTGATTCATTTAAAGTGTGTCTATTTACACATACACATTTTATGTTTTGCGAGAATATTTAATGTATATTTTCAAATGAGAAATTGCTAAAATTACATTACATTACACGAATTTTATATATAATGTTATAAAAATGAACCTAATTATCGAAACTTTACAATTTGTTTATATATTAATCTAAAACTACTTACTTAAAAAATTAAATTTTGCATAATTTTTTTATCTTAGACGATAGTAACAAGGATTGAGAAAGGAATGCTTCGGTGTTTCGGTCATGTTCGAAGAATGGAGAGTGGAAGAGTCGGGACTGGGGAAGGGATGAGCCTGCACCAGATCGGGCATGTGCTCAAAAAGGTTCAAGTGCGTAGTATCAGTAACCGACAAGCATGTATGAAGAACATTATGAGAGCGGAAGAGGCGGCAGAGCTGTGTCAGGATCGTGGCATGTGGAGATCCGTTGTCTCTGCCTACACCACCGCGAAACAGGCGTGACGCTATGCATGAAGATGTAATAAAAGGTACTTCAAGATAGTTTGAATGAACTGTATTGATTATAGGGCAATAGCGTAAGGTTAGTATTACCGGTAATGAGGCAAAATAACAGCTGTTCTTTCGATTAACGTGGTTTAAGTGCCGACCGTGGTCCACGGGAAATGAATATTTTAATTTTTTGTACAATATAGATTTTATTTCCTCTGGCAAGAGTATAAGATATGTACAGAGAAGGAGCACGTTAAAATATATTTTCGACATGTTATAAAGAAAACTCTACATCTGTCTGTATGTTCGCTATATACTGTAGAACGCTTGGCGCGATTTTTATGCGGAAATAACACATTGCCATACGGGGCAAATTACAACAACATTCCAATATTGCTTTAATTGGCTTTTTTTTTCTTTGTAAAATATTGTTTTTATGTAAACCAACATAAAAACTGTGCCGAGGGACTAATGGTACAGTCGACAGAGCCAAAAACACCTCTCCTACCCGAAACCAGGCTCAGAGAGGCGCCATGCCAGCTGATTTTATACACTTAGGTTAAAGGATTCGGGAAAGACACTCACCGAAAGACAGTTCCACACCCTAGCGGTACGACAAAGAACCGTTGGGTTTTCAAAAGCCCAATGTCGACAACAACAGGGTGTTCAGTTTATCTGCGGCGTGTGCTGCGAAGATAGATTGGATGGCAAGGAATAAGGGAATAAATAAATCAATAATCAAATTTACTTCATCTAACACGGAATTCTAATAACTCCAACTTACACGCGAGCGGAGTGACAGAAGACATTATAAATATAAATTGAAGACGTCACAACTTGTACGGTCGGCTGAACAAGTGGCCACACTAGGCACGTAACAGAAAGTCCCTTTTCAATTGAAAGTATTTTAATGCGTCGTTTCTTTCATTGTCGACTGTCGTATTACTCCGGGAACCCTCAGTCACTCCGCGGTGACGTGGAGTGCGGAAATATTAAGAAGAAAAAAACATTGTTTTTATTTGTCTTAGTAGGTAATATATAGGAGAAATTTTTTTGAGAAAATTATGTAGAAGAAATTTTCTTTGCATACAATTAAAATTAAAACAAAATAAAACATAAGTATCTAATACTACGTTACAATAAAAATATTTTATTATTATTTATTTAGATTGATGTGTACACACACATCAATATATGTATAAATATTTTTTTTATAAATGACTTAACGGTTCTAAATATGTACCTAGTACTTATTTAAAAACCCGTATATATGACCAGTGTGTCCTCCCGGTTATGACGTACGGGTGTGAAACGTGGACGCTGACGGTCGGTGTTGTCCAAAGGTTGAAAGTTGCCCAGCGAGCAATGGAGCGAGCCATGCTGGGAATAACGCTACGTGATATGGTGCGTAACGAGGCAATCCGCCGACGCACCAAAGTAGTCGATATTGGATACCGGGTGGCTAAGCTCAAGTGGCAATGGGCTGGGCACGTCAGCCGAAGAGACGACGACCGCTGGAGTAACCGTGTCCTACACTGGCGGCCGTGGACAGGAAAACGGAGTGTGGGAAGACCACCCGCCAGGTAGGACGACGACATCAAGTACGTCGGCGGAAAGCAGTGGTTCCGTACCACTGAAAGCCGGGAGGACTGGAGGAAAATTGGAGAGGCGTATGTCCAGCAGTGGACGCTTACACGCTGACTGACTGACTTAAATAAAGTGTAAAAATTGCGTTGACTATATAAGTTGTATGAAAAAGATTTCAACGTGTAGATAAAAGGAAACCTATAAAATCCAAAAATACTTAACAGAGGATGGGATATACTTACGTGTTTATGTGTTTTGTATTATGTATATGAAAAAAGCGATGTATGTCGTAAAAGGCGAATAAGGGATATGACTCCCTTCTTATATTACTAGGTGGTAGGGTTTACCCGCCCGGGTTGGTACCACCGCACTGAATGAAAGGTCGGTCGAAAAGGCTATGTAAATAGTTTGTGTTTTCCGTCCAGTTTAGTGTAGCCGACACGACCGAAGGGAAGCACTGACGTGGCACCAAGTTCATCCGGTGTTATGGGCTGACATCACGGATGTTGTAGGTGATGTAGCCAACCGTGTCAGTTTCAATAAAAAAAAAAAAAAAAAAAAACAAAAAAAAATTAAATTATCGGATATGTAGGAATATATTGGAAATTATAAAGGAAGGAATATAAAGGTAATACATAGGAAATAGTGTGGAAAAAATTTCAGACGATTTTCGAAAACCATTCAACACATTTCTACACTCCTTCCTTACTATGGGATTTGATTTATGTAAAAATCTAATGCTTTAATCTATTGCAAAAACCAGGAACGCTAACTCACACAAATAATCTCATATTTCAACCAACACACAAATACTCTCAGGTTTCAACCAACACACAAATACTCTCAGGTTTCAACCAACACACAAATGCTCTCACATTTCAACCAACACATAAATACTCTCAGATTTCAATCAAGACACAAATGCGCTCACATTTCAACCAACACACAAATACTCTCACATTTCAACTAACACACAAATACTCTCAGATTCCAACCAACACACAAATACTCTCAGATTGTAAACCACACACAAATACACTCAGATTTCAACCAACACACAAATACTCTCAGATTCCAACCAATACACAAATACTCTCAGATTGTAAACAACACACAAATACACTTAGATTTCAACCAACACACAAATACTCTCAGATTCCAACCAACACACAAATACTCTCAGATTGTAAACAACACACAAATACACTCAGATTTCAACCAACACACAAATACTCTCAGATTTCAATGCGCAATGTTCGTGTCGGACGCAGGCAGGTACATTACCGGACGCTCTCTGATTGGTTGAAATCTGCGAGTGTTTGTGTGAGTAAACGTTCGAGCTAACACAAGGGTTTTGTCAGCCTCGATAGCTCAGTGGTGCAGACAGTCAACTGTCGCTATTGAATGTTAAGCAACTCTGGGTGCGGTCGGTACTTGGATGGGTGACCGCTGACCGTTGGAGGCTGACCGAGGTTCGGATTCCTCGTAAAACTGTAGGTCCCTTCCCTCCTAATCTTACTTGGTGCTAGGGTTTAACCTGCCCGGCTTGGTACCACCGCACTGAATGAAACGTCGGTCTGAACGGCTATGTAAATAGTTTGTGTTTTCCGACCAGTTCAGTGTAGCCGGCACGATCAAAGGGGGAAGCACTGACCGATGGCACCTAGTTCACCCGGTGTTATGGGCTGACATCACGGACGTTGTAGGTGATGTAGCCAACCGTGTCAGTTTCCATAAAAAAAAAAAAAGGGTATAGTCTCAAAGCTAGTCCACAGCGGCATTTCCCCTACTGTCCGTGGCTCCAGGACGCGCCAGCATGCACTTTTATTTAAATTTATGATAATGATTTAGATTCATCAGTCTGTGTGTCACACGGCGGCCGCGGCGCGTTGAGCCGCCCATAAATCATCTCAACAGCTTATATACAGCCTGCGGACAAATTCAAATATGGAATCGCTTCATCCGTCGAGCAGGTGAAAAGTCAATATGTGTGTATCCAAGATAGAAGTAAAAAAATATATTATGTATCAGTATAGGGTTATAAATATCAATGTCTATGAGTCTAATGGATTGATCTTATTTCTTATACTTGGAGAAGATGAGTACTATAGGGCTGATATTAACAAATTATTGTTACAAGCCCAAAAAACACCCTAAGCTGCTGGTATGGTCACAGATTACTTAATAGTTACTTCGTAATGGTATGGTGTCTAAGCCTGCAGATTTCGCGAGGATAGGTGATTTTGTTAACTGCTCCATTGGTCCGTAGGCACAGCCACCCATTTTTGTATACAGAAAAACCTACATTACATACATTATACCACACGCTATATCCCGACAATCGGGGTAAGCAGAGTAATCGGTGTTATGCTGCAAGAACTCCGGTAAATTAAAGCACAGCACCGACCACCACGTTTCGCAAAGTATTCGGACAAGATTCAATCGATCAAGCAGCAAGTAAGGCACGAAGACCCACCTGCTGCATGACTCGGTGGAAGGATCGCGCGCCCAGGCGAGATGTGGCTAACCCGTCGTCCTTTAGCACGGCACCTAGTCCTTATCCCTTAGTAGCCTTTTACTAGATGCACGGGGAGAGATGCAGTGGGGCTATTCTTTTTAAGTTCAGACCCCACACGGTACAGAAGCAGTGGGGCTATTCTTTTTAAGTACCGACCCCACACACACGGTATAGAATAGCGTATAGGAATTAGGAACCATTGAGGTATATTGTGTGAACTCAATGATAGGAATTATTCACGTCTGGCAAACGCTACACGAAATTGGTCCATCAAATAAGGTACAGAAACTATCAAACGCACATCTAAGCATAACGAAGGTTATACAAAATAGCTCCACGGAATATTATAGGATGTGATAATATTACGTCAGTTATGTTTGAATTATAGCTCCATACATCAAAGGGAGACCGCCCTTGAGCCCTAACAACACGATACACAGAAGACGACGTAAATTATGACAGATGCTAACGAACGTTACACCCTCTATAATAAAGTCGGGAAAGACCACGCATTACTCGTATGGTTGTATGTATGTAGGTACGTTGGTCATTACATTTTGTGACATGTTACATATTTTTGGGACACTTATTTTACAAATTAAATTAAAAAATCTGTTAAGTGCGAGTTTTACTCGCGCACGGAGATTTCCGTATCTATTCGCTATTATCCGCCTATCTTTTGTCTTTCAACAATGCAATGTATAAAAGCCTGTGGGGCCATCTATTAGTCAATAGTGTGACTAATCGATTTTTCGAACGTTTGTTGTATGGAAGCCACCCTTAATTTTGAACATTTTCTTATTTTTCTTATTTGTTGTTATATCCGCCATAGTAACACATATTCTGTGAAAATTTTAGCAGGCTACCTATTACGGTTCATGAGATACAGCCCTCAGACAGACGGACGGACGGACAGACAGACGGCGGAGGCTTAGTAATAGGCTTCCGTACGGGATACGAAAACCTAAAAACCAAACAATTCGACCGCGTAAGCAATATTTTGGCGGCGCGACCTAGCGGCACCCGGTCTTCGCCACTTCTGACTTCAATATTTTGGCGGCGCGACCTAGCGGGGCCCGGTCTTCGCCACTTCTGACTTCAATATTTTGGCGGCGCGACCTAGCGGCGCCCGGTCTTCGCCACTTCTGACTTCAATATTTTGGTGGCGCGACCTAGCGGCGCCCGGTCTTCGCCACTTCTGACTTCAATATTTTGGTGGCGCGACCTAGCGGCGCCCGGTCTTCGCCACTTCTGACTTCAATATTTTGGCGGCGCGACCTAGCGGGGCCTGGTCTTAGCCACCTGACTTCAATATTTTGGCAGCCGAGCTGTCTGCCTGCTCTGTAATAGCGTCGTGTAGGTAGGTAGTCACGACAGCTGCTGGCCGTGTCGCTCCGTGCGGTAGCCGCCGCTGCAGTCATCATCATTACGTCCGTACTATTCCGATTGTTTGGGTCAATGTGCCGCCTCACTACGCCGAATAGCTGGAGCTAACACGGTCACCGCAAGCCGCGCGTCTGCTGCTCGGAAAGGGGACCGCGTGATTCGCTTGTACCACAGATAAGAGAAATAATGCAAGATTGACCTTTTTTATTGCTTCCGACCTGGGCGGCGGTGCCCGAGGTCGAAGCCTCAGGCGCAAAGGTATGAAATGGGTTTCTGGGGAATATTAGTCCCTACTCCTACAATCCACGGATCTTCAAATAACGGGTTAATAACCTTTCCCCAGCGACATTAGTCCGCCTCCAAGACGGACTGGCACCTCCTCGGGGGCTCCGGCCTTTAGCACAGACCGATTCACAAACAATAAAAAAATATTCTAAGGGAAGTTCGAATTCGTCCGAATTATTCCACGAAATCGACGCAGCGAGCCGGTACTTTAATCTTTAGACGCGGTGCACTTTGAAATTAATTTATGAGCAGGCGTAGAAATATTAATTCTAAAATTTTAAACTCTCCCACACACTTACTAACTCACACCAAATAAATACATGCGTAGAATAGCCTTGAACCTGCAGAGGAGTTGAAAGAAAAATGCAGGCGAAATACAAAACAGACATAACACGGTCTAAAACAGCAGCGGGTGACTAATTGGTCTGGGCGTCGGCTTCTCTTGCGCGAGGTCCGAGGTTCGAATCCGATCGGCGTGTACCAATGAGTTTTTTCTCACTGAAAAATGTACTTTATTTTTTTATTTTATTTTAAACTTTCAGAAACAAACAGTTACAAAATGAATACATAGTAAATTAACTCTAGACTAACACCTAAACCAGTAAAGTTTCTACAAATAATTTTAATCCTACAATTAATAATATCAACAAAACTTATAGATAATATATATATAGAAAGTGTATACATTTGTTTAAATTTGGACAAGAAAGGAAAACGAAAAAACGAATAATAAAACATTGCGATTTAGAAAATTGTTGAGCAAGTGAGACCTATCGTATAATATTATAACAGAGTTTTTTGAATACGTTTTGAGTACGTGCATACCTACACCTCCTCACCGTTCGGAACCGGTGTAAAACTGTAGGTCCCTTCCCTTGCCCCTTACTAGGTGGTAGGCTCAAATTGTCGGTGACTAGATTGGTAGCACCGTACTGGATGACCGCATAGCAGCCTTGGCTGTGTTCTTTTCTAATCCAGTATAGCCAGAAATCCAAAGTGAAGTCTCCGGTATGGCACCCACCAGCTCGGAGGTGAAATGAAATGAAAATATACTTTATTGTACACCGTATAAAAAGGTTACAAAAGGCGAGTTTAATGCCTTGCGGCATTCTTTACAAACTAACCTTTGGGATGTGGAACAGACGTAGGGGCGGACAATGCAGTACTAAACCGGGAACAGTTGTATGAAATATAAATACACACATATACAAATTGTACAAAGATACATACAATCAATATAAATCCTTACATATACATAATTACATATATACAATAAGAAATATACATATTATAATATACCTACATCAACTCTTATATACTATACATACATACTTATATACATACTTTACATATATCACATTGGCTTGTCGGAGCATGTGCTTTGGTCCTTCTGACACAGCTTCACATACCGGATCACATACCAAAAAATAGTTCAAAACTTCGTGGAAAAAATATTTCCCGAAAGCCCATTCTACGCCTTCGCAGTGCGACGCAAGAACGATGAGAATCTTGCTGTACGAAGAACTTTTCTGTCTACTACAAATGGGAGTAAGTAAAGACCGTGTGGGGCCGGTACTTAAAAAGAATACCCCCACTGCATCTCTCCCCGTGCATGTCGTAAGCGGCGACTAAGGGATAAGGACAAGATACTGCGCTGAAGGGCGACAGGTTAGCCACTTCTCACCTTGGCGCAGTCCTTCCACCTAGTCACGCAGCAGTTTCGCGCCTTACTTGCCGCTTGATAGTTGTCTTGTCCGTATACTGTGCTAAACGTGGTTGTCGGTGTTGTGCTGTAATTTACCAGAGTCCTTACAGCACAACACCGATTACTCTGCTTACCCTGATTGCCGGGATACAGCGTATGTATGTGTATGTAAGTAATCTGTGGTAAAGGTGTGCGTGCCCATCAAATGTTGGTTACAGCGTAAAACATAATATTTAAGTATCACAATGCAGCATCCAGGTATAAATTACTTTGACTTACACATAATGCCTATAAGTATGTATGTGATTTTTTAACATAAGCAGTTATAGAAGTATATAATTGTTTAACTCATTCATTCAATTAACACATTGTTACATTAATGCTATGTGCATGTTATTTAAAATAAAGAACAAATTGTTTTAATTTGAAACAGTTCAATAAATAACAGGGTTATGAAAAACATTTCCGACTCCAAAGAGTCCGGGGAACACACTGGTAAAACGTCTGTGGTAAGTTTGTTTTGTATGTAAACCATCATGGGTGGCTGTGCCGAGGGACCAATGGTACAGTCGACAGAGTCTAAAACACCTCTGGAATCAGTGAAGGAAAAAAGGTACCTATTATATATATTATTCGGAAGACTTAATTTTTTTTATACTCACGGTTACATCATCTAAGGCGACTAAGGGATATGACTCCCTTCATAATATATTACTAAGTGGTAGGGTTTAATCCGCCCGGGTTGGTATCACCGCACTGAATGAAGGTCGGTTGAAACGGCTATGTAAATAGGTTGTGTTTTCCGTCCAGTGTAGCCGGCACGACCGAAGGGAAGCACTGACGTTGCACCAAGTTCACCAAGGTGTTATGGGCTGACATCACGGATGTTGTAGGTGTAGCCAACCGTGTCAGTTTCCATAATAAAAAATAAAAAAAGTACGCGGAACTCCGCTCACTTGTGCTACCCGCGACGAGTCATCGCTCCGCTTCTAATTCTTCCACTCGTTTCTATATTCTGTGTTTGCTTCGTACTATGATAGGCATGTGGATAGGGAGTGAATGAAGTGAGCAGGAATCAGTGTCAATGATGATCGATCATGTCCTAGGGCTATTCATTAGTGTAGTTTTGGTCTCTTTCTATTATAGAATAAGAGCTGACATGCATAATGACGATGCATAGAACTTGCATGGTAACAATGGCATTCAAACTAGCTATAATATATATATATACTAGCTGTGCCCGCGGCTCCGCCCGCTCTCATATTTCGCTTCACTGCTAACCTCATAAGCCATTTAGTGTGATAGTAAGTAGCCTATAGTTGATGGGAAGAATCAAGCTATCCGCAGAATTTTGTTTTATTAAAATCGGTTCAGTGGTTCTCGAGTTATAAGCGGACAGACAGACATACACTCAGACACTCAGACACTCAGACACTCAGACAGAAAGCAGACGTTGGATTTTATTATAGGTACGGAAGTAGACCGGACAAAGCGAACAAAATCGTAACCCTACTACTTAGTACCTAGGTAACAAATCGCTCAGTGTAGCTAGTGTGACACCCCTTTTTTAACCGACTTCAAAAAAAGGAGGAGGTTCTCAATTCGACTGTATTTTTTTTTATGTCTGTCCCCTCAGAAATTTCGACTGGGTGAACCGATTTTGATGATTCTTTTTTTATTTAAAAGCTGGTGTTTCCCGTGTGCTCCCATTTCAATTTGGTCAAGATCGGATCGGATCGGATCGAAAAATTACAAAAAAAAACTGTGAAATAAAAAACTATTTAAAAAAATATAAAAACCGCCTTCAAAAAGGTATGACATAAAAAAAAATCGAACCCTAGAGTTGAAGGCGGTGCTAAAGCAAGCAAAAATAACCGAGCGCCTTAAACTCTAGGGTTCGATTTTTTTTATTTCATACATTTTTGAAGGCGGTTTTTATATTTTTTTGTATGAACATGTTCTATACTCTGTAACCTATTAAGGCCCTGTCAACCCGTATTCACCCGTACCTACTCCTCTTTGAAGGCGCCGCTTTCGCTGGTTGGAGTAAAATGCAACTAAATCAATAAATTTTAGCGCAAGAAAAATTATTTTTATTTTTTTTATCCCAAAACTACGGATCGAAACAAAAAAGTAAAACGTTACGGATTTAGATAATATATATTCAACAAATAAAATATATTTTTTCCAAAGCCTTGATTTGGTCACGTTGCCTTAAGTACGTTTTTATAACTAAATTCAGAGGCATGTTCATAATTTTTTTCTATAGAGCGAAGTTAATCAAATCGTGTTTTCAAAAAGCTATCGATCTGCGCTGATAGATGAAGTATAACATATATTAAAACTGAATCTGTCAGGTGAGTAATATTGGTGGTAAACTTCTTTAAATTCGAGTCGCAGGCTCACGTCACCTTAATATTGTGTGTTCTTTATGGCGGAATAAATATCTGAATTGGAATCGGGGAAGGCCTTAACGCGAAGGGCCTTAACGAAAGGGCCCACAAAACTAAGAAAGCGTCTTCTCATGTGCGTGGGTGTCGACAATACTGAGATGACATCTCCCACACCCACGCACTCTCCAACTAATCAACTATCATTATTGAATACCAGTTTATTAAGCGACGCCGTACGTCGCATACAAAGAATTCTAATCAAATCAAATCAAATCAAATCAAATAATTTTATTTACACACATTAGTATACAATTTTAACAACCAGTGCTCAATTATATCTAGTGGTATCGTCAGTTTAACACTTTACATTTTCATTGCACATTATTTATTACATTTAAAATGTTATGTTATAATATTAAACAATTTTAGATCATAAAAAGTTTTCTCTTTCAGCCACTTATTTAATTTTGACTTAAATATTCGTATATTTGTATTGTTTTCTCGCAATTCTTTCGGTAATTTATTATATATATTAATGCTGTTGAATATGACACTTTTTTTAAATTTTTCTGTTCTATGGTTTTTCTGTTGAATGTTCTTTTTGTGCCTGGTTAGATATTTGTGGTCTAAACAATTGTACTCCTCAGGGTTCTTTTTTATGTACAGAGCCGTTCTTTGCACATAGACATCGTACATTGTTAATATTTTCAGGTGTTTAAATAATGGTGTACAGTGTGCGTCCCACTTAGAGTGCGTTATTATTCTAACTGCCTTCTTTTGTAGTCTGAACACCCTGCCGGCCTCCCTCGAGGCACCCCAGAACTCTATTCCATAGCTCATTATCGAGTAGAAGTAACCAAAGTAAGCGCTGGTCAGAGTGTTCAGATCACAGTTTTTAGATAAAGTCTTCAAGCAGAAGCAAGCTTTGGTTAATTTATCGCATACTTTCTCGATGTGTTCCTCCCAGCGTAGATTTGAATCCAGTGTGAACCCCAGAAACACTGTCGACGATGCGAACTGTATAATTTCGTCATTGTACTTAACAAACAGATTTTCCGCCGCCGCTTCGCTTTCCCGATTAGTTATCGTAAAGTTAATGCAGTGTGTTTTTGTACTGTTTAATATTAAACCATTTGCTGCAAACCATTTTCCTATTTCGTTAATAATGTTTGTCATTTTCATTATTAGTGTCTGTATACAACCATCTGTCACAATGACGTTAGCGTCATCGGCATACAGTACTATCCGATCACTTAAATTTGACAATGTAGCATGTTTCGGAAAATCGTTTATAAAGACTATAAATAATAGGGGAGCGAGTATAGAGCCCTGTGGTACTCCATACTCCATTTCAAAAGATTGTGATATGACTGTATCTACAGTGCTTTTGTGAGTATTTGAGTATGGAATACTAGTATTAAATGTTCTTTTACTGAGATATGATTTGAACCACTGCAAGGCTACCCCTCTCACACCGTGATGTTCCATTTTTTGAAGTAATATAACGTGATTGACTAGGTCAAACGCCTTGGAGAGGTCCACGAAAATCCCTGCAGCACGTTTTTTGTTGTCAAGTGCTTGAACAATTGCATTCGTCAGATCATGTGTGGCAGTTGAAATGGATTTTCCGGATCTAAAGCCATGTTGATTTGTGGATAGTATGTTACATGCATCTAGAAACCTCGTTAGACGTATGCACATAGCCTTCTCAAAAACTTTTGAGAAGGCTGGTAATATTGATACTGGCCTGTAATTTTCTGGTAATAATTTCTCACCCTTTTTAAACAGTGGTATTAATTTTGCCTTTTTTAGTTTATTTGGAAAATAACCCTTTTCAAACGACTTATTTATTAAGTATGTCAGTATACCTAATATCGGCTTAAAACTTTTGTATAAAACATTGACAGATATACCATTTATGTCTTGTGTATGTTTTCTTTTTAGCGACAATATAATCAATCAATCTAATGGGTGGAACTGTTATTTCATATCCTGCTTACGATTACATGGTAAGATAGCGAGCTTACTTACTAAGCTACGGGAAAAAGCTAGTAAAATAATAAGATGGACAAGATGCTGTCGAAAGGCTAGCCACCTCTCACCTTGGCACGGTTGTTCCACCGAGTCATGCAGCAGGTGGGTCTTCGTGTATCTTACTTGCTGCTTGAATATAGTTAACTAACACACGTAGTCACGTACATACCACACGCTGTATGCCGATAATCGGCGTAAGCATAGTAATCGGAGTTGTGCTGCTGGTACTCTTGCAAATTACAGCACAAACCGACCACCACTTTTAGCAACGTATACGGACAAGATAACTATCAAGCAGCAAGTAAGGCACGAAGAACCACCCGCTGCATGACTCGGTGGAAGGACCGTGCCAAGATGGAGAGGTGATTAGCCCATTTATCTTGTCCTTATCCCTTAGTCGCCTTTTGCTACATTCACGGGGAGAGATGCAGTGGTGTTATTCTTTTTAAGTGCCGACGGCACAGAGAGGTGCGAGTTCGTGCGACAGGGACGGCGCTCTACAACCGGATTGTCTCTTTCTAAAGCTCGACACGCATTGTTGCTGCCGGCAACTGTACTTCCTTGTAATCAACTTATACTTATTATTGTAGACTGATATATTTAAGTATCAAACTTGACGATGGCACTATACACCAGATAGCTTATGCAAATAGTTGGTCAGTGGTCAGATTCTTAAGTAGGTTACACGTTTAAGCTGTAAATATTAAAGTTCTTTTGAGCCGTAGTATGGGTTAATTATTTGTAAGTAACTTTAATACTTATAATAAGGTACTAACAAAACATTAACGAAAGAAATTTATGAAGCAAATGTGAGTGGAAGAGTCGGGAAGGGTCGCCTTAGGCGCACGTACCTAGACCAGATCGGGCATGTGCTAAAAAAGGGTCAAGTGCGTAGTACCCGTAACCGACGAGCATGCATGAAGAACATTATGAGAGCGGAAGAGGCCGCACAGGTGTGTCAGGATCGTGGCGCGTGGAGATCCTTTGTCTCTGCCTACCCCACCGCTATGTATGTGTGTAAGAAAACATTTTAACTTGCGAAGTTGGTTTGTCAGTTCTTCTTCATAATTACATAATACATAATTCAATATTAGACATAACTACATAATTCAATATTAGAGCTGGCGGAATTTTCGACATATCCAAGCGTAGGTTACCTACCTATAGATGAAATTATACAATAAACATTAAAACTCGTGTTTCGACAAGTTAATGGTCCTTCATTTATCTATATTTTTTATGAAGCGAAGCGTACACCATTCCATTCAAGAATAGAGGAAATATCTACACTAATATAGCCACAAAACCCATAAAACCAATTTTATATTCGCTTGCAACCAATATAGTGAAGAATATGTAACAAACAATCAAAGTGCAAAGTTACATAATGAAATGTTTTACGGTATTTTATTTAAAAAACGCGACATGTGGCATCGTTACACCTACGAACAGGTGTATAACGATGCCCATGGACATTATGTGATGCACGGGGATTGCGAATGCTACGTCGACCTGACAGGAGCCCTTTTTATGGATACTGACACGATTGGCTACATGACCTACAACATCCGTGATGTCAGACTATAACACCGGGTGAACTAGGTGTCATGTCAATGCTTACCTTCATTTCACGTCGGCTACACTGAACTGGACGTAAAACACGAACTATGTATTCACATAGCCGTTTCGACCGACGTTTCATTCAGTGTGGTGGTTGGTATCAACCCGGGCGGGATAAACCGTACCACCTAGTTAGGTAAGAAAGGAAGTGACCTTCAGTTTTTGGTGGAAACCGAACCACGGTCAGCCTCCGAAGGTCGAGCGGTCACCCATCCAAGTACTGACCGCGCCAAGGGTTGCAACAGTCGACTGACCGCACCACTGAGCTACCGATGCTGACAAATCCTTTTTCCAGAATCCCAGGTTGAATTTGGAAGAAAAAATATGGACAGGTGTGTTCCAAATTTTTCCGGTTCCGTGAATAAATGACATTATAAAACCAGTTCTTACCTTACTAGGTGGTAGGGTTTAACCCGCCCGGGTTGGTAACACCGCACTGAATGAAAAGTCGGTCGAAGCGGCTCTGTAAATAGTTCGTGTTTTCCGTTCAGTTCAGTGTAGCCGGCGCAACTAACACTGAAATAAGTAATACAATTATTTTCGTAATATCAGTCAGTCAGCGCGTAAGCGTCCACTGCTGGACTGGACATACGCCTCTCCAATTTTCCTCCAGTCCTCCCGGCCACGCGGTGTCCAAAATCGATTACTTTGGAGCGTCGGCGGATTGCCTCGTTACGCACCATATCACATAGCGATATTACTAACTTACTAATTTTCTTCGAATTCGGATGATCTTTTTAAGAGTTATGGAGGGGAGGATCATACATACATACAGAAAATATTTCTAAAATCGTCAATCATACATAGAGTCTGCAAACGCAATATCTCATAAAACAAAGTAACTGACTCCATGACCGCCCCTTACAGATTTATTATTAGTGATAACAAGAACAAATTAATTAAATGCTCAACTACTCGTAGCAATGAGTCAGTCCGCAAGTACGGAGGTTATCTTCTTTCGTTGTTTATTCCAAGGAGTCGTATTAAGATATCAAAATTCCTAACTAAGCAATTACGCAACTGAGAGGTGCGATTCTCGGTATAGCCATTACTGGTGGTCCTTACGCAGCGTGTCTAAAAATGCAAAGATAAAACTGATAGGAGATATTGGTCTAGTTAATCTGTGCTCACGTGCTTAAAAAAACCGGCCAAGTGCGAGTCGAACTCGCGCACCGAGGGTTAAGTACCACCAAAAAAAAAAAACCAAGCGGGGCATCGGCTTCTCATGCGAGAATTGCGGGAGGTCCGAGGCTTATACGTATGTTGTAAGTTTTCCCTCTCCGACCCAATTACATACATACATAGCGTTACCCCTGTTTCCCGGTGGGGTAGGCAGAGACAACGGATCTCCACGCGCCACGATCCTGACACACCTCTGCCGCCTCTTCCACTCCCATAATGTTCTTCATGCATGCTCGTCGGTTACGGGTACTACGCACTTGCCCCTTTTTGAGCAATATCAATATCATAGCATATCAATAGCAATATAAATATCAAATGCATCCCCAGCATCCATAATTTCTCGTAGCTTGTGAGTGTACCAATATACACTTTCGGTTTTATCATGAGTGATAATAGTAAGTCACTGTAGGGGATAAGTTCGCCTTTTCACCTCATGTAAATGTTCGAATGTTACTGTTAAATATTTCTTTAAATATCGTATAGGTATTACTAAATTCATAAATGTTTATATAAAATAAGTAAAATTGTACTAAAACTAATATTAAAAATAATATTTTTTTTATATTTATATTTGTTTGTCCATGCTGTGTATCAACTGTGCTTGTCCATGCTGTGAACTGTCTTCCGGCGAGTGTATTTCCTGAATCCTATAACCTGGGTGTCTTCAAGCGTCGTATTAACGGGCTAGACAGCCTAGCAAAAGTCCGCAAATCTGCTGGCATGGCACCTAACTGAGCGTGGTTTCGCGAGGAGAGGCGATTTTGGCTCTGTCGACTGCACCATTGGTCCCTCGGCACAGCCACCCATGCTGATTTACATAAAAAAAAAAAACTGGGTTACTAAATAAATTGAAACTATTTAACCCGCCACTGATAACTAATGCAAATAGGTTTTTAATAATATGTCTCTGTGGGGAATAAGTCCGCCTTTTCATCTCATGTAAACGTCTGAATGTGCTTGTGACTGATAAATGTTTCTTAGTGCAATACAAGTTTTTTCTACCTATAAATCGTATCTAAAGTGTATCATCATCATCATCATCAGCCTGTATCGGTCCACTGCTGGACATAGACCTCTCCCAAGGCACGCCACCACACGCGGTCTTCCGCTCTTCTCATCCATCCACTCCCGGCTACCTTTTTTAGGTCATCTGTCCACCTAGATCTAAGTATATAATTTTATTTATATACCTGAGTGTACCTACGCTATGCGAACTGCCTACGTTTGCAGAGGTAGAGTTCTGAGAGGCAGTACCTATCATATTCCGCTTACTAGGTGTTGATGTGTGTTGTGATAAAGGCAGGAAATAGCCTACGCATTATGAAGAAGTCATGTTCAATATAAATTCAGCTTGTTGGATAATAAATGAACTTTCGCTTGAAAAGAAGTATTGTATTCAATATACGAGTATCTATTGTTTCTGTATTTGCTGATAGGCTGTGGGCGAGTTTTCTCGCCCGTATAGGTAGGTTGCATGAGTTAAAATAAATGAAAAAAAGCTAAACTTCTACGTGGGGCACACTAAAAGTTTCCGGAATTAATAGGAATAAAATACTATTAAAGGTCAAAAATGAATTGACCTTTAATGACCTTAAATGATTGTTTCTCAAAATATTCTCCCTTTGCGTAAATGCACTTTTTCATACGATTTAACCAATTTTGAAAACTTTTGTGCCACTCCTCCGTGGTGACCTCAGAAACGTGTTTTTCATATTCTTCGACAGCCTCTTCTGGTGATGAAAATCGTTGACCGCGTAATTGGTTCTTAATTTTTGGGAACAGAAAAAAGTCACAAGGTGCCGTCACCTGTTACTATGTCCCACACCAAATTTGAAGCGCCTTTGTTGAATCTGGTAAGCATGGCATTGCACCAAGTGACGCGGTGCGTTTTTTGAGCCTCGGTCAAATTGTGTGGGATCCACCGCGAGCACAGCTTTCTCACACCCATATGTTTGTGTAGGATTGATTGTATTTGACTCATGCCCTCATGCCTATCTAAGGATGCCCGAATCTCATGGTAGGTCACATGCCTGTCTGTTTCGATCATACGGCGCACAGCATCGATGTTTTTGTTGTTCACAGCGGTGGACGGGCGACCATCGCGAGATTCGTCACTGAGATTGACACGACCGCGCTTGCATTCTGCAAACCAGCAATAAATAGTCGTCTTGCATGGTGCTTCATCGCCAAAAGCCGATTGAAGCCGAGCGAGGCTCTGATGAGCTGTCAAATTACACTTAAAATCGCAGAAAATCATACTACGAAAATTTTCCCGGGTTAAATCCATGTTAATGTAGACACGCAATTTTTAAAATGGCGCCACAATGTAAAAACAATTGACAGTCAGATGAAACAAACTGCATTCTACAGCCAAAGAGTTCCATTTTCAAATGTTGTAATTACTTTTTAAATATTGTTTATGTAAGTGGCCAATTCCGGAAACTTTTAGTGTGCCCTATGTATAACCTATGCTTAAAATTCTTATTATTAACCCTAATTGTCTTAATGTTGATAAAGCAATAATTTCTTTTAAATCATATTCAAAATAGAAATCCATTCTACTTTGTTACGACTTTTTTCAATATAAATATGAAAGTGACGGGCAATATCGAGGGCAATCGAGGCCGGGACTAGCGAGTGGCCACTCTAAATTTCCCGCGCATTATTATATTAAAATAGGTACCTATTTTAATATAATAATGCGCGGGAAATTTAGAGTGGCCACTCGCTAGTCCCGCCTATTTTAATATAATAATGCGCGGGAAATTTAGAGTGGCCACTCGCTAGTCCCGGCCTCGATTAACACCCTCCTCTACTGGCGATGGGCCCGGATATGTTCGGTGAAGCCATCGCAAGCTTAGATCCACACCTTCCCTTCCTAATTATAATAAATTAATACCAAGACTTTTAGTGACTATGCCTTCGATGATCTTTTAAGTAAGAGGGATGAAAAAATGTGAAATGAAATGAAAATAAATATATATTATTTGTTGCACAATAAAAAGTGACAAAAGGCGGACTTAAAGCCTAAAGGCATTCTCTACCAGTCAACCCGGGGATTGTGGGTAAGGTATACCAGACGGCATATAACTTGGACCAGTGCAGTAGCCGATTTTAGGGTATCTTTGGTGTAGGGCCCGTAGGGAACAACCTGTCGATTGAATTACTGAACGGGACATGACAAACAAAAATTATGACGAACTATTACTGAATATGCATAATTTTTAAATGAAATATTGTTAAATATTGCGTGTTCTTTATAGCGAAATAAATATCTGAATCTGAATAGTGATTTTATAGTAAGGTTACACAGTGACGGCGACTTACCTACTTAATTAATTACTTACTAGAACTTTCTGGAGGCTTGCTTGCAGTGTGAGCAGATTTGCAGAATATTGGGAGAACAGTACCTGCAAATAAAATAAATTGATTTCAGTTAATTGCAGATGACGATGTCGGCACTACGGGCCCATAGCGAGTCCAAAGATGTTTTAAAAAAAAACCTGCAACGTTTCTTGCAGTCTTTTCTTTGTGGATGTAATCGAACCGGATTGTCAAATCAACACACATACATACATACTGTAACGAATTAAAATTTAGTACTGGCCATATTAGTTTTCTGCAAATAAAAAAAAAAGAATAGAATTCGAAATTGAAGTTTTTATGTGACGTTGATAGGCTTTTGTTTGAATTCTATTCTCTTTTTTTATTTTCAGCAATTAATATGGCTAGTACTAAATTTTACTTCGTTACAATTTGGTTACAATACCATACCACACGCTGCATACCGCCAATCGGGGTAAGCAAAGTAATCGAAGTTATGCTGCAGGTACTCTCATAAATTACAGCACAACACCGACCACCACGTTTAGCAAAGTATTTGGACAAGATAACTATCAAGCAGCAAGTAAGGCACAAAGACCCAACTGCTGCATGACTCGGTGAAAGGACCATTCCAAGGTGAGAGGTGGATACCCTGTCGCCCTTTAGCACGGCATCTTGTCCTAATCCCTTAGTCGCCTTTTACGACATGCTCGGGGTGAGATGCAGTTTCACTAACAAAATAGCATCGATCAAAATTGGGCAAATTCAAGCGTAGTGTACTACCATACGAATGATGAATAAAGAATAAAGAATCTAATTTGCTCTACTAGTTGGAAATACGCCAATACCTACTGGTTCATCGAGGAATTGTTTATTGCGGAAAATAATAAGTGCTTTAGTAAATGTGTTCCGATGTTTTCGAGTAGTAAGTTGAGTCAGGAAATGCAGTTTCGATGGTTTCGAATGACGTAAATATTTATATTATTGCGACCCACAGCGCAAGAAACACGTCTTGTTCGGGGGAAGCACGGCCGCCTATCGCTGTTCTGTGTTGTGACCTCTGCCATCAATTAGTTAGCTAGTGGATAATATGGATTGTTTCCCCGCTGATAAGGTTATCGCGACATATCTGGTTGCTCTTAGCGACCACTATCTCTTCTCGAAATACATACATACACACATAGCATCACGCTGTACACCGACAACCGGGGCGAGCGGAGTAATCGGGGTTATGCTGCTAGAACTCGGACAAATTATAGCCACCACGTTTAGAAAAATATTGTTTAACCCACCTGAGTTGGTACCGCCGCACTGAATGAAAGGACGGCCGAAAGCGGTAAATAGTTAGTGCTTGTTTCGTATAAAGTTTCGTGCCAAAGGGAAGCACTGACATGGCATCTAGTTCATCACGGATGTTGTAGATGATGTAGCCAACCGTTTCAGTTTAAATACAAGAAAATATTTTTTTTATTTCTTAAATAAAATAGTGAAGATCGTCAAATAAATTCGATTATCGATCACAATGAAATAATAATTGCACAGAAATAATAATTGCTAATATTATGTGACGGTCAGTAGTAAAAAAAAAACATGATTTGCCCGGGAACCCTAAAAATACATAATAATAATAATAAAGGCGCGCTGACCACCGGTCGACCGGTATGCTACCTGGAGGCTTCCTAGAATTCGACCCTTCTGTTCACCTATCGCATCGGCCCTATTTACACTACGCGGTTGTGTAGCGAGTAGCAAGATCATGGATAATTTTCAGAAGAATAATATATGTAATTAAACATACATACATACATACATACATACCTCACATGTATGTATCCCGACAAACGGGGTGAGCAGAGTAATCGGTGTTGCGCTTCAAGTACAAGAAAAATAACAAGCAACAAGTAAGGCACGGATCTGCTACGCGACTCGGTGAAAGGACCGTGCCAATGTGAGTGGTGGCTATTCTGTCGCACTTTAGCACGGCACCTTGTCCTTATCCCTTAGTCGCCTTTTACGACATGCACGGGGAGAGATGCAGTGGGGCTATTCTTTTTAAGTACCGACCCTACATAGTTCTGAGTACACAGTATTCAGAGGAATAATTATCTAATATAATCAAAATTACGATAAATAAAAAAAAATTATAACCTACTATACTACACAATAACAATGAAATAAAATTAAAATTAATACTTATTAAATAAAAAAAAAACATCCATCTCCGCCGACTCCCTCACCATACCCAAAACGATAGCCGCATTGTAAATATAATTATAATTATTTTAATTGTATTGTATAAAATTATATCGATTCAAATGTTTCATTAGTTAATCAATCGATAAAATTATCGACAACAAATTAGAGGACTATCTAAAATTTGCCGGAAACTGACAACACTACAAACGTCACTTTCTTCCATCTTGAAAAAAAAAGTGGCCAAGTGAGAGTCGGACTAGCGCACCTTACCCTAGGATTCCTTAGTTCCTTACCACCGCGTAATTGGCCGGTTTTTATTATTAGTTGTTTTACTTTAGAGTGTGCACTATAATCACACCAAGTTTGACGCTTGTATGTATAAATGTTTTTAGGATAGAGCAAAAACAAAAAACCATTTCAAAAAATTAAATACCTTTCTTGTATTGGGACGATCCTAAATTGTTTACTTTTTTTATTATTTGTCAAAATATCCGCACAATATACACATAGGTATTTTGTAAAAATTTCAACCGCCTACCTGTTCTGTTACTGTTTAAAAGTAGGACGGACGGACAGACGGCGTAGGAACCCTAAAACAGACTATTAGGCCGCGTGTGTTGTTGGTACGAACGAGTATTGACGTATTAATGTTAAGAAGAGATATATTCCGGTAGTGTGGCGCAGGCCTTATCGGGTGCATTGTCATAAATCGTACCGGGAGATGGCATCAGTAGCGGCCGCTTAGTACGCCATTGTTCTGCAGATAGTTGAGTACGCGTGCGCGACGCGCGTTTCAATTCTTTTTTTTTCACTTATTTATTCACTTCTATAGGTATATCGGCAAACCTGATACTTCCTTCCTTCCTTACCTTTAATAAAATCCAACGTCTGCTTTCTGTATGTATGTATGTATGCATGTCTGTCTGTCCGCTTATAACTCGAGAACCACTGAACCGATTTTAATAAAAAACAATTCTACGGATAGCTTGATTCTTCCCATCAACTATAGGCTACTTACTATCACGCTAAATGGCTTATGAGGTTAGCAGTGAAGTGAAATATGAGAGCGGGCGGAGCCGCGGGCACAGCTAGTGATATATATTTTACCTTCTCTCTGGTTAGAATTATTATGGAACTAGCTGTGCCCGCGGCTCCGCCCGCTCTCATATTTGACTTCTCTGCTAACCTCATAAGCCATTAAGCGTGATAGTACGTAGCCTATAGTTGATGGGAAGAATCAAGCTATTCGTAGAATTTTTTCTTATTAAAATCGGTTCAGTGGTTCTCGAGTTATAAGCGGACAGACAGACATACATGCATACATACAGACAGAAAGACAGAAAGCAGACGTTGGATTTTATTAGAGGTAAGGAAGGATAAGGATACTGCATCTCGCCCCATGAATGTCGTAAAGGGCGACTAAGGGATAAGGACAAGATGCCGTGCTAGAGGGCGACAGGATCGCCACCTCTCACCTTAGCACGGTACTTCCACCGAGTCATGCAGCAGGTGAGTCTTCGTGCCTTACTTGCTGCTTGATCGATTGAATCTTGTTCGAATACTTTCGTGGTGGTCGGTGTTGTGTTGTAATTTACCAGAGTTCTTGCAGTACAACACTGATTACTCTGCTTACCCCGATTGTCGGGATTCAGCGTGTATCATAAGTATGTATACAGCGTATACTGTCTGTTTGTCTGTATGATTGTCTTTATGTCTGTATGTTTGGCTGTTTGTCTTTAAGAATTACTGCCTGTCTGTTCATCTATATCTCGACAACGACTCAACAAAACGTGCGGTTTGCTGCTCATGGTGATACGGAACCCTCGGTGCGCGAGTTCGACTCGCACTTGGCCGGTTTTTTAAATATCTAGCAAGAGTTTATGCAAAATAATATTCTCTAATTTCATCATTTCTAATTTCAACTTGGTACCATCAACCATTATAGCATTTATGTTATGTATGATATGACCCTCTGGCAGACAGACAGACCCATGAGTCACGCCATAAAGGTTCAGATTTCACATCTGCGAGGTACGAAACCTAAAAGAAGAACCGCACCGACCGCCGCCCCGGCGCACAGTGGGGCCCCTAAATGGAATTTTTGAATAATTTTTTTTTTACTTCATAGATACCATATTTCCAACGATATGTGTAAATATTATAATATAGAATTCAGTAAAAGTAATTTTAATTTTAGACAAAGATTTAAATTCAAAGAAAATTTAGTGCTATATAACAATAAATTGTCATCGTATGATTGTAGTATACATTGTGTACATTTATAAATATGTAGTATTTATTTTTAATCTAAAAGTAGAATTTTAACACCAGCTCTTAACTCTATTGGTCATGTTTGACCGAAATGTGTTTATTAAGGGGCCAATGTCACTAAAATCATGTGAAGTACATCTTATTTCGTCGCTATTCTGTTTTACTTTCTTGTATTATATAGTCTGAAATGTTTGTAGTCCTTATTACGTGCCTCTTGGGCTACTTCGGACAAAGGTCTGAAGAAAAGACTCAAAAGATACGCGGGCGCTCGTTTGCGAGTACGACACTGTCACACTCGCGGTCGCAGGTGGTCGCAGCTAATAACCTATATTTTAAATACTAGGTACCTGTGTGTACCTATTTAATGTAGTTTCGCGTTATCGGTAAAATTCGATAACATTTGAAACTCTAGTTGAAAGTGGAAATAGTGAAAAAATATCTCTTAATGGAAAATAGAACAAAATTACCATAATCATTACAGGATCGCATGATTTTTTTGACTTTTCATTAAATAAAGGATCGGGTCGTTAGTTTCCAGCTTGCATTTTTCATACTTGAGCAATAAAAAATAAGTAGTGACCATAAAACTTTTGAAGAAATAAATTCAATTATTTCGATAAAGTTTATGTATATTTTGTAAGCAATGAATCGTAGGAAACTATAAGGATATTTGGTTAAACACTATTTTAATATATGAATCAACTAATAATAAAGCAAATTAAATTAGATACGACGAACAGTAGAACAATTGCGAAAAAGCTTTTTTACCGCTTCGGCCCCACTGTGCGGCGCCGCCCGGGACCTTTGTTTGATTACAGTGATGGGTAGACCACCATGGCATAGCCATTAGTGACCTCGAGTTAATACATAACCTGTGGTACAGACATATAGTAATATTGTTATGTAGGGTACAGATGCCAGGTTTTCGTGTGAACGTTGCGTCTGTTTATTATAAATGTGTTTAGCCTGAATGTTTGTTTGTATGTATGTAGGTGGCTTTGTCAGCCTCGATAGCTCAGTGGTGCAGAGAGTCAACTGTCGCTATTGAATGTTAAGCAAAGATGGCCGCGGTCAGTACTTGGATGGGTGACCGCTGACCGTTGGAGGCTGACTGAGGTTCGGATTCCTCGTAAAACTGTAGGTCCCTTCCCTCCTAATCTTACTTGGTGGTAGGGTTTAACCCGCCCACAGGTTACCACCGCACTGAATGAAACGTCGGTCGAAACGGCTATCTAAATAGTTTGTGTTTTCCGACCAGTTCAGTGTAGCCGGCACGATCAAAGGGGAAAGCACTGACATGGCACCTAGTTCACCCGGTTTTATGGGCTGACATCACGGACGTTGTAGGTGATGGAGCCAACCGTGTCAGTTTCCATAAAAAAAAGGTGTGTGTTTAGATGAATGTAACTCTTAAACGACTCCAACGATTTTGATAATTCTGGCGTCATTTGGTTTGTCTCAATTACACGGGTGACACTGTGTAGATAGCATATTATTTTTAGATAAATCAAAATGGCGGCTCTTAGTCGCCATCACAGACCCTCGATCTATGGTCGTCATATTGCCCAACTGTCAAAATAAAATGGCTTCAAAATCCTGAGCTTGAAACGTAGATTAAAAAAATACACTACACTTTATGGTTGAGAACTAAAACAATATTTTTTTTTTATAACCCCCGACTATGAAAAACGAAGAAAACAAGGCAAGTTGATATTAAACAGCAGTATGAAATGATTTAGTCGGGCGTTTAAACGAGTTAGAATGAACAGAGACTTCGACTACATCATTTTACACTGATGTTTTAGATTAGATTAACTGCCTTGTCAGATTTTATCAAAACAATTTTTTTTTTAAACAACACGATCAGTTTGGGAAGAATCAATTTTTGCCGATCGTTTTCAAGTTTGCCCGTTACAGACAGATAGACGTCACCTATTTATAATAGAATAAAACCGCCTTCAAAAATGTATGAAATAAAAAAAAATCGAACCCTAGAGTTGAAGGCGGTCGGTTATTTTTGCTTGCTTTAGCACCGCCTTCAACTCTAGGGTTCATTTTTTTTATTTCATACATTTTTTAATGCGGTTTTTATATTTTTTTAAATAGTTTTTTATTTCACAGTTTTTTTTAGTAATTGTTTGCTATTAATGTACTCGGCGGCGGCGCCTCGCTTTTCAATCCGATCTTGACCAAATTGAAATGGGACCACACGGGAACCACCAGCTTTCAAATAAAAAAAGAATTTTCTAAATCGGTTCACTCAGTCGAAAGTTCTGAGGTAACAAACATAAAAAACGAATTGAGAACCTGAGGCTTTTTTTGAAGTCGGTTAAAAATAGATATTACACATTAAAATGTTTTTTATATTATTCAATATCAATAAAATTAACATCACGACAATAAAACGCACCCACACGAAATTACAGCCCTCGCCGCACGGACTCGACTTCCAAAAATGCTGTTTTTATAATCCATTACTTCGGCTAGAAAAGGTTCCTTATCGCGGCAACTACGATTGTCAGTTAGAACCTTGTGTAACTTTAGTGTGTGTTGCTGTAGTTCGCGGCACATTTATACCTGGAAGTTTTTTTTACCAGAATCAAAGATATTTTTGATGTATGAATGCTATTCACAGGCGCCATAAACATTTTTGACCCAAATTGCCAGACATGGATTTTTGGATTTTATAATACCTGAGCAAAAAATGCAGTACGGTATTTCAGGTATTTCAAGATTGGCGTGAAAAGGCTCCTGTCAGGACGGCCATAGCATTCTTAACCCCTTCATACGACCGAATATCCATGAATGTCGTTAGAAACCATATAAAAATATATAATAACAAAAAATTCATAAAAATTAAATTGGCTGCGTAATTTTCGTACTTTCGCGATGATGGCGACACGACCAGTTGTGTGGGTATAGGGTTGCCAACGCTTCCCGGATTTTCGGGATTTAGTGAGTAGGCATCTTAGTCTTGACACTATGATATATAATAATACTTAGTTAATTTACTATAACATTTCTGATCTAGAGTACCTATTTATTAAGAGCATAATTATTCTAGATGTATGACAAATTAACTTTTCTACATTAACATAAATACGATTAAAATTACATTCTACTTGTTTTCCTCCCAGATTTTCTACTCGATAATTGGTAAGACACATGGCGCGCACCAGACTAACGCAGAAAATAATAGGAGCGGGGAGGCCGAGGTAATTAATTGCCTTGCAGTAAAATTTGTACTTTTTTTTTATGAAAACTGACACGGTTGGCTACATCACCTACAACATCCGTGATGTCAGCCCATAACATCGGGTGAACTAGGTGCCATGTCAGTGCTTCCCTTCGGTCGTGCCGGCTACACTGAACTGGACGTACTTGCGCGTTCGTACTCTAAATGAAAAAAAAAATAAAAGCCACAAGTTCAAAACATTTTTCAATACCTCTAAAATAAAAATTTCGCCTCTATGCTCAAGTATACAATGAAGTTATTCCGAATCCGAACAATAATGCATGTGGAGCGCGTTGCGAAGGCTGTATGCCCCCACGTGCCTACAATGCCTACAATAGCGGCAGGTGCGAGGTGTGTACCTCTCCATCCACGCCGCCTACTCAGTACTCAGCCCATCTGCTCTGTGTGCCGGCTACATTGAAATTTTTTTTTATGTAATCCGCTATGGGTGGCTGAGTCGGAGGGGCCAAAGCGCGTGCTCCGACCAGCCAATATCACCTCCGAGAAGGTACGTGCCATACCGGAGACTTCCCTGGATTTCTGGCTATACCTGGACTAGAGGAGAAGACAACCGAGGCTGCTATGCGGTCATCTTACATCCAGTACGGTGGTACCAACCCAGTCGGCTACAATTTGCGCCTACCACCTAGTAAGGGGCAAGGGAAGGGACCTACAATTTTACACAGGTTCTGAACGGTGAAGCAGCAGGTGTAGGTATGCACGTAAATTTTTTTCGTGAGAAAAAAGTCATTGGTATACGCCGACCGGATTCGAACCTCGGACCTCTCGCATGAGAAGCCGATGCGCAAACCACTCGGCCACCCGCTGCTTTCCACTGGACGGAAAACACGACAACCGTGGTTCGGATTCCACGTAAAACTGTAGTTTCCTTCACTTCTTACCTTTCTAGGTGGTAGCGTTTAAACCCGCCCGGATTGGTACCACCGGACTGAATGAAAGGTCGGTTGGAACGGCTATGTAAATAGTTCGTATTTTAAGTCCAGTTCAGTGTAGCCGGCACGACCGAAGAAAACCAATGACATGGCACACCGTGGTGTTATGGGCTGACATCACGGATGTGACGGTGATGTAGCCAAGCGTGTCAGATTCCATAAAAAATAAAAAATAAAGATCTTTCATTCAGTGCGGGCGGTATTATCAAACCAACCCTATTCTTTAGCTAGTATGATATTATCCCTTCGATTATGCATAAATGTTTAAAACTACCAAATTCAACTCACTAAATCATATACGCACAGCGTGCATCGACACTTTGACACGGAATTATAATTTTATAAATAAAACAGTCGGAATTATAAAGAGAAGACAATAAAATGCCTTTGTTTCCTTCATTCTAGATGTTTCGCCCTGTAGGGGTCCAAGATTCAGTATAGGGTCCCGGAAAAGGTTTCGTCGTAAAGTTTAAAAAAATTGTAGAATATTTGGAATTTTGGGGAGAAATATTATGTACTAGTGTTGTGGTCTGGAGTTTCTCATCTTGTGGTTAAAATGAAAGTCGACTTCTTCCCAATATGTGGTGTAATGAAATGACTGATATGTAAATTAATGACATTGATGTAAGTAAACAAAAGAGCGTGCGCCCGCACTGGCGGCTGATGGACGGCACACTGGCTGCGCTCGCCTCGCGGCGGCGGCACCGCGCGGTGGCGCGGCGTGAGGTGTGGGGCGGGGGGCAGCCCCTCCCCCGCTGCTGCACTGATGGCTCTAACATACCCCCCGGCGTTGAAAGCTTGCTCTTTCAACGGGTTTCTGCGGGAGAACAGGTGACGTCGTCGTTGAGTGGAAGAGGGCAGATTTTGGAGAAGGCTCGTCGCACCACTCCTCGCGCTGTCTTGATATCGGCGACCCTGGCAACACCGTCGCGCCCAGGATACACCTGCACGATGCGCCCGAGGCTCCACCGTAGCGGAGGGAGGTCGTCGTCCTTTATGACGACCATGGTCCCTTCGATGAGTTGGCTAGTTGTGGCTCTCCACTTCACGCGCTGCTGCAATTCGGCGACGTACTCCTTGTGCCATCGGCGCCAGAAGTGCTGGCGAAGCTGCTCGACTCTCTGGTATCGTGTGAGTCGATTCACGGCGACGTCTTCGAACCTGGGACTCGGCACAGAAGTTAAAGCTCGTCCGATGAGGATGTGGCCTGGAGTCAGAGGAAGGAGGTCGTCGTGATGGGAAGACAGGGGAGACAAAGGACGGGAGTTTAATATTGCCTCTATTTGCACCAAAACAGAATACAACTCCTCAAACGTCAGATGTGAATTTCCTAGTACACGTTTTAGGTGATGCTTGGTCGATTTGACTCCCGCTTCCCACAGTCCGCCAAAATGTGGAGCATATGCTGGCGTGAAGTGAAACTGAATTGACTGATTTGACATATCTTCAGACAACGCCTTGGAATTTTCCTTAAAGAACTTGTAAAGTTCGTTGCGTGCCCCAACGAAGGACGTACCATTGTCTGAACTTATGTCAGTCGGTTTGCCCCGACGCGCAATGAAGCGTCGTAAGGCTAACAAATATGACTCTTTGGTTAAATCGCTGACCAGCTCCAGGTGGATGGCCTTAGTGGTGAAACACACGAAAACAGCAATATACGTTTTGATCAGCCGGCAACCACGACCCTTCCTATCTGCTGCCATCACAGGACCTGCATAATCGACGCCCGTGGACTGGAATGGAAACCCTGGAACGACGCGCTGCTCAGGTAAGTGACCCATGATTGGACTAACTGTTTTTGGTTTCAGGCGGCTGCATCGGACACATTGGTGAGTAATTTTCTTTGCTAAGTTTCTCCCCCTTACAGGCCAGAATGATTCCCTGATGGACGAGAGAAGGAGCTGTGGTCCAGCATGCATTAACTGTAAGTGTTCGTGTCTAAATGGTAAATGTGAAACTGGGTGGTCCGCGCTGATTATAATGGGATGTTTCTTTTCAAATGCGAAATCTGAATTTTCAAGTCGACCTCCCACGCGCATAAGGCCGGAGGGGTCGATGAATGGATTTAAGCTGGCGATAGCGCCTTTTAAAACTTGATTTTTCTTTTGCAAGATTGTCAACTCTAATGGAAATGACTCCACCTGCACGACCTTGAATAGGTGAACAGTTGCGGCATCCAGTTCTTGTACGGTAAGTGGACCGTTTTTTCTAATGTTTTCTTTTCTAGCGTTATGAATAAACCGCAGGACATAAGCTATTGAACGCTTAAGCCGTTGGAAGTTTGAGAACCGCGAGAACGGGAAGACGTCTGGAGAAGCAAACGAGATCAAACATTGAGTTTGTGGTCTCATTTCAGGTAAGTCTTCGTCGCACTCACCTGCCTGGAACTTGGGCCAAGCCGGTTCTTGGTGAGTGAGAAACTGTGGACCCGACCACCATAATGCTGAACGTTCAACGATATTGGGACTAACACCACGAGACAGCAGATCTGCAGGATTTTCTGCGGTGGGCACGTGACGCCATGTATGTTTATTGCAGAGTTCCTGAATATCTGCAACTCGATTTTTAACGAATGGTTTGAGTTTGCTGGGGTTGGTTTTCAACCAGCCCAAAACTATGGAAGAGTCAGTCCATAGAAAGCATCTTTGAATGTTTAACCGTAGTGAGCCGATAACCTTTGTCGTGAGTCGTGCACCTACCAACGCACCGCACAGCTCAAGGCGCGGAATTGTTGTTGGTTTTATCGGTGCGACCTTGCTTTTGGAGCACAACAGATGAACTTCGATGTGCTCTGAATTTATTGAACGGACGTACGTGCACGCCCCGTATGCGTCCTGAGACGCATCACAAAATGTGTGTATTTCAATGACATTTGGGCCATCGCAAATGACTCGTCTTGGAATCCGTACCAGCTCTAATTGTGGCAGATGTGATACGAATTTTATCCAAGCAGAACGAACCTCTTCTGGGAGAGGGTCGTCCCATGATAGTTTGTGAAGCCAAAGCTTCTGGAGGATGATTTTTGCCTGAATTATGGAAAGACTGAGAAGACCTAAAGGGTCGAAAATGTGCGCAATGGTCGACAATATGCTCCGTTTCGTAAATGTGAGTTGGTCATTCTGAACGTTTATACTGATGTTCAGTTCGTCCGTTGTGCTCGACCAGCCCAATCCGAGAGTCTTGCATTGATTTTCTGCGCTCAGGTCTAGATTCAGGTTGTCCGTGTTAGGTGCAGACAGTAATCTGCGTTCATTCGAACGCCATTTTCTCAAAGTGAGACAACCTGACTCCAGCACCTGGGCAACTTTGCTGCGAATCAATGCAAGCTGCTCAATTGTGTCGGCTCCGGTGAGCATATCGTCGACATAAAAATCTTTGTGTATGATTTCAGATATGATTCCGTCAGTACACTCTTCGGCTAACTGCTTCAGACATCGCACTGCTAAGAAGGGTGCCGATGCAGTCCCATATGTAACTGTGTTTAGCTCGTAGGTTTTTAATTTATGTGAAGGATCCTCTCTCCAGAAGATTTGCTGTAGTCGTCTTTGGTCGTGATTTACAAGGACCTGTCGATACATCTTCTCAATGTCGGCCGAGATTACGAATTTGTGTTGCCTAAAACGAAGAAGTATCGACAGGAGATCGTCTTGTATTGTCGGCCCCACCATCTGGATGTCATTGAAGCACACTCCAGACGTAGTGGGCGCACTTGCATTGAAAACAGCTCGTAGCTTAGTGGTCGAGCTACCTTCACGCACAACACCATGGTGCGGGAGGTAGTACGACTTGACTGATTTGTTGGTAGAATCACTTTCTGTCATGTGACCCAACATTATGTATTCTTTCATGAAATCGACGTACATGGTTCTAAGTGCGGACTGACGCTGTAACCGTCTCTCTAATGACAAGAAACATTGTTTTGCACGCTCGAAGGAGCTACCGAGATCGTCTTCAGTGCCTTTCAGAGGGATCGTGACTGAGAACCTACCGTTGTCGGCGCGAGCCACGGTTTGAGTGAAGTGATTCTCACACGCTCTCTCCTCCGCTGAATACGCCGGCTTAGTGGCGTCCGATAGCTCCTCGATCTGCCAAAACTTGGCCAGCTGTTCCTGCACATCCATATTAATAGCAAAATTGCAATGAGTGTTATTCTGCCTCAGCCCTGTTCCAATGACACCCGAAATCAACCAACCGAGCTGTGTGTTACGAAGTACCGGTCTGTTTCGTCCCAAATTGATCTGTTCCGAGCCGATGATATCCCAAAATACGTCCGCCCCGATGAGGATTTGGACCTCCGCCGGCAGATGGAACGCGTTGTCGGCCAACTTCAAATGAGGTGGGATCTTTAAATCGGCTCGGTTCACCGCAGCGCTCGGTATTGATGACGTAATGGTAGGTAGAACGAGACATGAGATGTTACAACTGAATGGACTCTGTAATGAATGTACGTTGAGATTGCATCTGTTTGTAGTGTAAAGTGTGCTGTTATTGATACCCGAAACTGTTCCTGCCACCTTTACAGTAACCAGATCGAGTTCACTGCATAGCTTCGCTGTGATGAAGCATGAACTGCTACCTGAGTCTAACAGAACGCGGGCGACGTGCTCGCCCCCGCGCCTGTCATACACTTTGACAAGTGCTGTAGATAGGAGTACCTGTGAATTTGATGTATGTGTTGATGCGGACAATGCGACAGAATCGACCGGCTTAGACACCGACTGGTCCTGATGGAGTAAAGTGTTGTGCTTGGCATGGCACTTCTTGCAAGAACCTAGTTTGCATAGCTTGGCCATGTGACCAGGTCTGAAACAATTGAGACACAACTTATGCGACCTGACCTTGTCTGCTCTGCTGCTGCATGACAGCTGTAAGAACTGGTCGCATCTGTATATTGCATGCTCACCTTTACACAATGGACACTCGAACTTGGCATTTTCTGTCGTCGTCACTAGACCTTTAATGTTAAATGTCTTGCTGCATGAAGCTGAAGATTTGTTCAAATCCATTGTTTCGAGTAGGTCTGCTCGACCCTTAATGAATTTGCGAAATGTATCGAGAGTTACCTTTTCCTCCTTACCTTTCTGCTCCTCCCACTCGCGAGCTGTCCTGGCGTCTAGTTTGGAGGAGAGGATGTAAAGTAGAAGCGTGTCCCACGATGTTGTCGGTTCTCCGAGCGTGTCTAGTGCCCTTAAGTTTTTATTGAATGTGTCTAAGAGCTGCCTTAAATGAGAATGAGACTCCTCTTTAATAGTTTCGATATTGAACAACGATTTAATATGATTTTGGATTAATAGTCTGGGGTTATCGTATCGATCACGCAATAGGTTCCAGGCTATTGTATAATTAGCGCTTGAAAATTCTAATGATCTAATTACCTGAGCGGCGTCCCCCTCCAGAGCGGCCCGCAAGTAGTGAAATTTCTGCACATCATTGATAGTGTCATTGAGATGAATAAGAGACAGGAAGGTGTCGTGAAACTCCAACCAGTGTTCGTGCATGCCGGAGAACTTAGGCAACACTATGGTCGGCAGCTTCACCGTATTTTTCCTTTCAGTAGATGCTGAGTCACCACGAACACGATCGCGGCTGGGACTGGTCGCGCCAGATTCTTGAAGTTGAATCTGAATACTTACATCATACAAATTTTGCGCTTTTGCCATGCTCGAATAGTAGTGCTTCTCAAATTCTGCACGTTCGGCCAGCTGTGTGGCCTGCACATCTCCCGGAACACTCTCCAGTTCCACTTGTATGTCATCGAATTGATTGTATAATTCTGACATTTTTATCAACCTTAATTTCAACTCAATAACTTGTTGAACAGTTAATGGACTCTGGAGTGTGTTCAAGTAGTTTGCAAATTGAGTTACACGGCCCTTGTAGCCTGCACGCTTCCTCGGCAACTCTTTATCTGCCATTTTACCGTAAATGAGAAGCGGGGATGCGAATTAACCCACCTAGAATGAAATATTTATAAAATTGTAACTCGAAACACCGAAAAATCACTGAAATACGATAAACAGTTTTTTATCTATGAAGTGTCAATCAAATCTTTACAACGTGTCAATCAAATCTATTCATTCGCTTCGAGCGAGCGAGCCTCCGCTGCCTACGGTCATTAGTGCAGGTGCAGCGATGTATCGTAATATCGAGACAGGCCGCGCCCGTGTACAGATTCTGTAGCTTAGAATTGTGACAAATTGATGATTTTAATTTGTGTAACTTTGTGAAGTTATTTTTGTTTTATTTATATACTTGTATTGATATTACGATTTTTAACTTGGGTATGTTTTCATAGTTATAAAGATCTGCTTGAATGAACTGAATGAAAGACTTTAAGTATGTATTATAGTTTGAATGAAATGAGTTAATCTGTAAACTATGACTGAACGGTATGTATGAACGAATGAACGAATGGACTGTATTGAAATTATATTATTAATGAATGAATGAATTTGTATAAATGGACTGTATGACTGGATTGTATTTTACTTCGATGCAAACAAGACAAATTGAAAAGATAAATATGGATTGAGAAATTGGAAATAAAGACTTGGAAATAGGGGATTGGAACGGACTTACAGTAACTTGCACCTAGTCCTGGTTCCTGACTCGGCGGATGTCGGCGTCGCTCCCGAAGGTGAGTGTCCTGCTGCTCCTAGGCGTCTCCTGCCGCACTCCTGTCGCTGAGGTAGCCTTGCTTGTGAGCTCCTGCGGGCGGATGGTGCGGGAAGCCGGAGGGACGATGCGATGCGCCGATCCTTTGGTGTTTCTTGACTATTGCGGAATGTTGACTACTTTCATCCGGCTCGAAGGACCAGATGTTGTGGTCTGGAGTTTCTCATCTTGTGGTTAAAATGAAAGTCGACTTCTTCCCAATATGTGGTGTAATGAAATGACTGATATGTAAATTAATGACATTGATGTAAGTAAACAAAAGAGCGTGCGCCCGCACTGGCGGCTGATGGACGGCACACTGGCTGCGCTCGCCTCGCGGCGGCGGCACCGCGCGGTGGCGCGGCGTGAGGTGTGGGGCGGGGGGCAGCCCCTCCCCCGCTGCTGCACTGATGGCTCTAACAACTAGCTTTTGCCCGCGGCTTCGCTCGCGTGAAATTCGTATTTAAAAAGAAGAAAGTAAGTAAGCCCGCTACCGTACCTATATTTCGGCGCGCGGAACAATTCGGCTTGTATGAGAGCCACATATTAGCGTAACCGGAACTGAATTTTATTTAGCGTATCCCGTGTCCCGTATAATCAAATGTCCTCGTACTAAGTTTCATCGAATTCGGTTGATCGGTTTAAGAGCTATGGCGGAACATATATACATACGGAAAAGATTTCTAAAAATCGTCAATTTAGTTTTAGTATCATACTTAATATAGTCTACAAACGCATTATGTATCTCATAAAACAAAGTAACTTACTCCATGACCATCCCTTACAGATTTATTATTAGTATTGACGTGTTGCCGTAAAAGTAAAAAATATTTTTATTGTTTTTTATTTTTTTTATTTTAGAGTTATCAGGAATTTTGACCCGTAAGTTCTTGTGGCGCAATAGGGTGTGACTGAAATCTTATTAATAACTACCGAAGCCCCGGGCAAAATCTCTGGGTGAAATTTGAGCTGAAAACAGATCGTCAACTATGACATATTATGCCCATTCCCGAATCCCTTAATCAGGGTGTCTTCAGACGTCGAGCCTAGCAATAGTCCGAAAATCTGCTGGCATGGCGCCTAAATGAGCGTGGTTTCGTGAGGAGAGGTGATTTTGGTTTTTGCCGACTGCACCAATGGTCTATCGGCACAGCCACCCATAGAATAGAATAGAATAGAATAGAATAGAAACTCTTTATTGCACACAAATTGAAGGAAGAACAGTACACGACAATAATAATACCCATGTTGTTTTACATGAAAAAAATTCAAAGTTTCGTTACCAAGCGTCCTAATTAACACGTTTATGCAAGCTCATACATAAAACGAACACTTACCTACATACGATCTATGACTACGTGAACACAAAACTACCGTTCAAATCCATTTAGCTCTCCAACACATACATATCATCAATACTAATAATAAATCTGTAAGGGATGGTCATGGAGTAAGTTACTTTGTTTTATGAGATACTGCGTTTGTAGACCCTATTCATGATACTAAAACTAAATTGAAGATTTTTAGAAATCTTTTCTGTATGTATGTTTCATAGTCCATAACTATTAAACCGATCATCCGAATTGGATGAGGCTTTGAGTACAAGCACATTTATCTATACGAGACACAGGATAGGCTAAATAAAATTCAGTTCCGGTTACGCTAATATGTGGCTCTCATACAAACCGAATTGTACCGCGCGCCGAAATATAGGTACGGTAGCGGGCTTACTTACGAGCCGAACAAAAAATAGAAAACTGTATAAACCTTCAGCGGCCCGTTCTCCCTCAAAATTTAAGGTAGACCTCGCCAATATAAGAGGTCTACACACAAATTTCTCATCCGTCGCCTGCCATCTGCAGACGGCGAGGCCTCACCTCCTCTTTCTTACGGAGACCCAGATCGGGCGTCCTGCGGACGCATCCTACCTGGACGTTCCTGGTTACAATCTTCAGGAACGTTTCATGGCGAAGGGTGGTGTCTGCTTGTACGTTGGATCTGGTGTCTCCTATACCCGGCTCACCCGATTTGAAGACCCTGTTTTTCCTGTGTTATGGATCCGCGTGAATCTTCCCCACGTGGTGAGGATTTACGCGGGTGCATACAGATCCCCTAACCTCAGTGCGTCAAGAACAGAGGCATTTTATGAGCATCTCAGCAGTACGGCAGACAAACTGCTTTGCGAGTTCCCTACGGCGGAGTTAGTGATGCTGGGTGACTTCAATGCTAAACACCAAGACTGGTTGGGCTCCCCCATCACTGACCATGCCGGCAGGGAGGCTTACAACTTGGCCATTGCGCACGGGTTGACGCAGTTGGTATCCGGAACCACTCGGATACCTGATAACCCTGCCCATCGACCTAGTTTGTTGGACCTTGTGCTGACTACCGAGCCAAATGGTTACAAGGTGAGGGTCGAAGCTCCCCTCGGAAACTCTGACCATTGCCTTGTACGCTCAACTGTGCCAACTGTACACTTCGCGGAAGCACGTGAATGTAGTACGCGAACAGTTTGGCACTACCGGTCAGCACAATGGGATGACTTCCGTTCCTTCCTGGGAGCCTACCCTTGGCACGACGTTTGCTTCTCTTCTCCAGACCCATCCCTGTGTGCCCAATCGGTCGTCGATGTGATCGCACAGGGTATGAATTTCTTCATACCTACCTCCACCGTTCCCATCGGCGGCCGCCATAAGCCTTGGTTTGATTGTCAATGCAGACTGGCTATTGACACTAAGAACAAGGCTTATAGGAAATGGCTGCAGAATAGGTCTGTCGAGAACAGACGAGAGCTCAACGTCGTTGCTAGGTCCTGCAAACGAACGCAAAACTTGGCCAAGTTCAGGCACGACCGTGGAATTGGCGCGAAACTTGCACGTAGCCCTTCGGGTAGCCGCGCCTTCTGGTCTCTCGCCAAATCCATCGGTCGGAATTTCTGCCGTCCTGCTACACCTCCGCTGGAACGTCCGGATGGCTCGCTCGCTATACTCGCGAAAGAAAAGGCGAATATCTTTGCACGCCTTTTCGCATCCAACTCAAACATGGACGACCTGGGCGCCAACCCCCCTTCATTACCCCATTGCGGGCGTATGATGGCAAATATTAGGTTCCACCCCAGAGTCGTCCATAAAACACTACGTGAGTTGGATATTTCGAAGAGTAGTGGGCCTGACGGCGTCCCGGCGATCGTCTTGAAAAATTGTGCTCTGGAATTGGCGCCAGTCCTCACCCGCCTATTCAAACGCTCCTATTCCTCCGGATCAATGCCTTCTTGCTGGAAGAGAGCTTCGGTCCAGCCGGTCCCCAAGAAGGGGGACCCAGCGAACCCATCGAACTATCGCCCTATTGCGATAACCTCACTTTTGAGTAAGGTTATGGAGCGTATTGTCAACTCAGCGCTCCTGACGTACCTAGAAGACTCTAAACTCCTCGACGACAAACAATACGGCTTTCGCAAGCAAAGGTCGACTGGAGATCTTCTAGCGTACGTCACGCATTTATGGGCTGAAAGGCTCGATGGTTTTGGGGAATCGCTGGCGGTCGCTCTGGACATATCCAAAGCATTCGATCGCGTCTGGCACCGGGGACTCTTAAGCAAGCTTCCGGCCTACGGTGTCCCTACAAAACTGTGCACCTGGATCTCCAGCTTTTTGAGTGGCCGGTCGATATTTGTCACCCTAGATGGTGCCTGCTCGGCCGACTACTCAATCAATGCTGGTGTTCCACAAGGATCCGTGCTGTCGCCTACGCTGTTTTTATTGTTCATCAACGACATGCTCTCGCTCGGCGAAATACACTGTTACGCGGACGACAGCACGGTGCACGAAGGGTTCATCAAGGACTGGAAGGGTAGAGAGGCCTCAGCAGCAAACGCGAGACGCGAAACTGTTGCTCGGGTTGACCAGGTTCTCGAAAAAGTATCCTCTTGGGGGAAGAAGAACTTGGTCAACTTCAACGTAGCCAAGACGCAAGCTTGTGCCTTCTCTACTAAGGCTGATCCGTTTCCTCTCCAAGCCACTTTTCAGGGCAGCAAAGTCCCCAACGATGGTAGTCTGGGCGTCCTGGGTATGGAGGTGTCCAGGGACGTTGGGTTTCGATCGTTCATAGAGTCCAAGGCGAAACTAGCGTCTCGAAAATTAGGAGTCCTTTACCGCTGTCGGCGATTTTTCACGCCGGTCCAACTGCTTACACTCTACAAAGCACAAGTAAGACCGGTGATGGAATATTGCAGTCATCTTTGGGAGGGTTCCCCTGAGTACCTTCTTTCAGCCTTGGATTCTATTCAGCGACGAGCCATTCGCCTCATTGGTGACTCCGTACTCACAAAGGACCTTCAACCTCTAAAGCACAGACGTATCGTTGGGTCATTGAGCCTGTTTTATCGGTACTACTATGGCCGCTGCTCTGACGAACTTGCTTCCCTTATCCCTCCTCCTCCTGTTCGCCTTCGCCAAACCCGCCATACTCTCGCGGAACACCCGTTTGTAGTCGACAGAAGAGTTCTTCGAACTGCACGATTCTCTAAATCGTTCTTGTGCCGCACTGCAAAGGTGTGGAACGGGCTCCCAGGAAATATCTTCCCCCACTCCTACAATCCACAGATCTTCAAATCGCGGGTTAATAGCCTTTCCCCAGCAACATTAGTCCACCTCCAAGCCGGACTGGCACCTCCTCGGGGGTGAAATTGGCTGCGCCTGAGGTTGCGACCTCGGACAGAGCCACCCAGTTCGGTAGCAATAAAAAAAAAAAAAAAAAAAACTTACTTTCTTCTTTTTGCGAACACGAATTTCACGCGAGCGAAGCCGCGGTCAAAAGCTAGTACATAATGTAACAGATAAGATTTTAATTCCAAGCGGAAGTAATTTTAAAACGGTTGACATGGCCAATTAAATGCTTAAATTAACTGAACTACATGAACATTTGAATTACAAATTTTAGAATATCTACCTAATTACTTCATTAGGTAAAATTTATTAGGCAATATTACGGTATTCAAATTACAGAACAAAAATAGATTTCCGTCCAAACTGTATCAAGAATGTGATGAGAATGGTAACCTTGCCATTATTAATAATCAACGATTATAAAATGCAATCTGTCTGTAACGGGTAAACTAGAAAACGGTTCAACCGTTTTACATGCGCAGTAGTCTAATCTACTAAATGGTAGATTAGTAATGGAATATAAGAATGTAATCTGCCATATCTCGGAAATGATTACAGGCTTATGCATCATCACGACATCATGGGATTGTCAGCCTCGGTAGCTCAGTGGTGCGGTCGGTCGACTGGTTGTTAAGCAACGCTGAGCGCGGTCAGTACTTGGATGGGTGACCGCTCGACCGTTGCAGGCTGACCGCGGTTCGGATTCCACGTAAAACTGTAGGTCACTTCCCTTCTTACCTTACTAGGTGGTAGGGTTTATCCCGGCCGTGTTGGTACCACCGCACTGAGCGAAACGTCGGTCGAAACGGCTATGTAAATAGATCGTGTTTTACGTCCAGTTCAGTGTAGCCGACATGAAATGAAGGTAAGCACTGACATGGCACGTAGTTCACCCGGTGTTATGGGCTGACATCACGGATGTTGTGGGTGATGTAGCCAACCGCATGGATGACACGGTTGTCTACAGCCGTGTCAGTTTCCATAAAAAAAATTTTTAAAAAATCACCAGTGAAAGAAAAAGTTTTGCTATTGACTTCGACGCGAGCGGAGCCGGAGGGGGCAAGTGAAGTACAACGTCAGCTGTTCTAGAGAGCATTATTGATCCCCCGGATGGAACGCGATGGAATACAACTCTGTTAGATCAGTATCAACTTACACACATTGTGATGTTGACGAGGGAGATAAATGAACTCTGAATATTGTATTTTTTTTTTACAATACATACGAGTACATATGTTTTATACTATTAAATAAAGACATAATAAGTACAATTCTAATAAGAGCGGAAGACCGCGTATGGTGGCGTGCCTTGAGAGAGGCCTATGTCCAGCAGTGGACCGATACAGGCTGATGATGATATGATGATGATGAAGTATAATTCTTATAACATTTAACTAATTTTATATATATCTTATTAATTTTATATATATCTTTTATATATATCTTATAACATTTAACCATTTATGCGTTTTGTAACCATTATGTACATTTAGCCTCGATTCTCTGTAATTTGATTTGTCCAAAATTGTTATTGTCATTTTCATATGTTTAGCTCTGTTTGCGTTTGTGTGTAAAGTACAGTATGTGTATTCTTATCAGACTGCTGGCGGGTGTTTGTTAAACATGTACTTTGTTCTTTTATTCAGTAATTCGTTTATTATACTGTATTATTTATTCATAGACCTACTCCCACAATAATATAACCACCTTATTATGATATCTATTATTATATATTATATAATTTACATCACCTAACTTCTTATCTCTATCTTAACATAATTAATGTCTCCTAATTCCTATTTATTCTTACGTAGTATTACATATATAAATATAATTATATTTTTCAGGCTTTCATAAATCCTTATATGTATTTTTAAATAAAAAATTGTCACATCTTATCTTTGCTACTACCTACATTCCATTTTTTACACATTTCACACACCTAAAGGTTGGCTGTAAGAAATCTCTTTAAGGGATAAGTCCGCCTTTGCACCTCATGTAACTGTATTCATTGTATTATTCTTGTGAAATATTTGTGGAGCAATACAGAATTTTCTATTCTATTTCTATTCTAAAATTACATTATCTGTAACAAAAGGTTCACTCACCTGGGAAAATCAAAGGAACCACATTTTAAGGCTTTTTTTTCAGTTTTCTTATATGTTATCAAGTTATCAAATATAGAAAATATTATATTTAATGCAAGTTAAATAATTCATATTTTGTTAAATGTTATCCATCACTTTCTGGTTTTTTTTTTAATAAAGCGGCAAATAAAAACTTAAGAAAAGCGCTCGTAAATGAGTGAAGTAGCTTCCTTTACACTTACATACATACCGCACGCTGTATCCCGACAAATCGGGGATGGGGGAAGCAGAGTAGTCGGTGTTGCGCTGCAATTCCTATTGTAAATTACAGCACAAGATAACTATCAAGCAGCAAGTATAAGGCACGAAGGGATAAGGACAATATGCCGGGAGACAGGCTAGCCACTTCTCACTTTGGCACGATCCGTCCCCGTCCACCGAGTCATGTAGCAGGTGGGTCTTCGTGCCTTACTTGCTGCTTGATAGTTATCTTTTCCGAATACATTGTTAAACGTGGTGGGGGTGTTTTTGACTGTAATTTACTGTAGCACATCTGCTGCACAACTCTGATTACTCTGCTTACCCCGATTGTCGGGATACAGCGTGTGGTATGTATGTTAGTACGTAAGAACATCTTTCGCTCAACATTAAATATGACCTATTAAGATGTAGCTCGGCTTTCAGCCTCGCACGCTCGAATCGTGTATTTATGCAGTCACAAGTTTAGTAAGAACACAATGCCCCGGCGACCTCGTGGCCGATGCTAATCCGACTAGGGTTCAGCGTCCAGACAACGCTCCGTGGATAAGGGCGCGGAAGGATGGGCACGCACGTCTCGTATATTTTTGTTAATTACTGTTACGATTCACATATATTATATTACCCTTTTTTAGAGTTCCCTATTCGTCGTACGGGACCCTATTACTAAGCCTACGCAGTCTGTCTGTCTGTCTGTTTGTTCGTCTGTCTGTCCGAGGGCTGTATCTCTTGAACCGTAATAGGTAGCCCGTTGAAATTTTCACAGAATATGTTATTATGGCTGAAAGTTTATATATTATATATATTATGATAAATATTAAAAAACACTCTCGCGTTTTTTTCAACCACTATGTGGTGTTGTATTATTTTGTTTTGTAAGTACAATAATTACACTTCTTAAAAATATTTCGGCGAGAGCCGTCGTCAGTAAGTAAAATTATAATATATTAATGACAGTTATTTGAATAATGAATGACAGGTGACGGTGATAGCTGCGTGTGCGACAAAAAAAAAAAACAAAAAAAAAACAACAACAAAAAAAACAAAAACAAAAAAAAAAGTGCTTTTAATGAGAAATATTAAGTTCTGGTGAATGATAAGCTCCTAATGACCAAATATATGATAGTTCTGTGGTTTTTAAATCTATTTCGGCTAATGGTGGTGTAAATGATTGTGTATTATGGCCGACAAATAATAAAAATATGAAAAAATCACGGGGTCCCCATACAAGAACCTAAAAAGTGTATGCGTACCATCTGAAAAGAGCATGAACCTCGGAGAGCCCGTGTGACAGATATACGGACAGGCGCGGACTGACGGCCTGTCCGATTTCAGGGACAAGAATTCCTGCTAGCTTCGCTTGCTACGGAACCCTGACAATGAGAAGAACCGAAAAAATATCAAAGTCATATAAATTTTTGCAAGTCCACATCGCAGCCGACCTATATCCGAGATGGCGGAGGCGCGCAACTAGGGTTACCATTTCGAAATTTGAAAAGTCATGAGAAAAAAACCAGAAATTTAAAAAAAAATCCGGGCATGTTAGTCTAAATTTTTTTAATGTTTGAACTAAAAGTCGATTATATTAAGTTGGATGAGACTACTTGTACGTAGTTTAAAATATATTTAAGAATTACTTAATACTAATGTTTTATTTTGAAGTAATTTATTGCGAAAAATTAAACATTCATTAAATTTTGTTTTTATCTAACTAAAAAATTCCGACAAAATAAAAAGCCGGACAAAGACCGGAAGGAAGGCCGAAAGTCCGGAGACATTAGGACGGTTGGTAACCCTACGTGCAACGCAATGCCGAGAGAAACATGACATTTGGCGCGAAGATGGCGTTACCATGGCAACGACTAGCGCCAGTCTGGCGCCCGCCCTTCCCACGTAGACAGTAGACACCCCATCCAGACAAGCCTTGGCTGGCAGTTGTACACGGAATGCGTAGTATAAAATAACAAGGAAGGTTGTTCGAAATTAAATAAACGCCCGACTACAGCATTTTCGGTCAACTTTCCGTGTTATTTCCTTCGATTTTCGTAATCGGGTTAAGAAATCTGTTAATGTTTTTAAGTTTACTCTGAATTATACTGGTGGTGGGCTGGTCTGGTGTCCGTTTGACGGCTGGTACAACGGACACCAGACGCCGGCTCCAGGAACTCCCGCAGTACCTGAAGAAGCCCGTGACGTAGCGGGCGAAACGTCGTTTTAATATGTAAGTCTTTAAACCTACCCTGTTAATCCGGAAACTTAAAAATAAATGAGTATAAGAAATTTGTTTTTTATTTAATTCCTTTTAGTTCTAAAGTGTGGTTTTTTTATAGAAACTACATCACCTACAACATCCGTGATGTCAGCTCATAACTCCGGGTGAACTAGGTGCCATGTCAGTGCTTCCCTTAATTTCATGTCGGGACGGAAAATACGAACTATTTACGAGTACATAGCCGTTTCGACCGACGTTTCATTCAGTGCGGTGGTACCAACCCGGGCGGGATAAACCATACCACCTAGTAAGGTAAGAAGGAAAGGGACCTAACATTTTAACGTGGAATCCGAACAGAGGCGGCGCAAGGCGTGGGCGACGTGGGCGACTTCCCACGGCCTCGCGGCCCGAGGGGCCTCGCGCCTCGAAAGTTCATGCAGCTTTGATTCATGAAAAATATTCAGATAGATCATCATGATCTATTAAAAGATGTAGAGTAAACATGTTTAGACTTAATCATAGGCAAACGAAAGCTTACTATAAAGCGTCACAGTTCCGCGAGTTCTGACGATGTCCCCGGTGCGAAGCCGCGGGCAAAATCTAGTAAACAATAGACAGTATTGAGGCTGGCCGTGGTTCAGATTCCACGTAAAACCTGTAGGTCCATTCCCTTACGTATACCTATGGATGGACTGATGCTACCGCACTTTTTTTTATGGAAACAGACACGGTTGACTACATCACCTACAACATCCGTGATGTCAGCCTATATATAACACCCTTCTCCGGAGTCCGTTCAAGCTCGGTGATGAGCTCGCACTCAACATGGGTCGCACGTTCAACGAGTCGCGACAGTCGTCGGACACCGTCTCGACCACGTGTAAACCAGCGGCGAGCATCACCGACATTATTAGGGACCTTCCGAGTCAAGTGAGCAAGCTGGAGGAGAATGATATTGTTATCTTATTGGTGGGCGGCGCGGGGACTAACACAGATACAGTAGCATACCACAACTGTGTGAAGTATGCGGTCGAGGTTTGTAATGCGGCGAAAGTAACGATATTCATCAGCTCACTACTGTATGTGCCGACTCGACTGCATGATTCGTACAGAATTAATACTGCCGCACACAAGAGCAACCATCTAGTATATATGTTGACCAGGAGCGTTCCTAACACCATCTATATCGATGTGAATGCGCTCGGAAAGTCATGCTATGCACTGGATGGCCGTATTAATAGCATGGGCCGAAAACAAATGCATTCTAATGTACATAACTGTAATTATAGCATGAAAAAATCAAATCTACACTTTGTAGAATTAGAAAATAGTCCTCCTAAAAATAAGCTAATTAAATCAAACTCTTTTTTAGGTTAAAATCTGTTCCTAGTGGCTGTGATTCGTTCGGATCTAAGTTAAATTCTTCTAAACATTGTTGTCTATTGAAAAATAAGCTAGTTATCAGTCATCAAAATGTACAGGGTCTGCGCGGTAAAAATTTACTGTTAGAATTAGTTTTAAAAGAAAATAAAATTGACGTTTATTGCGTAACCGAGTCATGGATAGATTGTAATGAATTGAGCACTCAATGTATTAATAATTATTCTATTATCAGCAGTAGCCATCGAAAAAACTTTATAAGAGGTGGTACTTTAATTCTTGTGAAGAACGGTCACAAAGCTAAAAACAGACTAGATGTAGTAAAAAAGTCAGTGGAAAAAGAGTTTGAAATAAGTTGTATAGAAATGGACTCAATATTCATAGTATCAGTATATAGGTCGCCATGTGGGAATATGCATTCATTTATAAACAAATTGGAAGAATGTTTGTGTAAATTGAATACCAATAATAATAAATCAATAATTGTTTGCGGAGACTTTAATATTAAATTTCCCTTAGAAGAAGGAGGGCAACATGAGCTATCTGATTTGATGGATAGTTTTTTGCTTAGACAAACAATCTTCCAATATACTAGAGTGACAGATTCGTGTTCATCGTGCATTGATAATATTTTTACTGATTGTAAAGTACTAGAGTCAAAAGTATTTCCTGGAATATCGTCAGATCATTACGCGCAGTTAATTTCTATAAATTACTCGACAAGTAAGAATACTACCTCGGGCAAGACGAAACGAATATCAAACAAGGTCCAGATAAATGCGCTAAACTTAGATTTACAATCTGAATTCTGTGGTAATAATATTTATAGTTTTAAAGACTTCTTTAATATATTTATGAGATACCTAGACAAGCATATGCCACTAAAAAATATGTGTGTAACTAATAAAAAAGCATTTGCCGACTGGGCTACTCCAGCTATTATTATTTCTAAAGACAAGTTATTTTATTTATATGATCTTCTTAAACTTAACAATAATCCAGATCTTAGATCATATGTTACACGTTACAGCAAAATCTTTAAACAAGTTACCATTAAAGCCAAGCAACTGTTTCTTAAAAACAAACTTGTGAATTCAAATAATAAAATTAAAATGGCCTGGAACATAATTAAAGAAGAAACAGGCAAATCCAAAGAGTGTAACACCAAGCTAGAGTTAAAAATTGGATCAGAAATTATTTCAGATAATACAATGATTGCCAATCATGTGAATAAATTCTTTTCCACAATAGCCCATAGTACTACTCAAAATCTAAAGGCTAGTAAAGAAGTATCACTAAACTACCTCAAAGCGTTTATCCCCCGGAATTCTGAATCAGCCATATTTGCACCTGTCACATACTTAGAGACTAAGAGAGTAATTAGGGACCTTAAACCTAAACATTCCCAGGACCTTTGGAGTATGTCTCCCGTATTACTGAAATCTGTAACAAGTGTCATCGGCCCGCTAACAGATATTGTAAATTACTGTCTAAAAAATGGCATATTCCCAGATTCATTAAAAGTTGCCAAAGTCATACCTTTGTATAAAAAGGGATGCCATAACAATGTTGAGAACTATCGTCCCGTCTCTATATTGCCGGTTTTCAGTAAGGTCTTTGAAAAAATTTTGGAAAAACGGTTAATTAAATTCTTTATTGATAATGAACTTTTAAATTGTAAACAATTTGGATTTCGGAAAGGACTGTCAACGGGTGATGCTATAGCTTCTATGGTAAAATCAATATTAACTTCCCTAGACGACTCTCAGCATACTTATGGCATCTTTTGTGACCTGTCCAAAGCCTTTGACTGTGTAAATCATGAAATATTACTAATGAAACTAGAGCATTATGGTATACGAGACAATGAATTGCGTATATTCCAATCATATTTAGAAAATAGAGCTCAAATATGTGACGTCAATGGCATAAAGTCGAATGTAGAATCAATCACAATGGGTGTACCGCAGGGTTCTATCTTGGGACCATTATTGTTTCTAACTTATGTTAACGACATCTCGAGCTGTATAACAGACGATATAGAGATGGTAATGTTTGCAGATGATATCTCAGTTGTACTGAAAAACAATGACATAGGTAAACTAAGAGAATCTTTTATAACTGTACTAACATCTCTAAAATCATGGTTCGAGTGCAACAATTTATTACTAAATGTTAACAAAACTAACATTATGCACTTTGCTCTAGGGACTCATAGACGTAATAACACTGATGACATATTAAAAACTGCAGAAAACTTGTCATTAAACCTTGCTAATGAACTAACTTTTCTTGGGGTAATATTTGATAAAAGTTTTACTTGGAAAGCCCACATAAACTCTTTAGCTGGTAAGTTGAGTTCCGCTTGTTATGCTATAAAAAAAATTAAAGAGCTATGCGGAACTCATGCTGCAAAGACGGTTTATCATGCCTATTTTGAGAGCATCATGTCATATGGCCTTATGTTTTGGGGAAATGCAGCAGATTCAAATAGAATATTTTTATTACAGAAGAGGGCCTTGCGGTACATCTTAAATATGAAAACTAGAGATACTTGTAGGACAGCATTCGGAGAGATAGGAATCATGACTTTACCAAGTGCATATGTTTACCAGAACATATGCTATGCCAGAAAATATATTCATGATTCCTCTCTTAACTCCGACAATCATAACTATGACACACGCTGTAAGAATAATGTACAATTAATAAGACATAGATTATCCAAAACGTCAAAAAGCTTTATCTGTAATAGTGTTAGATTTTATAATAAACTGTCTTCTAACATAAAACAATTAGATGACAATAATTTTAAACGACGGATTAAACTAATGTTAATTGAAAAGAGTTATTATACTGTTAAGGATGCGTTAACTGACGGTAATTTTATATAAGAGTCTGACTACTGTTTTTCCCACTAACAACTTTGACAATTGGATACACTTTGTATCATTAGATTTTTAATATGACTTATTACATTTCTTTGTAATAAACGTAAACTAATTGTTTTTATTTGACTTGATATATGAAGTATCAAAATTGACGATGGCACTATACACCAGATATAGGTAATGTAAATAGGCAGAGTGGTCAGATTCTTGAGTGTTCATGCTTATGCTGTAAATATTAATGTTCTTGTGAGCGGTAGTATGCGTTAATTATTGTAAATTACTTGAATTATAATACTTATATATAAGGTACTAACAAAACATTGTGACTTGCGAAGTTTGTTTGTCAGTTCTTCTTCGCATTGAATTTAGAACTGGCGGAATTTTCGACATGTCCAAGCGTAGGTTACCTACCTATGGATGAAATTATACAATAAACAATAAACAATAAACACCGGGTGAACAAGGTGCCATGCCAGTGCTCCCCTTCATTTCATGTCGGCTACACTGAACTGGACGGAAAACACGAACTATTTACATAGCCGTTTCGACCGACGTTACATTCAGTGCGGTGGTACCACCAGTCCACTGGCACTTAAACGAAGGTCGGTCGAAACGGCTGTCAATATAGTTCCCGTTTTTCGTCCAATTCAGTGTAGCCGGCGGCACCATCACGGCGGCGCCTGGTACACCGATGTGTGATGTGCTGACATCACTGTAGGTGATGCAGCCAACCGCGTCAGGATACATAAAAAAGCCGAGAGCAAAAGCAACTAATTAATTAGGTACTAAGTAATTCGTATTTCCTACTTCTTTGTGTAGGTATGTTGATATATGGCTTGTTTCCGTTACCAAAAACTCTCTGGCTAGTTTTGCCCTCAAATAGCTGTACAGCGTGCATTGTTATTCTAATCAGCATTGTAAAATTCTCGGTTCATGAGCTTGCATTTACAGTGTAGTGTAAGTGAATTCAGGTTTACTGCATGTGTGGTGCGGAAGGCCGGGCCTTTCTCTTCAATTAAACGTTTACTGTTGTTAGAGAAAGAGCTTCAAATTGGATTTTATTTCATGAGTAAACGTTTATACTAGAACCTTTCGGCACTGGAGTGAATTGCGATTTAGCATCAGACATTAATCATAACATTAGTAACAGTGACGTTCGCTAGTGAGATATCGCTGATCAGCATATTTTTTTTCTGTAATCCGGTATGGATGGCTGAGACGGAGGGGCCAAAGCACATGCTCCGACCAGCCAATATCACCTCTGAGAAGGTAGGTGCCATACCGGAGACTTCCCTCCCTGGATTGCTGGCAATACTGGACTAGAGGAGAACACAACCGAGCCTGCTATGCGGCCGTCTTACATCCAGGGTCAGTATTCTCTAACGTCCTACCGTCAACGACGGTGACGCTGACTAGTTATGTCTCCGTCTAATTATATGAACTAGACAGAGACATAACTAGTCAGCGTCACCGACGTTGACGGTAGGACGTTAGAGAATACTGGCCCAGTACGGTGCTACTAACCCAGTCGGCTACAATTTGATCCCTAGTAAAGGACAAAGGAAAGAGACCCTCAGTTTTACACCGGTTCCGAACGGTGAAGCAGCAGGTGTACGTGTGCACGTAAATTTTTTCGTCAGAAAAAAAACTCATTGGTACACGCCGACCGGATTCGATCCTCGGACCTCTCGCACGAGAAGCCGATGCGCAAACCACTCGGCCAGGGGCCACCCGCCAATGTAAACTGTATGTCGTGAAATCTAAGTAGCAGTATCCACTTTTGTTATCTAAGTTGTCACCATTTCCATCAAACTATAAACAGCCGTTTGAAGAAAATATTCATTCCTAAACCCACCCACGCCAGTGAAAGTAATGGTGTTCAAAACACCTTACCATATCTCAATCGCCCATCGACCATCACCGCACATTTAGAATCCATAAGCGAACATTAGCCATAAGTGGCAATAAAATGACGAAGAAATAAAGCCATAAATAAACACGGCTGAAGCGTTAAATCATCGATGATTCAAGACCACAAACAGTGCGTGACAGAATGTGGGTGGGTATAGACAAGCTGAGCTGTCACTATGACAGCTGACCAATATGGCGGCGAGATAACAAATTGCGATTAAAGTCTTGTTTGTGTGACTGATGAATGACTACACACATAGGTACGTACAATAAATTCTGCATGAAATGCCAGATACCGTCCTCAGTTTAGCACTAAGCCTCAAACGCTAGTTCAAAACTGAAATGGATAAGTCAACTTAAAGATTGTATGATCATCAGGCAGGGAATATTTTCAAACATGTGTGCCACTAATGGATTAAATTGACATTTGAACATAAAAGTACGATATCCTTTCAGCGACCGTTACGAGTGCAATGATTTAGACACGTGTCTGTCAATGTACCTAAAAAAAATACGAGTAGGTCGCACTCCAAACGCTATAGTTGTGGGTCGCTGAAACGCAACCAACAACGCGCTCAAAACTTCATGTCGTGTTTAAACAGGCCGAGTAGGTGTATGTATATGTACTATTCTATTAAATATTTTGACGGTTTGGTTGGCGCCAAACGGTGCTGCCGTTTGGCGCCAAGCGAGTACGTGAAACAACGCGGCAACATTCGAATTTTAAATGAAGATCGTTATCGCGCAATCTTTTTATTACATTGTGAAGCTCAGTTATCATCAGCACTTGCTAATGCGACATGTACTTAGTTTTATGTGTTTTTCAGTTAGTTCAAATTTAAATGCCGGTGAAGAATTAATTCAACAACCAACTCAAGAACAACCTACGAGTTTGTGGCCTTTGCTGTAGAGACTCTTGGGGCATGGAGCCCAGACGCGAATAGTTTTTCCAAGAAATTGGGAAAACTACTCATTGACGCGTCTGGGGACCGCCGTGCCCGGGCGCATTTCAACCAACGGATCAGCCTGGCGATCCAGAGGGGGAACGCCGCAGCAGCGGCTTTAGTCATGGGGACCAAGCTTATGGTCCCTATGGACGACTATTTTTATTTATAGTTAGATATTTTATTTTTATAGTTAATTTTGTTATTTTTAGGTCTAGATTTAATTATTTTTGTTAATGTTGTGTGTTCTTTATGATGATATATATATTATATTCAACAATGTCACAATATGATTTAGATATCAAAAACGTGAAATAGTAATGTAAGAAATGTATGAAGTTTTATTCTGAAGTACGTATCAAAACCAAGAACGATAGTTGTGGCGCACTATGTGTGGAAACATGCACCGTCCTTAGGTGAAAACCCATAAATTTAAGAATAATTTTAGAATGCAGTTTTACTTAATTTTGATTGATAAAACGTCACGAGGTAAGTGAAAATAATTGTAAATGGAACGCATCCGATAGACTAAAATATTTGTATGAGATGACGTCACTTCATAATATTCCGAGCACATAGACAGTCGGGCGCGCGTCCGTTTTCGAGCGTCGAACCCGCGTGTTCTATTTTCAAATGTCGCGCCGCTTTCTATTCGGCCAGGCGTCAATTCAATATTCAAAACAGCATGGCTCTGAAATTATTAAAGGTGGAATAACATTTGAGTGACTGTAATACACAAGTAAGTTATAGAAACAGTTGAATAATGCATTTTCGAATCTTCACATCGTTTCCTCACCTTTGAATGTTTCTCTATCTCTACGTGTTATTATAAAACAGCAGCGTTCACCATCTATTTCTGTGTATTTCTGTGTGTCCGCTTATAATTTGAGAACAGCTAAACCAATACTACATTAATGCAATCTGACATATCTTTAGATGATATCGTTGATAGAGGCTGAGCAGTAGAATCGAAAGTGATCGCAGTCGGAGAAAATCGAGTCTGATTTTAAAGTGATCGGCCGGAGCTATATTTTAAGGAATATTTAGGAATATTATGTATGTAAGTACATAATTATCCTATTGGCGTCTAAGTCTATGTTTCAGAGAATTAATAAGGTCATATCACCTGAAATAACTGAAATAACACCAAGCAAAAATTTAATCCTCGTAAAATCATTTTTATATGCTTACCTACGATCATCAAACAATATAAATTTTGACAGTTTCATCGCACGTCAAGAAGTGTCCCAAGGCAATGGCGTTCCATTTTTCAAATCGTCCAATAATAACACAGCTACGCGTTCCAAATTCAAACTCAACGGTGTGTTTATTTCTTTTTAATTTGGGCGCGTGTGTGCTAAGGCATTTTCTCCGGGAATAGACATTTCGATAAGTCTTAACATTTTAGGAATTCCTGTTTTACATTTAAAGTAGGATCAAATTCTCCAAATCCTCTCTATTGCTTTAAAGGAATTCCCAATAACTATAAGATTTTGAAAGAATAAAAATAAGTTATAAATATAAATACAAATCAAATTATTTAAGAGTTGTACTTCCCCGCCTATTTACTTCCCATTTCCTTATCTACATAAACTTAAAATATTTATGTCCTCCTATCTTCGATTATTATCCCTTTGCTTATTTTCTATGGTATACTAAAAAAAATTGCGATAAAAATATTTTGCACTTACAAGAAAAAATAAAGTTGCGTGTTTCTCTCTCTCTCTTCTTTGTCTCTTTCTACTATCTCTACCTTTACCTCTACCTCTAACCTCTTTCTCTCCGCTTATCTGTCAGGCACCACGGCGAACACTTTTTTTAGTTTTTCGAGGGGACCCTCTGGCCCTCCGGGCCCGGTGGAGCTGTCGACCTTTCGACTTGTCGACCTGTCAAATACCTACATAAAAATTATGGTCACATACACAGCATACCAGTGATGAGATTTCTGAGTTTACTTCTTATTTTCATGACATAAATAATATTTTCATACTTAGATAAATATTTGCTTAGCTTCCGTAAAGAAATATAACTTCAAAAGTTCGCAAGAGTTATGTTTAGTAAAAAAACCAGCCATGTGCGAGTCGAACTCACGCACCGAGGGTTCCGTATCGCCATGTCATGGTCAGCGCCACTCACGCCTTCTATGGCGTGTTTATGAAATGCTTGCTTCATATTATTCATAATTAGTTAAAATGCTTCATACTCTTTTCGGTAGATGGCGCACACTTTTTAGTTTCTTCTATGGGAACCCCGTGAATTTTTTACTTTTTCTTATTTTTATTATTTGTATATCGGCCATAATAACACATATTCTGTGAAAATTTCAACGGGCTACCTATTACGATTCAAGACATGCAGATACAGCCCTCGGACAGACGGACAGACGGACAGACCTGTACCAGATACAGAACCCTAAAAATTCATATTTTCACTTATAAACAAACACTTCACAGCGTGCACAATACTTTACTAAATCAAATTCAATTTCTTTCCATTCAAAATAAAACCAACATCAAACACGGACTCCACAACAGTTGTTCGACTCCGCAAGTAATTGATATAGTTTAAAGCAATTTTCAATAGATTACCATATAAATTAACGTATCTATTCCATATTAATGTAAACTACACCGAATGCATGTTTAACTAAGCGTGACGTTTCTACACGGATCATCAATCTATGTCGCTTTATTGGTAGTCGGGTGGGAGGATAGCAATGAGTTACAAGGATAGAAGCGGCATACCAGCCCCTTTGTCAGCCTCGGTAGCTCAGTGGTGCGGTCGGTCGACTGCTGTTAAGCAACCCTGAGCGCGGTCAGTACTTGGGTGGGTGACCGCTCGACCGTTGGAGGTTGTCCGCGGTTCGCATTCCACTCAAATCTGTAGGTCCCATCCGTTCTTACGTTACTAGGCGTTAGGGTATATCCCGCCCGGGTTGATACCAACACACTGAATGAAACGTCGTCGGTCGAAACGGCTATGTAAATAGTTCGTATTTTCCGTCCAGTTCATTGTAGCCGACATGAAATGAAGGGAAGCACTGACATAGTACCTAGTTGTCCCGGTGTTATGGTCTGACATCACGGATGTTGTAGGTGATGTAGCCAACCGTGTCTGTTTCCATAAAAAAAACCATCGAGCAATCGAAACTCCGCAGGCGTTCATAAAAAAAACACAAATACATGTCACAAAAAATAGTTAATCACAATATAAATTATATATTTATTAATTGTATAAATAGTGACTTATGTATGTGTTTTACATGTAGGCATATTTATAATAATAAAACATGTATTTCTCCTCCTTTTCGCTTGCACTAACCATACTTCATTCTCTATCATTATATTCCTCATCAGTCATCAAGTCATCACCCAAAGCTTCACTGGAAGAAATCGTTTGCAGTGATACATCGCTCAGTACAACTTGCGATAGTGCCAAAAGTACTCGTCCGATTTTCACCAAATAAACTCTCACGGACAGATTCAGGCTCATACATTTTGGCCCGGAAATATAATAATTTTTCGAAGACGAAAGCACGCGGGGAACGTTAGTCGAATTCGCGAAACCAACTCCGCGGTAGTAGCTCGCCTAAACGAGATTGTTTTGTGAGTAGGTACGCGTGTCGGCTTGTTCGCGGTAGTTCTTCCTTATTAGATTGCATTGCTGAACGGAAGCAAACAAAAATTATGTGAACATGAATTATTGTTAATGTTGTGTGTTCTTTATGGCGAAATAAATATCTGAATCTGAATCTTGTCTATACTCACGTATCTTTATTGACACGCGTGTTACGAGCCGTCGTCGAAGGCAAATCGTGTGCATTTGTCGATTATGTTGAGGCCGAAGTAAATTGCAGCAATGTATGACAATACCAGTTCTGTCCTTTTTAATTCCTAATTAATTAAATGTATCATTAAAAATAATAATAAAAATTCATAAAACATTTAAAATCGAGAGCAACTTTTAGATCTATTTTATTGCACCGCGTATTTTCCTGAACATTGCTTAATTTAAATTTCTGTTGTATAAAATATGAGTTTATTCAAGAATAAACCTACTTACGATATTACTTACAATGTTTATTGATATGTAACTATGTAAGTATAATATTTTATATCTAAAATTATTAGACATAAAATATTATATTCGTTTGCCATGTAAATAAATAAATCGATACTATGTGTAAATCGATACTATCGTTTATTTCATGGGGAGTGTTCGGAGGAGCTGTTTAACGCGATTCCGTCGTCCCCATTCCACCTCCGCACTACGCGTACTGGGCAGGGGATGCACCCCTATTCAATCGACCTACCACGCATGCGCACCAACCAGGGGCCCTACCGGCATTTCTCGCTTGAAATATGCGAGGGAGTTTACTCGTACTCCTTCTCACTTTTAGCGTCATTCGTATCGGTACCGGCGTTCAAGTGAGTGTCGACCTACCATAGATAAGACGGTCTAGATTACTTGCGATTACTTATTAATAAATTATGTTATCTAATTATTTATATGGTGCATTTATAATTTATGGAAATTCGTGAACATTTATGCCAAAAAAATTATTAATTACTACCTTTTAACCATTTTTACTGATACAAATGAGTGCTTAGCATAGACTATGTCGACCTAGACCATGTGCCAGTGTCAGTCAATCAACTGTCATGTTTATTAAAAAAAAAAAAAGAAGAATTTACCAATTTTTCTTCAATAAATATAAATACCGTACTTGAGTGTAACGCAACATGAGCCAAGTGCAGGCACCTCATCCACACTCCGCTCCCGGCCAACTGCGGTGCAAAGAGATATGATGTGATGGCGGAGTTCATGAAACAAAATCCGCAGTTGGCGCGGGGCCGGCTGTCGGGAGAGAATGCGATGCTCGCGCCTCTGGATGGGCCTAACGGAGCGCCTCAAAGCATTGGGGGGCTGCGCCATAACATGGCAACAGTAGCACAAGGTGTGTTATATTTATGTATTCACAAATTCCTTTCTAACATCAAACTTAATAAGTCGTATTACAATGGTCATACTAATATAATATTTACAAATATGTTTATCTTTTTTTTTCAGTATTGGACGGACAATAGACAGTAGTTCACTTAAAAAACTTGACCGGTAGAGCCAGGCGGTAGGCCCACGGAACGGGTGTGGGCCGGCGGCACCGGTAGCTCTGCTGGAGCAATAGGACGAGCGGATGCTGGCGGTGTTGGGACAGGCCTTCGGACTCGGGGACTCCGAGGTCATAGTGAACATTCTACCGGTAAGCATATTTTAAATCACATTGGTATTTATTTACTGTAGTGTTGTTTACATACTTCATTCTATGTATGTAGCCAACGACTGTTTATGCACTATCTAGACGGTCACGTCACGGCAGCAGAGCAGGAAAAATGTATGCAATACCGTGACGGTATGCTCGAAACCTGCTGCCGCGTCGCGGTCATGTCACCGCTGCTGCGACGCTATCGTCAAGTATGCAAGCAGCCAATGTGTTTTAGGGAAGAAAACAAGGAAAACATTTCTTTTTAATAAATTTTATTTTCAACAACACTACTCTCTCTTGAATAAAAGTAAAGTAGGTAACATAGAAGCAAAATTTTTCACAATAAAGTACCGAGCTATAATTGGGACTGGCCGATGCACGTCTATATAATATATGAATATCCTTATAACTCGAGAACCACTTTATTAATTTACATACTGTTTTCACTGTTACAATCTGTCATTTCTTAAGATGGTTTTACGTTAAATCATAAATATAAATCATAAAGATATATCATCTGCCTGATACTTTATCATCCAAAATTATGTCTTAAAGTTAAAAAAGATAGATGCCTAATTAAATTATTGTTTTCCATTAAGGTACGCCTGCTGGCCGCCTCCCTCGTGAGCTTCGTGCAAATCAACCCGCCTATGCGCGAGGTTATTGAGGAGTACGAGCGGGTACACGCTGAAGACAGGCGGCAGGACATGGCCCTCAGAGAGTGGTGCCTGGTGTCTCAGGAGGAGTTTCGGCGGCAACAGTTGGAGCTACTGCGGCAGTTTCTGCAGGTAAAAAAAATGTTTTAATGTAAGTATTGCTATATAATATATACAGGCTGTTGCAGCAGTCACTACATTAAGTCCGGGAGCAGATTCATGGGATTAACAGAAATAATAAAGGTGTACGATGAATTCAGACTAAATAAAAACATTCAGTAACCATATAAACTAATTCCCATTTCAATACTAAACAAAAGTTTTTTTGAGGAAAAAACCGAACCCTTAAAATTTTTTTAAACTATTTTAGATTTTATTTTTTAGTACCAGAAAATAATCAGTATACGAAATGGTTTAATATTCGGTATTAAAATTGAAATGTCGCGAAAAAAGTTAACACCGTGTATAACAAAATATATGTTGTGTGGTAGTACGGAACCCTCAGTGCGCGAGTTGAACTCGCACTTGGCACCTGTTTTTAAATGTCCAAGCAATGTAATGGTCTAATGTGATCCAAATACATCTAAGTACCTACGCTAATCAAAACAATATAATTTAAAGATATTTTTTGTTTTAACTTGCAGGACAACCGAGGGTGTTTTCAACAAACCCCAGCAGTGGCTCACTTGGGACAATGAACCCTCCCTACATAAACGGAGCACATCCTCGGGTTTGGTGCAGCATACTACCATCTGCTGGTTGCAAGCACCAAGTCCTTCCACAACATCAATGCCAGCATGTGCTCAGCGTTTATTATTAAGATGCTCAATTAGTTCTTTAGTTTACCTAATTAGGTTTTTGTGTAAATTGTATGTGTAAATAAAAATATTTTATTCTTATTATTGTTTTGTTTACTTTTTTTACCAGAGATAGAAGCGTTTGTGGGAAGCGTATGTATATATGACCCTCTGTGCGTTGGTAAGTATCACTTGCATAAAATGGAAGGGCAGTCATTATCCAGCAAATACAATTTAAAATAATGCGCAATGTTCTTTGGAGATAAATTAGACAGTGCGGCTGTAGAGTGTCGTCTCTGTCACACTAACTCGCAGGTATGACCGAGACAATGCTCTACAACCAGAAAGTCATCAAAGCATGATGCGCATTATTTACCGCCGCGTACTGTACACTAGAATTGGTTATTAATAATTAAGAGCAACATTTGATTCAGCATAGAAAGTAGAGGTTGATGCAAAGCTATTGTAGTTTTTCAACCTTCTGTCGCACAGACATACCTTGGAAGTGGGTGATATCTTCGATCATAAAAAATATTAAGATTCCGCATGTCAGGGCGATTCGTGCCCCACCAAAAATACGTGCAATTCAAATATTACGTGCATCGCCCGCTCATTCTGCCATCGACCGCCAGCGCGAGAGCACTTGCTTCAGCGTCTTCAATATTACACAAATGCCGGCTTCAGGCCTCTGCGTAGTATACGAGAGCATCTGGCATTATATTTCAAGAGTGAAAATCCCTTCAAATACAATGTTTTATAAGAAAAGTAAAAATTTTCACTTCATACATTTAATGTGTTTTGATTAAGTGGAGATGGCTTCTTTAAAATTAAATTTTTTTACGTCACCTTTGAAAACGGTAACACTGGATTCCCAAAAGAATTCTTTTATAATATATATATTTTACTATATTAGATGGCAATTTGAAAAGCTACAATAAAATCAACAAAATACCAGAACCCTTACATGATTTTTATTTACAGATTTTTGCTTGTGTTTTCTTTGTGTTTTTTTTTATTGAAAGCGCGACCTGTGGCGCCGAGGCACCCATGAGATGTCTAAGGACGCCCATGGACATTTGGTCGTATGCGGGGGTTGCGAATGCCATGCCGGCCCGACAGGTGCCTGTTCATGCCCCTCTTGAAGGACCCGAGACTGTACTTGGGAGGAAATATATAGACAGGAGAGCGTCCCAGAGTTTACCGGTTCTATAGAGGAAAAATCTGCAGAAGAGGTTGGTACGCATCCACGGTAAGTCCAGCGTGTGGGAATGCAATCCTTTTTAACAAATTCCTCTTTTCAAACAATTTCCCTTTTAAAAGCTGATATTTGGCAGAGCCATCCCACAGGTGCAAGCAGTACTCCAAGCATGACCTGATCTGCGATTTGTGCAAAAGGACTTAGGTGCACAAGAAATTTACGTGTTTCTTTCTTGGTTGGTTCTTGTTTGATTCTTACATATTTTGAAGAACATATTTATTTGCTTTATGAAACGTATATGACAAGTGGTTCAAAAAAGTTAACATCAAAGGGAGGAATACGAAAATATTAAAACTGGTCTCGTTTAAATAGTTAGTGAGAAATTATTATTTAGGTTGACTGCAAAATTAAGTTTGTTTGTAATATATTTATGTATCAAAAAGGTGATGAGTGGAGGTGAGAAATGTTTTTCTTTTTATAACCAGTTTGGTGGTTCAAAAAAAATTATCAAGGTTAATTTATAGAAGATGCGTCACTACGCTCCGCATCTTCTATAAATTAACCGTAACCTAATAGGGACCATGTCGAGGCAGCCCGTGTCGTTTGTGCATACATGTCTATTCAAAATCAATGTTTTTGTAGTTAAAAAAAGTAAAGTTTTAATTTTGCATGAAAGATTAAAAATTAAAAGTTGTATGGAAACCTGTTTCTTCTTTTAAGTAAACTAAATAAACTACGCGTCCGGCAAAACATTATTTCACTAAAATTTATTTTTTAACTTCAGTCTACACAATAAGCTTACTAGCAATTTGCTAGCAAACTTCCCCACTTCAAAGCCACGCCCCCGTCGTATTTGTGCGGAACCCTCGGTTTGTGGGTTGGTCAACTTGGTCTGTGTTTTTAATGTTAGTAACATATTGGCTTTATTTCTAGTAGACACTTCACACTATTAAAGCTAAAATTTTGATATTCCTGTCATTATTGTCATTTTGAGAAAGAAAGACAGGAGATGAACGAATGATTTAATAATCTTAATTTAAGCACGTCTGTCAAATTTTAGGTGATTTTAGTTGCAAGTGATATAAGACACGTCTAAAGTCGACATAAATTGACAAATGCGTTTGAAATTTTTATAAAATAATTCACTCATCATCCATAGGTTTTCTTTCACAAATAAATGTAAATCGTAAAACTGTAGGTCCCTTCCCTCCTAATCTTACTTGGTGGTAGGGTCTAACCCGCCCGGGTTGGTACCACCGCACTGAATGAAACGTCGGTTGAAACGGCTATGTAAATAGTTTGTGTTTTCCGACCAGTTCAGTGTAGCCGGCACGATCGAAGGGGAAAGCACTGACATGGCACCTAGTTCACCCGGTGTTATGGGCTGACCTCACAGACGTTGTAGGTGATGTAGCCAACCGTGTCAGTTTCCATAAAAAAAAAATAAACGAAAAAAATTGCAATAAATTTTTTTAATAAATAATTTAATAATAAGAAGTAAAAAGCCACCTCCATAGTTTTAAGCCGCTGAAGCAAGCGGCAATTTATCGATCGACTACGTGCGACATTCGCTTGTTTTGGAACACGTAAATGTTTGCGTGGAGCGTGCAGGCAAGCGATACGGGATTACTGCGCGTGGAAAAAGGATGACACAATATCACTGCGATCTCTTGAGATGGTCGGTCCTGTATTACGCGATACGCACACTACCATAACCACGGTGTCTCGTTTTAGTAATAATTGAAGTATGAAGTGCGGAGTCCAGAACTATTTTTTCTGTCTACGGGTGATATAGCGTCGGCTTTCTTTAGACGTTCGTGAAGTGGCGAAGCGTTGCTCCCTCGAGTGGATTCTGCTGAGTGATAACCTCGCTTGTTCGCGCCGATGTTCTTGCTGTAAGCTCATCGACGCATGTCGGCCGGATTCCAGCAAAAGAGTCCAAGCCAAGACCGCGCCGACCGCCCGCCGCTTACGTAAATGTTTCGTAGAAAGAAAGAAATTGCGAAGCGAATGTCGTGTTTGCTTGTTTGTTTACGAACCGCTGTAATTTTTTTTTTAATAATTATTGGCTTGGATGCCGGGTCCTTCTGCCATTTCTTTAATTTTATTTCCTATAATTTCTATATTTTCTACAGTATTTATTATGTATTTGTAAATACTTTTATAATATTTTTGTTCAGTTAATAAATTTATTTCGATGTTTTCGTCAGTTTTCTCATGAAGTGAACGCCAAAAAGTTCTTCTTCTTCTTTTTTTAAAAAGTTGATCCTTAGCTTGCGAGTTTAGCGGCAAATATCGGGGAGTTTATCTGTCAAAGATACGTCAAAAACCCCGGTGCCAATTGTTTGATAGATCGACTCCGTGTCGACTCATAGCATTCTGTATTCTGTCCTTGTCGTCTTGAAAGGACATATAGAGAAGGCTATAATCGACTAGATCGACAGCTCTAGCGAGTAAAATGTGGGAGTGCGAGAATGACGTCACTCGCCTGTTTCACCGGTGCCAATATAGCGTTCTCGCCACATTTCTCGCACTCACACGGGCGAGTGAGTGAACGCCGGTAGACCTACTGTTCTGTAGGTCTTTTATTCACAGAACCGGGAAAATGTGGAACGCACTCCCTGCCCATCTATTTCCTCCCAAGTACAGCCTGGGGTTTTTCAAAAGGGGCGTGAAAAGGCTCCTGTCAGGCCGGCATGACATTCGCAATCCCCGTGCATCACAGAATGTCCATGGGCATCGTTAGACACCTACTTGTAGGTGTAACGATGCCACATGTCGCGCTATGGATAAAAAAAAAAAAAATCATTTCAAGGCAAAGAAAAAAAGGAGGAAAACGTTTTTTTTTTGACGTGATAACGTCACGTCTTATAAATTGATGAACACCGGCTGCACGCACGAAAAAGTGTCACGTTCCATCTGAGCCTGTGTGTGCAAGCGAGAGCGCGTAACAAGCGATAGAGAGGCACAATCGGCCAGAACCGTTCCCAGTAGTCTTACCGCTTTATGACGATATCACGTAAAACTATCGTCCGTAAACCGACTTTACAGACAACCAATTTTTTTCTTAATTTTATATTTCGAACAGTTCATGGTCTCTGAGCGGGAATCGAGTTATAAATTCAAACAGAAGGAATGACAATATTTATATCACTATCGCCATACAGCTGTTAAATCCTCTTTGCATTTTGCATTTTCGTTTGGTTATATTACGAACTTACGACCAGACAATGGTTATTCTGTGCGCCATTGGGTCCAATAACCGCTTATTGGTTAAATCATTGAATTGACTTTGCATATTGAAGGGACGATGCGTTCAGTGATCCTTTCAGTATCGTCTCATGTTCATTACAGTTTAAATTATACAGGATTGTCTCAGATCGACCGCATAATATTACTCCCACTTGATTCCACAGCTCACAAGTTACAAAACGGTTGTTACAATTTTTTCTTTCTAGCTTTTTTATTTTATCCGAATGAAGGTAGGCAGTGGCGGTGCTAGACCATGTAAGCGAATGTAAATGTCAGCGAAATGTAGACGTCAGCGACATCAGCTTTGCTAGGCCTCTTTCATTTCCCAGTCAGAAAGAAAACGATAAATAGAATGGACTTATGTATGAGTATATGAGTTTTATTTGCTCAAATGTTGACAAACATTTACATGAACAATCACAAATTAAATAAATAACCAACAAGCAATAGCCCAAGGTGTGCGACCATACTTTGATGAGAATTTTTGAGATCGCGCGATCCCAAAGTGATTCAGCTAGGGTAAACGAATTTTTGCGAGGCCGCCTCAGGCGCCGCCACTGAAGGTAGGTGCCATAAGGAGGCGGAGGGGGGGGGGGGGGGACATGAATTATAGTGAAAGAATTGTTTGGCGGAAATGTTTAGTTTCGGAGAAAAAAATAATTTTCCCATACAAAATTAATTTTTCATACAAAATAAAAAAATAATAATTTTATGGCACCATACATTGGTTTTGAATATAAATGAACAATGGAAGTGGTGTGGGTAAATGTTTTGGCGGTTTAAAAAAAAAATAACCAGGGTTAATTTATAGAAGATGCGTCGCTTCGTTTTTGCATAAATTCGTATTCAAAATAAATGTTTTGGTGCATTAAAAAAAAAATCAAAAATAAATTTTGTATGAAAAATGTTTTTTTCAAAAAAAAATTCTCCGAAACTACGCATTTCCGGCAAACAATTATTTCACTAAAAATCATCTCTTAACTCTGTATACACGATAAGCTTAGTGGCAATTTGCAACCACTGGACCCCTCTACTAATGCATATCCACTAAAATGCCTGTAATAATATGAAGAAAAAAAAAACAAAAATGTCAGCCTCGATAGCTCAGTGGTGCAGAGTCGACTATCTGGGCGCGGTCAGTATTTGTATGGGTGACCGCTCGATCGTTGGAGGCTGACCGCGGTTCGGATTCCACGTAAAACTGTAGGAGGTCCCTTCCCTTCCTACCTTACTCGGTGGTAGGGTTCAACCCGCCCGGGTTGGTACCACTGCACTGAATGAAACGTCCGTCGAAACGGCTATAATATAACTGCTAAGTCTGCAATATGAATGATCAGTAAATAAGAAAAACCATTTTATGCGCAGTACAGTGCGGTGGCGGTACCACACAGTACCGTACCAACAAACGCAGTCGGCTGCAATTTGAGCCACCGAGTATTTGAGCTAAGCGTTTTTGAATAATCAAGGTTGTGAACACGTCATGCGCGTTATGCTATGCAGCCTAACATAATGGCCTAGCTGTTTTGACACACTTGCAAGATAGCCAAAACAACTATACAAGACAGAAAACCGGTTTTAACTATAATCATTATGTGCATAGTTTTGCTGAATGCCACCGAAACGAGTTAATAAGGAAGAGATCTTTGTTTTTAATAGTCATGTCTCAAGTTGTAATCTGTCATCATCATCTCCTAAGTAAAGAGGTTTTCGCACCACAAAAAAAAACCGGCCAAGTGCGAGTCGAACCAGCAGCGCACCGAGGGTTTCGTATCGCCATGTCATGGTCAGCGCCACTCACGCCATCTATGTATTAGTTAAAATGCTTCATACTCTTTTCGGTAGATCGCGCATACACTTTTTATTTTCTTGTATGGGGACCACCTAGAATTTTTAACTTTTTTGAATTTTTATTATTTGTTGTTATATCGGCCATAATAACACATATTCTGTGAAAATTTCAACGGGCTACCTATTACGGTTCAAGAGATACAGCCCTCGGACAGACGGACAGACGGTGTAGGCTTAGTAATAGGGTCCCGTACGACGGATACGGAATACTAAAAATCCGCCCAGACTATCCGACCTCGCCCCGTCTAGATGGATGAAGCAAGCAAGTCTATGTGGCCCACCCCGATCTACCTACCCCCAAGGGGTCCTAACAAACGAATTAAATTATCGGGAAGTGGCATACAACGGTCCGAATTGAGGCGCGCTATTGGTGAGCATTCGGCACACTCTCCAATCGTTGTCTCTCCTTTATACGTATCAAATTGCCATTTAACCGTCTTACTCTATCGACGTTCACAGAGCGGAAACGTAACGTGATGTATGAGGCGCTCGCGCACTTACGCTGTTTTAAATATTGGCAATATATAGAAGAACTGCAATCGCACCTTTCTACCGGTAAAATGTATGACGAGGGCCCGTCCAGAAAGTAGAATGTCGTTGGTCCTAACCTAACCTTAATATGATACTAGTGAGTAAGTATAGTGGCTGACGAGGGGTGAATATATCTTGGAAAATGTATTGATGTATTAGTAAGGATGAAATAAGTTATTTATTGCGCTTTGGTTCAAGGAGATTAACAATAATTTTATTATTTAGTATTATTATTTTACTATTTATGATAGCTTAAGAAAATAGGGGAGATTTGCGTAGATACGTTTTATTCCAACTACCGACATTTTTTACGGTTAATAAATTTCTTTACCCGACTGTGGAGAACCCAAAAGAAATGATTACTTGTTTAGCGTGTATGTATGTATATGTGACTATGTTCCACTACTAAAGTGATTTAATACTAAAGTGATTTTAATAAGTAAGGTGATTTTCGTTGTTTCGAGATTCGGAGAAAATAAACTTTGACAGAGAGGGACAGACAGACAGACACAAGAGTGATCCTATAAGGGTTCCGTCTTTTCCTCTTTTGAAGTACGTAACCCTAAAAACGAAGGAACCGAGAATGCTGTAAACGGGCGTGTAGGACGATTCGAATCTTTTTTTGTTATTTTTATTTTCCTAGTCGGGTTGTTGGCACTTAGCCCGCGTTTTTAACCCCGACGCAAAAAGAGGGGTGTTATAAGTTTATCGTGTGTCAGTCTGTGGCATCGCAGCTCCCAAATGGATGGACCGATTTGTATGCGGTTTTTTTTTATTAGAAAGCTGGTTTATTCGGGATGTTTGTAATCAAGTAATGAAGTAAATTAGTAACCAAATAATTAATTATCTTAAAAAGTGGACCGATTTGATTCCTTTTTAAAAAAAAAAGCTTGGAATAAATGTTAAATTAAAAATTAAAAAAAACCCGACCCTTAATAAGTGAAAAAATTATTTCTGTTTACTCAATTAAAGGAGACGGGGGACCGCCTAAGTAAATATCCTTACCTATAATAAAATCCAACGTCTGCTTTCTGTCTGAGTGTATGTATGTATGTCTGTCTGTCCGCTTATAACTCGAGAACCACTGAGCCGATTTTAATAAAAAAAAAATTCTACGGATAGCTTGATTCTTCCCATCAACTATAGGCTACTTACTATCACGCTAAATGGCTTATGAGGTTAGCACTGAAGTAAAATATGAGAGCGGGCGGAGCCGCGGGCACAGCTAGTTACTTATATAAAACTCAAAGCTGCGCGGGAATTTACTTAGCGTTCCCCCGACTCCTTTAAAGGTAAGTAAACGAAACTTTAACGGTTTTTTTAAATTTGTAATTTATATAACACTTAAAACTTTCAACAGAGCGGTTTAAGGCGATACCCATAGCTGACTGCTTTGCATAGAAAAAGGTCGTAAGTCGGTGTTCTTTTTTAATTTAAAAAAATTAATGGTAATAAACTTTAAAAATCTACAACAATAGTGTTCTGTACTTGTGGTTTAGTTATTTATCAGTGCAATAAAAATTACGTTTTATTCATTCACTTTTGCGTCAGATGAAAAAAAATCGAAACAACACCGACTTACGACCTTTTTCTATGCAAAGCAGCCAGCTAATGGGTATCGTCTTAAAAAGCAAGACTCAACTTTGCCTAAATGGTCGTACAATCATTTTATATAAATGATTTTGTACAATCAATCAATTTAAACTCTGCCTGACCATTGACATAATACAACTGAGCACTGCGATGACTACATTTTAGTCATGTTCAACAAGTACGTGTCACTGTCAAGGTCAAATCACTTCCAAATTGCAAGTTCATTGTCAGCCGATGACTTTCAGCGACAATTTGCTTGACTGTTTCTTACGAGATGACTAGTTAGGTATTTAGGGCTCCGCAGCAAAACATCACATCATATGATTTTATATTGTAATCAGATCGGTTGGCTGAGTTTGAAGTTGGCGTCTCAGGCAAAGAAAGACGCAGCCAATTGCACCCCCGATGAGGCTTCAGTCCGGCTTAGTGGAAATCTGAAAAGAGAATTAGGTACCTACTTTACAATGTATTATATATAATGCAATCTTAAATGTCTTACTACAGGTTTACCATAGGTCCACCCGTAGCAGACAGGGAATGCATCCCTTTACTGTAGAGTAGAGCTGCCTAAAGTGCGGACGATCAGAAAGATTATAGAAAGGTGTTCTGTGGTGCGGACTAAGCGCTCCAGTATTTCTTTTATCTTCCACACTGCGAAACTCCGGAATGCACTTCCTCCCGATGTGTTTCCATCAGTGTATGACTTAGGATTTTTCAAGAGAAGCGTAAAAAGTCATCTGTCACGCCGGCACGGCATTCGCAGCACCCGTTCTAAACCGAATGCTTTTGGGCGTCGTCGGCTCAACCATCCACGCTGACGGCGCCAAGTGTCTCAAGTATCCATAATTTTTTTTAAATAATTTAATCATTAGACTATCTCAGATGAAACAGTAAAAGTATCTTTAGTCTCTTTGGATTTGGTGGTATTGTTGGTTGGTAGTTTTCTAAATAACTTCACTCAATTATATATAACCTAAAATACAAAAAAAAAACTAAAACTATATCAGCAGATCTTAATCAACTAAAACAAAACATAAGCTTTATTTTCATCAAATATAAAAACGTAAAACTAACATTAAAACCTAAAACAAAAAGTCCTATCAATCAATACTTAAATAAAACAAAAAATTTAATAAATAAAAATAAACGTTTGCGGGAAACTTCCGAACACACGACACCAGCAGCTAGCAGCTCCGTCAGTAACTAAATGTAAAGAAAAACCTCTTTAATCGCAGTCGCTGTTGGAAAGGTGTAAATTAATTGAATTGATGTATAGGGTTACCACCCGTCCAGATTTGTCCGGACATATCCGGGCTTTCGGCACAGAATAGAAATTAGTACTGGCTTTCGGCTTTTGTCCGGACTTTGTCCAGCTTTTTAATTTGTCCGAATTTCTTACGGATGCAAAATGTTTGTAAGTACCTATTGAATACTTCTTCAATCTTTATTAAACTATTACTTGTCTATTGCTGGTTTGCTGCTACCTCAGCCCGCGCTTCCGCACATCGCGCCTCACGCCACACCCGCTGACGCCTAGCTCAGTAGCGTTAGTATCGCTGTCGCGTAGCCAAAGAATATAACACCGCGTGGCCACGTCCGTATTAATATGTGTAATTGAGCTACCTACCCCTCGCGCGTGAACGAATTTTGTTTTTTTTTTGCGTTATTTGTTTTATTACTAACATTTGTTGTGTTCAAATGCCAATACGAGTAAAAAAAGGAATAGTAATATGACTATGACGTGTGCGCTAGCTTCACTAGTCATGTCACTTAATTACGTAGAATTATTATTACATGGTAGTACATATTAATTCTATGTCTGAAATACGAAGTAACGACAGTTCAGTTTAACACCTGGTGGCGGGAGCATTCGTCTATCCGACTTTTTTGTCGACGGTACCGATAGCTGTTACGTCATACATAACCGTCAGCGGTGGCATACTGGAACCAGACGACTAATACATACAAGTAATTCAACTATCTGAACTTAAAATGATCAACCTCGTGGGATTTATTACCTCTTTCATTTTGTGACTAAAATATCCGGATTTCTTTTGAAATTTCAGGGTTCTTGTCACGGTATTGTAACTTGTACACGGAACCCTAGTTTCACTCGCACTTGACCGTGTAGGTCGCTGAGATTGGCCTTGTTTGATGATTGTGACCGTAGCACAGACAAATATTTCAATTCATACAATTGAAATGCTCGTAAAAACACGACACACTACACCACACAACAGCTGCATATCTTCTCGACTTCTCTTTTTTTTTATTGCTTCCGAACTGGGTGGCTCTGCCCGAGGTCGAAGCCTCAGGCGCAGCCAATTTCACCCCCGAGGAGGTGCCAGTCCGGCTTGGAGGTGGACTAATGTCGCTGGGGAAAGGCTATTTGAAGATCCGTGGATTGTAAGAGTGGGGAAAGATATTCCCTGGGAGCCCGTTCCACACCTTTGCAGTGCGGCACAAGAACGATTTAGAGAATCGTGCAGTTCGAAAAACTCTTCTGTCGACTACAAAGGGGTGTGCCGTGTATGGCGGGTTTGGCGAAGGCGAACAGGAGGAAGAGGGATAAGGGAAGCAAGTTCTTCAGAGCAGCGGCCATAGTAGTACCGATAAAACAGGCTCTCCACTTTCATTCAGTCAGTCAGTCAGTCTTTAGTAAATCTCAGAACCCTTTTGTTGTTGATATTGAACTTTTCAGTACCCATCGGTTCTCTAAATCGTTTCTTTGTCGCACCGCTAGGGTGTGGGTGGAACTGTCTTCCGGCGAGTGTGTCTCCTGAATCCTTTAACCTGGGTGTCTTCAATCGCCGTATTAACAGGCTACATAGCAATAGTCCGCAAATCGGCTGACAGGGCACCTAACTGAGCATGGTTTCACGAGGAGAGGTGGTTTTGGCTCTGTCGACTGCACCGTTTTGCCTCTCGGCACAGTCACCGACGTAGGTTTACATAAAACAAGTCAGTCAGGCGGCGTATGCGTCCACTGCTGGACATACGCCTCTCCAATTTTCCTCCAGTCCTCCCGGCCTTCTTACCGCCGACGCACTCGATGTCGTCGTCCCACCTGGCGGGTGATCTTCCCACTCTCCGTTTTCGTTTTCCGTCCGTTTTACACGGCCGCCAGTGTAGGACACGGTTACAACAACGGTCGTCGTCTTTTCGGCTGACGTGCCCGGCCCACTGCCACTTGAGCTCAGCCATCCGGTGTTCAATATCGACTACTTTGATGCGTCGGTGGATTGCCTCGTTAAGCACCATACTTCATCTCACCACTTCATCTTACCCACTGTATCTCTCCCCGTGCATGTCGTAAAAGGCGACTAAGGGATATGACTCCCTTCTTACATTACTAGGTGGTAGGGTTTAACCCGCCCGGGTTGATACCACCACACTGAATGAAAGGTCGGTCGAAACGGCTATGTAAATAGTTTGCGTTTTCCGTCCAGTTCAGTGTAGCCGGCACGACCGAAGGGAAGCACTGACGTGGCACCAAGTTCACCCGGTGTTATGGGCTGATATCACGGATGTTTTAGGTGATGTAGCCAACCGTGTCAGTTTCCATAAAAAAAATATAATATATATAACTTATTCCATACTTCTCTGCTTACTGTAAAGAAACATTTTCACGGGAGCAGTTTGTGTTTCGATGAAAACGGTTTTTTATCCGGAAGGCTGTGTTTTGAGAACATTTAGACAGTTTTATTAGCAAACCTTTGGCGCAGGAATGCTGCAAAGTCGGTCAAACCCATGGCTCACTAATTGATAGTACCTTTGCACATTAGCGGAGTGAATTTACATTGAAATTTCCGTTAATAGGCCAATCACGATCGCTGAATGTGACTCATGTTTGGCGAACTAGCTGAGAAGCATTACAAAAGTGGTTAGCTAACTAACTATGTGCGAGATGCGAGCGCAGATCCGAAAAAGTATGTGGATGGATGAGGAGAGCGGAAGACCGCGTGTGGTGGCGTGCCTTGGGAGAGGCCTATGTCAAGCAGTGGACCGATACAGGCGATGATGATGATGATGATGACGAGTATGTGGGATCACACGGATTAAGTCGGCGGAAAGCAGTGGTTCCTGGTTTGTCAGCCTCCACGGTAGCTCAGTGGTGCGGTCTGTCGACTGTTGTTAAGCAGACCTGCGCGGCCAGTACTTGCACGGGTGACCGCTCGACCGTTGGAGACTGACCGTGGTTCGGATTGCACGTAAAACTGTAAGGCCCTTCCATTCATACCTTACTAGGTGGTAGGGTTCATCCCGCCCGGGTTGGTACCACCGCACTGAATGAAACGTCGGTCGAAACGGCTATGTAAGTAAATATAGGTAGTTCGTGTTTTCCGTCCAGTTCAGTGTAGCTGACATGAAATGAAGGTAATGAAATACCGCTGAAAGCGCAGCAAGACTGGAGCAAAATAATTGGGGAGGCGTTTGTCCAGCAGCGGACGTATACACGCTGACTGACTAACTGACAAAGTAAGAAAGCACGGTGCGAATTCTGAGGGTGCAAACATGATAGCGATATACTTTTGCGGGTTGGAGTACGATACAACGCTCGAAATTTTTTAGCGTAAGCGAAAATTCGCGTTTTTTTTTGGTTTCTAGAAATTTAAACAAAAAAGTAGAAAGCTACCGAAATATTACATAATCAACGAGTAAAGTTTTAGAAGTTTCCGAAACCTTCTTGGTTTCGTCAATTACGTCAAATAAGTTTTTATAAGAAAATTCAGAGGCATTTCATTAATCCTTTCCATCGTGTAAAATTAATCAAACCGTATTTTCAAAAACCGGCCAAGTGTGCATCGAACTCGCGCACCGAGGCTTCCGTACCACCACACAACAACCCGCACAATACATTTATGTCAAGAATTTACCAAAACAAAACAATTGTGTTTTCTTTCATTCAGTTCGGGTCGGGTCTGGACTCGTGATCCACAGCGCGAGCCCCACTCACTTTTGATCGGTTTTAATTACCCAAGTTTGACCCTAAAAGAAAAGCGGCTATAAGCGAGTCGAACTTGGGTGGAGAGATTTTCGTTTAGGTTTTCCTGTAAACGAGAGAATCCCTCCTTTTCCTGTAAACTATAACAGATCTCAGGTTGACTGGCAGAGATTGCCTTAGGCAATAAGTCCGCCTTTTGTAAAATATGTGTAGGGTGATTCAGGATAGGCAAGAGAAACTTCAGGAATAGAAAGTACTCATTATTAGAAGAAAAAAATCCTTATCACTCAAATCGAAATTCCGTTGTTTTTTTTTTCATACAAAACTTGGACATTGTAGTTGGACAGTGAGTCTTAAGAAAATTGGCAACGTTGCTGTCTAGGTCTAGGGAGTGCAATAACCTACTCCAGTAACATTAATTTCTTTTGATGTCATTGAATTTTTAATGTTTGGAATTTACCTACAAGCAGTTCAATTCTACTAGTTAATATGCATCTGTGATAAAATTTTTAGGTGTCCGTACTAGGATACGGAAGCTATTACTAAGGCTACACGGCTAGATGGCTACCGTCTGTGTGTCTGTCCGTCCGAGTGTTGAATATTTTAATCTCTTTGTATCTCTTGAACCGTATAATAGGTAGCATATATACATACATACCACACGCTGTATCCCGACAATCGGGGTAAGCAGAGTTATCCGTTAACCGTCCATCAAATAATGATAAAACTATTTTCAACAAAAAGTACTATAAAATGACCGAATCTGGAAAAAAGTTACAGAGCTTTTCATCATCAAATATGGCCCTCTTTTGAACCCTGAAGTTTCTCGTGCCTATGCTGAATCACCCAAAGCATATTCTATTCTATCCTTATCCCCATATTTTAATTTTTTTTTCCAAATTTTGGACTCAGTAGTTTCGAAGATAAGGGGGATATTTACATTTGTCCCCCAAAATTGACCCTCAAAATTTAAATTAGTTCATTTACGCTATACGTCCGTGTTTGGGTCATCAAGCTTTCTAAAAAATAAATAATAAATCAAGGCTTTTTTCGTCGAATAGATCCGGAAAAAATATAAAGGTTCTTTGTTTTCCTCTTTTGAGGTACGGAACCCTAAAAAGCGAAGTAAATAGTAAAATAACCTAAATCCGTAGAGTTTACATTAAAGATAATGAAATTGGTTGACCTAGTGCTAAAATCATAACTAAACTAATGCCCTGTGTAAGTATTTTTCTAATTAATTAATGTGACATCATTGTGTTCTAAGCGCGTAGGTACCAACCAGCTGTGTTGCCTAACTGCATCGTACATAGTGTTTCGTTTTATAGATGCAAAATGAAAACCTTACATCGGCAGTGTTTACAGAAAAGAATGAAATTTGTTTGGCCGTACGCGTAAATTTAAAGAAACAAAGAAAGAAAGAAAAACGTTTCTTCAGCTAAAACTATAAAATAACAAGCAAGATAATAAAAATGTAAATAAAATACATTTTTTTAGCTGAAAGGGAGCAGACACACCAAGATGCAAAACATAACAAGTAGGTAGTTGCGGCTGGCTTTATGTCTGCCCCTTACATTACTACACAAACAAACAGATTACATTTAATCAAATAGATTGAACAACAAACAAAAACTAATTGTAAACACGAAAATCTTTAAAAAAAATATCGTAGGTAGGTAAAATTGTTCTATGACTGTTAAAGTTTTTGTATTGTTGTGCAATGAAAAATGAAATTAAAATACACTTTATTGGACATTAAAAGGTGACAAAAGGCAGATTTAATTAATGGCTGGAGGCATTCTCTACCAGTCGTGCTTGGCATTGTGGGTAAGGGTAGTCTTGGTCAAACTTGGTGTGATGATTATAGAGCAAACAAAAAATAATAATTAAAAAAATATAAAAACCGCCTTCAAAAATGTATGAAATAAAAAAATAAAAATCGAACCCTAGAGTTGAAGGCGGTCGGTTATTTTTGCTTGCTTTAGCACCACCGCCTTCAACTGTAGGGTTCGATTTTTATTTTTTTATTTCATACATTTTTGAAGGCGGTTTTTATATTTTTTTTAATAGTTTTTTATTTCACAGTTTTTTTAGTAATTTTTATTTGCTATTAATGTACTCGGCGGAATCGCTCGGCCTTCGGCCTCGCGATTTCGCCTCGCTTTCCAATCCGATCTTGACCAAAAAAGTCCACCATGGAGCTAGACTGAACCGAACACAAAAAGAATCATCGAAATCGGTTCACAATTGGGGAAGATATTGCTGAACATACATAAAAAAAAATACTTACAGCCGAACATAGAACCTCCTCCTTTTTTGAAGTCGGTTAAAAACCGACCAATTACGCGGTGGTACGGAACCCTCGGTACGCGAGTCCAACTCGCACTTGGCCGGTTTTTTACATATGTACTTTGGTTTTAATTTCAATATTGATTTTAGGTTTGATCCGTTTGATTTATCGTAACCGAAACAACCTGTATGTGTGTGTCCTGTTCGTATAATTTATAACCTCGGCACGCACGCACCCATGTCCCATGTCAGCACTTTCTTGTTTCTTTCATCATGTTGATGAGGTCAAATTAATTCTTTAAGCCTTTTAACTAAAATTCTTTAAAACATCTGCTTCCGATATAATTAAAATTTCAAATGTAAGGTCACACACAGCACAAGGGGGCCGAAAAGCAGGTAACCACCCTTTTGTGTCCCCCTTAGCTGTCTACAGCTAAAATGTCAAAAACCGGCCAAGTGCGAGTCCGAAGTTTTTGCACGACATACATGGGGAGAGATGCAGTGGGGCTATTCTTTTGAAGTACCGGCCCCACACGGTACAAACTGAAGGGAAATTGGTTCAGCGGTTTTGTTTTATCGACACGAGAGGAGTTTCTCACATCCTAGTTCCTACCATTAGCTACTCGATTAGCTATTGACTGGTGACACTCTATAGATGATTTACACGGCACAATGCGAAGGTGCGACGTCCCTTTGTCGCCGACTAAATGCGCACTTGACCCAAATGTGCATCGCGTATTGTCTAGGAAGGCGCGGCCAATGTCACGGGCCAGGGGGAACAAAGTGGGCCGCTTGCTATGCGGTAATGAACTGTAATTGTTTGGTTTTAAAGTTCAAAATTGAATGAAATATTGATCGTGTGATATAGGTTACAGTCTAATAGTTCCCTGTAGTTTTATTGTAAGTCTATTGAATTGTGTTTCAATGCCACAATCGAATATTTCTTCCACAAGAGCAGGCTAGCAGCTTTTTTTTTTATGGAAACTGACACGGTTGGCTACATCACCTACAACATCCGTGATGTCAGCCCATAACACCGGGTGAACTAGTTGCCACGTCAGTGCTTCTCTTCGGTCGTGCCGACTGCACTGAACTGAACTGAACAAACTATTTACATAGCCGTTTCGACCGAGACGTTTCGTTCAGTGCGGCGGTACCAACCCGGGCAGGTTAAACCCTACCACCTAGTAATATAAGAAGGGAGTCTTATCCCTTAGTCGCCTTTTGCGACATACACGGGGAGAGATGCAGAGGGGCTATTCTTTTAATGTTCTCTGCATATTGAGAAGTTGTAAGTAATATTGTGGTTTTAGCGTGTGCTCCAAAACGGTCAAGTGCGCAGTATCCAAAAGCATGTATGAATCATTTGAGTGTGAATTAGTGTGGAAGACTCGTCGTCGGTGTGTCAGGGCCGCGGCACGTGGAGATCCGCTGTCACTGCCTACCCCACTGGGAAATATGCGTGCGGTATGCACCGCTCCTACATTTACTAGTCTTGTGTCCCCCCTGTATACAGCGCTGACTGTTATTATTAATGTGCCACATTCTTCCAAGTGGCTTGATGGTATGGGGGAACGCGGGTGTGGGTTGGCGGTATTCATAGTCTCAGCAACTTGCCTAGCAAGCGGCGACGCGGCGGCGCGGGTGGCCGAGTCGTTTCGGCATCGGCTTCTCATGCGAGAGGTCCGAGGTTTCAATCCGGTCGGCGTGTACCAATGAGTTTTTTCTGACGAAAAAATTTACGTGCACACCTACACCTGCTGCTTCACCGTTCGGAACCGGTGTAAAACTGTAGGTCCCTTCCCTTGCCCCTTACTAGGTGGTAGGCTCAAATTGTAGCCGACTGGGTTGGTACCACCGTACTGGATGCAAGATGGCCGCATAGCAGCATCGGTTGTATTCTACTCTAGTCCAGTATAGCCAGCAATCCAGGGAAGTCTCCGGTATGGCACCTACCTTCTCGGAGGTGATATCGGCTGGTCGGAGCATATGCTTTGGCCCCTCCGATTCCGCCACACATACCTTATTAGATAAAAAAATTATTACAAGCTTAAATATATTAGTTTCACCTGTCCCGTTGGAGTATTTCCGTTTCCGTGTTCAATAGGAGGCAGCCTTGAACCGCGCACGGGTTTGTTAAGCTAACTCCCTTTTCAAACTAGTGTTCAATTGAAGGCGTACTTCCGACAACATTTTTTAATGAGTTTATAAAAAAAAAATAACCATAACCTATTTTTAATACCTACCCAAACAAAACTTACCATAAGTTAAAAAAAGTAACAAAAAAATACTTCCGATAAATTTTTTTTAATTGGTTATAAAAAAATTACCATAAGCTATTTTTATTACCCTAACAAAGCTTGTCATAAAGTAAAAAAAAAATACTTGCACGAGGGGGCCTAAAACCTACGTACGATCAAGAGATCGAAAATGTATACACTGTCCTCTACATTCTACCAATGAACCACCAAAGCTCATAGGTGACCAGACGAATATCCGATTCAGTTAACAGACAGAGCTTGAATTGAACACGAGTTTGAAAAGAGAGTTAGCTTGGCAAACCCGTGCGGGTTTCAAGGCAATACTGCCTCCTATTGAACACGGAGAAGGGAATACGCGTCCCGGTGTCTGTGGAAAATCAAATCTTACAAATTAAATTTCACCCACTTCCCTGTGTTCGATTGAACTGAAATTTCGCATACATATGTAAATCTGGTGACAGTGCATTATAATGATGTCATAGCCGGTCTGATGATGGAAGCGGAAGGAACTCTGTAACGAAACGTCGTAACCACATCGAGTTTGGGCTCGTTTGATTTGTCTTCACAAGTACTTTGGTCCTACCTATGTTGCCATCATACAATACTAAAAAGTAAAAAAATAAATAAACTTAAAAAATAATTTTAAAACATGCTTTTATATATTGATAAAAATGAACTCGAAGGGTTAATTAATTGTCACTGACTATAAATACGGCTCTTCACGTAGAATTAATTTCTTCCACCAGCAGCGTACGTACGACTGCCGACTATTTGGTGGGACTCATTCTTAACACATCGTTATTAAAGCATACCCCACTCGTAACATGGCTACTTCACGCCCGAACCCTTTTGGGATGGGCAGCAATCAAAGTTTAATTAGTAGCAATACAACACAATAGGTACCTACATAGGGACATACGCGCCGGCTGTCTATGAAAAAAAAAAACCGACCAAGTGCGAGTCGAACTCGCGCACCGAGGGTTCCGTATCGCTATGTCATGGTCAACGTTGCTTCATATTGTTTTCGGTAGATGGCGTGCATACACTTTTTGGTTTCTCGTATGGGGACCCCGTGAATTTTTTACTTTTTCTTATTTTTTGTTATATCGGCCATAATAAATAACACATATTCTGTGAAAATTTCAACGGGCTATCTATTACGGTTCAAGAGATACAGTCCTCGGACAGACGGACAGACAGACACACAGACAGACGGCGTAGGCTTAGTAATAGGGTCCCGTACCCTAAAAACAGTACAACACAATACATAGGAACACACGTAGTTTGGCATTTCAGTTCCGGGAATTTGGCTATAACTCGGGAACTGGCAACATTTCGTCGTTCATAACCATATGGCTGGAAATAAGGGACCTCCCTTTCGTTCCATTCGAAATTTGAAATTAATGCCGCGCTTCGTTTGTTTTTATGTGTGTTTTTCTAAAGTTACTTTTTTAGTGGCGTCGTGAAAATGAGTGAACTCACCGAGAAACGTGGATCTTGCACCACAACGCGCCAGCCCATTCCTCGTTCATTGCGCAAGAGTTTTTGGCGAAAAAAGGCATTCCAACGTTGCCGCACCTACCCTATAGCCCCGATATAGCCCCCTGCGACTTTTTCTTATTCCCCAAGATGAAGTTGCACCTCAAGGGAACTCATCATGGCCGCGCACAGGAGGTCAAGGAAGCTGTAACCGCGGTGCTGAACGAGTTAACTTCGGAAGATTACCAAGGGTGCTTCCAATCATGGGAGCGACGTTGGAATCGTTGTGTAGAGTTAGAGGGAGACTATTGTGAAGGTCGGTAATAAAATTGTGTTCCTAACTTAATTTGTTTGTGTTTTATTGAAAAATTCCCGGAACTTAATTGCCACACCTCGTACAATACAACACAATACATAGAATAAACCTAACATAAATAAATTTAAAAAACAATATTAACTACCTATACATTTTCGGACTTGTCACAGCATAACATAACACCTCGTCATTGATAGCATCTGAAACCGCCGGCCAGCTTTGCGTAGGTCCCAAGAACGTTGGATGAAGAAATACCTCGAAAATATATTTTTTTATTGAAAGCGCGGCATGTGGCGCCGAGCCACGCATAAGGTGTCTGACGACGCCCATAGACGTTCAGTCGTATGCGGGGGTTGCGAGTGCCATGCCGGCCTGACAGGATTCACGCACCTCTTGACGGACCCGATGCCCTTTAATTGGGCATAAAGCTCAGGCTGACTGCAGTGCAGTGCAATGCAGCCACAGCGAGAGCTACCGTGTGTCCACAGCCCTCTTATCAGCCCTCTTATCAGCCCTCTTATGTCAGGTTTTGTCCAGTTTTGAGCGAAAAGCCTAACTTGCAGAATGTCTTTAAAGCAAAACGTCTACAATCAATGTCTAAGTTGTAAAATGTCTAAGAAGCAAAACGTCTAAAACGCAATATGCCTTGACAGCATTACGTCTACTATGGTAAAATGTCTAAGAAGCAAAACGTCTAAAACGCAATTTGCCTTGACAGCATTACGTCTACTATGGTAAAATGTCTAAGAAGCAAAACGTCTAAAACGCAATTTGCCTTGACAGCATTACGTCTACTATGGTAAAATGTCTAAGAAGCAAAACGTCTAAAACGCAATTTGCCTTGACAGCATTACGTCTACTATGGTAAAATGTCTAAGAAGCAAAACGTCTAAAACGCAATTTGCCTTGACAGCATTACGTCTACTATGGTAAAATGTCTAAGAAGCAAAACGTCTAAAACGCAATTTGCCTTGACAGCATTACGTCTACTATGGTGAAATGTCTAAGAAGCAAAACGTCTAAAACGCAATTTGCCTTGACAGCATTACGTCTACTATGGTAAAATGTATAAGAAGCAAAACGTCTAAAACGCAATTTGCCTTGACAGCATTACGTCTACTATGGTAAAATGTCTAAGAAGCAAAACGTCTAAAACGCAATTTGCCTTGACAGCATTACGTCTACTATGGTAAAATGTCTAAGAAGCAAAACGTCTAAAACGCAATTTGCCTTGACAGCATTACGTCTACTATGGTAAAATGTCTAAGAAGCAAAACGTCTAAAACGCAATTTGCCTTGACAGCATTACGTCTACTATGGTAAAATGTCTAAGAAGCAAAACGTCTAAAACGTAATTTGCCTTAACAGCATTACGTCTACTATTATTTATTTGTTAACAAGCTGTGCCCGCGGCTCCGCCCGCTCTCATATTTCACTTCACTGCTAACCTCATAAGCCATTTAGCGTGATAGTAAGTAGCCTATAGTTGATGGGAAGAATCAAGCTATCCGTAGAATTTTATTTTATTAAAATCGGTTCAGTGGTTCTCGAGTTATAAGCGGACAGACAGACACTCAGACAGAAAGCAGACGTTGGATTTTATTAAAGGTAAGGATAAGGATTGTTGTGCAGTGAAAGAAAACTGGCGGTAATACCTATTATGTATTCTGTGGTGATACGTTGCCTTCACAGATCATAGAAGTAGTTATTACTTAGGTGTTGTGTGGTTGCCTTATATTATGTACTAGCTTTTGCCCGCGGCTTCGCTCGCGTGAAATTCGTATTTAAAAAGAAGAAAGTAAGTAAGCCCGCTACCGTACGTTCATTTCGGAGCGCGGAATAATTCGGTTTGTATAAGAGCCACATCTTCAGCGTAACCGGAACTGAATTTCATTTAGCCTGTGCTTGTACTAAGTTTCATCGAATTCTGATGACCGGTTTAAGGGTTATGTAGGAAGAATGATGCTAAGATGAGCGCAAAATTGATAATTAATGTCACAATGTCTATGAAACGGCTCCTTCGAGACAGATTAACATCCAGTGATGGAGCCAATGTTTGTCATGTGCCGTTTATAGTACTTAATAAAATTTCATTTCATTTCAATATACATACATACATACAGAAAACATATCTAAAATTCGTCAATTTAGTTTTAGTATCATGCATAGAGTCTTCAAACGCAATATCTCATAAAACAAAGTAAGTTTAGATCAAATCAAATCATTTATTTATAATAATTTTTACTTACTCCATGGCCATCCCTTACAGATTTATATTAGTATGATGATGATGATGATGATGATACTCACAAGCCTGAGCCTGACACGTGGGTAGAATGTAGGGTGTTTACCTGAAACAGAATTGAAAATTGGGTATTATTCTTGTGTCAATAATTCAGTCTATAGTTTCTTGAAGAACAGCTTGCCAAGTATCGACGATGAGCTCGTATAAGCTGGTTATTTAAAGAAATACTTTTTTTTAAGCGCATGCCCGATCTGGTTCAGATACGCGCGTCTAGGGCGATCCTTCCCGGTTCTTCCACTCACATTCGCTGCATAAATCCCTTACGTTAGTCTCCTATCATCCATTCTTCCAACACAGATTCTGAAATCACCGAAGAATCTATTTTGATTCTTTGCAACACCACCAGCACCCTTTAATTTTAACGCAACTCCCTGCTTTTGTGCAACTACAGTTTCTGTTAGTACATCCAAATAAATTTGTGACCTTTCCTAAATTCTCTCACCCCAAAATGTTGTCCAATTTATCATTGAAACTTCCAATTTATACGGATTAATTCGTCGTTTTGTTTATTTATACGGCATTTTGTTTAGTTCCACAATGGCCGCCTTTCTCACGTATATATAAGTATATATTTGCAAGGCTAAAATATTAAATAAATTGTGACATAGGGGCGGACATATGGGTGTATGTGTGGTTCGAAAATGTACGACTTAATTTTGGTAGGGTGAAGTTTAGCTTTGAAGAACACTAAATATTTTCTGTACGCGGCGTGCGTCGGTACTTAAAAAGAATAGCTCTACTGCATTTCTCCCCGTGCATATCGTAAAAGGCTACTAAGGGATAAGGACATGACACTTCTCACCTTGGTACAGGTGGTCATGCAGCAGGTGTGCCATTAACCTGGATGGATGGAACTACTTTCTAATAAAGACCAATCTTAACCAAATCCACCCATCTGTTTGGGAGCTACGATGCCACAGACACACAGAATTTTGTTATCTGACGACGACTAATAAAAGTCGAAATATTATGAAAAATATGTGTTTTTGTTTGTTATTTATTTTATTATGCACAAAATAAATATTACAATAACTAAAACAAAATATTGGTCTAAATGAAACTATTTAATTAATAATTACATAATAACAATTTATCTGTGTTCTTTCACACGCGGCCCTGCAAACCCACCCGCGGGGGTTGCAGGCAAGTAATCGGACGCGGGGTGCAACGCAGAAATGGCAAACCAATCAATATAATTGCCTCCTCCAATCTACGAGCATTTCACCAACAACCCCCCCGCAGCTAAAGTGGTGGGTGGGTGGCTCAGTGGTGGTAACGTGATAGAGAAACATTGGCATGGCAACTAGTTCCGACTTAAACACGATTTCTAGTCCTGAAATCGCTGGTGTAACGGATGAAGTAGCCAACCTTGTCATTTTTCATCTCTACATAATTTACACCATAATAAGGTCACCGTTGGGAACCGGTGGTAAGACTGTAAGTCCCTTCCCTTGCCCCTTACTAGATGTAGTCTCCGGTATCGCACCTTCTGGCAGGTGATATTGACATATGATTTATTATATCGATTTTGAGAACCCATCGGTTCTCAAAATCGTTTCTTTATCGCACCGCTAGGTTGTGGAACTGTCTTCCGGCAAGTGTGTTTCCCGATTCCTTTAACCTGGGTGTCTTCAAACGTCGTATCAACGGGCTAGACAGCCTAGCAACAGTCCGCAAATCTGCTGGCATGGCGCCTCACTGAGCGTGGTTTCGCGAGCAGAGGGGTTTTTGGCTCTGTCGACTGTACCATTGGTCCCTCCGCACAGCCACCCATGTTGGTTCATATGAAAAAAAACTCAGTCAATTCACATAGGGTTTACACGTTTTCTGACACATATAAGGGGATGGTCAGCCTCGGTAGCTCAGGGGTGCGGTCGGTCGACTGTTGTTAAGCAACCGTGACCGCTAGACCGTTGGAGGCTGACCGCGTTTCGGATTCCAAGTAAAACTGTAGGTCCCTTCCTTTCTTACCTTACTAGGTGGTAGGGTTTATCTCGGCCGGATTGGTACCACCGCACTGAGCGAAACGTCGGTCGAAACGGCTATGTAAATAATTCGTGTTTTGACCAGTTCAGTGTAGCCGACATGAAATGAAGGGAAGCACTAACATGGCACCTAGCTCACCCGGTGTTATGGGCTGACATCACGGATGTTGTAGGTGATGTAGCCAGCCGTGTCAGTTTCCATAAAAAAAATAAAAAAATTTAAAAATGGTTTCAAATTCAAATACTTTTATTAGCACACATTGAATTACCATCCAGCGTAAATTTAGGTATATATACTTGCGGCATCGTCAGTTTGTTAATTATAATTTATTGCAGTATACAAGCAGTATATAAATAAGTACCTACAGTAGATTGCTTAGCTCTATTAATAGATATCTATATCGCTATTAATAAAATAAAGTCATCTGTATGTATGTATGTATCGTGTGGGGCCGGTACTTTAAAAGAATAGCCCCACTGCATCTCTCCCCGTGTATGTCGTAAAAGGCGACTAAGGGATATGACTCCCTTCTTATATCACTAGGTGGTAGGGTTTAACCCGCCCGGGTTGGAACCACCGCACTGAATGAAAGGTCGGTCGAAACGGCTATGTAAATAGTTTGTGTTTTCCGTCCAGTTCAGTGTAGCCGGCACGACCGAAGGGAATCACTGACGTGGCACCAAGTTCACCCGGTGTTATGGGCTGACATCACGGATGTTGTAGGTGATGTAGCCAACCGTGTCAGTTTCAATAAAAAAAAAAAATCTAGGTAATATTATTTAAAAAATTTAAGTCAAAAAATGTTTGACCTTTCAGCCATCTATTCAATTGCGATCGAAATATTTTTACATTATTGTCACTCTCGCGCATGTTACAGGACATGATGCCGCAAAGCGAGACCGCCTGAACATCTAGTCAGTAATAATAATAATAATAAAAAGATAACATCTCAATATTCAAACGTCAACAGTTTGTACATACAAGCGGCCGGCATCGCTCGGCACGTGACACACAGACAGACAGACGTACACCAGACATTATCACCACTTAAGTCCTCTATCGATCCACGCATCATGCGGGCCGTTTGGAGTTTATAAGCAGGCAAGTATAGTGTGTAAGTTTAACATTCGTGAATAATTTGAATTTCGAACTGTAAAGAAGATATGTTTAAACAAACAATACTTAACAAAAATGATGTCGTGCTAAATGGCGAAAGGGTAGCCACCTCTCACCATATTTCAAACAATATATTTACTTAATTTGCTTGGGATATAAATTAATCTTTTTTTTTTATTTGCAAAATTAACATATTTTCAGGTTTCCGTTTACCGTACGGAAGCCTATTACTAAGCCTACGCCGTCTGTCTGTCCGTCCGTCCGTCCGTCTGTCCGAGAGCTGTATCTCTTGAACCGTAATAGGTAGCCCGTTGAAATTTTCACAGAATATGTGTTATTATGGCGGATATAACAAAAAATAAACAAATATTAAAAAATAGAAAAAGTAAAAAATTAAGGGGGGTTCCCATAGAAGAAATGTGTTTTTTTTTCAATGTTTTTTTTGTGGTGCGGAAACCTCGGTTCGCGAGTCCGACTCGCACTTGGCCGGTTTTTTTACAAGCTTTTATTTAATTATTTGTACCTTAATGTACCGTAATAATACCTTTTATCGTACATTATATTCAATATACCTATGTTATGTTAATTTAGAGATTGTTCCCTAAAAAAATTCTTTATTTCTGACGTCATCTTTGTACGTAAGTATGTTCGCATAACTCGAGAACGGCTGAGCTTATTCACATGCGGTCTTCACCTATCACCTCTGGCGTATCTCCGAGAGGTTATAGGCTACACAGCATCACGCAATTATCAATAAGGGCTGAGCAGTGGGTTAGAGAGTGAACAAAGTTTAATAAAATCAGAGTCGAAAATTCTAAAGAAAAAAAAAGTCATATGGTATGTTGATATCGTTTTTGCTACTCCACCTTTGACGGAGACGAATGTCCTAAATGACGACTAAGAGTTTGGTACAGGATACCGTGGTAAACAGCGAGGGCTAGCCACTTCTCACCTTGACACGGTCCTTCCGCCGAGTCGCGCAGTAGGTGGTGTAACTGTGAGTAGTTTTAGATTGTCATAAGTTGCTGCACAACACATTGCTGAACGTGGTGGTCGGGGTTGTGCAGTAGTTCACACGAGTCCTTGCAGCACAACACCGATCGCTCTGTTTACCCCGATTGTCCGGGTGCAGCGTGTGTGGTATGTATTTATGAATATAGAGATGGAATTAAAGCGCACAGTGACTCACAGTCGGCATATGTACGGAGGACATACACAGAAAAACTTCCTCTGTTTTCAGTTGACACGTCTCTTCCTACCCGCCGCGCGCTGTTAGCCCGTTACACCTTGCTCCTGTCGGAGCTGGATGCCACACCGGTGCTTACCTTTCGTCGTGTCGGCCACACTGAATTGGACTGTAAGCAGAAACCGAGACCGTTTCGTTCGCACTTTGGGGAATTGGGGTAAACAAATGAAAAACTTGCGGGCCGCCGCGCGCCGCCCGGGCGCCCCTGACAAATTTCGAGGGAGCAGATAGGATAGCTCGACGTGTTCTACAGTTACTGAAAAAACCGCATCATTTTTAGGGTTCCTTACCTCATCATCATCTACACGATGAAAAAAGTTGAAACTTGTTAAGTTTGACGACCCAATCAAAAACAGCGTAATTTCCATTTTGAGAGTCAATTTCGGGGGACAAATATAGAAAGTTAAAAAAAATTTTTTTTCAAGTGCATCATATGACATAATATCAATGTGAAGGACTTAAGGAATAATTTTTTTTTTATAATCATGAAAGGTTTTTTTCATCTACCGAATAGAGTGTGAAGCATTTTAACTAATCATGACATTTTTAATTAATATGAAGCATTTCATAACATTTTTTTGTGCAGTTGTGCAGTCGACAGAGCCAAAATCACCTCTCCTCGCGAAACCACGCTCAGTTAGGTGCCATGCCAGCAGATTTGCGGACTGTTGCTAGGCTGTCTAGCCCGTTAATACGACGCTTGAAGACACCCAGGTTAAAGGATTCAGGAAATACACTCGCCGGAAGACAGTTCCACACTCTAGCGGTGCGACAGAGAAACGATTTAGAGAACCGATGGGTTCTCAGAAGCCCAATGTCAACAACAAAAGGGTGCTGAGTCTCTCTGCGACGAGTCATGCGGAGATAGGACGGGTGGCAGGGAATAAGGGATGCTAGTTCCGCAGAGCAGCGTCCGTGATAGTATCTGTAAAAAGTTAAATTACAAATTTAAAAAACCCCCGACTCTTAAAAAGTCAAAAATAATTTCCGTTTACTTACTTAAAGGAGTCGGTAGACCGCTAAGTAAATTCCCGCGCAACTTTTGAGTCTTTATATTTAATTTACTTAGCGGTCCCCCGACTCCTTTAAGTAAGTAAACGGAAATTATTTTTGACTTTTTAAGAGTCGGGGGTTTTTTAAATTTGTAATTTAACTTTTATTTCAAGCTTTTTAAAAAAAACCGCATGCAAATCGGTCCACTTTTGAAGATAATAATTTTTTTTATTACTTAATTACTTAATTACTTGATTACAAACATAGCTAAGAACCATCCCGATTAAACAGGCTTCCTAATAAAAAAAACCGCATCCAAATCGGTCCATCCGTTTGGGAGCTACGATGCCACAGACAGACACACACACACACACACACACACACACACACACACGTCAAACTTATAACACCCCTCCGTTTTTTTCGTCGGGGGTTAAAAACAGACTAAGCGAACCCACAAATCGTCTGTGACTCAGGGACTCCAGACCATCTGTAAGTTTCGGGTCACCAACAAGACGGACAAACATGCCATAAATGGCGTAAGTGGCGCTAACAATGACATGGCGATACGGAACCCTCGGTGCGCGAGTTCGACTCGCACTTGGCCGGTTTTTTAATTGACTTGGTGTTCCGCCAACAGAAGGACGATCATTTAGGATTCCGTAGACGAAAATAATTTGTGAACCGCTGCAGTCTACAGTAGACGAGCGTTTCATGTCAATTCGGCTGTACTCTAAGTAATATACCAAGGGGACATGAAAGCGAGCCGACTTCTCGAAAGAATATTATTATAAGAGGGGGTACTTACTTTGTGTGTGCCGCCGTTGTCGCGTGGAATGCGTTGGGAGAAATTGGCATTTGTATTTCCGGATTAATTCGAAAACAAATGAATCATATCATAATTGACGGGATATTCGCCGGAAGTCGCTGAAATTATGTTGAATTATTTTTTTATGGTACTAGAAACGGTTGGCTACACCGCCTACCACTACCCGTGATGTTAGCCAAGCACACATTGATGAACTAGGTGCCATGTCAGCGCTTTCGTTTAGTGGTTAGGAAAGGCTACAGTTTTACAGTTATTTAATTATTTTGAAAGTTACCTCAGTGACTAGTTACTTTAGTACTAGGAGTAGATTACGCATTTAAAAAAAAATTTTTATTACTTTTTGTAGAATATGTAGTTATTTTCAAATTACTAAAAATAAGATAATAAAAAGTTAAATTACAAATTTAAAAAAACCCCGGACCCATAAAAAGTCAAAAATAATTTCCGTTTACTTAAAGGAGTCGGGGGACTGCTAAGTAAATACCCGCGCAGCTCCGAGTGTTTATATTTTATTTTATTAATTGTACCGTGTGGGGCCGGTACCTTAAAAGAATAGCCCCACTGCATCTCTCCCCGTGTATGTCGTAAAAGGCGACTAAGGGATATGACTCCCTTCTTATATTACTAGGTGGTAGGGTTTAACCTGCCCGGGTTGGTACCACCGCACTGAATGAAAGGTCGGTCGAAACGGCTATGTAAATAGTTTGTGTTTTCCGTCCAGTTCAGTGTAGCCGGCACGACCGAAGGGAAGGCTGACGTGGCACCAAGATCACCCGGTGTTATGGGCTGACATCACGGGAGTTGTAGGTGATGTAGCCAACCGTGTCAGTTTCCATAAAAAAAAAATTAAAAAAATTAAGAACAGGCTACCTACCTAATGGATGAATTAAATGACACAATAACAATATCAAACAATTTATTCAGAAAAAATCCATTCAAGATTTTGTGTACCTACACCTACAGACAGAATGATAGAACGGTAAAAAAAAATAATATACATATGCACAACTAACAAATAGAAACATTAAATTAAAAACTATACTAAATCTAAAATGTAACTATCTAAAATTAAATTAATAAATTAAATAAACCTACTTATAAAACCTACTAACAGACCTATAAAACCTACTAATAAAAAAATAATAAGTATTTCGCTCCAAAAACCGTGATTACTTCTTGCAACAAAAGATAACTGACATTACCCTAATAAGTGTTGAAAGTTGAAACACTTATTAGGGTTCCGGAGCCATCTAAAAAAGTAAAAATAAAATTTAATTCCCTAATCTCATCAAACCAAGCATGCTACGTGTCAACCCTTTCAACGCTCGAGCAAGCATCTAACAGCCGAGCTGTCGTGTTGACATAATTAGATTTTTTATTTTGTTTTAATTTTTTTGTTCATACTCGCCCGGATACCCATTTGTCATAGGCTGTTAGTGTTAACCACGTTTTACGGTTCGTTAGCCTCGTAGTATCTTAACCCCTTACACAATGGTTATCATCATCATCAATATTATACTAATAATAAATCTGTAAGGGATGGTCTTGGAGTAAGTTACTTTGTTTTATGAGATATTGCGTTTGTGGACTTTATGTATGATACTAAAACTAAAATGACGATTTTTAGAAATATTTTCTGTATATACGTATGTTCCTCCATAACTCTTAAACCGATCATCCTAAGTCGATGAAACTTGCACATTTAAATATACGTGACACAGGATAGGCTAAATAAAATTCAGTTCCGGTTACTCAAAGATGTGGCTCTCATCTCATCAAACCGAATGTTCCGCGCGCCGAATAAAAGTTAAAATTTGTACGCATATCTCGAACACGTAAAACAAAATATAGCACACAATAAAGAAGAAGTAAAATACGATCCATAAATAAAATATATTTGCTGTTTGAAATAAAATCATGCAATTTTTTTTATGATACCGGCAATAATGCAGAAACTCAATTATATACATTAGTTGGCCATAGTTTAAACCTAAAAATTAGTAAGGAAGGGACCTATGTACAGGTACATACAGTACTTGATGGGTTTATGTAAACTTAATAATTCAAATAAGCATAATCACTTCTCATTACTTTAAAATTGACTGCTGTCAATGAACCTTTTTATTTGAATTAAATGGTCTGATCACACGGCGAATGAAAGAGAACACTATGCGCTTAAGGAAGGTGCAAGTGAGATAGCAATAATGTGCGTTTATGAAAATTTACATCTGATTGTTAGTGAGTGCATCTTTATTGACGAACGCTGATTGGTGTAGACTGTTAAGTTTAAAATAAATACTATATTTATGGTATGGTATGGTGTTAACAACAACTGATATGTCATACGTATGTCTACATTCAAATTACGTACGTTTATTTCATGATTTACATCTTAAATTTTTTTAGGTTTCCGTATCCTTACGGAAACCTCTTACTAAGCCTACGCCGTCTGTCTGTCCGTCTATTTGTCCGTCCGTTCTAGGGCTGTATCTTTTTAACGGTAATAGTTAGCCGGTTGAAATGTTCACAGAATACGTGTTATTATGGCGGATGTACCAAAAAATAATAAAAAAAGTAAAGTAACATTCAGGGGCGTCCCCATACAAGAAACGTGCTAAGAATCGATTAGTACACATTCACGCTACTGAATAATAGATGGCGCAACAGGTATTTATATTTTACATTAGAAAAAGACAAAATATATACGAATTCAAGTGCAAAATTTATTTGCCTACGAACGATAATAAAAAACCTAAACCTAAACCTAATATTTTTTTATAGGTATGGTATAATACCATACGCGATTTGTTTTACATTTTATTTTTTTGGTTTAGTGTACCCAATCTAGAGGCCCGAACTTTCTCTCGCCACTCTACCTTCGCTCTTACTCTCTTCTAACACAAACAATACTTTTATTTTGTCGGCGAGTTCATAATACAATTTTATTCCCTTATTATTTGAAAATTACGAAATTTAACTATAATTTGCGTGCCCCACATTTCGTATTTCCCGCCTCACCACTCCCAACATTAGATAACCCATCACCGAAATAATACGTTGCTGCTCACATTATCGTTTGAGTTAACCCTTCACCGCACACGGCTATTCCTTGTCACTGCCGGCAGTATGTGGCCCGCACAGAACATTGACACAGCGTTTTAGCAGAAGCTGCCATAGTGGCATGGTTGTCTCTTCTCCTTCGTGCCTTACTTTTTTTTTTTTTTTTTTTTTATGGAACCTGACACGGTTGGCTACATCACCTACAACATCCGTGATGTCAGCCCATAACACAGGGTGAACTAGGTGCCATGTCAGTGCTTCCCTTCATTTCATGTCGGCTACACTAAACTGGACGGAAAACACGAACTATTTACATAGCCGTTTCGACCGACGTTTCGTTCAGTGCGGTGGTACCAACCCGGCCGGGATAAACCCTACCACCTAGTAAGGTAAGAAGGGAAGGGACCTACAGCTTAACGTGGAATCCGAACCACGGTCAGCCTCCAACGGTCGAGCGGTCACCCATCCAATCACTGACCGCGCTCAGCGTTGCTTAATAACAGTTGACTAACCAACCGCGCCACTGAGCTACCGAGGCTGATGAATTTTCTTATCCCTTAGTCGACTTTTACGACATGCGACGGGGAGAGATGCAGTGGGGCTATTCTTTTTAAGTACCGACCCCACACGGTACTTGCTGCTAGATATGTTATCTTGCCTGGATGCTTTTAGTAACGTGGTGGTCGGTGTTGTGCGGTAATCTAAGAGAGTCCTTGCAGCACAACACCGATTACTCTGCTTACCCGATTGTTGGGATATAGCTCGTGGTGTGTAAAACGTTAAGTACCTAGCTTAACATGATATCAATAGCTAGGGAAAACAATGAGGGAAAATGGAAAATTCTACCAAATTCGCAGCTTGTGAATTTGGTAGAATTTGCGATTTTCCCGTAGGATTTTAGATTTGGTAGAATTTTATACAATATTTCGGTGTATTGTCCAAGCAAAACCAAAATTTTGAAAAATTACAACAATTTCGTCATGATAAATAATATAAGGCATATTTTGGAAGTTTTCCTAAATCAAAATAATGCCTGTGTGTGTAAGTAGTATTTTAGCGAATAAAACGTCAAAATTTGGTGCCACTTAACGTTTTTTTTCTTTAGATATTTATTCACACCAATTCGTAAAATTTAATCAATCACGTCAAAGATTGAGTTCTCAATTTAATGCTATGATTTTCTTGTTAGTTTATTTTCGAATTCTTATAGCAATACTGGCCTTCGAAAGTTTGAACAAAATCATCGATATTATCTATAGAATAGAATTGATACGGCTGAAATGGTCACTGCGTGCACCAAAGCCCCATTAAAATAAAGATAGTAAAAATGATTACAGAATTAGGTACATAACATAACATATCAACTAAGGGTATTATTGCCTTAAACAGTTACAAAAGACTCACGCACGGCGGCGCCCCTTCCATCTTTCTTCGTATTCGTTTCGTGCATATGGTTCCCCTAATTAACCAAAAATGTTTACATTAGCTTTCCCAAGTCGCTCCTACGTCGCCATATTTTATTCTAATACGCTTTTATCACTCTGTTTAGTCTGGAAGGGTTAAATTTACTTTGGGGGACTTTTTTAACTTATAGGGATTTTTTTTTAACTTTAGAGGATTTTATACTATGGAATAATAACCGGCGCTGGGTGATAATGCTGGGGGTTCAATTTTATAATTTTAATACGATTACGTGTGGCCAGCTGTTTAGTGGTAAGATTTATCAATTATCATACGCGATAGAAGTCTGGGGGTTCAAGGCCTCATGTGAAGTAGGTATGTATATTGTTTACATATGTACATCACACACGCTGAATCCCGACAATCGGGGTAAACAGAGTTATCGGTGTTGTGCTGCAAGAACTCTGGTAAATTACAACACAACACCGATCACAACGTTTCGAAAAGTAGGTAGTTTGTAATTTAACTTTTAGATACGTATGGCTGTTGCTACATACGCTCTTCCAGAAGTGAGAAGGAAGATCTAGTCAGTATCCGATCCCTTAACAATGAAAATGTTTCAGTTTTCAAGAGCATAACATTTCAATGAGAAGAGTACACAATACGAAGATATGTGTACTTAGGTGTCGTCAGCAGCTGCGCGGTTATTTCGGTGAAAAGGGTTGTATGAGTCACACACTCTAACTAATCCACTGCACACGTTCACGAGACAAAGACATCGTACAGTCGCGGGCTAAAGCGGAAACACAGACGTGTTTCCGCTAACACAGACGTGTTTCCGCTTTACTTTGACTTGGATTCTTGATCTCCGAGGTCCAGCGTTCGAATCCGTCCGACATGCACGGATGAGTTTTTTTCTGATGAAAAAATTTATGTGCATACCTACACCTCTACACCGCGTACTACGCTACGACCGCCGCCCCATGTTCTCCGCATCATTTTGTATGGAGAAACGGAGCAGCGCCTCTAGTGATAGATTTGCGAACTTCGTTTCTCCATACAAAATGATGCGGAGAACACGGCGTAGCGTAGTACGCGGTGTAGGTTAAATCTCGTGATAACGTTACTGCTGGCTGCTTCACCGTTCGGAACCGGTGTAATATAAAACTGTAGGTCCCTTCTGGTCCCACTGACGAAATCAAGTGTACTATTAGTACCTAAGAAAGATTAATAAATGAACTGAACTGAATTCCCTTGCCCCTTACTAGGAGGTAGGCTCAAATTGTAGCCGACTGACTGGGTTGGTAGTTGTTACCACCGTACTCTATGTAAGATGGCCACATAGCAGCCTCGGCTGTGTTCTCCTCTAGTCCAGTGTAGCCAGTAATCCAAAGGGAAGTCTCCGGTATGGCACCTACATACTCGGAGGTGATATTGGCTGGTCGGAGCATGTGATTTGGCTCCTCTGGCTCAGCCACCCATACCGGTTTACATAAAAAAACTTTAGACTAAAACATAGTGTATGTCGATTAAGATCTGTGTTTATGCAAAATACTTAACAGGAGACTTTAAACCGGGGGTGGTAAAGCCGGTCATTAGAAAAGCACGCAGCATGCAATGGAACAATACTATATTATGGAACCAAGAGATTCAGCTTCAGTACCGTGTGGGGCCGGTACTTAAAAAGAATAGCCCCACTGCATCTCGAGCATGTCGTAAAAGGCGACTAAGGGATAAGGACAAGATGGCGTGCTAAAGAGCGACAGGCATGCCACCTCTCACCTTGGCGCGGTCCTTCCACCGAGTCATGCAGCAGGTGGGTCTTCGTGCCTTACTTGCTCCTTGTTATTTATCTTTTCATAATACATTGCTAAACGTGGTGATCGGTGTTGTGCTGTAATTTTCAAGGGCACCTGCAGAACAACTCCGATTACTCTTCTTACCCCTTTTGTCTGGATAAAGCGTGCGGTATTTATGTATAGTATATGTATTCTAATGGGGTTTAGTGTATCTTATTTGTATCGGCCCCACACGGGCTCTATAAAGGAATACGCGTGGGCGAAGGTAGACGAAGGGGAGGGGGGGGGGGGGGGGGGGAGGGGTTCGTAGATAACCCATTACAACCACCCACCCACCACTTAATCGTGCGTTAGCATCACCTTAATTAGACAGTGCGGCCGCCTCGAATTATGGGATACGTTTTTAAACCGATTCATAAACCGTACATACATACCGCACACACGCTGTATCCCGACAATCGGGGTAAGCAGAGTAATCGGTGTTGTAATGCAAGTACTCTGGTAAATTCCAGCACAACACCGACCACCACGTTTCCGCAAAGTATTCCAACAAGATTCAATCGATCAAGCAGCAAGTAAGGCACGAAGACCCGCCTGCTGCAAGACTCGGTGGAAGTACCGTGCCAAGGTGAGAGGTGGCGGGCCTGTCGCCCTTTAGCACGGCATCTTGTCCTTATACCTTAGCCGCCTTTTACGACATGCATGGGGAGAGATTCATATACCGCTGAACAGAAAAACACTGACCCCTATGATGAATGTAGAAGAAGCGTCAGAGGTGTGGCTGTATCTTGGCTCGTAAAGATTGTCAGGCGTAAAGTTATGAACGTAAGACTACATGCAACAATGATCCTGGTGCGGCATTTACTAACGGTTGAGGTTGTATTTATAGATGACGGAAATATGTATTCATTCATTAGTAACTTGGCTAACTTGGCTAAGCTAAAGCGGCAGTGGACTGCGCACGTCAGCCGAAGAGACGAGGAGTACTCGTGTCCTACACTGGCGGCCGTGGACAGGAAAACGTAGTGCGGGTAGACCACCCGCCTGATGGGACGACATCAAGTGCGTCGGCGGAAAGCAGTGGTTCCGTAGCGCTGAAGGCTAGCGGGAGGTCTAGAGGAATATTGGAGAGGCGTTTGTCCAGCAATAGACGCTTACACGCTGACTGACTGACTAGAACTCTTTGGTAACACTCTCACTCAGGTCAGCCTCGGTAGCTCAGTGGTGCGATAGGTAGACTGTCGTTTATGATCATAAGCACACCTACCGCGGTCAGAACTTAGATGGGTGACCGTTCCAACGTTGTAGGCTGGTTCAGCGTGGTTCGGATTGCACGTTAAACTTTAGGTCCCCATTCCCTTCTTAACTTACTAGGTGGTAGGTTTTAACCCGCCCGGGTTGATACCACCGCACTAAATGAATTTAGTTTTGGTCAGTCGAAACGGCTATGTAAATAGTTCGTGTTTTCCGTCCAGTTCAGTATAGCCGGTACGACCAAAGGGGAGCATTGACATGGCAGCTAGTTCACCAACGTGTTACGGGCTGACATGATTGATTTTGTAGGTGATGTAGCCAACCGTGTCAGTTACCATAAAACATTGCGATATCGTATCGAACAGTGGTGACGAAAATCACAAAAACATCTGCTAAACTTGCCGTTGAGCCCGACTTTAAAGCGAGCGGTGCCGCTGGGTAGTAACACATTAAGGACGAACTCCCAAAAGTATTAAATTACATAAGGACCGTCTGCTTTTAAAAGTGATCAGTTGAGCTATTAATTTATCTTACGCTTGGCCGTTCTTGTAATTAAAAGATCTCACGGTAAGATTAAGGCTATTCGACTCGTGCCCAGGTGACTAAAGTGTACTTCAGATTAATATCTAGTCTGGATGAATGGTCAACGAAGATTTCATCAGATGGGGTCTCGAAAGATCCCATGTCGGTTGCCTTTTAGTTTAAGTATGGATTGTTGAATTCCGTCGAATGGTGTATGGATGAATGGAGTATGGATGAATGAGAAGACAGGATGACCGCGCGTGGTGGTGGCGTGCCCTGGGAGAGGCCTATGTCAGGCAGTGGACCGATACGGGCTGGTGATTAATGGAGTATAGTTCAAAACAAGTAAATAGAGCTCTCGTCGCGTTACAAAGTTTAATTTTTCCTTTTTTTTTTTGGGTACCTAATGTACATAACAGACTGTAATAATATTGTATGTGTGTTGTTTAAAATTGTATTGTTTTTTGTTTTATTAGTTTTAATTTCAGTTTTTTTTTCTACACAAGTTATTGTTTATTGTTTATTGTATAATTTCATCCACAGGTAGGTAAACTACGCTTGGACATGTCGAAAATTCCGCCAGTTCTAAATTCAATGCGAAGAAGAACTGACAAACAAACTTCGCAAGTCACAATGTTTTGTTAGTACCTTATAAGTATTATATTATAGTAACTTATAAATAATTAACCCATACTACCGCTCACAAGAGCATTCATATTTACTGCATAAACACGAATACTGAAGAATCTGACCACTCTGCCTATTTAAATTACCTATATCTGGTGTATAATGCCATCTTCAATTTGATACTTAAATATATCAAGTCAATTCAACAAATATTAGTAAAAGTTTATTACAAAGAAATGTAATAAATAAGTCATGTTAAAAATCTAAAGATACAAAGTGTATCCAATTGTCAAGTTATTTAGTGGGAAAAACAGTAGTCAGATTCTCAGATAAAATTATGGTCAGCTAAAGCATCCTTATAATAGTGTAATAACTCTTTTCAATTAACATTTGTTTAATTCTTCGTTTAAAATTATTATCTTCTAATTGTTTTATGTTAGAAGACAGTTTATTGTAAAATCTAACACTATTACAAATAAAGCTTTTTGAGGTTTTAGATAATCTATGTCTTATTATTTGTACATTATTCTTACACCGTGTATCATAGTTATGATTGTCGGAATTAAGAGAGGAATCATGAATATATTTTCTGGCATAGCATATGTTCTGGTAAACATATGCACTTGGTAATGTCATGATTCCTAACTCCCCGAACTTACGCGTGTTTTATTATTTATACTTATGAATTTAAGCTTACTTAGTATTTTAATTTGGTCATGGTGTGTTTATCCTGAAGTACAGATAGTTCAGTCCATGTTATATATCTTTTAAGTTTTGTATTTTTGTATGTATAAAATTATTCTGTGTGGATAATCATAATAAAGAAAAATACTTACAACAAAATATTTCTTGTTTCCTTTGATTCCAATAAAAATAGCCCCGGCGCGCGGCGCGGCGCTGCTAAAAAAGTTGGTCGTCACTACTCGTCACCCATGACGTAGAGAAAAGATATAAATCTTATTAATTCATTAAAAGTACTCTTGGTTTAGAGGGCAACACACCTAAAAGGGTTACTTTTTTACCACGCTTAAGAATTCGCAACCCAAAAATATAACCCCTCGCCACTGACCTATAGTACTAGATAAACCCAACTCATACAAGACTCTCGAAAATGCATGTCACCAACCAAATCACCTAATAAGCTGAGTTCATAATGACTGATGCTTGTTTTGTATGGCTCACCTTAACGTCCCGCCCGGGTTGATACCACCGCACTGAATGAAACGTCGATCGAAACGGCTATGTAAATAGTTCGTGTTTTCCGTCCAGTTCAGCGTAGCCAACATGAAATTAAGGGAAGCACCTAGTTCAACCGGTGTTAGAGGCTGACATCGCGGATGTTGTAGGTGATGTAGCCAACCGTGATACGGTTGGCTACAGTTGGCTACGGTTTCAATTTAAAAATGAAAATTTAAACGGGCTGCCTATTACGGTTCAAGAGATACAGCCCTCGGACAGACAGACGGACGGACGGACAGACAGACAGACAGACAGACGGCGTAGGCTTAGTAATAGGGTCCCGTACCGGATACGGAACGCTAAAAAAACGTCATGTGTCTGTAAATATTGGTGTGAGGGAGGAGCATTAGCGAATTCATAACATGAGATGGCTTCTAATGCGCTCCTTTGAATGTAGTCGTGCTGCATTGCATGCGAAGGCACGCACAGATGTTTACAGACAGGTAACATGTTTCATCGCGTTTTGCCGCTTCTAGCATTTAGTTCGGAGCCCTTGCAACATTCCAAATCATAAATCACGCATGAGTCATGATCAACCCCTTATAATTTTTGATTTTTTTTTAAACTTATACCTGCTTTTAAAGGAAATTCAGCTGTTTTTAATTATAAAGAATAATAAAAGGCCTCCTGGTAAGGGAAAACACCGTGAGAAAACTTGTACAATAATAAATAACTTAAGATTACAATCTAACATTACGCTGTCGTAGACAGACAGACAGACAGACAGACAGGCAGACAGACAGACAGACAGACAGGCAGACAGACAGACTCACAGACAGACAGACTGACAGGCAGACAGACAGACTGACAGGCAGACAGACAGACAGACTGGCAGGCAGACAGACAGACAGACTGACAGGCAGAAAGACAGACAGACTGACAGGCAGACGGACAGACAGACAGACAGGCAGACAGACAGACAGACAGGCAGACAGACAGACAGACAGACAGGCAGACTGACAGGCAGACAGACAGACAGACTGACAACCAGCAGACAGACAGACAGACAGACAAACTGACAGACAGATAGGCACGCAGACAGAAAGACAGACAGACAGGCAGGCAGGCAGACAGACAGACAGGCAGACAGACTGCGTACGGCTTAGTAATAGGCTTCCGTATGTTTACGGAGCCCTGAAAATCAATGTTCACCATCAGATGGAATCCCACTGGCCGTCTAACATAATTCCTATGACATGCTTATCAATATTTTACTATCTCGTCGCTGTCAATTTGTTCGATCGAACCAGATCGAACTGTATCAGGTCATGTGACAACTGTACACCTACGTAAGTGACAAACGATTGAGCACCGATTGTAAATGTTTTGCATATGAGGTCACAGGCTGAGCTTTTAAAATAAATGGATCTTCCTCTTCTGTTAGCTCCTTAAAAAATTTCGTAGAGTATTGCGGAAAAATGCATATAAGTGATAATAAATTATATCTGCTAAGGTGTTTTTTTTTATTCTTAATATTCAGCTGAAAGCCGCTCATTCAAAATGGCCGCCGCAACAAGAGGGGGATTATTCTTTAAAACTAATATGAATATAAAAAATATCAAAATGAAAGGGTTTGGCGAGTAGAAAACGATAGGTACGGTTGTCATGCGATCAACTTCACACGTATGTATTGCAAAAATACTGATCCGAAATCGTAAGCCCAGCGATAAGTGGAGATAACTTGATAAGCCTAGATTTATATATCTTATCTACAGTGGTCCTAATCCGTGTGAATTAGGAAGTGCAAAGTGCAGAAAAAAATACATATATCTAAATTATAAAAAAAATGTCATAGTTAACAATATTGAGAACTAATATGCCAAAAAAGTTAAATAACTTAAAACAAAGAGTTTAAGAATTATTATTAAAGACTATGTATAAATTTAGCGAGCCTTATGTGTTGTTATTGCATGTTTTAAGGGTTCCGTACCTTACGGGACCTTATTACGAAGCCTACGCCGTCTGTCCGTCCATCCGTCCGTCTGTCCTACTTTTAAAGGGCTGTATCTTTTTAACCGTAATAAGGTAGCCGGTTTAAATTTTCACAAAATATGTGTAATTATGGCGGATATCCTAAAAAAATATTAGAAACAATTAAAAATTGCGGTCCTAGTCATAGGAGAAACTTTTTTTTTCAAGTTTTTGAAGTGAAAACTTCTTTAGGCGCGTTGAGAGATTTTCGGTAGGGGTAGGGGGTAAAAACAAAGGTAAAAATTATGAATTCGCGTGGCGTGTCGACATGCATGTTGACGCATGTTAACACGCAAGGTACGGGTAGGTTTTTTTTTTTTTTATGGAAACTGACACGGTTGGCTACATCACCTACAACGTCCGTGATGTCAGCCCATAACACCGGGTGAACTAGGTGCCGTGTTAGTGCTTCCCCCTTTGATCGTGCCGGCTACACTGAACTGGTCGGAAAACACAAACTATTTACATAGCAGTTTAGACCGATGTTTAATTCAGTGCGGTGGTACCAACCCGGGCGGGTTAAACCCTACCACCAAGTAAGATTAGGAGGGAAGGGACCTACAGTTTTACGAGGAATCCGAACAACGGTCAGCGGTCACCCATCCAAGTACTGACCGCACCCAGCGTTGCTTAACATTCAATAGCGACAGTTGACTGTCTGCACCACTGAGCTATCGAGGCTGACACAGGTACTACGGTAGAATCGAATGAAAGGCACATTAAATTATAAAGCATGAAAAAATATTGACTTCGAATGGACAACATAATATAATATTATATTATATTATAGTCGCTAAATTTGCATACTCACGCTATTACAGAAATATTTCGTTGTGTTTTTTCGAGCTTTTGTCAGGCCTCAGACACTCCTTCATACCTACCGCGATAATCACCTACAGCGCGCGATATTCGGAGAATACAAAACAGTCCGGGCAGCCGCGCGCTTGCGAGCGCACGCATACAGTCACGAGTCTGACTCGTGCATACAGTCGATCGCCTGGATGGAACGAACTATTTTATTCAGTACCTATGAAGTATTCTGTGCCTATTCTTCGATATAATAATAATGGAGCAATTGGGGCATCGTAATACTAATAATGACTAATTTAATTTAATGATTAATTTTAGGTATATATTTGTATTTTTATACTTTGTATATGTGAAATTAATGTAAATATTGTAAATGTGTTAATAAAGAATTAATAATGACTACTAATACTAATAATACTATCTCGGTAATGAACGTATGATGATAATAATATGTATTTTTATAAGTTTTTGTATAATATAAAATATGTAAAATTAATATAAATGCTTAGTAAAAATGTGAAAATAAAGAAATGATAATAATAATATGTCAAATCAAATAATTTATTCATTTCATTATTTCATGTACGCATTTACAAAGAGAGGCTCTGCAATAGAAGAATCTGTCTCGCAGAGGCAGTTCCTGATTCATAGGCATTTTGCGCTTATCTAATATACAACAATTAAAATAAGAAACTAATTAAATAAATGAATCAATAAAATTAGCATGTCATCATCATTATACTTCCAAGAAGCCACAGAGTTTTGTCAAAAAAAAACTGCTAAGTGATTAACAGTAATTTATTCGTCACAGAAGACGACAACCCCAACACGATCCGAATCGCGCCAAAAGAGATAGAGTTATGCGATAGAAAGAGAAGCGTGATGTAGGTTTTTTTTTTTTTTTTTTTTTTTTTTATGGAACCTGACACGGTTGGCTACATCACCTACAACATCCGTGATGTCAGCCCATAACACAGGGTGAACTAGGTGCCATGTCAGTGCTTCCCTTTATTTCATGTCGGCTACACTAAACTGGACGGAAAACACGAACTATTTACATAGCCGTTTCGACCGACGTTTCGTTCAGTGCGGTGGTACCAACCCGGCCGGGATAAACCCTACCACCTAGTAAGGTAAGAAGGGAAGGGACCTACAGTTTAACGTGGAATCCGAGCCACGGTCAGCCTCCAACGGTCGAGCGGTCACCCATCCATACACTGACCGCGCTCAGCGTTGCTTAATAACAGTTGACTAACCAACCGCGCCACTGAGCTACCGAGGCTGACGAATTTTCTTATCCCTTAGTCGACTTTTACGACATGCGACGGGGAGAGATGCAGTGGGGCTATTCTTTTTAAGTACCGACCCCACACGACCCCACAGGTTATTATTCGAGTTAGGCATGCAGCGCTTTGCGAGCTGAATTGCACTTTATTGCGTCTCAGCAAGAGTAGCTATTCCTTTATGTGGCCTTGTGGAGTGTCGCTTCTGGTACTCTTTTCTATTCTGTGCTTTTGTCAACAAAGGCGGATATGTTTTCTTCAAAAGTTGCACTGTCAAACAGCCATTGGGTGACGGGCCGCTCTGCGAATTTACTATCGTCAGCCAGTTTCAAGTTTTCACTGCTGTCGGCAGTCCCCATGACCAGCGACCCATTTTTAGGGTTCCGTATCAGGTACGGGACCCTATTACTAAGCCTACGCCGCACTATGGATCGAGAAACGGCCTACATAGTATTAGGAGATTTTTTTCGCAAACTTGATGTTTTTTTAAAAACTGTTTTTGTTATATTTAGGGTTACATAAGATAATACCAAATATATAGTTGTAGTGATATCAGTCAAGTAGATATTTTATTAAAAATACTTGAAGTTTTCAGTTGTATGGGACGGAGAATGTTTAGTCGATTTTTTCAAAAGTCTTTCGAGGTGTCGCAGATCTTTTAATACATCATGAAGTAGACCACGAGTGTAATAAGACCACATAAAAACTGTAACCCAATTCGACCCGGTATAGAAAATATCTAAGTCCGAATTTATAAATTTTCGTCTATTTTCTTTATACATTATTTATGGTTTAACTTTACAATTAATTACATTTTCTTATGTTTTTTGATTGCCAAGTGTGTAAGTTATACTAATTGGTACATTATGTAACAACTATACCTACCACTGTGGTCGAAAATACCCTCCAATATTTGTAGCGTTTTAAATGTTTATTCGTTATTCATAATTGATTTGAGGACATATTAAATAAACAAATATTTGAAGACGCGTAGCTTGACAGTACGTATGTATGTTAGGTTCAAATATATAAAGTATATATATATATTTTTTATATTTTAAAATTTGCAATGTATGGGACGGAGAACATTATATTTATTTTGCCGGACTACAAAGATGTGTCAAACTCTTATTAGCAAGGTTGTGTAGCACAAAATAAAAATAAACACAATCAGTAATAAAAATTTAGAAAGGTGCAGCCTTCCGAGTATCGACAGGTCAAAGTATAGCATTTTTTACCTTTTTTCTTTAACAGTAATTTTTGGTTACATTATGATTGTACAATTATTAAGCAGGTATGCAAATATGTGAGGCATATAATTCTATATCAGATATGTACAGACCATTCCGATTAACAGTGTAAAAAATAGCAATATTTTTATTTAATAAAACTGAAAACATTATAGTACATTATTCGAAACTGTTAAGAACTAACAAAGTCTTAACAGTAACGTGATGTTGAACGTGACGGAAAAGAGGCTGTACAAAAAAAAATTGTGAACGCACTTTCTCAAGATGTTAAAAAAAATTCTATTCAAAATTATTCACCAAAATTAATTTTATAAAAAAATTGTTTTATATAAAATTTGAGCCGGTATAGAAAATATGTAAGTCCGAATTTGTAGATTTTTGTTTTCTTTTCTTTAAATATAATTTACAGTTTTAGAATAGAACATAAATACAAGGTTCGAACTCTAACATTTTACAAAATGAAAGAGTTTAAATCTAATCTGAAACTTTTTGTTTTCTTAAAAAACGAGCAAGGCCTCTCCGACCCAAACATACTATTTGACAAGTTTTCCGTTCATATATCTGATGAAAACCGTGATCAATTCAAGTGTTTTTGTAAAACCTACTTGTCTAATATGTATAAAAAGTGGAAAAGTACAATTTATTCGTTCAGTTTCTTCAAATGCAAATTTGAAACATGGTTGACGTCAGACATTAAGTGGCCCGAATATGTTCAAAACATACCTCAAGAGCCAAGACATGAGGAAGCGGAACTATTCGTGCCGCAATCACCAGCGAAACAGCATTCAGAAGCTTCAACATCTCCTTAACCAGAGTTCAGTCCTCGAAAACAATTCCACGAACTTCACTACCAGCCAAAAAGGCGCAGAACCGCACATCTGTGTACGGAAAATGACTTCGACGAGCTCGCATTCGCTGCGGTGAGTAAAGGTATTAATACGGAAAGACATGATGTTGCTGAGGTGCTTAAGTTTCTTCTGGAAAATTCAAATGAGGTTGGTAGAATAAAGGAATACATTCAAGTTAAAAAAAAAACACAATACTCGCCGGAGAAAGCCCTCAGCATTTTCAGTTCCCAGCAACTCTCCAAATCGCAATACTGCGAACTACGGGCAACGGCAATTGAAGCAGGAGTTGAACTGTATCCCTTATACTATCAGCTCCAAAAAAAAAGGTCGAGTGTTACCGTCCGAAAGAAAGTGTCAAGGTCACGGAAGTGGAAGCACGTGTTTTTACAGCATACAATAATGCAGGAAGGAAAGTATTTGAAAACAGCGATAACTCGTGTCGAAAGGAGAGATCCGTCACTTACGCGCGTTGAACAGATAATAAACTGAAATTCGCGACCAAAGGACACTAATTACCGGTTTTTACAAAGATAGTGGGGTTTCACAAAGAGGGATGTGGGAATGTTTTCGTCTTACCGAATGATAATTAGTATCTAATGCGTCGTCATAATGAATGAGCTGCAAAGCCTTGTATGTATGTTCTATTCTAAGATTGTAAATTATATTTAAAGGAAAGGAAACAAAAATCTACAAATTCAGACTTACATATTTTCTATACCGGCTCGAATTTTATATAAAACAATTTTTTTATAAAATTAATTTTGGTGAATCTTTTATTTATAAGTTCGGTTTATTAATTTGTTTAATAATTGTATTTATTTTGGTGAATAATTTTGAATAGAAAATTTTTTAACATCTTGAGAAAGTGCAACTGTTCACGATTTTTTTTTTGTACAGCCTCTTGTCCGTCACGTTCAACATCACGTTACTGTTAAGACTTTTGTTAGTTCTTAACAGTTTCGAATAATGTACTATAATGTTTTCAGTTTTATTAAATAAAAATATTGCTATTTTTTACACTGTTAATCGGAATGGTGTGTACATATCTGATATAGAATTATATGCCTCACATATTTGCATACCTGCTTAATAATTGTACAATCATAATGTAACCAAAAATTACTGTTAAAGAAAAAAGGTAAAAAATGCTATACTTTGACCTGTTGATACTTGGAAGGCTGCACCTTTCTAACATTTTTTTTACTGAGTGTGTTTATTTTTTAGTTGTGCTAAACAACCTTGCTAATAAGAGTTTGACACATCTTTGTAGTCCGGCAAAATAAATATAATGTTCTCCGTCCCATACATTGCAAATTTTAAAATATAAAAAAAATATATATATACTTTATATATTTGAACCTAACGTGATGACGTAGATGAACTGTTTACCCTCCATTATCTTCTAATATTGCACATGCAGGAGCTTCTGTAGATTTAACAATTTTTTCACTTCATTTAGCAGGAATTTCCTCAATTTTAGAAGCTGTAAATTTTATTACAACTGTAATTAATATACGAACAAAAAATATAACATTTGATCAAATACCCCTATTTGTTTGATCAGTAGCTATTACTGCATTATTATTACTTTTATCTTTACCTGTACTAGCCGGTGCAATTACAATATTATTAACAGATCGAAATTTAAATACTTCATTCTTTGACCCTGCAGGTGGAGGAGACCCAATTTTATATCAACATTTATTTTGATTTTTTGGTCACCCTGATATGATATATTTGAACATAACTGTCAAGCTACGCGTCTTCACATATTTGTTTATTTAATATATCCTCAAATCAATTATGAATACCAAATAAACATTTAAAACGCTACATATATTGGAGGGTATTTTCGACCACAGTGGTAGGTACAGTTGTTACATAATGTACAAATTAGTATAACTTACACACTTGGCAATCACAAAACACAAGAAAATGTAATTAATTGTAAAGTTAAACCATAAATAATGTATAAAGAAAATAGACGAAAATTTATAAATTCGGACTTAGATATTTTCTATACCGGGTCGAAATGGGTTACAGTTTTTATGTGGTCTTATTACACTCGTGGTCTACTTCATGATGTATTAAAAGATCTGCGACACCTCGAAAGACTTTTGAAAAAATCGACTAAACATTCTCCGTCCCATACAACTGAAAACTTCAAGTATTTTTAATAAAATATCTACTTGACTGATATCACTACAACTATATATTTAGTATTATCTTATGTAACCCTAAATATAACAAAAACAGTTTTTAAAAAAACATCAAGTTTGCGAAAAAAATCTCCTAATACTATGGAGGCCGATTCTCGATCCATAGTGCGCCGTCTGTCTGTCTGTCTGTCCGTCTGTCCGTCCGTCCGTCTGTCCGAGGGCTGTATCTCTTGAACCGTAATAGGTAGCCCGTTGTAATTATCACAAAAAATGTGTGATTAAGGCCGACATAACAACAAATAATAAAAATTAAAAAAAGTAAAAAAATCACGGGGGTTCCATAGAAGAAACCAAAAAGTGTATGCGCGCGCCACATCTACCGAATAGATTATGAAGCATGACATTAAGTAATATGAAGCATTTCATAACATGCCATCTAGATGGCGTGAGTAGCGCTAACCGTGACATGGCGATACGGGACCCTCGGTGCGCGAGTTCGACTCGCACTTGGCCGGTTTTCTGCTCTATCGTAAAAACGGTTAATACATATAAGCATCAAACTTGGTGTGACTATAGTGCAAAGTAAAACAACAAAACGGGCCCAATGTGAGCACATATTAACACAAATATATTATGTGGTGGTTAAGGAACCCTCGGTGCGTGAGTCCGTCTCGCACTTGGCCGGGATTTCTTTTGTGACATGAAACCTCGGCCTCGGTAGCTCAGTGGCGCGGTTGGTTAGTCAACTGTTATTAAGCAACGCTGAGCGCGGTCAGTGATTGGATGGGTGACCGCTCGACCGTTGGAGGCTGACCGTGGTTCGGATTCCACGTTAAACTGTAGGTCCCTTCCCTTCTTACCTTACTAGGTGGTAGGGTTTATCCCGGCCGGGTTGGTACCACCGCACTGAACGAAACGTCGGTCGAAACGGCTATGTAAATAGTTCGTGTTTTCCGTCCAGTTTAGTGTAGCCGACATGAAATGAAGGGAAGCACTGACATGGCACCTAGTTCACCCTGTGTTATGGGCTGACATCACGGATGTTGTAGGTGATGTAGCCAACCGTGTCAGGAACCATAAAAAAAAAACCCCCTCAAACTGCGAGACATGCCTGTCCGATGATGGTACCTAACAATATTAGTTCGTCATGTGAAAACAACCAGGCACAGCCAATAACACCACTTCTCGCGAAACCGCGCTCATCGTCGTGCCATATGCCAGCCCGAGAGGCGGACAAAAAGTTTGTCGTCCAAATTGGACGACAAACTTTTTGTCTTTTGTCAAGTAAATTACTTAGAGTACGTATCCGGCACTAAGTAATGGGCATTGAGCTTTAGAAAGAGGCAATCCGGTTGTAGAGCGTCGTCCCTGTCGCACACAGACGTATGCGAGTTCGTGCGACAGAGACGACGCTCTACAACCGGAACTTTTTTTTTATGGAGCCTGACACGGTTGGCTACATCACCTACAACATCAAATCAAATCAAATATCTTTATTGCACTCAAAAATTGTACAACAGGCAAATACTTAACTCTAAATATAGGGTTCTCTTACAGTACGCCTTATTATTTACAGAGTGGTTATGGAGTGGCAGGAAGAAAGAGACATGAAACTAGTGCTTAAATCTAATTACAAAAAAAAAGAAAAAAATGTACATATACTAAATATATTATAGGTAATATTTTAATAAATAAAAACTACATAAATAAATATAATGTATATATATATAATAAATGGAAGGTGTGGATCTAAGCTTACGATGGCTTCACCGAACATATCCGGGCCCATCGGCAGTAGAGGAGGGTATTAATCGAGGTCGGGACTAGCGAGTGGCCACTCTAAATTTCCCGCGCATGCTTCACGTTTCGGCTCGCTTCAAGCCCTCGTCAGCTAGTCTGCGTTGACTAGGACGCGGGGAAACACCAGTCCGCTCTCGACCTCCCTCTCTCTACCTATCCATATTCTGTAGGATGCTTCCAGTGACGTTTTCGAAGCTCTCTCCATGTATGAGCTTAGCGTCGATCTTGGCAGCCCTAGATTCTTGGAGAGACTGTGGACGAATTCGCTGGTAGTCCTCTTGCTCCGACTTCCACAGCGAAGAGATCAGTCTTGAATCTGTTTCTCACAATCCGTTTCTCACAATCCGGTCTACTAGGTTGCAGTACTTGTTAGGTTTGATGTTGTGGTCCTTCGGTATGTTGCTTTCCCATGGAACTGTAAGTTCAACAAGTACTACATATGCTTTGTCGCTTTTGTGAATATGACTATATCCGGTCTTAATATTGTGGTACAGATTTCAGAAGGCATCTGGTCATGCTTCTCATGTGCCCATCGGCAGTAGAGGAGGGTGTTAATCGAGGCGGGGACTAGCGAGTACATTATATAAGTGTACACGGACTCAAGAGCAATATAAGGACAGGTAATAGGGGAATAATAAGCTACTTTAGGAAGTTTGACATAAGTCTTTTTTCCGTCATAAGTCAACATCCGTGATGTCAGCCCATAACGCCGGGTGAACTAGGTGCCATGTCAGCTCTTCCCTTCATTTCATGTCGGCTACACTGACGGAAAACACGAACTATTTACATAGCCGTTTCGACCGACGTTTCAATCAGTGCGGTGTTGGTGGTTCCAACCTGGGCGGGATGAACCCTACCACCTAGTAAGGTAAGAAGGGAATGGACCTACAGTTTTACTTGGAATCCGAACCACGGTCAGCCTCCAACGGTCGAGCGTTCACCCATTCAAGTACTGACCGCGCCCAGGCGTGCTTAACGTCGACCGCACCACTAAGCTACCGAGGCTGACATCTCTTACTAAAGCTCGATATTCATTACTTACTGCCGGGGGCTGTACACGCCTTTTGAAGTATTTATTGCAAGCAATTCATCAATGAACATTCGGGCACAAAGAAATCGAAGACGTCATAAAAACACCGCTTTTCTTACGAAGTGGGTTAGCAAATCTCATTCACTGTATTGTAAGTAGTTAGGTAGGCACTATTGTTAACTTTGAGGTAACCTGGATTTTGTTTGTATTGTGTTATTCTGCAAAACGTGTGCGGTATTCATAATTTATGACCATGCAATTACTATAGATTAAATTGTATGTCTATAGAGAAAAAAATAAAATGTAATTAAAAATCCACAAAAATATATACATTCGTATAGAAAGAAAGAAAGAAAGAAAGAAAGAAAGAAAGAAAGAAAATTTTTATTGTTCTTACATATTAGAATACTTTCAAATGATCCCTGTTTCCCAAAATAGGATTCCCTGAGCTATGGGAAACAGGGTATCTCATCCGTATACATACTAATCTAAAGTAGATATATGCATTGGTATTTTTTATTCTTCACTGTTCGCTCTTTGCTCTTCGCTCTTCGCTCTTCACTCTTCATTCCTCATTCTTCATTCTTCATCCTTCATCCTTCATTCTGCATTCTTCATTCTGCATTCTTCGTTCTTCATTCTGCATTCTTCATTGTTGATTCTTTATTATTTATTCTTTATTCATCATTCGTATGGTAGTACACGCCTACGCTTGAATTTGTTCAATTTTGTTTTTACAAGCAATCAATTATTTATTATACAACATTAAAAACTGTACTAGTCCATAAGATACGTATATAATTAATTAATAATATTTAATAAAACATTGACAAAAATATATAACATCCGTGACGTTATGGAAGTAGTAGCCAACCTAGTGTTACGAATGACGCATTTATTCGTGATTTATCTCAAAGTCAGCCAGAGAGCGTCACATCATAAAAATCTTAGCCGCAGGAACGCGGAAGAATGCTCCATTCGACGGTACCATATACCCAGTAGATAAGAAGTTTCTCATGTAGAAGCACGTCCTTATAATTTCCACATTGAAGGGTAGGATACTGGTTGGACCGTCTCAATTCTGGAAGAGCTTATTTTAAGACGAGACGGAAGTTAACTTTCTCCATACAAAATCGTCATTTTTCCATTTTTTTTCTTGTCTTTTAAGGACAGTCCAATCTACGTTCCTGTCATTTTTTTGTTTAGATGAAATATACCTACAACACCGGAGCTAAAAATTTGTATTTCGACCGAAAAAACATTTTAATTTTTTATTTTTTGATGTCATGAAGTTCATTAAGCTTTATTGAGTCATCATCACTTTAGATAAGAATTGTAAACATCGGACAAGGCTTAGGGGGGTAAAAAACATAAATTCTGTAAGACGATTTTGTATGGAGACAGTTATGAAAAAAAAAGTAAATGGCATGGCGAAAAAAATGGCGTCATTTTTTTTCGCAATTTTCTTGAAAAATTTTTTCGTAAGAAAAAACTTATTGGTACGACACGCAGACCGGATTCGAACGTCGGACCTCTCGCATGAGAAGCCGATGCCGAAACCACTAGGCCACCCGATGATTAAATATTAAATTTTACGGTTCTGCAGGGTTTCGTTCTCGCGACTGCTTCTCCTTGATACTTACATACATACAAACACACATAACACACGTTGTATCCCGACAATCAGGTTAAGCAGAGTAATCGGTGTTGTGCTATAAGGACCCTGGTAAATTACAGCACAACACCGACCACCACGTTTAGCACAGTATACGGACAAGACAACTATCAAGCAGCAAGTAAGGCACGAAGAACCCACCTGCTGCATGACTGGGTGGAAGGACTGCGCCAAGGTGAGAAGTGGCTAGCCTGTCGCCCTTTTGCGCTCTATCTTGTCTTTATCCCTTAGTCGCCTCTTACGACATGCACGGGGAGAGATACAGTGGGGCTATTCTTTTTAAGTACCGGCCCCACACGGTACGATACTTACTGTTGATACTAAGCCTAGCTAGTCTATTCTATTCTACACGTTTTCCACAGATCCGCTGGTATAAACATAATCGCTTATCTACAAAAGGTTAGTCAAACACGGACGTAGAGCCAGTGACAAACAGACAAGACACGTTTACACACTGTGATGCAACGCTATATGCATGCTGGCTGAGTCGGATAACGGATAAGATGCATCGAGGTGCTTTATGAAACTTTTTTAATAATTTTTATATATTTTTTTTTTTTATGGAAACTGTTACAATTGGCTACATCACCTACACTACAACATCAGCCCATAACACCGGGTATTATACCGCATAACCGAAAAAAAATTCCATAATGTTTAATAGCGGTAAAAGCCTAAACGAACATATCCCTTACAGATTTATTATTAGTATGAATTTGTATTTATTTAATGGACAACAAAATATGCACAGGAGCAATTTAAAATCTACCTAAATTAAAATTACCTAAACCTAAAACTATAAAAGAAATAATAATAAATAAATATATAAAAACCTTAACGGGAAATCCCCGAAGATGCTACACGAGCACCTTGCCGACAGCAACTAAAAGTAAAAAATCTCGTCCATCGCTGCCGCTGTGGGAAAGGTGCCCATGACACTGGCCGAGTTCCCCCTCACAATGGCAAGGCCGATTCTTTGTGTGAGGTAGGAACCGGCACGGCTATCTCCTGAAATTTCCCGCAAAAGTTCTCCCAATTCTCTCACTAAAATTTTTGCCTCGGCACACCAGGGCCCCATTGTTTCAACTGCGAAAGCTGTAAATATATAATTTTGGATTTTTATTTGCCTGTATTTATTAGTATTGATTATTTATTCAAACTTCGCGCAGCCCGTATTTCGTCTTAAATCGCGTGCTTAGCTACCATATCGTCGTATCGTAGAGCAGCAGTCATAAATACCGGTCACTGTGGTAGACGTTAATATAGCTATACAGCTCTTTATGGGCACACAATATGGTAATAAGCAATCAGCTGATTGGTAATTCGACATACCTTTTTTTGGTCGTGTTTGATGATTCTATCTACTGGTCAGAGGTTAAATTGGGCTTATTAAAATCGATATGAGACGAATGTGGAAGCCAACATTTAAAATTTTAGGCGCCAAAACCACAACGTATCTTCTTTAACTTTGTATTGTATTGTTTATTGATCATTCATATGGCAGTTAGACTGCACTCGAACTTGTCACTATTTTGTTCTATCCGGTTCGATTACACCCAAGAAGAAGAACCGGCAAGAAACTTTGCTGGGTATATTTTTTTTTCATACATATTATTACAAATATTTTGGTGCCCAGTCACATGAAAACATCGCTTACTTAAAGTCTATCGAAAACACAACTTGAGAGCAAGATTAACAATTTTACAGCGAATTCTGACTACACTGAAGTTCACTGAACCAATAACAAAACGAAAAACATTATCTAACCTAATTTAGCTTTCAATTCTATATAAATAAAGTATGAGATATAATTAAAACGAGTGGATCAAATGTATTTTTAAATTAGACAGCTCACAAAAAAAATACCGTTATTTGATATCAAGTAAAAATTCGGTCTGCGAGACTCACACCCTAGGGTTCCGGCAGCAATTTGCGAAGAGAGTCCATGCTTAGCTAGAAGATAATATTATAATAATTATATTTTATAATGATATCAATATTTCTCAAAAAATTCATACTTTTACATAACTTAGAGAAAAATAAAATGCCCACTCCATAAAATAAGTTATACAATATACCTAATACTAGTATGTAAGAGCATCTTAAAACAATTTATATATAACACTAGCTGTTGCCCGCGGCTTCGCTTGCGTGAAATTCGCATTTCAAAGGAGAATGTAAGTAACTAAGGGCGAGACCGAAGGCCGAGCTGGGTTCAGGTAAACGAAAAACTTTCTCAAATAAATTAAGCGACTAACGGCGAGTAGTGTCCAACCGAAAGTGTACTTTCACTTTCGACCGAAAGCCGTAGCCGAATTTCGGCAAAATTCTACTTTCGGCAGAAAGCCGAAAGCCGAAGCCGAAAGCCGAAACCGAAAGCCATAGCCGGAAGTATGTATGGTATTTAAGTACCTAGTTAGTTATTTATGCATTATTAAGGTAGAAGGATATCCAAGTGACAATAAAAGGTATTTATAATTATGGGATTTTTTTATTTAATGCATAAAACTATATGCACAATAATTATTAATACAATTATTAATAATGAAAAATCAAACAAGGTTTGTCTGTCTAACAACTTTCGGTTGGGCCGAAAGTGACCACTAGTTTCGGCCGAAACCGTAAGTTTTCCGAATGTGGCAAATATTGGCCGAAAGGCCGAAAGCCGAAACCGAATATTCGGTCGGACACTAACGGCGAGTCCGAAGGCCCAGCTTCATCCTGAAAGACAATAAACCTTCGCGAAGAAAGTAAGTAACTAAGGGCGAGGCGGAAGGCCGAGCTGCGTTCAGGAAGACGATAAACCTTCTCGAAGAAAGTAAGTAATTAAGGGCGAGGCCGAAGGCCGAGCTGCGTTCAGGAAGACGACAAACCTTCTGGAAGAAAGGAAGTAACTAAGTGCGAGCTCGAAGGCCGAGACGATGTTAATCCGGGATATACACTGTAACTATACAAAGTTTCGTCAAATTCCGTTCAGTGGTTTTGGCCTGATGCGCGTACAGACAAACAGACATTTTTGCATTTACGATTTTATTTTATGTATAGATAAGTACAGTTCCCGGGAGCAAACAATGCGTGTCGAGCTTTAGAAAGAGACAATCCGGTTGTAGAGCGTCGTCTCTCTTACAGAGATGCGCGAGTTCGTGCGACAGGGACGACGACGCTCTCCGACCGGATTGTCTCTTTCTAAAGCTCGATACGCATTATTTCCTGCCGGGAACTGTATAAAAACTTCTTGAAACAGGCATACGGACATCCCAGACATAATAATTTGTTCCTGATAGTTGTCCCGACGGAACCATAAAAGCAACTCTAGAATATAAGGCACGAGTGGCGTCTGCTCACAAAAAGAACGCTTCGTTTTGACAGCTGTCACGCTGACAGCTCGCGTCGTCGTCGGCGGGAGATTTTAATTTTTAAACAGATTCAAATTTTGTGTTCACGATTAAAATTATGAACTAATATATAAAGTACTTACTTTTTATAGTGCACTTTTTTTTTGCTTTGTTTTAACATTTAACAAAATTAATTAATACTAATCTGTAAGGGATGATGATCATGGAGTAAGTTACTTTGTTTTATGAGATATTGCGTTTGTAGACTCTATGTATGATACTCAAACTAATTTGACGATTTTTGTAAATATTTTCTGTAACTAGGTATGTATGTATGCATGTTCCTCTATAACTCTGAAGCAGATAATCCGAATTCGATGAACCTTACTATTTATTAAATATTTACTGTATCTATGTATATATGTTCCTCCATGACTCTTAAAGCGATCATCAGAATTCTATGAAACTTAGTACAAGCACATTTAACTATACGTGACACAGGATATGCCCAATAAAATTCAGTTCCGGTTGCGCTAAGATATGGCTCTCATAAAAACCGAATTGTTCCGTGCGCCGAAATAAAGGTAGCGGTCTTGCTTACTTTCTTCTTTTTAAATACAAATTTCACGCGAGCGAAGCCACGGGCAAACGCTAGTACATTATAAAATTATTGTCAAAGCGTCACCTATCTGCCGACCTCTGAAGTCAAAATGTATGGGCTTGAAACTCGGTGTATTCATATATCTATACATATAATAAAATCGTAAAGGTAAGAAAGTCTGTACATTGAATGTATTCGGAAAAAAACTAACCAGGGTGGCTTAAAATGAGATACTGAACATTTTAGAACAGTTTTTAAATTTTTTGTTTGTTTGTTTGTTTGTCTGTACGCGCATCACGCAAAAACCACTGAACGGAATTAGACGAAACTTTGTATAGTGGCAGTTTATATGCCGGGTTAACATAATACGTAAAAAAATTAACAAAAATAAAAAAATAATTAAACAATTATAAACATTATTGCGCGTTTAAAATCACGTAGTCCAAAGTACATAATTATATCTTGAGAACTGGCAGCAAATACAATTTGAATAAAATATTCATTCGAAATTTAAAAATAAGTAGATACAACGAAAATAACAAGTTCTTCTTTTTTATAACTTGAACACAATAGTCTATAACATATCTATTCTTTCTATAAATATAATAAAATCGTAAATGCAAAAATGTCTATTTGTACGCGCATCTCGCAAAAACCACTGAACGGAATTTGACGAAACTTTTTATAGTGACAGTGTATATCCCGGATTAACATAATAATTAAAAAATATAATAAAAATCAAGCAATCCAAAGTAATGGTAAAAAACAATTTTAAATGTCATGTTGACAACGGAGATCTGTCATCTCGACGTGAGCTGGCCGGTGGCAAATTGTTTGATAAATAAAAAAAATTATTGAAAGTCGAAGTTATGTCGCTGTCATTGGTGCAATAAAAATTTATATATCTGTTGCCCGCGGCTTCGCTCGCATGAAATTCGTATTTCAAAAAAAGAAAGTAACTAAAGGGGGGCCCGAAGGCGGATCTGCGCTCACGTAAACGATATTCTTTCTCGATGATAGTAACTAAGGGCGAGGCGGAAGGCGGAGCTGAGTTCAGGAAGAAGAAAAACATTCTTGAAGAAAGTAAGTAACTAAGGGCGAGGCCGAAGGCCGAGCTCTATTCTGGAAGACCATAAACCTTCTCGAAGAAAGTAAGTAACTATGGGCGAGGCCGCAGGCCGAGCTGCGTTCAGGAAGAAGCTAAACCATCTTGAAGAAAGTAAGCAACTAAGGCGAGGCCGAAGGCCGAGCTACGTTTGAATAATTGAAAAACCATCTCGAAGAAAGCAAGTAACTAAGGGCGAGGCCGAAGGCCGAGCTGCGTTCAGGAAGAAGCTAAACCATCTTGAAGAAAGTAAGTAACTAAGGGCGAGGCCGAAGGCCGTGCTCTATTCGGGAAGACCATAAAACATTTTGAAGAAAGCAAGTAACTAAGGGCGAGGCCGTAGGCCGAGCTGCGTTGAGGAAGAAGGTAAACATTTTTGAAGAAAGTAAGTAACTAAGGCGAGGCCAAAGGCCGAGCTACGTTCTGACAAATAATAAACCATCTCGAAGAAAGCAAGTAACTAAGGGCGAGGCCGAAGGCCGAGCTGCGTTCAGGAAGAAGCTAAACCATCTCGAATAAAGTTAATTAACATTAAGATTGAGTTAATTTAATTTAAATTTTATTATAAAGTCCACGCTTCTGACGGCAAATATACCGTGCATCCTAGAACCTTGCGGTTATTTCCGGCTGGCTGGCAAGAGGCCCGATGCTATCACCTTAGTGCCATGGACTAAGGGTAGTTCTTTGATGTGGGACGCCACTTGTGTTCTCACATTGGCTCCAAGTCACGTTAGGACATCTTCAAGAGAGGCTGGCGCGGCCGAGGCTGGGGCGGAGAGCCTCAAACGCAACAAATATAGAAATATAATTCAATATTTCGAATTTGTTGCGTTTGCGGTTGAAACCCTCGGTCCGTGGAGCAGTGAAGCCAAAAGAGGCTTGGGCCTCTGCTGGTTGACGCAACCGGTGTCCCGCCATCAAGGGTACTTCATTCAAAGGGTAAGCCTTGCCATCCAGCGGGGTAATGCCGCAAGTGCTCTAAGAACATTTGAAAATGCCCGTTTTGATAGTTATTTTAATGTTTGTTAGGTAGGTTTTAATTCTTTAGTTATTAATATTACTTTTTTATTTTTATGAAATAAATAGATTGAGTAAACGTTATTATATTCTATAGAAGAAAGGAAGTCTTTAAGGGCGAGGGCCGAAGGCGGAAGAGGGTTTTTGGTTTTCCTGAACGCAGCTCGGCCTTCGGCCTCGCCCTTAGTTACTTACATTCTTCTTTGGAATACGAATTTCACGCGAGCGAAGCCGCGGGCAACAGCTAGTCAATAAGATATATATGAATACACTTGTAAGATATATGAATGTCCTTGAACCCAACCGAACCAACATATTACCTTGGACTTGAATTTCATCTGAATGACATCTCCATTATCTCGACAAAAAATTAGCCATACAAGAGCGTGGCTTGCAACATTGTGTGCTGATTGTGTGCTGATAACTCCAGCCTAATTTGTTGGTTGAGATAAACATGTTTGCCAAAAATAACGTACGAACAAGATAACCTTGCTTGTCTGGTGACGATATATTTTTGCGGCCAAAAATTTTTAAAATTGTAGAACTGTTGTGCATGCACCCGGTGTTATGGGCTGACATCACGGGAGTTGTAGGTGATGTAGCCAACCGTGTCAGTTTCCATAAAAAAAAATACTCTTTTCCGTAGATGGCGCCCATACACTTTTTGGTTTCTTCTATGGGAACCACCGTGAATTTTTTACTTTTTCTTATTTTTATTATTTGTTGTTATATCGGCCATGATAAATTAATAACACATATTCTGTGAAAACAACGGGCTACCTATTACGGTTCAAGAGATACAGCCAGCCCTCGGACAGACAGACGGACGGACACATAGACAGACAGACAGACGGCGTAGGCTTAATAATAGGGTCCCGTACCGGATACGGAAACCTACAAACGAACGGTAGATGTAACACTTAGCATATTTGCCTAACTTCAGCGACACGCACAACACTGAGCGAGCACTTGTGCAAGTTTTACTTTTAGCTGACTTTGCATACGCCGACCTTCATGTGTGTCATTGTCTTTCGTTCCTCGTGTCGCGTCGGCATGTATGTAGGTACCTGGGGTGCATTCTGTTTTTGACGAATAGCGCTGCGCTGTGCTGATCATTGAAATTGTACAACAATAAACTTCGGGTTTCCAGATGGTTCAGTTGAAAAAAACCGGACTTTTTTCATCAAATAACCTTTGATTTTCAGGTACAAAATGAAATTTGATTTTTTTTTTTAATTTAGTTTATTTTTAGGTCTTTTAACAATAATTTGTTAATATCAGCCCCATAGTACTCATCTTCTCCATCCCTTAGGGCCCAGAGTCCCTAAGGGATAGAGAACCAAGGAGTAGAGAACGCTCCACAAGGTTCAACGCAATATTACTAAATCCCTCTCACTTAGTCCACCTCCAAGCCGTACAGCCTAGCAACAGTCCGCAAATCTGCTGGCATGGCGCCTCACTGAGCGTGGTTTCGCGAGGAGAGGGGTTTTCTGGCTCTGTCGATTGTACCATTGGTCCCTCGACACAGCCACCCATGTTGGTTTACATAAAAAAATACTGTATATTTGGGTCGAAACTCGAAAGTAATCAAGAGTGGTAGATTTTTTTTTTATTTCGTACTTGTAAACTTCTTCATAATCAAACACGACTAACTCACCTGTGGATTGTGCCATCGCCAGTACCACCAACAGCAAAACTGCCCAACTTGTGAAAGCCGCCATAGTTGCTCCTTACTCTTCAGCGGTAGATAGAAAGAGATAGCACTATGACACTGCACTCAACACTGCACTAAACCATACACCATCACTTTACCGCTACTTGTATGAGGCACTTGTAGGCACTGAGGTTTGTGTTACCTGAAAAAGTAAACATTTTTATTAATGTTTTTTGTTTCGTTTGAAATCATCTGGCGTACCTACTGTTATTTCTACTACCAATCCTGGTACCTATAAGGCACAAATTCTTTTTTTAAACAGATTTTATTATAAAAAAAAACATGTATTTTATTTTATTTATTGCATTATTTTGATCAGAATTGTCGGAATAATGTAAAGCCATATAGATTTTCTTTTTATAAATACATGATTTTTATTTGAAAAGAAAATACATATGTATAATATACAGGTACTACATAATTTGGTCCTGTGTTTCTGTGCAATAATCCCAACATGCAAGACAATAAATTTAGTTCTAAGATATCCCTCGCACACTCCTAGATATTACGCATCTCACTTTGCACATACATACATACCCTCTCATCCCATTTTATCCCAGATATTCATACCATTCGATATCTCACCTCTCCATACATACTTACTAAGTAAGTAGTGGAACGATGTAATTGGTCAGGCTCTGTGCATATAAGTATTAAGAACAATAAAATGTAATTGGCTGTACCTACGTTTCATGTTTAATTAATTAAAAAAATATATATATTTATTTAAATGTATTTATTTTAGACAAGCAGCCTTGGCTGATGCGTTTAAAATCCTGTTTAAAAATCTCTAGGTGGATTGTGGGGGTAGGGAAAGATATTCAACGGAAGCTCATTCCATGCTTTTGGCTCTTTTTTGGGATAGTTTTTTTTATTATTTTTTATAACTTTGTATATAATAGGTCATAGTCTGATTCCTACTGAATTTTTTACCTAGCAACATTAGCTGATGGCGTTGAAGAATCACGGAGTTTAATAACCTGGTCGTTACGAAGACCACGTCCGTTACTCAGGGAGTGAGTTGTATTGAGTATCGTCCGCAACGCAATTCAGTATACAGAAAATAGTAAAAACTTTATATCTTTTAAAACACACGGCCCATGAAGACAAGCCCGAAACTTCGAGCCACATCGCTCGGAGAATCGACAGTGAGTAAAGACATGTTGAAATTTTCACAGAATGTGTTATTATGGTGGCTATAAAAACAAATAATAAAAAATATAAAAAGTAAACAATTATGGGGAACTCATACAAGAAATGTGTTTCTTTTTCAATTTTTTTTTTTTTGTGGTGCGGAATCTTCGGTGCGCCAGTCGGACTCGCACTTAGCAGGTTATTTTCACCAAAAACTGGATTTCTGTACTTATGTGAAACTAAAACATTGTTCACCTGTGATTTTTTCCTGAAACTTTACATTTTCCGTTTCAGTTTGTAGAATCCGTTTTCGGTGAAAGAGGCGTGAAAAGGCTCCTGTCAGGCCGGCATGGCATTCGCAATCCACGAGCATCACAGAATGTCCATGGGCATTGTTAGACACCTACAAGTAGGGAAACGATGCCACATGACGACATGACACGCTATCCATAAAAAAAATTAAAAAAGTGCCACTCATTTTGTAAGACTTTTTTGTATGACCGACTTTTTGTTAAGTATAATAAAATTTGAACAAGCTTTTTTTCTGCAATTTTTTTTGATACTCATTGATGCACATTTGTTATTTATTACTCGTTTATAGTTATAGTTTAAAGTAGACTGCCAGACGGAAAACTAAGCCGATGAGGCTTAGTTTTCCGGGTCCTTTGTAAAATTTTGGGAAGAAACCTGAAATACTTTAAATAGTTTGTCTTCTTTATTGATCATTCATATGACAGTAAAACTGATCTCGAACTTGCCACAATCTGTTCTATCCGGTTCGATTACACACACGAAGAAGAACCGACAACAAAATTCGCAAGAATATTTGTCTACCCGCTTGCCCTGCTACCAGTACAGATTCAGGGCCGCCATCGTCTGCGGCTGCGCGGCGGCGGCGGCGGCGGCGGAGGAGGCGGCTTCTCTTTGAGATAACTTTCCATCTCGCCGGCCTACCGTCTTGTGTTACACCGCTACCATGCCCGATGCCCACACTCAAGACATGTACCATCACGCCCTTTACTTTGACATGGTAGCCAGTGGACGGAAAATTTATTAGACGTAGAAATTTTTTACTTAGAATACGTAGGTGTTCGATTTCGGGTTATATGAAGTGGCTAATGCCTTCGGAGATCTGTACCACAGCATTAAGACCGGATATACTCATATTCTCAAAGGCGACAAAGCATGTAGTACTTGTTGAACTTACAGTTCCATGGGAAAGTAACATACCGAAGGACCACAACATTAAACTTAACAAGTACTGCAACTTAGTAGATCGGATTGTGAGAAACGGATTCAAGTCTGATCTCTTCGCTGTGGAAGTCGGAGCAAGAGGACTACCAGCGAAGGCGCTCTACAGTCTCTTCAAGAATCTAGGGCTGCAAAGATCGACGCTCATTATATGGAGAGAGCTTCGAAAACGTCACTGGAAGCATCCTGCAGAATATGGATAGGTAGAGAGGGAGAGGTCGAGAGCGGGACTGGTGGATTCCCCGCGTCCTAGTCAACGCAGACTAGCTGACGAGGGCTTGATGCGAGCCGAAACGTGAAGCATGCGCGGGAAATTTAGAGTGGCCACTCGCTAGTCCCGGCCTCGATTAACACCCTCCTCTACTGCCGATGGGCCCGGATATGTTCGATGAAGCCATAGCAAGCTTAGTTCCACACCTTCCTAGTTGAGATTAAAGAAACGCAAGTTGAAGTACAGTTAATATGTTATATTATGACATAATATATTACTGAATACCTCTCCCTAATGTTACAGCTATTAAACTAGTTTAGGGGTGAGGTACCCCTAAACTAGTTTAATAGGGGTAGGAAGGTTATATGTAAGTTTATTTTCTGTTAAGATATCAATACTAATCTGTAAGGGATGGTCATGGAATAAGTTACTTTGTTTTATGAGATACTGCGTCTGAAGACTCTATGTATGATGCTAAAACTAAATTGACGATTTTTAGAAATCTTTTCTCTATGTATGTATGTTCCTCCATAACTCTTAAACCAATCATCCGAATTCGATGAAACTTAGTACAAGCACATTTATTTATACGGTACGGGACACAGGATAGGCTAAATAAAATTCAGTTCCGGTTACGCTAAGATATGGCTCTCATACAAACCGAATTGTTCCGCGCGCCGAAATAAAGGTACGGTAGCGGACTTACTTACTTACTTTATTTTTTAATACGAATTTCACGCGAGCGAAGCCGCGGGCAAAAGCTAGTTAAAAAATAAAACTTAACAAATACATACATTCGTAAACCGATCGTCCAAATTAAATCTACTTTTTCAACCTTATCCGCCAGTATGTTCCGTATGAACTTGAATTCCAATCAAAAAGAAAGTGGACACACGGGCGCTGTAGGGTGCCCATAAACACAATTTCTTATCGGACACTTTCCCACGGAAACAGTAATTGTGGGATGAGGTTACCAGACTTTTAAGCGTTTAACTTGAGAAGTAGAGACTGATTTGCATAGAACGACAGAATACCGGATTTGTTTGTTGAGATATTATAAAACTGTAGGTCATAATTCGTCAGCCTCGGTAGCTCAGTGGTGCGATCATTCGATTGTCGTTCGTGAACATAAGCACACCTGGGCGCAGTCAGTACTTGGATGATTGACCGTTCGACCGTTGGAGGCTGGAATCTCGTATTATATAATTATATTATTTAGATTTAAATTTTATATTTAGTTTTTGATTACACAAAGTGAGTCAATGGAAATTATTTTTGACTGTTTAAGGGTCGGGGGTTTTTAAAAAAATTTTAATTTAACTTTCATTTCAAGCTTTTTAAAAAAAACCGCATGCAAATCGGTCCACTTTTTAAGATAATATTTTTTTTATTTATTACTTCATTACTTGATTACTTGATTACAAACATAGATAAGAACCATCCCGATTAAACAAGCTTCCTAATAAAAAAAACCGCATCTAAATCGGTTCATCCGTTTGGGAGCTACGATGCCACAGACACACACACGTCAAACTTATAACACCCCTCCGTTTTTTTGCGTCGGAGGTTAAAAACGGATGAGCTCATGGACAATTTTTGAACAAAATTTGTCGCAAATTTTATGCTCTACAATTTTCATGATAAATGTTAACATCATATTGACATGTCTAAGTGTACAAATGCACAAAAAAAGGCCAATATAAGAATTAAATTAATTCACGAGAGTGAACTCGAAAATGCCTAAACAGCTATTTGCATACGGTTTTCACTAATGAAGTAATGACTAATAAAAGGTGTTTCGTTAGTCATGTCAAAAATTTCGGGGGGGTTTCATACACACTCAAATATGTAAACACTTTACGCAAAAAAATGTTTTTAGCATTACTTTTCGAGAAATTTAGCAAAACATGTTTGCTACATTAACCTGTGTGTAACAGTAGGTAACTTACATTGTACGGGGTCAATGACCGTACTATGTTCAAACGCAGAACAGCTGTTTGTTGTAAGTAAGTCACAAGGTCACTATGATTGGTTTTTACAGCTACTTATTTGATTTTATTTATTTTTTGTTAGGAGAAAAAATGCTCCTATAAACATATGTTTTTTTTTGTTGCGTAAAGTGTTTGTTTGAGTGCGTATGTAACCCTCCCGAAGTTATTGACATGAATAACGAAGAACCTTTTATATATTCTATGGCATGGTATTACCACAGTGTAACATTTATCCGACCTTCGTGCGTCGTGTGATTGCGTCACTGTTATCGCACCTTATCGATACTATTATCGCTGTTTAGCGCCGCGCACGTTGGCGAACGGTCATATAGGTAAACGGTCGTCGGTCGTTGTGATAAGATTACTGAAATCCCGCCCACAGGACTCCGCAGCAGCAGTCCGCTAGTGTTAGCGCTCTGTGTTTTTTTTTTTATCTAATCCGGTATGGGTGGCTGTTTCGGAGGGGCCAAAGCACATGCTCCGACCAGCCAATATCACCTCCGAGAAGGTAGGTGCCATACCGGAGACTTCCCTGGATTGCTGGCTGTACTGGACTAGAGGAGAACACAACCGAGGTTGCTATGCGGCCATCTTCCATCCAGTACGGTGGTATCAACCCAGTCGGCTACAATTTGTGCCTACCACCTAGTAAGGGGCAAGGGAAGGGACCTACAGTTTTACACCGGTTCCGAACGGTGAAGCAGCAGGTGTAGTAGATATGCACGTAAATTGTTTCGTCAGAAAAAAACTCATTGGTACACGCCGACGGGATTCGAACCGCGGAGCTCTCGCATGAGAAGCCGATGCACAAACCACTCGGCCACCCGCCGCTTACTGAAATCCCAAAATTACTGAAATCCAGCCCACAGGACTTCGCAGCAGCAGTCCGCTAGTTACCGCTGTGTTCAGCGTATCCGGCGCGACCGAAGCGCAGACATCGCACCTAGTACCGGCAGGAATGTCGCAAATAAGACGTTATTGTAGCCGGCATGAAATGAAGGGAAGCACTGACGTGGCACCTAGTTCACCCGGTGTTACGGGCTGACATCACGAATGTTGTAGGTTATGTAGCGAACCGTGTCAGTTTCCATAAAAAATTTGTCAGTTGCGGGTGAAGACTCAAAAACAGATAAGTTACAGATTTAAGGTTTGTCTGTCTAACAACTTTCGGTTGGGCCGAAAGTGACCACTACTTTCGGCCGAAACCGTAAGTTTGCCGAATGTGGCAAATCTTGGCCAAAATGCCGAAAGCCGAAACCGAATATTCGGTCGGACACTAGTGTCCGACCGAATAGAGAGATGTAGAGCAAGCCTGGCAAGTGATTACATAGAATAGGTATGAACTCGACAAGAAATTTAAATAAATGTGACCAACTTCTATATTACAAACTAGCACTTGCCCGCGGCTTTGCTCGCGTGAAATTCGTATTAAAAAAAAATATAATAACCGCCTTCAAAAATGTATGAAATAAAAAAAATCGAACTCTAGAGTTGAAGGCGGTGCTAAAGAAGGCTACACAAATCACAAAGGATATCATCCACTCATGTTTTCTTTCATGCATCATTTTTGCTTGCTTTAGCACCGCCTTCAACTCTAGGGTTCGATTTTTTTTATTTCATACATTTTTGACGGCGGTTTTAATATTTTTTTAAATAGTTTTTTATTTCAGTTTTTTTTGTAATTTTTTGCTATTAATGTACTCGGCGGGATCGCTCGGCCTTCGGCCTCGCGATTCCGCCTCGCTTTCCAATCCGATCGTGACCAAATTGAAACGTGACCACACGGGAAGCACCAGCTTTCAAATAAAAAAAATCATCAAAATCGGTTCACCCAGTCGAAAGTTCTGAGGTAACAAACATATAAAAAAAAATACAGTCGATTTGAGAACCTACTCATTTTTTGAAGTCGGTTAAAAAGAAGAAAATAAGTAAGCCCGCTACCGTATTTCGCCGTTGGAACAATTCGGTTCTATGATATAGCGTAGCGGGAGCTGAATTTTATTTATCCTGTCCTGCCTATCCTGTGTCCCGTATAGTAAAAGGCGACTAAGGGATATGACTCCCTTCTTATATTACTAGGTGGTAGGGTTTAACCCGCCCGGGTTGGTAACACCGCACTGAATGAAATGTCGGTCGAAACGGCTATGTAAATAGTTTGTGTTTTCCGTCCAGTTCAGTGTAGCCGGCACGACCGAAGGGAAGCACTGACGTGGCACCAAGTTCACCCGGTGTTATGGGCTGACATCACGGATGTTGTAGGTGATGGAAGCCAACCGTGTCAGTTTCCATAAAAAAAAAAAAAAAAAGTGTGCTTGTACAAAGTTTCATCGAATTCGGATGATCGGTTTAAGAGTTATGGAGGAACATACATACATACATACAGAAAATATTTCTAAAAATCGTCAATTTAATTTTAATATCCATACATAGAGTCTACAGACGCAGTATCTCATAAAACAAAGTAAGTTACAGATTTATTAGTATTGACGATAAGTACGTCGCTAACAGTAACCCTTAACTTCCAAGAATTTTAGAGTTAAAATTATCAAAATCGTAACTCGCTAATACCGGATAGGATACTGGTAAACTGTTATCTAAACTCTCTTATCTGTAGTTAGTAACGCGCGCCATGGTATAAATGAATGAGGTCCTTTATACCCATTTATACCAATCCACGTCTGTATACATCCTTTTCAAGTTATTGAACTCGTGGATAAGTTTTTGCTACGCGAATATGGGTATCTACTAGGGCTGCCACCTTTAAAAAATGGCAGACCCGGAGTATTCAGAAAGTTAAAAATTTTTATGAAATAAAACGTAAATTTTCAGAGGTATCGTTAATTATTATAGGCCAGTCATATCTAACCTTAAAATCGCAAACTAACGGCTAGTTCTAATTTTTTAATGTGTTGTTAGGACCACTACCAGTAATGTATATCTATGTTTGCAGCTTCAAAAGACCTGTGCTAACTTTGCAGCACTCGAAAAACCGCGAAATTTTCGCACTTTTTTTGGTATTTTCAATATAAGTCCTAAAGTATGCGTTTTTTATAAAATATTTTCTATACTTTTTTTAAGTAGACTAAAATTTCTACAATTTGAGATCAGAACCAGCTCTGTAGGTTCAATACTTACCGAGATACAGCTCTCCAAAAATTGATATTTTTTTCCAAAAAAGTGAAATTTTAAGATTTTGTCAAATTTCGACCCCGATATCGGGGAAAATACTCATGTACGGGTAAAATTATAAGAAAAGATGTTGTAGAAAATGTAATTAGCTTTAATTTAAGCCAATAATGACGTCTGTAGACCTTATAATTTACTCATAAATCTTAAAAATCCAAAAAATTTAAAAACTACGTTTTTCGCAAATTTGCTCTGTTTAGTTCTCGCAATGGAAATGTTTTATATAGAAAATATTTTATAAAAAACGCATACTTTAGGACTTATATTGAAAATACCAAAAAAAGTGCGAACATTTCGCAGTTTTTCGGGTGCTGCGAAGTTAGCACAGGACTTTCGAAGCTGCAAACTTGAATATACACTACTGGTAGTGGTCCTAACAACATATAAAAAAATCAGAACTAGCCGTTAGTTTGCGAATTTAGCGATTTTTAATGTCAGATGTTTATTTATTTATTTATTTATTTATGACTGGCCTATTATGCACGGCGCATCCGATTCGTCCGATATCCACCCGCTCCGCTACCACGCACGCACCGCCCGCCCGATCTGACCCGGAGAAATACGATGTTAACCCGTAGCCCGGATATGCAACATTCAAACCCGTAGACTCCGGGTCAAACCCGGAGGGGTGGCAGGCCTAGTATCTACTCGTATATTTCCGGTTGATATTTTGCTTCTGACTTGCTTGAACATGCCTAGGAAATAACCTTGAAATAACCCGTAAAGTAGTTAGTTGCCTTGAACCTTACTAGGTGGTAGGCTAAAATCGTAACACACTGGTTTGACACCACCACCGTATTGGACGAAACATGGCGGCATAGCAGCCTCGGCGGTGTTCTCCTCTAGTCCAGTATAGCCAGAAATCCAAAGGGAAGCTTCAGGTATGACAGCTTTTCGGAAGTGCATAAGGCTGCTGCCATGCTGGTAGGAGCATGTTTTTGGGCCCGTGACTCAGCCACCATGTACCGGATTTCAATAATTTCCATATAGGATTTCTCAAGGAATGTGATATGGCTCGTTTGTCAACCATGATGTCATGATGTCAGGTCGTCACACCTTGTTCCTTCAGAACTGGGCAATGGCAAACGGTGCAGGTCCGTTTGGTGTTACTGAGATGCCTTTTCACGCTCCTTTTTTTAAATTTTTTTTTTTTATTTTTTTTATATTTTTTTTCTGACTCGGTTTGCTACATCACCTACAACATCCGTGATGTCAGCCCATAACACCGGGTGAATTAGGTGCCATGTTAATGCTTCCCTTCATTTCATGTCGGCTACGTTTTTAACGACGTTTCATTCAGTGCGGTGGTACCAACCCGGGTGGGTTAAACCCTACCACCTAGTAAGGTAAGAAGGGAAGGGACCTACAAGTTTTACGTGGAATACGCACCACGGTCAGCCTCCAACGGTCGAGCGGTCACCCATCCATCCACTGCACCCAGGTGTGCTTATAATCCGACCGACAGTCGGCCGACCGTATACCACGAGCTACCGAAGCTGACAAATTGTTTGATAATTATCTTGTTGTGTAGCTAAACGTGGTGGTCGGTGTCGTGCTATAGTTCATCTGAGATCATGCAGCACAACACCGACTACGTCGCTTACGCCGATTGTCTCGATACAACGCGGCGTGATGGTATGTAATGTAGGTATGCCGCTAATATCTGCACCGCATAAAAGTAAAATGAATAATGGCCAAGAATCTGTGATGAAATCAATTCCAGTCACTTTATCTCAAGGGTTTGCTGACTGATAACAGTTGAATGGTAAACAAGGGCGGCGTGGCATATAGCAGACGTGATATATCTGGCGTCTGCTTGTGTACTTATTTTATTATCGCATCCTTGTAAATTTATATAGCGTGAGGGAGAAGACATTTCAAATCTACGAATGAGTTTCGGCGCAAAAAGCGAATTCTTCAACCGCGGACAGTGTACAAATATACAATCTACTACGCAAATCAGTCTCCGGCCTCATCCTCAATGAAGTTCCTCAACCGCAGACATCGTACAAGTTTACGCAGCTCGGCCTTCGACCTCACCCTCGATGGAAAGCCTCAACTGCGGACACCGCACAAGGCTACGCAGCTCGGCCTGCGACCTCACCGTCGATGGAAACTCTCAAGTGTGAACACCGCACAAGGCTACGCAGCTCGGCCTTCAACCTCACCCTCGATGGAAAGCCTCAACTGCGGACACCGATGGAAAGCCTCAACTGCGGACACCGCACAGAGCTACGCAGCTCGCGGCCTTCGACCTCACCCTCTAAGGACACCCTCAACTGCGGACACCGTACAAGGCTACGCAAGCTCGGCCTGCGACCTCACTCTCGATGGAGACCCTCAAGTGTGGACACCGCACAAGGATAGACAGCTTGACGTTCGAGACTCATCACGTTCCTCATCAACCCTTTTTTACCTTGTACCTCACCAATATTCCAATGTCGGCTTCGGATTGTCCTGTAGGTCGGTCGATTAATTTCGTATTAGTTTAAATTATTTAGTTTAAAGCCTGCCACTGGCCAAATAGGGCAGACCTTTAGGCCCACTTGCACCAACACGAGTTTAGAGTTAAGTAGCGAGTTATGGATTTAAACGCGGTTCCCACAGTCAACGGGTGCTAGCTTAACGAGTTAAACTGGTTTATATCGTTAAATTCGTGTTGGTGCAAGTGGGCCTTAGTTTCGTCCCGACACAGTCCTATCTAAATGAAGTATTGTAAATTGCTATTGCTCTTCTGTCTTCTTCTGTATCTTTGTTGATGTCTTTGTGTGCAATAAAGCATTTCTATTCTATTATATTCTACTAGACTAGATCAGGTATTTAGGAAAATGGAACGCACTCTCCCTCCGCCCATCTATTTCGATCTAAGTACAGTCTCAGATCTCAAAGAGCGCCTAAAAAGGGGTTTTTCTATTCCTATTCCTTCCTATTATTATATTATTTCCTATTCCTATTTTTTGCCGTGTCTACATCTATACCGGAACTTCGCTGAGCTTTTCGAGGCTGCAGTGAATTTGCGATTTGATAAAATTAACAGTCCGTTTGCAACTCACACTGTTTTTGGCAGCAAACCAGGTCAGCAATCAAATTAAGTACTCCGGAGTCGTTCATGCTGCAAGATTCCATCTGAGATCATGCAGCACAACACCGACTACGTCGCTTACGCCGATTGTCTCGATACAACGCGGCGTGATGGTATGTAATGTAGGTATGCCGCTAATATCTGCACCGCATAAAAGTAAAATGAATAATGGCCAAGAATCTGTGATGAAATCAATTCCAGTCACTTTATCTCAAGGGTTTGCTGACTGATAACAGTTGAATGGTAAACAAGGGCGGCGTGGCATATAGCAGACGTGATATATCTGGCGTCTGCTTGTGTACTTATTTTATTATCGAAGTATTGTAAATTGCTATTGCTCTTCTGTCTTCTTCTGTATCTTTGTTGATGTCTTTGTGTGCAATAAAGCATTTCTATTCTATTATATTCTACTAGACTAGATCAGGTATTTAGGAAAATGGAACGCACTCTCCCTCCGCCCATCTATTTCGATCTAAGTACAGTCTCAGATCTCAAAGAGCGCCTAAAAAGGGGTTTTTCTATTCCTATTCCTTCCTATTATTATATTATTTCCTATTCCTATTTTTTGCCGTGTCTACATCTATACCGGAACTTCGCTGAGCTTTTCGAGGCTGCAGTGAATTTGCGATTTGATAAAATTAACAGTCCGTTTGCAACTCACACTGTTTTTGGCAGCAAACCAGGTCAGCAATCAAATTAAGTACTCCGGAGTCGTTCATGCTGCAAGATTCCTATTCGTATGCAGAAGCATGAAGTATTCGCTCCTTATAAAATACCAACGCCAGAATCTCATCAAAAGTTTATCGACCATAAGCTTATAGGTCTACCTACCGCAAAATTTACCAACATTTCAATATCAACCTTACCGTTATAGACTTAAGAACCACACTCCTTAAACCATTTTGCATAATGGTGTGGATGTGAGATGAAACCGTCCACATAACCGGTTACGCCAGATGCAGACCGTGTTCTGCATAACTGTTCTCTTTTTTGTCAAGATCAATTTCTTTGGCGTAAAACTTTAATGTGCTTTTTAGGGTTCCGTATCTATTATACGGATGCCTATTACTAAGCCTACGCCGTCAGTGTGTCTTTCTGTCCGTCCGTTGGTCTGTCCGTAATCGGTAGCATTGAATTTTGTACAAGATATGTGATATTATGGCGAATGTGCTAACAAATAATAAAAAAGCAAAAAGTAAAAATTAAGGGGTCTTCATACAAGAAACGTGCTAAGAATCAATTAGTACATAATATTGTATTGTATTGTTTATTGATCATTCATATGGCAGTTAGACTGCGCTCGAACTTGTCACAATTTGTTCTATCCGGTTCGATTACACCAACGAAGAAGAACCGACAAGAAACTTCGCAGGGGATTTTTTTAAACATATTTTTACAAGTATTTAGTGACTAGCCACATAATAACACCGCCCATAGTCTATCTAAAACACAGCTTGAGAGCAAGATTAACAATTTTGCTGAGAGTTCTGACTACAAAGACTTATTAATTAAGTGAATAAGGTGTAAAGAGCCTTTGTCAAACTTTGATGCGTAATTTGTATCAACATAATTATGTTAGTGTATTAAACTACAATGTAGTATAATTGTATCGTCAAAAATAAAAAATTAAAATATATGGGAAATATATGGGCAGGGAGAGGGTTCCAGAGTTTGCCGGTCCTGTAGAGGAAAGATCTGCAGAATAGATTATGGTACGCATCCGCGGTAAGTCCAGCGTGGATGCAATCCCTGCCCAGTGCGCGTGGTGCGGAGGCGGAAAGGGGACGGTGGGATCGCGTTAAACAGCTCCTCCGAGTACTCCCTCAGTATGTTCAGTATAGCCAGCAAGATCAAAGTCGGAGCAATGACATTGCACCTAGTTCACCAAGGTATGCAAGTTAGGCGTTGTTGTAGCCAACCGTGTCTGCGTTTCAATAAAAATTCATAATGTTCTTTCCTCCGACTTAATTGTTTCGAAATAAAAGCCTTCTTAAGCCATAGCTGCTACCAAAAAAACATACGTACGCATATTTTAACCGTTTTTCTGTCGGCATTTACGTTATTGTTCATTTCCTTTGTACCTCCAAACATTTTGACTCATTTGAATGCATGACATGACGCAAGAACCTTTCGGCTGCCGAATGATTTTGTGTCAACGAGTCAACGTTAAGAAAACCGTTGACAAATAGTTTTTACCTTCGTCATTCATGCAGTAAGTAAGTAGTTGGTGAAATGAGCTGACGATAACGAATGTTTGTACACTAGACGGAACGGCACGGCAACGTCACGACCGCGGCACGGCAGCGGAGGAGACAAAACTATTTAAAAAAATATAAAAACCGCCTTCAAAAATGTATGAAATAAAAAAGAAATCGAACCCTAGAGTTGAAGGTGGTCGGTTATTTTTGCTTGCTTTGGCACCGCCTTCAACTCTAGTGTTCGACTTTTATTTATTTCATAAATCTTTGAAGGCGGATTTTATCTTTTTTTAAATAGTTTTTTATTTCACAATTTTTTTAGTAATCTTTTGCTATTAATGAACTCGGCGGAATCGCTCGGCCTTCGGCCTCGCGATTCCGCCTCGCTTTCCAATTCGATGTTGACCAAATTGAAATGGGACCACACGGGAAGCACCAGCTTTCAAATAAAAATAGAATCATCAAAATCGGTTCACCCAGTCGAAAGTTCTGAGGTAACAACATAAAAAATAAAAAAAAGTCGAATTGAGAACCTCCTGCTTTTTTTAAGTCTGTTAAAAAATATAATATGCTGAGAAATATATTCGACACTGTAACGGTACGGCAACGTCACGACCAGGCACGGCAGCGGAGGAGACATAATAATATGCTGAGAAATGTGTTCGCTAAGGTGCGGAAGTGTCTCCCAGCGGGGAAACACCCGAAGCGTTTAACCTGGGGGTTTTCAAACGTCATATCAATAGGTTAGCTAGCTAGAAAGCCCGGCTACAGCCCACAAATCTGCTAACATGGCGCCTCACTGAGCGCGGTTTCGCGAGGACATGTCCATTTGATTCTGTCGCCTGCATCTTTGGTCCCTCCGTACCACGTCGTGCTCCGTACAGTCACACATGCTCCAATAAATAAATAAAACAAATGAATAGTTGGATGGACGGTCTGACGGCACCGAGCCATGCAGCAGATGGGTTTTCGTACCTTACTTGATACTTGTTTAATACTTTGCTAATCGTGGCGGTAAGTACCGTGTGGGGCCGGTATGAATAGCCCCACTGCATCTCTTACCGTGTATGTCGTAAAAGGCGACTAAGGGATATGACTCCCTTCTTATATTATACTAGTTGGTAGGGTTTATCCTGCCCGGGTTGGTACCACCGCACTGAGCGAAACTTCGGTCGAAACGGCTATGTAAATAGTTTGTGTTTTCCGTCCAGTTCAGTGTAGCCGGCACGACCGAAGGAAAGCACTGACGTCGCACCAAGTTCACCCGGTGTTATAGGCTGACATCATGGATGTTGTAGGTAATGTAGCCAACCGTGTCAGTTTCCATAAAAAAAAAGTTTTGTGCTTTGTTTTACCAAAGTTCTTGCAGCACAACACCGATTACTCTGCTCGTCCCGATTGTCGGGATACAGCGTGTGGTATGTCTATGTATGTATAAAAAAAACCTGACCATGTTTCAAGTCTTTTATGACTTGAATCGTTTACAGTTTGCACCCGTAAGCATCTCGTCGAGCATCTCGTACGTGAGGTGAGATAGGGTACATTGGTATCTAATGTTTGGATAAGTCATTACACCAAGGCTCTTCACTTGGTCTAATATTTGTACTCGAGAAGTCAATAGTAGGTAGTCTGTGTTGACACATGATGTCCGATTAAGAATGGCTGGATAGGTGAATGCTAGAGACGCATCTCCCAATTTGGATCAGATACCGAAGTGGCGGCTAAGCAAAGGAAGTTTTATAGGTTCCGTAACTCGAAAATGTAAAGAATTATTATTAAGGAAGAATGTTATAATGATTTTAATTTTAATTTACACTGTTACTCGCATTTAGCTATAATAACATTTAGTGATTTGTTGACGCTGTTAATTTTATTGGTTTTTTTTTATTGAAACTGACACGGTTTGGCTACATCACCTATGACATCGTGATGTCAGCCCATAACACTGGGTGAACTAGGTGCCATGTCAGTGCTTCCCTTTTTGGTCGTGCCGACGACACTGAACTGGACGGAAAACACAAACTATTTACATAGGCGTTTTGACCGACGTTTCATCGAGTTCGGTGTTACCAATCCGGGCGGGTTAAACCCTACCACCTACCTAGTAAGTGGTTTTTATAATTTTTTCAAATTAAATTATTTTATTAAGATTATTTATACTATTATTGTTATAAAATGTGCTCGTAAGGGCTATTTATGCTAAATAAATGAAAAGAAAGAGGTCAGTTTTTGAGGAGGAATGAATTTGAATGGCATACTCGAGATTAGAGAAACGGAAGTGTAGTATGCTTTTATAGTATCTGTCAAATGACGGCATAAAATAGGTGGCCCTGACTCCCACGTAGGCGGGATGATATTTTCGTTTGTTTTAACATTGACAGAAGCGTCTCGACTCAGCTCATTATACGTTATAACAGTCGGGGATTATAGGCTATAATATTATAAAATAAGAATGTCCTCAACGCGAAGAAGCGTGTACCACCTTGTCTGGCCCAATCCCTTATCCTAAAACTTTATAGTCTATGGGCAAGCTGTTCTGAGAGCAAGCTTTACCAACGGAATGTTGGCCGTGGTCGCTCACAAATAGGAAATGATCTGGGTTTTGGGGACACTGCTGCTCTTTACGCTTATTTTTAGGGGTCCGTATCCGTACGGGAAACTGGCCAATTGCGTGGTCGGTTTCCCGTACGGAAACCTACGGAATACGGAAACATTGGTGCGCGAGTCCGACACGCATTTGTCAGCTTTTTTTAGGTTTACGTACTCTGTACGGAAGCCTGTTACTAGGCCTACGCCCGCCGTCTATCTGTCTGTCTGCAGGATTGACACAAGAATATGTTTTCGGTTTCGGTGTTTGAAACTGTAACTTTTTCCATAGCCTTGGCTCGTGTAGGTAATCAATCTACACTTCTACAATAATAAATAAGATTACAAAGAGGTAGAGTTTGTAAGTTTGTGAGTTTTGGTGTAGGAGGTAATATCCGAAAATACTCATCCGATTTAAAAAATATTTGACCAATATTTAGAATGGATCTTTAGGATGGACATAGGCTATGCCAACAAAGCCGGGGGCATAAGTTTGTTATTCATACAGTGAGTGATAAAAAACTATCTACAACTTGTACTGACTATTGCGAAAGCAAGCACTGCTGGCATTTCAAGGTTTATCAAGGGTCGAATGCATTGCGTAACTGGGGCAGAGTGATCGCTCTCGAAACGATTAATTAGTACGCTTTCTTCGTACGTTATCTATACGAGAAGTTATAAGCGCGCCAATCAGAATAGTCGCGGAATAAAGCCAAGTTTACACTAGCCGAGTTAGCGGTAGAGTCCACGGCTAAAGGCCGCTGCATACGTAGCGGGGTGCCGGGGCGGGGCGAGCTTTTCTGCAGGATCCTCAGGAACTAGTGCAAGCACGTGTTTATACGCGGCGTGGCGGGAACGGAGCGGCGGCGGAGCGGGAGCGGAGCGGGAGCGGAGCGGGACCTAATTCTTTCGGAGAATATTTCCCAGCTCCGCTCCGCTCCCGCCGGCCGCCCCGCTACGTATGCAGCGGCCTTAACTAATAAATTTGCCCTACTAAAATCCCTTACACATTGTCTGTTTTTGCTCGGGGAAATTTGAAGGTGGTGGGGATACAATTGGCACTAGATTGGCGGCGCCAACTTGCCTACAAACGCGCTGTCACGCGCCAATTTAGTGACAAGCGTCGGCGAAAAGCAGTCGTTCCGTACCGCTGAAGGCAGGGAGGACTGGAGGAAAATTGGAGAGGCGTATGTCCAGCAGTGGACGCTTACACGCTGACTGACTGACTGTTACTCCTTTCATGATCCCCACCACTGCCCTGATTTAGAGCACCTACACACTGACACCTAATAAGTATTCTGTGACACTGACTGTTAGGGCAGTGGGGGGATGAAATTCATAATGTTTATAAGATTGACACTAGATTGACGGCGCCGACTTGCCTATAAACGCGCTGTCGCGCGCCAATTGAGTGCCAATGTTACTCCTTTCATGATCCCCCCCACAGCCCTGATTTAGAGCGCCTAAACACTGGCTGTTAGTTAGGGCAGCGGGGGGATGAATTCATAATGTTGATAAGATTGGCAATAGATTGGCGGCGCCAACTTGCCTACAAACCCGCTGTCACGCGTCAATGGAGTACCAATATTACCCCTTTAATGCATTCATCACCACCACTGCCCTGATTTAGAGCGCCTACACACTGGCTGTTAGTTAGGGCAGCGGGGGGATGAATTCATAATGTTGATAAGATTGGCACTAGATTGACGGCGCCAACTTGCCTACAAAGGCGCACTCCTTTCATGATCCCCACTACCGCACTGATTTAGAGCGCCTACACACTGCCTGTTAGTTAGGGCAGTGGAGGGATGAATGCATAATGTTTATAAGATTGGCACTAGATTGGCGGCGTCAACTTGCATACAAACGCGCTGTCGCGCGCCAATTGGGCGCCAATGTTACTCCTTTCATGCATTCATCCCCACCGCTGCTCTGATTTACAGCCACTGTGTAGGCGATTTTACTCTACCGTTTTCTTACTATATGTTCAAACGGCAGATCGGAGTAGGCAGCGTCGGATTGAAATCGCTACAATGAGCACGCTACTACTAGTAAGCCCAAACCGTGTATACACAGGTAGAGTCGCGGGCGAGTGGACGGTGTGGCGTAGAGCAGGATAGTGATAGATCTAACTGGCCTACTACCACCGTGCAATCTACTTGTGGTGATAGCGATACCTACCTCTGTCAGCCTCGATAGCTCAGTGGTGAAGACAGTCAACTGTCGCTATTGAATGTTAAGCAACCCTGGGTGCGGTCAGTACTTGGATGGGTGACCGCTGACCGTTGGAGGCTTACCGAGGTTCGGATTCCTCGTAAAACTGTAGGTCCCTTCCCTGCTAATCTTACTTGGTGGTAGGGTTTAACCCGCCCGGGTTGGTACCACCGCACTGAATGAAACGTCGTCGGTCGAAACGGCTATTTAAATAGTTTGTGTTCTCCGACCAGTTCAGTGTAGCCGGCACGATCAAAGGGGGAAGCACTGACATGGCACCTAGTTCACCCGGTGCTATGGGCTGACATCTTTTTTTTTTTTTTTTTTTATTTTATGGAATTCGACACGGTTGGCTACATCACCTACAACATCCGTGATGTCAGCCCATAACACAGGGTGAACTAGGTGCCATGTCAGTGCTTCCCTTCATTTCATGTCGGCTACACTAAACTGGACGGAAAACACGAACTATTTACATAGCCGTTTCGACCGACGTTTCGTTCAGTGCGGTGGTACCAACCCGGCCGGGATAAACCCTACCACCTAGTAAGGTAAGAAGGGAAGGGACCTACAGTTTAACGTGGAATCCGAACCACGGTCAGCCTCCAACGGTCGAGCGGTCACCCATCCAATCACTGACCGCGCTCAGCGTTGCTTAATAACAGTTGACTAACCAACCGCGCCACTGAGCTACCGAGGCTGACGAATTTTCTTATCCCTTAGTCGACTTTTACGACATGCGACGGGGAGAGATGCAGTGGGGCTATTCTTTTTAAGTACCGACCCCACACGGTACACATCACGGACGTTGTAGGTGATGTAGCCAACCGTGTCAGTTTCCATAAAAAAAAAACCTATCCCACAACTGAATATTAAAGATCGATAAAAACCTACATCGCTTCGCGACGAAGAAACAGAAAGATTCACTATCATACCAAACAGGTGGCGAATAACGAGTAATTAAGAATTCCATACGCCACTTAACACATTGTTGAAATATCAAATATGCCTCGCATAAATACAGATCGCTTGGCAGAACACTACTGGGCACTAGCCCATACAACATCAGCTGCAGCTACACATGGAGCCAGAAGACACGACACAAGCTTCACCTTTTACCTCATAGCTCTACATCCTCTTCTCTTCCAAATTCTAGAACTCTACCGGTTGTGTGTGCATTGGAAGAGCGCATAGATACATACGAGTACATTCCATCACGCTGTATCTAACCATCGGAGTAAGCAGAGTAATCGGCGTTGTGCTGCAAGAGCTCGGGAAAGTTACAACACAACACCGACCGCCCCTTTACGCACAGTATTATCGAGCAGGCTGCCTACAGGGAGGGAGGCACGAAGACCCACCCACCTGCTGCATGACTCGGCGGAAGGGCCGTGCCAAGGTGAAAGGTGGCTAGGCTATCGCCATTTAGCACGGCATCTTGTCCTTATCCCTTAGTCGCCTTTTACGACATGCATGTGGAGAGATGCAGTGCAGCTATTATTTTTAAGACCGGCCCCACACAGCCATTTAATAAATGTATTTAGTTTCTTTCTTCATAAAACAGTTGGGAATGGTCTAAAAGAGGAAGCATAAATTCACACAGTATTATAGAGTATGGAGCTTGTTTTGATCTATAAAATATTTTATCATATTTTATCGTGTTCGAAGATTACCCGCGTTGATTTAGGTCATGCAGTAACAGACGGAAATACCTAAGTATGTACCTAGACGCACTCGTAAATCCTTAGGAACCGAGTGGAAAGGCCACTCTTCAAATACCCTAGGGCTCAGCCACTTTTTAACTGACTTCGAAAAGGAAGGAGGTTCCGATTCGATGTTGTTTTCACAAAAGTTAATTTGTCCCAGAAATGGCGAGCGATTTCGAGAATTTTTTATTTTTATTTTGTAAAGTAAGCTGCTGATTTCATTGTATGATCTTTGGGGGAAGGAGCTAGCCGAGAATGTGATGAAAGACAAGAAGATATCCGGATGACTGAAATGGCAGCAGGGCAACCTTGACTTGAATTAAATGAATAATTGTGAGTGGTCACAAACCGTATGTTACATGAATAAAATCGACATAAAACATTTGAATACCCCAAAAAAGGGATAGGTAAATGAAGTAACAGATGGGGGGAAGTAACGTAGCAGAAAAATAATCTCGTTTTCTCAAGCGCAAGAGATTTTAATTTTTTGACGTGATAACGTCTTATAAATTGATGAACACCGGCTGCACGCACGAATATCACGTCACGTTCCATCTGAGCCTGTGTGCGCAAGCGAGAGCGCGTAACAAGCGATAGAGAGGCACAATCGGCCCAAGCGTCGGTTTGTAAAAGTACCAGGGCCGCAGAAATTAAAACGAGATTACTCGTACCATCATATCTGGCCGGTCGGAAAATATTTCAAATTTGGAATATTCATGAAACAAGGGTTGTATGACGTTATCACGTAAAACTATCGTCCGTAAACCGACATTACAGACAACCAATTTTTTTTATGGAAAATGTCACGGTTGGCTACATCACCCTACAACATACGTAATGTCAGCCCATAACACTGGGTGAGCTAGGTGCCATGTCATGCAGTGACAGACGGAAATACAACCTATGTCTACACGATAAAAATATTTAAAAAATCTAATATGTAAAAATTCTTATGATGCACACCAAATAAATGTTGCATTGGTTTTTGTTACCTATACCATGGTATAAGCATAGATATGTAATAATTACTTTTTTATAATCCAAAAATAGGGTTGGCAAAAAAGTATTTCAAAACAATTTTTTTTGTCGAATGATTTTTACGCCAACCCTGTTTAGAATTATGCAGAAGTACGTCTGATTTCCCAACACAGCATTCAAGACTCAGAACGCAGTTATATTTCGTGTCTATTTTGGTATTTTCGTAAGAAACTCTCGCGCAAGCAGCCCAGACACAAAACGAAGAATTAGCAGTCGCGAGTATTTCCATGGGTTGAGACATTTAAGTGCTGTGAAGTGGGAAGAAGTGCGTTTGTGGTTTTCTGTGAATTTTGGGCAATTATCATAATGAAGATTGCATTGGTTAAAATTTTTTTGCGTTTACACTTTCTTACTTTTGTTGTAGTAATTTTTTCCAGTTATTTTAAGGGGTTTTTTTAAGTTGAATTTTTCTTTTGTATCAGCCGTTTCAAATTAATTATGTTGTAACACATTAAGTTATTTGTTTTTTTATTCATAGGTGAAAAGTATTTAAGGCCTCCATACATTTTAGGATTTTTTGATATCCTCGAAATAACAAGTTATAGAATAAAATTTGTTTAGTTTCAGTGACATAAATCACCTCAGATGAAAAACCCTTTCAAAACTCCATAAATTAATAGTGTGTTTACACATAGCAAAAAAAAATATATTTTTTTTAAACAGAATTTTTTTATTTCAGTTCACGTTTCTTCTTATAGATAGAGCATTTAAACGTTTCTATGAAATTATTATTTCCTAATTTAATTTACCATCTCAATTTTCATATTAAAAATTACTATTGACCAGGAGTGCCAAATAAAATTTAATACTCGTTTAACTATGTTTGCATTCAATTCTACCATTCTACCTTGACAAAATAATTCCTTTCCAAACCTTTCCGAAATGTCCGTTACTTTTAAACCTTATTTCACTCAAACCAAAATAACAGCGACATCCAAATTGCACAGAAACACAGTTCAAATTTAGAACATTCGCGCTCTTTTCATTTGTTTTCGAACTTCACAAACTCACATCACAATAAAAAAAATAGAAAATAGAATTGCACATGGGTAAACCGAATTCGTAATTAATTTAAAACACAAGTTGTATTTGGAACAGCGGTATTTAACTGACCGGTATTCGAGATGGACGCGATACGCGATCGCCGAGTCGTTCGTCTAATACAGGACTGAATTGAACTGAACTGAATGAGATTTTCTTTGCCCGCCCGCCAGCTAGGTGGGTGACGCCGCCGCGCGCCGGTTCCAAAATAATCTGTGTTGCTAGCGGCTGGAATGCACTTTTGCGGGGACCTTTGGTAGAATTTATAGTGGCACAGAAACATTTTATTTTATTTTTCCATGACATTATTACTTGCGATATGCTTTTACAACCAATATCTTATTAAATGTAGTTAATTTTAGATAATTGACAACGTTTTATGGAAAATATTGAACGAGATAATATTTTATGACATGTTATAGAACAACCAATATTTTTTTCTAGAAATCATTATAGTAGAGTACCCAGCATTAAGTAATGCACATCGAGCTGTAGAAAGAGACAATCCGGTTGTAGTGCGTATCGTATTTGTCGCACACAGACGTACGATTTCGTAGGACAGAGACGACGCTCTACAACTGATTGTATCTACTGATTTTATCTTTCTAAAGGTCGATGTGCATTACATACTACCGGGTACTATAATACTTCTTTCAATCTTGAATCTTGCAATATCTTTTTTTAAATAGTTCAAGTTATTCACCAATTTTACTTATCACTACCTACCCACTCATAACAAGAAAATTATCTGTTGAAATTTATAATAAATAAATACACTTTAAACGCAAGGAATTTATTCAAAACTTTCTGGCAACCCGTTTCACCTATACAACTACACAACTGATGTTTGCATGGAACAAACGCATACGAAAGCCACATAATATGCCGTTCATTTTCAAACTCTACCTTGTATAAAATAAGGTTAGAAACGGAATATCAAAGAGCTCTAGTGCAGATCAGCTGCGTTTAATACCACGAATGTGTCAGCATGTACACACACAGTAAGTAAACGGCAATGTTTGTATTAGAATGGAATAGTGATGATCCTTGGGGATTTTGTTTTAGTCGATTTTGGAATGACAATTCGAGTGTTCGTTTTGGTAGAGATCGCTGTCTGGCGTGCATAGTATGTACGTAAAGAGAGCCATGTCGCTGTCAAATGTAATTCTAACTATTTAACTAAATAAAACTATATGGAAGCCTCGACAGAAATGGAGGAGATTTTTTTATTTAAGTACTAGCTTTTGCCTTAGGCTTCGATCGCGTGAAATTCGTATTTAAAAAGAAGAAAATAAGTAAGCCCGCTACCGTACCTTTATTTCGGCGCGCGGAACTATTCGGTTTGTATGTAGAGCCACATCTTAGCGTAACCAGAACTATATTTTAATTTTTTGCCTATTCTGTGTCGCGTATAGACAAATGTACTTGTATTAAGTTTCAGCGAATTCGGATGATCGGTTTAAGAGATATGGAGGAACATACATACATACATACAGAAAAGATTTCTAATAATCGTCAATTTAGTTTTAGTATCATACATAGAGTCTACAAACTCAGTATCTCATAAAACAAAGTAACTTACTCCATGTCCATCCCTTACAGATTTATTATTAGTATTGATGATATATTATAAGTTAGTTAATTATTTATTTTAGTGTTTTTTTTATTACTTATTTTCATACAAATTGTATGTGAAGTATAGAAGATTAAGACTTCAAAGAGCTGCGCGACGATGTCGCCGTGCAGTCCGGCGGATACGGAGCTCTCCGAGATGGGGGTGGTGGTGGCCTACGTGTCTAGTACCACCACCTATCGCTCGTAGCTTGCCTCGCGTCGTCCCGGAGAGCTCCGTAGCCACGGCCTGCACCCGTCGGCGTGCTTGGAGGCTTGTCTCCCACCGCCGCCGGCGGTATTACCGTTTTTAATTTTTTTATTAATTTTGTGTATTTTTATTACTTTGTATTTTTAATACTTGTATAATATAGGTATGTAAAATAAATAAAAAAAATTGAAAATGTGAAATAAAAAATAATAATACACTAATAATTTCCTCCAGTCAACCCGTTGGACTTACATTTTTACATGCAATTCGCACCATATGCACGTAAATTTTTTCAAATAAAAAAAACTCCAAAAAGAATCCAACCGGCGCGGCGCGGCGCCGGTTGGATTGGAACCTCGAACCTCTCGCAAGAGAAGCCGACACCCAGCCACTCGGACACCCGCCGCCTGTTGTTTATAAAAAAAAAAAAACCAACTTTTATTGAAATAATAATTATTTATATACAAATTAAGAAAACATTACAACCCAAATGTAATGTAAAAGACACTATAAAAAATGTAGAAATATAGAATATCGCTAATGATGACCGTTCGACCGGTGGGGCTGGTCGTGGTTCGTATTCAACGTAAAACAGCAGGACCCTTCTCTTACCTTACTAGGTAGTAGGTTTAACCCGTCCGGATTGGTACCATTGCACTGAATGAAGGTCAGTCGAAGCGGCTACATTATTAGTTCGTGTTTTCTGTAAAGTTCAGTGTAGCCGGCACGACCAAAAATATCACTTACATCATGGCACCTAGTTCAATAAGATTTGATTGGATGGCGTCACGGGAGTAAGATTGTGCAGCCAACCATTTTCAGGTTGCCATTAAAAGTCTTCCTTCGTTCATCGACTTTATCGATAAACATTAGTAAAGATAATTATCGATAAAAATTTATCCTTAGCTTGCCCCATCCCTAAGCGTCCAGAGAACAATATCCTACTTTCCAACCCGCTACACAATTGCATCACGTCATATACTCGACTCTTTCGCACCCACACAGCATGCCATATAGCCATCGCCTTCTGACGCAAGCGTAAACGCGGCCGAGCTTACCGAGAGCTTTGGGCGTTTCAATAGAACGAATGTGAGTTGAATTCCTGTTGAAAGAGTTCACTCGTTCTCAAAGTTCTCATTCGAAAGGATTTGTGGACAGTCAATGCATTATTTATATTATAGTTACCGGTTGCAGACGAAACCGTGAACCTACTAGCTAGCATCAGGGCATTCCCCCAAGTGATTTGGAATAAAAAAACAGGGCAGAGGACCTCAAACGCAATAAATACGGTGATCTTGCCGACAGTTTTCACTTTGTTGCTTTTGCGGTAGAGACGCTCGGTCCGTGGAGTTCTGGTGCCAGGAGTTTCCTGAAGAAGCTCGAGAAGCTTCTAGTCGATGTAACTGGTGTCCCGCAATCGAAGGCTTACTTCATCCAACGAGTTAGCCTTGCCATCCAGCGGGGAAATGCCGCAAGTGTGCTAGGTACTTTTACCTTAGATTCTTTTGATAACTATTTTAATATTGTTTAGTTTGAGTTTTCATTATGTTTTTATAGTTTCTTGTTCACTGTATGGCCCTAGTTGGCTGAAATAAAGTATTTAAAAACCGACATAGAGTTTTTATCTCAGTACCGTACCATGTGGAGCCGGTACTTAAAAAGAATAGCACCACTGCATCTTTCCCCGTGCATCTCGTAAAGCCTACTAAGGGACAAGATGCCGTGCTAAAGGTCGACAGGCTAGCCAACTCTCACTTTGGCGCAGTCCTTTCATCTAGTCATGCAATAATGCATGCAATTCGTGGCTTACTTGCTGCTTCATAGTTAGATTGCTAAACGTGTTGGTCGGTGTTGTACTGTAATTTACAAGAGTACTTGCAGCACAGCACGGATTACTCCGCTTACCCAGATTGTCGGGATACAGCGTTCGGTATGTATGTATGTATGTATCTAATTATAAAAGTCTGCGTCTGTCTGTCAGTCTATCTGTGACTCGTTTAATATAATTTTATACCATAAAGAGCTGAAAAAGAAGAAATTGTCCAAACTTTATTCCAGAAAAATGCAACACACAGATAAACCAACGAAGCACGAATGGAAGTGCCAAGCGAATCTGGGTCAGCAGTCGGAACAACATTATGTGTCTCTACTTGTTTGACATGAATGACAGAATGACAACGGAACAACCAGCCGATTGGCGAAGATAAGGCGCAGGTAAGAGAACGTCTAACTGCTCCTAGTGGGTTGCTCCGGGCCTATGCATCATCATCATCTAAAGGTTGGCTAGAAGAAATTACTACTAGTAATAAGTTCGCCTTTGTAAGCTAGTGTTCTATCTATATTTGTTTATATACATACATACCACACGCTTTATCCCGAGAAAACGAGTAAGCAGAGTAATCCGTCTTGTGCTGCAAGAACTGTGGTAAATTACAGCACAACGCCGACCACCACGTTTACCAATATATTACGACAAGATAACTATCGAGTAGCAAGTCAGGCACGAATACCCACCAGCAATGCTGCATGACTCGATGGAAGGACCGTGCCCAGGTGAGAGGTGGCTAGCCCTTGAGCACGGTATCTAGTCCTTATCCTTTAGTCGCCTTTTACGACATGCACAGCGAGAGACGCAGTGGGGCTGTTCCTTTTAAGTACCGGCCTCACACAGTATAATAAGTTGTAAAATAGTATTAGATATTCTGTGGTAAAACTGACAACCGACAACTGATGCCGCTCGAATGCGACAGCCGTTCGTGTGTTATTTGCAAAGCTCTCCTCTTCCTGCGAAGTCCCAGCCAGACAATGCATGAGAATACCGTTTCCGGATAGTTACTTGTTTTCATACTTGTCACGCTCACGCAACCCAATATTTGCTGTTACACTTTCTGGAAAGATGGCGGCGGCGCGATGGCGTTTTTTAGTAAGGTCAACCCTTTTGCGCTCATGTCCCACAACTCCCAACTACCAACCCAAGCGAGTCTCAACTAAAGGTTGAATACAGCGCAGCTTTTTTTTTTATGGATAGCGCGACATGTGGCATCGTTTCACCTACAAGTAGGTGTCTAACGATGCCCATGGACATTCTGTGATGCACGGGGATTGCGAATCCCATGCCCGCCTGACAGGAGCCTTTTCACGCCCCTTTTGAAGAACCCCAGGCTGTACTTGGGAGGAAATAGATGGGCAGGGAGTACGTTCCACATTTTCCCGGTCTTGTGAATAAAAGACCTACAGAACCAGTTGGTGCGCATCCGTGGTAGATCAATTGTATAGGGGTGCATCCCCTGCCCAGTACGCGTAGTGCGGAGGTGGAATGGGGACGGCGGAATCGCGTTGAACAGCTCCTCCGAACACTCCCCGTGAAATAGACGATAGAACACACTTAGGGAGTCGAAAACCGGTCAAGTGCGAGTCAACCTCGCGCATTGAGGATTCTGTACCACCACGTAATTGGCCGGTTTTTATTATTTGCTGTTTTACTTTAGCACTATAAATCAATTTTTACGCCCGTTTTTAGGTTTCCGTACCCGTACGGAAGTCTATTATTAAGTCATACATAACGTCTGTCTGTCTGTCTGTCCGTCAGTCCGTCTGTCCGTCCGGTGGCTGTATCTTTGGAAAGTAATAGCTAGCCGGTTGATATTTTCACAGAATATGTGTTATTTTAGCGGATATAACAAGAAATAATAAAAAAATTAAATTGTGAAAAATTAAGGGGGAGTTCCCATACAAGAAAATTGTTTTTTTTTCAAAGTTTTTTTTGTGGTTTGTAAACCTCGGTGCGCGAGTCCGACTCGTATTTGGCCGGTTTTTTACGATAAAGCAAAAACACAAAAAACTTCGAAAAAAAACACGTGTCTTCCTTTATTGCTAAATCAATAAAGGAAGAATTCGACTAAAAACTATTTTGTCACTTCTGAATAAATTGCACATGCGGTTATTAATTCTGTGTTCGCGTTTGTCGATTCTGCAGTTAGGTGCACCGCTAAAATTAACGCGTAGTCACATTTCCCAGAATTCGTAGCATAGCAAGGTCTGTTTAGGTATTTCGTCATGCGTCGCATGCAGACGACAGGACAATAATAAAGTAAGTAAGGTACTATTCTGTGAGACTAAAATAATTCTTGGCGGAAAAAATATTTATTGATTTATTCTTCGGGAATCGGGAACGTACTAGCCTTCGCCCGCCTCGAACTTCAAGAAGTGTACCGCCAATATTACTCACCTGTAGTGTCCGACCGAATATTCGGTTTCGGCTTTGGACTTTCGGCCTTTCGGCCAATATTTGCAACATTCGGCAAACTTACGGTTTCGGCCGAGAGTAGTGGTCACTTTCGGCCCAACCGAAAGTTGTTAGACAGACAAACGGTCCGACCGCGCGCACGCGACGCGACGCGAACGCCGCGACGCGATTACGCAATTGGCGGCCGGCGCAGGCACACACATACATACTTTCGGCTACGGCTTTCGGTTTCGGCTTTCGGCTTCGGCTTTCGGCTTTCTGCCGAAAGTAGAATTTTGCCGAAATTCGGCTACGACTTTCGGCCGAAAGTGAAAGTACACTTTCGGTCGGACACTACTCACCTGACAGATTCAGTTTTAATATAAATAAAGGTATGTGAAACTTCATCTATAAGCGCAGATCGATAGCTTTTTGAAAAGACGATTTGATTAACTTCGCTCGATAGAAAAAAATCATGAAAATGCCTCTGAATTTAGTTATAAAAACGTATTTAAGGCAAAGTGAACAAAACAAGGCTTTCGAAAAAAAAAAAATTTGTTGAATATTACATCTAAATCCGTAGTTTCTTACATTTTTGTTTCGATCAGTTTTAGAATAAAAAAATAAAAACCTAATTTTTGATTGATTAATTGTGTTGCATCCTACTCCGACCAGCGAAAGCGGCGCCTTGAAAGAGGAGTACGGGTGAATAATAGTACGAGAGCGCGCCGCAAAAAACCAACGTCATCGAGTACCAAGATGGGACCAGTTTGTGGTGGTCTAGAATAGGATAGGCATCTTAAATATACAGGGTTGCCCGAACAAATCCTGGCACGTTTTGTGTAGAAGGTAATTAAACATGTCATTTTTTTGGTGCAATTTACGTCATCGAGTACCAACTGGAGACCTGGTACATTCGATAAAGCTCATCAAGAAGAGCACAAAAATACTAGGTTGCCTCGTCCTACCTTGGCAGTTTTTGCAGTCGGGCAAATTGAAGAGTGGTGAAAAATTGCCAAATTTACGTCATCGAGTACCAAGATGAAAATCACACCATTCGATAGTTCTGATAACCTAATTCATAAAAAACCTTGGTTGCCTGCCCTCACCTTGGAGCATTTCCTAGTCGGCCAAGTTTTATGTCGGATAGAGGCCGTGTTACTAAGTTCTAAAATCGTTCATTTATAATCATAGGACCGTTTAACGATAGATTTATCTTAAAACTGTGAACACTTTATTAATCCAGCTATACCAGTGGTCCTCAAACCGCGGCCCGCGAACCGCATGCGGCCCGTGGGCGGTATTTGTGCGCATTGTCACAAACAGCGCAGATATTAATATATATTTTAGCTTTTACTCACTAAAATTATTATCTGCGCTGTGAGTGTACGTACGCGCTTGACGACAAAAACTGATGCGGAAATATACAGAGCAAGTGAGCGGGTGGCGGGACTGGCGGGAGAAGAGTTTCGCCAAATTTCCCAAATGCTGCTGCTCCGCAATTCGACGTATCTATTCATATAGTATCTATCAAGATATAGTATCCTACTTGAAGGAATATTTGACAGAAATAAAAGAAAAGTTTAAAGGGTCGCTGGAATCTGGAATGTGCGAAGGAAAACAAGGTATTAGTCGTAAGACTATCACACCTTAACCGGTCTTTTTTTGCGCGGTAATCACGCGCGAGGCCTGCCTTCACTTTGTCCGCCCTATATTAAAATAGGGCAGTCGCCGTGGCCGGCTGGCTGGCGAGTAGGAGCGGTCACTTTGTCCACCATAAGTTAGGGCGGTCGCAGTGATCGACTACTGGCTAAGAAGAGAACTGCGAATGAGACACGAATGTTAGACGAACCGCCTGCTTGCTCGACATCGACCCCGGCGCCCGCCGGGGCAATAGTGCTAGAAGGAGTTCCGCCAGTTCGATTATCACAGTGAAGAAGAACTGGCAAGAAACTTCGCTGGATCGTGTCCTGGTCGTCGACGGTAGGGCGGCGAGGTGGCTCCGGACCTGCGAAGTTAAATTAGTAGTAAATCTGCAGCGGCCCGTTCTCTCTCAAAATTTAAGGTAGACCTCGCCAATATAAGAGTTCTACACACAAAATCTTCCGTCGTCGCCTGTCATCTGCAGACGGCGAGGCCTCACCTTCTTTTTCTAACAGAGACCCAGGTCGGGCGTCCTGCAGACTCGTTCTACTTGGACGTTCTTGGCTACAATATTCAGGAACGTTTCATGGCGAAGGGTGGTGTCTGCTTGTACGTCAGATCTGGTGTTTACTATATCCAGCTCACCCGGTCTGCGGATCCTCTTTTCCCTGTATGTATCCGCGTGAATCTTCCCCATGTGGTGAGGATTTATACACGGCGGGTGCATACAGATCCCCTAACCTCAGTGCGTCATTGACAGAGACATTTTTCGAGCATCTCAGCATTACGACAGACAAACTGTTCTGCTATTTCCCTGCGGTGGAGTTAGTGAAACTGGGTGATTTCAACGCAAAACATCAAGATTGGTTGGACTCCCCCGTCACTGACTATGCCTGCTTACAACTTGGCCATTGCACACGGGTTGACGCAGTTGGTGTCCGGAACTACTCAGATACCGAATAACTCTGCCCATCGACCTAGTTTATTGGACCTTGTCCTGACTATTGAGCCAAATGGCTACAGGGTGAGGATTGAGGCTCTCCTTGGTAACTCCGACCATTGCCTTATACGCTCAACTGTGCCAACTGTACACTTCGCGAAAGCACGTGAATGTAGTACGTGGACAGTTTGGCACTATCGGTTAGCACAATGGGATAACTTCCGTAGTACGTCATACATTTGTAGGCTGAAAGGCTCGATGGTTTTAGAGAATCGCTGGTGGTCGCTCTGGATATATCCAAAGCATTTGATCGCAACTGACACCGGGAAATACTAAGCAAGCTTCCAGCCTACGGTGTCCCTACAAAACTGTGCACTTGGATTTCTAGTTTTTGAGTGGTCGCTTAAATCTTTGTCACCCTAGATAGTGCCTGTTTGGCCGATTAATCAATCAATGCTTGTGTTTCACAAGGGTCCGTGCTGTCGCCAATGCTGTTTCTTTTATTTATCAACAAGGGTTCACCAACGACTGGAAGGGTAGAGGGGCCTCAGCAGCAAATGCGAGGCGCGAAACTGTTGCTCAGGTTGACCTGGTTCTCAAAAAAGTATCCTCTTGGGGAAAGGAGAACTTGGTCAACTTCAACGTAGCCAAAACGCAAGCTTGCGCCTTCTCTGCTAAGGTTGATCCATTTCATCTTCAAGCTACTTTGCAGGACAGCTAAGTTGGTTGTTTGGGCGTCCTGGGTGGGGAATGTGTCCAGAGACGTTGGATTTTGATCGTTCATAGAGTTGAAGACGAAACTATTGTCTCGAAAAGCTTATACGGGCACAGCGACGTGCGAGTTTTTTTTTATTGAAATTGACACGGCTGGCTACATCACCTACAACATCCGTGATGTCAGCCCATAACACCGGGTGAACTAGGTGCCATGTCAGTGCTTCACTTCGGTCGTACCGGCTACACTGAACTGGACGGAAAACACGAACTATTTACATGGACGTTTCGACCCACGTTTCATTTAGTGCAGTGGTACCAACCCGGGCGGGTTGAACCCTACCACCTATAGTAAGGTAAGAAGGAAAGGGACCTACAGTTTTATACGTGGAATCCAAACCACGGTCAGCCTCCAACGGTCGATCGGTCACCCATCCAAAAACTGACCGGCCCAGGGTTGCTTAATCATCAATAGCGACAGTCGACTGTCTGCACCACTGAGCTATCGAGGCTGACGAAGTTGCTGTTGTTGCAGTTGTTGAGTTAGAGCAACAGAGAGATGCTCCATAACCGGATTGTCTCTTTCTAAATCCCGATGTACATTATTTACTGCCACGTATTGTATAGTAAACAAAACAAATGCGTCTTCGAGAAGTTTAATACAATGACAAACATGTTTTAGTTATTTCAATGTAACATAATTAAAAATATTGACTGTGTATTGAAGTATTGAAGTGTACTGTGTTATTTAAAGTAATTTGAAGTACAGGTGTACTTCGTTAAGTATGTATGTTGGCGTCTTTGGGACTACATGCAATCTTAATTGCGTCATCTAAATGAGTGGAAAGGTTATTGCAATATTGGTTTTTCAAGAATTTCATTTTCGAAAATGAACCTTCTCAGAGGTTCGTCGAAAGAAATGTTGTCAAAATAGTGTGCAGTGCAGACAAGCGCGCACACACACTCACAGCGCAGATAATATTTTCATAGTGAGTAAAAGCTAAAATATATATTACCCACGATCATCGGTCATGAGGTTGTATATCCCGCGGAAGTGTGGGGTCGAGGTATGTTAAATGCCAAGAACATGCACAACCGCGAGGTATGCAATCTCCGTCAGTACTTTTTTGAAAAGAATGATGTTTGTGAGATGCACCGCGATGTCGCCACCAGCTTTACTTTACCCCGCTGGGCATGGGAAAAGAGAACTGGCGGAAGCCGGTTGTACTTAGCACTGAGGAAGGAGGAGGAAGTATGGAAATACAAGGAGCTGCACGGTAGCTACTTCCGGTATCTCACGGGACCGGATGTACATGGGCGTCGTCAGACACCTTATGGGTGGCTCGGCGCCATATTATGTCGCACTAACAAAAAAAAACTTATTATCTGCGCTGTTTGTGACAATGCCCACAAATGTCGCCCGCGGGCCGCATGCGGTCCGCGGGCCGCGGTTTAATGACCACTGGTATAGCTGGATTAATAAAGTGTTCTCAGTTTTAAGATAAATCTATCGTTAAACGGTCCTATGATTATAAATGAACGATTTTAGAACTTAGTAACACGGCGTCTATCCGACACAAAACTTGGCCGACTAGGAAATGCTCCAAGGTGAGGGCAGGCAACCAAAGTTTTTTAAGAAGTAGGTTATCAGAACTATCGAATGGTGTGATTTTCATCTTGGTACTCGATGACGTAAATTTGACAATTTTTCAGCACTCTTAAATTTGCCCGACTGCAAAAACTGCCAAGGTAGGACGAGGCAACGTAGTATTTTTGTGCTCTTCTTGATGAGCTTTATCGAATGTACCAGGTCTCCAGTTGGTACTCGATGACGTAAATTGCACCAAAAAAATGACATGTTTAATTACCTTCTACACAAAACGTGCCAGGATTTGCTCAGGCAACCCTGTATATTTAAGATGCCTATCCTATTCTAGACCACCACAAACTGGTCCCATCTTGGTACTCGATGACGTTGGTTTTTTGCGGCGCGCTCTCGTACTATAAGGGTAAGTAAGTAAGTAAGAAAGAAGGCCGAGCTGCGTTCCTGCGTTATCTTTATTTCGGCGCGCGGAACAATTCGGTTTGTATGAGAGCCACATCTTAGCGTAACGGGAACTGAATTTTATTCAGAGACGTGCTAGGTCGCGCAGGGACAGAGACGACGCTATACAACCGGATTGTCTCTTTCTAAAGCTCTACACGCATTATTTTCTGCGGAGAACTGTACTCCGTCTCTGCACGTACCGTCTAAGTTTATTTTATTATTCATACAATGACAAATACAACTCAATATGTATGCAAACTATATTCATTAATGTTTTGCAGAGATGAATCACCAACCAACAGTTTGTGTGCGACATGTAAATATTGGTCATGCACCGTTTTACGGCGTTACCGTGTGCGGCCGGTACTTTTTTAGGGTTCCGTATCCGCCGTACGAGACCCTATTACTAAGCCTACGCCAGATGGCGTAGGCTTAGTCGGACAGACAGACAGACAGACGCCAGATGGCGTCTGTCTGTCTGTTAGTTCACCAAGGTGTTATGGGCTGACATCACGGATGTAATAGTTGATGTAGCCACCAACCTTGTCAGTTTCCATAAAAAACCGCAGATAGAACAAATTGTGAATAGTTCGAGTGCAGTCTTACTGCCATAATAAGAATGCTCAATAAACAACAACAGAAAGCGTAAGTTGCTTTCTATGTATACCTCAGAAAAACAGGAAAAAACGCCTTTTGCGGTTTCTTTCGGTCAAAATAGCCAGTCATTGTTTCATCTCATTGAACAAACTGAGTGAACGGTAAACACCTTTTCTTGTTTTGTTGACCGTGACCACGGACTATGTTGGCGGTAAAGTGTATATTACATTTACGAAGAATCATCGCGAAAGTGCATCCTCTCGCGATGGAACTTTCGTTGTTTGAAAACCAAATTTCGAAACGATGCTTCCGAACTACCGTGAAGATGTAAAGTCAGAACCAACAAAACACCATCACAAAAAGCACGAAATGAAGATCGTTTTTCCATAAAAAAAACGTAGAGAAGTGCGAGTTCGTGCGACAGGGACGACGCTCTACAACCGCGAGCTTCGAGCTTTAGAAATGAAATGAAATGAAATGAAATGAAATGAAATGAAATGAAATGAAATGAAATGAAATGAAATGAAATGAAATTTTATTGAGTACTACAAACGGCACATAACAAACATTGGCTCCGACACTAGATGTTAATCTGTCTCGAAGGAGCCGTTTCATATTCGTTGTGACATTATCAGTTTTGCGCTCATCTTAACAGTTTTAGTTCAGGTTCGTTTTTGTTAAACAGTTAAAAAAAATTGAAATTCATGAAAATTAGGCTTAGATCTAAGACTAGGTTCTAAGTAAGTGTAATTTATTAAAGATATCAGTTTTTATTTTTTTTTTTTATGTAATCCGATATGGGTGGCTGAGTCAGAGGGCCAAAGCACATGCTCTGACTAGCGATAATCACCTTCGAGAAGGTAGGTGCCATACCGGAGACTTCCCTGGATTGCTGGCTATACTGGACTAGAGGAGAACACAACCGAGGCTGCTATGCGGCCATCTTACATCCAGTACGGTGGTACCGACCCAGTCGGCTACAATTTGAGCCTACCACCTAGTAAGGGGCAAGGGAAGGGACCTACAGTTTTACACCGGTTCCGAACGGTGAAGCAGCAGGTGTAGGTATGCACGTAAATTTTTTCGTCAGAAAAAACTCATTGGTACACGCCGACCGGATTCGAACCCGATGCCGACGGAAGCCGATGCCCAAACCACTCGGCCACCCGCCGCTTAAATTATTTATGTATATAGGTATGTTATATATGAATGTATAGGTATATATGTATATAAGCGTGTAAGTATAGTTGTATGTATAATTTAACTTCTATGATTATATTTTCTTTTGCCACCTTAGGTTGGAACTATGAATAGATTCTCAGTTTTGCCGTAGTCTAAGTTATTTAGCCACTTTTTAAGTAAATATTTTCTCTTATATTTGGGTACAGTCTCTTTGTTGTAACCACACGCTAGAATTTTTTTTTTTTATGAATACTGACACGGTTGGCTACATCACCTACAACATCCGTGATGTAAGCCCATAACACCGGGTGAACTTGGTGCCACGTCAGTGCTTCCCTTCGGTCGTGACTAACTTTATTATATAGGTATGGTGCCAGGAATAACCTATAATTTTGTGCAAATTTAGTTTTACAGTGCCTTGGTTTAGGTTTGTATTGCCCTCTTGTGTTTGGTCTGACTGGTTCCGAGCTCTCAGGCTCTTTAAGCAGAAGGCGGCTTATATACAGTTGTCTCACTGACAGAATACCAGTCTCTATATGCAGAGCGTGGGTAGGGTAGCGATAGGGTTTTTTAAAAAGGACACGGAGAGACAACTCTTTCTAAAGCTCGACACCCATTATTTGCTCCCGGGAACTGTGCATAACATTTCTCCTCGGTGTTGTATTCAATGACACGGAAAAAATCAAACTAGAGCTGAGACCCTTCTGTTAGGTGTCAAAACAAACAAAAGTATCATCCCGCCTCCTGGATGGGCCGCCAGCGTCATCCATTATGCCAATAATACTACGTCACTTCTGTTTATCTCAATTTCGTGTCAGCCACTTCATATCACCCAAAATGTAATACGTATTTCTACGTGAAAATCTCAGAGGTTAGTCGGCCTCGGTAGCTCGGTAGTGCGGTCGGTTGACTGTCGGTCGTGATCATAAAGCACACCTGGGCGCGGTCAGTACTTGGATTGGTGAGTTGGTGACCGCTTGACCGTTGGAGCCTGACCGTGGTTCGGATTCCACATAAAAATGTAGGTCCCTTTCCTTCTTACCTTAATAGATGGTAGGGTTTAACTCGCCCGGATTGGTACCACCGCACTGAACGAAAGGTCGGTTGAAACGGCGTTCATGTTTTCCGTCCAGTTCAGTGTAGCCGGCGCGACCGAAGGGAAGCGCTGACATGGCATCCAATTGTTGTAGTAGGTGATGTAGCCAACCATGTCAGTTTCCATGAAAAATAAAATTCAAATAGTGTTGCAAGTTGCAACGGTATGTTCCGCTATTTATAAATGTAAATTCGCCTTTCATGGCGAAAACATGCATACACACACACAACGATATCATTCTAAAACTCCTGTGTGGTTAGCATAAGGTACTTGAAAGACTGAATTATATTTATGTAAGTGACAAAGGGTCATGTACCGAGTAAAGATTATTTAGTTTCCAGTACAAGAAATGGGGTTTTATTTAGAAATTCGCTGGAAAATCCGAACAAGAATACTTTGTGGGCTGTGGCTACACCGTTGCTTTTGTTCTAATACATGTGCTATGCATGCACAGGGTGTAGAAAGTTAAAATATTTTTTTTCAGGTCGAGTAGTACTTTCATCGATGAAAAAAGGTCATTTTAGGTAACTGTGCCTCAAAAAACGGAACCGTTATTGCCTGGTTGACACGATGCGAGTTCACGCACTAGAAATGCTTTTCGAACGCATTTACGCACCACGTGTAGACAGTTCTCGCGAACTCTCAACGAACGCTTGAGTTTTCTCGTTCGAAAAGGCGGCATGCTCCTCGTGCGTGAAACCTCGCATCGTGTCAACAAGGCATACTTTGTTGTCCGTCCGTCCGTCTTTCGAGATCTTTTCCTCAGGAACGGATATAGGAAGTATTGTTGATATAACACGAGGATCATGCGAACCGGGAAATCCACTTTTCTCATACGCCAGGCAAACCGTAAATCTTGCACTACCATTTTAAAATTTTTGTATGGAAAAGATATTATCTATTTCCTTATGTTGTCCTTTTTTCGTTATTTAATTTTAAATGAAATAAAAATGTGAAATATATAGCAATTTTAAGCCTAACTTTCATATATTTTATATCCAAAACTATAAAAAAAAATTAAAAATTAAGACATAAGGACAGGCAGGGCTTCATTTGTTGATAGCAAATAAATATATATATCACTTAAATTGAGGAAGAATAAATACATAAAAAAGGCTTCGCCTGAATGATGATTCACAAATATTTTGTAGGCAGTTTGCTTCTGAGCTTCAGTTGTCCTTTCACGTGCACGGGCGCGGCCCTCAGCGACAGCTATACAATGAAGGAAATTCGAAATTTGAAAACGGTTCGCAGTACACGATGCTCTTGAGACTCAGTATTACCCACAGAGCATCAAATACCTACCGCCCGCGCCCTCTACTAGAGGCGCCCTAAGCGATGATATTTGAAACCCAATAACCGTACGCTGAGCTGCTAGCGCTTCGTATGTGTGTGTGTGTGTGTGTGTGTGTGTGTGCTAGTATCGACACTACACACAAAGAGGAGCAAGTTAGGCACACGCACAAAACAAATGCACACGCACAACACACATATGTAAGTCATAGGCCACGCCCACAGGCTGGCCGACGCCGCCCACGCCGTTGTAGAGAAATCGCGCTCACGGCGCCTCTAGTAGGGGCGGGCGCGCGCATTTCATGCTCTGTGGTACAAGGTACCTATTAGAACAAGGTGCTGAAGGTCCATAAGGCAACGTGTTCTATCGCGCGATGCGTGACTAGGAATATTGGACGAGGACGGCGGCTCCTTCCGTGGACGAATATTAGTCATGGTTTTGCTTGGAAGAAAGAATAACTTGGAGATGGCGCTATGTAGTGTCACCTCCAAGTTCGAGCGCCGACCCGTGTCGTCCTAGTAGTCAAAACAGCTAAGCTACCCTTATTTTATATGGAACCAGACTTTGTTGGCCAGATAACTACTATATTCGCGATGTCAGTCCAGTATCTTTGGTCGTTACGGCTACACTGAACTGGACGGAAAACACGAAATATTTACGCACAGCCGCGTCGTCCTACCTTTTATTCAGTACGGTGGTACCGTCTACCGTCTTGTTGGCATATCCGCCATAGTAAATAACACATATACCTAACTTGTTTTTTATGTAAACCAGCTTGGGTGGCTGTGCCAATGGTGCAGTCGACAGAGCCAAAATCACCTCTCCTCGCGAAACCACGCTCAGTTAGGTGCCATGCCGGAAGATTTGCGGACTGTTGCTATAGGCTGTCTAGCCCGTTAATACGTCGCTTGAATACACTCGCCGGAAGACAGTTCCACACTCTAGCGGTGCGACAAAGAAACGATTTAGAGAACCGATGGGTTCTCAAAAACCCAATGTCAACAACAAAAGGGTGCTGAGTCTCTCTACGACGAGTCATGCGGAGATAGGACGGGTGGCAGGGAATAAGGGATGCTAGTTCCGCAGAGTAGCGTCCGTGATAGTATCTGTAAAACAGACTAAGCTATGTATTCTGTGAAAATTTCAACCGGTAGGTAGCCGGTTCGGTTTAAAAGATTACAGCCCTGGGACCGTAGGACAGATAGACGGACGGACAGATAGACAGACGGCGTATAATAGGCTTCCTAATTAATTTTAATAAAGTAGGGATATAGGATATATAGGGACAATGATTTCGTTGTCATAAATTTCGCATCGAAAATTCGGCACCTAATTTGCCTATACGTATGGGCAGTATGCAACCGTAATTTGATTTGCACAGATTTGCATACAGATAACGTGTCAAACCATACACAAATACAAACTGATTATTTTATAATGATACGTTTCGTATCATTGTAAAAAGTACTTACTGCTTATTTAAATGCAATATAATGTAATATAAATGTTTGCTTAGATATAGTATGTTATATTTAACATAATGAAAACTTAGTATGTAAGTTATATTAAAGAAAAGCTCTGTAAGGTTTCTTACCCGGTTCTTCCTTATAGATTGCACTGCTGAACGGGACATGACAAAAAAAAAGATGACGAACAATACTGAATAAGCATATGTCTCAATGAAATATTGTTAATGTTGCGTGTTCTTTATGGCGAAATAAATATCTGAATCTGAAGCTGAATGTGCTTGTAACGGTGAAACTCTAAAATGACTGAACCGATTTACATGCAGATTTCACTTAGGCATGTCTCGGGATGGATATATAGGCTATCACGATACTTGTTCAGGGAGATGAGCAGTGAATACAAAACTTTCACGTCACGCTGCATAAATTAATATAAGACACGTAGGTAATGTCATGATAAAACACATTACCCATTACCCTACTGTTGGCTTCGCCGTAGTCGGGTAAATAGATTCAGATTCAGATATTTATTCTCCATTAAGAACACACAATGATACATAATATGCATCTTCAGTATGGTTCACAATTTTTTTCAGCAGTGTAATCTATAAGGAAGAACCAGATAACATTTAATAGAGCTTTTTTTTTATATAACTTATATACTATATCTATGTAAAAAAGATAGTAAAATACAAAGAACGTAGGGTTCAGTAAAGTTATTAATAAAAGTTGAGTTTATACATATAAACTATTTGAATCATCAAAGTCAGCGGAATTTTTATTTTTACAATAAGCTGCGCTGACTCGAATTTCAAGAAGTGTACTGCCAATATTACTTACCTGACAGATTCAGTTTTAATATATGTAAAACTTCATCTATCAGCGCAGATCGATAGCTTTTTGAAGACACGATTTTATTAACTTCGCTCGATATAAAAAATGATGAACATGCCTCTGAATTTAGTTATAAAAACGTATTTAAGGCAACGTGACCAAATCAAGGCTTTGGAAAAAATATATTTTATTTGTTGCATATACTATATTATCTAAATCTGTAGCTTTTTACTTTTTTGTTTCGATCCGTAGTTTTTGAATAAAAACATTAAAACCAAATTGTTGATTGATTAATTGTGTTGCATCCTACTCCAACCAGCGAAAGCGGCGCCTTGAAAGAGGAGTACGGGTGAATACGGGTTGACAGGGCCTTAAGTTGTAAAAAAATGGACTGTCTAAGAGAAATATTTTCAGCTGATTCTGGAACACATTGTCACTGAAACACATTGACCCTATATGATAGGGTGTGAAAAGATTATTTTGACGAGGTGTATAAACGGTTTGTTCGTAGAATTTTCGGTGCGACATACAATGAATACTGGGTTATTAGTATGATTTTATCGTCATATTAGCGGTAGTTATTTCGGTACACCGGACGCCAAATTAGAATTAGAAACCGATTAGAAAGGTATAGATATCATTTAGGCAACTACATATTTAGAAATGATACAACTTTTAACCGACTACGGCGAAGGAAAAAGTGAGCAATCAACGTCAACCTGAAAGGAAGTGTCAATAAAATTGACGAAAACCGTTTTGTCCACCTTGTCGCTGGCAAGGCACCACACTGGGCGTGGTATCGCGAAGAGTGGTGTTGTTGGGTGTGTCTGATTGCCCGACTGACTCGTGGTCTCAGCCACCAATTAAAAAAAACCGGCCAAGTGCGAGTTTTCAGCACCACAAAAAAAAACCTTGAAAAAATACATTTCTTGCATGGGAATCCCCCTTACTTTTTCGTTTTTCCATTTTTTTTTATTGGTACATTTGTCATAATAACACATCTGGTATTCTGAGAAAATGTCAATCGGCCACATATGCGGTTCAACAAGTATAGATGCTGAACCCTAATAAAAGTCCACCTCCTGCGCAGTAGAAAAAAATCACTCGAACTAACTTCAGACTTTTTTTATGTTAGCCTCAATAGCTCAATGGTGCATGAGCTTGGCGCGGTCAGTACTTGGATGGGTGACTGCTCGACTGTTGTAGGTTGACCGCGGTTCGGATTCCACGTAAAACTGTAGGTCCCTTCCCTTCTTACCTTACTAAGTAGGTGGTAGGGTTTATCGCGCCCGGGGTTGCTACCACCGCACTGAATGAAACGTCTCGGTCGAAACGGCTATGTAAATAGTTCATATTTTCCTTTCAATTCAGTGTAGCCGACATGAAATTAAGGGAATCACTGACATGGCCCTTAATTCACCCGGTGTTATGGGCTGACATCACGGATGTTGTAGGTGATGAAGCCAACCGTGACACGGTTGGTTTAAAAAAAAATACCGAGTTTTTACTGTACTGTTTCAGACTCATTTACCATGTGATGCAATGCATGTGCCAATTAATTAGTTAGTCAGTAGTTATAATGCGCATAAGGTCACAAGAGTGCGCGTTGGTTAGATATGACAATTAGCGCAGAAATAGGTCACTTCGATGCACCAGCAGCGTAATTACAGCTATCCTGTCTACATCTCTATCTAGATCGGTGTTCCTGGATACAGAATGAACCTAGATTCAGTTAATCTGAGATTATGCAGATTTATCTATCTTTGTATTATAGGTTTAGATTTTTTAAATAATAATCTTGCTTAGATGCACGCAGGAGCTGTTTGACGCGATCCCGCCGCCGCCGCTCCGTCCCCTTTCCACCTCCGCACCACGCGCACTGGACAGAGATTGCATTCCTACACGCTGGACTTACCGTGGATGCGTACTAATCGGTTCTGCAGATCCTTCCTCAACAGATACGGTAAACTCTGGAACGCTCTCCCTGCCCACGTCTCGGGTCCTTCAAGAGAGGCGTGAACGTGTCAGGCCAGCATGGCATTCGCAACCCCCGCATGCGACCGAATGTCCATGGGTGTCGCTAGACACCTGATGGGTGAAAAAAGCGATGATAGAGCGATATGCACGTAAATAGTTCCGTCAGATTCGAACCCCGGACCTCTCGCAAGAGAAGCCGACGCCCTCGGCTTACCTTGTGATACTGTGTGTGTGTGGTCTGGACGTTTTAATTCCAATATAAATCGTAAATGCGGTGCGGACACCTGAAATTTAATATTTCACAAAAATTTTATCTTATTCAGAGTTTTTAAAGACAGCGGACACGGGTGTCTATACTCAAAACTTCAACGGAAGATCAAACACAACCAATAGCACCACTCCACGCGAAACCACGCTCACAGAGGCGCCATGCCAGCCAGCTACGAGGCGACAAAAAGGTTGTCGTATAATTTATCGACATATCTTTTGAAGATCCCCAGGGAACACACTCACCGGAAGACCGTTCCATATTTTCGTCACACGACACAGGAACGATTTCCGTCAAGGTCAACAACATTATGGGTGTTCCGAGTATGGGTGTGGCGGAGACGGATTGGGGCAGGAGGGATGAGGAAAGCCAGGGCAGACAGGGCACCGTTCACGGTAGTAAGTACCTATAAAGCAAGCTAAGGGAACCAATTGTTCGCCTGTGGCTCAATGATTCAAGTCCCTTCGTGACGTTCAGACTTTCTGAGAAATTTAACATAAGCATACAGCGTTCTCAGCGGTATACGCAGCCTTAAATAGAGATAAAATTCAAGCATCGGAAGCAACATGAGAAAAATTGGGGAAGCAAAATTTCAGCCCGTGCCGGTTGTCCGAAATTAATTCGAAGTTTTTCTTATCTCAATACCATAGATAGACCATAGTCTATTACATCGGTCTATTATGTTTAGCTACTCAACGATCACATAGCCCTTATTATAAACTAAAAACAAGTACCTATCCCTCCCTACATAGTCTGTGACTAAAAATAGTTGACCGAAGATGTAGGTACGTATGTCGTAGGTACTTATGTACAATTCGATGGTCGTAGCGTAGGTTTTCGCCGAAATTATGCGTGGTAGGTGCGGCCCATCCGTTACTTAGGTCAACATCGTTTGCATACAGATGATGGCAAGCAATACGCATACCTATCTACTAAGCTACGCTAGTAACTAACTTTATCATGCATGCTTTTCGCTATAGTAAAAGCGCCACGTTTATATTAGTGTAAATAAAGTCTTATAGAAATAATTAAAACTAATTTCTTCATTCTTTCGCCAAATTCGAGGCATAATAAAATTCGAGCAGCAAATTAAAGACAGTAAACTGCGGTGTACTGAAATGTAATGTCACTGTGACAGTTACCTATCCTGTTACGCAAGCGGCCCATGATAGAACCAAGGAACTCTTGCGCTGTAGATCAGCTGATTGTAAACGTGAAGTGGCAGAAACGAAACGTAACAAAAACGACTTGCACCGCCTCAACATTCCAAAAAATCACAGCTGATCTACAGCGCCATCGCTCCTTTGTTCTCTCTTGTGCCAGACCGAGGTTAAAAAAAAACCAGGGTTAATTTAACCCTTACCTAACCTAATGATGAGGCGGTGCATGTCGTTTTTGTTACGTTTCCATTCTGCCACTTCGCGTTTACAATCAGCTGATCTATTGCGCAAGAGTTCCTTTGTTCTGTCATGTGCCGCTTGCCCTTTTACCAGCCCGTCAAAAGAGGATCAGGCAGGGCAGCACAGTATTGGCTGGCCAAAACATACACCCTTCAGCTCCCACGATTTTAATAAACTTACGTACCGTTGACTCCCAGCCCTTTTCGCCGCGCGCAAAAACCCAAAATTTTGGCGCGCGCGCTCCCGCACAAATTCGAATATCCCGCCTCAATCGATCGATTCATCACTGATCTGTATTCAGTCTTCTTTGTACTGAAATTGCGCGTTCAGTCATACCAAACACTTCAGGATTCACTTATTTAGAAGCACAGACCGATTTTTTGAACTCCAGGCAAAACAAAACACGCTCGACATTTTTTTTTGGTTTTTTCTGACCAAAACTGTATAATTTCCATAGACGAGTCATACCTCTAAATAAAGCTAATAAGACGTACTCTCGAATACGGGTACACAAAATACGGTACAAGATCTGTGTATTCCAGTGTCTGTGGAAATGTCAGTCGTCATGGGAGCCTTTTTTTTTTTACATTTTCAAAAAATATTTTCTGTGTGAAGGTGATGTGTTGCCCAGTCATGTTTGATAATAGTTATTAGTAAATTTAACCAAGAATGTATACCAGTAATCAGTTCTTTGATAGGAAATTGGTAGAATTAGTTATGAATTAAATAGAGAGCCGCGCCGCGCCGAGACCCGGCCGGGTCTTCTGGGAGTTATCAGATTGGCGCGTCATAAGACCCGGCCGGGTCTTCTGGGAGCCAAAGGGTTAATATTGAACCGTAATTTACTTATACCATATTACTGCACTGGTTAAAAAATTAAAAAATTAACACGCTCTCTACACTCTGCCCCTGCACCATCGAGTATAAGGACGATCGAGCGAATATCTGATCACCATCTTATTCAATAGGAGAATATAAAACACAGGTCGTGTCAATTGGTCAGGCCGAGTTGCCCTGATCCTCTCTTGACGGGTTTATATCCTTTTCCGTGCCCCTGTCTCTATCTTTCGAAATTAGTACGAAAAAGACACATCTTGAGTACAGATTTTCAGTACTGCTGATGCGCAGAAACGTCAAAGTCAGATGTGATCAAATGACTTTTTGAAATTGCCAGAAATGTGGTAGATTATCGAAAATCCGCGATATTTTAGAACCAAAAAAACATTCTTAAGTGGGAACTCCAAGGGTTAACTAATTTAGTTTATTGAAATTTGCCCGGTAAGTACGTTCAGGTACTAACCGGTCGTTTTTTTGTGTTTGTTCATTATGTGCACGCTGAACGTGCACATCGACGGTGTTTGGTACAATTTTTAAATTTATATCCGGCAACATTGAGTTGTTTACCGGTCTTTTTTTTTTACTTTGTGTTCGAACGAATGGACTTTGATTCCTTTCCTTTCAATTTCCTTTCACTCGACTCGACCAAATTCAAGTGCACTCGTCACAATATCGGCTTATATTAGTAAAAGTGACTACCTATTTTATTTGATTAAAATGCTTTCATTCGTTATTAAATCAACCCGACAAACCAGGAGCATTATACCATGTAAGGTTATATTTTATTTTCGTTTTCTATCGCTGATCTTGTTATGTTGTACATTGTTGTAATGAAGATCAGCATTCCTTGATGATAGGTCTAATTAATTATAGGCTGAGGATTAGTAATTTGGGGCATTATTAGCAAATTACTAGTACATATAGGCTTGCCACCCCTCCGGGTTTGACCCGGAGTCTACGGGTTTGAATGGTGTATATCCGGGCTACGGGTTAACATCGTATTTCTCCGGGTCAGCAGGTCTATTCTTGTAAATTCTGACAGCGGAATCAGCGCTGATGTGGCGCTGAGAGCCGCTTTGGTAAGTGGCTCTCAGCGCCACAACAGCGCTGATTCCGCTGTCAGAATTTACAAGAATAGACCTGCAGACCAGGCGGGCGGTGCGTGGAACGCACGCACGTCGTCGTCGTCGTGAGCGTCAATGAAAGCCGGCTTTCGCCCGCCGCTCGAGTCGAACCGAGCGGTGAATTCGGCTTGACTGACTGAATCACTGAACTGAATGATCGGAGCGGAGTGGGTGGACATCGGACGAATCGGACGCGCCATGCATTAATTAACGAAACCTCTGAAAATTTAAAAGTTTTTTTCGTAGTTTCGGAGAAAAAAAAATTTTTCCCATACAAAATAAATTTTTCATACAAAAGAATTTTTTTTAAAGCACCAAAACATTGGTTTTCAATATAAATGTATGTAAAAACAAGGGAAGTGGTATGGGTGAATGTTTTGGTGGTTTAAAAAAAATAACCGGGGTTAATTTATAACCTAACCTAATGTTGAGGCGGCGCATGTCGTTTTTGCATAAATTCCTATTAAAAATAAATTTTTTGGTGCATTTAAAAAAAAATCGAAAATTTTATTTGTATTAAAAATATTTTGTTTTATTTTTTTTTCTCCGAAACTACGCTCTTCCGGCAAACAATTATTTCACTATAATTCATCTTTTATCTAGGCCGACACAATAAGCATACCAGCAATGTTCGATCTATTTCCCGCTAATCAAATACTCACCCAAATTTTGAATTTCCTGAATACCCCGGGTCTGCAATTTTTTAAAGGTGGCAGCCCTAAGTACATATTGTGTAGTTTAGGATATAATAAGGAAGGAGAATATTCGTGAAAAAATTTGGTGGAGCTCAATACCTTTCGAGAAAAAAATTTAAAAATTAAAAAACAATTTGGTTTAGTTTAAGTTAGAACTGCGACCACAACGCACGATCGGAGCATGCCGCGGTAGTGCCAAACCTGACTCGCTTTTATTTTATTAGCTTAATTTTAGCCAAAAACAATTGTTTATTGCCGGACTAAGGCTCAAATTTTAAACAGGGATATCTCAGAAACCGCTCATCTCCGCAGGGGGGGAGTGGGCATAAATGACTAAGAATGGTACCTGCCGTCCTGTCCCACCTAATTGTTTAATTCATAATCATTTTTGCACCCTTTTTCGGAGGGGTATGAGGAAGTCATAAATCACCTAAACAAGCCCCCCACCAACCCTTTCACCCCCCTCCCTTTCTCCCCGCGCCCCAAGTTACTAATCCTCCCATAATTATATAGTACCTACATACTATACTGTAGGTAGACACAGTTTTAGTCTTAACTGTTTATTTTTTATAACTTTTATTTCTTTAGGTATTCCATAACAAACTCAAGCTGGAAAATTACAAGAGGAACTATTTGCTAGCCACTAGCCGGTAGGCAACTCATTCAATGCAGTATGCACTTTTTGTGGGACATTTTTACTACACAGTTTTTACATTCCCGTTTTGTTTGTGAGTTCAGAGTTTCTAAGTGCGGTTGGTCACACTCGTAAACTCAGGAGTCAGAATGAACACAGTGGGGTGACACCCCTGAAGTCATTGCCATTTTTTAGAGCTGTCATTTGCCTCTGCACTTTTTTAGAGCTGTCATTTGCCTCTGCACTTTTTTAGAGCTGTCATTTGCCTCTGCACTTTTTTAGAGCTGTCATTTGCCTCTGCACTTTTTTAGAGCTGTCATTTGCCTCTGCACTTTTTTAGAGCTGTCATTTGCCTCTGCACTTTTTTAGAGCTGTCATTTGCCTCTGCACTTTTTTAGAGCTGCATGTAAGTACTTTTGTCAGCCTCGGTAGCTCAGTGGTGCGGTCGGTCGACTGTTGTTAAGCAACCCTGAGCGCGGTCAGTACTTGGATGGGTGACCGCTCGACCGTTGGAGGCTGACCCTGCTTCGGATTCCAGGTTAAGCTGTGGGTCCCTTTCCTTTTTAACTTCCAAGGTGGTAGGATTTATCCCTCCCGGATTGCTACTACCGCAGTGAATGGCACCGTCGAAACGGCTATATGTAAATAGTTCGTGTTTTCCGTTCAGTGTAGCCGACATGAAATGAGGGGAAGCACTGACACGGAACTTAGTTCACCCGGTGTTATGGGCTGACATCACAGATGTTCTTACTAATCTTACTTGGTGGTAGGGTTTAACCCGCCCGGGTTGGTACCACCGCACTGAATGAAACGTTGGTCTAAACGGCTACGTAAATAGTTTTCCGGCCAGTTCAGTGTAGCCGGCACGATCAAAGGGGGAAGCACTGACATGGCACCTAGCTCACCCGGTGTTATTGGCTGAAATCACGGACGTTGTAGGTGATGTAGCCAACCGTGTCTGTTCGCATAAAAAAAAAATACAAAAAAATGTTGTAGGTGATGTAGCCAACCGTTTCAGTTTCCATAAAAAAATAAATAGGTAAACAAAAAAGTACATATTCGCGTCCATTGTGCTCAAGGGCGATTTTCCGGGGCATTTCTGTGACACATTTATTAATTTTCTAGGACATTACAACAAACTCTGGGATACTACCAGAAAACCCGGACGCCTGGGAACCTTAGGCAAAGTTTTAAATATGTGTAGGTATATTTAAAAGTAGGTATAAGAATAATTAATATTTTTATTTTGTTTAGTGTTTTTTTATTTATTTTTATTATCTCCTTTATTAACACATTTTCTTTTTATAACAATTTTACATTTTTTTTTTATAAACTAAAAATTAAATCTAAAATTGGTATAAAAACAAATGGAGTTTCCACCACCGGCGGCAGGGCGAACCCAGGCTACCGATGGTCGGGTCCCCAAGAGAGGAGCCTCCGGACGATGCGTGCAGTGTCGAGCAGGGCTGCCTTCTGGATCTGGCCCTTGACCCAACCACTCAGCGAGAGCCTCTTATTTATTTATTTATTACGATCAACCAACAGTGAAATTAATTACATTACAGTAATACTTATTATTAAACACATACACCGGTGAAGGTTGATACAGATAAGAAAAAAAACATAAAAAAATTATTGTCTGTAAAGTCGGTTTACAGACGATAGTTTTACGTGATGACGTCATAAAGTATATAAAGTGCGAAGTCAGATACAAAATCAGTTCCGGCCGATATTTACCATGTAAAATTAATTTAGGTACATGATAAAGATGTGATAATAACTAATAAAAAATATGAGAAAATAACGACTATTAATTTTTGTTTCATTTATATTTAAAAAACCTAAAAAGCCAATAATATTAATAATCAATATAAACATCGTGTTGGGACTCAAACCTACATAACGCCAACACCATCTACATGTACAACGTTGCAACAACTATCTAACTGCGAAATGAAGTAAATACCGCTGAAGTATTTCATTTACTATTGACGCTAGATGTGGACGCTAGATGTCGCTCCATGAAATCTTCACATACTGTTGAGAAAATTTGCTGCGATAGGTACATAGTCGATTAGCCCGCGTGGTTAAGACGCCTGGTCGGTGATGGTGGCAGGGACCGCGGGTTGGAGGCTCGCAAAAGACGGAGAAATATATTTTGTATTTCCTACTATTGTATATGCCTCTCTATAGCGCTTTCGCTTGCACATACAGGTCTCTATCGCGCTAAGTCAAAACGTAACCATGAATGAATATGAGTGAAAACAAAAATAACTGAAATAAGCAAACAATCACCAAAGAAGAAATTACAATGAAACATGTGAATTTGACACATAAGCCAATATAAAAGTTAATACGAAGAAATAAGGACCAAGAAGTAGTAAGAAAGATCAAAAGTTTAAGTGATACTATCGCATGGTTGACAGGTAGGTACCTAGTATCTTCCAATGTCATTTAAATTACTTAGTAGATATTAATTAGTTTTAGTTTTATTTGGTATTTTAAGTAGGTACCTATTTTGCAATTAGTTTGTAAATATTTTATATCCTAATAAAATTCATAAATATAATAAAAATCCTGAAAGAGGTGGTTCACCGCTCTCCAAATTAGGCATATAGACTGGTGAAGCAGTTAGGAAAACTGCTTATGGAGTCGTCCGGAGACCGCCGTGCCAGAGTGTTCCTTACTCAAAAGATAAGCGTGGCCATTCAACGGGGGAACGCTCTTGGGACCGATTTAACCTTTCCAATGGAGGAGTTATTTATTTTAATTTAGTTTTACTTTGATTTTAATGTATTGTTTTTTCCATTTTTAATTCATATTTATATGTATTCTTTTGTACTGTTCATTTATTAAATAAAAGATCTACCTATTCCGATCCCTGATTATTATCCACCAAAATAATGTGAAGGTGCACCTAGCCGGCTGACATGGTATTCGCAGCCACCGTAAATATCCGAATGCCCGTGGGCGCCGTCGGACTATACCTCTGCGTTAGTCTGGCGCGCGCCATATGTCGTGCTTCCCATAAAAAAAAAAGAATTTAGAAGGAAAGTGTGACAATTAATTATATTTTCATAATTTATATTAATACAAGCTGTGCCCGCGGCTCCGCCCGCTCTCATATTTCACTTCACTGCTAACCTCATAAGCAATTTAGCGTGATAGTAAGTAGCCTATAGTTGATGGGAAGAATCAAGCTAACCGTAGAATTTTGTTTTATTAAAATCGGTTCAGTGGTTCTCGAGTTATAAGCGGACAGACAGACACTCAGACAGAAAGCAGACGTTGGATTTTATTATAGGTAAGGAAGGAAGTTGTTTAAATTTCGAATTTCAAAATGTTATAAAAATTAAATTAATAGTACCTACCAACTAAACTAATAAGTTTATAAATTATTTTATTTTCTAGGAATTATTTGGATTGCTAAATGTATTTTTTTTTATTAATGTGTACTTATGATTTAGATGATTGACATAGATTATATATGCTTGTTATTATATCACAGTACCTAATTTTTAGTAATTATAGGACCTAATGGGGGCAGTATATATAATAAACTTTGATTTGTTAGTAATATGCATAAATTGTAATTTTAATTGCTGTAGTATTTCCAAATGAAATAAATTAATTAAACAATAAACATATATTTAATTAATCAGGTATGTAATAGAAATAATTGTATTAACTTTTCAGGTGTTTCAAAAGCGTACTCATCAGCAGCGGAGGCTGTGGAGGTCCCGACCTACGAGACTCTAGCCGTCTCTGTTCCGAAGCCGTTCGTCTTCCATGTTGAGCTGAACCGACCGAAGAAACTCAACACTTTCAACAATGCTATGTGGAGGTAGATATCTTTTCTATCGTAGAAACCCTCGCTCCATGGAGAAGTGAAGCAAAAGCTTCTTAAATCTATGGGCAAGTATATAAGTTCTTTCATTAGTAGGTAACAAAACGCTAAGGGGTGTATGTGTATCAGATACTGATACTGATCACGTTCCCATACCAATTTTTTTTTACGATATAAAAAACCTACTCCTCAAATTTAATACGCGAAGTGCGCGTATTTCACCTTAATAAGTACGTTTTTTATATTGTAAAAAAAAATTGGTATAGGAACGTGATCAGTATCTGATACACATACACCCCTTAGCGTATCGTTAACTACTATTGAAAGACCTTACATATGTATGTATACATTTAGGTATAACATAAATAGGCCAGCCTCGGTAGCTCAGTGGTGCGGTCGGTCGACTGTTGCACACCTTGGCGCGGTCAGTAGGTCTACTTGGATGGGTGACCGCTCGACCGTTGGGGGCTGACCGCGGTTCGGATTCCACGTAAAACTGTAGGTCTCTTCCGTACTTTACCTTACTAGATGGTAGGGTGCATCCCGCCAGGGTTGTCACCACTGCACTGAACGAAAGGTCGGTCTAAACGGCTATGTAAACTTTTGAGAACACCCCTTTTGATAGTTACGAGTATTATCATGTTTGTTAGTTAGTTTTTAATTATTTGTATTGCATTTTATATTTTGAAATTATGGATATTAAGAGGCTAACGAAAGATGCTCAGCGAGCTATGGAAAGAGCAATGCTCGGCATTTCTTTGACCGATAAAATCCGTAATGACGTGATACGTCAAAGAACTAAGGTAGTCGACATTGCTAAGAAATCAAGAAGAAGAAGAAGAAATACGCACAACGGGTCCAAGAAGAGCGACCTACATGCGGAAAATGCCCATCAAGAAGAAGATTGCTAAGAAAATAAGCAAGCTGAAGTGGCAGTGGGCTGGACACATCTGTCGCAGACCCGACAACCGATGGGATAGACGGGTGCTCGAATGGAGGCCACGTACAAGCAAACGTAGCGTGGGACGCCCCCCCGGCTACGTGGACAGATGACCTAAAAAAGGTAGCCGGGAGTGGATGGATGAGAAGAGCGGAAGACCGCGTGTGGTGGCGTGCCTTGGGAGAGGCCTATGTCCAGCAGTGGACCGATACAGGCTGATAATGATGAACGAAAGATATGAATTCAATTATTAATCTTGTTGGGTGACGTAACATTAGTTTAGCCATTAAAAAAATGATTGTTCCCACAATAGGATGTTTGTTAGTACTTCGTAAAACCAATCTAAAATGACCTTACATCCATTGCAGAGAGCTGAAAGAGTGTTTCGACGCGCTGAGCGAGAATGCGGATTGTCGAGTTGTCGTCCTGTCTGGGCAGGGCAAACATTTTACTGCTGGTAAATAAGTATCTGTAATTGGACATACCTAGTTATGCAAAAGAGATTCAACCCACAAAAACACAAAAAATAGGTATGCAAGGTTTTATGAGATCTCTCCTCAAAAAGCCACCTATGTTCGTGTACATTTTTTAGTTCTAAATAAACAAAAACAAATAATGAATAGTTCTGAACAGGTATTTTTTTCTAAATTTTCATCTGGATCTTTTTACCAGAAATTCAAAATGGGGTTTGGATCTGATTTACTTCAATAAATATGGATATTTGGATCCTTTTTACTATAAAAGTAAGTTGGTTTGGATCTTCATACATTAATAATAAAAAAAAAATTTTTTTTAAATTGCCTTATGGTAACTAATCCTCATAGCAAACAAGATTCAAGCAGAATGGGTCTCGTTTGCAATTTTTTCGATAGTAAAATGGTATTCAATATATTTTTGCAAATAATGTTCAACTGCCTGGATTCATTTTGCTAGGTTCTTGGTTTCTTTTTAATTTGGTAACTTTGTTACTGTGCATTTTGCGAGAAATAGTGACTGAAGGCGCTGGATCATTTTACCAAAAAATGAAGCGGTGGATGACTTGTTGTGGGTTGGATCACTTTTGCATAACTACGTCCAATTATTAGCTAAATATTTCTATAGTGTCTTCAAAAATCTAGGCTTAAAGTCACCATGGGGCTGACATAACCGAATACGGCCAAAGGCCCAAACTTAAATTAAGAATAAAAAAAAAAGAATCAAGGCTCTCCTACATCGGCGATGACCTCGTGCATGGAAAGAGCTTCGCGGGCCACACTGTTTGTTTGTTTGTTTGCTGCCCAGCCTCTGGGGCGGGTGGGCCATTCTCGGCAGTGAGACCTCAAGAACGTCTGTTGTACGTTGGCCACGCTGAAACCTCATATAGATTTAGGATCGGTAGAGATAGGTCGAGTACTCTTTTTCTAGTCGATTTGGTATGGCCAATTACACATTTCCCTGTTAATGATACATTTGGTATGGCCAATTACACATTTCCCTGTTGATGACACATTTGGTATGGCCAAACACATTTAGCATGACCAATTACACATTTCCCTGTTGATAACACATTTGGCATGACCAATTACACATTTCCCTGTTGATAACACATTTGGTATGGCCAATTACACATTTTCCTGTTGATAACACATTTGGTATGGCCAATTACACATTTTCCTGTTGATAACACATTTGGTATGGCCAATTACACATTTTCCTGTTCATAACACATTTGGTATGGCCAATCACACATTTTCCTGTTGATAACACATTTGGTATGGCCAATTACACATTTTCCTGTTGATAACACATTTGGTATGGCCAATTACACATTTCCCTGTTGATAACACATTTGGTATGGCCAATTACACATTTTCCTGTTGATAACACATTTGGTATGGCCAATTACACATTTTCCTGTTGATAACACATTTGGTATGGCCAATTACACATTTCCCTGTTGATAACACATTTGGTATGGCCAATTACACATTTTCCTGTTGATAACACATCTGCCAATTACAAATTACAAATTCCCCTGTTAACGATACATTTGGTATGGCCAATTACATGTTTCTCTGTTTAAGGTGTGAAAGTTTATGTTTCCATAAATCGCAGGAATAGACCTCCAAGACTTCGTGATCTCGGGTCAGAAGATTGGTGAGTTCGACGACATAGCGCGTAAGAGCAAGTACCTGAAGAAGATGATCACACTGTACCAGGACAGCATCAGCTCCTTGGAGACGTGCGTTAAGCCGGTGCTGGGAGTGATTCATGGGGCTTGCATCGGCGCGGGTGTGGACCTGATCACTGCTACTGATATGAGGTTACTATTTACTGAAGGGGACTGTTGGCCCACCCCCCTTAGTAATGCCTTAGGGAATGTACCCCTTCCACGTGACCGATTTTGTTTGTCAAAATATCACGCTGGGTCACTTTGGGGTATTCACCCTGTCGCTACCGTTCAAATATTTGCATACAATTGGGTGCACAGTCAATGAGCCAAGGTTTTATGAAGAACAAAAAAGTTCACTGCACATTCTGTTTTCGGCTTGTATAAGTCAATTTGTGCAGTGGCGGGGCAAGACCTAAATTTGATGTGGGCAAGATACTAGGCGGTAGGGTTTAACCCGCCCGGGTGGGTACCACCGCACTGAATGAAAGGTCGGTCGAAACGGCTATGTAAATGGTTTGTGTTTTCCGTCCAGTTCAGTGTAGCCGGCACGACTGAAGGGAAGCACTGACGTGGCACCTAGTTCACCAAGGTGTTATGGGCTGACATCACGGATGTTGTAGGTGATGTAGCCAACTGTGTCAGATTCCATAAAAAGATATATATATACATTTTGCGAGGCCCTCTCTGGTGGCATTAGAGGATGGATTTTATGAATTTTCACTGTCGAAATGGATTTCCGCTGCATGAACTTTCGAGGCGCGAGGCCCCTTGGGCCGCGAGGCCGTGGGCGGTTGCCCATGTCGCCCACGCCTTGCGCCGCCTCTGAATTTGTGAAGTCCCGTCCACCCACTGGGTTAACCCACCAGTGGGACGAGGGGGAATTTCCACCCACTGCAATGTGGTGCGGCTCGGCTAAATGCCATCGTGAACGAAATCAATGTTTGTTCGCACAAATCCAACTTTCTCATGATTCTAACTTTATTTTCTAAATTTTTTTTATCTAATCCGATATGAGTGGCTGAATCGTAGGGCCAAAGGACATGCTCCGACCAGCCAATATAGAGAAGGTAAGTGCCATACCGGAGACCTCCCTGGATTGCCTCTTGTCCCTATATGGTCACTTCCCTTGCCCCTTACTATGTGGTAGGCTCAAATTGTAGCCGCCTAGGTTGATACGTACTGGATGTAAGATGGCCGCATAGGCAGCAGCCTCGGCTGTGTTCCCCTCTAGTCCAGTGTAGCCAGCAATCCAAAGGGAAGTCTCCGGTTTGGCACCTACCTTCTCGGAGGTGATATTGGCTGGTCGGAACAATTGCTCTAACCCCACTGACTCAGCTGCCCGTACCGGATTGCATATAAACAAACGGTATGTTTGTCTGTTTAGGTACTGCACAGAAGACGCCTGGTTCCAAGTGAAAGAAGCAGATCTGGGTCTGGCGGCCGACGTCGGCTCGTTGCAGAGACTGCCCAAGGTAATAATTTAGAATCCATCAACATTTTTTTTTTATATGGAAACTGACACGGTTGTCTACATCATTTTGTACTGTGTGGGGCCGGTACTTTAAAAGAATATCCCCGCTGCATCTCTGCCCGTGTATGTCGTAAAAGGCGACTAAGGGATATGACTGCCTTCTTATATTACTAGGTGGTGGGGTTTAACCCGCCCGGGTTGGTACCACCGCACTGAATGAAAGACCGGTCGAAACGGCTATGTAAATAGTTTGTGTTTTCCGTCCAGTTCAGTGTAGCCGGTACGACTGAAGGGGTTCACTGATGTGGCACCAAGTTCACCCGGTGTTATGGGCTGACATCACGGATGTTGTAGGTGATGTAGCCAACCGTGTCAGTTTCCATAAAAAACAAAAAATTTAAGACAAAATCCCCTATGATTCAGCCACCCATATCGGATCACAAAAAAATTTTACCGGATATCGCCGTCCCGCTCGGCGGACGGTCTTCCTACAATACAGCCATCGGACGGACCGACGGACGGACAGATAGACAGACAGACGTCATAGGCTTAGTAATAGGCTTCCGTACCCCCAGATTACATTTTTTATATAAAAAAAATGCTCTCTTTCTTAGTAAGTAAAATAAGGTTTCTTACCCAGTTCTTCCTTATAGACTGCATTGCTGAACGGGCCATCACAAAAAAATTATAACGAACCATACTGGATATGCATGTCTTTTTTTGTATGTAATCCGGTATGGATGGCTGAGTCGGAGGGGCCAAAGCGCATGCTCCGACCAGCCAATTTCACCTCCAAGAAGGTAGGTGACATACCGGAGACTTCCCTGGATTACTGGCTATACTGGACTAGAGGAGAACACAGCCGAGGTTGCTATGCGGCCATCTTACATCCAGTACGGTGTTACCAACCCAGTCGGCTACAATTTGAGCCTACCACCTAGTAAGGGGCAAGGGAAGGGACCTACAGTTTTACACCGGTTCCGAACGTGAAGCAGCAGGTATAGGTATACACGTAATTTTTTTCGTCAGAAAAAACTCACTGGTACACGCCGACCGGATTCGAACCTCGGACCTCACGCATGAGAAGCCGATGCCCACCGATGGCCACCCACCGTCTTAATGAAATATTGTTAATGTTGTGTGTTCTTTATGGCGAAAAATACGACAGAGGACCATAAATTACGTTTTTTTTTCGAAGAAATTGTTGAATAAATCAAGACATCTATACAGAAAGTATTCTAGAGAAATACAAGAAAAAGATGAGAACGATTATTTATCCTGCTTGTTTTTTTAGTTTTTGTATAGGTTGACCCTGGAAAAAGCTTGAAAAAACACCATGTTAGCAATTGTTTACGGCAAGGTGGGGTTTGAAGGGGGTTTGTTAAGTAAATAAGCCACATTTTGAGTACAATTTTTTTTTTATAAAGTTCTCTTTATTCTTGGCTTTCGTGAACAATTTTTATATTTTTTCTGTGTGGCCTGGTTTCTCTGAAATAAATTTTTGAAAATTTAGTTTTCTCCTAAAATTTGCGTATCGCAGCCTTAAGCCCAAAAAAATTATAATATTGATTGCAGATAATCGGCAACATGTCTATAGTGCGAGAGCTCTGCTTCACCGCTCGCAAGTTCCACGCGGCCGAAGCGAGCAATCTCGGCCTCCTGAGCAAAGTCTTCGCCGACAAGGAGAGGTTCGTATCCTGCTTTCAGTTTTAAGTTTCTAATGCAGCGGTTCTCAATCTATGGTACGCGTACCACCACCAGTGGAATGCTTCGAGGTGGTACGGGAAAAAATAAAACATCATGCTCTGCAAAATTTAATAAGCAGCAATAAAAAATAATTGAATTTGAATTCTGATGTTCTTAGCGATATAAAAACCCACTGTCAAATGCTCATAGTGAGTTCCGAGTAATATTTTAAACAAGATTTTTCAGAATATTTTATGTTTATGTTAGTATTAAGCATGTACTCGCTTTATACATATATATTTAAGATAGGTATAATAGAAGCAAGCAAGTGCAAGTTGACTAATCGCAAAAATTATGCGACATCTTTCATCAAGGTGCAATAGATCGAAAATTTGGAGATAATACGTAACGGCCCGGTGGTGTAGTTGGTTATCGCGTTGGCGGCTCAAGCCAGAGACCCAGGTTCAAATCCTGGTCGGGATGTATTTTTTCCAATGATTTTCGATTTGCATTTTTCTAATTTAAAAAAAAAGAATTTTCAGAACTAAATTCTTAGATCTGTTTCCGAGATCACTTACATTCGAGGAAAGATAATCATTAATTGAACTTTGGTTGGTGTGATGCTAACCTTCAAAGAGAATTTAAGAATGTAGATATAGAAGATAAGTATTATTATTAGCTTCTTGTAGGTAAAGGTGGTATGCCGCACAAACATATTGGTTTTAGTTAAAAAAAAGTTTGAGAACCCCTGATCTGAAGCATATTATTTTTTTTTTATAAATATAAAGCGCGACATGTGGCGCCGAGCCACCCATAAGGTGTCTAACGACTTCCATGGACATTCGGTCGTACGCGGGGGTTGCGAATGCCATGCCGGCCTGACAATTGAAATTTAGCCTGAAATTTTGAGCGTGTTGCAGTATAGTGCTGAGGTATCGACTTGCTTATGTTTTTATTGCTGAAAAAGTCCACATCAAAAGTTTTGCTGAAGGTAACCACAAACCATAGTTTTTTGTTGATTTTTCAAAAACCGCTTGAATCAATTTTGATAAAATTTATATGGGACGACCTCTGAAGTATGGCCTACCAAACAAAAAAAGAATTTTCAAAATCGGCCTACAATTGACGGAGTAATCGCGTAAGAAACATACAGTCGAATTGAGAACCTCCTTTTGAAGTCGGTTGAAAAAGCGGACACTTTCATAGTCCGCGGAGGTCTAAAACTTTTCCGCGGACAAGACTTCAAAAAAGAGGACGGTCCGCAGTAAAAGCGGACACCTGGCAACCCTGCCTACAACATCCGTGATGTCAGCCCATAACACCGGTGAACTCGTTGCCCCGGATCCCGGGATCATCAATCCCGGAATCCCGGGGGATGTCCATATACACATCATCATTCATGTTCATTGACCCCAAATGGCACTACCTACGGCGGTCACTGGTAATGACACTTCAACAAATTGTTAAAATGTTTCAGCGCACTGAAGGAGGCGTTAGATGTGGCGGCGAGCATCGCGGCCAAGAGCCCCGTCGCGATCCAGGCCACGAAGCAGAGCCTCGTCTATTCACTCAGCCGGCCCAATCAGAAGGGCTTGGAGCATATCGTGAGTCTCTCACTAAACCGCTTATTCCATGGCGAATGCTCATAGGAGCGAGCTGTTTAACGCGATCCCGCCATCCCCTTTCAACCTCCGCACAACGTGCACTGGCGCACTTTTTTTTCAGTACTGTGTGGGGTCGGTACTTAATAAGAATAGTCCCACTGCATCTCTCCCCGTGCATGTAAAAGGCGACTAAGGGATAAGCGGCCTGCAGACACCCCGGTCGACTTGTGGCTTTCATGGAAGACATAGGCTGTCTGGGGTAGCTGGAGACTGCGGGGTTTTGCACGAAGGTCCCCAACCAGGCGGGATTAGTTTGCAGGCCTAGAGCCAACCCCAAACCAAAACAATAACAACAACAACAACAACGCGCACTGGGCAGGGATTGCATCTCTATACACTGGACTTACCACAGATGCGTACCAATCGGTTCTGCAGATCTTTCCTCCACAGAACCAGTAAACTCTGCAACGCTCTCCCTGCACACATATTTCCCCCCAATATAATTTCGGGTCCTTCAAGAGAGGCGTGAATAGGCACCTGCCAGGCCGGCATGGCATTCGCAACCCCCGCGTACGACCGAATGTCCGTGGGCCTTATGGGTGGTTTGGCGCCACATGTCGCGCTTACTATAAAAAAAAACCGAGCAGCAGACTATATCCTCGTCCAAGTCACTCGTGTTTCTGCTTTCGTCGCTCGTGTGTGAATGACTCGTCGATAGGTACCGTGAAGTGCAGTGCAGCGACGCGACGCGCAGCGCAGTTATAGTGCGATAACAGTGGGTGGCTCAATTATTAGAGCCACAGTGCAAAATTAACATTTTTGGTTTTTATAAAAGAATTAAACCAGTTTGTGATATATATATTTAATTTTTTTATTCAAAATTACAACGTGCCAACATAATAAAATAGAAACAAACATATCAATGTTATGAAATGCTTCATATTAGTTAAATGTCATGGTTAGTTAAAATGCTTCACGCTCAAAATTTCGAAAATTTCAACGGGCTACCTATTACGGTTCAAGAGATACAGCCCTCGGTCAGACAGACAGACAGACGACGGACAGACAGAAGGCGTAGGCTTAGTAATAGGGTCCCGTACCGGATACGGAACCCTACAAAAGCGAACAGCCACACTGTATTGTATAGTTCTCCAGCATGCGTTACGTGTCGGCTCGCATCAAGCCCTCGTCAGCTAGTCTGCGGTGACTAGTAGTAAAGGCTAACAAGCTTAAAGCATGTGGAAGAAAAATATATTTAATTGTATTAATATATTTCAGAAACTGATCAACCAGGCGATGCTGCAAAGTGAGGATTTCGTCAAAGCGTGCGTGGCGCAAGCTACAAAGGACGACGCGCCCGAATTCGACAAGTTATAAGGCTGATACACACACCGTCTACACCTGACACTCTACACTCACATCCACATATATAAGCTCTTTCAAAATTAGTTCATAGTACGCTAAGGGGGGGGTTCTGTATCGGAAATAGATCACTTTGAAGGACCAAGAATTTTTTTTTTTACAAAAAAAAATGTATTTCATTAAAATGTAAAAAAAATTTTTTTCTTAATCGTTTCTGTTTCATGCCAGGAACAAAAAAGTCTTCCAACACATAGATCTCTTTCTTTCAGAAATGGTGAAAAACCACAATTTTAGTGTTATTAGTGTGGAATAGAAAGAATTTGATTTTTTTTACCAACTTACACGTGTTACGTCATAATGGTCTTGAAGACTTTTTTTACTGTTATGAAACTGAATCGATTAGGCTATAAAAATAAACCACCTATTTTTTTTTATCCATAAAAAAATATTTTACATAAAAAAAGCTCAAGGTCCAAAAAAAATTATATAGGTTTTACTCCCTATATGATACAGAACCCCCCCTTAGCGTACTATGAACTAATTTTGAAAGACCTTATATATTTTTTTTATTGTAAGCTCAACATATGCCGCCGAGCCAACCATAAGGTGCCTAACGACGCCCATGGACGTTCGGCCGTATGCTGTGGTTGTGAATGTCATGCACATATAGACGTGCATACAAACTTGTATATAAGGGTCCGGGTTGAATATAAATTATGTAATATTGATTAATATTCTTTTATTATCAAATAATAATAATATAATTAAATATTGCTTGTATGGTGTTAATGTGTGAAAATGTAATGTATCTCTTTCTGTTTTAAAGTTTAAAAGAAATATTAAAAAAAATATATTGATTAGCTTTTAAGGAAAATTATTACTGTAACACTGATCAGTGACTGCACTTATTGTAATTCTAAGCTGTAGACTTTCTAAATAAATAAATTAAAAAAAACACATGTTTTTCAATTTATTAACCATTTCATAATATGCTCCAAAAAGTAGATAGATTCTATAATCGCAACTAGATAGGTTTAATTTATTTTATGGAAACTGACATGTTTTATTTTATGTCTACATCACCTACAACATCCGTGATGTCGGCCCATAACACCGGGTGAACTAGGCGCCATGTCAGTGCTTCCATTCGGTCGTGCCGGCTACACTGAACTGAACGGAAAACACAAACTATTTACATAGCCGTTTCGACCGAGACATTTCATTCAATGCGGTGGTACCAATCCGGGCGGGTTGAACCTTACCACCTACTACCTAGTAAGATTAGGAGGGAAGGGACCTACAGCTTTACGTGGAATCCGAACCACGGTCAGCCTCCAACAGAACGGTTGAGCGAGCGGTCACCCACCCATCCAAGTACTGACCGGGCCAGCGTTGCTGAACAATCAATAGAGATAGTCGACTGTCTGCACCACTGAGCTATAAGGGTAGGGACCTACAGTTTTAAGCGGCGGATGGCCGAGTGGTTTAGGCATCGCCTTCTCGTGCGAGAGGTCAGAGGTTCGAATCCGGTCGGTCGGCGTGTACCAATGAGTTTTTTCTGACGAAAAAATTTACGTGCATACCTACACCTGCTGCTTCACCGTTCGGAACCGGTGTAAAACTGTAGGTCCCTTCCCTTGCCCCTTACTAGGTGGTAGGCTCAAATTGTAGCCGACTGGATTGGTACCACCGTACTGGATGTAAGATGGCCGCATAGCAACCTCGGTTGTGTTCTCCTCTAGTCCAGTATAGCCAGCAATCCAGGGAAGTCTCCGGTATGCCGGTATGGCACCTACCTTCTCGGAGGTGAAATTGGCTGGTCGGAGCATGCGCTTTGGCCCCTCCGACTCAGCCATCCATACCGGATTAGATAAAAAAAAAAAAAAAAATTACACCCACGAAGAAGAACCGGTGAGAAACTTCGCGAGGTATTTTTAGGGTTCCGTATCCCTATTACTAAGCCTACGCCGTCCGTCCGTCTGTCCGAGGGCTGTATCTCTTGAACCGTAATAGGTAGCCCGTTAAAATTTTCACAGAATATGCGTTATTATGGCCGATATAACAACAAATAAAAATAAGAAAAAGTAAAAAATTCACAGGGTCCCCATACAAGAAACTAAAAAGTGTATGCGCGCCATCTACCGAAAACAGTATGAAGCAGCGCTGATCATGACATGGTGATACGGAACCCTCGGTGGAGCGAGTTCGACTCGCACTTGGCCGTTTTTTTTTTAATATATATTATTACAAGTATTTTAGTGACTAGTCACCTAAATAACAGTCTATCGAAAACACAGCTTGAGAGCAAGATTAACAATTTTACTGAGAGTTCTGACTACAAAGACTTTCAAGTTGTACACCATAATATTTAAAGGCACATTATATATATGAAAGTTGTATGGAGTTGTATGTATGTATGTATAGGTCATCTATCCATTGATAAGAATGAGTGACCTGCCCAAAGTAGGTCACCTGAATAGATCAATATACCTGTACATACATACAGGATAAGAGGTTTGTAATTAGGGTTTTCGCAAAACTATACAAAGGTGTGTGTGTGTGTGTTGCGAAACGTCATGTCAGGGCATAGATTAAGTACTACAGTACATGGTAGATGGTTAGTATGCCTGAAAAATTTGTTGGTGTGTGTAACTTTTTCATTGTAGAAAAGGTGACTTTTTTTAACCTAACCTACCTAATGTAAATTTTTGTAATAATTTATGGGGGGGGGGGGGGGGGGGGGTGTATATAAACTATCAGGGCATGGTGATTTAAATCTAATTTCAAGTATAAATCTGGGACACGGAAAAATATGCGAAATAAATAATATCTGTTTACTTATTCTGATTTAGTAAAAACAATTTTAAATTAAACTAATGAAAATTTCATTTTGTGTTCAAAATAAAACCACGAAATATTACCCCTAAAATTACCCCAAAAATAAAATTTTTAATTAATTTTATTACCTATTTGTAATTTAATTTAATTATTTATACTTATTTGCTAATGTTTCATTCAAGCTATACCTAGTTAATACCTAGGTACCATATTACAAAATCACTTATAATAAGTCTGATAATAAGTATAATAAACCAACCAATTCTAATTATAGAAATTATTACTTCTAAATTCCATACAAATCTAGGTACAAATCGAACTACAAAACTATATCTTTGAAACATTCCTAAAAGTTCCTTATTCAAATCTGAAAGGGCTATTATCCTATCACCTAGTTACCTAGTACCTAAATGTTAACATACAGCCTGTGACCTAGCTAAATATAGAACGCCTAAAAATAGAAGTGCATCGATAGAGCTAGCGAGCATGGTATGAATGGTGCAGAATGTACCAATTTCAGGTGACCTATATACTGTTTTTCAATGAAGATGCCTCGTAGTGGGGATGCAACGGGCCGCCGGGCTAGGCGGGGCGAATGACGTCGGTGCAAGCCTCCGTTCATTCAGTACGGCGAGAGCCTGCGTTCCGGGGGCTGGGCTGACCCAGTTTTTGTCCGCAAGTACATTGCAAGTACGTTACAGGCTTCGAAATTTTCGCGCGCATCGGTGACGCGGGCGGTGCTGCCATAATGTAGTGGTAAAGTTTCCCGTTGTGTGGTAAAGTTTTTATGTGGTTACGGTTCAGTGTTCAGTGGAAATACGCAGTTATATAATTACCACGTCTTTAGTGAGTGAATTAAATATTTTTAAACTTATAACTAAATGTATTGTTAGCAAAAAATTTAATTTTTAGGTGTTTGAAATATTCAATATATTGAAATTTTTCTCGCAAACAGCAACATATGAAATATATAAGAAAATTTGAGTAATTTAAATGTTTGTGGATGCTTTAAACTATACAATAACATAAGTTCTATTATTCTTTATATTATTGTTCTTACAATTTGACGATACAATTGTAAATATAATTCCCTCAAAAAACGAAATCTTACAGACTTCTGGCAATAATTGCACTGTCACCGGACCGAAACTCGCATCGAGCGCTTTCATTGGTTGACCTCTCGCGAATATTAACCTCGGCCAATCCCCAGACGTCATTCACTAAACCTGGAGTGCTGCCATTACGTAGGACAATTCCTCCTTTACTGGTAAGATATTTAGAAGTTAGCATATTAAAATCCTCTTTCATTTCAGTTTTCACGCAACGTAGGAGTAAAAGTAAAGAAGTGTGATATAATATATACTATCAAATCATTAACATTTCGAAAAAAGCTACGCTTATTTTAATACAAGTGATCAGTGTAACAATAGTGGAATAGTTGTAACAGTATAGTGGCAATACAAAGCAGGGCGTGCGCTGCGCCCCCTAGTGCGTGTCAACGGGCGGTTTCATTGAATAGACGCTGGGCCCTGGACCGCAGGCGCGCGGGGGAGGGGGCGGGTGGCAGTGCGGGCGGCGGCTCAACAAAGGCCGCTCGGCGCTCCCGACGTCCGTCGCGTTCACTCGATGTATTTATGTCGTAACAATGGTGAAGGCAGTGAAGTGGCGGTCGGAGATTAGAGTATTCGACGTGGCGAACCATGACCGAGGCATATGAAGAGTGAGTGAAGCTGTGTTACACCGCACGCCCGACATCCATCTTACATACCCGTCTCCTTCCGCGCCGCCTACTCCCTTCTGCCTCTCACCTGCTCGTTCCTAGGGCTCCGCGCGAGCCGCGGGCGCTCGCCGGCGACGTAGCGCGGAGCGCTCGCGGCCGAGGTCGCGCGATCAGAATCAATGAATGTAGGTTCATTCACAAGAGTCCCCGGACGAATGTCATGTCATTCACTAGGCGAGGTTAGCGAGGTCGAGCGCTGTTCGAAATTCGAAATTTTGAACAGTTCCATGTGATGCGTTCTTGTTTTACGAATAGAACGAATGACTAAGTCATTCATTTGTTTTATGAGCAAACAATTTTAAAAGATTTCACATTTTGTATAGTTTTTTTTCTTAACTTTAAAAACCCAAGGTGTTTTATGCAAAGTAGTTTAGTGGCCTAAAAGCGAATAGTCTGTTCAAAGACCAGTCAATATCTAATACATCAGCTGATGATGTTTTCTCGATGTCTTAATCCGTGCCCGTAAGAAAACTTCGTTGAGAACCTGAATAATCGAAATAGAGTTTTCAAGATATCACAGTAATTTTTCGCTTTTTTTTTTATGGAAACTGACACGGTTGGCTTTATCACCTACAACATCCGTGATGTCAGCTCATAACACCGGGTGAACTCGGTGCCATGCCAGTGTTTTCCTTCATTTCCAGGGAAGTCTCCGGTATGGCACCTACCTTCTCGGAGGTGATATTGGCTGGTCGGAGCATGCGCTTTGGCCCCTCCTACTCTGCCACCCATACCGGATTACATAAAAAAAAATACATTTCATGTCGGCTACACTGAACTGGAGACGGAAAACATGAACTATTACATCTTGGACGTTTCGACATAAAAAAAAATACATTTCATGTCGGCTACACTGAACTGGAGACGGAAAACATGAACTATTACATTTTGGCCGTTTCGACCGACGTTTCATTCACTGCGGTGGTACCAGCCCGAACGTGATAAATCCGGTAAGAAGGGAAGGGAGGGATAAATAGGCGACTGTATGTATGTACGTAAAAATTAACACTGAAATGTCGAGATCGTAGTAGTAGGTAGGTATCAGTTAATGAATGCCCACATCCCAACTGTTTAAGTGGTGTGTCACGCAACGCCCCAAGGACAATTCTATTGAATGAAACTCATTCACGGTTTCCTACAGTCCAGTGGATGCATCTTGACATGTCTGACTTACTGCCAAGTTCATACAGTAGATCTGCCTTTTTATTAGATTTCCGTATCCCGTACGTAAGCCTATTACTAAGCCTACGCCGTCTGTCCGTCCGTCTTTCCGAGGGCTGTATCTCTTGAACCGTAATAGGTGGCCCGTGGAAATTTTGACAGAATATGTGTTATTATGGCGGATATAACAACAAACAATAAAAAATAGAAAAATTTACAAATTTAGGGGGATTCCCATACAAGAAACATGTATTTTTTTCAATGTTTTGTTTTTTGTGGTGCGGAAATCTCGGTGCGCGAGTCCGACTCGCACTTGGCCAGTTTTTATAAAATCTACTATTTACATAGCCATTTCGAACGACGCTTCATTCAGTGCGGTGGTATCAACTCGGGGGGGATAAACCCTACCACCTAGTAAGGTAAGAAGGGAAAGGACCTACAATTTTACGTGGAATCCGAACCACGGTCAGCCTCCAACGGTTGATCGGTCACCCATCTAAGTACTGAGCGCGCTCAGGCTTGCTTAACAACAGTCGACCGTCCGCAACTCTGAGCTACCGAGGCTGACAGAGAAATACCATAGGAATGCCGACTAAACTGGACTAGTGGTGAACACAGCAGAGGCTGCTATGTGGCCATCTTACGTTCAGTACGGTGGTACCAACACAGTCGAATACAATTTGAGCCTAAAATTAGAAAATTTAGAGTCCAAGGCAAAAATTAGAGTCCTCATTCACCATTCACCAAACTCGCCACTCTCGCGGTACTCCCCCATTGTAGTCGACAGAAGAGTTCTTCGAACGGCACGATTCTCTAAATCGTTCTGGTGTCACACTACAAAGGTGTGGAATGGGTTTCCGAGGAATATCTTTCTCTATTCCTACAATACAACCAAGTGGCGGGTGGCCGAGTGATTTGGGCATCGGCTTCTCATGCGAGAGATCCGAGGTTCGAATCCGGTCGGCGTGTACCAATGAGTTTTTTCTGACGAAAAAATTTATGTGGGTACCTACACCTGCTGCTTCACCGTTCGGAACCAGTGTAAAACTGTAGCTCCATTCCCTTACCCCTTACTAGGTGGTAGGCTCAAATTGTAGCCGACTGGGTTGGTACCACCGTACTGGATGTAAGATGACCGCATAGCAGCTTCGGTTGTGTTCTCCTCTAGTCCAGTATAGCCAGCAATCCAGGGAAGTCTCCGGTATGGAACCTACCTTCTCGGAGGTGATATTTGCTGGTCGGAGCATGTGCTTTGGCCCCTCTGACTCAGCAACTCATACTGGATTACATAAAAAAAAATGCATCTTCAAGTATTAGGTCATTAACCTTCCTCCAGCGACTTTAGTCCGCTTTCAAGCCGTGCTGGCACCTCCCTGGTGAAATCGGTCACGCCTCATGGTCTGACCTCGAACACAGACACCCAGTTGGGGAGCAATAATAAATTTTTTTTAAGATTTAGATGAGATCGTTGTACCAATGTCGTAGCACGATTTTTTGACGGATGAAAATGTATTGCTCTGCATTTCTTTCTCGAACACTATTGCGTGTGTAGGACTTTCTATTTTCGTCCCCAAACAACATCTACACAAGGTAACATGGACCTTGAGAACATTCAAGGATGTCACTCGCGTTACCATAGCTCTAACCATAGACTGAAATTAAACTAGAGGGGTCATGCAACCTCTATAAGGTTTTATTTTATGTTTATGTGTTAGTACTAAGCACGTACTCGCTTTATATATATTGTTAATTAGAAAAATGCAAATCGAAAATCATTGGAAAAAATACATCCCGACCAGGATTCGAACCTGGGTCTCTGGCTTGAGCTGCCAACGCGATAACCAACTACACCATCGGGCCGTTACGTATTATCTCCAAATTTTCGTTCTTATTGCACTTTCATGATGTCGCATAATTTTTGCAAACAGTTAACTTGCACGGTTCCACATTGAACCTTATGCTGTCATTGGCGGCTCAAGCCAGAGACCCAGGTTCGAATCCTGGTCGGGATGTATTTTTTCCAATGATTTTCGATTTGCACTCTATAAGGTTTGTTGACCGGATCTTTCTTATTTATTTATTGGTAGTATTTGTAGTTAGAACTCTCAGTAAAATTGTTAATCTTGCAATGTTATTATCTGGCTAGTCATTAAAATACGTCTTGTAATAATAATATGTATGAAAAAAAAATCCCTTCGAAATTTTTTGCCTGTTCTTCTTCATGGGTGTAATCGAACTGGATTGAACAATTTGTGACAAGTTCGAGTGCAGTCTTAACTGCCATGTGAATAATGAAATTAACAATACAACATTACTGCCAAAGCTCGTAGCTGGTGTAAAACTGCCATCCTTTCCTTTGTCCCTGCAATTTTATTCATAAACCAACATGAGTGGCTGTGCCGAGGGACCCATGGTGCAGTCGACATAGCCAAAAACACATCACGAGACCACTCTCAGTTAGGCGCCATGCCAGCAGATTTGCGGACTGTTGCTAGGCTGTTTAGCCTGTTAATATAACGATTGAAGACACCCAGGTTAAAGGATTCAGGAAACGCACTTGTCGGAAAGCGGTTCCACACCCTAGCTCATCCTAGGATGTAGGATAAGTACGCGGTACGCTTAAATCATAGTCTGTGGGACTCCTGATGGAAAAATGCAAAATTCTGACTAAATTTGGAGAGATGGTTTGGAAAATTGTTTAAAAGGGATTATAGGGCTGGCATAGTCGCAAGGCGGTTAAAGTCCTATTCGTATTAATCTTTACACCTGATTCACTTAATTAATAAGTCTTTGTAGTCAGAACTCTCAGCAAAATTGTTAATCTTGCTCTCAAGCTGTGTTTTAGATAGACTATGGGCGGTGTTATTATGTGGCTAGTCACTAAATTCTTGTAAAAATATGTTTAAAAAATACCCTGCGAAGTTTCTTGTCGGTTCTTCTTCGTGGGTGTAATCGAACCGGATAGAACAAATTGTGACAAGTTCGAGAGCAGTCTAACTGCCATATGAATGATCAATAAACAATACAATACAATTCAAATAAACATTTAAAAAAATCATAGTCACCTAGGTTGATACCACAACAGTAATGCACGAAAGATGGCCAGACAGTAATCTCTTAACTTTTTCATTTTAGGTTTCCGTATACCGTACGGAAGCCTATTACTAAGCCTTCGCCGTCTGTCTGTCTGTCTGTCTGTCCGTCCGTCCGTCCGTCCGTCTGTCCGAGGGCTGTATCTCTTGAACAGTAATAGGTGGCCCGTTGAAATTTTCACAGAATATGTGTTATTATGGCGGATATAACAACATATAATAATAAAAAATAAAAAAAGTAAAAAATTAAGCAGGGTTCCCTTACAAAAACGTGTTTTTTTCAATGTTTTTTTGTTGTTGTGCGGAAACCTCACTGCGCGAGTCCGACTCGCACTTGGCCGGTTTTTTAGAAAGATATTCCAAGCGTGTCCCTTCTATGCGGTTGTTTGGTCTATGGTCGTAACCATTGATAGCCATGCCAAAGTAGGCCAAGCTATCTATTTCATTAATACTCAGCGCTCCATTCATGTTTGTGTACGACGCAGCCAATAAGGTGCCCTGTACATGTCTGTCCTGTCTTTTGGCTGTAGCGTATATACATGTGCAGTTTTGTTGTATGAAACAGCTCTGCGGTGGGGAAGGTTTTGTAGCGTGTGGGGCCGGTACTTTAAAAGAATGCCCCACTGCATCTCTCCCCGTGTATGTCGTAAAAGGCGACTAAGGGATATGACCCCTTCTTATATGACTAGGTGGCAGAGGTGTCTGTCGTGTCGGTTTGCGGCACGAAATCGCGCACGACAGTTTCGGGTACAGCCCGAACACGGTGCGTGCAAGCCGAAATGTTCCGAGCACGATCGTGTTTCCGTGCTAGCTAGGCCATCCCGACGCCCGGTCGACACGATAAGCACGAACCGTGTTGACGGCATGCTGATGTGATTATGCGCACCTACAAGAATTTAGGATTTCTTTATTTATTTCTTACTTATACAATGTCAGCCCAACGCAAAATTTTTCCTATAATTAGGAATAAGATGTCAAAGAAACAAAAGAAACTCTTTTGTTTTCTTGTTTCCTTATCCCTTAGTCGCCTTTTACGACATGCACGGGTAGAGATGCAGTGGGGTTATTCTTTTTAAGTACCGGCCCCACACGGTAATACAATATCATTGCTAAATCATGGCCCAGGCCCACTTGTGGCATAATAACTTCCGTCTCGTGTACAGCGGGCTGGCTCGTGTCGTGCGTGACACGAACACGAAACGGGCCAGCTAGGCTGAGCCGAGTTTAACCGAGCACGCGCGGCGTCGTACACGGGGCGCGCACGCTCGCTTGATTCCTGTGCACCGGGCTGCGTTCGTGTCCAACTCGACACGATACGACAAGTCTGCTAGGTGGTAGGGTTTAACCCGCCCGGGTTGCTACCACTGCACTGAATGAAACGTCGGTCTAAACGGCTATGTAAATGATAACCTTGCCATTAGGTATTAATAATCAACGATTATAAAATGCAATTTGTCTGTAGCTCGGTAGCTCAGTGGTGCGGTCGGTCGACTGGTTGTTAACCCTTCGGCTCCCGCAAACCCCGCGCGGGGTTCATTTATCGTTCAACGGCTGGCTCCCGCAAACCCCGCGCGGGGTTCGGCGCGGCGGCGCGCGGCTCTATTAAATTAATCACTAATTCTACCAATTTTCGACCAAATAACTGATTCCTGGTATCACTTCTTGGTTAAAAGTACTAGAACTATTATCAAACACATGGCAGGGCAACACTTCACCTTCACACAGAAAATAATTTTTTTAAATGTCAAATAAAATAATGTCACTTTTGACAACGGACATTTCAGCTCACACTGAAATATATTGAAGTTGTACCGTATTTCGTGTACCCGTATTCGAGAGTACGTCTCATTATCTTTATTTAGATTAGATTAGATTAGCTTAGGAGAAGGAAGAGAGAGTTGATAAAGCAGCTAAGGAAGGCTAAAGCCTCAGGAGACAGAAATCTATGCCACCAATTAGCCAGAGCGATGAGATCTATCCTAAAACTCATCCAGAAAGTATCTGAGCAAATTACGGTTGCTGGCAATGAATTTCGAAAGGCTCAGAATATAGCAGCTTTCGAGAAGAACCCCTTTTATTTCGCCAAAAAAGCTTTTAAGGAACAGCAGGGTACAATTAGGTTAAGTACGGACGAGATGTTCAACTACTTTAAATCCACATATACCACCCCGGAGGCAGATATAACTTACAGGGATCCACCAGCTCCAAAACCCAAAGAACCTGCTCTAGCATTTGATGCTGATTCACCGACGATGGAAGAGCTGGAATACCACATAAAAAGGAAACCAAATAGTTCCGCCCCGGGACCCGATGGCATACCATACATCATATACAAAAAATGTCCATCAGTGCGGAAACACATGTTGAACATCTACAAAAGAATTTGGACGAACAGAGAAGTGCCAGACTGTCTTGGTAAAGCCGTGTTTGTTCTTCTACCAAAAAAGAAAGAAGTTACTGATCCCAAGGATATTAGACCTATAGCCCTTACGAACACAATTTCGAAAATATTCTTCTCCATTATACAGGCCAGACTACTCAAACACATGTGTACCAACGACTACTTACCGAAGAAGTACCAGAAAGGTTTTCTCCCAAGAGTTGCAGGGTGCCTCGAACATAATTCTTTGCTAACTGAATGTCTTAGAGATGCAAGGAAGAATGAGAGACAATTAACTGCCACGTGGTTAGACTTTGAAAACGCCTGCGGTTCGGTGCGCCATGAGTTACTATTAAAGGCGCTAGAGTGGTATAATGTGCCACCTCTGATCTGTAATATAATAGCCTCCTACTACAAAAAACTTTCCTTTGTAATACAAGTAAAAGGCGAAACGGAGAAGACACCGGAAATTCGTTACGGCATAGGACTTTTCCAGGGTTGCTGCCTCTCTCCTGTCACATTTAACATTGTTATCAACATTCTAATTGATACGCTTGTCGTAAAAGAAAAGAAATGGGGATACAGATTCAAATATGGAGACACATATATGGCGGCCATCCTGGCATTTGCGGATGATATTACGCTGTTAACCCGCAATCCAAAACAAAATCAGGCGCTTCTTAAGGTGGTGGATGACTATTGTGAATGGACCAAAGGGATGAAGATAAAACCAGCGAAGTGCTACTGTTTGAGCTTAACCAGGAAAGGTTCAAAGTTTACCTCGAGCAATCCAGGTCTGACAGTAGCCGGAAAACCAATCGCAACCGTGGCTGATGAAGCTCCTTTTAAATTCTTGGGCAAAAGGATCACTAGCAGAGGAAAGGAGCATCCTACTGATGATATTGTCCAACTTTTCGAAGAGAGCCTCCGCCAAACTGACAATCTTCCCCTCCTGGGTACACAAAAGGCATGGATTTACGATAACTACCTGACATCAAAACTTTCATGGCCATTTCTCGTCTACGACTTCACAAAGCAAAACCTGACTAAATTAGACTCGTATGTGACCAGATTCCTGAAATCATGGTTTGGACTGGCTGACTCGTCAACGCTATACAGATCTCACAATAACTTTGGACTGAACATTAAGAAACCGTCGATATTTTATCAAAAGGCGAGAATAGCCAAACGATGTATACTCAAAGACTCCAATGATAGCGCTATTCAAGCCTTACCCAACACATCACTATCAGATGAACTGGAATCGAGACTCGACTTCTACAAATCATTCCAAGTTGGTACACGCACCAATAGATCTGGATTGGGCATAGAAACAGCAAAGTCTGATAAAGAAATACTGAAAGGTTTTGCTCAGGAGGACATGGAACAAGGCTTCAAACTTCACGCCTTAAACCTAGAAATGCAGAATGATTGGCTAACAGTGGGTGACTTCTGCATCCCTCCTGCATTGAAGTGGAAATCCATAATATACAACTGGTCCCCTGAGCTGCTTAAGTTCTACTTAAATGCATTCCAGCTTACTCTCCCCGACCCGAGTAACCTAGTTAGATGGGGGAAATCTACAAATAGACTATGCCCGTCATGTAAGGAGTTCGTAGGCACGGCCAAACATTTGTTATGCGGATGCAAAATACTACTTGAGCGAGGCCAGTATTCCTACCGTCATGATAAAGTCCTCCAAATCATCAGAGAGGCCATCAACCTGTCAATTGCACGGACCAGGAAAGGGCAAACCAGTAGCGGCTTCCAGAAGGTCAACTTTGTGAAACCTGGAGCCAATAAGCTGCCCAAAGATAGGACTAAACCTTCTTCAATTTTGGGAGCAGCAAAGGATTGGGAATTGTTGATGGACACACATGAGAAGCATTACCAAATGCCTTCGGAAATCTGTACCACAGCATTAAGACCGGATATACTCATATTCTCAAAAGCGACAAAGCATGTAGTACTTGTTGAACTTACAGTTCCATGGGAAAGTAACATACCGAAGGACCACAACATCAAACTTAACAAGTACTGCAACTTAGTAGACCGGATTGTGAGAAACGGATTCAAGACTGATCTCTTCGCTGTGGAAGTCGGAGCAAGAGGACTACCAGCGAAGTCGCTCTACAGTCTCTTCAAGAATCTAGGGCTCCCAAGATCGACGCTAAGCTCATATATGGAGAGAGCTTCGAAAACGTCACTGGAAGCATCCTACAGAATATGGATAGGTAGAGAGAGGGAGGTCGAGAGCGGGACTGGTGGTTTCCCCGCGTCCTAGTCAACGCAGACTAGCTGACGAGGGCTTGAAGCGAGCCGAAACGTGAAGCATGCGCGGGAAATTTAGAGTGGCCACTCGCTAGTCCCGGCCTCGATTAATACCCTCCTCTACTGCCGATGGGCCCGGATATGTTCGGTGAAGCCATCGTAAGCTTAGATCCACACCTCCTATGACTCGTATAAGGAAATTATACAGTTTTGGTCAGAAAAAATCGAAAAAAAATGTCGAGTGTGTTTTGTTTTGCCTGGAGTTCAAAAAATCGGTCTGTGCTTCTAAATAAGTGAATCCTGAAGTGTTTGGTATCACTGAATGCGCAATTTCAGTACGCAGATTACTGATTACAGATTACTGATGGATCGTTCGATTGAGGCGGGATATTCGAATTTGTGCGGGAGCGCGCGCGCCAAAATTTTGCGTTTTTGCGCGCGGCGAAAAGGGCTGAGATTTTGCGGTCATGCGAATATTTATGCTGAGGGCCGAAGGGTTAAGCAACCCTGAGCGCGGTCAGTAGGTACTTGGATGGGTGACCGCTCGACCGTTGGAAGCTGACCGTGGTTCGGATTCCACGTTAAACTGTAGGTTCCTTCCCTTCTTACCTTACTAGGTGGTAGGGTTTATCCCGCCCGGGTTGGGACCACCGCACTGAGCGAAACGTCGGTCGAAACGGCTATGTAAATAGTTTGTGTTTTCCGACCAGTTCAGTGTAGCCGACACGATCAAAGGGGGAAGCAATGACATGGCACCTAGTTCACCCGGTGTTATGGGCTGACATCACGGACGTTGTAGGTGATGTAGCCAACCGTGTCAGATTCCATAAAAAAAAGAAATGTTTCTTTCGTAGTTTTTAGGGTTCCGTATCCGTCGTACGGGACCCTATTACTAAGCCTACGCCGTCTGTCTGTCTGTCAGTCCGAGGGATATATCTCTTGAACCGTAATAGGTAGCCCGTTGAAATTTTCACAGAATATATGTTATTATTGCCGATATAACAACAAATTTTTTATTAATATTTTTTTTTTTAACTTTTCTATTTCATTCCCCTATCCCTTTGTTGGGATATCCAAATGTTTTGTGTCGATTTTGTATTATTGTCTCGAACGGTTTGTGACCACTGTCACAATTCCATTAAATGATGTTAAGGTTGTCCTGCGGCAGCCTCCTTTTCAGTCTCCGGGGTATCTCCATGTCTCTCATCAAATTCTTGGCTAGCTCGTTGGGATGTTGCTCGATCCTTTTCTGATAGGATTTTGTTAATGTTTTTATTTCAGCTTCCACTGTCGGTATGTCAAGGTCGTGATGGAGCGTGTCATTTGTAACAAACCATGGGGCATCCATGATCATGCGCAGCATTTTTGATTGAAACCTCTGTATGATGGCGATATTGGTCTTAGCTGAGGTGCCCCATAGCTGAATGCCATAGGTCCATGCTGGCTTCAAGATGCTTTTATAGATAAGCAGTTTTGATTGTCTTGACAGTTGGGAGCTGTGTCCTAGCAGCCAGAACATGTTCCTGAGCTGTTGGCTTAGTTGTTTGCGCTTTGTGAAAATATGTTTTTGCCAAGTGAGCTTACTATCTAAGTATAGTCCCAGGTATCTCACATCCTTTTCTTGTGGTATCTGGACACCGTTTAGTCGGACTGGCGGGCACGTCCCTCTCCGTAGGGTGAAGGTTACATGGACGGACTTTGTTTCATTGGCTTTTATCCTCCATTTCTTGAGCCAGGTGGAGACCTCGTCTAGGCTATTCTGTAGTATTTGAGAGGCATGTTCGGGGACAGAGAGCGATGCATGATGTGATGTGTCGTCGGCGAAATTTCCAGTGAGTGCTTTTCCTGTGGTTGGAAGGTCTGCTGTGAAGATTAGGTAAAGAATAGGACCGAGAACTGAGCCTTGTGGGACACTGGCCCTGATCCTCTGTAGACTAGTGACAGCATCTCCGGTTTTCACTCGAAAGTGTCTGTCACTCAGGTATGACTTGAGGATTTGAAAGCAGTTGTCATTGAGCATAGTTTTAACTTTATAAAGTAATCCGTCATGCCAAACTCGATCAAAGGCTTGCGATATGTCAAGGAACACCGCCGAGCAGTACTCCTTGTCTTCGAAAGATTGATTTATTCTCTCCACCAATCTGTGCACCTGGTCAATCGTTCCGTGTTTGGCTCTAAATCCAAACTGGTGGTTTGGGATTATGTCTTTAGAACAACAAATAATAAAAAAAAAAAACAACAACAAATAATAAAAATAAGAAAAAGTAAAAAATTCACAGGGGTTCCCATAGAAATATACCATAGCCATCTACCGAAAAGAGTATGAAGCATTTGCACTTATCATAAATTTTAACTAATAGCATTTCATAAACACGTCATAGATGATGTGAGTGGGGCTGACCATGACATGGCGATACGGAACCCTCGGTGTGCGAGTTCGACTCGCACTTGGCCGGTTTTCTTGATGAATTCCTTATTCCCAAACACCCTACCTATCTTATTACATCCATACCTTTACCCGCACTTCGTGTAAGGCTCAATCCACACTGGGATGGCAGCGGCGCGGTGCGCACTTTTGGTGTGAAATAATTTTAAACTTTATCTGCATACTTAAAAAGACCAATATCGCTTGAAAAGTTCGAAAAGGTCGAGAGGCCGCGCGGCGCCTCGCGCAGCCGCCAGCGGCCGCGCCCGTGGCGCCGAGCGCCCGCGCGCTCCCCGCTCTCCCCGCTCTACTCACCTACTCGACTCTAGCATAGGCACGCGGGCGGCCACGCGCGGCTACACGAGCCTGCCGCGCCGGCCGCTGCCGGTCGCTGCCGTCCCAGTGTGAATTGAGCCTAATGGTAATTGAGTTCGCAGCACACTAACTAACTAGTACGTGATGTATTGTCCGCAGAGACTGGTTGGTGCGTGTGCGCGCGCAGGTGATGTGCCGCGACGAGGGCACCGGCGTATGGGTGGCGCTCGGCGGCGGCGGGCTCGCCAACGTGATGGTGGGCAAGCGCGCCCGCCGTGCGTCGCTCCACTACAGTAACACTAACTAACTAGTACGTGATGTGTTGTCCGCAGAGACTGGTTGGTGCGTGTGCGCGCGCAGGTGATGTGCCGCGACGAGGGCACCGGCGGGTGGGTGGCGCTCGGCGGCGGCGGGCTCGCCAACGTGATGGTGGGCAAGCGCTCCCGCCGCGCGTCTCTCCACTACAGTAACAACGGACGCGGCAGCGGTCGGTGGTCTAACATAACTGCTCTCCTCGTTCATTGCAATATTCTATTTTATTATAGAATCTGACATCGATAGGTTACGCTACATTAACTAATTGTTAACCTAAACATAACCCAACTGTAGCATATGTGGGATAGAAGAGGACCTACTCCATATACTGTTGGAATGTGCCCGGAACCAAGAACTGAGGCAGAAGCTATTGAGAGACCTAAGAACTGACAGACTCAACCTGTTTTTTAAAGTACATGAAGCCTTGGGGCGAGCTCAGGGGGAGGAGTTTGAATTCATACTAAGTTTTTTTGTAAAGTCACAGGCGTTGAATCGTGCTGAAGTACAATAAAAAATCAATATAGTTACTATGGGGCTGGCAAAGCCAGGAATGACTAAAGCCCTAAACAAAATAAATATTAAAAAAAAAAAAAAAAACTAATTCAATTAAATTCCTTTATTCTGTTTGGTCAATTTGGGTCAATGGGAAAACAATTCTTAGGCATTCGAAGTTAAACCATGCTTTCGGGATTCGATGGTGGTTCGGATTCCACGTTAAACTGTAGGTCTCTCCTAGGTGGTAGGGTTTAACCCGCCCCTTTGTTTATAGAAACTGACACGGTTGGCTACATCATCTAAAACATCCTTGATGTCAGCCCATAACAGCTTGGTGAACTAGGTGCCGGCTACACTGAATTGGACGGAAAACACGAACTATTTACATAGCCGTTTCGACCGACGTTTCATTCAGTGCGGTGGCACCAACCCAGCCGGGATAAACCCTACCACCGAGTAAGGTAGGAAGGGAAGGTACCTACAGTTTTACGTGGAATCCGAACCACGGTCAGCCTCCAACGGTCGAGAGGTCACCCATACAAGTACTGACAAGGGTTGCTAAACAACAGTCGACCGACCGCACCGCTGAGCTACCGAGAAACAATGGGTCTGAGCCGTAAAACTAGTCGTCTGTTGTAGTGACGTTTATTGCGGCAAGGGCCAAGAAATTATTTTACTATAGTGCATTTACCGTGTGGGCCCGGTACTTAAAGAGAATAGCCGCACTGCATCTCACTCCATGCATGTCGTAAAAGGTGATTAAGGGATAAGGACAAGATGCCGTGCTAAAGGGCGACAGGCTAGCCACCTGTCACCTTGGCACGGTACTTCCACCGAGTCATGCAGCAGGTGGGTCTTCGTGCCTTACTGGCTGCTCGATCGATTGAGTCTTGTTCAAATACTTTGCGAAACGTGGTGATCGGTGTTGTGCTGTAATTTGCCAAAGTACTTGCGGCACAACACCGATTACTCTGCTTACCCCGATTGTCGAGATTCAGCGTGTGTGATATGTATATGTATGTATGCATTTGTCGCAGTGTTGTCTCTTGTCTTCCGGTTGGTGTTGTCGATGCAATTGTCATAGTGTTGTCTCTCTCTCGGGCAGGCGGCGAGAGTAGCGCCGAGGAGGGAGGCTCGCGACCCACGCACGCACACGCACCCCGCTACGAGTACTACATATACGGCAAACGGATCAGCGACCAGTCGGTCAGTATCACAACACGCAGATTATTTATTATTTATTTATTTTTTAATGAACAAGCAGCTCTAGCTGATGTGTTCATATCAGTTTTTTTTTAGATAATGAATGATTGTAATGTTTTTTTTTTGTTTTTTTTTTTTAGTTTTCGTTCTTGGGCACTGTTGCTATTTTTGCTTGTTGGTATACTTTTTATGTATTTATATCTAATAGATTTTTTAAGGTGTGACGTGATCATAAGCGTTCCAACACCCCCCCCCCCCCTAACCTAACCTAACCCCCCCCCCCCCCCCCCCCCTTCTCGACATCACGTAATTGTTGTATGATCCCTAAATAATAGATGGGGCCACAGGTAGTTAGCATTGCAAACGGACGAAAGATAGACAGATATGGTTTTTTGACCAAGTATGGTATAAACGGATCTGCGGAACCCTCCGTCAGGCCTCACGCACTCTATGTACTTGCGCACGCTAACTACCTACCGCCTGATGCACCGCCGCCGGCGATCTAATTCAGTGGAAATTCGTCAGCCGCGCGAAGCATACCTACACGCTCGCCCACGCTACTGCGCGCAGCTGCAAAGCAATAATGCACTTTACACTCGATCGTTTAGGTACATTTTCGCACACAGCGATTGGCGACATAAAACAGTAGGCTATTAAAGCCGAAAGTATGAAACTTTTTCTATGGAGTGATTTATCTGTTACGAAGTAACTAATAAGTAATATGTGCCTCCGTGCGCGAGTAAAACTCACACTTGACCGATTTGTATTGAACATTGCAGGTTGTACTATCGTGCACGATAAAAAAGGACTTCCAGTACAACAAGGTGATGCCGACGTTCCACCACTGGGTGACGGACGAGAAGAGGTTCGGGCTCACGTTCCAGACGGCGGCGGACGCGAGGGCCTTCGACAAGGGCGTGCGCACGGCCATCGAGGAGCTCCTAGACGGTAACTCGGCTTATATTCATATCACTATATGAGGCATTGTACCGTGTGGGGTCGGTACTTAATGTACCGTGTGGGGTCGGTACTTAAAAAGAATAACCCCACTGCATCTCTCCCCATCGCATGTCATAAAAGTCGACTAAGGGATAAGGAAATTCGTCAGACTCGGTAGCTCAGTGGTGCGGTCGACTGTTGTTAAGCAAAGCTGAGCGCGGTCAGTATTTGGATGGGTGACCGCTCGACCGTTGGAGGCTGACCGTGGTTTGAATTCCACGTAAAAGTGTAGGTCCCTTCCCTTCTTACCTTACTAGGTGGTAGGGTTCAACTCGCCCGGGTTGGTACCACCGCACTGAATGAAAGGTCGGTCGAAACGGCTATGTAAATAGTTTGTGTTTTCCGTCCAGTTCAGTGTAGCCGGCACGACCGAAGGGAAGCACTGACGTGGTACCTATGTAGTTTATCCGGTGTTATGGGCTGACATCACGGATGTTGTAGGTGAAGTAGCCAATCGTGTCAGTTTCCATAAAAAAAAAAAAATATCACTATAATGCCCTCTGGAGTTTAACACTACATTGTAAACCCGTTCCCTTACCTCACAGCACGACCGAAGGGAATCGCTGTGTATGGAAACGGCTATGTAAATGGTTTGTGTTTTCCGTCCAGTTCAGTGTAGCCAATATTAAATGAAGGGAAGCACTGACATGGCACCTAGTTCACCCGGTATTATTGGCTGACATCACGTATGCATGTAGTAGGTGATGTAGACGATGTTGTGAAGAGGTGGGAAAGTGGTAGGCTTACTATCTAAACGTTTATCCGAATGGATACCACCAGACTGGAGGGAGGAACGGATGTTAAAAATACAGTCCGGATGTGTATTTGGGTTCCACTTAAAATCAGCAAACCTGTCACCGGACCCTCGGGCTCGGTGATGTGGGAAAAAGTATATATATGTATATATTCTTTATTGAACACCAATTTATAAAATTAGGTACAACAGGTGAGCTTAATGCCGCGAGGCATTCTATTCTAACTAACCTTTGGGATGTGGGAGAAGTAGACGCAGGTGAACAAGAATAGTTTGTGGCAATGTGTTAGACTGTAAAGAAATATGTATGATAAATTACATATGAATACTACATAATACTTTAATAAGCATATATATGTATATAATAAACTTACATATTATGTACATTAATCGGTGGTACCGTTGTGCAACACAGTCAACTGAATGACAGGAGAGTAAGAGAAGGGGAGTAAACATATGTATGTAATATAAATTGCATTACTTCAGTAAGGAAAGAGGAAGTTTGCTTAAAGTTAGACACAGACTGTACGTCTATGAATGTTAAATACATTCATAGACGTACAGTCTGTGTCAGGTCAAATTTACCTTGTCTGTTATAATTTTATTGATCTGTTAAGGGAAGGTGGGAGAGGGGTTTAGGGTGAGAAAAATTAAAATAAAATCATTTCATTTCATGGTCGCATGTTTTCCATTCAGTTCAGTGTAGCCGGCGCGACCAAAGTGAAGCACTGCGATTAACACGTAGTTCGTGACAGGAAAAAGGTGCGATCGGCTGACATTACGAGAGTATATCAGACGGTGTAGCCAATCAAACCTCACTAATCTCTACTGTTGTTGAGTTATGTTGTTTGAATAAAACAGACTTGAGTTAGTCAACCATATTATGTTTTTATTATGTAAAACGTACAACAGAACGAACGAAAAAATTGTCGCCGACAGAACCTCAGCTCTTCTAAACTCTACACACCAGATGGCGCAATACAACCGGAAGTAACATAAGTTAAGTTTTTAAACAACGAAATACTTTTATTTCAACACTCCCACGTAAAAATTAACTTATGAATTCTTTATAACACTAAGACAATCTCTTATATATTCAAAACGACCTTTGTACAAAGGCTTTGTCATTATGTCAGCTATTTGTTCCTCCGTACTAACATAGTTGACATCAATAATGCCTTCAGTATATTTTTCTCGTACATAATGGTACTGAATGTCAATATGTTTAGAGCGTTTGTGGAATTCAGGATTATGAATAAGTTTGATAGCACTCTGATTATCTACCAACAAGGGAACTTTATACAAATTAATACCAATATCTTTTAACACTTGCATTACCCAAATTAACTCTTTAGTGGCAGAGCAGGCCGCTATGTACTCTGCTTCGGTAGTCGATAGTGCGATACATTTTTGCTTTTGTGAATTCCACGTAATCACACCACCATTCATCATAACAATGTAGCCAGACACTGACTTTCTTGTATCAACACAATTTCCAAAATCAGCATCTGCATAACCCGTTACTTTCATTTCACAATTTCCATACCAGATGCCGTAATCAGCAGTAGCATTCAAGTATTTTATAATTAGTTTGACAGCACCCCAATGTGTGTTATCATGTTTGTTCAAATATCTACTGACAGTACACACAGCAAAATAGATATCAGGCCTAGTGCCTGTAGCTGCAAACATCAATGAACCTACAGCCTCTCTATATGGCACACGGCAATCGTCGTTTTTTGTTTCGCATAACTTCACGTTAGGATCAAACGGAACGCTACATTTTTTAGAACTATCCATATTGAATCTTTTAACAATTTTTTCAACATATTTTTGCTGGTTAATAAAAATTCCGTCCTTTTTTATATGTAATTCTAAACCGACAAAGTTCTTAGGATTCATTACAGTTACTTCGAAACTTTGTTTTAACTCACAAATAAATCTATCAATTAAGCTTTTATTTTTACTTAATATTAAACCGTCATCTACATACAACAACAAATACATAGGTTCATTATTGCCATTAGATATATACAAACACTTGTCTGCCTTAGAGTTGATGAAGCTTAAACTTTTAAGAAACTGATCAAACTTATTATTCCAACATCTGGGAGATTGCTTAAGGCCATACAATGATTTTAAAAGTTTACATACTTGTCCATGTGTTTCTAATCCAGGAGGAGATTCCATGTACATTTCTTCATCTAAAGTACCATATAAAAATGCTGTTTTTATATCAAACTGCATTAAGTGCATCTGTTCTTTTGCCGCATGAGAGAGCATGAGTCGAACCGTATCAAAACGAATAGTCGGAGAGAATGTTTCTTCATAGTCAATTCCATGTTTTTGCGAGTATCCCTTAGCGCAGAGTCTTGCTTTGAAACGAACTGTGTTATCTTGATTCTCCTTAAGCTTGTACACCCACTTGCAGCCAACAGTCTTCTTTCCTTCGGGCAACTCGGTCAGCTCCCACGTTTTGTTTACCTCATGAGAATTTAACTCGTCTTCCATCGCTTCCACCCAGCGCTCCTTCTCCGCACTTGTCATCGCCTCTTCATATGTTACCGGTTCTATCACTTCCATATAATTTACATGATGAACTAAATTTTGTCTCGATCTGAGATTATACGAGTGTTGATTTTGCTTGTTTCTGTTTTCTTCTTCATTGTCCTCTTGGTTAAGCTTTTCAGTACTCCGATCAATAGCCGATAACTCCTGCATAATATTTTCTTGATAGAACTGCTCAAATTTGTCGTAATCATATGACTGTTCATCATTTTCAATTATTCCATCATTTTCAAGTGATAAAAACGAGTGTGGTTCTTTTCGATTCCCTGCTTCGCCGAGCGACTCTTCCATTTCATTGAAGATGACATCTCTCGACACATGTATTTGTTTAGTCTGACGATCATATAGTCTGTAGTTCTGTGAATTTCTATCATAGCCGACTAGTGTCAGCTTCTTACTCTTTACATCCAGCTTGTTTCGCTTCTCCTTGGGTACATGCATGTAAGCATCACAGCCGAATGTTTTAATATGTGACAAATCTGGTTTCTGTCCCGTCCACAGCTCGTACGGCGTCACGGGCTTATTGCTTCTTCTATTGATCAGATACACTGCTGTATTCACTGCCTCAGCCCACAGGTACAGCGGCATCTTCTTCGCATAGAGCATAGATCTGACGCATTCCATTATAGTACGATTGACACGTTCACTTCTGCCGTTTTGTTGAGGTGTGTATGGAGCGGTGTACTCGAGTTCGATACCTTTTTGTGCTGCATAATCCTTGAACAGTACATTATCAAACTCTTTTCCGTTGTCACTGTGCAGACACTTTACTCTGGTACCGCACTTATTTTCTACAATATTCACAAACTGTTTGAATGTGTCCAATGCCTCATTTTTATGTTTTAAAAAATACACTGCCAAATAACCAGAGTTCGAGTCTTTAAATGTGATGAAGTATCTAGCTCCATTTACTGATGTCACGGGCATCGGTCCACACAAATCACTGTATATTTTGTCACCATTATTTTCATGCCTTGCTTTCGAGTCCTTAAACGGGAACCTATGCTGCTTGCCGAGCATGCATGGCTCACAGAAAAAGTCACTCATATCACTGACTCCGTTTATAAGTTTATTTTTCACCATTTCACGTAATGTTTTTATGTTTACATGTCCCAGCCTTTCATGCCACATTTTTAAAGTGGCCACATTTACTTCACAATCATTTATTATCATTTTAAATAGCAACTTATAAAGATTATTTTCTTGTTTATACGCGATCGCAGAAAGATCATTTTCACAGTCTCTAATTTCTGCGATAGAACCTTTTTTCACGACACTGAATCCTCTCGAAGTGAGGACACCTTCAGACATCAAGTTTCGTTTCAAGTCCGGTACAAAAAGTACATTATTTATTGTCGAATTGTACCACTGTCCTTCAATGAACTTTTTAATTTTTATTTTCCCAACACCTTTCGCTTCTAGTTCGCTACTATCGCCTAACTTCACGATGTTCATTGTCACACGAAATTCAGAAAAATAGTGACGCTGATAGCACATGTGAGCAGATGCTCCACCATCTAGAATCCAGTCTGATTCTTCTATGAAGTTTGCCTCCAACTTATTTGAGGTTATATAAGCCGATTCTTTCTTTGAAGACGAAGGTTCTGACGATGAAAGTCCTGTACTTCTCTCGTTCATGTTTGACCAACAGTTTCTTGCAATGTGTCCTTTCTTATTGCACTTATAGCATCTGATATCGCGATTATTACTCGTAAATACTTTCTTTGTAGCAAGCGCTGTCTCCTCCGTGTTTTCCAGTGACTTATTGCACTGGTAGCACCTTAATTCGCTATTATTACTTGCGAACATTTTCTTCTTCTTTTCGGTAGCGAGTGCAGTCTCCTCGGTGTTTTTAAATGACGCTTCCTCATCCAACAGGCGAGCTGTCAAATTCGCAACTGTCTGTCTAACTGGATCGACTGACAGCCACGCTTGCCTCACCATTCGATATTTTTCTGGCAAAGATCCTAATATCTTTGTAATCACACTCATTTGAGACATATTCTCTCCCACGTCGTGAAGTTGCTGAGCAATACTTGCAATTTTCGCAATGTATGAGGCGATTGGTTCACCATCTACCAACTTCATGTTGTAAAATTTCTCATGTAACAATAACTTGCTGTTTTCGCTTTTCTGTTCGTAAATCGCGTCTAACTTGTCGATTATTTCCTTGGCTGTTGTACACGTTTCTATCAATGCGATTTGATTATATTCCAAACCAGAAGACAGTATGAACATGGCTTGTGCGTCCATCTGAAGCCATTTTGTTTCCTCCGCTTCTTTGAGTCCCGCGGACTTTTCTGTCGTAATGTGATCACCAAGCCCTTTCGCAACTAATGCGCATTTTACTTGGAACTTCCACTGTCTATACCCCACGCCACCGTCAAATCTCTTCACCAGAGCCGACGACGCGAACTCCATTTTTCTTTTGTTCCGCGCTCACCAACACGCCCGTGAACAAAGAAAAATACGACGCAGAACTTCACATCTCACACACGACTAAACTGTCTGTTTTACATCACATCACACGCGTCCTGGGCCCATAACCTGTTGAGTTATGTTGTTTGAATAAAACAGACTTGAGTTAGTCAACCATATTATGTTTTTATTATGTAAAACGTACAACAGAACGAACGAAAAAATTGTCGCCGACAGAACCTCAGCTCTTCTAAACTCTACACACCAGATGGCGCAATACAACCGGAAGTAACATAAGTTAAGTTTTTAAACAACGAAATACTTTTATTTCAACAACTGTTATGTTGGTGTATGTACTTGTTGGTTGACATTTGAAAGTGTAAACTAATTTATCTAATGTGTTTGATTTCTGCTTTCCCACCTGCCGTATACTGGATTCCTACATGGTAAGTCAACATAAGGGTGATATGATAGCACACTATGCAGGCCAAAACCACTGACCACTTGTTGCATAGTTCAGACTTTTTTTTTTATATTGAAAATGTCTTTTCGATCGCTTCAGTATAGTCCCCGATTTCCAGCGAGAGTGCGAATTCGCCCTGGTGTCGTGAGTTTTAAGGCTACGTGAATATTTAGGGTGTCAAATGACGCGTATCGACGAGGGCTATAAGATGGTGAAAAAAAAAATTTAAAAAAGTTTTTGATAAAATCGCAAAAAAACCGCTCACAATTCTCGTTTTTAGGGGGTTCAAAAAGGGCACTTTTAAACATATGTATTTGTAATCAGCTTGGCGGTGCAGCGAGGTAACGCCGCTAGTGTCATGGGAACTTTCCCCTCGTCGGCCTCTTTGGATGAAATTTTTTATCTAGCAAACTGAGGCCGTTGAGGGAATTGCTCTATGACTCTGGCGGTAGGTCAACCCGGATCGTGGTAGTCTCTCGAGTGGCTAATTATTTTTAAAGTTTGTTTATTTTGTTTTAGTTTAGGTAATTTTAATTTGATAGGTAGTTTTAGTTTCTATTTTAATTTAATTACAGTTTTTTATTTGCTTATTATAATAATTAATTAAAATCTATATATTTGTTGAATATACTCGTATTTGTACAAACCCCATGCGAATTGATTAGTGATTCTTGAGTTATAAGGCGGCGGTGGGAAACACCGATATGACACCTACATAGTTTAGCTGGTGATGTGTCTACATCGTGTTAGATTCCATAATAAGAAGGCACAGCAGAGGTTTGACGGACAGTGCTGTTTGCAGGTTTGGGTGGGGCGTGGCCTTCGCTTCACGCGTACAAAAAACACAATCCAGCCCCGCGCGAGGACGACGAGGAGAACAACATTTTCGAGGTTAGTTGCGATACTCTTTTACTTATTTTTGTCTTAAAAAATAGGCTTTCAAGAATATTAGAGCGTTAACAGACTCGTCCGAAAGTCGTTTTCTTCCGAATTTCGGAACACGAGAATTCTCGAGTTCCGGTAATTTTTTTCTCGTCGCGAATGAAGCCCAATTTCTTGAGTTTTCTCGAGTTCGAGAAAGCTCGAGCAGAAACCGTAGCCACCACGGACTGAGCTGTGTCGAAAACGCGGCCCGGTAAGCACGACGTCATGCATCAAATGATATCTCAAACGAGGTCTAGTCTCCGTCGAATTCCGGAGGCTGTCTGGGACGCAACATGCGTCGACACCTATCGTCCGTGAAACCAGATTCTGCATTGGAGGCTGCGGCCAAAAGAAAGCTTAAAAATATGAATATATTAGCTGTAATTATTGGTTTATGGCCTTCGCCTTCGAAACTTTCAATCTTAAAAAGGAATAACTTAAAAATGTATTATTACGTAATTTTTATAAGGCAGACAGCTGACTAAATTCCGGCCGCTGAGAGAATGCGTTCCTGACGTCTGTCAATTGGTAACAGTAATGTCAGTCTGGATTAACTATTGCCTAAAAAGTACGACAAGTTTGTCAAAATAGTACGAAAGCGTATAAACAATATAAAATGTTCATAATTAGCTTAGTTCGAAGGTGCAGTTGCAGGAGTGAGTAATACAAACGTGTAAAATGAGTGATGAAATGACCAACTGACAGATGTCAGGAACGCATTCTCTCAGCGGCCGGACTATAATGCTTCTCAATGCGGTTTAAAAATTAGTAGGGGTTTGTAATTAATTTATATGTTTTATCACTTTTTTGACAATGAAAAAATGTTTACAGATATTATCACATGCACCATTCAACCAAACTTCATTATGTCTTTTCCCTTAAGTTTTATCTCATACATACATACATAACACACGCCGTATCCCGACAATCAGGGTAAGCAGAGTAATTACAGCACAACACCGACCACCACGTTTAGCACAGTATACGGACAAGACAACTATCAAGCAGCAAGTGAGACACGAAGAACCCACCTGCTGCATGACTAGGTGGAAGGACTGCGCCAAGGTGAGAAGTGGCTAGCCTGTCGCCCTTTAGCGCAGTATCTTGTCCTTATCCCTTAGTCGCCTCTTACGACATGCACGGGGAGAGATGCAGTGGGGCTATTCTTTTTAAGTACCGGCCCCACACGGTACACTTTATTTCATGTGCTGCTTTATTTATATATTTATTTATTTATTTTAGACGGGCAGCCTAGGCTGATACGTCTAAATCCAGTTAAACTTTGTTGTGTAAAATTTATGTTTTATTTTATTTAAAATGTATTGTTGAGTACGTATCTAATCTCCGTCGTCTATATTTGCAGTGTCTAAATCTCCCGTCGGACTCACGCTCAAGCTCCGAGAACTCAACCGCGTCACGTTCGCTCCAGAGAAGAGGTACGTGCAGGTATTCGCATGTGACGGAACACACCAAGCTCCACCCAACACAGTCAGTCAGTCAGTCAGCGTGTAAGCGTCCACTGCTGGACATACGCCTCTCCAATTTTCCTCCAGTCCTCCCGGCCTTCAGCGGTACGGAACCACTGCTTTCCGCCGACATACTTGATGTCGTCGTCCCACCTGGCGGGTGGTCTTCCCACACTCCGTTTTCCTGTCCACGGCCGCCAGTGTAGGACACGGTTACTCCAACGGTCGTCGTCTCTTCGGCTGACGTGCCACCCAACACATCCGGACCCATTGCAATCAGGAGGAGCTTTCAGTCGAGCGCGAGACCAGCAATTTTTTTTTTTTATTGAAACGTGCCGTCGGTCGACTGTTATGTAAGCAACCCTGGGCGCGGTCAGTAATTGGATGGGTGACCGCTCGACCGTTGGAGGCTGTTCGGATTCCACGTTAAACTGTAGGTCCCTTCCCTTCTTACCTTACTATGGTTTATCCCGGCCGGGTTGGTACCACCGCACTGAACGAAACATCGGTCGAAACTGGTATGTAAATAGTTCGTGTTTTCCGTCCAGTTCAGTGTAGCCGACATGAAATTAAGGGAAGCACTGACGTGGCACCTAGTTCGCCCAGTGTTATGGGCTGACATCACGGATCGTCAGAAAAAACTCATTGGTACACGACGCCAACCGGATTTGAACCTCGGACCTCGCGTCCGAGCTCATATATGGAGAGAGCTTCGAAAAGGTCACTGGAAGCATCCTACAGAATATGGATAGGAAGAGAGGGAGGTCGAGAGCGGGACTGGTGGTTTCCCCGCGTCCTAGTCAACGCAGACTAGCTGACGAGGGCTTGATGTGAGCTGAAACGTAACGCATGCTGGAGAACTACACAGTGTGGCCACTCGCTAGTCCCGACCTCGACTGACACCCTCCTCTGCTGCCGATGGGCCCGGATATGTTCGGTGAAGCCATCGCAAGCTCAGTTCGTAACCTTTCTTAAAAAAAATAAACTTACCGTTTTTCTGCAATCTCAATAACCATTATGTTAATTTGTTTATCTCAGTCAATACCTTTTCATATTTTCGAGTGGAAGGTTTGAGTCAAAACAAATCATTTACTAATTACATCGAAGCTATATAACCCTTCAATTGCCCGAGACCGTTCAGCGGTTCCGACCTTGGACTGCCATGGTTGCGCCGAACCGTTGAGCGGTCTCTCTAGACTAGTCACTTTAAATAATTTATTTAAATGTCATACATCCTACTAATCTCTTCTAACTTACGTACAGTCATTCATGAAAGAATAGGCTAGCTAAAAATGCACACTTCCATATGCTTGCCACTTCAAAATATTAATGGGAAGCGATCGGAAATTCAGTTCTGTTGTGTTCGCGGACGCAGAATAGCGTGCCATTGAAATTGTGTTTTGGAGTGATTTTTTGCCGTATTTTTGCTGTTTTTTGTTGAAAAACAATGGAAGGGTATGTAATCTACATGTTACAATAGTTTTTCAGACTTGAGGAATGATTTATTCGTCAATAATTTTGATGTTTCCGACCCACTACGAAAAACCGTTACGAAAATTTTGAATGGTAGGTTACTTTGATCGATCGAAATTCTATAGATTTTCGCCAAAACAAGTGAAAGTTTATTGAAATAGTTTATTTATTTCATTGTAAATGTTTTAAGAACATTATATCTGCCCTAAAGTGGCCTAGTTATTAAATTTTTCGAAAAATAAAGGCACGGTCGCTTCGGAAACCGTTCAACGGTTCGGGGCACTATCGGCGTGAGGTCACGTGACCGTGTCGCTGAGCGACCGCTCCACCTATATGGATAGCGGCTTCAATACATTTTAATAATTTTAGTGTGCTTGTTTTGAGTGATATTTTCATTAAATTTAATGAAATTTATTTTGGCCGTAAATTTAATGGCGTACTTTTAATTTTGTGCATGGATTTTTGCGTTTCATTTATTTCATATGTATTTGCATAACGTTTTTAAAGAAGTATAACTTCAAAAAGATTTCAGCATTAAGTCCGCCTTCTGGAGCATTTATCTGAAACCATTTCAAATACGGTATTAGATACCTTAAGATATGTTGCAAAAAATTTGCTATCATTTCCCGAAAGCCTCCTCCATATTAAGTTATCCTTACTACTTACAAAATTTTGGTTTTTTTATTTTTATTTCTGTAAATTTCACTGAATTTTTTTTCAATATTTTTGTACGGTAGTATAATTTTTTTTCACTGAATCTAAGAGCAAATTTAATAAACTATTTTTTAGTGTCCTTTTATTTTAATTCAGTCAGTAGTATTTGCTTCTAGAGCAGTTTTTGCTATGTAGGTCATTTTGACCATTGTTCCATTTGGCCTCGTATTGTTTAGAAACAAAACATCCGACATATGTAATTAATTATTTTATTCTGAGTACTTGAAGAGCCCAGGCTTGTGTAAACACTTACATCATACCGCTGGAGTGGATCATTCAGCCGAAATTAATTTGTAAACATACTTGACATTTACGACCTCGAGTGAAGAGCGTCATATTTTTGTTACACTTTGGAACTCTGTTGAGATCTACATTTCTACTGTAACGAAAGATATCTTGATAGGAAATGGTAGATTATGTAATAAACTATAAATAAAACACAATAAATTCAGTATCTGCAGTTTTTATTAGAAAATATGAATATTTTTTTACCCGAATATGTAAATTAATTCGTTTGTGGACTTTGGCCCAGTTTAATGGTGATAATAATAAACACAATTAGACGTGATACCAAGGCAATGCCTAGTAAATTTAATGAAGATTTAGAAAATATAGGCTTTTCATCTAAGCTTCATAGAAAAAAGTCTAGAAATAAGGTCTAGAACGCAGTAGGGTGGAGCGCGCTCGACTCTGCCAAAATGGCGGGGCAATCACGATTTTGGCATGATTTTGAGCCGGGCAATCGAAGGGTTATGGTGTTTCGTTTCGGGTGGCTGGAGTAACACCACCCGAGCGCCAACGTACAACGGACCGTCTTGAGGTCTCAGTGCGGAGAATGGCCCACCCGCCTTCCCAAGAGGCTGGGCAGCAAACAACAACAACAACAAGGTGTTTCGTTAGTCATGTCATTAACTTCGGGAGGGTTACATACACACTCAAATAAACACTTTACGTAAGAAAAAAACATATGTTTATAGGAGCATTTTTTCTCCTAACAAAAAAATCAAATCAAATAAGTAGCTGTAAAAACCAATCATAGTGACCTTGTGACTTACTTACAACAAACAGCTGTTCTGCGTTTGAACATAGTACGGTCATTAACCCCGTACAATGCAAGTTACCTACTGTTACACACAGGTTAATGTTTAGGTAGCAAACATGTTTTGTTAAATTTCTCGAAAAGTAATACTAAAACATATAATTTTGTTTTGCGTAAAGTGTTTATTTGAGTGTGTATGTAACCCTCCCAAAGTTAATGACATGACTAACGAAACACCTTATATAAGATGAGTCTTTTGTTTGTTTTTCTTTCATTTGTGGTTGAAGCTGTGAACTGTTCTCAAGTGCTTAGTTGTGTTGGTAGTTAGTATGTTAGTTGTTAGTTTACCAGGTAGTTGACTCATGGAACAGACTCCCAGAGGAAGTGATTAGTGCTACTTCAGTGAACCACTAACAGACTTAATACAATATAACAATAACAGACTTGATATTCATGTAAAAAAACAACAAACTTTAGAAGAAGGAAATAAAATAATAAATTTAAAAAAAAAGAAGTGCATCACCAATTCACAATTACACCACCAACTTCATAATAATATTACATCTTTGTTTTCAACTTGATGGAATACTTATGGGAGCACTCTTGCACCTCCGCTTTTCATACTAACACAATCGAACGATCACCTTGAAACTATTGTAAATATTTCACTTTATGTCCACACCTATGTCCTCCATGAAGGCGACAAGTTGTCTGGGGCGTCTGCAGATGTCTGCAGAACCCTGAACGTTGATTGAATATTCAATTCAATTCAAATGTATTAATTGTGACATTTGTACCGTGTGGGGCCGGTACTTTAAAAGAATAGCCCCACTGCATCTCTCCCCGTGCATGTCGTAAAAGGCGACTAAGGGATATGACTCCCTTCTTATATTACTAGGTGGTAGGGTTTAACCCACCCGGGTTGGTACCACCGCACTGAATGAAAGGTCGGTCGAAACGGCTATGTAAATAGTTTGTGTTTTCCGTCCAGTTCAGTGTAGCCGGCACGACCGAAGGGAAGCACTGACGTGGCACCAAGTTCACCCGGTGTTATGGGCTGACATCACGGTTGTTGTAGGTGATGTGACCAACCGTGTCAGTTTCAACAATAAAAAAAAATAAAAATATATATATATTTTATACAGAAAGCGCTGAGTGGTTCAAGGTAGCAGCGGGTTGACACGCCGTTGGGTTTTTAGAAACCGTGTCTAGTCGAAAAAGGCGTGGTCGCCCGTCTCTCGACTAGTCCCGAGTGGCGGCTGACACCCCGGTGCCTCTTTAGATGACTTTCTTCTCCTTCCTTTCTATTGAGTTATGTGGTTTCAATAAAACAGGCTTGAGTTAGTCAACTATATTATGTTTTTATTATGTAAAACGTGCAACAGAACGAACAGAAAAATGGTCGCTGACTCTGCACATCAGATGGCTCAATACAACCGGAAGTAACATAAGTTAAGTTTTTAAACAAATGAAACACTTTTATTTAAACATTTTCTTATAATTTTTTTAGTTCTTTAAGTTCTGTTCTCTATTTCTAATTTTTTTTAACTGTTTAACAAAAACGAAACTGAACTAAAACTATTAAGATAAGCGCAAAATTGATAATTTCACAATGTATATGAAACGGCTTCTTCGAGACAGATTAACATCTAGTGTCGGAGCCAACGTTTGTTATGTGCCGTTTGTAGTACTCAATAAAATTTCATTTCATTTCATTTTTAAGTGATGTATATGAATGTGTGCAGAGGCGAGTGGCGCGGGCGCTGCCAGCAAGGAGCTGCTGATGAAGCAGAAGCTGTGCGCGGGCGGCGGCGGCGGCGCCGAGGAGCCCGACAAGATGATGTACCTGCAGCTGGAGAGGGACGCCGACGACTACTCCTACGTGCAGCTCACCGCGGTGAGTAGTCACTCACTACGCCGACTAACAGAGGCGGGTGGCGCGGGCGCTGCCAGCAAGGAGCTGCTGATGAAGCAGAAGCTGTGCGCGGGCGGCGGCGGCGGCGCCGAGGAGCCCGACAAGATGATGTACCTGCAGCTGGAGAGGGACGCCGACGACTACTCCTACGTGCAGCTCACCGCGGTGAGTAGTCACTCACTACGCCGACTAACAGAGGCGGGTGGCGCGGGCGCTGCCAGCAAGGAGCTGCTGATGAAGCAGAAGCTGTGCGCGGGCGGCGGCGGCGGCGCCGAGGAGCCCGACAAGATGATGTACCTGCAGCTGGAGAGGGACGCCGACGACTACTCCTACGTGCAGCTCACCGCGGTGAGTAGTCACTCACTACGCCGACTAACAGAGGCGGGTGGCGCGGGCGCTGCCAGCAAGGAGCTGCTGATGAAGCAGAAGCTGTGCGCGGGCGGCGGCGGCGGCGCCGAGGAGCCCGACAAGATGATGTACCTGCAGCTGGAGAGGGACGCCGACGACTACTCCTACGTGCAGCTCACCGCGGTGAGTAGTCACTCACTACGCCGACTAACAGAGGCGGGTGGCGCGGGCGCTGCCAGCAAGGAGCTGCTGATGAAGCAGAAGCTGTGCGCGGGCGGCGGCGGCGGCGCCGAGGAGCCCGACAAGATGGTGTACCTGCAGCTGGAGAGGGACGCCGACGACTACTCCTACGTGCAGCTCACCGCGGTGAGTAGTCACTCACTACGCCGACTAACAGAGGCGAGTGGCGCGGGCGCTGCCAGCAAGGAGCTGCTGATGAAGCAGAAGCTGTGCGCGGGCGGCGGCGGCGGCGCCGAGGAGCCCGACAAGATGGTGTACCTGCAGCTGGAGAGGGACGCCGACGACTACTCCTACGTGCAGCTCACCGCGGTGAGTAGTCACTCACTACGCCGACTAACAGAGGCGGGTGGCGCGGGCGCTGCCAGCAAGGAGTTGCTGATGAAGCAGAAGCTGTGCGCGGGCGGCGGCGGCGGCGCCGAGGAGCCCGACAAGATGATGTACCTGCAGCTGGAGAGGGACGCCGACGACTACTACGTGCAGCTCACCGCGGTGAGTAGTCACTCACTACGCCGACTAACAGAGGCGGGTGGCGCGGGCGCTGCCAGCAAGGAGCTGCTGATGAAGCAGAAGCTGTGCGCGGGCGGCGGCGGCGGCGCCGAGGAGCCCGACAAGATGATGTACCTGCAGCTGGAGAGGGACGCCGACGACTACTCCTACGTGCAGCTCACCGCGGTGAGTAGTCACTCACTACGCCGACTAACAGAGGCGAGTGGCGCGGGCGCTGCCAGCAAGGAGCTGCTGATGAAGCAGAAGCTGTGCGCGGGCGGCGGCGGCGGCGCCGAGGAGCCCGACAAGATGATGTACCTGCAGCTGGAGAGGGACGCCGACGACTACTCCTACGTGCAGCTCACCGCGGTGAGTAGTCACCTACTACGCCGACTAACAGAGGCGGGTGGCGCGGGCGCTGCCAGCAAGGAGCTGCTGATGAAGCAGAAGCTGTGCGCGGGCGGCGGCGGCGGCGCCGAGGAGCCCGACAAGATGATGTACCTGCAGCTGGAGAGGGACGCCGACGACTACTCCTACGTGCAGCTCACCGCGGTGAGTAGTCACTCACTACGCCGACTAACAGAGGCGAGTGGCGCGGGCGCTGCCAGCAAGGAGCTGCTGATGAAGCAGAAGCTGTGCGCGGGCGGCGGCGGCGGCGCCGAGGAGCCCGACAAGATGATGTACCTGCAGCTGGAGAGGGACGCCGACGACTACTCCTACGTGCAGCTCACCGCGGTGAGTAGTCACTCACTACGCCGACTAACAGAGGCGAGTGGCGCGGGCGCTGCCAGCAAGGAGCTGCTGATGAAGCAGAAGCTGTGCGCGGGCGGCGGCGGCGGCGCCGAGGAGCCCGACAAGATGATGTACCTGCAGCTGGAGAGGGACGCCGACGACTACTCCTACGTGCAGCTCACCGCGGTGAGTAGTCACTCACTACGCCGACTAACAGAGGCGAGTGGCGCGGGCGCTGCCAGCAAGGAGCTGCTGATGAAGCAGAAGCTTCGCGCGGGCGGCGGCGGCGGCGCCGAGGAGCCCGACAAGATGATGTACCTGCAGCTGGAGAGGGACGCCGACGACTACTCCTACGTGCAGCTCACCACGTTGAGTAGTCACCTACTACGCCGACTAACAGAGGCGGGTGGCGCGGGCGCTGCCAGCAAGGAGCTGCTGATGAAGCAGAAGCTGTGCGCGGGCGGCGGCGGCGGCGCCGAGGAGCCCGACAAGATGATGTACCTGCAGCTGGAGAGGGACGCCGACGACTACTCCTACGTGCAGCTCACCGCGGTGAGTAGTCACTCACTACGCCGACTAACAGAGGCGAGTGGCGCGGGCGCTGCCAGCAAGGAGCTGCTGATGAAGCAGAAGCTGTGCGCGGGCGGCGGCGGCGGCGCCGAGGAGCCCGACAAGATGATGTACCTGCAGCTGGAGAGGGACGCCGACGACTACTCCTACGTGCAGCTCACCGCGGTGAGTAGTCACCTACTACGCCGACTAACAGAGGCGGGTGGCGCGGGCGCTGCCAGCAAGGAGCTGCTGATGAAGCAGAAGCTGTGCGCGGGCGGCGGCGGCGGCGCCGAGGAGCCCGACAAGATGATGTACCTGCAGCTGGAGAGGGACGCCGACGACTACTCCTACGTGCAGCTCACCGCGGTGAGTAGTCACTCACTACGCCGACTAACAGAGGCGGGTGGCGCGGGCGCTGCCAGCAAGGAGCTGCTGATGAAGCAGAAGCTGTGCGCGGGCGGCGGCCGCGGCGCCGAGGAGCCCGACAAGATGATGTACCTGCAGCTGGAGAGGGACGCCGACGACTACTCCTACGTGCAGCTCACCGCGGTGAGTAGTCACTCACTACGCCGACTAACAGAGGCGGGTGGCGCGGGCGCTGCCAGCAAGGAGCTGCTGATGAAGCAGAAGCTGTGCGCGGGCGGCGGCCGCGGCGCCGAGGAGCCCGACACTATACACCGACTATTAACCGCACCATTATTGTATTATTCCAATCGTCAGCCTCGATAGCTCAGTGGTGCAGACAGCCCACTGTCGCTATTGATGGTTAAACAACGCTGGGCCGTTGGAGGCTGAACGCGGTTCGGATTGGTACCACCGCACTGAAAGAAACGTCGCGTCGAAACGGCTATATAAATAGCACATGTTTTCCGTCCAGTTCAGTGTAGCCGACATGAAATGAAGGGAAGCACTGGCATGGCACCTAGTTCCCCCGCTGTTATAGGCTGACATCACATGTTATAGGTGATGTAGCCAACCGTGTCAGTTTCCATAAAAAAAAAGTTCACCGGGTGATGGCCGCACTCAACCGAATGTTGGTCATGCTTCCGTATCTAGACGTCTTCAACTGCAATACTAAAGTCTTTTAAAAGTACGCGGTGAGATACGTTGAGCTAACTTTGAAATAGATTCTGCATCTCTTTCATTCTCTAATGTTACATCAATATTCTCAACTATTTTCATGTATGCAACAATGCGTGTATTTGCCGGCAGGTCCACGAGTACACATATCCGCAGCTGGGCGCGGGCGGAGTGATCGCGACCGAGGCGTCCACGGCGACCAAGCCGCCGCTAGCCAAGCGCGACTCGGGTAACGCACCATATTGTCTATATTACATATAATATGCCGGCGGTGCGATCGTGCATCATCAGTTTAAACAACGTCGATGTTAAGCATGTCATGCAATTCAGTGTAGCCGACCCTACCAAAGGATTGAACCAACATGGGACGTAGTTTGCCAAGGTGTTAACTTCAACTTAATAAAACATTGGGTATTGTGTTACCCAGCACCGTATCCCACAGATTAAATATAAAAGAATCGAAACTTACATTCAAACAAACATACAATCCTAGCAATCAAATTTAACAAAAACATTTATAAACTAATTTACGCGAAAAGGAAAAAAAAAAACAAACCAAAAAAAGACCAACTAAAGCTAACGCTACTCACACAGAATAAGGAAAATTAGATTTATTAGAATTAAAATTAGGAGTATGAAACTATGTTTGGTTTCGATAAAAAATTCAACACAAAGTGTGGTCGGCTTTTGGGTGTCTGTCCGACTGGCAGGGCTAGGCCGTGCTTCAGATTTCTGTTTTGTAGGTTTTGTATTTCTGAGGTCCCTTCCCTTACATTACTAGGTGGTAGGGTTTAACCCGATTGGTATCACTGCACTGATTGAAAAGTCGATCAGAGCAGCTATGAAAGTTTGTCCTTGTGTTCCGTTCAGTTTAGTATAACTGGAACAACAGTCCGCAAATCTGCTGGCATGGTACCTAACTGAGCGTGGTTTCGCGAGGAGAGGTGATTTTGGCCCTGTCGACTGCACCATTGGTCTCTCGACATAGCCTAGTTTGGATTACATAAACAAAAAACAGAGAGTGAGGTCGAGCAATGGACTAGTTCTGCTCCAGGTCCTAGTCAACGCTGACTAGAGCTCGACTGGCAAGGGCTCGACGGGCCCGGGTGTGTTCGGTGAAGCCAACACGCTATTGACGCTTCCAGAAGGTCAACTTTGTGAAACCTGGAGCCAATAAGCTGCCCAAAGATAGGACTAAACCTTCTTCAATTTTGGGAGCAGCAAAGGATTGGGAATTGTTGAGGGACACACATGAGAAGCATTACCAAATGCCTTCGGAAATCTGTACCACAGCATTAAGGCCGGATATACTCATATTCTCAAAAGCGACAAAGCATGTAGTACTTGTTGAACTTACAGTTCCATGGGAAAGTAACATACCGAAGGACCACAACATCAAACTTAACAAGTACTGCAACTTAGTAGTCCGGATTGTGAGAAACGCATTCAAGACTGATCTCTTCGCTGTGGAAGTCGGAGCAAGAGGACTACCAGCGAAGTCGCTCTACTGTCTCTTCAAGAATCTAGGGCTGCCAAGATCGACGCTAAACTCATACATGGAGAGAGCTTTGAAAACGTCACTGGAAGCATTCTACAGAATATGGATAGGTAGAGAGAGGGAGGTCGAGAGCGGGACTGGTGGTTTCCCCGCGTCCTAGTCAACGCAGACTAGCTGACGAGGGCTTGATGCGAGCCGAAACGTGAAGCATGCGCGGGAAATTTAGAGTGGCCACTCGCTAGTCCCGAGCTCGATTAACACCCTCCTCTACTGCCGATGGGCCCGGATATGTTCAGTGAAGCCATCGTAAGCTTAGTTCCACATCTTCCCCTCCTTCTCATAATTGTGTGTGTGTGCCGCCGGCAGGATCGATAAAGAAGCGCGGCATGGCGTGCTACACGCCCGGCCCGCCCCCGCTTCCCGACAAGAAGCCGGCCAAGCCAGATACCACTTTCCATGCACGCGTCAAGTGCAGGTAAGTCACTATTTAATTTTTTCATGCCCCCACGCGTTGCCTTCCACCCAAGGACAGGGGTTTTTTTTTCATGTAATCCGGTATGGGTGGCTGGCGAGAAGGTAGGTGCCATACCGGAGACTTCCCTGGATTGCTGGCTATACTGGACTAGAGGAGAACACAACCGAGGCTGCTATGCGGCCATCTTACATCCAGTAAGTTTACCGTTTTGAGGAAGAACTCGGACGGCTAGTATGAGCCCATAGCCGGGTTACCGAACACAGCGGCCTGTCGACAACAACAATGTCAGTAGGATGAAACGGCTATGTAAATAGTTTGTGTTTTCCATTCAGTTTAGTGTAGCCGACACGACCGAAGGGAAGCACTAACATGGCACCTAGTTCACCAAGATGTTATGGGCTGACATCACCCATATGATGTATTACATGATGTTAGTCAACCGTGTCGGTTGTGCCACCACACTGAATGAAAGGTCGGTTTGAAACGACTATGTAAAAATAGTTCGTGTTTTCCATCCAGTTTAGTGTGGCCGGCACGACCGAAGCGAAGCACTGACATGGCACTTAATTAACCAAGGTGTTATGAGATGAGTATCCGACGCTAGCGCCGGCGTGTGAGCGGTTAAGGTGGTCCTGATGCTGTGATGTTCTGCTTGCAGACACTGCCACGAGTGGTACCTGGAGAGTGCGAACCGCGCGGGCGCTTGTGAGTTCGCACCCGACTGCTTCCGCTCCTGCATTGACGCGGTCACCTGCATCAAGTGTGCTCAGGTATTATGATTTAACGTGTGAGAGTTAGGGCCCCTGAGCCCTGTTGTCACTGCGTCCTAGGATGATCTATTGTAGCGGTGCCCAAACGGTTGATCGCGATCGAACGGTCGATCGCAAGAGGCTTTTAGGTGGATCGCTGAAAATATGTAGAGCAAGAAGTGACTCGTAGAAACATCGAAGAATTCATAATATTTGATTTGCCTTTTACATTTTTGGCTGGTGTCGTCTTCCAAAAGGACCGCAATAGTAACAAATATGGAGGATATAATGAACATAGTTTTCAATTTAAAAAAAAAATGACTACAAATTATTTAACAATGAAAACCTTTGGTATAAGTGTCGATCTCACAACATTTCATATTTTGTAGATAGATCTTCATAGAAAAAATTGGTTGTCTGTAAAGTCGGTTTACGGGCGATAGTTTTACGTGATAACGTCAATATTCTAAATTTGAAATCTTTTCCGACCGGCCAGATGCGCTTAATATATTATGGTACGAGTAACCTCCTTTCAATTTGTGCTGCCCTGGTACTTTAGAACCAGAGAGATAAATGTGTACAAGCCGACGCTTGGGCCGATTGTGCCTCTCTATCGCTTGTTACGCGCTCTCGCTTGCACACACAGGCTCAGATGGAACGTGACACTTTTTCGTGTGTGCAGCCGGTGTTCATCAATTTATAAGACGTTATCACGTCAAAAAGTATTGTCACCACTGATCTATTGTGATCTCTCAAAAGTTTCAGGGCTCACCCCCAAGTCCGATTTATGATTTAACGTGTGAGAGTTAGGGCCCCTGAGCCCTGCTGTCACTGCGACCTAGGAAGATCTATTGTGATCTCTCAAAAGTTTCAGGGCTCACCCCCAAGTCCGATTTATGATTTAACATGTGAGAGTTAGGGCCCCTGAGCCCTGCTGTCACTGCGACCTAGGAAGATCTATTGTGATCTCTCAAAAGTTTCAGGGCTCACCCCCAAGTCCGATTTATGATTTAACATGTTAGAGTTAGGGCCCCTGAGCCCTGCTGTCACTGCGACCTAGGAAGATCTATTGTGATCTCTCAAAAGTTTCAGGGCTCACCCCCAAGTCCGATTTATGATTTAACATGTGAGAGTTAGGGCCCCTGAGCCCTGCTGTCACTGCGACCTAGGAAGATCTATTGTGATCTCTCAAAAGTTTAGAGCTCACCCCCAAGTCCGATTTATGATTTAACATGTGAGAGTTAGGGCCCCTGAGCCCTGCTGTCACTGCGACCTAGGAAGATCTATTGTGATCTCTCAAAAGTTTCAGGGCTCACCCCCAAGTCCGATTTATGATTTAACATGTGAGAGTTAGGGCCCCTGAGCCCTGCTGTCACTGCGACCTAGAAAGATCTATTGTGATCTCTCAAAAGTTTCAGGGCTCACCCCCAAGTCCGATTTATGATTTAACGTGTGAGAGTTAGGGCCCCTGAGCCCTGCTGTCACTGCGACCTAGGAAGATCTATTGTGATCTCTCAAAAGTTTATAGCTCACCCCCAAGTCCGATTTCCGCTATGAACCGAGTTTATATTCTTGGGGTTGAGTGCCTGTATTTGGCATGGGTTAAAAATATAACCTCCAAGAATACAGCTTCTACTGTCAATAAACACCTCACATTCACAAAGGATTTGTACGGGCGTTTCATCCTCTTTTATACAGAACCTGCACACCGGTGTGTCGTTACTCGCTAGTATATTTTGTATATTTTTTTGCGCCTTAGGTTACTTTTTAGGTTACCTACTTTGTAACCTAGCTCTTTCATGTATTGTGTTTTTTAGGGTTCCGTCTCCGGTACAGGACCCTATTACTAAGCCTACGCCGTCTGTCTGTCTGTCTGTCCGTCCGTCCGAAGGCTGTATCTCTTGAACCGTAATAGGTAGCCCGTTGAAATTTTCACAGAATATGTGTTATTATGGCCGATATAACGAAATAAGAAAAAGTAAAAAAAATTACGGGGTTCCCATAGAAGAAACCAAAAAGTGTATTTTAACTAATCATGACATTTAATTATGAAGCATTTCATAACACGCCATAGATGGCGTGAGTGGCGATACGGAACCCTCGGTGCGCGAGTTCGACTCGCACTTGTTATTTGAACATTAGTTAATTATATTAGAGGTTTAAATGTAATAAAATAGAATATAATAAAAATACTTTATTGCACACAAAGACACAGAAGAGCAATAGAAATTTAAAATTTTTCACATACCTAGAACAAGTAGCGTGCAAAGGCAGACTTATCACTTTAAGTTATTTCTTCCAGTCAACCTTTGGAATTAATTATTTTATTTAGCCAAACCGTTTATCACCTCATGTTAACCCTTTGGCTCTGGAAGCATTAACCAAAACAATCCCTCTACTACACCAGGTGGCGCGCCGCGATCGGCGCCGGCGCATTACTCTCGAAAAAAAATCATTTTGGAAGATTTTTCCATGAAACTTCATGAACTAACATATGGATTGTATTTACAGATAAATATTCTAGCTATAAATAGTATTTTTATATATATATTGCATATTATTATTTTGTAAAGTTGTGTTATATGAAAATCGCGACCTGTCTCAGATTTTTTATTTTTATAAATTTATTAGACCGGAAATCGGTCACATAGTATTTTTATTATAAACACTAATAAATAACGGACCTAATCATACCTTTCTTGTGTATCAGCAGCCCCCGTGTCAACCACAATAAAATTTTGAATTCGCAAAAAATGTTGGCAAAAAAAACACTTTCACCAAGTTTCTAGGCGAGACCTAGGTCACAAAAATGGCTCATTTCTCGTAAATTTACGACATGCAAGCACTAAGCGGCACATATTATTCAACTAGAAGAACTAAGGAACATTTCTGTCACCTCACTTTCTCCAAAAAACCGATTTATTTTGAGAAACAAGCTTCTCAAAACAGGCAAAATTACGTACGGCGAGACCTAGGTCACGAAAATGGCTTGTTTCTCGTAAATGTACGACATGTAAGCACTAAACGGCATATATTATTCAACTAGAAGAACTAATGAACATTTCTGTCACCTCACTTTCTCCAAAAAACCGATTTATTTTGAGAAACAAGCTTTGACAACAACAACAAACAGGAAAAAATTGTCAGTATGGAGTAGGACTTTTCTTCGACTTTTTACGTAAAATGCATCTCAACTCAGTACAAACAAATGTACTCAATAGGTCCGGAATATAATGAAAAAGAGAAAAAACATCACTTACCGGTCCATTCTTCTGTATTTGGTGAACAAACTCAACGAACATTCACTACACCGACCCACAACTCCCACTGGCACATCACTGGCAAATGACGACAGATATGATATTTTTTTCCTACTCTGTCGGCTCGTTATAGTCTTGGGTAATGATAGTGTTGGTAGCTCAATTTTGTCAACTTTATAGTATGTCTCTTTGTAGTAATACTCCCATAGTAGATTGTGTAGGGAAAAATTATTTTTCGGCCCATGCAGCGGTTTGGAGCGGTGGCGGGTTAATATTGACCGCTCCATAGATGACGGTATAAATGCTCGGCGGGTAATATTGCCCGCTCCAGTGACAAAGGGTGACAAAACAGCAAGCAAGTCTTCAGTAGCGTTTTAATCAAGTAATGTTTGCGTTTTGTTTTATTCGCAGTGTATGCTGTACCACTGTATGTCGGACGCGGAGGGCGAGTTCGCGACGCACCCCTGCGCCTGCGTCGCGCCCGACGAGGCATGCACCAAGAGGTAACCTCTTTATATTTACATTTTGAAGTTAAAAAAAAGAAAGAAGATGATATTTACCAAAGTAAACACGTCAACAAGCACATCCGTATTGAAGGTGGTGTGCATAAATTACGTCATCGATTTTTGGCCACTTTTTGACGCGTATTCCCCCCTCCCGCCCCGCCTGAGGACTTTTTTTTTTTTTTTTATATGGAAACTGACACGGTTGGCTACATCACCCACAACATCCGTGATGTCAGCCCATAACACCGGGTGAACTTGGTGCCACGTCAGCCTTCCCTTCGGTCGTGCCGGCTACACTGAACTGGACGGAAAACACAAACCATTTACATAGCCGTTTCGACCGACCTTTCATTCATTGCGGTGGTACCAACCCGGGCGGGTTAAACCCTACCACCTAGTAATATAAGAAGGGAGTCATATCCCTTAGTCGCCTTTTACGACATACACGGGGAGAGATGCAGTGGGGCTATTCTTTTAAAGTACCGGCCTCACACGGTACAATCAATATACGTAGTTTTCTGTTATTTTCTTATCTGAAGGGGTCATGAATAAATAATTCAAACAAAAAAAGATTCTTTAATTAAACTTGCTAGAAACTTAATTAATTCTCAGCACGCTCATCTAACCCCATAAAGGCGCCACTTTTCGTCCAACCGCGCCAACCGATGACGTAATTTATGCATGACGCCTTAGATGTCTCGATGTCGTATTCTTGATAACTCTCAAGGTCCGAAGTTCGAATCCGGCCGATGTGCACCAATGAGGTTTTCTTGTTGAAAAATGTATGTGCCTACACCTGCTGCTTCACCGTTCGGAGCCGGTGTAAGACTGTAGGTCCCTTCCCTTGCCCCTTACTTGGTGGTAGGCTCAAATTGTAGCCGACTGGGTTGGTACCACCGCCCTGGACGAAAGGCATGTGTTCTCTAGTTCAGTAACAGCAGTTCAAAGGGAAGTTTCCGGTGTGGTACCTTTTCTGGCGTGATTTTTACATGGATTTTTTGTGTAAATGGATCAACATTTTGTGATACTTTCTTTGTGATTATAAATTGTTTAGTATTTTATTCTTGCTTTGCATCAATTTTGAATGTTCTATCATTCATTACAGTTATTGCAGAATTAAGTTCTAAAAAAAAATATTCCTTGAACTATGAACTTCTAGAAATTATACTGAAAAAGATCTACTGAATGTTGAATTAATACTGAACTATGGTCGTTTCGATCATGTGGTAGCAATTTTTTAGGAATATTTTTAATAGTTTTGAACTTTTTCAAATCAAGTGTCAAGGTCTTACAGTCAAGCTATAATGAAGGGACAGTGTTGTCAACGTAAAAAAACGGGCCCTCCAATCCTATGTCGGTTCTCTTTCCACTCAGACTATAATATAACTGATTTGTCTATGCAGGTGGGCCGGAATAAGTCTCCTCAGCCTACTGGTGCCGTGTCTCTGGTGTTACCCGCTGCTGCGCTGCACGCACGGCGCAGCGCGCTCGTGTCGCCTCGCCGGCGGCAAGCACGCGCCGCACCACCCCTCGCAGCATTGAACGTAACCGCGCAACGTTCGGGGCGGCAAGCGGGCCTTCCGCCGTCCGTCGCAACATTGAACATAATTTTGTGCAGCATTCAGAAAATACCCCTCGCACAAATGTTAATTTTACAACATTCAGGGGGCAAGAATACCCCTCGTACAATCCCTTGCAACATTGAACATAATTGTGCAGCGTTCATGGGGGCAAGAATACCCCTCATGAAATCTCTTGCAACATGGTACATAATTGTGCAGCGTTCAGAGGGGCAAGAATGCCCCTCATGCAATCCCTTGCAACATGGAACATAATTGTGCAGCGTTCAGGGGGGCAAGAATACCCCTCACACAATCCCTTGCAACAATGAACATTTGTGCAGAATTCAGGGTGGCAAGAAAGCACATCAGCATCCCTCGTGGTAAATAGGGTACCTCCCACAATGTCCAACATAACTGTGCAACGTTCAGGGGAAAAGCGGACCTCCCCCACCATCCCTCGCAGCCATAAGCATGTATGTTCAGGGGCGTATACACAACTACCACCATTGCCGGCAGCACTGAACATAACCAACGGCCCTCCGCTACTCCTTGCAAATTAAGCCATACCTCCAGAAACATTCCATTCAGAAACACAATTGGAAGATATGATCCTGCAGTGGCCAATAGTAAAATAATAACCCTGCAGTGAAGTGATAACAGTAAAATAATGACCCTGCAGTGAAGTGACCAACGGTAAAATATACTTCACCATTGAATCTGACTCCATAGTATTTCCTCCAGAGAGTGGTGTGAAATACCAAGCAAAAGCTACCACAACACTAATAATAATGGTTCTAATATGGATTGGATAACGCGAAATAGGCATTGAGTGAGTGATGGAATGTTCCATGAAAAAATATACTTCATCAGTGTTTTACGTGCAGCGAATGCGGAATCACGAAGAAGAATGCAAATAAGATGGTGTCACTATTCATGTGGAGCAACAGAGGGGAGGTCGATGACAAGCATTAAGATCGGTCGGACTTCGTTAATGGGATTCGCGTGGACGGTACCGGTCGTACTATTGGCAACGGAACGGGTGTTGCTTGCGTAACGGAACGGGTGTTGCTTGCGTAATGGAACGGGATTTCCACACGTAACGAAACGGGTGTTTTATGCGTAACGGAAGGGGCGTTTCGTGCTGCGAAAACTTTGAACGCGACGAAAATTGACGTTGAGAGTTTAAAGTGACGAATTGTAAGTGTGTGGAACTGCGGTGACTAATACAAAATAGTGTACAGTCGGAATCGTCCAACGCTTAGCCGCGATTGGATTTCGTCGAAAGATCAAAAACTGTGCCATAACGAACGTTCGTCGAGTTTTCCGTTACGATTTCGTTTTGTTAAAACAAAAGTCGTTCAAAAACATGTTTTGAAATATTTACGTCTTCCATGGCAGTTAGTTATTTAGAATTCTTTTTTTTTTATACGCACACATCTTTTATTCGTTTCAAATCGAAATAGGATAAAAACATGTTCTTAAATTATTGTTATTAATATTTGTAACGATAGATTAAGATCGAGAGTAACACTGTTTTTAGACTATCGTTATGAATAGGATAATACCATAGAGGTAACACCTTTTCAAACGGAATCATTAATTCGCTTGACCCTTCTAGTGGTTTTATAGGATAAAAACTAGATGCTACCTGGGAGGAAAATGGTAAAAATACTCAGTTTCTAAAATGTGTAATCCTATTTGGATTTGAAACGAATAATACACTATATTGGTTGACGAATGAATGATTTGTATTTAACCCAGTGTTTTGACGGTCGTTGGACGGTCGTGTTTGTTCATTCGATACCAGTTCTGTCTCTTTCTATCTCGGCGAGAAGAAGAGAGACGGCCGACGGATTCAAAATAGTACCTGCTCGTTCTACTTGTAACGTTTTGTTTATAAGCTCTTTAATTTTACATTAATAATTTATTTTTTTAGTATTTTAATTTTTTTTTGGTTGGAATACACAAATATTGGACACGCTGACATATCCGAGTGAAATGAAAAAAATTACTACGCTTATATTGTTGATAAGACTATATAATTTTTTATTTGAAAACTCTTTTTTTTTTCATACTCAATAATTTTCATTACTATTATAATAAAAAAAATGTGAGATTCTGTATGTGAATTACAAATTTTTATTCTTGAAACTATTTTTACCTCTGCACACTTTTAACAAAGGTATTTTCAATGTATGTCAGAACAGCCTAACCTAACCATCGACTGTCTGTATGTACCACAGAACACAAATCCTGAATGGAAGTATGAAGGCCGGTGTAACCTAGTTCTCATACAAACAAAATGTGTGAGTTGTGATAACATCTCAAGTTATCATTTACCATCTCTAAGACACATTTTTTTTATGGCTGTGGTCAAGAGTCGAACAGATCCAAGTGCGCAGAGCTCAGCGTAGCTCCGCGCACTTGGATCTGTTGATCTGTTGAACTTGTCTGACATCACGGGTAGCAGGGTATGTAACAGGTTGACATACCCGGCAGCAGGTGATGTATGTAACAGGCTGACATCACAGGTAGCAGGTGATGTATGTAACAGGCTGACATCACGGGTAGCAGGTGATGTAACAGATTGACATCATGGATAGCAGGTGATGTATGTAACAGATTGACATCACGAGCAGCAGGTGATGTATGTAACAGATTGACATCACGGGTAGCAGGTGATGTGTGTAACAGGCTGACATCACGGGTGGCAGGTGATGTATGTAACAGCTTTACATCACGGGTAGCAGGTAATGTATATAACAGGCTGACATCGCGGGTGGCAGGTGATGTATGTAACAAATATGTTTTTCTCACATACAGAATCATTCTATGTTGGATTTTACTAGTAATGAAAAGTAATAAGTTTTAAGCTGAATTCTTACATATGTATGAATATAATATTGCCATGCATTTATTGTGAATCTATAATACATGCAGTACGGGTTATTAATTTTACATTTATCTCTATAATATACCTTCACATGCACTGTCACATGTTCCAAGAGGTGCCATGAGGTGCCATGCCAGGGTTGGCAAAACATTTTTTCTTCCATCAAAATTCTATCTGAAATTAATAAATGTTTAACATAATTTTAATGGTTTTAAAGCCATTTTATACATGGTTTAAATTGTTTTAATATCTATGTAGAGCTGTGAGGTAAAAGGTGAAAGGGGTGTTGTGTCCTCTGGCTCCACGTGTAGCTGCAGCTGTTTGTTTGTTTGTTTGCTGCCCACCCTCTTGGGAAGGCGGGTGGGCCATTCTCCACACTGAGACCTCTAGACGGTCCGTTGTACGTTTGCGCTCGGGTGGTGCTAATCCAGCCACCCGAGCTCTTTCATGAAGTGGAGCACTCTTTTCGGTCGCTTCCACGCTCCATGGGCAGTTCCCACGTTCCCAAGAAACTGCAGTCGTTCTACTGCCTCCACCGGGCACTCCAGGAGCATGTGGGTGGCCGTTTCGTCCTCCGCCATGCAACCTCTGCACAGGGGGCTGTCGGTGACACCTATTGTAAGCAAGTGTCTGTTGAGTGGGCAGTGACCCGTGAGAAGTCCCACCGCCATACGGAGTTGACCCCTGTGGAACTTTAACCTGTAGCTACAGCTGATATAGTGACCGGTTGTTCTGCCAAGCGATCTGTATTTATGCGAGACGTATTTGATATTTCAACAATGTGTTAAGTGGCGTATGGAATTCTTAATTACTCGTTATTCGCCACCTGTTGGTGTGCTAGTGAATCTTTCTGTTGTTTCTTCGCCGCGAAGCGATGTAGGTTATTATCGATCTTTTATTATTCAGTTGTGGGTTAGGTGTCGCTGTCACCACATCTAAAAGTATATCTGGGGACTGGTTTTATTAACTTGTTATATTTGACAAAATTGTGTTTTCGGATCTGTGAACATAGCAGCCGGTATACAATGTATCGCTCACCGCAGTCAAGGAGACTAATTAATAATAATGGTATTCTTTATTGAACACCAATTTCGTACAGCCCTGGCACGATAGCCAAGCTCAATCCCGAGAGGCATTCTGTTCTAGCTAACCTATGGAATGTGGGAGAAGTGCATGAAGGTGAATTAGATTAAACGAGTTGTAGCAATAACAATGCAAACGCGATGCAATGTAAATTCGTTGAACTGTTGTTGAGTTATGTATATAAGTGAAGATACACACAGGCATACAGACAGCAGGGTTAGGAACGATTTTTTTCAGTTTATTTATTTTTTTTTTTTTTTTTGAGATTTAAAAACAAACATCTTATAAAAATAAACTTATGTCTACTATATAACCTATATTTTATATTTTATGTTTTCTACCATGATTTGGTTTCTCCCCAAACTAGGCAGTTAGTGGGGGGTGCTGCATATTTTCCATGCAGTGTTTGCGTGAAAAATTTTGTTAGCAAATTTGTGAAACAAAAATTGTTTACTTTCAAAATATACAATCATCCTATTCGCATGTAGGTATGTATTCATATTTGTTTAACCAACTTTTTGTTGTATAAATCTTTTACACCGAATAATTTAAAATTTAATTTACCTACAATTATAGCTTAAAGCTACTAGTATAACAACACAAATACAATTCAATTCAGTCCACATCACGTTGTGCAGAACATTCTATTAAATTTTGTAACAATTGGTTATTGAAAAAAAAAATACAAATACTTTATAAAAGATAGTTCCAATGTTAAGAATGAAAAAGTGTTTATTGAATGTTAGGAGAGTATTGTATTGGATGTACAATTGTAATGTCGCTCGTTTCATATTCATGTTAATATTTAAAAAAATAAATAATAATAATTCATGTTTACATTTTAAATATCTATGTATGTTTGTAATAATGACTTTCGCATAACATAGGTCTCCGCGTCGACAGCAGCGGGGCCGAAACTTGACAATTGGAGTTTTCTGCTTCCGTAATTCTTTTTACCCGTTGTTTTAGAGTAGTTTAAAAAATCATCTCAATTTAGTAATCTCATTTTTTTGTTCAAAATCACCTCATAATATTTATATGCGTGGAAGAGAAAACTGCAATTGGCTCTACTTGACCAAGCATTTTGGCGTTTTAGTCAAATCCGTCTGCGCGAATGACGATAATAACTGTATGGCGGAAAGTGCATATTTTCAGTTTTTTAAAAAGATGTAACGTTTTGTCAGATAGCCATAATAGAGAGGTGGGATATTTTTATTTTTAGTTGAAAAAAATTCCAACGAAATGCCTTCTATTTTTTGGGCTCAAGAAGGTACGTCGTTTGAGTTTTTTTACTTAAAACTTTTTTTTTTAATACAACCAAAGTCAAAATATTTTTAAACTCGATCGATGCACCGACCGCGATATCGGTGAGATCTCTTTCGCGCAGGGATGTTCGATTCGTTGTTCCGCATTACAATGTTTAATCGATATAAAATATATCATATATTTAAATATACTTATATGTTACTCGTAATCTAACTTAAAACTAACTTGTATTGTATTTCTCGAGATACGAAGTGAGTGAGCGAACCGTATATGTAAACTTAGAGAGCGTCATATTTTCGTTTTCGGTACGCAAAACGAACACTCTATAGAGTTTGGAAAACACATTTTTTTAAATTTAAACGAGTGTACTTAGATATATTTTAAGAGAGACCTTCATTATATACTTAGTATTAAAACTTTCATAAGAATACTAAAATAAAAAATGACTAAATATCAGTGTTGAGTGTTTCGTCTAATGTGGTTGTGTATACGATGTCTGTACATGCATGACCATACAAACATTTATATATAAATATGTATGTACGTTTAAGCTTGGTATTACCGTATACCGTATTACTCGTATCGATCACAAAACAAACCAAAGCAAAGTCTAAGCGTACCGGCCGTTATGAATGTCGCGCGTGTGTGTACGCTAGGCATGGTTGTACATACACGCGAGGAATATTCTCGAATCGTTTTAAAAATAAATGTACGGAAATATAAAACGTATATATGAAGTGAATTAAAATATTAATAAATATCTCATAATGTATTTCATTTGCCGTTTCATATTTGATGTTTCACATAGAAAGTTGGCCATCGAGTGGGCAAACAGCCGTGTATCTTCATATTTCAAGTCATATTTTGCATAAATATTTTTCTTCCTGGGACAAATTGCACTCTCCGGGACAAAATTATCCTTCGCTCAGGACACGGGACATTGCAGCCTAGCCCAGGACAATTCCGGAAATCCCGGGCACCTGGCAACCCTAGTACCTGCGCAAACTGGCTCAAGTTATATGCCGTCTGGTATATCTGGCCACGCTCTAGTAGTATTATATTCTTTGATCTGGCCTAACCTCCAGTGCAAGGATTTAATAATTTCATTAAATCGATGCCAAATCTTCGTTAAGAAATAAAACTACACATGACTTAACAAACTTTATTCCCATCAGCTCAGCATGCCATAGACAAGCAGTGCAGCTGTCAAACTGACAGACAGGGCTGCTCTACAAGACGCACTTTGGTCATTATCATCCTGGTATTTATTAGGAGTTTGAAGCGAGGAATGGTTCGATTCTTCCAGGATGTCTTCCAGAATGATCGGAGTGTGCACTTCGCTGTAGTCCGATGTTGACGGCTGCGTTCCAACTGTGCGAGATAAAATATACAATTAACACACACACACACAGACACGTATAATAAACATTACAAATTAAAAGCAGATAGAAAAATACAAGTTGCAACAAAAGGCTGCAATACAAACTGCAAAAATTTTAACAAAAATGATGACTGTATATTTAGAAGCGTTCAACTGTTGATGAAACAATGAATTAATAAGAAGAGGCATACTTCAAAAACATCCATCACACATCTATCCCCTCTCCCGAGATGAACTTGGGGGGCGAGGGGGGGACTGATGTAATTAGTAATACCAATACAAGATGTTGAGAGTCTAAAACGACCAGACGAAGATTTTGTACATGGTGTATCAGGATAGGTTTTCGATTCTTCAGGGTACGAAAGGGGCCCATATTTGAAGACGATAAGCACTGAAACTTTTTCCCAGATTCGATCATTTTACAGTACTTTTTGGTGAAAATCTATTCTTCAAGATTTGGTGGATGGTTAACGTCCGCCTTGATTAAATAAAAAATAAATTCTAACTCATGAATAAAAATGGGTAGGTTGCATACATAACTAGTACAATTGAACTGTGTGTAGGTAAATTACAATCAATTACCTCAAAAGAAAAAGAGGACTAAATTAGTTCACTGCACTCTCCAGTCTCACTGTCCATCGAGTTTTTATTACACTTTCCAACTTTTGTATGACAAAAAAACAACGGAATTTCGATTTGAGTGGATTTTTTCTTCTAATAATGAGTACTTTCTATTCCTGAAGTTTCTCAAACCTATCCTGATACACCCTGTACATACATAAACACATAGCGTAACGTTTGTTTCCCAGTGGGATAGGCAGAAACAACGGAACTCCACGTGTCACAGTGCGCCTGGCATATCTCTGCTGTCTCTTCCACATTCATAATATTCTTCATACATGCCCGATCGGTTTACGTTGTTGTCCAAATTGTACGAGAGCTCCTTATCAACGACTAAGTGCATTTTTTTATGAACGCGAATTGCTCAAAGTTTTCGATCCCATGTAAACTGGCCCTTAGGGACCTGTCCCTTCCCTTACCTCACTATGTGTGTATACCGTCCGTGTGGGTTCGGTACTTAAAAGAATAGCCCCACTGCATCTCTCCCCGTGCATGTAAAAAGGCAAGACGCTGTTCTATAGGTCGACGGACTAGCCACCTCTCACCTTGGCGTGGCCCTTCCATCGAGTCACGCAGCAGGCGGGTCTGCGTGACTTATTTTTAATCTTTTTATGTTTCTGCTTGATCGTTATCTTGTCCGAACTATTGAGAGAACACAATAGATCTATCTAGGTCGCAGTGACGATAATTACCTAACTCTCAAATTCAAATCATAAATCATACCTCACTATGTTGTCATATTTAACACATCCGTATAGGTGCCACTATACTGAACAAAGGACTACGGAAATGTCATGAAATCACAACAAAAAAAAACATTGGCATGTCACGAAATGCAACCTTGTCACGTCACGCGTGCAGCACGTGACCTGTTTAAGTTCCATAGAGAAATGCTGCACTGTGTTACGGTGTTGTGTGTGTGGTCTATGTCTTAATCATAGAGAAATAATATATACGTCTATGGTCTTAATAGTCCCGCAAATTGCTAATTAATGAAACCTTGTCAAATTGACGCCGATGTGACGTCAACTGACACTAAAATATACAGTCAGCAAACAAATAGGTAACAACAAATTTGTAATAAGTAATTTTCATTATGAACTTACATTTATCAAATTATGAACTTAGAAATAATCGGAACTATGGGGCTGATGTAGCCACATGTAAAACCGTTTAGCAGCAGCCATAATTCAAGGCAAAAAATAATTGTCCACTTTAATAATAATTTCACGGGCACGGCTATTGATTATTTTCCTACTCATTAAGTATGTACTACACAAAACACGTCAATAACAAACAAAATGCATACGCCAGACAGAATTGCTAACGGTACAGACATCCTTTCGGTGTTTCAGGATAGGCTTGAGAAACTTCACGAATAGAAAGTACTCATTATTAGAAGAAAAAAATCCTTATCACTCAAATCGAAATTCAGTTTTTATTTTTTTTCATACAAAAATTTAGAATTGTAATAAAAACTCGATGGACAGTCAGTATGGGAGATTTGACAAGTGCTGTCTAGGTCTAGGGGGTGCAATGACCTAGTCCAGTCCCCTTTTTCTTTTGATGCCATTCAAATTTAAGCTTTGGGAATTTACCTACATGCAGTTCAATTCTACTAGTTAAGCATGTAAGTTAGTAGATGATTTTTATTTAATAAAGGTGGACGTTAACCGTCCACCAAAGCTCGATGAAACGAATTTCACCAAAAAGTATTTATATAATGACCGAAACTGGGAAAAAGTTTTAGAGCTTTTCGTCTTCAAATATCGACCCCTTTCGAACCCTGAAGTTACGAAACCCTATCCTGAAACACCAACGTCGGTCTAGGGCTAACGTCACTAAAATTTGCGGAGATTATACCTCCACTTTCAGTAGCAAAGTGAAGAGTTGTCGACGGCTTGCTCCAGCCAAATCTGAAACAAACATTCAACTACATAGAAACTTGATCAACGTGTGCAAGAGCGGAGGGCAGGAAGAAAAGTACCTACACTGCGTGGCGTGCGCGTTCATGGCGCACGCAAAGAGTTTGTATTACGTCGCTGCTGCAGCGACGTAATACAAACTCTTTGGGCGCACGTTAGTAATGCGATACATAGTTAGGTATGTTTGTACCGTTTGGGGCCGGTACTTTAAAAAAATAGCCCCAAAGCATCTCTCCCCGTGTATGTCGTAAAAGGCGACTAAGGGAAGGCACGGGAAGAGATGCAGTGGGGTTATTCTTTTTAAATACCGACCCCACGGGGTTATTTATAGACTTACGATTATAGACTTGTATGTAACAAAATGTCAAAGAAAATGATTCTTACCGGTTTCTAGAAGTGACAAAAGCTTCATACACCTTGCCCGGAGTGAGACCTGTCACTACGTATGAAGAACTGTGTATTGGACCTAAAAACAATAATATTTTTTAACAAAAGGAAATACTTACATAGTAATAGTTTATTAATTTAAGAAACTCGTTAATTTAAGGACCCGAGACTGTACTTGAGGGGGGGGGGGGGGATATATGGGCTAGGAGAGCGTTCTGACAATCGGGGTAAGCAGAGTAGTCAGTGTTGTGCTGCAAGCACTCTTTTAAATTACAGCGCAACACCGACCACCACATTTTGAAATGTATTAGTAGAAATAAATGTATTAGTGGAAGGAAGGACCGTGCCAAGGGGAGAGGTGACTACCCCGTCGCCCTTTAGCACGGCATCTCGTTCGTATTCGAACAACATACTATTAAGCAGCAAGTAAGGCACGAAGACCCCGCACCTACTACATGACTCGGTGGAAGGACCGCGCCAAGATGAAGATGGCTAGCCTGTCGCCCTTATGCACGGCATCATTTTTTAAGTACCGACCAAACACGGTCACTCAAGTCTTTTGCTACTACCTACTTATATCTCGCAACATACGACTCTCAAACATCCAAAGGTTGACTGGGAGAAATCCCTGTAAGGGATAAGTCCGCCTTTGCCCCTCATGTAAATTTCTTATTGTGTGTTTATGTCAAATGTTTTTTGGAGCAATAAAGTATTTCTATCTATCTATCTATCAAACACGGTACAAGTTCTGTACCATTTAGTCAGTTATCCTTTCGCTTCCCACCCACCTATGAAATATGCTATGACTTCCAGGTGCTTTCGGCGCGCCGACCTTGATATAACCTCAAATATTTCGTAAACTAGTGAAGTCAGGTCAATAAATACGCGCAGATACCAGGAAAGGATAATAAAGCATGTTCTAATCCATGTTCAAATTCTTGTAAAATGGTGTAACCGCAACAAAAGAAAACAAATGTAAAATTTTCTCATAAAAGTGAATGTAATGTTCGTTTGCGAATTAAATATTCTATAAACTGAAGCAAGAAATCTGGTATCCGCGCGGATACAAGGGAAGGGAACAGGTTTGCAACATTACCATCTCCGTCGTCGGAGCCGGGCACGACCACCTTCCGCCAGCGGTTGACGCGCGTGTCCTCGGTGACGACGGTGGCGCCCTCTGCGTGCGCCGTGTACGGGCGCAACCACAGATTATGTTCTGCGATGCGAAGACCACAGACAAATAAAATGGCGGCACAGAAGTTGACTTTTCTATCGTCAAGGTATGTAGTTTATTTTCATGATTGATTTAGAGAGGTGTTAAGCGTGTCAGCCTCGGTAGCTCGGGAGTGCAATGGATCGACGTGTACACATGAACATTAAGCGCACCCGGGCGCATTCAGAACTTGGATAGCTGACCGTGCTTCGGATTCCGCGTATCTACAAACTGTAGGTCCCTTATTCCCTTCTGGCCTTACTTGTTGGTAGGGTTCAAGTTCAACACGGCCGGATTGGTACCACCGTACTGAATGAAAGGTCGGTCGAAGCAGCAATGAAATTAGTTCGTGTTTCCGTAGTCGACCACATAGTCGTAGGCGCGAAGTCGGCACGACCAAAGGAAAGCAGCTTGTATTATTAACATATTGAAATCTCACCAATGATGACAGAGTACGAGTCGACCTCCCACAACAGCGTGAAGCTAGTCGCGGTCGCCTTGTTGCGGGAAGGATCCACCTTGAACGTAGCCACATTCGGCACGCCTGCACAAAATTTTCCATATTAATTGCAAATATTTTGGGAGGGATGGTGGGATACATACCTTGCCATATTATAATATACACACACGTCAAAAAGAGAGTCAATTACGTTGAGCGCAGCGCACGGGGCCACAGAATATCTAACTAACGGGTCGCCCAGCGGAGGGGGGGGGGGGGGGGGGAGCGTGGCCATGAGAGTCAATGAACTCTAAAATCAGCAGATTAGGTACCTAGTGGCACGTTTTGAGTGTTATTTTAAATTTCTCGAAACACTGTAACTACAGGCCAGCATACTTTAAAGCACTCACTCACTCACTCACTGAAGACAAACTAATATAGCTGGCAGCTTTCAGCCATAGAAATAACATTTCAATATTTTCGAACAGTTGCATCCAATGATATTGGTTGCATTTCTTTACGAGATATTTTCTAATATGAGGCGCGCTCATGCGTTCTGGTCTGCGGTCCTTAGTAATATTTTATACCTATTATGAAATCAGAAGTAGGTGACGTACTGACCGCTCAGCCGAAAAGCGACGTCAGCCATTCCGAAGCGGTTCTCAGCCCTGAACGTGTAGTTGCCCAGGTCCGATTCACGAACATGCCTCACAACAAGCTGATGAAAATGCTCCCGAACCACCATCACGATCCTACAACACTCAACATATGCAAACACTAAAATATTGTATGTCAGTGTGTCGTCTCCGGAGTACGGTACGGACCACGCATCGTACCGTGCCCCGGGTGAAAGCACCAGCCCGACATCTGATCGTGTCACATGGCCGTGACGTATCGATTTCCTACCAGCTGAATCGGATATTTGTTCGATTGTCCAATATCCATATGCTCTGCTGGTGCAGCGGTAGTGTAGGGTAGAGCCTAATATTTTTTTTTTATCTCAATAGTCGTGGGTTCGAGCCCCCTTTTGCAAATATGTTTTAATTTTTTTTTATTAAGCATTATTATGGTAGGTTATTTAATAGGTTATAGGTATTTTTTTAACCACATACAAAAACTTCGTCAGAAAAAAGACAAGTACAGTAAAATACGATTGACTTGACCACATTATACCAGTGCAGTAATAAGGTAAGCAAATTACGGTTCACTGACATGCATGCAGGATTTTTCTTTTTTTTTGTCAGATCGTGCCGGACTGATCCTTTCGTAACGGGCTCGTCTCTTTCTTTTGGCTTCGCCGTAGTCGGGTAAAAAGAAGGCACTGTTATGGCGCCTAGCTCACCAAGGTGTGATGGGCAGACATCACGGGTGTTATTTGTAGTTAATGTAGCCACCCGTGACAGTTTCCATAAAATAACTCATAAGATAAATAATAAAATTCCTCCAGCCAGAGGAACACTGGTCATCGTTACCAAAACCGAGGCACTGTTCCCCCGCTGAATGACTAATGCCAAAACTCCATATAATCCATGGGGTTACCTGTCATCTGAATGGACTTGCACGCCATCTTTGAACCACTTGGTTGTGGCTGGCGGGGTCGCGAACTCCAATTCCGCTTCTAGCACGGCTCGCAGACCCGGTGTAGTGTGAACCCAGCTTTGACGAGCTGACACCACTGGTGCATCTGCAATCAACACCCATTAAATAATACCTACGTATGTATTAAATAAGCGGCGGGTGGCCGAGTGGTTTGGGCATCGTCTTCTCATGCGAGAGGTCCGAGGATCGAATCCGGTCGGCGTGCATCAATGAGTTTTTTCTGAGGAAAGAATTTACGTGCATACCTACATCTTCTGCTTCACCTTTCGGAACCGGTGTAAAACTGTAGGTCCCTTCCCTTGTCCCTTAAAAGTAGGCTCAAATTGTAGCCGACTGGGTTGATACCACCGTACTGGATTTAAGATGGCAGCAATAGCAGTCTCGGCTGTGTTCTCCTCTAGTCCAGTATAGGCAGCAATCCAGGGTAGTCTCCGGTATGGCACCTATCATCTCAGAGGTGACATTGGCTGTCCGGAGCATGTGCTTTGGCCCCTCCGACTCAGCCACACATACCAGATTACATAAAAAAAGTGCTGTCGACTCCACGTACGAATTGATTGATTGTGGGTCAAACACGCACAATCTGATTATATGTAGTCCAGGGCAAGACTCACCCAGTATAAGAACTCTGATGGCTCCCTTCACCGGTTCGCCGACGCCATTGTGAGCGGCACACTCGTAAATGCCGGCCAGCGTTCGACTCTCCGCCTTGAAGCGGATCCGCGATCTCTGATCTCGCAGCGCCATCGTCTCGCCCTGGACCACAGAATACATTAATAGCCTGGATACTGGATCCGCCGACGCACCAAAGTAGTCGATATTGGACACCGGGTGGCTAAGCTCAAGTGGCAGTGGGCTGGGCACGTTAGCCGAAGAGACGATGACCGTTGGAGTAACCGTGTCCTACACTGGCGGCCGTGGACAGGAAAACGGAGTGTGGGAAGACCACCCGCCAGGTGGGACGACGACATCAAGTACACCGGCGGAAATCAGTGGTTCCGTATCGCTGAAGGCCGGGAGGACTGGAGGAAAATTAGAGAGGCGTATGTCCAGCAGTGGACGCTTACACGCTGACTGACTGACTGACTGACTGACTGGATACAGTTTTGTAACGTTTCAGTCACACCTGCGCTCATACCTCACACACACTAAAAAAAAATCGGCCAAGCGCGAGTCGAACTCGCGCACCGAGGGTTCCATATCCCCATGTCATGGTCAGCCCCACTCACGCCCTCCACAGACCTGGTAAACTCTGGAACGCTCTCCCTGCCCACAATTTCCCCCCAAGTATAGTCTCTGGTCCTTCAAGAGAGGCGTGAAGAGGCACCAGTCAGGCCGGCATGGCATTCGCAACCCCCGCGTGCGACCGAATGTCCATGGGCATCGCTAGACACCTTATGGATCGCTCAACGCCAAATGTCGCGCTTTCTATAAAGAAAAAAAAGGTCCCTTCCCTTGCCCCTGGTGGTAGGCTCAAATTGTAGCCGACTGCGTTGGTACCACGGTACTGGATGTAAGATGGCCGCATATCAACCTCGGTTGTGTTCTCCTCTAGTTCAGTATTGCCAGCAAACCAGGGAATTCTCCGATATGGCACTTACCGTACCGTGTGGGGCCGGTACTTTAAAATAATAGCCCCACTGCATCTCTCTCCGTGTATGTCGTAAAAGGCGACTAAGGGAAGGGATATGACTCCCTTCTTATATTACTAGGTGGTAGGGTTCAACCCGCCCGGGTTGATACCACCGCACTGAATGAAATGTCGGTCGAAACTGCTATGTAAATAGTTTGTGTTTTCCGCCCAGTTAAGTGTAGACGGCACGACCGAAGGGAAGCACTGACGTGGCACCTAGTTCACCCGGTGTTATATGGGCTGACATCACGGATGTTGTAGGTCATGTAGCCAACCGTGTCAGTTTCCATAAATAAATAAAAAATAGTGATATTGGCCGGTCAAAGCATGTGGTCTGGTCCCTCTGACGGCAGCCAGCCAATAAACCATATTTTATTTAATTTAATTTATTAAGGGAAAACAAACGGACATGTACATGAGGTAACATATAACATAATATCAAAACAAAGTATGGGCACATCTGTCGACGTTCTCCACGAAGACAATAATGAAAAAATAATGAACGGACGTTATAATTTAAGTGACACATAAACCCAAAAACATAAACCTACCTAAAAAGTGTGAATAAAAAAAAAAGAAACAGGATAGGTACCTACACAATAGTAACAAAATCAAAATCAAAAACACAGATAAATAATCAAATCTAGGGCAGCAAAGACACACCACACCGTACATATTGCATACTCATACAATATAAGAGTTACTCAGTAAAGCGGGGACTCCACTGCGGCGCACGGCCACGCTGCGCACGTGTGTCTAGATTCGCTCCTATGGATTTATATGGAGGCGTCTCCACTGCGAGCTGCGTGCAGCTGCGTGGATGTGTGACGTCACACCCACGGCTACGCGTGTGTTTGGCTTTGCTAGGCGAGCGAAGCCAGACCCACGCAGCTCGCTCCCCTCCACCCGCGCACGCACGCTTCTCTGCGCACGATATGACTTTCAAGCCAAAATCGATGTTTTCTTTTGGGTACATTTTCGTTGTATTCGGTGTCACTGTCACTATCGTCGGAAGAACTGTCGAGATCGAGTAAAATCAACGCTTGCGCCGCCTCCGCCATAGGTAGTACGCCAGTAGGCACGTCCGTTTCGTTTGAAATGTTCCAACAAATGAAGCGCGTGGCTCGGCATAGCTGGCTGTGGAGTCGCCCACGTACACGCGCATCCGTGTGCTTGGCTAGGCCATGCGTGTGCGTGCACATCCGTGCGCCGCTGTGGAGTCCCAGCTTAAAGGAGTAGTACCCTAATAGCTCAGAATAGCAGTGTTTAAATATATAATGACAGGGGCGCCGACTTTTAGAAATCCTCGTGGGTGCTCATGCAATTTTTTTTTATTGAACAATCATCATCATCATCAACGTGTTGCCGTCCACTGCTGGACATATGCTTCTCCAATTTTTCATTAATTATCCCGGCACCCGGCAGCATGGATTCGCAAAACGTTCGCACAATGTTTTGCATTTGCCGCATTTACACATTCGCACGATGTACCTACGCATGTAGTGCTCCTATATTCTATTGCTTGGTATAGAATAATATAGGAGTACTATTAACATTCGCTATTCGGTCGCGCCACTAGTGCGAATGTGTAAATGCGGCCGCTCAAAGGCTTGTAAGTAAATAAGGCACTTTTATCGTAGCTCCAATCCTATTACTGATCAGTTTTTATATCTATCGTCGTGGGTGCTCCGTACCCACTACTCAACCCTCGTGGGTGCTGGAGCCCCCGAGCACCCACGTAGTCGGCGCCTATGTATAATGATGATGATTAGCGGAGGGGAATATCGGAAGTAGTTGCAGAAGTAATGGCAGCTATGACGTCATCCCGGAACCTCCTCTTGGTAGGATTCAACATGTCAAGAGACCCCAGTGCTTGGTTATAGGATACGCACATATTGTGGGAGGGTTATACTTACGTTCTTAATCCAGCTGATTACCGGAGTGGGTGTACCGGTGACGTTGCAGCCTATGTCCACGTACTCGCCCTTCTGCACCTCCACGAACCCATCATCGGGGATCGTCCGTACAACCGGCGCATCTGTGTAAGTAAATACAGTAACAAAGAAGAATTTTTCAACATTGCTTTATTTAGATAGATAGATAGAAAATTCTTTATTGCTCCAGTAAACATTAAACAGTGACAAATACATTAGAAAATTTATATAAGGTGCAAAGGCGGACTTATCCCTTACAGAGTACAGTCAACTTTTGGATGTTTGAGATTCAATAATATAGTGGAATGTAAGTAGGTAGTAGAGAGAGAGTTGAGCGTGAGAATTTAAGATAAAATAATAATAAGAATACTTATTAACAATACATATAGTACATGCTAGTAAAATACAAGCCATACATGTGTTAATACATATAAATTACCAATTTTATTTATTTCTCCAAAGGTTGTCCAAAGGTTGAAAGTTGCCCAGCGAGCAATGGAGCGAGCCATGCTGGGAATATCGCTACGTGATATGGTACGTAACGAACCAAAGTAGTCCATATTGGATACCGGGTGGCTAAGCTCAAGTGGCAGTGGGTTGGACACGTCAGCCGAAGAGACGACGACCGTTGGAGTAACCGTGTCCTACACTGGCGGCCGTGGACAGGAAAACGGAGTGTGGAAAGACCACCCGCCAGGTGGGACGACGACATCAAGTGCGTCGGCGGAAAGCATTGGTTCCGTACCGCTGAAGGCCGGGAGGACTGGAGGAAAATTTGAGAGGGTATGTCCAGCAGTGGACGCTTACACGCTCTTTATTTCTCAATCATTTTTATTGTAAGCGCGAATGTGGCGCCGAGCCACACATAAGGTGTGTTAACGACACCCATGGACATTCGGTCGTATGCGGGTGTTGCGAATGCCATGCCGGCCTGACAGGTGCCCATTCACGCCCCTCTTGAAGGACCCGAGACGGTACTTGGGGGGAAATATTTGTCAGCCTCGGTAGCTCAGTGGTGCGGTCGGTCGACTGTTGTTAAGCAACGCTGAGCGCGGTCAGTACTTGGATGGGTGACCGCTCGACCGTTGGAAGCTGGGCGTGGTTCGGATTCCACGTTAAACTGTAGGTCCCTTCCCTTCTTACCTTACTAGGTGGTAGGGTTTATCCCGGCTGGGTTGCTACCACCGCACTGTGCGAAACGTCGGTCGAAACGGCTATGTAAATAGTTCGTGTTTTCCGTAGTTCAGTGTAGCCGACATGAAATGGAGGGAAGCACTGACATATGGCACCTAGTTCACCCGGTGTTATGGGCTGACATCATGGATGTTGTAAATGCTGTAGCCAACCGTGTCAGTCTCTATAAAAAAGTATATACAGGTTTTTGATGACTATAGGTCATAATAAAGCAAACCAGATACTCCTGAGCTATTTGGAATAAAAAAGTTACATGACATTTTGTTCTACGGTGAACTTTTTTTTTCCATACTAAACTAAATAAAATTATTTAGTTTAGAAAAAAAAAGTTCACCATAGAACAACATTTCATGTAACTTTTTTGCTCCAAACAGGCTCAGGCAGGGGCGCCGACTTTTAGCAATCCTCGTGGGTGCCCATGCAATTTTTTTTATTGAACTATCATCATCATCATCAACGTGTTGCTGTCCACTGCTGGACATATGCTTCTCCAATTTTTCACTAATTCTCCCGGCACCCGGCAGCATGGATTCGCAAAACGTTCGCACAATGTTTTGCTTTTGCCGCATTTACACATTCGCACGTTGTACCTACGCTTGTAGTGCTCCTATATTCTATTGCATGATATAGAATAATATAGGAGTACTATAACGTTCACTATTCGTCGCGCCACTAGTGCGAATGTGTAAATGTGGCAGCTCAAAGGCTTGTAAGTAAATAAGGCACTTTTATCGTAGCTCAAATCCTATTACTGATCAGTTTTTATATCTATCGTCGTGGGTGCTCCGCACCCACTACTTACCCCTCGTGGGTGCTGGAGCCCCCGAGCACCCACGAATTCGGCGCCTATGGGCTCAGGAGTAACTGGTTTGCTTTATGATGAGTTGATGACCTATTATAGTCATCAAACACCCTGTATGTACCACACCTACGGTCTCAAAATCGTTTCTTTGTCGCACTCGCACCGGTAGGGCGTGGAATTGTCTTTTTTTAATTTTTCTTTTATGAAAACTGACACGGTTGGCTACATCACCTACAACATCCGTGATGTCAGCCCATAACACCGGGTGAACTGGGTGCCATGTCAGTGCTTCCCTTCACTTCATGTTGGCTACACTGAACTGGACGGAAAACACGAACTATTTACATAGTCTTCTGGCAGTATTATATTATATTATGTATTCTATGCAACAAAAACAGTCCGCAGATATGCGGTCATAGTGGTATGGCGGCGCGGCGCGGCGCCTAACTGAGCGTGGATTCGCGCGGAGAGGTATTTTTGGCTCTGTCGACTGCAGCGTTGTTGGTCCCTCAGCACAGTCATCCATGTTGGTTGATATTTAAAAAAAAATATTCGTTTAAAACAGAGGAGAATGTAAAACGAGCAGACTTACATTGGACTTCAATCTGGTGAACTTGTTTGACTGAAGAGAACGGCTCTTGCCGTACCACCTGAAAAATAATAAACTTCTACAATTTGCCACATAATTTCGTATTGTCAGCCTCGTTAGCTCGGTGGATGAGGCCACCAGGGGGGTGTGGCGCTATTCATCGGCGTTCGATTTTATCCTACTAATCAATGATATTTTAGGAAAGATAGGTTATCTATATGACATTCAGTGCTCACACATGGCACGTCCTTGAAAAGTTGAGAGAAAGAACTATAAAGTGATGCGCCGTCTCGGATAGTCTTATTCCAATTATTAGAATTAGTGCAGAATCTCATTCATTCATTACACACGACGGCATTTTCGATGTGTTAGCGGCTCGTAGTTAGCGGTCCGAACGCGTGCGTAGTTGGTGAGCGACTAACTTCAGACAGGACTGTGGTCTTGTATTTAATGTGCCGCTTGGGAGCTCAGATAACCTATCTACCTCCTTTTAACTTATAATATCATTGCTAGGTACTAATATTATAAACGCAAAAGTTTGTGAGGATTGATGGATGAATGGATGTATGGATCTTTGTTCCTCTTTCACGCAAAAACTACTGAACGGATTTTGATGAGACTTTACAGTACCATCACGCTAAATAGCCTTAGGGCTCAGCAGTATCAAATAAAATATAGTATGGACGGGAGAGAGAGAATATAAAAGAAGTGATCGTTTATTATCGAATTTGCTATTAAACTGAGTCTACCGCGAGCGAAGCCGCCGGCAAAAGTTAGTCGAAGTTTGACGAGACTGAAGTTAAGGTTCTCCATACAAAATCGTCTTTTGGTATTTATGTTTTTTACCTCCCTAAACCTTATCCGATGTTTAAAATTATTTTTGTTGTATTATGGACAGTCGAATCTACGTTGTTGTGTTTTTATTTTTTGAATATCTAAGGTGATGGATGACTCAATAAGGCTTAATGAACTTCATGACATCAAAAAATACAAAATTCAAATGTTTTCGGTCGAAATACAGGTTTTGTAGGTATATTTCATCTAAACAAAAAAATGACATGAACGTAGATTAGACTGTTTTTAAGACGAGAAAACATTTTTTTTTAAATCTAATATGGTTTAGGGGGCTAGAAAACACATATGCCGAAAGACGATTTTGTATGGAAAAAGTTAACGTCCGTCTTGTCTTAAACAACAGATACGGAACCTGGGTGCGCGAGTCCGACTCGCACTTGGCCGCTTTTTGTCTTCAATTAAGCGCTCTCGTGGTCTCCCCACTTCCTACTTCAGATGAAGACAGGAAGCCTCTCATTAAAACCTCCCAAGATGCAAACATTTGCTTACAGAATTAACTGCAATTAACCGTTTAGCACGGGCCACCCTACTTGATATTGTAGTTCTGTGGTTGCTCGCCATTTGCTAAGTTGTTGATTTTAATTTCAATGTTTTTGCCAGGAAGTCCACTTTTTCGGAGACATATGGTGGACATATGAAAGCGCGACATATGGCGCCGAGCCATCCATAAGGTGTCTAACGACGCCCATGGACATTTGGTCGTATGCGGGAGTTGCGAATGTCATGCCGCCCTGACAGGTGCCCATTCACGCCCCTCTTGAAGGATTCGATGCTATTTGGGGGGGAATATAATTATGAGCAGAGAGATCGTTCCAGAGTTTACCGGTTCTGTCGAAGAAAGATCTGCAGAATCGATTGGTACTAGTCGTGGGGAATATATTATACAGCAGGCAACATATTATATTATAAATTTACAGCATTTATAACGTTAGAAATATTCCACCACATCTGCTGTTTGCTGTAATGCTGTTTGCCATTTATCTCGTACGTACCGCCATCTAGTTGATATAATAAAAATTATTTGTTGTAGCCTGTAGGTATTTGAAGCTGTCGCTCGATAGAGGGCAGTGTTTATAGTATTTTGTAACTTAACCCTTAATGCAATGACTTAAGGTTACATTTTAAATAATTAAATAAAACAGCAGATGATGATATGATATATTTCCAACGTGCGAGACGTTGGAAATATATCATAGACTAGACTGCTGTTTTTATAGTATTTTGTAACTTAACCCTTAATGCAATGACTTAAGGTTACATTTTAAATAATTAAATAAAACAGCAGATGATGATATGATATATTTCCAACATGCGAGACGTTGGAAATATATCATAGACTAGACTGCTGTTTTTATAGTATTTTGTAACTTAACCCTTAATGCAATGATTTAAGGTTACATTTTAAATAATTAAATAAAACAGCAGATGATGATATGATATATTTCCAACGTGCAAGACGTTGGAAATATATACTTTTTAATTATTTAAGACGACGCGGCAAACCAACTTATTCATCCGCCATCTTCCTTCGCAACATTCTATGAACACTTATAAAGGAAAGTTAATTAACAACAAGGAAGGTTACTAACAATATTCTCTGAAGATTACAATGACAAGTTGTGCAATCTTAAAATTACTGATTTATTAACTGAATAAAAATATTATAAAAGCCATTACAAATACATAATAAATACCGTCGAAAATATATATAATATATATATATTTATATATATAATATATATATATATAAATTTTAAAGAAATGGTAGAAGGACCCGGCATCCAAGCCAATAATAAAAAAAAAAATTGACCATAGACACATTTCTGATCTGTCTGCCTGCTGTATTCCCGTGATATAATATTTATCTCTTATTTCAAATATGCTAGTTATTCCAACAGCGTTAGGTTCAAATTCCAACAACACCACCAAAAACAGCATTCTAACGATACAGCACTTTAAAACAGCTGCGATATAAAAACAGCAGATCATTATAACGTGCTGTTGAAAAACAGCCGTTGTCCCCCTCTCTAATTGGTACGCATCCGCGGTAAGTCCAGCGTGTAGGGATGCAATCACTGCCCAGTGCGTGTGGTGCGGAGGTGGAAAGGGTTTCTTGGTTGTAGGTATATTGATCATTAAAAGGTATTTTTAACCCCCGACGAAAAAAACGGAGGGGTGGAGACGTGTGTGTGTGTGTGTGTGTGTGTGTGTGTGTGTGTGTGTGTGTGTCTGTCTGTGGCATCGTAGCTCCCAAACGGACGGACCGATTTGGATGCGGTTTTTTTTATTAGGAAGCTTGTTTAATCGGGATGGTTCTTAGCTATGTTTGTAATCAAGTAATCAAGTAATTAAGTAATAAAAAAATTAATTATGTTAAAAAGTGGACCGATTTTCATGCGGTTTTTTTAAAAAAGCTTTAAATAAAAGTTAAATTACAAATTTAAAAAACCCCCGACCCTTAAAAAGTCAAAAATAATTTTCGTTTACTCACTTAAAGGAGTCGGGGGACCGCTAAGTAAATAAAATATAATAACTCCGAGCTGCGCGGGAATTTACTTAGCGGTCTACCGACTCCTTTAAGTGAGTAAACGAAAATTATTTTTGACTTTTTAAGGGTCGGGGGTTTTTTTTACTACTCTCGAACTTGTCACGCACGATTTGTTTTTTAGGTTTCCGTACCCCTTACGGAAGCTTATTACTTATTATTACTAAGCCTTTATTTTTTTTTTTTTATTTTGCCACTGCTTTTTAGGGTTCCGTAGCCTACATCGTCTGTATGTCTGTCTGTCTGTCTGTCTGTCTGTCTGTCCTCCTGCTGAATCTTTAGAACCGTAATAGGTAGCCGGTTGAAATTTTCACATAATATGTGTTATTTTGGCGGATATAACAACAAAGAAGTAATAAAAATTTTTTAATGTAAACAATTAAGGGGGGTCCCCATACAGGAAACGTGTTTTTTCTGTGGTTCGGAAACCTCGGTGCGCGAGTCCGATTCGCACTTGGCCGGCTTTTATTAACAAGTATTGCATTGCAATGTTTTGTGACTATTCACTTAAGACGAGACGGAAGTTAACTTTCTCCATTAAAAATAGTCTTTTTTTTTATGGAAACTGACACTGTTGGCTACATCACCTACAACATCCGTGATGTCAGCCGGGTGAACTAGGTGCCATGTCAGTGCTTCCCTTCATTTCATGTCGGCTACACTAAACTGGATGGAAAACACGAACTATTTACATAGCCGTTTCGACCGACGTTTCGTTCAGTGCGGTGGTACCAACCCGGCCGGGATAAACCCTACCACCTAGTAAGGTAAGAAGGGAAGGGACCTACAGTTTAACGTGGAATCCGAACCACGGTCAGCCTCCAACGGTCGAGCGGTCACCCATCCAAACACTGACCGCGCTCAGCGTTGCTTAATAACAGTTGACTAACCAACCGCGCCACTGAGCTACCGAGGCTGACGAATTTTCTTATCCCTTAGTCGACTTTTACGACATGCGACGGGGAGAGATGCAGTGGGGCTATTCTTTTCAAGTACCGACCCCACACGCTACAAAAAAGTCTTTCGGCATGTTTTCTAGCCCCCTAAACCTTATCCGATTTTTACAATGTTTTTTTTTTCTTGTCTTAAGGACAGTCGAATCTACGTTCCTGTATTTTTATTTTTTTAATATCTAAAGTGATGTGATGAGCTGATGACTCAATAATGCTAAATGAACTTCGTGACATGAAAAAAAAAAATCAATTTTTTTCGGTCGCAATACAAATTTTTACCTCCGGTGTTGTAAGTATATTTCATCTAAGCAAAAAAATTACAGGAACGTAGATTGGACTGTCCTTAAGACACGAATATTTTTTTTTTATCAGATAAGGTTTATGTGGCTAGAAGAAAGCATAAATACCGAAAGACCTCGTCAGCCTCGGCCCTCGATTTCGTCAGCCTCGATAGCTCAGTTGTGCAGACAGTCACATTGATGCAATGGACAGTCAACTGTCGCTATTGAATGTTAAGCAACGCTGGGTGCGGTCAGTTCTTGGATGGGTGACCGCTGACCGTTGGAGGCTGACCGAGGTTCGGATTCCTCGTAAAACTGTAGTTCCCTTCCCTCCTAATCTTACTTGGTGGTAGGGGTTAACCCGCCCGGGTTGGTACCACCGCACTGAATGAAACGTCGGTCGAAACGGCTATGTAAATAGTTTGTGTTTTCCGACCAGTTCAGTGTAGCCGGCACGATCAAAGGGGGAAGCACTGACATGACACCTAGTTCACCCGGTGTTATGGGCTGACATCACGGAACGTCCGTTGTGGTGTAGACAAACGTGTCAGTTTCCATAAAAAAAAAAAGACGATTTTGTATGGAGTAAGTTAATTAACTTCCGTCTCGTCATTCAGTTTGATTAACAAATGTTTCTGACTGCCATTGTTATATTCATGACGTCGTTTATACGCCTGGGCTCTTATTGGAACTAAGTCAGGCTTTGGTTGTTTCGGCTACACTGAACTGGCCAGAAAATACGGACCATTTTTCATAGCCGTTACATTCAGTGGCCGCGTGTTGGCTGTTTTACGATGTTTTATTTCGGAATTTATAACGTTTTATTCATCATAATATTATGGGAACAAACTGGCACATAAAATGTGTAGTTTAGTTAGTTAGTTAGCTACTACGTAAAGTGGCAGTGGGCTGGGCACGTCAGCCGAAGAGACGACGACCGTTGGGTTGGAGTAACCGTGTCCTACATTGGCTTGGCGGCCGTGGACAGGAAAACGGTTTGTGGAAGACTACCCGCCAGGTGGGACGACGACATCAAGTACTTCGGCGGAAAGCAGTGTGGTTCCGTATCGCTGAAGGGAGGCAGGACTGGAGGAAAATTTGAGAGGCATATGTCCAGCAGTGGACGCATACACGCTGACTGACTGACTGACTGACCGACCTAGTAGGTACTGTGTTCGTCATAGCATGACCGTCAGATGCAATTTATTTGTGCATTTTTAATTAATAACTAACCTAGAACAACAATCAACCATCGCTGCAGTCGTTCAGTGTTCACTTCTAGTCCAGGGGTTCTGAAACTTTTTTTTTTCAGGTACCACTAAAAACAATATGTTTGGCGGCGTACAACCTTTACCTACAAGACGCTAATAATATTATCTTCTATACTACGAGTATCTACATATTAAATTATCTTTGGAGGTTAGCATCACACCAAAGTTCAATTAATGATTTATCTTTCCTCGAATGTAAGTGAATTCGGAATCGAATCTAAAAATGTATTTCTTATCGAATCTAGTCCTGAAAAAATATTGTTTAAAATATTCTTCGGAACTCACTATGAGCATTTGACAATGGGTTTTTATAGCGCTAAGAAGATCAGAATTCAAATTATATTTATGTTCATTAAAACTTTCTAAAATGGGATTATGGTACTTTTATTGCCGCTTATTAAATTTTATAGAGCATAATGTTTCATTTTTTCGCTTACCACCTCGAAGACGAGTCGTTCCGTGTACAAAGTATCCGCTCATTCCCTCCGTCAAAAACAAAGTGACACAGAACATAAACAGACAGCTGATCGTGATCGTTTATCTTTTTGGAAGCCTCAGATTATATACTCGGAGACATTGTACAGTAATGTTTTGGTGGTTTAAAAAAAATACAAAATAAAGAAGATAACCTAACCTAATGTTGAGTTGGTGCATGTCGTTTTTGTTACGTTTGTATTTCCGAAAATGTGACGGAGGAAATGAGTAAAAGCCACAGATTATATACTCGGAGACTTTGTACACGGAACGGCTCGTGTCCGCGTATACCACTGGTGGTACGCGTACCATAGATTGAGAACTGCTGTTCTAGTCCATGATAGTAGGTAATCGCCATTTTGTTTCTGTTAAACAACGCACAGTACTTAATTAATAAGTATAACATCGCCATTTTCGCGCGCGTGTGTGTGTGTGTGTGTGTGTGAGGGTGTGCCTGTCTGTGGCATCGTAGCTCCCATGCCAAACGGATGGACCGATTTGGATGCGTTTTTTTTTTATTAGAAAGCTAGTTTAATCGGGATGGTTCATAGGTTCTACTATGGTTGTTAATCAAGTAATCAAAAAATTAATTATCTTAAAAAGTGGACCGATTTGCATGCGGCTTTTTTTAAATTACAAATTTAAAAATCTCCCGTCCATTTACTTACCTAAAGGAGTCGGGGAACCGCTAAGTAAATAAAATATACAAATGCAAAGCTGCGCGGGAATTTACTTAGCGGTCCCCCGACTCCTTTAAGTCAACGGAAATTATTTTTGAATTTTTAATGGTCGGGGTTTTTTAAATTTGTAAATTAACTTGTTTTACTCGTAAAACAATCTTTAAGCAACCCTAAAATTGAACTATTACAGTACCGTGTGGTTTTAATTTAGGTAGTTTTAGCATATGACACATGTTATTTATTTATTTGTAATATGTTTTCAAATAAAGGAGTCTTTTAATTATTAATAATATATTGACCGTGTGGGGCCGGTACTTAAAAGAATAACCCTACTGCATCTCTCCCCGTGCATGTCGTCAAAGGCGACTAAGTGATAAGGACAAGAGTCCGTGCTAAAGGCACTATTTAGTAATCTGAATGAAACGACGGTCAAAACGGCTATGTAAATAGTTTGTGTTTTCCGACCAGTTCAGTGTAGCCGGCACGATCAAAGGGGGAAGCACTGACATGGCACCTAGTTCACCCGGTGCTATGGGCTGACATCACGGACATTGTAGGTGATGTAGCCAACCGTGTCAGTTTCCATAAAAAAAAATAAAAAAAAATCTGTGCTAAAGGCCGACAGGCAAGCCATCTTGGCGCGATCCTTCCACCGAGTCATGTCAAGTAGCAGGTAGGTCTTCGTGCCTTACTTGCTGCTTGATAGTTGTCTTGTCCGTACTTAAATACTTTGCTAAACGTTGCGGTCGGTGTTGTGCTACTTACTGAAATATCTATTCTCTAAATTTGTAAATACCTACGACCTAGTCAAGGTAGATAAGTTTATTTACTCTTGTAAGTATGTACGTACAGAGATTTATTGCCTTGTTTTTCTTAAGATAAAGTGTGCACACATTGGCCTAAATTCGCAAATTGGTTTCAAATGAAAATCTGCTCTACAGACAGAGTGCCTTAACACTCTATCTATACATTTTCGTGTATAACTACGATGTTCGGGTTGATAAACTACGGGTTCTCAAAACTACATAATATGATGAAATATTTAATTTAATTATTTTGCCACTGTTCTTTTTTTGAATCTACTTAGTTTTCGATACAGATTAGGCTCCCGAAATATTCGGCATTCTAAGAAAACCACTCATATTATTAATAAATAAATAAATAATTAAAAAGTCATTAAAACGTGTACCTATGTGTTGTGTGTGTGAAACTACCAACATACACACGTATATCTTCTCTATCTCTATCTCTAGTTCTTATGAAAGGGAACGCCTGTCTGTATGTATGTTTGATATAAACCACTGAACCGATTTTGATGCGTTTTGCACCAAGGTAAAGAGTAGTTCTTGAGGCTCACTATAGGATATTGCTATTTAGCTTGATATACAGGCTGTTTCAGGATAGGCTTGAGAAACTTCAGGAATAGAAAGTACTCATTATTAGAAGATAAAATTCCTTATCACTCAAATCGTAATTCCGTAATTTTTTTCCATACAACAATTGAAAATAGTAAAAAAATTCGATGGACAGTGAGGATGGGGAGATTTATAGCAACAGTGCTGTCTAGGTCTAGGGAGTGCAGTGCAATGACCTAGTCCAGTCCCCTTTGTCATTCAAATTTAGGTGTTTGGAATTTACCTACATGCAGTTAAGCAATGTATGTAGTAATTTTATTTTTATTTATTTAATAAAGGCGGACGTTAACCGTCCACCAAAACGATTTTCACCAAAAAATACTATAAAAGGACCGATTCTGGGAAAAAGTTTCAGAGCTTTTCGTCTTTAAATATCGACCCCTTTCGAACCCTGAAGTTACGAAACCCTATCCTGAAACACCCTGTTATATATAATATACCATCACGCTAAATGGTAATAGGACTGAGCAGTATCAAATAAAGTACCTATAGTATGAACGGAATTTAGTGTCGAATTGTAGTGCCGGATGAAGAGGGTAGAGAAGACGAAGGCGAGGATGCGAAGGAGGGACGGAGGGGGCGGGAGGGAGGGGGAGGGCGAGAGAGAGAAAGAGATTATAAGAGAAGCGATACCGTTTACATATTTATCATATTTGCGTTAAATTGCCTATTACGAGCCGTTTATGCAAATTGGGTGCATTCGATTATGTTGGAGAAATTATAAATTGTAGCAATGTATATGACAATTAGAAATATTATATTTTGATGATCGCATAAATCGACAAAGCACCTACAACATTCGGTCGGTAGAACATCAAACAAAGTAGAAGCAGTTTGGGTAAATTGATTAATTGACTTAGCAATTGAGTCTTGCAGTTACTCAGGCACACATGCCGTCATGGGTCTCGAAGTAGTGATGTACCTATGAAGTCACATAATATCATCGGTTAATTGGATATATTTATGTTATATGCATTTTTGCAGCTTAAAAAAGAGTTCTGTTAATATCGGAGGGTCGAATAGGGACAATATGGGCTTATTTCGAGAACGAATTAAATAAATCAGTAGATTAATTTTACAAAAAAAATTAAAAAATACACCAAAAAGCTCGTTTGCAACCTTAGCCTGGTAGTCTAGTTGTATTTGAAGTAGGTAACTTTTAGCCTATGCCATTTCAGAGCACATTATATTTTTAAAATTGAAGCTTTGGTGACATATTTTTAATTTATTCCCGCATTTTTTAGGGTTCCGTATCCGTGTGGAAGGTTATTACTACTAAGTCCGTCTTTCTGTCTGTCTGTCTGTCTGTCTGGCCGTCCATCCGTCCGATATGTATTATTATGGCGGATATGCCAAGAAATAATAAGCAAAAATTTAAAAATTAAGGGGACCCCCATACAATAAAAGTGATTAGAATTGATTAAAACATATTCACGCTACTAAATAATAGAATAGAATAGAATATACTTTATTGCTTGTAATGTAGGTACAATACTAGAACATATTACATAAAACATAGTACGTTACATATACATAATAAATAATATTAGACCACAGCACAGGTGCATTGTATCGCAGACAGACAGACAAAAGATAGACGGATATAGTTTTTTGACAGGTAAGTGTAGCCGATCTACGGAACCCTCCGTGCGCGAGTAAAACTCGCACTTGACCGATTTTTTTTAAGTTAACATCACGCCTATTACCTTGCCGGACAACCATGCTATCTAACAGTGAAACCCCATTCGAATCCATTCAGTCGTTTTGGAGGACAGTAACAACGAGAAAAGTAACTCTCATCCTACCTAGTGATTGTACCGTGTGGGGCCGGTACTTTAAAAGAATAGCCCCACTGCATCTCTCCCCGTGTATGTCGTAAAAGGCGACTAAGGGATATGACTCCCTTCTTATATTACTAGGTGGTAGGGTTTAACCCGCCCGGGTTGGTACCACCGCACTGAAAGAAAGGTCGGTCGAAACGGCTATGTAAATAGTTTGCGTTTTCCGTCCAGTTCAGTGTAGCCGGCACGACCGGAGGGAAGCACTGACGTCCCAACAAGCAAAATTATCCTAGAACGCACACCTTATAGGAATATTGCACTTATAAAACTCCTATAACGATTCTGGTATTTACTACTGCACTTTTAATAGCATGGCAAGAGGCTGTTTTGACTACAAGTACATTTACTCTTACATTTAGACTTTTAAGCGCTTACAAGATTATTTTTACCTGTCACTATGAGTTCAAGTCTCTTATAATAGCAAATAACAAGATTAAACACATTGAGGAGTAGTCACACTGGTAAGTTAAACTTGTAAGCGCTTATAAGGCAATATTTTAAGGCTATTATAAGTAAAGGTCTCCTATAAGAGCATATGTAAGAGTTAAATTGCTTATAACTATTTACACTTGTTACTTGGTGTTATAAGCGCTTGTAAGTTGATTATTCGATTCTATTATAAGTATAAGAGTTTTATAACGGCATGTTGCGAGGATGAAGCTACTTACACCTACTAAAGACTTATCGTATGCTTTTATAAGTTTGACGCATTTATAAGAGTAATTAAATAATATTAATGAATGCTAAATTAACTTCGTCAAATCCCTTATAAGTCTAGTTACACTTGAAAATAACGTTATAGGCAAAAATATATTTCTTATCGTTTTGAAAATGCTTCTCAGTAAAACTCGCGCACCGAGGGTTCCGTATCGCCACGTCATGGTCAGCGCCACTCACGCCATCTATGGAATAGTTAAAATGCTTCATACTGTTTTCGGTAGATAGCGCGCATGCACTTTTTAGTGTCTTGTATGGGGACCTCCGTGAATGTTTTACTTTTTCTTATTTTTCTTATTTGTTATATCGGCCATAATAACACATATTCTGTGAAAATTTCAACTGGCTACCTATTGCGGTACAAGAGATATAGCCCTAGGACGGAAGGACGGACAGACGGACAAATGACAGATAGACGACGTAGGCTTAGTAATAGAGTTCCGTACGGAACCCGATTTTATACGAAACCCTATAAAATAACATGCCTGATCTTAATAATATAAGTAATGCATGTAATGCAAAAAAAAATGCTATCCTTTTAACAATAGTAAAATAAATAAATCAAAAATAAATATTTCATTTATATGTATAAATGCAATACAACTTATTATATATTTATTTTCAATATTATTTTGTTGTTATTTAACTTATCTTTTCTAATATATTTGTAAAATGTAGGTATTAGTTAAGAAATTGTAACTGATTTTATTCTCCTTTAAGTCTCCATAGGAGGGGAAAACAGCAGCAGAGGCTCGTTAAAAGTTAACCACTGATTCAAATTTTCCCGAGATTACATTGTTTTGGTTTCCTTATAGGCAATACGAAACCCTAATTGATAACAACATGGCGTATGATGGTGCCATCTTTGAGATTGACGCGTGCCGTAATAGAATCAAGAGTACCTATAATGGCATTATAACGTACTTCACAATGCTATGATTGAAAAATGGCTGTCGCCCTCAACAGTGGATAATATTTTTTTAAATACAAAATACGTAAATAAGCTTCATTCAAAAGGGGCGTTAAAATTTTAACATCAAACATAATATACTTCACGACAAATATACCTTGCCTTGCGAAAAATGCCATAAAATAAGTTTGTAACATATAAAATAAGCCACACTATGACAGCTACAATAAAATAAATTGAATATGTATGCCTTTCCTTTCCTTTCCGTTTCACACGAGACACAACATACGAGAATTGCGTTCCAAGTTCCACAACAAAAAATGAAACTCTTAAGGAGTCGCGAAGCGTGTAATAGTCGTGGTTAGTTCTGTTAGCTACTTACGCAGGAGCCATGCGGGAGTAGGTAGTTTTGCATAATGCTATTACAAGGTTACTATAGGTGCAGGTGGCAGTCAGCCAGTGCACCTATAAGTGTGATACAAGTGCAAATACACCTATAAAATGGGCCCTTTTCCGGGCTAGTAACAGCTTATAAGTTCGTTACAAGTATGGCAAAATAGTGCTCCTGGGATGATTATAAAACCGCTTTTTGCTTGTTGGGGTGGCATCAAGTTCACCCGGTGTTATGGGCTGACATCACGGAGGTTGTAGTTGATGTAGCCAACCGTGTCAGTCTCCATAAAAAAAAATAATTAAAATATCAACTGAACTATCGATAGGTAAAGTGTAAGTGCATCCCTAGCGCCCAGTGAGCCTTTTGCAAACGATCGGATAATTGCTAGTTTAAGGTCTAAATTGATTCGCCTCGTTGTTTTTATTTCTGGGTCGAAGCTTCGCTCTTCATCGCCGCTACTCGCTACATTAACTAAGAGCTAAGTGAGTCAGCGGAATGTCACGTTAGATCTGGGCTCTGTGTCCTGTCTGTCCTGTATGTGCTGATAATATGTCTAGCGAGCATTTTGTGTTTGGCTATTTTTTTATTTGGTAACTGACACGGTTGGCTACATCACCTACTAAGTCCGTGATGTCAGCCCATAACACCTTGGTGAACTAGATGCCGTGTCAGTGCGTGCCTTCGGTATTTGCTCCGCTATCCGCTGTTTGCCCTCTGGGGTCTGCTATCCGCTGTTTGCTGTCCGCTGTCTGCTATCCGCTGTTTGCTGCCCTCCCTCTGTCCGCTGCATGCTGTCTGCTGTCCGCTATCCGCTGTTTGCTGTCTGCGGTCCGCTATCCGCTGTTTGCTGTCCGCTGTCTGTGGTCTGCGAGCTCTCCAGGCTACGTCTCTGCTGTCAGCTATCCGCTGTTTGATGTATGGGGTCTGCTATCCGCTGTTTGCTGTCCACTGTCTGTGGTCTGCTGTCATCTCTCCGCTGTCTGCTATCCGTCGTTGACTGTCCGCTGTCTGCCGTGTCTGGTGGTAGAACACGATCTTACCTCGCATGTATAAGACGCGCTGTCGCCCGCCTGCAGCCGCGAGATCTCCAGGCTACGATTGTGCCACATTCGCACACGCTCGGGCAGCAGGTGATGCGGCGCATGAGTGTCGCCGAGTAGATCTGGACCCTTCCACCAGCGGACGCGGGTGTGTGGAACTGAGGATAAACGGTATGTCCCTGCTGTCAGCTATCCGCTGTTTTCTGTCTGGGGTCTGCTATCCGCTGTTTGCTGTACGCTATCTGTGGTGTGCTTCTCTGCTATCCGCTGTTTGCTGTCCTCCTTCTGCCCGCTGCCTGCTGTTTGCTATCCGATATTTGCTGTCATCTCTCCGCTGTCTGCTATCCGTCGTTGACTGTCCGCTGTCTGCCGTGTCTGGTGGTAGAACACGATCTTACCTCGCATGTATAAGACGCGCTGTCGCCCGCCTGTAGCCGCGAGATCTCCAGGCTACGATTGTGCCACATTCGCACACGCTCGGGCAGCAGGTGATGCGGCGCGTGAGTGTCGCCGAGCAGATCTGGACCCTTCCACCACCGGACGCGGGTGTGTGGATCTGAGGATCAACAAAGAGACTGCATATTTATCTAGATTGACAAATTGACAGGATTTAATGTCCAATTTATACTACAATAGGCGCTACAAATTGATGAAATTAAATTTTCCTCCAGTCCCATATGGCTGTATCTTTGGAATGGCAATAGCTAGCCGGTTGAATTTTTTTTTTATGGAAACTGACACGGTTGCGCTACATCACCTACAACATCCGTGATGTCAGCCCATAACACCGGGTGAACTTGGTGCCACGTCAGTGCTTCCCTTCGGTCAGTTTTACAGAACACGTGTTACTTTGGCGGATATTTAACAGCAAATAATAAAAAAAATTAAAATTAAGGAACGCCCCCATAGAAGAAACGTGTTTATTCAACATTTATTTTTTGTCGTGTGGAAACCTCGGTCCGCGAGTCCGACTCGCACTTGACCGGTCAAAGTTCTGTAGATGTAGAGGTATATATACGTATCTCCTCTTTAAGGGCTCGAGCATCTTTGGCTCGAGCAGACTACCGATTCTTATCCAACTAAACTGTTGAGTCGTAATAAAATATACGTAATTTGGCGTTAGTTTCATGGAAATCGGTTCAGTAGGTGCGGAGATGTCCGCGTGTGACCGACAGACAGACAGACAGACACTAGAGCGATCCCATAAGGGGCCCTTTTTTCGCATTTTGCGACGGGACCCTAAAAACTTCCAAAGTACATGCAAAATGACGAGGGCGGCTACACTCAACCGTTTAGTTGTCAGCGACTCTGCACGACTCAATTAAAAACCGGCCCAGTGCGAGTCGGATTCGCGCACCGAGGTTCCGCATCACAAAAAAAAAGCCACAGTTGCACTCCGGGAGAGCCGGCAGAAGTGAAAAATTTTTGTATTTCCGAAAATAATTCTTAGATGGTTATAAAAAAAACTAAACACCCTAAAAAAATTTAAACACCGTAACATTGATTAAAAAATAAAACAAAAGAAAAAAAAATTAAGGGATTCGAACCCATGGCACAGATTACTTAATCCCATGGTCAAAAAAAAATACTAATCCTACATTCTTACCATTGAGCCACGAAATCACATAAACGACCAAACGAATATCGGAGAGAGACGAACAGAATTGATCCCGAGCCATTGTAACTTAACCCTTAATGCAATGACTTAAGGTTGCATTTTAAATAATAAAAATAAATCTGTCGCTTTTCGATATTTGTCGCGAGTCTAACATTTTTTACCCACCTAAAAAAGTGCCAAGCGCCGCTCAAGAAGTTTTCACTTCAAAAACATTGAAAAAAAACACGTTTCTTGTATGGAAACCCCCCTTAATTTTTTACTTTTTCTATTTTTTATTATTTGTTGTTATATCCGCCATAATAACACATATTCTGTGAAAATTTCAACGAGCTACTTATTACTGTTCTATAGATACCTACAGCCCTCGGACGAACGAACAGACGGACGGACGGACAGAAAGGCAGACAGACAGACGGCGGCGTAGGCTTAGTAATAGACTTCCGTACGGGATACGCAACGAGTGGATCGGGATCAATTCTGATTACTCTCACTTTTTTTTTTTTTTTTTTTTTTTTATTTTCGGAAATATTCGGAAATATACTTACAAACTGTTTTGGTGGTTTAAAAAAAATAACCAGGCTTAATATAAAGAAGATGCGTCGCTTTTGAGGCGGTGCATGTCGTTTTTGTTACAAGTTTGTATTTCCGAAAATAATTCTTAGGTGGTTATAAAAAAAACTAAGCACCCTAAAACAATTTAAACACCGTAACATTGCAAAAGAAAAAAAAAACCAAAAATATTTGGTGGGATTCGAACCCATGGTCATAAAACTACTAGTCCTAGATCCTCACCCCTGAGCCACGAACTCACTTACACGAATAAACGAATATCGAATTCCCTTGATTCGGTTTCGGCTCTATGACGTCACAGCTGTCAGCGAGAGTAATCAGAATTGATCGCGAGCCACTCGTGATACGGAAACCTAAAAAGTTGGTAAAAACTAAAAAAGTTGCACAGCGCAGCGCCTACAGCGGCCACTATGCAGAGCGAACGACTGAAAAATCGTCCGTGTGGAGAAATCGGTCGTCATCGTCATACATGTCCAACGCTGAACTAAACAGTTTATATTTTTAATTAGAAAAATTCAAATAAAAAATCATTGGAAAAAATTATGTGGAACCGTGCGCAAGTTGACTGTTTGCAAAAATTATGCGACATCATGAAGGTGCAATACACGAGGTGCAATAGAACGAAAATTTGGAGATAATACGTAACGGCCCGGTGGTGGTGTAGTTGGTTATCGCGTTGGCGGCTCAAGCCAGAGACCCAGGTTCGAAACCTGGCCGTGCTTAGTACTAATAACATATAAGCATATTATTATTACAACTTATTAAAACAAATATTATTAAACTGTTTATGTAGGTGATACAATCGGTCGTGTAGTTATTTATTTAAAAAGAACACATGTTTTTTTATTTAATTTTATATATTTCGGCAAATGCCGTCTTCTGTAATTAATTATCTATATCTATTATTCATAATATAGATAATTAATTAATTACTGAAGACGGCATTCGCCGAAATATACAGGGTGTAAAAACGGCGAGTACATTAAATTTAGGAAATGATTATTGGGATCAAGACTAACAAAAAAGTCAAATAACTTTTTTCTGAATTTCCTTTAAATAAAAAGTTACAGTTTTCATACAAACTAAATGATTATTTTAGTGTAAAAATGATCTAATGACAACAGGGCGGCGCGGAGGGGGGAAGAGCGGGTGAGACGTGAGCGCCTCGGACGGAGGTGTTGGCGGGAGGGGCGGGGGTTAGCTTTGTGAGTGGAGGACTGGAGGTCGGCAGGCGGAGGGTGCGGAGCGGCAACAACGCGCTTAATTACACAAGACGAAAACATACATTTCAAAAATTCAAATCTCGAAAACTAGACGCTTTAGAGAAAAACTTTATTTGCTTTTTTGTCTAGGAAAAACATGAGGATTGCGCTGGCGAAATTAATGTACTCGCCGTTTTAACACCCTGTATAAAATAAAATAAAAAAACATGTGTTCTTTTTGAATAAATATTTAGAAGCACTACAAAGTGATATATATATATTCTTTTAATATAAAAATATTATCATAAAATCGGTCGTGTAGATAGGATAGCTAGAAAATGCTTTATTCTCCAAGAAACATTCAACAGTAACAAGTACATTAGAACATTTACATAACGTGCAAAGGCGGACTTATCCCTTACACAGATTTCTTACAGTCAACCTTGATGTTTGAGATCCGATTATATAGTGAGAATTGAAGATAAAATAATAATAAGAATACTTATTAATAATACATGAAAAACTTAAAATTCATGCTAGTTAAATAAAAGCCATAATTGTGTTAATACTTATTATTATAAATTACTAAATATATAGAATATAACATACAAATAAATATACATACAGTGTAGCCAAGCCCTAAAAATTTTGAAGTGAGTATATGTATTGTAATAATTACAGTCTCACAATGTAATAAGAAATAGACGAGGATACTATGAGCAGTGATGAATGTGTCTCTCTGAGTTTCTTCCGTGTCGGATAAATGGTGGAATAATTACTTAGGGTAACGAGATATTAGTTATAGGTGGCTATTTTCCGAATCCTGCAAAATGTCAACATATAGTAAGCTTTAGGTGATTTCAATGAGCTGCAATGGCAACAGGGGCGGGGCGGCTTTGCTTACTATAACTATCGAGCATTGTCAAAGCCTGCTTTTTTTGGGTTCCCAGATAAGGACATTAAACATGATTATAACATCACATATTTTTATTTATTTATTTAATTTTTTTTAGGACTTTATTTTAGATTTTAATTATAGTTTTAGGTCATTTTAATTATTTATTCTTTATTCATCATTCGTAAGGTAGTACACTACGCTTGAATCCGGTTCGATTACTTTCACCCACAAAGAAGAGCCGGCAAGAAACTTCGCAGGGGGTTTTTTAACGTCTTCGTTTACAATACATTGTGCAATTAATTAGATATATTTAAATTTAATTAAATTTTTTTTTTTTTTCATATAAAAACAGAAAATACCTACAAAATTTTAAATTTTGTAAGAAATCTCTATAAGGGATAAGCCCGCCTTTGTATACGCATGATATGTAAAAGGATTTTGGAGCAATAAATTGTTTACATACCTAGGTATATCTTTTTTTTTTTTTATTGAAACTGACACGGATGGCTACATCACCTACAACATCCGTGATGTCAGCCCATAACACCGGGTGAACTTGGTGTCACGTCAGTGCATCCCTTCGGTCGTGCCGGCTACACTGAACTGGACGGAAAACACAAACTATTTACATAGCCGTTTCGACCGACCTTTCATTCAGTGCGGTGGTACGAACCCGGGCGGGTTAAACCCTACCACCTAGTAATATAAGAAGGGAGTCATATCCCATAGTCGCCTTTTACGACATACACGGGGAGAGATGCAGTGGGGCTATTATTTTAAAGTACCGGCCCCACACGGTACAAATCTAAAAATCTATAAATCCTATTACTTTAAGTGAGCTAAACTTGTATATAATATATATAATATACAATCGGTTTCTCGGAAACGGCTCTAACGATTTGGATGAAATTTAGTATACAGATATTGTTATTTTTTTTAAGTTTATCTATATACATAGGTGTAGACGCCGAGCGAAGCTCGGTCGCCCAGGTACTAAAATATTAAATATGCAAAAATTGCAAAAAAGTATTTTATTTTCATAACACAAAAGTATCCGGTAATGAAATATGTCTACACACACTACGCCTTCCTTGGTACAAGTAGGTAATGATGATAGTCAATAGGTGCGGGGTCATCGTACAAGCCACATAGAGTCATCACTTTATGATGCCTGCCCGGCCAGTGGGTGAATGTGGCCATAGACTTAATAATCGGCTCCCTTAGCCTGTTTTATCCGGTATAGACATAGTTTATTTATTTATTTATTTATTTATTTATATGAAAGAATTACAGTTTTTGTACATACATATATGTTAGCTCCTACACTAAACTGGGTTTGTCCTGTAAGTTACATTTAACATAAGTAATTAAAATTTAGTACTTATTTAAGTTATATTAAAAAAAAAGCTCTGTAAGGTTTCTTACCCGGTTCTTCCTTATAAGTAGATTGCACTGCTGAACGGGACATGACAAAAAATCCACAGATCTCGTGCCTCTCACGACCTTCGGGTACATTGAAAATGAACATAGGCAAAATTTATCTATGGCAAAACGTATTTTTTACAATCTTTATTATTTTAACAATTGTTTAATCGTAAAAATAAACGAATATGGCCGCTTCTCGCAGAACACAAACTGAACTATTTTATTGGCCGGTGAAGTGCAAATATTTTCAACAATTACCGGTATAATACATTCAAAAGTATAATTGTATGAATTTTACTGTATTGGGTAAACGTTTCGTAAATATAAAAAGACCAAAGAGATACGTCATTGATAAAGACACAAAATAATTATTTTTATTAGGTACACATCCTTACCTTTATTAAAATCCAACGTCTGCTTTCTGTCTGTATGTATGTATGTATGTATGTCTGTCCGCTTACAACTCGAGAACCACTGAACCGATTTTAATAAAACAAAATTCTACGGATAGCTAGATTCTTCCCATCAACTATAGGCTACTTGCTATCACGCTAAATGGCTTATGAGGTTAGCAGAGAAGTCAAATATGAGAGCGGGCGGAGCCGCGGGCACAGCTATAAAATTATAAGATAGATTTAAGTACTCACAATTAATAAGTTTGTTTAACGATTTGTCTTCTTAATTAAATATTAACATACTTATAACCAAACGAATTAACAGATCTAACTAACTAAAGCAACAAATTAATAAATATCAAATATAAAAATACTATGGCTCTAGTACACGAAACTCACTAGTACACGCGTGCGCCGCGAAAACTCCGCCGCATAAAGGTAAAGCTTTCTCCAACCCCATTACAGATAGCGAGGTTCCGTTTTTTGCAAACTGTAGCCCAACTCAATACCCCGAGTGCTCTTTTTAATTTTTTCGATATCGCTTTTCGTTTTCGAGATATCGTTGATTCAAGTTGAGAAGTAGCAAAAAATCTCGTCATTTTTCGACATTTTTGCACTTTTTTGGAAAAGTGTTTTGCCTTTTTCACACATTTTTACACCATCTTGTAGATCTCAAGACACGTCTTTTGATACCCCATTGACCCGCGTAGCCCCAAAATTGACGACGCCAGAGCGATGTCGCACTTTCGCTGAAAACGGCCCCCTACCAACGCGATCGAAAAAACATTTCCAATGTTAAAACAAATGATGACGAACCGTAGTGAATATGCATATGCATCAATTAAATATTGTTTTGTTAACATTGTGTGTTCTGGCGAAATAAATATCAAAATTTTAATCTGATCAATCAATACTTTCTGTATGTTTATATGTATGTATGTTCCTCCATAACTCTTAAATCGATATCAGAATTCGATAAAACTTAGTACAAGCACATTTGATTATACGGGACACAATAATTATACGACTAATTATACGATAATTATACGGGATTATACGGGCTAAATAAAATTCAGTTCCGGTTACGCTAAGATGTGGCTCTCATACAAACTGAATTATTAACGGGTATATTAGTAGCGGGCTTACTTACGATATTCTTTTTAAATACGAATTTCACGCGAGCAAAGCCACGGATTGAAGCTAGTAGTTAATATAGTCCCAACCTTTGGGCCTGATCACCGGACTGACCCGGTCATTCTTCCCACCAAGAACTATAAGTATGCCTGTTTTATTTATAGTCAACTATAGTCGCACCAAGTTTGACGTTTGAATGTATAACCGTTTTTACAATAGAGCAAAAACAAAAAACGTCGGAGAACACCTCTTTTCTTATCGAGTTTCTTTAATTTCTTTGTTTTTTTATTATTATTTTTTATCGTGTGTTAGGCAGTGATATTCTATAAGTCAATGGTGTTAGGAGATATCCGCCATATAATACATACCTACCTATTCTGTGAAAATCTCAACTGCTACCGATTACGGTTCAAAAGATACAGCCGAGGATACAGCCCTTTTAGGTAAGGATAGGACAGACAGACGGACAGACGGCGGCATAAGCTTACTAATAGGCTTCCGTACCCCTAAGATGCGAATACCTAAAATAAACTCCAAAATGTCAGCCTCGATAGCTCAGTGGTGCAGACAGTCAACTGTCGCTATTGAATGTTAAGCAACGCTGGGTGCGGTCAGTACTTGGATGGGTGACCGCTGACCGTTGGAGGCTGACCGAGGTTCGGATTCCTCGTAAAACTGTAGGTCCCTTCCCTCCTAATCTACTTGGTGGTAGGGTTTAACCCGCCCGGGTTGGTACCACCGCACTGAATGAAACGTTGGTCTAAACGGCTATGTAAATAGTTTGTGTTTTCCGACCAGTTCAGTGTAGCCGGCACGATCAAAGGGGGAAGCACTGACATGGCACCTAGTTCACCCGGTGTTATGGGCTGACATCACGGACGTTGTAGGTGATGTAGCCAACCGTGTCAGTTTCCATAAAAAAAAAAAATGTAACAACCACACCTCATTCAAAGCTCTATGGCGGCATATTTGAGCCGGCACAGCAGACCAGTACACGAACAAAAGTGTCAGCTGCTTGATATAATCTGTTTCCTGTTTCTGTTTAGCACAATGTGTTGCCACAGGCAGGATATACGCACAGATTTATCACCTGTGCGGATTCTGTATTCTTTATCTGACCAGGTTGGCTTGACTACACTGCGCGCGCATCCGATTGACTCAAAGACATTAAACCCACCCTCTTCCAAATCTCTTTGGATTGACTACACTGAAGTGGACGGAAAACATTGAACTTGACTTCGTCTCACGAAAAAAGTCCCGCGGCAATAGGTGGAAGGTGGAAGTGTATGCGTATGACCACAGTGCCGCGACTTCTTTCGTGAGACGGAATCTATTAGGTTACCTACATAGCCGGTTCGTTCGACCGATCTTTCATTCAGTGCCGTGGTATCACGGGCGGGAGGGTTGATACCACCGCACTGAATGAACGATTGAATTGAATGAGAGACGGCCTTTACACAGAGCGTACAATAAAGCATTCACACACAACGCACTCTTTTCAGACACGCCACGCACATTACAATACAATCATGTTATGTTACTAAGAGCAAAAAAAACTTAGATCTGATTTGATCTCCGACTCGTATTAGTATTATTCAAATGAAAGGCATTCGTCAGTCTCAGTCGGCTTTGGAAGTGATATATTTCAAAAGGGATCATTTACATATTTTTATTTGAGACAATAAAAATTCTACACTGTGCTCGTACCTACACTTTGACCGGCCTTTTGTGATACCAATGTATCTACCTACAGACGATTAATGTGTTCTTTGAAATGCGATGCACTTTTAAAACTTTTTAGGGTTCCGTCCTATTTATTAAGCCTATGTCGCCGCCGTCTTGCATCTTTTGAACCGTATTAGGTAGCCGGTTGAAATGTTCACATAATATGTGTTATTTATTATTGGCGGATATTTCAACAAATAATAAAAAAAAGTAAACAACTAACACTTCCCCATACAAGAAATGTGTTTTCTTTTTATTGTTTTTTGTTTTGTTACCTAATAAATAAAAATGTATAAAAAACCCCCCAACCCTTAAAAAGTCAAAAATAATTAGGAGTTGGGGGCCCGCAAAGTAAATACCCACCCAGTTTACATTTTATTTACTTCGCGGTTCCCCGACTCCTTTCAGTAGTAAACGGTAATTATTTTTGACTTTTAACATAGATAAGGGTCGGGTTTTTTTTTAATTCGTAATTTAACTTTTATTGCAAGCTTTTAAAAAAAACCGCATCCAAATCGGTCCATCCGTGTGACGTATTTTTTTTATTACTTCATAATTACTTTATTACTTGATCATTAACATAGCTATGAAAGAACCATCCCGGTTTAACCAGCCTTCTAATAAAAAAAACCGCATCCAAATCGGTTCATCCGTTTGGGAGCTACGATGCCACAGCAGACACACAGGAATACACACAGACATGCAAACACACACACAGACAGACAGATAGACGGAGGCGTCAAACATCGCTGCTTTGGCGTCGGGGGTGGTCGGGGGTTAAACATATCTGACTCACCCTCATTTTCCAAATAGCATGGCAGCAGAACGGTGTCGTTTTCAAACGCCTTCACCGTTGTAGGAACACTCGTGAACTTGCTACCCTCGACGTGGTGAGCCGCGCCGTACAGCAACCACGCCGCCGCGGCGCATAGCTGCACTAGATTCCGGCCCCGGGTGGGCATTGTCATTGTCATACAACTTTAAGTCTTACTCACTGAGTTTAAAGTTCACTTCTCATCATTTGCTCGATAGGTGGTTGATTTCATAATTTTTATTCAAGTTCCTATTATAAAACGCACCGTTTTATTTTCTAATGTAATGGAGCGTACTCATCGGGAACAAAAGTGACGCGAACAAACATTCGCCAACTGTTCGCGGGTCGAGCAAAAATTCGCGGCGCGAATTTTTGCTCGCCACTCGATACAATAATATTACCCAAATATTTATCAGTCTTCTAGTAAAATACATACATACTTACATACATACCACACGCTGTATCCCGAACAATCCGGGTAAGACAGTTAAAGGTCGCGCTACGAACGCTGGGCGACCGGCCCGAGGGGCCTTGCGCCTCGAAAGTTCATGCAGCTTTGATTCTTCTAAATGTGAAAACAATACGAACTCGGTAGCTCGGTGGTACATGGTGGTACTATCGATCGATCGCCGTTCGTGATCATAAGTACACCTGGGCGCGATCTGAAATTGGATGGGTGACCGTCCCACCGTCGAGGCTGACCGTGGTTCGGGGTCCACGTAAAACTGTAGGCCACTTCCCTTCTAAGCTTATGAAGCGGCCATAACGTTTGGCAATAACTACTTAAATCAACTTACTATATTATCTTTGTGATTGGAAAAGAATTCAGTAATTACGCCTGTTTCCCGGTGGGTGGGGTAGGCAGAGACAACAATAATTTACGCATAAAAAAGTACAACATTCTTCAGAAACTTTCGTCCTAAACCGAAAGTACCGCGAGCGGAGCTGCGGCACAAGCTAGTTTGATATAACGATGCAGTAGTAATAATTGGGCGGGACGCCCCAAGTTGAATCCAATCCAAATGGAATTAAATTGTTCCACCAAAACCAATTTAATATTTTGACGGAATCGTTAGAACATTCATAGAGTGTGTCTAATTTATGTTTCTTTAATTAAATTTCATTTATTCATGAATTTTAATAATCAAATTATTTTCACACGGTCGTAAATTGTAATTATGATTTTTTTTATTGAAGGCGAGACATCTGGCGCCGCCGAGCCACCCGTAAGGTGTCTAACGACGTCAATGGACGACTCGTCGTATGTGGAGGTGGCGATCTTTAGACGGGCCGGTGAACGATATGCTTTGATATCGTTCACCGGAGTGAGATTACTTTGCTTTATCCCTTAGTCGCCTTGCACATGCACATGCACGGGGAGAGATGCAGTGGCATTATTCTTTTTAAATGCCTATTGAGGTGCCTATCAGACCATAAACGGTACTACAAAACGGGCTTAAAAAACAATTTATAGATCTTTTTTAGAGTTCCGTATCCGTCGTACGGGACCCTATTACTAAACCTACGCCGCCGTCTGTCTGTCTGTCCGTCTGTCTGTCCGAGGGCACTGTCTCTTGAACCGTAATAGGTAGCCCGTTGAAATTTTCACAGAATATGTGTGCTATTTATTATGGCCGATATAACAACAAATAATACAAAAATTAAGGCAAAAAATTCACGGGGTTCCCCATACAAGAAAATAAAATGGGTATGCGCGCCATCTACCGAAAACAGTATGACATGGCGATACGGAACACTCGGTGCGCGAGTTCGACTCGCACTTGTCCGGTTTTTTTTAAGAGAGACTGTTTTATTATTTCTAACTCTCCTTTTACATCCTGCCCTAAATGGAATATGAAACCAACAGACCAGAAACAAGAAATACATTTTTTTAATTGTATTGTATTTGTATTGACCGTCAGCCGCGATAAGAAATCAATTTAACGCTTCACTCCACAGAGCATAGAACTGCGCGCGCATTACTTCTGCGGGCGCCCGCAGTAGTATTTCATGCTCTGTGCTTCACTCCAATCTACGTTGCGTTTTGTTTTAGTTGTGGAAGGGTTCTGTAGAAAACAGTTTTAAAAAAAACCGGCCAAGTGCGAGTCGGACTCGCGCACCTAAGTTTCCATACCACAAAAAAAAATACTTTGAAATTAAAAGAAAAACACGTTTCTCGTATGTGGACCCCCCTTAATTTTTTACCTTTTCTATATTTTATTATTTGTTGTTATATTCACCATAATAAATAAATAACACATATTCTGTGAAAATTTCAACCGGCTACCTATTACGGCTCCAAAGATACAGCAGTAGGACGGACAGACGGACGGACGCACGGACAGACAGACGGCGTAGGCTTAGTACGGGATACGGAAACCAAAATATTTTTTTTTATATAATCCGGTATGGGAGGCTGATTCGGAGGGGCCAAAGCGCATGCTTCGACCAGCCAATATTTACCCAAAAAGTCCACTTACCTTTTGTAATACACGGTGTTGCAGTTGCCCCCGTAATATTTTTAACTGACATAAGGGGATTATTCTATATTATGTGAAACTAAACAACTTCTGTGAAGAAAAAAAATTTTTTGAAACAAAAAAATTATAATTTTTTCCATACAAATTTTAAATACCTACTTATTCTCAAAATGTACGGAGAAAAAAAATGTTTTTTTCTTCAAATAAAAAAGTAGAACTAAAGTTGTTCTATTTCACGTACAGAACCACCCTCTTTCGGGTATTACGGTTGGGGTTGCATTGCAACACCGTGTATATTTTTTAGGTTTACGTACCCCGTACGGAAGCCTATTACTAAGCCTCACGTATGTCTGTCTGTACTGTCTGTCTGTCTGTCTGTCTGTCTGTCTGTCTGTCTGTCTGTCTGTCTGTCTGTCTGTCTGTCCGTCCGTCCGTCCGTCCGTCCGCCCGATGACTGAATCTTTGGAACCGTAATAATAGCTAGCCGCTTGATATTTTCACAGAATAATATGTGTTATTTTGGCAGATGTAACAACAAATAATAAATAAAAAAGCTGTCAAGAGCGAGTCAGGCTCGCACCAATTATTGTTCCGTACTAAAACAAAAATATGTTTTTTTCCCTGAAAATTATACATTATTATCGAAAAAACCTGCAGTTTTCCGGTAATCTATTAACCCTATGAAAGTCAAAATTTTAGCTTCAAATATCCCGGCGTGGCGAACGGCCATTCTTTGCACATTTTAGATATATAATTTAGAACACTAAACTTAAAATAGTACAAAACATATTTTCAGAATCCTTACAGTTAGCTCTTTCAAATGAATACCCCACAAGATAATAATATGTTAATTAAAACTTGTTTTTTATATATATCAAATTGGCCCATGTAAAATAATGTTTTAGCTAGTTTTTGAGCGATATGTGTGTCATCAAGATCTATCATCATTATGCCAAATTTCACGTTTCTACGTTAGTTAGGTAGGTACTTAGTTTTCGAGAAAAACCTCTGTGACAGACATACGGACACCGGAGTGATCTTATAATGGTTCCAAGCAGGTAAGTATGCTCTCGAAAATTCGGAAAACCCATGTTTACGTGGCCGTTCAGTTCATGTTATAGTCTGTAAGTTTTTTTTTTTTTATTTTTTTTTTATGGAACCTGACACGGTTGGCTACATCACCTACAACATCCGTGATGTCAGCCCATAACACAGGGTGAACTAGGTGCCATGTCAGTGCTTCCCTTCATTTCATGTCGGCTACACTAAACTGGACGGAAAACACGAACTATTTACATAGCCGTTTCGACCGACGTTTCGTTCAGTGCGGTGGTACCAACCCGGCCGGGATAAACGCTACCAACTAGTAAGGTAAGAAGGGATTTTTGATTTTTGATTTTTGAAGATTCAGTCAGGGAAATTTTACATAATAGATACCTTACCTACCTACCTACCTACATAAAAAATACAATACACTGGCAGTTAGCCAGCGCGAGGTGGTATACTTTTGCTTCTGAGCTTTTGCCATAGAGCCAATTTAGAGTTAATTTTTAAATTCAAAGTAGGTAGGATTTTCTAATATTTCGAATGTGTCGTCTTACCTTGTCGTGTTTTTTTTTGTAATATAGTTCAGTTCAGGCCAGCAAGACACCAAAATCTAATCATGTTTTCTGAAAGTTGACTCTGACAAGAACACAAAGAAATCACCGACCAGCGCAGCGGTGCAATACTCCTTCCCGCCAAAGGAGAGTATTATTGTTTATTGATCATTCATATCATATATGGCAGTAAAACTGCACTTTAACTCACAGTTATTTCTGTTATTAAAATATTACGCCTATAATTTAAACATATTTTATTGATCCTGCACTTACGTCCTCCAAACTCACACAGTGGTTTACGAGAAACATAAATCGGGAGCTGAAATCGATTTTTGGCACTTAGTTTTGTTTCTGAAAAATATTTGTGTAGAATGAAGAAATATTGCTATTCAGAGTGGGAACGCTGCATCCGTCATGGGGACCATGCCCTTGTTCCCAATGTCGGAATACTTTTATTTGTAAGTATTTTTATTGTTTTAGATTAGTTTAGTTTGTAGTTTTGTAAATATTTTATTTGATGAATAATAATAATTTGAAATGTTTTAATGATTTTGGACATCGGACATTTGTAAATCTTATAAAACAAGCTCAGAAATATCGCATTTATATTTTTGAAGCACACAACTTTTACGCTGATGGATGATTGGGTATTTATTTATTCAAAATCTATTGTAAATAAAATAATTAATAAATTTAATAAAGTAGTTAAGATATAAAACTGTTTTTTGAGTATTAGAGTAAGAGGTAGGTACGAGCGAAAATATTGTTACCATATTATTTTCATGGTTAGTTTTAAATTAACATTTTATTTTATTGTTCTTTTGATTTATTTTTATTAAATTATATATTTTATTTAATGGATTTATTGTTAGGTAACATTTTAAATGTTAGTTACTCGTAGTACATACCTATTTAAGTTTTTTATTTTGTTGTTTCGACCACCTCTATTTTTCCTTGGATATAAATGGAATAAGAATAGTTTTATACTGTTTTTGACTTGTCTAAGTGTATCAATGTACCAGTTAAAGGATTGAATGGAATAAAAAAATATATAATAAATTCTTACATACTTATTTGAACTTTAATTATCCGTCTTAATTACTGACAAATCGTTTAAATAACTTCGAATCCCTAAAAATATGTTTCCCATTGACCCAAATTATACGCACTCCATAAACAAATAATGACCTTTACTAAATGTTTTGATAATCGAATTCGAAATTTAAACGCTCTTTGACAGTTCGTTCCCGCGCGCGCTTCACAACTTCACAGGTCGCTTCCCGGCGCCAAGTCACTAACACAACTGACTGACGTTTATTTCATAGCACCCTGGGCCCTGGGCTGGGCTCCCACGATTTGACCACTCATGGGGATTTCCACATTAGGTTGACTCGACCAAAACATTCCATTCTTCTCTACCAAAACATTCCAAATCATATTACCTAGGAACTCGTCATAAAATGAAATGAAATTATCAAAGAGTTTGTATTACCTACGTCGAAAGGAGCGCAGCGACGTAATACAAACTCTTTGGAAATTATAATAGACTTTATTGTACAATACAAAAAGTGGCAAAAGGCGAACGTAAAGCCTAAAGGCATTATCTCCCAGTCATATCTGAGATTGTGGGTGAGGTTGATGGATAGTGCGAAATTAAGTAAAAAAAAATGTTATATTAAACTGAGTATTTGCGAAGATGAGTCACTGTCAACATTGCCGGAACACGAAGTAACTATTAAGTAATCTGTGCTATAATATAGTATGTATATTATAGGTGCCATCAATGTTGGACTATCAATGATTGTTGAAGCAGAAAACTAGGTACGTATAGTGCGCGGGACGGATCTCGGCGTGTCGTCGCCGCAGCGGGCGACCCGCCGCCACGCGCATACACTATACAAGTACGGTGCGGGTGCGAGGGAGAACACTGACGAGCCGCTGCGGCGGCGACACGCCGAGATCCGTCCCGCGCATTATACCTACCTATAATAATTGTACATGCTTTTTGAATTTTTGTCAAATTTTTTACAGTCTCTTGTTTTTTTACGTTTCGTCAACTTTTGCACTGTCAACATTCACAGTCGACCATCGCAATTTCGACATTGCGCGGCGTGCGCCGACACCTCCAGCCAGGCCGATGTTAAGCCTGGCTTTTGTCAATTAATTTGAAGCAATTGAGTTTTATAATGCGACGATATAGCACTCTCCTTCGCTCTGTGATATTGTTGGCTAGGATCATAGCAAGAGATCAGACTACAGTGTGGGGCCGGTACTTGAAAACAATAGTCCCACTGCATCTCTACTCGTGCATGTCGTAAAAGGCGACTAAGGGATAAGGACAAGATGCCGTGCTAAAGGGCGACAGGCTCGCCACCTCTCACCTTGGCATGGTACTTCCACCGAGTCATGCAGCAGGTGGGTTATCGTGCCTTACTTGCTGCTTGATCGATTGAATCTTGTTCGAATAATTTGCGAAACGTGGTGGTCGGTGTTGTGCTGTAATTTACCAGAGTTCTTGCAGCACAACACCGATTACTCTGCTTTCGCCGATTGTCGGGATTCAGCGTGTGTGATATGTAGGTTTTGAACCGATTTTAAAAATAACATTATCTCAGGAAGAGAAAATTTTTTTTACGGAAGGAAAAAAATTTCAAGTCGATCCGACCAGCAGTTTAGGAGTTATATGCTTTTATTGATTTTCAATGCCTTTTTTGTAAAGGCTATGCCGTCATCATTTGTTCATATTTTCATTGACGTTGCCATAGGTGGAAGGCGGCCGAGTGACTCTATCACTGACACCTTGTTTGCTGGGATTGGTTGAGCGGTTCGTGAGATAGTGGTACCGTTCTTGGTGGTACCTATGCCGAAAGTACATTAAAAATGACGGTCGATTTTTGCAAATGGCACGGGTAAGACATTCCATGCCAAAAATGTCCGTATCTTTTGATTGCGGGGTCAGCCAGCTCACACCGAGACGCGAAGTGGCGCGACATTTCATGATAGCGATGCAATATAGAACTTGTTTACTATACAAAAACGCCGCTCGACGCTGCGCGACATTTTAAAATGTTTTATTGTTTGTTGTTATATTCACCAAAATAACACATATTCTGTGAAAATTTCAACTGGCTAGCTATTACGGTTCCAAAAAAAACGATTTGAAAAAATATAAAAACCGCCTTCAAAAATGTATGAAATAAAACAATTCGAACCCTAGAGTTGAAGGCGGAAGTGCATCATTTTTGCTTGCTTTAGCACCGCCTTCAACTCTAGGGTTCGAATTGTTTTATTTCATACATTTTTGAAGGCGGTTTCTATATTTTTTTAAATAGTTTTTTTTTATTTCACAGTTTTCTCTTCTTTCTCTGTATTTAATATTCCTCATCACCCAAAGGTTGACTGGAAGAAATCACTTGCAGTGTTTGCGCACTTCTGTATTGGTTTGTTCTACTCGTGTACTGTTCTTCTTTCCATTGTGTGCATAGAGTTTCTATTCTATTCTATTCTATTTTTTATTAATTTTTTCCTATTAATGTACTCGGCGGAATCGCTCGACCTCCGGCCTTGCGATTCCGCCTCGCTTTCCAATCCGATCTTGACCAAATTAAAATGGGACCACACGGGAAGCACCAGCTTTCGAATAAAAAAAGATTTTTTTAATTAAGAACCACCCCAGTCGAAAGTTCTGAAGTAATAAACATAAGGGTCTTTCTCCGCCGTCGCAATATTTCGATGACTTCGGTGGCACTTTTTCTTTCTTTGAATTTAGACATTCTCACAGGCAAAACATAATTTAGAATTAATTTAGAATCAAATGGTAGTGGAGGGAACGAAATTGATTGAACGGTTATGAAGTTATTGAATTAAAAAAATATAATGTCCACCGAAATCAATATTTTATTCACCGAAATCAAATCGTGTAATTACTTTATAACTTAACACTTTAAACACTATGCAACTGTGCAAAAGAACAAACAATACCGACCACAATTGTGTGCAATTTCGATGAGTAGGTATTGAGTAGATTTATATTGTAAACATTTTTTTTGTGATATTGCCGGTCTCTTTCATTGTTAAGTGCATAAAGTATGGGGTCGCTTTTATTTCTAGCTTTTCTAAGTCTTTCAGCCACTTTTTTAGCTAAGCGTTACTCTTTTGAATCCGCTATAACGGCAAAGCTGAAAAGCATAATCACACGTAATACTATAATAATAAATCGACCACCGATACGTCGAGATACTCCAAAACTTGTATCGGTAAACGGCGGTGACTGTGAGGCTCCATGAAAATACCCACCCCATCCAATGATATTCTGCTACTCGGCAACATACATTGTTATGCGGCCAAAAGTAGGTACACGGATCCTACACCAGTCACCCTTCAGCCAGACGGGACGTTGTGGATGAGAAGAGGCGAAGAACAAACGTGTCGGTCTATTTCCGAATGGGGCCGTACTAATTTGGTCGAGTTTAACGCTTCCAAGACACAAGTCTGCGCGTTCAGTGCGAAAAGAACGGCGTTCACAGCCGCTCTTTCCTTCCAGGTCCCGTCGCTAAAATTAAGCCATCACCTCGGGGTCCTCAGAGTCGAACTGTCGCACGACCTAAACTTTCGGCGCCATAATCTAGGGCAAGGCCAAGCTAGTTTCTAAAAAGTTGGGCGTACTCAATAAGGTGCGACGGTACTTCACGCCGGGCCAAAGGCTGCTTTTGTATAGCACAGATTTGGTCCTGCTTGGGGTACTGCTCGCACTTGTGGGTTGGCTCAGCTAAATACCAGCTTGCGCCTTTGGATTCGATCCAGAGTCGAGCCCTGCGACTAGTGGATGACCCCAACGTGTCCCGCGATCTAGAACCACTGCAAGTCCGTAGGAATTTCGGCGACCTAAGTGTGTTCTATCGCTTATTCAATGCATGGTGAATGCTCGGAGGAGCTGTTTAGCGCGATTCTTCCGTCCCCTTTCCACCTCCGCACAACGCGCACTGGACAGGGATTGCATCCCTATACGCTGGACTTATACGGGTGCGTACCAATCGGTTCTGCAGGTCTTTCCTCCACAGAACTGGTAAACTCTGGAACGCTCTCCCTGCCCACGTATTTCCCCCCAAGTATCGTCTCGGGTCCTTCAAGAGAGGCGTGAATAGCACCTGTCAGGCCGGCATGGCATTCGAAAGCCCAGCGTACGACCGAATTTACATGGGCGTCATTACTCATTAGGCACCTTATTGGTGGCTCGGCGTCGCATGTCGCGCTTTTTATTTAAAAAAAATGCTCCTTGGTAAGGGAGTGAGGCAAGGGGACGTGATCTCACCCAAGCTCCTTACAAAAGCACTTGAAGACGTGTTCAAGACGCTTGAGTGGGAGAACATTGGAATAAATGTCAATGGGGAGTTTCTCAGTCATCTCCGTTTCGCGGATAACATTGTCCTTCTCGCCCATACCCAGGTTCAGCTTCAAGAGACGCTCAGCGACCTTTACGAGGTCTCGCTGAACGTCGGCCTGAGGATGAACCTGGATTTTTTTTATTGCTTCCGAACTGGGTGGCTCTGCCCGAGGTCGAAGCTTCAGGCGCAAACAATTTCACCGCCGAGGAGGTGCCAGTCCGGCTTGGAGGTGGACTAATGTCGCTGGGGAAAGGCTATTAACCCGCGATTTGAAGATCCGTGGATTGTAGGAGTGGGGAAAGATATTCCCTAGGAGCCCGTTCCACACCTTTGCAGTGCGGCACAAGAACGATTTAGAGAATCGTGCAGTTCGAAGAACTCTTCTGTCGACTACAAAGGGGTGTTCCGCGAGAGTAAGACGGGTTTGGCGAAGGCGAACAGTAGGAGGAGGGATAAGGGAAGCAAGTTCATCAGAGCAGCGGCCATAGTAGTACCGATAAAACAGGCTCAATGACCCCACGATACCTCTGTGCTTTAAAGGCTGAAGGTCCTTTGTGAGTACAGAGTCACCAATGAGGCGAATGGCTCGTCGCTGAATTGAATCCAAGGCTGAAAGAAGGTACCCAGGGGAACCCCCCCAAAGATGACTGCAATATTCCATCACCGGTCTTACTTGTGCTTTATACAGTATAATCAGTTGGACCGGCGTGACCGGAAAATCGCCGACATCGGTAAAGGATCCCTAATTTTCGAGACGCTAGTTTCGCCTTGGACTCTATGAACGATTGAAACCCAACGTCCCTGGACACTTCCATACCCAGGACGCCCAAACTACCATCTTTGGCGACTTGGCTGCCCTGGAAAGTGGCTTGGAGAGGAAACGGATTAGCCTTAGTAGAGAAGGCACAAGCTTGCGTATTGGCTACGTTGAAGTTGACAAGTTCTTCCCCCAAGAGGATACTTTTCGAGAACCTGGTCAACCCGAGCAACAGTTTCGCGTCTCGCGTTTGCTGCTGAGGCTTCTCTACCCTTCCAGTCCTTGATGAACCCTTCGTGCACCGTGATGTCGTCCATGTAACAATGTATTTCGCCGAGCGAGAGCATGTCGTTGATGAATAACAGCGTAGGCAACATCACGATCCTTGTGGAACACCAGCATTGATTGAGTAGTTGGCCGAGCAGGCACCACCTAGGGTGACAAAGATCGACCGACCACTCAAAAAGCTGGAGATCGAAGTGCACAGTTTTGTAGGGACACCGTAAGCTTTCTTAACAGTCCCCGGTGCCAGACGCGATCGAATGCTTTGGATAATATATGTCCAGAGCGACCGCCAGCGATTCCCCAAAACCATCGAGCCTTTCAGCCTACAAATGCGTGACGTACGCAAGAAGATCTCCAGTCGACCTTTGCTTGCGGAAGCCGTATTGCTTGTCATCGAGAAGTTTACAGTCTTCTAGATACGTCAGAGCGCTGAGTTGACAATACGCTCCATAACCTTACTCAAAAGTAAGGTTAGGGATAAAACCAACGTCATGACGATGGAGGTTATGGGTGAGGGGGATATTCTGATCGACGGCGAAGTGATCAAACAAGTGGAGGAATACGTATATTTCGGACAAATATTTCGGCTAGGCCTACTCAAGGAGGTAGAGAGACACATTCAACTGGGTTGGGCTGCCTTCTGAAAGCTGAAGTTCGTCCTAAAGTCTGATCTACCGTAACGCAAAACATATTTAATAAGAAATATATACTAGTCTCAAAAGTTATTTAGTTAATACAGTGTAAACGGCATAATATAACTTCGATTAAAAGAAAAACTGTTCTTTTTTTTTTGTACTTCATTCGACGAAAACACTCAATGACTAATAGAATACAGTAAGTTAGGTTTGGCTACGTAGAGTTTGCAGTCTTAAATGTTTTTAACTTTAAGTGAATACAATTTTTTTTTTCATTTCTAATCCCCAAATACATAAGTTATCCTATTCATAAGTTATAATAGGCATGCTATTTAATTAAAAAATATGTTTCTTGCTTTCGGTGGTTTTGAAATTGACTTCGGTGCACCTATTTCCACCGAAAACACCGAAGTCATTGACACTGAAATCAAAAAAGTAAGGAAAATCTAAAATATTTGCAAAATATAACCTATATATACAGCATTGCTCTCTAAGTTGGAGATCTAGTACTAATAAGACAATCTCTAATTAAAATATAATAGTAATATATCAAATAAATAACGAGAAAATTGGTTCAGCGAAATCAATTTTTTTGGTTACCAAGCCACCGAAAACGATTACATACCTTAATAACACGGCCGCACAGGAACGCACAGACGTGTTGTCCTCGCCACAGAAGCGGCGCGACTGATATTTTTTTTCGCTTTAACAGCTATGAACGCAGCTACAATAGTATAGGATCTATGAGCGTATTCGTGCGCGCCACCGATATCAAAGGAAACTAGCGGACGCTTATAAAATAATTCGTATTTCGTGTTCTAAAGCGTATTCATGCTTAGTAAAAATATAAGGTAAAGCATAACTAACTAGGTTTTAGAGAATATATACAAAGTAGCGTAATTCCTTATAGATGATAAGAAAAAAAAATTTTTCTACCGCAAACTGTAGTCCGGACGCGCCAGTGAAGTCAAGATTTCAGCAGTTAGAATTTTTTTTATCGCATTTCTAATGAATTAATTAAAAAAAGGACACAGGCCCCCCCCCAGTATTTTAATCATATCTACAATATAAAAAAATATAAAAGTATTATGAATCCATTTTATAAGACTTTTCGATCCGGACTCGCTTATTCTGCCCATCCGGAGAAAGACCCATAAAATAAAAAATAAAAAAATAAAACAAAATACAGTTTTTTTGAAGTCGGATCAAAAGATACAGCCATTTAACGGATGGACGGACGGACAGACCGACAGACAGACAGACAGACAGACAGACATACCGACATACAGACAGATATAGGTTGTACGTTTAGTAATAGGCCTCCGTACGGGGTTATTCTGTGACGGGGACGGAAACCTAAAAAAAAAACAGTTTTACGCCGCTTCGCGGTCGATCGATGATGGTATGGTAACAGTTTGGCTGTGAGGTGAGTGTCGGCGATTTATAAAGAGCATAAAACAGCAATCAACTTGCTAGATACTAGATAGATACGTAACATACACTTGTTACCGAATGGACGCGCTGTAAAAGCACCCTCTAAATCATAGATTCCCAAAGTGGTCCAGGTGGACCCCCAGGGGTCCGCGGGAGACTCGACGGGGGTCTACGTTGGCGTGGAAAAAATTGGGGGTTCACAAGTTGTAAGTTGGGCTCCACGAAAATTTATCTGGTTTCTATAGTAAAGAACAAGCATATTTATAATAATAGGCATCGATATTCAGTAGGTACAACTATTTCTCCCAATTCTACAAGCATTGCACAACATTTCAGAGCATCTATAGCGGTTATTCCTTACAAAACTGAAGCCAAATATTGATATCGAGTACATCTCTCCCATTAATATTAAATTTTAATTCTACTAAGTCTGTAAGTAACATATTATTCTAATAAATAGAACAATAGAAAATATATTATTTTTCTTTTTCTTTTTACCGTTCCGAATTTAGGGTTGGAACCATTGGCAAATTTCCATCGTTAGATCTAATCTTCACATTTTTTCACGAGATTTGGGAATATATAGGAGGGGTTCACATAAACCAGTAACATTTTGAAAGTGGTCTACGAGAAAAAAAAGTTTGGGAACCTCTGCTCTAAATTATCTAATTTAAATAAGTGAAAATAAACAAAAACTAAACGAGCACAGACTCGCTAACAACTTAATCAGTATATACGTCCAGCCATTATTTATGACTTAATCAGATATGTAATTGAGTTTAATTTTTTAGGGTTCCGTATACATATCCTATTGTCTTACGCCGCCGTCTGTCAGTCTCCTACCTATAAAGGGCTGTATCTTTTGAACCGTAATAGATAGCCGGTTGAAATTTTCACATAATAATTATGTATTATTGATTATGCCGATTATCGTACCTAACACACAATTAAAAAAAAAAAAAACAAAAAGTTTATTCAAACGTCAAACTAATATTGTACCGTGTGGGGCCAGTACTTTTAAAAGAATAGCCCCACTGCATCTCTCCCAGTGTATGTCGTAAGAGGCGACTAAGGGATATAACTCCCATATTATATTACTAGGTGGTAGGGTTTAACCCGCCCGGGTTTGTACCACCGCACTGAATGAAAGTTCAGTCGAAAAGGCTATGTAAATAGTTTGTGTTTTCCGTCCAGTTCAGTGTAGCCCGCACGACCGAAGAAAAGCACTGACGGGGCACCAAGTTCACCCGGTGTTATGGGCTGACTTCACGAGTATTGTAGGCAGTGGCGGCTGGTGACCTATGGGACTGGGTGTGCGGCGCACATCACACCCAGTCCCATAGGTACCTCGCGCACGATGTGCGCTAACTTACTCGTAGACTAAACCCAAACGTGAATCTAATGGATACCGAGACGTGATTTTTTATTTTATTTTCATGTCTGAGTTAATTGACCAAATTATGTACGACCGAAGGGAAGCACTGACGTGGCACCAAGTTCATCCGGTGTTATGGGCTGACATCACGGATGTTGTAGGTGATGTAGCCAACCGTGCCAGTATCCATAAAAAAAAATAAAAAAATGTAAAAGTATTCTCACTCAACAGATACATAGTTGAAAGACAAAATAAGGTAAGGATAAAAGTGATAAAATTATTAAAATATATGTAATAAAAATGTACTCACTTTTAGATTGAAATATGTAGGTATGGTGTTTTGAAGAACACGCCAGCGAATTTATGAAAATTATGAAGAAATCAGTCACATACACACACACACCACACACACTTCAGTTTGATTGGGTAGGTCTAATATTGTTCTATTTATAATGTAAGTCTATTCGTCGGGTTTTATCTTGCGCAAATATTTCTATCACTTTTTTGTCACGCACTAGAAACATAACCATAGTCCTAATTGCTCGAAGAACCAAAGCGACGCTTCACTGCGCAGTGGCCGGCCACTGAGCCGCGGCCGCCGCCGGGGCGCCGCCGCGCGCGAGGCGTGGCCGGCGCGCGCGCCCGGCCTCCGGCCAGCCTTGCCGCGCCGGGCAATGAAGAAAACTTCACAATGTACTGTTAACTGACGAAAAGTCGTTCAAACTGCTAAAAAACTGATTTGCAAAACATCCCGGCGCGGCAAAGATATATTACGTTCAATATTTCATCTATATTACGTACAATATTTCATCTAAGCGGCGCCGCGGCGCGGAGCGGCCATTATCAGTCGACGCGACGACGACGGACGGGCCTCGCCCCGAACTGAGAGAGATGGCGGCGCGGCGCGACGAGACGAAGAGTTTAGATCGCTCCCGCCGCGCCCGCGCCCCCCGCCCGCGCGTGCCTGCGGTCGGGTTTACGATCGCGGCTTACATCGGCTCATCGTCGGCTGGCTCGGTCGCGACGTGTCGCACGCGCGTCTATCCACAATATACTGTCCTTCTTTTTCCGTCGTGTGTCACACGCAGAATGCATCCTTGTTCCACACATAATCGTATGAAGAGTGTTTTGTTTCACACGGCGGGGCAGCGGCGTTTAAAATTTTTTCATAGTAACACGTTCGCGGTGTTTTGTGATGCACACGGCGGCGAGCTCGGCGGCGATACGTAGTAAGTAGTACGTATTACGTACAGCAAAATCGTGCCTTGTAGTCTAGGAAATAGGAACGAATTCAGTTTGATATTTTTACTTCGATCGGCGAGATTCATGGAGAATGTTTAATATTTTAATTTATTTATTTCTTTCGGGTGAAGGCGCTGTTTGGTGGTAGTGCGGCGCAAGAACGCACTTAAGGGCCAGCCGCCACTGATTGTAGGTGATGTAGCCAACCGTGTCAGTTTCCATAAAAAATAAATAAAATAAAATAAAAACCGGCCAATTACGTGATGGTGCGGAACCCTCGGTGCACGAGTCCGACTAGCACTTGGCCGGTTTTGTTACTTATTTATGTATGAGCTAAGGAATCTCTGGGGCACCCTGTCATATTATACTGAGAGATACCTATCTCAGTGCACCCTGTCTGTGTACATTTACATGTGTGTGTGTGTGACATTGACATGTATCAATTGACACCATAGGCATGCTGAGAGGGCGGTTTTGGAAGTTCAAACCCCTAATAAAAAGCCTAAGGTTGCACTCCGGGAGTGCCGGCAGAAGTGAAAACTTAAACATCAACGTTGTGCATTTTTGAATATTTTGGAATGGTTAGGGAATAATTTCGCACGAATTGTTTTATTTATCAGTATAAAAGTACTATCATTTATGTGGTAAAATACAATATTCATTTAATATTGCGCTATCGTAGAAAAACATGACAATATATATATCATAAAAAATTTAACACTACAGAACTATTATAATTACTTTACATCAAAAAGTTTATTTCTCAGAAAAATCAACTTTCATCCATAATTTCAACGAATCTTACGCTTTTTCGATCAGGCTACGGATCTGACGCGAGTTTAACATTTTTTACCCATCTAAAAAAAGTGCCAAGCGCCGCTAAAGAAGCTTCGAATCTTACGCTTTTTCGATCAGGCTACGGATCTGACGCGAGTTTAACATTTTTTACCCATCTAAAAAAAGTGCCAAGCGCCGCTAAAGAAGTTTCGAATCTTACGCTTTTTCGATCAGGCTACGGATCTGACGCGAGATCTGACGCGAGTTTAACATTTTTTACCCATCTAAAAAAAGTGCCAAGCGCCGCTAAAGAAGTTTCGAATCTTACGCTTTTTCGATCAGGCTACGGATCTGACGCGAGTTTAACATTTTTTACCCATCTAAAAAAAGTGCCAAGCGCCGCTAAAGAAGTTTTCACTTCAAAAATTTAAAATTGTTCGACAATCTAGATATTTTTTTGTGGAAACTGACACGGTTGGCTACATCACCTACAACATCCGCGATGTCAGCCCATAACACAGGGTGAACTGGGTGCCATGTCAGTGCTTCACTTCATTTCATGTTACACTGCTACACTGAAATTTTTTTGTGGAAACTGACACGGTTGGCTACATCACCTACAACATCCGCGATGTCAGCCCATAACACCGGGTGAACTAGGTGCCATGTTAGTGCTTCACTTCATTTCATGTTACACTGCTACACTGAAAAACACGAACTATTTACATAGCCGTTTCGACCGACGTTTCATTCAGTGCGGTGATACCAACCCGGCCGGGATAAACCCTACCACCTAGTAAGGTAAGAAGGGAAGGGACCTACAGTTTTACGTGGAATTCGAACCGCGGTCAGCCTCAAACGGTCGAGCGGTCGCACCCATCCAAGAACTGACCGCGCTCAGGGTTTCTTGACAACAGTCGACCGACCGCACCACTGAGCTACCGAGGCTGACAGATAATTTTCTAGGTTCGTTTCCAGTATTGAAATTTCCTTTGATCAACTCTGAAACCCTCCTGATATACCACACCCGAACACCAAAATCTTGGGCCCGTGCGTGCGTGACCGATCGGCACTTTAGGCAAGTAGGTAGATAGGGATCTACCTACTTGCCTAAAGTGTCGATCGATTAATTAGCCTAGGGCCAGGTGCTAAGTGCACAGGTATAGATAAGTACCGTATAGTCCACTATAGATTTATTGACTCCTCACTCCGTAATTTAAACTTCGACAAGATCAATGCCACAGGGCAAGGTGCGTTCCGAAATGTGTTTTTTTTTTAAGTTTTACCTTTGTAGGATTCCGTAACAAGTGGAGGGTAACGTAAACACGGGCGATAGTACCTATCAAGTATTCTGTGACACGGGCCTCTTTTACGAGAAGTCGCAGATTTTGCAAGTGAGGTGAGGCCATAGAGGTGGAGAATTATTTATTAATTTTCTCCACCTCCATGGGCTAGGTATGGCGTGCGTGTGCAGGACGACGCAGTCATTTTGCGAGTCTTTTCGAGAGTCTTTTAGAACATTGACCACCTATAATGATACCTTCACAGGTACACTTACTTCCGACAGTTTCGAAAAAAAACATTGGTACACGCCGACCGGATTCGAACCTCGGACCTCTCGCATGAGAAGCCGATGCCCAAACCACTCGGCCACCCGCCGCTAATTACAATTTGCGGTGTATTCGTGAATGTGAGGCACGCACACACTTGTTCACCGACAGGTGACATTTGTTTCATCGCGCTTCCGCTTCGCCTCATCTAGTATTTACTTCAGTGAGTAAACAAGTGTTAGAACTTTTAGAAGCAAATAAAATTAAAAAAAACCTTCGCCTCTTTGTTACACAACACCATACCACTTCTAAAGCGTTCTGCGGCCTGAGGCAAAAGCCGCAGACCAGATAAATATTAGCCAGATGCGGCATCAAGAGTCAAGACGAACTGTTCCACTCTTCTGTACCTACTATTACCGGTTGTTCGATTGATGAAACTACTGGGAAAATTATTCAAAAATCCTTACCTATAATAAAATCCAACGTCTGCTTTCTGTCTGAGTGTCTGTCTGTCCGTTTATAACTCGAGAACCACTGAACCGATTTTAATAAAAAAAAATTCTACGGATAGCTTGATTCTTCCCATCAACTATAGGCTACTTACTATCACGCTAAATGGCTTATGAGGTTAGCAGTGAAGTGAAATATGAGAGCGGGCGGAGCCGCGGGCACAGCTTGTTATCTCAATACAATCCTTCATCCCTCGAGCAAGTATGGCACGAAGACCCGCCTGCTGCACGACTCGGTCTAAGAACCGCGCTAAGAGGTGGCTATCCTATCGCCATTTAGCACGGCACTTTGTCCTTATCCATTATTAATATTATTTACTTACATAGACTTTTAATTTTGTTTATTTGAAATATTGTCCAATGCATCTGGTACCGTGTGGGGCCGGTACTTAAAAAGAATATCCCCACTGCATCTCTCCCCATGCATGTCGTAAAAGGCGACTAAGGGATAAGGACAAGATGCCGTGCTAAAGGGCGACAGGCTCGCCACCTCTCACCTTGGCACGGTACTTCCATTGAGTCATGCAGCAGGTGGGTCTTCGTGCCTTACTTGCTGCTTGATCGATTGAATCTTGTTCGAATACTTTGCGAAACGTGGTGGTCGGTGTTGCGCTGTACCAGAGTTCTTGCAGCACAACACCGATTACTCTGCTTACCCCGATTGTCGTGATTCAGCGTGTGTGATATGTATGTATGCATCTATGTACATTGAATCTGCCAAAAAATGCAGCAATACGAAAGTTGCTGCTGATCTCAGCTGATCATCTCGCAGATCCATCTAGCCACTAATCGTCTGATCTGTTCTAAAAGCATAATGTTATGTTATGTATGTTACTAACGGGGAGGTAGTAGGTACCTACCTAGATAATTATAGAGAGCGTTCATTTTATTTTATTTTATTTTATTTTATATATTTGGAAAATCAACAGTTTATAGTACATACATATAGTTGCAAGCGGTTTTTCACATAAATTACTAAACCAGTAAAAGATTTTCTCGTGTTTACATTAAAGACATTTACAAAAATGTTTTGTACCACAGTGCCGTGAAACAAAGAAATTAATACAGTTGACATTTCGTATTAAAAATAAAGAGAGAAAAAAATAAGAAGTATAAATACATAATGTATAATAAATAAATTTAATAAATAAAGATAATGAAATGTAACTAAAATGATTTTAGACTCAAATATTACAATAAAAAAAATTTTTTTTTTTTTTTAGTATAGGATATTTTTAATTATTACTGTTTTCTTTTTAGCAAGATTTACTAAGTATAAGGAGATTTCGACAATTAATAATTACACCTTCACATGATCTTTTTTTTTATGTAATTCGGAATGGATGGCAGAGTCATTCGGAATGGATGGCTGAATAATTCGGAATGGATGGCTGGTGGAAGGGCCAAAGCACATGCTCCGACCAGCCAATATCACCTGCGAAAAGGTAAGTTCATTCTGGAGACTTCCCCCTCTGGATTGCTGGTTATACTGGACTATCTGACTGGACTAGAGGAGAACACAGCCGAGGCCGCCATGCGGCCATTTTGCATCCAATACGGTGGTACCTAACCCAGTCGGCGACAGTCTGAGCCTACCACCTAGTAAGGGGCAAGGGAAGGGACCTACAGTTTTACACCGGTTTCGGGCGGTGAAGCAGCCGGTGTAGGTATGAAATGAACGTAATTTTTTTCGTTAGAAAACATTTAATGGTACACGCTACAGAACAACGATCGGGCCACACCGCACCGCCCGCGCCCGTGAGGTGAGCCAGACAGGTCTGGTTCAAAGTTCTTTGGTGCACGCCGACCTGGATTCTAACTAACCTCGGACGTCTCGCACGATCCTGGAAAACCTTTTTAATGTTTATATTATGTTGTAATGTTTATGTTTCCAGACTCCTAGTTCATTCATAATAATTATGAATGATGCGATCATTTAAAAAAATATTTTTCAAAAGATCGCATCTGACCATAAATTCTCTACCAACTTTGACACTAATTTGAGTAATAAAAATACACAAAATTAATATAAAAATTAATATTATTATTTTATTATATTCTTTATTTCACATTTTTATATTACATTTATATATTAATTTTAAATATATTATAACTATAAAAGGTAATAAAAATACACAAAATTAATAAAAAAAATATTAAAACGGTAATACCGCCGACGGCGGGAGGCAAGCCTCCAAGCACGCCGGCGGGTGCAGGCTGTGGCTACGGAGCTCTCCGAGACGACGCGAGAAAAGCTACGAGAGATAGGTGGTGGTACTAGACACGTATAATTATTATTATTATTTGTTAATATATCAGCCATAATAACAATATCCTGTGAACATTTCCACCGTCTGCCATTACGGTTCACAAGAGGACAGACGAACAGACAGACGGCGCGGCGGCGGTGCGGCGGCGGCGGCGTAGGCTTCGATTTTGTAGGCTTTGGCATAGAATTTGAAAATAAATATAATATGCGTCCGGGCACAGATAAGATATTAATAACTGAAAACTGAGTAACTATAAGTCCGAGCCTACATAGAGGTAGAACCACGTAGAACGTAGACCAGAGTAGAGCAAGTAATAGCACGTACCTACTAGGTAATAAGGACTTCGTAGGGATGTCGGCGCACTAAGCGTGTTCTATCGCTTATTTCACGGGGAGTACTCGGAAGAGCTGTTTAACGCGATTCCGGCGTCCCCTTTCCACCTCCGTACAACGCGCACTGGGCAGGGATTGCATCCCTATACGCTGGACTTACCGCGGATGCGTATACAAATCGGTTCTGCAGATCCTTTCTCCACAGAACCGGCAAACTCTGGAACGCTCTATCTGCCCACGCATTTCCCCCCAAGTATAGTCTCGGGTCCTTCAAGAGAGGCGTGAATGGGCACCTGTCAGGCCGGCATGGCATTCGCAGCCCCCGCCTGCGTCCGAATGTCCATGGGCGTCGCTAGACACCTTATGGGTGACTCGGCGCCACATGTCGCGCTTAGTATAAAAAAAAAAAAAACTTGGCTACACGATCGATTATATCACAAACCACAGAGCATCGAATACCGCGCGCGCCCCCTCCTAGAGACGCCCTAAGCGATAATATTTGAAACCCAATAATCGTACGCAGAGCTGCTAGCGCTTCGTATGTGTGTGTGTGTGTGTTAGTATCGACACTACACACAAAGAGGAGCAAGTTAGGCACACGCACAAAACAAATGCACACGCACAACACACATAATATGTAAGTCATAGGCCACGCCCACAGGCATCAACGGCGTTGTAGGGAAATCGCGCTCAGGACGTCTCTAGGAGGCGCGGCGCGCGGTATTCCATGCTCTGTGTCACAAACAGTTTAGTTGAGTTGGGCATGAATGACGGCCCTTTTCTCTCCAACCCAACTGTTTAGTCGTTGAAGTGCGCACACTGGCGCACACTGACGATATTGTTCAGTTGCTCGCTCTGCACAGTGCAGCATCCGATTAAAAAGTTGGCCGCAGCTGTAGGCGCTGTACAACTTCTTTAGTTGTACCAATTTTTTAATTGAGTCGTGGAGAGACCCTCGTCATTTTGAATGTATTTTGAAAGTTTTTTTGAACTGGATAAGAAGCGGTCGTGTGCCCGAGCCCTAAGGTTGCTATATACACCACGTTAGGACATATCGGGCACACATCGGACTTCATTGTCGGAATTGGACTATTGTGTCCGATTGAATAAATACCGTCTTTTCAAGCAGCCACGTACGTTGCGTTGTACAGACGACGACGTTTGGTTGGGTTGGGACTTGGGACTTGGGACTATACACCAATAGATCTCCTTAGCGAGGAGGTGAAAGAAAGACCACGTCAGCCGGTCAACGTTTTTACAATCTACAACGTATTAGTATACAGGGTGTCCCAAAACTCAACGTCAAGCGGGAACCACTGAGTATGCCAGTTTATGACGACCCAGGGGAAAATAAGAAAAAAAATCGGAGTCATGTGTTTTTTTTTATATGAGCATTTTTGGACTAAATTTTTAGGTACTACGACCACAAATTGGCAAATATAATTGTACAAATGTTTATATTGGAAGACTATCCCAAATAAAACCAGAATGCCTGTAGTTTTACCACAACAAATATTCAGTTCAATTTTTTTTTCAAGTCGAAATATTATGTAAAATATGTGTTTTTTTTTTCTTTTCTCTACTGTGTCTCCACTAGTCTAGGTATACTGTGCCGTAGATAAATAATAAAAAATTCAATCCCCATACAAGAAACTACTTTTTTTTTTGTTCGGAAACTTCGGTGCGCAAGTCGGACTACGGAGTATTTTTGTATGCAGTAAGAAATGCAACCTGAAATAGTTTTTACACATTTCATTGTTTACTGCCAATAATAGTTTTAATTGTAACGCAATAAATATTTTTTTTTATGAAAGATTAAAATATTTGCAATACTCAACAAACTCGATTTAATGTTACACTGAAAACAATTTCAAATATTTTAAACTCGACAATCACCGTACAATCTCACGGCACCTGTAACTATAACGCGGACACCTATAACGGCAGGGTTGCCAGATAGTTCAGTTGAAAAAACCGGACATTTTTCATCAAAGGGCCTTTGATTTTGAAGTACAAAATGTTTCATGACCTTTAATACTTTAATATTGAAAATGAAAGGGAAACTAATAAATAAAAGGCATCCAGAAAGTATTGAGAGTATTATGGTTGAATTGATCGAACTGTTTGCAATATTGAAGAAAGATTAGTATGTGTATGTATGTGTGAACTGAGTATGTTCTGAACAAAATATATATAGGTATGATGAAAAAATCGTATGTTGCGACGACGTCCGGTTTTTCATTATTTTGGAGACCGGACACAAGCCTCAAAAACCGGACTGTACGGTCCAAAACCGGACATCTGGCAACCCTGTATAACGGACAAACTTATTGTGAATTATTCACGCCATGAAATTGTTTTATTACCTGAAGACATATAAGTAGACAGTCGGTTTTTCGAAAAACCTCATTCATTCATTTCAGAGGTTGTCTGAAAATCATAGAATGGCGTCGTCGTCTGCTTTGTATTTTTTCTTTGTGCTAATGGTTATTGCTGTACAAGCACAAGGTACCTATATTTAGCAAGTGTTCTTATTATTAATTATTTTATTTTTAATTCGAGTCTTTTGCTTACATAAATCTTAATGTATTTAACTAGCATGTACTTATTATTATTATTTTATCTTCAATTCTCACGCTCAACTCTTTTGCTACTTACCTACCTACTTACATACCTGACTGTAAGAAATCTCTGTAAGGGATAAGTCCGCCTTTGCACCTTATGTAAATTTTCTTATGTACTTGTTATTGTTTAATGTTTATTGTAGCAATAAAGCATTTTCTATCTATCTAAATCGACTCTAAAACACCAAAGGTTGTCTGGATTTTTTGAAAGTTTACGTCCTTGCCCGCATGTATTGTATTGTATTGTTTATTGATCATTCACATGGCAGTTAGACTGCACTTGAGCTTGTCACAAGTTGTTCTATCCGGTTCGATTACACCATATTTTTTTTTTCATACACATTATTACAAGTATTTTAGTTACTATCCATCAGTCTATCGAAAACACAGCTTGAGAGCAAAATTAACAATTTTACTGAGAGTTCAGTCACAGGTTCAGTCAGTACCCTAATCACGAGATTTGCTACGTTACTACGCTACGCCCGCGTTACTACGCTACGCCCAGTGCGACACCTGAAAGAAATTGCGGCTCCTTTCGTGAACACTTCGGCAGACTTCGGGCGCATCTTCTATCTAACCTAACCTAACCTAACATAACCTAACCTAATGTAGAGGCGGCTCAGCTCATGTCGTTTTTGTTACGTTTCGTTTCGAGCCGAGTGTTCACGAACGGAGCCGCCAATGTCTTTCGGGTGTCGTTTCGCGCTACGCGCCGCGCCGTGCCGTGTCCGTGTTCTCCGCATAATTTTGTATGGAGAAACGGAGCAGCGCCTCTAGTGATAGATTTGCGAACTTCGTTTCTCCATACAAAATGATGCAGAGAACACGGCGTAGCGTAGTACGCGGTGTACGTTAAATCTCGTGATTAGGGTACTGACTACAAAAACATAAGTGTAGGTGTGGATCTAAGCTTGCGATGGCTTCACCGAACATATCCGGGCCCATCGGCAGTAGAGGAGGGTATTAATCGAGGTCGGGACTAGCGAGTGGCCACTCTAAATTTCCCACGCATGCTTCACGTTTCGGCTCGCATCAAGCCCTCGTCAGCTAGTCTGCGTTGACTAGGACGCGGGGAAACACCAGTCCGCTCTCGACCCCCCTCTCTCTAACTATCCATATTCTGTAGGATGCTTCCAGTGACGTTTTCGAAGCTCTCTCCATGTATGAGCTTGGCGTCGATCTTGGCAGCCCTAGATTCTTGAAGAGCCTGTAGAGCGACTTTGCTGGTAGTCCTCTTGCTCCAACTTCCACAGCAAAGTGATCAGTCTTGAATCCGTTTCTCACAATCCGGTCTACTAAGTTGCAGTACTTGTTAAGTTTGATGTTGTGGTCTTTCGGTATGTGTTGCTTTCCCATGAAACTGTAAGTTCAACAAGTACTACATGTTTACACAAAACATGTAGATGTTTTGTCGCTTTTGAGAATATGAGTATATCCGGTCTTAATGCTGTGGTACAGATTTCCGAAGGCATCTGGTAATGCTTCTCATGTGTGTCCATCAACAATTCCCAATCCTTTGCTGCACCCAAAATTTAAGAAGGTTTAGTCTCCTATCTTTGGGCTATCCTAGCCTTTGTCAAATTTTTATACGTAATTTGTATCAACTTAATTACGTATGTTATATACATATAAGGTCTTTCATTAGTAGGTAATAGTACGCTAAGGGGATCTGCAGGTCTATTCTTGTAAATTCTGACAGCGGAATCAGCGCTGTTGTGGCGCTGAGAGCCACTTACTAAAGTGGCTCTCAGCGCCACATCAGCGCTGATTCCGCTGTCAGAATTTACAAGAATAGACCTGCAGTAGGGATGTATATCCGATACTGATCTCGTTCCCCTTGTGTATTGTTCTTCCTTCAATATGTGTGCAATAAAGAGTTTCTATTCGATCTCTTTTGTTATTTATTCTAGCGGCTAGAAAAATACTTTTTCAGTAAATATCTGTTTCAAGGACGTATGGTGTTGGATTTCGGCAATTTCTAGCTGGATATTCCATTATTTCATTGAAAGCAATTGCGAGCGGGTTAATAAAAAAACAATTTTTTTTGTCTGTTTCGAAATCGGCGTTTTACTGGCAACCGACCCGTGGCGTGGTGAGTGGCGGCCGTCGACAGCTGTTGGCGGGCAAATCCAAATGCGTTGGCGGGCCACTTTTTGGCCCGCGGGCAATGATATTTTAGGAAAGATAGGTTAACTATATGACATTCAGTGCTCACACATGGCACGTCCTTGAAAAGTTGAGAGGAAGAACTATAAGTGATGTGCCGTGCCGACTCGAATAGTCTTATTTCAATTATTAGAATTAGTGCAGAATCTCATTACATTACACACGACGGCATTTTCGATGTGTTAGCGGCTCGTGGTTAGCGGTCCGAACGCGTGCGTAGTTGGTGGGCGACTAACTTCAGACAGGACTGTGATCTTGTATTTAATGTGCCACTATTGGGAGCTCAGATAGCCTATCTACATCCTTTTAACTTATAATATCATTGCCCGCGACCTGGGTTTGGTTGGGCAGCCTTGATCTAGCCAATTTTTATTCAAATACCTACTTTATGTCCCGACATACATACATACATACATATCACACACGCTGAATCCCGACAATCGGGGTAAGCAGAGTAATCGGTGTTGTGCTGCAAGAACTCTGGTAAATTACAGGACAAAACCGACCACCACGTTTCGCAAAGTATTCGAACAAGATTAAATCGATCAAGCAGCAAGTAAGGCACGAAGCAAGGCAAGTAAGCACCTGCTGCATGACTTGCTGGAAGTACGTACACTACAATACAATAATATTATTTCCCCAGAAGATTCTTCTGAATGCAGCTCACGTCATCCAGTCAACATAAACGAGCGACCCTGGATAGCAGACCTAGATGGCTGCACCGGCATCATCATCGGAGAATACTGGATCCTCACGGCTGCACATTGTGCTTAGTAAGTGCGCGCCGCCGCCAGTCGCCGCCGTCTTCGTCAGCCTCGATAGCTCAGCAGTGGTGCAGGCAGTCAACTTTTGCTATTGATTTAAGCAACGCTGGGTCGGTCAGTACTTGGATGGGTGGACCGCTCGACCGTTGGAGGCTAACCTTGGTTCGGATTCCACGTAAAACTGTAGTTCCCTTCCTATACTAAGTGGTAGGGTTTAACCCGCGCGGGTCGGTACCACCGCACTGAATGGAAGGTCGGTTGAAACGGCCATTTAAATAGTTCGTGGTTTCCGTCCAGTTCACTGTAGCCGGCACGACCGACGGGATGCACTGCCGTGGCATCATTGGGCTGACATCACGGATGTAGTAGGTGATGTAGCCAAAAGTATCAGTTTCCATAAAACAAACTTGTTTTTGAGTGCCATGTTTTAAGTAGTGCACCCATAGCAGCAGCGGTTTACGACGAAACATGACCACCACCGCATAGTAGCTATTCGGCTGTGATATTCTCTAGTTCAGCAGGTCTATTCTTGTAAATTCTGACAGCGGAATCAGCGCTGATGTGGCGCTGAGAGCTACTTTGGTAAGTGGCTCTCAGCGCCACAACAGCGCTGATTCCGCTGTCAGAATTTACAAAAATAGACCTGCTGTACTTAAACTCAGCCATCCAAACTGAAGTCTCCGGTATGACAGCTTCTCGCAGGAGTCTTGAGGTGATATTGGCTGGTCGGAGCACGGGCTCTGGCCCCTCTGACCATGCACCCCCCATAGGTCCCGGATTACTTATACGAGTACTATAAAATACAAGTGCGAGTCGAACGCACCGAGGGTCCCGTATCGCCATGTCACGGCCAGCGCTACTCACGCCATCTAGATGGCGTGTTATGAAATGCTTCATATTAGTTAATGTCATGCTTCATAATCTATTCGGTAGATGGCGCGCGCGCATACACTTTTTGGTTTCTTCTATGGGAACCCCCGTGAATTTTTTACTTTTTCTTATTTTTATTATTTCTTGTTATATCGGCCATAATAACACATTTTTTGTGAAAATTTCAATTATTACGGTTCAAGAGATACAGCCCTCGGACAGACGGACGGACGGACAGACGGACGGACGGACGGACAGACAGACAGACAGACAGACAGACGGCGTAGGCTTAGTAATAGGGTCCCGTACCTGATACGGAACCCTAAAAATCAGCGTCCCTCTCACTGGTTCCCTCCCGGACTCGGTAGTGAGGGACAAAGACTGTGTCAGGTCCATTTTGTCTTGTCTGTATTGTGTTTTTAGTGTTCCGTATGGGACCCTATTACTAAGCCTACGCCGTCTGTCTGTCTGTCTGTCTGTTCGAGGGCTGTATCTCTTGAACCGTAATAGGTAGCCCGTTGAAATTTTCACAGAATATATTGTTATTATGGCCGATATAACAAATAATAAAAATAACAAAAATTCCAAAATTCGTGGGGGAACTAAAAAATTGTATGCGCGCGCGCCATCTACCGAAAGGAGTATGAAGCATTTTTACTAATCATGCATGAGTTTTAACTAATATGAAGCATTTCATAAACACACCATAGATGGCGCGAGTGGCGCTGACCATGAGATGGCGATACTGAACCCTCGGTGCGCGAGTTCGACTCGCTCTTGCCGGTTTTTTGTATTTATTGTGTGTGTATTGTATTGGACTAAGTACTTTTTTACGCCTATATTTGGTTATTGTTTTTATTATTTATATTATTTACATTATTTAATAGAAAAACAGATATATTTTATGATATTTCGACAATGTCAAAAATGAATGATAGATGGCGTTGTATTGGACGAGATAAATACATACATTTCATTTCATTTCGTTTCCCGGCAGCAAATTAATTCGTGTCGAGCTTTAGAAGCAGACCATCCGGTTGTCTAGCGTCGTCCCTGTCGCGCGAACTCGCACGTCTATCTGTGCGACAGGGACGACGACAAAGCTCTAAAACCGGATTGTCTCTTTATAAAGCTCAACACGCATTACTTGCTGCCGGTAAATGTACTACGGACTACCTAACGTTTTTTTTTTATGGAAACTGACACGGTTGGCTACATCACCTACAACATCCGTGATGTCAGCCCATAACACCGGGTGAACTTGGCGCCACGTCAGTGCTTCCCTTCGGTCGTGCCGGCTACACTGAACTGGACGGAAAACACAAAATATTTGTGTTTCTGTTCCGTGTCGACGTTCCGTTTCGACCGACCTTTCATTCAGTGCGGTGGTATCAATCCGGGCGGGTTGAACCCTACCACCTAGTAAGGTAAGAAGGGAAGGGACCTACAGTTTTACGTGGAATCCGAACCGCGGTCAGCCTGCAACGGTCGAGTTCGAGTGGTCACCCATCCAAGTACTGACCGCGCTCAGCGTTGCTTAACACTCAATAGCGACAGTAGACTGTCTGCACAACTGAGCTATCGAGGCTGACAAACGTGATGTATGTACCTTTACAGCGACAACTACACCGGAAAACATCGACCGCTCCAAGTCGCCAGGGTCGGCAGCCACTACGGAGACAAAGGTCGTCGAGTCAGCATTAATGAGTCATTCGAACATCCCAAATACGACCTCTACAACTCCATCCAGTATGACTTCCTCCTGCTGAGACTCAGCAAAGGCCTGGTCTTTGGGCACCGCGTTCGGCCGGCCAAGTTGGCTGGGGCGTACGCGAGGTACTTGGAGGCTGGAGTGAATGGATATGTGTTGGGCTTTGGACATTTTAGTGATGATGATGATGTGAGTTTTTCTTAAGTTATACCTACTTATTTAGGCGCACCATGAAAATGGGGAGCAAACTGAGAAAAAAAGAGGAGCTGGCGAACAAAACCGGACCAATGAACTGATCTTCCGCAAAATTTAAAAACCCGTATATATGACCAGTGTGTCCTCCCGGTTATGACGTATACCCATACTTCATAACCGGGAGGACACACTGGTGAAACGTGGACGCTGACGGTCGGTGTTGTCCAAAGGTTGAAAGTTGCCCAGCGACCAATGGGAATAACGCTACGTGATATGGTGCGTAACGAGGCAATCCGCCGACGCACCAAAGTAGTCGATATTGGATACCGGGTGGCTAAGCTCAAGTGGCAATGGGCTGGGCACGTCAGCCGAAGAGACGACGACCGTTGGAGTAACCGCGTCCTACACTGGCGGCCGTGGACAGGAAAACGGAGTGTGGGAAGACCACCCGCCAGGTGGGACGACGACATCAAGTACGTCGGCGGAAAGCAGTGGTTCCGTACCGCTGAAGGCCGGGAGGACTGGAGGAAAATTGGAGAGGCGTATGTCCAGCAGTGGACGCTTACACGCTGACTGGTGAAAAAATTTTTTTTTGTATTTATTTTCTTGTTATTTTTATACCTGGCAATACAATTCTGCAAAGAAAACCGATCAAAAGTGAACGCAAATAGGCCAAAAAATTCTCCAAAAGTGACGTTTTGTATCAAAACAGGACGTTTACGAGACGAGTTGAGTTTGCCTTTGTTAACGTTTCTGATGCCTACCTTTACAAACGAAGAGCGTGTGGACACGGTGATGGCGTACGGCACCGCCAACAGCGTTGCGCGTACAGCGCAAAGAATTTATCAAGAGCTATATCCTCATCGACGTTTACCTCACCACGAAACATTTGCTGAAAGAATGTACATTTGAAAATTTCGAGTTTGGTCGGTTCTTCGGGCTAATAAAAGGTATCATTTTCACTACACTCCTGTTCAAGATACTTAACAGGGCCACCTATGGGGCCGCATAACAGGGTCGCTTCCCGTAATGAGAGCGTTTTCCGGAGCATTTTCAAATTTAGAACATGTAACGGTCGCGGGCACTTTGTTCAATTCGAACTACTTCGCTTCCATTGTTAATGTTTAGACTCTTGCAAACTATCCCTAATTTTGGCCACATATAGTGAATGATTTGTGGTATGCCGTTGGAAAGGGCGTAAACTAGCAAACTTTTAAAGAGAAAACGAAGCTCTCTATTGCTGTCAGTTTTTTTAATGAATTAAGAAATTAATAATCTATCATATTTTTACTCGTCCTCAGGACTTTGGGAGGTCATAAGTCATAAGTCCTTTTCAAGATATTAACTTCATCAAATGATATTTTTCCTAGAACAAGGATACATCGTAAAATCAAATCAATTTTATTTCGTGCAGATACAATACAAACAAAAAAAAGTTACAAGGGGTTAAAGCTAAGATTTTGGTAAGATTTTCAAAAATAAAGAAAAAATCGTAACTCGATACCACGTTACAATCATAAACAAAAAGTTACAAGGGGTTAAAGCTAAGATTTTGGTAAGATTTTCAAAAATAAAGAAAAAATCGTAACTCGATACCACGTTACAATCATAAACAAAAAGTTACAAGGGGTTAAAGCTAAGATTTTGGTAAGATTTTCAAAAATAAAGAAAAAAATCGCAACTCGATACCACGTTACAATCATAAACAAAAAGTTACAAGGGGTTAAAGCTATGATTTTGGTAAGATTTTCAAAAATAAAGAAAAAAATCGTATCTCGATACCACGTGACACCTGTCAAAAGGTGTCATAGGTCAAAACCTTGCAAATGACCCCACTTACCTACAAAATAAATTTGTCGGTCGATGTGACGAACACCCTGTATATTGTTAATTACTAGGGGTACATCACAGCTTTAGAGTCTAAAAATATATATGGTCTTTCAATTCAATATAGTAGGTAACGATACGCTAGGGGTGTATGTGTATCAGATACTGATCACGTTCCCACACCAATTTTTTTTTACGTATTAAATTTGAGGAGTGAGTAGGTTTTATATATCGTAAAAAAAAATTGGTATGGGAACGTGATCAGTATCTGATACACATACACCCCTTAGCTAGTTGTGCCACTCAGTTGGTCCACGGGGAACTCCTCATCGTTGACCTATTAATGAAAGACCTTATATATATAAGGTGTTTCGTTATTCATGTCGTTTCTTTCAGGGGGTTGTTCTGTATCCTTAACTGAGTAACTTTTGTTCTATAGCTTTTGGAAATTGGAAAAAAAAATCACTTTCCCCATACATTTGGAGGTTAGGTCTGCCCTTAAATGTATGGAGAAAGTGTTTTTTTTCCAATTTACAAAAGCTGTAGAACAAAAGTTACTCAGTTTAGGATACAGAACAACCCCCTGAAAGAAACGACATCATGAATAACGAAACACCTTGTATATTTGCAGAGCCACACATATGTCCATGACTCTCCGAAGCGGCTGATCTCTCAAGGCGTCGAGTTGATGCCCATCGAGGAGTGCCGGCGCCGCTTCGAACATGTCGACCTCCACGCTGTCACTATGTGCGCCCGAGCTTACGACAACCAGTGCGAGGTACGGTCTAGGCATTTCACAGGTTCTAGACAAAGTTATGGTCAAGGCGGTGGTTATGGTGGTGTGAGGTGGTAATGTGGGATAACGGAGAAAATGTACCTATGAATAAAAGCATACCTAGTCAGAATATAGCATAATGTTGTAGCGTGTGGGGCCGGTACTTTAAAAGAGTAGCCCCACTGCATCTTTCCCCGTGTATGTCGTAAAAGGCGACTAAGGGATATGACTCCATTCTTATATTACTAGTTAAACCCTACCAGGGTTTAACCCGCCCGGGTTGGTACCACCGAACTGAATGAAAGGTAACGAAAAGAACGAAACGGCTATGTAAATAGTTTTCCGTCCAGTTCAGTGTAGCCGACACGACCGAAGGAAAGCACTGACGTGGCACCAAGTTCAACCGCGAGGTATTCAATCTACGTCAGTACTTTCTGCAAAAGACTGATGTTTGTGAGATCGCGTCGTCACCCGCGATAAAGGTCTTACTCCGCTAGGCATGGGAAGAGGACTGGCGGAAGCCGGTTGTACTGAGCACCGAGGACCGCATGGATGTATGGAAAGGTAAGGAGCTGCACGGTAGGTACTTCCGGTTTTTTTTTTGTGCTCCGCACCAGCACCTTCGAACAGGGGACCTCCTCAGCTTTCCAGGGAGCCCCCGGACGTCGCGGTAGACCGCCAGGGAGCGGAACTGCTCCAACTTCAATTTTGGAAAAGTACCAGGCGGTAAGAGGTAGGAAGGAGACTGCTTCATAGAAAGAATGGAACCTTGTCGCATATAATACTAGTGTGTGTGTGCCTGAATACGTGTGAGTGTGTCGCGAGGAGGCGTGGGTACCCCCCGCCCCCCGGGGGCTCAACCCCCCCCCCCCCCCCCCCCCCCCGCTGCACCTTACCTCACCACCCCTCAGGGGAAAACCGGTTGACCCCGGATATCTCGGGACTGAGACAAGCTAGAGGACCGTGGGACCTACCGTTGGGTTCGTCTACGCTCCACCAGAGGTTGAAGTTATGGACGACGACGGCGACGGCTTCACTCCTAGGGCATCGCTGTCAAGGACTCCACCGCACCGAACAGCCGACGCACCTCACAGGCCTCTAAAAAGAGTAGCTTCGTCCCCCGAGCTGACAGGGAGCCTCAAGAAGCAAACAACTTCCACCACAAGAGCTCCACCAGTGGCCGGTATTGGAACAGGAGCTGTAAGGCGCACAGGAGCAGCAAGAGTGACCGAGCCGAGGGAAGCTAGCCATACGAGGGAGGCCCTGGTACTGAGAGCCAACGAAGCGATTACCCGAATACTAGAGGCGGCCGATATTCAGGGCTCGAGGGTAAACAAGGAGCAACGGCTGGCAATGCACAAAGGGGCGGAAGCGGCGCAACTGTGCATTGCCCAACTGGCACTGAAGGCAGCGGACATAGTGATCGAAAGGAAGGAGTGGGAGATAGAGAAGGCGCAGCTACAGGCGGAAATTCTTAAGCGGGAACTAGAAGTAGAGAGGGTAAGGCGGGAGGCCCTCGCAGCCAAGATGGTCGCCCCCTCCGGTCCTCTTCAGCAGGCGGCCCGAGACTACTCGTCGGTTCTGAAGCTGGGGAAAGGCGCGGGAGAGGTCCGCATCAGCGCCAACCGAGCACCCCCGCTGGCAATCTACCCGACAGAGGAGTCAGGGGACGCCTTCAAGACCAGTGATGACACGAAGTCGGCAATGGTTAGGGCCATCAATCCGGCTGAGACGGAGTGGCAGCTGCCCCGCGTGCGGAAGATTGGACGCCGAGGAGTGATGGTGCAAGCATCAACGGTGGAGGGAGCACAACAGCTAAAGGACTGCCCTAAGTTGAAGGCCGCTGGCTTGAAGGTTGAGGAGCTCGGGCAAAAGAGCCCACGGATTATGATCAGGGACATCGGAGAAGACATGGACCTGGACACCGTGATGAAGGCCGTGGCCAACCAAAACCTGAAACACTGCCCGGGCGAATGGCCCGAAGACAAGGTGAAGCAGGAGATGAGGCTGGCCTTCAAAAAGAGGATGGCGTTGTCAGGGTCGACTTCGATGGTATTCGAGGTGTCACCGCGCATTAGAGAGGCCCTGCTGCGGCAGGACAGGTTGTACGTGGGATGGTCTGCCTGCAGGATCGAGGACTTCAATCAAGTCACATGTTGTTCATCAGTCAGGGAGGTCAATTCTTGTCAGGGAGGAGAAGCCGACGTGCTCTAAATGCGGCGAGGTAGGACACGATCGCAAAGATTGTAAGAGCGAGAAGCTGCAATGCGCTACCTGCAAGCGGTTCCGTAATGCTGACGCGGATGGTCATAAGACTAACGCCCCGAACTGTCCAGCAAGGCAGTATGCGGAGAGGAGGCAGGCCGAACAGACCAAATATGGCTGTTAAAATTGGTCAAATAAACCTGCAGAGGTCGCGGGCGGCAACACGGGAGCTACCGGCGCTGTGCTTCTCCAAAAAACTGGACTTCGTGCTAGTGCAGGAGCAGTGCAGAGGGACCGAGGTAGAGATCCTAGGACACGGCAGAGCCCCACTCGCTGGAATCCATGTGAGGAACAAGGGCGTTCCCTGTGCTCTGTTGACATCGCTCAGCAACGAATTCTGTGCGGTGGCTCACGTGGATTCTGGGGGGGAGGGAATCTATATCGTTAGCTGTTACTTTAAGTACTCGATGGACATCGCGCCTCACCTACGACACCTTGAGCTTGTCCTACAGCACCTTAATGGAAAACAGGTCGTCATCGGTGTGGACTCCAACACACACTCCCCGATGTGGCATTCGAAACCCCACCACTACGTAGGCAGGGGTAGAGCAGCGGAAAATCGAAGGCAGGAAATGGAGGACTTCATCGCGTCACAGATCCTGAGCATATGGAATGAGGACGGTCAACCAAGCACGTTTGCTGGCCCAAACGGAGAATCTAATATTGATCTCACAATTACAACGAGGAGCGTTCGGGTAGCTGACTGGCAAGTCTGGGCTGGAGAGAGCACCAGCGACCATCAGCTCATCACCTTTCGTATTGAGGCCCAGCAAGAACACTCGGACCTCGAGGGGGGAATTCTCCTCCGTCGATTTCGGGACCGGGGGTCAGATTGGTCGGAATTCCTGACGACCCTACTACACAGGGCTGGAAGATTGTATGAAAGACGGGCCCCAGGCGAGATAGCGGAAGAAATGACAAGGATAATTGCGAGAACTTCGAGAGACTGCTTGGGTTTCAAGGGTAACAGGAAGCCGGGAACCCAATCATGGTGGACGGGGGAGTTAAACTCCCTCAGAACAGCGTATGGGAAGGCTAGAAGGGAAGCCCAAAAATGTAAGAGGAGGGACGATAGGCCACTAGCGCTGGAACGGGCTATGTATGAATACCGAATGACCAGGAGAAAGTACAAGAGCGCGATTCAGAATGCGAGGATGAAAGAAATCCGCGAGCAGGCGACCCTTGCCGGAAACGAAGAACCCTGGGGCATTGCTTACCGCACGGCACAAGGAAGGCGGCCGGCAATGGAGAACGTTGTAATAGGGGTCACCCATGGGGGCACTGCTCCATCCGAGGTGACTTCCGCCATGGACAACTTACTATACGCGCTTTGCCCAGACGACAACCCCTTTCGGGACACCCCTCAGCACACGAGGATTCGAGGGCTTGCCCTCGTGCCTCCGGGTGGTGAGGATGCCCCACCGGCCACGTTAGAGGAGTTGGGACGGATTGTAAAGGACCTCCCGAACACTGCACCGGGCATAGACGGCATAACGGCCAAAATCGTAAAAAAGGCTTGGGAGGGTATGAGCTGGGAGTTGCTTATGACATTCAACAAGTGCATGGCGGCTGGTCTCTTCCCCGACTGCTGGAAAGACGGCAGGCTTATCGTTCTCCCTAAGGGGAATGGCAAGCCGGCCTCAGACCCTAAGGCCTACAGGCCTGTCACTCTCCTCCCGATACTTGGGAAAATCCTGGAGAGGCTTATGGTGCGGCGGTTAGAGTGTGTAAGTAACCGCTTGTCGACTCACCAGCACGGATTCATCAAAGGAAAATCCACCGTGTCCGCCATCACCGAACTGATGGACAGGGCGAAGAACACGAGGCGGAAGTACCTGCAGGTAGCATTCTTGGATATATCTGGAGCTTTCGACAACGCATGGTGGCCCATGATCTTAGTCAAGGCGCGGAGGCTGGGGTGCCCCAGCAACATCTATCGGATGCTGATGGGGTACTTCGCGAAGCGCCGCGTCGGGCTGTTCTGTGGCCGCCGTGTGAGGTGGAAACGCTCCACGATGGGGTGCCCGCAGGGGTCGGTGCTGGGCCCGCTGCAGTGGAACATTCTTCTGGACGACCTCCTGTGCATGCCCCTTCCGGATGGGTGCAACATCGCGGCATACGCTGACGATGTGGTACTAACGGTGGAGGCAGATACTAGGGCGGGGATTGAGGGGAGGGCCGCGGCTGCACTCGAGCTTATGGCCGAGTGGGGCCGCGGCAATCGCCTTGAGTTTGCTCCGGCGAAGTCCAAGACCATGACGGTAAAGGGGCGGTTTACCAACAGATCGCCCACGATCCGCATGGCGGGCACGAACATCAAATCGGGGACAGCTACTACATTCCTGGGCCTCGAGGTCGACCAGTCCTTTAGCTTCGCGCAGCATGCGCGGGTCATCGGGGAGAAGGCGAATAGGTCCTTTGGGAAAATGTCCCGGGTGTCGAGGGCATCCTGGGGCATCCGATACAAAACGCTGAAGATCATATACACGGGTACGTGGGTCTCCACGGTGACCTACGCTGCTGCGTGCTGGTTCGACCGATCCGGACAGCATGCCGTACGCAGTCCGTTGCTCCGCGCGCAGAGGCAGGCCCTGATCCTCTTAACAAAAGCGTACAGAACGAATAGCACGGCGGGTCTCCCGGTCCTTGCGGGTGTACTGCCTGGGGACCTGGAGGTTCTGCAAGCCGGCCGCACGTGGCGCGCGAGGGAGCTTGCAGGCAGTCGGGAGGAATTCTCGAGGACAAGGCGGGAAATTAGGCGAGAAGTACTATCCATTTGGCAGGAGAGATGGGATACAGCTAGCACGGGCAGACACCTATACAGATTTTTCCCTGGCGTCGGAGAAAGATTGAGCAGCCACTGGGTGCACCCGGACCATCGAACGTCCCAGCTCCTCACGGGGCACGGCAACTTTCGGGGCAAACTGCATGACATGGGTCTGGCCGAAAGCGAGATGTGTGAGTGTGGGAATGGTAGGGAGGATGCCGACCATGCGCTTTGGCACTGTGCGCGGTATAAGATCGAAAGAGATTGTATGATAGCAGAGGTGACCAAAAGGAGCGGCGGCCCGGTGTATTATACTGACCTAATGTCGTCGGAGGAGAACTTCTCTGCTTTCAGGAGGTTCGCAGCCGGGTGGTTCAGGAAGCGGGCAGACCTAGGGGCTGATCGAACGTTTACCGATGAACCAACGACGGGGGACGAGCACGCTGGGGACCAGGACAACCGTGACAGGGCGGGACATGCAGCGCAAGACGGACTAGACGGGACGGGACGTGGGAGCGACGTGCAGCCCGAGGGGTGACGGCTCACCTACCTCAGCCCTTGCCAAAAAGAACAGTGGCCGAAAATCAGAACAGCAGAAGACGTCGTAGCCGAAAAGAGCAGCGGCAAAAGAGGGGTGGCTGCCTGCGCCCCCACGACGCAGGGCGAGGCATGGTGGGCCAAAACTAGATGACCAGGTGAGGCGCGAAGACCGACTGACGCATGCAGACGCCGGGGCGATTCGGGACGCGAGGACCGGGGCGACAAGTCGCTGTTTGTGACGTTGTCTCCCATCAGGGACGCAGACTGACGGACGCAAGACGTAGATGGGGACAATCTCCGGAGTCGGTGTACTCTAAGGGGGGGACTCAGAACGCCTTTATGAGTCCCTCCAACGGGGGGCTGGACCGCACTCAATGCGCGTCACCGGGACCAGATTGGTGGTATCCCGGCAGCGGGCCTCCCTGCGTGCAACGATCTTCAAATGATTGTCCCATGATGAAGTCGTGACACAGTGTGGGTGCTATGGCCGCAAGGCTGGTGCGCTCGGGTCAGTGGCGGGTGAATCAGGTAGGTACTTCCGGTCTCTCACGGGACCGGATGTAGACCAACTTGCTTCCGTGCACTGGCTACGCTTCGGGGACCTCTTCGGGGAAACCGAGGGTTTTGTCTTTGCAATACAAGATGAGGTTGTCAAGACGAACAACTATAGGAAACACAATCATAATGAAGGACGGGACCATTGATTGACATCTGCCGCGCCTGCCACCAACCTGGCGAGTCCCTCAGACATGTGATTTCCGGTTGTTCGCAGCTTGCCAACACCGAGTATCTGCTGCATAGACACAACCTAGTAGCCAGGATCATCCATCAGCAACTTGCCTTAAAATACAACCTTGTAGATACCGAGGTGCCTTACTATAAGTACAATCCACTTGAATCCACAGCCAGTTCTCGAGAACGGTCATGTCACACTCTACTGGGACCGGTCCATTATCTATCACAGACAGGACTATTCTCGCGATACAGACCTGATATTGTGATAGTGGACCGGGAGGCAAGGCGCGCAACGCTTGTCGATATCGCCGTGCCGCATGATGGTAATCTCGTCAGTTAGGAAGCAGAGAAGATGTTAAAGTATCTGGATCTGCAGCACGGGGTTACCAGAATGTGGCCCGTCGACTCGACGATCGTTGTGCCCATAGTCGTTTCGGCGCATGGGCTGATAGCGAAGAGCCTCGACGATCACCTTGAGAGGCACTCGCTGAGTGGTTGGGTCAAGGGCCAGATCCAGAAGGCAGCCCTGCTCGACACTGCACGCATCGTCCGGAGGTTTCTCTCTTTGGGACCCGAACATCGGTAGCTTGGGTTCGCCCCGCCGCCGGTGGTGGAAACTCCATTTGTTTTTATATCAATTTTAGGTTTTAATTTTGTAAAAATGTAAAATTTATATAAAAAGAAATGTGTGAATAAATGTATAATAATAAGTTGATGATGTCGACGACGGTCGCGGAGGCAGGATACCGCAAGTCACAACCACGGTTGAGCTGCGGTCCGCCGTGATCATAAGCACACCTAAGACGCGATCAGTACTCGAATGGGTGACCGCTCGACCGTTGGAGGCTAACCGCGGTTCGGATTCCACGTAAAATTGTGGGTCCCTGCCCTTATTCTTACCTTACTTGTTAGGGTTTAACCCGCCCGGATTGATACCACCGCACTGAATGAAAAATCGGTTGAAACGGCTATGTAAGTAATTAGTTCGTGATTTCCGTCCAATTCCGTTCAATGTAGCCGGCTCGACCGAAGGAAAGCACTGACATAGCGCCTAGTTCACCAAGCTGTTATGGGCTGATATCACGGATGTTGTAGATAATGATTACCAATATGCAACCGTGTCAGTTTCCATAAAAATAAATAAATACAAATAAGTAAAAAAAGGGATCTCGACAAGAGGTTCACATCCATCATTATTAAGACTGTTCCGAGGTTGTATTGCTCCATACAAAATCGTCTTTCGGCTCTCACGTTTTCTACCCCCCTAAACCTTAACCGATTCCGACGATTTTTTTGTGTTGTAATAAGGACAGTCCAATCTACGTACCTGTCTTTTTTTATTTTGATAAAATATACGAGACCCGAGCTATAAATTGGTTTTAATAACGAAAATATTGGAATTTTCCATTTTTTGATGACATGAAGTTCATTAAGCTGTATTTAATTATTACTTTGTATATCGAAGAAATAAAAAAGACAGGTACGTAGATTTGACTGTCCTTATTACAACAAAAAAATAATCGTAAGAATCGGATAAGATTTAGGGGGGTAGAAAACGTGAGAGCCGAAACACTAATTTTGTTGTAATTTGTAGATATATTCGCTGAGAACGTGCAGCTGTCCCTATTACACGTTTCGGTGAGGTACGAGCACGGGGGAGGGTGTAGAGTAGAGACACACAACACACACACAGAGATAACTCTAAGCCATAGTGTTTTACCCCAACGTTATCGATAGCGATAAATCTTAGTGATGTGAACATATGTCATCGATGTGCAGATATTTTCGGCCCCTTCTGCGGGAAATGAACAATATATCCCGAAATATCTGAAAATGTAGGGTTCCGTAAGTAAAATCAGAAACCTATTAGTCTCAGTTCAATGTCTGTTCGTCCATCCGACCGTCCGATAATACTGATATCACCCAATGCTACAAATGGTATTAGAATTGTAATCAGAGGCGTAAATTCTGGTAAATGTATTAATATTTACCCACGACGGAACGGAGAAGATGTATGCGTTTCTTTCGAGATTTCTTTCTTTCTTTCGAATTTTTAAAATTAAATGAAATTAAGTACCTAGTAGGTAGGTACCTACCTATAGTAAAGTATTTTATGAGATGTGATGATTTATTTCCGCGTTAGAAATATTATCAAGCGGCGGGTGGCCGAGTGGTTTGGGCATCGGCTTCTCATGCGAGAGGTCCGAGGTTCGAATCCGGTCGGCGTGTACCAATGAGTTTTTTCTGACGAAAAAACTTACGTGCATACCTACACCTGCTGATTCACCGTTCGGAACCGGTGTAAAACAGTAGGTCCCTTGGGAAGGGCCCCTGCCCCTTACTAGGTGGTAGGCTCAAATTGTAGCCGACTGGGTTGGTACCACCGTACTGGATGTAAGATGGCCGCATAGCAGCCTCGGTTGTGTTCTCCTCTAGTCCAGTATAGCCAGAAATCCAGGGAAGCCTCCGGTATGGCACCTACCTTCTCGGAGGTGATATTGGCTGATCGGAGCATGCGCTTTGGCCCCTCCGACTCGGCCAACCATACCGGATCACATAAAAAAAAAATTATCTGTAGAACTTTGTCACAATAGCGTTCACTCAGAACGTAAAGTGTTCACAACGGCGCGCAGTAATCTAGTGAGTGTGACAAGGTACTGTACGTACACAGCCTTTACGGAACCCTCTATATATTTTACTAAAGGAATTTGACTTATCCAATTTTTTTTTTATGTATGTGAATAAAAAAAAACCAAATGTTGTTTTATTCACTCAAATACAAATGAAGAAATTAACTAACCTACACAACCCCAATTAATTATTAATTACTTATATATAACATATCGAAAACTAAATGAATCTAAATAAATTAATACAATAAAGGTGTAGGTACAATAAAACATTACGACCGTCATGACCATTATAGTCCGTAAGCCCGCTCCAAAAGTGCCTACGTCATATGACATCACGATAAAATGCATGGCACACGGTCGGAAAAGTTGTGCTGAGCGAGAATCAGAAGATTATCGCACCTAAAATTGGCCGGAAGTTTGAGAAAATCCTTCACTTCCGGTCAAAATTTTAAGGTTATATTTACGTCATAATGACATCATTACGAAACACGTCATTTAGCCCTGTAATTGTAGAGAGAGTAAACATAAGTCTGTCTGTTCTGTCTGAAGTGACCGGAAGTACTTGACAGACTGCGCCAAAGATGGTCACTGAATACATTTTCCTACGTCATGTGACATCTTGACGAAAATTATTATAAAAGTATTGAAATAATAGTGTTTTTAAGAATAAATAAGTCTGCCATGCCATATCTGGCCGAAAGTATTTTAAAAGTGATTTTTTAATTGCTAGGTGAACGAATTATGTTAAATGCGCAAAATTTAAGAAATTATAATCGATTAATAAGGATTGTCGACTCATCCGTCGTGGTGGGTATAGATAGTATAAAAGAAATAATTACTAATCTGTTATCATATCAATCTAGGGAAAAATAAAGTCGCGTCGTACCTATTTTTTGTCAGCCAACGTTTGTTTGATCTTTATTGAATTAATTGTCGATTTTAAAAGGAAGTGTGCTTTGGGATCAGAGGCAACGTCAGTTGTATCATGGGGATCCAAATCTAATAACATTTTTGATGGATCTATCTCGGCTCTGCCTTCATAATGCGCAAGATGTCTGTTTGAAACAGTTGTCTTGATTCCGTCTCTTAGTAACATATGAGTAGGAAGGATTCGCTTCGATTAACCTCGACCTCATCTACTAAAGGTTCGTATTTACTTGTTCTGAAAATACGCTTCATGAGAACCGGTCCAGGTGTAGACAACCATGTTGGGATTGATTCTCCATTACTCGAGCGACGACAGTGCAAAAACATTCTCTCATGAGGAGTACAATTGGTTGCAGTACACAGTAAGGAACGAATTGAATGTAGAGCTTCGTCAACTACTTTCTCCCACATTGTTATAGGCATGCCTTTACTTTTCAGTGACAATTGTATGGTTTTCCATATTATTCCATTATAGCGTTCTATTTGTCCATTTCCTTTTGGATTTGCTGGTGTAGTTCGGCTTTTAGCGACTCCTTTAGAATGTAGGTATTGTTTTAGTTCAGCAGACATAAATGAACCACCTCGATCGCTGTGGATGTATGCGGGCATTCCGAATAGGAAGAACAATTTGTTCAGACATTTGATAACTGTAGCTGTAGTTAAGTCATAGCAGGGAAGGGCAAAGGGGAACCTGGAATGTTCATCGACGACAGTGAGCATGTATTGGTTTTTTGTATTCGATGGAATAGGGCCTTTGAAATCCAATGCCAACTCTCAAATGGGGCAGTAGCCTTAATCAATGTTCCTTTACTTTGCAGAAATCTTGGCTTAACTTCGGCGCAAATATACACTGTGCAGTAATCCTTCGAATGTCTTCAATCGAGTAAGGCAGATGTTTAGTACGGATCCAATGAGTCATTCGTGTTATGCCAGGGTGACAGAGTGAGCTGTGAAGTTCGATTAATTTTGTATCTGAACGCACAAAACTGGCACATACCCTGGACAACGCATCCGTAAATAGATTCTCGCGACCAGGTCTGTAGATTATGTCGTACTTGAAATTAAACAATTCGAGACGCCATCTTTCGATTTTCTCATTTTTTTCTCATCTTGCTCGTGTGAGTCATACTGAACATGAATGAGACTGATCGTTGGTCCGTTATAATCTTGAATTCTTCGCTCACTGTCAGATAGTGTTCTGGAAAAGAAAGCTACAGGTCTGCCGGCTTGGGAAAGGGACGCTCCGAGGGAAATATCCGATAAGTTTTATCTTTGATAGTCCGAAGAAACTTTTTGCTTCATTTATTGCACTCCTCGATGGCTTGCATGAATTTCCTTAATTTCCGGTCATGATCAGCTTTATCGCAGCCACACACTACAATATCGTCAAGTTAAGAATACACAGATTCTAACGCATTCTCTCCGATGACATTATCGATTACCCGTTGAAAGGCAGCTACGCCATTAGTGACACCGAAAGGGATCCTCTTAAATTCGTATAAATTTCCGGCTGCCTCGAATGCTGTGTAAAGCCTATCTTCTTCGGTGATCGGTATCTGGTGGTACGCGCTGCGTAGGTCGATTTTACTGAATACGTGGTGTTGAGCGACTTTGGCAACTAAGTCCTCAATGTTTGGCAGACGATATGCCTCAAATCTGTGTGAATTTATTGATAGTTCTCGAATAGTCAATAACCATTCTTTTGTTATGGTTTTGGTTCATTGTTATCAGAACTTGAGCTCGCCATGGTTAAGAGCTATTCTCAATATTGCCGTCCTCGAGTAACGTTTGTACTTCTCTAGTAATGAAAGCACGTTCAGCTTCAGAATAGCGCCGGGACTTTGTGGCAATCGGTCGACAATGTGGATAAAAATATTCGAAAAGCTTCACTGGTGGGACTGACGCCACCTTGAGGGAATTGCATGAAATTTTCTACGGTGCCATGGGGCCACCATACACTAATCCTTCCCGAGAACCACATCAGCGCAGAGATCTCTCATTATAAGTAATGGGAAGTTGTCGTGAGTGTGTCCTTGTACAAATAATTTTGCGATGCATAAACCTTCTATTTGAGTTTTGGCTTTTTTAGATGCCAACTGTTGTTACTGTCTCATTGTAAGGAGAACTTGAGAGATGGTACTGTTGAACTAGGTTATGATTTATGAACGTATTAGTACTGCCTGTGTCTCAAGGCTTGTACTGGAATGCCGTTGACAGTGATTGAAATAATTGTCTCCTGGAGGCCTGCTGGAGCTGCAGCTATCATGGTGTTGCTACTGGATTCTTCCAAACAAGCAGTTTGTTTTCCCGATCGACATACTTTTGCAAAATGTCCTCTTTTAGAACATTTTAGGCAGGTAGGGTTGAATGCAGGACACTTTTGGCGTCGATGGCGTTGGTCTTGACCGCAGAAATAGTAGGATTCAGATTTATTTTTACTGACAGCTGAAGAGGAAGGATCAGCATTTTCACATTCATTTTCATGAACTGCATTCAAATGTCTAGAGGCACTGAATTTTTCAGAGTGAACTTGAGCCAATTCTAGAGTCTGAGCTTGTTTGTAGGCCTCGGTGAGATCGAGACTACTGTTTTCGAGAAGCCTTTGCCGAATGTTAGGTGATGATAGTCCACTTATAAAGGCATCTCGTATGTAATCGCTTCGATTCTGAGCAGCGCTCACAGCGTGGAAGTTGTAATCTTTAGCTAACAACTCGAGGGCGCGTAAGTACATATCAATTGTCTCGGCAGGTTGTTGTAGTCTGTTCGCTAGTTTGTGTCGGGCATATATTTCGTTACGGGGTTTTACAAAGATCATGTCCAGTATTTCTATAGCTTCATTGTATGTGCTTGCGTGCGAAATGTGATTAAATATCGACGAATATACATGATTTACCAGGAGGTAAATCGATTTTAAAATTTGACAACCACTTTTAAAATCGACAATATTAATGACTATAAATATCAAACAACCGCTGGCGAACAAAAAATAGGTACGACGCAACTTTTATTTTTCCCTAGATTGTTATGTTAACAGATTAGTAATAATTTCTTTAATACTATCTATACCCACCACGACGGATGAGTCGATAATCCTTGAATATAATTTGTAAAATTTTGCGCAATTAACATAATTGGTTCCCCTAGCAGTTAAAAAATCACTTTTAAAATACTTCCGGCCAGATATGGCTTAACAGAGTTATTTATTATTAAATACACTATTATTCCAATACTTTTATAATAATTTTTGTCAAGATGTCACATGGCGTAGGAAAATGTATCCACTGACCATCTTTGGCGCAGTCTGTCAAGTACTTCCGGCCACTATAGAACAGACAGACTTATGTTTACTCTCTCTACAATTACAGGGCTAAACGATGCCACGTGTTTCGTAATGGTGTCATATGACGTAAATATAACCTTAAAATTTTGACCGGAAGTGAAGGATTTTTTCAAACTTCCGGCCAATTTTAGGTGCGATAATCTTCTGATTCTCGCTCAGCACAACTTTTCCGACCGTGTGCATTCCGACAGTGTAATTTTATCGTGATGTCATATGACGTAGGCAATTTTGTAGCGGGCTTACGGACTATTACAGGTTATTCTATCATCGTCCGATTCATCGTTTATACCTCGAATACACATTTTGCGTGGCTTTCTGGGGTCAATTATTTCTTTTAGCATACATTTGTGATAAAAAATTTCCAGTTTAGTAATCATACTCATCTCCCAAAATTCGTCGTCTGTTTCGATTTTTTCGTATTCGAGTCCTTGTTCTGTCCATACGATAAAGAATGCAAACTTCTTCTCGGTGATGTGAAGCTGCCCCTGTACATGATAATAATAATCATGATTCTGTTTTAATTTTATTTGGCCAGACACAATATTGCAGAACTTTATCTTTTTTTGTTCAATGGCCTGTAGTGGGGCTGCGTCGGATACATTGTATGGACATTGTACCTCCACAACACTCTCAGTACCTATCAGATGACGCTTATTTCCTCTGCGAGGTGTAAAGTTTAGTTCCATGTTGGTGAACCAGTTTAGTTGGTCGAGTTTCGATTTCAAACGCAACGCACGCAACTGATTTAGCGAACGAAAACTGCAAGTTGCAATTTGCAAAACGTCTCGCTCGACTGACCCGGCGCGGCGGCGGCGGCGCGGCGGTGGCGGCGCGGTGCGGAGGCGCGGCACGCGGGCGGGGCATACGGTGGTGTCCCCCGCCCGCTCCCCCAAACCTTCACAAATACACACAAACACGGCCGTGCGTGGCCGGTGAACGACTGGAGACAGCGATATTTTGTTCAAATACCTAACATGCGATCACGTGACTTACCTCGGTCTGCTCTTAATACCTAGACTAGACAAGATAACAAGACAATACATTAGAAAAGATAGAAAAGAAAAGCATGCAGTTAGAACATTGCGCACAAAGGCGGACTTATCACTAGAGTAGCGATTTATTCCAGTCAATTGAGATTTTTTTTTTTATGTAAACCAGCATCGGTGGCTGTGCCGAGAGACCAATGGTGCAGTCGACAGAGCCAAAATCACCTCTCCTCGCAAAACCACGCTCAGCTAGGTGCAATGCCAGCAGATTTGCGGACTGTTGCTAGGCTGTCTAGCCCGTTAATACGACGCTTGAAGACTCCCAGGTTTCCAATCTCCCAAGAAGATTCAGGAAATACACTCGCCGGAAGACAGTTCCACACTCTAGCTAGAAATTATTTATTTGCAGGAAAGCGGCGGTCCCCTCATGGTCGACGACGCGGTTGTCGGTGTCGCGGCTTCTGTGAGCGAGCGAGCCTGCTCGGCGGGCGACCCGATCCTGTTCGCGTCTGTGCCACTCGTCCGGAACTGGATCCGCTATCATATGAATGGATACCGGAAGATGGGGCCGTACACGGAGCCGAGTGTAAATACGAAGGTGGCCAACATGGCACCCTGGCTGTATGATGATGATGATGATGATTATGATGATGGTGATGATGATGATTATGATGATGGTGATGATGATGATGATGATTATGATGATGGTGATGATGATGATTATGAGGATGATGATGATGATTATTATGATTATGATTATGATTATAATGGTGATGATGATGATTACTGGCGCCGCTAGGTCACAGATGAGGTAATAGTTACTCCCTGCTAGGTGGCGGTGTTGCGGAATAACTGCACCATATAAATAAATAATAAATAAATATATTTTTGATCTTTTTCTTCTAAGAAAATATTTAAATTTCTAAATATCTTGTCGAGTTTCATAAATTATGCCTGCATGTGTAATGCATTTTTGAGATTTTTCTAGTACAGACAAAGATATATTACGTACTAGATAAATCACTCGGCCAACTAACACCGAGTTGCGGTTCACGATCCTCAAGTCTCTTAGTCGAGCACGAGAGGCCGCAGCGCGCAGTCGTCGCCTGCCTGCTGCGATCGCGCCTCGCCTACTTTAAACTAATACATTTGTCGATGCGAAGGTGCGATGGCGAATGTGGAGATGAAGTGTTACTTAGAATGAAAAGACAATATGCACACCAGAGGTGCGCTTTTGTGCCGGTTTGTGTCACGATTTCGTACAGCGCACATCTCTGTACTGCTGTGCTGTGCTCGCACGATGGACAGTCTCGTGCAGTTCGTGTCACGATTGTCCAACGCGCACGAAGTAGCACAAACTTGCACGTTTTGACTGCATTATGCAAACTGTCTTGGTTTTAATTCAACGTGATTGTATTTTATTTTTTTTATTGAAACTGACACGGTTGCCTACATCACCTACAACATCCGTGATGTCAGCCCATAACACCGGGTGAAATTGGTGCCACGTCAGTGTTTCCCTTCGGTCGTGCCGGCTACACTGAACTGGACGGAAAACACAAACTATTTACATAGCCGTTTCGACCGAACTTTCATTCAGTGCGGTGGTACCAACCCGGGCGGGTTACACCCTACCACCTAGTAATATAAGAAGGGAGTCATATCCCTTAGTCGCCTTTTACGACATACACGGGGAGAGATGCAGTGGGGCTAATCTTTTAAAGTACCGGCCCCACACGGTACATTTATGTATATTTCACTTTATTATTTTATAAGATCTTCAACTAAAGTATGTATGTATCCCTCAATGTCTAAGATTAAATAATCTTTGCCAGACATTTTAAATGAATAAGTACCTAGGTAAATAAATATTATAGACTTTACTGCGATGCAGAAGGCGGACTTTGCCGACACGCGCCAAGGACGAGTGAAGCATGCAGCACTCACAATGCACAGCACAGCACAGTAGAGATTGTAAGGTTCAAATTTTAACCTTAAGTTCAAAATGTTAAATTAAAAATTGCCTGGCAAAATATTCATATAAGCAAGCAGCGCACTCTTCGGTAGCGGGCGGCGGCGCGGCTTGGCGGTATGAACAAAGAGACATGAAAGCCGTGCCGACAGTCGAGCCGACACGCGGCACGCGCGCGGCGGCGAGTGCTCTACGATACCGACCGGGCGGGCGAGGGCGACCCATCGCTTGTCGGGTTTTCGCCAGTGTTGCCATCTTAGGAGATTTTCTCCTAGATTCAGGAGAATTTCAGCGGTGTTAGGAGAAGTTTTTGCCTGTCAGGAGAGTAGGAGAAAATCTAGGAGAAAGAAAATCATTACAGGAGAAGATTTAGGAGTGAGAAACATACATTTACTAGTAACAAACAAAGATATATTACGTACTAGATCAATCACTCGGCTAGCTCACATGTTCCACCTAGTTGCGGTTCACGATCATCAAGTCTCTTAGTCGAGCGCGAGAGGCCGTAGCGCGCAGTCGTCGCCTGCCTGCTGCGATCGCGCCTCGCCTACTTTAAACTAATACATTTACACATCTTCGTCGATGCGAAGGTGCGATGGCGAATCTGGAGATGAATTGTTAGAATGAAAAGACAATATGCACACGCACACCGACGACGCACGAGTGCGATCGTTCTCCCTACCCCTTGCCTCTCTCCCGAAAGCTTCCCGCCCCGCGCGAGCCCACAATACCGGCCGCCAGCCCGTCTCCCACACGCTTCCCGCCCCGCGCGCGCTCCCCTCTTCCGCTCGGCTCTGCGCTCCGCCTCCCCGCTACCTTACCCCATACCTCAGCCGCTCGAACATATTTAGCAGCTATATTTCTTCGGAGCGCTGGCTCTATATAATATTTCCTCAAAAGTAACAAACAAATATGTCGATATGTACGGTGACAAACGGTATGTGAATCGACCAACCATCTTCTCAAGTCACACAATATACGATAGGATTTGTCTTTTGACAAGAGCAAGGTTCCCCTTCTTGCTCTTCATATAGGAAAATGTGACACTCTGTGAGTGTGTGCGTACATTGATCGACCGACCATCCGACTACCGGGCGGGCCTAGCCGAACGAACATTTTGTTGTCAATCAATGTTATTTACATTTTTTTTTTTATGTAAACTGACATGGTTGGCTACATCACCCACAACATCCGTGATGTCAGCCCATAACACCGGGTGAACTAGGTGCTATGTCAGTGCTTCCCTTCATTTCGCTTCATTATATGTATTCTTTGTAATAATCAGTAGTATTATTAAGCCTACGTCGACAGTCTGTCCGTCAGTCCGCACTACTTTAACGGCTGTATCTTTTGTACCGTAATAGGTAGCTGGTTGTGATTTTCACAGATCATGTGTTCTTTATTATTGGCGGACATCCTGTCAAATAATAAGAAAAAAAATACAAATTAAGGGCTTCCCCATACAAGAAACGTTTAAAAAAAACAAATAGTTTGTTTGGTTTTGCTCTAACGTAAAAACGGTAATACGTACAAGTGTCAAACTTGGTGTGGTTAAAAACTAAAAAAAAAAAAAAAAAAAAAATTGAAACAGACGAATTACGTGGTGGTTAGAATGGCAATCGTGGTTATGACGGTAGGACAAATCATTATTGGAGCGGAGAAGTGATGGAACAGATTGAAGGAAGAGTATGTACGTATATTTCGGTTAAATACTGCTTGGTAGTCTCTATGGTCTCCTTAAGTTCGAGGTATTTAAGGTCGAGGGAGGAATTCAACAGAGTAGGCCTGCCTCGGAAATTTTAAATTCGCCCAGAGTTCTAACCTGTATATATTATGACCAGTGCGTCCTACCGTTTATGACGTACGGGTGTGAAACGTGAGCTCTTCCAAAGTTGCCCAGCGAGCGTTGGAACTAGCCATGCTGGGCTGACCTGGGAGTATAGCTAAGCGAAATGGCGCGTAATGACTAATGAATGAGGCAATCCGCCGACGCACCAAAGTCATCGATATTGGAAACCAGGTGGATAAGCTAAAATGGCAGTGGGCTGGGCACGTTAGCCGAAGGGACGACGACCGTTGGAGTAACCATGTACTACATTGGCGGCCGTGGACAGGAAAACGGAGTGTGGAAGACCACCCGTCAGGTGGGACGCCGACATGAAGTATGTCGGTGGAAAGCAGTGGTCCGTACCGCTGAAGGCCGAGAGACTGGAGGAAAATTGAAGGTGTATGTCCAGCAGTAGACGCTTACACGCTGACTTACTTGACTGACTGACAGAGAACCCTCGGTGCGCGAGTTCGACTCGCACTTGACCGGTTTTCAGGGTGCAAAAGATACAGATATTTACAGGTAAGACAAACAGACGGACGGACAGACGGCCTAGGCATAGTAATATGGTCCCGTACGTATAAGGAACACTAAAAATGTGGTGAAATTTTTATAATTTGAATAACAGGAGAATTTTTAGGAGGACGAAAATTTTCTAGGAGATTTTTAGGAGATTTTCGAAGTCAATCTAGGAGAATTTAAAATTTTGAGTTGGCAACACTGGTTTTCGCACGAGTCGGTTTTCGACACAGATCAAAGGCGCGCGCGCGGCCAATGGCCATCGTGCGTGGCGTGGCGTAGCAGCGGTGGTACGTCGCGCCGCCCCGCGCGCGTTCTACCTATCCTTTCCTCCGCGGTTTAAAGGAAAAATATGTTTATTTATTTATAGGAACTAACATGCGTGACTGTATCCATTTTTTTAAATTTTAAAATGATAGAGCATGGTAGGGTAGGTATATGTACACGGTGTTGCAACCCCAACCATAAAACCCGAAAGGGGGTGATTCTGTACATGAAATGGAACAAATTTTGTTCTACGACTTTTTAATTTGAAGAAAAAAAAATATTTTTCTCCATACATTTTGAGAATAGGTACATGATAGGTACTTAAAAATTGTATGAAAAAAAAATTTTTTTTTTTTAATTTAATTTTTTTCTACTCTATAATATAATAGTAGCCATCAACGTAAATATTTGTATAGAGAAGTATAGTTAAAAATTTTAAATTCTCTGCATTACATTACAACATCCATTCACCGATTTCGTGCACTCGTGCAAGTCGGCGCCGACTTGTACGAAATGTCCATGCCGCACGACTCTGCACATGTGTCCAAGCTAGTCCATCGCACGGCGCGGCGTGCTCGGCCGGCCGAGACGACCGCTTTCATTCGTTTCGTGCGCACGAAGCGCAGCTCTGATGCACACCGACGCACGAGTGCGGTGCGATCGTTCTCCCTACCCCTTGCCTCTCTCCCGCACGCTTCCCGCCCCGCGCGAGCCCCCCTCGCCGGCCGCCAGACCGTCTCCCACACGCTTCCCGCCCCGCGCGCGCTCCCCTCTTCCGCTCGACTCTGCGCTCCGCCTCCCCGCTACCTTACCCCATACCTCAGCCGCTGGAACACCCGCTTCTCTGTATATTTCTTCGGAGCGATAAATCTATATAATATTTCATTAAGAGTACAGAATTGTGTAAAATTACTGTAAGCATGTATGTCTCGAAATAAAATATTTTAATTTGTTTGTCATTGATGTGCATTTTTGTTCGTTCATTTCATTAGTCAATAGCCATTATTTATTACCCATGTTACTAGGTACCAGTCCTACTACCAGTAGTAATAATAACAGATTTTTTTGCCCGTGTTACTACTAGGCTACTAGCTGCTGCAGTAGTAACAAGGTTAACTTTACTTCCCTTGTTACTACTGGCTAAATTGTGATTAAAACTTCAATTCTATATTTTTTATTCTTTTCCCATTCTGTATAACCAATTCAACCATTCTATATTTTTACCGTGCACACAGGAGTGATTGCAAAATGATGGGTTCCAGAAGATGGTTCATTCGCTTTACAGGAACTTCAGAATGAAACTAAAGAATGAATAGTTCGTGTTTTCCGTCTACTTCATTGTAGCCGACATGAAAATGAAGGGCGAAGCACTGACACGGCACCTAGTTCACCCGGTGTTATGGGCTGACATCACGGATGTTGTAGGTGATGAAGCCAACCGTGTTAGTTTCCATAAAAAAAATTGCTAAAATCTGAACTATTTCTTCCCCACAGCGTCACTGCACTGTCTCTAGCTAAACTTATGGATATACATACCAACCGTGTCTGGCGATTTTTAAGAATAAAACACAATGCTTCGTATAAAAATATTGTTTTTATTAGTTTAAATTATTTCTTAGTGTTACCTTACTTCTATGGAATTAAAAATAGGAATATCTATAAATAAGGTAAACAACATACAGAATTTTTCTACCAACATTTTAAGTTATGATACATTTTAACACATTCCTGAACACCTGACTGGTGTGCTACAATTAAGCCGATTCTCGCAGCACAACATCGATTACTCCGCTCACACCGATTCTCGGGATACAGCGCGTAACTGTATTTATGGTACCTGACTTTAGGTCTCAAATATAGGAAGACACAAACAAATTACCTGCGAGAAGGATTTTTTTTATCGAATCGCTTGGCTACATCACTACATCGTGACGTCAGGTCAGAACAAGGTGCCATACCAGTGATTCCCGTCGATCATGTCCCATTGTATGAATATATGTGTCATAAGTAGACGTGATTTGTATGAGTGAGTTGCACAAGCGGTCTTGTCATGAGCGCTGCCTAAATTTTCTGTATACCTACCTAGCAGTTTGTGCATACACCAGGTCACAACTGATTTGAACGAGTCGGTCTGGGGGGCCTGGGGCTCTCCTGGAAAAAACGTCGGCCCCCTCTCCCCCTCACCGTCCTAGATTTTTGAAATAGTATTTAAAATAGCGGCAGGGAAAGAGAGAACAGAGTAGGTACCGCACTGAATGAAACGTCGGTCAAAAACGGCTACCTATGTAAATAGTTTGTGTTTTCCGGCCAGTTCAGTGTAGCCGGCACGATCAAAGGGGGAAGCACTGACATGACACCTAATTCACCGGTGTTATGGGCTGACATCACGGACGTTGTAGGTGATGCAGCCAACCGTGTCAGTTTCCATAAAAAAAAAAAAAAGGTACGCGTCGCCGCCGGCTGGCAAGAGCGCGCCAAATCTTCATGGATTTGAGTTTGCAAAACAGTAAGTAAATGTATGTTATTTATGATATAAATGAACTTTAGCAAGCCATAGCCCACAGCGTAGCTTTGAGGCCCCGGGCCCCGCGATGGGCCCACGGCTCCCGGCCGCAGTGGGCCGTGGGCCCACCGGGGAATTCCCGGGTTCGCAGTAGGCCCAGACCGCCGCTGGATTTGAAAGCGATTGAGTGAAATTGTATCTCAGTTTTAGACTTGCACGTCAGCGAAAAGCAATGGCTTTGTACGAAGGCTGGGAGGACTGGAGGAAAATTGGAGGCATATTTCTAACAGTGAACACATACAGCTGGCATTCAAATTGGAGCACTGACTACCCTTGATTAGTAAGCCATTGGTTACAGACAGCTCTTCAATGATTCAATTATAATAAAACAGAATAAATCCACCATAGTTAAGTCAGGTTCAACGAGTCCGCCAAAATCATTAGAGAATGAGATTCTATAAGAATACATGTAAATTGTTCGCCTATTCCTTTCGAACTGTTCCCACTCTGTACTATCAGTTGTACGATTGATCCAACTACTGTAAAAAAATATTCCATTGTGTACTAACCATGCGTTTATACAGTTTCGTAACTTCAGGGTTCGAAAGGGGTCGATATTTGAAGACGAAAAGCTCTGAAACTTTTCTCCAGATTTGGTCATTTTATAGTACTTTTTGGTGAAAATAGTTTTACGAGATTTGGTGGACGCCGTCCACCAAATACGGTTAACGTCCGCCCTTGTTGAATAAAAATAAAATGACTAACTTGCATGTTTAACTAGTAGAATTGAACTGCATGTAGGGTAAATTGCAAACCCTTAAATTTTAATGACATCAAAAGAAAATGGGGACTGGAGTAGGTTATTGCACTCCCTAGACCTAGACAGCACTATTGCCAAATCTCCCCATACTCACTGTCCATTGAGTTTTTATTACAATTTCCAATTTTTGTATAAAAAAATATACGAAATTTCGATTTGAGTGATAAGGATTTATTTTTTCTAATAATGAGTACTTTCTATTCCTGAAGTTTCTCAAGCCTATCCTGAAACAGCCTGTATATGTATAATGGAATTAAATAAATTAATTATTTGGTTCCACATTCCAAAGTACATGAAGCCTTGGGGCGAGCTCAGGGGGAGGAGTTTGAATTCATACTGAGTTTTTTTGTAAAGTCACAGGCATTGAATCGTGCTGAAGTACATTAAAATATCAATATAGTTACTATGGGGCTGGCATAGCCAGAAATGGCTAAAGCCTTAAAAAAAATGGTTCCACTTTGTACTAACACTGAAAAATACATACAGTCAACACAAAACATTGTGTTAATGTGAGCGCCTAAACATAAATTGTTAATTTATCTATCAGTTATCCTTTGATTGTGACTATTAATCAAGTGCTTATGTAATTATGTGAAAAATGATAGTAAAACTCCACATAAAAATTAAATTTAGTTTAACGCTACATAATGATAGGTTTTAACAAGTACCAGGAGAGGAGAATCTTGAAAAAGGTGACAAAGATCAACCGTCAACTGGTAGCACAGAGCGAAATAGTTCTTCCTTTCACGACATAAAGCTTATACCTACTAAGTTTTATTCCATAGCTGAGATTTCATTCTGCAAATTTTAATATTTATTGTCTTGGTGGCTTCATACAAATTTTGGGTGAACTAAGAGATTATGATGGTGCAACAATGTTTGTTCACGGTTCCTGTAGTTCCTACAGTGATGGTCTTTTGGGATATCTCAAATATAATGCATGTCAGACATGAAATGGAATTTATCTACAAAATGTGCGGCTTTTCTTGAAGAAATATAAATAAAATAAAGACAATATTCCTGCATAGAGTTGGTCCAATACACAGTGCTTGCACGCCCTACTTTCCTGAGGATTTTAAATGAGATAATACAATCTCAGGATGAAAATTATCACTTACTTTTGCACCATCCTTTCCCTATCCAAATTTTAATTTGTATTGATACAAGTTTGTTCGCAAGACTGTTCGGACATATACAGGATGTCCCAAATCGATTATCAATACACTAATAATAAATCTGTAAGGGATGGTCATGGGGTAAGTTATTTTGTTTTATGAGATACTGCGTTTGTAGATTTAAGTAAGTATGATATTGAAAACTAAATTGACGATTTTTAGTCTGTCTATTTCTAGTCTAAATCTTTTCTGGATGTATGTATGTATGTATGTTCCACCATAACTCTTAATCCGATCATCCAAATTCGATGAAACTTATTACAAGCACATTTAACTATATGTGACACAGGATAGGCTAAATAAAATTCAGTTCCGGTTGCGCTAAGATATGGCTCTCATACAAACCGAATTGTTCCGCCCGCCGAAATAAAGGTAGTGGGCTTACTTACTTCTTCTTTTTAAATACGAATTTCACGCCAGTGAAGCCGCGGGCAAAAACCAGTTATAATATAAGATTACCACCTCGCAGTTCCTCAGGTCGTAAGCTACAAAAGTGTTTATTATATATATGTAATTGTTCATATTCAGCTTATAGTTTCCGTGTTTTTGAAGATTTTAAGCGGCAAAGTGGGGTGACAGGAGACATATAATTTTTTTTTTCTCCAACAGTATTTATTGTATGTAATAAATACGACTTTCGAAAGATAACAAAACAACATGAGTTCATATTTGAAAAAAAAAAAGAAATATAACCACTTTTGTAGTTTGTAGTTTATGAACTGAGGAATCGCGCGGCGCGGCGGAACAATTTGGGACACCCTGTATATAAGGCTACGGCTGTCTGACACTGATGTGTGTAACATTTCAATGATTTCAGATATATTTCCATAGATTTACTATTAGCTACACCACTAACAGCTAAAGGTAAGCCGTTCACATCTCCGCAGCATACGCATCGCACGGATCCGTTCAAATCCCTTTTTAGAAGTACTGCGTACGCTGTATCCGCAGTAGTCTTGTGCTTGCTCGGTCACTCAGCTGATTCGGATCAATCACTCGCATCAGTGACTCATTGTGACTCAGTGATGGATTCATATCTAGTCTTGTTATAGGAGTGGGTCGTTGACGGTTTTTACGTCAACGAAACGCAATCGTTGGCAGAAAACGGACAGCGAGCGAGCGAGCAAGCAGACGGAGCGGGCTGATAGACTAACCGACCGATCCGCGCCGCGAAGCGGATCAGTACCTGATCCGTCTAGCTAGGAGTAAAAGATTTGAATCAATCACTGAATTGATGCGACTCTGTTGGCTCGGTCGATCACTCAGTTGCCAAGACTAAGCCACAGCGATTGCAATGCGGCGGTCGTTTACATTCGGATTTTCATGACGTCGTCGGTACGTCGGCATCGCCGGCGCTCCGATGCGTGCGTTCCGACCAATGCGGAGGAGTGAACGCACTTCTACAGCAAAATAATCCAAGGATTACTAAAATTTGTTTCATGCGCGCGCTGCGTTCATGTGGCCGCTTACGTTTATTTGACGTTTTTACAATTTGCAATGAAATAAATTACAATTTGCCCTTAAAGAATTGATGAAAGTGATATATTTGAATTTAAAAGAATTATAAATAAAATTCATACTAATACTGATGTAAAATTAATTTTAACTAACCTAATAACCTAACCCTACCAGTCGGCAGTCCAGTGGCAAATTGGCCACTTTCTATTTACAAAATATGGCATTCATTTGTTATTTACAACGGCTTGTTCAAAGTAAATTTACAAATTTTAAAGCTGTTTTTAAAGATTACTCCATTAGTTAAGATATTAGCGGTTTGGGTGTTATTTTCTTCATTGAAAATTATATCTCACTTTACGGTTAGAGAGAATATTTATATTATTATTTGATTGCATTTTAACACAATAAAAAAATTATAAATTTAAATACCTCATTAATATCAATTGATTTAAGGCACACTATTGCGATCAGGCACATTTTTTTTTCATAATTATATTTATTAATATTATCAAATTAAGTTGGTACCTAGGTACTTGATGCTAAATAAGAAATTTTGCAATATTTATAAATAATAAAAACATTATAATTGCACATACTTGCATGCATGCACATAAAACTCTTAAAATAAATATTGTCATTACATTATTACAGAGCCGAAGTTTTAAGCAATTAAAAATCGGCGCACTAAGTGTAAAAATTAATTTTAAACATAAAACTATAGCACATTATGTCGCTGTCACATTTTGTACACACAATTAACAATTTTCTACATAATTATGGAATGAATATTTAAATATAACATAAAAGTACATTCAATTCCACGCTTATTCCTCTGTTGCAATATTCTATTTCATTGTGATTGCAGTAAAGTACACAATTACATGATAAGGGAAGGACCCTTGGTAAGCTAAAAAAAATTTTGAAGTGTTTCTGTGGAGTATAATTAATGAATTCTTTTAAAAAATATTACCGATGTACTTGTTGTACCGTTGTTGTACTCTTCAACCTACTAGCACGGACAATAAAGACTGTTGTTTAGATGCCAACATAACAGATAAAAAACATATTTAAACTTCCAGATTCACCGCCTGAAACTTCCCCGGTTGGTGCCAACACGACTGCAACGAATAAACGTGAAATAGAATATAGACGCAACCGTCTTCAGCTAAGTTCGTTGCCCTCATAGAGACTCTCGCACACTTCCAAAAGCCGTAACACCGGACTTATGTTGTAAGGGAAGAGAGATTTCGACACCAACCTACTTATTAGCAGCCGGAGTCTAATCAAAACCGCCATCGTGTCGTCGAGGCCCCTCGTCCCGTTCCCCCCATCGCTCGCTTGACAGCACTCGATAAACTTGGACCAGTTCCTCCTCACGTACTTCAGGAACCTCAACAGATACAGAAGGAAGCACGTCTCATTACTCACCAAGTAGTCTAGGAGAACGTCGCAGTCGTGCGAGACAACTTTGAGAAATTCAATAAAAGTATTTATCGGATTCAACATCGGTATTAAATCTGGGTAAACCGAGTTACGATACACGATACCGACTGTGATATCCAGGGTACAGACCATCGATTCTATAAGATTATCATCTTGTTCGCTGAACAGATGTATGAGCATTTTTGTGAACGGAGTTTCGGGGTGAAATTCTAGAGTATTCTTAATGAAGGCGTCTAGTTTTTTTAAGACATCACGAATTGATCTCTCAACTATCTGCATGTCTTGTATCGCGTTGTAATCTGACGAATCGATGGAGCTGTCGGAAGAGTCGCACCTCATTTCTTTCACGGTAACAGCGACAGATTTCAAAACGAGCAGAGATATTTTCTGCAGCATCGTTTTATCGACTTCACTCCGGGTTGACCTGTGCGTCTCGTCCTCATCGTCGCCGTAGTTCTGGTCGACTAACGACACCGTGCTCGCGATTTCTGGAACTAGCGAGTAGTTTCTCACGACGGGACTGTCGAAGCCGATAAAACCGAAACCGGCTCTGCTGTTCATTATTTGTATTTCGCTCAACAACCGAAAGTCCTTTACGAAACGAACTATAGAATGCGCCAACGCGCAAATCTCCTCCGGTAGAAAATCTTGCAGGGCCAAAGTGGAACCGTAGCATAGCACCTCGTTGAAGAGACTCAATAGCTGACCGTATATGAGCGTAGGCAAGTTTGCGCTCCGAAGTAGGTCTACGAAACTCTGAAGGTCGGCGTAGAACGGTTTCGTGTCGATAACGGACAAGTTCGCTTTTACGCTTATAATATTCTCCCAGAGAGAAAAGAAAGTTAAGATGCAGTTTTCCGCATTGGAAAGATTGAGATATCTTACTAGTAGTAGCTTAATGTTCTTCACTAGGGCTGACCAGTGATGCTGTAGGGTTTTTATTGTTAAACACTTGATGTGTGACGTGTCAAACGATTCTGAGTCTGTTAAAAGAACAGTAACGCATCCCTGTTCGTTTACTCGCTCTAATCTCGTCGGTGCGTCCTCTGGTCCTTCAGTAGGTGGCGGTTCGTTATCGTGCGCTTGTGCAACGGGGAACTGGAGAACAGGCTCTTGGAGCTTAAACTGTCCAGCCTTTCCGCTCGACGCCGAAGCAGCATTTTGGGAAAAATTTGCATTGGTCGATGTAGACGGAGTGTTGTGACTTGAGCTCGACTGCGATGCACCGTAATTGCTTTGACAACGAAACGGATTGTTCTCGTCTACGTGATTAGATGTGTTTATATAGCTGCTGTCTTCTAGCGGATGCTGCTCGACGTTCTTCCATTCCACTATCCTCTTTATGATGTCCAGACTGAAGTTTATCTTCTGCACTGTGATCCGGTTGAACGTGTCGAACAGATAAACATTGTCCACGATCTGTTGCAGCCAGCCCTGATCCACCGTGTCCTTGGACACTATCAGGAAGCTCGACAGCACTCTGCTCGCGACGAACACTACAAATCTACTCTTATTGTCCGACAGGTCTACGACTTCCGTGACCCAGTCGTACTGGTTGCGTACGAGAGTGTCGCAAGCGTGCATGATGCGCGAACATATTGTCCCCGTGTTGTTCTGCTTGAGGTACACGTCGAACAACAGCTGCGTTGTCGACAAGAACTTGAGCGTTCTGTTGACGGGCCACGCGGCGATCTTCAAACGCCGGTCAAACTGTCGGATCAGCGCGGACGACTCGACGTGACACAGACACTGCCTCACTAGTCCGTTCTGTAGCACTCTTAGATCACTTTCGAACGTATCGTCGAGTGCAGGCTCGTCGGCGCCGCTCCACGAGCAAGCGGCGGCGTCTGCAAAGTCGGCGATGCTGCGCGGGTGTATGATGAGAGCGGGACAGTCGACGGCGTCCTCGCTGACGGTGCCGCTGTCCGGGGAGCCGCCGGCGCGCGGCGGGGACTCCTCCCCGTCAGGCGAGTAAGAGTCTAGGCCCTCCTCGATGTCCGGCGCGTCGATGCGAAGCTTCTTTTTCACGGGCTGGTCGGAGGCCATCGCGCTCGGGTCCGCGCCGCGCGCCGCGTCTCTCAGCACCATCCACGCGACCGCGCGAGCCTCGCCCGGGATCCCGGCGCGCTCTCGCACCACTGAAACCACCAAGAGCAAAGCTTAGAGCGTGACCTTTGCCAGCGGCTACCCAGTTACGCACACGACAAAGCACTGTCGGTTACATCGTCGAAACACTAGCCCGCACTGTATCCCACACTGTATTAGCGATACGCACTGCTTTTCGAAGCCTAATGCGACACATTGGTTAGTAAAAGTTCGTCGAATAAGGTGTAGCTAGGAACTTTCCAAAATATTTTGATGGCATACATACCGCGCTTGTTACCGCTCCGAGCCCCTCACTGTGGGCGCGCCGCCCCGCGTTGCAACGGCAGTGCATACGATGAATTCGTTACGTTCATTTTTGTTGCACCAGACGTTACGATATGCTGAGTTTTATTTATAAAAATTAACTTTTCTAAACATTATCGTGTCCAATGTAGACGGACTCCATTACGTACGAATGACGCTCGGTCAATACACTGTCTTTATAATAAGGAATGTATTGAAAACTGTACTTTTACAAAATTCGTAAATAAAAACAAATATTGCGTTACTTATTTAATAATAATGGTAAATAGTATATCATAAGATAAAATTTATAAATAAAATTTAATGAAAATAACAGTACGTAAACGACTCTGTGGTGAGGATGGTATTCCGGCCCGCGGGGCGGGAGAGGGACGAGGTATGGCAGTCTGACGACTTCTGTATTTAGCGCTTTTATTCGAACAGCATCATCATCACATCATCAATATGATTTCATTGTTTACGCATCTGAAGTATTTATTTTCAAAAATAGACCTACTTAGGACATCGTAATAAAGCTTTTACCTTTTACAAGAATCTTTTATTTTTTAATAATTTCCATTACCTATTTTATCATAAAATGGCAACCAATTTTGTTGTATAATAGTTCATCAACATAATGTATTTATAGAGTGTGTGAATGGTGAAATCTTCATTTAATGAGTAATGTATTGCACTTATATGTTATTTATTAGTAAAAAAAATTATTTAGCAAATAAAAGAATGACATAGAATCTAAAATCCCAAATTTGTTTCAAGAACATAGTTCAGTTGCCATTAGTCTATCTCATATCTGCCGTAGAAAGTAAGAGAGATACGACTTGCCAAAGCACGTGACGTGACGTGCGTGAGTTGCGTGGCGTGACAGTGGTAGTATTATTTCTTTGGTTCAGCCTTTCGGGAACAGTGTTGCCAACTCAAATTTTTAAATTCTCCTAGATTGACTTCGAAAATCTCCTAAAAATCTCCTAGAAAATTTTCGTCATCCTAAAAAATTCTCCTGCTCTTGAAATTATAAAAATTTCACCACATTTTTAGTGTTCCTTATACGTAAGGGACCATTTTACTAAGCCTAGGCCGTCTGTCCGTCCGTCTGTCTGTCTTACCTGTAAAGAGCAGTATCTTTTGCACCCTGAAAACCGGTCAAGTGCGAGTCGAACTCGCGCACCGAGGGTTCTCTGTCAGTCAGTCAGTCGGTCAGCGTGTAAGCGTCTACTGCTGGACATACGCCTTCAATTTTCCTCCAGTCTCTCGGCCTTCAGCGGTTCGGACCACTGCTTTCCGCCGACATACTTCATGTCGGCGTCCCACCTGACGGGTGGTCTCCCACACTCCATTTTCCTGTCCACGGCCGCCAATGTAGTACATGGTTACTCCAACGGTCGTCGTCCCCTCATTCATTAGTCATTCATTACGCACCATTTCGCCTAGCTATACTCCCATGCCAGCCCAGCATGGCTAGTTCCATCGCTCGCTGGGCAACTTTTGAAAACAACTTTAGTCAGAGCTCACGTTTCACACCCGTACGTCATAAACGGTAGGACGCGCTGGTCATAATATATACAGGTTAGACCACGGGGCGAATTTTAAATTTCCGAGGCAGCCCTACTCAGTTGAATTCCTCCCTCGACCTTCTTAAGGAGACCTTGTCTACCAAGCAGTATTTAACCGAGATATACGTACATACTCTTCCTTCAATATGTTCTATCACTTCTCCGCCAATAATGATTTGTCCCCCCGTCATAACCACGATTGGCATTCTAACCACCACGTAATTCGTCTGTTTTAATTATTTGTTTTTTTTTTTTTAGTTTTTAACCACACCAAGTTTGACACTTGTACGTATTACCGTTTTTACGTTAGAGCAAAACCAAACAAAAAATATTTTTTTTTTAGAAAAAAAAAACGTTTCTTTTATGGAGAAGCCCTTAATTTAATTTTGTATTATTTAATAGGATGTCCGCCAATAATAAATAACACATGATCTGTGAAAATCACAACCAGCTACCTATTACGGTACAAAAGATACAGCCGTTAAAGTAGTGCGGACTGACGGACAGACTATCGACGTAGGCTCAGTAATACTACTGATTATTACAAAGAATACATGTAAATAACATTGATTGATAACAAAGTGTTCGTTCGGTTAGGCCCGCCTGGTAGTCGCTTGTCGGTCGATCAATGCACGCACACACTCACAGAGTGTCACATTATCCTATCTAAAGAGCAAGAAGGGGAACCTTGCTCTTATTAAAAGACAAATCCTGTCGTATATTGTGTGACTTGAGAGGTTGGTTGATTCACAAACAGTTCATTCATTGTGTTGTCACCGTACATACCGAAATATTTGTTTGTTACTTACTAGTAAATATATGTTTCTCACTCCTAAATCTTCTCCTGTAATGATTTTCTTTCTCCTAGATTTTCTCCTACTCTCCTGACAGGCAAAAACTTCTCCTAACACCGCTGAAATTCTCCTGAATCTAGGAGAAAATCTCCTAACATGGCAACACTGTTCGGGAAAGCAATGACTCTGTGGCCCGGAGGCATATATCCAAAGTCTAGTAGGCGAGTTGCTCTGAGTTGCGAGTTGCCAGTTTGGCGAGAAATTTAAATTTCGTCAGGCACCGCCTCCGGCACTCCCAGCGAACCTACTGAATCCGATAATCGTTTCGTATACCTAGGTGATTTGGTGGCTCAATGCTATAGTGTAGGGTTTTTATTTTATCGATCTCGAGAATCTCGACCATGCGTTCGTGTCCCTTTTGCCAAAATTTGTTTTGTTTTACTTTTTTTTTTTAAGCAATGTTAGGCTGTTAAAATTAGGTTTTTTATAACCACCTAAAAAAACTTTATTTTCGAATATATTTTCGAAAATACTTAGGCCCACTTGCACCAACACAAATTTAATATATAAACCAGTTTAACTCGTTAAGCTAGCACCCGTTGACTGTGGGAACCGCGTTTAAATCCATAACTCGCTACTTATCTTTAAACTCGTGTTGGTGCAAGTGGGCCTTAGTGTGTAATTTTATAAATAATATTAATATATAAAAATCCATCAAAAATACTTCCGAAATTTATATTTCTTATTTTTTTTTGTTAACCTATTGACTTTCAAGCGGGACTCCGATAGCCCGCCTCGCGTATCCTCTGGCTCCCGCCGGGTCTCCAAGGACCCATAATTAATGCGCAATTTACGGCCGCACTATTTGACCAAATTCACTTTATTTTGCCCTGATCCTCTCTTGACTCAGGCAGCATTCTTTGAAAGGATTTGGAGCCTGTCTCCAAGAAACAATAATATTGGCTATGGAAACAATAACTAGCCGTCAGTGGACAATTTGATAATCTGTCCGTGTGCGTATTTTTCAAGTAAGAGCGCCCCGTGAAAATAATGTTTATAAGTGTATTCAAGTGCATCTATGAGCTAAAGGTTAGTAAATAGTGTTATTTATTAGTTATTCTACCAATAGAAGATGCATTACGAGTTCGGGTGGCGACAAAAGTCATATTTTTCGTCGCTCAAAAATGTTTGTTTATTTTTGTATGAAATGTGTAAACAATAACTTTGAGGGCATATTTTTCATGGAAATATAGCTTATTTTTCCAATTTTCTTCGCATTATTATACAAACATACGACCAGTTGCAAAATAAAAGAAGGTTTAGTTCAAATAATATATTTATAAAATTGGTAAAAAATATCACGCGCGTGCCATCTCGGACTTTGCGGATGCTCTCAGGATGTTCATGTTGAACATCCGATTTCGCCGATTTCTGTAAAGAAAACGTATATTATACTTTACTATTTCTAAAAGTATGTTTCTTTACGAGTATTCTAATATAAATATTGTAAAGGTATGTTTTGAATTTATATTATAATGAATTTTTTCAAATTTTTTTTGGGATTTTTTTTTCTATCTAAAATATCTGGTACTTCTAAACAAGGTAAGCCTCGCTGTTTCACATGGATTTTAGGAAATTTTCTAGGCTTTCTAGGACAGAAGAGTTTATAGATCTAACTTTATTAGTTTCCGAAATATCTGCGTTTATGTCGAGGTCGGCGGGCCGCGCGGGCCTGCGCCCGCGCGGGCCACGCCCATGCGGGAGTAAGGGGTTTGGGGCATATTATAACGCGGGACAGGGCAATGTTAAGGTGTTAAAATTAGGTTATAGTTATTTTTTATAACCACCTAAAAAAACTTTATTATCGAAAATACTTCCGAAATTTAAATTTCTCTCCAAACTGAGAACGACCAATCAGAGCAACTCGCCTACTAGACTTTGGAAATACACTCTACCACTGAGCCAACGAATTACATAAACGACCAAACGAATATCGGATTCAGTAGGTTCGCTGGGAGTGCCGGAGGCGGAGCCAGACGAAATTTAAATTTCCCGCCAAACTAGCATTGACCAATCAGAGCAACTCGCCTACTAGACTTTGGATATATTCTGCCCGGGCGGCATAATATATCGTACATATGTTTATTTATTTATTTATTAAAAAAATATAGAGTGTAGGGTTTTTATTTTTTCGATCTCGACCATGGGTTCGTGTCCCTTTTGCCAAAATTTGTTTGTTTTAATTTTTTGGGTTAAGCAATGTTAGGGATGTTAAAATTAGGTTATGGTTATTTTTTTATAACCACCTAAAAAAAAATTATTTTCGAAAATACTTCCGAAATTTAAATTTCCCGCCAAACTGAGAAAGACCAATCAGAGCAACTAGCCAACTAAACTTTGGAAATATGCGCCCTGGCGGGCCCTGAAGTTTAATCAAACTTAGGCCTGCCTGCCTGATCCTTCCTCGAAAGGCTCGTGGTGGGTGACAGACATTTTTCCTTCAGTTTCACTTTACTAGTACTCCATAGACAAAATCTTTTATGAATGTACTTTGGTGGTACTTTTTTTATTAATTTGTTTATAATATTTTTTTCCTGCAAAAACATACGCGTATTATTATGACAAGAAGGCAGGTGTCTAATTAAAAAAACATCTCTATCATAATAACAATAATTAAGGGGGAACAAAATAGTACGTTATGAGCACCAACTTACGTTTGACTTATTAGAACGGGCCGGGCCGCAATGGTGTTTTTATGAAACTGTTCATGACTCCTAAATGCCATTGAACTCATGTGACTTTACTGGTTATAACTCGCTCACTCTTGTAGAAAAGAAGAAGGTAGGGACGACGACAGTAGTAAAAGTGCAGCGCCCGAGAACAGAGCTACTATGCAAGATGTCGGGTGCAGTGCAGACAGCGCGAGCGAGTCTTTAGTTTCTCATAGTGCAAGGTGAATACTTTCTATTGAATGTTGTATACATTTTCGTTTTGTGCCTGGAAGAATTGGTATTTCTCGATACACGCAGTGTGAGAAATCGTTGGTCGCATTGAGGTTAGTGCGTGCAGTGTTCGATGTAGGAGGCATATCCGGAGCTCTAATTTGTTTTATTTGTTTGATTTATTTATTGATCGATATGATATTTATAGCCGTCTTGTATGCGGAAGTGTGCTATTGCGGAGACAATACACCGCCCGGGGAGCCATGAAATATCAATACATATCTACTTACCTAGAACAAATTGATCAAACGGTTGTCTGTTCGATTCGTTACGAAAGTTTCCGCAAGATTGCCCAGTCTGTTCTATGAAGCTAGGTATTATGTTTTTTTTTCCTGCGTTATGTATGGTAGAGGAAACTAAGGTTGTAAGAAAATTGGGCGTTGGTCTATTTTTCGTAATTATCTAAAAATCGTATGAAGTCTTGTCAAAATATGGTACGAATTTCAAAATATTCATTCCAACTTACTCTGTTGAATAACTAATGTTGAAAAAAATTGAATGTTTTCAGTAATACAACACTGAGTTTTCCATATGCATTTACCTACCTCAAAAAAAATAATGATTTTGTTCTAACTGGGCAGGGTGACTCAATTCTAGTTTAGAGTCTCAGGTAATTTCACCCCCTACCAACAGGGTTCTAGTTTATCAGTAGGTAGTCGTACCAAGACATGTACAGGGTGTTTCAGGATAGGCTTGAGAAACTTCAGGAATTGAAAGTACTCATTATTAAAAGAAAAAAATCCTTATCACTTATGCCTGGTTGTCACGATGCGAGTTCACGCACGAGAAATGCTTCTCGAACGCATTTACGCACCGTGTAGACAGTTCTCGCAAGCTCGCCGACGTGCACGAACGCAGCATTCGTTCGCGCGCGAACGAGTTCATGCATGTTTATTAGTTGGCTTTCGAGAGGAGCATCTCGCACGAAGTTTGTTGGTGCAAAAAAGTTTTCTTAGTGCTTTTTGGTTGTTTACGGCACCATGACAAAGTGGACTGATGTCCAAATGATTAAGTTATCTTTATATAATTATCCATTTCCTTATCCACATAGATCTCAGATGACTCCCTTCTTATATTACTAGGTGGTAGGGTTTAACCCGCCTGGGTTGGTACCACCGCACTGAATGAAAGGTCGGTCGAAACGGCAATATTAATAGTTTGTGTTTTCCTTACAGTTCAGTGTAGCCGGCACGACCGAAGGGAAGCACTGACGTGGCACCAAGTTCACTTGGTGTTATGGGCTGACATCACGGATGTTGTATGTGATGTAGCCAACCGTGTCAGTTTCCATAAAAAATAACAAAAAATTGGCGATTCTCGCAGGTTTTACTAAGATAAATTCATTGAAATTGCTATTTGGACGTCAACACGGAAATTTTGAGGAATTTTAGGAAGCCTACGTTTTAAGCGGACCTTGTCTACCAAGCCGTAAAATTTGACCGAGGTATGCTCTTCGACCCGTTTGATAACTTCGCCGGCTTGATAACGATTTGTCTTCCCGTCATAACCTCGTGCCAACATGCTTGCAACATCCACCTTCAGGAAGCAACAGAAATAGTGATGCTGTCATTGGACCGTTGGAACAAGCTACCACAAGAAGTGATAAGTGCTATATCAGTAAATGGTTTTAAAAATCTACTGGACAAACATTTGTTAAATACAAAAAAAAAAAAAAAAAACAAACACTAATAAATAATAAAATAAAAAAATTATAAATAAAATCCTTTATTTACATAAAATATAAAAAAGTAATACTAATAACTAAAGAAATAAACCTACCTAACAAACATTAAATAATTATCAAAAGGGGAATTTTCAAATGTTCCTAGAACACTTGCGGCATTACCCCGCTGGATGGCAAGGCTTACCCTTTGCATGAAGTAGGCCTTTGAAGAATTTGATGTATGAATAAAATAAAATATATAAATAAGGTCGATCATAAAACGGGGAATCATTCTAGATTTGCTTCCTACGACACAAATTAAAAGTGAGTGAGTGCAATAGCCCGCCTTCGGCCGGTTCGTCAGTTTCAGCTTGCTTAAGTTCACCGGCCGCTGGCGTGGCGTCGTACCGTACTTGAACAAGTAACCGCCTCTCGACGGAGTGTCCGTGAAAGTGTTAACAACAGTCGACCGACCGCACCACTGAGCTACAGATGCTGTCAAGGCCGACAATATTTACTAAATAATATTGTTAGGAGCACTGGGGTCGGATAGAAAATTAAACAGCACTACAACTTGAAACTCGTTACTGTTATTTACATAGCCAAACTCTTTAAACTTTCCTATCGCATTTTTCTTCTTCTTCTTCTTCCGTATCCCGTACGGAAACCTATTACTAAGTCTCCGCCGTCCGTCTGTCTCTTGAACCGTAATAGTTAGCCTGTTGAATTTTCACAGAATATGTGTTACTATGGCGGATATAACAACAAATAAATAAGAAAATGTTAAAAATTAAGGGGGGCTCCCATACAACAAACGTCCGAAAAATCGATTAGTCACACTATTGAATAATAGATGGCGCCACAGGCTTTTATACATTGCATTGTTGAAAGACAAAAGATAGGCGGATAATGGCGGATAGGTAGATACGGAAACCTCCGTGCGCGAGTAAAACTCGCACTTAACAGATTTTTTTTTATGGAAACTGACACGGTTGACTACATCACGTACTACATCCGTGATGTCAGCCCATAAAACCGCGTGAACTAGGTGCCATGTCAGTGCTTACTAAATAAAATGCTTTCCACACTTGCAGATGGAGATGAGGAGCGCAAAGGAACACCTGGAAGACAGGTGCAGCAGGACGGAGAAGCCCTAACGTGCAATGAATCTCTTAGGACATTAGCTTAGGTTTTTTTTTTACAATGTGGTCAGTTGTGATTGCGGCGGTGTGAGCCTGTGAGCAAGATGTCCGAAGAGGAGGAGTCCTCGCCCGAGCGGGCGCTGTGCCCCATCAACAGTCCGGCCGGTGAGTTTGTTGTTGTTGTTTTGGCTCTAGGCCTGCAAACTAATCCCGCTTGGTTGGGGACCTTCGTGCAAAACCCCGCAGTCTCCAGCTACCCCAGCCAGCCAATGTCTTCCATGAAAGCCACAAGTCGACCGGGGTGTCTGCAGGCCGCTTATCCCTTAGTCGCCTTTTACGACATGCATGGGGAGAGATGCAGTGGGACTATTCTTATTAAGTACCGACCCCACACAGTACGGCCGGTGAGTTTATTAAGCGGTTGTTTTTTTAAATACAATCACCTTCTAAAATCACCTCTCCTCGCGCAACCACGCTCGGTTGTACCGTGTGGGGCCGGTACTTTAAAAGAATAGCCCCATTGCATCTCTCCCCGTGTATGTCGTAAAAGGCGCCTAAGGGATATGACTCCCTTCTTATATTACTAGGTGGTAGGGTTTAACCCGCCCGGTTTGGTACCACCGCACTGAATGAAAGGTCGGTCGAAACGGCTATGTAAATAGTTTGTGTTTTCCGTCCAGTTCAGTGTAGCCGGCACGACCGAAGGGAAGCACTGACATGGCACCTAGTTCACCTGGTGTTATGGGCTGACATAACGGATGTTGTAGGTGATGTTGCCAACCGTGTCAGTTACCAAAAAAAAAAATTATATATTCTCCATTGCCATCCCTCCCATACATAGCTATTGCAACTGGAATCTACCACACAGCTGCTAAGGATTACTACACAAAGTGATTGTTCAACGGACATCCGATACCATAAATACCCCCTCCGGCACCATACTTGCGCTCTGTGCTGTTAGGGCCACTTCATTTCTATTCACAACACGAGCCCGTGTTAATTAATGCTTAGGTAAGAACAATGTAGCGACTGTTGCCAGCTAAGTGTTCTAATTACTGCACAGGTCCTTCCACCTAGGAATGTTGTTTGAGTTTGAAATATTCTAAATTGTTTGGAAGAAAATAATGTTTTTGCTGCATCCTGCCTGTATATTTCCCCTCAAGTACACTCTCAGGTCCATCGAGAGGGGCGTGAATGGGCGCCTGTCAGACCGGCATGGCGTTCGCGACCCCCGCATACTAACGAATATCCATGGGCGTCATTAGGCACCTTACGGGTGATCACCGGAAACACACCTTGTACTCGTCCGTATCCCAGTCCGGAAGGATATGATTTTGCCCACACTATCGGAGAACGAAAATGGCCAAATAAAACTTATACAGGGTGTTTCAGGATAGGGTTTCGTAGTTTCAGGGTTCGAAAAAGGTCTATATTTGAAGACGAAAAGCTCTGAAACTTTTCCTGAACCCTGCCACCTAGTAAGGTAAGAAGGTAAGGGACCTACAGTTTAACGTGGAATCCGAACCACGGTCAGCCTTCAACGGTCGAGCGGTCACCCGTCCAAGTACTGACCGCGCTCAGGTGTGCATAACATTCAGGCTAAATTCTGAAAATTAACTAACTTTTTTTTTGTGCATATTGTTCCCACGAATCTGCTCCCGAAGTGTACTGTGCGGGGTCGGTACTTAATAAGAATAGTCCCACTGCATCTCTCCCCGTGCATGTCGTAAAAGGCGACTAAGGGATAAGCGGCCTTCAGACACCCCGGTCGACTTGTGACTTTCATGGAAGACATAGGCTGGCTGGGGTAGCTGGAGACTGCGGGGTTTTGCACGAAGGTCCCCAACCAAGCGGGATTAGTTTGCAGGCCTAGAGCCAACCCCAAACCAAAACAACAACAAAAACAACAACTGCTCCCGAAGTTAAGGCTGCTCGAGGTGGCTGCCTGTATGTGTATGTGTGTATGTGACGGGAGAGTGGACCAGTTGCAGGCACGAAGCGGCTGAAGCGGCTGGAGAACATGTTCCTGGAGCGGCGCTCGATGTTCCACCACCGGCACCGGCAGAGCCTCAGCGTGGAGACGCTGCTCGACATGCTGCTGGTGCTCTACGACGAGTGCTGCGGCTCCAGCCTGCGCAGGGAGAAGAGCATCTCCGACTTCATCTGCAGCAGTGAGTGACCGCTTTACAATTACTGCCGTTACCGACACGCACGTCGGCCGAAGACACGACGGCCGTTGGTGTAGCCGTGTCCTACACTGGCGGGCCGTCGACAGAAAAACGCAGTGTGGGAAGGCCACCCGCCAGGTGGGACGACGACATGATGTACGTCGGCGGAAAATATCAGTTCCTTACCGCTGAAGGCGGACTGGAGGAAAATTGGAGAGGCGTATGTGCAGCTGCAGTGGACACATACACGCTGACTGACTGACTGGCTGACTGACAGACTTCTTACGAAGGATCTTCACAGAACGACGCTCACGGTGAGCTATCACAGAGTTCAGAGTTTCTTGTTCTTGTAGTAGTATAGTAGTAGTAGGGGTTTACTCTAAGCCTGCGAACTAGTCCCTCGTACTTAAAACACGTATTCCTCCTCCCTTTCGCTTCCTCTACCTATACTTCTTTCTCTGTATTTTATTCCTCATCCATCACCCAAAGGTTGACTGGAAAAAATCACTTTTTTTGTCTTTTTTTTATCTTTATTTCGTGTAAGGCTTTAGCCATGCCTGGCTATGTCAGCCCCATAGTAGCTATATTGATATTTTTATCTATGTCAGCACGAATCAATGCCTGTGACTTTTCAAAAAAACATAGTATGAATTGAAACTCCTCCCCCTGGGATTCGCCCCAAGGCTTCATGTACTTTAAAAAACATGTTGAAAAGCAGCTTGTATTTCAACAGTGAAACCTCTTGTGACGGCCATCAAACGTCTGCGACTGACGCGCGACGACTTCGAACTGGTGAAGGTGATCGGCCGCGGCGCCTTCGGGGAGGTGTGCGTGGTCCGAGCTTCTTTCATGCAGGTGCGTTTTTTTTGGTAAATGTCTGGGGAGTGTTTTGCAGGATGTAAAAATAAGTAATTTAAGCGGAGGGTGGTCGGCGCGGTCTTGGCTTGGACTCTTGATCTCAGGATCCGCGGTTCGAAACCCGCCGACATGCACCAATGAGTTTTTCTGATGGAAAAATTTACGTGCATACCTACACCTGTGTGAAGTCAATAGCTAAAAAATTCTTTTTAATTCTGAATGGACAAGTATGTATATATATTTAGGTATTATGCAATGAAGCACTGACATGGCACCTAGTTCACCCGGTGCTATGGGCTGACATCACGGATGTTGTAGGTGATGAAAAAAAAAATTTATCATATAAACTGTAATTCATAATAATGTACATATTTAATTTATACTTTTATGTATTCAATTTAATTTATAATTTGTAATTAATACTTTTAATTAGCTAGTACATACTTATATGTAGTGTATATTATAGTTTATCATAGTAATTTTCCTTATATTATATTTTACATTCCCACACTCAAGTCTTTTGCTACTACGTACTTATATCACACAACATACGACTCTCAAACATTCAAAGGTTGACTGGGAGAAATCCCTGTAAGGGATAAGTCCGCCTTTGCCCCTCATGTAAATTACTTGTCGTTTGTTACTGTTAAATGTTTTGGAGCAATAAAGTATTTCTATCTATCTATCTATAATGATTAATGAAATAAAGCAGAAAGCTGACCGGCTATGTAGATAAAATACCTGCATACATACATACATACATACACACATATCTCACGCTGTATCCCGACAATCGGACTAAGCAATCGGCGCACCAAAGAAGTCGATATTGGATACCGGGTGGCTAAGCTCAAGTGGCAATGGGCTGGGCACGTCAGCCGAAGGGACGACGACCGTTGGAGTAACCGTGTCCTACACTGGTGGCCGTGGACAGGAAAACGGAGTGTGGGAAGGCCACATCAAGTACGTCGGCGGAAAGCAGTGGTTCCGTACCGCTGAAGGCCGGGAGGACTGGAGGAAAACTGGAGAGGCGTATGTCCAGCAGTGGACGCTTACACGCTGACTGACTGACTGACTGACTGAATCGGAGTTGTGCTGCAAGGTACTCTTGTAAATTACAGCAGACCGACCACCACACTCTCGAAATATTCCGACAAGAAAACTATCAAGCAGCAAGTAAGACACGAAGCTGCGTACATCAGTGGAAGGACCGTTCCAAGGTGGCTTGCCTGTCGCCCTTTAGCACGGCATCTTGCGCTTAGTCGCCTTTTACGACACGCACGGGGAGAGATGCAGTGGGGAAATTTATTTTTTAAGTACCGGCCCCACACGGTACAATGAAATACTTACTCGTATAATAATCAATTTATTAGCTAGCGTCTGCGGTTTTTTTTTTTTTTTATGGAAACTGAAACGGTTGGCTACATCACTGTAGAGCTGTGAGGTAAAAGGTGAAGCGGTGTCGTGTCCTCTGGCTCCACGTGTAGCTGCAGCTGATGTTGTATGGGCTAGTGCCCGGTTGTTCTGCCAAGCGATCTGTATTTATGCGAGGCGTATTTGATATTTCAGCAATGTGTTATGTGGCGTATGGAATTCTTAATCAGCCGTTATTTGCCACCTGTTGGTGTGCTAGTGAATCTTTCTGTTTCTTCGTCGCGAAGCGATGTAGGTTATTATCGATCTTTATTATTCAGTTGTGGGATAGGTGTCGCTATCACCACAGTATTCCCCCCTCAGTCGTGACGTAGTCCGTGACGATTGAGAGCCGATCAGTCAGTATGCTCCGATGACGCTGCTTGGTCGGCGTGGTCAGTTGGTGTCGCGTACTGCTGACGTAGTCCTCTGTGGAGGCGCGCGGCGGCGGGGCGTTGCCCGAGTGTTGTCTTGCTTGCTACGATTACCTACTGGTTGAGACCCGCTTGTGGGAAGCCAGTAGGTAATTTTGCGATGTCAGCTTCATGAAGGTTGCGATGTTCTTTGTAGGGGTCACCAATGTAGAGCTGTGAGGTAAAAGGTGAAGCGGTGTCGTGTCCTCTGGCTCCACGTGTAGCTGCAGCTGATGTTGTATGGGCTAGTGCCCGGTTGTTCTGCCAAGCGATCTGTATTTATGCGAGGCGTATTTGATATTTCAGCAATGTGTTATGTGGCGTATGGAATTCTTAATCAGCCGTTATTTGCCACCTGTTGGTGTGCTAGTGAATCTTTCTGTTTCTTCGTCGCGAAGCGATGTAGGTTATTATCGATCTTTATTATTCAGTTGTGGGATAGGTGTCGCTATCACCACATCACCTACAACGCCCGTGATGTCAGCCCATAACACCGGGTGAACTAGGTGCCATGTCAGTGCTTCCCCCTTTGATCGTGCCGGCTACACTGAACTGGTCGGAAAACACAAACTATTTACATAGCCGTTTAGACCGACGATTTATTCAGTGCGGTGGTATCAACCCGGGCGGGTTAAACCCTACCACCAAGTAAGATTAGGAGGGAAGGCACCTACAGTTTTACGAGGAATCCGAACCTCGGTCAGCCTCCAACGGTCAGCGGTCACCCATCCAAGTACTGACCGCACCCAGCGTTGCTTAACATTCAATAGCGACAGTTGACTGTCTGCACCACTGAGCTATCGAGGCTGACAGAGGCGGTATTATTGTAACGGTTGATCTGTTGACTTTCACAGCAGCCGGGCGAGAGCGGTGGCAACGCGGCGGTAGCGGGCGTGGGGGCGGCGGCGACGGCGGCGACGGCGGGCGGGGAGAGAGTCTACGCTATGAAGATACTCAATAAGTGGGAGATGCTGAAGGTAGCTTTTTTTTATGTTATCCGTTATGGGTGGCTGAGTCGGAGGGGCCAAAGCGCATGCTCCGACCAGCCAATATCACCTCCGAGAAGGTAGGTGCCATACCGAAGACTTTCCTGGGTTGCTGGCTATACTGGACTAGAGGAGAACACAACCGAGGCTGCTATGCGGCCATCTTACATCCAGCACGGTGGTACCAACCCAGTCGGTTACAATTTGAGCCTACCACCTAGTAAGGGGCAAGGGAAGGGACCTACAGCTTTACACCGGTTCCGAACGGTGAAGCAGCAGGTGTAGGTATGCACGTAAATTTTTTCGTCAGAAAAAACTCATTGGTACACGCCGACCGGATTCGAACCGCAGACCTCTCGCATGAGAAGCCGATGCCCAAACACTCGACCACCCGCCGCTTGTGACGGTAGACGCTGTAGTGCGAGAGCTCTGTGGTCTGAAAGAAGATATAGTGACAGGGATTGAGAAGGGAACGCTTCGGTGATTCAGTCATGTTGGAAGAATGGATGATAGGAGATTAATGAAAGAAATTTACGGAGCGAATGTGTGAATCAGGGTCGGGAAGGGTCGCCCTAGACGCACGTATGTACCTGGACCAGATCGGGCGTGTGCTCAAAAAGGGTCAAGTGTGTATTACCACCGTAACCGACGAGCGTGCATGAAGAACATTATGAGAGTGGAAGAGGCGGCAGAGGTGTGTCAGGATCTTGGCGCGCGGAGATCCGTTTACCACACTGGGAAGCAGGCGTGACTGAACAAAAGACCTACAGAACCAGTTGGGTCTGTAGGTCCGTGGTTAATCGATCGAATAGGGGTGCATCGCCTGCCCAGTACACGTAGTGCTGAATAGTGGAATGGGGACAGCGGAATCACGTTAAATAGCTCCTCTGAACACTCCCCGTGAAATAGACGATAGAACACACTTAGGGAGCCGACGTCCTTACGGAGTTGCAGCGGTTCTAAGTTATATTAAATATTCCATAAATTTTATGGAAGCTGACACGGTTGGCTACACCACCTACAGAACCCATAACGGGTTCTGTGGGTGGTGTAGCCACCAGGTCAGCACGTAATACGTAATAGAGTCCCCAAATTGTAGCTTTTGCATGAAAGAGGAGGACCAATTCGATGCTCTCATGGAGTGTGGGCGGAACGTCGACCTGTGAAAACATAGTGTATGCATTGTGCTAAATTCTTTAAAAGTTCTCTCACTTTGAGAGATGTTTAATTAATTTCTGAACTCTATCAACTTGAAAGTCACCATGGGGCTGACATATCCGAATACGGCTGAAGCCCTAAACTTAAATTAAGATTAAAAAACACAAACTACTTTTATACCCTTTTCGACTTTAATTTGAATTTTTACACCATTACAATCCACAGATCTTCAAATCGCGGGTTAATAGCCTTTCCCCAGCAACATTAGTCCACCTCCAAGCCGGACTGGCACCTCCTCGGGGGTGAAATTGGCTGCGCCTGAGGGTCCGACCTCGGACAGAGCCACGCAGTTCGGTAGCAATAAAAAAAATAAAAAATTACGCTGATTGATTGTTAACAAAGTGTGGTTGTCGCCCCGGCGGCAGCGAGCCGAGACGGCGTGCTTCCAGGAGGAGCGAGACGTGCTGGTGTTCGGAGACCGCCGCTGGATCACCAACCTGCACTATGCCTTCCAGGACGATCACAATCTGGTGAGACATACTGTTACACTTGCCGCACACACTACGCTGACCGCTCAAGCTTCTGAATGTTTCCAATGATTTATTTAAAAACAATTTTTAATGGGAACTGACACGGTTGGCTACATCCGTGATGTCAGCCCATAACACCGGGTGTACTAGGTGCCGCGTCAGTGCTTCCCTTCAGTCGTGCCGGCTACACTGAACTGGACGGAAAACACAAACTATTTACATAGCCGTTTCGACCGACGCTTCATTCAGTGCGGTGGTACCAACCCGGGCGGGTTGAACCCTACCACCTAGTAAGGTAAGAAAGAAAGTGACCTACAGTTTTACGTGCAATCCGGTCAGCCTCCAACGGTCGAGCGGTTACCCATCCAAGTACTGACCGCACCCAGCGTTGCTTAACATTCAATAGCGACAGTCGACCGTCTGCACGACTGAGCTATCGAGGCTGACATCATTTATGTTATTATCTAATTCTGGGCCGATGGTCGCGGGCCGGTTTGCAACCGTGCGCGGGCCGTAGTTTGCGCGTCCCTGGCCTAATGTGTACGCCTGCGCAGTACCTGGTGATGGACTACTACTGCGGCGGTGACCTACTGACGCTGCTGTCCAAGTTCGAGGATCGACTCCCGGAGGACATGGCCAAGTTCTACATAGTCGAGATGGTGCTCGCCATACAGAGCGTCCACGAGCTGAGATACGTGCATCGGTGAGTCTCTACCGAGCCACGAAGAACATCGGCATCGAATTACTTAATAGTTACCGTAGATTACTTAATAGTTACTTCGTAACAGATAAATCACTCCATAGAAAATGTTCCTACCTTCGGGCTTTAATAGCCTACTGTTTCACGTCGCCAATCGCTGCGTGCGAAAATGTACCTTAACGATCGAGTGTAAAGTGATTAGTGCTTTGCAGCTGCGCGCAGTTGTGTGGGCGAGCGTCTATGTATACTTTGCGCGGCTGACGAATTTCCACTGAAATAGACCGCCTCGCGGCCCGTCGGGCGGTAGGTAGTTAGCGCGCGCAAGTACATAGAGTCCGTGAGGCCTGGTTGTATGCTTACGTGTGTTGGGAGAATCGGAAGATCAGCGCTGCGGCGCTCTCATCGCGAGGGAGCCTCAGCACACAAGCTGAGCTGGCTCCGTTTTCCTCCTAGCCCATGTTATATAGGTTGCTTTATGACCATAGGTCATAAAGCAAACCAGTGATTCCTTGACTAATTTGAAGTCTAAAAGGCCCAGTAAAGTTTTATGACTTAATTAAGGAGTTATTAATTAAATTAGTTTTCGCGCGCAAAATACTACGGTAGTGCGACCGACCCGACGCTCGCTACATTGCGACGTTGCCTCTCCGCTCTGTGCATTGTCGACGCCCGCACATGTTCATCGGTCTATTCACACGGGAGCATTTCTTAAATGGAGTGTCTTTATTTAGTTTAGTATGGAAAAAAAAAGTTCACCGTAGAACATAATGTCATGTAACTTTTTTGCTCCAAATAGGCTCAGGAGTACCTGGTTTGCTTTATGACCTATGGTCATAAAACACCCTGTATAATGTACTGTATTACTGATGTGAATGAGGAAATAAACGGTATTCTATTTTATTCTACGTGTCAGCGACATCAAGCCCGACAACGTACTGCTGGACGCGAGCGGGCACATCCGTCTCGCGGACTTCGGCTCGTGCCTGCGGCTCGGCGACGACGGCAAGGTTCAGAGCAACGTGGCCGTCGGAACTCCAGACTACATCTCACCGGAGATACTCAGGGTGAGTAGCGACGCTTGGCTTGATGTTCTGTTTTTGGGTGGATCAACTTTTTCTTGTAACGTAAAAACCAGCTGCAAAGTCAAATAAAAAAAAATGTTTATTACAATTTACTACTTAGTTGAAAATCAATAAGTATAAAATACTTAGGTTAATAGGCAATTGAAATAAAATAGAGAACTATTTAAAAAAAACATTAACCAAATTTTTAGGGGTGACAATTTTGTTCCCAGTTTTGTATGGAAAAAAGGGGTTGTCCTCAGGGTAACCAATATTTTTTTTTAAATTGCTCAAAATTCTTTGTGCTGCTTCTTTCTTATTAATCAATTACTTATCTGAGAGTTGATGTAACTATTAAAATAAGGTAAATTTATCAAGATAATATCCTGTTTTCAGACAGATACCAAAAACAAGAAAAAGTTGATTCACCCTTTTAACACGTTCAGATGTGGATTTTTTTTTTATGTAAACTGACAGTTGTCTACATCACCTACAACATCCGTGATGTCAGCCCCATAACAGCGGGTGAACTGGGTGATGTCAGCGCTTCCCTTCATTTCATGTCGGCTACACTGAAGTGGACGGAAAACGCGAACTATTTACACAGCCGTTTCGACCGAACCCGAACTGCGGTCAGCCTCCCAACGGTCGAGCGGTCACCCATTCGAGTACTGACTGCGCCCAGGTGTGCTTAACAACAGTCGACCGACCGCACCACTGAGCTACCGATGCTGACTAACTACGGACGTAAGCGGTTTGGGGGGCCGGGCGGCCCTTCTGGACGCCAAGAGGTTAATAATAATAATATAAAAATGACCTATCTTAAGGCCCTATTCCGCCGATGCAAAACATGCGAACAATGAGCGTTTTGACTTATGTGCCATTTGTTAGAAATAATTTTCGAAACCAAATACTCATATTTTTCAATCGGATTTTATTTTCTTTTCAATAAAAATATATGAATTATATTATAACATGCTTAGTGATTTATTAATTCTTATAACATGTAACTTTTGCCAAAAAAAACATGACAGAGGAACATAAATGACGTTTTTTTAGAAGACATTTTTAAGAAAATCAAGACACCTATACAGAAAATATTCTGGAGAAATACAAGAAAAAGATGAGAACGATTATTTATCCTGCTTGTTTTTTTTAGTTTTTGTATAGGTTGACCCTGGAAAAAGCTGCTAAAAACACCATGTTAGCAATTGTTTACGACAAGGTGGGGGTTTGAAGGGGGTTTGTTAATTAAAAAAGCCACATTTTGAGAACAATTTTTTTTTATTAATTATTCTGCACTTTATTCTTAGCTTTCGTGATCAATTTTTATATTTTTTCTGTGTGGCCTGGTTTCTCTGAATTAAATTTTTGAAAATAAAAAAAATCTCGTTTTCTCCTAAAATTTGCATATCGCAGCCTTAAGCAGAAAAAGTAAAAGTTGTTAAGTGAAAATGTTTTGCTGGATGCTGATAAATAGTTTGTGTACACAGGCGATGGAGGACGGGCAGGGTCGCTACGGGGCGGAGTGCGACTGGTGGTCGCTCGGCGTGTGCATGTACGAGATGCTGTACGGCGAGACGCCATTCTACGCGGAGTCGCTCGTGGAGACGTACGGCAAGATCATGAACCACGCGCGCAGCTTCCACTGCCCCGCGCCCGAGGACAGCGCACCGCAGGTACTAACCTACTTACTTCAAGCGGCGGGTGGCTGAGTGCGACTTGTGGTCGCTCGGCGTGTGCCTGTACTAACCACCCGCCCTCGTGACCTGACCTTCATGAAGTCAGTCAGCGTCAGTCGACGCTCGTCGCCTATTGGGTACACACGCGTCTTTCGACTACTATACACTTGCATGCTAACATTGTATGCAATGTTAGTCCACTGTCCATCTGTGCTCATGACTCAAGAAAGCAACTGTACTCAGAGGCGGCGCAAAGCGTGGGCGACGTGGGCGGCCGCTCGCGGCCCAAGGGGCCTCGCGCCTCGAAAGTTCATGCAGCGGAAATCAATTTCGGCAGTGAACATCCATCCTCTAGTGCCACCAGAGAGGGCCTCACAAAATGTATCTTGCCCACATCACATTTAGGTCCTGCCCCGCCACCGACTGAACTAACATATAAAATTATAATGTCACTGTAACCGATAGACAACTGTAGGCCTAGATATAACCGGACACCGTGAAAACGGGGATAGGTCGTCAATCCACAAACTGATTTGTTCTCGCACGTTGTAGGTGTCGGAGGAGGCGAAAGATCTGATCCGGGGACTGATCTGCTCTGCCGAGACTCGGCTGGGGCGTAACGGCCTCGATGACTTCAAGGTAATCCTGCCTTCTTATTATTATTGAATTTTTTTAAATTATTATTTACTAATAAAAAAACATAGGGCATGGCATTAGCATTCTGCACTAGAGTGAATCGGTCTTGCAGGAGTGCTTTCTTTAATAAATTATACTTTAGATAAAATTTATAAATATGCGCATATTATCATGCAATTTACATGAAAACATTACATTAATTTTATTAACACTTTAACAGCGGCATATTATAACGCGCGTTTCCGAGGACGCTGGCGATTTTCAGCATTATTGGTTAGCTTATAGAAAAATAACTAATGAAGATATTGGTATACTTAGATTTTTTTTTTTTAATAATGGTCAAATCTTTGTATTTTAGGATAATGAATAAAACAATTATATTTATATTCCTAATTATTTACCACAAGCGATATATAATGTAGGTTTTTTTTTTTTTATGGAACCTGACACGGTTGGCTACATCACCTACAACATCCGTGATGTCAGCCCATAACACAGGGTGAACTAGGTGCCATGTCAGTGCTTCCCTTCATTTCATGTCGGTTTTACAACAAAAAACAAAATTTTACAAGCTCTGTTGTAACTCGCAGCGCACTGAGTAGCGGCGCTCGAGAGTCGTCCCCCCGCCTCTCCAGCGCCTCTTAGCTCTTATAGATGAATCGCATATTGTCGTTGAGATTCGAAAAACTCGTAACTCAAAAATCTGGATTTTTCAGGAGAGCAAAAAAACCGTTTATTTCGAAATTTTATTAGAAAACATGAAAACTGTTCTTCCGAAAGCTGTAGATAATATCAAAAGAAACCTTACCGTGCACACTCATTAAAGGTATTTCTTACACACATAATGTTATTACAATTTAAAGCAAGATACGAGGTTTTGTGTTTTTAAATTTACGATAGATTGCCGACATACGAGGTATATCGGTCCCAAACTAAGAATAAAATGCTTATTTCCAAAATTCTTAGATAATGTAAAGACATTCAAAACTTGTAGATAATTATATGTATATATTATATAATACAAATATTCAAAGTTTCACAATTAAAACAAGATACGAGGTTTCCTGTTTTAATTAATATTTTTTTTTGTATGGTGTTTTGAGATACGAGTTATTCGTTTTCCTTATATCTTTGTTAATACGTATCGTATTGAGATACGAGTAAAAGTGGCCTATGCGCAATGATTTCGAAGAATACTTTATGAACAAAAAAAACAAATATTTTAAGATACGAGGTTTCCGAATCTCAACGACGATATGTGTGAAATGAAGGGAAATGAAGGGCGCGGCGCGAAATGAAGGGAAGCACTGACATGGCACCTAGTTCACCCGGTGTTATGGGCTGACATCACGGATGTTGTAGGTGATGTAGCCAACCGTGTCAAGTTTACATAAAAAAAAAAAAAAAAAAAATGTGTGTGTAGCTAAAACACTCAACTACAGTATACATGAAAACGCGGATCAAGAACAGTGCAAAATCTGATGACGAGTCACATTCGTGATCCGCGAGCTAGAGAAAACATACCATCACGAACGCTTTTCGTGATCCGCTGTTGACGTGTTAAGGTATATTAATACAAAAATATTGTTTCTCGGCAGAGTCACGCGTGGTTCGCGGGGCTGGAGTGGGAGGGGGTGCGGGAGATGACGGCGCCCTACGTACCGGACGTCTCCAGCCCCACCGACACTTCCAACTTCGACGTCGACGACACCGACATCAGGTCACTCTCTACTTTTTTTATCAAATCCGGTACGAGTGTGGCTGAGTCCGAGGGGACAGGGCGCATTATCTTTTCATTTATTTTTTTATCGCTTTATATCTCGTGCAAGTTGACTGTTCGCAAAAATTATGCGAGTGCAATAGTACGAAAATTTGGAGATAATACTTCACGGTCCGGTGGCGTAGTTGGTTATCGCGTTTGCGGCTCAAGCCAGAGACCCAGGTTCGAATCCTGGCCGGGATGTATTTTTTCGAATAATGACTTTCGCTTTGCATTTTTCTAATAAAAACCTAAAATAAGACAACATAATTTATCTATTAATTAATTAATTAATTAATTAATTAATTTATTTATTTATTTATTTGATGAACGAACAGCCTAAGCTGATGTGTTCATGTCTAAGTTCACTGGTGCTTTGTTATTTTTATGTTAGTTTAGTTTGGTGTTTTTTTAGGTGTTTGTCGAGCCTGTTTTTAAAGGAATTGGTGGTGGGCGCTTGTACGACATCTTCGGCCAGTTTGTTCCACATTTCCACTGCTCTATTTGACAGGAAGTTTCGTCTCGGATTTGTTGAGCTGACAGTGACATTCAGCTTCAAGCTATGGTCTCGGAGATGACTATTTGTATTTCTAGTAAAGAGGTTCTCCAGTTCTGGACAATCATAATGCTGATTGAGAATCTTGTATGTTTCTATGAGGTCACCCCTTTCTCTACGTTGCTCCAATGTTGTCAGGTTGAGGATTTTTAGTCTTTCCTCGTATGGTTTCCTCTTCAGTGATTTTGGTGAATGTTTATTATGTTTATGATGAATGTTTTTGCGCAACGTGCAGGTTGTCTGACGCGGTGCCTCCGACGACAACGTCCGCTGCGTTCTCCGGGCTGCACCTGCCGTTCGTCGGCTTCACCTTCACGCAGGGCTCGCGGCTCTCCGACCTCGGCCAGCCGCGGAGGCCGCTCAGCCCGGCCAAGAACGCTCCCAGTCAGGTGTGTGTGTACACTTTGTGGGTTGTTAACATAACGCATTCTGGAGAACTACATACAGAGCGGCCGCTCGTTAGTCCCATCCTAGAAAAAGCAAATACCAGCAGGCAAGAAATACTCTCCTGGGCACACAACCTAAGCAACCAGCACTGCCCCAGCAGAATCACGCGAAGGCACTACTTTCTGGGTATTCGTGCAAATTCACTTCCGAGGTATTAAACCTAAAACGGAACGACATAGAATCCTGATAAGGACCTTAACAGGACACTGCAGGCAGACTAACACCTACACCGAATGGGCCTTAGCAACACACCGGTAACCTCGTCAGTAAGGAAGCAGAGAAGATGCTGAAGTATCTGGATCTGCAGCACGAGGTTACCAAAATGTGGCCCGTCGACTCGACGATCGTTGTGCCCATAGTCGTATCAGCGCATGGGCTGATAGCGAAGAGCCTCGATGACCACCTCAAGAAACTCTCGCTGAGTGGTTGGGTCAAGGGCCAGATCCAGAAGGCAGCCCTGCTCGACACTGCACGCATCGTCCGGAGGTTCCTCTCTTTGGAACCCGACCATCGGTAGCTTGGGTCCGCCGGTTCTGTATAAAACTATTTAAAAAAATTTAAAAATCACCTTCAAAAAAGTATGAAATAAAAAAAATCTAACCCTAGAGTTGAAGGCGGTGCAGTGCTAAAGCAAGCAAAAATGATGCATGAAAGAAAGGTGGTTTTTATATTTTTTTAAATAGTTTTTTTTTACAGTTTTCTTTTTAGTAACTTTTTTCTATTAATGTACTCGGCGTAATCGCTTTCCAATACGATCTTGAGCATTTTTAACACCACACGGGAAGCACCAGCTTTCAAATAAAAAAATAATTTTCCAAATCGGTTCACCCAGTCGAAAGTCCTGCGGTAACAAACATAAAAAAGAATAAATAAAAAAAAACCAATACAGTCGAATTGAGAACCTCCTTTTTTTGAAGTCGGTTAAAAAGAGGATGACTTAACACCCGCCCGTACGCATCCTATGTGAATGTGAAGTGCTGATTGAGCGTTGTGGCAGCAGGCGCCGTGCAACTCCGGTGACCGCGCGGCGGTGAAGGCGCTGGAGCGGGAGAACGCGCTGCTCGCGCAGAGCATCGCCGAGCTGCGCGCCGGCGCGCTCGGACACAGCGCCGCCGCCGCCGCCGGTGAGTTGTCATCTTGTAGCGGTCACTCTTAGTCCGCTAACTACTCTTAGTCAAGGTTTCGGACCTTCGGGGCAAAACCCTAGGCCGGCCCATGTAGGCTCTCTATTTCAGTAGCCGGTGGCCCAGTGGTCTGGGCGCTGGCTTCTCTCGCGAGAGGTCCGAGGTTCGAATCCGGCCAGGGCGCCATGTATAGCATGGATGGCCTAACCTAAGGCGAACACACAATTGCATTTCTCTAATACAAATGCTTGACATGCACCTACACATGGCCTGAGCACTACTACACTCGCAGAGTTTTATGCTCACCGCGAATGTATTTGTACGCCTCGGGTTAGAACGAACGACCTTTACCAATGACATATGAATGAAAAGGAAATAATGTACTTGCATACCTACACCTGGTGCTTCACCGTTCGGAACCAGTGTAAAACTGTAGGTCCCTCCCCTTGACCCTTACTAGGTGGTAGGCTCTAATTGTAGCTGCTGTGTTCTCCTCTAGTCCAGTATAGCCAGCAATCTAAATGAAAGGTTCCGGTATGGCACCTGCTAGGCTGCTGCTATTTAATTTAGTGGACATGATGGTCCTATCGTGTCCACTAAAATAAATTCTAGCCAAAGCCTAAAACAAAAATTAAGACAAAAATCTCGCATCATCAGCAGAAGAGCCCTCGGCGCTGACGGAAGAGCTGGCGGCGCTGGCGGCGCGCAACGCGGAGCTGGAGGCGCAGCTGCGGCGGCGCGAGCGCGGCGGCGGCGGCGGCGCGGGCGCAGCGGAGACGGACGCTCTGCTCGCCGAGCGGGACGAGCTCGCCAAGGAGAAGAGCGAGCTCTGCGAGAAGCTCGTCTCGCAGGTACGTTCGTTTCCGTTCATTGTTTTTCTGTTTTGGGTGAATCAACTTTTTCTTGTAACGTAAAAACCAGCTGCAAAGTCAAAAAAAAAAGAAGTGTATTACAGTTTATTACTTAGTTGAAAATAAATAAGTATAAAATACTTAGGTTGATAGGCAATTGAAATAAAAGAAGAGGACTATTTAAAATAAAACATTAACCAAATTTTTAGGGGTGACCCAGGGGACAATTTTGTCCCCAGTTTGGAAAAAAGGGGTTGTCCCCAGGGTAACCAATATATTTTTTTAAATTACTCAAAAATTTTTGTGCAGCTTCTTTCTTATTAATCAATTATTTATCTGAGAGTTGATGTAACTATTAAAATAAGGTGAATTTATCAAGATGATATCCTGTTTTCAGACAGATACCAAAAACAAGAAAAAGTAGATTCACCCTTTTAACAAATGGAGCATTTTTGTTGATCACTTTCAACATAGGGATCAATTCTGTTGACAGGTATTTCAAGTTTTTTTGTGCACATATTTCAACATGGCATTTTTTTTTTACCGGTATTTCAACATAGGGAGGGTTTTAGTTGTCAGTTTTCAAGATGCTGGACATTTTTGCCGTCTCAAGTTTGCTGGAGTATAGCGTGTGGACGGCCTCCTCCCGCCGTTCGCCACAATCCCCTTGTACTGATCTGTGTAGATCAGTACACAATACAAATCAGCTCAGTACAAATAGCAAATCACAGATAGCAAAAAGGTATTTCTTTGTTCACCCTACTGACATCACTTGGTGATTAGTGGTGACAGCGTTATCTGTCTGATAATGCTGTAACTGCTCTGAGGAACGAGCTACCCTAACTGGGATAGTTTGAAAGCCAATTTTTCCCAACTCCTGTGATCCACACATTTGAAATGTCGAAGAGAGGCGCTCTCCTGTTCACCCGAACTGATACCACGCTGGGTGTGAATTTGGATGTGCCCCAATCTCCACCCTCGAGCAGTGTCACACAATTTGACTACTATAAAGAACAATACATGCGCTGACGGCGTTGTCTCTTTCTATGTCTGCAGGAGAAAGACCTGAAAGACGCGTTGTCGCAGTGCAAGCTCGCCATGACCGAGTACACGGAGGTCACCGACCGACTCTCCGAACTGAGGCAGCAGAAGCAGAAGCTGAGCAGACAGGTAACTCGAGCTGTGATGGGTTTTTAAATTAAAAGAGACAAACAGACAGTTCAAGACAGCTATCAAAACCTACTTTAGTGTCTAATAAATAGCAGACTAGGTCTTTAGTTTTTATTTTATACTGATATCTAGATTATTATAAATAATAAATAATGTTACCTTGTCCGGTGGTCCACTACGTAGGCTAGTATCGACTGAAAGTACTTATAAATTAATACCTATGTCCTCATTGCGTGTCGACATACCGAGTCGAGTGTTTCGGTCGGTAATGGTTACGTGGTGGACCTCCATGTCTGAATTCTTGTAAAATGATGTAACCGCAACAAAAGAAAACTAATGTACAATTTTCTCATAAAAGTGAATGTAATGTTCTTTTGGGAAATAAAATATTCTTTAAACTGAATTACCGTGGTTGTTAGACTTTATTTTTAAACACAACAGCTTTACTCACGGTTCTTCATGAGCTATCCTGGCTCGACGTTTCGGGCCAAGCGTATGGCCCATCATCATGAGCATTCTGCCTAGTGCGGCGGTTCTAGGCAGAGTGCTCATGATGCGGCGAGTTCTCTGCCAACCGTCGCACTAGGCAGAGTGCTCATGATGATGGGCCATACGCTTGCCCCGATACGTTGAGCCACATAGCTCGTGAAGAACGGTGAGTAAAGCTGTTTTGTTTAAAAATAATGTCGAGCTATGATGCTATGATATTGTACATATATTTGACTATTTTATGTTTGTGTGACCGATCGTCATTGACTGGACTGTTGACGTGTAATGTAAATGACCAACATGTACCTAAACATCATTTTTATATGTGTGTGAAATTTTACATTACGATAAATCAATACAATACAATATGACTTTGACATGGAATTTTTTCGTTAATTTTTTCTAGGAAAAGAGCATTTTGTTTGACATCTTTCAACAAATGGAGCTTTTTGAATGACAATTTTTTTAATTTATTTTTCATTGAAACTGACACCGTCGGCTACATTACCTACTACATCCGTGATGTGAGCCCATAACACCTTGGTGAAATAGATCCCATGTCAGTGCTTCCCTTCGGTCGTGCCGGCTACACTGAACTGGACAGAAAATACAAACTATTTACATAGCCGTTTCGACCGACGTGTCATTCAGTGCGGTGGTATTAACCCGGCTGGGATAAACCCTACCACCTAGTAAGGTAAGAATGGAAGGAATCTACAGTTTAACGTGGAATCCGAACCACGGTCAGCCTCTAACGGTCACCCATTCTAGTGCTGACCGCGCTCAGGGTTGCTTGGCAACAGTCGACCGACCGCACCACTGAGCTACCGAGGCTGAGAAAATTACAAAGCGACTTACATTTGTCGACGTTACGTCGCTCGCTCTTGGGGACATCCGCAGTTATACAAGTCACCAGTCAGTCAGTCAGCGTGTAAGCGTCCACTGCTGGACACACGCCTCTCCAATTTTCCTCCAGTCCTCCCGGCCTTCAGCGGTACGGAACCACTGCTTTGCCGACGTACTTGATGTCGTCGTCCCACCTGGCGGGTCACCAAGTCACCAATCATTGCTATATCTCAGGTGCGGGACAAGGAGGAGGAGCTTGAGGTGGCGATGCAGAAGATCGACTCGCTGCGGCACGACATCCGGCGAGCGGACAAGAGCCGGCGTGAGCTGGAGGCGCGGCTCGACGACGCAGTAGCGGAGGCCGCCAAGGTAGGTACTAGCGATGGAGCGGGCGATGCAGGAGATGGACTTTCCATTAACTTAGTTGCTTGGTGGATGAGGAAACGGCCGGGCGCGTTTTCAGCTTAGTTGTTTTTATTTTTATGTAACCAAGAGTCCCAAGCAGCACGAATCAAGATTTATAAGAATTATAAATCTAGTAATGGGCCGGTAAAGGATTTTTCGTAGATAAATCCTCTCATTGTGGGCTTGATTAATTTGATTGATTAATTAATTTAAACTCTCAAAGATTTTAAAGTTTCAAAGAGACCTTCGTAAAGTGTTTATATTCTTATTGAGCTCTGCAATGGAATAGATTAGGAATATTTTTTTTTTTTTGTGGAACCTGACACGTTTGGCTACATCACCTACAACATCCGTGATGTCAGCCCATAACACAGGGTGAACTAGGTGCCATGTCAGTGCTTCCCTTCATTTCATGTCGGCTACACTAAACTGGACGGAAAACACGAACTATTTACATAGCCGTTTCGACCGACGTTTCGTTCAGTGCGGTGGTACCAACCCGGCCGGGATAAACCCTACCACCTAGTAAGGTAAGAAGGGAAGGGACCTACAGTTTAACGTGGAATCCGAACCACGGTCAGCCTCCAACGGTCGAGCGGTCACCCATCCAATCACTGACCGCGCTCAGCGTTACTTAATAACAGTTGACTAACCAACCGCGCCACTGAGCTACCAAGGCTGACGAATTTTCTTATCCCTAAGTCGACTTTTACGACATGCGACGGGGAGAGATGCAGTGGGGCTATTCTTTTTAAGTACCGACCCCACACGGTACGAATAAGCCTACACTAAGTACTTATTGAGATAATACACGAAGTCTCCGGTATGGCACTTACCTACTAGTTGCTTGATGGATGAAGAAATGACCTAGCACTTTTTCCTGAAGCAAAGTATATTTGACAAGCAACGTGGGCATATGCTCCATTCTTCTCTCACCAGGCTATGCTTGTGACCTTCACGGCGGGCATTGGCTGGCTGGGGTTGCTGGAGACGAAGGGATTTCGCACAAACATCCCCAACCAAGAGGGACTAGACAGAGCTTCGCCCTATAACAACTCTTGCAATTTACGAAAGCCTGAAATGGTGCTAGCTGTAAGACTTCATCCTGGCCACATTCCATTAAATAAATTTAAATTGCTGATGAAAAAAGAGAGATTCTCCAAATTTGTGATCGGTGTAACAAGGAGGATGACATATGTATCATTTGCTGATGGAGTGTCAGAGCGAGGAGTTACGAAGGGAATTGAAGACGTCACTTAGGGTGGACAGAGTGATGAGTACTATGGGTACTATGGGGCTCATATTGTTAAAAGCCCTAAAAATTATTTTTAAAAAAAGTAGGCTGTGACTTAGTTGTTGTGAGTGGTGGAATGTTGGTGGTGTGTGCAGGAGCGGAAGGTGCGCGAGGAGGCGCTGCGGGGGCGGGGCGCGGAGGCGGCGGGGCCAGGGGGCGCCGGGGGCGCGGGCCCAGCCGGCAGCGCCGCCGCCGACGTCGCGCGCCTTACCGCCGAGGTGGAGACACTCGAGGTGAGACAGTTATTTAGTTTTTAGGGTTCCGTATCCAGTACGGGACCCTATTACTAAGCCTACGCTGTCTGTCTGTCTGTCCGTCTGTCTGTCCGTCCGTCTGTCCGTCCGTCCGAGGGCTGTATAAATAGCCCGTTGAAATTTTCACAGAATATGTGTTACGATATAACAACAAATAATAAAAATAAGAAAAAGTAAAAAATTTACGGAGGTTCCCATAGAAGAAACTAAAAAGTGTATTCCCATTTACAGCCATTTACCAAATAGATTATGAAGCATTTTAACTAATCATGACATTTAACTAATTTCATAACACACCATCTAAATGGCGTGAGTGGCGCTAGCCATGACATGCCGATACGGGACCCTCGGTGCGCGAGTTCGACTCTCACTTGGCCGGTTTCATACGTTCCGGACATATTTGACTGTATCAACAGCAATAAGCAGTAAACATCTATTTCCTCCCAAGTACAGCCTGGGGTTCTTCAAAAGGGGCGTGAAAATGGTCATGTCAGGCCTGCATGGCATTTGCAATCCACTTGCATCACAGAATGCCCATCGTTAGACACCTACTTCTAGGTGAAACGTTGCCACATGTCGCGCTATCCATAAAAAAAAAACAGTATCACCTGCGAGGTTCACAATTTTACCCAACTACTGCTTAAGTTTCACCGTCCTCGTGTTATATTATAGGGTTATAGCTCTCCGACGAAAACGCCTTCTGGTGTCATAAATACGAAGCGGCCTAGGGCGTAGGCAGTAAGAAAACTGTCAAGTTGACGGTGACACCATTTGACAGTACTCAGCGCTACCACCAATAAAGTATGGCATTGTCTTGCATGCATTTTACTGTGAAAAAATATGGAACTTCATGCACATGTGATCGATGACATCTGTCACAGAGATCAAGCTATATTTTGCGAACTATAGTTACTTTTTATGCCACTGACTTTGCTGCCAAAATGTCTATAATTTCAGACAGGTCGCGAATGGTGGGTATTTTAATTTAATAGCAGATGGCGAATAAGCATTTGGATTTCTGTTTCTGCAGCTGCAGTACAAAGAATCGCTGGCTCAGCAGCAGGCGCGGTACAACGCGGACGTGGCTGCGCTGCGCGATCAGTTGCAGGAGGGAGACGCTGTGCGGGGTGTGCTTACTAGAGAGGTGAGATACTGCATTAAGAAAGGATTTTTTTTCCAATTGAATATTGGATCCTGCCAGCAAATATTACCTCCATACCGGAGACTCCTCTTTGTTTTGCTGACTGTACTGGACTAGAGGAGAACAATAAAGTGGCTACTGTGGCCCGGTTTTTGTGTGTTTTCGAGACTTGGTGCAAATAAACATTATTTTTGGTGTTTTTAGTCATTAGTTTGTTGTGTTTGTGTATAAATTCTAAAGAATACAACATTTCTGAATTATGTGTTATTATTGGTAGTTTTAATCCATTCGCGAGTGTGTGAAATCGAAACAAAAACTTAACTTCATTATATTTCTTTATTATCACATTTTCATTCTATAATATTTATATTAATTGTTTATACATTTATACATATTCAATATAAAAATATACAAACATATAAAAACGAAAACGGCATTATCGCCGGCGGTGGGAGACAGGCCTCCAAGCGCGCCGGCGGGTGCAGGCCGTGGCTACGGAGCTCTCCGAGACGACGCGAGGCAAGCTACGAGCGATAGGTGGTGGTACTAGACTCGTAGGCCACCACCACCCCCATCTCGGAGAGCTCCGTATCCGTCAGACCGCTGGGCGACGACACGCAGCCATTTCATCTAACATGATTGTCGCGCGTGCGTCACCGTTGCGCACTTTGTCGCCACACCGGTAGCGGGGGCTGTAGACGGAGCATGGAGCCCCGATAGCCCCAAGCAGACCGGTTATATGTAGCGGACGTCGTCGTCCCGTCGTGGTTGGTGTGGCGGAAGCGCGACGTTGTTCGCCGTCGTCGCTGGCAAACGTCGCCGATGAAGTGACGAACCTTATTGAAGGGCGTCATTATATTAATTGTTAAGTGGCGGCGGGCATGGTCCCGCCGTCACCAACACCCGTCCGACACCAAGTCTCGAAAACAACTGAGTCCATTCATTTTTTACTCTAGCCTGGGGCTCAGATCAAGTAGGGCATACCTTTACCTTTATTTAGAAGTATAATGAGCCTTATCCCCATATTCAAAGGGCGTGTATTTCAACGTCGAAATTTGGCGGCCCCACCGTGCCGAAGGCACACGACATTTTAGTCACTTTTTTTTTTGGGGTTTACTGTTTATTACTAGTCTATAAAATAATATTCCTATTCTATTTCTAAAACAACGTAATCTTTAGCAATAGCTTTTGACTTATCTTCTTTTTTTTTTATGGAAACTGACACGGTTGGCTACATTAACTGCAAAATATTTTTTTTTTCTTTTCAGTTTTCATCTATAATCAGTCGGATGACTTTTATTAGATGTGATGTGTGAAGGTTGTCGTGAAGGTGCCACATCCATCAATGTGGCTCCCTATATGGTAGCAGGTACAGCTTCCTCAATTTCCTCAGTTAGGTATTTCGAGAAACACTGTCCGTTTTAGTCTGTTCACATTGCCTGTTGTATTCAGCAGGCTTGCTGCAAGTTGATTGGGGTGATGTGATAAGCGCTTGCTGTAGCTGATGTTACGTTGGCAGAGTTCTTCCTTTATTGTTGGCAGAGGCGTGCATCCCATAAAGGCAGAAAAGCACTGCCTACCCTGAGTTAAAGTCCCAATTCCACCTATCCAAACAATCAAATTAAAACATAAAGAACTACTCAAGTTCACGACAAAACGTATGATTTAAAATTGGCGCGCGCTCCTCCCTCTCGGCGCGGCCGCTCGCGCGGACGCAACGCCACCGCGCGGCAAAGGCAGACAACACGACTACCTGGTGGTCACTCACACTATTACTCAAATCCTGCGTCATTATATGCTGGAATTTTGCGTGTGTGTGCGTGTTTCGATGCGCGGTTTAGTACGCCAGGGCAGGACTGCCTTTCACTAACACCACAATAATGCCTCGTAACGTAGGTGTAGCTGGTCTAGCATCGTTCGCGCGCGCGCGCCGCCGCCGGCGTCTGGTACAGTTTATAAAGAAGTGGTATAATCTTTTGTTTATGTTTTTACAAATAAAAAAAGTACCGCCCCTCTTCTCTACTTATTTCTATTTCATCTTTTTGTAGTCAATATTCACTGCACTGCCATACTCTTTATTGAGATTGGTTCTGTTTAAATCACTCAAAAGGCGTTTTTAAAAGTCACCCTTAGTATCTGTATTTATGACATTGTGTAGTTAATTAAAATTTATTCATTTTATGGATATCTGAGGTGCATTGAAAAAAAAATAATCTGCTGGACAGAACATCTTCATGTGGACATAAAGAAGATGTAAGAGATGAAAACCGGGCTGAGGTAAAAATTAAAATTAATTCAACTTGTTTCTAAATTAAGTACTTATTTTGAATCTTAATTGTTGCCTGCCTACCCGGTCTTAAATGTCTGTGCACGCCACTGATTGTTGGTACATCAAGGTAGTCGTGTATTTCAGCATTTTTAGCGAACCACGGTGCGCTGACTAGAGTTCTTAGGATGATGTTTTGTGCTCTTTGACAACAATGAAGAATGTCTGTGGTGTTGCAGCTGCAAACGTCTAAGGAGAAGCTGGAGAGCCGCCGGCTGGAGCAGCTGAGCGACAGCGAGGACCGCCAGACGCTGCTCGGCGAGAACAGGAAGCTGGCCAAGGATCTGGAGGCCGTACGTTCTGCGCGTTTTTCACTTAAATATATTTTTTTACGTGATAACGTCACGTCTTATAAATTGATGAACACCGGCTGCACGCACGAAAAAATGTCACGTTCCATCTGAGCCTGTGTGTGCAAGCGAGAGCGCGTAACAAGCGATAGAGAGGCACAATCGGTATAGTCAAAGTTACCATGGAAACATCTTAAGAAGTAAAACTGTCAAGATCAGACAACAGAAGTTTGTTGATGGCCAGTCACAAGATGATTAATCTTTCTACTGGAAATAGAATTACTGATCTTTGCTCTATGTACTACGATTATTCCACGTCATCACGTAAAACTATCGTCCGTAAACTGACTTTACAGACAACCAATTTTTTTATTTTTTATGGAAACTGACACAGTTGGCTACATCACCTACAACATCCGTGATGTCAGCTCATAACACCGGGTGAACTTGGTGCCACGTCAGTGCTTCCCTTCGGTCGTGCCGGCTACACTGAACTGGACGGAGAACACAAACTATTTACAGGGCTGTTACGACCGACCTTTCATTCAGTGCGGTGGTAAACCCTACCACCTAGTAATATAAGAAGGGAGTCATATCCCTTTTTTTTTACTCGTTTCACCAAAATAGGCACACTTTGTATCTTTCGATTTTTAATATGACATTACATTTCTTTGTAATAAACTTTTACTACCATGTGGGGCCGGTACTTAAAAAGAATAGCCCCACTGCATCTCTCCTCGTGCATTTCGTAAAAGGCGACTAAGGGATAAGGACAAGATGCCGTGCTAAAGGGCGACAGGCTCGCCACCTCTCACCTTGGCACGGTACTTCCACCGAGTCATGCAGCAGGTGGGTCTTCGTGCCTTACTTGCTGCTTGATCGATTTAATCTTGTTCGAATACTTTGCGAAACGTGGTGGTCGGTGTTGTGTTGTAATTTATCAGAGTCCTTGCAGCACAACACCGATTACTCTGCTTACCCCGATAGTCGGGATTCAGCGTGTGTGATATGTATGTATGTAATGTATGTAAACTTTTACTACTTGTTGTTGAATTGACTTGATATATTTAAGTATTAAAATTGACGATGGCACTATTACACCGGATATAGGTAATGTAAATAGGCAGAGTGGTCAGATTCTTCAGTATTCATGTGTATGCTGTAAATATGAATGCTCTTTTGAGCGCGGTAGTATGGATTAATTATTTGTAAGTTGGTATCTATACATATAATAAAATCGTAGAGGTAAGAAAGTCTGTACATTGAATGCATTCGGAAAAAAACTAACCAGGGTGGCTTAAAATGAGATACTGAACATGTTAGAAAAGTTTTTAAAATTTTTGTTTGTTTGTTTGTTTGTTTGTTTGTTTGTTTGTCTGTACGTGCATCACGCAAAAACCACTGAACGGAATTAGACGAAACTTTGTATAGTGGCAGTTTATATGCCGGGTTAACATAATACGTAAAAAAAAATAACAAAAATAAAAAAAAATTAACAATTATAAACATTATTGCGCGTTTAAAATCACGTAGTCCAAAGTACATAATTATATCTTGAGAACTGGCAGCAAATACAATTTGAATAAAATATTTATTCGAAATTTAAAAATAAGTAGATATAACGAAGATGACAGTTCTTCTTTTTTATAACTTGAACACAATAGTCTATACATATCTATTCTTTCTATACATATCATAAAATCGTAAATGCAAAAATGTCTATTTGTACGCGCATCTCGCAAAAACCACTGAACGGAATTTGACGAAACTTTTTATAGTGACAGTGTATATCCCGGATGAACATAATAATTAAAAAATATAATAAAAATCACGTAATCCAAAGTAAAGGTAAAAAAAAATTTTAAATGTCATGTTGATAACGGAGAACTGTCATCTCGACGTGAGCTGGCCGGTGACAAATTGTTTGATAAATAAAAATAATAATTGAAAGTCGAAGTTATGTCGCTGTCATTGGTGCAATAAAATGTATATATCTGTTGCCCGCGGCTTCGCTCGCGTGAAATTCGTATTTAAAAAAAAGAAAGTAAGTAACTAAAGGCGGGCCCGAAGGCGGATCTGCGCTCACGTAAACGATATTCTTTCTCGATGAAAGTAACTAAGGGCGAGGCGGAAGGCGGAGCTGAGTTCAGGAAGAAGAAAAATATTCTTGAAGAAAGTAAGTAATTAAGGGCGAGGCCGAAGGCCGAGCTGTATTCTGGAAGATCATAAACCTTCTCGAAGAAAGTAAGTAACTATGGGCGAGGCCGCAGGCCGAGCTGCGTTCAGGAAGAAGCTAAACCATCTTGAAGAAAGTAAGTAACTAAGGCGAGGCCGAAGGCCGAGCTACGTTCGGATAATTGAAAAACCATCTCGAAGAAAGCAAGTAACTAAGGGCGAGGCCGAAGGCCGAGCTGCGTTCAGGAAGAAGCTAAACCATCTTGAAGAAAGTAAGCAACTAAGGCGAGGCCGAAGGCCGAGCTACGTTCTGACAAATGATAAACCATCTCGAAGAAAGCAAGTAACTAAGGGCGAGGCCGAAGGCCGAGCTGCGTTCAGGAAGAAGCTAAACCATCTTGAAGAAAGTAAGCAACTAAGGCGAGGCCGAAGGCCGAGCTACGTTCTGACAAATGATAAACCATCTCGAAGAAAGCAAGTAACTAAGGGCGAGGCCGAAGGCCGAGCTGCGTTCAGGAAGAAGCTAAACCATCTCGAATGAAGTTAATTAATATTAAGATTGAGTTAACTTAATTTAAATTTTATTATAAAGTCCACGCTTCTAACGGCAAATATACCGTGCATCCTAGAACCTCGCGGTTATTCCCGGCTGGATGGCAAGAGGCCCGATGCTATCACCTTAGTGCCATGGACTAAGGGTAGTTCTTTGATGTGGGACGCCACTTTTGTTCTCACATTGGCTCCAAGTCACGTTAGGACATCTTCAAGAGCGGCTGGCGCGGCCGAGGCTGGGGCGGAGAGCCGCAAACGCAGCAAATATAGAAATATAATTCAAGATTTCGAATTTGTTGCGTTTGCGGTTGAAACCCTCGGTCCGTGGAGCAGTGAAGCCAAAAGAGGCTTGAGCTGGTTGACGCAACTGGTGTCCCGCCATCAAGGGCTTATGTACTTCATTCAAAGGGTAAGCCTTGCCATCCAGCGGGGTAATGCCGCAAGTGCTCTAAGAACATTTGAAAATGCCCGTTTTGATAGTTATTTTAATGTTTGTTAGGTAGGTTTAATTCTTTAGTTATTAATATTACTTTTTTATTTTTATGAAATAAATAGATTGAGTAAACGATATTATATTCTATCGAAGAAAGGAAGTCTTTAAGGGCGAGGCCCGAAGGCGGAAGAGGGTTTTTGGTTTACCCGTAGACGGAAAAAAATATTTTTTATGATCGAAGGGTTTACCTGAACGCAGCTCGGCCTTCGGCCTCGCACTTAGTTCCTTCCTTTCTTCCAGAAGGTTTATCGTCTTCCTGAACGCAGCTCGGCCTTCGGCCTCGTCCTTACTTACTTCCTTTATTTGAGAAAGGTTTATCGTTTACCTGAAAGCATCTCGGCCTTCGGCCTCGCCCTTAGTTAGTTACTTTCTTTAAGAAGGTTTATCGATTACCTGAACGCAGCTCGGCCTTCGGCCTCGCCCTTAGTTATTTACATTCTTCTTTGGAATACGAATTTCACGCGAGCGGAGCCGCGGGCTCAGCTAGTACCTAATATAATACTTATAAGATACTAACAAAAGATTGTGTGTGACTTGCGAGTTTGTTTGCCAGTAATCTTCTTCGCATTGAATTTACAACTGGCGGAATTTTCGACAAGTCCAAGCGTAGGTTAACTACCTATGGATTAAATTAGCTAAAAAATCCTTTAATTCTGAATGGACAAGTATGTATGTATATATTTAGGTATTATGTATTATATAAATTGTAATTCATATGCATTTAATGTAATTTATAAATAGTAATTTATATGTTTAATTAACTAGTGGAGAGCGTTTCAACTAAATCTTCCCTTCGCCGTTATGTTGGCTCCACTGTCTATCTGTCAAAACAGCGTTGAGGGTTGCTATGTGTACAGATTTACCCGTAATTATCGGTATTTAACGTATTTATACGGCTAGTCCCGGCCTCGATTAATACCCTCTACTGCCGATGGGCCCGGATATGTTCGGTGAAGCCATCGCAAGCTTAGATCCACACCTTCGATTACATTATTAGGTAATATAATCTTCACAATCTGGCAACACGAATTTAAGCACTGACAGTGATACTGGCAGTGGAGCCAACATAACGACGAAGGGAAGATTTAGTTGAAACGCTCTCTACCTGCGTACTTATATGTAGTGTATATTATAGTTTATGATAGTTATTTTCCATATATTATATTATACATTCCCACACTCAAGTCTTTTGCTACTACCTACTTATATCTCACTCTCAAACATCCAAAGGTTGACTGGGAGAAATCCCTGTTAAGGGATAAGTCCGCCTTTGCCCCTCATGTACATTACTTATTGTCTGTTTATGTAAAATGTTTCTGGAGCAATAAAGTATTTCTAGATAGATAGATAGAAAATTCTTTATTGCTCCAGTAAACATTAAACAGTAACAAGTACATTGGAAAATTTACATAAGGTGCAAAGGCGGACTTATCCCTTACAGAAATTTCTTACCGTCAACCTTTGGATGTTTGAGATTCGACAATATAGTGGAATGTAAGTAGGTAGTAGCAAAAGAGTTGAGCGTGAGAATTGAACATAAAATAATAATAAGAATACTTATTAACAATACATATAAGTACATGCTAGTAAAATATAAGCCATACATGTGTTAATACATATAAATTACTAAATATATAGAATATTATATACAAATAAATATACATACATACATACTTGTCCATCCAGGAAGTATGAAACAAAAGTTGTTTTTTGATTTTTAGGTTTTTACTTCACATTGACGGAGGTAATACAGTTTCAGGTGTTTTTTGAATAAGGGAAGCGATTTACAATGTCGGATAAAGTGTGGTAGTGAATTCCACAGTCGAGCTGCGTGAACAGAAAATGAGTTCGTATAAAAACCAGTTTTATGGGAGGAGATAAAATATTGTCATTTCTATCTATCTAAAAAATTATACAATAAACACTCGGTGCGTGAACTTTGTGCCTGGTTGTTGATAGATGGCGGAGAGCGGTCGGCGGTGGCAGAGCGAGCGCCACCAGATGGAGCTGGAGCTGGAGGAGTTGAGAGCCAAGCGGGACACGCTGCAGCACTGGGAGACTCAGGTGACTGTCGCTCTCTACAGTACCAGGCCTCACGCACTCTATGTACTTGCGCGCGCTAACTACCTACCGCCCGGTGGGCTGCCGGCGGTCTATTTCAGTAGAAAGTCGTCAGCCGCGCGAAACATACCTACACGCTCGCCCACGCAACTGCAAAGCAATAATGAACTTTACACTCGATCGTTAAGGTACATTTTCGCACGCAGCGATTGGCGACGTGAAGCAGTAGGCTATTACAGGCGAAGGTATGGAACTTTTTCTATGGAGTAATTTATCTGTTACGAAGTAACTATTAAGTAATCTGTGACAGTACGATTTACGTTTTTTTCTTTATGGAAACTGACACGGTTGGCTACATCACCTGCAACATCGCCGTGATGTCAGCCCATAACGCCGGATGAACTGGGTGCCATGTCAGTGCTTCCCTTCATTTCACGCCGGCTACACTGAACTGGACGGAAATCACGAACTATTTACATAGCCGTTTCAACCGACGTTTCGCTCAGTGCGGTGGTATCAACCCGGCCGGGATGAACCCTACCACCTAGTAAGGTAAGAAAGGAAGGGACCTACAGTTTAACGTGGACTTCGAACCACGGTCAGCCTCAAGGGGGCCCCCATACAAGAAACATTTTTTTAAATAGATTAGTCACCGTAAGGTGCTATCCACCTCATTGAGGCGTCTCATAAAGTGACGTTACTATGGTAACAGATGTTGTCAGTGGGCAAACATGGAGACCTGTCATAACATAAACATATATCTGATAATTCAAATTCGAAGACCATGCCACCTGAGCGGATATGCGGATATTATTGATAGCGGATAGATACGGAAACCTTCGCGCGCGAGTAAGACTTGGCAGATTTTTTTTATACAGAACAGCTGCAATACATGGTGAGTGTATAAAAATGTAATCTCTCTCTCTGTGCGTGTGTGTTCAGATCGCAGACATAATCCGCTGGGTGTCGGATGAGAAGGACGCGCGTGGCTATCTGCAGGCGCTCGCCACCAAGATGACCGAGGAGCTCGAGTATCTCAAGCACGGTGAGTGTCGACATGGCGCCTTGCTGTTGCAGGAAACTAGACTCTTATACAAACCTACCTTGAGCAAACAAAGCTACCTTGGCAGAGCCTTGGAGAAGGCTTCTAAAATATATTTTTTCTATATTATAGCTCGCAAACTGTAAGCGGTGTCTATTGTGTAAGTAGTCACAATGTATTGTCATCAAAGACGTTAACAAAATTCTTTGTGGGTGTAATCGAACCGGATTGTAAAAACTAAACAGGACAAATTCAAGCATAGTGCGTACTACCGTACGAATGATAAATAAAGAATGAAGAATATAGATATTGCCATTAAGACATTTTTATATAAGCTTATATCAGTCAGACAGTCAGTCAGTGTGTATGCGTCAGCTGCTGGACATATGCCTCTCCAATCTTCCTCCAGTCTCCCGGCCTTCGGCTGACGTACTTTATATTTCCCACCTGATGGTTGGTCTTAGCTGCTGCTCTTAGCTTGGTGGACATTGTAACTCCAACGGTCGTTGTCTCGTCGGCTGTGGTGTCCAGCCCACTACCGACTTGCATTCTATTTTACCTAGCAACTAGTGGCAGACCATTTACAGTACAGAAATAAACATTACAATATTTTTACAAGAAACAACAGCTTTTAGTGAAAAACAGCCAATGCGTAAGTGGGAACTGTATCAACATACCCTTACTGCCCTTCTCTAACAGCGATTCAGGGTACACCTCGTCACCCCGAAAAATTTTACTAGTTGGTCATGCACCAAAAATATATTAAATTAGTGGATATTTCATATTTCAATAGCTGTACTGAACGTGTCTTTCTTCTCGCAGCGAGCGGTTCCCGGGGCAGCGGTGGTCCGTCATCGCCGCCGGCGGCGGGCGCGAGCGCTGGCGGCGCGGGCGCACCGGGCGGCACCGGCACGGGCGGCTGGCGCAACCGCCGCTCGCAGAAGCTGGACAAGATGGAGATCCTGACGCTGCAGAGCTCGCTGCACAGCGAGATACAGGCCAAGCAGGCCGTCGGCGAGGAGCTGAGCCGCACGCGCGCCGACCTCCTCGCCAGCCAGAGGTATGTACGTACACCGCCGTGTCGGCCTTTCGTGGAGGACACGCCTTCGTGGAGGACATGCCTTCGTGAAAGGCATGCCTTCGTGGAGGACATGCCTTCGTGGAGGACATGCCTTCGTGGTGGACATGCCTTCGTGGAGGACATGCCTTTGTGGAGGACATGCCTTCGTGTAGGACATGCCTTTGTGGAGGGCATGCCTTCGTGTAGGACATGCCTTCGTGGTGGACATGCCTTCATGGAGGACAAGCCTTCGTGGAGGACATGCCTACATGGAGGACAGGCCGTCGTGGTGGACAGGCTTTCATGAAGGACATGCCTTCGTGGAGAACATGCCTTCGTGGAAGACATGCCTTCGTGGAGGTCATGCCTTCATGGAGGACAGGCCGTCGGGGAAGACAGACCTTCATGAAGGACATTCCTTCGTGGAGGGCATGCCTTCGTGGAGGACAGGCCTATATGGAAGATAGGCCTGGATTAGCTGGAGATTTTTTTTTATGGAAACTGACACGGTCGGCTACATCACCAGTGATGTCAGCCCATAACACCTTGGTGAACTAGTTGCCATGTCAGTGCTTCCCTTCGGTCGTGCCGGCTACACTGAACTAGACGGAAAATACAAACTATTTACATAGATAGATAGCCGTTTCCACCGACCTTTCATTTCATATTGCACGTATTGCGTCTGTACACATACTGTGAATGTGAGCGTTAACAAAGTGGAGGTGCGTTCATTTTAAGTTTAGACGATCTCTAACACGAAAGGTAAGAAGGGACATAAACCAAAACATTCATCTTCGAGGCCACAGCATGAAACTAAGTCGAACAATCTTTAAAAGCAATACTCGCAAACATTTCATAACAAACAGAGTGGTGGACGACTGGAACCAACTTCCAGAGGGAGTAATAAGCGCACTTAGTACCAACCAATTCGAAAATAGACTAGATAAATATCTAACAAATAAAACATAAACTCAAAGAGACTGCTCAAGAACGATAATAAAAATAAATAATAATAAAAAAATCTAAGATAATGACGAAAAACAACAAATTTTAACTGGATTTAGACGTATCAGCCTAGGCTGCCTGTCTAAAGTAAATAAATAAAAAGGAAAGCACAATTTGTAAAGTGTCCTCCTACGTCCTGCAGGGAGCTGCACGAAACTCGCCAGCGGCTGGACATGCTCGCGGGCGACGTGAAGCGCAAGGAGCACCAGATACGCGAGATGCAGACGCGCATCGACGCGCCCCAGCCGACCAACAACTCGTGTGAGTCTTACTTAACAGTCTTTTACTCTCCTCGTCTACCACCTCCTCCTACTTCTCTCTATATTCTTGTTTGTTTTTACGGCTCGAAACAATTGAAGCGCCAGATGCAACAATCGGTTTGTTATTTATTGTATAATTTCATCCATAGGTTTGGACTAGGATTGTTGCTGATGCACATTTTTTCACATCAGCTCATGCTGATGCTGATGCTGATATTTTATCATTGACATCAGCTGATGCTGATGCTGATATTTTATCATTGGTATCAGCTGATGCTGATGCTGATATTTTATCATTGGTATCAGCTGATGCTGATGCTGATATTTTATCATTGGCATCAGCTGATGCTGATGCTGATATTTTATCATTGACATCAGCTGATGCTGATGCTGATATTTTATCATTGGCATCAGCTGATGCTGATGCTGATATTTTATCATTGGCATCAGCTGATGCTGATGCTGATATTTTATCATTGACATCAGCTGATGCTGATGCTGATATTTTATCATTGGCATCAGCTGATGCTGATGCTGATATTTTATCATTGGCATCAGCTGATGCTGATGCTGATATTTTATCATTGACATCAGCTGATGCTGATGCTGATATTTTATCATTGGCATCAGCTGATGCTGATGCTGATATTTTATCATTGGCATCAGCTGATGCTGATGCTGATATTTTATCATTGACATCAGCTGATGCTGATGCTGATATTTTATCATTGGCATCAGCTGATGCTGATGCTGATATTTTATCATTGGCATCAGCTGATGCTGATGCTGATATTTTATCATTGGCATCAGCTGATGCTGATGCTGATATTTTATCATTGACATCAGCTGATGCTGATGCTGATATTTTATCATTGACATCAGCTAATGCTGATGCTGATATTTTATCATTGACATCAGCTGATGCTGATGCTGATATTAATTATTTTCATTAAAAAAATGGAAAAAAAAACTGAACTATATGAATATTATGAATTTATATCCAAAGTTTTGGTTTGTATTGAAATAAAAGATTGTGTTTTCATAATTTTGTGACATTTAATAAAAAAAAAGAATCAATCTGATACCAGTATCAGTTTAGTAATTATCTTAGCAATTAAATTATTAGTATTGGATGGAACTTTGAAACTATTTGGAACTGTATTTGCTGCTTTTCCGGCTTCGAGTCTGTTCCGAGAAGGTTTGTCACCACTCTAACATCAGCATTAATAATCAGCATTGATGAATGCGGATGCTGATGCGATGCTGATGTTGAAAATGATGCTGAAGTTCCGCGGATGCTGATGCTGATGCTGATGTTCGCAACAACCCTGGTTTGGACATGTCGACAATTCCGCCAGTTCTAAATTCAATGCGAAGAGGAACTTACAAACAAACTTCGCGAGTCACAATGTTTTGTTTAGTACCTTATAAGTGTTATGTTATAGTAACTTACAAAATAATTAACCCATACTACCGCTCATAGGAGCATTAATACTTACAGCATAAACATGAATACTGAAGAATCTGGCCACTCTGCCTATTTACACTACCTATATCCGGTGTAATAGTGCCATCGTCAATTTTAATACTTAAATATATCAAGTCAAATCAACAACAATTAGTAAAAGTTTGATGAGTAAACATCGCGTTACTGCAGAAACTGACGCCAGAACTTCAATTGTGGTTATCTCAGGAACTACCTTGTTGCATCCAGCGCTTAAATAATTGAATAATTATTGTCTTGTCGTCACGGCCGTCTTTAAATGGATTATGGGAAATGCGTATGGTGGACTACCAAACGACTTTTTCGATCGAAATCTCGCAAGAACTGAGAGGTGGGAGAAATATTGGCTTGTGTCTGAATCTTATATGTCTTTTTGGAATTTATTACATAATTTCTTCATGTAAGCGTATTTTTAATTAGGTTTATTATAGAAATGTGACTGCTTAGTTTTTAATTTAATATGTATGATATGAACACACCAGCTACGGCTGCTCGTTCATCAAAATAAAATAATAATAATATAATCAGAAGCTATTTTCGATTTTTCAGCTACGTTTTTTATTTTCACTTTTTATTTAGTGCACTCTTTTCCCTTTTCTCTGTTTACATGTCGCACATTCTCCCCCCGCTACCCCCCCTTCGCAATGTACGAACACTCTGTGCGCCCGTCCGCCCCCCACCCCCCGTACGCCGCGCGTCGAAACCGGAACGAAAACACGCAACGAAATCTCGGAACGAAAACGGCCGACGACACAAGTTCGGCGACGTCCGCGACGGAAAAAACGAAAATGAACGAATGGACCGACTGTGTATTATATGCATTTATAATTTGTAACTGTTGCATTTATTGTGTATTTGATTATATTGTTTATTTTATTACATTCATTGTTCATTTGGTTATATTTATACATGTGTTGTGTTCTCGGTTACATTTATTGTGTAATTAATTACTCTTATTGTGTAATTGATTACACTTCTTGTCCACTTGATTACACCTACTGTGTCATTCATTATAATTATTGTTTATTTGATTATGTTCTTATTATCTAATTGATTACACACTTACTGTGTATTTCATTACACTTATTGTTTATCTGATTATACTTATTATCTAATTGATTACACACTGTAATTCATTACACTTATTGTTTATTTGATTATACTTATTATCTAATTGATTACACACTTATTGTGTATTTCATTACACTTATTGTTTATCTGATTATACTTATTATCTAATTGATTACACACTGTGTAATTCATTACACTTATTGTTTATTTGATTATGTTCTTATTATCTAATTGATTACACACTTACTGTGTATTTCATTACACTTATTGTTTATCTGATTATACTTATTATCTAATTGATTACACACTGTGTAATTCATTACACTTATTGTTTATTTGATTATGTTCTTATTATCTAATTGATTACACACTTACTGTGTATTTCATTACACTTATTGTTTATCTGATTATACTTATTATCTAATTGATTACACACTGTGTAATTCATTATAATTATTGTTTATTTGATTATGTTCTTATTATCTAATTGATTACACACTTACTTTGTATTTCATTACACTTATTGTTTATCTGATTATACTTATTATCTAATTGATTACACACTGTAATTCATTACACTTATTGTTTATTTGATTATACTTATTATCTAATTGATTACACACTTATTGTGTATTTCATTACACTTATTGTTTATCTGATTATACTTATTATCTAATTGATTACACACTGTGTAATTCATTACACTTATTGTTTATTTGATTATGTTCTTATTATCTAATTGATTACACACTTACTGTGTATTTCATTACACTTATTGTTTATCTGATTATACTTATTATCTAATTGATTACACACTGTGTAATTCATTACACTTATTGTTTATTTGATTATGTTCTTATTATCTAATTGATTACACACTTACTGTGTATTTCATTACACTTATTGTTTATCTGATTATACTTATTATCTAATTGATTACACACTGTGTAATTCATTACACTTATTGTTTATTTGATTATGTTCTTATTATCTAATTGATTACACACTTACTGTGTATTTCATTACACTTATTGTTTATCTGATTATACTTATTATCTAATTGATTACACACTGTGTAATTCATTACACTTATTGTTTATTTGATTATGTTCTTATTATCTAATTGATTACACACTTACTGTGTATTTCATTACACTTATTGTTTATCTGATTATACTTATTATCTAATTGATTACACACTGTGTAATTCATTACACTTATTGTTTATTTGATTATACTTATTATCTAATTGATTACATATATTGTGTACTTGGTTACGCTTAATGTTTAATCGGTTACATTTATTGTGCTCATGGTTACATTCGATGTGTATTTGGTGCGGTGTAATGTGCGATTCTTCGGTTGTAAATATGTTTGATTAGTCCGCGCTTGGTTACGGCCGTACTTACCCCTATTCATAGGCGTCTCCTCGTGTATATGGGGCGTCGCGATACTTGTCTATCACATGTATGAATAGTTTACGTTGTTCACACTTGCTCTGATGCTGTCAGTCAGTCGGCGTGTATGTGCCCACTGCTCGACATACGCCTCTCCAATTTTCCTCCAGTCCTCCGCGACCTTCAGCGGTATGGAACGCCACTGCTTTCCGTCGACGTACTTGATGTCGTCGTCCCACCTGGCGGGTGAGGCGACGACATCCGTTGCGGCTCCGTTTTCCTGTCTACGGGTGTATCCAGCCAGAAGTAGACACACAAATATAATTTACGGAAGAAATTATAGAAACCTATAAAATCCTAAAAGAGTGCTACGATGTAACAAGTCTACAGCCAATGTACGAAAGGAGCACCGAAGAACGTCTTCGCGATCACTCATTGAAACTTAAATGGACCGCTCATAGAACCAACCCCAGGAAGCATTTTCTGATGCACGGGGTCGTAAGGGCCTGGGACAAATTATCTGAAGACACCGTCAGCACCCCCTCAATTTATTGTGTAAAAACCCAATTAGACAAAAAAAACTAAAATACTTAAAAACAATGCAAGTGCACTCATAAATTAAAAAAACAGAATACACGCACCAACTGTCAGCTGTCAGTGTTTAACCGCTCACTTGATGGCACTGACAGCGAGGTAAATCTGACATTTGTTTGTGGGGGAACGGTTGTAGCCTATAGAGAATTTATTCTATTATTAGAATTCATCTCTATCAAATACACACGGCTAAGTGAGTTAAAAGAAAAAAATAATTTTGTTGGGGCCACCCAGCCGTTAGGCCGAGAATAAAGGATCGGCCACATGTGGCCGATCCGTACGCGAAGGTATAATGTATAAATCGGCCACATGTGGCCGATCCGTAGGCGAAGGGATAATCCCTGCAGTAGCCTAAAAAAACACAATAATTTAGTACTCTCGACAATAATTGTCCCGTTTTGACATTTACAAAGGCAGCAATCGCGCACTGCCACTGGCTCCTTTACGCTTTCAAAAAAACGTGGTGCGCCGTTCACACACTGCAACATACATTCACAACTATTGCCAAATGTCATTGAGAGCGACAGATTAGTAAAATATGCCAGAGATCAGTGAAATAATAGCTAGATGTGGGCACATTCGTTGGCGTCATGCGATGCGTTGGCGCTAGAGACGCTTTCGCGGTTGCCCTGCTCACTCACTCACTGAAGAGAAACTTAGAGCCGAAATGACTTTTTCAAAATGGCGCATCTAGTGAAATGTTGGCAAGGTGTATTTCGGAAGTATGTCGGGCTAAAGTTATTCCTTGTGACAGCTTCTTAAAACGGTTTGACAGACAGACAGACGTCCGTACCGAATTTTGTGCGTAGCTTTCGGAAAGCTAGAATTCAACAATTAAATTTCTTTTTATTAAAGAACACTTTGTAAATTTTTTACCTGCCAATAAGTTTGCAGTGTGAACATTAGAACTGCTCAATTTTTTATTCTTAGATTTTTTTTAAATTTAATTAACTTGTTTATTTTTTGTTAAAAATCGTCGGCTTGGTGCCAATATTATCTAGTCAAAAATTAGACAGAAATCTAGTCAAAATGTTTAAACATAATTAAAAAAAAATCGAAAAATCACTTAAATTTTATAATTTCAGTGAATTAATTAAGCTCGATAACTTTTTTCTTTATTTTGAACTTTGTTCCTGAATAGGAACTTCTCCTTTCAAGAACAAATTTTTGGATTTTTTTGTTTTGTTATAAGGCCCAACCAAAGCAACGAGCTAGTCAAACACATTTTATAATAAAAAAAATTTATGATTAATTATTATTTTATTTGCTTATGAAAAGATCTCGAATCTTGTAGCGTGACAGTTGTATGGGGTTTTTAAAACCTTTTATACATTTTGCTTGTTTGTTAATTAATTTTATTTTTATTTCATAGATATGAGAAGGAATCTCCACATTGCTAGCTAGACACGAAGATAGCTCGAAAGAATTGCACATTACATACAATTTTTATATACGTACCTTTAGTTCTGTTAAGAAAATAACTTTCCGAAATTTAGTTGATAAAAAAAAAACAAAATCGCTCATTTTTGTAATTTTGGCCAAAATGTTGGTGCATTTAAAGAGAATCTCGGAAAGCTGTTTTTTTGGGCACAAAATTAAATTTTGTGCTTTCCACTGTTTTAAGTTTAGTCATAGCAAGCATTTGTAATCTAAAAATTTAACTTCATGTACTAACTCTGCGGAACTGCAATTATATTGCTAATAGATTTATTTTTGAGTTATAATTATTTTTTTCAAAAATATGGAAAATATTATTAAAAATTTTACGACTTTACTCTCTGTCCTCCTCCGAGGAATGTGGCTCCATGTTTCGGTCCAAAAGTATTTTTTTTTTATGTAATCCGATATGGGTGGCTGAGTCGGAGGGGCCAAAGCACATGCTCTGACCAGCCAATATCAACCCCGAGAAGGTAGTTACCTTACCGGAGACTTCCCTTTGGATTGCTGGCTATACTGGACTAGAGGAGAACACAGCCGAGGCTGCTATGCGGCCATCTTACTTCCAGTACGCCGGTACCAACTCAGTCGGCAACAATTTGAGCCTACCACCTAGTAAGGGGCAAGGGAAGGGACCTACAGTTTTACACTGGCTCCGAACGGTCAAGCAGCAGGGTGTAGGTGTGCACTTGAATTTTTCCGTCAGAAAAAACTCATTGGTACACGCCGACCGGATTCGAACCTCAGACCTTTCGCAAAAGAAACCCACGTCCAAACCACTCGGCCACCCGCCGCTTAATGGCCCATCTTGATGAGCATGGTTGACAAAAAAGTGAAAATGTCTTAAACAAAATTATAATGTCTTAAAACCACAATAATTTGAAGAAAAAAAAAATCGCTAGGTTTTTTGTAATCACATCGCCTGAGTTTGTAGAGAAAATATATTTTAGTTTTCACTTCTATTGTAGAGTTATTTATTCAATCCATATTTGTATGCATTTTTAATTATTATATTTTTTCATAGTAATTTCACAACATTTTAGATTAATTTTACTTTACATATGTCGTCAAATTGTTTGCAGTGCAGAGTTAGTATTGGTAGTGTTGCATTTATTGTGCATTTACAAAAAAATCCGACGTTTAGCTAGTTAACCCTGGAACGGTCACCCTGAAAGTTACACACCAACGAATCCTTAGTCCATATAAAGTATGTAATTTTTACATGTTTATTGAAATTGATTGATTGAAAGAAATTAGAATGAGTGTTGGTTTTTTTTTTATGGAAACTGACACGTTTTACTACATCACCTACCACATCCGTGATGTCAGCCCATAGCACCGGGTGAACTAGGTGCCATGTCAGTGCTTCCCGTCATTTCATGTAGGCTACACTCAACTGGACCGAAAACATAGCCGCTTCGGCCGACGGTTCATTAAGTGCGGTGGCACCAACCCGGCCGGGTTGAACCCTACCACCTAGTAAGGTAAGAAGGGAAGGGACCTACAGTTTTACGTGGAATCTGAACTGCGGTCAGCCTCCAACGGTCGAGCGGTCACCCATTCAAGTACTGACCGCGCTCAGGGTTGCTTACCAACATGCGACCTAAAGTTTATAAATAACAAAGAACCCAATAATTTGATGGAACAATCATGAAGGCCTGCTCAAAATGGCCACCAATTTCTGAGCCCGTCGGGCCGAACCACACGGCGGTTTAGCCTCAGGAAACTCGATATGCACCGACCGCTTCGTTTCACATCTTAACCTATTCAGGAAAAATCGAGGAAGCACACCGACTAAAGTTTAATATTTTTCGAGATATGACAAGAAATCGAGTAGGTACCTACATCGGACTGACAGTCCTATATAAGGTGCTTCGTTATTCATGTCAAATGTTTCGGGAGTGTTACATACACACTAAAATAAACACGTTACGCAAAAAAAAAATTATATGTTTTTAGGATTACTTTTCGAGAAATTTAACAAAACATGTTTGCTACCTAAACATTAAAAGGATCAACCTGTGTGTAACAGTAGGTAGCTTGCTTGTAGGGGTCAATGACCGTACTATGTTTAAACGCAGAACAGCAGTTTCTTGTAAGTAAGTCACAAGGTCACTAGGCCTACCTACGTGTGCGGTATTCGTGCCTACGTTTCGTGTTTGCAAGGGTCTATAGCATGATTTGTTTTTACAGCTATTTGATTTAATTTTTTTGTTAGGAGATGTTAGGAGAAAAAATGCTCCTATAAACATATGTTTTTTTTTTGTGTAAAGTGTTTGTTTGAGTGTGTATGTTATGTAACCCTTCCGAAGTTATTGACATGAATAACGAAGCACTTTACAGTGACCGTTCCAGGGTTCACCTTCCCCTTAGTGCAATTTGTATTTCAGAAAAACGCACTTTTTTCTTTCTTTAATATATTGATAGCTAGTTTTATGTACATAGTCGAATATGTTACATGTTAATATTATTAAACTCTTGTTGATTTAATTGTTATTTATTGGTTTTAATTTGATTATTGTTTTATATGAAATATAAAAAAAAAATATATACAGACACATTTTGTAAAATGGTTTATTTTGAAATCATTATTCTATTGAATGGAATGGCCTCACATTTACCACCTTAAAATATCTCCAAGAGGTTTTTTTTTTTTTTTTTAGTTTTTTCATAAATTAATTTATTGTTTTACATTATGTATCCCTCCCTAGGCCCTAAATTGAATAATGAATCCTGGTGGAATTTAATAAAAAGAGGAATGAAACCTAAAAAAAATATTTTAAATATTTTATTAAGAAAATTTTTAAATATAATTTTGTATGCAATTTTTTTCATAAAAATTGAATATACATATTCCTCAAATTTCATAGAGCTCCATAACCCACATGTTGGCATACCACCACACTGAGCATATTTTACGGCGCCTAAATTGGGTTCTCTTACACCCGTAATTGTGCTATATACGTTTTACTGCGCGCCACACCGAGGGCAAAAGATTTGTAAAATTTTTACTCAACGCGACGACCACGCAAGTTACGCGGCGGATATTACGCTCAGTGTGGGGGCTAGGCTAAAACCACACAAAATATTGGCGGGTTGAGACCGTGCAAATGTAATTTGCGCAAGCAGCGAGGCCCGTATCCGGAAAGGCGACGTACTGGAGCGGCAAGAGTGAAGAGAACGGTGCGTGCACAATTGACCATATCTTGCAACGACTGTGCCGTGTTTAGATTGCCGTGGAGGATATTTGTATTGTTTTGTTTTGAGGAGCTCTGTGGAAACTTCGTTTTTTGTGGTGAATTAATGTATATATTTTTATTATTAGTCCCATATTTTTTTTTTGTTAAATTCTTGATTTTCTATCTAACATTAAATAATTTGGTTAGGTACTGAACAATTTTTTTTTTTGAAGTTTCACCAAAATTTTACGAAACTCTTGATTTAGATGGCTTCTTCAATTCCATACATTTCACATACTTTGGACGAAAAAATAAGAAAATCCTAGAAGGTTTTCTTTTTTTTATAATTAAATAAATTAATAAAAATTAATAAATTACTTATGTAATTTTTTCTTAAGTTTTTTTGAATGATTTCCACAGTGCTCCGAATGTACTGCATTTAGACAGCTCGGTTGTGTGCCTCGCCCGTGTACCGTTGTGTCGTGTCGGCTCGCGTCCGACCACCTATTGTAAATACGAGCAAGTGTCAAGAGAAATTCACGTTCTGTCAACGCGCTGCGTCGTTATTTTGTGGATCGCCTCTGAGACAATATAGATGGGCCGCTTGCGCACTAGACGGCGCGGAGACGTTCGACCACCGCACAGTGGAGAGAAAAGTTTAAAACATATGAATAGCTTTCGCACTCGACGGCGACTGGAACTTCATACAACTTTGTCTCCTGTGGTCATGACGGTGGTCGTTGCTTTTTATCGTATAGTGGGCAAGCGTCCATATGTGAATAAAAAAACTTGTGTTCATTCATGCAACAATGGTGAGTGAAAAACTAAATCTGTAAAAAGTTTTAAGAAAAACAAATTTTTCTTTTAATAGTTTCATTAAATTTTAAACTTTTTGTTTGACTACGGAAATGCAGTAATTTTTTTTACTTCAAATATTTATTTCATTCATAACTCTGATTTTTGGTTAGCGCAGTCAAGTAAAAATGTACACAATTTTGTTTGTGACTCAAACTGTGTCTATTGACAATGGTTTCTTTAAAAAAAGATAACATCTTTCCTTAAAGAAACTATGTTATATAAAATATAAAAAACAGAAAAACTAAAATCAGTTGAACTAAAAAGGCTGCATGGATATCCACAAAACAACGACTTTGGCACTGATTCGGCCGTAAAATCATCTAGCTAGTCTCGTTATACTGTATGCTTCGCTTGGCTTTAGCTTGTGGTGGCATAAACTACTATTAAATTCACTTTTTGAAAACAATTATGTTTAACTTGAAAAACTAAAAAAAAAAATTTGCAAAAAAAAAATTTTTTTTAGAAAATAAAAAAAAACATGTTTTTTAGAAATAGTTCCTGCCATCAATATAGAATGCGCTCCGGAACATTGTTGGTTTGGTTTGTTGATTTTCTTAACACTTGTTTGTATGTACCGGTTTTTTGACTAATATCGTTTCGTGATTTTACCCTTATGACTCCAATTTGTGTACCGTTTATATTGTTTAAATACGATATTATTTTATCCTTTTGTGCATTGTCTGGTCATTTAGGTGGCAATCGTTAAATATTATAGTTTATAGTTATGTATAGTTGTAACTAATGTTTTATTGTTTGCAGAAGTGCCATCTATGTACTTAATATTTTTTTTAGATATAATTTTTACATTGAATAGTCTGAAGAGCTTCTTTTACTTAATATCATCGGTACAGTCTGAGTGTTGAAATTTACAAAAATTATGCAGGTTATTGCAGCAGTTACTACTTACACTTCAGGAGCAGATTTTTGGAATCAATGCGAACCAAAAAATGTGCAATATTTTTTCTGAATTCAGCTGAAATAAAAAAAAAATTATTTTTTTTTAATTGTAATCTCGACATAATATGGGGCCGTGGCACCCATGGACATTCGGTCGTATGCGGGGGTTGCGAATGCCATGCCGGCCTGACAGGTGCCCATTCGAGCCCTTCTTGAAGGACCCGAGACTGTACTTTGGGGGAAATATATGAGCAGGAAGAGCGTTCCAGAGTTTACCGGCTCTGTAGAGGTTTATATTTTTTCATATTGATTTGCCATTGGCAGCATTCATATTTCTTACATTTTTGTCTACACTGTGCACTGTTGGCACCGCTGTGCCTCTATTGTCTAGCACGACCAGTGTTGTTGTAGTCCAGGGATGGGCAAACTTTTTTCTACGCCGGCCAATATTTTTCAAACATAATCTATGGGGGGCCAGGTTTTTAAATTTTTGGCTATAATATAATACTTTATTGAAATAAAAATATTTGTATTTTCCGAAATAAATTTATTTATTTACTCATAGGTTTCACCAACATTAAAAGTTCTCGTATTTATACAAAAGTAAATTATATGAATATCTATAGATATTCGAATCATGTACAGTGTACCTGGTGCACTATGAAATAGGGAAATTGATATTTATTGCATATAATCTATAAAAATAGGAACAAAGATTTATAAATTTATACCAAGTACCTATGTACACTATCTAATGTATAATAAATTTATCTGCTTCTGGGTCGATGATCGCGGGCCGGATTGCAACCGTTCGCGGGCCGGAGATGCCCCGCGCCGCGGGCCGTAGTTTGCCCATCCCTGTTGTAGTACTAAAACTATTTTCGGTCCGGGGAAGCGTATAAAGTGACATGGCACCTCGCACTTGCAGTCCTGGAGCGTCCGCCGTCGCAGCTGAGCTACCTCGAGCAGTTCCTGAAGGAGTCTCAGCAGGAGAGCATGATGGAGAGGCACTACGACAACATGGCGGCCATCAACAATGGACAGAAGGTGAGAGCTCACACCGGGGCGGACGAAAAATTAATTTACACAAAAATAAAAATAAAACCGACCAAGTGCGAGTCGAACTCGCGCACCGGGGGTTCAGTATCGCCATGTCATTGATAGCGCCACTCACGCCATCTAGATGGCGTGTTATGAAATGCTTCATAATCTATTCGGTAGATGGCGCGCGCGCATACACTTTTTGGTTTCTTCTATGGGAACCCCCGTGAATTTTTTACTTTTTAAATTTTTTTTTATTATTTGTTATATCGGCCATAATAACACATTCTGTGAAAATTTCAACGGGCTACCTATTACGATTCAAGAGATACAGCCCTCGGACAGACGGACAGACAGACATACAGATAGACAAGCTTAGTAATAGTAAGTAAAAAAACGCTATAATACAAATACAAATAAAAGTGAGAATCAAGTGCACCCTATATTCAATGTCCAAATTTCATTATTAATTGTACAGGGTGTCACAGTTTGACCTGAATTGCTTACTGGAGAGCGTTTCCACTAAAAGTTCCCTTCGCCGTTATGTTGGCTCCACTGTCTATCTGTCAAAACAGTGTTGAGGGTTGCTATGTGTACAGATTTACCCGTAATTATCGGTATTTACCGTGTTTATTATACGGTAAATACCGATTACATTATTAGGTAATATAATCTTCACAATCTGGCAACACGAATTTAAGCACTGACAGTGACACTGACACTGGCGCCAACATAACGGCGAGGGGAACTTTTAGTTGAAACGCTCTCTACCACAGGATTCCTCGTTGAATAACCTTCAAAAAAGCTCAGCATTATTTTATCATTAAATACTAGGTATATTATATTAAGTGCGAGTTCACATTGACTTGTGTAAATCAATGGATATTTTCTTTCATTCCTGCCATCAGATTCTGGTAGACATACAGTGCCCATTTTAAAAAATGTGAATTCAGTTCTTGTAACATTCTATTTTTTTTTATTGATAGCGCTACATGTGGCATCGTTTCACCTACAAGTAGGTGTCTAACGATGCCCATGGACATTCTGTCATGCACGGGGATTGCGGATGCCGTGCCGGCCTGACAGGAGCCTTTACACGCCCCTTTTGAAAAACCCCAGGCTGTACTTGGGAGGAAATAGATGGGCAGGGAGTGCGCTCCACATATTCCCGGTTCTGTGAATAAAAGACCTACAAAACCGGACCTACAAATCCGTGGTAGGTCGATTGAATAGGGGTGCATCCCCTGCCCAGTACGCGTAATTTAATCTCGTACTATTTATAATTACCTAATTAGGACGTTTTCTCTTAAATTACTAATAATTTACATTTTCAACACATTAACTTGCATACGTCTTTTCGATTTGAAACTCTAAAAAAAACATTACTCATTGTAAGAAAGTGTTCATGCTTTCGCTTTTTAATTTGGTTAAGGGCAATCATTTTGTTATTATAATTTTTTTTCCATTCAGTTTTAGTTATTATTATAATTTTCCCATCGCACATTTACTAATGAGTTTTTCCTTTGCGCCCCCGGCTTCACGCACGCTTTTCAACCCCACAGATGGCGGCGCGGTATCACTATGTCACCGCTTGTTGTAGGCAGAAGGTATAGTTATGCTTTATCTTTACATCGTGACCTTTTGTTAAACAACTGCAATGATTATGAGATAAAATATTTTTTTCCTTAGAGAAATATATACATACAGTGTGTCCCAAAACTCAACGTCAAGCGGGAACCAGCGAGTAGGCCAGTTTATGACAAGCCAGGGAAAAATAAGAAAAAAAATATCGGAGTAATTTTTTTTTTAGAAAAATATTTAACTGAATATTTTTTTGGTAAAACTACAGGCATTCCGGTTTTATTTGGGATACTGATCAATAGCAGAGTTATTTAGGCTACCAATAAAAAAAAATTTACAATTTAATTTCCAAATTTGTAGTCGTAGTACCTAAAAATTTTGTACGAGAAATTTTCAAAAAATGCTCATTTAAAAAAAAACAAATGACTCCGATTTTTTTTCTTATTTTTCCCTGGGTAGTAATAAACTGGCCTACTTCCTGGTTCCCGCTTGACGTTGAGTTTTGGGAGAAGTTGTATATTAAAAAAAAGATTTCCTATATTTTTGAAGTCATACCTAAATCAGTTTTAAAGACAAATGTATCCTCTTGCAGTTCAAAAGGACATACTGTATATTTTTATTTTGCATGCTTTTCTTAAAACTTTCACTCACAGCCTTGCTAACTTTTTGGTTCATTTATGTTTCATATTGTTACCTATCACTAAAGCTAGGTTCTTTGTCAAATTTTTTTATAAAAAAAAAATTTAGTTTAAACTGACAACATCTACAGACCTTCTGGGGTCCAGAAGAAAAATGAAAAAAAAATGTGATTATGAATGTGTTTTTCTACTTATTTCAAAACTGAACCACTTTTATTTTAAAACTTTTTATTTCGCGTCGTCACTTTAGAACTGAATAAAATTCTGTAGTAAAATGTAATTAAAACAAATGATTAATTTAACAAAAATACGACAGGTGGTACCGGTGGTGCACCACGGATCGTCGCAGTCGCCGTCGCCTGGCGCGGTGGCGGGCGCGGGCGCCGCTCTGGACTCGCAGGACGAGATGGACGTAAGGGCTTCCTCCCTCTCCAGCAGCAAGAGCGACCTCAGCGAGATGTCCACTGTGAGTACTGCAGCAGATACTTAGTAGCTGGATTGACGGACGAGGGATTAGACCCTGGCGCGGGTCTGGACTCGCAGGACGAGATGGACGTGAGGGCTTCCTCCCTCTCCAGCAGCAAGAGCGACCTCAGCGAGATGTCCACTGTGAGCACTGCAGCAGATACTTAATAGCTGGAGTGACGGACGAGGGGTTAGACGCGGGCTCGGCGCAGTAGCTGGAGTGAAGGACGAAGGATTAGACGCGGGCGCGGCGCCGGACTAGCAGGACGAGATGGACGTGAGGGTTTCCTCCTCTCCAACAGCAAGAGGGACCTCAGTGAGATGTCCACTGTGAGTACTGCAGCAGATACTTAGTAGCTGTAGTGACGGACGAGGGATTAGACGCCGGCGCGGCTCTGGACTCGCAGGACGAGATGGACGTAAGTGCTTCCTCCCTCTCCAGCAGCAAGAGCGACCTCAGCGAGATGTCCACTGTGAGTACTGCAGCAGATACTTAGTAGCTGGAGTGACGGACGAGGGGTTAGACCCGGGCGCGGCGCAGTAGCTGGAGTGACGGACGAGGGATTAGACGCGGGCGCGACGCCGGACTAGCAGGACGAGATGGACGTAAGGGCTTCCTCCCTCTCCAGCAGCAAGAGCAACCTCAGCGAGATGTCTTCTGTGAGTATCGACACGCTCTATAACAAACTCTGCGATTGTTTTGAGGCTAGACGGTAAGAAAAGTACTTGATCAGGGCGTGTGCTTTCAGGATCCGTCGATGGGCCCCACGCTGCCGGGGAAGGCGAAGGTGCATCAGTTCCTAGTTCGAACGTTCAGCAGTCCCACCAAGTGTAACCACTGCACTTCGCTTATGGTGAGCCCTTTTGTTTTTTTTTTTTGTATGGAAACTGACACGGTTGGCTACATCACCCACAACATCCGTGATGTCAGCCCATAACACCGGGTGAATTAGGTGCCATGTCAGTGCTTCCCCCTTTGATCGTGCCGGCTACACTGAACTGGTCGGAGAACACAAACTATTTACATAGTCGTTTCGACCGACGTTTCATTCAGTGCGGTGGTACCAACACGGGCGGGTTAAACCCTACCACCAAGTAAGATTAGGAGGGACCTACAGTTTTACGAGGAATCCGAACCTCGGTCAGTCTCCAACGGTCAGCGGTCACCCATCCAAGTACTGACCGCACCCAGCGTTGCTTAACATTCAATAGCGACAGTTGACTTTCTGCACCACTGAGCTATCGAGGCTGACTCACTCATATTTTCATGTAGTCTCTTTGGTTTGTTAAAAGTTGGTCCTTAAAAACAGTCACGATGGAACTGTCAAATAGTTGCTGATGCCATGGCAAAAAAAAAATGTAAAAGGAACTCATAATTTTTACAATTTAAAATAGATTTTTTTACCAATGAAGCATGTGGCTTATAATTTTTTGTTATGTAAATAATTTCAAAGCCATAATAAACATGAAACTTCAAATAGTGATAAAACCAAAAGCGTTTGACAGGGTTTAGACATATCAGCCAGGGCAGCTTGTCTAAACTGAATAAATAAATGAATAATGGGCCTGAGACTACGATCTGGACACATTCCAACAAATAACACAATGTACCTCATGAAGATAGCACAATCACCCAACTGTAGCATATGTGGGATAGAAGAGGACCTACTCCATATACTGTTGGAATGCGCCCGGAACCAAGAACTGAGGCAGAAGCTATCGAGAGACTTAAGAACTGACAGACTCAACCTGTTTTTTAAAGTACATGAAGCCTTGGGGCGAGCTCCGGGGGAGGAGTTTGAATTCATACTAAGTTTTTTTGTAAAGTCACAGGCGTTGAATCGTGCTGAAGTACAATAAAAAATCAATATAGTTACTATTTGGCTGGCATAGCCAGGAATGGCTAAAGCCCTAAACAAAATAAAGATTTTAAAAAAAAAAACTAAATGTTCATCTATCTGACGGTGTGTCAGTTAGTCAGCATTTACGCATCTACGGCTGGACATACGCCTCAAATTTTTCTCCGCCCCGACCTGCGATGTGTCTGTGTAGGGGAAGGTGTGGAACTAAGCTTGCGATGGCTTCACCGAACATATCCGAGCCCATCGGCAGTAGAGCAGGGTGTTAATCGAGGTCGGGACTAGCGAGTGGCCACTCTGAACTTCCCGCGCATGCTTCACGTTTCGGCTCGCATCAAGCCCTCGTCAGCTAGTCTGCGTTGACTAGGACGCGGGGAAACACCAGTCCCGCACCCGACCTCCCTCTACCTATGCATATTCTGTAGGTAGGATGCTTCCAGTGACGTTTTCGAAGCTCTCTCCATGTATGAGCTTAGCGTCGATCTTGGCAGCCCTAGATTCTTGAAGAGACTGTAGAGCGACCTCGCTGGTATAATAAAATAATAGGCCACTTCATGCATATAACAGTTTGGGTTGCGCGCGCTTGCAGGTGGGGTTGACGCGGCAGGGCGTGGTGTGCGAGGTGTGCGGGCTGGCGTGCCACACGTGGTGCTGCCCGCGCGTGCCGCCGCGCTGCCCCGTGCCGCCGGAGCGCGCGCGCCGCCCGCTCGGCATCGACCCCGCCAGGGGCGTCGGCACCGCCTACGAGGGATATGTCAAGGTCCACCCGAGTTCATGCGTTCCAGCAGCCTACCTACATAAGACATCCTCACAATTTTTTTTTAATTTTTTTTTATGGAAACTGACACTGTCGGCTACATCACCTACAACATCCGTGATGTCGGCCCATAACATCGGGTGAACTAGGTGCCCTTGTCAGTGCTTCCCTTCGGTCGTGCCGGCTACACTGAACTGGACGGAAAACACAATAGCCGTTTCGACCGACGTTTCATTCAGTGCGGTGGTACCAACCCGGGCCGGTTAAACCCTACCACCTAGTAAGGTAAAAAGGGAAGGGACCTACAGTTTTACGTGGAATCCGAACCACGGTCAGCCTCCAACGGTCGAGCGGTACCTTGAAATCTTCCAAAGTGACCTCCACAAGTTCTCCGCATCTCCCAAAGAAATCCCCATAGTACTACCTTTGTTCCAAAGTCACCCCCACAAGTTCTCCTCATCTCTTAAAAATAATCTTACAAGTTTTCCTCATCTCCCAAAGAGATCGCCACAAGTACTGATGATATCCCAAAGAGAACTCCACAAGTTCTCCCCGTGTCCTAAAGTCACTCCCACAAGTTCACCTCATCTCCCAAAGAGAGGCCCACAAGTTCTCATCTTCCAAAGAGAACCCCACAAGTTCTCCCCGTGTCCTAAAGACACTCCCAAAAGTTCTCCTCATATCCCAAAGAGAACCCCTCAAGTACTCCTGATATCCTAAAGAGAACCCCACACAAAAGCTCTCTCTGTGTCCTAAAGTCACTCCCACAAGTTCTCTTCATCTCCCAAAGAAACCCCCACAAGGTCTCATCTCCCAAAGAGGGGTCTCTATCTGAAAGACATTTTCATCTGAAAGACCTTTTCGCTGATAGACAATTCACGTTGGATGACATGAAAGCAAGGTACCTAGATAGCCGAAAGACAATTTAGCTACATGACATAAAAGCAGAGTACCCAGTCAGCTTGAACCCCATAAGTACTCCTGTTATCCCAAAGAGAACCCCACAAGTTCTCCCCATGTCCTAAAGTCACTGCCACAAGTTCTACCCATAGACGAGTGAATAAAGTGTATACTGCTATGTCCAGGTGCCGAAGCCGGGCGGTGTGAAGAAGGGTTGGATGAGGCAGTTCGTGGTCGTCTGTGATTTCAAACTCTTCCTCTACGACATCTCTCAAGACAGGTACGTTGCTTTTATTATTTATGGTTCACATCTAGTTTTATTATGATTATGATTGTTTAGATACACATGCAGCTTATAGCTGATGCGTGTACATCATAGTTGTAATTAGTAGTGCACTTGTTTTTTTTTTTTTTTTCTGTTTTCCATGTAAGTGTATATTAAGGTCTTTCAATAGTAGGTAACGATACGCTAAGGGGTGTATGTGTATCAGATACTGATCACGTTCCCATACCAATTTTTTTTTACGATATAAAAAATGTACTTATTAAGGTGAAATACGCGCACTTCACATATTAAATTTGAGGAGTGAGTAGGTTTTTTATATCGTAAAAAAAAATCGTATGGGAACGTGATCAGTATCTGATACACATACACCCCTTAGCGCATCGTTACCTACTAATGAAAGACATTATATATATAACTAGCTGACCCTGCGGACTTCGTTCCGCCTTTATTACACTATAACCTTATTCCAATTATTACATACATTTTACAAATAAGAAATTCTGTATATAACGTGACTGAACATGTGTTGGTCCGGTCTCCGCAGGAACGCGCTGCCGTCGGTGTGCGTGAGCCAGGTGCTGGACATGCGCGACCCGGAGTTCAGCGTCACCTCCGTCAAGGAGTCGGACGTGATACACGCCAGCAAGCGGGACATACCGTGCATATTTAGGGTGAGACCTTATGAAGCCCCGCTGATAACGAAACAACTAACAATAATTGGTGACCTACAACGGTCTCAAGGTCTCTTTATTAAAAATAATGCCTCTCCCAAGGCACACCGTCGCATGTGGTCTTCCGCCCTTCTCATCCATCCAGTTCCGGCTACCTTTCTTAGGCCGTCTGTCCATCTAGCCGAAAGAGGGGGGGGGGGGGGGGGGGGGGTGTCCCACATCTCAGCAATGTAGGCTACCTTGGTTTTCGAAATGCCGAGCATGACTCTTTCATTTGCTCTTTCTACCCTTTCCACCTGACCCTTATCTCTCTACCTGACCCCCTATCCCACTACCTGACACCTGACCCCTATCCCTCTACCTCACCCCTATCCCTCTACCTCACCCCCTATCCCTCAATCCCTCACCTCACCTTACCCCCTATCCCTCTACCTCACCCCTATCCCTCTACCTCACCCCTATCCCTCTACCTCACCCCCTATCCCTCTACCTCACCCTCTATCCCTCTACCCCCCTATTCCTCTACCTGACCCCCTATCCCTCTACCTCAACTCACCCCCTATCCCTCTACCTCACCTTACCCCCTATCCCTCTACCTCACCCCTATCCCTCTACCTCACCCCTATCCCTCTACCTCACCCCTATCCCTCTACCTCACCCCCTATCCCTCTACCTCACCCTCTATCCCTCTACCCCCCTATTCCTCTACCTGACCCCCTATCCCTCTACCCCACCCTCATATCCCTCTACTTCACGCCTATCCATATACCTCACACCTATCCCTCTACCTTCCCCCCTATCCCTCTATATCACCCCTATCCCTCTACCTCACCCCTTACCTCCTATCCCTCTATCTCATCCCTTAACCTTATTGACTTGCTCCCTCTTTCTACCCTTTAATATATTACTATACTCAAATCAAAACAAACGTGCAGCTCGCACAACATTTTATGGCTTAGTGAAGGGAGATTCCCTTCACTGAGCCATAAAACTTTATTATGCGAACTGCACGTTTGTTTTGATTTGAGAATAATACTTTCAGCATAATACTTTAAGTTGTCTTATACTCGCTCGCTATGTTGTCCCCCGCCGCTGTGTAGATATCAACGTCGCAGCTGGAGGGCGGGAAGCGGTCGCACACACTCATGCTGGCCGAGTCCGACTCTGAGAAGACCAAGTGGGTGGTGGCGCTCGGGGAGCTGCACCGCATACTCAAGAGGAACAACCTCCCCGACACAGCGGTGAGCGGCTCTTTTGTTTATGTTTTTTTTTTATAGAAACTGACGCTGTTGGCTACATCACCTACAACATCCGTGATGTCAGCCCATAAAACCGGGTGAACTTGGTGCCGCGTCAGTGCTTCCCTTCGGTCGTGCCGGCTACACTGAACTGGACGGAAAACACGAACTATTTACATAGCCGTTTCGACCGACCTTTCATTCAGTGCAGTGGTACAAACCCGACCACCTAGTAAGGTAAGAAGGGAGTCATATCCCTTAGTCGCCTTTTACGACATACACGGGGAGAGATGCAGTGGGGCTATTGTATGTTGTCGCTGACGATGATTGCAAGAAATCTCTTAGTGTTGATGTGATAACGTCTTATAAATTGATGAACACCGGCTGCACGCACGAAAAAGTGTCACGTTCCATCTGAGCCTGTGTGAGCAAGCGAGAGCGCGTAACAAGCGATAGAGAGGCGCAATCGGCCCAAGCGTCGGCTTGTACACATTTATCTCTCTGGTTCTAAAGTACCAGGGCAGCACAAATTGAAAGGAGGGTACTCGTACCATAATATATTAAGTGCATCTAGCCGGTCGGAAAAGATTTCAAATTTAGAATATTCATAAAACAAGAGTCCGAATCGTTCCCAGTAGTCATACCACTTTATGACGTTATCACGTTAAACTATCGTCCGTAAACCGACTTTACAGACAACCAATATTTATTTTTTTATTAAACCTAACACGGCTGGCTACATCAGTGCTACTCAAATGGTGGTCCGCGGCCCGCAAGCTGCCGGTCCCGGCCGCGGCGAGGCCCGAGGGAAAAATGTACATTGTTTTTTTTTTCAGAGAACAATAAATTTTTTAAATTGTATATTTTATTATTTTTTTTATTTGAAAGAATGTTATAATGATTTTACTTGTAATTTACATTGATATAGACCTATATTATTGGAACTTAAATTTTTGATTTTTGATGCTGTTAATTTTATTGGTTTTTATACATTGTTTAGAATTTAATTATTTTATTAAGACTATACTAATTGTTATAAAATGTGCACGGCCATTTCTTTACAGTTGGAATCTCAAGGTCCCAATGTGCGTCGGTTGATTTGAAGTATTTTTTAGGTTTCCGTATCCTGTACGGAAGCCTATTACTAAGCCTCCGCTGTCTGTCTGACTGTCCGTCCGCCCGTCCGTCTGTCTGTCCGAGGGCTGTATCTCTTGAGCAGTAATAGGTAGCCCGTTGAAATTTTCACAGAATATGGGTTACTATGGCGGATATTACAACAAATAATATTCTTCTATACATTGCATTGTTGAAAGACAAAAGATAGCCGCTCAATTGCCAACGACCTCATTGAGGTGCTGTCTTTTTCCTACCGTCAATCGCCATCGATCTGATTGAGGCTTCTCTCCGATCGTCCTACATATCTTCGAAATTAAAATTCGAAGACCATGCCACCTGAGCGGATAAGCGGATATTATTGATAGCGGATAGATACGGAAACCTCTGTGCGCGAATAAAACTCGCACTGGACAGATTTTTTTTTGTATGCCTCGGTTCTTGCCTTCGCTTCCTTCTTTACAGATGGAATCTCAATGTCCCGATTCGCGTCGGTCGATTTGAATTATATTATTTTTTTGTATTGTTGACGCCGCCGGCAGGCCTCACGCACTCTATGTACTTGCACGCGCTAACTACCAACCGCCCGGCGCACCGCCGGCGGTGAATTTCAATGGGCTGCCCAAAGAATATAAACAACCGCGGGGAGCATACGTACGCGCGGCCGGCGCAGCTGCAAAGCAATAATCACTTTACACTCGATCCTTAAGGTACATTTTCGCACGCAGCGATTGGCGACGTGAAGCAGTAGGCTATTAAAGCCCGAAGGTAGGAATTTTTCTATGGAGTGATTTATCTGTTACGAAGTAATTATTTAGTAATCTGTGCCGCCGGGCAGGTGGTGTCTGCGTGCGTGGTGCTGGACGCGAGCGTGGCGAGCGCTGTGCGCGGCGCGTGCTGCGCGGTCGTGCTGGAGGGGGAGCGGCTCTGCATCGGCGGCGACTCGGGGCTCGCGCTGGTCGAGCTCGACCGCGCCGAGATCACGCCGCGGCGGCAGCACGCGCCTGTACACCGCGCGCAATACGTGCCTGCAGAGCAGCTCATCGGTGAGACTCTCCCGACCTTGCCGCTCTTCATTCTTTATTCTTTATTCATCATTCGTATGGTATTAGAGTGTTTTCATTTTACGAAGGCACGAGGGGTACGAAGTAGGAAGTGGTGCGAGAGGCGACCGCGCGGAGCTCATTAGAGAACGAACTCGGTGCCCGGTCGGTACACACGTTCTACACGTCTCCGCGTCGCTCCGTCTAACCGAGTCGTTCCCTACTGAACTCCGCGCGGACTCACACCACCTCCTACCTCATACCCCTCGTGCCGTCGTAAAATGAAAACACTCTACACTACGTTTGAATTTGTCCTGTTTAGTTTTTACAGGACCTGTACCGTCCTGAATACCGACATGAATGATGTCGCATAATTTTATTGTTCACGCAAAAAATTATGCGACATCATGAAGGTGCAATAGATTGAAAATTTGGAGATAATACGTAACGGTCCGGTGACGTAGTTGGTTATCGCGTTGGCGGCTCAAGCCAGAGATGTTTTTTTTTTCAATGATTTTCGATTAGCATTTTTCTAATTAAAAATATACAATAAATAATAAACAAATAAAACTTATCAACTTTCCCAACAGTTTCTGAAGGTTGTAACTAACGCAAGTGTTTGTTGTGTGCGTCCTTGTGTGTGTGTAGTGGTGATAGCTGGGCGGGGGCGGCACGTGAGGCTGGTGCCGCTGCGCGCGCTGGACTGCGCGGAGGTGGAGTGCGTGAAGCTGCCCGAGTCGAAGGGCGCCGCGATGGTGGCGACGGGCGAGCTGCGGCCCGGCGTGTACGGCTTCGCGGTCGTCTGCAAGCGGCAGGTGCGTCCTTGTGTTGTCTAGTGGTGATAGCCGGGCGGGGGCGGTACGTGAGGCTGGTGCCGCTGCGCGCGCTGGACTGCGCGGAGGTGGAGTGCGTGAAGCTAGAGTGACGTTCTCTACCATCTGGGACGCAGTGCATATTATACTTTTTATGGAAATATAGTGGCGCCGAAGCACCCATAAGGTGTCTAACGTTCTGTGAATAAAAGACCTACAGAACTGGGTGTCTTTTCGTTGCCTCCAGTTTAGCAGAAGAAAACTCCTTCGCTAAACTGTAGGCGCGCACTGCGTTGTGTGTCTGCAGAACTCTCATCTGGTGAACGTGTACGAGATCACGCGCACGGCTGCGCGGCGGCAGCGCATCGCGGAGCTGCGCGCGCCGAGCAGCGTGCAGTGCGTGCAGCTGTCGCGCGGCAGGCTCGTGCTCGGCTACCGCGGCGGGTTCGTCGCGCACGGGCTGCCCGAGCCGCGGCGCAGCTCCGGCGCGTCGCCAGCGCCGCCAGCCGAGCAGCCGGCCGTCTGTGAGTCGCTCTCTCTCTCTGTGTGTGTTGTCTGTGAGTTGCTCTCTGTGTGTTGTCTGTGAGTTGCTCTCTGTGTGCCGTCTGTGATTGCTCTCTGTGTGTTGTCTGTGAGTTGCTCTCTCTCTCTGTGTGTTGTCTGTGAGTTGCTCCCGGTGTGTTGTCTGTGAGTTGCTCTCTGTGTGCCGTCTGTGAGTTGATCTCTGTGTGTTGTCTGTGAGTTGCTCTCTGTGTGCTGTCTGTGAGTTGCTCTGTGTGCTGTCTGTGAGTTGCTCTCTCTGTGTGCCGTATGTGAGTTGCTCTCTCTGTGTGTTGTCTGCGAGTTGCTCTCTGTGTGCCGTCTGTGAGTTGCTCTCTCTGTGTGTTGTCTGTGAGTTGCTCTCTGTGTGCCGCCTGTGAGTCGCTCTCTGTGTGTTGTCTGTGAGTTGCTCTCTGTGTGTTTTCTGTGAGTTGCTCTCTGTTTGCCGTCTGTGAGTCGTTCTCTGTGTGTTGTCTGTGAGTTGCTCTCTGTGTGCCCTCTGTGAGTCGCTGTCTGTGTGTTGTCTGTGAGTTGCTCTCTGTGTGCCGTCTGTGAGTTGCTATCTGTGTGCCGTCTGTGAGTTGCTCTCTGTGTGCCGTCTGTGAGTCGCTCTCTGTGTGTTGTCTGTGAGTTGCTCTGTGTGTGCCGTCTGTGAGTCGCTCTCTGTGTGTTGTCTGTGAGTTGCTCTCTGTGTGCCGTCTGTGAGTTGCTCTCTGTGTGCCGTCTGTGAGTTGCTCTCTGTGTGTTGTCACTTTCTCCCGTACGCTGCGGACGGGTCTTGTAGTCCTCAACGCAACGACGTCATGATGGTGAATCTCTGGTTGGATGGTGAACTTGAATTGCACACAATTTTGAACACCCAAAACCCCACCACCCTCGGCACACCTATGGTTTGACGTGAACTGTATCTGAGATCTACAGATCGAAGCGAGACAAGAGACAGCTTGAATAGTGACGTTGTGTTGTTGTGTTGCAGCATTGGTGCACCCCGAGAACCAGGTGCAGATATTCCTGTCGCACTCTGGCACGCGGCCGCTGGTGTGCGCGCCGGTGCCAGGCGGCTCCGGCGAGATGCTGCTCGCGTTCTGCAGCCTCGCGCTCTACGTCGACCGCAACGGGCACCGCAGCCGCGACCGCGAGATCATGTACACCGCGCAGCCGCTCTACCACGGTGAGTCACTCTCTCTTCCTGTCGCACTCTGGCACGCGGCCGCTGGTGTGCGCGCCGGTGCCGGGCGGCTCCGTCGAGATGCTGCTCGCGTTCTGCAGCCTCGCGCTCTACGTCGACCGCAACGAGCACCGCAGCCGCGACCGCGAGATCATGTACACCGCGCAGCCGCTCTACCACGGTGAGTCACTCTCTCTTCCTGTCGCACTCTGGCACGCGGCCGCTGGTGTGCGCGCCGGTGCCGGGCGGCTCCGGCGAGATGCTGCTCGCGTTCTGCAGCCTCGCGCTCTACGTCGACCGCAACGGGCACCGCAGCCGCGACCGCGAGATCATGTACACCGCGCAGCCGCTCTACCACGGTGAGTCACTCTCTCTTCCTGTCGCACTCTGGCACGCGGCCGCTGGTGTGCGCGCCGGTGCCGGGCGGCTCCGGCGAGATGCTGCTCGCGTTCTGCAGCCTCGCGCTCTACGTCGACCGCAATGGGCACCGCAGCCGCGACCGCGAGATCATGTACACCGCGCAGCCGCTCTACCACGGTGAGTCACTCTCTCTGTAACTATTATAAATAGCCTAAACTAATGTAACCTTGTACCATGTGGGGCCGGTACTTTAAAATAATAGCCGCACTGATCTCTCCCCGTGTATGTCGTAAAAGGCGACTAAGGGATATGACTCCCTTCTTATATTACTAGGTGGTAGGGTTTAACCCGCGCGGGCTGGTACCACCGCACTGAATGAAAGGTCGGTCGAAATGGCTATGTAAATAGTTTGTGTTTTCCGTCCAGTTCAGTGTAGCCGGCACGACCGAAGGGAAGCACTGACGTGGCACCAAGTTCACCCGGTGTTATGGGCTGACATCACGGATGTTGTAGGTGATGTAGCCAACCGTGTCAGTTTCCATAAAAAACAAAAACTAAAAAAATAAAACCTTACGAACCAGCCTGGCCGTCTAGTGGACTTCATGGAGGACACAGCCTGGCTAGTGTTTATAGTTCGTGTTTTTTGCAGGCTTCGGACGCCGCGAAATTTCCAACTTCGTTAAAGGTCGTTTTATTGCAGATACAAATAGTTAGGCAAGGAAGAAAAAAAAAATTTTGGAAAAAAAAAAATATGATGAACACCTATAGCAAAATTTTGCATAGTTGTAATCGTTAAGGCGGGGCAGCACCACAGATTACTTTTTAGTTACTTCGTAACAGATAAATCACTCTATAGAAAAAGTTCCATACCTTCGGCTTACTGTTTCACTACCTACTACCTACTGTTTCACGTCGCCAATCGCTGCGTGCGAAAATGTACCTTAATGATCGATTGTAAAGTGGTTATTGTTTTGCAACTGCGCGCAGTTGCGTAAGCGAGCGTCTGTGTATACTTCGCACGGCTGACGAATTTCCACTGAAATAGACCGCCGGCGGCCCGCTGGGCGGTAGGTAGTTAGCGCGCGCAAGTACATAGAGTGCGTGAGGCCTGGCAGCCCGGAGAATTCGCGCGCGAACATGGTGTCCGTCACCAAATCTCGAAAACTACTGAGAAATCTGTTAATTTTTTTGCTCTAGGGTGGTGCTATAGTGAATGAGATCAAGTAGGGCATATATTCACCTTTATTTAAAAGTATAATGAGCCTTATCCCGATATTCAAAGAGTGTGTATTTCAATGCCGAAAGTCGGCCGCTTCGCCGTTCCAAAATGGAACTCGATGTTTCAGCCAACTTTCGGTGCCGTTCCAATTTTGAAACGGCGACGCGTGAGTGGGTAAAAAGCTGGCTAGACTAACATTTAAAATCTCAAAACAATACAAATTTTATAAACCACCAGTGAACACAGATATGAACACGCCAGCCAAGAACATTTAATAGGTAAGGACGTCGGACCTTCCCCGCGCCAGCGTAACACGATTTTTGTATAAACGTACAAATTCCATTTGTTACCAACCAATCAGAGCGCGATACCGCCCGATACCACCCAATCAGAGCGCGCGCCGTCCCCTCCGCTACCCGCGGAGCTCGGCGACGCTGTTTCTCATATAAGCATTGGACAGTCTGACGTCCAAACTCTCTTAAATGTTCTTGACACCAGCTTTGGCTGCTCATTCGCCAAAATAAAATATTTTTTTGTATTGTTGCAGCGTGCAGCGAAACGCATCTTCTGATCTTCACAGCGACGCACATCGACGTTTACGACATCGAATCCGGCGATTGGGTGCAAACCATCAACATACGTAAATACCAACCATTTTAATTTCCAAGAATTCCTTGCGCGTTATTCTGGTACACATTGTGCAAGGGTACATACCTCTTAAAGCCCTTCAAAATTAGTGAAACTTGTAGTGCAACAACTGTGGGCAACATACATTGTTATGCGGATGGCAGTACGGCACACGGATTCTATACCAGTCAGTCACCCTTCAGTCAATCGTTACGTTGTAGATGAGAAGAGGCGAAAACTTGTGTCTGAACTCGAGCAAGCACTCGGTTTTATTTCCCAATGGGGCTGTAGTAATTTGACCGAGATCAACGCTTTCAAGACACAATTTTATTTATTTATTTATTTATTTATTTATTTATTTGATGAACGAACAGCCTAAGCTGATGTGTTCATGTCTAAGTTCACTGGTGCTTTGTTAGATAGATAGATAGAAATACTTTATTGCTCCAAAACATTTAACAGTAACAAAAGATAAGTAATTTACATGAGGGGCAAAGGCGGACTTATCCCTTACAGGGATTTCTCCCAGCCAACCTTTGGATGTTTGAGAGTCGTATGTTGTGAGATATAAGTAGGTAGTAGCAAAAGACTTGAGTGTGGGAATGTAAAATATAATATATGGGAAAAAACTATGATAAACTATAATATACTTGCACTACATAATATAAGTACATACCAGTTTAAACGTAGAAATCGCAAATTATAAATTAAATTAAATACATAAAACTATAAATTAAATACATATGTATTAAAGATTATATAATACATAATACCTAAATATATACAAAAAAAACACATGTTTTTTTTATATACACATTTTATATATTTCGGCGAATGCCGTCTTCAGTAATTATGTATTATGATATGAATAAAATTCATATCATAATACATAATTGCTGAAGACGGCATTCGCCGAAATATATAAAATGTGTATATAAAAAAAACATGTGTTCTTTTTCAATAAATAATAGAAGCACTAAAAAGTGATATGTATTATTTTCTTCTAATATAAAAATATAATAAATTCTAAATATATACATACATACATACTTGTCCATTCAGAATTAAAGGATTTTGTAGCTATTGACTTCACACTGACGGAGATAGTACAACTTTAAGTGTTTTTTGAATAACGGAAGCGACTTGCAGTGCCGTATACAGTGAGGTAGTTGATTCCACAGACGAGCTGCGTGCACAGAAAATGAGTTTGTGTAAAATCCAGTTTTATGAGTGGAAATGGCTAAGATATTGTCATCACTTGAACGAAGCGTGACACCGCTTTGTTATTTTGATGTTAGTTTAGTTTGGTGTTTTTTTAGGTGTTTGTCGAGCCTGTTTTTAAAGGAATTGGTGGTGGGTGCTTGTACGACATCTTCGGGCAGTTTGTTCCACATTTCCACTGCTCTATTTGACAGGAAGTTTCGTCTTGGATTTTGTGCGTTCAGTGCGAAGAGAGCGGCGTTCACACCGGCTCCTTCCTTCCAAGGCACGTCACTTAATCTGTTGGCTCCCACAGGGTAATGCTTACCCCCCTCTGACTCCCCAGCGACTTCTCTTTTAATAATCTTAAATATTTAGTAAAATAATGAAGTTAGATCAATAAATTCTATTTGCACTTGTATCCATTTGTGTTTATGTCTACCTTGCAGCGAGCGCGCGCCCTCTAGATGAGTGCGGTTATCTGTGCGCGGCCGGACCGGGGAGCGCCGGCAACGCCTTCCCCTTCGCTTCCGAGTCCGGCCCGTACATCATCTACCTGCGACCTTTGCACACACGTATGTATCGCCTTAAAATGTTACTATTTTGCTGATTTTTATATATATTTTATATGCAATACATAAAAACTACACATATTGTAATTTTTTAACATATTTTGACTTAATATGTAAGCCGTCGTCAGAGAAAGAATTAAATTTAATATATGGATTAACATTTTTGATGTGTCAAATGATGATGACAAATGATAGATGGCGTTCTCGTTTGCATAAACATGGCGCATCAAGTGTTGGTCTTGACGCGCGGTCAAGTAGGAGCGCAGCGCGGTAGGAGGAACTACATCATCATCATGAGCCTGTATCGGTCCACTGCTGGACATAGGCCTCTCCCAAGGCGCGCCACCACACGCGGTCTTCCGCTCTTCTCATCCATCCACTCCCGGCTACCTTTTTTTGGTCGTCTTTCCACCTAGCCGGGGGGCGGGCGTCCCACGCTACGTTTGCTTGCACGTGGCCTCCATTCCAGCGAGAGGAACTACAGTTGTACAATAACTCGCAGGGGGTCTGCTGAGCGTGGAGCGCGTGGGCGCCGGCGGTACGCTGAAGGACTGGGCGGCGAGCAAGAGGCGTTTCTCCGTCCGCGAGCAGTCGCACCAGGCTCTAGAGGCTCACAACCGACTGTGAGTACCCCCTGTGCAAACTATTACAGAACACAGCTATTTCAGATAGTCCACAGTGCAGGGGCTCGCTTGGATAAGGATGAAACCGCCGAGCACCTTTTGTTTTAGTGCAGTGTGCTTGATTATCGACGAGGGGAGATACTCCGTTCTCCATCGTATTGTATTGTATTGTATTTATTTATCATAATGTAAAATTTCACACACATATAAAAAATGATTTTTAGGTACATGTTGGTCATTTACATTACTCGTCAGAATTGGCGATCAATGGCGATCGGTCACACACACAATGGTCAAATAAAAATAGTCAAATATACAATAAACTGTACAATAGTTATTCAGTAACATTGTCATCAAGGTATTCAGTTACCTTGTAATAAGGGTTGTTCACAAGTATGTCCTTTAATCGACACCTAAAACCAATATTACTATCAATCACTTTTAGTGACTGAGGCAGCTTTTCATAAAGTTTGGGGCCTATTACTCGCGGGTTCTTTTCTGCCATTGCGCTATGGTGCATCACGGGTCTTAGACTGGCACCGTGGCGAGTGTTGTACTCATGTTGCGAACAGATTTTCTCGTAGCTTTCAATATTCAATCGTACATACATTATAACCTCAAATATATATAGTGACACTACCGTGAGGATTTTTAGTGTTTTAAAAATATTTCTGCAAGACTCTCTAAATTTAGCTCTAGCCAAAACTCGAATAGCCCGTTTTTGATGAAGTAGGACACGTTCGCATCTTCCGTTGCAGAAGTCTAAGGGGTCTTGTGGCCTTCAAGGAGGGAAGTGTATATTCGTAGTACCTACGAATAGCCCTGTCCGTACGGTAGTGTCTATTTGTAGGTATATCTGCATGTTTCTCCTCTTTTACAAAAACGACATGCACCGCCTCAACATTAGGTTAGGGTTAAATTATGAAGATGAATGAAGATGCATCTTAAATTAACCCTGGTTATTTTTTTTTTAAACCACCAAAACAATCTCTTTGATAGATAGAATCAAATAGGACAAGACGATCTAACCTGATACATACCTGCGAATAGCACTGTCCCGCCTAGTCGGTCTATTCGCAGGGAATCAAATAGGACACTCCCAGTTCTTAGTTAATAATCTCTGTTTGGCATACTACGAATAGCCCTGTCCTTCAAGGAGGATAATATAGTATAGACTGACTGGGGTTGTAGGAGACTAAGAGTTTTAGGTCTCCGATAATGAGGGACTAGTTTGCAGGCAGGGAGCCACTCCGAAAACATTAACAACCAACTGTGAGTATCCTTCTGTGTTGGAGTTTATTTATTTCAGAGAAGTCGTCAGCCATTGTTCTATCACTCAGATGTGTTGAAGGAAAGGATGATGCCCAAAACACACCGCTGATCGTGGACTGAACTGACTGAATGACTGTCTGAATAGCAAACTAAAGGACTCCCAGTAACTCCAACGGCCGCCTGACTAACTGACTGATTAAATGACTTAATAGTGCACATATATTCTTCACACCCGTAGTTGGTTAACGCATATTTTACCGTTTTTTCTTTTCTTGAATTTCTCCTCCAAACAATTGCCAAGTGCAGGCCTTAACATAGATTAATGTACAACAGATCGGAACGTCGGTCGCGACTGATCTCCGCCCCAACGAACTTCGCTCACGTGTCGCACATGGGCCCCGGGGACGGCATCCGCTCGCAGCGCCTCCTGGACCTGCCCACCACCGTGGAGACCGCCGACTCACACGGTCACTCGCAGGTAACAACAAAGATAAGAAAATATTGCTAGCCCCCTGACCGCGCACCGCGCCGCCACCTCGCTCCACGTCCGACATCCTCTCAGTCTTTCTCAGCCGCACTTGGCGCTTGCACCGTGTTCATTAATTGCTATAATATATTTATTTATTTTAGACAGGCAGCCTAGGCTGATACGACTAAATCCAGTTAAAATTTGTTGTTTTTGTCATTATCTTGGATTTTTGTTGTTTTTTTTATTTAATTATCGTTGTTGAGCACTCTTTTTGAGATTATGTTTTATTTTTTAGACATATATCTAGTCTATTTTTAAATTGGTTGGTACTAAGTGCGCTTATTACTTCCTCTGGAAGTTGGTTCCACTCGTCAATCACTCTGTTATGAAATGTTTGCGAATATTGCCGTTAAACGTTGGTCGACTTAGTTTCATGCTGTGGCCTCGAAGATGAACGTTTTGGTTCAATGTGAACATTTGGATCAGCTCAGGGCAATCGTATTTACACGTCAGAATTTTGTACACCTCTATTAGGTCCCCTCTCTGGCGTCGAGCTTCCAGGGGCCTTATTCTGAAACCTAACGCCTAATCGATCTCGCTTAGGCGAGAGCGAATATCGCTTAGCTCTCTTTTGTATGAAAATTCGTATTCCGAACGCCACTATGACATATCGTCGATCGCCGCGAGAGCGAGAATCGAGACCGACTCGGCGGCAGCCATTTCTCGCCAGACGTCTCTTGTCACGGACGATATCGACAGTTCAGTGTTACCAACACTTAGGAAAGGTTTGTACTACAAGTATTTAATAATGTATGAGAACCGCTGAAAGCGAATGAATACATGTAGAGAAATGTTTTTAAAGGTGTTATAATTAGGTACAGTCACTAATATATGCAAGATAAAAGAAAAATATTTTTACGAATAATTTAAATTTATTATTTTGGGTAAATTTTGTATTTATAGCTGTCAACATTCACTCATTCGTGGTGGTCACACACTCTCATGTCGTTTCGTATTAGTTTGCGTGCGTGTGCAAAATACAGACACACAGACAGACGGCGACGAGACGAGAGTCGCTCTCGCTGATTAAGCGTTAGGTTTCAGAATAAGGCCCCAGGGTGGGCAGTGTAGTTTCTTCCAAAGTTTACCCAGTGTTCTTATTACATACCGAACATTATTTCGTACCGTGTGGGGCCGGTACTTTAAAAGAATAGCCCCACTGCATCTCTCCCCGTGCATGTCGTAAAAGGCGACTAAGGGATATGACTCCCTTCTTATATCACTAGGTGGTAGGGTTTAACCCGCCCGGGTTGGTACCACCGCACTGAATGGAAGGTCGGTCGAAACGGCTATGTAAATAGTTTGTGTTTTCCGCCCAGTTCAGTGTAGCCGGCACGACCGAAGGGAAGCACTGACGTGGCACCAAGTTCACCCGGTGTTATGGGCTGACATTACGGATGTTGTAGGTGATGTAGCCAACCGTGTCAGTTTCCATAAAAAAAAAAAAAAACATTAATACAGAGTCAGCCACGGTTAGGATAACCCCCCTAAAGTGGCACATACCTATTGTATATATATTTTTTTATATTAAGCGCAGCATGTGGCGCCGATCCACCCATAAGGTGTCTAGCGACGCCAATGGAAATTCGGACGCATGCGGGACCTGGAATGCCATGCCGGCTTGACAGGTGCCCATTCACGCCTCTCTTGAAGGACTCGAGACTGTACTTGGGGCGAAATACGCGGGCAGGGAGAGTGTTCCAGAGTTTACCAGTTCTGTAGAGGAAGGATCTGCAGAACCGATTAGTACGAATGAGCGGTAAGTCCAGCGTATAGGAATGCAATCCCTGCCCAGTGCGCGTTGTACGGAGGTGGAAAGGGGACGGCGGAATTGCGTTAAACAGCTCCTCCAAGGACTCCCCGTGGAATAAGCGATAGAACACACTTAGGGCGCTGAAATAAGTGCTACATACATACATTTCACACACGCTGAATCCCGACAATCGGGGTAAGCAGAGTAATCGGTGTTGTGCTGCAAGAACTCTGGTAAATAATTTACAGCACAACACCGACCACCGCGTTTCGCAAAGTATTCGAACAAGATTCAATCGATCAAGCCAACCCAACTGTTGCATGACTCGGTGGAAGTACCGTGCCAAGGTGAGAGGTGGCGAGCCTGTCGCCCTTCAACGCGGCATCTTTTCCTTATCCCTTAGTCGCCTTTTACGACATGCACGGGGAGAGATGCAGTGGGGATATTCTTTTTAAGTACCGACCCCACACGGTAAATAAGTGTTATATCGTATTATGATTGTGGCAGCACCAGATGTACGGCAGCAGGGAGAGCAGCAAGCGTACCTCGCCGCTGACAGTTTCCCACGGCACCGGCTCCTACAACGGTTTGTTGCACACCTTTACTGACTACTCAACTTTCCTAGGCACCTATTTTTTTCTGTGTCGAGTCAGTTTTACAAAATCGACTTATGGCCGGCCAGATTGATCAAATACCCGTCCGTGCGTCGGTCGAAACGGTTATGTAAATAGTTCGTTTTTTCCGCCCAGTTCAGTGTAGCCGACATGAAATGAAGAAAGAAGGACTGACATGGAACCAAGTTCACCCGGTGTTATGGGCTGACTTCACGAATGTTGTAGGTGATGTAGCCAACCGTGTCAGATTCCATAAAAAAACGTACATAGCACCCAAGAAGAGTTTAGCTTGTCTCTGTTGTGACAAGAGAAACAATAATTTATCCGCTCGCTTTTAAACTATGTCCGCTGTGCTCAGGATCGTGGCAGCGCATGTCGCGGCCGCGCGAGCAGCCGCCGGCCGCACCGGACCCGCCCCCGTCGCCGCCCCTCTCCTCGCACCATCGCAACATGGACCGGTGAGTGCATCTACCATCAACACTTTACATATCCGGTGTAACAGATAAATCACTCCATAGAAAAAGTTTCTACCTTCGGGCTTTAATAGCCTACTGTTTCACGTCGCCAATCGCTGCGTGCGAAAATGTACCTTAACGATCGAGTGTAAAGTGATTATTGCTTTGCAGCTGCGCCGGCCGCGCGTACGTATGCTCCGCGCAGCTGTTTATATTCTTTGGGCAGCCCATTGAAATTCACCGCCGGCGGTGCGCCGGGCGGTAGGTAGTTAGCGCGCGCAAGTACATAGAGTGCGTGAGGCCTGGTACCGTGGTGGACCTTTTGTCAGGGCAATTTTTTTTTTAGGGCTTTTAACAATGATTTATATATTATATCAGCCCCATAGTACTCATCTTCCCTATCACCTAGGGCGAGTAAACAATCTGGATTTCGGGAAAATGTTGTTGTGTTGTCAACAGGTCGATAGGCGGTGGGTCGCAGGGCAGCGGGTCGTTGCTGCTGGAACGCTCCATCACTCCGCTCAGCCTGGGCAGCATGAGCTCACTGCACGATGTACTCAAGGTCACTTATTATTATTATTAGAACCTAACTGTCTTAAACTATCTATTATAAAAATTAGAAAACTGCTTAGCCACAATATCAAAATACACTGTGTTTTGATATTGTGGCCAGATGAAGTGACACCAGCCCCTGTACCGGCGTTACTCACTCGCCGACGTGAGTATGAGAAACGATCTCACTCAACCAATCAGAAGGCGTTCGGTGAGGCATCCGGCCCGGCTATCGGTTGAAATATGCGAGTATTTGTGTGAGTTAGCGAGTGAGTTAACGCCGGTAGACCCGCAGAACCTAGTCATAATCACTTGTCAACTATGACAGGACCACTTTGTTGTCGTGAAACATAGCTTATTTTCTCTTTAGTTTAAAGAGGAGGGTCAAATGAAGCAAAATGAAAACGGGTGGGTAGATTATGGACGTTCTCAAATAAAAAATGTTCCGCAGGTGGGTACGGAAATGGCGGAGGGGCTGCACTCGGAGGACAGCAGCTGCGGGCCGTCGCCGCCGCCGCGGCCCCCGGCGCACGCGCTCGACGCATGAAGGTACGCACGCACCGCGTAACATACATAGCGTCACGCCTGTTTCCCGGTGGGGTAGGCAGAGACAACGGATCTCCACGTGCCACGATCCTGACACACCTCTGCCGCCTCTTCCACTCTCATAATGTTTTCATGCATGCTCGTCGGTTACGGGTACTACGCACTTGACCCTTTTTGAGCACATGCCCGATCTGGTCCAGGTACGTGCGTCTAGGGCGACCCTTCCCGACTCTTCCACTCACATTCGCTCCATAAATTTCTTTCATAAGTCTCCTATCATTCGTTCTCCCAACATGATCTGAACCACCGAAGCATACCTTTCTCAATCCTTGTCACTATATCTTCTTTCAGCCCACAGCGCTCTCGCACTACACTATTTCTCAATCTATCTTTCATTGTAACTCCACGCATACTACTCAACGCGCGCATTTCCACAGCATTTATCCTGCTTTCATGCTTCGTCTGTCATGCCCAACTTTCACTCCTGTACATTACTGTAGGGGTCATCACTCCACCATGGATAGCCAAACGTGCCCTAGTGGACATACTTTGGCTGCTCATAATAGCGTGCAACGCCCCATTCACTTGATTTCTCGATTGACCGCGTAGCATCTTAAAGTTTACAAATTTTAAATTAAAAATGTTGTGTGTAAACTTGAAATGTCGTTTTACCTTACAGGCAGGGGAACAGGCCGTTTTTTGGCTTTCAATGGCGCATGTTCTAGCAGCCGCATAGTTACGCGCAGGACGCCAAAACTCCGCACCAAGTATTATTTATATATCGCTACCGCTATGTAGAGATGCGTTATATTACGAGGCATGTATACATGCAGGGAGACCCCCAAAGTACATTGTAATATTAATTTACGTATGAATCTGGTAGTTTTGGACGTGTTAAAATGTCAACGAAATTGCAATAACTTTTGATTTTCTGATAACTTTAATTATTCTACTTGCGTTTTGTTATGTTGGCGCCACACCAAGACCTAATGTCATTGATGACGCGTCATAGAGAGCGTTTCAACTAAAAGTTCCCTTCGCCGTTATGTTGGCTCCACTGTCTATCTGTCAAAACAGCGTTGAGGGTTGCTATGTGTACAGATTTACCCGTAATTATCGGTATGTACCGTATTTATTATACGGTAAATACCGATAACATTATTAAGTAATATAATCTTCACAATCTGGCAGCACGAATTTAAGCACTGACAGTGACACTGACAGTGGAGCCAACATAACAGCGAAGGGAACTTTTAGTTGAAACGCTCTCTACCAGCACAGTAGCTTCCTATACTCTGTTCGGCCAGTGTTGGCAGTGACTCATAGCAAATAATGAGCGTTTACATAGGAATTCTCTTCGAACAGAATGCACTTTTGTTATCAAAGTTAATCCTTTTGAAAATATATTAGGTAATAAAGATTGTAAAGAAATAAATACCTTAAATAAGATAAAAAAAACATTTACCACGATTTGTATTATTCTGGGGATTGTCTAGATAGTATTCGGAATGTCTGTCAGTTATTATAAGTACTATTGGCAACAATGTTTATAAATGACAGTAAGAATTGCGTTGCGCGCAAAGAACAAACGCATGCGTCCGTGTCGAGCGACTTCCAAATGAAGACTGAGCGGACCCGAGAGGGGGTTTGGGAGGCGCGGTAACCTATGATGAGTCATTCTCAACACTGGCCGAACAGGGTATAATGTATTTTATGTTTTATACGTTAGTACTAAGCACATACTCACTTTTTTATATTTTTTAATTAGAAAGATGCAAAGCGAAAATCATTGGAAAAAATACATCCCGGCCAGGATTCGAAGCTGGGTCTCTGGCTTGAGACGCCAAAGCGATAACCAACTACGCCACCGGGCCGTGACGTATTATCTCCAAATTTTCGTTCTGTTGCACCTTCATGATGCCGCATACGTCACGGCCCGGTGGCGTAGTTGGTTATCGCGTTGGCGGCTCAAGCCAGAGACAAGATTCGAATCCTGGCCGGGATGTATTTTTTCCAATGATTTTCGATTTGCATTTATCTAATTAAAAAAAATAGAGTACAATGTAGCCCCAGCATACTTGTATGTCGCGTCAAGAAACGTGTTAATTGACATGACATTTAGGCCTTAGTGTGACCCCAAAATCAAGACGGGGTGAATAGCAGATCGGAGAAATCTCGAATGAATTGCGATCAAAAGCGAATGGTCTGTGGAAACATCTCAATCGTTTCATAAAGAATGTATTGTGTATGAATGATATTTTGGTGGTCTCCATAGGATTTTGTTTTTTATAATGAGGCTTCATCATTAAAATAAATTATATTAGCACTGTAGATTATTTTACAAAAATGATAAATCAATGAAATAACGATGAACTGATTTTGAAAATAGCCAAAACTATTGTACTAGTTACATGTGGGCTGGTAAAAACTACTTAATCGGCGTAATCAATTATATTATTAATATTTTAAGTTAGTGTACGAATGAGTTTTATTTTAATTGTTTGCAAAGAAACAGCTTTTATATATTATCACGTTCACAGTATTCCTTCCATGTGTACAATAATGTTGTTGAACGAATCGGGGAGTTTGTTCGGGAGCCGGTAGCTACTTAAAAAAATCATCTGTTTGAATGAAGGGAAAAATCTGTTCTTTTTTTTTCACTACACTGGAAACAACTGTATGTGGTGAGCTTTGTGAATGTGAAGTGGTCATTCACGGTGGAAGCCGTATTCTTGGGGGTTATATTTTTAACCCATGCCAAATACAGGCACTCAACCACAAGAATATAACTCGGTTCATAGCGAAAATTGGACTTGGGGGTGAGCTAAAAAGTTTTGAGAGATGACAATAGATCTTCCTAGGACACATTGACAGCAGGTCTCAGGAGCCCTATAGACCGTTCACAGTTATTTTACCTCTAGCCATCAAGTTGGCTAACCTGAGCTCTGTGTTGCCATATTTGGTTCGTACTATTTCCCTGTATAAAATATTAAAATATATTTTTAAGAATAGAATAGAATAGAAACTCTATAATGCACACAAATTGAAAGAAGAACAGTACACGACAAGAAACAAGAAATGCAGAAGTGCGCAAAGGTGTACTTATCACTACAAGTACAACAGTTACTTATACATAATTTCCACTACCACGGGTAAAATATTAATAGCAAGTAACCCTTTTTAGGACCGTAGTACTGGTGACAGCAAGTGGTGCCAACCTAGCGGAAGATATAATGACATGTGTCAGAGGTAAAATAACTGTGAACAATCTGTAACTCTCACACTATAAATCATAATCATGTGGTGAGCTGCCAAGTAGGCAGATAATTTTTCAGCCTTCTGCAAGTTGCATTTTTAGCTATCTCAGTTTCGTTTTTTTTTTCATTCTTCGAAGTGTGTCAATTAACCATTAGCTGTAAAAAACACTTCAAATTGTTTTTATGTATAGTTTGCCCTGCAGTGTTTTTGCTTTTTCATAACTCGGTTAAAAATATCATTTTTCATTCATACATAACACTTTGTACAGGAATAAAATTTATTTATGTTTGCATATTTGAATAAAATATTAACTTTGTGGGAACAATAGTTTAAAATTGGATTAACATTTTAAAATAATAAAAAGAAATCTGTTGTTTAATTTCAAGATATTATAATAAAAGTAGCTACCGGCTCCAGGACTATAAATCGTATGTGACTTGTAGGGTCAATTAACATGTAAAGTTTAATATAATCTTGACGCTACGAAACATGCATTTGCTTAGTTTAAACTTAATATGGAATGTGTAATGCTATGCGATATACTAATGAATTATTTGTGGTTTATTGATCATTCATATGGCAGTAAGGCTGCACTCGAACTTATCACAATTTGTGCTATGAGATTCACACAGCGAATGTGTGGAACGAGCGTATGTGTACCGGTAAGGTCACTTGTCTCAAGGCTGGTTTCAGAGCCATCCGAGCAAGTATGGAAACGTTGTGTCGGGGCCCAGACACGTCCATATCTTTTATCTATGTCTATCCGTTAACAGGCGTATTAAGGTGCAAATAAGACTCAAAAGGTCAACTTTAAACGAAATTGTTGAGCTATTGGTAACGATAAAAAATCTGTAAAAAAATATATGTTATGTATTGATCTTTAATTAACAAACATAGCTTAAAGAAATATATTTTGCTCTTTTAGAAAGGTGTTAAATAAATCTCCAAAATATAACGAAAAGTACGAAAATTGTACTTTCAAGTTAAATTCTCTTGCGGAGCATAAATTGTTTCACTACAAGACCCTCATAGAATTTTCGTAAATGCATGCCGACAGGAAGAAGATATTATATTATAAATATAGAATTATAAATATATATACATAGATACAACCATGTCAGGATAAATAAAAAAAAGTATTGTTCGTGTCGTGAGAGTCCGCAACACTTAATGTTATCTGAAATTAATAAACTATGCATATTGTTGTTTCGTAGCGTTAAAATAAAATGAAAACCGTATGATGTAAGCGCTTCTGCTAGTATCTGATTGCTCTTATGCTATTTTTCCTTTTTATATTGTATGTTTTTGGGGTTCGTTGCACGTCGGTGTTTGAACTTTTGAACTAAGTTAATTTTTTTTTTCTTCAAAGAGTTTTACTTTTAGAATAGAATAGAAACTCTTTATTGCACACAATTGAAAGAAGAATAGTACACGACAATAAAAAACAAGAAATACGGGAGTAAGCGGACTTATCACTGCACGTGAATTCTTACAGTCCACAACAACAACAACACCAACCACCACAACAACAACCACAACAACAACACCATCCACAACAACAACCACAACAACAACACCAACAACCACAACAACACCAACCACAACAACAACACCAACCACAACAACAACACCAACCACCACAACAACAACAACAACACCAACAACCACAACAACAACACCAACCACAACAAAAACAACCACCACAACAACAACAACTACAACAACAACACCAACCAGAACCACAACAACAACCCCAACTAGAACCACAACAACAAGCACAACAACCACAACAACAACCACCACAACAACAACACCAACCACAACAACAACCACCACAACAACAACAACTACAACAACCACAACAACACCAACCACAACAACAACCACCACAACAACAACAACCACAACAACCACAACAACAACAACCACCACAACAACAACAACTGCTAATTCAACTTCATATGTTCTGTAGAAACAATCGCGCAAAGATGTATTCACAAAATATCATCGTTACCTATCCCCGATAATGTCACACAGTGTGACAGTATCGTGACTCACACCCATTTTATAAAGGACATACGTGCAACGAACCGTACAAAAGAGATTTCTGTGTATGTTTATTTTTGCGATCTAGCCCGCCTAGCGTAATAGCGTGTACAATATGCTATGATAATTATTATAAAACTATGTAAGAAAGCTTGTTGAACATTACTCAACTGAGTGTACTCATTTAATTGAAATTTCAACGGGGAAACATTATCAGCGTTTTGTGGGAAAAACATTTGCAGATAAATTTATTATTACCGCACTGTAGGTGAAATGTTCAATTTTACACATAGGTCGAAGAATTTAAAAGAATACGAGCAGTTAACTTGCCGAGAGGTGAAAAGTCGTCATAAGTGTATCTCTGTCACACACGTGTCAAGCGGCAGCATCGGTAGATCAACGGTGCGATCGGTCGACTGTGTTCGTGATCTTAAGCACACCTGTGGCCGTATTCTCTAACGTCCTACCGTCAACGTCGGTGACGCTGACTAGTTATGTCTCTGTCTAATTATATGAACTAGAGAGAGACATAACTAGTCAGCGTCACCGACGTTGACGGTAAGAAATTAGAGAATACGGCCACTGGGCGCGGTCAGAACCTGCATGGGTGACCGTTCGACTATTGGAGGTTGACCTTGGTTTGGATTCCATGTAAAACTTAAGCTCCCTTCCCTTCTAACCTTACTAGGTGGTTGGGTTTAAACAATCCGCCCGGGTTGGTACCACCGCACTGAATGAAAGGTCGGTCGAGGCGGCCACGTGGGCACTTTTTGAACCTCTCTCACCCTCTGTGGACAATCGTGGACATTTCCGTTACTCCCCCCCCCCCCCCCCCCCCCCTTTCTCCACGTGCAAAAGGCCTTTTTTCCTGTGTGACATTTTTGAAGAAAGATTTTTTTTTTTTTTATGGAAACTGACACAGTTGGCTACATCACCTACAACTTCCGTGATGTCAGCCCATAACACCGGGTGAACTAGGTGCCATGTCAGTGCTTCCCCCTTTGATCGTGCCGGCTACAATGAACTGGTCGGAAAACTATTTACATAGCCGTTTAGACCGACGTTTCATTCAGTGCGGTGGTACCAACCCGGGCAGGTTAAACCCTACCACCAAGTAAGATTAGGAGGGAAGGGACCTACAGTTTTACGAGGAATCCGAACCTCGGTCAGCCTCCAACGGTCAGCGGTCACCCATCCAAGTACTGACCGCACCCAGCGTTGCTTAACATTCAATAGCGACAGTTGACTGTCTGCACCACTGAGCTAACGAGGCTGACAAAGAGGCTCAAGAAGAGCCAGGGAGCTGAATGGATAAGAAAGTAGTGGGTACTTGAATAACCCCCCCCTCTCCCTCCCCCTGTGGACAATCGTGGACATTTTCCGACCCACATTTCCCCCTCCCCATTTCTGTCCACGTGGTATGTGAACCTAGCTCGCCAAGTATGGTGACCCTAGTTGTGGCGGTGTGATGCTGATGACCCTAGTGCAATGTGTGGTGTGACTATCGTAATTCTATTCTCTTGGATTCTTTGGCATATATGTATATACTATAAAATCTCAATAATAGAGCACCATAGTGGTTTCATTTTCAATATCTTAAATTCCTTTGTACCGAATTTGCAATAATAATAATAAATTAAAGTGGTATATTTTGCGTTCTGTTTTGGTAAGTACATCTAAATTAATATTTCCTTGCATTGTAAAGGACTGAACAAGTGATTTTGAAAATAATTAACAAAATACATTTGTGGTGCTAAACGCATTATGAAATTACGAAAAGAATGTGCGGACACTTGAATTTCAAAATTATTTCAAAGGTCACATGACCACCATTCACAAAAATTAACTCATGTTTTTTTATACGGTCTATGTATAAGCCGTACCCACGAAAATTATATAGTGTATAAATGCAATAAGAAATCTCATGTATTTGTGATTTATTTAATTTTTAATAATATTTTAACATTCTAGTCCTCGATAATATAATATGACAATTTTAGTAATGTTGGCATGTTTTTTTTAACCTAGGCTTTTTATTGTAGAAACATATTTTAGATCTGTCTGACGTACGGCGGCGGTGGCCCTTTTGTGTAATTAATTTGATTAGTTTATTGTTTTAGTTTATATCTTATAATGAAGCAATAATAAAACTGGATATTTGATGGGAAAATTGGGGCCACCCGTTCAAATTGTGTCAATGTACGAAATAAAAAAAAAATGTATTGCTTGGAATTAGTTAATTTTAGTATAAGTTAAGTCAATTTTAATTATTTTACATATAAATTGGACATAATAGTTATACCTACTTATCGGTTTATTTTGCTAACTAGATGGAAATATTTTAAATGTATTTCAAGGTCACATGATGCGCTATGAACTCTTAAGTGACTTTCTGCATATTTTAAGATATTTATCGAGAATTATTTATCGCTAATAAACATTTGATTTCAATAGAATTTTTATGTAAGTTCAATACTTCCCAACGACCACACTTAGCGGAACTAGAAACATTATGTCACCAGAGCGAGGGACGATAGCGATACGTCGACGAATGTAAGTCGCTTTAATTAGTATACCTGCTTAACCGAAAACATTATGATAATCTGTAACAGCGGTAAAAGCCTAAACGAACATACATTGTTAACAATATACCCTTTTACCAACTGTTTAAATTAACATTCGTCTCGACTACACCCATATAAACAAAATGTTCATATCACAGAGTTCTATCTGGTAATTTTATATTTGACTGTTTTATACTCATTTCTGAAATCTTAAGTTATTGACTTTGTCAACAATAATAAAAATTCATTGTTTTCTGAATGCTGTGAAAGGTTTTTTTTATCCTCTTGGCTTCCAAAGGGGCCGGCCAGCCCCCAAAACCGTACGCGTTAGATGGCCGCACGATTTCGTCTATTGCTCTTTCAATAGTTGTTTTCTTTAAGATTGACGAAGATTAATCGATAATTTTGAATGTAATTTCATTGGCATTCTGTTCGGAGAGAGTTTATTGATCTAACTTAATTTACGAAATATCTGGGTTTATGTCAAGGTCGGCGCTCAAAGTCGCGATGCACAGTGTCAAATATGACCCTAAAATCGGACACGTTCTTTTTATTCCAGAAATTAATAGATTTAGTTATTTAAAATGCTAGAGTAAGACTCCCCCGCCTCTGCGACTTTTAGTTTAGGAGAAATAATTTTTTGAAAATTACACTTTTTTAGTTTCGGAAAAACGAAAAATAATTCTACAATTAAAACTAAGCTACTTATTTAAATTTCACTCAGCCTTATCAAAGACCCTTTCGAATATCCACATTTGAAAAGTTATTCGAGGCTGTGAAAGTTTACAGAAATCGAATTATATTTATTTTTTATTTTTTTTATTTTATTTTTTTTCTCCTAGATCCCATAGTAGTAGGCGGAGATATTTATACCGAAAATAGTTCACTGTTTCCTCTGTCCGTTAAAAAAAACCGACGCCTAATTCCATGGGATTAAGAAGTTACAGGAGTTTTTCGCTATGGGCTAGGGTTGTTACTAGAATGAATAAAAATTTTCCCATTTTTTATTTATTTATTTTTGACATTTGATTAATTTTATTGTATTGTTTCGTGATTTCTTTTAATAATAATTAGCTTGTTTTGGTTTTTGTTTTTGTTTTTTTTTTTTATGGAAACTGACACGGCTCGCTAAATCACCTACACTACAGCATCCGTGATGTCAGCCCATAACACCGGGAGAACTAGGTATGCATGCCATGTCAGTGTTTCCCTTCATTTCATGTCTGCTACTATGTTTAAAATTGGGGAGGCGTATGTCCAGCAGTGAACACATACACACTGACTGACTAACTGACCAGTCCATATACATCCACTGCTGGGACCATATCATCATTTTGCGGAAAAATAAAAGATTTTGTAAAGTGCCAACCCTATTGCCCGAAACTTGATAATTGCACTAAAATGAGCATAACTTCTTAAACCCATGGAATTAGGCGTCGTTTTTTTTTTTTAACGGACAGAGGAAATAGTGAACTATTTTCGGTATAAATATCTCCGCCTACTACTACGGGATCTAGGAGAAAAAAAATAAAATAAAAAAAATTTAAAAAATATATAATTCGATTTCTGTAAACTTTCACAGCCTCGAATAACTTTTAAAATGTGGATATTCGAAAGGGTCTTTGATAAGGCTGAGTGAAATTTAAATAAGTAGCTTAGTTTTAATTGTAGAATTATTTTTCGTTTTTTCGAAACTAAAAAAGTGTAATTTTCAAAAATTTATTTCTCCTAAACTAAAAGTCGCAGAGGCGGGGGAGTTTTACTCTAGCATTTTAAATAACTAAATCTATAAATTTCTGGAATAAAAAGGACGTGTCCGATTTTATGGTCATATTTGACACTGTGCGATGGGCGAAAATGGAGTGGAAGCCAAGGGGGTTAAGCCTAATAAATAGAGGTTAAAAATTAATTTTACAATTAATTCGAGGAAATATATTATATTTGAAATGTGTTTAAAAATGTGTAGCGCAGAACACACAATACGCAATTGGCATCACAGGTAGTAAACCTAATAATTAGGTCAAAATTGGTGAGCGGCCCGCGAGTCCGCTCCATTTGTTACTTTTTATATGCGTACGAGTTAGGTATTGAACTTTATAGTTAAGTAGATTTTGCTATGATTACTAATAACAATTTGTACTCCTACCCTTTAAAAAAAAATTTAATACATTGCATTTGCGTGGAAAAAAACACTTCCAACAAACATTTCCTTGGACAATCATTAGGATGTACTAGTAATTAGTAATTAGAAGATAGTAATTTAGGTACGTCAATTCAGGGGCAGTAGGAAAGTGTCGAACTGAGCCTGCGATGGCTTCACCGAACATATCCGGGCCCATTAACGGTAGAGGAGGGTGTCAATCGAGGTCGGGACTAGCGAGCGACCACTCTGTGTAGTTCTCCAGCATGCGTTACGTTTCGGCTCGCATCAAGCCCTCGTCAGCTAGTCTGAGTTGACTAGGACGCGGGGAAACGCCAGTCCCGCTCTCGACCTCCCTCTCTACCTATCCATATTCTATAGGATGCCTCCAGTGACATTCTTGTTTACTGCCAATATTGACGTTTTCCCAGCCAGGGGACATGCCTGCAGCCACAGTAAAAGGCTCCGAACTTAGGACAAGTCCATTGGAGGAGTTGAATATTGGTAGCAGGGAGGTGTGTCGCGGCCATCTTGGCAGACTTTTAGAACCATGGCGATATTTATAAACAAAATTTTGCCAGCGCTCAGCGAGACTATATTGTGCCTGTATAAAAGGATAGATGTTCTCAAGCAAATGTCCGTTCACTGTTTGGGCTGTACAAGAACGTTAGAAGAGGTTGGACGTCGGACTGTCCAATGCTTGTATGAGAACCAGCGTCGCCGAGCTCCGCGGCTAGCGGAGGGGATGGGGATTGGGTGGTATCGCGCTCTAATTGGGTGGTTGGCGCATGTTATTGGTACGTTTTTACAATTATCATGTTACGCTGGCGCGGGTAAGGTCCGACGACCCTACCTCTAACGCTCTTGGGGCTGTATCATCTTGCTGTAATATCTATCTGCACTGCAGCCAAAGAAAGTCTGTATTTGGAAAGTGTTCAGAAATATTTTTTCCACGCAAATTTATAGCTTATGCTATCGGTAAGTTTGTGAAAGTCCACTGCTGCAGATTATGTACAATTTTATTATTTTTGTTATTAAAAAAAAAGTTTTCACTTGCCCCGCGTCTAGTTGAATCCAGATTCGTATCCAGGAGGAACAAAATCATAGAGGCAATCAGTTGTATAACTCGTGACGAATGGGAAGGCACCGCACTCAATCGGCCTGTAACGGTCCACTGCTGGACTCTCCCAAGCCACGCCACCGCACGCGCTCTTTTGCTCTTTATCATCCATCCACTCCCGGCTACCTTTTTTAGGTCGTCCGCCACGTAGTTTGGTTTACATCATCCATCATCATATACCAGATAAATAATTTCATACAAAGAATATTATTTTTATGCACCGTGCAGCGTCGCTCCGTAGCAATGCAATGCAGCGAGAGTGCATTTTCGCCGACCTTAATTTACTTGAGTGCCTAGGAAAGTATGAAATGAAATGAAAATATACTTTATTTCAGAAAAACAAGTGATAAAGCAGAAAGTGAAGTGACTTAAGCTAAAAGGCTGTGGAAGTGATAAAAGAAGCAAACTCAGTCCTTTACATGATCTGAAAAGCTATCTTCTACATAAATCCAGATTTGTTCATCAAACTCTACAAAACGTACATCCGTCCTCTCCTCGAATATGTGTTACTTCATAAAGTATATTGAACTACTGGAAAAAGTGCAAAGGCAAGCGACCAAGATGGTTCCATCCCTGAGCAAGCCATATGAAAGCCGCTTGCGCACTGGGTCTTCCTGCACTTCAGCAAAGAAGACAAAGTGGGGACCACATCGAAACATAAAAAATTTGGAATAGTCATTAAAACGTTTTATTAACTACCTTAATTCAATGTACACAATGATCTGCAGACATTCCATAAAATTTAAACGAAAATTCCAACCCAAGAAAGCACTTTCTAACTAACGGAGTATTACCCTCGGTACAAGCTACCACAAGAAGTGATAAGTGCTATCTCAGTGAGCGGTAAAAATGTACTTTATTTGATAAAAATAAACATTAATAAGAGGTATTATAAAAAAGTGCACTCAACACCGTGAAGTACCGGGTTCATACCACCGCACTGAATGAAACGTCGGTTGGAACGGCTATGTAAATAGTTCATGTTTTCCGTCCAGTTCAGTGTAGCCGGCACGACCGAAGGGAAGCACTGACATCGCACCTAGCTCGCCAAGGTGTTATGGGCTGACATCACGGATGTAGTACGTGATGTAGCCAACCGTGTCAGTTTTCATAAAAAAAAAATATACACGCACCAGCTGCGAGCTGCTAGTGTATACACGGTGTTGCAACCCTAACCGTAAAACCCGAAAGGGGGTGATTCTGAACGTGAAATAGAACTTTTCTTCTATGCCTTTTTTTATTTTAAATAAAAAAAATATTTAAAATTTGTATGGAAAAAATAATTTTTTTTTTGTTTCAAAAATGTTTTTTCTTCGCAGAAGTTGTTTAGTTTCACATAATATAGAATATTTTGTCAGTTAAAAATATTACGGGGGCAACTGCAACACCGTGTATAAATAAATAATAATAAATAAAAATGTAGTTCACGATTTTGTGTTAAGTTTTTTTTTGTCGCCTGATTGATGTTTGAGTTGAATAGTGCAAGAAGCAGCAGTGGACTTGTGACCGTGTCATTTATTAGTGAGTAGACGAGTTGCAGACATTGTTCCCGTATCGACATTATACAAGAGATCATTTGAATCTCAAATCATATATAAATAATTGATTCAACTATTACCTGTGTAAGAATTAAATCTATTATCTGATTACTTAATTTTTTTATGTAAATAAAAATAAAGAACACTTTGAAAGTTTTGCTCATATTAATTTTATTCTTAAAAGTTACCTTAACTCTTATCCTCCATAGCAGTTTAAGGCTCAATCCACACTGGGACGGCAGCGGCGCGGTGCGCACTTTCGGTGTGAAAATTTCACAAAGTTTAAAATTATTTAATAATTTAATCACCAATATCGCTTGAAAAGTTCGAAAAGGTCGAGCGGCCGCGCGCGTAATCGCGCGCCGCCGCGCGGCGCGATGCGAGCCTGCCGCGCCGGCCGCTGCGGTCCCTGTGTGAATTGAGCCTAATATCGTAGTAAGACTCATCATGAAGATTTTTTCAAATATGTCATTAAACAATAATATAACTTAAAATAAAAATAGCTTTCAAATCTTTGAACACATTTTGGAATACACAAATTATAGAATACCATTTTGGACGAAAACCTCAGACCTCAACAGTGGGCCAGCTAAATTAGTCGCCGCACCGGGTAACTTGGGTCACGTGACGAAAGTCGCCCTGCGTGGCACACCTCTATAACTCAATATGTTGGAACATTTTTTTAAAATGTTTTAGTGCCGGCTTGTTACCTCACCTAGCTCGGTGGGCGTTCAAACAGTATAATCACGATGTATTCCTAACTTAACCCTTAAATTGTTACAAGCCCCGCGTGGGGATTTTGCAAAGTCAAATCTTTAAACGTTAGAAGCCCCGATTATAACATTTAATGATTAAATATCTGGTACTTCTAAACAAGTAAGCACTCATTTTTTGTTGATCTATAGACAATTTCATTGACTTTATGATCAAAATAGTTTATTGATCTAACTTCAGTATTTCACGAAATATTTCAGTTTTTGTCAAGGTCGGCGGTCGCGGCCTTGGCGCGCCGGTAACGCGTGAAAATTAAGGAGGGAAGAGCATTTCATTGAGGTTATAATTGAAGGGTTAATGAGCGCTAAAGCAAATTATTTACTCTTTTTTTCCTTAACCTGTACGCTCCCGCGTTATAATATGTCTACAGCCCCCAGACTCCCGCATGGGCGTGGCCCGCGGACGGCGCGCGCGCACATGAGCGCCGACCTCGACATAAACGCAGATATTTCGGAAACTAATAAAGTTAGATCTATAAACTCTTCTGTCCTAGAAAGCCTAGAAAATTTCCTAAAATCCATGTGAAACAGTGAGGCTTACCTTGTTTAGAAGTACCAGATATTTTAGGTAGAAAAAAAAATCCCAATTTTTTTTTGAAAAATTCATTATAAAATAAATTCAAAACATACCTTTACAATATTTATATCAGAATACTCGTAAAGAAACATACTTTTAGAAATAGTAAAGTATAATATACGTTTTCTTTACAGAAATCAGCGAAATCGGATGTTCAACATGAACATCCTGGGACATTCCGTAAACTCCGAGATGGCACGCGCGTGATATTTTTTCCCAATTTTATAAATATATTATTTGAACTAAACCTTCTTTTATTTTGCAACTGATCGTATGTTTGTATAATAATGCGAAGAAAATTGGAAAAATAAGCTATATTTCCATGAAAAATATGCCCCCAAAGTCATGTTTACACATTTCATACAAAAATAAACAAACATTTTTGAGCGACGAAAAATATGACTTTTGTCGCCACCCGAACTCGTAATGCATCTTCTATTGGTAGAATAACTAATAAATAACACTATTTACTAACCTTTAGCTCATAGATGCACTTGAATACACTTATAATAAATAATTTCGCAGAAGTGCGTCACCTCGAAACTCGTGAGAAATAGGAGAACAAAGAAACTGTCAGCTGACAGCTAGCGTTCGTTTTATTATTCATAATTGGTCTTTGGAGACAAGAAAAATGGTTAGTTCATAATTGCCGGTATCACTTATAGCCCCCATCAACGATTGAAAGAGCAATAGACCAATTCGTGCGACCGTAATTTGAGAATAAAGATGGGGTCCGTTTCGGGCCCAAGATAATTGGCGGAAAAAATATATGGGCTCCGTTTCGGTTCCATAGGAGCTGCCAGGTTAATTGTTTTTTTCCGCTTCTCACCTGCGTGAACCTGCCTCACGTGATTATTAACATATCTCTGAAAGACGAAAACCTTGTCGCAAAACTCACATGCAAATGACGGCTTACAATGGCGTCGTTTCATATGCTCTTGCATCCGATTCCTTGAAATGAAGCTCATATTACAAATGTCACAAGTGTAGGGCCGCTCTCCCGTATGAAGCCTCTGGTGTAAAGTCAAGCCTAATGGAGAAGTGAACTTCTTATTGCACTGTTCACATTCTGCTACCCATCCGCTGTGCACCGTCATGTGGGATCTCAAGCCAGCCTTGTTGTGGTATGCTTTGCCGCATAACTTGCAAGGGTACGGTGTTATTTTCAAATGATACTTGTTTATATGTGAAGTATAGTAGTGTCGCTTGTACGCCACGTAGTTGCATTCTTTGCATTCAAATTTTTTTACAAATTTAATAACTCGTTCACCTTTGACTATTCGTTCGACTCCCACGCGGCCGTCCAGATTCTTTTTCTTTTGTGTCTTTTTAACCCTTGTTCGTTCGACTCCCACTCGACCCTCCAGATTGCTTTTGTTTTGTGTCTTTTTAACCCTTGTTGTTTGCTGCCCAGCCTCTTCGAGGGGGTACATTCTCTGCACTAAGACCTCAAGACGGTCCGTTCTAGGTTGCCCCTTTTCAACCCTTTTAGGCTGGAGCTCTTCAGATTGGACTCCAGAGACCTCTACGAATGGAATGTCTCCCGGTTTGGTCTGCACGGGGTGGATAGCGTGCTGTCTATACAAATGTGCTTTTAGTAAATTGACTTTGACAAACTTGAGGCAGTGCGTACATTTAACTTGATTCTTGTGACTCTGTTGGTGTAACTTTAGGGCGTGAAACTTTTTAAACACGCGACCGCAAATATCACACATGCAAGTCTCTTTTACATTTTCTCTTGCATCCGAATCTGTCAGCTCCGCCTTTTTCTTTCTCCATGTTGCATTGTACGTGCAGATGTGATTGTTCAATTTAATTTCATCCGTAAACGTCCGACTGCATACTTTGCAACGCTTCATAGGTGAATGATATCTACGATGCTGGGCAAGTCTATTTTCTGAAGAGAAAAGACCCTCGCACAAGTCACAATTGAAAGGCTTATTAATTAGCTTGCATCGTCTCACATGGTTTCTGTATAAGTATCTCTTAAATGTGTTATAGCAAAATGGGCAACGTTTACTGAAGTGTTTGTTAATGTGGTCGGTTAGCGTCTTTCTGGACGGATAGCTCACACCACACTCGGGACAGACGTGAGGGTAATATAACAAGTGCTCTTTATTCACATGTTCTATATATTTATGTTTATTGTTGTACGTATAGTCGCAGTTGATGCATTTTTGCTCTGAATATGGGTTCGCTTTGTGTTTGTGTTCGAATGCCTCGAGGTACTCCCGGTGTACGCACGGATAGTCCGAACAGTCGACGCACTTTGTGCATGCGTGTTTAAGGCAGTCGTCTTTTGAATTGAATACTTTCCAACAGTTTTTACACTTTGTTGGTCCTTCATATTGACTGTGTTTGAATAAAATGTGATCGATGAGTGTGGCCTTTCTGTCGAAGCATTTATTGCACTCATCGCAGATGTATTCCACGATGCCGTGTTCCCGCTGGATGTGGTCGTCGATCTCAGCTCGACCGAAAATTTGTCGACAAGCGGCGCAGTACGCCGAGTTCGGGTGAACTTTATCTTGATGCTCGATGAGTGTACTTTTAAATCTAAATGTTTTATCGCACATTCTACAGATACTCTTTGCCATTTTCTTATGTAACTTATGGTGTTTTGCAAGATCGCGTTTGAAGCGGAAATATTTTTCGCATTTATTACACGCGAATATCTTTGAACTTTTCCGTATCTTCTTTTTCTCCATTCCTTCCGGAGAATCAGCGATTGCCCCCACATCATTATCGTTCCAATCTATAGTGCCCAATTCGTTTGGATCAGTGGATCTATTAAAATTGAAATTTATTTGTATGTCTATTGCATCTCCGTGGTCATCGTGCACTCCGATGGAGTTTAATGAATGTTCGAGCTCGGCAAAACAGCTATGTAGTGTTTTTGTAGTCATTATGTATGTCTGTTTGAAGTTATACGTTATTATCGCTCTGTCGATGCACTCCTCACAAATCAGGATAGGGTGGTAACGATCCAGTATCTGTAACAAAAAAAATTCAATGGTGTTTTGGAACATACTGGTTATACGGGGTGACTGGAAATTCGATCTATTCCTTGTAAGGCGTTATACTAGAGGTTATTTGGAACTGTGGTTTAACACACATTGCTCTAGAAGTTAGCACATACTTATATAATGTGTACATTTTAAAATAAAACGTAAAAGCTATCTCACCTCTGTGTTAAAAACCCTGACAAGCAATTGTTCTATGCTTATATTCTCCCCGTTCATCGGTGGATTCATACAGATCTCTCGCGACACGCTCACCAAGTTCTGTGGCTCGCTCAGGCAGCAACAGCAAAACAACTTCTTCTTTATTATCATCTCCGTCGCTCTCTCTCGAGCGTGCACTTCGGTGTGCACAACATACTGGCCCCAATTCAAATTTTTCAGATCACACCATTTACAGGCAAAAAGGTCACTGTCCCGTTCCCTTATGCCCCCCAAGCTGAGTTCTGCAAATCGATGCTCCGTCTCCCAGTGCTCCATCGTAGCTAAATGATCGTCGAAATTGTGCACGCATATGCCGCAACGGTGACTAATGCTCGAATTGACTTTGGTGATAAGCATTCCGGTTTCTCGGGAAAAAAATAGGGCACACTGTGAACAATGTGGTGTGACTATGTTATCATTGTGAATGGCTATTTCTTTTGTGTTCGCATATTCCATGATGCTCTTGTAGGGGAGTCGTAAGGAAGTTTTCTTTGCCTTTTTCGGCATTTTCAGTGCTGAAGTCTTGGCTGTTTCTTCGTGTACAATATTTATAAAGTTACTGAAGGCGAGCTTTGTTTTTATACATTTCTTCTTGAATAGAAAAAAGTTGCTCATGTGAATGGTGCATTTGGTGCATATTTTGAGTGTTGGAAGTTCATCCCAAAGCTGTGAAATTAAAATAGACTTTATTAGAGTCAGTCTCGGTACGTCCGTGTAATAAATCCATTCTATGTAAGCTCCCCACCAGGTTCAATAAAATGAAAACAAGTTCCAGTTTCTATAATATTGCAAATAGTGATTCATTGCACTCGGGCCAGTCATCATGTATTTTTGCGTCCATTTTATTAGCTCGGCGAGAAAGAACTGGCAAGAGAACTCGCCTGCAGTCAGCTATATTCAGAGCAAGCCCCTTCGCGTGAGGCGGCTAAGCGACGCAACAGTCGCGCGTCTAAATCTATTGTGTTGCTCTTGGACGGCTACATCAATTGATGAAGGAATCTATGCTGCTCTCACACTGTTGCGCTAGTTAGTTGCCTAATGTGAAGGTGCCCTAACAGTGAGCATTTGCTATACCACCACCGTGTTCCCAGTTCCACACGGCAGATTTAGAGTGATTTTATTGGTAAAAAAAAATCTTTACATAATATAATTTTCTTTCGATCTATCGTTTGGATTTACACCTGATACACTTAATTGGGTTGAGTTTTGCATAAAAGAACCAACTAACATTTTTACTGAAAATGAGTTAAGTATGCCAGGTGCTATATAAAACTCCGGAAAATCGTTAAATGAAACAGAACCAGGTGTATCTCAATAATTGTAGGCAGGAAGAATAAGTTTCTGTTATGAAAAATATCCATTAGTATGAAATTTGGACAAGAAAAATAAGCAGATAGAACCAAGTACATGCGTCTTCTCTGTTTAACACAAATTACAGGTTATTAAAAACATTTAATAGAACCATGTACTTGGTTCTCTGATATATATCTTGTTTTCGACCTTTTACGTGTAAAATTTAAAAAAATCAATAGAACCATGTAAAAGTATTTTGGAAACAAGCAACCTGGAAAAAATTACAATGAAGTTCCTGATACCTGGACATAGTTTCCTTATGAATGACTAAGAAAATTGTTAATCTTGCTCTCAAACTGTGTTTTCGATAGACAGTAAGTGGTGTTATTATGTGGCTAGTCACTAAATTACTTGTAAAAATATGTATAAAAAAAAACCCTGCGAAGTTTCTTGTCGGTTCTTGTTCGTGAGGGTGATCGAACCGGATAGAACAAATTGTGACAAGTTCAAGTGCAGTCTAACTGCCATATGAATGATCAATAAACAATACAATACAACAACAATCATCTACTTTTATATATAATATGTACAATGGGCAGCTTATATAAGTAGCTCTGGTGCTGAGAACAGACACCACAAAACTTTTAAAAGTGCCATTAGGATGAGTTATAAACTTTACCTCAGCCATATGAAGATCATTTAGAAGTTCTCGTATAGTGATCCTGCCGTCATAAAATGCATCCTTGACCGTGAGTGAGTGAGTCAACAACAGCAGCGACTCTTTACCCAGACAGAGAGCACACATGTCATCAACTTTACCAGATATTACCTTATTGAGCACCCGTTCAATGGACGATGGTGGATTTGGTGCTTTTTCATTTTTGGGGATATTCTTTTTACGTGGGACATTCTCAGGTACAGGAACATTCCCACTGATATGAACTCTCATTTTACTATCAATATTTTTAGCTTTTGTCATTTTCTCATTGGTGGGACCTTTGTTTTTATGAAGGACATTCTCAGATTTGGGTATCTCGTCTTTGCTGGGAGGTTTTCTCTTACGTAGAACTTTCATGTTTTGAACGACGTGCCTGTAAAAATCAGTAACAATTTTATTTTAACCTCTTGGCTTCACATGCGGCCGGCTCCCGAAAATGTGTGTCGAAAAATATAGCAAATAGAGATCTGTTAATTTTTCTAATTAAAAATAAAATGAGTGAGAATGGTGGGCTGTATAGATAAAAATCTTTGCCTTTCTTATACAGGATGTTCGGCACATCGACCGAGAAAATTTTTTTGTAGGTGAGTGAGGTCATTTGCAATGTTTTGACCCATGATACCTTTTGTCAGATGTCATGTGGTATCGAGATACGATTTTTTTTTCTTTATTTTTGAAAATTACCAAAATCCCAGCTATAAACCCTTGTAACTTTTTTGTTTATGATTGTATCAGCATGAAATAAAATTTATCAAATTTTACGATGTATCCTTGTTCTAGAAAAAATATTATTTCATAAAGTTAATACCATGAAAAGGTTTTATGACCTCCCGGAGTCCCGAGAACGAGTAAAAATGTGACAGAATCTTAATTTCTTAATTCATAAAAAAAAAACTAACAGCAATTGAGTGCTTCATTTTCTTTTAAAAAGTTCGCTAGTTTACGCCCTTTCCAACGGTATACCACATGTCATACAAATAATTCACTATGTGGTCAAAATTAGACACAGAGACAGAACAGAACGACAACACGGGCACTGGCTTCCCGTATTGAGAGCTTTTTCGGGAGCATTTTCTAGAATAGGTACCTACCGGTCACGCGGGCACTCTTGCAAATTATCCCTAATTTTGTCGTTCTGTTTTGTCTCCGTGCCTAATTTTGACCACATAGTGAATTATTTGTATGCCATGTGGTACACCGTTGGAAAGGGCATAAACTAGCGAACTTTTTAAAAGAAAATGAAGCATTGCTGCCAGTTTTTTTTTTAATGAATGAAGAAATTAACATTCTGTCATATTTTTACTCATTCTCGGGGCTTTGGGAGGTTATAAGACCTTTTCATGGTATTAACTTGATCAAATAATATTTTTTCTAGAACAAGGATACATCGCAAAATTCAATGAATTTTATTTCGTGCTGATAAAATCATAAACAAAAAAGTTACAAGGGTTTAAGACATATGGTAGTAGGGTTTAACTTCACATCACTGCTATGATGGCATGCAGACTAACATCTTGATACTTTAGGAATAATTGAAAAAGGATATATTTTCATCTAAATTTTAGTAAAAAAAACTAGCCTATCCGATTCAGTATCTGAAACTGTACTTCCTGCCTTCGGGTGTTTGACAGGTTTTTTGTTCACTGTGTATACACATAGTTTGGCTGAGCAACCGGGCACTAGCCCATACATCAGCTGCAGCTACACGTGGAGCCAGAGGACACAACACCGGTTCAGCTTTTACCTCATTCCTCCATATAATGTTCCTTGTAGGGATCGCCAGTGTGGAGGTGAAGCGGTGTCGTGTCCTCTGACTGTGTGTGGGCTGTGTCCGTTGTTCTGCCAAGCGATTTGTATTTATGTGAAGCAAAAGGATACCTGCATAGATAGGTACCTGGAAAAGCTGAGTCTACATTCATAATGAAATTAGACAGGTGTTTTTCCTCCAAATCGTAGAAATACCAATGGACAGTTTATTACTATCGGGTTAGATTGAATGTTGTAGTGCCATCAGACATTCACATGGCTTATTTTGTATAATGTACAACTATGTATACAACTAGGTATCTAATTTTATGGGCAAAGCCAAGGGGTAAGCATATGGTAAGGAGGTGGGAAGCTGTAGAAGTCAGAAGTATAGGTACCTATGACGAGCGTAGGTAGTCCAATTAATCGTCAACGAAGGGTCCAGACATGACAGAATCTAAACCACGCAAGAAATACAAATTTTTTTTTTTTTTTTTTTGTTTTGGCAATTGTCTTTATGAGACATTTAGGCCAGTGTCAAGTTCGTGAGGATTCATGGTCATGTGCGGTCAATTAAAAAGAGAAAAAAAAAAGTTTTAACTGGACGCAGAGTCTGGAAAAACACAAACAAAACATGACGACAAACAAAAAACATACACACATGTACAACACATATGATATGATATATAAAAGAAACATGATAGTCATAAAGAAATTTTGTTCTTTCTTATGAATAATACTAAAATATATATTATAGAGGGATGTGGGAGAGTTAGTAGATATTTCATATTAACAGGACGGGGGATTTTAATGGGCAATGTCAAGAGAAGATCATACAGAGGAGGAGTTTTGTTATGGAGAGGACATAAAAAGAATATGTGATCGAGGTCAGCCTCTCCTAGGCCGCATTCACATATGGAGGAGTCTCCAATGTGTATCTTTGCCAAAAAAACTGGGGAACAACAGTGACCTAGGCGCATACGGCATATAATAGAGGTCTCCTTTTTAGGGTACTGGTTAAATTTTGAGAACCAAGGTTTACAAGGAATCTCTGGCTGGAGAGAGGCATAGTGCCGACCTTTCCACCTGCTGGTTCGCATGTACTCCAGTGACCATTCTGATGACAAATGTTGCCTAGGGAGGCTGACCAAGTCGAGAGGTTGGATGGAGAACGATAGGACACCTGTCTCAATAGCCGCCTTGGCGAGAGCATCTACTTGCTCATTGCCTACAATTCCGGAGTGGCTAGGGATCCAGGTTAAAGTAACCTCTAGGTTGTCGGACTCACATTCAGCTAATATATCCTTTATGTTAAGGATAATTTGGTGGATTTTGGCCGAAAAGGGGTATTGGTGAAGAGCTTTTAGACAGCTAAGTGAGTCAGAGAATATGACAGCGCGTCTAAGCTGGTGTGTTTTAACATATGTCACCGCACCCAATACGGCAACACATTCTCCAGTGAAGACGGAGGTTTCGCTGGGACATTTCCACTTTTTGCGGACGTTAATATTTTCATGGAACATGGCTGCCCCAACGCAACCTGTTGAGGACAGTTTTGATGCATCCGTGAAAATTTTTTCGCAATGCGGCCATTTTTTGGAGGTATATAATCTAAACTTCCGGTCCGCGTTAGGAGTATCTTTGTCGATGCCTATGTCCCAATATACAGTTGGTTTGAAGAGAACAGAGGAGAATGGAAAGTTATAGATAGGAAGACGATCAGAACGTAATACTGGAGCAGAAACACGTTTAAATCTAGTGAGGCTCTCCACCAGGAGCGGGTCACTTTTACGAGCCCAGTACGGGTTGGATTGGCAGTGTTCCTCTAGCTGTTGGAGTTTAAGGAAAATGGGATGTGAAGACAGTTGAGCAGAGCGGAGAAGGAATCTATCCGCCAAATATTGACGTCTTAGGGAGAGTGGGGGCTCTACGCACTCCACTTGGAGAGCGTTAATTGGAGAGGACTTCATTGCTCCAATGATTATTCGCATACACTTGGCTTGAATGAGTTCTAGTCTATGTAAGGCCTTCTTGCTGCAGGGCTCTAGGACAAAGGAACAATAGTCCATGCGGCTGCGTATTAGGGCATTGTAGAGTAGTTTCTGGGAGAAAGGGTGAGCTCCCCACCAGACCCCAGATAATGTGCGGAGAATATTAATATTTTTTTCACATTTCTGGGATATGTAGTTCAGATGTGGTATTCCTGACATATTAGAGTCTAGGATCACCCCAAGGAATTTTGCTTGATTTCCAACCGGGATTGGTGTTCTATTGAATGAGATTAAGAGATCAGGAATAACTCTTTTTCTTGTAAAGACAACGATACTGCTCTTGGGTGCGGACAGCTGCAGGCCGTGAGCAGTAAGCCACAAACCAAGGGCGTCCAGGGCTAGATTGATGGAAGCTGAGGCCGAGGTTATGGATTTGTTAGGAAGATATAGGAGTAAATCATCAGCATATTGAAGAATGCGGCAATAAGGGAAGACACTTTGATCTAGATCGCAAGTGTATATATTATAGAGTAGGGGACTAAGTACAGACCCTTGTGGCAAGCCTTTCCATATGGATCTAGGGCTTGTCTGTGAGTTTTGAACTCTGAGGGAGATTGTTCTGTCAGAAAGAAGGATAATTATAAAATTGATCAGCTTAACCGGGATTCTCAGCTGGAGAAGTTTCTTTCTGAGAACCGGAAGCAGGACATTATCATAAGCCGCAGAGATGTCGAGAAAAGCTGCAACGGTTGATTCGTTGGAGCTAAAAGCAAGACGAATATCGGAAGTAAAAATGCTGAGACTGTCCGAAGTACTCCTTCCTTTTCTAAAACCATATTGAGTTGGGGCCAGGAGACCTCCACTTTCCACAATCCAATCCAATCGGTTCTTGATTAGGTGTTCCGTTATCTTTGCCAAAACTGAGGAAAGGGCTATAGGGCGGTAGGCTGATGGATCACATGGATCTTTGAATGGCTTAAGGATGGGGATCACTATTTGTGTTTTCCAGGAGACTGGTACAGAGCCAGTGTCAATCATCAAGTTAATGAGATCTAAGAAGTAAAGTAAGGTTTTGGGTTTGGATTTAGCTATAAAAGAGTATGGGACACCATCGATGCCAGGAGCAGAATCCTTAGCCTTATCAAGGACATAAGAGAGTTCTGTGAGGGTGAATGGAGCTATCATTGGATCATTAGGAGGGGGACACGATGGTGTTTGGAGGGGTTGGGGCAATTCGTCCCTTTGTGGGACTGATGGGGGGGCTAGTCTGTCCAGAAAAGCTTCAACCCATTTGGCAGGGTCAGCTCTTAGCACAGTTGGGGGGGTAAAAGACGTCCTGTAACATTTAATTTTACTCCAAACTACTGAGGGTTTCGTTGTTGGAGAGATGGAGGAGCAAAAACTCTTCCACCCCTCTTTTTTCCTTTTCTGTAGGGAGCGTTTAGATTTAGCAACTGTTTTCCTATATATTAAAAAATTTTCCATTGTCATATTATGACAGAACTCCAATTCAGAAGCATTCCTAGCCTTGACTGCCTGGGAACATTCCCTATTCCACCATGGGGGGGAAGATATTCTTCCAGATGCAATATTTTTAAGGGGGATCAAAGTGTCCGCTGTAGAGACTAATGATTCCATAAATTGGTCATAATATGTGAATAAAAGCGCTTCCGTAACATGGGGCAAAGAAGATACCTTTACCTCCACCGCGGAACCAAAAATATCCCAGTCTACATCAGACACTCTATATTTCAGAAGTGGGGGTAGAGCAGGGCCAGTATGGGCTTTGAGAGGGATATTGAGGGTAATAGGGAAGTGGTCACTACCGTAGGACAGGTTGGATATATTCCAAGAAATCAAAGAGGATAAGGAAGGGGAGCATATACTGAGATCCACCACACTGCGGTTCTGAGCTGGGGATACTCTTCGAGTAGGGGATCCATCATTTAGAACACATAAATTAAAGTCGTCAATGATATCAGCCATTCTAGATCCAAATGGATCGCAATGTGAGGAACCCCATATATAGTGATGGCAGTTGAAGTCACCAAGAATAATAAAGGGGTTTGGTAGAGACCGAATTAGAGCTCTCAGCTCAGAAGAAACAGAGTTATGGGGATGTGGTATGTATATAGATAGGAAAGTGATGTCGTTCGCCCTCACAGCGACAGCATTTAGTCTGTCGCTGTGAGGGGGAAGGCTCACTTGGGAGAAGGGGACTGGGTTTCTGATTAGCAGGGCGCAACCGCCCCATCCATCGTCCCTGTCATCACGCAGGCAGGCATAACCCGGCACTCTAAAAAGTGACTCAGGTTTCAGCCAGGACTCGGTGATGGCAAAAACGATGGGTTTTGTTTTATTAATTAAAAAAATTATGTCCTGCTTTTTACTGCGTACGCTCCTTGCATTCCATTGCAACACTGTTGCGTTGGCCATTGTCAAGGATATTATTGAGTAATTTAATTTTTGAAGCAACGTTGGACGGTACAGGGGAAGAGGAAATGAGAGAGATCAGGGAGGTTAGAATTACCTCCAGAAGAGAAGAATCTAGTATGTTATTGCCAGGATCGGCTTGGAGAGCACCACCATTTGAGGGGGGGAGGACCGGGTTACTTATCAACGCTTGATGAGCAACTCTGTCGTATCCCGGAGTGAGAACTCGGGGTTTTGGTTTGAGCATTATGGTTTTCTTATATGACGTTGGACCAGTTTTTAATACATCAGAAAATGATTTTTTTGTGGGACCATACTGTTTCGAGGCTTCTGCATAGGAAACTGATTCCTCTGCCATCATCAGTTTTATTTTTTTTTGTCGTTCTTGTTCAGGACACTGTCTGCTGGTGGCAGGGTGATTGCCCTTGCAATAGAAACAAACCCTATCAGCAGGATTTGCAGGACAGGAGTCACCGGGGTGTTCTTGTCCGCACGCAGCGCATCGCGGCTTCGAGCGGCATTGAATTTGTGTGTGGCCAAACCGGAGGCATTTGTGACATTGAATCGTAGGGAGTTGATAGAGATCGACTGTTAATGCAGAGTAGCAACAAAATACCCTGTTGGGGAGAGTCTGGCCGTCAAAGGTAAGAACAACAGTTTGGGATGGTTTCCAGACTGTCGCTCCCTCTACTATGGTTTTAAAGTTGAGGCGCCGTGCCTTCAGCACTGGACCACAGCCATCAGGGACCTTGATGTGTTCCAGTATTTCTTCGGATGCCCAATCCACTGGGATGTTTCTGACGATTCCCATCCTGGTGACATTGTACGCAGGGATAATAGATTTGTAACCAAAAGAAGTAAGTTTGTCACTATTCAAAAAGTCATTCGCCCCTCTTGCTGATGAGAATTGAACTGATATACGATTCCTGCCTACTCTCTTAACCCCATCCGGTTTAATGTCTGTGAAATTATTTTTGTACAGAAACAGTCCAAACTTCACCGGATGGAGAGACGTGCCCGATGCAGGGTCCTCCTCCGGTCGCGTAACATGAACTATGAAAGTGTTGTCGGTGCTTTTGTATTCCTGCCTCGCGACTGACACGGCGGGCGTAAAGCTGCCTTGCGTGGTTTGGGGCGAGATTGCAGATTGTTGGGTGTTGGATTTTGAGGCCAGGGTGGTTTTACGGCGTAAAACATTATCAGAGTCTGAATGAGAGTCCGAATCATCAGACTTATGTCCGTCAAGCTTTACTTTGGATGAACGTATTTTTTTATTATTATTTTTAATTTGTTTGGGAGGAATCGAACAATCCATAGAGGTTTCCGCGGAGGTAGTAATTTCGACTTCTTGAGATACAGGAGGGGGAGAAAATGGAGCCCAATCGGGTGGACTGGCAGCTTCCGCAGCGAGAGCCGCTAGCGCTGCCGCCCGCTCGAGCTCCATCATTGAGGTCCCACCGGGATCGTGGGGCCTCGTTCCGGTGTCGAAGTTATCCATGATCACGCCACTGTTGCATACTAAATTACTTACCGAGTTAGTAGACAACACAAATTGTTAGCACGGAACGACAAAACAAGACTCTAAGCCCTTATTTACGAATAAAAAGGCAATGTTTTATCGGACCAAGGCACAAACACATGTGGTAACCACAGACAATCATTCACCAGTCGAAATACAAATTATTGTAAAATGTTGACAAATTTTAATTTTTAGGTTAGGTAAGGTATGACAGATAGCAGTGCTGCCAGATGGCGAAATAGAAAATACGGAAGCGGTCCGCCACCTGAAAGCCTTTTTCAATCCTGCGAATCCCTCAATCCTGCAATCGTATGCTCCTTGCATGTACCTAGTTATTTATAGGCGGTGCATGTTAGTTTCGACTTCGGCAAGTGATAAATAAATAAGCGATACGATACGACACCTGAAAGCCTTTTTTAATCCTGCTAATCCTTCAATCCTGCAATCCTACTCCTTCTCCCGGAGCGAACCAACTGAAGCCGATATTCGTTTGGTCGTTTATGTAATTTGTTAGCTCAGTGGTAAAAGTGTAGGGTTTGTATTTTTTGACCATGGGTTCGAATCCCACAATTATTTTTTTTAATTAATGTTATGGTGTTATATTTTTTTTAGGGTGTTTAGTTTTTTTTATAACCACATAAAAGCTTTATTTTCGGAAATACAAACGTAACAAAAACGACATGCACCGCCTCAACATTTGGTTAGGGTTTATCACTTGCCGAAGTCGAAACTAACATGCACCGCTTACTACATGCAAGGAGTAGGATTGTATGATTGAAGGATTAGCAGGATTTATAAAGGCTTTCAGGAGGCGGACCAATAAATAAGTGATGTTTTGGTGGTTTTGGTGGTTGCGTAGCGCTAGCGACGCATCTTCAAAACAAAACAAAACAAAAATTGAGGGACACGAACCCATGGTCAAAAAATACAAACCCTACACTATTACCACTGAGCTACCAAATTACATAAACGACCAAACGAATATTAGCTTCAGTTGGTTCGCTCCGGGAGAAGGAGCATAGGATTGCAGGATTGAGGGATTCGCAGGATTAAAAAAGGCTTTCAGGTGTCGTACCGCTCTCTAGGCGTTCCTTAAAAAAGTTCCATTCGCCGTTATGTTGGCTCCACTGTCTATCTGTCAAAACAGCGTTGAGGGTTGCTATGTGTACAGATTTACCCGTAATTATCAGTATTTACAGTATTTTTTGTACGGTAAATACTAAATACCGATTACATTATTAGGTAATATAATCTTCTCAATCTGGCAACAGGAATTTAAGTACTGACAGTGACACTGGCAGTGGAGCCAACGTAACGGCGAAGGGAACTTTTAGTTGGAACGCTCTCTAGTGTTGCGAGATTGTGAAGATTATATTACCTAATAATGTAATTGGTATATTTATTTCCGTATAATAAATACTGTAAATACCGATAATTACGGGTAAATCTGTACACATAGCAACTCTCAATGCTGTTTTTGACAGATAGACAGAGGAGCCAACATAACGGCGAAGGGAATTCTATGATGAAACGCATTCTATCTAAGACGGAGGTTACACGTTAGGTTTTTCATCAGTTCAGTCCGTGGCCTTGGTCACGACCAGATTGACGCCAGACTGACGCCAGACGTAAAAGCATTCGCACTATCAGTCTGCCATCAGTCTAGTATCAAAATATTTTAAAATCCGTCAGTCTGGTCCATCATTCCAAACCATCCATCCATCAAAGTAGATTAAACGTCAGTCTGGCTGGACCATGGTTTAACCAGACTGATGGACTGAACTGATGAAAAACCTAGCGTGTAACCTCCGTCTAACGGTCAAATTGGCGACACAACTAAAGAGCGTTTCATCTAAAAGTTCCCTTCGCCGTTATGTTGGTATTCGTTGGCCTTCGTTTATGTTGTGTTTATGTTGGCCTTCGTTTCACGAAAGAAGTCCCGCGGCAATCAGTGGAAGTGAGACGGACTCTCTCTACACTTCCACTTATTGCCACGGGACTTCTTACGTGAGACGGAATCTACCACACAGTGTTTTATTCAGGCACATAACAACCAAAAGCAGTCACCAAAGAGTATATGCAGTCACATGGTTACAGATCTGGCCATCGATGTGATCGAACCCAACGAATTAAATTAATCGAACCACATAAAATAGCATTACATATATTTTCCAAACAGTGAAAACGCAGTCTCTCTCGGGACAAAATAGATTATTTTTCCATCCGTAGAAAATATTGTTTCAGGAACAATCTAAGAGAGTTACCTGTTTCGAGGATACAGAACATAATATCAATATTATACAGAATTAATTTTCCGATACACGATTACCAAACTATTGTGTATTAATGTGTAGGATTTTGAGTTTGGCAGACTGGGGGCGGTTAACGTAGTGAGTGTATGATACGTTTTTGGCCCAATGCAATTTATCAAAATTTGTACCTTTTGCTTTTCATCATTACCGGCACCCCGTAGTTCTATGAAGTTGTCTAGTCTTTGCAGATAGCAGTCGAAGGTCTCCGTTTCCTCTTCGTACGGTTGAAAGTGCGGGGCCGGCGCCCGGGGCGTTTGGCTCGGCGTGGATACGGCCGCGTACAAGGCGGCATTTTGCTGCTGAATGCCCTTCATCGTGTTGATGAGTTCCGCAAAAATTTGCTCCATCCTCGTCGCCAGTTGTTATGTACGTGATCGAGGAGCAAATCAGATGTATGAGCGGGGCGGGATTGCACGGGAACATACGGATATCGAAAGAAAAGCAATTAGAATGTAAATGTAACTCAAACTTGTATTCGGCTCTGTGTACCAAAGATTACCTAATTCCGTCCGTCCGTCAGTCGTTTACTTTTTTCTATCAGTCCTACCAACATAAACATATCAGTGTTATCCGAAAATCTCCTACACCGCAACACGTAAAGGAACTACGATCATGGCTAGGGCTTGTCAATTATTATCACCGATTTATACCGAACCTATCGACCATACTGTCGCCTCTGCACACACTTCTACAAAAAGGAAAAACATTCAACTGGACTAAGGATTGTGACGAAGCAGTTAAGAAAATAAAAGAAGAAATTACAAGTCCAAGAGTACTGATACACTTCAATCCACAGTTACCCCTAGTCCTCGCTACAGATGCTTCACCACAAGGATACGGAGCAGTGCTGAGTCATCGCACACCGGAAGGAGAGCGCCCGATTGCTTTTGCATCAAAATCGTTATCTTCAGCGGAATCAAATTATAGTCAGATTGACAAAGAAGCTTCAGCAATTGTATGGGGACTCAAGAAATTTTTTCAATACTGTTATGGACGAACATTCATCCTCATAACAGACAATAAGCCCCTAGCGTCAATTCTTCATCCGGACAGGAGTTTGCCTGTTATATCAGCAACACGATTATTACGTTACGCACAGTTTTTACAAGGATTTAACTACACCATTGAATACCGGCGAACTATGGAACACGGAAATGCAGATTTTCTGTCGAGATTTCCTCTACAATACAAAACATGCAACAAAACAAATCAGGATAATTTGTTTCAACTTTCGCAAATAGAAGTTCTTCCAGTTACACAGAAAGATATAAAAAGAGAAACGGGAAGGGACCCATCTCTTCTAGAACTCTATCAGACTCTACAACTCGGTACGAGTAACGACATCCAGGTACACACAGAGTACTCACTAAACAATGGATGCATTTTCCGTGGAATTCGAGTAGTCATCCCGAAGACACTACAGCGAAGAGTACTCGAAGAACTTCATTCTGCGCACATCGGGATGGTCAAGATGAGAGCGTTAGCGAGAAGCTACTGCTACTGGCGAGGGATTGACCAAGATATTGAAGAAATGGTAAGGAGCTGCATCAGCTGCTGCAAGATCAAGAATAATCCGGCCAAGGTACCTCTTCATGCCTGGGAGTATCCATCAGCACCGTGGGCTCGGCTACATATCGACTATGCTGGGCCGTTCATGGATAGTTATTTCTTCCTGGTCGTGGACGCATATACCAAATGGGTGGAGGTTATACCAACCAAAGTTCAAACTTCACGACAGACAATCAAGTGTTTACGAGAAATTTTTTCAAGATTTGGTTTACCACTCACACTGGTAAGCGACAACGCTACAATCATGAAGAGTGAAGAAATCATAAAATTCACAGAGGCGAATGGTATCATCCGCAAATATTCAGCACCACATCACCCAGCTACGAACGGTCAAGCTGAACGTTATGTTCAGACAGTAAAGCAGTCTCTGAGAGCTATGGCAAACGAACCAGGTGATCTACATATCAAATTATGCAGATTTTTGATGCAACAACACAAGACCATTAACATTTCAACAAATACAAGTCCATCGGAACTGATGTTTAAGCGACAGATTCGGACTCGAATTGATATGTTGAAACGAGTAATAAAACCAGAAAAAATCAACATACCACTAGATATAACAGTTCGACAATTCAACATTGGAGATACGGTTCAAATTCGATTTTACAGGAACAAATGTGAAAAATGGAAATTTGGAAAAATCACAAAAAGAAACGGTATATTACACTACATGATTCAAATCGGTCAAGAAGAGCATCGTAGACATGTCGACCAGATTCGCAGATGCAGCGTCAATATAGAAGATGTGACAGGCGATTACATTGCATCTTCTCAGCATAATGCTGGAGTTTTTACTCCACAATTGAATGTTTCAGAAACCTCAACAGATAAAGAACAATTTGTGGGCGCTACCACACCGGGCTCTGGGTGGGGACGGGTCAGTTCTGCCGGTGAGGCAGCCGAGGTCACGAGTGCGACTTCGACGCCTCCGCAGCAGCCGTGGGCGGCTAGTACATCAAGGCAGTCGCCGACTGTATCGACCTACAGACAGTCGCGGGCAACCACGACACCGCCTGGGCCGAGTCAACCACTACTTATCGCTACTCCTAAGCAGCCAGCTGAGGGGAGCGCAGCGCCGCCACCAGCCGAGCTATCTGGGGGGACACATCACGGTGCAGCACCACCACGGCGTTCAAATAGAGTTAGGCGCACGCCAGCAAGACTCGATCTCTAAGCTTGCATTGATGTCTAATTTTCTAGATCGAACGTCGCGCGATTTAACCTGTACTACGTTTCGTCTTAACAAGTGTGCGTGCATTCACACACAGTATTGTGATACTCACACAAGCACACACTTACATCATATAGTCGTTTCATGTCCGTAAACGGCGGGCATCGGAGCGCGCCGCGCCTCCTGCCACGAGATACTTTCGTGTTTGCATTTTACACACCGCCATGCTGTCACGTGACGCGATCCCTACGACGTTACTGTCGCGTTCTCACTTGCCTGCAGATGATAAGAGTGAGCGAGAAAGTTGTCATCGCTCGCCCATCGGCGCGATTGTCGTATTTCCGCTCGCTCTTATGATCAGTAGGCAGGTGGGAACGAGAACGCGATAGCTACGTCACACAAGTCAGCATGGCTTCTTAACACGTCTTATCATGCTCAGGCGAAACAAACAACAACGTTTGTCACTGTTACTCTTGCATAAAACACAGCTTTACTCTTTCTCGTTCGCTCTTTATATTAATTACGTATACAAAAATCTGTTTAACATAAAATTTGAGAAAAAAACCAGCAAAATAAATACTTACTGATGGAAGGAGACGCCATTCTTTACGTAATTTCGATCTGAGCTGTTACAATACTTGTAACAGCAACCGGGCATGCTGAACACACGCACTTTTGCGCCACAGACTCGGTACAGTAAGACTTACGCTCAACACGCGCTGCACACGCCGTATGAAGCGGCTGTCCGTGAAATCTGCAATTTATGCAGTTCTCGTCGAGAACAAATTTGTTCGGGAGTAATGTATGGGATGGGCATTAGGGGTCGCAATACCGGACCCCTTTTCCAATACCGGTGTTTTCGGTATTACTTTTTTAATAATACCGAGATTCCGGTATTTTCGGTATTTTCGATATTGTGAGAAAAAATATTTAAAATATGTAATGAAATCGTCATTTTTGTAAGGCAATTGTCACCAGTCAAACAATAACGTGTGAAGATAAGAAAATCACAATTTTATTAATTTTAGATTTTAAACTTCAATCTGCTATTACGAAAATATAATAACTCACTGCCGAGTTATTTTAAACAGACATAAATCTTACTTAAACTAGGATAATATTACTAATGTTTTTAAGTTTACACTGTTATTAATTATATTCATTTTTAAGTTTCCGGATTAACAGTAGGTTTAAAGACTTACATAAGTCGACGTTTCGCCCGCTACGTCACGGGCTTCATCAGGAACTGCGGGAGTTCCTGGAGCCGACGTCTGGTGTCCGTTGTACCAGACGTCAAACTTTCAAAAGTTGACGTCTGAGTTTGACGTCTGGTACAACGGACACCAGACGTCGGCTCCAGGAACTCCCGCAGTTCCTGATGAAGCCCGTGACGTAGCGGGCGAAACGTCGACTTATGTAAGTCTTTAAACCTACTGTTAATCCGGAAACTTAAAAATGAATATAGGATAATATTCTTTTAACAAAACTGTAATCAGCTTTAACAAAAACATCAAATACTCTCTGGCGTCGTCGGGAGCGGTGCGCCACCTAAAAGCCATTGTCGTGCCTGCTGTTCCTGCGATCCTGCGGAACCACTCCTTGAAGTGATAAATAAATTATGTTTTGGTGGTTTAAAAAAAAAATAACCAGGGTTAATATATAGAAGATGCGTATTTAATATAGCGAAGAAGAATATCTTCTATATATTAACCCTAACCTAATTTTGACGCGGTGCATGTCGTTTTTGTTACAAGTTTATATTTCCGAAAATAATTCTTAGGTGGTTATAAAAAAAACTAAACACCCTAAAACAATTTAAACACCGTAACGTAGATTCGGTGGGATTCGAACCCATGGTCCAAAAAATGCAAACCCTACATGCTTACCACTGAGCTAACAAGTTACTTGGCCGAACAAACGAATATCGGCTTCTATTGGTTCGCTCCGGGCGAAGGAGTAGGATCGCAGGAACAGCAGGCACGACAATGGCTTTCAGGTGTCGTACGCCGTCGGCGGCCGTCGGGAGTAGGTCTCACTCACATGCGTCACATAGCTGAGCCGCGTTGCCATAGCAACCACCGCGCGACTACTCGCAGAAAGAATCGTGTGCGGCGGGATGTCGCGGGCTTTTTAATTTGTTATTAGTCTTATTTATAATGAAATACCGAAAATACCGAAAATCTCGGTTTCTGTTAACTCAATCCCGGTATTTTAAAGCTTTCGTTTCGGTCCGGTATCCCGGTATTTTCGGGATTCGGGATCCCGGTTTGCGACCCCTAATGGGCATATCTCTAAATATACATCAATGTAAGCTTGTCGGTACGCAGGCTCATATCAAAGTATAAATTATTTGAGGGTAATATTTAAAATGTAATATATAAGGGGTAGTCCTTAGTGTACTACTTATGTTCAAAGTTAAGGGGGGGAGAACTATTGTGTATTAATGTGTAGGGGAACACTGATATGTTTATGTTGGTAGGACTGATAGAAAAAAGTAAACGACTGACGGACGGACGGAATTAGGTAATCTTTGGTACACAGAGCCGAATACAAGTTTGAGTTACATTTACATTCTAATTGCTTTTCTTTCGATATCCGTATGTTCCCGTGCAATCCCGCCCCGCTCATACATCTGATTTGCTCCTCGATCACGTACATAACACACACAATGTGTCAAACGCAAACGAATATCGGTCACCATGCAAGTGACTGCTTTCCTAACGCACAAAACATAATTAAAGTATTACTTACGCCACACATAGTAAACACATGGTACAATGACGACGCGTTTCTTACGGCTTTTACACACAAAGTTACCATTCGATTAACAAGGCTAAAGCCGCCACAGAGTTTCGGTTTTGTGACTTAGCATTATGTAGGTACCTAATCATTGTGTGGTGTGTCGACTGCGGTAACATAGTGTTGTATTGTATTGTATTGTATTGTATTGTATTGTATTGGATTGTATTGTATTGTATTGTATTGTATTGTATTGTATTGTATTGTATTGTATTGTATTGTATTGTATTGTATTGTATTGTATTGTATTGTTTATTGATCATTCATATGGCCGATAGACTGCGCTCGAACTTGTCACAATTTGTTCTATCCGTACACACACGGTCACGACGCATTGTGTACAGTGTCGACTGCGATAACATAGTGTCCACGCAGTCACGACACATTGTGTAGTGTGTCGATTTCGGTAACAAAGTGTAGGCACACTCATGACGCATTGTGCAGTGGTGTGTCGACCGTGGTAACATAGTTTCCACACACTCATTCATGACACATTGTGTAGTGTGTCGACTATGGTAGCATAGTGTCCACACATTTACGATACATTGTGTGAGGTTTCGTAACTAGCCGCATAAACTGTCACAGTTTCGTAACTGTTACGAAACAGAATAAAATTGTGACGCCTCTCCTCAGGATTGTGACCAAATGTGCTACATGGGATGTCAGCCCGGCACAGCTCGGTGCACTAGGTGCAATGGCAGTCATGTCAGTGTTTCCCTTTGGTCGTGCCGTTTACACTGAACTGGATGGAATACACTATTTTCATAGCCGCTTCGACCGACATTTCATTCGGTGCGATGGAACCAACTCGGGCGGGTTAAATCCTACCACCTAGTATGGTAAGGGAAGGGCCTACAGTTTTACGTGCAATCTGAAGCAGAGCCAGCCTCAACGGTCGAACGGTCACCCATTCAAACTCCGACCGCGCTTGACGTTGCTTTTGCGATCGGACGCCGTAGCAGCATTGAGCTACGAGTTTATTTTTTTTTGCAATCACACTTAGCGTATTTTTTCCAGAGTCCCGTCTTTAGAGTTATATTATATTATAGATAGGTTTGAAGTCGCATGAGGAAAACATTTAGATATATACAGGGTGTTGTAACGGTCACTACATAAAATTTAGGGAAAGATTATTGGGATCAATAGTAACAAAAAAGTCAAATAACTTTTCGGAACTCCCTTTAAACAAAAAGTTACAATGTTCATACAAACGAATTGATTTATTTAGTGTAAAAGGATCTAATGTACCGTACGAACGTGGGAATGAAAGGCGTGTGGTGAGTAGTGATGCAAAGGCCGTCAATTACCGACGTTGACCAAACGGAAAACTTCCAAAAAATGGAAAACGTCCGTCAATGACCGGTCATTGACGGCTTTTATGCGACGCCGCAAGCTCGGCACGACGACGCCGCGCGACGCCTTCCATAAGGAGTGAGCCAGGCGTACTTGACGCGCCGCGCGTGTGCAGAAGGATGGATCTTCTTTTAAATTTTTATTAGTTTTTCTTGATATAATGTAGGTATCTACCTAGGTGATTAAATAAAAAACTATAAAAGAAATCGTAATATTCTATGTTGAAAAAAATAGAGCGGGCTACACTCCAATAACTATATATATAACACACACGCTGAATCCCTACAATCGGGGCAAGCAGAGTAGTCGGTGTTGTGCTACAAGACCTCTGGTAAATTAGAGCACAACACTGAACACCACGTTTCGCAAAGTATTCGAACAAGATTCAATCGATCAACTCCAATAACTTATATATATAACATCAATGTATATAATATAATCAATCATACCTACCCTACCTACCTCGGACTTTTTCCAGCGCTAACAGGGTAGGTAGCACTCAATCACTAACAACATACCTATAACACGGAAATTCACTCGTGGGCATGCATGAGTGCGGTGCGAATAGTCTACCCTACACGTATTTCTATAAGGAATTATTAAATTAAATTTATTTTAAAACTAACCTAACCAACCCAACCCGAAAGGACTTGCAATGGAATACTCTCTAGACTCTAGATTGACAATTGAACAGAGTGGCGGCGTAAACTTTGTACCTATCTCCTTTTATTTAGTGTTTAGGTAGGTTGATTATTTGAATCGTAGTTGTAGGTAACCAACGTTTGTAGGTAGGTACCTACTATATTGCGCTGCACAACACACATCGCGCGTGCGTGTGTGTGCAACGTGCGACCTTGAACGACGACGAAAATGTCGATGTTTACCTACTTATTTACGCACTGTATTGGACGCACGCAACGCATGCAAGCAAGACATGAGCTAAGTAGGTAGGCAGCTGCGCGGCGCACAGATATCAAAGGGCCGCCGCCCCAGCGGCGTCTCTTTGATGTCTGTGCTGCAGCGGCCGCGCGCGCGACACGCTATCACGCCAGGCAGTACGCTGTGCGCTGTCTCTCTTTTACCTGTAATAATTGCAAACGAGTGAAACAAATGAGTATAGTTAGGGATCTGTGGTTAGGGTTGAAAGCAAATCGTTGGCGATGGCGACAAATTGTTTAAAAAATGAACTATATTATTTATTATAAATATTAAGGACGGAAGGAGCGGCGCGGCGCGGAGATGGGCGCGGGGGAGCGGAGGCGGCGCGCGGCAGATTCGCGCGCAGCTCCCGCGCCGCCTGCCCCCGCGCCCACCTCTGCGCCGCGCCGCCGCGCAGCTCCGTCCTTATTAATTTTATAATAATTATTTTCTTGGAAACCATTACGAATAGATGCATAGTTTCTTGGCAAAAGTTGTTTATAATACGGGGAAAATTTATTTTCTCGTTTTCTCTTAAAGTTAAAACAGAAACAAACAAAAAATTTCACATAGGTAGGTAGGTACCTACTTTATTAGCAAAAGTAAAAGTAGGTATGTAACGTTATTTTAAAAACACTCCATATTAAAAGTTTGATAATTAATTAGTTTTTTTAATTAATTATCGTATTCTGTTAGTTCGAAAAAATGCCTGCTTTTTGCCTCCAAAAGCAGGCATTTTTTCGAACTAACAATACACACACACAACTAACAAGTCGCTGACTAACACGTGGTGCAAATGGTGCAATGCAAACGCTAAGCGTGCGTGCGCAGCAAACGGCTACTTAAGTCCGAGTCCGACCGAGTGAGTGCGAGCGACGTCACGTCGATGCGAAACGGCAACGTCGTCGTCGCGTGCGGCGGCGGCGCGCGCGGTCGACAACGCCGAGGAAACATTCCACTGGCATGTTCTGCTGGCATAATACCTACCAGTGGACAGAGAAGGCAAGTAGAAAGCTATCTTGCTGGACTGCTATCAAAATATTGTTTATTGCTTCGTCGATCTTATTTATTACGCTTACAATATTTAGAATGTTTTTTTTGTTTTAAGTACATTCGTTACTCACCAATACTTATCTTCTTATGAAAGGGGGATGGGCAAAAATGTATGAAGCCTGGGCTCACCCACCAACAGAGATGAGATAACTGTTAATATATTTGTTCCACCATAAATATATATATATCAAATAATTTTTGACCCATCGGGGTTATTAAGTTATAAATTTTTTTTAATATAAAAATATAAACTTTTATCTGGGCAGAATTCATGAATTTTTATGCGGTTTATACATGTATTTTAGATTCTGATTTACGACATATATGAAATTTTTAGTATAAGGTGTATTAAATATAATAATTAAGGGGTGAGGGGGCGGTGGAGAGTAACGGGAACGCGTCGACGCGTCGCCTGCGCTGCTCCGCGTCGCTCGTGTAGCTCGTCGTCGAGAATAAAGCTGATTATTAACAAACACAATAAAGCTATTAATACTATTAATTACTAAGCAATTTATACATATATTTATTTTTATAAGCAATATATAAATAAGAGTATATTTTAATTTTTAAAAATTGTTTTTATTGCCACAATAACCAAAAATATTAATCATTTTCTGAATAAGCTATTTTCATGTATATCTTTTTTTTGCAATTGATTTGAACTTAATGCCCTTAGTAAAACTTGAAGTACTAATCGAACCCTTTACAATGATATATGACTCATCTCTGTTGGAGTATGAGCCCAATTTGACCCAAGTTCCTTTTTTTTATGGAAACTGACACGGTTGGCTACATCACCTACAACGTCCGTGATGTCAGCCCATAACACCGGGTGAACTAGGTGCCATGTCTGTGCTTCCCCCTTTGATCGTGCCGGCCACACTGAACTGGTCGGAAAACACAAACTATTTACATAGCCGTTTCGACCGACGTTTCATTCAGTGCGGTGGTACCAACCCGGGCGGGTTAAACCCTACCACCAAGTATGCGGTATCCTTTCCATTGCGGTAGTGCAATGAAGAAAAAATGATGTTCAAATGTGATATGATATGATAGGAAAAATTCAAAATGTTGCTAAACGCATTGTATGCAAGTATCAAACAAGATAATGCATGCTGCACGTAACTTGCACACTTGCTTGCATGTCAACTTGTCCGTCTGAACGGTTCGCGTCATGGACGCCGCTCGCTCGCTCAAACGAACACGAAAACGGAATGAGGTTGGTCATCCATGGAGTTGCTAGATACAATTTAAAATAAAAATTTTGTTCCAAGGTACCTACGAGTAGTTTTGTTTTTCCGATTTCAAATAGTTTTCATTTAATAATTATTTATTATATGCTATGACGATTTAAATCACCTGTCTTATCCAGTATATTGCATACTATTAGTGTAGGTTCTTAGTTAAAAGGTTAATTAATTTTATTAGGTGGGCATTTTATAATACTGCAAAATAGATATTTACACTTCCTAACATTAACTTTAAAAAATAGTTATAAGTCTTGTTTAATTAAAGTTTTATTTTATAACACTACCTATTTGTATTTCTTAAGTAATTTTATATTCACATTAATCTATGTTGAGTATAATAATAAAATGATACAACTACATACAGCACACTTATTTTATATTTTTAAACGCGCGCTAAAATATTGCGACTCCACAACGTATTTTGTTCTCAGAAGTTGTCGATGGACGTTGCCCGAGCAGCAGTGCGGCAACGTTTCAATTTCGGCGTCGGTAGCGGACAACGTCTTGATGACAACCGGCAACGTCGCTCGACGACGCCGAGACGACGACTTTTTAGGACGTTGACGGTCATTGACCGCTCTTTTAGTGGTCATTGACGGGACTTTATGGTCATTGACGGTCAATTTACAACACTAGTGGTGAGCGAGCGAGCAGGGACGAGCGCGCGGAGAGAGGAGATGCGCGGCGGTGGCGGCGGCGCGGTGTGAGTTTTTCGACCCTGGCCGATCCCGCGCGAGCACCCTTCCCCCGCGGGCGTCAAATTACACTAGACGAAAACATAAATTTCAAACATTTATCTCCAAAACCAAACAAAAAAAACATGAGGATTGCGCTGGCGAAATTAATGTACTGGCCGTTAAAACACCCTGTATATGGTCAAAGCATACTTCGATCGAAACAAGCGAACATTGAATAGCTTGCATGCATGGAAATAATAAAAATACTTTAATTACACACAATATTAAACAACTAAAAAAAAATACATACATTAACTTTTTTTTATGGAAACTGACACGGTTGGCTACATCTACAACATCCGTGATGTCAGCCCATAACACCGGGTGAGCTAGGTGTCATGTCAGTGCTTCACTTCGGTCGTACTTCTATATTTAAAGTTTTATGTTGTTCTCTACATGAAATATCTATTAATTTAAGTATTTTCAGATTGTTAATAATCAGTAGACAATTAATGATAGAAATAATTACTACGTATTTGTATGGGGTATTTGTATTTGGTGGTGGGGGTTCCTGTAAAAACCATTGGAGTTGATAACAACGTATATTCCAATGTGTATGTGTTCCTGCTGACCTCCAGATAATAATATTATCTCGAGGTCAGGAATATTATTACCAACTGAGTAAGTATTTATGTAGTACCCGGCGGCGTGTTTTCGTTAGTTAGAACACACTCATTAACCGTAGAGCGGGAGTACTCGTAATTTAGAGTGTTGACCAAAACATTGTAGTTACCTATAATATATGAAAATATAATTTGGAGGCGACTGAAATATTAAGGTGAGTAAATAAAACTTATATTAATAACTTAATCGAATTGTGTTTGTGTAATGTTTCCTTGATAAGAAGTCACTCATAGTGATGAGTCCGCCTTTGCGCGCTGTCGTTTTTTATTTCTCTGTGTACCTACATACCACACGCTGTATCTCGACAATCGAGGTAAGCAGAGTAATCGATGTTGTGCTGCTAGAACTCTGGCTAATTACAGCACAACAGCGAACACCACGTTTAACAATATATTAGGACAAGATAAATATAAGCAAGTAAGGCACAAAGAAAGACCCACCTTACCTACCTATCACCCCACTCTAGACTCTGTGTCGAGAAGTCGAGAAACATGCTCGATACAATAGAAATATAAATACCAATAGAAAATCTTTATTTGAACTTAGTGAATTTACACAACAACAAAAAACTACTTTACATATAATATATTACATTACAATTAACTTTGGTGAAAATGGCCTGAGCGCAGCTCAATGTGCCTATGCCTAGGAACACATTGGTGCTGTTTTTAAGCCTAGCCAAAAAGTGCTTAGCTCCTAATACACAGTAGGTATAACATGTAAACTATTACAATTAAGTAGTATGTATGCAAAACGAGAATGTAAAGTAAAGTAATGAGATACAAACAAAAAATAAGCATATCTATTTAGAGGGGGAACGCTGCATCCGTCATGGGGACCATACCCTTGTCCCCCATGTCGAAATACTTTTATTTGTAAGTAATTTTATTCTTTTAGATTATTTTAGTTTGTAGTTTTGTAAATATTTTATGTTGCAATAAAGACTTCATATATGATAAAAAAAAAGAGATAGGTGTACATAAATGAAATGAAGTGAACGAACCAAAAACAATAGAAAATTGTAGGAACACAAGAGACATTGCAAACATGCATACATACATATAACCCCACAATTTTTAAACGCTCTTAATTAGTGGGAAATAAAGGTCTAAAATCAAAAATTTTAGAGGCCTATGTATTTTATGCAAGTAAAGTTTCTAAGAAAACAAAAACGTACAACATAGATCTAAGCTGATTTCTTTGGTATGAAAAATTTTAGAAGAATATTCCTTTATTTGACTGAGAAAACAGACACGCAGCATTGTCTGAAAAGTCAGTTCATTATTGACTCTTAAATGTTTCTTCCACTTTCAGAAACACTACAATGAGTCATATTCTACCGGACAGCAAGGGTTTGGCAAGCGCCATCACTACTTCCATGAAATGCGATGAAGTTTTATTCAACGGACAATACTACAAAAAAGAAATACTAAAATCAGGCCTTTTCAATCCCAATTCGCTATCATACCAAAAGAGTACCAATACTCTATTCTTCAGTTACGGTTTGCCCGAACATAACGAGGTTGCCGCTTATCTTAACCTCAACACAAAATACTTCAAAAATACCCACATTGGCGGAACAATGACAGCTGTGAACCCAAACAATGATAATGTGTATTTTGGCAGTAACAATGGAATCTACAAATACAACGCAGATACACAATCTGCAGATTTTTGTACAGCTAAAAATGTCAATATTGCGTATCTATATTATAGCAATTACCTAATCTACACAACTCATCCTGAACTTGGTATATACCGGTACGACGACTATGATGATAGTACAAGAATGATCACCAAGACTTCCGACATAACAAGGTATATCAAGGATGATACTGGATTTTATACGATTAGACATGACTTCACACAATTCTATAGAGCTTTTCCTACAAGGCCTGGATCACCAGCACCTGCTCTATACCCCGCCCCAGAAGAAAATTTCACTTATCGTGGCTTCGCAAGGGATGCTAATGAGACCATTTTCGTGTTCGGTAACAATGGAGTATATAAACCGAATATGGCTGAGAAAAAATTAGAAAAAGTGGCTGATATAAACAATGTGCTCGGTTTGACCTTTGATAGAAATAATAATGTAATATATTCAGATAAAGAGGAGATAGTGCAATTAATTCGTATAGTGAACTAGATTTTGAATGTGTCTTCGCTCGTGTAATATAATATCGAGAAAAGGATGGTACGGCCGTGTTTGCTCGACTTGGCGGGGGCACTACTGTGCCCCCAGATTAAACCTCATCTAAGTTGGAATATCAGTTGTCACTGTGTAAAATGTCAAGTAAACATGTGGCTTAGATGGCTGTCAAACAAGCTAGACAGACTTAAAGCAAGTAGACTTAAGAAGAAACTGCCACAAGATAATTTCAAATAAACCTCGCAAGCCAAATGTGAAGGTTTAAGACACAAACACAAAAACATTTGAATGAAGGATAGATTGTTGGAATAAAGAAACACAAAAGATGGTGCTTAAAAGAGATTAGACAGGAGTCCTCACCAACTTCATCGAAGTGCGACTGATATTTCAGCAGTTGCGACCCAATCTGACCGTGTGAACCACGGTCAGCCTCCAACGGTCGAACGTTTATTTGTAGTTATAATCCCATCCCCACAATCAAGTCTTTTGCTGCTACCTACTAGAACCGAAGATATACCGGCATATGTACGACTCTCAAACATCCTAAGGTTGACTGGAAGAAATCCCTTTAAGGGATTAGTCCGCCTCTTCCCCTCATGTAAATTGTGTAACCAGCTTGTTTCTGTAAAATGTTTTGGACATGTTTTGGAGCAATAAAGTACCTACCTATCTATTTTTTTTTATTATTCTATCCTATGATATTATAAGATAAAAGGAGGTAGATAAGTTATCTGAGCTCCCAAGTGGCACATTATATACAAGACCAGGGACCACAGTCAGTCCTGTCTGAAGTTAGTCGCCCACCAACTACGCACGCGTTCGGACCGCTAACCACGAGCCGCTAACACATCGAAAATGCCGCCGTGTGTAATGAAATGAATGAGATTCTGCACTAATTCTAATTAGTGGAATAAGACTATTCGAGTCGGCGCATCACTATAAAGTTCTTCCTCTCAACTTTTCAAGAACGTGCCATCATGCATGTGTGAGCACTGAATGTCATATAAGTAGATAATCTGTACATACATACATATCACACACGCTGAATCCCGCCAATCGGGGTAAGCAGAGTAATCGGTGTTGTGCTGCAAGTACTCTGGTAAATTACAGCACAACACTGATCACCACGTTTGGCAAAGTATTCGAACAAGATTATATCGATCAAGCAGCAAGTAAGGCACGAAGACCCACCTGCTGCATGACTCGGTGGAAGTACCGTGCCAAGGTGAGAGGTGGCGAACCTGTCGCCCTTTAGCACGGCATCTTGTCCTTATTCCTTAGTCGCCTATTACGACATGCATGGGGAGAGATGCAGTGGGGCTATTCTTTTTAAGTACCGACCCCACACGGTACCGGTAGATAATCTATCTTTCCTAAAATATCATTGATTCATTCTATGTGATTCTATCTATATTTTTATGGAAACCGCGACACGTGGAATCGTTTCACATACATGTAGGTGTCTAACGATGCCCATGGACATTATGTGAAGCACGGAGATTGCGAATGCCATTCCGGCCTGACAGTAACCGTTTCACTCCCCTTTTGAAAAACACCAGGCTGTACTTGGGAGAAATAGATGGGCATGGAGTGCGTTCCACATTTTCCCGGTTCTGTGAATAAAAGACCTACAGAACCGGTTGGTCCGTGTTTATCTCTACTCTATAGTATTAGTCGTCAGCGAAAATATTTGCTACTGCACAAACAAAACAACACAACAAGTGTTTTCCAGACTCTGTATTCAGTCACATTTTTAAAAATGACCACACCTGCCCTGGATAATAGCCAAAGGAAATAAAATATAAATAAAAAAGGCTTTTCGCGAACCACGCGCGAACTCCCGTGGCAGACTTTAGAAATATGCGCCCTTGCCCTCTCGCACTCGCCCGAATGACTGGTGAAGACCTGTCTCTCTCTCTCTCGATCAAATAGATAATCGCTCGATCGCAATCGAAAGAGCGCTCTCTGCCGAATTCGCTATCGCTAGTCGCTACCCAATTTTTTTTTAACTGTGGACTTCGAGCTGTCAAAGTCGTTAGGTTGGCAGGACTGAATTCACCCCCCGCTTACTTCCTCACCTCTCCGCCGACGCCTATCAGTACACGCCCTTGCTGTGTGTGTGTATGTGTGTGTGTGTGTACTGATCGGCGTCGGCGGAGAGGTGAGGAAGTAAGCGGGGGGTGAATTCAGTCTTGCCAACGTAACGACTTTGACAGCTCGAAATGCGCAGTTAAAAAAATTGGATTATACATACATACATAGCATCAAGCCTGGTTCCCGGTGGGGTAGGCAGAGACAACGGATCTCCACGTGCCACGAAGGCCACGATCCTGCCTGACACACCTATTTTTTTCGTATAGCTATAAAACGTCTCTTGTAGTCGCTAGAACGCACATAATATTTGGAAATTGGAATCGCTCGAATCTCCATCCAACACACTGACTGGCATATGAATGAGGGACAGGCACATGAAAGAACCAAGGAATAGGATTTAGGCAGACTATGAATGCAGGCCGTCAAGAGACGGCTCCGGCATATGAAAGAACAAAGGAATAGGATTGACTCTTGCGCTATACATCAGCTGATTATAAACGTCACCTCCGTGGCTGTGAATGTGTGGAAGAAATGTGTGGTTTATTGCGCGGGACGGATCTCGGCGTGTCGTCGCCGCAGCGGTCGACCCGCCACGGGCATACACTATACAAGTACGGTGCGGGTGCGAGGGAGAACACTGACGAACCGCTGCGGCGGCGACACGCCGAGATCCGCCCCGCGCATTATATGTGTTATGAGTGGGTATGAGTGATGATTTGGTGGTTTAAAAAAAATTACCAAAATAACCGATATAGAGAAGATGCGTCGCGTAGCACCTATGTTGAGGCAGTGCATGTCGTTTTTGTTACGTTTCGTTTCGTACATGTGGGTGGACGGACAATGGTCAACAACAAGCACGTGAAAACAGCTGATCTTCCTTAGTTCTTTCATGTGCCGATCCGTCAAAAGACGAGCGTCTCTTTGTAGTAAGCACCTGACAGTTAACTGGTTTTTTTTTCTTAAGGAAAAGCAAGGATAGTGTGACTGTATAGCCATAGGTCTTGTTTTTTTCTCTCAATTGTCTCAATTGCATTTGTTACACATCGTAAAAAAAATACAGGAGCATAAAGGACCACAAAACACTGCTATTAGAAAAGACTTAGCCTGCGAAAATCTAAATTGGAGCCAAAAATAAAAATAAATAAATTTTCACGAAAAAAATTACATACAAAATGGCGACTTCCGCGAATTTATTTTCAATAGCGACTTAGGATTGCCTCTTCTCCGGCGCTCCGGGAAGTGCAGTCCCGTCGTCCTTGCGTAACACAGCGCAGGCAGCCATGCTCGCCTCCACCGCTTCGGCTTTTTGGTCGCCTTCGGCGACCAGCCTCAGCCGCTCCGGCTCACACGGGTGCCTGCGCTGTGTTACGGTGGACGGGAGCTGCACTCCCTCCGCGCCTCCGGCTTATAAAAACACTCTAGGGAATAGCCACACTAACAGGTTATGTCGTGGCGGTGGATTTAGTTTATCCGCAAAGTATGTTAATTACCTCCATTGTCCTTTCAAATGTTGTCAACACACACCTTATCTATACACTATTTACGATGAACGACGAACTTGCTTCGCTTCTCGACTTTCGTTACAATTTATGCGTTGTGCGTGGCAAGGCAAGGCAAGCGCGTAGTATGGGTTTTTTTGTCAGCAGCGTCAGCTGTCAGGTGCTTACTACAAAGAGACATTTGTGTCAAGAGGCCACTTGCCATCGAAAAAAAAGAGAAAGGCTGTCACTGTCAGTCACTGACTGTAACTGCACTGTCAAGTGTCAAGTCAAGTCAGTTCAGCAGTCAGTCAGTGAGTATAAGTTACTCTACAGTCCATATAAGTTACTCTATGTGTCAGTTCTTCAGTTTCTGCTGGCAGTTCATGACGTGCGGTTGTTTTAGTTTTTGAGGACACCGCACCGGCATTACTTTTTTTCGGAAACAAACAAATTGATAGTGCAATATCTCAGATAATCAGGATGCCGGTGGATTTGAACGCTCTAGGCGGCAATAAGCTGCGAAATGTGGTCACCGGGGAGGTATGTACAAAGTTTTACACGTTGCTTGTGAAATTAGGCTAAGTTATTTCAATTAAACCGAACTAGTTTTGCGATGTGTTGTGGGTGGGTGGGGGTGCCACCCGTTCGTATACCTATAAATGAGTTAACAAAGTTACTGTTTTATTTATAATTAGAGTAAAACTTGAATCTAGGTTCAGTTTTGCTTTTAGCTCGTCTTCCTAAAATAGGACAGATATGTATGTAGGGTACAAGTCAATGATAGAGCTCGATAGGAGCCTGCCATAATTAGTTGTTAACTCGGTGTCCATTTTGAAGCTCCAACCTAGGGCTGCCATCTATAAATAAATTGAATAAACTAGGACAAAAAGAAGTAAAACCCCGGATTTTTTCATATAAAACCCAGACATTGCTTTTTTCTTATTATGACATGACAACCAAATCTTCATTTATATATGTATAAATCATAAAAAAAATTTCATAGATAAATGAAATCTAACCGAAAAAATATTGGTAATGCATGCCAGTAAAAAATAAAACATCAGCTATGCAGAAAATATACTGGGCAATCTTCAGTAATATGAGTAAACGTATGAGCATTTCGAGTTTTGAAGAACTGAAGCCAAAGCTGATTGGCGGGTAAGCCTTTGTCATGTTCATTGAGGTTTTGACTGAAGGTTTTCAAATTTATCCACTCGTCTAAAAGTTTTGTGTGATTAATTTCGATATTCTTGTCTTGTAAAAATGAGATTGTATTTTGAACCACGGTCCATGGAGTATTTTCAGTTATATTGTTCAAAGACATCCACTCAAACTCCTTAAATTTTTCCAGCGAGTTGATACATTTTTCTATATTCCTTCATTTCGGTATAGAACGCCAAAGTATTGCTAATGAACACCTTTTTAATATTTTCATAGTTTGTTCAAGATGTGTGTGTTTTTTTTTTATTGTTTTTATTGTTAGCGCGACATATGGCGCCGAGGCACCCATAAGGTGTCTAACGGCGCCCATGGACATTCGGTCGTATTCGGGGGTTGCGAATGCCATGCCGGCCTGACAGGTGCCCATTCACGCCCCTCTTGAAGGACCCGAGACTGTACTTGGGGGGAAATATATGAGCAGGGAGAGCGTTCCAGAGTTTACCGGTTCTGTAAACTCTGGCAAACATTTTCTTTAATCCTGTCGCCTAAGCTCTTCGTGATGGAAGTTAGTATGTATCTGGTTTCTATGAGATAATTTCCGCTTCTTTCTAACTGATTTATACCTGGTGTGTAAAATATTCATTATTGAATAGGTGAGGAAAAATATGCTTCTGAGAGGTTGTTTTCAAAAAGCTATTTAATCAAAACTGGAGGTTTTTCTAAGCTTGTAAAGTAGTCTTTGATCATAGAGTCATGGAGAGTCATAGAGTTATGCAGCGGGCGGGATTTTTTAATTTCATGTAACCCGGACTACTTTAAACAATCCCCCCGGACGCCTTCAAAAAGAGGACAAATTCAGGGAAACCCGGACGGATGGCAGCCCTACCAACCTGACTTATTGGACATTTTTTTAATTGCCACCCCGACAAAAACGAGTACATCATTATAATTTGTAGTTGGTTGGTGTAAAGGTTGCTCTGTGTTTTCCTTGACAGGATTTACATAAATGTGAGATAAATGGCAACAGTGAGTTCAAAGAGTGCTCATTTCATTACCACAATGTTGATTCAATCTAAATTGTTGTATCTTTTTTTTTATGTAATCCTGTATGGGTGGCTGAGTCGGAGGGGCGAAAGCGCATGCTCCGACCAGCCAATATCACCTCCGAGAAGGTAGGTGCCATACCGGAGACTTCCCTGGATTGCTGGCTATACTGGACTAGAGGAGAACACAACCGAGGCTGCTATGGGGGCATCTTACATCCAGTACGATGGTACCAACCCATCTTATTTATTGACTGAGTGTTTATCAATCGTCGCTATTCGCGAATGTGTAAACTCATATATTTTGTAAAATAATGAAGTCACATCAATAAATTCTATTGTCCCATAAAGCCAATGGAAACCCTTACCCGCAAAACTATGTGAAACAAGTGAGGATTAACAGGAGGAAAAACAAAACACACTTGTAATTTTTAAATAACACCAGAAGCGCCGAGCCGTGTGACTTGTGGGTGACCCCGAAGTGTCCCGCGATCTAGAACCACTCCGAAGACAACTCCGTAGGGATCTCGGCTCCCTAAGTGTATTCTATCGCTTATTCCATGGAGAGTGCTTGAAGGAGCTGTTTAACTATTGCTGTGATCCCACCGTCCACCCCACACCCACCTTCGCACCACGCGCACCGGGCAGGGATTGCATCCCTTCACGCTGGACTTATTGTGGATGCGTACCACCCGCGCCGCACACTGTAAGATGGTCTATGGGGCGCTTGGCCAAAACCTATTTTCTGGCTGTAGTGTGTTCACATTTCTTCAAGAAACTGAATTGTTAAATGTCATAATTAAATACTGCAGAATATGTTTATACCCTTTATTAAAAATATTTTTATGAAATTAAATTAACTTGATGTACCTAATTAAGTATCTGAGCACTTTCTGTAATCTATCCTCTAGCTGTCTATCTATATTTAGATATTCATTATTCTTCATCTGTATCACTCTCTCCAGTAGTGAGCGCGGTAGTATGGTTTAATTATTTGTAAGTTACTATAATATAATACTTATAAGGTACTAACAAAACATTGTGACTTGCGAAGTTTGTTTGTCAGTTCTTCTTCGCATTGAATTTAGAACTGGCGGAATTTTCGACATGTCCAAGCGTAGGTTACCTAACTATGGATGAAATTATAGGTACAATAAACAATAAGGCGGAAATAAGACTCATATCGTGCTACCCGAGCAGTGATGATTGAAACACGAACCGTATGAAGGTGTAAATAATCTATACTTCGTGCACGTTTGCGCGAAAATCACACTATATATAAAATTTCACATATGGGAAAGATGGAAAAATACATTTTTTTAGCTACGATTGTAGGGAAAAATATTACTTATGTATATTTCTATTTTTTTACTTTTTTTATAAGTAATGAACTTTAATTACATTATTAAAATCAGACAAAAGAAGAATTTATATTGAAACAATTAATGCTTCTCAAGAGAATTTTACTTGAAGTACAATTTTCGTACTTTTCGTTATTTTTTTTAGATTTTAATTTAACACCTTTCCAACGTAGTAAAATATTTTTTTATAGCTATGTTGGTTGATTAAAGACCAATACATTTACATATCATATATTTTTTTACAGATTTTTTATCTTTACCAATAGCTCAACAATTTTGTTTAAAGTTGACCTTTTGAGTCTTATTTGCACCTTAAGTAAAGATTGAAGTACGAACAGAGCCCTTTATAATTACACTAGCTGTGCCCGCGGCTCCGCCCGCTCTCATATATTTTGACTTCTCTGCTAACCTCATAAGCCATTTAGCATGATAGTAAGTAGCCTATAGTTGATGGGAAGAATCAAGCTATTAGTAGATGTTTTTTTTTTATTAAAATCGGTTCAGTGGTTCTCGAGATATAAGCGGACAGACAGACATACAGAAAGCAGACGTTGGATTTTATTATAGGTAAGGATATGAATTATCTCTCTTGAACCACTGAGCTTAATATTCTCATATTATGTGACTGAGCCCAATGGGACGCAAGATCCTTTACAAGAACATTATAAGAGGTATGGACGTCGGACGCAACGCGCGCCAGCGTAACACAATATAAGTATAAACATACTTGTTCCCAAGAACATTATTTTAATAGGTAAGGACGTCGGACCTTCCCCCAGCGTAACACGACGTTTGTATAAATGTACAAATGCCATTCGTTACCAACCAATCAGAGCGTGATACCGCCCGATACCACCCAATCAGAGCGCGCGCCGTCCCCTCCGCCACCCGCAGAACTCGGCGACACTGTTTCTCATATAAGCGTTGGACAGTCTGACGTCCATACCTATTTAAATGTTCTTGGTCCTTTAGTACATTAAATCCCACCTCTGTTTATTTTATCCTCGAAGGAGGAAACTTTCGTATCACATAGCTAGGTGCTTGCTCCAACATGTAATTCTATATCGCTGTGTTCCTACCCAAATATGATATCATATCTGTGCAGTGACATATCGACAGCCGAGATAAAAATACATACAGTTTGCGTGTTAAGTCTATTGCCGCACGAAGAACCATACCGCATTCACTGAATTGTAAATGTATACATAGGTACATAGTCAGTGACGCCAGTTTCCCAATAGGGTAGTACGTATGTAAGTAAGTAAAAAAAACACCGGTCAAGTGCGAGTCGAACTCGCGCATCGAGGGTTCCGTATCGCCATGTCATGCTCAGCGCCACTCACGCCATCTATGTATTAGTTAAAATACTTCATACTCTTTTCGGTAGATGGCGCGCAAAACCCTGTGAATTTTTTACTTTTTCTTATTTTTATTATTTGTTGTTATATCGGCCATAATAACACATTTGTGTGAAAATTTCAACGGGCTACCTATTACGGTTCAAGAGATACAGCCCAGACAGACAGACGGACAGACGGCGGCTTAGGCTTAGTAATAGGGTACCGTACAACAAATACGGAACCCTAAGAATAATAATTCATAAGAAGAAGAAACAAAGTAAATACAAATAAGTTATTTCTTCCAGGCAATCTTGTCTTTTTGAATTTTTTTCAAACTTCAACTTCAAGCTTCAAACTTAATTTTCTACAATTAATAATTAATTGTAGAAAATTCTGTTTGAAATATTCTATTAATTTGTCTTATAAAAAGAGCCAATTTGTGAAGGCATCGAGCGATCCACTTTGAAGAAATGTAATTTGATCAAAATTGGTCTTTTAATAATCTTAACTTATTAACTATGGGATTTCTGTCAGCCGACGTCAATTCTTAGAAAATGAACAAACATATATTTACAGAGATGGCTCAATTGTATTTTCTGTTTCATTCTATTTGATTTCATTATCTTTAGGGTTTCGTACCGTATGGGATTACTGAGCCTATGCCGTCCGTCTTGTCTGTCCGTCCTACTTTCAAAGAGCTGTCTCTTTTGAACCGTAATAGGTAGCCGGTTGAAATTTTCACAGATGGTGATATTATGGCAGAGATCAGACTGACTGACTGAATAAATGAGTGCGGGAGCGGCGGCAGTGTGTCAGCATCGTGGCAGCTGCATATGTCTTAGGAATTGGTTTAGCCAACCGTGTCAGTTTCCATAAAAAAACAAGATAAAGTAAGTGTCACTGGACACTTACCGCCATGGACAATAATACTGGATCGATCATACATAGTCGAGCGGAGTAACCACGCACGGGCGCCAGGCTCACTGACTGCCTAAGCGCGTGCGAACTGCATCTCGCTCACTCACGAAGGCACTCGATCGCCTTATCTCTTTCTCCTCTTTAAGTGTGTGTAGGTGAATTCGTAGACGAGGAAAGAAATACTGTGCGACTGCGTGATCGACAGAGATGGAAAAACATCGCATACGCAACGTTCCCCGCTCCCTCGCCGTCTTCTTACCCCTTTCGCGGCGACCCCGGTTCGCTTTGTTGACGACGTTAATGATGAATCCAGTATTTTATTGTCCATGCTTACGACTACTCCAAATCCTGTATGTAAAGAATAGACAGATTACAGTAAAAAAGTTTGACTTAAATACAGCGCTGAGTCGAGTGAAATCTTCACTAGATTCAGCATAGGCTGTGTCCAGTCCTTTTTTCTCCTCTCTTCTCTAATCCTATTACTTTAAGTGAGCTAAACTTGTATATACGAGTATATACCTAGATATATAATTGGTTTCTCGGAAACGGCTCTTAACGATTTGGATGAAATTTTGTATTTAGATAATGTTATTTTTTTCAAGTCTATCTAGATGGTGTAGACGCCGAGCGAAGCTCGGTCGCCCAGGTACTTTTTTAAATGTGTGTTAAATTTATTAATATTTCCTAGTTATTTCGTGATGCTTAAATGTGTGTCAGTATGTAATTTTTTATTTTTTATTTTTTTTATTGAAACTGACACGGTTGGCTACATCACCTACAACATCCGTGATGTCAGCCCATAACACCGGGTGAGCTTGGTATAATAACTATATATATATATATATATAACTTAATGTAATGTTGTAGGGGGAAAAAATTAATATTTCTTATTCTTATTCTATTCTTAAAAAAGGACGAAAAAAAATGCTTGCACTTAGGACCCTAACTGTACATAGATAAACAAAGTGTTATCTATCGGTTGTTGAATTTATACCTGTGTTAATACCTACTGTTGCATGTTTTTATTATTACAAAACATTTCCAGTGTTTACATCATATGCGAACATTTTCTAAGGTCATCTCAGGCCAAATTTCTGACTCAAGTCAAGCAAGACTGATTAAAAATAAATTTAATTAAAAAAAAAACAAGCTTTTATAATGATAAAAACTGGCCAAGTGCGAGTCGAACTCGTTCACCGAGGGTTCCGTATCGCCATGTCATGATCAGCGTTGCTTCATACTGTTTTAGGTAGATGGCGCGCATACACTTTCTAGTTTCTTGTATGAGGACCCCCGTGAATTTTGTACTTTTTCTTATTTTTATTATTTGTTATATCGGCCATAATAACACTATTCTGTGAAAATTTCAATGGGCTACCTATTCAAGAGATACAGCCCTCGGACAGACAGACAGACAGACAGACGGCGCGGCGTAGGCTTAGTAATAAGGTACCTCCGATACGGAACCCTAAAAATGAACTAAAAAGTTAAAAATAAATTTATTCCAATTGGAAACAAGCAATTTTCTAAGGTATTGCTTGTTTCCAAGTATGCAAAATTTCATCTCAATCGAACACCGGGATGTGGGTGAAATTTTACTTATATATATAACATTTGATTACTCACAGACAGACACCGGGATAAGTGAAAATAAATAAAAGCTTGTAAAATATAATTGTACCGGGTAATTTTGTACCGTGTGAGGCCGGTACTTTAAAAGAATAGCCCCACTGCATCTCTCCCCGTGTATGTCGTAAAAGGCGACTAAGGGATATGACTCCCTTCTTATATTACTAGGTGGTAGGGTTTAACCCGCCCGGGTTGGTACCACCGCACTGAATGAAACGTCGGTCGAAACGGCTATGTAAATAGTTTGTGTTTTCCGTCCAGTTCAGTGTAGCCGGCACGACCGAGGGGAAGCACTGACGTGGCACCAAGTTCATCCGGTGTTATGGGCTGACATCACGGATGTTGTAGGTGATGTAGCCAACCGTCAGTTTCCATAAAAATAAAAAAAAATTGTTTTAAAGTATTTTGGGAACCTGACATGACTGTTGGCAACTACACACCTGCGTGTCATTAACCCATCGCACCTCGGTGAACTAGGTGCCATGTCGGTGCTACTAACTGGACGGAAAACACCGACTATTCTCATAGGTAGCCGTTTTGATGGAGCTTCATTCTACCACCACAACCTACCGCCTGGTAAGTTGTAGTTAGGCTAGGAAGTTGTGAAAGGAAACAGTTTTATGTGAAATCCGAACCATGGGCGGCCTCAACGGTCTAATGGTCACCTATACAAGCGCCCGCGGTTGTTTAACTATACGATGGGGCGTCGATCCATTGCACCACCAGCTACTGAGGCTAACAATTAGGAAAAACATAATTTATTTTTTGTTTGATTTAAAAACAATTCCAACATTAAAATCCACTTGAGCTGGGCTATGCCATGCTATGTCAGCCTCCATAGCTCAGTGGTGCAGACAGTCGACTGTTGCTATTGAATGTTAAGCAACGCTGGGTGCGGTCAGTACTTGGATGGGTGACCGCTCGACCGTTGGAGGCTGACCGAGGTTCGGATTCCACGTAAAACTGTAGGTCCCTTCCCTTCTTACCTTACTAGGTGGTAGGGTTCAACCCTCCCGGGTTGGTACCACCGCACTTAATGAAACGTCGGTCGAAACGGCTATGTAAATAGTTTGTGTTTTCCGTCTAGTTCAGTGTAGCCAGCACGACCGAACGGAAGCACTGACGTGGCACCTAGTTCACCCGGTGTTATGGGCTGACATCACGGATGTTGTAGGTGATGTAGCTAACCGTGTCAGTTTCCATAAAAAAATAAAAAATAAAAAAAATGCCCACATGACATGACACTCATACAGTTCACTCTAGCCTTGAGAAACGTTATTCACTAGTTTTCCCGTTGATTTAGATAAAAACAACCTATGTTTTATCAAAGAGTACATATTGGGAGCCCAAAAAAATTACATCGAAAAATACATTTATGTCTACTACTTGTAAAGAATAAATAACACATTGTCAGATAAAGCACAGACGTATCGTTGGGTCATTGAGCCTGTTTTATCCGTACTACTATGGCCGCTGCTCTGACGAACTTGCTTCCCTTATCCCTCCTCCTCCTGTTCGCTCTTCGCCAAACCCGCCATACTCTCGCGGAACACCCCTTTGTAGTCGACAGAAGAGTTCTTCGAACTGCACGATTCTCTAAATCATTCTTGTGCCGCACTGCAAAGGTGTGGAATGGAATCCCGGGGAATATCTTTACCCACTCCTACAATCCACGGATCTTCAAATCGCAGGTTAATAGCCTTTCCCCAGCGACATTAGTCCACCTCCAAGCCGGACTGGCACCTCCTCGGCGGTGAAATTGGCTGCGCCTCAGGCTTCGACCTCGGGCAGAGCCACCCAGTTCGGAAGCTATAAAAACAAATCAATATAAAAAAACCAAAGGATATAATAAATAAAACAAATCAATTTATGTCCGTTTCGCTTCCAATGTTACGCGTAGTGGAACCAATTATTTATAAAGACCACACATATTGGTTTCAAACCACATTCCTCTGTATTGAGTCATATAACTATGAAATTACACTTAATAGTATAATGGTACCACTTAATGACTGGTGGTGGAGCACCACAGAACATGAAGAGACGAGTAGAAGTATATTTATATATTCTTTATTGAACACACATATTTTCCCCCAACCAAGTATAGCGCCCTTCAAGAGAGGCGTGAAAAGGCATTTGTTAAGCCGGCATGGCATTCGCAACGCCCGCGTACGACCGAATGTCTTAGGGCGTAGTTAGACCTTATGGATGGTTCGGCACCACATTTCGTGCTCAGTCATGTTTTTTTTTTATGGAAACTGACACGGTTGGCTACATCACCTACAACATCCGTGATGTCAGCCCATAACACCGGGTGAACTTGGTGCCACGTCGATACTTCCTACACCAGTACGTCGTGCCGGCTACACTGAACTGGACGGAAAACACAAACTATTTACATAGCCGTTTCGACCGACTTTTCATTCAGTGCGGTGGTATCAACCCGGGCGGGTTAAACCCTACCGCCTAGTAATATAAGAAGGGAGTCATATCCCTTAGTCGCCTTTTACGACATACATGGGGAGAGATGCAGTGGGGCTATTCTTTTAAAGTGCCGGCCCCACACGGTACATATGGTAATCGGTACCATGTCATGTCAGGTAAAGTTTTTTTTTTTTATGGAAAGCACGACATATGGCGCGCGCCAGACTAACGCAGAGGTGTAGTCCGACGGCGCCCACGGGCATTCGGATATTTACGTGGACTGCGAGTACCATGTCGGCCGGCTAGGTGCACCTTCACATTATGTTTGAAGGATCCCGAACTGTACATTGGAGGAAAGGATGCAGGTGGGAGTGTATTCCACATGTTGGCAAATCTGTAAATAAAGGATTTACAGGATCGATTTGTCCTAAGTGGGGGGATATCGACAGTGTGTGGGGCCAATACTTTAAAAGAATAGCCCCACTGCATCTCTCCCCGTGTATGTCGTAAAAGGCGACTAAGGGATATGACTCCCTTCTTATATTACTAGGTGGTAGGGTTTAACCCGCCCTGGTTGGTACCACCGCACTGAATGAAAGGTCCGTCGAAACGGCTATGTAAATAGTTTGTGTTTTCCGTCTAGTTCAGTGTAGCCGGCACGACCGAAGGGAAGCACTGACGTGGCACCAAGTGCACCGCGGTGTTATGGGCTGACATCACGGATGTTGTAGGTGATGTAGCCAACCGTGTCAGTTTCCATAAAAACAAAAATGCATTCCCAACCCAACCTGTTGCGCGTGGAACTATGGTAGAATGGGGATGGAGGGATCGCATCGTGCAGCTCCTTGGTACAGGCAAAGTGTAAATGTTTTTTGGTTGTTTTCCCTCAGAGCGTGGAGATGAAGAGTTTCTGGCAGGAGCAGGACACGGCCGTGTTCTTCCTGCGCCGCTGGGGATGCGTCTTCTGTCGCCTCTGGGCAAAAGAGGCGAGTCTTTTCATTTTTTCGGTTCCGTATCATAAAGAACAAATCGAATCAAAATATATTTATTGCACTTGAAATTTTTTTTTTTGCATAATGTACAGCTTAACGACGTAGCCCGTATGCCTTCTCCTCCAGCCAACATTTTTTTTTATCATGAAAGAGTGTGGAGTGGCAGAGAACAAATAATGAGATGATGATATAGATAAAACACAAATACAGATAAATAAATAGAAATATATTTTTACATTACATATCACACACGCTGAATCCCGACAATCGGGGTAAGCAGAGTAATCGGTGTTGTGCTGCAAGAACTCTGGTAAATTACAGCACAACACCGACCACCACGTTTCGCAAAGTATTCGAACAAGATTCAATCGATCAAGCAGCAAGTAAGGCACGAAGACCCACCTGCTGCATGACTCGGTGGAAGTGCCATGCCAAGGTGAGAGGTGGCGAGCCCGTCGCCCTTTAGCACGGCATCTTGTCCTTATCCCTTAGTCGCCTTTTACGACATGCACGGGGAGAGATGCAGTGGGGCTATTCTTTTTAAGTACCGGGCCCACACGGTACAGTACCGGGCCCACACGGTACTAATGAAAAAGAAAAATGCAAATCGAAAATGCAGTTCGCAAAAATTATGCGACATCATGCATGAAGGTGCAATAAGATCGAAAATTTGGAGATAATACGTCACGGCCCGTTTGCGTAGTTGGCTATCGCGTTGGCAGCTCAAGCCAAAGACCCAGGTTCGAGTCCTGGTCGGGATGTATTTTTTCCAATGATTTTCGATTTGAATTTTTCTAAAAATATAAATTATAAATATAAATACACATATGATATGTAGTTTTGCTTGCTGCTTGGAGTACTGCTCGCACTTGTGGGACGGCTCAGCTAAATACCAGCTTGCGCCGCTAGACTCAATCCAGCGTCGTGCCGTGCGACTGGTGGGTGACCCCGTGGTGTCCCGCGACTTAGAACCACTGCAACTCCGTAGGGACGTCGGCTCCCTGAGTGTGTTCTATCGTTTATTTCATGGGGAGTGTTCGGAGGAGCTGTTTAACGCGATTCCGTCGTCCCCATTCCACCTCCGCACTACGCGTACTGGGCAGGGGATGCACCCCTATTCAATCGACCTACCACGCATGCGCACCAACCGGTTCTGTAGGTCTTTTATTCACAGAACCGGGAAAATGTGGAACGCACTCCCTGCCCATCTATTTCCTCCCAAGTACAGCCTGGGGTTTTTCAAAAGGGACGTGAAAAGGCTCCTGTCAGGCCGGCATGACATTCGCAATCCCCGTGCATCACAGAATGTCCATGGGCATCGTTAGACTCCTACTTGTAGGTGTAACGATGCCAAATGTCGCGCTATCGATAAAAAAAAAAAAAAAAAAAAAAATTTAAACATACATACATACAAATAAGATGTACAGGGAAGATAACAATAGACTCTGAAACATTTATCTACATCTACACTAATAAAGAGGTAAAGTTGGTAACTTTGGATGTAGGAGGTAATTTCCGAAAATACTCATCCGAATTTCTGTTTACTTACTTAAAGGAGTTGGGGGACCGCTAAGTAAATTCCCGCTCTGTTCTGAGTTTTTATATTTTATTTACTAAGTGGTCCCCCGACTCCTTTAAGTAAGTAAACAGAAATAATAAAAGGTTCGGGGTTTTTTTAATTTGTAGTTTAGCTTTTATTTCAAGTTTTTTAAAAAAAGCTGCATGAAAATCGGTCATTTTTTAAGATCAATTTTATTACTTAACAAGCTGTACCCGCGGCTCCGCCCGCTCTCATATTTCACTTCACTGCTAACCTCATAAGCTATTTAGCGTGATAGTAAGTAGCCTATAGTTGATGGGAAGAATCAAGCTATCCGTGGAATTTTGTTTTATTAAAATTGGTTCAGTGGTTCTCGAGTTATAAGCGGACAGACAGACACTCAGACAGAAAGCAGACGTTGGATTTTATTATAGGTAAGGATTACTTGATTACAAACATAGCTAACAACCATCTCGATTAAACCAGCTTTCTAATAAAAAAAACGCACCCAAATCAGTCAATCCGTTTGGGAGCTACGATTTTTTTTTTTTTTTTTTTTTTTATACTAAGCGCGACATGTGGCGCCGAGTCACCCATAAGGTGTCTAGCGACGCCCATGGACATTCGGACGCAGGCGGGGGCTGCGAATGCCATGCCGGCCTGACAGGTGCCCATTCACGCCTCTCTTGAAGGACCCGAGACTATACTTGGGGGGAAATATGTGGGCAGGTAGAGCGTTCCAGAGTTTGCCGGTTCTGTGGAGAAAGGATCTGCAGAACCGATTTGTACGCATCCGCGGTAAATCCAGCGTATAGGGATGCAATCCCTGCCCAGTGCGCGTTGTACGGAGGTGGAAAGGGGACGCCGGAATCGCGTTAAACAGCTCCTCCGAGCACTCCCCGTGGAATAAGCGATAGAACACGCTTAGGGCGCCGACATCCCTACGAAGTTGCAGCGGTTCTAGATCGCGGGACACGTCGGGGTTATCCACAAGTCGCACGGCTCGACCCTGGATCGAGTCCAAAGGCGCAAGCTGGTATTTGGCTGAGCCATCCCACAGGTGCGAGCAGTACTCCAAGCAGGACCTAATCTGCGATTTATACAGAAGCAGCCTTTGGCCCGGCGTGAAGTACCGTCGAACCTTATTGAGTACGCCTAGCTTTTTTGAGGCCAGCTTGGCCTTGCCCTCGATATGGCGCCGGTAATTTAGGTCGTGCGACAGTTCGACTCCGAGGACCCCGAGGTGGTCGCTTAATTTAAGCGACGTGCCTTGGAAGGAAGGAGCTGGTGTGAACGCCGCCCTCTTCGCACTGAACGCGCAAACTTGTGTTTTTGAAGCGTTGAACTCGACCAAATTGCTACGGCCCCATTCGGAAATAGACCGAAGCGTTTGTTCGAGTTCAGACACAAGTCTTCGCCTCTTTTCATCCACAACTTCTCGTCTGGCTGAAGGGTGACTGGTATAGGATCCGTGTGCTGTACTGTCATCCGCATAACAATGTATGTTGCCGAGTGGCAGCATGTCATTGATATGCAGAAGAAACAGTGTGGGTGACAGCACAGATCCCTGCGGTACGCCGGCATTCACTGACATGGCGTCCGACGAGCAACCGTCCACTAGGACCTGAATGCTACGCCCATGTAGGAAGTCGGCGACCCAGTCGCAGAGGCCAGAAGGAAGTCCGTACGCCGGAAGCTTGCCCAGGAGCGATTTGTGCCAAACCCTATCGAATGCCTTGGCAATATCGAGGCCAATTGCCAAGGATTCACCATGTCCTTCAAGCGATTCCCCCCAAAGGTGAGTGACGTACGCTAGGAGATCACCAGCAGATCGGTTTGGCCGAAAGCCATATTGCCGATCGCTGATGAGGTTATTTGTCTCCAGGTACGCCATGAGCTGGGCGTTGATAATACGCTCCATCACCTTGCAGAGTAGGGAGGTAATCGCTATAGGTCGGTAGTTCGAAGGGTTTGAGCGGTCGCCCTTTTTGGGGACCGCTTGAACAAATGCAGATTTCCAGGCTGCCGGCACACGGGAAGCAGAGTAAGAGAGGCGGAAAAGGCGCGTTAGCACTGGAGCCAGCTCGGGAGCACACCGTTTCAGCACCAATGCAGGAATCCTATCCGGCCCACTCGCCTTCCTGGTGTCTAGGGAGAGAAGCTCCGCCCGCACAGTTCGTTGTCGGAACTGTACTTCCGGCATAGAGTTCTCACACCTAGTTATGGATGGAGGGATGGCACCCCCATCGTCCAGGTTGGAGTTCCCCGCAAAGAGAGACACCAATAAATCGGCTTTCTCCTTTGCGGAGTGGGCAAGTGAGCCCCCAGGACACTGCAGTGGTGGAAGTGAGGAGCGGCAAAAATTCGATTCGACAGATTTGGCGAGAGACCAAAACTCACGGCTCCCAGTTGGGTGCTGGTTCAGCCTATCACCAACTCTGCCGATATGCTCGAATTTGGCCCTGGCAATAGCCCTCTTGCAGGATCTGGAGAGGCGGTTGTATTCTTTCTTCAGTTCGGATACATTTGGATCGCGTCTGGCACGAGCGCACGACCATGCACGATAAGCTGCGCCATTAGCTGCGACAGCTTCAGCACAGTCGCGGCTGTACCAGGGCTGGCTTTTACCACCGAGGCGGACGAGGGCGCTGGGAATAAACATCTCCATACCCCCCAGAACCACCTCGGCTACGGCATTGGCGCATTCCGACGGATCATCCGAACTGAAGCATAGCTCTCTCCATGGGTAGGATGCGAGGTATTCTCGCATACCATCCCAATCTGCTGAGGCGTAGTGCCAAATTCGACGCATTCCTCCAGTACGGGACTGAGGAGGCGAAAATGGCACCGTGGACCCCACTAGACAGTGGTCAGAGGAGCCAAGAGGAGCGCTCACTGTGACTTTGTATCCAGCAGGGTTCGTCGTCAGCAGAAGATCCAGCAGAGAGGGTACATGACCGTCTATATCTGGCACTCTGGTAGGTTGATCTACCAGTTGAGACAGGTCATGCGTCAGGGCGAAGTCGTAGGCGGCTCTCCCCGCGAAGTCAGTTCTCCCGGAGCCCAGCCACACCTCGTGGTGGGCATTAAAATCTCCAAGCAGAACCATATCCGCGGAGGGAAACCGCTCTTGCACTTCATCTGCCGCTCTACTCAAGTGCTCGAATAATCGAGCTGTCCCGGCGTCGCCTGAGTGCGACCTGTAGATACAGGCGTACACACGCGATTCCGTCCCCAAATCCACATGAACCCACAGAATAGATAGTTCGGGATCCTCCAGGCAGCGCAGGCGACGACAGCAAATATCCGCCCTAGCGAACATACAAACCCCGGCCCGAGGTCGGAAGGCTTCTTCCAGGGTGTAGCCGGGGTAATGCAAGTAAGTAGTGTCGGCAGGGCAGGATATTTGCGTTTCTGTCAGGAAGAGTAAAGCCGGCTTCGCCGTCTCCAGGTGATGGTGGACGGCATTCAAGTTGGAGTGCAACCCCCGCACGTTGGTCATGTCAACGCTAAAATAGGTGGGGGTGTGCACCGCTGTACAACGTTTTTTCACTTTCCTTTGCGCTGCCACAGTTTTTTAGAGGGTGAGAGGTAGGCTTGAAGGGCGGTCACGACAATTTACGGGTAAAGCGCAGCTCCTAGCTTCATCGCTATCTGCTCAGGTTCGTGGCGCACCGACACGGAAGACGGAAGGGCCCCCGGTCCCCCCCGGAAGTGGCCGCCGGGACCCCTACTCCGGTCACCATCCGGCACGACGGACCACTCCGGGATTATGCGCCGGTTGACCAGGGCAGCCTCTCGCGTTGGTTAGACGCGATTGGGCCCCTATACTACCCGGCGGGCGGCCAGCGGAATAACCGTTTAACCGGGTCTCCCTGGCAACCGTGTCGATGCATCACTCCCGAACAGCGAATCCGCTTTAGATCCGCTGGCCCGCTCCTTGTCGTGACCAGCCCCACCTGCTACTGGGTCCCCGGGAAGTACACCGGAACACAGCGAACTATTATGGCGGTGTAATTGTTTCCCGGGGTGTGGTGGCGGACCCAGGCGATCCGAAGATCTACCACACGCTGTTTGCTGTTCATTTGGCACCACCCAGGAGGCACGTGTGACTTGAGGACCTTAAGGTGTCACGGACGCGAACAACTTTACCCCCCGATGTCACAGACACACAAATACACACACACACACGTTGTTTTTATGTAATCCGGTATGGGTGGCTGAGTCAGAGGGGCCAAAAGCGCATGCTCCGACCAGCCAATATCACCTCCGAGAAGGTAGGTGCCAGAGCGGAGACTTTCCTGAATTGCTGGCTACACTGGGCTAGAGGAGAACACAACCGAGGCTGCTATGCGGCCATCTTACATCCAGTACGTTAAACTTATAACACCGCTCTTTTTTCGTCGGTGGTTAAAAATAAGAATGTCGTATGTGCAGATCTCGGAGATAGCGCCCATACTGAAGCAGCACAACATCCGTCTGGTGGGGGTGGGAGTGGAAGAGGTTGGCGCCAAGGAGTTTGTCGATGGAAAATTCTTCGACGGCGGTCTGTTTTTTTTTTTTATAGAATCTAACAGGGTGGCTACATCGCCTACAACATCCGTGATGTCAGCCCATAACACCGGGTGAACTTGATGCCACGTCAGTACTTACCTTCGGTCGTGCCGGCTACACTGAACTGGACGGAAAACACAAACTATTTATATAGCCGTTTCGACCGACCTTTCTTTCAGTGCGGTGTTGCCAACCCGGGCGGGTTAAACGCTACCACCTAGTAATATAAGAAGGGAGTCATACATATCCCTTAGTCGCCTTTTACGACATACACGGAGAGAGATGCAGTGGGGCTATTATTTTAAAGTACCGGCCCCACACGGTACTTTTTTGGGTTGCGTATCGTACGGGACCCTATTACTAAGCCCACGTCGTCTGTCTGTCCTAACTTTGAATAGCTCTATCTTTTAAATCGTAATAGGGGTTGGTTGAAATTTTCACATAATATATTATTTTGTTATGGCCGATATGCTTGCAAATAATAATAAAAAAAATTTACAAATAGTAAAAAATTAAGGGAGGTCAAGAAACCTATTATTTTTAAAGTTTTTTTGTTTTTCTATCGTAGAAACGGTAATACATAGAACCTTCAAACTTGTTGTCATTGGAGGAGATTAGGTCCAAAAGGTAACAGATCCACTTTAGACAGATTTTGACAGAATGCCGAATTGCATCGATTTTACATAATATATGAAATTAAAATAAATATTTCTGTAATGGCTTAGGGGCCATAATGTTTTTTGTGTTTTCTAAAAAAAAACCTAAACCGATTTATTTACTGTCCATTCTGCTCGTCTATGGAACTCGCTGCCGCACTACGTCCGTCACTCCCAAACTTTAAATTCTTTTAAAAAATCATTGAAGAAATTCTACCTTAACTAATTTTCCTTATTTTTATTTTTTATTATTAACCTGTGGATTAGTATAGTATAGTATGTATTATTTGTATCTAGTATCTATGTTCTATACATTGTATGTATGTTTATGCTGTTTGTATTTTATTTATTATAATAGGTATGTATGTTACATGTAGGTATATTCATCATGAAAATAAAACACATATTCCTCCTCCTTTCTTTTGCATTACCCATACTTCTTTCTCTGTATTTTATTCCTCATCGCCCAAAGGTTGACTGGATGAAATCACTTACAGTGATAAGTCCGCCTCTGCGCACTTCTGTATTTGTTTGTTCTACTCGTGTACTGTTCTTCTTTCCATTGTGTGCAATAAAGAGTTTTTATTCTATTTTATTCTAAAGTGGATTTGTGACCTTTTGTTCCTAACCTCCGCATTGATTATAGTACAAACTCTAAATCCTGTGGTTCTCGAAAAACGACGAAAACAACCGTGTCATTTTCCATAAAACAGAACCTATTTGTACTTATTATATTAAAATTTTATTGAATTAAACATACAGAAATTACATAAACTATAACTACCTATCAAATTAAATAAACTCTAAATTAAAACAACAAATAATAAAAACCGGCCAATTATGTAGTGATATGGAACCCTTAGTGCGCGAGTGCGACTCGCACTTGGCTGGTTTTTTAAATAAATGTATTTGTTGATATACATACAAGGTGGGCCAAAAGTAATCACCCTATTGGACGACGCTATAACTTTTCAAAATGGCGGCAAATGTTAATTCTGTTTTGACATTTGTGAAGTAAACAGATGCAGAATACACGTCAATAAGCCATGGAACGCTATTTTCCTCAAGAATGCGGAATAATTGAATCCATTTTTTTGCTCAATAATTCGTCTGTGGTCAATACTCAGCGTGAATTTCGTCGAAAATTTCCGACTTCGGCCAGATCACCCGATTTGACCGCTCCAGACTATTTTTTGTGGGGTTACTTAAAGTCCCGGGTTTATGTAAACAATCCTCCAGACTCTTGAAGCACTTAAAGAATCTATCGCCGGAAGTTCTGACACAAGTGATGAAAAATGCCATAAAACGAGCCTGTATGGTCATTAATTCTGACTTGACCGATATCATTTTCTTGATTTAATGAAAAATATTCTAATTCATTAAATAAACATAATCCATAAGAAGAACCAATGTTTTCCTTTTTAAAAAAAATTACAGCCAAAGAACATCAGGTGATTACTTTTGGCCCACCTTGTACATACACTCTTCCCGAAGTAAGACTATCTATCTATCCGGTGTCCGGCTCCGAATCATGATTGTTTCACTACAGAACTGTACGCCGTGGAGGATCGCTCGACGTACCGCGACCTCGGCTTCAAGAGATTCACCACATTCTCAGTGCTTACCTCGCTGCTGTGGAAGGAGTCTCGCAACGCCATCTCGAAGGGCAACAGGATGCGTGAGTGGCCCAGTTCTCTTTAGGTTTTGGTCAACGTTTGACCTACTGTCATGGCGTGTTGGACGCAAGATGGCCCCATATCCACCTCGGCTGTGTTCTTTTTTTTTTTAATATAAAAATTCGGTCGTACGCGGGGCTTGCGAATGCCATGCCGGCCTGACAGGTGTCCTATTCACGCCCCTCTTTAAGGACCCGAGACTGTACTTGGAGGGGGGGGGGGGGGGGGGGGGGGTGAGAGGGAAGGATATATGGGCAGGGAGAGCGTTCCAGAATATACAGGACTAGAGGAGAACACCAAAACCCGAAAACCAACGTTCTAGTCTTCATTTGGGAACTCAAGGAAATATGAGGCAGCCTCTTTTATATACTATGATCTTTGTTCCACAACTTTAAAATTATAGGTCCGATACTGTGCTAAAGGACGAAAGGCTAGCCACTTCTCATCTTGACACGGCCCTTCCAACTGTTCGTGGCCTCACTCGCTGCTTCATAGTTATCTTGTCCGAATACTTTGCTGAAATTGGTGGTTGGTGCGATAAAATCGTCCGCTTTCGAGCAGCACAACGCAATTAGTCTGCCTAACCAATTTGTCAGGATAGAGCATTGTTGTTGTTGTTGTTCGGACTCGTTTTCTGCGCTTAAGCCTCCACTCCATTGCGGACCTTTTGCGCGTCCTACGGCCTCACTCCAACCGGCCGAGTTCTTCCAGGAGGCGGCACACTCTCTTTGGATCTTGGCACGCCTCTCGAAGTGTAGTACGGCCTCCCAGCTCCTTCGCCCTTATGTCTGCCACCTCCTCGCACTCCGGCAGCACGTGGGTGTGTGTCTCGTCCGCCTGCAGGCGTGCTCTGCACAGTGGACTGTCCGTTACTCCTATTACATAGAGGTGTCTATTGAGTGTACAGTGACCAGTAAGCATACCTATCATAGAGCGTAGGGGGAGGGTGTGGAACTCAGCTTGCGATGGCTTCACCGAACATATCCGGGCTCATCGGCAGTAGAGGAGGGTGTTAATCGAGGTCGGGACTAGCGAGTGGCCACTCTAAATTTCCCGCGCATGCTTCACGTTTCGGCTCGCATCAAGCCCTCGTCAGCTAGTCTGCGTTGACTAGGACGCGGGGAAACACCAGTCCCGCTCTCGACCTCCCTCTCTCTACCTATCCATATTCTGTAGGATGCTTCCAGTGACGTTTTCGAAGCTCTCTCCATGTATGAGCTTAGCGTCGATCTTGGCAGCCCTAGATTCTTGAAGAGACTGTATGTATGTATAATATGACCGTAGATCTGGGGGGAGATCTCAAAGGCGATTGGGTTCAAATCGGCGGCGCCCTATTCGTGCAGAGGGGCGGCAACCTTCTGAAACATTTCGTACAGGTCGGGCCAGCAGAGCACATCAGCAACGAGGACATCCTTAAGGTGATCAATTAAAAAAAATATATTTTATAAAACGGAAGTATTTCTCTAGGTCTCGGGGGCGATTTTAAAGGAGACAGCTTGCAAAATGGAGGAGCCGTTTTGGTAGAAAGAGGCGGTGATGTTTTGGCGCATTTTGTTCAAAAAGGACCTGCAGATAATATGGAGAAAGAAGATATTTTGAAAGTAAGACGTATTGTTCAAAGCGTAGAGCGCTGCATACATACTTAGATGTTTCCGCATACCTTATTTAGATGCCAGTGAAAATCCCATTTCAATTGATTGAGTAGTTCTCGAGTTATGAGTAGGATTACCAGAATAATGTAAGACCGAACATTGAGACGTCCGGTTTTTCATTCATATAAGGTCTTTCAAAATTAGTTAATAGTACGCTTTTGGGTCTGTATCATATAGGGAGTAAAACCTATATATTTTTTTTTTACCTTGGGCTTTTTTTTATGAAAAATATTTTTTTATGTATTTAAATAAAAAAATAGGTGGATGATTTTTATAGCCTAATCGATTCAGTTTCATAACAGTAACAAAAAAGCCTTCATTACCATTATGACGTAACATGTGTAAGTTGGTAAGAAAAATCAAATTCTTTCTATTCCATACTAATAAAACTAAAATTGTGGTTTTTCACAATTTCTGAAAGAAAGAGATCTATGTGTTGGAAGACTTTTTTGTTCCTGGCAGGAAACTGAAACGATTAAGAAAAATTTTTTTTTTTACATTTTACATTAAAAAAAAAATTTTTTTGTAAAAAAAATATTCTTTGCTCATCAAAAGTGATCTATTTCCGATACAGAATTGATATACGATACCCTTAGCGTACTATTAACTAATTTTGAAAGACCTTATATGAACGCAAATATTTACTTTTTTTTTCGGAACAATGTAATCCATATCATCAAGTCGATCAATCCAACACTTTTATTTATTACTCTCATCAATCACCCATTCATTTTCAAAAGGTCATGACAAATTTTGTATTTGAAAATGAAAGGGTGCCCCTTTTATTTTTTGTGAAACATTTTGTACCTGAAAAACTGGCCAAGTGCGAGTCGAACTCGCGCACTCACTGTATCGCCATGTCATGCTCAACGCCACTCACGCCATCTGATGGCGTGTTTATGAAATGCTTCATATTAGTTAAAATTCATCAATAGTTAAAATGCTTCATACTCTTTTCGGTAGATGGCGCACACTTTTTTAGTTTCTTCTATGGCAACCCCCGTGAATTTTTTACTTTTTCTTATTTTTATTATTTGTTGTTATATCGGCAATAATAAGTTCATACATAAGTTTGCTATTAAGTTTCCTAATAAATAAATACATTCCAAATTGCTATGTATAATTTGTGAACAAGCGTATATATTTATATAGCTATTATATATATTTGTAAATAAGCTCTTTATGTTCACGATATGTTATAGTAACGACTCACACTTGACTGAAAAAAACTGTAAAGAAATAGCAGATGAACAAAAAAGTTTAGCTGTTTTGTTTCTTAATATTTTTTTTTAATGTAAGTATGTATCATATTATGTATGTTTTAGATGTTTCTATTTTTATGTATTTATATACATATTATATAGGAATATATATTATTAATAGTAGATACAGCAGAGTGACTTGTGTTTGGCACTGGGCTAGGCACAACTGTTTTTAGGGAACAATATGCAATAAAATGTTTTCGTTCTATTCTAAAATGTGTCTGTAATAAAAATTAGGTAATGTTTATATGTTCGGTTGCAGGTTTTCAAACTGGAAAATGAGTACAAGCCCAAGGAGAAATCGGGCGCCACTGAGACTGTGGTGAGTATTCGTCACACATCTTTAACAAAGAATTGACGAGACGTAATCCTGCATCCTTTCCTCTAATGTGCAGTCTGGGATCCTTCAAACATAATGTGAAGGTGCACCTAGCCGGCCGACATGGTATTCGCAGTCCACGTAAATATCCGAATGCCCGTGGGCGACGTTGGACTACACCTCTGCGTTAGTCTGGCGCGCGCCATATTATGTCGTGCTTCCCATAAAAAAAAATATAAAACTTATGTAAATGAGGGCTAACTCCTTTTTTTTTATGGAAACTGACACGGTTGGCTATCTCACCTACAACATCCGCGATGTCAGCCCATAACACCGGGTGAACTTGGTGCCACGTCAGTACTTCCCTTCGGTCGTGCCGGCTAAACTGAACTGGACGGAAAACACTAACTATTTACATAGCCGTTTCGACCGACCTTTCATTCAGTGCGGTGGTACCAACCCGGGCGGGTTAAACCCTACCACCTGGTAATATAAGGGAGTCATATCCCTTAGTCGCCTTTGACGGCATACACGGGAAGAGATGCAGTGGGGCTATTCTTTTAAAGTACGGGCCCCACACGGTACAAAACTGTTTGTTGGCCGCTAAGTTGGCGCCGCTGCGTTGTGCGTGTGAGCTCCGGAGAACTACATTTCGGCCTATTTCATTCAGAAGTTATAATCATGTAAAGCGTGGACAGCCTAACCTGAGGCGGAACGCATGTACGCACACAAATGCATTTCTCTAATACAAATGCTTGACATGCACCTACACATGGCCTGAGCACTACTACACTCGCAGAATTTTATGCTCACCGTCATGCGTGAATGTATTTGTACGCCTTGGGTTAGAACGAACGACCTTTACGGGTCGATGATTGTGGTCGATTTGCTGCTGTCTGTATTTTTCGTATCTGTATCTGTCTTGTTTATAGTTATTCATAATCTATGTTCTGAAAGAACATAAATTATTTTCTGAATTTCTGTTGAAAAAAAAAAGTACAAAATGATGATCAACGCGGTTTTTAGTTTTGAATGTAGTATTGTAGTCCATGAAAAATCCAAAACATTGGTGTGATTATTTTTGTCGTATGACCAAAAATGAGCTAGTAGCGATCAAATGAATGCGCCGGATCTCGACTAATCGCGGCGCGAAGTGCGTGACGTCACGACACTCCACGCCGCTCCGCACCGCCAGGAAGCGATAAGGCGCGCAGTGTTTATGTTTGTTAATTTGTGTTTAAAACAAATTAAGTGTCCGATTTGTGCCTGGTTTCACTTTTCACAATGTATAAATATTGTATTGTGCCGAAATGTACAAATACGTCTATCAAAACGCCAGAATTTTATGCTCACCGTCATGCGTGAATGTATTTGTACGCCTCGGGTTAGAACGAACGACCTTTACGGGTCGATGATTGTGGTCGATTTGCTGCTGTCTGTATTTTTCGTATCTGTATCTGTCTTGTTTATAGTTATTCATAATCTATGTTCTGAAAGAACATAAATTATTTTCTGAATTTCTGTTGAAAAAAAAAAGTACAAAATGATGATCAACGCGGTTTTTAGTTTTGAATGTAGTATTGTAGTCCATGAAAAATCCAAAACATTGGTGTGATTATTTTTGTCGTATGACCAAAAATGAGCTAGTAGCGATCAAATGAATGCGCCGGATCTCGACTAATCGCGGCGCAAAGTGCGTGACTTCACGACACTCCACGCCGCTCCGCACCGCCAGGAAGCGATAAGGCGCGCAGTGTACTAGTTAGTACTAGTACCGGTTGAAGAGTTCCACCACCCACCTCCTGATTCCATCATCAGACCCTCGTCACCAAGTGTATTTAGTAGAAGTATGGGACACTCGTCCAAACCTACCAAATGAGTCCAAACTCGAGGGGTTACTAGTAACGGTTGAAGAGTTCCACCACCCACCTCCTGATTCCATCATCAGACCCTCGTCACCAAGTGTATTTAGTAGAAGTATGGAACACTCGTCCAAACCTACCAAATGAGTCCAAACTCGAGGAGTTACTAGTAACGGTTGAAGAGTTCCACCACCCACCTCCTGATTCCATCATCAGACCCTCGTCACCAAGTGTATTAGTAGAAGTATGGGACACTCGTCCAAACCAACCAAACTCGAGTGGGTTATTTAGTAACGGTCGAATAGTTCCACTGTCCACGTCCTGTCTCCATCATCAGACCCTCGTCACCAAGTGTATTGGTGGAAGTATGGAGCACTCATCCGAACCAACCAAATGAGCCCAAACTCGAGGGGGTTACTAGTAACGGTTGAAGAGTTCCACTGTCCACCTTCTGTCTCCATCATCAGACCCTCGTCACCAAGTGTATTAGTAGAAGTATGGCCCACTCGTCCGAACCAACGAAATGAGCCCAAACTCGAGAGGGTTACTAGTAACGGTTGAAGAGTTCCACTGTCCACCTTCTGTCTCCAGCATCAGACCCTCGTCACCAAGTGTATTGGTGGAATTATGGCACACTCGTCCAAACCCACCAAATGAGTACAAACCCGGGCGGGTTAAACCCTACCACCTAGTAATATAAGAAGGGAGTCATATCCCTTAGTCGTCTTTTACGACATACACGGGGAGAGATGCAGTGGGGCTATTCTTTTAAAGTACCGGCCCCATACGGTACATCAGTTTCTCTGGCGTTCCGATAGACGTATTTGTACATTTCGGCACAATGCAAAATTTATACTATTTAAACCGGCCAAGTGTGAGTCGAACTCGCTTGGTTTCTTCTATGGGAACCCCCGTGAATATTTTACTTTTTATTATTTGTTGTTATATCGGCCATAATAACACATATTCTGTGAAAATTTCAACGGGCTACCTATTACGGTTCAAGAGATACAGCCCTCAACGAATGAGTGCGTTGGCGGGCTAGCGCGAGCGCGCAGGTGCTGGGGTGGAGTGACGTCACGCGTAGCCGCGGCGCACCGAGTTTTAGCGACAGAAACGGCTAAGTTTATTGATAATATCTCCGTAACTAATGGTCCGATTTTGATAATTCAAAAAGATATGCCATTCTTATGCCATAAAGAACAACGTGGATATCACTTCTATTGAATTTGCTGTTACTTTACTGATCCTCACTATCATAATACTCTGGAATGTTCATATGGCTCAAACTTGTCTCGACGGAAACCAGCGAGCTAATGAATGTATTCTACTAGAGCATTTACTCGGTCAACGTGTATGGCTCCGTTGAGTTGAGACCAAATTGATCAGTTGAGAGCAGTCGATCGCGAGCGGTTGAACTCGTTGCACGCGCTGCCGCCGCCTGCGCGCCTCGCCCATGTATTCCAATGCATGTCAGCCTCGGTAGCTCAGTGTTGCGGTCGGTCAGATCATAAGCACACTTGGGCGTGGTCAGTGTATGGATGGGTGACCGTTCGATCGTTGGAGGCTGACCATGGTTCGGATTGCACGTAAAACTGTAGGGGTCTCCCTTCCCTTCTTACCTTACTAGGTGTTAGGGTTTATCCCGCCCGGGTTGGTACCACCGCACTGATTGAAACGTCGGTCGAAACGGCTAGATATAAATAGTTCCAGTGGCGGCTGGTGACTTCAGTGACCGGTAGTGCGCTAAGTACCTACCTACTTAAATAACAAATTTCCCAACACATTCCCGTCATGTTATTTTAAGATCGGGACTTCCGAATTTTTTAAACGCCTGCGTTTTATTATGTACGTACCTTGTATGAATATTCTCAAGACCCTCAATGAGTTGCAAAAAAAAAAAATATCCAAACAAGTTTTTTAACTTTACCTTTATGAATACACCCATAGACCACAACACTACTGCAGCTTTCAAAAAGAAAACAGTAGTAATGTCACAAAAATGCTTCAAAAAAATATATAAAAATAAAAGCATTTGAAAAGTAGGAATTGAACCCGGGATCACCTGATTGTAAAGCCTTACCTTTAACCAACGCTTAGGCAAATATCGGCATCACTTAATTCACAGTATCACGTGACAGAAATCACAAAACCTAACCATATCCCATTTTAAATATTCGAAATATTCGCGCGCTAACGGGTATGTGACATCATCACATCACATGACAGCGCGAGCGCGCTGACTCGCTTCGAGGTAGACGGTTCGCTTTGAGGTAGACGGCAAAGAGTTTGTAAGACGGACTCGTACAAAACGAATCGCTCGCGACGCGACGTGTCGCACGCGCGGGCATTCACGATATAGCGTCCTTGTTTGGTGCTCGTGCGCCGCACACAGAACTCCTTTCGGCCCATACTGTTTCTATGAAGTATCTTCTGTCTCACGCGCCAGCGATGTTTTGCCGATCCCCATACATTCACTATGGGAGACCCGCGTGCGATTTATATTCCGCACGGCGCGCGCGTTTCCTCGCAAAAACGTGCCTTGGCATCTATAAAATATGGTCGAATTCACATTCGTATTTATTTGGAGTACGATCTTTATGGTTTTAATGTAGTATGTTGTAAGGTATTATTTATTTTGATTGAAGTGAAGACTTCTCGTGGTATGGTAGTGCGGCGCACGGACGCACTTTAGGACCAGCCGCCAGTGAATAGTTCATGTTTTCCGTCCAGTTCAGTGTAGCCGACATGAAATGAAGGGAAGCAGTGACATGGCACCTAGTTCACCCGGTGTTACGGGCTGACATCACAGATGTTGTAGGAGAAAAAAAAAGTGTTATGTTAATTTTATATATTTTTTCTTTATACTGTGTACATTACTAATAGTGTGAAAAACATGTTAATAAAGGCATAAAATAATAATTTATAAGATTAAATAAATAAATAAAATAGGATTATTTTCAGTGGCCGTGGCTTTTTGAGCCGACGATGACGTATCGGGAGATATGCACCACAGCGACCAGCTCCCTCGCTAGTGCGTGGGGAGACCGCGCGTGCCGTCGGTTAGATCTGAACACATAGCGTCCGTACAATCTGTCTGTGACGAGTCACTTATGAGACCATTTTATGACCACTGAAATAATTTGGACCACTGTTTTTTTTACATATTGTTTCATGGATTTAATCCACTATCACCGCCGAGAAGTTGCCATACTAGAGGAGAACACAACCGAGGCTGCTATGCGGCTATCTTACTTACAGTACGGTGGTACCAACTCAGTCGGCTACAATTTGAGCCTACCACCTAGTAAGGGTCAAGGGAAGGGACCTACAGTTTTACACCGGTTCCGAGCGGTGAAGCAGCAGGTGTAGTTATGCACGTAAATTTGTTCATAAGAAAAAAGTCATTGGTCACACGCCGACCGGATTCGAACCTCGGACCTCTCGCACGAGAAGCCGACGACCAGACCACTCGGCCACCCGTCCGCTCGTATAATATTCGCTCCGTAAACGTTGCGCGTGTCGCTCCAGTGTTTAAAATAAATAATGTACAAATTTATTAGTTACTTTGAACATTGAAATTACTGCATGAAGAAACAAATGAACAACACAAGAATTGGCTGTACTTTCCGAAAGGATAGAAAAGCAAAAAAAAATTAAAATCTGAGTGAATATCGTACGAGCGGCAATAAAGTAGGGCGCGTACTGTGCGCTCCGCAAGAGACCAACACCAGTCTACGCCGGCTCGGGTAGTGGAAGTCTCAGGGAGTCGCACACACACACACACCCGCCGGGGGGTAGTTGCGAATGTCGTTTGCACTCTGTATGGTATTTACTCCAGACACACTATACACACACATAGATAATACAAAGTAACAATAGTAGATTATTAGAATATACACGGTGTTGCAGTTGGCCAATATTAAATATTTACTTACACATCCATTTTTAGTTTAATTTAGTTATTTTATGAAATCAAAATTTTTATTTTATTTTATTTACGCAATGTTTTCAGACTTGCGGTGATGTCTCAGCCGAAGTTGCTGTCCCCGCCAAAGAGGAAGTCCCCACAGTCGCCGCGAAGTAAACTCTACGCCGTACGTTAGAAGGGCTATTTTCATTCGTCAATATCATAGGCGAGAGGAAAGGAGGCTACCTGTGCCCTCAAGAAAGCTCTGTGGGAACACGTGTCGTCAGAATTCCTAAATATGGCTTATAGCAAGGGCACACATAATATGTGGCCGCCACTCGGCGATCCCATGTCAACATCAGGCGACATGCCAAATGCTTGATCGCCAATCCGGCCTTTATTCCTCTCATCTGTGGTCAATGTATTGTTTGTTTTGTGTATGGATAAAATTATTGTATGCGGTTATGGTTGAATTATAATCATATGTACTGAGAAATTATTATGCGTATTTACTTAATGACAGCTATACCTACATGTTCAGTGGGATTAATTATTTAACAGGGCGAAATGCTTTACTAGGAACGCGGCCGTAACCGTAACTAAATGCGCCATCTTGAAATGTCATTTCTGCTCTTAGTTTGCGTTCAGTGCGTGCAGTAGCGGGCCTCTCATACAAGCCAAAAAGCCCGGCTTGCCCTAGGTCAATCAAACAAAGCTCGAAAGCAAATCAAAAACGAAAACAGTCGATAGTACTTCAATTTCATTTTAAATATCGCGCCACGTGCCATTCGCGCGCGCCTAAGGTCATTGAGTCGACGACGCGCCGCGGCGACTTCGTCGTTCGTAAGTATCATTCGGAATTGCTCGTGAACTCTCGCCTCGATGCGATGGGTGAATTAGTCAATATACGAGTGTACATTAGTCATCTCGCTTGTTCCCGCTGTTATTCTAGCATAATTTTATTTCCTTCTCGTTCTCGAGTACCATACAATTTTTAGCCTAAAGACACCCATAGTGGTATAATAATATATGAGTATGTATAGCGATTAGTTTGAGGAAATATGCTAAGAATAATTCGTTCCGTAGTGCGAAAGCGTACTCAGTATTAGTGCTATCTCAGTTTTTCAATAGAAGAACGCCAAAGACGTGTCTACTGATGTCTAATGTAGGCGTAGAAGTTTGAAGTGATGGATCGGACGTTTGCGAGGATGTTCGTTACTAAGAAATAATAATCTTTGCTTTCGTTAGTTATATATATTATATTATATCCATGGCGGCGGCGGGCGGGACGTCGGCTCTCTCTTCGTTCTCTCTGGCATGCTATGATATGTATGATATGTGTTGATAAGTCACAATAATTCTGTCAACCATAATATGCCTCCAGTGTGCTATTGATAATTATAATTATCAACAAGAGTCTTCATAGTAACTGCACTGCACTGCAGTTGGTTTGCATAGATTTTTTAATTACCATTTTCTATAAAATTGGCATACAAGCATGTTTATTTCATTTACTGACTGACAGGACAGTCATATATTATATTTTGTATGAAATATTTGGCTTCGGCTTGCTCTACGATCTGACCCTAGGCCCGCCACTGAGTGCGTGAGTGACAACGCGGGATCAGCCGCTAGTGCATAGCGTCACCGCTGGGTAGGTATCTAAAGTCCGGCCGCTGAGAGAATGCGTTCCTGACGTCTGTCAGTTGGTAACAGTGATGCCAGTCGGGATTGCCTAAAAAGTACGACAAGCTTGTCAAAATAGTACGAAACCGTATAAACAATAGAAAATGTTCATAATTAGCTTAGTTCGAAGGTGCAGTTGCAGGAGTGAGTAATAAAAACTTGTAACATGAGTGATGAAATGACCAACTGACAGACGTCAGGAACGCATTCTCTCAGCGGCCGGACTATAGTAATGTATGTCGGTTTATATTTAGGTTAGTGTTCATGTGAACTGGCAAAAATGTTGTGACACAGGCATTGAATTATATAAAACAACAAGAAGCACTATCAGCTTTCCCCTGCGTGTCAAGTCAGGTATTCTAAATCGAACAACTTAGAATATCTGAGCTGTCAGTTTCGATTCATCCGTCACTGCGTTTGCGCGGGTTTGCCCAATATCTAGGTACCTACAAACTGCTCTATGGTCGTGGAAATATGCCGTCGTGTGGGGTGAAAAAATTTCAAAACTATTATGGGAAAGCCAAGAAGGAAAATGGAATCATATATTACAGATAATCTAGCGAAATATGATGAAATGGCATTTTTTTTATATTGCTTACTTCGACACAAATATGGCCGGGCCGGTCCGACATTGAACGACACAACTAACGAAAAAGCTGGTATCTCTTTCTAGCATACATATATCCTATTGAAGTACCACACTATCGGTCTCTGTCAGTCATGCATTTCACCGGTGTAGGTTCTCTCGTCTTCCAAGCTAACCCTGTCGATCATCTACATACAATATTGTAGCTAGTGTTTCAAATGTGACCATACATGTCCACCGCCCAGTTAATGTAGTTGTCGTGTATAGTAGACTGACAGCTAAGCTGTCACTAAATGACAGCCAGCGACGTGTATATGTGCGAGCAAGACGGGGAGCGTAAAATCGCAAGCGCGCCATCCGTGACCGAGAAGGAGATGCCGATAGTTGGTGTGGCAAGGGCGGAAAAGAAAAACAATTTGCATGAAGGAATTTGTAAATTTTCGTGAATTGTGTTTGGAAAATAATTGTATATTGAAGGCATTTTCTTTATTGCTTTGATGTCAGAACGATTTACAGTGATATGTTTATTATAGTTATACTTAAAAGATCATTTGTACGGTGATAAAATAATAAACAAATACTCGAATGATGGAAAATTCAAATCGCGTGGTAGCAACCCTAGCAGCAGGAGGCTCGCACATTTCTTAGGAGTTTTGGCCTGATGATGCGTCTATAGTTTTATATGGTCGAAGGACACAGGTTTCGCACGCTCAATATTTTACTGTCATTAATTTTAGAATATTTGGAATTCGCTTGGATTTTACAACTTGACACTGGCACATTGAGCCTCAATTGAAAAGTCAAGAGGCCTTTGCCATTGCCATTGCAACTTGCCATTGAAGAAATAAATACTTAAGAATGTTTATCATCATTATGGACACAAGTCAATTGTTAAATTGTAACAAACTAGCCGGTTTTTGGAGTTCGAAAAGAAAAGAGCTCGAGTAACATAGCACCGAGGCTTGCTAGGTGTCGGGGATTTGTTGTCCCGAGCTGGACTCCAATGTTCCGTGTCCCGGGCGAAGTACCTAAGCATAATTTTGTCCCGGGAAGAAAAATATATATATGTACATACGACTTGACGTCGCGTAAAGACGACACGGAGTGGAATCGGTCGATGCCGATACGATATGTATGAGTATAAACACACACAATGATTATAAATACACACAAAACCTGTTGCGTCTTAAAGGGACTGGGCAGTACCGCATAATTTTAGCCCCGCTGACTTCCATCGGGACTGTGCAGTACCGGACATTCTCGCCAAAACAGGTTCGCACAAAATGGGTGATTGCTTGTCTAGGCAACATTTCCCCTTATTGGTGTCAAAGACACGATACGACTCCATGAAATTCTCTTTCTCTGGACATCAAATACGGTGTCAGTATCAGAACGCATCCAATCGCAAAAAATACTGCGTGTATCTTTGTCCTTTTTTGCGCTCTGGGGCAGTGGTTTATTTTATTATGTCTTATCAACTTTGACTATGGGGACCTGTATTGAGTCTTATTTCATTGGAAATAAATATTATAATTTAAATATATATAACTATATATATATTTTTTTTATTAGTTACAGATTTTTAATACTAAACTTAAAAACACCTTAAAAGAAAAACATAATGCATTAAACACTATTTTTTTAATATAAACTTAGAAATTCAAGATAAAGCCTGGACACAAATAACTTTACCAGTTAGGTTCGGTGGATGCGGAGTCCGTTTGGTCCAGGATGTCGCCTTGCCTGCCTTCCTCTCGTCGATCCACAGTGTATCAAACCTCATCGGTTCTGTATTAAGCCCGTCACTCGGTGACGTTGAGGTTGTACACTCGGTCGAGGCGAGGGAGGCGTGGCTGATGAAATGTCCCAATCAATCTCCACCAGTTTTCCCAAATTCGCAACGTGGCTGGGATGAACCTGTTATTAATTCAATTTGTAGAGTTCTCTCTCTGGACGGCAGCGATGCTGATAAGGCACGCATCCTGGCATCGTCGCAGACTGAATCCAGTGCGTGGCTTAATGCATTTCCGTCACCACATCTTGGCACTCTGCTTGACAGAGATACGCTACGCATCGCTTTCTGTCTGCGGTTTGGTGTCAGGATCTGCCAGCAGCATACATGTGTTTGCGGTGAATTGGTGAGGACGTTAGGGCATCATGGTCTTTCTTGCTCCAGGAGTGCTGGCAGGATATCTCGCCACGCTGACATCAACCGTATTCTAAAGCGCTCCCTTGCATCTGCGAATATGCCTAGTATGTTGGAACCTCTTGGCCTGTCTAGAGACGACGGAAAACGGCCAGACGGTCTCACACTCTTGCCGTGGAAGCAGGGGAGGGCTTTGGTTTGGGATGTCACGTGTGCCGATACCTTAGCTCCTAGTCATGTAGTGGGCTCTAGTCAGGTTGCTGGCTATGCCGCAGCAAAGGCAGAAAAAGCGAAACATCTGAAATACAATACTATTAAGCAGCACTACGAGTTCGTTGCCTTTGCTGTGGAGACTCTTGGGGTGTGGAGTCCGGACGCTAAAGACCTCGTGAAGCAGCTAGGTCAGCTGCTTATTGAAGCGTCCGGGGACCGTCGTGCCAAAGCGTTCCTCACACAAAACATCAGCCTCGCCATCCAGCGCGGGAACGCGGCGGCTGTCCTCGGGACAATGAATGATGTCCCGATGATGCAGGAATATTTTTATTTAATTTAAGTTGTTACATTTCTGTTTAATTTAATTTTTCTTTGTCTAATAAAGATTTACACCTTTAAAAAAAAATGCATTAAACATGAATCAATCCAAATTTATCAATGCTTGGCTGTTCAATTCCAGGATGCCCTTGAACGTCGGGTTCTCCCGGAATTCATGACCACTGGGAACCCAAAAATTACAGACCAATCACTTGCTTGCCTACCATCTACAAACTCGACTACAAGAAGGCTTTTGACTCCGTGCCCAATACGTGGTTGCTAAGGATACTTGAATTATATAAAACTGACACCAACATCTGTCAGTTCCTTGGCATATGTATGGGACAGTGGAGCACTATCCTTCGTGTTCCGGGTGGTGGGCGGATTCCGGTTGCAGACGACCGGATTCCCATACGGCGGGAGATCTTCCAGGGAGACAGTCTGAGTCCGCTTTGGAATTGACTGGTCCTGAACCCTCTTAGCACTCCGCTGGAGGACTCAGGGCTGGGCTACTGTCTTCGAAGAGGAGGTTCTCGAATATCGCAACTATTTTATATGGATGAACTGTTTCCCAGGTCGGACACCGAACTATTGTCGATGATGGAGATAGCCGAAATTTTCAGCAACAACATTGGAATGGACTTTGGCTTGGAGAAGTGTGGGACCATCCATGTGGAACGTGGTGTGATCGTGAACTCCAGCGGCATACAGTTGTCGGAGTCCATGACTGTTCGAGCTCTCTCCGAAGACGAAACTTATAAATATCTGGCAATATCGGAGGCTCTCAACATACGGGATACGGACATGAAACAATCGGTTAAGGAAAAGTTTTTTCACCGTCTTACAAAAGTGCTAAATAGCCGTTGGGTCATGCCTGCGCTCGTATATACATTGGTATTCTCAGATGGACTCAGACCGAATTGGACTCGCTGGACAGAAAGATCAGGACGCTGATGACGAAATCCCGTATGCATCATCCACGATCATCGGTCATGATGAGGTTGTATATATCGCGCGAAAGTGTGGGGGTCGAGGTATGTTAAATGCCAAGAACCTGCACAACCGCGAAGTATGCAATCTCCGTCAGTACTTTTTGAAAAATACGCAGACTGAATCCAGTGCGTGGCTTAATGCATTTCCGTCACCACATCTTGGCACTCTGCTTGACAGAGATACGCTACGCATCGCTTTCTGTCTGCGGTTTGGTGTCAGGATCTGCCAGCAGCATACATGTGTTTGCGGTGAATTGGTGAGGACGTTAGGGCATCATGGTCTTTCTTGCTCCAGGAGTGCTGGCAGGATATCTCGCCACGCTGACATCAACCGTATTCTAAAGCGCTCCCTTGCATCTGCGAATATGCCTAGTATGTTGGAACCTCTTGGCCTGTCTAGAGACGACGGAAAACGGCCAGACGGTCTCACACTCTTGCCGTGGAAGCAGGGGAGGGCTTTGGTTTGGGATGTCACGTGTGCCGATACCTTAGCTCCTAGTCATGTAGTGGGCTCTAGTCAGGTTGCTGGCTATGCCGCAGCAAAGGCAGAAAAAGCGAAACATCTGAAATACAATACTATTAAGCAGCACTACGAGTTCGTTGCCTTTGCTGTGGAGACTCTTGGGGTGTGGAGTCCGGACGCTAAAGACCTCGTGAAGCAGCTAGGTCAGCTGCTTATTGAAGCGTCCGGGGACCGTCGTGCCAAAGCGTTCCTCACACAAAACATCAGCCTCGCCATCCAGCGCGGGAACGCGGCGGCTGTCCTCGGGACAATGAATGATGTCCCGATGATGCAGGAATATTTTTATTTAATTTAAGTTGTTACATTTCTGTTTAATTTAATTTTTCTTTGTCTAATAAAGATTTACACCTTTAAAAAAAATGCATTAAACATGAATCAATCCAAATTTATCAATGCTTGGCTGTTCAATTCCAGGATGCCCTTGAACGTCGGGTTCTCCCGGAATTCATGACCACTGGGAACCCAAAAATTACAGACCAATCACTTGCTTGCCTACCATCTACAAACTCGACTACAAGAAGGCTTTTGACTCCGTGCCCAATACGTGGTTGCTAAGGATACTTGAATTATATAAAACTGACACCAACATCTGTCAGTTCCTTGGCATATGTATGGGACAGTGGAGCACTATCCTTCGTGTTCCGGGTGGTGGGCGGATTCCGGTTGCAGACGACCGGATTCCCATACGGCGGGAGATCTTCCAGGGATACAGTCTGAGTCCGCTTTGGAATTGACTGGTCCTGAACGCTTCTGGTCCTTCGTGTTCCGGGTGGTGGGCGGATTCCGGTTGCAGACGACCGGATTCCCATACGGCGGGAGATCTTCCAGGGAGACAGTCTGAGTCCGCTTTGGAATTGACTGGTCCTGAACCCTCTTAGCACTCCGCTGGAGGACTCAGGGCTGGGCTACTGTCTTCGAAGAGGAGGTTCTCGAATATCGCAACTATTTTATATGGATGAACTGTTTCCCAGGTCGGACACCGAACTATTGTCGATGATGGAGATAGCCGAAATTTTCAGCAACAACATTGGAATGGACTTTGGCTTGGAGAAGTGTGGGACCATCCATGTGGAACGTGGTGTGATCGTGAACTCCAGCGGCATACAGTTGTCGGAGTCCATGACTGTTCGAGCTCTCTCCGAAGACGAAACTTATAAATATCTGGCAATATCGGAGGCTCTCAACATACGGGATACGGACATGAAACAATCGGTTAAGGAAAAGTTTTTTCACCGTCTTACAAAAGTGCTAAATAGCCGTTGGGTCATGCCTGCGCTCGTATATACCTTGGTATTCTCAGATGGACTCAGACCGAATTGGACTCGCTGGACAGAAAGATCAGGACGCTGATGACGAAATCCCGTATGCATCATCCACGATCATCGGTCATGATGAGGTTGTATATATCGCGCGAAAGTGTGGGGGTCGAGGTATGTTAAATGCCAAGAACCTGCACAACCGCGAAGTATGCAATCTCCGTCAGTACTTTTTGAAAAATACTGATGTTAGTGAGATGCACCGCGATGTCGTCACCAGCGATAAAGGTCTTACCCCGCTGAGCATGGGAAAAGAGAACTGGTGGAAGCCGGTTGTACTGAGCACCGAGGACCGCATGGAAGTATGGAAAGGCAAGGAGCTGCACGGTAGGTACTTCCGGTCTCTCACGGGACAAGATGTAGACAAACTTGCTTCCGTGCTCTGGCTACGCTTCGGGGACCTCTTCGGGGAAACCAAGGGCTTTGTCTTTGCAATACCAGATGAGGTTGTCAAGACGAACAACTATAGGAAACACATAATGAAGGACAGGACCATTGACATCTGCCGCGCATGCCACCAACCTGGCGAGTCCCTCAGACATGTGATTTCCAGTTGTTCGCAGCTTGCCAACACTGAGTATTTGCATAGACACAACCTAGTACCCAGGATTGTCCACCAGCAATTTGCCACAAAGTTAAACCTTGTAGGTGCCGAAGTGTCTTACTATAAGTACAATCCGCGCCAGTTCTCGAGAACGGTCATGTCACACATGTGGTCCGTCGACTCGACGATCGTTGTGCCCATAGTCGTATCAGCGCATGGGCTGATAGCGAAGAGCCTCGACGACCACCTTAAGAGGCTCTCGCTGAGTGGTTGGGTCAAGGGCCAGATTCAGAAGGCAGCCCTGCTCGAAACTGCACGCATCGCGCGGAGATTTCTCTCCCTAGGGCCCGACCATCGGTAGCTTGGGTTCGCCCCGCCGCTGGTGGTGGAAACTCCATTTGTTTTTGAATTAATTTAAGTTTGTAAATATAAAAAATAAAATGTGTAAATAAAAGGGTAAACGTCTCAATTAACTGTAATTAAGAATTAATCTAATCAATATTCAATTGTTTTTGTTTCTGTAAATTTCCATGTGTACAATTTCCTTGAGTGCAGTCTCTCCTGTGTGGGCCCTCATATGTCTTGTTAAGTGACTCCTATGAGTAAATGCCTTATTACATACTGCACACCAGTATGGCTTCTCTCCTGTGTGTGTCCTCGTATGTGATGCTAAGTTACCGCTCTTACTAAATGCCTTATTACATACTGCACACCAGTATGGCTTCTCTCCTGTGTGTGTCCTCGTATGTGATGCTAAGTTACCGCTCTTACTAAATGCCTTATTACATACTGCACACTGGAATGGTTTCTCTCCTGTGTGGGTCCTCGTATGTGATGCTAAGTGAACGCTACGCTTAAATGTCTTATCACATACTGCACACTGGTATGCCTTCTCTTTCGTGTGGGTCCTCGTATGTCTTGTTAAGTTACGGCTTTGATTAAATGTCTTATTACATACTGCACACTGGAATGGCTTCTCTCCTGTGTGGGTCCTCTTATGTGATGCTAAGTGATCGCTACGCTTAAATGTCCTGTCACATACTGCACACTGGTATGCCTTCTCTTTCGTGTGGGTCCTCGTATGGGAGGCTAAGTGACCGCTATGCTTAAATGTCCTATCACATACTGCACTCTGGTATGCCTTCTCTCCAGTGTGGGTCCTTGTATGTGATGCTAAGTTACTGCTACAACGAAATGTCTTATTACATACTGCACACTGAAATGGCTTCTCTCCAGTGTGGGTCCTTGTATGTGATGCTAAGTTCCTGCAATTACTAAATGTCTTATTACATACTGCACACAGGAATGGCTTTTCTCCTGTGTGGGTCCTCGTATGTTCTGTTAATCGACAGCTATACATGAATGTCTCATTACATACTGCACACTGATGTGGCTTCTTTCCCGTGTGGGCCCCACTAAATTTCAAGATACTCTTCCATGAAAACACTTTAACTGCATGTCGCTTCTCTGCTTTCTCAATGGATACTTTAGTTTCTTCAAGGACTTTAGTGCATTTGTTAATAGGAGCTGTAGTTTGGCAGGTGTTTGAAGTCTGAGCTGAGAGTTTATCTTGAGAAGTTTTCTCTATGTGTAACTGAAACAGAAATACATAAATAAGGAAAATAAAAATTATATTTGGTGTTTAGACATTAGTTTGTTGTTTGTGCATAGTATTTGAAAGAATACAGCATTTCTTAAATTAATGTGAAAAAATACTAACTTCAGACGTCTCTATCAAAACAGGACTGTTTTGTTTGGTAGTAACATTGCTGAGTCGATGTGATTTCATTCTGAAAAGGCAGCAAACGAATTAATAAGAACAGTGCTAGCGTAGGTTCATAAATATTGAGTTTGCAATTAAATTAAAAAGAGGGTGTTTGGGGGTTTATATGTTGTTGTTGGCAGTGTCGTGCACAGAAATTCCAGACCGTGTAGGCAGGCTGCAATGAAGATTCAAAGTTATAAGTACTTTTTTATTTACAGATGTCATAAATGGGTGATTTTATGTTAATACTTGCTTGGTTTTATGGGATGGCGGCACGACAATTTTTTTTTAATTCTAAGTTATAATAGTATATTTTTATTTAAACAGCTACTTTGTGCATTTATGTAAGATGGCCAGTCATTTTTAAATTTTTTACACGTTTTAGAAGAGACCAGGGGAGATATTTTATACAGGGGAGGGACATGGTGACAGGGTAGGGTACAATATGAACAGGGGAGGGACTTCATGTGTAGATTTGTAAATGAAGCACTGATAAATTTTATAGGAATCAACTTTAAATTAAAGTTGTTTGTATTAATCATTAATCAGACTTACTTTCCAAACAGTTTTTCCATATTAATAAAATAAGTAGCGCCTTAAACATAAATTCTTTCTTGCCACAAAAACAAAATTTTAAACAAAACATTTTCATAACTTATTGGCTTTTAAAAACAATTGGCAGAATATTGCCTTAGACCAGTGGCGGCTTTGACCAATAAATTTTAGTGAGGCGACTAAAAACCTAAGTACATAATAGCTATTATTTTATTAATTTTGTATTGCAGTTTTAATTTCGAGGACAGTAGGTACATACATGCCCAAAATCTAGCAATAAATAAACATACATGTTGATTGCATTAATTAATGTGTATAAGACAGATAAATACGAGTATTACATAGAAATGACTAATAAAACTTCATTCAAACTTAGAACTGGTAAACTCTGGAACGATCTCCCTGCCCACATATTTCCCCCAAGTATAGTCTCGGATCCTTCAAGAGAGGCGTGAATAGGCACCTGTCAGGCCGGCATGGCATTCGCAGCCCCCGCGTACGGCCGAATGTCGTAGACACCGGGTGGCTCGGCGCCACAGGTCGCGCTTACTATAAAAAAACATGACATTATTGATATATATATTTTTTTATGGAAAGTGACACTGTTGGCTACCTCAGCTACAACATCCGTGATGTCAGCCCATAACACCGGGTGAATTATGTGTCATGTCAGTGCATCCCTTCATTTCGTGTTGGCTACATTGAACTGGACAGAAAACACGAACTATTTGCATAGCCTTTTCGACCGATATTTCGTTCATTGCAGTGGTATCAACCCGGCCGGGACAAACCCTACCACCTAGTATGGTAAGAAGGGAAGGAACCTACAGTTTTACGTGGAATCCGAATCACGGTCAGCCTCCAACGGTCGAGCGGTCACCCATCCAAGAACTGACCACGCTCAGCGTTACTTAATAACAGATGGTGTTAGTTAAACTGGTGTTAATGATCGGGCATGTGCTCAAAAAGGGTCAAGTGCGTAGTACCCGTAACCGACGAGGTATGAAGAACATTATGAGTGTGGAAGAGGCGGCAGAGGTGCGTCAGGAACGTGGCACGTCGAGATCCGTTGTCTCTGCCTACCCAACCGGGATACAGGCGTGACGCTATGTATGTATGTATGGTATTAAACAGAAAATATTTATGTTGTTGTTTGAAAACGGATTTTTTCAGGAATAACACTTATCTAGATAAACTTGGAAAAAAAAATCCTAAACACAAAATTCCATAGTGCCATCTGTTGAGTAACCATATATTTACATGTATTAGTTGCTCAACAAAAAATTATACATGACATTATTTATATTTTAGCTTCTCAACAACAGATGGCACTACATGAAATTTTACATCTCCTTATTCCATGAGCTAGCGTTATAAACGAAAATAATTTTTTTTTGTTTGAAAACGGACTTTCTCACGAATAAAACCTATCTAGATAAACTTGAAAAAAATCACATTAGCTAAATGCAAAATTTCATCCAAATCGTTGGAGCCGTTTTCGAGAAACCAATTATATATATAGGTATATATATATATATAGGCACAAGTTTAGCTCACTTAAAGTAATAGGATTACAAACGAAAATTTGTTGCTTACTGCGAAAGATTATTCTCCGGATTAGGTTTGCAAGACACCATCATATACTTGATATCTTGCGACTGCAGCATTGTGGGTCCAATGTCCATCTCCTGCTTGACCATAGCATCCGTGCCCAGCGAACAGACTCCATGCCGAACATCAGAACCCTCCATCTTCACGTTACCAACTGCGTCTCGTGAGAAAACAGTACCAACTCTGTCCCGTGAGCAATCATCATTGTTGATGTCAAATGACTCGTTTTTAACAGTAGTAGCCATTTCCAGGAAGCAAACCTCATCCGAAATGTTAGAAGCCTCGTCCTTTACATTGACAATATCATCCGTCGTGCAGACATCATCGTTAATATCAGGTGGCTCATGTTTAACAGCAGTAGCCGTCTCAAGCGGACAAACATTATCGGCGACAGCATTATGCAGAGTAGAGACCGCAGCCGGACGTGAAGTCCTGCCGTCATCTTGAACATTGTCACCTTTGCTAATATCCATTTTACATCTACCATCCATTAGTCGCGAATATCTGAAACAATTAATAGCCTTTTATTGTGTCTCGTAGCTAAAGAGGAAATGAAATGGAACCCAGAAATAAACTGTCAGTCTCGGTAGTTCCGTGGTGCGATTCATCAGCAAACTTAAGCACACCCACGCGTTAATCACAGCTTGGATGGATGACTGCTCGACTGTTGAGGCTGGCCGTGGTTAGGGTAGTATTAAGTTAGAACTGCGATCACAATGCTAAAACCGACTTTCTTTTTTTTTATCCTAATTTTAGCCGAAAACAAACTGTTTAGTGGCAGACTTAAACTCAAATTTCAAACATGGATAACTCAGAAACCACACATAGTGGGGCTGAATTAGGTGAAGGGTGGGGGTTGGGAGGAGACAACTACCCCTTATATATTACTATATATTTCCCCACTTTTCTTTCAGTTTTGTCTAATAAATGACATCACACACGTTAACCAAACACCTGGGTGAAATGATGTAAAATTAATCATTAATCACGGAAATATGGGAAAACAATCTTGTTTTTTTATAATTTTTAGAAAATACACGTTTCCGGCTATAAATTCTTTCACTAGAATTTATTTTTCACCTCGGCCTACACAATAAGCTTACTAGCAATTTGCTAGCTCGGCTCCCCTCAGGCACACCCCAAAGGTTGCTCGCACTAATGAGTAGTACAAGTTTAAGACAACCTATCTATCTCAACTTTATAAGAGATCCAAGACACACCTTCTGGACACTTACACTGTACACTTAACAGACACCTCTATGTAATTGGAGTAATGGACAGTCCACTGTGCAGAGCATGCCTGTAGGCGGACGAGACACCCACCCACGTGCTGCTGGAGTGCGAGGAGGTGGAAAACCTAAGGGCGAAGGAGCTGGGAGGCCCTACTACAATTCGAGAGGCGTGACAAGATCCAAAGAGAGTGTGCCGCCTCCTGCAAGAACTCGGCTGGTTGGAGTAAGGCCTTAGGACGCGCAAAAGGCCTGCAATGGAGCGGGCTTAAGCGCGGAGAACGAGTCCGAACAACAACAACAACAACAACAACAACAACACCTTCCGGGTTGGAGTTATACAAAATAAAAACATAAAATGTTGTTTTTTTTTAAAGGAAGCGCGACATGTGGCTTCGAGCTAACCATAAGCTGTCTGACATCCATGGACATTTGTTTATATTATGCGCGGTTGCGAATGCCATGCCAGTATGACAGGTGCCTATTCACCATAGCTGGGCGCGTTATCGTTAATCCGTTATTTTAACGAAGTTAACAATGTGCCTAACTTTTTAATGATAGCGTTAATGTACAAAACTATTAACGGACTTAAGTTCCGTTAATAGTTTTTATTTCGTTAACTTTAAGTCCGTTATCCGTAATTCTATCTTGTCTCTATCTCTACGTACGATAATTATCCTACGAAATTCCAATACCCCAATTCCCAACCCAACAGAACAGAAGCTTAACGGAAGTTGATCTAGTTATACTCGAGTTAGATAGAGTTACTTCTTACTTACTACTTACTACATATAACTTCAGTGGAGAAAATTTTCAAATGTTAAACTCGAATCATCAAATTATTCCACTTGTTTGTACGTAACATCACATCACTAACACAACATAACCTATTCTATTATATTATAAACATAAATAAAGCTAACCTAGCCAATGTAACCATCTTTGTTGTGTTGCGTGTTTAAATGATTAACTAAGTAAATGGCAATACAGCAGTGGCGGTTATCCAGGTGAAGCAAGTGAAGCACCGCCTCACTTAATTATCTTGAAGGTAAAGAAAAAAAAATTTCAAAATACCATGAAAGAAAATTTAAAAAAAAGTCCATCCAAACTGATCAGAGAACATTATAGACCAAAAAAAAGCGAACGGCGCACGGCGGCGCGGAGGCGAGCCGGCGGTGCGGCGCGGGGAGGTGGTGCGAGAGGGGTCCTTAGAGGCGACGAACGAAATACTTCAGCTCTGCGCCAAAGATGTGTTAGTGCATACAATACACATGTACTTGTCCACGCGCGTGTGTTGGCGCAAATGCCGACAGCACCATACAGCACAGCGCATAATTTGAAAAAGTACCAGGGACACAGCCATGACAAGGAGCCGCACGCGCAGGAAAAAACATTGCATGACATTGTGCACAGTTGGTGAGACGCCGGACACATCCGGCTCATATCGCTTCACCTCGTAGAGACAAAAGTTTGACCTTGAATTCGTTGCATTTACCTAGCAATTGAGGCGCTGATAAATCCTGCTGCATGAACGATTACGTCGTCGCTGCGCTCGCCTAGACGGGCGGCGAGCGCTCTGTGTTCCCTTGAAGTACCAGGGTACAATCGGTAGATAAGTCTCAGTAAATAACATAACATGTCATACAGAACAGCGCATAATTTAAAAAAGTACCAGGGACACAGCTATGACAAGGAGCCGCACGCGCGGGAAAAAACATTGCATGAAATTGTGCACAGTTGGTGAGACGCCGGACACATCCGGCTCATATCGCTTTGAATTCGTGGCATGTACCTAGCAATTGAGGCGCTAATAAATCCTGCTGCATAAGAACAATTACGTCGTCGCTGCGCTCGCCTAGACGAGCGGCGAGCGCTCATGAAGCTCATGAAGTACCAGGGTGCAATCGGTAGATAAGAGTCTCAGTAAATAACATAACATGTCATACAATATTTTTCCCGCGCATAGCTCCCCACCACGGCCAACCCTACCAAAAAGGTAAAGATTTTGTGGTCCGATTGATGTTGAAGTACCAGGGTATAATCGGTAGATACGTAAGAGTCTCTGTAAATAACATAACATGTCACTTAATATTTCTTCCCGCGCACACAGCTCCCACGGCCTCTCTCGCCTGCTCTCCTGGCACCTTTTCAAATTATTTGCAAAATTCTATCATAGGAATATCAAAGAGTTTGTATTACGTCGCTGCGCTACTTTATTATTTATAATTATAACCCTATGGGCACACGAGTACGAACGAGAACGAATGAAGTCCGCTGCGGGGTGTAGTGCGGGCAGGGGAGCGCGCGCTCGGCGAAGTTCGGCTGCAACTGGGCGCGCGCGAACTGCGAACGTGTTGGTACTCAAACTTCAGGTCTCGGTGAGATCTATCCATCTGTCACGTGAACTTTTGTTTTGGTCATAACTCGAGAACCACTGGGGCTAGACCCATCGTGTCGGTACTCAAACTTCAGGTCTCGGTGAGATCTATCTATCTGTCACATGAACTTTTGTTTTGGTCATAACTCGAGAACCACTGGTGTTAGACCCATCGTGTTGGTACTCAAACTTCAGGTCTAAGCTATGTAGGTGGATTTTTAGTCGCCTCACTAAAATTTATTGGTCAAAGCCGCCACTGCAATACAGTGCCTGATTAATAGAATTACTCTTAAAATAAAATAAAAACTAATGAATTATGAAAGTTTAATAATCAATTCGATATATACGAATTAACGAACTTTCATTAACTTCCGTTACATTAGCGTTGAACTAACGCTCTGGTGATTAACGAAGTTAAGCTTTTGAGTAACGGAAGTAGGATTAACGAAGTTAAATTTCTAATTAACGGTGCCCACCTTTGCTATTCACACACCTCTTGATGGATCCGAGACTGTACTTGGGTGAAAATATAAGGTCAGAGAGAGCGTTCCCGAGTTTACCGGTTCTGTAGTGGAAAGATCAGCAGAACAAGTTGGTACTCCAGATTTTTGTATGCACAGTCAGGGTTTTACCGGTTTTTTTATTATAGAGATGGCAGCCCTAGGTTAGATAGAGTCGCCAGCTATTGCTAAAGCTGTTCATATGCTTTCATACATTTTGTCTCCACTGCTGCGGTGCAATGGTTGTGACGTTGTCGTGACCGTGCCGCTATAGTCTAGTTATAAATAAGTAAGCAGCATTGTCATAAATATGTACCTGGAAGTTAACAGGCTATGCAACATGTTGGTCTATTCGGGACTCGGGTCGGGACGGGAGTATGTTCGTAAGCGACAGCAAAGTGCTACTCGATAAAGCATGCGGAGAGGCTTCCTTCACCCTCGCTGTGGCGGAGTCGGGCCGAGCCGCGCCACACGCGCCCACCCACCGCCTGTACACAGCTGGTTGAGGGACTGCGTCTATTTTCCAACTTCTTGGAGCAACGAAAGAATATAATACGCTGGCCGTACCTACCGTTTTCAAGGCTCCGTCAACCAGGTTTTTTGACGAGCGTCTCGACTCTCGGGGCAATATATCATTGGCGTTCACTGACTTGACGTTGAATTACGCGCTGCGCACGCACATCTGTGAGTGATGTATAGGTATTTAGGTTGCGCCCTTGCGGCGCCAACCGGCACATGAAAGAACTAAGGAATCGGATTTTGGCCTGCGCGCGATCAGCTGATTGTTTTGGTGGTTTAAAAAAAACGACATGCACTGCCTCAACCTGTCAACCTAGTTAGGTAGGGTTAATATAGAGAAGATGCGTCGCGTAGCGATAACCCTAACCTAATGTTGAGGCGGTGCATGTCGTTTTTGTTACGTTTCACAGATAATTAAACATACATACATACATAACTCACGCTTTTGTATCCCGACAATCAGGGTAAGCAGAGTAATCGGTGTTGTGCTATAAGTTCATGCATACATACACATACATAACGTCACGCCTGCCTGCCTCCCAGTGGGGCAGGCAAAGACAACAGACCCAGCCCAAACAGAAACAACCCAACCTCCAAGAGCCACGATCCTGACACACTTGCCGCCTCTTCCACTCTCATAATGTTCTTCATACATGCTCGTCGGTTACGGGTCCTACGCACCTGACCCTTTTCGAGCACATGCCCGATCTGGTCCCAGGTACGTGCGTCTAGGGCGACCCTTCCCGACTCTTCCACTAACATTCGCTCCATAGATTTCTTTCATTAGTTTCCTATCATCCATTCTACAGACACACATACTCCTCCTATTCCACACATACTCCTCTCAACGCGCACATTTCAACATCATTTATCCTGCTCTCATGCTTCGCCTGCCATACCCAACTTTCACTCCCATAAGTACTCTGGTAAATTAAAGCACAACACCAACCACCACGTTTAGCACAGTATACGGGCAAGATAACTATCAAGCAGCAAGTGAGGCACGAAGACCCACCTGCTGCATGACAAGGTGGAAGGACCGCGCCAAGGTTTTCAGATTAGATTTCAGATTATTTATTTCATCATTGGACACATATTGGCCGCTCAGACATGTCAATACCTACATTTCAAAACAACATATTATGTACAAATATCATAAATCATAAAAATTAAAAACAGAATTAAAAACAAAATTAAAAACAACCAGCACAAGAAATAAAACCAAAATGTAATTATTAAAACAGGCTAATTCATTAATCACATTGTTGTCTCAATCAACTGCTTGTTGGAGATACTCTTCTATTGAATAGTGAGGCTTCTTTACTAACATGCTCTTAAGTTTATTCTTAAAATATTTATCCTCGCATATTTTCAGTTCGGGCGGTAGTTTATTGTAAAACTTCACACTTTGACACATAAAACTCTTGTACACTCTGGCTAGTCGCGCCGTCACCGGCCTGAGCTGCTTCCTGTTTCTCGTGTCGTAACTATGAAAGTCACCATTTTCAGGAGTATTATGAATGTTCCGTCGAGCGTACAAAATATTTTGACGTATGTATTCATTCGGTAGAGTCAAAATACGAAGCTTTTTGAACACAGGTCTGCAGGATTCCCTGGGTCTCATGCCCATGATAGCCCGAATGGCCCGTTTCTGCAGCCTGAATATTCTATCTCTACCAGCACTGCCCCCCCAGAACAGCAACCCGTAGGACATAATACTGTGGAAATAAGCAAAATAAACAGTTTTGGCTGTCGTGGTACCACAGAGTTGACGAATTTTACGAATGGCATAAATTGAAGAATTTAATTTCTTTGCAATGTTATCAGTATGCCTATTCCATTTAAGTTTTTCGTCTAGTGTTAGCCCAACAAATTTGACATTTGACACTCTATTCAGCACAATTTTATTCCCAACCTCCATGTCACACGGGTTGGTGTTAGATTTTTGTGAAAACCTCATGTAATGTGTCTTGCCTATGTTAAGTACTAACTGATTACTTTGGAACCAGCTGTGAGCCTTGGACAGAGTTTCATTAATGCAATGTTTACTATACTCATCGTGATCTTTTATTTTAAAGAGGATTGAGGTATCATCTGCAAACAGAACTACTTCTGCCACGTGCGATATATGTGCTGGTAAGTCATTAACATACAGGAGGAATAGCAGTGGTCCAAGGATGGACCCCTGAGGAACACCACATGTGACTTTTATGGGCTCTGACATTGTCTCATTGATCTGTGTATACTGTATTCTATCGCGCAAATATGATTCCAGTAGTTTTAACTCTATTCCCCTAATACCATAATGTTCCATTTTCGATACCAAGACATCATGGCTAACGCAGTCGAAAGCCTTAGATAGGTCACAGAATACTCCTGCGCTGTCTACGCCGTCATCCATGTGTCGTAGTATTCCCTGGAGCATGCAAGAAATGGCATCAGTAGTGGACTTATTCTTCTGGAATCCAAATTGGCGGGAATGAATAATCGAATGGGCTAACAAGAACTCAGCCAGCCTCGAGTAGATAATTTTTTCAAATATTTTACTTATGCAAGGCAGAATGGAGATAGGTCTGTAATTGTTAACGTCAAGCTTAGAACCCTTTTTAAAAATGGGGCAGACCTTCGCCACCTTCATCATATCTGGGAAAACACCTTCTTTCATACAATCGTTGAGGATTAAGCAAAGATGATCAGGAAATTTGGTGATTAGTTTCTTTATCATTTCGGTAGATACTCCCCATAGGTCAACTGATGTTTTTGACTTCAGTTCCCTTGCTATTTTAAGTAATTCAAAACTCGTCACTTCGTCAAATTGGATAGTGTGATGATTTCGAGGTATGGAAGACTGTAGAATATGACTAGCTGTAGTTGAGAGAGGAATCATATTTGACGTAAGCTTTTGTGCAACAGTGCCGAAGAAGTTGTTAAATTCGTTAGCTACTAACAGTGGGTCTGAGATAGTTTTACCGTTAACATTAAGTTCAATTTTTTGCATTTTAGGGGTGTTTCTTCCTACAGTTTCTTCTTTAATGACGTTCCATGTAGTTTTAACAATATTTTTAGAGTTGTAAATTTTATCTCTTAAACTTATCTGTTTGGCCTGTAATGAAACGTTCTTGAATATTTTACTGTACTTTTTTATGAATGGGCGAAAGCAATCCCCATTTGATTCTTTAAGTTCTTTATAAAGACTAATAAGAGTGTCACGAGACTTACGTATTCCAGGGGTGATCCATCCGTCAGTATTGCCATTTAATGAAATTGTTTTCCTCCTAATCGGCATGCAGCTATCTAGAATTTCAATTAAGTTTTTAAAGAAAAAGTTGTACTTTTCATTTGGTCTGAGTTTGGGATAAATTTCATAGCAAATATTATCGTTTATAGCAAATTGAGATATCTTATTCAGTTGTAACTTCCGTCTCAATATTGTTACCCTGCATTCATTATTCGTGGTAAGGTGAGAGGTGGCTAGCCTTTCGCCCTTTAGCGCGACATCTTGTCCTTATCTATATATCCAGAATGGAATGTAATAACTACAGACCTATATCTATGCAACCAGTGCTTAGTAAAATTTTAGAAAAAATTATACTTGATCAACTATCCTCATATTTCAGTCATAATAAATTACTTACGCAATGTCAGTATGGTTTTCAACAACAAAAATCAACTGATGATGCGATTGCGTCATTAATTCATAGTGTACTGGATTCGCTTGACGGGTCGCAAAAGACTATAGGTGTATTTTGCGATCTGTCAAAGGCCTTTGATTGTGTGCACCATGAAATATTACTGGCTAAATTAAACCATTACGGAATAAATGGAAAGGAATTAGATCTTATGAAGTCCTATCTAGCAGACAGAAAACACTTAACTGAAGTAAATGGTAATGTCTTAAGTCAATGTTCATGTGATATTGGTGTTCCTCAGGGATCCATTCTGGGTCCTTTCTTATTTCTAGTCTATATTAATGACCTACCGGAATGTATTGAGAATGAGTCTAGTCATGTTCGCTGACGATGCATCATTTGCATTTAAACATGATAATGCTAATATGCTTCTAGAGGCAGTAACGACCACTATTTCTAGCATACACAACTGGTTTAAGTTTAACAATTTATTATTCAATGTTGGTAAAACGAAAGCAGTACTATTCGCTCTGAGGCCCTCCCCACTAAGTGTAATATTAAGATGGGAAGCGATGAAATTGAATTTATAAACTGTGTTAAATTCTTGGGATTAAAACTCGATGCAAAATTACAGTGGGACAATCATATTGATTATATTGCTCCGAAACTACGCTCCTCTGTTTATGCTATTCGTACAATAAGAAATGTATGTGGCCTTAAGGCAGCCAAAACAGTTTACTTTGCTTATTTCCAAAGCATAATGAGCTACGGCCTGAAATTCTGGGGTAATGCAGCCAATAATAAAAGAATTTTTATATTGCAAAAGAGAGCTCTTCGCACGATGCTAAAATTGAAATCGCCCACCTCTTGTCGCAACAAATTTAAAGAAAATAAAATTCTAACTATGCCTAGTCTTTATATCTTCAAAAATCTGTTATATGCCCGTAAGAACATGGCTGAGACACCTCTCAACTCTAATAATCATAGCTACAATACTAGAAGTAAGGACAAAATTGCAAGCGTGCCGTGTAGATTGGCTAAAAAAGCCAAAAGTTTTATATGCAATAGTGTCAAATTGTATAATGCTCTTCCGAATAACATAAAGGTTCTCCCAGATAAAGCCTTCAAAGCAAAACTAAAGGAGTACTTAATAGAAAAAGAGTGCTACTCAATTGACGAGTTTTATATTGACGATGACGTTAAGTAAGTAGTTACTCGTACTATCTGTGATATAATTATTTTAGTGTATACAATTTAAATGTTATATTTTTTATTTTTTTTTAGGTTTTATTTGTTTGACTAATTTGACAATTCTTTTGATGCTAGATGTTTGATTTAATTTTGTGTGTTTTTTATTTTTACTTATTTTAACAATTTAAATGTACCTAATTCTTATTTTAATCGATTGACTAAGTAATTTGACAATTCTATTGATGCTACCTATTTTAATTTTGAATTTAAATTTATTTTAATTTTATTTTAATTGATTTTAATTTTTTTATATTGACATAATTGAATTTTTAACCTTTGACAATTCTATTGATGCGAAGTATTTTTTCATGCACAAAACTGTTTTTTTCTTTCTGTATTCTTATAATTTTTAGTTATGTACCTATGTTATTGCTTAGGTTAAAATTATTAGTCCCTTGCCATGACTAGACCCAGACAGTTTCAATTGTAAATTTGGTAAACTAAAATGTGACGAACTCAAGTGTACCGATGGTACCTAAGATGGAAATGAATAAATGAAATGAAATATCCCTTAGTCGCCTTTTACAACATGCACGGGGAGATATGCAGTGGGCTATTCTTTTTAATAAAAAGCGCTACATGCGACGCCGATCCACCAATAATGACGACCATGGACATTCGGTCGTACGCTGGGCTTTCGAATGCCATGCCGGCCTGACAGGTGCTATTCACGCACGCCTCTCTTGAAGGACTCGAGACTATACTTGGGGGGAAATACGTGTACGTGGGGAGGGATAGCGTTCCAGAGTTTACCAGTTCTGTGGAGGAAAGATCTGCAGAACCGATTGGTACGCACCCGTATCGTATAAGATCTGCGTATAGGGATGCAATCCCTGTCCAGTGCGCGTTGTGCGGAGGTGGAAAGGGGACGGAAGGATCGCGTTAAACACCTACTCCGAGCATTCACGCTTATTATGCCACCATGCATAATAAAATAAGCGATAGAATACACTTAGGGCGCCGACATCCCTACGGAGTTACAGTGGTTCTAGATCGCGGGACATGTCGGGGTCATCCACTAGTCGCAGGGCTTGACGCTGGATCGAATCCAAAGGCGCAAGCTGGTATTTAGCTGAGCCACCCTAAAAGTGCGAGCAGTACCCCAAGCAGGACAGGAACTAATCTGTGCTTTATACAAAATCAGCCTTTGGCCCGGCCGGCGGCGTGAAGTACCTTCGCACCTTATTGAGTACGCCCAACATTTTAGAAGCTAGCTTGGACTTGCCCTAGATTATGGCGCCGAAAGTTTAGGTCGTGAGACAGTTCGATTCCGAGGATCCCGAGGTAATCGCTTAATTTTAGCGACGGGACCTGGAAGGAAGGATCTGTTGTGAACGCCGTTCTTTTCGCACTGAACGCGCAGACTTGTGTCTTGGAAGTGTTAAACTCGACCAAATTAGTACGGCCCCATTCGGAAATAGACCGAAGCGTTTTTTCGAGTTAAGACAGTCTTCGCCTCTTCTCGTCCACAACATCCCGTCTGGCTGAATGGTGGCTGGTGTAAGATCCGTGTTACTACTTTTGTCCGCATAACAATGTATGTTGCCGAGTAGCAGAATATCATTGGATGGGGCGGGTATTTTCATGAAGCCTCAAAATCACCGCCGTTTGCCGACCTCGACGTATCGGTGGTCGATTTATTATTATAGTATTACGTGTGATTATCCTTTTCAGCTTTACCGTGATGGCGGAATCAAAAGCTACGGACGCTCAGCTAAAAAAGAGTGCCTGAAAGATTTAGAAAAGCTAGAATTAAAAGCGACCCCATACTTTATGCACTTAACAAGGAAAGAGACCGGCAAAATCACAAAAAAAACTTTTACAATATATGTAAATCTACTCAATACCTACTCATATCGAAATTGCACACAATTGTAGTCGGTATTGTTTGTTCTTTTGCACAGTTGCATAGTGTTTAAAGTGTTAAGTTATAAAGTAATTACACGATTTGATTTCGGTGACTAAACTATTGATTTCGGTGGACATCATATTTTAAATTTCAATAACTTCGTAACCGTTCAATCAATTTCGTTCCCTCCACTACTATTTAATTCTAAATTAATTCTAAATTATATTTTGCCTGTGAGAATGTCTAAATTCAAAGAAAAAAAAAGTACCACCGAAGTCAACGAAATATTGCGACGGCGGAGAAAGACCCTTATACAGAAAGAATAGGAAATTTTGTACGTAATGTACGCCGTAAGTGTAATTTATCAGTGAAAACTCATTTCATGCGAGGATGTCAAAATATTCTCATTCCTTCTTCGCATTTAGCTTGTTTAGGTGATCAAACAAATCAGTCATAAAATGTCATTGTGGATAATTTATCTACATATATGAATAGATAAGACAAAAAATTATGTAATTTTAATTAGAAAAATGCAAATCAAAAATCTTTGGAAAAAATACATCCCGACCAGGATTCGAACCTGGGTCTCTTGCTTGCTCTTTTCTTCCGCTGTTCTCACGCAAATTTTGAATGATGTACTTAGAATTCGTGGCGCATCTGGATTTCACTCGCGGCACACCGGTTGAATACCCCTGACTCCACACGGTTTCATTAATAATATTAAACTTAAATAAAGAAAGCATAAACACAGACCCTGCACACTTTAACACGGCAAATAATTAACTATGTTAATGAAATACAAGTAAGTAACTACCTATACACACGTTTTTTAATAAAAAAATTCATACAGTACAAAATACAGAAAATTTAACTATGCCACGGTACCTATGCCAAAAGAAAAAAACAAATTTATTATAATTTTTTTTTATTCACAACATCTACAGCTTTACAATAGTATTACAATATTACAATAGGTGATAAATGATGTGATGACTTGATGAGTGTACAGCAATTATTTTAGCCAATTACAGATTTTCCTTAAAAGCTAATCTATAGTAGTTAAGTACCTATAATAGTTATATGATTTTTTTTTATTGAACCCGAATCCTTATATTATATATGCCTCAGCCTCGATAGCTCAGTGGTGCAGACAGTCAACTGTCGCTATTGAATGTTAAGCAACGCTAGGTGCGGTCAGTACTTGGATGGGTGACCGCTGACCGTTGGAGGCTGACTGAGGTTCGGATTCCTCGTAAAACTGTAGGTCCCTTCCCTCCTAATGTTACTTGGTGGTAGGGTTTAACCCGCCCGGGTTGGTACAACTGCACTGAATTAAACGTCGGTCGAAACGGCTATGTAAATAGTTTGTGTTTTCCGACCAGTTCAGTGTAGCCGGCACGATCAAAGGGGGAAGCACTGACATGGCACCTACTTCACCCGGTGTTATGGGCTGACATCACGGACGTTGTAGGTGATGTAGCCAACCGTGTCAGTTTCCATAAAAAAGCCTCAGGTGCACTCCGGGAGTGCCGGCAGAAGTGAAAACACCGTAACATTGCTTAAAAAAAAAAAAAGTTTAAGTTTTAAGTTTATTTCTAAAGGTTTAAAAGAAATAAAAAATAAAAAATTTATGAAAAAAAAAATATATAAAAAATAATTAATGAAAAAAAATAATAAAAAAAAAATATAAAAAAAAAATTAATGTTAAATTTAGTAGAACGGACAGACATGCATTTGTTACGGAACCCTACATTCATTTTGCAGAACTTAGTAGAATGGACAGACATAAACGTGTTACGGAACCCTACTTTTATTATAAAATAACCGTCGGAGGACCTTGGTTGAAAATTGTAAAATTTAGTAGAACGGACAGACATGCATTTGTCACGGAACCCTTCATTCATTTTGCAGAACTTAGTAGAATGGACAGACATAAACGTGTTACCGAACCCTACTTAACAGTTGCACTCCGGGAGTGCCGGCAGATCCCGTGTCACTCTAACTTAACCCTTAATGCAATGACTTAAGGTTTCATTTAAAAAAAAATTACGCTGACGCGACACCGCGACGGTGTCGCGAGTTATACATTTTTCCCCCATACAAAAAGTGCCCAGCGCCGCTAAAGAAGTTTTCACTTAAAAAAACAAAAAAAATACAATTTAAGTTAGAATTAGGTATCCATATCTACATATGTATGTGAAAATGTGGATGTGAGTGAAGTGCAGGGTGTGTAAGGGCGTACCTATGTGTGTGAGTGAGTGGGTCGTTGCGTAAAAAATAAAAAGAGATACAAGAAATAAAAATAAAAGAATATTAATTCACTCCTAAGAATGTTTTTTTTTTTTATGGAAACTGACACGGTTGCCTAAATCACCTATGTACAACATCCGTGATGTCAGCCCATAACACCGGGTGAACTTGGTGCCACGTCAGTGCTTACAATTTTAATTTGGGTAGTTTTCTTTTTAAATGCAGACCTTGAGAGGTGGAATATATCAACGTCCGGTCCGCGAATAAGCTGATTATGTGTGTGCTACTCTGGTGAGAATATTGTTCTGAGCGTAGTTGGTGTGGTAAGAACTTCCGGTCTCTCACGGAACAGGATGTAGACCAACTTGCTTCCGTGCACTGGCTACGCTTCGGAGACCTCTTCGGGGAAACCAAGGGTTTTGACTTTCCAATACCAGATGAGGTTGTCAAGACGAACAAGTATAGGAAACACATAATGAAGGAAGGGACCATTGACATCTGCCGCGCATGCCACCAACCTGGCGAGTCACTCAGACATTGATTTCCAGTTGTTCGTAGCTTGCCAACACCGACTATTTGCATAGACACAACCTAGTAGCCAGGATTATCCACCAGCAACTTCCCATAAAGTTCAACCTCGTAGGTGCCAAAGTGTCTTACTATAAGTACAATCTGCCGCCAGTTCTCGAGAACGGTCATGTCACACTCTAATGTGGTCCGTCGACTCGACGATCATTGTGCCCACAGTCGTATCAGCGCATGGGCTGATAGCGAAGAGCCTTGACGACCACCTTGAGAGGCTCTCGCTGAGTGGTTGGGCCAAGGGCCAGATCCAGAAGGCAGCCCTGCTAGACACTGCACGCATCGCCTGGAGATTTCTCTCCCTAGGGCCCGACCATCGGTAGCTTGGGTTCGCCCCGCCGCCGGTGGTGGAAACTCCATTTGTTTTTGAATTAAATTAAGTTTGTAAATATGAAAAATTTATATAAAAAATAAAATGTGTAAATAAAAGGGAACACGTCTCAAATAACTGTAATTAAGAATTAATCTAATCAATATTCAATTGTTTTTGTTTCTGTAAATTTCCATGTATACAATTTCCTTGAGTGCAGTCTCTCCTGTGTGGGCCCTCATATGTCTTGTTAAGTGACTCCTTTGACTAAATGCTTTATTAATTACGTTCTGCACACTGGTCTTCTCTCCCGTGTGGGTCCTCTTATGTGATGCTAAGTTACTGCTACAACGAAATATCTTATTACATACTGCAAATCAGTATGGTTTCTCTCCTGTGTGTGTCCACGTATGGGATGCTAAGTTATCGCTCTTATTAAATGCCTTATTACATACTGCACACTGGAATTCCTTCTCTTTCGTGTGGGTCCTCGTATGTGATGCTAAGTGACAGCAATGCTTAAATTTCCTATCACATACTGCACTCTGGTATGCCTTCTCTCCAGCGTGAGTCCTCGTATGTGATGCTAAGTTACTGCTATAACTATATGTCTTATTACATACTGCACACCAGTATGGCTTCTCTCCTGTGTGTGTCCTCGTATGTGATGCTAAGTTACCGCTCTTACTAAATGCCTTATTACATACTGCACACTGGAATGGCTTCTCTCCTGTGTGAGTCCTCGTATGTGATGCTAAGTAACCGCTATGCTTAAATGTCTTATCACATACTTCACACTGATATGCCTTCTCTCCGCGTGGCTCCTCGTATGTGATGCTAAGTTACCGCTTTGACTAAATGTCTTATTACATACTGCACACTGGTATGCCTTCTCTCCCGTGTGGGTCCTTGTATGTACTATTAAGTTATCGCTATATTTAAATTTCTTATTACATACTGCACACTGGAATGGCTTCTCTCCTGTGTGGGTCCTCGTATGTGATGCTAAGTTCGCGCTATTACTAAATGCCTTATTACATACTGTACACTGGAATGGCTTCTCTCCTGTGTGGGTCCTCGTATGTGATGCTAAGTTCGCGCTATTACTAAATGCCTTATTACATACTGCACACTGGAATGGCTTCTCTCCTGTGTGGGTCCTCGTATGTGATGCTAAGTTCGCGCTATTACTAAATGCCTTATTACATACTGCACACCAGTATGGCTTCTCTCCTGTGTGTGTCCTCGTATGTGATGCTAAGTTCGCGCTATTACTAAATGCCTTATTACATACTGTACACTGGAATGGCTTCTCTCCTGTGTGGGTCCTCGTATGTGATGCTAAGTAACGTGTATGCTTAAATGTCTTATCACATACTGCACACTGGTATGCCTTTTTTCGTGTGGGTCCTCGTATGTGATGCTAAGTGACCGCTATGCTTAAATGTCCTATCACATACTGCACACTGGTATGCCTTCTCTTTCGCGTGGGTGCTCGTATGTGATACTAAGTGATTGCTATGCTTAAATGTCTTATCTATCACATACTGCACACTGGTATGCCTTCTCTTTCGTGTGGGTCCACGTATGTGATACTAAGTAACTGTTACGATTAAATGTCTTATTACATACTGCACACTGAAATGGCTTCTCTCCCGTGTGGGTCCTTGTATGTACTATTAAGTTACTGCTATGATTAAATTTCTTATTACATACTGCACACTGGAATGGCTTCTCTCCTGTGTGGGTCCTTGTATGTGATGTTAAGTGACTCCTATGACTAAATGTCTTATTACATACTGCACACTGGAATGGCTTCTCTCCTGTGTGGGTCCTCGAATGTGTTGTTAATCGACTGCTATGACTAAATGTCTTATTACATACTGCACACTGGTGTGGCTTCTTTCCAATGTGGGCCCCACTAAATTTCAAGGTACTCTTCCGTGAAAACACTTTATTGAACGCGTCATATTCATATTGCTTCTTTGCATTCTCAATGGATACTTTAGTTTCTTCAAGGACTTTAGTGCATTTGTTATTAGGAGCTGTAGTTTGGCAGGTGTTTGAAGTCTGAGCTGAGAGTTTCTCTTGAGAAGTTTTCTTTATGTGTAACTGAAACAGTAATACATAAATTATAAGGAAAATAAAAATTATCTTTGGTGTTTAGACATTAGTTTGTTGTTTGTGCATAAGATTTGAAAGAATACAGCATTTCTTAAGTTAATGTGAAAAAATACTAACTTCAGACGTCCCTATCAAAACAGGACTGTTTTGTTTGGTAGTAACATTGCTGAGTCGATGTGATTTCATTCTGAAAAGGCAGCAAACGAATTGAACAGTGCTAGCGTAGGTTCATAAATATTGAGTTTGCAATTAAATTAAGAAGAGGTTGTTTGGGGGTGAAAAGGTTTATCCCACCAAAACATATAATATAAAAAGATGCCAAGTCTCGCACGCAACCTTTCCACCGTAAAAAGTTGTAAGATCCCATGCAGAGCTAAGCCTTTTCATAACATTGAAGCCCGAATTCAACAATGTTGCCATAAATTATATTTTATAATAATAATAATCAATATTTAGTTACTCCTCTTATATTTAACATCCTCATTTCTATAAAAAAAAAACACCTTGACTTGGAAATCGGACAGCACAAACAGATCGCTTCGTAAAGATTCCTTTTCAGTTTACAGCAAACTGGTATTAGGTTTGTTCATATTATTGTTATAATATTTTAGCTGTTCGTTTTCCAAGTCAAGGTGTTTTTTTTTTAAAGAAATGAAGATGTTGAATATAAGAGGAGTAACTAAATATTGGTTATTATTAGTATATAAAATATAATTTATGGCAACATTGTTGAATTCGGGCTTCAATGATATGAAAAGACTTGGCTCTGCATGGGATCTTATGTATCATACAGAGCATCATGTCATATGGCCTTATGTTTTGGGGAAATGCAGCAGATTCAAATAGAATATTTTTATTACAGAAGAGGGCCTTGCGGTACCTAGTTTTCAGCAGTTGGCTGACTTTTATTAGATGAGTTCAGACGTGTTTAGTGAAAAAAAAAACATACTTAGTAAAAATCGTTGTTCACAACTAATAAACACAGATATGATACACGGTGTAAGAATAATGTACAACTAATAAGACATAGATTAGCTAAAACCTCAAAAAGCTTTATTTGTAATAGTGCTAGATTTTATAATAAACTGTCTTCTAACATAGGTATAATAATTTTAAACGACGGATTAAAATAATGTTAATTGAAATAGAACAAGATCCATTTCTGTAAAGCCCTTCAAATAACGGTTTCCGTGGGACATAGCTCGGCTATACCGACAACTGGTATGCACGTGTTCGGGCTGTTCTCCTGAAAACCATCACATCAGTTCACTTAAATGACTGTAGCTCCGTTGTTTATAACTCAATCGTTATGATTTAAAGATCATTATAATCGTCTTGAATATAGCTATGCGTTTTATTATAAGCAAAATTTCCAAAATACTGATGGTTACCGAGCTATTTTAAAAATAAAAAAATTTTTTTTTCCGAAATGTCAGTTTTTTTGTAAATATTTAGTTTCGTATTAGATGAACATAAACTATCGTAAGAGATCGAATAATCCTCATTCTATTAGCTTTTTTTTGACACCTTAATGAAGGAAATCGGTCAAGTAACTATCGAGATATACCGCCTAGAATGACAGACCCGGCCGCCATCTTAATGACGTCATAACTATCCCCTCCACTATTTTAGAAAGTGACTACCGCACTTGTGGTGTTCAGGAGAACAGCCCGAACACGTACATACCAGTAGTTGGTATGGCCGAGGTATGTCCCACGGAAATTACCTCAATTTCACTTGGATCCCGCTCTAAAAAGAGTTATTTATTTTATACGAGTATACATTAACTGACCGTAATTTTATCTAAGAGTCTGACTACTGTTTTCCCACTAACAAACTTTGACAAATGGATACACTTTGTGTCATTAGATTTCTTTGTAATAAACGTAAACTAATTGTTTTTTATTTGACTTGATATATGAAGTAACAAAATTTACCATGGCACTATACACCAGATATAGGTAATTTAAATAGGTAGTGCGGTCAAATTCTTGAGTATTCATGTTTATGCTGTAAATATTAATGTTCTTGTGAGCGGTAGTATGGGTTAAATTATTGGAAATTACTTTATATACCTAATACTTAAACTAAGGTACTAAAAAACATTGTGACTTGCGAAGTTTGTTTGGCAGTTCTTCTTCGCATTGAATTTAGAACTGGCGGAATTTTCGACATCCAAGCGTAGGTGTGACCTAGCTATGGATGAAATTATACAACAATAAACAATAACATAAATACAGATAGTTATGCAGGGTGGCTTTGAAAAAAAGCCTTTTGTGTGATTTAAACAGAATCAATCCCAAGAAAGAGCATAGACTACAAAAACATGAAATAGAAATAATTAGAGTGGAGGTGAGGTACTTTTCTTATTTGTAAACTAAATCAATGAGCCTATCCTTTAGTTAATATACAGGCTGTTTCAGGATAGGCTTGAGAAACTTCAGGAATATAAAGTACTCATTATTAAAAGAAAAAATCCTTATCACTCAAATCGAAATTCCGTATTTTTTTTCATACAAAAATTGAAAATTGTAATAAAAACGCGATGGACAGTGAGTATTGGGAGACAGCAACCGTGCTGTCTAAGTCTAGGTAGTTCAATGACCTATTCAAGTCCTCTTTTTCTTTTGATGTCATTCAAATTTAAGTGTTTGGAATTTAGCTACATTAATTTTATTTTTATTTAATAAAGGCGGATGTTAACCGTCTCTCGATCTCGATGAAAATATTTTCACCAAACAGTAACCTCTTGAGACCCAGATGAGAACGAATGAAACTAGGAAATCCGAATGTATAAAAATATGAAAGACGGGAGATATGTAAAAATGAAAAAATACAAAAAAACATTTTTTTTATTTCGATGAATAAAAAAACATACATGCACATAATATATGTGAACCTCAGGCATTTAGGATCAGTAAAAATTCACATTCCCCTACTTCGAAGTGTGGTATTTTTCAAAACAGTTATTTTTTAATATGCACGAATACATATTGCACTTTGTGCACATGGTACGGCATCAAATTTGCATCCAGGGTACCTGCATTTGGATGCAATGCATCCCGAAAGCGAGTAAGATGACCAATCCGATCAAGGCGAGTTTCCACTAGGGGTTGAGACACCACAGGCCTGGGTCGCTTCTTCAGAAGACCGTGAGCGTGCCCTTCGTCTTCGTCAGGCCTTCTTCTGTCAACTACTCTTGGACTTGGACCTGGTTGCATGAAGAGAGAGGTTACTGAGGCGTCCTTGTATTTGGCCATTGCAGTACCTAGATTTATGCGATACTGTAACAATCCCAGCCAGTCTTTTGGCGACACTTTCTCCTTCTTGCAGCAGTGAATGTACATAATCCAATAGTTAACAATAACCAGCAGGTCTATTCGGCTGTCAACTGACTGAAATCTGAAATCTGATTACTGGTCCGATATGAGTTCGTCTCTATCTCCGCTGTCAACTTTTTCGTATTCTTATGCATTTTCGGAAATTGACACGTAATTTATCGTTCAACCACAGAAGTAGTATAGTTCTACTGATTTCGGAAAACGTGATTTGTAGTGGTCACAAACTGCAGCGTGAAATACTATTGCGCTATTTCATTCGTTTGCTTGAAAAAGAAGAGCGCGCTCTAAATAGGAACATTTTGTAGCGCGCTAAAGCACACATTAGTGAATGGCACATGTCATAATGTAGTAATCTTTGTCTACAAACAATTCGGAAGCCGGCCAAAGTGGATTTTAAGAAATTATCCTTTTTTCTGCTTATTACCATTCAATTCATCAATAAACCGTGTTTACGGAGGGTACGGCCAGATGCAACATATTTATAGTTAACCTCCACAGCCCACTTCTTGCCTACTAATTTCAATTCTCTATTCAGCTCATAACAAAATTTAAATTCCCAGATTGTTCCAAGGTAATCATATCCACAGCAATATCGAGGCTCTCGCTTAGTCGCATGCTGCTCACTAATTATAAATAGTCCTGCCGCCACCAACATGCACGCAACAAAACAACCCAATACGACGAATTACCTAGATGTGATGTTTCACTTCTTTTTCATAGGACGTGTGGCTCGACAGCGGTCTAATACGTCGGCATTGGAGCGGGATCGCTAGTGGCTGCGCGCCACAGAGACAAAGCGGCTTACGCTTGAGGAGCAGAGGCTCGCGGCCGAGCTGGAAAGCGCGGCACGGCTCTTCACGCTCCAGCAGCGCAGAGTCACGCTGGAGGGGCGTAAATTCGTGCTGGAGGAGCGCAGAGTCACGCTCGAGGAGCGCATAGCCACTCTGGAGGAGCGCAGAGTCGCACTGGAGGAGCAGCGGTTCAGAGCCGAGCAGGAGAACGTGGCACGACACCACCAATAAGAATAAATAAAAAAAATCTTTTGAAATAAATGTTTTATTCATCTGCCTTCCTGCTACTTTTAATTCTTCTGCAGCTCTCCAGGCAGCCAGCTACTGCAGTGGCAGCAGCAGGGACAGTCCTCCGGGTGGTTCGGACGATGCACGAAGCGCTCCGGCGCTGTTGGTAGGAAACGCAATTAACCAACAGATACCAATACACCCGGTGAAAGCTCCAAGTTGTTTTATCGTGTCTTTTTTGAAAGGGAGCTCATCCGGCTCTCCGGTGCTTCTCATTGATCTCGAAGAGAAGCACCAGAACACTACAAGAATAGATTACAATACAATACTAGTCCAGTATAGCCAACAATCCAGGGAAGTCTCCGGTATGGCACCTACCTTCTCGGAGGTGATATTGGCTGGTCCGAGCATGCGCTTTGGCCCCTCCGACTCAGCCATCTATACCGGATTACATACATAAAAAAAGATGAGACCATCAAGGCTTCAGCGCAGCCCCTAAGGTTGTTTGTAGGAAACGTAGTGAAGCGACAGATACATATCATACGGCTTTTAATTATAACCCAGACAACAAAAGACACTCACATTTTTAGGGTTCCGTACCGCAAAGGAGGAAAAAACGGAACCCTTATAGGATCACTTTGTTGTCCGTCTGTCTGTCTGTCTGGCTGGCTGGCTGGCTGTCTGTCTATCAAGACCTTTTTTCACAGGAAGGGGTAGAGGTATCAAGTTGAAATTAATATCAAATACTAAGGTCTACGTTTCCTCGGAGGTGTAAAAAGTTTAAGCTTCTAGGCCAACGCAATAACTAGATACGCCCATTTAAGTCACATATTTTGCTACCGGCAAATCAAATCAAAACCTATAGAGTACTTCCCGTTAACTTAGAATCATGAAATTTGGTAAGAAGCAAGGTCTTACAGCACAAGTAAAGAAAAAAATCAGAAAATTGTTTTCTATAGTAGATTATGTCGTTATGCCATATAAGAAGAATGCCGCACAGTCAAACCATTGCTGTAGTGTTTATTTAGGCGGTTCGTGATTTTCCAAAACAATTGTTTTTGTACATACATAATACAAATATATTGAGTGAGGCTGATGAAACCCTCGCTGCGCGAGTCCAACTCGCACTTGCCGGCTTTTTTTTTAAATATGAAAGATTAGATAATATGATCCTATAAAATATAATAACTGGTTCTTAAAGGGTTCTTTCGAACCGGTTCTTTAACCCACCTACGGAACAAGTTCGTTTGAAGAACTGGTTCATCGGTTTTTGAACCGGTTCAGAAAACCGGTTCCTAAACCGGTTATTTTATGAACCGGTTCTTTAATAACCGTAACCTCTTTAGAACCCTTTTCGTACCGGTTACGAACCGGTTCTTTTGAACCTTTTTCGGTCCCTGCCAGCAGGGGCTGGAGCTTGAGGAGCAGGCTCTCTTTGGTTTAAATGATTTTCAAGAGCTAGCTCTTGCGGAGCTAGAGGCGTATACGGCACACGATGTGCTTTGCACATATTGTGCAACACGCAGCACGCGTTCACCATTTTTCCAACTGTCACGGGTGTGTGAGTGTGTGCGTGTGTCTGTCTGTGGCATCGTAGCTCCCAAACGGATGGACCGATTTGTATGCGGTTTTTTTGTAGTATGCTGAAGTGCTCCTCTGGTGATCCAGCTGGAGAATTTACAGTAGGCGTCATCATAAAGGACCTCAGTGCGTATCCGGAGTCCCCTGTACTTAAATCAAAAGTTAAATTAAATAAAAGAAGTATAAATAATTTTTTTTTTGGTGCAAAATCACAAATAGATATTTAGTATGGAATAATGGCACATGTAACCACGACAATAATAAGAATGTTCAAATAACACGAGCATATTACGAGTATTATAAACTAGCTTTCGCCCTCAGCTTACCTTCGCATGACTTTTTCCTCGCAGCTCAAGCTGCCGATGACGTAGGGTTATGATGTACAACCTAAAATTATTGAGAAGTGACAGAATGTAACAGTAAAAACCGTACGTAAATTGATAAAGTGGTTATCGAGTTATAAGGATATTAATATATTGATGTATGTTACATGGCCGGTTTGCTTTCACATCCGTACGTTCTTCTGCATTCTGCGGAAACCGGATGTATTTCTGTATCAATTCTGGGTGGTTCAGTTCCTCCGTCACCTCTCCTATAGCCCGAGACACTGAGGGTTGCGACATAGTTGAACCACTATGTTGGCCGACTATTGCTTGGTAGCCGCCGCCTGCATAGAACGCAAGAGCAGCTTTCACCTAAAAACAACAGTAGTAGTAAGTATATAAATAGTGGGATTTCCAATCTGCAGAAACCTAACATAGACCGGCCATGTCGAGGCGGCTCAAATTATTATTTTTTTTCATTCTACCATCATGAAAATTATTTAGCTAAAATTACCACACTGAAAGACGAGCCGAGCGCCTAACCTAATCTAAATAAACATTACAACTTACACACACGATTACTTATTACCTTTACAGCGCTCGATATGTTGTCAACGCGATTGCGTTGTTTCACATGGGGCTCCAGATCCTCCATAAGCTGATCAAAGAGCTCATGCGTTAGACGGTACGACTGTATGAACTCTTTCTCCGTCATGTCGTCGCTCCCATAGTCACACAACACGCGCCGGCGGTCTTCACGATGTGCGTCCTCCAGAAATACCTCCACATTCTCACTTATTTTTACTTAAATCAAATCAATTCACGCGATCGAAGTAAAACTCTACTGCAAAAGTTACTCGACAGCTACTGATGGTTTACGTGAGCTAATATAAGTAATTCATCAGTTTTCAAATGTCAGAAGTGTTACCGGAATACCAAAGTAGACATAGTCCATGCAAACTAACGGCGGATTCCGCTTGTGAATGTTTTCATTCCGTGTCATTTGTCCGTCTGGCGCTGCGGTCGATTACTGGAATACCCAAGTAGCTATCACACTGGTTACTGACTGAAAACGAACTCAGTCCGCTGTCAGAATTTACAAGAATAAACCTGCTGGTCTAAAAAATGGCAAAATACTCTGTTAGGGCACTTTTTGTTGCTAATGGAACTGCGATAATAGGCTATCAACCTGTCGCATAGATCGATCCCACCCATGCAGGTGTTATAATTTTTCACCACAGCTGGCTGAGTGATGTCTATTTTTTTGACGTTGGACCTGGCTCTGCAGTATTGTCAACGAGATGCAAGAAGTTTCGTAGCTCGAAAAACCGATCACGGGTCATCGTATCCTTCATCAGTTCCACACAAATGTCCCTGTTCCAATGCCAACCCAAGAGACCCCATAAGGATTTGCAATCCTACAAAATTTATTATTTTGAGGTGGTCAGTGTTGACAGTTTTTAATTGCTTTTCTTGAGCAGAATACAAATTGTTCTGGTCAGCGACCAATTTCCAGAAATCTAATCAAAGGTATTAAAAAAATTCAAATAAAATACTGGTTTCGGAGCTTCCTTGGGTTTCAAGAACATCTTCGTCAATACTTGGCCCTAGAGCAACCATGTTTGTTGCACGCCAAATGTATCTGCCAGGATCTACTGGCCCTGGCTCTTCAAAATGTTCAGACTCCTCTTCAGATACAGGTGAAGGTTCCCTTAGCACTTCCGGGGGCACGTACTCTTCATCATCATCGCCTGAAGAGAAGTCTCCATCGCTTCTGAGAAGAAACTCTTCGATTTCGCGGTCATTCATTGTGATATATAAAAAAAATCCAAAAAATTAAATTCACAAATAAAAATGAAACTACTTACAAATGCCTGTGGTACACAAGTGTGTACTCGAACAAAAAACTCCTGTAATGTGTAGTAAAAAACATAATTTTCCAATTCACATACTTGAATATAAACAATTGACTACTTAGGCATACAAAACCATGAAAATAACTTTAGAAAGTACTGGATTTGTAATTTATCTGAATTAATAACTATCCCCTCACCCACACTTGACAAAAAACGACCAAGTTTTATGTTTCATTTCAAATTACGAGAACTTTCCTAACCACGTAGCGCCATCTAGCTCAATATCTAAGAAGCTTATTGATTACAGTTTTAAAGGATAGTATTGCTATCCAACAACAGATGGAGCAAGACGTCTTAAAAATTGATTTTATAGAAGTGCTCCTATGTGTACCAAGGGTCTCAAGAGGTTAAAATGACCGAATCTGGTCTTCAAATATGGACTTCTTTCGAACCCTGAAGTTACGAAACCCTATCCTGAAACACCTTGTATAAACACTTCTTTATAAAGTGTACCAGACAATTGCCCGGACGGCGCTCGCGCGCGTATGAACGATGCTAGACCAGCTAAACACCTACGTTACGAGGCATTGTTGTGGTGTTATAATTACTCATTTATAACACCGTGTTAGTGAAAGGCAAGCCTGCCCTAGCCTAGTAAATTGCGCATCGAAACACGCATACAAACGCACAATTTCAATTCCGATTTGAGTAATAGTGAGTGACCACAAGGCAATCGTGTTGTGTGCTTTTTACCGCGCGGCAGCGTTGCTTCCGCGCAAGTAACGACCGCGCCAAGAGCGAGGAGTGCGGCGTAAATTTTAAATCATTTGTTTTTTCGTGAAGTCGAGTAGTTCTAGCTGACGAGGGCTTGAAGCGAGCCTAAACGTGAAGCATGCGCGGGAAATTTAGAGTGGCCACTCGCTAGTCCCGGCCTCGATTAATACCCTCCTCTACTGCAGATGGGCCCGGATATGTTCGGTGAAGCCATCGCAAGCTTAGATCCACACCTTCCCCTCTATAATTTTATTGTTTGGGTAGAATTGTGACTTTACTTAGGGTAGGCTGTGCCTTTCTGCCTTGCATGCACGCCCCTGGTTGTTGGTATCTGAGCAATTCTTATTCTACAACTTATACACATATACAACATCACACCTGTCTTGCAATGGGGTAGACAGAGAACATATCTTCAAATGCCAGGGCCCTGACATACATCTAACCACTTGCCAATAACTACTCATATATTTCTTATACACATCAATATGATTTGAAGTTTTGAGAGTTAGGTAGGCCCCCTGAGCCCTAATATCACTGCGACCTAGATAGATCTATTGTGAAATCTCAATAGTTCGCATAAGATAACTGCCATTGCCCCTTACTAGATGGTAGGCTCAAATTGTAGCCGACTGGGTGATACCAGCAGGATGTAAGATGCATAGCAGCCTCAGTTGTGTTCTCCTCTAGTCCAGTATAGCCAGCAATCCAGGGAAGTCTCCGGTATGGCACCTACTTTCTCGGAGGTGATATTGGCTGGTCGGAGCATGTGCTTTGGCCCCTCCGACTCAGCCACACATATATAAAAAAGATAACTATCAAGCAGCAAGTAACTACACGCAGACCCACCTACTGTGTGACTCAGTGGAAGAACAGTGCCATGGTGAGAGGTGGCTAGCCTGTTGCCCTTTAGTATGGCATCTTGTCCGTACCCCTAAGTCGCCTTTTACGATATGCACAGGGAGAGATGTAGTCGGGCTATTGCTTTTAAGTACCGGCCTCACACGGTAATACGCATTATATACATTACAAACGAAAATTTGTTGCTTACTGCGAAAGATTATTCTCAAGATCAGGTTTGCAATACAGCATTATATACTTCATATCTTGCGACTGCAGCATTGTGGGTCCAATGTCCATCTCCTGCTTGACCATAGCATCCGCGTCCAGCGAACAGACTCCATCCCGAACATCAGAACCCTCCATCTTCACATTACCAACTCCGTCCCGTGAGCAATCATCTTCGTTTGCGTCCAATGGCTCGTTTTTAATAGTAGTAGCCATTTCCAGGAAGCAAACCTCATTGGAAACTTTACATGCCTCATTCTTTACATTGACAATATCATCCGTCGTGCAGACATCATTGTTAATATCAGGGGGCTCATGTTTAACAGCAGTAGCCATCTCAAGCGGACAAACATTATCGGCGACAGCATTATGCAGAGTAGAGACCGCAGCCGGACGTGAAGTCCTGCCGTCATCTTGAACATTGTCACCTTTGCTAATATCCATTTTACATCTACCATCCATTAGTCGTGAATATCTGAAACAATTAATAGCCTTTTATTGTGTCTCGTAACTAAAAAGGATATGAAATGGAACCCAGAAATAAACTGTCAGCCGCGGTAGTTCCGTGGTGCGATTCATAGGCATTCGTTCGTCAAACTTAAGCACACCCAGGCGTTAATCACAGCTCGGATGGATGACTGCTCGACTGTTGAGGCTGGCCGTGGTTCGGATACTATTAAGTTAAAACTGCGATCACAATGCTAAAACCGACTTCCTTTTTTTTAGCCGAAAACAACTGTTTAGTGGCCAGCATAAACTCAAATTTCAAACATGGATAACTCAGAAACCACACATCGTGGGTGGGGGTGAGTTAGGTGAAGGGTGGGGGTTGGGGGGAGACAACTACCCCTTATAATATATTACTATATATTTCCCCACTTTTCTTTCAGTTTTGTCTAATAAATGACTTCACACACCTTAACCAATCACCTGCGTGAAATTATGTCAAATTACTCGCGGAAATATGGGAAACAATCTTGTTTCTTTATAATATTTAGAAACTACGCATTTCCAGCTATAAATGCTTTCACTAAAAACTATTTAAAAAAATATAAAAACCGCCTTCAAAAATGTATGAAATAAAAAAATAAAAATCGAACCCTAGAGTTGAAGGCGGTCGGGTATTTTTGCTTGCTTTAGCACCACCGCCTTCAACTCTAGGGTTCGACTTTAAATTTTTTATTTCATTCATTTTTGAAGGCGGTTTTTATATTTTTTTAAATAGTTTTTTATTTCACAGTTTTTTTAGTAATTTTTATTTGCTATTAATGTACTCGGCGGAATCGCTTTCCAATCCGATCTTGACCAAAAAAAAAATGGGACCACCTTGGAGCTAGACTGAACCGAACACAAAAAAAATCATCGAAATCGGTTCACAATTGGGGAAGATATTGCTGAACATACATAAAAAAAAATACATACAGCCGAACATAGAACCTCCTCCTTTTTTGAAGTCGGTTAAAAAGGTGAATAAGCTTACTAGCAATTTGCTAGCTCGGCTCCCCTCAGGTACACCCCAAAGGTGGCTCGCACTAATGAGTAGCACAAGTTCAAGGAAATCTATCTATCTCAACTTTATAAGAGATGCAAGACACACCTTCCGGACACTTACACTGTACACTTAACAGACACCTCTATGTAATTGGAGTAACGGACAGTCCACTGTGCAGAGCATGCCTGCAGGCGGACGAGACACCCACCCACGTGCTGCTGGAGTGCGAGGAGGTGGAAGACCTAAGGGCGAAGGAGCTGGGAGGCCCTACTACACTTCGAGAGGTGTGCTAAGATCCAAAGAGAGTGTGCCGCCTCCTGGAAGAACTCGGATGGTTGGAGTAAGGCCGTAGGACGCGCAAAAGGCCTGCAATGGAGCGGGCTTAAGCGCGGAGAACGAGTATGCTGAACAACAACAACAACACCTTCCGGGTTGGAGTTATCATCAATACTAATAATATATATATATATATTATATATTATTATTATACTAATAATAAATCTGTAAGGGATGGTCATGGAGTAAGTTACTTTGTTTTAGGAAATATTGAGTTTGTAGCCAATTAGTATGATACTAAAGCTAAATTGACGATTTTTAGAAATCTTTTCTGTATGTATGTATGTATGTATGTATGTATGTTCCTCCATAACTCTTAAAGCCATTAGCCGAATTTGATGAAACTTAGTACAAGCCCATTTTACTATACGGGACACAGGATAGGCTTACTAAAATTCACTTCCGGCTACGCTAAGATGTGGCTCCCATACAAATCGAATTGTTCCAAGCGCCGAAATAAACGGCGGCGCGGCGCGGCGGGGGTTAGTAGCGCGTCTCGCGGAGACTGGCAGCGCGGCGGGGGAGGCGCGGGACGCGGCGCGGGGTGCGGTCTGGGGGAGCGCGGTGTGTGTATGCATTGTCTCGGCAGAGTTTCTTATTTAATTCGATTCATAATATTATGTAGGTTAACTTCGTTAGGTATTTATTTGATTAATTTTAGGTGCAAAAGTGTTGTTGCGAGTCGATGTTAGCTGAAGTTCCTATTTGATTTAAGTTAATTGATCGTTTGTTTTGTTTATTATATTGTAGGTACGTAGTGTACCTAGTATGCGCGGAATATTAGCGAAAAGATTCTTATTTTTACCCGACTACGGCGAAGCGAAAAGGAGAGTTATGTTTTTGACCGGTATGTATGTATGTATGTATGTTCATCTGTTCCTTCATACATAACTTCGAAACTACTTATCATAATTTGACAAATGAGGTATCGTTGGATGCGTCTTGACCGTCCGCTGGTCGTCAAGACGCATCCAACGTCTATAGGCTATAGGATATGGCGCCCTTTAGAGGCCAAAAAGTAATGATCTAAAAAAAATTTTTTTTTAATGATTCCGTGTTGGCTATCAAATGAAAGGGCTTAATTAGCACATTTCAAAAACTTATATATTGTTAGCTTTTGCTTAATAATTTCTAAAATCAGGCCTCATTCCAAACCTACCCAAAATAAATACTACTAATATTATAAACACGAAAGTTTGTGAATGAGTTGCGTTCAGGAAGACGATAGACCTACTCAAAGAAAGTAAGTAACTAAGGGCGAGGCCGAAGGCCGAGCTGCGTTCGGGAAGACTATAAACCTTCTCGAAGAAAGTAAGTAACAAAGGGCGAGGCCGAAGGCCGAGCTGCGTTCAGGAAGACCATAAACCTCGAAGAAAGCAAGTAACAAAGGGCGAGGCCGAAGGCCGAGCTGCGTACTTTCTTCGAAAAGGTTTATCCTCTTCCCGAACACATCTCGGCCTTCGGCCTTGCCCATAGTTACTGCTTACTGTCTTCGAGAATTTATCGTCTTCCTGAACGCAGCTCGGCCTTCGGCCTCGCCCTCTGTTACTTACTTTCGTCGAAAAGGTCATCCTCTTCCTGAACGCAGCTCGGCCTTCGGCCTCGCCCATAGTTACTTACTTTCTTCGAAAAGGTTATCCTCTTCCTGAACGCAGCTCGGCCTTCGGCCTCGCCCTTTGTTACTTACTTTCTTAAAGATGGTTTATCCTCTTCCTGAACACAGCTCGGCCTTCGGCCTCGCCCATAGTTACTTACTGTCTTCGAGAAGGTTTATCGTCTTCCTGAACGCAACTTCGCCTTCGGCCTCAAAAAGTTACTCACTTTCTTGGAGACGGTTTATCGTTTGCCTGAATCCAGCTCGCGCTTAGTTACTTACTTTCTTCCTTTGAAATACGAATTTCACGCGAGCGAAGCCGCGGGCAAAAGCTAGTACAAAATAAAATATAAAAATAAATTTGGTCCCATGGAACTGTAAGTTCAACAAGTACTACATGCTTTGTCGAGCATTGAGCTATGAAACTTACCGTAACTAGTGCGAATTTCGCCATTATGTTAATCACGGAGGTAAAACAAACCGACTTATAGAAAACGTGAATCGCCCCATCTCGCTCTGCATTCTTTTAATTGCATATAGATGTCTCGTCCGGCGCCATTTATCAGAGCCTCAGCTGCTCCCTACATCCAAAGCCTCCAAGGTCAACCTGTTGTCTTTACGCTTGGTGAAGCGATATCAAAATAAGCGATTCGTCGCCGCACCGGACCGGGGTGAGTCACCATATGCCATGCCGTACGTGACACGTCACACGTCACGTCTGTGTGTGTGTGCGTGCTGTGTTGGTGGTGTTGATGCACTAACACATCTTTAACGTATTTCGTCGCGCGCGTCGCACCAGCCGCCTCCGCCTCCTCCGCGCCACCGCGCTAATATTGTGATCAGTTCGGATCGGATATACTTGACTTTTTTAAGTTTTCTTTCTTGATATTTTGAAATGTTTTTTTTTTTCTTTACTTTCAAGATAATTAAGTGAGGCGGTGCTTCACTTGCTTCACCTGGGGAACCGCCACTGGCTACTGGATAAAGCAAGCGGAGAGGCTTCCTTGAACTTCCTTCACCCTCGCTGTGGCGAAGTCGGGCCGAGCCGCGCCACACGCGCCCACCCACCGCCTGTACACAGCTGGCTGAGGGACTGCGTCCACGGGGAGCCAAGTCCAGTCCGGTCCGGATGTTGGAGGTATGATATGAATGTAATGAATGACAAATGAGGGAGGAGCTGGCGGTGCTGGCTGGCAAACCGACCGAGCGTCTCTTTGTAGTAAGCAAAGCACCTGACAATTAACTTTTTTTTCTTACGGAAAGGCAAGGATAGTGTTGTATATGATAAAAATATATGTAGTCAAATGAAAAAAACGGAAAGATTAAAGTATTGAATACAGATTCAGATTATAAAATTCAATTTAAAACATGGTGCAGTCGGCAAAAATACCACCAGAATGAGGATCAACGCGGCGACTACCTACCTCCTGATTCATAAAAGACCGTAAGCCGAGCCAACTAACCGGTTTCCTTCTTATAGTCCGGTCGCCCGTAGAACATTCATATTACCAAAAAGGTTACCGCTTGGCTTAGTGAAATTGTTATAAATTACGGCATTTTAAACACAAAAACCCAAGATCGCGAATGGGCGCAACCGTATTCGGGCGGGACAAGTCGAAAATCGCCAAAAATGTCGGTAAATTACTTTTTGAGGTTACCGATTCTTTTCATTAAAGTTATGTTCTCCAGCTTATTTCAATTACCACACGTCATCGTAAGACCATGGCAAGTGGGCATACACTGGTTTAAGACCACATGAAGTCAGCCGATTTTGACATTAAATTACTTTTTGAGGTTACCGCTTCAAATTTATACAGCAGCTAATAGACCCTCTGTACAAACCACATACCCATTTTAAGACCCTTTCTGTGGGCGCTTTAGATTTTAAGACCCATTTTGTCGGCGAAGAAAAATTTCAAAAAATTGTATTAAAGTACGTAAATACATACATAATGTACATACCACACGCTGTATTCCGACAATCAGGGTAAGCAGAGTAATCGGCGTTGTGCTGCAAGTACACCTATAAGTCCTGTCGCCCGTAGAACATTCATCCTACCAAAAAGGTTACCGCTTGGCTATGTGAAATTGTTATAAGTTACGCCATTTTAAACACAAAAGCCCAAATCTGAAAGATCGCATATGGGCGCAACCATATTCGGTGACAAGTCGAAAATTTCCAAAAATTTCAGTAATTTACTTTTCGAGGTTACCGCTTCTTCTCACTGTAGTTATGTTCTCCAGCTTATTTCAATTACCACACGTCATCGTAAGACCATGGCAAGTGGGCATACACTGATTTAAGACCACATGAAGTCAGCCGATTTTGACGATAATTTACTTTTTGAGGTTACCGCTTCAAATTTATACAGCCGCTAATAGACCCTCTGTACAAACCACATACCCATTTTAAGACCCTTTCTGTGGGCGCTTTAGATTTTAAGACCCATTTTGTCGGCGAAGAAAAATTTCAAAAAATGGTATTAAAGTACGTAAATACATACATAATGTACATACCACACGCTGCATTCCGACAATCAGGGTAAGCAGAGTAATCGGCGTTGTGCTGCAAGTAAACCTAGTCCTGTCGCCCGTAGAACATTTTAGATTAGAGCTTAGTTTTTGTTTTGTTAATAAGCGTCGTGATTCGCCGCGCCGCCGCACACTGGTGCCAAATTGAAAAAAAGGGGACTTACGAATTTAGTCGGGATTTTCGGGTTTTTTTGTTATCTGTCTGTCATATTATGTTAAAGAGATTCGTATAAAGTACAAATTGACCTAACTGAATAGAACACTTCGAAGAAAAAAAATATTTTTCTTTTTTTACTATGGAGAAAAACACATTTTCTCTATTTGTCTTCTTGGAACCTAGTGGAACCTCACAGTTCAATATGATAATAATATACTAGCATGAGGTCTTCCAGATGGCTATCAAAGTTGCTGCATCGGCTTGCATCGGAGCGACTTTAACAAACTTTTATGTTTTTGAAAAAAATACATAGTATTATTATTATTGTAATCGGTGTAGTTTCATATGTATATCAAAAAGTTTCAAGAACGTACATTTGTTAATTGCACACAAACGTAAATAAAAAAATAAAACAATTTTTTTCTGTCTTTTTCTTTGCGGAACCTAGTGGAACCTCACAGATTGATATGTTAATAATGTACTATAGCATGAGGTCTTCAAGATCGCTACTAAAGTTGTCACAGTAGCTTTCATCCGAGCGTATTTGATAAACTTTGCATTAAAAAAAATCACAATAATGTTATTATTATGCTGATAACTAGTAATAACTGTAAATACTTTGTCAATTCGTGAAACCACTTAAAATATTAACACGATAAGTGGACATTTAATAGTTCAATACACTTAAACGCGAATATCTCAAGCGGTTTCACGAGAAACCTTGTCATCCGCACTGCAATTTCCAAACTGAAAAACAAAAATAATGACGATTTAACACTGTTCATGAAAGAAAAATTACATAAAGCAAGAATACTATTACGAAAACATATTTTTAACTTGTCTTTATAACTTGAATCCATTATGATGACGAATAAGCCATGGTTCAACCGTCTATGCCGCATAGCTGTCGAGGCCAAGAACCAAGCCTACAGGCGGTGGCTCTCCGCACGTACCGCTGAGGCAAGGCGCGCACTTAACGCCTCCTCCAGGTCTTGCAAGCGAACCCTCATCGTGGCCAAGTCCAAGCACGATCATAGAATTGGCGAGAGACTAGTGCGATGCCCGACCGGCAGCCGCGCATTCTGGTCTCTCGCCAACTCTATCGGACGAAACTTCTGTCGCTCTGCTACACCCCTGGAACGGTCTGACGGATCACTCGCTATCCTCGCGAAGGAAAAGGCGAACATTTTTGCTCGTCTTTTCGCGTCTAACTCAACGTTGGATGACCAGGGTGCAACTCCTCCCTCGATACCACGCTGTGGGATTTCGATGATGGAGCCGAAGATGCACCCTAGACAGGTATTCAAATGTTTGAGAACGTTAGACACTTCGAAGAGTAGTGGTCCTGATGGCATTCCAGCCATAGTGCTCAAGGTTTGTGCCCCTGAGTTGACACCAATAATCTCCCGTCTTTTCCGTCTCTCCTTCGCCCGTGGGATTGTACCCTCTTGCTGGAAAAGAGCCTCGGTGCAACCGGTTCCAAAGAAGGGAGATTCCGCGAACCCCTCCAACTATCGGCCCATTGCGATAACTTCACTATTATGTAAAGTTATGGAGCGCCTTATTAACACCCAGCTCCTAACGTACTTAGAAGCAAATAAACTTCTGGATGACAAGCAGTACGGATTCCGGAAAGCGCGGTCAACAGGAGATCTTCTAACGTACTTCGATTGGACAATTTTGGGGAGTCGCTGGCAGTCGGCCTGGATATCTCCAAGGCTTTCGACCGCGTTTGTCACCGAGGCAAGCTTCCGTCCTTCGGCATTCCACCCAAACTCTGCACCTGGATCGCCAGCTTTTTGGCAGGTCGTTCCATCTTCATTACCATCGATGGCTCGAAATCGGACGACTTTCCAATCAACGCTGGTGTTCCGCAGGGCTCTGTGCTGTCGCCTACGCTTTTCTTAATATTTATAAACGATCTACTGTCCTTGGTCATGCATGATACACAGCTATGCAAACGACAGCACGGAGCACGAGGGCTATGTTAAGGACTGGAAGAGTAGAGATTCGCGGCACAGGGAGGCTCAACGTTCAGTTGTTGAAAAGGTCGATAACGTTCTCGGAAAAGTAGCTTTATGGGGCCAGGAGAACCTTGTCGCCTTCAACGTTAGTAAGACTCAGTGCTGCGCATTATCTGCTAAGGTCGATCCCTTTCCTTTCCAAGCTAGTTTCCAAGGTAGCGTTGTACCTGTCTCGGAGCACCGGACCTCCTGGGCACCACTATATCTAAAGAAGTGGGTTTCCGGCAACTAATCGAGTCTAAGGCCAAAACTGCATCCAGAAAATTGGGAATACTTTTCCGCAATCGGCGGTTCTTCTCACCGGCACAACGATTCCTGTTGTACAAAACACAGATTAGGCCGGTGATGGAGTACTGCAGTCACATCTGGGATGGTAGTCCGCATTATCTGCTTGCGTCCTTGGACTCGATACAGCGCCGAGCCATCCGTCTTGTTGGTGACCCGAAACTTACAGATGGTCTGGAGTCTCTGAATCACAGACGATTTGTGGGTTCGCTTAGTCTGTTTTACAGATACTATCACGGACGCTGCTCTGTGGAACTAGCATCCCTTATTCCCTGCCACCCGTCCTATCTCCGCACGACTCGTCGCAGAGAGACTCAGCACCCTTTTGTTGTTTACATTGGGCTTTTGAGAACCAATCGATTCTCTAAATCGTTTCTTTGTCGCACCGCTAGAGTGTGGAACTGTCTTCCGGCGAGTGTATTTCCTGAATCCTTTAACCTGGGTGTCTTCAAGCGTCGTATTAACGGGCTAGACAGCCTAGCAACAGTCCGCAAATCTGCTGGCATGGCCCCTAACTGAGCGTGGTTTCGCGAGGAGAGGTGATTTTGGCTCTGTCGACTGCACCATTGGTCTCTCGGCACAGCCAATCATGCTGGTTTACATAAAAAATAATCAAGAAATAATAATAATAACCTATATTTTAAATCTAGATTTGCTTCCAGAAGCAAAAGAGTTGGTAGATATACAGGAGTCATATTCATTCCTCGATGATGACGAAGAGGAGACATACGTAGTCACTGAAGTAGAAAAAGATAACGACCCATTAGACATTTATTTGTCATCATAATGGATTCAAGTTAAAGGCAAGTTAAGGCAAGTTAAAAATATGTTTTCGTAATAGTACTCTTGCTTTATGTAATTTTTCTTTCATGAACAGTGTTAAATCGTCATTATTTTTGTTTTTCAGTTTGGAAATTGCAGTGTGGATGACAAGGTTTCTCGTGAAACTGCTTGAGATATTCGCGTTTAAGTGTATTGAACTATTAAATGTCCACTTATCGTGTTAATATTTTAAGTGGTTTCACGAATTGACAAAGTCTTTACAGTTATTACTAGTTATCAGCATAATAATAACATTATTATGATTTTTTTTAATGGAAAGTTTATCAAATACGCTCGGATGAAAGCTACTGTGGCAACTTTAGTAGCCATCTTTAAGACCTCATGCTATAGTACATTATTAACATATCAATCTGTGAGGTTCCACTAGGTTCCGCAAAGAAAAAGACAGAAAAAAATTGTTTTTTTTTTTATTTACTCTTGTGTGCAATTAACAAATGTACGTTCTTGAAACTTTTTGATATACATATGAAACTACACCGATTACAATAATAATAATACTATGTATTTTTTTCAAAAACATAAAAGTTTGTTAAAGTCGCTCCGATGCAAGCCGATGCAGCAACTTTGATAGCCATCTGGAAGACCTTATGCTAGTACATTATTATCATATTGAACTGTGAGGTTCCACTAGGTTCCACGAAGACAAATAGAGAAAATGTGTTTTTCTCCATAGTAAAAAAAGAAAAAAATTTTTTTTCTTCGAAGTATTCTATTCAGTTAGGTCAATTTGTACTTTATACGAATCTCTTTAACATAATATGACAGACAGATAACAAAAAAACCCGAAAATCCCGACTAAATTCGTAAGTCCGCTTTTTTTCAATTTGGGACCAGTGTGCGCCGCCCCCGCCGCGGTCCGTTCGTTAGGAGAGCTCGTTCGAAATTCCTAAAATTTGAGTTTTACATGATTGTATAAATACGAGTAAACTTAGTTTCTTTGTAAAATATGAACTTATACGAATAAGCTAACCAATTTCTGACGACACATCGTCTGGCAAACGAATTCTTCTATATTTGCTTAGACAAACACTTTTTACACTTATTCAAAGATTTTTCGGTTACTAGTAACGGTTGAAGAGTTCCACTGTCTGTACACCTCCTGTCTCCATCATCAGACCCTCGTCACCAAGTGTATTGGTGGAAGTATGGGACACTCGTCCAAACCCACCAAATGAGTACCAACCCGGGCCGGTTAAACCCTACCACCTAGTAATATAAGAAGGGAGTCATATCCCTTAGTCGCCTTTTACGACATACACGGGGAGAGATGCAGTGGGGCTATTCTTTTAAAGTTCCTACCGGCCCCACACGGTACATCAGTTTCTCTGGCGTTTTGATAGACGTATTTGTACATTTCGGCACAATGCAATATTTATACTATCCGTCGTGTTCCGGGTGGTGGGCGGAATCCGGTTGCAGACGACCGGATTCCCATACGGCGTGGGATCTTCCAGAGAGACAGTCTGAGTCCGCTTTGGTTTTGTCTGGCTCTGAACCCTCTTAGTTAGCACTCTGCTGGAGGACTCAGGGCTGGGCTAAACTGTCTTCGAAGAGGAGGTACTCGAATATCGCACCTATTTTATATGGATGACCTCAAACTGTTTGCCAGGTCGGACCCCGAACTAATGTCGATGATGAAGATAACCGAAGGCTTCAGCAAGGACATTGGAATGTAGTTCGGCTTGGAGAAGTGTGGGACCATCCATGTCGAACGTGGTGTATTCATGAGCTCCGGCGGCGGCATACAGTTGTCGGATTCCGTGAATGTTCGGGCTCTCTCCGAAGACGAAACTTAGAAATATCTGGGAATATCGGAGGCTCTCAACATACGGCATACGGACATGAAACAATCAGTTAAGGAAAAAAATTTCTGCCGTCTTACGATAGTGCTAAATAGCCTTTTGTCAGGCGGCAATAAAATTCGTGCCTATAATGGTTGGGTCATGCAGGCCTGTGCTCGTCTATACCTTCGGAATTCTCAGGTGGACTCAGACCGAATTAGACTCACTGGACAGAAAAGTCAGGACGCTGATGACGACGGCCCGGCCCGGATGCATTATCCACGATCATCGATCATGCATGAGGTTGTATATCCCGCGGAATTGTGGGGGTCGCCTCGGGTCGATGTATGTTATATTATATGTCAAGAACCTGCAAGACCGCGAGGTATGCAATCTCCGTCAGTACTTTTTGGAAAAGACTGATGTTTGTGAGATGCACCGCGATGTCGTCGTCATCAGCGATAAAGAGGTCCGTCAAATTCCGTTCCGGCTCCGCGAAGGACACCTGGAGCCGGAACTGAATTTGGTGAGTTCTCTTTCACTCAGAAGTTAGAAAACTGAAATAGCAATGGCGCGCGCGGCCTCGCAGATACTTACCGGTCGGTTAACCATGCCGGGTTAAGTATGACTTATGTTATGATATGACTATATTACGATAGTCTTAGCTTATTAAATTAGGTAAGCATTATTAGTTCAGTTTAAGCAATGAAGAAACCATATATTTTAAATATAGAAATAAAAAAAAATATTGTAAATATGGTTATACCTATCTATATATTATTATTTAAATTTTATGTATTATTTATTATATATATTTATTCGTTCAATTTAAGCAATGAAGAAACCATATTTTAAATATTGAAATAAAACAATATTTTTTTATAAAAGTGGTCGAACTGCACAAACTACCAGACTAAGGTGAGGCCGACCAAGACATACGTCAACAGGTTTAATTTAACTATTATATTCCGTTTTTTTCATTAAATTTTTCGATGAGGTAAAATGTAGCCGTCACGTGGTGGTACCACATATTCGGTCGGACACAAGAACTGCCAACACAGGATTTGGCCGACCACTTTTTTTTACTGTCCTCAAAAGGCCTCTATCCTACCTGGGTGAGGACCAAATTCGTTGTACTTTCCGACGAAAAATCGTGTCCGCCTATTTTACGACCAAATAAAAAATTAAAATTTAATTTTTTTATTTCTTATACCAAAAAGAAAAGGCTAACTTATCGGTCTCGTTTCCCCATTATATAACATAATTGTATGACGTATTCCAATAATTTTTATTACTATACTTTATATAATGAAGTGAAGTTCACTCCCCATACAAAAACAGTATGTCCGCCCTTCGCCATTATATGGTTGATGTATTTATGATATTTTCAGTGACTCTTACATCAAGACCATTTATACAAGAATACGTTCTTATGGCTTTAATTTAAGGTAGATAATATAAATATTAATGCTTTTACGATATTTGTGGTTAAAAAAGTATTTTAAAGTCATGTCCGCCCTTTTCGTCGGTTGTGTGACAATTGGGTTGTCTCACAGAATGTTAGCACTAATAAATATATTTTCAATGCGCTTTTGTGTTTTTCGCATGCGGCAACCCTTCTCCTAATGTCAAACAGATACTCTGTGGCGCCAGAACCTTTTTTTTCGGAAGAAGTTGAAATCAGTATGTGGGTTTTGGAATGTATCATCAAATAAATATAAATTAAAGGGTCCTTTGACAGAGTAAGTGTTGAAATATTGTTTACTGTGATAGTAAATGGTAAAAAGTGCGTCGGTGTCTTCCTGGACCTTGCCAAAGCTTTTGACACAATATCCGCTAAAATTTTATTTAAAAAAATGGAAGCAATGGGTATACGTGGCACTGTACATGAGTGGTTTAAATCATATCTGACTGATCGCAAGCAGTGCGTTACCCTTGATGGCTTCAAGAGTGAGTTTGCAAACACAACCTTCGGTGTTCCCCAAGGAAGTATACTCGGGCCAACCCTTTTCCTAATCTATATAAACAGCCTGTGTGACCTAAAGACTTCTAATGCAAAAATAATTACCTTTGCCGACGACACAGCTTTAATCTTCCACGGTGAATCGTGGAATGATGTCCAAAAAAATGTAGAAAAGGGTCTGGCTCAGGTAGCCAATTGGTTAACAGAGAATCTACTCACACTGAACGTGACAAAAACCAAGTTCATCTGTTTCAACATTGTCAAAAACAGGTACACCACTGAAAAGCCAATTATAAAGCTTCACAACTGTAACGACCCGACAGAGTGCTCCTGCCCATTACTAGAATGTGTGAACTGTATAAAGTACCTAGGCGTATTATTAGATGCTAGGCTCAGTTGGGACAACCACATAGAAGCATTGGTAGGACGAACACGCAAATGCATATATATTTTCAAACGCCTACGAAATGTTGCCGACTTAGACCTACTCTGTGTGGTTTACTATGCTTTAGTCCAATCCGTATTGGGCTATTGTATCTTAGCTTGGGGAGGAGCCTCAAAAACCCTGCTTCTAAGACTAGAGAGAGCACAGAGAGCAATACTAAAAGTAATGCTACATAAACCTTTTCGTTACCCAACAGACAACCTTTACGGCGAATGCAAAGTTCTCAGAGTTCGCCAACTATTTATCAGCACAGCCATACTAAAATTCCACAAAACAGCATTACATACCCGAACAATATCTGCAAGACCAACGCGACAAATTCACTGGTCTAAACCCAAAACCCGAACTACGTTTGCTCAAAAATTTGCACACTTTCTGGCTCCCTTATTTTATGCAGAGGCAAACAAAAACTTAAATATAATGTACACAACTAAAAACAAAAGTAAGGAACTAATACACAAATGGCTAAAATCAAAATCTTATCGAGAAACGGAAAACCTGCTGTCTGTGCCAAAATAAACCTTATTGGTGCAGAACAAACAAAAATCTACAAAATAAAAAAAAAATAATAAAAAACACACACACACACACACACACACACTGCACATACACATTTATACATACAATAACACACACGCACACATAAACACCCTTGCACACATAAAACGACACAATACAAGAATAACAAACACATTTACACCCACACACATAATCACCCCTGCACACATAAAACTCCACAATACAACAATAACAAACACATTTTCTGCTTAGACACATTACATAAAACCTTATAATAAATAAATATAACAAAATTCTCATGTAAATCGCTTATAAAAATACGTAGGAACATAAAATGTTTGTATAGGTACTAAACTAACTGTTTGTATATCTACATGTTTGTATATCTATGCCTAGTTAATTATAATATCTATAAAATCGCATATTAAGCTAACTAGAACTGAAACGGTGATAGACCCTGCCTCTCACAACACAGGGTATCCTAGCGTGAGAGACAGGACTATAAGTAAAATTGCTAGTTTAAGCCCAGAGTGTACCTAATTATAGTTTGTAAGAAAAAAAATGTAAACTAGGTTAAGTTATAGTGAAAATAAAAATCTTATTCTATTCTTATTCTTATAGTTATTTGACAACTAGTCATACAATTGTTTCAAAATAATGTAATTATTGGCTTAAATGTGGTTTCGATTCAGAGAAATAATTATTTGTATGTTATATTTTCTAGTTTTTTGATAGGTTGTGTGACGGTTGTGTCACAACATTGATTTAGTTCTGTGACGTCACACAGCCCAAGATTGATTAGGGTAACTTCACACTGGCAAAGTCTTTATTTAGTTGGTATTAAGGTCTGATGAAAGAACTGCAGTCATTTTCTTTCTTACTTTCGAGAGGCGTAAGGAATAAAGTAACGTGATTTTGTTTTTTTCGAATTTCGAATCTGAGATTTCAATTGATTTTCAGTGTACCCGCAATTTATTTTATCTAAATTATGTAATTCTTTTTTTTTTTTTTTTTTTACTTCCTCTCAATTTTTTATTTAAATTAATCAAAATTACCTAATACAATAAAATTAAACTAAAATTAAGAAATATGATAAAACTAAACTAAAATAACTTATAAACTAAACCTAAGAAATAAATAAATAAATAAAAATTAAAACTACCTATAAATAAAATATTTCATTTAAATTTGACAGAGTCGCTGCACCGGTGCAAGTGCCAAGTACGCACGCCGCGTTACACCTCTGAATCTCAATGGCGATTCGCCGAACAAAGAAAGCTTTGGCACGGCGGTTTCATTTTCAGTGTACCTATATTATTACCTAATGTTAAAAAATACTTTGAAAAAAAAAATGTGTGTGTGTGCGTATGCATCCTCCGACCTTCCTCCTGAACCATTGAAATGATTTTGTTCAAAATTAATTTTTAGGGGTTCAAGGTGAAAATATTTTTGTTTTAAAAAATTCCATAAAATAATGTTAGCTATTATACAGGCGGGTTCTGTTATGTATCATATAGGGAGTAAAACCTATATAAAATGTTTATGAACTTGGCATTTTTTTATGTTAATTAATTTTCTTTATGTATTTAAAAAAAATAGTTGGTTGATTTTTATGGCCTAATCGATTCAGTTTCATAACATTAACAAAAAAGTATTTATGACCATTATAATGTAACACGCGTAAGTTGGTAAAAAAATCAAATTCTTTCGATTCCATACAAAAAAAATTAAATTGATGTTTTTCACAATTTATGAATGAAAGAGGTCTATGTTTTGGAAGACTTTTTGTTCCTGACATGATACTGAACCGATTAGGAATTTCCTTGAAAACATCTTACTTTAACCTTTATTTTTCTTGCTAGTGTGAACACACCTTAATAGTGTTGATTGTATGTCGGTTGTGTGTGTGACAAATTATGATTTCGGTTGTGTGACAAGTTGTGTGATGGTACAGCGAATTTGGTCCCCACCCACCTATCATACAAGTTTCATTCTTTTTTTCGATGAGGTTTTGTGATGAATTTTTGCACCACTTTCACTTTCACCTGTCGCCCTTTAGCACGGTACCTTGTCCTCATCTCTTAGTAGCCTTTTACGGCATGCACACTGAGAGATGCATTGGGGTTATTCTTTTAAGTCAGGGGTTTTCAACATTCTTTATTAACTGGAACACTTTTTCATCTACCTACGAAAATTTATGCGGCACACCGCATTTATGTTTATACAGAAAGCATAGGAAATTTAAAAAACTAAAAAACTGTTGGCGACTTCGTACGTACCTAATGTACGCCGTAAGTGTAATTTATCAGTGAAAACTCATTTCATGCGAGGATGTCAAAATATTCTCATTCCTTCTTCGCATTTAGCTGTTGAGGTGATCAAACAAATCAGTCATAAAATGTCATTGTGGATAATTTATCTACATTTAGGAATAGAGATAGACAAAAAATTATGTAATTCTAGTTAGAAAAACTGCAAATCGAAAATCATTGGAAAAAATACATCCCGACCAGGATTCGAACCTGGGTCTCTTGCTTGCTCTTTTTTTCCGCTGTTCTCATGCAAATTTTGAATGATGTAGGTAGGTACTTAGAATTCGTGGCACATCTGGATTTCACTCGCAGCAAACCGGTTGAAAACCCCTGTTTTAAGTACTGGCCCCACAAGCATAAACACACACTGCACACTTTAACACGGCAAATAATTTATGTTAATGAAATACAAGTAAGTACCTAGGTATACAAACGTGTTTTAATTAAAAAATTCAAACAGTACAAAATACAGAAAATGCCACGGTATGCCAAAAGAAAAAACCAACTTTATTATAATTTTTTTTTTATTTAGAAAATCTACAGCTTTACAATAGTATTACAATATTACAATAGGTGATGGATGATGACTTGATGAGTGTACAGCAATTATTTTATCCAATTACAGATTTTCCTTAAAAGCTAATCTGTAGGTAATACCTATATATGATTTTTTTTATTCAACCCAAATCCTTATATTATATATACCTACAATTTAAGTTAGAATTAGGTACCTATCTACATAATAATGTACGTGAACATGTGGATGTGAGTGTAGGGTGTGTAAGGGTGTATGTGTGTGAGTGAGTGGGTGGTTGCGTAAAAAATAAAAAGAGATAAAAGAATGTTAATGCGTTCAGGAAGACGATAAACCTTCTCGAAGAAAGTAAGTAACTGAGGGCGAGGGCGAAGGCCGAGCTGCGTTCAGGAAGACTATAAACCTTCTCGGAGAAAGTAAGTGCCAAAGGGCGAGGCCGAAGGCCGAGCTGCGTTCAAGAAGACGATAAACTTTCTCGACGAAAGTAAGTAACTAAGGGCGAAGCCGAAGGCCGAGCTGCGTTCAGGAAGACTATAAACCTTATTTAAGAAAGTAAGTAAATGAGGGCGAGGCCGAAGGCCGAGCTGCGTTCAGGAAGAGGATAAACCTTCTCGAAGAAAGTAAGTAACTAAGGGCGAGGCCGAACACACAATTAAATATCCTATCACATACTGCACACTGGTATGCCTTCTCTTTCGTGTGGGTCCTCGTATGTGATGCTAAGTGACCGCTATGCTTAAATGTCCTGTCACATACTGCACACTGGTATGCCTTCTCTTTCGTGTGGGTCCTCGTATGTGATGCTAAGTGACTGCTATGCTTAAATGTCATATCACATACTGCACACTGGTATGCCTTCTCTTTCGTGTGGGTCCTTGTATGTACTATTAAGATACTGTTACGATTAAATGTCTTATTACATACTGCACACTGAAATGGCTTCTCTCCTGTGTGGTTCCTCGAATGTGATGCTAAATGACTCTTATAATTAAATGTCTTATTACATACTGCACACTGGAATGGCTTCTCTCCTGTGTGGGTCCTCGAATGTGATGCTAAGTGACTCCTATAATTAAATGTCTTATTACATACTGCACACTGGAATGGCTTCTCTCCAGTGTGGTTCCTTGTATGTGATGCTAAGTTCCCGCTATTACTAAATGTCTTATTACATACTGCACACTGAAATGGATTCTCTCCTGTGTGGGTCATCGAATGTGATGCTAAGTGACTCCTTTAATTAAATGTCTTATTACATACTGCACACTGGAATGGCTTCTCTCCAGTGTGGGTCCTTGTATGTGATGCTAAGTGACTCCTATAATGAAATGTCCTATTACATACTGCACACTGGAATGGCTTCTCTCCTGTGTGGATCCTTGTATGTGATGTTAAGTTCCACCTATTACTAAATTTCTTATTACATACTGCACACTGGAGCGGCTTCTCTCCTGCGTGGGTCTTCGAATCTTATTACATACTGCACACTGGAATGGCTTCTCTCCAGTGTGGGTCCTTGTATGTGATGCTAAGTGACTCCTATAATGAAATGTCCTATTACATACTGCACACTGGATAGGCTTCTCTCCTTTGTGGATCCTTGTATGTGATGCTAAGTTTTTCCTATTACTAAATATCTTATTGCACACTGCACACTGGAATGACTTCTCTCCTGCGTGGGTCCTCGAATGTAATGCTAAGTGACCGCTACGCTTAAATGTCCTGTCACATACTGTACAATGGTATGCCTTCTCTTTCGTGTGGGTCCTCGTATGTGATGCTAAGTCACCGCTACGCTTAAATGTCTTATAACATACTGCACACTGGTATGGCTTCTCTCCTGTGTGGGTCCGCGTATGTGCTGTTAATCTGTTGCTATTAATAAATGTCTTATTACATACTGCACACTGGTGAGGCTTCTTTCCCGTGTGGGTTGCACTAAATTTCAAGGTACTCTTCCATGAAAACACTTTATTGAACGCGTCGTATTCATATTGCTTCTCTGCATTCTCAATGGATACTTTAGTTTCTTCAAGGACTTTAGTGCATTTTTTATTAGGAACTGCAGTTTGGCAGGTGTTTGAAGTCGGTGCCGAGAGTTTATCTTGAGAAGTTTTATCTTTGTGTAACTGAAACAGAAATACATCAATTATAAAGAAAATAAAAATTATCTTTGGTGATTAGACATTAGTTTGTTGTTTGTGCATAAGATTTGAAAGAATACAGCATTTCTTAAGTTAATGTGAAAAAATACAAACTTCGGACGTCTCTATCGAAACAGGATTTTGTTTGGTAGTAACATTGCTGAGTCGATGTGATTTCATTCTGAAAAGGCAACAAACGAATTAGTAAGAACAGTGCTAGCGTAGGTTCATAAATATTGAGTTTGCAATTAAATTAAGAAGAGGGTGTTCGGGGGTTTATATGTTGTTGTTGTTGGCAGTGTCGTGCACAGAAATTCAAGACCGTGTGCAGGCAGCAATGAAGATTCAAAGTAAAAAACAAGTTGAATTGTATTCCTCTTTACCCTTCCGCTATCAGCCTGGTTTTCATCTCTCATGTCCTTATTAAGATGTTCCAGCAGATTATTTTTTTTCAATGCCAGTCAGATATACATACTAAATGAAATAATTTTAATTACCTATACATGTTATCAATACAGATATGCACGGTAGCTTTGAAAAAAAAAAGAGTCCGCATCGCGATTAGCGCAGCGGTCCCAAGCTGACCGATGGTGGACGCCGCCCTCGCCGTAGTTCTTGTGGCTCGGCCGACGTCAACGCAGCACCTTCGTCGTCGATAGAATGCACCGGCGGCGCGGCGTGGAGCTGGGTGGTGGGGTGTGCGTGTGGGATGTGAAGAAGCACGGCGGTTCTCGTGTCGGACGACCCGGGCGGTGGGATGCAAGGCGACGCGGTGGGCGGAGAGTGCTGCTGCGGGCGAGCGGTGGCGGCGGCGGCGGCGTCGAAGTCGAGCGCGGCGGCGGCCGGCCGTCGCTGCAGAGCCTGCTCTCCATCACGCGCGTCGCGTCCCGGGTGGTCTGCAGCCGCTTCTGTTGCCTGGCATGTCGGGTTGGTGGAGTATACCGGGGACGCCGAGCGGCGGCAGTGGTGATGCCGGCCGGCACGGTGCCTCCAACCGTGCGGGCCGCTGCGCCGCTGAAGAATGGTCCGCGCGTGGCGGCAGCTCGGCTGGTTCGTCCCAGGCAAAAACTTTATATACTTTTCATAGTATATTTATTATTTTAGTTATAATAAATTAAGAGTTTTCACACATTTATAGCAGAATAATAAGGAAAGGTAAGTAATAAGTAAGGTTAAAATGGTAAGGTAAAAATGTTATTTAATTTATATTAATGTTAGATATAATATTATATTTTTAATTTCTATATTAAATTTATTTATTTTAAAGTTTTTTTAAACTTTAAAATTTATTTTTAATTTATTTTATATACAAATTTTAGTATGAAAAATAAATATATTTTAAAAATAATTTATATAATAAGTAATAATAAATAATAAGCAAGGTAATAAAACTAGTTTTATATTAAATGTTATTTAATTTATATTAATGTTAGATAAAAATTTTTATTAGTTACTAAGAAAAACATTACAAACACTAAAGATACTAATAACAAAATAATTAAAACCTAACTAACAAATGTATAACATTGATAAAATTAACCTAATAAATAAATAAAGAAAAACTAAATACTAACATTAAAAAAAAAAAAAAAATATATTTTTAATTTCTATATAAAATTTATTTATTTTAAAGTTTTTTTAAACTTTAAAATTTATTTTTAATTTATTTTAGAAGAAATTTAGAAGTAATAAGTAAGGTAAGTAAACTAGTCGTCATCACCATCGTCATCCACATTGCGGTTGAAAGGAAGATTGTCATAAAATTTCACACCGCTTCGTTCTTCAAAAATGTTTCCTTTTAAAGTCCTTTTTAACAGCAGCGTTGCCATACGGCCCAATTTGAATTTTTAAGTAGTAGAATTTGCACAATTTGTATGAAAAAATTAAAAAAACCAGAAAATTACGTAGTCCAAACCAAAAAAATTTGCCCAAACACTCAATTTCATGACTTTTTTGAGTATATTTTTCTCAGAGGTAGCCCAATCAGCGATAATTCGCCCAATCTGGCAACAAAAAATGACAGAGAGGCAGTATTCTATAAGGTTGCCATAAAAAAATCGATTTATACAGAAAAATATAAAAACTGTCATATTTTTTCCCTACAATCTTTTCGACCTTCATCGTTTTTCCCTAAACCAGCATTATTAAAATCTGCGATATCTCTGGATTCTTTCGCGTTCTTCCCCACCTTGTTTTGCCATAAAATTATATGGGCCAAAACCTACACTTCCTCATACTCAGTTAAAAAAAACAAAACAAAAAAACGACCTTCATCGTTATTCCCGTGATGCCCTCATATATTTATGTGGTGGTGTGGCCAGTGTTGCCATAATGATTATCCTCAGTACCCCAGTATTATAAAAAAGTGTGCCATTTTCTTAAATCTAAGATAATGATAAATGATTTGATAACAACAAGATGTATTTTAGTAAATGCACATGAAAATTTGACATAAAATATCAATCTGCGTCACACGGACATTTTTTGGTCATAACTCGAGAACCGCTGGTGCTAGACCCACCGTGTCGGTACTCAAACTTATGGGCTCGGTGCGATCTATCCATCTGTCACGTGAACTTTTGTTTTGGTCATAACTCGAGAACCGCTGGTCTCAGACCCATCGTGTTGGTACTCAAACTTCATGTCTCGGTGAGATCTATCCATCTGTCACATGAACTTTTGTTTTGGTCATAACTCGAGAACCGCTGGTCTCAGGCCCATCGTGTTGGTATTCAAACTTCAAGGCTCGGTGAGATCCATCCATCTGTCACATGAAAATTTGTTTTGGCCATAACTCGAGAACCGCTGGTGCTAGACCCACCGTGTTGGAACTCAAACTTCATGTCTCGGTGAGATCTATCCATCTGTCACATGAACTTTTGTTTTTGTCATAACTCGAGAACCGCTGGTCTCAGACCCATCGTGTTGGTACTCAAACTTCATGTCTCGATGAGATCTAACCATCTGTCACATGAAATTTAGTTTTGGCCATAACTCGAGAACCGCTGGTCTCAGACCCATCGTGTTGGTATTCAAACTTCAAGGCTCGGTGAGATCCATCCATCTGTCACATGAAAATTTGTTTTGGCCATAACTCGAGAACCGCTGCACATGCAGGTATTTGCAAAATCTGGGCGAACAAAATTATTTTTGTGCCTAATTAGAATTTAAATAGCTCCAATAAGATAACAGCACATTTTAAAAATTGTATTTATATATTTCAAACTTTAAGGTACGATTTTAGATATTTACACACAAAAATAAAAAATAAATTGGATTTACTTTTAAGACCTTTTATCAACAACTAACGACATTTATTAACTTTTGCAATAATACGTAGGTAATAGGGTATGCAATGAAGACTAGGTAAAGGTACTCGTAGTTAACCCCTTCATGAGAATCAGTACAACAACAAAATAATTGAATAAAATATATCAAATATTGTTAAGCTACAATATTGTTATATTTTCATTCTTTAGAGCAAGTCAATCGGATAGGTACTTTCTGAGATATCGGCTTCCAAAGTTAGAGTCAAACGGGCGGGTCGTATTTCTAGCTGTGACGTCATTAACTTGTGCGGCGCAGCGCCCTTGCCGCGCCACCCATACAACGTTGGTGCATTTCATTCATTTCGCGTAGTGCTGCTCTCATAGCTAGTCGGTCTGTCGGTGTTATATACGGTGCATAATAATAATAATGTACAAATATTGCTTTGTGCCCAAATGCAAAAGTACAACGTTCGCAACACCACATAAAATATTCTTATGCGTGCCAAAAGATCATAATGAAAGAAAAAAATGGTTCAATCTGGCAAAGAGAGACGACATCATACAAAACTCAGTTCCACTGCTGCGAAGACCATTTCGAGGTAAGTCTTTATTTTATTATATTAACGTATCTTCCTAAATAATAAACTGACCACTCTTAGGTAGGTACCCACCTCAAATCTCTTGTACACGTACTTATTGTTTCAAAATGAAAGGACAGGACCGTACTTCAAACAAGATGTTAACTAATGTTAAAATGTTTATTTATCTTACTATGCAAGCAAATAATGTAGGTAAAGGTTTTTCGGGTGTATGATCACGATCAGTATGATGGTGTCGTCATTGACTATCACTGGGTGTCGTTGGAAATAAGTTTTAAAAGCGACTGTAGAGCGAGTGTTTGTCAGGCGGCCGGGGGCGCCGATTTGATTGTGAACTTCTTTATTCGAAAATAGAGTTCAGTTTCTTACAGCCAAAGCTGATTCAAAGCGATAAAGTTAGTAGGGTGCGCCCTCAGGTGCCCAACAATTTATTATATACAAAATTTTAATTTACAGATACAAGAGGACATGGAGAACTATATGAGATACAAGTTGATGGGTGGCTCAGCAATATTAAAAAAAGGAGCGTTTCCCCGTAAGTTCGATTGCCAAAAAGACAAAACGCGTGTTGAGCGGCCAGGCTACGAAAAAAGAAGACGAATAGAATATTACGAAAAACTCTTAAGCCGAGAAATCCAACATGACGATCTGCAGATAGCGCCAACTGAATTCATGGAATGTGAAGCTTTTTCGGAAGTCATCGATCCCATTAACGTAGAGGCGCAAGGGAGTGAAACTGAAGTCGAAAAAAAAACACAAGATAAAGGGGTACAAGTTAACCCGAAAACTCATAATAAAGAGACAAGTACAAATAATACTAGCCATAAATATTTCGAGCACACGCGCCAAGACTGTACTGGCACTACAAATACTACTCAGGTAGACCTAAATGAGAGCTTCGAATCAACTGCTACTTCTGATTCAGCCTCAACGTTTCATCAATCACACCAGGAAGATGATTCATTTAGCGATGATCATGAAATGTACAATATAGAGTATAAAAAACATTTGCAAAAAGGAACGTTAATGGCTATGGAACGCCAACCTAAACTACTCATTGGCATTCCAAAAGACTGTTATGCCTGTATACAATATTTATGTGAACGAATTCGTAGACCGCAGACTGACGTACTAATGACGCTGAAAAAAATTCGATGCAATGAACCAAATGCTTTACTGGCAGTAAGCTTTGGGATATCCGAAAGCTATGTTGCGAAAAAATTTCAGAACACTTTGTCTTTAATCGCTATATGTATGAAAGATCTAATATATAATCCACCTGATAAAGACGTAAAACTAAACTTGCCAATACCATTCAGAAAAAGGTATTCTAGAGTAAAATGCATTATAGACTGCTTTGAAGTAGAAATAGAAAAGCCAAGTAACGCCGTACACCAGGCACTCACCTGGTCGCAGTACAAAGGATGCAATACTATTAAATACCTTTTGTCCATTACACCTGATGGATTAATCAATTTTGTATCGGAGGGTTATGGTGGACGAGTTACAGATACGGTACTCTTTGAAGATTGTGGCTTTCTTGACATGCTATCGATCGGAACGGTAGTTTTAGCAGATAGAGGTTTTAAAAACATCGCCTATCTGTTAGAAAATAAAGGATGTAAACTGCTTAGGCCTCCTAGTGTAAGCTCTAGTTCATGTTCTAGCAGAAGTGAAGTTATGGAAACCAAAAGAATCGCTGCACTGCGAGTACACGTGGAGAGATCAATAGGAAGACTTAGGGATTTTCATATGATCTCACCCCATGCAAGAGTGGACATAGATTATGTAAAAATACTCGATAAAATAGTAATCATTGCTTGTGGTATTGTAAATTTGCAGAGTCCACTTTTTAAATCGTAAAGGCATTGTTCATGTTGTGACACATATTTTTACGCCCACAGGTTGTAGTCACAGGTACTAGCCCATAGAGCATGTCGTTTATAGAACACCTAAAAATGTAAATAAACCCAAAAAATATATATATAAATAGTTTAGTATCAATAGTAAACTATATTATAACTAAGATTAATAAGATTGTATGATCTTTTGTAATGTTTGATTGCTTATGAGAATACATATTTTTTAACTTCTTTTTACCTTTATTATGTGATAATATGAAATAAAAAACAAAATGTTTTCATCAAAAAAAATATAATTTTTATATAAAAAAAAATACCAACTAAACAACAAGTTTATGAAATATGAAGTTTTTCCAAAAATCTGTACATTTTTTAAGTAGATTTATACAATATTCTTCATCGTATACAACATCGTAAATATCTATTTCTCCATCTTTTTCAAAGTTGGCGCTAGCCATACAGAAATATCCTTTTTTTTTGCCTGTGAAAAACATCTGCAACTGAATCTGCGCTTTATATTTATAGACCAATAAACCATTTTTAATATAGTTTTGTTTAGTTTTTTCACTAGTTGGGCACTTTATTTCAATAACGGCTTCATTGGTTAACCCGTCAGGGGTAGCTCCAAGCACAGGCCAGTCACTTCTTAGAAAAATACCACATTTTTGTATTATTTCTTCCTTTTTGATTGAAATCTTAGTTAGAACCTCTTTTTCGAGGCGTTTGCCTCTGCTCATGGCAGCAGTTTCCTTAATTTTTACAGCACCAAAAATCTGTTCTACTAAGACACCATCATCTGTCTTACACTGAGATGCTTCATGTCATGAGCCTTAGAAGCCGTGATCCTACAGTATCTCATTTCGTACCACAATGGTGAGTTGGCTTGAGCTGCAGTAGCACGTTCTACTTTTTGACAGTCTTTAATCGTCATTTGTGTGGCGCAGAAACTGAAAAATGTGTCTGCAGTATGTGGAGTAGGCTGTTCTTTGAAACTGTGCATTAAGTAATGCACTGAGATTGCCGTTGCAGTATGATAGCCAAAATAATTCATGAGTTGACATTGTCCTTCTTTCACGTTGCTCACGACATAGCTTAAAAAAGCCCCATCATTAAAATTTTCAACTTGTGGTGTGGCGTTTCGTGAACTGGAACCGATATCTTTGGCTTTAATGAACTTTTCTGAAGTGCCTACATTGGCCAGTCGTGATTTTGCCCAATAACATTTGGTATCGGTGGTCGATGGCTCTTCGCTCCTGCGATGAACCCACATCAAAAAGGCGACAGCGTGTTTGCATCCTCCCTGATTCGCAGCACAGTCTTCGCACTGAACACTCACTATTTCTTCTTTTATTTCATTACACACTAATTTACACTTATATCCCTTATTTCTCACTTTGTGTTCTGGAGTAATCTTTGCTTTCACATAGCAAATATCTCCATCTCTCTTCACTTGGACGTACCCGACAGCATCATCTCCGTAAGATTCGCGACCTGATCTGAAAGGAGATTAAAATTATTATTTTCCTAAAACATTAAACTATTTGAATACAGCCCTGGTCGGTCAGGCCAGTCGTGAGTTTATGGACGCCAGGCAAGGCACAGGCAGGTATAGGGATGTAAGTTTATGAACGCTACACAGAACACGTGCGATACATCTGTTTTGCTTACAAAAGGCATTTTTGAATGGAAATAATAATACAGTTATTTTAGCTTACTTTAACTATTTAGTCGTATATGTGAAAATATTTAGCTGCTATGCTATGGTAACCATAATACAAAACTATACTTAGATAAACTCTTTTACGCATTGAACAAAGACAGGGTACTAGAAAAATACTGAAGCATATGAAATTAGGTATTAGGTGTAGAATGTACTACATCAGTAGGTGGGCAATGTAGGTGGGCTAAATTTTTTTATTAATTTTTTATGGATACTGACACGGACACCCTACCACCTAGTAAGGTAAGAAGGGAAGGCACCTACAGTTTTAAGCGGAATGCGAACCACGGTCAGCCTCCAACGCAACGGTCGTACTTAGATGGGTGACCCCATCTAAGTACTGACCGCGCCCGTACTTATGATTACGAACTGACAGTCGACCAACCGCACCACTGAGCTACCGAGGTTGACAAAACATCAATGACAAGATTACTTAGATAAACATATTGTACTCGTAAGAGTGCACCTATCGACAAGGCAATAAAAAGGAAATAGTAGGTACCTACATACATTAGAAACTTACCTTTCAAGTTTTGCACCACGAATCTCCACGCTCGCGTAGTCAGAATTTTTGTTGAAGAAATCAACCACCATTAGCGTATCAACTTTGGGAAGGTTGTCAGATTGAGCTTTCACGTATCCGACGTCCACCATTGTATTTATATATAAGTATAACAGTGAATCAAGAAAGTAAGTATAAACAATTAAGATTAAGAGAAGAACACACAACAACACAAGACAAATGCCGGAGGATATCTGAAGGAATCTGCGTAGAGTTGCGTGCGTATGGCCTGCGCGGGCAGGCGAGCGCAGCGCGTCGATCACTCGACAAAGAAAGTGACGTAGGCGGTGGGCGGAGCTTCACTTAAAATTTCTTGATTTCAAATGACTCTAGAATCGTCATTTTTGATCGCATCGACTTTTTTTTTTCACAGTCGCTCATGGTTTAATGAGATTAATAATTATATGTAATTTTTGAAAATCATTATTTATCCTCATTGTCTTTATTCTTCGTTATCACTTTCTGACGAAGACTCTACATTTTATTGATTAACATCTTGTTTTGTTAAAAAAGTCATTAATCCGGACGTATCCGGACATGTTTAATTTATTATTTAAAAGGAAATAGTGCTACAATAACTCAAAATAAAAATCATAGCCCGATATATCCCCATACACAAACAAAAACTTCAGCTAAGGATAAAATGTATCAAAATCAGGGAATAAATCTGAGTTATTTTTATAAGTTAAAAAAAAGTTATAGTTAATAGTTTATCGCTACTCTTTGAAAACACTTATTAAGCCTGTTACCTGCTTTTACAGAATCCATCACTTTCAAATTGCAATGCGAACTTAAAAACATAAAAAGTGCAATTTAGTTTTCGCAATAATGTCCGCCCAGATTGTGCTAATACCTGTATGTGCGCTGGTCTCAGACCCATCGTGTTGGTATTCAAACTTCAAGGCTCGGTGAGATCCATCCATCTGTCACATGAACTTTTGCTTTGGTCATAACTCGAGAACCACTGGTGCTAGACCCATCGTGTTGGTACTCAAACTTCATGTCTCGGTAAGATCTATCCATCTGTCACATGAACTTTTGTTTTTGTCATAACTCGAGAACCGCTGGTCTCGGACCCATCGCGTTGGTATTCAAACTTAGAGGGCTCGGTGAGATCCATCCATCTGTCACATGAACTTTTGTTTTGGTCATAACTCGAGAACCACTGGTGCTAGACCCATCGTGTTGGTACTCGAACTTCAAGTCTCAGTGAGATCCATCCACCTGTCACATGAACTTTTGTTTTGGTCATATCTCCAGAACCGTTGATCTCGAACTAGGACAAGCTGTTCTCAAGTTATGACCAAAACATAAGTTCATGTAACAGATGGATAGATATCACCGAGACCGGAAGTTTGAGTACCAACACGGTGGGTCTGAGACCAGCGGTTCTCGAGTTATGGCCAAAACAAAAGTTCATGTGACAGATGGATAGATCTCACCGAGACGTCCAGTTTTAGCACGAACACGATGGATCTAGGACCAGCCGTTCTCGAGATATGGCCAAAACAAAAGTTCACGTGACAGGTGGATAGATCGCACCGAGCCCTTAAGTTTGAGTACCAACAAGGTGGGTACAGCACCACTGGTTTTCGAGTTATGGTCAAAACAAAAGTTCATGTGACAGATGGATAGATCTCACCGAGACCTGAAGTTTGAGTACCTACACGGTGGGTCTGAGACCAGTGGTTCTCGAGTTATAGCCAAAACAAATTTTCATGTGACAGATGGTTATATCTCATCGAGACGTCCAGTTTTAGCACGAACACTATGGATCTAGGACCAGCCGTTCTCGAGATATGACCAACACCAATTTTAATGTAACAGATAGTTAGATCTCATCGAGACGTCCAGTTTTAGCACGAACACGATGGATCTAGGACCAGCCGTTCTCGAGATATGACCAAAACTAATGTTCATGTGACACAGATTGATATTCTATGCCCAATTTTTCAATGATGGGGTTTATTTACAAATACTATACTTACACAACTTGTTATTATTGATAAGAAAACTGCAACTATTTTTATAATATTAGTGTACTGGGAATCATTACGGCAACACTGGCCTAGGTGTCTTACGTAAAACATAGTAGAATTTTTTGCTTTCGAAAAATGCATACTACTTTGTGGCAAGTCTTGCAATATTGGCATATTATAAGGAACGGGACATTCGGTAGATAGAATGTTAATTTAATAATGCTTATATGTATAATAATAATAGGACTAATGATTTTTATTTACTTAATTTAATGAAAGAACGCCGTCTAGCAATGCCTTGTCCCTCCTTGCAATATCTACTAATTATAATAATTTTCTTATTGCAAAAAGGTAACACTTATGATAACGTCGGTACAATGCTACTTCGAACGCTAAAACCGCGGAGCGGCTGGCTGTCTGTCGCAGTCCACGTATTTGCTAAGAGATGGCGCTGCGTCTATCGACGCCCAATATGACGAGTGAATTTGTATGGAAGGCCATATCCTTACTCTAGCATATCACTGGGTAATACACATTAATATAGATACATTACAAACGAAAATTTGTTGCTTACTGCGAAAGATTATTCTCCGGATCAGGTTTGCAAGACACCATCATATACTTCATATCTTGCGACTGCAGCATTGTGGGTCCAATGTCCATCTCCTGCTTGACCATAGCATCCGTGTCCAGCGAACAGACTCCATCCCGAACATCAGAACCCTTCATCTTCACATTACCAACTCCGTCCCGTGAGAAAACATCATTGTTGACGTCCAATGGCTCGCATTTAACAGTAGTAGCCATTTCCAGGACGCAAACCTCATTGGAAACGTTACAAGCCTCATTCTTTACATTGACAATATCATCCGTCGTGCAGACATCATTGTTAATATCAGGTGGCTCATTTTTAACAACAGTAGCCGTCTCCAGCGGACAAACATTATGGGCAACAGCATTATGCAGAGTAGAGACCGCAGCCGGACGTGAAGTCCTGCCGTCATCTTTAACATTGTCACCTTTGCTAATATTCATTTTACATCTACGATACATTAGTCGCGAATATCTGAAACAATTAATAGCCTTTTATTGTGTCTCGTACGTAACTAAAGAGGAAATGAATTGGAACCCAGAAATAAACTGTCAGTCTCGGTAGTTCCGTGGTGCGATTCATCGGCATTCGTTCGTCAAACTTAAGCACACCCAGGCGTTGATCACAGCTTGGATAGATGACTGCTCGACTGTTGAGGCTGGCCGTGGTTCGGATAGTATTAAGTTAGAACTGCGATCACACTGCTAAAACCGACTTTCTTTTTTTGTAGCCAAATTTTAGCCGAAAACATCTGTTTAGTGGCCAACTTAAACTCAAATTTCAAACATGGATAACTCAGAAACCACACATTGTGGGGGTGAGTTAAGTGAAGCGTGGGGGTTGGGGGGAGACAGCTACCGCTTATATATTACTTATATTTCCCCATTTTTCTTTCAAAGTTTTGTCTAATAAGTGACATCACACACCTTAACAAATCACCTGCGTGAAATGATGTCAAATTAATCGCGGAAATATGGGAAAACAATCTTGTTTCTTTATAATTTTTTGAAACTACGCGTTTCCTTCTATCACTAAAATTTATCTTTCACCTCGGCCTACACAATAAGCTTACAAGCAATTTGCTAGCTCGGCTCCCCTCAGGCACACCCAAAGGTGGCTCGCACTAATGAGTAGCAAAAGTTCAAGAAAATCTATCTCAACTTTATAAGAGATGCAAGACACACCTTCTGGACACTTACACTGTACACTTAACAGACACCTCTATGCAATTGGAGTAACGGACAGTCCACTGTGCAGAGCATGCCTGCAGGCGGACGAGACCCCCACCCACGTGCTGCTGGAGTGTGAGGAGGTGGAAGAGCTAAGGGCGAAGGAGCTGGGAGGCCCTACTACACTTCGAGAGGCGTGCCAAGATCCAAAGAGAGTGTGCCGCCTACTGGAAGAAATCGGCTGGTTGGAGTAAGGCCGTAGGACGAGCAAAAGCCCTGCAATGGAGCGGGCTTAAGCGCGGAGAACGAGTCCGAACAACAACATCAACAACACCTTCCGGGTTGGAGTTATACAAAATAAAAACATAAAATGTTTTTTTTTTAAGAAGCGCGACATGTGGCGTCGTGCTAACCATAAGCTGTCTGACATCCATGGACATTTGGTCATATTATGCGAGGTTGCGAATGCCATGCCAGCATGACAGGTGCCTATTCACGCACCTCTCCACGGATCCGAGACTGTACTTGGGTGGAAATATATGGGCAGAGAGAGCGTTCCAGAGTATACCGGTTCTGTAGTGGAAAGATCAGCAGAACCAGTTGGTACTCCAGATTTTTGTATGCACATCCAGGGTTTTAACGTTTTTTGTTTTGTTTTTTTTTTGTTATGGAAACTGACAAGGTTGGCTACATCACCTAAAACATTCGTGATGTCAGCCCATAACACCAGATGAACTTGGTGCCACGTCAGTGATTTCCTTCGGTCGTGCCGGCTACACTGAACTGGACGGAAAACACAAACTATTTACATAGCCATTTCGCCCGACCTTTCATTCAGTGCGGTGGTACCAGCCCGGGCGGGTTAAACCCTACCACCTACTAATATGAGAAGGGAGTCATATTCCTTAGTCGCCTTTTACGGCATACACGGGGAGAGATGCAGTGGGGCTATTCTTTTAAAGTACCGGCCCCACACGGTACAAAAATGTTGGTTTAGTACAGAGATGGCAGCCCTAGGTTAGATAGAGTCGCCAGCCATTGCTAAAGCTGTTCTTATGCTTTCATACATTTGGTCTCCACTGCTGCCGCCGTGCATGGTGTGACGTTGTTGCCGTGACCGTGCCGCTATAGTCTAGTTATAAATAAGTAAGCAGCATTGTCATAAATATGTACCTAGAAGTTAACAGGCTATGCAACATGTTGGTGTCTTCGGGAGTATGCTCGGAAGCGACAGCAAAGTGCTACTCGATTAAGCAAGCGGCGAGGCTTTCTTCACCCTCGCTGTGGCGGAGTCGGGCCGAGCCGCGCCACACGCGCCCACCGACCGCCGCCTGTACACAGCTGGCTGAGGGACTGCGTCCACGGGGAGCCAACCAAGTCCTGGGGTTGGGGTATGTATGAGGTTGAGGCACAGATGAGGAGAGAGCTGAGCTGGCGGTGCTGGCGAACCACAGATTACCAATATATGGCGAACAAACACGAGCATCTCTTTGTAGTAAGCACCTGACAGTTGACTTTTTTTTCTTACGGAAAGGCAAGGAATGTGTTGTATAATGCGCGGGGCGGATCTTGGCGTGTCGCCGCCGCAGCGGTTCGTCGGTGTTCTCCCTCGCACCCGCACCGTACTTGTAGTTTATTCGCGTGGCGGGTCGCCCGCTGCGGCGACGACACGCCGAGATCCGTCCCGGGCACTATATGTATATGATAAAAATATAGTAAATACAGATTCAGATTATAAAATTTAATTTAAAACATGGCGCAGTCGGCAAAAATACCACCAGAATGAGGATCAACGCGGCGACTACCCACCTCCTGATTCCATCATCAGACCCTCGTCCCCAAGTGTATTAGTAGAAGTTTGAGACACTCGTCAAACCGAACCAAATTAACCCAAACTCGAGGTGCTTACTAGTAACGGTTGAAGAGTTCCACTGTCCACCTCCAGTCTCCATCATCATAAGACCCTCGTCACCAAGTGTATTGGTGGAAGTATGGAGCACTCGTCCGAACCAACCAAATGAGCCCAAACTCGAGAGCGTTACTAGTAACGGTTGAAGAGTTCCACTACCCACCTCCTGATTTCATCATCAGACCCTCGTCCCCAAGTGTATTAGTAGAAGTATGGGATACTCGTCAAACCCGAGCGAAGCCGCGGGTAAAAGTTAGTATGTATAATAATCATCTAACATAAAAATCAGACTAGAATGTTCAGGTGTACTACGGGCAAAAAAAATTGCCCGTGGTACCACTGAGCTCTGGGTGTACTACGGGCAAAAAAAATTGTACAATGTGGTGGTACCACGGGCAATACACGGAATTTATTATTTCACTTTCAACTTATTTCTTGAAACTAATTCTCTTTTTTGTTTGCATGTGCCCGGGATGGATCACGAATCTCTACCGAGGGGAGGTATTGTACAGAGTACAGTCTACTAGCTGAAGCAGGGAGGAGACACCTTTCGAAAATAAGTTAAGTAGGATGCTATATTTTTTCAAATGAGATCACTTGTTCTCAGAATCGAAAGGGGATTCTGGATTCTCATTTGCTGATCGTCTTCGTACCTAGTACCTACCAAGCGAATCGGACACGAGATCCGTAATTCCATTCAATTGATTTTATCACTCCATGGAAGAATTTTGTTGAACTTTCATGTGACGTTTATTTATGCATAGCATGGAGAAACGCGAGCTGATGCAGTCGAAGTTCTGTTAACTGTTATCTTGTGTGAAGTTGATGTAGTTTTCCCTACAGATGGGAGCAGACGTCCGCTGACCGGGACCTCTCCTCTTTTATCGGAAAATTAAAACTTTGTGTCTCTGACCCCAGTTCAACTGAAGACTGAAGACCGTCGATCCGTGATGACCGCAATCGCGAAGACGGTGTCGATCAGAGCCTTCAGCCCTGTTCGTGTGATGTCTGGTGGGGGTCACGGTTTTTCCAGGTTTTACGGAACCCCAGCTCTGCCTCCGTCCCGATGCAGAGTTCGCAACAGCACACTGGACCGCGTTCCCAAAGTTGGCGCAGCAAGTCTTTATTCATAGATCCTTAGCGTCCGCTCTCTTAGTGGGGGAGGAATGTGCTGTGTGCCACTGGCCATCAGTACAATCGAAGCAAGAAAAAGAATTTATATTTTCAAATCCTTCTAAAACAGATACCTGCTGAATTTTACATAGCTGTCTTGGTTCGCGAGTCTCGGCCGTGAGAAGAGTGTTGAAATTCTTAGTGATCTCTAAAATAAAGTTTGCTCAGCCTTTCTGAGTTTAATTTGTAGTTTTATACAACAAGTCCTCAGGCAGATACCAAAGAAGTAATTGATATAGCATCTAGTGTAGAAAGTGTCTGGGAGTCTCCTGACTCTCAGTGCAATATACAAAAAAACACAAAATATTTCGGCCCTTTATGGGCCGTCTTCAGTTGATTAGAATTATAATAATATTAAGTACTAGCTTTTGCCCGCGGCTTCGCTCGCGAGATATTCGTATTTCAAAGAAAGCAAGTAACTAAGGCCGATCTGCGTTAAGTAAAGTAAACGATAAACCTTCTCAACTAAAGTAAGTAACTAACGGCGAGGCTTCAGGCTGAGCTGCATTCTGGAAGACAATAAACCTTCTCGAAGAAAGTAAGTAACTAAGGGCGAGGCCGAAGGCCGAGCTACGTTCAGGAAGACGATAAACCCTTCATATTGAAAGAATTATATCAGATAATAGAATAATATCAGAGAAAGTAATTGAGGGCGAGGCCGAAGGCCGAGCTGCGTACAGCAAGACTATAAACCTTCTTGAAGAAAGTAATCACTGAGGGCGAGGCCGAAGGCCGAGCTGCTTTCAGGAAGACGAACGCTCGCTTCCTGAACGCAGCTCGGCCTTCGGCCTCGCCCTCTGTTACTTACTTCTTCGAAAAGGTTATCGTCTTCCTGAACGCAGCTCGGCCTTCGGCCTCGCCCTCAGTGACTTACGTTCTTCAAGAAGGTTTATAGTCTTGCTGTACGAAGCTCGGCCTTCGGCCTCGCCCTCAATTACTTACTTTCTTTGAGTAGGTTTATCGTCTTCCTGAACGCAGCTCGGCCTTCGGCCTCGCGCTCAATTACTTAATTTCCTCGAGAAGGTTGAAGGTCTTCCTGAACGAAGCTCGGCCTTCGGCCTCGCCCTTTGTGGCTTATTTTCTTCGAAAAGGGTTAACCTCTTCCTGAACGCAGCTCAGCCTTCGGCCTCGCCTTTAGTATGTTACTTACTTTCTTTGAGAATGTTTATTGTTTTTATCTGAATCCAGTTCGCCCTCCGGTCCCTGCCTAAGTTACTTAGTTTCTTCTTTTAAAATACAAATTTCACGCGAGCGAATCCGCGGGAAAAAGCTATCGATATTAAAATAAGAAAATTCAATTAAAATAAATCAAATACTTTAGATACCTACCTAACTAAGTGTAATACTCCACATATTAGCATAACCGGAACTGAATTTTATTTAGCCTATCCTGTGTCTCGTATAGCTAAATGTGCGTGTAGTAATTTTAATCGAATTTAGATGATCGGCTTAAATTTTATGGAGAAAATTCATACAAACATATTCGCCTCGCCCCGCTGCCCCCCGCTGAGAGAAGCGCAGCGCTTCTCTCAAGACATTCTCATCGTTGTAACTTTTAAACTATTTGTCCAAATTACTTAGTGTAACAGCCAAAGTTTATCTACTTTAAATACCAGAGGCGATAAAAGTATGCATTTTGATAAGAATTAATTCAAAACTATAAAATGTGCATTGTAAATACAGTATCCAATTTAAATGTATTTTTGGTTCACTATTTTGGCTATAGTGGCATAAAAGGTAGTACATATAAGGTAGATATATGCTCTCGCGGACTTTTTTTTAGAACTATTTTAGAGAAACAACCTCACCATACGCTATCTTCGTGTAACTCTAACGGTTTATTCAGCGCACGCCGATATAGATCTCAGAAGGCAGGATTTTTTCCGACTTGACATTTATCGATATTTGGGCAAATTTACACAATGTCTTTATAAATTATAGCCTTTTTGATGTATAAGCTATAGTACTGTAAAGGCTCATCAAAATCTGTTCAGTAGTTTTTGCGTGAAAGAGGAATATAGTGCGGCTGCTCGGTTCGCTGTTGAGTTTATAGGCCGCGCCTCCCCCGCGCCGCCGCCAACTGCCGCTCGCTCGGTAAATACCTATGTATAGTACTAAGGCGCGCGGATTGAACATATCGGTTTGTATGGGAGCCACATCTTAGCGTAGCCGGAAGTGAATTTTAGTTAGCCTATCCTGTGTCCCGTATAGTAAAATGGGCTTGTACTAAGTTTCATCAAATTCGGATGATGGCTCTATGAGTTATGGAGGAACATACATACATACATACATACAGAAAAGATTTCTAAAAATAGTCAATTTAGCTTTAGTATCATACATAGAGGCTACAAACTCAATATTTCCTAAAACAAAGTAACTTACTCCATGACCACCCCTTACAGATTTATTATTAGTATTGATTGATGATGATTGATAGGTCATAGATTATAAATTCTATTTTTTATTATTATTTTTGGTGATGGATGGTGGTTGATGTGCAATGATTATTATGATTATTGAGATAATAGATGGCTTTGTGTAGAGGATTAATGTATGATATTTAAACCAGGGGATTTAATAATCATTGATACAAAATTAACTAGTTATGGGACTTCTAACCTTAGGTGGTAGGGTTTATCCCGCCCGGGTTGGTACCACCGCACTGAATGAAACGGCTATGTAAATAGTTCGTGTTTTCCGTCCAGTTCAGTGTAACCGACATGAAATGAAGGGAAGCACTGACATGGCACCTAGTTCCCCCGGTCTTATGGGCTGACATCACGGATGTTGTAGGTGATGTAGCCCACCATGTCAGTTACCATAAAAATAAACACATCTGAACACAACTACAACTTTTGTTCGAGTGTTTCGTAGTGTAGAACCTAGGGTTTATTGTTTATTGTTTATTTAGCATCTATTGGCAGTACACTGCGCTCAGATTTGTCATATTTACATTGTAACATTCCGCCAGTTCGATTATCACAGCGAAGAAGAACTGACAAGAAACTTGACTGGAAATTTTTTCAATGTCCACTTAGTCTATACAAAAATGTTTGCCACTGCCTAGACACGCATGTGCTGATTTGTGACATGCAGCAATTCATGACAAAGTGAAAACATTTTTACTATGAAATTGTATGGACTACTGGTTTCTGTCACAAACCACCACATGTCGTTATCGCATAACTATATATATCGCATTTTTGATTCTGACAACTTCTGAAGTATATAGGTATTATGTAAAAAGTCCGGTGTATAGTGCCATCGTCAAATTTGATAAGAAATTTTATCAAGTCATTATTTGATTTAGTTAGTAAGCAAGTAACATACTACAATGTAGTATAAAATGTCGAGGGTAAAAAAAATAAAAAATAAAATAGATACACAAGTACCCATTGTCTTAGAGTTAGTAGAGAACATTACGTTATGTCATACTTTTGTACTTAATTTATTATGTGTCAGAATCACAAAATTCGTCAGTTAAGGCATCTTTAAATACTGTAATAGCTTTTTTTGGTTAATATTTTTTTCAGGGTTATTTTGAAAGAATTTTCACCTAGATTCCTTATTTCCTGTGGTATTTTGTTATAAAATCTAACACTATTACATATAAAACTTTTTGACATTTTAGACAACCTATGTATTGATAAGTTTGAATGAAGTTTTATTAATCATTTCTTTGTTACTAGTGGTCGCCCAGTGGTCGAAATTCGACCATATTATAAGTTTAAACATTATTATTATTAAGATTCTATTGTCTAAAGATAAACAATTCTATTCTCAATTTGACCAAACTTTAACAATAATAAAAAAATTATATATGTGTGTGTGTGTGTGTCAAATACATGGTAGTGTGTGTAATGTTTTTTTATTGTTTTAATGTATTTTTTATGCATAATTAAAAAAAATATTACCATTCTGCACTCCTTCTCTATATAAGGTCTTTCAAAATTAGTTCAGAGTACGCTAAGGGGGGGGGGGGGGGGGGTTCTGTATCATATAGGGAGTAAAACCTATATAATTTTTGTTGGACCTTGGGCTTTTTTTTATGTAAAATATTTTGTTACGCATTTAAATAAAAAAATCGGTGGTTGATTTTTATTGCCTAATCGATTCAGTTTCATAACAGTAACAAAAAAGTATTCATCGCCATTATGACCTAACACGTGTAAGTTGGTAAAAAAAATCTAATTCTTTCTATTCCATACTAATAAAACTAAAATTGTGGTTTTTCACAATTTCTGAAAGAAAGATATATATGTGATGGAAGACTTTTTTGTTCCTGGCATGAAACTGAAACGATTATTAAATTATTATTTTTTACACTTTACATTAAAAAATTTTTTTTGTAAAAAAAAATTCTTTGTTCTTCAAAAGTGATCTATTTCCGATACAGAACCCCCCCTTAGCGTACTCTGAACTAATTTTGAAAGACCTTATATAAACTATAAGTGTGCGAAATTTCATACTCCTCCGACGGCGCAATTTTCGTAAAAAGGGGTACAAAGTTTTTGCTTCACGTATTATTATATACTTAGATATATCTGTCTTATACACATTAATTAACGCAATCAACATGCATCTTTATTTATTGCTAGATTTTGGGCATGTTCTGTCCTCGAAATGAAAACTGCAATACAATATTAATAAAATAATAGGTATTATGTACGTGGATTTTAGTCGCCTCACTAAAATTTTGTGGTCAAAGCCGCCGCTGCTGCACACTGGTATGGTTTATCTCCTGTGTGGGTCCTCATATGTACTGTTCAAACACTGCTACGACTACATTTCTTATTACATACTGCATACTGGTATGGCTTCTCTCCTGTTTGGGTCCTCATATGTGTTGTCAAGTGACTGCTTTGATTAAATGACTTATTTATTACATACTGCACACTGGTATGGCATCTCTCCTGTGTGGGTCCTCATGTGTTGTTAAGTAACCGCTTTCATTAAATGTCTTATTACGTACTGCAAACTGGTATGGCTTCTCCCGTGTGAGCCCTCATATGTGATGTTAAGGCACTAACATCACTAACTGTCTTATTTATTACATACTACACAATGGTTTCTCTCCTGTGTGGATCTTGTGTGGTACAATTTCTTATTACATACTACACACTGGTATGGCTTCTCTCCTGTGTGGGTCCTCATGTGTTGTTAAGTGACTGCTTTGATTAAATGTCTTATTTATTACATACTGCACACTGGTATGGCATCTCTCCTTTGTGGGTCCTCATATGTGATGTTAAGGCACTAACATCACAAACTGTCTTATTTATTACATACTACACAATGGTTTCTCTCCTGTGTGGATCCTCATATGTACTGTTAAATTACTGCTACCAGTAAATTTCTTATTACATACTACACACTGGTATGGCTTCTCTCCTGTGTGGGTCCTCATATGTGTTGTTAAGTGACTGCTTTGATTAAATTTCTTATTACATACTACACACTGGTATGGCTTCTCTCCTGTGTGGGTCCTCATATGTCTTGTTAAGTTACAGCTTTGATTAAATGTCTTATTACATACTGCACACTGGTATGGCATCTCTCCTGTGTGGGTCCTCATATGTGTTGTTAAGTGACTGCTTTGATTAAATGTCTTATTACATACTGCGCACTGGTATGGCATCTCTCCTGTGTGGGTCCTCATATGTGTTGTTACGTGAGCGCTTTCATTAAATGTCTTATTACATACTGCACAATGGTATAGCTTCTTTTGTATGGGTCCTCATATGTCTTGTTAAGTTACAGCTTTGATTAAATGTCTTATTACATACTGCACACTGGTATGGCATCTCTCCTGTGTGGGTCCTCATATGTGTTTTTAAGGCACTACCATAACTAACTGTTTTATTGCATACTGCACACTGGAATGGTTTCTCTCCTGTGTGGGTCCTCATATGTAATGTTAAAGCACTGATACGACTAAGTTTCTTATTACATACTACACACTGGTATGGCTTCTCTCCTGTGTGGGTCCTCATATGTGTTGTTAAGTTACTGTTTTGATTAAATGTCTTATTACATACTGCACACTGGTATGGCATCTCTCCTGTGTGGGCCCTCATATGTTGTGTTAAGTTACAGCTTTTATTAAATGTCTTATTACATATTGTACACTTATATGGCTTCTCTCCTGTGTGGGTCCTCATATGTGTTGTTACGTGAGCGCTTTCATGAAATATCTTATTACATACAGCACAATGGTATGTCTTCTCTTTTGTATAGGTCTTCATATGTCTTGTTAAGTTACAGCTTTGATTAAATGTTTTATTACATACTGCACACTGATATGGCATCTCTCCTGTGTGGGTCCTCATATGTGATGTTAAGGCACTAACATCACTAACTGTCTTATTACATACTACACACTGGTATGGTTTTTCTCCTGTGTGGATCCTCATATGTACTGTTAAAATAGTGCTACGAGTAAATTTCTTATTACATACTACACACTGGTATGGCTTCTCTCCTGTGTGGGTCGTCGTATGTCTTGTTAAGTTACTGCTACGAGTAAATTTCTTATTACATACTACACACTGGTATGGCTTCTCTCCTGTGTGGGTCGTCATATGTTTTGTTAAGCGACTGCTTTCATTAAATGCCTTATTACATACTGCACACGTATGTGTAGCATTTCGAGTGCGAGTGTGAGTGACCATGTGAGACATCAAGGTACTCTTCCGTGAAAACACTATATGGCACGTGTCACATTCATACTTCTGTACTGCAGTTTGTTTCTCCGTGTTCTCAAGGACTACTGCAGTTTCTTCTAGGAGTTTAGAGCATTTGTTCTTAGGAGTCGTAGTTTGGCGGCTGCTTGAATTCTGAGCTGAGGGCATCTCTTGAGAAGTTTTCTCTATATGTATCTGAAACAGAAACATTGTATTCTTCCTTACACGGTAGAAACAGCTATGAAAACTGTTCCATGTTAACAGGCCACTCAGTGTAGCTGCCAATGAAGTTACTAACTACTAAAACCTAACTGGAATTTCATCTAGTTTTGACAGGAACAAGAAATAACGAGTGACGCTGGCGATGTAGACAACCATATCAGGTTTCATTTAAAGTCAAACTGTGTCCCCTCTAACAGGGCGAGTGTTACGAATCTCATCTCTTTCGTGTTATCAATAAATATTAATTCCAATAATTATTTTATTACATATAAAAATTCATTCCCAACCAGCATTCGACCCTGGGACTCTGGTACTTTTTTGCCTCTGCAGTGAGCTCGCTGTGTTTCTATGGCACTGTGGCGGCGCTCGTCGTCGGTTGTGTGTTGGCTGTGCGACTCTGCTATGCGCTTTCTTTCTGTAACAAATTAAATTTACATGTTTCATCGTTAAATATTGTTTTGTTTCCTAATTTTGTCTGTTCAGTGACTGAGGCTTTAATTATTGAATGATAATTTTTCAATAAAGCATAGTGGGTACATCAGGCACCATTATATTTTCGGCACCTGGTATTTCACATCAAAAGCGTTTCAAAGTGTCGTGAACAGGAAACTTACGTGGTGTAGGATATGTCACATATTCACAGAGGCCTATCTGTCAAGAGTAACATTACAATCTGAAAATGTTTTTTCGATCGCTTCAGTAATAGTAATAGCCATTTTCGCTGAGAGTGTGAAATCGTCCTGGTTTCGCGAGTGGTTGAGGGCTCAAAAGACGCGTATCGGCTAGGGCTACAAAAAGGTGAGTTTTTTTTAGTAAAAAAAAACATTTATGCAAAAATGTGAAAAAAAAATTTTTTTTTTTCGAACTAAATCTCTTATATCTCAAAAACTAAATGTGATATCGAAAAATTTGGACTTTAAGCTACATTAAAAAAAAACATTCATCCGTCGATGATGGTTCGTGCTGTAGGTGGTCCCTCAAATTTTTCCCATTTTCGCTGAGAGTGTGAAATGGACTTTTGGAAGTGCAACAGCGAAGAGAGCGAGGAGGAATATTCGAATGTATAAAATAAATTGTGAAAAATCAAATCACGGCTCTGCAGATCCTCGGGTGACTTTGTTAGTTTGTTAGTTGGGTTCTAATGACGGAGTCGGAAGGAAGCTATAGGAACTCCTAAACTACACATGATAAGCCTATCATGTTTGGGCTCCTTGGATTTTGTTTCGCAAGTACTCTTGTCGAATTCACATTCATATTTATTTGGAGTGCGATCTTTATGGTTTTAATGTAGCTACCTACATGTATGTTGTAAGATATTCTTTATTTTGAGTGAAGTGAAGACTTCTCGTGGTATGGTAGTGCGGCGCACGAGCGCACGTTAGGACCAGCCGCCAGTGGCTCCAGGTTTCACAAAGTTGACCTTCTGGAAGCCGCTACTGGTTTGCCCTTTCCTAGTCCGTGCAATTGACAGGTTGATGACCTCTCTGTTGATTTGGAGGACTTCATCATGCATGACGGTAGGAATAATTGATGGCCTCGCTCAAGTAGTATTTTGCATCCACATAACAAATGTTTGGCCGTGCCTATGAACTCCGAACCGAAGCAAACGAACCGTATCATATCATGATATGACGAACCGAAGCAAGCGAACCGTCATATCATATCATATGCATATCATGATATGACGGTTCGCTCGTACAATCGGAAATGTTCTTTTTAGTAGTTAATTTCTGCGAGAAAGTAGTATTGCTAACATCGTAGTTGTTTTCACCTGTATGAGCGAGCAAGTGATGTTGACAAGCAGACTCTGGTATAAAACTTTTGCTACAAACATTGCAACAATACCGAACTCCGTACGTCTCGGTCACATCAGGATTGTTTTGTTTGGCAGTAACATTGATATTTCCATGTGATTCCATTCTGAAAATGCAACAAATGAATTATTATTAACAGTGCTAGCGTAAATTCATAAATATTGAGTTTGCAATTAAATTAAGAAGTTTGTCGGGTGAAAAGGGTTATATGTTGTTGTTGGTATGTTAAAATTGAGCAATTCTTTTTCTACAACATACACACACATAGACAACATCACGTCTGTCTTGCAATGGGGTAGTTATAGAGAAACAGATCTTCAAATGCCACTGCTCTGACATACCTCTAACCACTCGTCAATAAATAATAATATACATTACAAACGAAAATTAGTTACTTACTGCGAAAGATTATTCTCCGGATCAGGTTTGCAAGACAGCAAGTACTTTATATCTTGCGACCGCAGCACTGTGGGTCCAATGTCCATCTCCTGCTTGACCATAGCATCCGTGTCCAGTAGACATACTACATTACCAACTCTGTCCCGTGAGCAAACATCACTGTTGACGTCAAATGGCTCGTTTTTAACAGTAGTAGCCATTTCCAGGAAGCAAACCTCATTGGAAACGTTACAAGCCTCTTTCTTTATATTGACAATATCATCCATCGAGCAGACATCATTGTTAATATCAGGTGGCTCATGTTTAACAGCAGTAGCCGTCTCAAGCGGACAAACATTATCGGCGAGAGCATTATGCAGAGTAGAGACCGCAGCCGGACGTGAAGTCCTGCCGTCATCTTGAACTTTGTCACCTTTGCTAATATCCATTTTACATCTACCATCCATTAGTCGTGAATATCTGAAACAATTAATAGCCATGTGGAAATATTTATTTACGGCTTTACTCTCGGTTTTTGTATCGCGTTGCTGCGACGTTTCGACTCGAACATTCGAGCCATTGTCAAGCGAGCTCCTGTGTCCGGCGGCGGTCAACGAGAAACTAGTCAGTTTGACATGTTCCGCCGTTGACGGAGATTGTAGCTGTGGGTAGTTTGAAGATGTTGGCTTTGAGCTGCGTTCCGGAGGTCCGCTGACAGACAAAAGGCGCTAGTAGTGTCCTTATTGTCGGTGCTTAATGTTTTTGTCCTCAGCGGTGCTAACACCGGATTCCACGATGGTGACAACTTAAACGCATCTTCCCTGTTGAAGTTGGCATGCTTGGCGATTTCTATGGACTCTCGAACAAGACGAGGGATGTGTCGGGTTTCAGTCGAGATTACCTCAACCTGATCGAACCTGATCCAATGGTTTATGCCGGAGTTCATATGTTCGCAAACTGCTGACTTCGTGGAATCTTGATTTTTGGCTGTTTGATTTGAGACTGACACTCGAACCGAGTAACGTATAGCTATCCTTTTCACGCTCATATTTTGTGTATGCGAATGCATGATATTCTATCTCTCTCTTTTACGGACGGACGGATACAAAAACGTGACCTGCCTGAGCGGCGCAGTGCGGCGGACTGACGGCTCGCGAAAGAGGGTGCGCTGTATGCTCACAAATATCGCGCCTCAAGTCGGTGCGTTGTATTCCACTTCCCGAAGCTTTTTAATTGGCTATAAATGATGTCACTAAAATTTATCTTTCACCTCGGCTGTAGGCCGTCTTTGGCTTACTAGCAATTTGCTAGCTCGGCTCCCCTCAGGCACACCCCAAAGGTTGCTCGCAATAATGAGTAGCACAAGTTCAAGAAACCCTATCTATCTCAACTTTACAAGAGATGCAAAACACTTTCCGGGTTGGAGTTATACAAAATAAAAATATAAAATGTTTTTTTTAAAGGAAGCGCGACATGTGGCGTCGAGCTAACCATATGCTGTCTGACATCAATGGAAATTTGGTCAATTTATGTGAGGTGACGAATGCCATGCCAGCAAGCATGACAGGTGCCTATTCACGCACCTCTCCACGGATCTGAGACTGTACTTGGGTGGAAATATATGGGCAGTGTTGTAAAGAATAATACACCAGTATTAGGCTTTATTCAGCTTAAATAATGACATTGACATTTCATGTTCTTTTCTATCAAAGAGATTAAAAGGGAAGAGGGTGGGTTTAATGTCTTTGTTTTCTATGAATTATGGTTATCACATTCTCCCTGAGTGGAGAAGCAAACGTAGTCGTCGAGAAACTTGGGGGCTTTAGTTAGTCTCTCGGATCGTCGAGGTGCATCAGAAGAGGGCAGTCAGTCAGAGGTGGTTGTGTTAACAACTCTTGTGGTTCCACTATAGATTCTTCAGGCAGTTCCTCCGTCAGATCTCGTTGTTCATTATGTTGATCGTTGTCAGGCGTTGGTGTTGCCGTTATAATATCTTTATCACACTATCCCTGTACACTGCCTCTCGGATCCAACTGTCTATTAGACATGGTCGTTTATTTGCCATTTGTTAAGCGAACAAAGGAATAGTCAGGGTTTCTACAAGTTCTACTTCTTCTACCAGTGGTTGATATTTGCTTTTAAAATCGTTCGGCTTCATGAAAACCGTTCCAGGAGATGGAAGCCAGGTTGGAACTGATTGTCCGTTAGGTGACCATTAGGGTGGAGCACGGATGTATGAAAATTTATTTTTATTTTTATTTGGAGTTGTAATAGGGGGGGATTGGTTTGGTGCCTTATATTAAAGTTAAAATAAATGTAATTTTTCATTTAATTTGGTAAACATCTTCTGCCTCCGCACTGACCTCTAACATTTTAATTGAATGGAAAAAGTTTGGTTTAGTTATGGAAAAACATTGAGCTCAATTAAATGGAAAATGGGTAATAAATTATATGCAATATATAATTGAGGTACTTATTAATGCACTTTAATAAAAAATACTATCTAATTTTAATAATAATATTGAAAAAGAATATATTTTAAATTGCTCGAAAATATATTTTTGTCTCAAATTTAGGCATTACGTTCAGTGATTCCAATTTGTCTTTTCAACCATTTATTTTTTTTTTTTTGACTATTCTGTGTATTGAGAAGTGGCAGCTTCCGTCGTCATCTTTACAGCACATTCCACAGCTTCAGTATGACAAGGAAGCCTTAAAAACAACAGTTCACCCTCACCACCAGATTCGACGATGTACTGAATCTCTTGAAATATTTCCTGCTAATTTATTAAATCAATATTTATAAATGTTGAAGCATTGAAATTTATGTAAAGCACTTCAAACAGCCTAGGTGTTGAAGGTTGAGGCATTCTGCGTGCCTTTAATATGCGCCAGGCTGCCAGTTCTCGAATGTGTTTCCTGTCATCAGTTATCATTGCAAGAAAAATGTTCTCGGGTTTTGCAAATTATTTATTTCGTTGAATGACAGAATCAACTATCTTTTTTTGATCTTCTGGCAGGTACCTGGAGGCCATAATTATATAATATATAGATGTCGCGTGCCATGTTTGCATGATGGTTTAATTTTAATGAAGAAGCAAGATGATGCATATAATTTTACACCAAATTTAGCCAAAGTTGTTAAATTTTCCGATGGTATCTCTGTTGTTACATACAAATGCAGTCTAAGTGTAGTGAAATTCAAATAATAGTAATCTGTGGTCAGTAATTCTATGTCAAACTCGACATTGTGAAATGTCTGTCGTTGCATTATTTTCTTGAATAAAACCTATTACGAGAAAGGTATTTATTTTCACAACAATTTATTCAAGAAAATAAAAATAATTAAGTACTTAGATCATGAATCAGTGATGGACAAGTTCCTACGACCAAACCGATTTGAGGCGGACCCGTCCATAACAACAGAGCATAATGCTCCTCTCTGGACACATTGGAAGAAAACATTCAATAACTTCATCACAGCCAACAATGACAACAATGGAGACCAAGAACTTACTGATCAAACTAAGTTGCAACTTTTAATCAATCATGTATCTCCGGTAATCTACAGTCACATTAGCCAAGTCACCACATACACGACGGCTATCGAAATACTCGACGGAATATTCATCAAACCAAGCAATGAAGTATATGCAAGACATCAACTAGCCACCAGGCAGCAACAACCTGGTGAGACTATCGATAATTACCTACATACTCTCCAGTTGCTAGCCAAGGAATGTAACTTTCAAGCTGTAAGTGCAGCTCAAAACTGCTTTAAAATGATTTTATACGGGATGCTTTCATCACCGGACTCATGTCAGCCAACATACGTCAAAGACTACTCGAGAACATCAGTCTCGATCTAAGCGAAGCGCATAAACAAACTCGAGCTCTGGAACTAGCTCAAATACACTCAGATAAATTTATGAGTTCCAGACACTTGAACGTGCTCCATGAAAATGAAAAGGACAACATACCATCTTCTTCTGCTGCTCATACAAAGAAATCCGAGAAAGCTGACGCTTGTTATTTCTGTGGAAACGAACCTCGACATCCACGTCGTAAATGTCCTGCATTCAACTCTACTTGTCTGAAATGTTTAAAACTGGGACACTTCGCGAAAGTTTGCCGATCTGCTAAGCAAAACGCCGTAATGAGTGCAGAAGAGCCCAATTGTAATATTTTGACAGCTGCAGCCCCCATCGGCTTGCGTAAAACTACAGTTCCCGTCACAGTCAACGATATACCAGTACAGGCGCTAATAGACACTGGAAGTACTAGCACTTTCATAAGTCGCAACCTGATTGAACAATATGGTTTTCCTAAAACAAACCACAAGGAAACAATAACGTTAGCTTCCAAATCAAGTCAAACCCAAGTCGAAGGAATATGTCATGCTAACATACATGTAAAAGGACACACTCATAACAATATTCCGATGCTTATATTGAACGACCTATGCGCTGATATAATTCTTGGAAATGATATTTTTGAAAAGCATCAAACTCTCGAAGTCGCTTTTGGAGGCCCCAGAACCCCGCTAAAATCTCATGCAACACACTAACTATGGCATTGGTACAACCAGTGAAACTTTTTGAACACTTGGATACTAATTGCAAACCGATTGCTGTCAAAGCACGCAAGTATTCTGACGTCAACAAAGCTTTCATTCATAATGAAGTACAAAAGCTTCTTGAGAATGGTATTATAGAACCAAGTTCATCGCCGTGGCGAGCTCAACTTTTAATAACGACCAATCAAAATCACAAGAAGAGAATGGTCGTAGACTATTCAAGGACTATCAACAGATTTACCCAACTCGATGCGTACCCTCTGCCCAACATGGAAGAATTAATATCGAAAGTTGCCCAGCATAACGTTTTCAGTAAAGTAGATCTGCGCAGCGCGTATCATCAGATTCCCATCATGCAGGAAGACAGAATCTACACAGCTTTCGAAGCGGCTGGCAATCTGTACCAATTTACAAGAATACCTTTTGGAGTGACTAATGGTGTAGCACTTTTCCAGAGAGTAATGGATGATATAATTAGAAAAGAAGATTTACAGGGAGTATACACTTACCTTGACGACATTACTATTTGCGGGTTAGATAAAACCGACCATGATCGCAAATTAGCAAGATTCATGCAAGTAGCTTTGGATTATAATTTAACCATTAATGAGGAGAAAAGCTCCTTTGGTCTGAACACCATAAATCTACTCGGTTATTTAATATCTAAAAACGACATAAAACCTGACCCAGATCGCTTAAAACCATTACTGGAACTCCCTGTCCCACAGGATTCAGCTTCTATGAGAAGAGCAATTGGCATGTTTTCCCACTATTCTAAGTGGATTCCCAAATTTTCCGATAAAATTAATAAGCTAGTTACTGTTGGCAGTGGCAGGTAGTTGTGCGTGATGGGTGACGGAGCGAAATAATATACGCACTGTCAGCATACAATACAGTTTTAATCAGTGTTAAAACACATGAATGCGATCAGGAATTCACAATAGAAGAACAACACGATACAATATTACATTAGACAAGACAGACGACAGATAACCGAACAGCAGATCGAACAGGAAGGAACGGACATAAATTAAAGAGGAAGAGATGTGTTGCCACTTTCAATAATCAATATTGAACATAGACAAACATACGTACATTATAAATTGGCGTTATGAAACATAGCTACTCATTTCCCAACACTTCCCCTTATGCTTCATAATGCCAATACACATGACAGTAATACAGAAAATGACACATAATACATTCTAACATATTAACTTTATATTCATTGCACCAATAAAGTTACTATGCTTTATGAAATTCTTTACATACATCGCTGATAGCTAAGTACTCGGCCTCAGTACTGCATAATGCTACACATCTTTGCTTACGAGATTCCCAATTTATAGTACTCCTACAGAGTTTAATAACAAAATCCAGTATACAATTTCCGATCAACAATGTCATTGGCCCAGTCTGCATCTGTGAAAGCAGTTAAATTAAAATTAAAACTTCTATAAAAATATAGACCATAATTTAACATCCCCGCTAAATACCTTAAAATGCGTTTAGCTGCAAGCCAATGTGTATTATCAAAATCATGACTAAATTGACTTAACTGACTACAAGAGAATGAAATATCTGGCCGAGAGAGAAACAACCCAACAATTCTCGATACCTATAGATATTATCATCTAGACAGTCAGTTTCAGACTTATCAATTTATTATTCATCAACATAGGTTCAATCACAGGTTTACAATTTTCCATTCCAAAACGTATTAACAACCTCTTTACATAATCCGATTGATCTAATTTCAATATCCCTTCAGTTCTATCACGAGTGACATTCATACCTAGACAATTCTTCAAAGTACCCAAGTTTTTTTTTTACATTAAATTCTTTCTCCAACAATGAAAATAATTCCTCTTTAGTGATATTACTGTTACTAAATACATAAAAATCATCCACATAAAGAGTATTATGGTTATACATTTATTAAAATTTTTCATATAAACACAGGGTTCACATTTACTCTGTATAAAGCCATTACTCGACAAGAGCTGATGAACTTTCATGTTCCACATTCTGCTGGCTTGCTTCAAGCCATAAATGCTTTTGAGCAATAGACATACTTTCCTATCATCATCAACAAAACCCTCAGGCTGCTCCATGAAAATATGCTCATCTAGATCACTATTTAAGAATGCTGTTGCTACATCAATGTGTTCAATATTCATATTTAATTCATTAGCCAATGCAAATAATATTCTCATCGTACTATGGCGAACAACAGGTGAAAAAGTTTCACTATAATCGACACCCCGTCGCTGAGAAAAACCACGGGCAACTAGGTGAGCTTTATATTTGTCTTTACCTGATGTGTCCTGCTTTATTTTATATACCCATTTACATTTGACAATATTTTTATTACTTGGACGCTCGACCAGCTTCCAAACACCATTTAGAATGAGCGCATTGTACTCCTTCTGCATAGCGAGCAGCCATTCCTCACTTTCGGATGACAACATGGCCTCATCATGTGTCAGCGGCTCAGCGTCAGTTACCAGCATAGACAGATCATAGTCATCATACCTCGCAGGTGCCTTAGTACGAGTAGGTACTACGCACGGGTCGCGTAGTGACGGTCACAGGAACTCCTCGACTAGTCACCGCTTATTCCCCTCCAACAGACGACAAGTCTGTCAACAACGACTGCTGTCACTGCCGTCCTCGGCGATGCACGCCGGGCTCTCGCAGCTCACATTGTTGTCGCCAGTGCAGTACTCCGACTCAGCACCTGAAATCACTGTTACATTTTGATTATTATTCGACTCATTAACCCTTTGGCTCTGGAAGCATTATTTATAAATCTTCCTTCGCCTACACCAGGTGGCGGCCGCGATCGGCGCCGGCGCATTACTCTCGAAAAAAAATCATTTTGGAAGATTTTTCCATAAAACTTCATGAACTAACATATGGATTGTATTTACAGATAAATATTCTAGCTATAAATGGCATTTTTTTATTTACATTACGTATTCTAGGTGACAAAATTATTTTGTAAAGTTGTTCTATGTGAAAATCGCGACCTCTCTCAGGTTTTTTTTTTTTATAAATTTATTAGACCGCGAATCGGTCATATAGTATTTTTATTATAAACACTAATAAATAACGGACCTAATCATACCTTTCTTGTGTATCAGCAGCCCCCCGTGTCGTTCACAATAAAATTTGTATGTGGAAATTTGTATGGTTTGTATTATTTGTATGGAGAAAACTAGGTCACAAAAATTGCTTATTTCTCGTAAATGTACTGCATACAAACACTATACGGCATATATTATTTCAACTACAGGAACTAAATGACACTTCTATCACCTCACTTTATCCAGAAAACAGATTTATATCGAGAAACAAGCCTCTAAAAACAGCCGAAATTGGTACCGAAAAGGAGGCATTTTCTTAGTATTTTTACGAAAAATTCAGATCAACTCAGCACAAACAAATGCACTCAATACATCCGGAATATAATGAAAAAGAGAAAAAACATCACTTATGGGTTCATCTGCACAAAAAAACACTCAGCAAACCCGAAAACAGAAGAGCAACGTACAACGCCCTCCTATTATAACCGCTGTCTTGATGACACTGACAGGGCGGTAAATCTGACATTTCTCTATGGGAGAATGTTTGTCGCCTAAAGGCTATAGGATATACTATTTGAATTAATTACTGCCAGCATCTCACGGCTAAAGGAGATACAAGAATAAAATAATTTTGTTGGGGCCTCCCAACGAAACACAGAAAAAAAAGAAAGCGGCCGATATCGGCCGCTCCATTCGTAAAGGTATAATCTATAAAGCGGCCGATATCGGCCGCTCCATTGGCAAAAGGTTAATGTCACAAAATATCATTTATATTTGAAATACATATTCATATTAGAATTATCATTAGCATTATTTCTCTTATTCTCAATATTATACGAACCAACAACATTATTATTGTCAAATTGATAAAAATTATTTCCTAATTTAATATTATCAACAGATATGTTCATATCTTTTAAAAACTTTATCCTCTATTCCTTACATAATTATCCGCTTGGAATTAGAAATGTCTATAAATCTATAGCCCTTGGTAGATTCACTATACCCAACAAAGATACATATTTTCGACTTTGCATCCAACTTTGTATGCCTCTGCTCAGGCAATAGTGTATAGGCAATACAGCCGAACACTCGCAGGTGACTAAGATTCACATTGGATCTGGTCCACACTGTTTCTGGCACAGATCCCGCCAAGGCACTGGTAGGGCACCTGTTTTTCAAATACACTGCGGTCATCACCGCCTCACCCCAATAACGCCTGCCTGAGACCTGAGTCCTGCAGCATACACCTTGCCTTTTCCATCAGAGCTCTATTCAACCGCTCTGATACACCATTTTGTTGAGGACAGTACGGCACTGTTATCTGGTGAACAATCCCCTCAACCTTCAAATAAGCAGCAAACTTGTCATTGCAATATTCACCGCCTCTATCTGATCTCAGACATTTTATTGGAAAACCAGTCTCTTTCAACAAGAGCTTTAAAATACAGACAAAGACATTACCTCTGATTTGTTCCGTAGTAGGTAACCAAAACTCTTCCTGGATAAGTCGTCGGCGAACGTTAAGGTATCTCGCACCATCTCAGCTGCACAGACATAGGCCCACACACATCAGACTGTACAAGCTCTAGCGGTTGAGTAGCGCACTTCGTCTTACAAAAGGGAATTGATTTAGCAGACTGCTTGCCCTCTAGACAAGGCACGCACCCACCAAGTCCATGCTCACGATCATCAATCTGAAACACAAGACTATTGGTATCCCGCAGAGCACATATACCTCCGAAACTCAAATGCCCAAGTCATTTATGCCAGACGGCAACCTGCACTGCAGCTACCAATCGCACTCTGCTCACTCTGCACTCGTTCCTGCAGAGCGACTGAAGAATGCACACAAACCTGCGAAACCTTATTACACGAGACGACACCAATTTATAATATGCCATTGACATTGCTAGCATAACCCACACGTTTTCCAATAACATCACATTTTTTATTATAAAAGTGACAGCCAGTTTTATCAAAAACTATAGTAAACCCTTCTTCTGTCAGTTTACTCACCGAAAGCAAATTAGTGGAGAGATCCGGAACATACATAGCATCAGCAACCTTATAACAATTATTTTCACTCAATGAAATTTCAACGTTACCTGTACCAGTACTATTAAGCTTATCATTGTTGGCAATAGATACTTGACTTTTACAAGGTTTATAGTCCATAAGAATGTCCCCACAATTACACATATGAGAAGTGCACCCTGAGTCCACAATCCAGTCTTCGTGGCGAACAGTCAAAGCCGTTGCCGAAACAATAAGTGTCTGTTGTTGCTCACTGCGACCATTCTTCTTGTCATTCTTCAATTTATAGCACTTGGCTTTCACATGGCCTGGCTTCTTGCAATAATGACATATAATTACTTTTCGCTTTGACACAAATGCAACATTATTTATTACTATTGCCACTCGACACGTCACTAATATTCTTGCGGAACTCCTCTTGAAGCAAGCGGGTACGCACCAGCTCACCGGACAAACTTGTGCTGATGCATGCAGTCTCCGATTTGACACGAGCACATCCTAGTGTCCTGCGGCAGTCCATTAGAGCCCAAGATAAGATCCTCACGTTGATCACGTGCGGCGTCCAAGTCTCCACCAATAATGCAGTCCCGCCGTCCAACGTCAGTGTCATTTTCATGACAAACTTCCATGTCGTGTAGTTAGCCGCGCCCTCCAATTTCTCAACGTGTAGCTCCCGCCGCCACTGACAATGCCGACAGCCTTGAAGCATCTTCCAGCGGAGCACCGCTCGCCAGAGCCGGAGGCTCGCGCGCGTTTGTTGTCTCACCTTCCATTTCCTCTTGTATGTATCAGCTGACAATATAACTTCTTATGCGTACTCACGTCACGTTTTTCTTTTCTTTCTGCTGGGCTGGGCCTGGGCCCATAACCTGTTGGCAGTGGCAGGTAGTTGTGCGTGATGGGTGACGGAGCGAAATAATATACGCACTGTCAGCATACAATACAGTTTTAATCAGTGTTAAAACACATGAATGCGATCAGGAATTCACAATAGAAGAACAACACGATACAATATTACATTAGACAAGACAGACGACAGATAACCGAACAGCAGATCGAACAGGAAGGAACGGACATAAATTAAAGAGGAAGAGATGTGTTGCCACTTTCAATAATCAATATTGAACATAGACAAACATACGTACATTATAAATTGGCGTTATGAAACATAGCTACTCATTTCCCAACAGTTACTTCATCGTTTCCAATAAATAATGAAGCTCAGCAGGCTTTTCAAAATTTAAAAACCGATATAAGTAAATCAGCTATCTCAGCAATAGATGAAAATGTTGAATTTACAGTCGAAACTGACGCATCCGACTTTGCTATCGCCGCCTCCCTATCACAAGCTGGCAGACTCGTTGCATTCTTTTCAAGAACTCTGTGTGCAAGTGAACGGCATCATTCTTCAATAGAAAAAGAAGCGTATGCGATTGTGGAATCGCTTCGTAAATGGAGACAATTTCTCCTAGGGCGACCATTCAAGTTGATCACAGACCAAAGGTCTGTCTCTTTTATGTTTGACATGAAACACACTAGTAAAATAAAGAACGAGAAAATAGAAAGGTGGCGACTCGAATTATCATCTTACAAATTTGACATAATCTATAGACCAGGACATGAAAATCTCTCAGCTGATGCATTATCCAGAGTATGTGCGAATCTTCATTCTGATTCAAAGCTTATGCAGCTGCACTCGTCGCTGAGTCATCCTGGCGTTACAAGAATGGTTCACTGGATTCACAGTAAAAACTTACCTTATACAGTCGAGGAAGTAAGGAAAATGACTGCACAGTGTAGCATTTGTGCAGAAGTAAAACCAAGATTTTTGCATAATAGAGGTACTCTAATAAAACAAAATATAAACAAATATAATAATATATAATACAATAATATAATACAAACCAAGATATCCTACACCAACCAACACCCAGAACACAGACACACTCCGCTTCATCACACCTTACTTCCATGGAGCTCACAAACTAAAACAATTAATTAAGGATAACCTTCCAATTCTTCAAACAAGTACTGAAACCAAAAATCTACTACGTACAGCACCGGCCTTAGTATTTAAACAAAAACCAAACCTCCGCACAATACTATCAAAAAACAAACCACATCACGAAAATAATAGCCCATCGACTTCATCATCTGGAACCAGCCCCTGTAACCATAAAAGATGCAAAACCTGCCCAATCATTAACTCTGACAACTCAATTCATCCACAAAACTCAACTCAATCATATCATTCTCAGCCATATTCTAACTGCAAAACATTCTCATGCATATACATACTAGAATGCCGCCATTGCACATCCTACTACATCGGATCCACCATCAACCCTCTTCACATAAGAATTAACCAACATAGATGCACAGCAAATTCCATAAATTCACCTCTGCCCATACCCACACACTGACGTCACCACCAAACTAAATTCAACGAATGTTTCAGAGTCCGCATCATCAGGTCTTTCACCCCACCCATTAAGGAAATAGAACTCAGAACGTGGGAAACATCTTACATTTGGAATCTGGGCGCCCATCACACCCCTGGTTTAAATATCATACATTAATCATCTACACAAAGCCATCTATTATCATAATAATCATAATAATCATTGCATATCAACCACCATCCATCACCAAAAACAATAATAAAAAATAATAAAAAATAAAAATGTATATTCTATGATCATATTTATAATTAATCAACTGACGACGGCCCATAAAGGGCCGAAATATTTTGTGTTTTTGTATATTATATAGTAATATTTAAATAAAAAGCCAAAAATTGGCAATAAAAATATAATTTAATGATACTCTAATAAAAGCTACTGCTCCATTCGAAAGGCTAGCTATAGATTTTAAGGGACCTCTTCCATCTTCTACAAATAACAAGTACATACTTACTGTAGTAGATGAGTATTCGAGATTCCCGTTCGCATTACCTTGCTTTGACCTTAGCACGGCTACGGTAGTAAAGCATTTAACAAACTTATTCTGGATATTTGGAATGCCGGCCTATATACATTCAGATCGTGGCTCTTCGTTCATGTCTCAAGAACTGAAGCAGTTTCTACATTCCAAAGGAATTGCAACAAGCCGAATGACTGCATATAATGCCCCAGGAAATGGACAAACTGAAAGATATAACGGAACAATATGGAAAACTGTACAGTTGACTCTTAAAACTAGATCAATGCCTATAACAATGTGGGAGCAAGTATTACAGGAATCTTTACATGCTATTCGATCTTTGCTTTGTACAGCAACTAATTGTACTCCACATGAAAGAATGTTCTCTCACAGCCGTCGATCAAGCAATGGAGAATCTATTCCTAGTTGGTTGGCTAAACCTGGAACTATACTTATGAAACGGCACAACCGAACGAGCAAATATGAACCGCTAGTAGAGGAAGTTGAACTTCTTGAAGCCAATCCAGCGTATTCCTATGTCAAACTCCGAGATGGAACTGAAACTACAGTTTCGAATAGACACTTAGCCCCAACTGGAACCAGTACTGAGTATGTGCCTCTCATTTATAATTCTCCTGAGACAGACAACCCCGCTGCTGGACCTGATGTGATGGAGGACCAAGAGAGCCATGTTGAACCTATCATCGACGTTGAACCTGGACCGTCAGCCGATCGTAGTCTGGAGATCTCACAGCCTCTAACCCTGCCCCTACGTTCGTCTACAAGATTACGTAGAGTGCCTGAACATTTTTCTGACTATTGTTTGAATTTTAAGTCGCTACTTAAAATTCAAACCGTGAATGTAGTGAAATTCAAATAATAGTAATCTGTGGTCAGTAATTCTATGTCAAACTCGACATTGTGAAATGTCTGTCGTTGCATTATTTTCTTGAATAAAACCTATTACGAGAAAGGTATTTATTTTCACAACAATAAGGTTGGCACGTGTTATCCAGCGGGCATTTTTGCATGCTGTTTTCCTTGCCAGATCTTCTGAGGAATCACCTGAAAGTACCACTGAGACAATCTTGTGCAAGTGGTTTTATGTAATCCAGTAGGTATGGGTTAAGAGTCGGAAGTTTTTGTAGCTTTCTTATCGTCGTTTCTATTCCTGATGATGATGATAGTGGACTCGTTCTCCGCGCCTAAGCCCGCTCCAATGCAGGCCTTTTGCGCGTCCTACGGCCTTAATCCAACCAGCCGAGTTCTTCCAGGAGGCGGAACACTCTCCTTGGGTCCTGGCACGCCTCTCGAAGTGTAGTAGGGCCTCCCAGCTCCTTCGCCCTTATGTCTGCCAACTCCTCGCACTCCAGCAACATGTGGGTGGGTGTCTCGTCCGCCTGCAGGCATGCTCTGCACAGTGGACTGTCCGTTACTCCAATTACATAGAGGTGTCTGTTAAGTGTACAGTGACCAGTAAGCATACCTATCACTATGCGTAGTTTTGATCTATGGACACGGAGCAGCGTCTTGGCGAGACGGAGGTCCGGCTTCGCCTGTCTGCAGTCACTGCCCGCTGCCCATCTGTCTATGTGTAGTTGATACGTACGTTTGTGTATCCAACTTTTCAGTTGGTTGTGTTTCTATTACTTTCGCTAAACCGAGACGTTAGGTACTACTTACCCTATATAAATAGATTCTGACTCTTGAATTAGTGAAAAGTGTTCGCTCCTCAACAGTCAAAGTACTGTAGTATTGACCACCTTTTTTAAGGCTTCCGTACTCCTTACGGAATCCTATTACTACGACGCCTGTCTGTCTGTCTGTCTGTCTGTCTGTCTGTTCGTCCGTTCGTCCGTCTGTCCGATGGCTGTATGAAGGAAGGTGTGGATCTAAGCTTACGATGGCTTCACCGAACATATCCGGGCCCATCGGCAGTAGAGGAGGGTATTAATCGAGGCCGGGACTAGCGAGTGGCCACTCTAAATTTCCCGCGCATGCTTCACGTTTCGGCTCGCTTCAAGCCCTCGTCAGCTAGTCTGCGTTGACTAGGACGCGGGGAAACCACCAGTCCCGCTCTCGACCTCCCTCTCTCTACCTATCCATATTCTGTAGGATGCTTCCAGTGACGTTTTCGAAGCTCTCTCCATATATGAGCTTAGCGTCGATCTTGGGAGCCCTAGATTCTTGAAGAGACTGTAGAGCGACTTCGCTGGTAGTCCCCTTGCTCCGACTTCCACAGCGAAGAGATCAGTCTTGAATCCGTTTCTCACAATCCGGTCTACTAAGTTGCAGTACTTGTTAAGTTTGATGTTGTGGTCCTTCGGTATGTTACTTTCCCATGGAACTGTAAGTTCAACAAGTACTACATGCTTTGTCGCTTTTGAGAATATGAGTATATCCGGTCTTAATGCTGTGGTACAGATTTCCGAAGGCATTTGGTAATGCTTCTCATGTGTGTCCATCAACAATTCCCAATCCTTTGCTGCTCCCAAAATTGAAGAAGGTTTAGTCCTATCTTTGGGCAGCTTATTGGCTCCAGGTTTCACAAAGTTGACCTTCTGGAAGCCGCTACTGGTTTGCCCTTTCCTGGTCCGTGCAATTGACAGGTTGATGGCCTCTCTGATGATTTGGAGGACTTTATCATGACGGTAGGAATACTGGCCTCGCTCAAGTAGTATTTTGCATCCGCATAACAAATGTTTGGCCGTGCCTACGAACTCCTTACATGACGGGCATAGTTTATTTGTAGATTTCCCCCATCTAACTAGGTTACTCGGGTCGGGGAGAGTAAGCTGGAATGCATTTAAGTAGAACTTAAGCAGCTCAGGGGACCAGTTGTATATTATGGATTTCCACTTCAATGCAGGAGGGATGCAGAAGTCACCCACTGTTAGCCAATCATTCTGCATTTCTAGGTTTAAGGCGTGAAGTTTGAAGCCTTGTTCCATGTCCTCCTGAGCAAAACCTTTCAGTATTTCTTTATCAGACTTTGCTGTTTCTATGCCCAATCCAGATCTATTGGTGCGTGTACCAACTTGGAATGATTTGTAGAAGTCGAGTCTCGATTCCAGTTCATCTGATAGTGATGTGTTGGGTAAGGCTTGAATAGCGCTATCATTGGAGTCTTTGAGTATACATCGTTTGGCTATTCTCGCCTTTTGATAAAATATCGACGGTTTCTTAATGTTCAGTCCAAAGTTATTGTTATGTTTTTGAATTAATCATACGAATATATAGTGATAATATTATATTTCCATTTTAGACAATAAATAAATGTAATGCTGAAAAGTCATCATTGACAAGTGTCATTATACTTTTTCTCTAATGGCTACCACAGTCCTCCCTCTAGATCTTACATCTCAGGACCTGATCGATGTGCCGTCGGTGTATGAAACCATCATCGGTCTCTACTTCGTAATGTAGTACACCTAGTCTCTGTTTAACTGTACCGAATATCTCTCCCCCACATCAAATTTTCTCACTCCGGTGTCTTCATATATTTTATCTTGATCTTTTATTCTACCAGCTTTCATCAAGTCGATTCTTGTTCTTATATTTCTTCCAAACATTAATTCGTAAGCACTGTTGCCGGATGAGTTAGGTACCTTCCTTAATTGCATAAGTATTCTGCTTATTCTTAGATTTTGATCCACCTTTTCGTATACGCTCGATTTTAATGCTTGTTTTATAGTTTGAACAAATCGTTCGGCCAAACCGTTAGTAGCAGGGTGGTATGGTGCTGATGTTTTATGTATGATGCCGTTTGATCTCAAGAAATTATTAAATAGGCTTGCCGTGAATTGTGGACCGTTGTCGGATACCACTGTGATTGGTAACCCAAATGTTGTAAATAACGGTCTCAGTTGTCTAATGCACCATTCTGACGTCGTATTTTTTGTAGGTATAACTTCAATCCATTTACTGTATGCATCCACCACAATAAGATAATAATATCCACCTATTGGTCCGGCGAAGTCCATATGAACTCTCTGCCATGGTTCCTCGGGAAGTTGCCATGGGTGATGAACTTTAGATGGTTCATTTCTTTTCATACAACATTCTTTGCACGTTTTTACCATTTCTTCAATGTCTTTATCAATATTCTTCCAGTAACAATAACTTCTTGCCAACGCCTTCATCTTAGTCATTCCTAAATGTCCGACGTGTAATTCTTGTAGAATATCCTTTTGTAATGTTGGTGGTATACAAATTCTGACACCTCTAAAAATGCAACCATCCTGTAACGAAAATTCATTATCTTCATATCCCTGGTCCTTTAGCGATTCGCCTTTCTCTAATTTTTGAAGTATTTGTTTCAATGTAATGTCTTTATTAGTTTCAATGTAAATTGTTTCCATTGTGATTGGCATTGTCTCAATTTGATGTAATTGGAACATTTCAGATTGGTCTTTGTAATCTTCTTTCGTACGTTCTACAGGAAAGCGAGACAGAAAATCTGCATTAGCATGATCTCCTGTTTTTCTAAATACTATATTGTAGTCGAAACCAGATAGAAAGTGTGCATAATGAAACATTCTTGTAGCCGTCATCATGGGCAAATTTCTATCAGGTTTGAAGATCGAAACCAAAGGTTTGTGATCTGTGATTAAAGTAAATTTTCTACCGTAGCAGTAGGGATAGAATTTTTTTAGAGCCCAAAATATACCAGTAGCTTCTTTGTCTATTTGACTGTATTTCTGTTCACTTGTTGTAAGTGTTCTTGATGCGTAAGCTACAGGCCGCTCTGTGCCATTTTCAAATTTGTGTGATATTACAGCTCCTAGTCCAACTGGCGAGGCATCAGTAGCTAGTAAAAGTGGTAATGTCGGATTGAAGTGTGCTAATGTACGTTCACTTGATAATTCTTCTTTGACCTTAATGAAACTTAATTCGCAATTGTGCGTCCATACATATTTTTCATTTTTCTGTAGTAATTTATTTAAAGGATTCAATTGTAGCTAAGTTCGGTATAAATTTGTTATAGTAATTCGCAAGTCCCAAAAATGTTCTTAATTCCTTTTGATTTTGTGGTCGTTTTGCACAAATAATAGCTTTCGTTTTCTCTTCATTTTTGTGTAGTCCATGTTCATCAATAGAATGTCCCAAGTATTGAATGTACTTTTCAAAAAATTTGCATTTTCCCTTATTTAGTCTCAGGTTATGATGTCGTATTGTTTCTAATACCTTGCGCAATCTTTGTTTTGTTATTTCTAATGTGGATCCTTGTATTATAATGTCATCTAAGAAACATTGTACTCCTTCCATATTTCCCAGGATTTGGTCCATAAATTTTTGCCATAAACCTGGTGCTGTTTTTACTCCAAACATCAAACGATTTACTTTATACAGTCCTTTATGTGTGCTAATTGTTTGTAAGTTAGCGCTTTCTTCGTCCATTTTCATATGTAAATAAGCTTGAGTGAGATCCAATGTACAAAAATATTTTCCACCATTCATTTTGACAAAAATATCTTCTATTCTTGGTATAGGATGATTCACATCCCTAATATTTTGATTTAAGGTAACCTTGTAATCAGCACATATACGTACATCACCATTGGGCTTAAGAACTGGTACTATTGGAGTTCCCCATTCTGAATTGTCTACTTTAGTAATAATATTCAGATTTTCCAATCTCAGTAATTCATTTTCCACCTTGTTCAATAATGCATAGGGAATTCTTCTAGGTTTATGGTATATTGGTTTTGTACCTTCTTTCAGTTCGATGTGTCCCTTGTAATTAGGTATTTCTCCCATATTGGATTCGAAAATATCACCATATTCTTCAAGAATATCTGTTATTTTCATAGTCGATTCCGTCTGTAATATCTTTATTTCGTGTAAATTCATTTTCGTTTCGCGTATCCATTCCCTGCCAAATATCGGGGTAACATTTCCCTTTATTATGTATAATTTTCCATAGTATATATGCTCATTTATAGTGTACTTGACATAGACAGCACCATGAACTGTAATTCTCTCACCAGTGTATGTGCGCAAATCAATTGTAGCTTTGTAGATTTTCTTTTGTAGATTGAGCTCCATGTAATCATTATATGAAACTGTACTTAGTGCTGCTCCTGTGTCGAATTCCATCTTTAATACCTTTCCTTCAATGTTGACGGCAACAATAAATTTATCACTCACTCTTGACTGTATCAAATTGATTTCAGAATCCGTATCTTGTTGGGTCAGCTCAACCTCGAGCGTCGGGTCATTTGTTTTATTAGTTAGGTAATTTTGTCTACCATCGTGGTTAAGTCGTTGAATACAAACCCTTGTCAAATGGCCTTTCTTATGGCAGTAGTCGCAGATTGTGTCTTGAAACCGGCATTTATTTGCTTTATGATATTTACCCCCACATCTGTAGCATTGTCCATCCGGTAATGTTTTAATTTTTGCATTCATACTAGTATTTGAAGTAGATGGTACTTCCCTTCTGTCCTTTTCTTGGTTTGAATTGGTACTGTCTCTTTGTGATCTTTTATGTATTTGTAATACATTTCCTTCTTTAGTCATTTTTGACTCTTTCTTTGATAACTCAGTATTGACAGCTAATTGGACTACTTCTTTGTAACTTAGATTTTGGTTCTGTTGCAATATTTTCATGCGTATGTCTTCATCCGTTAATCCTCGAATAAATTGAAGTTGGAGAAATGAGTCGGCTGTGGACTTACCACAAATACAAGAGAATTCGCAATCACTTGATAGTTTTTTTAATTCTTTATTGTACTCTATTATCGATTCGTGTTCATCTTGTATTCGATTAATGAATTTAAATTGTCTCGCCCACAAGCTTGGTTTGGGATCTAAGTAGTCGTTTAGTAATTTGACTATATCTGCGAATTGTTTGTTTAACGGATCTTCTGGTGAACACAGATCGTGCAGTATTTGGTGAATTTCTGGAGGTAGTGAATTTAGCAAGATGTAAATTTTAGTCTTTTCATCTTCTTTAATGCCTTGTAATAATATGTATATTTGTAATCGTTTTATGAAATTTTCGAATTTTTCTTCTTGTTGAAACGGAGTCATACTAAACTTTCCGTGAATTTGACTAATTGATGATTGTATATCTGCTGTAGGTTCACTTGAACATTGTTTTTGTAGTAGTTTTTCGAGTTGTTTTAATTTTAACTTTAGTTGCAAGATTTCTTCATCATACTGTTCCCTGTTTATCCACTCTTCTGGAAGATTTTCTTCATTTGTATTAAGTTCAATTTCATCTTGATTTGTCATGATTTTCACATGTAAGCTCGTTACTGAATCCAATCTTAGTTGGATTTCTTCGATTGAGGTAGCACTTGTAAGAGAGTCGATTTTACCTCGTAATATTGTCAGTTGCCTCCTTAATGTTGATCTTGTCTTTTTTAGAACGCGTTCTTCGTTTGTACTCGTCAACATTGTTATGTTTTTGAATTAATCATACGAATATATAGTGATAATATTATATTTCCATTTTAGACAATAAATAAATGTAATGCTGAAAAGTCATCATTGACAAGTGTCATTATACTTTTTCTCTAATGGCTACCACAGTTATTGTGAGATCTGTATAGCGTTGACGAGTCAGCCGGGTGAGCCAGTCCAAACCATGATTTCAGGAATCTGGTCACATACGAGTCTAATTTAGTCAGGTTTTGCTTTGTGAAGTCGTAGACGAGAAATGGCCATGAAAGTTTTGATGTCAGGTAGTTATCGTAAATCCATGCCTTTTGTGTACCCAGGAGGGGAAGATTGTCAGTTTGGCGGAGGCTCTCTTCGAAAAGTTGGACAATATCATCAGTAGGATGCTCCTTTCCTCTGCTGGTGATCCTTTTGCCCAAGAATTTAAAAGGAGCTTCATCAGCCACGGTTGCGATTGGTTTTCCGGCTACTGTCAAACCTGGATTGCTCGAGGTAAACTTTGAACCTTTCCTGGTTAAGCTCAAACAGTAGCACTTCGCTGGTTTTATCTTCATCCCTTTGGTCCATTCACAATAGTCATCCACCACCTTAAGAAGCGACTGATTTTGTTTTGGATTGCGGGTTAACAGCGTAATATCATCCGCAAATGCCAGGATGGCCGCCATATATGTGTCTCCATATTTGAACCTGTATCCCCATTTCTTTTCTTTTACGACAAGCGTATCAATTAGAATGTTGATAACAATGTTAAATGTGACAGGAGAGAGGCAGCAACCCTGGAAAAGTCCTATGCCGTAACGAATTTCCGGTGTCTTCTCCGTTTCGCCTTTTACTTGTATTACAAAGGAAAGTTTTTTGTAGTAGGAGGCTATTATATTACAGATCAGAGGTGGCACATTATACCACTCTAGCGCCTTTAATAGTAACTCATGGCGCACCGAACCGAAGGCGTTTTCAAAGTCTAACCACGTGGCAGTTAATTGTCTCTCATTCTTCCTTGCATCTCTAAGACATTCAGTCAGCAAAGAATTATGTTCGAGGCACCCTGCAACTCTTGGGAGCCTGCAACTCTTGGAACCGTAATAGATGAACCGTAAGAGCCGGTTGGAATTATCACAGAATATGTGTTATATTGGCGGATATAACAACAAATACCTAATATAAATTTAAAGTTATCAACATAAGATCATGATTTCTTTTGGTTTTGTGTCGAAAATAGACTATATTTGCAATTATTTGGTGAAATAAAATAGGGGTTTTTATTAAAAAATCACACATTTACATGGAATCATAGTAACTTGCGGAGGCAATTACTGTAAACCAAATCAAATAATATTTTGCATGGATAATTTTGAGTCTAAAAGGCACCAAATTTTCACTATTAGATTACCATCAACGGAAAAAAAAAAATTCGCTCCACCCTAGTGACCGTCTAGTGTGATGAAACATTCTTTCATGTGGGGTCGCATTAGTGGCCGTGCAGAGTAGAGTCAACTGTCGCTATTGAATGTTAAGCAACGCTGGGTGCGGTCAGTACTTGGATGGATGACCGCTGACCGTTGGAGGCTGACCGAGGTTCAGATTCCTCGTAAAACTGTAGGTCCCTTCCCTCCTAATCTTACTTGGTGGTAGGGTTTAACCCGCCCGGGTTGATACCACCGCACTGAATGAAACGTCGGTTGAAACGGCTATGTAAATAGTTTGTGTGTTCCGACCAATTCAGTGTAGCCGGCACGATTAAAGGAGGAAGCACTGACATGGCACCTAGTTTACCCGGTGTTATGGGCTGACACCACGGACGTTGTAGGTGATGTAGCCAACCGTGTCAGTTTCCATAAAAAAATAAAAAAAAGAGACCGAATTGAATGTAGGGCTTCAGGAAGGACATCTTCCCATTTAGCAATTTCAATACCTTTTGTTTTAACAGCTAATTGTATGGTCCTCCACACTGTTCCGTTGAGCCTCTCGACCTGTCCAATCCCTGGCGGATTGTACGGGGTTGTCCTACTCGTGGCTACATTTCTTGTGTAAAGAGAAGTCTTGAGTTCAGATGACATGAAGTTACTTCCCCGATCGGAATGGATGAATGCAGGCAGTCCAAACATATAAAAGAGACTATTCAGGCATTTTATGATAGTTTGAGTAGTGAGGTCTGGACACGGGAAGGCGAAAGGGAAGCGCGAATATTCGTCGATGACAGTCAAGAGGTACCAATTTTTAGTTGACGGTAATGGACCCTTGAAATTGAGACTGAACCTCTCGAAAGGACTCGTGGCTTTGATCAATTTACTTTACCGGTTCTGTAGTGGAAAGATCAGCAAAACCAGTTGGTACTCCAGATTTTTGTATGCACATCCAGGGTTTTACCGTTTTTTATGCTGGTTTAATGATTATAGAGATGGCAGCCCTAGGTTAGATAGAGTCGCCAGCAGTAGCGACTCCTGGTGTTGAGTATTGGGTTGGCTCTTTTTAAGGATTTTTTTCATAATTTCATAACTTACACGTTAATTTATTTCTACAACAATGAGTTCAAAAACTGAAAGACCATAATATTCCCTTTTGCTGTCTAATACATGTACAGACTTCAAATTCGACAAACTTGGGCAAGGGCGACCGTTTTTAACAAATAAAAGTTTTTTCAGAAAATGTCCTCGTTGAGAATGGTTTTTCGAAAAGATCTTCTATTATAGATTTCGCACTGGAGTTTGCTATTATCACTAATAAATAATCACTTTAAAAAAAACACCGCACAAGATTCATCCATAACAGGTTCATACCTACAAAACGGAATATAATGCAGCTATCAACTCGCGAAATTTTGTTTACAAAGCAGTCACGCACACGCTGCCGCAGCAGCGCGCACACACACGCACACACAATACACCTAGCCTAGCTCGCTAGTCGCTAAATGCACTCCCCGCTGCGCCAACTCGAAACGCAAATCAGCGCGGGACGGGGGGACATCGGCCGCTCGCGCTTGTAAGGAATACGATGATGGCGCTTCAAATGTAGCCAATCGGCCAATGAATTTGATGTGTCGTCATTCGTCGCCCGCGTGTGAACCGCGCGAAATTTCAAATTATGTAACGGGATTACGGGATTGATGTTTTAGCTTATTCATCGTCGGTTATATAATAAAAATAATATAACCCCGATATTTTTTCACATTTGTTTTTGCTTAATACTTCTATATTAATGCTGGCATTCATTTAATTTGGTTTGGCGGCGCCAACCTAGCCTAACTTAAAGGAATCGCCGCTGGTCGCCACTCATAACATATATATAACATTGCTTAAAAAACAAAACAAAAAAATTTTTGAGGGACACGAACCCATGGTCAAAAAATACAAACCCTACACTCTTACCACTGAGCTACCAAAATCACATAACGGTCGTAACTTCTGCCGAGCTGCGTCGTCCAGATGGAACACTCGCTATCCTTGCCAAGGAGAAGGCGAATATATTCGCTCGCCTTTTTGCTTCCAACTCGACCTTAGACGACCAAGGCGCTACCCCTCCGTCGTTACCTCAATGCGATAAATCGATGCGTGAGGTACGATTCCATAACAGGGCGGTCTTCAAAAGTCTACGTCAGTTGGACGCCTCCAAGAGTAGTGGTCCTGACGGCGTTCCTGCGCGTGTGCTTAAAATGTGTGCACTTGAATTGACACCTATGCTCACTCGTCTCTTTAGGCGCTCTTTTTCCTCCGGTATCGTGCCTGCTTGCTGGAGAAAGGCTGCGGTCCAACCAGTGCCCAAAAAAGGCAACTCTGCTGACCCCAAAAACTATCGGCCTATTGCGATAACCTCTCTCCTCTGCAAGGTTATGGAGCGGGTTATTAACACCCAGCTTCTGACATATCTAGAAACTTGTAAACTCCTTGATGACAAGCAGTACGGTTTCCGTAAACAGCGATCATCAGGAGATATTCTAGCATATGTCACGCATGTGTGGGCTGAGAGATTAGACAACTTTGGAGAGTCGCTGGCAGTTGCCTTAGACATATCTAAGGCTTTTGATCGCGTTTGGCACCGTGGTCTCCTCAGCAAGCTTCCGGCCTACGGTATTCCCTCATCCCTCTGCAATTGGATCGCCAGCTTCTTGGGAGACCGATCCATATTTATAACCATTGACGGTGCAAAATCGGTAGATTTCCCAATAAACGCTGGCGTTCCACAGGGCTCGGTGCTGTCGCCTACATTATTCCTGTTATTTATTAACGACCTACTGTGCCTAGGTAACATTCACAGTTATGCAGACGACAGCACCGCCGACGAGGGTTACGCTAAAGACTGGACTGCTAGAGAGGTGATGGAGAGCATTGATGATGCTCGACGTCAAACAGTTAATAGAGTCGACGATGTTCTCGTTAAGGTAGCCTCCTGGGGCCGCGAGAACCTTGTTGATTTCAACGTCAGCAAAACTCAAGCATGCGCCTTCTCTACCAAGGCCAACCGGTTTCCCTTCCAAGCTACGTTCCAGGGTACGGCCATACCTAACAATGACAAATTGGACCTCCTGGGCGTGGAATTGACCAAGGATGTGGGTTTTAGGGGTTTCATAGAGTCCAAAGCCACACTTGCCTCTAGGAAATTAGGCGTCCTCTACCGCAGCAGACGGTTCTTCTCACCGGCGCAGCTCCTTATGCTATATAAAGCGCAAGTTCGCCCGGTGATGGAGTACTGTAGCCATCTGTGGGGTGGATGCCCTCTTTACTTATTGGCGTCCTTGGACTCTATCCAGCGCCGTGCTATCCGTCTAATTGGTGATCCCAAGCTCACGGAGAGACTTGAATCATTGGGCCACAGGCGAACAATCGGTTCTCTTAGCCTGTTCTATAGGTACTACCATGGACGTTGCTCTGATGAATTGGCTTCTCTCATCCCTCCAGCCCCCATCCGTCTCCGCCACACCCGCCGGACTCGCTCGGAACATCCATATGTTGTTGACACCCAACTACTAAGAACACATCGTTTTTCGAAATCTTTCCTGTGTCGAACGGCGAAAATATGGAACGGTCTTCCGGTGAGTGTGTTCCCCATAGTCCGGTCGCCCGTAGAACATTCATATTACCAAAAAGGTTACCGCTTGGCTTAGTGAAATTGTTATAAATTACGGCATTTTAAACACAAAAACCCAAGTCTTAAAGATCGCGAATGGGCGCAACCGTATTCGGTGACAAGTCGAAAATCGCCAAAAATGTCGGTAAATTACTTTTTGAGGTTACCGATTCTTTTCACTATAGTTATGTTCTCCAGGTTATTTCAATTACCACACGTCATCGTAAGACCATGGCAAGTGGGCATACACTGGTTTAAGACCACATGAAGTCAGCCGATTTTGACGTTAAATTACTTTTTGAGATTGCCGCTTCAAATTTATACAGCAGCTAATAGACCCTCTGTACAAACCACATACCCATTTTAAGACCCTTTCTGTGGGCGCTTTAGATTTTAAGACCCATTTTGTCGGCGAAGAAAAATAAAATTTTTTTTTATTAAAGTACGTAAATACATACATAATGTACATACCACACGCTGCATTCCGACAATCAGGGTAAGCAGAGTAATCGGCTTTGTGCTGCAAGTACACCTAGTCCTGTCGCCCGTAGAACATTCATATTACCAAAAAGGTTACCGCTTGGCTATGTGAAATTGTTATAAATCACGCCATTTTAAATACTAAAACCCAAATCTGAAAGATCGCAAATGGGCGCAACCATATTCGTGACAAGTCAAAAATCTCCAAAAATGTCAGTAATTTACTTTTCGAGGTTACCGCTTCTTCTCACTGTAGTTATGTTCTCCAGCTTATTTCAATTACCACACGTCATCGTAAGACCATGGCAAGTGGGCATACACTGATTTAAGACCACATGAAGTCAGCCGATTATGACGATAATTTACTTTTTGAGGTTACCGCTTCAAATTTATACAGCAGCTAATAGACCCTCTGTACAAACCACATACCCATTTTAAGACCCTTTCTGTGGGCGCTTTAGATTTTAAGACCTATTTTGTCGGCGAAGAAAAATAAAAAAAAATGGTATTAAAGTACGTAAATACATACATAATGTACATACCACACGCTGCATTCCGACAATCAGGGTAAGTAGAGTAATCGGCGTTGTGCTGCAAGTACACCTAGTCCTGTCGCCCATAGAACATATATTACCAAAAAGGTTACCGCTTGGCTATGTGAAATTGTTATAAATTGCGCCATTTTAAATACTAAAACCCAAATCTGAAAGATCGCAAATGGGCGCAACCATATTCGGTGACAAGTCAAAAATCTCCAAAAATTTCAGTAATTTACTTTTCGAGGTTACCGCTTCTTCTCACTGTAGTTATGTTCTCCAGCTTATTTCAATTACCACACGTCATCGTAAGACCATGGCAAGTGGGCATACACTGATTTAAGACCACATGAAGTCAGCCGATTTTTAAGATAATTTACTTTTTGAGGTTACCGCTTCAAATTTATACAGCAGCTAATAGACCCTTTGTACAAACCACATACCCATTTTAAGACCCTTTCTGTGGGCGCTTTAGATTTTAAGACCCATTTTGTCGGCGAAGAAAAATTTCAAAAAATGGTATTAAAGTACGTAAATACATACATAATGTACATACCACACGCTGCATTCCGACAAACAGGGTAAGCAGAGTAATCGGCGTTGTGCTGCAAGTACACCTAGTCCTCTCGCCCGTAGAACATTCATATTACCAAAAAGGTTACCGCTTGGCTGTGTGAAATTGTTATAAATTACGCCATTTTAAACACGTAAACCCAAATCTGAAAGATCGCAAATGGGCGCAACCATATTCGGTAACAAGTCGAAAATCTCCAAAAATGTCAGTAATTTACTTTTCGAGGTTACCGCTTCTTTTCACTGTAGTTATGTTCTCCAGCTTATTTCAATTACCACACGTCATCGTAAGACCATGGCAAGTGGGCATACACTGATTTAAGACCACATGAAGTCAGCCGATTATGACGATAATTTACTTTTTGAGGTACCGCTTCAAATTTATACAGCAGCTAATAGACCCTCTGTACAAATCACATACCCATTTTAAGACCCTTTCTGTGGGCGCTTTAGATTTTAAGACCCATTTTGTCGGCGAAGAAAAATTTCAAAAAATGGTATTAAAGTACGTAAATACATACATAATGTACATACCACACGCTGCATTCCGACAATCAGGGTAAGCAGAGTAATCGGCGTTGTGCTGCAAGTACACCTAGTCCTGTCGCCCGTAGAACATTCATATTACCAAAAAGGTTACCGCTTGGCTATGTGAAATTGTTATAAATCACGCCATTTTAAATACGAAAACCCAAATCTGAAAGATATTCGGTACAAGTCAAAAATCTCCAAAAATGTCAGTAATTTACTTTTCGAGGTTACCGCTTCTTCTCACTGTAGTTATGTTCTCCAGCTTATTTCAATTACCACACGTCATCGTAAGACCATGGCAAGTGGGCATACACTGATTTAAGACCACATGAAGTCAGCCGATTATGACGATAATTTACTTTTTGAGGTTACCGCTTCAAATTTATACAGCAGCTAATAGACCCTCTGTACAAACCACATACCCATTTTAAGACCCTTTCTGTGGGCGCTTTAGATTTTAAGACCTATTTTGTCGGCGAAGAAAAATAAAAAAAAATGGTATTAAAGTACGTAAATACATACATAATGTACATACCACACGCTGCATTCCGACAATCAGGGTAAGTAGAGTAATCGGCGTTGTGCTGCAAGTACACCTAGTCCTGTCGCCCATAGAACATATATTACCAAAAAGGTTACCGCTTGGCTATGTGAAATTGTTATAAATTGCGCCATTTTAAATACTAAAACCCAAATCTGAAAGATCGCAAATGGGCGCAACCATATTCGGTGACAAGTCAAAAATCTCCAAAAATTTCAGTAATTTACTTTTCGAGGTTACCGCTTCTTCTCACTGTAGTTATGTTCTCCAGCTTATTTCAATTACCACACGTCATCGTAAGACCATGGCAAGTGGGCATACACTGATTTAAGACCACATGAAGTCAGCCGATTTTTAAGATAATTTACTTTTTGAGGTTACCGCTTCAAATTTATACAGCAGCTAATAGACCCTTTGTACAAACCACATACCCATTTTAAGACCCTTTCTGTGGGCGCTTTAGATTTTAAGACCCATTTTGTCGGCGAAGAAAAATTTCAAAAAATGGTATTAAAGTACGTAAATACATACATAATGTACATACCACACGCTGCATTCCGACAAACAGGGTAAGCAGAGTAATCGGCGTTGTGCTGCAAGTACACCTAGTCCTCTCGCCCGTAGAACATTCATATTACCAAAAAGGTTACCGCTTGGCTGTGTGAAATTGTTATAAATTACGCCATTTTAAACACGTAAACCCAAATCTGAAAGATCGCAAATGGGCGCAACCATATTCGGTAACAAGTCGAAAATCTCCAAAAATGTCAGTAATTTACTTTTCGAGGTTACCGCTTCTTTTCACTGTAGTTATGTTCTCCAGCTTATTTCAATTACCACACGTCATCGTAAGACCATGGCAAGTGGGCATACACTGATTTAAGACCACATGAAGTCAGCCGATTATGACGATAATTTACTTTTTGAGGTACCGCTTCAAATTTATACAGCAGCTAATAGACCCTCTGTACAAATCACATACCCATTTTAAGACCCTTTCTGTGGGCGCTTTAGATTTTAAGACCCATTTTGTCGGCGAAGAAAAATTTCAAAAAATGGTATTAAAGTACGTAAATACATACATAATGTACATACCACACGCTGCATTCCGACAATCAGGGTAAGCAGAGTAATCGGCGTTGTGCTGCAAGTACACCTAGTCCTGTCGCCCGTAGAACATTCATATTACCAAAAAGGTTACCGCTTGGCTATGTGAAATTGTTATAAATCACGCCATTTTAAATACGAAAACCCAAATCTGAAAGATATTCGGTACAAGTCAAAAATCTCCAAAAATGTCAGTAATTTACTTTTCGAGGTTACCGCTTCTTCTCACTGTAGTTATGTTCTCCAGCTTATTTCAATTACCACACGTCATCGTAAGACCATGGCAAGTGGGCATACACTGATTTAAGACCACATGAAGTCAGCCGATTTTTAAGATAATTTACTTTTTGAGGTTACCGCTTCAAATTTATACAGCAGCTAATAGACCCTTTGTACAAACCACATACCCATTTTAAGACCCTTTCTGTGGGCGCTTTAGATTTTAAGACCCATTTTGTCGGCGAAGAAAAATTTCAAAAAATGGTATTAAAGTACGTAAATACATACATAATGTACATACCACACGCTGCATTCCGACAATCAGGGTAAGCAGAGTAATCGGCGTTGTGCTGCAAGTACACCTAGTCCTGTCGCCCGTAGAACATTCATATTACCAAAAAGGTTACCGCTTGGCTATGTGAAATTGTTATAAATCACGCCATTTTAAATACGAAAACCCAAATCTGAAAGATATTCGGTACAAGTCAAAAATCTCCAAAAATGTCAGTAATTTACTTTTCGAGGTTACCGCTTCTTCTCACTGTAGTTATGTTCTCCAGCTTATTTCAATTACCACACGTCATCGTAAGACCATGGCAAGTGGGCATACACTGATTTAAGACCACATGAAGTCAGCCGATTTTTAAGATAATTTACTTTTTGAGGTTACCGCTTCAAATTTATACAGCAGCTAATAGACCCTTTGTACAAACCACATACCCATTTTAAGACCCTTTCTGTGGGCGCTTTAGATTTTAAGACCCATTTTGTCGGCGAAGAAAAATTTCAAAAAATGGTATTAAAGTACGTAAATACATACATAATGTACATACCACACGCTGCATTCCGACAAACAGGGTAAGCAGAGTAATCGGCGTTGTGCTGCAAGTACACCTAGTCCTCTCGCCCGTAGAACATTCATATTACCAAAAAGGTTACCGCTTGGCTGTGTGAAATTGTTATAAATTACGCCATTTTAAACACGTAAACCCAAATCTGAAAGATCGCAAATGGGCGCAACCATATTCGGTAACAAGTCGAAAATCTCCAAAAATGTCAGTAATTTACTTTTCGAGGTTACCGCTTCTTTTCACTGTAGTTATGTTCTCCAGCTTATTTCAATTACCGCACGTCATCGTAAGACCATGGCAAGTCTGCATACACTGATGTAAGACCACATGAAGTCAGCCGATTTTGACGATAATTTACTTTTTGAGGTTACCGCTTCAAATTTATACAGCAGCTAATAGACCCTCTGTACAAACCACATACCCATTTTAAGACCCTTTCTGTGGGCGCTTTAGATTTTAAGACCCATTTTGTCGGCGAAGAAAAATTTCAAAAAATGGTATTAAAGTACGTAAATACATACATAATGTACATACCACACGCTGCATTCCGACAATCAGGGTAAGCAGAGTAATCGGCGTTGTGCTGCAAGTACACCTAGTCCTGTCGCCCGTAGAACATTTTAGATTAGAGCTTAGTTTTTGTTTTGTTAAGAAGCGTCGTGACTCGCCGCGGTCCGTTCGTTAGGAGAGCTCGTTCGAAATTCCTAAAATTTGAGTTTTACATATTTGTACAAATACGAGTAAACTTAGTTTTTTTTTTTTTTTTTTATTGAAACTGACACGGTTGGCTACATCACCTACAACATCCGTGATGTCAGCCCATAACTGAACATAGTTTCTTTGTAAAATATGAACTTATATGAATAAGCTAACCAATTTCTGACGACACATCGTCTGGCAAACGAATTCTTCTATATTTGGTTGGACAAACACTTTTTACACTTATTCAAACATTTTTCTGTAAAATTTATAATAGTTCCAGACATGTCTTTCCACTCATTGTTAGAAAAAATTACACATTATTTAACCGTAGGTAAAACTTACAAAGGTCGGCGGCATCTAGTTTCACTAAATTTACATCACTGCGGGCGGAGTACGCGTGCGGTACGCGGTGCGACTGACGGTGCGACGTCGCATCGCAAAAATCTGCGACGTAGTTTTAGGTAAAGTGCGATAATGCGACGTTGCATTGCAGTAATTTCCACATGAGCGCGGGGGGCGAGATGAATGACGAACGTTGTAGTGCTCCTATATTCTATTGCATGGTAATACAATATAGTATCAATACAAGGCTGTTTATAACAGAACGTTTATACCAGCTCCACTGCATCTCTCCCCGTGCATGTCGTAAAAGGGATAAGGGCAAGATGCCGTGCTCAAGGGCGACAGGGTAGGCACCTCTCACCCTGGCACGGTCCTTCCATCATGCAGCAGGTGGGTTTTTGTGCTTACTTGCTGCTCGATCGTTATCTTGTTCGATTACTTTGCTAAACCTTCGGTGTTGAGCTATAATTTATCGGTGTTCTTGCAGCACAACGCCCATTACTCTTCTTACCCGGATTGTTGGAATACAGCGTGTGGTATGTACATGTATATGTATATATTCTTTATTGAACACAAATTTATAAAAATTAGGTACAACAGGCGAGCTTAATGCCGCGAGACATTCTATTCTGACTAACCTTTGGGATGTGGGAGAAGTACATGCAGACGAACAAGAATAGTTAGTGGCAATGTGTTAGACTGTAAAGAAATATGTATGATACACTACATAGGAATACTACATAAATATTTTAATAAGCATATATATGTATATAATAAACATACATATTATGTACATTAATCGGTGGTACCGTTGTGTAACACAATCAACTGAATGACAGTACATATTTATGTATGTACGTATTTTAATAACATTTTTTGAAAGTTTTCTTTGCCGACAAAATAGGTCTTAAAATCTAAAGCGCCCACAGAAAGAGTCTGAAAATAGGTATGTGATTTGGACAGAGGGTCTATTAACTGCTATATAAATTTGAAGCGGTAACCTCAAAAAGTAAATTATCGTCAAAATCGTCTGACTTCATCTGGTCATAAATTAGTGTATGCCCACTTGCCATGGTCTTACGATGACGTGTGGTAATTGAAATAAGCTGGAGATTATAACTATAGTGAAAAGAAGCGGTAACCTCGGAAAGTAAATTACTGACATTTTTGGAGATTTTTGACTTGTCACCGAATATGGTTGCCCCCATTTGCGATCTTTCAGACTTGGGTTTTTGTGTTTAAAATGGCGTAATTTATAACAATTTCACATAGCCAAGTGGTAACCTTTTTGGTAATATGAATGTTCTACGGGCGAGAGGACTAGGTGTACTTGCAGCACAACGCCGATTACTCTGCTCACCCCGATTGTCGGAATGCAGCGTGTGGTATGTACATTATGTATGTATTTACGTACTTTAATACCATTTTTTTAAATTATTCTTCGCCGACAAAATAGGTCTTAAAATCTAAAGCGCCCACAGAAAGGGTCTTAAAATGGGTATGTGGTTTGTACAGAGGGTCTATTAGCTGCTGTATAAATTTGAAGCGGTAACCTCAAAAAGTAATTTAACGTCAAAATCGGCTGATTTCAAGTGGTCTTAAATCAGTGTATGCCCACTTGCCATGGTCTTACGATGACGTGTGGTAATTGAAATAAGCTGGAGAACATAACTACAGTGAAAAGAAGCGGTAACCTCGAAAAGTAAATTACTGAAATTTTTGGAAATTTTCGACTTGTCACCGAATATGGTTGCGCCCATTTGCGATCTTTCAGATTTGGGCTTTTGTGTTTAAAATGGCGTAATTTATAACAATTTCACATAGCCAAGCGGTAACCTTTTTGGTAATATGAATGTTCTACGGGCAACAGGACCTAGAGGTGTACTTGCAGCACAACGCCGATTACTCTGCTTACCCTGATTGTCGGAATACAGCGTGTGGTATGTACATTATGTATGTATTTACGTACTTTAATACAATTTTTTTAAATTTTTCTTCGCCGACAAAATGGGTCTTAAAATCTGAAGCGCCCACAGAAAGGGTCTTAAATTGGGTATGTGGTTTGTACAGAGGGTCTATTAGCTGCTGTATAAATTTGAAGCGGTAACCTCAAAAAGTAATTTAACGTCAAAATCGGCTGACTTCATGTGGTCTTAAACCAGTGTATGCCCACTTGCCATGGTCTTACGATGACGTGTGGTAATTGAAATAAGCTGGAGAACATAACTATATTGAAAAGAATCGGTAACCTCAAAAAGTAATTTACCGACATTTTTGGCGATTTTCGACTTGTCACCGAATACGGTTGCGCCCATTCGCGATCTTTAAGACTTGGGTTTTTGTGTTTAAAATGCCGTAATTTATATCAATTTCACTAAGCCAAGCGGTAACCTTTTTGGTAATATGAATGTTCTACGGGCGACCGGACTACCACCACCTATAACCTGGGAATCTTCAAAAGGCGTGTCAATAAATTAGACGACAACCTTTTTGTCCGCCTCATAGCCGGCATGGCGCCTCTCTGAGCGTGGTTTCGCGAGGAATGGTGTTATTGGCTGTGTCTGATCTTCCGTTGAAGTATTGGGCACAGACACCCGCGCCGGCTGCCTATAAAAAAAAAAACGACCAAACGAATATCGGCTTCAATTGGATCGCTTTCGAGCCGAGTCAACCCGAGTGTTTCCGAAAGGAAAGGAGTACGTTCGCAGGTTCGAAGGCATCGCAGGCATTAAAAAGGCTTTCAGGTGCCGTACCGCTTCAGGCAGAGGGCAACTATTTACTCTTTGGGGCAGACAGATCTGTCCTTTACTCTTTGGATCTGTCCTGCCTGCTTGTCACCGTCACATTTCTTTGATTCTTTCCAAAGAGTAAAGTAATTTATGGGATTCTTTCTTTGCTCGAAAAAGTTGGAAAATAGACGCAGTCCCTCAGCCAGCTGTGTAAGGCGCGGCGGTGGGCGCGTGTGGCGCGGCTCGGCCCGACTCCGCCGCCACAGCGAGGGTGAAGGAAGCCTCTCCGCTTGCTTTATCGAGTAGCACTTTGCGGTCGCTTCCGAGCATACTCCCAAAGACACCAACATGTTGCATAGCCTGTGAACTTCCAGGTACATATTTATGACAATGCTGCTATAGCGGCACGGGGATGTGGATTAGAAGACTGCTACATTGATCGCAAATTGCTGGTATGCTTATTGTGTAGGCCGAGATGATACATGAATTTTAGTGAAAGAATGGTTTGCCGGAAATGCGCAGTTTCGGAGAAGAAAAAAAATTCCCATACAAAATTAATTTTTCATACAAAAAAATATTTTTTTTTAAAACACTAAAACCGTGATTTTGTATATAAATGTATGTTAAAACAAGGGGAGTGGTAAGGGTGAATGTGTTGGTGGTTTAAAAAAAAATAACCACTGTTAATAATTTATAGAAGATCCACTATAAATTAACCCTAACCTAATGTTGAGGCGGCGAATGTCGTTTTTGCATAAATTCCTATTCAAAATAAACGTCTTGGTGCATTTAAAAAATATATATATTTCGAAATTTAATTTTGTACGAAAAATATGTTTTTAAAAAAAAAATTTCTTTGAAACTACACATTTCCGGCAAACAATTCTTTCACTATAATTCATCTCTCAATTCGGTCTACACAATAAGCTTACCAGCAATTTGCGATCAATGTAGTAGTCTTCTAATCCACACCTCGGCCGGACACGGCAACAACGTCACACCATAGCATGGGAGCAGTGGAGACAAAATGTATGAAACCATATGAACAGCTTTGGCAATGGCTGGCAACTCCAACCTGGGGGCTGCCATCTCTATAATCATTGAACCAGGATAAAAAGGGGTATTAAAACCCTGCATGTGCATAAAAAAATCTGGAGTACCAACTGGTTCTGCTGATCTTTCCACTACAGAACCGGTAAACTCGGGAACGCTCTCTCTGCCCATATATTTCCACGTAAGTACAGTCACGGATCCGTGAAGAGGGGCATGAATAGGCACCTGTCATGCTGGCATGGCATTCGCAACCTCGCATAATATGACCAAATGTCCATGGATGTCAGACAGCTTATAGTTAGTTTGATGCCACATGACATTCACGCTTCCTTTAAAAAAACAACAACATTTTATGTTTTTATTTTGTACATAGGGCACACTAAAAGTTTCCGGAATTGGCCACTTACATAAACAATATTTAAAAAGTAATTACAACATTTGAAAATGGAACTCTTTGGCTGTAGAATGCAGTTTGTTTCATCTGACTGTCAATTGTTTTTACATTGTGGCGCCATTTTAAAAATTGCGTGTCTACATTAACATGGATTTAACCCGGGAAAATTTTCGTAGTGTGATTTTCTACGATTTTAAGTGTAATTTGACAGCTCATCAGAGCCTCGCTCGGCTTCAATCTGCTTTTGACGATGAAGCACCATGCAAGACGACTATTTATTGCTGGTTTGCAGAATTCAAGCGCGGTCGTGTCAATCTCAGTGACGAATCTCGCGATGGTCGGCCGTCCACCGCTGTGAACAACAAAAACATCGATGCTGTGCGCCGTATGATCGAAACAGACAGGCATGTGACCTACCATGAGATTCGGACATCCTTAGACATAGGCATGAGTCAAATACAATCAATCCTACACAAACATTTGGGTGTGAGAAAGCTGTGCTCGCGGTGGATCCCACTCAATTTGACCGAGGCTCAAAAAACGCACCGCGTCCCTTGGTGCAATGCCATGCTTACCAGATTCAACAAAGGCGCTTCAAATTTGGCGTGGGACATAGTAACAGGTGACGGCACTTTGTGACTTTTTTCTGTTCCCAAAAATTAAGAACCAATTACGCGGTCAACGATTTTCATCACCAGAAGAGGCTGTCGAAGTATATGAAAAACACGTTTCTGAGGTCACCACGGAGGAGTGCCACAAAAGTTTTCAAAATTGGTTTAATCGTATGAAAAAGTGCATTTACGCAAAGGGAGAATATTTTGAGAAACAATAAATTCATTTTTGACCTTTAATAGTATTTTATTCCTATTAATTCCGGAAACTTTTAGTGTGCCCCACGTATAACTCCAACCCGGAAGGTGTGTCTTGCATCTCTTATAAAGTTGAGATAGATAGGTTTTCTTGAACTTGTGCTACTCATTAGTGCGAGCAACCTTTGGGGTGTGCCTGAGGGGAGCCGAGCTAGCAAATTGCTAGTAAGCTTATACATTTTAGTGAAAGCATTTATAGCCGGAAATACGTAGTTTCTAAATATTATAAAGAAACAAGATTGCTTCTCATATTTCTGCGATTAATTTGACATCATTTCATGCAGGTGATTGGTTAGGTTGTGTGATATCATTTATTAGACAAAACTTTGAAAGAAAAATGGGGAAATATATATACAGGGTGGCCCAGTTATAGTGGTCCAAAATTTTTTTTTAGATGGAGGACATCTTGTTGACTCATTTAAAAAAAACATTAGTTCCGCGAAAATCAATAGTTTAGAAGTTATGATTTTTTTAAACTTTTTTTTAAATTTCTCTATTTTAGTCACATAAAGCGCTCTAGTTGGATATCTATTCCACAAAATCGAATAAAATTTGGTATGGAAGTAGAGGAGACATGTAGCTAGTACGTAATGAATAGTTTTTAGGTTTACTCCTAGACTGTACTGTTGCTATAGCCCTTTCAGCGAATTTTTGTTCAGTTTACATTAAAATTGATCAATTTTTTAAAAATCACTGTGAAAAGAAAATGTACTACAGAAGATTTGCCCATACCCTTGAAAACTACCTATACATATCACAATTCTCCAGACCAAAAATTGTAGTGGTGTTACAATTGTAACATATTCAAAATAAACATCATTTGTACAAAGTCACTACAATAAAAAGTGCAGATTACCTTAATTTTTAAAATCTTATTTTTTAAAAACATTACTAACCAGTTTTTTATGTGTAGATTAGCGCTGTTGGAGACAGGTTTGTGAATAATGTGAAATTGTAGTGGAACTAACGTGTGGTGTGCTTAAGTTTGACGAACGAATGCCGATGAATCGCACCACGGAACTACAGAGACTGACAGTTTATTTCTGGGTTCCATTTCATTTCCTTTTTAGTTACGAGACACAATGAAAGGCTATTAATTGTTTCAGATATTCGCGACTAATGGATGGTAGATGTAAAATGGATATTAGCAAAGGTGACAATGTTCAAGATGACGGCAGGACTTCACGTCCGGCTGCGGTCTCTACTCTGCATAATGCTGTCGCCGATAATGTTTGTCCGCTTGAGACGGCTACTGTTGTTAAACATGAGCCACCTGATATTAACGATGACGTTTGCTCGATGGATGATATTGTCAATGTAAAGAAAGAGGCTTCTAACATTTCTAATGAGATTTGCTTCCTGGAAATGGCTACTACTGTTAAAAACGAGCCATTGGACGTCAACAACGATGTTTTCTCACTGGACAGAGTTGGTAATGTGAAGATAGAGTGTTCTGATGTTCGGGATGGAGTCTGTTTGCTGAATGCTATGGTTAAGCAGGAGATAGACATTAAACCCACAATGCTGCAGTCGCAAGATATAAAGTACTCGATGCCTTCTTGCAAACCTGACCTGGAGAATAATCTTTCGCTGTAAGTAACAATTTTTCGTTCATAATGTATATTATTATTTATTGACGATTGGTTAGAGGTATGTCAGAGGCATTTGAAGATCTGTTTCTCTATAACTACGCCATTGCAAGACAGACGTGATGTTGTCTATATGTGTGTATGTTGTAGAAAAAGAATTGCTCAATTTTATCATACGAGTACCAACAACAACCTAAAACCCTTTTCACCAGACAAACATCCTCTCATAAACTCAATATTTATGAATTTACACTAGCACTGTTAATAATAATTCGTTTATTGCATTTTCAGAATGGAATCACATGGAACTATCAATGTTACTATCAAACAAAACAATCCTGATGTGACCGAGACGTGCGGAGTTCAGTATTGTTGCAATGTTTGTAGCAAAAGTTTTATACCAGAATCTGCTTGTCAACATCACTTGCTCACTTATACAGGTGAAAACAACTACGATGTTAGCAATACTACTTTCTCGCATAAATTAACTTATGAAAGGAACATTTCTTTTTTCCTTCTAATATATAAAAAAACTGGCAAAGTGCGAGTCGGACTGGCGCAAAGGGGTTTTCTTTCGCACCAAAAAAAAATATTTAAAAAAACTTTTTTTGTATAGGGACCACCTTAATATTTTACTTTTTCATTTTCGTATTTGTTATATATCCGCCAAAATACCACATATTCTGTGAAAATTTCAACCGACTACCTAGCTATTACGGCTTCAAAGATACAGCCATCGGACGGACGGACGGACGGACAGACAGACATACGGAAACCTAAAAATTAATATTTGTTCGTTCGTTCATCTTCTATGCGTTCCTAAACCATTCATACTATTACATTAAAACTTTGGTGGGTTGTTTTATTTACGCGCGAAGGTTGACAGAAAATATAAAAAAAATTATAATAAAAAAATTAATTCATGCAAGCGGAGCCGCAAGCAAAAACTAGTATTTAATTAAAAAAATTCGGAGAATTAACAAATTGTACTATTGTATGTTACTTTTGACAGATAGGCCTCTGTGAATATGTGACATATCCTACACCACACAAGTTTCCAGCAGGGCTATCACGAGATTCGCTACGCCGGCTACGCCGAGGTGTAGCGTGCGTAGAGAACGTAAGCTGCTGCGCAGAAGCGAGTTCACAAATCTATCGCATTCGCTTCCACGCAGACGCTTACGCTCTCTACGCACGCTACACCTCGGCGCGTAGCGAAACTCATAATAGCCCTACCTGTTCACGACACTTTGAAATGTTTCTAAACGCTTTTATAGTTTAAGATGTGAAATACCGGGAAATATAATGGTGCCTAATGTACCCACTATGCGTTATTGAACAATTACAATTCAATACTTAAAGCCTCAGTCACTGGACAGGACAAACAACAGACAAAATTAGGAAACAAAACAATATTTAACGATGAAACATGTAAATTTAATTAGTTACAGAAAGAAAGCGCACAGCAGAGTCGCACAGCCAACACACAACCGACGAGCGCCGCCACAGTGCTATAGAAACACAGCGAGCTCACTGCAGAGGCAAAGAAGTACCAGAGTCCCAGGGTCGAATACTGGTTGGGAATGAATTTTTATATGTAATAAAATAATTATTGGAATTAATATTTCTTGATAACACGAAAGAGATGCGATTCGTATGCTCCTAACGCTCGCCCTGTTAGAGGGGACACAGTTTTGACCTTAAATGAAACCTGATATGGTTGTCTACATCGCCAGCGTCACTCGTTATTTCTTGTTCCTGTCAAAACTAGATGCAATTCTAGTTAGGTTTTAGTAGTTAGTAACTTCATTGCCAGCTACACGGAGTGGCCTGTTAACACGGAACAGTTTTCATAGCTGTTTCTACCGTGTAAAAAATAATGCAATGTTTGTATGGGTTTTTAAATTACAGTCAAGTGGTTGTTAGACATTATTTTTAAATCAAAACAGCTTTACTCACGGTTCTTCCCGAGCTATGTGGCTCGACGTTTCGGGCCAAGCGTATGGCCCATCTTCATGAGCACTCTGCCTTGTGCGACAGTTGGCAGAGAACTGTCAATTCTCCATCCGTCGTTGACGAAGATTGTAGCAGTGGCCAGTACAGGTAGTTTCCGTAAACGAGGGTTCAGGTGCGTTCCGGATCTCGGCGGAGAGACAGAAGGCGCTGACCACTGAATTGAGAACTAGGCTAGAAGTGCCTTAAGTATCGCGCGCATGTCGCCTGCATATGCGAAAAACAAGCATATAAAACGAACTGCTAGGCTGCCCGCCAGTCGGTGCCGAACGGTCGTTTACGTCGCGCGCATGTCGCGTCGAATTTTTACAATGCCGTGTTGTTCTGTAAATATTTGTAAAAACCAGTCAGCCCGTGATAACTACAAAACAAGCGGAGTAACGTATCACAAGTAAGTTAAATCTACATCAAGTACATATATTTTTAATAATTTATTTAAGATTTCAAAATTTAACAGTAGCTACGCTACGGCTAGTGATTGACAAAACCAGTCAATTATCGATGTTTTAGACTTGAATGGTACTTCACCAATTTTGTTTCTTTGTTGAAATGTTAACTAAAATTAATGAATTATTTTAGAAGTAGGTATATATGAAAAACATGATTTTGTATAGGTAAATATGGGTGATTTTTTTTATGTTGAAATTTTTAATTCCAGATACCCAACAGATGGAAAGTTTAAAGAGTTGTGGTTGGACGCCACAGGCGAATCGGGAGACTGGTTTCCCAATAAAAATCGATCATTCATCGAATCATTTTGAGGAGAAATGCTTTAAACCATCGACATTTGGGCGCCGCCGACTTTTTCCGGATGCTGTTCCAACGCTGATGTTAAGTTTTGTCTACGAACAGGTACTTACATACACCCGTTATTGTATTATTGCATATCTGCCTTACGGTAAGCAAGGCCACTGACAGATGTTTGCCCATAACACCGGGTGAACTAGGTGCCATGTCAGTGCTTCCCTTCGGTCGTTCCGGCTAGACTAAACTGGACGGAAAACACAAACTATTATACATAGTCGACCGATGTTTTATTCAGTGCGGTGGTAGCAACACTACCAACCAACAAGTAAGGTTAATGGTTTATTGTTTACTTATTTGAAAAAGAGAAAAAAATATATTATAAAAAAAATTTAATAACCTTTTATAAGTCAACACATACCTAAATATTACATTAGATTAATGTAGGTTAGATTATTTATTTATTTATTTATTTGGAAACTTAACAGCTACAATGTACATTAAACAAGTTACAATATATGAATTAAAAACAATAAAGCCAATAACTAAGTTCCACTTTTTACAAGATTACGTATTATTTTCTTATGCTACAAACAAAAACAAAAAATAAATAAATTTTAATTACAAAGGGGAGCGTGTTGTGAGGGTGTGTTGGAGTGTGTGCGTGTGTCTGTGAGCTGTAGTAGTCTATGTGTACGTATGTATGTGAGGGTGTGTGTGTGTGAGGGTGTGTGTATGCTTGTATTTGTATAAATTAGTTGGTTAGTACTACAGTTAATTTGTTGCAAAATGCATGTTTCGAAATGTTGAATAAATCAATTGTGCTAAACGATTTGTTGTAAGTAGCCATGCACCTATTGATTACGGAGTTTTTGGCATAGTTGGTGTGGCATTTAGGGATAAAGAAAAGAGGCGGATCACGAGTTCGCACTGGAGCAGCTCGCAGTGAAATCCGAGCAAGAAGGTCCGGACAGTCGATTTTATTGTTTAGGATGTTGTATAAAAACATACCGTCTGCTATTGTCCTTCTTTGCTCAAGAGTCTGCATCCGAAAGTGTTCCGCCGCCCCTTTATAATCGAGGTGCACCCCGGTTCTGAACATGAGCTGTTTTAGGAATTTGTTGTGAATCCACTCGAGCCGTCGTATGTAGGTTATACAGAGTGGTCCAAAAATCGTGGACCAAACGAAACAGGGAGGTAGAGGGGGTTATTTGCAGTAAAAAATCCCTCCATGATAGGGTCCTATCTTGAACTCCTTAAAAGTTTTGACTATTTTAGTCTTTTTTTAATAAAATTCCATAATTCGTAATAATAAGGTAATTAAAAAAAAAAGTCAATAAAAAATTAAAAAATTAATGGTCATTGGTTCTAGAGGATGTATCATCACTACAAAAATGTTTTTATAATAGTGAATATCATGATTTATGAATAATGGAATTTTATTCAATATTACTTAAGTGTTATGAAAAATTATTTCTATCTTTAGAACCTTACTGTGAAAAAAAAATGTACTACTAAAACATGACCCCGTATGAAAATAACTTGCCTATTTAATGGCGATTAAAATAAGGTATAACACACTGCTGTTTGTAGCAAAATTATTTTTTTATGTATTTTTTTTCATAGCAAAGACTAAATTAAGGTAAATCAGAGGATAGTAAAAAAAAACAATTATCGAATTATAATTTTTTTTATTAGATAGAAATAACACATATCTACAAAAATTGTTCGATATTCCTTCCTCTAGCGGCAATACATGCACGACATCGTCTAATAAAATTATTTCGCAATTTACGAAATGCGTTTCTGTTGAGTTTAACATTTTCTGTCGCTATCTCTATTTTATTTCTTAATTCTTGTTCTGTCCGGTTCTCTTTTTCGTACACCACCTCTTTCAAATATCCCCACAAAAAAAAATCAATGGGGTTTAGATCCGGAGATCTCGCTGGCCATTGGATTGTTCCACCTCGACCAATCCAACGATTTGGATACTGGGCGTTTAAATATTGTCGGACTGCCCGAGCGTAGTGTGGTGGCGCGCCATCTTGTTGCAGCCACATGTTACATGAGTGAGTTATTGTTAATTTCGCATTCAGTTCCTTAGTGTGAAAAAGAGACAGATAATCTCTTTCTTTCTAAAATTCGATCGAAAAACGTTTTACGAAGAGCTGATGTGAAATAAAACATCACAGTAAAATTTTTTACTATACTCTGATTTACCTTAATTTAGTCTGTGCTATGAAAAAAAATACATAAAAAAATAATTTTGCTACAAACAGCAGTGTGTTATACCTTATTTTAATCGCCATTAAATAGGCAAGTTATTTTCATACGGGGTCATGTTTTAGTAGTACATTTTTTTTTCACAGTAAGGTTCTAAAGATAGAAATAATTTTTCATAACACTTAAATAATATTGAATAAAATTCCATTATTCATAAATCATGATATTCACTATTATAAAAACATTTTTGTAGTGATGATACATCCTCTAGAACCAATTAATGACCATTAATTTTTTCATTTTTTATTGACTTTTTTTTTTAATTGCCTTATTATTACGAATTATGGAATTTTATTAAAAAAAGACTAAAATAGTCAAAACTTTTAAGGAGTTCAAGATAGGACCCTGTCATGGAGGGATTTTTTACTGCAAATAACCCCCTCTACCTCCCTGTTTCGTTTGGTCCACGATTTTTGGACCACCCTGTATATGTTGGGGACCATATCGGCGAACCAAACTCCAACACGCTGCGTACGTAGGCAAAATAGAGTAATTTTAACGTTGTAATATTAGTAAACGGTTTGCAGGTCCGTATAAGGAAACCTAACGTCCTGTATGACTTGGCTATGATGCGGTCTAAATGTTTATCAAATAGCAATTTAGAGTCCAACATGACGCCCAGGTCCCTCACCAGATCCGTGCGCTGCAAGGCGATCCTGTTGAGCCTGTACGTGTGAATGACCCGCTGTCTGCGCCTGCTGAACGTGATGACCTGGCATTTTTGTACGTGAAGATCGAGACAGTTGCGCTCGCAGTACTCCGACAGCCTGTCGAGATCCTCCTGCAGCCTGTCGCAGTCCGACTCCCGCTCGATCGCCATATAAACCTTCATGTCATCAGCGTACAGCAGGAACAGGGCGAAACAGAAACAGCGCGTGATATCGTACAGACATGCGTTGAAAAGCAATTACATTTATATCTTATTTTATATTAATGTTCAGTCTCTTTAAAGTCCTGTAAATACTAGCAACATCTTAGCCTTTTTAACATAGATGACATGCGACGCAATGTGTGCAGTTCAATACAGTAATAATTATATAATTTAATACCGATTTGTGTGTAATAAATAAAATAAATAATTTTTCATTCATTTCTTCATCAATTTATTTACCTATACTTACCTATTTACTCGTCCCGACAAATGGTATACTTCCCCAGTTACAATATACCTACATACAAATAATTTTAATACATAAAAACTTTATGCAAATACAATCGATGCATTTTATCGATAACCGCGAGGTTACAGCACTAGCAGATCGCTTGATTTTGCGTGAATAGTGAACACATATGCGCGACTAGTGTGAGAGAGCGAGATACAACAGTTGTGCATCAGCCAATCGAGTGCGACTCAGCGCATTCGTTGTTATAAGAAACCACTTTAGTACCGTTCGTTCAAAATGTTGAATGTAAAACGGCGACATATGGTTCCCATACATACGCGGCCGTTATTTCATTTCTAGCATAGTTCTCAATTCAGTGGCGCTGACGGTGTCCACTTCCGGCTGGTCGTGTCCGTCGTGTCTTCTTCTCTTGAGCTGCGCTATGTATGACTGGGTTCCACATCGGCGACAACTTGAAAGTAGCAAGAATTTTGACCTGATCGAACCTAATCCAGTGGGTCGTTCCGGAGTCCATGTGATCGCACACTGCCGATTTGTTTGAGTCCAGTTGTCTCGCCGCTCGTAAGTGCTCCGAGACCCACGTCGCTACGCTCCTCGTCTTCTGCCCGATGTATGACTTTCCACAGCTACATGGGATTTGGTACACGCCGGCAGACTGGAGAGGTAACTTGTCTTTTACCGGCTTCTTCTGCCGGCGTGTACCAAATCCCATGTAGCTGTGGAAAGTCATACATCGGGCATACGAAGAGGAGCGTAGCGACGCGTGTATCGGAGCACATACGAGCGGCGAGACAACTGAACTCCAACAAATCGGCAGTATGCGATCACATGGACTCCGGAACGAACCACTGGATCAGGTTCGATCATGTCAAAATTCTTGCGACTGAAACACGACACGTCCCACGTCTCGTCCAAGCACGACAACTTCAATCGGGAGGACGCCTTCAAGTTTTCGCCGATGTGAAACCCATTCATAGCGCCGCTCAAGAGATGAAGACACGACGGACACGACCAGCCGGAAGTGGACACCGTCAGCGCCTTCTGTCTCTCCGCCGAGATCCGGAACACACCTGAACCCTGGTCTACGGAAACTACCCGCACTGGCCACCGCTACAATCTTCGTCAAGGACGGACAGAGATTTGACAGTTCTCTGCCAACCGTCGCACAAGCACAGATTACTAAATCGTTACTTCGTAACAGATAAATCACTCCATTGAAAAAGTTCCTACCTTCAGGCTTTAATAGCCTACTGCTTCACGTCGTTTAGTCAGCCTCGATAGCTCAGTGGTGCAGACAGTTAATTGTCGCTATTGAATGTTAAGCAGCGCTGGGCGCGGTCAGTACTTGGATGGGTGACCGCTGACCGTTGGAGGCTGACCGAGGTTTGGATTCCTCGTAAATCTGTAGGTCCCTTCCCTCCTAATCTCACTTGGTGGTAGGGTTTAACCCGCCCGGGTTGGTACCACCGCACTGAATGAAACGTCGGTCTAAACGGCTATGTAAATAGTTTGTGTTTTCCGACCAGTTCAGTGTAGCCAGCACGATCAAAGGGGGAAGCACTGACATGGCACCTAGTTCACCCGATGTTATGGGCTGACATCACGGACGTTGTAGGTGATGTAGCCAACCGTGTCACTTTCCATAAAAAAAAAAAAAAACGTCGCCAATCGCTGCGTGCGAAAATGTACCTTAACGATCGAGTGTAAAGTGATTATTGATTTGCAGCTGCGCCGGCCGCACGTACGTATGCTCCGTGCGGCTGTTTATATTCTTTGGGCAGCCCATTGAAATTCACCGGCGGTGCTGCGCCGGGCGGTAGGTAATTAGCGCGCGCAAGTACATAGAGTGCGTGAGGCCTGGCACAAGGCAGAGTGCTCATGAAGATGGGCCATACGCTTGGCCCGAAACGTCGAGCCACATAGCTCGGGCAGAACCGTGAGTAAAGCTATTTTGATTTAAAAATAATACAAAGTTTCTGTTTCAGATAAATATAGAGAAAACTTCTCAAGAGATGCCCTCAGCTCAGAATTCAAGCAGCCGCCAAACTACGGCTCCTAATAACAAATGCTCTAAACTCCTTGAAGAAACTGCAGTAGTCCTTGAGAACACGGAGAAACAAACTGCAGTACAGAAGTATGAATGTGACACGTGCCATATAGTGTTTTCACGGAAGAGTAGCTTGATGTCTCACCTGGTCTCTCACACTCGCACTCGAAATGGTTCTACGAATGTCGCACTAACTATAATGAAGGAAATCACTGTTTTGAATAAAGATAATGATGGAAAGAAATTATTTGAATGTAAAATTTGTTATGAACATTTTAATCTGGCCTCTAGCTTCCGAACACATACAAATATTCACACAGGAGAGAAGCCTTACCAGCCTGCAGTATGTAATAAGACATATAATCAAAGCAGTCACTTAACAACACATATGACGACCCACACAGGAGAGATGCCATACCAGTGCGCAGTATGCAATAAGACGTTTAATCAAAACAGTAACTTGACAACACATATGAGGACCCACATAGGAGAGGAGACATGGCAGTGTGCAGTATGTAATAAGAAATTTAGTCGTATCAGTGCTTTAACATTACATATGAGGACCCACACAGGAGGGAAGCCATACCAGTGTGTAGTATGTAATAAGAAATTTACTCGTAGCAGTAATTTAACAGTACATATGAGGATCCACACAGGAGAGAAACCATACCAGTGTGTAGTATGTAATAAGACAGTTAGTGATGTTAGTGCCTTAACATCACATATGAGGACCCACACAGGAGAGATGCCATACCGGTGTGCAGTATGTAATAAGACGTTTAATCAAAGCTGTAACTTGACAACACATATGAGGACCCACACAGGAGAGAAACCATACCAGTGTGAAGTATGTAATAAAACAGTTAGTAATGGTAGTGCCTTAAAAACACATATTAGGACCCACACAGGAGAGATGCCATACCAGTGTGCAGTATGTAATAAGACGTTTAATCAAAGCTGTAACTTGACAACACATATGAGGACCCACACAGGAGAGAAGCCATATAAGTGTACAATATGTAATAAGACATTTAATAAAAGCTGTAACTTAACACAACATATGAGGGCCCACACAGGAGAGATGCCATACCAGTGTGCAGTATGTAATAAGACATTTAATCAAAGCAGTAACTTAACAAGACATATGAGGACCCATACAAAAGAGGAGCCATACCAGTGTGCAGTATGTAATAAGACATTTAATCAAAGCAGTAACTTAACAACACATATGACGACCCACACAGGAGAGATGCCATACCAGTGCGCAGTATGCAATAAGACGTTTAATCAAAACAGTAACTTGACAACACATATGAGGACCCACATAGGAGAGGAGACATGGCAGTGTGCAGTATGTAATAAGAAATTTAGTCGTATCAGTGCTTTAACATTACATATGAGGACCCACACAGGAGGGAAGCCATACCAGTGTGTAGTATGTAATAAGAAATTTACTCGTAGCAGTAATTTAACAGTACATATGAGGATCCACACAGGAGAGAAACCATACCAGTGTGTAGTATGTAATAAGACAGTTAGTGATGTTAGTGCCTTAACATCACATATGAGGACCCACACAGGAGAGATGCCATACCGGTGTGCAGTATGTAATAAGACGTTTAATCAAAGCTGTAACTTGACAACACATATGAGGACCCACACAGGAGAGAAACCATACCAGTGTGAAGTATGTAATAAAACAGTTAGTAATGGTAGTGCCTTAAAAACACATATTAGGACCCACACAGGAGAGATGCCATACCAGTGTGCAGTATGTAATAAGACGTTTAATCAAAGCTGTAACTTGACAACACATATGAGGACCCACACAGGAGAGAAGCCATATAAGTGTACAATATGTAATAAGACATTTAATAAAAGCTGTAACTTAACACAACATATGAGGGCCCACACAGGAGAGATGCCATACCAGTGTGCAGTATGTAATAAGACATTTAATCAAAGCAGTAACTTAACAAGACATATGAGGACCCATACAAAAGAGGAGCCATACCAGTGTGCAGTATGTAATAAGACATTTAATCAAAGCAGTAACTTAACAACACATATGAGGACCCACACAGGAGAAGCCATATCAGTGTACAATATGTAATAAGACATTTAATAAAAGCTGTAACTTAACAAAACATGTGAGGGCCCACACAGGAGAGAAGCCATACCAGTGTGTAGTATGTAATAAGAAATTTAGTCGTAGCAGTAATTTAACAGTACATATGAGGATCCACACAGGAGAGAAACCATACCAGTGTGCAGCAGCGGCGGCCTTGACCACAAAATTTTAGTGAGGCGACTAAAATCCACCTACATAATAGCTATTATTTTATTTTAATATTGTATTGCAGTTTTCATTTCGAGGACAGAACATGCCCAAAATCTAGCAATAAATAAACATGCATGTTGATTGCGTTAATTAATGTGTATAAGGCAGATATATATCTATATAATAATATGTGAAGCAAAAACTTTGTACCCCTTTTTACGAAAATTGCGCGGATGGAGGAGTATGAAATTTCGCACACTTATAGTTTATGTAGAGAAGGAGTGTAGAATGCTAATATTTTTTTTAAATTATGCCTAAAAATACATTAAAACAATAAAAAAACATTACACACACTACCATGTATTTGACACACACACACACACATGTATAATTTTTTGATTATTGTTAAAGTTTGGTCAAATTGAGAACAGAATTATTTATCTTTAGACAATAGAACCTTAATAATAATAATGTTCAAACTTATAATATGGTCGAATTTCGACCACTGGGCGACCACTAGTAACATAGAAATGATTAATAAAACTTCATTCAAACTTATCAATAAACCCTACGAAACACTCGAACAAAAGTTTTAGTTGTGTTCAAATATGTTTATTTTTATGGTACCTAACTGACATGTTTGGCTACATCACCTACAACATCCGTGATGTCAGCCCATAACACCGGGTGAACTAGGTGCCATGTCAGTGCTTCCCTTTCATTTCATGTCAGCTACACTATTTTTTTAAATTTGAGAATTGTTTTATTACCCTGCATAAAATAAGCATGACTATTTCGTAAATTTTAGTACTATATTTAATTCATGTGAACAAGGCTTTACTGAATCCACTCGGAAATCATATCGTTCCTCTGAGATATTGTCCTACTATAAATGGAAATTAAAATACGATTTTTATTTTAGATTGGCAGAAAATATCTGAAATATTTTGATCTAATATGTAAATGAATATGGTTTTGTCATTTTGTCTATTTCAGTATTATAATTGCTCTGATATAATGTAAGTGGGAAAGAAAATTACTTGCGGTTTTCTCAAAAAGTAACACAGCTGATATAAATACGCCCAAAAACTTTCTTAGGAGGACAACTGTCACTGAGAGACGGAGAATTGGCCCTGAGACACTCATTCAGCCCCTGCCTACTGATGGGTCGATCCCGGGATCGAATCTTTATGGGCGGGATTTTATCATAAAAGCCCGGATTTAATCCTATTCTAGGACCGAATGAGGATTTTATGTTTTAAGGTTAAGTATGTGAAGTTGTTCCGTAATATGAGCGAAATTTTATCATAAAGTCCCGGATTTAATCCTATTTTAAGATCGAAAGGATTTTATGTTTTTAACTAGCCTTTGCCCGCGGCTTCGCTCGCGTGAAATTCGTATTTCAAAAGAAGAAACTAAATCATTAAGGGCGAGGCCGAAGGCTGAGCTGCGTTCAGGTTAATGATAAACCTTCTTGAATAAAGTATGTTTTTAACTAGATTTTGCCCGCGGCTTCGCTCGCGTGAAACTCGTATTTCAAAAGAAGAAACTAAATCATTAAGGGCGAGGATCTCGTTATGAGCCACGCAAGTTTGTAACGAATTTTCACGAGTCGTATTTGTGAGTGGTCATTGCAAGGGATCGCTTGGATTATCCGCTCTGATCTGATGACATTACATCTCTGATTACATTACACAAGTTAAGCGGCGGGTGGCCGAGTTTTTGGGCATAGGGTTTTCATGCAAGAGGTCCGAGGTTCGAATCCGGTCGGTGTGTACCAATTTGTACCGTGTGGGGCCGGTACTTTAAAAGAATAGCTCCACTGCATCTCTCCCCGTGTATGTCGTAAAAGGCGACTAAGGGATATGACTCCCTTCTTATATTACTAGGTGGTAGGGTTAAACCCGCCCGGGTTGGTACCACCGCACTGAATGAAAGGTCGGTCGAAACGGCTATGTAAATAGTTTGTGTTTTCCGTCCAGTTCAGTGTAGCCGGCACGACCGAAGGGAAGCAAGCACTGACGTGGCACCAGTTCACCCGGTGTTATGGGCTGACATCACGGATGTTGTAGGTGATGTGGCCAACCGTGTCAGTTTCCATAAAAAAAAAAAATAAAAAAAAAATTAGTTTTTTCTGATAAAAAAATTTACGTGCATACTTACACCTGCTGCTTCACCGTTTAGAACTGGTGCAAAACTAGGTACCTTCCCTTGCCCCTTACGAGGTTGTAGGCTCAAATTGTAGCCGACTGGGTTAGTACCACCGTACTGGATGTAAGATGGCCGCATAGCAGGCTCGGCTGTGTTCTCTTCTAGTTCAGTATATCCAGCAATCCAGGGAAGTCTCCGGTATGCACGGGCACCTACCTTCTCGGAGGTGATATTGGCTGGTCGGAGAATGTGCTTAGGCCCCTTCGACTCAGGCGACCGGATTACATAAAACAGTATTATTTTTAGTAACTATTATAGTTTACTAGCTTTTGCCCGCTCTCGTGAAATTCGTATTTCAAAGAAGAAAGTAAGTTATAAAGCGAGAAGGTCGAAAGCAGAACTGCATTCAGGGTAATGACAAACCTTCTCGAACAAAATATGTAACTACTGATTAGGCCGAAGGTCGAGCTCCTTTCAGGTAAACGTTATTTTTCTCGAAGAAACTAAGTTACCTATAGCGACGCCGAAGGCGGAGCTCCCTATAGGTAAACCATATACTTTTTCAAAGAGGCCGACGAGGCCGAAGGCCGAGCTGCGTTCAAGTAAATGATAATCCTTCTCAAAGAAACTAAGTTAATGCCCTGCCGAACGCCGAGTTGCGTTCGCGTAAACGATATTCTCGCCCTTATTTACTTACTTTCATCGAGAAATATATCGTTAACTTGAACGAAGCTCCGCTTTCGGCCTCTCCCTTAGTTACTTACTTCGAAAAGGTACATGTTTCGTATCGGTGACGTCATATTTAGTTTACATGTATCCTAACTTGTACCATAAGAATGGAATAAAAAAATTAGGATCGAATCAAATTACAATTTTGGCTTTCTATAGTATGGGCAATGCGCTTTTATAGGCACCCGCCCGCGCGCCGCGCCGCCCGCTCCGCCGCGCCGCCCGCTCCGCCACGCCGCCGGCTCGCTCATATCTGATACCTACTCGCGCTAAATGGCGCGCGAAACATTTCAGTTTGGGAACCACATCTTAGCGTAACCGGAACTGAATTTTATTTAGCTTATCCTCTGTGTCGTATAGTATAGGATATAACATCCTTGTACGATGTTTCATCGAATTCAGATGATCGGTTTAAGAGTTATGGTGGAACATACATACACAGAAAATATTTCTAAAAATCGTCAATTTAGCTTTAGTATCATACATAGAGTCTTATACCTCAGTATCTCATAAAACAAAGTAACTTACTCTATGACCATCCCTTACAGATTTATAATTAGTATTGATTTAACAAATATCGGTAGATTATGACCTCAAATCGTTATTTTTTAACCGACTTCAAAAAAAGGAGGAGGTTCTCAATTCGACTGTATGTTTTTTTGGTCAAACATGACCGAAATTGGTAGATCTACCAAAAAATCGGTACCTAACTTTTCACACTGTCACGGTCACTGAACAGACTCTATTACCGACCTTTTTCCTCTCTCACATCACGGCGAAATGTACGCGCGCTCAAACGACCACTGACATCGATAATTTTGTGAACATAACTAGGGAATCATGCATTCAAATTAAAACCTGTCGAGACATTATTTATTTAGATATAGGAATTCATCCAGTAAAACAATGATCTACATACCTACTACCATATTATCCCTAGTACTAATGAAAACAACTCATTCACGATGTTGAAATCTAATATTAAAATAAAATCCTATTTCGTAGGATCGAATGAGGAACCTTCCCCAACTTTCCCAATAAAATCCCTATAAAGTCTCGAATAAGGATTCGGTCCCAAATGGGATTGAATCCTTGCCCATCAGTACCCCTGCCTGTACCGGCGGGGTTTGACACCTGAAAGCTCTGGCGGCTCCTGCGGATCCTACGTCTCGGGTTGACTCGGCTCGAAAGTGAACCAACTGAATCCGATATTCATTTGGTCGTTTATGTAATTTTGTGGCTCAGTGGTAAGAGTGTAGGGTTTTTATTTTTTCGATCTCGACCATGGGTTCATGTCCGTTTTGTCAAAATTTTTGTTTTGTTTTGTTTTGATGAACACCGGATGCACGCACGAAAAAGTGTCACGTTCCATCTGAACCTGTGTGTGCAAGCGAGAGCGCGTAACAAGCGATAGAGAGGCACAATCGGTATAGTCAAAGTTACCATGGAAACGTCTTAAGAAGTAAAACTGTCAAGATCAGACTACAGAAGTTTATTGATGGCCAGTCACAAGATGATTAATCTTTCTACTGGAAATAGAATTACTGATCTTTGCTCTATGTACTACGATTATTCCGCGTCATCACGTAAAACTATCGTCCGTAAACCGACTTTACAGACAACCAATTTTTTTTTAAACCACCAAAACATTCACCCCTACTATTTGAGGGATGATGAGGTCGGCCTTCGCTGTACGAATAACGACTCGTGGGTTGGTGACAGACAACCAAAGAATATAACGTTTGCAATCAGCTGATCGCGCAGGCAGGCCAAAATCCGATTCCTTAGTTCTTATATGTGCCGTTTTTATTTTAAAGAGACACGATCTGTCACCAAAGATTATAATACATGCGTCTGATCCGCGGTGCGCCACCTGAAAGAGCTGCTGGCTCCTACTACGGCTCCTTTAGATCCTTCGGCAAACTTTGGCTATAAGGAATGTGTGGTATGAGTGATGTTGTGTGGTATGATGATGTTTTGGTGGTTTAAAAAAAAACCAGGGTTAATATAGAGAAGATGCGTCGCTACCCGACGCATCTTCTCTATATTAACCCTAACCTAATGTTGAGGCGGTGCATGTCGTTTTTTGTTACGTTTCGTTTCGAGCCGAGTCAACCCGAGCCGCAGGATCCGCAGGAGACGCCAGAGCTTTCAGGTGTCAAACCAGTCTGATCCGTCTCTGGCTAAAGTACCTAAACCAACGGTCCGCCACCTGAAAGCCTTTTTCGTGCCTGCGGTGCCTTAGAACCTGCGAACCTGGAGGTCTACTCGGACTTTCCATTGCGATATATTCGGATAAATCCGAATATGTCGGATGTGTCTAACTCATACAAATATCCTACTCTAACCAAATGTTCAGTCGGTCGGACGAAGTGGGGTTTGGCACCTGAAAGCGCTGGCGGCTCCTGCGGATTCTGCGATTACCGATTACCTAAAAGTAGGCTTACCATAATTATGAAGAGCCAAACCGGGACATTGAATAGCAATAGGCAAATTTGGGATGAATAAAAATTACGAAGAACAAAGCCAAAGACGCCTAATGCTGAGGCGGTGCATGTCGTTTTTGTTACAAGTTTGTATTTCCGAAAATAATTCTTAGGTGGTTATAAAAAAAACTAAACACCCTAAAACAATTTAAACACCGTAACATTGCTTAAAAAAGAAAATAAGCAAAAAAAAACCAAAAAGATTTGGTGCGATTCGAACCCATGGTCATAAAAATACTAGTCCTAGACCCTCACCCCTGAGCCACGAAATCACTTAAACGAACAAACGAATATCGAATTCCCTTGATTCGCTTTCGGCTCTATTACGTCACAGCTGTCAGCGAGAGCCAACAGAATTGATCCAGAGCCACTCGTCTCGATAGCGAAGTGTTGTGAATGTTGTGTGAGATGTGATGATGATGATACTGCAATCTAGCAAATTATCGATATGTGAGACAATTAGATTATATTGTTTGCATGTAGTGTTGGTGGTGTCCCGGCGCGGAATGTGTCGACCCACCGCGCCTCCTCTCCTGCCTGCCTACAGGGATTATGATTTTTTCTACTTTCTAAAATTTTAGCGTATTATTAGGTATATATTTATCGTGCCTACTACTGTTTAGCTATCACTTTTATTTACTCCATTTATTGGTTTATGATTATGTCTTTTATATGGGAGCCCTTGAGGCTCACTTGCCCACTCCGCAAAGGAGAAAGCCTCAGTACGTACGTCACTCATCTTTGGGGGGAATAACTTGAAGGTCATGGTAAATCTTTGGCAATTGGCCTTGATATTGCCAAGGCATTTGACCGGGTTTGGCACAAGTTGCTCTTGGACAAATTGCCGGCTTACGGACTTCCTTCTGGCTAACTGGGTCGCCGACTTCCTACATGGGCGTAGCATTCAGGTCCTAGTGGACGGTTGCTCGTCGGACGCCATGTCAGTGAACGCCGGCGTACAACAAGGATCTTTGTTGTCACCCACGCTGTTTCTTCTGCATATCAATGATATGCTGTCTCTCTCTCTCTACACCAGTCACCCTTCAGCCAGTCGGGATCAGTGTTGCCATGTTAGGAGATTTTCTCCTAGATTCAGGAGAATTTCGGCGGTGTTAGGAGAAGTTTTTGCCTGTCAGGAGAGTAGGAGAAAATCTAGGAGAAACAAAATCATTACAGCATTGATGTCTAATTTTATAGATCGAACGTCGCGCGATTTAACCTGTACTACGTTTCGTCTTAACAAGTGTGCGTGCATTCACACACAGTATTGTGATACTCACACAAGCACACACTTACATCATATAGTCGTTTCATGTCCGTAAACGGCGGGCATCGGAGCGCGCCGCGCCTCCTGCCACGAGATACTTTCGTGTTTGCATTTTACACACCGCCATGCTGTCACGTGACGCGATCCCTACGACGTTACTGTCGCGTTCTCACTTGCCTACAGATGATAAGAGTGAGCGAGAAAGTTGTCATCGCTCGCCCATCGGCGCGATTGTCGTATTTCCGCTCACTCTTATGATCAGTAGGCAAGTGGGAACGAGAACGCGATAGCTACGTCACACAAGTCAGCATGGCTTCTTAACACGTCATAACATGCTCAGGCGAAACAAACAACAACGTTTGTCACTGTTACTCTTGCATAAAACACAGCTTTACTCTTTCTCGTTCGCTCTTTATATTAATTACGTATACAAAAATCTGTTTAACATAAAATTTGAGAAAAAAACCAGCAAAATAAATACTTATTGATGGAAGGAGACGCCATTCTTTACGTAATTTCGATCTGAGCTGTTACAATACTTGTAACAGCAACCGGGCATGCTGAACACACGCACTTTTGCGCCACAGACTCGGTACAGTAAGACTTACGCTCAACACGCGCTGCACACGCCGTATGAAGCGGCTGTCCGTGAAATCTGCAATTTATGCAGTTCTCGTCGAGAACAAATTTTTTCGGGAGTTATGTATGGGATGGGCATATCTCTAAATATACATCAATGCATTACAGGAGAAGATTTAGGAGTGAGATACGTATATTTACTAGTAAGTAACAAACAAATATTTCGGTATGTACGGTGACAAGTGACAACACAATGAATGAACTGTTTGTGAATCAAACAACCTCTCAAGTCACACAATATACGATAGGATTTGTCTTTTAATAAGAGTAAGGTTCCCCTTCTTGCTCTTTAGATAGAATAATGTGACACTCTGTGAGTGTGTGCGTGCATTGATCGACCGACAAGCGACTACCGGGCGGGCCTAACCGAACGAACACTTTGTTATCAATCAATGTTATTTACATGTATTCTTTGTAATAATCAGTAGTATTACTAAGCCTACGTCGATAGTCTGTCCCTCATTCCGCACTACTTTAACGGCTGTATCTTTTGTACCGTAATAGGTAGCTGGTTGTGATTTTCATAGATCATGTGTTATTTATTATTGGCGGACATCCTATTAAATAATAAGAAAAAATAAAATAAAATTAAGGGCTTCCCCATAAAAGAAACGTTTTTTTTCTAAAAAAAATAATTTTTTGTTTGGTTTTGCTCTAACGTAAAAACGGTAATACGTACAGTGTCAAACTTGGTGTGGTTAAAAACTAAAAAAAAAAAACAAATAATTAAAACAGACGAATTATGTGGTGGTTAGAATGGCAATCGTGGTTATGACGGGGGGACAAATCATTATTGGCGGAGAAGTGATAGAACATATTGAAGGAAGAGTATGTACGTATATCTCGGTTAAATACTGCTTGGTAGACAAGGTCTCCTTATGAAGGTCGAGGGAGGAATTCAACTGAGTAGGGCTGCCTCGGAAATTTAAAATTCGCCCCGAGGTAGACCTCGGGGCGAATTTTAAATTTCCGAGGCAGCCCTACTACCTGTATATATTATGACTAGCGCGTCCTACCGTTTATGACGTACGGGTGTGAAACGTGAGCTCTGACTAAAGTTGTTTTCAAAAGTTGCCCAGCGAGCGATGGAACTAACCATGCTGGGCTGGCATGGGAGTATAGCTAGGCGAAATGGTGCGTAATGAATGACTAATGAATGAGGGGACGACCGTTGGAGTAATCATGTACTACATTGGCGGCCGTGGACAGGAGACCACCCGCCAGGTGGGACGCCGACATGAAGTATGTCGGCGGAAAGCAGTGGTCCGTACCGCTGAAGGCCGAGAGACTGGAGGAAAATTGAAGGCGTATGTCCAGCAGTAGACGCTTACACGCTGACCGACTGACTGACTTGACAGAGAACCCTCGGTGCGCGAGTTCGACTCGCACTTGACCGGTTTTCAGGGTGCAAAAGATACAGCTCTTTACAGGTAAGACAGACAGACGGACAGACAGACGGCCTAGGCTTAGTAAAATGGTCCCGTACGTATAAGGAACACTAAAAATGTGGTGAAGTTTTTATAATTTGAAGAACAGGAGAATTTTTTAGGAGGACGAAAATTTTCTAGGAGATTTTTAGGAGATTTTCGAAGTCAATCTAGGAGAATTTCAAAATTTGAGTTGGCAACACTGGTCGGGATGTTGTGGATGAGAAGAGGCGAAGACTTGTGTCTGACTGAAATCGTACACACACTCGGCTCTATTTCCGAATGGGGCCGTAATAATTTGGTCGAGTTGAACGCTTCCAAGACACAATGTTGCGCGTTCAGTGCGAATAGTCCGGTCGCCCGTAGAACATTCATATTACCAAAAAGGTTACCGCTTGGCTTAGTGAAATTGTTATAAATTACGGCATTTTAAACACAAAAACCCAAGTCTTAAAGATCGCGAATGGGCGCAACCGTATTCGGTGACAAGTCGAAAATCGCCAAAAATGTCGGTAAATTACTTTTTGAGGTTACCGATTCTTTTCACTATAGTTATGTTCTCCTGCTTATTTCAATTACCACACGTCATCGTAAGACCATGGCAAGTGGGCATACACTGGTTTAAGACCACATGAAGTCAGCCGATTTTGACGTTAAATTACTTTTTGAAGTTACCGCTTCAAATTTATACAGCAGCTAATAGACCCTCTGTACAAACCACATACCCATTTTAAGACCCTTTCTGTGGGCGCTTTAGATTTTAAGACCCATTTTGTCGGCGAAGAAAAATTTAAAAAAATTGTATTAAAGTACGTAAATACATACATAATGTACATACCACATGCTGTATTCCGACAATCAGGGTAAGCAGAGTAATCGGCGTTGTGCTGCAAGTACACCTATAAGTCCTGTCGCCCGTAGAACATTCATATTACCAAAAAGGTTACCGCTTGGCTATGTGAAATTGTTATAAATTACTCCATTTTAAACACAAAAGCCCAAATCCGAAAGATCGCAAATGGGCGCAACCATATTCGGTGACAAGTCGAAAATTTCCAAAAATTTCAGTAATTTACTTTTCGAGGTTACCGCTTCTTTTCACTGTAGTTATGTTCTCCAGCTTATTTCAATTACCACACGTCATCGTAAGACCATGGCAAGTGGGCATACACTGATTTAAGACCACATGAAGTCAGCCGATGAAGCGTATCACCACATCGTTATGACGATAATTTACTTTTTGAGGTTACCGCTTCAAATTTATACAGCAGCTAATAGACCCTCTGTACAAACCACATACCCATTTTAAGACCCTTTCTGTGGGCGCTTTGGATTTTAAGACCAATTTTGTCGGCGAAGAAAAATAAAAAAAAATGGTATTAAAGTACGTAAATACATACATAATGTACATACCACACGCTGCATTCCGACAATCAGGGTAAACAGAGTAATCGGCGTTGTGCTGCAAGTACACCTAGTCCTGTCGCCCGTAGAACATTCATATTACCAAAAAGGTTACCGCTTGGCTATGTGAAATTGTTATAAATTACGCCATTTTAAATGCTAAAACCCAAATCTGAAAGATCGCAAATGGGCGCAACCATATTCGGTGACAAGTCGAAAATCTCCAAAAATGTCAGTAATTTACTTTTCGAGGTTACCGCTTCTTCTCACTGTAGTTATGTTCTCCAGCTTGTTTCAATTACCACACGTCATCGTAAAACCATGGCAAGTGGGCATACACTGGTTTAGGACCACGTGAAGTCAGCCGATTTTGACGTTAAATTACTTTTTGAGGTTACCGCTTCAAATTTATACAGCAGCTAATAGACCCTCTGTACAAACCACATACCCATTTTAAGACCCTTTCTGTGGGCGCTTTAGATTTTAAGACCAATTTTGTCGGCGAAGAAAAATAAAAAAAAATGGTATTAAAGTACGTAAATACATACATAATGTACATACCACACGCTGCATTCCGACAATCAGGGTAAACAGAGTAATCGGCGTTGTGCTGCAAGTACACCTAGTCCTGTCGCCCGTAGAACATTCATATTACCAAAAAGGTTACCGCTTGGCTATGTGAAATTGTTATAAATTACGCCATTTTAAATGCTAAAACCCAAATCTGAAAGATCGCAAATGGGCGCAACCATATTCGGTACAAGTCGAAAATCTCCAAAAATGTCAGTAATTTCCTTTTCGAGGTTAACGCTTCTTCTCACTGTAGTTATGTTCTCCAGCTTGTTTCAATTACCACACGTCATCGTAAGACCATGGCAAGTGGGCATACACTGGTTTAGGACCACGTGAAGTCAGCCGATTTTGACGTTAAATTACTTTTTGAGGTTACCGCTTCAAATTTATACAGCAGCTAATAGACCCTCTGTACAAACCACCTACCCATTTTAAGACCCTTTCTGTGGGCGCTTTAGATTTTAAGACCCATTTTGTCGGCGAAGAAAAATTAAAAAAAATTGTATTAAAGTACGTAAATACATACATAATGTACATACCATACGCTGTATTCCGACAATCGGGGTAAGCAGAGTAATCGGCGTTGTGCTGCAAGTACACCTATAAGTCCTGTCGCCCGTAGAACATTCATATTACCAAAAAGGTTACCGCTTGGCCATGTGAAATTGTTATAAATTACGCTATTTTAAACACAAAAGCCCAAATCTGAAAGATCGCAAATGGGCGCAACCATATTCGGTGACAAGTCAAAAATCTCCAAAAAATTCAGTAATTTACTTTTCGAGGTTACCGCTTCTTCTCACTGTAGTTATGTTCTCCAGCTTATTTCAATTACCACACGTCATCGTAAGACCATGGCAAGTGGGCATACACTGATTTAAGACCACATGAAGTCAGCCGATTTTTAAGATAATTTACTTTTTGAGGTTACCGCTTCAAATTTATATAGCAGCTAATAGACCCTTTGTACAAACCACATACCCATTTTAAGACCCTTTCTGTGGGCGCTTTAGATTTTTAGACCCATTTTGTCGGCGAAGAAAAATTTCAAAAAATGGTATTAAAGTACGTATTATACAAATATGTAAAACTCAAATTTTAGGAATTTCGAACGAGCTCTCCTAACGAACGGACCGCGGCGAGTCACGACGCTTCTTAACAAAACAAAAACTAAGCTCTAATCTAAAATGTTCTACGGGCGAGAGGACTAGGTGTACTTGCAGCACAACGCCCATTACTCTTCTTACCCGGATTGTCGGAATACAGCGTGTGGTATGTACATGTATATGTATATATTCTTTATTGAACACCAATTTATAAAAATTAGGTACAACAGGCGAGCTTAATGCCGCGAGACATTCTATTCTAACTAACCTTTGGGATGTGGGAGAAGTACATGCAGGCGAACAAGAATAGTTAGTGGCAATGTGTTAGACTGTAAAGAAATATGTATGATACACTACATAGGAATACTACATAAATATTTTAATAAGCATATATATGTATATAATAAACATACATATTATGTACATTAATCGGTGGTACCGTTTTGTAACACAATCAACTGAATGACAGTACATATTTATGTATGTACGTACTTTAATACCATTTTTTTTTATTTTTCTTCGCCGACAAAATGGGTCTTAAAATCTAAAGCGCCCACAGAAAGGGTCTTAAAATGGGTATGTGGTTTGTACAGAGGGTCTATTAGCTGCTGTATAAATTTGAAGCGGTAACCTAAAAAAGTAAATTATCGTCATAATCGGCTGACTTCATGTGGTCTTAAATCAGTGAATGCCCACTTGCCATGGTCTTACGATGACGTGTGGTAATTGAAATAAGCTGGAGAACATAACTACAGTGAAAAGAAGCGTTAACCTCGAAAAGTAAATTACTGAAATTTTTGGAAATTTTCGACTTGTCACCGAATATGGTTGCGCCCATTTGCGATCTTTCAGATTTGGGCTTTTGTGTTTGAAATGGCGTTATTTTGTAACAATTTCACATAGCCAAGCGGTAACCTTTTTGGTAATATGAATGTTCTACGGGCAACAGGACTTATAGGTGTACTTGCAGCACAACGCCGATTACTCTGCTTACCCTGATTGTCGGAATACAGCGTGTGGTATGTACATTATGTATGTATTTACGTACTTTAATAAAAAATTTTGAAATTTTTCTTCGCCGACAAAATGGGTCTTAAAATCTAAAGCGCCCACAGAAAGGGTCTTAAAATGGGTATGTGGTTTGTACAGAGGGTCTATTAGCTGCTGTATAAATTTGAAGCGGTAACCTCAAAAAGTAATTTAACGTCAAAATCGGCTGATTTCATGTGGTCTTAAATCAGTGTATGCCCACTTGCCATGGTCTTACGATGACGTGTGGTCATTGAAATAAGCTGGAGAACATAACTACAGTGAGAAGAAGCGGTAACCTCGAAAAGTAAATTACTGACATTTTTGGAGATTTTTGACTTGTCACCGAATATGGTTGCGCCTATTTGCGATCTTTCAGATTTGGGTTTTAGTATTTAAAATGGCGTGATTTATAACAATTTCACATAGCCAAGCGGTAACCTTTTTGGTAATATGAGTGTTCTACGGGCGACAGGACTTATAGGTGTACTTGCAGCACAACGCCGATTACTCTGCTTACCCTGATTGTCGGAATACAGCGTGTGGTATGTACATTATGTATGTATTTACGTACTCTAATACAATTTTTTTTTATTTTTCTTCGCCGACAAAATGGGTCTTAAAATCTAAAGCGCCCACAGAAAGGGTCTTAAATTGGGTATGTGGTTTGTACAAAGGGTCTATTAGCTGCTGTATAAATTTGAAGCGGTAACCTCAAAAAGTAATTTAACGTCAAAATCGGCTGACTTCATGTGGTCTTAAATCAGTGTATGCCCACTTGCCATGGTCTTACGATGACGTGTGGTAATTGAAATAAGCTGCAGAACATAACTACAGTGAAAAGAATCGGTAACCTCAAAAAGTAATTTACCGACATTTTTGGCGATTTTCGACTTGTCACCGAATACGGTTGCGCCCATTCGCGATCTTTAAGACTTGGGTTTTTGTGTTTAAAATGCCGTAATTTATAACAATTTCACTAAGCCAAGCGGTAACCTTTTTGGTAATATGAATGTTCTACGGGCGACCGGACTAGAAGAGAGCGGCGGCGTTCACAGCGGCTCCTTCATTTCAAGGCACGTCGCTTAAATTAAGCGAACACTTCGGGGTCCTCGGAGTAGAACTGTCGCACGACCTGAACTTTCGTCGCCATATCAAGGGGAAGGCCAAACTGGCTTCTAAAAAGCTGGGCGTACTCAATAAGGTGCGACGGTACTTTACGCCGGACAAAAAGCTTCTTCTGCATAAATCGCAGATCAGGTCCTGCTTGGAGTACTGCTCGCACCTGTGCGATGGCTCTCCCAACTACCAGCTTGCGCCTCTGGATTCAATCCAGCGTCGAGCCGTGCGACTAGTGGGTGACACCGAGTGTCCTGCGATCTAGAACCACTGCAACACCGTAGGGATGTCGGGTCCCTAAATGTGTTCTATCGCTTATTCCATGGGGAGTGCTCGGAGGAGCTGTTGAATGCGATCCCGGCATCCGCTTTCCACCTTCGCACCACGCGCACTGGGCAGTGATTGCATCCCTACACACTGGACTTACCGCGGATGCGTACCAATCGATTCTGCAGATCTTTCCTCTACAGAACCGGTAAACTCTGGAACGCTCTCCCTGCCCATATATTTCCCCCCAAGTACAGTCTCGGGTCCTTCAAGAGGGGCGTAAATGGGCGCTATCAATAAAAAAAATGTAGGTAATTATTATATAAGGTTTTTTTTTTGTAACAGATAATGCGTAAGGGGGTGTTCGGTATCAGAAATATATCATATTAAAATTATAAAAAAGAGGGGTAATATTTTTATAATTAAAAAATAATAACATATTGATTCTAACTGAGACGCAAATATTTTCCACATAAAAATATTTCGATACTGTGTATATGGTTGGTTGCGCCGCTTTTTAGTTTTTCGCGTTTTTGTTTATAATCTTTCTTGATTTTCATTCCATTTTCACTGGCGCCACTAAATGTCAAAACGCATAACAAGAAAAATATAGTTGTTGTCACCGCACCGCAAAAAAGGCAAGAATTCCACCGCCGCTCCGCCGCGCTCTAAACCTGAAGAACTGAATATATCTTCGAACATATAGCCACCCGCAACGCTAATCACTAATCAGTTACCAGAGGTACCTCTCGCGCGCGAGTGCAGTTTCACGTTTATCTACCACGCAACTCTCCAACTCAAAATCCCAGGAGCAATCGGATGCGGTGCTGCTGCCGCAGACATCAGTCCAGCAGGTCAGTGGCGCCATCGTCCATGTGGTCCTTCGAGCCGGATACCGAACCTGGTTCGCAACGCAGTTTCTGGAATTTTACATTCAAATTTCGCTCATAACTCATAACTAAATTTTACTAATTTCCGCTTTTCATCACGTAAATAACCGTGAATACGCGCATGCAACCATCCCGCAAGTCTTTCCATTTATGGAAAATATATATTTTTTTCGCTTCTTCGTATTTTAGAATAAAATATTTTATATTTTGCATTTTGTTGATAATTTTGTCATTTCAATTATTTCAAATATTTGTTTCGAACATAAATGTCAAAATTAGAACTTTATGAACATAAATATTGTATTGCATTATTTTTCTAAACTTATTATGACTTGATAGAATAAATTTCTTTATTCGCTTGTTTATAATTCGAATTTCTGTCAAAATTGATTACTGAAAATGTCTACATCAGAAATGTCAATCTCAAATGCAAATCTTTTGTTGCTGAAAGCAAAAAGAGAAAGTCTATTTGAAAATGTAAACAAAACTTATAAGTTGAGTCTTAAGGTAGGCGATACACAGCGATGCGATACACGCAGCCAACAAGAGTTCTTGACTCGTCTAGAATCGCTAGAAAAGACACGCGCTTCATTCAAGTCAATGATGACTATAATATTTTGATGTTAACCACCAGTGAGGGAGGTCAATTCACACCGGAGTTCCAAGCGTTAGAATCGCTCGACGAGCTTTACTGCAACATACGCGCAGTGGAGCGCAAGCTTAATTCACTTGAACGACTCGCGTCTTCTAACACGTCATATTCAAAAATATCCATTCGCAAACCCAAATTGCCACAACTGGAACTTCCGAAATTCGATGGCTCCTATAGCCAATGGCCTGTCTTCTTCGAAACCTTTAAGGCGGTCATCCATGACAACAATGATTTGTCAGACACCGAAAAGGTTCACTATCTGGTAGGGAAACTATCAGGTCGCGCGCTCTCTGTATGCGCTGGCATTCCGCCTATCGGTATTAACTATTCAATAATTTGGAACGCGCTTCAGTCGAAATATAATGACAAAAGAAATCTCGCAACACAATATCTGAAGCAGATTATAAACTTTAAGGCTATTAGTGCCGCTAGTCCCGCAGCTCTCGACACGTTCACAGAAACGGTTTGCCCTTCTTACGCTGCGTTGAAAGAATTGAAACTGGACAACCTGACGGACTTCATCGTGACTCACCTCGCGCTTTCCAAGCTGGACAAGGAAACTGTTATTTCGTTTGAACAGACAGTCAGAGGTGTGTCTATGCCTACTTTCGCTACGCTTGAGGAGTTCATCAAGGAGCAGTCCAAAATCCTCCAAAGGACTCAAACTAGTTTCACGTCCAAAGCAGGGTCCTCTTCAACAAATCCTAAGCCGCACTCTCTTGTAGTGAACGAGAGTGATTTCAGCACGGGTTGTACAATTTGTAACTCAGAGGAGACACACCCGCTATATAAGTGTGAAAAATTCTTAAAGTTGTCTCCTCAAGAGAGATTCGAAATCGCTAATAAAAACAATCTGTGCAAAAACTGTACCTCTAATTTACATCACACAAAATTTTGCAAATCGAAACATACATGTTCTAGATGTCATCGCAGACATCATACGCTGCTTCACCTTGACAATGTGATCAACACGCAAACGCAATCTGTTCTGAACTCGCACACATTACAGCCCCAGTCCGTACCCGCTACCGCTTCAGCCTGTCCAGGCAATGTAAAATCAATTTAACGCGGGCTTACATGTGCGCGAGTCAGATGAAGATCTTAGCTTGATCGCCTCAACCGCTTCGCAATCTTCAACAATGCTGCTGCCAACGGTTTCAGTAATTGTCAATAATGTTCAAGGTGAACGAGTCCACATTCGTCTACTTATTGATAGTGGATCGATGTGCAACTTCATAACAGAATCATGCTGCAAGCAGCTTGGACTCAAGGTTTCGCGCTCGCCATCTTCCGTGCGGGGAATAGGCCTCTCCGTGCGGCCAATAAAAGGCTACACAAATTTTACATTTTCTTCCCGACTAGACGCTCAAAATACATACACGATTCGCGCTCTCGTAATTGACAAAATAACAGGCAAGTTACCTAACGCTGTTGTGAGTTCGCAAGATTTGCAACAATTTACAGGGTTACCTTTGGCTGATCTAAACTTCAACATTCCTGCAGAGGTAGATGGTCTGTTAGGCGTGGAGGTCTTCGCCAATATTCTAGGTTCCAACAAAATAACCAGTCCTTCTACAAACGCGATCGCTCAAGAAACCACCCTGGGCTATGTTCTCATGGGTAAGGTTAAATGCTCGCCTGGTCCAGAAAGTCCTGACAGGTGCTTTTGTACCACGATGGAACCTAGTGTGGAATCGTCCTTGCACAAGTTTTGGGAAATAGAAAATGTCGAAAACAAAATGCACTTGAGTCCCGAACAAACGGCATGTGAACGCAGCTTTATTGAAAATGTCTCACGCGATGCAAGCGGCCGCTACACGGTGGCGCTGCCATTTTGTAACGACACTTCCGAATTAGGAAATTCAAATACTATCGCAATGAAACGCTTTGTTCGACTGGAACATAAATTAAACGCTAACACTGAATTAAGATTGGGTAACAACTCTACTATACAATACTACATTGACCAGGGATACCGGTCTAGAGTAGATTGTCCGCGCACATCAGAAAAACGCAGCTATGTTATCCCGCATCACGCAATTTACAATCCTAATAAGACAACGTCCAAGATAAGAATAGTTCTGGATGCGAGCTGCAAGACCAGTTCTGGGACTTCGCTAAATGAAATTGACACACTCAGTCAAGAGTTGTCTAACAAAAGAATCGAATACAAAATCAATCCTCCACTTGCCCTCCATATAAAAAGTGTAAAAACGCATCTTTACAAAGTGATAGGGATGCAAATCCTCACTTATGAAGAACTCTCAACTGTTTTAGTAAAGATTGAGACTCTTCTAAACAGTAGACCATTGTGTGCTCTCAGCTCTGATCCGCGAGAGCCAATGGCGCTGACAACAGCGCACTTCCTTACCGTAAGTCCACTGCAGTCTCTTCCCTCTAAGGAATTTGTCGCACCCACTCAGCCTTCCCCCGTCAATAGGTTCGCTCTTCTTGATCACCTTCTCCAATCTTATTGGAAACGCTGGAGACAGGAATATTTAACTTCCCTCCAAACGAGAGAAAAGTGGAACACGCCAAGTAAACCAATAGAAAAGGGAATGGTTGTAATCCTTAAGGAAGACAATGTTCCGCCACTGCATTGGCCACTAGGAGTCATCGAAGATGTGTTCCCTGGTAAGGACAGAATAATACGAGTCGTTCAAGTTAGAACAAAAACCGGCAGCTACCGACGCCCAGTAGTACGAATCTGTCCGCTGCCTAATCAATAATAATTTTATTTTCAATTCTCTTACTTATTTGAATTTTGTTATTGTCTTCGCTTGAATATAATGTAATTTACCTTTCTTATACTTTGTTGTCTGCGCTTACGCATAGTTACGCAAGAATATAATTAATTTTAATTGTTTCTTTTGGAGAAACACTCCAAGGCCGGGGGGATGGTTGCGCCGCTTTTTAGTTTTTCGCGTTTTTGTTTATAATCTTTCTTCATTTTCATTCCATTTTCACTGGCGCCACTAAATGTCAAAACGCATAACAAGAAAAATATAGTTGTTGTCACCGCACCGCAAAAAAGGCAAGAATTCCACCGCCGCTCCGCCGCGCTCTAAACCTGAAGAACTGAATATATCTTCGAACATATAGCCACCCGCAACGCTAATCACTAATCAGTTACCAGAGGTACCTCTCGCGCGCGAGTGCAGTTTCACGTTTATCTACCACGCAACTCTCCAACTCAAAATCCCAGGAGCAATCGGATGCGGTGCTGCTGCCGCAGACATCAGTCCCGCAGGTCAGTGGCGCCATCGTCCAATGGTAATTTTTTGTACTAGAAGACCGTGAAGTGCATTCAGCGAGTTATATATAAGGTCTTTTTTTAATCTGACAATGCGTAAAGGGGGTGTTCTGTGTTAGTATTTTTTTATTATAAAATAAAATATAAAAATATTACCCCCCTTTTTTATCATTTTAATATGATCTATTTCCGATACAGAACACCCCCCTTTACGCATTGTCAGTAAAAAAAAAGACCTTATATAAACAAATTTATATTTGCACGAAATTTTACTTTTAAAATAGAACCGGTGTTAGATATAATTATTTAAAATATATAATATACAAAAAAAACACAAAATATTTCGGCCCTTTATGGGCCGTCTTCAGTTGATTAGAATTATAATAATATTATAGGTCATAGATTGTGTGTTGTACTGTGTGGGGCCGGTACTTTAAAAGAATAGCCCCACTGCATCTCTCCCCGTGTATGTCGTAAAAGGCGACTAAGGGATATGACTCCCTTCTTATATTACTAGGTGGTAGGGTTTAACCCGCTCGGGTTGGTACCACCGCACTGAATGAAAGGTCGGTCGAAACGGCTATGTAAATAGTTTGTGTTTTCCGTCCAGTTCAGTGTAGCCGGCACGACCGAAGGGAAGCACTGACGTGGCACCAAGTTAACCCGGTGTTATGGGCTGACATCACGGATGTTGTAGGTGATGTAACCAACCGTGTCAGTTTCCAAAAAAAAAAAAATATTATAAATTATTTTATTATTAAATTATTAGATTATTATGAATATTGAGATAATAGATGGCTTTGTGTAGAGGATTAATGTATGATATTTAAACCAGGGATTTAATAATTATTGATACAAAATTAACTGTAGTTATGGGACTTCTAACCTTAATAGGTGGTAGGGTTTACCCCGCCCGGGTTGATACCACCGCACTGAATGAAACAGCGGTCGGAAGGGAAGCACTGACATGGCACCTAGTTCACCCGGTTTTATGGGCTGACATCACAGATGTTGTAGGTGATGTAGCCCACAATGTCAGTTACCATAAAAATAAACACATTTGCACACAACTACAACTTTTGTTCGAGAGTTTCGTAGTGTAGAACCTAGGGTTTATTGATAAGTTTGAATGAAGTTTTATTAATCATTTCTATGTTACTAGTGGTCGCCCAGTGGTCGAAATTCGACCATATTATAAGTTTGAACATTAATATTATTAAGGTTCTATTGTCTAAAGATTGTGATGGGGTCTGAGCTGGGCGTGGGTCTAATGAAACGGCTGGGTTTTAGGACACAGTTTATTACGCATATATATACACAGATTCCCCTTCAACTCACTTACTATTTCGAACAAAACTTAACCTATACACCTTAAAACTAAACACGGCAATTACCCTCGAATTTCGATTGCGAACAAAACTTAACCTAGATACCTTAAAACTAAACACAGCAAATACTCTCAAAATCCTTAACCTAATCTTATCCTAAATTGGGCGCCAGACGCTCTTGGCAATCGGGCGAGCGTCTGCCCAGGTATTCCAAGCTAGCTCCTTTGCAAAATAGTCCTTGGATTATTTTAGTACACTTTATTTTAGTTATAGTTTCTGCCAGTGAAAACGGCCTTTCGCTAATTGAGATGGGTGGGCCTTTGCTACTAGGTTGCCCTATAATCCGGGTCGATATTCCCCGTAGAAACTAAACTAATTGGACTTTGGATCAAATTAGTACACTTTTGTTTTTCATTACCTGGGTCTGCGGGGTTCGGCATTCGACCCGGTAATTCATCAGGCGACACGGTCGCACTGTGACACGAAACATGCACAAAGATTCTTTATACCTATCGGTCGCACTTTAGTACAATTTTATTTTAGCAGATCTGTGGGGTTCGGCGATCTATCCGACAAGTTCTCTAGGGACACAGTTGCACGATAACACCAAATATATACGAATGTTTCTTTTTATCTAGCGGTCACACTTTAGTACAATTTTATTTTAACAGATCTGTGGGGTTCGGCGATCTATCCGACAAGTTCTCTAGGGACACAGTTGCACGATAACACCAAATATATACGAATGTTTCTTTTTATCTAGCGGTCACACTTTAGTACAATTTTATTTTCAACTTAATTCTGGTCGGTGGATCGCCCTAAGTCCACTACACGCTGATAGCACTCGTTGATTCTATTTCAGGGTACTGCTCCGGTGACTATTAGTCCGTAGGGTAACGCGGCTAGGCGAGGTAGGTCTGGGAACGAGACTCGATCCAACTGGTTCACTCCGGACGGCGAGGTCATTGACCTGTGACGAACGTTCTCGAACCACGTGGCTGGCTAATTCCCGCGCTTCGCTAGCGATCCGCTTGGCCGTACCACGGCACGTTTGGGCTACAGGGTCGCGACCCGCGAGGATCGGCGCCTGTTCGGCGGTGTCGCGACACCGGGGTGGGTGTCTGTGCCGGGTTTGGACAAGATAGCGTACTATTGGGTTGACTTAGCTGTACTGTCGCGGCAATGGCTGGAATACTCGTCGGGTCGCCGCGGGAGCTCAGTCTTGTAGCCCGCAACTCGAGAGGGCGTGTCGGAAGGCCTGCAACCACATTCGCTACGTGTCATTTCACATTCTCGCCCTTTCGTTTGTACAATCGGGTTTGGCTCCTAGCGAGTGTGGGAAATTCCGAATATATTTAGATTTTCTACTCACCCTCTCGATCGCGTTATATGTCGCAGTATTTTCCGCGCGGTGACTGACTCTGTGATGTCCTCGACCGGTGCTCCGAACTTAATTCACGCACGGCGTTTCGATTTCTGCTATCTTCACTGAATGGCTGCTCATGTCTCTGCTCGGTTCTCGAAGTTTCTGCTAGGTTTGCAGAGTCATCGTCGCGCCCTCTGCCGGTCGACTGCCTCGATGTTTCTAGTACTCGCTCGCTATTCGTTTCGACCTGTGGCTGTTATCGCCTACGCTGCGAGCTGTGCTCGCATTACCGTGTCGTTGTGCGCGGCCGCTAGATGGCGTTGCTTAAATATTTCGGGTGTGTCCCTACTGAACCGTTACAATATTCTCCCTCCTCTCCTGGAATCCGACCCGGATTCCTATGTGGCTATTGCGTTACGCTGCTGGTTTCAGGTCTGCGGAGTGCCATTTTCCCACGTCTTTGCCCTTCATGTTCTTGAGGAGGAATACGTCGTTCGAGATCTTTTGGCTTATTATGGCTTTTTCGAAGCGAGGTGCTAATTTCGCGCAGAAATTCTTGCTCGCATTCGATAGTACTTTACTTTTCCTCCACACTACTTGGCCTTCTCTGAAATGATATGCCCTGTGTCTTAAATTGTAGTGTTTTTCGTTTCTTTTGTATGCTGATCTCAATTTCTCTTTGACGTCCTCGTAGACTTTCTCCATTTCTTTGATTTTATCCGGTACGTGTGTCCTGTCGAATGTAATCGGCTCTTCGTCTGATGTTTCTTGTATCTTGTGGCTCAGTACTGACGTTTCTCTGCCAAAGACGAGATATGCCGGTGTCCTGCCCGTCACTTCATGCACGGCCGTCCGTATTGCGTGTCCTATGTGGTGTACGTGTTCGTCCCACTCTTTGTGGTCGTCTTTGATGTATGACCCTATTGCTGTTACAAGTACTCTATTTACTCTTTCGGTCGGGTTAGCTTGTGCGTGGTAGTGTGGTGTGTACCAAAGTTTTGAGTGGTATTCCTCGAACAGTTCTTTCGTTTTCTTCGATATGAATTGGGTACCGTTGTCGCATATCACTGTTTTTGGGACTCCGTAAATCAGAAAGACTTGTTCTTCTATAATTTTATTTATAGTGTCGGCCGTTGCGTTCCTGATCGGGAATAGTAGGACAAATTTGCTGAACCAGTCGGCGACTACGAATAGCATGGTGTTGCCTTTTTTTGATCTGGGGTATGGCCCTAGTAGGTCCATTGAGACTATATCGAATGGTTTCGTCACTTCTCTGTGTCTCCCCATGAGGCCGATTGGTCTCTCCTGGCTCGGCTTTTGTTTCGCGCATGTCTCGCAGTTTCGGACGTGTGTCTTGATGTCTCTTATCAACGTTGGCCAATAGTAGTGTTGCTTGGCGCGGTTGATGGTCTTTTTGATTCCTAGATGTCCGGCTGTTGGCGCGTCGTGGCACGCTACCATTACTTCGTATCTCTTGTCCGGAGGTATGACTTGTTTCCAGGAGTCTTCATCTTGCGGGAATTGTCGCAGTTTTAGATATTTCCATAGGTTGCCGTTGCGCTTTTCCCAGCCAGGTCTCTGCTTCCCATTTGTCAATTTCTGTTCGATGTCTTTGTACCAGTCGTCTTTGTCCGATTCGTCTATTTCTATTTCGTTGATCTCATCCCTTTGTATGGCTCTGGACAAGGCGTCTGGTACTACATTCTCCTTTCCTTTCTTGTGGATGATCGTAAATGTAAATTGTTGGAGTCTCAGTGACCACCTCGCCAAGCGTCCGTGTGGGTCTTTCGCGTTATTTAGCCATTGTAAGGCGCTGTGGTCAGTGACTACTGTGAAATGGCTCCCTTCGATGTATGGTCGGAATTTTTCCACTGCATGAATTACACTTAGTAGTTCCCTTTCGGATGTCGAATATTTCGACTCTCGTTCTGTCAGTTTCTTGCTCGTGTACGCGACGGGTTTCTCTTTTCCGTCTACTTCTTGCACCAGTACTGCTCCGGTTCCATGGTTTGAGGCATCGCATTCTATTCTGAATGGTTTTGAGAAGTCCGGGCATGTGAGTACTGGTGTGGATGTTAGAGTTGTTTTCAACTCACAGAATGCGTTTTCGGCTTCGTTTGTCCATGTCACTTTTTTGGTGTTGCCTTTCGTTAGTTCATGCAGTGGTCCCGCCACTATCGAAAAGTTCGGGACGAATCTTCTGTACCAGCTAGCCAATCCGATAAATCTTTTTAATTCTTTATAGGTCGTCGGTCTTGGGTAGTTGATTATGCAATCCACCTTTTCTGTGTCTGTGCGGAGTCCGTCTTTATCCACTACGTAGCCCAGATATTTTAGCGATGATCTTCCGAATTGGCATTTTTCCACATTGATAGTCAGGTTTGCTTCGTGTAGTCGTCGCATCACGTCTTTTAGAATTTCTACGTGTTCTTCGAATGTTTGGGTGCACAGTACGATGTCGTCTAGGTACGTGAAAACTTTTCCTTCTAATTCTGGTGGGAATATTCGGTCCATCAGTCTTTGTTGGGTCTGTGCCGCGTTGCATAATCCGAATGGCATTACTTTGAACTGGTAAAGGCCCTTTCCTTGTAATGCAAAAGCCGTCTTTTCCTTGCTACTCTCCTCAAGAGGTATTTGCCAGAATGCTGATTTGAGGTCTAATGTTGAAAGATATTTCGCGTTTCTGAGGCTGTCTAGTACGGATGTCACTCGTGGTAACGGGTATGAGTCTGTCTTGGTGGCCTTGTTTAATTGTCTACTGTCTAGGCACAATCGATTCTTTCCCGGCTTTTGCACTAATATTATCGGGGAGCTCCATGGGCTGTTAGATGGTTCTATCACGTCCTTGTCTAACATGTCTTTCAGTTCATTTTCCATTAGTTTTATTATGTTAGGTGAGAACGGATATGGCCTCTGTTTCACTGGCCTGTGTTCCCCTGTCTCTATGGTATGGATTATTTGACTCGTTCGACCTAAGCCTTTCCCGATTTTCGCGTGCATTTCTTTTATTATTTCTTCCAGTTTTCGTTCCTGGTTAGGTGTCAATTCACTTCGGGATATGACGGCTGGTTTGTTGTCTATAGCTTCGATGTCTTTCTTGTTTTTTGTGCAGATTTTCCACTTGGCCAGTTGCTCTCTGTCTGGATTTCTGGTTAGGTGAATCCCGAACGTGTCAAGAAAGTCCATCCCTAGAATGATATTGTGGTTTAGTTTTTCTATTATGTGGACGGGGATTATTTTATATTGTCCGAAGCATTCGAATGGTACGTCAATTATACCTTGTGTGTATTTTACACTTGTGTCCGCCAGCGATAGTCTTTCTATATTCTGTGTCTGTAGTTTCAGACCTCTCCTGGTGAGTTGTGTTCCGAAATCTTTTGTCATTGCTGATATTGTTGCCCCGCAATCTACCAGTCCTACGCATTGTATGCCCAGTATATCTACTTTACAATAGTATCTATTGTCATGATTTACGTGCTTATAAATGCTGCATACTTTGGGCTTCTTTAAGAATTTTGATATTGTTGTTAGCCATTCCTGCCATTCTTTTTTTGATGTTTTGGGTACGCGAGTGGTTATTGGGCAGGTTCTGAAACCACTCGCTGTGCGTTTTCCGGATGTCCGCATTTGCAATCTTTTATGGATACCCCAAACTTGCCGCATCGGAAGCAGAACAGTCTTTGTCGCTGTAGTTTACATTCTTTAAATAGGTGTCCTTCGCTCCTACAGTTCCAGCATTTCGATTTTGTTGTGTTGTTGGCTGGTATTGTTTGCTGTATTGCGCATATTTCGTCCTTATTCTTTTGTTGGTACGCTAGATCTTGTTCCATGGTGTTTTTTCCGTCTGTTGGTTCCTTAAACGCCTCGCAGTTTGCCTTGGTTTGTTCTAGTGTCCTGAGCACTATGGTTAGCTCTATAATCGATTCGAAGTTATCTCTGCAGATTGCTTGTTGGAAGTATGGTTGTAGGTTTTTCAACAATATTTGTAGTTTTTGTGATTCTGTTAATTTCTCCGGTAGACGGTTGAACATATTTTGCATTATTGCCACGTATATCATTGCCTTTTCGTCTTTCCCCTGTGTGCGTTTCTTTATTTCGTCTAATAATTCCTCCTGGTAGTATGGTCTCTGGAACGTGAGCCTTAGCATGGTGGTCAGTTCATCCCAGTTGTCTATGCCTTGTTTGTTGGCTCTGAACCAAATGAGCGCGTCGCCTTCGAAGAAATCTATCGCATATCTCCATAGATCTTCCGCGTTCGCGTTTCGTGCTTCCTTCAATTCTTCTACCCGTTCGATGAAGGCATTGACGCTCCCGTTATTGCTGCCCGAGTACTTGATACCCCAATCTTTGATTGGTATTAATTTTTGTTTCGCGGATTTCTCTGTTGGCTGTGGCGACGAAGTTATTATTTTTACTCTTTTCTTTATGTCATATTCGTCCCTGTCCCTATTTGTTTCTTGGCTTATGTCTGTTTGGCCGTCCGACTGTTCCTCCTTTGTTGGTGTGCCGTTGTTCTCCATTGCTGTTATTATTTTTCGCGCTGTTGTGCCCAGTGATCTGTGTAGTATTTCTTTGTCGTCTTCTGAAAGTTCTGTATATTCTTTTTCTTCCTCCATGTTGGCTAACCTTGACAGCTCTTTCATCTGTGCTTGTATTTTGGTGGATATCTCCTTTTTTCGTTCTAGTAGTTGTGGGTCTTCTGTTTGTATTAAGTTAATTCTTTTTTGTAGGTGGATTAGTCTACTGGAAGTACGAAGGTATACTGTGCGATCTGGTTTAAAGTCTATTTCGGATAGCGCCGAACCTAAGATATCTAGTTTCTTTTCACATATTTTTATCTGTTCTGCCGGATTGGAGGTACACGACTCTGGGGTTTGGTGGCTGATTTCTGACGACCCTTGTTGTTCTTGTTCTAATATTGCTCCTAAAACTTTTCTCATTGCAGAGACTGATTGGAGTTTATTAACGCCGCGACGTTCTAATTCGAACTCGATTTCGTCTTTAAGTAGATATTTACTATCCATTATGTCTGTTTCTAATTACACGTTACTTTATATTGCCTATTGCCTTCCCCTTAATTGCTTGTTGTGTTGTATTTCTAATTACTATAGCTTATGAACTTATGCCTAGTCGTTGTGGACTTATTATGTTCACGTGAGAATAAGTGTACACAATTTCTTACTATTACTAAGGCTACGCTGTGTGTGCCATTAAAACCCTGCTGTAAAAAAAAATAAAAAAAATTCAAACCCTCCCTCCGATCGCTGAAGTATGGCCAAGACGCCTCTAAATTACAAAATGTCTCTAAATTAGATTTCCAAAATTTTGAGTTCAGCGGTGGTCCAATGCCGGTTCGATTCTGATGGAATCTCCCACTAGAGTACCCAGCCGTTCATTCCGTAATTAGGCGCCATTGTGATGGGGTCTGAGCTGGGCGTGGGTCTAATGAAACGGCTGGGTTTTAGGACACAGTTTATTACGCATATATATACACAGATTCCCCTTCAACTCACTTACTATTTCGAACAAAACTTAACCTATACACCTTAAAACTAAACACGGCAATTACCCTCGAATTTCGATTGCGAACAAAACTTAACCTAGATACCTTAAAACTAAACACAGCAAATACTCTCAAAATCCTTAACCTAATCTTATCCTAAATTGGGCGCCAGACGCTCTTGGCAATCGGGCGAGCGTCTGCCCAGGTATTCCAAGCTAGCTCCTTTGCAAAATAGTCCTTGGATTATTTTAGTACACTTTATTTTAGTTATAGTTTCTGCCAGTGAAAACGGCCTTTCGCTAATTGAGATGGGTGGGCCTTTGCTACTAGGTTGCCCTATAATCCGGGTCGATATTCCCCGTAGAAACTAAACTAATTGGACTTTGGATCAAATTAGTACACTTTTGTTTTTCATTACCTGGGTCTGCGGGGTTCGGCATTCGACCCGGTAATTCATCAGGCGACACGGTCGCACTGTGACACGAAACATGCACAAAGATTCTTTATACCTATCGGTCGCACTTTAGTACAATTTTATTTTAGCAGATCTGTGGGGTTCGGCGATCTATCCGACAAGTTCTCTAGGGACACAGTTGCACGATAACACCAAATATATACGAATGTTTCTTTTTATCTAGCGGTCACACTTTAGTACAATTTTATTTTAACAGATCTGTGGGGTTCGGCGATCTATCCGACAAGTTCTCTAGGGACACAGTTGCACGATAACACCAAATATATACGAATGTTTCTTTTTATCTAGCGGTCACACTTTAGTACAATTTTATTTTCAACTTAATTCTGGTCGGTGGATCGCCCTAAGTCCACTACACGCTGATAGCACTCGTTGATTCTATTTCAGGGTACTGCTCCGGTGACTATTAGTCCGTAGGGTAACGCGGCTAGGCGAGGTAGGTCTGGGAACGAGACTCGATCCAACTGGTTCACTCCGGACGGCGAGGTCATTGACCTGTGACGAACGTTCTCGAACCACGTGGCTGGCTAATTCCCGCGCTTCGCTAGCGATCCGCTTGGCCGTACCACGGCACGTTTGGGCTACAGGGTCGCGACCCGCGAGGATCGGCGCCTGTTCGGCGGTGTCGCGACACCGGGGTGGGTGTCTGTGCCGGGTTTGGACAAGATAGCGTACTATTGGGTTGACTTAGCTGTACTGTCGCGGCAATGGCTGGAATACTCGTCGGGTCGCCGCGGGAGCTCAGTCTTGTAGCCCGCAACTCGAGAGGGCGTGTCGGAAGGCCTGCAACCACATTCGCTACGTGTCATTTCACATTCTCGCCCTTTCGTTTGTACAATCGGGTTTGGCTCCTAGCGAGTGTGGGAAATTCCGAATATATTTAGATTTTCTACTCACCCTCTCGATCGCGTTATATGTCGCAGTATTTTCCGCGCGGTGACTGACTCTGTGATGTCCTCGACCGGTGCTCCGAACTTAATTCACGCACGGCGTTTCGATTTCTGCTATCTTCACTGAATGGCTGCTCATGTCTCTGCTCGGTTCTCGAAGTTTCTGCTAGGTTTGCAGAGTCATCGTCGCGCCCTCTGCCGGTCGACTGCCTCGATGTTTCTAGTACTCGCTCGCTATTCGTTTCGACCTGTGGCTGTTATCGCCTACGCTGCGAGCTGTGCTCGCATTACCGTGTCGTTGTGCGCGGCCGCTAGATGGCGTTGCTTAAATATTTCGGGTGTGTCCCTACTGAACCGTTACAAGATAAACAATTATATTCTCAATTTGACCAAACTTTAACAATAATAAAAAATATATATATCTGTGTGTGTGTGTCAAATACATGGTAGTGTGTGTAATGTTTTTTTATTGTTTTAATGTATTTTTTCTGCATAATTTTAAAAAAAATTAGCATTCTGCACTCCTTCTCTATATAAACTATAAGTGTGCGAAATTTCATACTCCTCCGTCCGCGCAATTTTCGTAAAAAGGGGTACAAAGTTTTTGCTTCACATATTATTATATAGATATATATCTGTCTTATACACATTAATTAACGCAATCAACATGCATGTTTATTTATTGCTAGATTTTGGGCATGTTCTGTCCTCGAAATGAAAACTGCAATACAATATTAATAAAATAATAGCTATTATGTAGGTGGATTTTAGTCGCCTCACTAAAATTTTGTGGTCAAAGCCGCCGCTGCTGCACACTGGTATGGTTTCTCTCCTGTGTGGATCCTCATATGTACTGTTAAATTACTGCTACGACTAAATTTCTTATTACATACTACACACTGGTATGGCATCTCTCCTGTGTGGGTCCTCATATGTGTTGTTACGTGAGCGCTTTCATTAAATGTCTTTTTACATACTGTACAATGGTATGGCTTCTCTTTTGTATGGGTCCTCATATGTCTTGTTAAGTTACAGCTTTGATTAAATGTCTTATTACATACTGCACACTGGTATGGCATCTCTCCTGTGTGGGTCCTCATATGTGTTGTTAAGTGACTGCTTTGATTAAATGTCTTATTACATACTGCACACTGGTATGGCATCTCTCCTGTGTGGGTCCTCATATGTGTTGTTACGTGGGCGCTTTCATTAAATGTCTTTTTACATACTGCACAATGGTATGGCTTCTCTTTTGTATGGGTCCTCATATGTCTTGTTAAGTTACAGCTTTGATTAAATGTCTTATTACATACTGCACACTGGTATGGCTTCTCTCCTGTGTGAATAATTGTATGTGTTCGGAAGCTAGAGGCCAGATTAAAATGTTTATAACAAATTTTACATTCAAATAATTTCTTTCCATCATTATCTTTATTCAAAATAGTGATTTCCTTCATTATCCTTAGTGCGACATTCGTAGAAGCATTTCGAGTGCGAGTGTGAGTGACCAGGTGAGACATCAAGGTACTCTTCCGTGAAAACACTATATGGCACGTGTCACATTCATACTTCTGTACTGCAGTTTGTTTCTCCGCGTTCTCAAGGACTACTGCAGTTTCTTCAAGGAGTTTAGAGCATTTGTTATTAGAAGTCGTAGTTTGGCGGCTGCTTGAATTCTGAGCTGAGGGCATCTCTTGAGAAGTTTTCTCTATATGTATCTGAAACAGAAACATTGTATTCTTCTTTACACGGTAGAAACAGCTATGAAAACTGTTCCGTGTTAACAGTCCACTCAGTGTAGCTGGCAAGACTAATGAAGTTACTAACTACTAAAACCTAAAACCTAAACTGGAATTGCATCTAGTTTTGACAGGAACAAGGAATAACGAGTGACGCTGGCGATGTAGACAACCATATCAGGTTTAATTTAAGGTCAAAACTGTGTCCCCTCTAACAGGGCGAGTGTTAGGAACATACAATTCGCATATATTTCGTGTTATCAAGAAATATTAATTCCAATAATTATTTTATTACATATAAAAATTCATTCCCAACCAGCATTCGACCCTGGGACTCTGGTACTTCTTTGCCTCTGCAGTGAGCTCGCTTTTTTTCTATAGCACTGTGGCGGCGCTCGTCGGTTGTGTGTTGGCTGTGCGACTCTGCTATGCGCTTTCTTTCTGTAACTAATTAAATTTACATGTTTCATCGTTAAATATTGTTTTGTTTCCTAATTTTGTCTGTTGTTTGTCCTGTCCAGTGACTGAGGCTTTAAGTATTGAATTGTAATTGTGCAATAACGCATAGTGGGTACATTAGGCACCATTATATTTCCCGGTATTTCACATCTTAAACTATAAAAGCGTTTAGAAAAATTTCAAAGTGTCGTGAACAGGAAACTTAGGTGGTGTAGGATGTCACATATTCACAGAGGCCTATCTGTCAAGAGTAACATACAATAGTAAGTATATATTCTTTATTGAACACCAATTTATAAAATTAGGTACAACAGGCGAGCTTAATGCCGCGAGGCATTCTATTCTAACTAACCTTTGGGATGTGGGAGAAGTACACGCAGGCGAACAAGAATAGTTTGTGGCAATGTGTTAGACTGTAAAGAAATATGTATGATAAACTACATATGAATACTACATTAATACTTTAATAAGCATATATAATGTATATAATAAACTTACTTATTATGTACATTAATCGGTGGTACCGTTGTGCAACACAATCAACTGAATGACAGGAGAGTAAGAGAAGGGGAGTAAACATATGTATGTAATATAAAATAGCATTTACTTCGGTGAGGAAAGGGGAAGTTTGTTTAAATTTATCTTAAATACATTCATAGACATACAGGAGCGTAAATACACGGGCAGATTATTCCAGAGGCGAGCTGTTTGTACTGTGTAAGAGTTCGTGTAGAACGTGCTTGAGTGAGCCGGTATTGCCAAGAGTAAGTTGTCAGCAGATCTTAAAGCCAGACCGTGAGAAGAAAGAAATTCAAATCGTTCACTCAAATATTTGGGAGCATCAGGATCATTAAGTGTGCAGAAGAGAAGAGAGAGGGCGTGAGAGTTCCTGCGACCACGAACATCGAGCCACTGAAGGCGAGCTCGATATTCAGATATATGGTCATACTTGCGCAATCCGAAAATATACCGAATGCACAAGTTGAGAATACGGTCGAGTTTGTTGAGGAGATCCTCATTTAGGTCAAGATAACACACATCGGCATAATCTAGAATTGGCAATAAGAGAGATTGAGCGAGCGTAATTTTTGTGCCAGTGGGAATGAAGTTTTGCAGACGCTTGAGAGAGTGCATGCTCCAGAAGACTTTACGACTGACCTCATTAACCTGCACACTCCATGTAAGAGATTCATCGATCATAAGCCCTACATTTTTAACGCACTTGCTGTAGGGGATAGCTATGCCATTGAAAACAACGGCCGGGCAAGTATCCCTGTCCAGCTTTGCCAACAATTTAGGTGATCCGATGATTATGACTTGTGTCTTAGCAGGATTAACGAGCAGCCCGAAGCGCACAGCCCAATCGAGTACAGACTCAAGGTCTATATATAGTGCATTTGTTAATTCTCCGATTTTTTTAAATTAAATAGGTACTAGTTTTTGCTTGCGGCTCCGCTTGCATGAATTTATTTTTTTTATATTTTCTGTCAACCTTCGCGGGTAAATAAAACAACAAGGAGAAAGGAATGATATGCAGAAAAGCGAGCGAAGTTCCCTTCTCATATGGAGTGATCAAAGAAATAGAGATAGAAATGAGCGAAAAAGAAATTTTGGAAATTCTGAAGAAAGCAGAAAAAGAAATTATATCAGTAAAACGTCTAAACAAACAAATTGATGGTATATGGGTGCCAAGCGAAGCTGTGAGGATATGTTTTAGAGGCACAGAGCTACCAGAATATGCATATATATATGGAAACAGGTGCGCAGTGGAACGATATGTATTCCCCGTTAGCCAATGTTCAGGATGTTGGCGCTTTGGGCACACAGTCAAATCATGTCCAACGGGCAAAATAATTTGCCCAAAATGTGGAGACAAACACCAGAACTGTACCACTCAAGACTTCAAATGTGTGAACTGTGGAGGACGACACATGGCTCTATCAAAAACTTGCCGTGTATTTATTAAGGAAAGAGAGCTTCGGCGTATAATGGCCAAAGAAAATTGCTCATACAAAATGGCAATACAAAAACGAGGCACGGCAACTTCCGTAGGCGCTACAAATGCGAGAACTACTAATGAACATAATGAACAACCCTTAGAAGAGCACCAAACCCAGCCAACAAAAGAGCTACTACTACTACCAAGAGGACAACCAAGAAGTGCATCTTATGCTGCCCATACAAAGATAACCACAGCACAGATACACTCACCGATGGAGAGAGAACGCCAAAACGACATCAACTCAAGTGCGGCAAGCATAACGGAAGACAAACAAATAAAAAGGAGTAATAAAAAGAAGGTACATATTATAAAAAGAAATGAAGTAGAGCAGCATAATAACAAAAGCAAAAATTCACAAGATGAAACATCATACTCTGATATAGAGTTCCAGGAAGACTCTACGAAAGAGTCCAACACAGAAAATCAGAAAAAAAAAGGGATGGAATACACTTATAACCAAGGCAAAAGAAATTATAATATCAAAAAACGAATGGGAAGAGAAAATAAGTCTCCTGGTAGAGTTATTATTATCGGAGGCAATGAAATTTTTTATGAAATATGTGGTGATGGGTTTAATGGCAGGATTCGGCCGCAAAAATGAATAATTCCGCCAAGATAAATCGTGTAAATATAATTCAATGGAATGCAAATAGTATACTACCAAAAAATGTAGAGTTCGAACAAACACTAAATCAAGAAAAAGTTCATTTAGGAATGGTGACGGAGACCTGGTTAGATGAAAATAAAAACTTAAAAATAAATAATTTCAAGACTTTCCGAAGAGACCGCCAGGACTCTTATGGAGGAGTATGTATTGTCACGCACAAATCAGTAAGAGCAAAACCAGGCCTTCGTCACTCGGTCAAGGTCGCGAGTTAAATGCCTACCGCTTGGCGTAGAGGCTAATCTACAATTAACAGTGGGCTGCCGCTATCCAGCCAGACCGGGCGCGTGGCGCTTTCGAATTTAGAAAATGTCGAAATCACGTAAATATTGTGCAGTGGACGGGTGCAAAAGTCAACAGACAAATGAAAACTTGTCTTTTTTTTCATTGCCGAGAGACGAAGAAAGGTAAGTATTTTGTTTAGTAGCATTTTGATTTATTTCTAGTAATTTATTTATTCATATAGTAGGAGGTCATTGATTTAAAATGATATTATTATATTGCCAATAACATTAGTTAGATAACGCCGAACAGCGTGGTGTGTATGGCCTAATTCGTATAAGGATAATAGGTACATTGTAGATGATCATTGATCATTAAATTTATTGATCAAACAAATCTATCACTGGAAGGTTGCACGCAATGCACGCTTCGATGTGAGAAACTAATTGTGACGCTAACGCATGCATGAATTTGTTCGCATGAATTTGCAGTAGCTAAATATCATATCGTTGGTAGCTAGACCGATAAAAGTTGGTAGGTATCATCTTCATTTTATTCCTCACAATAAGACAGCACAAAGACACAGCCCTTAACGCGCTGAATGACGCGCTTTCGAGATAGAGTTACACGACAGAAAGAGAAGCGAAATGTAGGCGGTTATCGTGGTTAGGTATGCAGCTCGCTGCGAGTCAATTTGTACTTTATCGCGTCGTCGCAGAGTAGCTATTTCTTTGTGAGTGTTTGTACAGAGCAGCTTCTGTACGGAGTACTCTTTTCTATTCTGTGGCAAAACTCCTAAATCTCAGCAATGTACACTCTGGAATTGAAGTACTAGGAGTAGAGTTGTTGAATTGCCACCCCTTGAAATATGTTATAGTTGTTTACTGCCCACCATCCATTCCCACGACTCAGGCAGACTGGGAGCATATCTTCTCACAGTGGGATGCAGGGACTATAATAGCTGGAGACTTTAATGGACACCACTCTAACTGGTCACGGAAAACCAATACAAGAGGTGAACAATATATACCAATACAACGCAAGCTCTGAATACCAATTTATTACATTGAATGATAGAATTGATTAGATTATTTGTGTGTATATACATATATATATATATTTATCAATATAAATTTATGATAAATGTTTCAGATGTGTGCGTTATTCTATGTAAACTGTTTTTATATGTATGTGAGTATATTGTACTGTAGGTAGTTATTTGTATCCCTATCGCAATTGTGTTTGTTATGTTCTTTTTAATAATATAAAAGAGGGGTCTGTCTGAAAATCAGTGCTGCGGCAGAAGGCTCGCCCGCTGTCGCAGCAGTAAGCTGAGACAGACTCCCATTTATCTTATTGTTTTTTTTAAGCTAGTTAAGTTATTCTTTCAATTGTATAATCGTGTAAATAAGATAAATAAACATATTTCATTTCATTTCAGAAATTACACAAGAATTAAACAAGTTAATGGCACAGTACAAAAATCTTCACCGGATATTACCTTCTGTACAACGGACTTAGCCCTCGTATGCGACTGGAAGGTAACAAACGAATCACTCGGTAGCGATCACCTAATGATAAAAGCTTCAGTTGGCATAGAAAGCTTCAGATCTACACAAAAAAGACGCAACTTAAAGGATGCAAACTGGAGGTTGTACCAAGAAACATTAGAAAAAACACTGGACACCTATGAACTTCCTCTGGCAGCACAAGAAGCCTATGATTACATAACAGACAAAATCTATGAAGCAGCAGTATCCCCTGGATCAAACACAATCCCAATCCGCAAAACACATTCAAGCCAAAACCCTGGTGGACACCGTCTCTGTCCAAAGCAGTGGCTGAAAGAAGACTAGCATTAGCACAAATAAGAAGAAGAGCAACACCTGAAAACTTCGAGCAACTCCAACGCAAAATATCAGAAGCACGTCGAGAAATACGCAAAGCAAAAAGCACTGGTTGGAGAGACTTTTGTGATAATATTAACAACCAAACAACAACTTCTGAGCTTTGGCGCAAGATGAAATGGCTGAAGGGTATTCGGTCAGGGCAATCTACTGTAGACAAAAAATTTGCGGAAGAACTTTTGTGCAGCCTCTGTCCAGATACGGTCTCAGACCCTCCGAGCAATTTTGGAGGACCATCAGGACAGCTAGACGAGGAATGCACCAAAGAAGAATTAGAAAATGTACTCAAAAGTAAAGACACTGCACCAGGGACAGACTACATTAGCTACTCCATGTTAAGGAATCTCCCCCGAGTTGGTAAGGCTGTATTGGTCCAAGTATATAACAAAATTTTTGCTTCTGGAGATATACCACGTCAATGGAGATATATCAGGGTTATCACAATCCCAAAACCTGGTAGAGATCCATCCCTGGTATCATCTCTACGGCCTATTTCCTTGATATCATGTATGTGCAAAACTTTTAATTTAATTATTGTAAGGAGGCTAGAGTGTTTTGTTGAAAAGAACAAAATTCTAACAAATAACTCAACAGGATTCAGACGTGGGATGTCTTGCTTGGAAAACGTTTCCAGATTTGTCACTAGTATACAAATTGCCCAAACGACTAATAAACCTACTCTGGCTTGCTTTATTGAGGTTGAAAATGCCTACAATAATATAAATATCCCAGCATTAATTTACTCTCTACGTAAAATCAATATTGGCGAACTCACTATACAATATATTGAAAATTACTTAAAAGAAAGATATTTACAAATTCAGATAGAGGGTGAACAACTTTCTTTTTCTATCATTTTGTTTTGATTTACGTTTTTGTTTATAGACGTCCAGAGATACCAGCCTTTCGGCTACAAAATCCAGACGTCTACTACCTGCACTCTTGCGAGTACAGTGATCATGTATGCCAGATCGAGGCCCCATAGCTGCTCTATCGAACATCCGTTCTTCCGAAATAATCCCATGGGAAACACAGGCTGCGACCTTTCCCCAGCCGATCCGAGCCACCACCCGTCCACCCGAAGGAACCCCCGACCGAAGTCGAGAGCCGGGGGTGAAGCCTTCACTGCCACTGGGGTCAGCACCCTATCCAACCGCAACCTGTGCCCAGGGCCTCAGCGTTTTGTACTAGCCCAAAGGCTTTTGTTTTCACCAGCTATGTATATGCGTGGAAGTGCATATGACCACCACCTAATGTGTACCGGGGATCCACCGGTCTCGAATGACAGACTTACGTCAGCGTCATTAGCTCGTGAGAAGTCCATCCCACATCCACATATAAGTGTGTGTAGCACCGACATACCGATCTACATTATTCGCATGTCTACCAATTCTCCACATTGGTTACGGAGCTCTAAGTGGCTCACCACTCGCAGCTTTCGCTACTTATTCCCGTGTTAGGTGCTTTAACTACACAAGTACGGAAGCACCAGGGAATCAACGCTAAACCACAACCCCTGCGAGACCAACTCCAGTGTTCCGTGCAGAAGCACGAAGCATTCTGGGGCTTTAACGGAACCCCGCAGTACTCAACCCAGCGTTTAGGGTGGTATCTCATTTGACCCACCGACCTGAGTGGAGTCAGCAGCGTGAGCTAAGAGGAGGCCGAAACCCCCAACTTAGTACTCATGTTAGACTAGCAACGTTTAATGAGTAATCGTCGAGAACAAGTTCTCTACCACACATTATTTCTAACAGTGACGCCCGTTACACCGCCCAGTTGCGGGATAGGGTAGCCAACTGCTAGTTTTAAGGGTAGCCACCGTGTGGTCTGCATAGGGAAACGTCACGGATCCTAGCACCCGACTCCGACACCTTGGACGACTAAACGCCTCTGCGACCCCGTACAAAGGTCGCTAATACGGGTCTATGGATACTGGTGGCCGGGCCCGACACCTTGGGTAGACCGAAGTCTACCACTGCGATCGCTCCCCAGCGACTACCCGTATAGAGGGTGAACAGTATATTCAAAGAATGTGTAATAAAGGCCTAGCACAAGGGGACCCACTCTCGCCGTTATTATTCAATATAATAACCTCGAGAGTGGCTAGAAAAATTTATGATATTTCAATCCTACAATTTGCAGATGATTTTATTATGTATATAACTTGTAAAGACATTCAATGCGCCTCCACATGCATGGAAAAGGCACTAAGGGATGTTACTAACATACTGGGTGAAATTGGTCTGGATATAGCTCCAGAAAAGTCCAAAATATGTATATATGCACGAGGTAGAAATAGAGCCAATATAAATGTCAAGGTGAACAGTATTCCCATTGTTAGAGCTCAAACTGTTAAATTTCTGGGTGTCTGGCTAGATCAATCACTCAAATGGCGTGAACACATAAATGAAAGCTGCAATAAAATAATGAAATACATGAATGTTCTTAAAGTTCTGGCAGGGTCGTCGTGGGGTGTTCATCCTATCCAATTAAGACGATTATACATAACATTAATAAGAAGCAGAATGGATTATGGCAGTTTTTTGTATGGTCACTGTGCGCAAAGTCACTTGAATAAGATGAACACTCTACAAAATAGAGCGATGAGAATTTGTGGAGGATACATCAAAAGTACACCAATACATGTGATGCAAAGACAATACCTAGGCAGTAAATACTATTTGAAGATGAAGTCACGCACAGAAAACCCACTGATAAAGCTGTTACAAGAGCTTTTAGATAAATGTACCTATGCCTACTGGCGACGGAGGAATACTCCTATTCTACTCAAGTGTCATAGCTGCATGAGTGATTGGGAAATTGAAAATTGTTCTATTCAAAAGATGTTTACATTAGAGGTTTGGCCCTCTAAAATCCAACTAGACGTTCATACTCATGTACCAGGTATAGATAAACCGAAAAAAGATGAGTCAAAAATAGAAATAAAACAAAAAGCCGACTTTATGATTAGGGAAATGTACAGTGAACACTACAAAATCTATACAGATGGCTCAAAAAATGATAATGGGACAGGGGCAGCCTTTTGGGACCCGCAAACCAACGATGGGATGGAGATCAACATACCCGCAAAAGTTCCTATCATGACTGCTGAACTAATTGCGATTTCAGAGGCCCTTTCGTACAGCACATCGACCGGTTCTAATAGGACAGTCATACTCACAGATTCAAAAAGTGCACTTCAACACCTCGTGTCCTGTACGAAGGGCAACCTTGGAAGATCAGTTTCATACGAAATATTAAAAGATATATATAAAATGAGCACCGAAGGTAAGAGCATAACTCTACAATGGATTCCATCGCACGTTGGTATTGCGGGCAACGAGGAGGCTGACTGCCTGGCTAGTAAGGCTTGTACATCTGATGCAATAATTAGTGCAGAGAGATCAGTGCAAAAAGGTATATGGTACAGAACAATGCAGTGTGAACCGTTAAAAATTCCCTGGTTTGCCAAGAGCGACAGACCGAGAACAGAAATTGTAATGGGCCTGAGACTACGATCTGGACACATTCCAACAAATAAGACAATGTACCTTATGAAGATAGCACAATCACCCAACTGTAGCATATGTGGGATAGAAGAGGACCTACTCCATATACTGTTGGAATGTGCCCGGAACCAAGAACTGAGGCAGAAGCTATTGAGAGACCTAAGAACTGACAGACTCAACCTGTTTTTTAAAGTACATGAAGCCTTGGGGCGAGCTCAGGGGGAGGAGTTTGAATTCATACTAAGTTTTTTTGTAAAGTCACAGGCGTTGAATCGTGCTGAAGTACAATAAAAAATCAATATAGTTACTATGGGGCTGGCATAGCCAGGAATGGCTAAAGCCCTAAACAAAATAAAGATAAAAAAAAAAAAAAAATAAATAAAACAACCCACCAAAGTTTTAATGTAATAGTATGAATGGTTTAGGAACGCATAGAAGATGAACGAACGAACAAATATTAATTTTTAGGTTTCCGTACCCCATACTGAAGAAACCTACAACGTCTGTCTGTCCATCCGTCCGTCCATCCGTCCAATGGCTGTATCTTTGAAGCCGTAATAGCTAGCCGGTTGAAATTTTCACAGAATATGTGTTATTTTGGCGGATATAACAAATACGAAAATGAAAAAGTAAAAAATTAAGGTGGTCCCTATACAAAAAGTTTTTTTCAATTTTTTTTTGTGCGAAAACCCCTGTGCGACTCGAAAGTCCGACTCGCACTTTGCCAGTTTTTTTTATATGGTAGAAGGAAAAAGGAAATGTTCTTTTCATAAGTTAATTTCTGCGAGAAAGTAGTATTGCTAACATCGTAGTTGTTTTCACCTGTATAAGTGAGCAAGTGATGTTGACAAGCAGATTCTGGTATAAAACTTTTGCTACAAACATTGCAACAATACTGAACTCCGCACGTCTCTGTCACATCAGGATTGTTTTGTTTGGTAGTAACATTGATAGTTCCATGTGATTCCATTCTGAAAATGCAACAAACGAATTATTATTAACAGTGCTAGCGTAAATTCATAAATATTGAGTTTGCAATTAAATTAAGAAGAGAGGATGTTTGTCGGGTGAAAATGGTTTTAATATGTTGTTGTTGGTATGTTAAAATTGACCAATTCTTTTTCTACAACATACACACATATAGACAACATCACGTCCACCCTACAGTAGATAAAAGGGCACAGTGTGTGCTTAGGCAACGACGCAGCAGACGAACTGGCAAGGAGAGGGGCAGGATGGGTGGTCGAAGGGCCAGAGCCATTAGCACCTCTCCCCTTTAACCAAATAAGGTCATGGATCAGAAAACAAGCGAAAGACAAACATCAGAAACAATGGTCACAAACAAGACTGTAGGCAAGCCAGAGCGGCGGTGCCAGTCATCAACAGCAAGCTCAGTAAGGGTATAATACAACTGAACAAAGGTAAAATCAGATTGGTGGTGGGAACTTTGACTGGTCACTACCCATTAAATAAGCACTTATTCATTATAGGTTAAAGAGACAGCCCAGTTGCAGGGGTTGCATGGGGGCTGAAGAAACGCCATCGCACGTGCTGCTACAATGCGAGGGGGTGGCAAATGAGCGGGCAAACATCCTCAAAAACCCGAGGACACTCCAAGAGGCCTGCAAGGACGTCGACAGCCCGCAGGACTTCTGGAAGGAGCTGGGCTGGATGGAGTAGCAGCCGGGGTGATACGCATAACGGGTCCAAGAACAGCGACCTACATGCGGAAAATGCCCTTCAAGAAGAAGAAGAAGAAAAGAATCACGTCGGTCTTGCAATGGGGTAGTTATAGAGAAACAGATCTTCAAATGCCACTGCTCTGACATACCTCTAACCACTCGTCAATAAATAATAATATACATTACAAACGAAAAATTGTTACTTACTGCGAAAGATTATTCTCCGGATTAGGTTTGCAAGAAGGCATCAAATACTTTATATCTTGCGACTGCAGCATTGTGGGTTTAATGTCTATCTCTTGCTTGACCATAGCATTCGTGTCCAGCAAACAGACTCCATCCCGAAGATCAAAACCCTCCATCTTCACATTATCAACTCTGTCCCATGAGAAAACATCGTCGTTGATGTCCAATGGCTCGTTTTTAACAGTAGTAGCCATTTCCAGGAAGCAAACCTCATTGGAAACGTTACAAGCCTCATTCTTTACACTGAAAATATCATCCGTCGAGCAGACATCATCGTTAATATCAGGTGGCTCATGTTTAACAACAGTTGCCGTCTCAAGGGAACAAACATTATCGGCGACAGCATTATGCAGAGTAGAGACCGCAGCCGGACGTGAAGTCCTGCCGTCATCTTGAACATTGTCATCTTTGCTAATATCCATTTTACATCTACCATCCATTAGTCGCGAATATCTGAAACCATTAATAGCCTTTTATTGTGTCTCGTAACTAAAGAGGAAATGAAATGGAACCCAGAAATAAACTGTCAGTCTCGGTAGGTCCGTGGTGCGATTCATCGGTATTCGATCGTCAAACTTAAGCACACCCAGGCGTTGATCACAGCTTGGATGGTTGACTGCTCGACTGTTGAGGCTGGCCGTGGTTCGGATAGTATTAAGTTAAAACTGCGATCACAATGCTAAAACCGACTTCCTTTTTTTTAGCCGAAAACAACTGTTTAGTGGCCAGCATAAACTCAAATTTCAAACATGGATAACTCAGAAACCACACATCGTGGGTGGGGGTGAGTTAGGTGAAGGGTGGGGGTTGGGGGGAGACAACTACCCCTTATAATATATTACTATATATTTCCCCACTTTTCTTTCAGTTTTGTCTAATAAATGACTTCACACACCTTAACCAATCACCTGCGTGAAATGATGTCAAATTACTCGCTGAAATATGGGAAACAATCTTGTTTCTTTATAATATTTAGAAACTACGCATTTCCAGCTATAAATGCTTTCACTAAAAACTATTTAAAAAAATATAAAAACCGCCTTCAAAAATGTATGAAATAAAAAAATAAAAATCGAACCCTAGAGTTGAAGGCGGTCGGGTATTTTTGCTTGCTTTAGCACCACCGCCTTCAACTCTAGGGTTCGATTTTTATTTTTTTATTTCATTCATTTTTGAAGGCGGTTTTTATATTTTTTTAAATAGTTTTTTATTTCACAGTTTTTTTAGTAATTTTTATTTGCTATTAATGTACTCGGCGGAATCGATTTCCAATCCGATCTTGACCAAAAAAAAATGGGACCACCTTGGAGCTAGACTGAACCGAACACAAAAAAAATCATCGAAATTGGTTCACAATTGGGGAAGATATTGCTGAACATACATAAAAAAAAAATACATACAGCCGAACATAGAACCTCCTCCTTTTTTGAAGTCGGTTAAAAAGGTGAATAAGCTTACTAGCAATTTGCTAGCTCGGCTCCCCTCAGGCACACCCCAAAGGTGGCTCGCACTAATGAGTAGCACAAGTTCAAGGAAATCTATCTATCTCAACTTTATAAGAGATGCAAGACACACCTTCCGGACACTTACACTGTACACTTAACAGACACCTCTATGTAATTGGAGTAACGGACAGTCCACTGTGCAGAGCATGCCTGCAGGCGGACGAGACACCCACCCACGTGCACGTGCTGCTGGAGTGTGAGGAAGTGGAAGACCTAAGGGCGAAGGAGCTGGGAGGCCCTACTACACTTCGAGAGGCGTGCCAAGATCCAAAAAGGGTGTGCCGCCTCCTGGAAGAACTCGGCTGGTTGGAGTAAGGCCGTAGGACGCGCAAAAGGCCTGCAATGGAGCGGGCTTAAGGGCGGAGAACGAGTCTGCTCAACAACAACAACACCTTCCGGGTTGGAGTTATCAATACTAATAATAAATCTGTAAGGGATGGTCATGGAGTAAGTTACTTTGTTTTAGGAAATATTCAGTTTGTAGCCTCTATATATGATACTAAAGCTAAATTGACGATTTTTAGAAATCTTTTCTGTATGTATGTATGTATGTATGTATGTATGTTCCTCCATAACTCTTAAAGCCATCATCCGAATTTGATGAAACTTAGTACAAGCCCATTTTACTATACGGGACACAGGATAGGCTTACTAAAATTCACTTCCGGCTACGCTAAGATGTGGCTCCCATACAAATCGAATTGTTCCAAGCGCCGAAATAAGGGCGGCGGCGGCGCGGCGCGGAGGGGGTTAGTAGCGCGTCTCGCGGAGACTGGCAGCGCGGCGGAGGAGGCGCGGGGCGCGGGGCGCGGTGTGTGTATGCATTGTCTCGGCAGTTTCTTATTTAATTCGATTCATAATATTATGTAGGTTAACTTCGTTAGGTATCTATTTCATTAATTTTAGGTGCAAAAGTGTTGTTGCGAGTCGATGTTAGCTGAAGTTCCTATTTGATTTAAGTTAATTGATCGTATGTTTTGTTTATTATATTGTAGGTACGTAGTGTAGTATGCGCGGAATATTAGCGAAAACATTCTTATTTTTACCCGACTACGGCGAAGCGAAAAGGAGAGTTATGTTTTTGACCGGTATGTATGTATGTATGTATGTATGTATGTATGTATGTATGTATGTATGTATGTATGTTCATCTGTTCCCTCATAAATAACTTCGAAACTACTTATCATAATTTGACAAATGAGGTATCGTTGGATGCGTCTTGACCGTCCGCTGGTTGTCAAGATGCATCCAACGTCTATAGGCTATAGGATATGGCACCCTCTAGAGGACATAAAGTAATGATAAAAAAAAAATTTTTTTTTAATGATGCCGTGTTGGCTATCAAATGAAAGGGCTTAATTAGCACATTTCAAAAATTTTGATATTGTTAGCTTTTGCTAAATAATTTCTAAAATCAGGCCTCACTCCAAACCTACCCAAAATAAATACTACTAATATTATAAACACGAAAGTTTGTGAATGAGTTCCGTTCAGGAAGACGATAGACCTACTCAAAGAAAGTAAGTAACTAAGGGCGAGGCCGAAGGCCGAGCTGCGTTCGGGAAGACTATAAACCTTCTCGGAGAAAGTAAGTAACAAAGGGCGAGGCCGAAGGCCGAGCTGCGTTCAGGAAGACCATAAACCTCGAAGAAAGCAAGTAACAAAGGGCGAGGCCGAAGGCCGAGCTGCGTTCAGGAAGACGATAAATTCTCGAAGACAGTAAGTAACTATGGGCGAGGCCGAAGGCCGAGATGTGTTCAGGAAGAGGATAAACGTTTTTGATGAAAGTAACTAACAAAGAAGTTACTTTCTTCGAGAAGATTTATGGTCTTCCTGAACGCAGCTCGGCCTTTGGACTCGCCCTCTGTTACTTACATTCTTCGAAAAACCTTTCCTAAACGCAGCTCGGCCTTCGGCCTCGCTCTTTTTTACTTACTTTCTTAAAGACTAGCTTTTGCCCGCGGCTTCGCTCGCGTGAAATTCGTATTTCAAAGGAAGAAAGTAAGTAACTAAGGGCGAGCTGGGTTCAGGTAAACGATATACCGTCTCGAAGAAAGTGAGCATCTTTTTGAGGCCGAAGGCGGAGTTGCGTTCAGGAAGACGATAAATCTTCTCGAAGACAGTAAGTAACTATGGGCGAGGCCGAAGGCCGAGCTGCGTTCAGGAAGAGGATTAACCATCTTTAAGAAAGTAAGTAACAAAGGGCGAGGCCAAAGGCCGAGCTGCGTTCAGGAAGAGGATAACCTTTTCAAAGAAAGTAAGTAACTATGGGCGAGGCCGAAGGCCGAGCTGCGTTCAGGAAGAGGATAACTTTTTCTAAGAAAGTAAGTAACAGAGGGCGAGGCCGAAGGCCGAGCTGCGTTCAGGAAAACTGAACCTTCTCGAAGACAGTAATTAACTATGGGCGAGGCCGAAGGCCGAGCTGCGTTCAGGAAGAGGATAACCTTTTCTAAGAAAGTAAGTAACAGAGGGCGAGGCCGAAGGCCGAGCTGCGTTCAGGAAGACGATAAACCTTTTCGAAGACAGTAAGTAACTATGGGCGAGGCCGAAGGCCGAGCTGCGTTCAGGAAGAGGATAAACCATCTTTAAGAAGTAAGTAACAAAGGGCGAGGCCGAAGGCCGAGCTGCGTTCAGGAAGAGGATAACCTTTTCGAAGAATTTAAGTAACAGAGGGCGAGTCCGAAGGCCGAGCTGCGTTCAGGAAGACCATAAATCTTCTCGAAGAAAGTAACTTCTTTGTTACTTACTTTCTTCGAAAAGGTTTATCCTCTTCCTGAACACATCTCGGCCTTCGGCCTTGCCCATAGTTACTTACTGTCTTCGAGAATTTATCGTCTTCCTGAACGCCGCTCGGCCTTCGGCCTCGCCCTCTGTTACTTACTTTTTTCGAAAAGTTTACCCTCATGCTGGACGCAGCTCGGCCTTCGGCCTCGCTCATAGTTACTTACTGTCTTCGAAAAGATTTATCGTCTTCCTGAACGCAGCTCGGCCTTCGGCCTCGCCCTCTGTTACTTACTTTCTTCGAAAAGGTTATCCTCTTTCTGAACGTAGCTCGGCCTTCGGCCTCGCCCATAATTGCTTACTGTCTTCGAGAAGGTTTATCGTTTTACTGAACGCAGCTCGGCCTTCGGCATCGCCCTCTGTTACTTACTTTCTTCAAAAAGTTTACCCTCATGCTGGACGCAGCTCGGCCTTCGGCCTCGCTCATAGTTACTTACTGTCTTCGAAAAGGTTTATCGTCTTCCTGAACGCAGCTCGGCCTTCGGCCTCGCCCTCTGTTACTTACTTTCTTCGAAAAGGTTATCCTCTTTCTGAACGTAGCTCGGCCTTCGGCCTCGCCCATAATTGCTTACTGTCTTCGAGAAGGTTTATCGTTTTCCTGAACGCAGCTCGGCCATCAGCCTCGCCCTCTGTTACTTACTTTCTTCGAAAAGTTTAGCCTCATCCTGAACGCAGCTCGGCCTTCGGCCTCGCCCATAGTTACTTACTTTCTTCGAAAAGGTTATCCTCTTCCTGAACGCAGCTCGGCCTTCGGCCTCGCCCTTAGTTACTTACTTTCTTCCTTTGAAATACGAATTTCACGCGAGCGAAGCCGCGGGCAAAAGCTAGTACAAAATAAAAACATAAAATGTTGCGTTTTTTTTAAGGAAGTGCGACATGTGGCGTCGAGCTAAACATAATCTGTCCGACATCCGGACATTTGGTCATATTATGCGAGGTTGCGAATGCCATGCCAGCATGACAGGTGCCTATTCACGCCCCTCTTCACGGATCCGAGACTGTACTTGGGTGGAAATATATGGGCAGAGAGAGCGTTCCCGAGTTTACCGTTTCTGTAGTGGAAAGATCAGCAGAACCAGTTGGTACTCCAGATTGTTGTATGCCCATCCAGGGTTTTACCGTTTTTTATGCTGGTTTAATGATTATAGAGTGTGACGATGACGTCACAAGAAGCGAGACGGACGGCCGGCGGCGACAGCGCGGCGCGACGGGCAGCGAGGCGAGCGCGGTGCGACTACGTACAGCCAGCCGTCACACACACACTACCACACGGCCGGACACACCGACGCTCACTCGCGCCCCAGCGACTAGTATAAATAGGGCCGCGCAGCCAACGGTTAGTCAGTCTGAGCTCGGCTAGCGACTCAGACGGTCCCCCCTAACCCCCTGTTCGATCGGTGGCCTTCGCTTGATAACAGGTATCATCTCCCCTTACCCCGCAGTACCAGCGATCGGTGGCCTCCGCACGAACGCAGTACTGATCCCTCCTGCTTGATCGGTGGTCTCCCCTTGATCGCAGAACCCCCCCGCTCCTTGCCCCTCTTACCCCACAGTACCAGCGATCGGTGGCCTCCGCACGAATGCAGTACTGATCCCTCCTGCTTGATCGGTGGTCTCTGCTTGATCGCAGGCCCCCCGCCTATTACCCAAGTAGGCACCAACACCTTGTCCTGCCTTATCCAAAATATGTAAGATATCGATAGACAGCGACACTAGGTTACGGTTATAAGGGTAGGGATTCGGGGTATACAAGATAGGCTAGTAGTAAGTAGACATTAAGATATAAGGATAGGTATGTATAGGATAAGTAATTAGTAGTAAGCCATGTAAATATAAATATCGTTTTAACCCTCCCTTACTCGTGTGACCATTGAGTAACGCGGTTGCTCGCGCGGGGATAGTTATGCACTCCAAGATGTTTATTGATTTATAGGTGAAACGAGTAACTTTACTTAAAATATAAAACAGATTGTGATTAATAGACGGATTATTATTAAAAATGCACCAAACGAAGTTATATAATGTTTATTTTTTTAGAAATTATAATTAAACCAAATATGATAAAAAAAATAAAATATTATGCATAAGGCGGATGCATAATATTTTATTTTTTTATCATATAAAAGGAGAAAAACATGCGGACATTTATTTTCTTTTAACGGGAAATTTAGAGTGGCCACTCGCTAGTCCCGACCTCGATTAACACCCTTCTCTACTGCCGATGGGCCCGGATATGTTCGGTGAAGCCATCGCAAGCTGAGTTCCACACCTTCCTATACATAGTAATCATGAAATTGAGTATACAATGGATAATTACACTTAAATTTTTTTTAGTATTCACGTCCATTTTCACATTTCTGACCAATTAGATTCGTGTGATTTCGACAGATGATTTTTTTGCATACGGTGCATAGACATGAGGTTTCTTGTCATTCTTACGATGAAAGAAGTGAAGAACACTTCTTATGTTTTACTTTCTTATATTCAAAAGATTCGATCCTTGTCCAAGCTATAGCTAGCCATCTACAACAAAATAAAAATATATTTTGTCACCCATAGTATACTAAAACGGATTTTTACGCCAATAGATTGCAGAAGAACAATGACAGATTGCTAATACATAAAATAAATGAAGTAAAAGAGACAGCATATGCAAAATTTCTGAAAATTATCTAAAATAAAAAATCTTACCTTTGTCGAAAATTGTAACGCGGTTACTCGCGGGGATAGCTACTATCCCCACCGCAACTTCGACACGTCCTCACTCAAGAACGGCGTATGCGCCACCGATTTTCTTTTGTCACCCAATGTACATACACACTAAAGTCAGCTATTGAAGAAACCGACAACATCCGAGCGCTAATATCAAAGTAATAACATATTGAAATTTCATGGGTATAGCTACTATCCCCGCGCGAGCAAGGGAGGGTTAATAATAAAGTGAAGATGTTCAAATAAGTTACATCGATGTTTTAATGAGTACTCCTCGATAGGAAGTAGTAGTCATTCCCGCCATTAGGTAGGTAAGATACCCGAGTACGGGGAATGCTACGTCACAAGAGATGGCAGCCCTAGGTTTGATAGAGTCGCCAGCCATTGCTAAGGCGCTGGTTCCGTTGGCACGCCGCACGCGACCGGTGGCGTCTGATCGCACGTCGCGTTTGAATGGTTTCTATGACAATACCTCGCCATGGTTTCTATGGCCCGCCGCCGGCGGCGTGCGAACGCGGCGGACGTCGTTCGTCGGCGGCGTGCGGCGTCCGTGGTTCTATCGAAGCATAGGCGCGTGCGCGTCTGGACGTGTCTGAGTTTCAACTTTGTGTTTTAAAAGGAGTTTCAATAAAGAAAAAAAGATGAAATGTTAATTGAGTTGGTGAAATGCAATAGCGTTTTGTATGATCCATCAGACAAGAACTACAAAAATATCGTGAAAATAATTTTACATATAACTATGCCTCAAATATACAAACAATACTTATATCTAAAATGATTATAAAACAAATGGAGTTTATTATTAATTATTATGTCATTTCCTTTATTTATACCGTAACTGTCGAAAGCTAGAGCGAGAATGGCCAGAACAGGGCACGCCGCCGGCCGCGTGTAGTGTGCACCACGCGCGCGCCGCCGACGACGTGCAGACATCGGTCGCACGCGGCCGGCGGCGCGCGCACACGCCGCCGGCCGCGTGTGACGTGCCAACGGAACCATAGCCTAAAGCTGTTCATATGGTTTCATACATTTTGTCTCCACTGCTGCGGTGCAATGGTGTGACGTTGTCGTGACCGTGCCGCTATAGTCTAGTGCGCAAGCAGCATTGTCATAAATATGTACCTGGAAGTTAACAGGCTATGCAACATGTTGGTGTCTTCGGGAGTATGCTCGGAAGCGACAGCAAAGTGCTACTCGATAAAGCAAGCGGAGAGGCTTCCTTCACCCTCGCTGTGGCGGAGTCGGGCCGAGCCGCGCCACACGCGCCCACCGACCGCCGCCTGTACACAGCTGGCTGAGGGACTGCGAGGGACCACGGGGAGCCAACCAAGTCCAGTCCGGATGTTGGGGTTGGGGGTATGAGGTTGAGTTGAGGAGCTGAGCTGGCGGTGCTGGCGAACAAACACGAGCGTCCACCATATAAGTTACTCTATGCGAGCGTCTTTGTAGTAAGCACCTGACAGTTTACTTTTTTTTCTTACGGAAAGGCAAGGAATGTGTTGTATGTATATGATAAAATATAATAAATACAGATTTTTTTTTATGTTTTAGTTTAATTTCCTATAAAAGTGCTTTATTAATATAAATTTGACATTAATAAATTAAAATTATTAAATAAGCTTAAACTACCTATCAAATAAAATAAAAAACTATAATTAAAACTACTAAAAACTAAAAACTAACTAAAACATAAAATATAAACCTATAACCAATACAAAACTTAATAACCCTCCTCCAGGTGTGACGATGTGGGCACTGTACCGAGGACCGCGGCGTTGCCTCGCTGGATGGCCACACTGATACGCTGCCTCAGAAACTCGAGCGAACGTTGTTCTCCTGAAGCAGCGTACAGGGACATCCCGATGTCTTTCGCGAGCCGCTTTGCCTCCTCAGACCATGCCCCCATCGTCTCCACCGAAAATGCGGCGAAGATGTGCTGGTGTGCCACTGAACTGTATTTGGTGTGCTTGTGGCGGGCTGCAGTTTCAGCGGCTGCGCCGGCGCGCTTCGAGCATGCCTTCACGTGACTGCTGCACAGAGTATCGGCGCAGGTAGCATCCCACACCAGTGACTTTCCCTCACGCCACGGGATGATGGTCATGCCATCTGGACGCTTACCATCGTCCCGGAATAGGCCCACTGGCTCCAGAGTTGAGGGAAAGCCGGCTGATACGAGTGATCTTTTTAATATGTCGTTGAGCATATGGTGACGTGGGATTCTACCCGCGCTCTTCTGGCAGCATAACCCGTGGTGCCCGAATTCGTCAGCAGTGTCGCCACATACACACCTGTGGAGAGCATTTGTTTTAGCGCCAAGACGCAGGGAGATGGCTATGCGGATGGAGTGCGGATCCAGGAGCATGCCCGTTGCTGGTGAGGGTATAGCATGCAACCAGGACCCGGACTCTCTCTCACGCAACGCCAAAAGACGCGCCTCGTCTGCGGGTGTTTTTTTTTCCAGTGATTCAAATATTTTTTCAATGACGGGTTTATCCCACATTTTCTGACTATTAGGTTCGCTGGGGGCATCGGTGCAAGAGGATAAATTCTTCCAGATCTCAAAAGCCTCTGTTTCACCGATCATTGGCTCCTCGGTGTTCTGTTTGGTTTTAGCGAGAATGTCTGTACAGAGAGTGCGGGTGCTGTGAACGGATGACAAGTATGCCGGTGTGCAAATATCAACCAATTTTCTAATTCCCAAACCACCGTAACTTATTGGAAGCGATGCTTGTGTGAAATTAGTTAAATGTATATTTAAAATGTTATTTAATGAATGTTGAATGATGTGGTCAAAATCGTGAAGAAGTGCATATGTCCAGGTAGGCGTGGTGCGCAACAAGTATGTGATCCTAGGGACTGAAAGGCAGTTCCTTAACAAAAAATATGCAATATGCGGATGAATTGTTTGCAATCTTTCAGTCATAGTTTTAAGAACTGTAAATTTTTTTTCCAACTCTGATTCAGTGGCTTCTTTAAAAATAGGCGCACCAAGAATGGTGAAATCGTTTCTGTTGATAATTTTAATGTCAGGTGCCAGATTACGAAATGAATTTACTATTGTGTGATTAGTGGAGTGATGAAAAAATAATTCACATTTAGAGGGATTGATTTCAAGGCCAAGATCCTTTGATTCCCGTAAAAGTTTTTCAAAGTCGGAGAGTACTGATTCCGGGTCACCTCCTAATGTACCGTCGTCGAGGTACCAGACATTCAACTCACTTGTTAGTGTTTCGATGAGAGGATGAATGACCATACTAAATCCAGCGGGACCCAAAGGGTCGCCTTGTTGACAACCAACCTCTGACGAAATAACGTTATCACCGTAAAATAACGCAGATGGTGTGGCATAACATTGCCACATGTATGCATATATAAGTGGTGCTTTATTCTTGATGGCCTGTAGTAGACAATCCCGTTCTATTGAGTTAAATGCATTTTTGTAATCTATTTTTAGTAATACAGTTGTATCTGCATGATGGCTTGAAATGAATTTTCTGGTGGCATGAACGGCTGCTTCACAACCACCTTTTGTTGCAAAACCTAACTGAATTGGACGAAAATTTGAGCCGGTTTCAGAACTGATAGAGTGACATGATAATTTAGAAGCCAATCGTCTGAAGACATTACCGACGGCGATTGGGCGCAGACCACCATCCTTTTTTTTTAAAGCACAAAGCGAAGCACCATACATGTACTTCGTACATTGTGAGTTAATTCCACCGGAAAGCATCATATTAATCAGTGATGTGATCGAGTGGAGTAATCTCCCTCCTGCAGCGCCTGCTGAAAATGACACAAGATCCTTCAGGTGTTGTGGTCTAATACCATCTAAACCTCCGGCTGAGCCATTAGGAAAGTTCTTAATACAGTATAAGACATCATGTGCTTCTACTTTGAGATGTTCATCATCAGATTTAGGAGGCTCCGGAAGCTGGAGTGGCCTGGAAGGCTTCGGATGTTTTGACTGCAGAACACGAAGGGTTTCCGCGTCACATGGTGCAAAATCGTCATTAGATGAAAGCACACGAACAGCGCCTCTTATGTCGCCATCTGCAACCTTACTTTCAACCCTCTTACTGAGACTAGTTGTTCCTGCGACGTAGTTTGAGCTAGCATTCATGAACTGAGGGTTCGTAATATTTTCCTTTATGGCAACAGAAATGGATTTATGCTTTGTGGAAGGGACTCTCAGCACGGAATAAGAATAGAGAAACAGGTTATGCCAAGCATCTATGGAGTTGGATTCGATGCATTTGTCTATAATATTGGTCAATTTGTCCGCAGCACAAATTCTTGCGCCTTTTGGGATCCGTTTTAGGACTTTAACATTTTGTCGGCAGCTAGATAACAAGGCATCAAATGAATCTACACCTGTGCGTGGAGCGTCTGAGGCCGCTTGAAGTGGGTTTAATAAAACAAGACATTTGTCTGCGTGTGCCCTTGATACGTGGATACGCAAACCTCTGGCACCTTTGAAGCCCTGTCTGTGGCAGTGTGGGCATTCTGCAAGCTGAGTCTGACTGTTTTGCGACGTTTGTGAAAGAACTGAGCATAGTTGACAATACCAATTAATACCTGATTTACCTCTGTCCTCAACTTCAGACTCCGTTAGGTTGACGCATACTGCATGGAACCATTTATTGCAACCTATGCACAGGATGTTGCAGTCCTGTCGCCCATCTGGATCACTGGATATCCCACAAGAGCAGTCGGTGGACATCAGCACTTTGGTTAATGGGTGATATATGATTGACGATCGGAGGAGGGTTAATACTTATGTTAAAATTATAAGAAATACCTATACAAAACAGAATACAAAAAAAAAAATCCTAATTAATTAAAACTAACTTATAAAATATTTTTTAAACTTATAAAATATGAAGCAGCAAGTCTTGGTGTATTTCCACGTGTAGTTTGTGCGGATAATGCGCACCCGTGGCCGAGCCTGAGTTGATGCAGAACTGATGTACCTAGCGTCAGCGACTCCACGACGGCCCCACTCCCGTGGGGCCGCGACAAAGGCCGATGCGGAACTGGCCGGCTATCACCACATTTTGCTCCAGATACGTTGTGTTCTGGTCACAACATGGACGTCACTGGCCGGAGTTTGGACATATTGCTCCTTGGTGCGCAAAATACACGTGCAGAGGCTGTTTTGGATGTGTCCGGGCAGCAGCAACTTCTATAATTGCCCGTCAGACAGCTGGAGCGGTGCGGGATGTTCAGGTCTCTCAGCACGTTGAAGATCGATGTTGTTGGGCCGTGCTCGAATTCTTATCTCCGAAATGTAAATATTTATTAAATTTTCATTATGTAGAGAAAATATTTTTCCATGCTGTCAGTCTGACAGTTCGTGTTTTTTTTTTTTTTTTAATACAGATTCAGATTTAAGATTATAAAATTTAATTTAAAACATGGCGCAGTCGGCAAAAATACCACCAGAATGAGGATCAAAGCGGCGACTACCCACCTCCTGATTCCATCATCAGACCCTCGTCCCCAAGTGTATTAGTAGAAGTATGGGACCCTCGTCAAACCCAACCAAATGAACCCAAACTCGAGGGGCTTACTAGTAACGGTTGAAGAGTTCCACTGTCCACCTCCAGTCTCCATCATCATAAGACCCTCGTCACCAAGTGTATTGGTGGAAGTATGGATCACTCGTCCGAACCAACCAAATGAGCCCAAACTCGAGGGAGTTACTAGTAACGGTTGAAGAGTTCCACTACCCACCTCCTGATTTCATCATCACACCCTCGTCCCCAAGTGTATTAGTAGAAGTATGGGACACTCGTCAAACCCAACCAAATGAACTCAAACTCGAGGGGGTTACTAGTAACGGTTGAAGAATTCCACTGCCCACCTCCAGTCTCCATCATCAGACCCTCGTCACCAAGTGTATTGGTGGAAGTATGGAGCACTCGTCCGAACTAACCAAATGAGCCCAAACTCAAGAGGGTTACTAGTAACGGTTGAAGAGTTCCGTCCACCTCCTGTTTCCATCATCAGACCCTCGTCACCAAGTGTATTGGTGGAAGTATGGAGCACTCGTCCGAACCAACCAAATGAGTAGGTACCAACCCGGGCGGGTTAAACCCTACCACCTAGTACCTAATATAAAAAGGGAGTCATATCCCTTAGTCGCCTTTTACGACATACACGGGGAGAGATGCAGTGGGGCTATTCTTTTAAAGTACCTACCGGCCCCACACGGTACATCAGTTTCTCTGGTGTTTTGATAGACGTATTTGTACATTTCGGCACAATGCAATATTTATACTATCCGTCGTGTTCCGGGTGGTGGGCGGAATCCGGTTGCAGCGACCGGATTCCCATACGGCGAGGTGGGAATATCGGAGGCTCTCAACATAAGGCATACGGACATGAAACAATCAGTTAAGGAAAAAAAATTCTGCTGTCTTACAATAGTGCTAGATAGCCTTTTGTCAGGCGGCAATAAAATTCGTGCCTATAATGGAGGTGTGTCATGCCTGTGCTCGTCTATCTATACCTTCGGAATTCTCAGGTGGACTCAGACCGAATTAGACTCACTGGACAGAAAAGTCAGGACGCTGATGACGACGGCCCAGCCCGGATGCATTATCCACGATCATCGATCATGCATGAGGTTGTATATCCCGCGGAATTGTGGGGGTCGACTCGGGTCGAGGTATGTCAAGAACCTGCACAACCACGAGGTATGCAATCTCCGTCAGTACTTTTTGGAAAAGAAAGACTGATGTTTGTGAGATGCACTGCGATGTCGTCGTCATCAGCTATAAAGATGTCCATCAAATTCCGTTCCGGCTCCGCGAAGAACACCTGGAGCCGGAACAGAATTTGGTGAGTTCTCTTTCACTCAGAAGTTAGAAAACTGAAATAGCAATGGCGCGCGCGCGGCCTCGCAGATACCGGTCGGTCGGCATGGTTATGTATGACTTATGTATGATATGACTAGGTATATTACGATATTCTTAGCTTATTAGGCCCACTTGCACCAACACGAGTTTAGAGTTAAGTAGCGAGTTATGGATTTAAACGCGGTTCCCACAGTCAACGGGTGCTAGCTTAACGAGTTAAACTGGTTTATATCTTAAATTCGTGTTGGTGCAAGTGGGCCAATTAGGTAAGCATTATTAATTCAGTTTAAGCAATGAAGAAGCCATATAGGTATTTTAAATAAGGAAATAAAAAAAATTAAATATTGAAAATATGGTTATACCTATCTATATATTATTATTTAAATTTTATTTATTATTATTTATATATATTTATTCGTTTAATTTAGGCAATGAAGAAACCCTATTTTAAATATTGAAATAAACAAATATTTTTTATAAACGTGGTCGAACTGCACAAACTACCAGAGGTGAGGCCGACCAAGACATACGTCAACAGGTTAAATTTAACTACCTATTATATAAAGTTTTTTTCATTCAATTTTTCGATGAATTAAAATGTAGCCGTCACTCACGTGGTACCACAAATTCGGTCGGACACAAGAACTGCCAACACAGGATTTGGCCGACCACTTTTTTTTACTGTCCTCAAAAGGCCTCTATCCTACCTATCATACAAGTTTCATTCTTTTTTTCGATGAGGTTTTTTTTGATGAATTTTTGCACCACTTTCACTTTCACCTGTCGCCCTTTAGCACGGTACCTTGTCCTCATCCCTTAGTAGCCTTTTGCGGCATGCACGCAGAGAGATGCAGTGGGGTTATTCTTTTAAGTCAGGGGTTTTCAACATTCTTTATTAACTGGAACACTTTTTCATCTACCTACGAAAATTTATGCGGCACACCGCATTTATGTTTATACAGAAAGCATAGGAAATTTAAAAAACTAAAAAACTATTGGCGACTTCGTACGTACCTAATGTACACCGTAAGTGTAATTTATCAGTGAAAACTCATTTCATGCGAGGATGTCAAAATATTCTCATTCCTTCGTCGCATTTAGCTGTTGAGGTGATCAAACAAATCAGTCATAAAATGTCATTGTGGATAATTTATCTAAAGCCTGACCAGGAATATATGAAAGGCCGCCATATTGCGGAATTTCGTTGGAACTAATTTCTTACACTGGCCACAATTATGTTTGATGCTTGATAATCTGTTGTCAATGTCAAAATTGCTTCTGAACTGACATTTAGGTAAAACGTTATGTCATTGTAGTGAGATTGTCATGAATTGGCCGCCGTAATGAACAATTAGGTAATAATTTTTTGGTCTATCTAGGTGTACTATCTCAAGCATCTATTTCAGCCTCGATAGCTCAGTAGTGTAGCCAGTCAACTGTCGCTATTGAATGTTAAGCAACGCTGGGTGCGGTCAGTACTTGTGGTCAGGCCAAGGAGAGGAGGATAGAGGACGCACCTGGTTCCTTCATGCGCCGGCGACTTTGAGCGTCGCCTCCTCGCTCAACTTGGATGGGTGACCGCTGACCGTTGGAGGCTGACCGAGGTTCGGATGCCTCGTAAAACTGTAGGTCCCTTCCCTCCTAATCTTACTTGGTGGTAGGGTTTAACCCGCCCGGGTTGGTACCACCGCACTGAATGAAACGTCAGTCTAAACGGCTATGTAAATAGTTTGTGTTTTCCGACCAGTTCAGTGTAGCCGGCACGATCAAAGGGGGAAGCACTGACATGGCACCTAGTTCACCCGGTGTTATGGGTTGACATCACGGACGTTGTAGGTGATGTAGCCAACCGTGTCAGTTTCCATAAAAAAAAAAAAAATTTTTTTTTTACCGAATAGCAAACAAAAGAGGGACGTAAATATTATTCGTTCTGAACAAAAAACACTTTTTGACTTTACAGAAATACGAAACGTTCGAATAAAAATAGCTTAGGTTAAGTTTTCCTGAACTAGAATTTTTATTAAAAAGTTAAGTGTTTCAGCAAGGTCGATTAATAATCTTTTTAATAATTTGTACACTTTGCTTCAGGACATATCTGCAGATACATGGAAAAAATGTTGTGAACATGTAAATGTCAAGGCTAGTTCTTTTTACATTGACATCAAAATATATATGAAGGATGCATTAAATTAAAATACATTTTGTATATCTTATTGTGTATTTCAGTGCAAAAGTACATGTTGAATAAAAATATCGGCCAATTCAATATGTGCGTACTATACTGAATGTTGCTATATAAATCTAAAAAGTGGCTCTATCTTGACAGCTCTCATATATTTATTTATTTTATTTATCTCTTTATTTCAGCCAACTAGGGCCATATTAAAAATACAAATGTCTTAACCTAAGAACTAAAATTACTTTTTCTCCACTTGTGTCTGTACGGGTCCCAATAGAGACCCGTATGCGTCATATTAGTCTGCTGACGCGGTGGATCAGGTGCGCGTTGAGTGGGCGCAGATTGCGTCCGCGGCACGGGCGTCGGCAGCGGCGCGGGCGTCGTCGGCGGCGGCGCGGGTTGCGTATCCTGAATGGGCAGGACGGCAGTTGTAGACAGCTCCGGCGCGGGCTCAGCATACTTATGGCGTGCGACCTCACGATGAAGGTCGCAATTGTAGCGCCGGAACACCACACCGGAGGGCCAAAACTCACTGCGAAGGAATGTCTTCACCTTCTCGGCAGGAATGCACAGCTTGAAAGCGCAAAAGTTCGTGTCAGCCCAGTGAGAAGGAAGAGCCTCGACACTCTCAACTCGCTCACCCTTATCCTGGACGTGGCGGATGAGGTCCTCGATCTTCATGTCCTTTCGCAGGCGAGACACGTAGATGAGAGCCGTGCGGGGAGCTGCCTTCAAACAGCTCTCTTCAGGAGGTGCAGATCCGCGCTTATTGCACCTCTTCCTTCTCTTCTTCCTGCTCTCGACGAGTACGAACCCGTCTTTGTCACGTGCAGCCTCCTGCCGACAGTCGGGACGCGGTTCCAAGCGCGGGTACCATTGTTGTTTTCTCCACCGTTTTACAGATGCACTTCGTCATAGATCCGCGTCGCCTTTTCGGACGAGTGGCAACGGGGCGGGTGTATATATTCCTGGTCAGGCTTTAGACAAAAAATTATGTAATTTTAATTAGAAAAATGCAAATCGAAAATCATTGGAAAAAATACATCCCGACCAGGATTCGAACCTGGGTCTCTTGCTTGCTCTTTTCTTCCGCTGTTCTCATGCAAATTTTGAATGATGTAGGTACTTAGAATTCGTGGCACATCTGGATTTCACTCGCAGCACACCGGTTGAAAACCCCTGTTTTAAGTACCTACTGGCACAGATTACTTAATAATGAATCGTTCCATAGTTAACTTCGGCTTTAATAGCCTAAACTTTTACGTCACCAGTCGCTGCGTGCGAAAATGTACCTAAACGAAAGAGCGTAAAGTGATTATTGCTTTGCAAATGCGCGCGGACGCGGGGCCTTGAAGCAAACTCGGTGACTTACTTAACAATGGATGACTCGACTCACACGACCAACCTCACACAGAAAATCTGCTCATGGTCACATTCCGATTGCAGATGGTGAAAGCACCAAAAAAAAAAATATATATATATATCAAGGGGAAGGCCAAACTGGCTTCTAAAAAGCTGGGCGTACTCTAAGGTGCGACGGTACTTCACGCCGGACCAAAAGCTTCTTCTGCATAAATCGCAGATCCGGTCCTGCTTGGAGTACTGCTCGCACCTGTGCGATGGCTCTCCCAAATACCAGCTTGCGCCTCTGGACTCAATCCAGCGTCGAGCCGTGCGACTAGTGGGTGACACCGAGTGTCCTGCGATCTAGAACCACTGCAACACCGTAGGGATGTCGGGTCCCTAAATGTGTTCTATCGCTTATTCCATGGGGAGTGCTCGGAGGAGCTGTTGAATCGGATCCCGGCATCCCCTTTCCACCTTCGCACCACGCGCACTGGGCAGGGATTGCATCCCAACACGCAGGACTTACCGCGGATGCGTACCAATCGATTCTGCAGATCTTTCCTCTACAGAACCGGTAAACTCTGGAACGCTCTCCCTGCCCATATATTTCCCCCTAAGTACAGTCTCGGGTCCTTCAAGAGGGGCGTGAATATTGTATATTGTTGTATATTGTTATTGTATATTGTTTATTAAGCATTCATTAGACAGCATGACTGTACTCGAATTTGTCACAATTTGTTCTATCCGATTCGATTACACCCACGAAGAAGAACCGGTAAGAAACTTCGCAGGGTTTTTTTTTTTCATAATAATTTTTACAAGCATTTAGTGACTATCCACATAATAACACCGCCTACAGTCGAATGGGCGCTATCAATAAAAAAACAATTAGGTAATTATTATATAAGGTCTTTTTTTTGTAACAGACAATGCGTAAGGGGGTGTTCGGTATCAGAAATATATCATATTAAAATTATAAAAAAGGGGGGTAATATTTTTATAATTTATTTTATAATTAAAAAATACTAACATATTGATTCTAACTGAGACGCAAATATTTTCCACATAAAAATATTTCGATACATACTGTGTATATGGTAATTTTTTGTACTAGAAGACCGTGAAGTGCATTCAGCGAGTTATATATGAGGTCTTTTTTTTTATCTGACAATGCGTAAAGGGGGTGTTCTGTGTTAGTATTTTTTTATTATAAAATAAAATATAAAAATATTACCCCCCTTTTTTATCATTTTAATATGATCTATTTCCGATACAGAACACCCCATTTCCGCATTGTCAGTAAAAAAAAGACCTTATATAAACAAATTTATATTTGCACGAAATTTTACTTTTAAAATGGAACCGGTGTTACTTAGATATAATTATTTAAAATATATAATATACAAAAAAACACAAAATATTTCGGCAAAATTTTTCAATATATATTTATATTTCGGTTGATTAGAATTATAATAATATTATAGGTCATAGATTATAAATTATATTTTTTATTATTATTTTTGGTGATGGATGGTGGTTGATATGCAATGATTATTATGATTATTGAGATAATAGATGGCTTTGTGTAGAGGATTAATGTATGATATTTAAACCAGGGATTTAATAATTATTGATACAAAATTAACTGTACCTAGTTATGGGACTTCTAACCTTAATAGGTGGTAGGGTTTATCCCGCCCAGGTTGGTACCACCGCACTGAATGAAACAGCGGTCGAAACGGCTATGTAAATAGTTCGTGTTTTCCGTCCAAGTTCAGTGTAGCCGACATGAAATGAAGGGAAGCACTGACATGGCACCTAGTTCACCCGGTCTTATGGGCTGACATCACGGATGTTGTAGGTGGTGTAGCCCACCATGTCAGTTACCATAGAAATAAACACATTTGAACACAACTACAACTTTTGTTCGAGTGTTTCGTAGTGTAGAACCTAGGGTTTATTGATAAGTTTGAATGAAGTTTTATTAATCATTTCTATGTTACTAGTGGTCGCCCAGTGGTAGAAATTCGACCATATTATAAGTTCGAACATTATCCATTTATTTACACATTTTTTTATATTAATTTTACATAATATTTACAAACTTAAAATGTAAAATTAATACAAAAACAAATGGAGTTTCCACCACCGGCGCGGCGGGGCAAACCCAAGCTATCGATGGTCGGGTCCTAGGGAGAGAAACCTCCGGACGATGCGTGCAGTGTCGAGCAGGGCTGCCTTCTGGATCTGACCCTTGACCCAACCACTCAGCGAGAGCCTCTCAAGGTGATCGTCGAGGCTCTTCGCTATCAGCCCGTGCGCCGAAACGACTATGGGCACAACGATCGTCGAGTCGACGGGCCACATTTTGGTAACCTCGTGCTGCAGATCCAGATACTTTAACATCTTCTCTGCTTCCTTACTGACGAGGTTACCATCATGCGGCACGGCGATGTCGACGAGCGTTGCGCGCCTTGCCTCCCGGTCCACTATCACAATATCAGGTCTGTTCGCAAGAATAGTCCTGTCTGTGATAATGGATCGGTCCCAGTAGAGTGTGACATTACCGTTCTCGAGAACTGGCGGTGGAATGTACTTATAGTAAGGCACCTCGGTACCTACAAGGTTGTACTTTAAGGCAAGTTGCTGATGGATGATCCTGGCTACTAGGTTGTGTCTATGCAGATACTCGGTGTTGGCAAGCTGCGAACAACCGGAAATCACTTGTCTGAGGGACTCGCCAGGTTGGTGGCAGGCGCGGCAGATGTCAATGGTCCCGTCCTTCATTATGTGTTTCCTATAGTTGTTCGTCTCGACAACCTCATCTTGTATTGCAAAGACAAAACCCTCGGTTTCCCCCGAAGAGGTCACCGAAGCGTAGCCAGTGCACGGAAGCAAGTTGGTCTACATCCGGTCCCGTGAGAGACCAGAAGTAACTACCGTGCAGCTCCTTACCTTTCCATACATCCATGCGGTCCTCGGTGCTCAGTACAACCGGCTTCCGCCAGTCCTCTTTTCCCATGCCCAGCGGAGTAAGACCTTTATCGCTGGTGACGACATCGCGATGCATCTCACAAACATCAGTCTTTTGCAGAAAGTACTGCTAAGTACTGCTCGAGTTCGGAAGTTTATATATATATTTAAACGTATTCGCAACATAGCCAGTAATAAACTAATAAAAATCGTCTACATGGCACTGGCACAGTCGTTACTCACATACTGTGTACTTTCATGGGGTGGAGCGGCTAAAGAGCATCTTTTACAGGTCGAAAGAAGTCAAAGAGCTCTTCTCCGAGTTATTTATAAAAAGCCGTTCAGGTATCCCACACACGACCTCCACACAGAAACAAGTACCCTCACAGTGCGCCAACTATTTATTGAAACTCTAATAATGCAAACGGTAACTTCTAACTTCTAACAAGGATAATGCACGGAGATGTACACGAATAACAGAGACTGTGCCAGTCCCTAAAACCAGAACACGGTTTGGGCAAAGGACGATGCGTTTTCTCGGACCCTTTCTCTATAATAAAATTAATAAAGTTACAAATATTAATAGTATGAGCTGTAGGGAAAGGGCAAGGAAAACGCGGCAGTGGCTGATGGAAAACAATTATAATGATGCTGAAAAACTCTTTGACATTATAATGTTTTAATGTATTTTTAGGCATACCTAATTTTAAAAAAAATTTAGCATTCTGCACTCCTTCTCTATAAAAACTATAAGTGTGCGAAATGTCATACTTCTCCGTCTGCGCAATTTTCGTAAAAGAAGGTGTGGATCTAAGCTTGCTATGGCTTCACCGAACATATCCGGGCCCATCGGCAGTAGAGGAGGGTATTAATCGAGGCCGGGACTAGCGAGTGGCCACTCTAAATTTCCCGCGCATGCTTCACGTTTCGGCTCGCTTCAAGCCCTCGTCAGCTAGTCTGCGTTGACTAGGACGCGGGGAAACCACCAGTCCCGCTCTCGACCTCCCTCTCTCTGCCTATCCATATTCTGTAGGATGCTTCCAGTGACGTTTTCGAAGCTCGAAGAAGGGTACAAAGTTTTTGCTTCACGTATTATTATATAGATATATCTGTCTTATACACATTAATTAACGCAATCAACATGCATGTTTATTTATTGCTAGATTTTGGGCATGTTCTGTCCTCGAAATGAAAACTGCAATACAATATTAATAAAATAATAGCTATTATGTAGGTTGATTTTAGCCGCCTCACTAAAATTTTGTGGTCAAAGCCGCCGCTGCTGCACACTGGTATGGTTTATCTCCTGTGTGGGTCCTCATATGTACTGTTCAAACACTGCTACGACGAAATTTCTTATTACATACTGCACACTGGTATGGCTTCTCTCCTGTTTGGGTCCTCATATGTGTTGTCAAGTGACTGCTTTGATTAAATAACTTATTTATTTCATACTGCACACTGGTATGGCATCTCTCCTGTGTGGGTCCTCATATGTGTTGTTAAGTAACCGATTTCATTAAATGTCTTATTTATTACATACTGCAAACTGGTATGGCTTCTCCCGTGTGGGCCCTCATATGTCTTGTTAAGTTACTACTTTGATTAAATGTCTTATTACATACAGCACACTGGTATGGCATCTCTCCTGTGTGGGTCCTCATATGTGATGTTAAGGCACTAACATCACCAACTGTCTTATTACATACTACACACTGGTATGGTTTCTCTCCTTTGTGGATCCTCATATGTACTGTTAAATTACTGCTACCAGTAAATTTCTTATTACATACTACACACTGGTATGGCTTCTCTCCTGTGTGGGTCCTCATATGTGTTGTTAAGTTACTGCTTTGATTAAATGTCTTATTACATACTGCACACTGGTATGGCATCTCTCCTGTGTGGGTCCTCATGTGTTGTTACGTGAGCGCTTTCATTAAATGTCTTATTACATACTGCACAATGGTATGGCTTCTCTTTTTTATGGGTCCTCATATGTGTTTTTAAGGCACTACCAGACCTAACTGTTTTATTGCATACTGCACACTTGTATGGTTTCTCTCCTGTGTGGGTCCTCATATGTAATTTTAAAGCACTGATACCACTAAATTTCTTATTACATACTACACACTGGTATGGCTTCTCTCCTGTGTGGGTCCTCATATGTGCTGTTAAGTTACTGCTTTGATTAAATGTCTTATTACATACTGCACACTGGTATGGCATCTCTCCTGTGTGGGCCCTCATATGTTGTGTTAAGTTACTGCTTTTATTAAATGTCTTATTACATATTGTACACTTATATGGCTTCTCTCCTGTGTGGGTCCTCATATGTATTTTTAAGTCACTACCATACCTAACTGTTTTATTGCATACTGCACACTGGTATGGTTTCTCTCCTGTGTGGGTCCTCATATGTAATTTTAAAGCACTGATACCACTAAATTTCTTATTACATACTACACACTGGTATGGCTTCTCTCCTGTGTGGGTCCTCATATGTGTTGTTAAGTTACTGCTTTTATTAAATGTCTTATTACATATTGTACACTTATATGGCTGCTCTCCTGTGTGGGTCCTCATATGCACTGTTAAATTACTGCTACGAGTAAATTTCTTATTACATACTACACACTGGTATGGCTTCTCTCCTGTGTGGGTCGTCATATGTGTTGTTAAGCGACTGCTTTCATTAAATGCCTTATTACTTACTGCACACGTATGTGTAGCATTTCGAGTGCGAGTGTGAGTGACCAGGTGAGACATCAAGGTACTCTTCCATGAAAACACTATATGGCACGTGTCACATTCATACTTCTGTACTGCAGTTTGTTTCTTCGTGTTCTCAAGGACTACTGCAGTTTCTTCAAGGAGTTTAGAGCATTTGTTATTAGGAGTCGTAGTTTGGCGGCTGCTTGAATTCTGAGCTGAGGGCATCTCTTGAGAAGTTTTCTCTATATGTATCTGAAACAGAAATATTGTATTCTTCTTTACACGGTAGAAACAGCTATGAAAACTGTTCCGTGTTAACAGGCCACTCAGTGTAGCTGGCAATGAAGTTCCTAACTACTAAAACCTAACTGGAATTGCATCTAATTTTGACAGGAACAAGGAATAACGAGTGACGCTGACGATGTAGACAACCATATTGTGGTAGCCATTAGAGAAAAAGTATAATGATGACTTTTCAGCATTACATTTATTTATTGTCTAAAATGGAAATATAATATTATCACTATATATTCGTATGATTAATTCAAAAACATAACAATGGCGACGAGTACAAACGAAGAACGCGTTCTAAAAAAGACAAGATCAACATTAAGGAGGCAACTGACAATATTACGAGGTAAAATCGACTCTCTTACAAGTGCTACCTCAATCGAAGAAATCCAACTAAGATTGGATTCAGTAACGAGCTTACATGTGAAAATCATGACAAATCAAGATGAAATTGAACTTAATACAAATGAAGAAAATCTTCCAGAAGAGTGGATAAACAGGGAACAGTATGATGAAGAAATCTTGCAACTAAAGTTAAAATTAAAACAACTCGAAAAACTACTACAAAAACAATGTTCAAGTGAACCTACAGCAGATATACAATCATCAATTAGTCAAATTCACGGAAAGTTTAGTATGACTCCGTTTCAACAAGAAGAAAAATTCGAAAATTTCATAAAACGATTACAAATATACATATTATTACAAGGCATTAAAGAAGATGAAAAGACTAAAATTTACATCTTGCTAAATTCACTACCTCCAGAAATTCACCAAATACTGCACGATCTGTGTTCACCAGAAGATCCGTTGAACAAACAATTCGCAGATATAGTCAAATTACTAAACGACTACTTAGATCCCAAACCAAGCCTGTGGGCGAGACAATTTAAATTCATTAATCGAATACAAGATGAACACGAATCGATAATAGAGTACAATAAAGAATTAAAAAAACTATCAAGTGATTGCGAATTCTCTTGTATTTGTGGTAAGTCCACAGCCGACTCATTTCTCCAACTTCAATTTATTCGAGGATTAACGGATGAAGACATACGCATGAAAATATTGCAACAGAACCAAAATCTAAGTTACAAAGAAGTAGTCCAATTAGCTGTCAATACTGAGTTATCAAAGAAAGAGTCAAAAATGACTAAAGAAGGAAATGTATTACAAATACATAAAAGATCACAAAGAGACAGTACCAATTCAAACCAAGAAAAGGACAGAAGGGAAGTACCATCTACTTCAAATACTAGTATGAATGCAAAAATTAAAACATTACCGGATGGACAATGCTACAGATGTGGGGGTAAATATCATAAAGCAAATAAATGCCGGTTTCAAGACACAATCTGCGACTACTGCCATAAGAAAGGCCATTTGACAAGGGTTTGTATTCAACGACTTAACCACGATGGTAGACAAAATTACCTAACTAATAAAACAAATGACCCGACGCTCGAGGTTGAGCTGACCCAACAAGATACGGATTCTGAAATCAATTTGATACAGTCAAGAGTGAGTGATAAATTTATTGTTGCCGTCAACATTGAAGGAAAGGTATTAAAGATGGAATTCGACACAGGAGCAGCACTAAGTACAGTTTCATATAATGATTACATGGAGCTCAATCTACAAAAGAAAATCTGCAAAGCTACAATTGATTTGCGCACATACACTGGTGAGAGAATTACAGTTCATGGTGCTGTCTATGTCAAGTACACTATAAATGAGCATATATACTATGGAAAATTATACATAATAAAGGGAAATGTTACCCCGATATTTGGCAGGGAATGGATACGCGAAACGAAAATGAATTTACATGAAATAAAGATATTACAGACGGAATCGACTATGAAAATAACAGATATTCTTGAAGAATATGGTGATATTTTCGAATCCAATATGGGAGAAATACCTAATTACAAGGGACACATCGAACTGAAAGAAGGTACAAAACCAATATACCATAAACCTAGAAGAATTCCCTATGCATTATTGAACAAGGTGGAAAATGAATTACTGAGATTAGAAAATCTGAATATTATTACTAAAGTAGACAATTCAGAATGGGGAACTCCAATAGTACCAGTTCTTAAGCCCAATGGTGATGTACGTATATGTGCTGATTACAAGGTTACCTTAAATCAAAATATTAGGGATGTGAATCATCCTATACCAAGAATAGAAGATATTTTTGTCAAAATGAATGGTGGAAAATATTTTTGTACATTGGATCTCACTCAAGCTTATTTACATATGAAAATGGACGAAGAAAGCGCTAACTTACAAACAATTAGCACACATAAAGGACTGTATAAAGTAAATCGTTTGATGTTTGGAGTAAAAACAGCACCAGGTTTATGGCAAAAATTTATGGACCAAATCCTGGGAAATATGGAAGGAGTACAATGTTTCTTAGATGACATTATAATACAAGGATCCACATTAGAAATAACAAAACAAAGATTGCGCAAGGTATTAGAAACAATACGACATCATAACCTGAGACTAAATAAGGGAAAATGCAAATTTTTTGAAAAGTACATTCAATACTTGGGACATTCTATTGATGAACATGGACTACACAAAAATGAAGAGAAAACGAAAGCTATTATTTGTGCAAAACGACCACAAAATCAAAAGGAATTAAGAACATTTTTGGGACTTGCGAATTACTATAACAAATTTATACCGAACTTAGCTACAATTCTTCATCCTTTAAATAAATTACTACAGAAAAATGAAAAATATGTATGGACGCACAATTGCGAATTAAGTTTCATTAAGGTCAAAGAAGAATTATCAAGTGAACGTACATTAGCACACTTCAATCCGACATTACCACTTTTACTAGCTACTGATGCCTCGCCAGTTGGACTAGGAGCTGTAATATCACACAAATTTGAAGATGGCACAGAGCGGCCTGTAGCTTACGCATCAAGAACACTTACAACAAGTGAACAGAAATACAGTCAAATAGACAAAGAAGGTACTGGTATATTTTGGGCTCTAAAAAAATTCTATCCCTACTGCTACGGTAGAAAATTTACTTTAATCACAGATCAGAAACCTTTGGTTTCGATCTTCAAACCTGATAGAAATTTGCCCATGATGACGGCTACAAGAATGTTTCATTATGCACACTTTCTATCTGGTTTCGACTACAATATAGTATTTAGAAAAACAGGAGATCATGCTAATGCAGATTTTCTGTCTCGCTTTCCTGTAGAACGTACGAAAGAAGATTACAAAGACCAATCTGAAATGTTCCAATTACATCAAATTGAGACAATGCCAGTCACAATGGAAACAATTTACATTGAAACTAATAAAGACATTACATTGAAACAAATACTTCAAAAATTAGAGAAAGGCGAATCGCGAATCGCTAAAGGACCAGGGATATGAAGATAATGAATTTTCGTTACAGGATGGTTGCATTTTTAGAGGTGTCAGAATTTGTATACCACCAACATTACAAAAGGATATTCTACAAGAATTACACGTCGGACATTTAGGAATGACTAAGATGAAGGCGTTGGCAAGAAGTTATTGTTACTGGAAGAATATTGATAAAGACATTGAAGAAATGGTAAAAACGTGCAAAGAATGTTGTATGAAAAGAAATGAACCATCTAAAGTTCATCACCCATGGCAACTTCCCGAGGAACCATGGCAGAGAGTTCATATGGACTTCGCCGGACCAATAGGTGGATATTATTATCTTATTGTGGTGGATGCATACAGTAAATGGATTGAAGTTATACCTACAAAAAATACGACGTCAGAATGGTGCATTAGACAACTGAGACCGTTATTTACAACATTTGGGTTACCAATCACAGTGGTATCCGACAACGGTCCACAATTCACGGCAAGCCTATTTAATAATTTCTTGAGATCAAACGGCATCATACATAAAACATCAGCACCATACCACCCTGCTACTAACGGTTTGGCCGAACGATTTGTTCAAACTATAAAACAAGCATTAAAATCGAGCGTATACGAAAAGGTGGATCAAAATGTAAGAATAAGCAGAATACTTATGCAATTAAGGAAGGTACCTAACTCATCCGGCAACAGTGCTTACGAATTAATGTTTGGAAGAAATATAAGAACAAGAATCGACTTGATGAAAGCTGGTAGAATAAAAGATCAAGATAAAATATATGAAGACACCGGAGTGAGAAAATTTGATGTGGGGGAGAGGGTACAAGTCAGAAATTATTCAACTACAAAGAACCAAAAATGGATATTCGGTACAGTTAAACAGAGACTAGGTGTACTACATTACGAAGTAGAGACCGATGATGGTTTCATACACCGACGGCACATCGATCAGGTCCTGAGATGTAAGATCTAGAGGGAGGACTGTGGTAGCCATTAGAGAAAAAGTATAATGACTTGTCAATGATGACTTTTCAGCATTATATTTATTTATTGTCTAAAATGGAAATATAATATTATCACTATATATTCGTATGATTAATTCAAAAACATAACACATATCAGGTTTCATTTAAAGTCAAAACTGTGTCCCCTCTAACAGGGCGAGTGTTAGGAACATACGAATCGCAACTCTTTCGTGTTAACAAGAAATATTAATTCCAATAATTATTTTATTACATATAAAAATTCATTCCCAACCAGCATTCGTCCCTGGGAGTCTGGTACTTCTTTGCCTCTGCAGTGAGCTCGCTGTGTTTCTATAGCACTGTGGCGGCGCTCGTCGTCGGTTGTGTGTTGGCTGTGCGACTCTGCTATGCGCTTTCTTTCTGTAACTAATTAAATTTACATGTTTCATCGTTAAATATTGTTTTGTTTCCTAATTTTGTTCAGTGACTGAGGCTTTAATTATTGAATTTTAATTGTTCAATAACGCATAGTGGGTACATCAGGCACCATTATATTTCCCGGTATTTCACGTCTTAAACTATAAAAGCGTTTAGAAACATTTCAAAGTGTCGTGAACAGTACAGTTACGAGTTTCGCTACGCCGGCTACGCCGAGGTGTAGCGTGCGTAGAGAGCGTAAGCGTCTGCGCGGAAGCGAATGCGATAGATTTGCGAACTCGCTTCCGCGCAGCGGCTTACGTTCTCTACGCACGCTACACCTCGGCGTAGCGAATCTCGTGATAGCCCTGCTGGAAACTCACGTGGTGTAGGATATGTCACATATTCACAGAGGCCTATCTGTCAAGAGTAACATACAATAGCACATTTGTTAATTCTGCAAATGTTTTAAATTAAATACTAGTTTTTCCTTGCGGCTCCACTTGCATGAATTCATTTTTTTCATTATTATTATTTTTTTATATTTTCTGTCAAACTTCGCGGGTAAATAAAACAACCCACCAAAGTTGTAATGTAATAGTATGAATGGTTTAGGAACGCATAGAAGATGAACGAACGAACCAATATTAATTTTTAGGTTTCCGTACCCCCACACTGAAGAAACCTACAACGTCTGTCTGTCCATCCGTCCGTCCGTCCGTCCAATGGCTGTATTTTTGAAGCCGTAATAGCTCGCCGGTTGAAATTTTCACAGAATTTGTGTTATTTTGGCGGATATAACAAAATACGAAAATGAAAAAGTAAAAAATTAATGTGGTCCCTATACAAAAAACGTTTTTTTCAATTTTTTTTTTGTGCGAAAACCCCTGTGCGCGAGTCCGACTCGCACTTTGCCAGTTTTTTTATATGGTAGAAGGAAAAAGGAAATGTTCTTTTCATAAGTTAATTTCTGCGAGAAAGTAGTATTGCTAACATCGTAGTTGTTTTCACCTGTATAAGTGAGCAAGTGATGTTGACAAGCAGATTCTGGCATAAAACTTTTGCTACAAACATTGCAACAATACTGAACTCCGCACGTCTCTGTCACATCAGGATTGTTCTGTTTATTAGTAACATTGATATTTCCATGTGATTCCATTCTGAAAATGCAACAAACGAATTATTATTAACAGTGCTAGCGTAAATTCATAAATATTGAGTTTGCAATTAAATTAAGAAGGGTGAAAAGGGTTATATGTTGTTGTTGGTATGTTAAAATTTAGCAATACTTTTTCTACAACATACACACATATAGACAACATCACGTCTGTCTTGCAATGGGGTAGTTATAGAGAAACAGATCTTCAAATGCCACTGCTCTGACATACCTCTAACCACCCGTCAATAAATAATAATATAGGGTCATTTTTTATTAAGTGAAGTCCCTTAAATGGTACGTTCTATATCTGAAATGGATCACGTTTATGATCTTAATTTTACTTTACTAATGAAAATGAAAAAGTTTACATTTACGTGCGCGCATCGCGTCATTCGCGCGGGACAGCTGGGTGGTCGTCGACCCGTGCGAATCAAAAAGTAGCTCAAGGCTGCACGCGCCGGCGGTCCCGCGCATAAGAGATGCACGTAAATGTTATTTTTTTCATTTATTAATAACTCTGAAAGTACTGGACCGATTTTGTTGAAATTTTCAGGGTGTATTAGTATTCATGGGCACTACTATGTGGCATGTACAGAAAAACATCTAACTTTAGGTACGTAAAGTAAAATTAACATCATAAACGTGATCCATTTCAGATATAGAACCTACCATTCAAGGGACTTCACTTAATAAAAAATGACCCTGTATACTCGTACATTACAAACGAAAATTAGTTACTTACTGCGAAAGATTATTCTCCGGATCAGGTTTGCAAGACACCATCATATACTTCATATCTTGCGACTGCAGTACTGTGGGTCCAATGTCCATCTCCTGCTTGACCATAGCATCCGTGTCCAGTAGACATACTCCATCCCGAACATCAGAACCCTCCATCTTCACATTACCAACTCTGTCCCGTGAGAAAACATCGTTGTTGACGTCCAATGGCTCGTTTTTAACAGTAGTAGCCATTTCCATGAAGCAAACCTCATTGGAAACGTTACAAGCCTCATTCTTTACATTGACAATATCATCCGTCGAGCAGACATCATTGTTAATATCAGGTGGGTCATGTTTAACAACAGTAGCCGTCTCAAGCGGACAAATATTATCAGCGACAGCATTATGCAGAGTAGAGACCGCAGCCGGATGTGAAGTCCTGCCGTCATCTTGAACATTGTCACCTTTGCTAATATTCATTTTACATCTACCATCCATTAGTCGCGAATATCTGAAACAATTAATAGCCTATTATTGTGTCTCGTAACCAAAAAGGAAATTAAATGGAACCCAGAAAAAAAGTGTCAGTCTCGTTAGTTCCGTGGTGCGATTCATTGGCATTCGTTCGTCAAACTTAAGCACACCCAGGCGTTGATCACAGCTTTGATGGTTGACTGCTCGACTGTTGAGGCTGGCCGTGGTTCGGATAACATTAAGTTTCCAAGTCCAAGCTAGTTTCCAAGGCAGCGTCGTACCTGTCTCGGAACACCTGGACCTCCTGGACACCTTTCCAAAGACGTGGGTTTCCGGCAACTAATCGAGTCTAAGGCCAAAACTGCACCCAGAAAATTGGGAATACTTTTCCGCAATCGGGCGTTCTTCTCACCGGCACAACTATTCCTGTTGTACAAAACACAGATTAGGCCGGTGATGGAGTACTGCAGTCACATCTGGGAGGGTAGTCCCCATTATCTGCTAGCATCCTTGGGCTCGATACAGCGCCGAGCCATCCGCCTTGTTGGTAACCCGAAACTTACAGATGGTCTGGAGTCCCTGAGTCACAGACGATTTGTGGGTTCGCTTAGTCTGTTTTACAGATACTATCACGGACGCTGCTCTGCGGAACTAGCATCCCTTATTCCCTGCCACCCGTCCTATCTCCGCATGACTCGTCGCAGAGAGACTCAGCACCCTTTTGTTGTTGACATTGGGCTTTTGAGAACCCATCGGTACTCTAAATCGTTCCTTTGTCGCACCGCTAGAGTGTGGAACTGTCTTCCGGCAAGTGTATTTCCTGAATCCTTTAACCTGGGTGTCTTCAAGCGTCGTATTAACGGGCTAGACAGCCTAGCAACAGTCCGCAAATCTGCTGGCATGAGATCTAACTGAGCGTAGTTTCGCGAGGAGACGTGATTTTGGCTCTGTTGACTGCACCATTGGTCCCTCGGCACAGCCACCCATGCTGGTTCACATAAAAAAAAAGTTAGAACTGCAATCACAATGCTAAAACCGACTTAATTTTTTTAGCCTAATTTTAGCCGAAAACAACTGTTTAGTGGCCAACCTAAACTCAAATTTCAAACATGGATAACTCAGAAACCACACATCGTGGGGGTGAGTTAGGTGAAGGGTGGGGGTTGGGGGGAGACAACTATCCCTTATATATTACTATATATTTCCCCATTTTTCTTTCAAAGTTTTGTCTAATAAATGACATCACACAACCTAACCAATCCCCTGCGTGAAATGTCAAATTAATCGCGGAAATATGGGGAACAATCTTGTTTCTTCATAATATTTAGAAACTACGCATTTCCAGCTATAAATGCTTTCACTAAAATTTATCTTTCACCTCGGCTGTAGGCCGAGGTGAATAAGCTTAATAGCAATTTGCTAGCTCGGCTCCCCTCAGGCACACCCCAAAGGTTGCTCGCAATAATGAGTAGCACAAGTTCAAGAAAACCTATCTATCTCAACTTTATAAGAGATGCAAGACACACCTTCCGGGTTGGAGTTATACAAAATAAAAACATAAAATGTTGTTTTTTTTTAAAGGAAGCGCGACATGTGGCGTCGAGCTAACCATAAGCTGTCTGACAACCATGGACATTTGGTCATATTATGCGTGGTTGCGAATGCCATGCCAGCATGACCAGTGCCTATTCACGCACCTCTTGACGGATCCGAGACTGTACTTGGGTGGAAATATATGGGCAGTGTTGTAAAGAATAATACACAAGTATTAGGCTTTATTCAACTTAAATAATGGCATTGACATTTCATGTTCTTTTCTATGAATTATGGTTATCACATTCTCCCTGAGCGGAGAAGCAAATGTAGTCGTCGAGAAACTTGGGGGCTTTAGTCTCTCGGATAGTCGAGGTGCATCAGAAGAGGGGCTTGTCTGAGGTGGTTGTGTTAACGACTCTTGTGGTTCCACTATAGATTCTTCAGGCTGTTCCTCCGTCAGATCTCGTTGTTCGTTATGTTGATTGTTGTCAGGCGTTGGTGTTGCCGTTATAATATCTTGATCACACCATCCCTGTACACTGCCTCTCGGAGCCAACTGTCTATTAGACACGGTCGTTTCTTTGCCATTTGTTAAGCGAACAAAACAAAGGAATAGTCAGGGTTAGATTCTAGAAGTTCTACTTCTTCTACCAGTGGTTGATATTTGCTTTTACGATCGTTCGGCTTCATGAAAACCGTTCCAGGAGATAGAATCCAGGTTGGAACTGATTGTCCGTTAGGTGACCGTCTAGTGTGATGAAACATTCTTTCATGTGGGGTCGCATTAGTGGCCGTGCAGAGTAGAGATCGAATTGAATGTAGGGCTTCAGGTAGGACATGTTCCCATTTTGCAATTTCAATACCTTTTGTTTTAACAGCTAATTGTATGGTCCTCCGCACTGTTCCGTTGAGCCTCTCGACCTGTCCATTCCCTGGCGGATTGTACGGGGTTGTCCTACGAGTGGCTACATTTCTTGTGTAAAGAAAAGTCTTGAGTTCAGATGACTTGAAGTTACTTCCCCGATCGGAATGGATGAATGCAGGCAGTCCAAACATGTAAAAGAGACTATTCAGGCATTTTATGATAGTTTGAGTAGTGGGGTCTGGACACGGGAAGGCGAAAGGGAAGCGCGAATATTCGTCGATGACAGTCAAGAGGTACCAATTTTTAGTTGACGGTAATGGACCCTTGAAATTGAGACTGAACCTCTCGAAAGGGCTCGTGGCTTTGATCAATTTACTTTACCGGTTCTGTAGTGGAAAGATCAGCAGAACCAGTTGCTACTCCAGATTTTTGTATGCACATCCAGGGTTTTACCGTTTTTTATTGTGGTTTAATGATTATAGAGATGGCAGCTCTAGGTTAGATAGAGTCGCCAGCCATTGCTAAAGCTGTTCATATGGTTTCATACATTTTGTCTCCACTGCTGCGGTGCAATGGTTGTGACGTTGTTGCCGTGACCGTGCCGCTATAGTCTAGTGCGCAAGCAGCATTGTCATAAATATGTACCTGGAAGTTCACAGGCTATGCAACATGTTGGTGTCTTCGGGAGTATGCTCGGAAGCGACAGCAAAGTGCTACTCGTTAAAGCAAGCGGCGAGGCTTCCTTCACCCTCGCTGTGGCGGAGTCGGGCCGAGCCGAGCCGCGCCACACGCGCCCACCGCCTGTACACAGCTGGCTGAGGAACTGCGTCTATTTTCCAACTTTTTCGAGCAAACAAAGAATATAATACACCCTACCTACCGTCTTCAAGGTACCGTCAACCAGGTGCAATCTTTGAATCCAGGCGTATGAGAGGAGAGTGAAGTGAACGAGTACCTAAATCAAAGAATACAATAACCTAAATTACAATACACTCATTTTTTAGTTTTTTAGATTAATTCGTCTCCTCCCGAAACAGGCAAAACTCATTAGAGTATACAGCCAATTCTGTCGTAGCTTTTAACGTCTGTTGTATAAGTTCTCGCACCGCGAGAACCACAAAAATATATTTTTCTAATTACAACGACGACGCGACAAACTTCCGCGGACTTCCGCCGTCCGCCAGTCAGTCACAAAGACTATAATACGATCGATCCGGTTTGTTTGACCAGTGTTGCCAACTCAAATTTTGAAATTCTCCTAGATTGACTTCGAAAATATCCTAAAAATCTCCTAGAAAATTTTTGTCCGCCTAAAAAATCTCCTGTTAATCAAATTATAAAAATTTCACCACATTTTTAGTGTTCCTTATACGTACGGGATCATATTACTAAGCCTAAGCCGCCTGTCCGTCCGTCTGCCTGGCTTACCTGTAAAGAGCTGTATCTTTTGCACCCTGAAAACCAGCCAAGTGCGAGTCGAACTCGCGCACCGAGGGTTCTCTTTCAGTCAGTCAGCGTTTAAGCGTCTACTGCTGGACATACGCCTTCAATTTTCCTCCAGTCACGGCCTTCAGCGGTACGGACCACTGCTTTCCGCCGACATACTTCATGTCGGCGTCCCATCTGGCGGGTGGTCTTCCACACTCCGTTTTCCTGTCCACGGCCGCCAATGTAGTACATGGTTACTCCAACGGTCGTCATCCCTTCGGCTAACGTGCCCAGCCCACTGCCATTTTAGCTTATCCACCTGGTTTCCAATATCAATTACTTTGTTGCGTCGGCGGATTGCCTCATTCATTAGTCATTCATTCATTACGCACCATTTCGCTTAGCTATACTCCCAGGCGCGCCCAGCATGGCTACTTCCATCGCTCGCTGGGCAAATTGGAAAAGAACTATAGTCAGAGCTCACGTTTCACACCCGTACGTCATAAACGGTAGGGCGCACTGGTCATAATATATACAGATTAGACGTCGGGGCGAATTTTAAACCGCGGCAGCGCTACTCAGTTGAATTCCTCCCTCGACCTCCAAGCAGATCTTGTCTACCAAGCAGTATTTAACCGAGTTAAACGTACATACTCTTCCTTCAATCTGTTCCATCACTTCTCCGCCAATAATGATTTGTCCTCCCGTCATAACCACGATTCCCATTATAACCACCACGTAATTCGTCTGTTTTAATTATTTTTTTTAGTTTTTAACCACACCAAGTTTGACACTTTGTACGTATTACCGTTTTTAAGTTAGAGCAAAACCAAACAATTTTTTTTTTTAGAAAAAAACACGTTTCATGTATGGGAAGCCCTTATTTTTTTTATTTTTTATTATTTGATAGGATGTCCGCCAATAATAAATATGTAACACATGATCTGTGAAAATCACAACCAGCTACCTATTACGGTACAAAAGATACAGCCGTTAAAGTAGTGCGGACTGACGGACAGACTGTCGACGTAGGCTTAGTAATACTATGTACTGATTATTACAAAGAATACATGTAAATAACATTGATTGATAACAAAGTGTTCGTTCGGTTAGGCCCGCCCGGTAGTCGGCTTGTTGGTCGATCAATGCACGCACACACTGACAGAGTGTCACATTATCCTATCTAAAGAGCAAGAAGGGGAACCTTGGCCTTATCAAAAGACAAAATCCTAAGGTACATTGTGTGACTTGAGAAGATGGTTGTTAATTCACATACAGTTTATTCATTGTGTTGTCACCGTACATACCGACCTATATATTTATGAGAAACATATATTTACTAGTAAATATATGTTTCTCACCCCTAAACCTTCTCCTGTAATGATTTTCTTTCTCCTAGATTTTCTCCTACTCTCCTGACAGGCAAAAACTTCTAACACTGCTGAAATTCTCCTGAATCTAGGAGAAAATCTCCTAACATGGCAACACTGTGTTTGACACCTGAAAGCTCTGGCGGATTAGCGAACCTTCTAGCGTAGCGGATAGATTCGGCACGTACTATGCAAACGTCGCACAAAACCTATTGCAAAGCATCCCCCCGCACATTACATCTGGATACGACATACTACGCCAAAACGAAAATCGAATAACGAAATCATTCTACATCTTCCCATTGAAGTCAGCAAAATTATCAAATCACTAAATAATAAAAAAACACAGGACATTAACGATATTTCCGTCAAATGAATAAAACAATGCATAACACCAATTTTGGAATTTCTTACGTATCTGGTGAACATATCATTGTCGACTGGGGTATTCCCAAATAACTTGAAAAAAGCAAAACTAATTCCGTTGTACAAAAAGGTAAAAAAAGTCTAACCGAAAATTACAGACCGATATCAATTATTCCCGCCTTTTCTAATATTTTCGAAAAGGTAATGCAGGTAAGACTAATGAACTATCTAGAAATGAAGAAAATTTTAAAAGACTGCCAACATGGTTTCCGCCCAGGTAGATCTGTATTTACAGCTACTCACACATTCACGAGTAGCATACTGCAGGGACTAGATCAACACGAACACACAGCCTGTCTGTTTCTGGACCTTTCTAAGGCATTTGACCTGGTAAACCACAATTATCTTCTAAGTAAAATGGAGTTCTATGGTATCAGGGGGGTGGCCTTGGAGTGGTTCAGAAGCTACCTAGATAACCGAGAATTTAATGCACACATTAACCATACAGATATGACGATAGGGTCCATAAAAGAAATTAAGTCTCGATGTTTTGTAGCCAAATATGGAGTCCCACAAGGACCAATACTGGCGCCGTTGTTATTCCTGGTCTTTATAAACGACCTACCGAATCACATCAAACTAGCCATTCACATTATATTGTACGCAGATGACGCAAATTTTGTTGCAAAAGAAGATAGTATGAGTAACCTGGTTGACCAACTACAAAGAATGCTTAACGAAATATCCGATTGGTTTAACGCAAACGGTATAATACTTAACACTGCAAAAACCCAAGGAATAAAATTCTGTATCTCAAAATCTACCAGGAATGGCGATAATTACTTTTTAAGATAGGTATCATATTGACATTATCTCATTTGCAACGAAAACAACATTTCTAGGATTTACTCTCGATAACCACTTAAGATGGGATGAACACATCGAAAATGTTTGCCACAAGTTATCAAAGGCGTGTTATTGTCTAAGAATAATTGCTAAATCATGTACGTTGGAGGCACTAATCAATGCATATTATGGTTATTTTTATTCAATTCTCAGCTATGGAATTGAATTTTGGGGGTCTTCGGTGACACTATTAAAGTTTTCAGAATGCAAAATAAGGCTATTCGCATAATTACAAAGGCTCGTTGGAATGAACACTGCAAGCCATTATTTACGTCATTAATAAATACTCACTACTTATGACATATATGTAAAAAAAGCAGCTTTATTTGCACGAAATAATAAAAATGAATATAACACCACTAACCATAGCTATAAAACTAGATACAAAACTAACCTAAAATATAACACACATAAGACAACTAAATTCCAAAAGAGCCTAGATTTCAACAGTGCTACAATTTACAATAAACTACCAAGAGACATAACGAATGAAACTAATGAAAAAAAATTTTAAACAAGACTGCAGGAATGGCTACTAACCCAGAACTTGTATGACCTAAAGATTTTCCAAATATTAACCTAATTAAAATGTACAAGTGTGTAATGGAACCTAATTATTTAATGTATGTAAATGTGATGAATTTAATTATAAATATATAAATGTAAAATCTAAATTAATGAAATGTATTTTAACTGTATAAATTGTTTTTGACGATGTAAGTTCAAGATAAATTGCATTAAAATGTAACTTTGTTATTTTACTTACAAATAAAGTGAATTGTATTGTTGTATTGTATCCTGCAACACCTACCTACGCTCCTTTCGGAAACACGGCTCGGGTTGACTGGGCTCGAAAGCCAACCAACTGAATCCGATATTCGTTTGGTCGTTTATGTAATTTGGTGGCTCAGTGGTATAAGAGTGTAGGGTTTTTATTTTTTCGATCTCGACCATGGGTTCGTGTCCCTTTTGTCAAAATTTGTTTTGTTTTGTTTTTTAAGCAATGTTAGGGTGTTAAAATTAGGTTATTGTTATTTTTTTTTATGACCACCTAAGAAAGCTTTATTTTCGGAAATACAAACGTAACAAAAACGACATGCGCCGCCTCAACATTAGGTTAGGGTTAATATAGAGAATATATTTCTTTTTTTAAACCACCAAAACATCACTCATACCACACAACATCACTCACACCACACATTCCTCCTTCGAGCCGAAGTTTGTCGAAAGCAACTAAAGAAGCGGTTGTAGGATGAAGCAGGTCATTCAGGTGGCGGACCGCGGATCAGACGGAATGGTATAAATTCTATAAATATATATTTTTTTCGTCTCCTGAAACAGGCAAAACTCGATTAGAGTATACAGCCAATTCTGTCGTAGCTTTTAACGTATGTATGTTGTATAAGTTCTCGCACCGCGAGAACCACAAAAATATATTTTTCTAATTACAACGACGACACGACAAACTTCCGCCTTGGTGATAGATCGTGTCTCCGGTCCGCCACCGGAAAGACCTGCTGGCTCCCATTACGGCTCCTGAGTCCTGACTATAGTTGCAAAACTTACGAATTATTCGGAATAAATAAGGAATACTTCGAAAATCATGGAATCTTTCCAGGATTTATAGAAATTTATTCAGTATGAAGAGGAATGCGTAATACCTATTTTGTTAATTTTAGACCGAGCCGGATTTAATCAGTTTTCAATTTATGGATATTCGTATATGCATTATATGGAATGCCCCAAGATAATTATTATTTCAAAATGACAATACCTACTTATTTAAAAATGATCGAAAATCGCGCGAACGAACGAAACGAATCCATGCAAGCGGTTAGCGGCCTACCTACACTCGCACGCAGTCGACTGGCGGCGGAGCGGAGGCGATGCACGGCGCGGGGGGGCGCAGCGAGACGGGCGGACGGCGCGCGACGCGGTAGGTAGGTACCTGCTATGCGCTGTGTCATAGCCGACTATCATTGTCTCCCTCTACGGAGACCAAGCCATGCTGCATCGTCATAGCCCCACTGCGACGTTGCTGTCGCTTACTCGCTCACGCTTGCCTACCGATGACAGGAGCGAGAGAGAAAAAGAAGATTTCGTCGGTCGCCCGATGAAGGGTGAGCGATTTCATGTTTCTCTCTCGCCCCTGTCATCGGTAGGCAAGCGAGAGCGAGTAAGCGATAGCAACGTCGCAGTGGGGCTATGACGATGCAGCATGGCTTGTCTCCGTAGAGGGAGACAATGACAGTCGGCTCTGGCTGTGTGGTTGTTATGCGTATAGTTTCGCGTGACGTAGGCAGGGAATACTTCCCAAAAGATACGAAGCTTTCGTCATCTTTCGTTGAATAGATACGGAACGGACTGATACTGTCTGGCGGCGCTGCGCACGCGATGCGTCATGCGAGTTGAGGAATATTTAAAAACTATATTGTGGTTGTTTATTGTTTGTGTGGTAATGATATTCTAAAATGGTGGTTGAGGTTTGAATTGTAGATGTTTTTAAACATTGTAATAACAATAAATAATGTTCCAGTTACAAAATAATTTTGAGCGATTTTTTTTTCTGACGATGTAAATTTTGTAATTTTTTTAAATTTTGTAAAATTACATAGATACTGTTTATTGGTTAATAAGCAGGGACCGAAAATGTTCAAAAGAACCGGTTCGAAAAGGGTTCTAAAGAGATTACGGTTATAGAACCGGTTCATAAAATAACTTGTTTAGGAACCGGTTTTCTGAACCAGTTCAAAAACCGATGAACCGGTTCTTCAAACGAACCGGTTCCGCAGGTGGGTTAAAGAACCGTTTCGAAAGAACCCTTTAAGAACCAGTTTGCAGAATGGTTCTTAGAACCGGTTCGAAAGAACCCTTTTAAGAACCGGTTTGCATGATGGTTTTGAGAACCGGTTCTCGAACCGAGCTGCATAACCGGAGTCGTTTAAGAACCGGGTCATAACTCGAGAACCACTGGTGCTAGACCCATCGTGTTTTTACTCAAACCTCAGGTCTCGGTGAGATCTATCCATCTGTCACGTGAACTTTTGTTTTGGTCATAACTCGAGAACCACTGGTGCTAGACCCATCGTGTTGGTACTCAAACTTCAGGTCTCAGTGAGATCTATCCATCTGTCACATGAACTTTTGTTTTGGTCATAACTCGAGAACCACTGGTGCTAGACCCATCGTGTTGGTACTCAAACTTCACGTCTCAGTGAGATCTATCCATCTGTCACATGAACTTTTGTTTTGGTCATAACTCGAGAACCACTGGTGCTAGACCCATCGTGTTGGTACTCAAACTTCAGGTCTCGGTGAGATCTGTCCATCTTTCACATGAACTTTTGTTTTGGCCATAACTCGAGAACCACTGGTGCTAGACCCATCGTGTCGGTACTCAAACTTCAGGTCTTGGAGAGATCTATCCATCTGTCACATGAACTTTTGTTTTGGTCATAACTCGAGAACCACTAGTGCTAGACCCATCGTGTTGGTACTCAAACTTCAGGTCTCGGTGAGATCTATCCATCTGTCACATGAACTTTTGTTTTGGCCATAACTCGAGAACCACTGGTGCTAGACCCATCGTGTTGGTACTCAAACCTCAGGTCTCGGAGAGATCTATCCATCTGTCACGTGAACTTTTGTTTTGGTCATAACTCGAGACCTGAAGTTTGAGTACCAACACGATGGGTCTAGCACCAGTGGTTCTCGAGTTATGACCAAAACAAAAGTTCATGTGACATATGGATAGATCTCACCGAGAACTGAAGTTTGAGTACCAAAACGATGGGTGTAGCACCAGTGTTTCTCGTGTTATGACCAAAACAAAAGTTGACGTGGCATGTGGATAGATCTCACCGAGACCTGAAGTTAGAGTGCCAACACGATGGGTATAGCACCAGTGGTTCTCGAGTTATGACCAAAACAAAAGTTCATGACGAAGTTTCTAATTTTCACAGAAAACGGGATGGTACGGAACCCTCTTTACGCGAGCACGACTCGAACTTGACCACTAAAAAAAAATCTCCGTTTGTAAAATCTCCAGGTACGCTACCTACCAATATACAAAGTTTCGTCAAAAAATCCTAAGTCTTCTAGTTCTCACAGAAAACGGGATGGTACGGAACCCTCTTTACGCGAGGTCGACTCGAACTTGATCACTAAAAAAAAAATTCTACGGGATATACGCTACCTACCGGATATACGCGAGCTCGACTCGAACTTGACCACTTTCTTTTATACATATTTGCCCATGATATAAAAAAAATAAAAAAAAGTTATAACCTTCAAGAATTGAACCGACGATGCATCGGGTCGTAAGCACGCACGTTACCGCTGAGCTACAACCAAGGGTTAATAATCCGCGCAAATTTCCGTATATGTTGCTGATCCCGGCTCACAGCTACCTATGTTTCGCGGGGATCTTCGCCCCTTCCCCACCGACGACGTGTTCGAAATTGAAGGCCGCGTTCACTCCTATTTGCGCCTTAAATAGAGATTAAATGAGGGTTAATAATTAGGTAAATAAGTATTTACCTATCGTGCGGTTGTTTCTGTTTTTTATTAGGTTCTTAATTCCTAAAAAAACAATGGACAGTAGGTAAAGCCCGTTTGTTTTCATAGAGTCGCTCTTTGTAATGCCGACAAAGCACATGCCGACGCCGACAAAAGGTGCCGCCGAGAAAACAAAGGCGGCGCCGCCGCCGCGCGCGCCTTTGGACCGTATCTGAGCGAATGGGCTAAACCTACCTACTCCGTACGGTAGGTGAATTATAGTACGTAGTGTTAAATCTTGTACGATGATACGGAACCCTTCGTGTGCGAGTTCGACACGCACTTGGCCGGTTTCTTGTTAAAATGACTTCTCATCAACAAAAAACGTGAAAACATCACAGATGGATAAAACTATAGTTAATTCGAAAGATTCCGAAGCTTTCGGTAGTTTTGCGAATGATTCCGAATGATTCCCTTTGGAAGTATTCGGAAACATTCCTTCTCGCATCTATAGTCCTGACCCTGAGGCGTACGACACCTGAAAGCCATTGTCGTGCCTGCTGTTCCTGCGATCCTCCTACCTACTCCTTCGCCCGGAGCGAACCAATAGAAGTCGATATTTGTTTGGTCGGTAACTTGTTAGCTCAGTGGTAAGCATGTAGGGTTTGCATTTTTTGGACCATGGGTTCGAATCCCACCGAATCTTTTTGAATTTTTTTTGCTTTTTTTTCTTTTTTAAGCAATGTTACGGTATTTAAATTGTTTTAGGGTGTTTAGTTTTTTTTATAACCACCTAAGAATTATTTTCGGAAATACAAACTTGTAAAAAAACGACATGTACCGCCTCAAAATTACGCGACGCATCTTCTATATAATAACCCTGGTAATTTTTTTTTTTAAACCACCAAAACATCATTTATTTATCACTTCAAGGAGTGGTTCCGCATAAAGAGGGGGACAACGGCTGTTTTTCAACAGCACGTTATAATGATCTGCTGTTTTTATATCGCAGCTGTTTTAAAGTGCTGTATCGTTGGAATGCTGTTTTTGGTGGTGTTGGAATTTGAACCTAACGCTGTTGGAATAACTAGCATAATTGAAATAAGAGATAAATATTATATCACGGAAATACAGCAGGCAGAATTATAATATATTTCTAACGTGCCAGTCTGCTGTTTATGGTTGCTGTTTCTAACAAACAGCAGTCTAGTCTATATTTCCAACGTGCGAGTCTGCTGTTTTATTTAATTATTTAAAATGTAACCTTAAGTCATTGCATTAAGGGTTAAGTTACAAAATACTATAAACACTGCCCTCTATCGAGCGAGAGCTTCAAATACCTACAGGCTAAAACAAATAATTTTTACTATATCAACTAGATGGCGGTACGTACGAGATAAAGAGTAAAACAGCATTACAGCAAACAGCAGATGTGGTGGAATATTTCTAACGTTATAAATGCTGTAAATTTATAATATAATATGTTGCCTGCTGTATAATATATTCCCCACGACTAGTTCCGCAGGATCCACAGAGCATAGAACTGCGCGCGCATTACATGCTCTGTGGCAGGTTCGCAGGAACAGCAGGCACGACAATGGCTTTCAGGTGGCGCACCGGCTCCTGAGTACTGATGGGCAAGGATTCAATCCCATTTGGGACCGAATCCTTATTCGAGACTTTATAGGGATTTTATTGGGAAAGTTGGGGAAGGTTCCTCATTCGATCCTACGAAATAGGATTTTATTTTAATATTAGATTTCAACATCGTGAATGAGTTGTTTTCATTAGTACTAGGCATAATATGGTAGTAGGTATGTAGATCATTGTTTTACTGGATGAATTCCTATATCTAAATAAATAATGTCTCGACAGGTTTTTAATTTGAATGCATGATTCCCTAGTTATGTTCACAAAATAATCAATATCTTTGGTCGTTTGAGCGCGTGTACATTTCGCCGTGATGTGAGAGAGGAAAAAGGTCGGTAATCGAGTCTGTTCAGTGACCGTGACAGTGTGAAAAGTTAGGTACCGATTTTTTGGTAGATCTACCAATTTCGGTCATGTCATGTTTGACCAAAAAACATACAGTCGAATTGAGAACCTCCTCCTTTTTTTGAAGTCGGTTAAAAAATAACGATTTGAGGTCATAATCTACCGATATTTATTAAATCAATACTAATAATAAATCTGCAAGGGATGGTCATAGAGTAAGTTACTTTGTTTTATGAGATACTGAGGTATAAGACTCTATGTATGACACTAAAGCTAAATTGACGATTTTTAGAAATATTTTCTGTGTATGTATGTTCCACCATAACTCTTAAACCGATCATCTGAATTCGATGAAACATCGTACAAGGATGTTATATACGACACAGAGGATAAGCTAAATAAAATTCAGTTCCGGTTACGCTAAGATGTGGTTCCCAAACTGAAATGTTTCGCGCGCCATTTAGCGCGAGTAGGTATCAGATATGAGCGAGCCGGCGGCGTGGCGGAGCGGGCGGCGCGGCGGAGCGGGCGGCGCGGCGCGCGGGCGGGTGCCTATAAAAGCGCACTCCCCATACTATAGAAAGCTAAAATTGTAATTTGATTCGATCCAAATTTTTTTATCGTATTCTTATGGTACAAGTTAGGATACATGTAAACTAAATATGACGTCACCGATACGAAACATGTACCTTTTCGAAGTAAGTAACTAAGGGAGAGGCCGAAAGCGGAGCTTCGTTCAAGTTAACGATATATTTCTCGATGAAAGTAAGTAAATAAGGGCGAGAATATCGTTTACGCGAACGCAACTCGGCGTTCGGCAGGGCATTAACTTAGTTTCTTTGAGAAGGATTATCATTTACTTGAACGCAGCTCGGCCTTCGGCCTCGTCGGACTCTTTGAAAAAGTATATGGTTTACCTATAGGGAGCTCCGCCTTCGGCGTCGCCATAGGTAACTTAGTTTCTTCGAGAAAAATAACGTTTACCTGAAAGGAGCTCGACCTTCGGCCTAGTCAGTAGTTACATATTTTGTTCGAGAAGGTTTATCATTACCCTGAATGCAGCTCAGCTTTCGACCTTCTCGCTTTATAACTTACTTTCTTCTTTTGAAATACGAATTTCACGAGAGCGGGCAAAAGCTAGTAAACTATAATAGTTGCTAGAAGAAAGTAAGTTATAAAGCGAGAAGGTCGAAAGCTGAGCTGCATTCAGGGTAATGACAAACCTTCTCGAACAAAATATGTAACTACTGACTAGGCCGAAGGTCGAGCTCAAGTTACCTATAGCGACGCCGAAGGCGGAGCTCCCTATAGGTAAACCATATACTTTTTCAAAGGGGCCGACGAGGCCGAAGGCCGAACTGCGTTCAAGTAAATGATAATCCTTCTCAAAGAAACTAAGTTAATGCCCTGTCGAACGCCGAGTTGCGCTCGCGTAAACGATATTCTCGCCCTTATTTACTTACTTTCATCGAGAAATATATCTTTAACTTGAACGAAGCTCCGCTTTCGGCCTCTCACTTAGTTACTTACTTCGAAAAGGTACATGTTTCGTATCGGTGACGTCATATTTAGTTTACATGTATCCTAACTCGTATCATAAGAATAGGATAAAAAAATTAGGATCGAATCAAATTACAATTTTGGCTTTCTATAGTATGGGCAGTGCGCTTTTATAGGCACCCGCCCGCGCACCGCGCCGCCCGCTCCGCCGCGCCGCCCGCTCCGCCACGCCGCCGGCTCGCTCATATCTGATACCTACTAGCGCTAAATGGCGCGCGAAACATTTCAGTTTGGGAACCACATCTTAGCGTAACCGGAACTGAATTTTATTTAGCTTATCCTCTGTGTCGTATAGTATAGGATATAACATCCTTGTACGATGTTTCATCGAATTCAGATGATCGGTTTATGAGTTATGGTGGAACATACATACACAGAAAATATTTCTAAAAATCGTCAATTTAGCTTTAGTATCATACATAGAGTCTTATACCTCAGTATCTCATAAAACAAAGTAACTTACTCTGTGACCATCCCTTACAGATTTATTATTAGTATTGATTTAACAAATATCGGTAGATTATTATGACCTCAAATCGTTATTTTTTAACCGACTTCAAAAAAAGGAGGAGGTTCTCAATTCGACTGTATGTTTTTTGGTCAAACATGACCGAAATTGGTAGATCTACCAAAAAATCAGTACCTAACTTTTCACACTGTCACGGTCACTGAACAGACTCTATTACCGACCTTTTTCCTCTCTCACATCACGGCGAAATGTACGCGCGCTCAAACGACCACATATATAGATTATTTTGTGAACATAACTAGGGAATCATGCATTCAAATTAAAACCTGTCGAGACATTATTTATTTAGATATAGGAATTCATCCAGTAAAACAATGATCTACATACAAAGACATTAAACAATCTCTTTGTCTACATACCTACTCCCATATTATGCTTAGTACTAATGAAAACAACTCATTCACGATGTTGAAATCTAATATTAAAATAAAATCCTATTTCGTAGGATCGAATGAGGAACCTTCCCCAACTTTCCCAATAAAATCCCTATAAAGCCTCGAATAAGGATTCGGTCCCAAATGGGATTGAATCCTTGCCCATCAGTACGTGTCGACGCGTGTTTCTTGTCGTGTCCGTGAATAAACTAATCTAGGGATTGACCACGTCGACATTCGTTATATCGACTATCGATAGAGCTAACATTTAAATAAAACATAATGTAGAATGTGCATACCTATTAAAATTTATAAAACGAAATAATCCCGAACATATTAAAATGTAAGATGAATTAAATTGTCTATATTTATGAATAACGGTCAAATATTAAAGTTGACAGGGCTTATTCTGACAATCTGGAGATACAACAATTTGTGAATAGGTAAACAATACTAGTTTTGATACAAAGTTACCTATCCTTTTATACCAGGTGGTACGGTTTAGGCGCCCGGATTGCTACCACCGTACCAGTTCAGTTCAAACGGTTAAGTAAATTTTACGTTTTTTATGCTAGTTCAGTGTAGCCGGAATAATAGAGAACAGAATATAAGAGAAATAAGAAAGGGATAATATGGAAAAGGCGAGAATGAGTAGATCGGACACACATCAACCAATGAGTCAGTCAGTCAGCGTGTGTGCGTCCACTGCTGGACATACGCCTCTCCAAGTTTCCTCCAGTCCAGAGCTGTCGCGCGGACCGCGGACTTTGTCCGCGTCGGTCACGCGGACATACGTACCCGGCATTGATTTTATAACCGTGTCGGGCGGGACAAAATTTTGCGGTCCCACGTGTGCGGCGCGGGTAGAACCGCACCGTGCGGTCCCGCGGACCTAGGCGGCAGGGGCCGGCAGGTCCGCATTGGGACTGCAGAGCTGTGGTCGACACAATACAAAAATGACCAGTTCGTTATATAGGTCTGTATTTTATAGAGTAGATTAATTTAAAGCGATTAATAAAACAGAATTAATTACTTATCCTTACCTATAATAAAATCCAACGTCTGCTTTCTGTCTGTCCGCTTATAACTCGAGAACCACTGAACCGATTTTAATAAAACAAAATTCTACGGATAGCTTGATTCTTCCCATCAACTATAGGCTACTTACTATCACGCTAAATAGCTTATGAGGTTAGCAGTGAAGTGAAATATGAGAGCGGGCGGAGCCGCGGGCACAGCTTGTTACAATAATAAAATTGTGTTACCTACTTAAAAAAAGTTTTGTCTTGAAATTTAATTTTTTTTTATGTCTTGGGCAAACATGTATATTATATCATGGGAAAGTGGCCAAGTTCGAGTCGAGCTCGCGTAAAGAGGGTTCCGTACCATCCCGTTTTCTGCGAGAACTAGAAGGCTTAGGATTTTTTGACGAAACTTCGTCATGAACTTTTGTTTTGGTCATACATGCATGGCGAATTGTATTTATTTGTTTATGTATGAGTAAGGAGATTTTATAGAAAGTTTTAATTAACAGATTATCATGGTTTTAATTTAATGTAGTTTTTATATAATTTTTATTCACTGTTTCTTATTTTCTTATTTATTAATGATTGAATTTTAACTTTTAACTTTTGACTTGATACTTAGACTTTTAATTTTGTAATTAATTTCAATTTTATTTTATTTAATTTCAAATTTATTTAATGTTTTAATTTTGTAATTTTCTATCGTTTTTTATCACCGTGTATTATCAAATGCATGTAAACCGGAGGAATTCTATTCTTGGCTATTAAGCTTTTATATTGTTGATTTTTAAATAATTAAATAACTCGACAACCACTGGTGCTAGACCCATCGTGTTGGTATCCAAACTTCAGGTTTCGGTGAGATCTATCCATCTGTCATGTGAACTTTTGTTTTGGTCATAATTTGAGAACCACTGGTGCTAGACCCATCGTGTTGGTACTCAAACTTCAGGTCTCGGTGAGATCTATCCATCTGTCACATGAACTTGCGCTCCCGCACAATTTCGAATATCCCGCCTCAATCGATCGATACATCAATAAATCTGTGTTCAGTCTTATTTGTACTGAAATTACGCATTCAGTAATAGCAAAGATTTCAGGATTCACTTATTTAGAAGCACAGACCGATTTTTTGAACTCCAGGCAAAACAAAACACACTCAACATTTTTTTCCGATTTTTTCTGACCGAAACTGTATAATTTCCCCCCACAAGTCGCACATGAAAATATAGGTATTGAAACGTACTCTAGAATACGGTTACCCGAAATACGGCACAACATCTGTGTATTGTCTGTGGAAATGTCAGACGTGGGTCGTTCTCAAAATCTCTGTTTTTGCAATTTCATTTTGTCCCATAAGTTTAAAAATTCATATATCAAATCAGAAGCACCCTACAATAATATTTTTTTGTTCATTGATAGCTTACCTAAATGCGCCTACAAACAAAAAAAGTAAACTTGTATTCGTTGAAAACTTAATTTTACATATTTTTTTTTACAATTTATCCATAATTTCAAATGTATGGAGACAGAATTGTCCCACGGCAGTATTGGCCTAGAAGATTTGAAATTTCTACATAAATTTAAAAGAAAGGGGATATCAAAACTTATTTAGTTAGAATTCCTATGGAAGTTTTACATTATTTTAATCAATATTAGGATTAAAAAGGATATCTAGTTGGTTTTAGAAAATAAAACTTTTTGTCCTACGAAATTTGTCCACTTAGCAATGTCAGCTTATAGTAGGGAGGCCAAGTGAATAAAAAAATATTTTCGTAGGACTGAACAGGTTTATACCGACTACTGGTATCGTTGGAATCAGCTTAATCTCCTGAGTACGGAACTGCCGGTAGTCGCTCTCTAAAGTGGTGGAATAAGTAGTTATGACGTCACAAAGATGGCGGCCCAAAAAACCAAATTTGTCCATTATCTCAGTAAGTACTTAACCGATTTAAATAAATCTGGTATCATACGATAGCTATTTAAATGATTCACTAAATGTGTCTTACATGTAAGTTTGTATGTGTGAATTTTTAGCTATATTTTCAAAAAAACGTTTTTTTCGAGCGTGCATATTTTACTTTTTTACTAAATAATATTATTAATTACAACAATTAAAATAACACAAAAGTTTTACAATATTCCGTACTTTTTCAACTATACTAAAAAATTTGAAAATTGGAAATCGCACGAAAACTTATTAAATTGTAGCCGTTTATGTACATGCGGGTGCGCGATGACATCGCCCGGCGCGCGTGTAAGTTTGTATGTGTGAATTTCAAGCTATATTTTCAAAAAAACTTTTTTTTCGAGCATGGATATTTTACTTTTTTGCTAAATAGTATTATTAATTACAAGAATTAAAATAACACTAAACTTTTAAAATACTCCATAGTTTTTCAGCTATACTAAAAAAATTGAAAATTGGAAATCGCATGAAAACTTATTAAATTGTAGCCGTTTTTGTACATGCGGGTGCGCGATGACATCGCCCGGCGCGCGCGTCGAGAATTACGCGAATTACGCGAATAAACGAAAAAAATTTCTGGATAGCTATTTAAATGATTCACAAAATGTGTATACATATAAGTGTGTAAATTATATACTTAAAAAGGTATTTACAAAAAAATATATACATTGATTGTTTTTATTATTTTTAAAGTTACGAAATAATTATTCACCACATAAATAAACAAAATATTGCTGTGATCTTCAGCTATATTTAAAATTTAAAATTATGGAATTCTCGTGAAAAACAAGAAAGTTATCGCTATTTTACTGAGAGGCGCCGCGCCGAGTGTCGCAACAAACACGGCTACTAAATTTACTTCTTAAAAATATTTTACCTGATTCATGTACATAATATATCCCGAGGTATATCCTTCAGTCAGTCAGTCAGCGTGTAAGCGTCAACTGCTGGACATACGCATCTCTAATTTTCCTCCAGTCCTCCCGGCCTTCAGCGATACGGAACCACTGCTTTCCGCCGACGTACTTGATGTCGTCGTTCCACCTGGCGGGTGGTTTTCCCGCACTCCGTTTTCCTGTCCACGGCCGCCAGTGTAGGACACGGTTACTCCAACGGTCTATCCCCTTATAGGTATATCCTTAAACATACCTAAATAAAATTTAGCACCAAATCTGGGGATAAGTATATTTATTGTCTTATTAATACATTTATAAGCATACTGAATTAGAAAAAAATCAAAGGTCTGTTTCGCGGAAAATTAGTATCTGTCAGAATTAAACTCATTAAAGCATTTCACACCAACATGGCAAACGTCTTCCATACACTTCTGATTTCGGTCAGCGCAAACACAACGTGATGTCCCACAACCAGTCTTGCAACTGCAGGATATTAGCTACACGTTCTTATGCCTTGTAGGATCGTTCAATGATATCTCACGCCCATTGAAAATATTATAATGTTGTCATATCTGTGTGTTACAAGTGACGTCAGTTCATATTTGTGACCTTTTCCAAAGCCTGCGTCCGCTTGTTTTAATAACTCATCAAAAGCCTTGTCGTACAAAGAGCTTTCATCGCGATTCTCCGTTTTGTGCATCTGTAAGTTCCTTCTTCAAACATTAATAATGGTATTTTATATCGGCAGCAGTAGGATCTGCAATGCCTAGTCGACAATTAATCTCGCTATTGCTTAGGGTAATTCCACGAATTTGCTCCGCTACGTTCTGAGATTGGACTTGAACAATTTTTTCTTCTGTTTTCTTATTTGATTTCTCTATTTTTTGACATACACATACACATGTCCACGTTCATCATCACGCCAACATTACTCCTCGATAACCGTTTATTAGACTCTTGACCATCCTGTAAGAAAGTATTTATTTAATGTTTGAAGAACCTCGAATGTTTTAGCATTGGTGTGGTTTAGGTAGGTAGGTAATAGACGAACTTGACGAGGAACACAACATCCGACTAAATAACTTTTGTTGTGGTTTATAATTGAATACTACATAGTATTTTTGGAGAAACCGTTTTTCAATACGTTTGATATTTACGTTGCTTGTAAATGAAGCATAACACATTGTGTGCCAACTGCCATTTCGCTTTTTCTACAAGATCATCAATTTTGTGTCCTGAATAATTTTTTTTTTTAATTTAGTAATTTTTTATATCCAAACTTATAAATAGACAGCACAGAGATCTAGACAGACAGACAGGAACATATTATACTATATTGACATGCGTGGTAAGCATTAAAATTTAACGCAGTACCAATTTTATTTACTGAAAAATATTAATAATTAGATCATGCATCTTTTGTCTAGCCAGAGGAATTTTTAATAAGTTTTATTTAATAAGTCCTATGCCACTTACGCTAATATGTGGCTCTCATACAAACCGAATTGTTCCGCACGCCGAAATAAAGGTACAGTAGCGGGATTACTTATTATCTTCTTTTTAAATACGAATTTCACGCGAGCGAAGCCGCGGGCAAAGGCTAGTCGTTAATAAAATAGAAAGCTCACTCACCACCAAGTCTTGCAAATAAGTCAGAAAATCACAGTCCAGACATTTTTTTCGTTTATTCCCGTAATTCGCGTAATTCTCGACGCGCGCGCCGGGCGATGTCATCGCGCACCCGCATGTACATAAACGGCTACAATTTAATAAGTTTTCGTGCGATTTCCAATTTTCAAATTTTTTAGTATAGTTGAAAAAGTACGGAATATTGTAAAACTTTTGTGTTATTTTAATTGTTGTAATTAATAAATTATTTAGTAAAAAAGTAAAATATGCACGCTCGAAAAAAACGTTTTTTTGAAAATATAGCTAAAAATTCACACATACAAACTTACATGTAAGACACATTTTGTGAAGCATTTAAATAGCTATGGCATGATACCAGATTTATTTAAATCGGTTAAGTACTTACTGAGATAATGGACAAATTTGGTTTTTCGGGCCGCCATCTTTGTGACGTCATAACTACTTATTCCACCACTTTAGAGAGCGACAACCGGCAGTTCCGTACTCAGGAGATCAAGCTGATTCCAACGATACCAGTAGTCGGTATAAACCTGTTCAGTCCTACGAAAATCGTTATTTGACGACTTTATTTAAAGTGGCCTCTCTACTATTAGCAACCGAGTACTTACGACGATATTGTTGAAAATTAGAAGGAAATGCGTTTATTGGTACTGGTATCTCAGCCTCTGTGTGGACATAGCGAAATCACCAGAAGATACTTAATCTGCGTCCCTCACTCAGTTGATCATCGAAGCTGTTCGCGTGTGTTAGCAGAAATTGGGAGCGTCCACTTTCGCGACCAATTACAGGTAAGTGCGTAATTATTGGGTTATTTAAATCGAATGATCACATTAAGCAACTAACAAAGTCTAGAATTAAACTCACCTTTTTTTAAACACAATAAAAATTCCATAACCTAAAAAACACACCCATTTTGCGCGTCAGTTTAGCGACCGCTTCGTGGTGACGTATGCCGTGGACTGAACGGTTGCTATATCCGGACATTCATTAGTGCATGTTCATATTGGAGTGAAACAGATTTTTTTTGCAAATTAATCATTTATTTACTTTTTTACATATTTGATATATTATAATAGTTCACATTTTATATATTCGAAATTTTTCAATTATTTGAACATTATTTGTTACATAACGCCAGTAGAATGCCCCTAACAAGTGCCGAGAAATCGCGGAGAAGGAAGGTGTGGATCTAAGCTTGTGATGGCTTCACCGAACATATCCGGGCCCATCGACAGTAGAGGAGGGTATTAATCGAGGTCGGGACTAGCGAGTGGCCACTCTAAATTTCCCGCGCATGCTTCATAGTCCGGTCGCCCGTAGAACATTCATATTACCAAAAAGGTTACCGCTTGGCTTAGTGAAATTGTTATAAATTACGCCATTTTAAACACAAAAACCCAAGTCTTAAAGATCGCGAATGGGCGCAACCGTATTCGGTGACAAGTCGAAAATCGCCCAAAATGTCGGTAAATTACTTTTTGAGGTTACCGATTCTTTTCAATATAGTTATGTTCTCCAGCTTATTTCAATTACCACACGTCATCGTAGGACCATGGCAAGTGGGCATACACTGGTTTAAGACCACATGAAGTCAGCCGATTTTTAAGATAATTTACTTTTTGAGGTTACCGCTTCAAATTTATGTAGCAGCTAATAGACCCTCTGTATAAACCACATACCCATTTTAAGACCCGTTCTGTGGGCGCTTTAGATTTTAAGACCCATTTTGTCGGCGAAGAAAAATTTCAAAAAATAGTATTAAAGTACGTAAATAAATAAATAATGTACATACCACACGCTGCATTCCGACAATCAGGGTAAGCAGATTAATCGGCGTTGTGCTGCAAGTACACCTAGTCCTGTCGCCCGTAGAACATTCATATTACCAAAAAGGTGACCGCTTGGCTATGTGAAATTGTTATAAATTACGCCATTTTAAACACGAAAACCCAAATCTGAAAGATCGCAAATGGGCGCAACCATATTCGGTGACAAGTCGAAAATCTCCAAAAATTTCAGTAATTTACTTTTCGAGGTTACCGCTTCTTTTCACTGTAATTATGTTCTCCAGCTTATTTCAATTACCACACGTCATCGTAAGACCATGGCACGTCGGCATACACTGATTTAAGACCACATGAAGTCAGCCGATTTTGACGATAATTTACTTTTTGAGGTTACCGCTTCAAATTTATACAGCAGCTAATAGACCCTCTGTACAAACCACATACCCATTTTAAGACCCTTTATGTGGGCGCTTTAGATTTTAAGACCCATTTTGTCGGCGAAGAAAAATATATTTTTTTAAATTAAAGTACGTACATACATAAATATGTACTGTCATTCAGTTGATTGTGTTGCACAACGGTACCACCGATTAATGTACATAGTATGTAAGTTTATTATATACATATTTAAGGTCTTTCAAAATTAGTTAATAGTACGCTAAGGAGGGGGGGGGGGGGGGGGGGGGGGGTTCTGTATCTATATCAGAGCTGCGCTACGAAGCGAAGGAACGCGGCCGGCCGAGACGACCGCGTTCCTTCGCTTCGTGCGCACGAAGCGCAGCTCTGATCTATATGATACAGAACCCCCCCCCCCCCCCCCCCCCTAAGTAAGAGTAAAACCTTACCCCTGGAGTAAAACCTATATACATTTTTTTGGACCTTGGGCTTTTTTTTATGTAAAATATTTTTTATTTATTTAAATAAAAAAATCGGTGGTTTATTTTTATAGCCTAATCGATTCAGTTTCATAACAGTAACATAACAGTAAGTTGGTAAAAAAAATCACATTCTTTCTATTCCATACTAATAAAACTAAAATTGTGCTTTTTCACAATTTCTGAAAGAAAGAGATCCATGTATTGGAAGACTTTTTTGTTCCTGGTATGAAACTAAAACGATGAAGAAAAATTTTAACATTGAAAATGTTTTTTCGATCGCTTCAGTAGGGCCCCCATTTTCGCTGGAAGTGCGTTTGCCCCGTGATATGCAGAGGTTTAGGGCCATGAGCACGTAGGAGAGCCCAAAAGACGCAGAATTTCAAGGGCGTCAGATGGTCTAAATTTTTTTTTGAAAAGTCGAAATATTTTTTTTTAAATTGGAAAAACCAAAAAAATACCATGATTTTTTAACACCTCTCCCCCGAAATTCTTAGATATCTCGTGAACAAGGTCGAAAATCGAAAAACAAAAAAAATGGCCTAGAGATATTGAAATGGGGATCATTTTATGTCATTACACTTTTTTCGTGGGAGTGATAAGGGGGGCGGTGGGAATCCCCTTAGCGGGGCGTGGAGCGTCGGCGCGCGGTATTACTCGGGCGTCACAGCCCCGTGGAATGTCGCAGCTTTAAGATACGAAAATCTATTAGGACTCAATAGACGCGGAAATTTAAGGGCTTTAAAATGGTATAAACAAATTTTGGAAAAGTCGAAAAGTTATTTCGAAAATTGAAAAAAACTAAAAAAAAATCTATGCTTTTTTAACATATTTTCAGAATATCTCTGATATCTTGTGAACGAGGTTGAAAATCGAAAAACAAAAAAACCCGTCTAACCTAACCTATATATTTGTATATTTGACAATTATTAATTTGTTACTTTAGTTAGACATAATGTCAAGCTTATTTCTTTTTCTGTCTAAATTTTAGTTTACATTTTTTAAGCTGCTTGTGTTTTTTGAAAAATACATAAATGTAATACTTTTTTTTTATTTTGTTCAGTTAATTTTCAATGTACCTCGAAGGTCGTGTAATGCACGAGATCTGTGATTTTTTTTTTACATTTTACATTTAAAAATTTTTTTTTGTAAAAAACTATTATTTGTTCTTCAAAAGTGATGTATTTCCGATACAGAACCCCCCAAATTAGCGTACTATTAACTAATTTTGAATATGTTTATTAAAATATTTATGTAGTATTCCTATGTAGTTTATCGTACATATTTCTTTACAGTCTAACACATTGCCACTAACTATTCTTGTTTTCCTGCATGTACTTCTCCCACTCCCACATCCCAAAGGTTAGTTAGAATAGAATGTCTAACGGTATTAAGCTCGCCTGTTGTACCTAATTTTTATAAATTGGTGTTCAATAAAGAATATATACATATACATGTACATACCACACGCTGTATTCCGACAATCCGGGTAAGCAGAGTAATCGGCGATGTGCTGCAAGAACACCGATAAATTATAGCTCAACACCGACCACTACGTTTAGCAAAGTAATCGAACAAGATAACTATCGAGCAGCAAGTAAGCACTAAAACCTACCTGCTGCATGATGGGAGGACCGTGCCAAGGTGAGAGGTGGCTAGCCTGTCGCCTTTGAGCACTGCATCTTGTCCTTATCCCTTTTACGACATGCACGGGGAGAGATGCAGTGGAGCTGGTATAAACGCTCTGTTATAAACCTTGTATTGATACTATATTGTATTCCCATGCAATAGAATATAGGAGCACTACAACGTTCGTCATTCGTCTCGCCACCCGCGCTCATGTGGAAACTACTGCAGTGCATCGTCGCATTATCGCATATTTCAACAATAGTTGAAAAAATTTGAGAAATGTATTGAAAAAAATTTCACTACCCAAGTGCCATTTTACGTGGAATGGCTGAACTGCAATACAATATTAATAAAATAATAGCTATTATGTAGGTGGATTTTAGTCGCCTCACTAAAATTTTGTGGTCAAAGCCGCCGCTGCTGCACACTGGTATGGTTTCTCTCCTGTGTGGGTCCTCATATGTACTGTTCAAACACTGCTACGACTAAATTTCTTATTACATACTGCATACTGGTATGGCTTCTCTCCTGTTTGGGTTCTCATATGTGTTGTCAAGTGACTGCTTTGATTAAATGACTTATTTATTACATACTGCACACTGGTATGGCATCTCTCCTGTGTGGGTCCTCATACGTGTTGTTACGTGAGCGCTTTCATTAAATGTCTTATTACATACTGCAAACTGGTATGCCTTCTCCCGTGTGGGCCCTCATATGTCTTGTTAAGTTACTACTTTGATTAAATGTCTTATTACATACTGCACACTGGTATGGCATCTCTCCTGTGTGGGTCCTCATATGTGATGTTAAGGCACTGACATCACTAACTGTCTTATCACATACTACACACTGGTATGGTTTCTCTCCTGTGTGGATCCTCATATGTACTGTTAAATTACTGCTACGAGTAAATTTCTTATTACATACTACACACTGGTATGGCTTCTCTCCTGTGTGGGTCCTCATATGTGCTGTTAAGTGACTGCTTTGATTAAATGTCTTATTACATACTGCACACTGGTATGGCATCTCTCCTGTGTGGGCCCTCATATGTTGTGTTAAGTTACAGCTTTTATTAAATGTCTTATTACATATTGTACACTTATAAGGCTTCTCTCCTGTGTGGGTCCTCATATGTGTTGTTACGTGAGCGCTTTCCTTAAATGCCTTATTACATACTGCACACTGGTATGGCTTCTCTTTTGTGTGGGTTCTCATATGTCTTGTTAAGTTACCGCTTTGATTAAATGTCTTATTACATACTGCACACTGGTATGGCATCTCTCCTGTGTGGGTCCTCATATGTGTTTTTAAGGTACTACCATCACTAACTGTTTTATTACATACTGCACACTGGTATGGTTTCTCTCCTGTGTGGGTCCTCATATGTAATGTTAAAGCACTGATACGACTAAATTTCTTATTACATACTGCACATTGGTATGGCTTCTCTGCTGTGTGGGTCCTCATATGTTTTGTCAAGTTACTGCTTTGATTGAACGTCTTATTACATACTACACACTGGTATGGCATCTCTCCTGTGTGGGCCCTCACATGTTTTGTTAAGTTACAGATTTTATTAAATGTTTTATTACATACTGTACACTGGTATGGCTTCTCTCCTGTGTGGGTCGTCATATGTGCTGTTAAGTGACTGCTTTCATTAAATGCCTTATTACATACTGCACACTGGTATGGCTTCTCTTCTGTGTGAATATTTGTATGTGTAGCATTTCGAGTGCGAGTGTGAGTGACCAGGTGAGACATCAAGGTACTCTTCCGTGAAAACACTATATGGCACGTGTCACATTCATATTTCTGTACTGCAGTTTGTTTCTCCGTGTTCAGGAGTTTAGAGCATTTGTTATTAGAAGCCGTAGTTTGGCGGCTGCTTGAATTCTGAGCTGAGGGCATCTCTTGAGAAGTTTTCTCTATATTTATCTGAAACAGAACCATTGTATTCTTCTTTACAGTACTGTTCCATGTTAACAGTTCACTCAGTGTAGGCAAGACTAATGAAGTTACTAACTACTAAAACCTAACTGGAATTGCATCTAGTTTTAGGAACAAGTGACGATTGAAATAACGAGTGACGCTGGCGATGTAGACAACCATATCAGGTTTCGTTTAAAGTCAAAACTGTGTCCCCTCTAACAGGACGAGTGTTAGGAACATACGAATCGCATCTTTTTCGTGTTATCAAGAAATACTAATTCCAATAATTATTTTATTACATATAAAAATTCATTCCCAACCAGCATTCGACCCTGGGACTCTGGTACTTCTTTGTCTCTGTAGTGAGCTCGCTGTGTTTCTATAGCACTGTGGCGGCGCTCGTCAGTTGTGGGTTGGCTGTGCGACTCTGCTATGCGCTTTCTTTCTGTAACTAATTATATTTACATGTTTCATCGTTAAATATTGTTTTGTTTCCTAATTTTGTTCAGTGACTGAGGCTTTAATTATTGAATTTTAATTGTTCAATTACGCATAGTGGGTACATCAGGCACCATTATATTTCCCAGTATTTCACATCTTAAACTATAAAAGCGTTTAGAAACATTTCAAAGTGTCGTGAACAGGAAACTTACGTGGTGTAGGATATGTCACATATTCACAGAGGCGTCGTGAACAGGAAACTTACGTGGTGTAGGATAATATGTCACATATTCACAGAGGCCTATTTGTCAAGAGTAACATACAATCCAATAGTACATTTGTTAATTCTCCGAATTTTTGAAGTGAAAACTTCTTTAGCGGTGCTGGGCACTTTTTGTATGGGGAAAAAATGTATAACTCGCGACACCGCGCGGTGTCGCGTCAGCGTCATTTTTAAAATGAAACCTTAAGTCATTGCATTAAGGGGTAAGTTAGAGTGGCACGGGATCTGCCGGCATTCCCGGAGTGCAACTGTTAAGTAGGGTTCGGTAACACGTTTATGTCTGTCCATTCTACTAAGTTCTGCAAAATGAATGAAGGGTTCCGTGACAAATGCATGTCTGTCCGTTCTACTAAATTTTACAATTTTCAACCAAGGTCCTCCGACGGTTATTTTATAATAAAAGTAGGGTTCCGTAACACGTTTATGTCTGTCCATTCTACTAAGTTCTGCAAAATGAATGAAGGGTTCCGTGACAAATGCATGTCTGTCCGTTCTACTAAATTTTACAATTTTCAACCAGGGTCCTCCGATGGTTATTTTATAATAAAAGTAGGATTCCGTAACAGGTTTATGTCTGTCCATTCTACTAAGTTCTGCAAAATGAATGTAGGGTTCCGTAACAAATTCATGTCTATCCGTTCTACTAAATTTAAAATGATTTTTTTTTTATGAATTTTTTTTCATAATTTTTTTTTAAATATTTTTTTTTTTATAATTTTTTTTTTTTCATAATTTTTTTTTATATATATATTTTTTTAATTTTTTTTTTTTAACTTTCTTTATAAATAAACTTAAAACTTTTTTTTTTTAAGCAATGTTACGGTGTTGTTTTCACTTCTGCCGGCATTCCCGGAGTGCACCTGAGGCTTTTTTTAAATTAAATACTAGTTTTTGCTTGCGGCTCCGCTTGCATGAATTTATTTTATTATTATTATTATTTTTTGATGTGATGACGTCACATCTTATAAATTGATGAACACCGGCTGCACTCACGAAAAAGTGTCAAGTTCCATCTGAGCCTGTGTGTGCAAGCGACAGCGCGTAACAAGCGATAGAGAGGCACAATCGGCCCAAGCGTCGGCTTGAAAGTACCAGGGCGGCAGAGATTGAAAGGAGTTTACTCGTATTATAATATATGGCCGGTCGGAAAAAATTTCAAATTTAGAATATTCATGAAACAAGGGTCCGAATACTGTGTGTGCAAGCGTGAGTGCGTAACAAGCGATAGAGAGGCACAATCGGCCCAAGCGTCGGCTTGAAAGTACCAGGGCGGCAGAGATAGAAAGGAGATTACTCGTACCATAATACTGGCCGGTCGGAAAAGATTTCAAATTTAGAATATTCATGAAACAAGGGTCCGAATATGTATCACAATATCGATTCATGTATTTCGATTCAAGACAACGACAGAGAACCAAATATTAGGTATTGAGCACTTTTTAGTTCTAGGTTTTTTGACATGATAACGTGTTATAAATTGATGAACACCGGCTGCACGCACGAAAAAGTGTCACGTTCCATCTGAGCCTGTGTGTGCAAGCGAGAGCGCGTAACAAGCGATAGAGAGGCACAATCCGCCCAAGCGGCAGTGTTGCCAAACGTAGGTAATTGCCGTATCGTACGGTAATTGAGGCTAGAAATCGACAAATGTACGGCGTATGGCAGCGATAGGGGTGCCTGCCGCACGAAAAAATACGGTAATTCTTATAGCTAGTTTCTTTATGACGTTATCACGTAAAACTATCGTTCGTAAACCGACTTTACAGACAACAAATTTTTTATATTTTCTGTCAACATTCCCAAGTAAATAAAACAACCCACCAAAGTTTTAATGTAATAGTGTGAATGGTTTAGAAACGCATAGAAGATGAACGAACGAACAAATATTAATTTTTAGGTTTCCATACCCCATACTGAAGAAACCTACAACGTCTGTCTGTCCATCCGTCCGTCCGTCCGTCCAATGGCTGTATCTTTGAAGCCGTAATAGCTAGCCGGTTGAAATTTTCACAGAATATGTGTTATTTTGGCAGATATACAAATACGAAAATGAAAAAGTAAAAAATTAAGGTGGTACCTATACAAAAAACGTTTTTTTCTATTTTTTTTTGTGCGAAAACCCCTGTGTGCGAGTCCGACTCGCACTTCGCCAGTTTTTTTATATGGTAGAAGGAAAAAGGAAATGTTCTTTTCATAAGTTAATTTCTGCGAGAAAGTAGTATTGCTAACATCGTAGTTGTTTTCACCTGTATAAGTGAGCGAGTGATGTTGACAAGCAGATTCTGGTATAAAACTTTTGCTACAAACATTGCAACAATACTGAACTGCGCACGTCTCTGTCACATCAGGATTGTTTTGTTCGGTAGTAACATTGATAGTTCCATGTGATTCCATTCTGAAAATGCAACAAACGAATTATTATTATCAGTGCTCGCGTAAATTCATTAATACTGAGTTTGCAATTAAATTAAGAAGAGAGGATGTTTGTTTGGTGAAAAGGGTTTTATGTTGTTGTTGGTATGTTAAAATTGAGCAATTCTTTTTCTACAACATACACACATATAGACAACATCACCGCCTGTCTTGCAATGGCGTAGTTATAGAGAAACAGATCTTCAAATGCTACTGCTCTGACATACCTCTAACCAATCGTCAATAAATAATAATATACATTACGAACGAAAAGTTGTTTTATTTTATTTTATTTTTCTTTATTAAGGAGAAAAAACAGAGACATGTAGCACATAGATTATGACAAAAGAGAAACCAAGAGTATACAATATAACATGTCCCCACTACGCTTCCCTCTGGAACACATTGAACATGATAAAGGCAGTACAAATAAAAGTTATTATATTACATAAACAAACAATTAATAAAGACAGTTGCGAAACAGAGAGACAAAAAGAAAAGGATTAAAAAATAATAATACATAGTCGATAGTTGAGAGAGGTGATAACAGAATAGACGAGAAGGTATACAGTATTATGTAATATGTGATGGATGGTTGACCTACCTATCCATCCAGCAGGTTACGGACTATGTTCTCATAGGAATGGGCCGAACTTAAAAATATATCTGTCGAAACCAGTTTCTTGTTGAAGGTGTCGCACATTCGGCGTAATGGCGCGCGGACACCAGCATTAGTGGCCACTTTTTTTAAATGAAATAGTTTTACGAAACATGTGTTTCGGGAAGGTACATGTAGACCAACCAGCTCAAGTAAGTCGGGACAGTTATACTCGCCGACACAGATGTTGCGCAGTACTGAAGCATCGAGTACCTATCACACGACGAACGGCAAGTGATGGGACATTATATTTTTTTAAGAGGTCGGAATAAGAAAGATTAGATGAAGTAAGTCGGTAGTGAAGAGCACGAAGGAATTTTTTCTGAATAATTTCGATTGAGTTAGAGTATACTGCATAATGTGGGTTCCATACCGCGGACACGTACTCCAATTGCGATCGTACCAAAGTCTGATAGAGTGTCATATAAGATTTTGACTTTTTAAATTTCTTGGTTGACCGCAGAACGAAGCCCAGCATTTGATAGGCCCTGGTAGTAATACGATCGACGTGCATGTCAAAGTGTAGTTTGTCGTCTAATATGACACCTAGATCACGGATATTGCTAACTTTTTCTAACACATGACCGCCGATACTGTATGCATGCACAATTTTGCTTAGGTTTTTGGTGAAGGAGATCCGCTTACATTTTTCATGACTAAGAAACATTTTGTTCAAATCACAATAATCAGAAAAACGGTTTAGATCATCTTGGACCAATGAGCAATCTGCCTCAGTTCTTATAGTTTTGTAAATTTTAAGGTCATCAGCGAAGAGTAAGATATGACAATGTTTAAAGCATTGATGAATGCCATTTATGAATAATATAAATAGCATGGGTCCTAAAATAGACCCCTGCGGGACGCCTGAGGTTATTTTAACTATTTGAGATGAGTGCCCATTAACAACCACCGACTGGCTCCTATTCGTAAGATAGGATGCGAACCACCTTAATAAATTCCCTTTGATACCATTATAGGATAATTTTTTAAGAAGAATAATATGATCCACCTTATCAAAGGCCTTTCTAAAATCTGTGTAAATTGCATCTACTTGTAGTCGTTTATCCATGTTTTCAAAGAGATAGTTAGAGAAGAGTAGGAGGTTCGTTAGTGTTGACTTTTTTTTTACAAAACCATGTTGTTGTTTTATGATATTCCTGTCCATAATTGGGTATACTAAGTCATGAACAAGCTTCTCTAGAACTTTAGGTATGCTTGATAGAATAGAGATGGGGCGGTAATTTTCGACCTTCGTTTTTGGACCACTTTTATAAATCGGAGTTATATATATGCAAGTTTCCAACGCTCAGGAAATATACCATTCTGCAGACAAGCATTAAATATGATTGACAAGGGTTTTGCAATGACGCCACTGGTGGCCTTGAGGAAAAGTGGACTAATTTTGTCGGGGCCTGGTCCCTTGTTAGCATCGAGTTTCTTTAACAAAGTGTTAATGGAGCGTTCACTGAAGCATAGGTTGAAGATATGAGGTGAATCAGGATTGTCACACTTTTCAAACTCTTCAATTTCCTCTGTACATCCAGATTGTGGTTCAAAGGCTGATGTGAAATTAGATGAGAACATTTCGCAAATTTCTTCTGGATTTTCTGACGAGAGCGAAGCAAGGGTCATTTTGGAGGGGTAGCCTGATTTATTTTTCTTTAGAGTAGCCGTATATTGCCAGAAGTATTTTATGTTTTGTGTTGTGGAAGTTTCCACGTTTTTTATGTATAAGAGATCGCATTCATCAATTAGGTCCTTCACTCTCCTACGGAGTAAGGAAAACTGCCTGTAATTAGCTAATCCGCCGTACGTCTTCCATCTGAGCCAAGCTTTTTCCTTACTACGAAACGTTCTTATCAAGGATGGGGAAAACCATATTGGAAACTGCTGTGTTTTGTGTCTTTTTAGGGAAACTTTGGAATCTATTATTGTGTAAATTATATCGTAGAACCTTGCTACCGCCGCCTCGACGTCAAGATTGTGAAGTTCGTCGGTCCAATTCACTTCATCTATAATGTCACAAATATCATCATAGTTTGCCTTTTGAAAGTTGTATTTAGAGACACCCACAGTTGTTACTTACTGCGAAAGATTATTCTCCGGATCAGGTTTGCAAGAAGGCATCAAGTACTTTATATCTTGCGACTGCAGCATTGTGGGTTTAATGTCTATCTCCTGCTTGACCATAGCATTTGTGTCCAGCAAACAGACTCCATCCCGAAGATCAGAACCCTCCATCTTCACATTACCAACTCTGTCCCGTGAGAAAACATCGTTGTTGACGTCCAATGGCTCGTTTTTAACAGTAGTAGCCATTTCCAGGAAGCAAACCTCATTGGAAACATTACAAGCCTCATTCTTTACATTGACAATATCATCCGTCGTGCAGAAATCATCGTTAATATCAAGTGGCTCATGTTTAACAACAGTAGCCGTCTCAAGCGGACAAACATTATCGGCGATAGCATTATGCAGAGTAGAGACCGCAGCCGGACGTGAAGTCCTGCCGTCATCTTGAACATTGTCACCTTTGCTTATATCCATTTTACATCTACCATCCATTAGTCGCGAATATCTGAAACAATTAATAGCCTTTTATTGTGTCAAAAATTGCAAATACTACCAGCCCTCAGACACTCCTTTATAACTACCGCGATAATCACCTACAGCGCGCGACAACACGGTGTTGCAAAACAGTCCGGGCAGCCCCGCGCTTGCGAGCGCACGCATAGATAGGTACTTACGTACACGACGCGACGGTTAGTCGATCGCCTGCATGGAACGAACAAACGTCAATGCCTATTCTTCGTTATAATAATGGAGTTACTAGGAATCGTAGTTAGTAAAAGAACCAGATAGTTCATTAAAGCTATTTGCATTTAATATAAATGTTTCGTGGAAATTTCAATTTTACCCAGGAGTTGGGCAATGTTGGCGGATATTACGGTAATGAATGATAATAATAATAGGTAGGTACTTGAATCAAATAAAACTTATTGAACTAGGAATTTATTGAAATTTATGAGGGAGAGGAGTGAGGATGGAGGGGAGGAACGATGAAAGAGGGGGAGGGGCGATTAAGGCAGGTGAGGGAGGGAGGTAGGGAGGACGGAAGGAGGGGGAATAATGGAAGGTAGGGAGAAGGTGGGAGGGGAAGAGGAAGGGAGCGAGCGGGGAGGGAGTGGGGATAGGGGAAAGAGGGGGCGTATGGGGGGCGAGGGAGAAGAGACGGGAAGGAGGGAAGTAGGGAGAGAGGTGGCAGATAACAAGGAGAAGGGGAAAAGGGGATGGAGAATAGAGGGGCTGAGGCGAGGGGGAAGGGAGAGATGGTTCAGGGAGAGAGAATACAAGAGAGCCAATAGTCTATTTATCATTTTTGTGTTTAAATTGGATTTGCTATTAAACCGAGTATACCACGAGCGAAGCCGCGGGTAAAATATATTGTTTTATAAAAGGGAAGGTGGGGAGAGGGGAGGCAAGTATGGGGTGGGGAAAGAGGGAGTTAGGGGAGGGAAGGGCAGGGAGATGGAAGGAAAGGGAGGGGGGAGCGAGGGAGGGAGGGAGAGAGACAGAATATAAGAGAATCGATCGTTTATTATTATGTTTTTTTCTGAGTTGTTATTAAACCGACTCTACCGCGAGCGAAACCGCACGTAAAAGCTAGTGAATCAATAAAATTAAAATGTCATCATACTTTCGAGAAGCCACAGAGTTTTTTAGCATTCAGAGTAATTTATTCGTCATTAGATGACAACGTTTCAGCGTTGGTTTGGATCTTCATTAAATTAATAATAAAAATTAATTTATTAAAAAACTGCCTATGGTAACTAAACCTCATAGCAAACAAGATCCAAGCAGGATGGGTCTCGTTTGCAATTTTTTCGATAGTAAAATGGTATTCAATATATTTTTCCAAATAATGTTCAACTGCCTGGATTCATTTTGCTAGTTCGTTCTTGGTTTCTTTTTAATTTGGTAACTTTGTTACTGTGCATTTTGCGAGAAATAGTGACTGAAGGCGCTGGATCTTATTACCAAAAAATGAAGCTGTGGATTTAGTGGAGTTTGGTATATTTAACTCAATTTCGGACTTGTTGTGGGTTGGATCTCTTTTGCATAACTACGTCAAAATGTGTCACTGAAAAAAACGGCATTTTCCACGTGGAAAAAGGGGGGGGGGGGAGGGTGGTAACGTAAATGTCCACGATTGTCTACAGGGGGGAGGGGGGGGGGTCAAAATTGCCCAAAAAGTGTTCACGTGGTAAGTGAACGGTCCCTAAGAACGAAAATTGGTTCCTTACTGCGAAAGATTATTCTCCAGGTCAGATTTACAATGCAGCATCGTACACTTTATGTCTGACGAATGCAGCACCGTGGGTCCAATTTTCATCTCCTGCTTGACCATAGCATCCGTGTCCAGTAAGACTCCATCCCGAACATCAGAACCCTCCATCTTCACATTACCAACTCCGTCCTGTAAGCAAACATCGTCGTTGACGTCCAATGGCTCGTTTTTAACAGTAGTAGCCATTTCCAGGTAGCAAATCTCATTGGAAACGTTACAAGCCTCATTCTTTACATTGACAATATCATCCGTCGAGCAGACATCATCGTTAACATCAGGTGGCTCATGTTTAACAACAGTAGCCATCTCAAGCGGACAAACATTATCGGCGACAGCATTATGCAGAGTAGAGACCGCAGCCGGACGTGAAGTCCTGCCGTCATCTTGAACATTGTCACCTTTGCTAATATTCATTTTACATCTACCATCCATTAGTCGCGGATATCTGAAACAATTAATAGCCTTTTATTGTGTCTCGTAACTAAAGAGGATATGAAATGGAACCCAGAAATAAACTGTCGGTAGTTCAGTGGTGCGATTCATCGGCATTCGATCGTCAAACTTAAGCACACCCAGGCGTTGATAACAGCTTGGATAGATGACTGCTCGACTGTTGAGGCTGGCCGTGGTTCGGATAGTATTAAGTCAGAACTGCGATCACAATGCTAAAACCGACTTTCTTTTTTTTAACCTAATTTTAGCCGAAAACACTGTTTAGTGGCCAACTTAAATTCAAATTTCAAACATGGATAACTCAGAAACCACACATCATGGGGGTGAGTTAGGTTAAGGGTGGGGGGTGGGGGAGACAACTATCTCTTATACATTACTATATATTTCCCCATTTTTCTTTCAAAGTTTTGTCTAATAAATGACATCACACACCTTAACCAATCACCTGCGTGAAATGATGTCAAATTAATCGCGGAAATATGAGAAACAATCTTTTTTGTAAATATTTAGAAACTACGCATTTCCGGCTATAAATTATTTCACTAAAATTTATCTTTCACTAGCAATTTGCTGGCTCAGCTCCCCTCAGGCACACCACCAGCCATTGCTAAAGCTGTTCGTATGGTTTCATACAGTTTGTCTCCACTACTGCGGTGCAATGGTTGTGACGTTGTTGCCGTGACCGTGCCGCTATAGTCTAGTGCGTAAGCAGCATTGTCATAAATATGTACCTGGAAGTTAACAGGCTATGCAACATGTTGGTGTCTTCGGGAGTATGCTCGGAAGCGACAGCAAAGTGCTACTCGATAAAGCATGCGGCGAGGCTTCCTTCACCCTCGCTGTGGCGGAGTCGGGCCGAGCCGCGCCACACGCGCCCACCCACCGCCTGTACACAGCTGGCTGAGGGACTGCGTCTATTATCCAACTTCTTCGAGCAAAGAAAGAATATTATATAGGCATTGATCGATGTACACCGTACCTACCGTCTTCGAGGCTCCGTCAACCAGGCGCAATCCAGGCTAGCTAGTTTCTATTCTAGTATTATATTCTTTGGCTAGTATTATATTTTTTAAATCTAGGCGTATGAGTGAGAGGGGAGTGAAGAAAGAAGTCCCACCATTTATGTTACTATAAAGAAAGAAGTGATGAAAATTCCGTCCTTGACGAAAAGTAGTTCGGGTTTGACACCTGAAAGCCTTGGCGGCTCCTGCGGCTCCTTTCGGCGGGTTGACTCGGTTTGAAACGAAACACTCGGCTCGTCACTGTTCGCTTGTTTCGTAGTATGCGCGTTTTTTTTTTTTACCTTTTCAATATGATTGGTTTTAATGACTAAATATAAATGTTTTGCTCATGCAACTTCTATATAACTCTAAATACGGGACTTTGGCATAAATACACGAATTAAGTGTGATTGCCAAAAAAAAAAAAAAAAAAAAAACATTAGGTTAGGGTTAATATACAGAAGATGTCGGGAGTTGTTTGATGGCATATAATTTGGGATCGCGTACTTTAGGTCCGATAATTTGGTACATGAAAATGTACCAAAATCCGGCCCGAGAACGTATTTTGGGTATCAATAATTTGGGTCTGATAATTTGGTCCATTGATTCTAGTACATAAAATTTGTACCAAATTATCGGACCTAAAATACGATGTACTAGAATACGGCGTCGCGCCGTACTTTGGGTATGCGTAATTTGGGTCGATAATTTGGTACATCGTATTTTAGGCCGTCTACACAGCTCCATCTATGAGTGACTGGCTATACTATTACGAAACGTTGCTATTCAAACGTTCTGTTACTCGAGAAGGTTCAATTATTATTCCGCTACTTGTTGATAGATGGCGATAGCTGGATATTTTCAATTATACATTTTGCAGTGATGATTTTCTTGGTATCTGTATTACTTTAAAACATCATTGGCTATACTACCGGTGTGAAACTGTAGGTCCCTTCCCTTGCCCCTTACTAGGTGGTAGGCTCAAATTGTGGCCGACTGGGTCACCGTACTGGATGTAAGATCGACTCGGCTGTGTTATCCTCTAGTCCTCTTGGTATGGCACCTACATTCTAGGAGGTGAAATTGGCTGGTCGGAGCATGTGCTCTGGCCCCTCCGACTCAGTCATCCATATCGGATTATATAAAAAAAAAACTATGGTCCTGCAACTGAATAAAGTGAATGACCCATCACTACTTGTCTCCGTCACTCGCACGCAAGTAAATAGTGCGAGTGCCGTCGCGCTCGCACAACGCGTCTGTGCGAGCGACGGCAATATTCTCTTATTTCTATGAATAAAAAACGAGAACATAGAAGTAGGATATATGATAGTGGAATGGCGAGGCGGCCTTAGGTAAGTAGGTACCTACCTACCTGCGCAGTTATATATAACTAGCTGTGCCCGCGGCTCCGCCCGCTCTCATATTTCACTTCACTGCTAACCTCATAATAAGCCATTTAGCGTGATAGTAAGTAGCCTATAGTTGATGGGAAGAATCAAGCTATCCGTAGATTTTTTTTTTATTAAAATCGGTTCAGTGGTTCTCGAGTTATAAGCGGACAGACAGACATACATACACTCAGACAGAAAGCAGACGTTGGCTTTTATTATAGGTAAGGATTTCGAATGACAACGTTGCCAATTCGTGCAGCGCCGCAGCACACTTTGGTGTGGTGTGTGTGTCACACACACCACACACAGCAACAAACAGCTGACAGCAGCGCCGCCGCGCCGCATAGACTGAACTAAATGCGGAAGCGGCATAGCGGGATGAAACTAACCTTGTCAACATAAATACATACTTCCAATCAAACGATATCGCATTACAATACAAGCCATCAGCTGATGCTGTGTGTGAATGAATATACACGGTGTTGCAAATTGTCCTCGCAATATTTTTAACTGACATCAGGGGGTTATTCTATATGTGAAAATAAATAACATCAGCAGCGAAAAAAAAAAATTTAAACCAAAAAAATTTATTTTTTCCATAAAAATTCTCAAAATGTAGTTATGGGGAAAATTATTTTTTTTCTTCAAATTAAAAAGTCGTAGAACAAAAGTACAGAATTACACCCTTTCAGATATTGCGGTTAGGGTACGATAAGTTGAGCCATATAATATATATAACACAAGCTTCAGTCATTGCGAAAGTAGCTGGCTGACTTGGTCGATGGATGACATGTTTTTACGGAAGTGATTTATGGGAAAGGTCAGTCTATAAAATAGATGTCGATGGCCGCATAGTGAGGAAAGAAAGACTCGTTGGTATAATGCGCGGGACGGATCTCGGCGTGTCGTCGTCGCCACGCGCATACACTACCTATACAAGTACGGTGCGGGTGCGAGGGAGAACACTGACGAGCCGCTGCAGCGGCGACACGCCGAGATCCGCCCCGCGCATTATAGACGCCGCGCCGCGCCGGGCGCCGCCGCTGCCGCACCGGGGCGCGGGGCGGCGGCGCGGCAGCGCGGCGGTGTCGTCAGTTAACCGTTCTTTATTTAGATAATACATAGTACAACGTGGTACAAGTACAACTATACACGGTATTGCACCCCCAACCACTAAACCCGAAAGGGGTGATTCTTTACATGAAACCGAAAAACTTTTGTTCTACGACTTTTTAATTTGAAGAAAAAAAAAATTATTTTCCCCATACATTTTGAGAAAAGGTATTAAAATTTTGTATGGAAAAAAATTATTTTACTTTTGTTGTTTTTTTTTTATGGAACCTGACACGGTTGGCTACATCATCTACAACGTCCGTGATGTCAGCCCATAACACCGGGTGAACTAGGTGCCATGTCAGTGCTTCCCCCTTTGATCGTGCCGGCTACACTGAACTGGTCGGAAAACACAAACTATTTACATCCTTTTCGACCGACGCGTTTCATTCAGTGCGGTAGTACCAACCCGGGCGGGTTAAATACCCTACCACCAAGTAAGATTAGGAGGGAAGGGACCTACAGTTTTACGAGGAATCCGAACCTCGGTCCGCCTCCAACGGTCAGCGGTCACCCATCCAAGTACTGACCGCACCCAGCGTTGCTTAACATTCAATAGCGACAGTTGACTGTCTGCACCACTGAGCTATCGAGGCTGACTGTAATAAATAAATAATGAGCCAAAACTCGATCTCAGTGTTTATAAATACTTTGCCAAAATAGTTAATAAATCAGAAGTGTGGGATAAATAAACACGCGCAAGTCGAAGGACGCCCGTGCCCGCCTGCGGCAACGTACAAAGGCAAAGAAGGATTGTATTCAGTAAGAACAATAATCGCCGAGGACCGGGTGAGTATGCTTTCTGAGGTATGCTTACTATACTACTAAACTTGCTCGAACCATTTTGACTCTTATTATTACCATGATTATGGAATGGATTACCGATGTTACGGGATACCCACGATAGATAGACATTTCGATAAGTCGTCGAATGAAACATATTAAAATTATGTATAAAATTATTTATTACATCTTCTATGATGGGGTGCTATATACTGCATTAATGTATAAATACTTTACGCGTATCACAAAAGGACTCACACAAAGGAATAATATTAACAAACTGCTGCAAATACGCAGTGAATTAGTTGGATTTTATTTTAATTAAGTCGGAAGACCCTGTGCACCAATAACATAGGTTATAAAAAATTATAACCTATGTTATTGGTGCAATTAATATGATGTAAATGTATATTTGCAATGCATGCGATTTTCTTCTGAATTTTTGGAAAAGTTTTTGATAGAAAAATACGGGTCACAAAATTAGCAATTTTTTTAATAAAAAAAATCAAGCAAAATTTACAAAAATACAATAAGTACGGATATACAGTATTATACGGATTTTGTGGTTGTGGTTGGGGTTGAACACCCAACCACGACCACAAAATCCGATTCTGTACATGAAACAGAACAACTTTTGTTCTTCTACGCTTTGACCAAAACATGCAAATATCACTGGCCAAAACATGCAAATTTGAACGAAATGGCGGAACGACCCGCTTCATTCTTACAAAGTTTCAAAGGATTCTACGGACCCACTGACATTCTCCATTAACTGCCAGAAATAATAAATAAAATATGGTGTGATATTCACAACACAATTTAAATAAATTGATCATCACTCCGCCAGTTGTAATGTAACTCATTAAGTATTAAGACTTAAATATAATAAAATTTTAGGCATTTAGTTTTCTTTGTTTCTCATATACATCAGCAGTAAGTATGTACGAGTACATCGAGCTTTAGAAAGAGACAATCATTTTGTAGAGCGTCGTTTCTGTCGCACGAAGCATGAATGACGTCTTATCTATCACCGTGTTAGAGAGAGAGAGATTGTCTCTTTCTAAAGCTCGATGTACATTACTTACTGCCGGGTACAGTACTTGTTTGTTGTAGAATCAACATTTTGCGAGTGGTTTTGAGAAAAATATGTGTGTGATATTTTTTTGATGAAAAAAATCATCTTTCCGCTGCTGCAACCATGGCTGCAACAAATTAACAAAACAAAACTATATGGGTCTGGCTGGGGCACGGAGGAAATACTTAGTATTTTCTCCGTGGTCTCGGGTCACAGTTCCTAACACCCCCAGGAGCGGCATTTGCTGTTGGCGAGGCACGGAAAGCGTTCGAGGTATCGAAGTCGTGGACCGGCCGATGGAAGCGTGTTCGTCTTGGCGACGACCGGCTCTGCTGTTCGGGTGTCAACGACCGGCGGCGTATCAGCTCCGGCAGCAGGTGGAGAACTGGAGACCAAGAACGCAGCGGGCGGATCGTTTGACGTACAAGGCGCAGTTGTGTTTTATAGGTCTTTCAATATTAGTTAATAGTACTCTAAGGAGCGTATGTGTATCAAATACCGATCACGTTCTCATACCCCATTAATATTTGTTCCGATATATCTATATAGTCTATTAATATATCTAATAATAGTCTATTAAACTGAATTGTGTATCTTTTCTACCTTTATCTATGGCCCGGAGGCGCAGCTCCGGCCGGGGGGCCTCCGGGTGGCTCCGTCCGGGCCCCGGGCGGTCCGCCGCGCCCCGGCGGCCGCCGGCCGGAGTCGGAGCTGGCTGGGCGGCGGCGGCGGCGCGGAGCGGCGGGCGGGGTGCGCGCGCGCGCCACTGCCCCGCCGCCGCTCCGCCGCTCCGCCGCCGCCGCCCGCCCCGCGACGCTCCGAAACATGTGAGCGGCGGTGGTAGGTATGTAATGTAATGTAATGTAGGTAGGTAGCAGCGACCCCGACCCAAATAAACAAAATAAAGTACCGATTTCAATGTCACTGTCGTAGGTCAATGGCCGTTTGCTAACGTTTACTTGCTTTACCGAATGTGAAATGCGCGATATCAATCATCTTGATTTCTCATTAACCGACTTCAAAAAAAAGGAGGAGGTTCTATGTTCGGCTGTATGTATTTTTTTTTATGTATGTTCAGCAATATCTTCCCCAATTGTGAACCGATTTCGATGATTCTTTTTGTGTTCGGTTCAGTCTAGCTCCAAGGTGGTCCCATTTTTTTTGTCAAGATCGGATTGGAAAGCGATTCCGCCCAGTACATTAATAGCAAATAAAAATTACTAAAAAAACTGTGAAATAAAAAACTATTTAAAAAAATATAAAAACCGCCTTCAAAAATGTATGAAATAAAAAAATTAAAAATCGAACCCTAGAGTTGAAGGCGGTGGTGCTAAAGCAAGCAAAAATAACCAACCGCCTTCAACTCTAGGGTTCGATTTTTAATTTTTTTATTTCATACATTTTTGAAGGCGGTTTTTATATTTTTTTTCCATCAAACTTTACCAGGCCTTGGACTGGCAAGATTAGTGAAAAAAATCTATTCTGGTACAACGGTACATTTTTTTTACCTACATTGTCGCGCTGAGTCTTACGTGCGCGTAATCCGTATTTCCGTCTTTTCTTTGGCGCGTAGTATAGTAAGTAACGAACGCCACACACAAATGTAGATCATAGAGTAACTTATTTTTGAAGAAGTAGCCTGTGCCTCCCTTATTTGTTTTATTTTTCTTATTCTTATTATGTGTTTGTATATCCGCCGAGCTGACGGACGGACGGCCCGGACGGACAGACGGACAGACGGACAGACAGGCGGACGCCCGCCGCGCCGCGCCGCCCGCCGCCGCGTTGCCGCCGCGCCGCGCCGCGCCGCGCCGCCGCCCCGTAGGCTTCAGTAGTAGTTCCTAACAGACGGTTAACTATTTATCTATTTTTTCTCTATTATCTATAGGCTCCCGTACGGGTACGGAAACCTAAAAATAATCGGGGCGAGGTTTGCGGAGTGGCATCGTCCCCACACCAACCCCCCAAAGGTTCACGGTGATCGGTCCAGCAGTTTCGGAGTCTATCGGCCTCCAACAAACAGATCAACAGACAGATAACAACATCCATTTATTTTATATGTACATTTACATATGCCGAGAGATATGCATACCATACTCCTATAGACCAAAGAATTATTTATCTTAGCTATAAACTTTTACATTCGTATTTAGCGATACACCGGAAATAGAGAAAGAAGTTCGATCTCTTTTTGTCTGTGTAAAAAAGAGACATGAATTTCATCTCTTTCAAGGGTTTTATTAAAAAAGTGAATGATGTACCTACAGAATTAAAATGCCTAACAATTATATACATTAATTACTTACTGGATAATGTATGCATACCATTCATTTTATAACTCCAAAACCAATTATGCATACACAATCTAAAAAAAAATATTGTCGTTTCTAGCTAGACAGGGTGTCCCGGCTGCATATTTCCAAAGTATATAGGGTGAGTTGCTCTGATTGGTCGATGCCAGTTTGGCGGGAAATTTAAATTTCGGAAGTATTTGAACTGCACTATGCGAGTGTTCTCCGTTTTGGTGGTTTAAAAAAAATAACCAGGGTTAAATTATAGAAGATGCGTCGGTAAACGACGCATCTTCTATAATTTAACCCTAACCTAATGTTGAGGCGGCGCATGTCGTTTTTGTTACGTTTGTATTTCCGAAAATAAAGCTTTTAGGTGGTTATAAAAAAAACTAGACACCCTAACATTGCTTAAAAAAAAAACAAAAAAAAAACAAAAAAATTTGGTGGGATTCGAACCCATGGTCAAAAAATACAAACCCTACACCGTACCAATGCGCCACGAAATCACTAAGACGAGCTAACGAATATCGGGTTCAGTAGGTTCGCTAGGAGTGCCGGAGGCGGAGCCAGACGAAATTTAAATTTCCCGCCAAACTGGCATCGACCATAATATAAGGAGTATATATCCATAATCTATAGGGATTATGGATATATACTCCTTATATTATGGCGTTGAATACGAATATGAAAGAATTTTTCAGTGTAGTTTACAATTTTTTTGATTGTCTATGTCCATAAATAAACTTTCAATATTTACTTCGGCCAAAATATATCTATGGAGACAGTAAAAAAAATCTCAACCAAACTGAAAAATTATTTCATATTCGTGTTTTACACCATGGAGTAGTAAATAATGAAAATAATAATCAAATATCTACACCAGATTTTAATGTTCCCTACGCAAACTGGGATACCTGTATATGCACTGATATAAGATATAAGGGTCTTTGCATAACGTTTTTTTTTATATTTTGTCACTCTACCCTAGGGTTGAGACTTGGGACGGACGGCCATGGCCATGGAGTCCATGCACGTTCAGTAAAAAGCAGCTTAGAAGGACGCCACCCAACTCCCAAGAGCGAAGGGTGCAACTTCCAATACATCATAAGTACCTATACATTTTATTCTATATTAGTATTTTTTGAAGTAAATTTACGTGCATACCTTAACCCACTGCTCCATTTCGGATTCCATGTAAAACTGGAGGTCCAGCTGGTTGATTGGAGGAGATTTCCTAAGGCAATAAGTGCGTCCTTGCCACTAGTTGCCACACATTAAGTGGCATAAAGTGTACCTAATTATTATATGCATTTATTCACACGTTTCTTTTTATATAAATTTTACATATTATTTACAAACTTAAAATCTAATAGGTACTTACAAGTATACAAATAAAATGGAGTTTCTACCACCGGCGCGGCGGCGGCGCCGGCGGGGGCGGCGCCGGAGGGGGCGGCGCCGGCGGTGGGCGGCGGTAATTTATTTCCAGCTTACTATAAATAATATTATGTTTCAGGTAAGAAAAAAAATGCTTAGGTACCTAATTAAAAATTATTGACATGCTTAAATTACGTAAGTAGGTACCTATTTATTTTACGTCGTCAACTCTAAATAACTGCCTAAAACAATGATTCGGTGAATCTGTAAATACTGCAGTAAATCGTTAATAAATTATATGGCAATACTAGATATATCATGTAACTACCTACCTTTTTTCCTAAACTAGTACCGTGAAATATATAATGTGGAAAAACTTCTTTCACATTTATTTTAATGTAGCTAGTGACATCTAACAGACAATACATGAATCAAACTAGAAAACTAATAAGTAAGCTTGAACATGCTGATAAGTTGAAGGGAGATTGCTACTTCCCGGTAGATGTCGTCAATTATTTATTCGACACTACCCAAAGTACGGCGCCTCGGCGTACTCTAGTCCATCGTATTTTAGGTCCGATAATTTGGGTCATGATGCCTAAATTATCGTGTACCAAATTATCGGACCTCGAATACGCTGTACTAGAATACGGATGCCCAAAATAAGATACCTCGAATACGATGTACCAAAATACGATGAACCAAATTATCGGACCCAGAGTACGATGGACTCGAATACGATGTACTAGAATATGGTACACCAGTTGTTTATGTGCCACAGAGCAAATTTTACAGGAGAGCTGTCAGTCAGTATAAACTTTAAACAGCTCTCCTGTTTGGTTTTCACTGTGTGATTGCGTTACTGTTAAGCTTATGCACGTGCATGCACTATTTATTGTCAATTGACTTATCCTGAGTGTGCATTGTCATCAAATGGAAATATGTTTTAAATAAATAAATAAATAAAAATATGTTTGGAAACTGACTAACTATATTAGAATAGCTATAAAAACAATAAATTCCTAACATTAATGAAATAAATAACACAAAAACACGATTTTTGTTTGGAGATAGACAAAACTGACTAAACGGACGTTGCGAATGGCGGACATAGCACAACACACACTGGATATAGAGGTCACTTAGCAGACATCACCTTTAGTTCTTATTTTTGCTATGTTCCATTGCTCGTCCGTGATTGGCTGTTTGGTCGTTAGACAAAATACGAACTCAGCGCAAGCTGTGGAATCTTAGAGATAGGACGAAAATGTATTGTGAAACTGTATGGAGCCATACAATAATAATGGCTTTAATTTTGCACTGTCTGTATGGAGATAGCAATAATATGCCCTAAAACATGAAACACCCCGCTTTATTAGATAAAATATGTTTACTTTTTAAATGCAGAAATATGCAGAAAAATCTTCTGAATCAACCTGCATTCAAAGCTCATTTTCGCTAAAAATGTGACTTAGACAACTCCCGAACTGGAGCGACGACCTCCTGTCTCCATCATCAGACCCTCGTCACCAAGTATATTGGTGGAAGTATGGAGCACTTAGCACTAGGTGGACAGATGACCTAAAAAAGGTAGCCGGGAGTGGATGGATGAGAAGAGCGGAAGACCGCGTGTGGTGGCGTGCTTAGGGAGAGGCCTATGTCCAGCAGTGGATGATGATGATGGAGCACTTGTCCAAAACAGCCAAATGAGCCCAAACTCGACGGGGTTATTAGTAACAGTCGAAGGGTTCCACTGTCCACCTCCTGTCTCCATCATCACACCCTCGTCACCAAGTGTATTGGTGGAAGTATGGAGCACTCGTCCAAACCTACCAAATGAATCCAAACTCGAGGAGTTACTAGTAACGGTTTGAAGAGTTCCACCACCCACCTCATAATTCCATCATCAGACCCTCGTCACCAAGTGTAATAATAGAAGTATGGGACACTCGTCCAAACCTACCAAATGAATCCAAACTCGAGGAGTTACTAGTAACGGTTGAAGAGTTCCACCACCCACCTCATAATTCCATCATCAGACCCTCGTCACCAAGTGTATTAGTAGAAGTATGGAGCACTCGTCCAAACCAACCAAATGAGCCTAAACTCGAGGGGGTTACTAGTAATGGTTGAAGAGTTCCACTACCCGCCTTCTGATTCCATCATCAGACCCTCGTCACCAAGTGTATTAGTAGAAATATGGGACACTCGTCCAAACCAACCAAATGAGCCCAAACTCGATAGGGTTACTAGTAACGGTTGAAGAGTTCCACTGTCCACCTCCTGTCTCCATCATCAGGCCCTCGTTACCAAGTTGAAATTATCATAACATTGTATTGTCACGGGAACTCAATTTGTGCGCAAAATTTCATAAGGATCGGTTCAGTAGAAGTAGTTGAAAAAGTGGTCACAAAGTTGTTGAAACAAACAAACAAGGGGTCAAGCTAAATAAAACCGTTTAAAAATAGTTTCTCTAGCGTTTTGATAGACGTATTTGTACATTTCGGCACAATACAATATTTATACATTGTGAAAAAGTGAAACCAGGCACAAACCGTGTACACGGCTTAGAGGGAGCATATCCGATATCGGCTCTATTACCCATAGAACGCGCGAGACCTATCTAATTTTTACTGTGAGTTGGTTTTTTTACTATTAACAGAGCTCTTTTCGGACCTGATCGAAAATGACATTGATGATGTCAAAGCTGCCGAACAGCATGAATCGAACCAGCCTGAAAACTGCAGCCGTTTGATGACTCAAAACGCCAAATTAACTACTTTAACTCTCAATATTAGAAGTATAAATGCGAACTTTGAATCATTAGTAGTTCTCCTACAAAGATTAAAAATTACATTTGACCTTATTATATTAACGGAATGCTGGATAAATAATGACACTTATATACCTAGACAACTAAAAGGCTACAATCCCTATAACACAAAAAGGCAGTTAAACAAGAGTGATGGAGTAATTGTCTACATCAACAAAAACATAAATGCTAAAGTTTCCGAGCTGGAAATGAATGAAGCCACAGGCCTAATGATAGAATTAAATTGTCAACTAACTTTATTAGCAGTATATAGATCTCCTTCATACTACAATCTTAACAACTACTTAGAATCAGTAAACAATATTTTAAAAACTTTGGTGGGCAATAATAAAGATGTCATAATTACTGGTGACATCAATATAGATATCAAAAGCAGCACTGAGGATCCTAGAGCTAATCCCTACCTCTGTCTTATGGCAGAGCACGGACTGTATCCAGCCGTAACCCAACCCACCCGGGGCCTGAACTGTCTGGATCACTGGATGGTCCGCAGCCGTGATAAAATTACTACAGTAGTGTGTAACACAGATATAACTGATCATTTTCCTATTCTGGCATGCGTAGGGCAACGGGAACGACGAGTAGATGTAACAATGAGAACAGTAAAAGATATAGACTATGAAAGTGTAAAAAATAAAATTTCCGCCACTGACTGGTCCTGTGCTCTCAGCCAAGACGACGTGAATGAAGCAACGGACGCTTTTTTGTCTATATTGCAGACAACTCTAAATGAGCACACCACTACAAGGACTCTTCCTAGGTCCAGATGGACCAAAGAGAAATGGATAACTCCAGGCCTCCTGAAATGTCTGATTAAAAGGGATCGCCTTCATGCGCTCTGCACAAAATATGCCAATGACCAAAACCTGAAAGAAAAATACAGGGCTTACAGGAACATTGCCAACCGCGCTGCCAAAGCCGCAAGGGAGCATTTTATGGGTGGCAGCATCGCAGAGCACAAGCATGATAAAAAACGTGTATGGAAAACAATTAAAGAGGCCGCACACATAACCCAAAAAAAGGGAAACGATGCTACTCAACTACTTCAAGTAGGTGACGATGAGAAAGAAGCAGTTAACCTAGCAAATAACTACTTCACGAACGTAGGCAAAAAACTGGCCGAGGACATACAAGGGAAACTCCAAAGAACCGAAGCTGAGTTGCTTAAGGATCTGAAAGACACTGAATACTGCAATCACTCATTTTATGCCAGGCCGACAGATCCGGAGGAAGTAGGCAAAATTATAAATGAACTTAGAAGTGACAGCGCTCCAGGGTGGGATGAAATAACAGTTACATTTATAAAAAAACTAAGAAACCTACTCCTCGCGCCCCTGACTCACATTGCAAACCTCAGCCTAATAACAGGAACATTTCCTTCTGCTTTAAAACATTCAATTGTCATACCTATTCTAAAAAAAGGAGAAAAAAAGGATGTATCCAACTACAGACCCATATCTTTGCTTACCACTTTGTCCAAAATCTTAGAAAAACTAATGAAAAGAAGATTAAACGATTATTTGGAACAATTCAACCTTATCGCGAAACACCAATTTGGCTTTCAGGCAAAAAAATCTACGGAAGATGCTGTATGCCTATTAACAGACCACATAACTGGCAACTTAGACAGGGGAGTGCGATGCATCGGGATATTCTTGGACTTGGCCAAGGCCTTTGATACAGTTTCGATACCGATTTTACTCTCTAAGCTAGAACATCTAGGTATCAGAGGCCTCCCACTCAGCTGGTTCAAGAGCTATCTCACCCACCGCACTCAAGCTGTCAAAATAGGTGCATACACAAGTGCCCAACAAGAAATACAATTTGGAGTGCCACAAGGCAGTGTCCTGGGACCAATCTTATTTATAATATATATAAATGGACTAGTGAAAATGAACCTTGAACACTGTAAAATTATTACTTACGCGGACGACACGGTTCTACTCGTCTCAGGGCAGTCTTGGCAGGAAGCGTGTGAGAGGGCGGAATCTTGCCTGAAAGATGTAAAAAGCTGGCTGGACAGACACCTACTTACACTTAATGTGACCAAATCCAATCACATCTGTTTCAGCATCACGGAGACTGGCCAGCCAGCCGAAGACGTACTACTAAAAATGCACACCTGTAACAGATTGACAGGCTCGCATGGCTCCAGTTGTGGCTGCCAAGATATAAAACAAGTTAAAAATATTACTTACCTTGGGGTAATCCTGGACCATAAATTAAACTGGGAGATGCACTTGACACACTTATCAAAACGGGTTAGAAAACTTATATACGTTTTCAAGGACCTGAGAAATATAGCACACAAGCACCTCCTCAAGACAACATACATTGCGCTGGCGGAATCTATAATAACGTACTGTATCCCAGCCTGGGGAGGAGCAGCAAAAACTCATGTACTACAAGTTGAGCGATCACAGCGAGCCATCTTAAAAGTAATCTTTAAGAAAAATTTCCGACACAGCACACACGCGCTACTTATTGAAGCTGAGGTATTGAGTGTTCGCCAGCTGTACGTACAGAGAATTCTAAAATGGATCCATAGAATTTCTCAGGAAGAAAACTTCTCGCAACGAGCAACAGTACGCACCACCAGGCAGGCACATCAGCTGTTAGTCCCTCGTTGCACCACCTCATTCGCACAACGTTTCAGGCAGTTTCTGGCACCTCTAATATATAACAAAGCAGACAAAGTATACAAAATCGTACTCTTACGACTACCCGCTCTAGCAAAAACAATAAAAGAGTGGCTTTTAGATAAGGATTATGAAACAACTGAAGACCTCCTACACGTTACAGGATAGTGGCGAAACTTAGCATGCAGTCACACGTGCACACACACAAACACACACACACACGCACACCCTCACACCCTCTCACACACACACACACACACCCTCTCACACACACACACCCACACATTAATAAAAAAATTAAAAATAAATTAAATTAAAAGCTACAAATCACGAGAAACCCTACATAAAAATATAATGAAGTATGTACTTACTGTCTACCTACGATACAGCCTTAGGGCTAGTTTAGGTGATAGGAGAAAATACAGGGTAGGTAAATTATTGTATACATTTCTATTTTGTATGTCTTGTATGTATTGTATTGTATTGTATTGTATTCGTCAGTTTTTTTTGTATCTCTGTATTGTAATGTGATTTATTTTGAATAAATAAACTTTGAAACTTGAAACTTGAAACTTTGAAACTTGAAATCGGACACTTAATTTGTTTTAAACACAAATTAACCAAACATAAACACTGCGCGCCTTATCACTTCCAACAGCTAACTGGCGGTCCGGAGCGGCGCGCGACCCAGTGACGTCACGCACTCCGCGTGGCGACTAGTCGACGATCGGCGCATTCATTTGATTGCTCTTTCGCCCGGAATCACACGCGATTGGACGTATTTGATGTTGAAAATAATTTTAAATTGTATAAAAAGTTGATATTTGCAAACAAAATTCAAAACAAATAATAGGAGTGCAGACGGAAGAAGATATCACTTGGTGAGACAAACCAACACAACCATATACTCTCCACACATACGCAGTCGGACAGTAAGGAAATACGGAACACCTTCAACCATCTTCTGCTCGCCTGGTACCTGAGAGCGAGTAATCGCCGTCACTCTCGCCCCCCACCCCCTCACTAAGTGCGTGAACCTGCAACTACTTCGCCCTCAGTTCGCCTATTGCATGGCGGAAACCTACAATAACAATACCTTCAATACCTTGTTGAACCAACTTCGCCTCAATCTCCGAATAAAACATTTGAACTGTGTATCCTCAACCATATGCGTCCCTAGTAAACAAAAACTTGCATAAAGTGGACTGAAAGACAGATACCGCGGACCACACACAACACCTCTCGCTACTTACTACTATCCTGGTACAGTGAGCTCACTCAACCTACACAATATGCTCTCGTCGTCGCCTTCCAAAGCAACTTCCCCCCCGCACTACTCCTCCGATTCAGACCTACTTCGCCACATTGATCAAAACACGTCTATGCAACGTATCACTCTGAGACCAAAACGACAAAGGCCTGAAGATGATGAAGTGATGAAAGAAATAAGATCGTTTAGGGCTGAAATGTTTGATAAGCTTGAAACCTGGAAGCGGGAGCAGGACTCTGCCCTTCGGTCGTTGAGAAACGATATAGCGGAAGTTAAAAACCAAAACGCTGAAATAAGGAAAACAAATGCGGAAATAGAAAACCAGCATGAGGACTTCCAAAAGAGAATAAAACAACTAGAAATCGATAAAAAAGAAAACCAAGTCTACATACAAAAAATCGAAGAAAAACTAGAATCCATGGAAGCAAGCATGAAGACGGCGTGCGTTGAAGTGCGAAACATTCCTGCCCAGCTGCACGAAGACCTGCAGGGAGTCATAATTAAAATGTGCCAAGTCATCCAAGTCGAACTGCAGCCAACAAACATCCGCAACATCTATCGCCCAAAGGGAAAGGATGGCGTTTCGAAGACTGTGCACGTGGAACTATCCACGCCGCTACTTAAAGAAAAGATCCTGTTAGCGCTAAAAAATTTCAACCAAAAAAACAGAGAAAATAAACTAAACGGCGAACACATCGGCTTCAGCGGCTGCCGGGCACCTATCTACATGTCGGAGGGCCTCACCGCCGCGGCGCGCCGGCTGTTCTTCCTCGCTCGAGAGTTTGCTAAGAACCACGAATACAAGTACTGCTGGACGAAACACGGGAAAGTCTTCCTGCGCAAATCAGAAAACAGTCAATACATCCCAGTGAAATCCGAAACACAGCTGCAAGAACTCGCCGAATGACTTTTACTGTCTCTAAATATTTACGAAATAAGTGATATATCTCTAAGCAGCCTGAAACATAATAAAATAATTTTGTCAACTCGAACTAATGGAAAATTACATCGCAACTATATCAAAACACTCCGAACTCACACTCTCTGTTACAAACTACTACTAAACAACCAGATCTACATAAATACCTACTTAAAACAAAACCAAATTAAATGCTACAAAACCTCGACCCACCCATTACTACTTAAATATACACTGCAAAAACCAATCTACTACAAAACTCATGTTCTCTTTCATGCTCACAACACACAGTTCACAAAACTAAATAATTATACTCGAAAAATACTGTCACATCTTACATCAATAATTATTATGATAAACGAAACAAAAATATCTCAACAACTAACTCACGTACATCGCATACTAAAAACAAAACCAGAGTCACTACCAGGGCCGCATGCGCCGCGCACATGGCGCTCAAGTGGAAAAGAGAGCTGTCCACAAAATAATAAGGTTCAAATCATGCTCCAATATATCAGAACTCGCATAAAAACCGTAACTTCTGTAAACATGACTAAACGCCAATGCACTACCTTACAAAATAACACAACCAAGCAATATTCTACCTGCTGCAAAACGAACTACACACATATCACGAATAAAAAAGGTCAAAGGCACTGTTTACTTACTTAATAAACAAACAAACAATCTTCTTTAAACATTATCCACATTCTAACTCTCAAAATTTCTCAAATAAAACTTCGAAAATCTACACTTCCACCTGCAAATGGCCAATTTAAGTGATCTAATTAATATTATTGACAACACCGAATTTTTTGAGAGTTATTATGTGGATAGTCCAGAAAATTGCCAAATGAAATTAGGAAACGTAAGTAAACAGGTAACGGCCGTAATACAAAATATACGCAGCGTAAGACGAAATTTAGACTATTTTAAGATATACTTATCCAGGCTACGTTTTCAACCCGATATCTTAATATTAACGGAATGCTGGTTAACTAAGGATATACTACAATTTGACATCCCTGGCTACGACTATCATGCTACTAAGAAATATATAAACCAAAACAACGGGATCATAGTGTTCACAAAAAACACGCTCAAAGTAAAGATCGAGGAACCAAACTTAAACGACGCCGATTGTTTGTTGCTGCAAATTGGATCTCAGCTAACTATTGCAGCAGTATATCGTCCCCCAAGCTGCACAAACTCCGATCCATTTCTACTTTCTCTTGATTTAGTGCTAAAAAGTATAACAACACCCAGCAAATGTATCGTAGGGGACATAAATATCGACATAAAAACAGAAAGCACTGACCGAAATAAAGGCAACTACCTAGACATGACCGCGTACCACGGATACTTCCCAGCATACACTTACCCTACTCATGACTCAAACTGTCTAGACAACATATTAATAAACTCAAAACAGTCTACGCGTTCGATTGTATGCCAGTCCGATATAACTGATCACTACACCACTATGTTTGGAATAAACTTAAAAACAAATCCTACGAATCAAGTACAAAAATATAAGACAATCGCTAAAATAAACTATGAAAAATTAAAACAGGACCTAGAAATCAATGATTGGAGCGAGCTATATCTAATGAACGATGTAAACAATGCCACTAACTATTTTACAAGCACACTTTTAAAACAAATTGAAAGCCACAAAACTTACAAAAATATAACAAATTCGCAACAAATCTTAAAACCTTGGATCACCCCTTCCTTGCTCAAATGCATCAGAAAACGCGACCATCTCCACTCAATTACGCGTAAAGAGCCAAAAAATTATGAGAAAAAACTAGAATATACTAAATATCGAAACCACTGTAACAACATACTACAGAATCAAAAAAACAAATATGAAAAAAATGAACTGATTAAAAACAAAAATATTTCAAAAAAAGAATGGGAAACTATCAATAAAATATGTAACAGAACAACTAAGAACATAAAAAATTTAGACTTACTTAAGACAGATACCAACGAAACTGAATCCTTAAACAAAGTAAACAAATATTTTACCTCAGTGGGTAGTAATTTGGCAAATAAAATCCTAGCTCGTGTAAAAAAAACAGAAACCCAACTAATGCAACAGATAAAATTAGAGAACATCAACCCAAATTCACTTTTTCTACAACCTACAGACCCTTTCGAACTTAGCAAACTAATCTCCAACCTAAAATCAAATAGTGCCCCTGGTCTTGACGACATCAGTCCAAACCTGCTCAAAGAAATAAACAAGCAAGTTACTACACACATATTTAATATAAGCATAAAAACGGGAACTGTCCCAGACTGTTTCAAGTTAGCCAAGGTTTGCCCAGTACACAAAGGAGGAAAATCTGATGAGGCTTCAAACTATAGACCCATTTCACTTCTGAATGTGCTGAGCAAAGTCCTTGAAAAGGTTGTCAACAAAAGGCTCTTAACGTATCTTGAAAACGAAAATTTGCTTTCCGAAAATCAATTCGGCTTTAGATCTGGCAGGTCCACGGAGGACGCTGTCACGCTGTTGACTAATACTGTAGTATCAAACCTGGATAATGGTAAAAAGTGCGTCGGTGTCTTCCTGGACCTTGCCAAAGCTTTTGACACAATATCCGCTAAAATTTTATTTAAAAAAATGGAAGCAATGGGTATACGTGGCACTGTACATGAGTGGTTTAAATCATATCTGACTGATCGCAAGCAGTGCGTTACCCTTGATGGCTTCAAGAGTGAGTTTGCAAACACAACCTTCGGTGTTCCCCAAGGCAGTGTACTCGGGCCAACCCTTTTCCTAATCTATATAAACAGCCTGTGTGACCTAAAGACTTCTAATGCAAAAATAATTACCTTTGCCGACGACACAGCTTTAATCTTCCACGGTGAATCGTGGAATGATGTCCAAAAAAATGTAGAAAAGGGTCTGGCTCAGGTAGCCAATTGGTTAACAGAGAATCTACTCACACTGAACGTGACAAAAACCAAGTTCATCTGTTTCAACATTGTCAAAAACAGGTACACCACTGAAAAGCCAATTATAAAGCTTCACAACTGTAACGACCCGACAGAGTGCTCCTGCCCATTACTAGAATGTGTGAACTGTATAAAGTACCTAGGCGTATTATTAGATGCTAGGCTCAGTTGGGACAACCACATAGAAGCATTGGTAGGACGAACACGCAAATGCATATATATTTTCAAATGCCTACGAAATGTTGCCGACTTAGACCTACTCTGTGTGGTTTACTATGCTTTAGTCCAATCCGTATTGGGCTATTGTATCTTAGCTTGGGGAGGAGCCTCAAAAACCCTGCTTCTAAGACTAGAGAGAGCACAGAGAGCAATACTAAAAGTAATGCTACATAAACCTTTTCGTTACCCAACAGACAACCTTTACGGCGAATGCAAAGTTCTCAGAGTTCGCCAACTATTTATCAGCACAGACATACTAAAATTCCACAAAACAGCATTACATACCCGAACAATATCTGCAAGACCAACGCGACAAATTCACTGGTCTAAACCCAAAACCCGAACTACGTTTGCTCAAAAATTTGCACACTTTCTGGCTCCCTTATTTTATGCAGAGGCAAACAAAAACTTAAATATAATGTACACAACTAAAAACAAAAGTAAGGAACTAATACACAAATGGCTAAAATCAAAATCTTATCGAGAAACGGAAAACCTGCTGTCTGTGCCAAAATAAACCTTATTGGTGCAGAATAAACAAAAAACTACAAAATAAAAAAATAATAAAAAAAAAACACACACACACACACACACTGCACATACACATTTATACATACAATAACACACACACACACACACACACACACACATAAACACCCTTGCACACATAAAACGACACAATACAAGAATAACAAACACATTTACACCCATACACATAATCACCCCTGCACACATAAAACTCCACAATACAACAATAACAAACACATTTTCTGCTTAGATACATTACATAAAACCTTATAATAAATAAATATAACAAAATTCTCATGTAAATCGCTTATAAAAATACATAGGAACATAAAATGTTTGTATAGGTACTAAACTAACTGTTTGTATATCTACATGTTTGTATATCTATGCCTATGCCTATATATAATATCTATGCTAACTAGAACTGAAACGGTGAAAGACCCTGCCTCTCACAACACAGGGTATCCTAGCGTGAGAGACAGGACTATAAGTAAAATTGCTAGTTTAAGCCCAGAGTGTACCTAATTATAGTTTGTAAGAAAAAAAATGTAAACTAGGTTAAGTTACAGTGAAAATAAATCTTATTCTTATTCTTATTCTTATTGCTCCTAGCTCATTTTTGGTCGTACGACAAAAATAATTATACCGTATTATTTGTACCGTGTGGGGCCGGTACTTTAAAAGAATAGCCCCACTGCATCTCTCCCCGTGTATGTCGTAAAAGGCGACTAAGGGATATGACTCCCTTCTTATATTACTAGGTGGTAGGGTTCAACCCGCCCGGGTTGGTACCACCGCACTGAATGAAAGGTCGGTCGAAACGGCTATGCAAATAGTTTGTGTTTTCCGTCCAGTTCAGTGTAGCCGGCACGATCGAAGGGAATCACTGACGTGGCACCAAGTTCATCCGGTGTTATGGGCTGACATCACGGATGTTGTAGGTGATGAAGCCAACCGTGTCAGCATAAATAAAAAAAAATAAAAAAAAAACCAATGTTTTGGATTTTTCATGGACTTCAATACTTCATTAAAAACTAAAAACCGCGTTGATTTGATCCTCATAAACATTTGAATTATGGGCGATTCTGTTTAGGTCCATATATAGATAATTTGGCTCATCCAGCATCCGAGGGTGCTGCGAAGTTGTTTATAATGTATAATGTTATTATGAAAGAAAGAGCTGCTCGCTCGAATTAGTTTGGTTAGTTTTTAAGTTGTTGTTGTCTATTATTTTATTGTGTTATGTTTGTTGTTGTATGAAGAGGGTTGGCATTTTCATTTAATGAAACAAACCCTTTAAATAAATGAAAAAAAAAATACATTATTAGGTTATATAATCTTCACAATCTGGCAACAGAAACACTGATCGGTCCGCCACCTGAAAGAGCTGCGGGTTCCTACTACGGATCCTTTAGCTCCTTTCGGCAAACTTCAGCTCGAAGGAATGTGGATGTTGTGTGGTAAGTATGAGTGATGTTTTGATGGGTAAAAAAAATAAAATAAAAAGGCGACGCATCTATCTATATAAGGTGTTTCGTTAGTCATGTCAATAACAGGGTTACATACGCACTCAAACAAACACTTTACGGAAAAAAAACATATGTTTATAGGAGGATTTTTTCTCCTAACAAAAAAATCAAATCAAATAAGTAGCTGTAAAAAACCAATCATAGTGACCTTGTGACTCACTTACAACAAACAGCTGTTCTGCGTTTGAACATAGTACCGTCATTGACCCCGTACAATGCACGTTACCTACTGTTACACACAGGTTAATGATTAGGTAGTAAACATGTTTTGTTAAATTTCTCGAAAAGTAATGCTAAAAACATATAATTTTTTTTTTTGCGTAACCTGTTTATTTGAGTGTGTATGTAACCCTCCCGAAGTTATTGACATGACTAACGAAACATCTTATATTAACCCTAACCTAATGTTGGGGCGGTGCATGTCGTTTTTTGTTAAGGTGCGTACAGACATCGCGAGGCATGCGGCGCGAAAGGTTCGTCACGCATGCTTCAACCTGAGGCATGCGCGCAACATTTATGCATAACTCCTGAACGGCACATGCTCAAGCTGAGCAGCCCGAGGCATGCGTGACGAACCATTCGCGCCGCATGCCTCGCGATGTCTGTACGCACCTTTACGTTTCGTTTCGAGCCGAGTCAACCCGAGCAGAATCCGCCAGAGCTTTCAGGTGTCAAACCGAAGCACTGACTGACAGTGGAGCCAACATAACGGCGAAGGGAACTTTTAGCCATTATTATATTCTTTGCTTTTAGCTATGAAACCACGAGTTGAATGAAACGTTCACCGTTTTAACAATAGAGCAAAAAACAAAATTAAGACCTATTAGCTACTTGTCAAATCGCTTTTTCCTACAGAAGGAAAAAAACGTTTAAAAAAAACTACTACCTAGAAGTATCATTATTTTGATTCATATTCGGACCCTTGAATTGAAGTTGGTACAAAACAAAGAGATTAAATAGGTGGGTTTAATGTCTTTGGTACAAAAGCACACCTGAAACCCTTTGAGTCCCTTTGACTCAAAATAGTACTACTCCCCTTGGCTCCGAGGCCCTTTTAGCGGCGCTCAAAAACGCAAAATTTTGGCGCGCGCGCTCCCACACAAATTCGAATATCCCGCCTCGATTGATCGATCCATCAATACTCGTTATTCAGCCTTGTTTGTACTGAAATTACGCGTTCAGTGATACCAATCTCTTCAGGATTCACTTATTTAGAAGCACAGACCGATTTTTTTACCTCCAGGCAAAACAAAACACACTCGACATTTTTTTTTTAATTTTTCTGACCAAAACTGTACAATTTCGTCTTACATGTCGGATACCGAAATAAGCGCATTGAAACGAACTATCGAATACCGAACAACGTTTACGGGTACAATCTTTGTCTATTCCAGTCCAGCCAGGGTCAGTGGAAATGTCAGCTGCCAAAAGTGACATTTTATTTTCTGTCAACTTCATAATTATTTTCTGTGTGAAGGTCAGTGTTGCCATGTTAGGAGATTTTCTCCTAGATTCAGGAGAATTTCAGTGGTGCTAGGAGAACTTTTTGCCTGTCAGGAGAGTAGGAGAAAATTTAGGAGAAAGAAAATCACTACGAGAGAAGATTTAGGAGTGAGAAACTCGGGATTAAAATTAAAACATATAGGTATTTACTAGTAACAAACAAATATTTCGGAATGTACGGTGACAACACAATGAATGAACTGCCTGTGAAACAACCAACCAACTTCTCAAGTCACACATTAATAAACGATAGGATTTGTCTTTTGATAAGAGCAAGGTTCACCTTCTTGCTCTTTGGATAGGATAACGTGACACTCTGAGTGTGTGCGTGCATCGATCGACCAACCAGCCGACTACCGGGCGGGCCAAACAGAACGAACATTTTGTTATCAATCAATGTTATTTACTTCTTTGTAATAATCAGTAGTATGCCTACGTCGAGAGTCTGTCCGTCAGTCTGTGGTCAGTCCGCACTACTTTAAGGGCTGTATCTTTTATACCGTAATAGGTAGCTGGTTGTGATTTTCACAGATTATGTGTTATTTATTATTGGCGGACATCCTATCTAATAATAAGAAAAAAAATTAAGGGCTTTCCCATACAAGAAAGGTGTTTTAAAAAAACAAATTATTTGATCTAACGTTTTTGCTCTAACGTAAAAACGGTAATACGTAGAAGTGTCTAACTTGGTGTGGTTAAAAATAAAAAATAAAAATTACAACAGACGAATTACGTGGTGGTTAGAATGGCAATCGTGGCTATAACGGGAGGACAAATCGTTATTGGCGGAGAAGTAATCGAACATGTTGAAGGAAGAGTAGGTACGTATATCTCGGTCAAATACTACTTGGTAGACAAGGTCTCCTTAAGGAGGTCGAGGGACGAATTCAATTCAGTTGGACTGCCTCGGAAATTTAAAATTCGCCCCGAGGTCTGATCCGTATATATTATGACCAGTGCGTCCTCCTAGTACGGGTGTGAAACGTGAGCTCTGACTATAGTTGTTTTTAGAGTTGCCCAGCGAGCGATGGAACTAGCCATGCTGGGCTGGGAGAGCTACGCGAAATGGTGCGAAATAAATGAGGCAATCCGCCGACGCACCAAAGTAATCGATATTGGAAACCAGGTGGATAGGCTAAAATGGCAGTGGGCTGGGCACGTTAGCCGAAGGGACGACGACCGTTGGAGTAACCATGTACTGCATTGGCGGCCGTGGACAGGAAAACGGATTGTGGCAAGACCGCCCGCCAGGTGGGACGCCGAAATGAAAACACGGCGGAAAACAGTGGTCCGTACCGCTGAAGACCGAGAGACTGGAGGAAAATTGAAGGCGAATGTCCAGCAGTAGACGCTTACACGCTGACTGACTGACAGAGAACCCTCGGTGCGCGAGTTCGACTCGTACTTGACCGGTTTTTAGGCTGAAAAAGATACAGCTCTTTACATGTAATACAGACAGACGGACGGACAGATGGCCCAGGCTTAATAATATGGTCCCATACGGATAAGGAACACTAAAAATGTGGTGAAATTTTTATAATTTGAATAACCGGAGAATTTTTTAGGAGGATGAAAATTTTCTAGGAGATTTTTAGGAGATTTTCGAAGTTAATCTAGGAGAATTTCAAAATTTGAGTTGGCAACACTGGTTGTGTGTCTGTCTACAAGAAATTAAAATTTTGGGTTTTAGGTTAAGTCGATGGAAAAGAAACCCAGCACGATTGAATTTTTTCCGTCCATCCATAGTGGACATGGAGGCCCCGCCAGCCGTGCTCCGATGTTGGGTATCCACATCGCGGTTTGAGTCCGTGTGCAGGCTTTGTTGGAGCGAAAGCGCCGATTGTTCCAGATTGGACAAACCTCTTTATATCCGTACTGAAGGGTTCCGAGGCACTCTCACTATAAAAGAGATACTTACCAGATTGCTCCAGTTGACGGTACGTAGAGATAAATGTATACTTTGTTAATAATTTTAGGCCTGTAAGAGATGTATATTCACCTTTTTTATTTTATATATCGAATGTATCCAAATATATGAATATAATGCGTAGGTACCTATTCTCTACTTATTATAAAATGCAAAGTCTCCTGTGTGTATGTATGCATGTTCGCCTATAAGCATACCTCGGACTTTATCGGCTCTAACAGGGCCAGACTCGAAGGAAAATAAAATTATATAATTTTTAATTTTTCGCATTTGTCGCCATCACCAAGGATTAGCTTTTTCCACTGACCATATTCATTCGTTTCACTCGTTTGCAATTATTACTTATTGGAGTACTGCTCGCACCTGTGGGATGGCTCTGCCAAATACCAGCTTGCGCCTCTGGACTCAATCCAGCGTCGAGCCGTGCGACTAGTGGGTGATGACCCCGAAATGTCCTGCGATCTAGAACCACTGCAACACCGTAGGGATGTCGGCTCCCTAAGTGTGTTCTATCGCTTATTCCATGGGGAGTGCTCGGAGCAGCTGTTTAATGCGATCCAGGCGTCCCCTTTCCACCTTCGCACCACGCGCACTGGGCAGGGATTGCATCCCTACACACTGGACTTACCGCGGATGCGTACCAATCGATTCTGCAGATCATTCCTCTACAGTACCGGTAAACTCTGGAACGCTCTCCCTGCCCATATATTTCCCCCCAAGTACAGTCTCGGGTCCTTCAAGAGGGGCGTGAATGGGCACCTGTCAGGCCGGCATGGCATTCGCAACCCCCGCATACGACCGAATGTCCATGGGCGTCATTAGACACCTTATGGGTGGCTCGGCGCCATATGCCGCACTGTCAATAAAAAAAATTTATAAAAAAATTACGAGTGAAAGAGAGACAGCACACTGGGTGGCGTGATCGCACTGCAGCACAAACATCAAAGCGACGCGCCGCCGCTGCCTACCTACTTAGCTCGTGTATTGTCTTGCATGCGCAATGCAGTGCGTAAATAAGTAGGTAAACATCAAAATTGTCGTCGTTAAGGTCGCATGTTGCACACACACACGCACGCGCGATGTGTGTTGGTGCAGCGCAATATAGACTATCTACAGTCTTTGGTTACCTACACCGTTCAAATAATCTACACTAAATAAAACGAGATTGGTACAAAGTTTACGCCGCTCTGTTCAATCGCCAATTTAGAGTATTGCATTGCAAGTCCATTCGGGTAAACTAAACTAAAACTTGTTAGGAGTTAGGAGTATAATGTATTAAATATTTAAATATGAATATCTAGGGTACCTATATTTTCAATGTACTATGTTGTTTAACAGTCATACAATTTGGTACGCCATTTAACTTTGTTAAATGGCGTAAAAAATTTTATGACTGTTAAATTGATAAGAATAAACTTAAAATAATTGACATAGTCCGTAGACTGTAACGCCTGTTTCTTTCTAAGCTATGAATCCTGTATAAATATATATAATTTTTATTATTTTAATATTTTCAGAATTACGACAATGAAGTCCTACCCCAGAACATCTGTGAGACTTGTCTCGAGACGGTCCTGAGGTTTTTTACGTTCTGGCAACTCTGTCGTCACACGGAGGAGCAACTGGTAACACAGCTGATGCTGCTGTCCAAGAGAGTTGCCACGCTGCACTCGCATGTCGTCGAAGAGAAGAAACCATCTAAATACAAATGTCAAAACTCCGCCGTCTTGTTTTTGAAAAAGAAAAAGATATATTACTTCAACTGCAACGATACGCAGTCGACCAAGCTCAAAGGAACTCAACAATTTCTGAACAGAAATGTACCTAAAAGTTTAAAAATAAGTAGAATTAAAAAAAACATAAACAATAAAGCTCAAGTAATAAAGGCTATCAAAGACAGTACCACCAAAAAATCAAATACATTCAAGACATCATTAAAATTCTACTGCAACTATTGCTCAGAGAATTTTTCACAAAATAATGAACTCACCGACCATTTGAAGCTCCGTCATCGCATCTATGACATAGCTGAGTGCACCCAATGTGGAAAAAAATTCAAAACCATTCAACTCTTAAAGCAACATTATGAAACTCACAAAAGTGGAACGTCCAGATGTTCAATATGCAAGTCTGACTTTGAGTCGGCCGCTGCTATCGAGACTCACATAAACGAAACGCACACAGAATATAAGTACAAATGCCCGGACTGCCACGAACTGTTCCACAGGGAACGCGATGTCAGTATACATCAATGGAATACACATAAAATTGGCTACGAATATTATTGTAAAGTTTGTGGAAAAAAATTCAAGAATTACTATGCCGTCAAGTCTCACGAAGAAAGTCATGAGGGGTTTGACTGCGATCAGTGCGGTCAAAAATTCGACACGAGATCAAAACTTAAAGGACATCTCGTAACTTGCGCGGAGGATGTTGAAAATTCACGCGAGATCACGACAGATGCAATGTCGTATTCTTGCGATTACTGCAGTAAGAATTTTTATAGAAAAGCGACATTACGACAGCACATTCTTAGCTTACACTTGTACCCAAAGAGATTTAAATGCACCAATTGTGATAAAAGAGTTAGCACAAAGACCCAACTGGAAGCGCATATGGTTGTGCACACAAGAGAGAGAACTGAGCAATGTAGCGTGTGCGGCAAATATTTTGTTACGAAATACGCGCTCACATATCACATGCGATTGCATACGGGTGAACGTCCCTACGCCTGTAATATATGCGATGAGAGGTTTCTATCGGCGTCTAGGAGAATGGCACACGTTAAAAGGCAGCACATAGGGAGAACGGAGAGATGTAATGTGTGCTCTAAAAGCTATTATTCAGGGTACGCATTGAAACGACATAAGCAACGACATTTTGATCCAAATAGCACATTGTTTGAAAGTAGTACAAATTCATAATCTTAAAAATCTGAACCCTATTAACATATCATGCATGATGAAATATACAGTATTATTTTATTGATATTGAAATACTAATTTATAATAGTCGAATAAAACAAAATTTTAATTGGATTCTTACTTATTTCTTCCTCACTTTCTAGTTTTTACGGACTTCAAAAAAAGGAGGTTATCAATTTGACCCGTATTATATGTAATAGTAATCATTGAAAAAGTAAAAAAAAAAATTTACCGACTTCAAACTACTACAACTTGAGGGTGAAAAATTTCGTGTATGCAGTTTTTGCGGTCACGCTCCGCCGTCGCCGTCGTGTTCAATAATATTTTGATTCTTATTCGGCCCTTTGAGTTGAAAGCACAAAAATGGGTCTGTCTGCCCTTGGAGTCCCAAGTGGAGCGCGCGCTCCACTTATTGCGCGCCGCTAGTTAATTCAGTATCTAATTCTACCAATTTTCTAACAAAACACTCAATACTGGTATCATTTCTTGGTTAAACTTACTAATAACTATTCTCAGACACGACTGGGCACACAACAGAGGTGCGCTTTTGTGCCGGTTTGTGTCACGATTTCGTACAGCGCACATCTCTGTACTGCTGTGCTGTGCTCGCACGATGGACAGTCTCGTGCAGTTCGTGTCACGATTGTCCAACGCGCACGAAGTAGCACAAACTTGCACGTTTTGACTGCATTATGCAAACTGTCTTGGTTTTAATTCAGCGTGATTGTATTTTTTATTTTATTTTTTTATGGAAACTGACACGGTTGCCTACATCACCTATAACATCCGTGATGTCAGCCCATAACACCGGGTGAAATTGGTGCCACGTCAGTGCTTCCCTTCGGTCGTGCCGGCTACACTGAACTGGACGGAAAACACAAACTATTTACATAGCCGTTTCGACCGACCTTTCATTCAGTGCGGTGGTACCAACCCGGGCGGGTTACACCCTACCACCTAGTAATATAAGAAGGGAGTCATATCCCTTAGTCGCCTTTTACGACATACACGGGGAGAGATGCAATGGGGCTATTCTTTTAAAGTACCGGCCCCGCACAGTAAATTTATGTATATTTCACTTTATTATTTTATAAGATCTTCAACTAAAGTATGTATGTATCCCTCAATGTCTAAGATTAAATAATCTTTGCCAGACATTTTAAATGAATAAGTACCTAGGTAAATAAATATTATAAACTTTACTGCGATGCAGAAGGCGGACTTTGCCGACACGCGCCAAGGACGAGTGAAGCATGCAGCACTCACAATGCACAGCACAGCACAGTAGAGATTGTAAGGTTCAAATTTTAACCTTAAGTTCAAAATGTAAAATTAAAAATTGCCTGGCAAAATATTCATATAAGCAAGCAGCGCACTCTTCGGTAGCGGGCGGCGGCGCGGCTTGGCGGTATGAACAAAGAGACATGAAAGCCGTGCCGACAGTCGAGCCGACACGCGGCATGCGCGCGGCGGCGAGTGCTCCGCGCGCGACAAGGACGAACGAATGCAGCGCACAGTGGAGCTAGCTAGTCGGTAAAGTTGAAACATTTTTGGATTGGAAATTCAATTCAATTTTGGATTGGAGATTTGGAAATTTAGTAAAAACTACTACACAACAGAAACTAACTAGTAACTGTTAACAAACAACTTTAAAATAACGATTAAAATTAACGATTATTTTGCGATTAACGATTAGTGCATTATACTGTCTAAACATCGTCATTTCGCCGCGCCGGCACACCATACGAACACCCTATTCACCGAAACTCTGATCCACGACAGTATTGGCGCGAAAACACAAGTACACGAAACTTAAGCTATTAGCACAAAAGTATCTTGTCCTGTATATAAACTAAGCTCGGTAGTGTCCGAAATATTGTTTTCAACGGCTGGACTGATACAAACTGACCTATGAAATAGGCTAACACCGAAGCATTTGCAACGCCTTTATTTCTTAAACAAGAATATTCCTGTTGTTAACTTTAACTATTAGGTAAGATGTATTCCCTGCAAAAATGTAAATGTAAAAGGAAATGTTTTCAAGACCTAAGTAGACCATATTCACAGCCTATAAATTAAGCAACGGCACATTAGGTATAGGTAACTACCTTATGTGTCCTACTTACTACGTACTGATTAGGTACTTACATCCCTCCATCGCTTTTTCGTCTAGTCCCGTCACTCGTCCGTCGCCTGTATTTACTTATCTTCAATCCCTCTGTTACACACGTGCGGCAAGAGCGAGAGTTGCTATGCAAGTAACGCTTACTTACGATACCGACCGGGCGGGCGAGGGCGACCCATCGCTTGTCGGGTTTTCGACACAGATCAAAGAGTAATATATATTCGGTGTCAAAGGCGCGCGCGCGGCCAATGGCCATCGTGCGTGGCGTGGCGCAGCAGCGCGGTGGTACGTCGCGCCGCCCCGCGCGCGTCCTACCTATCCTTTCCTCCGCGGTTTAAAGGAAAAATATCTTTATTTATTTATAGGAACTAACATGCGTGACTATATCCATTTTTTTCAATTTTAAAATGATAAGAGCATGGTTAGGGTAGGTATATGTACACGGTGTTGCAACCCCAACCATAAAACCCGAAAGGGGGTGATTCTGTACATGAAATGGAACAACTTTTGTTCTACGACTTTTTAATTTGAAGAAAAAAAAATATTTTTCTCCATACATTTTGAGAATAGGTACATGATAGGTACTTAAAAATTGTATAAAATTTTTTTTTTTTTTTTCAAAAAAAATTTAATTTTTTTCTACTCTATAATATAATAGTAGCCATCAACGTAAATATTTGTATAGAGAAGTATAGTGAAAAATTTTAAATTTCTCTGCATTAAATTACAACATCCATTCACCGATTTCGTGCACTCGTGCAAGTCGGCGCCGACTTGTACGAAATGTCCATGCCGCACGACTCTGCACATGTGTCCAAGCTAGTCCATCGCACGTCGCGGCGTGCTCCGCCGGCCGAGACGACCGCTTTCATTCGTTTCGTACGCACGAAGCGCAGCTCTGGCACACAATAACCTTCACCAGTGTTGCCAACTCAAATTTTGAAATTCTCCTAGATTGACTTCGAAAATCTCCTAAAAATCTCCTAGAAAATTTTCGTCCTCCTAAAAAATTCTCCTGTTCTTCAAATTATAAAAACTTCACCACATTTTTAGTGTTCCTTATACGTACGGGACCATTTTACTAAGCCTAGGCCGTCTGTCTGTCCGTCTGTCTGTCTTACCTGTAAAGAGCTGTATCTTTTGCACCCTGAAAACCGGTCAAGTGCGAGTCGAACTCGCGCACCGAGGGTTCTCTGTCAAGTCAGTCAGTCGGTCAGCGTGTAAGCGTCTACTGCTGGACATACGCCTTCAATTTTCCTCCAGTCTCTCGGCCTTCAGCGGTACGGACCACTGCTTTCCGCCGACATACTTCATGTCGGCGTCCCACCTGGCGGGTGGTCTCCTGTCCACGGCCGCCAATGTAGTACATGATTACTCCAACGGTCGTCCCCTCATTCATTAGTCATTCATTACGCACCATTTCGCCTAGCTATACTCCCATGCCAGCCCAGCATGGCTAGTTCCATCGCTCGCTGGGCAACTTTTGAAAACAACTTTAGTCAGAGCTCACGTTTCACACCCGTACGTCATAAACGGTAGGACGCGCTAGTCATAATATATACAGGTAGTAGGGCTGCCTCGGAAATTTAAAATTCGCCCCGAGGTCTACCTCGGGGCGAATTTTAAATTTCCGAGGCAGCCCTACTCAGTTGAATTCCTCCCTCGACCTTCATAAGGAGACCTTGTCTACCAAGCAGTATTTAACCGAGATATACGTACATACTCTTCCTTCAATATGTTCTATCACTTCTCCGCCAATAATGATTTGTCCCCCCGTCATAACCACGATTGCCATTCTAACCACCACATAATTCGTCTGTTTTAATTATTTGTTTTTTTTTTTAGTTTTTAACCACACCAAGTTTGACACTGTACGTATTACCGTTTTTACGTTAGAGCAAAACCAAACAAAAAATTATTTTTTTTAGAAAAAAAACGTTTCTTTTATGGGGAAGCCCTTAATTTTATTTTATTTTTTCTTATTATTTAATAGGATGTCCGCCAATAATAAATAACACATGATCTATGAAAATCACAACCAGCTACCTATTACGGTACAAAAGATACAGCCGTTAAAGTAGTGCGGAATGAGGGACAGACTATCGACGTAGGCTTAGTAATACTACTGATTATTACAAAGAATACATGTAAATAACATTGATTGATAACAAAGTGTTCGTTCGGTTAGGCCCGCCCGGTAGTCGCTTGTCGGTCGATCAATGCACGCACACACTCACAGAGTGTCACATTATCCTATCTAAAGAGCAAGAAGGGGAACCTTACTCTTATTAAAAGACAAATCCTATCGTATATTGTGTGACTTGAGAGGTTGTTTGCAGTGTTGCCAACTCAAATTTTGAAATTCTCCTAACTTGACTTCGAAAATCTCCTAAAAATCTCCTAGAAAATTTTCGTCATCCTAAAAAATTCTCCTGTTCTTCAAATTATAAAAATTTCACCACATTTTTAGTATTCCTTATACGTACGGGACCATTTTACTAAGCCTAGGCCGTCTGTCCGTCCGTCTGTCTGTCTTACCTGTAAAGAGCAGTATCTTTTGCACCCTGAAAACCGGTCAAGTGCAAGTCGAACTCGCGCACTGAGGGTTCTCTGTCAGTCAGTCAGTCGGTCAGCGTGTAAGCGTCTACTGCTGGACATACGCCTTCAATTTTCCTCCAGTCTCTCGGCCTTCAGCGGTACGGACCACTGCTTTCCGCCGACATACTTCATGTCAGCGTCCCACCTGGCGGGTGGTCTCCCACACTCCATTTTCCTGTCCACGGCCGCCAATGTAGTACATGGTTACTCCAACGGTCGTCGTCCCCTCATTCATTAGTCATTACGCACCATTTCGCCTAGCTATACTCCCATGCCAGCCCAGCATGGCTAGTTCCATCGCTCGCTGGGCAACTTTTGAAAACAACTTTAGTCAGAGCTCACGTTTCACACCCGTACGTCATAAACGGTAGGACGGCTGGTCATAATATATACAGGTTAGACCTCGGGGCGAATTTTAAATTTCCGAGGCAGCCCTACTCAGTTGAATTCCTCCCTCGACCTTCTTAAGGAGACCTTGTCTACCAAGCAGTATTTAACCGAGATATACGTACATACTCTTCCTTCAATATGTTCTATCACTTCTCCGCCAATAATGGTATGTCATGATACGTCATAACTATAACCACGATTGCCATAGAATGGCAATCGTGGTAATTCGTCTGTTTTAATTATTTGTTTTTTTTTTTAGTTTTTAACCACACCAAGTTTGACACTTGTACGTATTACCGTTTTTACGTTAGAGCAAAACCAAACAAAAAAGATTTTTTTTTAGAAAAAAAAACTTTTCTTTTATGGGGAAGCCCTTAATTTTATTTTGTTTTTCTTATTATTTAATAGGATGTCCGCCAATAATAAATAACACATGATCTGTGAAAATCACAACCAGCTACCTATTACGGTACAAAAGATACAGCCGTTAAAGTAGTGCGGACTGACGAACAGACTATCGACGTAGGCTCAGTAATACTACTGATTATTACAAAGAATACATGTAAATAACATTGATTGATAACAAAGTGTTCGTTCGGTTAGGCCCGCCCGGTAGTCGCTTGTCGGTCGATCAATGCACGCACACACTCACAGAGTGTCACATTATCCTATCTAAAGAGCAAGAAGGGGAACCTTGCTCTTATTAAAAGACAAATCCTATCGTATATTGTGTGACTTGAGAGGTTGGTTGATTCACAAACAGTTCATTCATTGTGTTGTCACCGTACATACCGAAATATTTGTTTGTTACTTACTAGTAAATATATGTTTCTCACTCCTAAATCTTCTCCTGTAATGATTTTCTTTCTCCTAGATTTTCTCCTACTCTCCTGACAGGCAAAAACTTCTCCTAACACCGCTGAAATTCTCCTGAATCTAGGAGAAAATCTCCTAACATGGCAACACTGGTTGTTTGATTCACAAACAGTTCATTCATTGTGTTGTCACTTGTCACCGTACATACCGAAATATTTGTTTGTTACTTACTAGTAAATATACGTATCTCACTCCTAAATCTTCTCCTGTAATGATTTTGTTTCTCCTAGATTTTCTCCTACTCTCCTGACAGGCAAAAACTTCTCCTAACACCGCCGAAATTCTCCTGAATCTAGGAGAAAATCTCCTAACATGGCAACACTGGGTGTGGCATGTCCAAAGAGAATATAACCACAAGACATATATATTGGTAATCTTTGATATGATAACCACTACGGGCATGTCAATAAACACTGAGACCAACACCACCACCACCACAGAAGTTCTGGTAAAATCGTGCATTTACCACCAAAAAATCTTGTTTGATTAGAATCCTCTATAGGTCAGGTAAAGCAATGGAGGACGTCTATCCGGCTCTTCTCCGTCACTGGATGTCTTCTGCTGGGGCGCCACCCGTGTGCCGGCTGTGCTGGACCACGGACTCGCTATGCTCCAAGCTGGACAGAACTATTGCATTCCAGACCGAAGGGCTTCAAGGAAACATCACTGTGTACCAGATACTGAGCACCATGATGCAAATGAAGGTGGGCCACCTATAGTTTTTTCCAAATGTATATTGTCGCTCGCACGATGTTCACACTCGAAGTCGAGTCTTATGTGTGGTACATGTCTTACCGAACATATCTGTGTCCATTGGCAGTAGAAGAGGGTGTCAGTCTTCTTGCTTATGGAGTGAGCACTGTACTTACTGTATGTTCCTATGGGCAGGCGCTGCACCTGTGAAATTGTTCCTCCAAGAATTTTTGTCCTTTCAGCCATATTGTGTATATTATAAGTATCCTCATCACCATTATTAACGGCTCACATGATGATCACGACTTGCGCACGTCTCAACCACTACAGCCAATCTTACCCCAGTATTCTGCTGGTGCACTCCGCTTCATGGAAGAGCTCGGGCGGCTGGAGTAGCACCAACCAATAACGTACAACGGACCGCCTTGAGTTCTCAGTGCGGAGAACGGTTATTATAACATAACCAGTGGGCGCCAACAGGTTAAAGTCCGAGTTGGTTTATGAGAAAGCGCACTCTTTATAAGTACCTATAGTTTTCACTATAAACAATATAAAAGTAATTATTGTGCTACATTTCTTTGAATGTTCCCCAAACTTTGTATGAAGGAACACAATCTGCAAACATTGCAGATTGCGGTAGATGGAATCAAGTTGTAACAGATTTTTACATTACAGAACTTTGTCAATCTTCCACGTCATATCTGCGAGTCGTGTCTCGACATGCTGCTGAAATTCTTCACGTTCTGGCAACTCTGCCGTCGCAATGAAGAACAACTTGAAAAACGACTGAGCCTACTCTCCGACCAAGTGGCAACTCTACAACGCAGCCTGCACATCGTAGATGAAAACACAACTTCTGCCTACGACAATCACAACTCGGCCATCTTGTTTCAGAATGGAGAAATAGAGTATTTTAACTTCAACGGAGCCAAAAATAACCTTAGGCAAATCATTATCAAACGTCGTAAAATAAAAACAGATAAAAGAGTTATTGAAAACAGCAAAGAGAATAAAGGAGAAAAGCAATACATCTGCCGATTATGCCGGGAATGTTTTAAACGAAAATGTGCTTTAACTCTCCATCTACGGATACACTCGAGGGAAAAACGTCTTGAGAGAGAAAAAAGTAAAGGAGCCACTAAATGCTCAATCTGTAACATTGTTTTCGATTCTCCCGACATGCTCGCTTCCCATATCAGCAAGAAGCACGTTGAATACAAACACAAGTGCACCAAATGCTACGAACTGTTCCGAACAGAGTCTGAAGTGAGCCATCACGAACAGAACGTGCATAAATACTTCTGTAAGGTTTGCGGAAAACGATTTAGGAATTACAACTCCGTGACATGTCACGAAGAGATACACGAAGGCTTTGTCTGCGAACGATGCGGTGAAAAATTTGACACAAGATTAAAACTCCAAGCACACGTCATGTCTTGCTTTAAGAATCCGGAAGTAGCCAATAAAATTATGATAGGTGTGAAATCATACACTTGTGATTACTGTGGAAGGACCTACTACAGAAAACCAACGTTTCGACAGCACATCGAAACGCAACATTTGTACCCGAGGAGTATTAAATGTGAGCACTGTGATAAAAGATTTAGTAGAAAAACAGAGCTAACAGCTCATCTAGTTGTGCACACGCGAGAAAGATCGCATCAGTGTCATCTCTGCTGTAATCTGTTTGTTACAAGAACAGCCCTGAAGTATCACTTGCGACTTCACACAGGTGAATGTCCGTATGCATGTCATATTTGCAGTGAAAAGTTTGTGTCTGCCTCGAGGAGAATGGCGCATATTCAGAAAGAGCACTTGGGAAAAACGGTGCAGTGTCACATTTGCGCCAAATGGTTTTACCCCGGGTACGCTTTGAAGAGACACGTACAACGGCACGATGACCCTACTAGCACACTCTTCAAGAATATCTGTGTAGTGTAGCAACTTTACTGTTAAATTTCAATTAAAATTTCATTGTTTAATTAATTGATTTTGTTTTTATTATGGAATCTGACACGGTTGGCTACATCACCTACAACATCCGTGATGTCAGACAACAACACCTGGTGAACTAGGTGCCATGTCAGTGTTTCCCGTCGGCTACACTGAACTGGAAAGGAAAGACGAACTGTCAGAGACAATACGAAAAAGACGAAGGAGTCTTTTTGGTTTTAAAAACATTGACGAATGTCAACTTGAAAGAAAGAAATAAATAAAATGGTAACTAAAAGGAAAAACTCTTTTTCTTATCTAAAATAAATAATGTAAATCGTACATTTTGGTCCTTCGAAATAAAAATAGAAACCAGCGCGAAAATACAAATAAATGTATACAGTTTTGTCTTCGAAAACGTAAAAAAAATTATCACTCAAAAAATATATGCCGAACGAGAACATCATTGAAGATGGAGGCGGCTCAGACGCTGTGGCGTCGTCAGCCGCGGATGCGGAGCTGGCTCGGGAGAAAATCCAAAGAACAACCTGCAAGGCTGCCATCACCCGGTTGGCTAACTTCGCGACCGCCCACCGAGCAGATAAGAACCCGGAAAAAGAAATGTTCCAAGAACGTTTGGAGCTTCTAAAGCAAAACTACCAACAGCTTGTCCGGGCAGAAGGAAACATCCGATTTCTTCAGAAGGAAAAGGCAACCACGGATGATGTCGAAGAGTATGAAGATAAGTACTTATTGGCTACCAGTATCTTCCAAAAACTCATAAATCAATCGCAGACTTCCAACGAATATTCGCCACGTGCTGACCATTCTGGAAGCAATTCCCATTTTAAGCTACCGCCCCTGGACATACCAACTTTCAGCGCCGAGAATATAGCTGAGTACAGGACGTTCAAGGAGTTGTTCATAGCTATTATAGACTCCAACGAAAATCACGCCGAAATACAGAAGTTGTGCTATTTGAGAAAGTTTCTCACAGGCGAAGCCCTCTCTATAATAAATAATCTACCACTAGTAGCATCCAGCTATAAAAGTGCCTTTCAACTTCTGAACCAACGGTTCGATAATCCATTTCTTATGATTCAAAAACATGTTCATGCCATCATCGACATGCCGCAAATCAAGAAAGGAACCGCCGCTTTGTTGCGAGAAGCAGTGTGTACAGTGCGTCAACACATTGAAGCGCTTAAAAACCTAAAGCAGCCCGTAGAGCATTGGGACATGTTGCTACTCAGTATCTTGTTTCGTAAAATTGACTCCTACACTTGTCGCGCTTTCCATACTGAGCGTCACACACAAGAGTTACCAACACTTGAGGAATTCATGATATTCCTTGAACATCGATGCAATGCATTTGAATCCATTACTGATGAAAAAATCGAATGCATCCCAAAGAAGTTAGTCAATCATTCAATAAGCAACGAATCACATGAGGAAATACAAAAGAAAAAGAGTTTTTACGGCAAATCCTACAAGCCAAAGCCTAAAGCATGCAAATTTTGCACTCAGTCGCACAGATTGGCTGACTGTACGCTATACTTAGCGTTACCGTCCGAAAAACAAATTGAATTTATTCTTAAGCATTCTGTATGTCTTATGTGTCTTAATGCTCATAAACCTCAACCCTGTCTGTATCCTACTAGGTGTAATGTGTGCGATGAAGCGCATCACACTGTGCTGCACGCGGCCGCTGCCGAGCAGGCACGTACAGTCGCTGTTACGACTACGCTCAGCTTCAATCGAACAGTCACGCTGAAGATGAAAGCTCAATCTGACGCGAGGCGACTCTACTTTCAAGCAGGCAAGACCCAACTGTCATCTTACCTACTGCAGTAATAAAGGTAACATCCAATAATGGACGCACTGTCGCAAGGGCACTGCTTGACAGTGGAAGTCAAAACAATTTTGTAAGTACTGAGTTGGTCGAACGTTTACGTTGCATATCAATGAGAGATCCAATAAGTGTTAAATTACTCAATGGTCGCACAACCATTGTAGACAAGTCTGTAGAAATATATATTTCTTCCATGAACTCAGATTTTATAATGAAAATTAAATGTTCTGTAGTGGATAGAATTACTACAATGTTACCGCCTGAACATATCAATGTAAATCTATCAAAATTACCTTATCATATTAAATTAGCGGATCACCATTTCAATGAACCAGCAGAAATATCTCTTTTGTTGAACTGCAACGTTTTGTTTTCATCATTATGTGAAGGTATTTTTGAAATGAAAGGTACTGGTCTAATACTACAAAATACGCACTTTGGATATGTAATTGGCGGAGAACACGAATATAAAAAATATTATCCCAGTACGTGCAATATGTCAACATCAATTAATGAAATTGTTTGTCGATTTTGGCAAACGGAAAGAGTTCCAGAATTCTTACCAGAACATTCATCCGAGCAAGAAATTTGCGAGGAAATATTTTCAAATTCGGTACAATTAATTAAAAATAGATTTGTCGTTCGAATTTTGTTAAAATCCTCATTCACTAGTGTTGAGTTATGCGATTCATTTTCCCTGGCGTATTCTAGGTTCATACATTTGGAAAAAAAATTCTGAACAAACCCTACCTTATTTGAACATTATAGTAAGTTCATCCATGAATATCTAAACTTAGGGCATGCCAAAATCGTGCCATTAAATAAAGCAGCAAATTTTCTTCCGCACCATGCAGTCATTAGAGCTGAAAGTAAAACAACCAAACTTAGAGTGGTTTTTGACGGTAGTATGAAGTTACGAAATAAAATCAGCCTAAATGATGTCTTGTACAATGGTCCTGTAGTACAACCAGAACTATTCTCAATACTGATGTCTTTCAGGACTCATAAGTATGTCCTTATAAGTGATATTTGTAAAATGTACCGACAAATTCTCATCCATCCTGATGAAAGATACCTTCAAAATATATTGTGGCGAGACGACCCCAGTGGTCGTATCCAATGTTTGGAGTTGCAAACAGTAACGTATGGACTAAAATCTTCTCCATTTCTAGCAACTCGATGTTTGATAGAGCTAGCAAAAATGTTTAAAGGTAAATATCCTCTCGCATCCAAGACATTGGAAAATAATGTCTATGTTGATGATGTTCTCACTGGCGCTGACACAATCGAAGAACTACTTCAGTTAAGATCTCAACTAGTTCAAATTTTAAGCCAAGGAAGCTTTTCTCTGCACAAATGGTGTGCAAACAACAAAAAGATTCTTCAAGGAATTCCTGAAGAAAAATGTCATTTCAATGAGGTAGAATTCGACACAGGTAATGGCATTATAAAAACATTAGGCATGTCATACAATGTAAAACAAGACCAATATATAATAAGTTGTCCAATGAAAGAATCATTGACGGCCATAAACAAAAGAAACATTCTCAGTTTCATAAGCAAATTCTACGATCCGCTTGGACTCGTGGGCCCAGTTATAGTAAGGGCAAAAGAAATCATCCAGCAACTGTGGAAAAACGATCTAGGTTGGGATAAACCTCTTCCAATAGATCTCCAAGTTGTGTGGGACAAATTTTCAAATAAAATATTAAATATGCCTCCTATATGCATAGATAGATATCTAAATTTGAAAGACACTGTCATCGTACAGCTTGTAGGTTTTTGTGATGCTTCACAAATGGCATACGGCTGTTGTTTATACTTACGAACAGTATCAAACGACAGCGTAAGAGTAAACTTGGTTTGTTCAAAATCACGAATCGCACCTCTCAATAAAAAATTAACAATCCCTAGACTAGAGCTCAATAGTGCTTTACTATTAGCCAAGCTCACAATAAAAGTTCAGGATATACTGAGCACTCACGTAACTGAAACGATGTTGTTCACGGATTCCAAAATTGCACTTGCTTGGATAAAAACTGAACCACTGAAACTGAACAACTATGTTGCTAATCGTGTCAGAAGAATACATCAATGTGTTAAATTAGATTTCTGGTATCACACTTCAGGAAAGAATAACCCTGCCGATTGTCTCTCACGAGGCATTGATCCAGATGAAATAGCAATACACGATATCTGGTGGCACGGTCCACCAGAACTAGCAGAACGCGAATTTAAGCCTGAAGTGTTAGTACTAGATTTCTCATTCTTCCCATTACCCGAAACCAAACCTTCTACTCTATGTACAAATTTGCTAGCAGCAGTCACAGAAATAGACTATTTTTCAAAATTTTCCAACCTATCTAAACTACAAAGAGTAAACGCTTTTGTATTTACATTTATACATAATTGTAGAAACCGAAATTCAAAAATACTTGGCAATCTATTCCTTCATGAATTAGAAAGTTCCATTCGTGTGATAATTAAATATTATCAAAATATTCACTTTGCTGAGGAAATAGATTCCCTAATCAAAAAGGGTCGACCTGTATCAAAGACTCTACTGTGTCTTAATCCATTTCTTGACGTAAACGGACTGATGCGAGTTGGTGGCAGACTGAGTAATGCAAATCTGTCATATGATGAAATGCATCCTATCATTCTTCCAAAAAATTGTAATATCACGAATCTCATCATACATAAGGAACATCTAAAACTTATGCATGCAGGTCCCAAATTAATGATAAGTAGTTTAGTAAGAAGGTATTGGATAATCAATGGTATAAGGGAAATAAAAAAAATCATACACAGGTGCACTCTATGTTTCAAACTTAAAGCTAAAATGTCGGAACAACTCATGGGCTCTCTTCCATATGGTAGAGTTAATCAAGCTAGGCCATTTCAAAGAGTAGGCATCGATTACTGTGGCCCTTTTTCTGTAAAAGCAAATACTCTTAGAAATTCTAAGATTACCAAAGGATATGTTGCAATTTTTATTTGTTTCGCAACCAAGGCGATGCACATAGAACTTGTGTCAGACATGACAACGGAAGCCTTCCTTTCTGCATTCAAAAGGTTTGTCAGTCGTCGTTCACTACCAACAGAAGTACATTGTGATAATGGCAGCAATTTCAAGGGTGCTTCAAATCAATTACACGAACTCTACAAATTGCAAGGCAAAAAGGATAATCGAGATTCCATAATTGATTTTGCTACCTCCAATGGCGTTCAATTTCACATCATACCTAGCTATTCACCTACGTTTGGAGGACTGTGGGAGGCCAGTGTCAAAAGTACAAAGTATCATCTAAAACGTGTCATGGGAAATACTATCCTTACTTATGAGCAATTCTACACTGTTCTAACACAAATTGAAGCAATTGTAAACTCACGCCCCCTCACCTCTCTAACGCAAGATCCCACAGATTTTTCCTGTCTAACTCCAGGTCACTTTCTTGTAGGTGCGACACTTACAATGTATCCAGATAGTGATATCTCTACTGTTCCATCGAATAGACTTAAGTTTTGGAAAAAGTGTACACAAATACAGCAACAATTCTGGAAATTGTGGCATCGACAATATTTAAATATTCTTCAAAACAGATCAAAGTGGAAAACACAGTTTCCAAATGTCCAAGAAGGTATGTTGGTCTTAGTACGTGATGAAAATGTTCAACCTTTACAATGGCCGTTGGCTAGAATTACTAAAGTTATTTGTGGTAAAGACAAAAATGTAAGAGTTGTAGAAATAAACACAAATAAGGGAACGTACCTAAGAACCATTAATAAAATAGCTGTTCTTCCAATATATGAATGATTATTATCTAAGAAATATTTATGTTGTGTTTGTAAAATTTACAGTGTCGAGCAATTTTTATTGGTCGCCCTAATTATTATTTTTATTTTACTGTGAATAAAACATTATTTTATTAAGGAAGTGTACGTCTATAGTATGAAATCTTTGTATGCATTGTGTGGTATGCCGCCCGCAATATATGTCAGAGACAATACGAAAAAGACGAAGGAGTCTTTTTGGTTTTAAAAACATTGACGAATGTCAACTTGAAAGAAAGAAATAAATAAAATGGTAACTAAAAGGAAAAACTCTTTTTCTTATCTAAAATAAATAATGTAAATCGTACACGAACTATTTACATAGCCGTTTCGTTCAGTGCGGTGGTACCAACCCAGCCGGGATAAACCCACCACCTAGTAAAGTAAGAAGGGACCTACAGTTTAACGTGGAATCCGAACCACGGTCACCCATCCAAGTACTGACAGCGGCCAGGTTGCTTAATAACAGTTGACCAACCGCACCGCTGAGCTACCGAGGCTGACAAAGCAATTTGGGTTGACAAGGTATTTGTTAGCACTGTTTGCTTGTGAGTTTATCTACATAGGTAACTAACTGGGCTTTCGTACTGGAAATCTGGCAGACTTTGTAGATGCCTAATGTAATGGTCTATCAACCTTGAGATAATTAAAGTTGTCCCAATGAAAGAACTCTTTTTATTAACATGTTTTTATATAGGGTCATTTTTTATTAAGTGAAGCCCCTTAAATTGTAGGTTCTATATCTGAAATGGATAACGTTTATGATGTAAATTTTACTTTACGTACCTAAAGTTAGATTTTTTTCTGGACATGCCACATAGTAGTGCCCATGCATACTAATACATCCTGAAAATTTCAATAAAATCGGTCCAGTACTTTCAGAGTTATTAAAAAATGAAAAAAAAAACTTACATTTACGTGCGCGCATCGCACCATTCGCGCGGGACAGCTGGGTGGTCTGGTCGTTGACCCGTGCGAATCAAAAAGTAGCTCAAGGCCGCACGCGCCAACTGTTCCGCGCGTATGAGATGCACGTAAATGTATTTTTTTTCATTTAATAACTCTGAAAGTACTGGACCGATTTTGTTACTGTATGGAGGCAATTATACAGGATAATATACATATAGTTATTTTATAACACGGTATGCGAAGTTACGTAGGTAGGTGGCTACCTACCCAACGCGTGTTCCTTATGAATTTAAACTTTTACAATTATTATTATCTCAGTAATTGTTAGAAATAGAAACATAGTTTCTTAGCAAAAGGTGTTTAATATGTCCAGGAGAGTCTGTTTTGCGTATGACGGAAAACATATTCCTACAAATTAAACTATAACAAACCTAATAAATCAAACAAGATAAAGTATTTAAAAGTAAATTTATTCAAAAAACCATCAGGCACACATTCATATCTATACTAATTTTATACTTATACCAATGTACTAATATTTTGTGTTTATATTAGGTAATAAGCTTTATATATATTAATAATTAGAAAAATGCAAAGCGAAAATCATCAAAAAAAAAAATACATCCCGGCCAGGATTCGAACCTGGGCACTTGACTCAAGCCAGAGACCCAGGTTCGAATCCTGGCCGGGATGTATTTTTTTTGTTGATGATTTTCGCTTTGCATTTTTCTAATTAAAAATATTCATATGCTGCTGGTTTTTTATCAGCCTTCATCTGCTGGTCCTGGCCTTGAGTAAAAAAGTGAAAAAATTTAAAAATGCATTCAAAATCAAATATAATATGGAAGCCAACAAAAGAATAGTTCAAATTAAAATTTAATAAAAAATTATAAACAATAAGGACTGAATCCTGAACTTTTTAGCTTTAAATCGTTTCAGCCAATTAGTTTAACAAATCTTCCTAAATTAATCATAAAATGTTGTCAGCTATATTTTACGTTCAAATAAATAGAAAAAAATCTGTTTATTAAGAAAACACACTAAATAAAAGGTAATATAGAATTATGCTTACACCAACAAAATCACTAAATAAATCTATGTTCTATGATGAGAATGCTCAATAACAAATTTGTTAAATTAAAAAGAATAGCCCCACTGCATCTCTCCTCGTGCATGTCGTAAAAGGCGACTAAGGGATAAGGACAAGATGCCGTGCTAAAGGGCGACTGCTAGCCACCTCTCACCTTAGAACGGTCCTTCCACCGAGTCATGCAGAGGGTGGTTCTTCTTGCCTCACTTGCTGCTTGATAGTTATCTTGTTCGAGTACTCTGCTAAACGTGGTGGTCGGTGTTATGCTGTAATTTACAAGAGTACCTGCAGCACAACTCCGATTACTCTGCTTACCCCGATTGTCGGGATAGAGCGTGCGGTGTGTCAATCTAAGACAGAATGACTTGCATTATTGTGACTCGGAATTCTCTAGAAGTTTATACAGGGTGTTTGATGACCATAGGTCATAAAGCAAACCAGGTACTCCTGAGCCTATATGGAGCAAAAAAGTTGGATGACATTTTGTTCTACGGTGAACTTAAAAAAAAAAAGTTCACCGTAGAACAAAATGTCATGTAACTTTTTTGCTCCAAATAGGCTCAGGAATACCTGGTTTCCTTTATGTATGACCTATGGTCATCAAACACCCTGTATACACATAATAGGAATCAATAAATCAATCGATCAATAGCTCCATATTTCTATAAAGCCTTGGATACACTGGGGGGCGAATGTCGCGTGACACGTCCCTCAACTTCGACGGTGAACATCTTGCAAAATGCCGGCGGACATGTCTGAATATAGAGATCGTCTATTCTAAAAAATTAACCCTCCTCCACAAATCTTTATTGTTTCAATGTGGGAGAGGAAATACCTATTGCAGCTCTTACTTGTGTGCGTGCGGCGATTTTACGATTCGCCCGCGCAACTGGTAGGTCAACTAATTGTGCGATCAGTGCATGTATTGCCTTTGTATGGCGGAGAGCTCGCGCTTTGCATGGACCGATACGTCCGCTCTGTCGTGCGGTCGCGTCATTAATGCACTAGTTGGCCAACCAGATCCGGCTAGATCTAGCCGGTGAATGAAACAAAGAACAAATTTGTGTGTATTGCAACGTATTGCGTCTGTAAACCTACTGTGCATGTGAGCGTAAACAAAGTGGAGGGGTGTTCATTTTAAGATTAGACGATCTATACCAGTAGAGATGTCGCCGGCAACATGTGCCGCGGCGCATAAATGCTGCGCTATGTCGCCGCGGCGCGTAGACTCCACGTTGCGTGACACGTTCGTTGCAAGTGCATTTGACCCCTTTGTTCGGTGTTGGACAGATTCGTTATTCGAATGAAGCATATTTTGATAAGTTGTAATAACTCCCAAGGGAATTTTTTTTTTATGGAAACTGACGGTTGGCTACATCACCTACAACATCCGTGATGTTAGCCCATAACACCGGGTGAACTAGGTGCCACGTCAGTGCTTCCCTTCGGTCGTGCCGGCTACACTGAACTGGACGGAAAACACAAACTATTTACATAGCCGTTTCGACCGACCTTTCATTCAGTGCGGTGGTACCAGCCCGGGCGGGTTAAACCCTACCACCTAGTAATATAAGAAGGGAGTCATATCCCTTAGTCGCCTTTTACAACATACACGGGGAGAGATGCAGAGGAGCTATTCTTTTAAAGTACCGGCCTCACACGGTACATACCAGCCCCACACGGTTTAATAAATAATTTAGATTTTTGTATACTCTTTTCAGAAGAGCATCTGGCCAGTATCACATACTTAACAGTACAGTAACAAAGCAATACAGTTCTTTAAAAGCTCGAGAATAACTTATGAACAATCAATCATTGATCAACTGCCCCAATTGTATGCCAACAAGCTGGGATGTGAGCGGATCCGTCACCAGTGCGAGAAATCCATTCGACTTTAGCTCTGTAACAAAATTATACATTGACGGTCGAGTCATACATAGATTCACTGTAATTTCACTATTCAATCTGTGGTCAAGTGAAATTTCTGTCTATACGTAATTGTCGCGACCTGAAGCGGCAAAGCCTACCGGCCGAGCGGCTGTTGGGCTTTTGAGAACCCGTCGGCTCTCTAAATCGTTTCTTTGTCGCACCGCTAGGGTATGGAACTGTCTTCCGGCGAGCGTAAATGATGAACATGGAGCATTAGAAGCTGGGCGTACTCAATAAGGTGCGACGGTACTTCACGCCGAACCAAAAGCTGCTTTTGTATAAATCGCAGATCAGGTCCTGCTTGGAGTACTGCTCGCACCTGTGGACTCGATCCAGCGTCGAGCCGTGCGACTAGTGGGTGACCCCGAAGTGTCACGCGATCTAGAACCACTGCAACACCGTAGGGATGTCGGCTCCCTAAGTGTGTTCTATCGCTTATTCCATGGGGAGTGCTCGGAGGAGCTGTTTAACGCGATCCCGCCGTCCCCTTTCCACCTCCGTACCACGCGCACTGGGCAGGGATTGCATCCCTATACGCTGGACTTACCGCGCATGCGTACCAATCGATTCTGCAGATCTTTCCTTTAGAGAACCGGTAAACTCTGGAATGCTCTCCCTGCCCATATATTTCCCCCCAAGTACAGTCTCGGGTCCTTCAAGAGGGGCGTGAATGGTCACCTGTCAGGCTGGCATGGCATTTGCAACCCCCGCATACGACCGAATGTCCATGGGCGTCGTTAGACACCTTATGAGTGGCTCGGCGCAATGTGTCGCGGTTTCAATAAAAAAAATAAATATTAGTTTTTAGTCCCGCACCGTCACTCATATTAAATAATGAACTCGGCTTACCGGTGCGATAGTGGCGAGCGCATCGCTGCAGCTCGACGTTTCGAGTCCTCTATGGGACCCGTTCTCAAGAGGACGTGCTAGCTCCTCCGGCAGCCAGCACGTCACTGACAGGAGCTCCCCTGCTTCGCAAATTGTAGTGGTGGGTAGGTATCACTTCCGGATTCGCTGCGTTCCTTGCTTCTTCGGACCTACAGAAATTGCTGACGGTGTCGAGCTCTATGACATCGTCGCTTCGGTTCTGTCTTGACTGCAGCGTAGCCAGTACCGGCTTCCATATCGGCGAGATCTTGAACGAGTCTTCGCGGTTAAAGTTGTCGTGTTTGGCAATTTCTATCGACTCACGGACAATACGTGGCAGATGTCGTTTTTCGGTGGCGAGAATCTTCACCTGATCGAATCTAATCCAATGATTTTGTCCGGAGTCGATGTGGTCACAAATCGCTGACTTATCCGCTTGACCTTTCTTGACCGCTCGAATGTGTTCGGTAACCCTTGTACTGACACTCCGTTTTGTCTGTCCTATGTAAGATTTTCCGCAGGAACACGGTATCTTGTATACCCCTGATGATTGTAGCGGCAGCCTGTCCTTAGCCGATCGCAGCATGCTTGAAATCTTGCGATGCGGGTGTAACACCATCTGTATGCTCTTCTTCCTAAGAAGTTTCGCTATTCGGTCTGTTACACCACGTACGTACGGCATGTAGGCAGAAAGTCGCTTCACATCCGCCACCAGTTTCTTTTTTCGCGTCTTCATTTTTCTAAACTGTGAGCCATATCCATTTTCTTTTAGGACACGATGAACTAATGTAGTTTCCTCGGTCAGATGGTCAGCATCACACAGCCGTTGTGCACGCTGTAATAGTGACTTCGCCACAGACTGCAGATGCGCCGGGTGGTGGTGCGAAGTTGCGTGTAAATACCGGTTTGTGTGGGTGGGTTTCCTGTACACTGTACTGCCGAAAGAACCGTCCTCCTTCCGAATTACCAGCACATCCAGGAACGCCAGAGCAGTTTTTCTCTAATTCCATCGTGAATTTTATTTGTGCATGTACCGTATTTAGGTGTTCCAGGAATGCCTGTAGCTCATCCATGCCGTGTGTCCAGATGGCAAAAACATCATCCACATACCGGATCCATAGGCTCGGTGTCTTTTCTGCTGTCCCGAGGGCGAGTTGTTCAAAAAACTCTTTATGGAATGGCCAATATTACAGACAAACAGACGGCGTGGCGATGGGCTCTCCGGTGGCCCCAGTAGTGGCGAACCTTTATATGGAGTTTTTTGAACAACTCGCCCTCGGGACAGCAGAAAAGACACCGAGCCTATGGATCCGGTATGTGGATGATGTTTTTGCCATCTGGACACACGGCATGGATGAGCTACAGGCATTCCTGGAACACCTAAATACGGTACATGCACAAATAAAATTCACGATGGAATTAGAGAAAAACTGTGCTCTGGCGTTCCTGGATGTGCTGGTAATTCGGAAGGAGGACGGTTCTTTCGGCAGTACAGTGTACAGGAAACCCACCCACACAAACCGGTATTTACACGCAACTTCGCACCACCACCCGGCGCATCTGCAGTCTGTGGCGAAGTCACTATTACAGCGTGCACAACGGCTGTGTGATGCTGACCATCTGACCGAGGAAACTACATTAGTTCATCGTGTCCTAAAAGAAAATGGATATGGCTCACAGTTTAGAAAAATGAAGACGCGAAAAAAGAAACTGGTGGCGGATGTGAAGCGACTTTCTGCCTACATGCCGTACGTACGTGGTGTAACAGACCGAATAGCGAAACTTCTTAGGAAGAAGAGCATACAGACGGTGTTACACCCGCATCGCAAGATTTCAAGCATGCTGCGATCGGCTAAGGACAGGCTGCCGCTACAATCATCAGGGGTATACAAGATACCGTGTTCCTGCGGAAAATCTTACATAGGACAGACAAAACGGAGTGTCAGTACAAGGGTTACCGAACACATTCGAGCGGTCAAGAAAGGTCAAGCGGATAAGTCAGCGATTTGTGACCACATCGACTCCGGACAAAATCATTGGATTAGATTCGATCAGGTGAAGATTCTCGCCACCGAAAAACGACATCTGCCACGTATTGTCCGTGAGTCGATAGAAATTGCCAAACACGACAACTTTAACCGCGAAGACTCGTTCAAGATCTCGCCGATATGGAAGCCGGTACTGGCTACGCTGCAGTCAAGACAGAACCGAAGCGACGATGTCATAGAGCTCGACACCGTCAGCAATTTCTGTAGGTCCGAAGAAGCAAGGAACGCAGCGAATCCGGAAGTGATACCTACCCACCACTACAATTTGCGAAGCAGGCGAGCTCCTGTCAGTGACGTGCTGGCTGCCGGAGGAGCTAGCACGTCCTCTTGAGAACGGGTCCCATAGAGGACTCGAAACGTCGAGCTGCAGCGATGCGCTCGCCACTATCGCACCGGTAAGCCGAGTTCATTATTTAAAAAAAAATATATTGTAATACGGTTGTAGAGCGTCGTCCCCGTCGTGAGTTCGTTCAACAAATGTGATTTAGTTTCACGGGCACAATCAACATGACTATTTAAGAACTATGGCGTTTCAATATAAAGACGTTTTGCTACGAGGGCATTTAGCGTTGATGACGAAATTAAAATGCCATTATATGGGTTTTTAAATTACCGTAGTTGTTAGACATTGTTTTTAGAACAAAACAGCTTTACTCACGGTTATTAACGAGCTATGTGGCTTGACGTTTCGGGCCAAGCGTATGGCCCATCCTCATGAGCACCCTGCCACAGCTACAATCTTCGTCAACGACGGACGGAGATCTGACAGTTCTCTGTCAACCGTCGCACTAGGCAGAGTGTTCATGAGGATGGGCCATACGCTTGGCCCGAAACGTCGAGCCACATAGCTCGTTAATAACCGTGAGTAAAACTGTTTTGTTAAAATGCCATTGTTACTAAAAAAATATAAAACTATTTATAAGCTCAATAATGTACAATTATAGATGTACTGATAGTTCTAGACTTAATAATATAGCGCACCAGATAAATACTCAAATGTACAACATTAGCTTAAAATCACTAGATATGCATTATATAGATTTAAATTCTTTTGACACACAGTGCTATAATAGCGTAGGCAACATTAATTCTAAAGGACTGAACAATATATGCATGGGAATAATCAGTAAAAATGGTGTACACAAACATTATAACCCGAACTTGTGTTATTTGACTGGTCCGCATATCTCTAAATGTAATAATAGTGTAAATAACACAGAGGACGACGAAAATTCTATGTTCTATTCTTTTTGTCAACCAATGACAGACCTACCTCATCAGTAGTAATAACATCTAGTCAGTACACAAGCCCGGCTGTTGCAAACACTATAAGTCAAGATAATGTAAATAACGTGCAGGTAGGCATAGAATCGTTCTTTAAAATATTTCATCAAAATGTACGTAGCCTCCGCAATAAGATAAATTTAATTCAAGTAGACGTTCATAATGACCAACCCGAGGTAATTGTTTGTTCAGAATCCTGGCGTCATTGTAATGAAGTTCCGAATATAACGCTTCACGGATATAAAGTATCAAATAGTTTTTCCCGCCAAAAGAATATTCATGGCAGAGTAATAATATTTACTCGTAATGATGTAAAATTTAAGAAAAGGTCGGAAGTTCATGAAATGACCCAGGAATTCCATCTAGATTGCACGGCCATAGAAATTCCAAAATTAAATTTAATTATTATTGGTTTATATAGAACTGACAATGGTGACTTTAGAATTTTCCTTAAATCAATTGACACTATATTAAATCATTTTGCAAACGACAATAAGAACATAATTTTGGCTGGCGACTGGAACATTGATTTTTTGACAATTAATTCAAAATGTAGCAAAATAACTGACTTGTTAAAAACATATAAGATGTACAATTTGGTGACTTTCCCGACTCGAACTTGTGATGGGTCAGAATCGTCTATTGATGCCATAGCCTCTAACTTGTCTCCAAGATCGATCGCAGTGTCCGCACGTGTCACTGCAATCAGTGATCACGACGGCCAGCTCGCCTGTCTTAGGGAGAGCTCTCTGCAGGCCGGTCGCGAACCTCCTGCCTCTGTACAGCGGAGGCTTCGTACACCCGGCAGAGTGAGCCAGTATTGCGAAGCGATCGAATTATATGACTGGAGTAAAATAGTATGTAACAGTAATTATTCGATTGAAGTTAAGTTTGAAAAGTTTATAAATGTATTAACCTATTATATAAATATGTATTTTCCCATGAAAATGTCAAAAAGTAGAAATAAGAAAAACGAATACTGGATGAATGACGACATATTATCACTAAAGACAAAACTCTGTCACACATTTGAAATGAAAAAACAATTCCCTGATAGCGACGTTTTAAAAAAATGTATTGAGAAGTACAAGACAGCTATAGATATAATGTCTTGGCAAAGTCGTAGAGATTGCATCGAGTCAAGGATTATGAATAGTAATAATCCCAAAAAAGAGATATGGCGAGTGATTAAAGATGAAACCAACAGAGGGCAGTGCAGGGAAGATGGTATTCATAAGCTTATAACCTCAGATGGAGATGATGTTCCTATTGAAAACATTCCTGAATGTATGAACATGCACTTCCTGAATATCGGAAGTAAGCTAACAGCCCTGAATCCAGCTTCTCCAAGCAAAGCATTGTCCCTAATGGTAGACATTCCCAGTCTTGATGCCGACCAAACCTTTTGCCTACCCTATGTCACACCTGAAAAAATTTCAAAATTAATACGTGACAAATTATCTAAAAAAAGCAGTCTTGATATTTTTGAGTTGTCGGGAGAGTTGATTGCCAAATGTTCAAATAGTTTGTCGCCATATAGTATTGGTTACCAAATGTTTGAAGAGGGTACCTATCCTAATGTACTAAAACAGACCCGTGTATGTCCCATTTATAAAGGAGCCGGCGAAAGAGCTGACCCAAATAACTATAGACCTATAAGTTTAGTGCCAGCACTATCTAAAATCATAGAATCTGTTATATCTGACTCTGTAATTAAGCATCTTGAGGATAATAAACTTCTTTCTCCTAACCAATACGCATACCGTAAAGATCACTCCACAAAATCAGCTGGCATGAAGCTAGTAGGAGAGATAATAAAAGGTATAGACAAGAGGAACAAGGTTGCAGGTATATTCTGCGACTTGTCGAAAGCATTCGATGTCGTAGACCACAACCTCCTCTTGCACAAATTGGAAAAATATGGGGTAAGTGATAAACCACATGAATTGCTAAAGTCATTTTTAACAGATCGAAGACAGGTCACTGAGGTCACTTTAAAAGGAAACAAAAAAAGTTCCGAGCCAGGTAAAATTTAAATGGGTATTCCACAGGGTTCTGCATTAGGTAATACATTATCTTTAGTATTTATTAATGACTTAGCCTTGATTAAAATAGATGGTGTTTTAATACTTTTTGCCGATGACACTAGTATAATAGTCTTTGCTGAATCCATGCATGAACTGGAAATAAAATTAAATATAGTAGTAGGAAAAATATCGGAATGGTTTGCTGCGAACGGACTGATACTAAATACATCGAAGACCAACTATATGGTATTTTCCGGACGAAACTGTGGTCCCCGTGAGCTCTCTATTTCGAATTCATCCGGCTCTATTGGCTCCCAGTCATATATACGATTTTTAGGGTTCTATATTGACCCAACTCTAAGTTGGAAAAGTCACATAGACAAACTATGTGACAAGATGGCTAGAGGTATTTACGCACTAAGAGAGTTACGCCGCTTGATCAGTCCGGAGGCTTTGAGACAGTCTTACTATGCGTACGTACACTCATTACTGTCGTATGGTGTAATCCTGTGGGGTAACTCAACCGATGCTGAAAGAGTGCTAATACTGCAAAAACGAGCGATAAGGGTATTAGCCAGTGTACCGCGAACAACATCTTGTAGAGACTTTTTCAAATCCTTTGGTATATTAACTGTGTGCTCTCTATATATATATGAAGTAGTGGTATATGTACGCAAAAACATGAATTCTTTTGAGTCAAATGGCGCAAGTCATAATTATAACACACGTAACTCAGAGCGTTTAAAATCTGTTGCGCATAAATCGGCGATGGCTGAAAAAGACCCTGACGTGATTGGACCCAAATTGTACGAAAATGTTCCTGATACAATAAAATCAATAAATAGTGACAATGTGTTCCAGAGTCAGCTGAAAATATTTCTCTTAGACAATCCATTTTATAAGTTAAGTGAATTTTTTTCATACTGTAAATAAAAATTCTGCTGACTTTGATAATTCAAATTGTTTATATGCATAAACACAAATTTTATTAATAACTTGACCAGTGGCGGCTGGCCCTTAAGTGCGCTCGTGCGCCGCACTACCACAAAATATAGCGCCTTCACCCGAAAGAAATAAATCAATTAAAATATTAAACATTCTCCATGATTGTCACCGATCGAAGTAAAAATATCAAACTGAATTCGTTCCTATTTCCTAGACAACAAGGCACGAGTTTGCTGTACGTAATACGTACTACATACGACGTATCGCCGCCGAGCTCGCCGCCGAGTGCATTACAAAACACCGCGAACGTCTACTATGAGAAAATGTCAAACGCCGCTGCCCCGCCGCGTGAAACAAAACACTCTTCATACGATTATGTGTGGAACAAGGTTGCATTCTGTGTGTGACACACAACGGAAAAAGAAGGACAGTATATTGTGGAAAGACGCGCGTGCGACACGTCGCGGGCGATTCGTTCTGCTTGTGAGTCCGTCTGCCTAGAGTCAGCGCGCTGCGCTGTCATGTGATGATGTCACATACCCGTTAGCGCGCGAATATTTAAAATGGAATATGGTTAGGTTTTGTGCTTTCTGTCGCGTGATACTGTGAATTAAGTGGTGCCGATATTTGCCCAAGCGTTGGATAAAGGTAAGGCTTTACAATCAGGTGATCCCGGGTTCAATTCCTACTTTTCAAATGCTTTTATTTTTATATACTTTTTGAAGTATTTTTGGGACATTACTACTGTTTTCTTTTTGAAAGCTGCAGTAGTGTTGTGGTCTATGGGTGTGTTCATAAAGGTACTAAAAATGAGTTAAAAAACTTGTTTGGATTTTTTTTCTTGTTTTTTTGGAACTCATTGAGTGTCTTAAGAATATTCATGCTAGGTACGTACGCAGGCGTTTAAAAAATTCGTAAGTCCCGATCTTAAAATAACATGACGGGAATGTGTTGGGAAATTTGGTATTTAAGTACCTAGGTAGTCACTTAGCGCACTGCCGGTCACGTAAGTCACCAGCCGCCACTGAACTTGACTGAACCCTATGTTCTTTGTTTTGTATTTTATTATCTTTTTTAATCAGTATATTTTTGACTTAGTATTTTAAATTTTTTGCTTAGATATAGTATGTTATATTTAACATAATGAAAACTTAGTATGTAAGCTATATTTAAAAAAAGCTCTGTAAGGTTTCTTACCCGGTTCTTCCTTATAGATTGCACTACTGAACGGGACATCATAAAAAATGACGACGAACCATACTGAATATGCATATGTCTCAATGTAATATTGTTATTGTTGTGTGTTCTTTATGGCGAAATAAATATCTGAATCTGAAACTAAATTTTAGTAAGATAAGATAAGATAAGATAAACGTTTATTTTGCATAATAACTAACTTAACCTATTTACATTTTATATACAATTCTTAATTTATGCAAAATTGGCCAATCGGCTCAGCGTGTGCCAGGGCAGGACAGTCCTTTCCTGGCGCTGTTTTTCAGCCGTTGCCATGTGTGTGTGTGTGTGTGTGTGTGTGTGAGGGTGTGTGTGTGTGTGTGTGTGTGTGTGTGTGTGTGTGTGTGTGTGTGTTTGCGAGAGGGTCCTTTTCAGTGTGTCTACCTGCTAAATATTTCTTTTCTTTAAAATTTGCCATCTCTCTGCAGATTCAGGAGCATCTTCCTGCATGCAAATTTAAATGTTGGGAGACCTGCCATTGCTCTAATGGGTGGCGGGATGTTGTTCCAACATTTGGATGCTGCGTATTTGAAGCTGCCTCTGAATGCTGCAGAACGGTGACACGGAATTTGTAGTACGAAGCCTTCTGCTCTCGTGTCATGTGTGTGTGTATTTCGCGTCCATGTTAACTTTTTGAATAAGTACTCAGGTTTTTCATTTTTTATAATTTTATGCATCATACATTGAAAATGTAGAATCCTACGTGGTTTCATTTTTAATATTGAATTTTCATTGTATATAGGGGTAACATGTGCTCGCCTAGGTATGTCATAGCAGTAGCGGAGACATGAGTTCTGTAATCTCTGCACTGCTCGCTCAGTGCGAGCGAGCAGACAAGGCCCATATACCGTATCACAGTAGTTCATTAGTGATAGAACTAATGCCTCCACCAGTACCCTCCTAACTTCCACTGTTAAGTACTCCCTTATGTCATATAGGACCTTCAGTCTAAAGTGACAGTTCCTTATTTTCTTTTGTATGTGTTCTTCAAACCGAAGTCTCCCATCCATTATGAGTCCTAGATTCCTTGCAGATCGCACATAGTAACAATGGCATTTTAATTTCAAGACGTTTAGGCGATTTCATCATGTTGCTACGTGGGTATTCTGATAGTCACCCGACATAGCTCACGGCGGGCGGACGGACACACTGAATAAATAAAGAAGAAACATACTGAGCAGTGAAGAGAAGCAACAGGCCACCATCATCCTTTTCTTGCCGGGCGGCGACGCGGGGCCCAGCTCCATCAGACCGTCCATCGTGAGCGGTCCGCTTCCCTTCTTCCTATAGTATCCTATTACTCTGAGTAACGTCGCGCGCGGGCCCCAAGTGTCCCTGTAAATGTTTCTATTATTTCATTCAATAAATAGAGAAAGGCGGGGTGGGGGGAGAGGGGGAGGGGAGGGAGAGAGAAAAGAACTTATAGAATCCTACAAAATCATCAGCATTCCGTATGATTGCCTTGATATTCCTTCTTCACAGAGCCTCCCAATCAACTTGACAAACAAAAATCAAGCTATCGCAATCACAAGTGATGTACAACATGTATTGCTAATTGTGTTGCTATCAGCACTGAGAGCAGCCGGTGGTGACGTCACGAGCATACTGTTAGTCAGTACCTTTTGATAATTCGCAATGAATACGACATGCATTAAAGATAATATATCACTCACTTCATCGTCTTGTGAGAGTCGGTCTCAGACTCCGACAGGAAAACGGGCGTGCGGTCCAGACTCCCGAGCTGCGGCTCACTCCCATTGGTCCTGTCATGAGCCCCCACACCGTCCCGGTCTCGAGCCACAGCACTGTCCCTATCTTTAGTGCTGTCCCTCTTCTGAGCCCCAGCACTGTCCCTATCTTTAGCCCGTGTGCTGCCCCCGTCTTGAGCCCCAGAGCTGTCTGTCTTCTGAGCCCCAGTGCTGTCTCTCTTCTGAACCCCAGCAATGTCCCTATCTTTAGCCCGTGTGCTGCCCCCGTCTTGAGCCCCAGTGCTGTCTCTCTTCTGAGCCCCAGCACTGTCCCTATCTTTAGCCCGTGTGCTGCCCCTGTCTTGAGCCCCAGTGCTGTCTGTCTTCTGAGCCCCAGCACTGTCTCTCTTCTGAGCCCCAGCACTGTCCCTATCTTTAGCCCCAGTGACGTCCCTCTCCTCAGCTGCTGTAGCAATACCGTTCACCTCGAGATCAGCAGTGACTGCACCTTTATCCAACAAATATAATATTATTGGACTAGTCAAATGTCTATAGTCTGTTACAGTGCGACAAGGCTTGAAATGAACGTGAATGACGTTTGTGCGAGGGCGCTGTTGCAGCATTAGGGTTGTCAATTTTGAAAATTTCCTTACACTAGGGGAAAATATCGCTGCAAAAGAAAATGTATGTATAGTACCTATAATGTAAGCAGGTACTTACTTATTTTTTATTTTATCTATTGAATTTTAGGAAGACTTGCTCTCTAATAAAATAACAGACTTCGATTTCTGCTAACAACACCACATACTAAGAAGTGATACTAACTGTTGAATGATAGATTTAAAAAGATATAGTTGGTATCCATGCCAACGGGAGGTTTGTTTATGTTAGAATGTCAGTTTGAACAATAAAATGGTATTATCCGGTTCAAATGCTGTTAGGATAATACCTTTTGGAATTGCGTTACGCGACAGTGATGACTTGTAGGGTCAGAAAAACAGCAAGTAGATATACTTCACAAATTTAATCACAATTCGGAAAGAAATCCTTCCTTCTCTTTTTAGCACACTGATATAAAATATCCTATATCCATTCATTCATTTACGGGAGTGAAAGCAAAAGAACGAAAACGCGGCGCGACTCGGCGACGCGGTAGGCTGTCGGTACGAACGAAACCGAAATGAACCGAAGCACGAGCCGAACGAGTCGAGCGAACGAACGAACACGTGCGGCACGACAATATCCGAAACCCGCCCGAGAATATCCGAACATGCCAGCAAGCACAGCGCTTGATAATAACGCTATCACTAAAAGCGCATTTTTATGCATTCGCTGAAGCGCTGCACGGATAAAACCAATATTTAAAATAAATATCATTCATTGAAATTTTTTTTTCGATAGCGTTGGTAGGGCACCCATTTCAAGAAAAGTGCGACATCGCCCTGGTGCCGTGAATTTTACAGCTGCGTGGATGATTGGGTTGGGGTGCCAAAAGATGCGTCTCGGCGAGGGCTACAATATGACGTAATTTTTTTTTTGAATAGTCAAAAACTTTTTTCAAAAAAAAAAAATCGAAAAATGACGTGATTATTTGGTGTCTTCTCTCATTGAATCGGCGATTTCTCGAAAACGAAAAACGATATCGAAAAAATGAAAAAAGCGCTCGGGGTATTGATTTGGGCTACAATTTGCAAAAAAACGGGACCTCGCTATCTCTCACGGTCTAGGCTGTTGCCTTTCGGCGGAGGAATTTTGAATACCGCGGGAGGTATGTGCGGCGCGCGGGCGGACTAATCTGAGTAGTAGCATTAAAGTTTATGATTTTTACATATAAATATAATGTTTTGGAATATTATGATGATTGATAATGAAAGTAAATATTATAAAAGTTTAATAATATATTATTTATTATCGGAGGCAAGCTTCTCGGATACGTTCGTAGCGTAAGAATCGCTTGAAGAATTTAAAAAAATATATGGATAATAATTTTTATTCCAGTAAGTACGCTAAATTCATATTGTCATGTGTGTGATAGAATATGGTGGAATAAGTTGCGCTGTATGTAGGAAGATACTCCGCGCCGCCGCGCGCGGCGGCGCGGAGTCATTTGGTAAATATCGGATATGATCCGAATATAAGTGGATTCAAGGTTTGCGGCACGTGTATGAATGATCTGAGACAGAAAAATACACTGCTTTTATCTACTGTGAATGGATTCGTCTACCCGGAAGAGGCAAATCTACCTGCACTATGCCCCATAAGCTAGCGATTAATATCACCTCGTTTGCCGTTTATGGCGATTAGACTAGACATGTGAGATTTTTCGAGGGATCGAAGAAATTGTATGGGCAAGTTATTAATGTATGGAGCCGGAAGGAAGCCATAGGAACTCCTAAACTACACATGATAAATCCACCATGTTTGGGCTCGTTGGATTTGTCTTCGCAAGTACTCTAGTCATATATGATTTCCAGGCTCCTGATGATAGAGCCGGAAGGAAGCCATAGGAATATACTACGCGACGCATCTTCTAATCTAAACTCTTCTAACGTAAACTATACAGGGTGTTTTATGACCATAGGTCATATAGCAAACCAGGTACTCCTGAGCCTATTTGGAGCAAAAAAGTTACATGACATTTTGCTCTACGGTGAACTTTTTTTTTCCATACAAAACAAATAATTTTATTTAGTTTTGTATGGAAAAACAAAAAAAAAGTTCACCGTAGAGCAAAATGTCGTCTAACTTTTTTGCTCCAAATAGGCTCAGGAGTAGGTACCTGGTTTGCTTTATGACATATTATAGTCATCAAACACCCTGTACAATATTTTTATATTTGATATTTATTAATTTGTTACTTTTGTTAGACATAATGTCAAGCTTATCTCTTTTTCTGTCTAAATTTTAGTTTACATTTTTTAAGCTGCTTGTGTTTTTGAAAAATAATAAAAAATATTATAATTGTAATTTTTTTTTTTTTGTTGAGTTCATTTTCAATGCACCTCGAAGGTCGTGTGATGCACGAGATCTGTGAATTTTTTTCGGTTCGGCTTCGGCACTCGATCGACTCAGCCAGCAGTTTAGTTTAGCGCGTTGCGTTTTGCACATAGCAACTACAAATTACTGTTGCTTTTCGTATAAATATCTATGCTTGGAATGATATGCCGTATACAGGGTGGTCCAAAAATCGTGGACCAAACGAAACAGGGAGGTAGAGGGGGTTATTTGCAGTAAAAAATCCCTCCATGACAGGGTCCTATCTTGAACTCCTTAAAAGTTTTGACTATTTTAGTCTTTTTTTAATAAAATTCCATAATTCGTAATAATAAGGCAATTAAAAAAAAAAGTCAATAAAAAATTAAAAAATTAATGGTCATTAATTGGTTCTAGAGGATGTATCATCACTACAAAAATGTTTTTATAATAGTGAATATCATGATTTATGAATAATGGAATTTTATTCAATATTATTTAAGTGTTATGAAAAATTATTTCTATCTTTAGAACCTTACTGTGAAAAAAAAATGTACTACTAAAACATGACCCCGTATGAAAATAACTTGCCTATTTAATGGCGATTAAAATAAGGTATAACACACTGCTGTTTGTAGCAAAATTATTTTTTTATGTATTTTTTTTCATAGCACAGACTAAATTAAGGTAAATCAGAGTATAGTAAAAAATTTTACTGTGATGTTTTATTTCACATCAGCTCTTCGTAAAACGTTTTTCGATCGAATTTTAGAAAGAAAGAGATTATCTGTCTCTTTTTCACACTAAGGAACTGAATGCGAAATTAACAATAACTCACTCGCTTGCTGCGTGGAATGCTTTTGTTTTTTCATCTTTTGTTTGCGTGCACCAGTCGGCCGGCGGCGGCGGATGTCGCTTACCAACCGGTTTAGTTACTCGCTATCTGCCTGTTACACCACACGTGATCTCTGTTACTCTACCCGACGAATTTCGCTATTACTTGGACCTTGTGTTGTGATCTACCAATTTGTGACCCACGCTTGCTATTACGGACTCTGTGATTTATTGCCTACCTGTGTGTGACCTGTGCTTCTTACCCATTTGGACTTTGTGTTGCTTGCTACCGGACTTGGCTGGATATGGCCGATGTAAGACGAGTGGAGTATACCCAGCGTGAGTATGCAGAAATGCATTACCTGTATGGCTTTTGCGATGGAAATGCTCGGGCTGCTGCCAGAGAATATCGCCGACGTTACCCGAACCGTGACCGCTTTCCCGACCACAGGATTTTTGTCCGCGTTCACGCTGCTTACACGGGAGGTTACTTACCTGGTCAACATCATGCAGAAGATGGTCGTGGTCGGCCAGCGATTCATGATGATCAAGAAGAAGAACAAATACTCCGTGCACTAGAAATGGACCCCACCACGAGCCAGCGTCGCATATCCCGAAACTTGGGTATTCCTAAGTCGGTAGTTCAACGTTACGTAAAGAGAAATCATTTACATGCGTACCACGTACAACGAATCCAAGCGTTATTACCAGCAGACTTTGAAAACAGAGTGCAGTTTTGCAGAGAAATGCTACGACGTCATAGAGCTGACCCACAATTTTTCAACAAAATTTTGTGGTCTGACGAATCAAGTTTTAGAAGAATTGGAATCTTTAACATTCATAACTTGCACTATTACGCTGTCGTTAATCCACACATAGTTAGAAATGACAAGTTCCAACACCAGTTTGGCGTCAACATGTGGGCTGGGATCATTGGCGGACACCTTGTAACATTCGAATTGCCACCAAGATTGAATGGTGCTCTGTATTTAGAATTTCTACAAAATAACTTGCACGAAATACTGCGCCAAGCTGAAATTCCAGAGGATTTGGTTAATAACATGTGGCTGCAACAAGATGGCGCGCCACCACACTACGCTCGGGCAGTCCGACAATATTTAAACGCCCAGTATCCAAATCGTTGGATTGGTCGAGGTGGAACAATCCAATGGCCAGCGAGATCTCCGGATCTAAACCCCATTGATTTTTTTTTGTGGGGATATTTGAAAGTGGTGGTGTACGAAAAAGAGAACCGGACAGAACAAGAATTAAGAAATAAAATAGAGATAGCGACAGAAAATGTTAAACTCAACAGAAACGCATTTCGTAAATTGCGAAATAATTTTATTAGACGATGTCGTGCATGTATTGCCGCTAGAGGAAGGAATTTCGAACAATTTTTGTAGATATGTGTTATTTCTATCTAATAAAAAAAATTATAATTCGATAATTGTTTTTTTTTACTATCCTCTGATTTACCTTAATTTAGTCTTTGCTATGAAAAAAAATACATAAAAAAATAATTTTGCTACAAACAGCAGTGTGTTATACCTTATTTTAATCGCCATTAAATAGGCAAGTTATTTTCATACGGGGTCATGTTTTAGTAGTACATTTTTTTTTCACAGTAAGGTTCTAAAGATAGAAATAATTTTTCATAACACTTAAATAATATTGAATAAAATTCCATTATTCATAAATCATGATATTCACTATTATAAAAACATTTTTGTAGTGATGATACATCCTCTAGAACCAATTAATGACCATTAATTTTTTCATTTTTTATTGACTTTTTTTTTTAATTGCCTTATTATTACGAATTATGGAATTTTATTAAAAAAAGACTAAAATAGTCAAAACTTTTAAGGAGTTCAAGATAGGACCCTGTCATGGAGGGATTTTTTACTGCAAATAACCCCCTCTACCTCCCTGTTTCGTTTGGTCCACGATTTTTGGACCACCCTGTATATCCAATCTCATAACGGAATTACCTAAGCCATGCCTAGGCCTAGCGCACATCGTGCTAGCGCTTTCCCGACAGCGTTGTTATATTCTCTTTGGCGTTGCTAACTGTACTGACAGGCGAGGCGTGACGTCATATGCCGCTCCATTCCAAAAGGTATTATCCTAATAGCATTTGAACCGAATAATATCTCGAATAAAATATGAATTATTTTAATTATACATAACAAAACACTAACGTACGCGTGAATAGTCCTGGGAAATATATTATATAGCAGGCAAAATATTCTATTATAAATTTACAGCAGTTATAACGTTAGAAATATTCCACCTTTCCTGCTGTTTGCTATAATGCTGTTTTGCTATTTATACTCGTATGTATCGCCATCTAGTTGATATAATAAAAATGATTTGTAGTGTAGTCTGTAGGTATGTAAAGCTCTCGCTCGATAGAGGGCAGTGTTAATAGTATTTTGTAACTTAACCCTTAATACAATGACTTAAGGTTACATTTTAAATAATTAAATAAAACAGCAGACTAGCACATTAGAATATTATAATGAATTAGACTGCTGTTTGTTAGAAACAGCAACAGCAACAATAAAACAGCAGTATAGCAGTGCGCGGTCGTTGCTTGCTATGAGCACACTTATACAGCAGTAGCAGACAGCAATTTATATAGCAACTTAACGGGTCTAGCAATTATTGTGTCTAGCTAGTGTCTACTAGATATATTTTAATAGGAATAAAAACATGGTTTATATAATATAGTGAGTGAACCATAGGATTAGCAATATATGTGAAAATGCCGCCGAGCTGAAGATTACAATGACAAGTTGTGCAATCTTAAAATTACTGATTTATTAACTGAATAAAAATATCATAAAACCCTTACAAATACATAATAAATACCAATAGTATTTTTTTAAGAAATTTTCAAAAATTTTTCAAAGAAATGGCAGAAGGACCCGGCATCCAAGCAAACAATTTAAAAAATATTGACCACAGACTGATTATTGATCTGTCTGCCTGCTGTATTCCCGTGCTTGTTATAACACTAAATATTTATCTCTTATTTCAATTATTCCAGCAGCGGTAGTTTCAAATTCCAACAACAGCACCAAAAACAGCAATATAGCACTTTAAAACAGCAGATCATTCTAACGTGCTGTTGAAAAACAGCCGTTATTCCCACGACTACGCGTGAACGGGTGAAACGCGAAACGGTCATCTGGCAGCACTGTGGCGGCGTTAGTTTAGCTGTCACCCACGTTCATTTGAAGCCTTGTCGCACTGTAAATGTAGGATAATTAGAATGACAGCTGTCAAAGTGCCTTTGCATTTAAAAAACACCCAGTCAAGAAATAGATTTATATTTGGTAATATTTTTTTGTAATGTAAGCCAACATGGGTGATTGTGCAGAGAGACCAATTGTGCAGTTGGCAGAGCCAAAACCACCTCTCCTCGTGAAACCACGCTCAGTTAGGTGCCATGCCAGCAGATTTGCGGTTAATATTATAGTAACGAAATGAGTAGGTAAATTCGAATATGACTGTACCAATTTATGTGTGTTCTTCACAAGTGAAATGCAACATCTTGAAATGATGAGTGACATCAATTTGAAACGATCGTCAAGTATTTGTACACCCGACGCAGGACACGGACAAGATGGCCGTTCGCGCTGGTGCGCCAAGCTGGCCTACGATTGTCGATCGATTGCACCACCTAAGAGGCTGACGTACCGTCATACCTTAAGCATCTTATTCACCATCCATCTTGCTGTATGTCCCGCCAAGGTCGCCGTGCTGGACGTAGCATACACACCATCGTGCGCGCATCCAGCGTGCTAGTTTTAGTCGAACGAGTGAGAGAGATAGCACGTCTGTTGTCCTGTTTTTCTATAAAATGGCGCCTGTTTTACCCAAACGTAAAAAAATGGGAATTTGCTGTACAGCAAGCCTACACACGATCCAGCACGCACGATGCACGACCGTCCTGACGTACGTCCGGGATATTCATTATCCATCGGCGACGTACGTCACGCTTAGACAGTGGTGGGGGGAACGTTGCTGGATGAAAAATGCGTCCAGCGGGTCCAGCAAGGGTCGACGTACGTCGAGCCTATTCATTGTCGTTTTTCATTGTGCATCGTGTGTGGCCTTCGCAGGACGTACAGCAGGCTGGATGGTGAATAAGGCGCTTTAGCCGTGCACCTGTAAGGTGTCCCTAACACAACTCTCCTTATCCTGTGTCAAGTGCAATAAAACTGAAAGAGAAATTAAATGATACCGTACCATTCGTTTGAGGAATATCAGTAATATTGGTCGTATTGAAATCTAGTCGTCGCAGTTTGACGTACGCCTGGAACAGACAACAATTATAGCATTTTCAGTGGTTGGCTCTGTGAAGTCGGCTACAACTTTTTTATTAAACCTGACCATGTTGAACACTTCTCGCTTCCGTCGAAACTAGTGTTCTGCCACACACATTTACACGACTTTTACTGTGTCTTATATAAAACATTGTGGCTTTGAATAAAAACGCTGTAAAAACTGTAAGTGTTGAAACTGCAACGATAAGAATTCTAATTAGAACTGCAGACTAAACAAACACCTACACCGAATGGGCCTTAGAGACACACTGGTGTACAGTCCTTTGTTCCACTGTTCCTTTTTGGCTACACCGTAGTCTGGAGGTAAATGGGGGTAAATTCTTGGCAGTGTAAAGTAAGCCTTTTCAAAATCTAGTGATAATTGAACTTCTTACCTTACGAGAGGGGTCCTCAGTTTTCCTATCTTCCGCCGTCCCCAAAGTCAGCTCCGCCTCTTGCACGACCACCTGAGGCATCACGAATACGGCCGGCGTACTGTGGCCGAGCGGCACAGGCGGGCTCTCCGGAGCCGCCAGCACGCTCGCGTGGCGCGGGGGCACGAGGGTGCTCTCGTGGAGGACTCGAGTCTCGTTCGGCGCGGTAACGTTGTCGGCGGGAGGGCCGGCGTGACGCACATCCGGCATTGGGAGGGGCTGTCAAAAGAATTTTTTTTTTCATGAAAACCGGCACGGTCGGACGTGACAATGACCAAAGGTGCAGTCGACAGAGCCAAATTCACCTCTCCTCGCAGTACCACGCTTAGTGATATGTCATGCTAGCAGCAGCTCTCGACTGTCTGCACTCTGAGAGGCCCTTCCATTTTTCTGGTTTAGAAAGAGCTGCTCTTCCTAAACCAGACTGAAGGCTGGCTCGGAAGCTTATCAACCTGGCCCGGGCCAAGCTAAGAATAGCCGTTGGTCTGATGAGCGGCCACTGCTCACTAAATATACATCTACACACCATGGGTATTACAGATAGTCCACTGTGCAGAGGATGCTTGGCAACGGATGAAACGGCCCGGCATGTTTTGTTGGAGTGCAGTGTGCTTGACAACCAACGAAGGGACATACTCCGTTCTCCATCTTCCGTTGCAGCGGTCTGCAGACACCCCGGTCGACTTGTGGCTTTCATGGAAGACATAGGCTGGCTGGGGTAGCTGGAGATTGCGGGGTTTTGCACGAAGGTCCCCAACCAAGAAGGATTAATTTGCAGGCCTAGAGCCAACCCGAAACCAAAACAACAACAACAACAACGTCATGCTAGCAGATCTGCGGACTGTTGCTAGGCTGTCTGGCCTGTTGATTTTTCAGTGCAGTTGGATTTTTGTAGCACTACATTTTATATGATTACTACTAATAATAATATCATATATATCTGTATATACTCACATGTACCCTCCGCTCCAGCACAAAGCAGTTCCTAACGAACATCCCCACGAGGCTGGGACTCACGGTGGGCTCGCTGCGCGACCAGCCCCGCGCGCTCCGGTGCAACAGATCCTCCGCGCTCACCGGCGCCTGCCGAGGCAGGCTGATCATGTCCTTACCATCCTGCGGAGGGACATTTCATTGTTCATTTTTTCAAGGAACATAAATAAAAAAAAGTTCAAATAGTAAATGGGCGGTACCTACCTGAGTATTACAGGTGAACACTTTTTTTTATTTTTTTTTTATGGAAACAGACACTGTTGGTTACATCACCTACAACATCCGTGATGTCAGCCCATAACACCGGGAGAACTTGGTGCCACGTCAGTGCTTCCCTTCGGTCGTGCCGGCTACACTGAACTGGACGGAAAACACAAACTATTTACACAGCCGTTTCATTCAGTGCAGTGGTACAAACCCGGGCGGGTTAAACCCTACCACCTAGTAATGTAAGAAGGGAGTCATATCCCTTAGTCGCCTTTTACGACATACACGGGGAGAGATGCAGTGGGGCTATTCTTTTCAATACCAACCCGGGCGGGTTAAACCCTACACCTAGTAATGTAAGAAGGGAGTCATAACCCTTAGTCGCCTTTTACGACATACACGGGGAGGGATGCAGTGGGGCTATTCTTTTCAAGTACCGGCCCCACACGGTACAATACGGCCTACTTCTGTTAATTATTAAAAATGTTTTACTACTCTGTTCACTAACTACGTTGCTATTCATTTTGCAGTTAGTTCAACTTTCGTTCTATGACTTTTATTTTGAGAATATTATACACTTAAAAAAAAATACAACCAAGGCCAATTGCGAATCTGACTCGCGCAGTTTGGGTCACGCACCACCACGGAATTGGCCGGTTTTTATTATTTTATTACTGTTGTTATACTAAGTTTGCACTATAATCAATCACACCAAGTTTGACGCTTTTACGTATTACCGTTTTTACGATAAAGCAAACACTATTTTTCTTGTATGGGCCAAATAAAAAACATATTTTATACCCCCCTTAATTTATTAATTTCGTATTTTTTTATATTTGTTAGTATATCTGCCACAATAACACATATTATGTGATAATTTCAACCGGCTACCTATTACGGTTCAAAAGATACACCTTTTAAAGGTAGGACATACAGACGGACGGACAGAAAGCGTAGGCTTATATAAAATAGTCCCGTGCGCGGATACGGAACCCTAAGAAAGTACCACCTAAAGCCGGGTCTCCTGCGAATGTTTTTTTCGAAACATTACACAGAAACATCGAAACATTGCGGCGTGGCCAGGCCTCGCGCACTCTATGTACTTGCGCGCGCTAACTACCTACCGCTCGGCGGGCCGCCGGCGGTCTAATTCAGTAGAAATTCGTCAGCCGCGCGAAACATGCCTACACGCTCGCCCACGCCAACTGCGCGCAGCTGCAAAGCAATAATGCACTTTACACACGATCGTTTAGGTAAATTTTCGCGCGCAGCGATTGGCGACGTGAAGCAGTAGGCTATTAAAGCCGAAGGTATGGAACTTTTTCTATGGAGTGATTTATCTGTTACGAAGTAACTATTAAGTAATCTGTGGCGTGGCCATCCACATTTGTATGAAAACCATAGAGAAATTTGTTTCATGTTTTTTGTGTATTGTTTCGAAAAAACATGTGCAGGAGACGCGGCTCAAAATGTACAAACAACATATTGTTTCGACGTGTACACAACCCCTCACCCTGCACTGAGCGCGTACGTCGTACTGCTGCTTAAGTTCCTCGATGGTCTTCTTGACGACGCGATCGACGATGAGGCCGCGGCGGCGGCGGCGGCGGCGGGCGCGTGCCCTCGCAGCCCCCGGCGGCTCCTCCGCCAACTCCTGCCGGGAGAACTTCTGCTGTTGTGTGCTCGCTTTTTTTTATGGTACGTGACACGGTCTGCTACGTCACATGGATCGGAATATAATACCTAATATTGGCGAGAGAGAACATAGCGTGGAGCAATTAAAACCACCTCTTTAGGGAATTCTGAAAAATTACCCGGAATTCCGGAATTTGACAAATATATCCTGGTAGTGATATAGTTAATATAGACACTTGTAACATGCTGTAATGTATGAATATCTTATTTATAAAATCAAAAATTATTTTGAAAAAAAAAAAAACATTGGTACAAGTGTTTTGATTTGAAAATAATTTTTGGGATTGTAGAGCTGTGAGGTAAAAGGTGAAGCGGTGTCGTGTCCTCTGGCTCCACGTGTAGCTGCAGCTGATGTTGTTGTATGGGCTAGTGCCCGGTTGTTCTGCCAAGCGATCTGTATTTATGCGAGGCGTATTTGATATTTCAACAATGTGTAGAATGTGGCGTACGGAATTCTTAATTACTCGTTATTCGCCACCTGTTGGTGTGCTAGTGAATCTTTCTGTTTCTTCGTCGCGAAGCGATGTAGGTAGGTTATTTTCGATCTTTATTATAAAGTTGTGCGATAGGTGTCGCTATCACCACAGGATTTTAAATAAGGTATTCATACACTACCTTTTCGGCATGCCTTGCAAGCAGCGTTGACCCTATACTGGCATCAAACATACTGCAGAAACACCTCCACAAAGTTGATGAATGGCTAAACAAGTGGCGTATACAAGCAAGCTCATCGAAGTCCGCACACATAACTTTCACTTTGAGGCGTGGTGACTGTCCACCGGTACAGGTGAAAGGCGAGACTCTACCCCACAAAACTGTCGTCAAATACCTGGGTTGCCATCTGGACAGAGGACTCTACTGGAGGACACACATTCTGACAAAAAGGGATCACCTAAAGATTAAATTTAATAACATGTACTGGCTGCTTGGTGGACGATCCCGACTTTCACTGGCAAACAAACTCCTAGTATACAACCTGATTCTCAAGCCTGTTTGGACCTACGCCATAGAACTGTGGGGGTCAGCTAGCACATCCAACACGGAATTACTCCAACGCGTCCAGAACCGAATCCTGCGATGTATTAGCAAAGATGATGAGATCCACCAATACCTAGAAGTTCCAACTGTGAAGGAGGAAATCCAGAAGTGGTCAATAAAATACAAGATCCGCCTCCAGCAGCACGTAAGTACTCTGGCGGTGGGCTTATTGGACAGAACAAACGTAGTGTCGCGACTAAAGCGGCAAAATGTACCGGCCGAGCAGTTGTAATCCTGCTGCACAATTAAAGTTGAAGCTGTAGTTGATGGACAGCAGCTTCCAAAAAGAAAATTACATGCAACGAATCTGATAAAGGCTATAAAGCTGATGACAAATGGAGCACGGAGAGAAAAAAAAATACATTACCTACAGCATTCGCATTAATTCGCAGCATTACCTACAGGAATCGCAATATACGTAGCTAAGCATGTCGCTGGCATCCCACTAGCAGTCACAATCGACACCCGCTACTCTCGTCTAGCAACCATCGAAACTCTCTGGCTGAATTTAACGTTCAACACATTTAAGATCCTGCTGGTCGGTGTCTATAGACCCGACGACTGCGCATTGAGCGATGAACGTTTTCTTCTCCAGAACATAGCACAAGTTTGTGAGACACAAAACATTCTGATATTTGGCGACTTTAACTATAGAAATATCACCTGGCCCATCAAAAACATACAACACAATCTCCCTAGCAAAGAATTTTATTTCGAAGACATGTTTACAAACAGCAACCTTTATCAATTAGTAGAGAAGCCTACACGCTTCCGTGATGGTAACCGTCCATCTCTGTTGGACATAATAATGTGCAATGACGAACACCTTATAACACAACTGGAATACCTGCCTCCCATAGGAAAATCTGACCACTGTGTACTCTTAGCAACGGTTCAGTTGGAAGCTATAAAATTGAATGTGAAAAGCACAATACGGAAAAATTACTTTAAAGCGGATTTCAACGCAATTAATACTGACCCAGCCATACAAAATCTCAGCAAAATAATTGATGAAATACCTGATACAGCTGACAAATGGGAAAACTTTAAATCTACCGTGCTTAATGTAGCCTCAAAAAATAGTCCTATTTATAGTAAAAATAGAAAGCCTACAAATAAACCTTGGATTACCAATGATATTATTAAAGTAATACGACTAAAAAAATCTAAATGGGACAAATACAGAGTGACTGGGCATCCAACTGACTATCGTGAGTACAGAAATGTAAATAATAAACTTTTATCACTGACTCGCTCATCTAGACTCGACTTTGAGAAAGGAATCCTGGAATGCGGTAGCAAAGCCTTCTACGGTCACATAAGAAAACAACTATCATCCAAAACGTCCGCACCCCATACACTATCAGATGGCAAAGGAGGATTTATTACAAATGAAATTGACATAGCCAATACCCTGGCCAGGCAATTCGAATTAAATTATGTTAAAGAGCCACTTCCAGACACTGTTCCATGTATCCACTCCACACGAGTACAAAACTCTGTTGAAGATGTACAGTTTACAGAAACAGATGTCCTGAAATATTTAAGGAACCTACGTGAAGATACAGCGATGGGCCCAGATGGCATTGCAGCAGTTATCTTAAAAAAATGTGAAATCTTGGCAGAACCAATTTGCAAAATAATGAAAAGTTCCTTTGCTGCTGGGAAGCTGCCAGACGACTGGAGACGAGCTCTAGTGACACCAATATACAAGAAAGGAAGCAAACTAGATCCGATAAATTACAGGCCAATCAGTCTCACGTGCATCGTAACTAAATGCATGGAGAAAATAATAAATTCCAGGATAAAGAATTTCTTAGCTCTGAACAACATTATTGTAAAACAACAACATGGATTTATGGCCAAACGCTCTACAACAACCAATCTACTGGAATGCCTCAATGTGTGGACGCAAGAGTTGGACACAGGCTCCCCAGTTGATATAATTTACCTTGACTACGAGAAGGCATTTGATAGAGTGCCAATACGACGACTTGTAGCTAAGCTGGAGCATTTCGGAATAAGAGGCAAACTCCTAGAATGGATCCAAGCTTATCTAAACAACAGGCAACTACAAGTTAGAATAAGTGAAACACTGTCTGAGCCAAGGCCCGTGTGGAGTGGAGTGCCACAAGGATCAGTAATTGCAACAACCCTGTACAACATATATATAACAGATCTACACACAACCACAGAGTGTCAATTCAAGTTCTTCGCAGATGACTCCAAGTATTTCGACAACCCACTCATCAACCACGATAAACTACAAGAAGATCTAAATAGTATTCACCATTGGTCCTCGGAATGGCTCATAAAGCTTAATGCACAAAAATGCACAGTTCTACATTTGGGCAAGAAAAACCCGAAACTTCCCTACTACCTGGACAAGACACAACTGACACCAGTTAAATTACAAAAGGACCTTGGTATCACCATCTCCTCCGATCTCAAATGGGAACCCCACATCACAGATATAGTGAAAAGAGCCAACTCCTTGACATATCTCATAAAAAAGAGCTTCCTCGTGTTTTCGCCACTTATAATGCTTAAAATTTACAAGACTTACGTTCGACCGCTTTTGGAATACGGATTCCAGATAGGGCAACCATACTTTGTTAAAGACATCCACCAATTGGAACAAGTTCAAAGAAGATTCACCAAAATTCCCTACGAGCTAAAAAGCTTGAGCTACGAAGAAAGATTAAAAATACTTGAACTGACCACATTGGAAGAACGCCGCGACAGAGGAGACCTCATTGAAGTCTACAAAATACTCACCTCAAAGTATGATTGCCCAGACTTAATTGAAATGTTTGACCTGAACCAGAACTATCACCTTCGTGGTCACAGCAAAAAACTTAACCAGACAGCTTCTAACACAAACATCCGAAAGCACTTCATAACAAATCGAGTGGTGAACGCCTGGAATAAACTCCCACAGGATGTGATTGACTCCCCAAACACAAACACCTTCAAAAGCCGATTAGATAAATACATAAAAAGTACATCAACAAACAAATAGCTACAGTGCCCAAGTACGAAAACTAAAAAAAAAAAAAAAATTAAAACAATCATTCATTATCAAAAAAAAAGACTGATATGAACACATCAGCTAGAGCTGCTTGTTCATTAAAAAATAAATAAAATAAATAAATAAAATTTTACAATGTGTCAAAAGTTACTAACTACATCACTACCAGGAAATATTTTTCAATTCCCAGAATTTCCAGGAATTTTAGAATTCCCAAAAGAGGTGATTTTAACCGCTCCACGTAATGTCTTTCGCCAACATTAGGCATTTATACTCTAACTATATCTGAGTAAAACAATTTTAACATGTTGAATGAGTCGTAGTTTGCGTAGAAAAGGTCCTTGGCATAGTCCGAGGAGTTGTTGATGATAGTACCTCCAGTGCTGCTCCGTGTCCATAGAGCAAAACTACGCATAGTGATAGGTATGCTTACTGGTCACTGCACACTTAACAGACACCTCTATGTAATTGGAGTAACGGACAGCCCACTGTGCAGAGCATGCCTGCAGGCGGACGAGACACCCACCCACATGCTGCCGGAGTGCGAGGAGGTGGAAGACCTAAGGGCGAAGGAGCTGAGAGGCCCGACTACACTTCGAGAGGCGTGCCAAGATCCAAAGAGAGTGTGCCGCCTCCTGGAAGAACTCGGCTGGTTGGAGTAAGGCCGTAGGACGCGCAAAAGGCCTGCAATGGAGCGGGCTTAAGCGCGGAGAACGAGTCCGAACAACAACAAAAACAACAGTACCTCCAGTGGCGACAGCTCTTCGAGTATAGGTTCAGGCGCGGGGGGAGCCGGCGGCGCGGTAGGCTCTTGGAGCGCCCTGCGGTCACACATCACATAATATCATTAGCAAGCGTCCCTCGAGTTCAGTCACCCAATCACCATCCAGCAATGGACTACAACGCCACGTCCACTGCACGGTATTAGGGGATACAAATCGCAATTCACTCTAGTCCCGAAAAATATTCGAGGTCGTCATAGTATATAAGGTGCTTCGTTATTCATGTCAAATGTTTCGGGCGGGTTACATACACACTCCAATAAAGAGGTTACGCAAAAAAAAAAAAATGTTTTTAGCATTACTTTTCGAGAAATTTAACAAAACATGTTTGCTACCCTAAACATTAACCTGTGTGTAACAGTAGGTAACTTGCATTGTACGGGGTCAATGACCGTACTATGTTCAAACGCAGAACAGCTGTTTGTTGTAAGTAAGTCACAAGGTCACTATGATTGGTTTTTACAGCTACTTATTTGATTTTATTTTTTTGTTAGGAGAAAAAATGCTCATATAAACATATGTTTTCTTCTTACGTAACGTGTTTATTTGAGTGCGTATGTAACCCTCCCGAAGTTATTGACATGAATAACGAAGCACCTTGTTTACATCGATTTTTTTTTATTATTCTTAATTTGTGTTTGGGGCATTAGCCGTATTCGATTATGTTTTGTCAGCCCCATGATGGGTTTAAGTTGAGAGATAAAAAAATAGAAAACTTATGTGAGAGAAGTTTTAAAGAGTTTACACAGATTGTGTGTGCGTAAGCAATCTAAAGTTGTAATACGATCTTACAACGTCAAAGTACTCGTATATTCAAGGGTGCACGCAGGTTTTGCGGGCAGCCGACGACTGCGCGTAAAAGTAGGTAACGGTTAACATGAAAACGTAAATTTTAAAAATTAATATCTCAGAAGAAATATTCAATACACTTCAGTTAGAAATATTACTTCCCACACATTTTATTCTTTGATAACCAAGAGAATCAGCCTGTTGAAATTAATGGTAGTGACTGCTGCAACAGGATGTATAATAATTAATACCTACTGATACTCACACAATTTTCTATCTTCTTACAGTACATCATGCTTTCAACTAAAAATACAATTTAACTAAATGAAATGAGGGTGCCATGTCGGTTGTTGGTTTGTATCTAGGGAAATGAAGCGACCGGCATGCACTAGAATCTACATCAGACTCTCAACGCATTCTCTACAAGCAGAGATGAGAGAACAAGGGGCTATAATACGGTGAACACCGCGTCGCCACCATTTCTACCAATCAATGTACAGCGCAAGGCTTTACGGCCACTCAAGAGGTTGTATGTCGACATCTACGGCCAATGAGAACAGAGATTAAATGTGGAACGCACTCCCTGCTCATCTATTTCCTCCCGAGTACAGCCTGGAGTTTTTCAGAAGGGGCGTGAAAAGGCTCCCGTCAGGACGGCATGGCATTCGCAATTCCCGCGCATCACAGAATGTTCACGGGCATCGTTAGTCACCTACTCGTAAGTGAAACTAGGCCACATGTCACGCTTTCCATAAAAAAATTACAAAAAGATGTCGACATCCACTGCCACATGCACCAATGGTATCGGAGTAATAAGGCAAGGCAGATCTTCTATCGGCCGTCCACCAATGTTCTCTCATATCTGCCTACAAGCAAATACAAACTAATTACAAATACACTTGTATTTTTAAGCGTAAAACTCTATCAAAATTTGAGAAGAAGAGATAAGTACATACCTACATAATATTCTGTAAAAACTAATACAGCATTCCAATGTAAGAGAGAATGAGTATATTTCAGTAAACTTTAAACACTATTTCATTTTTAGGGTTCCGTATCTTAAGTTGAGTGAAAGGCTTTTTTTTGGGGTGGTGTGGGGTGTTCCACGAGAGTATGGCGGGTTTGGCAAAGGCGAACAGGAGGAGGAGGGCAAGGGAAGCAATTTCGTCAGAGCAGTGGCCATATCAGGAGCTCCTAGTAATTGCAATTGGTACTAATCAATTCACAAATCCTCCAATTTATAATTGGTATAACTATAAAAAAATATATTTATTTATTAAAAGCATGAGCTGTTACGATTGTATTATAAATTTGATAATTTCCAATTAATGTTCCTGGTATTCTTAATTCTGTTGGAATTAAAAGACCTAATACTTAATAAAATCCTTTTTTTTATGTAATCCGGTATGGGTGGCTGAATCAGAGGGGCCAAAGCACATGCTCCGGCCAACCAATATCACCTCCGAGAAGGTAAGCGCCATACCGGAAACTTCCCTTTGGATTGCTGGCTATACTGGACTAGAGGAGAACACAACCGAGGCTGCTATGCGGCCATCTTACATTTAGTACGGTGGTACCAAGCCAGTTGGCTACAATTTGAGCCTACCGACTAGTAAGGGGCTATGATTTTGCCAACATAACAAACAGAAAATAGCATAAGTCTTTGGTATTTACTTCAGTATAAAAATGAAATTACGGGCCACAGACAAAAACTAGCACGACATTATCAACACTCCTCAAATTTCATAGTTTGCTTAAAAATAGTATTATGAATACAGAAATGGTGAAAACAAGGGATGCAGTATGACATTATGGTATCATGGTATAGCATGGTGGTGTAGTGAGGTCACAGAACATAAAAAAATTAGTTGAAGTCTCGTAATGACCTTCATAAGGTATCCGCATTTGATATGAATATTTATTTAATAAATAACAAAAAAGTAATACTAATAACTAAAGAAATAAACCTACCTAACAAACATTAAAATAACTATCAAAAGGGGCATTTTCAAATGTTCCTAGAACACTTGCTGTATTACCCCGCTGGATGGCAAGGCTTACCCTTTGAATGAAGTAGGCCCTTGATTGCGGGACGCCAGTAGCGTCCACCAGCAGAGGCCCAAGCCTCTTCAAGAAGCTTTTGGCTTCACTGCTCCACGGACCGAGGGTTTCAACCGCAAACGCAACAAATTCGAAATCTTGAATAATATTTGAATATTTGTTGCGTTTGAGGGTCTCCGCTCCGGCCGCGGCCGCGCCAGCCGCTCTTGAAGAGGCCCGAACGTGACTTGGAGCCAATGTGTCGACACAAGTGGCGTCCCACATCAATGACCTACCCTTAGCCCATGGCACCAGGGTGATACCATCGGGCCTCTTGCCATCCAGCCGGGAATAACCGCAAGGTTCTAGGATGCACGGTATGTTTGCTGTCAGAAGCGTGGACTTTATAATAAAATTTAAATTTTGATGCCTGGAGTTTCTACCTGCACTTTTGATACATGATAGTCCGTGGTGGCCATATATGTCGACTGGTGACCCACACACACAAATATGACTTTCACAAATTTTGAGGCCTAAACGAAGTGCAACCGAAATTTTGGTGGTTTTCTGATCTAATAAAGTCCCTAGGTGACTCGATGGGTAAGCTTCAAGCCACGCTCCAGATTCTTTTTCTGAAACCGCCAAAATACGTGCACGATTAATTTCATTACAATTTTCAAGGAGAATGTTATGTTTCATTTTGACTATTGGAATATCCCACTTGGACTGGGCGACAGCTTGGCTTGGACACGGTGGTTGTTCGTCGGGACAAAGCACCTTCCAAGCAGAAACGGCTTCTTCGAAGTACGAAATCTCAAACTCACATAGTGAGGGACTTAATATCGAACCAATGAGAGCTGACGTACTATTAATTGAAGAAATGAAGGCCGGTAGACAAATATCCTCCACCTTTCTCAGACCGATTCCACCGTATTTTACGGGTAAAGTTGCTTGTTGCCAGGACGAATCAGACAATTTCGAATTCAGCAATTTTTCCAAGTTACAACGCAGAGAGTTATCAATTGAATTAATCAAATCGTTTTCCTTCCAAATCGGACTTGAGCGCAGAAAATAAGTGAGTTTCGGCATGTATATACAGTGGCGAAGCAAAAATAAAGCCATATGTGTATTAATGTCTTCCAATCGTTCACAAAATTTCGATATCGTCTCTGTTTTCTTCTCAATCAGTGGGCGTATACCTTCGGAAGTAACTGGAGCACCAAGAAGATAAAAGTTATCGTTTTCTAGAACTTGTATGTTTGGCGCTATTTCGTTGAACTTCTTAATAATTTCATCTTTTTCATCGTCCGATTTGAAAACATAAATTTCACATTTAGAAAAATTTAAATGAAGCCCGATTTCTTTGAAAGCAGTGATTATTGTATTTAAGTCTGTCAATACTGTCTCAACTTTCCCGCCCAAAGTTCCGTCGTCCAGGTACCATATATTCAGCTCTGAAGTTATTTGTTCAATAATACTATGGATTGACAGACTGAATATAGCCGGGCCCAGTGGATCTCCCTGCTGGCAACCAACGCTTGATGAAATTGGATCATTTTGATTGTAGAACAGATGAGTTGGTGAAGCATAGCATTGCCAGAGGTATGGGTAAATTTCGGGGATATTGTTTTGTATGGAATTGAGCATTGAGTCTCGTTCTAAACTGTTAAAGGCATTTTTTACATCAACTTTTATTATAACTTCAGCTTCTTTTTTTCTTGTTTTGTATGTTCGCACTGAGTGTACCGCTGCTTCACATCCTCCCTTGGTAGCAAAGCCTAGCTGTATTGGGCGAAATTTGGAGCCAAGCTTTCTGTAGATGCGGTTGCAGGCCAGTTTAGAAACCAATCTTCTGAAAGTACAGCCGACAGCTATTGGACGAACGCCACCACATTTTTTGTTTAAGGCAAAAAGGCTGGCCCCATACAGAAAAGGCACAAACGAAGCAATGACTTTGCCGGAAAGCATCAGGTTACATAATTTAGATAATTCTATTAGAAGTTCTGTACCCGCAACACCATTTGAGGTTGATGTTAGATCTTTCAAATGCTGTGGTCTTAGACCGTCGATTCCACCAGCAGAACCATTTGGAAATGATGCGATTGCTGCTGCCACTGCTTGTTCGGTCACTATCATGTAATTAGGTTCGTCTGTGGGTGGATCTGGTAGCTGGAGTAGACGAGACGGCGTAGGGTGTTTGTCTTTCAGAGCATTATACGTTTCTGAGCAATCAGTTGCAAGGTCTTCCTCCGATGACAGTAGACGAACAGCGCCTCGAATGTCACCGTCTGAAACTTTATTCTCCACACATTTTAAAAGATTACATCCGGATTTTCGTAGCCTCGTTGTCTGTTGAATTTGGCCGTAATCATGTAACCGACTCTTTATTTTGCTGGTTAAAGATTTAGGATTCTGTTTGCTTTGTGGTTCGACGTTCAAGACTGTGTAAGTGAATAAGAAAAGTTCCTCCCAAGAATTTTGAGTGTTGTTATCTATGCACGATTTGATAACTTCCTTTAGTTTGGAGGCAACTGCAAATCTAGCTCCACGGGGGATTCTCCTTATGACTGGAATGTTCACTTTGTAACTTCGTAATTTGTGTAAAAATGTATCACTCGCTCCATGATGCTGAGTTGAAAAGGTTACGGTGTCCAAATTTAGATGAGGTTGTGATGAATGTATCTGGCTAGGGCGATGGCATCTTGAGGTATGAATTTTGAGTCCACGCTCACCTCGGAAATATCGAATGTCCGCACAGAGAGGACAGCGGATCTGTGGATTGTGTTGAAGATTTGATATGATATATTTGTGAGTTGCAATACCATCAAGTAATAATTTACCACCCTTAGAAACATTCCTTGTGTGGTTATTTTTCACTGTAATATAATTTTTGTAATTTGACGTGGAATCACGTCTTACTCATATGGTACAAAGTGGGATGCATGTAGCTTGTACCGGGAAAATGGTCAATGCTCAGTAGTGCACATACAAAACACATACATCAGGAAAAAGAGGAAGGTGGCGCAAATGAAAATTATTATTCCTTTATTTACACGTTTTTTTTATATTAATTTATTATTATTATTTGCAGGCATAATAATAATAACTTTTTTGTGTGGCGGTACAGTGCGCAATGGCGACGCATGCACGCACGAGTTAAGTCTATAAAAGGGTTGCGTGACGTTCGCCCTGCAGACCGGCGGATACGTAGCTCTTCAAGATGGGGGTGGTGGTGGCCTACGAGTCTAGTACCACCACCTATCGCTGGTTGCTTGCCTCGCGTCGTCTCGGAGAGCTCAGTAGCCACGGCCTGCACCCGCCGGCGCACTTGAAGGACTTCCTCCCGCCGCAGGCGGAAATTACCGTTTTTATTTAGATTTTGTATTAATTTTTATTACTTTTAGTAAAATGTATGCAAAATTAATATAAATTTATTGTAAAAACGTGAAATAAAGAAATAATTTTTAATAACAAAAGAGTAACCGTGACAACCAGATTTTTTGACATTATTTGTTTATCAAGAGAACATACATACATACATGTGGTACGCGGGTATTGCCCACTTAAGACTTCTACTCGTTTTTTTGTTGTTCTGTGGGTGGTACATGGCATGGTGATGGTAATAGCGTCGCCTGAACGCACATTTCCAAAGTCTAGTATGAGAGTTGCTCTGATTGGTCGTTCTCGACTTTGGCGGGAAATATAAATTTCGGAAGTATTTCCGAAAATAAAGTTTAAAGTTTTCTTAGGTGGTTATAAAAAAATAACCATAACCTAATTTTAACACCCTAACATTGCTTAAAAAAAAAAGTAAAACAAAACAAATTTTGGCAAAAGGGACACGAACCCATGGCCGAGATCGAAAAAAAAACCCTACACTCTACCACTGAGCCACCAAAGTACAAATGCGACCAAAGGAATATCGGATTCAGTAGGTTCGTTGGGGGTGCCGGAGGCGGAGCCAGACTCGTCTCTCCACCAATCAGAGCAACTCGCATACTTTGGAAATATGCGGCCTGGACGGCAAGAGGACTGACTGGGCGGGGCGGACGGGGCTGGTTGGGGGCGGGACGGGCGCCTCGGCCTGGAGTTCCGGATTCGATACATCTGCATCACCTAGACACAACACTAACGATCTTCATTACCAATTCGTGTACTATGATTTTGTCGCAGAATAAGTCTTAGATTTCAGGTTATAATATGAAATGGGTTCGAGAAAATTAAGAAATAATGTATGAAGAAATTAGTAACTCGTAAATTATGCAATAGATACAATATTTTCTTTCCATAATTTCCCGCCAAAATATAAAAAGTTTGCGGAGGCAGGATGACATTATCGTTAGTCTTGACAGCTGAGAGGAGCGTCTTGTCGAAGTGTTTTACGTCAAACTTGCAGTCCTGTTACTGCGGGTTCCACTCTTTGATGTAAAGTCGAAAATAAGGAGGAAAATTAGAAAAAAGAAAAGAAAAGGACTCTGGCATTAGCCACCGGCGCGACTTTGCGTCTTTGTATACGGGGTTATTTCGTAAAGATCCCGCAGGTTAAAGAAGGTGACTGCACATGTTGTAGGAGGGTTAGTGATGTTGATAAAATAATGTTGTCTGATTGCATTTTTAACATCAATTACGACAATTTGCAAATCATCCGAAATAATACATACACATGGAATGCACTTTCCTCTCAACGTACAGTCTGGGATCCTTCAAACATAATGTGAAGGTGCACCTAGCCGGCCGACATGGTATTCGCAGCCCCCGTAAATATCCGAATGCCCGTGGGCGCCGTCGAACGGACTACACCGTCGTGCTTCGCATAAAAAAAATACATTAAAGTCTCGGCAATCTATCCCAATAAAACGAGACAAAACCCGGTGCAGAGCGAGACAGATAGAACGTCCAATAGTCCATCGCACACGCCATGCGCGCCATATGGCGCGCGAGTCGCGTCGCCACTAACTCAGTCACCTTGCAAATGTCAGTGACCCCAATTCTCTGTCACCTGTCGAGAATTGGCAGTCGCACGTATCTAAATACTTACAAATATTTACGGGATATGATGTGGCGCGCCACGTACGTGCAAGGGACCAAATACTCAAAAGTAAATATTTTTTTCATGTAAATCAAGATGGGTGGTTGTGCCGAGAGACCAATGATGCAGTCGACAGAGCCAAAATCACCTCTCCTCGCGAAACCACGCTCAGTTAAGCGCCATGCCAGCAGATTTGCAGATTTGCGGGAAGTTAAGGGATTCGGGAAACACACTCGCCGGAAGACAGCTCCACACCCTACCGGTGCGACAAAGAAACGATTTAGAGAACCGATGGATTCTCAAAAGCCCAATGTCAACAACAAAAGGGTGCTGTGTCTCTCTGCGACGAGTCATGCGGAGTTAGGATGGGTGGCAGGGAATAAGGGATGCTAGTTCCACAAGGCAACGTCCGTGATAGTATCTGTAAAACAGACTAAGCGAACCCACAAATCGTCTGTGACTCAGACTCCAGACCGTCTGTAAGTTTCGGGTCATCAACAAGACAGATGGCTCGGCGCTGTATCGAGTCCAAGGGCGCAAGCAGATAATGGAGACTACCCTCCCAGATGTGACTGCAGTACTTCATCGCCGTCCTAATCTGTGCTTTGTACCAGGGATGTTGCGGATGCGATTTATTTGACATCCGCGGATACGGATGCAGATGCGAATTTCTGGACGCTCACATCCGCGGATGCGGATGCGGATGCGGATGTTAACAAGATTGCTTGAAGATCCGGTTAGTTTAAGTCCTAGAATAAAAGAGATTATGCTTTTAATATCTTTTATTGATCAATCAATTTTTAGTACGAAAATTTCAAGATTGGGCTATTCATTTTTATTTTCATTATATCATTTTCATCCGCCTTAAAATAAGTCCAAATCTCACTTCGTACCGGTGGTGACATTGTTGTTACACCTTATGTATGAATAACATTCAATTCTGGGACACTATACTTCGCCGCACTATATAGGTACAGTGGAAGTGGAATACTCGAGTCGGAAATTCAACTTAGAAGACGCGTCGTCACGCGTGTTTAGACACGCATGCATACACGAAACGTGACAAATGACGCAATAATAATGGAAAACAAAGTCGTCAGCACTGCACTGCACCGTCCAATTTCATTCAAGTCTCAACCTGCACTACATCCGCATCCGCATGAGTTCCGCATCGATTTAATGCGGATGCGAATGCAGATGCGGATGTCAAAATCAATGCGGATGCTCCGCATTTACGGATGCGGATGCGAATATCCGCAACATCCCTGCTTTGTACAATGATCTTGTTTCCGCATGTTCGAGTACAGGAAAAGGTTAAAAGAATTGTAGTCATCACCTCTCAGTGCAGTTTCGCTGAACGGCTTCAGATGACTCATCAGTTCAGCCGGCTCCACCTCCATGTGTTCTGTAATATGTATTTTTAATATATAAGGTGTTTCGTTATTCATGAACGAAACTTCGGGAGGGTAACATACACACTCAAATAAACACTTTACATAACTTTACTTAAAATAAAACATGTTTATAGGAGCATTTTTTCTCCTAACAAAAAAATTAAATGAAAAACCGAGCATGCTATACCTTGCAAACGTCTGTGTTTGTAAAACACGAAACGTAGGTAGGTAGCTACCTAGCGCGCGGGACGTCCGTCTCTAGTAGGCAGGCGGCGCGAGGCGGAATTGACAGAAGGTCTAGTGGCCTTGTGCCGCCAAGCCGACAAAGCTTTGAGAGCGCCGCCCGCGCCGCCACCGCCGGCGCACACACACGCGCACGCCAGTCAGTGGAGGCGGCGCGGGGAGCTTGCTTTCTTTCTTTTATTTATTCGTTCAGTGTATTGCTCGGCGACCAGCTTTTCGGACCTGTGTTCTTGGACTCGCACCTCACCTGACGCCGCTAGATTTCATGTGTGGGGAGTGGGGACGGTCCAAGGACCTAGTTTATGGGCAGAATGGCCACACAGTGGAGAATGAAGAACAGTTACGTACTCGGATTGTAAACGCATTCGCTATAAGAGGTGACCGTGAGACTCGTATCGTGAGGAGGGCCCCTCTTTGCATCGAGTGCAAGTTGGCCATTTTCAGCAATTTTTGTAAATGTGGGTAAGTACCTCATGTAAGTTCCTGACGACTATTGTAAGTAAAGGGTACCCACACATACTCACACACGCGCACACACCCTCTCACACATTCAAAAACACAACAAACAGCTGTTCCGCCTTTGAACTAGTACGGTCATTAACCCCGTGCAGTGCGAGTTACCTGCAGCTGGTATAGGTTGATCATTTTAATGTTTAAATAGCAAACATGTTTTGTTAAATTTCTCGAAAAGTAATGCTAAAAATATATAATTTTTTTTGCGTAACGTGTTTATTTGAGTGTGTATTTGTATGTGCAACGTACAACGGACCGTCTTGAGGTCTCAGTGCGGAGAATGGCCCACCCGCCTTCCCAAGAGGCTGGGCAGCAAACAACAACAACAACAACGAGTGTGTATGTGACCCTCCCGAAGTTTGGTTCATGAATAACGAAACACCTTATATAAGGTCTTTCATTAGTAGTAGGTAACTTTACGGTGAGGGGTGTACGTGTATCAGATACTGATCACATTCCCCAAACCAATTTTTTTTTTACGATATAAAAAACCTACTCACTCCTTAAATTTAATACGTGAAGTGCGCATATTTCACCTTGAAATAGGCATTCATAGATTATGTAGCCAGCAGTGCCAGTTTCCATAAAGAAAAATAATAAAAAAACTTGGAAGCCCGACCGTGTGGGGCCGGTACTTTAAAAGAATAGCCCCACTGCATCTCTCGCCGTGTATGTCGTAAAAGGAGACTAAGGGATAAGACTCCCTTCTTATATTACTAGGTGGTAAGGTTTAACCCGCCCGGGTTGGTACCACCGCACTGAACGAAAGGTCGGTCGAAACGGTTATGTAAATAGTTTGTGTTTTCTGTCCAGTTCAGTGTAGCCGGCTCGACCGAAGGGAAGCGCTAACGTGGCACCAAGTTCACCCGGTGTTATGGGCCGACATCACGGATGTTGTAGGTGATGTAGCCAACCGTGTCAGTTTCCATAAACAAAAAAAAACCTACAGCACGAGATGAAGTACCTGTGCGGAGTAGTTCAGGCGGCACGGTGGCGGGCGTGGGGTTCGAGCGGCGGTGCCCACAAGCGAGGCTCGCCTCCACCGAGCGCATCCCCTCCGCGCCCAGCATCGTCTCCAGCTGCTGCGTCACGTCCGCCGCCGTCTCGCCGAACCCGTCCTGCGGGCCGCCGAACAGATTATTTATTTATTTATATTATTTATTTATTTATATACACTAGCAGCTTGCAACTGATGCGTGTACTTCACGTGTTGAGTGCACTGTTTTATGATAGATAGTGCATTACGGTACGGTACTTAGTACGGTGCATTATAGCATTGCGATAGAGATCGATAATACTTTATTGCTCCAAGAAGCGTTTAACAGTAACAAGCGCATTCGAATATTTACATGAGGTGCAAACGCGGACTTATCCCTTATAGAGATTTATTCCAGACAATCTTTAACATACCTCAACAGCGAGGTGAGGGGGGGGGGGGGGGAGGGGGACAGCGGCGACACGGGTGAAACGTGTCATGCGAGTTTGTTCTTACGCGAGAGTGTGGGTGCGTATACTTTGGCGAACTAAACAAATGCCAGAATTCAGATAAGCAGCACAAGGCTCTCAGACCCCAATTGTGCAAACTTAGCTACGCCAGAATGCAGCTTGCTTAGCTGTATTTTGCACAAGTAATCCAAAACCACATGGCTCACATTTTGTGCGATGGTCGGCTCAAGACCCCAATTGTACAAACTTAGCTATGCCAGAATCCAGCTTGCTTAGGTGTATTCTGCACAAGTAATCCAAAACAACATGGCTAGTATTCTGTGCGATGGTCGGCTCAAGACCCCAATTGTGCAAACTTAGCTATGCCAGAATGCAGCTAAGCAGTACAAGTGATCCACATGGCCCACATTCTGTGCGATGGTCGGCTCAAGACCCCAATTGTGCAAACTTAGCTATGCCAGAATGCAGCTTGCTTAGCTGCATTCTGCACAAGTAATCCAAAACATGGCTCACATTCTGTACGATGGTCGGCTCAAGATCCCAATTGTGCAAACTTAGCTATGCCAGAATGCAGCTAAGCAGTACAAGTAATCCACATGGCTCACATTCTGTGCGATGGTCGGCTCAAGACCCCAATTGTGCAAACTTAGCTATGCCAGAATGCAGCTAAGCAGCATAATTAATCCAAAACACCATGGCTGACATTCTGTGCGATGGTCGGCTCAAGACCCCAATTGTGCAAACTTAGCTATGCCAGAATGCAGCTAAGCAGCATAATTAATCCAAAACACCATGGCTGACATTCTGTGCGATGGTCGGCTCAAAACCCCAATTGTGCCAACTTAGCTATGCCAAAATGCAGCTAAACAGCTTAAGTAATACAAAACAACATGGCTCAAATTCTGTCCGATGGTCTGCTCAAGACCCCAATTGTGCAAACTTAGCTATGCCAGAATGCAGCTAAGGAGCATAAGTAATCCAAAACAACATGGCTCACATTCTGTGCGATGGTGGGCTCAAGATTGTGACGCAGAACCTCCTCCCTCAGGGTGATGCTGGACGGCAGAGCTTGTACCAATCGCGGTGTGCCCCTCTCCGCTGCAGCCTGTTAACAAATAAGTTTCGCAATTTTTTATATAATAAATAACACATTATATGCTGGAAAAATTAGTGCACTAAATCCGTATACAAAACACATTTTAAATATTGAATCAAATAACAAGCTAGTTAAAAAAAAGAGCGGTCACCCATCCAAGTAATGACCTCGCTCAAGTAACGAGTATTGATGCTGTTCACCCCGCGTTACCCATGACACGTTTCTACGCTCAGGAGAGTGCGATTTTCTCTATAACCGTTTAAGATACAAACATCAAAATAGTTTGCACGCCATAAGCACTAAATGGGCTACTGAATTTTTTTGTAGATTTATTAATTAAATTGCAAATGAAATTAATAGATTCCCTCCTGATCTGTCAACAAGTCTGTGTCTAGTATGTGTGTGTGTGTTTGTGTGCTCACCCTCGTGCGTCGTCGCACCTCCTCCCTCCTCGGGTCTTCCTCGTCATCTTCAGAGGAAGATTCCTCCTCCGCCCGGACGCGTGCCCTCCCTCGCGCTCCTTCCTGCGCTGCCTTCTGTCTGCACGCAGTGAGAAAACATTATTCATTAGATAGCTTTTTTATGGTTCCGTATCCGGTACGGGACCCTATTACTAAGCCTACGCCGTCTGTCTGTCCGTCCGTCCGTCTGTCTGAGGGCTGTATTTCTTGAACCGTAATAGGTAGCCTGTTGAAATTTTCACAGAATATGTGTTATTATGGCCGATATAACAAATAATAAAAATAATGAAAAGTTAAAAATTCATGGGGGTTCCCATAGAAGAAACCAAAAAGTTGTATGCGCGCGCGCCATCTACCGAATAGACTATGAAGCATTTTAACTAATATGAAGCATTTCATAACACACCATGGCGTGAGTGGCGCTAACCATGACATGGCGTAACGGAATTCTCGGTGCGCGAGTTCGACTCGCACTTGGCCGGTTTTTGACATTGGAAATGTCTTTTCATTCAGTCCAGTGTAGCCTCCGATTTCACGGAAAAGTGCGATCCTCTTATATCTCGGAGAGTTGTAAAGATATTATATTAAAAATAGGCTCAAAAGACGCGTATTCATTAGTATCATGAGAGCTGTCAGGTGCAAAAAGAATTATTCGAGAAAGTCAAAAACGAAAAAAGTTATGGCCGAAATAGTGAAAAAAATTTTTTTTATTTTCGCACTCGATATTTTGGAAACGAAGAATGATTCAAAAATTTGAGAAAAACTCCTCTGGAGAATTTAGTCAGCTACAATTTGAGCCTAAAACAAAGACGATCGGGTTAAGGGTTTGCCCCGTAGCCTAAACTTTTTGAAAAAAGTCAAAAGGTCAGAACAACATTTTTCTCGAATTCCATAGATTCATTTCCAATGTGCTCGATAGTTGTGTGAGGCACGAAATCTGTGAATTTTTTTATTTCTTATTCCTCGTCCACCGCGCGATCAGAGTTTCCTAGTCATGCATCAACAACTCCTCCTTCACAGCCTGCTGTGGTGACCAGTGGTGTCCAACTGGTTTCGCCTCAAGAGCTGCTTCCATATTTCTGTCAAGCCCAGCGGGTAACTTCAAGTAGGGACAGTACCTATGTATGACGTTTACCCATACATTTTAAGTGGATATCTGGCTATTTTGATTTTCAGACAAATTTACAAAAGCAGATATATAATCCATATGACAGCATTAGGCAATTTTTAACATGTTCTGAAGTCAACGTATTTCTAAACAAAAAAAATTCCAGTAATATTTCATTGTTTGCTTATTGGAACGTCTGTGTGTGGGCATCTAAAAATAAGGCATTGCTCCAACATGTTGGAGTGGTCATTGAGAATTAGTGCCAAAGATTGTTATTTGGGTGGATCAACTTTTTCTTGTAACGTAAAAACAAATAAAAAAAAAGTTTATTACAATTTATTACTTAGTTGAAAATCAATAAGTGTAAAATAATTAGGTTGATAGGCAATTGAAATAAAAGTAGAGAAATATTTCAAATAAAACATTAACCAAATTTTTAGGGGTGACCCAGGGGACAATTTTGTCCCCAGTTTTGTATGGAAAAAAGGGGTTGTCCTCAGGGTAACCAATATATTTTTTTTAATTACTCAAACTCGGCTAGGCTTAAATTCAGCGACAACTGGCGCAAGCTGGCTGTTAGACGCTGTGCCTAGACCGTTTTCTTAAGATGGTTGTACCTACTTACATATTAAGAAATAAAGAACTATTATCTTATCTTATCTAAAATTCTTTGTCCCGCTTCTTTCTTATTCATCAATTACTTACCTGAGAGTTGCTCTAACTATTAAAATAAGGTGAATTTGTCAAGATAATACCCTGTTTTCAGACAGATACCAAAAACAAGAAAAAGTTGATTCACCCATTTGCCAATTATAGGATTGGTATTGATACTGTATCCGCCTTGGCAAGATCCAAAAATACCGCTAAGTTTTTGGCCCCCGTCAAGGCGTTCGACAGTGTATTGGGTGAAGATATTACTGTGTAGATTACCTGTATTTTTCGGACAACCTTTTTGGCCTAAATACAATTTTTGTTTTCTAAAAAGCACATTAAGCTGACTTTCACAATTTTTTCTAATATTTTTTTTATAGGGTAGGAAACAGTGATATGAACTCAAGTCTCATACGGTATGATCCCACCGCATCTCACCGTCCCACGGCACCGTGGTCAGGCCTCACGCACTCTATGTACTAACTACCTACCGCCCGGTGAACCGCCGGCGGTCTAATTCAGTAGAAATTCGTCAGCCGCGCGAAATATACATACACGCTCGCCCACGCAACTGCGCGCAGCTGCAAAGCAATAATGCACTTTACACTCGAACGTTTAAGTACATTTTCGCACGCAGCGATTGGCGACGTGAAGCAGTAGGCTATTAAAGCCGAAGGTATGGAACTTTTTCTATGGAGTGATTTATCTGTTACGAAGTAACTATTAAGTCATCTGTGCCGTGGTCTCAAACACACGCCGAGATGCGGTCGCTCACACAACACATCCACACCACGATGCAGGTGGAACTTAAAAATACTTACTTTTTATGAAAATCGATGATGGCTCCGCCCGTTTTGCATAGTTCCTCTGAAAATATACACAGGTAGGTATGAGCAAATGACGTTATATCAATATACAAAAACAAAACAAAAACTGAAAGCCAGGACTCATGTTTGAGAGAAGTTCTGGTTATGTGACATAATATATCAAAAATAATGTTTCAATTTCACGTCAGAACTCAGCTCGGCGAATCTATCAACTGCTATTACTTTGTTAGCCACAGTAGTTCAGTGGTGTGGTCGGTCGACTGCCGTTAAGCACAACTGGGCGCGATCTTGTATGGGTGTAGAATGTATGGGGCAAGTACTTGTATGGGTGACCGCTCCACCATTGGAGGTTGACCGTGCTTCAGATTCCACGTAAAACTGTAGGTACCTTCCCTTCTTACCTTACTAGGTGGTAGGGTTTATCCAGGCCGGGTTTGTAAATAGTTTGTGTTTTCTGTCCAATTCAGTGTCATCATCATCATCAGCCTGTATCGGTCCACTGCTGGACATAGGCCTCTCCCAAGGCAAGCCACCACACGCGGTCTTCCGCTCTTCTCATTCATCCGCTCCCGGCTATTAATTATATATTATTATTAATTCAGTGCAGCCGACATGAAATTAAGGGAAGCACTGACATAGCACCTATTCACCCGGTGTTATGGGCTGACATCACGGATGTTGTAGTGGATGTAGGCAAGCGTGTTAGTTTAAAAAAAAACAAAAATCGCAACATTGGATGGAAATAATTTTTTTGGATACAATTCGGTAGGACACATTTGTTTGGTTTTTATAGAAAATGCGACAAGTGACTTCGAGCCACCCATAAGGTGTCTATAACCAACCATGCCCATGGACATTCGGTCGCATGACGGGTTTGCAACAACGTTCGCTTTCGAAGTTAAGCACACTGGGTATGATCGGACTTTGGATGAGTGACCGTCTGACAGTTGAGGCTGGCCGTGGTTCGGATTCCACGTAAAACTGTAGGTCCATTAATTTAAGAGTTTAAACCGTCCGGATTGATACCATCGGTATGAGGGTCGGTCGAAAGAGGTACGAAAATAGTTCATGTTTTCAGTCCAGTTTATTGTAGACGGCACAACCAAAGGGAAGCGCTGTCATGGCACCCAGTTCACCAAGGTGCGATGGGCCGACATCACAAGTGTAGTAGATGATGTAGCCAACCTTGGAAGGATCCATAAAAAAGCTTCAAAAAAGGCAAACTCAAATAAAAAAAAAATACGGTATAAGTCACAGCGCATGTTGGTCATTTACAGGAACCTTTTCAAAGTAAATATCAGTTGACAGTTCATTACGCAGGGTGGGAAAAAATATTTTACCACAAAAATCATACAAGATGTATACTTCTTAATTAACTATTACGTACATATATGTAGCACACATTAAATTATATTTATTATTATATTTTACCTTCCACACTCAAGTCTTTTGCTAACTGTTGCCTACTTATATTTTACAACATACGGTCATCAAACATCCAAGGGTTGGCTGGAACGGCCGCGACTAACCTAACACCCAATTTTTAGGTTTCCGTATCCCGTACGGAAGCCTATTACTAGCCCGCCGCCGTCTGTCTGTCTGTCTGTCTGTCTGTCTGTCTGTCCGTCCGTCCGTCTGTCCGAGGGCTGTATCTCTTGAACCGTAATAGGTAGCCCGTTGAAACTTTCACAGAATATGGGTATGGCGGATAAAACAACAAATAAAAAAATAAGAAAATGTTAAAAATTAAGGGGGCCCCCATACAAGAAACGTAAAATAAAATCGATTAGTCACACTATTGAATAATAGGTGGCGCCACAAGCTTTCATACATTGCATTGTTATAGCCGCTAAATTGCCAACGACCTCATTGAGGTGCTGTTATTTTCCCACCGTAAATTGCTATCGACCTCATTGAGGCTTCTCTCCGATCGTCCTACATATCTTCGAAATTAAAATTCGAAGACCATGCCACCTGAGCGGATAGGCGGATATTATTGACAGCGGATAGATACGGAAACCTCCGCACGCGAGTAAACCTCGCACTTGACAGATTTTTTATTTGTGTTCAAACAAATGACAATTAAAACTGATACCAAATAGTAACATAAAAACAGTCAAAAGGAACAAATAATGAGTACGTAGAATTTGTACGTACACTCGACAGCGTCACTAGCGATAATAAACGGCGGAGTGACTGAACCTGAGCTAGGGAGGGAGTAATTGGGAGGGAGTGGTATATATGTTTCTTGGTATGATGTGAAAGGGAGAAACATACGTATCACTCCCTTCAATCGTCCCTCCTTCACTCTTTCCCTCTGCTTTCTATCGGCCAGTATCGCACAATACTTACATACAAATCAAGAATGTTATAAAAAGGATTGGACTAGAGACCGTGACTGGTTCCAGTAGCAGTGTCGCCAATGCTGAGGAGAGCGGGAAGCGTAGGTGCGATCAATGATTGCTTGTAAACATGGAGGGGGTGGCAGATGGCGAACACTGCCGCCCCATAAAAACATCTTGTGTGTTCAGACAAGTTTAGGGCTTGCGGCGCTAGGGAAGTGTCTCTGATGCCTCATTTTCTCTTGATACAAATAATTACTCTCCCCCCTGTGACCATGTGTGTTATCTTGACTAACCCCCCAGTTTTCAAAACTAGCCGTTTTCAGTGTATTCATGTGGATTAATGATATTAATAATTTATTGATATTCTTTTAAAAATAATATTACGTGGTGAGACGTGAAAGGAGTTACCAAGGAAGACATTAGCCTGTCGTTGGTAGATACGTATGATGCCAAAGACCAGCTTGCTGCTGAGACGTAGCGAGAAGCGCCGAACGACGGAGCCCGATTCAGACGCAATCACCTCGATCAGGTCGTCGCTGCAACAATATCAACAGAATTGGCTGTCAATAATTTCATTGAACATACATGAACAGGCGAACTAGGGAGCCAAGTGAGAAACCAAGAGGTGGTCATCTTTGATGAGGATAAACATATTTTAATTAGATCCGATAAACTCTGGAACGCTCTCCCTGCTCATACATTCTCCCCCAAGTACAGTCTCGGATCCTTCAAGAGGGGCGTGAATGGGCACTTGTCAGGCCGGCGTGGCATTCGCAACCCCCGCGTACGACCGAATGTCCATGGGCGTCGTTAGACACCTTATGGGTGGCTCGGCACCTTGTGCTTTCAGATCTTTTTTTTTTATCTAAATAGGTACTTACCTACAAAATTTTTCTTATACACAATAAAAAATAACAAGTGCGAGTCGTGCTTCACACCATGTTTCGCAAAGTATTTGGAAAAGATAATTATCAAACAGCAAGTAAGGCACAAAGACCCACCTGACTGACTAGGTGGAAGGGCCGTGCCGAGGTGAAAGATGGCTAGCCTGTCGCCCTTTAGCAGGACATCTTGTCCTTATCCCTTAGTCGCCTGACATGCACGGAGAGAGATGCAGGTTTTACACTGTAGGTCTACATTTAAAGTAGTCGGGTAAAAATAATACAAGCGCCATTTTGTAGCTTCCATTTTGCTAAAATGTGATGGATTTTCACGAACTACGGCGGGGCGCTGTTTCAACTTTACATTATCCATGAAATCCTTTCACATCAAAACTTGCTTATTGAAACAGCTAGTTTGTGGACTTGTCCTATCGAAAGTTTCAAACCATATTTCGGCGATGTTGATGGAGAAGAGGCGACTCCGCCGGTTGTAGATGGCATTGAATCGACGAGGCCATGCCTGCACCAGCCAGCAAGCGTGGAACCGCCCGCCGCGTCTGAGCGACGGTGCCGGGTAGAACATCCTACGTTACAGCTTGGGCAATGGGCTATGCTCACGACAAAAAACCATTCGGAGCCTTTATTACAATCATAAGCCGGGTCTCGTGCGAATGTTTCAAACAGTTTCAATCTAGGAGAAAATTTAAAACTAAGTTCTGTCTGCTGACCAAAGAGAATATTAATCTAACCATGTAATATTCTGCGTACTCATGTGTCCGCTATAGCGAAACGTAGCTGAAAACCGTTGCCACGCCTCTAACGTATCGCATCGGTATTGTCATAGCAAACATCGGCTATCGGCTATCGGCTACCAACCAACCAACCAACCAACCAACCAAAGTATAGGTAGCGAGCGAACGAACAGCGTATGCCAGGCAGGCTGACAGACAACTGATATCCGACAACTATTATGCCTTCCCTCTCTCTTTAAGTAAGTCCCCAAATGCAAGAAAGAGCACGTGCGATTCCTTTTAGTTTTACCAAATAAATCTTTTCATGGAAAAATTACCTTTATGGTAGAACCAATAAGGTCGTATTTGGGTTGGATATCTACGAATATCTTAGATATTTACGAAATATCTAACGGCGCGGGTGACAACTGACAACTAGAACAGTTGTCAGCTATTTAGATATCAGAACAACTAGTTGTGTCAATCCAGTCAGTTTCAGTTAGTTTTAGTGCCGGCCGACCGAGCCAGTAGCCACTAGCCAGCCACCACAGATTACCGATACACTCGGTGCGGTACGGACGGTGACGGACGGTGCGTGCGGTGCGGCGGCGCGGGTGCCGCTGCGCGGAGAGATATCCAAAGTATCGGTGCGTACGTGCTGTGCTGTGATGTGACTGTGATTTGTGAATTGAATAGTGATGTATGCCACACGGTGCGTTCCGGCGTCGCGCCGCGCAGGCACGCCGGACACGCAGAACGTTGAGTTGAGTTACGTAGTTCAGGACAGAAACTTTGTTTATACTTTACTGTGTATTTAAGTGTGTAGGTACAACTCTTCTTAGGCCCACTTGCACCAACACGAGTTTAGAGTTAAGCAGCGAGTTATGGATTTAAACGCGGTTTAAACGCGGTTCCCACATACAACGGGTGCTAGCTTAACGAGTTAAACTGGTTTATAGTTAAATTCGTGTTGGTGCAAGTGGGCCTTAGTGTGTAGGTTTTTCGTTAATAAACAATGACAGTGCGTGAACATAGTGTATAAAAATTGATTAGTGTTAAAATAAATTATGTAAAGACAGAACTTTACTTTTAAAATGTTAAAAAGAAAGGCATCATAATGGCCAACAAAAAAGGTGTGGTGTGGACTCATTTTAAAAAAAAGACAATATTTTCGCTATATGTAATTATTGTAAGCAGAAATTTACGATACGATCAGCAAGCAATTTAATACTTTTTTTTTTTTTTTTAAAGCTAGGAATCAGAGTTTTTGATACCGATATTTGGCAACGGATATCAATATCGGTATTGAAGACAGATATCGGTTAAATCACGGTTGCCAAAAATTGTTGATAACCCACATGACTAATTCTGCGTTTTTGCCTGACATTCTGACATGAGACCAAGCCCGGAAACGGAAATGGCGGGCAAAGGGCAAAAATGGCGGAAGTATTTATCCAACGAGTCCTACAGTCGATTGAAGGAGAGTTTTGACTTTTGACGCAGCTGTGACGGACGGCACTATGCGAGTTTTCTCCCCTAACAGAGATTAATAAACTATCAAGGGAATGAATGTTTTGGTGGTTTAAAAAAAAATTACCAGGGTTAAATTACAGAAGATGCGTCGCCGCTACGCGACGCATCTTCTATAATTTAACCCTACCTAACCTAATGTTGAGGCGGCTCATGTCGTTTTTGTGAAAACTCCCATAGTGCAGTTTGTATACTGCCAGAGCTGTCAGAGCCCTCCTGCGATGAAGGAATCGTTGTACAAACCGTTCACAGTTATTTTACCTCTGACTATAAAGTTGGCTAACCTGAGCTCTGTGTCGCCATATTAGATTGATATGATTTCCCTGTAAAAAAAAATTCTTTGAATTTGTAATGAATGCCTCAGTTCTAGGAACAATAGTGTTAAAATTTTATTTATATTGAATACGAGTGATCCAGGCGGATATTTAATTGTGAAAAATCACTATCTGATGAACATGAATCATCAAAATTTGCTGTCAGATTCTGTATCAGACTCGTCATTCAATTCTATATTAGACTTGTCAAGTGCCGCCGCGTCCATAAATCGATCCGTTTCACAAAACCTATCTTCAATGTGGCGCATATTTTCGCATTGCTCTGCCAGTGTTTGTCCTAATAAAGAGGCACAATATATATAATTTTATTTTCCACTACTATGGGAATATACATATAAACAGCAGGTAACATTTTTCACGATTTAGGACACAAAGCCAACATTGCCAACCTAGCGGGAAAATAAAGTGACACGACACATGACATGTCATGGTGGTACTTCACTTGGCTTAGCGTATTCGCGATTGTTGCAAACATTTTAGTTTTATCTCGCTCTAAACAAGCCATTAAAGGGAGACGAAACGGAAATGTTTGCCAAATTGCATTTGCGCAGTGGTTATATCCTCTTTGATTTGCAATGCATTGCATACAGCCAAGTGAAGTGCCGGCCAGTGTTGCCATGTTAGGAGATTTTCTCCTAGATTCAGGAGAATTTCAGCGGTGTTAGGAGAAGTTTTTGCCAGTCAGGAGAGTAGGAGAAAATCTAGGAGAAAGAAAATCATTACAGGAGAAGATTTAGGAGTGAGAAACATATATTTACTAGTAAGTAACAAACAAATATTTCGGTATGTACGGAGACAACACAATGAATGAACTGTTTGTGAATCAACCAACCTCTCAAGTCACACAATATACGATAGGATTTGTCTTTTAATTGATAGGATAATGTGACACTCTGTGAGTGTGTGCGTGCATTGATCGACCGACAAGCGACTGCCGGGCGAGCCTAACCGAACGAACACTTTATCAATCAATGTTATTACATGTAGTATTATTTGTAATAATCAGTAGTATTACTAAGCCTACGTCGATAGTCTGTCCGTCAGTCCGCACTACTTTAGCGGCTGTATCTTTTGTACAGTAATAGGTAGCTGGTTGTGATTTTCACAGATCATGTGTTATTTATTATTGGCGGACAGCCTATTAAATAATAAGAAAAAAAAATTAAGGGCTTCCCCATAAAGGAAACGTTTTTTTTTCTAAAAAAAAATATTTTTTGTTTGGTTTTGCCCTAACGTAAAAACGGTTATACGTACAAGTGTCAAACTTGGTGTGGTTAAAAACTAAAAAAAAAAAAACAAATAATTAAAACAGACAAATTACGTGGTGGTTAGAATGGCAATCGTGGTTATGATGGGGGGACAAATCATTATTGGCGGAGAAGTGATAGAACATATTGAAGGAAGAGTATGTACGTATATCTCGGTTAAATACTGCTTGGTAGACAAGGTCGAGGGAGGAATTCAACTGAGTAGGGCTGCCTCGGAAATTTAAAATTCGCCCCGAGGTCTAATCTGTAAATATGATGACCAGCGCGTCCTACCGTTTATGACGTACGGGTGTGAAACGTGAGCTCTGACTAAAGTTGTTTTCAAAAGTTGCCCAGCGAGCGATGGAACTAGCCATGCTGGGCTGGCATGGGAGTATAGCTAGGCGAAATGGTGCGTAATGACTAATGAATGAGGGGACGACGACCGTTGGAGTAACCATGTACTACATTGGCGGCCGTGGACAGGAAAATGGAGTGTGGGAGACCACCCGCCAGGTGGGACGCCGACATGAAGTATGTCGGCGGAAAGCAGTGGTCCGTACCGCTGAAGGCCGAGAGACTGGAGGAAAATTGAAGGCGTATGTCCAGCAGTAGACGCTTACACGCTGACCGACTGACTGACTGACAGAGAACCCTCGGTGCGCGAGTTCGACTCGCACTTGACCGGTTTTCAGGGTGCAAAAGATACAGCTCTTTACAGATAAGACAGACAGACGGACGGACAGACGGCCTAGGCTTAGTAAAATGGTCCCGTACGCATAAGGAACACTAAAAATGTGGTGAAATTTTTATAATTTGAAGAACAGGAGAATTTTTTAGGAGGACGAAAATTTTCTAGGAGATTTTTAGGAGATTTTCGAAGTCAATCTAGGAGAATTTCAAAATTTGAGTTGGCAACACTGGTGCCGGCATCCGGCATCAGACAAAGGTTGAGTGATCATATTCTCTTTGGTGGAAAGTGGGTGCGGGCGGTGCGTGGACATATGAAAGTGTTCTCTTTACTATCCTCTCGCAGTGTAATTTTATTATCAGCTAAGCCTCCCTCTATCTCACTAATGGACGCGTCGCGGATGTGGGTTGGCTGTCGCGCGTGACTCATTTCGTACTAGTATCGGTGGTTTCATCTCTGGTAAGTTTCCGCTTTGCCGGACATTCATCGACTTTCCTTAACCCTTCGATTGCCCGGCTCAAAATCATGCCAAAATCATGATTGCCCCGCCATTTTGGCAGAGTCGAGCGCGCTCCACCCTACTGCGTTCTAGACCTTATTTCTAGACTTTTTTCTATGAAGCTTATATGAAAAGCCTATATTTTCTAAATCTTCATTAAATTTACTAGGCATTGCCTTGGTATCACGTCTAATTGTGTTTATTATTATCACCATTAAACTGGGCCAAAGTCCACAAACGAATTAATTTACATATTCGGGTAAAAAAATATTCATATTTTCTAATAAAAACTGCAGATACTGAATTTATTGTGTTTTATTTATAGTTTATTACGTAATCTACCATTTCCTATCAAGATATCTTTCGTCACAGTAGAAATGGGCTGCGCTGTAGTATAAGGCCTGCTAATTAGAAAATTGCTGGTAGCTGGGACTGGTAGGTGAGGGTCTATGGAACTATTACCAAAAAGAATTGTTTGCCGGAAATGCGTAGTTTCGGAGAAAAAAATAAATTTCCCATACAAAATTAATTTTTCATACAAAATAAAATTTTTTTTTTTGTTTTTTTAAGGCACCAAAACATTGGTTTTGAATATAAATGTATGTAAAAACAAGGGAAGTGGTATGGGTGAATGTTTTGGTGGTTTAAAAAAAAAATAACCAGGGTTAATATATAGAAGATGCGTCGCTAGCGACGCATCTTCTATATATTAACCCTAACCTAATGTTGAGGCGGGGCATGTCGTTTTTGCATAAATTCCTATTCAAAATAAATGTTTTGGTGCATTAAAAAAAAATATTAAAAATCTAAAATTAATTTTGTATGAAAAATATTTTTTTCAAAAAATTTTTTCTCCAAAACTACGCATTTCCGGCAAAAAATTATTTTTGGTAATAGTTCCTTAGACCCTCACCTATCAGTCCCAGCTACCAGCAATTTTCTAATTAGCAGGCCTTATACTACAGCGCACCCTAGAAATGTAGATCTCAACAGAGTTCCAAAGTGTAACAAAAATATGACGCTCTTCACTCGAGGTCGTAAATGTCAAGTATGTTTACAAATTAATTTCGGCTGAATGATCCACTCCAGCGGTATGATGTAAGTGTTTACACAAGCCTGGGCTCTTCAAGTACTCAGAATAAAATAATTACATGTGTCGGTTGTTTTGTTTCTAAACAATACGAGGCCAATTGAAACAATGGTCAAAATGACCTACATAGCAAGAACTGCTCTAGAAGCAAATACTACTGACTGAATTAAAATAAAAGGACACTAAAAAATAGTTTATTAAATTTGCTCTTAGATTCAGTGAAAAAAAAATTATACTACCGTACAAAAATATTGAAAAAAAATTCAGTGAAATTTACAGAAATAAAAATTAAAAAACCAAAATTTAGTAAGTAGGAAGGATAACTTAATATGGAGGAGGCTTTCGGGAAATGATAGCAATTTTTTTGCAACATATCTTAAGGTATCTAATACCGTATTTGAAATGGTTGCAGATAAATGCTCCAGAAGGCGGACTTAATGCTGAAATCTTTTTGAAGTTATACTTCTTTAAAAACGTTATGCAAATACATATGAAATAAATGAAACGCAAAAATCCATGCACAAAATTAAAAGTACGCCATTAAATTTACGGCCGAAATAAATTTCATTAAATTTAATGAAAATATCACTCAAAACAAGCACACTAAAAAAATAAAATTTTATTAAAATGTATTGAAGCCGCTATCCATATAGGTGGAGCGGTCGCTCAGCGACACGGTCACGTGACCTCACGCCGATAGTGCCCCGAACCGTTGAACGGTTTCCGAAGCGACCGTGCCTTTATTTTTCGAAAAATTTAATTACTAGGCCACTTTAGGGCAGATATAATGTTCTTAAAACATTTACAATGAAATAAATAAACTATTTCAATAAACTTTCACTTGTTTTGGCGAAAATCTATAGAATTTCGATCGATCAAAGTAACCTACCTTTCAAAATTTTCGTAACGGTTTTTCGTAGTGGGTCGGAAACATCAAAATTATTGACGAATAAATCATTCCTCAAGTCCGAAAAACTATTGTAACATGTAGATTACATACCCTTCCACTGTTTTTCAACAAAAAACAGCAAAAATACGGCAAAAAATCACTCCAAAACACAATTTCAATGGCACGCTATTCTGCGTCCGCGAACACAACAGAACTGAATTTCCGATCGCTTCCCATTAATATTTTGAAGTGGCAAGCATATGGAAGTGTGCATTTTTAGCTAGCCTATTCTTTCATGAATGACTGTACGTAAGTTAGAAGAGATTAGTAGGATGTATGACATTTAAATAAATTATTTAAACTGACTAGTCTAGAGAGACCGCTCAACGGTTCGGGGCAACCATGGCAGTCCAAGGTCGGAACCGCTGAACGGTCTCGGGCAATTGAAGGGTTATTCCAAATCCACGCAAATTCATGCAATGCGATAGTTCTGCCATGTACTTTTATCTACCCACTGTCACTGTTTCGCATGGAAGTAACGAACATAGTCGAACTCAAGTGGGTGGAGGGGATCCGAGGTTGGGGGGCAAAATATATTTATATATCTACGATCTAAAAACAATATCTAACATAAAATTATTTAAACAAACTTGGGTGGGAGTTAGTATAGCGCGGAATTCTTAGAAGATTTCTGGTAGCTGGGACTGGTAGGCGAGGATCTAAGGAGCTATTAGCAAAAAAAATTTTTGTGCGGAGACTTGTACTTTCGGAGAAAAAAAATTTTGAAAAAAATATTTTTCATTCAAAATAAATTTTCGATTTTTTATTTTATTTTTATAAATGCACCAAAACATTTATTTTGAATAGGAATTTATGCTAAAACGACATGCGCCGCCTCAACATTAGGTTAGGGTTAATTTATAGAAGATCTTCTATAAATTAACCCTGGTTCTTTTTTTTTAAACCACCAAAACATTCACCAATACCACTTCCTTTGTTTTTACATACATTTATATTCAAAACCAATGTTTTTGTGCCTTAAAAAAAGAAAAAAAAAATTATTTTGTATGAAAAATATTTTTTTTTCTCCGAAAGTACCAGTCTCTGCACAAAATTTTTTTTTTGCTAATTGCTCCTTAGACCCTCGCCTACCAGTCCCAGCTACCAGAAATATTCTAAGAATGCCGCGCTATACTAATTTTCAACCACAAACTTAAACACTGGCTGCTGTTCTCACATGAAGACAGCGAGCGAATGTTGTGCAATATTTTGCAATAGTTCAGTACAATTCTGCAATGACAGTCGTGTGCATTAGTTATATTCATAGAATTTTTATTTATATGTTGATGGTTTGCATATTGTATATTGTTGTTGTATATTGTTTATTAAGCATTCATTAGACAGCATGACTGTACTCGAATTTGTCACAATTTGTTTTATCCGATTCGATTACACCCACGAAGAAGAACCGGTAAGAAACTTCGCAGGGGTTTTTTTTTCATAATCATTTTTACAAGCATTTAGTGACTATCCACATAATAACACCGCCTACAGTCGATTGAAAATACCGCTTGAGAGCAAGATCAAAAACAGATTTTTGTTTTGTTTTTGAAGTTCTGACTGCAAGGACTTAATTAAGTGGATCAGGTGTAAAGAGCCTTTGTCAAATTTTTGATACGTCATTTGTATCAACTCAATAATATTAGTAATAAGTATACATACTACAACGTAGTATTGTCAAATAATAATAAAAAAAAAATTAAAAATTATAATAAAAATATTAAGATACTCGTACTTGAAGTATCAAGTTGTCAATTGGTTAGTAAATAAATTTGAGTACGTAGTGTACGTGAGTATGTAGGTTTGTTGTTGTTGTTGTTGTTGTTTTGGTTTGTGGTTGGCTCTAGGCCTGCAAACTAATCCCGCTTGGTTGGGGACCTTCGTGCAAAACCCCGCAGTCTCCAGCTACCCCAGCCAGCCTATGGCTTCCATGAAATCCACAAGTCAACCGGGGTGTCTGCAGGCCGCTTATCCCTTAGTCGCCTTTTACGACATGCACGGGGAGAAAGGCAGTGGGACTATTCTTATTAACTATACCGACCCCACACAGTACTAGTAGTTTATAAATATTTATTGTATTACTAATATTACCTACTCTTATGTAATTACATGTATATAAGGTCTTTCATTAGTAGGTAACGATACGCTAAGGGGTGTATGTGTATTACTTGGTTTATATATAATATTGTAACAAGTATACATTTATTTATTTTATGCGGATGAATAATTTGACATACATACATATCACACACGCTGAATCCCGACAATCGGGGTAAGCAGAGTTATCGGTGTTGTGCTGCAAGAACTCTGTTAAATTACAGCACAACACCGACCACCACGTTTCGCAAAGTATTCGAACAAGATTAAATCGATCAAGCAGCAAGTAAGGCACGAAGACCCACCTGCTGCATGACTCGGTGGAAGTACCGTGCCAAGGTGAGAGGTGGCGAGCCTCTCGCCCTTTAGAATGGCATCTTGTTCATATCCCTTAGTCGCCTTTTACGACATGCATGGGGAGAGATGCAGTGGGGTAATTCTTTATAAGTACCGAACCCACACGGTATAATTTGAGTAGGTTGTATACATATATAATACTAGTTTACTAACACGTCAAAGTATTTTTCTTTTTTCTTTCTCATTAGGTACTATTTTTATCAATCTTTAAAGTACCTAACACCTATTACCTAACGAAACCACACCAAATAGAATGAAGATAAGGCAATATGAAAGTCTAGTGACTTCTTCGAGCATAGCTATACACACATCATTTTAAAATTTTAGTAAATTACGCAGATAAGATAAACGATAAAATAAGTAGGTATAATAAACACCTGTATGTAATTTGTTAAAATTTTCAATAAAATATTTGGAATTTGGAATATATTGATCTCCCGCTTCCCTTTGCCTGAGGGGCAAGGGGGAGGGAGGAGGGGAAAAACATTTTTTTTTGTTAAGGGGCCAGGGGGTGGGGGGAAGGAGAAGGGGGCGCGTGGCAACACATATCGATCCCCCTACACCTTTGCCGGAAGGAAGAGGGAAAATCTTATACCAGAATAAAAGTTTTTGGGTATGGGGCCGTTCTTGTTTTTTAGGTACAATGAATAGAAGTTTTTCAGTTTTTTTGGTTTTTGAAATATCGAAAATTGTGGTTTCAGTGAACGATTTAAAAAAAAATTGCATTTGTTTTTTTATTACAACTAATTATGCTAGCACCACACATGGCTGTATGTACACAAATATTTGGCAAACACTTCCGTTTCGTCTCCCTTTAATGGCTTAGTTACAGCGAGATAAAACTAAAATGTTTGCAACAATCATGAATACGAATAACCATCTGTGGAGCCACGATTAGAGTTTCCTTTACGGCCAATTAAAGATATATTATGGACTACAGAATATGGATAGGTAGAGAGAGGGAGGTCAAGAGCGGGACTGGTGGTTTCCCCGCATCCTAGTCAACGCAGACTAGCTGACGAGGGCTTGACGCGAGCCGAAACGTGAAGCATGCGCGGGAAATTTAGAGTGGCCACTCGCTAGTCTCGACCTCGATTAACACCCTCCTATACTGCCGATGGGCCCGGATATGTTCGGTGAAGCCATCGCAAGCTGAGTTCCACACCTTCCCTTCTAGCGTACTAGATCAATCACTCGGCCAACTAACATGTTCAAACAAGTTGCGGTCCACGATCCACACGTCTCTTAGACGAGCGCGAGCGGCCGCAGCGCGCAGTCGTCCTCGCCTGCCTGCTGCGATCGCGCCTCGCGCCGCGCGCAAGCGTCAGCAATAATGCCCACGTTTGTGAAATCCTTTGAAAAAAGTCCGACTGCTTAGTTCGTTTGAATGTTTTACCTACTCGTAAAATATTCCAACGAAAAATATATTTACTTGTATCTAGTGAGTAACAACCCTGCATCAAAGACCGACTTTAAACTAATAGGAAGGTGTGGATCTAAGCTTGCGATGGCTTCACCGAACATATCCGGGCCCATCGGCAGTAGAGGAGGGTATTAATCGAGGCCGGGACTAGCGAGTGGCCACTCTAAATTTCCCGCGCATGCTTCACGTTTCGGCTCGCTTCAAGCCCTCGTCAGCTAGTCTGCGTTGACTAGGACGCGGGGAAACCACTCGTCCCGCTCTCGACCTCCCTCTCTCTACCTATCCATATTCTGTAGGATGCTTCCAGTGACGTTTTCGAAGCTCTCTCCATATATGAGCTTAGCGTCGATCTTGGGAGCCCTAGATTCTTGAAGAGACTGTAGAGCGACTTCGCTGGTAGTCCTCTTGCTCCGACTTCCACAGCGAAGAGATCAGTCTTGAATCCGTTTCTCACAATCCGGTCTACTAAGTTGTTAAGTTTGATGTTGTGGTCCTTCGGTATGTTACTTTCCCATGGAACTGTAAGTTCAACAAGTACTACATGCTTTGTCGCTTTTGAGAATATGAGTATATCCGGTCTTAATGCTGTAGTACAGATTTCCGAAGGCATTTGGTAATGCTTCTCATGTGTGTCCATCAACAATTCCCAATCCTTTGCTGCTCCCAAAATTGAAGAAGGTTTAGTCCTATCTTTGGGCAGCTTATTGGCTCCAGGTTTCACAAAGTTGACCTTCTGGAAGCCGCTACTGGTTTGCCCTTTCCTGGTCCGTGCAATTGACAGGTTGATGGCCTCTCTGATGATTTGGAGGACTTTATCATGACGGTAGGAATACTGGCCTCGCTCAAGTAGTATTTTGCATCCGCATAACAAATGTTTGGCCGTGCCTACGAACTCCTTACATGACGGGCATAGTCTATTTGTAGATTTCCCCCATCTAACTAGGTTACTCGGGTCGGGGAGAGTAAGCTGGAATGCATTTAAGTAGAACTTAAGCAGCTCAGGGGACCAGTTGTATATTATGGATTTCCACTTCAATGCAGGAGGGATGCAGAAGTCACCCACTGTTAGCCAATCATTCTGCATTTCTAGGTTTAAGGCCGTGAAGTTTGAAGCCTTGTTCCATGTCCTCCTGAGCAAAACCTTTCAGTATTTCTTTATCAGACTTTGCTGTTTCTATGCCCAATCCAGATCTATTGGTGCGTGTACCAACTTGGAATTATTTGTAGAAGTCGAGTCTCGATTCCAGTTCATCTGATAGTGATGTGTTGGGTAAGGCTTGAATAGCGCTATCATTGGAGTCTTTGAGTATACATCGTTTGGCTATTCTCGCCTTTTGATAAAATATCGACGGTTTCTTAATGTTCAGTCCAAAGTTATTGTGAGATCTGTATAGCGTTGACGAGTCAGCCGGGAGAGCCAGTCCAAACCATGATTTCAGGAATCTGGTCACATACGAGTCTAATTTAGTCAGGTTTTGCTTTGTGAAGTCGTAGACGAGAAATGGCCATGAAAGTTTTGATGTCAGGTAGTTATCGTAAATCCATGCCATCCAGACCTGGATTGCTCGAGGTAAACTTTGAACCTTTCCTGGTTAAGCTTGTACCGTGTGGGGTCGGTACTTAAAAAGAATAGCCCCACTGCATCTCTCCCCGTCGCATGTCGTAAAAGTCGACTAAGGGATAAGAAAATTCGTCAGCCTCGGTAGCTCAGTGGCGCGGTTGGTTAGTCAACTGTTATTAAGCAACGCTGAGCGCGGTCAGTGATTGGATGGGTGACCGCTCGACCGTTGGAGGCTGACCGTGGTTCGGATTCCACGTTAAACTGTAGGTCCCTTCCCTTCTTACCTTACTAGGTGGTAGGGTTTATCCTGGCCGGGTTGGTACCACCGCACTGAACGAAACGTCGGTCGAAACGGCTATGTAAATAGTTCGTGTTTTCCGTCCAGTTTAGTGTAGCCGACATGAAATGAAGGGAAGCACTGACATGGCACCTAGTTCACCCTGTGTTATGGGCTGACATCACGGATGTTGTAGGTGATGTAGCCAACCGTGTCAGGTTCCATAAAAAAAAAAAAAAAAAAAAAAAAGCTCAAACAGTAGCACTTCGCTGGTTTTATCTTCATCCCTTTGGTCCATTCACAATAGTCATCTACCACCTTAAGAAGCGCCTGATTTTGTTTTGGATTGCGGGTTAACAGCGTTATATCATCCGCAAATGCCAGGATGGCCGCCATATATGTGTCTCCATATTTGAACCTGTATCCCCATTTGTTTTATTTTACGACAAGCGTATCAATTAGAATGTTGATAACAATGTTAAATGTGACAGGAGAGAGGCAGCAACCCTGGAAAAGTCCTATGCCGTAACGAATTTCCGGTATCTTCTCCGTTTCGCCTTTTACTTGTATTACAAAGGAAAGTTTTTTATAGTAGGAGGCTATTATATTACAGATCAGAGGTGGCACATTATACCACTCTAGCGCCTTTAATAGTAACTCATGGCGCACCGACATACACATCTTCGTCCGTGCGCCCACGCAAACGTTATATATAATAATATGTAGCTACTAGCTAGTCGAAGGTGCGATGGCGAATCTGGAGATGAAGTGTTAGAATGAAAAGACAATATGCACACGCACACCGACGACGCACGAGTGCGATCATTCTCCCTACCCCTTGCCTCTCTCCCGCAAGCTTCCCGCCCCGCGCGAGCCCACAATACCGGCCGCCAGCCCGTCTCCCACACACTTCCCGCCCCGCGCGCGCTCCCCTCTTCCGCTCGACTCTGCGCTCCGCCTCCCCGCTACCTTACCCTATACCTCAGCCGCTCGAACATATTTAGCAGCTATATTTCTTCGGAGTGCTGGCTCTATATATATTTCCTCAAAGCCAATACTGTTTTTTTTAATTGTGTTTTTTTTTAAATAATGTGACAGAGTGGTCTTTTTCAGCGGAGACCACATTTTGGCTTACCACTCTGTCACGGTATTCTACGAAAAACAAACGTTTGAAAAAAAATGCTGGTTAGAGAAACTGAAAGATTACATAATATTAAATAGATAGAAAAATATGGATGATTATTTGAACATTATAAAACCGAAAATATCAATATACTCTAATGAGATGCCATAATAAGACGAAGGACAGGCTATTGTAGGTAAAAAAGAAGAACGACCCTGTGGCTTTATGGAGCCGAGGTCGTAAATTGCTGGTAAGCTTAATGTGTAGGCGGTTAAAAGATGAATTTGAGTGAAATATTTTTTTGCCGGAAATGCGTAGTTTCGGGGAAAAAATAAAAAAGTGAGTGGGCTGTCTTGTGTCGGAGACACGGCCGCAGATTCGTGAATTTGATGAAGATCTCATCGATACCTATCCTTGCTTATCCCACAGCACGAGTAGTTTGGGAGCAGTAGTTTTCAAAAAAAAAATTGTTATCGAGGCCTATGATTTCCTATAGCGCATGAGTAGTCGTGGATCAGTAGTATAATTTTATTAGAGCAATTAAATGTAGGTTAAAATATTTAATACAAGCTTTTATTATAAGCTGCTATGTCCAGCAGTGGACCGATACAGGCTGATGATGATGATGATGATGATGAAGCTTTTATTTATGTAACTTGCCCTGTATGTTGGTTTGTTAGTATGTGTGGGTCAATTCTTGGAAGCTAAATTAGAACCACTTCCTCTTATCCTACGAAATTCAAATGTTTAGTGTTGGTTCAGTTCCGAAGACAATGCAATGTTATGTAAAAAAACATTTAATTAAAAAAAAATTTAAAATCTCTTAGTAGTTAGTAATCTTTTAGTTAAACAAAATTTAAAAATCTCGTCGAGGCCTATCAGAGTACTTAGTCGTGGATCAGTAGTTTCCGAGGTATGCCCTCTCAAACATTTTTTCCTTTTTTTCCGAAACGGCTGAACCGATTTAAAAAAAAACTAATATTTAAAAAAGAGTAATTTTTTCTACGAAAAGAAAAAAAATTGCAAGTCGATCTGAGCAGTAGTTCAGGTGTTATAAGCATTTAGTGATTTTCGAAGTTTTCGAAGCACTTTTTCTCTAGGCCTTATTTATAGAAGGGATCGATGTACGATTCTCGGGTATGTCTTCTAAGCAAGTCGGAAGAACTACCTTTAGGACGATATACCTCACCTTCCTGTAACTCTTATAGTTTTCGAGATCTATGATCTAAGTCGCCAAAAGTAGGTACATCATTTTCGTAATGCAACATTTCGTAAAAAAACCTCCGGCAGCAGGATAAAGACGTTTCATCAAACTCACGTCAAAAAATAAAGGAACAGATTTTCCACACAAAATTAATTTTTCATTCAAAATTTAAACTTCTTTTTTAAAACCAAATCATTGTTATTTAATAGAAATGTACGCAGAAATGACATGGGCCACCTCAACATTAGGTTAGGGTTAATTTATACAAGAAGCGGAACAACACATTTTTTTTTATACCACCAAAACATTCACTCAGCCGACAACCCCTCCTCCCTCCCCTTCCCCCTCTGCTCCCCTCTTCATAGCCACCCCCATTTTAATATTTAAAAAAATACAAAATTAATTTTTCATAAAAAAACACCCCTCCCTTCCCCTCTCCCTTCCCCTCACCCTTCCGGCAGAGGGGGTTGGGTTATCAATACACACCCCCGCACCCCATTCCTGAAGTTTTGGGCCCTACCTTGGCTCCCCACTCCCCAGTATAAAGCCACCACCGAAGTTTTTTGGTTTTTGTAGTACACACATTTCATTTTCATTTTCTGTTCACAGATTCAGAATGCTGCCGATACAGCTGCGAGGCAACAACCTCGGCGAGCGGCACAAGCAGCTGAACACGCTCGTGAACCGAGCGTCCACCGGCACTCGCCCCCAGGACTTGTACAACCAGGAGGACTCATCGGACGCCGACCGGCTGTTCAAGATAGGTCTCGCCATTAAATGCAGGGACGTGGACTACATAGTCGAGATGCTCAAGTCAGACGATATGCTGTACGTGAGTCGAGCTCTAAAGGCTACCTGGCTCATTACCGACGATCAGTACGCACACATCATCAATCCAGAGCATCTGTACACGGTGCTCTTCCCGCAGATGTACAATAAAGCCATCGGCAAGCTCAAGTCGAACATTCGGCTGCACCTGAGGTCCGAGGAACGCTGCGAAGTATTTTACAAGTATCATCGCAGCGCTTTGGAGGACCCCGATGGCGCTTTGCCATTCCTGCCGTACTGCTCCAAAAACTTTATTATAAGTGCTATTGATGATGTTGATATTTTAAAAATCCAAGTTGGTAGTAATCGCTATAAGAATTACAATAAAAAAACAACTAAATTGGTCACCCTAGAATATATTTTCAAACGCATATGTGGAAGATTTTTGGACTTAGCAGAGCTGATTCTCAGCAAGGTTCATGAGGGTACTGCCAAACATCTGCTGGCGGTTTTAGACTTCATTGCGATCTCACATATGGACCTGTATTTGCGTCTAGTGGAAGAGTATGGCGGTACATTCGCCCAGTTCCCACGTTTGACTAATTCTCTGAGTAAGGAAATTGCTCGATCCAAACCGGAGAAAATCGTAAATCGACTAGACGTTTACTTGAAGAGGATCGACTTGAGCAGCGTTGCCAAGGTTTGGACCAAAGAACAAGTCGAGTCATTTATACACGTGTTATCGAAAAGCGAACAGAAGGAGGTCAAAAATTGGTTTAACTATCACGCTCTTGGAGATCTTATGATACGAATGTCTGAGGAAGAGAAGAAGGCTATATATAAAAAGTATTTTGAGGTCGAGGAAGTTATAGATAAAAATAGGGATCAGTATATTTATAAAAAGAGGTCTGGCGAAAATTACCTCTGTTTTAAGAGTGTTCAGAAGTGGTATGAACGTCTACCGTTCGAAACATCCTTTGTGGAGATCAAACAACTGATCCGAGCGTCGAAGACCCCCGAGGATCGCAGTACCCTTGTCATTGTGCTCTTAGAGCTCGCAGGAGACGACTCAAAGTATCTCCAGCAAGTTCTACAATACTATTTCACAGCTCACATTAACGAGCAGAAGATGTATAAAATTCGCTTTCTGGATAAGATGGTACAAACGAAGCATGTTTATCGGTTCAGTGAGGAATGCTGGAAACCAACAAATGATCTTTTCACGAGTCTCGAAACCTACGGCGACGAAGACTATGGAAACTACAACCGAGCCATTGTGTTCTATCACATCCTCCATGACAAGGAAGTACCAGATGTAATTTTCCAGAAGTATTTAAATAATTATCACCGTACAGACCATATGGAAAATTTAACCGATGAAGAGCGTGCAAAAATTTACAATTACATAGTAAAACGACTTGAATCCCAGTGTCAGGCTGTCAGGGCAAAAGAGGGCATTTCGGGAGCGTATTACGATTTGATAAAAAATTATATAGCTATTGTGCATGCTGCAAATAAATGCATGATCGACTATCCTACAATAATTCATGCATTAACCGATATGATTCAATTTAAACCAGATGAATATTATTACAGCAGTACCTACTACGAAGCAATAATTTGTCATCATATAGTCAAGGAAACAGCTATTCCGGTTAAAGTAATGGAAAGACACCTCGCCAACGGGTACTCAAATGATGTGTTCAAAATGACAGATGAAGACAAAGTTAAAGTCTTCAACTACTTTGTTATTGACTTTGAGAATAGGAGCGCATACTTGCGAAGAGAGGCAGGCTTGAACGAGAATGTCATAGACTTGACAAAATCGTTTATAAGGTTTCTTGGAAACTCCGGAAAGCTATTAGGAGATTATCCTTATGTAATTTCACTAATGAAAGACATTGTTCTAACTGAAACAAACAGTTTGTCTTACCCTTCCCGACGAGAGAAAACAGCTAGAAGATTATTGTTTGATGTTTCGGTTCTGATGTCGCAGAAGGAAAAAGTATTCATAGACGTTCTGAAGCACGACGCAACTCTGCTACACAGACACATCGACCGATTTACCCCGGCAATGCGTACTTTCAAAATTGTCTACATTAATTTTCTAAAGAAACTCCTCACCTACTTCCCTGATGATTTCGCAATTGAATTTCAAAATTCGTACAAAGCTCAACTGAAGGAATGTGAGACCGATTCGAAAAACGGGCAGCGCGTGGTGTCTAACCTGTCCTTAATTTATAAAAAGCGAGACTTTATTGAGGTTATACAAGATTACCTTCCCAAAAATCATAAAGTTGAGTGGGAAGAAGAAGACATTTGCATAGTCAACATTCGGAAGTACCTCGCAGCCAACCTTCACCGAGTTAGGCCGTATCTCGAAATGGATACAATCTACGAATTCGCGAAAGGAGATTACCTCCAGTACGCTCTGCCATCGTTGCTCTCCATCTGCACAGCACATCCTGCACAGATGTTCACCGAGAAAGTTTTGCCGAGACTGTTGAACAGTCCCGTTTCGGTACAGAAGCACGGAATCAGACTCGCCTTTAGAAAACTATCTTTGGACACCGTGAGTCCACTGCTTAAGGGACTATGGGTCAAGAGCAAGAATGTGAGCATCCGTAACATTGTATTCGAGTCGACCTGCACACTGCTCATCGAGCAAGTAAATGAGAACAAAATTAAAGTACTTTGGGAACTTCTCAAAACGTTTGTGACCAGCCTTCAGGAGGACGAGGAAAGAGCCATCCTGACTTATTACATGAGCCATTTGGCTTCTCTACCGCAGTCGATTCGTTGCGAAAGTTGCCAGATTTGCTACAGGCAAATGGAGAGGATCAAGGATAAAGTCGATTGGGATGACGTAAGCAAGTTTCTGATGAAATATATGTGCGATTGGTTCGACGAGGGAATGGATCCCGATTTCGTGTCGAAAGTTTTATTAGAAAACTTTGAGCAGCTTTTCGACACTAATCCCTTTCACATTGAGAGAAATTCGTATGTATTCCGCAGCCTGCTGGCTAAATACCTGACTTCCACTGAGAAAGAACAAATTGATAGATACGAAAAAGTTGCAAGGCCTATTTTCTCCGCAATCATCAAGAACTGGGATAAATGTTACGAAGGAGGAAGCGTAAAGGAGTTTTTCGAAAATGTCTTAACATCTTTTACTGTAGTATGCAGACGACAGTTTGTCGACAGAGGCAACTGCGCGGATTTATTCAACTGTCTGTTCAAACAATTGCGAGATATTTGCAGCGTGGATAAACATTTTATTTATCATTTGAAAATGACATTTTTAATAATGTTTAATGACACCATGCAAAGTATGAAATCAGCAGGCGATGCAGATAATATATACAAGGAGTGTGCGTCGCGTTTCAGTCACAGCTGCGGAAAACTCTTGATTGATTTGGTCAATTCGTACTTCACATCGATACGGGTACCCTACATGGCTGCTGTGCACCAATTTACTGCAGATATATGGTCGGACTCTTCCCCATACCTAAGAGATACATTTCTGTTATCATTTGTGGATAACTTGGTGAAAGCAGAAGGACCTGATCACAATTATTTGCTCGGTTTGTATTTTTACAACAGACTAGGCATTCATGTTGAGACATTTGAGAAGGAAAGCGGTGGTTACTACGAAAGGGTGACGACAAGAATTAAAGCTATTGACAGTAAAGAGATTCAATTCCATTTAACTACAAAACTCTTGTAAGATGATATACAGCTTCATAGGGTTACATTTGCTTAAGTCTCTTTTAGATGCATTTGTGTAAAGATAGATTTTTTGTTTTCATAAAGCGTAATGGTAATAATATCTACTAACGGAGCCTTAAATGAACAAGTTGTTGTATAGGTTAAGATACTTAGTTGGAAGAGAAAAATATATTATGGAAAAAGCCATTTTTTACTTAACAATTTTACACTGACATGACACTTAGTTGCGGGCTGATGTTACAGGTGTAGTAAGTGATGCGACCATGTACATAAATCACTAAGGTGGGTGATGCAACCATGCATAGGCGCCGACTACGTGGGTGCTCGGGGGCTCCAGCACCCACGAGCGGTGAGTAGTGGGTGCGGAGCACCCACGACGATAGATATAAAAACTGATCAGTAATAGGATTTGAGCTACGATAAAAGTGCCTTATTTACTTACAAGCCTTTGAGCGGCCACATTTACACATTCGCACTAGTTGCGCGACGAATAGCGAACGTTATAGTACTCCTATATTATGCTATGCCATGCAATAGAATATAGGAGCACTACATGTGTAGGTACATCGTGCGAATGTGTAAATGCGGCAAATGTAAAACATTGTGCGAACGTTTTGCGAATCCATGCTGCCGGGTGCCGGGAGAATTATGAAAAATTGGAGAAGCATATGTCCAGCAGTGGACGGCAAAGCTTGGATGATTATTGTTCAATAAAAAAGAAATTGCATGAGCACCCACGAGGATTTCTAAAAGTCGGCGCCCCTGCAACCATGTAGAGGTGGATCCACATATGTAACAAAAGCTATGTCCACACTGTGCCTTTTTTCGTTCAACAAGGGCATGCATCATAGCGCAGTCAACAGCGCACGTGAGGCATGCCCTTGGCGCATGCCTCTTTCTAGTTTAAAGCATAGCGCGCGCTGCGACGCACGCGTTCCCGCGGTCCGTGGATTTCTGTGCAACATAGCGTTCAACATCAAGATATTGCAAGCAAGATCACAATGTGATTCCTAGGGCAAGCAACATGTCATGTTGTTTATGGACGTAGCTTTTAACGACTTGGTCGGTCTAACGGTCGGATGACGCACGGAAATGATGCATTCAACAGTTGCTTGCCCTAAAGGAAAGTTGAATAGAATGATGAAGGGAAAGTTGAAGATGAAAGGGGCATAGTGTGGACATAGCTATTGTGGTGTATCGTAGCAGGTAAGGACACTGGCCCATTGCATTGCAAGTAGGGGAAGCCTTTGGTCGAGCACGAGACTAGCAATTGGCTAATTGTGCTCTCATATACCACACTAGACGTTTCGGCTCATGTCAAGCCCTCGTCTGCTAGTCTGCGTATCGAGCTCCGAATCTAGCTGTTGTTAGTCTGTGCTTGTTGGCACCTCGCTCGGTTTGTTTGTTAAAATTTTATAATGTTTTACATTATTACTTATATTATAATCGTATGTATGTCAGTCAGTCAGTCAGCGTGTAAGCGTCCACTGCTGACATACGCCTCCCCAGGTGGGACGACGACATCAAGTACGTCGGCGGAAAGCAGTGGTTCCGTACCGCTGAAGTCCGGGAGGACTGGAGGAAAATTTGAGAGGCGTATGTCCAGTATGTATGTAAGTAAAAACAAAATAAATAAAAATAAGTTTATTCAACAAGTTTGGTAGTGGTGTTGAAAACGTAAAAAATATTATGTAAAAATATTTTTTTGTATATATAAAACATCATTGATGTTACTGCTTCTTTTTATATGATTTTATTCTAAATACTGGCATGACACCTATGTATGTATAAAAACTATTATCAGACTCAGTAATGGCCTTTATTCTAAAGATAAGAATTTTTCCATTTTTATAGCGGCGCTAGCTACATTATCTAGTTGGCATGTCGAGAGTGAGTCTGTGATTGTGTTAGCATGTGTGTATGTGTATATAACGTTAACATAATGATGTGTGTACAATTGTTATAAGTGTTTACATTATTATGTATGTTTTTGATGTAATTTTATTCACAATCTAATAGTCTTCTAAAGTTTATGTTACCGAAACAATGTAATATTAAATGTTTACTAAAAAATAGCAGTTTTTAATTAATTTTTGTTTTTTATTACATTTTTATAATTTTCTAGCATTTCCGGAAGTGCAGGAAAATGCATGAATTATTTTAAACATTAATTGTAAAAGATACAACTTAACACCGTAGGTGTTCTCTTACAGCCAGTGGCGGCTGGTGACTTCAGTGACCGGTAGTGCGCTAAGTACCTACGTAGGTACTTAAATACCAAATTTCCCAACACATTCCCGTCATGTTATTTTAAGATCGGGACTTCCGATTTTTTTAAACGCCTGCATTTTATTATGTACGTACCTAGTATGAATATTCTCAAGACACTCAATGAGTTGCAAAAAACAAGAAAAAAAATCCCAACAAGATTTTTAACTCATTTTTAGTACCTTTATGAACACCCATAGACCACAACACTAACTGCAGCTTTCAAAAAGAAAACAGTAGTAATGTCTCAAAAATATTAAAACAATATATATTGTAAGGTTCAGTTTAATTTTAAATCATAATAGTGTATTTTGCTTTATTTTATTGTGTCATGGCTTTGAAGATGCTTTGAAGCAACTGAATTATTAACAGTCTGTGGACATTTTTCTGATATGGTATTATTAACAAGTTACAATTATGGAATGATGAACAAGTCTGTGGGCCGTGGAGTGGGGCGGTAACGATTGGGAGTAGACGGTAGACGGGTAGATTGAAAAATTAGAAGAAAAGCAAGGGAGATACAAGAAAAGGAAAATACAAGTGTGAAGTTGTACCTTGTGGGTTTTATTGGAGAAGTCCTACAAATCAGAAGCCGGGATAACCAGCGCAAATTGCGTAAGTAAAGTACACGCCTGATTTTTCATTAGTTATGTTGTTGTTGTATTCGTTCACTCTACGGTGAAATATGGGCTTTATGTGTGACGAATAAATAAGGCCAAAATATAAATTAGAATTATTTTATGTCGAGAATTGTGTGTGACTATGTGCAGTTGGTTTACTGCGAATAAAAAAAAAAATCCTCTCTGCTTCGTTTTGCTGTACCTAACTGTTACGGACGACGACATAGAACTATGAAGGCCGGCCAGGCTGCGGGGCGTCGCGATGATATGTCTCCTCGTACAACGGCCCTTTGTTTTAAGGTTAGGCTAACATCACGTACGCCCGCCATCGTGGGCCGGCATTACTTACCTGTATCGTAAAAAAAAAAAAAAAAAATGGAACGAACATATACCTAGTCCACAACTAAGTCATCGTTCCTTACACTAACCTAATTAAACGAAATATTTTATTTTTCTGCGTGAGGTGCGCTGCGGACCATGGAGGGTGACACTGAGGACAACCGTGACGGTGACCATCGCAGGCTGGATACGCCTGCTCGAGATCCATCCCGTCACGGTCGAAGGATCGCAGGCTACAGCCGATCCCGAAGCCGCAGTCGTTTGAGTCGTCGCAGCCACAGTGGCAGCCGGCGCCTTAGCGAGCGAGAACTGGATTTGGCTCGCGAACGAGAACGAATTCTCGTTCTAGAACGAGACCTACAGAAGGAGCGAGACGAGGAGAGCAGAAGAAAGCGGAGTGAGTCACGCAGACCAAGCCGACAGCGGCGTCGCAGCGGCAGTCGAGATGGACAGCGCCAGGAATCGCAGCAACGGGAACACGAGCGACGTGGTGGAGACGCGAGTGTTTCACGTCGTTCTAAAAGGTCATGTAGTCCTTCTTTTTCATCTAAAGAAGTCCTCAAATTAATTAATTATCTTAAAGGGGACCTGTCATCGCAGCAGCCAAACAGGAATACACTGGTGAACTTTAAAAGCCTAGACTCTAATAATATTCTGCCTGAATTTGATCCTTCAACAAAAAACCAACGCATGGATGTTTGGCTTAAAAAGGTCAACGAGTGTGCCTCTGTTTACGGCTGGGAGGAACGGACCATAATCCACTTTGCCATGCAGAAACTACAAGGACTGGCTAAAACTTGGTACGAGGGTTTGAATACGATTCTTTTCACATGGCCGGAATGGCAAGAAAAATTAACCAATGCGAGCAAAATTATGGCCAGTCCTTGGAGGAGATGCTACAACGCAAGAGCAGGTTTCACGAATCAATTGAAAAGTATTATTACGAAAAACTCTCACTTGTGAACCAATGTGACATTGCGGGCAAACGAGCAGTCGATTGCATCATTCACGGGATCAGTGATAAGACCATGAAATCCAGCGCGTTAGCATTGCGCTGTACTGAGCCAGACCAGCTTTTGAGTTTCTTGATGAGCAACCAGGATTCAAACGCTTCTCAACATCTCCCTTACAAGAACAGAGGTAGTGGTGATGTCAGTACCTCTGATAAAGGGCAAAATAGTAGGGCGTATCCTAGGTCCTACAACAATCCTACAACGGGCACAAATATACACTGCTATAACTGCAAGGAAAAGGGACATCCTTACCTTAAGTGTCCAAAACCTTTGATCAAATGTGGTAAGTGTAACCTAATAGGGCATAAAACCGAAACTTGTTCATCAAAACAAGACACGGGGGTATCAAAGGCTAATACATTCCACAAGACTATGTGTATTTCCAGCGCGAATACCCATGATAAATTCATAAAAAGGGTTAGAGTCAATGAAGTGACAATGGATGCGTTCGTGGATTTTGGCAGTGAAGTTACATTAATAAAAGAGTCTGTTACCGCAGAATTGGGAGTTCAGCATGACTGCACTCCATCTACAATGATAGGTTTTGGTAAAGGACAGGTGACATCTCTAGGGTCTGTTATTCTTAATTTGTCTATCGACGAGGTGAAAGCAACTGTCGCGTGTAGGGTCGTCGAGGATTGTCTGCTTGATAGGCCCTTGCTCATTGGCCAGTCTTATTCGGAGCAGCCTCATATTGTTGTATACAAAGATGCGACAAAGTTGCAATTCTTAGATATTGGTGCTGAAATGCCCAATTCTTGTGCAGAAGATGAGGCTGAACCCATGTCGAAGGTCCGGGTAGTAGGACAGAGTAAACTCTACGGCGGCGCGAGCGTGAGGGCTGTAACCGATTCAAATTTTTCGGGAACCGTGTTATTGGACACCAAAGTTGTAGGTAAGCCAAACGAACAGTATCTGGTTATCGGGGGAGTTTACAAAGTCACTAATGGGTCTCTCTACGTCACTATAATGCCATGTTTGATTCCTTGTTTGCTTCAAAATAATGCAGTATTCTCTCGCGCAGAAAAGGTAGAAGTTGTTAACAGGATGGTGATGACACCTCCCGACGCCTGTTCAGCAGTGAACAGCGATAACACCGATCACACCATGGACAAGAGCCAAATACGTGTGGGAGAATCAGTGTCCGAAAGCGATAAGGCGAAGCTCATCGATTTGCTTCAACAATACGATCATTGTTTTGCTAATGACTTGAGCGATTTAGGTTGCACAAATGTCACCGAGATGAAGATAGAAGTTAACAGTGAACGTCCCGTCGTATACCGGCCGTATAGGTTGTCACATCACGAGCGTGAAAAGGTTCGTGGTATGATAGGTGAGATGTTGGAAGCGGGAATTCTTAGGGAGTCGGTATCAAACTACGCAAGCCCGATAATTTTAGTTCGGAAGAAGGATGGGAACATGCGTATGTGCATAGACTATAGAATGCTCAATCATATAACCGTGAAGGAACGATATCCTATGCCGATCATAGAGGACGAAATTTCGCGATTGTCGGGGCAGGCGTGGTTCATTACCCTTGATTTGATGTCTGGATACTACCAAGTGCCAATCTGCGAACAAACCAAACACATGACTGCGTTTGTCACTCCGGACGGTCATTATGAGTTCAATCGTATGCCGTTCGGCCTGGCAAACGCACCTGCCGTTTTCCAGCGGATGATGAACCAGGTTCTGGGTCCAGCACGGTTTAACAAGGCTACCGTGTACATTGACGATTTGCTAGTGTTTGGCGAAAGCCCAGGGGAATGTATAGAGCGACTCGAAGAGGTATTGAAGCTTTTGGAAAACGCTAACCTGAAGTTAAATCTATCGAAATGCCGTTTCCTTGAGAATAAAATTTCGTATCTGGGCTACGAGATTAGCTCGAAGGGTGTGCGTCCAGGTGAAGCTAAAATACAAAGTGTTGTCAATTTTCCACGACCAGAAAACGTCCACGGTGTGCGACAGTTTGTGGGCTTAGTCAGTTATTTTAGGAAATTCATCCTTGGCTTTGCTCAACTTGCTTCCCCACTCACAAAATTGCTGAAAAGGGACGTTGTATGGGAGTGGTCAGAAGGTGAAGAGGAAGCATTCAGGACCCTGAAAGCTAGGTTGATCGATAGGCCCGTACTTACAATTTATGACCCTACAGCTGAGACCGAGCTACACACCGACGCCAGTAGGATCGGTATTGGCGGCATCCTAATGCAACGTTCACAAAGTAACGAATCCTTCAAGCCCGTGGCGTACACACAGACAGACAACTCCCGAAGAAAAGAATTTTCATTCATACGAGCTAGAGACGCTAGCCGTCGTTTGTGCTTTGAAAAAGTTTCGAGTTTTTCTGCTAGGAAAAGAATTTAAGATTGTCACCGACTGTAGTGCGCTTCGGTCCACATTTCAAAAACGTGATCTCATACCGAGGATTGCACGCTGGTGGTTGACGTTGCAGGAATTTGACTGCTCGATTGAGTACAGGCCCGGAACAAAGATGTCCCATGTAGATGCATTGTCAAGGAATCCCGTGATTATCAACTCTCAAAACACCGAGTTTGCTTCCGTTACGACAATAAGTAATAACGATTGGCTGCTCACTTTGCAGCTAGGAGATTCGGAGTTAAGCAGAATCCGTGATATCTTGGGCAGTGATTTAGACTCTCGGGGTCTCGAATATATTAGGGAAAACTACGTCATACGGGATAATAAGCTGTTCAGGTGTTTGGGTGGGGATAAAAACAACGTTAAATGGGTGGTTCCTAAGGGTGCTCGGTGGCAGTTATGCAGGATGAATCACGACGAAATAGGGCATGTGGGTTTCGAGAAAACATTAGAACGCATAAAAAGAAACTATTGGTTTGCCAAAATGTCGCGTTTTGTAAAGAAATATGTAGGAGCGTGCATTGAGTGTGCATACGCAAAAAGAACGGCAGGCTCAAAAGAGGGACTGCTGCATCCGATAGCGAAGGTTGACGTGCCGTTTCACACCTTGCACATAGACCACCTGGGACCTTTTGTGAAATCGAAGAGAGGGCAAACTTACATTTTGGTCGTTGTGGATTCTTTCACGAAGTTCGTTTTTATTCGACCAGTCAGAAATACCAGGACAAAAAATGTCATCAAACCGCTTGATGATATTTTTGATATGTTTAGAATACCTGACCGTCTTGTTAGCGATCGTGGCAGCTGTTTTACGTCTCATGCCTTTAGAAAATTTTGTCTTGATAAGGGAGTCAAGCATGTACTAAATGCTGTGGCGAGTCCGAGATCGAATGGTCAAGTAGAACGATATAACCGTACCATCCTTGACTCCTTGACCGCACAAAATTTGAAGGATAATGAAAAAGATTGGGACAACAAATTAGGCAGGATACAATGGGGGCTTAATAATACCATACAGAAAACGACAGGTAGAGCACCGTCTGAAGTGATGTTTGGCACTTCAATGAATAGCGAAGTAAACCCGATTCTAAACGAGATCTTAGACGAAACTCGCGAGTCAAGAGATCTGTCGGTAATACGAGGAGAGGTTAAGGACAGAATTAACCGTGAGCAAGTCCGTCAAAAGGAATATTACGATAAAGGGAGAAAACCAGCGCGGGTGTACAATAAGGGAGATTTAGTGAAAATCACCAAGACCGTTTTCCAAAACGATGGTAAAAGTAAGAAGCTTTTACCATCATATGAATGTCCACTTAGAGTAGAGAAGGTTCTAGGCAATGACCGTTACACATTAATCCCTATTCGTGGGTTTGAAGGGACGAAAAATAAGCGCAATACTATCGTGGCTGCAGATCGAATGAAACCATGGATACACATGGCGTCGTTAGAAATCCATGACGATCAGCATGAAGCTGATACTGTAAATGATGTAGATGATGGAAATTATATAACTGATGTTAATGATGCAAATAATACTAATGATTCTGAGTAATCAAAATCATAACAAAAATGTTGATGTCGGTTATTATGATGTTTTGATAATGGATGTTTAACTAATATAAATAATTTTAGTGATTTCTCAGTAATTGATAACGAATGTTGACCGCATTGTTACCATTTTATTGATGTTGGTGATGATGATGGTTTTGCAATGATCAACGGATGTTAATCACATTGTTACTACTTTATTGATGTTGGTGACGATGATGATTTTGTTATGAATACCGAATCGATTGATTTTAATCACATTGTTGCCATTTTATTGATGTTGGTGATGATGATGATTTTGCTTATTATTGGTTATAAATTATAACCAGATCGTTACCATTTTATGGATGTTGGTGACGGATGGTTGTTTTTGTACCATATTGATAAGCAATGGCAGTGAAGTATTCGTCAAATAAAATGTTAATTTGTTCAATTAAGCTTAAGATAAGATTTTGTTATGTAAGTCACATGATGTATTGTTAGCAGTTCATAGTTGATATAAATACCCTTGCAACGATCAACGGATCTTAATCACATTGTTACCATTTTATTGATGTTGGTGACGATGATGATTTTGTTTATTATTGGTTATAAATTATAACCAGATCGTTACCATTTTATGGATGTTGGTGACGGATGGTTGTGTTTGTACCATATTGATTAGCAATGGAAGTGAATTATTCGCCAAATAAAATGTTAATTTGTTCAGTCCGCTTAAGATAAGATTTTGTTATGTAAGTCACATGATGTATTGTTAGCAGTTCATAGTTGATATAAATACCCTTGCAACGATCAACGGATCTTAATCACATTGTTACCATTTTATTGATGTTGGTGACGATGATGATTTTGTTTATTATTGGTTATAAATTATAACCAGATCGTTACCATTTTATGGATGTTGGTGACGGATGGTTGTGTTTGTACCATATTGATTAGCAATGGAAGTGAAGTATTCGTCAAATAAAATGTTAATTTGTTCAGTCAGCTTAAGATAAGATTTTGTTATGTAAGTCACATGATGTGTTGTTAGCAGTTCATAGTTGATGTAAATACCCTGATGGGCCAAGTGTAAGGTTTCACCAGATGCGTGCATGGGGGCATACACGTTATCAGGATGGTCGAGTGTAAGGTTCAGTTTAATTTTAAATCATAATAGTGTATTTTGCTTTATTTTATTGTGTCATGGCTTTGAAGATGCTTTGAAGCAACTGAATTATTAACAGTCTGTGGACATTTTTCTGATATGGTATTATTAACAAGTTACAATTATGGAATGATGAACAAGTCTGTGGGCCGTGGAGTGGGGCGGTAACGATTGGGAGTAGACGGTAGACGGGTAGATTGAAAAATTAGAAGAAAAGCAAGGGAGATACAAGAAAAGGAAAATACAAGTGTGAAGTTGTACCTTGTGGGTTTTATTGGAGAAGTCCTACAATATAAAAATAAAAACATTTGAAAAGTAGGAATTGAACCCGGGATCACCTGATTGTAAAGTCTTACCTTTAACCAACGCTTAGGCAAATATCGGCAAGCGCAAGAAAGCGCAAAACCTAACCATATCCCCATTTTAAATATTCGCGCGCTAACGGGTATGTGACATCACATGACAGCGCGCTGACTCTAGGCAGACGGACTCGTGCAAAACGAATCGCTCGCGACGTGTCGCACGCGCGGCTATTCACGATATAGCGTCCTTGTTTGGCGCTCGTGCGCCGCACGTAGAACTCCATTTCGGCCCATACTGTTTCTATGAAGTATCTTTTTCTCACGCGCCAGCGGTGTTTTGCCGATCCCCATACATTCAGTATGGGAGACCCGCGTGCGTTACTCAATTCCGCACGGGGCGCGCGTGTAAGCGCAAAAAAGTGCCTTGTCATCTATAAAATAAGGTCGAATTCACATTCGTATTTATTTGGAGTACGATCATTATGGTTTTAATGTAGATAGGTATGTTGTAAGATATTATTTATTTTAAGACTAGAGACTAGAATAGAGATATTTAAAGACTTCTCGTGGTATGGTAGTGCGGCGCACGAGCGCACTTTAGGACCAGCCGCCAGTGCTTACAGCCAACGTTTTACATATAAAGACGGAGGTATGGTTGATGAGAAATATACAGATGTAGGAAAACAAATTATAAAATCAAACTGAATATACTTTTAAGGTTTCCGTACCATACGGGTACTTAAATCATTGGAGGCTGACCGTGGTTCGGATTCCACGTAAAACTAGTTCCCTTCCCTTCTTACCTTAGGGTTTATTCCGCCCGGGTTCGTACCACCGCACTGAATGAACGTCGGTCGAAACGGCTATGTAAATAGTTCGTGTTTTCCGTCCAGTTCAGTGTAGCCGACATGAAAATGAAGGGAAGCACTGACATGACACCTAGTTCACCCAAGTTCAAGGCTTAACCGTTTTTGGCTATGCCAGCGCCATAGTAACTATATTAATATTCTTCAGCACGAATCAATGCCTGCGACTTTAAAGTGCGAGTCGAACTCGCGCACCGAGGGTTCCGCATCCCAAAGGTGGGCACCGTTAATTAGAAATTTAACTTCGTTAATCCTACTTCCGTTACTCAAAAACTTAACTTCGTTAATCACCAGAGCGTTAGTTCAACGCTAATGTAACGGAAGTTGATGAAAGTTCGTTAATTCGTTAGCGTTAATCGTATATATCGAATTGATTATTAAACTTTCATAATTCATATTGATTATTAAACTTTCATAATTCATGAGTTTTTATTTTATTTTAAGAGTAATTCTAATAATCAGGCACTGTATTGCCATTTACTTAGTTAATCATTTAAACTCGCAACACAACAAAGATGGTTGCATTGGCTAGGTTAGCTTTATTTATGTTTATAATATAATAGAATAGGTTATGTGCCAACATTGTTTGAGTGAGGCGAGGAACGAACATGTACGGACACGATCAGAGTTGGAATTTCGTACGATAATTATCGTACGTAGAGATAGATACAATATAGAAATAACGGATAACGGACTTAAAGTTAACGAAATAAAAACTATTAACGGAACTTAAGTCCGTTAATAGTTTTGTACATTAACGCTATCGTTAAAAAGTTAGGCACATTGTTAACTTCGTTAATAACGGATTAACGATAACGCGCCCAGCTATGCGTATCGCCATGTCATGGTTAGCGCCACTCACGCCATCTATGGCGTGTTATGAAATGCTTCATTCGGTAGATGGCGCGCGCGCATACACTTTGGTTTCTTCTATGGGATCCCCCATAAATTTTTTACTTGTTCTATTTTTATTAATTTATTGTTATATCGGCCATAATAAATAAATCATATTCTGTGAAAATTTCAACGGGCTACCTATTACGGTTCAAGAGATACAGCTCTTGGACAGACGGACGGACAGACAGGCAGACGGCGCGGCGTAGGCTTAGTAATAGGGTACCGTACCGGATACGGAAACCTAAGAATAGGTTGAGTCTGTCAGTTCCTAATTCATAGGCTTTAGTTATTCCATTCAAAGAGTTTGTATTACGTAGCGACGTAATACAAACTCTTTTATTCCATTAAAACCTAATTATTTTATGCAAAGATACAATCTCGTTTTTTCTTCCACGAATCTAGATGTGAGTGTGCGATGACGTCAAGCAAGACGGAACGAGCGAGACCACCGTGAGATATAATTGGAATTTCCAACAGCAGCGCAGCGACTGGAGGAAAATCAACACAATCTGCTTTCCTGTCATTGTCGATGTAATGTAAGTGAGTCAGACTGCAGACTGCGGATTCTGTTGCCATGCTAACAGACAGTTCACAGATGTGCTGGCGTTGCACTGGCGTTGAAGTACCGGGTAGACACATAGCAAACTCCACGATTTTTTAATGGTTTGGGACCTCAATTTGCTTCATGTCATGTGAAAATGCTGAAAAGTGAAGAGCTGGAAGCTGTTTACTCAGATAAATGGGTCCAGTCCAGCCTGGACTGGACCCATTTATCTGAGTAAACAGCTTCATTAGAATTTTTTTAAATCCTTTTGCCAATGACACCTCGTCAAACAGCTCATTGATCACTATTTGGTTTGTCGATGGAGGTTTTTGCCAAAGAGTTTGTATTACGTCGCTGGCGACTTATTACAAACTCTTTGGTTTTTGCTTTTTATTTACATGTTCTGCTGCTTTTTCGATTTCACTCCAATTGAGCTTTAGTTTGACCGGGACGCTGATGCAAACCGGCCGGGACGCCGGGACAGGGGTCTTAAACCGGGACCGTCCCGGTCAAACCGGGACGTATGGTAAGCCTACCTAGTTATATACCTTACCTACCCTACCACCTGTAGAGTAACTTATTGTTACCACCCACCCCACCGTACTGGAACTGGCTGGACGTAAGATGGCCACATAGCAGACTCGGCTGTGGCCTGTGCGTCCAGTACCTGTGCGTCAGAGCTGCGCTTCGTGCGTACGAAACGAATGAAAGCGGTCGTCTCGGCCGGCGGAGCACGCCGCGCCGTGCAATGGACTAGCTTGGACACATGTGCAGAGTCGTGCGGCATGGACATTTCGTACAAGTCGGCGCCGACTTGCACGAGTGCACGAAATCGGTGAATGGGTGTTGTAATTTAATGCAGAGAAATTTAATATTTTTCACTATACTTCTCTATACAAATATTTACGTTGATGGCTACTATTATATTATAGAGTAGAAAAAAATTAAATTTTTTTTGAAAAAAAAAAAAAAAAATTTATACAATTTTTAAGTACCTATCATGTACCTATTCTCAAAATGTATGGAGAAAAATATTTTTTTTTCTTCAAATTAAAAAGTCGTAGAACAAAAGTTGTTCCATTTCATGTACAGAATCACCCCCTTTCGGGTTTTATGGTTGGGGTTGCAACACCGTGTACATATACCTACCCTAACCATGCTCTTATCATTTTAAAATTGAAAAAAATGGATATAGTCACGCATGTTAGTTCCTATAAATAAATAAAGATATTTTTCCTTTAAACCGCGGAGGAAAGGATAGGTAGGACGCGCGCGGGGCGGCGCGACGTACCACCGCGCTGCTGCGCCACGCCACGCACGATGGCCATTGGCCGCGCGCGCGCCTTTGACACCGAATATATATTACTCTTTGATCTGTGTCGAAAACCCGACAAGCGATGGGTCGCCCTCGCCCGCCCGGTCGGTATCGTAAGTAAGCGTTACTTGCATAGCAACTCTCGCTCTTGCCGCACGTGTGTAACAGAGGGATTGAAGATAAGTAAATACAGGCGACGGACGAGTGACGGGACTAGACGAAAAAGCGATGGAGGGATGTAAGTACCTAATCAGTACGTAGTAAGTAGGACACATAAGGTAGTTACCTATACCTAATGTGCCGTTGCTTAATTTATAGGCTGTGAATATGGTCTACTTAGGTCTTGAAAACATTTCCTTTTACATTTACATTTTTGCAGGGAATACATCTTACCTAATAGTTAAAGTTAACAACAGGAATATTCTTGTTTAAGAAACAAAGGCGTTGCAAATGCTTCGGTGTTAGCCTATTTCATAGGTCAGTTTGTATCAGTCCAGCCGTTGAAAACAATATTTCGGACACTACCGAGCTTAGTTTATATACAGGACAAGATACTTTTGTGCTAATAGCTTAAGTTTCGTGTACTTGTGTTTTCGCGCCAATACTGTCGTGGATCAGAGTTTCGGTGAATAGGGTGTTCGTATGGTGTGCCGGCGCGGCGAAATGACGATGTTTAGACAGCATAATGCACTAATCGTTAATCGCAAAATAATCGTTAATTTTAATCGTTATTTTAAAGTTGTTTGTTAACAGTTACTAGTTAGTTTCTGTTGTGTAGTAGTTTTTACTAAATTTCCAAATCTCCAATCCAAAATTGAATTGAATTTCCAATCCAAAAATGTTTCAACTTTACCGACTAGCTAGCTCCACTGTGCGCTGCATTCGTTCGTCCTTGTCGCGCGCGGAGCACTCGCCGCCGCGCGCATGCCGCGTGTCGGCTCGACTGTCGGCACGGCTTTCATGTCTCTTTGTTCATACCGCCAAGCCGCGCCGCCCGCCGCCCGCTACCGAAGAGTGCGCTGCTTGCTTATATGAATATTTTGCCAGGCAATTTTTAATTTTACATTTTGAACTTAAGGTTAAAATTTGAACCTTACAATCTCTACTGTGCTGTGCTGTGCATTGTGAGTGCTGCATGCTTCACTCGTCCTTGGCGCGTGTCGGCAAAGTCCGCCTTCTGCATCGCAGTAAAGTTTATAATATTTATTTACCTAGGTACTTATTCATTTAAAATGTCTGGCAAAGATTATTTAATCTTAGACATTGAGGGATACATACATACTTTAGTTGAAGATCTTATAAAATAATAAAGTGAAATATACATAAATTTACTGTGCGGGGCCGGTACTTTAAAAGAATAGCCCCATTGCATCTCTCCCCGTGTATGTCGTAAAAGGCGACTAAGGGATATGACTCCCTTCTTATATTACTAGGTGGTAGGGTGTAACCCGCCCGGGTTGGTACCACCGCACTGAATGAAAGGTCGGTCGAAACGGCTATGTAAATAGTTTGTGTTTTCCGTCCAGTTCAGTGTAGCCGGCACGACCGAAGGGAAGCACTGACGTGGCACCAATTTCACCCGGTGTTATGGGCTGACATCACGGATGTTATAGGTGATGTAGGCAACCGTGTCAGTTTCCATAAAAAAATAAAATAAAAAATACAATCACGCTGAATTAAAACCAAGACAGTTTGCATAATGCAGTCAAAACGTGCAAGTTTGTGCTACTTCATGCGCGTTGGACAATCGTGACACGAACTGCACGAGACTGTCCATCGTGCGAGCACAGCACAGCAGTACAGAGATGTGCGCTGTACGAAATCGTGACACAAACCGGCACAAAAGCGCACCTCTGCTGTGCGTCTAGTACCTTTAATAGCCAGCGCAATCCAACCGATGGGACTTTCTAGGGGGTCATATTGGCTGGTCGTAGCATGGGCCCTATCTGACCGGATTACCTACTTACCATGAAGCAATTTATTTATGTATACCTACTGACAGATATATATGTAGGTAAATACGAGGTTGGCACACACGACCGAAGGAAGGGAAGCACTGGTATGGTACCTAGTTCGCCGAGGTGTTATGGGCTGACATCACGGATATTGTAGGTGATGTAGCCTACCCAACCGTGTCAGTTTCCATAAAAAAAGCCATAAATTTACCCGGGCGGGATAAACCCTACCACCTAGTAAGGTAGAAGGAAAGGGACCGACAGTTTTACGTGGAATCCGAACCACGGTCATCCTCCAACGGTCGAGCGGTCATCCCCCCAAGTACTGACGACGACCGAACGCAATGAACTACCTACCGAGACTGACAAGGTGAACATTTATGTTTTTTGGCCGCCAAGCAGCGCCGCCAAGACATTATTATTACCTACGTCCAAAAAAGGTAACAATGTTTCTACTTTTGTATTGTATTGTCTATTGATCAAGATCATTCTGGCAGTTAGACTGCACTGCACTCGAACTTGTCACAATTTGTTCTGTCCGGTTCGATTAAACCCACGAAGATGAACCGACAACAAACTTCGCAGGCATTGAACTAATAAAAGTTAAAAATAAAATTAGTTTTACTACCTACCTATGTACCTATGTCAATGTTCGCAGGGTATTTTTTATTACATATTTTTACAAGTAATTTAATGACTAACCACCATCCTAACCACATAATAACCAACGAAATAAAAAGTTTAATCTAAGTAGGTATGTAGTAGTGTAATGTAGTAGTGTGTGTAATGTAGAAACGAGTGTAGAAAGTAGAATGTCGTCGTTATTATCAACGACATTCTACTTTCTACACTCGTTTCTACTCTACATTATACACACTACTACATTACACTACTACATACATACTACATTACATTACTTACACACCGCTTGCTTACAGTCTATTGAAATGAAAACACAGCTTGAGTGAGAGCATCCATATAACTTTCCATATCCATATAACGTTACTCTATGGAGAGCATCATCGATATCTATGGGGAGAGCATGAAATTATTTTGCTGAGAATTCTGATTCTGTCTGTACCTACATAAATATAGATAAGTATTATTATAGTAGTCCATTGGCCGGTTATATATATGTAATGTATGTATTCATACAAGCTGCTTATTATAGCGACCGATTTGGTTTGGTGCTGAGATGATGCGATGGATGACATCATGCCACCCAACAAACAAGGAAGGAAAGGAAATTGGCAGGCAAGCAAACGCAAAGCAGGTAGAGTACAGACAGTCGAAGGCGAAGCGAGGCAGTCGAGTTTTGCCAGTTTGCCGGTTGGTTGTCCGGCCGCGCGGCCGCCGCACCGCGCCGCCCCGGCCTCCTCCCTCGGCTTCGCGCGGTGAAACGTACCTACCTACCTACCTAAATGTAGGTAGGTACCTAGATTAAGTCGCATTCTTGCTGCAAGCTGATGTTTTCATAATCGGTAAGTGTTATTTATTTATTAGTTTGTAGTAAGTAGGTACCTAAATTAAGGTTGTTTGTTTTTGCAAGTGGTTTTATTAATGAAATCTATTGACCAAAATTATCTAATGAACAATGGGACCATTTTGTGCCGAGACAAAATTTTTTTTTTGTGAGAAAATTTGGAGAAATTACAGCTATTAGCCGTGCGTGCCGGAACTGAGGAAACGGAATGGCGGCGTGAGAGAGAGGGAGGATAATTTATTTATTACATATTCGAAATTCGTGTTAAAAAAGAAGAAAGTAAGTTGGTAAGCCCGCTACCGTAGCGTTTAGGTCCCTTTATTTCGGCGCGCGGAACAATTCGGTTTGTTACTAACAAATTCGGATGATCGAACGAAATAATAAATTGTGAATAATAGGTATATTCCTATTGAATATATGCACATTAATAAAGTTTGATGTTTTACAGTTTATTAATTTACTTTATTTTTAATTTAATTTATAGTTTTAATGTTATTATGTTCACTTTACTGAAAATAGGTTATTTTGTAACACAAAGTGCAGGTGATATATGCGGGAAAACAAATTTGTAGTGTTCATGCTTTATTTTCTATCTAAGAAACATTACAGGCTTAACCTAATGCGTTCCCTAGCTTACGTCTTATATACATATTTATTTATGCTAATTCCTTATGTAAGTATATGGTTATACAGGGTGTTAAAACGGCGAGTACATTAAATTCGCCAGCGCAATCCTCGTGTTTTTCCGAGACAAAAAAGCAAATAAAGTTTTTCTTTAAAGTGTCTAGTTTTCGAGTATTAATTTTTGAAATGTATGTTTTCGTCTAGCGTAATTTAACGCGTTGTTGCCGCTCCGCACCCACCGCCTGCCGACCTCCAGTCCTCCGCTCACAAAGCTAACCCCCGCCCCTCCCGCCAACACAACCGTCCGAGGCGCTCACGTCTCACCCGCTCTTCCCCCTCCACGCCGCCCTGTTGTCATTAGATCATTTTTACACTAAAATAATCAATTAGTTTGTATGAAAACTGTAACTTTTTATTTAAAGGGAATTCAGAAAAAAGTAATTAGACTTTTTTATAGCTCTTGATCCCAATAATCATTTCCTAAATTTAATGTACTCGCCGTTTTGACATCCTGTATAACTCTTGTATTTATTTAAACTATTGCTAAAAAGGTCGAACTCTGGGTCTGTCTAGTCAATTTCATTTATTATATTTATAGCTCTATTCACAGTTGTACGTGACCGTGGCATTTATAATAAACTATAGCTAGGTATCTAGTTTTTAATAGGTATATATCTAAGTGGTACCTATCTATAGGCACGTGTGCCTCGTCTCCACAACTAAAACACTTTATTATTGTGGATTAACTTTAATTTAACCTGCATTAACCATACCTATATGTATTCAAGATGAATTATTTATTTACACAATTAATTATTTTACTCTTTTTAGAGAATTTTAATATTTTTTTGCTGTAATAGGCGTTTTATACGTCGTGGTTTTTTTATTTTTCTATTTAAGGCACAGAATACCTTTGACCTTTAAAAGATAAATAAAAGTGAAAATTAAAAAAACCTGGACACAGCGCATCACATCAACCAAGAACCCTTAAAAAGTCAAAAATAATTTCCGATTAGCTACTTAAAGGCATCGGGAGAACGCTAAGAATATACATATAATAAATTAAAAAAAAAATTTTAATTTTTTTTTATTACTTTTTAGTATAATATAACTATGTAAAATTAATATATAAAATATAAAAAAAAATGTGAAATAAAGAATATAATACTTCCAACTGTATAAATTTTTTTAACATTTTGATCAGTGTCATTCGTTTGATTTCAGATTCACGATGCTCCCGCTAAAGAAACTTAAAGGTATAAATCTAGGCGAGAAGCACAAGTACTTCAACTCTTTAGTGCAACATGCCTTCACGAACACCACTTCTCATCACATTCACAAAAACGCGGAAGAAAAGTCTGCGATTGACCGTCTGTTCAAGATAGACCTGGCCATAAAATGCAGGGACGTGGACTACATAGTCGAGACGCTCAAGTCAGACGATATGCTGTACGTGAGTCGAGCTCTAAAGGCTACCTGGCTCATTACCGACGATCAGTACGCACACATCATCAATCCAGAGCATCTGTACACGGTGCTCTTCCCGCAGATGTACAATAAAGCCATCTGCAAGCTCAAGTCGAACATTCGCCTGCACCTGAGACACGAGGGACGCTGTCAACAGTTCTACGAATATCATCGCTCTACTCTGCAAGATACGCCCGGGGCCTTCAAGTTTCTTCCGTACTGTTCCGAGGAGTTCATAGACGAAGTCTTGCGTGAAATTTCCGAGTGGACTGATGTTGACAACGGCGAGCTATTGAAGCGTATTTGCGAAAGATTTCCGAATTTTGCTCATATGTTACTTGGAAAATTCGATTCGGAGACCGCTAATAGACTTGTGTACTCCTTGAACTTCATCGCAACGACGCACACCGATTTGTATTGCGATCTGTTGGAGAAATACGCAAGCAGTTATTTGCACAAATTCAACAAACACTTTAGTAAAACACTCGTTGAGCAATATGAAGGAAGAATTTTTGAACATTACGACGTGTATTTGCATAGGCTTGATTTGGGTTACATATCAAAATTATGGCCAGAAGACAAAATTGTGCAGCTTATCGAGAAGGTCTGCCGAGATGATAAGATGGATAATTTTGACCGCGATGAATTGAAAAAAATAACAAAACGAATGAAGCCCGAGCGTCGTGAGAAGCTTCTAAATGAATACCGACCATTAAAAACGAGTCAACCTGAAGAGCTTCATATCTACACGGGGCGCGGACCGCGCGGTAAACCTAAACTTAACTCAGTCAACCTAAGTATGTGGTATAAAGATTTGCCGTTCGACAGAACATTTACCGAGATTAAGCAACTGGTGAGAGAATCCTCTTACCCCGGAGATCGCTACATGCTTCTCAAGGAGCTCATATCTAAGACAGAAGATAATGAAGAAAACTTGCATCGGTTATTGCTATATTACTACAACTGCCACATCAACGAAGTGGGAACATACAAGCTTCGCTTTCTGAACGCCCTGCATGATTTAAAGGAAGGTCGAAATTTCAGCGAAAGGTGCTGGAGGCTGGTCAACGACTTATTCATTAGTGTTGACACCTATGGAGAGCGCAACTATTTCATTTACAATAAAATTATCGCATACTACAATATTCTTCACGACTCGCCGGTACCGGAAAATATTATGGAGAAGTTTCTCGAAAGGGACCCTGACATATCAAACTATTCTCTGCATGTTTTGAATAAGCAAGATAAGAAGAAGATTTTGGACCATTTGAACAAGCGGTTCGAACTGAAATGTGATGTCGTGAGGAAACAGAGCGGCATAGAAAAGACTTTAATTGATTTAACTAAACGCTACATACAATTTGTTAAAAGGTGTGGCGAACAATTGGCTGATCGTCCTTATATTATAAAATTGATAAAGGACATAGTTAAAGCTAAACCTGGTAGCATTGATTATCCAAAAGGTGCAATAACTAGGAGACTTCTCTTCGAGGAGTCAATCCTTATGTCCCAAGATAAAGAGGTAATTATAAATATAATAAAACACAACCCCAGATTACTGGATGATCTGAATCAAATCCTGGGGAAAATGTTACGTGCTAAAAAGATGATTCTCTATAAAAGATTATTGCAGAAAATTTACACGTACTTCCATAATGATTTGGCTATGGATGTGAAAGCGATTTTAAAGAAAAAAATCAAGGAGTGTGAAGGGAATTCCACTTTAACGAACAGTGTAACGCGCGGACTCTCGTTGTTATTGGACAAGAGAGATTTCCTCGACTGCATCCAGCCATACAAACCTACCAACTACAAAATTGATTGGAACACAGAGGACATATTTCTGGTGAATATTAGGAAAGGTATCGCACAAAATTTGCACCACGTCAGACCTCTGATCGACATGGAAACAGTTTATAACTTCGCTCAAGGAGATTATTTACAATTCTCTGTTCCGGCGGTGCTGTCTGTGTGCTCCGCTCTTCCGCTAGGAGTCTTCATGGGCCACGTTTCGAAACTTCTGGATAGCCCGGTGTCGGTCATGCGGCACGGCGTACGGCTGGCCTATATTACATTAAAAACTGACGAACTGATGCCCATGCTCGGGATGATGTGGGCAAAATCTAAAAACATTAACATCCGTTTCGTGATTTTTCAAGCTGCCTTCAACACGCTGAGAAACGAAAAGGATAAAGAGAACATTGAACGGGTGTGGGCAGTGCTGAAGTCCTTCATCACTACGTTAGACGAGGAAAAAGATAAAAACATATTTATGGAATTCTTAACGAAGGTAGAATCCCTCCCGGAAAGCATCAGATGTGAATGCTGTAAGATGTCTTATGAAGCAATAAAGGGGGAGTCGGACAAGGTTGATTTCTCCGCAGTCAAAGATTCCCTAATGAAAAACATGTCTCAGTGGATCCTAGACGGCATGGACGCTAATTTCGTGGTCAAAGTCATCATAGATAACTTCAAAGTGAAACTGTTATTTAGGGATCACAGGAAATATTTCGATCCTGATTTCGAGTTCAAAGCTATAATCTATAATCTGTTCGTCGAATACCTAGTTTCAGCCGTCGATGAGAAAGACCGAGCAGACCGATATGAAAAAGTAGGGCGACCTGTGTTTTCGGTGATTATTGAAAATTGGAACTACATTTTCGAAGATGATTATGAATGGAGCATGAGGGGAATATTTTCAAGCATACTTAATAAATTTGCCAGGGCAACTCGTAAGAGGTTGGATAGTTGCATTCGGAATTTTACATCAATGAGGTTGACGTACGAATCTATCGAGAAGCAATTCGAAGATACGTGCAATGTGCTAAACCATTTTAAATTATATGTGACAATAAAGTTCCTAACTGTCACCGAAGAATGCATTGACGTTATAAACTTGGATGAAACTCCCGAAGACAAGTACAAGAGCTGTGCTAAATTATTTAGTGATAAATGTCAAAAACTTTTATCTTATTTGATGGACAACAACTTCTCATCATTGCAGCCGGTCTTCGGATCTGTTTTAAAGTATTTCATTGTGAATAATTTGGATATACAGGATTATGTTGAACAAGATGTAATATTTCATATTACACTTCTTGATAACTTTGTTAACCGTCACTTAAACGTCATAGGATTCAAGTTCATTCTTGAAATGATGAGTTTTCGTGTGAGTGATGACACTAAATCTTACCTCAGCTCGGTGATCGCGAAGATAAAAAAAATTAAGAATGATGAAATTCAGTTCCAATTGAATAAGGCGTTGAATGATGCCAACATTTCTGTATATAATGAGATGATAAAGCACTTCTCTGACGAAGACGAGGAAGAAGCAAGTGAAGGGGAAGATACTGAAGAAGAAATTGTAACAAGCGAAAACGCGTCGCGTTCGTTTTGTAATGTATTGTAAGCTTTTGTATGTATTATACATGCTTGTACCTTTATATTGTAGATTAGGGGAATGTTTCAAATAAGTTTAATTAAACAATTTGTTAAATAAAAAAAAAATTCCGGACCTACCTAACTACTACCTCGGCTGCCTGCCTTCTTATTGTGATTATATTTATAGAAATACTAGTATAATAAATAATAATACAATTCAGCTAAAAATATCAAATAAACTACAATGACACAAGACAATGAATTGCGTATATTCCAATCATATTTAGAAAATAGAGCTATTTATTACTAAATGTTAACAAAACTAACATTATGCATTTTGATCTAGGGACTCATAGACGTAATAACACTGATGGATGACATATTAATAACTGCAGAAAACTTGTCATTAAACCTTGCTAATGAACTAACCATATAATAAATACGGTACATAGTACATACCGATAATTACGGGTAAATCTGTACACAGCAACCCTCAACGCTGTTTTGACAGATAGACAGTGGAGCCAACATAACGGCGAAGGGAATGTCCGAAACCTCCACGTGTAGGCTAAATATTAAAGGGAAGCACTGACATGACACCTAATTCACCCGGTGTTATGGGCTGACATCACAGATGTTGTAGGTGATATAGCCAACCGTGTTAGTTTCCATAAAAAAGCGACAAATTCACGATTTGGTTGACTTCATAATCCGCCTTTTGGAGACATCGAATTGAATATAATAATTTTCAAATACATATATGGGCCTTTTTCAAAAAGTTTGTACCATTCCTTTTTACCATGTCCCATGTATTCAACATTTTTTTAAGACTAATTTAGCGCTATTATTGGAACAATGTATTTTTTTTTATAACATCATTACAGCAGTGTTTTACTGAATTTTTGCCTAGGAATTAAGCAATATTTAATAAATTAGAGCTTTTAAAAGTTATACAAACACCCATTTTCATCATGTCCCACCCTGATTTTCTTAACAACATTGTGCAATTACGAGTATTTCGAAGCAGAAATTGCTGAGTATTTTCATCGCATTAGGAAGATAATGCCTTCTATTTTTCAATAAATCTATTGTAATACTTAAAAAAAACCATATATATTTATAAACGAAAAAGAAAACATTCAAAATTGGTAGTAGTGAAAAAATCCACTGAGAAATGGCCCTTTTGCAGTTAAATTACAAAAAAATCACTATTTTTATTTTTTTTATTTATTGATACGCGAGACACTTGGCGCCGTCAGCATGGATTGTTGAGCCGACGACGCCCAAAAGCATTTCGTGGTATTATTATCATACTAGCTACCTTTTAGATTTAGCTAGGTCAATCGTCATCCTGCATAGCCCCGTCAGTGCTGCGGTGTGCGTAGAGGAAGTAAGTGCAGTTGTATGGTGCAGTTAAAAACTTCCGCTGATTTACGGTGATTCTGAGGTAAGTTTACGACTTTTATGGCCTATAGAATTATTTTAGGTATAATACACTACATGTGATTAATGCATACTCCTTTTGTTTATGAATTTATAAAAATAATAAAAAAGACTTAAAAAAATATTTCTATGGTCAGAAATCCGTTACGTCCACTGAGAATTTTTTTGGTCAGGGGACGAGATTGTAACTTAGTGTAATGCATAAAGCTACGTTTAGACTGATCGACGACTCCACCTCCTGCATGAACGTCATAGATAGACCGTTGTATATAAAATAATTACATACATAACATTTGTTTTGGTCATAACTCGAGAACCGCTGGTAGGACCCATCGTTTTGGCACTCAAACTTGAGGTCTCGATGAGGTCTATCTATACATTTGTCACATGAACTTTTGTTTTGGTCATAACTCGAGAACCGCTCGCTCTAGACCTATCGTGTTGGCACTCAAACTTGAGGTCTCGATGAGATTTATTCATCTGTCACATGATGTTTTACTGTGGTAGACTTTCTATGTTTGACTTTGTATTTACGTACTAGTATTAATACGATTTTTGATACAGAATGTTACATTACTCCTTTTTTTTTATTTGAGAATTGTTTTATTGCCCTGCATACAATTTTAAGCATTACTATTTCGTCAATTTTAGTACTATATTTCATTCAAGTTAACAAGCCTTAACTGAATCCACTGAAAAACTATATCGTTCCTCTGAGAGATTGTCCTACTATAAATTGGAATGAAAATATGTTTTTAATTTTAGATTAGCAGAAAATATGTGAAATATTTTGGTCTAATATGTAAATGAATATATTTATGTCATATTGTCTGTTTCAGTATTATAATTGCTCTGATATAATGTAAGTGAGAAAGAAAATTACTTGCTGGTTTACTCAAAAAGTAACTCAGCTGATATAAATACGCCCAAAAACATTGTTTTATTGTCGTTTAATAAGTTCTTTTGTGTTTTTATGGAAAAATTGTTTTTTATGTTGAAAATAAAGACTATTATCCGATTTCATTTTATTTTTTATTTTAGTTAAAACTGAATATTATTTTGTAACTCAATGGAACGAACTAGCTTCCCAAGCAACTTTAAAATCACAATTATTCTAAATTTAGGCAAGTTATTTTGATAATTCCTTCTGTAGGGTAAACTTTAAATATTAAAGAAGTAATATTTCCGAAAAAACTCAAATAAAAAAATAAAATCAAAATTAATCACTTTTTCTGATGGGTACAAACTTTTTGAAAAATGCCCATATACAAGGTGTTTCGTTATTCATGTCGTTTCTTTCAGGGGGTTGTTCTGTATCCTAAACTGAGTAACTTTTGTTCTATAGCTTTTGGAAAGTGGAAAAAAAAATTCACTTTCCCCATACATTTGGAGGTTAGGTCTGCTCTTAAATGTATGGAGAAAGTTAATTTTTTTTCCAATTTCCAAAAGCTGTAGAACAAAAGTTACTCAGTTTAGGATACAGAACAACCCCCTGAAAGAAACGACATGAATAACGAAACATCTTATATAAGAATGTATTTTCAAATATTTCATGTGGCAGCACTTTGCTCAGGCAGGCAGGGGCTTCGAGGGGGCCATTTTAGTGAAATATAATAGGACGGGAGTACGGGACGGGCTGGCGCTGAATAACTACCTATTTATTCTGTGCTGGCGCTTTCATTTCTTTGACGATTACATTTTTATTTCAATTTTTTAGCGGGTTAAATTCGAGCAAAAAATTGAAGGGGTTTAGGAATGACCTAACGAAAGAATTGCTTTCCTTGCTTTTTGTGCTCTGAATGTTTATTGTGTTGTGTTTTTATTGCGCAGCGGTTCGCGTACGCGTACGCGGTACGCGTTGACGTACGTCGCCGATGGATAATGATTAAGTACGTCAGGCTCAGGGCGGTCGTGCATCGTGAGGTCGTGCTCGTGCGTCAGAGCTGCGCTTCGTACACACGAAATGAATGAAAGCGGTCGTCTCGGCCGGCGGAGCACGCCGCGCCGTGCGATGGACTAGCTTGGACACATGTGCAGAGTCGTGCGGCATGGACATTTCGTACAAGTCGGCGCCGACTTGCACGAGTGCACGAAATCGGTGAATGGGTGTTGTAATGTAATGCAGAGAAATTTAAAATTTTTAAATTATACTTCTCTATACAAATATTTACGTTGATGGCTACTATTATATTATAGAGTAGAAAAAAAAATTATTTTTTTTGAAAAAAAAAAAAAAATTTTTTATACAATTTTTAAGTACCTATCATGTACCTATTCTCAAAATGTATGGAGAAAAATATTTTTTTTTCTTCAAATTAAAAAGTCGTAGAACAAAAGTTGTTCCATTTCATGTACAGAATCACCCCCTTTCGGGTTTTATGGTTGGGGTTGCAACACCGTGTACATATACCTACCCTAACAATGCTATACCTACCCTAACCATGCTCTATCATTTTAAAATTTAAAAAAATTTATACAGTAGGGTGTTCGTATGGTGTGCCGGCGCGGCGAAATGACGATGTTTAGACAGTATAATGCACTAATCGTTAATCGCAAAATAATCGTTAATTTTAATCGTTATTTTAAAGTTGTTTGTTAACAGTTACTAGTTAGTTTCTGTTGTGTAGTAGTTTTTACTGAATTTCCAAATCTCCAATCCAAAATTGAATTGAATTTCCAATCCAAAAATGTTTCAACTTTACCGACTAGCTAGCTCCACTGTGCGCTGCATTCGTTCGTCCTTGTCGCGCGCGGAGCACTCGCCGCCGCGCGCGTGCCGCGTGTCGGCTCGACTGTCGGCACGGCTTTCATGTCTCTTTGTTCATACCGCCAAGCCGCGCCGCCGCCCGCTACCGAAGAGTGCGCTGCTTGCTTATATGAATATTTTGCCAGGCAATTTTTAATTTTATATTTTGAACTTAAGGTTAAAATTTGAACCTTACAATCTCTACTGTGCTGTGCTGTGCATTGTGAGTGCTGCATGCTTTACTCGTCCTTGACGCGTGTCGGCAAAGTCCGCCTTCTGCATCGCAGTAAAGTTTATAATATTTATTTACTTAGGTACTTATTCATTTAAAATGTCTGGCAAAGATTATTTAATCTTAGACATTGAGGGATACATACATACTTTAGTTGAAGATCTTATAAAATAATAAAGTGAAATATACATAAATGTACCGTGTGGGGCCGGTACTTTAAAAGAATAGCCCCACTGCATCTCTCCCCGTGTATGTCGTAAAAGGCGACTAAGGGATATGACTCCCTTCTTATATTACTAGGTGGTAGGGTGTAACCCGCCCGGGTTGGTACCACCGCACTGAATGAAAGGTCGGTCGAAACGGCTATGTAAATAGTTTGTGTTTTCCGTCCAGTTCAGTGTAGCCGGCACGACCGAAGGGAAGCACTGACGTGGCACCAATTTCACCCGGTGTTATGGGCTGACATCACGGATGTTATAGGTGATGTAGGCAACCGTGTCAGTTTCCATAAAAAAATAAAATAAAAAATACAATCACGCTGAATTAAAACCAAATAATGCAGTCAAAACGTGCAAGTTTGTGCTACTTCGTGCGCGTTGGACAATCGTGACACGAACTGCACGAGACTGTCCATCGTGCGAGCACAGCACAGCAGTACAGAGATGTGCGCTGTACGAAATCGTGACACAAACCGGCACAAAAGCGCACCTCTGTCGTGCGTGCTGCTGATTGCTGAATCGTGTGTAGGCTTGCTGTACAGCAAATTCCCATTTTTTGACGTTTTATAGACAACAAAACAACAGACGTGCTATCTCTCTCACTCGTTCGACTGCAACTAGCACGCTGGATGCGCGCACGATACCGTGGTAGGGTTCAATCCGCCCGGGTTGGTCGTACCACCGCACTGAATGAAACGTCCGCGTCGGTCGCGGGTCGAAACGCCTATGTAAATAGTTTGTGTTTTCCGTCTACACTGCACAGTAACTATTTAAGTAATCTGTGACTGCACGACCGAAGGGAAACACTGACATGGCACCTAGTTTACCCGGTGTTATGGGCTGACATCACGGATGTTGTAGGTGATGTATCCAACCGTGTCAGTTTCCATAAAAAAATCTTTGCCATCGATCACTTCAACTAGAAGCTTGTATGTAGGTATGTATGTATGGTCACCCTTTTCATTTCAGACGATGATTTCAGATACGATTTTTATTTTTTTTTTAAACCAGAAAACTGATAACAAAATCGGGGGATACAGTTTGGCGTTGCAGCTTCATATCTATGATGTACATCTAAAATATAATTACACCACTCGATAGCTAAAGGGGAAGCGCCACCATTTTGAGGTAATTTTGCTGCGTCACATAATTTCAGTTTGTTATAAATTTTAACTCGGAGAAGCTACGACTTTCGTTTAAGTTTCAATCGTTAACTCTCGTCAAAATCTATCGATTGCGTATATAAAACATTAGTGTGAAATAGTTATAGTGAATATATAAATATATATATATATGATGTTAAAGCACAGAATAGAAAAGAGTATAAAGTAAAACATTTAAATAAATAATGCAATGTCGCCCTATCTATACTCGTCAAAAATCCAAATCGAAATGTAGAGGTCATATACGGTTGGAAAGGGCTTCTCAAGAGCAATCCAGTGATACCCATAAAACACGATATGATAGAGTAAAGCGGTGCCGGGAACGTAAAAGAATGAAGGCGTCCGAGCGGATCAACGAACGGCGCCAGTACATCTGCAGCTGGGGCGGCCGAGTCTATGCAATATCAACGCTGGACCACAGATTACTTAATAGTTACTTCGTGCTGGACTGTATAGACATCGATCATGTCATGTGCGATCACCGATTATTTATTTATTTATTTTAATAACACATACAGTTATATATATCATAAATCAAATAAACATATAGTAAGAACATAAACCAGTAAAGTTTTCACATTAGGCAAAATTACAAAAGATGTTTTCAGCACTAGTACATAATAAAAAAAAAGAAGTGAAATATATAAAAAGGTAAGTAATTAATTAAATTTTAAGAACCTAGAACCAAAGAGTTTGTATTACGTCGCTGCGCTTAATACAAACTCTTTGCCTAGAACAAAATTATTTCTGTGCACAAAGTAAAGGTATGTATTCTGTCACAGAATACATACCTTTACTTTTTCTTAAAGCTACCTAACTTTGTATTATAGATGTCTACCTACACTATGGAAAATACCATTATATTATAATCTACAACTTCTATTTATAAATCATGTTTACTGTAATTACATGATCTTCTGACATGACGACGCATCTTCTTTATATTAACCCTGGTTATTTTTTTTTAACCTCCAAAAGATCACAGCTGTTTTATAGTGCAAGAGTCAATTTTGTTCTCTCATGTGTATTTAAAATTTTTTTTGCGTGCGCGCTACCTTTTCGAACTCAGTTTGTTACTTATCTATCACATCAGAACACAATCATGAACAACACATACCTACCTAATTATACCGAATTATTGCGCAACTTTCTGAAATTGCGCATCATTTAATTTGTCAGTGATTTGATGATTTCACAAACGAACCAAAGTTGCAACACAATTTGCAATCGCTATAAAGAGTTTGCTTTGAGCCTTTGACTAAAACTTCAAAATCACATTACCATTATTTAAACTGTAGCCGACTGAATTGTTATATATTATATTGGTTGTTTGTTACCTTCTTACCTTTTTTTTTTATACTAAGCGCGACATGCGGCGCCTAGTCACCCATACATAACATAAGGTATTCTGTCTAGCGACGCCCATGCACAATCGGATTCGGACTCATGCGAGGGCTGCGAATGCCATGCCGGCCAGACAGGTGATTCACGCCTCTCTTGAAGGACCCGAGACTATACTTTAAAAACCGCCTTTAAAAATGTATGAAATAAAAAAATAAAAATCGAACCCTAGAGTTGAAGGCGGTCGGTTATTTTTGCTTGCTTTAGCACCACCGCCCTCAACTCTAGGGTTCGATTTTTATTTTTTTATTTCATACATTTTTGAGGGCGGTTTTTATATTTTTTTAAATAGTTTTTTATTTCGCAGTTTTTTTTAGTAATTTTTATTTGCTATTAATGTATTCGGCGGAATCGCTCGGCCTTCGGCCTCGCGATTCCGCCTCGCTTTCCAATCCGATCTTGACCAAAAAAAAAATGGGACCACCCACCTTGTAGCTAGACTGAACCGAACACAAAAAGAATCATCGAAATCGGTTCACAATTGGGGAAGATATTGCCTCCTCCTTTTTTGAAGTCGGTTAAAAAAGTAGAATGTCGTTGGCAGGTAGAGCGTTCCAGAGTTTACCGGTTCTGTGAAGGAAGGATCTGCAGAACCGATTGGTACGCATCCGCGGTAAGTCCAGCGTATAGGGATGCAAACCCTGCCCAGTGCGCGTTGTACGGAGGTGGAAATGGGACGGCGGAATCGCGTTAAACAGCTCCTCCGAGCACTCCCCGCGAAAAGCGATAGAACACGCACACGCAGAAACACGCACGCGCCGACATCCCTACGAAGTTGCCGCGGTTCTAGATCGCGGAACACGTCGGGGTCATCCACTATAGTCGCACGGCTCGACGCTAGATCGAGCCCAAAGGCGCAAGCTGGTATGGTGCGAGCAGTACTCCAAGCAGGACCTAATCTGCGATTTATACAGAAGCAGCCTTTGGCCCGGCGGCGGCGGCGGCGGCGGCGGCGTGAAGTACCGTCGAACCTTATTGAGTAACCTTACCACCCATAGAGTAACTTATTGTTATTTATTACCACCTACCCCACCGTACTGGACGTAAGGTGACCGCATAGCAGACTTGGCTGTGCATCCAGTACCTATAGCCAGCGATCCAACCGGTATGGGACTTTCTCGGGGGTCATATTGGCTGGTCGGAGCATGGGCCTGTCTGACCGGATTACCTACTTACTTACTAATTTATGTATTTATCCAAAACTAAAAACAGGAAAATTGAAGATTGGTAGGTAGGTACCTACTGACAGATATATGTAGGTAAGTACGAGGTAGGCACCACGACTGAAGGGAAGCACTGATATAATGGCGATGGCAGTGATGGCACCTAGTTCGCCAAGGTGTTATGGGCTGACATCACGGATGTTGTAGATACATACATGATGCAGCCTAGCCAACCGTGTCAGTTTCCAAAAGCCACAAATTTATGTTTTTTTTTATGGAAACTGACACTGCTGGCTACATCAACATCGCCGTGATGTCAGCCCATTACAATGGGTAAACTAGGTGCCATGTCAGTGCTTCCCTTAATTTCATGTTATGTTATGTTTCATGCTACACTGCACTGGACGGAAAACACGAACTAATTTACTTAAGTAGCCGTTTCGACCGACGTTTCATTCAGTGCGGTGGTGGTACGAACGAACCCGGGCGGGATAAAACCCTAGTAAGGTAGAAGGAAAGAGACCCACAGTTTTACGTGGAATCCGAACCACGGTCAGCCTCCAACGGTCGAGCGGTCATCCACTTCGCCCAAGGATGCACCCAAGTACCTACTGACCGCGCTCAGGGTTGCTTAACAACAGTCAACCGAACGCACCACTGAACTAAACATTTATCTTTTTTGGTTGCCAAGACAATAAATACCTCCAAAAAAGGTAACAATGTTTATACTTTTGTATTGTATTGTATTGTTTACTGATCAAGATCATTCATATCATAATTCATATGGCAGTGAGACTGCACTCGAACTTGTCACAATTTGTTCTTGTCTCCTGTTCGATTACACCCACGAAGAATAACCGACAACAAACTTCGCAGGCATTGAAATAATAAAAGTTCAAAATAAAATTAGTTTCTGTATGTCAATGTTCGCAGGGTATTTTTTTTTACATATTTTTACAAGTAATTTAGTGACTAACCAAATGGTCTTTGCTAACCAACCATTCCGCTTACAGTCTATCAAGCAAGATTAACAATTTTGACGACAAACGACAAAGCAAATATGCTCGGTGAAGCAAATACTTATAGTTATATAGCTATGTATGTCACTGGCGTTAGAATTATTAAAGTTTAGAATAGTTACGTTGCTTGCTATTGAAAATAAAAAATATAGGTACCTACATAGATAGAGTCAAAGAATATATTACTATTTGTAATAATAAATTGTCTTATTATATAATAATACCTACATTGTAATTTCTGTAAACTAAATTGACGATTTTTACTACTTGATAGAGAAGTCCATTGGCCGGTTATAATTTATGTATAGGTACTCATTAGGTACTACCTACAAGCTGCTTTATACATAACACTGGCTTTATAGCGAGCGACCGTTATCAAGTTATCATATCATTATCATATCAATAAGCGATGACATCATCCATCACATCATGCATGCCAGCCAGCCAAGCCAACAAACAAGCCAGCCGGGCGCGGCGCGCGTCGCGTTGGCCGGCCCCCCCCCCCCCCCTCCCCACCCCCGCCCCGGTGCGATGCGATGCGAATGCGACGCGACCCCGCGCCGCCGCCCGCCGCGCCGGGGAGGGGCGGGGTGGCGGCAGGCGGACACAGTCGGAATTTCGGAAGGAAATAGCACAGAAATAGGCAGGCAGCCCGCAGCAGGCAAGCAAGTCACACACACACAACACAACACAATCAGGCCAGCCAGCCAGCCAGACAGTTGCCTAGATAAAGTCGCATTCTTGCTGCAAGCTGATGTTTTCATAGTCGGTAAGTGTTATTTTATTTACCTTGTTGTAGGACCTAATTGAGGTTGGTTGTTTGAACAAAATTATCTAATTAACAATGGAACCATTTTGTGCCCAGACAACATTGTTTTTTGTGAGAAAATTTGGAGAAATTACGGCTATTAGCTGTGCGTGCCGGACCCAATGGCCGGACCGGACGGAACGGAACTGAGGAAACGGAATGGCGGCGTGAGAGAGGATACTTTATTTATTTTGCAAAAGCTAGTAGGTACCTATATTATGTAACATACATAATATAGGTACCTACTAGCTTTTGCCCGCGGCTTCGCTCGCGTGAAATTCGTGTTAAAAAAGAAGAAAGTAAGTTGTTAAGCCCGCTACCGTAGCGTAGGCGTAGGTACCTTTATTTCCGCGCGCGGAACAATTCGGTTTGTATGTATGAGAGCCACATCTTAGCGTAACCGGAACTGAATTTTATTAAACCTATCTGTTAAACCTACCCGTATAGTTAAATGGGCTTGTAGGTACCTACTAAGTTTCATCAAATTCGGATGATCGAACGAAATAATAAATTGTGAATAATAGGTATATTCCCTCTTGAATATAATATGATATGCACCATAATAAAGTTTGATGTTTTACAGTTTATTAATTTACTTTATTTTTAATTTAATTTATAGTTTTAATGTTATTACATTATGTTTACTTTACTGAAAATAGGTTATTTTGTAACACAAAGTGCAGGTGATATATGCGGGAAAACAAATTTGTTGCTTGATGCTTGATTTTTAACCGACTTAAAAAAAAAGGAGGAGGTTCTCAATTCGACTGTATTTTTTTTTCTATCTAAGAAACATTACAGGCTTAACCTAATGCGTTCCCTAGCTTACGTCTTATACATATTTATTTATGCTAATTCCTTATGTAAGTATATGGTTATATAACTCTTGCATTTATTAAAACTATTGCTAAATAGGTCGTGGTGTTTTTTATTTTTTCTACTAAGGCACAGAACATCTTTGACATTTAAAAGATACATAAAAGTGAAAATAAAAAAAACCTGGACACAGCGCATCACATCAACCAACAACCCTTAAAAAGTAAAACATAATTTCCGTTTAGCTACTTAAAGGCATCGGGAGAACGCTAAGAATATACATATAATAAATTCGAATCAGCTGACCTGATCTTAAATAAACCGCCTCCAAATCGGTCCATCTATTTTTGAGCTACAATAATAATAATACCTTAGCCCGGCGGATACGGAGCTCTCCGAGATGGGGGTGGTGGTGGCCTACGAGTCTAGTACCATCACCTATCGCTCGTAGCTAGTCTCGCGTCGTCTTGGAGAGCTCCGTAGCCACGGCCTGCACCCGCCGGCGCGCTTGGAGGTTTGTCTCCCGCCGCCGCCGGCGGTATAACCGCTTTTATTTAATTTTGTATATTTTTATTACTTTTTAGTATAATATAAACTATGTAAAATTAATATTTAAAATAAAAAAAAATGTGAAATAAAGAATATAATACTTCCAACTGTATAAATTTTTTTTTAACCAGTGTCATTCGTTTGATTTCAGATTCACGATGCTCCCGCTAAAGGAACTTCAAGGTATAAATCTAGGCGAGAAGCACAAGTACTTCAACTCTTTAGTGCAAGATGCCTTCACGAACACCACTTCTCATCACATTCACAAAAACGCGGAAGAAAAGTCTGCAATTGACCGTCTGTTCAAGATAGACCTGGCCATAAAATGCAGGGACGTGGACTACATAGTCGAGACTCTCAAGTCAGACGATATGCTGTACGTGAGTCGAGCTCTAAAGGCTACCTGGCTCATTACCGACGATCAGTACGCACACATCATCAATCCAGAGCATCTGTACACGGTGCTCTTCCCGCAGATGTACAATAAAGCCATCTGCAAGCTCAAGTCCAACATTCGCCTGCACCTGAGACACGAGGGACGCTGTCAAAAGTTCTACGAATATCATCGCTCCACTCTGCAAGATACGCCCGGGGCCTTCAAGTTTCTTCCGTACTGTTCCGAGGAGTTCATAGACGAAGTCTTGCGTGTAATTTCCGAGTGGACTGATGTTGACAACGGCGAGTTATTGAAGCGTATTTGCGAAAGATTTCCGAATTTTGCTCATATGTTACTTGGAAAATTCGATTCGGAGACCGCTAATAGACTTGTGTACTCCTTGAACTTCATCGCAACGACGCAAACTGATTTGTATTGCAATCTGTTGGAGAAATACACAAGCACTTATTGGCACAAATTCAACAAACACTTTAGTAAAACACTCGTTGAGCAATATGAAGGAAGAATTTTTGAACATTACGACGTGTATTTGCATAGGCTTGATTTGGATTACATATCAAAATTATGGCCAGAAGACAAAATTGTGCAGCTTATCGAGAAGGTCTGCCGAGATGATAAGATGGATAATTTTGACCGCGATGAATTGAAAAAAATAACAAAACGAATGAAGCCCGAGCGTCGTGAGGAGCTTCTAAATGAATACCGACCATTAAAAACGAGTCAACCTGAAGAGCTTCATATCTACACGGGGCGCGGACCGCGCGGTAAACCTAAACTTAACTCAGTCAACCTAAGTATGTGGTATAAAGATTTACCGTTCGACAGAACATTTACCGAGATTAAGCAACTGGTGAGAGAGGCCTCTGACCCCGGAGATCGCTACATGCTTCTCAAAGAGCTCATATCTAAGACAGAAGATAACGAAGAAAATTTGCATCGGTTATTGCTATATTACTACAACTGCCACATCAACGAAGTGCGGACATACAAGCTTCGCTTTCTGAACGCTCTGCATGATTTAAAGGAAGGTGGTAATTTCAGCGAAAGGTGCTGGAGGCTGGTCAACGACTTATTTATTAGTGTTGACACCTATGGAGAGCGCAACTATTTCATTTACAATAAAATTATCGCATACTACAATATTCTTCACGACTCGCCGGTACCGGAAAATATTATGGAGAAGTTTCTCGAAAGGGACCCTGACATATCAAACTATTCTCTGCATGTTTTGAATAAGCAAGATAAGAAGAAGATTTTGGACCATTTGAACAAGCAGTTCGAACTGAAATGTGATGTCGTGAAGAAACAGAGCGGCATAGAAAAGACTCTAATTGATTTAACTAAACGCTACATACAATTTATTAAAAGGTGTGGCGAAAAATTGGCTGATCGTCCTTATATTATAAAATTGATAAAGGACATAGTTAAAGCTAAACCTGGTAGCATTGATTATCCAAAAGGTGCAATAACTAGGAGACTTCTCTTCGAGGAGTCAATCCTTATGTCCCAAGATAAAGACGTAATTATAAATATAATAAAACACAACCCCAGATTACTGGATGATCTGTATCAAATCCTGGGGAAAATGTTACGTGCTAAAAAGATGATTCTCTATAAAAGATTATTGCAGAAAATTTACACATACTTCCATAATGATTTGGCTATGGATGTGAAAGCGATTTTAAAGAAAAAATTAAAGGAGTGTGAAGGGAATTCCACTTTAACGAACAGTGTAACGCGCGGACTCTCGTTGTTATTGGACAAGAGAGATTTCCTCGACTGCATCCAGCCATACAAACCTACCAACTACAAAATTGATTGGAACACAGAGGACATATTTCTGGTGAATATTAGGAAAGGTATCGCACAAAATTTGCACCACGTCAGATCTCTAATCGACATGGAAACAGTTTATAACTTCGCTCAAGGAGATTATTTACAATTCTCTGTTCCGGCGGTGCTGTCTGTGTGCTCCGCTCTTCCGCTAGGAGTCTTCATGGGACACGTGTCGAAACTTCTGGATAGCCCGGTGTCGGTCATGCGGCACGGCTTAAGGCTGGCCTATATTAGATTAAAAACTGACGAACTTATGCCCATGCTCGGGATGATGTGGGCAAAATCTAAAAACATTAAGATCCGTTTCGTGATTTTTCAAGCTGCCTTCAACAGGCTGAGAAACGAAAAGGATAAAGAGAACATTGAACGGGTCTGGGCAGTGCTGAAGTCCTTCATCACTACGTTAGATGAGGAAAAAGATAAAAACATATTTATGGAATTCTTAACGAAGGTAGAGTCCCTCCCGGAAAGCATCAGATGTGAATGCTGTAAGATGTCTTATGAAGCAATAAAGGGAGAGTCGGACAAGGTTGATTTCTCCTCAGTCAAAGATTCCCTAATGAGAAACATGTCTCAGTGGATCCTAGACGGCATGGATGCTAATTTCGTGGCCAAAGTCATCACAGAGAACTTCAAACTTAAACTGTTATTTAGGGATCACTGGAAATATTTCGAGTTCAAAGATATAATCAATAATCTGTTCGTCGAATACCTAGTTTCAGCCGTCGATGAGAAAGACCGAGCAGACCGATATGAAAAAGTAGGGCGACCTGTGTTTTCGATTATTATTGAAAATTGGAACTACATTTTCGAAGATGATCATAAATGGAGCATGAGGGAAATATTTTCCAGCATACTTACTAAATTTGCCAGGTCAACTCGTAAGAGGTTGGATAGTTGCATTCGGAATTTTACATCAATGAGGTTGACGTACGAATCTATCGAGAAGCAATTCGAAGATACGTGCAATGTGCTAAACCATTTTACATTCTATGTGACAATAAACTTCTTAACTATCACCGAAGAATGCATTGACGTTATGAACTTGAATGAAACTCCCGAAGACAAGTACAAGATCTGTGCTAAATTATTTAGTGATAAATGTCAACAACTTTTATCTTATTTGATGGAGAACAACTTCTCATCATTGCAGCCGGCCTTCGGAGCTGTTTTAAAGCATTTCATTGTGAATAATTTGGATATACAGGTTTATGTTGAACAAGGTGTAATATTTCATATTACACTCCTTGATAACTTTGTTAACCATCACTTAAATGTCATAGGATTCGAGTTCATTCTTGAAGTTGTGAGTTTTCGTGTGAGTGATGACATTAAATCTTACCACAGCTCGGTGATCGCGAAGATAAAAAAAATTAAGAATGATGAAATTCAATTTCAATTGAATAAGGCGTTGAATGATGCCAACATTTCTGTATATAATGAGATGATTAAGCACTTCTCTCACGAAGACGAGGAAGAATCAAGTGAAGGGGAAGATACTGAAGAAGAAATTGTAACGAGCGAAAACGCGTCGCGTTCGTTTTGTAATGTATTGTAAGTTTTTGTAGGTATTATACATGCTTGTACCTTTGTATTGAAGATTAGGGGAATGTTTCAAATAAGTTTAATTAAACAATTAATAAAATTGGATTTTTTTTCCGGACCTACCTAACTACTACCTCGGCTGCCTACCTGCTTATTGTGATTGTATTTATAGAAATACTAGTATAATAATACAATTCAGCTAAAAATATCAAATAAACTACCTACAGGCAGTCCCCATGGACAGGCAGTGTCCATGGAGACAAGATTTCTGTCATCCACAAGGATATTATGGCGACAAAACAATAAGTGAGCGCTTAACTTAATAGGTAGTCAGGGGCTGATTTACCAATAGGCTAATTAGGCTATAGCCTAGGGCGCTGGATTTTAGGGGCGCGTCATAGGGCGGCGGCGGCGGCGCGGCGGTATTTTTTTTATTGCTTCCGAACTGAGTGGCTCTGCCCGAGGTCGAAGCCTCAGGTGCAGCCAATTTCACCGCCGAAGAGGTGCCAGTCCGGCTTATAGGTGGACTAATGTTGCTGGGGAAAGGCTATTAACTCTAAAATATTGGTATGGTGGCGGCGGCGGGGCGGAGGCAGCGGCGGCGTAGCGGGCGGCGCGGCGCGAACGCGGGTGCGGGGGGTCACCCCGCCGGGGTGCGGTGCGGTGCGGGAGCAACGCGAAAATTAGATGCTCAGTTTGGATTTATATGGAACCTAATTAATATGACAAAGGATCAGTTAACAAGTCAATCACAAAACTACTGCAAATTTATAACACGGATTTGGAAGATGTGTTTTCTGAAGAGTGTGTGCATTTAGCTTAGCACAATTTTTGAAAGATAATGTAAAACATGATAACAAAAAAATTACAAAAAAAACCTTCAAAAATGTATGAAATAAAAAAAAATCGAAATCGAGTTGAAGACGGTATTTTCTTTCATGCGTCATTTTTGCTTGCTTTAGCACCGCCTTCAACTCTAGGGTTCGATTTTTTTATTTCATACATTTTTGAAGGCGGTTTTTATATTTTTTTTAAATAGTTTTTTATTTCACAGTTTTCTTTTAGTAATTTTTTGCTATTAATGTCCTCGGCGGAATCGCTCGGCCTTCGGCCTCGCGATTCCGCCTCGCTTTCCTATCCGATCTTGACCAAATTAAAATGGGACCACACGGGAAGCACCAGCTTTCAAATAAAAAAAAGAATTTTCAAAATCGGTTCACCCAGTCGAAAGTTCTGAGGCACCGAGCATACCTACGGGAGTGGCAACCGTAGGAAAATTAGCCGCGTGTTAGAGCATTATGCACTAACATATAGCGCTGCTGCGGGATCGACCGTCAGTGCGCTCGCGACTTGGGAACGAAGAACACGTATATGTGCACTACGCAAAATGGCGATTTGTGCAGTTCGTACGTGTCGAAAGAGCTCAAGATAATCAGGAATGACAAAAGATGGCGTAACCTTTCATAATTAGGTCATTTTAATGATAATACAATGCTTAAACCGTGTAAATTACAAAAATTCCGCGAGTTAGGAGCACGACTGTGCGCCATACCGGGCGCGTAAACATGATAGGTAAACGCGTAGCGGCGACTCATCATCTTTATATTAACCCTAACCTAATGTTGAGGCGGTGCATGTCGTTTTTGTTACAAGTTTGTATTTCCGAAAATAATTCTTAGGTGGTTATAAAAAAAACTAAACACCCTAAAACAATTCAAACAACGTAACATTGCTTAAAAAAGAAAAAAAAAGCAAATAAAAACCAAAAAGATTTGGTGGGATTCGAACCCATGATCATAAAACTACTAGTCCTAGACCCTCACCCCTGAGCTACGAAATCACTTAACCGAACAAACGAATAACGTATTCCCTTGATTGACTACAGATTCGTATTCTGAGTCGACACAGACGCCCAGATATCGATTTTGAAAGCAATCGGTCCAGTAACTAAAAAGTTCAAAATGGCGGCTACTTTTTTTAATTTTGGCACAGATTCGTATTCAGAGTCCACACAGACGTCCATATATCGATTTTGAAAGCAATCGGTCCAGTAACTAAAAAGTTCAAAATGGCGGCCACTTTTTTTAAATCGCGAAATTAAAACACCATGAATATTATTAAACCGGAAAAAAATGTTGTCTTAAGGAAGTCTCCAATCTTTTACTCTGTTCCTCGAAGTTTAGGTAAATAAGTCCTACCTATTCCTATGATAATAATAATACGTATTACAAATTGAATTCATCCATGTCATTGCCATAAAAAAAAACTAACAACACCCATATACAATAATTGATTTCAAATTTCTTTCCAGTCTTTCAAAGCCTATCATGTTTACGCGCCCGGTATGGCGCACAGTCGTGCTCCTAACTCGCGGAATTTTTGTAATTTACACGGTTTAAGCATTGTATTATCATTAAAATGACCTAATTATGAAAGGTTACGCCATCTTTTGTCATTCCTGATTATCTTGAGCTCTTTCGACACGTACGAACTGCACAAATCGCCATTTTGCGTAGTGCACATATACGTGTTCTTCGTTCCCAAGTCGCGAGCGCACTGACGGTCGATCCCGCAGCAGCGCTATATGTTAGTGCATAATGCTCTAACACGCGGCTAATTTTCCTACGGTTGCCACTCCCGTAGGTATGCTCGGTGCCTCAGAACTTTCGACTGGGTGAACCGATTTTGAAAATTCTTTTTTTTATTTGAAAGCTGGTGCTTCCCGTGTGGTCCCATTTTAATTTGGTCAAGATCGGATAGGAAAGCGAGGCGGAATCGCGAGGCCGAAGGCCGAGCGATTCCGCCGAGCACATTAATAGCAAAAAATTACTAAAAGAAAACTGTGAAATAAAAAACTATTTAAAAAAAATATAAAAACCGCCTTCAAAAATGTATGAAATAAAAAAATCGAACCCTAGAGTTGAAGGCGGTGCTAAAGCAAGCAAAAATGACGCATGAAAGAAAATACCGTCTTCAACTCGATTTCGATTTTTTTTTATTTCATACATTTTTGAAGGTTTTTTTTGTAATTTTTTTGTTATCATGTTTTACATTATCTTTCAAAAATTGTGCTAAGCTAAATGCACACACTCTTCAGGAAACACATCTTCCAAATCCGTGTTATAAATTTGCAGTAGTTTTGTGATTGACTTGTTATCTGATCCTTTGTCATATTAATTAGGTTCCATATAAATCCAAACTGAGCATCTAATTTTCGCGTTGCTCTCGCACCGCACCGCACCCCGGCGGGGTGACCCCCCGCACCCGCGTTCGCGCCGCGCCGCCCGCTACGCCGCCGCTGCCTCCGCCCCGCCGCCGCCGCCTTACCAATATTTTAGAGTTAATAGCCTTTCCCCAGCAACATTAGTCCACCTATAAGCCGGACTGGCACCTCTTCGGCGGTGAAATTGGCTGCACCTGAGGCTTCGACCTCGGGCAGAGCCACTCAGTTCGGAAGCAATAAAAAAAATACCGCCGCGCCGCCGCCGCCGCCCTATGACGCGCCCCTAAAATCCAGCGCCCTAGGCTATAGCCTAATTAGCCTATTGGTAAATCAGCCCCTGACTACCTATTAAGTTAAGCGCTCACTTATTGTTCTGTCGCCATAATATCCTTGTGGATGACAGAAATCTTGTCTCCATGGACACTGCCTGTCCATGGGGACTGCCTGTAGGTAGTTTATTTGATATTTTTAGCTGAATTGTATTATTATACTAGTATTTCTATAAATACAATCTCAATAAGCAGGTAGGCAGCCGAGGTAGTACATTTAGGTAGTAGTAGTACGGTAGGTCCGGAAAAAAAATCCAATTTTATTAATTGTTTAATTAAACTTATTTGAAACATTCCCCTAATCTTCAATACAAAGGTACAAGCATGTATAATACCTACAAAAACTTACAATACATTACAAAACGAACGCGACGCGTTTTCGCTCGTTACAATTTCTTCTTCAGTATCTTCCCCTTCACTTGATTCTTCCTCGTCTTCGTGAGAGAAGTGCTTAATCATCTCATTATATACAGAAATGTTGGCATCATTCAACGCCTTATTCAATTGAAATTGAATTTCATCATTCTTAATTTTTTTTATCTTCGCGATCACCGAGCTGTGGTAAGATTTAATGTCATCACTCACACGAAAACTCACAATTTCAAGAATGAACTCGAATCCTATGACATTTAAGTGACGGTTAACAAAGTTATCAAGGAGTGTAATATGAAATATTACACCTTGTTCAACATAAACCTGTATATCCAAATTATTCACAATGAAATGCTTTAAAACAGCTCCGAAGGCCGGCTGCAATGATGAGAAGTTGTTCTCCATCAAATAAGATAAAAGTTGTTGACGTTTATCACTAAATAATTTAGCACAGATCTTGTACTTGTCTTCGGGAGTTTCATTCAAGTTCATAACGTCAATGCATTCTTCGGTGATAGTTAAGAAGTTTATTGTCACATAGAATGTAAAATGGTTTAGCACATTGCACGTATCTTCGAATTGCTTCTCGATAGATTCGTACGTCAACCTCATTGATGTAAAATTCCGAATGCAACTATCCAACCTCTTACGAGTTGACCTGGCAAATTTAGTAAGTATGCTGGAAAATATTTCCCTCATGCTCCATTCATGATCATCTTCGAAAATGTAGTTCCAATTTTCAATAATAATCGAAAACACAGGTCGCCCTACTTTTTCATATCGGTCTGCTCGGTCTTTCTCATCGACGGCTGAAACTAGGTATTCGACGAACAGATTATTGATTATATCTTTGAACTCGAAATATTTCCAGTGATCCCTAAATAACAGTTTAAGTTTGAAGTTCTCTGTGATGACTTTGGCCACGAAATTAGCATCCATGCCGTCTAGGATCCACTGAGACATGTTTCTCATTAGGGAATCTTTGACTGAGGAGAAATCAACCTTGTCCGACTCTCCCTTTATTGCTTCATAAGACATCTTACAGCATTCACATCTGATGCTTTCCGGGAGGGACTCTACCTTCGTTAAGAATTCCATAAATATGTTTTTATCTTTTTCCTCATCTAACGTAGTGATGAAGGACTTCAGCACTGCCCAGACCCGTTCAATGTTCTCTTTATCCTTTTCGTTTCTCAGCCTGTTGAAGGCAGCTTGAAAAATCACGAAACGGATCTTAATGTTTTTAGATTTTGCCCACATCATCCCGAGCATGGGCATAAGTTCGTCAGTTTTTAATCTAATATAGGCCAGCCTTAAGCCGTGCCGCATGACCGACACCGGGCTATCCAGAAGTTTCGACACGTGTCCCATGAAGACTCCTAGCGGAAGAGCGGAGCACACAGACAGCACCGCCGGAACAGAGAATTGTAAATAATCTCCTTGAGCGATGTTATAAACTGTTTCCATGTCGATTAGAGGTTTGACGTGGTGCAAATTTTGTGCGATACCTTTCCTAATATTCACCAGAAATATGTCCTCTGTGTTCCAATCAATTTTGTAGTTGGTAGGTTTGTATGGCTGGATGCAGTCGAGGAAATCTCTCTTGTCCAATAATAACGAGAGTCCGCGCGTTACACTGTTCGTTAAAGTGGAATTCCCTTCACACTCCTTTAATTTTTTCTTTAAAATCGCTTTCACATCCATAGCCAAATCATTATGGAAGTATGTGTAAATTTTCTGCAATAATCTTTTATAGAGTTCTATCATGGGTTCGAATCCCACCAAATCTTTTTGATTTTTATTTGCTTTTTTTTTTCTTTTTTAAGCAATGTTACGTTGTTTGAATTGTTTTAGAGTGTTTAGTTTTTTTTATAACCACCTAAGAATTATTTTCGGAAATACAAACTTGTAACAAAAACGACATGCACTGCACCGCCTCAACATTAGGTTAGGGTTAATATAAAGAAGATGCGTCGCGTAGCGGCGACTCATCATCTTTATATTAACCCTGGTTATTTTTTTTTAAACCACCAAAACAGTTTGTATATTTAATATCAGATATTGATCCCGATCCACTCGTCTTTGGAATAGCTATGTCACAAGTCAAGACTTGGCGTTAGAAAATATACATAAATATAGATATAGGTAGTAGTCCATTTGCCGGTTACAAGTATGTATACATACAAGCTGCATATTATAGCGACCGATTTGGTTTGGTATACATACATGACTGATGATGAGTGATGACATCATGCCAGCCAACAAACAAGCCAACCGGTCGGCGCGCGGCGCGGAGGCGGCGCGGCGGCCGGGTCGCCGCGCTAGGGACCTAGGGAGGGGCGGGCGGGGCGGCGGAACAGTCGGAATTTCGGAAGGAAATCAGTGTTGCCAACACAAATTTTGAAATTCTCCTAGATTGACTTCTAAAATTTCCTAAAAGCACCTAGAAAATGTTCATCCTAAAAAATTCTCCTGGAATTCAAATTATACAAATTTCACCACATTTTTGGTGTTGCTTATCCGCACGGGACCATATTACTAAGCCTAGACCGTCTGTCTGTCTTACTTACCTGTAAAGGGCTGTATTTTTTTAAAGCTAAAAACCGTTCAAGTGCGCGTAGAACTCGCGCACCGAGGATTCTATGTTAGTCAGTCAGCCAGCGTTTAAGCGTGCATTGCTGGACATACGCTTCTTAATTTTTCCTTCAGTCTCCCGGCCTTCAGCGGTACGGACCACTGCTTTCCGCGAAGGTACCTCATGTCGTCGTCCCACCTGGCGGGTGGTCTTCCCACATTCCGTTTTCCTGTCCACGGCCACCAATTTAGGACACGGTTACTCCAATGGTCGTCGTCTCTTCGGCCAACGTGCCCAGCCCACTGCCACTTTCGCGTAACTATACTGTTAGCATGGCTAGCTCGATCGCTCGCTGGGTAACTTTGGAAAACAATTACTATAGTCAGAGCCCACGTTTCACACCCGTACGTCATAACCGGGAGGACGCACTGGTCATATATACTGGTCTTTAAATTTTTCGGAAGGTCAGGCGTCAGGTCGAATTTTAACTTTCCGAGGCAGCCCAAACCAGTTGAATTCGTCTCTCTACCTCCTTAAGGAGGTCTATCAAGCCGCAGAGTTTGACCGAGATATACGTACTCTTCAACGTGTTCGATCACTTCTCCGCCAATAACGATTTGTCATCCCGTCATAACCACGGTCGCCATTCTAACAACCACGTAATTGCCCTGTTTTAATTATTTGTTGTGTAACTTTACAGTTGCACTATAGCCACATCAAGTTTGGCCGGTTCTGTATCACTTTTCATTTTCATTTTCATTCACAGAACCGGGAAAATGTGGAACGCACATCTATTTCCATCTATTTCCTCTCAAGTACAGCCTGGGGTTTTTCAAAAGGGGCGATTTCGAATGCCATGCCAGCCTGACTCCTGTCAGGCCGGCATGACATTCGCAATCCCCATGCATCACAGAAAGTCCATGGGCATCGTTAGACTCCTACTTGTAGGTGAAACGATGCCAAAAAAACTTGTACGTATTACCGCTTTTACGTTAGAGCAGAAACAATCAAAAACATGATTCATGTATGGTGACTCTCTTCATATTATTTGATAGGATGTCCGCCAATAATAAATAACACATATTCTGTGAAAATTTCAAGCAACTAGGTACAGGTCGGTTAACGAAAGCTGGCACGTACACAGTACTCACACCAATGCAATTGTGCAAGTGCGAGTGAGACAGATCGGGTTTTCGTGATGCGTATGCAGTGCGACGTCTCACTCGCACTTGCACATTTGCATTGGTGTAAGTACTGTGTACGTGCCAGCTTTCGTTAACCGACCTGTACCTATTACGGTACAAAAGATACTGACGGACAAACTGTCGACGTAGGCTTAGTCATAGTCTGTTTTTTGGGTTCCATACCCGTACGGTACATGAAACAGACTATAGTACATAACACCACTATCTATATTCACTATCGCCAAAAAGTCACTTTGTTCTCACACTCATTACCTCGTCTCGTCGCTGATTATTACAAGAATACATATCATTGACTTTGACTGAGAGCTCATTCAATGTGTTGTCATCGTATATACCGACATATTTGTTTGTTACTAGTAGATGTTTTTATTTTAATCCCAAGTTTCTCACTCCTAAATCTTCTCCTGTAGTGATTTCTTTCTCCTAAATTTTCTCCTACTCTCCTGCCTAACTGGCAAAAACTTCTCCTAATATCAGTGAAATTCTCCTGAATCTAGGAGAAAATCTCCTAACATGGCAACACTGAAGGAAATTGGCAGGCAAGCAAGTTACAAAAGTTGTAAAGCTAAGCGCAAACTGCTGCGATCAAGGCGATCACGGCGGTGGCGGTGGCGGTGGCGATCTAGGTTATATGCAATTGTGTGTGCAAGCGCACATTGGCGCGGTCGATCGCTGCACGCGTGCGGTCAGTGCGCGGTCCGATCGCGGCGGTGGCGGCGGTGGCGATCAGATCGCGCCTGCAGCATCTGATCGCGTGATAATCATAGGAACTGACGAAAGGATGGAGGAAATATTTATAAACGAGGTCTACAAACACTCAATTCTATACAATACTGCTCACGCGGAATTAAAAAAAAGTGCAATTTAAAAAAGTAAAACAAAAGTAAAAAATAAAAACTAAAATTTAAGAGTAAAAAAAAGGAAAATTTCTTAAATTTTGTAGTTAAAAGTACGAAAATTACGAAATTACGCAACCACCGCGGCACCACCGCCGTCGAATCTGAACGCTCTGATCTGCGCGACTTTTGAACGCCACCGCCACCGCTGCATTGGCCGCCACCGCTATGACCGCCACCACCGCGCCAGTTTGCGCTTAGCTTAAGTCAAGGCGTGCGTGGTCAAGCTCAAAAGACAGTCGAGGCAGTCGAGTTTTGTTGCCAGTTTTCCGGTTGGTTGTCCGGCCACCGCGCCGCCGCGCCGCCGCCGCCTCCGCGCCGGTCGGCTCGGCCTCCTCGCCTTCGCGCAGTCAGTACATCGTGGTCAGTGAAACCCCTAGTAGTATTATATTCTTAGGTGAAACCCTACCTACCTAAATGTAGGTACCTAAAGTCGCATTCTTATATTCTTTGGTGAAACCCTACCTACCTAAATATAGGTACCTAAAGTCGCATTCTTATATTCTTAGGTGAAACCCTACCTACCTAAATGTAGATACCTAAAGTCGCATTCTTATATTCTTTGGTGAAACCCTACCTACCTAAATATAGGTACCTAAAGTCGCATTCTTGCTGCAAGCGGATGTTTTCATAATCGGTAAGTGTTATTTACTTTATAGTAAGTAGGTAGGTACCTTGTTTTTGCAAGTGTTGGTTTTAGTGATGAAATCTATTGAACAAAATTATCTATTGAACAATGGGACCATTTTGTGCCGAGACAAAATTATTTCTTTGTGAGAAAATTTGGAGAAAGGTCAATGGGCACAATCCGACCCAATTTGTGAAGGTTTGCCTACAGAAACCAAATTACTTTTAAATTAATAAGGTATCAAAGAGTTTGTATTACGTCGCTGCGCAGCGACGTAATACAAACTCTTTGTAAGGTATACATATCCCACTTTTCATTTTAAGTAGAAATTATTTTAAAAAACCATGGGAATAAAATATAACAAAATTTTTTTAAATACAGAATTTTTTTTTTCCATCATTGTTCATGAACAATATTTATCGAAATTCTCTACACTATTTTATTTCTGTAGATTCTGGGTATATTTTTCGTACTAAGTGAGATAGTACGATTGTACCTGTAGACTGTAGATATTAATCAAGTAATTTTTTCTAAGATACAGAATTTCATTTTCTGTCTAATTTCCATTATTTATGGTAATGCGACCCATATATTCGTAAACCAGAGATATATGTCGAGACTCGAGACATCCCACATCAATTTATTTCTGTAGGTCGTGGGTAAATTTTTCATACCAATGACCTTTACGGCTGTCAGCCGTGCGTGCCGGAACTGAGGAAACGGAATGGCGGCGGCCGGCGTGAGAGAGGATAATTTGTTTATTTATTACATATACCTACTAGCTTTTGCCCGCGGCTTCACTCGCGTGAAATTCGTGTTAAAAAAGAAGAAAGTAAGTTGTTAAGTCCGCTACCGTACCTTTATTCTTAGCGTAACCGGAACTGAATTATATTTAGCCTATCCTGTGTCCTTCCGCCTTCCTGTGCCCACAGAAATCCTAAGTAATAGCTAGAAGTGTGAAGGAGGCGGGCGCGCGTGGCGGCTATATGGTCAGTTTGTGACCATACGCGTCGTGCGCTCGCGATCCGACCGACAGTGCATCGTGGATCGTGGACCGAGGCACGCGCGTGTTTTTCCCAAAATGACGGTCTGTTGCGTGAAAACATGTAAAAACCGAACTGTGAAAGTAAACTGGAAGAACAATGGAGTAACGTATCATCGGTAAATATACTGTAAATGTCTTAATTATATTTTTAAAGATTTTTTTAAAATTATGTCTCCGTGCTCCCTTGTTCCATCCATGCATAGTGCTGTAACCGTGCATTAAATGTATCGATACAGTATTGTGCAGTATTCGGTACTTAAGTCTATGAAATATATATGAAATGTTTTAGTTTAATTTCCTATTATTTAAATATTTGATGTACGTAGTAATTTTATCCCTGAATATAAAATATAAACATAAAATAAATAAATCAATTAATTAATATATCCGCCGACGCACCAATGTAGTCGATATTGGACACCGGGTGGCTAAGCTGAGGTTGCATTGGGCTGGGCACGTCAGCCGAAAAGTTGACGACCTTTGGAGTATTCGTGTCCTACACTGGCGACCGTGGACAGGGAAACGGAAAGTGGGAAGACCACCCGCCCGGTGGGACGACGACATTAAGTACGTCGGCGAAAAACAGTGGTTCCGTCCCGCTGAAGGCCGGGAGGACTGGAGCAGAGGTGTTGCGAGGACCGCGGACATTGCCCGCAAAATTTCATACCCGGCATTTAAAAGAACTAGAAGGCTTAGGATTTTTTGACGAAAATTCGTCATGAACTTTTGTTTTGGTCATATCATAATTCGAGAACCACTGGTGCTAGACCCATCGTGTTGGTACTCAAACTTCAGGTCTCGGTGAGATCTATCCACCTGTCACGTGAAATTTTGTTTTGGTCATAACTCGAGAACCACTGGTGCTAGACCCATCGTGTTGGTACTCAAACTTCAGGTCTCGGTGAGATCTATCCATCTGTCACGTGAAATTTTGTTTTGGTCATAACTCGAGAACCACTGGTGCTAGACCCACCGTGATGGTACTCAAACTTCAGGTCTCGGTGAGATCTATCCATCTGTCACGTGAACTTTTGTTTTGGTCATAACTCGAAAACCACTGGTGCTAGACCCATCGTGTTGGTACTCAAACTTCAGGTCTCGGTGAGATCTATCCATCTGTCACGTGAACTTTTGTTTTGGTCATAACTCGAGAACCGCTGGTGCTAGACCCATCGTGTTGGTACTCAAACTTCAGGTCTCGGTGAGATCTATCCATCTGTCACGTGAAATTTTGTTTTGGTCATAACTCGAGAACCACTGGTGCTAGACCCACCGTGATGGTACTCAAACTTCAGGTCTCGGTGAGATCTATCCATCTGTCACGTGAACTTTTGTTTTGGTCATAACTCGAAAACCACTGGTGCTAGACCCATCGTGTTGGTACTCAAACTTCAGGTCTCGGTGAGATCTATCCATCTGTCACGTGAACTTTTGTTTTGGTCATAACTCATACAGATCGAGTTATGACCAAAACAAAAGTTCACGTGACAGATGGATAGATCTCACCGAAACCTGAAGTTTGAGTACCTGAAACCTGAAGTTAAATAAATGCTCATATTTCCATGTTAATCTGTACTATGTCTGTACTTGACAGTAGGTACCTACTCTTATAAAAAAAAAACCCCATGAAGACGCAAAGGTAGATAAGTACCTAGTTGTAGTGTTATATCCTTATATATATAATTCTTCTGTACGTGTGTTAGTCACCTAACTCCTCCTAAACGGCTGGACCGATTTGGATGAAATTTTGTGTGTATATGACGGTTTGAAAATACAAATGGACCCGGTAGATGGCGTCGTGATAAGTCCACGCGGACGAAGTCGCGGGCACAGCTAGTAATAATATCTAAAGGTACTTACATGCATAGCGTCACGCCTGTTTTCCAGTGTGGTAGACATACATACGAGTCGAATTCAAAATTTTTGTACATCAGTAGGTAAATGGACTTTTGTCAATAAATGGACCATTTTGTCAGTAAATAAAAAAGTAAGAGTGTGTTCATACTACATATTATATGCACATACCATCACGCCGGTTTCCCGAAGAGGTAGGCGATGCCCAGGGGAATGCGCATTCGAGCCCCAGTTAGTCAAACTCATATAATACAACAACGCTTCATACATGTCGGCGTGTATATTAGGCACTGCGTGTCGCTTGCCAAGCAAAATTATAGTTAAAAAAAACACGCTTTTATAGCAATGTAAACTAAAAATATTTACTAAATTATTTTTAAATATAAAGATGTAAATAAAAGCGTGGGTATGTAAATGTTTAAGATTGTTTATAAAAATTTAGAAAGCACCGCACGCTTTTCTTTATCTTTATATTTATAAAAATAATTTAGTACTTTTAATTCATATTGGTATAAAAGTCTGTTTTTTTTGTTTTTTTGTTTTTTTTTTTTATGGATACTGACACGGTTGGCTACATCCCCTGCAACATCCGTGATGTCAGCCCATAACACCTGGTGAACTTGGTGCCACGTCAGTGCTTCCCTTCGGTCGTGCCGGCTACACTGAACTGGACGGAAAACACGAACTATTTACATAGCCGTTTCGACCGACCTTTCATTCAGTGCGGTGGTACCAACCCGGGCGGGTTAAACCCTACCACCTAGTAATATAAGAAGGGAGTCATATCCCTTAGTCGCCTTTTACAACATACACGGGGAGAGATGCAGTGGGGCTATTCTTTTAAAGTACCGGCCCCACACGGTACACGGTTGTTTTTTAAAACTATAATTTAATTTTTTACTTTTTCTTTATGTCGTTTATGCATTATATTTCTATTAAAAATAAATATTTTTGTGGTTTATCTCCGCAAAAAAAAAAAATATATTGCGAGAATCTTAAAAGCCTAAACTACACATCTATCACATTAAATTGATTTTTTTTAGTAGTTTGTAATGGAAACAAGCACTATTATAAGCACTATTATATACTTTCGTACAGGTTGAAGTTAGTAAATGGATGGTCGAAAACATGAAAAAAATCACCTAAAAATATCAATATTTTTAAACGTGGCTTACGTAGCGGCCACTCTTAATATTAATAGGAAAATACAGTATTTAAGTAACGTAGAAAATAAAGTATATTGACGGTAATTATTACTCTCCTTGTACTCGAAGAGTCCGTTAGTAAATTGGATATTTTACGCATCACTTCACTGTTAACACGATGACAGTCGAACGCAAAATGACCGCCACATGGTGTCACTTCCGTATTGACGGCTACAGTGTTGCTGCATTAGGAACAGTAAGAATAGCCAAATACAGGAAGTAAATATAAACAATTCGTGTCAGTAAAAAAATGGTTACTAAATGGACAACAAATAAATATCGTGACAAATTTTTTTTTATCTTGTTTGTTTATGTTTAGATATAAAAATTTAAAACAAATACTATATTCGTAAAAGAACATGTTCTTTTCAAAGATCAGTTATCATAATTAAAATAAATTGAAAACACAAAGCATGAAGACCATTTTGAAAATGAGGTGTCACAAAATTTATTGATAAAGTCATAGAGAAATAATGTTATACTAGAGGAAACACTACTAAGAAAGATTGAACGAATCTTTGACAACATAAACTGCGGTATGAGGAAAGGTTGAGCGGGCGGGGGAATGCAAGCAGTATCTATTCTGTGACGCATACGCCGTGAAGCAGCTGTGAAGCTAAGTAAACGCTGCACGCAGCAACAGTAGTAAAATAAATTGCGAGCGTCTAACAATGTGCAGCGCTGCAATTACGTTGTGCACGAGCTAACACAGGCGGGCCATCAGTGTTGTCAATATATATTTTAAAAATATAAATTTTCTTCTTTAATTACTAGACGCAAACTAGCAGGCCAAATGCTACTATATAAAACTGTGAACTCTCAAGTAGATTCTACGGATATATTGCAGCTTATCTATCACCTTCCAGATTCCGCGGTCATCAGTTCGCTTATGTAACTTCAACCCTTTTTACGTACGTAGGTATAAGACATCACTTGGTCACTTCAATCCTATAGCCCGCATTTCACGAGAACACAATGAGCTGTGTAAAAAGCACGGCCTAGACATGTTCTCCATGTCTCCCAATCAATACAAGAGAACACTGATATGATAACGCTCTTAAATTACTCTTCGTAGGCGCCTGCCTACCAAGAACATCGAACCTACTTGCAAACATTGACATAATATCATTTAATGCCTGCAGGAAGGTTCTGTAGTATGTGCATACGTCATGTGTACCATATTTTATGTAAGTTGAAGTCAGTGTTTGAGGTATATACATGTGCCTATGCATGCTTGTGTATGCATGTATGCGATGCGTATATGCATATGTATGCATCTATGTGTATATACATGTGTGACTCTGTGTTGATGGGTGTTGTGTGTATGCGTATATGTATATATATATATAGCGCATATTTTTGCATATGTTATAGGACTTGGCATATAATATATATGTTATATATTTTTCGTAAGTAGTTGTTTCGTAATGTAGTAAGGTAACATTGTAAAAATTGGTATAAATCTCGCACACATTGATTTTGATTTGTTTCTTCATCTTGTTCATGTTTTACTGTTATGATATGATTCTTTTCTTTTGATTGGGTACTCACACTGTATTATGTAATTTCATCATCCTTTCTCTTTTTTATTGTTTAGTTTTGAATTAGATTAGTTTTCCTGTTAAATTTTTGTTAATATATTTAAATAGTATCATAATAGGTGGATTGGGTGGGTAGTTGCGATGTTATGTATACCGAAATCCGGAGCCCAACGACAGCGCGGGGCAGGCGCGGCGCGCCCCCTCCTCCGCGCCGCCGCCGCCGCGGTGCCGAGGCGGCGCGGCACTCTCGGCGCTGTGGTAATGCAGTGCAGCAAACAAGTAGGTGTACGGAACGGAACCATGGCGACCGACCACGCCCCGCCTCCGCCGCCACCTCCGCGCCGAACCGCTGAGCGAGGCGAGGCGAGCGAACCTAGGCGCGCGGCGCGGCGCCTGCGCATCGCGCTGTCGTTTGACTCCTGGTACTTACTCCTTCCTTCACTGTCTTGCGGACGGACGACGCGGACGATGGACGTCACGCCACGCACGATCGTTCCGATGAATGTAGTGTTTCCTATTATTGAGTAGACATAAGGCTAGTTTTAAGAATACCTGTGTTATTTTATGTCATGTTGTGTGTCCTACTTGTAGTAAACCAAATAAATAAATAAATAAATAAAATAAATATTCGGTGGTGTTGGTAAGTAGGCGGAGTTTGTGGAGGCGGAGGGTATTAAGCAGCTGTGAAGCTAAATATGAACGCTGCACGCAGCACCAGTATTAAAATAAATAGCGATCGTCTAACGATGTGCAGCGCTGAATTAAGTCGCGCACGGCGTTTGCGGAACGCATAGGGTTGTCAGTGCAATGACAGTGATTTTTCGTTTGATTGAAGCAAAATGTTGGTTTTTTTTACTTATTTATTATTTTAAATCAACGATTGTAATTTATTTTGTTCAATATAGCAACGTCCTCATAATGAAAGATACAACAAATTCCCTCCAACAAAACATTCATATGATGAAGTTTCTATTTTAGGAAAACTTAAGATTAATATAATATTAGCCATGTTCACCGTGATGAGTCTTGTAAGGTGTAACGGGGTTTCAAGTAACGAAAAAATTCATAAAATTGAATTAATTGAAATATGAGAACATTATTAAAAAAAAGAGTCTTACAATTTTTTTTATGTAAGTCAAGGGCTGTGCCGAGGGACCAGTGGTACATTCGCCTGAGCCAAAAAGACCTCTACTCACAAAGCCACGCTCAGAGAGGCGCCATTTTATTGATAAGATCGATTTTCTCAAAAACAGCTATAAGTAATTGTTTTGATAATATTTTTTTATTTCGAGATTTAAAAAAAGTGGCCACTTTTTTTTAATTGCGAAATTAAAACATCATGAATATTATTAAACCGGAAAAAAATATTGTCGTAAGGAAGTCTCCAATTTTTTACTCTGTTCCTCGAAGTTTAGGTAAATAAGCCCTACCTATTACTATCACTGGTGACAACCCTGTAATAATAATTAATAAATAAAAATAAAAATAAATAAATTAATTATGTGCATTAATAAATTAATAAAAATGTGTAAATAAACGAATACATTAATAAATTGAACTAAGATACTTACACATAAAATATTACTTATTTTTTAGAAATGTTTAGTCGGTTTCACAAATATGTATTAGTGAAACCGACAACCCTGAAATATTCATGAATCTACAACTCTCGCTCGCACTGTAGCACAGTCCGTATTTTGCGTAAGCGTTGAAGCACACATGACATGACCAGGCCTTCGTCACTCGCTCAAGGTCGCGAGTTAAATGCCTACCGCTTGGCGTAGCGGCTAATCTACAATTAACAGTGGGCCGCTATCCAGCCAGACCGAGCGCGTGGCGCTTTCGAATTTAGAAAATGTCGAAATCACGTAAATATTGTGCAGTGGACGGGTGCAAAAGTCAACAGACAAATGAAAACTTGTCTTTTTTTTCATTGCCGAGAGACGAAGAAAGGTAAGTGTTTTGTTTAGTAGCATTTTGATTTATTTCTAGTAATTTATTTATTCATATTAGTAGGAGGTCATAGATTTAAAAATAATATCATATTGCCAATAACATTAGTTAGATAACGCCGAACAGCGTGGTGTGTATGGCCTAATTCGTATAAGGATAATAGGTACATTGTAGATGATCATTGATAATTAAATGTATTGATCAAACAAAACTATCACTGGAAGGTTGCACGCAATGCACGCTTCGATGTGAGAAACTAATTGTGACGCTAACGCATGCATGAATTTGTTCGCATGAATTTGCCGTAGATAAATATCATATCGTTGGTAGCTAGAACGATAAAAGTTGGTAGGTATCATCTTCATTTTATTCCTCACAATAAGACAGCACAAAGACACAGCCCTTAACGCGCTGAACGACGCGCTTTCGAGATAGAGTTACACGACAGAAAGAGAAGCGAAATGTAGGCGGTTACCGTGGTTAGGCATGTAGCTCTGTGCGAGTCAATTTGTACTTTATCGCGTCGTCGCAGAGTAGCTATTTCTTTGTGAGTGTTTGTACAGAGCAGCTTCTGTACGGAGTACTCTTTTCTATTCTGTGACATGCATGAGACATGCATGACTAACATCGACGGCCGCCGGGAGTCGACTGACAGGAAGTTTGTTAGTCAACTCTCTTCGATGGGGCGAAAGTACTTGCCTTTAGTATATCCTCTAGTACAACGTATAGCTCAATGGATAAAGTCCATTAACTGATGTACAGACATTTTGAATTCGACTCATACACAACGGACAACATGCTACGATCCTGCCTGCCTGACACCTCTTCCACTCTCATAATGTTCTTCATACATGCTCGTCGGTTACTTTTACGGTTACAGTTGGATTCTGAGCACATGCCCAATCTGCTGGTCTAGGTACGTACGTGCGTCTAGCTAGCTAGGGCGACCCTTCCCGAATCTTCCACTCACATTCGCTCCATAGATTCCTTTCGTTAATTTCCTGTCATCCATTCTTCCAACATGACCCGAACCACCGAAGCATTCCTTCTCAATCCTCAGACTACCAGCTCGTTCAGCCGTTCACACAAGTACACAACACGAAATAATAATTTTTTTAATAATAGGTATATTCCTCTTGAATATATTATGCACAATAATAAAGTTTGGTGATTTACAGTTTATTAATTTACTTTATTTTCTATCTAAGAAACATTAGAGGCTTACCTAACTATATGGTTTTATAACTCTTGTAGTATTTATTAAAACTATTGCTAAATAGGCAGGTCCAACTCTGGGTATGTCGAGTTAATTGTATTTATTATATTTATAGCTCTATTCACAGTTATACGTGACCGTATTCTAGCTTATAATATGTATATCTACGTGGTACCTACCACAGGCACATGTGCCTCTTCTCCTCCTATAGCTAAAACACTATTAATGTCTGATTATTGTGGATTAACTTTACACAATTAATTATTAATAATATTAATTAATTTACACAATTAATTATTTTACTCTTTTTAGAGAATTTTAATATTTTTTTGCTATAATAGGTGTTTTCTTCGTCGTTAGTTTTTTTTTAATTTTTCTGTTAAGGCGCAGAACACATTAACTTTAAAACCTACATAAAAGTGACATTAAAAATAACAAATAAAAACCTGGACACATCACATCAACCAACAACCCTTCAAAAGTCAAAAATAATTTCCGTTTAGCTACTTAAAGGCGTCGAGCGACCGCTAAGCAAAGAGGTATTATATACTAGCGTACGCTAGTACATAATACCTCTTTGCCGCTAAGAATATAAATATAATAAATTCTAATCGGGTGTCCTGATCTTAAATAAACCGCATCTAAATCGGTCCATCTATTTTGGAGCTACAATGCCACAGCAAGCACAGACGGACAGATAGACATAGGCGTCAAACTTACGCCTCTTTTTGCGTCGGCGGTTAATTATACTCCGTTCATCCTATTCCTAGCAACTAATGCCGAGCGGTTTCTCTTTTTCTGTACTTCTCACTCTCGCAAAGGGTGATTGAAGTGACTGTGAACTGAGGTTATGAATATAGTTTAATTTAAAACATTTATTGAATTATTGTTTATTTATTTGATGAATGAAAATTTTGCAATAAATCTATTTATGTTTATTTTTTGCTTGGAATCAATTTAAATATTTATATTTTCACTGTAAATTATTCAATATTAAAATTATATATTATTTAAATTTTGGGCCTAATCTACTTACTTCAGCTGTTCGTTCTATTGTAGGTGGATAAGTTAACCCACCAACACAAATAATATACAAAACTTCAAAATAATACGTGAAAAACATGCAAGCAATTAATACGTTATTATTATGACGTGTAGGAAAGGCTACTGATTGTAATGCGTCGACTGACCGGCCCACTGCACCTGGCTACCTGAAACCTTCTCAGAATAAAAACGCAAAACAAACTCCAGGCGCAGCGGCGCACGCGCCGTTATGGTTTTGAGATGACTTTCGCATACACCTATGAGTTATGATATGACTCACAAACACAACCTTGTGTCCTGTGTAAAGAAGAGTAATAACCGTTGCGAGAGCGAGAAACCGCTCGGCATTAGTTCCTAGGATGAAAGGAGTGTAAGAGTGCATAACTTTAATAATTCTTCCAACTGTATAATTACATTTTGACCAGTGTCATTCGTTTCATTTCAGATTCACGATGCTCCCGCTAAAGGAACTTCAAGGTATAAATCTAGGCGAGAAGCACAAGTACTTCAACTCTTTAGTGCAAGATGCCTTCACGAACACCACTTCTCAACACATTCACAAAAACGCGGAAGAAAAGTCTGCAATTGACCGTCTGTTCAAGATAGACCTGGCCATAAAATGCAGGGACGTGGACTACATAGTCGAGACGCTCAAGTCAGACGATATGCTGTACGTGAGTCGAGCTCTAAAGGCTACCTGGCTCATTACCGACGATCAGTACGCACACATCATCAATCCAGAGCATCTGTACACGGTGCTGTTCCCGCAGATGTACAATAAAGCCATCTGCAAGCTCAAGTCGAACATTCGCCTGCACCTGAGACACGAGGGACGCTGTCAACAGTTCTACGAATATCATCGCTCTAATCTGCAAGATACGCCCGGGGCCTTCAAGTTTCTTCCGTACTGTTCCGAGGAGTTCATAGACGAAGTCTTGCGTGAAATTTCCGAGTGGACTGATGTTGACAACGGCGAGTTATTGAAGCGTATTTGCGAAAGATTTCCGAATTTTGCTCATATTTTACTTGGAAAATTCAATTCGGAGACCGCTAATAGACTTGTGTACTCCTTGAACTTCATCGCAACGACGCACATCGATTTGTATTGCGATCTGTTGGAGAAATACGCAAGCAGTTATAGGCACAAATTCAACAAACACTTTAATAAAACACTCGTTGAGCAATATGAAGGAAGAATTTTTGAACATTACGACGTGTATTTGCATAGGCTTGATTTGGATTACATATCAAAATTATGGACAGAAGACAAAATTGTGCAGCTTATCGAGAAGGTCTGCCGAGATGATGAGATGGATAATTTTGGCCGTGACGAATTGAAAAAAATAACAAAACGAATGAAGCTCGAGCGTCGTGAGGAGCTTCTAAATGAATATCGACCATTAAAAACGAGTCAACCTGAAGAGCTTCATATCTACACGGGGCGCGGTAAACCTAAAGTTAACTCAGTCAACCTAAGTATGTGGTATAAAGATTTGCCGTTCGACAGAACATTTAGCGAGATTAAGCAACTGGTGAGAGAGGCCTCTGATCCCGGAGATCGCTACATGCTTCTCAAGGAGCTCATATCTAAGACAGAAGATAATGAAGAAAACTTGCATCAGTTATTGCTATATTACTATAACTGCCACATCAACGAAGTGGGAAAATATAAGCTTCGCTTTCTGAACTCTCTGCATGATTTAAAGGAAGGTGGCAATTTTAGCGAAAGGTGCTGGAGGCTGGTCAACGACTTATTCATTAGTGTTGACACCTATGGAGAGCGCAACTATTTTATTTACAATAAAATTATCGCATACTACAATATTCTTCACGACTCGCCGGTACCGGAAAATATTATGGAGAAGTTTCTCGAAAGGGACCCTGACATATCAAACTATTCTCTGCATGTTTTGAATAAGCAAGATAAGAAGAAGATTTTGGACCATTTGAACAAGCAGTTCGAACTGAAATGTGATGTCGTGAAGAAACAGAGCGGCATAGAAAAGACTCTAATTGATTTAACTAAACGCTACATACAATTTGTTAAAAGGTGTGGCGAACAATTGGCTGATCGTCCTTATATTATAAAATTGATAAAGGACATAGTTAAAGCTAAACCTGGTAGCATTGATTATCCAAAAGGTGCAATAACTAGGAGACTTCTCTTCGAGGAGTCAATCCTTATGTCCCAAGATAAAGACGTAATTATAAATATAATAAAACACAACCCCAGATTACTGGATGATCTGAATCAAATCCTGGGAAAAATGTTACGTGCTAAAAAGATGATTCTCTATAAAAGACTATTGCAGAAAATTTACACATACTTCCACAATGATTTGGCTATGGATGTAAAAGCGATTTTAAAGAAAAAATTTAAGGAGTGTGAAGGGAATTCCACTTTAACGAACAGTGTAACGCGCGGACTGTCGTTGTTATTGGACAAGAGAGATTTCCTCGACTGCATCCAGCCATACAAACCTACCAACTACAAAATTGATTGGAACACAGAGGACATATTTCTGGTGAATATTAGGAAAGGTATCGCACAAAATTTGCACCACGTCAGACCTCTGATCGACATGGAAACAGTTTATAACTTCGCTCAAGGAGATTATTTACAATTCTCTGTTCCGGCGGTGCTGTCTGTGTGCTCCGCTCTTCCGCTAGGAGTCTTCATGGGACACGTGTCGAAACTTCTGGATAGCCCGGTGTCGGTCATGCGGCACGGCGTACGGCTGGCCTATATTAAATTAAAAACTGACGAACTGATGTCCATGCTCGGGATGATGTGGGCAAAATCTAAAAACATTAAGATCCGTTTCGTGATTTTTCAAGCTGCCTTCAACACGCTGAGAAACGAAAAGGATAAAGAGAACATTGAACGGGTGTGGGCAGTGCTGAAGTCCTTCATCACTACGTTAGATGAGGAAAAAGATAAAAACATATTTATGGAATTCTTAACGAAGGTAGAGTCCCTCCCGGAAAGTATCAGATGTGAATGCTGTAAGATGTCTTATGAAGCAATAAAGGGGGAGTCGGACAAGGTTGATTTCTCCGCAGTCAAAGATTCCCTAATGAGAAACATGTCTCAGTGGATCCTAGACGGCATGGAAGCCAATTTCGTGGCCAAAGTCATCACAGAGAACTTCAAACTGAAACTGTTATTTAGGGATCACTGGAAATATTTCGATCGTGATTTCGAGTTCAAAGCTGCATTCAATAATCTGTTCGTCGAATACCTAGTTTCAGCCGTCGATGAGAAAGACCGAGCAGACCGATATGAAAAAGTAGGGCGGCCTGTGTTTTCGAAGATTATTGAAAATTGGAACTACATTTTAGAAGATGATCATGACTGGAGCATGAGGGAAATATTTTCAAGCATACTTAATAAATTTGCCAGGGCAACTCGTAAGAGGTTGGATAGTTGCATTCGGAATTTTACATCAATGAGGTTGACGTACGAATCTATCGAGAAGCAATTCGAAGATACGTGCAATGTGCTAAACCATTTTAAATTCTATGTGACAATAAAGTTCTTAACTGTCACCGAAGAATGCATTGACGTTATAAACTTGGATGAAACTCCCGAAGACAAGTACAAGAGCTGTGCTAAATTATTTAGTGATAAATGTCAACAACTTTTATCTTATTTGATGGAGAACAACTTCTCATCATTGCAGCCGGTCTTCGGAGCTGTTTTAAAGTATTTCATTGTGAATAATTTGGATATACAGGATTATGTTGAACAAGATGTAATATTTCATATTACACTTCTTGATAACTTTGTTAACCGTCACTTAAACGTCATAGGATTCAAGTTCATTCTTAAAATTATGAGTTTTCGTGTGAGTGATGACACTAAATCTTACCACAGCTCGGTGATCGCGAAGATAAAAAAAATTAAGAATGATGAAATTCAATTCCAATTGAATAAGGCGTTGAATGATGCCAACATTTCTGTATATAATGAGATGATTAAGCACTTCTCTGACGAAGACGAGGAAGAATCAAGTGAAGGGGAAGATACTGAAGAAGAAATTGTAACAAGCGAAAACGCGTCGCGTTCGTTTTGTAATGTATTGTAAGCTTTTGTATGTATTATACATGCTTGTAACTTTATATTGTAGATTAGGGGAATGTTTCAAATAAGTTAATTAAACAATTAATGAAATTTGATTTTTTTTCCGGACCTACCTAACTACTACCTCGGCTGCCTGCCTGCTTATTGTGATTGTATTTATAGAAATACTAGTATAATAATACAATTCAGCTAAAAATATAAAATAAACTACCTACAGGCAGTACCCATGGACGGACAGTGTCCATGGAGACAAGATTTCTGTCATACACATTAATAGGATAATAAGGCGATAAAACAATAAGTGAGCGCTTAACTTGGTGGGTAAAGTACCTAACTACTTAATAAATGGAAAAATATATTTATTGCACAATATGAAATTAACAAATAAATTAAAGACTAATAATAAACTAACCTAAACAACATACACAATTTCACACAAATTATAAAATTAAACACAATTAATAAATTGTAATTGAACGCGTAGCCCACGACATGAAAAACTTCCAACCTTCGCAATTTATAGGTGTAGTGTAGGTAATCAAATCAATTAATGATGTCCTTTTTTAAGTCGATGGGTAATGATAATGAAGGATTAGGAATTCCCCAACGGAATTCCCTTTCTACGTTTCCTTTTTTTTCCTTCGATGGCAAGTGGCTTTTTGACCTTTCAGTAAGTTCAATGTGAGGATCTATCTGCCAGTGTTATTTTATAAATTTATTCGGAAAACTTACATTAAGTATACCAACACAAATACTTATACATTTCTTAACAGTTAAAGTTTTCACATACATACCGACGTAGACGGAAAAAAATAGTTCATATTTTTATGATCGAATCATACCTAGATGTTCGGCACATCCACCGACAAATTTTTTTTGTAGGTAAGTGGGGTCATTTGCAACGTTTTGACCCATGATACCTTTTGTCGATGTCACGTACCTTACGTGCCTTACGATACGAGATACGATTTTTTTTCTTTATTTTTGAAAATTACCTAAATCCCAGCTATAAACCCTTGTAACTTTTTTGTTTATGGTTGTATCAGCCAGCACGAAATAAAATTTATTGAATTTTACAATGTAGGTACAGTCAGCGCGTACGTTCGTGGCCTCCGGCAGGAAAGCGAGAATGGAATGTATAGTGTTGTGAATCAAACTATGAAAGTAACGACGTTTACGAAACCTCTTTTTTATTTATGACATTAAATTATTTATCTAATAAGGTTTTATTGCGTGGTTTAAGTACGAAGACAAAGCAGGGATAATAGTTTAAAGATCTATCGGCCTCCGCCCGCAGAAGCCACGAACGTGCGCGCTAACAGTACCTATCCTTGTTCTAGAAAAAATATTATTTCATGAAGTTAATACCATGAAAAGGTTTTATGAACAGTCCCAAAGTCCCGACAACGAGTAAAAATGTGACAGAATCTTAATTTATTAATTCATTTAAAAAAAAACTAACAGCAATTGAGTGCTTAAATTTTCTCTTAAAAAGTTCGCTAGTTTACCTTTGAGGAAATATTATATAGAGTTCTCGCTCCTAACAAATATACAGACAAGCGGTGTTCGAGCGGCTGAAGTTTGGGGTAAGGTAGCGGGGAGGCGGAGCGCAGAGTCGAGCGGTAGAGGGGAGTGCGTGCGGGGCGGGAAGCGTGTGCGAGACGGTCTGGCGGCCGGTGTGGGGAGCTCACGCAGGGCGGCAAGCGTGCGGGAGAGAGGCAAGGGGTAAGGAGAACGGATCTCACTCGCGCCTCGGTGTGGTGTGCATATTGTCTTTTCATTCTAACACTTCATCTCCAGATTCGCCATCGCACCTTCGCATCGACGAAGATGTGTAAATGTATTAAGCCCGCCATGGACGTTGGCGCCAATTGACTTAATTACAACTGCCGTGACGACAAATGGCGTGGTTCCAAAATATTAGCCCACGAACGATCGCTCCAAATTGTGGTCAGTCTTCTGATTAGGATTTCCATTCGTCCCGGTACACCGGGACTTGTCACCGGTTTAGAATCTCAGTCCCGGCGTCCCGCCTGACCAGCAAATGTCCCGGTCTGGACTGGAACCAGAATTCAGTTAGTTTTATCCATACTAATATTAGTAGTAGTAGTATATAAAAAAAAATCTTCAAAGGGCATAGTGTTTCTTCTTATTTCCTAACACTCCTTACAGAGCGTTTCAGGCATTATAAGTCCGTAGATTTCATTCGCAGATGTCAATTATGTGTATACATAGACAACGAACGTTCATGGAGACTTTTGGCTAACTATCTGTGAGTTTACAGAGCTGCGTGAATAGTTCTGAATCGGACAATTTTCTGTGGCCTATAATTTATTGGTTATGGACATTCAAAACCATTGCCTACCTAATTATGTAATAGAATTTATGCATAATCTAGGTTTTGATATAGTGTCCCGGTCAGTACCTGTGCCTTTATGGCAACCCTACCCTAGGCGCACGCACGTGCAATCGTACCGCTCCGATCTACGAAATGAGCCGAAATGGATGTGAGTTCGCACATGCACGGGTGGACGGCGTGAAGCCATGGCATGACGCCACGATGGATTATGGTGCGCCCGGAAAATCCGTGGGTCGGCGTCACGCCAAATATTGGCTCACGGATTTGACACGCACGGTCAGTTTTTGGACTGACGTGGTTCCAACTGACGCGATGGCGCTATCGTCCATGGCTGGCTTTAGTTGGCCGAGTGCTTTATTATTATTATCTAGTACGTAATATATCTTTGTTGTTTACGCCCTTTCCAACGGTATACCATGCCACGCTGCATCGTCATAGCCCCAGTGCGACGTTGCTATCGCTTACTCGCTCTCGCTTGCCTCCCTGTGACAGGCAGGAGTGAGAGAGAAACACAAAGATTGCGACGGTCGCCCGATGAAGGGTGAGCGATTTCATGAGGCGAGCTCCTGTCATCGGTAGGCAAGTGAGAGCGAGTAAGCGATAGCAACGTCGCTATGACGATGCCATGGATTTAGGAATCAAAAGGACTGCGCTCTCCCCGCTGAGAAATGAGCGCAGGTGCGAGCGAGAGCATTCAATGTGCAGTTTTAGTAGGTGCATTGTGTCCCTTTCCAATAGGGTGACCTAGCGATTTCTCTTGTGGGACAAATGAGTTCACAAAAAAAAAATTCCAACCTTAGGAACAAAGCTGAACATTATATTATATTTATAGAACATTATACCTATTTATCCCGGTCGGGTTGGCACCACCGCACTGAATGAAGCGTAGGTTGAAACGGCTATGTAAATAGTTCGTGTTTTCCGTTCAGTTTAGTGTAGCCTGAAAAGAAAACAGATCATTCTTCTACAGAACCGGTAAACTGTGGAACGCTCCCCTGCCCATATATTTCCCCCCAAGTACAGTCTCGGTTCCTTCAAGAGGGGCGTGAATGGGCAACTGATGTCAGGCCGGCATGGCATTCGCAACCCCCGCATACGACCGAGTGTCCATGGGCGTCGTTAGACACCTTATGGGTGGCTCGGCGCCATATGTCGCGCTGTCAATAAAAAAAATTAAGGGAAGCACTGACATGGCACCTAGTTTACCCGGTGTTATGGGCTAACATCACGGATGTTGTAGGTGATGTAGCCAACCGTGTCAGTTTTCATAAAAAATATATTTTATTATTGAACATAATAGTTAGGTACTGGACGTCTCGATGAGATCTACCCATCTGTCAAATGAACATTTGTTTTGGTCTTATCTCGAGAACCGCTGGTCCTAGACACATCGTGTTGGGATGTCTCGGCGTTTTCTGCCCATCTGTCAGATAAACATTTGTTTTGGTCATAACTCGAGAACCACTGGTGCTAGACCCATCGTGTTGGTACTCAAACTTCAGGTCTCGGTGAGATCTACCCAACTGTCACATGAACATTTGTTTTGGTCATATCTCGAGAACCGCTGGCCCTAGATCCATCGTGTTGGTACTCAAACTGACCGCCTCGACTCGATGAGATCTACCCAACTGTCACATGAACATTTTCTTTTGGACATATCTCGAGAACCGCTGGTCCTTGGCCCATCGTGTTGATACTCAAACTGACCGTCTCGATGAGATCTACCCAACTGTCACATGAACATTTGTTTTGGCCATATCTCGAGAACCGCTGGCCTTACACCCATCGTGTTGGTACTCAAACTGAACGTCTAGATGAGATCTACCCAACTGTCACATGAACATTTGTTTTGGTCATAACTGGAGAACCACTGGTGTGTACTAACACGATGGGTCTAGCACCAGTGGTTCTCGAGTTATGACCAAAACAAAAGTTCACGTGACACATGGATAGACACATGAAAAGTTCATGTGACAGATGGATATGTGTTTGACTTATTTTTGCACTGAAATACCGTGATCGTGTATCCCATAGTGAAGATATTATGGTTACCCTACTTCATAACCATAATATCTTCAGTTCAGCCGTTCATGGGGCTGCCACTGTAAAAAAATATATTTTATAACGATAATGCGTGTATACACTCTTCTATGAACATTAGGCGGATAAAATGTGAATTAAAGTTAAATTCTATTATTTCAATAAAAAAACTCATTTAAATCCAGCCATAAATTCAAATTGATATAATAATAATCTATATTTTTACTATAGAGAGAGAGGTGTGTCAGGATCAGGGCACGTGGAGATCCGTTGTCTCTGCCTACCCCACCGGGAAACAGGCGTGACGCTATGTATGTATGTATGTATGTATTTTTACTAACTAATATTATATTTGTTTCGTGTGGCAAGTGTTAGACAGGGACACAATACACCTAACCTAACCTACCTATTGTGGTTATCTCACTCTGGTACATTTCACCTCTCCAAATTTGAAGACGGGAATTGATCTCTAATTCCACGCAATAAGGTCTATTTTTCTATTTAGAATTTCTGCAGTCCTTTTGATTCCTAAGTCCATGGACGATGCAGCATGGCTTGTCTCGTACACCACATGTATGTCATACAAATACATTCACTATGTGTGCAAAATTACGAGTGGTTTATTGTAGGTAATTAGTTAACTTTTTTTTGTTTTTTTTTCTACGGAAAGGCAAAGATAGTGTGACCACAACAGAATAGCCACAACAACCACACCACAAAACACTGCTATTAGAAAGGACTTAGCTTGCGGAAATCAAAACGCCGAGGTGTAACGTGCGTAGAGAACGTATAAGCCGCTGCTGCGCGGAAGCGAGTTCGCATATCTATCGCATTCGCTTCCGCGCAGACGACGCTTACGCCTCTACGCACCGCACGCTACACCTCGGTGTAGCCGGCCGGCGTAACGAAACTCGTAATAGCCATAATACTGTACCACGATGCTATGCACGATGGCTGTCTGTACGATAACTTCTCGTAGATATAGATCCTAGTAGTATTATATTCTTTGTTATAGATCACGCACGATGTAGAGAAAAATAGATTGGCAGGGCAGCAGAGCAGCAGCAGCATAGCATCTGTCTGTCCGGTACGCCACATGAAAGACATTCCCAGATCCTTTCGTGCACACTTCGGCAGACAGACTTCGGCTCGAAGGAAAGTGGTATGAGTGATGTTTTGGTGGTTTAAAAAAAATAACCAGGGTTAATTTTCTAAATTAAACCCTAACCTAATATGTTGAAGCGGCGCATGTCGTTTTTGTTACGTTTCGTTTAGAGCCTAGCGAAAGGAGCCGCAATGTCTTTCAGGTGTCATTTCGGCAACTGTCATTTGTCAATCAGGCAATGTTGCCAGTTGCTCCGATTTATTCCGCTTTTTTAAAAATAAATCCACTTATACGCATCGGTTTTTTTGGAAGAAGCAATTTACTAGCAACGTTCAACTCTCTCGTTTCTTCTTTTCATTTATCTGCCGGAGCTGGGGAGAGAGAGAGAGACGGAAGTAGGCATGGCATGCCTGATGCTCTGTCCGACGTCCGAAACCTCCACGTGTAGGCTAAATAACTAACGCTAAGTCCTTTCTAATAGCAGTGTTTTGTGGTGTGGTTGTTGTGGCTATACTGTTGTGGTCACACTATCTTTGCCTTTTCGTAGAAAAAAAAAACAAAAAAAACTAACTGACATGACACCTAATTCACCCGGTGTTATGGGCTGACATCACAGATGTTGTAGGTGATATAGCCAACCGTGTTAGTTTCCATAAAAAAAAAACCACAAATTCACGATTTGGTTGACTTCATAATCCGCCTTTTGGAATTTGGAGACATCGAATTGAATCATCTTTTCAAATATTTCATGTGGCGGCACTTTGCTCAGGCAGGAGGGCGGTCCGCCTCCTGAAAGCCTTTATCAATCCTGCTAATCCTTCAATCCTGCAATCCTACTCCGGCGGTGCATGTTAGTTTCGACTTCGGCAAGTGATAAATAAGTGATGTTTTGGTGGTTTAAAAAAAATAACCATCTTCTATATATCAATCCTAACGAAATGTTAAAAAATAAACACCCTAAAAAAATTTCAACACCCTAAAAAAATTTAAACACCCTAACATTGCTTTAAAAAAAAACAAAAAAAAATTGTGGGACTCGAACCCATAGTTAAAAAATACAAACCTTACACACTTACCACTGAGCTAACAAATTACATAAACGACCAAACTAATATCGGCTTCTGTTGGTTCGCTCCGGGAGAGTAGGAGTAGGATTGCAGGATTGAAGGATTATCAGGATTGAAAAAGGCTTTCATGTGTCGTATCGGTGGTATTATGTTATTATGAGTGATGTTTTGGTGGTTTAAAAAAAATAACCTGGGTTATTAAATAGAAGATGCGTCGCTCGCTACTAGTCTAATTATGCTTAGCATTAACAAAATTTATTCATAATAAATACCCCGTTAGCATTTAGGACTGCTAAGCGCCCTGATGAATACAAATTAATACTAAATGCTAAGCCCACTGCATCTCTCCCCGTGCATGTCGTAAAAGGCGACTAAGGGATGTGACTCCCTTCTTATATAACTAGGTGGTAGGGTTTAACCCGCCCGGGTTGGTACCACCGCACTGAATGAAAGGTCAGTCGAAACGGCTATGTAAATAGTTTGTGTTTTCCGTCCAGTTCAGTGTAGCCGGCACGACTGAAGGGAAGCGCTGACGTGGCACCAAGTTCAACCCGGTGTTATGGGCTGACATCACGGATGTTGTAGGTGATGTAGCCAACCGTGTCAGTTTCAATAAAAAAAAAAAAAAAGCAATAATCACATTTCATTTTAGTTAGCATTGCTGTTTCGTTCGTAAAACTTAGTTGGTTCGTTTGTTTTTTAACGCACAAAGCAATGAAGTATTGTGCTATTTATCTGTGGTACTGCTAAGTGCTAAATGCTATATAGCAACCTGCGCTCCGCTGCTAGCTAGCTAGCATCTAAACACGAATTCGATGCGAGTGAGGGATCGGAATTATCATCTGTCACGAGATCATTAGTTTTGGTCATATCTACAGAACCACTGGACTTAGACCCATCGTGTTGGTACTCAAACTTCAGGTCTCGATGAGATCTATCCATCTGTCACATGGACTTTTGTTTTGGTCATAACTCGAGAACCACTGGTGCTGGACCCATCGTGTTGGTACTCAAACTTCAGGTCTCGGTGAGATCTATCCATCTGTCACATTATCTTTTGTTTTGGTCATAACTCGAGAACCGCTGGTGCTAGACCCATCGTGTTGGTACTCAAACTTCAGGTCTCGGTGAGATCTATCCATCTGAAATAAAATGAATAAGTTTTATTTTCTTGTTTAACACACACGACGATACCTATAACACATATTATAACAATAATAGACAAGAAAAATTGGACCTGACACAGCCTTGGTCCCTCCCCACCGAGCCCTGGAGCTGATGAGAGGGACGCTGATTTTAAGTCAGGCCCAGGTACACAATACACTAACTAAACTAACCGACTAACAATAAATAAACAACAAACTATAACAATAAACTAACTACAGTAAGCAGAAGAAAGGATAATAAATAAGTAACGCAATAACAACAGTTATAAACGCAGTTATAAAACGCACACAACACAACATACACAATACATTCGTCCGTCCGTCTGTCTGTCTGCATGTCCAATTAACAATTTTGGGGGCATAAGGCCTTAATTTAGAATAACATTTTATATACCTACATTACATGTTTAACTGCTGGGCAAATATATATTTTCTCACTTTACGTTTGAACGTACCATAGTTGGTAATCTCTATGAGAGGAGGCGGGAGGTCGTTCCAACACCGAGATGCCGCATATTTGAAGGAACCTTCAAATGCGGCACCTCTGTGCTTTTAAGAGCTGCCAGCAGTTTACCCACAGATCTCGTGCCACAGCAGAGTGCGAGTCTCCCAGCCAGGTGAGTTTTTCGTACAAGGTTTTTTTGTGGTTTTTTGAGGTTTTCATCTGTGACTTAAACTTTTGTTTTGGTCATAACTCTTATTCTCATTAATGGCGTTAGATTCGCAAAGTGAATTAAATTAATGCTTTTTCGCATTAATTAACAACACTAGTCGCTACGCGACGCATCTTCCTACGACGCACCCTAACCTTATGTCGAGGCGGTGCATGTCGTTTTTGTTACGTTTGTATTTCCGAAAATAAAGCTTTCTTAGGTGGTTATAAAAAAAACTAAACACCCTAAAAAATTTAAACACCCTAACATTGCTTAAAAAACAAAACAAAAAAAAATTTGAGGGACATGAACCCATGGTCTAGATCGATAAAATAAAAAACAAAACAAAAAAAATTTTGAGGGACACGAACCCATGGTCGAGAAAGTCGAGATCGAAAAAATAAACCAACCCTACACTCTTACCACTGAGCCACCAAATTACATAAACGACCAAACGAATATCGGATTCAGTTGGTTCGCCGTCGCAGTTGGTTAGTCGTGGCGTGGAGGAGTAGGAATAGTAGGATCCGCAGATTCGAGGCACCGCAGGATCTAAAAAGGCTTTTAGGTGCCGTACCGGGCAGCGGAGGGCAGTGTTGCCATATTAGGAGATTTTCTCCTAGATTCAGGAGAATTTCAGCGGTGTTAGGAGAAGTTTTTGCCTGTCAGGAGAGTAGGAGAAAATCTAGGAGAAAGAAAATCATTACAGGAGAAATTTTAGGAGTGAGAAACATATATTTACTAGTAACAAAGACATATTATGTCGGTATGTACGGTGACAACACAACGAATAAACTGTATGTGAATCAACCAACCATCTTCTCAAGTCACACAATATACCATAGGATTTGTCTTTTGATAAGAGCAAGGTTCCCCTTCTTGCTCTTTAGATAGGATAATATGACACTCTGAGTGTGTGCGTGCATTGATCGACTAACAAGCCGACTACCGGGCGGGCCTAACCGAACGAACACTTTGTTATCAATCAATGTTATTTACATGTATTCTTTGTAATAATCAGTAGTAGGTATTACTAAGCCTACGTCGACAGTCTGTCCGTCAGTCCGCACTACTTAACGGCTGTATCTTTTGTACCGTAATAGGTAGCTGGTTGTGATTTTCACAGATCATGTCTTGTTTATTATTGGCGGACATCCTATCAAATAATAAGAAAAAATAAATAAAAATTAAGGGCTTCCCCATACAAGAAACGTGTTTTTTTTTTAAATTGTTTGGTTGCTCTAAATTGCTCTAACTTAAAAACGGTAATACATACAAAGTGTCAAACTTGGTGTGGTTAAAAACTAAAAAAATAAGAAATTAGAATGATAATCGTGGTTATGTTGATGAATATTTTAATTTCAGTCAAGTTAATTTTTTTTTTAGATTTATTAATATGGTTAAGTTTAGCACAGTTAAGTTTTGAAAATGTTAATTTTTATCTATGTAATTCAAACCACAAAAAAAAAAAATTGACGAAGGCTATTTTTTGCTCGATACTATTCTTACTATACTACTATCACTATTTATTGTCAATTGACTTATCCTGAGTGTGCATTGTCATCAAATGGAAATATGTTTTAAATAAATAAAAAAAAAATATGACGGGAGGACAAATCATTATTGGCGGAGAAGTGATGGAACAGATTGAAGGAAGAGTATGTACGTATATCTCGGTTAAATACTGCTTGGTAGACAAGATCTGCCTAAGGAGGTCGAGAGAGGAATTCAACTGAGTAGCGCTGCCTCGGAAATTTAAAATTCGCCCCGACGTCTAATCTGTATATATTATGACCAGTGCGCCCTACCGGTTATGACGTACGGGTGTGAAACGTGAGCTCTGACTATAGTTGTTTTCCAAAGTTGCCCAGCGACTGATGGAAGTAGCCATGCTGGGCGCGCCTGGGAGTATAGCTAAGCGAAATGGTGCGTAATGAATGATTAATGAGGCAATCCGCCGACGCAACAAAGTAATTGATATTGGAAACCAGGTGGATAAGTTAAAATGGCAGTGGGCTGGGCACGTTAGCCGAAGGGATGACGACCGTTGGAGTAACCATGTACTACATTGGCGGCCGTGGACAGGAAAACGGAGTGTGGAAGACCACCCGCCAGGAGGGACGCCGACATGAAGTATGTCGGCGGAAAGCAGTGGTCCGTACCGCTGAAGGCCGAGACTGGAGGAAAATTGAAGGCGTATGTCCAGCAGTAGACGCTTACACGCTGACTGACTGACTGACAGAGAACCCTTGGTGCGCGAGTTCGACTCGCACTTGACTTTCAGGGCGCAAAAGATACAGCTCTTTACAGGTAAGACAGGCAGACGGACGGACAGACGGCTTAGGCTTAGTAATATGGTCCCGTACGTATAAGGAACACTAAAAATGTGGTGAATTTTTTATAATTTGACTAACAGGAGAATTTTTTAGGAGGACGAAAATTTTCTAGGAGATTTTTAGGAGATTTTCGAAGTCAATCTAGGAGAATTTCAAAATTTGAGTTGGCAACACTGGAGGGGCGGCGGGCGGGGCGGGGGTCATTTTAGTGAAATATAAATAATCGCACGGGATGGACTCTCTTTCTAAATAATAGCTTTGCTGGCATGGCGCTTTCATTTATTTGACGATTACATTTTTATTTCAATGTTTTAGCGGGTTAAATTCGAGCAAAAAATTGAAGGGGTTTAGGAATGACCTAACGAAAGCATTGCATTCCTTGTTTTTTGTGCTCTGAATGTTTATTGTGTTGTGTTTTTATTGCGCAGCGGTTCGCGTAAGTATTTACATCCAAGTCTCCGGTATGGCACCTACCTTGGAGGTGATATTGACTGATCGGAGCATTTGCCCCTTTGGCCCCTCCGACTCATATACCCAGAACAAACAGAAAAAAATGTGTTTTTTAATTGATAACGCGCCATGTGGCGCCGGTCAACCCATGGTGTCGTAACGACGTACATGGACATTCGGTCGTATGCGGGGGTTGCGAATGCCATGCATGCCGGCCTGACATTCAGTTAGTTCACTCGTTCGTCGTTACCCGTAGCGTAGCATCAGCGGCGACTCCTGGTCCTGAATATTGGGTTGGCTCTGGCTAAGGATTTTTTTTTCATAATTTCATAACTTAGGTACCTACGCGTTAATTTATTTCTACCACAATGAGTTCAACTGAAAGATGATTACGATATAGATAGTTTATAATATTTAGTTTAAATGATTTATTTTGCTCACTTACGATTTATTTGTCTGTAGATAGGTACCTACTGGTTGTGTCAAAGCTGTCGAATTGCAGCCGACAACAGCGACGTCTCCTCTGGCACGACTGACGAGACAGGCATACAAGCTTGAATTGTTACATTTTATTTGTACATGAAATCCACTCTTCGTTCCGCAGACAAGAAATTTTCGATGACTCGATCGTGAAAATCTTCTTTCTTCCTCAATTTTGTTAGCAACTCCTTTCCACAGATATGTAAGAGTGCCAAATTACTGAGTCTCTCTTGTCCTTGAGTGCTCCGTAGATAGCTCGGTAGGAGTTTGCCATTATAATTACCAATAAGTCACTTTAAATTTAACAACACTGCACAGGATTCATCCATACAAAGTCCATACCTACATAACGGAATATATGCAGCTATCAACTCGCGAGCCAATGCGCACACACACGCGCACACAACACACCTAGCCTAGCTCGCTAGTCGCATCGCATCGCACGTCGCACAGCACAAGAATACTCGTCGTGTGGACGCAGCGCGCACACACCCGCACACGCAACACACTCCTAGCTCGCTCGCTAGCTCGCTCTACTCGCTACCGCGTCACTAAATGCACTCCCCGCTGCGCCAACTCGAAAGGCTGACCAGCGGGTCCGCGCGGGACGGGGGGGACATCGGTCGCTTCCGCCTTGTATGGAATACGATGGCGCTTCAAAATGTAGCCAATGAATGCCTTGATGTGTCGTCATTCGTCGTCGCCCGCGTTTGACGCGCGCGAAATTTCAAATTATGTAACGGGTACGGGATTGACGTTTTATCTTATTAATCGTGGATTATATGACATAAATAATATAACTCCGAAATTTTTTCACATTTATTTTAGCCTGATACTTCTGTATTAATGGTGTCATTCATTTTATTTGGTTTGGCGGCGCCAACCTCGCCAACTGAGAGGAGTCGCCGCTGCGTAGCATATTATAAATGGGGGTGGCTTTGAAGAGGGACCCTTTGATCACAAATTGCCAGTAAGCTTATTGAGTAGGCCAAGATAATAGATGAATTATAGTGAAAGAATTGTTTGCCGGAAATGCGTAGTTTCGGAGAAAAAAAATTTTTCCCATACAAAATTAAATTTTTTTTATCCCACCAAAACATTGGTTTTGAATATAAATGTATGTAAAAACATGGGAAGTGGTATGGGTGAATGTCTGGGTTAATTTATAGATTAACCCTAACCTAATGTTGAGGCGGCGCATGTCGTTTTTGCATAAATTCCTATTCAAAATAAATGTTTGGTACATTTAAAAAAAAAATAAAAAAATCGAAAATTAATTTTGTATGAAAAATATTTTTTTCAAAAATTGTTTTCTTCAAAACTACACATTTCCGGCAAACAATTCTTTCACTATAATTCATCTCTTAACTCAGTCTAAATGATAAGCTTAGTGGCAATTTGCAACCACTGGACCCCACTACTAATGCATATCCTTCTAAATACTGTTTATATGCTTTAGAAACCATATAGCAAGATGCAAGCGTTTTGGGCATTGTTTTTTTTGTTGGTGCGTTCATAAACCATGTGACGGATTTGATTTTGAGTTGACTGTCTGCCCCACTGAGCTATCGAGGCTGACATTTTCTTTTACTTTTAAGTCGACAACTACTTAATGCAATAGCTAGTCATGTGGTGTTTCTTTCAGATAACAAAGTCACAAGATGGCCGACGAACCTCTTGACGAATGCTGGCCGATATCGGCGGACCTCGTGCTGAGGAAATACCTCTCTGAGAAGGCTATCACAGACGTGTGCGCCCTATGTGCCTGCACCGCGTCACTTCTCAAGATCGACAGCACTAACTACGTGCATCTCAATGACGAGTACAATGATCGGAGGCTGACGCTGTTGCAACTGGTGAAGGAATTGCAGTTTGATCAGGTACGTGCAGTTTGTGTGCGGTAGGGTTTTTAATTGACATTAGTAATGCAATGATGTTTAGGTACACATCTTTATTGTAAGTTTAGTTTTAAGTAGCTACTAAGATATTGTAGTGTAAGTTTACTGTTCGCTTCATACCACAGTATTATTAAATTTTTTTTATCAATTTCTGTATTATGGATGCATTATAAAGAAAACAAAATTATGATTATGATTAATTATGATTTATAGTGTGAGAGTTAGGTGCCCCTGAGCCCTCTTGTCACTGCGACCTAGGAAGATCTATTGTGATCTCTCAAAGTTTAGAGCTCACCCCCAAGTCCGATTTCCGCTATGAACCGGATTAAATTCTTGGGGTTAACTGCCTGTATTTAACCCTAAGGATACGGTTCTACTGTTTCGTCGGGGATTGTGCTCTCGCCTGACTCAGGCACCCATACAAAATAATATAAATTTCTTATGTAAGTATTGATGGGGATAAACGTTTCCATTTTCACAAAAAAATTCATAGATCTCGTGCATTACACGACCTTCGAGGTACATTGAAAATGAACTCAACAAAATAAAAAAAAAGTATTACATTTATATATTTTTTATTATTTTTCAAAAACACAAGCAGCTTAAAAAATTTTAACTAAAATTTTGACAGAAAAAGAGATAAGCTTGACATTATGTCTAACTAAAGTAACAAATTAATAAATAACAAATATACAAATATTATATAGGTTAGGTTAGAAGATGCGTCGCTACGCGACACATCTTCTAACCTAACCTACCGGCCGGCATCTTTCACAAAAATCATAAACATCGATCGGACAACTATAATGTTTTGGAATATTATGTTATATTTGATTCATCATAATATTCCAAAACATTATATTTATATGTAAAAATCATAAACTTTAATGCTACTACTCAATGTTAAAAATATTAAACTTACTAGTACACGAAACTCACTAGTACACGCGTGCGCCGCGAAAACTCCGCCGCATAAAGGTAAAGCTTTCTCCAACCCCATTACAGATAGCGAGGTTCCGTTTTTTGCAAACTGTAGCCCAACTCAATACCCCGAGGGCTTTTTTAAATTTTTTCGATATCACTTTTCGTTTTCGAGACATCGTCGATTCAAGTTGAGAAGTCGCAAAAAAATCACGTAATTTTTCGACATTTTTGCACTTTTTCGGAAAAGTTTTTGACCTTTTCACTCTTTTTTTACACCATCTTGTAGATCTCGTCAAGACACGTCTTTTGATACCCCATTGACCCGCGTAGCCCCAAAATTGACGACGCCAGAGCGATGTCGCACTTTCGCTGAAAACGGCCCCTACCAACGCGATCGAAAAAACATTTCCAATGTTAAAAACATTCTGTAATTTTCAGTTCATCCACATGTCGTCGCCTCGTTTGATATGCGAAAGTTGTGTCAACACCATGTCCTCCTTCCAACTGTTCACCAATAAGTGCAGGAAGATCACCTCAGGACTCAGCAACTTCATCAAGCTCATCCGCGATGATGTCCTACAGAAGGTGGTCAACGTGAGCACGGGAGTCAGCGCCACTGTGTTGCCGTACAAACATATATACCAATACTCGGACATAGACGGCGGTAAAACAACGGAGTTCGCCGAGATTACAGAAATCAACCGGTTCGCGACGGAGACACCCGAAGAGCCGGTGACTCGAGACTCTGATGTCGATGATGAAAATGTAACGAGGGGGTCCGAATTGATAATCAGAGGTGAAAATGAATCAGATTACGTTTGTCTCTTGTGCCCGACTCTGAAATTGACTTTCGATGAGTCGAAACAACATCAGCTCTCTCATTATTACAAGGATGTAACGAGAAGTGTGATTTTGAAAAAATCCTTCTGCATCTGCTGCCTGGCGGATAGTGGGGGTATGGTGGGTTGTAATGTAAATTTTATCAACATTGAAATTACAATCCAAAACACATTCACAAATGAGATTATTTCGCTGAAGGAAATTGTGGAGGAAGTTTTCAGTGTAAGTTGATTTTCTTATCTTTAGGTTTCCGTAACCCGTACGGAAGCCTATAATTACTAAGCCTACGCCGTCTGTCTGTCTGTCCAAGGGCTGTATCTCTTGAACCGTAATAGCTAGCCCGTTGAAATTTTCACAGAATATGTGTTACTATGGCGGATATAACAACAAATAAGAAAATGTTAAAAATTAAGGGGGGCTCCCATACAACAAACGTCCGAAAAATCGATTAGTCACACTATTGAATATTAAATGGCGCCATAGGCTTTTATACATTGCATTGTTGAAAGACAAAAGATAGGCGGATAATAGCAGATAGATACGGGAACCTCCGTGCGCGAGTAAAACTCGCACTTAACACATTTTATTATGTACACTATACTCCGTGACATGAAACAAATCAGTGGGCAACTGGAACACGCAGTGGAACACTATTGGTCCAAGTAGTAAAAACGCTAGAGTGTAACTCATATACAGACCGCCGGCTGTGAGCGGAGTCTAATGTCCCTGTCGTAGAACTAGGGTTTTGTCCGCATTTTCTGTTAGTGCAGTGTAACTAACTGGCACGGCCATGTTTTTTTTTTTATGTAATCCTGTATGGGTGGCTGCGTCAGAGCGGCCATAGCGTATGCTCTGACTAGCCAATATCACCTCCGAGAAGGTAGGTGCCATACCGGAGACTTCCCTGGATTGCTGGCTATACTGGACTAGAGGAGAACACAACCGAGGCTGCTATGCGGCCATCTTACATTCAGTACGGTGGTACCAACCCAGTCGGCTACAATTTGAGCCTACCACCTAGTAAGGGACAAGGGAAGGGACCTACAGTTTTACACCGGTTCCGAACGGTGAAGCAGCAGGTGTAGGTATGCATGTAATTTTTTTCGTCAGAAAAATCTCATGTTAATCTGGTTCAGACAGGAACAAGGTGAGATGGACTGACATCACGCATGGAGCATGTGATGCAGCCAAATGAATATAAGGTCTTTCAAAATTAGTTAATAGTACACTAAGGGGGGGTTCTGTATCATATAGGGAGTAAAACCTATATAAAATGTTTTGGACCTTGGGCTTTTTTTATGTAAAATATTTTTTATGTATTTAAATAAAAAAATAGGTGGTTGATTTTTATAGCCTAATGGATTCAGTTTCATAACAGTAACAAAAAAGTCTTCATTACCATTATGGTGTAAAGACGTGTAAGTTGGTAAAAAAATCAAATTCTTTCTATTCCATACTAATAAAACTAAAATTGTGGTTTTTCACAATTTCTGAAAGAAAGAGATCTATGTGTTGGAAGACTTTTTTGTTCCTGTCATGAAACTGAAACAATTAAAAAAAGATTTTTTTTTGTAAAAAAAAAATTCTTTGTGCTTCAAAAGTGATCTATTTCCGATACAGAACCCACCTTAGCGTACTATGAACTAATTTTGAAAGACCTTGTATATTATATATAAGTATATATACTAGCTGTGCTCGTCGCTGTTGTTCGTCCGCGTGGACTTATCACGACGCCATCTACCGGATTCAATTGTATTATCAAACCATCCAGGGACCGACTCAAATATCACACAAAATTTCAACCAAATCGGTCCAGCCGTTTAGGTGGAGTTAGGTGACAAACACACTTACAGAAGAATTATATATACAAGGACTAGCTGTGCCTAAATAGCTGTGCCCGCGACTTCGTCCGCGTGGACTTATCACGACTCCATCTATCGGGTTCAATTGTATTTTCAAACCATCCAGGGACCCACTCAAATATACTCACAAAATTTCATCCTAATCGGTCCAGCTGTTTAGGTGGAGTTAGGTGACAAACACACTTACAGAAGAATTATATATTAAATATGTATATATATTTATACATCTATTTTTAATTCTTTTTAAGTTTTAGCTGTATTCGGTTATGTCAGCTCCATGGGGACTTTAAGTTGAGAGATTTCAAAAAATTTAAACATCCCTCAATGTGAGAAGTTTTAAGGAATTTTATAACCTCTTGACAGTTCATTGAGAGTGGATTAGGTATTGCATAATGAATAACAAATAACAGGTTCATCCTATTTGTCTGTAAAGTGCTGGATATTTTAATTTTCCAGGATGTCAAAGGATTGGGGAACGTAGAAATGTGCGGAAAGTGCTTTGGCAAGACTTTAAGCGCTTATAACTTCAAGAAAATGTTCCACGCGTCTGCTACCATCGTTCAAGATTGCATCATCGGACTGGAAGCCTGTTTGGAGAAGCCCAAAAGTGCCCTCACCGTCACTCAAACTAACGAAAATCAACACATCGGCCTTTTAGATGTGTACAGTTCATTTCTAAGCGTATTAGATGAGAGAACTCGCAACATTGCTCCGTTCTTAAAAGCTATGAACGTTCGCAACGAAGAAAAGACACCAAAACAACATGAAAATCAATGCAGAACAGCCCAGTCTAATCAGTCCAATAGACCGATGACGAAAAAAGTGGCCAAGAACAGATACATGTGTACAATATGTGGACGAACTTCGGAAACGTTGATGGATGCCCGCGACCATAGACTGGACCACTGTGTGCCGGACATATTGGAACAGAAATTTAAAAGGTCTGAAGAACCGTCCGTTGCTTGCCACATTTGCGGAGAAGAATTTGTGAAGCCCAACGATCTTGACTTGCACACCCGTAACAGTCATAAAGATCTCACATATTGTCCTTATTGCGATAAGTTCTATAAAGACCCTAGGAAGATTTTGCTAAAACCACATATAGAGCGGTGCAAAAACATAGTGAAACCATTCAAATGCGATCTATGTAGCGCTTGCTTTATTAATAAAATTAAGGCAGCAAAACACAGAGTACGCCATTTCCCACAAGATATAGTGTGTGAATTTTGTACAAGAAAATTCTGGACCGTTCGTGAGCTCAAAAACCATCAGAATAAGGTTCACCGCGAGCTACTCGGGATCAAGTACGAATGCTCGATATGTCCGCTGGACTTCGATTCTAAGACGGATCGTATCAAGCACTTCGCAACACATCCACCAGATTCGAGGCACACTTGTAGATTTTGTAAAACCACGTTTCGTCTGAAAACAAACTATATCGCACACAAATGCATCGATAAAATCATCCATATGCGCAAGCGGGAGAAACTTAAACAGTCCAAGATTTCGACAAGCGGAATCATCGAAGAAGTCAAGATGGAACCCGACGATGATTTACTCACCTTGAATTCGATGTGTGATCTATGTGGAAAACAGTTTAAAACTGATAGATATCTAAAGGCGCACAGAAAAACGCACGAAGAACCAGACGACGACCTAAAGAAGGTATCAGGCAAAATACGTAAGCGCGAGGGAAAGCTTTTTCTGAAGTATTACAAGAATGTTCTGCATTGCGAAATCTGCAATTATTCCACTATTTATCCTAACTGCTACGAGGCCCACGTGAATAGGCAACATCGCAACGTGAAGCCTTATTCCTGCCAGCTGTGCACTAAACAGTTCTACTCCAAAGGCAATCACTTGCAACATCTCAAGACTCATTCTATGCCTAAAGTGCTGCATTGTGATACATGTGGAAATAAGTTTTCCAGCAAAAAAGCTTTGCGGTTGCACACGAGGTTACATACTGGAGAGAAACCTTATCCGTGTGACTTGTGCGAAGATAAGTTTATATCGGCCAGCAGGAGAGCGGATCACAGGATTCGGAAGCACTTTGAGCCGATGGTGCCGTGCAAGGAATGTTTCAAACAGTTCTACACACAGCGCGAGCTCAGAATGCACATCCGCGACTATCATTTGGGGCAGAAGAAAGCGCGGCTCAAATTGAAAATGTCCAATGTCGCAGTGAACGAGTCTTAGATGGGATTTTTTATAGAACCTGAAACGGTTGGCTACACCGCCTGATACAACCTTGATGCTTTGTTCATTTCGGCCGTGACAGCTACACTAAACTAGTCTGGAAACAGACTACTTTCAATGCAGTGGTATAGTAGAAATTTTTGAATTCCAGCCAAATGCCATAAAAAATACAATATTGTTTTGTTCTGTGGTATTGTAAATTTGCAGGATAATTTTTATTTATGCTAAACTGAACCTTACTGCAGTAAGCATTAAGATAAATATCACATGGCAAATTTTACCATTAATAATGAGTCCAATGCTTTTATCGCCTTTGGCTAGTTTCGAAGATTACTAAGTGGTTACAACTAAGTGGTTAACACATGTTGCATTTTAAATGCGAGGGAGGCTGGAGGAATGAGTGTGGTGTTGTATTGTTTATTTTAGTGCTGTTTTTTGTCTCAGGTTCGATGTAAGTATACTTAGTGTCGAAAAATAATGACCCCTGTTTTAGGTATACCTTACATAATAATTGGTTTGTATGTTTATTTAGGTATCGTTATAATATTTTACAAACTGTGTACTGTGTAGTAGTGTTTTCGTGTACACATTAAGACCAAATGTTAATTTTTATTTGCTCAGAATATAATAGTTTTTTAGTAGTATATGAAAAAAATATACAAATATAATTAAGGAAAACCGGTCAAGAGCCAGTCAGGTTCCCGCAATTAGGGTTCCGTACTAAAAGAACAAAACTTATTTCCCCGCATCTATTACATTGTCGAAAAAATCTGTAGTTTTCCTGTAATTTATGGCTTAACTACTCTCACGTCGTCGTCGGTGTTGTATACCATAATACAGCACACTAAAAGTACCGCAGAGCGCTGCGTTCCACCCATATGAAACAGCGGCGCGGGCACTAAAATATATACTCTTTCAATATACGAATAAGGATCAATTATAAATAATTCTAAAAAAGGTGAATATGTGCCCTTCTGGATCTGATTCACTTTGGCGCCAGCCTAGAGCAAAAAATTAACTGATGTCTCAGTTGATTTCGAGACATGGTGACGGATGCCATCTTCGTGTGAGAATTTGTCACGCTGCAAAGTATGTTATGAGACCATAAAATCGGACATCCTCTTTTTATCTAATCGACCATTAGAGCTCATTTTTACAAATGTAAGAGTAAAACTCCCATTTGAAAATTCCACATAGTTTAGGAGGAATAAAAATTCAAAAAATACAAAAAATGAAGCTTTATTCTGAGTAACAATATGATCAAGATTTATCATTATGTCAAATTTCAAGTTTTCGAGGAAAACCTCCGTGACAAGACTACGGTCGGACACGGGAGTGATCTTATAATAATAAGAATAAATTCCCTTGCCCCTTACTAGGTGGTAGGCTCAAATTGTAGCCGACTGGGTTGGTACCACCGTACTGGATGTAAGATGGCCGCAAGCAACCTCGGTTGTGTTCTCCTCTAGTCCAGTATAGCCAGCAATCCAGGGAAGTCTCCGGTATGGCACCTACCTTCTCGGAGGTGATATTGGCTGGTTAGAGCATGTGCTTTGGCCCCTCCGACACAGCCACCCAAACCGGATTACATAAAAAAAAAAATAATATATATATATAAGGGTTAATTTTTTTTTCCTTTTAAGGTACTGAGTTCTAAAAAATATTAAAATTAAAACCTACTAGGAGTAGATATACAGGGTGTCCCAGAAACCGACGATAATCCTTTAACAGGAGATAGGGCTGCTAATTACCTCTCAGAATATCTAATTTTAGATTTAGTAAAAATGGCTTAGTTTTTGAGATATTGTCGTTTTTGTAAAAAGCCAAAATTTTCTTCCTCAGCTCATTTTTTTAAATGCCACAAGTACAAATGTAAGATTTTCTTAAATCTAGTTTTTGTCAAATATTCCTGAAAAGTAAGGCTTTTACAGGGTATAATTTATTTTTTCATTTTTAATCCTGTTTAGCTGAAAAACGACTTAAGAGCCACATGTTAAAATTTGTTCAGCCTCATCCCTTGAGTTTGGCCTTTCGCGGTGAAAAAAAAAATTTACTACACTAAAGTGGCATTATGCAACAAAAATACGTCCATCTAATGTAGTTTTTAAAATGGTACATCACTTACCGATTTGCCCAATAATTTATGAGATATTGTTATTTAACTGCAAAAAGACCTCGGAATTTGATAACTATTCTACCAACTACGAATTGGAATAAAATAAACACTTGAAGTAATTGGTATTTATGTACCCGTTAAAGTAGATGTTCAAATTGTTTACAACCTGCACAAATGCTAGCTCGACATCTTCTCACAAATGCCCGGTTGATGCGTCGAGCAAGTACTCGATGCAAGTGCAGATACGTCCACCTATGCTATGTAAATAGTTTGTGTTTTCCGTCCAGTTGACTATAGTCGGCACGACCGAAGGGAAGCACTGACGTGGCACCAAGTACACCCGGTGTTATGGGCTGACATCACGGATGTTGTAAGTGATGTAGCCAACCATGTCAGTTTACATAAAAAAAACCTGAGCTACTGCCGTAATTCTTTCTTTGAGCTCTATCAACTTTTCCACCGGTTTCCCGTAAACTTTTTCTTTTAAATAGCCCCAATAATAAAAATCTAACGGATTTAAATCCGGTGACCTAGACGTTCGATCCATCTGTGGGGTAAATATGCTTGGTTTAAAAAATTACGCACTTCTCTAGCGTAATGGGCTGGGCAGCCATCATTTTGCAACCACCTCCGCATAGACCAAGCATATTTACCCCACAGATGGATCGGACGTCTAGGTCACCGGATTTAAATCCGTTAGATTTTTATTATTGGGGCTATTTAAAAGAAAAAGTTTACGGGAAACCGGTGAAAAAGTTGATAGAGCTCAAAGAAAGAATTACGGCAGGAGCTCAGGTTTTTTTTTTATGTAAACTGACATGGTTGGCTACATCACTTACAACATCCGTGATGTCAGCCCATAACACCGGGTGAACTTGGTGCCACGTCAGTGCTTCCCTTCGGTCGTGCCGACTATAGTCAACTGGAGGGAAAACACAAACTATTTACATAGCATAGGTGGACGTATCTGCACTTGCATCGAGTACTTGCTCGACGCATCAACCGGGCATTTGTGAGAAGATGTCGAGCTAGCATTTGTGCAGGTTGTAAACAATTTGAACATCTACTTTAACGGATTCATAAATACCAAATTACTTCAAGTTTTGATTTTATTCCAATTCGTACTTGGTAGAACAGTTATCAAATTCCGAGGTCCTTTTGTAGTTAAATAACCATATCTCATAAATTATTGGGTAAATCGGTAAGTGATGTACCATTTTAAAAACTACATTAGATGGGCGTATTTTTGTTGTATAATGCCACTTTAGTGTAGTAATTTTTTTTTTCACCGCGAAGGGCCAAAATCAAGTGATGAGGCTGAAATTTTTTTAACACGTGGATCTTAAGTCGTTTTTCAGCTAAACAGGATTAAACACGAAAAAATAAATTATACCGTGTGAAAGCCTTACTTTTCAGGAATATTTGAAAAAAACTAGATTTAAGAAAATCTCACATTTTTACTTGTGACATTTAAAAAAATGAGCTGAGGGAAAAAAAATTGGATTTTTACAAAAATGACAATATCTCAAAAACTAAGCCATTTTGACTAAACCTAAAATTAGATATTCTGAGAGGTAATTAGCAGCCCTATCTCCTGTTAAAGGATTATCGTCGGTTTCTGGGACACCCTGTATATGAATTTTATTGTTTTATATGAAACCTGTTATTAATAAGTTTTAAGTTTACAATAAATTATTTTACGAAACTGGTTTGTGTTCAATTGGATACAAATTATTCTTATTAAAAATCATCAAAATTAATTCTCCCCAGTCATTACGTAGAGATTTAAAAAAAAAAACTACAGGCTGGTGTGTAGCTACTGGACTGTCTTGTGATCTTCGCGAAGTATCGCGGCTGGCTTCCCAGCGCAAACTCCTTGGCTTCCAGCTGGCTCCCGCCAGCTGGAAGCCAAGGAGTTTGAGCACGGGTCCCCGACCAAGAGGGATTAGTTAGCAGGAGTTAGCAGTTAGCAGGACCAAGAGGGATTAGTTATCTATCAGGCAGAGAGCAACAGCAACACAAGGGCCTAAAAGTTTTATAATTGATGAAAGCTGTTGAAAAGGTGTAAATAATATGTATTTTGTTTTGTTGCAATCCATCAAAATTACACTAATACATTGAAAGATACATAGCTACACAACATTCATTTATATATTATTAACATAAGGACGATACGATAGTGATACCAACTCGATAATGACCTCACTAAAGTATTGGTCAATTGTTTATTAAATCATTAACTCAAACTAGTCACAAATTGACTAATACCAAATAAAAATAATTGAAATATAACATATGTAATTACAGTAAGTATGCAATATTCAGTTTCCAGGTCACGCGACGCATCTTCTATAATTTAACCCTAACCTAATGTTGAGGCGGCGCATGTCGTTTTTGTTACGTTTCGTTGAAAACTCCCATAGTGCAGTTTGTATACCTGCATGCAGGTTTACCTACGAATAGACACTTCCGTACGGGCAGGGCTAATCGTAGGTATACCTACGAATAGACATTTCCGTACGGACAGGGCTATTCGTTCGTAGGTATACCTGCATGAAGGTATACCTACGAATAGACACTTCCGGAGAACACAACCGAGGCTGCTATGCGGTCATCTTACATCCAGTACAGTGGTATCAACCCAGTCGGGTACGATTTGAGCCTACGACCTAATTAAGGGGAAGGGAAGGGAAGGAAGGTGTGGATCTAAGCTTACGATGGCTTCACCGAACATATCCGGGCCCATCGGCAGTAGAGGAGGGTATTAATCGAGGCCGGGACTAGCGAGTGGCCACTCTAAATTTCCCGCGCATGCTTCACGTTTCGGCTCGCTGCAAGCCCTCGTCAGCTAGTCTGCGTTGACTAGGACGCGGGGAAACACCAGTCCCGCTCTCGACATCCCTCTCTCTACCTATCCATATTCTGTAGGATGCCTCCAGTGACGTTTTCGAAGCTTTCTCCATGTATGAGCTTAGGGTCGACCTTGGCAGCCCTGGATTCTTGAAAAGACTGTAGAGCGACTTTGCTGGTAGTCCTCTTGCTCCGACTTCCACAGCAAAGAGATCAGTCTTGAATCCATTTCTCACAATCCGGTCTACTAAGTTGCAGTACTTGTTAGGTTTGAGTATATCCGGTCTTTATGCTGTGGTACAGACTTCCGAAGGCATCTGGTAATGCTTCTCATGTGTGTCCATCAACAATTCCCAATCCTTTGCTGCTCCCAAAATTGAAGAAGGTTTTGTCCTATCTTTGGGCAGCTTTTTGGCTCCAGGTTTCACAAAGTTGGCCTTCTGGAAGCCGCTACTGGTTTGCCCTTTCCTTTTGAAGGTGTGGACCTGAGCTTGCGATTTCTTCACCGAACATATCAGGGCCCATTGGCAGTAGAGGAGGGTGTTAATCGAGGTTGGGACTAGCGAGTGGCCACTCTAACACTACAGTTTTACACTGGTTCCGAACGGTGAAGCAGCACGTTTAGGTATGAACGTAAATTTTTTCTTCAAAAAAACTAATTGGTAAACGCCGACCCGATTCGAACCTTGGAACTCTTGCATGAAAAGCCGATGCCCAAACCACTCGGCCACCTGCCGCTTGAAAATTTTAGCGTTATGGCTCCCAAACATTTCCAGACAAGAAAATATCTGATCACTCTTCTTTCTTCTTCGTCCGGTTACGCACTCTCTTTTCACCTAAATGCACCTCTCTTACGTGCTTCCTGACGTATCTCTCCGCGTAAAACATTTTAGTACACATGTTACACGGATATGACGGTTGAAAGTGCTTTCTGCTCCGATGCTCCTTCATTCTATTCTCCGTGACGAAACTCATCTTACAAAACTCACAGGCAAAAGGACGCTCTCCTGTGTGCAAACGCATGTGGAAAGTCAAGGCCTTTTTCGAACCAAAACTCTTCCCACACTCCAAACATTGCTCCGGCTTCAATGCTTGGTGTGTTTTCACATGTTGCATGTGGTTGATTCTACTGTGAAACCCTTTGTTACATACTTTACATATGTGGGGCTTTATTTTTAAGTGATATTTATTTATGTGCGCCTCATAGCAAGGCTCGAATATTGTAGAATAATTACACTCTTTACATTCCATTTTCTTCTTATAAGACACTTTGAGTTTGCCTTTAACCATGTGTGCTTTCATTACACAGTCCTGTGATTCGCCGTCTCGACTTTCGTGTGAGAGCAGATGCCTTCGGAATGATTTCTTCGGTACGAACGTGAGGCAGTGTGGGCACTCCTGTTGGCTTTTATGCCGGTCCTTGTGCCGATTCAAAGTATTGACTGTCATGTGCAATTCACCGCAAATATCACACATGTAGTTTTTAGGTTTTGATATCTTCTCTTTTGGACTCTCATTTGGAATGTCAATCTTCGATGCGTGTACTTTCAAGTGCTTCAACAGTGTGAGCTTATCGAACATTCTTCCACAGATTTCACACCTCTGATCCAGTTGACGATTGTGGTTTCTTAAGTGCTCGTAACGTTCGATCCGCGTTGGAAATGTCGCCTTGCAAATACGACAAAGATGCTCGGTGTCCAAGGGGTGCGTCATCTCATGATCTAATCGATCCTTTCTTGTTGAGAAATCCAACATGCACATGCTGCAAGGAAAGTTGATTGGCTTGCGTACTTCCTGATTATCATCTCTATGCTTTCGACTCATGTGACTTAACAACTCTTGTTCGGTCCAAAACTTCCACCTGCACATTGCACACTTGTGCATCTTTGGAAAATGCTTTTTCAGGTGTGCATCTACTTTTTCTAGAGACACGAAGCGTCCGGAGCACACGTCACAATCGAAGGGCTTTTCCAGTGTCTTGCATTCTTCAATGTGATTTTTTAAATCCGGTATTGTCGGAAATGTGTTCAAGCACAGCTGGCAGGTGAACCTGGAATGCTTTAGAGTATTGTGATTTGTGAGGGCTTTTTTGGACGGCAAATGTTCTCCGCAAGTCGAACAGAGATGGGGATAGTGAGACAAGTGATCCTTGTTCACGTGTTCTATTAATGCAATTCTGGTGCGACACGAAAATTCACAGTCGATACATTTGTGAATTGATTTCGGGCTCACAGTTTCTTCTTCTTGGAATGCTTGAAGATATTTCTCATGGATGCACGGATAGTTTGAACATTCTACACAGTTGTATAGACATTTGTGTTTATGACATTCATACTGAGTGTTGAATACTACACAACACGATGCGCATTTGACTGGTACGTTTCCAACATTGCTGTGTTTATTTAAAATATGACGGCGTAGTAATACTTTTTTGTAAAAACATTTGTTACACTCATTACAAATGAGTTTTTGGACACTGTGTGTCTGTTCCATGTGAGCACTTATCTCTTTTCTATCGAACACTTCATGACATAGAGTACAATTCACGGTTGTCAAATGTATGGCTCTAAGATGGTCTTTCAGCTTAAATATGGATGGAAATTGTCGGTGACATAGTCGACAGGTGTGCGGTTCATTTCTCTTATGTTTTCTGCTGTGTGCGATTAGTTTGATCTTGACAGAGAATTTTTTTTCACACTTTGTGCACTCATATAACTTTGTGTTATTCTTAAACCGAATCTGTTTCTCAGTTGTGCCATTGACCGTATCGGAAGTTGCTTCGGAATCACTGTTCCAGTCAACGTTTAGTTCGATTGGTTCTACTTTAAGAACATTACTTTTGTTGAAGTCAAAATGAATTCTTATATTCATAGCATGTCCATGGGGGAGGTTCAGCCCAGTGGTGGCGCTCAAGCATTGTTCCAGCTGAGACAAGCAATTGTGTAGGATTTCCGTAGACTTTTTGTATGTCTGTTGGAAGGTGTACACGCCAATAGCTCTGTCGATGCAATCCTCACAAATGAGAATGGGATTGAACCGGTTCAGCTCCTGGAAAATATAAGATATTCAATCAATCAATTTATAATATTTCATATCACAAGAACTATTCAATAACATACATTAAACATATAATTTTTTAAAGTACAATAAATTAATTTATCATATACATTTTCAATAAATAATAGGAAGTAGTTGTATTCAATTGCATATATGTATATATATGTGTATGTTATTATTTTTGTAAAATAGTCATGCTATAAACAGCGAGTTTCAATATAGATCCAACGCAGCATTGCGGCCAGTGTTATGGGAATGGTGGGTGAAACGGCGGAGCTGGATGAATAATGTATTTGGTTTATTAATTCTTTCTCTTCATTACGCTTTTCTCTATGAATATATTTAATTAGATTTTTCTTACTCCGGGTGATTGGTTAACATGCTGCATATGCTGAAGAAGTACCCGCGATTTTGTTGAGTGCACAACTCTCTTACTACTTGGAAGTCAAAAAAAATCCGCAAACCAGTTGTTTGCAACTAATACTACATAAATGTGTTGAAAACCCCATAATAAATCAGTGGAAGTGTTATCTCCGACAATAATCAAACAATTATTGATCAATTACGAAAAAACTAAAAACCAACAAATGTAAACAAAGAACTACCCACATCTCCATACAAAAAAAGTTTTCACTGAATTTACGCAAATAAAATTCAAAGTATTATCTGTTTTAAGTATTAATTGGTGTGTTGACGACAACCATGTCTTCCTGCCTGCAATGCGAAAAGAAGTTGCCCAAACCGGACGAGAAAAACCCGCAAATATCGTGTTTTAGTTGCTCGCGGTCAGTGTGCATAAAATGCAGTGGGCTAGTGGCAACAGAAATGAGGGTGCTGGTTTTGCAAGCCCGTACGCTCAAATATCTCTGCCCCGACTGCGAGGTGGGCGTGCGCCAGCTCCCCGCCCTCAGGACACAGGTCGGTGAACTCAAGAAAGAGTTAAGTGAGCTACGTAACGAACTAGCCGAGCTAAAGACGCACCAAACTCGAACCCTAAACCTGGACTCAGTCATCGATGAGCTCGAAGAGAGGAAGAAGAGGAGCTCCAACGTGGTGATATTCGGCGTCCCCGAGTCTCACTCGGACAACGTGGAACAACGCAGGAAGCACGATGCGGACAGCGTGCAGCAGGCGCTCGCCGTCTTGCCGGAGTGCGAGCGCCCCATTGCCATCATCCGTCTTGGTAAGCCGCGGCCCGACACCGATGCGCCCTGCCCGCTCAAGCTGATAATGTCCGGTAAGCAGAAAGCTATTCATATACTTAAAAATAAAAGCAAACTGCCGGCCACTATAAATGCAAAGTCTGATTTGACTCCCTACCAGCGTGACCAACTGCGGCGTCTACGTGAGGAATTGGCAGAGAGAAATACTCAAGGCGAAGAAAAACTAACCATTAAATATATTAATGGCTGCCCGCGCATAGTGAAGGATGTAAAAAACTGACATCGTCCATCACCGAACTGACTTTCTTTTATACGAACCTGGCATCTCTCACGGCAAAATTTGATTTACTCTTAATGGAAATAAACCACAAAAAACCTACATTTATTGTCTTAACAGAGACACATCTAACACCACAAATAAAAGACAGTCTAATCAATATTCTTGGTTACACAGTATTCCGGCACGATCGCACGAGTGGTAAGAAGGGTGGAGGTGTGGCCATCTATGTTGCAAACTCACACAAGAATACACCTATACTTGCAAAACGTAACTCTAAATACCACGACGACACTGTGGAAGCGCTTTGGCTCAATGTTCAGTATGGGAACTTCAAACTGCTGATATGCGCTGTCTACCGCCCCACTCACTACGCACTTGAACCATCAGATATCCAACTTTTTAATACAATCCAGCAGGCCACAGAACAGAACACTATATTCGTCTTAGGTGACTTCAATCTACCAGATATCACTTGGCCGCTCGTTAAACTGAACGGTTATAACGCTCTTCACGAAAAGTTTGTTGACATGTATACCAGCTCAGATCTCCAGCAACTTGTAAAAGGAATAACACGGAAGCGAAACAACGAGGAATCCCTCCTTGACTTAATACTGTGCAACGACGATAACCTCTGTACGAATATAGAACACCACCCACACATAGGGAAAAGCGATCACTGTGTTATTATTGCAACCATTCAATTTATTCAAGAAAGAAGCAACAAGTACAAAACGAAACCTCGCCGTGACTACTTTCGAACAAATTACGACAATGTCAGCGCTACGCTTACTCAAAACAACATTCTAAACACCAGCTCCACAGATGTACTCAGTGCATGGAACGATTTTAAATTAATTACAAAGAAAACACTAGATATCCATGTACCACTGTGTAATCCAACCAAGAAGTCGAAAAACAAACCATGGGTCAACAAACATATCTTAACTATGACTGAGGAGAAAAAACAATTATGGTCAATCTACCAGCTAAACAAATCAAATACAAGCTACCAAGAATACAGGAAAATTAACAATAAGATTGTGGCATCTATACGTCAACTTAGGCAATCATTTGAAAAAAATGTCGTGGAAACTGGACCCAAGGCATTCTATGGGTATGTCCGAAGACAACTGACGTCAAAGGTGTGTGTGCCACCGGCGCTAAGAGTTGACAACTCAAGTGACATAGTAACGGAACACCGTGCCGTTGCCAATGTGTTCGCAAGTCAATTTGAAAAGTCTTATGTTCGAGAGCCTGATGACTCTATGCCACAAATATTGGTGCCGAGACTAGTAAATTGTATTGAGACAATTGAGTTCGAGCCAAATGCAATTCTAAAGGTCTTAACATCATTCAGGGATGCTACTTCCATGGGACCTGATGAAATTCCAGCTATTTTCCTGAAGAAGTGCTCTGCGGAATTGTGCGAGCAGCTTGCTCATATAATGACACTATCTTTCGAAAGCGCGACACTTCCACACGACTGGAAAGAGGCAATTGTAACACCAATTTACAAAAAAGGCGATAAACTTTCTCCAGCCAACTATCGTCCCATTAGCCTTACTAGCATTGTTTGCAAAGCTATGGAAAAAAAAATTGTAGCGGAAAAAATTCGAATGTTTCTAGCAGGGGAAAATATAATAATCGAAGAGCAACATGGTTTCGTCCCGAGACGCTCAACCGTGACTAATCTCCTCACATGTGTGGACCAGTGGACCCGCGAGTGGAACGAACGGAACTCTATTGATGTTATCTACTTGGATTACGAGAAAGCATTCGACCGAGTTCCAATAAAACGGTTAATCCATAAATTGGAACACTTTGGGTTCAGAGGAAAGCTACTGTCATGGATTGCAGATTTTCTTACAAACAGGAAATTTCGGGTACGAGTCGGCGAGGAATTGTCTGAAGCCCACGATGTACTCAGTGGCGTACCACAAGGTTCAGTAATCGGCCCTGTAGCGTTTGGTATCTTTCTGACGGACCTCAAAGCGATAATGGAATTACCCTTTGCACTTTTTGCTGATGATACTAAATTCTTCGGAGATCCTGTTATAAGCCATCAATCAATTCAAGGCAACCTCGACCGCATCGTGCAATGGACCAAGGATTGGCTTCTTACACTAAACGCAGCGAAATGCACCGTACTGCATATAGGTCCCAAGAATCCGCGTCACAAATACACGATCGAGGGAATCCTTGTACATCCAGTCAACGCACAGAAAGATCTCGGAGTAACTGTGTCACATGACCTCAAATGGGAACCACATATAGTAGAAGTTGTAAAAAGAGCAAACTCACTTCTTTACATGATCAGAAAAGCTTTCTCCTACATAAATCCAGACTTGTTCATCAAACTCTACAAAACGTATGTCCGTCCTCTCCTTGAATACTCTTACCAAGTGTGGAACCCTTACTTCATCAAGGACATTGAACTTCTGGAGAGAGTGCAGAGGCGGGCAACCAAGATGGTTCCATCCCTGAGGAACAAGTCTTACGAAAGCCGCTTGGACGCACTTGGTATTACTACACTAGAGCAAAGAAGACAAAGAGGGGACCTCATCGAAACATTCAAAATTTTCAATGGTCATTACGATGTAGCCAACCTTAATTCAATGTACACAATGAACACCAACGAGGGACTGCGTGGTCACTCTTTAAAATTAAACCGAAACACTTCCAACTCCAACCCAAGAAAGTACTTTCTAACTAACCGAGTAGTGGACTCTTGGAACAAGCTACCACAAGAAGTGATAAGTGCTATCTCAGTGAATGGTTTTAAAAATCTACTTGACAAACATTTGCTAAATATAAACAAAAATAAAAACAAACACTAATAATATAATAAAAAAAAAAATTAATAATAAAAAAGTAAAAAAAAAAAAAAAAAAAAAACAATAAAAATATAAATAAGATCTATTATAAAACAGTGCACTCAACACGTGAAGTACACGCATCAGCTGCAAGCTGCTAGTGTATATAAATAAATAATAATAATAATAATAATATTTTAGGGGGTTAATCTGTATCAAAAACTAAGTAGATTCAAAATAAGAATGATGCTAAAGTTGAAAAATAAGAGGTAGTAGGCGAGCTACTACTGCCGGGTTGGTTTGGTTTCGTGAATTTGGTGAACGTTCCACATGTGCTTTTGTGTTCAAAACAATTAGGTATCAGATATATTTTGCGCCAAAATGTATGTTAAGCCTAAATCTGTCCATGAGATTTTATTTGGTGAAAATCGGACGAGTACTTTTGACGCTATCGCAAGTTGTACTGAGCACGAGAGCACAATTGGGGAGATGGTGGTGACGTCATCGGTGGTAGGAGGGAGGGAGGTCGAGTACACGCTTTTGTGTAGTCGCCGGATGGTTTTTTAAGGCATGGTAGGTTGTATAGTTTGGCAGCACGAAGCCATCTAAAACAGATACTTTATGTCGCCAACTTTCTGGAATGCCCCCCTTGTTGCGAAGCGTAAGTACGTTCATCGAATTCACATCGAAAAATTGACATGTTTAAAATACAAATTATAATGCATCTCTACAGTCGACGGTACCCACCTTCGTCATAAGTATTTCACAAAGCAATAATTCTATGCTTATACTTGGTTTATTAGGATTTTGCTCATTATGCTTAGAGATTTCTTCCGACACACTAATCAGGTTCTGCGGTGACTCGCTCAGGCAGCAACAACAGAACATCTTCCTTTTCAACAATGCCGCCGCCACTCTCTCGTGAGAGTGTACGTCCATGTGGCCGATATACTGTTCCCAAGTGAGATCTGCAACGCTGCACAATTTGCACGCAAACAGATCACTTCTCTCAATTATTTCTTCTATTTTAGCGTATTCAGTTGCCGCACGTGGATTTATTGTATCGGTCAGATTTATGAATTCAAATTTACATATTATCTTATTTGTTTGCGAATTATCATCAGTAAATTTATATTTGCTGTTACCCGAAGCGGTTTTTGCCGTGACCGACCCATTTGAAATCTTTGTAGCGGCAATACTGTCAGTATAATCAGCATATTCGATGATATTTCTGTATGGCAACTCTAATGTTTTCGTTTTTCTTCTTGGTATGCTTCTTGTGGAATTTGTAGAAGCTTTGTCATATACTATTTTCACAAAGTTTTTGAATGCCCGTACAGTTTTTGAGCATTTCTTCTTGAACAAGTAAAACTCCGTCATATGGGTGATACATGCAGAGCAAATATGCTTCAGTAGGCCGCCATCTATCTGGAAAGTAAATTAACTCAAATGCATTATAATATTCTTCCATGAAAACCGACAATTTTTTTTATTTTTTTTTATGGAAACTGACACGGTTGTCTACATCACCTACATACAACGTCCGTGATGTCAGCCTATAACACCGGGTGAACTAGGTGCCATGTCAGTGCTTCCCCCCTTTGATCGTGCCGGCTACACTGAACTGGTCGGAAAACACAACTATTTACATAGCCGTTTCGACCGACGTTTCATCGGGTGGTACCAACCCGGGCGGGTTAAACCCTACCACCAAGTAAGATTAGGAGGGAAGGGACCTACAGTTTTACGAGGAATCCGAACCTCGGTCAGCGGTCACCCATCCAAGTACTGACCACACCCAGCGTTGTTTATTATTAAATAGCGACAGTTTACTGCACCACTGAGCTATCGAGGCTGACGACAATGCCCGTTGGAGTAAACGGGTCACACACCGGTGGTCACACGACGGTCACACTGGTGGCCGTGGACAGGGACTGGAGTGTGGGAAGACCAACCACCAGGAAGGACGACAACAACTCTACCGTGTGGGGCCGGGTATTTTAAAAGAATAGCCCCACTGCATCTCTTCCCGTGTATGTCGTAAAAGGCGACTAAGGGATATGACTCCCTTCTTATATTACTAGGTGGTAGGGTTTAACCCGCCCGGGTTGGCACCACCGCACTGAATGAAAGGTCAGTCGAAACGGATATGTAAATAGTTTGTGTTTTCCGTCCAGTTCAGTGTGGCCGGCATGACCGAAGGGAAACACTGACGTGGCATGAAGTTCACCAGGTGTTATGGGCTGACATCACGGATGTTGTAGGTGATGTAGCCAACCGTGTCAGTTTCCATAAAAAAACACATTAAGCACGTCGGAGGCAAGCAGTGGTCCCATACCGCAGAAGGCGGACAAAAGAAAGAAGTGGAGAAAAATTTAAGATTTTGATGACCAAATTATTTTTTAAAGTTCATTGAAAAAGTTTGTATAAAATTTGCCTATTTTTGGAAAATATATTTACCTCACACAAAAGGAGATCATCCAACAGTTCTCGTACAGTGACTGTGAGGTCAGTGTAGGCATCCTTCAGAGTGAGAGAGTGAGACAGCAACAGCAGCGAGTCTTCAGCCAGACAGAGAGCACACATTTGGTCCATATCGTTAGACAGCACTTTGTTGAGCAAGCTGTCGATGGAGGTTGGTGGAAGTTTCGATTTAGCCATCGCGCTGCAAACCTTCTTCTTACGCGAGATCTTCATCTTGTACGCTATTTACTGAGTACTGTAACAAATATAAGAAATCCTTTGTGGTGAGAACTCACTGGCAGCACTGCGCTGCAGCAGAGCGGCGCGGCAATTATGGTGGCACGGCAGTGCCTGCGCCAAGTTCGAGCGCCCTTTACTATAACCATTTCGGTGTACTTTTGACCTCCCCTCTGTACACTCGATGATGTACGCGCAAGTCTAGGTGGAATTGGGGCAGCACATCTCGGCTTTGCAAAAAAAAAGTTATCTATAAATTTTTGGTATGAATGAATATTTTAATTTTGAATTTTTTTTTGTATGGTGGTGTGTTCGTTCCAACAAAATTAGACCTGTTCCTAAAGAGTCAAAGTAATTATAATATTTGTACCGTGTGGGGCCGGTACTTTAAAAGAATAGCCCCACTGCATCTCTCCCTGTGTATGTCGTAAAAGGCGACTAAGGGATATGACTCCCTTCTTATAATACTAGGTGGTAGGGTTTAACCCGCCTGGGTTGGTACCACCGCACTGAATGAAAGGTCGGTCGAAACGGCTATGTAAATAGTTTGTGTTTTCCGTCCAGTTCAGTGTAGCCGACACAACCGAAGGGAATCACTGACGTGGCACCAAGTTCATCCGGTGTTATGGGCTGACATCACGGATGTTGTGGGTGATGTAGCCAACCGTGTCAGTTTCCATGAAAAAAAAAAAAAAATAGCCCACCAACTAGTTGCTAGTCTCGAGTCCATTTTGGAACCCCCAGCCATTGAAATAACAAAATATCAGGAAGCGGCATACAACGCACTGGCTTTGTGCACACAACACATGAACACACCTCCTACTCTGTTTCACGAGCAGGTCAGGAGTCTCATGTGTTCGAATAGGCACCCAAGCGAACGTGAGCTTGAAAAGCATAGCTATACGTTACTCGGTTTATTGTCATTGGCGACTGGCGAGGTTGAGACGAGTCGTGCGTGGGACTTTGGGAACGTACAATCGTTGTCACGATTATACGTATCAAATTGTCATCTAATCAGAGGAAAGTTCAGCAGAGGAAAGGAGCATCCTACTGATGATATTGTCCAACTTTTCGAAGAGAGCCTCCGCCAGACTGACAATCTTCCCCTCCTGGGTACACAAAAGGCATGGATTTACGATAACTACCTGACATCAAAACTTTCATGGCCATTTCTCGTCTACGACTTCACAAAGCAAAACCTGACTAAATTAGACTCGTATGTGACCAGATTCCTGAAATCATGGTTTGGACTGGCTCACCCGGCTGACTCGTCAACGCTATACAGATCTCACAATAACTTTGGACTGAACATTAAGAAACCGTCGATATTTTATCAAAAGGCGAGAATAGCCAAACGATGTATACTCAAAGACTCCAATGATAGCGCTATTCAAGCCTTACCCAACACATCACTATCAGATGAACTGGAATCGAGACTCGACTTCTACAAATCATTCCAAGTTGGTACACGCACCAATAGATCTGGATTGGGCATAGAAACAGCAAAGTCCGATAAAGAAATACTGAAAGGTTTTGCTCAGGAGGACATGGAACAAGGCTTCAAACTTCACGCCTTAAACCTAGAAATGCAGAATGATTGGCTAACAGTGGGTGACTTCTGCATCCCTCCTGCATTGAAGTGGAAATCCATAATATACAACTGGTCCCCTGAGCTGCTTAAGTTCTACTTAAATGCATTCCAGCTTACTCTCCCCGACCCGAGTAACCTAGTTAGATGGGGGAAATCTACAAATAAACTATGCCCGTCATGTAAGGAGTTCGTAGGCACGGCCAAACATTTGTTATGCGGATGCAAAATACTACTTGAGCGAGGCCAGTATTCCTACCGTCATGATAAAGTCCTCCAAATCATCAGAGAGGCCATCAACCTGTCAATTGCACGGACCAGGAAAGGGCAAACCAGTAGCGGCTTCCAGAAGGTCAACTTTGTGAAACCTGGAGCCAATAAGCTGCCCAAAGATAGGACTAAACCTTCTTCAATTTTGGGAGCAGCAAAGGATTGGGAATTGTTGATGGACACACATGAGAAGCATTACCTAATGCCTTCGGAAATCTGTACCACAGCATTAAGACCGGATATACTCATATTCTCAAAAGCGACAAAGCATGTAGTACTTGTTGAACTTACAGTTCCATGGGAAAGTAACATACCGAAGGACCACAACATCAAACTTAACAAGTACTGCAACTTAGTAGACCGGATTGTGAGAAACGGATTCAAGACTGATCTCTTCGCTGTGGAAGTCGGAGCAAGAGGACTACCAGCGAAGTCGCTCTACAGTCTCTTCAAGAATCTAGGGCTCCCAAGATCGACGCTAAGCTCATATATGGAGAGAGCTTCGAAAACGTCACTGGAAGCATCCTACAGAATATGGATAGGTAGAGAGAGGGAGGTCGTGAGCGGGACTGGTGGTTTCCCCGCGTCCTAGTCAACGCAGACTAGCTGACGAGGGCTTGAAGCGAGCCGAAACGTGAAGCATGCGCGGGAAATTTAGAGTGGCCACTCGCTAGTCCCGGCCTCGATTAATACCCTCCTCTACTGCCGATGGGCCCGGATATGTTCGGTGAAGCCATCGTAAGCTTAGATCCACACCTTCCTTCTCTTCTCCGTTCTCAGAATGGAAACGAAAATTATGAATGAAGTACTCGCTCGCTTATGCCGTTTAGATATTAGCAATATGTAGAAAAACTTATATCACACTTTTTTTTTTTTATGGCTCCTGACACGGTTGGCTACATCACCTACAACATCCGTGATGTCAGCCCATAACACAGGGTGAACTAGGTGCCATGTCAGTGCTTCCCTTCATTTCATGTCGGCTACACTAAACTGGACGGAAAACACGAACTATTTACATAGCCGTTTCGACCGACGTTTCGTTCAGTGCGGTGGTACCAACCCGGCCGGGATAAACTCTGCCACCTAGTAAGGTAAGAAGGGAAGGGACCTACAGTTTAACGTGGAATCCGAACCACAGTCAGCCTCCAACGGTCGAGCGGTCACCCATCCAATCACTGACCGCCCTCAGCGTTGCTTAATAACAGTTGACTAACCAACCGCGCCACTGAGCTACCGAGGCTGACGAATTTTCTTTCTTATCCTATCACTATCCCTTTTGCGTTCACGGAGTTTGTACGTCTTAGGTTCGGATACACGACCGATTGTATCACTAACTAACAGTTTAGTTGAGTTGGGCATGATGGCCGATTTTTCTCAAACTCAACTGTTTGTTCACAACACGGACGTTTGTTTTAGAATAGTTTTAGAATAGTTTGGACGTCGGACTGTCTAATGCTTATATGAGAATTATATGAAAGAGAGAATTATATGAGAAATACGCCTCCACATGCATGGAAAAGGCACTGAGGGATGTTACTAACATACTGGGTGAAATTGGTCTGGATATAGCTCCAGAAAAGTCCAAAATATGTATATATGCACGAGGTAGAAATAGAGCCGATATAAATGTCAAGGTGAACAGTATTCCCATTGTTAGAGCTCAAACTGTTAAATTTCTGGGTGTCTGGCTAGATCAATCACTCAAATGGCGTGAACACATAAATGAAAGCTGCAATAAAATAATGAAATACATGAATGTTCTTAAAGTTCTGGCAGGGTCGTCGTGGGGTGTTCATCCTATCCAATTAAGACGATTATACATAACATTAATAAGAAGCAGAATGGATTATGGCAGTTTTTTGTATGGTCACTGTGCGCAAAGTCACTTGAATAAGATGAACACTCTACAAAATAGAGCGATGAGAATTTGTGGAGGATACATCAAAAGTACACCAATACATGTGATGCAGAGTGACTTATGTATACAACCATTGCACGTGCGAAGACAATACCTAGGCAGTAAATACTATTTGAAGATGAAGTCACGCACAGAAAACCCACTTATAAAGCTTTTACAAGAGCTTTTAGATAAATGTACCTATGCCTACTGGCGACGGAGGAATACTCCTATTCTACTCAAGTGTCATAGCTGCATGAGTGATTGGGAAATTGAAAATTGTTCTATTCAAAAGATGTTTACATTAGAGGTTTGGCCCTCTAAAATCCAAATAGACGTTCATACTCATGTACCAGGTATAGATAAACCGAAAAAAGATGAGTCAAAAATAGAAATAAAACAAAAAGCCGACTTTATGATTAGGGAAATGTACAGTGAACACTACAAAATCTATACAGATGGCTCAAAAAATGATAATGGGACAGGGGCAGCCTTTTGGGACCCGCAAACCAACGATGGGATGGAGATCAACATACCCGCAAAAGTTCCTATCATGACTGCTGAACTAATTGCGATTTCAGAGGCCCTTTCGTACAGCACATCGACCGGTTCTAATAAGACAGTCATACTCACAGATTCAAAAAGTGCACTTCAACACCTCGTGTCCTGTACGAAGGGCAACCTTGGAAGATCGGTTTCATACGAAATATTAAAAGATATATATAAAATGAGCACCGAAGGTAAGAGCATAACTCTACAATGGATTCCATCGCACGTTGGTATTGCGGGCAACGAGGAGGCTGACTGCCTGGCTAGTAAGGCTTGTACATCTGATGCAATAATTAGTCAATGTAAAACTTTCTGCACTGACCACCTACCCGAAATAAAAAAGAACTGTTATAATATGTGGAAGCAATATTTCGATGAGAGATCAGTGCAGAAAGGTATATGGTACAGAACAATGCAGTGTGAACCGTTCAAAATTCCCTGGTTTGCCAAGAGCGACAGACCGAGAACAGAAATTGTTATGGGCCTGAGACTACGATCTGGACACATTCCAACAAATAAGACAATGTACCTTATGAAGATAGCACAATCACCCAACTGTAGCATATGTGGGATAGAAGAGGACCTACTCCATATACTGTTGGAATGTGCCCGGAACCAGGAACTGAGGCAGAAGCTATTGAGAGACTTAAGAACTGACAGACTCAACCTGTTTTTTAAAGTACATGAAGCCTTGGGGCGAGCTCAGGGGGAGGAGTTTGAATTCATACTAAGTTTTTTTGTAAAGTCACAGGCGTTGAATCGTGCTGAAGTACAATAAAAAATCAATATAGTTACTATGGGGCTGGCATAGCCAGGAATGGCTAAAGCCCTAAACAAAATAAAGATTTAAAAAAAAAAAAAAAGAACCAGCGATGCCGAGCTCCGCGGGTAGCGGAGGGGACGGCGCGCGCTGTGATTGGGTGGTATCGGGTGGTATCGCGCTCTGATTGGACGGTAACGAATGTTATTTGCACGTTTTTACAAATATTGTGTTACGCTGGCGCAGGGACGACGTCCATACATCTAACGTTCTTGGTTCAGTCGTTCGCTCTGTATAGTGCAGCATAGGTTGGCGGTTGACTAGCGGGCAATTCAAAAGTTGGCTGCAGTAAGCGTTCTACAACTTTTCTAGTTGTACCAATTTTTTAATTGAGTCGTGGAGAGTCGGTGGCAACTAAACAGTTGAGTTGGCGTCGTGTAGCCACGGTTTTTAAAATTTTTTTTATGGAAACGACACAGTTGGCTACATCACCTACAACATCCGTGATGTCAGCCCATAACACCGGGTAAACTAGGTACCGTGTCAGTGCTTCTCTTCGGTCGTGCCGGCTACACTGAACTGGACGGAAAACACGAACTATTTACATAGCCGTTTCGACCGACGTTTCGCTCAGTGCGGTGGTGCCAACCCGGGCGGGTTGAACCCTACCACCTAGTAAAGTAAGAAGGGAAGGGACATACAGTTTTAGGTGGAATCCGAACCACGGTCAGCCTCCAACGATTGATCGGTCACCCATCCAAGTACAGACCGCGCCCAGCGTTGCTTAACAATCAATAGCAACGGTCGACTGTCTGCACCACTGAGCTATCGAGGTTGGCGCATTCTTGTCATGTCGCATGTATTTTGCGTAAGTTTTTTTATTACGACTCAATAATTTAGTTGCATAAGAATCGATTGTCTGCTCGAGCCCTTGTTGTTGTTTTGGTTTAGGGTTGGCTCTAGGCCTGCAAACTAATCCCGCTTGGTTGGGGACCTTCGTGCAAAACCCCGCAGTCTCCAGCTACCCCAGCCAGCCTATGTCTTCCATGAAAGCCACAAGTCGACCGGGGTGTCTGCAGGCCGCTTATCCCTTAGTCGCCTTTTACGACATGCACGGGGAGAGATGCAGTGGGGCTATTCTTATTAAGTACCGACCCCACACAGTACTCTGTGTCTGTACTCTGCTCGAGCCCTTATTCTAGCATATTTTAAGTGTGTGTGTAAAATTTTAGCTTAAGTAGTATTGCTTTTGTGAGAGAAAGACTATTTTCGGCTGCGCTGTAGTATAAGGCCTGCTAATTAGAAAATTGCTGGTAGCTGGGACTGGTAGGTGAGGGTCTAAGGAACTATTACCAAAAATAATTTTTTGCCGGAAATGCGTAGTTTTGGAGAAACGCGTCGCTACGCGACGCATCTTCTATATATTAACCCTAACCTAATGTTGAGGCGGGGCTTGTCGTTTTTGCATAAATTCCTATTCAAAATAAATGTTTTGGTGCATTAAAAAAAAATATTAAAAATCTAAAATTAATTTTGTATGAAAAATATTTTTTTCAAAATTTTTTTTCTCCAAAACTACGCATTTCCGGCAAAAAATTATTTTTGGTAATAGTTCCTTAGACCCTCACCTACCAGTCCCAGCTACCAGCAATTTTCTAATTAGCAGGCCTTATACTACAGCGCACCCCTATTTTCTACAGAGGGAAATGTATGAGGATTGAGGAGGGCCTGTCCAATTGTAAAATGTTGTTGCCCCCAGACATAAATTTAAATTCTGGAGGGAGAAGGTGCTCTTGTGGCAGAGGAGGTTCTTCCATGAAGCCGGGTGCACCCGGAAAATGTTCGCCAAAGAACATATTATTCGTCTAAATAAGTAACTACTTACCTAGCGACATTTGAAATGCAGTGCAGAACGTATGATGTGGACTCTGGTTGGAAAACAAACAAAAAAGCGTGTCGTTCGGTCCCGCTGTCCCGTTCAGTACAATCAGAAACCGCTCAAACTAAGTATTTATTCCTATTTCACACTACTTCCAGTTTTTTTTTTTTTTTTTTTTTTTTTTTTTTTTGGCAACTCGCGCTGACGCGCGAACTTTGCCATTGTCAAGTGTGATAGGATTACAACAACGGAATAAAAAGTTTTACAAATCAAAACAAAAGCATAATTTCAAGAAAAGAAAAGAAAACCCTAAGAACGAAAACAAAATGATTAACTCTGATTAATAACTGAAAAGTTACAAATTAATGTTATGAAAAAAAATAAATTTCGAGATGAGTTTATAAATAGCAATATTGTTAGACGATAGTAAGCAGCAGATATTAGAAGGGAGGGGAATTTTAAGTTCAGGCAGAGTGGAATATAAGGTGGGATATTGATTAATGAGTGGACAAGAAAACAAAATATGATCAACAGTGCCTTCGTCAATGCCGCATTCACAAACTGAAGAATCCCGAATCCTCAACCTAGCCAGGTGCACGGGAGAGCAACAATGACCAAATCGTAAACGGCATATTATTGATGTAACTTTTTTTGATATTCGAAGTTTATAAAACCATGGTTTGAGAGCAATTTCTGGTTGGATACTGGCATAGTATGTCCCCTTGACTTTACTGGATTTATTCCATGCATTCGACCAAGAAGAGTGTAAATAAATTCTTGGAAGGGCGATAAGGTCGTGCGAAAAATTTTCGTAGTCAACCTTACCCCCACGAACCACAGCATCTTTTGCAAGGGCGTCAACGTGTTCATTACCTTGAATACCACTGTGAGAGGGGATCCAGGCAAACACCACTTGTCTCCCGGTAAGACCAGATAATATATTTTTAATATTATAAATTATGGGATTGTGAATTTTGGATTTAAAAGGATTTTGAAGCAAGGATTGAAGTGAACTAAGCGAATCCGAAAAAAATATAGCTTTATCTATCTCGCTATTCAAAGAAATATACTTCACCGCCTCCAACAAGGCTCTACATTCTCCTGTAAAAACTGAGGATTCTGGAGGACATTTTATTTTCAAATATACATCCTTGTTGACACAAAACACAGCAACACCTACACTGCCGTTCGGAGTCAATTTAGATGCGTCCGTAAAGAAAACATGCCAATTAGGCCAATTACTGTTAACGGCAATTCTAAATGCATCATTGGCATTTGGCATGTCCTTGTAAATGCCAATACTTAGCAGCACCTCAGGTTTTAGAATGACGGATGAGTATGGAAATTCATACATTGGCAGGGTAAGGGACCTATGGGTCGGGTCTTTGAGGCACTTAAATTTTTTGTAGCTATTAACCAATCGAGGTATCACTTTATTAACCCAGTAGCACTTTTGCAATGTGTATTCAGCTAAAAGATTTAATTTAGGGATCAGTGGATGATTTAAAAATTGACACGCCCTAAAGAAATACCTATTTGCCAAAAATTGACGTCGTAGGTATAAGGGAGGGTCAACACATTCCACCTGAAGAGCATTGATTGGAGTTGATTTCATCGCTCCCGCAATGATGCGAAGTGCCTTTGATTGTATAAGATCCAGTTTGCGAAGGGACGTTTTATTTGACGGTTCTAACAAGAATGTTCCATAGTCCAGGTGACTGCGAACTAAAGCATTATATAGGAGCTTTAACGAATATGGATGAGCACCCCACCAAACACCAGCAAGCGTTCGAAGAATATTGATATTACGTTCACATTTTTTCACCACATAATCAATATGAAGAGAGCCAGACATCTTCGAGTCAAAAATAACTCCAAGAAATTTAACTTCTTTTTTAATAGGGATTTCAGCATTGTCACACTGAATACTGATATCCGGAATTTTGTGTTTCCTCGAGAACACAACTGCACTACTCTTGGTTGCAGATAACTGCAAGCCATGATTAGAGAGCCACGTCGTCAAGGAGTCAATAGATTGGTTAACAGAATTAGAGGCATTTTCAATGGAATTATGAACTGAATAAATGAGCAAATCATCAGCATACTGCAATATCCTGGAAAAGGGAAGAACATACTTTTCAAGATCGTGAGTGTAAACATTGTAGAGAAGGGGGCTAAGGACTGAACCCTGAGGAAGCCCTTTCCAGATTACTCTAGGGTCAGATACAACCCCATCAGTTCGAAGTAAGATGGATCTTTCAAATAAGAGGTTAGTAATAAAATTGATCATCTTTGGAGGAATAATCAGCTTCTGCAACTTATGTCTGAGAACTGAAAGAAGAACATTGTCATACGCTCCAGAAACATCTAAAAAAGCGGCAACTACATATTCGTTCCGGCTGAAGGCTAAACGAATATCAGTTGAGAATATGGCAAGGCTGTCCATTGTACTCTTACCTTTTCTGAAGCCAAACTGAGTAGAAGCTAAGAGGCCTCTACTTTCTATTAACCATTCCATTCTGTTTTTAACTAAATGCTCAGTAACCTTTAGAAGGGTAGATGAGAGAGCTATTGGTCGATAAGAGGAACCCTCTTCTGGGTCTTTACCAGGTTTTAAAATAGGGATGATAATTTGACATTTCCACGCTTGGGGAATTTGTCCTGAGTCGATTATAAAATTTACCATATCTAAGTAATATTGTAAAATGAGATCATCAGCCCTAGCTAAAAAGGAATATGGAATACCGTCGATTCCTGGGGAGGAATCCTTTACATATTTAAGAACAGTTTTCAGTTCCTGCATGGAATATGGAACATTCATGGGATCTGCAATAGGAATAGACTGATATAAAAAAGGTATTTCCTCTGAGTGTGGAACAAAGGGAGGAGCCAGCTTGTCCAAAAATACCTCCTTCCAATTAGATGACGAAGCCTTAGAGCTATCGTCATTAACAAAAGATGCCCTATATTTTCTAGTGTTCGACCACACTATTGAGGAAGGAGTAGAGGGGGAGATAGAACCGCAAAAAGATTGCCAACCCAACCTCTTCTTGTCTTTAAGAAGACGCTTGGCTTTAGCTTGAATCCTCCGTAACTCCAAGAAGTTCGGCATAGACATATCACCATTATACAATATTTCAGCATCCTTGCGGGAACGAACAATATCCGAGCACTCAGCGTCCCACCAAGGGGGAGAATACCGTCTGACTGATAAGTTTTTTAGAGGAATAAACTTGTCTGCTGCACGGATAAGAGCAACTGCGAACTGAGTGTAACAATACGAAAGATTGTCCAGGGAAACTTCAGGAAGTTTCGATATAAATTCATTTACTGCTGAGTTGAAACTGTCCCAATCCGCACCTGCAAGACGATATTTTAATAAAGGATTTTTAATTACGATAGGGCTCGATTGAGTCGGTAAAATAATTTTAATGGGAAAATGATCACTACCAAAAGTACTACTAAGAGTTTGCCATGACAAGAGTGATGACAAGTCCGGAGAACAAAGTGATATATCAACTGCACTAACATTTTGAATTGGGGACACCCTACGAGTAGGAGATCCATCATTCAAGAGACAAATGTTGAGTTCATCTATCAGATCCATTAGTCTGTTTCCAGGTGTATCACATGTAGCCGAACCCCACACTGTGTGGTGAAAATTAAAATCACCAAGAAGAATGAACGGTTTTGGAATTATATCTAAGATTGACTTAAGGTCACGTAATGAGGAGGGGGAAGGATGAGGAATGTAAATAGATATAAAAGAAATGCGTTTCACCCTCGCAGCAACTGCAAAAAAGCAGTCACTGTGAGGGGGAAGATCAAGGCGAATGAAAGGAATTTTTTTGTTTATAAATAATGCACACCCGTCATAACCTTCACGCCTGTCGTCACGAAGAGAGGCATAGCCAGGAACTCTGAACCGAGCCTCAGGCTTAAGCCACGTCTCCGCGACGGCAAACGCAATGGGAGCATGCTTATTAACTAAATAAATAATATCAGATTTATTTTTTGAGGCGCTTCTACAGTTCCACTGAAGAACCGATTCGTTGAGGGTCATCGGCAGTGACGAGGGGAGAAGAGGTCATATTAGTAACATCGTGGTTCGGTGTTTTGTTTGGAGAAAAAGATTGAATAAAAGATATAAATAGAGATTGTATGTCAGCAATTGTGAATGTGTCTTGCACCACTCGTGATGGAAAGACACTACTGTTCTGAGACTGGAGAGGATTACCAATAATAGCCATATGGGCATTACGGTCATAACCCGGAGCGAGCGGCGCTCGAGCTCGGGGTTGAGTAACGAAGGTTTTTTTGTATGAAATATTGGACTTGGGAGATTGGGATGCAAGGACTGTCCTTGACATCTGTCTGAGAGAACCGACTGGAGAAGAGGAAGAAGTCACTTCGGCAAAGGAACGTCTCGCAGGAGGAAAACGCCTGGCAGCTTCCACATACGAGATCGATTCCTCTGCCATAATGGCCTTTATTTCTTTCTGTCTTGATTGCTCGGCACACTTTTTGTTGATTGCAAAGTGTTGGCCCTTGCAATAAAAACAGACAGCATCGACCTCCGAGACCAACAACGAGACAAACCAGAATCGTGGTGATCACCACATTTAAAGCATCGGATTTTTGACCTACATGCGATCTTAGTGTGGCCAAAAAGGCAGCAGCGGTAGCATTGTATCGTGGGATACTTATATAATTCAATTGATAGGGAATTGTACATGAGAGTGACTCGGTCAGGTAGTTTCTGACCTTCAAACGTCAACACAACTGTCTGGGAAGGTTTCCAAACAGGGGAATTATTTACGATTTGCTTGTAGTTCAGACGTCGGGCTTTAATGACTCTACCACACCCAACAGGGACAACAACTTCTTCAATTATCTCGTCGGCTGATAATTCTATGGGAACTCCTTTTACTAGGCCAATACGAGTAATTATGAACGATGGAATAAATGCCTTGTAATTGGCAGACAAAACACATTCATTTTGAATAAAACTATTAGCGTACGCAAATGTAGAGAAAGTCACTGCCACTCTGTTACGCCCAACACTCTTGACACCGTCACTGGCGATGCCCTTAAACGAATTCTTTTTTAAAAATTTACCAAAATTTACTGGATGAAGCGTGGTGCCTGAATCTGGACGAGTCTCCGTAAGTTGAACGTGGACCACGAATGGTCCAACGTCATGAGACCTATAAAGTGATGGAACATCACCAGGTCCTGTTTTTTTAATAGAGGTTGTGTTGGTGTTGCTGTGTGTAGTATTATCATTGCCCGATGTTGAATCTGAACTCCTTGAATGCGATCGAATCCTTTTGGAGCTATTTCTTTTTATACCTCGACGTTTACGCTCACGCGGCGGTTTAGGAGTTAGAAACTCTTCATTTTGGATTGTGACATACGCAGCAATCGACGATGGTTGAGAAACAGGAAATTTGTTTGGTGTAAGAGGGCTGTCCATGTCCTGCGATATGGCTGCGTCAAAATTATCGTGATTTATGAAATTATTAATCTCTGACAGTAATGGCGAAAAATTATTTTCCGGAGGAGGGTCGGGGTCCGGCGGTTTTGTCGGATCCATGGCGGCGTTCAGAGAAGACGAAACAAAGAAAAACACTCACCAAGTAAATGGGAAACAAACAAAGTATGAAAAAAGTATTAAAACAGAGTTCACCAATTTATAAAATTTAAAATTTCCCGGGGCTAAACCTAGTAATGTAATCCACACAACACGAGAATAGCCAATCGTATTTATTCCCATTTCACACTACTTCCAGTTAGACTCAGATAATTTCATACTGACATCACAGCTGTCAGTCTGACAGCCAGCAGACAGTTGTTTTGTTTTTTTGGTTTGAGACAGCCAACGATCACGCCACGCCTCCAAAGAAGTCCCGCGGCATAAACATGAACTAAATACAGGTCGGCCGACGAGCGTCTCGGGGCAATACATCATTGGCGTTCACTGACGTTTGTTAGTTGAACTAAATAATATACCTACATGCAGGTATACCTACGGATAGCCCTGTCCGATCGGGAATGTCTATTCGTAGGTAAAACCTACACGCAGGTATGCAAACTGCATTATGGGAGTTTTCAACGAAACGTAACAAAAACGACCTGCGCCGCCTCAACATTAGGTTAGGGTTAAATTATAGAAGATGCGTCGCGTAGCGACGCATCTTCTGTAATTTAACCCTGGCTATTTTTTTTAAACCAACTCGCATAGTGCAGTTCGTACCTACGAATACCTCATACCTGCGTCGCTACGCTACGCGAAGCACGCGAAGCATCTTCTATAATTTAACCCTGGCTATTTTTTTTAAACCAACTCGCATAGTGCAGTTCGTACCTACGAATACCTCATACCTGCGAATAGCACTGTCCCGCCCCGCCTGGTAGGTCTATTCGTAGGAAATCAAATAGGACACTCCCAGTTCTTAGTTAATAATATCTGTTTGGCATACCTATGAGTTCTTAGTTAAAATCTCTGTTTGGCGTATAGCCCGGTTTTCTCAACCGTTCACTTCGAAAGAATGCGGCGCGCACCTCCGCTCTCCGCCCCCACCGCAATTCCCCGTCAGTACGGTGGAGGCGGAGAGCGGAGGGTGCGCGCCGCATTCTTTCGAAGTGAACTGTTGAGAAAACCGCGCTATATCTACGAATAGCCCTGCCCGTCATCGATGTATGTATATGTACCTAAAGGTACTAGATGGCAGGTTTCATACATTCAAACGCCGCAAAACAATCGTTAACGGCGCTGATTTGGGAACGATTGAACGACAGTCGCTTGTTCACTGTCAGCGAGTATGGTTGTTGTGTGTGTTGTACAGTGTGAGTGAGTGAGACGGTGCGGTGCGCAACAAAATGCCGTGTTGTGCATTTAAAAACTGCAATCACAACCACCGAAACTCCAAAAAGACGGATGGCATAACATATCACATGTAAGTACATCATATTTTTTTTATTTCTTTCTTATTTATTTAGTTTAATTGATTTTTTAAGCCAGTATTAAATTTATCGATATCCGCAACGACGATTAGTCACTTCATCTCTTTCTAACTTATTGCATTGCTGCGTATAAATAGATTTGCTATTTCGTTCAGCCTACGTTCAAGTGCACGCACGTGTTAATAGCGCCACCGTAAGTTCGAAAGGGATAAACGCGCGCGTTAGAAGATAGAAGCGCTACTCGTGGTGCGTGCGTGCGTAAGGGAGACTGCTATTTGTCTCTCTCGCACCTGGAAAGTCTTAGCTGTGAGAGGCACATTATACATTTGCGCTAGAGTCGCGAATGTTGTGTTCTTCTATATTCTAATGTATGGAATAGAATAGTTTAGCACTATAACATTTGCGACACTGGCGCGAATGTTACACTGGCGGTCCGTGCGCCGCAGGATTCACTACGATCGCTGGAGTGACCGTGTCCTACGTACAATGTTGACCGTATTTTTAAATTGATAGTTTGAAAGATTTAAAGAAAATACACGAAATTCGAGGACACCCCCCCCCCAGCTATCTCCGAAACTACGGAGTTTAAAATTTAAATAAATAGGGAATATAGTGCCTGTCTTATGGTTTACAAGTCTTAAAGTTCTCACGGAAAACGGAATGGTACGGAACCCTTTCCACGCGAGTTGGACCTGCACTTGATGCACTTGACCGTTTTTTCATCAGTTTTTTTTTTGTAAAATATTTGTGGAGCAGTAAGTTATTTTATATCTATAGACTCGTGCACTTAAACATTTTTTAAATTACTATTAAAGTTAGCAGCTTTTAATCTTAGCAGTTTACCTTGGGTGGAGTTCTTTAACTACCTACTTTAGGTGCGCCGTCAGAGATATTTCTAGGTCAATATATAATTTATTTACACAAATTTTGCGTGTTTAAGTGCTCCACTTTTTAATATAATATTAAGGCTAACTAGGTAGGTACCTAGATGAAGATAGGAAAACATACGATTCAGTACATAGATGCAACTGAAGTAGGTAACTAGTTCAGTTACAAGCCGAGAACACACAGCACATTACAGCACATTACACCGTGTCTCTTTTCAAACTAGTTACCATGCCAGTGCTTCTATTTTGGTATATGGCGTCACCACAGATCAGAGAAGTGGCGTCACTATTACTCTCTAGCTGTTTTACTGTTCTGTTCGAATTTCATGACAGTATGTCTACTAATGTGATGATTACCTTTGTCAAAATTTAGAATTAGCTAGACTTAAAATTTAATTTCTTGTAAAAATATATGTAAATAGTTCGTGTTTTCCGTCCAGTTCAGTGTAGCCGGCGCGAAATGAAGGGAAGCACTGACATGGCACCTAGTTCACCCGGTGTTATGGGCTGAAATCACGGATGTTGTAGGTGATGTAGCCAACCGTGTCAAGTTTCCATAAAAAAAAAAAATCGTATTTATAGTATTTTTATTTTAGTTTATTAGTAGTTTTAAAATGTTTCGCTTTATACACTTAGGTGTACATTATTGTTTTGACGTGATAACGTCTTATAAATTGATGAACACCGGCTGCACGCACGAATATCACGTCACGTTCCATCTGAGCCTGTGTGTGCAAGCGAGAGCGCGTAACAAGCGATAGAGAGGCACAATCGGCCCAAGCGTCGGCTTGTAAAAGTACCAGGGCCGCAGAAATTAAAACGAGGTTACTCTTACCATAATATCTGGCCGGTCGGAAAATATTTCAAATTTAGAATATTCATGAAACAAGGGTTGTATGACGTTATCACGTAAAACTATCGTCCGTAAACCGACTTTACAGACAACCAATTGCTGGAATTTTTTTTTAATTGGCACTTGCTTCTAAATTTCATGTGTCGACATTTAGAAAGAGACAATGCGGTTGTCGAGCGTCGTCCCTGTCGCACGAATTCGCGCGCGTCTCTGCGCGACAGGGACGACGCTCTACAACTAGGGCTGCCACCTTTAAAAAATTGCAGACCCGGAGTATTCAGGAAATTCAAAATTTGGGTGAGTATTTGATTAGCGGGAAATAGACCGAACATTGCTGGTATGCTTATTGTGTCGGCCTAGATAAAAGATGAATTATAGTGAAAGAATTGTTTGCCGGAAATGCGTAGTTTCGGAGAAAAAAAAAAATATATATATTTAATACAAATAAAATTTTCGATTTTTTTTTTAAATGCACCAACCAATTTATTTTTAATAGGAATTTATGCAAAAACGACATGCGCCGCTTCAACATTAGGTTAGGTTATAAATTAACCCTGGTTATTTTTTTAAACCACCAAAACATTCACCCAATTCAATATAAGTCCTAAACTATGCGTTTTTATAAAATATTTTCTGTACACTTTTAAAGTAGACTAAAATTGCTACAATTTAAGATCAGAACCAGCTCTGTAGGTTTAATACTTACCGAGATACAGCTCTCCAAAAATTGATAATTTTTTCCAAAAAAGTGAAATTTTAACATTTTGTCAATTTTCGACCCCGATATCGGGGAAATACTCATTTGAGGGTAAAATTATAACTAAAAATGTGTAGCAAATGTAATTAGGTTTAATTTAAGCAAAGAACGATATCTGTAGATAATATACTTTACTCACAAATCGTAAAAAACCAAAAAATGGAAAAACTGAATTTTTCGCAAATTTGCTCTGTTTAGTTCTCACAATGGTTTGAAAGGAAAAAACATGTACCTACATCCACAAGAAATATATATTTAAACTATTAATATTGATTCAAATTGCTATAATTTGATATCAGAACCAGGTTTGTAGGACAATTTTTTTCCAAAAAAGTGAAATTTGAAGATTTGGTAAATTTCGACCCCGATATCGGGGAAAATACTCATTTTACGGGTAAAATTATAAGAAAAGATGTTGTCGCAAATGTAATTAGCTTTAATTAAAGCAAAGAACGACGTCTGTAGACCTTATAGTTTACTCACAAATCTTAAACATCCAAAAAATGGAAAATCTGAATTTTTGACGTGATAACGTCACGTCTTATAAATTGATGAACACCGGCTGCACGCACGAAAAAGTGCCACGTTCCATCTGAGCCTGTGTGTGCAAGCGAGAGCGCGTAACAAGCGATAGAACGGCACAATCAGCCCAAGCGTTATGACGTTATCACGTAAAACTATCGTCCGTAAACCAACTTTACAGACAACCAATTTTTTGCAAATTTGCTCTGTTTATTTCTCACAATGGTTTAAAAGGAAAAACCATGTACATGCACAAGAAATTAAAATTTCACTTTTTTGGAAAATATTGTAAATTTTTGGAGAGCTGTATCTCGGTAAGTATTGAACCTACAGAGCTGGTTCTGATATCAAATTGTAGCAATTTGAATCAATATTAATAGTTTAATACATATTTCTTGTGGATGTACATGGTTTTTCCTTTCAAACCATTGCGAGAACTAAACAGCAAATTTGCGAAAAAGGTAGTTTTTAAATTTGTTTGATTTTTAAGATTTGTGAGTAAACTATAAGGTCTACAGACATCGTTATTTGCTTAAATTAAACCTAATTACATTTTTGAAAACATCTTTTCTTATAATTTTACCCGTAAATGAGTATTTTCCCCGATATAAGGGTCGAAAATTGTCGAAATCTTAAAATTTCACTTTTTTTGAAAAAATTGTCAATCTTTGGAGAGTTGTATCTCGGTAAGTATTGAACCTACAGAGCTGATTCTGATATCAAATTGTAGCAATTTGAATCAATATTAATAGTTTAATACATATTTCTTGTGGATGTACATGGTTTTTCCTTTCAAACCATTGCGAGAACTAAACAGAGCAAATTTGCGAAAAAGGTAGTTTTTCCATTTGTTTGATTTTTAAGATTTGTGAGTAAACTATAAGGTCTACATACATCGTTATTTGCTTAAATTAAAGCTAATTACATTTTTGACAACATCTTTTCTTATAATTTTACCCGTAAATGAGTATTTTCCCCGATATCAGGGTCGAAAATTGTCGAAATCTTAAAATTTCACTTTTTTGGGAAAAATTGTCAATCTTTGGAAAGCTGTATCTCGGTAAGTATTGAACCTACAGAGTTGGTTCTGATCTCAAATTGTAGCAATTTTAGTCTACTTTAAAAGCCCATAGAAAACGTTTTATAAAAAACGCATAGTTCAGGACTTATATTGAAAATACCAAAAAAAGTGCGAAAATTTCGCGGTTTTTCGAATGCTGCGAAGTTAGCACAGGTCTTTCGAAGCTGCAAACTTGAATATATACACTACTGGTAGTGGTCCTAACAACATATAAAAAAATCAGAACTAGCCGTTAGTTTGCGATTTTAGCGATTTTTAGTGTCAGATATGACTGGCCTAAAACTACGCAAAACACTTTTAAATTTTCAGAGGTTTCGTTAATTAATGCATGGCGCGTCCGATTCGTCCGATGTCCACCCACTCCGCTCCGATCATTCAGTCCAGTGATTCAGTCAGTCAAGCCGAATTCACCGCTCGGTTCGACTCGAGCGGCGGGCGAAAGCCGGCTTTCTTTGACGCTCGCGACGACGACGACGTGCGTGCGTTCCACGCACTGCCCGCCTGGTCTGGCCCGGAGAAATACGATGTTAACCCGTAGCCCGGATATACACCATTCAAACCCGTAGACTCCGGGTCAAACCCGGAGGGGTGGCAGGCCTATCTACAACCGGATTGTCTCTTTCTAAAGCTCGACACGCATTATTTACTGCTTGTAACTGTACCTACTTGTTATTTTGGAGAGTTTACTGATCTTGAAATGTGGTTGAAAAGTTGTGTGTCGTGTCAACTTCTCAGTATCTCCGCGATCTAGAACCACTGCAACTCCGCGGGGATGTCGGCGCCCTAAGTGTGTTCTATCGCTTATTCCGTAGGGAGTACTCGGAGGAGCTGTTTAACGCGATCCCGCCTCCCGCAACGCGCACTGGGCAGGGATTTTTTTTTAATGGAAACTGACACTGTTGGCTACATCACCTACAACATCCGTGATGTCAGCCCATAACACCGGGTGATCTAGGTGTCATGTCAGTGCTTCCCTTCATTTCATGTCGGCTACACTGAGCTGGACGGAAACACGAACTATTTACATAGCTGTTTCGACTGACGTTTCGCTCAGTGCGGTGGTACCAACCCGGGCGGAATAAACCCTACCACCGAGTAAGGTAAGAAGGGAAGGGACCTAACAGTTTAACGTGGAATCCGAACCACGGTCAGCCTCCAACGGTCACCCATCCAAGTACTGCCCGCGCTCAGCGTTGGTCAACAGTCGACCGACCGCACCACTGAGCTACCGAGGCTGATGAACGTATTTACGAAATAATAAATAATAAATTAATTTTCAATTACCTTGCCGCACACAATTCTACATCAAAATAGCACGATATTTATGTGCTAAATTCGATATCAACGCAAAAACCTAGAAACTTAGGTATTTTCGTCACGCACATGCGCCGTATGACTTACGTGGCTTTGACCTCGTCTCATTTCGCCGTTGGAATTAATTTGAATTTCGAACTCGACGATCGGCCATTTGGAAATAAGGACTGTTTCAGGGCCGATCTGTGTGAAGTTAGTTGGCAAAAGGGTTTGATATTTTTACATAATTTGATGCTATGTATGTGAATGTTTGCCATGGAGTAGACGAACTTACTGTCGAATTCGATACTTTCCAGGAAACCTTGTATTAGGTCGCCCTATGAGGCACTGCTAAGGTTACCAGATGGAAAATTGAAAAGTCCTGACAAAAAGACTGATTTCCATGGAAAAGTCCTGAGATTTTGTTGTCAAGTACGAACTGATTAGTTTCACATTAATGAAAGTATTGATTATTTTGTTAATCAACCCCCTGAGCAATTCCGATACACTCAACTGACCAGCCAAAATTTACCGCTGAGCAACAGCGATCTATTAATCGACTTGACGTCCGGAGTTGGTTTTTTATTTTTTACTCTGTCAGCTTTGAACTTAGGGTTATCTCTGTTCCTCTAATGGATGTTTGAGTAATGAAAGAACGCAACAATAAATGTTCGCAGCGATGGTGTCATATGCGTGGTCCATGAAACACATATTTGCGTTCTTGCTGGAAGTTCGAATCGTTCTGTGTGTGCGGTAAGTGGGTTCTGGTGAACATTTTTTCAAGAAGATGTTAACAAAATTTAATGCTGTTCTATTAGAAATGTATTATAATTATATTCTAAAATAAAAAAAAGATATGTTATCGCTTTACTTTTCAAGGTATCTTCGTTCTTTCCTTCGTACACCCATAAAATTTGATCTCTAAACTTACCTATTTTTTATTAATTTCAATTGAAATCTAATTAACTCAAACCTATATCATATGAACGACAATTTTATCTAGATTGTAATGAGGTGCAAATTTATATGGGTCACGAAGTAAATATTAAAGTTATGATTTTATAATTGAGAAGTGCTGAGAAAGTTGCGCGCACATACCTTTAGAAGTTTGCTCAGCGGCTTTTCAAAAAAAGTTGGAAATTGTTTTTGTTTATGTTGTTTGTTAGCTTTCTAATAAAAACATCTGAAAATCTACTGAGCTTTATTTTAAAATCGAAAAATCCTGAGATTTCCAAAATCCGTCCGCAATCCTGTCTGGAACCTAAAAATCCCGAAATCTGTGGACAAATCCTGAGATATGGTAACACTAGGCACTGCACTGAGCGTTGTGGGCGCCTCCGCCGCGCGCCGCCGCGCCGCCCCGGGGAGGAGCGACTGCGCTGCAGTGTTGCCATGTTAGGAGATTTTCTCCTAGATTCAGGAGAATTTCAGCGGTGTTAGGAGAAGTTTTTGCCTGTCAGGAGAGTAGGAGAAAATCTAGGAGAAAGAAAATCATTACAGGAGAAGATTTAGGAGTGAGAAACATATATTTACTAGTAAGTAACAAACAAATATTTCGGTATGTACGGTGACAACACAATGATTGAACTGTTTGTGAATCAACCAACCTCTCAAGTCACACAATATACGATAGGATTTGTCTTTTAATAAGAGCAAGGTTCCCCTTCTTGCTCTTTAGATAGGATAATGTGACACTCTGTGAGTGTGTGCGTGCATTGATCGACCGACAAGCGACTACCGGGCGGGCCTAACCGAACGAACACTTTGTTAACAATCAATGTTATTTACATGTATTCTTTGTAATAATCAGTAGTATTACTGAGCCTACGTCGATAGTCTGTCCGTCAGTCCGCACTACTTTAACGGCTGTATCTTTTGTACCGTAATAGGTAGCTGGTTGTGATTTTCACAGATCATGTGTTATTTATTATTGGCGGACATCCTATTAAATAATAAGAAAAAATCAATAAAATTAAGGGCTTAATAAAAAAAAGACGTTTCTTTTATGGGGATAAAAGAAACGTCTTTTTTTTATTATTTTTTGTTTGGTTTTGCTCTAACGTAAAAACGGTAATACGTACAAGTGTCAAACTTGGTGTGGTTAAAAACTAAAAAAAAAAACAAATAATTAAAACAGACGAATTACATGGTGGTTAGAATGGCAATCGTGGTTATGACGGGGGGACAAATCATTATTGGCGGAGAAGTGATAGAACATATTGAAGGAAGAGTATGTACGTATATCTCGGTTAAATACTGCTTGGTAGACAAGGAAGGTCGAGGGAGGAATTCAACTGAGTAGGGCTGCCTCGGAAATTTAAAATTCGCCCCGAGGTCTAACCTGTATATATTATGACCAGCGCGTCCTACCGTTTATGACGTACGGGTGTGAAACGTGAGCTCTGACTAAAGTTGTTTTCAAAAGTTGCCCAGCGAGCGATGGAACTAGCCATGCTGGGCTGGCATGGGAATATAGCTAGGCGAAATGGTGCGTAATGATAATGACTAATGAATGAGGGGACGACGACCGTTGGAGTAACCATGTACTACATTGGCGGCCGTGGACTGGAAAATGGAGTGTGGGAGACCACCCGCCAGGTGGGACGCCGACATGAAGTATGTCGGCGGAAAGCAGTGGTCCGTACCGCTGAAGGCCGAGACACTGGAGAAAAATTGAAGGCGTATGTCCAGCAGTAGACGCTTACACGCTGACCGACTGACTGACTGACAGAGAACCCTCGGTGCGCGAGTTCGACTCGCACTTGACCGGTTTTCAGGGTGCAAAAGATACAGCTCTTTACAGGTAAGACAGACAGACGGACGGGCAGACGGCCTAGGCTTAGTAAAATGGTCCCGTACGTATAAGGAACACTAAAAATGTGGTGAAATTTTTATAATTTGAAGAACAGGAGAATTTTTTAGGAGGACGAAAATTTTCTAGGAGATTTTTAGGAGATTTTCGAAGTCAATCTAGGAGAATTTCAAAATTTGAGTTGGCAACACTGCTGCGCTGCGCCAAAATATTCTATGAAATTGAATGAATGAAGTAAGCCGTATTATGCGGCAGGCAGCGGCGCTGCGCGGCAAGCAATGTATGGATAATTTTGTACCGCCGCCGCTCCGTACCGCGCAGTGCGGTCTTACCTTGTCTGTAGTAGTGACTTTATGGAAAATACTGTCACGGCAGTTCGGAGGAATAACATAATATTATTATGTATGCTTATACAAAACTCAGCCTTCGGCCTTGCTCTGATTTTATAATGTGTTTTGATTCCGTGTAGCCGGCACAACCTGACTTATGGGTATAGTAGTACACACGAGTCAGTAAAGTAAAGTAAGTAAGCTTACTGACTCGTGAGTAGTACAGTACCACCAGGAATTTATGATACGTGGGAATTATGCGCAACTGTCTGCATTCCTACGAAGGGACGCGAACTTTCGCTCAAAACTTTGTGTCGATAAATTGTATGACCTAATAACCTAATTATCGACAAACTTTCGATTAAAAGTTCAAGTCCCTTCTTAGGAATGCAGACAGTTGCGCATATTTCCCACGCATCATAACTTCTTGGTGGCACTATAATGAAGCCAACCGTGTGAGACTACCTAAAAAAAAACCGCGGAACAAATAACCATAAGTTACATATTATTACCAATTTACCACTATTGAAAATAAACATTTTCTATAATAGTAATATAACACCCCCATCTCGGAGCTATACGAGATGGGGTTGGTGGTGGCCTACGAGTCTAGTATCACCACCTATCGCTCGTAGCTAGTCTCGCGTCGTCGTCTCGGAGAGCTCCGTAGCCACGGCCTGCACCCTCCGGCGCGCTTGGAGGCCTGTCTCCCGCCTCCGCCGCGCGCCGCCCGGAGATAACGTCGTTTTATTGTACATAGATAGATAGATAGATGGTGTTTTTATTTATTTATTTATTTATTTATTTATTTAGGAAACAGACAGCCCTTATTTACAAAGAAAGAGTACACAAAAGAGTTTATACTTTAAACAGAGCCACAAAAGTGTTTCCATGAACGGAACATTTGATATAATCTGGGATGATGTGATGTACAAGAGTACAGTGCTCTCACTAAGTTATACAACAAAAAAGCTATACTTAATGCTAAGTTGATTACATAGGTAAGTATAAAATAAAAAACTAAAAAACTAAATGGATGTAGTACAAAAAACTCAAGTCAAGCATCAGCCAAGTATATATTCAGAGAAGGGTGAGGGTGTGTGTGTGTGTGTGTGTGTGTGTGTGTGTGTGTGTGTGTGTGTGTGTGTGAGGGAAGGTGTGTGTGTGTGTGAGGGGGAGGGTGGGTGAGGGTGTGTGTGTGGGTGTGTGTGAGGGTGTGTGTGTGTGTGTGCGCGCGTGCGTGCGTGTTCGAGGGCGTGTGCGTGTATATGAAGTTATGTGGGGGTGTGTGTGAGGGTTTGCGAGTTGGTTATGCGTCAATATATTAATACCTACATAGTTACAGTAATCAAGGTTGATTCTATGTTTGTTGATGAGGTTAGTGGATTTTTATAAGTTAGGTATAAATTAAATTAATGACTTGTATCATTCGTTCAGATTGTGACTTTGGATTAAAATTTCTGTAATTTCTTTCTTAAAGACTGGCTTGCTTAAATTAAAGAGATCGACCTTCTGAAATAGTTTGTTGTAGGTATGTGTAAATCTGGGAACGAGTGAATTTTGCGTGTAGTTAGTTTTACGTATCGGTTCGTGGAACAGCATTGTGTGACGTGTGCGACGAGTCGGTGTGTTTAGCTTCACTTCAGCCAACAATTCACTGCAATCTAGGCGCCCGTTCACCACATCATAAAGTAACATCATATCCAGTAGTGTCCTACGGTCTACAAGGGTCATAGTTTTGTGTGCCAAACAACTGGTATTATACGGCATCTTGCCGTTTTTCGTAGCAAAGTTTAGATAACTGAGAAATTTAACTTGGATTTTCTCAATTTGCTCGACGTATTTAGTATAGTGAGGTGACCAGATGGAGCATGCGTATTCAAGGCCACTTCGAACATAGGCGTAGTAAACAGACTTAAGACTTGTGGCGTTACGAAAACCTTTGGTGCACCGTTTAATGAAACCTAGATTTTTGTAAGACTTATTTAATATGTTGTTTATGTGTTCATTAAACGTGAGTTTCTCATCAATAAGTACGCCTAGGTCACGAACTACGGACACCTTCGTTATCGGAGCACTATCGAAGTTGTAAGTAAAGTTCAGAGTTATTTTACTACGTGAGAAAGTAATATGTTGGCATTTTTTAGTATTAACAGTAATGCAATTTTTTTTGTAGTATTCCGTTAAACGGTTGAGTTCGTCCTGGAGGTTAATACAATCAAGAATACTGCGTACCTTTATGGCCACCTTTTTATCATCGGCATATAGCATATATTTGGCGTGTTTAAAACAGGTGAAGATGTCGTAGAGGTACGCAACGTAGAATAGAGGACCTAATAGGGAACCCTGGGGCACACCTGATGTGATTTCCACATAATTTGATTTGTAGCCACCAATGACTACGCACTGAGACCGGCTCGAGAGATAGGACTTAATCCAGCGGTAGAGGTCACCGTGTATTCCAAGACATAGTAGTTTTGCCAAGAGTACGCCATGATCAACCCTATCAAACGCTTTCTCAAAGTCCGTGTAGATTACGTCCACTTGGCCACCACCCTCGACATTTTTGGAGACGTAGTTAGTGAAACAGGCTAGATTTGTAACCGTGGAGCGTTTCCTCAGGAAACCATGTTGGTTTTCTGTTACTGCACCTGAAATAACCGGGTAAATATTCTCATATACTATTCGTTCCATGACTTTGCTAAATACATTCAATATGGATATAGGTCTGTAATTTTCAACTCTGTTCTTGGGTCCTTTTTTGTGTACAGGGACTATGTGGGCTTGTTTCCAGAGGTCAGGAAAAGACCCCTCTTTAATTGATCGGTTAAAGATTTGACTCACTGGATTAGCGAGAGAATCAGCGCATTTAATGATGTATATCGGGGGTATTTCATCACTGCCAGCTCCCTTAGTAGCGTCGAGGCTTTTTAGCAATTTCTTTACTTTTTCAGGTGCCACGGAGATTTCACTAATAGGTCCTAAGTAACTGAGAGGTGAAGGTAGATTTTTTAGGTAAGCGTTGACAGTATTTGATACACACGGTTTACTAAAGTTATTGACAAAGAAGTCGCTAAATCCGTTGCAAATATTGGAGTGATCAGTGTATGTGGTGTTGCGGTAGGTAAACATGCTTGGGTAATTTGATTGTTGTCTTTTTGATTTTACGTATGACCAGAAGTGTTTTGGATTGATTGCTATATTTTTTTCGACAAGTGCTTTATACTCTGCTTCACATTTTTTCTGCACACGATGTTGCCTAGATCTGAGAAGGCGAAACTCATCATGGTCAAGGGGATTACTATACCGTTTCCAGCGTGAATGTGCACGTGTTTTTTCACGTATGATTTTGATGAGCGCGGTGCTGAACCACGGGGGATATTTATGGGACGACGGTCGTTTAGAAGGCACAAATTGATCGATACTTTCGTTTAAATAATTATAGAAAACCTCCACTGCGGTGTTTACTGTGTCAGTATTTAATTCTTCATTCCAGTTAATATGTGAGAGGTAGCTGTTAATATCGTCGTAGTTGGCTTTGTGAAACTTACGTCTAGGGTTTGTTGACTCTTTCATGGGGACTGATAAAATATCGCATGCATTCGCAAGCAAAGCAGGATGATAGGCGTCCTCTTTGATTATTGCAGTGTTGGATCTGCTTACATCAATTGAGAAGTTTGCAAACAATAGGTCAAGAAATTTTCCGTGTGAGTTTACAATATCATTAAATTGTTGGAGTCCAAAAAAATTTAGCGTATCGGTTAATTTCAGGCCTGCATTTAGGATGTCAGATGAGATTGCTGAGTTGTGCATCGGACCAGAGCTACTCCAGGTAATGTGCGGTAAGTTAAAATCACCCGCTATAATGCAATTGAATTGAGTAATATTGTTATTTTCAGTGTATAGTTGGTTAATCGAGTCAATAAAATCATCTATGTGAGCGGGCAGAGGGCAGTTACGCTGGTGCGGAGGCACATATATAGCGCCGATGTATAGGTCAGCAGTGGAGCGGCGCGGGACAGGCGGCGGCGAGGTGGGGGTTGAAGCGGAGGGGGCGGATGCAGTGAAGGCAGCGAGGCGGGCGGCGGGTATGCGCACCCACAGCATCTCGGTCGACGAGCGCGCAAGCCGTTCGCAAACCATCGCGCCTAGCTCACGCCGAGTGAGGATGAGCACGCCCCCACCTAGTGATTTGTTTGTGGCTGCCTGGTCACGGTCACATCGAAATATGTCGAATTTATTTAGATCACTGAGTTCTGAGTCAAAAAAACCATCGTGCAGCCAGGATTCAGTGATTATAATTATGTCATATGTACTAGATACTGATCCATGATAAAAGTCATTGCATTTAGTTCTCAAACCTCGTACGTTCTGATAATAAATTTGTAGTGTGTCAGCCATGTGATTTAATAATAGTATAAAAATAATATATAAAATAGTAGACAGGATAAAAATAAAGAACATGCTTATTTTTTTTTAGTGAGTATTTGTTTGTACTTAGGTAGATTTGAGGTAGGTAGATAATAGTAGTGTTTTTGTGATTTGCATATTGATTTGTAATAGTAAGTAAGAGCGTAAGATATGTGTGTGTAGTATATGGTGTGTGTGTGCGTGTGTGTGTGGGAGGGTGTGTGCGTGTGTGTATTTGTATAATGTACATTGTAGATACTTTCGTGATGTTGACATGTAGTGTTAATTTATTATTATATACATAAATTTGAGGTTTGCTAGTTATATGGCTACTAAGGGATTGCATGTGTACGAAAGATGTTGCTGTAAGCGAAACAGTATAATAAAACAGCGTTAGATACTTGATTGAGATTATACTATGGAAGTTAAGTCGTGTTCTGACGTAATTCTGATGGCGCTATATTAATTTTGTATATTTTAATATTGATAGGTATATACACAGACGACTTAAGTCGTCTGTGGGTATATATAAGGTGCTTCGTTAGTCATGTCAATAACTTCGGGAGGGTTACATACACACTCAAGTAAATAGGTTACGCAAAAAAAAATTATATGATTTTAGTATTACTTTTCAAGAAATTTAACAAAATATGTTTGCTATCTACATAAACATTAACCTGTGTGTAATAGTAGGTAACTTGCATTGTACGGGGTCAATCACAGTACTATGTTCAAACGCAGAACAGCTGTTTGTTGTAAGTAAGTCACAAGGTCACTATGATTGTTTTTTTACAGCTACTTATTTGATTATATTTTTTTGTTATGAGAAAAAATGCTCCTATAAACATATTTTTTTTTTACGTAAAGTGTTTATGTATGAGGGTGTGTGTGTGTGTGTAACCCTCCCGAAGTTATTGACATGACTAACGAAGCACCTTATAGAATTAATGTAAAAATACTTTTTTTATCCTGTCTTGTACATAAAATATGAAAATAAAAATATAACATTATCCCGCCCGGGTTGATACCACCCCGCACTGAATGAAATGTCGGTCGAAACGGCTATGTAAATACTTCGTGTTTTCCGTCCAATTCATTGTAGCCGACATGAAATGAAGGGAAGCACTGACATGGCACCTAGTTCACCCGGTGTTATGGGCTAACATCACGGATGTTGTAGGTGATGTAGCCAACCGTGTCAGTTTCCATAAAAAAAACCATAATAATTATAGATTTTTTTTATTATGTTATTTAGATCTTTAATTGAGGCAGAGAGTCAGCCTGGCGATCCAGCGTGGGAGTTGGACGAGATATTTTATATTCTTTAGGCATGTATGTTTTGTACCGTGTGGGGCCGGTACTTTAAAAGAATAGCCCCACTGCATCTCTACCCGTGTATGTCGTAAAAGGCGACTAAGGGATATGACTCCCTTCTTATATTACTAGGTGGTAGGGTTTAACCCGCCCGGGTTGGTACCGCCGCACTGAATGAAAGATCGGTCGAAACGGCTATGTAAATAGTTTGTGTTTTCCGTCCAGTTCAGTATAGCCGGCACGACCGAAGGGAAGCACTGACGTGGCACCATGTTCACCCGGTGTTATGGGCTGACATCACGGATGTTGTAGGTGATGTAGCCAACCGTGTCAGTTTCCATAAAAAAAAAAATGTATTTAATTTAAATGTTTAGTCTTAATTTAGATAGATAGATAGAACATTCTTTATTGCTCCAGTAAACATTAAACAGTAACAAATACATTGGAAAATTTACATAAGGTGCAAAGGCGGACTTATCCCCTACAGAGATTTCTTACAGCCAACCTTTGGATGTTTGAGATTCGATAATATAGTGGAATGTAAGTAGGTAGGTAGTAGCAAAAGAGTTGAGCGTGAGAATTGAAGATAAAATAATAATAAGAATACTTATTAACAATACATATAAGTACATAGCTAGTAAAATATAAGCCATACATGTTTAATACATATAAATTAATAAATATTTATTTATGTTTTATTTTTTTTACTCATAAAAAGTAATGATAATGTTCTAGTGTAAAATTAATTAGTATTTTATGATATTGAATGAATAAAATATATTAAATTCGACCTTGTTATATTATAAGACAGACAGAAAGTGGGTCTCTCCCTGGTCAGTTTGTTTCATGAAGCTTGGCTTTGGTACCTCCATGGTTTGTTTACACTATTTTCATTATTTTTTTTACTATTTTTACGGAAACTAAAAAACAAAAATCCCGCCAAGTGCGAATCGGACTCGCGCACTGAGGGTTCCGTGAAATCACGTAATTGGCCGGTTTTTAGGGTTCCGTAGCTAACAAGAAACCCTTATACTTTCGCCATGTCCGTCCGTTTGTCTGTCCATCTGTCAGTCCGCGGCTTAGCTCAGAGACCCTTAGTACTAGAAAGTTGTAAGTTGGTATGGGTACACATAGTATTATAATGACGCCGACAAAGTGGTAAAATAAACTACCCTACACTTAAAGTGGGGATTAATTTTTTTTTCCAATCTACCCCATCGTTTGGGATGTCGTTGGATAGGTTAATATTTCTTGTTATTTTCCTTTATAGTTTGCACTATAAGCACAAGTTTTATGCTTGCATGTATTAACGTTTTTATGATAGAGCAAAAAAAAAAAAAACAAAAAAAAACATCTTTCTTGAATGGGGAATCCCCTTAATTGTTAACTTTTTGTTTTTTTTAGATACTTGTTAGGATATCCGCTATAATGCTAATAAATGAAGCGTAGTTTTTACGGGCGAGAGGTGGTGGCGGCCGGCCGTGTAACGTATGTACATCAATATGAACATCCTTATATAACTCGAGAACCACTTTATCGAGTCACATGCGGTTTTAGTGTTCTACAACTTGTAGGTGATGTAGCCAACCGTGTCAGTTTCCATAAAAAAAAAAATTCACAGATCTCGTGCATTACACGACCTTCGAGGTACATTGAAAAGGAACTCAACAAAATACAAAAAAATATTACATTTATATATTTTTTATTATTTTTCAAAAACACATGCAGCTTAAAAAATGTAAACTTAAATTTTGACAGAAAAATAGATAAGCTGACATTATGTCATACTAAAGTAACAAATTAATAAATATCAAAAATAAAAAATATAATATAGGTTTGGTTAGAAGATATGCGTCGCGCGACGCATCTTCTAACCTAACCTATATTCTTATGGCTTCCATCCGGCTCTAGCATCAGGACCCTGGAAATCATATATGACTAGAGTACTTGCGAAGACAGATCCAACGAGCCCAAATATGATGGATTTATCATGTGTAGTTTAGGAGTTCTTATGGCTTCCTTCCGGTTCCATCATCAGGACCCTGGAAATCATATATGACTAGAGTACTTGCTAAGACAAATCCAACGAGCCCAAATATGATGGATTTATCATGTGTAGTTTAGGAGTTCTTATGGCTTCCTTCCGGTTCCATCATCAGGACCCTGGAAACCATATATGACTAGAGTACTTGCGAAGACAAATCCAACGAGCCCAAATATGATGGATTTATCATGTGTAGTTTAGGAGTTCTTATGGCTTCCTTCCGGTTCCATCATCAGGACCCTGGAAATCATATATGACTAGAGTACTTGCGAAGACAAATCCAACGAGTCCAAATATGATGGATTTATCATGTGTAGTTTAGGAGTTCTTATGCCTAAATAACATAATAAAACATTTTATATAATTTTGTTTTTATGGAAACTGACACGGTTGGCTACATCACCTACAACGTCCGTGAGGTCAGCCCATAACACCGGGTGAACTAGGTGCCATGTCAGTGCTTCCCCCTTTGATCGTGCCGGCTACACTGAACTGGTCGGAAAACACAGACTAATTATAGCCGTTTGGACCGACGTTTCATTCATTCAGTGCGGTGGTACCAACCCGGGCGGGTTAAACCCTACCACCGAGTAAGAGTAGGAGGGAAGGGACCTACAGTTTTACGAGGAATCCGGTCAGCCTCCAACGGTCAGCGGTCACCCATCCAAGTACTGACCGCGCCCAGCGTTGCTTAACATTCAATAGCGACAGTTGACTGTCTGCACCACTGAGCTATCGAGGCTGACATATGCATTTTATTTTCTCCTCTAAGTGTTCTTGATTATGAAGTCCACTGACACATTAGTATTTTTTTCTCGTCCTATAATTTAAGTTAGATATGTGAAATACGTAGCTAAAGTAACATATTGTGCGCAATCGCTATATTGTTACCCTTAATTAAGTTCTCTTTTTCTTGCTATTTTGTTTGTATTTCCGAAAGAAATAAATAAAGCCGTCTATTACGGTTCGTTCAAAAAGTACAGCCCTTTATAGGTAGAACAGATAGACGGGCGGACATACGGTCGGACGGCGTAGGCTAATAAAGCGTCCCGTACGGTACGGAGTTCTAAACAAAGGTAAAATACAACAAAACAGGTCATTGCACTTAATTTGTCCCAAATGACAGAGAAGTGCGTGCGAAGGTCCAGATACTTCCACTATGGACTCGTCATCCAAACGGCGCGAAGATCCTTAGGCATATATCGAAAGGACGCGGCGTGCAGCCCGCGTCGCAGTCAGTGTGGTCGTTCAGTGCTTTTGCGTTTTTACCGGTGGTGCGGTGAAGCAAGTGTGACATTGATTTATTAAGTACTAGCTGTGCCCGCGGCTCCGCCCGCTCTCATATTTGACTTCTCTGCTAACCTTATAAGCCATTTAACGTGATGAAAAGTAGCCTATAATTGATGGGAAGAATCAAGCTATCCGTAAATTTTTTTTTTATTAAAATCGTTTCAGCGGTTCTCGAGTTATAAGCGGACAGACAGACTTACAGAAAGCAGACGTTGGATTTTATTAAAGGTAAGGAAGGAAGATGGACACACAAAATTAAGGCCCTGTCAACGCGTATTCACCCGTACTCCTCTTTCAAGGCGCCGATTTCGCTGGTTGGAGTAGGATGCAACACAATCAATCAATCAAAAAGTAGGTTTTTATTTTTTTATTCCAAAACTACGGATTGAAACAAAAAAGTAAAAAGCTACGGATTTGGGTATATATTCAACAAATAAAGTATATTTTTTTAAAGCCTTGATTTGGTCAGGTTTTTTTTTGGTAACTGACACGATTGGCTACATCACCTACAACGTCCGTGATGTCAGTCCATAACACCGGGTGAACTAAGGTGCCATGTCAGTGTTTCCCCCTTTGATCGTGCCGGCTACACTGAACTGGTCGGAAAACACAAACTATTTACGTAGTCGTTTCGACCAACGTTTCATTCAGTGCGGTGGTACCAACCCGGTACACGGTTGCCTTAAATACGTTTTTATAACTAAATTCAGAGGCATGTTCATGATTTTTTTTCTATCGAGCGAAGTTAATCAAATCGTGTTTTCAATAAAAAGCTATCGATCTGCGCTGATAGATGAAGTTTTACATATATTTAAAACTGTATAAGTAAGTAATATTGGCGGTACACTTCTTGAAATTCGAGTCAGACGCAGCCTCACATCACCTTAAGTAAGATTGACAATGCGACAGTGATAGGTTACATAGCTAATAAAACAGTTTAATAGCTAAACAACGTGACAGATAGACAGATACCGGACCTGTTTTTATAATAAGCATTATAATTTATACAGTAATTTTATGATATTATGTATGTATGCCGTCTAGTGTGGCTAACTACAGAATTCTCCACCCAAAATATTCACGGTTCAAAAGATAATTATTTTGTGAAACGTAACTACGCTGATAATGCTGAAAATGAATGTATGGGTGATCTCTTTCAGGGAACCTTTGGATGAAGAGGTGTAAATAAAAGAAAGGTATACAACTTTACTTACTACTTTACTCCTTTCTTACCTATAATAAAATCCAACGTCTGCTTTCTGTCTGAGTGTCTGTCTGTCCGCTTATAACTCGAGAAACACTGAACCGATTTTAATAAAAAAAAATCTACGGATAGCTTGATTCTTCCCATCAACTATAGGCTACTTACTACCACGATAAATGGCTTATGAGGTCAGCAGTGAAGTGAAATATGAGAGCGGGCGGAGCCGCGGGCACAGCTAGTCTCATTTAAGCTCAAGGAGTTTCTGGTCACCAAAGCATACTACTTCGCAGAGGAGTTCTTAGACCGTGATGATTTCTCAAATGGATAATAAATAAAAGACCATGTAATTGGTAGTATTTTATATTGTTAAATTTTATATTCTTTTGCATATTTACTTACACTGAAATTCTATATTATTGTTCCATAATAATATAAATATTTTTATGTGTAATAAATTAAGTATGACATTGTTATTGACTTGTAATATGAAAAAATATTATTAATAAAAAATCTGAATGTTTTAATTTTTGTTTAACCTGAAACATTACCCCCAGGGTCAGCGATTATTATTTAGTTTTTTTTTATGATGATGTCAGCCCATAACACCAGGTGAACTAAGTACCATGTCAGTGATTCCCTTCATTTCTTGTCGGCTACACCGAATTGAACGGAAAACACGAACTATTTAAAGTTTCGACCAACGTTTCATTTAGTGCGGTGGTACCAAACTGGGCGGGATAAACCCTACTACCTAGCAAGGTAAAAAGGAAAGTTACCTACAGTTTAACGTGGAATCCGAATCTCGGTCAGCCTCCAACGGTCGAGCGGTCACCCATCCAAGTACTGACCGCGCTCAGGGTTGCTTAACAACAGTCGACCGACCGCACCACTGAGCTACCGAGGCTGACATCAAAGCCGGCTACTTCGAATAATGTCCGACTTCACACACTGCTTGTAACAACCTCGCGTTGCAATGTGCGAGTGTTCTGCATAACAATTCAATTGCTATTGTCTATAAAAAGCGGACGCGAGACTCATACACGAATAGTGTTAGTGGGAAAGTGTGTGGAAAATGAAGGTGATTTTCAATTACTTCTATTTATTACTATTCGTATAGCTGTATATAAGTTTAGTTTATTAGACCATTAAATTTGAAGGCAAAAAAAGAACAACTATTAATGCAGGTTATTAAAAAATAAAAATAAAAATTAAGACGAAAGTTTATTAGGCTAGTACCGTGTGGGTTCGGTAGGTACTTACAAAGAATAGCCCCACTGCACCTCTCCCCGTGCATGTCGTAAAAGACGACTAAGGGATAAGGACAAGATGCCGTGCTAAAGGGCGACAGGCTCGCCACCTCTCACCTTGGCACGATACTTCCACCGAGTCAAGCAGCAGGTGGGTCTTCGTGCCTTACTCGATTTAATCTTGTTCGAATACTTTGCGGGACGTGGGGGCGGGTGCTGTGCTGTAATTGACCAGAGTTCTTGCAGCACAACACCGATTACTCTGCTTACCCGATTGTCGGGATTCAGCGTGTGTGATATGTAATATGTAATGTTTATTTGGCTACAAAACAGACTAAATAGAAAATGTAGATAAATGGTGAGACGAATATTAGGCATGTCAGGGTTAATGAGCAGCATTCAATTGCTGTTTAACGCGATCCCGCCGCCCCCTTTCCACCTCCGCACTACGCGCACTGAGCAGGGATTGCATCCCTACACGCTGGACTTACCGCGGATGCGTACCAATCGGTTCTGCAGATCTTTCCTCTACATAATCCGTAAACTCTGGAACGCTCTTCTCCTCATAAATTACCCCCCCCAACAAGTACCTAAGGTCCAACAAGGTCCCTTCCCTTCTTACCTTACTGGGTGGTAGGGTTTATCCCGGCCGGGTTGGTACCACCGCACTGAGCGAAACGTCGGTCGAAACGGCTATGTAAATAGTTCGTGTTTTCCGTCCAGTTCAGTGTAGCCGGCGCGAAATGAAGGGAAGCACTGACATAGCACCTAGTTCACCCGGTGTTATGGGCTGACATCACGGATGTTGTAGGTGATGTAGCTAACCGAGTCAGTTTCCATAAAAATAAAAAAAAAGTACAGTCTCGGGTCCTTCAAGAGGGGCGTGAACAGGCACCTGTCAGGCCGGCATGGCATTCGCCACCCCCGCATGGGTGGTTCGGCGCCACATGTTTTGCTTTCAATAAAAATAATGAAATTGATAACTACCCAAATTTTAAGGGTTGATTCTAGAGCTCAAATAAAAAAAATAATAATAACTTACTTAGCCTTTCATTAAGGGATAAGTCCGTCCCCCTGAAATCCCTGTAAGGGATAATTCCGCCTTATGTAAATTAGGTGCCATACCGGAGACTTCCCTTTGTACTGCTGGCTATACTGGACTAGAGGAGAACACAGCCGAGCCTGCTGTGCGGCCATCTTACGTCAAGTGCGTACGTAAGTCAATGCGTACCAATCGGTTCTGCAGATCTTTTCTCCACAGAACTGGTAAACTCTGGAACGCTCTTCCTGCCCACATATTTCCTCCCAAGTACAGTCTCGGGTCCTTCAAGAGAGTCGTGAATAGGCACCTGTCAGGCCGGCATGGCATTCGCAACCCCCGCGTACGACCGAATGTCCATGGGCGTCGTTGGACACCTTATGGGTGGCTCGGCGCCACATGTCGCGCTTTCTATAAATAAAATAAAAAAGTGCGTCGGTCGGTACCAATCTAGGCGGTTACAATTTGGGGCTAACTATATTAGAAGGTACAAGTACAGTTACAATATAAATGTTGAATTGTTTTTTACAGGTATTAATATTGGCTGCGGCTTTGTGCCTCAGTAGGGTTGGGGCGGAGGGGCCCTACCCGCCGAGTGGCTGGAGGCCTAATGGACCTGCATTTGAGCTGCCTGAGAAACAGGTTTGATATATTATTTAATTATCCAGGAAACACTGTATTAAATAATTATAAATGAAAAAAAAATCTATATAAAAATTATTTATTATATTTGAGTCTAAAATAAGTGTATTTATATTTTATTATAATTTTTTTAATGTATTTATTATACATTATTTATTTATTATTCTTCTTTTTTACTTTATTTTAAATAATAACTACTGTCTATTGTATTATAATTTCTTTGTTTCACGGGACTGTGGTTTTTGTAAATGTCTTAACACGAGAAAATCTTTTACCGGTTTAGGAATTTATATGAATAACCGCTGGCAGCATAGATTACGTACTATAAATTGTTAATATTTTCAAATACAAAAAAAGTATATAATATAAATAATTACATTAAATCTGCACACAATACTAAACAAAAATTTCACGCAATATGGCGGTTGTCAATGTAATATACTATATTCGGTGTCATCGTGGCGCCCTATACCCTGTGCCGGAGGCGTTCAACTTTTTTTTTCTATCCTTTTTAGTGTTTCGTAACCCTATTACTAATCCTACGCTATTACTATCTCCCACCTTTAAAAGGGCGTATCTTTCGAATTGTGATATGTAGCCGATTGAAATTTTCACAAAATGTGTATTATTATGACGGATATCCTAACAAAAAAAACCGGCCAAGTGCGAGTCGAACTCGCGCACCGAGGGTTCCGTATCGCCATGTCATGGTCAGCGCCACTTACGCCATCGATGTATTAGTTAAAATGCTTCATACTCTTTTCGGTAGATGGCGCGCCTACACTTTTTTAGTTTCTTGTATGGGGACTGCGTGAATTTTTTACTTTTCCTATTTTTATTATTTGTTGTTTTGTTTATTAAACTTGTAATTTATTGATTAAAAACATGAATTAAATTATTTGTTGTTATATTGGCCACAATAACGCATATTCTGTGAAAATTTTAACAGGCGATTACGGTTCGAGATATACAGCACTCGGACAGACAGATGGACAGACAGACAGACAGACAGACGGTGTAGGCTTAGTAATAGGGTCCCGTACGACGGATACAGAACCCTAAAAAAGTAAAAAATTATGGGGCATCCCCATACAAGAAATGTGGTTTAATAAAGGTTTCTTTTGCGCTATCGCAAGAACGGTAATACACACAAGCGTCGAACTTGGAGTGATTATAAAGAGTCCGGTAAAAATATTCTCACTCCATAAACTAATTATTAAAAATTTATTCCACAGACAGCGACTCCACAAGACTCATACGGATCTCCGAGTCAGAACCAAAGAAATCCTTCATCAGAATATGGCGCCCCAGACGAAGACAAATCTGATCCTGCTCTAACAGTCCAGGGTCTCACTCCACGAGGTCAAACTGGTCGAGACAACGGTCAACAAGATCCACGGCAGTTGTCCCAGGGCCAACAAACACAAGGGCAGTTCCTCCAAGGCCATCAAACTCCAGGACAGTTCCCTCAAGGTCAACAAGCCACGGGGCATTTTTCCCAGGGTCAGCGAACGCCAGGGGAAATTTCTCAGGATCAGGGAACTTCAGGGCAGTTTTCACAGAGTCAACAAACCCCAGGGCAGTTTTTCCAGGTCCAACAAACCTCAGGGCCGTTCCGACAAGAGCAGCAAACTCCAGGGCAAATTTCCCAGGGCCAACAAACTCGAGGAAAGTTTCCTCAAGGTCGGCCAACATCAGGGCAGTTGTTCCAAGGTCAGACAGACGAGGGACAGTTTGCTCAAGGTCTGCCGGTTCAGGAGCCCACTCCTCTGTTCACGGTCTCTCCTGTGAATGGCCAGCAGTATGTGGGCAGTACCTTCAATGCTGATTTGAGACTTCTAGAAGAACAGCTCAGACAACGAGAGGTGAGATCAGTTTATTTTTGAGCTATTTATACTTATTGTTGACACATTTCGTACAACTTTCTGCATTGGAAAAGTCGGGTTCATTGCAGAAGGTAATAAGTCTAGCCAATCCTATACATAACACCTTTTAGTTAATTAATACTATCGTTGTGCAGGTTCCCATAATTATTATTAACCTTCACCTTCGGTTAGTCTATACTGTGCCCTGTATCAGGCCTCACGCACTCTTGCGCGCGCTAATTACCTACCGCCCGACGGGCCGCCGGCGGTCTATTTCAGTGAAAATTCGTCAGCCGCGCGAAGTATACATAGACGCTCGGCCTCGCAACTGCGCGCAGCTGCAAAGCAATAACCACTTTACACTCGATCGTTAAGGTACATTTTCGCACGCAGCGATTGGCGACATGAAACAGTAGGCTATTAAAACCCGAAGGTAGGAACATTTTCTATGGAGTGATTTATCTGTTACGAAGTAACTATTAAGTAATCTGTGCCTGTATGTCTACTTCGACTTTACAGTGTACTTTAGTGTAGTTCCTACATACATACCTTCAGTATACATCAGTCTTCATAAGCTGTTCTTGCGTTACCAAATTAAGCATGTCATGATCTGTAGGATGTTTCAATTGATTTGATAATCCAATTGGTAATAAATACACTTATACAAGACTTCAGAATGTTTTATTCGTAATAAAATAAATAAATAATTTTAACGGGAAAGAACTGACAAGAAGACTTGTCCACTGTATCGTATATACTATTTTGTGATAACTATTAACTTTTATGATGCCATTTGCATTTAGATAATTTGAAAAAAAAAAAAATTCTATAAAATATTTCGTAATTTCAGGCACAAAGGCAAAGGTTTTCCAATTTCGATAAACAACAAAACTATTTTCGCAAAGATCAAAGCGATGCCAACGATTACAATTATTTCCAGTACCAGCAAAATCCATCACAGATTCCAGTGGCTGAAAGTAACCCCGGATTTGGGGTTTCAAGCAACGCTGGAACAAATACCAGATTCGGAAGCACTGATAACCCTCAAAACACCAGATTTGGATCTCCAACAACAGTTTCGCCCACAAGATTTGGACATCCAAATCAGTTTCCACCAACACCAACTACCCCAAGCTTTGGAGAAGGAGTTACACCTAAACAAACCAACGACGAACCTGGTATATACTTCAGGAAAAATTACCCTAAATCTCCAAAGACTTCCTCGCAACCTGACGAGGACAATGATAAAGAGGCCACGACAGAAAGAGACGGAGCACCACAAGACAGCCAGCAGTCACAAAGCTTTCAACCCCCTGCAAATTATCCAAATCAATTGGTACAGCTAGCTCTTCTACAACAATATGCTTCTATGCCATATACGCAGGCAATCGGTCAGATCCGAGCGCCTATTTTCTATCAGCCGGCTCAGGCTTTTCCGTCGAGTTTAATGGCAAAACCTCATCAGTTTATGCCTTTGGAAGAACAACAGAAATTCATCCCTAGAGGACAAGGCGGTCAACAGCCTTTCATGTCTGTGGGTGAACAGGGAGAGCAGATAGGACAGCAGCAATTTATGTCTATGGGAGGGCAACAGCCATTCATGTCAAGAGGACAAGGTGGGCAACAGTCGTTTATGCCTATGTTAGGGCAGCAAGGTCAACAGCAATTTATGCCTATGGGAGGGCAGGGACAACAGCCATTCACGATGAGTGGTCAAAGCGGGCCTCAGTCTTTCGTGCCTATGTTTGGACAAGCAGGACAACAGCAACTTATGACTATGGGAGGACAATCACAATCGAACCCTCCAGAGGGACAGGGAAGGCAGCCTCAGGCCGCTTCTATAGGTTCGGGAATTCAGCGATACAACCCTGCTACATATGGGTTACCCGACAGACAGGACGGAATTGCCCCACCGGCACAGCGAGGTCAATCTTCCGATAATCTCCCACCTCCAAGATTCAACATTCCAAACAGCCAGCAGCGACCAGCTCAGGCCGGACAGATCACGCAGTTTCTCCTCTCCGGTAACGCTCCAGGACTAAATCCGTTTTCCGAGCTTATGGAGGCATATTTCACTTCGCAGAGATCACTGCAAGAGCAGCGACGAACACAGGGTCCTCAAGGATTGCAACTCTTGGACGGAGAACCGACGCTGCGCCAGGTCTTGCTGGAGGATATTCCGTCGTTCACGCAAGCCTTGCTCGGCGGATTCGCGCAACCTTCCCAACTGGACATTACACAGCCTGGGCTTTCATCACCACGTGCTGATGTCATGCGGGAGAATATCGCCAATGACGGCTTACCGGCTTCATCGTTTCGACAGAGCGCTTTCGCACCACAGAACGTATATATTCAACCCGGTGTACGTCAACCACTGGTACAGGGAAATCAAAACCAAGGATTCGACCAGCGATCACAGCCAGGAGCTATTCAGAGCGGCTTCGATGCGAACCAGCAAGGCAACGCTGTCGACTCGTCGAGACCTAGAGCGGAAGACGACGGAGAACAAGCTGAAGAGGCTGATGACGACATTGGAACGCCGACCGCCGATTCTCCTGGCTTTGGTGATAGGTATGATTGACATTCTCTATCTGTTGCTTAGAAACCTTAATCGCGAATCAGTTAGTCAGTCAGTCAGTCAGTCAGCGTGTAAGCGTCCACTGCTGGACATACGCCTCTCCAATTTTCCTCCAGTCCTCCCGACCTTCAGCGGTACGGAACCACTGCTTTCCGCCGACGTACTTGATGTCGTCGCGTCGTCCCACCTGGCGGGTGGTCTTCCCACACTCCGTTTTCCTGTCCGTGGACAGGAAAACGGAATCGCGAATACTAGGATTTAAATGTTATTCCTACTGCTTGTAGTCTGGTCTGCGAATGTTCTGTCTCTCTGATTCGTCATACATACAAACATACCACACGATGTATTCCGACAGTCGGGGTAGGCAAAGTAATCGGAGTTGTGCTGGAAGAGCTCTTGTAAATTACAGCACAACACCGACCTCCACATTAACTTATTAAATCGGCTTACCGGTGCGATGAATGGCGAGCGCATCGCTGCAGCTCGACGTTTCTAATCCTCTATGGGACCCGTTTTCAAGAGGACGTGCTAGCTCCTCCGGCAGCCAGCACGTCACTGACAGGAGCCCGCCTGCTTCTCAAATTGTAATGGTGAGTAGGTATAACTTCCGGATTCAGTGACGTGTTGGCTGCCGGAGGAGCTAGCACGTCCTCTTGAAAACGGGTGCCATAGAGGACTCGAAACGTCGAGCTGCAGCGATGCGCTCGCCATTCATCGCACCGGTAAGCCGATTTAATAAGTTAATATGAGTGACGGTGCGGGACTAAAAACTAACCGACCTCCACGTTAGTAAAGTATTGATAAGATAACTCTCAAGCAGCAAGTAAGATCCCTGTAGGTCTCTTCCCTTCTTACCTTACTTAGGTGGTAGGGCTTATCCCGCCCGGGTTGTTTCCACCGCGCTGAAAGAAACGTCGTCGGTCGAAACGGCTATGTAAATAGTTCGTGTTTTCCGTCCAGTTCAGTATAGCCGACATGAAATGAAGCGAAGCACTGACATGGCACCTAGTTAACCCGGTGTAATGGGCTGACATGACGGATGTTTTAGGTGATGTAACCAACAGTGTCAGTTTCCATAAAAATAAAAATAAAGGCACCGAGAGGTGGCTAGTCTGTCGCCCTTTAGCTTGGCACCTTGTTCTTATCCCTTAATCGCCTTTTACGACATGCACGGGAGAGATGCAGTGGGGCTATTCTTTTAAATATACGAGTATAAGTCAATGACTGAATATGCATTTGTATAAATAATGAATACCTGAGAAATAACGTACAAAGAACATCATGATTGATAGTGGAAGAAGCGGCAGAGGTGTGCCAGAATCATGGCACGTGGAGATCAGTTGTCTCTGCCTACCCCCCTATGGAAACAGGCTTGCCGTTATGTATGTATGTAAATATCTGAATCTGAATCGCAGACTACCCGCACGCGGTTTCCCTGCTTATGGAGCGCCGACACCGCAGCAGCAATACGGCGCGCATGCGCCCGCCGCCGCGCGTCCTCGAGACAGCGGAGTCGACGGCGAGCAGCCGGCCGCGACGGACGTGCCTAGGACTGATGCGGAGGTAAATACACAAAATATTGCATAGGAATAATGAATCAAGCCATTTCTAAGTTTTAATAATGTTCCGTGTGGGGCCGGTACTTAAAAAAAACTATTTAAAAATATATAATAACCGCCTTCAAAAATGTATGAAATAAAAAAAAATCGAGCCCTAGAGTTGAAGGCGGTGCTAAAGAAGGCTACACAAATCACAAAGGATTCCACTCATGTTTTCTTTCATGCATCATTTTTGCTTTGCTTTAGCACCGCCTTCAAATCTAGGGTTCGATTTTTTTTATTTCATACATTTTGAAGGCGGTTATTATATAAAAAAAAATATAAAAACCGCCTTCAAAAATGTATGAAATAAAAAAAATCGAACCCTAGAGTTGAAGGCGGCGCTAAAGCAAGCAAAAATAACCGACTGCCTTCAACTCTAGGGTTGGATTTTTTTTTATTTCATACATTTTTGAAGGCGGTTTTTATATTTTTTCTTAAGTACCGACTCCACACGGTTATCAATGTGTGTAATTCTAGCAGACGTGAATGTAAAATGATTTTGAATCATTTGTATTTCTGTCTGTTATCTTGGAGATTGATTGACCAATATACTGCTGGATACAGGTCTCCCCGACCGAGGACAGTACTACAGTAGCGGTTGCGACCGCTGTCGCGGATGGGCGTAAGAGAAAATCCTCCAAGTTAAGGTGACAATATATTTAGTTACAATTTCATTTCATATACACACATAAAACTAATGAAGACGCAGCTCGCGCGCCGCGCAGCGCCGCGCCGTCGCCGACGCAAGCTGCGCCCGCGCCACCACGCGCGCCTGACGCCCCACTACCGCTTCAGTGGACTAGTATGACATTATTGGAATCAGTGCTTCTTTCACACTATTTCTTCCTAGGCTTCTCAAGGATTCGGGGTATGTTTGAAAATGATATATATTTTTTTTATGTACTCCGGTGTGGGTGGCTGAGTCGGAGGGCCAAAGCCCATGCTCCGATCATCCAATATCACTTCCGAGAAGGTAGGTGCCATACCGGAGACTTCCCTGGATTGCTGGCTGTACTGGACTAGAGGAGATAACACAACCGAGGCTGCTATGCGGCCATCTTACATCCAGTACGGTGGTACCAACCCAGTCGGCTACAATTTGAGCCTACCACCTAGTAAGGGACAAGGGAAGGGACCTACAGTTTTCCACCGGTTCCGAACGGTGAAGCAGCGGGTTTAGGTATGCGCGTAAATTTTTTCGTCAGAAAAAATCCATTGGTACACGCCTGCCGGATTCGAACCTTGGACTTCTCGCATGAGAAACCGATGCCCAAAACACTCGGCCACCCGCCGCTTCGAATATATAGAAGGAAAATCGATTTTCTTGTGGGGGGATTAACATGCTTGGGGTAGTGAATCTCCGGAGAAGTACCTGAAATAAACAATGATTTGGATCTGAAACTCGAGTGAGAAAGAAGAAGTTATTTTAATTTTTAGGTTTAATTTCTTTTTAGGGTTCCGTAGCTAAAAGGCAAAATCGTGACCCTTATAATTTCATCCTTTCTGTCCGTCCGTCCGTCCGTCTGTCTGTATGTCACAACCATTTTACTCGGAGGCTATATTGGAACTATGTAGATGAAATTTGGAAGGAAGGTTTGTACTATGAACCGCTATACAAATTGTATACAATAAGGGTGTGGTGAAATTTGGGAAAAAAATTGGGGAGGCAAACCATACAATCATGTGATGAATTAAAAAAAATTCTATGCACTTAAGTTTGTGGGGTATCGTTAGATACATAGGTCTTAAAAATCATGAAGAAGTTTCAAATTTATTTTTTTTGTTTAAGTCAGTAGTTGGTGAGCTATGCGCTTATAAAGTCGTAAAAATTGTGTCCCCCCCCCCTAACTTTTTAACTATACGTTGGAAAATACTGAATAATTACTATTTACTGAAATTTAAGGTGGTAGAACATAAAAAATACTTTCAAAAAAATTGGTTTAAATAAAACATATTGTGAAGTTTTTGAGATATGGGATCTTTTCGGTTACACCGGTTCAGTGTAAAATGTGAGAGGGTTACTTATTTTTGTGTTGCATATTTTCAGGTCGCGTCGAATCCGACCGCTCTACACAGTGGATAGAACTGGCCAACTGATCCAGCTACAATAACTCCTACCTTACTCCCGGCGGCATATTTCCAAAGTCTAGTATGCGAGTTGCTCTGATTGGTCGTTCTCAATGAGATAGGAACTTTGGCGGGAAATATAAATTTCGGAAGTATTTCCGAAAATAAAGTTTTCTTAGGTGGTTATAAAAAAAGAAATAACCATAACCTAATTTTAGCACACTAACATTGCTTAAAAGAAAAGTAAAACAAAACAAATTTTGGCAAAAGGTACACGAACCCATGGCCGAGATAGAAAAAATAAAAACCTCTACCACTGAGCCACCAAAGTACATAAATGACCAAACGAATATCGGATTCAGTAGGTTCGCTGGGGGTGCCGGAGGCGGAGCTAGAATCGTCTCTCCACCAATCAGAGCAACTCGCGTAGTAGACTTTGGAAATATGCCCCCCGGCTAGTGTGTTTCCCTCAAACGTCGTATCAACGGGTTAGAAAGCCTAGCAACAGTCCGCAAATCTGCCGGCATGGCGCCTCACTGAGCGTGGTTTCGCGTGGAGAGGCGTTTTTGGCTCTGTCGACTGTACCATTGGTCCCTCGACACAGCCACCCATGTTGGATTACATAAAAAAACCTGTATTGTACATTCCGCATCGCGTTCGCTACTTAACCCCTGTGAAGTTAGCTACGCAACTGTGCAACCATGGGGGAGGTTTGAGAAGATGCGTTGCCGCTAGCTTTAATTTTTAGTAAAACATTTTGTCGCCAGTGCGGGGAGTAATGGTACCATTTAAGGCCCTGTTCACCCGTATTCACCCGTTCTCCTCCTTCAAGGCGCCGCTTTCGCTGGTTGCAGTAGGATGCAACACAGCGGTGCAAGCGAAAATTTCGTTTTTATTTTGTTATTCCAAAACTACGGATCGAAACAAAAAAGTAAAAAGCTACGGATTTAGATATATGTTCAACAAATAAGATATATTTTTTCGAAAGCCTTGATTTGGTCACGTTGGCTTAAGTATGTTTTTATGACTAAATTCAGTAATGCTCATGATTTTTTTCTATCGAGCGAAGTTAATCAAACCGTGTTTTCAAAAAGCTATCGATCTGCGCTGAATCTGTCAGGTGAGTAATATTGGCGGTACACTTCTTGAAATTCGAGTCAGATGCGGCCTCACGTCAACCACTCGGGGTCGCGGGCAATTGGCAGACGCGACTGACGCAAGACCACGCCTACTTCGATCACTTATGGACCCAGTTGGTGGCGCCGTACCCTGTTTGCTTTGATCAACTCCCCGCACCTCTCTCCTTCACGTGTCGTGTACAACCCTTTCTGTCCTCTCGGACCTACAATAGCAACATTTCAGCGACGTTCGAAGACCCATCCTTGTCTTTTATATGTTGATAGACAGAGAAGGGTGTTCGCCACGGAGTTAGGAAAGCTCAAAGAGGTGTGAGAGAGAGGTGTCAGTCAGTCAGTCAGTGTGTAAGCGTACACTGCTGGACATACGCCTCTCCAATTTTCCTCCAGTCCTCGTGGCCTTCAGTCGTACGGAACCGCTGCTTTCCGCCGACGTACTTGAAGTCGTCGTCCCACCTGGCGGGTGGTCTTCCCACACTCCGTTTTCCTGTCCACTGTCGCCAGTGTAGGAAACAGTTACTCCGACTTATAGCGAGGGGGTGATAATAATTTGTCAATACACCTAATTTGAAGGAAATTTTTCTTCATGAAAATCACGTAGAAAGTCAGATAGAACGGCGTAAGCGCCGTCGCGAGTAGTACACAGTTGCCGGCAGAAATTATGCGTGTCGAGCTTTAGAAAGAGACGATCCGGTTGTAGGGTTTGACACCTGACAGCTCTGGCTGATCCTGCGCCTCCTCCTACGCTCCTTTCGGAAACACTCAGGTTGACTAGGCTCGAAAGCGAACCAACAGAAGCCGATATTCGTTTGGTCGCTTATGTTTTTTGCTGGCTCAGTGGTAAGAGTGTAGGGTTGGTTTAGTTTTCGATATCGACCATGAGTTCGTTTCCCTCAATTTTTTTGTTTTGTTTTTTTTTTAAGCAATGTTATATATATGTTATAATGTTATAATCACCTAAGAAAGCTTTATTTTCGGAAATACAAACGTAACAAAAACGACATGCCCTGCCTCAACATTAGGTTAGATGCGTCGCGTAGCGTAGCGTCGCGTAGCGACGCATCTTCTCTATATTAACCCTGGTTATTTTTTTTTAAACCACCAAAAACATCACTAACACATACCACACAACATCACTCATACATACCACACATTCCTCCTTGTCAACCCGAGTGTTTCCGAAGGGAGCGTAGGAGGAGGCGCAGGATCCGCCAGAGCTATCAGGTGGCTCACCGCCGGTTGTAGAGTGTCATCTCTGTCGCACGAACTCGCACGTCTCTGTGCGACAGGGACGACGCTCTATACAACCGGTTTGTCTCTTTCTAAAGCCCATACACGCTTTATTCAGCAACTGTACTATTTTTTTTTCGTTTCGGCTCTGAACCGAGTTTGACCGAAGCATTTCATACCTCACGTGCCTTGGTGAATGGATACATATCTAATTGCGATACTTTAAGATTACCTAACTTGAAAGAGGAAAACCACTGGCGCCGAGTATCTGCATCAACTTGATTAATACAACTTTTGCCAATTTTGTATTCCATCGAATGCATTTTGATGACTTACAAAAGAGGGAGTATCAATAATTTTAGTAGCAGATTTGAAAATAGCGGTGATTCGATAAACTGTTACTTTATTATAGCGAAACTAATTCTGTATCGACGTTTTTATGCAGTTGAAAAAATATCGATATTTATTATCTATAGACAAAAAATGCGATAAATATATTTATATATTATATTTTATATTTAAATAACCGACTGTGAAATTAAAATGGAATATTATTATAATTATGGTGGTTGGAATTAATTTTAAGAATAAATAAGAAAAATGTCATTTTTATATTTGTTTTATTTTCAAACCCAAATATATATTTCTTTATGGAATCCGGTATGGTTGGCTGAGTCAGAGGGGTCAAAGCAGATACTCCGACCAGCCAACATCACCTCCGAGAAGGTAGGTGCCATATCGGAGACTTCTGTTTGTATTGCTGGCTATACTGAACTAGAGGAGAACACAACCGAGGCTGCTATGCGGACATCTTACATCCAGTACGGTGGTACCAAACTAGTCGGCTATAATTTGAGCCTACCACCTAGTAAGGGGCAAGGGAAAGGACCTACAGTTCTACACCGGTTCCGAACGGTGAAGCAGCAGGTGTAGGTATGCATGTAAATTTTTTCGTCAAGAAAAACTCATTGGTGTGTACCAATTGGCCGACCGGATTCGAACCTCGGATCTCTCGCATGAGAAGCCGAGGCCCAGACAACTCGACCACCCGCCTCTTGAATAATAAATAAAAATAAATAAAACTAAAAAAAACTGCCTGCCTTACAATCTTTAACCATTTTAAGGTCGTAAATACTTTTGTAATATACACGGTGTTGCAACCCCAACCGTAAAACCCGAAAGGGGGTTATTCTGTTTTTTTTTTTTTATGGAAACTGTGTACGTAAAATAGAACAACTTTTGTTCTACGACTTTTTAATTTGTAGTAAAAACATTTTCTTTTCTCCATACATTTTGAGAAGAGGTATTTCATGGAAAAAAAAATTTTTTTTTGTTTAAAAAAAAATTTTTTTCTTCACAGAAGTTGTTTAGTTTCACATATACAATAACCCCATTATGTCAGTTAAAAATATTACGGGGGCAACTGCAACACCGTGAATGTTTGTAGAGTTTGTATGAAAAACAAGTGTGTTGAAGAGGCGTAAGATGTGTGTTGGCGGGATTCAGGATCGCGGCGTGTGAATTGTCCCTGCCTACCCCATAGAGAGACAGGTGTGGTGTTATGCGTGAAGTCCATAGCCGTTGTATCTCGGACATTGCAGGTATATGATGGATCAGCCGCCTTGGTCCCATGGTTGCGTGGCTCTGCCGTAACCTTCTCATGACAATACACTCACTTAACAAGTGTCATGAAGTGATTTGAATCATTTGTCACTTAAAACATCTGCTGTCTTCGACGACCCGAGCGCGAGATCGGCTTAAACTGCAGGTTAAACTTTAATTTTATCTAAAGTTACGAAAGTTCTTACATTTGTTTATGGAAACTGACTACATCACCTACAACGTCTGTGATGTCAGCCAATAACACCTTGATGAACTAGGTGTCATGTCAGTGCTTCCCTTTGGTCGTGCCGACTACACTGAACTATTTACATTGCCGTCTCGAGCGATCTTTCATTCAGTGCGTTGCTACCAACCCGGGCGGGTAAACTCTACCACCTGATAAGGTAAGAAGGGAAGGGACCTACAGTTTTACTTGAAATCTAAACCACGGTCAGCATCCAACGGTCGAACGGTTACCGATCATGAACATTAATCGACCGATTGTACCACTGAGCTACCGAGGCTGACTAACACGAACTGGTGGGAAAGCACGGAATATTTTTGATAGCCTTTTCGACCGACCTATATTAGTTGCGCTGCACCAATCGGAACGCTCTTAACCCTAACAGCTAGTAATATAAGGAACGAGATCTACAATTAATTCTGTAGGTCCTTTCCCTTGCCCATTACTAGGTGGTAGGCTCAAATTGTAGCCGACTGGGTTGGTACCACCGTACTGGATGTAAGATGGCCGCATAGCAGCCTCGGTTGTGTTCTCCTCTAGTCCAGTATAGCCAGTAATCCAAAGGGAAGTTTCCGGTATGGCACCTACCTTCTCGGAGGTGATATTAGCATGCGCTTTAGCCCCTCCAACTCAGCCACCCATACCGGATTACATAAAAAATTATCTATACATGAAATCCAAACCATAGATCATCTCTTATCTAAGTTGGAAAGAGAAAGAAAGTAGTGTACATCAATGGGTGTAGAACACGTGACCTTTCGCAAGCAATTGAGCCCAGGATTATCTTTTGATTATGTATTATGGCTCCACTAATCTTATCATATTGGCAAAATCAAATTCAAATTCAACATTCAAAAAGTTTATTTATTAAAACACACACATTAAAATATACAGAGATAAAACAACACACGAATACAATACAATACATGCAGAATAGATACAAACAATAATTTAAACCTACCCTGCATTTTCTCATTCCTAGGCTGAACTAGTCCGGAGGCTGTTTAGGAGATAGTTTAATATATAATTAAGTTAATTTATTTTTTTATTTTTTTATTTATTAATGGTTTGTGTATGCGAGGGTGTGTGTGTGTGTGTCAGGGGGTGTGGGTGGATGACAATCCTCCCCTCCTCCCCATAATTTTGAGTCTTAGTCCTTGGCTACGCGCCGCGGAATACAATGTCACGCTCCATCAGTTATCTAAGTAAAGTTTAAAAGCTCCACGGTCTTACCGGCCCGTCAAAAAGCAGACGACATTGGTGTGAGCTTGCAGAGTCAAATCATTGAAGGGGGTAAGTGGCATAATTTTTGTATGTAGGTAGGTTAGTTCAAAACATTTCTGTTACAATAAAAAACAAAACGATTACAGATTCAGATATTTGTTTTGCCATAAAGAACGCACAATGTTAGCGATTTTTCATTGTCTTTTTCATTACACATTCAGGTTGGTTCGGCCGTCGCGTTTTTTGTTTGGTTTATGTTTTTAATCCGTTCAACAACGCAATCTAACTAATTAAAAAAAATTTTAGAGCTTAAAATTATTAACTTGCTTTAAATAATTAACTTTCACAATATATTTTTTATTTACGTTAATTTGGTCATTACATCAGAGTATAATATTCAGTTGAGTAATTAGGTTATAAATTTTTCAACATGTAGAAGGTACATATAAGTATGCCGACCTTTCCCTTTACTTTAGACTCAACACTTGAATAAACTAGACGTTGTTGTAAGGAAAAAATAACTTCGGAGAAAAATTGCAAAACAACACAAAAACATTTTTTTATATTGAAAGCTCGACATATGGCACCGAGGCACCCATGAGGTGTCTAACGGCGCCTATGGACATTCGGTCGTACGCGGGGGTTGTGAATGCCATGCCGGCTTGACAGGTGCCGATTCACATACAACTATAAAGAGTTTTATACAAATAACAGCTTCGGTCCGTGGGACTACGGTCACAGTTCCCATGGAAAAGTTTTTTATTTTAATTTAGTTATTAGTTTGCTCATGCTCTGTTGTTTTCGTTTTCTTAAATTTTTAATAATATTATTGTAATTAGGTTTTAATAAATACTCAGTTAACTATGCAGAGAAAGTTAATAAAAATTTAAACCTTTCTATACCTAAACTGTATGTAAAATAAGAAAATATTAAATACCTATAAGCAGCAGTGCTGTGCTTGATGAAAATTAGAACTATATAAAAATATATATATTCAATGGGATCCCGACTTCAAACTTAAACTCAAATACAACGCAATTTACCCTGCGAAGTTTCTTGTCGGTTCTTCTTCGTGGGTGTAATCGAACGGGATAGAACAAATTGTGACAAGTTCGAGAGCAGTCTAACTGCCATATGAATGATCAATAAACAATACAATACAATATGCCACAATAAACTATAATTTTGTAGTTTTAAAAAATTTAATATATTTTTAATGAATAAAAAAAACCTACGTCGCTTAGGCCCTCCCGCCTTGGAACAAATGAACCGAATCTTAGGATATCTAGATCATTAGAGATGTCGCCACTATCGATGCATTACCTCCACCATAGACTCTACAGCTATCAGAAGTGTTGCTGACTTCAAAATCGTACATATATCGCATTTTATTGCGATATAAGTAATACGATATAAGTAATACGCTTTGAAAACTCGACCACCAAATGCTCGGCAAAGGAAAACACAACATTGTTAGTGTGCACTTACACACGAAAAAATCTAGTGTTTTAGTGAATTAACAGGAAGAAAAAGCATTATGCAATAACCCGAATTATGATCCGAAGAAAAAACTCAATACATAAAAATAAAACATATCCGTACAGAATCGAATGATATAAAGTTATACAATTGAATACACTTGATAATAATTAAATATTAAACTACCTTAAAAAGTAATAAGAAACTAATAAAACTTTTAATATGAAATTAACATAAACATAGAACTAATTAAAGAGTATTAATTAAAATGTATTTATTTATGAAAGATTTAATTTCATAAAATTTTAAAAAAGTGATACCAATAACTAAAGAATTAAAACCTACCTAACATACAATAAAATAACTATCAAAAGGGGCGTTTTCAAATGTTCCTAGAACAATTTTAATTATTAGTAAACATATATCATCGTTATTTTATTATTAAATTATTGGTAGGAATTTTTCTTTTAGATTTTAATTGTTGTTTTAGGTAATTTTAATTTGTAATTAAATTAAATATAATATAATTAACTGATATAAAAATAAACTAATTAAAAAACTAAATATTTAAGGATTCTAATTCGCAGAAAATCGTCCTCTAAGCTAAGAGAGACGACGTGGGCACCTCGCGTCGAGTTTATTTCTTTGTACAGGATGTATCAGGATAGGTTTGAGAAACTTCAGGAATAGAAAGTACTCATTATTAGAAGGCAAAAATCCCTCAAATCGAAATTCCGTTGTTTTTTTGTCATAAAAAAGTTGGAAATTTTAATAAAAACTCGATGAACAGTAAGACTGGAGAGTACAGTGAACTAATTCAGTCCTCTTTTTCTTTTGAAGTCATCGAACTTTCAGTGTTTGGAATTTACCTATACGCAGTTCAATTGTACTAGCTATGTAGGCAACCTACCAATTTTTATTCATGAGTTAGAATTTATTTTTTATTTAATAAAGGCGGACGTTAACCATCCACCAAATCTTGAAGAATTGATTTTCACCAAAAAGTACTGTAAAATGATCGAATCTGGGAAAAAGTTTCAGGGCTTTTCGTCTTCAAATATGGGCCCCTTTCGAACCCTGAAGTTTCAAAAACCTATCCTGATACACCCTGTATATATAATTATATTCTTACACTTATTATATTATATTCAGTTTCATCTTTTCACTACATGCGACTATCAAAGCTCCAAAGCTTGACTGAAAAAACTCGATGTAATGGTTAAGTTCGCCTTATGTAAGCAAATTTGCTAGTTTCTGTAAAATGTTTTGGAGCAAAAATAAATTATAGGTATCCATCTAACTAAATCACGATCGGCTCTGTTCTGTGTAGCGCTCTTCTCTGCATGGGGAGGACAATGTGGAACATTTCGAGCACTATTGTTTTCAACGTTTGAGTTAGTATAAAAAGACGGGCTTATCTCTACAGAGCAATCACTTCTAGTCCTGCATCCGTCAGCACCACACTACGGTATATGGTCTGATTACTCTATTCTCTTTGGTCACACATAATAAATACAAAAAAATGCTGACCTCCTTTGCTTTTAATGTAGTCTGGTGTAAAGCTATTTCTTTGGGTTTTGAGGGTAAAGTTGGACTTTTATGGGAATTTCACATTAGGAAATTTATTAGGATAAACACACTGAAATATTCTGTTTAAATATTAGTTAGATTAAGCAATAATAACAAAACAAAGAAAACAAGGAGATACTTTTAATACACATGCTTTAAGAATTACCTAACTAACTGGACTTTCACACATCAAAATTGAAATAGGCGTTTCGTAAATGTATTTTTTTATTTTCACAACTTTAATTATATTTTCTGGATCGGTTCATTAATTTTTATACTGAACATAAAATTAGTTTTGAAAAAAAAACCTTGAAATGCAAATATTTAGTTTTGTTTCACAAGTTTTACTAAATGCATTTTAAATATTGTTAATTCTTATTTTTCAGAATTGCTAAAATCAGCTAACTATCAGCTATCTAGAATGTAAGAAATATTAGGTATATTACTCTCTCATAAATATACATGCATACTTCACCTTGCCATAATAAATTAAATGAATCTAGTATCGTAATTATATATTATTTTATGAATACATTATTTAAGCCATCATAAACAAATATAAAAAAGTTTTGCTGTAATTTACCAGAGTCCTTATAGCACAACACCGATTACTCTGCTTACCCTGATTGTCGGGATACAGCGTGTGTTATGTATGCATGCATGTAGAAAAGTTTTGTGTTAGGTTAGAGTAATATAACAACTATTTAATTTTTTTTCTAATTTTAATATCTTTAATTTTCAGATTCTAGAGAAATTAATGACATTTTGAAAATTATTTTTTCCTCAGATGTTTCTTCTGTTAGTGCTAACGAGTTTGATAGCGATATCCGCCGCCGAACCTCCTGTTGGGTACGTATTTTTATATAATAACTGGGCAGGGATTGCATCCCTATACGCTAGACTTACCACGGATGCGTACTAATCGGTTCTGCAGATCTTTCCTCCACAGAACTGGTAAACTCTGGAACGCTCTCCCTGTCCACGTATTTGCCCCCAAGTACAGTCTCGGGTCCTTCAAGAGGGGCGTGAATAGGCACCTGTTAGGCCGGCATGGCATTTGCAACCCCCGAGTACGACCGAATGTCCATGGGCGTTTAGTTAGACACCTTATGGGTGGCTCGGCGCCACTATAAAAATAAAATAAAATAAAAAACCTCAGAAATGAAATGCAACAAATAAATAAATAAAATAATTAAATAGGTACATATTGAACTATTAAAAATGAATACTTTCACTCGCAATTTGTTTTAACATGATATTTTTCTGAAAATTGTTTAACTATTTGTATATCTATTGTATATCTATATATAATTTGGCGCAAGCCGCGCGCGGTAAGGCGCTGAGAGTCTGGGGAATGTAGACATATTATAACGGAGGAGCATACAGGTTAATCTCTTTTTGGCATGGCATTGTCAAACATACTGATTGCTTAATACAATTTTTAACGTTCCGTACCCTACAAGAGGAAAAATCGGAACCCTTATAGGATAACTCTAAATGTCTGTCTGTCCGATTGTCTGTCCGTCTGTCACAGCTTATTTTCTCCGAATCTACTGAACGTAAGAAGTTAATTGTAACTCCGCTTGCAAAAGACTTCAACGAGCAAGGAAACCTCGCAACAAATATTTTCTACTTGCAGCGATGATTTCTCCGGCTACGCATCCGGCCGATCCTCGCACGATCACGCTTCCTCCCGCTCTGGAAACGGCCATCATCACGGTAACTCCTTCCAAAGAAATTCCGGCCTCTCCCAGGAATACGGCGCCCCATCCCAAAGAAGCTTCGGACTTTCTCAAGAATATGGAGCACCATCACAACGATCTGGACTTTCCGAAGAATACGGAGCGCCGTCTCAAAGATCTGGACTTTCTCAGGACTACGGCGCACCGTCTCAGAGAAGTTTTGGACCTTCCCAAGATTATGGAGCACCTTCTCAAAGATCTGGACTTTCTCAAGAATATGGGACACCTTTCGAACGAAGCGGTGGACTCTCTCAGGAATATGGAGCGCCTTCGGCCCGATCTGGCTTTGGAAAGGGAGGATTTGGAAGGAGTGTGTCTCAAGAATATGGAGCACCTTCACAGCGTAGTTTTGGCCAAGGCTACAACAGTTTTCAACGCAACTCGCCTTCTCAGTCTTATGGAGCTCCTTCTTCTCGCAGTCTTTCTCAGCAATATGGCGCTCCGAGCTCTAGAGCCGGTGGAAAATTCGGCGATTCATATTCTCAAGGATTCGACTCCAGAAGTATTTCTCAGTCATATGGCGCACCCAGTCAACGCTCTGGTCTTTCTCAGGAGTATGGCGCGCCTAGCTCCAGATCTCTTTCTCAGCAGTACGGGGCTCCTTCGGGTAGAAACGGCCTTTCTGATAAATATGGAGCACCGTCATCGAGGAATGGACCTTCTCAGCAATATGGAGCGCCGTCGCTTAGGTCCAACGGTCCATCTTCTTCCTATGGAGCACCGAATCAAGGTTTCGGTCGAAGTGGACCTTCTCAGAGATATGGAACGCCGTCGTCGAGGTCCGGTCCGTCGCAGAGCTACGGAGCGCCCGATGCGTTCTCAAGGAGCTTCGGGGGAGGAATGCCTTCGCAGGAGTATGGTCTTCCGAGTCAGTACAACGCCCTGTCCAACGAAGGCTATGGGTATGCAAGGAATGCGGACGATGAATTCCAGAATCAGGTTCGTAAATATATTACACTATTAATGCATTATTTATTATTTATTATATTTGTTTATGTAAAAATATTGTTTACTATATTGTATTATTATAATTTGTTCGTTTATTTACACATTTTTTCTTTTTTTATATTAATTTTACAAATAAAACCTAAATCTAAAATTAATACAAAATAACAAAATGGAATTTCCACCACCGGCGGCGGGGCGAACTATATTATTTATATATACTATTATTAATAGACAAGAAGCAGAGCATGAGCACCGTGTGGGGCCGGTACTTAAAAAGAATATCCCCACTGCATCTCTCCCCATTCATGTCGTAAAAGGCGACTAAGCAAGATGCCGTGCTAAAGGGCGACAGGCTCGCTACCTCTCACCTTGGCACGGTACTTCCACCGAGTCATGCAGCAGGTGTGTCTTCGTGCTTTACTTGTTGCTTGATCGATTGAATCTTGTTCGAATACTTTGCGAAACGTGGTGGTCGGTGTTGTGCTGTAATTGACCAGAGTTCTTGCAGCACAACACCGATTACTCTTCTTACCCCGATTGTCGGGATTCAGCGTGTATGATATAAGCATGAGCTAATGCGTCTACTTATATAACAACATTTATTTATTTATAATGTTTTTTAAAACTGACACGGTTGGCTACATCACCTACAACATCCGTGATGTCAGCTCATAACACCTTTATGAATTAGTCTCGGCTGTGTTCTCCTCTAGTCCAGTATAGCCATCAATCCATAGGGAAGTCTTCGGTATGGCACCTACCTTCTCGGAGGTGATATTGGTTGGTCTGAACATGCGCCTTGGCCCCTCTGACTCAGATACCCATACCGGATTTAAAAAATCCCCCAATTAAACTTCATAAAGAATACAAAAAAAAATACATCCATTACACATTATCATATAATATTGTTTTAAATTTTTAATTGTTTATTCATTCACTTTATTAAAACAGTAAAACAAAATACACGTTGAGACAGTCAGTAAAACTAATTAAATAAAATTAACTTAATAAATAATAAAAACCTAAATAATTACATTCTTACTGTAAGTAAAAAAAAAATCGTCCAACTCCTTCGACTCCGCCACAGTACCCAATACGCTGGCTGCGTTGCCCCTTTGAATGGCTAGCCCTATTCGCTGAAAGAAGAAAGACTTGGCACGTCGGCCACCAGACTTATCATTATGGAGCTTTCCTAGGACGTTTCCGAAAGTTCTTGCGTCGGGTGACCACACGCCAAGTGTTTCCACAGCAAAGGCCAGGAATTCGAAGTGGCCGCGCAAGCCAACGTATTTTTTAATTTTCTGGTTTTGTGCATCTTTCCTTAAAATAATGATTTTGATTACAGGAACCAGCAAATTACAACTTTGGCTACCAAGTGAGCGACGGGGAGAGCGGAAGTGACTTCGGGCATCAGGAGACGAGACAGGACAGCCGTGCGGAGGGATCCTACTTTGTAGTCCTCCCTGATGGCAGCAAGCAGGTCTCACCATTCAACATTCTCGCAATACTCTACTCAACTATAGCGAGTACACGATACAATTACCACTTTATTCAGAAAAATATGCTACAAATCTAGAATTTATTACTAAAAACAGAATTTAGCTTCTCGAAGCATTTCTTTATTTATATATATTGCATTATTACTACAGGGCAAGCCCCAAAATTTTACAATGTAGCATCTAATTCCAATTTAGCACAACGTATCTCACCGCGTACTTTTGAAATACTTTAGTATTGAAGTTGAAGACGTCTAGATCCGGAAACATGACCAACATTCGGTTGAGTGCGGTCAGCGCCCGGTGAATCGGAGTCACCCTGTCCACATATTTCCCCCCAAGTATAGTCTCAGGTCCTTCAAGAGAGGCGTGAATAGGCACCTGCCAGGCCGGCATGGCATTCCCAACACCCGCGTACGACTGAATGTCCATGGGCGTCGTTAGACACCTTATGGGTGGCTAGAAGCTACATGTCTCGGAACACCTGGACCTCCTGGGCACCACTATTTCCAAAGACGTGGGTTTCCGGCAACTAATCGAGTCTAAGGCCAAAACTGCATCCAGAAAATTCGGAATACTTTTCCGCAATCGGCGGTTCTTCTTACCGGCACAACTATTCCTGTTGTACAAAACACAGATCAGGCCGGTGATGGAGCACTGCAGTCACATCTGGGAGGGTAGTCCCCATTATCTGCTAGCATCCTTGGACTCGATACAGCGCCGAGCCATCCGTCCTGTTGGTGACCCGAAACTTACATACGGTCTGGAGTCCCTGAGTCACAGACGATTTGTGGGTTCGCTTAGTCTGTTTTACAGATACTATCACGGACGCTGCTCTGCGGAACTAGCATCCCTTATTCCCTGCCACCCGTCCTATCTCCGCATGACTCGTCGCAGAGAGACTTACCAACCTTTTTTGTTGACATTGGGCTTTTGAGAACCCATCGGGTCTCTAAATTGTTTCTTTGTCGCACCGCTAGAGTGTGGAACTGTCTTCCGGCGAGTGTATTTCCTGAATCCTTTAACCTGAGTGTCTTCAAGCGTCGTATTAACGGGCTAGACAACCTAGCAACAGTCCGCAAATCTGCTGGCATGGCACCTAACTGAGCGTGGTTTCGCGAGGAGAGGTGATTTTGGCTCTGTCGACTGCACCATTGGTCTCGGCACAGCCACCCGGGACTTTTTTTTATGTAAACCAGCATGGTTTACATAAAAAAGTCCCGCTTTCTTAAAAAATGTATGTACCGTGTGGGGCCGGTACTTTAAAAGAATTACCCCACTGTATCTCTCCCCGTGCATGTCGTAAAAGGCGACTAAGTGATATGACTCCCTTCTTATATTACTAGGTGGTAGGGTTTAACCCGCCGGGGTGGTACTACCGCACTGAATGAAAGGTCAGTCGAAACGGCTATGCAAATGGTTTGTGTTTTCCGTCCAGTTCAGTGTAGCCGGCACGACCGAAGGGAAGCACTGACGTGGCACCAAGTTCACCCGGTGTTATGGGCTGACATCACGGATGTTGTAGGTGATGTAACAAACCGTGTCAGTTTCAATAAAAAAAAATGTATGTAATCTTTGTACACAGGTGGTAGAATATTCAGCCGACGAGAGGGGCTTCCAGCCCCGGATCTCCGTGGAGCCACCGTCGGGCGGCTACGGGCGCGGGGGGCCCGGCGGTCAGGAGGACGACCTAAGTGTGCTGGCTGCGAGGAGCGGCTCCGGACCTTATTGAGAGCGGCATAAGGTGTAGAATGCAATGTGAAATATTCGTAGTTAGCTGTGAAATAAATGAATTGAAATTGAGTGTTATGTGTAATTTTTTACCCTTCGAACGCTTTTATCTAATAAGGGAAACGAAATACACCAAATAGAAACATTTGTAAACAATTTGAAAACTATGGATAAAACAAAAAACGGCCAAGTGCGGGTCGGACTCGCGCACTGAGGGTTCCGTACAACCTCGTAAGCGGGCTAGTTTTTATTAGGGTTCCGTATCCGTCGTCGGACCCTATTACTAAGCCTACGCCGTCTGTCTGTCTGTCTATCCGTCTGTCCGAGGGCTGTATATCTTGAATCGTATTACGAAGTCCGTTCAAATTTTCACAGAATATGTGTTATTATGACCGATATAACAACAAATAAGAAAAATAAGAAAAATTACAAAATTCACGGGGGTCCCCATACAAGAAACTAAAAAGTGTATGAGCTATCTAACCGAAAAGAGTAAGAAGTATATAATACATAGACGGCGTGAGTGGCACTGACCATGACATGGCGATACGCAACCCTCGGTGCGCGAGTTCGGCTCGCACTTGGCCGGTTTTTAATATTATTTTGTTGTTTTAATTTAGAGTTTGCACTATGACAGACAGACACACGACGTGGGCTTAGTAATATGTCTCCGTATAGATACGGAACCCAAAAAAGTAAATATCTAGCAGGGGTTTTCAACCGGTGTGCCGCATCCAGGTGTGCCGCATCCAGGTGTGCCGCATCCAGGTGTGCCGCATCCAGGTGTGCCGCATCCAGGTGTGCCGCATCCAGGTGTGCCGCATCCAGGTGTGCCGCATCCAGGTGTGCCGCATCCAGGTGTGCCGCATCCAGGTGTGCCGCATCCAGGTGTGCCGCATCCAGGTGTGCCGCATCCAGGTGTGCCGCATCCAGGTGTGCCGCATCCAGGTGTGCCGCATCCAGGTGTGCCGCATCCAGGTGTGCCGCATCCAGGTGTGCCGCATCCAGGTGTGCCGCATCCAGGTGTGCCGCATCCAGGTGTGCCGCATCCAGGTGTGCCGCATCCAGGTGTGCCGCATCCAGGTGTGCCGCATCCAGGTGTGCCGCATCCAGGTGTGCCGCATCCAGGTGTGCCGCATCCAGGTGTGCCGCGAATTCAAACTAACTCATTCAAAATTCGCATGAAAACAGCGGAAGAAAAGAGCAAGCATAATTTTTCGTCTATCTATACAGGGTGTTTCAGGATAGGCTTGAGAAACTTTAGGAATAGAAAGTACTCATTATTAGTTGAAAATAATCCTTATCACTCAAATCGAAATTCCGTTTTTTTTTTCATACAAAAATTTCAAATTGTAATAAAAACTCGATGTACAGTGAGATTTGGCAAAAGGACTGTCTAGGTCTAGGGAGTGCAATGACCTTGTTCAGTCCCCTTTTTCTTTTGATGCCAATCAAATTTAAGGGTTTGGAATTTACCTACATGCAGTACAATTTCTACTAGTTAGGCATGTAAGTTAGTAATTTTATTTATTTATAGGTGTACTTTAACCGTCCACCAAAGCTCGATGAAACTATTTTCACCAAAAAGTACTATAAAATGACCGAATCTAGGAAAACGTTTCAGAGCTTTTCGTCTTCAAATATTTTTTTTTATGGAAGCTGACACGGTTGGCTACATCACCTACAACATCCGTGCATGTCAGCCCATAACACCTGGTGAACTTGGTGCCACGTCAGTGCTTCCCTTCGGTCGTGCCGGCTACACTGAACTGGACGGAAAACACAAACTATTTACTTAGTCGTTTCGACCGACCTTTCATTCAGTGCGGTGGTACTAGCCCGGGCGGGATAAACCCTGGTAGGGTCTATCCTAGTAATATAAGAAGGGAGTCGTATCCCTTAGTCGCCTTTTACGACATACATATGGACCCGTTTCGAACTCTAAAGTTACGAAAACCCTATCTTGAAACACTCTGTATACATTACCTACTAGATAGACGAACACCTCAACAAATTAAATGCGAGTTCGCAGGGAAGTAATGAGATCATTTTGACATCCTGGGATAAAATGAGAGTTTTCACTGATAAATTACCTATACAGCGTGCATTACGTACGAAGACGCCAATAGTTTTTAGTTTATAGTTTAAATTTCATATACCTACTTTCTGTATGAACATAAATGTGGGGTGCCGTGAAATTTTCGTAGATATTTTTGACATTGAAAATGTCTTTTCGTTCGTTCCAGTATAGGCTCTGATTTCACGAAAAAGTGCGATCCCCTTATATCTCGGAGAGTTGTGAAGATATGATATTCAAAAAAGGCTCAAAAGACGCGTATTCATGAGAGCTATAAGGTGCAAAAGTTTAAGATTATTGGAGAAAAGTAAATAAAAACGAAAAAAGTTATGGCCGAAATAGTGAAAAAAACAATTAAATTTTTTCCGAATTTTTTATTTTGGCGCTCGATATTTTGGAAACGAAGAATGATATAAAAAATTTGAGAAAAAATCCTCTGTACAATTTAGTCAGCTAAAATTTGAGCCTAAAACTTGAAAAAATAAATTCACAGATTTCGTGCCTCACACGACTATCGAGCACATTGGAAATGAATCTACGTAATTCGAAAAAATATTGTCGCTGAGCGACACGAGAAAGTCGGGATAAGGAAAAGGTTAGTTGGGTTCTGATGATGGAGCCGGAAGGAAGCCATAGGAACTCCTAAACTACATATGATAAATCGACCGTGTTTAGGCACGTTGGATTTGTCTTCGCAAGCACTCTGGTCATAGTTATTTCCAGGGTCCTGATGATGGAGCCGGAAGGAAGCCATAGGAACTCATAAACTACACATGATAAATCCACCATATTTGGGCTCGTTGGATATAGGAATATAGGTTAGGTTAGAAGATGCGGCACAACACCGATTACTCTGCTTACCCTGATTGTCGGGATACAGCGTGTGTGGTATGTATGTATTCGAATTAATTTTCCGTATCTAAACTTTAATAAGTAGTAAACAATTTTCAAGTTTGTTCTGTTTGGCTCGGGAGCTTGCGACGGACGACGGGCAGACGACGGTAGCTCAGTGGTGCGGTCGGTCGACTGTTTCTAAGCACACCTGGGCGCGATCAGTACTTGGATCGGTGACACCTGAGTGGGTCCATGATGGTAAAGTCGTCATCTACTTTTTACATTCGAAAAATTCAGAATAAACGAAACTATGGGAACATGTTGTTTGTGGGTGTCCAGTACTGCTACACCCATTTTTCGAACCAAAAAACCCAGGGCAAACTTGGGGCGGAAAACCGTACATTTTTTTCAGTTTTTTTTCCAAATAATTTAGATTCCTATTTCAATATCTGACGACCGAACTATAAGAGTTCCACTTTTCCAATTTTGGTTCGGAATACTACAAATAATTCAGCGTATGTGCGTTACGCACAGAACAGTAATGAACACTTACCCCAGTCTGAGTCTGAGGGGCCAAAGCGCATGCTCCGACCAGCCAATATCACCTCCGAGAAGGTAGGTGCCATACCGGAGACTTCCCTGGATTGCTGGCTATACTGGACTAGAGGAGAACACTGCTGAGGCTGCTATGCGGCCATCTTACATCCAGTACGGTGGTACCAACCGAGTCGGCTACAATTTGAGCCTACCACCTTGTAAGGGGCAAGGGAAGGGACCTACAGTTTCACACCGGTTCCAAACGGTGAAGCAGCAGGTGTAGGTATGCACGTAAATTTTTTCGTCAGAAAAAAACTCATTGATACACGCCGACCGGATTCGAACCACGGACCTCTCGCATGATAAGCCGATGCCCAAACCACTCGGCCACCCGCCGCACTGCCGATGCCCTAAACACAGATAAATGCAGAGTTGAAAATGAAGAGAAAAAATACGTCCCAACCAGGATTAGAACCTGGAACTCCGGCTATAATGTTCACCTGCAATATATTGAAAATAAATGAATTTCCGAATATTTTCCCCACTCGTCCAAAACTCTAATTTCTTCTAAACATTCCTGCAAAAGCCTAAACTGTAAATATTGCCGAGTCACCGACATTTATCTTATTGACTACGGTGTCAGTTCCTCCGGAACGGTTGTTCCGATTCGTTCGGCATCATTACCCATAGCTTCTTCCGCAAGGTCACAATGTCTGATGATCAGGTATACGAAGGTCACACAATTAGCGAAAGAGAAAAGACTCGTGATGTCCTTGTGTCAAACAACATAGACACCATGCGGTGGTAACGGGCGTAGCGGACAGCAGATTCCATGGAGTCGCTGTAGAAGCTATTTTGTCAGCCTCGGTAGCTCAGTGGTGCGGTCGGTCGACTGGTTGTTAAGCAACGCTGAGCGCGGTCAGTACTTGGATGGGTGACCGCTCGACCGTTGGAGGCAGACCGTGGTTCGGATTCCACGTTACCACGTTACACGTTAAAAAAATATAAAAACCGCTTTCAAAATGTATGAAATAAAAAAAAATCGAGCCCTAGAGTTGAAGGCGGTCGGTTATTTTTGCTTGCTTTAGCACCAACGCCGTCAACTCAAGGGTTCAATTTTTTTTTCATAAATTGTTGAAGGCGGTTTTTATATTTTTTTAAATAGTTTTTTATTTCACAGTTTTTTTCAGTAATTTTTTGCTATTAATGTACTCGGCAGAATCGCTCGGCCTTCGGCCTCGCGATTCCGCCTCGCTTTCCAATCCGATCATGACCAAATTAAAATGGGACCACACGGGAAGCACCAGCTTTCAAATAAAAAAAGAATTTTCCAAATCGTTTCACCCAGTCGAATGTTCTGAGGTAAGAAACATAAAAAAAAAAATACAATCGAATTGAGAACCTCCTCCTCTTTTTGAAGTCGGTTAAAAATACAGTCGAATTGAGAACCTCCTCCTTTTTTTTAAGTCGGTTAAAAATACATCCCGACCAGTATTCAAACCTGGGTCTCTGGCTTGAGCCGCCAACGCGATAACCAACTACACCACCGGGCATAGTCAATGCCACCGGGCCGTTACTTATTATCTCCAAATTTTCTATCTATTGCACCTTTATGATGACGTCGCATAATTTTTGTGTACGTGCTTGGTACTAACATATACACATAAAAATATTGTTCATGTTTTCCGTCCAGTTCAGTGTAACCGGCACGACCAAAGGGAAACGCTGACATGGCACCTAGTTCACCGAGGTGTTATGGGCTGACATCACGGATGTTGTAGGTGATGTAGCCAACCAACAAAAAACTCTCCAGAGAGCTTTCAAACTTCACCAACCAGTCGTAGTTGGCGACTCCATCGGAACACAGATATAAGCTCGCACAATGGCCGCGGATGAGTGGAGTGTGTCGCAACTAGAGAGATGAAGTTGTCAGTACTGATCCACATTCCCGCGGTGGCCGGAGACCGCAGACAGAGAACTATTCATGACAGAAGCGGCATTCAATTTTTAACAAGGGCATTGAGCTGGGCATATCAGCCGACGAGGCGAGACGACCGTACCGTGCGGGGCCGGTATTTAAAAAGAATAGCCCCACTGCATCTCTCCCCGTGTATGTCGTAAAAGGCGACTAAGTGATATGACTCCCTTCTTATATTACTAGGTGGTAGGGTTTAACCCGCCCGGGTTGGTAATACCGCACTGAATGAAAGGTCGGTCGAAACGGCTATGTAAATAGTTTCTGTTTTCCGCCCAGTTCAGTGTAGCCGGCACGACCGAAGGGAAGCACTGACATGACACCTAGTTCACCCAGTGTTATGGGCGGACATCACGGATGTTGTAGATCCAGCTAGCCAACCGTGTCAGTTTCCATAAAAAAAAAGTATTCAATAATTAAATTACAAATACGAGTCATCTATATCATATCGAAGATTAAAAAAAACTGTTTTTTCTTTTTTGACTAAATATCTATGTATATTGGTAGTCGATAGTTTTTTACTATATTGTTTCAATTCGTAGTCTTGCATTAAACAAATAAAAATGTAATTTTCGCTTGTGCTAAACATTTCTGTGCGATGCATGCATCTCCCTCCAAACCGAAAAAAAGGACCATGACGCTGTCCTGCTTGCACTTGCGGTATTCGCACCGTGCTTGCTTAGCTTATATGGAGCCTTAACAAAATGGTAAAAGTGCTCACAATGTGTGTCAAATTGAATGCATACCGAACAGATGTTGGTAATAAGGTAAAAGTGCTCACAATGTGTGTAAAATTAAATGCATACCGATCAGATGTTGGTAACAAGATAAAAGTGCTTACAATGTGTGTCAAATTGAATGCATACCGATCAGATGTTGGTAACAAGGTAAAAGTGCTCACAATGTGTGTGAAATTGAATGCATACCGATCAGATGTTGGTAACAAGGTAAAAGTGCTCACAATGTGTCTCAAATTCAATGCATACTGATCAGATGTTGGTAACAAGGTAAAAGTGCTCACAATGTGTGTCAAATTGAATGCATACCGATCAGATGTTGGTAACAAGGTAAAAGTGCTCACAATGTGTGTGAAATTAAATGAATACCGATCAGATGTTGGTAACAAGGTAAAAGTGCTCACAATGTGTGTAAAATTAAATGCATACCGATCAGATGTTGGTAACAAGGTAAAAGTGCTCACAATGTGTGTCAAATTAAATGCATACCGATCAGATGTTGGTAACAAGGTAAAAGTGCTCACAATGTGTGTGAAATTGAATGCATACCGATCAGATGTTGGTAACAAGGTAAAAGTGCTCACAATGTGTGTGAAATTGAATGCATACCGATCAGATGTTGGTAACAAGGTAAAAGTGCTCACAATGTGTGTGAAATTGAATGCATACCGATCAGATGTTGGTAACAAGGTAAAAGTGCTCACAATGTGTCTCAAATTCAATGCATACTGATCAGATGTTGGTAACAAGGTAAAAGTGCTCACAATGTGTGTGAAATTGAATGCATACCGATCAGATGTTGGTAACAAGGTAAAAGTGCTCACAATGTGTGTGAAATTGAATGCATACCGATCAGATGTTGGTAACAAGGTAAAAGTGCTCACAATGTGTCTCAAATTCAATGCATACTGATCAGATGTTGGTAACAAGGTAAAAGTGCTCACAATGTGTGTCAAATTGAATGCATACCGATCAGATGTTGGTAACAAGGTAAAAGTGCTCACAATGTGTGTCAAATTAAATGCATACCGATCAGATGTTGGTAACAAGGTAAAAGTGCTCACAATGTGTCACAGGTGTCACAAGGTGAAATTGAATGCATACCGATCAGATGTTGGTAACAAGGTAAAAGTGCTCACAATGTGTCACAGGTGTCACAAGGTGAAATTGAATGCATACCGATCAGATGTTGGTAACAAGGTAAAAGTGCTCACAATGTGTGTGAAATTGAATGCATACTGATCAGATGTTGGTAACAAGGTAAAAGTGCTCACAATGTGTGTGAAATTGAATGCATACCGATCAGATGTTGGTAACAAGGTAAAAGTGCTCACAATGTGTGTCAAATTAAATGCATACCGATCAGATGTTGGTAACAAGGTAAAAGTGCTCACAATGTGTCACAGGTGTCACAAGGTGAAATTGAATGCATACCGATCAGATGTTGGTAACAAGGTAAAAGTGCTCACAATGTGTCACAGGTGTCACAAGGTGAAATTGAATGCATACCGATCAGATGTTGGTAACAAGGTAAAAGTGCTCACAATGTGTGTGAAATTGAATGCATACCGATCAGATGTTGGTAACAAGGTAAAAGTGCTCACAATGTGTGTAAAATTAAATGCATACCGATCAGATGTTGGTAACAAGGTAAAAGTGCTCACAATGTGTGTCAAATTAAATGCATACCGATCAGATGTTGGTAACAAGGTAAAAGTGCTCACAATGTGTCACAGGTGTCACAAGGTGAAATTGAATGCATACCGATCAGATGTTGGTAACAAGGTAAAAGTGCTCACAATGTGTGTGAAATTGAATGCATACCGATCAGATGTTGGTAACAAGGTAAAAGTGCTCACAATGTGTGTGAAATTGAATGCATACCGATCAGATGTTGGTAACAAGGTAAAAGTGCTCACAATGTGTCTCAAATTCAATGCATACTGATCAGATGTTGGTAACAAGGTAAAAGTGCTCACAATGTGTGTGAAATTAAATGCATACCGATCAGATGTTGGTAACAAGGTAAAAGTGCTCACAATGTGTGTAAAATTAAATGCATACCGATCAGATGTTGGTAACAAGGTAAAAGTGCTCACAATGTGTGTCAAATTAAATGCATACCGATCAGATGTTGGTAACAAGGTAAAAGTGCTCACAATGTGTCACAGGTGTCACAAGGTGAAATTTAATGCATACCGATCAGATGTTGGTAACAAGGTAAAAGTGCTCACAATGTGTGTGAAATTGAATGCATACCGATCAGATGTTGGTAACAAGGTAAAAGTGCTCACAATGTGTGTGAAATTGAATGCATACCGATCAGATGTTGGTAACAAGGTAAAAGTGCTCACAATGTGTGTGAAATTGAATGCATACCGATCAGATGTTGGTAACAAGGTAAAAGTGCTCACAATGTGTCTCAAATTCAATGCATACTGATCAGATGTTGGTAACAAGGTAAAAGTGCTCACAATGTGTGTCAAATTGAATGCATACCGATCAGATGTTGGTAACAAGGTAAAAGTGCTCACAATGTGTCACAGGTGTCACAAGGTGAAATTGAATGCATACCGATCAGATGTTGGTAACAAGGTAAAAGTGCTCACAATGTGTGTGAAATTGAATGCATACCGATCAGATGTTGGTAACAAGGTAAAAGTGCTCACAATGTGTCTCAAATTCAATGCATACTGATCAGATGTTGGTAACAAGGTAAAAGTGCTCACAATGTGTGTCAAATTGAATGCATACCGATCAGATGTTGGTAACAAGGTAAAAGTGCTCACAATGTGTCTCAAATTCAATGCATACCGATCAGATGTTGGTAACAAGGTAAAAGTGCTCACAATGTGTCTCAAATTCAATGCATACTGATCAGATGTTGGTAACAAGGTAAAAGTGCTCACAATGTGTGTCAAATTGAATGCATACCGATCAGATGTTGGTAACAAGGTAAAAGTGCTCACAATGTGTGTCAAATTGAATGCATACCGATCAGATGTTGGTAACAAGGTAAAAGTGCTAACAATGTGTGTCAAATTGAATGCATACCGATCAGATGTTGGTAACAAGGTAAAAGTGCTCACAATGTGTGTCAAATTGTATGCATACCGAACAGATGTTGGTAACAAGGTAAAAGTGCTCACAATGTGTGTCAAATTGAATGCATACCGAACAGATGTTGGTAACAAGGTAAAAGTGCTCACAATGTGTGTGAAATTGAATGCATACCAATCAGATGTTGGTAAAAAGGTAAAAGTGCTAACAATGTGTGTCGAATTGATGCATACCGATCAGATGTTGGTAACAAGGTAAAAGTGCTCATGTGTGTCTAATTGAATGCATACCGAACAGATGTTGGTAACAAGGTAAAAGTGCTCACAATGTGTGTCAAATTGAATGCATACCGATCAGATGTTGGTAACAAGATAAAAGTGCTCACAATGTGTGTCAAATTGAATGCATACCGAACAGATGTTGGTAATAAGGTAAAAGTGCTCACAATGTGTGTAAAATTGAATGCATACCGATCAGATGTTGGGAACAAGGTAAAAGTGCTCACAATGTGTGTGAAATTGAATGCATACCAATCAGATGTTGGTAAAAAGGTAAAAGTGCTAACAATGTGTGTCGAATTGATGCATACCGATCAGATGTTGGTAACAAGGTAAAAGTGCTCATGTGTGTCAAATTGAATGCATACCGAACAGATGTTGGTAACAAGGTAAAAGTGCTCACAATGTGTGTCAAATTGAATGCATACCGATCAGATGTTGGTAACAAGATAAAAGTGCTCACAATGTGTGTCAAATTGAATGCATACCGAACAGATGTTGGTAATAAGGTAAAAGTGCTCACAATGTGTGTCAAATTGAATGCATACCGAACAGATGTTGGTAATAAGGTAAAAGTGCTCACAATGTGTGTCAAATTGAATGCATACCGAACAGATGTTGGTAACAAGGTAAAAGTGCTCACAATGTGTGTCAAATTGAATGCATACCGATCAGATGTTGGTAACAAGATAAAAGTGCTCACAATGTGTGCAAATTGAATGCATACCGAACAGATGTTGGAAATAAGGTAAAAGTGCTCACAATGTGTGTAAAATTGAATGCATACCGATCAGATGTTGGGAACAAGGTAAAAGTGCTCACAATGTGTAACAACGGCGTTTCTGTATATATTTTTCTACAGCGAGTGAGTGAGTATGAGCGAGGTATGATCATCAATACAATGATCGGAAGGTAGGGTGTCCTGTGTTTGCGAAGGAACCTGGAGAAATGACTTATGAACTTTATTCATAAGTCATTCAAGGGACAGTAATATACAATGTTTTTTATTTTATTTTTGTTGTGTACAATTATAAGTATAAGGGCGTCGAGAATATTTCGGTGCTGGAGGGAATTTGCGATTTGGCAAAAATGACAGTTCCCCGTGCTTATGTTTACACATGTTAATCGTGAGTATACACTCTTAGAAATTTGTTTTTATATATATTTTATATTCACTACAATAAAAAATACACGTAATTATTTCAAAATTTATTATAACGTGATCAAGGGCCTACTTCATTCAAAAGGTAAGCCTTGCCATCCAGCAAGTGTTCTAGGATCATTTAAAAATGCCCTTTTTGGTAGTTATTTTAATGTTTGTTAGGTAAGTAGGTTTATTTCTTTAGTTATTAGTATTACTTTTTTATATTTTATGTAAATAAAGAACGAATATTTTTAATGTAAAAGATATCTAGATTTTCGACTTCCGACATCATTAAGGTAAGGAAAAAAAAATTAACACCTATAGCAAATTAAGCATGGTTGTATTCGTAACAAAATTCCCTACAACGTTATAAATACCTTACAGTGCACTGAACTAAGTTTTGATTCCAAATTGCGAGTTGAACATTGCAGGGACATTACTCTTCATTAATAACAGTGATGTTAAGTTTTTTTTTTCGATTTCACAAAAAAATAAATTTAAGTTACTTAAAGTATAGTCGGTATTTAGAAAATATCCTCAATTAAAAGATTCGTTTGTAATTTTATCAATTGGGCTATTGGTACATTTGTATTTGCATCGATTTTCTTCTCAATATTAATAATAAATTTAGGTATATGCTAGTTAAATTAAAGTTACACTTATTTCTAATATTATCAAATGTTTTCAAATATCGCACCCGGGTCACCGCATAGCGGCATGCGCGTGGGCACTATGCATTAGATGCAAGTATATAAGAGTTAGTGAACATAATTTCTCTATCAGTGGTCGATATCTTCTTCGCGAGGTAGGCTTAACACTCTCCCTAGCTTGTGATCTACTTAACTTGATAATAATAATATATTCGTAATAACTAATGATTTCTCTCGCCTGATATTAGGAAATATTGTATCACGCACGACACAATTTTATTAAAAACATTTTTTTAGAGGAATAAGTGTTTACATTTTGAAGTATATATTTTTATAATTTTTAAACAATAAATATACGCAATAATAATGTCTATATTTTTAATAAAGATAAAGTAAATTGGGCACATAAGCTTCCCACTAGATTTTGTACTTTCTTCACTGTCATGAAGTTTACCCTTATTCTCTAAGTTATACATATATTACCGCTAATGCGGGGTAATGTGGGGTATCTCCATGTAAAAAATCAGGTTAACAACTTGTTCAAATAGAGTGACAGACATCGTCTAAGTTTAATTAGTCGACTTAAAACAGGACGTTATTCTCAATTCCCTAGAAGATAATTGAAAGGAAAGGGCTCTTATAATTCTAGGTAGGTGGTAGGGTTTAACCAGCCAATACGTGGCATCACCGCACTGGCTAAATTAAAAGTTCGTGGTTTTAGCCCGATTCAGTGGGCTGACATCAGGGGTTTAGTACGCGATGTAGTATTATTTTATAGATGTAATTATGTATATGTAAGGATGTATATTGGTTCTTTATATTGTATATTTTTATCTGTACAAATTTGTCTATGTGTGTATTTTTATTTCATACTACTGTCCACTCTTTAGTACTGCATTGCACGCCCCTACCTGTTTTCCACATCCCAAATGTTAGTTCGTAAAGAATGCCGCAAGGCATTAACCTCGATTTTTGTGACAATTTTATATAATTACAATGTGTTTTTCTTAAATAACATTTATTAAATTTCAGATGGAAAAGGTGTGTATGGCCATACTGCTGATGGCAGTGGTGGCCCACGCTGAACCACCGGTCACAGGGTAAAAATCTATCAATATAATATTTTTTGTAAAGTACCAGTAAGTACTGAAGTCATGGGAGCTAAATAGTTAATGGAAACTCGGAAATGTATTAATGACTTTTACCAGTGACCAAACAGAGGGTCCATATAATTATGCCATTTTATATAATTAATAATAAAACATTCTTTTATTTCAGATATTTACCATCACCTCAAACGACATCTCAAGAATATATCCCACCGTATGATAAACCAGAATCCGTAGGTTTAAAATCGCACACTTCAAAACCTTATAAATTTACACCCAGGCACAAAGAGTATGAAGCTACAAGAATTAACTTAGCTAAACCAAAAATGTCTACATCAAAAACCATCGTACGGCATTATGGTACTCCAGTCAACGTTAGAACACTAAAGAAACCAACAACAATTAAAATAAATGATGACCTAAATAAGGACATAAGTAGAACTACCGATGGCAAATTCAAAGGATATCCTAATTCCAGAAGAATAAAATCTCATTATGAAGCACCAGAAGACCTATCAAGTACAGAAAGATCACTCAGTTCAGTATACGATGCACCAAAGGCAAGGACGCGGCCATTGGAAAACATTCCAACGCCTAAATTCTTGGGAAGAACTAATAATGCTCCTTTCAAATCAGAATTGAATGAACCAGAACTTGTAGAAATTCCACGTTTATCTGGTGTAGCAAGGTCATCGAATCTAAAATCACCAACTACAGAATCTAGTTCAATTAGAACACAATCTTCTTTTGCAACGCCAACTTCATTTACCAGCATATACGTCAACCCTAAGTTATCATCAAATAATTATGAAGAACTTCAATCATCGGGAGATAATTATGGAGTACCTAAATCATTGGATGACTCTTACGGAGTACCTAATTCCAAATCACAAGAATCATTAAACAATTCATTTGGGACTCAAAGCTCAGTAACATCTAGCTATGGTTTACCGAGATCAACTTATGGGACACCAACATCTTTAAACACTAAGTATGGAATTCCAAAATCACGCGGCAATTATGGGTTTACAACTTCTTTAGAAGATAGTTACGATGCCATGCTTTCATCAGAATTTACTTATGGTAAACCTAAAAATACACCAAACTCATACGGAGATTCCGAGCAAATGTACAATAATTATGGAGGTGCTGAAACCCTGAGCTCTGAATATGGTACTCCAAACAGGAATAACTTTTTAAATTCTGTGAACTCAAGAATTACTAATGAAAAATACAGCCCTCCATCTGTTCGGTATAAAATGAATAAAAACTTGAATGATGCTGTTACAACTACGGAAAAACGAGAATACAATGTTCCCGAACCCGACGAAAACTATCCCGAAAACTTTGGTAGACGTTTGGTACCTACGAAACATTCAAATAAAGCCCATGACCAACAGTATGACAATTCTAATTCAAACTTTGAAGCACGATCCATAAATGATTATAACGCTGACTTTCAAAGGACTTTCGACGAATATGACCAAGACTACTCAAATGATGATTACACGACGTCATTTAATTCTGGCCCACAAAATATGTATGGGCTTCCAAAAGATCTGCATTCTGGGTATGGATCACAAGGCACTGTATCTAGGAGTTTGCCTGATTCGTCTCAAGTGCCAAGGAGTTCCCCAGGGATTACTGGGGTCACCCAAGCTATTGTGAGGTTAGTAGTTGTTTTAAAGTTTAGAATTATTTATTTAATATTTAATCTGTAATGTAACAAACATAATGATAGTTTAATTGAACTCCAAAAAATTACCAAACATTTAAATATTTATTTATCACAATTATGTTCCGTAATCTACATTCCTTAATTTACATCGTCTAACTAATGCATTTATTACATTGTAACAGATCTAAATTTTGAAAGGGGTAGAAAACCATGCATTCTTTTGAATTTCAGACCAAATATTGCCCAGTCAGATCTCCGTCAACATCAATCAAAATATGAAAGATCTTCAAACATTCATAAAAAACAAGAGGACATTGCCAGGATCAATCCTGGCGATTCTTACCAAGGCCTTCAAAGGAAATATGGAAATTCAAACCAGCAAGCTAGAAGCGGTCAAAACTATAAATTCGCTGCAAATCAAGCTAAATCTAGAAACAATGAAGCAGCTGGAATACGTCACAAGGGTTATGAAGTTTCTGGTCGTGCAAACAAATTTCATGGATATCCTTCAAGTAGAAAATCGGACGAAGAAGAAAATGTGAGTAATTTTTGTTTATCTACCTACGTCCGGATTGACCACCGCACTAACAGAAACTAAGATAAACTAACAGAAAGCAGTGCTAATAGTGTGTGATTACTAGTGTGTTTTACTCGTGATTACTCGTGTGCTTACTAAGCAATACCTACGTTAATAAAGTATGTTATTCGTTATGTAAGATTCCATTACGGAATCCCTGCACTGGTGTTAAAGACATGTGCTCCAGAGCTAGCCCCTGTCCTCACACGCCTCTATCGCCTGTCTTACTCCACTGGTCGCGTGCCGTCAGCTTGGAAATCTGCTAACGTGCAGCCTGCCCCCAAGAAAGGGGACCGTTCCGATCCGAAAAACTACCGCCCGATAGCTATCACTCTGCAAAGTGATGGAGCGCATCATCAACACTCAATTGATGACATACCTAGAAAGGAAGGACCTTCTAAGCGACCGCCAATATGGATTTCGCCCAAATCGGTCAGGTGGGGACCTTCTGGTTCACGTATGTCACAAAATGGGTGATGCGCTCGAAAATCACGGCGAGGGCATGGCTATCGGGTTGGACGTAGCGAAAGCGTTCGATCGGGTCTGGCATAAAGCCCTTCTTTCCAAGCTGCCGTCATATGGCCTACCGTCCGGCTTGTGTGACTGGATTGGCGACTTCCGGCATGGTCGCAATATTAAAGTCTTGATTGACGGTTGTTGCTCAGACGCCATGTTAGTTGATGCCGGCGTACCGTAAGGTTCCGTGCTGTCCCCGACCCTCTTTCTGCTGCATATTAATGATCTGCTCGAATCGGGCGAAATTAATTGCTATGCAGACGACAGCACGCCACTAGCCAGGTACACATGTCATCCAACCGCAAGCCTGGCCGAGGTGGAGAAAAACAGGCTACATCTTGTGCTTGAGCTCGAGGAGACCCTAAATAAGGTCTCCACCTGGGGTCTCCAAAACCTCGTCGAGTTTAACGCAAGTAAAACCCAGGCGTGTGTATTCAGCGCGAAGCGGACACCGTTCACTGCAGCCCCCACCTTCCAAGGAACTAGTCTCAAGGTCGAGGAGCACATTGGGATTCTCGGGGTCGAACTAACTCGCGACCTTAATTTTGGACGCCACATCGAGGAAAAAGCTAAGGTAGCCTCAAGGAAGCTGGGTGTCCTCAACAAGGTGCGTCAGTACTTTACGCCGAGCCAAAAACTGCTGCTTTATAAAGCGCAGATTCGCTCATGCGTGGAGTACTGTTCGCATCTGTGGGACGGATCCGCAAAATACCTGCTCGGCTCCTTAGACTCGATTCAGCGTCGCGCTGTCCGCCTCGTTAACGACCCCGAGGTATCCCGAAACTTAGAGACCTTACAACTCCGCAGGGACGTTGGATCTTTGTGTGTGTTCTATCGCCTGTACCACGGAGAGTGTTCCAAGGAGCTGCACGATGCGATCCCTCCATCCCAATTCTACCATCGTTCCACCCGCAACAGGTTGGGAATGCATCCACACACTGTCGATATCCCCCCACTTAGGACAAATCGATCCTGTAAATCCTTTATTTACAGTGTTGCTAACATGTGGAATTCACTCCCACCTGCATCCTTTCCTCTAATGTACAGTCTGGGGTCCTTCAAACATAATGTGAAGGTGCACCTAGCCGGCCGACAAGGTATTCGCAGCCCCCGTAAATATTCGAATGCCCGTGGGCGCCGTCGGACTACACCTCTGCGTTAGTCTGGCGCGCGCCATTTGTCGTGCTCCCCATAAAAAAAAACAAAAACAAAATGTAGGTATGTGCCAAGTAGGTGACAGATTGCAGAACAAAAGAGGAAAAGAAAAGTTACCCAAAGCATTGGACCACTAGTATTCATAGAAATAAAAAATAAATATTTTACATAAAATTTTTAATGTCCGTTTTTAAATTTCTGTTCCCCGTACGCAAGCCATTACTAAGCCTACAACGTCTGTCTGTCCGTCCGTTCGTCTGGCTGTATCTTTGGAACCGTAAAGCTAGTCGGTTGAAATTTTCACAGAATATGTGTTATTTGACGGATATAAAAACAAAAAAATATTGAAAAAGTGAAAAATTAGGGGGTCCCCATCAAGAAACATATTTTTTTAACGTGTTTTTTGTCGTGCGAAAAGCTCGGTGCGCGGGTCCGACTCGCACTTGACCGGTTTTTCAACGGTTCAAGACAGTGTCTTGTCCTCTACAGGTGCCAGCGGCATACCGGTTTGAATACGCCGTGTCTGATCATGGCGCCGATCAGTTCGGGCACAAGGAGTCCCGACACTACGCGAAAGCGAAGGGATCCTACCACGTCTGGTTACCTGATGGGAGAAAGCAGGTACTGGCATAGATTTTTACCTTAGCTTTCGTTATTGTTTTTGTTTTTTTTAAATCCGGTATGGAAGGCTGAGTCGGAGGGGCCAAAGCGCATGCCCCGACCAGCCAATATCACCTCCGAGAAGGTAGGTGCCATACCGGTGACTACCCTGGATTGCTGGTTATACTGGACTAGAGAAGAACACAAACGACGCTGCTATGGGGCCATCTTACATCCAGTACGGTGGTACCAACCCAGTCGGCTACAATTTGAGCCTACCACCTAGTAAAGGGCAAGGGAACCATACAGTTTTACACCGGTTCCGAACGGTGAAGCAGCAGGTGTAGGTATGCACGTAAATTTTTTCGTCAGAAAAAACTCATTGGTACACGCCGACCGGATTCGAACCGCGGACCTCTCGCATGAGAAGCCGATGCCCAAACCACTCGGCCGCCCGCTGGTATGTGAATGGAATCATGTTCGGATCGTGTGCTCTTCGTGTAGTTTTTAAGGACAGCGGCTAAGGATTTGCTGAAATAAATTGAAATGAATTTGATTTCGAGTCCACCACTTTCTACATTCGTTGGATAAGTCTTGTGCATTTGTTAAAAACGAGTTGCTCGATGCTTCGAATTTCAGGTAAAACGAGGTGAACTAAGTGCCATGTCACTGCTTCCCTTTGGTTGTGCCGGCCACACTGAACTGAATGGAAAACACGAACTATATAGCTGTTTCTACCGGCCTTTATTCAGTTTACTTCCACTCTCAACATTCGGACGGAAGTCCTTTCGCGGTTGCTTAACTTCGGAAGATCACACAAAAATAATTTACGTTTACTTACAAACGAGTCGGGGGACCGCTAAATTCTCCCGCGCATCTCTGAGTTTTTATATTTTATTTACTTAGCAGTCCCCCGAATCCATTGTAAGTAAACAGAAATTATTTTTAACTTTTTAAGGGTGGGGTGTTTTTTTAATTAGTAATTTAACTTTTATTTCAAGCAATAAAAAAGCACCGCATGCAAATCGGTCCACTTTTTGAGATAATTATTTTTTTAATTACTTAATTACAAACATAGCTAATAACCATCCCGATTAAACCAGCTTTCTAATAAAAAAAACCCGCATCCAAATCGGTCAATCCGTTTGGGAGCTACGATTCCACAGTTAAACTTATAACACCCCTCCTTTTGCATCGAGGGTTAAAAATGATGTATAATAATTTCCAGATCGTCGAATATGAAGCAGATGAACACGGATTCAAGCCAAAGATAACATACGAAGATCCACGAGAAGACTACAACCTAGAACCAACAGCAAGAAATGAATACGGCAGACCAACTAGTGGATATGATCGAAATAGTAAAAACTACGCGAGAAATCAAGAACATGAAGACCAATTCAGTGATAGAAGTATAAATATTAGAGATTTTGGCGATTATAAAGAAGACGATTATAGAAAGAGTGATGATAGAAGTCCCAATATTGATAATGATTATAAAGATAGTTACAGCAATGTAGATTATTCAAGAGAAAGAAATTATGATGTTAATGATGACTATAATGTAAAGTATGATGCAAAAATAGAAAGCAATGATTATAATGTAGACAGGATTGATATAACTGAAAAAAATTATGGTGAATTTGGAAATAAATCGAATGTGAAAGGTGGTTAAGTTAATACTGGTAGAATTTATTCAGATTATGTTTTATTAATTTTAAGTTTAGTAGTGAATATTTTTAATTTGGGAAATATACTATTTGGAAGATTGAATTGTTTTGATAATTTATTCCGTTCCTAATGCCTCGTATCCTGAAGAATACTTCTATTTTCTTTTTCTCTTCTCTTCTCTACCGAATAATATCAAATACAACATACACATTATCTGGATTTAAGACGGCTGCATAGCAGCCTCGGCTAGTCCAGTATATCCAACGACGCTAAGGGAAGTCCCCGGTTTAGTAACTTATCGGAGGTGATATTGGCTGATCAGAGCATGAGCTGCGGCCCCACTGATTCAGCCGGATTACATAAAAAAATGCATCGAGGGCTGCATTCAAGCAGTAAACGAAAATGCCGCTTAATTAATGTACGTTAGCGAATATATGAAAATTAATTATTTCGCTCAAATTCGACAATGCGAAGACAATCGTTAGACACCTACTTATAGGTGAAACGATGCCACAAGTCGCGCTGTTTATAAAATAAAATGCTGGGAGCAGAGTAAAGGAAAATTAGGTTCAGTAAAACAGAACAATAACAAATAAATAAATTCTTTTCTATTCTATTCTTTATTCATTATCCATAGACAGTACACTGCATTCGAATTCGTCATATTTTAATTAGCATTTTTCCAATTCGATTATCACAGCGTAGAAAAACTGGCAAGAAATTTCGCTGGATACTTTTTTACGTCCACTTAGTCTACATTTACAAAAGCGTTTGCCACTGCCTACACAGTACCAGTCATCATTAAGTCTAAAAATGTATCACAAATACACACATACATATCGTCACGTCTGTCACGGAGATCCGTTGTCTCTGCCTACCCCACCGGGAAACAGGCGTGACGATATGTATGTATCACAAATACAACATTTCTTTTCTATAAGCGTAAAGCATTCATATAACATGTTGGAGTCAATTGGAGCAGGCCAGTCCTCACAACACCACCCGTTCACGAGCATCACGCCGGGGGCCAGTCATCTCTCTCAACCATGTTTAGGGTGATGGCCGACCTGGGCCAAGCGTCACCGTAAGCAAAGACCTTAAAACGATGCACTGTCCCAGCGGCAACGCGACATGGCTTTTTTATTTACTGTTCTTGTGCACATTGAAGAAGCATTGACTGAAGCATTATATTAAAATATAATGCTTCAGTCACATTCCTATAACGTTTAAAGAATAACAAATTCTTACTATAAAAGACTTAATTAAGTGTATCAGGTGTAAAGAGCATTTGATAAATTTTGATACGTTATTTGTATCAACTTAAAATTGTCAAACAATAAAATATTAAGATACTCGAAGTATCAAGTTGTCAATCGATTAATTGAGGTACAAATCGTACCTAGTTAAACGCTAACTAATTATGTAGTCAGAACCTCAAGATATAGTTTCATCAGCTAACAGTGGCGGTGCTAGACCAAATGTAGACGTCAGCGACATCAGCTTTGCTAGGCCTCTTTCATTTCCCAGTCAGAAAGAAAACGATAAATAGAATGAGACTGATGTATGAGTATATGAGTTTTATTGGTAATCAAATGTTGACAAATATTACATGAACAATCACAAATTAAAATAAATAACCCAACAAGCAATAGCCCAAAGTGTGCGACTATACTGGTCATGAACTCATGATACACAGCTATGCAGGCGACAGCACGGAGCACGAGGGCTATGTTAGGGACTTGAAGAGTGGAGATTCGCGGGACAGGGAGGCTCAACGTTCAGTGGTTGATAAAGTCGATAACGTTCTCGGAAAAGTAGCTATATGGGGCCAGGAGAACCTTGTCGCCTTTAACAACAATGCAAGACTCATTGCTGCGCATTATCTGCTAAGGTCGATCCCTTTCCTTTCCTTTCTAGTTTCCAAGGCAGCGTCGTACCTGTCTCAGAGCACCTGGACCTCTTGGGCACCACTATCTCCAAAGACGTAGGTTTTTTTTATGGAAACTGACACGGTTGGCTACATCACCTACAACATCCGTAATGTCAGCCCATAACACCGGATGAACTTGGTGCCACGTCAGTGCTTCCCTTCGGTCGTGCCGGCTACACTGAACTGGACGGAAAACACAAACCATGTATTTACATAGCCGTTTCGACTGACCTTTCATTCAGTGCGGTGGTACCAAACCGGGCGGGTTAAACCCTACCACCTAGTCATATAAGAAGGGAGGCATAATCCCTTAGTCGCCTTTAACGACATACACGGGGACAGATGCAGTGTGGCTATTCTTTATAATAGTTTCCGGCAACTAATCGTGTCGAAGGCCAAAACTGCATGCAGAAAATTGGGGATACTTTTCCGCAATCGGCGGTTTTTCTCACCGGCACAACTATTCCTGTTGTACAAAACACAGATTAGGCCGGTGATGGAGTACTTCAGTCACATCTGGGAGGGTAGTCCCCATTATCTGCTTGCGTCCTTGGACTCGATACAAACCCGAGCCATCCGTCTTGTTGGTGACCCGAAACTTACAGTTGGTCTGGAGTCTGAGTCACAGACGATTTGTGGGTTCGCTTAGTCTGTTTCACAGATACTATCGCGGACGCTGCTCTGTGGAACTAGCATCCCTTATTCCCTGCCACCCGTCCTATCTCCGCATGACTCGTCGCAGAGACACTCAGCACCCTTTTGTTGTTGACATTGGGCTTTTGAGAACCCATCGGTTCTCTAAATCGTTCCTTTGTCGCACCGCTAGGGTGTGGAACTGTCTTCCGGCGAGTGTATTTCCTGAATCCTTTAACCTGGGTGTCTTCAAGCTTCGTATTAACAGGCTAGACAGCCCAGCAACAGTCCGCAAATCTGCTGGCATGGCATCTAACTTGAGCGTGGTTTCGCGAGGAGAGGTGATTTTGGCTCTGTCGACTGCATCATTGGTCTCTCGGCACAGCCACCCAGGCTGATTTTGTCATCTAGCTAGCATAGAAGATAGTTTATTTTTTTATGGAAACTGACACGGTTGGCTACATCATCCGTGATGTCAGCCCATACACCGGGTGAACTTGGTGCCACGTCAGTGCTTCCCTACTTTCGTGCCGGCTACACTGAACTGGACGGAAAACACAAACTATTTACATAGCCGTTTCGACCGACCTTTCATTCAGTGCGGTGGTACCGATCCGGGCGGGCTAAACCCCTACCACCTAGTTAAATAAGAAGGGAGTCATATCCCTTAGTCGCCTTTTACGACATTCACGGGAGAGATGCAGTGGGGCTATTCCTTTAAAGTACCGGCCCCACACGGTACAAAATACGGGTTATGTCTGCCAACGCTTCATTTATCTTCGATAAATTTTTTTTAACCTTACATTTAAATGCATCTTCAGATAAGTGTCTAATTAATTTCTGTGGGTAGTTTATTATAAAATGTAACACTATTGCAAATGAAACTCTTTGAAGTTTTGGCTAGTCTGTGCTTAATACATCTTCATATTAACCTTGTTTCTAGTGTTATAATTGTGTATCTCGGAATTTAATGTGTGGCTGTCCATTGTTTTTCTCGCGTAAGTATGATACACATATTTGCTAGGTAACGTCATAAATCCTATATCACTAACTTTCTATAAACACTAACATTTAAAAACAAATTATAGATAGCGCGACGTGTCTCATGCCGAGGCACCCATAAGTTGTCTGACGACGCCCATGGACATTCGGTCGTACGCGGGGGTTGCGAATGCTATGTCGGCCTGACAAGGTGCCTATTATGCCTCTCTTGAAGGAACCGATACTATACTTGGGGGGAAATATGCCTCCTTAATATTTATATTAATAAATAATTTTTCATATTAAGGAGGCAGCGCAAGGTTTTTTTTTGTAACAAACCAAAATTGTAATGAATTTACTCCCTTAAGTTTAGTAAAGCTCCACAAATCTAAAAACCGGCCAAGTGCATACTTCATACTGTTTTCGGTAGATGGCGTGCATACACTTTTTAGTTTCTTGTATGGGTACCCCGTGAATTTATTACTTTTTAATTCTTATTTTTAAACGGGCTTGACTCCGTACATTTGTTTCTATCTTTGTTTCAAATCTTGCGACAACTTTTTCAACTACTTCTACAGAACCGATTTTTATGAAACTTTGCACACACATTGAGTTCTCGTGACAATACAATATTATGATAATTTCAACTTGGTAACAAGGGTCTGATGATGGAGTCAGGAGGTGGACAGTGGAACTCTTCAACCGTTACTAGTAACCTCCTCGAGTTTGGGCTCTTATGGTTGGTTTGGACGAGTGTCCCATACTTCTACCAATACACTTGGTGACGAGGGTCTGATGATGGAGTCAGGAGGTGTACAGTGGAACTCTTCAACCGTTACTAGTAACCCCCTCGAGTTTGGGCTCATTTGGTTGCTTTGGACGAGTGTCCCATACTTCTACCAATACACTTGGTGACGAGAGTCTGATGATGGAGTCAGGAGATGTACAGTGGAACTCTTCAACCGTTACTAGTAACCCCCTTGAGTTTGGGCTCATTTGGTTTGTTTGGACGAGTGTCCCATACTTCTATCAATACACTTGGTGACGAGGGTCTGATGATGGAGTCAGGAGGTGTACAGTGGAACTCTTCAACCGTTACTAGTAACCCCCTCGAGTTTGGGCTCATTTGGTTGGTTTGGACGAGTGTCCCATACTTCTATCAATACACTTGGTGACGAGGGTCTGATGATGGAGTCAGGAGGTATACAGTGGAACTCTTCAACCGTTACTAGTAACCCCATCGAGTTTGGGCTCATATGGTTGGTTTGAACGAGTGTCTCATACTTCTATAAAGACACTTGGTGACGACAGTCTGATGATGGAGTCAGGAGGTGTACAGTGGAACTCTTCAACCGTTACTAGTAACCCCCTCGAGTTTAGGCTTATTTGCTTGGTTTGGACGAGTGTCCCATACTTCTATCAATACACTTGGTGACGAGGGTCTGATGATGGAGTCAGGAGGTTGACAGTGGAACTCTTCAACCGTTACTAGTAACCCCATCGAGTTTGGGCTCATATGGTTGGTTTGGACGAGTGTCTCATAGTTCTATAAAGACACTTGGTGACGAGGGTCTGATGATGGAGTCAGGAGGTGTACAGTGGAACTCTTCAACCGTTACTAGTAACCCCCTCGAGTTTGGGCTCATTTGGTTGGTTTGGACGAGTGTCCCATACTTCTACCATTACACTTGGTGCCGCAGGGTCTGATAATGGAGTCAGGAGGTGTACAGTGGAACTCTTCAACCGTTACTAGTAACCCCTCGAGTTTGGGCTCATTTGGTTTGTTTGGACGAGTGTCCCATACTTCTACCAATACACTTGGTGACGAGGGTCTGATGATGGAGTCAGAAGGTATACAGTGGAACTCTTTAACCGTTACTAGTAACCCCATCGAGTTTGGGCTCATATGGTTGGTTTGGACGAGTGTCCCATATTTCTACCAAGACACTTGGCGACAAGGGGCTGATGATGGAGTCAGGAGGTGTACAGTGGAACTCTTCAACCGTTACTAGTAACCTCGAGTTTGAGCTCATATGGTTGGTTTGGACGAGTGTCCCATACTTCTACCAAGACACTTGGTGACGAGGGTCTGATGATGGAGTCAGGACATGTACAGTGGAACTCTTCAACTGTTACTAGTAACCCCCTCGAGTTTGGGCTTTTGGTTGGTTTCGACGAGTGTCCCATACTTCTACCAATACACTTGGTGACGCAGGGTCTGATGATAGAGTCAGGAGGTGTACAGTGGAACTCTTCAACCGTTACTAGTAACCCCCTCGAGTTTGGGCTCATTTGGTTTGTTTGGACGAGTGTCCCATACTTCTACCAATACACTTGGTGACGAGAGTCTGATGATGGAGACAGAAGGTATATAGTGGAACTCTTCAACCGTTACTAGTAACCCCCTCGAGTTTGGGCTCATTTGGTTGGTTTGGATGAGTGTCCCATACTTCTACCAATACACTTGGTGACGAGGATCTGATGATGGAGTCAGGAGGTGTATAGTGGAACTCTTCAACCGTTACTAGTAACCCCCTCGAGTTTAGGCTCATTTGGTTGGTTTGGACGAGTGTCCCATACTTCTACAATACACTTGGTGACGAGGGTCTTATGATGGAGTCAGGAGGTGTACAGTGGAACTTTTCAACCGTTACTAGTAACCCCCTAGAGTTTGGGCTCATTTGGTTTGTTTGGACGAGTGTCACATACTTGTCGAACGCAAATGTATGAAACAGACATACCATCTGTTCAAATTGATTTTGAAAGGGACGGCGTACACCTTATCCATCCAAAAGCCATACAGTTTCCAATAAAGTTTAATAGTGGAACAGCTGAGAGACGGATGTTACCGATAATTTTGTCATGGGCCTCCACTGTCCATAAAATGCAGGGCAGTCCTGTTGACCATGCGGTCGTGTATTTGGGCTCCAGACTATTTGAGGAGGGCCAAGCGTATGTTGCATTAAGTTGCGTAAATTCTTTAGAAGAAAACGTGGGGCGTATAATATGCGTAATAATATGCGCCCCACGTTTTTATATTAGTCTGTTAAAAGTCTCAATTTATTACTTATTCCGCTGACGCAGCGACACAAAGTGCCCTTTGGCATCCGACATGAGAAGACAGCACGCTAGTATTGCAAGATTTCTTACCCAGACGTAAAATCTTAAGAAGGCCCAGGTTTGTGTCCTTATTATTTTCTAGTTTTTTTTACAGCAGATTTTTTTTCTATTTTTTTTTAAATAAAACCATTTAACTTAAAAGTTTTTTTACCTATTTTATTATTTGTTGTTATATCGGCCATAATAACACATATTCTGTGAAAATTTCAATGGGCTGCCTATTGCGGTTCAAGAGATACAGCCCTCGGACAGACAGACAGACGGATATGACTCCCTTCTTATATTACTAGGTGGCAGGGTTTAACCCGCCCGGGTTGGTACCACCGCACTGAATGAAAGGTCGGTCGAAACGGCTATGTAAATAGTTTGTGTTTTCCGTCCAGTTCAGTGTAGCCGCGGCAAGACCAAAGGGAAGCACTGACGTGGCACCTAGTTGACCCGGTGTTATGGGCTGACATCACGGTGATGTAGCCAACCGTGTCAGATTCCATAAAAAAAAAGAAAAGAAAAAAAAAATAGCTACGGGTCCCTCTATGTATGAACAACGTTCGCACTTACAGGATTCTTTACAAATATACTAGAGACCAGAACAACTAGACCACAGAACACCTATTTGAACTAGACCGTGGTTCGGATTACATATACATACATATCACACACGCTGAATCCCGACAATCGCGGACTTACCCCGATTGTGGGATTCAGCGTTCCATGCCGGCCTGACAAGTGCCTATTCACGCCTCTCTTGAAGGACCCGAGACTATACTTGGGGGGAAATATATGGGCAGGGAGAGCGTTCCAGAGTTTACCAGTTCTGTAGAGGAAAGATCTGCAGAACCGATTAGTACGCATCCGCGGTAAGTCCAGCGTATAGGGATGCAATTCCTGCCCAGTGCGCGTTGTATGGAGGTGGAAAGGAGACGGCGGGATCGCGTTAAACAGCTCCTTCGAGCATTCCGCATGGAATTGAAATTTGATAAATTAATAAATTAGTCCAATTATTCCCCTGAGGAAATTGCATTCTAGTGGATTTCGACGCGCCGGCGGCGCGGAGGCGCGTCGGCGGCGCGGCGGCGCGTCGGCGGCGCGGCGCCGTCGCGCGCGAGGCACGGCGCGGTCGCGCGATCGCTGCGCACACTCGCTATGAAGAAAATGGCTACGGGACTAACGGGGCCATCTATGTATGAATAACGTTCGCACTTACAGGATTCTTTAATATACTACAGATCAGAACAACTAGACCGTGGTTCGGATTACATATACATACATACATACATACATATCACACACGCTGAATCCCGACAATCGGGGTAAGCAGAGTAATCGGTGTTGTGCTGCAAGAACTCTGGTAAATTGCAGCACAACACCGACCACCACGTTTCGCAAAGTATTCGAACAAGATTCAATCGATCAAGCAGCAAGTAAGGCACGAAGACCCACCTGCTGCATGACTCGGTGGAAGTACCGTGCCAAGGTGAGAGGTGGCGAGCCTGTCGCCCTTAGCACGGCATCTTGTCCTTATCCCTTAGTCGCCTTTTACGACATGCATGGGGAGAGATGCAGTGGGGTTATTCTTTTTTTTAAGTACCGGCCCCACACGGTACCGTGGTTCGGATTCCACGTTAAAACTGTAGGTTCCTTCCCTTCTTACCTTTCTAGGTGGTAGGGTTTATCCCGCCCGGGTGCTACCACAGCACTGAATGAAACATCGGTCGAAACGGCTATGTAAATAGTTCGTGTTTTCCGTCCACTTCAGTTTAGCCGACAAGAAATGAAGGGAAGCACTGACATGGCACATAGTTCACCCGGTGTTATGGGCTGACATCACGGATGTTGTAGTGCAGGTGATATAGCCAAACGTGTCAGATTCCATAAAAAACAAAAAAAAAACTAGTGTGTCATAATCGTGGCACGTGGAGATCCGTTGTCTCTGCCTATCCCACTGGGAAACAGGCGTGACGCTATGTATGTATGTATACTTGAACCCAGTGAATGGGGTTGATGCTGTGTCGCTATCCCAATTTTTTTATTCTTTTTTTTTTTTTTTATGGAAACTGACACGGTTGACTACATCACCTACAACATCCGTGATGTCAGCCCATAACACCGGGTGAACTGGGTGCTACGTCAGTGCTTCCCTTCGGTCGTGCCGGCTACACTGAACTGGACGGAAAACACAAACTATTTACATAGCCGTTTCGACCGAGCTTTCATTCAGGGCGGTGGTACCGACCCGGGGGGTTGAATACCTAGTAAGGAAGGGAGTCATATCCCTATGTATGTATACTAGAAACTAGTGAATACGGTTGATGCCGTGTCGCTAATGCTGTCGTGTTTTAGGTGTTTTTAGATTTTTGAATGTGTACCTCCAAGACCAGGAAATAATATGAAGAGTACTTGGTCTACTTCCTGACTAGTGCACGTTGAAACTGAACTGGTGGGTAGATGCCTCTGGTTTCAACTCCTTAGTTCTCACACACTACCTGCATGAAGCTTCGAATCTTAGGAGAAGATATTTATTTTAGAATTTATTGAGGCTCTTTTAGGTAGTTAATCTGTACAAAAAAAAAAAAACAATTAGGTTCCATAAAATGACCGCGGCGAAATTGGAAAAAACATTTAAGTTCTGAATAAATTTTCGAAAATACCTAACCTCAAAATTCCTTCAGTGTACGACTTAGGATCTGTCGAGAGAAGCGTAAAAAGGCATCTGTCACGCCGCCCGGCACGGCATTCGCAACCCCCGTTCGAAACCGAATGCTTTTGGGCGTCGTCGGCTCAACAATCCATGCTGAAGGCGCCAAGTGTCTCGTGTATAAAAAAAAAGTGAGTTGTCATTTGTATAGAAACTGCATTATGTGCAATCCGGCTGCTGCCGACGCTGACGGGTAGGAAATGCTTCTAGGCATAAGTTCGGGGTGGGTTAGTTACTGGCTGGTGGCGGTGGGGGAAGAAGGGGGGGGGGAGCTTGGTGTATCGATCTATGCTCCTCCCCCCGAGGAGGGGGCCCTTTAGCACTCCCTCCCCGCCTCCGGCTTATATAAACACTCTAGGGAATAGCCATACTAACAGGTTATGTCGGGGCGGTGACTTTAGTTTTTCCGCAAAGTAGCCATGTCTGACCAGTGACCTGTTAAAATTTTCAATTTTTTTTTTCTCGAAAAGTATTGATCTCCTCGGGCTAATTCTTTCACTAATATTCTTCTAACTTCCTAAACTACAGGCTACAACTACCAGCAATTTGCTATCAAACCTGCCATTAACTAAACCTCACCCATAAGTTCACCTTCTGTAAAATGTTTTTTGTGCTTTCGAGAATATTTCCATTTCAATTAAATTAAATTTTAATTTCATTATATCATATCTACGTTTTCCTACATCCACGTCTGAAGCTCCGAAGCACCTTGGCTAAAGCTTAATCTATTGTATAGTAATGTGCGACAATTTTTCATACCATTCAAGTACTCGGTATATAAGCCGCATGCGCCGAGTTGAGAAATCATCAAAAGCAGTTCAACCATCCGTGTGCACCGTTCCTCATTTTGTTTACACGTAGTGCTTATATGTGTCCAGTATTTTGAGTACTTGTGTGTTGAAAAAGATTGAAAATATGAAGGTATTGATACTTTGAGACTCCACTCTAAAACTTCTGTGCCAAAGTGGAGGACCAGAGAATCGAATATCTGAGGAATATTGTGGTCCGTAAGCTCAACACGGATAGGCAACACGGAAGGCTATTTCTAAGCCTACGCCGTCTGTCTGTCTGTCTGTCTGTCTGGTCCTACCGCTGTATCTTTGGAACCGTAATAGGTAGCCGGTTGAAATTTTCACAGAACATGTGTTATTATGGCGGATATAACAAAACATAATAAAACATTGAAAAATTAAAGGGTTCTCCACACAAGAATGGTGTTTTTTCAACGTTTTTGTTGTTGTAAGGAAACCTCGGTGCGCGTGTACGACTCGCACTTGGCAGGTTTTTTACCCGACTACGGTGAAGCCAAAAGAAGGGTAACGTATCGTATCAACAAGCCATGAGTCTTGATACTGCTAAACTCTTAAACAGAAAGTATTACAAAATATTTTTTTTTGTGATAAAATTTAGTACAAAACAGAACCGCCGAAGGCCGCGAGGAAAATGGGAGAGGCTATGTCCAGCAGTGGACACTTACATTGACTAACAGATATACAAATTGCATTGCACGATTATCACACTTTTTGCAGAACGCGATTTATTTCAGTAAACCGCACTCAAGGATACTTTCGTTTTGTGTAAATTTTTTTTGTCGAGGTTTTTCCTTCATGTGTGAAGATAAGTGGAGATTTCGAGACACAAATAACGAAATGTCATAATATATGTTGAAATGTGGACCAGTTGCAATAAATAAAAAGAAAAAATCTTTTGTAGAGTTACTCAATTACAAAAAAATTAAAAATAATGTAACATTATTGAATTTTTGATTTCAGATCACAATATTTATAACCACATGCATTTTTGCATACACTTTGGCTGAAGCGCCATCAAGGGGGTGAGTTACAACAGTTTTTTAACTTTCTAATATAAAAATTCGATATATTAAAGAAAATACAAAAAACTCATAACGCTCTTTCCTGCGACCTCGCTGGCGATATTCAAGTATGTGGGCGAAGGTTACTGAATCATTCATATAAAGAACTCGTACATTGGTTATATACTCAATAGTCTGTCGGACAATCAGGCACAGCCTAAGACCACTCTTTGCAAAACTACTGTAGATATATATTTATATATAGAGTGTTGTAACGGCCAGTACATTAATTTCACCAGCGCACTCGTTATGTTTTTCCGAGACAAAAAAGTTAACAAAGTTTTTCTCTAAAGTGTCTACTTTTCGAGATATAAATTTTTGAAATTTATGTTTTCGTCTAGTGTAATTTGACGCTTTGTTGTCGCTCCGCACCCGGCACCTGCGCCGCGCGCCCCACTCCGCCGCCGGCGCCGCTCACATTAGCCTAGCTCCCGCCCCTCCCGCCAACACCACCGTCCTCACTCACCGCGCGCCTTTCATTCCCACGTTCGTGCCGAATATTAGATCTTTTTTACACTAAATTAATCAATTAGTTTGTATGAAAACTGCAACTTATTTAAAGGAATTCAGAAAAAAAGTTATTTGACTTTTTTGTTACTAATGATCCCAATACTAATTTCCTAAATTTAATTTAGTGGCCGTTACAACAATTTACTGTACCGTGTGGGGCCGGTACTTAAAAAGAATAGCCCTACTGCATATCTCCCCGTGCATGTAGTAAAAGGCGACTAAGGGATAAGGACAAGATGTCGCGCTAAAGGGCGAAAGGCGAGCCACCTCTCACCTTGGCGCGGTCCTTCCACCTTGTCATGCAGCGGGTGGGTCTTCGTGCCTCACTTGCTGCTTGATAGTTATCTTGTCCGTATACTGTGCTAAACGTGGTGGTCGGTGTTGTGCTTTAATTTACCAGAGTACTTATGGTAGTGAAAGTTGGGTATGGCAGGCGAAGCATGAGAGCAGGAACAACCTGTATTTATGTCGTGTAAAGGTTGGCTTTCGAGGGAAACAACTCACGGCTCGCGGCCTGCGTCGTGCGTCAATCGCGGCTTGCGCGTCCGATGCGGCTATACATTTAACTGTCAATACGCTCTCAGCGTATGGAACTGTATTCGAACGATGCGCATTGCGCATGCGATGATGTGCGTAGTCAGGAACTCAGGAGAACCGCACGGCAGCCGCTAGTAGCATTGCATAATGACCCCTAAGTGTCCCGCGATCTAGAACCGCTGCAACGCTTATTCCACGGACAGTGCTCCCAGGAGCTGTTTAACGCGATCCCGCCGTCCTCTTTCCACATTCGCAATAGCACAGCGTGTATGGATTGCATTCCTATACGCTGGACTTACTGCGGATGCATACCAATCGGCTCTGCAGATCTTTCCTCTGCAGAACCGGTAAACTCTGCAACGCTCTCCCTGCAAGTACAGTCTCGGCTCCTTCAAGGGAGCGTGAATAGTCACCTGCCAGGCCGAAATTGCATTCGTAACCCCCGCATATGTACGAATGTCCATGGGCGTCGTTAGATATCTTATGGGTGGCTCGGCGACAAATGTCGCGTTTTCCATTAAAAACAAAAATGTGCTCGAAAGCCCGGCTTAATTTTACTCAAGTATTTGGAGTTAGATATGAAAAAGTGTTGCAGGTGCGAGCATGCGTGAAAAGGACCGTGGCGGGTGGAGATCATCCTCTCTGCCTACATAATTGGTAAACAGACGATATGTATGTTGCAGGTACCTCCCGCCGCCGTCAGGTCGTAGCGGAGGCTTCGGAGGTTCCGGCGGGTACGGAGGCTCCGGTGGGGGCGGCGGATTGTCGCCCGGCGTCGTGGCAGCCAGGAGCGGCGGGCAAGGCTTCGGAGGAACTCCGAACTCCTTCTCGAGGTCAGCTCCTACATACCTTACTTACATAAATGACCCACTAAATCCATCAACCCATAATACCCATGCCCATGAGCATCATTAGGCACATATTCGTAGGTGTAACGAGGCCACATGCCTCACTTTCCATTAAAAAAAAATTCAAAACAGTCAACAGAAGAGTTCTTTCGACCCGCACGTTCCGTTCTTGTATTTTTCATTTTTCTATATAAATTGCCCTGCGGTCTCAGCAGAGAGGGCGGTAAGCGCCCAGACGGGATGACCTTGGTGCCTTGGTCGCGCGGTCAGGCTCTCGTCTGGGACGCCACTTGCGTCGACAGTCGACACGCTAGCTGATAGCTACGTTGTGTCGACAGCAAGAAAAGCTGGTGCCGCTGCTGAGGCTGCAGCGCTAGTGAAGCATAATCATTATATTGTAATAGCACAAAATTATGAAATGATTGCTTTCGCTGTGGAAACATTAGGCCCCTGGTCAGCAGAAGCAAAGTCTCTCTGCAAGGATTTAGGCAGGCGACTGATAGAAGTGTCCGGGGAGGCCCGAGCTGGGGCCTACCTCTCTCAGCGCATTAGTCTGGCCATACAGAGGGCTAATGCGCTGAGTGTCTTGGGAACTTTCCCGGGATCGGTCGGTATGGATGAGATTTTTTATTTATTAACTTGATTTAAAGATCTCATTCATATCATTGGTCCGGGTTGTTCTTTTCTCTTTATAATGTTTCAGTCTGTTTGTAATACACATTTAATAGAGCGTAATTTAATGACATTTAATTTCATAAATAGCTAAATAAATTGTAATACTGTAGAGCCTGCGACATAGCTGGCTTACAAATATTCGGTTTGATTAAACGAATATGCAAAACTCTTCGGCAATTTCTATAAAAAAGTGTCATCGCAGGTCCAACTCCTTCGGTTCAAACTCCTACGGAGGTCCAGCTGGACGGTCAGGTGGTGGATACGCCAGGAGTGGCGGCGATGATGGATTCGGCAGCAACGTAAGTGAATATAATATACTAGCTTGCTCGCGTGAAATTCGTATTTAAAAAGAAGAAAGTAAGTAAGAAAGAAGGCCCAGCTGCGTTCCTGCGTTACCTTTATTTCGGCGCGCGGAACAATTCGGTTTGTATGAGAGCCACATCTTAGCGTAACCGGAACTGAATTGTATTTAGTCTATCCTGTGAAGCGACGGATGGCCGAGTGGTTTGGGCATCGGCTTCTCATGCGAGAGGACCGCGGTTCGAATCCGGTCGCCGTGTACCAATGAGTTTTTTCTGACGAAAAAATTTACGTGCATACCTACACCTGCTGCTTCACCGTTCGGAACCAGTGTAAAACTGTAGGTCCCTTCCCTTGCCCCTTACTAGGTGGTAGGCTCAAATTGTAGCCGACTGGGTTGGTAGCAGCCTCGGTTGTGTTCTCCTCCAGTCCAGTCTAGCCAGAAATCCAGGGAAGTCTCCGGTATGGGACCTACCTTCTTGGAGGTGATATTGGCTGGTCGGAGCGTGCGCTATGGCCACTCCGACTCAGCTACGCATACCGGATTACATAAAAAAACGTATAAATAAATGTGCTTGTACTATGTTTCATCGAATTCGGATGATCGGTATAAGAGTTATGGAGGAACATTCATACATACAGAAAATATTTCTAAAAATCGTCAATTTAGTTATACTCCAATGTATTCAAAAGTCTTGTAAAAAAAGCCACAGTTGCACTCCGGGAGTGCCGGCAGAAGTGAAAACATTTTGTATTTCCGAAAATAACTCTTAGGTGGTTATAAAAAAAACTAACACCCTAAAAAAATTTAAACACCGTAACATAGCTTAAAAAAGAAAACAAAAGAAAAAATAAAAAAAAAAAAATTTAGGGATTCGAACCCATACCCGGAATACTCCCTCGTAAATGGCTTAAGGTTACATTTTAAATAATAAAAATAAATCTGACGCTGACGCGATGACGCGATGACGCGAGTTTAGCATTTTTTACCCACCTAAAAAAGTGCCAAGCGCCGATAAAGAAGTTTTTACTTCAAAAATTTCAATCACAATCTTATTGCCGGCCACATAGCTTTCACACCACTTCGCTGAACGTGGTCCCGCGAGGAGTGATGTCATTGGCTGTGTCTGGCTGTCCTTACCCTACTCACTGTTGGGCATGGCCATCAATGCCGGCTCTTCAACAATGCTTCATCGTTCAGTTCTCTCCCCCAGGAACCAGCTCACTACAACTTCGACTATTCGGTATCCGACGAGAGCGGGCTGGGGGGAGTCGAGTTTGGACACCATGAACAAAGGGAGGAGGAACGGGCCGAAGGGGGTTACCACGTGGTTCTACCTGATGGCAGGAAGCAGGTCGGTCTTCGGACCCTTCTGGGGAGGAGTGGTTCTTTTCCAAGTTGTCCTTTCATGGCTGCTTGCATTTCTGGTTAATTTCAAAGGGTCTCCTTCTATGATATTTCTAATTTTTTGGGAAGGGCTCTGTTTTCGCAACCTGCACTTAGATTATTTTATTTTGGCATGTTCTTCTGAAATGAGCTTTTTCATAGCAATTTTCTCTTCTGATTCTTTTTTCTTTCGGACCTTTTTTCACAACCTGCACGTTTTTATAATGTCTTCTAAGCAACCCAATCCAAAACCCAAAAGCAATTTTTTTGTAACTTACACTTTTAATTCTTTATGTTCTTCTGCAAGGAGAACTTTCATTTCCACTTGTACCTGTGATATTTTTTCTTATTGTTTTCTAAAACAACTTCTAAGTCGTCCCTTTTTGCAACTTGCATTTCTTATTGATTTATTGTTTCGCAGATTGTTCTCTTGCTCTTTTGTCACAATTTTCTCGCCTTTCTCTCTCTTCTACAATAGGTGTATATGGCGTTTTGTTGGACTGTTTTCATTACATTTTGAGTTTTATTTTCTCTGAATTTTGAGTTCCAATTTACCTTTTTTGAACCTTCAATTTGATGTGCGTTTTTGTTTTTTGAAACTCTTTGGTTTCTTCTTCAATCGTTGTGTCTCCTTTTTATTATATCTACAATTTGAGCTTGATTCTTCACCTGCTCCGGTTTTTTGCTAATTTCGGTGCCTGGTTATAATTTTTCTTTTAGTTGTATGCTATTTTATGTTTAGTGATTAATTTATTTTCCCATTTATTACTCTTTTTTGATTTATTTTTTAATAGTTGCATCTTTCTTCATTATATCATCATCTTCATTTTCTAACGAATGAAATTAACCCACCGCAGATCGTGAGCTACGAAGCGGACGAGTCCGGATTCAAGCCCAGGGTCTCCTACGAGGACACAGGCAGGTCCGGGGGCTACGACTCCAACTCCCAGAACTTCGGCAGGTCTTCTGGGTACGACTCTAGCTTCCGCAGGAGCGGCGGATATTGACCAGCTGCTCTTATTGTTACAATCCTGATCATGGAAATATGGCACCGTAGAAATTAAGTGAAATACTTTTAGGGAATGATTCAGACTGAGCAACTTTTGCAAAGTCTAGGTTAATTCGGAAAAAACTTTCTTTCTCGTCATAAATTTGGAGACGATTTGTATGGAGTAAAATTTTGTTTTCTGATTTGACCTCGGGATTTTTTAGCTCAAGTTGCTCAATATCAGATCCTCCCTATCTGAACTAAAATTATATCACTTAATTTTATAAAAGGAATTTGATGTACTTGATGAGCATGTATTAAAACAGAGTGTGGAAGATGCGTCAGAGCTGTCTAAGTAACGTGATACGTGAAGATCCGTTGTTGTTCCTGCCTACACCATTGGGTTGTGTGAGGTTATATAAATATATAAGGTGGAGTTGATGAATGGGAAATGCTCAAAGACAAAATAGATAACTGCCTCTGTCCGCCTTGTTTACTCGAGTATCTTCTATCTGTTGCATGCCCACCAAATAGTAACGAGCTATAATGCATGCAATCCTTTTCTGGGTATCTATTTCCATGATCGTGATCATTACACTCTGGTTTGTAGAGTGGCTTAAATTTGGATTCCTGTATAGGCTGTGTAGTTTTGGTTGTGTGGTATTTTAAGGATTAAGAAGAGCGGCAAACAAATATATATTGAAGGGTGTTAGGGGGGGGGGGGGGGGGGGGGGGGGGAGTCACGTGTGTAGCTCGACCTTGACTAACTTCACACCGTTAGAGTCAGGATGCGACTATTGTACCTAACATGTTGCTGGTTGATTATGTTGTGTATAACGAACTGGCTTGTCTGTGGAATATTGATGTATATTGATTTATTGGAAATTGTTCGTTTTTTTTTGCTTGCATTTTCTGAGTAGCATTGAGAAAATATAAAAAAAAAATGAAATATATTGAAACAGAAAATTGTAAACATGTTTAATTTTTCAACACTGACATTATAAAGAGGTTAAAGCTTGTAAATTTGTAAGTAGGAGGTAATCTACGAAAATACTCATCAGATTTAAATAATTCTTTGACTAATATTTAGAATGGACCTTCAGGATGGACATGGACGCGAGCGAAGCCGCGGGCAAAAGCTATTGTATAATATATAATATTGTATAATATATAATAATATGTATAAACCTGAAGTGTTATTTTGATATTGCATTCTACCGTAATTCGTCTTCTTCACTGCATACATGGATATTTTTTATCGAACTTGACACGGTTGGTTACATCACCTACTACACCGGCGATGTCAGCCCATAACACCTTGGTGAACGGCACCTATGCCGTGTCAGTGCTTCTCTTTGGTCGTGCCGGCTACACTGAACTGGACTGAAAAAACCTATTTAAATGGCTTCTTCGAAGGGACCAGCGCAATCCGGGCGTGTTAAACTTTAGTAACCTGTTTACTACAAGTACCTAAAAATGTACAAAATTCTGTAGAAATAACCATATAGAGACTCTTTATACCGTGTGGGGAAAAATAATAGCCCCACTGCATCTCTCCTCGTGTATGTCGTAAAAGGCGACTAAGGGATAAGGACAAGATGCCATGCACAAGGGCGACAGTCTAGCCACCTCTCACCTTGGAACGGTCCTTCTACCGAGCCATGTAGCGTGTGGGTCTTCGTGCCTTACTTGCTGCTTGATTGTTATCTTGTTATCTGTATCTTTGCTAAACGATCGGTGTTGTGCTGTAATTTACAATAGTACTTACAGCAGAACACCGACTACTCTGCTTACCCCGATTATCTTGATACAGCGTGTGGTATGTATGTATGTAGATTGTTTCCGCATTTTTCTTCAGTTAATTTGAATTAAACTCAAGATATTGCGAATCATATCCGGAATATTTTGCCCGTATTTGTTCCGGCTTAACGCCTACACTTCACTAGATATTTTAAGAAGATGTATTCATCTGATATCACCTTAAATGATAAAAAAAAAATCAAATATTCACAGTGACTGCATAATGAGTTCAATATTGATCCATGAAAATGAGTCCAATAAATTCGCCAAATATTAGCGCTATAACGACGTGAGCCGTGTAGCGCGACCGAACAATCTTGATAGGCTATTATTATATAGAACTTGAGCTAAAGAGTAAATATATACATATAGAAAACTTAGTACGTAATTTTTTTATGGCTACACCACCTATTACGTCTGTGATGTCAGCCCATCTTGGTGAACTAGGTGCCATGTCAGTGCTTCCCTTCGGTCGTGCCGGCTACACTGAACTGTACGGAAAACATGAACTATTTACATAGCAGTTTCGACCGACCTTTCATTCAGTGCGATGGTAGCAACCCGTGCGGGTCAAACGCCTACAACCTAGTAAGATAAACCTGTCAAGGACCACGAGGGCCAATAAATTTTATCAATACCAATTAATGAAAGCCGTGGTTCGGATTCCACGTAAAATTATAGATCCCTTTATTCGTTTATTTCGTTTATTCGAAATTCGTATTTTTAATCTGCCCGAGTTGATACCACCCCATTGCACGAAAGGTCGATTGAAGCGGCCGGCTATAAAAATAATTCGTGTTTTCCGTCCAGTTCAGTGTAGCCGGCACGACCGAAGGGAAGCACTGACATGTTCTTGGTTCACCAGGGTGTTATGGGCTGAGATCACGGGAGTTGTAGGTTGATGTAGCCAAGCAACAGCCTAGCAACAGTCCGCAAATCTGCTGGCATGGCACCTAACTGAGCGTGCTTTCACCACGTGGAGCCACCCATGTTGGTTTACATAAAAAACAGTTAGTTTTCATACAAAAATAATGATTTAATAATATGTCACATTAAAAATGAAGACTATTCGGCCAACACACTCCCGCGCAATTGTGGGCTTAACCTTGAATGAGGTGTTGATCTATTTCTCGGAAAATTAAGTACGGATCATGTCACTCAGCCGAGTCGGGAAATGCTCGCTATTCTGAATGAAATTAGCCGAAGAGATGATATAACCGTGTCCTACACTGGCGGCCGTGGAAAGGGAAACGGAGTGTGGGAACACTACCCGCCAGGTGGGACGACGACATCAAGTACGTCCGCGGAACGCAGTGTTTCCGTACCGCTGAAGGCCGGGAGGACTGGGGGAAAATCGGAGAGGCGTACGTCCAGCAGTGGACGCATACATGCTGACTGACTTACTGGCTGACCGTGACAATAACACTTTTTTTATTTATTTTTTTATTATGGAACCTGACACGGTTGGCTACATCACCGTCTACACATACACCGGCTACACATCCGTGATGTCAGCCCATAACACAGGGTGAACTAGTTGCCATGTCAGTGCTTCCCTTCATTTCATGTCGGCTACACTAAACTGGACGGAAAACACGAACTATTTACATAGCCGTTTCGACCGACGTTTCGTTCAGTGCGGTGGTAACAACCCGGCCGGGATAAACCCTACCACCTAGTAAGGTAAGAAGGGAAGGGACCTACAGTTTAACGTGGTAACTTATAATAACCCTAGTAACACTAACACTATTAAAAGTAACACACTAACTGACTGTGAATGAGATTAGAACAACGCATTTCTGTTGATACCTACTTTTATTCTTTATTCAAAAGTTTTAAAGAACAAAACTTCTCCAATTTTCCTCTAGTCCTTCCGGCCTTCAGCGGCATGTAATCAATGCTTTCCTCCGACATACTTTAGGTCGTCGTCCCACCTGGTGGTATCATGGTGTTACTGTTAAAAGCGTTAGTTTTACTAGTCTTACTATTACAAGGGTTACTAATGTTAGTGTTACTAGTGTTATTGTTACTATTAGTAGTGTAACTGTTACTATTTTTATTGCCGCCATACCACAGTCTAGCCCGAAATTTTTTCGTATAAATGTTTTCACATAAAATTGTTTTAAAAGACATTGACCACACATTTTCCGAGAAAAACAAAAACCATTTGTTTCATATCTGGATGGACAACAATGTATAGATGTATATTTATTTGTATAATACTAGCTTTTGCCCGCGGCTCCGCTCGCGTGAAATTCGTATGCTCCGCGCCGCACCGCACCGCGCCGCACCGCACCGCGCCGCTCCGCACCGCGCCTTTCCGCGCCGCTCCACGCCGCCCCGCGCCGCTCCGCGCCGCACCGCGCCGCTCCGCGCCGCACCGCGCCGAGCCGCACCGCGCCGCACCGCGCCGCGCCGCACCGCGCCACACCGCGCCATCCCGCGCCGTCCCGCGCCGCACCGCGCCGCACCGCACCGCCCCGCGCCGCACCGCACCGCCCCGCGCCGTCCCGCGCCGATCCGCGCCGTCCCGCGCCGCACCGCGCCACACCGCGCCGCCCCGCGCCGTCCCGCGCCGAACCGCGCCGCCCCGCGCCGAACCGCGCCGCCCCGCGCCGTTCCGCGCCGCCCCGCCCCGCGCCGCGCCGCCCCGCACCGCCCCGCACCGCTCCACTCATGACTTTATATATATAAACCTTCCGGGAAAAAATATCTAACTGATGGTGAAAACCGCATGAAAATCCGTTGCGTGGTTTAGGATGAGTTAGCGGATATACAGACAGAAGCGGAAAGCGACCTCAATTTATACTATGTATTGATATTCTATATATTTAGTAATTTATATGTATTAACACAAGTATGGCTTTTATTTAACTAGCATGTACTTATATGTATTGTTAATAAGTATTCTTATTATTATTTTATCTTCAATTCTCACGCTCAACTCTTTTGCTACGGTAGTAGTCTATATTAATCGAATCTCAAACATTCAAAGGTTGACTGTAAGAAATCTCTGTAAGGGATAAGTCCGCCTTTGCACCTTATGTGAATTTTCTAATGTATTTGTTTCTGTTTAATGTTTACTGGAGCAATAAAGCATTTAATTTTATTTTTTATGTAAACTGACACGGTTGGCTACATCACCTACAACATCCGTGATGTCAGCGCATAACACCGGATGAACTAGGCGCCATGTCAGTGCTTCCCTTCATTTCAGGTCGGCTACACTGAACTGGACGGAAAACACGAACTACTTACATATCAGTTTCGACCGACGTCCATTCAGTGCGGTGGTACCAAACCTATCTATCAAGCACAGCGTGTAAGGAAATAAATTCCTTTAGCTGTTTAAGAAATTATCGGTTTACTGCCAATCAATTAACGGTTAGATATATTGTTTCCGTACATACTAACAGTGTGTGCTTGTGTTTGTTGATAACATTAAAAGTTAGGTATGCAAGGTAAATCTAATAATAGTTTTACAAGGTTTGAATTATTTCGATTTTCACCTTGATTTCATATTTATTTACTTCCTTTTTGGGTTTTGACTTTAGGGCTGTAGGTATTTACTGAAATTATTATTGGATAACGATACATCAACACTAATATTATAAAGAGGTTAAGTTTGTAAGTTTGTAAGGACTCTGATACATACAGCACAACACGTCAGCCTTGGTAGCTCAGTGGTGCGGTCGGTGGACTGTCGGCCGGATCATAAGCACACCTGGGCGCGGTCAGTGGATGGATGGGTGACCGTTCGACCGTTGAAGGCAGACCATGGTTCGGATTCCACTTTTTTTTAAATGGAAACTGACATGGTTTCCGGATTCCACTTTTCTTTTTTATTGAAACTGACATGGTTGGCTACATCGTCTACAACATTAGTGATGTCAGCCCATAACACCGGGTGAACATGCCATGTCAGTGCTTCCCTTCGGTCGTGCCGGCTACACTGAATTGGACGGAAAACACAGACTATTTACAAAGCCGCTTCGACCGACGTTTCGTTCAGTGGGGTGGTACCAACCCGGTCGGGTTGAACCCTACCACCTAGTAAGGTAAGAAGGGAAGGGACCTACAGTTTTACGTGGAATACGAACCACGGTCGGCCATCCAAGTACTGACCGCGCCCATCGTTGCTTAACAATCAATAGCAACAGTCGACTGTCTGCACCACTGAGCTATCGAGGCTGACAGACGTAAAACTGTCCCTTCTTACCTTACTAGGTGGTGGGGTTTAACCAACCCGCCCGGGTTGATACCACCGCACTGAATGAAAGGTCGGTTGAAACGGTTATTTAAATAGTTCATGTTTTCCGCCCAGTTCAGTGTAGTCGGCACGACCGAAGGGAAGCCCTGACATGGCACCTAGTTTACCAAGGTATTATGGGCCGACATCACGGTTGTAGTAGGTGATGTAGCCAACCGTGTCAATCTCCATTAAAGTAAACAGCGACCACCACGTCCTGCAAAACATTCGGACAAGATAACTATCAAGCAGCAACTAAGGCACGAAGACCCACCTGCTGCGTGACTCGGTGGAAGGACCACGCCAATGTGAGAGGTATAAAACCATAAAATATTCATATATTATTTATTGAGGTATTTATTTGATATATTATATATATATTAAACCTAAATTGTATTTATATACTAAAAAATTTGCTTCATTTAATTATAATATGAAATAAACTAAAAATAATATAAAATTATTACTAGTGAGCGCACAATGAAATACAATTAATTATGTTTACTAAAAAGTCTTTCTACGAGACAGAATTTTTCTAGTGCAGAAGACTCGGTTATTGTACTGTACGATTTCATGTGATAATAAATATTTTTCATTTCATTTCATTTCATTTCATTTCATTTCATTTCAGAGGTGGATACCCGTCATCCTTTAGAACGGCATCTCGTCCTTATCCCTTAGTCGACTTTAATATAAGTTTAATTTAATAAATTGAATATTAATAAATAAATAAAAATTTTCCTTAGCACTAAAAAAATAATTCATAAAATAAAGAAAATACAAAGACCATTTTTTTTATAGAGCAAACATACCCGAAAAAGTAGACATGTTTTATGCAAACAATTTTAAGCCGGGTTTAAAAATGCGTCTGCAAGCGAGCCTTAGTTCATACATCGAGTCCCTACCGGCAACCTAGCACGTTGTCAAATATTTGTCATTATTTGTCGTAGACTCCCACAATTTTATATTGGCGCCTGTCTAACTAGCGTGCGTATAATGTACGCTCGAAGCTTTTCCTTGAAGCATATGACAATATCGACAGGTATAGATGATAGTCAACAAGGTCTAGGTTTTTTGCGGTAAGGTAAAGAGTCGGATGTATAAAACATGGCGGTTAGATGAAGCAAGCATCAGTTTGTTGTGTGCATCTCATTTTGGACGCTCGAAGGGTGAAAATGAAGGTACAGGCACACATTTTTTAAAACTATTTATTATTCATTTTTAAATCTCATGAGTATTGACAAAATCAGTGCAGAAAAAAATTGCAAGCATTAATTTAATCTACCGTAGATTAAATTAATGCTTGCAATTTTTTTTAAATTTTTTTTTATTCGGAATTTTTAAAGTTAAATAATTTTTTTTGTCACGACACATTTAATACAGTTTATCCGTATAATTTATCAGTGTTTGGTATTATTTTTATTTATATGTAATTGGTTTACTTTATATATTATGTTTCTATTTTATGTTACGTAGTATAGGTTTCAATTTTCATTAACTAACTAATGTTTTTACTTAAGTATTTATTTTACAATAAATTTAATTATAGAGAAAATATATACAGCAAAATTTATCAAAATTTTCCGTCAATCCGTTTGTGTGCATACTGTTTGCATTTTACGCGACTATTCCGTGATTATTCAAATCTGTTTGTTGCGCTAAAGTTAAGTTTGTTCCGTGTAGGGCCGGTACTTTAAAAGAATAGCCCCACTGCATCTCTCCCCGTGTATGTCGTAAAAGGCGACTAAGGGATATGACTCCCTTCTTATATTACTAGGTGGTAGGGTTTAACCCGCCCGGGTTGGTACCACCGCGCTGAATGAAAGGTCGGTCGAAACGGCTATGTAAATAGTTTGTGTTTTCCGTCCAGTTCAGTGTAGCCGGCACGACCGAAGGGAAGCACTGACGTGGCACCAAGTTCACCCGGTGTTATAGGCTGACATCACGGATGTTGTAGGTGATGTAGCCAACGGTGTCAGTTTCCATAAAAAAAAAAAAGTATTTTTAATATTTATTTATACTAGCATATACATAATTACAACATATTTGAATAAAAGAAATCGTAATGGGTTAAATTTTCGCAAACTTCGCCAGACACAAGTATTGGCCTCATCTCATCCATAGCATCCCGTCTGACTGATGTTGGACCGTGTAGTGTACTAGGTTAGTTTTTCTTTGCGCAGGTAGTATTGTGCCTGGCTGTGACGCTGGTGGTGGCGGTCGCCGGGGAGAGGAAGGCTCCCTACCTACCCAGCGGATGGAAGCCTGAAGGGCCAGCCTTCCTGCTGCCTTCTGAATTCCAGGTAGGTGACACCCTCCAACCCAACAATTATATCATTTTTATTTATCGACAAGTGGCGGGTGGCCGACTGGTTTGGGCATCGGCTTCTCATGCGAGAGCTCCGAGGTTCAAATCTGGTCGGCGAGAACCAATGAGCTTTTTCTGACGAAAAAAAATTACGTGCATACATACACCTGCTGCTTCACAGTTCGGAACCGGTGTAAAACTGAAGGTCCCTTCCCTTGCCCCTTACTACGTGGTAGGCTCAAGTTGTAGCCGACTGGGTTGGTACCACCGTACTGGATGTAAGATGGCCACATAGCAGCCTCGGTTGTGTTCTCCTCTAGCCAGCAATCCAGGGAAGTCTCCGGCATGGCACCTACCTACTCGGAGGTGAGACTGGTTGGTCGGAGCATGTGCTTTGGCCCCTGCGACTCTGCCACCCATACCGGACATTTAAAACATTACATAAAAAATCACTGTTCTCTTTTATGAAACCTGATATGGTTAGCTACATCACCTACTACACCTGTGATGTCAGCCCATAACACCCTGGATGAACTAGGTGCCATGTTAGGTGTTATGTTACTTCCATACAATAGTGCCTGCTACATTGAACTGGACGGTTCTGTATAGAGTTCTGACCTGGTGTGATTATCTTTCATGATCGTATGTCGAATCGCATCGTCTATACATCGCATCACTGATCTATCGAGGTTAAAACAACTTATTAATTAACTAGCTGTGCCCGCGACTTCGTCCGCGTGGACTTATCACGACGCCTTCTACCGGGTTCAATTGTATTTTCAAACCATTCAGGGACCCACTCAAATATACACACAAAATTTCATCCAAATCTCTATTACAGAAACCAGCTGACAATCCTCTCAAATCCACCATCGAGGTGGAAGCGTCTGGGTCCGACTTCCTTCGTGAATACGGACCTCCAGCCCTCTCCCAGCAAGTTACAGTCCAGGGCCTTCCCGACGCCGTCACCGAACAAAGCTTCAACTCCATCAACACTGCAGCAGTTGACGTCAAAGCAGTATCAGTTGAAGACAACGGTGAGGCCGTTGGAGCAAATGTTGAAAACAACAGAGCAGTTGTTGAAAACAACGGTGCCAATGTTGAAAATAGCGGAGCGGTTGTTGAAAATAACGGAGCAAATTATGAAAATAACGCTGCAAATGTAGAAAATAACGAAGAAAAAGCTGTGAACGCAGAAGATGAAGGAGTCGAAATAGCAGTGGAAGGGAGACAAAGCGAGAAGCAAGAAGATGTGAGTGCGAATGAGATAGCAAATGAACACCAGGTGCAGAATGTTCAAGGAACCGCGAATAATTTGGGGCAGGAGATCTCGTCCCAGCAGGTAATTATTTGTGTTTTCTTAGCATATTAGATTTCAGTAATATGTCTTAGACAATTTCAGTCTTTTATAAAGACTAAAATGTCAGAATAAATTGTGACTTGACAGTTTAAATAAATAAAGTTTTTAAAATTTTAATGAAAAATATAAAATAATAAATTTGATAAATTATTTAAAATTTTCAAATTCAAATTCTGAATTTGAATTTGAACATGTTCATATATTTATAACAATAACTTAGGTACAAATCACGAATTCAAAATTAATCCTCGCCCCTTACTAGGTGGTAGGCTTAAATTGTATCTGACTGGGTTGGTACCACGGAGCTCGGCTGTGTTCTCCTCTAGTCCACTATTAGCCAGCAATCCAAAGGAAAGTGTTCGGTACGGCACCTACCTTCTCGGAGGTGATATTGGCTAGTTGGAGGATGTGCTTTGGCCCCTCCGACTCAGCCACCCATTTCGGATAACAAAAAAAAATCTATTAAAATTTACCTAATTTTAAGCGGTGGGTGGCCGAGTGGTTTGGGCATCGGCTTCTCATGCGAGAGGTCCGCGGTTCGAATCCCGTCGGCGCGGCGTGTACCAATGACATTTTTCTGACGAAAAAATTTACGTGCATACCTACACCTGCTGCTTCACCGTTCGGTACCGGTGTAAAACTGTAGGTTCCTTCCCTTGCCCCTTACTAGGTGGTAGGCTCAAATTTTAGCCGACTGGGTTGGTACCACCGTACTGGATGTAAGATGGCCGCATAGCAGCCTCGGTTGTGTTCTCCTCTAGTCCAGTATAGCCAGCAACCCAGGGAAGTCTCCGGTATGGCACCTACCTTCTCGGAGGTGATATTGGCTGGTCGGAGCATGCGCTTTAGCCCCTCCAACTCAGCCACCCATACCGGATTACATAAAAAAAAAACCTACATATAATAAAACTATCTAATTGAAACCTCTTAAAATTTCCTCTACGGCAGGGTTTCTCAAACTTTTTTTTTCAGGTACCCTTTTACCCTTAAACCAATATGTTTGGCGGCGTACCACCTTTACCTAAAAGAAGCTAATAATAATATTTATCTTCTAAATCTACATTCTTAAATTCTCTTTGGAGGTTAGCATCGCACCTAGTTCAATTAATGATTCTATTTCCTCGGATGTAAGTGATCTCGGATCTAAAAATTAATTTCTTATCGAATTTAGTTCTGAAAAATCTTCTTTCCAATATTCTTCGGAACTCACTATGCGCATTTGACAATGGATTTTATATTGCTAAGAACATCAGAATTCAAATTATATGTATGTTAATCAACAAAACTTTCTAAATTAGGATTATGGCACTTGCCGCTTATTAAATTTTGTAGAGCATAATGTTTCATTTTTTCGCGTACCACCTCGAAGCATTCCGTGTACCACTAGTGGTACGCGTACCATAGATTGAGAACCGCTGCTCTACGGTATTCGTCAGCCGAACGGTTTACAGTACTGTCACCCAAATTATACGCGCTCCTGGTCATTTATCATTGGCGAGACTAGAAAGTTGGTTATTTTGGTTGAATATTAATAATTTTATTGTATTCTCTATTTTGCAACATGATTAATAAACAATAAATTGTTTTATGAATTTGTTAATTTTCAGGTGAAATCGTCTTCTGCATCGGAAGAGAAAACTATTCAACAAGAAGCTGGGTAAGAGCTAGCAAGGGCAATAACTATTTTCAAACAAGTTCCTTCAAAAGGTACCGTGTGGGGTCGGTACTTAAAAAGAATAGCCCCACTGCATCTCTCCCCGTCGCATGTCGTAAAAGTCGACTAAGGGATAAGAAAATTCGTCAGCCTCGGTAGCTCAGTGGCGCGGTTGGTTAGTCAACTGTTATTAAGCAACGCTGAGCGCGGTCAATGATTGGATGGGTGACCGCTCGACCGTTGGAGGCTGACCGTGGTTCGGATTCCACGTTAAACTGTAGGTCCCTTCCCTTCTTACCTTACTAGGTGGTAGGGTTTATCCCGGCCGGGTTGGTACCACCGCACTGAACGAAACGTCGGTCGAAACGGCTATGTAAATAGTTCGTGTTTTCCGTCCAGTTTAGTGTAGCCGACATGAAATGAAGGGAAGCACTGACATGGCACCTAGTTCACCCTGTGTTATGGGCTGACATCACGGATGTTGTAGGTGATGTAGCCAACCGTGTCAGGTTCCATAAAAAAAAAAAAAAAAATTTCAATGCATAAGGAATCTCATCGCGATATTATTGCAAGAGAGGCTGAAAAAAAATTACCGGGACGCTCTTAAACTGTTTTGTTAAAACACTGTCAGCCTGTTCTATCAGCCTCTATAGCTCAGTGGTGCAGACAGTCTACTGTCGCTATTAATTGTTAAGCAACACTGTGCCGGTCAGTACTTGGATGGGTGACCGCTTGACCGTTGGAGGCTGACCGTAGTTCGGATTCCACGTAAAACTGTAGGACCCTTCCCTTCTTACCTTACTAGGTGGTAGGGTTCAACCCGCTCGGGTTGGTACCACCGCACTGAATGAAACGTCGGTCGAAACGGCTATGTGAACAGTTCGTGTTTTCCGTCCAGTTCAGTGTAGCCGGCACGACCGAAGAGAAGCACTGACATGGCACCTAGTTCACCCGGTGTTATGGGCTGACATCACGGATGTTGTAGGTGATGTAGCCAACCGTGTCAGTTTCCATAAAAAAAAAACACTAGCTGTTGCCCGCGGCTTCGCTCGCGTGAAATTCGTATTTAAAAATAAAGTTATTAGTTAAAATTATTAGTATTGATTGATTGATTTAAAATGCGACTTTCGACTACTATTACTACTAATACTATACGTGACATAGGATAGAATATAAAATTCATTTCTGGTTACGCTAAGATATGGCTCTCGTACAAACCGAACTGTTCGGCGCGCCGAAATAAAGGTGCGGTAGCGGGCTTACTTACTTTCGCCTTTAAATACGAATTTCACGCGAGCGAAGCCGAAGGCTAAAGCTAGTACTAAATAAACAAAATTAATAACGAGAACAAAATGATGTTTGTTTGTCAGCGTACCAGCTGACACCCCAGCCGGCTTCCTCGAGTATGGACCTCCGAAGAGTTCGGAGTCGGCCGGCTTCTCCGAGTATGGACCTCCGCAGGAGTATGCTGGTCCTCCGCTCAGGGCTGCGCTGGTCGCTGGGGTAAGTGATCCCTTCCCTTGCCCCTTACTACCTTGTACCGTGTGGGGCCGGTACTTTAAAAGAATCGCCCAACTGCATCTCTCCCCGTGTATGTCGTAAAAGGCGACTAAGGGATATGACTCCCTTCTTATATTACTAGGTGGTAGGGTTTAACCCGCCCGGGTTGGTACCCCCACACTGAATGAAAGGTCGGTCGAAACGGCTATGTAAATAGTTTGTGTTTTCCGTCCAGTTCAGTGTAGCCGGCACGACCGAAGGGAAGCACTGACATGGCACCAAGTTCACCCGGTGTTATGGGCTGACATCACGGATGTTGTGGGTGATGTGGCCAGCCGTGTCAGTTTCCATAAAAAAAAAGTTTTCCCTTCCCTTGCCCCTTACTAGGTGGTAGGCTCCAATTGTAGCCGACTGGGTTGAAACCACCGTACTCGATGTAAGATAGCCGCATAGCAGCCTCGGTTGTGTTCTCCTCTAGTCCAGTATAGCCAGCAATCCAGGGAAGTCTTCGGTATCGCACCTACCTTCTCGGAGGTGATATTGGCTGGTCGGACCATGCGCTTTGGCCCCTCCGACTCAGCCACCCATACCGGATTACATAAAAAAAAAGTGTTTTGTGGATTTTGTGAACTGTATTTCTAATTTCCGACGCAAACGAAGGGGTGTTATTATAAGTTTAACGGGTGTAAGGGTGTGTCTGTCTGTGGCATCGTAGCTTCCAAACGGATGGACGATGGTTTTTTTAAATAGCTTGAAATAAAAGTTTAATTACAAATTTAAAAATCCCCGACCCTTAAAAGTCAAAAATAACTTCCGTTTACTTACTTAAAGTAGTCGGGGGACTGCAGAGTAAATTCCCGCATAGCTCTTGAGTTTTTATATTTTATTTACTTAGCGTAAATACAATATAAACGCTCAGAGCTGTGCAGGGAAACGGGTATGTAAATCTGTTTTCCGTCCAGTTCAATGTTGCCGGCACGACCGAAGTGAAGCACTGACATGGCATCTATTTCACCGAGGCTTACATCACGGATGAAGTAGGTTATGTAGCCAAACGTGTCAGTTAGAAAAAAAAAAGATTTCTTAGTGCAATAACATGCAAAGTATGACTTTCATAGGGTTGGACAGGAAAACTGCAGTTTTTTTTCGACAATGTAATATTTTCGGGGAAATAACATATTTTACATTTATTGAACACACAACATTAACAAAAATAATTAAATCTAGACCTAAAAATAACATAATTAACTATAAAAATAAATCTAACTATAAATAAAAATAGTCGTCCATAGGGATCATAGGCATGGTCCCCATGACGGAAGCGGCGTTCCCCCTCTGGATCGCCAGGCTGATCCGCTGGTTGAAATGCGCCCGGGCACGGTGCGGTCACCAGACGCGTCAATGAGTAGTTTTCCCAATTTCTTGTAAAAACTGATCGCGTCCGGGCTCCATGCCCCAAGAGTCTCTACAGCAAAGGCCACAAACTTATTTTTGTTTTAGTACGGAACCGTAATTTGTGCGAGCCTGATCGATTTTTTTTTATTTTTTTTTTAGGACGCGTCCACAGTACAGCCATTTACCGCGGGCGTGGACGTTCTCTACAGCGACACCAGACGAAGAAGATTCTCGCCGAGGCTCATCAGGTGAAAAATTACTTAGTTTTTTAAATGTAAACCAACATAGCTGTGCCGAGAGACCAATGGAGCAGTCGACAGAGCCAAAAACACCTCTCCTCGCGAAACCATGCTCAGTGAGGTGCCATACCAGCAGATTTGCGGACTGTTGCTAGGCTGTCTAGCCCGTTGGTACGACGACGTTTGAAGACACCCAGTGTGTGCACCCATAGTGTAGACATTTTTAACACCAAATTAGTTGGCTTATGAAACAATGTTTAACTTTGTTTTATACTGTGTGGGGCCGGTACATAAAAATAATATCCCCACTGCGTCTCTCCCCATGCATGTCGTAAAAGGAGACTAATGGATAAGGACAAGATATCGTGCTAAAGGGCGACAGGCTCGCCATCTCTCACCTTGGCACGGTACTTCCACCGAGTCATGCACCAGGTGGGTCTTCGTGCCTTACTTGCTGCTTGATCGATTGAATCTTGTTCGAATACTTTGCGAAACGTGGTGGTCAGTGTTGTGCTGTAATTTACCAGAGTTCTTGCAGCACAACACCGATTACTCTGCTTACTCCGATTGTCGGGATTCAGCGTGCATGATATGTATGTATGTATGTTTAACTTTATGCGTGCAAACAAATTTGTGTACTAAGTGTTCAATTGCATTTAATTCAATATAATTGTATTAATTATAATAGTTTATAGATTTCAATATATTTATTAGTACGTACGCTAGTAGCGTTTACAAAAAGTTTTATATTTAGTTTAATTGTGGAAACTTTACTCTTTTATATATAAGTTAACTATCGATTTTATTAATTTAAGACATTCATAACTGCAGATATGTTAATACAAATAAAATAAAAATACAAATATTACTACAACAAAATGGAAAACAGTTGTTTAATGTTATGTTTTTACTTTGTTCCAGGCTAGTAAGGAGGACCCAGTAACCGTAGACAACTAAGACTGATCATCTAGCTAGGCAGAATGAGCGTGCCATGTACAAATTATATTTAAAGCAATTGATGAAGAGAAAAAAAAATGTGAACAAAAAATACTAAAAAATATATTCACTGCAATGCAATTTGACAATTTCGTATTATTTACCTTTTCATTTCCAACCCTAATTTGTCTGTTAGAAGTCCTAAACCTTTACGTTTGTCTTGTGTGGCGGGGTGGACTTAATGCCTTAGATAATTTCTTCCAATCAATCCGGTGGGCCTACAGCTTATACATGGGAGCAGCGCAGCCTGGTGACGGTATGCGCGTAATTTGGTTTTTCCAAATCAGAAAAAAACTCATTGGTACACGCCGACCGGATTCGAACCTCGGACCTTTTGCAAGAGAAGCCGAGACGCCCAGACCTCTCGGCCACCCGCCGCTGACGCTACTTTCAAATTAACAATAATGCCACGTCAGTGCTTCCCTTCGGTCGTGCCGGCTACACTGAACTGGACGGAAACCACAAACTATTAACAAGGCCGTTTCGACCGACCTTTCATTCAGTGCGGTGGTACCAACCCGGGCGGGTTAAACCCTACCACCTAGTAATATAAGAAGGGAGTCATATCCCTTAGTCGCCTTTTACGACATACACGGGGAGAGATGCAGTGGGGCTATTCTTTTAAAGTACCTGCCCCACACGGTACGATATGTGGGCAGGGAGAGCTTTCCAGAGATTACCAGTTCTGTCTGTGGAGGAAAGATCTGCAGACTATATTGACACACATCGGCGCTACGCTGGGATCGTCAAACTAGCGCTTCTATAGTCCCCAAACACTGAAAAAACGGTTAGTCAGTTAGTAACTAAATTTTGTGTAATATGTTACAAAACAGTTTAGTTGCTGTGGTGACTACAAAACTGGCAGTTACCAGAACTAAACCGAGCTTAGTAAATAGGTTTGGTTGCTTCCTGCTTACTGTTTGTTAAAGAAAAACTGTTTGTTGCATAACAGCTAATTATATTTGTAATGTATAGCTGAACTAGTAGAGGCCATAGAGTAACTTATATGGTGGGGTTTAGAGGCATCAGCTTCACTCCTCAATAAGCGCCATCTGTTGACAGTATCTCAAAGTAGCTCATATCTATATATAACTTTGTATACTAGGTAGTACGTATGCTTAGGTAGGTACGTAGGTTCATGACCTCAATATTTTCTTATTTTTTAGGAATGGAGAAATTAAACAATTGAATGAATAAAATATGTATATCATTTAATGTTTATTTTTTTGTTTCCTAATAACAACGCTTCTCTTTGGATGGTATCGCCTTACAAACTTTTTTCCTGCTGCTATTTCTGCTGATCTCAGTCCAATAAACGTAGCCGAGGTCGGAGAGAAAGTAGAAAACAGCAAAAAACAAAGGCGGGTCACAGGTAAGTATCACAAATAATTGAAGAAAACACCATGAGCAAACAAAACGTATAACAACCACAAACCACACCTAGCTTCATTAACAAAAATTATAAACTATCTGTACCGCACCGTTCCTTCAGTGTTCCCAGATCAGTTATACCAAATCCCTCCAAACCATTAGAAAAAACCTCCAGTTTCCCATATTTTCTAAAATAAAAACCTCTTACATTAATTCTCAAAAAAGGATAGGTACCTACTTACTAATAAGGATAATAGGGAAAGGAAGGATGAGGGAGTTTAGCAAGGTGAGGTGGGTTTGGCTGTACCTGACATTTGGTCCCTAGACACAGACTCTCATACTGGTTTTCATAAAAAATACATTAATTACCGTACCGTGTGGTGCCGGTACTTAAAAAGAATAACCCCACTGCATCTCTCCCCGTGCATGTCGTAAAAGGCGACTAAGGGATAAGGACAAGATGCTGTGCTAAAGGGCGACAGGATCGCCTCCTCTCACCTTGGCACGGTACTTCCACCGAGTCATGCAGCAGGTGGGTCTTCGTGCATTACTTGCTGCTTGGTCGACTGAATCTTGTTCGAATACTTTGCGAAACGTGGTGGTCGGTGTTGTGCTGTAGTTTACCAGAGTTCTTGCAGCACAACATCGATTACTCTGTTTACCCCGATTGTCGGGATTCAGCGTGTGATATGTATGTATGTATGTATACATTAATTAGGTTTTTTTTAATGTAATCCGGTATGGGTGGCTGAGTCGGTGGGGCCAAAGCACATGCTCCGACCAGCCAATATTACCTCCGAGAAGGTAGGTGCCATACCGGAGACTTCCCTGGATTTTTGGCTATACTGGACTAGAGGAGAACACAACCGAGGCTGCTATGCGGCCATCTTACAACCAGTACGGTGGTATCAACCCAGTCTGCTACAATTTGAGCCTACCATCTAGTAAGGGGTAAGGGAAGGGACCTACACCGGTTCCGAACGGTGAAGCAGCAGGTGTAGGTATGCACGTAAATTTTTTCGTCAGAAAAAACTTATTGGTACACGCCGATCAGATTCGAACCTCGGACTTCTCGCACTCGCATGAGAAACCGATGCGCTCGGCCACCCGCCGCTTTTTTTAAAAATGTAAACTGACACTGTTGGCTACATCACCTACAACATCCGTGATGTCAGCCCATAACACCGAATGAACTAGGTGCCACGTCAGTGCCTCCATTAGGTCGTGCCGGCTACACTGAAATGGACGGAAAACACAAACTATTTACATAGCCGTTTCGACCGACCTTTCATTCAGTGCGGTGGTACCAACTAGGGCGGGTTAAACCCTACCACCTAGTAATATAAGAAGGGAGTCATATCTCTTAGTCGCCTTTTACGACATACACGGGGAGAGATGCAGTGGGGTTATTCTTTTAAAGTACCGGCCCCACACGGTAGAAACCTTGAAAGTTCAGTGTAGCCGGCACGACCAAAGGGAGGACGTAAAACTGGACGTAAGTACTGGACGGAAAACACGAACTATTTTATTTTATTTACATAGCCCCTTTGATCGTCATTTTATTCAGTGCGGTGCGGTGGAAGCAACCAGGGCGAATTAAACCCTATACCTTGTAAGGTGAGAAGGGTAGGGATCTGCAGTTATACGTGGAATCCGAGCCACGCTCAGCCTCCAATTGTCGAACGGTCTCCAATCCAAGTTCTGACCGCGCCCAGGTGTGCTTAAGTGTGCGGTATTCGACGAAACGCACCACTGAGCTACCGAGGCTGACAACTCCGCCCATGCCAGTCGCCTTTGTCTATAGGAAATTTGGACCCTTGGTAGGTGGATGATGGCGCGACTCCTGCTTGAGTATAATGGTACTTGCAAGTAGAGTCTCGGCTGGGGTCCTTCAAGAGAGGCGTGAATGGGCACCTGTATGGCTGGCATGGCATTCGCAGCCCCCGCATGCGACGGAATGTCCATGGGCGTCGCTAGACACCTTATGGGTGGCTCGGCGCCACATGTTGAGCTGACTATAGAAAAAAAAGTTAACATAAAATACTTTATTTGAAATAATATATTTAAAAATAATTTCGTATCATGAGGACTTATTTTTATTTTTTTTTTTATTGAAACTGACACGGTTGGCTACATCACCTACAACATCCGTGATGTCAGCCCATAACACCGGGTGAACTTGGTGCCAAGTCAGTGCTTCCCTTCGGTCGTGCCGGCTACACTGAACTGGACGGAAAACACAAACTATTTACATAGCCGTTTCGACCGACCTTTCATTCAGTGCGGTGGTACCAACCCGGGCGGGATAAACCCTACCACCTATTAATATAAGAAGGGAGTCATATCCCTTAGTCGCCTTTTACGACATGCACGGGGAGAGATGCAGTGGGGCTATTCTTTTAAAGTACCGGCCCCACACGATACCTACTTATGAATAGGGTTTCTGTTGAGAAGTACTTAGTAAATGTAATTATATTATTAATATTAGAAAATAAAAGGTCCCTTCCCTTCATACCTTTCTAGGTGGTAGGGTTAATCCCGGCCGGGTTGGTACCACCGCACTGAGCGAAACGTCGGTCGAAACGGCTATGTAAATGGTTAGTGTTTTCCGTCCAGTTCAGTGTAGCCGGCGCGAAATGAAGGGAAGCACTGACATGGCACCTAGTTCACCCGGTGTTACGGGCTGACATCACGGATGTTGTAGGTGATGTAGCCAACCAACCTTGTCAGTTTAAATAAAAAAATAAAAAATAATATTACTACAAACTAAACTATCTTAAAAAATAGGGTAATTACAAAATAAGATATACACCTATAACCTATACAATACATAATAACCCTCCTCCAGGTGTGAGGATGCGGGCACTGTGTTTTAAATTAAATCTAGATGTAATATTGGTTTTAAAGATTTGAAAATGTGAAATATGAGCCGATATGGAGCGGGACCTAGACCTAATTGGTTTGTTCATGCGTGGCCAAATATAATCTCTGCACCTGGCCTTAGTATCATCGCGTTCGCTTCCAATGTAAGTAGCTACGTTATTGAACACCAATTTGCATACTACATATTTTGTACAACGGGCGAGTTTAATAATTTGTTGACATTGGAAATGTCTTTTCGTTCGCTCCAGTGTAGGCTCCGATTTCACGAAAAAGTGCGATCCCCTTATATCTCGGAGAGTTGTGAAGATATGATATTAAAAAAAAAAGTTCAAAAGACGCATATTCATTCAGCTGTAAGGTGCAAAAAGAATGATTCGAGAAAGTAAAAAACGTAAAAAGTTATGGCCGAAATAGTGAAAAAAAAAAAAAATGTTTTTCCGAATTTTGGATTTTGGCCCTCGATATTTTGGAAACGAAGAATGATATAAAAAATTTGAGAAAACATCCTCTGGACAATTTAGTCAGCTACAATTTGAGCCTAAAACAAAGACGATCGGGTTAAGGGTTTGCCCTGTAGCCTAACCTTTTTGAAAAAATTCAACCTTTTCCTTATCCCGACTTTCTCGTCGCTCAGCGACAATATTTTGTCGAATTCCGTAGATTCATTTCCAATGTGCTCGATAGTCGTGTGTGGCACGAAATCTGTGAATTTTTTTTATGGAAACTGACACGGTTGGCTACATCACATCACCTATAACATTCGTGATGTCAGCCTAAAACATCGGGTGAACTAGGTGTCATATGTCAGTGTTTCCCTTCATTTCATGTCGGCTACGCTGAACTGGACGGAAAACACGAATTATTTACATAGCCGTCTCGACCGACGTTTCTTTCAGTGCGGTGGTACCAACCAGGCCGAGATAAGCCCTACTACCTAGTAAGGTAAGAAATGAAGGGACCCACTGTTTAACATGGAATCCGAACCACGGTCAGCCTCCAACAACGGTCGCAAGACATTCCATTGTAGCCAATATTTCATAATACTATACAAACTAAAACTCATAACAGAATACTTATAAAATTAGAAGACTTAAAATAAATATATTATAAACAAAACATTACACACCAAATAGAAAATGTAATAATAAACAGTGTCCTGTAGAAAGCGTTTAACAAATTATCTAATTGTAAAATCCAAAACTTGAAATATATTTCGAAAAATGATTCGAAAATCGAGTCGATCTTGTGCATAATAGAGCCTTAATTGAAGTGTTTAATCTGAGCAAACCAGCAGAATTCGATTAAACCAATACAAATCGGTATAAAACGTTGACATTCGCTGATTGGACATCATACCATTCCGAACTACTAGAGACAATACAATAGGACAATGAAGGTAATATACATATAATATTATCAGCATTTAACAAATAAGTAATAATCTAGATTGTGGTTGAAAGTTGTGGTCTGAAAGAAGATATATTGACAAGGATTGAGAAAGGAATGCTTCTGTGGTTCATGTTCATGATGGAACAATGAATGATAGGAGACTAAGTAACGAAAGGAATTTATGAAGCGAATGCGAGTGGAAGAGTCGGGAAGGGTCGCCCTAGACGCACGTACCTGGACCAGATCGGGCATGTGCTCAAAAAGGGTCAATTGCGTAGTACCCGTAACCGACGAGCATGTAATGAAGAACATTATGATAGTGAAAGAGGCGGCAGAGGTGTGTCAGGCAGGATCGTGGCACGTGGAATCAGTTGCCTTTGCCTACCCCACTGGGAAACAGGTGTGTGAGGGTGTGTTTGTGTGTGTGTGTGTAATCTAGGTCAAAAAGTAAGTACCAACGTACCTTAACGTAGTAAAAAAATTTTTTTATCAAATTAATTGTTTTATTTGGTGAAAGTTACACTATGTTCAAAGCGGCCGCCAAAATATACTTCTTGAATGATTAGAACTTGTCAATATTTTTGAATTATTTACCTACTTGTCTTCAGTTCTATGTGTATGTCTGTCTGTCTGTCAGTCTGTCTTCGGAATATTTATAAGATTATCTAACATTGTATATTCTACCTACAATAATTTAATTTTAGATTTTTTTTTATGGGCACTAAAATAGTTTAAACTTTCTATTTTTATACTTATATTTATATGTAACCGCATAAATGTACCAATCTCTATAAGCGAATGTTATAACGTTCTTTGAGATCAATAAAGATTCTTTAAACCGAAAGTTGCAGTGCTGAAAACGGTGAATTTTGAAATAATTGTTAGTTTTTAAAACATTTTGTTAGCTGCAGGTGATCTCACTACTCCTAGCGGCCAACTTGGCCCTGTGCACATCAGAGCGTCTGGTCAGAGCTCCGTACCTACCCAGCGGATGGAGACCCAAGGGTCCGGCTTTTGAACTTCCCACAGAAACTAAGGTATTTTACTCCGGGGTGTTCGAATGGAGGTCACTCGCAAGTGAACGTATAGTGCCACGAGGAAGTTATGATACGTGGGAAATATGCGCAACTGTCTGCATTCCTAGAAGGGACGTGAACTTTCGGTCTAAAGTTTCTCGATAATTAGGTTATTATGTAGATAGATAGATAGATAGAAATACTTTATTGCTCCAAAAACATTTAACATAAACAAACAATAAGAAATTTACATGAGGGGCAAAGGCGGACTTATCCCTTACAGGGATTTCTCCCAGTCAACCTTTAGATGTTTGAGAGTCGTATGTTGCGAGATATAAGTAGGTAGTAGCAAAAGACTTGAGTGCGGGAATGTAAAATATAATATAAGGAAAATAACTATAATATACTATAATATACACTACATATAAGTACATACTAGTTAATTAAACGTATAAATTACTATTTAGAGATTAAATTAAATACATATGAATTACAATTTATATAATACATAATACCTAAATATATACATACATACTTGTCCATTCAGAATTAAAGGATTTTTTAGCTTTTGACTTCACACTGACGGAGATAGTACAACTTTAAGTGTTTTTTGAATAACGGAAGCGACTTGCAGTGCCGTATACAGTGAGGTAGTAGATTCCACAGCCGAGCTGCGTGCACAGAAAAGGAGTTTGTGTAATATCCAGTTTTATGAGTGGAAATGGCTAAGATATTATCATCACTTGACCGAAGCGTTACACCGTGGGAAGATAAGTACTGAAAACGCGAAGATAGGTACTCGGGATTTTAGGTCATACAATTTATCGACCAATTTTCGACCGAAAGTTCCCGTCCCTTCTTAGAAATGCAGACAGTTGAGAATATTTCCCACGCATCATAACTCTGGTGGCACTATAGTATAGACGTCGCCGGCAAGGTGGGCAGAGTAAAAAATGTATTGTAGTTAAACAAACTAAAAACCCGGATATATTAAGTGGCACGTGGCCGAGTGATCTGAGCGTCGGCTTCTCATGCGAGAGGTCCGGGGTTCGAATCCGGTCGGCGTTACCAATGAGTTTTTTCTCCTGCTGCTTCACCGTTCGGAACCGGTGTAAAACTATAGGTCCTTTCCCTTGCCCCTTACTAGGTGCTAGGCTCTAATTGTAGCCGACTGGGTTGGTACCACCGTACTGGATGTAACTTGGCCGCATAACAGCCTCGGCTGTGTTCTCTTCTAGTCCAGTATAGCCAGCAATCCAAAGGGAAGTCGGTCGGAGCATGTGCTTTGGCCCCTCTGACTCAGCCACCCATACCGGATCACATAAAAAAAGAGTAAGCTTACTAAAAAGTAAAAAAAAATATGATTTCTTATTATACCTGTACAAGTTAACAGAAAACCGGGATGAGCAGACTTCGTGCGGAAAATAAGGGAACTAACAAACTGCACCTTTCTTTGAAACTTTGAACCCCACATACGTTACATGGGGTTCCAACTTCTAACCTCTTGCATGAGAATTAGGCGCGCTTACCACAAGGCCACATAAATGAATATTTATATATGCATGTAAATTGTCACGTTCCAGAAACCAGTAGCCACGACTACAGAAGAAACTCCAGAATTTGAATCAGAGGGTTCGTCATTTCTTCGAGAGTACGGACCTCCCAACCTAGGCCAGGACTCGATAGTCAACTCTATCGAGAACTCTGTGACAGTTCAAAATTCAAATTTAAACTCAGTTCATGATTCAGTTTCCAACTTAGTGAAAGACTTTATATCAGAACCAGAGATTGTTCCGGAAGATATTTTGCAAGATCTGACGATTCAGGCCTTGCCAGATGTTGAAGCTAATCTTAGTTTTAGAAACGATGAAGAATTAGAAGAGGAAATACAAATAGAAGACATTAAAGAAGAGATAGATAATGGCACATTAGTAAGACTTGCTGCCATTGATGCTAAAGATCAAGTCGTCTATAAAACAGACAGTGTTGAAGAACAAGTTGATGATAAGAATGAAGCTGAAAATGGAAATGACAATTCTGGAAAAGTTCTTGAAGAAGAGAAAATTAAAGAAAATGAAGAAACAAAGATTGCTGTTGAGGAAGAAAGGGCAAATTTTGATGTTGTGTTAATTAAAGAAGACAAAACTGATGTTTCCGAGGGGGATAAAGAATTATTTAAGGTATTAAAAAGCACATTTAATATATACAATCCACAATCACTAATCACCTTTAGAACCTTGCCACAATAACTACGGTCTCTTATACCTCGGGGAATGTGGCAATTTGGTGATTATGGACTTATAAACCCGAGTGCAATGTAAACATGTTAATACAATACATAATAACATATTCTGTTGTATGTATTATATTTTCAGGAATCTGAAGAACAAATAGCTGAAGTCAATAAAACAGAACAGAAGAGGTACGAAAGAATATCTTTATCTTTAAAAACATAACAAAATTTATGTCGTCTCCTCCATCTATTCAAACTCAGAGAAAAACAATAAAAGGATGAAATGTATTGTTTTGTACTCTGATATTGTTGAGTTGAAGTGTTATATTTTTCAATTAGCTACACTGAACTTTATTGCAGTGATCATAAGGATTAATATAGCATGGTTAATCAATGAGTTCATGTTTTTTACTGCTGGGTGGGTTTAGAGGGTGAAGGAAGACTGTGCTAAGCGTGGGTGCTAAGAAATTACTTATGATGGTTTAATTTTCACCAGCAGCGTCGAAGTGAGTGCACCGCTAGGTTTCCGTGAGTACGGGCCTCCAGTCGAAAATGTAGTGGTGGCGGAAATCGAAGAGGATACATTCCAGGGCCCGGAGTACTTACCGCCTCAGGGGGCCAAGCGCAGCGCAAGACGGGTTCGAATTTCGCCTAAACGCAAGTAAGAATAAAAAAAAATTGTATACCTGCATATTTCGAAACCAAACATTTTATTAACAAATATACAACATATTTACACAAACAAGCACAGTAGAAAGGAACTAAGGCATTTCTAAATCGAGGTTACTGGTAATGCGACTGCGCCTGGGGATGCTTGTTGGGTTCCGAATGCTTCACGCCAGCGTTGAATTAGGGCCCAGAATGCGATGGTGGAGATGCGGCCGATCTACCACAAACATCGTGGGATCTGGTCCCACCACGGCGCTCTTCATTCTTCGGTAGAAAATAAGCCAGCGCTGTCCTCTAGCCCCACCCATCTATTAATTGTTATACCAAAAATAGCTTAAGATTTTGGCAGTGTATGTATGTTTGTATGTATCTATGTATGTATAAAATACCTACTGGATTTTTTTTTATAAATTTTCTTTAATATTTTCAAAAGTATAAATTTTAAAATTATAAATAAAATATATTTGTACTGTAACAAGCCCTTTCCATTAATAAGTAATATGATGCATTTGAAAAAAAAAATAAACTTTCTATTTGTCTCTCAAAAGTGACCCCCACAATCGAAATTCGTTCATTTACGTTATACGTCCGTGATTGGGTAATGAAACTCTATATACATGTACAAAATTTCAACTTTTTAAAATAATACATAAATAATATTGTCAGTCAGTCAGTCAGTCAGCATGTAAGCGTCCACTGCTGGACATACGCCTTTCCAATTTTCCTCCAGTCCTCCCGGTCTTCAGAGATACGGAACCACTGCTTTCCGCCGACGTACTTGATGTCGTCGTCCCACCTGGCGGGTGGTCTTCCCACACTCCGTCTTCCTGTCCACGGCCGCCAATATAGTACACGGTTACTCCAACGGTCATCGTTTCTTCGGCTAACGTGCCCAGCCCACTCCCACTTGAGCTTAGCCACCCGGTGTCCAATATCGACTACTTTGGTGCGTTGGCGGATTGCCTCGTTACGCACCATATTTATAAATTCTAATTATAATATAATTGTACATTTTTAAAATATTAATGTTACTTTTTTTCTAATTACAGAAATCGTCACTGACCAACCAACTGGACCAGAAAACACAAGATCTCAACAGGACATTAATCTATGTGATTATATAAAAATGTATACCCACGCACAATCTAAGTATAGAAATGTTTTAGTTAAATATCTATGTTATTACGAATATTAAATACCTAAGTATATTGAACTTGTTTTTTAATTTTTTTATTTAATATGCATATTCACTGCCACACCTCACTACATAAATCTACATACTTTTAAGGGTCCCGTATTCACAGCCTCGGTAGCTCAGTGGTGCGGTCGGTCGACTGTTGTTAAGCAACCCTGGGCGCGGTCAGTACTTGGATGGGTGACCGCCCAAGCTTTGGAGGCTTCTACATTAAACTGTAGGTCACTTACCTTCTTACCTTACTAGGTGGTAGGGTTTATTCCGGTTCTGAAGTTTTATTTTTATAGAAAGCGCGACATGTGCCGCCTCGAGCCACACATAAGGTGTCTAACGACGCCCATGGACATTCGGACGTGCGCGGGGGTTGCGATGCCACGTCGGCCCGACACGACGTGAGGCGTGAATGCCTATTCACGCCTCTCTTGAAGGAGCCAAGACTGTACTTAGGGAGGAAATATATGATCGTTTCATTTTGTTAGTATGAGAGGCCGAAGCGGTGAAATAGGTAGGTACCTACATATATCGTAATACGTATTGTGTTTATTCCAGAATGTAACTTCTATCAATAAGATATGGCTGGTGCACATTACTGCACTAGGTGTTCGAACAGAAATAAAATTCCAAAAATATATAAAATTCATTTTATTACAAATTTATGATTTCATATTTACACCACTAAAACTACTTTGAAGGTACAAATTCGTTCTAAAAAGAACTGACTCGAACCTACTGGCACTAGATCCATTTAGTTTTCTAATTAAAACTATAAGCGTTATACATTTTATATTAATTCATAATCCATTTGGCAAGCCTGGGTCAATTTTATATATTTACACGAGTATATAATGAACACATATTTGTTATATTTACAAAAAAATATACAAAACACATATAGAGAAATATTAAATATCACGATTGCATTATATATATGAAATACATATAACATAAGTTTTTAAAAAAATATTTGAATATTATGTACAGTTTATCTACAATAAAATATCACAGAATTTTCTATTAGACTACCCATTTAGTAGTAGACTATCAATAAAAAAATACATAAAGATGTACTGTAAGAAATCTCTGTAAGGGATAAGTCGGCCTTTGCACCTTATGTACATTTTCGAATGTGCTTACTACTATTGAATGTTTCTTGGAGCAATAATATATTTTCTATTTATGTACATAATTATATACAGAATTTAGAAGTAAAATTATATACACTTTAGAACACATTGTAATAAGTACAAAGATATACATACAAAAATATTTAATAAATTATATATAGTTTTAAAAATAATATAGCAGAGTCTCCAACACTCCTCAAATATATTCTCAATATAAATCGTACCTTATTGCCTACGACATAGAGTTCAATTTATTCTGTAAAGCTTTACCCCTTTTCAATTCTTGTACATTTTTCAGGTGAACTTTCATTAGCTGCTCCATATAATTATTTAAATATATTTTAACATTATATTTAAATAGAAAATCTTCAAAAACGTACAACAATTTTGTTCTGTGCTTCGTCAAGATTAATCATGATTTGTTTCAAATATTCAAAAGTCTCAAAGAAATCTCTCCAAGATATAAACCCTCCCTATATACATAATAATAAATGTCTTGGTCCTGTCTTTACTTACTTCGTTTCTCTTCAATCTTTCTACATAAATAACTTTTATCTATCTGGTATTTAAATATTTCTTTCCCATTGGCTCCTGCTTAGACTTTCATAATTGTATTATACTAGGTTGTTGAACTTGAATGAAAGTCCACCTCGTGTTACCAGGATGCCTTGATCAGTAAGGGCCGCCCGACTGAGCTCGGTAGGCGCTTAGGTCCTGACTGTTAGAGTCGTATCCACCCCGGCCTCGTCCTGTGTCCTCGTATGATATCCTGGGCTTGTAGCCACCCTCGTCCGCCTCGTACTCTACGGTCTGTAATCAATTAATCATCTTTTTATTTTTTAACCCCCGACGAAAAAAGAGGGGTGTATGTGTGTAAGGGTGCGTCTGTCCGTGGCATCGTAGCTCCCAAACGGATGGACCGATTTGGATGCGTTTTTTTTATTAGATAGCCGGTTTAATCGGGATGGTTTTTAGCTATGTTTGTAATGAACTAATCATGTAATTAAGTGATAAAAAAATAATTATCTTAAAAAGTGGATCAATTTGCATGGGGTTTTTAAAAAAAGCTTGAAATAAAAGTTAAATTACAAATTTTAAAAACCCCGACCCTTAAATAGTCAAAAATAATTTCCATTTACTTACTTAAAGGGAGTCAGGGGACCGCTAAGTAAATAAAATATAAAAACTCAGAGCTGCGCGGGAATTTAGTTAGCGGGACTGCTTTAAGTAAGTAAATGGAAATTATTTTTGACTTTTCAAGGGTCGGGGGCTCGGGGGTCTTTTAAATTAGTAATTTAAAAGAAAAAGAAAAAAAAAGGGGGGTGTATGGGTGTGTCTGCTGTGGCATCGTAGCTCACAAACGGATGGACCGATTTGGATGCGGTTTTTTTAAATTAGAAAACTGATTTAATCGGGGTGGTTTTTAGCTATGTTTGTTATCAAGTAATTAAGTATTAATTTAAAACAAAACAGCTTTACTCACTGTTCTTCCCGAGCTATGTGGCTCGAAGTTCTCTGCCAACCGTCCCACTAGGCAGAGTGCTCATGAGGATGGGCCATACGCTTGGCCCGAAACGTCGAGCCACATAGCTCGGGAAGAACCGTGAGTAAAGCTGTTTTGTTTTAAAAATAATGTCTAACAACCACGGTAATTTAAATACCCATATAAGTAATTAAGTAATAAAAAACAATCTTAAAAAAGTGGACCGCTTTTCAAGCGGTTTAAAAAAAAAAAGCCTGAAATAAAAGTCAAATTACAAATTTAAAAACCATGACACTTAAAAAGTAAAAAATAATTTCCGTTTACTCACTTAAAGGAGTCGGGTGACCTCTATAGTGGAGGATTTAGTGCGATATACCCTGCATTTTTACTTAGAAGGCTCATACTTGCAACAGTTGTTCCTTAGGTGCTCCTGAGTGGATTTCCACCGGTAGACATCGGGGGTCACCGCGGGGGTGGCGGGGGGAGGGGGTGGTAGTTTGCTTCTGCCGCGCTTCACTTTGTACCCTATTCCTTCAAAACTATAGGTATTAGGGCAAGTGTGATGTCATTTTCGGATAACTCAAGGACGACAGATTCATTTCTGGAAAAAACATTTTGCCTTTCTATACAAAAAAATATAAATATTAGGCAAAACTCACAAAACGTGAAAATATTTTTTTTAAATAAACGCCGTTTACTTTTGAACTATTAAAGATAAAGATAAATAAAAAATATGGGCTAAAAGCTGCATTTACAAGGATTACAAATATATAAATTTTATTGGGACGGCGTAATAATAAGTGAGTGAAAAAATTTTCAAAACAGTGCCGTGTATTTACATTTTGAGGCGAACATCGTGCTAAGATGCGTAGTGAATTGAAAACAGTACCTAGGTGATACGTGATAATTATTATTATTATACATTTGTGAAATTATTGCTAATTAAACATTAAATTATTCACATACACACACACCCACCCTCACATACACACACACATACCTACCTTACCCATGTTTGTGATTGCTACCTAAAGTAAATGCTTTGTATTATTACCATGTCGTCATTTTAGATTTTTGGAAACTGACACGGTTGGCTACATCACCTACAACATCCGTGATGTAAGCCCATAACACCGGGTGAACTAGGTGCCATGTCAATGCTTCCCTTCATTTCGCGCCGGCTACACTGAACGACGGAAAACACGAATTATTCACATAGCCGTTTCGACCGAAGTTCTATTAATTTCATAAAGTTTTAACAGTTTATATTAGTTATATTAGTTAAAAAAGTCGTTCCGGAAGTGACGTAGAAGTTCTGAAAAGGGGCCTCCCTTTTATATGGCGAACAAAGAAGTATCCACTTCAAAAAAATATTAGTAAATCTACATGTCATAAAAAATAACGACGTATTTTTCAATCGTCGTCATTGCCTTTTCGAGCCGCCCTTCAGTCGCTGACACCAAACTCTCAGTTAAAGCGGGAAAGGCCTCCCATGCTTCAAAAGCACTTTTCTTGCCTTTTCCGCTGAAGCAAGAGACAGCGTCACACCCAGAAAACGCATGAAACAGAGGCAAGGCCCTCGCTCGCTGTGGTACTGTAAAAAAATTACATTATAATATAAAGCATCTATTGTGTCTATACTTAATATAGGTATAGGTAATGCAAACATTTAAGTCTTTACTTATGGAAGTCGCAATATCATGGCAGCAAAGTTACTGGCGGAAAGCAGTGGTTCCGTACCGCTGAAGGCCGGGAGGACTGGAGGAAAACTGGAGAGGCGTATGTCCAGCAGTGGACGCTTACACGCTGACTGACTGACTGACTAATTTTTGCACCTGTGCAACTGCTAGCACTACGACATCGGTATCTACAGTACGTAGCATAATTTTTGTTAAGCCCATCATGCGAGTATCCGCCTCTTCATGATTACACGGGGCTAATCGCTGTGTGTCACGGGCACGGGTGATGTTGGTGAAAATATTTGGCCCATCAGTGATGCAAACTTCTTTCCCATTCTCAATTTCGTTTGCGTAGGATTGGCAGAGTATTGAAAGCAAGTGAAATAGTCCTTCTTTGTTTGAATTGTCCCTTAGGAAATTCCCCAAGCCTTTAGGTATTTTGGCCGTAGCAGACACCAGTGTTTTTTGTCCAGTGCCACGTTTTTCTTTGGTCATATTTTTTAGACTGTCGCTCATATACGCTCGCTTATATACGCTCTTAAACGGGGCGGCGGCGCACGTACGGTGCGGCGCGGGGGCCGACTAAAATCATACGCACCCCGCAGCTATCCCCCGCCCGCTCGGCTCTAATGGATATAGGTAAGTAGGCATAGGTACGTACTTACTACGTACCTACCTAATAAATAATCTACAAATTAATAGAGTAGTTAATTAGTAATTAATAGTCGAGTCGGCGACTGTCCTCCTGTGAAACTTGGAAGCGAAACCCTACCACACACTAGCTCCGTGCGTTATGTAGGAATGCACTTAGATAGGAGGCAGACATTCAAAGAGCACATCAGGTGCAAAAGACAGGAACTGAACCTACGGCTCAACAAACTGCACTGGCTGATGGGCAAAGCCTCTAAACTGAGCACATCCAACAAACTCCTCATCTACAAAGCGGTCATCAAGCCGGTGTGGACATATGGCATACAGTTGTGGGGCACTGCAGGCAACAGTAACATTGAGATCTTGCAGAGATTCCAAAACAAAGTGCTTCGAAACATATCAAACGCACCATGGTTCTCTAAAAACGATGACATACACGAGCATCTCAAAGTGCCGAGCATAAAAGCTGAGATCCAGTCGAATTGTACCAGATACAAGACGAGGCTAAAAAATCACCCAAATATTCTGGCCTCGGCACTCCTGGACCACACCGGCCCTGGAAGGCTGAAACGACACCAAGTGTTGACCCTAGATCTTCGACACTAACAACCAAAAGGGAGAGCCGTCAATGGATGGCTCACCTCAAACGCCATACCCCAAACAACAAATAATCTGCTTATGGTAGAGTTCCGATGGCAGATGGCTAAATCAGAAAAAAAAAATTATAGAACTAATATAAACTGTTAATAGAACTTTATGAAATTTATAGAACTTCGGTCGAAACGGCTATACGAATAGTTCGTGTTTTCCGTCCAGTTCAGTGTAGCCGGCGCGAAATGAAGGGAAGCAATGACATGGCACCTAATTCACCCGGTGTTATGGGCTGACATCACGGATGTTGTAGGTGATGTAGCCAACCGTGTCAGTTTCCATAAAAAAATGACGACATGGTAATAAATATAAAGCATTTACTTTAGGTAGCAATCACAAACATGGGTAAGGTAGGTATGTGTGTGTGTATTTGAGGGTGTGTGTGTGTGTGTGTGTATGTGAATAATTTAATGTTTAATTAGCAATAATTTTACAAATGTATAATAATAATAATTATCACGTATCACCTAGGTACTGTTTTCGCTATGTTAGCCTCAAAATTTAAATACACCGCACTGTTTTGAATTTTTTTTTCACTCACTTATTATTACTCCATCCCAATAAAATTTATATATTTGTAATCCTGGTAAATGCATCTTTTAGCAAATATTTTTTATTTATCTTTATTTTTAGTAGTTCAAAAGTAAACGACGTTTATTTAAAAAAAATATTTTCACGTTTTGTGAGTTTTGCCTAATATTTGTATTTTTTTGTATAGAAAGGCAAAATGTTTCTTCCAGAAATGAATCCGTCATCCTTGAGTTATCCGAAAATGACATCACACTTGCCCTAATACCTATAGTTTTGAAGGAATAGGGTACAAAGTGAAGCGCGGCAGAAGCAAACTTCCACCCCCTCCCCCCGCCACCCCCGCGGTGACCCCCGATGTCTACCGGTGGAAATCCACTCAGGAGCACCTAAGGAACAACTGTTGCAAGTATGAGCCTTCTAAGTAAAAATGCAGGGTGTCCATACAAACTATCGCACTAAATCCCCCACTACTAAGTAAATAAAATATAAAAACTCAGAGCTGCGCGGGAATTTAAAAAGTGTATGTGCGCCATCTACCGAAAACAATATGAAGCAGCGCTGACCATGCCATGACATGGCGATACGGAACCCTAGGTGCGCGAGTTCGACTCGCACTTGGCCGGTTTTTACTTAAGGTACCGAGTTCAATTCAAATTAAGGCACGAGAAAAAAGATAAGCACGCAGCAAGCATGGAGGGTAACCTATCTCCTTATATTTATGGTAGAACAAAATATATTAACAGTTATCTCATCTCTGTGGGTGGGTGAGCCCAGGCTTCATACATTTTTGCCCGTGGTCATACATACATACATATCACACACGTTCAATTCCGACAATCGGGGTAAGCAGAGTAATCGGTGTTGTGCTGCAAGAACTCTGGTAAATTACAGCACAACACCACGACCACCACGTTTCTTAAAGTATTCGAACAAGATTCAATCGATCAAGCAGCAAGTAAGGCACGAAGACGCACCTGCTGCATGACTCGGTGGAAGGACCGTGCCAAGGCGAGAGGTGGCGAGCCCGTCGCCCTTTAGCACGGAATCTTGTCCATATCCCTTAGTCGCCTTTTACGACATGCATGGGGAGAGATGCAGTGGGGCTATTCTTTTTAAGTACCGGCCCCACACGGTACTGGTCCTTTACCCAGTAATTTCATCCTTGATAGCTCAGTGGTGCAGACAGTCGACTGTCGCTATTGATTGTTAAGCAACGCTGGGCGCGGTCAGTACTTGGATGGGTGACCGCTCGACCGTTGGAGGCTAACCGCGGTTCCGATTCTACGTAAAACTGTAGGTCCCTTCCCTTCTTACTTCCCTTTCTTCTTAGGTGGTAGGGCTCAACCCGGCCGGGTTGGTACCACCGCACTGAATGAAACGTCGGTCAAAACGGCTATGTAAATAGTTTGTGTTTTCCAACCAGTTCAGTGTAGCCGGCACGACCGTAGGGAAGCACTGACACGGCACCTAGTTCACCCGGTGTTATGGGCTGACATCACGGATGTTGCAGGTGAAGTAGCCAACCGTGTCAGATTACATAAAAAAAAATGAACTGACCTGTTTCCTGCCGTCAGGTAGCAGCACGTAGTAGAGTCCCTCAGCCCTGTTCCCCTGCCTCGCCTCCCGGTGTCCGAAGTCATTCCCGGACTGCTCGTCCTCCACCATGTACTCGAAGCTGTAGTTAGCGGGCTCCTGTATGTTAACAAAACGTTTTTTTATTTTTATGTAAACTGACACGGTTGGCTATATCACCTGCAACATCCGTGATGTCAGCCCATAACACCGGGTGAACTAGGTGCCATGTCAGTGCTTCCCTTTATTTCATGAAGATCCATGGATTTTAGGAATAGGGAAAGATATTTCCCGGAAGCCCGCTCCACACCTTTGTGTGGGTTTAGGGAATCGTGCAGTTTGAAGAAATCTTCTGTCGACTACAAAGGGGTGTTCCGCGAGAGGATGGCGGGTTTGGCAATTGGGAAGCCAAAAGCACCTGTACGCGTTCAAAACTTGAATGGGTGACCGTTGGACCATTGAGATTGAGTGTAGTTCTGATTCCACGTAAAACTGTAGGTCCCTTCCCTTACCTTTTTTTTAACTTGAACTTGTTTACACAATTATGAAAATATGTTCTGAAAATGGTAAGTAACCTCAGAATAAACGTTATCGTCATCGTTATAGTCACCGGCCACAGCTTACAAATTAGCCATCCGGATTGCGTCACCGTCGCACTGAATGAAAGGTCGGACGAAGTGACTATGATTAATCCGTTTTTTCCGTCCAGTTCTGTTTAGCCGGCACGACTAAAGGGAAGCACTGACATGGCACATAGTTCACCAAGGTGCTATGGGTTGACATCACGGCTATATAGTAATTTATGTAGTCAACCAGGAAAAGTACCTACATACATATCACACACGCTGAATCCCGACAATCGGGGTAAGCAGAGTAATCGGTGTTGTGCTGCAAGAACTCTGTTAAATTACAGCACAACTCCGACCACCACGTTTCGAAAAGTATTCGAAGAAGATTCAATCGATCAAGCAGCAAGTAAGGCACGAAGACCCACCTGCTGCATGACTCGGTGGAAGTACCGTGCCAAGGTGAGAGGTGGCGTGCCTGTCGCCCTTTAGCGCGGCATCTTGTATTCATCTCTTTTTTTTTTTTTTGTTGAAACTGACACGGTTGGCTACATCACCTACAACATCCGTGATGTCAGCCCATAACACCGGGTGAACTTGGTGCCACGTCAGCGCTTCCCTTCGGTCGTGCCGGCTACACTGAACTGGACAGAAAACACAAACTATTTACACAGCCGTTTCGACCGACCTTTCATTCAGTGCGGTGGTACCAACCCAGACGGGTTAAACCCTACCACCTAGTAATATAAGAAGGGAGTCATATCCCTTACTCGCATTTTACGACATGAATGGGGAGAGATGCAGTGGGGATATTCTTTTTATGTACCGGCCCCACACGGTACAGTACCTACTAAATAGATAATATCAACTTACTGTTACTTTTGACTTACGTTATTCGAGTCATCACCGCCATACCCATTCGCGTTTCTGCCAGAAGGTGGTAAATACTGGTTCGAAGGAGCGCCATACTGTTCCGAAGGGTTACCTTGATTAGGGGCACCGTACTGTTGGGAAGGGGCGCTGTATTGCACAGAAGGGGCACTGTACTGAGAAGAGGGGGCATTGAACCCGTTTCCATTGCGGTTCGAAGGGGCGCCGTACTGAGAAGAAGGAGCGTTAAAGCCGTTACCGTTACGGTTTGAAGGGGCACCGTACTGAGAAGAAGGGGCATTGAACCCGTTACCATTTCGGCTCGAAGGGGCGCCGTACTGTGCGGAAGGGGCATTGAACCCGTTACCATTGCGGCTTGAAGGGGCACCGTACTGAGATGAAGGGGCGTTAAAACCGTTACTATTACGGTTAGAAGGGGCACCGTACTGAGTGGAAGGAGAACGATTTTGGGCAAATCGAGACGGAGCACCGTATTGCGAGGACGGTTGAGATCTGCCCCCGAATCCATTTCCGTTTCTGAAATACAAGTTTTATTTTAATTTAATATTTAAATCATAATGTCGACTTCATTTCATCCACTTCATTTCTCATTCGAAAGGCCGATTGTACCAAGACAGATTTATATATCTAAGGGCCCGTTAACTAAACGACAGCTTAAATCCGTAACGCAATAAGCATTCTCTATCGTTGTGTCTTATCTATCTTTCAACGTTAAAGAAGACAGAGATGACACTAAATTGTAAACAATAACGCCTTAATAGTCATTGAAACAAACTGTTTGACAGACAGCTGACAATGGCCTATGTAAATATGACTTTTCTTTTGTGCCTGTGAGTATGTTAAATGGTCGAACACCGAGACTTAACTTTCAGTGGTCTCTTTGGCTCAACTAGCATTTATCGTAAGTGTATTTAAAGATAGGTGGACTGATTAGTGATTGATTATTACTTACTTTCTCGATAAATCTGTGTGCGCTTCTACACGAACAAGCGGTGCTATATGGATCGAATTTCATGTGTAACTGTGTTTCTTCCCTTACCTTACTGAGTGACTGTCCGTCAAAAAGGCCTTGAAAATGTTTAGTGTTTTTGTCCACTTCAGTGTTTCCTCAAAATCACATAATGTGTTAGGTAAGCACTGGGGCATAGAAGTTTGTCCCGGCAAGCGCATGGTTTGACGAGTCAACCACTTTACAGTTTGTGTTTTTACCAAATTAGTCTATATTGGACACCGGCAGGCTAATCTTAAGTGGCAGCGGGCTGGGCACGTCAACCTACGAGACGACGACCGTTAGATTAACCGTTTCCTACGCTGGCCGCCGTGTACAGGGAATCTGAGTGTGAGAAGGCCACACGCCAGGTGGGACGACGACATCCAGTACGTCGTAGGTAAATAGCGTTTTTATGCCGCTAAAGGCCGGAAGGACTGGAGAATAGTTGGAGAGGCGTTTTTACGTCCAGAACTGGGCTTCAAAATGTCGACTCACTGTGTCCTTACCTAACTAACGCTTGGGTCTGCCTAGCGGACTCAAACTGCGGTGCTCCGTAACTCTGAGACGGTGGTCCACTGTTCTGTGTGGGCGCTCCATAGTTCTGAGAGGGAGAACCGCTGTTCTGAGCGGGAGCTCCATAGTTCTGAGAGGGAGGCGCGAAGGAATCTTGGCTTGTAGTTCTGAAATCGTTGCTTCTTTGAGAGGCCGGGAGGTATCTGGAAATAAATTTAACGGATAGTAAATTAAAAATAATATAAAATCTATACATATAATAAAATCGTAGAGGTAAGAAAGTCTGTACATTGAATGTATTCGGAAAAAAACTAACCAGGGTGGCTTAAAATGAGATACTGAACATGTTAGAACAGTTTTTAAAATTTTTGTTTGTTTGTTTGTTTGTTTGTTTGTTTGTTTGTCTGTACGCGCATCACGCAAAAACCACTGAACGGAATTAGACGAAACTTTGTATAGTGGCAGTTTATATGCCGGGTTAACATAATACGTAAAAAAAAAATAACAAAAATAAAAAAAATTAACAATTATAAACATTATTGCGCGTTTAAAATCACGTAGTCCAAAGTACATAATTATATCTTGAGAACTGGCAGCAAATACAATTGAAATAAAATATTCATTCGAAATTTAAAAATAAGTAGATACAACGAAAATGACAGTTCTTCTTTTTTATAACTTGAACACAATAGTCTATACATATCTATTCTTTCTATACATATCATAAAATCCTAAATGCAGAAATGTCTATTTGTGCGCGTACATCTCGCATAAACCACTGAACGGAATTTGACGAAACTTTTTATAGTGACAGTGTATATCCCGGATGAACATAATAATTAAAAAATATAATAAAAATCACGTAATCCAAAGTAAAGGTAAAAAACAATTTTAAATGTCATGTTGACAACGGAGAACTGGCATCTCGACGTGAGCTGGCCGGTGACAAATTGTTTGATAAATAAAAATAATAATTGAAGTCGAAGTTATGTCGCTGTCATTGGTGCAATAAAATTTATATATCTGTTGCCCGCGGCTTCGCTCGCGTGAAATTCGTATTTAAAAAAAAGAAAGTAAGTAACTAAAGGCGGGCCCGAAGGCGGATCTGTGCTCACGTAAACGATAATCTTTTTCGATGAAAGTAACTAAGGGCGAGGCGGAAGGCGGAGCTGAGTTCAGGAAGAAGAAAAACATTCTTGAAGAAAGTAAGTAACTAAGGGCGAGGCCGAAGGCCGAGCTCTATTCTGGAAGACCATAAACCTTCTCGAAGAAAGTAAGTAACTATGGGCGAGGCCGAAGGCCGAGCTACGTTCGGATAATTGAAAAACCATCTCGAAGAAAGCAAGTAACTAAGGGCGAGGCCGAAGGCCGAGCTGCGTTCAGGAAGAAGCTAAACCATCTTGAAGAAAGTAAGTAACTAAGGCGAGGCCGAAGGCCGAGCTACGTTCTGACAAATGATAAACCATCTCGAAGAAAGCAAGTAACTAAGGGCGAGGCCGAAGGCCGAGCTGCGTTCAGGAAGAAGCTAAACCATCTCGAATAAAGTTAATTAATATTAAGATTGAGTTAATTTAATTTTAATTTTATTATAAAGTCCACGCTTCTAACGGCAAATATACCGTGCATCCTAGAACCTCGCGGTTATTCCCGGCTGGATGGCAAGAGGCCCGATGCTATCACCTTAGTGCCATGGACTAAGGGTAGTTCTTTGATGTGGGACGCCACTTTTGTTCTCACATTGGCTCACGTCACGTTAGGACATCTTCAAGAGCGGCTGGCGCGGCCGAGGCTGGGGCGGAGAGCCTCAAACGCAGCAAATATAGAAATATAATTCAAGATTTCGAATTTGTTGCGTTTGCGGTTGAAACCCTCGGTCCGTGGAGCAGTGAAGCCAAAAGAGGCTTGAGCTGGTTGACGCAACTGGTGTCCCGCCATCAAGGGCTTATGTTATGTACTTCATTCAAAGGGTAAGCCTTGCCATCCAGCGGGGTAATGCCGCAAGTGCTCTAAGAACATTTGAAAATGCCCGTTTTGATAGTTATTTTAATGTTTGTTAGGTAGGTTTAATTGGAAGACGATAAACCTTCTTCCAGAAGGTTTATCGTCTTCCTGAACGCAGCTCGGCCTTCGGCCTCGCCCTTACTTACTTCCTTTATTTGAGAAAGGTTTATCGTTTACCTGAGAGCAGCTCGGCCTTCGGCCTCGCCCTTAGTTACTTTCTTTAAGAAGGTTTATCGATTACCTGAACGCAGCTCTGCCTTCGGCCTCGCCCTTAGTTACTTACATTCTTCTTTGGAATACGAATTTCACGCGAGCGGAGCCGCGGGCTCAGCTAGTAATAAAATAAAAACTAAATAGACAGAAAATGCTTTATTGGTCTAAGAAACATTTATCAGTAATAAGCACATTAAAACATTTACATGAGGTGCAAATGCGGACCTATCTCTTATAGAGATTTCATCCAGTCAACCTTTGGATGTTTGAGATTCGATTAAATATAGTGGAATGTATATGTAGTAGCAAAAGAGTGTGAGAATTGAAGATACTATATTTAATTAATAAAATAACATATTATGTAAGTATTTTCGGATCCTTCCAGAGGGGCGTGAATAGTCACCTGTCAGGTCAACATGGCATTCGCAACCTTATACGACCCTAATACAACCCTAATACGACCGAGCGTCAATGGGCTTCGTTATACACCTTATGGGTGTCTCGGCGCCTCATGTCGCTCTTCCGGATTGCATTGCTTAACGGGACATGACAAAAAAACCCGGCCAAGTGCGAGTCGAATTCGCGCACCGAGGGTTCCGTATCGCCATGTCATGGTTAGCGCCACTCACGCCATATATGGCGTGTTATGAAATTCTTCATATTAGTTAAATGTCATGATTAGTTAAAATGCTTCATGCTCTATTCGGTAGATGGCGCGCGCGCATACACTTTTTTGGTTTCTTCTATGGGAACCCCCGTGAATTTTTTACTTTTTCTTATTTTTATTTTATTTATTTTGATTTGTTGTTATATCGGCCATAATAACACATATTTTGTGAAAAATTCAACGGGCTACCGGCTACCTATTACGGTTCAAGGAATACAGCCCTCAGACAGACAGACGGACAGACAGACGGCGTAGGTATTAGTAATAGGGTCCCGTATCGGATATGGAACCCTAAAAAAGATGAAGAAACCATACTGAATATTATGCATATGTCTCAATGAAATATTGTTAATGTGTGTTCTATCATCTGTTCTATGGCGTATGGCGAAATAAATATCTGAATCTGAATCTCAATATTTTAAGTTAGCCCTCTCTTAGCGATACTGTTATTTGTTAGTCACGTTTGCTGTTCGAGACATAGGCAGGCCTCACGCACTCTATGTACTTGCGCGCGCTAACTACCTACCGCCCGACGGGCCGCCGGCGGTCCATTTCAGTGGAAATTCGTCACCCGCGCGAAGTATACATAGACGCTCGCCCACGCAACTGCGCGCAGCTGCAAAGCAATAACCACTTTACACTCGATCGTTAAAGGTACATTTTCGCACGCAGCGATTGGCGACGTGAAACAGTAGGCTATTAAAGCCCGAAGGTAGGAACATTTTCTATGGAGTGATTTATCTGTTACGAAGTAACTATTAAGTAATCTGTGACATAGGGTCTCGGACAGCAAACGTGACAATAAAATTATAATTTAATATAAAGTGTGATTATGATTTGAAGTGTGAGAGTTATGGCCCCTGAGACCTGCTGTCAATGCGACTTAGGAAGATGTATTGTGATCTCTCAAAAGTATATAGCTCATCCCGCAAGTACGATTTCCGCTATGATCTGAGTTATATTCTTTGGGTTGAGTGCCTGTATTTGGCACGGCTTAAAAATATAACACAACAAGAATACGGCTTCTACTGTGAATGAGCACTTCACGTTCACATTGTCAGCCTCGGTAGCTCAGTGGTGCGGTCGGTCGACTGTTATTAAGCACACCTGAGCGCGGTATGTACTTGGATGGGTGACCGCTCGACCGTTGGAGGCTGACCGTGATTCCACGTAAAACTGTAGGCCCCTTCCCTTCTTACCTTACTAGGTGGTAGGGTTTAGCCCGGCCGGCTTGGTACCACCACACTGAATGAAACGTCAGTCGATACGGCTATGTAAATAGTTCGTGTTTTCCGTCCAGTTCAGTGTAGCCGACATGAAATGAAGGGAAGCACTGACACGGCACCTAGTTCACCCGGTGTTATGGGCTGACATCGCGGATATTGTATAGGTGATGTAGACAACCGTGTCAGTTTCCATAAAAAAAAAGTACGAGACCCTAAGTCCCTGGGGCGTCGGAGGCAAAGCTGTTCTTTTTTTTTATGGAAACGACACGGTTGGCTACATCACCTACAACATCCGTGATGACACCGGGTGAACTTGGTGCCACGTCAGTGCTTCCCTTCGGTCGTGCCGGCTACACTGAACTGGACGGAAAACACAAACTATTTATATAGCCGTTTCGACCGACCTTTCATTCAGTGCGGTGGTACCAACCCCGGCGGGTTTAACCCTACCATCTAGTAATATAAGAAGGGAGTCATATCCCTTAGTCGCCTTTTACGACACACACGGGGAGAGAAGCAGTGGGGCTATTCTTGATCAGATGTAGCCAATCGTGTCAGTTTCCATAAAAAAAAGTACGAGACCCTAAGTCCCTGGGGTGCCGGAGGGAAAGCTGTCCCTGAGAAGGCTAGGCCCCCAGAGGTCGAGAGATCGCTTCGCAGGTGTGCGTAGAACTCTCACCTGTCGACTGGTGGCTCCGCTATCACCGCGACCGCTAGCAACGCACACACCGCCAGATTCTGAAATATTTCACATAGATATTTATTTATTATTTATTTCATTTCAAGAAAACATACAGGGCTAGGGTGTGGAACTGTCTTCCGGCGAGTGTGTTTCCCGAATTCTTTAACCTGGCTATTTTCAAACGTAGTGTCAACAGGCTAGACAGCCTAGCAACAGTCCGCAAATCTGCTGGCATGGCACCTAACTAAGCGAGGTTTCGCGCGTGTTTTTGGCTCTGTCGACTGTACCATTGGTCCTGTGTTTCCTGTGTTTCCCATGGGATTTTTTCGGAAGAACGGTACAGCTATGGGGCCTCGATCTGGCATACATGATCAATTGATCACTGTACTCGCAAGAGTGCAGGTGTAGACGTCTGGATTTTGTAGCCGCAAGGCTGGTATTTCTGGACGTCTATGAACAAAACGTAAGCGAAAGCGAATTTTTTAATGATAGTAAAGAAGGTGTACCATTGGTCCCTCGACAGAGCTACTCATGTTGGTTGGTTTAAACATAAAAAAAATAACAGTGCCAGTAGTAAGATAATTTTATACAAGCCGTAAGCCCAATTACTTTTCCCTGTTTAGTTATATTACATCTTTATACGTATACACACCATAACACTATATTGCAACACGTGGGATACGCAGAGTAATCGGTGTTGTGCTGCATAAGCACGAGCGAATTACAGTACAACACCGACCACCGACTTCATCAAATAGGACAAGATAGTAAGCAAGGCTTAAATATTAAAGTATACAGTATACAGCATCGATAGCTCAGTGGTGCGGTCGGTCGACTGTCGTTCGCGATCATAAGCACACCTGGGCGCGGTCACAACTTGGAAGTGTGACCGTTCGAACGTAGGCGGCTGACCGTGGTTCGGGTTCAATGTAAAACTGTAGGTCCCTTCCCTTCTCACCTTACTAGGTGGTTAAGTTTATAACCCGCCCGGGTTGCTATCATCGCACTGAAAGAAAGGTTCTGTCGAGGCGGCTATATAAATAGTTAGTGTCTTCCGTCCAGTTCAGAGTAGCCGGCACGACCGAAGGGAAGCACTGACATGGCACCTAGTTCACCAAGGTGTGATGGGCTGACATCACGAATGTAAAACATTTTTTAAGATCGAATAGGAATCTAACTTCCACCTGGTGGTTCCAAGTCTAGCTGTATTCCAATGTCGTTTTTTATTTTACGTCAATACCATTCTAGAATACAAACATTTCTAAATGCTTCATTTTAGAATAGTACCTATGTTTTAATTTTATCTGAGTGCAAAGAGTGGTCTTATTAACCGACTTCCAAAAAAGGAGGAGGTTCTCAATTCGTCTGTATGTTTTTTTTTATTTTTTTTTATTTTTTTTTTGTATGTTTGTAACGCGATTTCTCCGTCAATTGAGGGCCGATTTAGAAAATTCTTTTTTTGTTAGTTAGGTCATACTTCCGAGGTGGTCCCATTTCAATTTTATCGAAATTGGTTCAGTGGTTTTCGAAAAATCAGCATAATACTATGGTGTGTGGTTACCTTCAGCAAAACTTGTGATGTGGTCGTTTTCGGCAATTTTCAGTTTGATAAATTAGTATGGTGTGTGGTTACCTTCAGCAAAACTTTTGTGATGTGGACTTATTCAGCAATTTGCAGTCTGACACATGTGGCGAATAATTCTGTACCACTTCAATCGATTTCGATTATTCGATTTCGATTATTCTTTTTTATGTAATATTACTAATAATATTACTTAAAATAATGAAATAAAAACTGTTTTAAAAAATATTAAACCGATTTCCAAAAAACAAAAAAAAAAGAACTAAAAAGTATTAAATACATAATTATTTTGAAATTTTCTCTGTCCTGTTGAAATACATGAATCGATATACTAGTGAACATATTCGGACCCTTGTTTCATGAATGTTCTAAATTTGAAATTTTTTATCTTTTCCGACCGGCCAGGTGCGCTTAATTTATTATGGTACGAGTACCATCGAGCTGGTCTGATGATGGAGACAGAAGGTGGCCATAGGAACTCCTAAACTACACATCATAAACCCATCGTGTTTGGGCTCGTTGCATTTGTCTTCACGAGCAATTTACTTTAGACCTAAGAGATTCTCAATTCGACGGTATGTTTTCTTTTTTTGGATGTTTGTTACGCGATTACTCCGTCAATTGTGGGCCGATTTTGAAATTTTTTTTTTTGTTTGTTATTTCAAAGGGGTTAACCCTGAGGTTTTTGAAGTGAAAACTTCTTTAGCGGCGCTTGGCACTTTTTTAGGTGGGTAAAAAATGTATAACTCGCGACATCGCGTCAGCGTCATTTTTAAAATGAAACCTTAAGTTAGAGTGGCACGGGATCTGCCGGCACTCCTGGAGTGCAACTGTTAAGTAGGGTTCGGTAACACGTTTATGTCTGTCCATTCTACTAAGTTCCGCAAAATGAATGTAGGGTTCCGTAACAAATGCATGTCTGTCCGTTCTACTAAATTTAACATTTATTTCAAAATGAATGTAGGTTTCCGTAACAAATGCATGTCTGTCCGTTCTACTAAATTTTACAATTTTCAACCAAGGTCCTCCGACGGTTATTTTATAATAAAAGTAGGGTTCCGTAACACGTTTATGTCTGTCCATTCTACTAAGTTCTGCAAGATGAATGTAGGGTTCCGTAACAAATGCATGTCTGTCCGTTCTACAAAATTTAAAATTGATTTCAAAATGAATGTAGGGTTCCGTAACAAATGTATGTCTGTCCGTTCTACTAAATTTTACAATTTTCAACCAAGGCCCTCCGACGGTTATTTTATAATAAAAGTAGGGTTCCGTAACAAATGTATGTCTGTCCGTTCTACTAAATTTCACAATTTTCAGCCAAGGTCCTCCGACGGTTATTTTATAATAAAAGTAGGGTTACGTAACACGTTTATGTCTGTCCATTCTACTAAGTTCTGCAACATCACCTACACCGTCCGTGATGTCAGCCCATAACACCGGGTGAACTAAGTGCCATGTCAGTGCTTCCCCTTTGATCGTGCTGACTACACTGAACTGGTCGGAAAACACAAACTATTTACATAGCCGTTTCGACCGACGTTTCATTCAGTGCGGTGGTACCAACCCGGGCGGGTTAAACCCTACTACCAAGTAAGATTAGGAGGGAAGGGACCTACAGTTTTACGAGGAATCCGAACCTCGGTCAGCCTCCAACGGTCAGCGGTCACCCATCCAAATACTGACCGCACCAAGCGTTGCTTAACATTCAATAGCGACAGTTGACTGCCTGCACCACTGAGCTATCGAGGCTGACGTGGTCCTATTTTAATTGGGTCAAGATCGGATTGGAAAGCGAGTACATCAATAGCAAAAAATAACTAAAAAAAACTGTGAAATAAAAAAAAAGTTTTAAAAAACATAAAACCGACTTCCTCAAAAAAGGAAAACTAAAAAACTATTTAAAATAAAAATATAAAAACCGCCTTCAAAAATATATGAAATAAAAACCTAAAAAAAAAAACGAACCCTAGAGTTGAAGGCGGTGCTAAAGCAAGCAAAAATGATGAATGAAAGAAAACATGAGTGGATGATAATATCCTTTGTGATTTGTGTAGCCTTTTTAGCATCGCCTTCAACTCTAGGGTTCGTTTTTTTTTTAGGTTTTTATTTCATATATTTTTGAAGGCGGTTTTTATATTTTTATTTTAAATAGTTTTTTAGTTTTACTTTTTTTAGGAAGTCGGTTTTATGTTTTTTAAAACTTTTTTCTATAATGGAATTTGTTCCAGAAAACATTGTTTTATTTCTTTGTTTATTTTTTTATGGAAACTGACACGGTTGGCTACATCACCTACAACATCCGCGATGTCAGCCGATCACGTGTGTTGTTTTCTTACAAGTTAGAATATCATTGGTAGTGGACAGGTTTTCTTCATGGGGGTCTCCGTCACATGTCTCCCGCCTATGCGGAACAAGCTAAGCTTCAGTTAATCGCGATTGTATTAAGATGTAAAAATTATTTTTATACACTACATTAACTTGGATATTGCAAAATACAGACAGCCAAAGAAATTAGGTAAATTATAATAAAATTAAATTATATAAAGTTCACAAATTCAATTTAAATTTAACGCAACAAATATTCAAATATTATTCAAGATTTCGAATTTGTTGCGTTTGCGGTTGAAACCCTCGGTCCGTGGAGCAGTGAAGCCAAAAGCTTCTTGAAGAGGCTTGGGCCTCTGCTGGTGGACGCAACTGGTGTCCCGCAATCAAGGGCCTACTTCATTCAAAGGGTAAGCCCTGCCATCCAGCGGGGTAATGCAGCAAGTGTTCTAGGAACATTTGAAAATGCCCCTTTTGATAGTTATTTTAATGTTTGTTAGGTAGGTTTATTTCTTTAGTTATTAGTATTACTTTTTTCGTTATTTATTAAATAAATTATTTTAATTTAAATTATGGTTAACAATAAAATAGATAAATAATATTACTTACCTTCATTTTGTGCAGATGACTTCACTTCACTTTACAATTTTCCAGGATCTGAAATAGTTCAGAAAAAAATAGTTATCAATGAATGAATCATTAGTTTTTAGTGTCGATTCTAAATAAATATTGTTTATATTTCAAATATTTATTTACTCAATTAATTGTAAGTTGTTTATATAATTTTAATTTATAATTTGAGATAGTTTCAAAAATTGTAATCCAATTTGTATTACTTTTGCACTTCTCCTCGCTAGCTTTCCATCATTTATTTATTATTAAAATATAATTATTTAATAAATATATAAATGTATTTACAACTAATTATGTAAATACTATTTATTTAATTACAGAACCTAACCCGTGTTAAGCTCATACATACATCAAATTAATAAAAACATATATTTTAATTAAACGCTTTTGAAGATTTAATTTTATTAAATTAATTTTTTTGTTAGAATATTATTTTTATATGTATTACTGATGTGACTTGAAATATATTGCACTTAAACAATAAAAAAAGTAGGTAATTAGAATGAACATTTTATTAAGTATTGAATATTGCAAATTATTAATTCTTATTTTATTTTTCATTCATAAATTATGTTTTATTATTGATGTAAATTAGCAATAATAACATTTTACAACAGCATCTTTAATTTGTCATTTTAAAATTGAAAGTGTTAATTCTATTCTATTCTATTTACAATTTTCTCAACCAATAATTCATCAACCAAATTTAAAAAAAGAACTATTTCAAAAAGCGCACCGTTAGCTGTTGCTCCTCACAGCTCGGTCGATTCTCTGTAGCATCTTCAGCTCTTCAAAACGTATTTATATGTACAGCAAACGATTAGCTGATCCTAGCTGACGCGCGATATGTATCGAGATGGTTTTGTGTCGAAAGTGACCGCGCGATCAGTTCGTGAGCATCACACAGTGATACATAGCCGGATGCGGCATTGCGTGCATTTTTAATAGGCTTTGTCAGCCTCGGTAGCTCAGTGCTGCAGACAGTCGACTGTCGCTATTGATTGTTAAGCAACGCTGGGCGCGGTCAGTACTTGGATGGGGTGACCGCTCGACCGTTGGAGGCTGACCGTGGTACGGATTCCACGTAAAACTGTAGGTCCCTTCCCTTACCGTTCAACCCGCCCGCGTTGGTACCCACCGTGTATGTAAATAGTTTGTGTTTTCCGTCCAGTTCAGTGTAGCCGGCACGACCGAAGGGAAGCACTGACATGGCACCTAGTTCACCGGTGTTATGGGCTGACATCACGGATGTTGTAGGTGATGTAGCCAATCGTGTCAGTTTCCATAAAAAAAGGCTGTTTTAGGTTACTTTGACTTTTTGAGGTGGAATCACGTGGAATCAACCACTGCATCTCTCTCCATGCATGTCGTAAAAGGCGACTAAGGGATAAGGGCAAGATGCCGCGCTAAAGGGCGACAGGATCGCCACCTCTCACCTTGTCACGGTACTTCCACCTAGTCATGCAGCAGGTGGGTCTTCGTGCCTTACTTGCTGCTTGATCGATTGAATCTTGTTCGAATACTTTGCGAAACGTGGTGGTCAGTGTTGTGCTGTGATTTACCAGGGTTCTTGCAGCACAACACTGATTAGTCTGCTTACCCCGATTGTCGGGATTCAGCGGGTGTGATATGTTTGACGATGGCACTATACACCAGATATAGGTAATTTAAATAGGCAGTGTGGTCAGATTCTTCAGTATTCATGTTTATGCTGTAAATATGAATGCTCTTGTGAGCGGTAGTATGGGTTAATTATTTGTAAGTTACTTTATCATAATACTTATAAGGTACTAACAAAACATTGTGACTTGCGAAGTTTGTTTGTCAGTTCTTCTTCGCATTGAATTTAGAACTGGCGGAATTTTCGACATGTCCAAGCGTAGGTTACCTACCTATGGATGAAATTATAATAAACAATAAACAATAAATAATATGTAAATATTAAATAAGCAAAATGAGGAAGGTGCGGCACAGATACAACAATAAAAAATAAACAATATTTGTAGGCACTGTGTGTTATCAAAGTTAGACGATTTTTTTCATTTCGTTTCAAGAGTAACCATGACAACCGAATTTTTTTATATTTTTTACATTAAATTGTTTATCAAGAGAACATACATAATAAAAAAAAAATTATATGTACATGCATTTTCCACTTGCCACCGTGATTCCAGGAGTGCGAATCGACTCGTACCCACAGATTTTTTAGGCTTATGTTTGACAAATGGTAAAGGACGACAGGTTAGCCACCACTCACATTTTTTTTATTGAAAGCGCGACATGTGTCGCCGAGCCACCCATAAGGCTTCTAGCGACGCCCATGGAGATTCGGTCGCATGCGGGGGCTGCGAATGCCATGCCGGCTTGAAAGGTGCCCATTCACGCCTCTCTTGAAGGACCCGAGACTGTATTTGGGGGGGGGGGGGGGGGGGGGGGGGGGAGGAGGGGGGGGAATATATGTGCAGGGAGAGCGTTCCAGACTTTACCGGTTCTGTAGAGGAAAGATCAACCGAAATTAACAATTAAGAACCACCCCCCCCCCCGCCCTCCACCCCCTCTTAGAAACGTCTTTTTGTTACCTTTTTTTTGTGGTGCTTAAATGTCGGTGCGCTAATTTCTTCATCTCATCGGCCAGTTGATGGCCATTCTAGAGTATGTATGTATGTTGATGGAGAGCAGCGTGGCATACCTATTTACTTAAACTTGATACTAGTGCATATTACTTACTAGATTTTACGCTAAGCTCCGCTCGCGGCAACGTCTGGTTTGAAATGAAATGAAATGAAACTGCATTGTCGACAGCTAAACTTCATTGTCGACAGCATGCAAAACAATAACAACTTACTAATAATATACAGGATGTTTCAGGATAGGGTTTCGTAACTTCAGAGTTCGAAACGGGTTCATATTTGAAGACGAAAAGCTCTGAAACTTTTCCCAGATTCGGTCATTTTATAGAATCGTTTCATCGAGCTTTGGTCGACGATTCACGTCCGCCTTTATTAAATAAATAAAATTACTGACTTACATTCTTAACTAGTAGAAATTGTACAGCATGTAGGTAAATTCCAAACCCTTAAATTTTAATGGCATCAAAAGAAAAAGGGGACGAACACGGTCATTGCACTCCCTAGACCTAGACAGCACGGTTGCCAAATATCACTGTAGGTACATCGAGTTTTTATTACAATTTGAAATTTTTGTATGAAAAAAAAATACGGAATTTCGATTTGAGTGATAAGGATTTTTTTCTTCTATGAGTACTTTCTATTCCTAAAGTTTCTCAAGCCTATCCTGAAACACCCGTGAATCAGCAGGTGTAGTTGTGCACGTAAGTTTTTTCGTCAGAAAAAAACTCATCGGTACACGCCGACCGGAATTGAACCTCGGACCTCTCGCATGAGAATCCGACGCACAAACTACTCGGCCACCTGCTGCTTACAACGCCCCGCATTGATACAATGTGAACCGAGCTTTGAGCCCCTAATCACTTGGCGGCTCTTCCCGCGCAGCCGGTTCTGCTGCAGCAAAGGTTGGTCGGTCAGTCAGAGTGTAAGAGTCCACTGCTGGACACACGCCTCTACAAATTTTCCTTCAGTCCACCCGACCTTCAGCGATACGGAACAACTGCTTTCAGCCGATGTACTTTACTTGGCTAAGGCTCAATCGAAGCAAAATTCTAAATCGCTTAACATTTTGAATTCGTAAAGAGCCTTTGCTGTACTGCTTATTGTTTATTGTTATTTTTATTATATTATATTAAGTATATTAGAAATAAAAAAAAACTAATATTTTTTTTTATATTTCGACTTATTGTCGTCGTCAGATAAAAATGTTTTATATATATGCAAGTTTCAAAAAAAAATTAATACATAATTATATACAATAAAAAAAAAACTAGAATCAAATATGGGTAAATATTTAATTCAATAGGATCAAGTATTTTATTCATTATTGTTTATTGATCTTCTTATGGCAGTTAGACTGCACTCGAACTTTATTTATTCTATCCGGTTTGATTACGCCCACATAGAAGACCCGACAAGAAACTTCGCAGGGTATTTTTTTTATAAATATTATTGCAAGTACTTTAGTGACTAGCCACGTAATAACATAACTTACAGTTTATCGAAAATACAGCCTGCAGTTATTATATACATACATACATACCTCACGCTGTATACCGACAATCAGGGTAAGCAGAGTAATCGGTGTTGTGCTGCAAACACTCTTGTAAATTACAGCACAACACCGACCTCCACGTTTAGCAAACGACAAGATATAATATCAAGCAGCAAGTAAGTCACGAAGACCCCACCTGCTGCATGACTCGGTCGGTGGATGGATCACGTGAGAGGTGGCTATCCTATCGCCCTTTAGCACGGCACCTTGTCCTTATCCCTTAGTCCAAATTTTACGTTATTATATATATTAATGGAAATCTAGTTTTATAGTAGGTAGTATATATTCTATTTTACAAGTTTTTCCACATTCAATACAAGAACAAAACGATCAACTCGTCAAAACTTCCCATCATGGTCGCCATGCGTGCGCGCGTGTGCATATTAGTACCAGTTCGAATTTCGAATTAGATCAAAATTCACCAATCGCTGCCTGGTCGCCTTCTGCAGCTTCACGCAGCGCGGGCGGGTGCGCGTGTGTGCGAGGGTTTATGTGTGTGTGCGAGGGTTTATGTGTGTGTGCATGTGTGCTGTGAAGAAAGGTACGTGCGAAGGGGAGAATGTGTGCGTATAGGCCGACTGGTGGTTGAATGAGCGAATGAGCTTTTATGGAATTTAAAGGTGTTGGGGAAACCACTTTGACATTTGCTTCTGAAAATGTACAGTTTAAGTACATTTTATATTTATTGAGTAGCTATAGGTTTTTTGTACTTAGAATTTCTTTGTACATTGCAAATATTATGATAAAGGTTTAAAAAAAATCAGGAAAATTATCTTCAAATAACTTAAAAATATCTATGATTGAAAGCAATTTAAATAGTTTAGGGTCGACTTTTTAATCGCCCGTTAAAAATTTAGTTGTGACTTATTCTCGAAAAGGACAAATTTGGTTTGTTGAACAGTAATTTTATCAGATATCTGTGCAGGCAGTCAACGCCGTCGCTTTTTTTATATTTATTATTGATATTGATTATCTTTATACCATAGTTTAAACTGTTTAGCTATTTAAAAATGGGACCTAACTCTGGTACTAACACAGTCGGCTACTATTTGAGCCTACCATCTAGCCTAGTCAAGGGAAGCGATCTACAGTTTTACACCGGTTCCGAACCGTCCAATGACATTCGACTTACAGAAATTGGTAAAGTAGCTTGTGTAAGTTACAATTATTTAGGTAAATACCAACATTCCGCCCGACTAACACACACATCCCACGGCGTTAAGCTGTAGGTACCTTTTTCAAATTTTTAAATTCATTAAACATATTTTGATTTGATTTGTTTTTTATAAACATTTTATAATCACACGAATGTCACGTGAAATTAGGTAGACTATAGTCGATATCTGTGTGCGTGTGTATGTGTACATATGTATGGTGTCGGTGTACAAGGAGAACGTCGGATCTTCTGCGAATATTTTTGTAGTCTGCGCGACTGGATCGGCGCTCTTCATAATATAGTTGATTAAAGAGAAATGAATAAGAAAAATCGTGGCTTAGTTACTGTAAAATTGAAATCAAACCTTATTTTTTTTTATAGGAAGCGCGACATGTGTCGCCGAGCCACCCATAAGGATTCTAGCGACGCCCATGGAGATTCGGTCGCATGCGGGGGCTGCGAATGCCATGCCGACCTGACATGTGCCCATTCACGCCTCTCTTGAAAGACCCGAGACTGTACTTGGGGGAAAATATGTGGGCAGGGAGAGCGTTCCAGAGTTTACGAGTTCTGTGGAGGAACGATCTGCAGAATCGATTGGTACGCATCCGTGGTAACTCCAGCGTATGTATTAAATCGTTGTTTTATCCTTCTTAATTTAAATATAAGATCGTGATAATATAAACAAATAAACACTAAAACAGACACAAACATTTCTGATAAACACATACACATACGTACATACAAAGCGTCAAGCCTATTTCTCAGTGGGGTAGGAAGAGATCTCCACGTGCCACGATCATGATTCATGACACACCTCTGCCAATATTAATAAAATTGCAGGCAGCGATTATTGAATATTGATCAAATTCGAAATTCGAACTGGTACTAACGCACATGTAATATTATTAAATTTTCATTGACACAAAATACACAAAATACAATGAAAATGAAAACTGAATAAAATAAAAATCCCGAACTGAATTAAAGTAAACAATTTTTTTTGGTAATACATAACACAGATATTATTGTGTGGCAATTGGAACGCTCGGTGCGCGAGTCCGGCTCGCACTTGGCCGGTTTTTAGTAGAGCAACTATCGCTGCGCATTGCAAAAATATAATCGGTAGGAGCGAAGATGAGTTGGTCGCGAGTTTGCTCTAGATGCGCGACACGTGTTGCGTTCCGTGTTACGTGTTACGTTGCACCGCTCGTTGCATTTTGCGCAGTCGATAAATTGTGCAGAATTAATAGAATACTTACTGCAATTTTCACAGAAAATTATCACAATAGTTGCATGTTCAGTATATTAGTTCTGCCAGTCACTTCGCTCGTGTGCAGTGCGGACTTGCGCATGAGGTTAACTTCCCTTCATAGCCCAGCGGTTGAAGTTTGAAAAAAAAAAATCGGTCAAGAATGAGTTTTACTCACGCACAGAGGGTTCCGTAAATCCGCTATATACAATACTGCCCGTGGCGCCATGTGCTATCGAAGCGTAGGAAGCACTGACTTGGCACCTAGTTCCTCGCCTAGTTCACCGGTGTTATGGGCTGACATTACGGATGTTGTAGGTGATGTAGCCAACGGTGTCAGTTTCCAGAAAAAAAGTAAACATAATTGATTGTTAGTACGTTTCTTGTATGGAATTCTCTGAAATTTTTTTACTGTTTGTTTTTTTATTATTTGTTAACGTATTCGACATAATATAACACATATTCAGTGAAAATTTCAATCCGTTACCTATTACGGTTAAAAAGATACAGCCATTGGACGGACGGACGGACAGACAGACAGACATACGTTGTAGGCTTCCGTATGGATAGGGAACCCTAAAATGGAGACAAGCTTGCATTGCTTCATAATATGGTTATTTATCTCGTTCGCTAGGGTTTTCTCACATGGATTTAAAGAGATCTTCTAACATAATCTGATTTTTTATTTTACTCCTTCTGAACGGAAGAATGTTAGAGAAAGATTCTTGTATATATCTATGCTGTAAATAATAAAAAAAAGCGGCCAAGTGCGAGTGGAATGGGTTCCGCACCATTCCGTAAGAACTTGAGAGGCCTTATATGTCCTATTTTTTTTTGTCGGAATTTTAGACCCAGTCGTTTAGAAGATAAGGTGGGGGGGGGGATGTTAAGGTTGGGTGGGGGGGTGGGGGGGGGGGGGGGGGGGGGGAGGATGTTCGATTTGTTATAAACGATGCATTTTAAATTTAATTTTAAAAAAATATACTTTTTTCGTACACACAACGTATGAAAAATCGATTAGTCACGCTACTGAATAATAGATGGCGCCACAGGCTTTTATACATTGCATTGTTGAAAGACAAAAGATAGGCGGATATTATTGATAGCGAATAGATACGGAAACCTCCGTGCGCGAGTAAAACTCGCACTTGACAGATTTTTTTATATCGAACACTTGGACAAGTGAACATAGGTAATTTCTGGCATTCCTTGTTTTTCGTTTAGATTTTTTCATACATACACGCCACACGCTCTATGCCGACAATCAGGGTAAGCAAAGTAATCGGTGTTGTGCTGCAAGTACTCTCGTAAATTACAGCACAACACCGACCACCACGTTTAGTAATGTATTCGGACAAGATAACTATCAAGCAGCAAGTAAGGCACGAATGCCCACCTGCTGCATGACTCGGTGGATAGACCGCGCCAGAGGTGGCTATCCTATCGCCTTTTAGCGCAACATCTTGTCCTTATACCTTAGTCGCCTTTTACGACATGCACGGGGAGAGATGCAGTGGGCCTATTCTTTTTAAGTACGGGCCCACACACTTAATCAAAATTAAATTTTTTCACTTATTAAAAATAAATAAAGTTATATTTCTACACAAGCTGAGGACGGTAGCTTGAACATAATATTTACAATTTGTGATTAATTAAACCTAATAATTATACTGACAAGGAAGCGCAACCGTTGGTACCGCCCCGCCTGGAGACCTTCCTACCTTCTCATCTTAATTAACCTTACGTAAATCATTAAGCTTGCATCATTATTGACTGCCCTCTGATAGTAGTGGAGTACTGGTTACACTGTACGATCAGGGTTTCCGGATAAGACGACATAGATAAGGGAAACACCGACTCGGCATGGCACCTAGATCAGTTTGTCAGCCTCGGTAGCTCATTCATGCGGTCGGCCGATTGTCGTTAAGCAACCCTGAGCGCGATCAGTACTTGGATGGGTGACCGGTTGGAGGCTGACCGTGGTTCGGATTCCACGTTAAACTGTAGGTGCCTTCCCTTCTTACCTTACTAGGTGGTAGGGTTTATCCCGCCCGGGTTGATCCCACTGCACTGAATGAAACGTCGCGTCGGTCGAAACTGCTATGTAAATATGAAATGAAGGGAAGCACTGACATAGCACCTAGTTCATCCGGTGTTATGGGCTGACATCACGGATGTTGTAGATGATGTAGCCAACCGTGTGGATACTGCCATAAAAAAAATCCGCTGCTCTAGATTAAAAATCATAACGGCACTATTCACGATCGTTTGTGGACCTGCGAATGTGTCTCGACGACGTTTCGGGTCAAACTCGTGGCCCATCTGCCTGATGCTGCCGCGCTGAGCGGTTCGCAGAGAGCTCGTGAACTCTCGAACCTGTGACCCGATTGTGATGCGGTTAGGAGTAGGTCAAACACCGATATGTGGTCTTCTGTCCGTCCGTTCGTAAGTTAAAATATTGCATCGATTAAGGCCACAGTATGCGCTAAATTTCTAATAGGTAATGTTATAAAAAGTTAAATTTGAAATTTGAAAAACCCCGACCCTTAAAAAGTAAAAAATAATTTCCGTTTATTTACTTAAAGGAGTCGGGGGGCCGCTAAGTAAATACCCGCGCAGCTTGAGTTTTCATATTTTATTGACATTATTTTTGACTTTTATAGGGTCGGGGTTTTTTCAATTTCTAATTTAACTTTTATTTCAAGCTTTAAAAAAATCGCATGCAAATCCTATAAGATAATTAATTGTTTGATTACTTAAATACTTGATTACTTGATTACAAACATAGCTAACAACCCGATTAAACCAGCTTTATAATAAAAAAAGCCGCACCCAAATCGGTCCATCTGTTTGGGAGCTAGGATGCCACAGACAGACATACCCTTACACACATACACGTTAAACTTATAACACCCCTCTTTTTTCGTCGGTGGTTAATAAAACATGTGAAAATCAATCAATTAAAATAAAAGCAAGTAGTAATTCTACAGGTTACCGTTTACGCTGCTCTGAGGAACTTCATAGCATCCCTTATCCCTGCCACCCATTCCTGTCCGTGTCAAACGTTCCTCTGTGCACCAGTAAGGCAAGACTCGCAAGGGCCGTGCCAAGGTGAAGACTGACCATCCTGTTGCCCTTAAGCACTGCATCTTGCCCGTATCCCTTAGTCGCCTTTTACGACACGCACGCGGAGGAGAGATGCAGTGGGGATAGCTTTTAAGTACCGGCCCCAAACGGTCCTAATAATTTGCTAAAAACTAAATCCGGAAGGGTAAATCATCAAATTGGTTTTTAAATGAACAAACTTGACCTGATTCTAACTCGAATGCGTCGTATTCATCGTACGAATAGTTAGGAAGGAGCCATTTATTGCTGTCTTTCACTTCGTTGGACGCTTTTACATTTAACTATTATTGACCGGCACGAAGCGTCAGCCCAGAGCCGACTGTCATTGTCTCCCTCTACGGAGACAAGCCATGCTGCATCGTCATAGCCCCACTGCGAGGTTGCTATCGCTTACTCGCTCTCGCTTGCCTACCGATAACAGGAGCGAGAGAGAAACATGAAATCGCTCACCCTTCATCGGGCGACCGACGAAATCTTCGTTTTCTCTCTCGCTCCTGTCATCGGTAGGCAAGCGTGAGCGAGTAAGCGATAGCAACGTCGCAGTGGGGCTATGACGATACAGCATGGCTTGGTCTCCGTAGAGGGAGACAATGATAGTCGGCTATGGTCAGCCTAGTCAGCGCGTCAGGCTCGTCGGCGCGTCAGCCTCTTCTTCTTTTTTTGAAACAGTGGCAACCAAACAAATAGGGAATTCATTTATTACTGCAAGTATCCAGTGACGGCGCTGCACGGTATAAATTTATGATTACTTCTAATAAAATGAAAATAATTTTGAAAGTAGACATGAACAAAACAGGCACACAGACGTCAGCCTTGGTAGTTCGTGTCAAACCTGTAAAATTTTACGAAAATACCTATCATCCAAGCAATGTCAGCGCCACCAATTATATGTATGTATGTATGTATGTATGTATATATTCTTTATTGAACACCAATTTATCAAAATTAGGTACAACAGGCGAGCTTAATGCCGCGAGGCATTCTATTCTAACTAACCTTTGGGATGTGGGAGAAGTACATGCAGGCGAACAAGAACAGTTTGTGACAATGTGTTAGATTAAAGAAATATGTATGATAAACTACGTACGAATACTACATAGATACTTTAATAAGCATATATATGTATATAATAAACTTAAATATTATATGTACATTAATCGGTGGTACCGTTGTGCAACACAATCAACTGAGTGACGGGAGAGTAAGAGAGGGGCGTAAAGATATGTACTTATGTAATATAAATTGCATTTACTTTGGTAAGGAAAGGAGAAGTTTGTTTAAATTTATCTTAAATACATTCATAGACGTAGAGGAGCGTAAATGCACAGGCAGATTATTCCAGAGGCGAGCTGTTTGTACTGTGAAAGAGTCCGTGTAGAACGAGCTTGAGTGAGCCGGTATTGCCAAGAGTAAGTTGTCAGCAGATCTTAAAGCCAGGCCGTGAGAAGAAAGAAATTCAAATCGTTCACTCAAGTATTTGGGAGCAGCAGGATCATTAAGTGTGCGGAAGAGAAGAGAGAGGGCGTGAGAGTTCCTGCGACCACGAACATCGAGCCACTGAAGGCGAGCTCGATATTCAGATATATGGTCATACTTGCGCAATCCGAAAATATAGCGAATGCACAAGTTAAGAATACGGTCAAGTTTGTTGAGGAGATCCTCATTTAGGTCAAGATAACACACATCAGCATAATCTAGAATTGGCAATAAGAGAGATTGAGCGAGCGTAATTTTTGTGCCAGTGGGAATGAAGTTTTGCAAACGCTTGAGAGAGTGCATGCTCCCGAAGACCTTACGACTGACCTCATTAACCTGCACACTCCATGTAAGAGATTCATCGATCATAAGCCCTAAATTTTTAACGCACTTGCTGTAGGGGATAGCTATGCCATTGAAAACAACGACGGGGCGAGTATCCCTGTCCAGCTTTGCCAACAATTTAGGTGATCCGATGATTATGACTTGTGTCTTAGCAGGATTAACGAGCAGTCCGAAGCGCGCAGCCCAATCGAGTACAGACTCAAGGTCTATATTCATGAGGGCTACGGCAGTATGAGTGTCCTCGAGACGGAAGTGACGGTAGAGCTGCAAGTCGTCAGCATATAGATGGTAGGAACACATAAGAGAGACAACAATATTGTTGATGAAAATGGAAAATAGTAATGGAGAGAGCACACCGCCTTGTGGTACGCCGGCAGTGATGTCACACCACTTAGAAGTGGCATTGTTGACACGAACGCACTGGCGACGACCGCTGAGATAGGAAAAGAACCAATCGAGTACTGACTGTGAAATGTTCAAGGAACGCAGAATAGCAAGAAGGATTTCGAAATCAACAGTGTTGAAAGCACTGCTGAAATCAAGTAGAACCAGCAGAGTAAGTTTCCGATCATCCATTGCATGGCGGATATCATCGGTTATTTTGACAAGTGCAGAGACTGTGCTATGAGATGGTCGAAATCCCGATTGATATCGATTTAAGAGGCAGTTTGCAGAAAGATACATGGAGAGTTGGGAGTGAACCACACGTTCAAGTACTTTAGATAAAAAAGGAAGTATGGAATTATGCCATCATTTATGTATTATTTAGTTCATACGCCATTTCCCATTCATAAATCTCAAGTATGCCACCCATATATCATCCGAAATCTTAGACCACTTTTAAAAATAAATAACTTGAACTACATTAATGAAAAAAGTTGCTCCATCTCTATGACGCTGAAAAAACTGCCCAGCAAACGTTTTCCGACACAGGTGTTGTCCGTAGACGGAAAAAAATTATATGATCGAAGGTTCAGTCACGTCACTGTTTACTTTCGGGAAAGTGTGAAAGCGTCCACCAAATGAGTAGAGACGGACAGACAGATGGACGTATCAGTCACAGGTATAGGTAACGATGTTCGCCGATCAAGGTTGTCCACATACAAGGCACTGTGATGAGATGAGCGTCTGGACCAGAGAGTTATAAATCTATTAGACAAGAAAATTATTCTCTACTTGGTGCCCTTTTGAATGCGAATATCATATCATAGTTTATTTTATTTAATTGTTTTATTTTGCGTTAATTTTGGTTAATTGGATAATATCAAGAGCATTTTTAATTTAAATTAATAAGGTGTTTGGATATTCGTAATAAAAGCCAATTATAGATTTCCACGATTTATTTTAATTACAAATACAGGTGATTTTGTTATTATGTAGCATATTTCAGGGGGTTAATCGGCATCGAAATCTAGGCAGATTTGAATCTGAATTTGGAAAAAAGAATGGTAGCGAAATTTTTATTTTCAAGTTTTTCAAGTTTCAAGCGCCACAACAGCACTGATTCCGCTGTCAGAATTTACAAGAATAGACCTGCAGTTCCGTGTAGCCGACATGAAATGAAGGGAAGCACTGACATGCCACCTAGTTCACCCGGTGTTATGAGCTGACATCACGGATGTTGTAGGTGATGTAGCCAACCGTGTCAGTATCCATAAAAAAATAGATTGATAACAATAAAAAAATCTACTCCATGGGTTGATACTAAACATGCACAATGTAAAAACATTTATACAAATAAACATCTTTATCTTATCTCATCTTATTCCTCTATTTCAGCCGAGGATGCGATGGGACGTCTCTAGTATTGCTCATAGTCTATGGTAGTTCGTTAGAGAGATGAGCCAATACCTTGAAGGCAGTAACTTGTCCAGTTAGTTTTAATTAAAGCCTTTGAGGCTACCGCTCCCTCTGCACTGAGCTATACCAAGTTGAAGATATCGCTTTTGGCAATAAGCCTATCTTTCTTTATATTGTTTTCTTCTGTGTGGTAAGCTCAACCAAACGACCTGTTGAATTACATAGTTTGATAGGCGTGGTGCATGTTCGGTGCGGTGGTATCAACCCGGTCGGGTTGAACCCCACCACCCAGATACGTTTTCACCAACTTCGGCTAAAATGTAACTGCTTGATAACTCCTATTAACTGTATGAGAAATGCCACTTAATCGACAGATAACTGTTAGAACATACTTAACTGGAGGTGGTAAAATCGAACATTACTGGGATAAAGGAAGTGCACCATAGTTTTACACGAAATCCGAACCAAGGAGCAGCTCTTCTCTAATCTCTATCTCTATCTCTATCTCTATCTCTATCTCTATATCTATATCTATCTCTATCTCTATCTCTATCGCTATCTCTATCTCTATCTGTATCTCTATCTCTATCTTTATCTCTATCTCTACTTCTATCTCTTATCTATCTCTATCTATATCTCTATATCTATGTATACTTCTTATAAAAGGCAACGTCTGTCTTTATATATGTATTTGAGATAAACTCCGGAACCACTCAACATATTTTGATACGGTAGGGTATTTTGATACCAATGGAAAGATCAGTTCTTGAGGCTCCCTATAGGCTATCTACCATCACGATAAATAGCCTTAGGGCTGAGCAGTATCAAAGATAGTAAAGCATGGAAGGGAGAGACTGAGAAAACATAAAAGAAGCGATCGTTTAATATCATAGTTGTGTTAAAACGCATTTGCTATAAATGCACTTATCAAACTCGGATAGAGAAAAACAGGTGCAAGTCAGTGAGGATGGAACCCACGACCTTCCTCTCGCAGAGCAAGGTGCCTACGCCTCGGTCGAGTACCTTCTGGAATTAAAAGCATTTACGAAATCAATAAGATCAGCTATGCTGTCATCGTTCCATACTATGTGTAAATTAATTCAATGCATTTAACTAACTAATTTGCGAACGAAGATTCCTGTATGAATTTATTGGGTGCAGTTTCTCGGTGCTGCGTTATTTTATCTCAATGATATTTCGAATCGGATTCCAGCATTTTATTTATTGGATCCTCTTTAGCATCGAATGGAACATCTAGTCACACCTATTTTATTTTACTTTATTCACGACATACTTTTGGTCGCGGCTTCGGCCGCTTGAAATTCGAAAAGGACAAAATTTAAGACGCGTACCGAGCAGGCGGATTGTATCCCTACACGCTGCACTTACCGCGGATGCGTACAAATCGGTTCTGCAGATTTTTCCTCTACAGAACCGGTAAACTCTGGAACGCTCTCTTTACCCATATATTTCCCCCCTAGTAATCTAATTGATTGTAAAAACTAAACAGGACAAATTCAAGCGTAGTGCACTACCATACGAATGATGAATAAAGAATAAAGAATAAAAAATCAGGGTTCTTCAAGACGGGCGTAAATAGGCACCTGTCAGGCCGGGATAACATTCGCAACCGAATGTCCATGGCCCTTGTTAGACACCTTATGGGTGGCTCGAAGGCACATGTCGCAACTTCAATAAAACAAAAAAAATATTCGTATAGGTAGTTCCGGAACCCGCCAAATCCATTTCTCTAGAAAAATGTGTTATAAACTGTTTCGAATGAAGTATTAAATTTGTCACTTATCTGTTAAGACATAATGTTCCTAACACAGTCCAATCCAGAGTGAATCGCAAAGAAGAATTAACATTCGTTCCAGCTCCCTCGTAGTTTGAATGGGCGGCTATTTATCGCGGTATAGTTTTTTCGTCTTACTGTAAAATTATCTTAATCGGAGTTGGCGGATTCTGGAACTATACGACTCATTTGAAAAAGTCACATTTATACGGATTGACCACTCTCATGTATGGAATAGCGGATCCACGAAACCCTCCTAAAACACGCACTTGATCGAATTTTCAGATAGTTTATGCTCGCTTGTTCTTGGTACAGAAGTCCGAGTAATGCGACCACTAATAAATCGCACTAAGAAAACGAACTTGCAACCTTCGCCTTGGAATTTAAAACAAAACAAAAATAAATTAAAAAATTATAAATCACAAATCGTGCATATTTTAAATCCGTGTGGGCGGACTAAATTATCTTTCAAGTATAAATCCGATTATAGACTCATCGCAAATGATATAAAGTAGATCAGATTTAATGCACTACATACTATGCAATTCGACCTCGAAAGAAATTTATCTTCGAATTGTTCACCTTATGACCTGATAGATCAAGAGCTTAGCTATAACTATATAACGTTACATCACTAATCCTCCTATGGAATCTGTAGTCTTAAGGTATATTATAGAAATATTTACTCTGCATCCCTATTGATCTTGCTCTGATTCTCTTCCTCTCTCCTTCTCCTACTATCAACTCCTCTTAAATTAACTTTGTCCATCCCTCTCCAACTCCCTCTCCTTCGCCCACTCTTTCTATTTATTCTTCACTTTCTTCCTCTCCCTCTACCCATCCCTCTCCAAATCCTTCTCTTTCTCCTCTCCGTCTACCTGTACTTCTGCTTCCCTGCCATCCTTTGTCTTTCGCCATCCCTCTCCCACTCCCTGTCAAGTCTCTATCAGACTCTCTCTCCTACTTTCTTGTCTTCCCCCTCTCCCTTCCCTCTTTTTCCATCTCTCCTCCTCCTTTTCCTCCCCCTTACCCTCCCCGTTCCCAAACATGTTTTGGTTTGTGGATTAGAATTTGAATTAATCTTGCAGTTCTTGCACCGACAGAGGAAAAGTATGCAAATCCCAAATGCAAACTCTGCCCAGTGCGCGTTGTTCGGAGAAAAGGGGATGGCGGGATCGCGTCAAACAGCTCCTCCGAGCACTCCTCGTGGAATAAACGATAGGATACACTTAGGGCGCCGACATCCCTACGAAGTTCCAGTGACACCCATATAATATTTCGTAAAAAAAAGTAAAACGTGGTCATTTTCTGTTTCTTTTTGGATGTCATTGGCAAAACACTTTTGACAGGTCAATATTATTTTTCATTCCATCGCCCTTGGTCTAACACGAGACTCAATTAATCAGTACACTCGTCTGCGCTCGTGTTCGTATCTTTACGTAATTGTAGGCAATAACTTACATTAATGTGTACACACCTCAAACTAATTTGTTATACAGTTTTAAAGCGTACCAGATGCATTCGTAATAAATCATTATTCTAATCGCATAGTTAATTCGTGCGTGGCTCTAATGAACATTCCATTTTTTTTAAGATTCCTTCATAAAAACAATCAACTTTTAGAGTTCTGTATTTTTTTTCATACTTTCCTGGATGGACAATTATATATAATTATTTGTATATATTATTCTATATATTTATTAATTTATATGTATTAAACATGTATGGCTTATATTTTACTAGCATGTACTTATATGTATTGTTAATAAGTATTCTTATTATTATTTTAGCTTCAATTGTCACGCTCAACTCTTTTGCTACTACCTACTTACATTCCACTATATTATCGAATCTTAAACATCCAAAGGTTGACTGTAAGAAATCTCTGTAAGGGATAAGTCCGCCTTTGCACCTTATGTAAATTTTCCAATGTATTTTTACTGTTTAATGTTTACTGGAGCAATAAAGAATTTTCTATCTATCTATCTATTTTTTATGCAAACTGACACGGTTGGCTCCATCACCTACCTACAGCATCCGTGCTGTCAGCCCATAACACCGGGTCAACTAGGTGCCATGTCAGTGCTTCCCTTCATCGCTGAACTGGACGGAAAACACGAACTATTTAAATAGCCGTTTCGACCGACGACGTTTCGTTCAGTGCGGTGGTACTAACCCGGCCGAGATAAACCCTACCACCTAGTAAGGTAAGAAGGGAAGTGACCTACAGTTTAATGTGTGAATACAAACATCGGTCAGCCTCCAACGGTCGAGCGGTCACCCATCCAAGTACTGACCGCGCTCAGGGTTGATTAACAATAGTTGACCGACCGCACCACTGAGCTACCGAGGCAGTTAGTGAACATATATGGTTTTTAGGGTCCCGTGCCATATTACTAAGTCTACGTGCCGTCCGTATGTCTGTCCCCTTTGTCGTACATTTTTAAATGGCTATTTCCTTTGAACCATTATCGGTAGCCGCTTGAAATTTGGCGCACCGCACATAATATGTGTTGTAAGTTGTGTTGTCTAAAAAACACAAGCTTTTCTAGAAAATCGGTCCACTTTTTAAGATAATTATTTTTTTTATTACTTAATTACTTGATTACTTGATTACAAACATAGCTAAGAACCATTCAGATTAAACAAGCTTCCTGATAAAAAAAACGGCATCCAAATCGGTCCATCCGTTTGGGAGCTACGATGCCACAGACAGACACACACACACTCACACACAAACACATGTTAAACTTATAACCTCCGTTTTTTTCGTCGGGGGTTAATAAAAATTAAGTAGGCCATACATAGGCATAGGCCATAGGTGCTGACATCACGGATGTTGTAGGTGATGTAGCCAACCGTGTCGGTTTCCATAAAAAAAAAAAAAAAAAGAATTCCTTTTTTAAAGTGTTTTTTGCGCCTCTAGTAAAAACAGTAATTAATATTTATACGCGTCAAACTTCGTGTGGTGATAGTGCGAATTTTGTTTTAGTTTTTTAAATATCATTATTTTTTCAGTATCATGTCATTCTATAAAAATTGTTGAGGCAATTAAAAGAATATATACGAGTGTCATGGCTAAAATCACTAAGTTTGCTTTAACAAAGTGTTCAGGACGACGGCCAGCCGGAGCAGCGACGACGGTCCCGGCCTGGGACACGACGCGCGCATCGTCACCTCCGTGGAGTAGGGAGATAGGAAGCGGCCGGCGTAGTTTAGTTTAGGTAATTTTAGTATGTAAATATATAGAAAATAAGTTAATATAAGAAAATAAATATATATAAAAATCGTAGATATAAGTTAGCTAAGATAGATAGGCATAGATATAAGATAAATAGGCTAGAATAAGATAGGTAGGCATAGATATAAGATAGATAGGCATAGCTGTAAGATAGATAGTCTAGATTATAAGTTATATTCAATAAAAATACAGTCGCTCACTGGGTTTCATTTGGGACGAACGGGAGATGCGCACTCGCCAAAATCGTTAGGAGACTGAGCCGGACCGAGGCGCGACGCGGGGGCGGGGCGTCGGAGCGCAGCCGCGAAACCGGACGGCTGCGTCCGCGGCGCCTCAGCGCGCCCGCGCGTATACAAATATAGCGCGTTTTGGCCGGTTCAGTCAGTACTCGCCCAGCCACCAAGAAGAGAAGACGTCCCGAGCACCGGCTCTCCGCGAAGATCGACCGAGGAACGAGCTTCACTCCGGAACGACTGCCTCGGCCGATCGGACGTTCTTCTCTCGGCGAGTGCTCACTCCACGTCTCGAATGAAAGCCAGTGTGCGGCTGCATTATAGCCAGCACTGCGCCGTTTCATTTCGATCTCCACGCCCTACACTACGCGGCTAAACTCCCGGTGCCCCGCGGCACGCCGGTCGAGGTCTCTCCCCGTGCCCCGAGGCACGTCAGGTTGAGGACGCGGTCGCGTAGTGCGTACGTTCGTGCTTGCCGTCGTGCGGATCGGGCCGACGGTACAGCGGTACGCCACGGTACGAGTTGCGGTACAGTGGTACGAGCGTCGGGACAGTCAAGTCCGGTACGGTGGTGCGTCGGCACGTGGTACGTCGGCACGTGGTACGTCGGCACGTGGTACGTCGGCACGTGGTACGTCGGTACGTGGTACGTCGGTTGTGGTACGAGGGTACGTGGTACGCGAGGGTACGTGGTACAAGACTGCAGCCGGCCGCCGGGTACAGTGCCCGTGTGCGCACCGAACCAACACCGAGTGAAGGAGACAGCAACATCGGCCATCTCTGTCGCGTGCGGCCGCCGCGCACGCTTCACTCGCCGAACCCCATATCCTGCTCTGCGGGACGGGCATCAAGAAACGCCAGCGAATATACAGTCCACACCTGAGCATCGTCCCCCACATTGGTCCATTCGACAGCCGGATCAAGGATGCCTGTAACGCGGAGCAAGAAGAATGGGCGAGGCCGCACCACGCCGGTGCCTTCGCCGCCGTCAACGCTGCGAGAGTTGCCATCGGACGCAGCCGACTCGGCGCTGCGGTCGGGCGACAACGCGCCGACGGAAACGAGTCCAGCGACGGGCGCGCCACCTGCCGGTCAAACTACGGACCCGCATACGTGGTCGTCACACGGGACGAGCACGAGCACCCCCGTCGCGACAACAGTGGACTCGCACCGTGAGAGCGCCGCGCACGCCCCGGGCGCGGCGCACGCCTCACACTCCGCGCACGCCGCGCACGCGTCGCACTCCGCGCACGCCGCGCACGTCTCGCACTCCGCGCACGCCGCGCACGCCTCGCGCGCCGCGCAACCCGAGCACGCCGCGCACGCCTCGCACTCCGCGCACGCGTCGCACTCCGCGCACGCCGCGCACGCCTCGCACTCCGCGCACGCCGCGCACGCCTCGCGCGCCGCGCAACCCGAGCACGCCGCGCACGCCTCGCGCGCCGCGCAATCCGAGCACGCCGCGCACGCCGCGCACGCCGCGCACACCGCGCGCGCCGCGCACGCACCGACCGCGGAGCCCGCACCGAGCGCAGCGCACGACACCCGCGCGCCGAGCCAGGAGCGCACGCCGAGCTGCGCCTCGCACGCTCTCGCACCAGGGCGAGACGTGCCCGCAGGCGACAACAAGGACGGCCGGAGCAACCGATCTGGCCGCTCTTCCAAAACGGCGAAGCAACGGGCTATGGAGAGCCAGTTGCTGGAGGCGAAGCGAGAAGAGGCAAGACTCACCGCGCTAATAATCGAGGCGCGGCTACGTGAGTGTGAGGAGGAAGAAACGTCGGACGAGGAGGAGCTCGGGGACACGGCGCGCAGTTTGCGAGTCGCGTCGTGGCTCGAGACGCAGAGACCTCACCGGCGGGAGCGGGAGGCGCTCGACTCCGCCTCGCTCCCCGCCGCGGCGCCGCCGCTCGCCAGTCACCGCGAGCCGCGCACCGAGACCGCCGCCTCCGCACCGCACGCGCCCCTCCACACACACGCGCCGGCCGAGCCGCCCGCACCCCGCACACCGCTCGCCCCAGCCGCACCGCCCGCGCCCCTCCAGGCGGCCCTCTACGAACGAGCGCCGCCTGCACCTCTACGCCGCGAGGTGCTACGCGAGTGCGACGAAACGGCACCGCAGGGACCGCTACGCGAGTGCTACGAGACCGCGGCGCCCGCACCTCCACGCCGTGAGGTTTGCGGGCCTACGCCGGCTGACCCGCTACGCGAGTGCTACGAAACTGCACCGCAGGGACCGCTACGCGAGTGCTACGAGACCGCGGCGCCCGCACCTCTACGCCGTGAGGTTTGCGGGCCTACGCCGGCTGACCCGCTACGCGAGTGCTACGAAACCGCGGCGCCCGCACCTCTACGCCGTGAGGTTTGCGGGCCTACGCCGGCTGACCCGCTACGCCGCGAGTGCTACGAAACCGCGGCGCCCGCACCTCTACGCCGTGAGGTTTGCGGGCCTACGCCGGCCGACCCGCTACACGCGGCCCCATACGAACCCGCGCCGCCTGCGCCTCTACGCCGCGAGTGCTACGAGGTTACGCAGGCCGACCCGCTACGCAGCGCGGCCCTCTACGAACGAGCGCCGCCTGCACTGCTACGCGGCGAATACTCCGGGCCTACGCCGACCGGAGTGCTACGCCGCGAGTGCTACGACGCAGCGCCGCCGCACACAGACTCGCCGGCGACACACACGGAGTCGACGCAGGGGCCGTCTACCGCTTCCGCTAGCGCCGCCGCCGCAACGACCGCGCCCGCCGCCGCGTCCTCCTCCGCTACGCCGCACTCGTCCGAGCCGCTCGCCGCGGCTCTTCAGATGCTGGCCACGGTGCTGGGGAAGACGGACCACAGCCGACCGTCGACGGCGCCTAAGTACCTGCAGGAGCTGCCGGCGTTCGACGGGTCCTCCGGGGAGTGGCTGCAGTTCGCGGCCGCCTACCGCGAGACGGAGGCGTTCTTCTCGCGCATAGAGAACGCCGCCCGCATACGCCGCTGCCTGCAAGGAAAGGCGAAGGAGGCGGCCTACAGCCTCATGTTGTCGGCGCCGGACCCAGATCGAGTCATAGCGGCACTCGAGCAGCGGTTCGGACGGCCAGACTTCCTGGTCTTGGGTGAGCTGGAAAAGCTAAGAAACTTACCCAAGGTCAGAGACGACGCGAACGAAATGAACGAGTTTGCGAACAAGATAGCCAACGTCGTGGCTACAATCCAGGCGCTGGGCAGGCCCGAGTACCTGCACAGCCCAGAAATGATGCGCCTCATAGTCGACAAGCTGACCCCGCTACGACAGACGCGGTGGTTCGACTATGAGGACCGAGGCGGCACCGATCAGCCCGCACTCGCGAGGATCGCCGGCTTCCTAAACGAGGAGGCTCGCAAGTGCGGAGCGTACGCTCGGCCGGACGTGGTCGCCGCGACCGCAGAGGTATCAACAAGGGAGCCTCTACGCCAGCCGAAGGAACGTCGCACCACAGAGAAGGCCTACGCCGCCAGCGGAGAGGAGGGGCCTTCTGACTCGACACCCAGGTGCCCTACGTGCACCGAGGCCCACCACCTCCTGGCCTGTCCCAGGTTCATCGCTGCCGACGTGGAAGGCCGCTTGAAGCAGGCCAGGGAGGGCAATATTTGCTTCAGGTGCCTCAAGGGCCGGCACCGCAAGACGAGGTGCCAGGCCAAGCCGTGCGGGGTGCGGGGCTGCCAGTACGGACACCACCTGCTTCTGCACCAGCACCAGTCGAACGACGAGACTGCCGCCGCCGCGATCACGGCCACGGCGCGCTCCGACTCGATGCTGCTCAAGATCGTGCCGGTGGAGCTGAGCGGCCCCAAGGGCACCGTGGAGATCTTCGCCCTCCTGGACGAGGGGTCCACCGTAACGATGGTGGACGCCGCCATAGCCGACGTGCTGGGCGCGAAGGGCGCCCCGGAACCTCTGCACGTCGTCGGCATAGGCGGAGGGCGAGTCTCGACCAACTCGTCGCGGCGCCTCAACCTGCGCGTCCGCGGCAAGTACGAGACGGAGCAGCACGACCTCTACGGAGCCCGCACGGTGGAGGGCCTGCACTTCCCGTCGCAGTCCATCGCGAGGACGTGCCTGGACGACTGCACGCATCTGGCAGAGCTGACAGGGGTGCTGTCGTACGCCGACGCGCGCCCGAGACTGCTCATCGGCCAAGACAACTGGCCGCTGATAGTCTCGCGGGCACTCAGGAGCGGCCGGCGTGACCAGCCCGTCGCCTCACGTACTCAGCTCGGCTGGGTGCTGCACGGGTCCCGCGCCTCCATCACCGACCCTGCACATCGCTGCACGAACGCCATCGAGACGGCGGGCGTCGCCGCGCCGCCGCGCCCGAGCTCGCCGGCGGCGCACTCCGGGGCGGCGCAATGGCCCGCGCCGCCTGCCCGCGGCTCACCGATCGCGAGCCGCCGGGCCCAGCCGCCGTCTGCGGCCCCCTACGTCGCCGCGCCGCCGCGCCCGAGCTCGCCGGCGGCGCACTCCGGGGCGGCGCAATGGTCCGCGCCGCCTGCCCGCGGCTCGCTGACCGCGAGCCGCCACGCCGAGCCGCCGTCTGCGGCCCCCTACGTCGCCGCGCCGCCGCGCGCGAGCTCGCCGGCGGCGCACTCCGGGGCGGCGCGATGGTCCGCGCCGCCTGCCCGCGGCCCGCCGATCGCGAGCCGCCGGGCCCAGCCGCCGACCGCGGCTACCTACGTCGCCGCGCCGCCGCGCCCGAGCTCGCCGGCGGCGCACTCCGGGGCGGCGCAATGGTCCTCGCCGCCTGCCCGCGGCTCGCCGACCGAGAGCCGCCACGCCGAGCCGCCGTCTGCGGCCACCTACGTCGCCGCGCCGCCGCGCCCGAGCTCGCCGGCGGCGCACTCCGGGGCGGCGCAAGGGTCTGCGCCGCCTGCCAGCGGCTCGCCGACCGCGAGCCACCGCACCCAGCCGCCGCACGCTGCACGCTGCATCGTCGCGCCGCCGCGCTCGAACTCGCCGGCGGCGCAATCCGCAGCAGCGCAAGGGACTGCACCAGGACCGACTGCAACAGTCGCCACCGAGGCGACCACGACCGCTGCTTCCGCACCGTCCCCTCCGTTCGCGCTGCCGACGTGGAGAAGCTGGTGCTCGGAGGCGGACCAACACAGCGAGGTCCGCCCCCCCTCCCGACCGACGCCGATGACAACAGCGCCACAGCGCTGCACGCAGGCGCACCACAACTGGCGGACGAGCTGCCCCTCCGGTGAGCGCGAGAGCGCCGGAACCGACTCCAACACCGGCGGGAGCCTCGTCACAGCAAACGAGCGCCTGCAGAAGGAGACGTCATCATCGTCATCGAGCCGAGTCGGAGTACAGGCCCCTACTACGGCACCGGCGGGAGCCACGAGGAAGCAGCCAGGCGCCAGCAGTCGGAGACATCGGCCTGGTAGCCGACCCCGACCTACCACGGAACACCGGGCCGAGGAGCAGGGTGGAAGCCGTCCACCCTGGCAACGACGGCATCATATGCGCCGTAGACGCCCAGACCGACGGGAAGCTGCTTCGGCGACCGGAAAGAACATCGTCGTCCTTCCGACGTCCAAGATCGCCGAGGCGACGGCGGGAGGATGTTCAGGACGACGGCCAGCCGGAGCAGCGACGACGGTCCCGGCCTGGGACACGACGCGCGCATCGTCACCTCCGTGGAGTAGGGAGATAGGAAGCGGCCGGCGTAGTTTAGTTTAGGTAATTTTAGTATGTAAATATATAGAAAATAAGTTAATATAAGAAAATAAATATATATAAAAATCGTAGATATAAGTTAGCTAAGATAGATAGGCATAGATATAAGATAAATAGGCTAGAATAAGATAGGTAGGCATAGATATAAGATAGATAGGCATAGCTGTAAGATAGATAGTCTAGATTATAAGTTATATTCAATAAAAATACAGTCGCTCACTGGGTTTCATTTGGGACGAACGGGAGATGCGCACTCGCCAAAATCGTTAGGAGACTGAGCCGGACCGAGGCGCGACGCGGGGGCGGGGCGTCGGAGCGCAGCCGCGAAACCGGACGGCTGCGTCCGCGGCGCCTCAGCGCGCCCGCGCGTATACAAATATAGCGCGTTTTGGCCGGTTCAGTCAGTACTCGCCCAGCCACCAAGAAGAGAAGACGTCCCGAGCACCGGCTCTCCGCGAAGATCGACCGAGGAACGAGCTTCACTCCGGAACGACTGCCTCGGCCGATCGGACGTTCTTCTCTCGGCGAGTGCTCACTCCACGTCTCGAATGAAAGCCAGTGTGCGGCTGCATTATAGCCAGCACTGCGCCGTTTCATTTCGATCTCCACGCCCTACACTACGCGGCTAAACTCCCGGTGCCCCGCGGCACGCCGGTCGAGGTCTCTCCCCGTGCCCCGAGGCACGTCAGGTTGAGGACGCGGTCGCGTAGTGCGTACGTTCGTGCTTGCCGTCGTGCGGATCGGGCCGACGGTACAGCGGTACGCCACGGTACGAGTTGCGGTACAGTGGTACGAGCGTCGGGACAGTCAAGTCCGGTACGGTGGTGCGTCGGCACGTGGTACGTCGGCACGTGGTACGTCGGCACGTGGTACGTCGGCACGTGGTACGTCGGCACGTGGTACGTCGGTACGTGGTACGTCGGTTGTGGTACGAGGGTACGTGGTACGCGAGGGTACGTGGTACAAGACTGCAGCCGGCCGCCGGGTACAGTGCCCGTGTGCGCACCGAACCAACACCGAGTGAAGGAGACAGCAACATCGGCCATCTCTGTCGCGTGCGGCCGCCGCGCACGCTTCACTCGCCGAACCCCATATCCTGCTCTGCGGGACGGGCATCAAGAAACGCCAGCGAATATACAGTCCACACCTGAGCATCGTCCCCCACACAAAGTATATTACGTTACAATTTGACTGCAAACTTTTTCTCCAAGTTTGACTCCAAGTTTTGTCTCCAAACTTTTTCTTAATAACAGTTATTGGTAGTCAAAAGCACAAAATGTTTTATGGGTCTCTTGTACATATTTTTTAGTTCGTAATTTGTTTAGTAGTTTAACGGTGGCATTTTAGAAAATTTTGTCGTGTTTATTTATAATTATTATACACGGTGTTGCAACCCCAACCGTAAAACCCGAAAGGGGGTGATTCTGTACGTGAGATAGAACAACTTTTGTTCTACGACTTTTTAATTTGAAAAAATATTGTTTTCCTCCATACAATTTGAGAATAGGCATTTAAAATTTGTATGGAAAAAATATTTTTTTTTGTTAAAAAAAAAAAAAAATCGCCACAGAAATTGTTTGGTTTCACATATTATAGAAAAACCCCCTTATGTCAGTTAAAAATATTACGGGGGCAACTGCAACACCGTGTATATTAAAAATGTGCCATGTTAGTATTGACATTAAATGTTTCATTACATCCACTTGTTAAATGTAGATTTATTTAGTGATATCGCAGTACTATGGAGAGGTTCGCTATATCGATCAATACCTGCGGCAACACCATTTAAGTATAACACCTTGAATCATCTTTGCTCTACCTGGTCCACTTTCGATAACTCTGATCATCGCAAGTCATTTGGCGACTAGTGGTCGTTTTGTCGATATTTTATTTTATCGATATATTTACTCGAAAACTAATATTCTTCAAAATTCAACGGCAAGAGTTTCCTCGAGCAAGTCATAATATCTCGCTAACTGTTACGGTACGGACAAGTTATATAAGTATAGGATTTGGCTGAAATATTTTAAGAGCATTATGGGTCTATATCACAACGTTTTATTAAATAATTCAAACAAAAATAAGAAATGTCGCTTCAGTCAACAGATTCAAGTGACAAACTTACTAGTGAGAGCTAACCCAGACTAAATGGTAGGTCGCGATATTCAAGACTATTACTTACTAGGTGGTTGAGTTAAACACATCCGATTGCTGTCACCGTATGTGTGTTTTTTGGGTCAGTGCAGTGTAGCGACACGACCGAAGCGAAGTGCTGACATTGTACCAACATATAGTTTAGAAAGGAACAAATTATAATGTTTTCACGTGACGCAGTATTGTATTGTATTGCTTATAGATCATTCTTATGGCAGTTAGACTGCCCTCGAACTTGTCACAATTTGTTCTATCCGGTTACCGTACTCACGAAGAAGAACCTGCAAGAAATTTCGCAGGGTATTTTCAAGTATTTTAGTGACTAGCCACATAGTAACATCGCATACAATCTATCGAAAACACGGCCTGAGAGCAAGATTAACAATTTTACCGAGAGTTCTGACTACAAAGTCTTATTAATTAAGTGTCAGGTGTAAAGATTCTTTGTCAACCAAACATGTGAGGTCACACAGAAAACAGAAATGTTCTTTTCGAACAATTTTGATATAACTATCGATTATTTTATAACGGCATTTACACCACTATCGCCGCATTTCGCCATAATACAATAGTGCGATGAGGCAATGGTACCGCTTGATCAGTCCAGCCTCCACAATCTACCAGTACTCGTATAATCATCGCTCACACTGCATTCACAGCATCCGACTTTGCTTCCGACTTTTGAGTTTTGAGGTGTTGGATTTTGTGTTTTTTTTGTGCTTTTTTTTATTGGAAACTGACACGGTTGGCTACATCACCTACAACATCCGTGATGTCAGCCAATAACACCGGGTGAACCAAGTATCAGTGCTTCCCTTCATTTCGCGCATTCTACACTGAACTGGACGGAAAACACGAACTATTTACATAGCCGTTTCGACCGACGTTTCGCTCAGCGCGGTGGTACCAACCCGACCGGGATAAACCCTACCACCTAGTAAGGTAAAAAGGGAATGGACCTACAGTTTAACGTGGAATCCGAATCACGGTCAGCCTCCAACGGTCGGGCGGTCACCCATTCAAGAACTGACCTGAACTCTTTAGGAGATTTGTATTAAAATTACTTTGTTAGCAACAAAATTGTGTCTCATTGCCGAATAATCAAGATTTTTATTAAATATTCGATATTAGAGAAAATTCATCATTAAATTAAAATCAACGTACTTACGAACCGTTCGTTTCAAGAGACGAAACTTTATTTAATTGTAAAGTTTTACAGAGTTTATGATTTTTTTTAATATTGGATTTGCGTCAGTTTTGAAGTTGCCAGCGCCACCGTCTTCCAGGAGGCCGATGCTTCTTATTCTACATCTTTTGCCTACAATTACAGTTTCAATGATTTGACATAATATTATCTTCTGCTATCTATTAGTAAATTCTATTTTTATTCATTTCAATAATGTAATTTTAAATTATAATACCAGTTATTATACTAAAACTGAATTTCAACAAAACTGTAGTAAAACGTCGGCGGGTGGCCGAGTGGTTTGGGCATCATCGGCTTCTCATGCGAGAGGTCTGAGGTTCGAATCCGTTCGGCGTGTACCAATGAGTTTTTTCACGAAAAACATTTACGTGCATACCTACACCTGCTGATTCACCGGTCGGGACCGGTGTAAAACTTTAGGTCCCTACCCTTGCTCCTTACTAGGTGGTAGGCTTAAATTGTAGCCGACTGGGTTGGTACCACCGTACTGCATGTAAGATGGCCGCACAGCAGCCTCGGTTGTGTTCTCCTCTAGTCCAGTATAGCCAGCAATCCAGGGAAGTCTCCGGTATGGCATCTACCTACTCGGAGGTGATATTGGCTGGTCGGAGCATGTGCATTAGCCCCACCGATTCAGCCACCCATACCGGATTACATAAAAAAAACCTGAAACAAGAACGAAATTCAATTTATAATTTTTTTTGACGTGATAACGTCACGTCTTATAAATTGATGAACACCGGCTGCACGCACGAAAAAGTGTCACGTTCCATCTGAGCCTGTGTGTGCAAGCGAGAGCGCGTAAGAAGCGATAGAGAGGCACAATCGGCCCAAGCGTCGGCTTGTACACATTTATCTCTCTGGTTCTAAAGTACCAGGGCAGCAAAAATTGAAAAGAGGTTACTCGTACCATAATATGCGCATCTGGCCGGTCGGAAAAGATTTCAAATTTAGAATTTTCATGTCTTAAGTACCAGGGCAGCAGAAATTGAAAGTAGTCTTACCACTTTATGACGTTATCACGTAAAACTATCGTCCGTAAACCGACTTTACAGATAACCAATATTTTTTTTTATGGAAACTGACATCGTTGGCTACATCACCTACAACATCCGTGATGTCAGCCCATAACACCTGATGAACTAGGTGCCATGTCAGTGCTTCCCTTCATTTCGCGCCGGCTACACTGAACTGGACGGAAAACACGAACTATTTACATAGCCGTTTCGAGCCGTTATCCCGGGCGGGATAAACTCTACCACCAAGTAAGGTAAGAAGGGAAGGGACCTACAGTTTAACGTGGAATCCGAACCACGGCCTCCAACGGTCGAACGGTCACCCATCCAAGTACTGACCGCGCACAGCGTTGCTTAACAACAGTCGACCGACCGCACCGCTGAGCTACGATTTCCGATCAGCCGTACAAAATGTCGGATCGCATGCAGTGGCAGCGCGCACCGGAGGCGGTACTAACTTTGTCTTCAGTTTGTTGTGACTGGTCCATGGGAATCTGATCGCTGCCCATTGATAGAGCGATCTTCGCTTCACTTGCTCCAGTTTGAGCAAGGTCAATTGATTCTAGACTCTTCATTCATGTGGTTATACTGGTATCGCACTGGCAATAAGCCGCACGCAACTAAATATTAACTTTTATTTTTTTTTCTACCATTGGTTTGCTATGGTTCATAACTCGATATTCTCTGGGGATGGAAAACTCCTTTTGTCTTTTGTTTTTTTTTTTTTTTTTATTGACAGCGCGACATATGGTGCCGAGCTACCCATAAGGTGTCTAACGACGCCCATGGACATTCGGTCGTAAGCGGGGGTTACGAATGCCATGCCGGCCTGACAGGTGCCCATTCACGCCCCTCTTGAAGGACCCGAGACTGTACCTGGGGGGAAATAAATGGGCAGGGAGAGCGTTCCAGAGTTTACCGGTTCTGCAGAGGAAAGATCTACAGAATAGATTTGTACGCATCCGCGGTAGGTCCAGCGTGTAGGGATGCTGTTCTTTGTTTATAACTTGTCAGCCTCGGTAGCTCAGTGGTGCGGTCAGTCGACTGTTGTTAAGTAACCCTGAGCGCGGTCAGTACTTGGATGGGTAACAGGTCGAACGTAAGTGGCTGACCGTGGTTCGGATTCCACGTAAAACTGTAGGTCCCTTCCCTTCTTACCTTACTAGGTACCCTACCGGTTTATCCCGCCCGGGTTGAAACCATACCACCGCACTAAATGAAACGTCGTCGGTCGAAACGACTATGTGAATAGTTCGTGCTTTCCATCCAGTTGAGTGTAGCCGGCCTGAAATGAAGGGAAGCACTGACATGACACCTAGTGCACTCGGTGTTATGGGATGTTGTAGGTGATGTAGCCAACCGTGTCAGTTTCCATAAAAAAAAACTTAGAACCTCTGCAACTCTGTAGGGAATGTCGGCTCCCTAAGTGTGTTCTATCGTCTATTTCACGGGGAGTGTTCGGAGGAGCTATTTAACGCGATTTCGTCGTCCCCATTCCACCTCCGCACTACGCTTACTGGGCGGGGGATGCACCCCTATACAATCGACCTACCGAGGAGCGCACCAACCGATTCTGTAGGTCGCTTTTATTCACAGGACCGGGAAAATGTGGAACGCACTCCCTGCTTATCTATTTCCTCCCGAGTACAGCCTGGGGTTTTTCAAAAGGGAGTGAAAAGGCTTCTGTCAGGCCGGCATGGCATTCGCAATATCCGTGCATCACAGAATGTCCATGGGCATCGTTAGACATCCACTCGTAGGTGAAACGATGCCACATGTCGCGCTTTCCATAAAAAAGAATTAATTAAAAAATAAATAAGCTGTAAAAGCCAAAAAAGGAGGTTTACATTGGTGCAAACCGCATCAAAATATGTTAAGTGGTTCCAGTGTTTACCTCAAACATACATACGTACATACAGACAGACGTTCCCTTTTATAACAAGTAGAGATAGAAGGTGTGGAACTAAGCTTGCGATGGCTTCACCAAACATATCCGGGCCCATCGGCAGTAGAGGAGGGTGTTAATCGCAGTTAATCGAGGTCGGGACTAGCGAGTGGCCACTCTAAATTTCCCGCGCATGCTTCACGTTTCGGCTCGCATCAAGCCCTCGTCAGCTAGTCTGCGTTGACTAGGACGCGGGGAAACCACCAGTCCCGCTCTCGTCACTCAGTCAGTCTCTCTCTACCTATCCATATTCTGTAGGATGCTTCCAGTGACGTTTTCGAAGCTCTCTCCATGTATGAGCTTAGCGTCGATCTTGGCAGCCCTAGATTCTTGAAGAGACTGTAGAGCGACTTCGCTGGTAGTCCTCTTACTCCGACTTTCACTTCCAGAGATTGAAAAAAAAAAACGAATATAGGGCTTCTGTTATAGTTTACAGGACAACCTAAACGAAATTCCTAAGTCTTAAAGTTCTCACGGAAAACGGAATGGTACGAAACTCTCTGACCGATTTTTGTTTTATCAATGTGATGGAATCGATTTTATTGAAATTATTGTAAATGTCGTTATTTCAGCTATTTCTAATGATTGAATGTTTAAATTCTATACAATGTACAATAATATCGTATCTGAGTAGGTATAGCTAGTGATCTTAGCACGTAGCTCACATACCGGCTGGACTGGGTATGGTTGCGTTGAAGCATAGTAAGAGGAAACGAGTAGGTTAACTGGATTCCGTTTTTAGGGTTCCGTATCCGGTACGGGACCCTATTACTAAGCCTACGCCGTATGTCTGTCTGTCTGTCTTTCCGAAGGCTGTATCTCTTCAACGGTAATAGGTAGCCCGTTGAAAATTTCACAGAATATGTGTGATTATGGCCGATATAACAACAAATAATAAAAATAAGAAAAATTTAAAAAAATCACCGAGTTTCCCATAGAAGAAACCAAAAAGAGTATGCGCGCGCGCCATCTACCGAATAGAGTGTAATGCATTTAAACTAATCATGATATTTAACTAATATGAAGCATTTCATAACACGCCATAGATGGCGTGAGTGGCGGTAACCATCAAATGGCGCGATACTTAACCTCGGTGCGCATGTTCGACTCGCACTTGGCCGGTTTTTTTTTAATAATTACCGCGCCGAGCCACCAGGGCTATCACAAAACAACACTAACACAATGGAAAGGTACAGGTAGTGAGCCCATCATGGTGGAAGTGCAATTCCAGAGAGAGAGAGAGAGAGAGAGAGAGAGTCAACTGATCTTGAGCGTATTAGGTAGCCCGTTGGAATTACTATTTAAATAATAAATATAGTACCTGGGCGACCGTCTACACCTATCTAGATAAACTTGAAAAAAAATAGCATTATCTAAATCGAAAATTTCATCCAAATCGTTAGAGCCGTTTCCGAGAAACGAATTATATATATAATATACACAAGTTTAGCTCACTTAAAGTAATAGGATAAATGGAATATAAGGGCGGGGTTGCTATCACTGACTACAAGCGAGGCAAGTGAGAATAGAAGTAGTGGTTGTGTACGGACAGCGCAACGACTATAGTTCGTAAAATATAGCTTAATACGCGTGACAGATGTCAGAGTGACATTTCTTTGTATGCGTGACAGATGTCAGAGAGACATTTCAACAAAGTATGACGTTGTATTGCGTGAATTTTACTGTAAAAAAATACGGAACTTCATGCGAGGTGTTCTCGATGACATCTGTCACGCGTATCAAGCTATATTTTACGAACTATAACGCTGGCGCGCGGTTGTGTGAGTGCGAAATCGGCGCGCTTGTATGAGATGGTTAACTAGTGAGTTTAAGGTGATTATAATGCAAGAAGCTCCGCCTACTTTACCTCCCGTCTTCTCCACTACCCTTCTCGAACCGTGCGGCTCCCCGCGCCTCGCCCGGCGCGCGGCGCGACGCTGACGCCGCCGCGCCGCGAGCCGACACACACGGGCCGGGCGGGCGCCGGCATCGCGCCGCGCCGCCGCCGCCGCCGTCCGCCGTCGTCGAGTTGAGTCACAGCACAGAGCAGTCAATAAAAGTAGAGAACGTAATGTGTAAGTCTGTAGGTACCACCAGTTATTTTTTAACAACCCAAAGAGGATGACTGTCTATATTATATATGGATAACTATATATTATATATATATATGTTCGTGCACCAGAAAACAGAAGAAAAGAAGAGAGAAGTCAATAACGCAGCAAAATTCATTCCAACAAATCCCAATATCCCGTCTTTCCACATACTCCCATATTGGTTTCAGGCTGAAACATAAGCCGGTCGATTATTTCATTTTCTCACCCATCCTCAAGCGTGTCTTCCTAAAATCCTGAAAAATATACGCACCTCCTGGTGTCTTCGGTCTTACACCGTAAATATTCAAATGCCCGTGGGCGCCGTCGGACTACGCCTCTGCGTTAGTCTGGCACGCGCCATATGTTGAGCTTCCCATAAAAAAAGGTGCTGCAAGTTCAAGTTCTCTTTTACTCTAGAACTTTTGGTTTACCTTGTATCCATTTCTCGGCACAGCGTTTTGGTCAGAAAAAAATTCCATGACCGAGAAATGGCCGAGAATTAATTAATAACCTACCTATTTTCGGCCACTTTTCTAAATTATAAGAGTAGAAAATCGTTCTATATTTCGGCCAAGATCGTAGTAGGTACATATACCGACAACAAGCATATTATTTACCCATCCTTCGGCCACGTGGCCCACAAACGGCAATGAAGGGTCTAGTTTTCGACCAAGACCGTATAGACCAGTCATATCTGACACTAAAAATCGCTAAAATCGCAAACTAACGGCTAGTTCTGATTTTTTAATGTGTTGTTAGGACTACTACCAGTAGTGTATATTCAAGTTTGTAGCTTCGAAAGACCTGTGCTAACTTCGCAGCACTCGAAAAACCGCGAAATTTTCGCACTTTTTTGGTATTTTCAATATAAGTTCTAAACTATGTTTTTTTTCTAAAATATTTTCCATACGTTTTTAAATTAGACTAAAATAGCTACAATTTGAGATCAGAACCAGCTCTGTAGGTTTAATTCTTACCGAGATACAGCTGTCCAAAAATTGATAATTTTTTCCAAAAAAGTGGAATTTTAAGATTTCGTCAATTTTCGACCCCGATATCGGGGAAAATACTCATTTACGGCTAAAATTATAAGAAAAGATGTTGTAGCAAATGTAATTAGCCTTAATTTAAGCAAAAAATGACTTCTGTAGACCATATAGTTTACTCACAAATCTTAAAAGTCCAAAAAATGGAAAAACTGAATTTTTCTCTAATTTTCTCTCTTTAGTTCTCGCAATGGTTTGAAAGGAAAAACCATGTACCTACATCCACAAGAAATATGTACTATACTATTAATATGGATTCAAATTGCTACAATTTGATATCAGAACCAGCTCTGTAGGTTCCATACTTACCGAGATACAGCTCTCCAAAAATTTACAATATTTTCCAAAAAAGTAAAATTTTAATTTCTTGTACATGATTTTTCCTTTCAAACCATTGTGAGAACTATACAGAGCAAATTTTCAAAAAATGCAGTTTTTCCATTTTTTGGATGTTTAAGATTTGCGAGTAAACTATATGGTCTACAGACATCGTTCTTTGCTTAAATTAAGATTACATTACTAATTACATTTCCTACAACATCTTCTCTTATAATTTTACCGGTAAAATGAGTATTTTCCCCGATATCGGGGTCGAAAATTTACCAAATCTTAAACTTTCACTTTTTTGGAAAAAATTATCAATTTTTGGACAGCTGTATCTCGGTAAGTATTAAACCTACAGAGCTGGTTCTGATATAAAATTGTAGAAATTTGAATCAATATTAATAGTTTAATATATATTTCTTATGGATGTACATGGTTTTTCCTTTCAAACCATTGTGAGAATTAAACAGAGCAAATTTGCGATAAAGGTAGTTTTCCATTTTTTTATTTTTAAGATTTGTGAGTAAACTATATGGTCTACAGACGTCGTTCTTTGCTTAAATTAAAGCTAATTACATTTGCTACAACATCTTTTCTTATAATTTTACCCGTAAATGAGCATTTTCCCCGATATCGGGGTCGAAAATTCACGAAATCTTAAAATTTCACTTTTTTGGAAAACATTGTCAATCTTTGGAGAGCTGTATTTTGGTAAGTATTGAACCTACAGAGCTTAAGGTTCCTTATTGGAACAAGGCCGTACATATATACCGACGATTTAAATCCTTCCAAAATAATTTCACACTCCATGCCTGTAGAAGGCCCATTATAATTTTTGAAACATTTGTGGTTATTTGGTTCGACTTAATTTTTTTCTGCCCGGCTACAAACGATACAAAACTTATTTTTCACGCCTATATACAACACCTCTCTAAATCTTTTGCCAACTATAGCCGCAGCTCCCGATAAGGCGGAATAATTTTGTTTGTAAGATCTCTTCGACCAACACCCGTCCGCAATAACTTCAATAATTATTGCGTTCCCGAATTTATCAACACCGCCTTCTTTTAAAGCAGCATCGCGTTCTCTTTTTGCAGCCTTTTCCATTTCTTCGACAGCCGTTTCATGCCATTTTAAACAAATATCATTGTGAATTTTCGAATAAAATGGATTCGTCATGAAGGAGACATTCAGTGCTGCCATAAGTTCCTCTAATTGCGAAAAACCACATCCTATTGCCATCGCACCCACAACAGGAGACCTGTTTACGTCTACCGGATTTTCTGTATTTTTTATGCAAGTATCAACTGTGAATTTTTGATTACACATGTTACAGCCTAGCCTAATACAATAATTGAATTTAGCCCTATTTTTCTTTCCGATATTACGCTCATGGACTGTAACCCACAGTTAGCAAGTGCTTTGTGTCCAGATATGATTTTCAAACAATCAATTAGATGTTATAAATCTACCAATCTCCTGCCTTCAAAGTGAAAACTGCTTATGGAACCTCAAAAATAAGTACCACAAAAATAAAAATGTTATACATAAGTATATACTTAATTATTTAATTATTTTTCATTAACTATCAAAGCATAAGATCACACTCACGCCTTTTCCACCGATGGACTAGGTAGAGATTATTATTAGTATTATTTTATTATGTAGGTACCTACTATTATGTTATTAGAGGATATTATTATTGTTATTCATATACACCCAGTGTATAGTGTGACAGTGATGTGATGACCTAGCGTATTACCTATACTTTATACATGTAAAGCTTGTATACCTACTCATATATTTTTATTTTTTATTTATTTATTTTTTATTTATTTATTCATATTTATTTATTTATATATTTATTTACTCATATTTATAAATAGCAGCGGCTGCTACCATCTCCACATTCATTTTTTGGGGCACGAGTTGCGTCTTTCGATGTTGAACACAGACTGAATGACTCGCGGATGTGTGGACGGATCACGTATTTATCTGCGGATACGTCTGCTGATCCACCTGCTGATGCATCTGTCGATGTGTAGAGGAGGCATTAAAGGAAGCCAAGCGGAGTTTCGTTACTTGAAAGTATACCATAGAAAAGTGTTGCGCTCGGGTATATTTTTCAAGTGACAAACTTGCTTTGCTACTTCTTGAATGTATACCCGAGCTCAAGACTATGAAGCGTTGGGTAAAGGTATATTTTCCAAATAAGCCGCGCCGCGCGCCGCCACGCGAGCGTATCAAGCGACCTAGGCTAGGACTGACCGCGTTTGTTTATATGTTTTTTACATTACTCTATGCAATATTGAATTTTTCCTAAAAATCAACCTTCTGTCTTTGGTAATACGTTTTTTTTTCATTATCTAGTAGTTATTTTGCATTCGAATATTTAGTGGTTATAATCGCTCGTCGCCTAGAGCTTAGATCTAAAGAGGTGCGGGTTCGAGCTTATGTGTGCAGTGTGTACCGCACCGCTTTCTTTCTCTCAGTTTAATAAGTAAGGATAGGGTATTGGAAGGAGTTTGATAATTAGTTAAAACTGTAACGAAACTTATGTATGTAAACAAAAATGACGTATCAAACATTCTACAAAGGCTCTTTACACCTGATCCACTTAATTAAGTCCTTGCAGTCAGAACTTCAAAAACAAAACAAAAATCTGTTTTTGATCTTGCTCTCAAGCTGTATTTTCAATCGACTGTAGGCGGTGTTATTATGTGGATAGTCACTAAATGCTTTTAAAAATGATTATGAAAAAAAAACCCTGCGAAGTTTCTTACCGGTTCTTCTTCGTGGGTGTAATCGAATCGGATAGAACAAATTGTGACAAATTCGAGTAAGTACAGTCATGCTGTCTAATGAATGCTTAATAAACAATATACAATATACAATAAACAATCATGTAGGTAATATCTACTGATTATCAAATAAAATAGTAAGGTATAAAATTAAATTACATGTACATTTTTGTGGTCGGAGGACCACAAAAATGTACATGCGGCGGCGGTGGTGGTGGCGTTGACAGCGATATTGGAGGTGTCATCGAATGCGGCGGCGGCGGAGGAAGCGGGTTCTGAGGTGGTTCTGACCGTGGCAGCAACGGCTGCGGCTCAGCTAACACCGGCGCCGCCGCCGGCGACAGAGGCACCGAGGTATGAGGTGGTTCTGATCGTGGCAGCAACAGCAGCGGCTCAGCAGATCTCGACACTGGCACCGGCGTCGCCGGGGCGGCGCCAACGAAGGTGTTGATTGTAGTAGGGAACGCGCCGGGATCGCCGCCACCGCGCCGGTGGCGAACTTTTCTGTTTCTTGATTTCATTGAGGCGAATTCCTTTATTCCGTAAATATTTCTTCTTCTCGCGTTTCATCATAATGTTTTTATTTTGTTTCCCCATTTCTAGTTAGGTAGCTGCGGCTGCCAGGAGCCGTGCGGCGCGCAGGCGGGCGTGCGGTGGTCAGGAGCCGTGCTGCGGCGGGCTGCGTGCGCTCCGCCGCAGCTAATCCACACGACTGCCGTCCTCTCCTTCCAGTCCCAACACGGAAACAGGACGCAAATATAGTCATAGTTAGGAGAGAGCGTGACGACGCAGGTGTGAGCGCGCAAGCTAATGTTGGGCGTGTCTGATCAAATCTACATGAAAACGTTATTTTTTTTTTTACAAAATCTATTAACTTTACAGAGATATCCATCGACACAAAATTAGATATCGTTCATCCGAACTGGCTAAAAAATTATCAAAATGTTTTGGGGTAAGTTTTGTCGGCAAAATAAAAAATAAGAAAAAATCGAAGGTTTACAAATTATTTTATTGTGTCGTGTTATTTTATTGTTTCACGTTTTCCATCGTCACGTCGTTTAATGAAGAGTTGGAGATTATATTGTTGAAGTTCACAAATACCTTACTTCAGCGGTTTCGCCAGTAAATTAGATCGAAAACTGCATGTTTCTACATCAATATCACCTTAAACTATGGTTGAAGCGACCGACGTGATTTATGATTTCGTCGGCGGCGGCGGTGCTTCAAATTCATCGTGATTTGAGTAACTTTACTTTTACTATCATTTATCCGGTCCCGATGTTGAGCTAAACCTAGATTAGTTATGTTAGGCAACCCTTTTTAGCGTGTGGGTAGGATGGGTCATTCACATTCAGATATTTATTTCGCCATAAAGAACACACAACAATAACAATATTTCATTGAGACATGCATATTCAGTATGGTTCGTCATCAGTTTTTTTTGTCATGTCCCGTTCAACAGTGCAGTCTATAAGGAAGAACCGGGTAAGAAACATTACAGAGCTTTTTTTAAATATAACTTACCTGATAAGATTTCATTATGTTAAATATACCATACTATATCTAAGCAAAAAATTAAAAATATTAAGTCAAGATATACCCATTAAAAAGATAATAAAATACAAAACAAAGAACATAGGGTTCAGCCAAGTTATTAATAAAATGTATGTGTGTATAGCTTTGCTCAGTCAGTGAGTCAGCGTGTATGTATGCGTCCATTGCTGGATATACGCCTCTCCAGTTTACCTTCACCCCTCCAGGCCTTCAGCGTTACGGCACCACTGCTATCCGCCGTCGTACTTGATGTCGTCGTCAGCTACAATTTGACCCAACCAAATAGGTAGTAAGGAAATAAGAGTAACGAAGGGAATATTTTAAAAGTGATATTTAAAATTTTTGTTCATTTAAAATATTTTATTCGTGGTGATAAAAAGGGATTGTAAAATACAATTTGTTATTTATTACAGACAATCAAAACTTACATATCTATAGAAATAATTTTCCTATAATTTGGACTGAGGATTTATTTCATTTATATCTTATACATATAATAAAATCGTAGACTTACCGCGTACACTAGCGATTTAAAAAAAAAAAATTACTGGGAGACGGGAGGAATACGACATGAAATGAAGGGAAGCATTGACATGGCACCTAATTCACCCGGTGTTATGGGTGTTTTAGGTGATGTAGCCAACCGTGTCAGTTTCCATAAAAAAAAGAACCTAAGTAATAGAACGTAAAAAAACCACTTTTGTTTGAGCGTGCCTACTTTTAAGGATCTAGATTTATCACAAATGATTAATTTTCATGTGATTCTGAAAGAATAAATTTGTCATGTTCAGTTATCCCCGCGGACGAATTCGCGAGCAAAAGATACTTTTATAATATAATAAATTCCTATTTCATTTTGTGACGTTTAGTTTCTTCTTTCATTTAATTTAACATAATTAAGTTTTTATTTCAAAATACTTATCCCAGAAAATAGTCAAAACTGTTCTAAAGCTCTTCAAAATGTGTTCATAACACAGGTGTTGAGAAACCTCACGACTCCGTGCCTTAGTAACCGATCCGTCTCCGTACCGAATCTACTTCGTACCTAGAGCAGAGTCGCCTACGCTAGGCGCTTCATTCACGAGCGATCATGCTAGCCGAGTTTTTTAGGGTTCCGTATCCGTCGTACGGGACCCTATTACTAAGCCTACGCCGTCTGTCTGTCTGTCTGTTCGTCTGTCTGTCCGAGGGCTGTATCTTTTGAACCGTAATAGGTAGCCCGTTGAAATTTTCACATAATATGTGTTATTATGGCCGATATAACAACAAATAATAAAAATAAGAAAAAGTAAAAAAATCACGGAGTCCCCATACAACAAACTATAAAGTGTATGGGCGCCATCTACCGAAAATAGTATGAAGCATTTTAACTAATCATGAATTTTAACTAATATGAAGGATTTCATAAAACACGCCATAGATGGCGTGAGTGGCGCTGACCATGACATGGCGATACGGAACACGGTGCGCGAGTTCGACTCGCACTTGGCCGGGTTTTTTTAATGGTAACTGACACGATTGGCTACATCGCATACAACCACCGTGATGTCAGTCCTTAATACCTTGGTTAACTAGGTTCAATGTCAGTGCTTCCCTTTGGTTGTGCCTGCTACACTGAATTGGACGAAAAGCACGTACTATTTACATAGTCGCTTTGACAGACCTTTCATTCAGTGCGGTGGTACCAACTCGGGCGGGTTAAACTTTACCACCTATTAAGGCATGAAAGGAATGGACCTACAGTCTTACGTAGAATCCGAACCACGGTCAGCCTTTAAGGCCCTGTCAACCCGTATTCACCTGTACTCCTCTTTCAAGACGCCGCTTTCGTTGGTTGGAGTAGGAAGCAACACAATTAATCAATCAAAAATTAGGTTTTAATATTTTTATTCCAAAACTAAGGATCGAAACAAAAAATTACTACGGATTTAGATATATTCAACAAATCAAATATTTTTTTTTCAAAGCCTTGATTTGGTCACGTTGCGTTGCCTTAAATACGTTTTTTATAACTAAATTCAGAGGCATGTTCATGATTTTTTTCTATCGCGCGAAGTTAATCAAATCGTGTTTTCAAAAAGCTATCGATCTGCGCTGATAGATGAAGCGGATAAATAAACATATATTAAAACTGAATCTGTCAGTAATATTGGTGGCACACTTCTTGAAATTCTTAACATAAGCGAAAGTCGGTTTTAACTTCTCGGCTTGAATGATCAAACACCCCTTGGCTTCCATGCAATTTCCACGGGAAATTTGGCGCGCCCGAGCGCACAGGTACGGTAGCGGGCTTGCTTACTTTCTCCTTTTTAAATACGAATTTCACGCGAGCGAAGCCGCGGGCAGAAGCTATTAATTATTATAAGATAAGATATTATTCTTATTTAAAACAGCGCGCTTGAAGAAGAGCATGCTTGAATAAAATGCACAATGTCTGTGAAGTACGTACTGACCGACCGACATGTCGCAGCGCGTTCTCCGACATGCTGACGAACATGTTCGCCGGTATATTGGCCCGTTTTAGTCGTCTTCACACAAGGCCTACTCCAGCGATGCATACTGGGCGATCCGGTGAAGGGAAATCATCTCACTTGGGACATGTGTCGCTTTTGCCCGCGACTCCGCCCTCGTTAAGTACGAACCAAAGATAAATAGGTGTTCTGTGGTACGAACCTTCGCAATTCGCGGTAGTTGTACCTGGATGGACAAGTATGTACTGTTAGCGCGCGCGTTCGTGGCCTCTTCGGGCGGAGGCCGATAAATCTTTAAACGATCATCCCTGTTTTGTCTTCGTACTTCAACCACGCAATAAAAACTTATTAGATAAATAATTTAATGTCATAAATAAAAAAGAGTTTTCGTAAATGTCGTTACATTTAGAGATTGATTCACAACACTATTACATTCCATTCTCGCTTTCCTGCGGAGGCCACGAACGTACGCGCTGACTGTATGTATGTATATTTATGTGTACATAATATTCAATATATTTAGTAATTTATATGTATTAACACATGTATGGCTTGTATTTAACTAGCATGTACTTATATGTATTGTTAATAGGTATTCCTATTATTATTTTATCTTCAATTATCACGCTCAACTCTTTTGCTACTACGGTACTACTACCTACTTACATTCCACTATAATTATCGAATCTCAAACATCCAAAGGTTGACTGTAAGAAATCTCTGTAAGGGATAAGCCCGTCTTTGCACCTTATGTAAATTTTCCAATGTATTTGTTACTGTTTAATGTTTACTGGAGCAATACAGTTTTTTCTATCTATCTATCTATCTAGTTTACATGTCCAAACCCTATCAGTGGGTTATTATGATGATATTGTCAGGAGATTGAAAAGGAGAATTAAATATGACACACTGAATGGTTTAGAACAAAAGTAATAAAATAAAAAGTTTTTTATAAAACCCGATTACCAAAAAAATTAAGGAAATAACAAAGAAAGTTGATTGTGGATGCTGTAGTCGGGTGTGCAGCAATATTTCTCTTAACTCTAACCAAAATTGTTAATCTTGCTCTCAAGCTGTGTGTTAGATGGACTATGGGCGGTGTTATTATGTGGCTAGTCACTAAATACTTATAAAAATATGTTTAAAAAAATACCCTGCGAAGTTTCTTGTCGGTTCTTCTTCGTGGGTGTAATCGAACCGGATAGAACAAATTGTGACAAGTTCGAGCGCAGTCTAACTGCCATATAAATGATCAATAAACAATACAATACAACAATTTGAGTAAAAAGTTAAATTACAAATTTAAAAACCCCCGACCCTTAAAAAGTAAAAAAAAATCCTTTTACTTATTTAATGGAGTCGGGGGACCGCTAAGTAAATTCCGGCGCTGCTCTGAGTTTTTATATTTTAATTACTTAGCGGTCCCCCTACTCCTTTAAGTAAGCAAACGGAAGTTATTTTTGACTCTTTAATGGTCCGGGGTCTTTTAAATTTGTAATTTAACTTTTATTTCAAGCTTTTTAAAAAAAACCTCATGAAAATCGGTCCACTTTTTAAGATAATAAATTTTTTGATTAGGTACTTAATTAATTGATTACAAACATAGCTAACAACCAACCATCCCGATTAAACCAGCTTTTTAATAAAAAAACCGCATCCAAATCTGTCCATCGGTTCGGGAGCTATGATGCCACAGCCAGACGCACATACACACACGTTAAACTTATAACACCCTCTTTTTTCGTCGGGGCTTAAAAAATAGGGACTACTAACACTACGCCCGACTACAGCATTTTCGACCAACTTTCCTAGATAATTCCTTCTTCTTTCGTAGTCAAGCATCATGAAAATTTCATGATGCTTGACAGCAACATTTAATGTTTATTAGATTTTTATAAAAATAGTCAAAAAGCGCCATCTCTTGATTTAATATTGTACTACCTATTTCTAGCCCGAGAGAAGCGGTAAAGTAAAACGCTCACGCACGCACGACCTCACCTCACATTAAATTTTACTCCACCATTCTACTAGTTAACGCCTTCTGCTCATAGATGGCGTAAGTATATTTTAATTAATTAAAATAGACAATACTGTACTTTTTTTTTTTATTAATGGCATACATACTTGTCAGGTTACCATATTAATAGGTACTGTGTGGGGTCTGTACTTAATATGAATAGTCCCACTGCATCTTTCCCCGTGCATGTCGTAAAAGGTGACTAAAGGATAAGGAGAAGATGCCGTGCATAAGGTATCGTGTGGGGCCGGTACTTTAAAAGAATAGACCCACTGCATCTCTCCCCGTGTATGTCGTAAAAGGCTAGGTATATTACTAGACTTCTTATATTACTAGGTGGTAGGGTTTAACCCGCCCGGGTTGTTACCACCGCACTGAATGAAAGTTCGGTCCAAATGGCTATGTAAATAGTTTGTGTTTTCCGTCCAGTTCAGTGTAGCCGGCACGACCGAAGGGAAGCACTGACTTGGCACCAAGTTCACCCGGTGTTATGGGCTGACATCACGGATGTTGTAGGTGATGTAGCCAACCGTGTCAGTTTCCATAAAAAAAAAGGACGACAGGATAGCCACCTCTCACCTTGGCGCGGTCTTTCCACCGAGTTATGCAGTAGCTGGGCCTTCGTGCCTTACTTGCTGCCTGATAGTTATCTTGTCCGAATACTTCGCTAAACGTGGTGGTCGGTGTTGTGCTGTAATTTACCAGAGTGCTTGCAGCACCGCACCGATTACTCTGCTTACCCCGATTGCCGGGATACGGCGTGTCTAGAAAAATGCTCCATTGAGCTTAGAGTCAATAAGACTAAGAATCATCTAAATAAATTCAAACGCGTAAAGAATTAATGGATTTTCACTGAACTATCTTTGAACATTCGAGATTTTGGGCCGTTGCCGTGCGCGAGCGGTTTTTGTATGGAAGTATGTAACGAGGGTAGATTTTAATAGCAAATGGGTGGATCAACTTTTTCTTGTAACGTAAAAACCAGCTACCAAGTGAAATAAAAAAAAAGTTTATTACAATTTATTACTTAGTTGAAAATCAATAAGTATATTATACTTAGGTTGATAGGCAATTGAAATAAAAGTAGAGAACTATTTAAAATAAAACATTAACCAAATTTTTAGGGGTGCCCCAGGGGACAATTTTGTCCCCATTTTTGTATGAAAAAAAGGGGTTGACCTCAGGGTAATCAAAATTTTTTTTAATTACTCAATATTATTTGTGCAGCTTCTTTCTTATTAATCAATTAATTTTCTCAGAGTTGCTGTAACTATTAAAATAAGGGAGTAGTAATATCCTTTTTTCAGACAAATACCAACAACAAGACAAAGTTGATTCACCCAAATGCATTTTCGAACGTTTTTACCAGTTTTGACCCACTTACCCCATTAAAGAAGTACAAAGCCCCGCGCACAGCTGTTCAATAAGGGAAGCGTGTGAGTGAGATATACAAAGTTTGTTTATTTTAATAAGTTTAAGACAAGACTCTACCTAAAAATAGCCGTTTATCCTTATCTGCGAGACTTGTGTTAAGAGTAAGACAGTCAAAACATTTACATACTTGTGCAAAATATTGAGACTCACCGCTATGAAATATTATCTTTAGTTTATAGTTCACAGGGAGATTTATTTAGATTAATTTTAATACAAACAATGTGTAGTTTACATATAAACATTTAATCACTAATAGCTCAGTGCATTTAATCGATAACGGAATATTAGTCTTCATAAAATAAACTGTTAGAAGCACTGACATGGCACCTAGTTCACCCGGTGTTATGGGCTGACATCGCGGATGTTGTAGGTGATGTAGCCAACCGTGTCAGTTTCCATAAAAAAAATACAAATAAATAAAGCTAATTACAAAATAAAATATAAACCCATAACCAACCCATAGCCATACAACCCATACAAAACCTAATAACAACCCATACAAAACCTATAACCCATACAAAACCTAACAACCCTCCTTTTTTTATGGAAACTGACACGGTTGGCTACATCACCCACAACATTCGTGATGTCAGCCCATGACACCGGATGAACTTGGTGCCACGTCAGTGTTTCCCATCGCTCCTCCAGGTGGGACGATGGTGTGGGCGCTGTTCCGAGGACGCTAGCCGTATTTGTATTAGATAGGTAGTTTTAATTTATATTTTATTTTGTAATTAATGTCAAATTTGTCCGAAATAAAGAATTGATACCCCGTCTACATAAATATCTTAATTAATAGCAAATCAATAAAATATTACATAGGTATTACACGAAATACGACAAAAAACTAATAATATTTTTTTTTATATTTTACACTGACACCTTAGCCATTATACTATATTAATATATAGGTCGGGGAAAAAGTTTCTTCGCATTTTATATGAAAACTCAAGACATTTTTTTTCAAAGTTTAATTACTTTTAATTATAGTATATATGTGCCATTTTGTTCTTTGACTTTCTGCTATCTTGTAGGTAGTGACACGATCCCGTTGCTGTAGAAATTTTGGGACTTCTGATTAAAAATACGCGACAAGTAGTTTTCGCAGTCCTTTCGTGATTTTAACCTGACACTACCTAAAGGATTCTGAAGAGACCGAAACAGGTGGAAATCTAAAGGTTCAAGGTCAGGGCTATATGGCGGATGCATTAACACCTCCCAGCCAAACTCTCTTAATTTTTGATGAGTGGCTAAAGATGTATGTGGTCTTGCGTTATCGTGATGAAAAACCACACCTTTCTATTGATCAATTCCGGCCGCTTTCTCTCAACTTCTTGCTTTAATCTCATCAGTTGTTGACAGTAGAGATCTGAATCGATGGTTCTGCCCAGCGATAAAAGCTCATAATGAACAATGCCCTTCCAATCCCACCATACACACATCATCACCTTATTGCGAGTTAACCCGGGCTTTGCCACAGTCTGTGAAGCCTGACCGACCTTTGGCCACGTCCTTTTTCGCACATTCTTGTCGTACGTGATCCACTTTTCATCACCAGTTATCAATCTCTTCAAAAACGGTTCGGTTTCATTACGTCTCAATAAAGAATCGCAGATGAGTACACGGTTCATTAGGTTTCTTTCAGTGAGCTCTTGTGGCGCCCAAATATCGAGCTTTTTTGTGTACCCAGCTTTCTTCAAATGGGTCAAAACTGCTTTGTGGTCAATTTACAGTTCTTCAGCTACGTCGTAACTAGACATATGCCGATCTTGCTCCACTTTTTAAAAAATGGCGTCCATTTTATCCGAAACGGGGCGACCAGAGCGAGGTGCATCTTTGACATCAAAATTCCCAGATTGAAAACGCCTAAACCAACTTTGTGCTACTCTTACTGACACTGCATTAGGTCAAATTTTTTTTCGCGGCATGCGTTGCATTTTTTTCTTTTTTTTTAATAAAATTTAAAAATGTATCGAATTTCTTCATTAGGTTCACTCACTCTGACAGAATGAAAAACAAATGAAAAATAGCGGGAAAGAACATTTTACTAATCTGTTCCTTTTTTGAAAATGTAACCTTTGTAATGTCATCAAAACTAGCCAGATACAAATAGTACAGCCAAAGAAATTGTATTACAAGTTTATACATACTAAATGCGAAAAGACTTTTTCCCCGACCTATTATGTTTTCCACTGATGACGACAGACATATTGTGTAATATATATTGTGTAAATAATAAAATACATTATGTATGACCTGTAATATGAAAAATTATTATCAATAAATGATCCGAATCTGAATCTGAATCTGAACATATTTTGGCGGGCCGCCGCGCCCCCCGGCTTCGCTGCTGCAGCGGCGCGCGGTGCGGTCCCAATTTTATTAACCCCCGACGAAAAAAACGGAGGGGTGTTATAAGTTTGACGTGTGTGTGTGTGTGTGTGTGTGTGTGTCTGTCTGTGGCATCGTAGCTCCCAAACGGATGGACCGATTTGGATGCGGTTTTTTTTATTAGGAAGCTTATTTAATCGGGATGGTTCTTAGCTATGTTTGTAATCAAGTAATCAAGTAATTAAGTAATAAAAAAAATTATTATCTTAAAAAGTGGACCGATTTTCATGCGGTTTCTTTTAAAAAGCTTGAAATAAAAGTTAAATTACAAATTTAAAAAACCCCCGACCCTTAAAAAACCCCGACCCTTAAAAAGCCAAAAATAATTTCCGTTTACTTACTTAAAGGAGTCGGGGGACCGCTAAGTAAATAAAATATAAAAACTCAGAACTGCGCGGGAATTTACTTAGCGGGCTCCAGACTCCTTTAAGTAAGTAAACGGAAATTATTTTTGGCTTTTTAAGGGTCGGGGTTTTTTAAGGGTCGGGGGTTTTTTAAATTTGTAATTTAACTTTTGACGAAATAACAACTGAACGAAACAAAGCAATAATACGATTAAACGATTTGTTTTCCCAGCCATCCCGCGGCGCTCGACCGTCGCCATGAGTTCGACATTAACTAGATAACAGTTGATTTATTGTCATCAAGTAACGCCGACCACGCCCCCCTGCGGTGAGAGTGCGTCACTGTATTTTATTGAATTGTTATGATTAGGATGTAGCAAATTATTGAAAACGAGGAACATCTTTGTCAGCTTGATAGAATCTGCTGGCATGGCACCTAACTGAGCGTGTTTTCGCGAGGAGAGGTGATTTTGGCTCTGTCGACTGCACCATTGGTCTCTCGGCACAGCCACCCATGCTGGTTTACATAAAAAAAAAGAATGTCAAAACAGAAAAAATATTGCGGGAATCAAAATCAAAATAAATTCATTTATTCTCTCTAGTTACACTTCTAACAAGTTACACTTAGGTTCGTCAAAATCAATATCAATCAATCAATACTAATAATAAATCTGTAAGGGATGGTCATGGAGTAAGTTACTTTTTATTATGAGATACTGCGTTTGTAGACTCTATTTATGATACTAAAACTAAATTGATGATTTTTAGAAATATTTTCTGTATGTATATTATGTTCCTCCATAACTCTTAAACCGATCATCCGAATTCGATGCAATTTAGTACAAGCACGTAACACAGGATAAACAAAATAAAATTCAGTTTCAGCTATTTTTCATTTATTCAATTTTTATTTAAAAATCTATGTAACAACAAAAACAATGTGTGTATTTTATATTCAATAAAATATCATCAAAAGACATGCAGTTCGCCAAGTCAACGACTTTGCAGTGTCCTGCAAACTTGAACCTTTTCAGCTCCGTAGAGACATTGGTTCACTTGTATTCTATCGACTGTTCAACGGCGAATGTTCTGAGAAGCTCTTCCAAACGATTCCGACTTCACCATTTCACCATAAGTCCGCGCGTAGCAGACAGGGAATGCATCCCTACACTGTAGAGCTGCCTAAAGTGCGGACTAAGCGCTCCAGTATTTCCTTTATCTTCCGCACTGCGAAACTCTGGAATGCACTTCCTCCCGATGTATTTCCTTCAGTTTATGACTTAGGATCTTTCATTGTTCATTTTGCGTATTTGTCAAAATGCGTCGGAACGCATTCGCAGCCCCGTTCGAAACCGAATGCTTTTGGGCGTCGCATTGGCTCAACAATCCACGCTGAAGCAGGCCTCACGCACTCTATGTAATTGCGCGCGCTAACTACCTACCGCCCAGCGGGCCGCCGCGCCGGTGAGCCTAAATTCAGTGAAAATTCGACAGCCGCGCGGAGCATACCTACACGCGCGCCCACGCTACTGCGCGCAGCTGCAAAGCAATAATCACTTTACACTCGATCGTTTAGGTACATTTTCGCACGCAGCGATTGGCGACGTAAAACAGTAGGCTATTAAAGCCGTAAGTATGGAACTTTTTCTATGGAGATATTTATCTATTACGAAGTAACTATTAAGTAATCTGTGAGTGAAGGCGCTAAGTGTCTCGCGTATGGATAAAAATAATTATTGGCAACTTGACAACATCGAAATTTACAAATAAATCTGCCGACCAGCGACACCAGTATAGCACACTGCGACGATTTATTGTATAGTAATGTTATAAGAGAAAATGTTTTTCTCTAATGTTTCAAATTCAACCTATTTACGGCTTCCTAATGAACAAAACTCAGTCATAAAGCCTTAGCGAGTGTTGAACCTAGAGAGGCAAGAAATAGGTATTTAGGCTTGTTAAGATGTCTGAGCTATGCTAAAACAAATTTGAATTTTTTTATAAATGTATTCCGGTATGTATGACTCGGAGTCATGAGTCGGAGGGGCCAAAGCACATACTCTAACCAGCTAATATCACCTCCGAGAAGGTAGGTGCCATGCCGGAGACTTCCCTGGACTGATGGCTATACTGGACTAGAGGCCGAGAGATGGCCGCATAGCAGCCTCGGCTGTGTTCTCCTCTAGTCCAGTATAGCCAGCAATCCAAAGGGAAGTCTCCGGTATGGCACCTACCTTCTCGGAGAGACTTAGAAATAGTAATGACTCGTACTATGTAGGTAGTGGCAAACACTTTTGTAAATGTAGACTAAGTGGACATAAAAAAAAGTATCCAGCGAAGTTTCTTGCCAGTTCTTCTTCGCTGTGATAATCGAACTGGCAAAATGTTAAATGTTATATGACGAATCCGAGTGCAGTGTACTGTCTATGGATGATGAATATGGAATAAAGAATAAAGAATATTGGCTGGTCGGAGCATGTGCTTTGGCCCCTCTGACTCAACCGGATTACATAAAAAAAAACAGAAAGAAATTTAAACATTCCTCTTAAGTTACACGTTCCAGTTTTGTCTACAGTATTCGTGAAGTAAAATCCAGACTGTCTCGTGCGTTGACCCGCCGCCACCGCCGCCGCCGCCGGGCCTCCAGGTCGCTGAGCCTTGTGTTTGGGCTCCTAAAAGAAACCCTCGAAGAAACCAATAAACTTCTCAACAGGAACACCTAACTGAATCGAACGGTACAAAGAACTACAGTCCGTTTATTTTGGAAGACTGATTTTTATCGGATGGAGAATTTAATTAGCCGTTTTTCCAAAATGTTTTCAAAGACTTTACTGAAAACTGACAATATAGAGACAGGACGATAGTTCTCAACATTGTTATGGCATCCCTTTTTATACAAAGGTATGACTTTGGCTACTTTTAATGAATCTGGGAATATGCCATTTTTTAGACAGTCAGTGCTGTGGTACCAACCCGGCCGGGATTAACCCTACCACTTAGTAAGGTGAGAAGGGAAGGGAGCTACAGTTTAACGTGGAATCCGAACCACGGTCAGCATCCAACGTTCGAGCGGTCACCCATCCAGGTACTGACGGCGCTCAGCGTTGCCTAACTCAATAGCTATAATTAAATAAATACAATAAATGACAGATCAGTTCCTTCTTGGAGTACTACTCGCACCTGTGGGATGGCTCAACTAAATATCAGCTTGCGCCTCTGGAATCGATCCAGCGCCGAGACGTGCGACTAGTGGGCGACCCCGAAGCGTTCTTCCTTTTCCGTTTTCAACTCCCTTTTCAAACTACTTACATATATTGGGAGCGGAGCAAGGCGTCACAGGCGAGAGTCTAGTGTCTTTCTCAAGCATAGACAGAAATTCATACATACATAGATACTAGATAGAATATCTTTAGTGCTCAATTTTATTATGTATGTACAATAAAATTTTGAATTTGGATTTGAAACTCGTGTTCAATTCAAGGCGTACGTAGTTATAAAAAAAACCGGCCAAGTGCGAGTCAAACTCTCGCACCGAGGGTTCCTTATCGCCATGTCATGTTTACCGCCACTCACGCCATCTATGACGTGTTTTATGAAATGCTTCATATTAGTTAAATGTCATGATTAGTTAAAATGCTTCACACTCTATTCGGCAGATGGCGCGCGCGCATGCACTTTTTGGTTTCTTCTATGGGAACCCCGTGAATTTTTTACTTTTTCTCATTTTTATAATTTGTTGATATATCGGCCATAATAACACATATTCTGTGAAAATTTCAATAGGCTACCTATTACGGTTCAAGAGATACAACCTTCAAACAGACAGACGGACAGACAGACAGACAGACAGACAGACCGACATACAGACAGACAGACGGCGTAGGCTTGGTAATAGGGTCCCGTACCGGATACGGAACTCTAAAAATAACCATAACCTATTTTCAATACCCTACCAAAGGTGAACATTAAATTAGTAAAAAATTACTTGCACGAGGGGGACTCGAACCCACGACCCATGAGATCGAACAATTTATGCACTGCCCTCTACACTCTACCAATAAACCACCAAAGCTCATAGGTGACCAGACGAGTATCCGATTCAGTTAACAGGCAATCCTTGAATTTAACACGAGTTTGAATTTCAAGGCAGTACCTGTCTCCTTGCCCCTTACTAGGCGGTAGGCTCAAATTGTAGCCGACTGGGTTGGTACCACCGTACTGGATGTAAGATGGCCGCATATCAGCCTCAGCCATGATTATGATATTAAATGATGATTAATTGTATTATTTATTAGTTATTATTTATGTACGGGAGTGAAAGTTGGGCATGGCAGACGAAGCATGAAAGCAGGATTAATGCTGTGGAAATGCGCGCGTTGAGGAGTATGTGCGGAGTTACAATGAAAGATAGATTGAGAAATAGTGTAGTGCGAGAGCGCTGTGGGTTGAAAGATGGTATAGTGACAAGGATTGAGAAAGGGATGCTTCGGTGGTTCAGTCATGTTGGAAGAATGGATTATAGGAGACTAACGAAAGAAATTTATGAAGCAAATGTGAGTGGAAGAGTCGGGAAGGGTCGCCCTAGACGCACGTACCTGGACCAGATCGGGCATGTGCTCAAAAAGGGGCAAGTGCTTAGTACCCGTAACCGACGAGCATGCATGAAGAACATTATGAGAGTGGAAGAGGCGGCAGAGGTGTGTCAGGATCGTGGCACGTGGAGATCCGTTGTCTCTGCCTACCCCACCGGGAAACAGGCGTGACGCTATGTATGTATGTATGTTATTATTTATTACATTTCTCTCCAAGCTCCCGTCCTACGGCCTCGCCCCTCCGATCTGTGCGACTGGATCGCCGACTTCCTGCATGGCCGCAGCATTCAGGTTCTAGTAGACGGCTGCTGCTCTGATGCCATGACTGTGAACGCTGGCGTTCCACAAGGCTCCGTGATATCGCCTACGCTGTTCCTTCTGCATATCAATGACTATTATCCCTTGGTGATATTCACTGTTATGCAGATGACAGCACGGTACACGGACGCTACAGCAGCTGCCCCAGTGCCAGTAAGGAGGAAGTGGAGGAAGGCAGGCGTATAGTGTTGTTGCTGAAATTGAGAAAACCTAATTTCATTATGGGGCCAGGAAAATCTGGTACAGTTCAACGCAACAAAAACACAGGCGTGTGCGTTTAGTGCGAAAAAATCGCCATTTCGCTCAGCCCCCGAATTCCAGGGCACAAGGTTGAACGTCGATGACCACTTTAATATCCTTGGAGTGGACTTAACCCGCGAACTCAACTTCGGGCGTCAAATCGAGGACAAAGTCAAGCTCGCCTCTAAAAAGCTGGGGGTCCTGAATAAGGCGCGGCGATACTTTACGCCGGACCAAATCCTGCTGATGGATAAGTCGCAGGTGAGGTCATGCATGGAGTATTGCTCGCATCTTTGTGGTGCGGCTGCTCAGTATCGACTTGGCTTGTTAGACTCGGTCCAAAGACGTGCAGTTCGCCAAATTAACGACTTTGAAGTGTCCTGCAAACTTGAACCTTTGCAGTTCCGTAGAGACATAGGGTCACTAAGTGTGTTCTTTGGACTGTTTAACGGTGAATGCTCTGAGGAGCTGTTCGAAACGATTCCGACTTCACCATTTCACCATTATGTCCACGCGTAGCAGACAGGGAATGCAACCCTACACTGTAGAACTGCCTAAAGTGCGGACTAAGCGCTCCAGTATTTCTTTTATCTTCCGCACTGCGAAACTCTGGATTCACTTCCTCCCGATGTGTTTCCTCCATGGGATGGGATAGGATGGTCATGGAGTAATTGAATTTTTTTTTATGTAATCTGTTATGGGTGGCTGAGTCAGAGGGTCCAAAGCACATTCTCCGACCAGCCAATATCACCTCTGAGAAGGCAGATGCTATACCGCAGACTTCACACTGACATGGCACCTATAGTTCACCCGGTGTTATGGGCTGACAACACGGATGTTGTAGGTGATGTAGCCAATCGTATCAGTTTCCAAATAAAAAATAAACTAAATAAACAATAATGACTTCTTTTCTAGTAAATACTATTTTTTTTTGGAAAATGACACGATTGGCTACATCACCCACAACAGGTAAGAAGGTAAGGGACCTACAGTTTAACGTGGAATCCGAACCACGGTCAGCCTTCTACGGTCGCGCGGTCACCCATCCAAGTACTGACCGCGCTCAGGGTTGCTTAACAACAGTCGACCGACCGCACCACTGAGCTACCGAGGCTGACAAGTGCGGCATTGGGCACAACTCCGTAATTATTTTTAAATTTTAATAAACTACACCACTACATAGGCACTGTTATCAGAGAAAACAGTTTACGCACACACTTACACACACAGCCTCCAACTAAGCAATATGTGCTGCGATTCGTAAGACTTGATACTTGTCATTATGAAATTAAATTCTAACATTTTGTAATATTTTTTTTATTTAATCCGGTATGGCTGGCTGAGTCGGAGGGGCCAAAGCGCATGCTCCGACCAGCCGATATCACCTCCGAGAAGGTAGGTGCCATACCGGGAACTTCCCTGGATTGCTGGCTATTACTGGACTAGAGGAGAACACAACCGAGGCTGATAAGCGGCCATCTTACATCCAGTACGGTGGTACCAACCCAGTCGGCTACAATTTGAGCCTACCACCTAGTAAGGGGCAAGGGAAGGGACCTACAGTTTTACACCGGTTCCGAACGGTGAAGCAGCAGGTGTAGGTATGCACGTAAATTTTTTCGTCAGAAAAATTCATTGGTACACGCCGACCGGATTCGAACCGCGGACCTCTCGCATGAGAAGCCGATGCCCAAACCACTCGGCCACCCGCCGCTTTAATTATTTTATTTTTTATTTTATTTTTTATGGCAACTGATACGGTTGGCTAGATCACCTACAACATCCAGTGATGTCAACCCATAACACCGGGTGAGCTAGGTGCCATGTCAGTGCTTCCCTTCATTTAATGTCGGCTACACTGAACTGGACGGAGACCACGAACTATTTACATAACCGTTTCTACCGACGTTTCTTTCAGTGCGGTGGTACCAACCTGGCCGGGATAAACCCTACCACCTAGTAAGGTAAGAAGGGAAAATACACTTAAACGTTTTAAATATATTCAAGAAAGAAAGAAATTTCATTCCGCAATTAGTCCGTGTTCTGAATTTGTAGAAAACTTTAATTGTTCTATTGTTTCTGTAGATTATTTATACGGCAGTTAGATTGCACTCGAAATTGTTGCAATTTAATAATAATAATGTAATGTCAAATTGTCACTGTCAGCATCTTTTGCTCAGTGGCGCGGTCGGTCGACTGTCGGTCGGATCATAAGTACACCTGGGCGCGGTCAGTGTATGGATGGGTGACCGCTCGACCGTTGGAGGCTGACCGTGGTTCGGATACCACGTAAAACTGTCGTCTAGACCAGCCATTCTCAACCAGTGTGTCGCGAGCATGTGTCAGGTGTGTCGCGAGAATTTCTAAAAATTAAAAAAATTCGCCCTTTCGCCCGGTCGCCGCGTTGTCAATATATTCGGTGGCGCTGTCGTGCTGCACCGTCCGCGGTGGCGCGGCCCCTTCCTCCCTCTGCGCGCCAGTCTACTCATTGTCACGAACAGCTGGCATTATAAGATAGGGCTGATTTGAATTTCCCGCCAGATTAGAATATGTGACATTTTTGTCTGATTTACAAGAGGGAATTAAAAAGTACTTCCCATCTATGGATACCAGCGCTTGGGAGTGGGTTATTGCACCCTTTGGAGTTTCTGGCGAGGAACATATACAGGGTGTTAAAACGGCGAGTACATTAATTTCGCCAGCGCAATCCTCATGTTTTTCCTAGACAAAAAAGCAACTAAAATTTTTCTCTAAAGTGTCTAGTTTTCGAGATATGAATTTTTCAAATGTATGTTTTCGTCTAGTGTAATTTAACGCGTTGTTGCCGCTCTGCACCCTCCGCCTGCCGACCTCCAGTCCTCCACTCACAAAGCTAACCTCCGCCCCTCCCGCCAACGCCTCCGTCCGAGGCGCTCATGTTTCACCCGCTCTTCCTCCCTCCGCGCCGCCCTGTTGTCATTAGATCATTTTTACACTAAAATAATCAATTAGTTTGTATGAAAACTGTAACTTTTTATTTAAAGGGAATTCCGAAAAAAGTGATTTGACTTTTTTGTTACTCTTGATCCCAATAATCATTTCCTAAATTTAATACACTCGCCGTTTTTACACCCTGTATATAAGGCAACAGAGCTAACATATGTACAAAAAGAACAACTGCTCGAAGTATCGTGTGATTGTGTAATACAAACCTAAAATCAAAATTCAAATATGTACCCGTAGATACATTTTGGAACTAGATAAAAATCAATAAAAAATGAGTATACAGAGATATCAGATATAGCTATTACTATTCTACTACCTTCGTAACGTCATACTTGTGTGAGGCTGCATTCTTCGCACTAAGAGAGAGTGAAATGAGAGTCTGTTTATCCAAAATACGTCCACGTATAGAAGATCTGTGTAAAGGTCGTCATGCTCAAGTATCACATTAGGATCTACTCAGCCTAATGTTTAATGTTCAAACTATTACTTGTATAGTTGATATTAACCGTATGTATGCTTCCAAAATCTCTAATTATAATAAAATTATGTACCTACCTACTTGTAAGACTTGTGTTTCCTTTCAGTGTGTCGCCAGTCTAAAATATTCAGATGTGTCGCAGAGGAAAAAAGGTTGTCTAGCTAGACTATCGTCGGCGGCGGCGTTAAGCCGGGTCCAGACATGTGTCATTTGCCCGATCAGATCACCGTATCCGTATCGCTGACGCGTATCATGCTCGCATATGTGGACGGGTGGTGAGACGCGTATCATGATACGCGGTCTCGATACGCCGCTATGATACGGCCCGATCCATCGCGAGTCGGTTTTTGTCCGATCATCAAAGGTGATACGGATACGGTCATGGCAATTCTGAAGATACGGATACGGAGCACATTGAGGCGTCCACAACTAGATACGGGGCTTGATACGTGATACGCTGATATGGATACGATGATCGGATCGGGCAAATGATTCATATCTGGACCCGGCTTTAGGCTCGCCGGCTGCGCATGGCTCACCTCGGGGAGGCTTATCGCCAGAAGCGGGACGGACGCTGTCGTCAGCGGCGGTAGGCTCACAGACTGCACAAGGCTCAACTTGGCTTATAGCAGGCGGCTGGAAGTACACTAGTACAAATCACAAAATAAAAAAAACCGGCTAAGTGCTAGTCGAACTCGCGCACCGAGGGTTCCGTATCGCCATGTCATGGTCAGCGCCACTCACGCCATCTATGTATTAGTTAAAATGATTCATACTCTTTTCGGTAGATGGCGGGCATACACTTTTTAGTTTCTTGTATGGCGAACCCCGTGAATTTTTTACTTTTTCTTATTTTTATTATATTTTGTTGTTATATCGGCCATAATAACACATATTCTGTGAAAATTTCAACGGGCTAACTATTACGGTTCAAGAGACACAGCCCTCGGACAGACGGACAGGCAGACAGACAGACGGCATAGGCTTAGTAATAGGGTCCCGTACGACGGACGCGGAACCCAATTTTTTTTTGATAAAACACATCTTATTTATACCCAAAGTATCAAAACTGGACGACCGCACTGGCGAGGTGGATTGGTCCAACCCCCGCTACCCTTATATAAGACGGTTTCAGGGCTCTGTTATCAACAGTAGCCCGTGAGTAGCCCGTTTTCTACTAGCACCGTTAAGGTACTGGTTCTGAATTAATTTCGATCCAGACAGCCTCGTTATAATCTGCATAACCTAGGTCTTAGAAGTGTTAAAGTTGAAATAATTTGAAATTTGAACTTTTTTTTAGTTTTCGGCGACCGCAGTTGGCAGAAAGAGTGAGTTTTTATGCATTATCTTATTTATACTATAAATAGGTTACGTTTAGAGTTTTCTGTATAAAATTGTTACTTAAAGTATAAAAGTTGTATATAGAGTGTATTTGAATTAACTGCGTTCCTTCCAGGGGGATGTTCTGTATAAACTAAACTTAGTAACTTTTGTTCTACAGCTTTTGGAAATTGGAAAAAAATCACTTTCTCCATACATTTAGGGGCAGACCTAACCTCCAAATGTATGGGGAACGTGATTTTTTTTTTGGAATTTCCAAAAATGGTATAACAAAAGTTGCTCAGTTTAAGATACAGAACAACAACAAAATGAATGAAATATATTTATTGTTGGCCAAGATACATTAGGTAGGAAATATTAAACTTAGAATTAACTATTCTTACACGCTAGAACTAAAACTAAACAATTTATAAACAAAATTAAACAAAGAAAAGCACTTCGTGTAAAAAAAATATACAAAACTAAACTTGTTTAATTTATTACGTCGCTGATTTTAAGTCCAGCCTCATTTTAAATAGCGATTAGATAGATAGATAGAGAGAAATACTTTATTGATCCAAAATCTGTGGCCACCGCAGTACCCCCGCCAAGTCGAGCAACCCCGGCCGCCGTACCATCCTTTCCTCGAAGCAACTCAGGGTACTTTTGGCCTCCCTGAATCTTTGTTGTTGATATAGGTAAAAGCTTGGCACATTTTACAGAAACAAGCGATATGTAATTAACATGAGCGGCGAAGTCGGACTTATCCCTTACTTCCCCTTAGGAGACATTTCTCCTTTAGATTAGGCCTTCAGATGTGTAATAAAAAAAAAAAAAAAATTTATATATGTATATAAAAAAAAACAAGCCGTGCAACACAAATACGATATAGTAAGAAAATATAGAAACATTTAAATTTAAAGTAGAAAAACATGTTTGAGTAGACAACTTTTACATGTACGAAATAAAAGTCGTAAGTCAAATGGTCATTGACGTTTCGGTGTAAGTTCAGTACGGCCGCTCCATGGCCCTTTCAGCCTACTCCTCATTCCGTGGTGTCACTCCGACATATATCCGGTTGGAAACAACCTCGACAACTATGAAACCGGCAAAGTACTAAAATACTCTTAACTAAATCATTAAACCTGGTTGTAAATGTGAACCGTTGTATTGTGTGTCCTCGGAAGTTGGTGCGAGTTGTAAATTCGATTAAATCATAAATGTGGCTATAACGTGGAGGGATCGTCGTTAAAATTTCTCGAAAGGAAACCTCCATTTGAGTCAGATGCAACGTTAAGACCAGACGGAAGTTAACTTTCTCCATACAAAATCGTCTTTCGGCATTTATGTTTTCTACCCGCCTAAACCTTATCCGATTTTTGCGATTATTTTTTTGTTGTAATAAGGATAGTACGGAAAACACTATACAGTGCCAGCTACGCAGTTAGTCGACAAGGGTTTCAAAATAATGAAAGTGACATTAAGACGAGACGGAAGTTAACTTTCTCCATACTAAATCGTCTTTCGGCATTAAGGGCGATATCTCACCAGACCGCCACGGTTGCGCAACAAGTTGCGCAACCAGAACTAATGTATGTAGTCCTATGAAGGGTACCTGACCTGGTGTCGGCTTGGTTGCCGCATCAATCTGGTCGCGCAACCAGCCGGGAGCACAGGCGACGATCTGTCTGGCGGCGCAACCCGGCTGGTTGCGCGTTGGTTGCGCAACCAGTTAAATGTAGAGCATTGTATGTCTCACTCGGCCACCAGTTGCGCTACCGCACATACAATATCAGTGCTACCAACGAATTACATTATCGGGAAGTGGCATACAACGCACCGAATTGAGGCGCGCTATTGGTGAGCATTCGGCACCCTCTCCAATCGTTGTCTCTCCTTTATACGTATCAAATTGCCATTTAACCGTCTTACTCTATCGACGTTCACAGAGCGGAAACGTAACGTGATGTATGAGGCGCTCGCGCACTTACGCTGTTTTAAATATTGGCAATATACTATAGAAGAACTGCAATCGCACCTTTCTACCGGTAAAATGTATGACGAGGGCCCGTCCAGAAAGTAGAATGTCGTTGAGTGCTACCTGTTCGACGTCCATTTTGAAAGTGCGGTCTGTCTGTTGTCTGTCTGACGCTGGTTGTTCGCTTGGTTGCGCCAACTCTGGTGTCCCGCAGACACCAGGTAGAGCAACCAGTTGCGAAAATGGTTGCTTAGTTGGCGTCCTGGTGAATATTACCCTTATGTTTTGTATGTATGTATGTCATGTATGTATAGCGCGAGCGAAGCCGCGGGCAACAGCTAGTAAACTGTCATAACGCAAAATTGTACACACCACACGCCGTATCCCGACAATCGGGGTAAGCAGAGTAATCGGTGTTGTGCCGCAAGTACTCTGGTAAATTACAGCACAACACCGACGATAACGTTTAGCAAAGCATTCGGATAAGATAACTCAGATCACACAGCAAGTAAGGCACGAAGACCCACCTTCTGCATGACTCAGTGGAAGAACCGTGCTGCGATGAGAGGTGACGATCCAGTCGCCCTTTAGCACAACACCTTATTTGTCCTTATCCCTTAGTCGCCCTTTACGACATGCACGGGGAGAGATGCAGTGGGGCTATTAGCACACCGCAAAATTGTATGCATGCACTGCACTCGTAGATTATATATTATTGAGGACGATGTAAGTAATTATAACCAATGTATGACAATTTTACTTCAACTCTACCATTTTAAATATTTTTTAGGGTTCCGTATCCGTCATACGGGACCCTATTACTAAGCCTTCGCCACCTGTCTGTCTGTCTGTCTGTCTTGTCTGTCCGTGGGCTGTATCTCTTAAACCGTAATAACAACGGTAGCCCGTTGAAATTTTCAGAGAATATGTGTTATACTTATAATGGCCGATATAACTACAAATAACAAAAATAAGAAAAAGACGTAAAGAATTCACGGGGTCCCCATACAAGAAACTAAAAAGTGTATGCGCGCCATCTACCGAAAACAGTATGAAGCATTTTAACAAATCATGAATTTTAACAAATATGAAGCATTTAATAAAACACGTCATAGATGGCGTGAGCGGCGCTGACCATGACATGGCGGTACGGAACCCTCGGAGCGCGAGTTCGACTCGCCCTTGGTTTGGATTTGGGGCGAGAATTGAAACTCCTCCACTTTTTTTTGCGTTATTAAATCCAAAATGATTGCCCACCCAAACGGTGAAAAGTCAAAAATTCCACATTCATCGCAATTAAGTACGGTTTCCGGGGCGGGTACAACGATGTTAATTTCGAGAACAAAGACAAAGGGACAGTTGATACCCGGAAGCCAGATTTTAATAAGTTTAAATCAGATTTTAGATTAGATATGTTTATTTCCGCCGGAAGTGTTTTAACCCCTTTTAGGTCGAGGTAAAGTACGCCGAACAAAGACACCCCTCTACCCTTGTTTTTTTTTTATGGAAACTGACACGGTTGGCTACATCACCTACAACATCCGTGGTGTCAGCCCATAACACCGGGTGAACTAGATGCCACGTCGATGCTCCACTTCGGTCGTGCCGGCTACACTGAACTGGACGGAAAACACAAACTATTTACATATCCGTTTCGACCGACGTTTCATTCAGTGCGGTGGTATCAACCCGGGCGGGTTGAACCCTACCACCTAGTATGGTAAGAAGGGAAGGGACCTACAGTTTTACGTGGAATCCAAACCACGGTCAGCCTCCAACGGTCGAGCGGTCACCCATCCAAGTACTGATCGCGTCCAGCGTTGCTTAACCATTAATAGCGACAGTCGACTGTCTGCACCACTGAGCTATCGAGGCTGACGTTATACCTTACCTATTTTTTTTTATGTAAACCAACATGGGTGGCTTTGTCGAGGGACCAATGGTTAAGTCGGCAGAGCCAAAAACACCTCTTCGCGAAACCACGCTCAGTGAGGCGCCATGCCAGCAGATTTGCGGACTGTTGCTAGGTTGTCTAGCCCAGGGGCTCTCAACCTTTTTTCCTTTGCGACACATCTGAAGATTTTTTTTAGACTAGCGACACACTCAAATAAAACACAAGTCTTACAAGTAGGTAGGTACATAATTTTATTACAATTAGAGATTTGGAAGCATACATACGGTTAATATCAACTATACAAGTAATAGGTTGAACACTAAACATTAGGCTGAGTAGATCCTAATGTGATACTTGAGCCTGACGACCTTTACACAGATCTTCTATACGTGGACGTATTTTGGATAAACAGACTCTCATTTCACTGTCGACATTGAGCAGTCTTCAGCAAAATTTCGCCCTTTCGCGCGAAAGGGTGAAATTGTTTTTATTTTTAGAAATTCTCGCGACACACTGGTTGAGAACGGCTGGTCTAGCCCGTTGATACGACGTTTGAAGACACCCAGGTTAAAGGATTCGGAAAACACACTCGCCGGGAGACAGTTCAACACCCTAGCGTTGCGACAAAGAAATTACTTTGAGAACCGATGGGTTCTCAAAAGCCCAATGTCAACAACAAAAGGGGGGTTTCTCTGCGGCGAGTGCTGCGAAGATAGGATAGTGCGATATCAGTGAACAGTCGTTCGCTTTTTTTTTAATGGAAACTGACACGGTTGGCTACATCGCCTACAACATCCGTGATGTCAGCCCATAACACCGGGCGAACTAGGTGCCATGTCAGTGCTTCTAGTCATTTCATGTCGGCTACACTGAACTGGACTAAAAAAAAACACGAACTATTTACGTAGCCGTTTCGACCGACGTTTCATTCAGTGCAGTGGTACAACCCGGGCAGGATAAACGCTACCACCTAATAAAGGTAAAAAGGGAATAGTCCCATACGTCCGTATTTGTCCATTTTTCTCTTTTAGGTTTTTGTTATACCGTTTGTTATTATTTTTAAGGATTAAGAGAAAATAAAAATCATTTCTTTCTCTCTTTCTTTCATCATACTCTATGTATGTGTACCAAATTTTAATTTTTTTCGTCCAGTAGATTTGGAGAAAGTGAGCGGTGACAGATAGACAAGATAGACACAAAAGTGATCCGTTTTTAGATTTCCGTATCCCGTACGGAAGCCTATTACTAAGCCCACGGCGCCGTCTGTTTGTCTGTCCGTCCGTCTGTCCGTCCGAGGGCTGTATGTATCTCTCGAACCGTAATAGGTAGTCAGTTGAAATTTTCACAGAATATGTGTTATTATGGCGGATATAACAACAAATAATAAAAAATAGAAAAAGTAAAAAATCAAGGGAGGTACGTAACGTTTTTTTGGGGTGCGGAAACCTCGGTTCGCGAGTCCGACTCGCACTTGGCCGGTTTTTTCCTCTTTTTAGATACGGAACCGATAAAAGTGAGACATTCTCTTCAGCCAATATCTGCGTGTGAACAGTATTACTAATTGTTCAACAACATAATACCCTTGGTAACAGATTCGTGGAATCAACGACTGTGCGTTTTGGTGGTAAAGGCAATACGTTAAACCTAGTTTTTCGTATTCATTGAACAGATAAATGTGTTATGTCCAAACTTGTATCAAGGACGTATTCATTGAAATACTCCGGGGAAGGCCACCAGACTTGTTGAAAATCTAGTTTGAAAAGGCCGTTCAAGTGGAAAATATAGTGGAATATACAAAAACTAGCTTTTCGCCGCGGCTTCACTCGCGGTAGACTCGGTTTTAATAGCAAATCTGATTTAAACGCAAAACGATCGCCTCTCATAATATATTCTCTCTCTTTTTCTTTCTCTCGTTCTCCCTCTGTCTCTCTCACTCCCTCTCTCTCTATTTTTTGTTTTTTATGGGAAGCACGACATGTGTAGTCCGCGGCGCCTACGGGCATTCGGGTGTTATCTCCATCTATCTATCTATCTATCCCGTCCTTACAACATATTCTTTAATATGGCTCAGCCCTAAGACTATTTAGCGTGATGGTATATAGCCTATAGTGAGCCCCGAGAACTACTCCTTACATTGGTGCAAACAGCATCAAAACCTGCTCAGTTGTTCTAGAGATTACTACAAACATGATACATACAGACAGATAGACGTTCCCTTTTATAACAAGTAGAGACAGAGATACATTTTATTAGGTGATGATGAAAATACGCGTGTCTGCACAGGGTGAAATTATTGCGAAATGACATTTCTTCTAGCCAATTAAATATTGGTATGTACCCACTTATTCTTTGTGTACTTACATGTTTCGTTGCGGTGCTTTCCTTCACCGGAGCGACGTATTTAAAAGACAGATCGATTTGAAAAATTGGCTGCTAACGAAACCCTATAATTTTGTAATTAAATATTTTGGTAATAGCATGTTTTTTTAAATGACCCTTGCCACATAAATTATTTACCTTAAAAAATATTAGGTCTATTCATAGGTAAAATTAAGATACAGAAAACCTATAATTAAGGTCAGTATCATAAATTTTTAAGGTCTATGTCATAAAAATAAACGGCCTTATTTCGTTAGTAGGTTTTTTTAGGATTATACCATAAAAATAAATACACTTTTTTTCTCATATAATAAAGCAAGCCTTTTCCCACGGCTTCGCTCGCGACACTGTCGGTTGGATAAAAGTTTTTAAACTAAGCTTTAGAGTTAGATATTATTTTAATCTTTAGGGTTCCGTACCAAAATGGTACAGATTCAGATTCAGATTCAGATTCAGATATTTGTTTCGCCATAAAGAACACACATCATTAACATTAAAGCGGCGGGTGGCCGAGTGGTTTGGGCATCGGCTTCTCGTGCGAGGGTCCGAGGTTCGAATCCGGTCGGCGTGTACCAATGAGTTTTTTCTGACGAAAAAATTTACGTGCATACCTACACCTGCTGCTTCACCGTTCGGAACCGGTGTAAAACTGTAGGTCCCTTCCCTTGCCCCTTACTAGGTGGTGGGCTCAAATTGTAGCCGACTGGGTTGGTGCCATCGTACAGGATGTAAGATAGCCGCATAGCAGCCTCGGTTGTGTTTTCCTCTAGTCCAGCATAGCCAGCAATCCAGGGAAGTCTCCGGTATGGCACCTACCTTCTCGAAGGTGATATTGGCTAATCAGAGCATGTGCTTTGGCCCCTCTGACTCGGCCACCCATACCGGATTACATAAAAAAAAATTACCTTACTTTTGTAGTCTTGCATATTGAAACGGTATGCACGTAAATTTTTTCGTCAGAAAAAACTCATTGGTACACGCCGACGGGATTCGAACGACGGACCTCTCGCATGAGAAGCCGATGGCCAAACCACTCGGCCACCCGTCGCTTAAATAAAACAGCGATTTCACTTTGGCGCGCGACGCACTAAACCTTCTGGTTCCATTAACAGGCACATCAAGATATCTAATAGGAAGTCTTCACTAAGTTCATTGGCACATCGCATCGTATGACATGTCGGTCTCTCTCTGTCTCTCTCTCTCAATCTTAAACACGTGTGAACGAGGATCACGTGATGGTTGACGTCATCGATTCGGAAGAACTGTCACATTGATGAATTGACGATAGATTGTGTCATCATTTTTAGCAGAACGAGGCGCATGCGTGACCTGCTGGCGTACTATATAGCGTATAGTTTGGCCATCGCTACTTGGTGCAGAAATGTTTGGAAACTCTTACTACAATGAAAACTATTTAAAAAAATATAAAAACCGCCTACAAAAATGTATGAAATTAAAAAAAAATCGAACCCTAGAGTTGAAGGCGGTCGGTTATTTTTTCTAGCTTTAGCACCGCCTTCAACTCTAGGGTTCGATTTTCTTTGTTTCATACATTTTTGCAGGCGGTTTTTATATTTTTTTACACCATTTTTTTTTATTTCACAGTTTTTTTTGGAATTTTTTGCTATTAAAATACTCGGCGGAATTGCTCGGCCTTCGGCCTCGCAATTCCGCCTCGCTTTCAAATCCGATCTTGACCAAATTAAAATGGTACCACACGGGAAGCACCAGCTTTCAAATAAAAAAAGAATTTTCAAAATCGGTTCACCCAGTCGAAAGTTCTGAGGTAACAAACATTAAAAAATATATACAGTCGAATTGAGAACCTCCTCCTTTTTTTGAAGTCGGTTAAAAATAAGACAGAGAGACAGATACAAGAGTGATCCTATAAGGGTTCCGTTTTTTTCCTCTTTTGAGGTACAGAACCCTAAAAACTATAAATTAAATTCAATTTATTCTCTTTATGTAACAAGGTTACACTTAGGTTCGTCAATATACGATACATTAAGGTACTTACTTAAATATTTATAGTTCTATAGGCAAGAAATAGGCCACCGTCAATCAACAAATCCAGGTGCATTAAGAGAACCTGGAAGTCCACTTTTCTCATACACCATGGGATGAGAAGTCTCTTTCCAACCGTAAATCTTGCACTACCATTTAAAAAATTTTGTGTGTCAAAGATATTAACAATATCCATGTCCCTATATTGTCCTTTTTCGTTATTTCATTTTAAGTAAAATATATTTGATTATAAAAATGTGACTATATAGTAATTGTAGGCTTAACTTTTATATGTTTTATATGGAAAACTATAAGAAAAATAATTAAAATTGGAAATGAATTAAAATTAAGGAAAATAAGGATATCCAGTAGGCTTTTGTTAATAGCAAAAAAAAATATCACTGAAATTGAGGAAGAATACGGGTTGGAAAGAGACTTCCCCTGGTGTATGAAAAAAGTGGACTTCCCGGTTCTCTTAAGTCTTAAGATAACACAACTTCAGTGATTAAGTTTGATATCACAATCGAAATAACATAAAAAAATGTATTAAATTAACTGCCACAATAAAAATTCAATAACAATAACAGAATAAAGTCAAAATCTAAAATTGTCAAAAAATAATTCTAATAATGAAATAATGGTCAAATATTGTAAATAAGGAATATGACTCCCTTTTTATATGGTAGGGTTTATCCCGCCCGGGTTGGTACCACCGCACTGAATGAAAGGTCGGTCGAAACGGCTATGTAAATAGTTTGTGTTTTCCGTCCAGTTCAGTGTAGCCGGCACGACCGAAGGGAAGCACTGACGTGGCACCAAGTTCATCCGGTGTTATGGGCCGACATCACGGATGTTGTAGGTGATGTAGCCAACCGTGTCAGTTTCCATAAAAAAGATTAGAGTTAAATAAAATACAGGAAATAAAAAAAATTCAAATGATATTGTCAAATAATTATATAAATATGAAGACTATTAATGTATAAAGCGGCCGATATCGGCCGCTCCGTAGGAGAAGGGTAATAAATAAAGTATCATATTATTATATAAAGTATCAAGATGACGTCTAGTGGAATTATTTTGAAAGAAACTTACTGACAAGAAAAATACGCTGCCAAGTAGCGCCGTCATATTAGCACCATTGTAACGATGATGGCCAGACCGTAGCACCAATGTTAGCAAAAACTTATTTAGACTCACCAAGTCAGCGAAATTTCGCAACAGTGTTACATAAATATTCTTGATAAACGATGGTTGATAAAAAATATAAAAACCGCCTTCAGAAATGTATGAAAAAAAAATCGAAAAGGTTATATTTGCTTGCTTTAGCACCGCCTTCAACTCTAGGGTTAGATTTATTTTATTTCATACATTTTTTAAGCCGGTTTATATATGTTTTTAAATAGTTCCGCCTCGCTTTCCATTCCGATCTTGACCAAATTGAAATGGGACCACACGGGAAGCACCAGCTTTCAAATAAAAACATAATTTTCAAAGTCGGTTCACCAAGTCGAAAGTTCTGAGGGGCCAAACATAAAAAAAAACAGTCTAATAGAAACATCCTCCTTTTTTTAAGTCGGATAAAAATTTTATTTATTGTTCTATACGAGAACTCCGAGAATATTTCGTGGAGCGAATGGTGATTTAGCTATTATGTAATAAGCACACCTGGGCGCGGTCAGTACTCGGATGGGTGACCGCTCGACCGTTGGAGGCTGACCGTAGTTTGGATTCCACGTAAAACTGTAGGTCCTTGCTCTTCTTACCTTACTAGGTGGTAGGGTTTAAGGCCCTGTCAACCCGTATTCACCCGTACTCCTCTTTCAAGGGGCCACTTTCGCTGGTTGGAGTAGGATGCAACACAATAAATCAATCAAAAATTAGGTTTTAATTTTTTTATTCCAAAAATACGCATCGAAACAAAAAATTAAAAAGCTACGGATTTAGATAATTATATATTCAACAAATAAAATATTTTTTTCCAAAGCCTTGATTTTGTCACGTTGACTTAAATACGTTTTTATAACTAAATTCAGAGATATGTTCATGATTTTTTTTCTATCGAGCGAAGCTAATCAAATCTTGTTTTCAAAAAGCTATCGATCTGCGCTGATAGATGAAGTTTTACATATATTAAAACTGAATCTGTCAGGTAAGTAATATTGGCGGTACACCTCTAGAAGTTCGAGTCAGACGCAGTCTCACATCACCTTAACACGCCCGGGTTGCTACCACCGCACTGATTGAAAATTCTGTCGAAACGGCTATGTAAATAGTTTGTGTTTTCAGTCCAGTTCAGTTTAGCCGATGGGAAGCATCGACACGGCACCTAGTTCACCCGGTGTTATTGGCCGACATCGTGGATGTTGTAGGTGATGTAGCCAACCGTGAGAGTTTTAATAACTATTTAAAAAAAAATTAAAACCGCCTTCAAAAATGTATGAAATAAAAAAATAAAAATCGAACCCTAGAGTTGAAGGCGGTCGGTTATTTTTGCTTGCTTTAGCACCACCGCCTTCAACTCTAGGGTTCGATTTTTATTTTTTTATTTCATACATTTTTGAAGGCGGTTTTTATATTTTTTTAAATAGTTTTTTATTTCACAGTTTTTTTAGTAATTTTTATTTGCTATTAGTGTACTCGGCGGCATCGCTCGGCCTTCGGCCTCGCGATTCCGCCTCGCTTTCCCATCCGATCTTGACCAAAAAAAAAAATGGGACCACCTTGGAGCTAGACTGAACCGAACACAAAAAGAATCATAGGAATCGGTTCACAATTGGGGAAGATATTGCTGAACATACATAAAAAAAATACATACAGCCGAACATAGAACCTCCTCCTTTTTTGAAGTCGGTTAAAAATTAAATGTAACTCGAACAGGCTTTCTGAAGGAACCCTTTTATTAAAATCACCAATACGGTGGCAGTAGGTAAGGAAATAAAGGATAACTTTATAGGCATAGTATTTAAATTTTTTTAATATTATTTTAAATCAATATATCAGAATATCCCCACTGCATCTCTCCCCATGCATGTCGTAAAAGGCGACTAAGGGATAAGGACAAGATGCCGTGCTAAAGGGCGACAGGTTCGCCACCTCTCACCCTTGCACGGTACTTCCGCCGAGTCATGCAGCAGGTGGGTCTTCGTGCCTTACTTGCTGCTTGATCGATTTAATCTTGTTCGAATACTTTGCGAAACGTGGTGGTCGGTGTTGTGCTGTAATTGACCAGAGTACTTGCAGCACAACACCGATTACTCTGCTTACCCCGATTATCAGGATTCAGCGTGTGTGATATGTATGTATGTATGTATTTTAAATCACCTGCAACTACTTTGCAACAATTTGAACAATCGGTTAAGTGTGCTGCTTGCCAAAATAAAAAAAAAACCGGCCAAGTGCGAGTCGAACTCGCGCACCGAGGATTCCGTATCGCCATGTCATGGTCAGCGTCACTCACGCCATCTATGCATTAGTTAAAATGCTTCATACTTTTTTCGGTAGATGGCGCGCATAGACTACTTGGTTGCTTGTATGGGGACGCCCGTGATTTTTTTTACTTTTTCTTATTTTTATTATTTGTTGTTATTTCGACCCTAATAATAACACATATTCTGTGAACATTTCAACGGGCTACCTATTACGGTTAAAGAGATACAGCCCTCGGACAGACGGACAGACAGACAGACAGACGGCGTAGGCTTAATAATATGGTCCCGTACGGCGGATAATGAATCCTAACAAGAACATTTCATAGTTCATTCACGTTGCTTATATTGTTTACCGAGGACAGAACATAGAAAATGTGGACTGTCCACGATAAACGTTGAAGCCTGGCAACCCTGCACGTAGTACGTACATACATACATCCTACCTACTAATATTATAAACGCGAAAGTTTGTGAGGATGGATGGATGTATGGATCTTTGTTCCTCTTTCACGCAAAAACTACTGAACGGATTCTGATGAGACTTTACTGTACTATAGCTTATACATCAGAATAATAAATAAGCTATATACCATCACGCTAAATAGCCTTAGGGCTCAGCAGTATCAAATAAAGTATAGTATTGACGGGAGAGAGAGAATATAAAAGACAAGAAAAACAAAAGCCTATCAACGTCACATAAAAACTTCAATTTCGAATTGTGTTCTTTTTTTAAAATCCACGCGGACGAAGTCGCAGGCAAAAGCTAGTATTAGTCGTCTGGTTCCAGTATGCCACCGCTGACGGTTATGACGTAACAGCTATCGGTACCGTCGACAAAAAAGTCGGATAGACGAATGCTCCCGCCACCAGGTGTTAATCTGAACTGTCGTTACTTCGTATTTTAGGCATAGAATTAATATGTACTACCATGTAATAATAATTCTACGTAATTAAGTGACATGACTAGTGAAGCTAGCGCACACGTCATAGTCATATTACTATTCCTTTTTTTTACTCGTATTGGCATTTGAACACAACAAATGTTAGTAATAAAACAAATAACAAAAAAAAAAAACAAAATTCGTACACGCGCGAGGGGTAGGTAGCTCAATTACACATATAATACGGACGTGGCTACGCGGTATTATATTCTTTGGCTACGCGACAGCGATACTAACGCTACTGAGCTAGGCGTCGCGTCGTCAGCGGGTGTGGCGTGAGGCGCGATGTGCGGAAGCGCGGGCTGAGGTAGCGGCAAACCAGCAATAGACAAGTAATATGTATATACACAGTAGCGCTGTGTACGTACATCATACTCTAACTACGTAGTAAGTAATATAAAACCCGAATGCCGAGGCCTACTTACATGTTCTTTGTACGCATCGGAATGACAATTACTTCCTATGATATTATGAACTGAGAAGATACTCGTATTGCATGCTGAGTTAGATCAACAACCCAACAAACACGTCCGATGGTGTATAAAACTGAAATTAGACGGCTAGAACCGTGTCGTTATTTTTTATTTTTAACCGCCGACCCAAACGGAGGTTTGTTATAAATTTAACGTGTGTGTTGTACATGGGTGTGTCTGTCTGTGGCATCGTAGCTCCCAAACGGATGGACCGATTTGGATGTGTTTTTTTTTATTAGAAAACATGCTCCGACCAGCCAATATCACTTCCGAGAAGGTAGGTGCCATACCGGAGACTTCCCTCGATTGCTGGCTATACTGGATCTAGAGGAGAACACAACCGAGCTATGCGGTCATCTTTCATCCAGTACGGTTGTATCAATCCACTCGGCTACAATTTGAGCCTCCATTTAGTAAGGGGGAAGGGAAGGGATCTACAGTTTTACACCGCTTCCGAACGGTGAAGCAGCAGGTGTATTTTTTCCGTCAGAAAAAACTCATCGGTACACGCCGACCGGATTCGAACCTCGTACCTCTCGCATGAGAAGCCGATGCCCAAACCACTCGGCCACCCGCCACTTACATATATACAGGGTGTTTCAGGATAGGCTTGAGAAACTTCAGGAATAGAAAGAAACTCATTATTAGAAGAAAAAAATCCTTATAACTCAAATCGAAATTCCGTTTTTTTTTTTTCATACAAAACATTAAAATTGTTATTAAAACTCCATAGAGAGTGAGTTTAAGGATATTTGGCAACAGTGCTGTCTAGGTATATATACTAGGCATAGACAAATAATTTTTCTTGTACTTGAACTTAAATTAAGTTCAAGTACAAGAAAAATGCAAGTTAGTCATTTGATTTTTGATTTGATCAAGGCGGACGTTAACCGTCCACCAAATCTCGATGAAACGATTTTCACCAAAAAGTACTATATACTTTTTTCATACAAAACATTAAAATTGTTATTAAAACTCCATAGAGAGTGAGTTTAAGGATATTTGGCAACAGTGCTGTCTAGGTATATATACTTTTTTTTTTTTTTTTTTTTTTTTTTTTTTTTTTTTTTTTTTTATGGAACCTGACACGGTTGGCTACATCACCTACAACATCGGTGATGTCAGCCCATAACACAGGGTGAACTAGGTGCCATGTCAGCGCTTCCCTTCATTTCATGTCGGCTACACTAAACTGGACGGAAAACACGAACTATTTACATAGCCGTTTCGACCGACGTTTCGTTCAGTGCGGTGGTACCAACCCGGCCGGGATAAACCCTACCACCTAGTAAGGTAAGAAGGGAAGGGACCTACAGTTTAACGTGGAATCCGAACCACGGTCAGCCTCCAACGGTCGAGCGGTCACCCATCCAATCACTGACCGCGCTCAGCGTTGCTTAATAACAGTTGACTAACCAACCGCGCCATTGAGCTACCGAGGCTGACGAATTTTCTTATCCCTTAGTCGACTTTTACGACATGCGACGGGGAGAGATGCAGTGGGGCTATTCTTTTTAAGTACCGACCCCACACGGTACGAATAATTATACTAGGCATAGACAAATAATTATACTAGGCATAGACAAATAATTTTTCTTGTACTTGAACTTAAATTAAGTTCAAGTACAAGAAAAATGCAAGTTAGTCATTTGATTTTTGATTTGATCAAGGCGGACGTTAACCGTCCACCAAATCTCGATGAAACGATTTTCACCAAAAAGTACTATATACAGGGTGTATCAGGATAGGTTTTCGAAACTTCAGGGTCCGAAAGGGGCCCATATTTGAAGACGAAAAGCTCTGAAACTTTTTCCCAGATTCGATCATTTTAGAGTACTTTTTGGTGAAAATCTATTCTTCAAGATTTGGTGGATGGTTAACGTCCGCCTTTATTAAATAAAAAATAAATTCTAACTCATGAATAAACATGGTTAGGTTGCATACATAACTAGTACAATTGAAATGCGTGTAGGTAAATTCCAAACACTGAAAGATTAATGACCTCAAAAGAATAAAAGATTACTGAATTAGTTCACTGCACTCTCCAGTCTCACTGTCCATCGAGTTTTTATTACAATTTCCAACTTTTGTATGACCAAAAAAACAACGGAATTTCGATTTGAGTGATAAGGATTTTTTTCTTCTAATAATGAGTACTTTCTATTCCTGAAGTTTCTCAAGCCTATCCTGAAACAGCCTGTATAAAATGACCGAATCTGAGAAAAAGTTTCAGAGCTTTTCGTATTCAAATATGGACACCTTTCGAACTCTGAAGTTACGAAACCCTATCCTGAAACAACCTGTATATATCCGTTCGCACGTAGTAGTGGTAATGCAATATGATATATATGATGCACACCAACACATCACAATGGCTTATTGTAAGCAGTTTTCAACCGATAGCCACCTAGGTCATGGTTAAAATGGATGGTCAGGTAAATTTACAAAGAGTCTCGCCGACACACGATAAACGTGGTATTGAGTTACGTGTCAATATTCTCGGCTCTTAAGAGTGTGAAGTGAGCTGCTTATCGTTATGTTGGTACAGTTAATGCGGGAAATACTTTTTTTTTTATTTATAGAAAGCGCGACACGTGGCGCCGAGCCACCCATAAGGTGTCTAACGACGCCCATGGACATTCGGCCGTACGCGGGGGTTGCGAATGCCATGCCGGCATGACAGGTGCCTATGCACGCCTCTCTTGAAGGAGGGGAAAATATTATGGGTCTCGGAAGGTTCTGACCCATTTTCTAGGACCCATACATACATATACATATTATCACACACGCTGAATCCCGACAATCGGGCTAAGCAGAATAATCGGTGTTGTACTGCACGAACTCTGGCAAATTACAGCACAACACCGACTACTACGTTTCGCAAAGTATTCGGACAAACTGTCAAGCAGCATGTAAGGCACGAAGGAGTCCCATCTGCTTCAAGACTCGGTGGAAGTACCGCGCCAAGGCGAGAGGTGGCGAGCCTGTCGGCCTTTAGCACGGCATCTTGTCCTTATCCCTTAGTCGCCTTTTACGACATGCACGGGGAGAGATGCAGTGGGTCTATTCTTTTTACGTATCAAACCCACACGGAATTATGTTACTTTCATATTTTTGAGGTGCGCTTGGACCCACTGACTGGGTACAAGCATAAATTAAAGAAAATATTCTTTTTGAAGTACCATTGCCACTTACATTATGGTTTCCGCGGTAATTCAGCACAGTAAATATACAACACCAGTAATAGAATACTTCTATTTAGATACATCGTTCATATCATAATAAACTAAATATTCCATCGTGACTCCAACAACAAGTACTGTTAGCGCGCACGTTCGTGGCCTCTGCGGGCGGAGGCCGATAGATTTTTAATCCCTGTTTTGTCTTCGTACTTCAACCACGCAATAAAACCTTATTAGATAAATAATTTAATATTCTATATGAACAAGAGGTTTCGTAAACGCCGTTACTTTCAGAGATTGATTCACAACACTATCCATTCCATGCTCGCTTTCCTGCCGGAGGCCACGAACTTACGCGCTGACTGTACCTAATTAGATCTAGCAAACAGCGTTTTATTATCTCATAGCTAAATATAGGTAACGGGCCATTTTCTATTCGAAATTATGAAAACCCTTCCAGAGTTTACCAGTTCTGTGGAGGAATTCCAGAGTTTATCGGTTCTGTGGGGGATTTCCAGAGTTTACCAGTTCTGTGCAGGATTTCCAGAGTTTACCAGTTCTGCGGAGGATTTGCAGAACCGATTAGTACGCATCCGTGGTAAGTCCCGCGTATAGGGATGCAATCCCTGCCCAGTGTGCGTTGTGCGGAGATGGAAAGGGGACGGCAAGATAAACAGATCCTCCGAGCATTCACCATGGAATAAGCGATATAATATAACACACTTAGGGCGCCGACATCCCTGCGGAGTTATTATAGCGTTTTCTATTGCACTCGACATCATCGGGCAGTATATTGTCAGCCTCGGTAGCTAAGTGGTGCGGTCGGTCGACTCTCGGTCGTGATCACAAGCACACCTGGGCCAACGACGTTCTACTTTCGTTGACCTGGGCGCGGTCAGTACTTGGATCAGTGACCGTTCGACCGTTGGAGGCTGACCGTGGTTTGGATTCCACGTAAAACTGTGTAGGTCCCTTCCCTTCTTACCTTACCTTGTGGACGCCTTTATTTTTTTTATTTTTGCTTACTTTTTTATTATTTTTAGGGTTCCGTATCCGTCGTACGGGACGCTATTACTAAGTCTACGCCGTCTGTCTGTCTGTCTGTCTGTCTGCCTGCCTGTCTTTCCGTCCGGACCCTATTACTAAGCCTACGCCGTCTGTCCGTCCGTCCGTCCGTCTGTCTGTCTGTCCGAGGGCTGTATCTCTTGAACCGTAATAGTTAGCCCGTTGAAATTTTCACAGAATATGTGTTATTATGGCCGATATAAGAAAACATAATAAAAATAAGAAAAAGTAAAAAATGATCGGTGGTACCCATACAAGAAGCTAAAAAGTGTATGCGCGCCATATACCGAAAACATTATGAAGCAGCGCTGACCATGACATGGCGATACGGAACCCTCGGTGCGTGAGTCCGTTTCGCACTTGGCTGGTTTCTTTGGCATATTATCCATACCAACACGTATTCTGTGAACATTTCAACCGGCTACCTATTTACGGTTGAAAAGATTCACTCTAGGACGGACGGACGGACGGACAGACAGACAGACGTTGTACGCTTGGTAATAGGCTTTCGTATGGATACGGAACGCTAAAAACCCGTACGCAGCAAACACCCACACTCAAACATTGTCCGTAAACACTTTTTCGTTCGACTGTACTCGTCTTGTTCTGTGTAAGTAAAATATTACGACCTTCCTCCGTGTCGCCTTATCTCCAGGAAGTGGTTAGATAAACGGCAAATGAAATCTATGAACAAAATTGATAATAAAAAAAATCTATCCATTTCAAAGAGCATTTTAATGCTTTGAGTCATGCTCATGTGTGAAAAAATGTGCTTATGGTGTCGAGTTCGTTATTTCATCATAAAGCCGAAATTCCCCTTACCATTGTGAGTAATGAGTCGATTCTCAGAAGTAACATTAGGTAGTCAATATTGGACACCGGGTGGCTAAGTTCAGAGTTCAGCTGGCAGCGGGTTGGGCACGTCAGTCGACGAAACAACGACCGTTAGACTAGCCGTGTGCTACACTGGCGGCCGTGTATAGGAAAACAGAGAGGGTGAATACACCAAGTGTGGTGGCGGAAAGCAGTGGTTCTGTTCTGTACCGCTGAAGGCCGTCGGGAGGACTGGAGGAAAATTGGAGAGGAGTATGTCCAGCAGTGGCTGTGTACACGCTGACTGACTGACTGTTGTGGTCTGACATGAAAGGAGTGCAATAAAATTTATATATCTGTTGCCCGCGGCTTCGCTCGCGTGAAATTCGTATTAAAAAAAAAGAAAGTAAGTAACTAAAGGCGGGCCCGAAGGCGGATCTGCGCTCACGTAAACGATATTCTTTCTCGATGAAAGTAACTAAGGGCGAGGCGGAAGGCGGAGCTGAGTTCAGGAAGAAGAAAAACATTCTTGAAGAAAATAAGTAACTAAGGGCGAGGCCGAAGGCCGAGCTCTATTCTGGAAGACCATAAACCTTCTCGAAAAAAGTAAGTAACTATGGGCGAGGCCGAAGGCCGAGCTGCGTTCAGGAAGAAGCTAAACCATCTTGAAGAAAGTAAGCGACTAAGGCGAGGCCGAAGGCCGAGCTACGTTCTGACAAATGATAAACCATCTCGAAGAAAGCAAGTAACTAAGGTCGAGGCCGAAGGCCGAGCTGCGTTCAGGAAGACGCTAAACCATCTCGAATAAAGTTAATTAATATTAAGATTAAGTTAATTTAATTTAAATTTTATTATAAAGTCCACGCTTCTAACGGCAAATATACCGTGCATCCTATAGAACCTCGCGGTTATTCCCGGCTGGATGGCAAGAGGCCCGATGCTATCACCTTAGTGCCATGGACTAAGGGTAGTTCTTTAATGTGGGACGCCACTTTTGTTCTCACATTGGCTCCAAGTCACGTTAGGAAATCTTCAAGAGCGGCTGGCGCGGCCGAGGCTGGGGCGGAGAGCCTCAAACGCAGCAAATATAGAAATATAATTCAAGATTTCGAATTTGTTGCGTTTGCGGTTGAAACCCTCGGTCCGTGGATCAGTGAAGCTAAAAGAGGCTTGAGCTGGTTGACGCAACTGGTGTCCCGCCATCAAGGGCTTATGTACTTCATTCAAAGGGTAAGCCTTGCCATCCAGCGGGGTAATGCCGCAAGTGCTCTAAGAACATTTGAAAATGCCCGTTTTGATAGTTATTTTAATGTTTGTTAGGTAGGTTTAATTCTTTAGTTATTAATATTACTTTCTTATTTTTATGAAATAAATAGATTGAGTAAACGATATTATATTCTATCGAAGAAAGGAAGTCTTTAAGGGCGAGGCCCGAAGGCGGAAGAGGGTTTTTGGTTTACCTGAACGCAGCTCGGCCTTCGGCCTCGCACTTAGTTCCTTCCTTTCTTCCAGAAGGTTTATCGTCTTCCTGAACGCAGCTCGGCCTTCGGCCTCGCCCTTACTTACTTCCTTTATTTGAGAAAGGTTTATCGTTTACCTGAAAGCAGCTCGGCCTTCGGCCTCGCCCTTAGTTAGTTACTTTCTTTAAGAAGGTTTATCAATTACCTGAACGCAGCTCGGCCTTCGGCCTCGCCCTTAGTTACTTACATTCTTCTTTGGAATACGAATTTCACGCGAGCGGAGCCGCGGGCTCAGCTAGTGTAAAATATTTTTTAACTGCGAGCATTGCTATTTATTCGTGAAGTATTTATCGGTCGAAGCGGCTATATGAATAGTTCTTGTTTTCCGTCCAGTTCAGTGTAGCCGACACAAAGTGAAGCACTGACATGGCATTTAGTTCACCAAGGTGTTATATGGGCTGACATCACGGGTATTGTAGGTGATGTAGCCAACCGTGTCAGTTTCCATAAAATAAAATTTTCAAATACTAAGTTTAGCAAGTGTATCATACGTAATGTCTAAATTTATCACAAAGTATAGGTTACATTGTCAAGTTTTAGTATTTCGAAGAAATGATAGATTCAGTATCAGTTGCGGTACGGAACACCGTAGTAGGTAGATTGATACGGGAACACTCATTGTTAGAGGATCTACGCGCACTGGATGGCTTTTTGGTCGGAAATTATCTTTTCCCCGCGGCTTCATCATCAGCCTGTATCGGTCCACTGCTGGACATAGGCCTCTCCCAAGGCACGCCACCACACGCGGTCTTCCGCTCTTCTGAACCATCCACTCCCGGCTACCTTTTTTAGGTCATCTGTCCACCTTGCCGGGGGGCGTCCCTAGCTACGGTTGCTTGTACGTGGCCTCCATTCCCCGCGGCTTCGCTCGCTTCTAATTCGGTTATCAAAAAAACCAAAGTGAATATCCGATTTTTACCACAACTCTGTGATGAAAATTTTATGATAATACATAAATACATGTTTATTGATATATTAAGTACAATTATTTGGAGTAAATAATAAAATAATATACACATACATAACAAACGCTGTATCACGACAATCTGGGTAAGCAGAGTAATCGGAGTTGTGCTGCACGTACTCTTGTAAATTACAGTACAACACCGACCGCCACGTTTAGCTAAATATTCTGACAAGATAACAATCATATGTTAAAATCCATCAAGCCGTTTAGGCTACGGCGCGTGCCATAGAAATGGACATACATACATACAATCCGAAAACATTACCCTCCTTTTTGCTTCGCGTGGCCGGGTAAAAAATCAGCTTCATAGATGGCTTAGATGGCGCCTTTAAGAGTAACAAACAAAATACAGACACCATTTGAATTTTATAATATTAGGGATAAATAAAAATACTTATTATTTTTCTATAATAACAACTCCAGCTTACCCCACACACATATTTTTTTTTTATAGTAAGCGCGACATGTGGCGTCGAGCCACCCATAAGGTGTCTAACGACGCCCATCGACATTTGTACTTGATCTATTTAGTACTTTATTTGCAAATTTTCCATAAAATTTCAACGCAATAAGTTGTATCAGATAGTCGAGACACACCCACACAATTATGTATATATAGGCGATAGGAAAGTGTGTATATAACGGTCGGTATGCATATGAGTTCTCAAGATATTGTCGCGTATTACATACAACTACACGTGGGTATTACAACCGCGATAGTGATGTTAGCGGAGTTTGAACTTATCGATATAAAAACTTCACTGAATCGGTCGAAACGGCTATGTAAGTAAATAGTTTGTGTTTTCCGTCCAGTTGAGTGTAGCCGGCACGACCGAAGGGAAGCACTGACGTGGCGCCTAGTTTACCCGGTGTTATGGGCTTACATCACGGATGTTGTAGGTGATGTAGCCAACCGTGTCAGTTCCCATAAAAAAAGTGTGCGCCGGACTCGCGCACAGATGTTTCCGCAACATAAAAAGAAAACGTTGAAAAAGCACGTTCCTTGTACGGGGGGGACCCACCGTAATTTTTCACCTTTTTCAAGCTCCAAGCTGCTTTCCGGTTCCAAAGACACAGCAGTAGGACGGACGGACAGACAGACAGACCGACGTAGTAGGCTTAGTAATAGGCTTCCGTAAGGGTTACGGAAACCTGAAACTGAAGCAGCAAGTAAGACACAAAGATCTACCTACTGTCTGACTGAGGAACACAGTACTTATCAGACAATTCATTGTCCTTAGAAACCTAAAAATTATGCAATTCGGTATGGGTGGCTGTGCCGAAAGGACGGAGCACATGCTCCGACCAGCCAATACAGCCTCCGAGAAGGTAGTTGCCATACCGGAGACATCCCTTTGTGTTGCTATCTATACTGCACCGACAAGGGCTTTTGAGAACCCATCGGTTCTCAAAATCGTTTCTTTGTCACACCGCTAGGGTGTGGAACTGTCTCCCGGCGAGTGTGTTTCCCGAATCCTTTAACCTGGTTGTCTTCAAACCTCGTATCAACGGGTTAGACAGCCTAGCAACAGTCCTCAAATCTGCTGGCATGGCGCCTCACTGAGCGTGGTTTCGCGAGGAGAGGGTTTTTTGGCTCTGTCGACTGTACCATTGGTCCCTCGACACAGCCACTCATGTTGGTTTACATAAAAAAAAAACAAGCCAATACTGCTATGAGACTATCTTTCGTCCAGTACGGTGGTATCAACCCAGTCACCAACAATTTCAGCCTACCATCTAGTAAAGAGCAAGGGAAAATCATATTTGAGGTGTGAGAACCTTTACGTATCGTGTGAGGTCGGTACTTATAAAGAATAGCCCCAGTGCATCTCTTCCCGTGCATGTCGTAAAAAGCGCCTAAGGGGTAAGGACAAGATACAGCGCGTAAGGGCGACAGGCTACCCACCTTTGGCACGGAACTTCCACCAAGTCATTCAGCAGGTGGGTCTTCGTGCCTTACTTGCTGCTTGATAGATTGTCCTAATACATTGCTAAACGTGGTGGTCGGTGTTGTACTGTAATTTACAAGAGTACATGCGCCCAAAATTAATTTTCATCTACTATCGATAATGATTTTTTTATCGACGCGTTCCCCTCACTTTCAACAATAAAGCTGATATGACAATTCAAATATTGAACAACGAACGACGTATCGGTATGATAAAACTTCATAAGGCGGATCATTGAAGAACTCACTCTCTCACAAGCACTCTTCTGGACAGCACTGATGTAATAACTCCTCAAGATTTGCGTCCATTCTTATTTCGAAAATAAAAAAAAAGTTTTGCGATTAATTGCGATTTGCTTCATTTTATGAAACAAGATTATTCGTGCAAATTTTGAACTATAAAAAAAAGTTTTTTTTTTTTGTGTTTCGTTTTTTTTTTGTGAAAATAAAATGGCTCTCGTTATGAAGTTTTGAGCAGTAAACGCACGTGAAGAACTTTTGCTAAACGCTCACTAACTCGTGAGACGAAGGGAAGATGTCAGCCAAGTGTTACAACGCTATATTCTATCTATATTTTGCGATAAAATAAAATTTGTGGACAGTTGAAGTTGACGTTTGCAAAAGTATTAATTTTCGCGAGTATCCTGATTTTTCTGCTGCTTCTTTTGGTGAGTTTTTTATTTCTATATTTATGTCAAGTTTAAATTAGGTTAGTGTGTGTAAGAATTTGTGTGAGTGTAATAAGTATAATTTTTTTTTTATAGTAAGCGCGACATGTGGCTCCGAGCCACCCATAAGGTGTCTAGCGACGCCCGTGGATATTCGGTCGCATGCGGGGGTTGTGAATGCCATGCCGTGCCATGCCGGCCTGATGTGCCTATCCACGCCTCTCTTGAAGGACCCGAGACTGTACTTGGGTGGAAATAACAATACAATACCAAGTACAGTCTGGGGTTTTTCAAAAGGGGGGTGAAAAGGCTCCTGTTAGACCGGCATGGCATTCGCAATCCCCGTGCATCACAGAATGTCCATGGGCATTGTAAGTCACCTACTCGTAAGTGAAACGATGCCCAATGTCGCGCCTTCCATAAAAAAAAAATATGTGGGCAGGGAGAGCTGGAACGCTTTACCGGTTCTGTAGAGGAAAGATCTGAAGAACCGATCGGTACGCATCCGCGGTAAGTCACGGTAAGGCACGTGGTGAAATTGATTAATTATGCAATGATAATATGAGATATGCAAATGTTTTACGTTAAAATGTTTTTCCTGCATACTCCACTCAATTGCCAACGGTGGGCTATGCGAGTCGCTTATAAATCGGAACCTCCTCAATAAAATTACATGGAATTTCACTGACGTTTCTTGGCACATCAAGGATGGTTATTTATACGACATGTGCTAACGCGAGCGAAGCGGCGCGGCGGGAACATCTAGCAAAAATTATAATAACTAAGTCGCATATATGATGCAATAGTGCGAGAAATTACTGCAGGGTAGAAACAAAATATGGGTTTTTAAATTACCGTGGTTGTTAGACATAATTTTTTTTTATAACAAAACAGCTTTACTCACGGTTTGTTCCGAGCTATGTTGCTCGACGTTTCGGGCCAAGCGTATGGCCCATCAGATGGACCATACGCTTGGCCCGAAACGTCGCCTGGGCGATGGGCTCCCGAATATAATAATAATATACGCTTCGGGGACCTCTTTGGGAAACCGAGGTTTTTGTCTTTGCAATACAAGATGAGGTTGTCAAGACGAACAACTATAGGAAACACATAATGAAAGACGGCATCATTGACATCTGCCGCGGCTGTCACCAACCTGGCGAGTCCCTCAGACATGTGATTTCCGGTTGTTCGCAGCTTGCCAACACCGAGTATTTGCATAGAGACAACCTAGTAGCCAGGATTATCCACCAGCAACTTGCCATAAAGTTCAACCTTGTGGGTACCGAGGTGCCTTACTATTAAGTACAATCCACCGCCAGTTCTCGAGAACGGTCATGTCACACTCTACTGGGACCGATCCATTATCATTTATCACAGACAGGACTATTCTCGCGAACAGACAGACAAAGGTGTGGAACGGGCTCCCAGGGAATATCTTCCCCCACTCCTACAATCCACGGATCTTCAAATCGCGGGTTAATAGCCTTTCCCCAGCAACATTAGTCCACCTCCAAGCTGGACTGGCACCTCCTCGGGGGTGAAATTGGCTGCGCCTGAGGTTGCGACCTCGGACAGAGCCACCCAGTTCGGTAGTAATAAAAAAAAAAGACCTGATATTGTGATAGTGGAGCGGGAGGCAAGGCGCGCAACGCTCGTCGATATCGCCGTGCCGCACGATGGTAACCTCGTCAGTAAGGAAGCAGAGAAGATGTTAAAGTATCTGGATCTGCAGCACGAGGTTACTAAGATGTGGTCCGTCGACTCGACTCGATATAACAACAAATAAGAAAAAGTAAAAAATTCACCGGGTCCCCATACAAGAAACTAAAAAGTGTATGCGCGCCATTTACCGGAATACAGAATGAACCATTTTAACCAATCCATAGATGGCGTGAGTGGCGCTGACCATGACATGGTGATACGGAACCCTCGGTGCGCGAGTTCGACTCGCACTTGGCCGGTTTTGTTACGATCCGGTTAGATTACACCCACAAGGTTCATCCCACCACCGCACGTAATGGAAGGCCGGTCGAAACGGCCATGTAAATAGTTTGTGTTTTCAGTCCAGTTTAGTGTATCCGGCGTGAACAAAGCTAAGCACTGAATTGGCACCTAACTCAACAAGGTGTTATGGGCTGACATCACGGATGTTGTAGGTGATGTAAACCATGCAATGCATTCAAACCATATAGGTATTGTATTGTATTGTATTGTATATATTTATTGCACTCAAATAGAATATGGGCAAAAGGTAACACTTAATGCCTCTAGACATTTTCTAACAGGATACCTTTGTGGTATAATAACTGCTAGGTGATGCCAACCATGTCGGTTTCCATAAAATCAATTTGTATTATAGAACAGAAAATTAAACACTTTATTGCTCATAAAATTTACAGAAAAACTGGATCTGAAAGAAACAATGAAAATATATGAGTGCGCAAAGGTGCACTTATCACTAGTATAATGATTTTTTCCAGTCAATTTTTGAGTGATCACGAGGGAGATTATAAAGAAAGAAGTATAGAATAGGTGGAGTACAATTTTCGCCCAAACCAGAAAGTGCAAATCGAACCACTTATGTCACGAGATTGAAGATTTTTTTTAATTCAACCTCTTATCAAATCAACTAGACAGCATGTGATGAAGAACACGCGCTTGTAAGGCTGTATAAGTTGCCTCCGTTTGACATATGTCAACTATACTTTCTGACATAAATGATTGTAAACATTTTATTAAGCACGCACCTGTGATCTCCTTCTCTCGACTGTTGAATTTGCCATGTTTTGACATATTATGTCAATTTTACTCGCAGAAATAAATTATTGACAACAATTGCACGCGCCCGTAGACTATTAAAATTACTCTCATTTGACATATTATAACAACTTGAATTGCTAATTTTGTAACATATTATTGCCGATATTTAAACTGTGAAGTCTAATTTAGGAAACCATATCAGAAACCTGGATAGCTTAGTCAGTTTAACCTTATACAAGTAATCCTAAAGTCCTTGGTTCGAGTCTCACTTCTGAATATTATGATCTTTGAAATTTTTTCTTTCACAATTTTTTTGCCATAATTTAGGCCGTTTTATTGTGTAGGTAGATGTTTCAACAGAAGCAAGTAGAAATTGTAATGTATTTGGAAATTAAATTTTCATTTGGAAATTACCTCCTCCTGTTTCGCCTTCGCCAAACCCGCAATACTTTCGCGGAACACCCCTTTGTAGTCGGAAGAAGAGTTCTTCAAACTGCACGATTCTCTAAAGCGTTCTTGTGCCACACCGCAAAGATGTGGAACGGGCTTCCGGGGAATGTCTTTCCCCACTCCTACAATCCACGGATCTTCAAATCGCGGGTTAATAGCCTTTCCCCAGCGAAATTAGTCCACCTCCAAGCCTGACTGGCACCTCTTCGGGGGTGAAATTGACTGCGCCTGAGGCTTCGACCTCGGGCACAGCCACCAAGTTCAGAAACAATTAAAAAAAATTGGCGTTATTGTCAACCATGGACAATACAAGAAATCCTTAAATAAATCATTTCCTTAATGAACGAAGATAAAGTGTTCACATTTCAGTAGAGTTTGTAAAGTGTATCTTTACATGCTTACTGATAACATTGCATTCAGGATAGCTTTTGACCACGGCTTCGCTCGCGTAAAATTCGTATTTAAAAGGAAGAAAGTAAGTAAGCCCGTTACCGTACCTTAATTTCGGCGAGTGGAATAGTTCGGTTTGTATGAGAGCTTACCTTAGCGTAACCGGAACTGAATTTTATTTATCCTGTGTGTCGTATAGGTAAATGTGCTTGTACTAAGTTTAATCGAATTCGGATGATCGATTTAAGAGTTATGGAGGATACAGAAAATATTTCTAAAAACCATCAATTTAGTTTTAGTATCATACATAGAGTCTACAAACGTAATATCTCATAAAACAAAGTAACTTACTCCATGACTATCCCTTACAGATTTATTATTAGTAGGTATTGATTAGATTTGGTCATTCATGCATGCATACCTACACTGTTCGGAACCGGTGTAACTGTAGGTCTCTTCCCTTGCCCCGTACTAGGTGGTAGACTCAAACGGTAGCCGACTGGGTTGGTACTAACGCACTGCATGTAAGATTATATAGCAGATTAGATTATATTATGCATAGCAGCCTCGGCTATGTTCTCCTCAAGTCCAGTATAGCCAGCAACCCTCCGATATGACACTTACCTTCACGGAGGTGATATTGGCTGGTGGGAGCATGCTCTTTGGCCCCTCTGACTCAGTCACCCCTACCGGATTACATACAAAAGACAGAGCTGAGAAACAGTATGATTACATTTCCCTATTATTATTATTTCTTTATTGACACATATGTTTTTATATCAATTTTAAATTTTTATAAACTAAAAATTAAAATCTAATATGAATACAAACACAAACGGAGTTTCCACCACCACCGGCGCGGCGCGGTGCGGAGGCGGCGGGGGCGGCGGCGCGCGGGGCGAACCCAGGCTACCGATGATCGGGCCCCAGGGAGAGAAAACTTATTATTTTAAGTATTTTTTTTTATAATTTTATCCGTTTATTTTTCAAACACAAACTATTTACAATTCAAAAGTAATATTAATTAAATAAAATTAACCTAATAAATAAATAAAAACTTAATGCAAGACTTACTGTAAGTAAATTAAATTATTATTTCTTTTTTACCACATTTCTTTTTTAATTAATTTAACATTTTTACAAACTTAAAATTTAAATCTAAAATTAACACAAAGTTTCCACCACCGGCGGCGGGGCGGAGCGGCGCGGCGGCGGCGGCGGCGCGGGACGAACCCAGGCTACCGATGATCGGGCCCCAGGGGGAGAAACCTTATTATTTTAAGAATTTATTATTTTTTTATTGCCACATTTCTTTTTTATTTAATATTACATTTTTACAACCTTAAAATTTTAATTTAAAATTTACACAAAAATAAACGGAGTTTCCACTACCGGTGGCGGCGGCGGCGGGACGAACCCAGGCTATCGATGATCGGGCCCCAGGGGGAGAAACCTTATTATTTTAAGAATTTATTATTTCTTTATTGCCAGATATCTTTTTTATTTAATTTTACAACCTTAAAATTTAAGTCTAAAATTTACACAAAAATAAACGGAGTTTCCACCACCACCGGCGGCAGCGCGGCGCGGCGGCGGGGCGAACCCAGGCTATCCATGGTCGGGCTCCAGGGAGAGAAACCTCCGGGCCATGCGCGCAGTGTGGAGCAGGGCTGCCTTCTGGATCTGGCCCTTGACCCAACCACTCAGCGAGAGCCTCTTAAGTGGTCGTCGCGTCGAGGCTCTTCGCTATCAGCCCATTCGCTGATACGACTTGGTAACCTGGTGCTGCAGATCCAGATACTTCAACATCTTCTCTGCTTCCTTACTGACGAAGTTACCATCATGCGGCACGGCGATATCGACGAGCGTTGCGCGCCTTGCGTTCCGGCCCACTATCACAGTATCTGTTCGCGAGAATAGTCCTGTCTGTGATTGTGTGTCTAATATTATCATTAATACTCCCATTTCCATGAACTATTTTTTTTTTATGGAAGCTGACACGGTTGGCTACATCACCTACAACGTTCATGATGTCAGTCCATAAAATCGGGTGAACTAGGCGCCACGTCAGTGTTTCCCCCTTTGATCGTGACACAAACTATTTACATAGCCGTTTCGACCGACGTTTCATTCAGTGCGGTGGTACCAACCCGGGCGGGTTAAACCCTACCACCAAGTAAGATTAGGAGGGAAGGGACCTACAGTTTTACGAGGAATCCGAACCTCGGTCAGCCTCCAACGGTCAGCGATCACCCATCCAAGTACTGACCGCACCCAGCGTTGCTTAACGCTATTTCGCTCAGTGCATCAACACAAGAGCATCAAGTAAGATAGACGCAGTTTAAATTAATTATTAATATTCCCTGATGTGAATTCACTATCGCCATTCAAAGGCAAGTACGAAACAGACCCACGATAACCTTTGCTTTGATTGTGTCGGCTCTGACGTAGAAGCGGTCTGAGTGCCCTGGTCTTGGCGATATCGCCGCGGTACCTACCCCAATTCTTGTTTGCAGAAACTTGATGATACTAGCGCAAAGTTTGTGAGAATATTTACGAGCGATCTTATCTTACTTGGTGATAGGGTCCCTTCCAGATTGGTACCATCCACTGAATGAAGGTCGATCAAGCTATGAAAATGGTGCGTGTTTTCAGTCCATTTCAATGTCAGTCAGTCAGCGTGTAAGCGTCCACTGCTGGACATGGCCTCTCCAATTTTTCTCCAGTCCTCCCGGCCTTCAGCGGTACGGAACCACTGATTTCCGCCGACGCACTTGATGTCGTCGTCCCATCTGGCGGGTGGTCTTCCCACACTCTGTTTCCATGTCCACGGTCGCCAGAGTAGGACACGGTTATTCCAATGGTCGTCGTCTCTTTGGCTGACGTGTCCAGCCCACTGCCACTTGAGCTTAGCCACCTGGTGTCCAATATCGAATACTTTGGTGCGTTGGCGAATTTCCTCACGTGGCTTGCTCCATTGCTCGCTGAGAAACTTTCAACCTTTGGACAACACCGGCCGTCAGAGTCCACGTTTCACACCCGTACCGCATAACCGGGAGGACACACTAGTCATATATACAGGTTCATCGTTCGTGCCGGCCACACAGTTCAATGTAGCCGGCACGAACGAAGGAAAGCATTGACGCGTCGCGACGCCCTCATTCACAGAGGTGAGATAAGCTGACATTCGAGCGGGTGTACAAAATATGCTTATCAAAAATTATAACTTGAGCGTCACAAAATTATGGCTGATCTGTCAGCCTCGATAGCTCAGTGGTGCAGACAGTCGACTGTCGCTATTGATTGTTAAGCAACGCTGGGCCGGTCAGTACTTGGATGGGTGACCGCTCGACCGTTGGAGACTGACCGTTGTTCGGATTCCACGTAAAACTGTAGGTCCCTTCCCTTCTTACCTTACTAGGTGGTAGGGTTCAACCCGCCCGGGTTGGTACCACCGCACTGAATGAACTGAATGAAACGTCCGTCGGTCGAAACGGCTATGTAAGTTTGTGTTTTCCGTCCAGTAAAAAAAAAAAGGTTCAGTGTAGCCGGCACGACCGAAGGGAAGCACTGACATGGCATCTAGTTCACCCGGTGTTATGGGCTGGCATCACGGATGTTGTAGGTGATGTAGCCATCCGTGTCAGTTTCCATAAAAAAAAAGTTCACAAAATAACTTTCTCTCACTTCGCCTTTTAAAAGCACCCCTGGGCGCGGTCATAACCTGGATGGGTGACCGTTCGATCACTGAGGCTGACAGTGGTACGGGTTCCACATAAAACTTTATGTCCGCTCCCTTCTTACCTTACTCGGTGGTAGGGTTTAATACGCCCGTGTTGGTACCACCGCACTGGCCACTGAACTAAAGGTTGTTCGAAGCGGCTTAGTGCAACTATGTAAATACTATGTGTGGGATGCGCTGGCATGACACCTAGCTCCCTAATCGACTTACATCGCGGATGATGTAGGTGATTGAAGCCAAACAAAGTCCACTGCGAGCTATAGTCACGATACGCTTGCGTGAAAAGTTGGCGCAGTTATCATCTTACTCAATACTACGGTTCGCTTGCAATACTCTAACTTCCATGAATGAAACTCTAATCTAACCACTTTGATTATCATAGTAATTAATGACTTCCGATACTCCACATAAGCGCGTGTTTCAGATCATTGACTTAGTTAGATAATCTTCGACCTCAGAGCCATCTGCGAGGTGCTTGCGACATCGCACGTCTTACGTCCAACCAAGGTCCCCGGCCCAGTAATAGAATTCAAAAAGGCAAGATTGACCTTTTTTTATGTAATCCGGTTTGGGTGGCTAAGTCGGAGCGGCCAAAGCGCATGCTCCGACCAGCCAATATCATCTGCGAGAAGGTAGGTGCCATACCGGAGACTTCCCTGGATTGCTGGCTATACTGGACTAGAGGATAGAACACAACCGAGGCTGCTGTGCGGCTATCTCACATCCAGTACGGTGGTACCAACCCAGTCGGCTACAATTTTAGCCTACCACCTAGTAAGGGGCAAGGGAAGGGACCTACAGTTTTAACTCAACCTAACAGCATCTCTCCCCGTGCATGTCGTAAAAGTCGACTAAGGGATAAGGACAAGATGCCGTGCTAAATGGCGACAGCATCGCCACCTCTCACCTTGGCACGGTACTTCAACTGAGTCATGCAGCAGGTGGGTCTTCGTGCCTTAGGTACTTGCAGCTTGATCGATTGAATCTTGTTCGAATATACTTTGCGAAACGTGGTGGTCGGTGTTGCGCTGCAATTTACCAGAGTTCTTGCAGCACAGCAACGATTACTCTGCTTACCCCGATTGTCGGGATTCAGCGTGTGTGATATGTATGTATGTATTTATATGATTCTAACTCCGCTATGCCTGTTCCTCATATAGACGAATTTACTTTACTATCTAGCCGGAGTTATAATAATATTAGACGCTGCTAAACGATAAGGGGGGCTTCTAAGAAATTATTGCGTCTTCAATGTATTTAATTGATCGATTTAGCTGAAATGGATTTATTGAACTCAGATAGTCGTTAATGAATGGGGTCCCGTGTCACGTGTTTAAATGATACCAAGTGTTTGCTGATACATTATCAATAAATACCAAATTTTTCTTCATCCACCGCTTCGAAGTTATTGGCCTCACAGTGCCGGTCTCCTCTCTCGCTCCCGCCCAGGAGCCCCAAAGGAGAGGGAGCAGATAGGCGATCTTCTTATGTATTTTTATGGTAACTGACACTGTTGGCTACATCCGTGATGTCAGCCTATAACACCGGGTGAACTAGGTGCCATGTCGGTGCTTCCCTTCATTTCATGTCGGCTACACTGAACATATTTACATAGCCGCTTCGACCAACGACGTTTCGCTAAGTGCGGTGGTACCAACACGGCCGGGATAAACCCTACCACCTAGTAAGCTGACCGTGGTTCGGATTCCAGGTAAAATTGTTAGGTCCCTACCCTTCTTACCTTACTAGGTGGTAGGGTTTATCCCGCCCGGGTTGATACCACCGCACTGAATGAAACGTCGGTCGAAACGGCGGCTGTGTAAATAGTTCGTGCTTTCCGTCCAGTTCAGTGTAGCCGACATGAAATGAAGGGAAGCACTGGCATGACACCTAGTTCACCCGGTGTTATGGGCTGACATCACGGATATTGTACGTGATGTAGCTATGTCAGTTTCCATAAAAATAATAAAACATTGAGGATTTTTCGCCTTAATAAAATTGTAAACGTAACCTACATGAAATTTTTGATTCAATATTATTGGAAACCTCGAAAGGACGAAACCTTATTCTATTTATCCACCAAAAACAATAGATATAGCAGTTAACATTCTCCATACAAAATCGTCTTTCAGCATTTATGTTTTTTACCTCCGATTTTTGATTTTTTTTTTAAGTGAAAACTTCTTTAGCGGCGCTTGGCACTTTTTTAGATGGGTAAAAAATGTTAAACTCGCGTTAGATCTCGCGTCAGATCCGTAGCCTGATCGAAAAAGCGTAAGATTTGAAACTTCTTTAGCGGCGCTTGGCACTTTTTTTAGATGGGTAAAAAATGTTAAACTCGCGTTAGATCTCGCGTCAGATCCGTAGCCTGATCGAAAAAGCGTAAGATTTGAAACTTCTTTAGCGGCGCTTGGCACATTTTTAAATGGGTAAAAAATGTTAAACTCGCGTTAGATCTCGCGTCAGATCCGTAGCCTGATCGAAAAAGCGTAAGATTTGAAACTTCTTTAGCGGCGCTTGGCACTTTTTTTAGATAGGCAAAAAATTTTAAACTCGCGTCAGATCCGTAGCCTGATCGAAAAAGCGTAAGATTCGTTGAAATTTTGGATGAAAGTTGATTTTTCTGAGAAATAAACTTTTTGATGTAAAATATTATAATAGTTCTGTAGTGTTAAATTTTTTATGTAATATAAATTGTCATGTTTGTCTACGATAGCGCAATAAATGAATATTGTATTTTACCGCATAAATGATAGTACTTTTATACTGATAAATAAAACAATTCGTGCGGAATTATTCCCTAACCATTCCAAAATATTCAAAAATGCACAACGTTGATGTTTAAGTTTTCACTTCTGCCGGCACTCCTTAGGAGTGCAACCTTAGGCTTTTTTATTTATAAATAAGAACAGTCAATTCTGCGTTCCTGTCTTTTTATTTTTTGAATATCTAAAGTGATGACTCAACAAAGCTTAATGAACTTCAGGGCACCAAAAAATAAAAAATTCAAATTTTTTCGGTCGAAATAATTTTTTTTTTAGCTCCGGTGTTGTTGATATTTCATCTAAATAAAAAAAATGACAGGAACTTAGACTGTCCTTAAGACAAGAAAAAGAAATTGTGGAAATCGGATAAGATTTAGGGGGCTAGAAGACATAAATGCCGGAAGACGATTTTATGTATCGAGAACGTTAACTCTCGTCCCAAAAATCGGTTTCTCCCGATCCGTGTTTCTCGTAAACCGCTTGTGTCTCGAGTTTGGAGAATGTATGATTTCAACCGTTGCGCTGGCACTTTGGCCGAATTTGCATTTGCAAAATATGTAACGTAGCATTGATACTAGTGATTATATCGGTAGTGTAAATAATTTCACCTCTAAACGTTCAACTTTGAAAAACAAGGTCACACATTTTCGCCGCCTGTTCAGCTCAAATACTTGTTGACAATTTGTCCTTTCCACGAATCGCTGTTTTCGCCAAACTCGGCATTTATTTCCGTTGAACTCGACAGGGCATATTTGTAGTTTATTGCTCCACATCCACATATTATAAGTCAAACTGTACATACATACATACCACACGCTGTATCCCGGCAATCAGGGTAAGCAGAGTAATCAGTATTGTGCTGCAAGTACTGTGGTAAATGACAGCACAACACCGACCTCCGCGTTTAGCAAAGTACCTACGCGTCACGTATTTCACGTAATAGCCCAGTGAATCTAGTTCTTTTTCTCGTTCGCTAATGTATCCTTATAAGAATTAGATTTTGATAAACGGTAACCGAGATAGATAGATAGATAGATAGAAATTTCTTTATTGCTCCAGTAAACATTAAACAGCAACAAGTACATTAGAAAATTTACATAAGGTGCAAAGGCGGACTTATCCCTTACAGAGATTTCTTACAGTCAACCTTTGGATGTTTGAGATTCGATAATATAGTGGAATGTAATTAGGTAGTAGCAAAAGAGTTGAGCGTGAGAATTGAAGATAAAATAATAATAAGAATACTTCAGAGATTTTCAGAGATCTTACAGACATTTTCAGTGCATTTTTTTAATCAGTTTTTAAGTACTCCTTCCCAACGGAAGAATATTAAGAATAATTTTTGTTACAAAATGTTGCTAATATTTCCATCGATGCTTTAAAAAAATAATAATGATTTCCGATAAGAAAAACTTGACTTTTAGACTTAGGCCAATAATCAATAACGCACCATGCATTGTATTGTAGTATATGAAAAAAGTAAGGTTTATCTCGGAAATACTTAATTCATTTTTTACAGCATTTTTTTACGAATTAATGCAAGCTTGATTGCTATTTCAAGCTTCAAACGCCGGGCTAATAAAACTACCGCACTGATTGGTCGGTTGAAACGGCTATGTAAATAGTTCATGTTTTCCGTCCAGTTCATCGTAGCCGGCACGACCGAAGGGAAGCACATGGGAAGCGTTGACCTGTGTTTGTGGGCTGACATCGCGACTGTAGTAGTAGATAAAAAAAAATTGCTTGTCTGTAAAGTCGGTTTACGGACGATAGTTTTACGTGATAACGTCATAAAGTGGTAAGACTACTGGGAATTCCGAAAATAATTCTTAGGTGGTTATAAAAAAAAATAAACACCTTAAAAAAATTTAACACCGTAACATTGCTTAAAAAAGAAAAAAAAACAAAAAAAATTTGAGGGATTCGAACCCATGGTCAAAAAATACAAATCCTACATTCTTACCACTGAGCCACGAAATCACATAAACGACCAAACGAATATCGGATTCCCTTGGTTCGCTTTCGGCTTTCTTAGGAGGACAACTGTCACTGAGAGACGGAGAATTGGACCCGATACACTCATCTTTATCAATAATCCTACATAACGCCATCTACATATCAAAGCGCATACTACAACGTTGCAACACCTACCTAACTGCGAACGCCATGAAATCTTCACCTACTGTTGACCGAATTCGCTTCGTTAGTACATATCGATTTAACCGGGTGGTTAAGACGTCTGGTCGGTCACACAATATTGGTGGCAGGGAGGGACCGCGGGTTCGATCAAGGCTCGCAAAAGACGGACAAATATATTTTGTATTTCCTACTCTCCTTATATGCCTCTCTATCGCTTGTTACGCGCTCTCGCTTGCACACACAGGTTCAGATGGAACGTGACGCTTTTTCGTGTGTGCAGCCGGTGTTCATCAATTTATAAGACGTGACGTTATCACGTCAAAAATTAAAACAGACGGGATCTTTGGCACAAGATATATTTTTGAGATTCTCGCAATACGAGAAGAAAACAACAGACAGACATTAGAAGTACAACAGAAAAGGCTATGTATACTTTAATTAGTTTTGCCTGTCCCGGAAAGGGAAGAATAAATTTTAAAAAAGTAGATAAAAAAAAATTTTAATTTACAGTAATCACTTTACTCTTTGCAGAAATCGTACAGTACAGTTGACGTACAGTCTACAGAGGGATTTGAAAAGCAAAATACGGAAACGAGGCCGCATAGACTACTAAATCGGTATAACAGAATAACAGATTAACAGAATATTACATAAATCATACATACATGACAAATCTGCGTCGAGCCAAGCAATCTTCTTTGAAGATATATATTTTGTAAATAATATGTGTCGCTAGAGAGTTCTTGCAGCACAGCACTCGATTACTCTGCTTACCCCAATTTTTTTTTGTTTTTTTTTATGTAAACTAGCATGGGTGGCGGCGCCGAGAGACCAATGGTGCAGTCGACAGAGCCAAAATCACCTCTCCTCGCGAAACCACGCTCAGTTAGGTGCCATGCCAGCAGATTTGCGGACTGTTGCTCGGCTGTCTAGCCCGTTAATACGACGCTTGAAGACACCCAGGTTAAAGGATTCAGGAAATACGCTCGCCGGAAGACAGTTCCACACTCTAGCGGTGCGACAAAGAAACGATTTAGAGAATCGATTGGTTCTCAAAAGCCCAATGTCAACAACAAAAGGGTGCTGAGTCTCTCTGCGACGAGTCATGCGGAGATAGGACGGGTGGCAGGGAATAAGGGATGCTAGTTCCACAGAGCAGCGTCCGTGATAGTATCTGTAAAACAGACTAAGCAAACCCACAAATTGTCGGGATTCAAGGGTCGCCCTAGACATACGTACCTGGACCAGATCGGGCATGTGTTCAAAAAACCGGCCAAATGCGTGTCGGTCGGCCCACGCGCAGTGTAGGGTACCGTAGTTCCGGAACCCTATCAAAATAAATTATTTGATTATTTGTATAATTTTTAGGGGAAATAAATGTTAATTTGAAAAAGTTTTTCAACAGTGAAATTATGGCTGTCGTCCGTACATTTTATAAGTTGGTCGACTATTACTCGTCAACCTGTACAGCCTACTTAGCTGTGATAGTTTTCCTTTTAATTTCGATATATATACTACTGCTGTGATTTTTTCACATATCTAATAACAACAGTTTAGCTGGCAGGGGGAAGGGACACTTGACTCTAACAATAAAATTAGCACTTAAAAGCTTAATAATTCGCAAACGGATCCCTAAATCGAAAAATGCTTATCACAAACCCAATTTATTCAAAGACCTATCCAACGACATCCCACACGATGGGGTAGACGTGAAAAAAAAAATTCATCCCCACTTTAAGTGTATGGCAGGTACCCTAAAAAAAATTATTTCAAAATTTTTATTTTACCACTTTGTCGGCGTTATTAATATGTATACCCATGCAAACTTACAACTTTCTAGTACTAAGGGTTTCTGAGCTAAGCCGCGGACAGACGGACAGACAGACGGACGGACATGGCGAAACTATAAGGGTTCCTTGTTGACTACGGAACCCTAAAAAGGGTCAAGTGCGTAGTACCCGTAACCGACGAGCATGCATGAAGAACATTATGGGAGTGGAAGAGGAGGCAGAGGTGTGTCAGGATCGTGGCACGTGGAGATCCGTTTTCTCTGCCTACCCCACCGGGAAACAGGCGTGACGCTATGTATGTATGTATGTGTTAATATGTACCGTGTGGGGCCAGTACTTAAAAAGATAAGCCTCACTGCATCTCAATCTCTCCCCATGCATGTCTTAAAAGGTGACTAAAGCTGGGCATCGCGCCGAGGCGCGGCGTATAGGCTTAGTAATAGAATAGGGTCCCGTACGGTACGACGGATACGAAACCATAAAAATGATGACGAACCATACTGAATATGCATAAGTCTGAAATATTGTTAATGTGTGTGTTGTTTATGGTTAAATAAATATATGAATCTGAATATAGAGATAATACATTAAAACGAGTTAACCTTAAAATTAAAGGAATTAGGAGTTAATGTTATTTTTTATGATTATGTATTTTTCAACTATTATTTTGCATATACATACAAATCATACACGCCGAATCCCGACAATCGGGGCAAGCAGAGTAATCGGTGTTGTGCTGCAAGAACTCTGGTAAATTACAGCACAACACCGACCAGTACTTTTCGCAAAGTATTCGGACAAGATTCAATCGATCAATTAGCAAGTAAGGCACGAAGACCCACCTGATGCATGAGTCGGTGTAAGTACCATGCCAAGGTTAGATGTGGCGAGCCGTCGCCCTTTAGCACGGCATGTTGTCCTTATCCCTTAGTCGCCTTTTACGACATGCACGGGGAGAGGTGCAGTGGGGCTATTCTTTTCAAGTACCGGCCCCATACGGTGCGATTATTTTATGTCTTGAAAATGGTGTAAATTTATTTTTTTTGACTCGAAATTTTATTTAATAAATGAACAGTACAAAAGAATACATATAAATATGAATTAAAAATTGAAAAAACAACAGATTAAAATCAAAGTAAAACTAAATTAAAATAAATAACTCTATTGGGAAGGTTAATAAGCAGTACCAAGAACCGAAGCAGCGTTCCCCGCTGAATGGCCACGCTTATCTTTTGAGTTAGGAACGCTCTGGCACGGCGGTCTCCGGACGACTCCATAGGCAGTTTTCTGTTCTGATAAACTGTTTCACCAGTTCTTTGGCGTCCGGGTTCCACACCCCAAGATTCTCCACGGCAAAAGCGACAAACTCTTAGTTTTGTTTGATATAACTATACGTACCTACTGTGTTTTGCAGTTTGTGCCTTTGCCGCGGCATAGCCAGCTACCTGACAAGAGCAGCCTACATGACTAGGGGCTAGGGTATCCGCGCACGTGGCATCCCAGACCAAACCCCTCCTCTACTTCCACGGCAGCAACGACATGCCGTCTGGTCGCTTTCCGTCGTCTCGAACCAAGCCGACTGGCTCGAGGACGCTGGGTATGCGTTCAGAAGAAAGGGCATGCTAAGGTATACGATTGATGTGAGCGTGGCGGGATAACCTGCCGGCACTCCTGGAGCATGAAAGGCCGTGATGCCCGAGCGTTCCTGCCGATTGGCCGCATATACACGTGTGTGACTCGCACATCCTAACGCCAAATCGGAGGCAGAACGCGGTGCGTAGAGTACCCTGGTCGAGAAGCGTACCGAGATTGGGCGAGGGGTAGACGTTCATCCACGCACCGCACTCCGCCTCCGACGCCGCCAGGAGGCGCGCTCTGTCGATGACGCTGTCATTCAGCGAGAGAACACTGCGTATTATACTATTAACAGACGTTCCGATTTGGTTGGAGCCGACCACGACTAAAACGGAACGTGTATAAGGTGGTCGGTCCGAGATAATAATTATTAATATCTACTGGTTGGACATGGTCGGCTCCCCCGAGCATCCGACCAGCCGACCGTCCAACCAAGTCGGCACATGGTCGGCACGTCTGGAGGTTCGTTCCGACTTCTTAGTACTTATGCGGTGCGACACCTGAAAGACATTGCGGCTCCTTTCGACTACTTTCGTTTTGGTCTTTGTTTCAGCGGACGGGGGATGCACTCTCGCCGCGCCTCCGGCTTATAAAAAACACTCTAGGGAATAGCCATACTACCAGGTTATGTCGGGGCGACGTTTAGGTTTACGTTTCGTTTCGATTCGAGCCGGCCGAGTGTTCACGAAAGGAGCCACGATGTCTTTCGGGTGTCGTTTCCGTCTTATGCGGTCGAGACTTCAAACGACGAACTTCTTAACCATTTCTTATGCCCTGGTACTTCGCTAGACAAGCAATAGGCATCTGACGGTTGGATTGCCGACCGTCGGAACGTCTGTAGCAATGTCCCACGTCGGCCCTGACTTGGGCGGGTCCAGGTCGGGTCCAACCAAATCGGAACGTCTGTTAATAGCTTTAATTATTGGCACGTCCCAGCCTTTAAATTAAATTGTTGTTGTAAAACATGAGTGCATCGACACAGGCGAAAGTCCAGCGGTGGTGCACTCGGGACATCTGTCAAATGTGGTTTAGTTTTCTCTGTTTGCTCTTCTCTTTATTTTCTAAACATTTTGTGACACTAACCTAGACTTAAGAAAATAAAATTGTTACTAACCTTCTCAACAATAAAAAAAAATTGGAAATTGGAATCTTTTTACAAGCAATTAGGCCTAAGAAGAAGTTCCCTTATACCTACTCGATCGACTTAAACAGTACCTCCGAGCACTGCATGCATCATGGCAGCTGCATAATGACGTAGTGCGTTTTCAGTCTGACGCACATATCGTCACACTTACATAGTATTAGGAATGCTAATTTGACTAGTTCATTTTGCAGGCAAATCTCGGATGCATTTCAACTCAATACAACATTAATGCAATACAAATTACTGAAAGGCATATAGAATCAAAGCCAGCTATGTGCCCTCATGTCAAATTTACAAAAAAAAAAACTTCTTGTGAGTTCCAAAGTGAACAGTTTCCATATGTTCCTGGTTTAGGGTTGTTTGATAATTTATTTGTTTTTGCTACATTCACCAACAGTTTTAAATATTAGGTGAAAATATTTGAAAGAAAGCAAACCACTTAGCTGTCCCTGATACCGAAACCTGGACTAAGCTGTATTTGATTTTCACTCTAGTGTTAAGAGGGGACTCTATCTGTCTTTGATAATGATTGGCGCCATTTTGACATCACCGGTTTAGTGATGTCCTGCAACGGGCTGATAATAATCGGTAATAATGCCAATAATAATAATCAATCGACCTCAATAATATAACACCGTTAGTAAGTAATGCAATTTAAAATTTTTATTACAATTTGATATATAAATTCAATTATTTTCTCTAAATGAATACGTCTTCTTAAATCAGTAATTTCTCCTCTTCTCAATAAAAGATTAAAATTAAAAAATTAATAAAATAGCGAAATTTTCCGACCAGCCCCGCGCGAGCACTGGCGGGGCTTATGGAACGCAAAGGGTAAAAAACAATATTTTTATGAAAAATCATAAATGACGCGTATGAGGCGAGTGGCACATCCGTCACTAACCTTTGTCTCTTAGCAATATTTGCCTTCCGGTTTTCGAGGTTACGTGTCCGTTTTCGGCCTCTGCCTGCACTTGCAGGTTGCACAGGGACCTCCATAGTTATCGTTTCACATAAAATGTTATACGAGAACTCACTAAAAACACTAAAAACTAGCGAAAAAATGTATGTCGTAAAAGGCGACTAAGGGAATGACTCCCTTCTTATATTACTAGGTGGTAGGGTTTAACCCGCCCGGGTTGGTATCATCGCACTGAATGAAAGGTCGGTCGAAACGGCTATGTAAATAGTTTGTGTTTTCCGTCCAGTTCAGTGTAGCCAGCACGACCGAGGGGAGGCACTGACGTGGCACCAAGTTCACCCGGTGTTATGGGCTGACATCTTGGATGTTGTAGGTGATGTAAGCCAACCGTGTCAGTTTCCATAAAAAAAAAAGAAAGAAAAAAACCAGTGTAGTTGACGCGCTTGTATAGAAATCGCCATTTTGTTTTCCATAATTCAAGCGTTGTTATTGGCTGGTTCGTCACCTAGCTCTCTTTGAATCTGGCTTGGTTGGATTTAGCTGCTTTTGAATCCAATATAAATTTTACAAAGGCCTTAAACTGCATTTGTTTCTAAAAAAAGAAGTAACTAGTGCAAGCCAATATTCACTAGATGCGTCCATGCTCAATTCATTTTTGGATTGTATGGCACTTAGCTGCCTTTGATTCTATATGCCTCATATGTACTGAGTAGATAACTAATAGTAAAGAGCTTATGTATAACCTGGTTATTTAAAGAAAGGGATTGAAAATGGCAGTGCTCCTATTTGCCTATCGCTCACACAGTATTGCCGTCTAAAGAAAATAAAGCAATTATTGTTCCAAGACAAAAATTTGCAAATAAAAAAATATACAATAAAAAATTACATGCGAACTGTACAGCAGCACAGCTGTAAAATGCCGCCATTTTCAATCCCTTTCTTTAAGAGCGCGGTACTACAGCATCAAAATGCGCACTGATATGGCGCATTTTGATTAGCGAAGCGTTCGCTTGTTTTATAGTATTTGTTCAAAGTTTGTTAAACCAATTTACATTACACGAATATACAAATCTGTCAAGAGAAGTAAAATTTTATCTTACATCATCTGCAATTAGTATAAACTCAAAATAATGTTTTAGAAAGCTGCAATTTCGAAACAAAGATAGCATTTCGGAGTATTTAGGACCATTTAGTAGTACGTTTGTCATTTCTTTTTTCACATATTAATTGACATAAATAAAAATAAAACTCCGTCACCAACTTTTAAATATGGTCAACTTTTAGACAAGATTTTTTAATATATATATTTTTTAAATTCGTTGAACAAAAAACCAAAACGAAAATGTGGTAAAATTTGCAAATTGTGCCTCACGCTGTAGTACCGCACTCTTAAATAACCAGGTTATACATATAATAGTAGTAGGTATTAGTATATATTTACCGTATCAAAGTAACACTAAAAGGTTTTTTCAGTACTACCCTCTATTTTCACTACCCGAAACGAAAATAGAACAGCCTCGCAATTTGAACCGTTGGAAGCCATTTTGAGGAAATTATGCAAAGCCACGAAAACAATCCTTGTTTTTCGTTCAAAGTTTTTTCTCGCAAACAAAAGAATTTCTGGAGCGGATATTCTAAAAATAAATCAAAGAAAAGGTCCTATTGGGCAAGATGTGAAATTGTGATAATTTCTGTCCCATTTTCCTTAAATGCATCGGCCCACTGGCGTCTAGCACTGGCGCATCTAGAGCAGTAAGGGGTGGGTTTTATATATCCCCCCTCCCATCTTCGAATTTGTTTATATAAAAGAAAGAAAAACAATTTTTTATAAGAGTAATAATATAATCGAACTATATATATAACTCGACGATCGTTGTGCCCATAGTCGTATCAGCGCATGGGCTGATAGCGAAGAGCCTCGATGACCACCTTAAGAGGCTCTCGCTGAGTGGTTGGGTCAAGGGCCAGATCCAGAAGGCAGCCCTGCTCGACACTGCACGCATCGTCCGGAGGTTTCTCTCTTTGGGACCCGACCATCGATAGCCTGGGTTCGCCCCGCCGCCGCTGGTGGTGGAAACTCCATTTTTTTTAAGGTTAATTTTGTATATGTTTTTAACACTAGGTTTTTAATATGTACAAAATTAGTTTTAAGAAGATGTGTGAATAAATAAATAAAATAATAGCACAATAAAATTACAATTTTATAATATAATAATTTTTATCATTTATTAGCTTTTGTCCGAGGCTTCCCTTCGCATGACTTTTTGCTTACATCTCAGGCCGCCGATGACCTAGCGGTGCTAGGAAATTTTCCAGCGCTAGGCTAGCGCTATGATTTATAGCCTAAAACCATGTTGAGTAGTAACAGAAGTGAAAACCGAATGTAAATCGATAAACTGGTTCTCGAGTTATAAGGATCATATATTATTACTAGTACCTGGGCGACTGAGCTTCGCCCGGCGTCTACACCTATACAGGGTGTATCAGGATAGGTTTGAGAAACTTCAAGAATAGAAAGTACTCATTATTAGAAGAAAAAAATCCTTATCACTCAAATCGAAATTCCGTTGTTTTTTTTTTTGTCATACAAAAGTTGGAAATTGTAATAAAAACTCGATGGACAGTGAGACTGGAGAGTGCAGTGAACTAATTCAGTCCTCTTTTTCTTTTGAGGTCATTGAACTTTCAATGTTTGGAATTTACCAACACGCAGTTCAATTGTACTAGTTATGTATGCAACCTACCCATTTTTATTCATGAGTTAGAATTTATTTTTTATTCAATAAAGGCGGACGTTAACCATCCACCAAATCTTGAAGAATAGATTTTCACCAAAAAGTACTGTAAAATGATCGAATCTGGGAAAAAGTTTCAGAGCTTTTCGTCTTCAAATATGGGCCCCTTTCGAACCCTGAAGTTTCGAAAACCTATCCTGATACACCCTGTATAGATAATCTAAAAAAAATAACATTATATACTAAATTTCATCCAAATCGTTAGAGCCGTTTCCGAGAAACCAGTTGTATATATATACAATTGGTTTCTCGGAAACGGCGTATATATATGTACAAGTTTAGCTCACTTAAAGTAGTAATAGGATTCATAAATACCTACGTTACGTGGCCTTAGAAACTTCGCTTTATTTATTAGGAAAATCAGTGATGTTTCTATATGGGTTTTTAAATTACCGTCGTTGTTAGACATTATTTTTAAATCAAAACAGCTTTACTCACGGTTCTTCCCGAGTTATTGATGTTTCTCTTATTATTTGTAAGTTTCTCGTTTTATTTGTTAATTTTGTTAATATTTACCATTTTTAGGTTTCCGTATACCGTACGGAAGCCTATTACTAAGCCTCCGCCGTCTGTCTGTCCGTCTGTCCGAGGGCTGTATCTCTTGAACCGTAATAGGTAGGTTCACAGAATGGCGGATATAACAACAAATAATAAAAAAAAAGAAAATGTTAAAAATTAAGGGGGCTCCCGTACAACAAACGTACCGAAAAATCGATCATTCACACTACTGAATAATAGATGGCGCCACGGGCTTTTATACATTGCATTTCTGAAAGACAAAAGATAGGATGTAAGATGGCCGCATAGCAGCCTCGGTTGTGTTCTCCTCTAGTCCAGTATATAGCCAGCAATCCAGGGAAGTCTCCGGTATGGCACCTACCTTCTTGGAGATGACATTGGCTGGTCGGAGCATGCGCTTTGGCCCCTCCAACTCAGCCACCCATACCGGATACATAAAAAAAAAAAAGGCGGATAGATACGGAAACCTCCGTGCGCGAGTAAAACTCGCACTTAACAGATTTTCATATTATCATATTGCCCGCGCCCCCCATCATGACGCTATAGGTCCGCTTGAGTGGTCGCTTTCCCTGAAATACACGGTACGACCGCGCTGCAATGTCCCTACCACACGATCCATTTGCATAACAAAATTGTTTGACCGAAATATCTGACTCCGCGGGTTCAGATAATACCGCGATCGGCGTTTGTCTCTGGGCATTGGAATAGGTAACGGTCAAATTAGGTCATTGCATGACCAATGCTCATAATACAAGTTAAATATTTACAACGTTTTATCTGTACTAGGTATTATAAAACGCAACTAAAGTCTGTTTGTAACAGGTAAACTCGGAAAATTGCTGAACAGATTTTCATGCAGCTTTCACTATAGGAATTTGACAAATCTCCGGATGGTTAGAGGCTTATAACATCAAATATATACATACCATATTACGCACGCTGTATGCCGACAATCGAGGTAAGCAGAGTAATCGGTGTTGTGCTGCAAAGCATCTGGTGAATTGCTGAATTACAGTATTAGGACAAAAGAAAGTTTTCAGGATTCCGTTTTAGTACGGAAGCCTATTACTAAGCCTAAGCTGTCTGTCCCTCTGTCTGAAAAAGTAAAAAAATAAGGGAGTCCCCATACAAGGAACTTATTTTTTTTTTTCTTTAGACTTCCCTGGATTGCTGGCTATACTGGACTAGAGGAGAACACAACCGAGGCTGCTATGCGGCCATCTTACATCCAGTACGGTGGTACCAACCCAGTCGGCTACAATTTGAGCCTACCACCTAGTAATGGCCAAGGGAAGGGACCTACAGCTTTACACCGGTTCCGAACGGTGAAGCTGTAGGTGTAGGTATGAACGTAAATTTTTTCGTCAGAAAAAACTCATCGGTACACGCCGACCGGATTCGAACCGCGGACCTCTCGCATGAGAAGCCGATGCCCAAATCACTCGGCCACCCGCCGCTTAGATTGTTGTTGTTATATTCGCCAACATAACACATATTCTTTGAAAATTTCAACCGGCTAGCTATTACGCTTCCAAAGATACAGCCATCGGAAGGACGGACGGACGGACGAATCGACGGACGGACGGACGGACGGACAGACAGACGGACAGACGGACAGCCAGACGTTGTAGGCTTATAACAGGTTTCCGTACGTGGTACGGAAACCTAAAAATTAAGCAGCAAGCAAGGCACAAAGACGGTTATCTAAGTACCCACTGTATGACTAACTAAAGCCGCATCTCCTGCGCATGTTTTTTCGAAACATTACACAAGAAACATTACACAATAACATTTGTTTTCATACAAATGTGTATGGCCACATTGGCCACGCCCCAATGTTTCGATGTTTCTGCGTAATGTTTCGAAAAAACATGCGCGGTAGACGCGGCTTTAGCAATACAAAGTATCAAGACAATTCATTGCCCTTAGTAACACAATCTGATTGATATCAGATGAGCGACAAAATGCCTCCCGTGCTCTGCACATGCACGAAGCCTTCGCCAATCAGCATCAATGGACGGCCAATCAAATTGCAACGACTCCGGCGCAGCGGCACGGTTATCCAATCACTTGGAGACATCGACCTGTAAAATCTATAGTTGCCTTTTGTATAAATTTATTCAAATCAAATTGTAGTTTATTTTTATTTTTGTATGATTTCATTTGCTTTATCTATTAATTGAGAAAGAAACTTAACAGCTTTTGTATAAGTAAAAGAGAACATAAAAATTTAATAACAGATATAACTTATACAGAAAATTAAGACTAAAACTAACCTAAAACCAAAATTAACTGTCTATGTAACAAAATAAAAATAAAAATGAACTTATAATATACAAAATATTCTTCCAGCACAGCCGAGGTAGCCATGGTCCCTAGAATGCTTATAGCGTTCCCTCTTTGATTGAATTTATAGGTTAATTAAAGCTATTACAAAATAAAATAAAACCTAAAATCTAAAACCAAAATCCCTACCAATAAATAATAAAAATAAAATAATAATACCGTGTGGGGCCGGTACTTTAAAAGAATAGCCCCACTGCATCTCTCCCCGTGTACGTCGTAAAAGGCGACTAAGGAATATGACTCACTTCTTATATTACTAGGTGGTAGGGTTTAACCCGCCCGGGTTGTTACCACCGCATGAATGAATGAAAGGTCAGTCGAAACGGCTATGTAAATGGTTTGTGTTTTCCGTCCAGTTCAGTGTAGCCGGCACGACCGAAGGGAAGCACTGACATGGCACCAAGTTCAGCCGGTGTTATGGGCTCACATCGCGGATGTTGTAGGTGATGTAGCCAATCGTGTCAGTTTCCATGAAAAAAAATATATATAAATTTTTTTTTTATACTATGGATGTGGCATCGATACGCTTAAGAGAAGGTGTCTAAAGATAAAAGTAAAGTAAAAATGTATTTATTTCGGAAAAAGTTGGCCGTCTAAATTTTTTTGCCTCCGAAAATAGCCGCGGCCGTAGCGTCGGAGACACAGTAATTCTACACAATATAATAAAGCTTGCGGGCCTTAACTATAGATAACAAAACATAGGTAACAATAAGTTCGACATAATATATAACATTCGTTCTAAAAAAAAAAAATAATAAGTTCGATATTTTTTTTTTTTTTTATGGAAACTGACACGGTTTGCTACATCACCTACAACGTCCGTGATGTCAGCCCATAACACCGGGTGAACTAGGTGCCATGTCAGTGCTTCCCCCTTTGATCGTGCCGGCTACACTGAACTGGTCGGAAAACACAAACTATTTACATAGCCGTTTAGACCGACGTTTCATTCAGTGCGGTGGTACCAACCCGGGCGGGTTAAACCCTACCACCAAGTAAGATTAGGAGGGAAGGGACCTACAGTTTTACGAGGAATCCGAACCTCGGTCAGCCTCCAACGGTCAGCGGTCACCCATCCAAGTACTGACCGCACCCAGCGTTGCTTAACATTCAATAGCGACCGTTGACTGTCTGCACCACTGAGCTATCGAGGCTCACAAATATATTAACTAGCGCCTTGGAATGGTGTGTGGTGTGGTGTGGTGTGGTGTGGTGTAGCCCATTGACATTCTGTGATGCACCTTTACTTTTATAGCACCCGAACTGGGGAGGTTGAACTCGCGATTGGAACATCAGACAAAGCCAATTTCACCGCCGCGCCGCGGGGGTGCCAGTCCGGCTTGCGGACGGACTAAATTATCTGGGGAAAGGCTATTTACTAGCAATTCGAAGATCTATGGATTGTGGAAGGAGGAAAAGATAATGCCGGAATCCCATTCCACACGAGACGAACATTCGTAGAATATTTTAGGCCTTTGAAGAACTGTTATGTTGACTACAAAGTCATATGGTATCTAATTCCGACAGGAAAGTGTAAATTACATTGGCGGAATTACCCTTTTGCATAAGCCGAACTGACGCGGCGTATAAATAAATACGTTTGCCAATTCAAATATTTTATTTACAGTAGCGAACCTTTCCCCTTTCTCTATCCGTCAACGGCACAGTGCAGTGCACACATTATAAATACATTTATTTAGTTTTTATAATTTTTTTATATGTTCTTATAATAGACATAGAGGTTAATTTCATTCTAATAACTACTTGTTAACGTTATGCGTACACATAAAACTAAACTAATATAAATTAAAACTAAAAAAAAAAAACATTATGTTACAGTAAAAAAAAATCCTCCAATTCGACCGTCGTCGTCGCCCCAGCGGTACCCAGCACACTGGCTGCGTTGCCCCTCTGAATTTCTAGGCTAATTCGCCGTACGAGTCGACGATTTCATTCTAATTAATTTTATTTCATTTGTGTTATTCAGTTATGAAAACAAAGATAAAAATATAAACTTTCATATTACTATCTAGATTTATGTTGTCTCTGTTTTTCTGTTTCTGAGAAATGAGAAATCGTATCATATGAGAAATATCATTTTTAGAATGTAATAACTTCTCCTTGTAAATACCCATTACTTTTTAGGGCTCCGTACCCCGTACGGAAACTGTCTGTCTGTCTGTCCGTCCGTCCGTTCGTTCGATAGCTGTATCTTTGTAACGGTAATAGCTAGCCGGTTGAAATTTTCAGAGACTATGTTTTATTATGTCTTAAATTAAGGGGGTCCCCACCCCGTACATACACGAAACTTGTTTTTTTTTGTGGTGCGGAAACCTCCTCCGTGCGCGAGTCCGACTCGCACTTGGCCGGTTTTTTTTCAAATGTAAGTTGCATATATGGATTGCACGTAAAACTGTAGGTACCTTTCCTTCTTACCTTACTAGGTGGTAGAGTTTATCCCGCCTGAGTTGGTACCACCGCACTGAATGAAACGTCGGTCGAAACAGCTATTTAGATAGTTCGTGTTTTCCGTCCAGTTAAGTGCAGCCGACATGAAATTAACGGAAGCACTGACATGGCACCTAGTTCACCCGGTGTTATGGGCTGACATCACGGATGCTGTGGGTGATGTAGTCAACAGTGTCGTTTCCTTAAAAAAAATACGTACGACGCCACACAAACTTTCACGAGCGTGCATGCATGAAAAAAAATTTATGAAAATTATGATAGCGGAAGAAGCGCAGATGTGTACCAGGATCGTGGCGCGTGGAGATCCGTTGTCTCTGCCTACCGCATAGGGAAACTGGCGTGACGCTATGCATGTATATTATGTAATTGTATGTACATAATTTCATTTCTCGATATTTCATATCCTCGTTCTGATAGACGGCAGACACAATGTCGTCGGGCGAGAGCGGCGGGAATAAACATATGTGCAGGTCATACTGCTTAAGGCCCTGTCAACCCGTATTCACCCGTACTCCTCTTTCAATTCGCCGCTTTCGCTGGTTGGAGTAGGATGCAACACAATCAATCAATCAAAAATTAGGTTTTTATTTTTTTATTCCAAAACTACGCATCGAAATAAAAAAGTAAAGAGCTGCGGATTTAGATATATTTTCAACAAATAAAATATATTTTTTCCAACGTTAACACGTTGCCTTAAGTACGTTTTTATAACTTTTTTATAACGATTTTTTTCTATCGAGCGAAGTTAGTCAAATCGTGTTTTCAAAAAGCTATCGATCTGTGCTGATAAGTTGAAGTATTACATATTAAAACTGAATCTGTCAGGTAAGTAATATTGGCGGTACACTTCTTGAAATTCGAGTCAGACGCAGTCTCACATCACCTTAAGTATCTGCATGCATACTTGAATTATTATAATTAATAGAGTGATTAATGAGTGTTTTTAGGGTGGCAAACTGGAGAATGGGAGAAACGGAAATACAATTTTGAAAGATTACCGTGTTCTGTATACAGGGTGTTTCTGGGTAGGGTTTTGTAACTTCAGGGTTCGAAAGGGGTCCATATTTGAAGACGAAAAGCTCTGAAACGTTTTCCCAGATTCGGTAATTTTATAGTAGTTTTTGGTGACAATATCCTAATTCGATGAAACTTAGTACAAGCATGTTTAACTATACGTGACACAGGATAGGCTAAATAAAATTCAGTTCCGGTTACGCTAAGATGTAGCTCTCATACAAACCAAATTGTTCCGCGCGCCGAAATAAAGGTACGATATCGGGCTTACTCACTTTCTTGTTTTCAAATAAGAATTTCCGCGAGCGAAGCCACGGGCAAAAGCTAGTTTAATATAAAAGTAAAATTTTGGCCCTTCAGAAATCTAGTTTTTAGGGTTCCGTATCCGCTACGGGACCCTATTAATAAGCCTACGCCGCCGTCTGTCTCTCTGTCTGTCTGTCCGTCCGTCCGTCTGTCTTATTTTTTTTTTATTTATGGAAACTGACACGGTTGGCTACATTACCTACAACATCCGTGATGTCAGCCCATAACACCGGATGAACTTGGTGCCACGTCAGTGCTTCCCTTCGGTCGTGCCGGCTACACTGAACTGGACGGAAAACACAAACTATTTACATAGCCGTTTCGACCGACCTTTCATTCAGTGCGGTGGTACCAACCCGGGCGGGTTAAACCCTACCACCTAGTAATATAAGAAGGGAGTCATATCCCTTAATCGCCTGTCTGTCCGAGGGCTGTATCTCTTGAACCGCAATAGGTAGCCCGTTGAAATTTTCACAGAATATGTGTTATTTATTATGGCTGATATAACAACAAATAAAAATAAAAAAATTAAAAGTAAAATTTGTCAGCCTCGATAGCTCAGTGGTGCAGACAGTCAACTGTCGCTATTGAATGTTAAGCAACGCTGGGTGCGGTCAGTGCTTGGATGGGTGACCGCTGGCCGTTGGAGGCTGACCGAGGTTCGGATTCCTCGTAAAACTGTAGGTCCCTTCCCTCCTAATCTTACTTGGTGGTAGGGTTTAACCCGCCCGGGTTGGTACCACCGCACTGAATGAAACGTCGGTCTAAACGGCTATGTAAATAGTTTGTGTTTTCCGACCAGTTCAGTGTAGCCGGCACGATCAAAGGGGGAAGCACTGACATGGCACCTAGTTCACCCGGTGTTATGGGCTGACATCACGGACGTTGTAGGTGATGTAGACAACCGTGTCAGTTTCCATAAAAAAAAAATATTAAAAAATTCACGGAGGTTCCCATAGAAGAAACCAAAAAGTGTATGCGCGCGCGCCATTTACCGGATCTTACTTAAAATGCTTCTCATTTGATGATTAGTCAAGCATTTTAACTAATCATGACATTTAACTAATATGAAGAAATTCACACACGCCATGCCATAGATTGTGTGAGTGGCGCTAACCACGACATGGCGATAAGGAACCCTCGGTGCGCGAGTTCGACTCGCACTTGTTTTTTCTCATAATCTACGACTTAATTCTGTGCAGAACTACGTAAGTGTACAGTCGCTGTATATGCGTCCACTGCTGGACATACGCCTCTTTAATTTTACTCAAGTCCTCCCGGCCTTCAGCGGTACGGAACCACTGCTTTCCGCCGACGTACTTAATGTCGTCGTCCCACACTCCGTTTTCCTGCCCACGGCCGCCAGTGTAGGACACGGTTACTCCAACGGTCGTGGTATCTTCGGCTAACGTGCCCATGCCACTGCCACTTGAGCTTGGCCACCCGGCGTCCAATATCGACTACTTACTTTGTAATTTTGACAATTGGATACACTTTGTATCATTACATTTTTAAATGACTTATTACATTTCTTTGTAATAAACGTAAACTAATTGTTTTTTATTTGACTTGATACATGAAGTATCAAAATTGACGATGGCACTTTACACCAGATATAGGTAATTTAAATAGGCAGAGTGGTCAGACTCTTCAGTATTCATGTTTATGCTGTAAATATTAATGTTCTTGTGAGCGGTAGTATGGGTTAATTATTGTAAATTACTTTAATATAATACTTATGTATAAGGTATAACTAACAAAACATTGTGAATTGCGAAGTTTGTTTGTCAGTTCTTCTTCGCATGGAATTTAGAACTGGCGAAATTTTCGACATATCCAAGCGTAGGTTACCTACCTATGCATGAAATTATACAAGAACAAGTGAACCAATTTGTTAATTTTTTTCAGAAATTTCAAACATAACGGGAAAAAGTTCGACGGCAAACGTCGCATATTGGCATCAGTTTCATCAAAATCGTTTCGGTAGATCCTGAAATCCTGTGATCGACAGACGGACAGACAAACAAACATCACAATGAACCCATAAGGTCCCCTTTTTAGGGTTCCGTATCCGTCGTACGGGACCCTATCACTAAGCCTACGCCGTCTGTCTGTCCGAGGGCTGTATCTCTTGAACCGTAATAAGTAGCCCGTTGAAATTTTCACAGAATATGTGTTATTTATTATGGCCGATATAACAAATTATAAAAATAAGAAAAAGTAAACAATTCACGGGGGTCCCATACAAGAAACTAAAAAGTGTATGCGCGTCATCTACCGAAAAGAGTACGAAGCATTTTAACTAATACATAGATGGCGTGAGTGGCGCTGACCATGACATGGCGATACGGAACCCTCGATGCGCGAGCTCGACTCGCACTTGGCCGGTTTCTTTTCATAATTTTACCTTAAAAAGACCGGACCTTAAAAAGGACTGCTACTTCGAAATAGGCCATGGCAGGAATTCAGAGAAAAAAATTATTGAATGGATGAATTCGTTAGTATTCCGATTCTCACGTGTGTTCACATTTTTCCGTCTCGCCAGCTGCTGCGACGAATATCATACATAAATAATTTGTTTCATTCGAATGAATCTACAATAGCGAAGCGATCTAAATACAAAATTGTTTTTAATTTAATTTTTAAAGTCAGGACTATATCTATACATATAATAAAATCGTAGAGGTAAGAAAGTCTGTACATTGAATGTATTTGGAAAAAAACTAACCAGGGTGGCTTAAAATGAGATACTGAACATGTTAGAACAGTTTTTAAAATTTTTGTTTGTTTGTTTGTTTGTTTGTCTGTACGCGCATCACGCAAAAACCACTGAACGGAATTAGACGAAACTTTGTATAGTGGCAGTTTATATGCCGGGTTAACATAATACGTAAAAAAAAACAACAAAAATAAAAAAAAATTAACAATTATAAACATTATTGCGCGTTTAAAATCACGTAGTCCAAAGTACATAATTATATCTTGAGAACTGGCAGCAAATACAATTTGAATAAAATATTCATTCGAAATTTAAAAATAAGTAGATACAACGAATATGACAGTTCTTCTTTTTTATAACTTGAACACAATAGTCTATACATATCTATTCTTTCTATACATATCATAAAATCGTAAATGCAAAAATGTCTATTTGTACGCGCAGCTCGCAAAAACCACTGAACGGAATTTGACGAAACTTTTTATAGTGACAGTGTATATCCCGGATGAACATAATAATTAAAAAATATAATAAAAATCACGTAATCCAAAGTAAAGGTAAAAAACAATTTTAAATGTCATGTTGACAACGGAGAACTGTCATCTCGACGTGAGCTGGCCGGTGACAAATTGTTTGATAAATAAAAATAATAATTGAAAGTCGAAGTTATGTCGCTGTCATTGGTGCAATAAAATTTATATATCTGTTGCCCGCGGCTTCGCTCGCGTGAAATTCGTATTTAAAAAAAAGAAAGTAAGTAACTAAAGGCGGGCCCGAAGGCGGATCTGCGCTCACGTAAACGATATTCTTTCTCGATGAAAGTAACTAAGGGCGAGGCGGAAGGCGGAGCTGAGTTCAGGAAGAAGAAAAACATTCTTGAAGAAAGTAAGTAACTAACGGCGAGGCCGAAGGCCGAGCTCTATTCTGGAAGACCATAAACCTTCTCGAAGAAAGTAAGTAACTATAGGCGAGGCCGCAGGCCGAGCTGCGTTCAGGAAGAAGCTAAACCATCTTGAAGAAAGTAAGTAACTAAGGTGAGGCCGAAGGCCGAGCTACGTTCGGATAATTGAAAAATCATCTCGAAGAAAGCAAGTAACTAAGGGCGAGGCCGAAGGCCGAGCTGCGTTCAGGAAGAAGCTAAACCATCTTGAAGAAAGTAAGCAATTAAGGCGAGGCCGAAGGCCGAGCTACGTTCTGACAAATGATAAACCATCTCGAAGAAAGCAAGTAACTAAGGGTGAGGCCGATGGCCGAGCTGCGTTTAGGAAGAAGCTAAACCATCTCGAATAAAGTTAATTAATATTAAGATTGAGTTAATTTAATTTAAATTTTATTATAAAGTCCACGCTTCTAACGGCAAATATACCGTGCATCCTAGAACCTCGCGGTTATTCCCGGCTGGATGGCAAGAGGCCCGATGCTATCACCTTAGTGCCATGGACTAAGGGTAGTTCTTTGATGTGGGACGCCACTTTTGTTCTCACATTGGCTCCAAGTCACGTTAGGACATCTTCAAGAGCGGCTGGCGCGGCCGAGGCTGGGGCGGAGAGCCTCAAACGCAGCAAATATAGAAATATAATTCAAGATTTCGAATTTGTTGCGTTTGCGGTTGAAACCCTCGGTCCGTGGAGCAGTGAAGCCAAAAGAGGTTTGAGCTGGTTGACGCAACTGGTGTCCCGCCATCAAGGGCTTATGTACTTCATTCAAAGGGTAAGCCTTGCCATCCAGCGGGGTAATGCCGCAAGTGCTCTAAGAACATTTGAAAATGCCCGTTTTGATAGTTATTTTAATGTTTCTTAATATTACTTTTTTATTTTTATGAAATAAATAGATTGAGTAAACGATATTATATTCTATCGAAGAAAGGAAGTCTTTAAGGGCGAGGCCCGAAGGCGGAAGAGGGTTTTTAGTTTACCTGAACGCAGCTCGGCCTTCGGCCTCGCACTTATTTCCTTCCTTTCTTCCAGAAGGTTTATCGTCTTCCTGAACGCAGCTCGGCCTTCGGCCTCGCCCTTACTTACTTCCTTTATTTGAGAAAGGTTTATCGTTTACCTGAAAGCAGCTCGGCCTTCGGCCTCGCCCTTAGTTAGTTACTTTCTTTAAAAAGGTTTTTCGATTACCTGAACGCAGCTCGGCCTTCCGCCTCGCCCTTAGTTACTTACATTCTTCTTTGGAATACGAATTTCACGCGAGCGGAGCCGCGGGCTCAGCTAGTTATTTAATAAAATTCAAATTTAAAACTAAACATATTGTGCAATACATAAAGTAACTACCTATCAAATAAAAATTAACTAAATAAAACTGCAATTAGAATCTAAAACAAAATGTTCTACAAATAAATACCTATTAAAAATATAATTATAATGATATAAATAAATAAACCTGTAAAGAAATTAATAAATATAGAAACACGTTTTAAAAATTATATTTATTTAATTTCATTCAATTAGGAGTTTTAAGAAAAAAATATTAAGTATTAACAAAAAAAAAAAAAATAAGCTCGTCGGGTTTGATACGAACACACTGAATGAAATTCGGTCAGAGCTGCTGTGAAAAATAGTCCGTGCTTCCCGGCGTTTCAGTGTAGCCGGCACATAAAAAAAGTCAAAATTACTTATTCTCGGGTCTTTCAAGAGGGGCCTATACCTACAGGCACCAGGCCGTCACGGCGTTCGCATCGCAACACCCGCACGTACGACCGAGTATCTATGGGTGTCGCTTGTCACCTTACGGGTGACTCGAAGCCACATGTCTCGACAGAGGCCAAGGGAGGTATTAGGAGGGTGCCAAGTAAAGTATGTTTTTTTTTAATGGAAACTGACACGGTTGGCTACATAACCTACAACATCCGTGATGTCAGCCCATAATACCGGGTGAACTAGATGCCGTGTCAGTGCTTCCCTTCAATTCATGTCGGCTACTTCGTTCGACCGACTTTTCATTCAGTGCGGTTGTACCAACCCGGGCGGGTTAAACCCTACTACCTAGTAAGGTGGTATAAATATGTTACATAAATGGCCGTATTGTGATTGAGTTGCCTTAGAAGGCATTTTGAGAACCCATCGGTTCTCTAAATCGTTTCTTTGTCGCACCGCTAGAGTGTGGAACTGTCTTCCGGCGAGTGTATTTCCTGAATCCTTTAACCTGGGTGTATTCAAGCGTATTAACGGGCTAGACAGCCTAGCAACAGTCCGCAAATCTGCTGGCATGGCACCTAACTGAGCGTGGTTACGCGAGGAGAGGTGATTTTGGCTCTGTCGACTTCACCATTGGTCTCTCGGCACAGCCACCCATGCTGGTTTACATAAAAAAAGCGTATTTTTTACACCTCCATCCAAGGAACCGCAGACCTTAGCATTTGATATTAATTTCAACTTTATACGTCTACCCTTTCCTGAGAAAAACAGTCCTGACTGAAATGCAGGCGGACAACGAAGTGATCCTATAAGGGTTTCGTTTTTTCCTCTTTTAAGGTACGGGACCCTAAAAACGTTACAATAACTACTGCAATCTGCAGAAGATATGCTTCAAAAACCGGTCAGCACCAATGATATTTTAGGAAAGATAGGTTATCTATATGACATTCAGTGCTCACGCATGGCACGTCCATGAAAAGTTGAGATGCACCGACTCGAATAGTCTTATTTCAATTATTAGAATTCGTGCAGAATCTCATTACACACGACGGCATTTTCGATGTGTTAGCGGCTCGTGGTTAGCGGTCCGAACGCGTGCGTGGTTGGTGGGCGACCAACTTCAGACAGGACTGTGGTCTTGTATTTAATGTTCCACTTGGGATCTCTGATAACCTATCTACCTCCTTTTAACTTATAATATCACTGGTCAGCACTATCAACTTTACACATAAATGGCTCGGCATATTCTGATTTTTTTTTATGGAACCTGACACGGTTGGCTACATCACCTACAACGTCCGTGATGTCAGCCCATAACACCGGGTGAACTCGGTGCCATGTCAGTGCTTCCCCCTTTGATCGTGCCGGCTACACTGAACTGGTCGGAAAACACAAACTATTTACATAGCCGTTTGGACCGACGTTTCATTCAGTGCGGTGGTACCAACCCGGGCGGGTTAAACCCTACCACCAAGTAAGATTAGGAGGGAAGGGACCTACAGTTTTACGAGGAATCCGAACCTCGGTCAGCCTCCAACGGTCAGCGGTCACCCATCCAAGTACTGACCGCACCCAGCGTTGCTTAACATTCAATAGCGACAGTTGACTGTCTGCACCACTGAGCTATGGAGGCTGACAAATCTTGACTGGATAGTCACAAAATGTAAGGTATTAACATGCGATACAATCTATAACGATATTATAAATTCTGAGCTGAGCATTTCGTTCAAAACCGAATCACCTTCACTGAGTGTGTCTCATACTTCCGTGTGATTTTTTAAACTCTCAATTCATTCAACAACATCGTCAAATTCCAATAATACAGCCTTCACTTCCTTTGTCCTGATTTCCCATCTTGTGTCTGATAAACACTTTATAGTAGGCTTTAGTTTGCCTCTGATTAAGTCTAAACGTGTTTACTCGTCTCTTTTAATAGATCTAGCTGACATGAATTTTTTTTTTTTTTATGGAACCTGACACGGTTGGCTACATCACCTACAACATCCGTGATGTCAGCCCATAACACAGGGTGAACTAGGTGCCATGTCAGTGCTTCCCTTCATTTCATGTCGGCTACACTAAACTGGACGGAAAACACGAACTATTTACATAGCCGTTTCGACCGACGTTTCGTTCAGTGCGGTGGTACCAACCCGGCCGGGATAAACCCTACCACCTAGTAAGGTAAGAAGGGAAGGGACCTACAGTTTAACGTGGAATCCGAACCACGGTCAGCCTCCAACGGTCGAGCGGTCACCCATCCAATCACTGACCGCGCTCAGCGTTGCTTAATAACAGTTGACTAATCAACCGCGCCACTGAGCTACCGAGGCTGACGAATTTTCTTATCCCTTAGTCGACTTTTACGACATGCGACGGGGAGAGATGCAGTGGGGCTATTCTTTTTAAGTACCGACCCCACACGGTACTGAATTAAAGCTGCATGAACTTTCGAGGCGCGAGGCCCCTCGGGTCGCGAGGCCTTGGGCGGTCGCCCACATCACCCACGCCTTCCGCCGCCTCTGGACGCGTCAATATGTAAGTAGTTTTCCCAATTTCTTGCAAAAACAATGCCCCAAGAGTCCCTCAGAACACGTAGTTGTTCTTGAGTTGATTGTATTTGGGCCTTGTTGGCTGACAATTATTATTATAATTTTTTTTTATGGAAAGCACGACATAATAATATGACGCGCGCTAGACTAACGCAGAGGTGTAGTCCGACTGCGCCCACGGGCATTCGGATATTTATGGGGGCTGCGAATACCATGTCGGCCGGCTAGGTCACTGCACCTTCACATAATGTTGGATTCTAGACTGTACAATTGTTTTCTAAAAAATAATTTCCGTTTACTTACTTAAAGGAGTCGGGAGACCGCTAAGTAAATTCCCGCGCAGCTCCGTATTTTTAAATTTTATTTACTTAGCGGTCCCCCGACTCCTTTAAGTAAGTAAACGGAAATTATTTTGGACTTTTTAAGGGTCGGGGATTTTTAAATTTGTAATTTAACTTTTATTTCAAGCTTTTTTTTAAAAACCGCATGAAAATCGGTCCACTTTTTAAGATAAATAATGTTTTTATTACTTAATTACTTGATTACAAACATAGAACCATCCCGATTAAACAAGCTTCCTAATAAAAAAAACCGCATCCAAACCGGTCCATCCGTTTGGGAGCTACGATGCCACAGCCAGACACACACACACACTCGTCAAACTTATAACACCCCTCCGTTTTTTTCGTCGGGGGTTAAAAATTGTCCGATTTCAAATGTAGCCCGCGACATATCTTACACGCGCCTATGTCTGCGGATATTTCTAGATCACTGTCCTTGTGTCCAGTCAATCCAATTCTATGTACCTACTTAGGTTATTATGTTGATGTGATGCTCTGTCCGAGCTCTTTATGTCGGCCATTCAAGGCAACAAACATTACTGCTCTACACGTGAACCATTGATTAAAATCAATGACGTGAACTCAGCTTCAGCCTCCTCGGCCCTCGGTTGATTATAATTTTTTCAATTTTTTTACATTATTGTATGAAGAAAACTAAAGACACAGATTACTTAATAGTTACTACGTAACAGATAAATTTCTCCATAGAAAACAGTTCCATACCTACGGCTTTAATAGCCTAATGTTTCACGTCGCCAATCGCTGCGTGCGAAAATGTACGTATACGATCGAGTGTAAAGTGATTATTGCTTTGCAGCTGCGCGCAGTGGCGTGGGCGCGCGTGTAGGTATGCTCCGCGCGGCTGTCGAATTTTCACTGAATTATGCCCGCCGGCGCGGAGGCCCGCCAGGCGGTAGGTAGTTAGCGCGCGCAAGTACATAGAGTGCGTGAGGCCTGCTAAAGATATTTAAAAAATTGCCCATATCCAAAAATAATCTAAATTTTTCAGTTTCACTTATTTCATTTTCCGTACAAAAGGGGGTGCCACCAAAAATTAATCCATTCATAATTTATTATCACATCAAACCACCACACTGCAGTATATAGAGGTGAGCTATAGAGAATGCTGCATCGATGTGCGATCCTGAACATTAAGCATACCCGGGCGCGGTCAGAATTTGGATGAGTGACCCTTCGACCTTTGACATGTCTCAACGCTCGCTTACCTTTACCTTCCTAGGCGGTAGGGTTTAAAGCGGCCGGATAGGTACAATCGCACTGAATGAAAGGTCCTTCGAAGCGGCTATGTATATTAGATTTGTTTTTTCAACTCAGTTCAGTGTAGTCGGCACGACCAAACGTATGCACTGACATAGCATCTAGTTCACCAAGGTGTTATGGGGTGACAATGTCATGCGTGTGATAATGGTCAACCACGCTTTCTTTATCTCATATTTTGTTATATCCTTTTTGGGATAGTGTCATACCTGAAATATTGTAATGTCAGTGTTCTATTGATTCGCAGATGACCATGTCTGCATATTTTCTGCGAAGCGAGTAACTTTTTGTATGACCCTCTTTTAGCTGCTAACTTCACACAAACTTCACAATCATGTCAGATTCCATAAAAAAAAATCTCGGTCTTAACTTGTTATCTCTATAGCTCAGCCTCTATATGTGACAGTGTGGTGTGATGTAATTAATAATAAATTGTTATGTGGTATTAATTTTGGGTGGCGCCCCCTTTTTGTACGGCAAATTCAACAAGTGAAACAGTTTTTTTTAATGAGGAAATTTTTTTTTATATCTTTTATTTTTCTGCACACAAAAATGTTGAAAAAATTTCAAATTTAAAGAAAAATAAAAATTACAATTTTTTTCAAAAATTGTTCCTTATCTATCACACATACATAACATACTGAATCAGTTTTCGGTGAAAAGAAGTGCGGTTAGGTTAGATTAGATTAGGTTAAGTTAGGTTAGGAACAACAATTTTACACAGTCCGTCAGTCAATCAGCCAGTGTATGTGGGCCCACTGCTGGACATACGCCTCTCAGTTTTTCTCCAGTCCCACTCCAGTTTTTTTTTATGGAAACCGACACGGTTGGCTACATCACCTACAACATACGTGATGTCAGCCCATAACACCGGGTGAACTTGGTGCCGCGTCAGTGCTTCCCTTCGCTCGTGCCGGCTACTCTGAACTGGACGGAAAACACAAACTATTTACATAGCCGTTTCGACCGAACTTTCATTCAGTGCGGTGGTATAAACCCGGGCGGGGTAAACCCTACCACCTAGTAATATAGGAAGGGAGTCATATGCCTTAGTCGCCTTTTACGGCATACACGGGGAGAGATGCAGTGGGGCTATTCTTTTACATTACCGGCTCCACGTGTCGGCCAATCGCTGATTGCCGCCGACACGTACGAATGAATGTTTCTGTCGTCGTCCCACGGCTGAATTGTTTTATAGGCAGTTTTGTCTAATGACACCTACTGGCATATCTTGAGATGGCTATAGGCTGTGTAACACACGAAAAGATCACTCAACGAAAACTAACGCGCACCGTCTTATCTCTTAGATGTATGAAAATGACGTATTTTGGAAATGTAGCGTTGAGTAAGTTCCATAAAAATGCACGATCGCGCCACATAAATCTTATCTCTTGATGAAAATCTTTATGGAAAGCATAGTTAGTTCTATAAAAAGTCCCGGTACCATATCTGACTGCTGAAGATAATTAAAAAAACCCGGCTAAAGTGCGAGTCGAACTCGCGCACCGAGGGTTCCGTAAGTAACTATTAAGTAATCTGTGGTTCCGTATCGCCATGTCATGGTCAGCGCCACTCATGCCATCTATGGATTAGTTATAATGCTTCATACTGTTTTCGGTAGATGGTGCGCATACACTTTTTAGTTTCTTGTATGGGGACCCGGAGAATTTTTCCCTTTTTCTTAATTGTTGTTATAGCGGCCATAATAAATAACACATTATTCTGTGAAAATTTCAACGGGCTACCTATTACGGTTCAAGAGATACAGTCCTCTGACAGACAGACGGACAGACAGACAGACAGAAAGACAGACAGACAAACGGCGTAGGACCCCGAAGACGCCACACAAGCATCTCCACGGCAGCAACTGAAAGTAAAAAAAAAGTCTCTAGGAACATTTTTTTATGAAACCAGACGTTTTTTTGTATGAGTGCTTGAGTCGGAGGGGCCAAAGCACATGCTCCGAACAGCCAATATCACCTCCGAGAAGGTACGTGCCATATTGGAGACTTCCCTGGATTGCTGGCTATACTGGACTAGAGGAGAACACAACCGAAGGTGATATGCGGCCATGTTACATCCAGTACGGTTGCACCAAGGCAGTCGGCTACAATTTGAGCCTACCACCTAGTCACAGGATATGAGATTAACATATATCGTGATTTCCGAATGCTTTAATTCAGATTATCGACTGTTTTGGCCACAAATGCCGCGACAGTTGGGCGCCAGGTTAAGTAATCTACAGACCAGACGGTTACGAAGCAATTGAAAGAGATCATTTGATAAGACAACGGCCCGTGTTTATTTTTAGTTTTCCGAAGAGAAAGTACAGTCGAACTTGGCGGGGCAATGCTGATATACAATACAGCTAGTGATAATTTTTTTTGACGTGATAACGTCTTATTAATTGAACACCGGCTGCACGCACGAAAAAGTGTCACGTTCCATCTGAGCCTGTGTGTGCAAGCGAGTGCGCGTAACAAGCGATAGAGAGGCACAATCGGCCCAAGCGTGTTGCCAAATGTACGGTAATTGCCGTATCGTACGGTAATCGAGGCTAGAAATCGACAAATGTACGGCGTACGGCAGCGATAGGGGTGCCGTATGAAAAAATACGGTAATTCTTATAGCTGTGTTTCTTTATGACGTTATCACGTAAAACTATCGTCCGTAAACCGACTTTACAGACAACCAATTTTTTTATGGAAACTGACACGGTTTGCTACATCACCTACAACATCCGTGATGTCAGCCCATAACACCGGGTGAACTAGGTGCCATGTCAGTGCTTCCCTTCATTTCGCGCCGGCTACATTGAACTGGACGGAAAACGCGAACTATTTACATAACCGTTCCGACCGACTTTTCATTCAGTGCGGTGGTAACAACCCGGGCGGGTTAAACCCTCCCACCTAGTAATATAAGAAGTAGAAAACAGGCATATAGAAATCAGTTATCTACGCACCTACTGCACGACGACTGTGGAAGGACCGTGTATCTTGTCCCTGTACCTTAGTAGCTTTTTTAAGACATGTACGGGGAGAGATGCAGTGGGCATATTAATTAAGTACCTACCGGGCCACACGGTCGGTACTATGTTTTAAAACACTGCCGGACAAAAGCTCCAGCATCCATCGTGACCTTCCACTCTCGTATTAAGTTACAGAGAGCAGCAAACATTCAAGGCCGCGACCACTGCACGAATACCTTGATGACAAACGGGTCGAAAAATAGACACGTCATTTTCATAATTTTCTTTTGAAATTGAAAATGTCTTTTCGATCGCTTCAGTATAGTCCCCGATTTCCAGCAAGAGTGCGAATTAGCCCTGCTTGGTGTCGTGAGTTTTAAGGCTACGTGAATATGTAGGGTGTCTAATGTCGCGTATCTACGAGGACTACAAAATGGTGTGAATACGCCCTAAAAGTCATTTTCAATGTACCCAAAGGTCATGTAATGCATGAGATCTGTGAATTTTCATGGAAATATATTTTCTGCATTGCATACAATTGATAAAAATCCTGTAAGTGCAAACGTTGTTCACACGCATAGGGTTCCGTAGCCATTTCCTTCTTGCACGCATAGCGAGTTAGCGATCACGCGGTCGCACATTCGAAAAGCGACTAAAACGGGTTCATTAAAAATACGCTAAGGGATATGACTCCCTTCTTATATTACTAGGTGGTAGGCTTTAAACCGCCTGGGTTGGTACCACCGGACTGAATGAAAGGTCAGTCGAAACGGCTATGTAAATAGTTTGTGTTTTCCGTCCAGTTCAGTGTCGCCGGCACGACCGAAGGGAAGCACTGTTGTGGCACTAAGTTCACCCGGTATATGGGCTGAGATCACGGATGTTGTAGGTGATTTAGCCAACCGTGTCAGTTTACATAAAAAAAACCACTTATTTTAACTGTCTTTTGCGGCTTCACTTCGCGTAGATTTTTGCTCACGGCTCAGGCCGCCGATGACCTAGCGTTATAGGCTAATACCATCTTGAGAAGGGACAGAATGTAACAGTGAAAACAGTATGAAAACAGATAAATTGGTTCTCGATTTATAAGGATATTCATATATTGACGTAGGTACGTTACACGGCCGCCGATCGCCGCCCGGTCGCCCGTAGAAACTTCGCATTATTTATTTGAATTTAGATTGAATGCACACCATTTATGAACTGCCATTTGCTCGACGAGTTATGGCTCTCCTACCATTTTTAATTCATTGCCTGATGACTAACATAAGCACCTGCGTGAGATTTTTTAACCAGCGCTTTTTTCTTCTCTTTTTGCCTTTCTTTTTTTTTGTGCGCAGTCGGTCGTGTGCTAATGTAGTTTTAATTTTGCTCCTCACTGTTTAGGGTGACCATGGGTGTGCATGTAGTGGTACAACATTTAAACTTTAATTAGATACCTACCTAGCTGATGAACTCTAAATACCGGGCGCGACCAAAGGGAAGCACCTCCATGGCACCTAGTTCACTAAGGTCTGATGGGCTGACATCCCTGCCGCAGTATGTAGGTGGTAGGTGATGTACCGAACCATGGTTCGAATGCCATGTAGAAATGTACGTCCAACGGGTTGTCTGGAAATAATTGTCAAAGATAATAAGTCCGTCCTAGCTACTACTTGACACAAGTGTCATATTATGTCTTTATTGTCACGTTTTCCTATTTTATTTACATATTTATATTAATTCTATACAATTAAAAAAATACATACAAAATTAATATAGACAAAAAAATAAGAAAAAGGTAAAGTTATTATTATTATTATCCTAATAAACAAAGCGAAATTGTTTACGGGCGACCTCGTAATGTACGTCAATATATGAATATCATTATAACTCGAGAACCACTTTATCGATTTACATACGATTTTGATTATTATTTTATTTGTCATTTCTCAAGACTATTTTAGATCACGCTACGTCATCGGCGGCCTGAACTCTGAGCAAAAATGTAAAAAATCACGCGAAACTTAGCCGCGGGCAAAAGCTAGTAACATGTATACATATACAATATATACATATGCACCATATTCTTTATTGAACGCCAAATTAAATCAATTAGGCACAATAGGCCAGCTTAATGTCATGATGAGGCATTCTATTGTAACTAACCTTTGGGATGTGAGAGAAGTAATTATGCATGCGAACAAGCATAGTTTGTGGCAATGCATTAAGCTGTAAAATAATATGATAAACTGAAAACGAATACTACATGAATACTTTAATACGCATATACACGGTGTTGCAGTTGCCCCCGTAATATTTTTAACTGACATAAGGGGGTTATTCTATATGTGAAACTAAATAACTTCTGTGAAGAAAAAAACAATTTTGAAACAAAAAAAATTATCTTTTCCATACAAATTTTAAATACCTATTCTCAAAATGTAGCGAGAAAAAAAAATTTTTTTCTTTAATAAAAGAGTCGTAGAACAAAAGTTGTTCTATTTCACGTACAGAGTCACCCCCTTTCGGGTTTTACCGTTGAGGTTGCAACACCGTGTATATGATATAATAAATCAGTAGCACTTCATACGGCCCGAAATCGAAGACTTGTCCCACGTCAAAAGCTCAGGCTACGGTCACCCTACCGTGACCTCATCGGAGAGAGAAGGTACTCTCTTCTCTTCGCTCGCCGTCATCTTCGCTCGTTAGTTTATACGAGCTGTGATTACTGCCTTCGGTATGTGATACACTATCTATCGTTACGTTTCCGTGCGTAGAACAAACAGTAACAAGGGAATTACCAAAGGCAACCACTGGCACGGCACTCAGCTACGACAGAGCCTGGGTCGGTGGTGTCGAGCTGACTGACATCGCGGCAGGGGGGAAGGGGGGGGGGGGGGGGGAGGGGGGTTAAAACCTCCCCCCCCCCTTCCCCTCCCTATTAACATTTTGCACATTAAACCAGGGATTATATGGTTCGACCAAACGGTCTATCTAGTTCGTAAAATATAGCTTGATACGCGTGACAGATGTCAGAGTGACATTTCTTTCTATGCGTGACAGATGTCAGAGTGACATTTCAACAAAGTATGACGTTGTATTGCGTACACTTTACATTAAAAAAATACGGAACTTCATGTGAGGTGTTTTCGATGACATCTGTCACGCGTATCAAGCTATATTTTACGAAGTTATAGTCAATAGGGCAGGGCGTACTCTATATATTTAATGTTTTAAGAAAACCAACATTACATTACTTTCACTGATACCGTTTCATTTCTCTGCTCTTGCAATAAATACATTTTGTTTCCCGCCCGCACGTAAAATAAAATCGTTTGCTTTCTATGGTTACGCACAGATCACAGTGACAATCCTAACACAGGAAATTACCTGAAAAATTTTAATTGCATGTAACTTCTAGATTCCCCGGTATTTTGGTTGTGATATTTTCAGAGATCATAGACAACTGAGTGATTATTTCTTTCGTGTAGATATCTCGACCTAATACAGCGGAATGATTGAGAAAAAATTAAAAAAAATAAAATATTTAATTATAAATTTCGATTCCAGACAAAGCTTGCACTTTGGTAATTATTGAAAAAAAATTGCATTTTGAAAGTACTTTGGAACTTGTTTTCTTTTTTTTCGGATCATTAAATGGCTCATTTTTGAAAATTTGCCTATTTAAAATGAAAAAAATTTTACACACCGGAGTTTTTCTCTCGCACTTGCAATAGAACAAACTTCGATTTGTTTTAGTAAAAAGGATGGTGTGAGAAAATCGGCTCCCATAACACACTGGTCCGTCTGTTCGAGTGCTGTATTTTTTTAACCGTAATTGATAGTCGGTTGAAATTTTCACAGAATATATGAATTATTATGACGTATGTGCCAAATATAAAAAGCATAAAGTAAAAAAAATAAGGGGTCCCCATACAATAAACGTGCGAAGAATCGATTAGTCACGCCACGCTACTGAATAATATATGGCGCCATAGGCTTTTATATTTTGCATTGTAGTAAGACTAAAGATAGACGGATATGGTTTTTGGACAGGTATGGTATAGCGGAACCACGGAAACCTCCGTGCGCTTGTAAAGCTCGCACTTGACAGATTTTTATTCAATTCAATAGTCATCAAGGTTGAGCCGGGTATAATCCGATCCGATAAAGATGACATTCATTTTCGTACCGTCTGCACAATTCTCAATCTCACCGTTACAATTTTCACACCTTTTATACGTTGCCTACAAATATGCCGAAAATAATTATGCGAAACGCGGGGAGAAATTTGAAGAATCATTTCTTTTTAACCGACTTCCAAAAAAGGAGGAGGTTCTCAATTCGACTGTATGTTTTTTTTTTTTTATTTATTTTTTTTTATTTTTTTTTTTGTATGTTTGTAACACGATTTCTCCGTCAATTGAGGGCCGATTTAGAAAATTCTTTTTTTGTTAGTTAGGTCATACTTCCGAGGTGGTCCCATTTCAATTTTATCGAAATTGGTTCAGTGGTTTTCGAAAAATCAGCATAATACTATGGTGTGTGGTTACCTTCAGCAAAACTTGTGATGTGGTCGTATTCGGCAATTTTCAGTTTGATAAATTAGTATGGTGTGTAGTTACCTTCAGCAAAACTTTTGTGATGTGGACTTATTCAGCAATTTGCAGTCTGACACATATGGCGAATAATTCTGTACCACTTCAATCGATTTCCATTATTCGATTTCGATTATTCTTTTTTATGTAATATTACTAAAAAGAATGAAATAAAAACTGTTTTAAAAAATATTAAACCGATTTCAAAAAAACAAAAAACAAAAAAGAACTAAAAAGTATTAAATACCTAATATTTTGAAATTTTCTCTGTCCTGTTGAAATACATGAATCGATATTTACTAGTGATACATATTCGGACCCTTGTTTCATGAATATTCTAAATTTGAAATTTTTTATATTTTCCGACCGGCCAGGTGCGCTTAATTTATTATGGTACCTGACCGGTACCTACTGTACCGAGTACCATCGAGCTGGTCTGATGATGGAGACAGAAGGTGGCCATAGGAACTCCTAAACTACACATGATAAACCCATCGTGTTTGGGCTCGTTGCATTTGTCTTCCCGAGAAATTTACTTTAGACCTAAGAGATTCTCAATTCGACGGTATGTTTTCTTTTTTTAGATGTTTGATATGCGATTACTCCGTCAATTGTGGGCCGATTTTGAAAATTATTTTTTTTTTTTATTTGAAAGGGGATAACCCTGAGGTTTTTGAAGTGAAAACTTCTTTAGCGGCGCTTGGCACTTTTTTAGGTGGGTAAAAAATGTATAACTCGCGACATCGCGTCAGCGTCATTTTTAAAATGAAACCTTAAGTCATTGCATTAAGGGTTAAGTTAGAGTGGCACGGGATCTGCCGGCACTCCCGGAGTGCAACTGTTAAGTAGGGTTCGGTAACACGTTTATGTCTGTCCATTCTACTAAGTTCTGCAAAATGAATGTAGGGTTCCGTAACAAATGCATGTCTGTCTGTTCTACTAAATTTAACATTTATTTCAAAATGAATGTAGGGTTCCGTAACAAATGCATGTCTATCCGTTCTACTAAATTTTACAATTTTCAACCAAGGTCCTCCGACGGTTATTTTATAATAAAAGTAGGGTTCCGTAACACGTTTATGTCTGTCCATTCTACTAAGTTCTGCAAGATGAATGTAGGGTTCCGTAACAAATGCATGTCTGTCCGTTCTACAAAATTTAACATTTATTTCAAAATGAATGTAGGGTTCCGTAACAAATGTATGTCTGTCCGTTCTACTAAATTTTACAATTTTCAACCAAGGCCCTCCGACGGTTATTTTATAATAAAAGTAGGGTTCCGTAACAAATGTATGTCTGTCCGTTCTACTAAATTTCACAATTTTCAACCAAGGTCCTCCGACGGTTATTTTATAATAAAAGTAGGGTTCCGTAACACGTTTATGTCTGTCCATTCTACTAAGTTCTGCAACATCACCTACAACGTCCGTGATGTCAGCCCATAACACCGGGTAAACTAAGTGCCATGTAAGTGCTTCTCCCTTTGATCGTGCTGACTACACTGAACTGGTCGGAAAACACAAACTATTTACATAGCCGTTTCGACCGACGTTTAATTCAGTGCAGTGGTACCAACCCGGGCGGGTTAAACCAAGTAAGATTAGGAGGGAAGGGACCTACAGTTTTACGAGGAATCCGAACCTCGGTCAGCCTCCAACGGTCAGCGGTCACCCATCCAAGTACTGACCGCACCCAGCGTTGCTTAACATTCAATAGCGACAGTTGACTGTCTGCACCACTGAGCTATCGAAGCTGACGTGGTCCTATTTTAATTGGGTCAAGATCGGATTGGAAAGCGAGGCGGAATCGCGAGGCCGAAGGCCGAGCGATTCCGCCGAGTACATTAATAGCAAAAAATTACTAAAAAAAACTGTGAAATAAAAAAAAAGTTTTAAAAAACATAAAACCGACTTCCTAAAAAAAGTAAAACTAAAAAACTATTTAAAATAAAAATATAAAAACCGCCTTCAAAAATATATGAAATAAAAACCTAAAAAAAAAAACGAACCCTAGAGTTGAAGGCGGTGCTAAAGCAAGCAAAAATGATGCATGAAAGAAAACATGAGTGGATGATAATATCCTTTGTGATTTGTGTAGCCTTTTTAGCACCGCCTTCAACTCTAGGGTTCGTTTTTTTTTTTAGGTTTTTATTTCATATATTTTTGAAGGCGGTTTTTATATTTTTATTTTAAATAGTTTTTATTATTATTTTATCTGTTTAATTACACGTTTTACTTTAGAAACATATTCATATTAATTCTACAAGATAGGCTTGAGAAATTTCAGGAATAGAAAGTACTCATTATTAGAAGAAAAAAATTCTTATCACTCAAATCGAAATTCCGTATTATTTTTTTCATACAAAAATTTAAAATTATAATAAAAACTGGATGGACAGTGAGATTTGGCAACAGTGCTGTCTAGGTCTAGGGAGTGCAATGACCTAGTCCAGTACCCTTTTTCTTTTGGTGTCATTCAAATTTTCTTTTGATGTAATTCTACTAGTTAAGCATGCAAGTTAGTAATTTAATTCTTATTTAATAAAGGCGGACGTTAACCAAATCTCGATGAAACGATTTTCATCCAAAAGTAGGAATCAAATATTAAATAAAAAACGGTATTACCGCCGACGGCGGCGCCTACACGGATGAAATATAAAATTAAATTATTTTTACAACATATTTAATATTCATACTAATATTTATATATAAAATAAATTTAAAATAAAATTTAAAAAAAAAAAATCATAAATGTCATATAGAAATTATTCCCCAATCGATATTGAATTTTTTTAAATAAAATTTTATTAAAATTGCATGAAGAATTTAGTATAAGTACTATTAAAAAATAAAAAATCTAATGGATTAACTTTTATCTATAATTCATTATTTTCGTTAGTAAATTTCAATATTTTTTAGGATAATTCCCATACATTTTCACAAGAACCAGACCGTGGCTACGGAGCTCTCCGAGACGACGCGACGCGAGACTAGCTTCGAGCGATCGGATCGGTGGTACTAGACACGTAGGCTACCACCACCCCCATCTTCGGAGAGCTCCGTATCCGCCGGACTGCACGGCGATGTAGTCACGCAGCAGTTATTGTCAGAGGCCTGAGTAGCTCAGTGGTTAGAGCAGTATACATGTAATCGAAATGTCTTGGGTTCGAATTCCACTTCAAAATTTCTTGATATCTGGTACGGGCAGAATTTGTTTCTTTCGCAATCTTTGTACAAACATACGTACACATGCTAATATTGCATCCTGTATCTCGACAATTGGGGTAAGAAAAGTAATCGGTGTTTTGCTGCAAGGACTCTGGCAACCGCCACCCGACCACCACGTCTCGCAAAGTATTCGGACATGGTATTCGGATCAAGCACTTGCTGCGTGACTCGGTGGAAGGACCGCGCCAAGGCGAGAGGCGGCGAGTCTGTCGCCCTTTATTACGGCACCTCGTCATTATCCCTTAGTCGCCTTTTACGACGTTTTTTGTTTTTGTTTTTTTTTTTATGGGAACTGACACAGTTTGCTACATCACCTACAACATCCGTGATAGATAGGTACCTAACCCATAATACCTGGTGAGATAGGTGCCATGTCAGTGCTTCCCTTCTTTTCATGTCGGCTGCACTGAACTGGACGGAAAACACGAACTATTTACATAGCCGTTTCGACCCACGACGTTTCATTTAGTGCGGTGCGGTGGTACCAACCCGGGCGGGATAAACCCTACCACCTAGTAAGGTAAGAAGGGAAGGGATCTAATAGTTTTACATGGAATCCGAACCACGGTCAGCCTCCGCGTGGGCGCCGTCACCCATCCAAGTACTGACCGCGCCCAGGTGTGCTTAACAACAGTGGACCGACCGCACGACATTGAGCTACCGAGGCTGACAAAAAACGTGCACGGGGGGAGATGCAGTGACTATAATTTTTAAAAACCGACCCCACACGTTCGAAAAACTTTGTGTAGGTACATTTAAAAATCACAGAAAAAGTAATTAAAATTCAAACATAATTATTTATTGGTCAATTATTTACGGTCGAATTAAATTATTTCCTATAATGTCATTACAATAAATAATAGTTCTATAACAATATAACCACCACATTAATTTTTATAACCTGGGATGGGATTTGAAAGCCAATATTTTTTTACGATTACGATAATATGGTTAACGCACTTTTGACGCAAAAAAAACCGTACAGCACAGCGTTACTATTGAAAAGGTTTTGTCTAAGTGTTATTTTTTGTCTCCTTCTGCCTCCGTGTGAGTAACAAGGAGGCTGCACCCCTCTGTATGGTGAGAGATTAGCTATCTGTTGTGTAGTGAGACTTCTGGTCATCTTTGAAATATAATACAGGCGCAGGTGTAATGCGAGCAGTGTTTCTCAAAGTTTCATACTGACGAGAAGAATTTTTTTTGTAAGGTTATTTTTTATTAGGTTTCCGTATCCCGTACGGAAGCCTATTACGAAGCCTACGCCGTCTGTCTGTCTGTCTGTCCGTCCGTCTGTCCGAGGGTTGTATCTCTTGAACCGTAATAGGTAGCCCATTGAAATTTTCACAGAATATGTGTTAGTATGGCGGATATAACAACAAATAATAAAAAATTTAAAAAGTAAAAAATAAGGCGGGTCCCATACAAGAATTTTTTTCAATGTTTTTTTTTGTCTTGCGGAAACCTCGGTGCGCGAGTCCGACTCGCACTTGGCCGGTTTTGAGCAGTCATTTTTTTAATAATATGTATTTACAGTACAACATTTATTCTTACAAAATATATTTGACCCGATTTTTAAGGTTGCTACAAAAACTAAATCCGAATCAATAAAAATGGTGGATCGAAAACGGATAAATGTTCTTATATTGTTGTTGGCTTTATTTTATTAAAATGCTGCAAAAATACCCTTAAAATAAATATAAGTTGGCTAAAACTATTGATACACATGAACACATAAATTATGACAAACAGTATGAAGTTATTAAAGAATAAGAAAAATTCCATTCAATAAAATTCAATTCAAATATTCAATGCCCATCTATTTACCCCCCATTACAGTCTAGGGTCTTTAAAAAGGGGCGTGAAAAGGTTCAGTCATTCCAGCATGGCATCAGCAATCCCTTTGTATCACAAAATGTCCATGGGCATCGTTAGACAACTGCTCGTAGGTGTAATGATGCCACATAACGAGCTTATTATAAAAAATATTTTATTGAACAGTTTTGGGATGTTGTGACTAATTCAGTTTTGGAGATGTTTTTACTCAGGAATCAAATAGGGTGACAATTGACACATTAAGATCTAGACCTAGCTGTCTCTAGCTCTGACCTAGCTGTCCCTAGCTCTGACCTAGCTGTCTCTAGCTCTGACCTAGCTGTCTCTGGCTAATGTTTCTCCTCACACACCCTTCCCGAATTTAGACGAGCTTGCCCCTTCGTTCTTACTAATATCACTTCTTCGTAAGTTATTAATAAAATATTTAATAATAACCCAACAACACGTTCGTAACAGGTGGTTTCTCCAAGTCACTCGCTTTCCGGTTAACGCGCGCGTGCGACGATTGACTCGCTCGCTGATGCAACATTTGAACGGATTGAGTGCGAAACAAACCATAGAAAAATATAGAACTGCTATTGCATACAACCTATCTCGTCTTCGACGTAAAACGTATGTCACAAACGCGGCTTTTATTTTGAATTTAGAACAATTTCCGTTACGTCAAATATGGAACGCTCATATTATTGGGTGTTTAAAAAAAAATGTGTATGGTATCGTAGGACTGGAATTTAATACAGCGTTGAATAGTAGTTTTTTTTTCTATTCTACAAAAATAACAAATATGTATTCTAATGCATTTTGTAAATTTATCCTTCACTCCCCAATTTGAATAACCAATGTACATATACGCAACATTTATAGATTTTATGTATTGACGTTACTTTGATTGATATATTATTGATTTCGTATTGTACACACCATAATTATTTCTCGTCTGCTCAACAAGTAGATGGCTCTTCTATTCATGACTTCGTCTTACCAACGACCAACGAGTTAAAATACGGCCGCTGAGAGAATGCGTTCCTGACGTCTGTCAATTGGTAACAGTAATGTCAGTCTGGATTACCCAAAAAGTGCTACAAGCTTGTCAAAATAGTACGAAACCGTATAAACAATAGAAAAATGGCCATAATTAGCTTAGTTGGAACGTGCAGTTGCAGGAGTAAGTAATTAAAACTTGTAAAATGAATGATGAAATGACCAACTGACAGACACGTCAGGAACGCATTCTCTCAGCGGCCGGGCTATGCCACTGGAACTACGAACAAGCCCTAGATATGCAATGTTCTCTGCGTCCGGGAACCCTAATCCCTATACACATACGTATTTCAGTATCGAAATGGTCGTACGTAACTGCGCGTGTGTCCGGGGCTTAAAGTGCGTTTTGCTTTGATGAAGTTTAAACCACTCGGGCTCGGGACGGTTTTCAGTATATTGTACACTAGCTTTGTCCGCCGTGTCTCCGGTCACCGTAAATTCATTGTAATATCAAATCGAATTTTCTCCAGCTGTGTTCGCTTTCGACCCCACTGCTCATATGAGTAATGGTGTGATGGTGTGATGCTATATAGCCTTGTGGAAATATGTCATAATACATAATGTTTTAATGTTAACCAACATGGGTGGCTGTGCCGAGGGACGAATGGTGCAGTCGATAGAGCTAAAATTACCTCACCTCGCGAATCCAAGTTAGTTAGGCGCCATGTCAGCAGATATGCGGACTGTTGCTAGGTTATCTAGCGTGTTAATACGACGATTGATGACGCACTACATACAAACCGCAATTAAATAGTTTGAACTGTTCTTGACTTATATGCGAGAATACGTACATACAGACGGCAGACTTTGGATTTTATATTATGTAGAGAACAGATTGATTGAACATTGTAAATGTAGTAAAATCAAAACTACTTTGGAACTTGTCACAATTAATTTTATACGGTTCGATTAGATCCTCGAAGAAGAGCAGGCAAGAAACTTCGTAGGAGTTTTTTTTATTATTACAAAGTATTTTAGGGGATATCAACATAATATGCACCACTTTCGCCGTTATACTATATATAAACGGTCGTAAGTTGCGATTGTTCGAAGTCATATTTGCGTTTTGCTTTTGAGCAATCGGGACCGTTCCAAAATTCTTCCCATTAGTAGAGTAAGATCAAAATAAAATAAAATAATAATTTTTTAATTGCAATTTAAAAAAAAATGCAAAATGTAGAGTTTAACGCCGTAGGCGTTCTCCTCCAGCCAACATGATGAAGATTTACAATTTCAACAAATTATACAACATAAATACAAATAAATAATTATGAATTAAATACTTTTTATACCAATATTGGTTCTATTTATTTTTATTATATTTATTATGTATATTCCTAATTAAAAAAAACACATATTTATTATTATATTTCGACCTATTGTCGTCATCAGATAATTTTTTTTATATACATGTAAGATTAATATGTGAAATGGTGATGACGAATGATAGATGGCGTTGTTATGGATTTGAATTTTTCGAATGTATCTATGGTTTAATAAACGATATTTAGGCCGGGTGAATGATGTGCGCCAAGGTTCAAGATGTATGATGATTCCCAGATTCTTAGATCAATTTCTTTGAGTGGTGGGCTGAATGAAAAATGTATAAATACATGCAAATATTAATAAATACATAAAAAAGAGTCATAGATTTTATTTTATCAAAACCATTATGCCTTTTACAACATTTTGAATACTAGGATTACAATCGTTCAAAGTTTGAGAATCCACGGCAGTGACTCACCTCATTAGGTTTAATCTGTCTTATAAATATGAGTGTATGGAGTTTTGGACACCTCAGTACGTCGATTATTGCCGTTTAGAAAGCACGCATTCGCATATTAAAAGTGTTTGAAATCAGAAGCCGTACGTAAAGTTTTGTATTCGCGAGTGAAGCATCAAGTGTACTGGCGTATCTTAGGTCGGGAGTATTGTAAGGTAGGTCGTGTTTTTTGTACTTTCAAAATGTTTGGTATACCGCTTGCGTTTCGTTTGTGAAGAGTTGCACATGTATGAATTTTTGACATAGATATACGCCCTACTGAAATGTAACGCCGTGCGAAGTGGGTAAAGGTGACATACTGGAGATTTGAGAACAACGGAAATGACGTATATTTAGTTATTTACAAAACGATAAGCGACGATGTTGATTTTTTCAAAAATGTAAAAAAGGAGGGTTATCAGGGCCGTCTTAGAGCATGCAGGGGCCATTGGGTACATTTGGGGCTCTTTTAGAAAGTAAAAAAAAATTTTTAGTATGTACTTTTAGTAACTTGAATATTTTAAATTTATTTAAATATCTGTATACATTTTATAGAATTTAACGCTATGTGTTTCTCGGACTTTTTTAGAAATTAGTAAAATATGGTTCGCCATTTTAAAAAATATTTAAAAATCTCATCGGTTATCCGATTTACATTCTTTAGAAATTTTAACTGTAATTCTTAGTAAAATACACTAAACATTTAGGCCCACTTGCACCAACACGAGTTTAGACTTAAGTAGCGAGTTATGGATTTAAACGCGGTTCCCACAGTCAACGGGTGCTAGCTTAACGAGTTAAACTGGTTTATAGTTAAATTCGTGTTGGTGCAAATGGGCCTTAGATCCTCTTTTTGGGTGGAAACAACGACGACGTCGGTAATTTAAGGCTCTCATCGAGCCTGGGTCCCTGGACTCGAGCCCCATTTACCCTTATGGAAAATACTTCCCTGTATTGTGTTATGTTTTTCAAGTGTATGTACATAGTATGAATGTCAATTTCTGCGTCACATCCTGTAGCCTAAACAGCTTGATGCATTTTAACATATGAGGTCTCGTTGGTTTCGGTTAAATCGCGCGAGTGGGGTACCACATTTTTTCAAGAATTCAAAATGGCGGCCGTTAAACGTCATATTGTCAAACTTTGAAAATAGTTTTTCTTCAAACCATATTGAGTGGGGTGGTATCATCGTCCAATGCTCGAAAAGGCTATTATATGTAACACACTAAATGGTTTGGAACTAAAATTAATTTAATAAAAAACATTATAAAAACCGACTGCTAAAAAAATCAGGAAACAAGGAAAGATCAATAGAAAATGCTGTAGTCGGGCGTGTAGTTGGCAGCTGACCGCTCGACCGTTGGAGGCTGACCGTGGTTCGGATTCCACGTAAAACTGTAGGTCCCTTCCCTTCTTACCTTACTAGGTTCAACCCGCCCGGGTTGTGACTCCTTCTTATATTACTAGGTGGTAGGGTTTAACCCGCCCGGGTTGCTACCACCGCACTGAATGAAACGTCGGTCGAAACGGCTATGTAAATAGTTTGTGTTTCCGTTCAGTTCAGTGTAGCCGGCACCTGGCACATGGCACCTAGCTCACCCGGTGTTATGGGCTGACATCACGGATGTTGTAGGTGATGTAGCCAACCGTGTCAGTTTCCTTTAAAAAAAAATAGTTGGATTCGAAAAGACCGACTACAGAATGTTCTACTGATCTTTCGTTTCTTCCTTAACTTTGTTGCAGCCGGGTTTTATAAATTTTTTATTTTATTTTTTTTATACCACATTTATGATATACTTTCGTTTGAAGTTTTATCTATTGTAAGTAAAATCTTGTAGGTATGTGTTAACTTGTATTTCTTGTTTAGTGAGTAAATTTATCAATTTAATAAATAACACTGTATGTTTACCGCGATAAATAATAAAACATATTTATACATAATATTTTTAAAATAATATTAGCTATGACAGCATACCGGTGCATTTTTAGCGATTCAACTCGACGTAAATTGTGCGGTCGTGTCTGACACAGCCCCATCTTTTTTATGTGTCAACCAACTTCTCTACCGGGAACTGCCACGAGGATTCTTCGAGGTTGGAGTAAATTACGATTTTTTAGGGTTCCGTGTCCGGTACGGGTCCCTATTACTAAGCCTACGCCGTCTGTCAGCTTGTCTGTCTGTCTGTCTGTCTGTCTGTCTATCTGTCTGTCCGTCCGTCCGTCCCTCCGTCCGTCCGTCCGCCCGTCCGTCTGTCTGTCTGTCCGGCGACTGTATCTCTTGAACCGTAATAGGTAGCACGTTGAAATTTTCACAGAATATATGTTAATATGGCCGATATAACAACAAATAATAACAATAAGAAAAAGCAAAAAATTCAGGGGGTTCCCATAGAAGAAACCAAAAAGTGCATGCACGCGCGCCATCTATATACCGAATAGATTATGAAGCATTTTAACTAGTCATGACATTTAACTAAAATGAAGCATTTCAAAACACGCCATAGATGATAGATGGCGTGAGTAGCGCTAGCCATGACATAGTGATACGGAACCCTCGGTGCGCGAGTTCGACTCGCACTTGTTTAAAGTAACAGTAGTTATTACAATAACAATCGCCGCTAATCGAACGATGACGTAACCGGAAATCACACTTTGTATCAGACGATATATTTGATTAACATCTCATCATAAGCCTGTATCGGTCCATTGCTGGACACTGGCTTCTCCGGAGACACGCCACCGCATGCGGGCTTCCGCTCGTCTCATTCATCCAGTCTCGGCCAACTTTTTAGGGCGTCTGTCCACCTAGCTGGGGGCGAACCCCGTTACGTTTGCTTGTCCGCGGCCTTCATTCAATTCGAACACGCGTCTACCCCACCAGTTATCGGTGGGGTAGACGGCAGATGTGCTCAGCCCACTGCCACTTGCATTTGCAAATTTTCTTAGCAATGTCTACTTGGCTCTTTGTCGTATTTCCTCATTACTGACTTTATTTATTTGGTACTTATAATTTTTTTGGGTAATCATTAAGTGCTCACAGAGGGTAAAGTTTGTACCCGTACCCGAAGAGCATGTACTAAGAACATTATGATATTACCGTGTGGGGCCGGTACTTTAAAAAAAATAGCCCCACTGCATCTCTCCCCGTGTATGTCGTAAAAGGCGACTAAGGGACATGACTCCTTCTTATATTACTAGGTGGTAGGGTTTAACCCGCCCGGGTTGGTACCACCGCACTGAATGAAAGGTCGGTCGAAACGGCTATGTAAATAGTTTGTGTTTTCCGTCCAGTTCAGTGTAGCCGGCACGACCGAGGGGAAGGCTGACGTGGCACCAAGTTCATCCAGTGTTATGGGCTGACATCACGGACGGATGTTGTAGGTGATGTAGCCAACCGTGTCAGCTTCCAAACAAAAACAAAAAACCAAATTAGAGTGGAAGAGCTGTCACGTGAAGATCCGTTGTCTCTGCCTACCCCACCGGGAAACAGGCGCCGGCGCGGCGGCGTGACGCTTATAATCTGGTTCTTTCTTGTTTACCTAATTCAATGAATAAATATAATCCAGGTAGGTATAAATACATTTATAGTACAAAATCGACCTTGATACTACATAATATTTATATTATGACACGAGGCACTCAGTTTTTGCGCCTTTATCAAAGCAAATCGTTTGTAGTAAATAATGCTTTGATAGCGAGTCAAAATTCCGAAACTGATAAGACAAAAAGTTTATCTATACGTGTAAATTCACGGTCACCCCCTGCAGATATAAAATAGACGTTCAGTCAGTCATACAGTCAGTCAATCAGTCAGTCAGTCAGCCAATCAGTCAGTCAATCAGTCAGTCAATAAGTCAGTCAGTCATACGGTCAGCCAGTCAATCAGTCAGCCAGTTAATCAGTCAGTTAATCAGGCAGTCAGTCAATCAGTCAGTCAGTCAATATGTATACAGACAGTCAGTCAATAAGTCAGTCAGTCATACAGACAGTCAGTCAATCAGTCAGACAATCAGTCAGTCAATCAGTAAGTCAATCAGGCAGTCAGTCAGTGAGTCATACAGTAATACAGTCGGTCAGTCAGTCAGTGGGGCAGTCAGTCAGTCGGTCAATCAGTCAGTTGGCCAGACAGTCAGTCTCGTTTACCCCCAGCAAATTCCATCGCGCTATACCACTTCTTTAAGTTTTTTTTTATGGAAACTGACATGATTGTCTATATCTCTTAGTACATCCGTGATGTCACCCCATAACACCTTGGTGAACTAGGTGCCATGCCATTGCAGTGCTTCCCTTCGGTCGTGCCGCCTACACTGAACAGGACTGAAAACACGAACTATGGCATATACAGGGTTTTCGGCACATCGACCGACAAATTTATTTTGCAGGATATTTTTACTCGTCCTTGGGACTTTGGGAGATCATAAGTCCTTTTTATGGTATTCACTTTATCGAATAATATTATTTTCTAAAGTACTTTATTAAACGTATTTTTAACGTACCCTTGATGTTCTAAAATCCAGTAAATTTTATTTCGTGCTGATAGAGTCATAAACAAAAAAGTTACAAGGATTTAAAGCTGGCATTTTGGTATTTGGATTCGAACCTCGGAGCTCTCGCATGAGAAGCCGATGCCCAAACCACTCGGCCACCCACCGCCGCTGTACGTGGTGGGACCTCTCATTTTCCCACCGATAACAGATTCTTTCTATACGTGTAGCTGAACCAATCAGTATCCGCGGTGAGACTGCATAAATTGATCTAACCACCGACACAAAATGGGTGACCACTGATCATCATTAAGTTATCAGTCTATCAGCCTCGTTAACTCAGCGGTGCGGTGGGTCGACTGTCGGTCCTGATCATAAGCACGCCTGGGAGCGGTCAGTACTTGGATGGGTGACCGCTCGACCGTTGGAGAGTGACCGCGGTTCGGATTCCACGTAAAATTGTAGCTCCCTTCCCTTCTTACCTTACTAGGTGGTAGGGTTCATCCCGCCCGGGTTGGTACCACCGCACTGAATGAAGCGTCGGTCGAAACGGCTATGTAAATAGTTTGTGTTTTCCGACCAGTTCAGTGTAGCCGGCACGATCAAAGGGGGAAGCACTGACATGGCACCTAGTTCACCCGGTGTTATGGGCTGACATCACGGACGTTGTAGGTGATGTAGCCAACCGTGTCAGTTTCCATAAAAAAAAAAAAATTACTTGATTACAAACATAGCAGACAACCATCCCGATTAAACCAGGTTTCTAATAAAAAAACCGCATCCAAATCGGTCCATCCGTTTGGGAGCTACGATGCCACAGACAGACACACCCATACACCGCTCTTTTTTCGTCGGGGGATAAAAAGTGTACTGTGGCAACCACCTGTGCGATGAGATGAGGTATGAGCTTATCTCGGTGTCGTTTTCCACATAATTTAGCTCAGACATGTCTGCACCTTATCTCTACCGACTATGGTCTACCCACGGTCTACCGGTGAGAACACAGAATAGCTTAGTCACCGCGGTGGCCGGTGTCTTCTTTCGCTCGAGTTCCTGGTAGATCTTGAGTCTCACGGGGCGCGGTGGCTTTCTGCACGTCGTCGGTCGTCGCCTTTCCGTGTAGAATCGATAAGCAGCGCGGTGCGGGCACAGAGTCTAATCAGCCCAGCGGTTAAGACGAGACGTATGTTAACTTTCTCCATACAAAATCGTGTTTTTTTTTTTTATATTTTTATTTTTTTTATGTTATCCGGTATTGGTGGGTGAGTCGGAAGGACCAAAGCGCATGCTCCGACCAGCCAATATCACCACCGAGAAAGTAGGTGCCATATCGGAGACTTCCCTGAATTGCTGGCTATACTGGACTAGAGGAGAACACAGCCGAGGCTGCTATGCGGCCATCTTACATTCAGTACGGTGGTACCAACCCAGTCGGCTACAATTTGAGCCTACCACCTAGTGAGGGGCAAGGGAAGGGACCTACAGGGACCTATTAATTTTTTTGACGTGAATTTTATGAAACCTCTTTGGGCTCGGGTAATGGGATGCGATTAAAAAAAATTAAGACTTTTTTTGTATTTTGCGATGCTTAGTACTCAGCAACCAGACTACGTACAACAAATTCTAAATATGTCGGATGAACGATCCATCTAACGACTTCAAATACGTAATACACTTTTATTTTGTCATTCCATCCCTTCTGGCCCAAATCAGCCCTTCAAGTTGGCATGTTTTGAAAAATGCGAAAACACGCAAACTTCAAACACCTCTTGCGCTTTAATCGTTAACGCTGCATAATCGAGACAAACTCTTAAAGGTTTTAACTTTATTCGATACTTCAAACAAAACCTTGTATGAAGCCTACATAGGTGGGGCAATATGGGCTACCAAAATTTAAAAAATTTCTCGAAAAGGGTGCGAAAATGAGAAATGAAGCATATAAAACGTATAAAAAAGGAGATTATTTAAAAAAAAAAAAAAAACCTCGAAAAGTATTGATCTCCTCGGGCCAATTCTTTCACTAATATTCTGCTAACATCCTAAACTACAGGATATAACTACTACCAGCAATTTGCTATCAAACCTGCCATTAAGTAAACCTCACCCCAAAAAGCGCCCCAAATCGAGAAACCATGACCTCGAGACTGCAACAATGACAGTGCATAGTTGCATACATACAATGTATGTATGTATACAACTATGCACCAGATGCGCGAGTCGTTCGAACTGCATTGACCCTGGTGTACGTGACTCCGGGCATGCGATGTCTCCGATACCATGCAACATTTAATTTTAATCGTTTGCGTGCTCAAAAGTGCCCCGTGCTGTCTTGTCGTAGAATACCAACCAACATCGGATTTGGCGTTATATTAAGTTGCTTTACGGCGGAATAATCGAGGTTCGAGAAACCGAAAGACGTATGGTGTAAAGCATAGAATTATGGCTAGATGTCTCTGCACAAAAAGTGACAAAAGGCGGACTTAAAGCCTAAGGGCATCATGTGCCAGTCATACCTGGGATTGTGAGTAGGGTAGATGGGTAGTGCGGAAAATTAAATGAGAGATTTTTTTTAAGAGTATAAAATAAACAATAAAACATAGATAATAGTAATAATAACATACAACTAAACACATTCGTGACATACATACATACAGGTTCAAAAGTACATACATATACACATATAAACAAATACATACATATATACATACCTAATGCAGTTTCCAAACAAGTGATAAAACACATGGAGACGTTATGGACATTTATAGTTTAAAGGAAAACCTAGACGAAAATCCCAAGTCTTCAAGTACTCACGGAAAATGGAATAGTACGGAACCCTCTACACGAGAGTTCGACTCGCACTTGACCGTTTTTTTTTCGTGTAAAATAAATAAAAAGTATAATGTTGTAGTTGATGTAGTCAACCGTGTCAGTTTCCATAAAAAAAAAAAGAGCGGAGTTGCGCACGATGCTCTTAAATGCATCTCTACAATGATTCAGAGGCGGGAGTTACCGATGGCCACACTGCGCAGCGCAGACAAACCGGCTCTGTGCTGTGGCACCGCTATTCCAATACTTTGATTGTCTACAACTTACGCCTAGGGCGTTAAGTGGGCATCTTGCCCCTTACAAGGTGGTAGGCTCAAATTGTAGCCGACTGGTTTGGTACCACCGTACTGGATGTAAGATGGCCGCATAGCAGCCTCGGTTGTGTTCTCGTCTAGTCCAGTATAGCCAGCAATCCAGGGGAGTCCCCGGTATGGCACCTACCTTCTCGGAGGTGATATTGGCTGGTCGGAGCATGCGCTTTGGCCCCTCCGACTCAGCCACCCATACTGGATTACATAAAAAAAACCTGTCAGATACGCCGGCTGTGGCTGAGGAAGACGGCAGCGGATAGCAGTTCTGTGGTCAACATCTATACTGGAACACAAATTCAGGCTCTATAGCTCAGTGGTGCAGACAGTCGACTGTCGCTATTGATTGTTAAGCAACACTGGGACGGTCAGTACTTGGATGGGTGACCGCTCGAAGGTTGGAGGCTGACTGTGGTTCGGATTCCACGTAAAACTGTAGGTCCATCACCTTCTTACCTTACTAGGTGGTAGGGTTTATCCCGGCCGGGTTGATACCACCGCACTGAATGAAACGTCTCGGTCGAATCGGCTATGCAAATAGGTTGTGTTTTCCTACCAGTTCAGTGTAGCCGGCACGACCGAAGGGAAGCAATGACATGGCACCTAGTTCACCCGGTGTTATGGGCTGACGTCACGGATGTTGTAGGTGATGTAGCAAACCGTGTCAGTTTCCATAAAAAAAAAGGCGGGCGTCGAGAACTCTGTTGCTGTGCCGTTCTACAATCAACCCTTCAAATGATGGGCAAAAGGCTAATTATAAATAAAATCTACAAAATTGAGGTTTTAATAATTGTATTAGAAGAAAAATTTGTTTGAGCTAAAAAACAGTTTTGAAAGTTGTCTACTGAACGTCTTTTGATGGCTTTAAATTTTAAGAATTTTTGAAAGGTTATAGAAAGAAATATCTTATTAAAAAATGGCAAACGTACAAACACGCCGGAGCCGGATACACATAAACCGAATTTTGTCAAAATCATCCTATGCATCCTACTCCAACCCGAAAAGCACCGTGTCGCTGTCCCGCTTGCCCCAGTGGAATTTGCACACCGCTCGCTCAACTCTCCAGTTCGGGAATTGTCTAAGTCACATTTTTAGCGAAAATGAGCTTTGAATGCAGGTTTGTTCAGCACATTTTTCTGCATTTAAAAAGTAAAAACATTTTATCTAATAAAGCCGTTTTTTTTCATCTTTGTCCTATCTTTTCTAAAATTTAAGACATTTAAGCTATTATTAATCTATGGCTCCATACAGTTTCACAATACATTTTCGTCCTATCTCTAAGATTCCACAGCTTGCGCTGAGTTCGTATTTTGTCTAACGACCAAACAGCCAATCACGGGCGAGCGCCGTGCATAAATGGGGCATAGCAAAAATACGAATTAAAGGTGATGTCACCTAAGTGACCTCTATATCCAGTGTGTGTTGTGCTATGTCCGCCATTCGCAACGTCCGTTTAGTCAGTTTTGTCTATCTCCAAACAAAAATAGTGTTTTTGGGTTATTTATTTCATTAATATTAAGGAATTTATTGTTTTTTTAGAGATTCTAATACAGTTAGTCAGTTTTCAAAGATATGCTTAACAGTAACGCAATCACACAGTGAAAACCAAACTATAAAACTTTAAACAGCCCTCCTGTAAAATTTGCTCTGTGGCACTTAGTAACTCCCGAACTGGAGCGACGACTTGGCGTTATATTTAACGCAGCGCAAATGTCATAAGACGGAGGAAATATAGGAATAGTTTGGCTGATAGCAAGCTGCGTGCCAGCGGCGTGTGTGACGTGCGTGCGACTAAGTGTCTGGTGCAAGCCCGACCCGATGAAGACACATTGACGCCGAGCTCAGTTTTATAGGTATATATGCATGTCTTCCTAGAGTTCTGACTTTAATGCTAGCTTTTTCCGGCGGCTTCGTTCGCGGTAGATTCGGTTTAATAGCAAATTTGATTTAAACGCAAATATTATATATTTATTTATCAGAAAACAGACAACCTAATGACAAACAGATAAAACATAAGTTGTACATACATTAAAGTCTGGTCACATTTTGTTTCCCTGATTAGACTATAGTTTAGTGGGATCAAACTCGTGTGTGTGTTGTGTAGTGAGTGTGTAGTGAGTGTCAATGCAGTGTAGTGTTGTGTACAAAGAGTAATATTAAACGATCGCTTCTTATATTCTCTCACTCTATCTCTCCCGTCCATACTATACTTCCTTTGATACTGCTCAGCCCTAAGGCTATTTAGTGTGATGGTATATAGCCTATAGTGAGTCTCAAGAACTACTCTTTCCATTGGTGTAAACCGCATCAAAATCTCTTAAGTGGTTCCGGAGTTTTCTTCAAATATACATACAGACAGACGTTTCCTTTTATGAGAAGTAGAGAGTAGAGATAGAGATAGAGATAGAGATAGAGATAGAGATAGAGATAGAGATAGAGATAGAGATAGAGATAGAGATAGAGATAGAGATAGAGATAGATATGTCGTATGAGTTTGCATCGCCGTCCGTGTATTTTTATGTTGATGTGTAAGCGTCCACTGCTGGACATACGCCTCTCCAATTTTCCTCCAGTCCTCCAGTCCTCCCGGCCTTCAGCGGTACGGAACCACTGCTTTCCGCCGACGTACTTGATGTCATCGTCCCACCTGGCGGGTGGTGTTCCCACACTCCGTTTTCCTGTCCACAGCCGCCAGTATATAGGACACGGTTACTCAAAAAGTCGTCGTCTCTTTTTTTTTTTATTGACAGCGCGACATATGGCGCCGAGCCACCCATAAGGTGTCTAACGACGCCCATGGACATTCGGTCGTATGCGGGGGTTGCGAATGCCATGCCGGCCTGACAGGTGCCCATTTACGCCCCTCTTGAAGGACCCGAGACTGTACTTGGGGGGAAATATATGAGCAGGGAGAGCGTTCCAGAGTTTACCGGTTCTGTAGAGGAAAGATCTGCAGAATCGATTGGTACGCATCCGCGGTAAGTCCAGCGTGTAGGGATGCAATCCCTGCCCAGTGCGTGTGGTGCGGAGGTGGAAAGGGGACGGCGGGATCGCATTAAACAGCTCCTCCGAGCACTCCCCATGGAATAAGCGATAGAACACACTTAGGGAGCCGACATCCCTAGGGTGTTGCAGTAGTTCTAGATCGCAGGACACTTCGGGGTCACCCACTAGTCGCACGGCTCGACGCTGGATTGAGTCCAGAGGCGTAAGCTGGTATTTGGCAGAGCCATCCCACAGGTGCGAGCAGTACTCCAAGCAGGACCTGATCTGCGGCTCTTCGGCTAACGTGCCCAGCCCACTGCCACTTGAGCTTAGCTAGCCGGTGTCCAATATCGACGTTATAATATAGATTATATAAAATCACGATATTCATAATGCGAGCAGAACAGAATAGAATATGCTTTATTGCTTTCCAATACAATGATTTTACAAAAGGCGGACTTATTGCCTAAGGCAATCTCTGTCAGTCAACCTGAATTTTATGAACAATTATTATATTACAAACTTAATACTAAAAGATCGAAACAATGAGATAGTATTATGGATAGTATACATTATGCTCAGAGAAAATAAAAAAGGTTCTTATTTCTATGAGACATTACGTATTTATAAAAATATTCAATGTGAAAGCGACTTAACTTACTTTTACCTATAGGGGATCCTGATGAACCGATGAGTTCACCAGGATCCCCTGGGGGATCCTTCTAGGGGATCCTGGTGGCCTCACCCAACAAAACAATAAAATGAAGTGACAATGAACATAACGGAACATACATAGAATAGAATAAAATAGTATTTTATTCAGTTGTACATACGTAAATACATTACATTAACACAAATGGAGCATCGATATAACACTGTCGTGATGGCTGGCCCTGGCGTGATGCTCGTGAACGGGTGCTGTTTGTGGAGACTGGCCTGCTCCAATTGGTACCAATGTATAATTATAATACTTACCTGACTGCATAATTAGTTAACTCTTGACTAGGTACAACTAGTACCTAAATTGACAACTTGATACTTCAAGTATCTTAAATATTCATATATTTTTATTTTTTATTTTTGACAATAAAATTATACTACATTGTACTCATAGTGGGTTTAATATACTAACATAATTATGTTGATACAAATTACGTATCAAAGTTTGACAAAGGCTCTTTACACCTGATTCACTTAATTAATAAGTCTTTGTAGTCAGAACTCTCAGCAAAATTGTTAATCTTGCTCTCAAACTGTGTTTTCGAATTGGGCGGTGTTATTATGTGGCTAGTCACTAAATACTTGTAAAAATATGTATAAAAAATACCCTGCGAAGTTTCTTGTCGGTTCTTCTTCGTGGGTGTAATCGAACCGGATAGAACAAATTGTGACAAGTTCGAGCTTAGTCTAACTGCCATATGAATGGTCAGTAAACAATACAATACACTAGAAAGTCTCTCTACTCCCAAGCATTTCCGAAGTCAAGACACTAGTGGAGCGTGAAAGCGCAAGTAATACGTCGATATTTTCGAAAACATTGTCTGGAAATACATTTATCGGAATAAATTCCTGATTGAAATGTTTGTGTATGTCATAGAACACGTTCTCGAGTAGCGTTGCACCCACACCGCCAAAGAACATTTAATTATTCGAGTGATCTTTAAGAAATTGAAACTGAGCTGCCAAACAAATAATGCATGTCGAGCTTTAGAAAGGAGGAAACCGGTTGTAGATTGTAGAGCGTAGTCCCTGTCGCACAGACAGATGCGAGTTGACTATTATTCTATAAATGGACTATTTCATGGATATTTTTAACATTGAAAATGTTTTTTCGATCGCTTCAGTATTAAATTTTTTGTCGCACAGACAGATGCGAGTTGACTATTATTCTATAAATGGACTATTTTCATGGATATTTTTAACATTGAAAATGTTTTTTCGATCACTTCAGTATAGCCCCCCATTTTCGGTGAGAGTGTGAAATCGTCCTGGTGTCGCGAGTTTTGGGCTACGCGAGTGGTTGATGGCTCAAAAGACGCATATCGGTATAGGTTAGGTTAGGTTCGGTCTTCTAACCTAACCTATATTATATTTTTATATTTTATATTTTATTAATTTGTTACTTTTTAGTTAGACATAATGTCAAGCTTATCTCTTTTTCTGTCTAAATTTTGGTTTATATTTTTTAAGCTGCTTGTGTTTTTGAAAAATAATAAAAAATATATAAATATAATACTTTTTTTTTATTTTGTTGAGTTCATTTTCAATGTACCTACCTCGAAGGTCGTGTAATGCACGAGATCCGTGATTTTTTTTCATTTATTGAGATTTTTCTTTTAGAATAATCGCCTAGGACAGAGCAAAATAAATTTAAACTTATACCTTTTTTTATCGAACTTTTATACTATTGAAAAATAATAATAAAAAATTCTTGGTCTAGGTTTTTTATAGTATTTTGGGTGCATGTTTAACCGTATAATCTTCTCGCGGGGCCAAACAGTAATATAAATCAAATTATATTATATGAAACTTGCTGTTGACCGGCTTTAAGGCCCTGTCAACCCGTGTTCATCCGTACTCCTCTTTCAAGACGCTGCTTTCGCAGGTTGGAGTAGGATGCAACACAATCAATCAATAAAGAAAATTGTTTTTTTTTATTACAATACTAAAGATCGAAATAAAAAAGGAAAAAGCTTCGGATTTAGATATACAAGGTGTTGCAACCCCAACCGTTAAACCCGAAAGGGGGTTATTCTGTACATGAAACCGAACAACTTTTGTTCTACGACTTTTTAATTTGTAGAAAAAAATTATAATTATAATAATAAATTATAATTAATCCCCATACATTTTGAGAATAGGTATTAAAATTTTGTATGGAAAAAAGAATTTTTATTTTTGTTTAATTTTTTTTTTCGCCGCATAAGTTATTTATTTTCACATATTATAGAACCACCCCCTGATGTCAGTTAAAAATATGACGGGGGCAATTGCAACATCGTGTATATTCAACAAATAAAATAATTTTTTTCCAAAACCTTGATTTGGTCACGTTGCCTTAAAAACGTTTTTATAACTAAATTCAGAGGCATGTTCATGATTTTTTTCTATCGAGCGAAGTTAATCAAATCGTGTTTTCAAAAAGCTACCGATCTGCGCTGATAGATGAAGTTTTACATATATTAGAACTGAATCTGTCAGGTAAGTAATACTGGCGGTACACTTCTTGATATTCGAGTCAGACGCAGTCTCACATCACCTTAACGCGGTCGGAGCCTCGACCCCAGCCAGTAAACAAGACGTAGGGCTTGAGTTTACTATAAGGAGCGCGTGTATGAGTTGTTTACTCCGCTCTTCTGCGTAGTCCGATAAAGGAAAACATCCTGACGCACAATAAATCATATTATTCGCGGCATTTCAGGAATTCTCAACATTCTTTCACGTTACTGTGTACTCGGAAACACACCTCGTGAATAGAACGCTGACGGAGTTATTGGCATGGTATAAAAATATGTTTGACACCCTCGATGACCCCGACGTGTCCCGCGATCTAGAACCGCTTGTGGCGATGTCGGCGGCCTAAGAGTGTTCTATCGCTTATTCCACGGGGAGTGCTCGGAGGAGCTGTTTAACGCGATTCCGTCGTTCCCTTTCCACCTCCTTACAACGCGCACTGGGCAGGGATTGCATCCCTATACGCTGGACTTACCGCGGATGCGTACCAATCTGTTCTGCAGTTCCTTCCTCCACAGAACCGGTAAACTCTGGAACGCTCTCCCTGCCCACATATTTCCCCCCAAATATAGTCTCGGGTCCTTCAAAAGAGGCGTGAATGGGCACCTGTCAGGTCGGCATGGCATTCGCAGCCCCCGCATGTGTCCGAATGTCCATGGGCGTCGCTAGACACCTTATGGGTGGCTCGGCGCCACATGTTGCGCTTACTATAAAAAAAAACTCGTGGAAAGTGTATGTATATATTCTTTATTGAACACCAATTTATACAAATTAGGCACAATAGGCCACCTTAATGCCGTGAGGCATTCTATTCTAACTAACCTTTGGGATGTGGGAGAAGTATATGCAGGCGAAGAAGAATAGTATGTTGTAATGTGTTTTTTTTAATTGAAAGCGCGACATATCGCGCCGAGCCACCTATTAGGTGTCTAACGACGCCCATGGACATTCGGTCGTATAAGGGAGTTGTGAATGCCATGCCGGTTTGACAGGTGCCCATTCACGCCCCTCTTGAAGCACCGGAGACTGTACTAGGGGAGAAATAGTTAGTTAATAGTTATTTAATTTTGTCAGCCTCGGTAGCTCAGTGGTGCGGTCGTTCGACTGTTGTTAAGCAACGCTGAGCACGGTCAGTACTTGGATGGGTGACGGCTCGACCGTTGGAGGCTGACCGTGGTTCGGATCCCAAGTAAAACTGTAGGCCCCTTCCCTTCTTAACTTACTAGGTGGTAGGGTTTTACCCCTCTGGTCGATACCACTACACTGAATGAAATGTCGGTCGAAACGGCTATGTAAATAGTTCGTGTTTTCCGTCCAGTTCAGTGTAGTCGACATGAAATGAAGGGAAGCACTGACATTGCACCTAGTTCACCCGGTGTTATGGGCTGACATCACGGATGTTGCAGGTGATGTAGATAACCGTGTCAGTTTCCATAAATAAAAATATTATCCTGCTGCATCCGAACATATCTGCATTCGCGGCTATATAATTACCTATGCGTCCGTTTACCTACAAGCAAGTGTTGATGGAAGCCCAATTTTAGATCGAGTGCGCTTAGTCTCTAGTTGATGTAATGCAGATCTTCGTTTACATCGATCTTGTAAATCAATCAGCCTGCTGAAGCGATTTTCTCGCTGGCCGTTTACAAAAGTGTCTGTTATATTATTCTTAACGATATTAATGAGTTCACCTGTAGCGAACTGAACGCTGCTGGTGCACTGACGCGCTTAGATCTAGTGTCGGCAACTATACAACCTTGCTCTTGGTGAAAATTTCACTTTTGCTTTCCACGATTGATGGATATGCGATGAAATCACATTCGGGCTGCACATTCGCCCGCCTTCGGGGAAACAGAAAAGTTACGAGTATTATTAAGGTGACGTGAGACTGCGTCTGACTCGAATTTCAAGAAGTGTACCGCCAATATTACTTATCTGACAGATTCAGTTTTAATATATGTAACACTTCATCTATCAGCGCAGATCGATAGCTTTTTGAAAACACGATTTGTATTAACTTCGCCCGATAGAAAAAAATCATGAACATGCCTCTGAATTTCGTTATTAAAACGCATTTTACGAAACGCATTCAATAGGGGCGAGGAGCGTCTGGGTACGCCCCTCGCCCCTATCAAATGCCTACTTTATCCGGCGGGAGAGCCTTGCCACATGCAGGGGCAAGCGTTCTAGCGTCGTAGGTTACCTTTTGATTCAGATTTACATATTTATTTTGAACACACAAATTCAGTATGGTTCGCTAATTTCGCCATCGTTATTCTTTTGTTTTGTCCTATTGAGCAGTTAGTATTGACAGCGGCAACAACGCGTTAAATTACACTAGACGAAAACATACATTTCAAAAATTCATATCTCGAAAACTAGACACTTTAGAGAAAAACTTTATTTGCTTTTTTGTTTAGGAAAAACATGAGGATTGCGCTGGCGAAATTAATGTACTCGCCGTTTTAACACCCTGTATAATTCTTCTGTACGTGTGTTTGTCACATAACTCCTAAACGGCTGGACCGATTTGGATGAAATTTTGTGTGTATATTTGAGTGGGTCCCTGGATGGTTTGATAATACAATTTGACCCGGTAGATAGATGGCGTCGTGATAAGTCCACGCGGACGAAGTCGCGGACAGACAAGACAGCTAGTTTATTAGATAAACATTAATTCTGTAACTATACAGTGTATAGTTACAGAATTAATGTATAGTATACACAACAGTGGCAACATTTTGACAGTTCTATTGATGCTAGGCACTTTAAAATTAAAATAAACCATGTTTTATTTGTAAATTTGACTTATTTATTATGTATGTATGTCGAATTCAATTGTACGTTAGCACATAAGAAATGAACTGAAATGGAGTCAAATGAATTGGATTGTAATGCTGAAATTGATTCAAATAAAAATATTTTATAAAAAAATGCGAATTGGCTGACTTACAAATGTACATAGGCCGAAAATTCTAATAATTTAATTTCCAATTCTTCATAAGTAATACCTACTAACTAAATAACTGAAGAATTAAAACCTACCTAAAATTAAAATTATTAAATAAACTATAACTACCTATGAAATTAAATAAAAAGACAAATATAACTAAAAAAAAAAAAACTATAACTGAAAAACCACTAAAACTAACTTATAAATTATATAATATCCTCAAGGGGCGTCGTCCCCGGCATGGTTCCCAGGATGGCGGCCGCGTTGCCCCTCTGTATCCCCAGACTAACTCGTTCAAGTTCTTTATTAAAACGAAAATATAAATAACTAAATTTAATTATTTAGTAACTAAATAATTAAAATGTACCTAACAAACATTAAAATAACTATCGAATAGGGCGTTTCAAAAGTTCCCAGAACACTTGCGGCATCAGGTACCCACCTGGATGGCAAGGCTTAACCTTCGAATAAAGTAGGCCCTTGATCGCTGGATAATTTAATTTATTTTACGGTAAAGAACTTTACTTGGAATCCGAAACTTTTTGTCCTATATTTGGTGGGCGGTGTTGTAATTTACCCGACTTCTTGCATCACAGCACGATTACTCTGCTTATCCCTTTATTATTTTCAGGCCGGCATGGCATTCGCAACCCCCGCATACGACCGAATGTCCATGGGCGTCGTTAGACACCGTATGGGTGGCTCGGCGCCATATGTCGCGCTGTCAATAAAAAAAAAAAAAAAAACCCGATTGTCGGTACTTATACAGCGTGATGCTGTCTATGTCTGTGTACGGGTTGACACAAAAGTAATGGCACATAGGAATTGTCTGTTTTTTAGGATTCCGTAACCGTCGTACGGGACCCTATTACTAAGCCTACGCCGTCTGTCTGTCTGTACGTCTGTCCGAGGGCTGTATCTCTTGAACCGTAATAGGTAACCCGTTAAAATTTTCACAGAATATGTGCTATTATGGCCGATATAACAATAAATAATAAAAATAAGAAAAAGTCAAAAATTCGCGGGGTTCCCCATAAAAGAAATTAAAAATTGTATACGCGCCATCTACCGAAAAGAGTATGAAGTATTTTAACTAACACATAGATGGCGTGAGCGGCGATGAAACTGACCACGACATTGCGATACGGAACCCTCGGTGCGCGAGTTCGACTCGCACTTGGCTGGTTTTTAGGTTTCCGTATCGGAAGCCTATTCCTGAGACTCCGTCGTCCGTCCGTCCGAGGGCTGTATCTCTTGAACCGTAATAGGTAGCCCGTTGAACTTTCACAGAATATGCGTCACTATGGCGGATGAAACAACAAATACGAAAAATAAGAAAAAGTTAAACACTATTTGATAACAGATGGCGCAAACGACTTTTATACATTGCATGAATTGTTAGGTGCTGTCATTTTCCCACCTTAAGGTGCTATAGACCTCATTGAGGCGTCTCTAAAAGATAGCCTCTTCTTTCTTTGGTCGTTCCAAAAAAAGAATTTGATGTTTGACAGATCACTTTTAAAAAATAAAGTGACGTTACTATGGTAACAGCTGTCAGTGGGCAAACATGAAGACCTGTCATAACATAAACATATGACATATACCAGGGAAGTCTCTGGTATGGCACCTACCTTCTCGGAGGTGATATTGGCTGGTCGGAGCATGCGCTTTGGCCCCTCCGACTCAACCACACATACGGGATTACATAAAAAATATATATATATAATATAATATAGGTATCTGATAATTCTAATTCGAAGACCATGCCACCTGAGTGGTTACGCGGATATTATTGATAGCGGATAGATACGGAAACCTTCGCGCGCGAGTAAAACTCGCACTTAACAGATTTTTTTTTAAAAGTACCTCCTGTCATTTTGATATTGACAGTTGTGTACATAAGATATGTAAAATACACAAAGATCAATAATGGAGCGCTATACTTTCGAAGAATGAGAAATAAATTGTGTCCACTTTTTGACGTGATGACGTCACGTCTTATAAATTGATGAACACCGGCTGCACCCACGAAAAAGTGTCACGTTCCATCTGAGCCTGTGTGTGCAAGCGAGAGCGTGTAACAAGCGATAGAGAGGCACAATCGGCCCAATGACGTTATCGCGTAAAACTATCTTCCGTAAACCGACTTTAACAACCAATTTTTTTTTCGGAACATTTCGTCGGTGTTAATAACGCAACGTGAATTGCGCCGTAGATTTTTCCGCCGTCCGGCTGGCTCAGCCTCGGTAGCTCAGTGGTGCGGTGGGTCGACTGTTGTTAAGCAACCCTGAGCGCGGTCAGTACTTTTCGACCGTTGGAGGCTGACTGTGGTTCGGATTCCACGTTAAACTGTAGGTCCCTTCCCACAGAGCACGGAATACCCCCGCCCGCGCCCCCTCCTAGAGGCGCCCTGAGCGCGATTTCCCTACAACGGCGTTGAAGCCTGTAGACGTGGCCTATGACTTACATATGTGTGTTGTGCGTGTGCATTTGTTTTGTGCGTGTGCCTAACTTGCTCCTCTTTGTGTGTAGTGTCGATACTAACACACACCCACACATACGAAGCGCTAGTAGCACTGCGTCCAGTTATTGGGTTTCAAATATTATCGCTTAGGGCGTCTCTAGGAGAGGGCGCGCGCGGGGATTATTTCGTGCTCTGTGGTCCCTTCCCTTCTTACCTTACTAGGCGGTAGGGTTTATCACGCCCGGGTTGATCCACACTGCACTGAGTAAAACGTCGGTCGAAACGGCTATGTAAATAGTTCGTGTTTTCCGTCCAGTTCAGTGTAGCCGACATGAAATTAAGTGAAGCACTGATATGGCACTTCGTTCACCCGGTGTTATGGGCTGACATCACGGATGTTGTAGGTGATGTAAATAACCATGTCAGTTTCCATAAAAAAAATTCACAGATCTCGTGCATTACACGACCTTCGAGGTAGGTATGGGTAAGTATTGTACCGTGTGGGGTCGGTACTTAAAAAGAATAGCCCCACTGCATCTCTCCCCGTCGCATGTCGTAAAAGTCGACTAAGGGATCGTCAGCCTCGTCAGCTCAGTGGTGCGGTCAGTTATTGGATGGGTGACCGCCCGACCGTTGGGGGCTGACCGTGGTTCGGATTCCACGTTAAACTGTAGGTCCCTTCCCTTCTTACCTCACTGGGTGGTAGGGTTTATCCCGGTCGGGTTGGTACCACCGCACTGAGCGAAACGTCGGTCGAAACGGCTATGTAAATAGTTCGTGTTTTCCGTCCAGTTCAGTGTAGCCGGCGCGAAATGAAGGGAAGCACTGACATAGCACCTAGTTCACCCGGTGTTATGGGCTGACATCACGGATGTTGTAGGTGATGTAGCCAACCGTGTCAGTTTCCATAAAAAAAAAAAAAAAAAAAAGTTACATTGAAAAATATGAACTCGACAAAATAAAAAAAAGTATTACATTTATAATATATTTTTGATTATTTTTCAAAAACACAAGCAGCTAAAAATTTTAACTAAAATTTAAACAGAAAAAGAGATAAGCTTGACATTATGTCTAACTAAAGTCACAAATTAATAAATATCAAATATAAAAATATAATATAGGTTAGGTTAGCTAGAAGATGCTACGCAACGCATCTTCTAACCTAACCTAAATACATATTTATTCATTCACAAAGAATCACTTCGTCCAAAAACATAACCATTTTTATTGAGTACAGTATTTGTATTGACTTTTTGCGTTTTGAAATAGTGACGTGAATAACGTTCACGCTAGTAATATCTTCCTCGTAAACTACCGCTTGCCGATGTACTGACATTACACATACAATTTGTATACATTTGAAACTTTAACACCGAAATTTAACAATAAAATTATTTTTATTTTTAACCGACTTCCCAAAAGGAGGAAGTTCTCAATTCGACTGTATGTTTTTTTATGTTTGTTACGCGATTACTCCGTCGAAAATGATTCAGCGGTTTTTGAAAAATCAACAAAATACTATGGTGTGTGGTTACCTTCAGCAAAACTTGTGATGTGGTCTTTTTCAGCAATTTGCAGTTTGATAAATTACTATGGTGTGTGGTTACCTTCAGCAAAACTTTTGTGATGTGGTCTTTTTCAGCAATGTGCAGTTTGATAAATTACTATGGTGTGTGGTTACCTTCAGCAAAACTTTTGTGATGTGGACTTTTTCAGCAATTTGCGGTTTGACACATGGCGAATAATTCTGTACCACTTCAACCGATTTCGATTATTCTTTTTTATGTAATATTACCAAAAAGAATGAAATAAAAACAGTTTTAAAAAATAAAAAGCCGACTTAAAAAAAAACTAGAACTAAAAAGTATTAAATACCTAATAATTTGAAATTTTCTCTGTCATTTTATTGAAATACATGAATCGATAATGTGATACATATTCGGACCCTTGTTTCATGAATATTCTAAATTTGAAATCTTTTCCGACCGACCAGATGCGCTTAATATATTATGGTACGAGCACCATCGAGCTGGTCTGCTGGTGGAGATAGAAGGTGGCCATAGAACTCCTAAACTACACAACATCGTGTTTAGGCTCGTTGCATTTGTCTTCACGAGCAATTTACTTTAGACCTAAGAGATTCTCAACTCGACGGTATGTTTTCTTTTTTTATGTTTGTTACGCGATTACTCCGTCAATTGTGGGCCGATTTTGAAAATTCTTTTTTTTGTTTTAAAGGGGATAACCCTGAGGTGGTCCCATTTTAATTTGGTCAAGATCAGATTGGAAAGCGAGGCGGAATGGCGAGGCCGAAGGCCGAGCGATTCCGCCGACTAGCAAAAAATTACTAAAAAAAAACTGTGAAAAAAAACTATTTAATAAAAATATAAAAGCCGCCTTCAGAAATGTATGAAATAAAAAAAATCTAACCCTAGAGTTGAAGGCGGTGCTAAAGCAAGCAAAAATGATGCATGAAAGAAAATATGAGTGGATGATATCCTTTGTGAATTGTGTAGCCTTCTTTAGCACCGCCTTCAACTCTAGGGTTCGAATTTTTTTTATTTCATACATTTTTGAAGGCGGTTGTTATATTTTTTTATGTAAATAAATAAATAATAAAGCACAAAGGGCACCTTCCTGACGCGAGTCCCATATTTTTTTAAATGTAGCCCAACTAAATACCCCGAGGGTATTTTTTTTTCATTTTTTCGATATCGCGCTTCATTTTCGAGATTTTTTTTTTTTAATGATCGAAGTCGGTGAAAAAGTGCAGCAAAATTTAACTTTTTTTAGATTTTCAAAAAAAGTTTTAACTTTTTCCATCATATTGTAGCCCTTGTCGATACGCTTCTTTTCAGATCTCAAACATTCATGTGGCCCTAAAACTCACCACACCAAGTCGATGTCACACTCTGAGCGAAAATGGAATACTGAAGCGATCGAAAAAACATTTTTCAATGTTAAAAACAATCTAGCTAAATGAAACAGTGGCGTTACTTTTGAGCCACCTGTATTACTAGCTATATTCGGTAAACCAGAAGTAGGTGTAACTCGTGTTCGAATTATTTTCAATTCGCTAGAAGTACCTACCTACTTTTTCTTTTCGTAAAACCGTCCATCACTTCACGTCAACTTAGACAGCTCGGCTCTCTACATATGCATTATTTTTCGTCTGGATTGAACAATTTTGAATTATTTTGAATAGAAGAAGGTCACATATTTGCATGCGAGACGGAGTTCAATATATTGCGTGTCTTCGGTGTCTTCTTCATTCGCTTATACATACATACATACACATACATACATACATACATACATTACATACATACATACATAGCGTCGAGCAATGATGTTTTAAAGGTATAGATTCAGCGTTCTAATACAATACTTATTGGAGGAGAATTTGGTATTCAATAGAAAACATTGCCATCTAGCGGTAAACTAATGCAACTCTTTGTAAAGTAGTATGCTGGGCAAGGACAGCACTGTTGAAAACGGTCGTCGGCCCGTTCGGCGATTTGTAAATATTTTGGAAATTACGTGATATAAGTGCACTTATTTGTGATATGTTGTGACGCCGCCGTCATCCTTGTTTCTCTTCCCGGTACGATTTTTTCAGTGTCGCGTCGCAAGGGACACGTAGGCATTATATATTTGTAAAAAACTACGATCTACGCGCCTGCGTTCGCCGAGCGTGCGACCGTGCGACTGACAGACCGTAGGAACCGATCGAGCGTATTTTATGTGAAGTCTATGAAGATATAAGTCAATGGCGTCAAGCTTACTAAAATTGAAATAAGACCACCTCTGAAGTATGACCTACCAAACAAAAAAAGAATTTTCTAAATCGGCCCTCAATTGACTGAAATCGCGTAACAAACATAAAAAAAAACACATACAGTCGAATTGAGAACCTCCTAATTTTTTTGGAAGTCGGTTAACATAAATTGAAAACCAATTGACAGATTTTAGGTTTAATTCATAGGTTTAGTGATACGCTCCAAGCCATACATTTATTTACGTACATACCACACGCTGTATCCCAACAATCGGAGTAAGCAGACCAATCGGTGTTGTGCTGCAAGTACTCTTGTAAATTACAGCACAACACCGACCACCACATTTAGCAAAGTATTAGGACAAGGCAACTATCAAGCAGCAAGTAAGAACTAAGGCACGAAGATCCACCTGCTACACGACTCGGTAGAAGGACCGTGCCAAGGTGAGAGGTGGCTAGCCTGTCGCCCTTATGCACGGCATCTTATTCTTATCCTTTATTAGCCTTTAACGACATACACAGGGAGAGATGCAGTGCGACTACTCTTTTTAAGTACCGACCCCGCCCGCACGGTTCAATTTATTTCTAATAATCGTTTTTATTAGCTACAATGGTTTTCTACTTGAGACCACTCTTGCATCGGATGTCCGCTCGTGTTGGAAGAATGGACTAATGAATGATTTATGGAGCGAATATGAGCGGAACAAGAGTGGAAGAAGTATGCACGCGTAGCGTAGTACCTGTAACCGAAGAGCATTTATTTATGGGAGTGGAAGAGGCGGCAGAAATGTGTCATGTTCGAATTATGGCATTAAATGCCTAATATCCTATTACTTTAAGTGAGCAAAACTTGTTTAGAAGGTGTTTCGTTAGTCATGTCATTAACTTCGGGAGGGTTACATATACACTCAAATAAACACGCTACGCAAAAAAAAAATGTTTATAGTATTACTTTCCGAGAAATTTAACAAAACATGTTTGCTACCTAAACATTAATCTGTGTGTAACAGTAGGTAACTTGCATTGTACGGGGTCAATGACCGTACTATGTTCAAACGCAGAACAGCTGTTTGTTGTAAGTAAGTCACAAGGTCACTATGATTGGTTTTTACAGCTACTTATTTGATTTGATTTTTTTGTTAGGAGAAAAAATGCTCCTATAAACATATCTTTTTTTCTTACGTAAAGTGTTTATTTGAGTGTGTATGTTACCCTCCCGAAGTTAATGACATGACTATATGAATGAATGAATGAATTTATATACAGGGTGTTCCAGGGTAGGGTTTCGTAACTTCAGGGTTCGAAAGGGGTTCATATTTGAAGACTAAAAGCTCTGAAATGTATTCCCAGATTCAGTCATTTTTTAGTACTTTTTGGTGAAAACCGTTTCATCGAGCTTTGGTGAACGGTTAACGTCCGCCTTTATTAAATAAAAATAAAATGACTAACTTACATACTTAACTAGTAGAATTGAACTGCATGTAGGCAAAGTCCAAACACTTAAATTTGAATGACATCAAAAGGAAAAGGGGACTGGACTAGGTAATTGCACTCCCTAGACCTAGACAGCACTGTTGCCAAATCTCCCATACTCACTGTCCATCGAGTTCTTATTACAATTTTAAATTTTTGTATGAAAAAAAATACGGAATTTTAATTTGAGTGATAATGATTTTTTTCTTCTAATAATGAGTACTTTCTATTCCTGATGTATCTCAAGCCTATCCTGAAACACCATGTATAAATCCTCGACCAAGTTTTTTGGAACCTCAGCCATCGTTGGGTTTTGGCTGGACAATCTTCATCATCCCCGCCCAAGATCACCTTGGGAGAGAGGGTAGATGTGGTAGATGTAAGGGGTAGCTCTTCAACTTAGTGGTGTGATTATTGTTTCCTCGTAAATCTTCCAAATAGACAAATCTAAGGCTAAAAAGTACTGCGAAATATAGAATAATTCTTTGTCTATCGATCACACGGTTTTGGTTGTAAAATTTTATCATTTTCTATACGGTAACCAAATGTCGTTTTTTTCTTCCGCATGAACTTTGAAAACTTGATCTCAGAAACTAAAGAGAATTTGAATGAATTTTTTATAGCAAAATGACGCCATTTGTTATATATATCTAATGCACTGGCAGTTTGCCAGCGCAAGATTTTATACTTTTGGCCATCATAGAGACAATCTATGCTTTTCAAAATTAAAATATTTTAGTTTGTTTCGAATGTAATCCTGTTTTGTTCTTGTTATTGTTTTGCTTTGTAATATGCAGTTCGGCCCTAGAGTTCTAAATCTCAACATGTAAACTCAATTTCTAACTTGGAATAAATGATTTCACTGCATCGTCTATCCAAATTTCTTTCAAGATAGAGAACAAGAATATTAAGCATTCACTGGTGAAAGTAATCACCAGTGCACTATCGATCACACGCTTTTCAAAGTTATAATGCGAAGGATCGCAATTTATGAAAAAACCCCTTATGAAAACTACTACGCGCTACGCCGCCGTTGGCGAAGGTAGTCGACATTGCTCAGAAAATTTGCAAGCTTATACCTCAAATTACACGCACATACAATCATACATATACAGACCTCGACATTTTCATAAATCGTCACAACAATGACCCAAACTACAAATGAATAGGTATTGTCATCTCTTCTCAAAAACATAGGTTGGGCATAGGCGGGTGGCCGAGTGGTTTGGGCATCGGCTTCTCATGCGAGAGGTCCTCGGTTCGAATCCGGTCGGCGTGTACCAATGAGTTTTTTCTGACGAAAAAATTTACATGCATACCTACACCTGCTGCTTCACCGTTCGGAACCGGTGTAAAACTGTAGGTCCCTTCCCTTGCCACTTACTAGGTGGTAGGCTCAAATTGTAGCCGACTGGGTTGGTACCACCGTACTGGATGTAAGATGGCCGCATAGCAGCCTCGGTTGTGTTCTCCTCTATATATATGTATAGCCAGCAATCCAGGGAAGTCTCCGGTATGGCACCTACCTTCTCGGAGGTGATATTGGCTGATCGGAGCATGCGCGTTGGCCCCTCCGACTCAGACACCCATAACGGATCACATAAAAAAAAAAAAAAGGTAAAATCAATTATTAATTTTTTTATTTTATATTTATATATATGTTTGGCTTAAAAACTGGTCTCGAAATTCTGTAAAGAAACTGCCTGGGACGTGACTACTGCATCCCATCACATCACACTACATTACACAACACTACACTAAACTACACTACACTGCACTGCACTGCACTGCACTGCACTGCACTGCACTGCACTGCACTGCACTGCACTGCACTGCACTGCACTGCACTGCACTGCACTACACTATACTACACTACACTGCACAACCACCACAAAACACTACGCTACACCACACTATACACAACACTACACTGCACTACACTACTCAACACTACACTACACTGCACTACACTACACTACACTGCACTGCACTGCACTGCACTACACTGCACTGCACTGCACTGCACTGCACTGCACTGCACTGCACTGCACTGCACTGCACTGCACTACACTATACTACACTACACTACACTACACTACACAACCACCACAAAACACTACGCTACACCACACTATACACAACACTACACTGCACTGACACTCACTACACACACACACACGTTGATCCCATTAAACTAGAGCCTAATCAAGTAATCAGGGAAACAAAAAATGGCCAGACGTCAATGTATGTACAACTTATGCTTTATCTGTTTGTCATTAGGCTGTCTGTTTTCTAATAAACAAATAAAAAAAAAACTGATGTGGCAGTGGGCTGGGCACAGCTTTCGCAGACCCTACAACTGCTGGGTTAGACGGGTGTTCGAATGTTGGCCACGTACAAGCAAACGTAGCGTGGGACGCCCCCCTAGGTGGACAGACGACCTGAAAAAGGTAGCCGGAAGTGGATGGGCGAGAAGAGAGGAAGACCGCGTGTGGGTGGCGTGCCTTGGGAGAGGCCCATGTCCAGCAGTGGACCGATGCGGGCTGCTGATTGATTGAAGTTAAAAGAAAATGAACATTATAGAGAACTGTTAGAGAACTAAAACGAAAACATTTATAAAACTAAAACGAACCTAAAACAAAACTAACCTAAAAATCTAATTGTAATTAGTTGAATTCACGTTTCCCTTCGATCGTGCCGGCTACAATGAACTGGACCTATATTTTTCAGATGTATTTATTTTCCCGATTAAATTCAAAACTTTCAAGATTATTGGTAGGTATTTTACCGTGTGGGGTCGGTATTTAAAAATAATAGCCCCACTGCATCTCTCCCCGCGTATGTCGTAAAAGGCGACTAAGGGATAAGGACAAGATGCCGTGCATAAAGGCGACAGGATAGCCACCTCTCACCTTGGCATGGTCCTTCTAACGAGTCATGTGGCAGGTGTGTATAATATGGGGATAACTATTTCGGCAGCAAGTAAGTCACGCCATATCGCACCTTACTTGCAGCTTGATAGTTACGTATCTTTTCCCAATACTTTTTTAAATGTGGTTGTCGGTGTTGTGCGTTAATTTACAAGAGTATTTTCAGCACAACACCGACTAATCTGCTCACCCCGATTGTCGGGATACAGGGTGCGGTATATTGTATGGTATTTAAAAGAATTAAAAAAAAACGGTCAAGTGCGAGTCGAACTCGCGCACCGAGGGTTCCATATCGCCATGTGACGGTCAGCGCCACTCACGCCATCTAGATGGCGTGTTTAAGAAATGCTCCATATTAGTTAAAATTCATGATTAGTTAAAATGATTCATACCCTTTTCGGTAGATGGCGCGCGCGCATACACTTTTTAGTTTCTTCTATGGGAACCCCGTGAATTTTTTACTTTTTATTATTTTTATTATTATTTGTTGTTATATCGGCCATAATAACACATATTCTGTTAAAATTTCAGCGGGCTACCTATTACGGTTCAAGAGATGCAGCCCTCGGACAGACGGACGGACGGACGGACGGACAGACAGACAGACAGATGGCGTAGGCTTAGTAATTAGGGTCCCGTCCCGAATACGGAACCCTAAAAAAACCGGCAGATTTAAATAAGCCTACACTTGGTTCGATTTCATCCCACAACCGTCCTTATACTCTCAGCGATAGGGCAGTAACGCTGAGTTTGAGAAAAAAACTAACTGGCCAAGTGCGTGCGAACCGGACTGTCGCACCGAGGGTTCCGTACCGCCGTTTATATATTGCTAACTTAATATATAAGTCACCGTTGGAGGCTGACCGAGGTTCGGATTCCTCGTAAAACTGTAGGTCCCTTCCCTCCTAATCTTACTTGGTGGTAGGGTTTAACCCGCCCGGGTTGGTACCACCGCACTGAATGAAACGTCGGTCGAAACGGCTATGGAAATAGTTTGTGTTTTCCGACCAGTTCAGTGTAGCCGGCACGATCAAAGAGGGAAGCACTGACATGGCACCTAGTTCACCCGGTGCTATGGGCTGACATCATGGACGTTGTAGGTGATGTAGCCAACCGTGTCAGTTTCCATAAAGAAAAAATATGAATTGCCAAGAGCGACTGCCAAGTATCGACGAGATATAATTTCTAGGTAGCCGATTTAATAATGATTGCTTGAGTCACCATAAGGAAAACGTGGTCCAGCGTGTGGGAATAACGCTCACCAGTTACGGGAGGCTGGGTGGCATGGCAACCATGATTGCTGAACATGTGCGTATGGCTTAATTGTTTCTGAGGATTGACAATGGCCTACTTACGTTGCGGCGAGAAACGGAAGCGTTGCAATTATCATTTTAAGAATAGTTTTATGCTAGAACGATAAAAAAAGGAATGGACGCCGGACTGTCAAATGCTTGTATGAGAACTAGCGTCGCCTAGTTGCGCGGAGCGGAGTGTACTTACCGATGATAAGATATTCCACTATTGTGCACACTAAACTTGGCTGTAGTGTTTTTACACGTAAACACAGAGCATGCGGGCATTTAAAACAGGTTTTTGCGAACGCGGCCGATGATAGACTGACGGGCCAGCGCTCGACCGTCCAATGAAACAAGTATGCTTTTACTTATATCGTGTTACGCTGGCGAGGTTAGGGTTCGGGGTCCATGCCTTTTTTATCGTTCTAGGTTTTATAAATAGGTAGTTCTAAAACTTAAAATGACTCAGCAACGATTCAGTCATGCGGACCATGCTAATGGTCCCTACGGACGATTAATTTTATTTATAGTTGCATTTATTTTTATAGTTAAATTTAGTTACTTTTAGGTCTAGATTTAACAATGTAGATTTATTTAACTCAAATGTGTTAAACTTTAAAATACTTTTGTGTAAAATAATATATTATTTGTCCATTTAATTGAGTAGATATTTACATTATTAGGTTCTTGCGGATTTTGTTTACAATTTTGTTTACAAGTTTGACCATTGTTTCTTATATTTTATTCGCTTTCTAATTTATTTATTAATAATTTGTTTACTTCTATTCTTAATAGTTAGATAGATAGAAATACTTTATTGCTCCAAAACATTTAACAGTAACAAACGATAAGTAATTTACATGAGGGGCAAAGGCGGACTTATCCCTTACAGGGATTTCTCCCAGTCAACCTTTGGATGTTTGAGAGTCGTATGTTGTGAGATATAAGTAGGTAGTAGCAAAAGACTTGAGTGTGGGAATGTAAAATATAATATATGGAAAATAACTATGATAAACTATAATATACTTGCACTACATAATATAAGTTATATTATATATATATAAGTTAATATAAGTTAATAGTTATTCAGGCTTTTTATTAATAATAATTTTTTTTAATTATAAATGTCAAAAAAATTATTTTTAAGATTTGATTTAAACAGTTATTTAGTGTAGGTTTTTAATTAGTTAATTTTGTTGCTTGTAGATATTATCTTTTGTTCTCGTTCTATGTTGTTCGTACCGGATACGGAACTCTAAAAATAAATAAAAAATCTGTCAAGTGCGAGTTTTACTCGCGCACGGAGGGTTACGTAGAACCGCTATACCACAGCTGTCAAAAATCATATCCGTCTATCTTTTGTCTTTCTACAATGCAAAATATAAAAACCTGTGGCGCCATCTATTATTCAGTAGCGTGACTAATCGATTCTCATCACGTTTCTTACATGTGAACCCGTCTTAATTTTTGGCTTTTAGATTTTTTTTATTATTTAAAATGATAGCCTGGGCTTTTTCAAAAGGGATGCGAAAAGGCTCCTGTCAGGCCGGCATGGCATTCGCAATCCCCGTGCACCACAGAATGTCCACGGGCATCGTTAGACACCTACTTGTAGGTGAAACGATGCCATACATGTCGCGCTAACCATAAAAAAAAATCTCTTTGGATTGCTGGCTAGTGCTGGTCTAGACACGGTCTAGAGTCTAGACGAGAACACAGCTGACGCTGCTATGCGGCCGTCTTACATCCAGCAGGTCTATTCTTGTAAATTCTGACAGCGGAATCAGCGCTGTTGTGGCGCTGAGAGCCACTTTGGTAAGTGGCTCTCAGCGCCACAACAGCGCGGCCCTTCCCTTCTTACCTTACTATGTGGAAGGTAGGGTTTAAATTTTAAGGTTTAAATTTTGCCCCCCCCCCCCCCCTGCCCCCTGCACGGTGGCTCCTCGTGGCTCCAGGGCTGAATCAGCTCAGAACACCCCTAGCTACACCTGTGCCAAGTGGCATCCGTTGTTGAAGATTTGCAAGGTTCTCATGAAATTATTGCAAACATCTCCACTATTACAACCGGGCGCAGTTCATGGGGATAGTATGTAATGTGTACCATATGAAAATACTTGTACCCGTAAACTGTTTATTGTTCACGAAATTGTAATGTGTATATTGTTTTTAATAAAAAAAATTCTTATCTTATCTTATCTTATAAATAAAGCCCGATTGATACCACCCCGCATTGAATGAACGGTCAGTCGAGACGGCTTTGTGAATAGTTGGTGTTTTCCGTCCAGTTCAGTTCAGCGTATCCCGCGCTTCCAAAGTATTTAACATTGACATGGCACCTAGTTCACCAAAGTGATTGCGCTGACATAACGGATTTTTTTTATGTAATCCGGTATGGTTGGCTGTGTTGGAGGGGCCAAAGCGCATGCTCCGACCAGCCAATATCACCTCCGAGAAGGTAGGTGCCATACCGGAGACTTCCCTGGATTGCTGGCTATACGGACACAGTCGAGGCTGCTATGCGGCCATCTTACATCCAGTACGGTGGCACCAACGCAGTCGGCTACAATTTGAGCCTACCACCTAGTAAGGGGCAAGGGAAGGGACCTACAGTTTTACACCGGTTCCGAACGATGAAGCAAGGATTTAGCTGACAATTTACTCTTGGCAATACCGGCTCACTCAAGTTCGTACTACACGGACTCTTTCACAGTACAAACAGCTCGCCTCTGGAATAATCTGCCCGTGCATTTACGCTCCACTATTATTTTTCCAATATAATTTTTTTAAATATATAAAAATAAAATCCAATAAATACATTTGCTTATATTTAAAACTCCCCAGTTCTTCCTCTTGTCTTCAGTTGAATATGTTGTATCGCAGTCCCACTGATTTATCTACATAATCAATAATCAATACTAATAATAAATCTGTAAGGCCCACTTGCACCAACACGAATTTAGAGTTAAGTAGCGAGTTATGGATTTAAACGCGGTTCCCACAGTCAACGGGTAACTAGCTTAACGAGTTAAACTGGTTTATATAGTTAAATTCGTGTTGGTGCAAGTGGGCCTAAGACATGGAGTAAGTTACTTTGTTTTATGAGATACTGCGTTTGTAGAAAATAGAAGAGAGATGTAGGTATGATACTAAAACTAAATTCACGATTTTTAGAAATATTTTCTGTATATATAGATATATATGTATGTTCCTCCATAACTCTTAAACCGATCATCTGAATTCGATGAAACTTATTGCAAGCACATTTAATTATACGTGATACAGGATAGGCTAAATAAAATTCGGTTCCGGTTATAAAAAAATGTGGCTCTCATACAAACCGAATTGTTCCGCGCGCCGAAATAAAGGCAACGCAGGAACGCAGCTCGGCCTATTACTACGAAGGTAATAGCTTGTGCCAGAGCGGCTCGAAACCATATTGAGAAGTGACAGAATGTATTAGTGAAAACCGTAAGTAAATCGAGAAAGTGGTTCTCGAGTTATAAGAATATTCATTATATTGACATACGTTACAAGGCCGTCGTCGTCGGTCGCGCGTAGAAACTTCTCTTTATTTATTTATTTATTAGGATTCGTTTCCAGTCTATTACAATTTCTTTACAATCTAAAACATTGCCACAAAATATTCTTGTTCGTAACTCTAATGTACTTCTCTCACATACCAAAGGACAGTTAGAATAGAATTCCTTACGGAATTAGGCTCGCCTTTTGTACTTAATTTTAATTCTAAAATTTTTGTATTTTTAAATATTTTATTGAATTAACCTTTAAAACCTAGTAATACCAATTAAATAAAATTAACCTACTAAATAAATAAAAAAATATATAAAAACCGCCTTCAAAAATGTATGCAATAAAAAAATAAAAAATCGAACCCTAGAGTTGAAGGCGGTCGGTTATTTTTGCTTGCTTTAGCACCACCGCCTTCAACTCTAGGGTTCGATTTTTTATTTTTTTATTTCATACATTTTTGAAGGCGGTTTTTATATTTTTTTAAATAGTTTTTTATTTCACAGTTTTTTTAGTAATTTTTATTTGCTATTAATGTACTCGGCGGAATCGCTCGGCCTTCGTCCTCGCGATTCCGCCTCGCTTTCCAATCCGATCTTGACCAAAAAGAAATGGGACCACCTTGGAGCTAGACTGAACCGAACACAAAAAGAATCATCGAAATCGGTTCACAATTGGGGAAGATATTGCTGAACATACATAAAAAAAAAATACATACAGCCGAACATAGAACCTCCTCCTTTTTTGAAGTCGGTTAAAAACTAAATACTAACATGTGCATTTTGATTAATTTGTGGTCAATAAAGGATATACAAATATACTCGTGCATTAGGCATAGGTGATGTAACCAACCGTTTTGCGGTTTTTGTTTTTGGTTTTTTCAAAAATTCCTTTATCTGAGAGTTTTGGCCAACGTTTTTGAGGAAGTGGTTAGCGATAAATTCCGTTCGCACTGATAAGATCCGGTCAATAAATGATGCTATTTACAGCATTAATTAACATTATTTAGACGCCTAACCTTCGAGGAAAATATAAATACGTAATTTGTAACCTAAAGTAAAGTAAATAGATAATGTTTTATTTTCAAATCCACAGATTTACAAAAGACATGATAGAATATAAACCACATACCAGATTACACTGCAATCATAGGAATGAATAAGTTTAATTGCAAATTTAAAAATAACTTTAATTTAATTTAAAATTCGAATGAATGCGACCAATCGAACGCGGGAACGCTTAGCGGAGAGCCGAGAGACGCGTAACGGTTGCCATTGTTACTTTCAAAGACCGCACAAAACTAGTTAAACGCGGCAACGCGGTGCTGATTCTCTTGCGCTTACTCCGAAAAAAGGAATATGAACTTATAAAGGAATATGATTGGCCTAGCGCGCACAAGCGAGCGGTAAGAGGAAGCGATGTATAAGGTGCCGATGTGTTAAAAAGAGACAGATCATTTTCTCGCCGTCTTTCACCGCTCTGCGAGGATTGTCGGTATTGCAAGCAAGGAGAGGGGATGCCGGAGTTTTGGAGCATGATTGTCGAGAAAAATATAAAAACCGCCATAAAAAATGTAATAAATAAAAAAAAATCGAGCCCTAGAGTTGAAGGCGCTGCTAAAGAAAATCATCCACTCATGTTTTCTTTCATGCATCATTTTTGCTTCTTTAGCATCGCCTTCAACTGTAGGGTTAAATTTTTTTTATTTATTACATTTTTGAATGCGGTTTTTATATTTTTTGAAATAGTTTCTTATTTCAGTTTTTTTTTAGTAATTTTTTGCTATTAATGTACTCGGCGGAATGGGATTCCGGCTCGCTTTCCAATCCGATCTTGAAATGGGACCACACGGGATGCACCAGATTTCAAATAAAAAAAGAATAATCAAAATCGGTTCACCCAGTCGAAAGTTGAGGTAACAAACATAAAAAAAATATAGTCGAATTGAGAGCCTCCTCCTTTTTTTGAAGTCGGTTAAAAATACTAATCGAGCACCCCGTCTATTCAGTTGGCACGGTCTTTGGTCCTTGCTTTGATTATGTTGCGTTTTATACTCTTCCAGGTCCGCAGGAGGTCCAATTTATTATACCCTGAAACGTTGCTTGGGAGGGAAACTGTGGTAGAGAAGGCGTAAGCTTGAATTTTGCTGACGTTGATTATGGCACCGCTGATTTTTTAGGGTTCCGTATCCGGTACGGAGCCCTATTACTAAGCCTACGCCGTCTGTCTGTCTGCCTGTCTGTCTGTCTGTCTGTCTGCCTGTCTGTCTGTCCGAGGGCTGTATCTCTTGAACCGTAATAGGTAGCCCGTTGAAATTTTTACAGAATATGTATTATTATTGCCGATATAACAACAAATAATAAAAATAAGAAAATGTAAAAAAATCACGGGGTTCCCATAGAAGAAACTAAAAATTGTATGCGCGCCACGCCATCTATTTTCGTACGTACTAATAAATAATAATACGTAGAATTCGTACGTATCAAGCGGCGGGTGGCCGAGTGGTTTGGGCATCGGCTTCTTATGCGAGAGGTCCGCGGTTCGAATGCGGTCGACGTGTACCAATGAGTATTTTTTCTGACGAAAAAATTTTACGTGCTGCTTCACCATTCGGAATCGGTGTAAAACTTTAGGTCCCTTCTTCCCTTGTCCCTTACTAGGTGGTAGGCTCAAATTGTAGCCGAATGGGTTGGTACCACCGTACTGGAAGTAAGATGGCCGCATAGCAGCCTCGGCTGTGTTCTCCTCTAGTCCAGTATTATAGCCAGGAACGCAGGAAAGTCTCCGGTATGGCACCTACCTACCTTCTCGGAGGTGATATTGGCTGATCGGAGCATGTGCTTTGGCCCCCTTCGAATCTGCCACCTATACTGGATTACATAAAAAAACGGGCCAAGTGCGAGTCGGACTCGCGCACCGAGGTTTCCGCACCACAAAAAAAGAACATTGAAAAAAAAACACGTTTCTTGTATCATTTTTTTTATTTTTCTACTTTATAGGTATTATTTGTTGTTACATCCGCCACAATAACACATATTCTGTGAACATTTCAACGGGCTACCTATTACGGTTCAAGAGATACAGCCCTCGGACAGACGGACGGACGGACGGACAGACAGACGGCGGCGTAGGTTTAGTAATAGGCTTCCGTGCGGGATACGGAAACCTAAAAAAAACGTAATCTAATTGCCAGCGACTTTTTCCAGATTCTATTATGTATGCCCATATTGCCAATGCATTAGACGGCTGGGTATCACAGCTGCGCTCAGAAGTGATATAATATAACTCAAGGAGCCCGTGTCGCGTCGTCGTAGTCACTCTCAGTCGCGTGTGCATTTTCATCAGGCGCTCGCTCTTGTTTCTGAGCGCTGCTGCTGCTCTGCTGTCACCCGCGACACGGACACGGGGATCAGTGGATTACTCTTCTCTTATATAATTATTTTTTTTCGAAAATATTTTAATTAATCTGTTCCAGGTTTCTGTATGTGCGGTGGAGTATCATCGGTCTCTCAAAACGCAAACGAAAAAAAATAGTAACGCTTACGATGCATTATTTAAATATTTAATGAAATGTTTTAACGTTGTTAAGCAACGTTGAGTGCGGTCAGTACTTGGTTGGGTGACCGCTCGACCGTTGGAGGCTAACGGTGGTTCGGATTACACGTTAAACTGTAGGGCCCTTCCCTTCTTACCTTACTAGGTGGTAGGGTTTTACCGGCCGGGGTGGTACCACCGCACTGAATGAAACGTCGGTCGAAACGGCTATGTAAATAGTTTGTTTTCCGTCCAGTTCAGTGTAGCCGGCACGACCGAGGGGAAACACTGACCTGGCACCAAGTCACCCGGTGTTATGGGCTGACATCACGGATGTTGTAGGTGATGTTGCCAATAGAGTCAGCTTCCATAAAAAAAAAATCTTGCACGAGAGACCGGTGCACACATCAAGATGTATTGTGGAGCGTCGGTCGAAAATGTTTTAATTATTCTTCTTGAAATGTTCCAGAATAATTAAAATATTTTCGAGAACAAAAATCACTCTCAGGCGTACAATAAAAATAGCATCCGACCGACATACTTTATTAGGTAACTAGTGGTGTCGCTGGATGCGGACGCGGGATTATCGCTCTCACTCACTCGCACTGAAGACAAACTGCGAGTGGAAATGACACTTCAAGCTGGCGCGTTTAGTTACGGTGTTTGTCGGATGCATAATGAAGTATGACGGTCTGTAAAAGCCGATCAAGTACGAAAGTTTAGCGTTAGGCTAACATTCTGAACAATATCAAAGTAAAAAAAAGCGGTGGGTGGCCTCCCACACACCGCTTTTTTTTGGCTACTTCAACGTTCGGAACCGTTGTAAAACTGTAGGTCCCTTCCCTTGATGCTCAGGTGGTAGGCTCAAATTGAAGCAGACTGGATTGGTACCACCGCACTGGATGTAAGATGGCCGCATAGCAGCCTCGGCTGTGTTCTCCTATAGTTCAGTATAGCCATAGGGAAGTCTCCGGTATGGCACTTCCCTTCTCGGAGGTGATATTGGCTGATCAGAGCATTTGCTCTGGGCCCTCTGACTCATGCCATCCATACCGGATTACATCAATAAAAAGCCTATAAAGATTTCATGAAACTTTTGGAACCCAGGAAAAACACAAACCGAATTACTCTGCGAGCGCAATCCACTACTTCTCGCGTCCACGTTTTCAGGTGAATAAAATAGTTCACTCCGAGTGGCTCGCTCCTATTCTCACCGCGCGCTCGCAACGGAACCACGTTCCAATTTCAAAAATCTTTATTCTTTTTCATTTCCGCTCTTGGACTCTCGCGCGCTTTGTGACATTTGAAATCAATCGGTCTGTTGGTTTCGAAGTTCGAATTTGGAAAAGTTGCCTGGTTGAAGTTTTCGAAGATAGTGATTGAAGGGTTGGTATTCTGGTGTTGTATTTTTTAAATTTATTTTAGGCGCAATTTTTCGTATATTGAAATTACCATGAAATAATTAAACTAACATACAATTAATATCAGTATGATTTAAAAACTTACATATATTTTAAGTGATTTCATAATAATATATTATTAGGTATGTGATATTATGCAATCATTAAATTCTCTCATAAACTGAAAGAACTTTAGACAAATCTAAATTTTTAAGTGGGTTACTATTATCTATTGAAGTATTTATCAATCTTACTATTAAGCAAATTTTTGAAAAATTATTTCGTGTAGTTATTTTTTTAAAACTTAAATATTTGGTAGCTCAAAATGTATCATAATACTCGTATAATACTTTGGGGGGTGCTCCATGATAATTTCTTACATTATAAAATTAATATAGTCCACAATTTTGACGGTATTTATTTTATGATATTTCTTAGCTATTGTAATAACTATCTAATTGTGTAAAATTGAACATTAAAAAAAATTTAATTACTAAAATTTAATATTTTCTATTATTCCTTACAGCAATTTATTTGACTGAGAAAAGTGTTTTTTTTTTAATTTTTATATATGTATTTTTTTATTATGATAGGAACGAGACATTTGAAGTTAGGTACTAGTTTGCATCTGTTTGCATGCACAAAGTCTGGTAGACACACAGGTTATAAATAAGGTGAAAATAAATAAATAATACATACATACATATACGTTTAATATTAACAGTCTTACGTCATTGTATTTTATAAAATTCAATAAACTAGGAACAAATTATTATTCTTCTTCTCTTCTTCTTTTTTTAAATAGTGGCAACGAAACGAATAGAGAATTCGTTTATTACTGCCAGTGACGGCGGCACTGCACACGGTATTTTAAGAGTACAAACGATACGGGTATAGAGCTTTCCAACTAAAAGTTCCCTTCGCCGTTATGTTGGCTCCACTGTCAGTGTCACTGTCAGTGCTTAAATTCGTCTTGCCAGATTGTGATGATTATATTATCTAATAATGTAATCGGTATTTACCGTATAATAAATACGGTAAATACCGACAATTACGGGTAAATCTGTACACACAGCAACCCTCAACGCTGTTTTGACAGATAGACAGTGGAGCCAACATAACGGCGAAGGGAACTTTTAGTTCAAACGCTCTTTACAAATGATACGAGTAACAATAAAACAAAATAATTTTGAAAGGAACGAGACATTTGAAGTCAAATGATTATTCTCTTTGTTCCAGACTAATCACTTCTGACACCTGTCAAAACTGAACACACCACACGCCGCCATGTACCAGCTGCTTCCGGTGATCGCCGCGGCGCTGCTGGCGCTCCAAGATGGCGTTTTTGCCGCCAAAATGCTCAGACCCAACCAAGTGAGCGGCGACAGTGACATCACGGACAATGAAATTCCCATCAATGGTGAGCATTTTTTTTTTATGGATACTGACACGGTTGGCTACATCACCTACAACATCCGTGATGTCAGCCCATAACACCGGGTGAACTTGGTGCCACGTCAGTGCTTCCCTTCGGTCGTGCCGGCTACACTGAACTGGACTTCACTGAGAAATATGTTATGTATGATGGTGATTACTAAACTTTAGTAAAATTTTGTCTTTGTCTCTAACTAACGTTTAGTAATCAGTTAGTCACCGTGTACCGTGTGGGGCCGGTACTTTAAAAGAATAGCCCCACTGTATCTCTCCCCGTGTAGGTCGTTAAAGACGATTAAGGGATATGACTCCCTTCTTATATTACTAGCTGGTAGGGTTCAACCCGCCCGGATTGGTACCACCGCACTGAATGAAAGGTCGGTCGAAACGGCTATGCTAATTGAGAACCACCTCCTTTTTAACCGACTTCAAAATAAAAAGGAGGAGGTTCTCAATTCGACTGTATTTTTTTTAAGTCGGTTAAAAATATGACCAATCCGAGTGCAGTAGATATACTGTCTATGGTTGATGAATAAAGAATAATAAAAAAAAAATAGAATAAAATGTTCTGGAGCAATAAAGTATGTCTATGTATCTATCTTCTTTCCACATATTTTCTTCAGTCGCCTTGCCGTCATAAAATGACGCGTCTCTCGCGCAACGATTTTAGTACATACATACATACCACACACGCTGTATCCCGACAATCAGAGTAAGCACAGTAATCCGTGTTGTCCTGCAAGAACTCTCTGGAAAATTGCAACACAACATCGAACACCACGTTTAGCAAAGTATTCTGACAAGATAACTATCAAGCAGCAAGTAAGGCACAAAGACCCACCTGCTGCACGACTCGGCGGAAGGACCGTGCCAAGGTGAGATGTGGCATGCCTGTCGCCCTTTAGTACTTATCCCTTAGTCGCCTTTTACGACATGCACGGGAAGAGACGCAGTGAGGCTATTATTTTTAAATACCGGCCTCACTCAGTACTACCGGCCTCAAACAGTACAGATTTTAGTATGTACATACTTATCATGGGCATAATCTTGTGTTCCGGAATGTGTGTCACTTCAAGCATACGGTTCGGTGTTTAAGCTCGGAGACGGTTGAACTTTTTGAAATTATAATGTACCGAACATTATAATTCCGAATCCGCGCGTATAATTTGGAATTGCTAATAGCTAGCTGAATAAAAGGGGTTCTACCGGGTTGGTGAATAGGTACACATACATTTAAGCGGCTGGTGGCCGAGTGGTTTGGGCATCGAATTGGAAAGGGGAATTCGGTGAGTTTGGGCGTCGTCGGCTTCTCATGCGAGAGGTCCGAGGCTCGAATCCGGCCGGCGTGTACAGAGGAGTTTTTTCTGACGGAAAAATTTACGTGCGTACCTACACCTGCTGCTTTACCGTTCGGAACCGGTGTAAAACTGTAGGTCCCTTCCCTTGCACCGTGCTAGGTGGTAGGCTCAAATTGTAGCCGACTGGGATGATACCACCGTACTGGATGTAAGATGGCCGCATAGCAGCCTCGATTGTGTTTTCATCTAGTCCAGTATGGCCAGCAATTCAGGGAAGTCTCCGGTATAGCACCTACCTTCTCGGAGGTGATATTGGCTGGTCGGAGAATTTCCTTAGGCCCCTCCGATTCAGCCACTCAACCGGGTTACGTAAGAAAAAGTTCAACGTTTAGGGATGCAATCCCTGTCCTGTACACGTGGTGCGGAAGTGGAAAGGTGACATGGCGGGATCGCATTAAACAGCTCCTCCGAGCACTCCCCATGGAATAATCCATAGAACACACTTAGGGCACACGCCTACGAAATAGCATCTTACCCCATTCCTTGCTCGGTGCCAAGGTTTTCTTCATAAGCCGCATACGACTGGAATTTCAAAGAGGGAACTCTTGAGTACTGGGGTCGGGCCTGTCACCCGTTCACATCCCTTGATTAGTGTTGCTGTCATTTCAGAGCCAGTGCCAGCACACAACGACGGCCGCAGGAAGTTTGTGGAGATAGACACAGCTCCCTCCGCGACGCGACACACCGCGGGTGCCACCACCGAGCTGGTCTGCGAGGTCATGGGTCACCCGGCACCTCATATACATTGGCTGAAGAACGACATGCCCATACTGGAGGTCAGTCCATGGGGTCACAGCTTTGAAGTCTGTCATCATCAGACTTTGGTGTAAAAAACTATGTGAACAGTTCCCTCAAAACATTAATGCCGCTCGACCTAGCTGAACGAACGTAACGAATTTTAGGTCATAATTCGTAGAACATAGGATAGACTTTAACGTCGCTCTCATTTTGGGTTCGCGCATGTGCAGTGAAGCAATTATCTACCCTAGGATCTACAAGTTCTGACCTAAAATTCGTTGATTGCGCAGGTAGGTAGAGCGGCCTTAAAGTTTGAGGGAACAGGGATGTCCTCTTCTCTCTCTCTCTCTCTCTTTTCTCCAGTAGGTACTCGTCTTTTTGGAAATAATCGGGTTTTATGCGTTAGGAAACGGTCGCCAAAACCGTGCCCAACATAGGAAACTCGAAGAGTCCTAAAAATATATTTACCGAGCTTTTATATGCCTATTTAACGAGGAATACGGTGGTGGTAAGCAAAACCGGTCGAACCATTATATTACGTACGTCCCATCACTTGCCTTTAAACACGTTCACACCGGGATGTATCAACCGGTGGCGAACGCCACCAGTCACGTTCATAGTTTTGAGATTTCTTTACCGTCAGAGATCAGACTTGTGTATGTTATGTGCTCCCGCCCTGGGGGTCATGATCTATATTCTTAATAAAAAATAGATAAAAAATTAAAACAAACATTTTACAACAAAATTATACCCGTCACGGAGCGTCTACTGGGCAAAATCATTCCCGGTCTGAACGTGTTAAGTATATTAGGTGGTAGGCCCAAATTATACTCGACTGGCTTGAGTATAATGAGGTAGTGTGGGGCCGGTACTTAAAAAGAATAGCCCCACTGTATCTCTCCCCATGCATGTCGTAAAAGGCGACTAAGGGATAAGGACAAGATTCCGTGCTAAAGGGCGACAGGCTCGCCACCGCTCACCTTGGCACGGTACTTCCACCGAGTCATGCAGCAGGTGGGTCTTCGTGCCTTACTTGCTGCTTGATCGATTGAATATTGTCCGAATACTTTGCGAAACGTGGTGGTCTGGTGTTGTGCTGTAATTTACCAGAGTTCTTGCAGCACAACACCGATTACTCTGCTTACCCCGATTTTCGGGAGTCAGCATGTGTGATATGTATGTATGTATGGCTTGGTACCCACGTTCTGGATGACCTATAGCGGCCTGAGCTGTGTTCTCCTCTAGTTCGGCATAGACAGCAGCCCAAAGGGAAGTACCGCTATGGCTCCTTCTCGGTGGTGATGTTGGATAGTCCATCTTCTGGCCCCTCTGAATCAGCCACCCGGATAAACGATTGCATATGAAATATAAACGCATATGCACACTCCCTAGCGCGCTGTATCCTGCCAACCGGGGTGTTGTGCTGCAAGGATCCGGGGGAATTACCGCACAACAGCGACCGCCACCTTCAGCAAAGTATTACGACGAAATAACAATCGAGCAGCAAGTAAGGCCTAGCTGGGTCTAGGTGACAGGCTGTCGCACTTTAGTACGTCGCCGGGGTTATTCCAAATGGAAATTCCGAAGTTTATCATTTTTCTTGCTTTTATGTAATCGGGTATGGGTGGCTGAATCAAAAAGATGCATCGGTGTTGTGCTGCAAGAACCCTGGTAAATTACAGCACAACACCGACCACCACGTTTCGCAAAGTATTCGAACAAGATTCAATCGATCAAGCAGCAAGTAAGGCACGAAGACCCACCTGCTGCATGACTCGGTGGAAATACCGTGCCAAGGTGAGAGGTGGCGATCCTGTCGCCCTTTAGCACGGAATCTTGTCCTTATCCCTTAGTCGCCTTTTACGACATGTATGGGGAGAGATGCAGTGGGGCTCTTCTTTTTAAGTACCGGCCCCACACGGTAAATAATAATAATAAATCATACATTTTATGCCATTAAATGCGTGGCAAGGGCGGGCTTTTGCCTTAGGCAATTTCCTCCAGTCAACCTGGTGGGCCTACATTTTTACATGGAATCCGAACCACGGAGCAGTGGGTTCGTACGTTTTTCTAATGAGAAAAAAAAATCATTGGTACACGCCGATTGGATTCGAACCTCGGACCTCTCGCTAGAGAAGCCTCTGGACTAGAGGTGAACACAACCGGGGCTGCGGTATTATATTTAACGTAATGAAAACTTAGTATGTATGTAAGTTACATTTAAAAAAAAAAGCTCTGTAAGGTTTCTTACCCGGTTCTTCTTTATAGATTGCACTGCTGAACGGGACATGACAAAAAAAATTATGACGAACCATACTGAATATGCATGTCTCAATGAAATATTGTTATTGTTGTGTGTTCTTTATGGCGAAATAAATATCTGAATCTGAATCTGCTGTACCGCTGCGTTCAGTGACAACAGTACTTGAAACCTTACAGGATGACATCGAGAACAACGAGATAGTCGATGAGAGTGACACCACCCTGGCCTTAGTCCGAGCCTCCCTCATCATAGTTGCCGTGTCGCCCAACAAGGAAGACGAGTATACCTGCGTAGCACAGGCGGGAGCCAAGACTGCCGTCGCTTCTGCTAAGGTCTACAATGATATTGGTTAGTACTTCGTGTTGTCTACATCTACTAGAGTGTTTTCATTTTACTAAGGCACGAGGGGTACGAGGTAGGAAGTGGTGCGAGAGGCGACCGTTCGGAGCTCAGTAGAGAACGAACTTGGTGCCCGGTCGGTACACACGTTCTACACGTCTCCGCGTCGCTCCCTAGAACCGAGTCGTTCCCTACTGAGCTCCACGCGGTCTCACACCACTTCCTACCTCATACCCCTCGTGCCTTCGGAAAATGAAAAGACGGAGGTTACACGCTAGGTTTTTCATCAGTTCAGTCCATCAGTCTGGTTAAACCATGGTCCAGAGTCCAGACTGACCGTTTAATGTACTTTGATGGAAGAATGGTTTGGAATGATGGACTAGACTGATGGATTTTAAAATATTTTGATACTAGACTGATGGCAGACTGATAGTGCGAATGCATTTTACGTCTGGCGTTAGTCTGGCGTCAATCTGGTCGTGACCAAGGTCACGGACTGAACTGATGCCAAACCTAGCGTGTAACCTCCGCCAAACACTCTACTACTAGACCAGCCGCGTCAGACCCTTCGTTGACTAGGAGCCGTGTTAGTGCATCCATTTGTTCGTGCCGACTACACTGAGCTGGACGGAATAATTTAACTGTTTACATAGCCGCTTCGGCCGACTTTTTTTTTGTGAACTAGGTGCCATGCCAATGCTTCCCTTCATTTCATGTCGGCTACGCTGAAGTTGACGGAAAACACGAACTATTTACATAGCCGTTTCTACCGACCTTTTATTCCGTGCGGTGGTACCAATCCGAGCGAGATCGAGTCGCCCGACCGCACCACTGAGCTACTGAGACTGACATTCGGTACGGTTCTACCAAGCAGATCGCGTTAAAGCCTACCTCCTACCTAGTAAGGTAAGGGAAGAGACCTACAGTTTTGCGTGAAATCCGAACCACGCTAGGCCTCAACGGTCGAATGGTCGCCCATCCAAGTTCTGACCGCGCCGAGGTATTTCATGCAAAAGGTAAACTTATGCATGAAATTGCACCACACTCATCGAAGTGACGTACTGCGTGATTTACTGCTCTAAGAATTCTTTATTCTTTATTCATCGTCATTCATAGACAGTACACTGCACTCGGATTCGTCATATTTTAACATTTAACATTTTTTTTATTTTTTTTTTTTTTTATGGAAACTGACACGGTTGGCTACATCACCTACAACATCCGTGATGTCAGCCCATAACACCGGATGAACTTGGTGCCACGTCAGTGCTTCCCTTCGGTCGTGTCGTTTTTAGGGCGTTGCTCTGTGGAACTGGCATCCCTTATTCCCTGCCACCCGTCCTATCTCCGCATGACTCGTCGCAGAGAGACTCAGCACATTTTTTGTTGTTGACATTGGGCATTTGAGAATCTTTCGAATCTCAAAATCGTTTCTTTGTCGCATCGCTAGGCCTACTTTTTACACATTTAGCATTTTGCCAGTTTCATTATCACAGCGAAGAAGAACTGGCAAGAAACTTCGCTGGATACTTTTTTTATGTCCACTTAGTCTACATTTACAAAAGTGTTAGCCACTGCCTACAAAGTACGAGTTATCACTATTTCTAAAAATGTATCCCAAATACAACATTTATTTTCCATAAGCGTAAAGCATTCATATAACAATGTTGGATTCAATTGTAGCAGGCCAGTCTCCACAAACAGCACCCGTTCACGAGCATCACGCCAGGGCTAGCCATCGCCTCCCTCGACCATATTTGAGGGTGAGAGGCGACCCGGACCAAGCGTCACTGTAAGACCGAATAGACCCCCAGCGCATACTTATTCCAGGCACCTTGGAAAGGCAGGGAAAGGAAAGGAAGATTTGGAAACGCTTGCACATTCTAACAGATCCATATTCTTTGCAGACTCGCTCCCGTCGATGTTCTCCAGTCTGGCCACACTGAACCGCCACCTGCTGGCGGCGCCGCAGAAACCGCGCATCACCCAGTACGTGAAGACAATGCTGGGCAATGCCAACACCAACTTGCTGCTGACATGCCGCGCCTTCGGCAACCCCACTCCGACCATCTACTGGCACAAGAATGACAACGAACTCATACTGAACGGCGACCCGCGGATACGGGTGATTGTTTTTTTTTTAAGTGAAAACTTCTTTAGCGGCGCTTGGCACTTTTTTAGGTGGGTAAAAAATGTTAAACTCGCGTCAGATCACTCGCGTCATCGCGTCAGATCTCGAAAAGCGTCAGATTTATTTTTATTATTTAAAATGTAACCTTACGTCATTGCATTAAGGGTTAAGTTACGAGTGGCTCGGGATCAATTCTGTTGGTCTCTCAGTGACAGTAAAGCCGAAAGCGAATCAAGGGAACCCGATATTCGTTTGGTCGTTTATGTGATTTCGTGGCTCAATGGTAAGAGTGTAGGATTTGTATTTTTTGACCATGGGTTCGAATCCCTCAAAATTTTTTTTGTTTTTTTTTCTTTTGTTTTCTTTTTTAAGCAATGATACGGTGTTTAAATTTTTTTAGGATGTTTAGTTTTTTTTATAACCACCTAAGAATTATTTTCGGAAATACAAAAAGTTTTCACTTCTGCCGGCACTCCCCCCGGAGTGCAACTGGGGATTTTTTATGTAATCCGGTATGGGTGGCTGAGTCGGAGGGGCCAAAGTGCATGCTCCGACCAGCCAATATCACCTCCGAGAAGGTAAGTGCCATACCGGAGACTTCCCTCGATTGCTGGCTATACTGGACTAGGGGAGAACACAGCCGAGGCTGCTATGCGGCCATCTTACATCCAGTACGGTGCCGGTGGTAGCAACCCAGTCGGCTACAATTTGAGCCTACTAACTAGTAATCGGGCAAAGGAAGGGACCTACAGTTTTACACCGGTTCCGAACGGTGAAGCAACAAGGTGTAGGTATGCACGTAAATTTTTTCGTCAGAAAAAATCATTGGTACACGCCGACCGGATTCGAACCTCGGACCTCTCGCATGAGAAGTCGATGCCCAAACCACTCGGCCACCCGCCACTTCTTCGAGTGTAGCCTTTATGCCCCGACGCAAAAAGAGGGTGTTATAGTTTAGCGGTCCCCAATATGCAATAAACATGAATTTTATTGAAATAATATGATTGATGTCCCCTCAGGTGCTGGAGTCTGGTGATCTCCTGATCGCGCCCGCGCGCTGGGCGGACATGGGAAGCTACACGTGCACGGCTAAGAACGCTTTCGGAAAGGAGTCCGTCACCACCTTCCTGTACCCCGTCATTGTGAGTATGCACCACGTCACGCCCGTTTCCCAGTGGGGTAGGCAGATACTAAGAAGTCTCTCGTGTCTCAGTCACAGATGAATTTTTACGTTCGCATAGTCAATTCTATAGGTGCTATCACGGGCGTTGCTCTGTGGAACTGGCATCCCTTATTCCCTGCCACCCGTCCTATCTCCGCATGACTCGTCGCAGAGAGACTCAGCACATTTTTTGTTGTTGACATTGGGCATTTGAGAATCTGTCGAATCTCAAAATCGTTTCTTTGTCGCATCGCTAGGCCTACATCACCTACAACATCCGTGATGTCAGCCCTTATCGCCGGGTGAATTAGGTGCCATGTCAGCGCTTCCCTTCATTTAATGTCGGCTACACTGAACTGGAGGTCTATTACGGTAATCCGACCCGTCAATATTTCCATACCCGTTCGACTGGTAGGGCTCGGAACTCTGCGTATTACGCTCTGGCACTACCCGCCAGCGGGTTGCCGACGAGTTGACTTAGGTCGGCGGGTTTCGATCTACCATAGACCAAAGAGAGCCAGGGTGCATTTACACTGAGGCAAGACTAACAAATGTGAAAATACACTATATTTGGCCTATTTTCACGATTAATAAATTCGGAGAACGTTTTTGAGCTACAACATAATTAAAAATTGATCTTACAGCTCTTAATAAGCTGTAATTTTAATTAATATATATAAATCTTATGGCTGTAAGGCAATCGCGCCTTTGCCTGCGTCTTAAAAAAACAGGAACGTCAAATATCTATATCCTCTTTGCGTCAAATCAAAAGTTTTCTATTTACGTGCATTTTATCCTCTTTGAACGAATTACAAATCGATTGCCAAGATAGATAGAAAAAAGAAGAAGAAGAAGAAGAACAATGAGCTGCCCACCGTCCACTTCCAACGCCAACCAAAAGCCTGCCAGGCCAACCCCGGTCCAGCGCAACATCCTGGCGGACTTTCTCGAGCAAAACCCGGGGCTCGCTCGAGGCCGACTGCGAGGCGACGATGCCAACCGGCGCGCAGTGAACTTGTGGCAGGTTGTGGCTGTGCGCCTCAATGCCTCCGGCGGCTCGAGACGCTCATGGAAGGAGTGGAGGAAGGTGGAAGGATATGCTGTCAGAGCGTCTACGGGAAGGCAGCAGTGGCACGATCTCCAGGCATAACTCTTCGAAGAGCGCCGGCGACAGGCGGTAGACCTTCATAAAGTCACGCCGATCAGCAGCCACCTCTATGGCATGTCGCAACCGTATGTTGCGTCGCCAGCGTTGAAGGCCAAGGTTGTCCTCATTTTCTTGGCGACGTTTGGCCAGCCAAAGCAGGAGTATGGACAACATGATCTAGGCGCTAATAAAATAACATTTATTGTAACTATGTTCTACAGGTGAATTTATGAGTACATGAATCAGAAACAGGGTGAATCAATACCTAAATGTGACCTACATTCTATAATTTTTGTGGGAAATTCTAAGAAAAAATCTACAGATCTCAAACTACGCGCAACTATCAAAGGCATTGAAAATGTAATTTAGAAATAAAGCACACGATAAAATTTGACAAATTTGTTTTATTCAACAGAAAGAAACGATCGATCTTACAAACAGGGACCAAAAACCGGTTCGAAATGGGGTTCGGGTTCTTCGAACCGGTTCGAAGAACCTTTTTAACGAGCGAAACGGTTTGGTTGCGAACCGGTTCAAAAAAACCCGAACCTGAACCCTAAAAACCGGTTCAGAACCGGTTTGGAGGAACCTCTAATATTAACCGGTTCTTAAACCGGTTCGCAGCAGGGTATATTCTCCGAATAGGTACGAATGAGATGCCGTGCCAAAGGGCGACAGGCTAGTCACCTCTCACCTTGGCACGGTCCTTCCACCAAGTCATGCAGCAGGTGGGTCTTCGTGCCTTACTTGCTGCTTAATAGTATGTTTTTCGAATACGAACGAGATGCCGTGCTAAAGGGCGACAGGCTATTCACCTCTCCCCTTGGCACGGTCCTTCCTTCAACCGAGTCATGCAGCAGGTAGGTCTTCGTCCCTTACGTGCTGCTTAATAGTATGTTGTTCGAATACGAACGAGATGCCGTGCTAAAGGGCGACAGGCTAGTCACCTCTCCCCTTGGCACGGTCCTTCCTTCCACCGAGTCATGCAGCAGGTGTTAGAACTAGCCGTTTTAACTGCATAGATGCATGGAAAGATATTGTTATTCAGAGCTATTTTATTTAAATCATATTACACTGATAGAAGGATGGCAGCCATGTTATAAACAAAATAACATTTGACACATTCTAAATTCAAGCTAGGCCATGAGTATTATAGCAAGTAGTTTTCATTCCAACACTCCTCCTTACGAATGACCTTCTTGAATAAATAATAATCTTCATTCGCATAAACCCAGTTCTCTTCGCAACTGTAGGAACTTGGGTCCCGGTAAAGCCTTTGTAAATATATCTGCTTCTAGATCCTCCGTTGGTTTATACTTCACATCAACATCTCCACTTTGAATCGTTTCTCTAATAAAATGTTGTTTTATGCTAATGTGTTTTGACTTTGAGCTGATAACAGGATTTTTGCATAGCATTTGCGCGGCCTGGTTGTCATTGTAGATAGTGATATTTTTCACTTTCAGCTTCATTTCATTCATGAGCATTTTTAAATGTAATGCCTCCTTTGCTGCTTCAGTCAAGGACATGTATTCTGCTTCGGCTGTTGAGAGAGCAACTGTTTTCTGTTTCTTCGATTCCCAGCTTATGACGCAGTTGGCAAATTTAAAACAGTAACCTGTGTACGACTTTCTGTCCACAGTGCAAGCTGCCCAGTCAGCATCAGCCATTCCAATAATTGGTTTACATGTTTTTGTCATGAATAATCCAATATTTTTCGATCCCGCCAAATATCTCAATACTCTCTTTGCGGCTTTCCAGTGCTCTGTGTCGTAACACGTGTTGTATTGGCTCAGATAACTTACAGCGAACATTATATCAGGTCTCACAGCTACGGCCAGGTACATCAGTGAGCCTATTAATTTTTGATAAGGAATATTATTCCTTTCCGCAATATCAATTTCACGCTTTTCAAGCTTTAGGCCAAACTCCATGGGTGTTGCACATGGTTTGCAGTTTTTCATTTCAAAAGTATTTAGTAACTTTTCTATATAATTTTTCTGTGTCAGTTTTATACCATTATTTTCTCTTCTGCATTCTATGCCGAGACAGTACTCCAACTCTCCTAGATCTCGCATTTCAAAAGTATTCATTAGAACTTTCTTTATTAGTTTTAGAGTTGTGTTATTGGAGAACGCAATGAGTATGTCATCTACGTATATGGATATGATTGTTTTCTCTCCCCCTTTCTCCAATACATATATGCACGGATCAGCATTGGTTGGTTTGAATCCCATTACCTTTAGTTTTGAGTCCAATTTTATGTACCATTGTCTTCCAGCTTGTTTCAGTCCATATAAACTTTTTCTTAATAGGCATACATTTTCACCTTTTGACTTTTGTATGTCTTCTAGCATCTTCTTACTTTTCAGAAAAATCGGCTTGTCTTTATCTTTGCTTTCTTTCATTATATCTTTCAAATATTTTTCTAGGTTTCTTGGTGTTTTCATGTAGATATTTTCATCAATATCACCATTTAGGAATGCGGTAGATACATCCAGGTGGTTGATTTTCATGTTTTCTTCAACTGACATTGCAAGAAACAATCTTATTGAACTTAATCTAGCTACTGGTGCAAACGTTTCATTATAGTCGACTCCGGGCGGTTGCGCAAAACCTCTAGCTACGAGTCTAGCTTTCTTCCTTTCTAGGCTTCCATCAGCACGGTATTTGTTTTTAAGAATCAGTTTACTGTCGATTATGTTTGCACTGGCCTTTTTATCTACGATTTTCCAAGTTTCATTTTTAAGATGCGCTTTTATTTCTGATTTGATGGCGTCGTACCACTCATCTGACTCTTCATCTTCATTGCACAAATTTGAAATCTCATAATCTTTCATCCAGCATGGAGGTCTTCTTTCTCTTTTATTTTCGTCATCTCTGGCTCCCACAATAATTTCTTCATCATCAGTTTCACAATTTTCATCAATTTCGTCACATTGTGGAACACCAGTGTGTTCTCCTCTGGTTTCATTTTCCATTTCTGCGGGTTCATTTTCATTTCGTTCAGAACTTTCATCTTGATTTTCTGTAGAGCCATAATCTTCGATATCATCTTTTTCTGTACTTGGACGTGGTATTGTGAAATCAATAAAATGTAGTGGTCGTTGTCCTTTATCATGATTTTCTTGTGGTCGTTCACCTTTATAATTTTCTTCCGGTTTTGGGTTCTTGAAATACTTTTCATTTAATATTTTTGTGTCTCTTGATATTTCCATTCGCCTTTGTTTTGTGTTCCATATTCTGAACGCTTTCGATGTCTCAGAATATCCAACAAAAATGCCTATTTTGGCTTTTGCTGCAAATTTCCCTTTTCTATTTGCTTTGTTTTGGACAAACGCTTTTGAACCAAACACATAGTAGTGCTTTACACAAGGCACGCGTCCAACCCATTTTTCAAATGGAGTTGCGCTCTGTAATGGCTTACAAGGACTTCTGTTCGATAAGTAATTAGCAGTGCAAACTGCTTCCGCCCAAAACGTTTCTTCTAAATTTGATTCTAGTAGCATGCATCTGGCTTTATCACATAGTGTTCTATTTTTTCTTTCAGCTAGGCCGTTTTGCTGTGGGGTGTATGGCGCCGTGATTCTTAATTGAATTCCTTGGCCTTTCAGATACTGTGTAAACTCGTTGTTACAGTATTCACCTCCATTATCAAATTGTAGACATTTTATTTTCTTTTCTGACCAGTTTTCGGCCATATTTTTGAATTCTATAAACTTTTCATGAACTTGATTTTTCTTTTTCATGAAGTATACTTTGCAGTATCTTGTGTTGTCATCAATGAATGTTACGAAATATCTTGACCCAGCTAGGCTTGGTACTCTCATGGGTCCACAAACATCTGTGTGTATTATCTCTAGCGTTTCTCTTGCTTGACGATCTCTTTCAGGAAATGGTTTCCGTGCCAGTTTTCCTAGTATGCACGTTTCGCACTCGCCCAGTTTCTCTGATGGATTGAATTCTAAGCCTCGTAGGCTTCCATTTTTTAATGCTATCTTCATATCCACTTCGTTCATGTGGCCCAACTTTTGATGCCACTCTTTTATGTTTTTCTGCTCACTTATAATGTTATTACTTTCAAACATTTTTACTTTCAAAAAATACAGATTTCCTTTTCGTATTCCCGTTAAGCAAACTTTTCCATCCGGAAAATATATTGTAGCATTATCCTTTTCGAATTTTACGTCATAACCTTTATCAGTCAATTTACTTACTGAAATCAAGTTTACCGAAAGACCTGGTACGTACAGTACTTTCGTGAGTGTAGTCTTCTTGTATTCTGATAAGTTCAGTTCAACACTTCCAATTCCTTTTATTTCTGACATATATTTGTCATTTCCAAACTTCACAGTTCCATTTTGATTACATTCTTCCATGTTTACAAACATTTCGCTGTCACCAGTCATATGTGACGTACATGCGCTGTCAATAATCCATATATTTTTATTGTTTATGACTTCAAAATTTGACAGTACAATTTCTTCTGTGATTTTAAATCTATTGCTATCTTTCTGACAACTTCCGTTTTCACCATAGACTTCTTCATTTATATTATTACATTTATGCACTTTGTCATTCCCCTGGTTACCATGACTATTTCCTTTGTTATTTCCTTTGTTCAAATGTTTCCTCCAACAATTTTTAGCTTTATGTCCCTTCTTTCCACAGTTATAACAATTCAACTGGAACGATTTCCTTTCTTTCTTACCATAAAGGGCTCCTTCTACGGTATTTTCCCTTTTCTCTTCTTGATTCATATTTCCTCTCGCTTCGCTCTCTTCTATAATTTTTATTTTTAAATCTTCTGGTGTTGGCAAACTTTCACGAGACTCTATCGCAATGCGAAAGTTTTCATACAATGTTGATAGACTGTACAACACCATGATGCTCAGGAGGTCTCTATTTATTATCACATCCATTTCAGTCAACTTGTCGACAGTATCCATGAATTTATTCAGATGTTCTCGCACATCTTCTCCTGGATTTAATTTCTTCAGGATAAGTTTCTTAAGTAATGTTGCTTTGCGAGCAGGACCTTTACTTTCATATACTCCTTCAAGGGATTTCCACACATCGTTTGCAGTTTTACAATTTTTTATTTGTTTCAGTTCTGTCGCTGAAATTAGCAGCGTGAGTTCTGCTTTTGCTAGTTGGTCTTTTTCTTCATACTCCTGTCTTTCTTTGGGGTCTGTCGGTGGACTCGCTGATACATATTTCCATAATTGGTTTTTTACCAAAACAGCATGTGCCTGAAGCTTCCATGTGTCATAATTTTCTTTATTCAGCAGTTCTATCCGATAATTTGAAGACATTTTTTAAAGTATGTATGTACTTACATTTTGTACATTTCTGAAAATTGTTCACTTTTTCCTCTTCACTTTTTACATTATACGCAGGACTGTGACTTGGAGGCCCATAACCTGTTAGAACTAGCCGTTTTAACTGCATAGATGCATGGAAAGATATTGTTATTCAGAGCTATTTTATTTAAATCATATTACACTGATAGAAGGATGGCAGCCATGTTATAAACAAAATAACATTTGACACATTCTAAATTCAAGCTAGGCCATGAGTATTATAGCAAGTAGTTTTCATTCCAACAGCAGGTAGGTCTTCGTGAATCTTTTTTTTTATTGAGACGAATTAATTACTCGAACGAAAACAAACATTTTCAATGTTAAAACAACTCAATCACACATACATAAACAACAACTCAATCACACATTAAAATAGCACGTATAAATAATATCAAAATAGAATCTTATTAGAAAGTAGTTCGACGCAGTATGAAACAAGTTGATATGGGACTAGCGAATTTTACGAACGTGAAAACCATTCAAAACTGACAGATAACCCGCCAGAAAATGTTAGCGTAATACCGGGAGTTGTCATTCTTTAGAGAGGTCGACAGCGCGGCGGGTTGGCGGCGGATAACTTGGCGGGTGCGGATTTGATGGTTTGTGTAATGCCAAAATACACTGTCAGTTGGTTTTTAGCGGATTTTTCAGCGGGTCGGATTACCGTAATAGGCCTGCAGGACGGAAAACACGAACTATTTACATAGCCGTTTCGACCGACGACTTTTCATTCAGTGCGGTGGTACCAACCCAGACGGGATAACCCCTACCTCCTAGTTTGCTCCTAGTAATGTAAGAAGGGAAGGGACCTACAGTTTTACGTGGAATCCGAACCACGCTCAGCCTCCAATGGTCGAGCGGTCACCCACCCACGTACTGATCGCGCTCAGGGTTGCTTAACAACATCCGTGCGACCGCACCAAATAGGTATTGTTGCTACCGAGGCTGACAAAAGGTGATTGATGGAACTGATCTGGTGATTGATTAGACTTATTTTGTGATTGATTAGATTTTCTGATTAATGAGACTGATTTGGTGATTGATTAGACTGATTTACTCACTAATTAAACCGATTTGGTGATTGATTAGACTGACTTGGTGATTAATTAGACTGATTTGGTGATTAATTAGACCGAGTTGGTGATTGATTAGACTGAATTGGTGATTGATTAGACTGACTTGTTGATTGATTAGACTGACTTGGTGATTGTTTGTTACAGAGAAATAAAGCCAAGTACAACCGGAATCACCTGAACTGAACCCACTCACTCCACCACCGCCGCACGGTCGCTGTCGCCTAGTTTACTTAATTCACCGAATGTTCCTGTAGACATAACGCAGTTCGTTATTTTACACACCTGCCTAATATTGTATTACTATAATTTATATTTTAAATTATATTCTATCCATATTATTTAAAACGCGCAAATGTTTAAATGTAAGTTAATAATTTAAAAATACTTTTGTAATCTGTGATTTCAACTTTATTAAACGCAAAATATGTCATTGATGTGAATGAGAATGCGTTTTATTCGAGACTGGTTTTCAACTGACTTCCAAAAAGGAGGAGGTTCTCAAATTCGTCTGTATTTTTAGGGTTCCGTATCCGGTACGGTACCCTATTACCCTATTACTAAGCCTACGCCGCCGTCTGTCTGTCTGTCTGTCTGTCTGTCTGTCTGTCTGTCCGTCCGTCCGTCCGAGGGCTGTATCTCTTGAACCGTAATAGGTAGCCCGTTGAAATTTTCACAGAATATGCGTTATTATGGCCGATAAAACAACAACTTTTCCGCAATCGACGGTTCTTCTCACCGGCACAACTATTCCTGTTGTATAAAACACAGATTAGGCCGGTGATGGAGTACTGCAGTCACATCTGGGAGGGTAGTCCCCATTATCTGCTTGCGTCCTTGGATTTGATACAGCGCCGAGCCATCCGTCTTGTTGGTGACCCGAAACTTACAGATGGCCTGGAGTCTGAGTCACAGACGATTTGTGGGTTCGCTTAGTCTGTTTTACAGATACTTACTATCACGGACGCTGCTTTGTGGAACTAGCATTCCTTATTCCCTGCCACCCGTCCTATCTCCGCACGACTCGTCGCAGAGAGACTGAGCACCCTTATGTTGTTGACATTGGGCTTTTGAGAACCCATCGGTTCTCTAAATCCTTTCTTTGTCGCACCGCTAGAATGTGAAACTGTCTTCCGGCGAGTGTAATTCCTGAATCCTTTAACTTGGGTGTTTTCAAGCGTCGTATTAACGGGCTAGACAGCCTAGCAACAGTCTGCAAATCTGCTGGCATGGCACCTAACTGAGCGTGGTTTCGCGAGGAGAGGTGATTTTGGCTCTGTCGACTGCACCATTGGCCTCTCTGCAAAGCCACCCACGCTGGTTTACATAAAAAAAAAAAACAAAAAAAAAAAAATAAGAAAAAGTAAAAAATTCACGGGGGTTCCCATAGAAGAAACCAAAAAGTGTATGCGCGCGCGCCATCTACCGAATAGATTATGAAGCATTTTAACTAATCATGACATTAAACTAATATGAAGCATTTCATAACACGCCATCTAGATGGCGTGAGTGGCGCTCGCCATGACATGGCGATACGGGACCCTCGGTGCGCGAGTTCGACTCGCACTTGGCCGGTTTTTTTTATGCGTATGTTACTTGATTTTATGTAATCCGCTATGTGTGGCTGAGTTAGAGGGGCCAAACGGAGCACATGCTCCAATATCGTCTCAGAGAAGGCGCCAAACCGGAGACTTCACTTCGGATTGCTGGCTATACTGGAATAGAGGAGAACACAGCCGAGGATGCTATGCGGCCATCTTACATCCAGTACGGTGGTGCCAACGCAGTCGGCTACAATTTGAGCCTACCACCTAGTAAGGGGCAAGGCAGTTAAGTAGAAAGAGTACATAGCATGCCATGTCAGTACTGACATTTGAGCGTACCGGCTACACTGAACTGTATGGAAAAAAAAAATAGGTAAAAAAACTTTTAAGTTAAACGGTTTTATTAAAAAAAAATAACTGTACAAAAAACTAGAAAAAAAATCAGCTATACGAAAACTAGAAAATAATAAGGGCACAAACCTGGGCCTTCTTAAGATTTTACGTCTGGGTAAGAAATCGTGCAATACTAGCGTGCTGTTTTCTCATGTCGGATGCCAAAGGGCACATTGTGTCGCTGCGTCAGCGGAATAAGTAGGTAATAAATTGAGACTTTTAACAGACTAATATAAAAACGTGGGGCGTATAATATATGTAATAAATAACATGCGCCCCACGTTTTTATATTAGTCTGTTAAAAGTCTCAATTTATTACCTACTTATTCCGCTGACGCAGCGACACAAAGTGCCCTTTGGCATCCGACATGAGAAAACAGCACGCTAGTATTGCACGATTTCTTACCCAGACGTAAAATCTTAAGAAGGCCCAGGTTTGTGCCCTTATTATTTTCTAGTTTTCGTATAGCTGATTTTTTTTCTAGTTTTTTGTACAGTTATTTTTTTTTAATAAAACCGTTTAACTTTAAAGTTTTTTTACCTATTTTTTTATTTACTCGTTTTTAGTTTGATTTTTTTTTATAATTTTTTTTTTCTTTCATGTTGTTTCCACGAGTATTGGACCAATAACAGTCGACCCCCCCAGAGGTTCATGTACAGGGGCAAGGCTCTCATACAACAAGGTGTGCCCAGCCTTAAAGGTTGAAACGCTAACGAAGTATAATTTTTATGCAACCTAATGCCACACAGTCCGTGGCACGTTTCAAACGTTGACTTGGGTGGTGTATCGCTAACGACGTATAATTTTTAGCCACCCTAACACCACACAGTTCTCGGGACAATACAGAAACCTTAACTTGGGTGGATTCAAACAAATATCCTGATCATTATTTTTGTTTTATTTAAGTTCAACAGTCCACCTCCTGCCTCCATAATCAGATCCTCGTCACCAAGTGTATTGGTAGAAGTATGAGACACTCGTCCAAACCAACCAAATGAGCCCAAATTCGAGGGGGTTACTAGTAACAGTTGAAGAGTTCCACTGTCCACCTCCTGAATCCATCATTAGACCCTCGCCACCAAGTGTATTGGTAGGAGTATGGGACACTCGTCCAAACAAACCAAATGAGCCCAAACTCGAGGGGGTTACTAGTAACGGTTGAAGAGTTCCACTGTACACCTCCTGACTCCATCATCAAACCCTCGTCACCAAGTGTATTGGTAGAAGTATGTGACACTAGTCCAAACAAACCAAATGAGCCCAAACTCGAGGGGGTTACTAGTAACGGTTGAAGAGTTCCACTGTACACCTCCTGACTCCATCATCAGACCCTCGTCACCAAGTGTATTGATAGAAGTATGGGACACTCGTCCAAACCAACCAAAAGAGCCCAAACTCGAGGGGTTACTAGTAACGGTTGAAGAGTTCCACTGTACACCTCCTGACTCCATCATCAGACCCTCGTCACCAAGTGTATTGGGAGACGTATGGGACGCTCGTCCAAACCAACCAAATGAGCCCAAACTCGAGGGGGTTACTAGTAACAGTTGAAGAGTTCTACTGTGCACCTCCTGGCTCCATCATCAGACCCTCGTCACCAAGTGTATTGGTAGAAGTATGGGACACTCGTCCAAACCAACCATATGAGCCCAAACTCGAGGGGGTTACTAGTAACGGTTGAAGAGTTCCACTGTACACCTCCTGACTCCATCATCAGACCCTCGTCACCAAGTGTATTGGTAGAAGTATGCGACACTCGTCCAAACAAACCAAATGAGCCCAAACTCGAGGGGGTTACTAGTAACGGTTGAAGAGTTCCACTGTACACCTCCTGACTCCATCATCAGACCCTCGTCACCAAGTGTATTGGTAGAAGTATGGGACACTCGTCCAAACCAACCAAATGAGCCCAAACTCGAGGGGGTTACTAGTAACGGTTGAAGAGTTACACTGTACACCTCCTGACTCCATCATCAGACCCTCGTCACCAAGTGTATCGGTAGAAGTATGGGACACTCGTCCAAACCAACCATATGAGCCCAAACTCAAGGAGGTTACTAGTAACAGTTGAAGAGTTCCACTGTACACCTCCTGACTCCATCATCAGACCCTCGTCACCAAGTGTATTGGTAGAAGTATGGGACACTCGTCCAAACCAACCATATGAGCCCAAACTCGAGGAGGTTACTAGTAACGGTTGAAGAGTTCCACTGTACACCTCCTGACTCCATCATCAGACCCTCGTCACCAAGTGAATTGGTAGAAGTATGGGACACTCGTCCAAACCAACCAAATGAGCCCAAACTCGAGGGGGTTACTAGTAACGGTTGAAGAGTTCCACTGTCCACCTCCTGACTCCATCATCAGACCCTCGTTACCAAGTTGAAATTATCATAATATTGTATTGTCACGAGAACTCAATGTGTGTGCAAAGTTTCATAAAAATCGGTTCAGTAGAAGTAGTTGAAAAAGTTGTCGCAAGATTTGAAACAAAGATAGAAACAAATATACGAAGTCAAGCTAAAATAAAAAAAAAAAAAAAAAAAAAAAAATAACCGTTTAAAAACTAACAATTTCATGTAGTTGCTTCGGCCGACCTTTTATTCAGTGCGGTGGTACTAACCAGGGCGGGTTGAATTCTACCACCTAGTAGAGTAAGAAGAGAAGGGATCTACAGTTTCGCTTGGAATCCGAACCACTGTCAGCCCCCAACGGCCGAGCTAGGTACCACCCATCGAAGTTCTGATCGCTGTGCGAAGGTCTGTCCACCGACATCGCGCCCCTGAAGCTGACGAGATTCAGACCGATGTTCATTCAGTGCCCCTGCAGGGCCTGAAGCGAATTCTTGCTCTGTGGCTGGTAGAGACCAACACTATGACTGTGGTACCATAGAACTCCGGTTATCCGGAATTTTTATAGCCCTGCATCCTAGTTCGTCAGTCTTAGTTGCTATTGCTATATGTACGCAAACTGTCGCAATAGGGCGGCGGATAAGTGATGAGGGCACGCACGACCGTATAATATGTATGTTTACGAATATGTATGTAGGTATTAATGTGTGTAATGTATTACAATGAATGTATTACAATGCTCTCATTCTTCAATACATACTTTTATAAGGACGAGATGCCGTGCTAAAGGGCGACTGGCTCGCCACCTCCCACCTTGGCACGGTCCTTCCACCGAGTCGTGCAGCAGGTGGGTCTTTGAGCCTTACTTGGCTGCTTGATAGTTATCTTGTCCGAATACTTTGCTAAACGAACGTGGTGGTCGATGTTGTGTTGCAATTTTCCAGAGTTCGTGCAGCACAACACCGATTACTCTGCTTACCTTGATTGTCAGGCTACAGCGTGTTATGTATGTATGTATCTATGTATGTATGTATGTATACTTTTATTTTACTGAAAAGACGCATTATCCTGATTTTTCATTACCACTGGCGATACCCCTGGTACCAATAAACCCGGCCAATCGGGGTTTATACTGTACCTATATTCAATATTCAATATAATAATAAGAACCAGGTAGTACCACAGGCCACTATATATAGTAGTAGGTACTTTTTACCCGCGGCAATAAATATTTGTAAAGCGCCATCTATTATTAATATGGAACGTTAGACGCGCTGGCAATGAGCTGATTTTCAAGCTGGTAAGAAACAATAATTGAAAAAATTCGTGTCTCGGCTTCTAGATGGCAGCACTTAGTACTGTAACTGTAACAGTATAGGCTTTTAAATATTGCATTTTCTATTCATTTATTTACACGTTCCTTTTTATATAAATTTTACATCTTTTTAACAATTAAAATCTAAAATTAATATAAAAATAAACGGAGTAATTTTCTATTTATTATTATTAGATTTATTTTATTACATTATGTGGGCAGGGAGAGCGTTGCAAAATTTACCAGTTCTGTGGAGGAAAAATTTTCAGTACCGATTGGTACGCATCCGCGGTAAGTCCAGCGTGTGGGGTGTGAATACAATCCCTTCCCAGTTGCTCGTTGTGCGGAGGTGGAAAGGTGACACGGCGTGATCGCATCAAACAGCTCCTCCGAGTACTCCCCATCGAATACGGGATAGAACACACTTAGGCCCGTATACATAGAGCGTGCTCAAATCGCTTCTTACGCTCAGCTCAGTCAAGTCGTTCTCAAATCTTACTCGGCCGAGCGCACTCAATCGTATTCATAGTTAAATCTCGTCAACGTCTCCGCCGAGACTACTCAAGAAAATCCTGAGTAAATCTCAAGTCAACTTTTTTTTTTTTGCTGTGGACGCTAAGGATATAACCATAATATTGCGCGATTACTGCGTAGTGCAGCCGTTTCTTTTTGTTGGTGGTTCGCCGTCGTTTGTACCATAGAAAAAATTGAGTTGCCATAATATGAAATTACCCCAAAATATTTGATTTCTGAACCTATAAAGAGTAAATTATTTGAAGTAATATTTTTTTAGAAGTAATATTTAATTAATTGAGATAAAGTAGGTATAACATCATACCTACCCCTATTTGAAATCAACAAATAATGACGAGCAATGTTAGATCGTTCAAAAACGATGCGTATATATATTAACTTTGTTTTTGTGTGAACAGAAACACATTCTGCAGACAAACAGAAGAATAGCCCCAGTGCATCTCTCCCCGTGTATGTCGTAAAAGGCGACTAAGGGATATGATTCCCTTCTTATATTACTAGGTGGTAGGGTTTAACCCGCCCGGGTTGGTACCACCGCACTGAATGAAAGGTCGGTCGAAACGGCTATGTAAATAGTTTGTGTTTCCGTCCAGTTCAGTGTAGCCGGCACGACCGAAGGGAAGCACTGACGTGGCACCAAGTTCTCCCGGTGTTATGGGCTGACATCACGGATGTTGTAGGTGATGAAGCCAACCGTGTCAGTTTCCATAAAAAAAAAACAATGAACTGATCTTTTTATGAAGGTACTTAGGCGATAGCAAAATATCTGAATTTTTTTCGACAGTTACGAGGCGATAAAATAATATTTAAAGGCGGTTGAAGGTCGAAAAATTACTATAAAAATGAATGCAGGAAAGGTTGTAAAACAGATGGTCAGACCGGCAGCACAGCTATCCTTTAATCCTTATTTAGTTACTATTCTTTTGTTTTTTTTTTTCAAAAATAAGTATATTACAATGAATTTCTCATCTTTGTCTTGACTTTATGGCTGAAATCTACGAAATCTAGCGAACGGCCATAAACAAATTAACTCATCGTTACCGGTAAGATTAGCCATATGATGTGATATTTGCCTTTATGTCTACTACAGTAAAGTTCAATTTAGCATAATACAAAATAGTCCCTTGCAAATGAAAAATACCACAGAGAAAAAACCGGCCAAGTGCGAGTCGAACTCGCGCACCGAGGGTTCCGTATCGCCATGTCATAGTTAGCGTCAGTCACGCCATCTATGGCGTGTTATGAAATGCTTCATATTAGTTAAATGTCATGATTAGTTAAAATGCTTCACACTCTATTCGGTAGATGGCACGCGCGCATACACTTTTTGGTTTCTTTTATGGGAACCCCATGGATTTTTGACTTTTTCTTATTTTTATTATTTGTTGTTATATCGGCCATAATAACGCATATTCTGTGAATATTTCAACAGGCTACCCGGACAGACAGGCAGGCAGGCAGTCAGACAGACAGACAGACAGACAGACAGACAGACAGACAGGCAGGCAGGCAGGCAGGCAGGCAGTCAGACAGACAGACAGACAGACAGACAGACAGACAGACAGACAGACAGACATACGGCGTAGGCTTAGTAATAGGGTCCCGTACCGGATATGGAACCCTAAAAATGATACTATATTAATTTATGGCCTTCGACTGGATTTGGAAGATTCCTACAAATAATAGTCAATATAATAGTCAACAATTTATTGCACAGTACCTAGGAAGTTTTTTATGCACCTTTATATCTACAGAACATAAATCAATAGGTGCATTACAAAAAATAATATTCTTCTCCGATTTCGTGCACTTCCGATCTCATTGCTCAGCTCACATGAATAAGACAGTGATGCTATACTATGTAGATTTTATGTAATTTTAAGTTAAATTTTGAGCGGTGGCGGGTTAATATTGACCGCTCCATAGATGACGGTATAAATGCTCGGCGGGCAATATTGCCCGCTCCAGTGATGAAGGGTTAAAAAGAAACCCCGATACAAACAAACCGACAGCCTGCGTTCCATTTTTCAATCATTCGCATTGATTAATAATGCAAATGATGCGAACTTGGAACGCCAAGACTATCTCGAGCCGTAGGATTTTGCTAAGGCCCGTATACATAAAGAGTTCTCAGTCTTAGCTCGGCAAAAACTCGGTCTCAAGTCGTCATTTGGCATTCATAGACAATGCTTGAGACTAGACTCACAACTTTTACTCACAATAATCTCGGCTGAGCCGAGACGAACCCAAGTCTCGAAATATCACGACTTAGCAAAATCCTACGGCTCGAGACAGTCTTGGCGTTCCAAGTTCGCATCATTTGCATTATTAATCAATGCGAATGATTTAAAAATGGAACGCAGGCTGTCGGTTTGTTTGTATCGGGGTTTCTTTTCAATTAAAATTACATAAAATTTACATAGTATAGCATCACTGTCTTATTCATGTGAGCTGAGCAATGAGATCGGAAGTGCACGAAATCGGAGAAGAATATTATTTTTTGTAATGCACCTATTGATTTATGTTCTGTAGATATAAAGGTGCATAGAAAACTACCTAGGTACCGTGCAATAAATTGTTGACTATTATATTGACTATTATTTGTAGGAATCTTCCAAATCCAGTCGAAGGCCATAAATTAATATAGTATCATTTTTAGGGTTCCATATCCGGTACGGGACCCTATTACTAAGCCTACGCCGTATGTCTGTCTGTCTGTCTGTCTGTCTGTCTGTCTGTCTGTCTGTCTGTCTGTCTGTCTGTCCGCCCGCCCGCCCGCCCGCCCGTCCGTCCGTCCGTCCGTCCGTCCGTCCGTCCGTCCGTCCGTCCGTCCGTCCGTCTGTCTGTCCGAGGGCTGTATCTCTTGAACCGTAATAGGTAGCCCGTTGAAATATTCACAGAATATGCGTTATTATGGCCGATATAACAACAAATAATAAAAATAAGAAAAAGTCAAAAATCCATGGGGGTTCCCATAAAAGAAACCAAAAAGTGTATGCGCGCGCCATCTGCCGAATAGAGTGTGAAGCATTTTAACTAATCATGACATTTAACTAATATGAAGCATTTCATAACACGCCATAGATGGCGTGACTGACGCTAACTATGACATGGCGATACGGAACCCTCGGTGCGCGAGTTCGACTCGCACTTGGCCGGTTTTTTCTCTGTGGTATTTTTCATTTGCAGGGGACTATTTTGTATTATGCTAAATTGAACTTTACAGTAGTAGACATAAAGGCAAATATCACATCATATGGCTAATCTTACCGGTAACGATGAGTTCATTTGTTTATGGCCGTTCGCTAGATTTCGTAGATTTGAGCCATAAAGTCAAGACAAAGAGGAAAAATTAATTGTAATATACTTATTTTTGGTAAAAAAAAAAAACAAAAGAATAGTAACTAAATAAGGATTAAAGGATAGCTGTGCTGCCGGTCTGACCATCTGTTTTACAACCTTTCCTGCATTCATTTTTATAGTAATTTTTCGACCTTCAACCGCCTTTTATACATTATTTTGTCGCCTCGCAACTGTCGAAAAAAATTCAGATATTTTGCTATCGCCTAAGTACCTACTTAAAAGTATCAGTTAATTGTTTTTTTTTTTTATGGAAACTGACACGGTTGGCTACATCACCTACAACATCCGTGATGTCAGCCCATAACACCGGGTGAACTTGGTGCCACGTCAGTGCTTCCCTTCGGTCGTGCCGGCTACACTGAACTGGACGGAAACACAAACTATTTACATAGCCGTTTCGACCGACCTTTCATTCAGTGCGGTGGTATCAACCCGGGCGGGTTAAACCCTACCACCTAGTAATATAAGAAGGGAGTCATACCCCTTAGTCGCCTTTTACGACATACACGGGGAGAGATGCACTGGGGCTATTCTTCTGTTTGTCTTCAGAATGTGTTTCTGTTCACACAAAAACAAAGTTAAATATATACGCATAGTTTTTGAATGATCTAACATCGCTCGTCATTATTTGTTGATTTCAAATAGGGGTAGGTATGATGTTATACCTACTTTATCTCAATTAATTAAATATTACTTCTAAAAAAATATTACTTCAAATAATTTACTGTTTATAGGTTCAGAAATCAAATATTTTGGGGTAATTTCATATTATCACAACTCAATTTTTTCTATGTTACAAACGACGGCGAACCACCAACAAAAAGAAACGGCTGCACTACGCAGTAATCGCGTAATATTATGGTTATATCCTTAGCGTCCACAGCAAAAAAAAAAAAAGTTGACTTGAGATTTACTCAGGATTTTCTTGAGTAGTCTCGGCGGAGACGTTGACGAGATTTAACTATGAATACGATTGAGTGCGCTCGGCCGAGTAAGATTTGAGAACGACTTGACTGAGCTGAGCGTAAGAAGCGATTTGAGCACGCTCTATGTATACGGGCCTAAGTCGTGATATTTCGAGACTTGGGTTCGTCTCGGCTCAGCTGAGATTATTGTGAGTAGAAGTTGTGAGTCTAGTCTCAAGCATTGTCTATGAATGCCAAATGACGACTTGAGACCGAGTTTTTGCCGAGCTAAGACTGAGAACTCTTTATGTATACGGGCCTTAGAGCGTGTTCCCTACGAAACAGCGTCTTACCCCATTCCTTGCTCGGTGCCAAGGTTTTCTTCATACGCCGCATAAACCTGGAAATTCAAAGGTTCCCTCTTTGAATTTCCAAGAGAGTACTGGAGTGGGGACAGAAGCTGTCTCGGCTTAATATGGAGTAGATTTACCCTTCGCTATCCCTACATATATCAATACTAATAAATAATAATAAATCTGTAAGGGATGGTCATGTAGTAAGTTACTTTGTTTTGTGAGATATTACGTTTGTAGACTCTATGTGTGATACTAAAACTAAATTGACGATTTTTAGAAATCTTTCTATATGTATGTTCCTCCATAACTCTTAAACCGATCATCCGAATTCGTGACACAGGATAGGCTAAATAAAGAAGGCTGACCGTGGTTCGGATTCCATGTAAAACTGTAGGTCCCTTCCCTTCTTATACCTTACTAGGTGGTAGGGTTCATCACGGCTGGGTTGATACCACCGCAATGAACGAAACGTCGTCGGTCGAAACGGCTATGTAAATTGTTCGTGTTTTTCGCCCAGTTAAGTGAAGCCGACATGAAACGAAGGGAAGCACTGACATGACCCCTAGTTCAACAAGGTGTTATGGACTGACATCACGGATGTTGTAGGTGATGTACCCAACCGTGTCAGTTTCCATAAAAAATGGTCATAAAAATCAAGTGCGCATACCGACGCTTACTTGTTGTACTTACGCACAGCAAGTCATCGCGCATCTTCTACATAGGTGTTTTTACGTGCTGCGTCTTATACAGGGTGTTCGGCACATCGACCGGCAAAATTGTTTTGTAGGTAAGTGGGGTCATTTGCAACGTCATGATACCTTTTTTCAGATGTCACGTGGTATCGAGATACGATTTTTTTTCTTTATTTTTAAGAAAATGAAGCTGTCAATTGCTGTCTGTTTTTTTTTTATAATTATAAGCGAATTAAGAAATTAATATTCTGTCATATTTTTACTGGTTCTCGGGACTTTGCGAGGTCATAAGACCTTTTCATGGTATTAACTTCATCAAATAATATTTTTTCTAGAACAAGGATAGGTACATCGTAAAAGTCAATACCTAAATTTTATTTCGTGCTGATAAAATCATAAACAAAAAAGTTACAAGGGTTTATAGCTGGGATTTTGGTAATTTTCAAAAATAAAGAAAAAAAATCGTATCTCGATTCCACGTGACATTTGACAAAAGGTATCAGGGTCAAAACGTTGCAAATGACCCCACCACTTACCTACAAAAAAATGTTGTCGGTCGATGTGCTGAACAACCTCTATACAGCCTGTACGACGAAACAAAGCATCAACCGCCCTACATATCAGGTCATTTGGAAACAATGCAACAGTATCTTGTCGAATTAGGTACCATGCCAGGCAACACATCTCGTACGGTAGACTACGCATCGCATCGCTCCGCCAGTTCAATGGCTTGTAAAATATTTAGGCCGATATGCTGCTGTAAACAAACACTATTGTTACTTTGAAGAATTTTTCGAAATGTCGACCTTGAAATGTTTTAAAATGTTTTAAAGGTTAAAGGTTACGTATATAGAGTAACCTTGATCTAAATGCTATATATCTGTGTAACGGAACCTGTGGTAAACCCAGCAGGATTAGTACTACCGCACTGAATGTTGGTTGGCCGAAACTATTTTTTTTATGGAAACCGACACGGATGGTTACATCACCTACAATTCCTATAACATCCGTGATGTCAGCCCATAACACCGGGTGAACTTTGTGCCATGTCAGTACATCCCTTCATTTCATGTCGGCTACACTGAACTGGACGGAAAACACCAACTATTTACATAGCCGTTTCGACCACCGAAATAACCTCAATAAATTTGTAGTTATAATCCCCCCTAACGGAGTGGATGGATGAGAAGAGCGGAAGACCGCGTGTGGTGGCGTGCCTTGGGAGAGGTCTATGTCCAGCAGTGGACCGATACAGACTGATGATGATGATGATGATGATGATCCCCCCTAAGCCCTATATTATTATGTACCACTAAAACTAAAAATTTTATAGAGGACTAATGTTAAAATCAATAGACAGGGCATAGTCTAACATGGCGCACGGCAGACAATGTCACCAATGAAAGGGCCGCATGCGGCTACTTCGCATCAGACGCAGTGCCAAGCGCGATGAAGTCTCACACATCGTTATGTTTAATAAAATTGTTGACGAACTCTTGAGCGCTTTGTTGCTTTATCTATTGATTTAAATCTTTGAGGATATAATCTGAGGCTGTATAGGAACATGTTGAAGGTTCCCACATAGGTATAATGGAGGTGCAAGTGGAACTAACTTCTAAGTTCAAAACGAATAAACTTAACCTTTCCATAGCACTAAATGCCACGCGATTGGTCGCCTCGCGCGAGCATTCACAGCACAATGTACAGAACATGGGCGGGTGTGGAGTAGGACATTCGTCCTTTTTATTTATTTATTTCCGAATCGCTTATTTGAGAAACCACACGAGTCAAGACTTCAAGAGAGGTCAACTTTTCAGGAGAAGCAAAACACCGTTTTGAATCGAACGTGTGAAGGTTTTGCAGATTTTTTTAATGTAGTGGCAAAATGTATGTAAGTCACCAGACTTATGTGGTTTCTCAAATATATAAATAAAAAATGCATAAATTTATTCTTAAATTTAGTTTATTACACTTACGAAAAATACAAACAAAACAGACTTATATATTCACTTATTCACCATCTGAATTATCATTGCGCGGAGATTTTGATGATTGTCCTTGTGGCAGCCTCGGTCTTCTTTGTTTAATATTTGCCACAGAAATTTGACTTTGCAAGAAAGAGTCCTGTTCCGTTTTAGCGTTGAAAGAAATAAATTTGGCGTAAATTTGAATCCTTTCTTCTTCAGATATTAAAGTAAAACATCTCCTTTTACACCTGGAACAAGGACAAACTTGCGTTAGTAATACTCTCCTCCTCCTCCTCCTCTCCTCTCCCTCTCCTCCTCCTCCTCTCCTAAAGTAAAACTCTAAATTGAATGCGAAGAAGAACTGACAAACTTCGCAAGTCACAATATTTTGTTAGTACCTTATTATAAGTATTATATTAATAGTAACTTACAAATTTAACCCATACTACCGCTCACAAGATCATTAAAACTTACAGCATAAAAATTGATACTGAAGAATCTGACCACTCTGCCTATTTACATTACCTAATATCTGGTGTACAGTGCCATCGTCAATTTGATACTCAAATTGATAATAGAGCCCCGTAGGTAATTTGGAGTAAAATCTAGATATAATTTTTACCTTAGCTATTTTTTTGTACAAAACTAAAAACTACCTATCATATTTTTAATTTTTAATTCAAAATAAAAAATCTAAATCAAAATCAAAGGGGGAATCAAGATCAAAGGGGGAAGCACTGACATGGCACCTAGTTCACCCGGTGTTATGGGCTGACATCACGGACGTTGCAGGTGATGTAGCCAAACGTGTCAGTTTCCATATAAAAAAAAAGGCTTAGTAATAGGCTTCCGTGGGGGTTACGGAAACCTAAAAAAGGATACGTAACGTTTGCACACACGGTATATTGCATTGGCGACTCCATCACTCTGTCCCAGTCTCCAGTTTAGGGCAAGGCAGATTTGGGAATGTGGGTAGGTCTCGGCATGTCGCTCGCCTCTTCGCCATGCTGGAGTCGCTTTACACAAAACCACTATGTGCGATATACGAGTATAAGTATAGTGGGGTCTACCGGGAACCACTGGACGCGCTAACTCACTGAAAAACTCGATCGATTTCAACCAATCAGGGCGAGGCAAAATAAAAATGATAGGTAAGTACATAAATAAAATAAAAAGATATATAAACTAAAATGAGGATTAAACTTGAACTTGAACTTGCAGCACTTCCCAGCCAGGAGTTTTCCCACAACGGTGTAAGACCGAAGACACCGCAGGAGGTGCGTTTATATTCAGGATTTTAGGAAGAAACGCTCGCGGATGGGTGAGAAAGTGAAATAATCGACCGGCTTATGTTTCAGCCTGAAGCCAATATGGGAGTATGTGGAAAGACGGGATATTGGGATTTGTTGGAATGAGCGTTGCTGCGTTATTGGCTTCTCTCTTCTTTTCATCTGTTTTCTGGTGCTCTATCGTCTCGTTGCTTGTGTCTGGTTCGTTGGTGCCCTCCGATGATTCACTTGTCTCTGAGTCCGTTTCTGCCTCTTGCTTTTTGTAGATCTCTTTTGGCTTTTTTCATTACCTCGTGGCCTTCTTTACTCAGTTTAAAATTTATCACTTTCTTACTGTTATTTCAATTTAGGTTAAGCTTAAAATCAGCGATTGCTTCTTAAATAAGCAATTCATGGCTGTTATCACAGGGGCGTCTTTGATAGGGGAAGAGGGGGGGGGGGGGGACAGTTGCCCCTACCCCCCCCCTATAATTTTGGAATTTGCAAAGAAACCTCATATAAATTTGGGATAATAGCAATAGGAAGATATTTATAAAATAATACTAATGTATTACTTAATATAATATTTTTATGTTTTTCGTTGTTTTTTAAATAAGTACCTTAACAAAACTATTGCTCTTTGTGCTTGCCCCCCCCCCCCCCCCCCCCCCCCCCCAATAATAAAAAAATGCCGCCCCTGAGTTATCACGTAAACCGTAGTATTATTACTAATTTGTTATTGTTCGCATGATGTCGATAATAAACTTTCATTTCATAATTTCAAATGCAGCCGACTCGGCTATTGGTTGAAATCGGCCAGTTGAGTGTGTTAACGTGTAGAGTTGTTCCGGGCAGACCCCAAGCAAGCTGCGCCCCAAGATCTTACTAGGTGGTAGGGTTAATTTAATTAAACCAGTCACTGTTGGAAAGAACTGTGGAAAGGCCTGTGAAAATAGTCCGTACTACTAGCCGGACAGCCCAGAATGCCGAAAGTATTAAGATGGGGTGACATTAAGGGTGCTAAGGTTCTTGAAGGATGCAGTTCGGATGAAATTGTCAAACAGGGTTCACTCACAATCAATTTAAAATTTGTATTTCTTTGAGGGATTTCGTCCAAGGTTTCTCAAAGGCGGATGTGTATCACCTATGTATCTGTCTAAATTGATTCCGTGATATAAGCCTAAAATGAAATCGTGCATAGATAGACGAGCTTTTTGATAGATAAGCTTATCCGTGCGACTCCACTCGCAGCTTAGTCAGGTCTCTGTACTATGCACAGGAGTTGTTATTTTTACATACATACCAAACGTCGTTTCCCGACAATTGGGGTAAGCAGAGTAATCGATGGTGCTGCAAGTACTCTTGTAAATTACAGCACAACACCGACCACCACGTTTAGCAAAGTATTAGGACAAGATAACTATCAAGGAGCAATTAAGGCACGAAGACCCACCTGCTGCATGACTCGGTGGAAGGACAGTGCCAAGGTGAGAGGTGTCTATCCTGTCGTCACGGCATCTTGTCGTATTTTACGTCATGCACGGGAAGAGATGTAGTGGGACTATTCTTTTAAGCACCAGCCCCACACGGTACCCGGCCCCACAAGGTTGTTGGTTTTCGGTGGGTGTATAGTAGTTTTGCTCATACATAATTTTCATACATCTATCCGATATAATAAGGCAGCGTATAGCTCGCGGCACGTAACTTGGCCTCTATGCGAGAGGGACGGCGTTATACGCATGCGATCGTTGGTATAATGCTGTCCCGCTCGCACAGAGGCCAAGTTACGTGCCCGGGCGGCGGCGCGGTCGTATTGTTTGCGCGCCTCGTGTAAGTTGTTCGTTCACTGCTCAGCCCCTTGAAGAACTATGGTGATGATGTGTAACGAATTCGAATGCGAAACATCCCGCAATATTCCAGATTCAATCACGAAAACTATATCTAAATCGGTTTTCGAGGTTAACCTTAACAAATAGACAAACAGGTGACAGACATATAGACAGACAAACAGACTTTGCCTTTTAAAATAGTATAGCGCATATATAAATCGCTTAAGCGGTTTTCGAGTTTAAATATTACAAATAAACGAACAGGTAACAAACAGACAGACAGACATACAGACAGACAAACAGACGTTGCCTTTTACAATTAGTAGTGCATAGATAAATCAGTTAAGCCGTTTTAGAGTTTAACCGTTACAAATAGAGAGACAGGTGACAAACAGACCGACAGACATATAGACAGACAAACAGACGTTGCCTTTTACAATAGTAGCGCATATATAAATCGGTTAAGCGGTTTCCGAGTTTAAATGTTACAAATAAACAAACAGGCGACAAACAGACAGACAGACATATAGACAGACAAACAGACGTTGTCTTTTAAAATAGTAGCGCATAGATAAGTTCATCCTTTAATACTCTCGTGTTCACATTCCAAGTGTGAACACTCTCGTGATATGTCAGGCCTTGGTTGGCGCCAAATTGTACCTACCTACTGCACGCGTTTTTGACATTTCGAAGCGCGAGGATAGTTACTTTACTGCATCATCTAAGATAGCTTAGTGGTTAATACGTGGCATCTTAAGGGAGAGGTCGGGGGTTAAAAACCAAGATAAGCACAAACAAATTTTTACAAGTGTTTTAGGTTTCCGTATCCGTCTACGGGACCCTATTACTAAGCCTACGCCGCGCCGTCTGTCTGTAAGTCTGTCTGTCCGACAGTTTTATCTCTTGAACCGTAATAGGTAGCCCGTTGTAATGTTCACAGAATATGTGTTATTATGGCCGATATAACAACAAATAATAATAAAAATTCAAAAAAGTAAAAAATTCACGGGGGTCCCCATAAAAGAACTAAATAGCGTATGCGCGCTATCTACCGAAAAGGGTATGAAGCATTTTAACTAATCCATAGATGGCGTGAGTGGCGCTGACCATGACATGGCGATACGGAACCCTTGGTGCGCGAGTTCGACTCGCACTTGGCCAGTTTTTTTTTCTGAAAAGTGACATGGTATTTTATGTCACCCGCTACTTGTGTCGGCACGTCCTATGCATATAAAGTTTTTTATTCAATAATTTATAATTCTATATTACATTTCCTTTTTTAAAAGTTTTTTTAAACTTTTAATTTAATTTAATATATTATTTTAAATAAAAATTTTAGTATGAAAATTAAATAATTTAAAATCATTTCATTTTAATTTTGAAAGAAGTACACAATACACGACAGGAAGCAAGAAATTTACAGGAGTGCGCAAAGGCGGACTTATCACTGCAAGTGGGTTCTTCCAGTCAACCTTTGGTATTTTAGTATATAGCTTATACAGGTATTTTGGTATATTATAAGTTGATTATTTCTGATGATTTATTTTCCGAATTTTCCGAACACTCATGTCCCTCAATTCGCTCGTATTATCGACGCTCTAATGTACGAATTGATCGTGTGAAGAGCGTGTATGTTTCCCAAGGTGAAGGTAAGTTCTTTTAAATTCTACAAAAGAAGGTCTCGTCTTTTTTTAACAAGCCAGTTCCATGTCGGATGCCCGCCCGCGCGTGACCTTGACCTTTCAACACACTAAAACTATTTTATTTATTGTAACACCAAAAAAAAACAGCCATTGTACTTACTAACTAGAGGAAGGCGTGATCCGTTCAGTGAATGAAAGCAAAAAGGTGACTATCATACAGCATTATGAAATAAATTTAATAGTATACATTTTGCATAAATGTAAATCACACTTTGGCCATTACATTACACCACACTACACTACACCACACCGCACCGCACCGCACCGCTCCGCACCGCACCGCACCGCACCGCACCGCACCGCACCGCACCGCACCGCACCGCACCGCACTACACTACACTACACTACACTATATTACATTACACTACACTACACTACGCTACGCTACGCTACGCTAGGCTACACTACACTACGCTACGCTACACTACACTACACTACACTACACTACACTACACTATATTACATTACACTGCACTACACTGCACTGCACTGCACTGCACTGCACTGCACTGCACTGCACTGCACTGCACTGCACTGCACTGCACTACACTACACTACACTACACTACACTACACAACCACCACAAAACACTACGCTACATCACACTATATTACACAACACTACACTGCATTGACACTCACTACACACAGACATGTTTGATCCCACTAAACAATAGTCTAATTAGGGAAACAAAATATGGCCAGACTTCAATGCATGTAAAACTTATGTTCTATCTGTGTGTGATTTATAATAAATCAATCAATCATCAATCAATCAATACTAATAATAAATCAGTAAGGGATGGTCATGGAGTAAGTTACTTTGTTTTATGAGATATTGGGTCTGTAGGCTGTAGAATCTAAATTGACGATTTTTAGAAATCTTTTCTGTATGTATGTATGTTCCTCCATAACTCTTAAACCGATAATCCGAATTCGATTAAACTTAGTACAAGCACATTTAACTATACGGGACACAGCATAGGCTAAATAAAATTCAGTTCCGGTTACGCTAACATGTGGCTCTCATACAAACCGAATTGTTTCGCGCGCCGAAATGAAGGTAGGGTAGCGGGCTTACTAACTTTCTTCTTTTTAAATACGAATTTCACGCGAGCGAAGCCGCGGGCGAAAGCTAGTAAATAAATAAATTGACACCTAACTTTTGGCCTGTTCGAAAGATAGCTCTTTGCTGTGGGACGTCTGACGGACTGGGTAGATTTATTTTTGATTAAGTATATTTTTTGCGAGGAGATCAGCCAGATTTATTTTTCTTGTAAGGTTAGCTTAAGTTAGGTTGATGCGCAGCAAATGTTAATTTTAGTGTTTAAGTTGTTATATTTTGATTTTTAATTGTTGTTTTGAAGACGGCCTATTTTTGCTTCGATCGAAATAGAATAAGAATAATTTTTATACAATATTTCACATGTCTTAATTAATACATACATACCTACATTTTTAGGTTTCCGTATCCCATACGGAAGCCTAGCCTCCGCCGTCTGTCTGTCTGTCCGTCCGTCCGTCCGTCTGTCCGAAGGATGTATCTCTTGAACCGTAATAGGTAGCCCGTTGAAACTTTCACAGAATATGCGTTACTATGGCGGATACAACAACAAATAAGAAAAAATAAGAAAATGTTAAAAATTAAGGAGCGCTGCCATAGAACAAACGTCCAAAAAATAGATTAGTCACACTATTGAATAATAGATGACGCCACAGGTTTTTATACATTGCATTGTAGCCGCTTTTTAATCTTTCGTCGTTCAAAAAAAAAAAAAGAATTTTCAGAAGTTTGATGTTTGACAGATCACTTTTAAAAAATAAAGTGACGTAACTATTGTAACAGCTGTCAGTGGGCAAACATGGAGACCTGTCATAAAATAAACAAATATCTGATAATTCTAATTCGAAGACCATGCCACCTGAGCGGATAGGTGGATATTATTGATAGCGCATAGATACGGAAACCTCCGCGCGCGAGTAAAACTCGCACTAGACATATTTTTAGGTTTTTTTTTAATTCATGACATTCTTTTAACCCCACATTAATTGGAAGAAATATCTTCGAGCGAAAAGCTGTACCAAAAAATGTACAAAAGAGACCAATAAAATAATTGAATTAAATTTAATTGTGCGCTGGATCCTTCCAAGTTATTTTGTTTTTAAGTTGTCTTGTGATTGCTTGTTTTTGAGTCTACTTGGTTTAATCCTGCAAAATCTTGAGCAAGCTCGTTTGACGTTTTATTTCTGAGTCCGTTTTATCACTGTGAAGAATCAAGATCATTATGGAGGATGTCATTTGTGACGAATCACGGCACGGGGGATCCATGATCATGCGCAGTATCGTTGATTGATATCTTTGTATTATAGATTTATAGTATACTAGCTGTGCCCGCGGCTCCGCCCGCTCTCATATTTGATTTATCTGCTAACCTCATAAGCCATTTGACGTGATGAAAAGTAGCCTATAATTGATGGGAAGAACCAAGCTATCTGTAGAAGCAAACTGTATTAAAATCGGTTCAGTGGTTCTCGAGTTATAAGCGGACAGACAGACATACAGACAGACAGAAAGCACACGTTGGATTTTATTAAAGGTAATGATTTGATTTTGACGATTATTTAATTTTATGTTGTTAGTTATTAAATTAATTTCTTATAAAAAAATAAATAAATAAAAATCAAACTGTGGTAAAAATATGGTATTCTAAACTGGAATGGGTAACAGTGTGATGATTTAATAACTATGATTCACAGTTTGGCGCTCAATATCAGACCTTCGAACTGCAGTGAGACGCCTTCGACTATGTATGACGTACTGCGTTCATGATCTCTGGCTAGCTGCAGGGCAAGACCAGAGGGACCCGTGTCGCATCTCCAACCAAACTATTTCAATTGCACGAGAGTAATTTTTAAATGCCTTTCAGTAATGATTAATTTATATAGACATGATTTATTTTGAGCAAGAAATCGGATAATTTTTTGTATTTTTTATAGAAACTGACACAGTTGACTACATCACCTACAACATCAGTGATAACACCGGGTGAACTAGGTGCCACGTCAGTGCTTCCCATCGGCCGTGCCGGATACAACTGTGTCAGTTTCCATAAAAAAAATACTGTTGTGTACAATACTAAAATACATAAATAAACTACTGAAAAAATATAAAAAATATTTAACATTTCAAGAAAATCTTACTCCATATCTTTCATTCGTGCCATTCTTTTAAAAATAGTTTGTGGAACAGTAAATTTCTAAATATCGATTTATAATGGTGTTACATTAATAGGTGGTAGTAACCCGCAGATGGTAATCTACACCTTAAACTGAACAACTTTTTTTATGTAAACCAACATGGCTGGCTTTGCCGAGAGACCAATGGTGCAGTCGACTGAGCCAAAATCTCCTCTACTCGCGAAACCACGCTCAGTTATAGGTGCCATGCCAGCAGATTTTTGAAGACACCCGCAGGAAGATACCCAGGGTTCGAGAAACACACTCGCCGGAACACAGTTCCAAACCCTAGCAGTGCGACAAAGAAACGATTTAGAGAACCGATGAGTTCTCAAAAGCCCAATGTCAACAACAAAAGGGTGCTGAGTCTCTCTGCGACGAGTCATGCGGAGATAGGACGGGTGGCAGGGAATAATGTTAGTTCCAAAGATCAGCGTCCGTGATGTATCTGTAAAGCAGAAACTTTTGTTGGTACCGACCGTGTGGGGCCGATAATAATATCCCCACTGCATCTCTCACCATGCATATCGTAAAAGGCGACTAAGGGATAAGGACAAGATGCCGTGCTAAAGGGATCCGGAATGGATGCACAGAAAATCTCCGCCCTTACACCAAAATTAGATTTAGAGTTGTATTTAAAGTTTCATAATTAATTAACCCTCGGTCCGTGGAGCAGTGAAGCCGAAAGCTTCTTGAAGAGGCTTGGGCCTCTGCTGGTGGACGCAACTGGCGTCCCGCAATCAAGGGCCTACTTCATACAAAGGGTAAGCCTTGCCATCCAGCGGGTTAATGCCGCAAGTGTTCTAGGAACTTTTGAAAACGCCCCTTTTGATAGTAGTTATTTTAATGTTTGGTAGGTTTTTAATTCTTTAGTTATTAGTATTAGTTTTTTTATATTTTATGAAAATAAATTCTTATTGATTTTAAATTACTGTAAAAATGACACACATAAATCGCAATGTATACGATTTCGATCGTCTGAGATGAGCGGATAATGACCGTCATTACATTTTTACAATTTTACATACAACATTACAACATAATTTTTTTTTTATGGAAACTGACACGGTTGGCTACATCACCTACAACATCCGTGATGTCAGCCCATAACACCGGGTGAACTTGGTGCCACGTCAGTGCTTCCCTTCGGTCGTGCCGGCTACACTGAACTGAACTGGACGGAAAACACAAACTATTTACATAGCCGTTTCGACCGAACTTTCATTCAGTGCGGTGGTACCAACCCGGGCGGGATAAACCCTACCACCTAGTAATATAAGAAGGGAGTCATATCCCATAGTCGCCTTTTACGACATACACGGGGAGAGATGCAGTGGGGCTATTCTTTTAAAGTACCGGCCCCACACGGTACGCAGTTATTAGTATTAGTTTTTCTATATTTTATGAAAATAAATTCTTATTGATTTTAAATTACTGTAAAAATTACACACATAAATCGCAATGTATACGATTTCGATCGTCTGAGATGAGCGGATAATGACCGTCATTAGTCATTACATTAGATAGGACAATGTAGTCGAATTATTCACTTACAGCGGATATTGAAAATCATTATAATATTATTCAACTTGCAGACGCAACGACGAACATTTCGAGGTCATACTTTCTAATTCGTCGATACTTTTTAATTCGTTGACTGTAGGCATTGGCGTATCTAGGGTTATTTTCCAGGGTGGGCCTAGCCCCTGAAAAGCGATGGCCGATGAAGCCGAAACCCGATATACCTACGCAATAATAAAAGTAGGTAATTTGAACTTGAAGTGCTGAGGCGTATTTCGACCATTGATTTCGGAAAGTTTCTTTACCTAAATAAAATTAAACAAAAAATTATTTTTTTTAAGTTTTTATTTTGATTACCTGGATAAAAATGGAATTTTATGTTGATTCCTCAGCTGTAGATTATTTAAGGATTTTGGTGTGAAATTATTTAAGTGCCCACCCTAGAATTTTTGCTTGTCATCCCAACATCCTGGGGTGGGCACCAGACACTTCTGGGGTGGGGTGGGCCCTGCCCACCCGGCCCCCCCTCTATATACGCCAATGACTGTAGGTTATTTTTATAAACTATTTATTTAGTGGGAGAGGGAAATTGTTTTTATTTATAATATGTTATGTCTATTTATTTATTTATTTATTTATATATTACATTGTTACTACAGAGCAAGCCCCAAAATTTAACAATGCAGAATCAGTAAGGCGGCTTGTATAAATTACGTCATCGATATTGGGAGGGGTTGGACGAAAAGTGACGACTGATGACGTGCGGGGAGAGCGGGGAGGGGGGGGGGGGGGGGGTTCGTGCAGCATATGGCAGTTAGACTGCGCCCTAACTTGTCACAATTTGTTCTATCATTTGTAAATCCAAATGTTCCTTTTTTTTTCGTACTAGAAAAAGTATGTCGTGTTTTTAGTGTCTTATGTGAGAGTGATTGTTAAATGATTTTAAGTGGTGATAGCTGACGTTATTTTGCAATGTTGTATGCTTACGTGTGTTGGGACTAGCGGACGATCAGCGCTGCGGCGCTCTCATCGCGAGGGAGCCGCAGCATACAAGCTGAGCTGGCTCCCTTTTCCTCCTAGCCCATTGTGTATATTGTACCTACTGTGTTATTAATGGGAAGAGGAAATAAACGCTATTCTATTCTTCTATTCTATTCTATTCTTCTATTCTAGTTTTCTGGAGGAGATACTCCGCGCCGTCTCGGTCGGTACTCTGCCATTCCGCGCCGTCGGTACTCTGCCGGGAATACACAACGTGGCATGAGAGAAGGATGTTTCCGAAACTATACGAAGGGACTGTTTCGATAAAAAACGCAAACTTTTCGATTTCCGAAAACTGCTACCTACATTTTAGGTTTTTCGAAAACAGATTTTTGGACCGTGCTCAATCGAAATTCGATGCCGCGCCCTGCAGCATCGCCTCGAACCGAGTAGGTCGGTACTACGTCATCATTTTGGGGGGGGGGGGGGGGGGGGGGGGGGGGGGGGATGGTTCCACCGAAAATGACGATTGGTGACGTGGGGGGGGGAGGGGGTCAAAAAGTGGCCGATGTCGAAATCGATGACGTAATTTATGCACGCCGCCTAAGCACGTAGTCGATTTTCGCTTTGCATTTTTCTAATAAAAAAAAAATACATATAAGCGAGTACGTGCTTAGTAGTTAGGTACTAATATATAAACATAAAATATTATTAAAAACCTCTAGTCAGCGTCTAGTGTGCGATGCCAAATACGACTTTGGTGACGACAGCATAAGGTTCAACGTTGAACGGTGCAAGTTGACTGTTCGAAAAAACTATGCGACATAATGAAGGTGCAACAGAACGAACATTTTGAGATAATACGTCACGGCCTGGTGGCGTAGTTGGTTATCGCGTTGGCGGCTCAAGCCAGAGAGCCAGGTTCGAATCCTGGCCGGGATGTATTTTTTCCAATGATTTTCGCTTAGAATTTTTCTAATAAAAATATATGTTTCTATTTATGTTATTTTTTCACTTTTTAGGTTTCCATACCCCGTTCGCGCCAAGTCTGTCTTCTTTCAGCGAATAGGGCTAGCCAATCAAAACTCTCCCAATGTATTGGGCACTGTGGGGGGAGTCTGCTGAGTTTTTGAAGTGAAAACTTCTTTAGCGGCGCTTGGGTAAAAAAATTTAAACTCGCGTCATCGCGTCCTCGCCACTCTCGAAAAGCGAAATGTAACCTTAAGTCATTGCATTAAGGGTTAAGTTGCAGTGGCACGGGATCAATTCTGTTCGTAACACCGCGACAGCGACATTATTATTTAAAATGTAACCTTTAGTCATTGCAATAAGGGTTAAGTTACGATTGGCACGGGATCTGCCGGCACTCCCGGTTTCGGTTTTAGGGTTACGTTTCGTAACACGTTTATGTCTGTCCATTCTACTAAGTTCTGCAAAATGAATTGTAGGGTTCCGTAACAAATGCATGTCTGTCCGTTCTACTAAATTTAACATTTATTTCAAAATGAATGTAGGTTTCCGTAACATATGCTTGTCAGTCCGTTCTACTAAATTTTACAATTTTCAACCAAGGTCCTCCGACGGTTATTTTATAATAAAGGTAGGGTTCCGTAACACGTTTATGTCTGTCCATTCTACTAAGTTCTGCAAAATGAATGAAGGGTTCCGTGACAAATGCATGTCTGTCCGTTCTACTAAATTTTACAATTTTCAACCAAGGTCCTCCGACGGTTATTTTATAATAAAAGTAGGGTTCCGTAACACGTTTATGTCTGTCCATTCTACTAAGTTCTGCAAAATGAATGTAGGGTTCCGTAGCAAATGCATGTCTGTCCGTTCTACTAAATTTTACATTAATATTTTTTTATAATTTTTTTTTTCATAATTTTTTTTTTATATTTTTTTAAAAAAAAATTTAAATTTTTTTTTTAATATTTTTTTTTTCATTGTTTTATTTTTTTATTTTTTATTTTTTTAAAGCTTCTTTATAAATAAACTTAAAACAAACTTTTTTTTTTTAAGCAATGTTACGGTGTTTTCACTTCTGCCGGCACTCCCGGAGTGCACCTGAGGCTTTTTTTTTTATGTAATCCGGTATGGGTGGCTGAGTCGGAGGGGCCAAAGCGCATGGTCCGACCAGCCAATAGGTAGGTGCCAGGACCAGGTCCGAGAAGGTAGGTGCCATACCGGAGACTTCCCTGGATTGCTGGCTATACTGGACTAGAGGAGAACACAACTGAGGTTGCTATGCGGCCATCTTACATCCAGTACGGTGGTACCTACCAACCCAGTCGGCTACAATTTGAGCCTACCACCTAGTAAGGGGCACGGAAAGGGACCTACTGGTTTACACCGGTTTCGAACGGTAAAGCAGCAGGTGTATGTATGCACGTAATTTTTTTCGTTAGAAAAAACTCATTGGTACACGCCGCGGCCGACCGGATTCGAACCGCGGACCTCTCGCATGAGAAGCCGATGCCTAAACCACTCGGCCACCCGCCGCTTGAGTTGGACAAAATATTTTACTTACAGTAGCCTATATTTTAACAATTCTTGTAGACTTTATGGAATCATGTACTAAGCTATTAAATGAATAAAGGATATTATTTACATTATATTATCATAATAAAGCAATAATCTATTGAATAAGTAAATATTTATGAAAAACAAATTATTACTTACTCAACGTCTAATCTATGTAAAAGTGCATAGAACATCCAAAGATTTATTAGACCAAATTACAACGTGCGTTCAGCACTAAACTGCTCTATGATCTTGGCCTTTAGCCAGTTGATAAATAGCGTAAAATTTCGCAAGAATCTCACTCAGTGTTAACGAGTAAACGTATACCTAATTGTAACGTCTTGGAATAATTAATTTTCAAGTAATATTTTTCTTTCGGTCTGTTTCAAGTCGTGGGAACAATTGAGTAAAAACGTAATGCCCTTGAGGTGCCTTCTTAATCTGTTTTTAAATAATTACTCGCATTTCATCATCAGCCTGTATCGGTCCACTGCTGGACATAGGCCTCTCCCAAGGCACGCCACCACACGCGGTCTTCCGCTCTTCTCATCCACCCACTCCCGGCTACCTTTTTTAGGTCATCTGTCCACCTAGCCGGGGGGCGTCCCACGCTACGTTTGCTTGTACGTGGCCTCCATTCGAGCACCCGTCTACCCCGTCGGTTGTCGGGTCTGCGACAGATGTGCCCAGCCCACTGCCACTTCAGCTTGCTTATTTTCTTAGCAATGTCGACTACCTTAGTTCTTTGACGTATCACGTCGTTACGGATTTTATCGGTCAAAGAAATGCCGAGCATTGCTCTTTCCATAGCTCGCTGAGCGACTTTAAATTTGTGGACCAGGCCCATCGTCAGGGTCCACGTTTCCGCTCCGTACGTCATTACTGGCAGAACGCACTGATTGAAAACCTTCGTCTTCAATGACTGTGGGATGGAGGATGAAAAGATGTGGCAGGGTTTCCCAAATGCCGCCCAGCCTAACTGAATCCTTCTGTTGGCCTCCTTGTCAAAGTTGCTCGCATTTAGTATGCTATATTACATTGATGTACGGGAGTGAAAATTGGGCATGCCAGACGATGTATGAAAGCAGGATAAATGCTGTGGAAATGCGCGCGTTGAGGAGTATATGTGTGGAGTTACAATTAGAAAGATAGATTGAGAAACATGTAGTGTAGTGCGAGAGCGTTGTGGCCTGAAAGAAGATACAGTGACAAGGATTGAGATAGAAATGCTTAGGTTGTTCGGTCATGTTGGAAGAATGGCTTACAGTGAGTGAAGGAATGTGAGTGGAAGAGTCAGGAAGGGTCGCCCTAGAAGCACGTACCTAGACCAGATCGGGCATGTGCTTAAAAAGGGTCTGTAAGTGTTGGAGTGATATAAGTAATATATGTCCGTGTCCACTTAACTTGAGTCTCGGTGTGTGGGAGCTAAAGTAAACGCAACAGTTTAGGTTAATACTTTATATTGCCCACGAGTACAACGTAAGCGCGAGCCGGATGCTCAGACGCAGTGCGTGTATACACGTTAAGTTGCTTAGCCGAAGACTGAGGAGCTGGGGCGACGTGGTGGTACTAGTAGGGCACGTAAGTCCGCGGGCGCGTGGGGGAAAGTGCCCCACCTTGCTGCACTGTCATGAAATGTGTAATGTGCCCAATGAGTCACCGCCACATCACTCCATCCCCAAAAAAAACTTAAAGAAAAACTATACAATTTCCTTCAACAAAAATTTCAATTACAATTAAGTGTTTTACTGTACTAAATATGTACTATGGTCAAGTCGATATTAACAATCGAACACTTAACTTAACACTGTACTGTGGTTTACTGTAGCGTTTATCGATATGCGCGCGCGAAACGCTTGCTGAGTCAGATTTCGTCGTAACGAGTGCATCGCTCGCCTGCAGCTATGTACCTACTCGCTTATGCATTTATATGACAAATTGCACAGAATGTTTACAATTATTTTTACATACGTCAGTAACCTACTAATTTCATTTTCTTAACAGTGTTACTTAGTATACAATTTCTTTGCGTGTCAGTCGGTCAATTCCGAGGTGACCTATATTTCACTTTCGCTGACCAGGTGCGAAACATTTCGAACAATATCGAGAATTGTTTTTGCATGCATTGATAACTTACTAAACTACGAGTACATTTATTCAACCGGGTCACAGAGTATGCACTTTTTTGTATGTTTCTCGGCCAAACTGAGGTGACCTACAAATGTTTGCACATCATCTCGAGGATGTCGTTTTGCATACGTTAATACCCTACTGAAATACATTATTCTTTAGCGGGGCCACCGAGTATACACTTTTTGTTATGTCACTTGGTCAACGTTATGTGGCCTGCCCTAGCCCTATTTCTTATAAGATAAATACCAGATACATTTCAGAATTTATCGTTACAATTGTTACATTAATCTCATGTGTTTCATTTTTGTACAAAATACAGCACTGCCTTTCCTAAATCAGGACAGAATATTAAGCCTAATCGTCTTGAGAATTAAGTAAAAATGTTGAGCAAAATATTTTATAAGTTGCCTTAACTACCTATGTTTACATTTTAAATTTACACATTTACAATACAGCTAATATTAACATTAAAATTGTACCAACGCTTGTTAAAATTACTCTTCATAATATCAGGTTCCGATACTCCTTATTTGAAATTTCTTATCAGTAGAAGTAAATACATTAATTTAAAAATAGTTAACAGAATCTGACCGGTGTTTTGATGACTCGGCCACTGCGAGTGCTTATCGGAACTGATCTAGTAATGTCATCAGCTGCGGCGTCGGTGTCGGTTACACCGTCTGCCGGAACTGGCGGGGAATGCGCTTGCTGCGCAGTGCGAATCACGCCAGCCTGTCGCTGTGTGGCGTCTTGTGCACCCTTATTGTTTAGTATGAAAGCTGGTTTGAGTCGATCGATACTGACCGCTTTCTCTCCTTGGGGTAACTCAACAATAAAATACTTCTCGCATCGCTTTATGACCTTGAATGGACCCGCGTACGGAGGGATCAACGGTTTCGTTACATGGTCGTTTCTTACGAAGACATGTGCAGTCTTATTTAGGTCCGCATGTATGAAAGTGGAGTTTTGTCGTGCTTCTCGAGCTGGCACCGGTGCTATACCTTCGGTATGCATACGGAGCCTATCAACGAAGCTTTCACCTACCTCATCTGTTAGATTTGAGTGTTTAAAGAAGTCTCCTGGGAGTCGCAACTGCGTGCCGTATACCAACTGTGCGGCGCTTACGTCCGCATTTTCACGCAATGCGGCTCGTAAGCCCATCAGTACTGTGGGCAATTCTTCAGCCCAATTTTCGGTGTTGCAGCGGGCCATCAGTGAGGCTTTTAGTCCCCTATGGAATCGCTCAACTTTGCCATTGGCTTTTGGATTATACGCCGTCGTGCGTATCTTCTTCATCCCCATTATTTTACTAAGTGAAAAGAAAAGATCTGATTCGAAATTACGACCTTGGTCAGTCGTGATACGGATTGGACAACCAAAACGCGTGATCCAATTCTCATATACGACTCTCGCTGATGTTTCGGCGGACTGGTCCGAAACTGGTACTGCTTCTGGCCATGACGTACCCCTATCTATGATCGTGACTATATATCTGCATCCGTTTGATATGGGTAGTGGTCCGACTAAGTCTACATGTATATGCTCGAAGCGTCCAGACTCCTCAAATGTCCCTAAAGGTGAATGAGTGTGTCTGTTCACTTTAGACTTCTGACATTGTATGCACGATTTTGTCCACTTACCAACGTCGCTATTCATGCTGGGCCAATAATACCGTTGTGCTACCAGACGTCGCGTACCGCGAGTCCCTGGGTGAGAAATTCCGTGCACAATATTAAATACTTGCATACGAAATTGCTCAGGTATGTACGGTCTCACATTACCATCTTGGATGTTACAGTACAATGTTACTTGAGAATCGCCAGTAGGTATGTTTAACCTCGTGACTGGGGAAGGGTCTTTAACCGCTATCTCCTGTAACTGTTTATCAGTGATTTGCTTGACAGCCAGTTCTGTCCAGTCCAGCGGTGACGGACAGCTAATAGAATTTATTCTACTCATTGCGTCAGCCGCCGCGTTGTCTACACCCGATATGTGCACCAAACGCGCGCAATACTGAGAAATGAATCCCAACTGTCGGATTCGTCTCGGAGTATCGTTGTCGCTTGCACCGTTTTGGTATGTATAGATTAGTGGCTTGTGATCTGTCTGGATCGTGAGATCTCGACCTTCTATGAGTCGTCTGAAGTGTTTAACGGATAAATAAATACCTAACAACTCTCTGTCGAATGTGGAATATTTCTCTTGCGCTGGACTGAGCGCCTTTGAGAAAAATCCCAAGGGTTGTTTTACACCTTTGTTATCCTGGCATAGCGCTCCTCCGACACATGTAGAGGACGCGTCTGTCATCAGATATAGTTCCCCGTCCGGAGACGGGAAAGCTATGGCAGTAGCTTCCTTTATGCTCTCCCGGCTCCTTTCGAACGCTTCTATCGTCGTGGGTGTCCATTCTATGACCGTTTTGTCGTTTTTTTTCTTGGACCCCACCAGATACGCGTTTAGAAGTCGCTGATGGTCCGCCGCGTCCTTTACACTGTCGCGGTAAAAGTTTATTAGGCCTAAGTACTGCCTCAACTGCTTAACCGTGGACGGGCGGGGGTAACTTGTTATCGTTTCTATTTTCTCGGGCAAAGGTAGGATGCCGTCCTTCGACACCTCATACCCAAGGTAGGCCAATGAAGTACAGTTGAATGAGCATTTCTGAACATTCAGCTGCACTCCGTACCTGTTAAGTCGCTCTAGTACCATTTTAACCTGCGCTGTGTGCTCCGCTTGTGTCTCGGAGGCTATCAAAACATCATCTAGGTAAATGAAAGCGAAATCTAGCCCGTGTAACACCCTCTGCATGAACCTCTGGAACGTCTGACCGCTATTCCGTAGGCCAAAAGTCATCCTAGGAAACTCAAACAATCCAAATGGCGTTATTATAGCAGTTTTTTCGATGTCTTACTCTAGGACCGGAATCTGATAGTATGCGCGTTTCATGTCAAGTTTCGTAAAAACAGTTTTATTATAGGCTAAATACATAAAATCTTGTAATCTAGGTATGGGGTATCGATCTGGCTTAGTCACTAAATTCAAGCGTCTGTAGTCCCCACACAAACGTAAATCTCCATTACTTTTCACCACCACCTGGAGAGGACTGGCCCAAGGAGATTTCGACGGACGGCATATGCCCTGTTCCAGCATATCTTCAAAATCTTTTTTGACCTTATTATACCTGTCCGGCGGGAGAGGTCTAGCTCTCGCGTACACTGGGGGACCAGTCGTCTCGATGTGGTGCACAGTGTCATGTAATGGGACCTCGTTGACAATATTCGATGTAGAACTTAACCTAGGGTACTCACGCAATAGTTCGTGTAGTGGTTCCGCACTATTCAGTGTCTGTACGCACGTGTTAAGTTCACTCCTGTCTATCACACAACACACTTCGAGCGTAGTGGTGTTGTCCACGAGTCTTTTTCTCCTCAAGTCCACTAAGAGATTATGGTAGCTAAGAAAGTCCGCGCCTAAAATCGGGATTGCTACATCGGCGACGATGAATGTCCACCTGTACGGTCGCCGGAGCCCTAAATTTAGCACTAGTGTCCTATCACCATATGTCTTTATGGGCGTACCGTTCGCCGCATAAAGTACGCGTTCTTCTGCTGCTACTCGTGTCTTCCCCGTCGCAGGTAATACGGATACTCCTGCGCCCGTGTCCACGAGGAAAGACAACCCTGTCTCCCGGTCTCGCACCTTGAGTCGGCTGTTGGGGCAGTGCAGAGAGCAGAGGTCTGCCGACGTGGGCCGCTGCTCGTTGTTTAGTTTCCCGACAGCTTCGTCCACGCGCACGGTTGCTTGCATGACCGCGCCTTCCCCCTGTACTTGAAGTGAGCCGTGCACAGCCAGTTGGGGTCAGCTGCTGCGCGCTTCTCTTGCCAGCGTGATCGGCTGCCGCTTCGCGATGTCCTCGGGCCCGTCTGCGATCTCGAACGCTCGCGTGCTACGTGGCTTCGGTCGGCCTTTATCTCGCAGATGTCGGTTGTCAGCTGCGCGAGTTGTCTGGACATCTCTGCTATGGTGTCCTCCAGTTTTGACGACGCTGATGAAGCTGCTGGGCGTCTGTCGATCGCCGCGATGTCCGTCTTGGTGGCATTCTCCATAATCTTGTCGGCCAGGTTCGCCGCCGCCGGTCGCGACTGCAGAGGCAGTGGGCGTCCATACTCGTCCATAGTTCACTTTATGATTTTAACTGTCCGAGTGTTCAAAATTATCCGCCCGCCCTAGGTGTTCACTGTTTTTCGGGGTCACCAATGTAACCGCCCGCCTTAGGTGTTCACTGTTTTTCGGGGTCACCAATGTAACCGCCCGCCTTAGGTGTTCACTGTTTTTCGGGGTCACCAATGTAAGTGTTGGAGTGATATAAGTAATATATGTCCGTGTCCACTTAACTTGAGTCTCGGTGTGTGGGAGCTAAAGTAAACGCAACAGTTTAGGTTAATACTTTATATTGCCCACGAGTACAACGTAAGCGCGAGCCGGATGCTCAGACGCAGTGCGTGTATACACGTTAAGTTGCTTAGCCGAAGACTGAGGAGCTGGGGCGACGTGGTGGTACTAGTAGGGCACGTAAGTCCGCGGGCGCGTGGGGGAAAGTGCCCCACCTTGCTGCACTGTCATGAAATGTGTAATGTGCCCAATGAGTCACCGCCACAGGTCAAGTGCATAGCACCCATAACCGAAGAGCAAGTATGAAGAACATTATGAGAGTGGAAGAGGCGGCAGAGGTGTGTCAGTCAGGATCGTGGCGCGTGGAGATCCGTTGTGTCTGCCTACCCCACTGGGAAAGTAAGTATGTAAGTATATGTATACTACTTGCTAACCGTAGACATATTATTTAAATAATAAAATAAACCTAAAGGAATTAACATACTAATAAAAAATCTCCTCCATTTTGGCCGAGGCAGCCACGGTCCCCATCACGCTTATAGTGTCCCCTCTTTGAATTTCATAAATTTTATAAATAATATTAATATATAAAAATTCATCAAACAAACTCTTTGAATTTCCAAGCTTATGCGATGTATGAAGAAAGCCTTTCGGCAAAATATCAAGACATGCGTCAGGTAACCAAGCACCAAGGGTTTCCACCGCAAAACCTAGAATCCTAGGATTATATAGAGTGGACCAAAAGTCTCTTTAACATTTTAAATTGCTATAAAAATAAACCAGGTGTTTATTTCAAGAAACGTTTATTGCATATAAAAGTACATAAAATAGGGTTTGATTTTTTAAATATTACATCATGTAAGTGTGAACCTTGATTATTTTTACACTCGTGTAACCTGGCCCTGAAATTTTCCATAACCGCATGAAAAATGTTCGTTGAAATGTTTTGCATTTCGGTGCAAATGTTTTCCTTCAATTCTTGAATAGACTGTGTGTTGTTTATGTAAACTTTACTTTTAAGGTATCGCCCCAAAGGAAAAAGTCCATTGGGGACAAATCTGGGCTGCGAGCTGGCCAGTTAATGTCACCTCTTTTTGGATATCACTTTATGGCCAAAAATTTCACGAACTGCCGCCGTGAGTCGTTGGAGGTGTGACATGTTGCCCCGTCTTGTTGAAACCAGCTTAGTTAGCTTGTACCGGCGTTACAGAACTTCTCAGGCTTGAACCAGGCTTCAAACTGTTAACTTTGAAAGGGGGTAAGCCCGCCCTTAAACCTCACATCACTGCAGCGACTGCAATATTTTTAGGGTTCCGTATCAGATACGGGACCCTATTAATAAGCCTACGCCGTCTGTCTGTCTGTGTGTCTGTCTGTCTGTCTGTCCGTCCGTCCGTCCGTCTGTCCGAGGGCTGTATCTCTTCAACCGTAATAGGTAGCCCGTTGAAATTTTCACAAAAAATGTGTTATTATGGCCGATATAACAACAAATAATAAATACAATTATGAAAAGAAACCAAAAAGTGTATGCGCGCGCGCCATCTACCGAATAGATTATGTATGAAGCATGACATTAACTAATATGAAGCATTTCATAACACGCCATCTAGATGACGTCAGTAGCGCTGACCGTGACATGGCGATACGGGACCCTCGGTGCGCGAGTTCGGCTCGCACTTGGCCGGTTTTCATTACTTTTGTAAAGCAATAAATAATGACTATCTATTTGTACTTAGCGACTCGAGAGCGCACTGACTCTCGCGTTTAGGTGAAACGGCGCGTGAGAACGCGAGACTGTAACAATAATTTTGTTGGCTCGTCCCTGACCGACATACTTACACTTTGCTCTTCCGAAATTACAGCAAGTGTCGACCGAGCTACGAGTAGTTATTTGTCGGGTGCCGCGCCATCTCCGCCGCCGCGCCGCCGCCGCCGCCTCAGAGGCGTGAGAGCACAGACACAGTAGGAGGACAATCTTTGAGCATTCTGCGGATTAACGGGGGGTACTAGGCAAAAGTACTTGGTATTTCCCTAACCATACCCATATTTCAAGTGATTTAACTATAATTTATATGCCTATAGTTAGGTAAAGATTCAAGGTATCATGTGAATACATTATTTTTAATTTAATCTTATAAATCCCCTCAAAAATATGTGGTGGAAAAATTTTATTAACCAGGGTATTTAATTAATGAAGGAAGGTATAATTTAACGACGATCCAATCTGCTGATTAGCGACCGATCGAGGAGCCAGCCACTCCTACTGTGCGTACGCGCATCTTCGCAGATATATGAACGATTTAGAGGCGGCATTAACAAATAAAATTAAGAAACACTAAATTGTTCAAGCGACTTCGCTTCGCGGAAAACTATCCTATTTTTTTTTATGAAAACTGACACGGTTGCCTACATCACCTACAACATCCGTGATGTCAGGCAATAACAACTAGGTGCCATGTCAGTGCTTCCCTACGGACGCGCCGGCTACACTGAACTGGACGGAAAACAAAAACTTATTTACTATTTACATAGCCGTTTCGACCGACGTTTCATTCAGTGCAGTGGTACCAACCCGGTACCACGGGTGCAGTATAACCATCATTATTATGTGTCAGAATACGACAGTGAAAACCCCTCGTTAATAGATTTAGTCCTTGTCTTACTACGTGGTAGGGTTTATCCCGGGCGGGTTGATACCACCGCACTGAACGAGACGTCGGTCGAAACGGCTATGTAAATAGTTCGTTTTTTCCGTCCAGTTCAGTGTACTCGACATGAAATCAAGGAGAGCACTGACATGGCACCTAGTTCACCCGGTGTTACAGGCTGACATCACGGATGTTGTAGGTGATGTAGTCAACCGTGTCAGTTTCTATAAAAAAATCGAGGGAGTCTGCATGCACACACATGCAGCCGTCAAACTTAGTTCGTGAATTTGATGTTTGCGCAGTTTGAAAACAAAAATTCGTAAGAAAAATCTTCAACTTTGGTAGCCCATATTGCCCCACCTAGGCTACATACAAGTTTTTTTTAAGTATCGAATAAAGTTAAAACCTTTGTCTGTTCGTTAGAGTTTCGATTATGCAGCGTTATGGACTAAAGCGCTAGAGTTGTTTGAAGTTTGCGTGTTTTCGCATTTTTCAAAACATGCCAACTTGAAGGACTGATTTGGCCCAGAAGGGATGGAATGACAAAATAAAAATGTATTACGTATTTGGATCTTTCATCCGACATATTTAGAATTGTTGTACGTAGTCTGGTTGCTGAGTACTAAGCGTCGCAAAGTACAAAAAAGTCTTAATTTTTTTTAGTCGCACACCCTTACCCGAGCCCCGAAGACGTTTCATCAAATTCACGTCAAAAGTTTGGAAGGATTATGCTTCAAGCGCCTCTAGTTACATAGCTCTGTGGTGACAGGTACAGTCGTTAAGAATGTCCTGCATTAGTTGTAGGAGCCATCTGTAAATACGAGGTCAACTACATCCTGTACACTCACACGATGAATAAAAAGTAAAAGTAAAAATGGTTTTATTTATTAGTATATAGGTAATTAGTTCAGGTTACAGACGAATAAGAATCAAGCCATAAGAATCAACATATCGCGCGCCGAAGGGGCTATATCGACCCAAAATGGCGCATACTCACTCTTAAAAATACGACGCTCACTGCGCTCCTTTATTTCAGAAATTGAGTGTTCTGTCTGACAGACCAATAGACCAATCTGATACAAAGAACTGTAAGGTTCGCAAAAATTAATGCATGAACCACCAATTAATTATGCAACTAGGAAAAGATCGTAACACGAAAAAATGTAAAAAAAATATATTTATTCAAATATTATATATTTCAACCCTCCTACACGCCCGACTATAGCATTTGCGATCAAAGGGCTTCGAAAGTTTGTGGCTAAGACATCGGCCGCCATTTTGAAAAAAATTCAAAACAAAGGCCAGCGATGAAACCTCGATAAATCGATAGGGGATACAATATAGACATAAAATGTTATACAGGGTGTATCACGATAGGTTTGAGAAACTTCAGGAATAGAAACTTCTCATTATTAGAAGAAAAAAATCCTTATCACTCAAATCGAAATTCCGTTGTTTTTTTTTTGTCATACAAAAGTTGGAAATTGTAATAAAAACTCGATGGACAGTGAAACTGGAGAGTGCAGTGAACTAATTCAGTCCTCTTTTTCTTTTGGGGTCATTGAACTTTCGGTCATTGGAATTTACCTACACGCAGTTCAATTGTACTAGTTATGTATGCAACCTACTCATTTTTATTCATGAGTTAGAATTTATTTATTATTTAATAAAGGCGGATGTTAACCATCCACCAAATCTTGAAGAATAGATTTTCACCAAAAAGTACTGTAAAATGATCGAATCTGGGAAAAAGTTTCAGAGCTTTTCGTCTTCAAATATGGGCCCCTTTCGAACCCTGAAGTTTCGAAAACCTATCCTGATACACCCTGTATATTATCATTACTTCCTAAAATATCACGTTACTGCTAGGCTTGGCCGTGGTCGAGTAACAAAAACTGGCCAAGTGCGAGACGGACTCGCGCACCGAGTTTTCCGCACCAAAAAAACAAACAAAAAAACCTTGAAAAAACACTTTTCTTGTATTCTGTTAATTTTTTACGTTTAATATTTTTTTTTTTTATAATGTAATAAATAGTGCATATTCTGTGAAAAAATCAACCGGCTAGGTATTACGGTTCCACGATACAGCAGTAGGGCAGACAGACACACAGACGACATACAGACAGACAGACGGCTGCGTAGGCTTAGTAAATAGGCTTCCGTACTGGGTACGGAAACCTAAAAACAGAGTTGAACACAAAACAGAGAATGGTACTTTCAGTAGCCACGTAGCGTCACTTGGTTAGAAATAACACTGTTTTAGCTGCGTGTACAACGCGTATGGTGTTTACGTAAGTGCGTGAGAGGTCTCTATCCAGCAACGAACGAGGTCGGCGAGATCACAAATCAACAAGCATCTTGTCCGCTAGCACATGAGGATAATTTACCTACAGGTCGATATTAAACAGTAGAAAACGACCATTTGATTAAAGTAACCACCGTTGCGGCTTCGCTAGCGTGAAATTCGTATTTAAAAATAAAGGCCGCTGCATACGTAGCGGGGCGCCGGCGGGAGCGGAGCGGAGCGGGGAAATATTCTCCATAAAGGCCTGTGCATACGTAGCGGGGCGCCCGGCGGGGCGGGGGCGGGGCGAGCTTTTCTGCAGAATCCTCAGGAACTAGTGCAAGCACGTGTTTATACGCGGCGGGGCGGGAGCGGAGCGGCGGCGGAGCGGGAGCGGAGCGGGCGGGATATAATATATTCTTAAGGCCGCTGCATTCGTAGCGGGGCGCCCGCCGGCCGGAGCGGAGCGGAGCGGGGAAATTTGTATTTAAAAAGAAGGAAGTGAGTAATTAAGTCCGCAGCTGTACCTTTATTTCGGTGCGCGGAACAATTCGCTTTGTATGAGAGCCACATCTTAGCGTAACTTAATTTTACTAAGCCTATCCTGTGTTCCACATTGATAGTTAAATGTTATTGTACAAAGTTTCATCGAATTCGGATCATCGGTTTAAGAGTTATGGAGGAACATACATACATACAGAAAATATTTCTAAAAATCATCAATTTAGTTTTAGTTTCTTAAATAGTGTCTACAGACGCAGTATCTCATAAAACAAAGTAACTTACTCCATGACCATCCCTTACAGATTTATTATTAGTGTGATGATGATGATGATGATGATGATTGATGATTGATATAAGGATGGACCAAATATCTAAGGATAAAACAAATTATGACAAGTTCGAGCGCAGTCTTACTGCCATATGAATGAACAATAAACAATAAGTATGCAAACACCATATAGGTACACGTCACTGTTTTAAGAATTTGATTATTCACAGAGGCTTATTTATGAAGGCCGATTACCATTAACTCACCGTCACTATAACTGTTGACAGGCTTTGACAGTTGACACATGTAAATAGATAGATAATATAATCATTAGTGGTCAATCCATTCGTCTTTCAATTCATTATCATTAATTAGAAATAGTTGAAGTGTTGAACTTAACTGTAGTGATGTAGGTAAGTAGCTATATATCATATTTACGAACTAGTTGGTATATAATTTAGGATAGTAATATAATATTTGTGGTGATACGGAACCGCGAGTCCGATTCGAACTTAGCCGGTTATTAATATTATACTTATTTTATTTATTAAAAAAAATATTATTATACCTTACGGTGGTGTCAATCCGGTCGGATACAGTTTGAGCCTGCTATAGTCTAATTTTTTAGAAGACGGAGTAAATTGACGTTTGACTGACATTAGAGTGTTGCACGCTTTACACCACTAGTGCTTGCATAGTCGATGAAAATAGTATCGACTTTTCCACGACACGACACACCTTCACACATATTATGCGCTATCTGTGGCGCTGCCTTAAACTTAACATTTTTCTAGCTAGATTTAGCTTAATATGTTGTAAATTAAATCCACAATTAGGTAAATATTAGAGTTTACAGCATTTCATTAGTTAATCAATCGATAAAAGTATCGATAACAACTACATGCCTTTTTAAAATTTGCCAGAAACTGGCAACACTCCAAACGTCACTTTCCTCCGTCTTCCAAAAAAACAGACTATACCAGTAAGTAGCAAGGGAAGCCGCCTACAGATTTACACCGAACTGTGAAGCAGCAGGCGTGGGTATGCAGTATTATGCACGTAAATTTTTCCGTCAGAAAAATAAAACTCATTGGTACTTGGTACACGCTGACTGGTTTCGAACGTCGGACCTCTCGCACGAGAAGCCGACGACGCCCAGACCACTCGGCCTTACTGCTTAACACCTCTACGGTAACGCCTTAGTAGATATCCGTCAGATTTATTGCCAGACACCTGCATAACAAAACCCGCGGGCATAATTCTGATACACTCAAATGCAACATTGGCTGAGTGCTGCTGAAGAGTTGTGCAAAAGTGTGGCAGCAGTAATTAGCGCGGTATACACTGTACACAACAACAATACACAATACGGAGCGGTTACAATGTACCAGTGACAATGGCGCTATTAGTTTGCCGCTCACTGTACCGCTTGGACGGCGTTATGCATGAACAATTATAATACAATGAATATATTGTTTGAAGTAGTCCAAATGTACAAAAACCTCGCAAATAATATAACAAATACAGAATCAAACAATTGTTGTATATTGTTTATTAAGCATTCATTAGACAGCATGACTGTACTCGAATTTGTCACAATTTGTTCTATCCGATTCGATTACACCCACGAAGAAGAACCGGTAAGAAACTTCGCAGGGTTTTTTTTCATAATAATTTTTACAATTTTTGCATTTAGTGACTATCCACATAATAACACCGCCTACAGTCGATTGAAAATACAGCTTGAGAGCAAGATCAAAAACAGATTTTTGTTTTGTTTTTGAAGTTCTGACTGCTCAATTCAATATGTGTAAAACAGAATAATTAGAGTACAAACTTACTTAAATAAATACATCTTGTTAATCTTTAAAATTTATTTCTTTTCCATTCTGTGTCGGTCCTTCTGTCTGTTTCATATATTTACAGATTAGCTTTGTCTTTTGTACTAATAAATGTTTAAATAAAAATAATTATAGATAATTCTACTGTTTGTAACGGCAACTCATAATGATGTATCTCTGTAAGCGAACGTGTAAAAAGGTACTTTGAGATCAATAAAGATTCTATTAACCGATGAAAACGATGACATATTTTAATTAGTTACGTGTTCGTTATTACACGGTGTTACATTAATTGAATCACCCCCCAAAGGGCGACCCCCTTTGGGGGTGATTCAATTTCAACAAATTTTATTCCATCCACTTTTTATTTCGAGAATACGAGTATTTGTTTTTACTTCCTCAACAAAGAAAGTAGCAGAATAGTGTCGAGAAAAAAGCAAATTTAGACATTTCCAAAACACAATGGTAAAAATATTTCAGATTCAGATAAAGAATAAGTTTTCGTCGAAATAAAAAAGTCCCTCCTAAAATGCAACATCGTGTTTAAAAAATTACATTTAAATAAAAAAAACCGCTACACCAAGAACAAACCCTTTAAAAGTGGAACATAATTCGGATACCCCCAATCAATATTCGATTACTAACAAAATCCATTTCCTGAAACAACATGCATGTATAAATAAATTTGTAAATACTTAAGTATATGTTTGTGTGTTTATTTATAAGTTTAAAGGACAAACAGACCACAAACATTTTTCGGAAGCTTCGGACAATTTAATGAAAACCAAACACTTCAACAACAAGATTAATTTATGACTCACTATAGTATGAAGCGGTCCAGCCGCTCGCCGGCCGGGTGCCACACAAACGATGTGTTAATTTTCGATTGATGTATCAAGTGTTATTTATTTAGTATCATTATGAATATATTTTTTCTTTGTCCAAGAACAATTGGCGCCTTCCGAGTGTGTTTTCTAATATTAATTGCTGAATAAACTGGATTGAAACGTTAGAAATAAAATTGTACAGTCAAATATTACAAAATGAATTCATAATATGTGTGTGCAACAAAAACAAAATTACAAATACTGTAATAAGTAAAGGCGACTAAGGGATATGACTCCCTTCTTATATTACTAGGTGGTAGGGTTTAACCCGCCCGGGTTAGTACCACCGCACTAAATGAAAGGTCGGTCGAAACGGCTATGTAAATAGTTTGTGTTTTCCGTCCAGTTCAGTGTAGCCGGCACGACCGAAAGGAAGCACTGACGTGGCGCTTAGTTCACCCGGTGTTATGGGCTGACATCACGGATGTTGTAGGTGATGTAGCCAACCGTCTCAGTTACCATAAAAAAAAAAATTTAAAAACCGGCGAATTGCGAGTGGAACTCGCGCACCGAGGGATCCTTATCGCCATGTCATGGTTAGCGCCACTCACGCCATCTATGGCGTGTTATGAAATGCTCCATATCAGTTAAATGTCATGATTAGTTAAAATGCTTCACGCTCTATTCGGTAGATGGCGCGCGCGCATAAACTTTTTTGGTTTCTTCTATGGGAACGCCCGTGAATTTTTTACTTTTTCTTATTTTCATTTTTATTATTTGTTGTTGTATCGGCCATACAACACATATTCTGTGAAAATTTCAACGGGCTACCTATTACCGTTCAACCCTCGGACAGACAGACAGACGGACGGACAGACAGACAGACGGGCGGACAGACAGACAGACAGACAGACGGACGGACAGACAGACAGACGGACGGACAGACAGACAGACAGACAGACGGACGGCCAGACAGACAGACAGACGGCGTAAGCTTAGTAATAGGGCCCCGTACCGGATACGGAACCGTAAAAACTTTTTTTTTTTCAATTAATATATAAATTTCCTTGCTGTATTCCGTGTAAACTTGTAAAACAATACATTTTCATTATATTATAGTATACAATTTATAAATTATATAGTCAAAGCATATTTATCAAAATTTAACCAAGTGGCTCTCGTAGACTCTATGTTAATTATCACGCTTTATGCCACTAATCTGTGGCAAGGGCAGACTTATTGCCTTAGGAAATTGCCTCCAGTCAACCCGGTGGAACTACAGTTCCATATGGCGCCCGAACCGAGTTCCGAACCACGGAGCAGCTGGTGAAGGTATGTACTGTTCATTATTATGTATTATTCACTATTATGTACTCGTGTATTATTCACTATTGTGTATAATTCATTATTATATAAATACTAGCTTTTGCCCGCGGCTACGCTCGCGTTTTTTTTTTGTTAGAATCCTTCGCAAACAAACAAACAAACAACCCACCTAAAAGCATAGAAGGCGATCGAACAAATATGCATATTTAAATAGTAGAATATTCATTAATTAAATTTGGCGTGAAAAGGCATTCAATAGAAACGAGCAAGTTCCTTGTTCGTGAATTTTTTAACCCACGCCAAAAGCCACGGACAAACATTCCGCTAATAACTTCGCGTTTTGTGCAATTTGCTATCATTGTTAACGTATCAATTTGAAGTTATATTGGATGCATACAATCTTCTTTTCTCTAAACTATTATAAAACGGAACCACTGTCTGTTTGTACACTGAGCATTTTTTTTTACTAAACTGTTTAGTAATGTCGTTTTTAGGTTTCTTTATCCCGTACGGAAGCCTATTACTAAGCCTCCGTTGTCTGTCCGTCCGTCCGTCCGTCCGTCCGTCCGTCCGAGGGCTGTATCTCTTGAACCGTAATAGGTAGCCCGTTGAAATGTTCACAGAATATGTGTTACTATGGCGGATATAACAACAAATATAAAAAAAGAAAATGTACAAAATTAAGGGGGGCTCCCATACAAAAAACGTGCGATTAGTCACGCTACTGAATAATAGATGGCGCCACAGGCTTTTATACATTGCATTGTTGAAAGACAAAAGATAGGCGGATATTATTGATAGCGGATATATACGGAAACCTCCGTGCGCGAGTAAAACTCGCACTTGACAGATTTTTTAGTAAAATTTTGTACGTACTAAATAAAGTTACCTAAACCGGATTACGCGTAGTTGGGGCAAATAACCACAATTTAGGAAAACCCTCTTTTGTAACCAACTACCGAAGTAATAGCTACTATTTAAAGAGGACCTAAACAGACAGATAATCTGTTCGCTAGCATTACTTAACGCTTTAGCTGCTCTTTAACAAACAGTTAAGTAGGAAGCGGCGGGTGGCCGAGTGGTTTGGGCATTGGCTTCTCATGCGAGAGGTCCGAGGTTCGAATCCGGTCGGCGTGTACCAATGAGTTTTTTCTGACGAAAAAATTTACGTGCATACCTACACCTGCTGCTTCACCGTTCGGAACCGGTGTAAAACTGTAGGTCCGGTAAAAAACCATAAAACTAACCAGTGTAAAACTATAGGTCCCTTCCGTTGCCCTTTACTAGGTGATAGGCTCAAATTGTAGCCGACTGGGTTGGTACCACCGTACTGGATGCAGTGATAGTCAATGACTGGATGTAAGATGGCCGCATAGCAGCCTCGGTTCTCCTCTAGCCCAGTATAGGCAGCAATCCTGGGAAGTCTCCGGTATGGCACCTACCTTCTCGGAGGTGATATTGGCTGGTCGGAGCATGTGCTTTGTCCCCTCCAACTCAGCCACCCAAACTGGATTACATAAAAAAATGCACGGGGAGAGATGCAGTGGGGCTATTCTTTGTAACACTCTATTCACATAATAAATACTGCAAAAGCAGAAAGCAATGCCCGAACCCGACAATTCCGCGAGCAGAGCTTCGGCCAAAATGTATTTTTATTAATACACTATTATTTTGCCTAGTTTGCCAGATAAGGTCACGTTTAGTTTAATCTTCAATTTGTACGTTAGACCCATTGTCCACAAATCGGAAACCAGTCGAGAAGAAACCTTCGAAGATCCAAGATTAATGGTTACGGAAAATTTTGTATTGATCTTACGTAATTGGTGATATGATGACCTGGCGTTTTGCTAACAACCTAACAAGAATGATAGTTTGTATCCGTTTCCGTTGCGGAAGATTCCAAGTTCATTCAAATTAAATATTTCAATTTAAGAGTCGTATAGTTCCAGAACCCGCCAACTCCGTAGGATGATTTTACAGTAAGACTAGACCTCGATAAATAGCCGCCCATACAAACTACAAGGGAGCTGGAACGAATGTAAATTTTTCTTTGCGATTCACTCTGGATTGGACCGTGTTAGGAACATAATGTCTTAGTGACAAATTTAATACTTTATTCAAAACAGTTTATAACTAATTTTTTTAGAGAAATGGATTTGGCGGGTTCTGGAACTAGGTATACGGCTCCTATCAATATATATTTTTTTCGAAACGGATGAACTGATTTTGAAAAAATTAACTTTCTTTCAGAAAGATAATTTTTTTTTACGGAAGGGAACAAATTTCAATTCGATTCGACCAGTTAGTTTAGGAGTTATAGGCATTTATTTATTATCGAAGCCTTTTTTTATAGGCTATGACGTCATCAAATTGTTCATATTCTTCATTGACGTTGCCATAGGTGGAAGGCGGCCGACTCTATCACCTGACACCTGGTTTGCTAGGGTTGGTTGAGCGGTTCTTGAGATAGTGGTACTTATGCCGAAAATATCGATGGCCGAAAGTACATTAAAAATGACGGTCGATTTTTGTAAATGGCACGGGTAAGATATTACATATGGATTCCATGTCAAAAATAATGTAAATAATTAATTGCATTGTAGATAAGTCCTATATAAGATAATCCGTTTACTTATGTTGCGCTCTTAAGAAACCAACCTATGTTAATAAATAAATATTAAGGGGCAGATGCACCTTACTAGGTGGTACGGCAGTTTTTTTTTTTATGGAAACTGACGCTGTTGGCTACACCTCCTACAACATCCGTGATGTCAGCCCATAACACCGGGTGAGCTAGGTGCAATATCAGTGCTACCCTTCGGTCGTGCCGGCTACACTGAACTGGACGGAAAACACAAACTATTTACATAGCCGTTTCGACCGACGTTTCATTCAGTGCGGTGGTACCAACCCGGGCGGGTTGAACCCTACCACCTAGTAAGGTAAGAAGGGGAAGGATCCTACAGTTTTACGTGGAATCCGAACCACGGTCAGCCTCCAACGGTCGAGCGGTCACCCATCCATGAACTGACCGCGCCCAGCGTTGCTTAACAATCAATAGCGACAGCGAACTGTCTGCACCACTGAGCTATCGAGGTTGACAAGGCAGTTCCATATCCCTTCCTATTCCGTGGTGGTCCTCCTACTCTATTCCGTGGTGAATGCTATAAAATTTATTTAAGTGCCAGGTCGGTGGAAGCGCGGTGTGTGAATAGCTTATACGTAAAACTAAAAACCCAGAGATATCATCCTAAATCATATTTAGCCGCATAAGCGCCAAGCTCACGTCTTGAGCAATCACCGGCAAATGTTATGGCGATTTGGAGCTTGGATTTATGCGATAGTTAAAGATAATTCTACAGCGTAAATCATCGATGATTTAGCCCTGAGAGAGAGAAGCAACGCGTACGATTCAAACGTGCGATTCATGCCTTCTATAGCAGGGGCTCCAAATCATTTTTAAACTACGATGTTTAAATATATTTGCACCTCCCCTGAGATATAGTGGTAATTTCTAAGAACTTTATGTCGTCATTGTCTTATGTGTGGTACAGGTTGTCCCTTATGGATAGCATAATATTTTCACTACGCCATAACTTAGGTCATACTAAGCTACAAAAAATGTTAATTAACATTATAATAAAGAAACTGGCCAAGTGCGAGTTGAACTCGCGCACCGAGGGTTCCGTATCGCCATGTCATGGTCAGCGTCACTCACGCCATCTATGTATTAGTTAAAATGCTTCATACTCTTTTCCGTAGATGGCGGGCATTCACTTTTTAGTTTATTGTATTTGAATTTGTAATTTTTTTGCTTTCTCTTATTTTTATTATTTGTTGTTATATCGGCCATAATATTCTGTGAAAATGTCAACGGGCTACCTATTACGGTTCAAGACATACAGCCCTCGGACAGACGGACTGAGAGACAGGCAGAGAGACGGCGTAGGCTTAGTAATAGGGTCCCGTACGACGGATACGGAACCCTAAAAAGCAAAAAGTAAAAATAAATAAGGTAGGTCCCCATACAATTTTCTATTCACGACTTTTTATTTCGAGGCAAAAATATATCGCCAAAAATTTACCACCTCACACATCTGGCAGTTCGGTCTGACCTGGGCAGGCATTCTCTAACGTCCTACCGTCAACGTCGGTGACGCTGACTAGTTATGTCTCTGTCTAATTATATGAACTAGACAGAGACATAACTAGTCAGTGTCACCGACGTTGACGGTAGGGCGTTAGAGAATGCCAGCCCTGGCCACCTATCGTATGGAGAGATCGAAAAATGTTTCTCCCAAAAAACATAAATCCGTGGAACAAAAGTTGCTTAGGTTCTAACAGAATTATCCTTTTCAGTACATATTCGGAAGCTTATTTGGGACACGGTCTAACTGGCAAGAATGTTAGTTTAAAGTGCGGCGAGATAAAGTAGATAGTAGTTAATCGGATGAGCAGAGCGGTGGTTTTGCCGCAATGTGGTTTGACTTAACGCGAATATTTATCATGTTTTCGAAACTAAGATGCGTTTGGTCGTGGTTAGATCGGCCGTTAAATTTCAGGGCTAACGAATGATGGAGACGGCCTGTTGATTTCAAAAAGTTTTTTTTCTTGCTTCAAGTATTCCGATAAAATTAAAATGTTCAATGTATGAATGTGTAAGAAAAAAATACCCTGCGAAGTTTCTTGTCGGTTCCTCTTCTTGGGTGTAATCGAATCGAATATAACAAATTGTGACAAGTTCGTGTGCAGTCTAACTGCCATAACGCCGGGTGAACTAGGTGACATGTCAGTGCTTCCCTTCATTTTATGTCGGCTACACTGAACTGGACGGAAAACTACTTACATAGCCGTTTCGACTGACGTTTCGTTTAGTGCGGTTGTACCAACCCGGGCAGGATGCACCCTACCACCTAGTAAGGTAAGAATGGAAGGGACTTACAGCGCCAAGGTGTGCTTAATAATAGTCGACTGAGCGCACCACTGAGCTACCGAGGCTGACAAATATGATATAGAGATAGATCTGAAAGAGATATATAGAGATAGAGATGAAGCAGTTTGCATACTAGCATAGGCGTTAGCAAGTCACCAAGTAAGTAGCGTGCTCGCGCACTGGAATCATACGATATATCACCATTACTCTAATGCCTTCACCGATTCACCGGCCCGCTAGGCCGGCAGCGTTGCCTAACTACAGTTCACGTAGTTGGTACCTGCAGTGAGGGCTTTGAGGGCAAGAATACACCGCAGTCTATTCTATGTACACCACTTGACTGAACAAATTCTTAGAGAAACAATTCTCGCAGCCCATTGCGGTCCGGTATTTTGTCTGAAGTTTCCAATTTTGGACCCAATCATCTCAACGCGAAAAATCCCAGGAGAAACACATCACTCCAGCATGTCAGTGGCGCCACCGTACAAGCGGCGGGCGATCGTCGCTGTTGTGAAAGAAAGAAAGAAATAAAGAAATAAAGAAAGAAAGAAAGAAAGAAAGAAAGAAAGAAAGAAAGAAAGAAAGAAAGAAAGAAAGAAAGAAAGAAAGAAAAAAAAAAAGAAAAAAAGCAAGAAAGAAGGAAGGAAGGAAGGAAGGAAGGAAGGAAGGAAGGGAGGGAGGGAGGGACCACGAGTCAGTAAGCCTGGAGGCGCTATACATAGGAGGACAGGGGTAGCCGCGCGTCGGCGCACACGCGCCAGCGCGTCAGTCTAGCGCCGGCGACCGATCTTAGTCTCCGTCCGCCGCTCAGGCGGAGCGAACGTGCGCGTCTGTCACAAAATGCCTCATTGTGCAGTGCTTTGGTGCAAAAAGTCGTCGAAAAATTCAAACTTGAACACAGATGGAGTCACCTTTCACGAGTAAGTACTTTCATTCAATTTGATAGCATTTTTCGCTTGAATTTCAGTAACAAACATCGGCGTAAATATGTATGGAGAGCTCTTTTCTGCTTACCCACCATAGGTCGACTATCGTGTTGGATGCAGTTAGCTCTTGTAATTTTTTTTATTTATTGATAAATATGTATGTTAAATGTATACAGATATTTCATGCATTCTGCCTTATTGCCAAAGGACATTTCTTCTAGTCAACCTCAGCAGGTTTCCTCGTTCAATATTCGTTTATCGCGCTTTTTTCATTCAACCAGTACCTACCGGTTTTTACTTTTGAGGGACTCTAAAGGAATTAATTTCTTTAGGTCATGCGTCTACCGGGAATTAGTCTTGTTATGCTTACCATTAACAAAATTAATTCATAATGAATACCCCGTTAGCATTTAGCACTGCTAAGCGCCCTGATGAATAAAAATTAATGCTAAATGCTAAGCAATAATCACATTTAATTTTAATTAGCATTGCTGTTTCGTTCGTAAAACTTTGTTGGTTCGTTTGTTTTGGAACGCACAAAGCAATGAAGTATGTGCTATTTATCTGTGGTACTGCTAAATGCTAAATGCTATATAGCGCCTGCGCTCCGCTGCTAGCTAGCTAGCTAGCATCTAAATGCGAAATGCGATGCGATCATACGAGTGAGGGGTCGGAATTATCATCTGTCACGTGATTAGTTTTGGTCATATCTACAGAACCACTGGACTTAGACCCATCGTGTTGGTACTCAATCTGAACGTCTCGATGAGATCTATCCATCTGTCACATTAACTATTGTTTTGGTCATAACTCGAGAACCACTGGTGCTAGACCCATCGTGTTGGTACTCAAACTTCAGGTCTCGGTGAGATCTATCCATCTGTCACATGAACTTTTGTTTTGGTCATAACTCGAGAACCACTGGTGCTAGATCCATCGTGTTGGTACTCAAACTTTAGGTCTCGGTGAGATCTATCCATCTGTCACATGAACTTTTGTTTTGGTCATAACTCGAGAACCACTGGTGCTAGACCCATCGTGTTGGTACTCAAACTTCAGGTCTCGGTGAGATCTATCCATCTGTCACATGAACTTTTGTTTTGGTCATAACTCGAGAACCACTGGTGCTAGACCCATCGTGTTGGTACTCAAACTTTAGGTCTCGGTGAGATCTATCCATCTGTTGCGCGACCATCTCTCGAGACACATGTTAGTTCTTTAGTTCTTTAGTTCAACAATAACAATGTAAATGTCAACAATGTAAACAGTAACAATGTAAATGTCGTAAATTGTGCTTTTAAATTTAATTCAATTGTTCAAAAGTTACCAAATGAAAATTTTAATATAGATACCGATCTATAAATAAATAATTAAGTAAATTATTGTTCTGTTTCAAATATATGTTTCTATTACAGACTACACAGCCTTTCATTTCTTATTTTATTAACCCTTATATAACGAATTCACACCGTCAAACTGACAGAGAGACGCATGGTACATTTTATAAGGCTCTAGCTGCATGGCTGGTTAGTTTGTTAAAAAAGGCAAAGCCTGGAAAACCTCATTTTACCCTAAAAAAATTAAATATCCAGGTGGGTATGGCTGGTTAGTTTGTTAAAAAAGGCAAAGCCTGGAAAACCTCATTTTACCGTAAAAAAATTAAATATCGAGGTGGGTACTCATAAATTTTTTATGGTAGGGTAGATTTTCGCGAATTTTTCGCGAAGTCATATTGCAATATAATTTGTCATATCGTTGGCTAAGTAATTAGCAAATAGTTGTTAATAATATAATAATTTTTTTTTTTGGTTACAAAACTTTTCGACTTTCTAACATTATTTTTTTAATTTTGGAAAATTCCAATAACAAATACTCCAATAAGATAATACCAATGTACGAGGTCTTACATATCATTGTTTTGGAAATTTGATGTAGATTTATAATAAAGTATCCGAGGTATCTCAGAACTTAGAACTATTATCGTGTTTATGCGAAAATCTGCAAATTCGCAAAATTGTGAAAGGGGCGTTGCCTTTGTTCATTTAAGAGAAAGTTATATTATTCCCTTGATGTAAAGAAGGGTTAAATATTGTTAAATCCGTTTCATCTTTTCATAGCGAATCGACACAATGAGCGACTTATTGTATGAATCCCGTTCAAACGTATGGAAGACTGGCGTCACGTGGCTACCTACTCGCTCGGCCAATCACGGCGTTCCATGCGCCGCTCCCGCCTCAGACTTCACACCCCTTTGGCGGCTACCTCGGTTCTCATACAAACGATGCCGTATTTCGTATCCAGGTTTACTGACTCGTGGGAGGGACGGACGGACGGACGGATGGACGGACGGACGAACGGACGAACGAACGAACGAACGAACGAACAATCAAACAAACAAAAGAAAGAAAGAAAGTTTATTTTGTAAAAGTACATGCATTATTATCATGGATCGATATATCTGCCACAGCTTGCTTGTTCTGCAGTTTTTATGTTGTCCTAAAACTTTGCTAAACGTAGCAACGTATTGCTAAAAAATAGTTTTTTGTCGCATCGCTAGGGTGTGGAACTGTCTTCTGGCCAGTGTGTTTCCCGAATCCATTAACCTTGGTGTCTTCAAACGTCGTATCAACGGGCTAGACAGCCTAGCAACAGTCCGCAAATATGCCGGCATGGCTCCTGCTTGTGGTTTCGCGAGGAGAGGTGTTTTTGGCTCTGTCGACTGTACCATTGGTCCCTCGACACAGCCACCAATGTTGGCTTACATTTAAAAAAATGGTCCGTGCTATAATCTACCCGAATTGTTGCAGCACAACACTGATTATTCTGCTTGCCCCGAAAGTCGGGAATTCCGATAATAAATAATCGAAGCAGACAAAGTCGTAAATGTTAATAAAATTAGGTAAGTTCGATAGGGTTTAATCCTTGTGAGCCTACACATTGTGGGAAGTGGACCCCATATCTACATATCCACTAATTGAGTGGACGTCATAATATTTATAGATACGACGCGTTTACGTAGGTATATTATTTATTCCTTCATAACCCCTGACGCAACAGAAGGGGTGTTATAAGTTTCACGCCTCCGTCTGTCTGTCTGCCTGTGTGTGTGTCTGACTGTGTGTCTTCTCGTAGCTCCCAAACGGATGGATCGTTTTGGATGCGGTTTTTTTTTTACTAGAACTGTGTGAATATGAGACGTGTCGCCCAATTTTATTTGGACCAGCCAATAGGCTATAGTATAGTAAGGTATGGGACCTGCGAGGAGAGAGTGACCAAAATTTGAGTGAAATTTTTTATGTTGTTTAGGTTAGTTTATTATTAGTCTTAGTAGTTATTTGTTAATTTCATATTGTGCAATAAATAAAGTCATTCTATAGAATGTTCCAGTGCGTCTGTCTAATATTACTCATACCTGCTATCAAATATTTAAATCTATAGATAGAGCAAAGCGCTCAAGAGTTCGTCACCGATTAGACATAACGGTGTGTGTGTGACTTCATGTACAGTAGTCACCAAGAATCGCAGCAAAAGCTGCCTCATGTTAACAAAACGCTAACGCTCTGCACTCGCGCATCGGCGCGTTCCGTTCCTTTCCCTGAAACGACCTCTCAACACGCGCGTGGCGCTGCGACTGATGCTAAGTAACCGCATGCGGCCCTTTCATTGGTGACATTGTCTGTAGTACGCCATGTTAGACTATGCGCTATCTATCGATTTAAATCTTTGCCTACTACCATGCCTACAATAGACGAAACACTATGAAACTTCATGCATTGCTAAAATATTATCTCACTAAACCTGTCTGTAATATTTATAGCTCGAAGTTCGTATGTCCCCAGTGTCTCAATTTTGTTTATGTTACGTACCGACAAGATATTTGCACAAAATATCACGAGCCAGTTAAATGTCAGCGCGGCTGTAAATTTGACATGACTTTAATTTTACAAGATAACTTTAGTGGTTACTTGTTACGCATCAATGTAACCACAGTTCGGAATGTACCTACGAGTATGGATGGAGTAGAGAGGGTTACCACCTTTTTTTTTCTAAAAACAGTATGTTATGTTGTTTAGGTAAAAAATAAAAAGTACACTTAGAAATAAAAAAGTACCCTTTATTAAAGTTGTTTAAATCTTTTTTTTCTAAGTACTGTCGACAGAGTCACTTCCTTCATTCCCGGACATGATAATTAATTGAATTAATCAACCATAACAAACAATAAACTCCATACGTAGGCGGCAACCAACAAGGCAAAGAGTAAAGTCAACAAGGTCAAGACAATTTGTCAACTTACTTCGCAGTCCAGACCTAAGAACTCGCCATATCAGGCGAAAATATAGTCCCCTTTCAGTATTTTACGTTATTTAAAAAAAGACATGACTAGTCTAAACAGATACCGTCCTTGAACAAACCATCGCGTGAGTGGCGGTGACGCGACATAACATCCACTCATGGCCCGTCTTTGTCTTTTGCCTGCATTAGACAGAGACGAGACGTTATAATATGTTAGAATGATACTAGTCACCCGTAGTTTTATTGCGATTAAATTAATGTATAAAGCGGCCGATATCGGCCGCTCTGTAGGAGATGGGTTAAGTACCGTAGTTTCGTCGACTCATGCATGATGGCGCTGAAAAAAGTATTTTGCGTACTTTTTATCTTTTGTAAAAAAAAAAGTACACGCGCCTCATAAACAGTACAATACTGTTCAAAACAGTACGGGTGGCAACTCTGACATTGGAATAGTACCGTGTGGGGCCGGTACTTTAAAAGAATAGCCCCAATGCATCTCTCCCCGTGTATGTCGTAAAAGGCGACTAAGGGATATGAGTTATCCTTCTTATATTACTAAGTGGTAGGGTTTAATCCGCCCAGGTTGGTAGCACCGCACTGAATGAAACGTCGGTCGAAACGGCTATTAGTTTGTGTTTTCCGTCCAGTTCAGTGTAGCCCGCACGGCCAAAGGGAATCACTGACATGGCACCAAGTTCACCCGGTGTTATGGGGTCACATCACAGGTATTGTAGGCGATGTAGCCAACCGTACCAGTTTCAATAAAAAAAAAATTATATTAAATTGTTTATGCAATCTGACAAGATTGGCTACATCACCTACAACCTCCGTGATGATGCCGGTCACATTTCGGTGAACTATCGCGTCGTGCCGGCTAAATTGAACTGGATGGAAAACACGAACTATTTTCATAGACATTTCGGCTGACTTATAATTTATAATAATCAATGCGGTTGTATATACACGGTGTTGCAGTTGCCCCCGTAAGTCGTTTAACTGACATAAGGGGGTTATTCTATATGTGAAACTAAACAACTTCTGTGGCGAAAAAATTGTTTTTGAAACAAACAAAAAAATTTTTCCATACAAATTTTAAATACCTATTTTCAAAATGTATGGAGAAAAGCAATTTTTTTTCTTCAAATTAAAAAGTCGTAGAACAAAAGTTGTTCTATTTCACGTACAGAATCATCCCCTTTCGGGTTTTACGGTTGGGGTTGCATGTAACACCGTGTATAGTAACTAGTAAAGTAAGGGAATACATTTACAGTTCGGCGTGAAATCCGAACCACGGTCAACTTCAACGTTCGGACGACGGCAGTCCATCCGAAATCTGACCGCGACGAAGGCGTAAAAGTATAATTACACACGAGACGAAACCAGCGCCGGTGACGGGACCCTCTGCAATTGAACATGATTCACACTTGACCGTTTTTTTTTTAATGAAAAGCAGCATGGGTGGATGTACTGAGGGAGCAATGGTACAGTCGACAGAGCCAAATTCACCTCTCCTCTTCACTCTCCTCGCGATATTACGCTCAGTGAAGTGCCATGCCAGATTTGACAGTGTGATGTATGTATCCTTACCTATAATAAAATCCAACGTCTGCTTTCTGAGTGTCTGTCTGTCCGCTTATAACTCGAGAACCACTGAACCGATTAGCTTGATTCTTCCCATCAACTATAAGCTACTTACTATCACGCTAAATAGCTTATGAGGTTAGCAGTGAAGTTAAATATGAGAGCGGGCGGAGCCGCGGGCACAGCTAGTATTATAATATTTATGTTTCTTATTGTATATATAATATAACTAGCTGTGCCCGCGGCTCCGCCCGCTCTCATATTTGACTTCACTGCTAACCTCATAAGCCATTTAGCGTGATAGTAAGTAGCCTATAGTTGATGGGAAGAATCAAGCTATCCGTAGATTTTTTTTTTATTAAAATCGGTTCAGTGGTTCTCGAGTTATAAGCGGACAGACAGACATACACTCAGACACTCAGACACTCAGACACTCAGACAGAAAGCAGACGTTGGATTTTATTATAGGTAAGGAAGGATACTAGCTGTGCCCGCGGTTCCGCCCGCTCTCATATTTCACTTCACTGCTAACCTCATAAGCCATTTAGCGTGATAGTAAGTAGGCTATAGTTGATGGGAAGAATCAAGCTATCCGTAGAATTTTTTTTTATTAAAATCGGTTCAGTGGTTCTCGAGTTATAAGCGGACAGACAGACACTCAGACAGAAAGCAGACGTTGGATTTTATTATAGGTAAGGTGTATGTATATGTAAGGACGTTTTTTTTAAATTTATACTGACACGGTTGGCTACATAACCTACAACATCCGTGATGTCAGCCCATAACACCGGGTGAACTAGGTGCCATGTCAGTTCTTCCCTTCATTTCATGTCGGATACACTGGACTGGACGGAAAAACACGAACTATTTACACAGCCGTTTCAACCGACGTTTCATTTAGTGCGGTGGTACCAACCCGGGCGGGTTGAACCCTACCACCTACCTAGTAAGGTAAGAAGGGAAGGGACCTACAGTTTAACGTGGAATCCAAACCACGGTCAAACTCCAACGGTCGAGCGGTCACCCATCTATGTACCGCGCTCAGCGTTGCTTAACCATCAATGGCGACAGTCGACTGTCTGCCTGCACCACTGAGCGACAAACGTAAGACGTATATTGGTTGTATGTATCTTTGTACAATTTGTGTCTATGTGTGTATTTATATTATAGACTACCTGTCCAATCTTTAGCATTGCATTGGTCAACCAATACGTGTTTTTCACATCCCAAAGGTTAGTTCGTAAAGAATACCGCAAGGCATTAAACTCAAATGTGTAACCCTTTTATATAATTTATGTATGATAGATAAAGTATATTTTCATTTCATTTCAGATTTGCGGACTATTACTGGGCTGTCTAGTTCGGTGATGCGAAAACTCGTCGGAAGACAGTTTCACAGTCTAGCGGTTTAGTAAAGGAATTTGACAATTAAAGGCTCTTTACACCTGATGTACTTAATAAGTCGGGGTGGGTATAGATACTGGCAGGTGGCGGAGGGGGAGGGGGTGTGCGGGGGGGGGGGCAGGGGGGGGAGCGTAGTTTATCGATTTATGAACCCCCCCCCCCCCCCGAGGAGGGGGCCCGTTTAGGGAGGGGGGGGGGGGGCATACAAAGTACCTCCAAAAAGGGAGCGACGTATAAAAAAACTCATTAGCTAATTACGATTGCCTCTTCTCCGGCTTATAAAAACACTCCAGGGAATAGCCATACTAACAGGTTATGTCGCGGCGGTGAATTTAAATTTTCAAATTTTTTTTTCTCGAAAAGTTTTTATATTCTCGGGCTAATTCATTCACTAATATTCTTCTAACATTCTAAACTACAGGATATAACTACCAGAAATTTGCTATAAAACCTGCCATTAACTATACCTCAGCCAATAAGCCTTCGTAGTCAGAACTCTCAGTAAAATTGTTAATCTTGCTCTCAAGCTGTCTTTTCGATAGTGGTTTGTAAAGATCGCCAGTTGGCATTCAAGTTTCCCGCCTAGACTGTAGTTTTTACTGCTTACCCTCCCTTTCCTCTCCAATCTTCGCGCCAGAAGAAAAAACTATGAGTCGATAAAAGTTCGTTGCTGAGGCACCACGTTAAGAGCTTGGCAGCTGTTATTTTCCTGAAGAAAAGTGTCGCAAAAGCGAATGTGCCACGCACGGGCTTCAAGAATCACGTCAAGTGTTCAATTGAGTGCAAACCAGAGGACTCGTCTCGGTGTAACCCCCGCGTCCAGGCCTGGACACCACAGCTGCGTGGAGTTCAAGCGCTCACCCGACTCCGCAACACAAGCAGGTTATAAGGGATCCAGGGCCATCTTTTTTTTTTATGAAAACTGACACGGTTGGCTACATCACCTACAACATCCGTGATGTCAGCCCATAACACCGTGTGAACTTGGTACCACGTCAGTGCTTCCCTTCGGTCGTGCCGGCTACACTGAAATAGACGGAAAACACAAACTATTTACATAGCCGTTTCGCCCGCCCTTTCATTCAGTGCGGTGGTACCAACCCGGGCGGGTTAAACCCTGCCACCTAGTAATATAAGAAGGGAGTCATATCCCTTAGTCGCCTTTTACGACATACACGGGGAGAGATGCAGTGGGGCTATTCTTTTAAAGTACCGGCCCCACACGGTACTTATTGCTACCGAACTGGGTGCCTCTGTCCGAGGTCACAACCTCAGGCGCAGCCAATTTCACCCCCGAGGAGGTGCCAGTCCGGCTTGGAGGTGGACTAATGTTGCTGGGGAAAGGCTATTAAAAAGAATGGCCCCACTGCATCTCTCCCCGTGCATGTCGTAAAAGGCGACTAAGGGATAAGGACCGGATGCCGTGCTAAAGGGCGACAGGATGGTCAGCTCTCACCTTGGAACGGTCCTTCTTACATAGTCATGCAGCGGGCGGGTCTTCGTGCCTTACTTGCTACTTGATGTAAGGCACGGTCTTGTCCGAAAACTTTGCTGAACGTGCTGGTCGGGGTTGTGCTGTAATTTACAAGAGTACCTGCAGCACAACTGCAATTACTCTGCTTACCCCAATTGTCGGGACACCGCGTGTGGTATGTATGTATGTATACTTGTATTAATATGTATGAAAAAAAAACCCTGCGAAGTTGTTTACCGGTTTTTCTTCGTGCGTGTAAAGGTGATATCAGACTATTCATTTTTCGTTTTTCATTCGGCATCTTTCACTCGAAATGAAACGTCTAAACACGGAATGAAAGTAAAGTGCCGAATGAATTCATTAGTGAACCGATCCAATATTGTCGGATATTTTCATTCGCATCTTTCATTTCTACTATGAAATGAAAGATGCCGATGAAAAATGAACAGTCTGAACACAGAGAGAACGTTCACTAGGAATCGGTCATTTTGTATCGAGTCCTGTAGCAGACGAACGTCAGTCAGGTCAAACGTCGCGACAAAATTGTGTTTAAGTGGAACGATGAAAATACGCTGCTGTTTTTGGATAATTTTAATGATTGCAATATGATTCAGGATCTTCATCGGCTAGTTCTCTCAACAATGTATCTGAAGCTCCCAATAAATTTCTTCTTGCAATCCATGGTCGCACCCACCACCGTCGACGTTTTCTTTGCTTCTTTTTTTTAATTGCTCAATTAAATGATCACAAATCAAACTAATTCCAAGACTCACGACTTCATTCGACGACATATTGAAACAAAGAGCAGGTGAATGTTCATTTCCATGTCATTTCTGCTAAGCCGTGTGAACATGGAATGCGAGAAAAATGAACCATTCACTCGAGTGACCAGTCTGATATCGCCTTAATCGAACCGGGTAGAACAAATTGTGACAAGTTCGAGTGCAGTTTTACTACCATATGAATGATCAATAAACAATAAACAACAGCTATAGTAAATAAGATTCATAAGTATTATAGATCAATAAAATATAGCGCCGCCATTATGGCGACATAATGGCGCCATCGTGGCGGCTTAATGGCGCCAAAAAAACAATAACTTCATTTTAGCCAAGTGAAATCATTTTAAGTATGATCATATTATGGAGGTTTTGCGATTATTTCGAAAAGAATTGGAACTCATTGAAGGCAATTTTACCTCCCGGTTTATGCACTTGCAGTTTTATGAGCTCTTTCTTAAACAATAAAGGTATAGTGAGGTACACGTAAAACTTGCCTCGAACGAGAATTATGTATTGAGAACGTTTTCCGGAGCATTTTCAAATTTAGAACATGTAACGGTCGCGGGCACTTTGTTCAATTCAAACTACTTTGCTTCCATTGTTAATGTTGAGGCTCTTTTTTTTTTATATAATCCGGTATGCGTGGCTGACTCAGAGGGGCCAAAGCACATGCTCTGACTAGCCAATATCACCTCCGAGAAGGTACGTGCCATACCGGAGACTTCCCTGGATTGCTGGCTATACTGGACTAGAGGATACGCGTATACCTGACAATCCTGCGCATAAGCCCAGCTTGTTGGACCTTGTGCTGACTTCTGAACCTGCAGGATACAGAGTTAGTGTTAGGGCTCCTCTTGGGAGCTCTGATCACTGTCTCGTGTCCTGTAATGTGCCGACTGTGTACTACGCGCAATCACGCGAGCCTAGTACACGCACAGTCTGGCACTACAAGTCGGCGCAATGGGAGGAATTCCGATCTTTCCTTGGAACTTTCCCTTGGAGGGAGGTATGCTTTGCCTCAGCGGACCCATCAAAGTGCGCCGTGTCTATTGCCGAGCTGATACAACAGGGTATGGAATATTTTGTTCCGTCTTCTGTTGTGCCGGTGGGCGGTAGACACAAGCCCTGGTTCAACCGCCAATGCCGCCTTGCGGTAGAGGCCAAGAATCAGGCCTTCAGGCAATGGCTGTGCGCCCGTACTGCTGAGGCAAGACGCACACTTAATGCCTCCTCCAGGTCTTGCAAGCGAACGCTCAATATGGCCAAGTACAAGCACGACCATAAAATTGGCGAGAGGTTAGTCCGCTGTCCAACCGGCAGCCGAGCATTCTGGTCTCTCGCCAACTCTATTGGTCGAAACTTTTGTCGCTCTGCTACACCACCGCTGGAACGTCCGGATGGATCACTCGCTATCCTCGCGAAGGAGAAGGCGAACATTTTTGCTCGCCTTTTCGCGTCCAACTCAAATCTGGATGACCAGGGTGCAACCCCTCCCTCGATACCACACTGTGGGATTTCGATGTTGGAGCCAAGGATGCACCCTAGACAGGTCTACAAGTGCTTGAAGACGTTGGACACTTCGAAGAGTAGTGGTCCTGATGGCATTCCAGCCATAGTGCTCAAGATTTGTGCCCCTGAGTTGACACCAATCATCTCCCGCCTTTTCCGTCTCTCCTTCGCCCGTGGGATTGTACCCTCTTGCTGGAAAAGAGCCTCGGTCCAGCCGGTTCCAAAGAAGGGAGACTCCGCGAACCCCTCCAACTATCGGCCCATTGCGATAACTTCACTATTATGTAAAGTTATGGAGCGCCTTATTAACACCCAGCTCCTAACGTACTTAGAAGCAAATAAACTCCTGGATGACAAGCAGTACGGATTCCGGAAAGCGCGGTCAACGGGAGATCTTCTAACGTACGTTACGCATATATGGGCCGAAAGATTGGACAATTTTGGGGAGTCGCTGGCAGTCGCCCTGGATATTTCCAAGGCTTTCGACCGCGTTTGGCACCGAGGCCTTCTAGGCAAGCTTCCGTCCTTCGGCATTCCACCCAAACTCTGCACCTGGATCGCCAGCTTTTTGGCGGGTCGTTCCATTTTCGTTACCATCGATGGCTCGAAATCGGACGACTTTCCAATTAACGCTGGTGTTCCGCAGGGCTCTGTTCTGTCGCCTACGCTTTTCTTAATCTTTATAAACGATCTACTGTCCTTGGGCATGATACACAGCTATGCAGACGACAGCACGGAGCACGAGGGCTATGTTAAGGACTGGAAGAGTAGAGATTCGCGGCACAGGGAGGCTCAACGTTCAGTTGTTAATAAGGTCGATAACGTTCTCGGAAAAGTAGCTATATGGGGCCAGGAGAACCTTGTCGCCTTCAACGTTAGCAAGACTCAGTGCTGCGCATTATCTGCTAAGGTCGATCCCTTTCCTTTCCAAGCAAGTTTCCAAGGCAGCGTCGTACCTGTCTCGGAACACCTGGACCTCCTGGGCACCACTATTTCCAAAGACGTGGGTTTCCGGCAACTAATCGAGTCTAAGGCCAAAACTGCATCCAGAAAATTGGGAATACTTTTCCGCAATCGGCGGTTCTTCTCACCGGCTCAACTATTCCTGTTGTACAAAACACAGATTAGGCCGGTGATGGAGTACTGCAGTCACATCTGGGAGGGTAGTCCCCATTATCTGCTAGCATCCTTGGACTCGATACAGCGCCGAGCCATCCGTCTTGTTGGTGACCCGAAACTTACAGATGGTCTGGAGTCCCTGAGTCACAGACGATTTGTGGGTTCCCTTAGTCTGTTTTACAGATACTATCACGGACGCTGCTCTGCGGAACTAGCATCCCTTATTCCCTGCCACCCGTCCTATCTCCGCATGACTCGTCGCAGAGAGACTCAGCACCCTTTTGTTGTTGACATTGGGCTTCTGAGAACCCATCGGTTCTCTAAATCGTTTCTCTGTCGCACCGCTAGAGTGTGGAACTGTCTTCCGGCGAGTGTATTTCCTGAATCCTTTAACCTGGGTGTCTTCAAGCGTCGTATTAACGGGCTAGACAGCCTAGCAACAGTCCGCAAATCTGCTGGCATGGCACCTAACTGAGCGTGGTTTCGCGAGGAGAGGTGATTTTGGCTCTGTCGACTGCACCATTGGTCCCTCGGCACAGCCACCCATGCTGGTTCACATAAAAAAAAAAAAAAAAAAAAGAGGAGAACACAACCGCTGTTGCTATGCGGCCATCTTACATCCAGTACGGTGGTACCAACCCAGACGGCTACAATTTGAGCCTACCACCTAGTAAGGGGCAAGGGAAGGGACCTACAGTTTTACACCGGTTCCGAACGGTGAAGCAGCGGGTGTAGGTATGCACGTAAATTTTTTCGTCAGAAAAAACTCATTGGTACACGCCGACGGATTCGAACCTCGGACCTCCCGCATGAGAAGCCGATGCCCAAACCACTCGGCCACCCGCCGCTCATAAAGTTGCAAACTATCCCTAATTTTGGCCACATAGTGAATGATTTGTATGACATGTGGTATACAGTTGGAAAGGGCGTAAACTAGCGAACTTTTTAAAAGAAGATGAAGCTCTCAATTGCGGTCAGTTTTTTAATGAGTTAAGAAATTAAGATTTTGTCATATTTTTACTGGTCCTCGGGACTTTGAGAGGTGATAAGTCCTTTTCATGGTATTAACTTCATTAAATGATATTTTTGCTATAACAAGGATACATCGTAAAATCAAATACATTTTATTTCGTGCAGCTATAATCATAAACCAAAAAGTTACAAGGGGTGAAAGCTGATATTTTGGTAATTTACAAAAATAAAGAAAAAAAATCGTATCTCTATACCTCGTGACACCTGACAAAAGGTGTCATAGGTCAAAACCTTGCAAATGACCCCACTTACCTACAAAAAAAAAATTGCCGGTCGATGTGCCGAACACCCTGTATACGAGATTCAACCAGTAAAAATTGTTTTTGTCTATTTATAATATTTATTCAATAAGGTACTTATATGTTATTACAACTAATTGGAATGTGTTAAATAACCAAATTTTATTAAAATATTTAAATATTTATTACTATTGTTCATAGAATGAATATGCTACTTTGTTTATTAAAAAAAGTATTTCTGCGAGACAGAAAATTGTCGAGTGCAGGAGATACGTTTATTGCACTGTATGTATGATTTTATATATTAAAAGCAAGTGTTCTAGGAACATTTTAAAATGCCCCTTTTGATAGTTTATTTTAATGTTTGTTAGGTAGGTTTATTTCTTTAGTTATTAGTATTAATTTTTTATATTTTATGTAAATAAACAGTGATTAATACGTAGGTAGGTATGCAAGGTCGTTATTAAAAATATTTCCATTTCATTTTATTTCAACCTGTCTTTTGTGTCGTGCTCCATTTTCTCTTTTATTATAATTAATATTATTTAATAAAAATTAATGCTTTATTGTATAACAAATTAAAACAAAACCGTTGCTAAATAAAATTGTTGCCTATTATTTTGTATTTTATAATTAGTACATAATATTTTTATAATTATAATTTAAATTCAAACGGTAAAAATAAAATGCATGCAGTGCACTGCACTTGAAGTTGACATAACTGAGTTTACAAGAAATTTAAAGCGCATTGGGCAAGCAACATAAGCATAACACAATATAGGATCACTTCCTACGGTCGCAGACCATGCTTTTATTTAGAACACAGCGAAATTACAAAAAAAAAACCAGAGCATTTTGCAACAAGTGCTCAGTGCTCACCCACGTTAAGCCCAAATTTAATTAAATTGTGTCATATATAAGACACTTGTATTCACCATTTACGAATCAATTGTACGATTATGTCCGTTCAGTTTGACATTGTGTGTAGGTTTACCATACGTCAGGATTTGTCCTGACATGTCAGGATTTTTAGGCTCTTGTCAGGATTGCGGCCGGATTTTGCAACTGTCAGGATTTTTAGATTTTTCAATGAAGTACAGCAGATTTAAAAAAAAAATTATTATTAGAAAGTTATACAAACGGTAATGTAATTACTAATTTAGAGTACCTAAATTACACAGAATAATAAATTTAAACAGAAACATAATCATATTTACCTACAACTTTGGTAATATTAGTCAAACAGTAGTAGTAGTAGTATTTCTACTTTAACATTAGGTTTTTTTTTTTTTTAGTATTAATTTATTCTAGTTTAGTTTAGTTTTGTGTATTTTATTCATATTGTAAATTGTTAATTTGTGCAATAAAGCTTAAATTACATATAGATTTTTACCATCTCTGGGAGGCGTTTGAGTCGAAATGAAATGAAGTTTGAAAATTGAGTTGAAATAGATTATAGTGTTCAACCAGTGAGTCCTACCCCCGCGCCAAAGCATATACAAATATTACGTTTGCAACAAAATGGCAGGATTTTTCTATGGAAATTAGGCTTTTTGTCAGGACTTTTCAATTTTCCATCTGGTAACCCTAATTGTGTGTGACTTGCGAAGTTTTTTTGCCAGTTCTTCTTCGCTTTGAATCAGAACTGGCGGAATTTTCTACTCTGCTAAGATTTTTGCCGGTTCTTATTCCGCGGGTGTAATCGAGCCGAATAAAACAAATTGTGACAAGTTCGAGTGCAGTCTAACTGCCTAACTACAGAGTAGTAGTACAGATAGTATTACTTTATCTATGTATATAATAATATTGTGATATTGCGATGAGCAAACGAATCGAGCGTTGGAATCGAGTGTTGACTTGCGAGTGTGCAAATAATTCTACACTCATATTATACCCTCCAGTCATAGTATGCCGATAGATTTTCGATAAATTATCTCTTTCTACGTCATTTCTTCTTTCTGACGTCACAGCCTCAGTAAAAATTGTTCCGTTTTCGTGATCGTCAAAGTGTGAAATCAGTTTTAGACATCAATGACAAGCAAAGCTTGCAAAAAAAATTATGTTTTTCGTAAATTTACTAAATAATAATTATTATACTATTCTCTCATTATCGGTGACTAAGCTCAAGTGGCAGTCGGTTGGGCACGTCAGCCGAAGAGACGACGACCGCTGGAAATGCCATTCGTCCCGATACACCGGGACTTGTCACCGGTTTAGAACCGTAGTCCCGGTCGTCCCGCCTGACCATCAAATGTCTCGGTTGGGAAACAAAAGCTAGTTCGTTTTATCCATACTAATATTATCAACTAAAAAAAATCTTCAAAGGGTTTAGTGTTTCTTCTTATTTCCTAACAATCCTTACAGAGCGTTTCAGGCATCATAAGTCCGCAGATTTCAGTCGCAGATGTCAATTATGTGTATACATAGACAACGAACGTTCAGTGGAGACTTTTGGCTAACTATCTGTGAGCTTACAGAGTTGCGTGGATCGTTCTTGATCGGACACTTTTCTGGAGCCAATAACTTATTGGCTATGGACATTTAAAACCATTGCCTACCTATTTATCTGATATAATTTATACATAATAATTTAATTTAATATTCATAGAACAGGTGCTGCATTTCCCCGCTCAAAGACAACCGACTTTTCTTAGGTTTGATATAGTGTCCCGGTCAGTACCTGCACCTTTATGGCAACCCTACATTAGACTCGCTGTATTATCTGAAAAGTGAAGATGTACTAAACGAAAGGTGCCGCCTATAAAAGCAATCGGTCGGAATGCGCGCGCGTGGAATGCAATGCATTGACATATTGATGTTAGATACATATTAAGGCTGCCTGCGAGGTAAGATTCCGCTGTTCCTGAGAGATGTACCATCAATGTTACTCCATTGGCATATTATTACGTTTTAAAATAAGTAAAACTTAATAAATCCGATTTGTTATTCCAAGGAGAGTGCTGTGAGGTTTTTAAGACGAGATTGAAGTTAACTTTCTCCATACAAATTCGTTTTTCGACATTTAGGTATGTTTTTGTCCCCCTAAACATTATTCGAATTTTACAATTCTTTTTTTGTTGTAATAAAGACAGTCGAACTTACGTTTCCTTATTTTTTTAATATCTAAAGTGAAGAGTGATACAATAAGTCGAAATAAAATTTTTTAGCTCCGGTGTTGTATAGGTATATTTTCATCTAAACAAAAAAATTACAGGAACGTAGATTGGACTGTCCTTAAGACAAGAAAAAAAAAAAGCCACAGTTGCACTCCGGGAGTGCGGCAGAAGTGAAAACGACACCGTAACATTGCTTAAAAAATAAAAAAATTAAAAAAAAAATTATGGAAAAAAATATAAAAAAAAATTTATGGAAAAAAAAATAAAAAAAAATAAATGGAAAAAATTTAAAAAAAAAAGTTTTATTTAGTAGGACGGACAGACATGCATTTGTTACGGAACCCTACATTCATTTTGCAGAACTTAGTAGAATGGACAGACATAAACGTGTTACGGAACCCTACTTTTATTATAAAATAACCGTCGGAGGACTTTGGTTGAAAATTGTAAAATTTAGTAGAACGGACAGACATGCATTTGTTACAGAACCCTACATTCATTTTGCAGAACTTTGAGATGTCATGTATTGAGCGTTGTCAAAGCAACGATATATTGTTATCTGACGAGGTTGTCATAGCAACTATAGATTGTTATCTGACGAGGTTGTCATAGCAACTATAGATTGTTATCTGACGCGGTTGTCATAGCAACGATAGATTGTTATCTGACGCGCTGAAGCGAACATAGATTTTTTCCCCATATAAAAAGTGCCAAGCGCCGCTAAAGAAGTTTTCACTTCAAAAAAATTGTAAAAGTCGGATAAGGTTAAGGAGGCTAGAAAACATAAATGCCGAAAGAAGTAAGGTAAGAAGGGGAAGGGACAGCCTCCAACGGTCGAACCATCATCCACTGACCGCGCCCAGGTGTGCTTATGATCCGACCGACCGTCGACCGACCGCACCACTGAGCTACCGAGGCTGACTGCATATGCATATATGCCGGATATATGCAGTTATTGCGGAATAGTCTTGTGTATCCAAACATGTCCTCAATGCATGCGAGCCCATAATTTCTCATTAAGTAAGTGGGTAAGGTATAAAGGCTGTTTTAGGGTGTTGTAGTGGGAAGGACGGATGTGGCGGCGGCGGCGTAGGAAGCGAACCCACGCGCCGACATCCTGACGTGCGTTTAAGTCTCCATTCACACTGTTGGATCATTTAAGTTGCAAGTGAAAAGTGGTGAATTTTTTTTTATGTGTTCCGTTATGGGTATCTGTGTCATAAGGACCAAAGCACATGCTCTGACTAGCCAATATCACCTCCGAGGCTGAGTCATAAGGAACAAAGCACATGCTCTGACTAGCCAATATCACCTCCGAGGCTGAGTCATAAGGACCAAAGCACATGCTCTGACTAGCCAATATCACCTCCGAGGCTGAGTCATAAGGAACAAAGCACATGCTCTGACTAGCCAATATCACCTCCGAGGCTGAGTCATAAGGACCAAAGCACATGCTCTGACTAGCCAATATCACCTCCGAGGCTGAGTCATAAGGACCAAAGTGGGACCAAAGCACATGCTCTGACTAGCCAATATCACCTCCGAGGCTGAGTCATAAGGACCAAAGCACATGCTCTGACTAGCCAATATCACCTCCGAGGCTGAGTCATAAGGACCAAAGCACATGCTCTGACTAGCCAATATCACCTCCGAGGCTGAGTCATAAGGACCAAAGCACATGCTCTGACTAGCCAATATCACCTCCGAGGCTGAGTCATAAGGACCAAAGCACATGCTCTGACTAGCCAATATCACTTCCGAGGCTGAGTCATAAGGACCAAAGCACATGCTCTGACTAGCCAATATCACCTCCGAGGCTGAGTCATAAGGACCAAAGTGGGACCAAAGCACATGCTCTGACTAGCCAATATCACCTCCGAGGCTGAGTCATAAGGACCAAAGCACATGCTCTGACTAGCCAATATCACCTCCGAGGCTGAGTCATAAGGACCAAAGCACATGCTCTGACTAGCCAATATCACCTCCGAGAAGGTAGGTGCCATACAGGAGACTTCCCTGGATCGCTGGCTATATTGTACTAGAGGATATCGGCCATGATAGATAACATCTAGCCGGAGGCCGTCCCACGCTACGTTTGCTTGTACGTGGCCTCTACTCCGAACACTCGTCTACCCCATCGGTTGTCGGGTCTACGACAGATGTGCCCAGCCCACTGCCACTTCAGCTTGCTTATTTTCTTAGCAATGTCGGCTACCTTAGTTCTTTGACGTATCACGTCGTTGTGGGAGCGTGGGACGCGCCCCGGCTAGGTGGACAGATGACCTAAAAAAGGTAGCCGGGAGTGGATGGATGAGAAGAGCGGAAGACCGCGTGTGGTGGCGTGCCTTTGGAGAAGCCTATGTCCAGCAGTGGACCGATACAGGCTGATGATGATGAAGATAACATATTCTGTGAAAATTTCAACGGGCTACCTATTACGGTTCAAGAGATACAGCCTTCGGACAGAGAGACAGACAGACAGACATACAGACAGACGGCTTAGGCTTAGTAATAGGGTCCCGTACCTGATACGGAACCCTAAAAATGAAACATATTATTATACATAAATTCAATGTGAACGAAGCTTTATACAGATCACCAAAACCGATAATAGCTGCAAAATGTTAATGATGAATGATGTTTAGTTTTATTAGGCACTAGCTGAGCCCGCGGCTCCGCTCGCGTGAAATTCGTATTCCAAAGAAGAATGTAAGTCACTAAGGGCGAGGCCGAAGGCCGAGCTGTGTTCAGGTAATCGATAAACCTTCTTAAAGAAAGTAACTAACTAAGGGCGAGGCCGAAGGCCGAGCTGCTTTCAGGTAAACGATAAACCTTTCTCAAATAAAGGAAGTAAGTAAGGGCGAGGCCGAAGGCCGAGCTGCGTTCAGGAAGACGATAAACCTTCTGGAAGAAAGGAAGGAACTAAGTGCGAGGCCGAAGGCCGAGCTGCGTTCAGGTAAACCAAAAACCCTCTTCCGCCTTCGGGCCTCGCCCTTAAAGACTTCCTTTCTTCGATAGAATATAATATCGTTTACTCAATCTATTTATTTCATAAAAATAAAAAAGTAATATTAATAACTAAAGAATTAAACCTACCTAAGAAACATTAAAATAACTATAAAAACGGGCATTTTCAAATGTTCTTAGAACACTTGCGGCATTACCCCGCTGGCTTACCCTTTGAATGAAGTACATAAGTCCTTGATGGCGGGACACCAGTTGCGTCAACCAGCTCAAGCCTCTTTTGGCTTCACTGCTCCACGGACCGAGGGTTTCAACCGCAAACGCAACAAATTCGAAATCTTGAATTATATTTCTATATTTGCTGCGTTTGAGGCTCTCCGCCCCAGCCTCGGACGCGCCAGCCGCTCTTGAAGATGTCCTAACGTGACTTGGAGCCAATGTGAGAACAAAAGTGGCGTCCCACATCAAAGAACTACCCTTAGTCCATGGCACTAAGGTGATAGCATCGGGCCTCTTGCCATCCAGCCGGGAATAACCGCGAGGTTCTAGGATGCACGGTATATTTGCCGTTAGAAGCGTGGACTTTATAATAAAATTTAAATTAAATTAACTCAATCTTAATATTTATTAACTTTATTCGAGATGGTTTAGCTTCTTCCTGAACGCAGCTCGGCCTTCGGCCTCGCCCTTAGTTACTTGCTTTCTTCGAGATGGTTTATCATTTGTCAGAACGTAGCTCGGCCTTCGGCCTCGCCTTAGTTACTTACTTTCTTCAAGATGGTTTAGCTTCTTCCTGAACGCAGCTCGGCCTTCGGCCTCGCCCGTTACTTGCTTTCTTCGAGATGGTTTTTCAATTATCCGAACGTAGCTCGGCCTTCGGCCTCGCCTTAGTTACTTACTTTCTTCAAGATGGTTTAGCTTCTTCCTGAACGCAGCTCGGCCTGCGGCCTCGCCCATAGTTACTTACTTTCTTCGAGAAGGTTTATGGTCTTCCAGAATAGAGCTCGGCCTTCGGCCTCGCCCTTAGTTACTTACTTTCTTCAAGAATGTTTTTCTTCTTCCTGAACTCAGCTCCGCCTTCCGCCTCGCACTTAGTTACTTTCATCGAGAAAGAATATCGTTTACGTGAGCGCAGATCCGCCTTCGGGCCCGCCTTTAGTTACTTACTTTCTTTTTTTTAAATACGAATTTCACGCGAGCGAAGTCGCGGGCAACAGATATATAAATTTTATTGCACCAATGACAGCGACATAACTTCGACTTTTAATTATTATTTTTATTTATCAAACAAATTGTCACCGGCCAGCTCACGTCGAGATGACAGTTCTCCGTTGTCAACATGACATTTAAATTGTTTTTTACCTTTAATTTTTATTATATTTTTTAATTATTATGTTCATCCGGGATATACACTGTCACTATAAAAAGTTTCGTCAAATTCCGTTCAGTGGTTTTTGCGAGATGCGCGTACAAATAGACATTTTTGCATTTACGATTTTATGATATGTATAGAAAGAATAGATATGTATAGACTATTGTGTTCAAGTTATAAAAAAGAAGAACTGTCATTTTCGTTGTATCTACTTATTTTTAAATTTCGAATGAATATTTTATTTCAATTGTATTTGCTGCCAGTTCTCAAGATATAATTATGTACTTTGGACTACGTGATTTTAAACGCGCAATAATGTTTATAATTGTTAATTTTTTTTTATTTTTGTTATTTTTTTTACGTATTATGTTAACCCGGCATATAAACTGCCACTATACAAAGTTTCGTCTAATTCCGTTCAGTGGTTTTTGCGTGATGCGCGTACAGACAAACAAACAAACAAACAAAAATTTTAAAAACTGTTCTAACATGTTCAGTATCACATTTTAAGCCACCCTGGATAGTTTTTTTCCGAATGCATTCAATGTACAGACTTTCTTACCTCTACGATTTTATTATATGTATAGATTATTTTTAAATTTCGAATGAATATTTTATTCAAATTGTATTTGCTGCCAGTTCTCAAGGTATAATTATGTACTTTGGACTACGTGATTTTAAACGCGCAATAATGTTTATAATTGTTAATTTTTTTTTATTTTTGTTATTTTTTTTACGTATTATGTTAACCCGGCATATAAACTGCCACTATACAAAGTTTCGTCTAATTCCGTTCAGTGGTTTTTGCGTGATGCGCGTACAGACAAACAAACAAACAAACAAAAATTTTAAAAACTGTTCTAACATGTTCAGTATCACATTTTAAGCCACCCTGGATAGTTTTTTTCCGAATGCATTCAATGTACAGACTTTCTTACCTCTACGATTTTATTATATGTATAGATATTATTTATGACTTCATGTTACTTGCACATCGCAAGTACGACATGACTGGTCCATACATAACTATCGCTGAATCCATCTTGTCAGTGTATGTTTAGGTCGCGTCCCTGGAAGAGGTGTTGGTGAAAACGGAACTCAATGGTGTGCCCAGATAGAAGATTTTAGTTTTTAATTAGTAATAAGTTATTTAATTTTAGATATTTTACTTTATTTAATTTATTTACAAAATAAAATAAAAACTAAAACTACATTTTTTTTGTAATCCGGTATGGTTGGCTGAGTCAGTTGGAGAGAGCCTGGAGGGGCCAAAGCGCATGCTCCGACCAGCCAATATCACCTCCGAGAAGGTAGGTAGGTGCCATACCGGAGACTTCCCTGGATTGCTGGCTATACTGGACTAGAGGAGAACACAGCCGAGGCTGCTATGCATCCATCTTACATCCAGAACGGTGGTACCAACCCTGTCTACATTTACACCTGATACAATTATTTTGTAGTCAGAATCATCAGTAAAAATGTTATTCTTAATACGCTATAGGAATGCATGACTGAAGCACTAGTATTAAAATTGAATGTGCACAAGATTCGTAAAAAAAAGTCATGTCGTGTTTCCGCTGGGGTAGTGCATTGACGCTTGGTCCGGGTCGCCTCTCACCCTCAAATATGGTTGAGGGAGGCGATAGCTGGCCCTGGCGTGATGCTCGTGAACGGGTGCTGTTTGTGGAGACTGGCTTGTTCAAATTGGCTCCAACGTGTTATATGAATGGTTTACGCTTACAGGAAACATTTTGTATTTGTAATAATTTTTTTGAAATAGTGATAACTCGTACTATGTAGGCAGTAGCTAACACTTTTGTAAATATAGACTAAGTGGACGTAAAAAAAAAGTATCCAGCGAAGTTTCTTGCCAGTTCTTCTTTTTTTTTAATGTTAAAATATGACGAATCCGAGTGCAGTGTACGGACGATGGATGTCTATGGACAGTCTATGGATGATGAATAAAGAATAAAGAATATCAAATTTAAATTACCTTCCTAAAACTGCAATAAAATCTAAAACAAAAAGTCCTAGACAAACATATTAAAAATAAAATAATCTCTATCTCTATCACTATCTAAATCTCTAACTCTACATATTTCTATCTACATACATACATATCACACACGCTGAATCCCGACAATCGGGGTAAGCAGAGTAATCGGTGTTGTGCCGCAAGAACTCATATTTCTATTTCTACTTCTTATAAAAGGGAACGTCTGTCTGTATACAGGATGTAAAAACGGCGAGTACATTAAATTTAGGAAATGATTATTGGGATCAAGAGTATTCAAGAGTAACAAAAAAAAAACAAATAATTTTTTTATGAATTCCCTTTAAATAAAAAATTACAGTTTTCATACAAATTAATTGATTATTTTAGTGTAAAAATGATCTAATGAGAACAGGGCGGCGGCGCGGAGGGCGGAAGAGCGGGTGAGACGTGAGCGCCTCGGACGGAGGTGTTGGCGGGAGGGGCGGCGGTTAGCTTTGTGAGTGGAGGACTGGAGGTTGGAGGTCGGTAGGTGGTAGGCTCAAATTGTAGCCGACTGGGTTGGTACCACCGTACTGGATGTAAGATGGCCGCATAGCAGTCTCGGTTGTGTTCTCCTCTAGTCCAGTATAGCCAGCAATCCAGGGAAGTCTCCGGTATGGCACCTACCTTCTCGGAGGTGATATTGGCTAGTCGGAGCATGCGCTTTGGCCCCTCCGACTCAGCCGCCCTTACCGGATTACATAAAAAAAACATACACGATCCCTGTTATATAAGAAGTAGAGAAGATTTAGCTTTTAAATCCGATTTGCTATTAAACCGACTTTAACGCGAGCGGAGCTGCGGGCATACCTCGCCATATGCTATTGTAGCAACCACGTACAGTAAAGATGTTTCGCATTAAAAATTCAATCTCATTGTTACACGCACAAGCATAATAAATTCGTGACTCATGTAATCATGTTACAATAGATAGAATCTGCCCACGACATTTTCAACACCTGTTTTGTCTATTGATTCGAGTAAACTAACCTTCTTAGCCTTCTTCTGCCGTGTGGCCTAAATGATCTGCAGTACATTATTATATGTAGGCAGATGTCTTATAGAAGTATTATTATAATTGAGGAGGTTAAGAACAAAAGGTCACAAATCCACTTTAGGTTTTTTTTTTCAGAAAACTCAAAAAAACATAATGGTCCCTAAGCCATTACAGAAATATTTATTTTAATTCCATATAAAAATACTGCTAGTAGAGATCATTCGTATCATACAAAGATTTAAAAAAGTTGTGCAGTAGAATAAGAATACATGAATTTGAATTTTGGATTTGTGCCTTTTTGTACTGGAGTAATAATTTTTATATGGATTTGTTACTTTTTGTTCACAAGTTTAAGGATATGTGCCCCACAAAATTACGAAAATAATTGAAAATGTTACTTTTAGAACCACAGGGCGGCATTATGCACAGAAATTGGTTTGGATTTGTTGCCCTTTTGATGTAAAGTGATTTAAGAGGAATAATTTAGTGTAGATTTTTTCGGATTTGTTACCTTTTGAACCAAATTTTACTTTTTATTAGCTAAAGTCTATCGGATTTGAGTACATTTTGATAACTACAAGGTTTGAAATCGATGTAATTCAGCAATTAAAATAAAAAATAAAAAAATTTAACTGTATAAAGTGGATTTGTGACCTTTTGTTCTTAACCTCCTCAATTATGGCATCATTTTGTCAGCCTCGGTAGGTCAGTGGTGGTCGGTCGACTGTTGTTAAACACACCTGGGCGCGGTCAGTACTTGGATGGGTGACCGCTCGACCGTTGGAGGCTCACCGTGGTGCGGATTCCACTTAAAACTGTAGGTCCCTTCCCTTCTTACCTTACTAGGTGGTAGGGTTTATCCCATCCGGGTTGTTACCACCGCACTGAATGAAACGTCGGTCGAAACGGCTAATGTAAATAGTTCGTGTTTTCCGTCTAGTTGAGTGTAGCCGACATGAAATGAAGGGAAGCACTGACATGGCACCTAGTTCACCCTTGCTGACATCGCGGACGTGTCAGATTCCACAAAAAAGAAAGTTAAAAGTACATACACACGCTGTGTCCCAATATTAATGGTAAGCAGAGTAATCGGCGTTGTGCTGCAAGTACTCTTGTAAATTACAGCACAACACCGACCACCACTTTTAGCATTATCATTAGGACAAGATAACTATCAAGCAGCAAGTAAGGCACGAAGACCACCTGCTGCATGACTCCGTGGAAGGACCGTGTCAAGGTGAGAGGTGGCTGACCTGTCGCCCTTTAGCACGGCACCTTGCCCTTATCCCTTGTCGCCTTTTACATGCTCGGGGAGAGATGAAGTGGGGCTATTCTTTTTAAGTACCGGCCCCACATGGTACAATATATAGAAAAACAATAACTTTGTTTATCATTTGAGTTTGTCTGGCAGAGATTGCTACAGGCAATACGTCCGCCTTTCCGAAGTTTTGTTAAATTTAAAAGCAAAATATATCTATCTTTTATCTATATAAACCTGGTACTGCATACAGCACAGCTCGTATAATAACCTCACAAATACTTGTGCACAACGCCAAAGTAATTCAGACAATCTGTGTGCTATATTTAGAAACGAAATGCCTAACGATTACTTTCATTTTGTCTGCGTTAAAAAAATTTAAAAAGTACGTTCTCCGCTTAACATTATTATTCGGAAACTTATTGTAATGTAAGGGTACACTGAAGAGCGAGATTTTGCCGGAGTGTACTTCTTAAGGAGCTTAGGTACTCACCGGGAATAAAAGTTCGCGCAGCGAACGAAAGTTTTCATTGATTTTATTTGCAAATAAAAGCAATGTATGACAAAAGACGTGACGTAAAAAACTAATTTTTGAAAATCGGCCTTTCCAAAAGGTTCTAAAGTCAAACTTTCTGCTTTCGTGCTTTCCGGCTACAATCATTCGTTTCCTGGCCCTCAAATGTTTATCAGTCTTCCAGTAAAATACATACATACATACCACACGCTGTATCCCGACAATCGGGGTAAGTTAAAGTTCCCCCCGCGAAAATACGCTCGCGTCGAGAACATTTGTTCGAAACGCGAACTTTCGTTCGCGGCACGAAAGTTCCCAATGAGTACGCTCCTTTAGATTTGATTTAATGCGCGCCTATGTCGGTCTTCGTTGGTGGTAATTATATTATAGGCTATCTATAGTACCGTGTGGGGTCGGGACTTAAAAAGAATAGCCCCACTGCATCTCTCCCCGTGCACGTCGTAAAAGGCGACTAGATGCCGTGCTAAAGGGGGACAGGCTAGTCACCGCTCTATCAAATATTTAAATGTTTCTAATACGCTAAACAAACATTTGAGATTAAAGAAATGAAAATAACGTATATAATAAATAAACTATGGCAATAGATGGCGCTGATTACCGCGGAGGCGGAATGAAATCTATTAAATCACCTCTACGGTTGACGCATGTGCCTATATAATTGACGATGGCACTATACACCAGATATAGGTAATGTAAATAGGCAGAGTGGTCAGATTCTTGAGTGTTCATGCTTATGCTGTAAATATTAATGTTCTTGTGAGCGGTAGTATGCGTTAATTATTGTAAATTACTTGAATTATAATACTTATATATAAGGTACTAACAAAACATTGTGACTTACAAAGTTTGTTTGTCAGTTCTTCTTCGCATTGAAAGCGTAAGCATCCAAGCGTAGGTTACCTACCTATGGATGAAATTATACAATAAACAATAAACAATATACGAAATCGCTGCAGCGTCGCTCGTCGCTTCGCCCCTAAGTGTACCGCTGAATGAATCATTAATCTCAATTCAGCAAGTCTGCAGTGTTTATGACGCGTAAAGATCCTCTCCGCACCGATTGTAGTCGCTGATATCACTTGGTCTTCATCACGACCCGTGGCGCCCGTTGTTAGATAATGTAAGCACATTCCGGTGTTCCATCGCTTCATCGACCGATAATCAATGTTTTTTTTATTATTATTTTTTTTTTTATTGAAACTGACACGGTTGGCTACATCACCTACAACATCCGTGATGTCAGCCCATAACACCGGGCGAACTTGGTGCCACGTCAGTGCTTCCCTTCGGTCGTGCCGGCTACACTGAAAACACAAACTATTTACATAGCCGTTTCGACCGACCTTTCATTCAGTGCGGTGGTACCAACCCGGGTGGGTTAAACCCTACCACCTAGTAATATAAGAAGGGAGTCATATCCCTTAGTCGCCTTTGTTGTTTATGTGTGGATACAATGAGGTTGTGGATTATCGTGTTGGTGTAAGGTAAGAGGTGGAAATCTTACTAGGTAACTAGGTAGGGCGTAACTCGCCCGTGTTGATACCACCGCACTGAGTGACAGGTATGTTGAAACGGCTATGTAAATTTATCCATGTTTTCGTCTTTTTTTTATGTAATCCGGTATGGGTGGCTGAGTCAGAGGGGCCAAAGCGCATGTTCAGACCAGCCAATATCACCTCCGAGAAGGTAGGTGCCATACCGGAGACTTCCCTGAATTGCTGGCAATACTGGACTAGAGGAGAACACAACCGAGTCTGCTATGCGGTCATCTTACATCCAGTACGGTGGTAGCAACCCAGTCGGCTACAATTTGAGCCTACCACCTAGTAAGGGGCAAGGGAAGGGACCTACAGTTTTGCACCGGTTCCGAACGGTGAAGCAGCAGGTTATACATTTTTTCGTCAGAAAAGCGGCAGTTCAGTGTAGCCGGTACGACCGAACGGAAGCACTGACATGGCACACGGATGTTGTAGGTGATGTAGCCAACCGTGTCAGATTCCATAAAAAAAAATATTGAAAAATACGATCGCGGAATCGCGTCAAGCAGCTCCTCCCAGCACTCTCTAGCTTTTTTTCATTAAAACCAGAATGGGTGGCTGTGCCGAGGGACCAAAGGTGCAGTCGACAGAGCCAAATTAAACCTCTCCTCGAGATACCACGCTCAGTGAGGCGCAATGTATGCCACAAGGTTCCTGCAGCGGGAGCACAAATGCGTCGATAAGCCTATATCGATCGATAAACATCTATTTGCTTCGTTCGACGAAGTAGAATAGAAGAAGACGAATAGATTTTTATCGATCGATATAGGCTTATCGACGCATTTGTGCTCCCGCTGCAGGGCTGTCTAGCCTATTGATACCGAGACGTTTGAAAACCCCCACGTTAAGGATTCGCGAAACGTAAAACTGTAGGTTCAACCTTACTAGGTGGTACGGTTTATCCTGCCCGGGTTGGTACCACCGCACTGAATGAAAGATCGGTTGAAACAGCTATGTAAATAGTTCGTGTTTTCGGTCCAGTTTAGTGTAGCCGATATGAAATGTAGGGAAGCACTGACATGGCACCTAGTTCACCCGGTGTTATGGGCTGACATCACGGATGTTGTAGGTGATGTGGGCAACAGTGTCAGTTTCCATAAAAAAAAAATAAAAAAAAACAAACTCACCGGAAGACAGTTGGAAACTCTAGTGTGAAAATTAAACTATTATGAGAAACGGTTGGTTCTCAAAAAGCCCGCAATGTAAATAGTAAAAGGATGCAGAGCCCCTCTGCGGCGAGTGATGCAGACTACAGATAATTTTCATTTATGTTGAACGCATCTCAAGTAAGGCGATACAAGTGGGTACTTGCCACTTGTCACACCTTACAGAGCGTGACCCTGGTTAGGTGCGCAATTAGTCTCTCAGTGGTTACAGGCTCGGGTTCTGACCCCGCATGGTATCTGGATCTTGGGAAGGGAGAAGTCAATGACGAGACGATCTAGTTCTATTGTAACAATTTTACTAAGTATAGTTCTTATGTTCTAATTACAGAGCTAGACCGGGAGGCGGTAGTTATGGTAATACAGTTATAGAGTTTAGTTCTTGTCTGGATGGGGCCTGATTTGACGGCTAAGCAATCGAAGCGAGAGTATCTGGAGTCCGTTGCACCGCACTTATCTTCAATGCTGTGGCGAGGATCTCCCCGGTAGGTCCGGGAAAGTTGCAGGTATGTGAAGCCAGGCTTCGAGGTGCGGTGGGAGCGGTAGGCGCACCCGCCGTAGGCCGTGCAGCGGCTTCTTCTGGAGCAGCAGAAGGCCTTGCCGTAGGTCGGCAAGACTGTGTGGACGCGGTCTCACACGTGGCCGGGCCGGACAGAGTCCGGCCCGGACACGGCCGGGCCGACACTGTCCGGGCCGGACAGTAAGGGCCGGCACGTGGCAGTGAGGCTAATACCACGTGCACGGGAGACAAGGAGAAGCAATCGTGAGCAGTATCAGGTTAAGCAAGCAAGCAGGGAGGAATAGTAAGTATGAGAAAGTTACTTAAGAATAAAAGATTAAATACCGGAGCAGCAGGCGGCCTCCGCCGCGGGTGCTGGAGTAGATGGCAGGAGGTGTAGTCGGGGCGGCTGCGGTAGGACTAAAGTGACCGACAGCCGCGCGCCCGAGTTTATATAACCTCGCCTCCCGCCATCACTCCATGCGCACGGCGGCGGGGGATCCGTACGTCCGCGCGAACCGGAGTGGTCGACGTTAGGCGACGGGATCCTACGATAGGTCGGTGCCGCCGGAGGTTGACGGTATAATACATAGTAAGTTAGTTTTTACAGGGGAGCTTGGCCTAAATGGAAGACGATCATACGTAGCGAGGGGTCAGGGCCCCGCACTACGTGACAGCCTCCCCTCTCGGGTGAGAGGCGCGACTCGGGAGCGCCGATGCCGGCCCCCGGCAGGCCGAGGTACGCGGCAGTTGCGGCTTCCGGCCACAGCTCGCCTCTGCAGGTGGTAGGCCCCCCTGCAAGGAAAGGGGCACGCTCGGTCTACGCTGCAGCTCGGCTGGAGACTCAGCGTTCCGGTAGCTCCGGGCGCCGGAGACCAAGGTACCCAGTATGTACCTGTGAGCAGTTACACGAATAAGGTTAGTGTATAAAGTTTTATTATTATTATTTTTTTTTTTTAACCCAAGCTTATAGTCAAGGGCGGCGGTCGAAGATACTGACTCGCCGAAGGGAGTTAGGTAAGTATTATAAAAAAAAAAGATTTTTTTTTTCAATCCTTGCTCTCAGATGAGCACGGCAGATGATAGTACCTACTCGCGGAAGCGGGAGCTTAGGCAAGTGGTATAATCCACATTTACAGTTATTATTGATTAAACAGTTTCAGCGATAGCCGCGTGAGAGATAGAGAGCGGTCGTCCAGGCGTTTACGACCTAGGGTCAGAGGCTAAGCACACAGTAAAAGAAATTATAAACTAAAGTAACAGCTAGCGTTAAGCACTAGAACACACAAGATAATACAGTAGAGGTCGCATTAGGCGAGTAAGACTTACGGCTAAACGGTAAGAAAAAAAAAAAATTTAAAAATTAATTTTTAACGTCTAGCCTAAATAGGAGAGAAGAAATTAAATTAATGCTAGATCCCTAGCTACTTAGGGCTAGAGAATGTTTGCGGTTAGCGCAGAGTGGGTCCTACGTTTAGACGGCAGGAAGTTAATCAAGTTAAGTGGCTTATTTTTGGGCAGAGTTCCCACAGTCAGCTATGGTTACCGCTCTGGAGCGTTTTTCACTAGGGGTTAGATGCCCGACACCGGCGGTAGATACCCCGGCGCGAGACTCCCTAGCTACAGCTGCGTGTAGACACAGCAAGTACCCAGTCTATCCCCGCAAAGCACGCGCGCGTCAGGGGAACGTAGGTCCGCTGACAGAGGGCGCGTGGCAGGGCTGAGCGGGACAGGTCCCCGGTAGAGGGGGGACTCCCAATGAAAGACGGCCAGCCGCCGAGTCAGAGGGACTCAAGTAAAAGAATACCCTAGCTACTTACATTCTACAAGAAGAGGCAGATACCGACCCGCGCTATAGCCAGCCACCCACCTTTCGTCCCTCGCATCCCTCGCCATCCATTCCGGCCTCGGAGACCTAGCACGGCCCCCGAAGCGTATCGTTCTTTCATTCCGTGGGGCGGGCCCAAGCGTCAGCCGCTCGGGTCCTCCCCTAAGCGGGGGCTACAGCGCCGGTTCAGTGAAGAAGAAGAAGACAGCGAGTCGCATAGTAGGCGGCATTACGCTGCAACTATCGGTCGGGCACGGATATTACGCTAGCGGAAAAACAGGGGTTCACCCATCGAGTCGGACCGCTGCTCGGAGGCCGACGGCACGCGGGGCGCCGCGCACGGCTCCGGCCTTGCGGGGACCGGCCCAGCAGGGAAGGCACGGTCCACTCGTTCGCCAGATCCGCGCACTGCACTCGGTGATGGACTTCGGGCAACGGTGAGCGAAAATGTTGACAGCTAAGCAGCTGTCAACCTATAATTAGCGTTCCGTACTTGGCGTGCACTCCAAGTACGAAGCAGTCTACGATAGGTTCGCTCGTGCGGATTTACTTATCCGAGAGCGACGCTCATGCTAGAAACACGATAATTTAAACAACAAAGAATATATATAATTATAAAGTTAGGTCGGCCACCGATTTGCCCAGGTGGATTGCTAAGTATGGTCAAGTTCGCACTCATAGAATACGGGCGGCCGTAATACCGGCGGCGGCAGTAATACCGACCGCCGCCAGCCCGCCAGAGGGCGCTGACGGTTTTATGAGTTATCGAAGCAGTTTTTTTTTTTTTTTTTGGGCGGATACAAAGAGTTCGTATTACGATCTTATATCGAACGTGAGCTACGTCCATATGGGGCTAACTAAAAAACTAATAAAATAGGAATACCGCTCAATCAGCCCTTAGTACGGGCAATGATAATACGGCAGTCGGCCGAAACCCTACTTACATGCTAACATATAATATCTACGGGAGTGGTACACAGAACTAGAGAAAACAAAGTGAAGTTAAAAAGGCTGCCTCGGGTCAGGCGATGTTCAGTCCTTAGCGGAGGGAACGCCGCTTAGTCTGTCCGAGGCCCGCGCCTCATAACTATAACTCATACATAAGTAACGAGTAAGTACACAAATTTATCAAAGAAAATAAAAAAAAAGAATTTATCATTGAAACTTAATTCCTAAGAATCGATTTTTCGCGAAGAACGGACGCCATCTAGCGGCGAGGCGGCTCGTCCGTTAGATGCGGCGTCCGCTAGCTAAGGAAGCTAACAGCGAGCGAGCAGCCCAGAGCCGTCGCCGCTAAGCGGTAGATGGCGCTAGGCGAACATTAGTTACATGGTAACAGAAATATCTTTCTCATCAATGTAAGTGAGTAGCCGGTAAAGCGTAGACCGTCCCCCTGACCCCGCAGAGAGATATCTGGGGGGCAGCGCGGGGGATAGGACAGGTAGGTAGCTACCTGACTAGTACCGCGAGAGGCGGTACACGGCCCACACAGAGGGAGAGGCTACTTCACCCACGCAGTAGGGCGGCGAGGTGGCGGCCCACCTCGCGGCAGTTAGTAGTAACTGCCTAAATAAGTTTTTTTCACTTTATTTTATAAAGAATAACGAGTGAAACGGAGCCCGCTCCACTCGTTCAGGCGGGCGCGTGGGCCCGATTCCAGTCAACCGGGGCCCGCCGGTTAGCGACGGCGGACCGGCCTGGAGTAGTTTCCTTTCTCTTCCCCTTCGCAGACGCAACGCGTGGGCCTGCGGAGAGGGCGGTAGTAGACCGAGAGAGAGAATAGGAAAGTTCAGCCTCGTTAGTAGGGGACCAGAGGTATGGCACCTAGCAACGAGGGTTTAATTTTTCGCTAGTATTGTCAACCGCTCTCACTGTTAGTGAGTGGAACGGCAAATGGTAGGTATTTTTTTTTTCCTTCGCAGGTGCAACGCGTGCGCCTGCGGAGAGGGCGGTAGTAGACCGAGTTAGAGAAAGGAAAGTGTAGCTCCCTCGTAGGTGACCAGAGGTATGGCACCTAGCAATGAGATTTTTTTTTCACACAGTACAGTCGACCGCGTTCACTGTTAGAGTGAGTGAAGCGGCAAGAGGTGGTTATATTTTTCTCTCTTTCCCCCTTCATGCGCACCTCGTGTGCATGTCGGGGCGGCGTTAGACCGAGAGAGAAGAAAGAAAGTGCGGATCCATATCCTGGGGACCAGAGGGCTGTGCTCAGCATGATCAGAGAGGCAGGATAGTATAGATCCGTTCGTAGGTGACCAGAGGGGTATGGCACCTAGAAACGTTTTTTTTTTCATGCAGTATAGTCAACCGCGTTCACTGTTAGAGTGAGTGAAGCGGCAAAAGGTAGTTATTTTTTTTTCTCTCCCTTCGCAGGTGCAACGCGTGGGCCTGCGGAGAGGGCGGTAGTAGACCGAGTGAGAGAAAGGAAAGGGTAGCTCCCTCGTAGGTGACCAGAGGCGCGGCACCTAGCAACGAGGTTTTTTTTTTCTCGTAGAAAAGTCAACCGCTCTCACTGCTAGTGAGTGGAACGGCAAAAGGTAGTTATATTTTTCCCTTTCCCCCGCTGGCGCACCGTGTGTGCCGGCCGGGGAAGGAGGGGAAAGGATAGATCCTTTTCAGTAGGTAACCAGAAGAGTACCGATACTAGTTAGTAACATTTCGCTTCCTTAGAGTAAGAAGTAAATGAAGTAGCCTTGCGCGCGAGTGTGCTAGGCAGATGGCCAAGCTCAAGGTAGACCCAAGAGAGGGGGGGACGACAGCTGGCCCTAGTGGAGCCAGGTCGGCCCCGCAGTAGTCTCGCACGCAGGTATAAAGTTTCGTGAACGTCCCACGCTCCAGTTGCCTATAAGGCATGCCTTGCAGTCGAGTTCCTCCCTATGAGGTAAGTTGAACGTTCGCAGGGACATGGTACCTAGGTGTAGGTCCCGCGATAAGGGATAGCCCTTAGAGGGATCAGAGGGACCCCGGGAGTATCAGTAGGGTAAAGCGGTGCGGAAGGTTCCGCACCGTGACCAGTTGGTCGTTAGTCCTTCCGGAACCGGCCGGGAGGATAATATTTTTAATTCAGATCGGCCACCTAAGAGCCTACTCGGCCTTTGGTAGCAAAGGGCCGAAGGTTCGACACCCGAGACCAGCTAGCAGACGGTAACCGGCCCCCGGCCCGCGCAGGTATGTGGCCCGAAAAGAAAAAAACACAAAGAAAGAAGTGGAGTTAAAAAAAAACTAATTAACTCCTCGGACAAGCAGGTACCTATCCGAAAGATCGAAGTTAAATTGAATTATTCACGACGGTAGGTAAGTATCCATAAAGAGATAAGTTAAGTTACTTGAACTATTAATCAGAGGTAGGTAGGCATTCGTAAACGAAAGAAGTTAAGTTTATTAAAACTATTTGTCAAAGGTAGGTATTTATCCGTAAAGGAAGTGACAAGTTAATTACAACTATCAAGTCGTAGTAGGTATGTATTCGTAACAGAAAGAAGTTAAGTTTTGTTAAAAGTATAAAGTCAAAGTAGGTATGTGTTCGGAAAAAAAAAAGAAGTTACGTCTATCAAACTATTTGTCAAAGGTAGGTATTCATTCCTACAAGAAGAAGTTTAGTTTTCAAAGGTTAAACTAATTTAGCAAAAAGTGGGCAGTAGGTAGTAAGTAACTAAGTCCCGGTAGGTTATTATCACAGCTAAGTCGCGACGATACTAGTATATATGCGAGTAGGTAGTTGTCGAGTGCAACCCTAATGTCCGTGGGAGATTAGGTATACTGTCCCAGCGGAAGATTCCATGCACCGCATGGCGAACGCGCGAACAACACGGAAATTTCCGACGAAACTATCCCACGCCCAAATGTAGGTATTCTCGGCTCTCGCGGTCCTACGTTTCATGGAAATACCCCGGCGGAGCGGAGCGGCTCGGCTTCGTCGGAACACGCAAATATCGGCGGTAGGACCAAAAATTCCCACGGTACACAATAAGCAGAGATTTCACCATTTAGCAATGAAATTACTCTTTAGGTAGAAATTTATCATTTTCATTTTTTTTTTCAGGGTATTTTTTTTTGTGGCAAGTAGCGACGGAGGAGTCTAACGAGGGGTTAGAAGGTTCCGTAGCTATCCAAATCGCATAGGGCGATAAAATGAATTAGCTCGAAAATTAGTTAATTTTTCGTTAGTGGAAAGGGACTCGTTTACACACAATTTGCACAGAATAGAACACTTTAGAATACGGACCTTAGAGCGACGAGCCTAGTGAAGATGCAGCTTCGCTAGTCACAAAACGCACACGCAAGAATGAAATTCACGGCGTCGGCGTTCCGCTTGCTCGTCGAAGTTGCTCGTACGTTCCGCTAACACGCAGTGTATTACAGATGGAGGTAGATTCCTACAGTTTGCAGGAATCTATACAGAAGAAAAACAAGTAGATTGTTTTAGGTATTTTATTCGTTTACAGTTTATGGGAGTGTAGGCAGCATGAAGCTCGGCAGAAGCGTGGCGAGTCTTCCGGACGAAACGTGGGTGTACAAAAGTATACAAAGCAAATAGATTAAATATATGAGTTTAGAAGTTGAGAGAATGGGCGCCTGTGAAAAATATGGTTAGGTAGATATTTTTGCACGAATGTTAGGTAGTTACCTTCAGAATAGCAACAAAGCGATGATTTGCGAGTTAGCACAAAGCACCTAGTAATAATAGTTAGTAAGTTACGTGATTCCGAAACTCTCAGGATTGCTTGCCTTGGCTCTTACAAGATTTTAAGTTCCTATCTTAAGGTGATGAAAGAAGTTGATCACAAAAAGTTACAGTCTGTCTCGTCATGACTTCCCAGATCCATCCATGACCTGTATACCACCGAGAGGGACAGTTTAAAAGTGAGTTCGGTAGAACGGGTTAGGCCCCGCACGTTGGGTAGCCAATGTCACACCTTACAGAGCGTGACCCTGGTTAGGTGCGCAATTAGTCTCTCAGTGGTTACAGGCTCGGGTTCTGACCCCGCATGGTATCTGGATCTTGGGAAGGGAGAAGTCAATGACGAGACGATCTAGTTCTATTGTAACAATTTTACTAAGTATAGTTCTTATGTTCTAATTACAGAGCTAGACCGGGAGGCGGTAGTTATGGTAATACAGTTATAGAGTTTAGTTCTTGTCTGGATGGGGCCTGATTTGACGGCTAAGCAATCGAAGCGAGAGTATCTGGAGTCCGTTGCACCGCACTTATCTTCAATGCTGTGGCGAGGATCTCCCCGGTAGGTCCGGGAAAGTTGCAGGTATGTGAAGCCAGGCTTCGAGGTGCGGTGGGAGCGGTAGGCGCACCCGCCGTAGGCCGTGCAGCGGCTTCTTCTGGAGCAGCAGAAGGCCTTGCCGTAGGTCGGCAAGACTGTGTGGACGCGGTCTCACACGTGGCCGGGCCGGACAGAGTCCCGGCACCGGCAGGCAGTAACGGCGGGGCGAACCAAGAAGGCAAGCCCGGGCCGAAGCGACGTACAGCAGCGCAGCAGGCGAGCCGAGAGGCGAGCCTCCACCAAAGCGGTAGTAGTTCACCGATGAGCGGCGGCGAGCTCTAAGGCGAGCCCCCCCGCCGAAGCAGCATTCACAGAAGAGCGGCGGCGAGCCCTGAGGCGAGCCCCCGCCGGAGCATTGGTTTGCAGATGAGCAGCGGCGAGCCCTGAGGCGAGCCCCCCGCCGAAGCACCCGCGGCTGGAAGGCAGATTACCAACCGCGGTACAGTAATTACAGTAAGGGCCGGCACGTGGCAGTGAGGCTAATACCACGTGCACGGGAGACAAGGAGAAGCAATCGTGAGCAGTATCAGGTTAAGCAAGCAAGCAGGGAGGAATAGTAAGTATGAGAAAGTTACTTAAGAATAAAAGATTAAATACCGGAGCAGCAGGCGGCCTCCGCCGCGGGTGCTGGAGTAGATGGCAGGAGGTGTAGTCGGGGCGGCTGCGGTAGGACTAAAGTGACCGACAGCCGCGCGCCCGAGTTTATATAACCTCGCCTCCCGCCATCACTCCATGCGCACGGCGGCGGGGGATCCGTACGTCCGCGCGAACCGGAGTGGTCGACGTTAGGCGACGGGATCCTACGATAGGTCGGTGCCGCCGGAGGTTGACGGTATAATACATAGTAAGTTAGTTTTTACAGGGGAGCTTGGCCTAAATGGAAGACGATCATACGTAGCGAGGGGTCAGGGCCCCGCACTACGTGACACACTTCTGGTAGACAACAATGTAATAAATAATAAGTTAAATGATCCGTCGTCTCGAGGTGAAATTTCATCATAATCATATCATTCGGTTTAAAGAATCTTTATTATCTCAAAGAACGTATGAACATTCGCTTATAGAGATTACAAATTGTTACAAAGCAAATAAGTACTTAAAATTAAATTTTAAAACTAAACATATGATATGATAATGTACAACAAATTTATGTCCTAGACGTATGATTGGTAAAGATACTTAAGTAATCAAACAAAAATATTCAGTAAACAGACGGAAAGACCAACAGACAGACAGACAGACACACAGAATTGAAATATTGTTAAGATGCGTTTACAAAGGTTATAAGACTTTAGTCATTTTGGAAGAATTTTTTTACACTTAATTTAAACACATTATCTGATTCTCTTTTGGTAGTTTATTAAAAAGTTGAGCGCCATCGAAAATCATGTTTGTTTTGCCATAATTCGTTCTGACTGTTGGAATGCGTATGTTTCTCGCGTTTCTTGTGAAATGTGCGTGCACCTCGCTGTCGCTGTTTGTTATAAATGTAGTTTCAGAGTGAGTATTACCTTTTATTATATTTCTTATTAATATCATTAACGATGTAATTAACAATACGATGTTAATATGTAAATTTAAATATAAATAATAATTTTAAATCTGTAAGGGATGGTCATGGCGTAAGTTATATATTATAACCCAATTTTTAACCCCCGACGAAAAAAAAACGGAGGGGTGTTATAAGTTTGACGTGTGTGAGGGTGTGTGTGTCTGTGTGTCTGGCTGTGGCATCGTAGCTCCCAAACGGATGGACCGATTTGGATGCGGTTTTTTTATTAGGAAGCTTGTTTAATCGGGATGGTTCTTAGCTATGTTTGTAATCAAGTAATCAAGTAATTAAGTAATAAAAGAAAATATTGTCTTAAAAAGTGGACCGATTTTCACGCGGTTTTTTTAAAAAAGCTTGAAATAAAAGTTTAATTACAAATATAAAAAACCCCCGACCATTAAAAAGTCAAAAATAATTTCCATTTACTTACTTAAAGGAGTCGGGGGACCGGTAAGTAAATAAAATTTAAAAACTCAGAGCTGCGCGGGGATTTACTTAGCGGTCTCCCGACTCCTTTAAGTAAGTAAACCGAAATTATTTTTGACTTTTTAATGGTCGGGGGTTTTTATAACTGTGCACTTCGAGCTGTCAAAGTGGTTAGGTTGGCAGGACTGAATTCACCCCTCCGCTTACTTCCTCACCTCTCCGCCGACGCCTATCAGTACACACACACACAGTAAGGGCCTGACATTCAGTCGTATGCGGGGGTTGCAGAGTAATCGGTGTTGTGGTACAGGTACTCAGGTTTCGGACAAGATAACTACCAAGCAGCCAGTAATATAACGCACGAAGACCCACCTGCCTGACTAGATGGAAGGACCGCGATAAGGTGAGAGGTGGCTAGCCTGTCGCCCTTTAGCTCGGCATGTTATCCTTATCCCTTAGTCGCCTTTTACGACATCCGCAGGGACTTATATTTTCAAGTGCCCCTATAACGACATCTTGATATATTTTTTTACGACTGCGATGTAGCACTGTGTGGGACAACATCTTGTCCTTACACACATACATCACAGTGAAACACATTACCCTCCCTTGCGTTCGCAGTCGGGTAAAAAAAAGAGCAATTTTTTCTAGGAAAAGAAACAAATTGCAAGTCGATCTGTCCAGTAGTTCAGGTGTTATAAGCATTTATTGATTTTCTAAGCCTTTTTTCTAAGGGCCATATTTATAGAAGAGCCTGTTGTATGACTCTCGTGTATGTTGCCTTAGAAAGTCGGAAGAACTACCTTTAGGACGATATGCCTCACCTTCTTGTAACTCTTATAGTTTTTGAGATCTAAGTCGCCAAAAGTACACAATTTTCGTAACACAACTTTTTGTAAAAAACCTCCGGCAGCAGGATAAAGACGTTTCATCAAATTCACGTCTAAAATGTGCGTTTCCTTAGCACTTTGGAGTGAAAGTTGAGCATGGCAGACGAAGCATGAAAGCAGGATTAAGGCTGTGGAAATTTCTACAATTAGAAAGATAGATTGAGAAATAGTGTAGTGCGAGAACGCTGCTGTGGGCTGAAATAAGATATTATAGTGACAAGGATTGAGAAAGGGATACTTCGGTGGTTCCACAGATTTTTCCCTCTGTGGGTGGTTCGGTCATGTTGGAAGAATGGATGATAGGAGACTAACGAAAGAAATGTATGAAGCAAATGTGAGTGGAAGAGTCGGGAAGGGTCGCCCTAGGCCCTAGACGCACGTCCCTGGACCAGATCGGGCATGTGCTCAAAAAGGGCCAAACGCGTAGTACCCGTAACCGACGAGCATACCATGAAAAACATTATGGGAGTGGAAGAGGCGGCAGAGGATCGTGGCACGGGAGATCCGTTGTCTCTGCCTACCCCGCCGGGAAACAGGCGTGACGCTATATAAGTATGTATGTATTTGGCTAATAAACAAGTAACGTTTTCACTTGTACGTTGTGAATAAAATATATTTTAGCATATTAATATTTGTTTAACATCTTCATTCACTTACATAATATGCAAAAGTTTATGAAAACTGGCTCATATTCAATGCAGGATGTAGCTGTTTTATAGATCATCATCAGATTGTTCTATGTAAGCGATGTTGTAGACGTATCCGGGATATATTTACTTACATAGATTTAAATCTAAAAATATTAGTAGAGTTAGTAAGATGTTTTTATTGGGTTAGGAAGTTTAGTAACTTTACATGAGTAAGGCCCACTTGCACCAACACAAATTTAATATATAAACCAGTTTAACTCGTTAAGCTAGCACCCGTTGACTGTGGGAACCGCGTTTAAATCCATAACTCGCTACTTAACTTTAAACTCGTGTTGGTGCAAGTGGGCCTAAGAGTTTAGGGTTACGAGGCAATCCATGATGGCAAGGACCCTTTTTAAATTGGTGAGTTGTCCATCTGTCCGCCGCAAGGGCTGTCCGGGGTGATCACTCCGAAGCAATGGATTTAAAATTAATAAAAAAATAAATGTTGTTCAAGTATTCAAGAATAACCGCCCTTGCATCTCTCCCCGTGCGTGTCGTAAAAGGTGACTAAGACAAGCTGACCAAGGACAAGATGCCGTGCTAAAGGGCGACAGGTGGCCACCACGAACCTTGGCACGGACCTTTCAACGAATCATGCAGTAGGTGGGCCTTCGTGCCTACTTGCTGCTTTTTAACCTACTTCAAAAAAGGATGAGGTTCTATGTTCGGCTGTATGTATTTTTTTTATGTATGTTCAGCAATATCTTCCCCAATTGTGAACCGATTTCGATGAATCTTTTTGTGTTCGGTTGAGTCTAGCTCCAAGGTGGTCCCATTTTTTTTTTTGGTCAAGATCGGATTGGAAAGCGAGGCGGAATCGCGAGGCCGAAGGCCGAGCGATTCCGCCGAGTACATTAATAGCAAATAAAAATTACTAAAAAAACTGTGAAATAAAAAAACTATTTAAAAAATATAAAAACCGGCTTCAAAAATGTATGAAATAAAAAAATTAAAATCGAACCCTAGAGTTGAAGGCGGTGGTGCTAAAGCAAGCAAAAATAACCGACCGCCTTCAACTCTAGGGTTCGATTTTAATTTTTTTATTTCATACATTTTTGAAGGCGGTTTTTATATTTTTTTTAAATAGTTTTTTATTTCACAGTTTTTTTTTTTTATTTTATTTTTTTTTGTGGAAACTGACACGGTTGGCAACAATATTCGTGATGTCAGCCCATAACATTCGAACTATTTACATAGCCGTTTCGACCGACGAGACGTTTCGTTCAGTGCTTGATAGTTATCTTGTCCGGATACTTTCCTATACGTGGTTGTCGGTGTTGTGCTGTAATTTACAAGAGTACTTGCAGCGCAATACCGATCGCTCTGCTTACCCCGATTGTCGGAACGCGGCGTGTGGTATGTATGTATGTATGTAGTAATATCGAGATTCAAGCACATACTCAGACAGAGGTCAACTATAGCTAAACCTTTCTATTTGCGTGGAGCCTGTCAGCATGTCAGTAGTAATACCACACGCATAACTCGTTCATAGTTAGTCGTGCGGATCCCTTCATGAGAACGCTGCTAGTGGCATTTGACCCTTAGTTTTATAACTAAAATTTGTCAAATATAGGAACACCTTATAGTAACGGATTTTTTTACGGATAGTTCTACTTTCTCACACAGAGAGTTAATATATTTACTCACCCTCAGCGCCATGTGTATCATTTCTAATACACAGTGCTATAACCTTGTGTATCAGAAATGATACACACGACTAGTTTTGTCTTGCAATTTATGTATCAGAAATGAGCACGCTTTTCATACATTGTGTATGGGGGGAAAAAAGCTCTGGCCTAGGCGAGTTTCCCCGTACATTTGGCCTGCAGATCTATTGATCAGATTATGAGTAATTTTAGATTGGAGTATTTATTTGAAAAATCTATGAAAAACAAACATAAGTCAAATTAAAGAATATTGAACAACTAACTAATGAATCGTATTGAATCATATGTTTTTTGACACATTAGGACTTCACACACAGAACATTTTGTGTAAACTTCTGCAGATCTCACCATCAATACTTTTCCCCTTCCTTATTTTTTCTAGCATTTGGCATATCGACCTCGAATTTTTTTCGACGGATTGCCTTTCATATTTGGTATGAAATAATGTTTTTCAGCAGGAGCATTTCTTACATTTTCATTACCAGTTAGGTTCATATGCGCTCTAATTTCAGCATGGGCATTATGATTTCCCTCTAATATCGGTAATGGTAAGCCTCTTGCCTCTGGTATTCTCACAGTACACAAAAAGAAAAGAAAAAGAAATGTTAGGAAAAGAAAAATTAAGAAATATATGTGTATCAAAAATGATACACATGGCCTGGGAAAGAATAGTGAAGCTAAAACTTTCTCACAGGCCAGTGTATCATATATGATACACAGCTGGAAAATGGGAAATTTTTTTGGAAAAATAATAGTTTCATATATACTCAACTTCAGAAAGCCATAATCTACAAGAATAAATCATAAAAAAAATTCGGGAAATTTTGAAAAATTTGCCAAATGGGCTTGGCGCTGAGGGTGTTAAGTTAAATATCTATGTTATCGCAGGAAGAAAGTAATTATTTTTCGCGATTAAATGTAATTTTTGTTCAGATTTTTTATTATTTAGATTTTAGGTACCTAACTAGGTAGTTATTTCGGATTATAATATTTTTATTAAAAAGTATACCTCGCACTTGAACGATTTTTCTCTCTTTTAGTAACTGATGAACTGTCAGCCTCGGTTACTCAGTGGCGAGGTCGATCGACTGTCGGTCGGATCATAAGCACACCTGGGCGCGATCACTAGATGGATGGGTGACCGCTCGACCGTTGGACGGTGACCGAGGTTGGGATTCCACATAAAACTGTAGGTCCCTTCCCTTCTTACCTCACTAGGTGGTAGGGTTTAACCCGCCCGGGTTGGTACCACCGCACTGAATGAAAGGTCGGTTGAAACGTCTATGTAAATGGTTCGTGTTTTCCGTCCAGTTCAGTGTAGCCGGCACGACCGAAGGGAAGCACTGACACGGCACCTAGTTCACCAAGGTGTTATGGGCTCACGTATGTAGTAGGTGATGTAGCCAACCGTGTCAGTTTCCATAAAAAAATAAAAATAACAAAATTGCGCTTTTTCATAAAGTAAATTTAATGTGGTTAGATTTCTCCGAAAAAAAGATCGTCCGCCCTTTTGTTGCAATGTTAGACATCTGAACGCGTTGAAACGACGACGTCCGAAAAGTCTCATAAATATGGTAACCCTAATTTATTTAATACTTAGTACCGACCGGCCCACTGTGTATACGAGCGTGCATTATGAGAGGAATGGAATAGATCGAGGTCTCATGTTATATTTGTTGATGAGAACATCTCGGTAGCGAATACCTGTTTTGTTTCAGATAGTAATTGCACGACTTTAAATGGATTTGTATCATTTCATAACATAATTTTAAGAAAAAAGGGTTCGTTACCTAGATAGATTGATATAAATATTTCATTACGCCATAAGAATTTTATAGAAACAAGCGCGATATATAATTTACACGAGGTGCAAAGGCGGACTTATACTTTACATAGATTTCTTCCAGTCAACTTTTGAAAAGATAACAGAGAGCAAAAAAATATATATGTAGATTTTTTTTATTAACTAGTACATACTTATTATGTAGTATATTATAGTGCATTATATAATATTTTATGAATATGTAATTCTTTATTACAAGTAAAAAAAACCTATATTAAATAAAATAACATATGAACCTATTATATTAAACTAACAATCTTAAAATATCTTAAAAATTATAAATTTTTATTTTTTTATTTATATTTTATTAATTGTATTATATTTTACACACGCAAGTTGACTGGAAGAAATTCCTGTAAGGTATAAGTCCATCTTTACTCCTGATTTGGAGCAATAATGTATTTCTAACTAACCATTTCTTTCCTCTGAATACGTTTGGTCCGGGTCTTCTCTCACCCTCAAATATGGTTGAGGGAGGCGATGGCTGGCCCTGGAGTGATGCTCGTGAACGGCTGCTGTTTGTGGAGACTGGCCTGCTCCAATTGGCTCCAACATGTCATATGAATGGTTTACGCTTATAAAAAAAAATTTGAATTTGTGATACATTTTTAGAAATAGTGATGCCACGTACACTCTGTGGGCAGTGATAAACATTTTTGGAAATGTAGACTAAGTGGACGTAAAAAAATAGTATCCAGCGAAGTTTCTCGCCAGTTCTTCTTCGCTGTGATAATCGAACTGGCAAAATGCTAAATGTTAAATGTTAAAATATGACGAATCCGAGTGCAGTGTACTGTCTATGGATGATGAATAAAGAATAAAGAAGTGATTTTGTTTATTATAATTTTTTACGTAAATGTAAGGGAAGGAATCGAGAGAAGCCGCGAACGAAGACGCAGGCAAAACGCTAGTGGCAAAATTAAAATTAAAAATAAATTCACACTGAATATTTTATGCATAATGATTACAAAGTAAATTAGCGTGACATGGCACCTTGTTGTGACAGGGACACGTCACGCGTGATGGGCTGTCATCGTGAATCTAGAAGGTGATGTTAAGACATCTGTGTTAGGTAACTTATAATTTACACACAAGATAAAAAAATAGCTTCATAATAAGTTAAATAAAATATATAGTATCTAAATGTAGATATGAAATTTAAATATTTAGTTGAAATGAAAAGAAACGAAAATATATTTTACTGCATAATAGAAGTGAGAAAGGCGGACTTATGGAGCAAATGTGAGTGGAAGAGTCGGGAAGGGTCGCCCTAGACGCATCTAGGTACCTATAACAGATCGGGCATGTGCTCAAAAAGGGTCAAGTGCGTAGTACCCGTAACCGACGAGCATGCATGAAGAATATTATGAGAGTGGAAGAGGCGGCAGAGGTGTGTAAGGACCGTGGCGCGTGGAGATCCGTTGTCTTTGCCTGCCCCACCGGGAAACAGGCGTGACTCTATGTATGTATATAAAAGGCGGACTTAAAGACTAAAGGCTAGGCGTAGCCGGCACGACCGAAGGGAAGAACTGACATGGCACCAAGTCCACCAAGGTTTGATGGACATCACGGATATTGTAGATCAACATGTAGTGTGATAAGCAAGTAGTGTCACCACGCGCTGGAGGCCATGGCTAAAGTAAACAAGGTAAGTATCACTGCAGTTGATAAAGGAGCGGATCTCGGGGGAATGACGCTGCGGATGAACTCGCTAAGAGAGGATCCAGCAGCGTGCCTGAAGGACCCGAACCTCTAGTACCACTGCCACACAACGAACTAAAAAGTTGGATCCACAAACGTACTTATAAGTTACACATAGACAGATGGGCGGCGGGCAGTGACTGCAGACAGGCGAGGGAGGCGATGGCGAAGCCTGATCTCCGTCTCACCAAGACGCTGCTCCGTGTCCATAGAGTAAAACTACGTATAATTGTAGGGTTGTGTAGTGGTCATTGTCCACTTAACAGACACATGGAGAAATATTCCGAAGGCTACCGGTCCGATGACGGATCCTTGCGGAACACCGCTCAGCACTAGGTGAGGTTCGGACATTTTCTCTTCAACGCGCACCAGGTTTAACGGACAGTCCACTGTGTAGAGCATGCCTGCAGGCAGACGAGACACCCACCCATATCCTGCTAGAGTGCGAGAAGGAGGCAGACTTATGGGCGAAGGAGCTGGGAGACTACACTTCGAGAGGCGTGCCAAGATCCACAGAGAGTGTGCCGCTTGCTGAAAGAACTCGGCTGCTTGGAGTAAGGCCGTAGGAAGGAGGGGAGGTGTTGAACTAAGCTTGCGATGGCTTCACCGAACATATTCGGGCCCATCGGCAGTAGAGGAGGGTGTTAATCGAGGCCGGGACTAGCGAGTGGCCACTCTGAATTTCCTGCGCATGCTTCACGTTTCGGCTCGCATCAAGCCGTCATCAGCTAGTCTGCGTTTACTAGGACGCGGGGAACCACCAGTTCCGCTGTCGACCTCCCTCTTTCTACCTATCCATATTCTGTAGGATGCTTCCAGTGACGTTTTCCAAGTTCTCTCCATATATGAGCTTAGCGTCGATCTTGTAAAAGACCCACAATGGAGTGGGTTTAAGCGCGGAAAACGAGTCCGAACAACATCAGGTACAGTAATAACAACGCTTAAACATACATAAGTAAAGGTAGATTAATATACATATTAAACGTGTGGCATAACCTTTTAAGTGGCGCACGCACACCAGCATTACCTAAGTTATACAATAGATGAGATAACGAAAACGGTTTGCGTTACAAAGTCCAATTATTTTCTGAATTATCTATTATCCAATACCATTCCTTCCTTTTATCTACCAGCAGAAACATAAAGGCAATAACAATATATTTAATGAACTAAGTAGGCAGCAAAAACAATTTACTATGTAAATGAAATATTGTACAACCGGAACAGTGCTAAACGTCAAGAAAGTCCTGAGTAAGATCTGTCAGCGTCGGAAGCTCAATGGTGCGGTTGGTAGACTGTCGCCGTGATCTTAAGCACACCTAGGCGCAGTCAGTGCTTGTCGTATAGCCAGTACAGTCGGCACGACCGAAGGGAAGCACTAGGCAAGCAGGCATGCAGGGCGCCGAAGAACCCATAATTTGTCTAACGGCGGCGCCCATGGACATTCGGTCGCATGCGGGGGTTGCGAATGCCATGCCGGCCTGACAGATACCTATTCACGCCCCTCTTGAAGGTCCCGAGACTGTACTTATGAGCAGGGAGAGCATTCTAGATTTTACCGGTTCGGTAGAGGAAAGATCTGCAGAATCGATTGGTACGCATCCGCGGTAAGTCCAGCGTGTAGGGGTGCAATCCCTGCTCAGTGCGCGTGGTGCAAAGGTGGAAAGGGGACGCCGGGATCGCATTAAACAGCTCCTACGAGTACTCCCCGTGGAATAAGCGATAGAACACACTTAGGGAGCCGGCGGCGGCGTCCCTACGGAGTTGCAGTGGTTCTAGATCGCGGGACAATTCGGGGTCACCCACTAATCGCACGGCTCGACGCTGGATCAAGTCCAGAGGCGCAAGCTGGTATTGGCAGAGCCATCCTACAGGCGCGGGCAGTACATCAAGCAGGACCTGCCTGATCTGCGATTTACACAAAAGCAGCTTTTGGTCCGGCGTGAAGTACCGTCGCACCTTATTGAGTACGCCCAGCTTTTTAGAAGCCAGCTTGGCCTTCCCCTCGATATGGCGACGAAAGTTTAGGTCGTGCGACAGTTCGAATCCGAGAACCCCGAGGTGTTCGCTTAATTTACATAGGGGACGCGCCTTGGATGGAAGGAGCCGGTGTGAACGCCGCTCTCTTCGCACACATTTTAATCGTCCAAGTAAGTAATGTTGGTTTTATTTACAGAATTTTACTGCAAGACTGGAAGAAGCGGCACGTGTCAATCGATCAAAATCAAAATATGTTTATTGCCTTTAAAATTTTGCAAAAGGTACAACTTAACGCCATCGGCATTCTCCTCCAGCCAACCTTTGGGTTATCATATCATGAATGAGCGTGGAGTGGCAGATAACAAATAAGAATGATGTAGGTAGACAATTTCAATAAATTATACAACATAAATATATAAAAATATATAAACACCTACATCTATACATATAATAAAATCGTAGAGGTAAAAAAGTCTGTACATTGAATGTATTCGGAAAAAAACTAACCAGGGTGGCTTAAAATGAGATACTGAACATGTTAGAACAGTTTTTAAAATTTTTGTTTGTTTGTTTGTTTGTCTGTACGCGCATCACGCAAAAACCACTGAACGGAATTAGACGAAACTTTGTATAGTGGCAGTTTATATGCCGGGTTAACATAATACGTAAAAAAAATAACAAAAATTAAAAAAATTAACAATTATAAACATTATTGCGCGTTTAAAATCACGTAGTCCAAAGTACATAATTATATCTTGAGAACTGGCAGCAAATACAATTGAAATAAAATATTCATTCGAAATTTAAAAATAAGTAGATACAACGAAAATGACAGTTCTTCTTTTTTATAACTTGAACACAATAGTCTATACATATCTATTCTTTCTATACATATCATAAAATCGTAAATGCAAAAATGTCTATTTGTACGCGCATCTCGCAAAAACCACTGAACGGAATTTGACGAAACTTTTTATAGTGACAGTGTATATCCCGGATGAACATAATAATTAAAAAATATAATAAAAATCACGTAATCCAAAGTAAAGGTAAAAAACAATTTTAAATGTCATGTTGACAACGGAGAACTGTCATCTCGACGTGAGCTGGCCGGTGACAAATTGTTTGATAAATAAAAATAATAATTGAAGTCGAAGTTATGTCGCTGTCATTGGTTCAATAAAATTTATATATCTGTTGCCCGCGGCTTCGCTCGCGTGAAATTCGTATTTAAAAAAAAGAAAGTAAGTAACTAAAGGCGGGCCCGAAGGCGGATCTGTGCTCACGTAAACGATAATCTTTTTCGATGAAAGTAACTAAGGGCGAGGCGGAAGGCGGAGCTGAGTTCAGGAAGAAGAAAAACCTTCTCGAAGAAAGTAAGTAACTATGGGCGAGGCCGAAGGCCGAGCTACGTTCGGATAATTGAAAAACCATCTCGAAGAAAGCAAGTAACTAAGGGCGAGGCCGAAGGCCGAGCTGCGTTCAGGAAGAAGCTAAACCATCTTGAAGAAAGTAAGTAACTAAGGCGAGGCGGAAGGCCGAGCTACGTTCTGACAAATGATAAACCATCTCGAAGAAAGCAAGTAACTAAGGGCGAGGCCGAAGGCCGAGCTGCGTTCAGGAAGAAGCTAAACCATCTCGAATAAAGTTAATTAATATTAAGATTGAGTTAATTTAATTTTAATTTTATTATAAAGTCCACGCTTCTAACGGCAAATATACCGTGCATCCTAGAACCTCGCGGTTATTCCCGGCTGGATGGCAAGAGGCCCGATGCTATCACCTTAGTGCCATGGACTAAGGGTAGTTCTTTGATGTGGGACGCCACTTTTGTTCTCACATTGGCTCCAAGTCACGTTAGGACATCTTCAAGAGCGACTGGCGCGGCCGAGGCTGGGGCGGAGAGCCTCAAACGCAGCAAATATAGAAATATAATTCAAGATTTCGAATTTGTTGCGTTTGCGGTTGAAACCCTCGGTCCGTGGAGCAGTGAAGCCAAAAGAGGCTTGAGCTGGTTGACGCAACTGGTGTCCCGCCATCAAGGGCTTATGTTATGTACTTCATTCAAAGGGTAAGCCTTGCCATCCAGCGGGGTAATGCCGCAAGTGCTCTAAGAACATTTGAAAATGCCCGTTTTGATAGTTATTTTAATGTTTGTTAGGTAGGTTTAATTGGAAGACGATAAACCTTCTTCCAGAAGGTTTATCGTCTTCCTGAACGCAGCTCGGCCTTCGGCCTCGCCCTTACTTACTTCCTTTATTTGAGAAAGGTTTATCGTTTACCTGAAAGCAGCTCGGCCTTCGGCCTTGCCCTTAGTTACTTTCTTTAAGAAGGTTTATCGATTACCTGAACGCAGCTCTGCCTTCGGCCTCGCCCTTAGTTACTTACATTCTTCTTTGGAATACGAATTTCACGCGAGCGGAGCCGCGGGCTCAGCTAGTACAAAATATATAGGTACACGAATAAAATATACAGAGAAAAGTAACATTAGACTCTAATCCATAAATAGCGAGTAATTTATAGTTCCAGAAAGTGAGACAGTATACGCTTTTTAAACATAAACACTGACTGCGATAGACCGATTTCGAGGGGAAGTTCCACATACGTGCCGCATTCACGGTGAAGGAGTCAGAATAAGAAGTGGATGAATGACAGGGAGAGGCGTGTCAGGATTCAGGATCGTGGCACGTGGAGATCCGTTGTCTCTGCCTACCCCACTGGACAACATGCCTTATTTGTGTCTGTTAGTAAGTACGTTAAAACATACATGTATAAAGTTGGCCAAGACCGCGTCATTGAACCTCGAGCTGAGGTCTCGCTCACAAGTCACAGGTCTCGCTACTAAACTTAAGGTTGCACTCGGATAGTTTTTTACTTAAGATCAATTTTGTCTAATCAGGGGCATCATTAGACACAAGAATTCAATTACAAGATAGTCGGCTTCTTGCCGGCTCGTCTTGTAATGTAACGCAACGTGTGAGGATCATTATTTCAGCGATAAAAGATATCTAAGAGATAAGCAGCGTGCGATAATGTAATAAGACTCAATGTGGCATTCTTAATTTTTTTTTACATTGAAAATGTCTTTTCGTTCGCTTCAGTATAGTCCCAGATTTCCAGCGAGAGTGCGAATTCGCCCTGGTGTCGTGAGTTTTAAGGCTACATAAATATTTAAGCTGTCAAATGACGCGTATCGACGAGGCTTACAGATGGTGAAAAAAAAAATATTAAAAAAGTTTGAGAGTTTTGACATTGAAAATGTCTTTTTTTAGAGTAATGTTCTTTGTCTTGAGTACTTGCGAAGACAAATCCAACGAGCCCAAACACGATGGGCTTATTATGTGTAGTTTAGGAGTGGCTTCCTTCCGGCTCCATCATCAGAACCTAACTAACCTTTTCCTTATCCCGGCTTTCTCGTGTCGCTCAGCGACAATATTTTTTCGAATTCCGTAGATTCATTGTCAATGTGCTCGATAGTCGTGTGAGGCACGAAATCTGTGAATTTTTGAGAAAATCGCAAAAAAAAAGCTCCAACGGTCGAGCGGTCACCCATCCCTGTACTGACCGCGCTCAAGCGTTGCTTGACAACAGTCGACTGACCGCACCACTGGGCTACCGATGCTGACAATATTCATGAAATAGAATACCAAAATTGTTTTGTTCCAAAAGTTGGCTGGAAGAAATCTCTTTGTATCTACATTGTTTCTGTAAAATGTTTTTGGAGCATCTATCTATTTATTGCATTCTAATAAAATCTGAGCAAAATGTAGGTAAAACTTAATTCATCTGCATAAGCCATTTTCTTTCAGCAAATTTGTTTGTTATAATAACTGCTAGGTGAGTCGCGGAAAGTAATATACTGTATATAAGGTCTTTCATTAGTAGGTAACGATACGCTAAGGGGTGTATGTGTGTCAGATGCTGATCACGTTCCCATACAAATACTCACTCCTCAACTTTAATACGTGATGTGCGCGTATTGCACCTTAATAATACGTTTCTTATATCGTAAAAAAAATTGGTATGGGACGTGATCAGTATCTGATACACATTCACCCCTTAGCGTATCGTTACCTACTATTGAAAGACCTCATATATTATGATAAGAGTTACTGAAATACAAAAGATAGGATCCAAATCCAAATCCAAAATATTTATTTCTTAGAAAACATAAAAGAAACATAGTAACAGAGACAAAAGCAATCTAGATAGTAATAATTAAGATAAACTAAATAAGTAAGTAATTAAGTAAGATAAACTTAAATATTAAAAGGTACGCATAATAGCTATAGCCTCAGAGTAAAAATAACTAAAGCTTTTACTCTGAGGCCTGGTCGACAACAGACGCACTGCCAATGCCAATAAAATTAACCTGTGTGAGCGAGAAAACTATAGAAAGAGATTTTCGCAAGTTACTTCGCAAAATGAACATACTATAACACAGCAAAATAGGCAGACCATTAAAAATAGTTTAATCAATGACGTATCATAGTTTAATAGTGTTTTTCCCACTAACAACTTTGACAATTGGATACACTTTGTATCATTCGATTTCTTACATTTATTACATTTCTTTGTATTAAACGTAAACTAATTGTTTTTATTTGACTTCATATATGAAGTATCAAAATTGACGATGGCACTATACACCAGATATAGGTAATGTAAATAGGCAGAGTGGTCAGATTCTTGAGTGTTCATGCTTATGCTGTAAATATTAATGTTCTTGTGAGCGGTAGTATGGGTTAATTATTGTAAATTACTTTAATATAATACTTATATATAAGGTACTAACAAAACATTTTGACTTGCGAAGTTTGTCAGTTCTTCTTCGCATTGAATTTAGAACTGGCGGAATTTTCGACATATCCAAGCGTAGGTTACCTACATATGGATGAAATTATACAATAAACAATAAACAACAATGGCGAATGCACAACTTCTTTCGGTGCGCAGTTGGTCTTGCCTGTTTGGCTACATCGATGTTAATACACTGTATGTTTCATACGCTAGTAATGGCTGCGCGTGAGCCGTCCTATTTTTTTAGCAATTTGTGCCCATCTCTGTTCAATGCGGCCATTACACGTTTTCGTTTGTCAGTCTTACAAAACATGTGATCTTTAATATTTAATTGAGAGTGATTATGTGTTATGTACGCTACTGTGTTTAGTTGTTTGCTATAGTAAGTACACTATAATAATATACTAATCGCACAAAAATATGGCCATTTGTCGTGCTTCCCATAAAAAAAAATAATACTAGTACGGGCACCATCTATCATTCAATAGTGTGACTAATCTATTTTATTTTACGTTTCTTGTTTGGGAGCCCCCCTAATTTTTTAAAATTTTCTTATTTTTCTTATTTGTTGTTATATCCGCCATAGTAACGCATATTCTGTGAAAGTTTCAACGGGCTGCCTATTACGGTTCAAGTATAGCTCAATGGGTTCAAGAGATAACAGCCGTCGACAGACGGACGGACGGACGGAAGGACAGACGGCGGGGGCTTGGTAATAGGCTTCTGTACGGGATACGGAAACCTAAAAAGAGAAACACGGAATAGACAATAGTCTGAAGCGCGTTGCACCGTCTCTTCGCACCAGTTCCTCAGTGGCAATGACATTTTGGGGTCGCACCACCACCGTGAGACTCGCTCGATAGCATTTCGCAACACACGACAACTTCACTGCGACGACGCGGCCGCCTACTTCTGCCATTCTACTTCGATTGTTTCGCTGTGAAGTTGCCGCGGCTGGGATTACGATTAAATGCAACATTAACAACGCTACCTATGCCTTCGGGGAAAACTTTAATAGAGGCGTCGCGCTGTCATCAATACTAATAATAAAAACATGAAAAATAACTAATAAATCTGTAAGGGATGGCGTAAGTTACTTAGTTATTCCCCCCCTTCGTCCACGTTTTTCCTGTAACTAATGTGACGCACTTTAGAAACGCGAAGGCAGGGATCGACGAGAAATTAGTAGATACTTGCAATTTTTGTCATTTCATTTAAACACAAACACACACATCACACGCCGTCTCCCGACAATCAGGGTAAGCAGAGTAATCGCTGTTGTGCTGCAAGTCCTCTGGTAAATTACAGCACAACACCAACCACCACGTTTAGCGACGTATTCGGACGAGATAACCCCACCTGCTGCATGACTCGGTGGAAGGACCGCGCCAAGGTGACAGGTGGCCAGCCTGTCGCCCTTATCACGGCATCTTGTCCTTAACCCTTAGTCGCCTTTTACGACATGCACGGGGAGAGATGCAGTGGGGCTATTCTTATTAAGTACCGATCCCACACAGTACTATTTAAATTAAAACGTCAATAAAATTGAGGGTAACATAATATAAAGAGCTGAGGGACATCGCGTGCGGCTGTGTTTCTCCCCCCAACCCCCCTTACTGTCCACGTGGTATGTGAACGGTCCCTTCGACCTAGGAGATCGTGCGCTCACTCAGGCTTCACCTAGGTAAATTAATTCGTGGTCTCGCTAAGCCTTTCTCTTTTTATTGTGAAAACCTGATGAGTTCCTTATCCAAAACAATTTATACTAGGCATGCTCAGCGCACTCCGTCTAGTTGAAAAGGCTAGCGTAACTTAAAATGAAAAAAAAAAACACTGACCAAGTGCGAGTCGGACTCGCGCACCGAGGTTTCCGCACCACAAAAACGTTAAAAAACCTGTCTCCTGTATGAACACTCCCCTTAATTTTAAATTTTTAGATTTTTTTATTTTTTGCGGTGTTATATTCGCCAAAATAACACATATATACGGTTCCAAAGATACGGTCATCGGATGGATGGACGGATGTAGCCTTAGTAATTAATAAGCTTCCGTACGGGGTACGGAATCAGTAACCCGATTTTATCTATAGTGAATAGAAAAAAAAATTTCTTCAATATAAAAAGATCGGATGGATGGACGGATGTAGCCTTAGTAATTAATAAGCTTCCGTACGGGGTACGGAATCAGTAACCCGATTTTATCTATAGTGAATAGAAAAAAAAATTTCTTCAATATAAAAAGATATAAATCAAAAGTATAATAATAGCTTTTATATTACTCGCGTCGTCTCGGAGAGCTCCGTAGCCACGGCCTGCACCCGCCGGCGTGCTTGGAGGCTTGCCTCCCGCCGCCGGCGGAAATTACCGTTTTTATCAAAATTTTGTATTAATTTTGTGTATTTTTATTACTTTTTGTAAAATGTATGTAAAATTAATATAAAAATATTGAAAAACGTGAAATAAAGATTATGATGCTAACTTAAAAAACAAAATAAATAAATACATAAGTACGTGTTGTTTATTTTTGACTATGAAATGCAACGGCAGCAAGTTCATTATTGATAGTGGCAATTTAGCTAGGAGTAGATCTGATTGACACCGCGGGCCGTCTCGTCGGGGCAGAGTCGATGGTCGAGGACATGCGCTTTGGCGCCCGGGACGCATAGCATATGTCAACATTTTAATAATAAGTCGATAGGTGTGGGTTCTGCACTGGCAGTCGTGGACACGCTTCCCCAAGCGGAGTGAGGGAAGACAACCCGCCAGGTGGGCTGTGGACGCAATAAATTGTTCAAGCACTGGTGAAGGCCGCATTGACTTAAGAAAAAGGAGAAGCATATGCCCAGGAGTGAAGGCATGATGGCTAGTTGGCTGAAATAAAATTAATATATAAAAAAAATAAACTCTGACTGCCATGTACGAATAAATACATAATATGTTAAAGAGGGCGAACAATCTCGGGACCTTCAAGAGAGACGTGAATAGGCATCTGTCAGGCCGGCATGGCATTCGCTGTCCCCGCATGCTACCGCATGGTCATTGGCGTCGTTAGCCACCTTTTGGGTGGCTCGGTGCCACATGACGCGCTTTCTACAAAATAAAAAAAAACTAAGTGTAAATTGATAATTTTTTTTGTTACAAAATATTTGTTTATTATTTTTCGTGCCTTACATGCTGCTTAATAGTTATCATGTCCTAACACTTTGCTAAACGTGGTGATCGGTGGTTAGAGGTTTGGAAGTTATTACATATTAATTATTATATACCATGTGGGAAGACGACATCAAGTACGTCGGCGGAAAGCAGTGGTTCCGTACCGCTGAAGGCCGGGAGGACTGGAGGATAATTGGAGAGGCGTATGTCCAGCAGTGGACGCTTACACGCTGACTGACTGACTGACTATTACATGAAAGCACTGATTACTCTCTGTTACCCCAATTGTCGGAATACAGCATGGTATGTACATTTATGGACGTAAAAACGGGAACAAGCTTAAAAAATAAACGGAATAAATAATAAATAAGCGACATATCACCTGTATCCCGATGATTCCCGCGGTGCCGCAGACGCCACACAAGCCGGCAAGCGACCTTGTATGCGCATCACTATTGATGGATCGGAGCTGTGGAATTCGGATCAGGCGCGATTGTATCGGCCTTCTTCTGCCGATTGTTAGTACATTAAGCTTTATTTGTTACAATTTGCACATTTTATGAGAGCGTTTGCACGCGAGTCCGCTCGCGTTTGAATTGAATTTACCTAATGGTTGGATACATATTAGTTGGTGACTTTGGTGAGCTTTGTACGAAACAGACTTGTGGGACGCTAGCCTTTTAGCTTATGCCCTGCTTTTGGAAGAGAAAGGGTTAAAAATAAACGGAATCAGTTATAAATAAGCGACATATCACCTGTATCCCGCGGATTCCCGCGGTGCCGCAGACGCCACACAAGCCGGCAAGCGACCTTGTATGCGCATCACTATTGATGGATCGGAGCTGTGGAATTCGGATCAGGCGCGATTGTATCGGCCTTCTTCTGCCGATTGTTAGTACATTAAGCTTTATTTGTTACAATTTGCACATTTTATGAGAGCTTTTGCACGCGACTCCGCCCGCGTTCGAATTGAATTTGGCTAATGTTTGCATAATTACTTGGTGAGGTTTGTACGAAAAATACTTTGGGACGTTAGCCTTGTAGGTTAACCCCTGATTTTGGAAGAGAAAGTAAGTATACAAAATTTCTTCGAAATTGGTGCAAGCCTTTAAACATTTTTTTTAATTTTTTTTTATCGAAACTGACACGGTTGGCTACATCACCTACAACATCCGTGATGTCAGCCCATAACACCGGGTGAACTAGGTGCCATGTCAGTGCTTCCCTTCGATCGTGCCGGCTACACTGAACTGGACGGAAAACACAAACTATTTACACAGCCGTTTCGACCGACGTTTCATTCATTGCGGTGGTTCCAACCCGGACGGGTTGAACCCTACCACCGAGTAAGGTAGGAAGGGAAGGGACCTACAGTTTTACGTGGAATCCGAACCACGGTCAGCCTCCAACGATAGAGCGGTCACCCATCCAAATAGCAATTATAGTCGACTGTCTGCACCACTGAGCTATCGAGGCTGACGATTGATTGTTTGACACATATACAAACGAGCATACAAACAACGAAGATTCCTAGGGTCACACAGTCTGTCTGTCTGTCCGTCTGTCCGAGTGCTGTATATTTTGAACCGTAATAGGTAGCCGGTTGAAATTTTCACAGAATCATTATGGCGGAGGCGCAAACAAATAATAAAAACCTAATAAAATCAAAATTAAAAACCGGCCAAGTGAGAGTCGAACTCGCGCACCGAGGGTTCCGTATCGCCATGTCATGGTCAGGGGCACTCACACCATCTATGGCGTGTTTATGAAATGCTTCATATTAGTTAAAATGCTTCATAGTAGTTTTTAGTTTCTTTTATGGGAACCCCGTGATTTTTTTACTTTTTGTTATTTTTATTATTTCTTTATTTTCACCTTTCTATGATACAATATTTATATTAATTCTAAATATAGATAATCAAATTAAAAATATACAAAATTAATATAAACACAAAAAACAAAAACGGTAATACCGCCGGCGGCGGGAGACAGGCCTCCAAGCGCACCGGCGGGTGCAGGCCGTGGCTAGGGAGCTCTCCGGGACGACGCGAGGCAAGCTACGAACGATAGGTGGTGGTACTAGACACGTAGGCCACCACCACCCCCATCTCGGAGAGCTCCGTATCCGCCGGACTGCACGGCGACGTCGTCGCGCAGGTCTGTTAAACGTCGTCATATTCGCGCGCGCGTCGCCTCATGGGTGCACTACACCACCGGTAGCGGGGGCACTAGACGGGACGCGAGGTCCCGATTTGTTGTTATATCGGCAATAATAACACATATTCTGTGAAAATTTCAACGTGCTACCTATTACGGTTCAAGAGATACAGCCCTCGGACAGACAGACAAACAGACAGACAGACAGGCAGACAGACAGACGGCGTAGGCTTAGTAATAGGGTCCCGTACCGGATACGGAACCTTAAAAAATTAAAGAGGATCCCCATACAACAAGCTTGCTAAGCATCGATTAGTCACGCTCCTGATTAATAGATGGCGCCACAGGCTTTTATATATTGCACTGTAGAAAGACAAAAGGTAAGCGGCACAGGCGGATATGATTTTTTTACAGCTGTAGTATAGCGGATCTACGCGCTACGGAACCCTTCGTGCGCGGGTAAAACTCGCACTTGACCCATTTTTATAAGAAAACTGCAATATAGATTTCCTATAGAGACCTATTTATTAGTGTTGTAGTATTGTGAAAGGCTGAAGAGTATAATTGGTTAGCGTGCTTGACTTGCGTATGTGTTTGCTCTTTTGGAGGCGACTGTACCTATGATTGCAATCACCGAGGCAATAGTTTCGAAATATTTTTCATTTCATATTGAACTCGGGAGGTACATCCGCTCATATCAAAGAGCTCAGGTGATTTATTGTTTATTGATGTAACTTTTAGAGCAATGTTTAATATTATAATTATATTTTTAGGAGCCGTCAGGATATGCGACGTTGAAAAAGTGAACTTGTCTGCCGGGCTGCAAAAATAGATGCAAGAGGTGCAAATGTGGAATTATCCCTTACAGAGCTTTGAGAGTCGATTAATATTGTGACTGTACGTAATGAAACATACGTATTATTGATCGCACAGTTTCTGAAAAAAAAAAATCAGGCAATTACTTCAAAGAAAACATATTTTTACTTATTAGAAAGTAAAAATACTTTTATATAATAATATTTTAGTAGTAGAAAGATGTATTTTTTTTTCTGGCCAGGATGTGTGTCGCGTAGGAGAGAGGGGGAGATGTGCCAACTATTTTCATTAAACGAAAGCAGTATTTAATTTACAGATGGAAAATAATTTTACCTACTGTCACAGTGAGTCACTTCGTATAATAGTGATGAGATAACATTTTATGGAAACTAAGTTTCAAATTCACTTAACTTCTCTGTCACAGATGTGTAATGAAAACTGGCGTAACTAGGGTTTACACTTAGGGGGGGCAGTTCTCAAAAATTCTCCTTTGTAGAGTTCCGTAGCCAGTTGGCAGGGACCTTATAATTTTTGTCAGGTGTCTGTCCGTCCGTCCGTCCGTCTGTCAGTCCGTCTGTCTTGTCTGTAAAAAAAAAATAAGTTGTAAATAAACATATTTTTCTAATACGTCGAGTTGTAGTTCTCTCTCTCTCTCTTTCCCTCCACCCCCCTCTCTTACTCTATCTCTCCCTCGTCATCCCCCCCTCTCTCCCTCCCTCCCCCCCTCTCCCCCCCCCCCCTTTCTCTCGATCTTTCTCTCTCTATTTCACATTGCATTTGGAGGGGGGGGGGGGGGGGGGAGAAGCTACTCGGATTATCGGACACTCCTCGCTCGCTCCTCCTACGAGAGGTCCCACCTTCTAGGTCCACCCCTGCTCACGAAGATGTTATCTAGTGTTTCACGTTCACTTCTCGTGGATTGTGGTCGCTCTTGTGCAAATCTTCGTCGCGGCAATTAACAGCTTTTGATTGGCCAATTTTCATAAACAGCAGAATACGGCGGCGGCGGCGGTAATTATTCTTTGATAAACGATTTAATAAATAAACTGATTTGGCATTTTTATAAATTTTATATATTTTATGAAAATCTGTATGACTGTGCTGAGAAACCGAGCTAGATGCTCGCAACAGATAAACGCACCGCACCTTTGTCAGCCTCCGTAGCTCAAAGGTGCGATCGGTCGACTGTTATTAAGCAACCCTGAGCGCGGTCAGTACTTAGATGGGTGACCGTTCGACCGTTGGAGGCTGACCGTGGTTCGGATTCCACGTTAAACTGTAGCTGCTCTTCTTACCTTACTAGGTGGTAGGGTTTATCCCGGCCGGGTTGATACCGCCGCACTAAACGGAATGTCGTCGGTCGAAACGGCTATGCAAATAGTTTGTGTTTTCCGTCCAGTTCAGTGTAGCCGACATGAAATGAAGGGAAGCATTCACATGGCACCTATATCACCCGGTGTTATGGGCTGACATCACGCATAAACCTGTTCGTTTATAAGATTTTACCGCTAGCTATCACACATTATAGAAATGTTTTCAGTTACGCGGTGTACTCAAAGCGACTCACTTTTTAACAGACTTCAAAAAAGGAGGAGGTTCTATGTTCGGCTGTATGTATTTTTTTTTTATGTATGTTCAGCAATATCTTCCCCAATTGTGAACCGATTTCGATGATTCTTTTTGTGTTCGGTTCAGTCTAGCTCCAAGGTGGTCCCATTTTTTTTTGGTCAAGATCGGATTGGAAAGCGAGGCGGAATCGCGAGGCCGAAGGCCGAGCGATTCCGCCGAGTACATTAATAGCAAATAAAAATTAATTACTAAAAAAACTGTGAAATAAAAAACCGACCGCCTTCAACTCTAGGGTTCGATTTTTTATTTTTTTATTTCATGCATTTTTGAAGGCCTTTTTATTGGTCGACGTTTCGCCCCATATTTTTGGGTCATCCTCAGGACTCGCGGTACTGTGACGACCTGGGGGACACCCGACACGTCGTCCAGTCAGATGCCAACTGCCGGTCGCCGAAGTACCCTTGCATCGCTACAATCTACGTCAGCGGCATGCCCTGATGTCATCCTCCTTGTTAGACCGATCACAATTTGGAAGTTTTTGTAGCAAAGACGTTTAGTTGCGTCCCTATAGGCTCGTGGCAGTTGCCCCACGGAATTTCCGTCATAGAATTAACTTTATACGTATGTATACACTCTATAACCACTAAACTCCGGTGGCGGGCGCCGCCACTGTGAACAGAGCATAAGTACAGTCAGTGTCAAAACAGTAACTACATTTCAGCCTCGGTAGCTCACGGTCGGTCGACTGTTTTTAAGCAACCCTGAGCGCTGTCAGTACTTGGATGCGTGACCGCTCGAACGTTGGAGACTGAACGTGGTTCGAATTCTAAGTAAAACTGTAGGTCCTTTCCCTTCTTACCTTACTAGGTGGTAGACTTTATCTCGCTCGGGGATGGCATGAAACGTCTGTCGTCGGTCGAAACGGCCATGTAAATAGTTCGTATTTTCCGTCCAGTTCAGTCATGAAATGAAGGGAAGCACTGACATGGCACCTAGTTCACCCGGTGTTATGGGCTGACATCACGGATGTTGTAGGTGATGTAGCCAACCGTGTCAGTTTCCATAAAAAAAATAAAACAACACCGCCTACACCAGTTAGTGGCTTGAGCCCAGTACACTTGGGCTGTGTTCTATGACTTCTATTAAAAAAATAATTATGATGGTATATTTTTAAGGAAACAGTCATATTACACTTACAAATTACATACATAGCGAAAAAATTACGTGCATACCTACACCTGCTGCTTCACCGTTCGGAACCGGTGTAAAACTGTATGCCCCTTCCCTTGCCCCTTACTAGGTGGTAGGCTTAAATTGTAGCCGACTGGGTTGGTATCACCGTACTGGATGTAGGATGGCCGGTTGTAAGCAGCCTCGGTTGTGTTCTCCTCTAGTCCAGTATAGCCAGCAATCCAGGGAAGTTTCCGGTATGGCACCTACCTTCACGGAGGTGATATTGGCTGGTCGGAGCTTGCGCTTTGGCCCCTCCGACTAAGCCACCCATACCGGATTACATAAAAAAACACACAGTCAGTGAGTCAGCGTGTATGCGTCTACTGCTGGAAATACACCTCTCCAATTTTCCTCCAGTCCTCCCGGCCTTCAGCGGCATGGAACCACTGCTTTCCGACGTACTTGATGTCGTCGTCCCACCTGGCGGGTGGTCTTCCCACACTCCGTTGTCCTGACCACGGCCGCCAGTGTAAGATATGGTTATTACAACGGTCGTTGTTTCTTCTGCTGACGTGCCCAGCCCACTGCCATTTGAGCATAGCCATCCATGAACTCTGGTAAATTACAGCACAACACCGACCATGACGTTTAGCAGAATATTAGATAACTATCAAGCAGCAGGTCGAGTTACCTACCTACTGCATGACTGTGGAAGGACCGTGCCAAGGTGAGGGGGTGCCTAATCTTTCGCCCTTTAGCACGGTATCTTGTCCATATCCTTCGCGTTTTACAATATGCATTGGGCCTATTCTTTTCAAATATCTGGCCACACACGGTCGGTATAGCAAATATAACGTAATAAGCTTAATTTTTACGCAAAACAATATAATAATATGTATTTTTAGGGTTCCGTATCTCAATAGAGGACAAAACGCTTATTTTATGTGGTCTTAGTTGGCTGAAATAAAGATATAAATAAAACAAAAATACCTGTGAAAGAAGGGAAAATGTATCTAATTATTATTATTTTCGCTCCTCTACCAAAAGGTTTCCACTTTAGGCCTCGACTGTACCCTCACTTACTCAACTTGCGCACGAATCGCGCGATCCATCTTCGAAGCAACATGGAAACAAGATCAAGTATATAAGAAGGCTTCGCGAAACAAACACGGCCAGTTACCGAGGGACCTTCGTTGCAGTCGCGCCGTTAACTCTAGTTAAACTCGCATTAACCTCACTCTCGGTTAACTTCGTCTTAACTTAGCTTTTTGTTAACGCTGAGTTAACTTCGCTGTCGGTTAACCCTGAGTTAAATTCTAAGTTGATAAGTTAACTTCGACTTAAACTTCGCTTTCGTTTAACTCAAAATTAACTTACCTCGCATAGGTTGTTTAGGAGTTTCTTTTGCAAATAATTCAAATTCAAATAGATTGTGCAGTGAGTGCAGGATTTGGGTTCTAGTGCAGTGCAGTGCAGGGGGGGTATAAAAAAGTAAGTGATGCATTTTAAGTGTGTTTGGATGGTCATGGTGTGTATGGCAGTGCTTTGTGGCAGGATAATAATGTGTTTTGATGAAATTAATTCGATAAAAAAAAATTCTGTTGAAATTTGGGTGCCCGAATTTTGAATGACGAGACGGAAGTTAACTTTCTCCATACAAATCATCTTTCGGCATTTATGTTTTCTAGCCCCCTAAATTTTATAAGATTTTTTTAACAAATTGTTTTATTGTCTTAAGGACAGTCCAATCTACGTTCCTGTTTTTTTGTTAGGTAAAATATACAACACCGCAGCTAAAAATTTGGATTTCGACCGAAAAAATTTAATTTTTTATTTTTCATGTCAGAAGTGCATTAAGCTTTATTGAGTCATCTCATCACTTTAGATATTAAAAAAATTAAATGACAGAAACGTAGATGAGACTGTCCTTATTACAACAAAAAAAGAATTGTAAAAATCAGATAAGGTTTAGGGGGGTAAAAAAATTTATTGACGAAAGACGATTTTGTATGGAGAAAGTTAACTTCCGTCTCGTCTTAACGACTTAAAAAGTTAATATTATGTGAATGGATTAAATCAGTTCAACATGTAAGAAAAAAAAATTGCATTGAACTTGAAAGTTAGAACACATAAAAGTGCAATGCACACGTAAACCTGCAGTTAATATTATATTCAAATGCGAAAGTGATTATGCTAACTAAAACATTTTTATAATGTCTACTTTTAAATAAGCTTTCGCATTTTCGAAACAAAATAATCACTAGACTATACCGTGATGAAATTCGGTGAAATTTTAAATATTAATATTTATATATAGTAAATTCAATGTTCATTATTACGGCAATTAAATATTCGACGAATTCAATTTCATTTACAATTGCAAGAATAGTACTGTATGGAAACTCATGTGTACAAGGTTTACTGAAATAAATTTCATTCTACATTCATTTGGCACCCCGTACCATAAAAATACGGGTCTATGTCATTGATGCGACCGTGCATATTTTAATCCAAATACGTCGAGCTATCCTAGGGTTCCGTATCCGTCGTACGGGACTAAGTACAACTATTACTAAGCCTACGCCGCCGTCTGTCTGTCTGTCTGTCCGTCTGTCCGTCCGAGGGTTGTATCTCTTGAACCGTAATAGGTAGCCCGTTGAAATTTTCACAGAAGAGGTGTTATTATGGCCGATATAACAACAAATGAGACAAATAAGAAAAAGTAAAAAATTCACGGGTGTCCCTATACAACAAAATAAAAAGTTTATGCGCGCCATCTACCTCTAAACAGTGTAAAGCATTTTAACTAATCATGAATTTTAACTAATATGAAGCATTCCACGAAACACGCCTTAGATGGCGTGAGTGGCGCTGAACATGGCATGGCGATACGGAACCCTCGGTGCGCGAGTTCGACTCGCGCTTGGCCGGTTTTTCAACGTGGCCTTATCGCGACGGTAACGTCAAAACTACTCTACTGAAACTAAAGCTGACGTCATTTCCTTTTCTCAAATTCGCCCGCGTGCCACCCTACAGCCAATCAGCCCGAAATCAAAGACTTACTCTACGTCAAAACAGCCTGACCCAAATAATGTTTATTGGACTATCAACATGGCAACCTTTGGCTTGGCTATCCGCGATGACATTTTATGAGAAAGCGAACATCGATGTGAGGCAAGAATTACCAGGAAAATTTATTTCCCATCACGTTGAAACTGTCGTAAAAGTGCGTCTGCCTGCATAGACATAGTAAAGTTTGCCATTTCAATGACGAAAAGTGTTTCGCATATGACCAATGTCAATTACGAATAATAAAAAAAAATTATGCCTGATTGGAAATTATTACTAGGCAGTAAAATTGTAAAATAATTTAAATGACTCGATCAAAGGGAGTGAAACTTTAGAAATATTCAAAAAACAACTAAAAAACTACATATCTAGTCAATCGGCCATATTATGATATAGAAGTGTATTTTAAGAATTTTACCTGCAATTTAGATTAATAATATGTAAATTAAGTAAATTTTTATTATAAGTTTTTATTAGATTATGATTTTATATTACTTAACTATTATTATAATGATTTTTTGTTTATTTTAACAGCTATGTACAGCTCCTCGGAGTTTTTTATTGCATAATAAACAATACACTACAATACAAATGTATGTATGTATTATATAATAGACTTGCTTTTGCCCGCGGCTTCGCTCGCGTGAAATTCGTATTTAAAAAATAAGAAAGTAATTAAGCCCGCTACCGTACCTTTATTTCGGCGCGTGGAACAATTCGATTAGTATGAGAGCCACATCTTAGCGTAACCGGAATTTAATATTATTTACCCCATCCTATGTCCTATATAATCAAATGAGCTTGTACAAAGTTTTATCGAATTCGAATGATAAGTTTAAGAGTTATGGTGGAACAGAGTAGATTTCTAAAAATCGTCTATATAGTTTTAGTATCATAAATAGAGTCTACAAACGTAATATTATCTCATAAAACATAGCAACTTACTTCATGACCATCCCTTACAGATTTATTATTAGTATTGATGATTATGTAATGAGGACGCCTGACTGCCACCATTTAGAATTTTTTTTTGTTTCCACAATTAAGACGAATCAAAGGACACCTCATATTATGTTAAAATCCATCAAACCGTTTAGGCTACAGCGCGTGCCATAGAAACGGACATATGCACTCGAAAAACATTACCGGGTAAAAAATTGTGGATCTTTACAATCAGTATTTCTGATTGAATTGATTACGCAAGTTATATAAATTATATATTTTTATTTATTCATGGAAGCTTACACATCCTTGATGTCAACCATAACAACTTGTTAAAATAAGAAATCTTATTATCTATACCATAAAAAAATCAAATATTGTGCATATTTAAACTGTCGGAAGTGAAAGGCTAAAAATATTAAAACAAAGATAAAACATAATTTTAAAACGAGAAAATGAGATAGAAAGTAAGTACTTAGTTAATAATGTTTTTAAGCGCGTGGAAAAATAACAAAACTTTTCACACTTTTGGATTTACAATGAAGATATTGAGAAATAGTGTAGTGCGAAAGCTCTGTGTTCTGAAAGAAGATATAGTGACAAGGATTGAGTAAGGAACGCTTCGGTGGTTCGGTCATCCATGTTGGAAGAATGAATGATAGGAGATTATCGAATGAAATTTATAGAGCGAATGTGAGTGGAAGAGTCGGGAAGGGTCGCCCTAGACGCACGTACTATATTCGTTTTTTCATCGCATCGTTTTTTTTTTTTTTTTTTTTTTGACAATAAAATTATACTACATTGTAGTATGTTTAATATACTAACATAATTATGTTGATACTAATTACGTATCAAAGTTTGATAAAGGCTCTTTACACCTGATTCACTTAATTAATAAGTCTTTGTAGACAGAACTCTCAGCGAAATTGTTAATCTTGCTCTCAAGCTGTGTTTACGATAGACTGTAGGCGGTGTTATTAAGTGGCTAGTCACTAAATACTTGTAAAATATGTATAAAAAATACCCTTCTTAAAAAGAAGCTTCTTGTCGGTTCTTCTTCGTGGTTGTAATCGAACCGGATAGAACAAATTGTGACAAGTTCGAGCGCAGTCTAACTGCCTTAGAATGATAAATAAACAATACAACAATACAATACAGTACCTAGACCAGATCGGGCATGTGCTCAGAAAGGGCCACGTGCATAGTACGCATAACCGACGAGCATGTACGAAGAACATTGTGATAGTGAAAGAGGCAGCAGAGGTGTGTAAGAATCGTAGCGCGTGGAGATATGATGACTGTGCCAAGCCTACTCGGAAAAAGGCGTGAAGCTATGTATGTAACATTTTTGCTTAAATTGTTTCAGGTGCTACATAAAATGGAAATTGAATACCTGCACAAAAGGGTGAGTATTTTTAAATTTTACTACATACTAGAACACACCTTACTATAAAGTAAGTATATTTCATTAGTGTAAACATAATTTAAATCGATTCAGTAGTTCTCTAGTATAACCGTCGGATTTTATAATAATACTAGCTTTTGCCAGCAGCTTCGCTCGCGTGAAATTCGTATTTAAAAAGAAAAAAGTAAGTAGGCCCGCTACCGTACCTTTATTTCGGCTGGCGGAACAATTCGGTTTGTATGAGAGCCACATCTTAGCGTAACCGGAACTGAATTTTATTTAGCCTATCCTGTGTCCCGTATAGGTAAATGTGATTGTACTTTCATCAAATTCGGATGATCGGTTTAAGAGTTATGGTGGAACATACATACATACATACAGAAAATATTTCTAAGAATCGTCAATTTAGCTTTAGTATCATACATAGAGTCTACAAACTCAATATCTCATAAAACAAAGTAACTTACTCCATGACCATCTCTTACAGATTTATTATTAGTATTGATAATGGAGGTTGATAATTGGGAGTAATAAAACAAAGACATAATTGCGTTTCTCTGTGAAAACAAAAGTTTTATTTAAATACAATACTTATAATATATATCCAAAATTGTTCCCTTTCGGCCGTTTTCACTCACCTGTGAAAACAAAAGAAACAACATTTAAAGCCTAAATTTCAGGTCTTTTTATATCTTATCAAATATGAAAATATTATATTTAAAGAAAGTTTATTGCTCACAATAATTCATATTTTGTTAAATGTCATCACTATCAGTCGTTACATCTATCAGGTTTTTTTAATAACGCGCCAAATGCAAACTTAAGAAAAGCGTTCGTCTATGAGTGAAGTGGCTTTCTTTACATTAGTAGGTATTGATTTATGGATGAATTTTCAACACACAACATATATTTGACGTCTTATTCCTCAAGGAACTCCTAATATTGAAATATCTTTTAGAGTTTTAATTGAAATTATTAGAAATATTACGTGCAAGAATAAAATGGCTACGATATCATCTGTGTGTGAATAAGATTCGCACTTTTCAGGTTTTTTTATGTTCTATGGTTGTTGGCAAGTTGCATCAATTTGACGCAATAAAATATACTCCACCATCCATCACCGACCGTCGAACTAACGACAGACACGCGGAGAAAACGCGTTAGTAATTTTCTCAATGGGAGTATTATCTGAGATTATGTTACCAGCTTCCCCCTTGTAAAGCTACATAAGTATGGAAAACGTTCCAGCCATCTCCACACTGACATGGCACCTAGTTCACCAAGCTGTGATAGGCGATAGGATTTATTGAGCTTTACATTTCCGGATTATTATTCCGAGGGGTCAACATGTGTGACGGACGGACGGACGGACGGACAGACAGACATCGGATCGATTTTTAACCGCCGACGAAAAAAGAGGCGTGTTATAAGTTTAACGTGTGTGCGTATGTGTTTATGGGTGTGTCTATCTGTGGCATCGTAGCTCTTAAACGGATGGACCGATTTATATGTGTTTTTAGGTTTCCGTATCCCGTACGGAAGCCTATTACTAAGCCTCCGCCGTCTGTCTGTCCGTCCGTCCGTCCGTCTGTCCGAGGGCTGTATCTCTTGAACCGTAATAGGTAGCCACTTCTGCCTATTACGTTCCTATGCCTATCTTAGGGAGCTAGTTCACTTCTGCCGGCACTCCCGGAGTGCAACTGTGCCTTTTTTTATTAGAAAACTAATTTAATCGGGATGGTTCTTAGCTATGTTTGTACCGTGTGGGGTCGGTACTTTAAAAGAATAGCCCCACTGCATCTCTCCCCGTGTATGTCGTAAAAGGCGACTAAGGGGTATGACTCCCTTCTTATATTACTAGGTGGTAGGGTTCAACCCGCCCGGGCTGGTACCACCGCACTGAATGAAAGGCAGTTCGAAACGGCTATGTAAATAGTTTGTGTTTTCCGTCCAGTTCAGTGTAGCCGGCACGACCGAAGGGAATCACTGACGTGGCACCAAGTTTATCCGGTGTTATGGGCTGACATCACGGATGTTGTAGGTGATGAAGCCAACCGTGTCAGCATCAATAAAAAAAAAATAAAAAATAAATAATGAAATAATCAAGTAATTAAGTAGGTTATAAAGAAATTATTTATTTTAAAAAGTGGACCGACTTGCATGCGGTTTTTTAAAGCTTGAAATGAAAGTAAAATTACACATTCGACCCCACACGTTACACGTTTTTTTTTCCTTTATTAAGTAAAATATTAAGTCTTAATTTGTTTCTTTGTTAATAAATAATTTTTCAATTGCACTGATAATAGAGTCTTCTCCATACAGCCGAGCTTGTATGAATCGTGTAATGTTGTAGTGAGTGAATGCATTGTACGGACAGTATAATAATGCAACGCATCAATTGTGTTGACACCGTAGGTCTTGTTGTTGTGCGCCAATTTTCTGTCATCTTCGTAATGTTATAGTGTTTTCTATCTTAATATCTTTATTTTGTTCCTTTATTTCGTAGGAAATGTGGACACAGACAATAGAACGCGAAAATACAATCAGCGTAATCCGCGCAAAACAATTCAATTGAATTCAATTTAACTAAAGTTTTTGGAAGTAAAACATTTTTTTTTTATGGAAACTGACACGGTTGGCTACGTCACCTACAACATCCGTAATGTCAGCCCATAACACCGGGTGAACTAGGTGCCATGTCAGTGCTTCCATTCGGTCGTGCCGACTACACTGAACTGGACGGAAAACACAAACTATTTACATAGACGTTTCGACCGACCTTTCATTCAGTGCGGTGGTACCAATCCGGGCGAGTTAAACTCTACCACCTTTATTATTTACATAACTTTATTATTAACGACCAAATTACAAAATACATAAGAAAATAAAACTATTAATGAAATTAAAATTACTTACCTACCTGAAAGTATTTATTTATTTATTTATATTATTATTCATTTATTCACACATTTCTTTTCATATAAATTTTTCATTTTTAATAATTTAATTTTTAATTTTTCAAAATTTAAACCTAAAATGTATACAAACAAACGGGATTTCCACGCGTCGGGGCGGACCCAGGCTACCGATGGTCGGGTCATCGTCACTCGCTCAAGGTCGCGCGTTAAATGCCTACCGCTTGGCGTATCGGTTAATGCACAAGTAAACAGTGGGCTGCCGCTATCCAGCCAGCGAGAGAGAGAGAGAGAATTTTAGTTTTCTTATTTAATTAATTTCAGTTCTTAATTATTTTTATCTCTGTCTCTCAATGTGGGTTTTATACAATAAAAAACGCCAATAAAACAATAGGGACATTGTAGATGATCATTAAATTTATTGATTAAACAAAACTATCACTGTCTGGAAGGTTGCACGCTTCCATGTGAGAAACTAATTGTGACGCTAACGCATGCATGAATTTGTTCGCATGAATTTGCCGTAGCTGTTGGTAGGTATAATCTTCATTTTATTCCTCACTAAAAGACAGCCCAAAGACACAGCCCTTACACGCGCTGAACAACGCGCGCTTTCGAGATAGAGTTACGCGACAGAAAGAGAAGCGAAATGTAGGTGGATTTCGTGGTTAGGCATGCAGTTCTGTGCGAGTAAATTTGTACTATAACGCATCTTCGCAGAGTAGCTATTTCTTTGTGAGTGTTTCTACAGAGAAGCTTCTGTACGCCAGTACTAATATTTATTCTGTGGTTAGGACTTTACCATTTAGATTTTAATTTTTGTTTATTTTAATTTGATAGGTAGTTTTAAACTCTAATTTATTTTGTAATTTCGCCCCAGACGAGAGACTGTCCTTATGACTATGGAACTAAGGTTATCCCGTCTGGGCGCTTGCCGTCGTCCATGCTCAGACAAAGCGGATGACACGGAAAGCTCATCTTAAAATGTCATTTAGAGTGGCATGACGCCGTATGAAGACTATTATGTGAGTAGAAGAGGCGGAAGAGTGTGTCGGGATCTTGGCACGCGGAGATCCGTTGTCTCTGCCTACCCCAAAGGGAAACAGGCGTGTCGCATTGTATGACGCGGTATTCTCCCATCTAAAAATGTCATTCAGAGTCATAACGCGGAATTACGACGAAGCCTTGGCACGTCACCGGACTTATCTACTAGCAATAGATGGCTTTTACGGGACAGTCCAGCTAATGCGTGCGTATGGCGTAAAAACTAATTGAAATAAAATAAAAAATAAAAGACAATTAAATCTATAGCATAGCCAGCCATTACAGTTTCCAGAAAAACGTGACCAAAATTAAACTAAGTACTAATATTAAAATTTATTTAAAATTTTCTTTTAAAAATTGAATTGGTGGGTATTAGATATTAAAATTGTATTGCATGCGAAAAAGACATCAATAACAGCAAACGTATTGTGAACTTCGACAATCCATTACTGCATACAAAAAATAACATTGAAATCATAAACAATGAAGTTCCCATAGCGAATATCATAATATTCAGGAAAATATCTTGAGACAATCACACGCCGACAAACTATTCACACGCACGGAAATGGCATCGCTTCGAGCAGGTGAGGAGTCAAAATGGTGTGCACGAAAATTATCATATTTATATTTTCCCTGATGCCATTATAGCTCTGCCACTAGGGATATTTAAGAGGAAAATCAAGAATATTTTGACAGTAAATGTAATATATAATTTAAATGAATATTTTGACAGTAAATGTAATATATAATTTAAATTAATATTTTGACAGTAAATGTAATATATAATTTAAATGAATATTTTGACAGTAAATGTAATATATAATTTAAATGAATATTTTGACAGTAAATGTAATATATAATTTAAATGAATATTTTGACAGTAAATGTAATATATAATTTAAATGAATATTTTGACAGTAAATGTAATATATAATTTAAATGAATATTTTGACAGTAAATGTAATATATAATTTAAATGAATATTTTGACAGTAAATGTAATATATAATTTAAATGAATATTTTGACGAAAAATTTAATTGGACATTTGATAAAAACTGACGGCTTAGGAATACATTCTGTATGTTAATATTTTTTTTTTTTTTATGGATACTGACACGGTTGGCTACATCACCTACAACATCCGTGATGTAAGCCCATAACACCGGGTGAACTTGGTGCCACGTCAGTGCTTCCCTTCGGTCGTGCCGGCTACACTGAACTGGACGGAAAACACAAACTATTTACATAGCCGTTTCGACCGACCTTTCATTCAGTGCGGTGGTACCAACCCGGGTGGGTTTAACCCTACCACCTAGTAATATAAGAAGGGAGTCATATCCCTTAGTCGCCTTTTACGACATACACGAGGAGAGATGCATTGGGGTTATTCTTTTAAAGTACCGGCCCCACACGGTACAATTTGTATAATTTAATGTTTATTATTGTTACAATCTATATTTTTATAAATGAGATGTTGATTATGTAATAATCCAATTTGACGATTTCGATAGCATTGGATCAATATGGATAAAAAAAAATGCTCAATGAAATAAAAATGATTGAATTTGACTTTGATTTTTTTATGGGAAGCACGACATATAGCGCGCTCTAGACTAACGCAGAGGTGTAGTCCGACGGCGCCCACGGGCATTCGGATATTTATGGGGGCTGCGAATACCATGTCGGCCGGCTAGGTGCACCTTCACATTATGTTTGAAGGTCCCGAGGCTGTGCATTAGAGGAAAGGATGCAGGTGGAAGTGCATTCCACATGTTGGCAACAATGTAAATATAAATTATTTACAGGATTAATGGCGTCCTAAGTGGGGGAATATCCACAGTGTGTGGATGCATTATGCATTCCCAACCTGTTGCGCGTGCATATTATTTACAAATACAAATTCCTTACACAAAGAGTGTGTGTCTAACTGTGAGAGTGCGCACAAGAAGTGTGTCTAACGATGCCCATGGACATTCTGCGATGCACGGGGATTGCGAATGCCATGCCGCACTGAGTGAGCGGAGACGGATTAATCGATAAAATTAAAGCACGACACCGACCACCACACGTTTAGCAAAGTAACATGATAACTATTAATAGCAGCACGTAAGACACGAAGAGAGTTACCTGCTGCATGACTTTGGAAGAACTGTGCCGAGGTGAGAGGTGGCTAGCCTGTCGCCCTTAAGCATAGAATCTTGTCGATATCGCTTAGTAGCCCATGCACGGGGGGAGATGCATTTTGTTTGTTATTTAAATTAAGGTACTGTAAATGGTAAGAAATTACAGCGCCATACTTTTGAGTAGAGGCCGACCGAACCCGTATTTTTCAGGTTCGGTCGAACCCGAACCTGCACCGAACTTTTTTAAGATGTACGGCCGAAACCGAAAGCGAACCCGAAACTTTCTAAATGTCTTTTAAAGTTCCCCAAATTTTGTTAAATAAGTTTGTATTTGGAATTAGGACACTCGTTTAATGCGTGCTCTTAAATTATTGAGTGTGCCCTTGTTTTTTTTTCAGTGTTATAAAGATTCCTACTCAGAAGTGAAGTTTCAGGTTATCTTAGGTAGGAGAGGTTCAACCAATAAACCAATCAAATCTCGATAAAACTCACATAATATTAATATTTTTTTTTATGAAAACTGACACGGTTGGCTACAATACCTACAACATCCGTCGCCTATGTATGCCGTGTATGTCGCCTTTTACGACATACACGGGGAGAGATGCAGTGGCGCTATTCTTTTAAAGTACCGGCCCCACACGGTAAACAATTAAACACATCTATATTTTAAGCTAAAAAAAAGCAGTTTTTCTGCGACTTATCTATCACAATGTAAAGTTCGGCCGTAGCCGAACCTAAGCCGAAAACCATTTTTGAGGCCGAACGTACGGTCGGTCTCTACTTTTGAGTTCTATGCGTTTGAGATAATCACACAGCGCTAATGCGAGAAAAAAAGTACAGACACTTGAATTAATAGCCATTTTAGATAAGAGTTGTCGCATTTTTGACTAATGCATTGTTGGGAATATTGTCAATAGCTGCAACTCATTCACGAATGCGGTGGTGCCAATCCGTGCGGGTTCCATTCTACCTCCAAGTAGGGCGTGGTAAGGGATCGACGGTTTTAGCGAAGATTTCTTTTATCTTCCGCACTGCGAAATTCTGGAGCGCATTTACTCCCAATGTGTTTCCTTCAGTGTATGACTTAGGATCTTTCAAGAGAAGTGTAAAAAGGCATATGTCACGCCGGTACGGCATTCAGAGCTCCCGTTCGAAACCGAAACGTTAGAAGAGGTTGGAGGCTGGCTGTGGTGGTGGTTGGAGGCTGGCAATGAATGAAACATCGATCGAAACGGCTATGTAAATAGTTTGTGTTTTTCGTCCAGTTCAGTGTAGCCGGCACGCTCGAAGGAAAACACTGACGTGGCACCTAGTTCACCCGGTGTTATGGGCTGACATCGCGGATGTTGTAGGTGATGTAGCCAACCGTGTCAGTATAAAAGAAAACAATTCAGTGATGATCACGCGTTTGCCGGTGTCGAGTAATCACTGCCCAACTTATTCAACATTATCATAATTTTGTTCGTTCAAAGCAATCAATATTTCTGCATTAATTGTTTATAACTCAGTGTGTTGTTTATTAACATCGTAATTTTTAACGCGAGGGAGCCGAATGCCTCCGGTGTTGTTTTATTAATTAAATTGTTGTTATTTATGACATTTTAAATGAGAAATTATGTACTTAAGAACACTAAGGATGAAAGTTCGAGTACATAATACGTATACTTATGTATGTATGTGTGTATGTATGTAGGTGTGAAGGTTAGTCCAGCGCACAGAGCATCAAATACCTACCGCGCGCGCCCCCTACTAGAGACGCCCTAAGCGATAATATTTGAAACCCAAAAACTACACGCAGTGCTGCTAGCGCTTCGTATGTGTGTGTGTGCTAGTATCGACACTACACACAAAGAGGAGCAAGTTAGGCACACGCACAACACAAATGCACACGCACAACACACATATGTAAGTCATAGGCCACGCCCACAGGCTTCAACGGCGTTGTAGAGAAATCGCGCTCAGGGCGCCTCTAGGAGGGGCGCGCGCATTTGATGCTCTGTGGTCCAGCGTCTATAATACATTGTCAGATTCAGATTCAGATATTTATTTCGCCATAAAGAACACACAACAATAACAATATTTCATTGAGACATATGCATATTCAGAATGGTTCGTCATAATTTTTTTTTTTCATTTCCCGTTCAGTAGTGCAATCTATAAGGAAGAACCGGGTAAAAAACCTTACAGAGCTTTTTTTAAATATAACTTACATAATAAGTTTTCATTATGTTAAATACAACATACTATATCTAAGCAAAAAAATTAAAAATATTAAGTCAAGATATACCCATAAAAAAGATAATTAAATACAAAACAAAGAACATAGGGTTCATTCAAGTTATTAATAAAATTTTAGTTTATGCATATAAACAATTTGAATTAAAAGTCAGCAGAATTTTTATTTACAGTAAGAAAAAAATTCACACTTATAAAATGGATTGTCTAAGAGAAATATTTTCAGCTGACTCTGGAACACATAGTGACTATTTATTGATTTTATTGTATCAGAAAGATTTTCGTACAATTTGGGTCCAATCACGTCAGGGTCTTTTTCATCCATCGCCGATATAGGTAGGCATATCAGCCAGGTAGATAGGTAAGCCTCGGTAGCTCAGTGGTGCTGTCGCTCGACGGTCGGTCGTGATCATAAGCACACCTGAGCGCGGTCAGTACTTGGACGGGTGACCGCTCGACCGTTGGAGACTGACCGTGGTTCGGAATCCACGTAAACCTCTTGGTCCCTTCCCTTCTTACCTTACTAGGTAGTAGAGTTTGCTTCAGAGAGTTTGAATATGTACGAATCTGACCACTCGGACTATTTACATAACCTATATCTGGTGTATAGTTTTATCGTAAATTTTCATACTTATATATCAAGTCAAATCAACAACAATTAGTACAAGCTAATTACAAAGAAATGTAATAAGTACTGTGTGAGGCCGGCACTTAAAAAGAATAGCCCCACTGCGTCTCTACCCGTGTATGTCGTAAAAGGCGACTAAGGGATAAGGACGAGATCCCGTGCTAAAGGGCGACATGCTTGCCACCTCTCACCTTGGCACGGTCCTTCCACCGAGTCGTGCAGCAGGTGGGTCTTTGTGCCTTACTTGCTGCTTGATAGTTATCTTGTCCGAATACTTTGCTAAATTGTCGATGTTGTGCTGCAATTTTCCAGAGCTATTGCAGCACAACACCGATTACCCTGATTGTCGGAATACAGCGTGTGTGGTATATATGTATGTATGTAAGTCTTAATAAAAATCTAAAGATACAAATAATTATTCAATTGTCAAAGTTCGTTAGTGGGAAAAACAGTAGTCCGACTCTTAGATAAAATTAAGGTATGTTTAGTGTTCTTATATTATTGAGTTGATACAAGGGGTACTTTCAGGGGTACCTGGGTTTCAGAAAATTCGCTAAGAGGTACCGATTAAAATATACATTTGGGAACCGCTATACTAATAGTTTTCACAAAAAATATGATGTTTTTTTTTTGCGTTAAAAATCAATTTTGTTTTGCACTACCTACTTACCCATTTTAAGGCGGAAATAAGACTCAAACCGTGCTACCCGAGCACTGATGATTGAAAGACGAACCGTATGCAGATGTAAATAGGTGCGAGATTCGTTCTACTCGTGCGGTGGCTGATACGTCGCGCCGACGATGAACATTTGAGCGAACATCACACTAAATATTAAATTCGCGTGTTGGAAAGATGGAAAACAATATTTTTTTCGCTACGATTGTAGGGAAAAATATTATCTATATTTCTATGAGGGTCTTGTATTGAAACAATTGATGTTTCTCAAGATAATTTAACTTGAAAGTACAATTTTCGTACTTTTCGTTATTTTTTGGAGATTTATTTAACACATTTCCAAAGTAGTCAAATAGATTTTTTTCGCTATGTTTATTAATTAAAGATCAATACATAACACATTTTTTTACAGATTTTTTATCTTTACCAATAGCTCAATAATTTCGTTTAAAGTTGACCTTTTGAGTCTTGTTTCCGCCTTAAGAGCTAAGTCTAGACCTAACTTACTATTTAAGGTGCAAATAATTAAGCTCTCGACCGCAAAATGGCCTTAATTTCATTATGGCAAATCTCGTTGCAAATGAAATTCTTTTACGGAGCCGTGTTTCTTGTGACAGTGCTTGATGCAACTTTCGTTGGCTTTTCACCACAGAACTAACATAAATGTACAAGAAGGAATGGGCAGATGGATTCCGACCACAGACCATTTCCATGTAAAAAGAATAACCCCACTGCATCTCTCCCCATGCATGTCGTAAAAGGCGACTAATGGATAAGGACAAGATGCCGTGATAAATGGCGACAGGCTCGCCATCTCACACCTTGGCACGGTATTTTCACCGAGTCATGCAGCAGGTGGGTCTTCGTGCCTGCTTGATCGATTGAATCTTGTTCGAATACTTTGCGAAACATGGCGGTCGGTGTTGTGATGTAATTTACGAGAGTTCTTGTAGCACAACACCGATTACTCTGCTTACCCCGATTGTCGGGATTCAGCGTGTGTGATATGTATAATAATATAATATGTATGTATGTATAATTTCCGACAGTGTATACACATAAACGTCGCACATATCTTGTCAGCCTCGCCTCAGTAGCTCGCGTTCGACGCCTCAGTGGTGCGGTCGGTCGACTGTTATTAAGCAACCGTGGTCGCGGTCAGTAATTGGATGGGTGACCGCTCGGCCGTTGCAGGCTGACCGCGGTTCGGAATCCACGTTAAACTGTTGGTCCCTTCCCTTCTTACTTACCTTACTAGGTGGTAGGATTTATCCCGGCCGGGTTGATACCACCGTGCTGAACGGAATGTCGTCGGTCGAAACGGCTATGTAAATAGTTCGTGTTTTCTGTTCAGTTTCTTAAATAAAATATAAAAACACAGAGCTGCGCGGGTATTTACTTAGCGGTCCCCCGACTCCTTTAAGTAAGTAAATTGGAAATATTTTTTTTAATTTTTAAGGGTTCGGGTTTTTTTTAAATTTGCTATTTAACATTTATTTCATGCTTTAAAAAAAACATTTAAAAACCGCACCCAAGTCGGTCCATCCGTGAGAATTAATTTTTTTATTACTTCATAATTACTTGATTACATATCTAAGAACTATCCCGAAACCAGCTTTCTAATAAAAAAACCGCTTCCAAATTGGTGGATCCGTTTTGGAGCTACGATGCCACAGACATACAAACCCATATAAACATTTGAACAAGTAAACAACAAACAAGTAGTTCATTTTGTCACTTCTGGTCTCTAGAGAAAATTCATTTTTCTATGGTTCGAAATTTCCTAAAGATTGGTCTTGCTTGCTTGACTATTAGTAGGTAGGTATGTGACCTTATCCGAGAAAAAAAAACGCATTAGTAGATACGTAGGTATGTCAAATTGAAGCAAAAACGCTATTACGCTTTCCGTATGACTCAATTTTCTGTTAATGGCGGGTAAAAAACTTACATTACATAACGTCCACGCTATACCCAGACGATTCGGGTTAGCAGAGTAATCGGTGTTGCGCTGTAGTAGGTGATGTAGTCAATCGTGTCAAGTTTCCATAAAAAAAGTCACGTTCGGGCCTCTTCAAGAGCGGCTGGCGCGGCCGCGGCCGGAGCGGAGAGCCTCAAACGCAACAAATATTCAAATATTATTCAAGATTTCGAATTTGTTGCGTTTGCGGTTGAAACCCTCGGTCCGTGGAGCAGTGAAGCCAAAAGCTTCTTGAAGAGGCTTGGGCCTCTGCTGGTGGACGCAACTGGCGTCCCGCAATCAAGGGCCTACTTCATTCAAAGGGTAAGCCTTGCCATCCAGCGGGGTAATGCAGCAAGTGTTCTAGGAACATTTGAAAATGTCCCTTTTGATAGTTATTTTAATGTTTGTTAGGTAGGTTTATTTCTTTAGTTATTAGTATTACTTTTTTGTTATTTATTAAATAAATATTTTACGTTATTAATAAAATATATAAATAAATAATATTAATAAAAAAGACGTCACGATTGCAGCACATGAGGATCCGTTCGCTGTAACTGCCTACCCTATTGAGAAAGAGGCGTGATGTACGTATGTAATACAAGTACGTAATTATCCGGAAATTAAACGAACCATCCGGATACAAGTTGGACATCCATTCGATTGTGTAAACTCGAACAAAAAGTTCTAGCAACCAATTTTAGGGATTCATACGTTTGCCAGAAGGATGACCTCACAATTTAGAAATTATTATATACGTTAAGTAGCATCGCGACAAGTATTTCAAAAGATTGTACTTGCATACGATATATTCAGATTCAAATTCAAGATTCAGATATTTATTTCGCCATAAAGAACACACAACATTAACAATATTTCATTGAGTCATATGCATATATTCACTATGGTTCGTCATGATTTTTTTATGTTCCCTTCAGCAATTCGATCTTTAAGAAACCGGGCAAGAAACCTTATAGAGCTTTTTTTTTTAATGTAACTTACATACTTACCAATTAAATTATATTACACGTCTGCTGCTTCACCGTTCGTAACCAGTGTAAAATTGTGGCTGAGTCAGAGGGGCAAAGCACATGCTCCGACCAGCCAATATCACCTCCAAGAAGGTAGCTGATATACCGGAGACTTCCCTTTGGATTGTTGGCTGTACTGGACTAGAGGAGAACACAGCTGCTATGCGGCCATCTTACGTCCAGTATGGTGGTACCAACCAGGTCGGCTACAATATGAACCTACCACCTAGTAAGGGTCGAGGGAAGTAACCTACAGTTTTACACCGGTTCCGAACGGTGAAGCAGCAGGTATTAGGATGTACGTAAATTGTTCCTTCAGAAAAAACTCATTGATACAGGCCGACTGATTCGAACCTCGGACTTCTCGTAAGTGAAGCCGATACCCAGGCCACTTGTCCACCCGCCGGTGATGTAACCAACCAGGGCAGGTCCCATGAAAAATCAGTTTCTGGAATGTTTTAATTTAAACTAGAGCAAAGATCAGGACTTCGTATGTAACCCCAACGCGTGATCGCGCTGTCCCTAACATGTAAAATGCCACGGACGTCGTGAGCAATTAAATTGCCATTATTAAACAGCCGACTGCAAACAGACGAACCATTTGCACTAAATGCGTTAGATTCTACTAGTATGGTCAGCAACAGAAGTCTCCGGCGACCAAATTATTGATGCGTGTCTAATGAATTTAATTGATTTTAATATAAGACTTTAATTGTTAATTAATTTAATTATTTTTAATTGTGACAATTAGAAAATTAATTTGATAAGAGAAAAAAAAATATATATAGGCCTAATTTTATCCTTATATCCTTATCCTTCCTTATCCTTACCTATAATAAAATCCAACGTCTGCTTTCTGTCTGTCTGTCTGTCCGCTTATAACTCGAGAACCACTAAACCGATTTTAATAAAAAAAAATCTACGGATAGCTTGATTCTTCCCGTCAACTATAGGCTACTTACTATCACGCTAAATAGCTTATGAGGTTAGCAGTGAAGTGAAATATGAGAGCGGGCGGAGCCGCGGGCACAGCTAGTATACTATAAAATGCAACGTCTGCTTTCTGTCTGAGTGTCTGTCCGCTTATAACTCGAGAACCACTGAACCGATTTTAATAAAACAAAAATCTACGGATAGCTTGATTCTTCCCATCAACTATAGGCTACTTACTATCACGCTAAATGGCTTATGAGGTTAGCAGTGAAGTGAAATATGAGAGCGGGCGGAGCCGCGGGCACAGCTAGTATATACATATAATATATATATCCAAGATTCTAACAAAGTCCCTTGTTGTGATTGGGCTCAAATAAATTCCATCTCAACGTTTTGCCCCCCGGGATAGCGTCGATGAATTTATTTAATTTATTGAATAACTTATAATAAAACAATATAAATACTACATAACTAAATAACCTCTACAATAAAATATTATATTCAAATCGTATCGATACAGAAGACATTTAAAAAAATTCTGTGGTGTCTGACTTATTACCCCGCCTAGCCTTAGAGGTAATAATAAATAGAAGAGTGGTTAGGGTATAACATTAAACGGTTACAATGTCCGATTCCATGTTATTATGTCATTTTTTACGTTTCCGTATCCCAGACGGAAGCCTATTACTAAGACTCCGTCGTCCGTCCGTCCGTCTGTCCATCCGTCCGTCCGTCCGTCCGTCCGTCCGAGGGCTGTATCTCTTGAACCGAAATAGGCAGCCCGTTCAAACTTTCACAAAATATTCCTTACTATGGCGGATGAAACAACAAATAAGAAAAATAAGAAAAAGTTAAAAATTAAGGGGGGCCCCCATACAAGAAACATTTTATTAAAATAGATTAGTCACACTATTTAATAACAGATGGCGCAAACGACTTTTATACATTGCATGCATTGTTAGGTGCTGTCATTTGCCCACCGTAAAGTGCTATCGACCTCATTGAGGCGTCTCTTGGTCGTTCCAAAAAAAGAATTTTCAGAAGTTTGATGTTTGACAGATCACTTTTAAAAAGTGACGTTACTATGGTAACAGCTGTCAGTGGGCAAACATGGAGACCTGTCATAACATAAACATAATATATCTGATAAATTCAAATTCGAAGACCATGCCACCTGAGCGGATAGGCGGATATTATTGATAGCGGATGGATATGGAAACCTTCGCGCGCGAGTAAAACTCGCACTTGGCAGATTTTTAATTGGCATATAAGGCGGCATGCACAAATTAAGTCATCGGTTTGGGGAGGGGTTGGACGAAAAGTGACCACTGATGACGAGGGGGGAATTAAAGAATCCTTTTTTTTCAATACGTTTGAATTATTTGTTCGTGACCCCTTCAGATAAGAACTTAACAGTCAACTACGTCATCGGGGGGTTACACCGAAAAAAATTACACTAGGTGACGTGGGGGACGGGGGGGGGGGGGGGGGGGGGGGAAGACTTCAAAAAGTGACCAAAAATAGATGACGCAATTAATGCAGGCCGCCTACATATTATGGTAAATTCGCCTCTGATGATTTTTTCTTCGACGCCTCTACATTAAAATTCATAACATCATATCATAACACACACGCTGAATCCGGACAATCGGGGTAAGCAGAGTAATCGGTGTTGTGCTGCTAGTACTCTAGTAAATTACAGCACAACACCGACTACCACGTTTCGCAAAGTATTCGAACAAGATTAAATCGATCAAGCAGCAAGTAAGGCACGAAGACCCACCTGCTGCATGACTCGGTGGAAGTACCGTGCCAAGGTGAGAGGTGGCGAGCCCGTCGCCCTTTAGCACGATATCTTGTCCTTATCCCTTAGTCGCCTTTTACGACATGCACGGGGAGAGATGCAGTGGGGCTATTCTTTTTAAGTACCGGCCCCACACGGTACCTTAAAATTCATGCACAGAAATTACTACAAATTGTATAAGGTCATCATATAAGGAAGGATTTCGACTTACACCATCTCGCCAGCGGAAACCATAGATCACTATACAAAACGCGCACTTGACCCCAGTAAAGTGGCTCAATTTGAAATGTCAGTAACGCCCCCCAATCGTCTTTGGAGGTAGAAATCTTTATATAATTACTTTCGACGCCTGTATTAATAGAGTGCCTATACAGAAGCTTAGCATGTTCTATATCTTTGTACAAAAGCCTATTTAGTTTTTCCCATCTTTGAAATTCCCAAAAAATATTTATATTGAATTTAGAATTTATTTTTATTTAATAAAATCCAACGTCTGCTTTCTGTCTGTCTGTCTGTCTGTCCGCTTATAACACGAGAACCACTGAATCGATTTTAATAAAAAAAAATCTACGGATAGCTTGATTCCTCCCATCAACTATAGGCTACTTACTATCACGCTAAATGGCTTATGAGGTTAGCAGAGAAGTCAAACATGAGAGCGGGCGGAGCCGCAGGCACAGCTAGTAGAATTATACAATTGAAATTGTATGAGTAGAACAAGCTGTGCCCGCGGCTCCGCCCGCTCTCATATTTCACTTCACTGCTAACCTCATAAGCCATTTAGCGTAATAGTAAGTAGCCTATAGTTGATGGGAAGAATCAAGCTATCCGTAGAATTTTGTTTTATTCAAATCGGTTCAGTGGTTCTCGAGTTATAAGCGGACAGACAGACATACACTCAGACACTCAGACATTTCGACAGAAAGCAGACGTTGGATTTTATTATAGGTAAGGAAGGAAGGAAGGCAGTAGCGGGCCCCTCATACAAGCCAAAAAGCCCGGCTTGCCCTAGGTCAATCAAACAAAGCTCGAAAGCAAATCGAAAACGAAAACAGTCGATAGTACTTCAATTTAATTTTAAATATCGCGCCACGTGCCATTCGCGCGCGCCCGAGGTCATTGAGTCGGCGACGCGACGCGGCGACTCGTCGTTCGTTCGTTCGTATCATTCGGAATTGCTCGTGAACTCTCGCCTCGATGCGATGGATGAATCAGTCAATATACGAGCGTACATTAGTCATCTCGCTTGTTCCCGCTGTTATTCTAGCATTATTTTATTGCCTTCTCGTTCTCGAGTACCATACATTTTTTAGCCTAAAGCACCCATAGTGATATAATAATATATGAGTATGTATAGCGATTAGTATGAGGAAATATGCTAAGAATAATTCGTTCCGTAGTGCGAAAGCGTACTCAGTATTAGTGCTATCTCAGTTTTTCAATAGAAGAACGACAAAGACGTGTCTACTGATGTCTAATGTAGGCGTAGAAGTTTGAAGTGATGGATCGTACGTTCGCGAGGATGTTCGTTACTAATTAAAGAAATAATAATCTTTGGTTAGTTATATCATATATCCATGGTGGGTGGCGGCGGCGCGGCGGGCGGGACGTCGGCTCTCTCTTCGTTCTCTCTCTGGCATGCTATGATATGTATGATATCGTTATGTGTTGATAAGTCACAATAATTCTGTCAACCATATTATGCCTCCAGTGTGCTATTGATAATTATCAACAAGAGTCTTCATATTAACTGCACTGCACTGCAGTTGGTTTGCATAGATTTTTGGACAGTCTTATATTATATTTTGTTTGAAATATTTGGCTTCCGCTTGCTCTACGATCTGACCCTAGGCCCGCCACTGAAGGAAGGATAGAATAATTATACTATATTGCTTTCCAATACTAAATAGTACGAAAGGCAGACTTATTTATTACCTAAGGCAATCTCTGCCAGTGTCGGCGGGTGGCCGAGTGGTTTGGTCATCGGCTTTTCATGCGAGAGGTCTGAGCTTCGAATCCGGTCGGCGTGTACCAATGAGTTTTTCCTGACAAAAATCTTACGTGCATACCTACACCTGCTGCTTCGCCGTTCGGAACCGGTGTAAACTTGTAGATTCCTTCCCTTGCTCCTTACTAGGTGGTAGGCTCAAATTGTAGCCGACTGGGTTGATACCACCGTACTTGATGTAAGATGGCCGCGATCGGCCGCATAGCATCATCGGTTGTGTTCTCCTCTAGTTCAGTATAGCTAGCAAACCAGGGAAATCTCCGGTAGGGCACCTACCTTTTTGGAAGTGATATTGGCTGGTCGGAGCATGTGCTTTGGCCCCTCCGACTCAGCCACCCATACCGGATTTCACTTAAGTATATATATATATATATATATATATATATATATATATATATATATATATATATATATATATATATATATGTACAGGATATGGCAGGATATCAAATTCAAATTCAAATTCAAATTCAAAAATATTTTATTCAAAAACATAAGACGAAAAAAAAGGTATAAATGTAAAAAATAAAATAAGGTAATAAAATAAAATTAAAATTAATTATACAGCTTAAAGACTAACTTATGTTTAGTGAATGGGTATCAGGCACAGTTTACGTCTTCCCATAACCGAGAAGACACTGATTTTAAGCCTGACCCCTTAAATAAATATACATTAATATTAATTGCGAACTGCATAGGTACTTACAGCTAAAACGAAAACAAAATATTTACAAAAACAAAATAAACAAAACATATTATAACTACAGACAAAACTTACCTATTATACATTATTATCAACTATCATCACTAACTCTTATAAAAAAAAAAAAAAAACTACTATACAGCCTAAACTGAACAGACTAAGCTAACCATATCCGCGGTAACGTATTTTAAAACATCCAGACTTGTAACGCCGAACTGAATGAAAATCGATCAAAACGGCATTGTAAATAGTTTATCGTCCAATTCAGTGTGACCAAAGCTATTCACTGACATGGCATTTAGTGCGATAGGCTGACATCACTGATGTAATATATGTAGTCAACCATGTTATATTAAAAAAAATGTATATGTTATATTAAGCAAAGGCATTTTTGAACGATTTTACCACTTTTCAACCACATATTTTTAAGGGAATTTATAAGATTAAATTAAAAATAATGTATTCACATTATATCTTGAATCTTTACCTAACTATAGGCATATAAATTATAGTTATATCACTTGAAATATGGGTATGGTTAGGGAATACGAAGTGCTTTTGCCTAGTACCCCCCCTTAAGTGTTCGAGAAAATAGGCCTGCAGTAAGATATAGCTTATGTAACGCCACGGAAGGCATTAAGAGGTGAATTACTGGCCGGAATTTGTACATCTTATTGCGATGCCCCACTGTGTTGCTTTCTTTGTAAGCTGTTGCCGTTTTAGGGTTCCGTACATCAAAAGAGGGGGAAAAAACGTTATACTTATTATGAATACATATAAATATAATAATAAATATATATATAAAAAAAATATTAAAAAAAAATTCACAAAACCTCGACTGAACGAAATAAAAATAAATCTGAATTACAACTAGGTGTCCCACCACAGATTTAATAATGTTTCACCTTTCTTTGGTTCATTCTCGGATATTTCATTAAAAAACAAATTTTATCTAGTTATTGAGCGATATATGTGCGCTAGAATTTTTTTTTACGAGCAACTCTATCACAAGAGGTGCCTATAAAAATTAATGAAACACAGCACAAGAAAACCAAATAAACAAAATAGTGCTTATAATCAATGATGACAAAAACGTAGAATTTAAACTTATTATTGTGTCCAAAATTTGGCATTTCTGCTCAAGATTGCAGCCTGTTATTAATAAAGCCATCTCTAGAAGTAGCGTCATGCGTCAGTTACACTTTGTGAGGTCTCAGGGTCCATTATTATGGCAAATTTGAAGTTTCTACGTAACTTCGTTTTCGAGAAAAACCTCTGCGACAGACGGACGGACACCGGAGTGATCTTATAAGAGTTCCGTTTTTATCTTTTAAAGTACGGAACCCTAAAAAAATCATCGTCGTATTAGGACGCTGCATGCAGCGTAACATTTTTGTCTTTCCGTATGAATTTTATTCTCATGCACGTCTTACCTAAGCTATTATGCTGTATCTCGAAAATATTCAATTCAAAATGTAATTTTCTAAATTCCCATGTTGTGATGCAGTTGCAACTTGCAACCTCCGCTCCACTCTTATACAGTCTGACAACAATATCTTGGCTGACTGTACTGTGACCTGTGTGTAAATTCAAATCAAATCAAATCAAAAAACGTTTATTGCACATAATTGTTGTACAGAAGGTAGCACTTAATGCCTATGGCATTTTCCACCAGCCTACCCTTATTTACATACTAGCTGAGCCCGCGGCTCCGCTCGCGTGAAATTCGTATTCCAAAGAAGAATGTAAGTAACTAAGGGCGAGGCCGAAGGCCGAGCTGCGTTCAGGTAATCGATAAACCTTCTTAAAGAAAGTAACTAACTAAGGGCGAGGCCGAAGGCCGAGCTGCTTTCAGGTAAACGATAAATCTTTCTCAAATAAAGGAAGTAAGTAAGGGCGAGGCCGAAGGCCGAGCTGCGTTCAGGAAGACGATAAACCTTCTGGAAGAAAGGAAGGAACTCAGTGCGAGGCCGAAGGTCGAGCTGCGTTCAGGTAAACCAAAAACCCTCTTCCGCCTTCGGGCCTCGTCAGTAAGCCTCGCCCTTAAAGACTTCCTTTCTTCGATAGAATATAATATCGTTTACTCAATCTATTTATTTCATAAAAATAAAAAAGTAATATTAATAACTAAAGAATTAAACCTACCTAACAAACATTAAAATAACTATCAAAACGGGCATTTTCAAATGTTCTTAGAGCACTTGCGGCATTACCCCGCTGGATGGCAAGGCTTACCCTTTGAATGAAGTACATAAGCCCTTGATGACGGGACACCAGTTGCGTCAACCAGCTCAAGCCTCTTTTGGCTTCACTGCTCCACGGACCGAGGGTTTCAACCGCAAACGCAACAAATTCGAAATATTGAATTATATTTCTATAATTGCTGCGTTTGAGGCTCTCCGCCCCAGCCTCGGCCGCGCCAGCCGCTCTTGAAGATGTCCTAACGTGACTTGGAGCCAATGTGAGAACAAAAGTGGCGTCCCACATCAAAGAACTACCCTTAGTCCATGGCACTAAGGTGATAGCATCGGGCCTCTCTTCATCCAGCCGGGAATAACCGCGAGGTTCTAGGATGCACGGTATATTTGCCGTTAGAAGCGTGGACTTTATAATAAAATTTAAATTAAATTAACTCAATCTTAATATTAATTAACTTTATTCGAGATGGTTTAGCTTCTTCCTAAACGCAGCTCGGCCTTCGGCCTCGCCCTTAGTTGCTTGCTTTCTTCGAGATGGTTTATCATTTGAAAGAACGTAGCTCGGCCTTCGGCCTCGCCTTAGTTGCTTACTTTCTTCAAGATGGTTTAGCTTCTTCCTGAACGCAGCTCGGCCTTCGGCCTCGCCCTTAGTTACTTGCTTTCTTCGAGATGGTTTTTCAATTATCCGAACGTAGCTCGGCCTTCGGCCTCGCCTTAGTTACTTACTTTCTTCAAGATGGTTTAGCTTCTTCCTGAACGCAGCTCGGCCTGCGGCCTCGCCCATAGTTACTTACTTTCTTCGAGAAGGTTTATGGTCTTCCAGAATAGAGCTCGGCCTTCGGCCTCGCCCTTAGTTACTTACTTTCTTCAAGAATATTTTTCTTCTTCCTGAACTCAGCTCCGCCTTCCGCCTCGCCCTTAGTTACTTTCATCGAGAAAGAATATCGTTTACGTGAGCGCAGATCAGCCTTCGGGCCCGCCTTTAGTTACTTACTTTCTTTTTTTTAAATACGAATTTCACGCGAGCGAAGCCGCGGGCAACAGATATATAAATTTTATTGCACCAATGACAGCGACATAACTTCGACTTTCAATTATTATTTTTATTTATCAAACAATTTGTCACCGGCCAGCTCACGTCGAGATGACAGTTCTCCGTTGTCAACATGACATATTAGTCAACATGACATAATAGTTTTTTACCTTTACTTTGGATTACGTGATTTTTATTAAATTTTTTAATTATTATGTTCATCCGGGATATACACTGTCACTATAAACAGTTTCGTCAAATTCCGTTCAGTGGTTTTTGCGAGATGCGCGTACAAATAGACATTTTTGCATTTACGATTTTATGATATGTATAGAAAGAATAGATATGTATAGACTATTGTGTTCAAGTTATAAAAAAGAAGAACTGTCATTTTCGTTGTATCTACTTATTTTTAAATTTCGAATGAATATTTTATTCAAATTGTATTTGCTGACAGTTCTCAAGATATAATTATGCACTTTGGACTACGTGATTTTAAACGCGCAATAATGTTTATAATTGTTAATTTTTTTTTATTTTTGTTATTTTTTTTTACGTATTATGTTAACCCGGCATATAAACTGCCACTATACAAAGTTTCGTCTAATTCCGTTCAGTGGTTTTTGCGTGATGCGCGTACAGACAAACAAACAAACAAACAAACAAACAAACAAACAAAAATTTTAAAAACTGTTCTAACATGTTCAGTATCTCATTTTAAGCCACCCTGGTTAGTTTTTTTCCGAATACATTCAATGTACAGACTTTCTTACCTCTACGATTTTATTATATGTATAGATAGAACCAGGGTAGGTGCAACAAGACAAGGTAAACAAAACAAAGTCTTATAAAATAGAAAATAGAAGGACAAATAGTATATATCTATATATATAATGCATATAATACACATATATTATTCATAATAAATAATAAACATATATAAACATATACAAAATAAAACTCAGACATTACACAACACATTATGAATTTGCATTTATTAAATTGTGAAAAACAGAACAAAATCACACATGTCCAATTTTTTAAGTAGGCCTTTTTTTGTGGATTGTAAGACAGCAGTTTTATTGTGTTCAAAATAACATGAATCGCCTTTGTGTATGTACTTAATCGCAAATCCAAGGTCTCCATCAGAAGCGCACACATCCTGATGCAAAATCGTATTTTCATTTCAAACTCTAATGCGGACAAACTCGAATCTGTTACTCATATGATGCAAAGCTGATAATAAATCAAAGTGGCTCTAAGTCAGAGGGGCCAGAATACGTGCACCGACCAGCCAATATGTCAGTCAGTCAGCGTGTAAGCGTTCACTGCTGGACATTCGCCTCTCCAATTTTCTTCCAGTCCTCCCGGCCATCAGCGATACAGAACCACTGCCTTCCGCCGACGTACTTGATGTCGTCGTCCCACCTGGCGGGACTATTTAACGTACATTTCGAAAATATAGGCTTTTCACATAGGTTTTTTAGAAAAAAGTCTAGAAATATGGTCTAGAACGCGCGGCGGCGGAGAGTGCGCGGGCGCACGCCCTCTAACGAAAAGTGCCTGGCAATTTAGGGTTTTTTTCGACCTATAACTCTGGCACTTGAAGGGATATAAACTAGAAGAAAGAAGGTGGCATACCGGAGACTTCCCTTTGGGGTTTTACTTCTAAACTGTTCTTTTTATTTCACAAAACTTATTTTGTAAAATAGGAAATAATGTGAATAACAGTCCCGGGTATGACTGTTAGATAAGCCTTTAGGTATTAAGTTCGTCTTTTTCTGTCAGTCAGTCAGTCAGAGTGTAAGCGGCCACTGCTGGGCATACGCCTCTCCAATGCTCCTCCAGTCCTCCCGGATTTAAGCGTTACGGAACCACTGCTTTCCGCCGATGTACTTGATGTCGTCGTCCTACTCTACCCTGCCGGGTTGTCTTTTCACACTTCGTTTTCCTGTCCACGGCCGCCAGTGTAGGACACGGTTACTCCAACGGTCGTCGTCTCTTCGGGTTTTTTTTATGTTTAACCAGCATGGGTGGCTGTGCCGAGAGACCAATGGTGCAGTCGACAGACCCAAAATCACCTCTCCTCGCGAAACCACGCTCAATTAGGTGCCATGCCAGCAGATTTGCGGACTGGCTGTCTAGCACGTTAATACGACGCTTGAAAACACCCAGGTTAAAGGATTCAGGCTAACGTGTCCAGTCCACTGCCACTTGAGCTTAGCCACCCGGTGTCCAATATGTCGATATTGGACACCGGGTGGCTAAGCGGTGTAAACTTTGGTGCGTCCGGCGTGACTTTGTATAAAGTATGTAATGTACTAAATTCCCATGTTATGATATGATGCAGTTGCAACCTCCGCTCCACTCTTATACAGTCTGACAACAATATCTTGGCTGACTGTATTGTGAACTGCATGAAACGGTGGTACCGTGGTGTCATTGTAATGTAAATTGTGAAGTAACAGAACAAAATCACACATGTCCAAATTTTTAAGAAGGCGTTTTTATTTTTTATTTTAGTGTGGATTCGGCATTTTTATCTTGAAGCATTTTTCGCGCGCGTTTTTACTCTTCTGGAAAACCACTGAAATTGATTCGAACGGAGGACTCACTGGTGGATAGCTTCGCTCTTGGCTTCGTTCTTCGGCAATGTTTTAGGCTATACCCGTGCCGAGCAGGGCGGGGTCGTTATTCAACAATAGTGAAACGTTTTTACAAAATTGTCTATAATTTTAGAGTAAATTATGTTTTATTTTTTTTATTCTTTATTCATAATTCGTATGGTAGTACACTACGCTTGAATTTGTCCAAATATACACACCATACTCCGTATCCCGACAATCGGGGTAAGCTGAGTAATCGATGTTGTGCCACAAGTATTCGTGCTACGCTGACTCTTTCACCGTTCGTGCAGCCAAGCTGTGGAATCGGCTACCTCTATACATTCGTATTTCTCCTACTATCAAAATTTTTAAAAAGAATATTTACAACTATTACTTGACCTCCTCAGTGTAACATTTTCTGCACATTAGCACTGTTCTCCCAATGGCCAATTATATATGTATGTAAGTATGTATTTATTTACTAATTATTGTATTGTATAAATATATATTTAGGTATTTTGATATATGCATATATAATATACAGGAACAAGTACTATGTATACTTATATATTATATATTGTAATCATGTATGTATGTTTATTCATACCAATTTACTTAGTTACTATTCTCTCACATTATCTGTGCGCCTACTTATACACATTTACCACATCCCAAAGGTTTGCTCTAACATAATGCAGATCTGCATTCAGCCGACCTTTTTGTACCTTATTTTATCGAAAAATGGTGTACAATAAAAAATAAATACAAAATACAAATACAAATACAAGTATTCTGGTAAATTACAGCATAAAACCGACCACCACGTTTAGCAAAGTATGCGGACAAGATAACTCAGATCAGGCAGCAAGTAAGGCATGAAGGCCCACCTGCTGTATGACTCCGTGGAAAGACCGTGCCAAAGTGAGAGGTGACTAGCCTGTCGCCCTTATTTATGCACATCTTGCTCTTGTCCTTTATTCGCCTTTTACGACATGCGTACTTGAAAATAATATGTTTAAAAAAATACCCTGCGAAGTTTCTTGCCGGTTCTTCTTCGTGGGTGTAATCGAACCGGATAGAAAAAATTGTGATAACTTTGAGTACAATCTAACTGCCAATGAATGATCAATAAACAATTCAATGTACCCACCTTTTATATATTTTATGAAGCATACACTTGTTCTAACATATATTTCTATGTACATTATAGATAGATACATTTAACAAAATTTACTATGTTTGAGGTGTCAAAGTCATCAATATTGGATACCTCAAACAAAGTAAATTTGGTTAAATATATATTTTTAATGTTACAGATTTCCCCATACGATATTATGTCGCATAACGTTATTTCTATCCCTAAGTGGGAGTTAAAATACCGGCTCTAACTTATTACCTACTTATAATATCCATACATGTGCTGGTGGTGAACTCAACTCCCATATACCCATTCTCTTTTATCAAATGCCGCAGTCCTTATAGTGAAAGAATGTCAGCTTGCTAGTGCCAATATAATGTAGCCAAACTCTATCTGATGTCTTCGGAACACTCCCACGGACTCAAAACAATGTATTTCGCTACTTTGTCCCCTATCTGTACTAAAATCTTGACCTCATCGTTGTCGAAAGAGGAGTGTTTTTTCGATTTCATCGCGCGGTTACCACGCGTTTGCAAAATGATTTTAACGTATCGGGGACATCTTGGTAACACGGTCTATAAAAATTCGGTTACGTTCGAGAGGATATTATATTAGCTTTTGCCCAAGAAAGTAAGTAAGCCCGCTACTGTAGGTACCTATATTTCGGCGCGCGTAACAATTCGGTTTGTATGAGAGACACATCTTAGCGTAACCGGAACTGAAATTGTATTTAGCCTATTTTTTAGTTATAGTTTTTTAATTAGTTGTATTTGTCTTTAAATTTGCTTTGATACGCGATACACGAAAAGACCTTTTACAATTAAATTTTTTTTTAAATTTTAATATAATAAATACATTATTGTATGTATATACTCGTACTATGGACATTATTTTAATTTAGAAATAAGAAATTGACGATTGTTTAATATTGAATGTACTGTAATTACTTATGTGTACTAAATATGAAGACAAAATAAATGTTTTGACTTTGACTTTGACTTTGATAGGTAGTTAAAGTTTATTTAATAATTTTAGCCTATCTGTGCCCCGCTCCGCCCGTCCCGTATACATATCCCTTTTGAAAAACCCCAAGCTGTACTTGGGAGGAAATAGATGGGCATGGGAGTGCGTTCCACATTTATGGTTTGGTCTCTTGAACCTTTTCTCATACGCGAGTCGTCCTGCCAGCTTGTTGATGTGTTTTATGAGCCTCTGTGCGTTGATTATAAGCTTTGGTGATAGAAGTAATTTTTTCACAGACGATAGTCATTTCTAGGAGCTGGTGTATTTACGTTTGACTGACAGCGAGTTTAAAATAAGTCATCGAACCCTGAACCACGATGCGTTGGCTAGCAACCGGCCAAGTGCGAGTCGAATCGCGCACCGAGGGTTCCGTATCGCCATATCATGGTTAGCGTCACTCACGCCATCTATGGCGTGTTATGAAATGCTTCATATTAGGTAAATGTCATGATTAGTTAAAATGCTTCATGCTCTATTCGGTACATGGCGCGCGCGCATACACTTTTTGGTTTCTTCTGTAGGAACCGCCGTGAATTTATTACTTTTTTTATTTTTCTTATTTTGTTGTTATATCGGCCATAATAACACATATTCTGTGAAAATGTCAACGGGCTACCTATTACGGTTCGAGAGATAGAACCATCGGACAGACGGACGGACGGACAGATAGACAGACGGCGTAGGTTTAGTAATAGGGTCCCGCACCGGATACCAGTACGTTAGGAAACGTAACAATTTTGAAGCCGCTGAATAATGCCGACATTGGAAGTGCTGGCACTGCCCCACAGCTGCAGTCCATCCATAGGTCCAGACAGGTTTTATTAAAATGTTGTACACTGCGATTTTTTTCCAGCGAAAGTTTGAAGTTTTTGCCGATAAGCCAATAGAGATTTCTATAGCCCATGTTTGCTTCGTATCTTTTGGCTTTTGTTAAGGCTTTCTATTAAGGTGTATGCCTAGGTATTTAACACTGCATTGGAGAGGAGTCTACAAATTTTGTGATATGTCGCCAAAAATTTTGACTTTTTGCATAGTGTGTTATTTTGGCTGATAAATTCCCGCGTAAGTAAACGGAAATTATTTTTGGCTTTTTATCGGTTTAAACACCCCGGTTTTTTTATTTGTAATTTAACTTTATTTCAAGTTTTTTTTTAAATACCGCATGCAGATCGGTCCACTTTTTAAGATAATAATTTTTTTGATTACTTAATTATTACTTAATTACAAACATAGCTAAGAACTATCCAGATTAAACCAGTTTTGTAATAAAAAAAACCGCGTCCAAATCGGTCCAACCGTTTGGGAGCTACGATGCCACAGACAGACACACCCATACACACACACACGTTCAATTAACAACACCCCTCTTTTTTCATCGGTGGTTAAAAACTCGATATTCTGTGAGAAGATTCACGCCAGCCAGCGTTCTCCTGGCTTCGTTCCTCTTTTTTTTTGTGGAAACTGACACGGTTGACAACATCACCTACAACATCCTTGATGTCAGCCCATAACACCGGGTGAACTTGGTGTCACGTCAGCGCTTCCCTTCGGTCGTGCCGGCTACACTGAACTGGGCGGAAAACACAAACTATTTACATAGCCGTTTCGACCGACCTTCCATTCAGTAGGGTGGTAACAACCCGGCCGGGTTAAACCCTACGACCTAGTAATATAAGAAGGGAGTCTTATCCTCTTCCTTGCGGCTGCGAATCCAGTGCGATTGTGCCAATCCAGTCGGCGAGAGACCGCAGATCCCCAGTCACGACTGTCTCGTGCTAATAACCGACCGAGTTGTATTATTTCTCAAGCGCGGGTGGCGCCGCGCACGCGCTCTCTCGGAATCTCGGTTGGCAACCGTGAGGCGAGGATCTACGGGGGCGTTCTGTGTCAGTATTCCACCTACTATCACTTCAACTGAGCTGTGGTACAGCGGGCGGCGCAAGATGGGGCCGTGGGTACCCAGGTGCCGTGCCAGTCTTTTCCTTTGGCTGTGCTGGGTAGACTGAATGTCTAACCCGTTGATACGACGTTTGAAGACACCCTGCAGGTTTGAAGGATTCGGAAAACACACTCGCCGGAAGACAGTTCCACACCCTAGCGGTGCGACAAAGAAACGATTTTGAGAACCCATCGGTTCTCTAAATCATTTATTTGTCGCACCGCCAGGGTGTGGAACTGTCTTCCGGCGAGTGTGTTTCCCGAATCCTTTAACCTGGGTGTCTTCAAACGTCGCATCAACGGGCTAGACAGCCTAGCAACAGTCCGCAAATCTGCTGGCATGGCGCCTCACTGAGCGTGGTTTCGCGAGGAGAGGGGTTTTTGGCTCTGTCGACTGTACCATTGGTCCCTCGACACAGCCACCCATGTTAGCCAAAAAAATACAGTGCGGGAGTACCAATCCCGATGAAAATGTATGTCCAGGAGTGGACCCTTGGAGAAGTAACCATTGGGTAATCTGTGCCTTGGACCCCTGGACGCTGACTGACTGACGTTCCCAAGTTGATCGGTCCCCTGGTGATCGGGCAGCACATGTGACGGACGGACGGACGGACGGACCGACATGTGAACGAGTTGATAAGGGTCCGCAGGCATATCTAAGGATGGCGGCGAAGGATGCATACCTACACCTGCTGCTTCACCGTTCTGAACCGGTGTAGAACTGTAGGTCCCTTCCCTTGCCCCTTACTAGGTGGTAGGCTCAAATTGTAGCCGGCTGGGTTGGTTCCACCGTACTGGATGTAAGACGGCCGCATAGCAGCCTCGGTTGCGTTATCTTCTAGTCCAGTATAGCCAGCAATCCAGGGAAGTCTCCGGTATGGCACCTACCTTCTCGGAGGTGATATTGGCTGGTCGGAGCATTAGCCACCCATACCGAATTAAATAAATAACAAGTGCGAGTTGAACTCGCGCACCGAGGGTTCCGTATCGCCATGTCATGGTCAGCGCTGCTTCATACTGTTTTTGGTAGGAGGCGCGCATACACTTTTTAGTTTCTTGTATGGGGACATGGATTTTTTTATTTTTTCTTATTTTTATTATTTCTTGTTATATCGGCCATAATAACACATATTCTGTGAAAATTTCAGCGGGCTACCTATTACGGTTCAAGAGATACAGCCTCGGACAGACAGACAGACGGCGTAGGCTTTGTAATAGGATCCCGTACCACGGATACGGAACCCTAAAAATAACATGCTCTATTTGGAGCCGCATTGCATCGGTGTATTGTATTGGTGCGGAGTCCTTGAGTGCATGCATTATTCGACTGTGGGATCACGAAGAGCAGCGAAAATGTGAGGCAAATGTCTCTGCGTCGTGCTTAGAATGAACTATGCGAAAGCAGAGGGAGCGCCTGATCTTGATACTTTTGTGTGGTAAATACCTAACCTAGAATAGAGAAATAAGCGAACCTTTGGAAAACCGAAGCATGTTGAACACACGCGACTAGGGGATAAGGATAAGATGCCGTGCTAAAGGGCGATAGGCCACCTCTCAACTTGGCACGGTTCTTCCACCGAGTTACGCAGCCTGTGTGTCTTCGTGCCTTACTGGCTGCTTGATAGTTATCTTGTCCGAATACTTTGCTAAACGTGGTGGTCGGTGTTGTGGTGTAATTTACCAGAGTCCTTACAGGACAACACCGATTACTCTGCTCGCCCCGGTGGTCGGGATGCAGCGTGTGGTATGTACTTATGTATGACAGATGTGAGGTTTTTTGAGGTACCGTGTGGGGCCGGTACTTTAAAAGAATAGCCCCACTGCATCTCTCCCCGTGTATTTCTTAAAAGGCGACTAAGGGATATGACTCCCTTCTTATATTAATAGGTGGTAGGGTTTAACCCGCCCGGGTTGATACCACCGCACTGAATGAAAGGTCGGTCGAAACGGCTAGGAAATAGTTAGTGTTTTCCGTCCAGTTCAGTGTAGCCGGCACGACCGAAGGGAAGCACTGACGTGGCACCAAGTTCACCCTGTGTTAATGGGCTGGCATCACGGATGTTGTAGGTGATGTAGCCAACCGTGTCAGTTTCCTTAAAAAAAACTCAATTGTTTACAAATAAAATTATAACACAATTTTACTAAATATGGTAAGCTGAAAGCGCATTAACCTGTATTTTTTAAATTTATTAAATTAATTCATGAAATTAAATTTAATAATAAAGTGCAGTTGCGTGTTTTGTCACCCTATAAACTTGGCAGATGCGAGGTTTCTTACTCATCATCTCTTCTGTACGTGAAATGAAGGGAAGCATCCCGCCCGGGTTGGTACCACCGCACTGAATGAAACGTCGTTCGAAACGGTGTAAACGACTATGTAAATAGTTCGTGTTTTCCGTCCCGTTCAGTGTAGCTGACTTGAAATGAAGGGAAGCACTGTCATGGCCCCTAGTTCACCCGGTGTTATGGGCTGACATCATGGATGTTGTAGGTGATGTAGCCAACCGTGTCAGTTTCCATTAAAAAAAGTACTACAACATGACACAAAATAATATACTATTTCTTGTCCATGAAAAGTTTCCGATCAAGATTGTTCGATCGAATAGCAATACAAGGTCGAACACTCAACTGAGTAGGTAGCATTGATTTTGTAGGTAGGTACAAGATGCATTCCATACTTACTCGATAAATAAATCTATGTGCATATTACCTACATCCCACGAAGAGAGTTATTCTTGAAATATAAAGGTATGATTGTTCGTTCAATTTAGAATAAAATTAATTCTTGGAGAATAAATTTGATATCTTGCCATTGCTTCGGTACCTAGCAATGTCTCGGCGAAAAATGGGAAACCACACCTAGGTGCCCAGCTCGGACCGAAAGTATCATTCTTAGGGTTCCGTATCCGGTACGGGACACTATTACTAAGCCTACGCTGTCTGTCTGTCTGTCCGTCTGTCTGTCTGAGGGCTGTATCTCTTGAACTGTTAGGTAGCCCGTTGAAAATTTCGCAGAATATGTGTTATATATAATGGCCGATATACCTAACAACAAATAATAAAAATAAGAAAAAGTGAATAATTCACGGGGTTCCCATAGAACAAACTAAAAAGTTAATGCGCGCGCGCCATCTACCGAAAGGATTATGAAGGATTTAACTAATCATGAATTTTAACTAAGTCAAAGTCAAAGTCAAACCCAAGTATTTCCAATGGAGTAGTTTCGTACAATTTTACAATTTCTTATAAAATTATTCTATTAGAGGAAAAGTCAAAAATAATAAAATTATTAATAATACAAATAAAAGTCAAAACACAGAATAAATAATCATATTAAAAAAAAATTCAAATAAAATTTTATCTAACCTAGCCTATTATAAATTCCCAGTAGTCAAAAAACAAAATCAGATTTAGTACAAAAGTACAGTCAAAATATACATATGTCAAATATATTCTCAATTAAATTTATTTAACACGCTAAATATAAAAAAAGTCAAAAATGTCAAAACACAGAATAAATTATCATAATAAAAAATGTTCAAATAAAATTTAACCTAACCTAGCCTAAAATTCCCAGTAGTCAAAAAACAAAATCATATTTAGTACAAAATACAGTCAAAATATACGCTATGTCAAACATATTCCCAATTAAATTTATTTTAACACGCATGTCAAACATATTCCCAATATTTTTTTTTTATAAACACTTTCAGTACATTAGTACCTGTGATTAGTACAGTCAAAATTTCAAAATTGCTAAATGTTTTAACTTATATGAAGCATTTCATAAACACGCCATAGATGGCGTGAGTGGCGCAGACAATGACACGGCGATACGGAACCCTCGGTGCGCGAGTTCGACTCGTTCGACCCTGGCGGGTTTTATTGAAAACCCGCCAGGGTTTTCAATACTTACCATTGATCGGAACGTTATTGGAACGTCTGTGTGCGGGCGCCTAAAAATAAGCCGTATGTAAAATAAGTTAAATTAAGCGCCGGGTCACAGATTACTTAATACCGGGTGGCCGAGTGGTTTGGGCATCGGCTTCTCATGCGAGAGGTCCGAGTTTCCAATCCGGTCGGCGTGCACCAATGAGTTTTTTCTGACGAAAAAATTTACGTGCATACCTACACCTGCTGCTTCAACGTTCGGAACCGGTGTAAAACTGTAGGTCCTTCCCTAGCCCTTTACTAGGTGGTAGGCTCAAATTGTAGCCGGCTGGGTTGATACCACCGCACTGGATGTAAGATGGCCGCATAGCAGCCTCGGCTGTGTTCTCCTCTAGTCCAGTATAGCCAGCAATCCAGGGAAGTCTCCGGTATCGCACCTACCTTCTCGGAGGTGATATTGGCTGGTCGGTGCATGCGCTTTGGCCCCTCCGACTAAGCCACCCATACCGGATAACAAAAAAAAAGCTGCGTGCCACCGGGGGCCCGCGTACTACCGCTTAGACACCGCTGTTCTCGAGAACGTTGAATAGGTAGGGACGTCGGACCTTCCCCGCGCCAGCGTAACACGATATTAGTAAAAACGTACAAATAACATTCGTCGGTCGCCCGCTGGCCACATAGCGTCAACCTTCCCCCACCCGATACCACCCAATCAGAGCGCGCGCTTTCCCCAACGCTACCCGCGGAGCTTGGCGATGCTAGTTCTCTTACAAGCATTGGGCAGTCCGACGTCCTTACCTCTTCTAACGTTTTTGGCTGTTCTATTGTGTGTCGGGCGGAGTCGGGTGGGCCCGGGCGCGCAGTTTTGCAATACAAATCGTTCCGAGATGCCGAATGCATAGCTACTGGTGGTAGTAAGTACCTAACCACCAGTTCTTGAAATTCATGATCGCGTGAACTTTAATTTACAGCATCATAAAATTTTGTGACAAATGTCATAAAAATAAATGTTGAAAATGTCATAAAAACAAATGTTGAAAATGTCATAAACATTGCATTCTCCATTATTGTTATTTTATGCAAACTGTAAAGTCAAACCTTTCTAGATGGTAGGTGCATTTAATTTTGTAACCGACTGGGTTGGTACCACCGTACGTAGATGTAAGATGGTCGCATAGCAGCTTCGGTTGTGTTCTCCTCTAGTCCAGTTTAGCCAGCAATTCGGGGAAGTCTCCGATATGGCATCTACGTTCTCGGCGGTGATATTGACTGGTCGGAGCATATGCTTTGGTCCCTCTGACTCAGGCACCCATACCGGAGTACATAAAAAAAAAATAAATAAAAAACGTCCTCGCACTTGGCTGGTTTTCTGTTCGTAATTTTTCAGCTCCTGTTTCGCTTGCATGTGTAATTATTTGTACCTACATAATATGACAAGTATCTTCTATCAATACTATACTATACAAGCTGTGGCCGCGGCTCCGCCCGCTCTCATATTTCACTTCACTGCTAACCTCATAAGCCATTTAGCGTGATAGTAAGTAGCCTATAGTTGATGGGAAGAATCAAGCTATCCGTAGATTTTTTTTTATTAAAATCGGTGCAGTAGTTCTCGAGTTATAAGCGGACAGACAGACATACACTCAGACACTCAGACACTCAGACAGAAAGCAGACGTTGGATTTTATTATAGGTAAGGATAAGGATGTACTGTATGTACTACTAATAATAAATCTGTAAGGGATGGTCATGGAGTAAGTTACTTTGTTTTATGAAATACTGCGTTTGTAGACTCTATTATGAATTTATGATACAAAAACTAAATTGACGATTTTTTTAAATATTTTTTGTATGTATGTATGTTCCTCCATAACTCCCGATCATCCGAATTCGATGAAACTTAGTACAAGCACATTTAACTATACTGAACACAGGTTAGGCTATAAATATTAAAATTCAGTTCAGATTACGCTAAGATGTGGCTCTCATACAAACCGAATAAAATGGTTCCGCGCGCCGAAATAAAGGTACCTACAGTCCGCGCGCGAGTTTCGAGGAATCGGTATTTGTGGAAATTAATCTATTATAGAATTTGTATAGAATTTTAATATTATACATTTGTATAATATTACTCGCCTAGTATAGTATAATCATCACAAAATGTGGATCTCCATAAAAATTCTATACAAATTCTATTATAAATTAATTTCCACAAATACCGATTCCTCGGAGCTCGCGCGCGGACTGTATACAGTAGCGGGCTTACTTTTTTAAATGTAATCCGGTATGGTTGCCTGAGTCAGAGAGGACAAAGTGCATGCTCCGACCAGCCAATATCACCTCCGAGAAGGTAGGTGCCATACCGGAGACTTCCCTGGATTGCTGGCTATACTTACTTTCTTCACGAATTTCACGCGAGCGAAGCCGCGGGCAAAAGCCAGTAGTTAAATAAATTTTAATGACAGTTGACCAATTAGAGTTAATGCATACTAACCAACTGGCAACTGCATAGTAGGTAATTAAATATCTACCTATACTTCAAGCTGATCTAAGTTATATAATATTGCAGACTCGACAAGACAAGAAGACCTTCTATTTATTTTACGCCTTCACATGTTAGATGTTTATAAATAAGGTAATGATATAATAAGCGAAGTCATTAGTATCGGTTTTGAAGAATTCAAGGTGGCGCAAAAGTAATAATCAATCATAAATTTTTTTTATATACAGTTTATTCAACAATGACTATCAACATTGTAGACCTGTAGCGCTAGGATTTTTGGTTTCAAAAATATTAAACTTGTTTATTTTTCGCATATAGTTTCCGAACCATTTGCCCAACCTAATATATCAGTTTGTGTCATTCTAGGAATTTGCATACGTAGAAATTTAGGTATTTGTCTTTTAGATCAGTATTGGACGAAAAGAAAATTAGAAAAGAAAATTTTACTTTAATGATAATATTGAAGTAGTAACCGATGTGCAAAAACATTTTGTGTCATCTCTGTCCACGGAAATCCTTATATTTAACCAGTACCTAATACATCGCCCAAATAGCCATAAAAGAATATTAGAAAAGGTTAAATAGGTGTTACGCGTTTTAGAGTACTGATATCTGTTGTTCAAAATATTTTGTGTCGAATTCATCCACGACATTTATAGATATTTAATATTTTTATTACAACAACCTCTAAAAGCCACAAAAGATAATACGGGTTATTAGAGTTTACGTCTTTTTGATTATTATGGTGTAACAAAACACTATTCATAATTTGTGTCGTTTTTAACCACGGAATTTTATTATATGAAAAAAAAAACTAACTTCGCATGAAGTGCGAGCGCGGGGAATAGCGCGGGCGCGGGCGGCGGGGCGGCGGGAGGCGAGCGAGCGAGCGAGGCACGCCACGCCACGCCGCCTCGTACCTATTTGATTAATTTTAGGTGCAAACCTATGTAAAAAAATGTGTTGTTGCGAGTCGATGTTAGCGGATATTTACTTAACTGAAGTTCCTATTTGATTTAAGTTAATTGATAGTGTGTTTATTATATTGTACGTAGTGTAGTATGCGCGCAATATTATTTTTACCCGACTACGGCGAAGCGAGAAGGAAGGTTATGTGTTTGACCGGTATGTGTGTATGTATGTATGTATGTATGTATGTATGTATGTATGTATGTATGTATGTATGTATGTATGTATGTATGTATGTATGTATGTATGTATGTATGTATGTATGTATGTATGTTCATCTGTTCCCTCATACATAACTTCGAAACTACCTACTTATCATAATTTGACAAATCGAAGGTATTGTTGGATGCGTCTTGACCGTCTGCTGGTTGACTATGGTTGGCTGGTTGGCTATGTGACGTCCCATAAAATTGGATATGGCGCCCTCTAGAGGACATAAAGGGATGACCTAAAAAAATGTTTTTAGTGTGGGGTACCAAATGAAAGGGCTTAATTAGCACATTTCAAAAATTTATATATTGTTAGCTGTTGCTTTCGGATTTGCTTGCATGCATCCGATAATTGCGAATAATTTCTAAAATCTATCTATCTGTCACGTGAACCTTTGTTTTGGTCATAACTCGAGAACCACTGGTGCTAGACCCATTGTGTTGGTACTCAAACTTCATGTCTGGGTGAGATCTATCCATCTGTCACGTGAACTTTTGTTTTGGTCATAACTCGAGAACCACTGGTGCTAGACCCATCGTGTTGGTACTCAAACTTCAGGTCTCGGTGAGATCTATCCATCTGTCACGTGAACATTGGTCATAACTCGAGGACCACTGGTGCTAGACCCATCGTATTGGTACTCAAACTTCAAGTCCCCATGAGATCTATTCATCTCTCACGTGAATTTTTTTTGGCCATAACTCGAGAAACACTGGTGCTAACCCATCGTGTTGGAAGTTTGAGTACCAACACGATGGGTCTAGCACCAGTGGTTCTCGAGTTATGATCAAAACAAAAGTTCACCTGACAAATGGAGAGATCTCACCGAGACTTGAAGTTTGAGTACCAACACGATGGGTCTAGCACCAGTAGTGGTTCTCAAGTTATGACCAAAACAAAAGTTCACGTGACAGATGGATAGATCTCACCGAGACCTAAAGTTTGAGTACCAACACGATGGGTCTAGCACCAGTAGTGGTTCTCGAGTTATGACCAAAACAAAAGTTCATGTGACAGATGGATAGATCTCACCGAGACCTGAAGTTTGAGTGCCAACACGTTGGGCCTAGCACCAGTGATTCTCGAGTTATGACCAAAACAAAACTTCACGTGACAGATGGATAGATCTCACCGAGACCTGAAGTTTGAGTACCAACACGATGGGTCTAGCACCAGTGGTTCTCGAGTTATGACCAAAACAAAAGTTCACTTGACAGATGATTAGATTTCACCGAGACCTAAAGTTTGAGTAGCAACACGATGGGTCTAGCACCAGTGGTTCTCGAGTTATGACCAAAACAAAAGTTCACGCGAGAGATGGATAGATCTCACCGAGACTTGAAGTTTGAGTACCAACACGATGGGTCTAGCACCAGTAGTGGGTCTCGAGTTATGACCAAAACAAAACTTCACGTGACAGATGGATAGATCTCACCGAGACCTGAAGTTTGAGTGCCAACACGTTGGGCCTAGCACCAGTGATTCTCGAGTTATGACCAAAACAAAACTTCACGTGACAGATGGATAGATCTCACCGAGACCTGAAGTTTGAGTACCAACACGATGGGTCTAGCACCAGTGGTTCTCGAGTTATGATCAAAACAAAAGTTCACCTGACAAATGGAGAGTACCAGCACGATGGGTCTAGCACCAGTGGTTCTCGAGTTATGACCAAAACAAAAGTTCACGTGACACATGGATAGATCTCACCGAGACCTGAAGTTTGAGTACCAACATGATGGGTCTAGCACCAGTGGTTCTCGAGTTATGACCAAAACAAAGGTTCCCGTGACAGATGGATAGATCTCAGCGAGCCATGAAGTTTGAGTACCAACACGATGGGTCTAGCAGCAGTGGTTCTCGAGTTATGACCAAAACAAAAGTTCACGTGACAGATGGATAGATCTCACCGAGACCTGAAGTTTGAGTACCAACACGATGGGTCTAGCACTAGTGGTTCTCGAGTTATGACCAAAACAAAAGTTCACGGGACAGATGGATAGATCTCACCGAGACCTGAAGTTTTGAGTACCAGCACGATGGGTCTAGCACCAGTGGTTCTCGAGTTATGACCAAAACAAAAGTTCACGTGACACATGGATAGATCTCACCGAGACCTGAAGTTTGAGTACCAACATGATGGGTCTAGCACCAGTGGTTCTCGAGTTATGACCAAAAAAAAAGTTCACGTGACAGATGGATAGATCTCACCGAGACCTAAAGTTTGATTACCAACACGATGGGTCTAGCACCAGGGGTTCTCGAGTTATGATCAAAACAAAAGTTCACCTGACAGATGAAGAGATCTCACCGAGACCTAAAGTTTGAGTACCAACACGATGGGTTTAGCACCAGTAGTGGTTCTCGAGTTATGACCAAAACAAAGGTTCCCGTGACAGATGGATAGATCTCAGCGAGCCATGAAGTTTGAGTACCAACTGAAACGGACCTAGGGTCGTTCCATTTTTTATTTTTAAATAATATCACATATTTATAGGGTGCCGTGTAGAACGGGCGCCGTGTAGTTCGGGCTTCGGTAGCACTGGGCTGTGTGAACATAGGTATTGATTAGTATAGGAAACGTCGACGCATAGACACGCGCAACAGATATAGTTTACATTCAATAGGTACAAGCGAGAGGATTATAAATTTCATATTTAGGCTGCGAGTCTGATGGAGGGTGGGAGAGTTAAAAATAGATTTTCAGGCAACGCGGGACGCGGGGTAGGCGCGAGGGGTGCGTACGCGCAGGGGGTAGGGGGACGTCTCGGGGATGCTCGTGCCGGCGCGACGAGCGGGATTCCAGACAATCGAAAGGGCACGGCTTCAGGAGCGACACGTATTCATATCGGCCTAGCCGAGTGATTGTAGGGAACAAAATTATTTGTTATTTTTCTGCCCAAATTAAAACAGTGCGCGAAACTTAGATTGGCATAGATAGTAGGTTTTCTCCGGACAATTTAACGATGGCGCATACTGCAAGGGAAAACCTGGCTAGAGCCTATCGCCACGGCGGGACGTGGAACTTTACAAAAAGCTATCTATGTCTAAATAAACGATGATTTTTTCAACTCCACCTTGTGAGTTGAGCTTAGAGTAACAAATTGAATGCAGCCTTCCTAACTCGTCGGTAATATTTATTTGCGAGACCGTATTGCGGCTCACCTCAAATAAATCTGTAAACCCCCGGGGGAGCGGAGTTAAAATAGAGTGGAACATGACATCAGCCTGTAGAAGAATTATCGGCTCAGTATTGAGTGATAGACTAATTTCTTTACTTTTATATCTATTCTGCTACGAGAAATTTTGTATTGTTCTTCGGAGTTCTTCCATGTATTTTTTTCCAGCAAAGGACAAAGGTTACCTACAGTTTATTTAGCTACAAGGAGGAGAGAATCCTACAGTCGCCTGAAGCTACGAATATTGTGTATTTTTATTCCAGCACTGTGTTCTTCAATTCACAAAATGTCATGTTTCAGCGAATAATACCAGCGTGTGTGTAAGAACAAAATGCCTGTAATGGGTTACTGTTCTGCGTGTAATTTACAGGTGGATCGACGATTCTGAAATAGGCTACAATTGCCTATTTTTCGTCGTCAATGATGTAATGTGTATATTGTAGGCTCCACAGTTATTTACTTCCCCGCTCAGAACAATGTAATGTGAAGTTACCCGTTCTGTCTTGGCGAGGTCACGAGTTTACATTAGCGTAGAATAGAAGTAGAAGAGCTAGATTCGCCATAACTGTAGTCGACGAGGTCTACGGAAGATTTGATTTGCACTACACCGATAGGAATAGACAGGTAGCGAGTAGAAGGCGGATGTACGGTGTAGGGATATGTATGGTTTCTATATTTATATTATTTTACACACTTAGTTATAACACATCACACAATTTATATACATTTTCATTCGGTTCGTTCATAATTTTGTATCAGAAAGGTTGAACACATAGACAGGCGATACATGATTAACTATCAAGCGACACATCACACAATTTATATACATTTTCATTCGGTTCGTTCATAATTTTGTATCAGAAAGGTTGAACACATAGACAGGCGATACATGATTAACTATCAAGCATCACACCACACAATTCATACACTTTCCGTTCAGTTTATTTATTATTTCTTTTCTAAGTTTGAATGCGTAATTGAAGGGTTGAACACACATAGACAGGCGATCAAGCACTACACAATATAGTTATAATGCACAATTCGTTCAGTTATTCGTCAAGTTTTTTTATTATTTTTTTTCTTTTGTCTAGTTACGAATGTGTATTTAGGGAAGTAGAATTAAGGTTTTGCTTTGCTTTGATGGCTGCCAGAGAAGTAGCTTTAAATGTAAATATGAGAATCATTGTGGTTTAGCATAGGTGACAGTCGGCTGATCCATAATACGTCCTTATCCGTGTATTAAATCAAAACTTCCTCTTGATTTATACACAGTAATTTCACGACCAATCGGGTCTAGGTATTTGTTTTGCAAGGGCGGCTAACAGCCTTCGTAAAAATAAAACATGTAGGAAAAGCGGTATAGTTTTGCGACATCTATTCGGAAGTGTAAGGAATGAGCCTGCATCGGATAGTATGTAACTAAATGTAAATGTGTTAGGTGCGTAAAGCCACCTCCTTTGACCCACGAGACGTAATGTTTCGTTATCAACACGACTTAAACGTAATTTCTTCACGAGGAAACCGGAAGTTGCTCGCTCCCTAATAAATAGCGTCGAGGTCTCGTATAATCTATCATTCCTTCATAAAGTTGTCACCCTAGTTTTAAGGTTAGGTAGGCTACGCTTCGCTACGCTACGCTACGTATAAACGTGAGAGGTACTGGGATTGAGCTAACCATGCCGGTCAGTACTAATCACACTCTACGCTTCGAAAACAGTGTTTTGAGCTGACGCTTAACCATAGCGGATACGGTTTCAACTCACTATCTACGCTTCGCTACGCTTCGGACAGCTTTATTAGCGGATGATGGGTTAAGATGAGCTAATCGAATGAAGTCTGACCTTTAGGAGGTAGCACCATGGATCTTCGTTACAACTTCTCCAAACATTTTCTTCGCATCGATGAATGAGGAAAGGAATCAGCTAACCATGCTAGCCTGACCGAGTTCAAAACCAATTTCTTCGCACCAATGAACGAGGAAAAGAATCTGCTAACCATGCTAGCTTTCCCGAGTTCAAAACCATTCTTCGCATCAACGAACGAGGAAAGGAACCGGCTAACCATGCTAGCCTGACCGAGTTCAAAACCAACTTCATCGCACCAACGAACGAGGAAAGGAATCTGCTAACCATGCTAGCCTGACTGAGTTCATTATCTTCGCTACGTAGCACGCTCAGTGCTCTCATCACCAACACACAAACCGCACTTTGGATAAGGGGTGTATTCGGCACAGTCGTCTGACACCTGGGAGGGGTTGAGTAAAACTCTCCCTCCCAAATCAACCTTGTGGTGGATTCGGGTTACGCACTTCCTTCCAAGGCTTCCCTGCCCAGCCTAGCGCTGGGCGAACCTTGGAACGAAGTAGGGGAATTTGGACGGTGGCGTAGCAGTAACTTCTTGCTAACAAAACCTAAATTCTATAATCGCAGATATTTATATTTTTCACATATACATATATAATAAACTGCCTATTATTTCGATATCTGTTTGTCCGAATCTAAATTTAATGCACACAATCTTACACACCATTCGACGAGTATCAGTCCCGCGACCTATTAATAACCTCATCAACACAAGTATATACATCTATCTTTACCGTATAGCCGCCCTAGGTCATTTAACTGCTTGAATAGAGACAGGGAGAACGACGAGGAGAGTAGGAGATAGGTCAAGACGTCGCTGGATAGTTAGAGACATACATAGGGGTATTTACATGTAAAAAAAAGCTAAAGCTTTCCAAGGTAAGTGAACTACGCCGGATTCTTCTAAATGTCGAACGACCCCCATTGGGTCGGTTGCTTCAATCTTCTAGAGCTTCGAGGAAGAACGAACGAGCGTAAGGAAGTTTTCACACGTAATTTTCTTTACGAGTGATTGGGTTTTCTTAATGTTGTCCGACGCGCGACCGTTCGCGGCCGACCTCAGCGAGAGAGGTCGGATAGCCAATTTTCTTACAGCTTTACTTTCCATAAAGAATTCAAAATAACCTTTTACTTTACAGCTTCTCTTCGTAAAGCTTCGAATTATCTCCCCTTATTTTCAGCCTTTCTCCACAATGAAATCGAACCTAATACTATCTTCTCTCGATTATTTTACCCATCTAGCTTCATCATTAATCTATGCTTCACATAAACTCTACGAATTCTTAACTCTCCAATCTTAATTTCCTTCTTCGGGATTCAAACCTGCGGAAACTTACTTAGCCTTCTTTCTTTCAGCTTTTCCTCCATAGACATTTTCACAATTTTCCTCTTTCCTTTTCCTGTAGCATAGTTATAACTAAACCAACATTTAAATCATGTAATCCTTTCGGTATTTATTTTTCACGAAAACTGTAATTTTCGTCGTTAAAAGTAGGACAGGGTAGGTTAGATAGGTTCCGTAGAGATGACGTGTTAGGTAGGTTTAATTTTAAATCGAAGGCAACCACCTAGTCTGGTTCAGACAAGGAGTCCGCGTCAGTAGGACTGTTTGACCATAGAGGGGGGGGGCGTTTCACAACACGATGGGTCTAGCAGCAGTGGTTCTCGAGTTATGACCAAAACAAAAGTTCACGTGACACATGGATAGATCTCACCGAGACCTGAAGTTTGAGTACCAACATGATGGGTCTAGCACCAGTGGTTCTCGAGTTATGACCAAAAAAAAAGTTCACGTGACAGATGGATAGATCTCACCGAGACCTAAAGTTTGATTACCAACACGATGGGTCTAGCACCAGGGGTTCTCGAGTTATGATCAAAACAAAAGTTCACCTGACAGATGAAGAGATCTCACCGAGACCTAAAGTTTGAGTACCAACACGATGGGTTTAGCACCAGTAGTGGTTCTCGAGTTATGACCAAAACAAAGGTTCCCGTGACAGATGGATAGATCTCAGCGAGCCATGAAGTTTGAGTACCAACACGATGGGTCTAGCACCAGTGGTTCTCGAGTTATGACTAAAACAAAAATTCACGTGACAGATGGATAGATCTCACCGAGACCTGAAGTTTGAGTACCAACACGATGGGTCTAACACCAGTGGTTCTCGAGTTATGACCAAAACAAAAGTTCACTTGACAGATGGATAGATCTCACCGAGACCTGAAGTTTTAGTAGCAACATGATGGGTCTAGCAACAGTGGTTCTCGAGTTATGACCAAAACAAAAGTTCACGTGACAGATGGATAGATCTCACCTAGACCTGAAGTTTGAGTACCAACACGATGGGTCTAGCACCAGTGGTTCTCGAGTTATGACCAAAACAAAAGTTCATGACGAAGTTTCTAGTTCTCACAGAAAACGGGATATTAGTTCAGCCCGATTGTTTTAGGGTCATGAAAGGTAGGGTCAGTTTGAACTTATACAAATTTGAAGCGAATCGAAGCGTCAATCTGAAATAATATTGACCACATTAACCATTGACATTCGTAGGTATTGAGATTGCAGACGCGGGCTTTGTACAAAATTCCCACTGCATTATTATCTCTATAGGTAGATACCAAACTTCTTTGCACGAAGTGCGAGCGCGGGCGCGGGCGGCGCGGCGGGCGAGGCGAGCGAGCGAGGCACGCGGGGCACGCCAGCCAGCCACCGGCGGCGGCGCTGCCGCCGCTTCGCATAGAAGAAATCGTAGGTACCGAACGAACGTGTGTACGTGCGTATGCCCCCGCCCGCCGCCACCTGCCCGCGTCCGTCCGCTTTGACCGCAACAACTGTTTTTGTGTTTTATTGATTTATTTCGTGCATGAAAATGACACAACTTTACAATGTACATTTTTCATGCATTGATGAAATTGAATATGTAAACTCTAATCATTCTAATGTTTTTTTGAAGCTTTTGTAGCTTGGAAAAATAACATAATTGAAAATCTTAAAATTGCGTGCCCTAATTTGGCACAAATTCGTTTAATGGGCAAATGTACGTGATCTGAGATAGGAAATAATAATTTTGTCAATTCTAATTTTCTTTTAGGCACTCTTTTTACATACTGACCATAGGCCAGTTTGCACTGGACGAAGATGACACAAACTGGGTTTGCACACTCCGCAGGCTATCCTAGATATGATACCATAATTATTTTAAAGTTTAGATTAATTTTGCCAGTTTTGAATGGAATTAAAAAAAACAACCACAAATCTTCGAATTGCTGAAAATGCAAGTGACAGATGTGACACAAAACGCAATATTATGCTTCTTATGTACGACTGTATCCACAGGCAAGAAATAAGCAAGTTTAGAATTTTTTAAACTTATGTCCTCAAAATAGGCCAGCGCTATCGGTCTATTGGGGTGACTGGGAGCTCAACTTTGGTCGAATAAAAAAATCGATATGATTCGATTTCTAGTTTCCGAGAAATTCGTGGAGCATACATACATACATACAAACATACATACGCCTATGAAATTTGGCACACCTGTTTAGAAGCCCACATAGATTAACTTATACGAATATGCTGCAATTCCAACGATATTACGTACATTCGTGTCGAATTGATAATGTCATTTTTTTTGTAACACCGATTACTCTGCTTACCCCGATTGTCGTTATACAGTGTGATGGATGTATGAATAACTATGTATGATTATGATTTAATGAATGTGTGAGAGTTAGGGCCCCTGAGCAATAGCGTCTTTACCATAAGGGCACACGGGGCACGGGCCCAGGGCCCCCGACATCAAGGGGGCCCCCCGGGGCCCCCTTGATGTTGATGAAATTTTTTCCGCCGCTCGCATTAGTTATCATAGGACGCGCCAACTCAGTCTAACAAGAAAAAAATTACTCTTTGAAAACTACATTACCAGCGATTGCTTGGTTCTATAATAATTGAGTGAATTGAGTATAGTATCAGCTGTCTCAAAGTTGTATTTTGAAAAAAATTGCAGCTCAGACGCCAGAAAATTCTCTGATACACAAATTACAATTAAACGGTACAATATTAAGGCTTCAATTGATATTCAGTGGCTTCCCATAAGTTTAATAAAGACATTAAAAAAAAATTAGTTAAAATTTTTTTTTTTTCGGACGTAGTTCTATGTGTTAACAATGAGAGTACATCGGAAATATTGGCTCCGTAAGCTAACAAAATCACTATTTTTATGAAAAAAAACGGCATTTAATTATTGTAAAAAAAATTTTAAGTCGCTCTAATAATTTTGAAATCGTAGTAAGTTTCATTTCTTAAAAGTGTGTATTATTGTAAGTAATATTTGTATTACAATTACTAAATAAATGTTATACTTTTGTATTATTTTTTTTTATTCACATTTTTTTCTTTCTAAAGAGGGCCCCAAATTGTTTTGTGCCCAGGGCCCCTGCATGGCCTAAGACAGCCCTGCCCCTAAGCCCTGTTGCCACTGCGACCTAGGAGGATCTATTGTCACTTAGGGTGGACAGACTCAATTTGTTTTTTAGTATACATAAACTGTTTGCGAGCCCAAGTGAGAGGGATTTAGTAATTCTGTTGGACTTCGTGGAACGTTTCTCTATCCCTTAGGGACTCTGGGCCCTAACGGATGGAGAAGATGAGTACTATGGGGCTTACATTAACAAGTTATTGTTAAAAGTCCTAAAATAAAACAAGTGCGAGTCGAACTCGCGCACCGAGGGTTCCGTATCGCCGTGTCATTGTCAGCGCCACTCACGCCATCTATGGCGTATTTATGAAATGCTTCATATTAGTTCAAATTCATCATTAGTTAAAATGCTCTTTTCGGTTGACGGCGCGCATACACTTTTTAGTTTCTTATATGGGGATTGGGGACCCCCGTGAATTTTTTACAGTTTCTTATTTTGATAATTTGTTGTTATATCGGCCATAATAAATAACACATATTCTGTTAAAATTTCAACGGGCTATCTATTACGGTTCAAGAGATACAGCCCTCGGACAGACGGACAGACAGACAGACGGCGTAGGCTTGGTAATAGGGTCCCGTACGACAGATACGGAACCCTAAAAAAGATCTATTGTGATCTCTCAAAAGTTTAGAGCTCATCCCCAAGTCCGATTAATCAATACCTCTTCTCTTCCAGATGCCCCTGCTGACGCTGTCGATGGCAGCGCTGATGGCCGTCGCACAGGCGGCCGGCGGAAACGAATACCTACCGCCCAACAAGGGCTACAACTACGAGCCTCCCAGAATCCCTTTCCCTACAAACACAAACACTAACGCGGTGAGTTTATATATATTTTTAAAATAAATGCTGGCTATCCGGCTCAAAAGACCATGTTAAATTGTCAGCCTCGATAACTCAGTGGTGCAGACAGTCGGCTGTCGCTATTGATGGTTAAGCAACGCTGGAGGCGGTTAGTACATGGATGGGTGACCGCTCGACCGTTGGAGGCTGACCGTGGTTCGGATTCCACGTAAAACTGTAGGCCCCCTTCCCTTCTTACCTAACTAGGTGGTAGGTTTCAACCCGCCCGGTTTGATACCACCGCACTGAATGAAACGTCGGTCGAAACGGCTATGTGAATAGTTTGCGTTTTCCGTCCAGTTCAGTGTAGCCGACATTAAATGAAGGGAAGCACTGACATGGCACCTAGTTCACGCGGTGTTATGGGCTGACATCACGGATGTTGTAGGTGACCGTAGCTAACCGTGTCAGTTTCCATAAAAAAAAAATGCTCAAATTTTCCTCCAGTCCTCCCGGCCTTCAGCGGTAGGTATATAAACTACACCTCATTGCCTATTTAAGTTTGAAAATGTTTCTGTAACTGAACTCCAAAATTAAAACGAGTGCTTACGAGGGTGAGTGCAGGTAACAGGAGCCCATATTTCATTTGCAGCTCCGTAGAGACATAGGGTCACTAAGTGTGTTCTATCGACTGTTCAACGGCAAATGTTCTGAGGAACTGTTCGAAACGATTCCGACTTCACCATTTCACCATAGGTCCACGCGTAGCATACAGGGAATGCATCCCTACACTGTAGAGCTGCCTAAAGTGCGGACTAAGCGCTCCAGTATTTCTTTTATCTTCCGCACTGCGAAACTCTGGAATGCACTTCCTCCCGGTGCGTTTCCTTCAGTGTATGACTTAGGATCTTTCAAGAGAAGCGTAAAAAGGCATTTGTCACGCCGGCACCGGTTCTAAACCGAATGCTTTTGGGCGTCGTCGGCTCAACAATCCATGCTGACGGCGCCAAGTGTCTATCGTAACCATAAAAAAAACCTTCTACTGTCTACCAAATGAATCACAGCGGCTATTACTTTCGTATCGGCTTCAACTTGTGCACTCCTGATACCCGTGTCTCCCCCAGATCCGCAACTCGGTGTGAATCGGTATTTTACCTGACAGAATTAATATTGAAACAATGTGAACCACCGGATGAGAGACTCTGTTTCTCATAGCTCAGGGAATCCTATTTTGAGAAACAGGGATCATTTGAAAGTACGCTATTATACGCCGCCCAGCTGCGAAACAGGCGTTACATTATGTACCTACTTATGTTGTGTATCAAGCACTGAAAGCAACCAACTAATGTTTCAGCAACCGGCTCCTCCAGGCCCGACGTACGGGCCTCCGAGCAGGCCTCCGCCGCAACCCACACCCAGACCCAACTATGGACCTCCTCCGTCTTCTGGTGAAGATGTACGTATAATTATGTGACGAGCATGTATGACTCAATCATGAGTGTGGAAGAGGTTTCAGGATTGCGGGACGTGGAGATAAGTTCTCTCTGCCTGTTAGGAAATAGGGGGTGACGATATGTAACTAGTTGAATCTTCAACGTGGGATACATAAACTATATGCCCAGGGTTCCTGAACTACTAGAGTTATTCTTTTCATGAAAATCTGCATGGGAACTGGGTAGCCAATGATGCAGTTTACAATGGCAAATACACCCCAGCTAGCGAAATCACTCTGAGTGAAGTGCCATGCCAGCAGATTGGCAGACTATTGGCTATCCAGCCTGTTAATACGACGCTTGAAGACTCAGGATGAAAGTTTCCGGCAATAGGTACACAAGCCTAGAGCCTGATGGACAGTTACATTATCCTGGTGATGCGACAAGGGAAACATTTTGAGAAACGATATTTAAAGTGAACGCCCTTTTAGTGGCGGACATGGGGCTTTTCAGAACCAATCGTTACCTACTCAAAATCTTTTCTTTATGATTGAGATTGTCTGCCGGCGAGTGTTTCCTGATTACTTTAACCTGGGGGGTCTTTAAACATCGTATGAACAGGCCACCCTACAATTAGTCCTCAAATTTCTGGAATGGAACCTCAAAGAGTGTGGTTTCGCGAGTGGGATTGGCTCTGTCGAGCACCCTTGGTCCCGGTACAGTTACAAGTTTTCCGCATCGCAGAAAGAAGGTTGGGACCACAGAACTGCTTAAGTAATAGCTACTTCTATGATCTGTGGTTGGCACTCTTGGGACCTACCTACACATTGCAAAGGAGAATGAGCGTTTTAGTCTACCCCTCCTCTAGCTGTGAGTGTTATAATGGAAAGGTTGATTTACATAGAACAATTTTTAGTATAGCAGCCAACGTCAAATTATTAGTACTTTAGGAGTCTACAATCATAGAACCTTATAATAGTAATATGCTTACCTCTGTACGATGATCATCGTTCTAGGAAGGGTAAGTACTTAGAGCGAAACAGTACCAAAATAAACGAGCGGTATTGAAACCGTAATGATTAAAATATTTTTTTTTTTGGTTTCAATACCGTTCGGTCATTTTGGTACTGTTTCGCTCTAAGTACTTACCCTTCCTAGAACGATGATCATCGTACAGAGGTAAGCATATTACTATGATAAGGTTCTATGTTTATACCACTTAAAGTTATATAACTCCTAAAGTACTAACAATAGATGTTAGGTATGTTTGGACAAAATGGTTTTCTTGGAAAGACCTTTCTATTGATATATCATTCATTGTTAGAGGAGGGGTAGACCAACTCCCATACCTTTTTGCCCATCCCCCGTTTAGATTTATCGGTCCATAACAATTTTACAGAAATGCTAGGTAAATTCGGTTGCACTAGAAGCCAAGCGTGACCCATTTTCCAGCACGATCACCATCACCACCACGAGCCCGGCATGCCGTTCGACTTCTCCTACGCTGTGAACGAAGACGGCAACGACTACAGCCACAATGCGGTGTCCGACGGCGACGTGACCCGCGGCGAGTACAGAGTGGCCCTGCCGGACGGCAGGACACAGATCGTCAAGTACACTGCTGATTGGAAGAATGGATTCAATGCTGAGGTTTCTATAAAAAATGCAATTGCTACATTTTTTTTATGGGGACTGACACGGTTGGCTACATCACCTACAATATCCTTGATTCAGCCCATTACCGGGTGAACTTCGAACTATTCTCTAAATCGTTCTTGTGCCGCACTGCAAAGGTGTGGAACGGGCTCCCGGGGATCTTTCCCCACTCCTACAATCCACGGATCTTGAAATAGCGGGTTAATAGCCTTTCCCCAGCAACATTAGTCTACCTCCAAGCCGGACTGGCACCTCCTCGGGGGTGAAATTGGCTGCGCCTGAGGCTTCGACCTCGGGCAGAGCCAAACAGTTCGGAAGCAATAAAAAAAAAACTAGATGCCATGTCAATGCTTCCCTTCATTTCATGTCGGCTACACTGAATTGGACGGAAAACACGAACTATTTACATAGCCTTCAAGTTTCAACCAGTGGCGGCTCTGGTCAATGAATTTTAGTGAGGCACCACCTACATAATAGCATTTTATTAATGTTGTATTGCAGTTTTCATTTCGAGGACAGGACATGCCCAAAGTCTAGCAATAAATAAACATCCATGTTAATTTTTTTTTCTTTACCTTCAAGATAATTGTGAGGCGGCGTGAGGCGGCGCCTCACTTGCTTCACCTGGGGAACCGCCACTGGTTTCCACCGACCTATCATTCAGTGTGGTCGTACCAACCCGGGCGGGATAAACCTTACCACCTAGTAAGATAAGAAGGGAAGGGACCCACAGTTTTAAGTGGAATCCGAACCACGGTCAGACTCCAACGGTCGAGCGGTCATCCAAGTACAGACCGCACTGACAAAACTAATATGCCAGTTATTTCCAGGTGACATACGAGGGTGAAGCCAGATATCCTGATCAGCCTCAAGGTGGATACGGCTCTGGACCTTCAGCCGGATCTGGCCAGGCTTACGTACCACCACAGCAAGGCGGCGGATACAAATACTAAAGTTACCCACCGATCTACACGAGTCAACATTTTCTCGAAATGAGTCAACCGAAAGCTTCCTTAAATGTAACAAGGACTTCACACGATCAATATTTTGCTGTCAATTTACTACTGCCAGTTAGGTCTGATGGGAAGTTGTCCCACACATTTGTTTATAGAAATTGCATGGTGCCAAAACTAGGGAAAGTAAAGTGGGAAGAGTGCGGACCACAAACCATTGGAAGTAGTGAATAATGTAGATTTTTCCACCAATTTCTATTGTTTTGAGTGGTGAAGTGTCAGAAGCTTGGAAACATTTTAATCACAAATTCAACTGGTAAGCGTCTGCTTACTCTGGAGAAGAAGTCTTTATATTAATGTCAATCACGGAGAGCCAAACTTTTGATAAATTTCTCGCTGAAGTTCTAAGTAAGGGCAAAACTTGTGAGTTTGGTGAGTTTAGAGAGGTGCTGAAAAAACAAGGTTGGCCATGGAGTAAATGCTGACAAGATGAGAGAGAAAGTACTTAGTGTAGAACAGCTTACATCAGACCTGCCTGGAACTGACAACACATAATTCATAATAATACAAAATGCATTAATTCGTTATTATATAAATTTCAAACATATCTTCCTGTTTTCAGCGTAAACAACATTTGTCAAAAGACAAAAGAAACGTTTTTATTTACGTCTATAATGAATTTTTATGTAACAAAATAATGAATGTAAATCAATCATAGAAATATATAATTTTCATGTGAAATTTTGAAGATTGTTAACAATCTGGCAACATCACATTGACTGGAGACCGCCTGGTCGGTTGCATGCAAAATATTGCTGTATAAAGGTGCATCTCCACTATGCCGCTCGGTATAGGCTTTGCCACGCGGATATGCCGTATACATTTGATGGTGTCTCCCCCTACACTGTTAGTGGAGACGTGCCAACCAGCAGAAGTGAAGTGTACCTATCTGCGCAGACACAGTTGCGAAAAATTTTACTCGCAGAAAGCCGCGCCGTACGCGCGGTGCCAGGAAGACTGAACTCATTCGGCCTAAGCCAGTGACCACATAGACACAGACCTCGTGACACGTCTCGTCTTGATTGGTTCCGCTTCACCGCTGTGCCGAGCGGCATAGTGTGGATGCACCTTAAGATTCATAATGTTAATATTAAATTGCTACACAATCAAAATACTCAATGTTTAAAAAAACTTAATGTTTACTCGACTTAGGCCCAATTGCGCCAACACGAATTTAGAGTTAAGTAGCGAGTTATGGATTTAAACGCGGTTCCCACAGTCAACGGGTACTAGCTTAACGAGTTAAACTGGTTTATATCGTTAAATTCGTGTTGGTGCAAGTGGGCCTTAGGCAAGATACATAAATGTGATTTAAATTTTATTAAGTAATTTTTAAGAATTGATTTAGTGTAAGTACCAAATGAACAAATATAAACTTTTATACATTATCTGAAGAAATAATTGTTAATACTAATTGAATATCACTGCCATTTATTTACATCGCGACAAATTAAAGTAAAATTAAATGTTTCCAATTGACAAATATGGATGTTCTGTAAAATAATGATTTAGTTAAGTACTTGTGTTACCTGCCTTTGACGAAAATGTAGTGTATGGCTTAGTTTTTAATTTTTATATTTTGATAATAAATGTTTCTGCTGCCAGTGTGTTTATTTCTATCATTATTACTATTTTATATCCTTTATTTCACATATTTAAAATAGTATATTAATTTTACATATAAGTATGTATTATACAAAAAAGTAATAAAAATACACAAAATTAATACAAAAATTTAAAACGGTAATACCGCCGGCGCGGCGGCGGCAGACAAACCTCCCATCATTAATGTAATAACTTTTGGCAAATTATTATAAAAATAATAATAGACCTATGCTGAGGAAACCTGATACACTAGCTGTTATGAATTTTATTGAATTTGAACTCGAAGACGGCTCAAGAGATTTAAATGCAATATTCATCAAACATATTATCTCAGGATGTTTGCAGGGTAATATCACAATACCCTTTAAAGTCTGAAGAGCTGTATACAACACACCTGCATAATATAAAAGTAATAATATTATAATAAATAACATTAGTCAGTTTACTAATTATATTCATAAATAAATAGGCATACAAGAAAATACAATATCTATAATAAAAAAACCTAAGTAACTACCTTATATTATAAAACTTAGGTATATAGAAAATCACTCTAAGTTATATTCCACATACGCATCACTCACAGTTTTATTACAAAATAGTTTGCTATTTGGATTGAAATGTCTATTCATATGCTTCCTCATCGCATACGGAGTGTAAAACTTGCTCGAACACACCGAACACTCCTCAGTCCGGCCCCAATGCTTAGTTCTAACGTGCGCCATTCTTCTGGAAGCTGACAGGAACTTCTCGTCGCACAGTTCACAAGCAAATGGCCGTTCTCCTGTATGTAAACGCATGTGATAAACTAAAGCCGGTTTCGTCACAAAGTACCTCCCACAAATGTTACACTGCTGTGATCTTTCTCTAGTGTGAACAACAAGATGTGCTTTTAAACCACCTTTGTAACTGAACTTCTTTTCACAATAGCTACACTTGTACGTGTTGTGGAACATATGTTGGCTCTTTATATGCGCTTTTAGGGTATCTTTAAAATTGAAATCCTTTCCGCAATTATCACATATAAACTGAGGCGATTCAGACAATTTGTAAGGTCTGGGGTTTCCGGGCTTGCGGTCTTTGAGGCAGAGATTGCTGTGAGATTTGAGCTGGGAGCGATATTTGAAATGACGTCCGCATCTGTCGCAAACGACGCCCATGTGACAGCTTAGATGACATTTTAATCGAGCTGCACTTGAGAAGTTCTTGTTACACGTTTCACATGTATGTCCAACATCATCTGTAATTGAGTAATCTTTTTTTGCATCCACTATCGAGCCGTTGTCAGTTTGATTGGCAGAGCATTTTTCAGAATGCATTTTGAGTTTATACGGAAATGAAAAGTGTCGGCCACAGTTATCACAAACAATCCCTTTATGTCTTTCTTCATGGTTTATCAATCTGGCGAGCGATTGGTATTTCTTCCCACATATTTTGCACACATGTTGATGGCCAGAATCGTGAATGGTCATTTGATGTTTCTTCGCTTCCGACGATCGGTAGAAAAGTTCCGGGCATACGGGACACTGAAATTTCTTTTCATGATGCACCTCTGTGATGTGGGATTCTAGTTCCGATGCCAGATTGAAGACTTGCTCGCATGAAGAACACTTGTAAACGTCGGCAGTTCTATGCGCTGAGACGTGTCTTCGAAGGAGGGAGATGCTGTTGAACTTGCGTCCACAATCATTGCATTCTACTTTTTGGAAAATACTATGCTTTAGCTTTAAATGAGTTATTAAATAATGTTTTTGCAAAAAATTATGTGCGCAGTGTGAGCATGAAAATGTATCTTTCATTTTACTTTTAGTCTTTTTGTATTTTCGTTTACATACTTTCTTCCTTGTAACTTCTGCACTGTAACAATCGGAATCAGCAGCATGTTCCAATAAATCATAATTGTAATCTGAATTCAAATCTTTTCTGTTACCTATCTGGTTTAAATACTTACATACTTTCTTTACGTTTACATTCTTGTTTGATAATACTATTTGGTTACATTCATTGTTTAGAATATAAATTGGTTTTCCATTATCTTCAGAAAATATTCTATTTTTCAACTGTGTTTCGAGAGCTGTGGTAATTTTACAAATATCTTTAGTTAGAGCTGCCCATTTCTTCTCAGATTCTTCACAGAGATGCCAGAACAGTAGAGATTGGACTGCAGAATCTACACAGCTGCTACATATGTTCTGCGGTCGAGTGGTGTCATTGTACACCTGTAACGGAAAACAGATCAATATTACTATATTAGCGAGCTGTGTCAGGATCGTGGCACGTGGAGATCCGTTGTCTCTGCCTACCCCACCGGGAAACAGGCGTGACGCTATGTATGTATGTATGTATGTAGCGAGCTTTTTAACGCGATCCCGCCGTCCCCTTTCCACCTCCGCACCACGCGCACTGGGCAGGGATTGCATCCCTATAAGCTGGACTTACCGCGCATGCTTACCAATCGATTCTGCAGATCTTCCCTTTACAGAACCGGTAAACTCTGGAACGCTCTCCCTGCTCATATATTTCCCCCCAAGTACAGTCTCAGGTCCTTCAAGAGGGGCGTGAATGGGCACCTGTCAGGCCGGCATGGCATTCGCAACCCCCGAATACGACCGAATGTCCATGGGAGCCGTTAGACACCTCATGGGTGCCTCGGCGCCATATGTCGAGCTAACAGTAAAAAAAAAATTATAATAATAATAATTAGGACCCAAATCTGTGAAACGTGTGTGTGACCCGTGGTCATGTGAGGCCCCCTGGTACTTGAAAAAAATAGGCCCACTTCATCTCTCCCCGTGCATGTCATAAAAGGTGACTAAGGAATAAGGACAAGACGCCGTGTTAAAGGGCGTCAGGTCAGCCACCTCTGACCTCGGCACGGTCCTTCTAAAGTCATGCAGTAGTTAACTTCGTGCCTTACTTGCTGCTTAATATTATCTTGTCTGACCTAGCGCTGATCTTGCAGCACAACACCAATTATTCTAATTAACCCGATTTTCAGTGGTATGCACCAGAGGTATCTCCGGATAGTGGCACGTGGAGATCGGTTGCCCCAATTTACTTCATTGGAAAACTGAAAATATTCTTTTTTGCACAATATAAAAAGTGACTAAAGGTGGACTTACAGCCTAAATACATTATCAAGCAGTGATGACTGGGATTGTGAGTAAGGTAGATGGGTAGTGCTAAATTAAGTGAAAAAAAAAAATTCAAATAATAACAATATGTGCTGTACTTTGCTGTATAAATTATTTAACACTCAAATAAATGCATGCCATAAACGATGTATGTGATTGGTCGCAGGAATAAGATTTAACATCGCACAAAAAAGTCGGCACGGATAGGAACCAAGTTGAAATGATATGAGACAAAGAATTGTCAACTTTTTTTTTATTGATACGCAAGACACTTGGCGCCATTAGCGTGGATTGTTGAGCCAACGACGCCCAAAAGCATTCGGATTAAAACGGGGGCTGCGAATGCCGTGCCGGCGTGACAGAGATACCTATAATTTATAGCATAAAAATTATAACAGAAAAATTATATTGGTCTTTCATTTGTTCACCTTATTTTTTAAAGACTAAGATTATTATAATATACAGGGTGTTCGGCACATCGACCGACAAATTTTTTTTGTAGGTAAGTGAATTTTTATATATTAATATTATTTATAAAATTACACAATTAATACAGATATTTCGACTGTTGTCGTCATCAGTGAAAATATGAGATATTATATTTATTTGTAGTTAAGTGGGGTCATTTGCAATGTTTTGACCCATCATACCTTTTGTCAGATGTCACGTGGTATCGAGATACGATTGTTTTTCTATATTTTTAAAAATTACCAAAATCCCAGCTTTGAACCGTTATAACTTTTTTGTTTATGATTTAATCAGCACGAAGTAAAATTTATTGAATTTTACGATGTATGCTTGTTCTAGAAAAAATATTATTTGATAAAGTTAATACCATGAAAAGGTTTTATGACCTCCCAAAGTTCCGAGAACGAGTAAAAAAGTGACAGAATCTTAATTTCTTAATCCATTAAAAAAAACTAACAGCAATTGAGTGCTTCATTTACTTTTAAAAAGTTCGCTAGTTTATGCCCTTTCCAACGGTATACCACATGTCACACAAATAATTCACTATGTGGTCAAAATTAGGCACAGAGACAGAACAGAACGACAACACGGGCTCTAATCGGTGGTCGCTTCCTGTATTGAGAGAGTTTTCAAATTTAGAACATGTACCGGTCGCGCGGGCACTCTTATCTTAAATTATCCCTAATTTTGTCGTTCTGTTCAACTCCTCTCCCAAGGCACGCCACCACACGCGGTCTTTCGCTCTTCTCATCCATCCACTCCCGGCTACCTTTTTTAGGTCATCTGTCCACCTATGTCCAGCAGTGGACCGATACAGGCTGATGATGATGATGATGTTCAACTCCTCATCTACACGTCAATATATGATTTGCATCAATGATATTTTAAGAAAGATACATTGTCTATACGACATTCGGTGCTCACACACGGCACGAACTTGAAACGTTGACAGAAAGAACTATAAAGTAATTCGCCGACTTGAATAGTCTTATTCCAATAAAATTAAAGGGAGGGAATTCAAGTTATATGGCGGTTGGTATATAACTGATAACTACTTAGGAAGGACGACGCACGTCTGAACGCGTGCGTAGTTCGTGCGCGACTAACTTCAAACAGGACTGTGGTCTTGTATTTAATGTGCCGCTTTGGGAGCTCGTATAACCTATCTACCTCCTTTTTAACATATAATATCATTGATTTTCATACGTTGATTTGGCGATTTTAGGTTAAAAACATTGTGAAAAAAATCTGCATTATCTGTGCTTCTAAATAAGTGAATCCTCACTTGTTTTATATAATTTTGTGGGTAATTTCTTTGGCTTTCAAGTGCTAATAGAGGTTATTGATCTGCTTTCATTATCTAAATATTAATTAACCTAAACCACCTTGTAACTAAGGGAAGGGGCCCACAGTTAGACGTGGAATCTGAACCACAGTCAAACTCTACGGTCGAACGGTCACACATTAAAATTCCGAGCATGCTCGGTTGTGCTATCTTTCAATCTTTGACTTTACGAATATCGCACCAATGAGCTACCGAAGCAGAAAATTCGTATAAGAGAGAAAATATCACACAAATATTTTACCTGTGTATTCCTCAATGTGTTGATGATGGCTCTCAAGGTGATTGTAGTCCCCAGACTGGCGATGCGAAGTCTGCGGTCCAGGTGAGACCAGGCTTGATCTCCCTCTGGCTTCCGCAGACACAAACGGCAGGGCCATTGAGCGGACTCGATGCCAAGCGCCGCGGGCAGTAATCTTGACATCTTGCGTCCTCTGCTTCGGTGGAGGAGATTACCTTCATTCGGGATCTATGATGTAGGAATGAATTAACTCAATTAGATATTGGTTTTTGTTTGCAATTCGCTTCAGCAATAAATACAAGAAATAAAAATAAAAAAACGAGCAGCTATAACAAAATGATAAATTCTTATTTATAATATAACTGAAATGTATCCTAACATTTATTTATTTTTGTTTGTTGTTTTCGTAGAAACTAACCTAAAGCACTTTATTTATTTCTGACCGCATTATTTTATTTATCTGTGTGCCCTGCTTCCCCTCGGAGTATTATTTTATTTAATTCTTTCTTTCTTTCTTCCTTTTGCATTGGCAAATTCTCCTTCCTTTCTTCACTGCGAAATGTGAAGGCATTGCAATACGAGTGTCTCTTTGTAGTAAGCACCTGACAGCTGACGCTGCTAAAAAAAATTGCCTGTCTATGAAGTCGGTTTACGGACGATAGTTTTACGTGATGACGTGGAATAATCGTAGTACATAGAGCAAAGATCAGTAATTCTATTTCCAGTATAAAGATTAATCATTTTGTGACTGGCCATCAATAAACTTCTGTTGTCTGATCTTGACAGTTTTACTTCTTGACGTTTCCATGGTAACTTTGACTATACCGATTGTGCCTCTCTATCGCTTGTTACGCACTCTCGCTTGCACACACAGGCTCAGATGGAACGTGACACTTTTTTGTGTGTGCAGCCGGTATTCATCAATTTATAAGACGTGACGTCATCACGTCAAAGGCCCCAGTTGCACTCCGGGAGTGCCGGCAGAAGTGAAAACTTTTGTATTTCCGAAAATAATTCTTAGGTGGTTATAAAAAAAACTAAACACCCAAAAAAATTTTAACACCCTAACATTGCTTATAAAAGAAAAATAAAGAAAAAAAAAAACAAAACAAAATTTGTGGGATTCGAACCCATTGTCAAAAAATACAAATCCTACACTATTACCACTCTTAAAAGCTCACTGGCTGACAAAACATGAAAATGTTTATTGGAAAAATTATGAAAACCTAAAAATGCACTATTTCGAAATTTCAACATAAAATTGTTTATTGTTTATTTAGCATCTATTGGCAGTACACTGCGCTCAGATTTGTCATCTTGTCATTATATAAAATAATCTTAAAATTTAACTATGCTGTTCCCACTTAGCACCGTTCTTTAATTAGCAGATTTAAAAATATAATTATTATCAAATACGATACTCCTGGCGCCATCTTAGGACTTAAATGAAGACTAATTTCATGTTACCTTTGAAACGTCGCTGACGGTACGTCTGACTCCCCCTATAAAATCAATGCCTCTCTATAACCTGGTTATTTTAATCTCTTTGATTTAATACATGACTGAAGTGTTAAATGTCGCTGCATGAAATATTCACGAACTGTTCCCAAATTCGCCTCATAAGTACACGACCGATTAGCCGTGTGGTTTAAGACGTCGGTCACAATATATTGGTGACAGGGACCGCGGGTTCGAGGCTCGCAAAAGACGGAGAAATATATTTTGTATTTCCTACTATTGTATATGCCTCTCTATCGCGCTCTCGCTTGCACACACAGGTATCTATCGCGCTCTCGCTTGCACACACAGGTTTAGATGGAACGTGACACTTCTTCGTGCGTGCAGCCGGTGTTCATCAATTTATAAGACGTGACGTCATCACGTCAAAAAAATTACAATAGGTACTACGCGCTTGTCTTGCCAAGTTGCCACGCACACGCAACGCATATAATGAAAGTTGAGAAGAGAAGCAAGTTCGTCGTTCGTCGTACTGAATGGTGTATAGATAAGGTATGTGTTGACAACATTTGAAAGGACACCTTCTTACTATCATTTATAATTTTACGTTTTGTTTATAGACGTCCAGAAATACCAGTCTTGCGGCTACAAAATCCAGACGTCTATCCCTGCACTCTTGCGAGTACAGTGATCATGTATGCCAGATCGAGGCCTCATAGCTGTACCGTTCTTCCGAAATAATCCCACGGGAAACACAGACTGAAGCCTATCCCCAGCCGATCCGAGCCACCCGAAGGAACCCCCGACCGAAGCCGACAGCCGGGGGTGAAGCCATCACTGTCACTGGAGTCCAGCAACAGCCTGTGCCCAGGGTCTCAGCGTTTTGTACTAGCCGACAGCTTTTGTTTTCACCAGCTATGTATATGCGTGGAAGTGCATATGACCACCACCAAATGTGTACCGGGGATCCACCGGTCTTGAAGAACTTATAGCGTCTTTGACTCGTGAGAAATCCAACCCACATCCACATATAAGTGTGTGTTGCACCGACATACCGATCTACATTATTCGCATGTCTACCAAATTATCCACATTGGTTACGGAGCTCTAAGTGGCTCATCACTCGCAGCTTTCGCTACTTATTCCCGTGTTTGATACTTCGAAAGAAGCACCAGGGAATCAACGCTAAACCACAACCCCTGCGAGACCAACACCAGTGTTCTGTGCAGAAGCACGAAGCATTCTGGGGCTTAACGGAACCCCGCAGATACTCAACCCAGCGTTTAGGCACAGAATAGAAAAGAGTACTCCGTACAGAAGCTTCTCTGTACAAACACTCACAAAGAAATAGCTACACTGCGGCGACGCGATAAAGTACAAATTGACTCGCACAGAGCTGCATGCCAAAACACGATAACCACCTACATTTCGCTTCTCTTTCTGTCGCGTAACTCTATTTCGAAAGCGCGTCATTCAGCGCGTGTAAGGGCTGTGTCTTTGGGCTGTCTTTTTGTGAGGAATAAAATTAAGATGATACCTACCAACGATAGATATTTCGCTACGGCAAATTCATGCGAACAAATTCATGCATGCGTTAGCGTCACAATTTAGTTTCTCAGGTGGAAGCGTGCAACCTTCCAGTGATAGTTTTGTTTGATCAATAAATTTGATGATCATCTACAATGTACCTATTGTTTTATTGGTGTTTTTTATTTTATAAAAACCCACATTGAGACAGAGAACCAATGAATGTTCTATATCTATCCTTATACGAATTAGGCCATACCTACATACCATGCTGTTCGGCGTCACCTAACTAATGTTATTGGCAATATGATAATATTATTTTAAATCTATGACCTCCTACTAATATGAATAAATAAATTACTAGAAATAAATCAAAATGCTGCACAATAATAATGACGTGATTTCGACATTTCTAAATTGCTGGAGCGGCAGCCCGCCGCAGCCCACTGTTCACTTGTACAGTAACCTGTCGCCAAGCGGTAGGCATTTAACCCTTTGACTTCTACACTTTGAAAATGGTGAAAATTGTACTACTCATACTTTGCGGAAAACCTAAATCCACCGCCCCGACATAACCTGTTAGTGTGGCTATTCCCTAGAGTGTTTTATAAGCCCGATGCGTGAAGGGGGTGCAGCCCCCGCCGTAATAAAGCGCAGGCACCCGTGTGAGCCGGAGCGGCTGAGGTTGGTCGCCGAAAAAGCCGAAGCTACGGAGGCTAGCATCATGGGTGCCTGCACTGTGTTACGAAAGGATGGCGAGGCTGCACTTCCCGCAGCGCCGCAGAAGAGGCAATCTTAAGTCGCTATTGAAAATTAAATTCGCGGAAGTCGCCATTTTTGTCGCGAAACTACGAAGACTGCTGAATGTCTTGCAAAAAGTAGTACAAATGAGAAGAACAATGACAAACATGACATGGCTATATGGTTAGAAGATCATTGCCTATCCGAGATAAAAAAAGTTTACTGTCAGGTGCTTACTACAAAGAGACACTCGACCACTTGTGCGTGCGGAGCGTGCGTTGCGTGCTCATTTATGGCGAAAACAATCACAATCACAATCAACAACAACAGCTCAATAGAGTCTTTCAAGATTGGAAAAAAAATGAAAAAAAAAACAAAATTCATCCCGACCTGACCCCACGGCACGAGCAAGCTTGCGCGCTCATTGATTCACCATTGATTGAGGAACTGACTGCGAGAAGTGCGAGACAATCCCCAACTCGCGAGGGGACGCATCACGGGCTGTAACGCACGGGCACGGTCTCAGGCCGTGTGGTCAAGTATCGCCTAAATGGCATAGGAGGGCAGCATCCAAACAGCACAATGGAAAAAAGTAAGTGAGTATCACTTATGTTTATGTTACTCAATGTTTCATAAAAATTGCGGGGCAATAATGGCGCACGCAACTCTGTCTGTACCCGCGACCCCGCCAACCGGCGCGCCGCCGCCGGTCGGAGCGGAGCAATGCAGTGGTTGTAGAAAAAATATTAAATAGCTCTCAAAATATTACTGCCTACGCACGTGGTCGCTGTGAGTCATCATCATCATCAGCCTGTATCGGTCCACTGCTGGACATAGGCCTCTCCCAAGGCACGCCACCACACGCGGTCTTCCGCTCTTCTCATCGCTGTGAGTGATGTGGTTAAATTCTTCCAAGTACTTAATGTAGGTATTCAATGTGTGTGTATTCAAATATGCCCTCGATCTAAGAGAATTGATAAAGGTCTGTATTGACTTACTTTTTACAGTATTGTCACGATAAAAAAAATAATACCAAGTCAGCAGCTGCGAGGTGGAGAATGTCTGCCGGGTGAAGAGGCGGGGGACCGGCCGATCCAGACGCACCACCTCTGGACGAGCTGGGCGAGATGGTCATGGCCGTCATGGGGTCCGATTTCGGAGAAGGCATTCCGCAAATTGCTTTGCCTTTGTTCCGCTCGGTATGTCATACATTTTTTTTTTATGGAAACTGTCTCGGTTGGCTACATTACACAACATCCGCGATGTGAACTGGGAACACTGGGTGAACTAGGTGCCATGTCAGCGCTTCGCTTCAGTCGTGCCGGCTACACTGAACTGGTGGTCTATTCGCGGGTTTAGCACTTAAAAGTATATTTATATTATATAATTATAATATTAAATATTTTTTGTATAATATATTTTATATAAGTAGTATACTTTTGTACCATAATATGTAATGTACCCATCAATGTTCATTTTTATAGATCGAACGTCGTACGATGCGACTTGTGCTAGACGTCGGTACAAGTGTGCGTGCATTCACACGCAGTATTGTTATACGTGACACGATCCCCACGTCGGTGCTATAGCGCTCTCGCCCCCCACCCGCCCACAGATGACAAGAGCGAACGAGAAAGACGTCAACGCTCGCCCACCAGCGCGTTTCCCGTCTTTCCGCCCACTCCCATCACCAGCAGGCAAGCGAGAACGAGAACGCGATACCACCGTCACACGATCCTAGCCATGCTGGCTTCCTAACACGCCATAACATGCTCAGGCGAAAGAAACAACAACGTTTGTCACTGTCACTCTTTATAAAAGCAACTGGGCATGCCGCACACACGCCACCGACTCGATACAGACTTGCGTCCGTTCAACACGCGCCGCACACCGTATGAAGCAGCTGTCCGTGAAATCTGCACTATATGCAGGTCTCGTCGAGAACATATTTTTTCGGGAGTGATGTATGGGATGGGCCAATCTATAAAATAGACATCGATGTATGTACCTACATTTGCATGTGTAGAGAAATCATGTTCTTCTCAATTTGCTTTCGTGCTTTGCTTTCATGTGGTTTGGTGTGCTTTTTTAAGTATTGGACGGATAAAAAAGCCTACCACAAGAAGCAGGAGAGGGTGAGAATAAGTGCTGCTCGTCACACTGGTGGTGGGCTCGACGCATTGCCACAGGCGTCGGAGTTGGACAAGCGTCTGCCTGCGTTGTTGGGGGCGTAATTATGGCTGTGGAGACGCCACTGAAGTAGACCCATTTCCTTCAGTGAGCTACTTTATTTTTCTTTTTCTTCACATTGCAAACTTCTTTCTTGTCATATTTATGCACTAGCTGTGCCCGCGGCTCCGCCCGCTCTCATATTTCACTTCACTGCTAACCTCATAAGCCATTTAGCGTGATAGTAAGTAGCCTATAGTTGATGGGAAGAATCAACCTATCCGTAGATTTTTTTTTTTATTAAAATCGGTTCAGTGGTTCTCGAGTTATAAGCGGACAGACAGACATACATACATACATACATACATACATACATACATACAGACAGAAAGCAGATGTTCAATTTTATTAAAGGTAAGGATTGAATGCTAAGATTTATGCCACATTAAGGACAATACTACAGACGGCAAAGGCCGTATCAACGTGAATGTTCCTTAATAAATCTATCAGGATTTTATTCTTCCTATTTAGACAAACAACTGTTGGGGCTTTTATTAGTTTTTACCGCAGAGGCCTATAGACACCGCGGAGGCCTATAGACACCGCGGAGGAATCCATTTTAGCTTATTTTTTCTCATCATGATGAATGCCGGTCATATTAAATTATATTTTAACAATCTATTAAACAATTTCTCACTGTAAAAATGTTGAAATAGTGTAAAAAATATTTTGCATTCTTATTTTAAATATTTTGTGTGAGATAAGGCAATACACACAATACTACTGTCAGTTTCATTTTGCAAAATTGCAATACCTTTCCTCCTTATGCCACCAGTCCATTGAGTGTGTGCCCTTCCTTGGCTTTGCCCTCCCTATGCTTTGATTGGTTTTTTACAATATGTACACTTTAAATATTTCGGTGTTGTTGCCGTCGTCAGTAAGTAAAAGTATAATATACTTACTGATATAATTACTAATATAATTACTTACTGACGACGGCAACAGCGCTGAAATATTTAAAGTGTACATATTGTAAAAAACCAATTTATACAACACCACAAAGTGGCACAAAAACGCGAGAGTGTTTTTAATATTTATTATTATATATATACAAGCTGTGCCCGCGGCTCCGCCCGCTCTCATATTTCACTTCACTGCTAACCTCATAAGCCATTTAGCGTGATTGTAAGTAGCCTATAGTTGATGGGAAGAATCAAGCTATCCGTAGAATTTTGTTTTATTAAAATCGGTTCAGTGGTTCTCGAGTTATAAGCGGACAGACAGACAGACAGAAAGCAGACGTTGGATTTTATTATAGGTAAGGATATAAACCCTCATGCTGCATTACAAATGCCATGTTCAAAATAAAAAAAAACTACATTTGTTTTTACTTTCCTAGACGCAAGCGTCGCAGCTAACACTGGCAACCCAAGAGCCGCAGTTGCGGGCTGTGATGACACCACCGTCGCAGCCAACACCGGCAGCCCGAGAGCCGCAGGTGCGGTTTTTGATGACACCACCATCCGCGGAGGCTTTGATGGCAGGCAGGAAATTATTATAGGTATACTTCAGACTGCTGATATGCGCTGTCTACCGCCCCACTCACTACGCACTTGAACCACCAGATATCCAACTTTTTAATACAATCCAGCAGGCCGCAGAACAGAACACTATATTCGTCTTAGGTGACTTCAATCTACCAGATATCACTTGGCCGCTCGTTAAACTGAACGGTTATAACGCTCTTCACGAAAAGTTTGTTGACATGTATACCAGCTCAGATCTCCAGCAACTTGTAAAAGGAATAACACGGAAGCGAAACAACGAGGAATCCCTCCTTGACTTAATACTGTGCAACGACGATAACCTCTGTACGAATATAGAACACCACCCACACATAGGGAAAAGCGATCACTGTGTTATTATTGCAACCATTCAATTTATTCAAGAAAGAAGCAACAAGTACAAAACGAAACCTCGCCGTGACTACTTTCGAACAAATTACGACAATGTCAGCGCTACGCTTACTCAAAACAACATTCTAAACACCAGGTCCATAGATGTACTCAGTGCATGGAACGATTTTAAATTAATTACAAAGAAAACACTAGATATCCATGTACCACTGTGTAATCCAATCAAGAAGTCGAAAAACAAACCATGGGTCAACAAACATATCTTAACTATGACTGAGGAGAAAAAACAATTATGGTCAATCTACCAGCTAAACAAATCAAATACAAGCTACCAAAAATACAGGAAAATTAACAATAAGATTGTGGCATCTATACGTCAACTTAGGCAATCATTTGAAAAAAATGTCGTGGAAACTGGACCCAAGGCATTCTATGGGTATGTCCGAAGACAACTGACGTCAAAGGTGTGTGTGCCACCGGCGCTAAGAGTTGACAACTCAAGTGACATAGTAACGGAACACCGTGCCGTTGCCAATGTGTTCGCAAGTCAATTTGAAAAGTCTTATGTTCGAGAGCCTGATGACTCTATGCCACAAATATTGGTGCCGAGACTAGTAAATTGTATTGAGACAATTGAGTTCGAGCCAAATGCAATTCTAAAGGTCTTAACATCATTCAGGGATGCTACTTCCATGGGACCTGATGAAATTCCAGCTATTTTCCTGAAGAAGTGCTCTGCGGAATTGTGCGAGCAGCTTGCACATATAATGACACTATCTTTCGAAAGCGCGACACTTCCACACGACTGGAAAGAGGCAATTGTAACACCAATTTACAAAAAAGGCGATAAACTTTCTCCAGCCAACTATCGTCCCATTAGCCTTACTAGCATTGTTTGCAAAGCTATGGAAAAAATTGTAGCGGAAAAAATTCGAATGTTTCTAGTAGGGGAAAATATAATAATCGAAGAGCAACATGGTTTCGTCCCGAGACGCTCAACCGTGACTAATCTCCTCACATGTGTGGACCAGTGGACCCGCGAGTGGAACGAACGGAACTCTATTGATGTTATCTACTTGGATTACGAGAAAGCATTCGACCGAGTTCCAATAAAATGGTTAATCCATAAATTGGAACACTTTGGGTTCAGAGGAAAACTACTGTCATGGATTGCAGATTTTCTTACAAACAGGAAATTTCGGGTACGAGTCGGCGAGGAATTGTCTGAAGCCCACGATGTACTCAGTGGCGTACCACAAGGTTCAGTAATCGGCCCTGTAGCATTTGGTATCTTTCTGACGGACCTCAAAGCGATAATGGAATTACCCTTTGCACTTTTTGCTGACGATACTAAATTCTTCGGAGATCCTGTTATAAGCCATCAATCAATTCAAGGCAACCTCGACCGCATCGTGCAATGGACCAAGGATTGGCTTCTTACACTAAACGCAGCGAAATGCACCGTACTGCATATAGGTCCCAAGAATCCGCGTCACAAATACACGATCGAGGGAATCCTTGTACATCCAGTCAACGCACAGAAAGATCTCGGAGTAACTGTGTCACATGACCTGAAATGGGAACCACATATAGTAGAAGTTGTAAAAAGAGCAAACTCACTTCTTTACATGATCAGAAAAGCTTTCTCCTACATAAATCCAGACTTGTTCATCAAACTCTACAAAACGTATGTCCGTCCTCTCCTTGAATACTCTTACCAAGTGTGGAACCCTTACTTCATCAAGGACATTGAACTTCTGGAGAGAGTGCAGAGGCGGGCAACCAAGATGGTTCCATCCCTGAGGAACAAGTCTTACGAAAGCCGCTTGGACGCACTTGGTATTACTACACTAGAGCAAAGAAGACAAAGAGGGGATCTCATCGAAACATTCAAAATTTTCAATGGTCATTACGATGTAGCCAACCTTAACTCAATGTACACAATGAACACCAACGAGGGACTCCGTGGTCATTCTTTAAAATTAAACCGAAACACTTCCAACTCCAACCCAAGAAAGTACTTTCTAACTAACCGAGTAGTGGACTCTTGGAACAAGCTACCACAAGAAGTGATAAGTGCTATCTCAGTGAATGGTTTTAAAAATCTACTTGACAAACATTTGTTAAATATAAACAAAAATAAAAACAAACACTAATAATATAATAAAAAAAAATTTATAATAAAAAAAAAAAAAAAAAAAAAACAATAAAAAATATAAATAAGATCTATTATAAAACAGTGCACTCAACACGTGAAGTACACGCATCAGCTGCAAGCTGCTAGTGTATATAAATAAATAATAATAATAATAATAATATATATAATAATATAATATAATCTGTGCGTTGACTTATAATATATGCGTGTCGTCGCTCCGCAGTAAGTGGATACGGAGCTCTCCGAGATGGGGGTGGTGGTGGCCTACGTGTCTAGTACCACCACCTATCGCTCGTAGCTTGCCTCGCGTCGTCTCGGAGAGCTCCGTAGCCACGGCCTGCACCCGCTGGCGTGCTTGGAGGCTTGCCTCCCGCCGCTGGCGTACATTACCGTTTTTATTTAGATTTTATATTAATTTTGTGTATTTTTATTACTTTTTGTAAAATGTATGTAAAATTAATATAATATATTTTAAAAACGTGAAATAAAGAATATAAAATAATATTAATAATAATAATAATTGTGGTTACCGAGGTGCCTTACTATAAGTACAATCCACCGCCAGTTCTCGAGAACGGTCATGTCACACTCTACTGGGACCGGTCCATTATTACAGATAGGACTATTCTTGCGAATAGACCTGATATTGTGATAGTGGACCGGGAGGCGAGGCGTGCAACGCTCGTCGATATCGCCGTGCCGCACGATGGTAACCTCGTCAGTAAGGAAGCAGAGAAGATGCTGAAGTATCTGGATCTGCAGCACGAGGTTACCAAAATGTGGCCCGTCGACTCGACGATCGTTGTGCCCATAGTCGTATCAGCGCATGGGCTGATAGCGAAGAGCCTCGATGACCACCTTAAGAGGCTCTCGCTGAGTGGTTGGGTCAAGGGCCAGATCCAGAAGGCAGCCCTGCTCGACACTGCACGCATCGTCCGGAGGTTCCTCTCTTTGGGACCCGACCATCGGTAGCCTGGGCTCGCCCCGCCGCCGGTGGTGGAAACTCCGTTTGTTTTTATATTAATTTTAGGTTTTAATTAAAAAAAAAAATGTAAAATTTGTATAAAAAGAAATGTGGAAATAAATGGATAAAATAATAATTGTACTGGGTAGTTAAGTGCATGAATGGAGACCATGTTTAGGCAAACAGCAGGGCCACCAGAGATCTAAATTTACCTGAACTAACGTAAAATGTAGCTGACGGCGACTAAATGATAGCGAACAATTTCGTATGTTGCTACACTTAAGAATAAATCAATAACCAAGCATTCCATACTCACACTTGCAATTAATTATAATAATCACCTTTTAGTTAGCTATTACATTTATTAATCAAAATAAGGACATACAATCATACAATATACTAATATAAAAAAATAAAAAAATTATATTATATTAATTTAGTTAGCTTGACTTAGTAGTGACATGACTAACGAAACACCTTATATATAAAAGAATTGATTGCTGTAGCGTCCATGAGCAGCCACGGGTGGACGACGACTCCTTCTTGTTTTCACTCGATGAGACCCCTCCAAGTGAGTTGAAATAGTTTTTAAATACTTGTTCTTTTGACATAGTATATATAAATGGTGGTACGATTTAGACATACACTTCCACGTTGACCAACCGGCTCGGAAGTGGATTTCCTCACGTTTTTTTTTTCCTTTTAGTTTAGTATTAGCAAAGTAATTTGTATAAAGTGCGACGTCTGTGAGTGTAAATATTTACAAAATGTCTGGCATTCATGTCATTTTTTTTTTTTTTTTTTTATTGCTACCGAACTGGATGGCTCTGTCCGAGGTCGCAACCTCAGGCGCAGCCAATTTCACCCCCGAGGAGGTGCCAGTCCGGCTTGGAGGTGGACTAATGTTGCTGGGGAAAGGCTATTAACCCGCGATTTGAAGATCTGTGGATTGTAGGAGTGGGGGAAGATATTTCCTGGGAGCCCGTTCCACACCTTTGCAGTGCGGCACAAGAACGATTTAGAGAATCGTGCAGTTCGAAGAACTCTTCTGTCGACTACAAACGGGTGTTCCGCGAGAGTATGGCGGGTTTGGCGAAGGCGAACAGGAGGAGGAGGGATAAGGGAAGCAAGTTCGTCAGAGCAGCGGCCATAGTAGTACCGATAAAACAGGCTCAATGACCCAACGATACGTCTGTGCTTTAGAGGATGTCATGTCTTCCATCTGGCAGCAAACAATATAACCTCAAAAATACCTATAAATTTTCTCAAAGAACACCACGCAATGAATATAGGTTGAAGGTGCATACATATGTCATGCAATAGAAAACCTTATATTTAGTAAAACATACCTTAACTCATTGGAAACACTTCTAATTTATTTATTTACATTATGGCTGTCAGAAACACTTGTGAAACACTTGAAATTAATTTATTTACAGATGGCTGAGCGCCCACTTCACTTTGATAAAGTTTGGCGCAAAACTACTTGCTGTGCCACGTTGAATTAAAAAATTGAACTTTACAGTATGGGTGTCTAGTGGACTAGACGCCTACCACAATGTCTGCAGGAGCGATGACGCCGCCGCTACCCGTGCGTGCCGATATCCCTGCTGATATACTCGCTCCTGCATCCCCCGCTCGTGACGAGGTCTCTGAGCCCAACCAGCAGCCTGCATGAGTAGTTGCAGGTATTTTCCTTTCTAGATGTTTTTTTTATGTAAACCAGCACGGGTGGTTGTGACGAAAGACCAATGGTGCAGTTGACAGAGCCAAAATCACCTCTCCTCGCAAAACCACTCTCAGTTAGGTGCGATGCCAGCGGATTTGCGCACTGTTGCTAGGCTGTCTAGCCCGTTAATACGACGCTTGAAGACACCCAGGTTAAAGGATTCAGGAAATACACTCGCCGGAAGACAGTTCCACACTCTAGCGGTGCGACAAACAAACGATTTAGAGAACCGATGGGTTCTAAAAAGCCCAATGTCAACAACAAAAGGGTGCTGAGTCTCTCTGCGACGAGTCATGCGGAGATAGGACGGGTGACAGGGAATAAGGGATGCTAGTTCCACAGAGCAGTGTCCGTGTTAGCATGACTTATATATAATAAAGCATAGTTTTATTGGAAATGGCAGCGGGTTCGAGGTAATACGGCGCGTTTAGTTCCAGTTTAGTGTGCATCCAGTGCATCCCTCCTGCATTGAAGTGGAAATCCATAATATACAACTGGTCCCCTGAGCTGCTTAAGTTCTACTTAAATGCATTCCAGCTTACTCTCCCCGACCCGAGTAACCTAGTTAGATGGGGGAAATCTACAAATAGACTATGCCCGTCATGTAAGGAGTTCGTAGGCACGGCCAAACATTTGTTATGCAGATGCAAAATACTACTTGAGCGAGGCCAGTATTCCTACCGTCATGATAAAGTCCTCCAAATCATCAGAGAGGCCATCAACCTGTCAATTGCACGGACCAGGAAAGGGCAAACCAGTAGCGGCTTCCAGAAGGTCAACTTTGTGAAACCAGGAGCCAATAAGCTGCCCAAAGATAGGACTAAACCTTCTTCAATTTTGGGAGCAGCGAAGGATTGGGAATTGTTGATGGACACACATGAGAAGCATTACCAAATGCCTTCGGAAATCTGTACCACAGCATTAAGACCGGATATACTCATATTCTCAAAAGCGACAAAGCATGTAGTACTTGTTGAACTTACAGTTCCATGGGAAAGTAACATACCGAAGGACCACAACATCAAACTTAACAAGTACTGCAACTTAGTAGACCGGATTGTGAGAAACGGATTCAAGACTGGTCTCTTCGCTGTGGAAGTCGGAGCAAGAGGACTACCAGCGAAGTCGCTCTACAGTCTCTTCAAGAATCTAGGGCTCCCAAGATCGACGCTAAGCTCATATATGGAGAGAGCTTCGAAAACGTCACTGGAAGCATCCTACAGAATATGGATAGGTAGAGAGAGGGAGGTCGAGAGCGGGACTGGTGGTTTCCCCGCGTCCTAGTAAACGCAGACTAGCTGACGAGGGCTTGAAGCGAGCCGAAACGTGAAGCATGCGCGGGAAATTTAGAGTGGCCACTCGCTAGTCCCGGCCTCGATTAATACCCTCCTCTACTGCCGATGGGCCCGGATATGTTCGGTGAAGCCATCGCAAGCTTAGATCCACACCTTCCTTCCAGCTTATACACAGATCAAGTTAGGTACGTCTTTATATTGTGAACTAATCATGTGGTGCATCATAAGATGGGATCGCCTTAAACTTATTCCTTTCCGCCATGCACAATCCGGTGGTTATCTTTTACACATTTAGAATGCGGCAGAGAGCGGGGGAATTTAACTTTTTTGTTGTTTACCCACGAGTCTAGACATAGTCTTTAAATGAATTTTATTATTGAATATTCCACAAAAAAAGTACCGTGTGGGGCCGGTACTTTAAAGGAATAGCCCCACTGCATCTCTCCCCATGCATGTCGTAAAAGGCGACTAAGGGATATGACTCCCTTCTTATATTACTAGGTGGTAGGGTTTAACCCACCCGGGTTGGTACCACCGCACTGAATGAAAGGTCGGTCGAAACGGCTATTTAAATAGTTTGTGTTTTCCGTCCAGTTCAGTGTAGCCGGCACGACCGAAGGGAAGCACTGACGTGGCACCAAGTTCACCCGGTGTTATGGGCTGACATCAAGGATGTTGTAGGTGATGTAGCCAGCCGTGTCAGTTTCAATAAAAAAAAAAAAAAAAAACTCATATTTATGAGGAATTGCAATAATAATCGTAATCCATTTATTTTTTTGATACATGTCCCAACACAAAACATTAAACACAGATAAAACATACAAAATATTAAAATTTTAAATTGAGTAAAACAATAAAAAATTAAATACCGGCAATAAGACATTTTAAAAAGTTGTAAAAAGTTAAAACAATAAAATTTCCAAATATAAAAATTCAAATAAAAAATTTTTTTAAAAACTTTTACACTCACACATCTAAGGTAGATTAAAAAAATACAAATTAAATTGAATTATACAAATTAAATTAAATTTAAATTTTATTTCTTTATTTACACATTTATAAAATTTACATTAATTTTACATATACAACATTAAAAATACAAATATATACATAAAATTAATATAAAAAATATAAACGGAGCTATCACCACCGGCGGCGGGGCGAACCCACGCTACCGATGGTCGGGTCCCAAAGAGAGAAACATCCGGACGATGCGTAAAAGTGTAAAAGTATTAACTATAGAACAAAGCCTACACTGGAAAACTACTCGGTAAAATTACTCAGTAACCATACGAGCGAAAACGGTTATTTTTTTAAAAATTCACCAAGTATTTAACCGTGTGTGCCGGTCTGGTTAACCGCTTGTCAAAAAATACGGTTAAATTGACCGTAGCGGTAATGGGGAAAATATACGGTTAATTTATAAAAAAATCATTGTTTTCATCCGTTGAAGACGACCGGGGTGTCTGCAGACCGCCGCCCTTAGTCGCCTTTTACGACATACACGGGGAGAGATGCAGTGGGGCTATTCTTTTAGAGTACCGGCCCCACACGGTACAAAAAAAAACTACCCTACTACACTAACTACATGTCTGTTTAATGCCTACTTTCAATCTAATTATATCTTTTGGTATGGTATAGAAACATGTTATGATGTTTAACTTTTTGTTCAAAGGGCCTGCTCGGCGACGACGACATGTGTCTGCTTTGGCTCGGGAGCGCGAGTGGATGCAGGACATCCAACATCAGCGGATCGCTCAAGAAGTCAAAGCGCTGCTGCAATGGCCCAGTGTGCCGAAGCCATGTGCCGAATCGCCGACGCCATTTTGGCCCTAGTCAATAGGCTGTAGGTTTCGTCACAGTAACAGCACCAAGAACATATAGCACAGTTCTTGGACGACATTCTCATTATAATTGAAGAAGAATAAATAATAATAAAAAAAAAACTGTTTTATTTTTATTCTGTGAGTTTCCTAACAGCTTCCTACTTTACAAATATAAATACGAAAGAGTACCTGTTTTCCTACAGAAATCAACGGCGATACCACAGCAAAAATAGCTTTGTCTAGTATAAATATTGATCTGAAAATAACATTGCGCAACAGAAATAGCAATGTCCAACTACATCGCTATAATATCGCTCACAGAACGTTTTCATGCTCTTCTGTCAAATTTCAAAAAGTGGACAAAGCTATGTTTGATATTAGAGGTCTTTTCCTACAGAAATCAACGGCGATACCACATCAAAAATAGCTTTGTCTAGTATAAATATTCATCTGAAAATACCATTGCGCAACAGAAATAGCAATGTCCAATACATCGCTATAATATCGCTCACAGAACGTTTTCATGCTCTACTGTCAAATTGCAAAAAGTGGACAAAGCTATGTTTGATAACAATAAATAGTGACAATGTGTTCCAGAGTCAACTGAAAATATTTCTCTTAGACAATCCATTTTATAAGTTAAGTGAATTTTTTTCATACTGTATATAAAAATTCTGCTGACTTTGATAATTCAAATTGTTTATATGCATAAACACAAATTTTAATAATTACTTGACTGAACCCTATGTTCTTTGTTTTGTATTCTATTGTCTTTTTTTAATGGGTATATTTTTGACTTAGTATTTTAAATTTTTTGCTTAGATATAGTATGTTATATTTAACATAAAGAAAACTTAGTATGTAAGTTATATTTAAAAAAAGCTCTGTAAGGTTTCTTACCCGGTTCTTCCTTATAGATTGCACTACTGAACCGGACATCATAAAAAATGATGACGAACCATACTGAATATGCATATGTCTCAATGTAATATTGTTATTGTTGTGTGTTCTTTATGGCGAAATAAATATCTGAATCTGAATCTGAATCTGATATTAGAGGTCTTTTCCTACCAGAAATCAACGGCGATACCACATCAAAAATAGCTTTGTCTAGTATACATATTGATCTGAAAATAACATTGCGCAACAGAAATAGCAATGTCCAACTACATCGATATAATATCGCTCACAGAACGTTTTCATGCTCTACTGTAAAATTTCAAAAAGTGGACAAAGCCATGTTTGATATTATAGGTCTTTTCCTACCAGAAATCAACGGCGATACCACATCAAAAATAGCTTTGTCTAGTATACATATTGATCTGAAAATAACATTGCGCAACAGAAATAGCAATGTCCAACTACATCGCTATAATATCGCTCACAGAACTTTTTCATGCTCTACTGTAAAATTTCAAAAAGTGGACAAAGCCATGTTTGATATTATAGGTCTTTTCCTACCAGAAATCAACGGCGATACCACATCAAAAATAGCTTTGTCTAGTATACATATTGATCTGAACATAACATTGCGCAACAGAAATAGCAATGTCCAACTACATCGATATAATATCGCTCACAGAACGTTTTCATGCTCTACTGTAAAATTTCAAAAAGTGGACAAAGCCATGTTTGATATTATAGGTCTTTTCCTACCAGAAATCAACGGCGATACCACATCAAAAATAGCTTTGTCTAGTATACATATTGATCTGAAAATAACATTGCGCAACAGAAATAGCAATGTCCAACTACATCGCTATAATATCGCTCACAGAACTTTTTCATGCTCTACTGTCAAATTGCAAAAAGTGGACAAAGCCATGTTTGATATTATAGGCCTGAAACAAAATTGGCTAGAACCAAAGAGATTTGATACGTCATTGGCTAGAACGCATTTATTATGTTTTAAAATAACTTTCATTCGGAAAACCTAAGTAGTATCTGTATGTTAGGTTTTAAACGGTATTTGTATATAAAGTTATTAACGGTACTTAATCCCACCAAAAACATAAATGTGCAAAAAGAAGCCAAGTTCGCATAAAAAAAAAACTAGCAAGATAAGCACTCGGATAACGGATTCGCTAATAAAAGAAGTGAGATCTAACTGGATACCAAGTTCTCCTATTATGCATATCGTTCTTCAGTTGGTTTAAAATAAAATGTGTTATGTTCTTTGCTCCTCAATAGTGCGTCTTGGCAAGTCTTGGTAAGTTAAGATATTTTTGTAAAAATGGTATAAGGTTTAGGGGGCTAGAAAACACAAATGCCGAAAGACGATTTTGTATGGATAAAGTTAACTTCCGTCTCGTCTTAATGTATATGCAACTTTGATAGTGACATGACTGACTGGTTCTACTTAGGTTAAACAAATTCTGGGTTTATGAGTCGCTTCGCACTCCTGCCGCTGTTGTTTAAACGTGGAATCACGGTGGCACGCGGAGAATACATATACGAATGCTCTCTTGATAAACAATTAATGTCCAAAAATATAAAAAAATCTGGTTGTTAATGTCATGGTTGTCTCTTGAAACTTATTGAAAAAATTCACAGATTTCGTGCCTTACACGACTATCGAGCACATTGAAAATGAATCTACGGAATTCGAAAGAAAATTGTCGCAGAGCGACACGAGAAAGTCGGGATAAGGAAAAGTTTAGTTGGGTTCTGATGATGGAGCCGGAAGGAAGCCATAGGAACTCCTAAACTACACATGATAAGCCCATCGTGTTTGGGCTCGTTGGATTTGTCTTCGCAAGTATACTCTAGTCATATGTTATTTCCAGGGTCCTGATGATGGAGCCGGAAGGAAGCCATAGGAACTCCTAAACTACACATGATAAATCCACCATATTTGGGCTCGTTGGATATAGGAATATAGGAATATAGGATAGGTTAGAAGATGCATCTTCTAACCTAACCTATATTCTTATCTCCTATATCCTTATATTATATTTTTATATTTGATATTTATTAATTTGTTACTTTAGTTAGACATAATGTCAAGCTTATATCTCTTTTTCTGTCTAAATTTTAGTTTACATTTTTTAAGCTGCTTGTGTTTTTGAAGAATAATAAAAAATATATAAATGTAATATATTTTTTTTATTTTGTTGAATTCATTTTCAATGCGACGCATCTTCTAACCTAACGTATATCTATTCCTATATTCCTATATCCAAACGAGCCCAAATATGGTGGATTTATCATGTGTAGTTTAGGAGTTCCTATGGCTTCCTTCCGGCTCCATCATCAGGACCCTGGAAATAACATATGACTAGAGTACTTGCGAAGACAAATCCAACGAGCCCAAACACGGTCGATTTATCATGTGCGGTTTAGGAGTTCCTATGGCTTCATTCCGGCTCCATCATCAGGACCCTGGACATCATTTATGACAAGAGTACTTGCGAAGACAAATCGAACGAGCCCAAACACGATGGGCTTATCATGTGTAGTTTAGGAGTTCCTATGGCTTTCTTCCGGCTCCATCATCAGACCCCAACTAACCTTTTCCTTATCCCGACTTTCTCGTGTCGCTCAGCTCTCGAAATACGCGTCTTTTGGGCCTTTTTTGAATATCATATCTTCACAACTCTCCGAGATATAAGGATCGCACTTTTTCGTGAAATCGGGGCCTATACTGAAACGAACCAAAATACATTTTCAATGTCAAAAATCTTCTTTGATGACTCACTGTGCCTGCATATAATAATGATAATATTTTTTTATACTATTTCCTTTATTTCACATTTTAAAAATTCATATTAATTTTACATATTCATACAAAAGTAATAAAAATACACAAAATTAATACAAAAATAAAAAACGGTAATACCGCCGGCGGCGGGAGACAAGCCTCCAAGCGCGCCGGCGGGTGCAGGCCGTGGCTACGGAGCTCTCCGAGACGACGCGAGGCAAGCTACGAGCGATAGGTGGTGGTACTAGACACGTAGGCCACCACCACCCCCATCTCGGAGAGCTCCGTATCCGCCAGACTGCACGGCGATGTCGCGCAGCTCTTTCACATATTTCGTTCTTCGCGCGCGCATCGCCTCACAGTTGCACTGCACCACCGGTAGCGGGGGCACTAGACAGGACGCGAGGTCCCGATGACCCCAAGCTGGCCGGTGGTGGACGTCGTCCTCGCCGTAGATCTTGTGGTTTGGCCGACGTCAACGCTCCATCTTCGTCGTCGATAATATGCACCGACGACGGCGTGGAGCTGGGTGGTGGGGTGTGCGTATGGGATGTGAAGAAGCACGGCGGCTCTTGTCTTGGACGACCCGGGCGATGGGAGGCAAGGCGACGCGGTGGGCGGAGGCAGTGCTGCTGCGGGCGAGCGGTGGCGGCGGCGACGTCGAAGTCGAGCGCGGCGGCGGCCGGCCGTCGCTGCAGAGCCTGCTCTCCATCACGCGCGTCGCGTCCCGGGTGGTCTGCAGCCGCTGCTGTCGCCAGGAATGTCGGGTTGGTGGAGTATACCGAGGACGTCGAGCGGCGGCGGTGGTGATGCCGGCACGGTGCCTCGAACCGTGCGGGTCTCTGCGCCGCTGGAGAAGGGTCCGCGCGTGGCGGAAGCTCGTTTGGTTCGTCCCAGGCAAAAACTTTCAAAATTTTTTTTCAAAGAGAAATTTTTTCCGATATATGTCAGTTTGACAGCTCTTTTTCTTCAAATTTTTTATATTATCTTCATATTTTTTTTATTATTGTGGTGCGCCACATTCCTCATTTTGCTGATACTCTTTGGTTTTGTATGTGCGTTACTTCAAAACTAAGCATTGACCATTTTTCCGGTACATGTTTCGTGACGGTGACATCATATTTTAGCTTACCATGTACCTACCACATGAGTAAGACGTGATTCCACGTCAAAACGTTTTCAATCTTCCAATTTGAATGTGCCTAACCAACTTCATCGTGTAAATTTTTTGCCTAGTCAGCATTTATTCCAAAAGGCAATGATATTATAATATGTAGATGTTGGGGGTAGATGTTGTCTACACGAAATTCGGTGTTACAAATGGCACGAGCTTGAGCGTCACAATATTACAAGAGGAAGTAGGAGGGCATGTCTGTTTTTGAGATCAAATAACCCTTCCTTTTTTGGCTTCGCCGTAGTCGGGTAAAAAGAGGCAAGTACGTGTATGTTCAGGCGGGGCATTTGCCCTGGTTTTAACGTGCCACTTGCGCAGCGCGGACAATACATCTAGATACCTATTTAAACATATCATCATCAATACTAATAATAAATCTGTAAGGGATGGTCATGGAGTAAGTTACTTTGTTTTATGAGATACTGCGTTTGTAGACTCTATGTATGATACTAAAACTAAATTTAAGATTTTGAGAAATCTTTTCTGTATGTATGTATGTATGTATGTATGTATGTATATGTATGTTCCTCCGTAGCTCTTAAACCGATCATCCGAATTCGATGAAACTTAGTACCAGTACATTTGATTATGCGGGACACAAAGGATAGCCTAAATAAAATTCAGTTCCGGTTACGCTAAGATGTGGCTCTCATACAAACCGAATTGTCCCGCGCGCCGAAGTAGTTACGGTAGCGGGCATACTTACTTTCTTCTTTTTAAATACGAATTTCACGCGAGCGATGCCGCGGGAAAAACCTAGTAACTAATATAATTGGCATAATAAAAAGGACAGTATTCTGCGAAAAATTAAGCGACATCTTTGTTCCTAATACGAAATCGCTTCATCCTAACTTAAAATTCCTCATTGTGCCGCTAGAGGCGCTACGTAAGCTACTGTGGCTGTGAAATTCCAGATGAACAGCTTAGGGTCGGTAGGTAGGTACTAAATTCGATTCAATCCGTTTTCTCCATTCCCATAGGTCCTGTGGTCTCCCGACGGAATGCTTCAAATCACGTCTATAGTGAGGATAAATTGACAAAAATAGACATGTGTGCGTGTCATCCATCTCGCGCATGCGTTATAGCGTCCCTCTGGAGATCCCCCTCAAACCACCCCTTGTTTGTCAGTCTCGCGTTGACCGTCGTGGCGCGCGGACGTGTCCACCGCTCGCTCTCGGTGCCTGTGAACGCGTGTTCTGTGAATCGTGAGCTGTGTTTGAGGGAACCGTCCCTGGAGGAAGACATACCGGTAAGTTTATACAATATTCTAAGATTATGCATTGTCAGAATGACCTTATATTAATAAAATAAGACGTTGCATAGCGTGATGGTTGTGTTAGACTTACTGGAACGGGATTATAGACAGGAATGGTCACAGATAATATTAGGTACTAAAAGATAGCCCTGTCTGTGCGCCTCCTAAGCAGAAACGCAAAGACAGGCATACATAATTGATCCGTCGACAAGATTGATGGGAGAGCTTGAGGCTTTGGCATTTCCATTTGTTTACATTGAATCTTATAGATACCTACACAGGAAGATCTTGAATCTTGCCTCCTTTTCCCCATATAGGTACCTATGTCTGTATATTTTATCTTCTTGGTACTTCGCTGTGGCTCAGGGGTTCCCAACCTTTTTAGGATTCCGTTTCTCAAAAGAGGAAAACACTGAACCCTTATTAGGATCCCTCTTGTTGAGTTGAGACTGAGACTACGACTCCATCAATGTGTTTTAATTTATTCACGCCATAAAGTTGTAAGTTATTTTTACAAAAATCTTTATATACTTAGGTAAGTAAAGTATAATACCCCTCAAATTAACATAATTATTGAATAGTTTTCGAAAATTACCTAATGAAATACTGATTGCAAGCAAAGGACGAACAGCGAACTCATAATTGTTTTTTTTTATAATATTCTTGATGCGACTGCGACGCTGCTCCAGGTGAGTACCGTACCTATGATGCCGCGACGCCCTACTGAGTGGTCGTGAGTTCGTGACGCACAGGTTGGAAAACCCCGCTATACCTGATAGATGAATAGTGCATTCCAGCTATCACCACCCCCTTGCTCTCCTCTCACAACTGGGCGCTGCGCGCTGCGCTACGAATGCAGTGGGAAAGATTATTATAGTATATTCTATCTTCATGCATTGATATCTATTTCTTCATGAACCATATTACATGACTTTATTTTTATGCGATAAATTGTTATTGCTGAAATCGCTGGAACGCATCGAAAGGACATAAGCACGCTGTGCTGTATCTCGAAAATCGGGTTAAGCAGAGTAATCGGTCTTGTGCGCAAGAACTCGGGTAAATTGCCTACAGCATAAAACCGCCACGTTTAGAAAACGTATTATGAAATGGCAACTAGGTATTATGCGGCATGTAAGGTACAAAGACAGATCTACCCACTGCATGATAGTGGAAGGACCATGCCAAGGTGAGAGGTGGCTATCCTTGGTGGTCGCCCTTTAGCACGGCCTCGTCTCTTTATCCCTTAGTCGCATTTTACGATATTATGCATGGGGGGGGGGGGGGCATCGATCGGGGAAAGATGCAGAGGGTTTATTTTTCAAGTTACCAGCCACACGGTACCTAGTACCTTTTTTAGGGTTCCGTATCAGTCGTACGGGACCCTATTAATAAGCCTACGCCGTCTGTCTGTCCGAGAGCTGTATCTCTTGAACCGTAATAGGTAGCCCGTTGAAATTTTCACAGAATATGTGTTAGGTATTTATTATGGCCGATATAACAAAAAATTATAAAAATTTAAAAAAAGTTACAAAAAAACGGCTCCCCATACAAGAAACTAAAAAGTGTATGCGCGCCATCTACCGAAAACATTATGAAGCATCTTAACTAATGACGAATTTTAACTAATACGAAGCATTTCATAAAACACGCCATAGATGGCGTGAGTGGCGCTGACCATGACATGACGATACGGAGCCCTCGGTACGCGAGTTCGATTCGCACTTGGCCGGTTTTTAGGGTTCCGTAGTCAACAAGGAACCCTTATAGTTTCGCCATGTCCGTCCGCCCGTCTGTCCGCGGCTTAGCTCAGAGACCCTTAGTACTAGGAAGTTGTAAGTTGGTATGGGTATACATATTAATAATAACGACAAAGTGGTAAAATAAAAATTTTTAAATATTTTTTTTTAGGGTACCTCCCCTACACGTAAAGTGAGGATGAATTTTTTTTCTTCACGTCTGCGCCATCGTGTGGGATGTCGTTGGATAGGTCTTCGGAAAATATTGCGAGTTTGCGCAAAGCATTTTTCGATTTAGGGATTCGTTTGCGAATTATTAAGATTTTAAGTGCTAATTTTTGTAAGAGTCAAGTGTCCCCTCCTGCCAGCTAAACGGTTATTATTAGATATGTGAAAAAAATCACAGCAGTAGTATATACAGGATGTTCCAAAACTCAACGTCAAGCGGGAACCAGGGAGTAGGCCAGTTAATGACTAGCCAGGGAAAAATAAGAAAAAAAAATCTGAGGAATTAATTTTTTTAGAAAAATTTTTTACTGAATATTTTTTTTTGGTAAAACTGCAGGCATTCTGGTGTTATTTGGGATACTGATCAATAGCAGAGGTATTTAGGCTACCGATAAAAAAAAAATTAACAATTATATTTGCAAAGTAGTCATAGTACCTAAAAATGTTGTACGAGAAATCTTCAACGTTTTTAAAAAAATGCTCATTTATCATAAAAAACAAATTACTCCGATTTTTTTTTCTTAATTTTCCCTGGGTAGTCATAAACTGGTCTACTCCCTGGTTCCCGCTTGACGTTGAGTTTTGGGACACGTTGTATATCGAAATTAAAAGGAAAACTATCACAGCTAAGTAGGCTGTACAGGTTGACGAGTAATAGTCGACCAACTTATAAAATGTATGGACGACAGCCATCATTTTACTGTTGAAGAACTTTTTCAATTAACATTCATTTATTTCCCAAATGTTACAAATAATCAAATAATTTATTTTGATAGGATTCCGCAACTACGTAACCCTACACTGCGCGTGGCCCGACACGCACTTGGCCGCTTTTTTATTTTATGGCACCCTAGCATGCGCTATGCCAACTTTTTGCACAAGAAATAAAGTCGGAGAAGAAAAAGAAACAGTATTTTGGAATAAAAAATTTTCTTAATTTTCTGTAGTTATAGGCAAACGTCATTGGTTATAGGTACATATTTTTAGTGCTTCCCGCAAAACTTGCGGATTTCATACCAGCAGATTTGCGGAATAATAATTTCCGAGTTTTGTCTTTCCCAAAATGTTTCTGTAGCTCAAACTGAGCATTGTCAGCCTCGATAGCTCAGTGGTGCAGACAGTCGACTGTCTGGGCGCGGTCAGTTCTTGAATGGGTGACCGCTCGATCGTTGAAGGCTGACCGTGGTTCGGATTCCACGTAAAACTGTAGGTCCCTTCCCTTCTTACCATACTAGGTGGTAGGGTTACCGCACGGAATGAAACGTCGGTCGAAACGGCTATGTAAATAGTTTGTGGTTTCCGTCCAGTTCAGTGTAGCCGGCACGACCGAAGGGAAGCACTGACATAGCACCTAGTTCGCCCGGTGTTATGGGCCGACATCACGGATGTTGTAGGTGAAGTAGCCAACCGTGTCAGTTTCCATAAAAAAAATCTATTTGAGGTACAGAAACACACCCTGAAGCGCTGCAGATATTCAACCTGTATACACCTAGTTAGGGAGACGAGTTTCATACTGGCCGGCCCCGAGACGATATTGTCTGTTTCCGAGTCCTCTGTGAGCAAACTAAACTCAACTTGCCTTGCACCTAGTTGGATTCTACTTCTAGTTTGCTTCTGCATGAACTCCTCCTAACTTGCGCTAATCAAGTGCAGCGCAAACTGTGCTGTTATTGAACTGTTTCGCATAGGGTAGAGGGTGTAAGACTTTTTTAAATTCTAGGATTCTACTGGCAAATTCTTTAATCAATAATGGCGGCACGGTTGGCTACATCACCTGGACTTGCACCTGGATCGCCAGCTTTTTGGCGGGTCCTTCCATCTTCGTTACCATTGATGGTTCGAAATCGGACGACTTTCCAATCAACGCTGGTGTTCCGCAGGGCTCTGTGTTGTCGCCTACGCTTTTCTTAATCTTTATAAACGATCTACTGTCCTTGGGCATGATACACAGCTATGCAGACGACAGTACGGAGCACGAGGGCTATGTAAGGGACGGGAAGTGGAAATTTTACATGGAATCCGAACCGCGGTCAGCCTCCAACGGTTGAGCAGTCGCCCATGCATTCGCTGACCGCGCCCAGGTGTGCTCTATGATCCGACCGACCGCACCACTGAGCTACCGAGTATGATAAAAAGAGACAGGCAGGAGTAGGGCAGACCAAATAGAAATTATATATAGAGTTATCGCTCCGAAGAAATATACAGAGAACCGGTGACCCGCAGCGGTTGAGGTATGGGGTAAGGTAGCGGGGAGGCGGAGCGCAGAGTCGAGCGGAAGAGGGGAGAGCGCGCGGGGCGGGAAGCGTGCGGGAGAGAGGCAAGGGGTAGGGTAGAGAGAACGATCGCACTCGTGCGTCGGTGTGCATATTATTGTCTTTTTAACCGACATCAAAAAAAGGAGGAGGTTCTCAATTCGACTGTATTTCTTTTCATTCTCACACTTCATCTCCAGATACGCCATCCCACCTTCGCATCGACGAAGATGTGTAAATGTATTAGTTTAAAGTAGGCTAGGCGCGATCGCAGCAGGCAGGAGACGACTGCGCGCTGCAGCCTCTCGCGCTCGACTAAGAGACTTGAGGACAGTGAACCGCAACTCGGTGGAACATGTTAGTTGGCCGAGTGAGTTATCTAGTACGCTTTTTTTTATTTTTTTTTATGGCAACTGACACGGTTGGCTACATCACCTACAACGTCCGTGATGTCAGCCCATAACACCGGGTGAACTAGGTGCCATGTCAGTGCTTCCTCCTTTGATCGTGCCGGCTACACTGAACTGGTCGAAAAACACAAACTATTTACATAGCCGTTTCGACCGACGTTTCATTCAGTGCGGTGGTAGCAACCCGAGCGGGTTAAACCCTACCACCAAGTAACATTAGGAGGGAAGGGACCTACAGTTTTACGAGGAATCCGAACCTCGGTCAGCTTCCAACGGTCAGCGGTCACCCATCCAAGTACTGACCGCACCCAGCGTTGCTTAACATTCAATAGCGACAGTTGACTGTCTGCACCACTGAGCTATCGAGGCTGACAAAACGCTAGTACATAATACATCTTTGGGGCAGACGCACAGGCGGCGGCGGCGGCGTATAGGCTTAGTAGCACGGTACGGAGCCCTAACAAAGGCTTTTTTGTCGTGTTTTGACAACTATCTACTCTTTACACCTAGCACCACTACCGCGCCTGCTTCCATCTCGAGTTACGAGAGCGAAACTCTATAGTAGCAGGGCGGCGAGTGCCGGTGACAGATCCCGGGAACAATTACCAAAGTTCTGGAATTCCGAAGTCGATTATCGCGGACGGGAGGGTTCCGGTAACTCGTAAATATCTTGAAGTGCCCTGCGGAGGACTGGGGAAGCGTTTGATCCCTTCGAACGGAGAAAAAAATAAATGCGTAATTACGAGAGCCCACTTTCGCTCTCAATTTTCCAGTGATTTTTTCCGCTTGAGTATGTAACAGACAAAATCATCAAAGCTATCCACATACTTGAGATAAGTACGGCGTCTGTAACCTATGTAGGTACACCGTCTGTGAAGTCCTTCCGATCAATCAGACATACATACATATCACACACGCTGAATCCCGACAATCGGGGTAAACAGAGTAATCGGTGTTGTGCTGCAATAACTCTGGGTAAATTAAAGCACAACACCGACTTCCACGTTTCGCAAAGTATTCGAACAAGATTCAATCGATCAAGCAGCAAGTAAGGCACGATCAGTGGCGACTCCTTTCAGTTGGCGGGGTTGGCGCCGCCAAACCAAATAAAATGAATGACACCATTACTACAGAAGTATCAAGCTAAAATAAATGTGAAAAAATATCGGAGTTACATTATTTATATCATATAACCCACGATTAATAAGATAAAACGTCAATCCCGTACCCGTTACATAATTTGAAATTTCGCGCGCGTCAAACGCGGGCGACGACGAATGACGACACATCAAGGCATTCATTGGCCGGTTGGCTACATTTTGAAGCGCCATCGTATTCCATACAAGGCGGAAGCGGCCGAATGTCCCCCCCCGTCCTGCGCGGACCCGCTGCTCAGCCTTTCGAGTTGGCGCAGCGGGGAGTGCATTTAGTGACGCGGTAGCGAGTAGAGCGACTAGCGAGCGAGCTAGGTGTGTGTGTTGCGTGTGCGGGTGTGTGCGCGCTGCGACCACATGACGAGTATTCTTGTGCTGTGCGACGTGCGATGCGATGCGTCTAGCGAGCTAGGCTAGGTGTGTTGTGCGCGCGTGTGTGTGCGCATTGGCTCGCGAGTTGATAGCTGCATATATTCTGTTATGTAGGTATGGACTTTGTATGGATGAATCTGTGCAGTGTTGTTAAATTAAAGTGATTTATTGGTAATTATAATGGCAAACTTCTACCGATCTATCTACGTAGCACTCAAGGACAAGAGAGACTCAGTAATTTGGCACTCTTATCTGTGGAAAAGGAGTTGCTAACAAAATTGAGGAAGAAAGATTTTCACGATCGAGTCATCGAAAATTTCTTGTCTGTGTGGAACGAAGAGTGGACTTCATGTACAAATAAAATGTAACAATTCAAGCTTGTATGCCTGTCTCGTCGTTGTCGTGCCAGAGGAGACGTCGCTGTTGTCGGCTGCAACTCGACTGCTTTGACACAACCAGTAGGTATAATGCGCGGGACGGATCTCGGCGTGTCGTCGCCGCAGCGGGCGACCCGCCACGCGAATACACTATACAAGTACGGTGCGGGTGCGAGGGAGAACACTGAAGAACCGCTGCGGCGGCGGCGACACGCCGAGATCCGCCCCGCGAATTATACCTATCTACAGACAGACAAATGAATCGTAAGTGAGAAAAATAAATCATTTAAACTAAATATTATAAACTATCTATATCGTAATCGTCTTTCAGTTTTTGAACTCATTGTGGCAGAAATAAATTAACGCGTAGGTACCTAAGTTATGAAATTATGAAAAAAGAATCCTTAGCCAGAGCCAACCCAATATTCAGGACCAGGAGTCGCCGCTGGGCACGATGGACCACCTGCTGCATGACTCGGTGGAAGTACCGTGCCAGGGTGAGAGGTGGCGAGCCTGTCGCCCTTTAGCACGGCATCTTGTCCTTATCCCCTAGTCGCCTTTTACGACATGCATGGGTGGAGATGCAGTGGGGCTATTCTTTTTAAGTACCGGCCCCACACTAAATGGCGGGTTAAGAAAATTTCGCACGTGAATATTTTAACCGACTGCTTTAGTGTGATTCACTCAATTATTAATCGAGTGACGATGGAATTTCGGTATTAACAAGTATTAGGTAGGACGAGATAACTATCAGGCAAAAAGTAAGGCACGATGAATTACTTACTGGATGAATTGTTGGAAGCATCGTCTTTTACGACATGCACGGAGAGAGAGAGAGAGATAAAGTGGGACTATTCTTTTAAGTACCGGAACACAACATCGGAACGAATCCCAAACATCTCTCGTGAAGTGCGGGCGATTTAACCACTCAGCCATCACCCCCACCCTTTCCATCCCACAGAACTTAGCCCCATAACGCTCACATCTAACAACCCAATCTCCAGAAGGGAGCTCCGGAAGAGATATATATGTCCCCTAATCAAAGGCTTCCCCCAGTATGAGACTTAATTGTTCCCATACAGCAAACAACCGCGGAATCAGAAACAAACCACGTAACTGCTGAGATAAATGAGATTGCTCCAGAGCATGGAGTTAAATACTCACAATCAACATTTACACCGCAGCATCCGTTCTGTCTCGTTCTGATATCTTGGTCGACATGCACGTAATTTTTATGTACACAAGCATGGGGGCTAAGCCGAGAGACCAATGGTGCAGTCGATAGAGCCAAAATCACCTCTCCTCGCGAAACGATGCTCAGTTAGTTGCGATTTGCGGACTGTTGCTAGGCTGTCTAGCCCGTTAATACGACGCTTTTGAAGACACCCAGGTTAAAGGATTCAGGAAATACACTCGCCGGAAGACAGTTCCACACTCTAGCGGTGCGACAAAGAAACGATTTAGAGAACCGATGGGTTCTCAAAAGCCCAATGTCAACAACAAAAGGGTGCTGAGTCTCTCTGCGACGAGTCATGCGGAGATAGGACGGGTGGCAGGGAATAAGGGATGCTAGTTCCGCAGAGCAGCGTCCGTGATAGTATCTGTAAAACAGACTTAGCGAACCCACAAATCGTCTGTGACTCAGGGACTCCAGACCATCTGTAAGTTTCGGGTCACCAACAAGACGGATGGCTCGGCGCTGTATCGAGTCCAAGGATGCTAGCAGATAATGGGGACTACCCTCCCAGATGTGACTGCAGTACTCCATCACCGGCCTAATCTGTGTTTTGTACAGCAGGAATAGTTGTGCCGGTGAGAAGAATCGCCGATTGCGGAAAAGTATTCCCAATTTTCTGGATGCAGTTTTGGCCTTAGACTCGATTAGTTGCCGGAAACCCACGTCTTTGGAAATAGTGGTGCCCAGGGGGTCCAGGTGTTCCGAGACAGGTACGACGCTGCCTTGGAAATTAGCTTGGAAAGAAAAGGGATCGACCTTAGCAGATAATGCGCAGCACTGAGTCTTGCTAACGTTGAAGGCGACAAGTTTCTCCTGGCCCCATATAGCTACTTTTCCGAGAACGTCATCGACCTTATCAACAACTGAACGTTGAGCCTCCCTGTGCCGCGAATCTCCACTCTTCCAGTCCTTAACATAGCCCTCGTGTTCCGTGCTGTCGTCTGCAGCCGACAGAAGACACGTGAGTCAGCAAGTATTTTTGTTATACCTGATTTAGTAGCCTACGACCCTAATGTCAGCCCATTATATCTTGTCAGCGCTTCCCTAGATAGTCGTCTAGTGTCGTTTAAACGGAAACATCTGGATCGGACCGGGAAATTGTGGAACGCACATGCTCATATATTTTCTCCCAAGTACAGCCTGGGGTTTTTCAAAAGGGGCGTGAAAAGGCTGCTGTCAGGCCGGCGTGGCATTCGCAATCCCCGTGCATCACAGAATGTCCATGGGCATCGTAAGTCACCTACTCGTAAGTGAAACTATGCCGCATGTCGCGCTTTCCATAAAAAAACCCCCAGATAACGAGAAACCATAAAATTACAAAGTTGTTCATTTTGGATCCAGTATCACACCTATAATTTGTGGTTCCTCCTGTAAAAGGCCGTTTTCCTTATTTAAATAAAACTTCTTTGTAGATACCTCTTCCATAAGTTGATCCCTCGTCTAAGTATTTATTTCTATGTTCCAGAGTATTTCCCGAGCTATGGGCGTCGAGATTAAGTCGTCTCCAGTAGATGAGCCTACCCCCAGCTCGTAAAATGTCTCTGTGTTGCCGTTGGAAAAATCTGTTTATCCAATAAATCGGCGTTATGTTCTTTGTAGTTCCCAATTTCAACCGTTAGTAGCCATCCCAGTGACGGGACGACCTTTATTTAGATTTTAAGATTTTTTGTTGTTTTAATATTCTGTCAAATTTTGGAGGATATTACACATATAAACTGGTTTATTGAGCAAAATTTTTTTTGTGGACTCGGTTTGCTTGATACAATTATGTATTGACTAATAGCTAACGTTTGCTGAGTGGAAAATAAGTGGTCACTTTAGCTGAATTTGATATAAATATCTACCTAATTCCTTATAGTTTTTTAGTGCTTTTTAAATGAATGAAATTCATTACATAAAACATTAAAATTGAACAGCTACTGAAATTAAACTACGGAAAATTTTAGTCTGAGAATGGATCGTAGTGGAGTAAGAGGCAAGGGAAGGAACCTACAATTACACCGGCTCCAAATGATGAAGTATGTAAGTACGAACGTAAATTTTTCCTTCAGAAAAAACTAATTGGTACATGTGGGCGAACCTCAGATACGAGGTTTGAATCCGGCCTAAGACAAAGTCAAGTACTAATATCTATTCTGTGGTTAAGTCAAGTTAAAAACAATCTCATCCAGCAACCGAACTACCAACAAATCGCATAATATCTGACAACACCCTGCCAGTAGCGATGGTGGGCGGAGATGGGTGCTTATTTCAGCGGGGGGGAATGTTGCGGTACACTCGTTACCCAGATGTCGTCGTTAATGGAAAGCGGCGACGACGGGAGTCTGACTCGAGACGCGGCGAAGGGAGGAGCTCCGGGCACAGCTACAACGGTTTGGATGAATAAATTATAAGAATGAAGGGATTTTGACGTGGCTCGTTTTAAATGTGGGCCTACTCCGCTCATTTTGGGTCGGTGAGTACGCGAATTAATTGTGGCTTCTGCAGAATTCGTTAGGCACGATTCTGCTTATAATCTGTGATTATGCAGGATTTAATTGAAGTGAAGGTCGAAGGAATATGTTAATTGGAAGTAAACAATATTACCTACCGTAAATCCGGTGAAGAACAACATTATGATGAAACCTATAATAATATACATAATTATCTAAAGTTATTCTAATAACGCTGGTATAACTTAGAAGTTAATACAAGTTTGTATTTTTTATGGAAACTGACACGGTTGGCTACATCACCTACGACAGCTGTGATGTCAGCCCATAACACCGGGTGAACTAGGCGCCATGTCAGTGCTTCCCTTCATTTGATGTCGGCTACACTGAACTGGACAGAAAACAAAAACTATTTACATAGCCATTTCGACCGACGTTTCGTTCAGTGCGGTGGCATCAACCCGGTCGGGATAAACCCTACCACCTAGTAAGGTAAGAAGGGAAGGGACATACAATTTAACGTGGAATCCAACCCACGGTCAGTCTTTAACGGTCTAGCCGCGCCCAGGGTTGCTTAAGACCCTGTCAACCAGTATTCATCAGTACTCCTCTTTCAAGGCGCCGCCGCTTTCGCTGGTTGGAGTAGGATGCAATTCAATCAATCAATAAATAAATAGGTTTTTATTTTTTTATTCCAAAACTAACGGATCGAAACAAAAAAATAAAAAGCTTCGGAATTAGATAAATATATTCAACAAATAAAATATTTTTTTTACAAATCCTTGATTTGGTCACGTTGCCCGTAAATACGTTTTTATAACTAAATTGAGAGGTATGTTCATGATTTTTTTCTATCGAGCGAAGTTAGTCAAATCGTGTTTTCAAAAAGCTATCGATCTGCGCTGATAGATGAAGTATTACATATATTAACTAACACTGAATCTGTCAGGTAAGTAATATTGGCGGTACACTTATTGAAATTCGAGTCAGACGCAGTCTCTTAACAGTCGACCGACTGCACCACTGAGCTACCGAGGCGGCTGACAAAGCTTGGATAAATATTTTTTAACTGACGTATCTATACCTCCATTTCGAAAGACTTTTCGAATAAAAGTCAGGGTGTACATAATGTCATAGGCTTTCAGCTCAGCGTAAAATTGAAAATGGTTCCCTTTCTGAATACCACACCAATAATGGAGTGACATCCTTGGCAATCTGTAAATCGTGGGGACGACGAGGACATAAAATTGTGGTGACTAGAACGACACGATTTGTGTAGCGAGATTGCGGTAGGACTTACGAAACTGAAGTGGGCTCCGCCGCGCCGGTAAATGTTTGTTTACTCATAACTTGCGAAAATAGTGTACAAACATTCGCCGCATGTAGAGTAACTTGGAGCGAATGTGTGTATTGGAGTGGAAGGCGCGGTGAAACTAGAGGATTTACGAATGTGTGGAAGATTCTTGAGGAGTTTTCTCAAGTCTCAAAAGCTTTTCAGTGAGCATAACGATGTTTTTATTGTTTTTTGTTTGTTTTTGTTTATGGAAACTGACACGGTTGGCTACATCGCCTACAGCATCCGTGATGTCACCCATAACACCGGGTGAACTGGGTGTCATGTCAGTGCTTCCCTTCATTTCATGTTGGCTACATTGAACTTGACGGAAAATTTTACATAGCCGTTTAGAGCGATGTTTCATTCAGTGCGGTGGTACCAACCTGGGCGGGATGAACTGCCACCTAGTAAGTATTGTTATTGTTTTTTTAAGTTTACCCTGTTATTAAATTATAATCATACTTACATAAGTGGACGTTTCGCCCGCTACGTCACGGGCTTCTTCAGAAACTGCGGGAGTTCCTGGAGCCGACGCACGTCTGGTGCCCGTCGAAACGTCAAACTGACGTTGCAAACTGAATGTTTGACGTTTGCAGGGGTTGAAAATGGTCAGTAAAGTCAGTAAGAGTCAGTTAAGTCAGTAAAAGTCAGTTTTTTTGGCTAAAGTCAGTAAAAGTCAGATTTTTCGAACAATGGTCATTAAAGTCAGTATTTTGGGGAGCAGGGGCTACGTTCCCACAAAAGTGGTCTGGTTTCTGTATATTGAGGGGACAAAAATGCCGTTTTGGAGTGGCGGCGGTCCCATAAAAATCTCTTAACATACATACACTGTCACTTTAGAACAAGCATGTGGGCCGCGTGCCCCAGTGATGAATTATTTCAGTGAGGATGGCTATGTAATGGGGATGGTGGAGGTCAAACACAAAAACATTTTTCTTACTTAGTCACAAACATTCTCCAATCATCATCATCAATCAATAATAATAATAAATCTGTAAGGGATAGTCATGGAGTAAGTTACTTTGTTTTATGCGATACTGCGTTTGAAGACTCTATGTATGCTACTAAAACTAAATTGACGATTTTTAGGAATATTTTCTGTATGTATGTATGTATGTATGTTCCTGCACAACTCTTAAACCGATCATCTGAATTCGATGAAATTTTGTACAAGCACATTTAACTATGTGGGACAGAGGATAGGCTAAATAAAATTCAGTTAGTAATTTCTTCGTTTTAAATACGAATTTCACGCGAGCGAAGCCGCAGGAAAAAGCTAGTTATTAACATAATATACCTAACTAGCAGCAACTAACATTCGTATTTCGATGTTAAATTGACCGACCAAGGGTCAGTATTCGAGAGATTGGGTCAGCAAATAGTCAGTATTTTACAGGGTTTTAGCACAGAAGAGGTTTTAGTCAGTAAAAACAGTATTTTTGGCCATGGACTCAGTTTCCACCCCTGCGTTTGGTGCATCGGACACCAGCCGTTGGCTCCAGGAACTCCCGAAGCCCGTGACGTAGCGGTCGAAACGTCGACTTATGTAAGTCTTCAGTACCAACCATTGTTAATGTGTAAACATTTAAAGTGAGTTTTAAACTATTGTGTTTTCAATGTTGTATGTTTTTGCCTATTTTTCTAAATCCAAAGGTGCTCGTGGTCCCTCAAAGTCAAAATCGATTCAACGAAAAAGCCGACAGTTTTACATGGCCCAGGCCACATAAACGGCCGTCCATGTGCCTAGACAGTCTGGTATATAAGCTTATGTACAACGGAGTTACAAATAGGAAAGATAAACCGAATTGCGAGCTAATTAGAGCCCCGCAAGAACTTGCGAATTTGAGCCTGCTAATGTATTCCTACCCCTTCGCTTTGGCGGAGTTGGGCCTGGGGCTGCAGGGAGTGGGCGGAGAAGCCGGTGTGACTTTGAATTTTTACTTTTGTGATGTTAATACTTGTTTTTGGAAACATTTAGAGTGTTATTATTCGTTTATTTACTGAGCGACTTTGTCGCTTACAATTTTTCATTATCCTGATAAATAAAGCGTAGTATCTACGGCCGTTTAACGTACGTCAACATATATGAATATCCTTTTTAGTTACTCGAGAATCACTTTATAGATTTACATACGGTTTTCACTATTACGTTCTGCCACTTATCAAGATGGTTTTAGCATAGTTTAAGACTAGGTAACCGTCTTCATACAAGCGCGCCGATTTCGCACTCACACAAGCGCGCGCCAGCGCACGCTGTCCGTACACAACCACTACTTACATTCTCACTTGCCTCGCTTGCTTCTTCTCTCTCTCTTTCTCTCTTTCTCTCTCTCTTTCTTTGTCTCTCTCTCTCTCTCTCTCTCTTTCTCTCTCTCTTTCTTTGTCTCTCTCTCTTTCTCTCTAGGTGGTAGGGTTCAACCCGCCCGGGTTGGTGCCACCGCACTGAATGAAAGGTCGGTCGAAACGGCTACGTAAATAGTTCGCGTTTTCCGTCCAGTTCAGTGTAGCCGACATGAAATGAAGGGAAGCACTGACATGGCACCTAATTCAACCGTTGTTATGGGCTGACATCACGGATGTTGTAGGTGATATAGCGAACCGTGTCAGTTTCCATAAAAAAACCTCTTTCATTCTGTCATTGTACAGAATGGAGAAGGTAGTTCTTTTTGCAGTCTGAGTGGAGCGGATTGGCGTCATGTCATCCACTCCAGCGCCTCACCGCCACTACTCTGTGACTGCAACATTGTCAGCCGCTGACGTTTCCATATACGTTTTCAGCACTTCACAAAAGTTTGTCAAGATGTGAACAAAAATACTCGCCATCAAAAGTCCAGTAAAGAGCAATGTTGTTTGTGATCTTTGCAGAACACAGTGTTGCCTTTAATAAAAACACGCTCCCGGAAAAATGGCTTTCATAACAACTTTTCAGCTTCCACGTTCAGGTGTTTTCATGTCATTGATTTTGGGTTATATTGTCTCATTTTTAACCCTCGAAGCAAAAGGAGCAGTGGTACAAGTCTCAGTCAGTGTGAAGTCAAAAGCTAAAAAATCCTTTAATTCTGAATGGACAAGTATGTATGTATATATTTAGGTATTATGTATTATATAAACTGTAATATTAATATAAAGTAAATGTACTTATATGTAGAGTATATTATAGTTTATCATAGTTATTATTTTCCCTATTATTATATTTTACATTCCCACACACAAGTCTTTTGCTACTACCTACTTATATCTCGCAACATACGACTCTCAAACATCCAAAGGTTGACTGGGAGAAATCCCTGTTAGGGATAAGTCCGCCTTTGCCCCTCATGTAAATTACTTATTGTTAACCGACTTCCAAAAAAGGAGGAGGTTATCAATTCGACAGTATGTTTTTTTTTGAATGTTTGTTACGCGATTTCTCCGTCAATTGAGGGCCGATTTAGAAAATTCTTTTTTTGTTTGGTAGGTCATACTTCAGAGGTTCCTATTTTAATTTTATCGAAATTGATTGAACGGTTTATGAAAAATCAACAAATACTATGGTGTGTGGTTACCTTTAGCAAAACTTGTGATGTGGTCGTTTTCAGCAATTTTCAGTTTGATAAATTACTATGGTGTGTGGTTACCTTCAGCAAAACTTTTGTGATGTGGACTTATTCAGCAATTTGCAGTCTGACACATATGGCGAATAATTCTGTACCACTTCAATCGATTTCGATTATTCTTTTTTATGTAATATTGCTAAAAAGAATGAAATAAAAACTGTTTTAAAAAATATAAAAGCGATTTTAAAAAAAAATAACTAAAAAGTATTAAATACCTAATATTTTGAAATTTTCTCTGTCATTTTATTGAAATACATGAATCGATATTGTGGTACACATTCGGACCCTTGTTTTATTAATATTCTAAATTTGGAATTTTTTTCGACCGGCCAGATGCGCTTAATTTATTATGGTACGAGTACCATCGAGCTGGTCTGGTGATAGAGACGGAAGGTGGCTATAGGAACTCCTAAACTACACATGATAAACCCATCGTGTTTGGGCTTGTTGCATTTGTCTTCACGAGCAATTTACTTTAGACCTAAGAGATTCTCAATTCGACGGTATGTTTTCTTTTTTTGGATGTTTGTTACGCGATTACTCCGTCAATTGTGGGCCGATTTTGAAATTTTTTTTTTGTTTGAAAGGGGATATAACCCTGAGGTTTTTTTTTATGGAAACTGACACGGTTGGCTACATCACCTACAACGTCCGTGATGTCAGCCCATAACACCGGGTGAACTAGGTGCCATGTCAGTGCTTCCCCTTTGATCGTGCTGACTACACTGAACTGGTTGGAAAACACAAACTATTTACATAGCCGTTTCGACCGACGTTTCAATCAGTACGGTGGTACCAACCCGGGCGGGTTACCATCAAGTAAGATTAGTAGGGAAGGGACCTACAGTTTTACGAGGAATCCGAACCTCGGTCAGCCTCCAACGGTCAGCGGTCACCCATCCAATTACTGACACAGTTGACTGTCTGCACCACTGAGCTATCGAGACTGACGTGGTCCTATTTTAATTGGGTCAAGATCGGATTGGAAAACGAGGCGGAATCGCGAGGCCGAAGGCCGAGCGATTCTGCCGAGTACATTAATAGCAGAAAATTACTAAAAAAACTGTGAAATAAAAAAAAGTTTTAAAAAACATAAAACCGACTTCCTAAAAAAAGTAGAACTAAAAAACTATTTAAAATAAAAATATAAAAACCACCTTCAAAAATGTATGAAATAAAAAAAAACGAACCCTAGAGTTGAAGGCGGTGCTAAAGCAAGCCAAAATGATGCATGAAAGAAAACATGAGTGGATGATATCCTTTGTGATTTGTGTAGCCTTTTTAGCACCGCCTTCAACTCTAGGGTTCGTTTTTTTTTATTTCATACATTTTTGAAGGCGGTTTTTATATTTTTATTTTAAATAGTTTTTTTTTGTTTATGTAAAATGGGTTTTTTGGAGCAATAAAGTATTTCTATCTATCTATCTACAAGTTTGACCTTGGCCTTCTCGTCTGTCTGTGTGTCTCTTTTTTTTTAAATTTAATCCGACTGAGTCGGAGGGGCCAAAGCTCATGCTCCGACCAGCCAATATCACCTGCGAGAAGGTAGGTGCCATACCGGAGACTTCCCTGGCTTGCTTAGAGGTGAACACAACCGAGGCTGCTATGCGGCCATCATACATCCAGTACGGTGGCACCAACCCAGTCGGCTACAATTTGAGCCTACCACCTACTAAGGCACAAGGGAAGGGGTGTGTCTGTATGTCTATGGTATCGTAGCTCCCAAACGGATGGACCGATTTGGATGCGGCTAGAAAGCAACCGGGGTGGTTCTTAGCTGTGCTTGATGAAGACCAGGTCAGCCGATTAGAAGATCATCGGTACTCTTCCTAATTGGTGAAGGGATCTCATCTCTACGTGCCTCTGTCTGTGGCATCGTAGCTCCCAAAGTAATGGACCGATTTAGATGCAATTTTATTAGAAAGCTGGTTTTCAAGGATTCAAGTAGTAATAAAACAATTACGTCTCCTTAAAATTTTAAATAATAGTTTAATTTCGTGTGGTACCGTGTGGGGCCTGTACTTTAAAATAATAGCCCCACTGCATCTCTCCCCGTGCATGTCGTAAAAGGCGACTAAGGTATATGACTAGCTTCTTATATTACTAGGTGGTAGGGTTTAACCCGCCCGGGTTGGTACCACCGCACTGAATGAAAGGTCGGTCGAAACGGCTATGTAAATAGTTTGTGTTTTCCGTCCAGTTCAGTGTAGCCGGCACGACCGAAGGGAAGCACTGCCGTGGCACCAAGTTCACCCGGTGTTATGGGCTGACATCACGGATGTTGTAGGTGATTAAGCCAACCGTGTCAGTTTCGAAAAAAAAAATGTACAGTTCCCGGCAGAAAATAATGCTTGTCGAGCTTTAGAAAGAGACAATCCGATTGTAGAGCGCCGTCCCTGTCGCACGAACTCGCACGTATCTGTGCGACAGTCTCCGGATGGTCCCTTCCACAGAGCATGAAATGCGCGCGCCCGCCCCTACTAGAGGCGCCGTGAGCGCGATTTCTCTACAACGGCGTTGAAGCCTGTGGGCGTGGCCTATGACTTACATATGTGTGTTGTGCGTGTGCATTTGTTTTGTGCGTGACTTGCTCCTCTTTGTGTGTAGTGTCGATACTAGCACGCACACACACATACGAAGCGCTAGCAGCTCAGCGTACGGTTATTGGGTTTCAAATATCATCGCTTAGGGCGCCTCTAGTAGGGGGCGCGGGCGGTAGGTATTTGATGCTCTGTGGTCGCTTCCTAAAGCTCGACACATATTATTTGCTGTCGGTACTACGGGTACGACGATAGTGGACTGCCGACCTAAGCAGCCAGCGATGACAAGGGCCGCAGATAATCATAATTGACCGACCCTCTCTTCAACCAGCAGCCATTATGATCCCCAATTCCATTCCACAGCTCACGCGCTCTCCACTCACTGGGCCATTCACATTTATTAACTTCGTCTCTAATCCTAGCAGCCCACAGTGTCAAATATGACCTTAAAATCGGACACGTTCTTTTTATTCCAGAAATTAATAGATTTAGTTATTTAAAATGCTAGAGTAAAACTCCCCCGCCTCTACGACTTTTAGTTTAGGAGAAATAATTTTTTGAAAATTACACTTTTTTAGTTTCGGAAAAATGAAAAATAATTCTACAATTAAAACTAAGCTACTTATTTAAATTTCACTCAGCCTTATCAAAGACCCTTTCGAATATCCACATTTGAAAAGTTATTCGAGGCTGTGAAAGTTTACAGAAATCGAATTATATTTATTTTTTATTTTTTTTATTTTATTTTTTTTCTCCTAGATCCCATAGTAGTAGGCGGAGATATTTATACCGAAAATAGTTCACTGTTTCCTCTGTCCGTTAAAAAAAAACCGACGCCTAATTCCATGGGATTAAGAAGTTACAGGAGTTATTCGCTATGGGCTAGGGTTGTTACTAGAATGAATAAAAATTTTCCCATTTTTTATTTATTTATTTTTGACATTTGATTAATTTTATTGTATTGTTTCGTGATTTCTTTTAATAATAATTAGTTTGTTTTGGTTTTTGTTTTTGTTTTTTTTTTGTTTTTTTTTTTTATGGAAACTGACACGGCTCGCTAAATCACCTACACTACAGCATCCGTAATGTCAGCCCATAACACCGGGAGAACTAGGTATGCATGCCATGTCAGTGTTTCCCTTCATTTCATGTCGGCTACTATGTTTAAAATTGGGGAGGCATATGTCCAGCAGTGAACACATACACACTGACTGACTAACTGACCAGTCCATATACATCCACTGCTGGGACCATATCATCATTTTGCGGAAAAATAAAAGATTTTGTAAAGTGCCAACCCTATTGCCCGAAACTTGATAATTGCACTAAAATGAGCATAACTTCTTAATCCCATGGAATTAGGCGTCGGTTTTTTTTTAACGGACAGAGGAAATAGTGAACTATTTTCGGTATAAATATCTCCGCCTACTACTACGGGATCTAGGAGAAAAAAAATAAAATTAAAAAAATTAAAAAAATATATAATTCGATTTCTGTAAACTTTCACAGCCTCGAATAACTTTTCAAATGTGGATATTCGAAAGGGTCTTTGATAAGGCTGAGTGAAATTTAAATAAGTAGCTTAGTTTTAATTGTAGAATTATTTTTCGTTTTTTCGAAACTAAAAAAGTGTAATTTTCAAAAATTTATTTCTCCTAAACTAAAAGTCGCAGAGGCGGGGGAGTTTTACTCTAGCATTTTAAATAACTAAATCTATAAATTTCTGGAATAAAAAGGACGTGTCCGATTTTATGGTCATATTTGACACTGTGCAGCCACACATTCACTGCACAGCACTGTAGGACGATATCGGACACGTAGTCCTATCAGTCACACATTCACTACATAACCCTGTGGGACGATATCGGACACATAGTCGTAGCAGCCACACATTCACTGCACAACCATCTAGGACGATATCGGACACAGTCCTAGCAAGTCACACATTCACTGCACAGCACTGTAGGATGATATCAGACACGTAGTTTTATTTTTATGGAAACTGACACGGTCGGCTACATCGCCTACTACATCTGTGATGTCAGCCCATAACACCGGGTGAACTACACCACGACCGCCGTATACCACGTCAGTGCTTCCCTTCGGCCGTGCCGGCTACACTGAACTGAACGGAAAACACGAACTATTTAAATAGCCATTTTAACCGACCTATCATTCAGTGCGGTGGTGGTACCGAACCAGGTCGGTTAAACCCTACCGCCTAGTAAGGTAAGAAGGGTAGGGACATACAGTTTTACGTGGAATCCTTCTTGCTTGCAACTAACACTCCTCTAATCGAAATTATTCGAAATGATACAGTTTGGCAAATAAATATCTAAGTATGCAAATCGCGGCATTCACAGTCAGACATGAATGCAATCTGTCGGTTCGGCTAAATCCGATATGCTTGTCGGGTCGGATAGTGAATTCGCTTTAAATATAAATTGGACTGAGATTTGACCGCCGCCGGCGGCCTACTGGCGCTGGACTGAACCTGTTATCTCTCGCTCGGGGGTCGAAAATGCCCGCCGGGAAGATTCGACCCCCAGCGCGACGATATCGGCGCGGGGGAGAGAATTACGGGGGGAGCTTGAAAAGGGTGCAAATAAGGGCGGGTTCTCGTTAAATGTCAGATGAAAAGACGGAGAGAAAAAAAAAGGTTTTTTTCGTGATTCAAATATTTGATCTCGGCTAGGAGATGAACTCGGGAACGTATTTTAGGTCTGGTAGAAAGTTTTACAGCCATCCGAGGAATGAAAAAAAAAAGTGCCTATATGAAAGTGGCTCGTGCCGTCATCCCGTGTTTTCTTTTTACAAGTCCGGATTGCGTATTTCCTTTCCTTGTTCAATAGGAGGCAGCCTTGTACCGCGTAGCGTACGTGTTTGCTAAGCTAACTCTAAGAACGTTGAATAGGTTGGACGTCGGGAGAACCAGCGTCAGGCCTCACGCACTCTATGTACTTGCGCGCGCTAACTACCTACCGCCCGGCGCACCGCCGGCGGTGAATTTCAATGGGCTGCCCAAAGAATATAAACAGCCGCGCGGAGCATACGTACGCGCGGCCGGCGCAGCTGCAAAGCAATAACCACTTTACACTCGATCGTTAAGGTACATTTTCGCACGCAGCGATTGGCGACGTGAAGCAGTAGGCTATTAAAGCCCGAAGGTAGGAACTTTTTCTATGGAGTGATTTATATGTTACGAAGTAACTATTTAGTAATCTGTGCCAGCGTCGCCGAGCTCCGCGGGTAGCGGAGGGGACCGCGCGCGCACTGATTGGTTGGTATCGGGCGGTATCGCGCTCTTATTGGGTAGTAAATGGTAGTAACGAATGTTGTTTGTACGTTTTTACATACCTATATCGTATTACGCTGGCGCGGGGAAGGTCCGACGTCCTTACCTATTCAACGTTCTTGGCTAACTCATTTTCAAACTCATGTTTAAGGCGTACTTCCGATTATATTTCTTATGTAATTATAAAAAAAAAATAACCATAACTTATTTTTAATACCCTAACAAAGCTTATCATAAAACATAAAAGACTTCCGATAAAAAGTTTTTTATGTGGTTATAATAATTAAATAACCATAACCTATTATTATTACCCTAAATTACTTGCACGAGGGGACTCGAACCCAAGACCATGAGATCGAAAAATTAAAATTAAACTACACTGTCCTCTACACTCTACCAATGAACCATCTAAGCTCATCATAATGTGACCAGTCGAATATCCGATTCAGTTAACAGACAGGCCTTGAATTGAACACGAGTTTGTAAAGGGAGTTAAGTAGCTCCACAAACCCGTGCGGGTTTCAACGCAGTACTGCCTCCTATTGAACACGGAAAAGGAAATATGCGTCCAGATTAGCACCAACACTACCAATGAAACCAACACTTCCCTTGCCCCTTACTAGATGGTGGCTCAAATTGTAACCGACGGGTTGCTACCACCGTACTGGCCGCATAGCAGCCTCGGTTGTACAGCCAACAATGCAGGGAGGTCTCCGGTATGGCGCTTACCTTCTCGGAGGTGATATTGGCTGGTCGGAGCATGCGCTTTGGCCCCTCCGAATCAGCCACCCTCACCGGATTACATAAAAAAACTAGCTGTGCCCGCGGCTCCGCCCGCTCTCATATTTGACTTCTCTGCTTACCTCAGAAGCCATTTAACGTGATGAAAAGTAGCCTATAATTTGATGGGAAGAACCAAGCTATCCGTAGAAGCAAACTGTATTAAAATCGGTTCAGTGATTCTCAAGTTATAAGGACAGACAGACATGCAGACAGAAAGCAGACGATAAGGAAGGATGAAGGTCGGACGAAACAGCCATGAAAATTTGTCCATATTTTCAGTGTAGGAGACACAATCAAACGAATATTACTGACTGTTTCATAGCAAACACTAGCAGACGAAAGGAGAAACTTATAGTGGAAAATATTTTTCTCGTTCTTTTCGACACATAAAACCATATACCTACGGGAAACACCAAACACATGTATGTACCGTGTGGTGCCGGTACTCAAAAGAATAGCCCCACTGCATCTCTCCGCGTGCATGTCGTAAAAGGCGACTAAGGGATAAGGACAAGATGCCGCGCTAAAGGACGACAGGATCGCCACCTCTCACCTTGGCACGGTCGGTATGCAGCAGGTTACTTACTTGCTGCATGATAAATCGAATGCTGTTCGAATACTTTGCGAAACGTGGTGGTCGGTGTTGTTCTGTAATTTACCAGAGTTCTTGCAGCATAACACCGATTACTCTACTTACCCCGATTGTCGGGATTCAGCGTGTGTGAAATACCAACTACTTACAATTCCGCAAACGCACAACACCACCTGGGATTGTCGTACAATGTCACTGATATTTTTGCGAAGAACCGTGCCAAGGTTAGTGGTGGCTATCCTGTCCTATTAGCACATTTTTTTATTGGAAACTCGACATGCGTCCTCGAGCCACCCGTAAGGTGTCTAACGACGCCCATGTACATTCAGTCGTGTATGTCGGGGTTGCGAATGCCATGCCTGCCTGACAGGTGCCTATTCACGCCCCTCTTGAAGAAACCCGAGACTGTACTTGGGCGGAAATATATATAGACATCTTCTCCTTATCCCTTAGTAGCCGTTTACATGCACAGGGAGAGATGCAGAGGGCCTATTCTTTTCAAATACTAGGCCAAACACAGTGTTACTAATTATTCGGCTATCACAAATTGCTTTCGATAATCATTTACACTGTTGTCCTGGTTGAATAATAAAATATTCTTTTCACCTGTAGATATCGCTCTCGCAAATTTATTTTCAGACGTTTAATATACTTCAGAGACCTGCCTGGGTCGGAAATAATGCTAATTGCTTCAGGGAAGTCAATTCCCGGCAGTGGGGCGTGCTGGCGACATCGGGAGCGAACATTTTAAAAAGGACGGAAAGAAATTGGAGTAACACGTTTTTGTTTTGTTTTTTGGGTTGTTTTTGTAAAGTGAGAACATAAAAAAAAATTCAAATGTTTAGTTGGTATAATCTAATTGAGTGTGTTGTGAACTGGCGGACTTATTTCAACAGGTATTTTCTTCCAGGCAAATGTTTTAAGAAGACAAATTCAACGTAGAATACGTCGATTACGGAATGTGTCGGCATTCCTGTCAGCTGTCAAAAAAAACGAAAATATCATCCCGCCTCTGTGGCTTTCACCACAACGTAATTATGCCATGATTTTAATACATACAGACATACATATCACTCACGCTGAATCCCGAAAATCGGGGTAAGCAGAGTAATCGGTGCTGTGCTGCAAGAACTATGGTTCATTACAGCACAACACCGACCACCACGTTTCGCAAAGTGTTCGAACAAGATTCAATCGATCAAGCAGCAAGTAAGGCACGAAGACCCATACCTGCTGCATGACTCGGTGGAAGTACCGTGCAAAGGTGAGAGGTGGCGAGCCTGTCGCCCTTTAGCACGGCATTTTGTCCATATCCCTTGGTCGCCTTTTACGACATGCATGGGGAGAGATGCAGTGGAGCTATTCTTTTTAAGTACCGGCCCCACATGATTTTAATAAACTTGTTTAATTCACTTTTTTTTTTTTTTTATAGAAATCGCGATATGTGGCATGGTTTCACTTACGAGCAGGTGACTTACGATGCCCATGGACATTCTGTGATGCACGGGGATTGCGAATGCCATGCCGACCTGACAGGAGCCTTTTCACGCCCCTTTTGAAAACCCCAAGGTTGTACTTGGGAGGAAATAGCGGTAGGAAATGCCACAAGGAAGGGTCACGAACTATAAAGAGAACAATTTGCCTCACTCTGCACTATAGATCCCATAATTAACATGAATAGAACTCAATCAAGATCGGATCTACCCCTATAACCTCCCCTAACATAAGGGTATTAGACAATAGTTAGTTATATTTATGTAGTTATAGCCAAAATTATGGTTGTATATCAATATTATGAGTTATGACAAATTATTTTGATTTAATGTTTTAATCATGATTATAATATTGAATGCTTATTGTGCTAATTTTTATTCATCTTCTGTATAAGTGGCTGATTCAGAGGGGTCAAAGCACATGTCCCGACCAGTCAATCTACACTAATATTATAAAGAGGTAAAGTTTATAAGTTTGGATGTAGGACGTAATCTCTGAAAATGCTCATCCGATTTCAAAAATTCTTTGAAAAATATTTAGAATGGACTTTCAGAATGGACATACGCTGTGCGGGCGAAACCGCGGGCAAAACATACATACATATCACGCACGCTGAATCCCGACAATCGGGGTAAGAGGAGTAATCGGTGGTGTGCTGCAAGAACTCTGATAAATTACAGCACAACCCCTACAACCACGTTTCGCAAAATATTCGAAGAAGATTCATTAGATCAAGCAGCAAGTAAGGCACGAAGACCCACCTGCTGCATGGCTCGGTGGAAGTACAGTGCCAAGGTGAGAGGTGGCGAGCCTGTCGCCCTTTAGCGCAGCATCTTGACCTTATTCCTTAGTCGCATTTTACGACATGCACGGAGAGAGATGCAGTGGGGCTATTCTTTTTAAGTACCGGCCCCACACGGTACCGCGCCACCCCGCGGGGAAAACCTAATATATAATACGACATATACCATACCGTAGTACCATAGACATAGACAGGTACCATACCGTAGTACCATAGACATAGACAGGTACCATACCGTAGTACCATAGACATAGACAGGTACCATACCGTAGTACCATAGACATAGACAGGTACCATACCGTAGTACCATAGACATAGACAGGTACCATACCGTAGTACCATAGACATAGACAGGTACCATACCGTAGTACCATAGACATAGACAGGTACCATACCGTAGTACCATAGACATAGACAGGTACCATACCGTAGTACCATAGACATAGACAGGTACCATACCGTAGTGCCATAGACATAGACAGGTACCATACCGTAGTACCATAGACATAGACAGGTACCATACCGTAGTACCATAGACATAGACAGGTACCATACCGTAGTACCATAGACATAGACAGGTACCATACCGTAGTACCATAGACATAGACAGGTACCATACCGTAGACTTCCTTTTGAATTGCTGGCTATACCTACTGGGTTAGAGGAAAGCACAGCTGATGTGGATACGGCCAAATTTCGTCCAGTACGGTGGTGCCAATCCAGTTGGCAGCGTGCTGAAATTTAAGCCTACCGCCTAGTAATGTGCAAGGAAATGCAAAATAGGAAGATGTCAGTCCACTCAGGTCTACTAGGTCCTGTGCCGTTGACATATGTCAAACTTTGACATCAGAGTATTCTGACTGTGATAGACATAGAGATTGTTTATTTGCCCTGTAATTTATTTTATTGAAGGGTGCAAGCTTCGACCGATCTTTGAAGGGACATGGAATCTGTTATGTTGGTTTAATTGGTTGGCTGTCTTGGAAGGAAAAGCATTAATGTGAGGAAATCGGGTTTTGTTATCATATTCGTTGTTTTGGAAAGAAGAGGTATTATGGTTTCTGTGAGGAAATCGGGTTTTGTTGCCATATTCGTTGTTTTGAAAAGAAAAGGTATTAAAGTTTCTGTGAGAAAATCGGGTTTTGTTGTCATAATCGTTGTTTTGGAAAGAAAAGGTATTAAGGTTTCTGTAAGAAAATCTGGGTTTGTTGTTATATTCGTTGTTTTGAAAAGAAAAGTTATTAAGGTCCACCTCAAAACCAGGACCATGCTCAAAACCTTCACTGAAGACCAAGAATCTAAACTAACTAAATTGAGCAGTGACGTGTCTTCCACAAAAAGCAGTCTTAGCGACCTACATGAGACGTCCACCAAAATTAGATCAGATCCGGCTTCAGTGCGCGCAGAAAATGCCGAACTGAAGACTTCAATGGATGAACTCAAGAGCAAAGATAACGGAATCAAGAAGGACATACAAGAACTGATGACCACGGTGGCGTTCGTCTCAAACCAATATAACAACCTCCTTAGCCGCGCCGCACTCCTGGAGGAGAAAACCAACAGCCGTACTGCTGAGCTCGAAGAGCTGAAAGGTAATTTCACACACCTACAAGACGTAACATCGCCAACAAGAACAACGCGCAAGAGCACTAAACCTCGAATTATTTGGAGTTCCCGAAGTAAAAAACGAAAACCTTCTGCACATATTCACCAGCTAGAACGATAAAAAAGGTATGGACTCCGAACCCTATCCTCGCCAGCGTAACATGATATAAGCAAAAGCATGCTTGTTTTGTATAGACGGTCGCGCGCTGGCCCGTCAGTCTGTCATCGGCCGCGTTCGCAAAAACCTGTTTAAAGTACCCGCATGCTCTGTGTTTACGTGTAAAAACACTACAGCCAAGTTTAGTGTACACAATAGTGGAATATCTTATCATCGGTAAGTACACTCCGCTCCCCGCAACTCGGCGACGCTAGTTCTAATACAAGAATTTGCCAGTCCGGCGTCCATACCTTTTTCATCGTTCTAGTTCACCAGTATCGCAAGTCACGCAGGGGTAAGACTGGAACACACCGATGTGAAACACATCACACTTGTACAGCCTAAGGTTCCTGTCACTGGTCGACCGAGAAACATTATAGTAAAACTTCGAAACTGCTTTCTTATTTTTAAGTACGAATTTCACGCGAGCGAAGCCGCGGGAAAAAGCTAGTATATACATACATACAAAATGCATTTTCTGTGCAAACGAAGACACACACGGAGACATTATGTATGAGCATGCGCGCGAAGCAGCCACAGATTACTTAATAGTTACTTCGTAACAGATAAATCACTCCATAGAAAATGTTCCTACTTTCGGGCTTTAATAGCCCAATGCTTCACGTCGCCAATCGCTGCGTGTGAAAATGTACCTTAACGATCGAGTGTAAAGGTGGTTATTGCTTTGCAGCTGCGCGCAGTTGCGTGGGCGAGCGTCTATGTATACTTCGCGCGGTTTACGAATTTGCGCGGCCCGTCGGGCTGTAGGCAACGACATTCTACTTTCTGGACGGGCCCTCGTCATGCATTTTACCGGCAGAAAGGTGCGATTGGAGTTCTATATATTGCCAATATTTAAAACAGCGTAAGTGCGCGAGCGCCTCATACATCACGTTACGTTTCCGCTCTGTGAACGTTGATAGAGTAAGACGGTTAAATGGCAATTTGATACGTATAAAGGAGAGACAACGATTGGAGAGGGTGCTGAATGCTCACCAATAGCGCGCCTCAATTCGGTGCGTTCTATGCCACTTCCCGATAATTTAATTTGTTGGCTGTAGGTAGTTAGCGCGCGCAAGTACATAGACTGCGTGAGGCCTGGCCTGACGCAGCGCAGTTCACGCGGCGCAAAATGCGCTGGTGTGGCGCATCCTTCACAAAATATCAGCTGAACTATGATTACCCGAAATATCAGTAAGCGTGCCCGAGGCCAACCGGCTGATATTAGCGACCGGCAAGACAAACACCCCTTCCGGAGATATATTAACATCCGGGGGGGGGGGGGGGGGGGGGGGGAAGTTTAATTACTTCTCGGTTGTGTTCTCCTCTAGTCCAGTATAGCCAGCAATCCAGGGAAGTCTCCGGTATGGCACCTACCTTCTCGGAGGTGATATTGGCTGGTTAGAGCATGTGCTTTGGCCCCTCCGACTCAGCCACCCATACAGGATTACATAAAAGAAAAAAAAAATGGGCAACGCAGCCAGCGTATTGGGTACTGTGGCGTAGTCGACTGAGTTGGACGAAATTTTTTACTTACAGTAAGACACACAGTAAAACATGTAAGTAATTATTTAGTTTTATTTATTTATTAGGTTATTTTTATTTAATTAGTTTTACTCACTGTATCAAGTTGTATTTTGTATTACTGTTATGTGTTTTTTCTTCATTCAAAAAGAAAAAAATAAATAACACCATTGACATCAATAAGTATAATCAACGAATAAAACGTTTCATTTTTTTATGAAGAAAACTTTATTTATTGTTTCAATAAAAACTAAATAACTAATACACTAAAACTATAACTAATTTAAATTAATATTAAGAAAACCTAAAAAAAAAATTAATTTCTCAAAAGTCCGCCGCAGCCCGTCTCTGCCGACGCCAATAGTGTACCCAGCACGCTAAAAATATATTTTATCGAAAATGTTGCTTCTATCACATAACGTTCAATACTATTTTTATTATTTGTTGTTTTAGTTTAGACTTTATACTATAATAACACCAAGTTTGACGCTTGTATGTATTACATTAACTAGCAAATAATGTTTGTTTTGTTTTTATTATTTGTTAGGATATTCGCCACAATAATACATAAATTATTGTATTCTGTGAAATTTTACCCGGCTACCTATTACGGTTCAAAATGTACATTCCTCGGTACGGAACCCTAAAAAAACATTACAGTTTGAATGTGTTTTAAAACTTCAAATTTACATTCGTGCCCGGAGGATTTGCCCCAAAAGTCGCTGTATTTTAGCGAGAGCATGCTCCGTGCATGGATTTAAAATGCAGCAACCCTGACTTGAAGGAATGTTTAGTAACTAAAGTTTGACTCCTGCCTGCCAACTGCTATGACCTATAGCAGCCCAGCCTTGAGCCTCCCCAACAAAACTGAGTTGCCTATTTCTTGCCCTCCCTGGTATAGACCCTCATCCGAAGATGATTTCGACCGCTCCTTTATTATGCAACAGTTAGTCGCTAGCTTGATTTTCGCGAGCAACTTCAACTATACTATTCACATAAAAATAAAAATATATTTTGTTTTTTTTTTTATAATTCAGGCGCAGATAAATACACTGGCTTTGTACTTAAAAAAAATCATGATTCATCCATCATGGATGAATTAATGACCAATAGGTGCGTAGGTATACATAAAAATGTACAATGTCTGCGCGTAAAACCCCTAAAAATAAATAAATAAAAAAACCGGCCAAGTGCGAGTCGAACTCGCGCACCGAGGGTTCCGTATCGCCCTGTCATGGTTAGCGCCACTCACGCCATCTATGGCGTGTTTTATGTGCATTTCAAGTATTAGTTAAAATTCATGATTAGTTAAAATGCTTCATACTGTTTTCGGTAGACTGTTTTCGGATACACTTTCTATGGGGACGACCGTGATTTTTTTTACTTTTTCTTATTTTTATTTTTTGTTGTTATACATATACATACATACATATCACACACGCTGAATCCCGACAATCGGGGTAAGCAGAGTAATCGGTGTTGTGCTGCAAGAACTCTGGTAAATTACAGCACAACACCGATCACCACGTTTCGCAAAGTATTCGAACAAGATTAAATCGATCAAGCAGCAAGTATGGCACGAAGACCCACCTGCTGCATGACTCGGTGGAAGTACCGTGCCAAGGTGAGAGGTGGCGAGCCTGTCGCCCTTTAGCACGGCATCTTGTCCTTATCCCTTAGTCGCCTTTTACGACATGCATGGGGAGAGATGCAGTGGGGATATTCTTTTTAAGTACCGGCCCCATACGGTACTGTTGTTATCTCGGCCCTAATAACATATATTCTGTGAAAATTTCAACGGGCTACCTATTACGGTCCAAGAGATACAGCCCTCGGACAGGCAGACGGGGTAGGCTTAGTAATAGGGACCCATAACGGATACGGAATCCTAAAAATCGTGACTCATCCATCATGCATGAATTAATGTCCAATAGGTACGTATACATAAAAATGTACAATGTCTGCGCGAAAAAGCCCTAAAAAAAATAAAAAAAAAATGGTGCGCTTAGTTACGGTTTTCGCCGGATGCCTGGTAAAGTTTGTCGGTCTGTAAAGCGACAATTGAATTGTTTATTCGTAGCCTCTAGAGCAAACTAGCGACTGCATAACGCAATCAAGGTCACACCTATCAATCAATTGTGATTACATAAGTGACAGTCGCTTGGTCTGTTACAAATTTAGTCAGCAAGAAACGAACAAGCGACCGGTTTACGCAATATCCTGCGGATTTGGTTGGAGGCGTATGCAGCCAAATCACCGATTCCAAGAGTGGCTAAATTATTTTTTGTTAGACTTTCTTTTCTATGTAATCCGGTATGGGTGGCTGAGTCGGAGGGGCCAAAGCGCATGCTTCGACTAGCCAATATCACCTCCGAGAAGGTAGGTGCCATACCGGAGACTTCCCTGGATTGCTGGCTATACTGGACTAGAAGAGAACACAACCGAGGCTGCTATGCGGCCATCTTACATCTAGTATGGTGGTACCAACCCAGTCGGCTACAATTTGAGCCTACCACCTAGTAAGGGGCAAGGGAAGGAACCTACAGTGTTACGCCGGTTCCGAACGGTGAAGCAGCAGGTATAGGTATGCACGTAAATTTTTTCGTCAGAAAAAACTCATCGGTACACGCGGATCGGATTCGAACCGCGGACCTCTTGCAGTCGCATGAGAAGCCGATGCCCAAACCACTCGGCCACCCGCCGCTTCTGACTGACGCGCTCGCGAAAGAATCACAGTCGTGAGAGACGTGCCATAAGCGCCAAGTGTGCACTTTGCCACTCCGCGCAGGCTCTCGTACTGCTAGCCTGTTTTTAACCCTCCGACCGAAGTTTGACGCCTCCGTCTGTCTGTGGCACCGTAGCTCCCGAACGGATGGGCCGATTTGGATGTGGTATTTTCTATTATAATAATTATTTTTTTTGGGAATCCACCACTTTGTTGACATTGTCTGTGAAATGATCTAACATGCACGCGCTAGCAGGTGGCGGTAAATATACTACACATACACAGATAGTGCATATTTCCTTGCCCGCATTTAAGGTAAGAGATACCCACAAGTCCTCACACTGACTCTCCCACATGTTCATACGTTTACATTGGATCCTATTAGATATAGCTATAAGGACACCACCACCTTACTTGCCAGAATCGAATCCACTAGTTCCTAGATTTCTTCTGAACACCTGATATCTTGTCGTCGAACAGCTCATTATCGTATATATATGTCACTACGTAGCCATGTTTCACTGAAAATTCCGATGTCGTGGTTGCTGTTCAGCAGGTTGCAATAGACGTTTTTAAACTTAGTTCCCCTTGTGTTTTGGTAATATAAACTAAGTGGAGCTAAGGGCAGAGGTAAGGGCAAGTTATTGCAGCTTATTTAAAGTTTCTACGATCTTCACAAAAACAAAATCAGATGACTCCGACTTGAGCATGTAAATGCGACCGCTACGCACCCATACAAATTTATATTGCTTCTCCTTCGCCTTTATTCTAGCGGCAGCGTGGACCTTTTGGTCGGCGATGGTGCTCACAGACGAAAACAGAAGACCTGTTACCAGCTATGCCGAGATGCGCCGAATATTCCACAAACGCAATATCTCATAAAACAAAGTAACTTACCATGACCATCCCTTACATATTTATTATTAGTATTGATGTACATGGGTGATTCTACGTTAAGACTTCCTAGCGACGGCCACAACAAAAAACCCAACATTTTCTATGTATAGAGATACAGAAAAGATGTGTGTGTGTGTCGCGCCATGCTTGGAAACGAGCCACAGCCCGCGAATGGTGGGAGGGGGGCTCGGGAGCGACTGAGGGGTGGTTAGGGGAGGTCGGGGCGGGGTTACTGGCTAGAGATAGCGCCCGCGAGGATTCATTTGACACTTTAACGATTACGCGCGAATGGAAAAAATAATCGAATGGTTGGAATCCTAGAGGATTTACTGCGCGATGGTGTGCGCGGGAGTGAAGAGGGGGCGGGGGAAGGGAGGGGGGTGGTTAGTGGCGGATCAAGCGGGCTGTAAATCTAGTGTTTATAGCTGAGCTGTGCGGTGGAGTATTGTAGCAGCCCGTCAGCTGGTAATGCTACGAGTACATAGCTGACGAGACGGGGCGTATTTTGGTAATGTTCGCTCGTTCCATGTTCGATCATGTTGAAAGAACGGATGATAGCAATAATAGGGTTAAACCCCACTCTGAAAGTGCGCGCGTTGAAACGGCCACGTAAATAGTTCGTTTTTTTTTTCGTCTAGTTCAGTGTAGCCGGCGCGACCGAAGCGAAGCACTGACATGGCGCCTGGTTCACCAAGGTGTTATGGGCTGACATCACGGAAGGTACGGAACCATAAAAACGAATAGGTACCACGTAAAATGTAACAGTGTAAGTATATGTATATGTAGGTACACATATTCCGTAAGGGACTCAAGAGTGTAGTAGTATATTATAGGATTAGGCTACAGGAATGTCTTGCGAGCACTGCAGAGCTCTCTCAAAGCGCTGCAGAGCGCTTTCCGCGATATCTCGAACGAAGATTCAAGTTGGCGTCGCGTGATGCTTGGGTGAGCACAGTCTCAAATGCTTTAAAGCTAAAAGTTAATTCAATTAAGGCGCCAGACCGACCAAAACACGTATCTTAAAAAAAAAATCACAGATCTCATGCATTACATGAACTTCGGATACATTGAAAATTAATTTTAGGGCGTATTAAAATATAAGCGTATAGCGAATCGCCGACTGTGAGCGTGAAAATATCCTGGTGTGGCTGAAGCGACGAACTCAACGAGCGAACACACTCCAGATTCGAACAGCGCGCACCTGTTCACTATATAATTACTTCTACTCCTCTAAATACTAAACATGTATTCATATTTAAAAAAAATATTATAATTTACTTGCTTTTTTGTCGCACAGAGACGTGCGAGTTCCTGCGACAGGGACGGCAGCGTTCTGCAACCGGATTGTCTCTTTTCGACACGCATTATTTGGTGCCGGGAACTGTATACTTTTGTGTTAGGGTTCGGTAGTCAGCGATGCCAGCTCACATAAAATCTGTCAGATTTCTGTCACAGCCTGTCGCTCCTGAACGGTTATACGGCCTCTCTTTTATTTCATTATTTTTAGTAATATTACATAAAAAAAGGTATCGAAATCGAATAATCGAAATCGGTTGAAGTGGTACAGAATTATTCGCCATATGTCAAACTGCAAAATTTTGAGCGTGTTGCAGTATAGTCATGCTGAGGTGTCGACTTCCTTATGTTTTTATTGCTGAAAAAGTCCACATCAAAAGTTTTGCTGAAGGTAACCACAAACCATAGTTTTTTGTAGATTTTTTCCAAAACCGATGAATCAATTTCGATGAAATTTATATGGGGCCATCTCTGAAGTATGACCTACCAAACAAAAATTCAAAATCGGCGCACAATTGACGGAGTAATCGCGTAACAAAGATAAAAAAAAATTCAGGCGAATTGAGAACCTCCTCCTTTTGAAGTCGGTTGAAAAGAGGACAAACATGTATGAAAAGCTCTTTTAAAACCTAGATTGTTGGAATTTTTTTATAATTATTTTTTTTCTATTCTATTATCTTTTTTTTTATAAAAGTCTGAAATTTCACAATTTGCTCTGTCCGAGGCGATAATTCCATAACAAAGTGCTCAGTAAATCTAAAAAAAATGATTTGAAGTAGTGAATTTAGCGTTAGTTGAAGTTTGTACCTTAAAAGGTTATAGTGAAACTTAAAAGTCGCAGTTCTTTACGTAGAAACGTTTAGGGGTCGGAGCGGGGCGGAGCGGGGCGGAGCGGGGCGGAGCGGGGCGGAGCGGGGCGGAGCGGGGCGGAGCGGGGCGGAGCGGGGCGGAGCGGGGCGGAGTATGTAAGTATGTAGTAAGGAGCACGACTTGCAATGTAGTTGCTGCTGCAGAACCCTGTATAATATGTCTTAGATTGAATTTGACCAACAAAGCCATCAAGTGACTCGTAAAACTGCCACTTTAATAATAAGCGCTAGGTTTTACAATCTTCATTTACGACTTAACTCTCTGTTTACTCAACTTCCTTCCACTGGGATCATCCGGCCCCCATAGCCGACGAGTTGTAGACTATGGAGTGGGTACTAATGGCAAAACAAGGAAAATTTTTAAACTTCATACAAACATGTAGTTCTATGAAGTACATAATATGAAAAAAAATATTTTTTTAAACTAGATAATATGTACTAAACAGGGATGTTGCGGATGCGATTTATTTGACATCCGCGGATACGGATGCAGATGCGGATTTTTGGACGCTCACATCCGCGGATGCGGATGCGGATGTTAACAAGATTGCTTGAAGTGCCAGTTAGTTTAAGTCCTTGAATAAAAGAGATTATGCTTTTAATATCTTTTATTGATCAATCAATTTTTAGTAAGAAAATTTCAAGATTGGGCTATTGTATTTAATGAAAAGTAACTTGTTACACTTTATGAATAACATTCACTTCTGGGACACTATACTTCGCCGCACTATATACAGTGGAAGTGGAATACTCGATTCGGAAATTCAACTTAGAAGACGCGTCGTCGCGCGTGTTTAGTTAGACACGCATGCATACACGAAACGTGACGGAATGAAATGACGCAATAATAATGGAAAACAAAGTCGTCAGCACTGCACTGCACCGTCGCACAGCATATTCCCTTCCTATTGGTCAATTGCAGCGCGCGCCACTCGCGGACTCCGCCCAATTTCATTCAAGTCTCAACCTGCACTACATCCGCATCCGCATGAGTTCCGCATCGATTTAATGCGGATGCGAATGCAGATGCGGATGTCAAAATCAATGCGGATGTTCCGCATTTACGGATGCGGATGCGAATATCCGCAACATCCCTGGTACTAAACACTGAAACAGGCTTTATAAATTTACAGTATTTTTTCATGGTGAAAAAGAATTCTGAATGTGACTCTGTTTTATTCTTATTACAAGCTGTGCCCGCGGCTCCGCCCACTCATATTTCACTTCATTGCTAACGTCATAAGCTATTTAGCGTGATAGTAAGTAGCCTATAGTTGATGGGATGAATCAAGCTATCCGTAGAATTTTGTTTTATTAAAATCGGTTCAGTGGTTCTCGAGTTATAAGCGGGCAGACAGACACTCAGACAGACAGAAAGCAGACGTTGGATTTTATTATAGGTAAGGATGTCGAGCTAGCTCCAACGCCATTGTATAGGGAATTTAATTTTCTAGACACTAAAGCAGCATTATTTGAAAAAACAAATCCTAATGAGTTTAAACAAACAAAAACTACAAAATTCACCATATAAACGCGCGCACTGCGCTCGATTGCTCAGTGCCGCCGACACGAATTTTTGTTTTGCCATATGAATCCTCTTAATAAAGAGGTTATTCGGAGAATTAACTCGAACTTGTGCATATACTTAGAGTAAGAAAACAAATCTGACAAGTGCGAGTTTTACTCGCGCACGGAAGGTTCCGTAGATCCGCTGTACCATCCATACCTCTCAAAAAAACCGGCCAAGTGTGAGTGGAACTCGCGCACCGAGGGTTCCGTATCGCCATGTCATGGTCAGCGCCACTCACGCCATCTATGTATTAGTTAAAATGCTTCATACTCTTTTCGGTAGATGGCGCGCATACACTTTTTAGTTTCATCTATGGGGAACCCCGTGAATTTTTTACTTTTTCTTATTTTTATTATTTATTGTTATATCGGCCATAATAAATAACACATATCCTGTGAAAATTTCAACCGGCTACCTATTACGGTTCAAGAGATACAGCCCTCGGCTCGGAGAGACGGACAGACAGACAGACAGACGGCTTAGGCTTAGTAATAGAGTCCCGTACGACGGATACGGAACCCTAAAAACCATATTCGTCTGTATTTTTAGCGCCCTACGCAAAAGGTTCCGTACCCAGTACGGGAACCTATTACTAAGCCTACGCCGTATGTCTGTCTGTCTGTCTGTCCAAGGGCTGTATCTCTTGAACCGTAATAGCTAGCCGGCTGAAATTTTCACAGAATATGTGTGAATATAACAACAAAATAAAATATAGAAAAAGTAAACAATAAAATTAAGTCCCCATACAAGAAACGGGTGACCGCTCGACCATTGGAGGCGGACCGTGGTTCGGATTCCACGTAAAACTGTAGGTCCCTTCCCTTCTCACCTTACTAGAATGATCATTCCGCACGGTTTGATACCACCGCAATGAATGAAACATGGGTCGAAACGGCTAATGTAAATAGTTCGTGTTTTTCGTCCAATTCAGTATAGCCGACATGAAATGAAGGGAAGCACTGACACGGCACCTAGTTCACCCGTGTTATGGGCTGACATCACGGAAGTGGTAGGTAATGTAGCCAACCGTGTCAGTTTCCATAAAAAAAAATGTTGCACGGTACAACCATTTGCCCACCGCCTGAGTTATAGCGAAAAGAAGATAGAAATAATTGTATTCGTCCGGGAAGCGAAATTTTACGATTTCCTCTCGCGAGGGCGAGCCCTGGGGCAGGGGGTCTACTGCGGTGCCGCGCGCCGCCGCTCGTTCGATGCAGGGAGCCGACAAGGGCCTGTTAAATATTACGTAAGCTTATTTTATAGGCATTTTGAATAGCAGCGGAAGAATGAGAAAGAAAAGAAATGCTTTCTCTAAGGGTTGTTTATTGTTTATTTATCATCTCTGGGCAGTATCACAGCGAAGAAGAATTGACAAGAAAATTCACAGGAAATTTTACAAAAATGTTTTTACAAAAACCTAAACACGCATGAGCTGATTTATGATGGCAAATTCATGGCAAAGTGAAGAAAAAAATTTGACAGCAAATGACCGACAATTCTCGATATTTGTATATTTGTACATTTTCTTTAATATATTTAAAACTAAGCTTTTATATATTTGTATTCCTTACTAGCTGAGCCCGCGGCTCCGCTCGCGTGAAATTCGTATTCCAAAGAAGAATGTAAGTAACTAAGGGCGAGGCCGAAGGCAGAGCTGCGTTCAGGTAATCGATAAACCTTCTTAAAGAAAGTAACTAAGGGCAAGGCCGAAGGCCGAGCTGCTTTCAGGTAAACGATAAACCTTTCTCAAATAAAGGAAGTAAGTAAGGGCGAGGCCGAAGGCCGAGCTGCGTTCAGGAAGACGATAAACCTTCTGGAAGAAGGTTTATCGTCTTCCAATTAAACCTACCTAACAAACATTAAAATAACTATCAAAACGGGCATTTTCAAATGTTCTTAGAGCACTTGCGGCATTACCCCGCTGGATGGCAAGGCTTACCCTTTGAATGAAGTACATAACATAAGCCCTTGATGGCGGGACACCAGTTGCGTCAACCAGCTCAAGCCTCTTTTGGCTTCACTGCTCCACGGACCGAGGGTTTCAACCGCAAACGCAACAAATTCGAAATCTTGAATTATATTTCTATATTTGCTGCGTTTGAGGCTCTCCGCCCCAGCCTCGGCCGCGCCAGCCGCTCTTGAAGATGTCCTAACGTGACTTGGAGCCAATGTGAGAACAAAAGTGGCGTCCCACATCAAAGAACTACCCTTAGTCCATGGCACTAAGGTGATAGCATCGGGCCTCTTGCCATCCAGCCGGGAATAACCGCGAGGTTCTAGGATGCACGGTATATTTGCCGTTAGAAGCGTGGACTTTATAATAAAATTAAAATTAAATTAACTCAATCTTAATATTAATTAACTTTATTCGAGATGGTTTAGCTTCTTCCTGAACGCAGCTCGGCCTTCGGCCTCGCCCTTAGTTACTTGCTTTCTTCGAGATGGTTTATCATTTGTCAGAACGTAGCTCGGCCTTCGGCCTCGCCTTAGTTACTTACTTTCTTCAAGATGGTTTAGCTTCTTCCTGAACGCAGCTCGGCCTTCGGCCTCGCCCTTAGTTACTTGCTTTCTTCGAGATGGTTTTTCAATTATCCGAACGTAGCTCGGCCTTCGGCCTCGCCCATAGTTACTTACTTTCTTCGAGAAGGTTTATGGTCTTCCAGAATAGAGCTCGGCCTTCGGCCTCGCCCTTAGTTACTTACTTTCTTCAAGAATGTTTTTCTTCTTCCTGAACTCAGCTCCGCCTTCCGCCTCGCCCTTAGTTACTTTCATCGAAAAAGATTATCGTTTACGTGAGCACAGATCCGCCTTCGGGCCCGCCTTTAGTTACTTACTTTCTTTTTTTTAAATACGAATTTCACGCGAGCGAAGCCGCGGGCAACAGATATATAAATTTTATTGAACCAATGACAGCGACATAACTTCGACTTCAATTATTATTTTTATTTATCAAACAATTTGTCACCGGCCAGCTCACGTCGAGATGACAGTTCTCCGTTGTCAACATGACATTTAAAATTGTTTTTTACCTTTACTTTGGATTACGTGATTTTTATTATATTTTTTAATTATTATGTTCATCCGGGATATACACTGTCACTATAAAAAGTTTCGTCAAATTCCGTTCAGTGGTTTTTGCAAGATGCGCGTACAAATAGACATTTTTGCATTTACGATTTTATGATATGTATAGAAAGAATAGATATGTATAGACTATTGTGTTCAAGTTATAAAAAAGAAGAACTGTCATTTTCGTTGTATCTACTTATTTTTAAATTTCGAATGAATATTTTATTTCAATTGTATTTGCTGCCAGTTCTCAAGATATAATTATGTACTTTGGACTACGTGATTTTAAACGCGCAATAATGTTTATAATTGTTAATTTTTTTAATTTTTGTTATTTTTTTTTACGTATTATGTTAACCCGGCATATAAACTGCCACTATACAAAGTTTCGTCTAATTCCGTTCAGTGGTTTTTGCGTGATGCGCGTACAGACAAACAAACAAACAAACAAAAATTTTAAAAACTGTTCTAACATGTTCAGTATCTCATTTTAAGCCACCCTGGTTAGTTTTTTTCCGAATACATTCAATGTACAGACTTTCTTACCTCTACGATTTTATTATATGTATAGATGAGAAGCCCTTGTTATTGAGATGTCAGACGATGCACTTAAAAAAACTGTCTAATTTATCCCCCAAAATTGATCCCACAAATCTAAATTCGTTCAGCGGCGGGTGGCCGAGTGGTTTGGTTAGCCTTGGCCTTGGTTAGGTTTGGCTTGGCCCTTACTAGGTGGTAGGTTCAAATTGTAGCCGACTGGGTTGGTACCACCGTACTGGATGTAAGATGGCCGCATAGCAACCTGGGTTGTGTTCTCCTCCAGTTCAGTATAGCCAGCAAGCCTGCAAGGGAAGTCTCCGGTATGGCACCTACCTTCTCGGAAGTGATATTGGCTGGTCAGAGCATGCGCTTTGGCCCCTCCGACTCAGCCACCCATAACGGATAACATAAAAAAACATATTACGCTAATCTGTGTTTGGTACCAAATTTAAACTTTTTCCATCCAGTAGATTCGAAGAAAATAAGCTTGTGGGCAGACGGACAGACCGACCGACAGACAGACACAAGAGTAAATAAGTGTTCCGTTTCTTCCTCTTTCGAGTTACGGAACCCTAAAAACTGGCTAAGAAACCTAATAGAGCTTATTTTTAAATGAAATATAGGTAACTTACAAACTAAACTTTAATTACGTTAAATATGACATAAGCAGAAATCTAAAAAATAATGTGTTACAGATTTATCAACAAAAAAAAAACCGGCCAAGTGCGAGTCGAACTCGCGCACCGAGGGTTCCGTATCGCCATGTCATGGTCAGCTCCACTCACGCCATCTATGGATTAGCTGCATAGCATGCTTCACACTCTATTCGGTAGATGGCGCGCGCGCATACACTTTTTAGTTTCTTGTATGGGGATCCCGTGAATTTTTTACTTTTTCTTATTTTCATTATTTGTTGTTATATCGGCCATAATAAATAATAACACATAGTCTGTGAAAATTTTAACGGGCTACCTATTACGGTTCAAGAGATACAGCCCTCGGACAGACGGACGGACAGACAGACGGCGCGGCGTAGGCTTAGTAATAGGCTTCCGTACGGGATAACCTAAAAAAATTATAAATGTAATAGGGTCAACTCAACAGTCCCATCCTTTCGATTTCTCTGACAGCAGCGGTCTCCCCCAGCCCTCGGCGGGGTCCCGAGGGACGATGGACCCTCAATAACTTCATTTGAATACGTTTTAGAGTCTCGTGGACAATTCCTCGGATTTATATTGTATTTGAGGGGATTAAGTATTTGACAATTAAGTACTTCATTTGCACTGCATCGTAATTCGTAGCCGCTTTTGTTCCTCCATATTGTTTTAAGGATTTCGTCTTACTGTTGCTCGTCTGCCTGTTTGATTGTCTGCATGTCCGTATGTCTGTCCGTCTGTCTTTCCACATTATATATTATAGCATCTTTTTCCCGCAGCTTCGCTCGCGTGTAATTCGTATTTAAAAATAAGAAAGTAAGTAAGCCCGCTGCCGTACGTTTAATTCGGCGCGCGAAACAATTCGGTTTGTATGAGAGCCAAATCTTAGCGTAACCGGAACTGAACATAGCCTGTCCTGTGTCTCGTCTCGTATAGCTAAATGTGCTTGTACTAAGTTTCGTCGAATTCGGATAGGACATTGCCGGGATATACAGGGTGTTTCAGGATAGGGTTTCGTAACTTCAAGGTTAGAAAGGGGTCCTTGAAGATGAAATGCTCTGAAAGGCTACCAATAATTTTTTTTAACAATTATATTTGCAAATTTGTAGTCGTAGTACCTAAAAATGTCAATTTTCAACGTTTCTCAAAAAATGCTCATATCATAAAAAACAAATGACTCCGATTTTTTTTTCTTATTTTTCCCTGGGTAGTCATAAACTGGCCTACTCCCTGGTTCCCGCTTGACGTTGAGTTTTGGGACACCCTGTTATAAAGAAGAGAAGAGGCAACGTAACATATGAACGAGGCCTGGGCGCCGGATAATGGATCGGTGACAGTGATCCGGTTGACAGATCATTTGAATCTACTCTCATTCATTTATCCGGAAAGCTTTCTGCCCTCAGAGGAGCAGTTCCACTTCGTTCAGTATAACCCGGGCGGAGCGTATGCACGTTGAGATTTTAAGCGTCGAGGGAAACTCGTTTCGAAATTAAGCGTAGAGGGAGACGCGTTTAGAAATTTAAGATTCGTTTCGAAATTTAAGCGTCGAGGGAGACTCGTTTCGAAATTTAAGCGTCGAGGGAGACTCGTTTCGAAATTTAAGCGTCGAGGGAGACTCGTTTCGAAATTTAAGCGTCGAGGGAGACTCGTTTCGAAATTTAAGCGTCGAGGGAGACTCGTTTCGAAATTTAAGCGTCGAGGGAGACCCGTTTCGAAATTTAAGCGTCGAGGGAGACTCGTTTCGAAATTTAAGGCCTGCCTTAAATTGCCCCTCACTGGGTGGTAGGCTCATATTGTAGACGAGATGGCCGCATAGCAGCCTCGGCTGTGTTCCTCTAGTCCAGTATAGCCAGCAATCCAAAGGGAAATCTCCGGTATGACGCCTTTTGTGTGGTTAGAGCATTCCCTTTGTGCCCTCTGACTCAGCCACCAAATTTCATAAAAAACCGGCCAAGTGCGAGTCGGATTCGTCCACCGAGGTTTGCGCACAACAGGAAAAACACTTTGAAAAAATTACGTTTCTTGTATGGGGAACCCTTTATTTTTCACTTTTAAATTTTTTTTTAAATTATGTCTTGTTATATCCGCCAAAATAACACATATTATGTGATTATTTCAACCGGCTATCTATTACGGTTCCAAAGATACAGCCGCATCAGACGGACGGCAGGACAGACAGACAGACAGACGTTATAGTAACAGCGGCTTCCGCACAGGGTACGGAAACATAAAAATGACTATTGGTACCACACTGGACGAACGTCGATCGAAACGACTAATGAAAACAAAAATAATTTTCTCCGTCCAGTATATTGTTCAGTTCAGTGTAGCCGACACGACCAAAGAGCACCACGGACATAGCTACATAGATATATTATATTTAGATTCAGTAGTTATATAGTATTTAGATAAATGTAGGTTTATGTTTGAAAGCGACACATTCGATACACACAACGTATAATCGTATAATCTATCGACACATCGTTAACAACGGCCGCAAACTAGACGTTGTCAGTTCCACTCCTTCCACACATTGCGCATGAGCCCAGCAGGACCATTCGATTATTATTGTTGTCGAGTTGTATTCGAGTATTACTGTTATAAATAAAGTATTGTATCTCTGTCTGATGCCGCCTGTCTGTTTGTTAGTCGAAGCATGCCTTCTCACATGCTAACGTAATTAATTTCTTTTTTTAATTTTATTTATTTATTTATTTAGGTTAATTCACAGTGCATTTACAATGTTAAATAGACATAAAAAAATGGCTACTAATGACACCATTACGAATTTACACAAAATAGACACAGATGTAAAATTAAAATAACACTATACCTATATTTACTTAACTATTCCATTGAAAAAACTAAACAGGACAAATTCAAGCGTAGTGTACCACCGTACGAATGAGTGAATAAACTGAACATAGAAGTTATTAGGGAAAAAATATTATATATTATATGTGTGTGAGAAAAAGAAAATGTAATTTTTTTAAGTATATTAGACAAAATATTACGGAATTAATTAACATTCCATAAAGGTTTTTATGTATTTTGATTTGAATGAAGAGGGACTAGTACAAAACAGATCAACATCATCACAAATTGAATTGAGTAGGTAATGCATCGACTTATACAGGGTGTTTCAGGATATAGGCTTGAGAAACTTCAGGAAAAGAAAGTACTCATTATTAGAAGAAAAAATCCTTATCACTCGAAATTCCGTATTTTTTTTTCATACAAAAAATTAAAATTGTAATAAAAACTCGATGAACAGTGAGTATGGGGAGATTTGGCAACAGTTCTGTCTTAGTCTAGGGAGTACAATTACCTAGTCCAGTGTCCTTTTTCTTTTGACGTCATTCAAATTTAAGTGTTTGGAATTTACCTACATACATGCAGTTCAATTCTTCTAGTTAAGCATGTAAATTAGTCATTTATTTTTATTTAATAAAGGCGGAAATTAACCATCCACCAAATCTCGATGAAACGATCACCAAAAAGTACTATAAAATGACCGAATCTGTGGAAACATTTTAGAACTTTTCGTCTTCAAATATGGTTCCCTTTTGAACCCTGAAGTTACGAAACCCTATCCTGAAACACCCTGTAGATGCAGATCTTAAATAGAATAGTGCATAAAAAATTAATTTTACCTATACCTAATGCCAAATCGTTCGATTACGTTAGTATGGGAACCGAGGTGAGTATCATTGTCTCAAATTGTCTTAATGGCATTATCCAGCTACCTTAAGGACCTAAAATTCGGGCAGGTGAGTAGCTGGCATTAGAAGTTATACATCTTTCCCCTCCCCCCTCTCTCTCTCTTCTCTCATATCCTCCTCTCTCTACCCTCTCCTCCCTCCCCCACTCTTCCCTCTCTCTTTCCCTCTCCCGCCTCTCTTTCTATCTCTCCGCTTATCTATCGGACAGCACCGCATACAAATTATTTGTATGCGGTCGACCGATGACGGCGACTTGACGTTTTTTCTCAGTTTACTCCCCGTTTTCATAACGCGCCTAAAGAAGTTTAACTTCAATACTTAGTTTTTTTAAGGTTAGTTTTGTTTTAGATTAGTTTTAGTGTTAATTTCCTAGTTATTGTAAGGTCGTCGTGTTTATTTAATTTGTATGTTCTCTTTATGTTTAATGAATTTTACATATACATACACTTAAACACATAATATGTGCATATAATGTGTTACGTTAGTCATGTCATTAATTACGGGAGGGTTACATGCACACTCAAATAAACACTTTACCTAAAAAAAAAACATATGTTTATAGGATCATTTTTTCTTCTAACAAAAAAATAAAATCAAATAAGTAGCTGTAAAAACCAATCATAGTGACCTTGTGACTTACTTATAACAAACAGCTGTTCTGCGGTTGAACATAGTACGGTCATTGACCCCGTACAATGCAAGTTACCTACTGTTACACACAGGTTAATGTTTAGGTAGTAAACATGTTTTCTTAAATTTCTCGAAAAATAATGCTAAAACATTTTTTTTCGCGTAACGTGTTTATTTGAGTGTGTATGTAACCCTCCCGAAATTAATGACATGACTAACGTAACATCTTATATATATGTACATAAAATTTTGCGTGGTCTGGCTATACAAATGAACATGTCAGCTCGCTTCGCTAAATCTACAACTCACGTCGCCAACAGACTAGGGGATGTTAGTGTGCTAACCCTTCTATCTTCATATTTAAATGCATCCCTCACCCTCACACTTAGGGGGTGAGTAATCGTTTTATTCGTCCCTCAGGGACAGGACCCTTATGTTGACAATTTTATGTCTGGCCGTCTACAGCGATGGAATTTGTTTATATAAATTGACAGAGTTGGATGCTTCACCTATTTATACGCCTGATGTAGGTGCCGTGTCAGTGTTTCCCTTTGGTCATAGTTTGTCGGGATACAGCGTGTGGTATGTATGTAAAACTCAAGAACCGATCAATATATTTACTTGCGGTTTTTCCTATGCAATGCGAGATATTTCGATATTTCGGCGGCGCGATGGCTGTATAGCCTTAATATTTGTTACACCGAGTTAAGCCCTATATTTTTGTGAAAGTTCAGTTCGAATTGGTTCAGTAATTTTTACCTGTTGCGTACACAATGCTTACTTGGTGGTAGGGTTTAACCCGCCCGGGTTGGTACCACCGCACTGAATGAAACGTCGGTCTAAACGGCTATGTAAATAGTTTGTGTTTTCCGACCAGTTCAGTGTAGCCGGCACGATCAAAGGGGGAAGCACTGACATGGCACCTGGTTTACCCGGAGTTATGGGCGACATCACGGACGTTGTAGGTGATGTAGCCAACCGTGTCAGTTTCCATAAAAAAAAAAACAAACAAAAATAGTAGGTACTAACATAGAAACATACAAACGGACAAACATATTTAAAAAATTTGTCAAGTGCGAGATTTACTCGCGCACGGAGGTTTCCGTATCTATCCGCTATCAATAATATCCGCCTATCCGCTCAGGTCGCATGGTCTTCGAATTTTTATTTTGAAGATAAATGTAGGACGATCGGAGAGAAGCCTCAATGAGGTCGATGGCAATTGACGGTGGGAAAATGACAGCACCTCAATGAGGTCGTTGGCAATTGAGCGGCTATTACGGTTCAAGAGATACAGCCCTCGGACAGACGGACGGACGGACAGACAGACGGCGGGGGCTTAGTAATAGGCCTCCGTACGGGATACGAAAACCTAAAAATGATCTCAATGCATTCGATAACTTATCCTTCGTCTCCACAATTTGTAATTTTTTTTTTTGCAAATATCTTAAATATCTTTTGCCCGCGGCTTCGCTCGCCTATGTCTATCCTGAAGGTCCATTCTAAATATTGGTCAAATAATTTTCAAAATCGGTTGAGTATTTTCGGAGATTACCTCCTACATCCCAACTTCAAACTAACAAACTTTATCTCTTTATAATATTAGTGTACATGTACAACAATCTTTTTAATACCTACCTAATTGGGTTTTCTTCACATTTTAGGGATTTTCAATATATTGTACCGTGTGGGGCCGGTACTTTAAAAGAATAGCCCCACTGCATCTCTCACCGTGTATGTCGTAAAAGGCGACTAAGGGATATGACTCCCTTCTTATATTACTAGGTGGTAGGGTTCAACCCGCCCGGGTTGGTACCACCGCACTGAATGAAAGGTCGGTCGAAACGGCTATGTAAATAGTTTGTGTTTTCCGTCCAGTTCAGCGTAGCCGGCACGACCGAAGGGAATCACTGACGTGGCACCAAGTTCATCCGGTGTTATGGGCTGACATCACGGATGTTGTCGGTGATGAAGCCAACCGTGTCAGCATCAATAAAAAAAAAAAAATATTTCATTGGGATCACTAAATTTTATATGGCAAGGAGATTATCGTAGGTAGGTCGAAAACTTCATGAGTAAAATTAAAAATTCCCTTCCAAACCTACCTCCATATAATTCATTCGCAATTGCTCTCCCTGACTTCCAACAACCAACGGGTGACAAAGAGAAAGTTCATCATTTTTATCGGAACAAGAACATTAAAAGGACATTCCATTCAAGAAAGGGTCGACCCTGGATACCACCGAAAACCGTATTAACAGGAAATACCGACGGAAACACGCCCATGGAACTAAGGTCAGAAATCAACACATCTACAGTCCACTTTCAGCTTTCGAAATCACCACTATTTGTATCATACGTTTTGATGAGAAAGAAAGTCAGTCAGTCAGTCAGCGTGTAAGCGTCCACTGCTGGACATACGCCTCTCCAATTTTCCTCCAGTCCTCCCGGCCTTCAGCGACACGGAACCACTGCTTTCCGCCGACGTACTTGATGTCGTCATGCCACCTGGCGGGTGGTCTTTCCAGTCCACGGTCGCCAGTGTAGGACACGGTTACTCCAACGGTCATCGTCTCTTCGGCTAACGTCATGAACTTCATAACAGATGGATGGAGAAAGAAAGTGGAGCACGCCAATGGGCATCGAACACACGACCTCCCAAGGCGCCTGGATCACGAGCCGTTTCCACTGTATCTGGTTCGCAAAATCAGGCCTGCCCGAAATTTCCGGTATTCCCAATTCCCTCAAACTTCGATCCGAATTTACCCTCTAATCAATTAGCAATTTCGCTGGCTAGCCAATTGTCAAACCCGACTAACTAACAACGCAAAGTAGACCTTTTGAACGGAACACACGGTGCAGAATCCTTCGGAAAGTTTGTTTTCCTTGAAGTTAGAGAAGTTTGCAATCTATGAGCTGTCTACGGGAATCAATTTTGTTACCGAATATAACTTTCTTTACTTTCATAATGAAATTAAAGTACTTCATGTTCACCAGTATGTGAAGGTGTTCAGCCATGTAAAACGGTCACAAAGGGCGATCTTTTTTTATACAAAGCACGTCATGTGGCCCTAGCCACCCATAAGGTGTCTAACGACGCCCATGAACATCCGGTCGTAAAGGGGGTTTCGAATGCCATGCCGGCCTGACAGGTGCCCATGTACGCCTCTCTTGAAGGACCCGAGACTATACTTGGGGAAAAATATGTGGGCAGGGAGAGCGTTTCAGAGTTTACCAGTTCTGTGGAGGAGTGATCTGCAGGCAGAACCAATTGGTACGCATCCGTGGTAAGTCTAGCGTATAGGGATGCGATCCCTGTCCAGTGCGCGTTGTGCGGAGGTGGAGAGGGAACGACGGGGCTTAATGCTTTGTAGCATTCTTTACAAACTAACCTCTACCCTCATGTAAATACGTATCGTTGGTTTCTGCAAAATGTTTTTGGAGCAATACATACATACATACATACATACCACACACGCTGCACCCCGGCAATCAGGGTAAGCAGAGTAATCGGTGTTGTGCTGCAAGAACTCTTGCAAATTGCAACACAACATCGACCACCACGTTTAACAAAGTATTCGGACAAGATAACTATCAAGCAGCAAGTAAGGCACAAAGACCCACCTGCTGCACGGCTCGGTGGAAGGACCGTGCCAAGGTGAGAGGTGGCAAGCCTGTCGCTATTTAGCACGCCATCTCGTACTTATCCCTTAGTCGCCTTTTACGACATGCACGGGGAGAGACGCAGTGGGGCTATTCTTTTTAAGTACGCATGTTCCTCTCGCTTACACCAACACCGCAGCAAAAGTTCAATTCAGGCGATACTCCGCAAGCTTTATTTTTCCACTTTCTCCTTTCTCTTTGTCCACTGATGGAGGGGATGTTAGGGGGTGGGAGGGATGGGGGCGGAGTAGTGGTCACGTGCGCGAGCTTCCAGTTACCAGTGGGTCGATTCCAAGTTTGTTGCGAGATAAATACGAAATGAAATGAAAATAATGAAAATACACTCTATTGTACACCAATATACAGCATGTTCTAACGGCCACTACATTAAATTTAGGAAATGATTATGTGGATCAATTGTAACAAAAAAGTTAAATAACTTCTTTCTGAATTCCCTTTAAATAAAAAGTTGCAGTTTTCATACAAACTAATTGATTTATTTAGTGTAAAAGGATCTAATGTTCCGCACGAACGTGTGAATGAAAGGCGCGCGGTGAGTGAGCGAGCAGGGACGAGTGTGCGGGCGGATAGAGGAGATGCGCGGCGGAGGCGCGGCGTGAGTTTTTGACCCTGACCGTTCCCGCGCCAGCACCTTCCCCCCGCGCGCGTCAAATAACACTAGACGAAAACATAAATTTAAAAACATTCTATCTCCAAAACTAGACACTTTAAAGAAAAAACTTTATTTACTTTTTTGTCTCGGAAAAACATGAGGATTGCGCTGGCGAAATTAATGTACTGGCCGTTACAACAGCCTGTATAAAAGGGTTACAAAAGGCGAGTTTAATGCCTTGCGGCATTCTTTATAAGCTAAACTTTGTCATGTGGAAAATACGTAGGTGCGGACAATGCATTACTAAAGAGTGGACAGTGGTATGAAATATATGTATACAGGCCACATTATATATATATAGACCACAACGTTAAAGTATTCGGACAAGATAACTATCAAGCAGCAAGTGAGGCACAAAGATCCACCTGCTGCACGACTCGGTGGAAGGATTATGCCAAGGTGAGAGGTGGCAAGCCTGTCGCCCTTTAGCACGGCATCTCGTCCTTATCCCTTAGTCGCCTTTTACGACATGCACGGGGAGAGACGCAATGGGGCTATTATTTTTAAGTACAGGCCCTGACCGCTACACTGCCGCACATTACGGCCTCACCTTAAGAGCATAACTAACATTCGATTGACCCATTTAAGTTGGCCGTACACTTGGAATAGATCTACAGGACCTCGCGAAATGCAAGATATCTAAGTTGTGCAATTCCGGCTCTAACTTGGACGGCCGGTATAGACGCGGCTGCTTCGCTCGGGTTAGTTTCCGTTGCAAGAAAGCCCCCGGCTCGTGGTGGATTTAGAACAATTTAGAACTTACGAAAGAAGAGGAGAGGAAGGGTAACGGAAGACTGCCGCCTGTCATGGGATTGTTGAAAGTTGTACAGGTGTAAAGTCTTAGTTTTTAATTTAAACTTAAATTTATGCGGCGGGTGGCCGAGTGGTTTGGGCATCGGCCTCTCATGCGAGAGGTCCGAGGTTCGAATCCGGTCGGTGTACCAATGAGTTTTTTCCGACGAAAAAATTTACGTACATACCCTACACCTGCTGCTTCACCGTTCGGAACCGGTGTAAAACTGTAGGTCCCTTCCCTTGCCCCTTACTAGGTGGTAGGCTCAAATTGAAGCCGACTGCATGGGTTGGTACCACCGTACTGGATGTAAGATGGTCGCATAGCAACCTCGGTTGTGATCTCCTCTAGTTCAGTATAGCCAGCAATCCAGGGAAGTATCCGGTATGGCACCTACCTTCTCGGAGGTAATATTGGGTGGTCGGAGCATGTGCTTTGGGCCCTCCGACTCAGCCACCCATACCGGATTACATAAAAAAGTACTTTTTAAACTTTAAATAATTTGTCAGCCTCGGTAGCTCAGTGGTGCGTTCGGTCGACTGTCGATTACTCCTTTGAGGTACGGAACCCTAAAAATTATAGGCACCTGCCACCCGGAACCCTAGAATGACTTATTACGGCCCTGTCCCTTCCATCGCTGGCACCCGATACCCTCCATTTGTCCAGCACGCTGCCTAGCTGTTCGTTCCACTTCACTGCGCCATTCTTTATCACTCCTCCACAGACCAAGTCGATATACAGTTCGTTTCAAAGATCAGTAGAGCACCGACAGGATGATTCATAATCAATACTAACTATAGATCTGTAAGGGATAGTCTACAGACGCAGTATCTCATAAAACAAAGTAACTTACTCAATGACCATGCCTTACAGATTTATTATTAGTATTGACTAGCTGTGCCCGCGGCTCCGCCCGCTCTCATATTTGACTTCTCTGCTAACCTCATACATAAGCCATTTAGCGTGATAATAAGTAGTAGTTGATGGGAAGAATCAAGCTATCTGTAGATTTTTTTTTATTAAAATCGGTTCAGTGGTTCTCGAGTTATAAGCGGACATACAGACAGACAGACAGACAGAAAGCAGACGTTGGATTTTATAAAGGTAAAGGATTGATAGTTTGGCTTAAAACATTCATGTTGAATTTGCACTGACTGAGGGGGATATATTATGTGCCTCACCCTGTTATTGCGTCGTCCAAATTAGAGAACCGCTGGTGCAATTTCGACTCGGTTTGATTTGCAGCCGTCCGCACCCGTGCGCCCCTTTGTGATGAGCGATGTGAGCAAGCCTTTTAATTAGAGCTGGATAACACGCAGACGGACGTGGATGAGCAGGGGCGGATCCATGGTATTCAGGGGAGGGGGGCTGATGTGAACTTATGGCCCCCTGTTTTATTATTTTTGATTATTAAATGTACAATTGTTATATTATGTTTTTATTTATATTAAGCGCGACATGTAGCGCCGAGCCATCCATAAAGCGTCTATTCGGTCGCATTCAGGAGTTGAAAACGCCATGCCGATTGCCGACATAACAGGTGACTATTCACGCCCGTCTTGAAGGACCCGAGATTTTACTTGGGGGAAAATACATGGGCAGGGAGAGCGTTCCACAGTTTGCCGGTTCTGTGGAGGAAGGATCTGCAGATCCGGTTGGTAAGTCCAACTGAAACTTAAAATCATTGTTATTGTTGTACAGTAAATAAATAATTCGTACTAGATGGTTCACGCTTGTGGTGTTGAAGAAGACCAACAGTGGGAATTACTAAACATAAAAAAACTGTTATAAAAAACACATTGAACTGACTTCAAAAAACAACTACCTACTAAGAACTAATAAAAATGATTAAATAATTGAGTTGAAGGCGAAGCACAAAAGGGCTATACATTTTCTGGTATGCTTTTGTAAAGCCTTCAAATCAACTATTTAATCATTTTTAGTTTCGGAGAAATGTGTGGACAAACATACATAAAGTTATGAAATTTGGCACACCTGTTTAGAGGCCCACACGAATATTGTGCAATTTCAACGATATTACATACATAAGGGTAAAATTGATAACCTCCTCTTTTTTTAAGTCGGTTAAAAAGTGCTCATACCGCCAGACAGGTATAGCCATGGACCGCCCTCCATAGGTCCGCCACTTCCAGCAAGGCAGCCCAGCTGATTGCGAACTCCCGATTGAAATCCGCACGCTACTGAATATTGCAAAAGGACGGGAAATTGGACGCGTTAATTAAAGCACTTGACTCGCTTTGCAAGTAGTCGAAACTGATTTAGTTACAATGTGATTAATTAATTATCTTAATTAATATCTTATTTATACAGAGTTTCAGTCACGGGTTGAACGGCACAAACATCTGCAGACGGAGAAGCGTTCGGTAGATCTGTAGACAGGGAACTGTGCGGTACATCTGCAAACAGGGAAGTGTGCGGTAAATCTGCAGACAGGGAAGCGTGCGGTACATCTGCAGACGGGGCAGCGTGCGGTACATCTGCAAACAGGGAAGCGTGCGGTACATCTGCAGACGGAGAAGCGTGCGATACACCTGCAGACGGGGAAGCGTGCGGTACATCTGCAGACGGGGAAGCGTGTGCTACATCTGTAGACGGGCAACTGAACACACAACACTTGGTGAACTGGCCGCCTTATCAGGGCTTTTATTTTGATCGTGCTGGCTAACTTGATGAAAAAAATACGAACTATTCAATATAAGCGGTTTCATTCAGTGCGGTGGTACCAACACGGTTTAATTGAACCCTACCACCTACTAAGGTGAAGGGAAGCGATCTACAGTTTTACTCAGAATCCGTACCACGGTCAGCCTGAACTAGGTCGAACGGCCACCCATGCAAGTTTTGACCACGCCGAGGTGTGCACAATTCACGACCACACACATCGATTTATTGGTCTCGGAAGGTTCTCGATGCTAACGCCTAACAACCTTATGGAGTGAACATCATACGAACGGCGATACAGTTTGGCGCAAGGAGTACCTTCTATCATTTTGTTATTCCGCGCAGATTGCTCAATATTCGACCCGGTGCGACGCGGCTGCTGGGTCGCGTGTATCGAAACTCTATTGAATTACAACGCATTGTGATACAAGCACGTAGTGCTAGGCAGATATTGCGTCTGTTGTGTGTGCTTTGAAAGAATCAATTCTATATACATAATATTATGTTGATATTGGTTTTTAGGGTTCCGTATCCGTCGTACGGGACCCTATTACTAAGCCTACGCCGTCTGTCTGTCTGTTCGAGGGTTGTAGGTATCTCTTGAACCGTATTAGGTAACCCGTTGAAATTTCCACAGAATATGTGTTATTAGTTATTTATTATGGACAATATAACAACAAATAATAAAAATAAGAAAAAGTAAAAAATTCACGGGGGCTCCCATAGAAGAAACTAAAAAGTGTATGCGCGCCATCAACCCAAAATATTATGAATCATTTTAACTAATACATAGATGGCGTGAGTGGCACTGACCATGACATAGCGATAGGGAACCCTCGGTGCGCGAATTCGACTCGCACTTGGACGGGTTTTTTACCGACATTTATTCAGTGTAGTGGTATCAATCCGGATGGGATTAACTCTATCACCAAATAACAAAATTGAATGGACGTACACAGCTTTACATGAAATCCAAACCATAGATGAACCTGTGTTCAATGTTCGTATTCATTTGAATTTAGAAATGCAAGCGAAGTTTCTACGGGCGACCGATGACCGACGCGACGGGACCGTGTAACGTACGTCAATATATATGAATATTAACTCGGGAAGCACTTTATCGATTTACATAAGGTTTTCACTGTTACATTCTGTCGCTTCTCAAGATAGTTTTAGGCTATAAATCATAGCGCTACGTCAACGGCGGTCTGAGCTGTGAGCAAAAGGTCACGCGAAGCGAAGACGCGGGCAAAAGCCAGTAAACTTATACATATGTATCTAAATGTCTGCAACGCCTTCTACATCGGCGGTGATAGTTAAGACCACAGAACACAAAAACTAGGAGAAGTCGCTCTATAACTTACTAGTATGAAGACCAGTGTAACCAAAGTCATATCACTGTATCATATCACGGTACCACCGCACTGAATGAAATGTCGGTCGAAACGGCTATGTAAATAGTTTGTGTTTTCCGACCAGTTCAGTGTAGCCGGCACGATCAAAGGGGGAAGCACTGACATGGCACCAAGTTCACCCGGTGTTATGGGCTGACATCACAGACGTTGTAGGTGATGTAGCCAACCGCGTAAGTTTCCATAAAAAAAATATCGTCGATCTAATTGCAAATTAGTATGGAAACTCTTTGGGAGGCAGACACATGAAAACGTGCCACTGGGTATCTAAACAGCTGATTATTTGAGGCCATTGACTCTTATGGCCGCGCGCCGCGCGTGCGCTAAAGAAGATGACCTTGAGACCACTGAAAACCACTGATATGATGTATCGCTGCGTGTGCTTTCGAGGTGTGGGCAATTTGGCTGTTTCGGGTACCTATGGTCCCTCGGCACAGACACCCATACTGGTTTAAAAAAACAAAACAGACCTATCGTCGTTCGTTGATGCTCACTCCAATTGAATTGAGATTAAAAAACCAGCAAGTGCGACTCGAACTCGCGCACCCTGGGTTCCGTATCGCCATGTCATGGTCAGCACCACTCACGCCATCTACGGCGTGTTTTATGAAATGCTTCATATTGGTTAACATTCATGATTAGTTAAAAGGCTTCATACTGTTTTCGGTAGACGGCGCGCATACACTTTTTAGTTTCTTGTATGGGGACCCCTGTAATTTTTTTACGATTTCTTATTTTTATTATTTGTTGTTATATCGACCATAATAACACATATTCTGTGAAAATTTGAACGGGTTACCTATTACGGTTCAAGAGATACAGCCCTGACAGACAGAAAGACAGACAGACGGCGTAGTAATAGGGCCCCGTACGACGGATACGGAACCCTAAAAAAAACTCCAACATAAATAGCGAAACAGTTATCTTCATATTTAAATCCATTAAATGCAAGACACGGTATTTCAGAAACAGTAACGTCAGATATCATGCCGTTTGCTAGCTTTGAATTTAAAGAGTTTGCTAAAGAAATGAGATTTAAAATCCAGACATCAAGCCCGCATTTTCGTCATCCCAACTGTATGACTGAATAAAGTTTTTCTATAGCCAAACATCTGTTAAAGAAATACAAAACTGTCCCGAGGGAACCACAGGGCTCGTACAGTCAATTTCACAACCCCTCGCGAAACCACGCTCAGTGAGGTACCCAGTAGTATACTCAGGCAATAAAATACCATGCAACTTGTGTGAGTCGTTATAACCTCTAACTTATTTTATTACACCATTTTTAGACAAATTATTTGTGCTCCTTTCGGTTTTTGCATTAAATAATTTGGGACTTCTAAAGCACTGACGCATCGGTGGATCATTGAGCCTGTTTTACCGGTACTTTTATGGCCTCTGCTCTGACGAACATGCTTCCCTCATCCCTCCTCCTCTTGTTCGCCTTCGCTAAACCCGCGGAACACCCCTTTGTAGTGGACAGAAGAGCTCCTCGAACTGCACGATTCTCTAAATCGTTCTTGTGTCGCACTGCAAACGTGTGGAACGGTCTTCCGGGGAATATCTTTCCCAATTCCTACAATCTACGGATCTTCAAATCGCGGGTTAATAGTTAATAGCCTTCCTCCAGCGTCATTAGTCCGCCTTCAAGCCGAACTGGCACGGCACCTCCTCGGGGGTGAAATTGGCTGGGCCTGAGGCTTCGACCTCGACCACATGGGCGGCTGTACAGAACAGACGCAATAAAAAAACATTCGACATTTTTGTATTTTTTATCATGATGATTTCAGTTATAATAATGAAAGGCAACTGAAGTGCGCGGAACCACGCTTACTTGTGATACGGGGGTACTGCTCACTTAGGAATTCTACTCATTTTGTATTTTATGTGGTTAAGACGCTAATGACTGAAATTTCCTATCTTGAACACTCGCCAAGTTGGGACTATCCGACTTGATATGTAAAGTGCACGACTGCGGAAACTGAACCACTTTGCATAATAGCTATCGAAGTGTCGCCTCTGTCAGGATACTTTATCATTACGTGATGGTACGAGTAAAGCGTTCATACGAATTTGTGACCTTTGCCGCCAACACTTTGGCTCTTTGGAGCAAATAACTTTCGGTTTATTCACGGTTTAGTTTCTAAAAAGTATGTATTCATGTTTAAAATGTATTCAAAAGCTCAGAGAGATTAAAATGTAATTTATATTTTAATTTTTACATGCACACAAACAGCTCCTGTCAGGCCAGCATGGCATTCGCAATCCCCGCATACGACTGAATATCCATGGTCATCATAGGGCGCAAGTCGAGTTTTAGGCACAGAAATAGATAATTTGTTCTACACTGAGGCTCGAACTGTGTGAAGAATTCGCAATGTCACTGTATCTTTTATTATCTGGGAGAGTTAGACGTTTCTTTTGCTTTACTCCAACGTAGGTATAACCTACGTTGGAGAAAGGGGACAGGGGCGCATTCGGGTAGAAGGATATCATGCGAATCTATTTCCTTTCCCCTCTCCCTCTTGGAGAACTTGTTGTTGAATTCAATATATTCTATTCAGTCTTTTATTCACATTTATAGGTTTCTCCGTGATGTTTTCCTGTAACACTGTCCAAATGAGCATAGTGTAATTTGGATTGAAATTTTTTTTATGTAATCCGATATGCGTGGCTGAATCGGAGGGCCATAGCACATGCTCCGACCAGCCAATATCACCTTAGAGAAGGTAGGTGCCATACCGGAGAGTTGCCTGGATTGCTGGCTATACTGGACTCGAGGAGAACACAACGGAGACTGGCTATGCGGCCATCTTACATCCAGTGCGGTGGTATCAACCCTGTAGCCTACAATTTGAGCCTACCCAAATTAGTTGGGACTAAATTCCTAAGTCTAAAATAAAAAAAAATCGTACAAAATGGCTAACAAATATTCTCAAAATATAGAGAATACAGCTGACGGTTTCAACTGCATTCTCCGATAGTAACAATCCAGCTGTCTATAATTTGAGCCTGCCACCTAGGGTAGGGGCAGTTTTACACCAGCTCCGAACGGCGAAGTAGCAGGTGTAGGATATACACGTACATTGTTTCCGTCAGAAAAATGTCATGAAGGTCAGATTTGAACCTCGGACGTTGAGATTAGAGCTCATTTTATAAACACATTTACTTTTTTAGCGAAAAAGGAATCATCTTTTTGGTGATTCTATATTAAGTATATTATATATTAATATACCGACGTTAATGGTTAATTTTATAGTATATTATAAATTGTATTATTTTAGGAATCACTTCGTGAATTTGGGCTCGTAATCTTTATTACTTTATTATTTTATTATGGTTTTATTGACAGTATTTTGATCTATTAGAATTATAGAAAATTGTATAATGTAAATATATATGTCGGAGTGTGAGCTCTGGAGCGTTTGACAAGGTTCCTGGGCATGGTCGTGAGGGGTGCGGCGTGCGGGGAGATGAAAGGTCCAGCGCGCGCGAAGCGTGGCTGTGACGCGGCGCATGCCTCACGAACATGCCAGCTTACACCTGCGACTGTGGTCTTCCTGATTGTATCTGTTGTTAAGTGTACCTACCTGGAAAGTGCAAAGTGTTTTGTGTAAGGGTTGCTCGAGCTACAGCGCCTACACCCTAGTTGAAAAGGATTGGGCGGAAATGAAGGCTGTGCTGCCGCCCAACCCTGCCGCCCAAGAAGCCTACCCTGTCTGCTCCGACATATATAATGCTAGCCTATATATAAACAGGCTTCGCCTAGTTGGGCAGTAATGACGACCATCTGTTTACATGCATATGCTTATAAGTTATAAACAATAAATAAATAAATATTTTCACTGAAAATTTAAATCTTAATACGTCCCTGGCGAGAGATAAACTGAGAATCGAAGCCAATAAGTCGCTCTCATAAATCGCCGGCGCACAATAGAAGTGCGTCAGCTTGAATGAGGGTTTCGAATCTATACAGCGTTTGACAACACGCAGCCCGGAGTGATGTATCGTATAGTTCTTGTTGGCGACCCAAGCAAAAAGCCGTAAATGCGAGTTATAAATCGGTTTTTGGGGTTACATACTACGTACTGTTAGGACGGTATTCTTCGGAGTTTTTTTAAAAAGAACGATTTTATTTAGGCTAGAATTAATAGCATTTCTTTATTTGTCAATTACACTTAAACATTTTTTTATGTAATCCGGTATTTGTGGCTAAATCCGAGGGGCCAAAGCGCATGCTCCGACCAGCCAATATCACCTCCGAGACGGTAGGTGCCATACCGGAGACTTCCCTGGATTGCAGGCTATACTGGACTAGAGGAGAACACAGCCGAGGCTGCTATGCGGCCATCTTACATCCAGTACGTTGGTACCAACCCTACTAAGGCTACAATTTGAGCCTACCTCTTAGTAAGGGGCAAGGGAAGGGACCTACAGTTTTACACCGGTTCCGAACGGTGAAGCAGCAGGTGTAGATATGTACTTAAGTTTTTTCGTCAGAAAAAAACTCATTGGTACACGCCGACCGGATTCGAACCGCGGACCTCTCGCATGAGAAGCCGATGCCCAAACCACTCGGCCACACGCCGTTTCCTAGGTTTCCGCACCACAAAAAAAAAACATTGAAAAAAAAGGTTCTTGTATGGTCCCTTAATTTTTATCTTTTCTATATTTTATTATTTGTTGTTATATCCATCATATTATCATATATTCAGTGAAAATTTCAACCGGCCACCAATTACGGTTCCAAAGATACAGCAGTAGGACAGACAGACAGACAGACAGACAGACAGACAGACAAACAGACAGACGGCGTATCCCGTACGGTAGCCTATTACTAAGCATAGGCTACCGTACGGTATACGGAAACCTAAAAATATTAAGTCGAGGAATATCCATGAAAAAGATAATAAATACAAAGAATATTGGATTCATCAAAATCATTAATTAAAGCTGAGTTTATACATACTCGTATAAACAGTTTAACAAGCTTTTTTCATGTTTGTGGAGTGCTAAAGCCCACCCTTTCTTTACTGTAGTCTGGTAAAAAATCTGCAACACAAACTCGCCTCAAAATGGGCTCCCTCGGATCAAAAATATCACGTCCTATTTTTTCCGGGCTTCAATATACAGAGTGGAAGGACCGCGCGTACTTTCCCTCATTTGATACAGCGCGCAGCAAAAAACAGGGTGATTTATTATCCGCGGCGTATTGTTAAACACGGTATTAGTTCACGCCATCACGCTTCACATCTTTACTGTAATCAATTTTTTTTTTGTAAAGATGGTCGTTTCCCTACGTGTGTTCTAACTTCTAACGCTTATTCCATGGGGAGTGCTCGGAAGAGCTGTTAAACGCGATCCCGCCGTCCGTTCCAATTCCGCACCACGCGCACTGGGCAGGGATTGCATCCCTACACGCTGGACTTACCGCGGATGTGTACCAATCTCGTATGCGTATCAGTCTCGGGTCTTTCAAGAGGGGCGTGAATAGGTACCTGTCAGGCCGGCATGGCATTCGCAATCGCAACCCAAAAAAAAAACAATGGTTTGATTTCGACTTTATCTCTTTTCATATGCTTTTCATCGTCTGGACTGGAGTGGAGTGACATATTGTTTATTGCTATTAATAGTTTGTCCCGTCGGCTTCGCTCGCGGTAGACTCGGTTTAATAGAAAATCCGACCGTACCTACATACATACGTGCATACCTATACCTGCTGCTTCACCGTTCGGAACCGGTGAAAACTCTAGGTCCCTTCCCTTGCCCCTTACTATACCTACTATGGTGAAGCAGCAGGTGTAGGTATGCAAGTAATCTTTTTTGACGTGATAACGTCACGTCTTATAAATTGATGAACATCGGCTGCACGCACGAAAAAGTGTCACGTTCCATCTGAGTCTGTGTGTGCAAGCGAAAGCGCATAACAAGCGGTAGAGAGGCGCAATCGGCCCAAGCGTCGGCTTGTACACATTTATCTCTCTGGTTCTAAAGTACCAGGGCAGCATGACGTTATCACGTAAAACTATCGTCCGTAAACCGACTTTACAGACAATCAATTTTTTTTTCATCAGAAAAACTCATTGGCACACGCCGACCAGAATTGAACCTCGGACCTCCGCACGTGAAGCCGAAGCCCTGACCACTCGGTCACCTAAGGGTTATTACGCGACTAAGGGTTATGTATGACTCCCTTCTTATATTACTAGGTGGTAGGGTTTAACCCGCCCGGGTGGTACCACCGCACTGAATGAAAGATCGGTCGAAACGGCTATGTAAATAGTTTGTGTTTTCCGTCCAGTTCAGTGTAGCCGGCACGACCGAAGGGAAGCGCTGACATGGCACCTAGTTCACCCGGTGTTATGGGTTAACATCACGGATGTTCTAGGTGATGTAGCCGACCGTGTCAGTTTCCATAAAAATAAAACTACGTGTCTGATATCGTCCTACGGGGTTGTGCAGTGAATGTGTTACTGCTAGCACTGCGTGTCCAAAGAGCAATTTTATATAGAATTATCTCTGTCTTTTCGGTTATGTAGTACTACAGTCAGAACCAGTTTCGATTAATGATTAGAGACTGGCTCTAACTGTAGCACCTACATGTTGATATCACTGTTAAAAACTGGCATATTGCCGGCGGAGGTATTTGCTTAACACCGACATTTAAAATGGATTCGGCTATACAGAAATGAACCAAAAACACAATGTTTTATTATGTTTTATGGAAAATGGCACGTTGGTGACCAAAACATTCGTGATCTCGGCTCTGTGTTCTGTACTCTGAGGTCGGCCCATAGTACCTTGGTGAAGTAGATACCCTTGTACCGTGTGGGGCCGGTACTTTAAAATAATAGCCCCACTGCATCTCTCCCCTTGTATGTCGTGAAAGGCGACTAAGGGATATGACTCCCTTCTTATATTACTAGGTGGTAGGGTTTAACCCGCCCGGGTGGATACCACCGCACTGAATGAAAGGTCGGTCGAAACGGCTATGTAAATAGTTTGTGTTTTCCGTCCAGTTCAGTGTAGCCGGCACGACCGAAGGGAAGCACTGACGTGGCACCAAGTTTACCCGGTGTTATGGGCTGACATCACGGATGTTCTAGGTGATGTAGCCGACCGTGTCAGTTTCCATAAAAATAAAACTACGTGTCTGATATCGTCCTACGGGGTTGTGCAGTGAATGTGTTACTGCTAGCACTGCGTGTCCAAAGAGCAATTTTATATAGAATTATCTCTGTCTTTTCGGTTATGTAGTACTACAGTCAGAACCAGTTTCGATTAATGATTAGAGACTGGCTCTAACTGTAGCACCTACATGTTGATATCACTGTTAAAAACTGGCATATTGCCGGCGGAGGTATTTGCTTAACACCGATATTTAAAATGGATTCGGCTATACAGAAATGAACCAAAAACACAATGTTTTATTATGTTTTCTGGAAAATGGCACGGTTGGTGACCAAAACATTCGTGATCTCGGCTCTGTGTTCTGTACTCTGAGGTCGGCCCATAGTACCTTGGTGAAGTAGATACCCTTGTACCGTGTGGGGCCGGTATTTTAAAATAATAGCCCCACTGCATCTCTCCCCTTGTATGTCGTGAAAGGCGACTAAGGGATATGACTCCCTTCTTATATTACTAGGTGGTAGGGTTTAACCCGCCCGGGTGGATACCACCGCACTGAATGAAAGGTCGGTCGAAACGGCTATGTAAATAGTTTGTGTTTTCCGTCCAGTTCAGTGTAGCGGGCACGAACGAAGGGAAGCACTGACGTGGCAGCAAGTTTACCCGGTGTTATGGGTTAACATCACGGATGTTCTAGGTGATGTAGCCGACCGTGTCAGTTTCCATAAAAATAAAACTACGTGTCTGATATCGTCCTACGGGGTTGTGCAGTGAATGTGTTACTGCTAGCACTGCGTGTCCAAAGAGCAATTTTATATAGAATTATCTCTGTCTTTTCGGTTATGTAGTACTACAGTCAGAACCAGTTTCGATTTATGATTAGAGACTGGCTCTAACTGTAGCACCTACATGTTGATATCACTGTTAAAAACTGGCATATTGCCGGCGGAGGTATTTGCTTAACACCGACATTTAAAATGGATTCGGCTATACAGAAATGAACCAAAAACACAATGTTTTATTATGTTTTCTGGAAAATGGCACGGTTGGTGACCAAAACATTCGTGATCTCGGCTCTGTGTTCTGTACTCTGAGGTCGGCCCATAGTACCTTGGTGAAGTAGATACCCTTGTACCGTGTGGGGCCGGTACTTTAAAATAATAGCCCCACTGCATCTCTCCCCTTGTATGTCGTGAAAGGCGACTAAGGGATATGACTCCCTTCTTATATTACTAGGTGGTAGGGTTTAACCCGCCCGGGTGGATACCACCGCACTGAATGAAAGGTCGGTCGAAACGGCTATGTAAATAGTTTGTGTTTTCCGTCCAGTTCAGTGTAGCGGGCACGAACGAAGGGAAGCGCTGACATGGCACCTAGTTCACCCGGTGTTATGGGTTTTAACATCACGGATGTTCTAGGTGATGTAGCCAAACGTGTCAGTTTCCATAAAAAAAAAATCTCTGTCTTTTCGGTTATGTAGTACTACAGTCAGAACCAGTTTCGATTTATGATTAGAGACTGGTTCTAACTGTTAGTACCTACATGTTGATATCACTGTTAAAAACTGGCATATTGCCGGCGGAGGTATTTGCTTAACACCGACATTTAAAATGGATTCGGCTATACAGAAATGAACCAAAAACACAATGTTTTATTATGTTTTATGGAAAATGGCACGTTGGTGACCAAAACATTCGTGATGTCGGCTCTGTGTTCTGTACTCTGAGGTCGGCCCATAGTACCTTGGTGAAGTAGATGTCATGTCAGTGTTTCCCTTTGGCCGATCGCCCCACCGAGCTACCGAGGCCGACAATGACAAAAGCCTTTTTAGGTTTCCGTGTCCCGTACGGAAGCCTATTACTAAGCCTACGCCGTCTGTCTGTCTGTCTGTCCGTCCGTCCATCTGTCCGTCCGAGGGCTGTATCTCTTGAACCGTAATACTTAGCCCGTTGAAATTTTCACAGAATATGTGCTATTATGGCGGATATAAAAAATTGAAAAAGTAAAAAATTAAGGGTATTCCCATACAAGAAACGTGTTTTTTTTCAATGTCTTTTTTTGTGGTGCGGAAACCTCGGTGCGCACGTCCGACTCGCACTTGGCCGGTTTTTGTTATTATTTTTATATGCTGCATATAATTCTGTTCGGTTCCTGTTTTGTTCCATCCCTAAACTCCAGGCACATATTAAACGTATCGACTGCTAGTGAGATGAAAGAATTTAATTTGCCGCTTCACTGCCCCCTCTGTCCACCCCGAACCACCCCCGGCGCCACCGCCGTTCCACCCCCACACATACACCCGAACTTCCGCCGCCAGTCTAGCCTAGGAGATGGTAGTTTGCAGGTTTCCGTGCCCATCGCACTTGGCCGATTTTCTCCATGTAACCTGAAACGGTTGGCTGAATATACATACGCTCTACCTACACTTTACACTACACCCGTGATCTCAGCCCGTCTCTCACACCTTGTTGTACTAGGTGCCATATCAGTGCTTCCATTTGGTCGTTCCGGCCACACTTGATACTTCAAGTATCTTAATATTCATATACAGGGTGTTGTAACGGCCAGTACATTAATTTCGCCAGCGCAATCCTCATGTTTTTCCAAAAAAGTTATGTTGATTAAAAATTACGTATCAAAGTTTGACAAAGTCTCTTTACACCTGATACACTTAATTAATAAGTCTTTGTAGTCAGAACTCTCAGCAAAACTGTTAATCTTGCTCTCAAGCTGTGTTTTCGATAGACTATATGGACGGTGTTATTTTGTGGCTAGTCACTAAATACTTGTAATAATATGTATAAAAAAAAATACCCTGCGAAGTTTCTTGTCGGTTCTTTTTCGTGGGTGTAATCGAACCGGATAGAACAAATTGCGACAAGTTCGAGTGCAGTCTAACTACCAGAATGATCAATAAACAATACAATACAATAGTAAGGAATTTAACTCTGCAACCTGTAAGGAATGAACCTAAAGTCACAGATTACTTAATAGTTACTTCGTAACAGATAAATCACTCCATAGAAAATGTTCCTACCTTCGGGCTTTAATAGCCTACTGTTTCAAATCGCCAATCGCTGCGTGCGAAAATGTACCTTAACGATCGAGTGTAAAGTGGTTATTGCTATGCAGCTGCGCGCAGTTGCGTCGGCGAGCGTCTATGTATACTTCGCGCGGCTGACGAATTTTCACTGAAAAAGACCGCCGGCGGCCCGTCGGGCGGTAGGTAGTTAGCGCGCGCAAGTACATAGAGTGCGTGAGGCCTGCTAAATTTCCGAACCACGTTTAGTTTCGTCGTCGGTCGGGCGGTCACACATCCATAGTTCGACGGCGGCGTCCGATGTGGTTAACCTCGACGATCGAACGATGATTCATAGCACCAGCTCCCTACTAAGGCTGGCAAGGGTATATATATTTTTTATAAGTATTGGCTGTTGTGGCTGTGGCCAAAAGTTAGACGGAAGGCCAGACAAAGCCAATGATACCAGTCCTCACGAAACCACGCTCAGAGAGGCGCCATGCTGGCTACAAGGCGGACAAAGAGGTCGTCGTGTAATTTATTGACACGCCTTTTATTGACCCCAGGTTATTAAAAGTAGGGAACAGACTCACCGGAAGACGACCGAAGGGAAGCACTGACATGGCACCTAGTTCACCAAGGTATTATGGGCTGAGATCACAGATGTTGTAGGTGATGCAGCCAAACGTGTCAGTTTCAATAAAAAAAAACCGGCCACGTGCGATTCAGACTCGCACACCGAGGTTTCCGCACCACAAAAAAAAACATTGAAAAAAACACGTTTCTTGTATGAGAACCCCCCTTAATTTTTTTACTTTTTCTATTTGGTGTTATATCCGCCATAATAACACATATTCTGTGAAAATTTCAATGGGCAACATACTTTTTTTATTTTTATTTTATATATTTGGAAAATCAACAGTTTATAGTACATCATAAAGTTGCCAGCGGTTTTTCATATGAATTACTAAACCAGTAAAAGATTTTCTCGTGTTTACGTTAAAGACATTTACAAAAATTGTTGTACCACAGTACCGTGAAACAAAGAAATTAATACAGTTGGTATTTAAAATAAAGCAAAAAAATAAGTTTAAAAAAATTACGGTACAAATGATACAACCCTCGGACAGACAGACAGACAGACGGACGGACAGACAGACAGACGGCGTAGGCTTAGTAATAGGCTTCCGTACGCGATACGGAATCCTAAAAAGACCAGTACGTATTTCAATTTGCAAATGACGTACACTATTATTCCTAAGCTCCGCACACGTTTAATTCCGCTCGGAATAGCGCTACACTGACCAGACTGCGAATGAATCGAATTTCGGGCAAATTTTTAATGAGAGCGGAAAAAAGCAGCCATCCCGGCCGAAACTGCCAGGCGATACTGCCGCTGTACCGGGCGCAGTTAGCGCTAATTGCGTTTTTATTTAAGTTCTAAATACATAGAATACAATACAATTATCCTTCATTGCACTTCAGTATAAATTTTTTTTTTATGGAACCTGACACGGTTGGCTACATCACCTACAACATCCGTGATGTCAGCCCATAACACAGGGTGAACTAGGTGCCATGTCAGTGCTTCCCTTCATTTCATGTCGGTTACACTAAACTGGACGGAAAACACGAACTATTTACATAGCCGTTTCGACCGACGTTTCGTTCAGTGCGGTGGTACCAACCCGGCCGGGATAAACCCTACCTATATATTTTACAAAGGCGGACTTTTTAACCTATGGCAATCTCTGCCAGTCAGCCTGTCTTAATTGTAAACATAATATTATAGCGAAGCAACTTGACGGAACCCTATGTTCTTTTTTTTTTTGTATTTTATTATCTTTTTTTATGTGTATATCTTGACTTCATATTTTTTAAATTTTTCCTCAGATAGGTATGTTAAATTTAACATAATGAAAACGTAGTATGTAAGTTATATTAAAAAAAAGCTCTATAAGGGTTATTGCCTGGTTCTTCCTTATAGATTGCACTACTGAACGGGACATGACAAAAAAAAGTCGCCAAGTGCGAGTTGGACTCGCGCACCGAGGGTTCCGTATCATCAGCATCACTCAATATATTTGTATTATGTATGTACAAAACAATTGTTTTCGAAAATCACGAACCGCCTAAATAAACACTACAGCAATGGTTTGACTGTGAGGCATTCGAAAATAGTTGAAATATACAAAAATATATTTCTTATATGACATAACGACATATGTACAATTTTCAGATTGTTTCTTTACTTGTGATGTGAGACTTCGCTTCTTGCCAAATTTCATTACTCTAGGTCAACGGTAAGTACCATAAAGGTTTTGATTCCAGCCAGACGGACAACAAAGTGATCCTATAAGGGTTCCGTTTTTTCCTCGTTTGAGGTACGGAACCCTAAAAATGATGACGAACCATACTGAATATGCATTATGTCTCAATGAAATATTGTTAATGTTGTGTGTTCTTTATGGCGAAATAAATATCTGAATCTGAATCTGAATCTGCAACAAAAGAAGAAGAATGAAAGACACTTCTTAATACTAACGAGAGTGAAATAATTAAAGTAAACGAACAGACGCCGCCGGGCATAATATATACATACATACACACACATGTTATCATCACGCTCTGTTCATATAGTCGGGGTAAGCAAAGTATTCGGCGTTATGCTGCATGAACTTGGGCGAATCATTTTAGCTGATGTCAAATGAAGTGCATGCACACCAATGGTTGTTAACAATGATGTCTGACAACGACGTTTCTGATTAATTATTTTCATATCTGAAACGGTCTGCATTGTTTCAGCCTTTGAATGAAATGCGGGGAAATGATTGAAAACCGTTAATATTGCAGAACAACCATTTTGACACGTGGGCCAAATATGTAGGAACATTAAAAATTAAATACTGTGAGAGATTCGTTTTAGAGATTTATTCGAGAACGCGGCATAAATAGCCGTGTTCACATGTATTTTTTTTATTTTTTTTTATGGAAACTGACACAGTTGGCTACATCACCTACAACGTCCGTGATGTCAGCCCATAACACCGGGTGAACTAGGTGCCATGTCAGTGCTTCCCCCTTTGATCGTGCCGGCTACACTGAACTGGTCGGAAAACACAAACTATTTACATAGCCGTTTTGACCGTCGTTTCATTCAGTGCGGTGGTATCAACCCGGGCGGGTTAAACCCTACCACCAAGTAAGATTAGGAGGGAAGGGACCTACAGTTTTACGAGGAATCCGAACCTCGGTCAGCCTCCAACGGTCAGCGGTCACCCATCCAAGTACTGACCGCGCCCAGCGTTGCTTAACATTCAATAGCGACAGTTGACTGTCTGCACCACTGAGCTATCGAGGCTGACAGTATTTATGTATCTTAAATATGTAAGGTAGCCTTCCCCCCATGGAGCCGGGGGAAGGCTTTAGTATGGGACGCCACGTGTGCTGGCTGACATCTTCGCACCGACCCACATTGCCGGCTCGCCCAATTCGGCTGGCTCCGCGGCTCTAGGTGCACAAAACCAGAAAATAAAAAAATACGTTGGCTTGCGCGGCCACTTCGAATTTCTGGCCTTTGCTGTGAAAACACTTGGCGTATGGTCACCCGATGTAAGGACTTTCGGAAACGTCCCAGGAGAGCTCCTTATTGATAAGTCTGGTTACCGACGTGCCAAGTCTTTCTTCTTTCAGCGAATAGGGCTAGCCATTCAAAGGGGCAACGCAGCCTGCGTATTGGGTACTGTGGCGGAGTCGAAGGAGTTGGAAGAATTTTTTTACTTACAGTAAGAATGTAATTATTTAGTTTTTATTATTTATTAGGTTAATTTTATTTAATTAGTTTTACTGTGTCAAGTTGTATTTTGTTTTACTGTTTTAGGTAGTACATATATTATTATTTATTTAATTTTGTTTATTTAATATCGCACTACCCATCACTACCCACAATGAGGCAAGACTGCTAGAGAATGCAATATAGTATGGATTACTTCATACATTATATGAGAACAGATTCACAAAATCAAAGCAAACAATTTCCGATTAGAAATATAAGGTTCAGCTCACACCGAGACGCGACGCGACGCGACGAGGCGCGCAGACGCGTGAAGAGGCTAGAGAGAGCCCGCGTTACGTAAAGCAACGGCGGCGCTGCGAGTCGCACGCCGCTGCTTGAAGCAATGCGTGTTTTTTTTATGGAAACTTACACGGTTGGCTACATCACCTACAACCAACCGTGATGACAGCCCATAACACCGGGTGAACTAGGTGCCATGTCAGTGCTTCCTTTCATTTCGCGCCGGCTACACTGAACTGGACGGAAAACACGAACTATTTACATAGCCGTTTCGACCGACGTTTCGCTCAGTGGGGTGGTATCAACTCGGCCGGGATAAACCCTACCACCTAGTTATGGTAATAAGGGAAGGGACCTACAATATAACGTGGAATCCGAACCACGGTCAGCCTCCAACGGTCGAGCGGTCACCCATCCAAGTACTGACTGCGCCCAGTGTTGCTTAACAACAGTTGGCTGGTAAAAAGAAGCAAAACAAGAATTGAAGCAAAAGTAACTGCGCACCGCGTCTAGTCTCGGTTGCTGCAGTGACCGTCGAGAAGTTCAGCAGCGCTGCGCAGAGCGGCGGCGTAACGAGCCGTACTTCGACACTTATTTAGTTCGATTTCGCACTCTCACTAAAATGTGTTCAGTACGCGTCGGTAAATAATGCGAATTGGTCTTTGGAGAAAGACAGTTCGTTTGTAGATCGTCGTCTCTGTCGCACTAACTCGTAATTCTCTGTGCAACAGGAACGACGTTCTACAACCTTACTGTCTCTCTCCAAAGCCCGACGCGTACTGTACCTTTTTGTGTAGTAAACAAGTTCTATACTCTATTTCGCGAGACAAGCCGCTTCTAAAACGGTAATAACAATGTGCAGTGAAGCGCTATTGGGGGCCGCCGGCTTGCCGCGCGCTTCTGCCACGCACAGTCGTGTTTCCAACCTCGCGCAATATTGTATCGCTATGTTGAAAAGTGCGCGCCTCGTCGCGTCGCGTCTCGGTGTGAGCTGGCCCTAACTGAACCAAAACCAGCCGCCTCTTCAATAGTCGAACCGCACCGCAGGCCCTAATGGTGTAAGCAACATGGTTTCCGCGCGTCGTCGGATCCCTCGAGATAATGTGCGGTGTAATCCACTGTTGATGGGGTAATCTTTGATTAAACTGTTTCAAAACGCTCTTGAAATGTATCGACAGAACATTATGATATTAATTGGCAAATTTGAGAGAATACCGTCTGTGGGCGCGGTAGGTACTTGAAAATCCCACCGCATCTCAAATTCAAATTAAAAATATTTTATTCAAAAAACATAAGACCAAAAAAAGTATAAAAGATATGTAGGTATAAGAAATAAAATAAGATAATAACATACAATTAAAATAAATTATAAAACTTATACACTAACTTATGTTTAGTGAATGGGTATCAGGCACAGCTTACGTCTTCCCATAACCGGGAAGACACTGATTTTAAGCCTGACCGCTGAAGATAAATGAACATCGCCCCCGTGCATGTCATAAAACGCGACTACGGTGCTAAATGGAGACAGGATAACCACCTCTCACGTTTTCAAGGTTCTTCCACCGTCATGCCGTAGATAGGTAACTTCTTGGTGCCACATCTTTCCAGTTAGGTTAATAAATTTTAAATTATAAAAGTACTGTGTGGGTTCGGTACTTAAAAAGAATAGCCCCACAGTGTCTCTCCCCATACACGTCGTAAATGGCGACTAAGGGATAAGGACGTGATGCCGAACTAAAGGGCGACAGGATAGCCACCTCTCACCTTGGCACGGTCCTTCCACCAAGTCGTGCAGCAGGTGGGTATTCGTACCTTGCTGCTTGATAGTTATCTTGTCCGAATACTTTGCTAAAAGTGGTGGTCGATGTTGTGCTGTAATTTTCCAGAGTCCTTGCAGCACAACATCGATTACTCTGCTTACCCTGAGTGTCGGGATACAGCATATGGTATGTATGTACGTAGAAATTATAAAACTCTTGAAGAATTACGAAGATTTGATCTAAATCTGATTTCATATGCTTTATGAAATATAATTAATATTATCTCTATTAATAATAATAATATAGGTTTCTCTCCCTGGGGCCCGACCATCGGTAGCTTGGGTTCGCCCCGCTGCCGGTGGTGGAAACTCCGTTTATTTTTATATTAATTTTAGATTTTAATTGTTAAAAAGATGTAAAATTTATATAAAAAGGAACGTGTAAATAAATGGATGGAATAATAATTAATATACATCGTTGTATATGACCAGTGTGTCCTCCCGGTTATGACGTACGGGTGTGAAACGTGGACTCTGACGGTCGCTGTTGTCCAAAGGTTGAAAGTTGCCCAGCGAGCAATGGAGCGAGCCATGCTGGGAATATCGCTATGTGATATGGTGCGCAACGAGGCAATCCGCCGACGCACCAAAGTAGTCGATATTGGACACCGGGTGGCAAAGCCCAAGTGGCAGAGGGCTGGGCACGTTAGCCGAAGAGACGATGACCGTTGGAGTAACCGTGTCCTACACTGGCGGCCGTGGACAGGAAAACGGAGTGTGGGAAGACCACCCGCCAGGTGGGACGACGACATCAAGTACGTCGGCGGAAAGCAGTGGTTCCGTATCGCTGAAGGCCGGGAGGACTGGAGGAGAGGCGTATGTCCAGCAGTGGACGCTTACACGCTGACTGACTGACTGACTATCTCTTCATTTCGTATCTCCTCTCCTCTATCTCTACATATATTAGATTATGCTCATAACTCGATAACGGGTCAACCGACTTAAATACTGTTTTCACCAAAGCAATCTGACATATCTCCGAATAGTTATAGGCTATCAATATAAAAACACGATATCGTTAACGCGAGCGGAGCCGCGGGCACAGCTAGCGGTTTATGTGGACATTAATTACATCATCATCGTTGGTATGAAGGAACACTCCAAGATAGCTGTTTCCTCGAATAGCTTAATCTATGCGCATAAAATAGTGTGCTCTCTCACATGCGGTGAATCCTCAAACACCCGCGAGACAAGCTTACACCATCACGACAGGCGCCTTAGGTGTGGGTTGGTATTCCATCAGGGTGCCCGATAACTAGGCTTGCCATAATTTTCCAGACTCAAGTTCTTTTATTCTTTATTCTTTATTCATCATTCGTATGGTAGTACACTACGCTTGAATTTGTCCTGTTTAGTTTTCACAGTAGGGACGCCACACTGATCCTCAAAAACAAGGGACTCCCCCTTCCTGATCTGTACCACCACCGCACTGAATGAAGGTTGCTCGAAGCAGCTATGAAATAAAATAGTTCATGTTTTCCTACCAGTTCAGCACGATCAAAAAGGAGGAAGCACTGACATGGCACCCAGCTCACCAAAGTGTGTTGGGCTGATATCACCGCTATTGTCAGTGGTATAGTGTAGCCTGTCTAAGTCAGTTGCATAAATCAGGTTAAATCCAACGAATTAAAAATTATCTGGAAGTGGCATACAACACACCGAATTGAGGCGCGCTATTTGTGCCCATTCGGCAACACTCTCCAATCGTTGTCTCCCTTATACGTATCACATTGCCATTTAACCATCTTACTCTATCGACTTTCACAGAGCGGAAACGTAACGTGATGTATGAGGCGCTCGCGCACTTACGCTGTTTTAAATACTGGCAATACAGAATAGCTCCAATCGCACTTTTCTTCCGGTAAATGTATGACGAGGACCTATCCAGAAAGTAGAATGTCGTTATTTAAATCGTCTAAGTCAGGTTCCGCCGCGCGTTGCACTGGCGCGGCGCGGAAGATATCGATTACGGACAGTCCGGACTAAATCCGGACGTATGGCAAGCCTACCGATAACATACGCATCGATTTATATGTGCATATATTTTCCCCACCTCTTGACTTCCGGAAGGACCTACCGGCTCCCAAGCTGCTTACATCCGTTGACTTCCGGAAAGGCCGGTCGGCCCCAAAAAGAAAAAAGTATAGAAAAATATCGCTAATTGCGATTTCTGTGAATGTTTCTTATTAGAACGAGCGAAAATGCTGGGATGTACGGATAAAAATCTTTGCCTTTCCTTTTAAACTTTTAAAACATTGCCAGGTCTTGAGAAAACAATTATTTTGACAGCTGGCAATTACGCTCTCTACCTACCGAATTTCCTATTTTAAACGTCATTGATTTTAAATAAAAAAAGAAGAAGAAGAAGTCATTTCTGGCAGGATGCTACCTAAACTGATTTCTAGTCTAACGCAATTTACATAGAATGTGTTATTTGATAGATCATCATCAGCCTGTATCGGTCCACTGCTGGACATAGACCATTTGATAGATACTTAGATAAAAATACTTTATTGCTCCAAAACATTTTACAGTAACAAAACGATAAGTAATTTACATGAGGGGCAAAGGCGGACTTATCCCATAAAGGGATTTCTCCCAGTCATCCTTTGAATGTTTGAGAGTCGTATGTTGTGAGATATAAGTATGTAGGTATAAAAGACTTGAGTGTGGGAATTTAAAATATAATATAAGGAAAAATACTAAAACTATAATATAAACAACATATATGTACGTACTAGTTAATTAAATGGAGCGTTCCGTGCAAAATGACAGGCGACGGTGCTGCCACTCAAATAAATAATATATATCTCCCAAACAAAGCCATAACTGGAAAAAACAAGCCATGAAGCTGTAATTGATTTTGATGATGATATTGTAAGATACTGGAACAGTTTTGTATTGCTCAGTTTATGCACAATCATTATAACGGATTACGGTGGCCATCGAAATCCGTTATAATGATTGTGCATAAACTGAGCAATACAAAACTGTTTCCAGTATCTTAGAATATCAGAATCAAAATCAACTACAGCTTCATGGCTTGTTTTTCCAGTTATGGCTTTGTTTAAGAGATATATATTATTTACTTGAGTGGCAGCACCGTCGCCTGTCATTTTGCACGACACGCTCTTAATAGAACGAGTGAGAATGCTGGGCTGTACGGATAAAAACGTTTGCATTTCCTATAGAACACACTTTAAAAAACATTCTCAGGTCTTCTTTTTTTTCATTTATTTAAAGGGTTTGTTTCATTAAATGAAAATGCCAACCCTCTTCATACAACAACAAACATAACACAATAAAATAATAGACAACAACAACTTAAAAACTAACCAAACTAATTCGAGCGAGCAGCTCTTTCTTTCGTAATAACATTATACATTAAAAACAACTTCGCAGCACCCTCGGATGCTGGATGAGCCAATTTATCTATATATGGACCTAAACAGAATCGCCCATAATTCAAATGTTTCCTAAATAAATTTCCCCTTGCACATTCGGTCAAAATATGATATACATCTTCAGGAACTCCGCATAGATCACAATTTGGAGATACCTTTTTCATTAAAAAACCAAATTTATTTAAAGGAATGTGACCAGATCTTAAACGAAAAGCCACGACAAGACGTTCACGATTCATTTTTAATTTGTCAAACCAGGGTACTAAGGGCGGTTCATTTTGTATGATTTTATACCATATTCCTTTATCTCTAGATCTAAGATCAAAATATTCTTTCCACCTAATATAACAATTATACTTAGCTAGACACGTTAAAGTCAAATACGTAGGCTTAACTTCTAATGGAATACCATCACAAATTGCTTCCTTTGCTAGCCTATCAGCAGTTTCATTTCCATTTATACCAACATGGGAAAGAATCCATTGAAGTTTTATTTTCTTATCCAGTTGTCTAATTTCGTCAATCGTTTTGAGGATGGCATAGGTTACAGGGGAACTTCTCCCTCCTCTAACACTCCGTAGAATATCTTGAAGCCCACTCCTAGAATCTGATAATATTACAAATTTATTTGCCGAAAGCAGCGAAAGGTATTTTATATACGACAGAGCTTCAGAATTGCTGATACTTGTTTTACCAGAAATTATAAATTTTGCATTTGTACCTATATTTGGATCAAAGAAAGCCGCTCCTAATCTTTCAGAATCTTTAGAACCATCTGTGAATATAAAGTAATAATCTTTATATTCATGATTTAACATATTTATTTCTCAGGTCTTGAGAAAACAATTATTTTGACATAAAACTTTTTTGTAGAGAGCGTTTCAACTAAATCTTCCCTTCGCCGTTATGTTGGATCCACTGTTAGTGTCACTGTCAGTGCTTAAATTCGTGTTGCCAGATTGTGAAGATTATATTACCTAATAATGTAATCTATATTTACCATATAATAAATACGGTAAATACCGATAATTATAGGTAAATCTGTACACATAGCAACCCTCAACGCTGTTTTGACAGATAGACAGTGGAGCCAACATAACGGCGAAGGGAAGATTTAGTTGAAACGCTCTCTACCTACGTGATTTCTGGCAGGATGGTACCTAAACTGGTTTCTAGTCTAACGCAATTTAGAATACGTCGGTATATGATTCGCATAGGGTAATTCGACTATTTTAGGTTAGAAGTATTAGGAAAATACAATTCGGACGTGTTTTGTTTTTCCTGGAGATATCAAAATTCGTCTGTGCTTCTTAAATAAGTTAATCCTCACTTATTGTATAACGTTTTGTGGGGAACTTCATTAGCTGTCAAGAGCCCATAGAGTTGATCGCACTTCATTACTTTACGAAATATTTGAGTTTACGTGCGCGCGGCCGCGCCAAACGCGAATTTTCGCGCGGCGAAAATGGCACGAAAGACAAGGGATGTAAGCATATCATCATCAATCAATCAATCAATACTAATAATAAATCTGTAAGGGATGGTCTAGGAAGGAAGGATATAAACGGGGGACTAGGATATAAACGGGGGACTGAATTAATCTCCTGCTAATGCTGCCCCATCGCACGATGGTGAAGTAGTGGCGGAGTGAAATTCTTTCTCCAATTTCCGACTCACACCTCCTCGCGGTATATCCTGGAAACTTAGGTGCGTAATATCGTAGGTATTACAATCCTAAGGCTGACGAGAGCGGAAGACTCGCCAAGACGTTTGGCCAACGTGGCGATTTATGGCCAAAACCCTCCAACATGAAAAGCAACACAGTACCTCGGCCCCTAGTTCCCAGCGGCCCCGCTATTCCGGATCATCGTGGTGGCGGTCCTGGTTCCGGCGGGGTGAGGGGTGCTAAGAATCCCTGGGTTAGATCTGGCTGCCACACCCAACTACACTTGGCTACTCACAATATACGGACCTTGAGAACGCACGAGAAACTGGTCGAGCTAGAACAGGAGCTGGCTCATATAAAATGGGACATCCTAGGTCTTTGTGAGGTCAGAAGAAAGGGCGAAGAGACTGAAGTGCTACGTTCCGGCAATCTGTTTTACTTCAGAGGAAATCCCCAAAAATCGGAAGGTGGAGTGGGATTTATGGTGAGGCGCAGCCTCGTGAACAGCATCATCGAAATCGACAGTGTGTCGGACAGAGTGGCCTACATCATCATCAAGCTGAACAAGCGGTATCAGCTGAAGGTGGTGCAGGTATACGCTCCCACGAGTTCGCACGCTGACGACGAGGTGGAGCAGTTCTACGAGGATGTATCCAAAGCCTTGGAAACCAACAAATCTCACTTCCAGTACGTGATGGGAGACTTTAATGCCAAACTGGGCAAGCCTCTGAAGGGAGAGAGAGCAGTAGGTCCGTACGGTATCGGTGCCAGAAATCGACGCGGCCAGATGTTGGTCAACTATCTCGAAGCCAACCAGCTCCACGCCATGAATACATTTTTCCTAAAAAAGGAGAAAAGGAAATGGACGTGGGCCAGCCCTGACGGTTGTACGAGAAACGAGATAGACTACATACTGGCGGACAGTAAATCGTCATGTATAGACGTTACTGTCCTTAACCGCTTCGATACTAGCAGCGATCACCGACTAGTGCGAGGTACGCTGAAGTTAAACCTCAAGATGGAACGGCGCAAACTCATTCACAAACCGCTGGCCAAGCTGAACATACCGGACGAGACGCTCGAAAATTTCGAAGCGAAACTCGAGGATGCTTTTAGCTTGGTGCCACGAGATGAGGATGCCGACATCGACAAGGTGTATACGGACTTCGTATCCGCACTAACGGACACTGCAGAGCAGCACTTCAGCAAAAGTCGACAGGCACCCCGCAGCAAATTATCCGCAGAGACGTTGAGGCTCCTGGAAACACGACGGAATATGAAACCGGAGACCCGGAGCAGTGTCGTGCACAGGAACCTCAACAAGACCATAGGCAAGTCCATTCGCCGTGATATTCGCCGAGAGAACACGAAATTGGTTGAGCGCATTATAGAGGAAAATCGAGGCAGCAAAGTGTTTGCCCGTGCCTTCTCTACCGGCGCTAACCAAATTTCCAAACTCGAGCGAGCGAATGGGGTTGTCACCGCAAGAAAGCCGGATATACTTAAGGCGGTGGAGGAATTTTATGGTGAATTGTATTCCGCAGCAATTCCTGCCCCGAGTCCAAGCAAACCAGTCGACTCTGATAGGCGTGCGCCGCTCACTAGACACTACACGGAGGATCTGCCCGAGATTAGTGTCTATGAGATAAAGGCTGCCTTGAAAGGACTCAAAAAACACAAGGCTCCAGGTGAAGACGGGATAACGACGGAGCTTCTAAATGCTGGCGGACGACCGATCTTGAAAGAACTGCAGAAACTTTTCAATGCAGTTCTTGAAAGTGGTGTAGTTCCGGCCGCATGGCGAAATAGTGTCGTTGTCTTGTTTCACAAGAAGGGGGATAGGGCGAAGTTGAAAAACTATCGACCTATCTCACTTCTCAGCCACGTGTACAAGGTCTTTTCGAGAGTCATCACGAGTCGGCTGACACAGAGGCTGGATCAGTACCAGCCTCGTGAGCAAGCTGGATTTAGGAAAGGATACGGCACCATGGACCACATATTTACTGTGCGACAAGTGGTGCAAAAGTGCGAGGAATACAACAAGCCGCTCTTCCTAGCCTTCGTCGACTATGAGAAGGCGTTCGACTCAGTTGAAAAATGGGCTGTCGAAAACTCCCTCCTGAGGCGCAGAATCGACCACCGCTACATCGAGGTACTCCGAAATCTGTATCGGTCCGCGACGATGACTGTGAGGCTCCACGAAAATACCCAACCCATCCCCCTTAGTAAGGGCGTAAGGCAGGGGGATGTGATCTCACCCAAGCTCTTCACGAACGCATTAGAAGATGTGTTCAAGACGCTTGAGTGGGACAACATGGGTATCAACGTGAATGGAGATCTTCTCAGTCATCTGCGCTTCGCCGATGACATTGTCCTTCTGTCAAATTCCCGAGATCAGCTTCAGACCATGCTGGAAGACCTCTATACAGCGTCGATGAAGGTGGGTCTGAAGATGAACCGGGACAAAACCAAGGTCATGGCGACCGAGGTTATGACGGGAGGACAAATCGTTATTGACGGAGAAGTGATCGAACAGGTTGAAGAGTACGTATATCTCGGTCAAATTCTGCGGCTTGGTAGACAAGGTCTGCTAAAGGAGGTCGAGAGACGAATTCAACTGGGTTGGGCTGCCTTCGGAAAGTTAAAATTCGCCCTGAGGTCTGATCTTCCGCAAAATTTAAAAACCCGTATATATGACCAGTGTGTCCTCCCGGTTATGACGTACGGGTGTGAAACGTGGACGCTGACGGTCGGTGTTGTCCAAAGGTTGAAAGTTGCCCAGCGAGCAATGGAGCGAGCCATGCTGGGAATAACGCTACGTGATATGGTGCGTAACGAGGCAATCCGCCGACGCACCAAAGTAGTCGATATTGGATACCGGGTGGCTAAGCTCAAGTGGCAATGGGCTGGGCACGTCAGCCGAAGAGACGACGACCGCTGGAGTAACCGTGTCCTACACTGGCGGCCGTGGACAGGAAAACGGAGTGTGGGAAGACCACCCGCCAGGTGGGACGACGACATCAAGTACGTCGGCGGAAAGCAGTGGTTCCGTACCGCTGAAGGCCGGGAGGACTGGAGGAAAATTGGAGAGGCGTATGTCCAGCAGTGGACGCTTACACGCTGACTGACTGACTGACTGACTGACTGAAGGGATGGTCATGGAGTAAGTTGCTTTGTTTTTTGAGATATTAGGTTTGTAGACTCTGTGTATGATACTAAAACTAAATTTACGATTTTTAGAAATCATTTCTGTATGTATGTATGTTCCACCATAACTTTTAAACCGATCATCCGAATTCTATTAGACTTAATACAAGCATATTTAACTATACGGGACACAGAATAGGCTAAATAAAATTAAGTTCCGGTTACGCTAAGATGTGGCTCTCATACAAACCGAATTGTTGCGCGCGCCGAAATAAAGGTACAGTAGCGGGCTGACTTACTTTCTTCTTTTAAATACGAATTTCACGCGAGCGAAACCGCAGGCAAAAGCTAGTTACATAATATATGGGAAGCCGTAAGGTTTTAAGGTACAGTGTCAGGTTCACAGATGAGGAAAAATTAATAACAGATGCTGATAGATCATATATACTTACGAATACTGTAGCAAGGCTTACAGTAGTATCGAATCGAAGCCTTCTAAACCCTGAATAATCATTCCACAAGAGACTTCGATACAAAGCCTATTCGAGTCCCAAAGCAATAGGGTGTGTCCCTGAAACCCGTGTCGTCTAGCCGCTCGGCTCACGAGGCGTATTTAAGAGTTTTCACTCATGCTACTAGAAGTCAGTCGTCAGCTGTCACCAACGACAGTGGCTGTCACGTTGTTCTGCCGTCGTCACAACGTTGCCGGTGGGGACAACAAATAACATATACAGCACAATAAACAATATGTTTTCATACATTTATGTCGGCCCTGCGGCCCTGCCCTGCGGCCCTTCCCTGCGGCCCTGCCCTGCGGTCGCGCCCTGCGGCCCTGCCCTGCGGCCTTGCCCCGCGTCCCTGCTCTGCGGCCCTGCCCTGCTCACGGGACACCACTTTGTATTCGACACATGAATTCTTCGAACGACACACTTTCTAAATCGTTCATGCGTCGCACTGCAAATTCAGAGGTTCAGAGAGCCTGCCGGTTCATTTTATTTTATTTTATTAAACAGGGATTAATACAGAGACAGGAAAAAGTTAATATAAAAAATAGTACACAATGTGATTTAAGACCTGCCTCCGCTACACAATCCTCCAAAACACAATTTGTGAATAAAATGAACCAATCAACTAAGACAATAACAAAAAAAAAAGAAACAAAGGGATACAATTTTAAATTTTGATAAACAAGAAACATATACAATACTGCAATACTATAGCGAGAGAGCGTGTTTCGCGGTGTGTAATGTAACTATATACTTACATCTAGTTTTCACTGTTTTCCAGCATCTTACGGACATTAAATTTGTAGGCTTGCGTCGACTTGTGGAACATGTCAGACAAGTTTAACTTTTTATTATACCTGTCACACATTCTGCGAATAGGTGCTCGCATACCGGCATTTGTGGAGGGTACGTTCACGTGAAATAAAGTTGCAGAGCGAGTAGGTTTTCAGAGAGTTCAATTGCCATTCTCCAGCGACTTTAGTCCGCCTACAAGCTGGACCGGCACCTCCTAGGGGGTGAAATTGGCTGTCCCTAAGGCTTCGATGGCGAGCACATCCACCCAGTTTGGGTGCAAAAAAAAAACCAAAGAGTACCGCGCCCCATAATATGTTGTACGCCCTGTACAATACCCCACGCGGCCTATAACTAAATACACCACAGCCAACTACCGAATCGCAGCGTTGTTACAGTGTGCGTTAAGTGTATGTGCGTGTGTTTGTGTCAACATCGGTGTATAAATTAGTGCGGGCGGAGCCCGGAATAGTGTTTGCATTTCAGCGTACTGTTGTCGAGTTTGGGTAGGTTTACACTTTGCGTAATATATTAGCGCGACAGTCGGTTCAAATAAAGAACCACAAACAAAGTCGGGTAAGAGAAATTTTCGTAAAAAAATAACTACAGGTAGCTCGTACATATTTAAACTCGTGGCTTCGTGAGACGATGTTTTATTTAGAGTAAATATTAGACAAGTGATTTTCGAAATATATCAGCGACATATGCATATTCAGTATGGTTCGTCATAACTTTTTTGCCATGTCCCGTTCAGCAAGTGTAAGAAACCTTATAGAGCTTTTTTTAAATATAACTTACATACTAAGTTCTAATTATGTTAAACGTAACACTATGTCTAAGTAAAAAATAAAATAAAATTAGAAACACTGCATTGTTTAGAAGGATGATACTTCAGGTGCAATGTTGTGTAATAATGTTTTTTCCCCCAATAAATATCTTGAGTCGATGTGGTATACGTGCGACTGGCGCCAGTAAAAACTTGCGCTTATGAACGCGACAGTTTCAGAATGGAGACACTAAAATCGCATGTCCCATTTAGTCATATAATTATATTTGTCTTGTCGAGTAGCAAGCCGCCCCCTTGCGAAATTTCCACCCCAACCTCCGTGTCTCATAGCACAACATTCAAAAGCTAAGTTGAAATCTAGATTTCGTATGCTCTGCTCACACTGACGCGCAATTTGAGGTTAGCTATTTGATATTCATAGGTTTCTGAACTCTCTTAACAGTTTGATTATGTATGCCTACAACCCTCTCTTCCTAGGAGGTAGGCTCAAATTGTAGCCGACTGGGTTGTTACCACAGTACTATAAGAAATATGGCTGTTCCGCTCTATAGTCCGTTTTTTAGGGTTCCGTATCCGTCATACGGGACCCTATTACTAAGCCTACGCCGTCTGTCTGTCTGTCCGTCTGTCTGTCCGAGGGCTGTATCTCTTGAACCGTAGTAGGTAGCCCGTTAAAATTTTCACAGAATATGTGTTAAATTATGGCCGATATAACAACAAATAATAAAATTAAGAAAAAGTAAAAAATTCGCGGAGGTTCCCATAGAAGAAACCAAAAAGTGTAGGCGCACGCGCCATCTTCCGAATAGAGTATGAAGTAATGCATAGATGGCTTGAGTGGCGCTGACCATGACATGGCGATACGGAACCTTCGGTGCGTGAGTTCGACTCGCACTTGACTGGTTTTTTAAGCTTTAGGCGCGTTGTGAAAATGGGGATGTATAAACATACACACCATACGCTGTATCCCAATAATGGGGATAAGTAGAGTAATCGGAGTTGTGCTGCGAGGAATTACAGCACAAAACGGACCACCACGTTTCGCAAAGAGTATTCGAACAAGATAACTTTCAAGCAGCAAGTAAGGCACGGAGATCCACCTGCTGCGTAACTCGGTGCATGGGCCGCATCAAGGTGAGAGGTGGCTATCCTGTCGCCCTTTAGCACGGCATCTCGTTCTTGTTCCTTTAGTCGCCTTTTACGGCACGCACCGGGAGAGATGCAGTTGGGCTATTCTCTTCAAGTACCGGGCCAGACACGGCCCAGAAACTGCCCCACCAGCGCATTAGTTGAATAAATGGTCAGCTGTCGCGGGCTCTGTCTTTTTTGCGACACTCAACTGTAGTAGTGCAGAGTCGTTGAGTTCTGCCGTTTGTGTTGTGAAGTGTTGAGTTCGCACTTTCAAGGCGTCGTCGTCTGCGGGAGCACAGAACGTAAATAGCGTAGAACATTGTCAGCCTCGGTAGTTCAGTGGTGCGGAGCGCGGTCAGTACTTGGATGGGTGACCGCTCGACCGCTGCGAGGCTGACCGTGGTACGGATTCCACGTAAAACTGTTGATACCTTCCCTTCATAACCTTACTAGGTGGTATGGTTTAAAACGCGCGGGTTGGTACCGCACTGAATGAAATGTCGGCCGAAACGACTATGTATAAATAGTTCGTGTTTTCCAACCAGTTCAGTGTAGCCGACATGAAATGAAGGGAAACACTGATATGGTACCTAGTTCACCCGGTGTTATGGGCTGACATTACGGATGTTGTAGGTGATGTAACCAAACGTGTCAGTTTCAATAAAAAAAATCACCTTGTTGAAGACGACACCACTCCGGAAAATGTTAGTCACATCGAATATTTTGAATTCTTTTATGCTTTTTACAAATAACTTTTTGCTATATTTTCATTGATCGACCTGAAAGCCTCTTGGGATCGACCGGTCGATCGCGGTCGACCGTTTGCTTCTTCTTCTTTTAAAATAGTGGCAACCAAACGAATAGGAAATTCGTTTAACACTGCCACTATCCAGTGACGGCGCTGCACGGTATAAATTTATGATTACTTATAATAAAAAAAACAAAATAATTTTGAAAGGAACGAGACATTTTGAGTTACTAGTTTGCACAAATTCTGGTAGACACACAGTTATAAATAAGAAGGTGAAATTAAATAAATAAAGCATTATACATTAAATATGAAATATTTACAGTCTTACGTCATTGCATTTTATAAATTTTAATATATATTTTTAACATGGAAATTATTAGTACACAGTATCGTTTGTATGTTAGTAGCTAGTGGAATTTTAAAAGAATATAAAGTGGCATATACCGGAGGGGAATTAACCGCGAGGGTAATTGGACAACCGAAGAGGATATGGTCCAGGCTAGAACGATAAAAAAGGTATGGACTCCGAACCCTATCCTCGCCAGCGTAACACGATATAAGCAAAAGCATGCTTGTTTCCTATGGACAGTCGCGCGCTGGCCCGTCAGTCTGTCATCGGCCGCGTTCGCAAAAACCTGTTTAAAGTACCCGCATGCTCTGTTTTTACGTGTAAAAACACTATAGCCAAGTTTAGTGTGCACAATAGTAGAATATCTTATCATCGGTAAGTACACTCCGCTCCCCGCAAATCGGCGACGCTAGTTCTCATAAAAGCATTTGACAGTCCGGCGTCCATACCTTTTTTATCGTTCTAGGGTCCAGGGTTCCTTCGTCCAGTCCGCACTCGCTACACACAAGTCTAGACTTGGACAAGTATGCAGTTACCTTTGCGGTTGGCGTTAATCTTCGAGCGACTTCTACCCGTTTTTGACGTTCTGTGCTCGTGGGTGAGATAGGTGAAGGGGATAGCGGTAGGTGTGAGGGGAGGTAGAGAGACCTCCAATAGGAAGAGAGTTATTGGAAACAGACCCGGAACAGCTATTACCGTCAGCTGGCAGACGTGTTCCGCAGAGCGTTTATGTTGAGATTTTATAAAGTACAAAAGGCGAATTTAATGCCGAATTAGGTTTCACTGAACTGACCTAACGTAAGAGCCTAGGCACCGCGCATACGGGTGAGTTAGGTTAGGATCTTGGCACATGCTCTTTTGGTTATGATTTAAAGTGAGAGTTAGGGCCCTTGAGCCCTGCTGTCACTGCGACCTAGGAAGATCTATTGTGATCTCTCACAAGTTTACAGCTCCAAGTCCGATTTCCGCTATAAACCCGAGTTTTATTCTTGGGGTTGAGTGCCCATATTTAGTAATAGATTTTGCCCGCGTCCACTCACGTCTTTTTTTTTTTTTTATGGAAACTGACACGGTTGGCTACATCACCTACAACGTCCGTGATGTCAGCCCATAACACCGGGTGAACTAGGCGCCATGTCAGTGCTTCCCCCTTTGATCGTGCCGGCTACACTGAACTGGTCGGAAAACACAAACTATTTACATAGCCGTTTGGACCGACGTTTCATTCAGTGCGGTGGTACCAACCCGGGCGGGTTAAACCCTACCACCACGTCTTATTCTGTTTGTATAAGAGCCAGATCTTAGCGTAACCGGAACTAATTTTGTTTAGCCTATCCTGTGTCCCGTATTGTAAAATGTGCTTGTACTAAGTTTAATCGAATTCGGATGATCGGTTTAAGAGTTATGGAGGAACATACATGCATACAGAAAAGATTTCTAAAAATCGTCAATTTAGTTTTGGTGTCATACATAGAGTATACAAACGCAGTATATCACAAAACAAAGTAACTTACACCATGACCATCCCTTGCAGATGTATTATTAGTATTGATGATGATGAGTTAAAAATATAACCCCCAAGAATACTCTTTCTATGGGAATTTCATCCTCTTTTATACAGAACCTGCACGCGGCACGTAGAATTAATATTGCGCTGCATGTTGAAAGATTTGTCCCTAATGAAAAGAGGATTTATTTAAAAATCATATTCCCGAATATATCGCCCAAGCAGCGGCCCGCGAAATATGTAATTTTCCTGAGTAAGCCGTCACACGTAGCCACCGCTAAAATTAGTCACTCTGTGATCTCGCGCGAGTACTTGTCAACATTTCACTTGTCACTCGTCGCTCCGCGGAGTGGGTTCAACACCCGGCGACACTGCGAATCGCTTCGCCATTTACTGCAGAATACAATTTTTTTGCCTCTTCTTTCTTTCCCCTGTTCCTTCGCATCTCCCCCCCCCCCCACCCCCCCCCCCTCCCCCCTCCCTGTTTTCTTCATTTCTTTGAGGCTTGCGTAAGCTGTTCTGGAATTTTTAGTCTTTCGTACTGTAAAAAAAAATGTGCGTGGCTGTGTCGGAGGGGCCGAAGCGCATGCCCCGACCAGCCAAGATCACCTCGGAGAAGGTAGTTGCCATACCGGAGACTTCCCTGGATTGCTGGCTATACTGGACTAGAGAAGAACACAACCGAGGCTGCTATGCGGCCACCTTACATCCAGTACGGTGGTAGCAACCCAGTCGGCTACAATTTGAGCCTACCACCTTGTAAGGGGCAAGGGAAGGGACCTACAGTTTTACACTGGTCCCGAACGGTGAAGCAGCAGGTGTACGTATACACGTAATTTTTTTCGTCAGAAAACCCCCATTGGTACATTCTCAATAAAAAAACGCATTTCTAATAAAAAAAACCGCATCCTAATCGGCCCATCCGTTTGGGAGCTACGATGCCACAGAGCCAGACACAGGCAGACGGAGACGTTAAACTTATAACACCACATTTTGCGTCGGGGGTTGAAAATAGGCCAGCAGTACGAGAGCCTGCGCGGAGTGGCGAAGTGCACACTTGGCGCTTATGGCTCGTCCCTCACGCTCCTGATTCTTTCGCGAGCGCGTCAGTCTCAATCAGGGCTGTCTCTTATTGCGTATCAGCTTACGGCTCGTCGCAACCTGCTGAGTGCAGGGCATTCGGTAATAGCTGACGCATTTCACGGCCGAGGAGTGAGGCAAATGATGTATACAATTTGTAGGATTAAAATTAAATTGTAGAAACTTTACTGGTTTAGGTGTTAGACTAGAGTTAATTTTCTATGTTTTTTTTTTATTTTTTTTTATGGAAACTGACACGGTTGGCTACATCACCTACAACGTCCGTGATGTCAGCCCATAACACCGGGTGAACTAGGTGCCATGTCAGCGCTTCCCCCTTTGATCGTGCCGGCTACACTGAACTGGTCGGAAAACACAAACTATTTACACAGCCGTTTCGACCGACGTTTCATTCAGTGCGGTGGTAACAACCCGGGCGGGTTAAACCCTACCACCAAGTAAGATTAGGAGGGAAGGGACCTACAGTTTTACGAGGAATCCGAACCTCGGTCAGCCTCCCAACGGTCAGCGGTCACCCATCAAATTACTGACCGCACCCAGCGTTGCTTAACATTCAATAGCGACAGTTGACTGTATGCACCACTGAGCTATCGAGGCTGACAGGCATGGGACTGGCATGTATTAATATTGTAACTGTTTCTCTAAAAGTTTAAAATAAAATAGAATAATTACCTACGCCTCCGCCGCACTACGCGGCAAGTAATTCGTATCTGGACGCCGAACCGCGCTCCGCTGCACTATGCCGCCCCGAATCTTGTCAGCCTCGATAGCTCAGTGGTGCAGACAGTCGACTGTCGCTATTGATGGTTAAGCAACGCTGGGCGCGGTCAGTATTTGGATGGGTGACCGCTCGACCGTTGGAGGCTGACCGTGGTTCGGCTCCCACGTAAAACTTCCCTTCCGTTCTTACTTATACTACTAGGTGGTAGGATTTATTTTCATTTAAAAAATCTACAGATACAAAGTGTATCCAATAATTGTCAAAGTTGGTTAATAACATTTAGTTTAATTATTGTCGTTTAAAATTATCATCAATTTAAGACATTATGTCGTTCCGGTATAGGTTTAATACCTCGGAAGTGAATTTACTCGAGTACCTACCCGGAAAATTGGACCGTTTGGAGTAACCGTGTCCTACACTGGCGGCCGTGGAGACAACGACACCCGAAGGCCGGCAACACTGGAGGAAAATTGGAGAGGCGTATGTCCAGCATTGGTCGCATACGCGCTGACTGACTAACTGACTCAGAAAGTAGTCCCTTCGCGCGCTTCACCCGGGCAGCATATTTCCAAAGTCTAGTATGCGAGTTGCTCTGATTGGTCGTTCTCAGTGAGGTAGGAACTTTGGCGGGAAATATAAATTTCGGAAGTAATTCCGAAAATAAAGTGTTTTTAGGTGGTTATAAAAGAAAATTACCATAACCTAATTTGAACACCCTCACATTGCTTAAAAAAAAAAGTAAAACAAAACAAATTTTGACAAAAGGGACACGAACCCATGGCCGAGATCGAATAAATAAAAACCCTACACTCTACCACTGAGCCACCAAAGTACATATGCGACCAAACGAATATCGGATTGAGTAGGTTCGCTGGGGCTGCCGGAGGCGGAGACAGACTCGTCTCTCCACCAATCAGAGCAACTCGCATACTAGACTTTGGATAATGCTGCCCGGGCAGTAAATATATAATATCTAACTCCTAAGCACAACCTATACCGCGCCAAGGTTCGAAATAACTCTCAGAATGTTCAAATAAGTCATCCAGACATATTTTTCTTCGAGTTTATTAAATTGGAGAGATGCTGGGAAATGATGTCGCGAAGATTCGAGGACGAGTCCTGGAGCTCGCCCGTTAAATGAAATTACCAAAAGGAAATTGATGAAATGTTTCTCCGGGGAAGGCATGCTGACGGAACGGCACAGACTGACACGCAATTGTATTGTTTATTTTCCGATTTAGTCGTACAAAATAAATATTGATGTACATACCATCCATACATACCATTCTTTATTCTTTCTTCTTCAAGAAGAAGTTGATTTTAGATCTTAGATTTTAAAATGGTAAAATGACGAATGCCTATAAGACGGCCAATTGGGCCAGTTTAGGCACAAGTGTACAAAATAAGTGAACACAACAAGGTATGTTCTCGCCCTACTGTATTTTCTTCTGTATCTAACTTCAAGTACCTACTGTTTCTTCTGTAAATTGGTGCAGATAAGTAGCTTTTAAGTAATTATATGTTAGATATAAGAAAATTGTATACGAAAAATCTTGTTTTGGTACAATAAATAAGTTTTGATTTTGATTTTGATTCATAATTCGTATGGTAGTACACTACGCTTGAAGTTATCCTGTTTAGTTTTTTAGGGTTCCGTATCCGGTACGGGACCCTATTACTAAGCCTACGCCGTCTGTTTGTCTCTCCGTCCGTCCGTCCGTCTATCCGAGGGCTGTATCTCTTGAACCGTAATAGGTGTGCCCGTTGAAATTTTCACAGAATATGTGTTATTATGGCCGAAATAACAACAAATAATAAAAATAAGAAAAAGTAAAAAATTCACGGGGGTTCCCATAGAAGAAACCAAAAAAGTATGCGCGCGCGCCATCTACCGAATAGATTATAAAGCATTTTAATAGTTAAGCTAATCATGAGAAAGCATAGTTTTCTGCGAATTAAAAAAAAGAACAGAATTCGAAATTAAAATTTTTATGTGACGTTGATAGGCTTTGTTTTTCTTGGGAGAAGAGATGATGGCGGGATTTTTTCCGACTTACTTGACATTTATCGTTATATTTTGGCAAATTTGCACAATATCTTTATAAATTATAGCCTATGTGCTATTCTGATGTATAAGCTATAGTACTGTAACGTCTAATCAAAATCCGTTCAGTAGTTTTTGCGTGAAAGAGGAACAAAGATCCATCCATACATCCATCCATAAATCCATCCATCCTCACAAACTTTCCCGTTTATAATATTAGTAGGATAGAATAATGACTATTCTTGAGACTGCGAAACGACATATAACTAACGCACACACTGCAGACATATAAACAATTTATATTTAGTTTGCGAGAGCTTCAACACACTAAGACAACTTCTCCTAACTTCGTATCGCTGCGGTCCAGTTTCTCGTGTTTTTCCTGTTGTCTCATTCCGTTTCTTCCTACTAACAAAACTATCGAATAACGCCTTAATTTTAAGGCTTTAAGCATATTTTTATGTAATCCCTTATGGGTCGCTGAGTCGGAGGGGCCAAAGCACATGCTCCGATCAGCCAATATCACCTCCGAGAAGGTAGGTACCGGAGACTTCCCTGAATTGCTGGCTGTACTGGACTAGAGGAGAACACAACCGAGACTGCTATGCGGCCATCTTACATCCAGGACGATGGCACCAATCCAGTCGGCTACAATTTGAGCCTACCACCTAGTAAGGGGCAAGGGAAGGGACCTACAGTTTTACACACGGTTCCGAACGGTGAAGCAGCAGGTGTAGGTATGCACGTGGTATACGCCGGCCGGATTCGAACCTTGGGCCTCTCGCATGAGAAGCCGATGCCCAAACCAATCGGCCATCCGCCGCATTGCAATACAAATGTATGGGAACAGGTTTTATTTAATCGTCGATGGTGGGTGGCGGAGCAGTCTTGTTCTCATGGTCCGAGGTTCGAATCCGACTCACGTGCATCAATGAGTTTTTCGGATTGAAAAATGTATGTGCACACCTAAACCTGCTACTCCGCCGTTCAGAACCGGTGTAAAACTGTGGATCCCTTCCTTTGCCTCTTACTAGGTGGTAGGCTCAAATTGTAGGCGACTGGGTTGATACCGCTGCTGGGTTTGACGTAAGATGACCGCATAGCAACTTCGGCTGTGTTCTCATCTAGTCCAGTATAGCCAGCATTCCAAAGGAAAGGGTTGGAATATTGATTTTAGAATTAAAAAAGAAAGGTTTGACAGCAGCAGAATGTGTCAATAAAGCAAAGGAAAAAAGACATAATATAATGAAAGTCAGAAATAGCCTAACGTAACCTAGTTAGTTATGTTAGTTTATTAATTATTCGTGTCTACAATAACTTTAGTTTAATTTAGTTATTATTATTTTTTAAGTTTGTTTTAATTAGTCTAAGGTGAGGAGGGGCATGTTCGAATATTGATTTTAGAATTAAAAAGAAAGGTTTGACAGCAGCAGAATGTGTCAATAAAGCAAAAGAGAAAAGACATAATATAATGAAAGTCACAAATAGCCTAACGTAACCTAGTTAGTTATGTTAGTTTATTAATTATTCGTGTCTACAATAACTTTAGTTTAATTTAGTTATTATTATTTTTTAAGTTTGTTTTAATTAGTCTAAGGCGAGGAGGGGCATGTTCGAATATTGATTTTAGAATTAAAAAAGAAAGGTTTGACAGAAGCAGAATGTGTCAATAAAGCAAAAGAGAAAAGACATAATATAATGAAAGTCAGAAATAGCCTAACGTAACCTAGTTAGTTATGTTAGTTTATTAATTATTCGTGTCTACAATAACTTTAGTTTAATTTAGTTATTATTATTTTTTAAGTTTGTTTTAATTAGTCTAAGGCGAGGAGGGGCATGTTCGAATATTGATTTTAGAATTAAAAAAGAAAGGTTTGCCAGCAGCAGAATGTGTCAATAAAGCAAAAGAGAAAAGACATAATATAATGAAAGTCAGAAATAGCCTAACTTAACCTAGTTAGTTATGTTAGTTTATTAATTATTCGTGTCTACAATAACTTTAGTTTAATTTAGTTATTATTATTTTTTAAGTTTGTTTTAATTAGTCTAAGGCGAGGAGGGGCATGTTCGAATATTGATTTTAGAATTAAAAAGAAAGGTTTGACAGCAGCAGAATGTGTCAATAAAGCAAAAGAGTAAATACATAATATAAAATGAATCTCGTTTCATTAATTAAACTGAAAGTCTCCGTTATGGCATCTCCTCGGTGGTGATATTTGCTGGTAGGCCCTCTAACTGAGCAGCCCATACCTGAGAAGATACAAAACATAATTTATAAACATGATAAACATATTATATAATAATACTAGTACGCTGTGTAAAATAAATTTATTTTAATACTATTATTGGTGCATAATAAGCACTGACATGGCACCTAGTTCACCCGGTGTTATGGGCTGACATCACGGACGTTGTAGGTGATGTAGCCAACCGTGTCAGTTTCAATAAAAAAAAATCTTGTGGAAAACACCACTCGGAAAAGGTTTTTTTTTATAATCCGGTATGGTGGCTGAGTCGGAGGGGCCAAAGCGCATGCTCCGACCAGCCAATATCACAACCGAGGAGGTAGGCGCCATACCTATATGGGCTATAAAGAATAAACATTTTAAATTGGAATGTGCGTAGAACAATGAAGCCCTTTTTGGGTTTGCCTTGATTAGGTAAACCAACACACAGACAAAACAAACGGTTATTCTTTTTATAATATTGCCTGGTTAACATAATTCGCAATACTTTCAGTCACATTTTAGTGTAAATTATTATTATTTGTGAAAATATGAAAATGACATTATATGAAATTATTTCACTATTAATTTATTGTTTAAGATGTAGGTAAACATATGTAGAATATGTTGCGAATACTTACAGCGAATATAAAGATAATGTCCTAGGAGCTACGTTGCCTAATGCTATTTTCACTATTCTAAAAGTGACAACTACAAACGGAATTCGCCTACAGTTTTTGTAGTTTTTCCTTTTGGCCATTCTTCTTCGCTTCGGCAACACCTATTCACGAAGTCTTAGCTTTCGGTTCAGACAGTTTCTGAGTCCTCGTGTGATCCTAGCGGGAAACTTTACGTCGGGTAAACTGTGTGAAAATGCAACGAAAATAACAATTAAATAATACACAACGTCACGCTTGTTTTCAAACGGGTAAAGAATGCCTTTAGGCTTCAAGTCCGCCTTTTGTCACTTATTATTTGGAATATAGTATCATATTTTCATTTCAATTCATTACATTTTTCAAGGCAAAGACAACGCAACTTCAAGTGTCACGTCGATCTAGATACACCTCTGGGTGCCTTTGGCGACGTACTGTTTTAGAATTATTATAATTTGAAGGTTGGTTTTATTTATTTACATAAGCGAACAAAATACTAGCTTATATAACTGCTACTTAACTTCGTCGACCCTGTACTAAAATAATATGTCGTTGTACGCGGCTACGAGCGTCTAATAAATGTTTTAGAGGTCACGTCTGTCTACGAAAAGTCGTAGCGGCTACGAAATATCGTAGCGGCTACGAGTGTCTACGAAAAGTCGTAGCAGCTACAAACAGGCGTCTACGAAATATCGTAGCGGCTACGAGTATCTACGAAAAGTCGTAGCGGCTACATACAAGCGTCTACGAAATGTCGTAGCGGCCACGAGTGTCTACGAAAAGTCGTAGCGGCTACAAACAAGCTTCTACGAAAGGTCATAGCGGCCAAGAGTGTCTACGAAAAGTCGTAGCGGCTACAAACAAGCTTCTACGAAATGTCGTAGCTGCCAAGAGTGTCTACGAAAAGTCGTAGCGGTTACAAACAAGCTTCTACGAAATGCCGTAGCGGCCACGAGTGTCTACGAAAAGTCGTAGCGGCTACAAACAAGCTTCTACGAAATGCCGTAGCGGCCACGAGTGTCTACGAAAAGGCGTAGCGGCTACAATACAAGCACGTACGTATAGTACAATATTGTACTTCCAAACAATACGGTATTTTTCCATCTTACACAATCATAAATACTTGGGTTTACCGCTGGCCACAGATGGAAACGGATCATACATTCAGCTCCAATTGAGCTCGTCTGAAAAATGACCCCGGCTTAGCCGCAATCCTTACACAATTTCCTTACAATATAACCTATTGAAGCGAATGAGATATATTTTCTCTGCTATCCTGTTATATAAGACGACCTCTGTCTGGATGTGTCTTTCGGTCGATTTCATCACCTTCGGTTAAAATGTAGCTGGCGGTTAACTCTCCCTGTAAAATGTATGAAAATGTCAAGTTAACCGACAAATAACTATTGAACGAGACTTAACCGAAGGTGGTGTATATATATATATAACTGAAAGAGCATGAATGAGCGAGATCGTTTTTCAAGAATTATTTTCAAGTGACACAGGCATAGAGAAGTCTAAGACTATTCTTTCTTATGCTAGCCTGTTCTTTCATGAATAATTACACATACGTTAGAAGAGATTGGCATGGTCTTCGAATTTTAAGAAATAATTTACAATGACCACACGCACGCCGCCTTTTAAAGCCGGCTGGCACTTGGAGGGTAACCTTCACTACGCCTATTATATTGCACAATTGGACATCAATGATATTGAACTTATGAATATTTGCCAGTTCTTCTTCGCATCGAATTTAGGACTGGCGGAATTTTCGACATATCCAAGCGTACGTTACCTGTGCATTAAATTATACAATAAAACAAATAATAAAGCCTACCAAACCCGACAATTACGCGAGCGAAGAGGGCAAACAGCTATATCTGAATCTCCCCGTCTAAAGAGAAGAGCGCCGCTTGCGGGGTAACGCGTAGGGGAAGCGGGAGGTAATTCAGACCGAAAAATAATATTATGTATGCATGGAAAAACTTATCTCTCGCCGAGATCTTTTGTTTTTCACGATAGTATTTTTTCTCCACGTGGTAATTCTGAATTATCTCGAAATGTAGGTAACTTTTGGATACGAAATAAGATGTCTATTGAAATGAGGATGTATGGCGATACGTTTTTCTTAGAATAATGTCATGTGTTCTTTCAATATATTCCAAAGATATGTTTTATGAACCAAATAATGTCGGCAACGTTACTATTCGCTCTCGTGACGCGTTACGGAGATTTTTTGACCTTTTGACGTGATAAAATCACGTCTTATAAATTGATGAACACCGGCTGCACGCACGAAAAAGTGTCACGTTCCATCTGGGCATGTGTGTGCAAGCGAGAGCGCGTAACAAGCGATAAAGAGGCACAATCGGCCCAAGCGTCGGCTTGTACACATTTATCTCTCTGGTTCTAAAGTACCAGGACAGCACAAATTGAAAGGAGGTTACTCGTACCATAATATATTAAGCGCATCTGGCCGGTCGGAAAAGATTTCAAATTTAGAATTTATGACGTTATCACGTAAAACTATCGTCCGTAAACCGACTTTACAGGGAACCAATTTTTTTTGTAATGAATGTTGTAATGTATGTTGTCTATATTTTATCTCTAATTCATACAATAAAATATAGAACAAATTTTATAAGTGTGACAATTTTTAGGGTTCCGTATCCGTCGCACGGGACCCATTACTAAGCCTACGCCGTCTGTCTGTCTGTCCGTCCGCCCGTCCGTCTGTCCAAGGGCTATATCTCTTGAACCCTAATAGGTAGCCCGTTGAAATTTTCACAGAATATGTGTTATTATGGCCGATATAACAACAAATAAGAAAAATAATAAGAAAAAGTAAAACATTCAGGGGGGTTCCCATAGAAGAAACCAAAAAGCGTATGGGCGCGCGCCATCTACCGAATAGAGTATGAAGCATTTTAACTAATCATGAATTTTAACTAATATGAAGCATTTCATAACACGCCATAGATGGCGTGAGTGGCGCTAACCATGACATGACGATACGGAACCTTCGGTGCGCGAGTTCGACTCGCACTTGGCCATTTTTTTTGTGCCTAAATCTAATTTGTCAATATAGCAGTACCTACGTATTTACGAATACAAGACGTCGTCGTTATGGTACTTCCCTGAGTTCGACGGGGTGACACATCGTGCGAACAGAACAGCTTGTAAGTAGAATGAGAAGTTAAACTAAGCAGCGGCGCGACCAGCGATGCGATTAACGAAATTAAACAGAAGAAAAGCGAATGAATTTAGAAGTTGAAGTTGAGATGAATTTTTAAGTTCCTTTAGATCGTTTCTGCGGCTGTTATTCACACACGTTTTCAAATTAATAAAAACCGCGCCATACTCTCGCGGAACACTTCTTTGTAGTCGACAGAGGAGTTCTTCGAACTGCACGATTCTCTAAATCGTTCTTGTGCCGCACTGCAAAGGTGTGGAACGGGCTCCCGCGGAATAATTCCCCACTCCTACAATCCACGGATCTTAAAATCGCGGGTTAATAGCCTTTCCCCAGTAACATTAGTCCACCTTCAAGCTGGACTGGCACCTCCTCAGCGGTGAAATTGGCTGCGCCTGAGGTTTCGACCTCGGGCAGAGTCACCCAGTTCGGAAACAAATAAAACAAATCTACAGATCGGACACTACGCGCAACTATCAAAGGCATTGAAAATGTAATTTAGAAATAAAGCACACGATAAAATTTTACAAAGTTGACGATAAAGTGAACGGAGCGCAGACTGGCCTCGCGCGTAAGGGACCCGGTACCCAGTGGCGGGCCTAGGGTCTGATCGTAGAGCAAGCCGAAGCCAAATATTTCAAACAAAATATAATATAAGACTGTCCTGTCAGTCAGTAAATGAAATAAACATGCTTGTATCACAATTTTATAGAAAATGGTAATTAAAAAATCTATGCAAACCAACTGCAGTGCAGTGCAGTTACTATGAAGACTCTTGTTGATAATTATCAATAGCACACTGGAGGGAGGCATATTATGGTTGACAGAATTATTGTGACTTATCAACACATATCATACATATAGCATGCCAGAGAGAGAACGAAGAGAGAGCCGACGTCCCGCCCGCCGCCGCCGCCACCCACCATGGATATAACTAACCAAAGATTATTATTTCTTTAATTAGTAACGAACATCCTCGCGAACGTACGATCCATCACTTCAAACTTCTACGCCTACATTAGACATCAGTAGACACGTCTTTGTCGTTCTTCTATTGAAAAACTGAGATAGCACTAATACTGAGTACGCTTTCGCACTACGGAACGAATTATTCTTAGCATATTTCCTCATACTAATCGCTATACATACTCATATATTATTATACCACTATGGGTGCTTTAGGCTAAAAAATGTATGGTACTCGAGAACGAGAAGGCAATAAAATGATGCTAGAATAACAGCGGGAACAAGCGAGATGACTAATGTACGCTCGTATTGACTGATTCATCCATCGCATCGAGGCGAGAGTTCACGAGCAATTCCGAATGATACGAACGAACGACGAGTCGCCGCGTCGCATCGTCGAGACCTCGGGCGCGCGCGAATGGCACGTGGCGCGATATTTAAAATTAAATTGAAGCACTATCGACTGTTTTCGTTTTCGATTTGCTTTCGACCTTTGTTTGATTGACCTAGGGCAAGCCGGGCTTTTTGGCTTGTATGAGGGGCCCGCTACTGCCGGTACCGCCTACAGTTTTTGTCCGCCCGCCTCCTAAGATGGCTCAAACTGTAGCTTAATTCCAAAGAGTTTGTATTATAAAGGAGCGCAGCGACGTAATACAAACTCTTTGCTTAATTCAATCCCAAAATTACCTTTTTTTCGTTTCTTGAATAGCGAGCTCAAGAAAAAGTTATTGTGAAGTTCTCGATTCAAGTCGGCGAAAAAATTTTGAATTTTGGAAAATCTCAAAAAGTCACCGACCGATTTTGGGAATTCAAATTGCACTTGCCTCCGGCAGACGCACATTTTGACATATGGCCCATCCGCGTACCTCTCGTATCTGTGAAACTACAGGCAAATGTCACAATTTCATAAATCGGGGCACTATACCCAATCACGAAAACATAAACATTTTCAATGTTAAAAAAACAGTCTCTTATATTATTCCTTAATTTAGTCCCCACTGCATCATTTCACATTTGTTATTATTCGCTAGTATCTCTCTCATTAGTGCACCCCACGTCTCAGCGGAAGTCACGGGCACCCGGCGTGTGATTGATTCTCCGATAGCAGCCGACTGATTGTCGGAACCTACCTTGGAACACCCCTTACCACCCCTTAGCACCCCCTTATCAAGCTCTTGTCGCTTCCCTATCACCTCTCGTTCCAGTATATTTTTTATGGTATCCGAAACGGTTTCATCTTTCGCTTCATCTGTAATTTCAGTTTCTTACTCATTGTTTCTGTCGGAGCTTTGTCAATGATTTACTTTGATTGTGCTGGCCACATTGGCCACATCTATGTAAATTACATATTAAAAAAATTTTAAGTATGGGTTAATTTTAAGTAAGTGTGGGTTCGGTACTTAAAAAGAATAGCCCCACTGCATCTCTCCCCGTGCATGTCGTAAAAGGCGACTAAGGGATAAGGACAAGATGCCGTGCTAAAGGGCGACAGGCTCGCCACCTCTCACCTTGGCACGGTACTTCCACCGAGTCATGCAGCAGGTGGGTCTTCGTGCCTTACTTGCCGCTTGATCGATTTAATCTTGTTCGAATACTTTGCGAAACGTGGTGGTCGGTGTTGTGCTGCAATTTACCAGAGTTCTTGCAGCACAACACCGATTACTCTGCTTACCCCGATTGTCGGGATTCAGCGTGTGTGATATGTATGTATGTATTTAAGTATCAATGATTTTTTTGGACATTCGATGTGTAGCAACAATTTCTAACAAAGGCTCTATACACCTGATTTTATTTTTACTTCTACTTTTACTTTTGATTTTATGTGGTCAGAATTATCAAGCTTAAATTTATATTTATTCTAGCTCTCAAACTATATCTTAACACTGTAAGCGATGTCTATTGTGTAGCTAGTCACAATGTAATTGTAATCGAATACGTTAAAAAGAACCCTGCGAAGTTCCTTGTCGGCTTTTCCTTGTGGGTGTAATCGAACCGGATTGTAAAAACTAAACAGGACAAATTCAAGCGTAGTGCACTACCATACGAATGATGAATAAAGAATAAAGAATTGTACCTACTGGCCGGAAAACACGGATAATATTGTTCGGAACATAACATGCAATTTCGATTGTATAAATTACTAGTTGTTCCCGCGGCTCCGCTCGTGTTGTAGTCAGTGAAAACTTTAGTTAGATAGAAATAGAAAATACTTTATTACTCCAAGAAACATTCAACAGTAATAAGTACATTAGAAAATTTACATAAGGTGCAAAGGCGGGTTTATCCCTTAGAGATATTTCTTACAGTCAACCTTTGAATGTTTGAGATTTCGATTAATATTAGTGTAATGTAAGTAACGTCGCGGCGAGAGGCGGGTGGCCGAGTGGTTTGGGCATCGGCTTCTCATGCGAGAGGTCCGATGTTCAAATCCGGTCGGCGTGTGCCAATGAGTTTTTCTGACGAAAAAATTTACGTGCATACCTACACCTGCTGTTTCACTGTTCGGAACCGGTGCAAAACTGTAGGTCCCTTCCCTTGCCCCTTAGTAGGTGGTAGGCTTAAATTGTAGTCGACTGGGTTGATACCACCGTACTGGATGTAAGATTGCCGCATAGCAGCCCCGTCTGTGTTCTCCTCTAGTCCAGTATAGCTAGCACTCTAGGGATGTCTCCGGTATGGCACCTACCGTCTCGGAGGTGATATTGGGTGGTCAGAGCATGTGCTTTGGCCCCTCTGACTCAGACACCCATACAGGATTACATAAAAAAAACGTGTACGAGTAAAAGAGTTGAGCGTGAGAATTGAAGATAAAATAATAATAAGAATACTTATTATTACTTTCGTCTCAAAATAATATACCTATATATACGTCCGTGATTGACGGCCCTCTTAGGTAGCTCATTTCCCTTCCCCAAATTGAATTGAACAGGTAATTGTGTGATGTATATGTATATTTGTATGGGTATAGGTACAAGTATAGGTAAGTATGGGTATATGTATGTGTGATCGTGTTAGGCTATATGTGTGAGTGTATTAGTAGAATTAGTATTAATTAGTAGTAAGGTACTATAGTCGGTTATAAAATTAGTTACAATTTGTTAAACAAATTTCAAAATTAAGCATTAGGTTACGGTGTCTGGCTTTTTAAAATTATATTATTTTAAATGACTGGCTGGCACACTGAACTGGCTTAAAATCAGCGCCGCACACACAGTCTCAGTCGCGTCGCGTTATAGGCTGCGGCAGATCCTTTTTTTTTCTCTTCACACTCGTATATGTATATTATCGATGTATTTAAAATAGGGAAAATAAACATTCTTTCTTTCTTTCTTTCTTTCTGATTGGGTATTCGAACTCAGTATATGTATGTACCTACCAAATTTCGACTTTTTTCGCCCAGTAAATTCGGAGAAAATGAGCTGTGATAGACGGACATACAGACAGACAGACAGACAGATACGAGAGTGATCCTATAAGGATTCACTTTTTTTCCTCTTTTGACGTACGGAACCCTAAAAAACTAAAATCATATAGTTCTCGGTCTATTACGTGGACTATTCCTAACTCCAGTTCATGTCACTCGCAGACCACTCAACTCGCCGCCCGGCGCCGGGTCGCCTCTCTTCACTCACTCACACTCACTCTACTCACTCACACCTATACGTAGCCAAAACCGACCACTGGACGTAGGGAAGCAATACCTAAGCCTTTGAAATATTGAAACCCAGTGCGCCAAAAATAAATGTGTGCAGAATGAAACGAGGCGAGTTGGCGGCCCGAGCGATGGCTAATGGAACGCGGAAACTTGAACCTTATGGAAACATTATGGAAACTGTAGAACATCACCTACAACATCCGTGATGTCAGCCCTGTTCCAATTTTTCAAATTAGAAGGAAAAAAGTAGATGTCTGTTTAAAACTTTAAAACGTCATTGAGAAAAATATACTGAAAAAGAAAATGGTTGTCTGTTAAGTCGGTTTACGGACGATAGTTTTACGTGATAACGTCATAAAGTGGCTTTCAATTTCTGCTGCCCTGGTACTTTAGAACCAGAGAGATAAATGTGTACAAGCCGACGCTTGGGCCGATTGTGCCTCTCTATCGCTTGTTACGCGCTCTCGCTTGCACACACAGGCTCAGATGGAACGTGACACTTTTTCGTGCGTGCAGCCGGTGTTCATCAATTTATAAGACGTGACGTTATCACGTCAAAATATGTAGGATGCAAAAAACGTTATATTATAGGAAAAGCATCAATAAAATAAGAACCAATAAAAAGAGTTGTTTGATTTACAACAAGCCCATAACACCGGGTGAACTAGGTGCCGTGTCTTCGTGCTTAGTGCTTTACTTCATTTCATGTCGGCTACACTCAAAGAGTTTAATGTCTTTGGCTACACTGAACTGGACGGAAAACACGAACTATTTACATAGCCGTTTCGACTTTCGACCGACGACGTTTCATTCAGTGCGGTGGTATCAACCCGGGCGGGATAAACCCTACCACCTAGTCAGGTAAGAAGGTAAGGGACCTACAGTTTTACGTGGAATCCGAACCAAGATAGAGATTTGTGGCAGTGTTGCCAACCTTTGAGGAGACGAATTCTGTAATTCTACTATCGAAATCCGTATAAATGTGTTTTCTTCTATGAAAAGCTTTATAGAAAATCCGTACTCCATAGAAATCTTCTTGCGTGAAAATCCGTATAAACGATAAATTTGTATGAAAACTCAGGTATTTTAATTCCGTATCTTACATTGAAAATCCGTATAAATACGGATAAATCCGTACATATGGCAACGCTGATTTATGGAGCTTATGTGAGTGGAAGAGTCAGGAAGGGTCGCCCTAGACGCGCGCGTACCTGGACCAGATCGGGCATGTGCTCAAACCGGCCAAGTGCGAGTCAAACCCGCGCACTGAGGTTTCCACACCACAACAAAAAGTTTAAATAGCGCATTTCTTCTTTAAATTCGCCCTTAATTTTTCACTTTTTAATTCAATATTTTGTTGTTACATCCGCCAAAATCATATTCTGTAAAAATTCAACCGGCTAGCTATTACTTTTCCAAAGATACAGCCAAGGACGGACAGACAGACAGACAGACTGCGTAGGCTTAATAATAGGCTTCTGTACGGGATACTGAAACCTAAAAACGATCAAATGCGTAGTGCCCAAAAAGTACAAGAATGTACATGAAGAACATTATTATGAGGGGTGAGGCCACCAGAGTGTGGAAGACACGTGTCCGGATCGCGCCAAGTGGAAATTCGTTGTCTCTGCCTACCCCACTGGGAAACAGACGTGAAGCTATTGTATGTATAGTGTAGGCTTCATACTAAAACTACGAATATCGCGCTACGTGAAACTTTTAATGAATTCATTTTAGTTTGATCACACAAATAGCACGGCCAAAGGCGCGATGTATTCGGTCGGTCGGGGCTCGGGGTACTTTGAACATTTCGATGACAGCTAGACGCAGTGATACTAATGTTAAAAATTGGTAGATGTGTGATCTGTGCTCCGCAAGTGTCACTATAAAATCAGGACACTTGTCCTTTATTCTTTATTCTTTATTCATCACCCATAGACTCACTCGAATTCCTCATCACTGCACTCGGATTCGTCATATTTTAACATTTTACAGAAGAACTGGCAAGAAACTTCGCTGGATACTTTTTTTGTTTTTTTACGTCCACTTAGTCTACATTTACAAAAAAATTTGCCACTGTCTACATTTGTACCGTGTGGGGCCGGTACTTAAAAAGAATAGTCCCACTGCATCTCTCCACGTCGCATGTCGTAAAAGTCGACTAAGGGATAAGGAAATTCGTCAGCCGCGGTAGCTCAGTGGTGCGGTCAGTCGACTGTTACAACGCTGAGCGCGGTCAGTGCTGGGATAGGTGACCGCTCGACCGTTGGAGGCTGACCGTGGTTCGGATTCCACGTTAAACTGTAGGTAAAAAAAATATAGCTTGAGTCATCCATCATTATTTCTAAAAAATTATCACATACAAAATTTTTTCTTTATGCGTAAACCATTCATATGACATGTTGGAGCCAATTGGAGCAGACCAGTCCGAAGCCTATTTGAAGTCAGTCTCGCACCAACGACACGCGTGTTCAGACGTGTTCGGACGATGCAGAGCAACGTGTACTTTTGCTCTCAACAACAACCCCTACTTTCTCTTGTAATATTGTCATATTAAATTACCGCGTGGAACCGGGACTGTACCGTGTGGAACCGGTACTTAAAAAAAATAGCCCCATTGCATCTCTCCTTGTGAATTCCGTAAAAGGGGACTAAGGGTCAAGGACAAGATCCCGTGCTAAAGAGCGACAGGATAACCACCTCTCACCTTGGCGCGGGACTTCCACCGAGTCATGTAGTAGGTGGGTCTTCGTGCCTCACTTGCTGCTCGATAGTTATCTTGTCCGAATACTTTGCTAAACGTTGTGGTCTGTGTTGCGCTGTAATATGAGTCCTTGCAGCGCAACATCGATTACTCTGCTCACCCCGATTATCGGGATGCTGCATGTAGTATGTATGTATGTATGTAAAATTATTTCGTGGCATTGTGGTTCATTCGCTCAAGGCCGTGCCATTTTTTTTTTAATGGGAAGCTCGACATATTATGGCGCGCGCCAGACTAACGCAGAGGTGTAGTCCGACGGCGCTCACGGGCATTCGAATATTTACGGGGGCTGCGAATACCATGTCGGCCGGCTAGGTGCACCTTCACATTATGTTTGAAGGATCCCGAACTGTACATTAGAGGAAAGGATGCAGCTGGGAGTGCATTCCACATGTTGGCAACCCTGTAAAAATAAAGAATTTACAGGATCGATTTGTCCTAAGTGGGGGAATATCGACAGTGTGTGGATGCATTCCCAGCCTGTTGCGCGTGGAACGATGGTAGAATGGGGATGGAGGGATCGCATCGTGCAGCTCCTTGGAACACTCTCCGTGGTACAGGCGATAGAACACACACAAAGATCCACAAAGTAAACACCAAATATCGCGGAGACAACGTATCTACCCCATTTAACATCATTGGCTAGACGGGAAACTACCTACTTTCGAGACCAATGTTCGTGACTATGTTAGACTGAACTTTTCTTCGGGTTTCGTGATGCGATATTAACTTGTAGCGATATTAACTTGTAGCGATATTAACTAGTAGCTATATTAACTTGTAGCGATATTAACTTGTAGTGATATTAACTTGTAGCGATATTAACTTGTAGCGATATTAACTTGTAGCGATATTAACTTGTAGCGATATTAACTTGTAGCGATATTAACTTGTAGCGATATTAACTTGTAGCTATATTAACTTGTAGCGATATTAACTTGTAGCGATATTAACTTGTAGCTATATTAACTTGTAGCGATATCAACTTGTAGCGATATTAACTTGTAGCGATATTAACTTGTAGCTATATTAACTTGCTAAAGCGTCGGGTGGCCGTGTGGTCTGGGCATCGCGTCGGCTTCTCTTGCGAGAGGTCCGAGGTTCGAATCCGGTCGGCGTGTAGCAATGAGTTTTTCTGACGGAATAATTTACCTGCATACCTACACCTGCTGCTTCACCGTTCGGAACCGGTGTAAAGCTGTAGGTCCCTTCCCTTATCCCTTGCTAGGTAGGTGACTGGGTTGGTACCACCATACTGGATGTAAGATCGCCGCATAGAAGCCTCGGTTCAGCCTATGTAGTTCCGACATTTCTGTCGGAACTACATAGGTGTCATGCCAGTACCCTCAAATTGTAAATAGTATTGAGCAAAATCTAATAAAATCATTCTTCTTTTGTTACAGATGCGGCGACCGCGGAGATGAGCGGCGCTCCCTCCCCCTCCGCGCCCTCCCTCGCCCCTCTCCCTCACTCTATAACTCTTTCTCTCTCTCTCTCTCTGTATCTCTCTTTCCCCCTCCCTCCCTTCCGTCACCGCGCGCCTGTGACTTCGAGTACCTTCAACGAGTCGACACGTCCATATGAAGATTTTAAATGATTGTTATAATATATAAAGAAAATATTTATAAGTAGTGTCAATCAATAGTTATACATCGTGTTAGTGAGTGGTGCGATATCCGAAAGTGTGCACTCACGCGCCCCTCCCTGTGATTGGTCGAAAGAGTGTCCTATAATTGGTGGTGTTGTGCGTGGTGGACTGTGATTGGTGAAAAGAGCGGCCTCTGATTCGTCGAGTGAAACGTGACCGTCTGTCATTGGTTGGCCGATCATCCTGTGATTGGTCGTGCCCTACGTGGCGGGCTGTGATTGGTGGAGTGAAACGTGGCGGCCTGTGATTGGTCGGTGTGATGGTGTCGACGTTAAGCGTGCACGTGAGGAGCGGGCGCATACTTCGCAACGGACAAAATGCTGCGCTTGTCATCTTCGTTAGTGCAGGTGAGAAATTCATATCTACGTGGTGGAAAATGCATTGTTCATACCTACGTGGTGGGAAAATACATTGTTCATATCTATGTGTTGAAAACTACATTGTTCATATCTACGTGGTGGAAAAATACATTGTTCATATCTACGTGGTGGAAAAATACATTGTTCATACCTACGTGGTGGAAAAATACATTCTTCATATCTATGTGTTGGAAAAATACATTGTTCATATCTACGTGGTGGAAAAATACTTGTTCATAACTACGTGGTGGGAAAAGCTAACGTCCTGCCGCCGCCACCGCGATGCCTCGATCGATGGCTGTCCACCGTCTTCTTTTTTTCAATGTCTAGAAACAATTTAATCTCCATACATTTAAAGCCGTCCGGCGTTCCTATCAGACGGCGGGTGGCCTAGTGGTTTGGGCATCGGCTTCTCATGCGAGAGGTCCGAGGTTCGATTACGGTCAGCGTGTACCAATGAGTTTTTTCTGACGAAAAGATTTACTTGCATACCTACACCTGCTGCTTCACCGTTCGGAACCGGTGTAAAACTGTAGGCCCCTTCCCTTGCTCCTTACTAGGTGGCAGGCTCAAATTGTAGCCGACAGGGTTGGTACCACCGTACTGGATATAAGATGGCCGCATAGCAGCCTCGGTTGTGTTCTCCTCTAGTCCAGTATAGCCAGCAATCCAGGGAAGCCTCCGGTATGGCTGGTCGGAGCATGTGCTTTGGCCCCTCCGAATCAGCCACCCATACGGGATTACATAAAAAAGACAGTTAAGCTAATACATTTTTTTTTTCAAACTTTCAAAACCAACAAATATTTTAAAAATAAATCAACAAAAAGGTACAGCAATATATTGACAAAGTGCGCGCCATATTTTCCAGGACACCAGGCAATATAGCTACAGGATGTTGCGTCTAAAACAGGGATGGGCAAACTACGGCCCGCGGGCCATCTCCGGCCCACGAACGGTCACAATCCGGCCCGCGACCATCGACCCAGAAGTAGAGAGTAACATTAAGTAACATAAATCACGGAAACATTAAATAGTGTACTTGATTACATTAATTAGTAAATTTTTGTTCCTATTTTTAGATTACCCACAATAAATATATATTTCCCGATTTTATAGTGTACCAGGTACACTGTACTTGATTCTAATATCTATAGATAGAGTTCATATAATTTAATTTTGTATAAATAAGAGAACTTTTGATGTTGATGAAACGTATGAGTCAATAAATAACTTGATTTCGAAAAATACAAATATTTTTATTCCAATAATATAGGTATATATTATAGCCAAAAAATCAAAAACCTGGCCTCCCATAGATTCTGTTTGTAAATATTGGCCCGCGTGGAAAAAAGTTTGCCCATCCCTGGTCTAAAATATCGCTGTCTAGATCTGGTCTAGACGGAAAATGTATAGGGCATTTTCTAGACAAATTGTTACAGCCATGAACACGATATTGTGTGTCGTGGTACAGTCAACACAAAAAAAAACAATACTAATAATAATCTGTAAGGGTTGGTCATGTGGAGTAAGTTACTTTGTTTTATGAGATACTGCGTTTGTAGACTCTATGTATGATACTAAAACTAAATTGACGATTTTTTTTATCTTTTCTGTATGTATGTATGTTCCTCCATAACTCGTAAACCGATCATCCCAATTCGATGAAACTTAGTTCAAGCACATTTGATTATAGTGGACACAGGATAGGCGAATTATTCCGCCCGCCGAAATGAAGGTACGGTAGCGGGCTTACTTACTTTCTTCTTTTTAAATAGTACGAATTTCACGCGAGCGAAGCCATGGGCAAAAGCTAGTGTTTAATATAAATGTTTTATTGTACAATATCTAAGTTATCGCACAAATACAAAGTTATTACTAAAAGTGAGTTTCTTTAAATGATCCTATAATTTAATTTGTTAACATTTAACCCATAACGTGTCTAATGACGCCCATGGACATTCGGACGTATGCGGTGGTTGCGAAAGCCATGCCAGCCTGACAGGTGCCTATTCGTGCCCCTCTTGAAGGACCCGAGACTGTACTTGGAGGGAAATTATATGGGCAGGGAGAGGTTTCCAGTTGACATGACGTTTAGAACTACTAAATAAATACATGGGTGTCTTCAAACGTGATACAAACAGGCTAAACAGCCTATAGAAACAGCAACTGAACGTGGTTTCGTGAGGAGAGGTGATTTTGGCTCTGTCGAATGTGCCATTGGTCTCCCGGCACAGCCACCCATGTTGGTTTACATAAAACAATTCTATTAATTATGTTTTATTTTAAATTCCTACACTCAAGTCTTTTGCTAGTACCACAGAGCAGCGATGGGCGGCCGTCTTCCCGCAGCCGACGCAACGCGATTTGTTGCTATGTGGCTACTAATAATATACAACTCTCAAGCATGGAAAGGTTGACTGGGAGAAATATCTCTAAGCTAAGCCCGCCTTTGCCCCTCATACAAATAATATTTAACGTGCTTGTTACTGTAAAATGTTTTGGAGCATTAAGAATTTGTATATGTCAAAAAAAACATTTTTTTTTTCTTCTTATTTTGATTAGGACTAAATCAATTGGAAAGCGCCCCGACGGCATGACGATTGTCCCATGGAAGAACGGAAGGGCGCTAGTCTGGGACGCAACATGCGTCGATACCATCTGTGCCAGCAACCTCGCCCTATCGGCCATGAAGCCGGGTTCGGCTGCGGAGGCTGCAGCCAAAAGAAAGCACAAAAAATATGAAAACATCAGCCTAAATTATTGGTTTGTGGCTTTCGCGGTCGAAACCTTCGGCTCCTGGTCTGAGGTGGCGATAGCTTTTGTCCACGAGATCGGGTCGAGGATGTCTGCTGCCATAGGTCACCCCTCTTGCCTCACCTTCTTCCGCCAAAGGATAAGCCTGGCAATTCAGAGGGGTAACGCGGCTGGCATCCTCGGCACAATCCCGGGGACAAAAGCACTAAATGAAATTTATTTTTTAAGTTAGTTTATTTCCTAAGTTAGTTTATATAATTTTTAGATTAGTTAATTATTTTATAACTATGTTAATTTGAATTGAATAAAAATTTTAATATTGATTTAACACTGATAAATAATATTCGTTATATTTTTTATTTATTTTAATTTTGCAAATAACTATCACTTTTGAACCTAAAACTTTGAAAATTATTGGCAATACGAGCATTATGCCAAAACGGATTTCCTCCAGAAATACTTACGAAGGTGAAATATAATTTATTATATCACTTTTTTGGTCCGAAAATCAACAGATATAGACCAATGTATTTCCCACTAGCCCAGACCGAATTAAACTAGTTATCTCGCACTCTCCGGGGTACGACTGACTGACTAAGGCAGCATAAAGCGCTGAATTCCTTTAGAAAACGAAGAGCAGTAAGGCCTATTTAACATTTACAAAAATACCGTCGCGCAAGTGCACGGTAGGGTTTACAAATTGAAACCCCGTGCTAGCACCTAGTGTAAAAGTTAAACTCTTTAGGAACACGTAGGTACAATTTTTATTTCTAGTAGTTCCGTTCCTCAAATTGTAGCCCACTGGGCTGGTACCACCGCACTGGACGCAAGTTGACCGCATGGCAACCTCGGCGTTGTTTTTAGGGTTTCGTATCCGGTACGGGACCCTATTACTAAGCCTACGCCGTCTGTCTGTCTGTCCGTCTGTCCGTCCGACCGTCTGTCTGTCCGTTCGTCTGTCCGAGGGCTGTATCTCTTGAACCGTAATAGGTAGTCCCGTTGGGGCATTGCCTAAAATTGCTGCCTTTTTTATCATATCATATCACCATATCAACTATAATGGTTGATTCACATGTGAAGAGGGTTGATGGTAGATCCGATGTAGTAGGATGTGCAATGGCGGCATTCTAGTATGTATGTGTACTTTCTTTCTTTCTTTCTTTCTATATACATGACAATGTTTTGCAGTTAGAATATTGCTGAGAATGAAATGATCGAGTTGAGTTTTCTGTATGAATCGAGTTGTCAGTTTATAAAACTGTATTCTTTGCGTGACTGTACATTGAAAAAACCGTGATACAAAAATATTCACCAAACTACGAAAATGAATCCAAAGAATGATAAAATGCCTAGGCGACGACACTTTTGTTCCAAGCTTTAGTAAATGTAAAATGAGCTAACAAACTGCGCGCTTGCAATATCGCTATCAACTGTACCAGTCTGGTTGGTTGGATACGCTCGAAGCGCCCCGATGCAACGTAATGAGATCGCTTCCGCAAGTTACTGCTGTTCTGAGCGGATATAGAGGGGGGCACCAACATATTAAACCCCTAAAAAGATGGGGTTAAACCTCGCTCGATCCCAAGGGATGACCCCATAAGTAGGAGATGTCAGCCTCGATAGCTCAGTGGTGCAGACAGTCAGTGGTGCGGTCAGTACCTGGATGGGTGACCGCTGACCGTTGGAGGCTGACCTAGGTTCGGATTCCTCGTAAAACTGTAGGTCCCTTCCCTCCTAATCTTACTTGGTGGTAGGGTTTATCCCGCCCGGGTTGGTACCACCACACTGAATGAAACGTCGGTCGAAACGGCTATGTAAATAGTTTGTGTTTTCCGTCCAGTTCAGTGTAGCCGGCACGACCGAAGGGAAGCACTGACATGGCACCTAGTTCACCCGGTGTTATGGGCTGATTGTAGGTGATGTAGCCAACCGTGTCAGTTTCCATAAAAAAAAAATGGCATGGACATTTATTATAGTGGACCAAATTTTTTTTTAGATGGAGGACGTCGTCGTCGTATTGACTCATTTCATAACAACATTAGATCCGCGAAAATCAATAGTTTAGAAATTATGATTTTTTTAAAACTTTTTTTGAAATTTCTCTATTTTAGTCACATAAACCACTCTAGTTTCATATCTATTCCACTAAATCGAATAAAATTTGTTATGGAAGTAGAGAAGACATGTAGCTAGCACGTAATTCATAGTTTTTAGTTTTATTCCTAGACTGTACTATTGCCTTAGCCCTTTCAGTGAATTTTGGTTCAATTTACATTAAAACTGATTAATTTTTGAAAAATAACTCTCAAATGAGTACTACCGCTCTGTACAGCAGCCTGCTCTTTTCTATTCTGTGCCTGTACTACCGGAGATTTGCTAATGGCCTTAAAAACTACCTACGCATATCACGATTGTTCAGACCAAAAATTGTAGTGGTGTAACATTTGTAACATATTCAAAATTAAATCATGTGTACAAAGTCCCTCGCAAAGTCCCTAACATAAAAAAGTGTCGATTAGCTTAATTTTTAAAATCTTTGTTTATTACTAAAAAATAAGTTTAAATTTGCGTTTGAATTCTCAAATCCTATCCATCCGGTTTTATGTAGTATGCATGTGATTTGGGATCGAAATAAAACAGTCGTAGTAAGTAATTTAGTGTACTACAAAAAAGACCAAAACGTTTAATTAAAAAGAAATATCATTACAATAAATTTTCAAAATGCCTCCCTTGATTCGCAATGCATAAACGATATCGACGCAAAAAAATCCTTTTCAATCTGTTAATAGGTTATCTACTTGCTCTAATTTTCCTTATCGCTCTTTGGAGATTTTGGCGTAACTCTTGTTCTGTCATAGTTTCCCGGGCGTAAACAATTTACTTGAAGGTCCTACAGTTTCACGTGAAATTCGAACCATCTTCCAGTTAATGTCTCCATCATTTTTAGGGTTCCGTATCCGTCGTACGGGACCCTATTACTAAGCCTAGGCCGTCTGTCTGTCTGTCCGTCTCTATGTCCGTCTGTCTGTCCGAGGGCTGTATCTCTTGAATCGTAATAGGTAGCCCGATGAAATTTTCACAGAATATGTGTTATTATGGTTGATATAAAAAAAAATAAAAAAGAAAATATTCACGGGAGTCCCCGTACAAAAAACTAAAAAGTGTATGCGCGCCATCTACCGAAAACAGTATGAAGCATTTTAACTAGTCATGAATTTTAACCAATATGAAGCATTTCATAAAACACGCCATAGATGACGTGAGTGGCGCTGACCATGACATGGCGATACGGAACCCTCGGTGCGCGAGTTCGACTCGCACTTGGCCGGTTTTAGTTCTTCGGTTTTAGAGTAACTAAACAAAACTTTGCGTTACAGGAAGCAAGTCAAGACAATAGCACAAGAGATAAGGGAGGTACACACGAGTGCTCTCATATCTCACACTTTAGGAACCTTGTCAAATTAACATTCACTCATTACCCCTACAAAATTATACAAATAATAAAATACTTTATTTTGACAGGGTTCCTAAAATGTGAGAAATGAGAGCAGTCGTCTGTACAAGGACAAAGGGTTGCGTTGCGTCACATCCATTGTGCAAGTGCACCGAGCCTCGGTCTCAGCCGAGTTGCGTCTCTCTCGAACGCATGTGCACATGCTATGTCCGTCTCTCTCTCGCACATGTAGACTTTTCAAACACTTGAGTCTTTCTCAGTCTTTCGTGCTATGCCTCTCTGTCGCACATGTGGAGTTTTGGAATAAGCCGAAAATTATGGGTAAATTTTGGGGGAAGTTTCTCTTGAGAGTTGTAACATGGCAAGGAGGTAGGGTATGGATGAAACCGGAGAATATTGCGAATACGATCTGTAGGTAAGGTATAAAGGGCCCTCTCGATGCCACCTATTTTGTTTTTAGGGTTCCGTATCCGGTACGTGACCCTATTACTAAGCCTACGCCGTGTGTCTGTCCGTCTGTCCGAGGGCTGTATCTCTTGAACCGTAATAGGTAGCCTTTAAATTTTCACACAATATGTGTTATTTATTATGGCCGATATAACAACAAATAATGAACATAAGAAAAAGTAAAAAATTCACGGGAGTCCCCATACAAGAAACTGAAAAGTGTATGCGCGCCATCTACCGAAAACAGTATGAAGCATTTTAACTAATCCATAGATGACGTGGTGGCGCTGACCATGACATGCGATACGGAACCCTCGGTGCGCGAGTTCGACTCGAACTTGGACGGTTTTTTATGGAAACTGACACCGTTGGCTACATCACCAACTAAATCCGTGATGTCAGCCCATAACACCTTGGTGAACTAGGTGCCATGTCAATGCTTCCGTCGTGTCGGCTAAACTGAACTGGACGGAACGAACTATTTACATTTTCGTTTTAACCGACCTTTCATTCAGTGCGGTAGTATCAATCCGGGCGGGTTAAACCCTACCACCTGGTAAGGTAAGAAGGGAAGGGACCTACAGTCTTACGTGGAATCTGAACCACGGTCAGCCTCCAACGGTCCAAATTGTGTGGGTGTCTTCAAATGTCATATTAACAGGCTATACAGCTCAGGTAACAGTCCGCCAACCTGCTGGCATGGCTCCTCAATGAGAGTGGCTTCGCGATGAGAGGTGATTTTGGCTCTGTCGACTGCACCATTTGTCCCTCGGTACAGTCACCCATGTTGGATTACAAAAAAACGATTATCTGGTCTGTCGTTGCATGCATTGCATTTCCTTCACAGCAGAACGAATGTATCACTCAAAACACGAACATAAGAAAGCTGAAACGGCACCTATCTCCGGCAGGAGCAACGGTGTAATTGGCTGACATCACGGGTCATGTCAGATTCAATAAAAAGGAAACAAGGACCGAAAGCATTACTGGAAATATTCCATCGAACTTTTTAATAAGAATGATGCTCCGCAGCCCTAATTTCCCGTCAAAGTGCACACTTGATCATCTTCATCGCGCAGACAGCAAAACTTGAAAATTTTATTACTTCATCCATTCGTTAGCTTGCTAATAAGTTGCTTGTTTTGAAATGATTGTCCTTTTTGTATCCCTGAAACTTTTTGGGCATAGCCTATCTGGATATGAGAAACGGAACAAGGCGAAATGTACTTTATGACAAAGTTACAAAGTTTAATTTAGAGCGGGAATGATAAGTCTTATTGTCAATGGGAGTTTGAAGTTTATTCCTTTGTTGCAAAGTTTAAATTTCAGTTTCGTGCTTTCGCTGATTAGATTGTCGAGAAATGGACAATAATTTTATTTTTTATTAAGGCACTTTTCATGTCGGAAAGACAATTTATTTCGTCCGCCTTTATGGGCGAGGCTCTTTCATGTTTTTTCACTTTTTCGTGAGAACATTTGAAAATGTTCGCTCAATTTACCCTTAATGCGGCCCCATACGAATGACTGGGATTGGGCGGGGGGAGAAGAAATCGACTGGAATTTGTGTGGATAGGTGAGTACATACCGTTCGTACATAATACAGGTATACAACGTGTATTTTCTCTGTATTTCGCTCGGCACGTGGCTTAAATTAAGCGAACACCTCGGGGTCCTCGGAGTCGAACTCTCGCACGACCTAAGCTTTCTTCGCCATATCGAGGGGAAGGTCAAGCTGGCTTCTAAAAATCTCGGCGTACTCAATAAAGTGCGACGGTACTTCACGCCAAACCAAAAGCTGCTTTTGTGTAAATCGCAGATCAGGTCCTGCTTGGAGTACTGCTCGCACCTGTGGGATGGCTCTGCTAAATACCAGCTTGCGCCTTTGGACTCGATCCAGCAGCGTCGAGCCGTGCGACTAGTGGGTGACCCTGAAGTGTCCCGCGATCTAGAACCGCTGCAACACCGTAGGGATGTCGGCTCCCTAAGTGTGTTCCTCGGTGTGTTCTATCGCTTATTCCATGGGGAGTGCTCGGAGGAGCTGTTTAACGCGATCCCGCCGTCCCCATTCCACCTCCGCACCACACGCGCTGGGCAGGGATTGCATCCCTCAAAACCCGATGGATTGGAACTGGTCGAACTCGGGGAAAATCGTTGTCAGATTTCTCGTCAGATTTTTCGATAGTACCGCCTTAAAGGGGATAAAGGGATTGCATGAATCCTACACGCTGGACTTACTGCGGATGCGTACCAATCGATTCTGCAGATCTTTTCTCTACAGAACCGGTAAACTCTGGAACGCTCTCCCTGCTCATATATTCCCCCCCAAGTACAGTATCGGATCCTTCAAGAGGGGCGTGAATGGGCACCTGTCAGGCCGGCATGGCATTCGCAACCCCCGCATACGACCGAATGTCCATGGGCGTCGTTAGACACCTTATGGGTGGTTCGGCGCCATATGTCGCGCTATAAATAAAAATAAACCACACGCCGTATCCTGACAATCGGGGTAAGCAGAGTGATCGGCGTTGTGCTGCAAGAATTCTGAAAAATTAGAGCACAACATCGACCACCACGTTTAGCAAAGTATTCCGACAAGATAACTATCAAGCAGCAAGTAAGGCATGAATACCGACCGCTCGGTGGAAGGAGCGTGCCAAGGTGGCTATCGCCCTTCAGCACGGCACCTTTTCCTTATCCCTTAGTCGCCTTTTACGACATGCGCGGGGAGAGATGCAGTGGAGTTATTCTTTTTATGTACCGGCTCCACACAGTTGTTCTTTACGTATATTACTAGCTTTGCCCGCGACTTCGTCCGCGTGGATTTTAAAAAAAGAACAGAATTCGAAATTGAAGTTTTTATGTGACGTTGATAGGCTTTTGTTTTTCTTGTCTTTTATATTCTCTCTCTCCCGTCCGTACTATACTTTATTTGATACTGCTGAGCCCTAAGGCTATTTAGCTTGATGATATATATATAGCCTATATGTTATTCTGATGTGCTATAGTACTGTAAAGTCTCATAAAAATCCGTTCAGTAGTTATTGCGTGAAAGAGGAACAAAGATCCATACATCCATCCATCCTCACAAACTTTCGCGTTTATAATATTAGTAGGATTATTAGGGAAGCGAAGAGAACAAGAGATATATCGGATTGCAGACTATCCCGCGGTCCACATAAGCGCAGTATCGAACTGAATTTCCCCTCCTCTGGAACAAAGCGCGCCCGACCGAAGGCTTGATACCATCTTAACCCGACTTCCTCTATAGTGCGTCCGGATTATATTGACAATCTTATTTAAGAAATAAGATTGTCAATATAATCCACCATGAAATGATAACCGAAATGAAAATATGCTTAAGTTACATATATAAAGCCTTAGCCAGAGATCAAAATGGGACTCGTGTTTTATCATATAAGTAATACGTATGCACCTATGGCCTTGTATTGTATGTAACATCCTCTCGCTTCCATTGGGCCCGCGCGGGCCCCGAATTACAAACAAGATTTCGAGTATTTATTTTTGTTTTGTTTTAATAACTGCACTTTTGAAGACGTAAACTGTCACGTTTCCCATTTTTTTTGTGGGTAATTTTCATTGCCTATAACGTGCGAAAGAGTTCATTGATCTAGCTTCATTATTTTACGAAATATTTGAGTTTATGTCAAGGTCGGCGCGCCAGGTCGAGGCCGAGTCGCGGCGCGCCGAAAAAACCTGAAAGTCATTATTAAGCATTATTATAACCTTGGAAGTAAACAGGTAAAATAATACATAAGTATTATTCTACCTTTTGTCAACTTTTTTGTGCAATATAGTAGGTCCCTAGCATAGAGCACGGAATACCCCCGCCCGCGCCCCCTTCTAGAGGCGCCCTGAGCGCGATTTCCCTACAACGGCGTTAAAGCCTGTAGGCGTGGCCTATGACTTACATATGTGTGTTGTGCGTGTGCATTTGTTTTGTGCGTGTGCCTAACTTGCTCCTCTTTGTGTGTAGTGTCGATACTAACACACACACACACACACATACGAAGCGCTAGTAGCACTGCGTCCAGTTATTGGGTTTCAAATATTATCGCTTAGGGCGCCTCTAGAAGGGGGCGCGGGCGGGGGTATTCCGTGCTCTGTGGTGCCAAGGTTAAAGTTGATGGCTATCGAAACGGCAAAAACAAATACTTCGACTTTCTTACAATGTGGCGGCGGCTAAGCTCGCACTAAAGGCGGTACTATCGATAAATTTGACTAGAAATCTGACAACGATTTTCCTCGAGTTCGACCACTTTCAATCCAATTGCACAGTCCCCATATAAGGCGCCGTTATGTTATACGAGTATATGTAGTATGTAAGCTTTCGGAAATACGTCACATCGTACATATGACAAACGCATCTAAATCCGTTGAGCCGTTCTCAAGTTACGAGAGAATATACATACAGACGCCCGACGTTGGATTTTATACATAACATGCAGGGACTGCTTGTCATGGAAACTTAGACACAGTGTACTCACTCCCATAGGAGGCGGAGGGGTGTACGGGGATTAGGAGAAGGGGGGAAAGAGGGGGAGATATACGCAGGCATAGAACGCGTTGCAGTCCTGCCCAGGGTATATTATCTCTGGAACCAATGCAGGGGCGAGGCGGCTAGGACAAACTAAACTAGCAAGTTAGCTCCACTACGTTCTGACAGCCAGCACTGTATATTGTATCTTGTATATTGTATATTGTTTATTAAGCATTCATTAGACAGCATGACTGTACTCGAATTTGTTACAATTCGTTCTGTCCGATTCGATTACACCCACGAAGAAAAACCGGCAAGAAACTTCGCAGGGATTTTTTTTTTGACAATTTTTATTGATTTTATTGAACTTATATAAACTTTATTGAAACTATACATGCAAATATATCTGAAGAACACAATATAGTACATTGAACTTAAATATAATAATAACAATCAGAATAATTGGGACTCCCATTCTCCCCATGAAGGATGCCGCGTTTCTCCGCTGTATGGCGGGACACGCATAGCTATAGCGACAAAACGACGACGTTCATTTATTATCATGACTATATTTTATCAGACATTACTGCAGGCCGTTTGAGTTTGCTTCCAATTCTCTCTCTCTCGTCGAGGGCGGATAAAAAAACGTGTTAAATGCCATATTTTGCTACTTGTGCATCACCGCTACCGTTTTTTTTTTAGATTTATTTGATATTTTGCGTTCAAATTATGGCCGCCTCGAACACAGCAAACTTAATATCATTCAACCTACTTACATATAACTTTTTTACAATTAAAAATATAAAGAATAGCCTTCATCTAGGCTATTCAATACAATTTCAATTACATACATACAGCAGACTAAAAGCCTCAAACAAGCCATTAACAAAATTTTTTTTTATGGAACTGACACGCTTGGCTACATCACCTACCTACAACATCCGTGATGTCAGCCCATAACACCGAGTGAACTTGGTGCCACGTCAGTGCTTCCCTTCGGTCGTTCCGGCTACACTGAACTGGACGGAAAACACAAACTATTTACGTAGCCGTTTCGACCGACCTTTCATTCAGTGCGGTGGTACCAGCCCGGGCGGGTTAAACCCTACCACCTAGTAATATAAGAAGGGAGTCATATCCCTTAGTCGCCTTTTACGACATACACGGGTCGAGATGCAGTGGGGCTATTCTTAACTATATAACTTTCACATTATTCCCATATTTTATCTTATTTTCAAACTAGCGTCAGTCGCCACTAGAATCGATCCACAAAAGCCACCCAGTCAGCAGAGGCGGTAGTGGGGCGGCGTAGTCAGCACATCGCTTAAGAAATGGCAATCAATTGGTTCGACAGCCCCAGCCCAGCGTAGCCAGTCGTGGGCCACTGGAGTGGTCATTAGTGAGCACTATTAGAAGAATTTCATGTATTTTAGGGTTTCGTACCATAAGGGATATTGGCGCTCTCCTGGCTTGTGTGGCGCAGCTCCCAACACACGTACCTACGCATAAAACAATAAAATAAAAAAATAAAATGAACATAAGATAACAAATACTATTTTTAGTTCTACAAAATTACCAATATTTGTGTTGTTTTAGTACCATATTACATAGAGTATACAAACTCAGTGTTTCATAAAACAAAATAACTTACTCCATGACCATCCCTTACAGATTTATTATTAGTATTGATGATGATGTGTCAGGGGCTCAGGGGTCATAGGTAGGTAGGTCTGTTATGTCATATTTGTCTGAATTTTAGTTTAATTTAATTTCTTGTTTGTTTTGTTTTGTTTTGTTTTCTTCTCTCTGTATTTCTGGTGTTTATTAGTAATAGTTGGTAATTTGGTTGTATTTTATTTTATACTTGGAATATTTATTGTACATATCATTGTTTTTTGTTAGCCAGTAAGTTTATTGTGTACTTAAAATTTTTGACTGATTTTGAAATGTGGTAGAAAATCTGTGCATTGTGTCAACTACTCTGTTGAAGTACCTAAAATAAATAAATAAATAAATAAATGTGTATCAGTAGTAAAGAACCTTTGTCAAATGTTGATACGTAATTTGTATCAACTCAATAATATTAGTACATTATGCGTTCAATGTTGTCAAACGCATTACCAGCATCTGGCAACACTTGTCCCAGCGGGTCAGGTCAGCCTGAGTGACGATTATGCCATGTTGCCTCGTGTCCGAACAACCGCTGAGCGCGGCGGGCGTTGTTGATTTGTGTGCTCATAAATTCATGTAGGTAGCTATACAACATGACAACGAACCGACCTCTGTTCACTAATCATTATTAGTAGATGAGCCTTACTCATACATGCTTATACTATACGGGTGTTTCAGGATAGGCTTTAAAAAAGACACACATACATACATACATACATACCACACACGCTGTATCCGGACAATTTTTAGATTTTTGTTAGACTTAGGCCCACTTGCACCAACACAAATTTAATATTTAAACCAGTTTAACTCGTTAAGCTAGCACCCGTTGACTGTGGAAACCGCGTTTAAATCCATAACTCGCTACTTAACTTTAAACTCGTGTTGGTGCAAGTGGGCCTTAGGCCCACTTGCACCAACACGAGTTTAAAGTTAAGTAGCGAGTTATGGATTTAAACGCGGTTCCCACAGTCAAAGGCTGCTAGCTTAAACTAGTTTAGCGAGTTAAACTGGTTTATATATTAAATTTGTGTTGGTGCAAGTGGGCCTTAGACGTTAAATTAAAATTTTATTAAAAGCTTGACATGTGGCGCCGAGCCACACATCACGTGTCTAACGACGCCCATCGATATTCGGTCGTTGCGGCGTGCGGCATGCGGGTGCCTATTCACGCCTCTCTTGAAGGACCCGAGAGTCGAGACCATACGTTTGAAGCTGTTTTAGGCAGTGATATGCTAAAGTCAATGGTTTTAGGTAGTTTTAATATATGCTCGAATATATGTAGACATAGGTATATTTCAATTAAAAAGGAGGTGGGAGTTTGGATTATAAAGAGCCTATTTAATCTAGACATCCTTCAAAATAACTTGAAACAATCTTCATTATAGTAAAAGGAGTGAAGAAACTTCTCTTTCAATCCATTTCAGAAGTTCTTCTTGAAAGATCCTTTCTTCAAATACGACAGAACTGTCTCGAACTTGAGCGGGTGAAGATTAAAACACGCAGGCATTCCTTGTCGGTACTCTGCTTTAATATGAGGAGGCGGTCGGTTTATGCTGTAAACCACCTGTCAGCACAACACCAATTACACTTTTAATTAGAAAAATGCAAATCGAAAATCATTGGAAAAAATACATCCCGGCCAGGATTCCAACCTGGCTCTCTGGCTTGATCTGCCAACGCGATAACCAACTACGCAACCGGGCCGTGACGTATTATCTCCAAATTTTCGATCTTATTGCACCTTCATGCATGATGTCGCATAATTTTTGCGAACAGTCAACTTGCACGGTTCCATATTGAACCTTACGCTGTCTTCACCAAAGTCGTATTTGGCATCAGACACTAGAAGTTGACTTGAGGTTTTTAATAATATTTTATGTTTATAGGTTAGTACTGTTCCGATCCCCCAGTTGGAAGATCCAGACCTACAGTACCCTCAGTACAGTACTAAGCACGTACTCGCTTTTATTTTTAAATTAATTCAAGGGATGACCATAATTCTATTTAAACGCGATTCCGCCGTCCCCTTTCCACGTCCGCACCACGCGCACCGGCCAGGGTATGCATCCCTACACGCTGGACTTACCGCTGTCACGTACTAACCGGTTCTGCAGATCTTTCCTCTACAGAACCGGAAACTCTGGAACGCTCTCCCTGCCCACATATTTCTCCCCCCAAGTACAGTCTCGGGTCCTTCAAGAGGGGCGAGAATAGGCACCTGTCAGGCCGGCATGGCACGGCCTCTTGTCCTTATCCCTTAGTCGACCCCCGACCCCGATCCCTTTTACGACATGCACGAGGAGAGATGCAGTGGAGCTATTATTTTTAAGTACCGGCCTCACACAGTCTTATAGGAGGTATAATATGGGATAGGGAGAGACAACGGATCTCCACGTGTCACGATCCCGACACACCTCTGCCGCCTCTTCCACTCTCATAATGTTCTTCATGCATGCTCGTCGGTTACGGGTACTACGCACTTGACAACAAAACGTATTGGACTGAATATTAATTTGATTGGCAAACGTAGGACGAGGGGATTGTCGAAGGTTTACTGAGGCGTACGTAATTGGTCTGGCTGGACAGGACAACCGTCCGCACCGGCTTATGGAGGTTCGCAAACTAAATTTGTTTACGCAAGAAAATATAAAAGAACTGAATATTAATTTTTTTAAGGATCATTACAGGGCTGGCTACATACAACCTGCTGAGCCCACGATGTCGGCTGAGTGCGCCATGTTGCTGTCTCAACTAAGTGACATGTATATGTACATTTGAATACTTTACTTTGGTTGCACCGGCTACACTGAGCTCGACTGAAAACTCAAAAAATATTTCCACCGGTCTTCGTGTATACACACAGGCCGCTTAGTACGTCCGTCATGCATGACGGACGGATGATGATCCGTGAAGCCTACGCCGTCTGTCTGTCTGTCCGTCCGTCCGTCCGTCCGTCTGTCTGTCCGAGGGCTGTATCTCTTGAACCGTAATAGGTAGCCCGTTGAAATTTTCACAGAATATGTGTTATTATGTGGCCGATATAACAACAAATAAGAAAAAAGAAAAAATTCACGGGAGTTCCCATAGAAGAAACCAAAAAGTGTATGCTCGCGCGCCATCTACCGAATAGAGTGTGAAGCATTTTAACTAATCATGACATTTAACTAATATGAAGCATTTTATAACACGCCACAAATGGCGTGAGTGGCGCTAACCATGACATGGCGATACGGAACCCTCGGTGCGCAAGTTCGACTCGCACTTGGCCGGTTTTTTTAATAAGGGAAGCGATTTACCGATTTAACCGAAATAAATACATTTTTACTTTTACTTTACTTGCAGCGCAACAAAGATTACTCTGCTTACTCCGATTTTCAGGGTGAAGCGATATTTGCGTACTACGATCTCCAATATGTTCGTCTTAAATCGCCGGCTGTCTCGGAAGAATCTCAGGTCATTTGACGTTAATGTCGGCAATATAATTTATTGCCCTCTCACAAGGAAGTAAAAATTATAGAAGACCCATCGAGCCTGGCCGAGAAGGTGAAAAAAAGTGCACAAAGACGCAATTGCGAATATTTTTTTATTTTTATTTATTTTTCTTTTATATTTAAAGATTAATGAAATCAATCTGTATACTACTTCTAAAACCATATTGCAATAAAGTTTGCATAGCCTTTAGTTTTTTTTTAAATGGAAACTGACACGGTTGGCTTCATCACCTACAACATCCGTGAGGTCAGCTCATATAACACCTTGGTGAACTAGGCGCCCCGTTTCAGCGCTTCACTTCATTTCATGTCGGCTACACTGAACTGGACGGAACACACGAACTTTTTACATAGCCGTTTCGACCGACGTTTCATTCAGTGCGGTGGAAACAACCCGGGCGGGATAAACCCTACCGCCTAGTAAGGTAAGAAGGGAAGGGACCTACAGTTTGAAGTGTAATCCGAACCACGGCCAGCCTCCAACGGTCAAGCGGTCACCCATCCAAGTACTGACCGCGTTGCTTAACAACAGGCGACCGCACCACTGAGCTACCGAGGCTGACACAGTCTCTGTTATACTCGTTAAATCACGTACCTAACTTGTCTTTTAAGTCTTACTTTACAACGTCTCTGGTTAAGTATTTCTGTGTCTCCTCGGGAATTTGGATACTTTTAATTAAATATTTGCTCCTATTCCAGCGCGACTGAAGTCTGTTAAGCGCGTTCTCCGCGCTCAATGTCGAAGGATATTGAAAGGTGATCAAACGCACATTCAATTGCCACTTCGAGGGGTTACTTAGTTATCGTGAAGTCAAAGCAGGGTAATGTCATTAACTTTCGTGTAAGTATTTATGTTAGTTTGTGAGTGAGTGGCTGAGTTTATGTATTCCCTGGTAACCCCATAGCGGCTGGATGGATTTAGAACTTGCTGGTAAGCTAAGTGCAGCTTGTTACGCCAATAAAACAATCAAAGAACTGTGTGGAATGCCAGCTGCCAAAACTGTCAACAATGCTTACTTGTTTATTTATTATTTCTTTTATTAGTTTTAACAACATAGAATCTGATGCATCTCGAAGGCCGAGCTTCGTGCTGCGTGAAAGGCAGACATAAATTTGTTCGATGCCTGCGGTTGAGTAACTTCAGCGCGGGTGAGGCCGCAGGCCGAGGCTACTTCGATGTCTTGTTGTCTAGGACCATCAATAATTGTGAGGCCAAAGGTTATCGAGCTACCTAAAGATTTGTAGATCTGATGGCGACGGTTGAAGTACTCCAGTAGAACCGAAGGTCGAAGGCCGAGTTGCTTGAGATTTAGCTGGGCTCTTCGTTTGATCGAAACAGTTTTCATTTCATTATTCTTTTCAACTTTTCTTAATTGCCTTTATTAATTATACCTTTTGCCCGCGGCTTCGCTCGCGTAAAATTCGTATTTAAAAAGAAGTAAGTAAGTAAGCCCGCTACCGTACCTTTATTTCGGCGCGTGAGGCAATTCGGTTTGTATGAGAGCCACATCTTAACGTAACCGGAACAAATTTTTATTTAGCCTATCCTGTGTCCCGTATAGTTAAATGTGCGTGTACTAAGTTTCATCGAATTCAGATGATCGGTTTAAGAGTTATGGAGGAACATCATAAAGAAAAGATTTATAAAAATCGTCACTTTAGTTTTAGTATCATACATAGAGCCCACAAACGCAATATCTCATAAAACAAAGTAACTTACTCCATGACCAGACCATCCCTTACAGATTTATAGTATTGATGATACCCTACGCAAGTCTTATTAGGTGTTAATTTCTTTCTCAATCCTTGTCTGTCACAGCAAAATTCGCGTACGACACCTGAAAGACATTTCGGCTCCTTCCTGGCTCCTTTGGCTCCTTCCGTGAACACTCGGCTCGAAACGAAACGTAACAAAAACGACATGCACCGCCTCAACATTAGGTTAGGATTAATATAGAGAAGATGCGTCGCTTAACCCTAAACCACCAAAACATCACTCATACCAGTCATACCACACTTTCCTTCGAGCCGAAGTTTGCCGAAAGGAGCTAAAGGAGCCAGGAAGGAGCCAGGAAGTCTTTCAGGAGGCGCACCGGCAAAATTCGGCGTTTCGTCTACTGACGTAAGCAGGCAAGCAAACACGCCTACACTCAGCGATATGCTAATATACATATAAGTCGATGCCTACACGTGTCTCCGCGACAGCTCAGCTGGAACAAATTGATACGGACAAGTTCTAAGCGATTGCAAATTAACATACCGACCGCTTTTTCTTTTGACTTGTACTAATTCTTGTGTTACAAATATTTATTTTGACATGTTAGTACTAAGGATGTGCTCTAAGCATGTGTGATTCTAATTTATTTATTCATTTGTAAACACAAACAGACGCTGCGTCTGTTAAGTCCGAACATTGTTCACACTCAGACGATACCGTAGACATATTCTTGAAACGAAATATAAAATGCTTTATTGCAGACAAAAAGTAATGCGCTTAAAATTTTACAAATATTAATTTTTTATTTTTTTTCCAAAACCGGATGCATCGTCGAAACTTGAATCGGTCGTTCATTTCGGAGGGTTCTTCATATTTGTAATAATAAATCTGTAAGGGATGGTCATGGAGTAAGTTACTTTGTTTTATGAGCTACTGAGTTTGTAGCCTCATATGAATGTATGATACTAAAACTAAATTGACGATTTTTAGAAATCTTTACTGTATGTATGTATGTATGTTCCTCCCTAACTGTTAAACCGATCATCCAAATTCGATGAAACTTAGTACAAGCACATTTGATTATAAGGGACACAGGATAGGCTAAATAAAATTCAGTTCCGGTTACGCTAAGATGTGGCTCTCATACAAACCGATTTGTTCCACGCGCCGAAATAAAGGTGCGGTATAGCGGATTTACTAACTTTCTTTTTTTTAATACGAATTTCACGCGAGCGAAGCCGCGGGCAAAAGCTAGTGTTAGATCAATTGCCACCAAGGCAATTGCATCAGTTTTTTTTTGCCCATATTAATAATAGTACTAGTTCCGAGGTCACATATGGACTGAAATATAGTAACCTTTAGAGAGCTAGTAAAACTAGCACTTGATAGGTTTTTGTATATTTTTTTGTTTTTTCCTATTTCGAAATTTTTCCCGGCCGCCATTTTCAGTCTGAAAATACAAAAATACGCCAACGCGAGAATATAAACGGAAACAGAATATTTTAGCCGGTCTTACAGCTGCGCTAACTGAAAACAAGAGTTTTGTTCTCGGGCGAGTGAGCGGCACTATGGCGTAATGTTGAAAAGTGTGTAGGTCGACTGAAAATTCGATTTATATGACAGACTAGCTGTGCCCGCGGCTCCGCCCGCTCTCATATTTCACTTCTCTGCTAACCTCATAAGCCATTTATCGTGATAGTAAGTAGCCTATAGTTGATGGGAAGAATCAAGCTATCGGTAGAATTTTTTTTTATTAAAATCTGTTCAGTGGTTCTCGAGTTATAAGCGGACATACATACAGAAAGCAGACGTTGGATTTAGGTAAGGAAGGATTATAAATTGTATCGTGTGGGGTCGGTACTTAAAAAGCCCCACTGCATCACTCCCCGTGTGTGTCGTATAAGGCGACTTAGGGATAAGGACAAGAAGCCAATATCACCACTGAGAAGTTGCCGTATCTGCGACTTCCCTTTGGATTGCCGGTGGATTAGAGGACAACGCAGCCGAGGCTTCTACATGTTTCATCCAGTACGGTGGTACCAACCCAATCTGTTTTCCTACCACCTAGTATGGCCCAAACGGAAGGAACCTATAATTTCCATTTGCGATGTAAGGCAATGAGCTTGCGAAAAAGAAAAAAAAAATTACCTCGCCTCGCCCCCCCCTTTTTCGATATATTATTAGTAGTTTTAATTAATTAGAGCTCTAGTCACCCGCATACATTGCACTTGATTCTTTATTCTTTATTCATCATTCGTATGGTAGTCCACTACGCTTGAATTTGTCCTGTTTAGTTTTTACAATACTAGCGTACAATTCATTTTCACATATTAATATACCACCAGTTGCCGTACTCGACATTGCATATGGATCCCGCCAAAATTCTAGATCCCCTAACAAGGTGAGGAAAGAAAGAGTCTTTCCTCGGCTTTGTTACAGGCGTGTCGTTGTGTTAGTTCAGCTTGCTTGCTACCCGCTAAGTGAACTATACCGATATAGGCTGTAGGTCGGTAACGGAGTAAGCTATAATTCGTAGGCCCGTTCGGCGATTTGTAAATATTTTGGAAATGATGTGATATACGTGCACTTATTTGTGATATGTTGTGACGCCGCCGTCATCCTTGTGTCTCTTCCCGGTACGATTTTTACAGTGTCGCAAAGGGGCACGTAGGAATTAAATTTGTAGAAAACTGCAATCGGTGCGCCTGCGCTCGTCGAGCGTGCGAGCGTGCGACTGTCACCTTGAGATCCACCGTTTGGCTTATGTCAGAAGGAGCCGATCGAGCGTATACTTCAACTAGAATTATTTGACACTGCTGCTTCACCGTTCGGAACCGGTGTAAAACTGTAGGTCCCTTCCCTTGCCCCTTACTAGGTGGTAGGCTCAAAATGTAGCCGACTGGGTTTGAACCACCGTACTGGATGTAACATGGCCGCATAGCAGCCTCGGTGTGTTCTCCTCTAGTCCAGTATAGCCAGCAATCCAGGGAAGACTCCGGTATGGCACCTACCTTTTCGGAGGCGATATTGGCTGGTCGGAGCATGGTGCATTGGCCCCTCCGACACAGCCACACATACCATATGACATTAAAAAAAAGAATTAAAATAAGTAAGTCAGAACGACACCCGATCGATTTCACACAGGCAGGGCCCTGACGGCGGCACCCTAAAAATCCATACACATCCACATTTCCAATTCTTATCTCCGCTGTAATAGTAAAATTTTATCTACAAAGCGTCTGCTCAGCGGAAACTGAGCTCCCCCAGAGCGCCGCCGTGTTCAAATCCTGTAAAAATTCAGGTCGACCATTTGTCGTATCGCTTGTCCCCCGCACCCCCTACCCCCCACACCCTCCTAAACCCTCCCGGCCTCTCCCCCTAGCGGAAGGAGGTACTGCGAAGGCGGCGCGGCAGCTTTCCGCAAGACATATGCTAGCGATATGAGTGTACTTACCCAGCCGGGTGGTTGATTGAGACGCGACAGAAAGTACTGGCTAGTGAGAAAGGTTGCGTGCAAGTCGAATTTAACTGGCAAGGCTGGTAAGTTTGAAGGAGCAAGACAAAAAGCTAGGCCCACGTAGCGAGTTTACTGACGAGGCAATACATTATATTATTATTTATAAATAATACATTTAATAGGCGCAAAAAAATTATGTTGTCTTGTCCAACCTGTAGAATGTTTGATTAATAAAGCTGAATGTAGGTAACGTATAGAAGGCCTGGAATGAGTGAGTAATTAGTCCTTGAGAGGGCCGGCTGAATCAGTTCGAAGATCAGATCCGCATTAAGACTAAGAATCTAGAAAACATTATTTTTAAAATTCTAACTAAATACATGTTAGATGCCAAAGCACATGCTCCGACCAGCCAATATCACCTCCGAGAAGGTAGGTGCCATACCGGAGGGTTGCCTGGATTGCGAGCCGGATTGCTTGCTATACTGGACTAGAGGAGAACACAACCGAGGCTGCTATGCGGCCATCTTACTTCCAGTATGGTGGTAACAACCTAGTCGGCTACAATTTGAGCCTACCACCCGGTAAGGGGCAAGGGTAGGGACCTACAGTTTTACAACGATTCCGAACGGTGAAGCAGCAGGTGTAGCCAGTAGTATGCACGTAATTTTTTTCGTCAGTAAAAACTCATTGGTACACGCCGACCCGATTTGAACCTCGGACCTCTCGCATGAGAAGCCGATGCCCAAACCACTCGGCCACCCGCCGCTTAGACCCGCACAGAATTTAGACTGATTTCCAAATTTAAGAGTACGAGTAAGTTTTTGAAATCAATGAAAGAAATAAAATCACTATCGGACAAATTTTGATGCAGAAAACAATTTTTTCCTGAGGTTTCTTGAATATTTTTGTATGAGCCGACACAACAAAATGGGTGGCCTCTTAAGCGTGCATAACTTGCAAGTCGGGTAAAAAACAGCACCTCACTGGCACGCTTTCAAGCTGCACGTATATATAAGGCGTGCTGGCTCCGCCGCCGCCAGGAGGCATGTTAACATCTCCCACGCCATATTTCCGCCGGGAGTGCCAGTTTAAGAAAAGACCACACGTGCCCTCCTGTTGGTGCCGTCTAGAAGAGCCTGCGAGTAACGGTTCGTTGTCGGCTCTAGATAAAATTTGCAATTTTTGTAAGGAGGCCCGGTTGCATATATTCAAAGTCTAGAAGGCGAGTTGCTCTGATTGTTCGATGCCAGTTTGGCGGGAAATTTAAATTTCGTCTGGCGCCGCCTCCGGCGCCCCCAGCAATCCTACTGAATCCGATATTCGTTTTATTTGGTGGCTCAGTGGTATAGTGTAGGGTTTTTATTTTTTCGATCTCGAGCATGGGTTCGTGTCCCTCTTGCCAAAATTTGTTTTGTTTTACTTTTTTTTTTGTTAAGCAATGTTAGGGTGTTCAAATTAGGTTATGGTTATTTTTTTATAACCACCTAAAAACTTTATTTTCGAAAATACTTCCGAAATTTAAATTTCCCGCCAAACTGGCGATCAGAGCCACCAGAGCAACCAATCAGAGCAACTCGCCTACTAGACTTTGGAAAAATGGCGCCCGGTTTAAGACTTTATTGCTAGTATGAAATACTGAGTGGACCTAATTTCGCTGTTCCTATGACACATGTAATATACCTATGACAATAGCAGATCTATCGTTTTGAATTCTTCCGCTCAGACACAAACCGAAAAGCGCTAATATAATTCATGACCTCGCCTCAACAAAAAGTTCACCTGAGAATTTGCATGAAAAAAAACCAACCGGAAGTGCCACAAATTCGTTATTCACTCCGTTATTCCTCCGTTCCGGTAATATATTTTCAGAATAATCAGCTCGACTTCATTGTTACTGAGTTTCAGGTGAACATTCGCGCAAAACCGGTAAAATGCTTTACTTGAGCCGCTTATTGTATGTGTGGGGAATTTTATTCGGGTCCAAAATAGTATTTTGTAAATTTTTAGGGTTCCGTATCCGTCGTACGGTACCCTATTACTAAGCCTACGCCGTCTGTCTGTCTGTATGTCTGTCCGAGGGCTGTATCTCTTGAACCGTAATAGGTAGCCCGTTGAGATTTTCACAGAATATATGTTATTATGGCCGATATTACAACAAATAATAAAAAATAAGAAAAAGTTAAAAATTCACGGGGGTCCCCATAGAAGAAACTAAAAAGTATATGCGCGCCATATACCGAAAACATTATGAAGCAGCGCTGACCATGACATGGTTTTTTTATGGAAACTGACACGGCAGGCTACATCATCTACAACATCCGTGATGTCAGCCCATAACACCGGGTGAACTAGGTGACATGTCAGTGCTTCCCTTCATTTCATGTCGGCTACACTGAACTGGACGGAAAACACGAACTATTTACATAGCCGTTTCGACCGACGTTTCATTCATGGTGATACGAAACCCTCGGTGCGCGAGTTCGACTCGCACTTGGCGGGTTTTTATAACAATTTTTTATTATAAAATGTTTTTATGGAACCTGGCCTGGCATGGTTGACTAGCGGCTGTTTACGCCTGAGTTAACGTATGAGAAATGTCACTACACCAATAAATAACAGGTGGTGAAAACATTTATAAAACCAGACTGCTAAAAAGTTTAGGAAGATATTAGTAGAAAATGCTGTAGTCGGGCTATCTGTCTATTCGAATGCTCGACTACAGCATTGTGTACGCATCTTTCCTTGTTTCTTTAATTTTTTTAGCAGTCTGATTTTATAAATGTTTTATATTTATTTTTTATTTTATTATTCCAATATATTTTTTTTTTTATTATTTCCAAACCATGAAGTGTGGTATATTTTTGAAATCGCCGCGATTGAGTATGAACAAAAACGATTTTCAAAGCTTGAAAATATAGCGCCGCCGTTGTGCCGCCATTTTGAATTATTCTTGAAAAAAATGTGGCACCCAAACCCAACGATTACAAGCCGTTAGGCTATAGGGTTTGACAATTGACATCCTAGAAAAAGACATAATAAGTACATACACACACACACTCTAAAAACATAACCCTCATTTATGCTTCGTGCAGTCTGGTAAAACGGGAATAACTCACCGTCGTCACCGACAACCTAATCCGTGATGTCAGACCATAACATCCTGGTGAACTAGGTGTCATATCAGAGGTTCCATTTGGCCGTGAGGGCTACACACTAAACTGAACGGAAAATATAAACTTTTTTACATAGCCGTTTCCGAGATATAAGCGAAAAATTGACTTTACAATACCTATAGAATGACATTACATTTGATTTATTTAAAAAACAAAAAATATTTTTGGTTTACATTTTGGGTACCCTGTACTTTCCACAGGACTATTAGACAAACTCATCTATAATATATCTAGCGGCAAAAATTACACGTAATTAGGTGTCAGTTTCATCGAAATCGGTTCAGTAGGTCCGGAGATATCTGCGTGTGACCGACAGTCGGACAGACAGACAGACGGACACAAGAGCGATCCCATAAGGGTCCCTTTTTTCGCATTTTGCGACGGGACCCTAAAAATGTGGAATTCTCTTTTCATATAAGTACAAACGCGTAATTACAATTACTTTTATTTATACAATTTACTTTTCAGTCAGCTCAGACGTCCAAAAGCGTTCGTCTGTTGTGATTGGCTCTTGCAGAATCCCTAAGCTCCGCGCGACCTCATCTCAACCTCCAGCGGTGGTCTTCTCTTCGGCTGACGTGACCGGCCTGTGATACTAGAGCTTAGCGACCCGGTGTCCAATATCGACTACTTCGGTGCGTCGGTGGATAGCCTCGTTAGGCATCCTATCGCGTATCAAATCGTTAGTCTCACCATCGTGGTCTCACTCACGCCATATAGAATTTGAAATTTCATCCTCGTATTACACAATTCCATTTTTAAAATAATGCCTCCTCACTCAGCGAGTTCTTCACCCGTTCTTTTCCGTTGAATTCTTTGGCTGTACGTGAATAAAAAATCGCCCGTAATTACGTTATGCAAATCTGGAACAACTCCTGTTTTCTCATGTGCGCCTGGTACAAGTCGTTTCATCTCACGATGGCACGTGTTTAAAATGTAGGTCGCTTCCATTTCTTCCCTTACTAGGTGGTAGGGCTTAACCCGCCCGGGTTGGTACCACCGAAAGGGAAGCACTGACATGGCACCTAGTACACTAAGGTGTTCGAGTGTACGTTTAGTTAGGGTTTTTTTATGGAAACGGACACGGTTGGCTACATCACCTACAACATCCGCGATGTCAGCCCATAACACCGGATGAACTTGGTGCCACGTCAGTGCTTCCCTTCGGTCGTGCCGGCTACACTGAACTGGACGGAAAACACTAACTATTTACATAGCCGTTTCGACCGACCTTTCATTCAGTGCGGTGGTACCAGCCCGGGCCGGTTAAACCCTACCACCTAGTAATATAAGAAGGGAGTCATAGACCTTAGTCGCCTTTTACGGCATACACGGGAGAGATGCAGTGGGGCTATTCTTCTAAAGTACCGGCCCACACGGTACATGTGTAGTAGTAAAGTACCGGCCCCACACGATAGGTGATGTGATGTAGCAACCATATTGGGTTCCATACAAAAAGATGGGGTTGTGTCAGTGTACTCGCGAGTTGTAACATCTATAATACGAATTTATGTCGAGTTGTTTCAAACGGAATTTTTTCGTTGTTTTATTTTATTTTAATTTTGTTTCAAAAAAATATTCATGTCTCTATTTGGAGGAGGGAAATGATCGTGTATTTAAAACATATTTTTTCACGACACGGACGTGTCGAGCCAAACGTATGGCCCATCCTTTGACCACGCGACGGTTGACTGAGAACTAGTTACTTCATCCGAAAGTTCTCATTTTTAGGGTTCCGTATCAGTCGTACGGGACCCTATTACTAAGGCTACGCCGTCTGTCTGTCTGTCTGTCTGTCCGAGGGCTGTATCTCTTGAACCGTAATAGGTAGCCCGTTGAAATTTTCACAGATTATGTGTTATTATGGCCGATATAAAAACAAATAAGAAAAAAAAGTAAAAAAATTCACGGGGTCCCCGTAGAAGAAAAATCTAAGAAAGAAAGAAAGAAAAGAAAAATATTATTTATTGTCATTATAGATCATACATTACAAAAGAAAACATTACAAAAAAACATGAAACTATACACGCAAAACCTAAATTAATAACACAATTAATGACAATATGGACCCATCCCAGCATGTGCTATAGGTGCACAAGGCGACCTATAGCGCTGTTTTTAAGATGGGCCCAGAGTAATAATAATAAATAAAACACTAACAAACATAAGCTAAAAAGTGTATGCGCGCCATCTACCGAAAAGAGTATGAAGCATTTGATGGCGTGAGTGGCGCTGACTATGACATGGCGATACGGAACCCTCGGTGCGCGGGTTCGACTCGCACTTGGCCGGTTTTTTATTTAAGACAACAGGTCAAATATTATATTATCTTCTGTGAAAATTTCAACCGGCTACCTATTACGGTTCCAAAGATACAGCAGTAGGGCAGACAGACAGACAGACAGACAGACGGCGTAGGCTTAGAAATAGGCTTCCATACGGGATACGGAAACCTAAAAAATAAAATGATACACTCTATCGGTTTCGAAATCTCTACCTCCAGCAAGCGAGGCAAGTTCTTTACAGCTCCACCACGAGCCACGATTCCACGAGCTATCTAAATTCGCAACATTTTTCCAAAAACAAAGTTCACACGAACATAACATAACCACAAAGGGTGAAAATACTATTCGCACAAAAGAGAAATCACCAACTTGGCTTGGTAATTCGCATCCTCTTTTATACACGTTCCCTGATTGCGTCCTCTGGCGATGGAACGAAAAAAGAACCAGTCAAGTGCGCACGTTATTCACACAGATAAGGTTCCGTAGTAGCCGTATAAGCACAAAATGACTGAAAATTAAAACGAATGAGTATGTACTAATATGTAATATTTTGAGTCATTTTTAACCCCCGACGAAAAAAACGGAGGGGTGTTATAAGTTTGACGTGTGTGTGTGTGAGAGAGACACACACCTTGTGTGTGTGTGTGTATGTCTGTGGCATCGTAGCTCCCAAACTGATGGACCGATTTGGATGCGATTTTTTTTATTAGGAAGCTTGTTTAATCGGTATGGTTCTTAGCTATCTTTATAATCAAGTAATTAAGTAATCAAAAAATTTATAATCTTAAAAAGTGGACCGACTTGCATGCGGTTTTTTTTTAAAAGCTTGGAATAAAAGTTAAATTGCAAATTTGAAAAACCCCCGTTCTTTAAAAAGTCAAAAATATTTTCCGTTTACTTAATTAAAGGAGTCGGGGGACCGCTAAGTAAAAACAATATAAAAACTCAGAGCTGCGCGGGAATTTACTTAGCAGTCCACCGACTCCTTTAAGTAAGTAAACGGAAATTATTATTGACTTTATAAGGGTCGGGGTTTTTTTTTATTTTTACATCTGATATACTTAATTAAATAAGTCTTTGCAGTCAGAACTTTCAGCACAATTTTTAATGCTCTCAAGCTGTGTTTTCGATAGACTGTAGGCGATATTATTATGTGGCTAGCCACTAAAGTACTTGTAAAATATATGAAAAAAAGACCCTGCGAAGTTTCTTGTCGGTTCTTCTTCCTGGGTGTAATAGAACCGTATAGAAGAAGTTCGAGTGCAGTTTTACTGCCATAATAATGCTCAATAAACAATTAACAATATATAAAACATATATCGCCCTGAGGTCTGATCTTCCGCAAAATTTAAAGACCCGTATGTATAACCAGTGTGTCCTCCCGGTTATGACGTACGGGTGTGAAACGTGGACTCTGTCGGTCGATGTTGTCCAAAGGTTGAAAGTTGCCCAGCGAGCAATGGAGCGAGCCATGCTGGGAATATCGCTACTTTATATGGTGCGTAACGAGGAAATCCGCCGACGCACCAAAGTAGTCGATATTGGATACCGGGTGGCTAAGCTCAAGTGGCAGTGGGCTGGACACGTCAGCCGAAGAGACGACGAGCGTTGGAGTAACCGTGTCCTACACTGGCGGCCGTGGACAGGAAAACGGAGTGTCGGCGGAAAGCAGTGGTCCGTACCGCTGAAGGCCGGGAGGACTGGAGGAAAATTGGAAAATTGAAAATTGGAGCGTATGTCAAAGAGTGGACGCTTACACGCTGACTGACTGACTGACTGACTGACTGAAAACATCTAACTGCAACTTGTTTCTTCACTTTGCACTGACAGACACCAGCCTGAACACGCGAAGGCTGAACCGTTCTACTGACATGGAACTACAGCTTGGTCGTCATAACAAATATACACTCTGAAGGGGGGAATATTTGTAGAATGACCCACCCGACATGCCGCCAGACTTATCGCAGAACATGCTAGAGTTGTGCTCACCGTCGTCGCACTGTGCAGAATAAACAATAAAAAATAAAAAAAACTTGTTTCTTACTTATAATAGCGACATCTGTTTACCCATGAAATTTTGTTGCCTCCCCGAAATGTTTCCGAGTTCGAATTTCAATTTTCAAGAAGATCGCTCAATCCATTAGGGAGGTTCATCATCATCATCATCATCAGCCTGTATCGGTCCACTGCTGGACATAGGCCTCTCCCAAGGCACGCCACCACACGCGGTCTTCCGCTCTTCTCATCCATCCACTCCCAGCTAATTTTTTTTAGGTCATCTGTCCACCTAGCCGGGGGGCCTCCCACGCTACGTTTGCTTGTACGTGGCCTCCATTCGAGCACCCGTCTACCCCATCGGTTGTCGGGTCTGCGACAGATGTGCCCAGCCCATTAGGGAGGTACTGGTTGCAAACAGGCGAACGTGCATCCTGACAGACGAACAGACACTTGATCGATGTTATAGGGTTCCTGTCAGCATCGTTGGTTACGAAACCGTAAAATGTTCTCTCGAATAGTAAAATATGCTCCTGTGTGGTATGCTAATGCCCACAGTAGTTCAGTGCAAACAAAAAACACCGTCGGAGATTTCGTTTCCACATCTCTTCTTCTAGGTACATACTTACGCTGTATCCCGACATTCGGGGTTAGCAGAGTAATCGGTGTTCTGCAACTCGGCTAAATTACAATATAACACCGACCACCACGTTCACCATATTATGAGATTAGGACGGGATAACTGTCAAGACTTGCCTACTGCATGACTTGGTGAAAGGACCTTGCCAAGGTGAGGGGTGACTTTCCTGTCCTCCTTTAGCACGGAATCTTATCCTTATTCCTTTGTCGCCTTTAACGAGATGATCAGGGATTGATTCCCCTGTGTCCTGTACTAAAACGCCCTCTGGTTCAGTGATAATAAATCACAGAAAAAATCGTTCGGTAATAAGTTTCCACACCTCTTCTCTCCTCTACTGTTATTATAAGAGGCAACGTTTGTCCGTCTGTATAATAAAAAAAAAGGGGTGAAGCGAGTCGAACTCGCGTGAACAGGTTTCCGTAAGATTCGGTTTCCCCTGAGAACTTTCAGACTTACGATTTTCGTTTGGGTTTTTCTGTAAACTGTAATAGAGGCCCATATTTCCATTTTTTTTTTCGAAATTTTAGACTCTCTCGTTTCGAAGATAAGGGGGAGAAATGCTAGATTTTTGTATATTTTCTTTAATATATTTTCAACTATGCATTTTATAATTTATAAAATTACTTTATTCAAAGGGTAAGCCATCCAGCCGGGTAATGCAGCAAGTTTTCTGGGAACTTTTGAAAACACCCCTTTTTATTATGATAGTTATTAATTTAATGTTTGTAAGGTTGATTTTAATTCTTTAGTTATTTAAATATTTTCTTGAATAAAGACTTACGCTAGATATGTGACCAGTATGTTACAAATTATAAAATATATTTGTATTCCTTATAACGTGCATTGAAGTGTAACACGATAATTAAAAAAAAAAATTTTACTTTCAAATTTTTCTCCCAAAATGTACCCCTAAATTCTTTCATTGACCCTACACGTTCGTGTTTGGCTCATCAAACTCTATAATATGTACCGAATTTGAACTTTTATCATTCAGTAGAATTCTGAGAAAATAATCTATGACAGACGATCAGACAGTCACAGAGTAAATCGTATAAGTGTTTAGTTTTTTTTTTTTCTCTTTTGAGGTACGGAATCCTAAAAATGAAACATCACACATTGCTGCATGGACAAAACAGGTTGTGTGCAATGTATGGCAGGTCAATAATTTCGAATTCTTCGCTGAGCTGTAAAACCGTTTTATCTTTCGCGCCGGGCTTATGCGAAGTTTCGTCCCCGGCGCGCTCTGGATCTGCGAAATTTATTCATTTTCCAAATCCGGTAATCATTTATATCAATTCGCAACTGTACGGCGGCGAGCTGTCGAGCCCGGAGTCGTTTCTTTTTATGAAACGTGGCAAACCAACATGGGTGACTGTGCCGAGGGACCAATGGTACACAGTCCACAGAGCCAAAAACACCTCTCCTCGTGAAACCACGCTCAGCCTTCAACAGTCGGTCGGTCACCCATATACAAGCTATTTTTGACTATTATTAAAACAATTACGGCTTTATTCACGGTTATATTCGAGTTATGTTTCTCAACGTTTCGGTCTAAACGTATTGCTCATCCTCATGAGCACTCTCTACTGGTGCGATGGTTTACAGAAACTGTCAGAATTATGTGGATGGGCCATGCGTTTGGCCCGAAACGTTGAGCTTGGAGACGAATGTGAGAAAAGCGGTTTAATTTTTAATAGTGTTTAACAACCACGGTAATTAATAACTTGTTTTTGACACAATTCCACGGCAAGACCGAAGGGAAGCACTGACGTGGCACTTAGTTCACCCGGTGTTATGGGCTGACATCACGGATGTTGTAGGTGATGTAGCCAACCGTGTCAGTTTCCATAAAAAAAAAACCACTGTTTAAAATCAATTTTCTTTTGTCCACAGCTTTTCTGCAGTTCGCGACCGCCGCTACTAGTCCTCAATCCGCAGCTCCGCCACCAGGCAGTTCAGAGTTCTATGAAACCCTGGACGTAGACACCATCGACGACGCAGACGAAGTGGTAGGCAGCGACGGAACCCTCAAAGAAACCTCTCCTGACATTCACGACATCCTAGAGCTGATCGAAGATGGAAGAATATACCCTGTTCTTAGCAAAGACGAAAATCAATACACACCTTCAACATCAGTTTCTAAAGACGTGGAGGACTACTCGGCTACACCGGAAGTAAGGAATGAGCTTGAAAAAGATGCATCTAACACAAAGTTCTTAGATTACGAACACAATGAGAAGAAAAGACGAAAAAGGAATGAGGACTTTGTAGCTAAACTTTGCAAGAACATTAAACCATCTGCTATATCTGACATAAGCGCGGTTAAGAACACGAAAGCGAATATTAATTTTAACGCCAGCACTGCCACAAAAAATGATACGGAAATAAATATAGAATCAAGTGAAACCACTCAAGTCAGTAATAACAAATCACAGAATATTACAAAAGAGCACGATATACTTATTTCATCTAGCAAAGAAGAAAATGAAACACCTATCGTAAAGAAAGATAATCCGGTTTCTAAAGAAGACACGCCTGTATCGAACAACACAAAACCTTTAGTAACTGGCGAAATTTACAAAATCAAAGAATTGCATGCTAAAATCAACGAACCAAAGCCTAAAGACCTAAACAATTTAGACAGAATTAAACGTGATACGCTCAAACCAGACCTAAACAAGACAGCAAAGGCCCCAGTGAAGGAAAAACGAGTAAAAACTGGAGACACAATACTCAACATCAGAGGGGCAGTGAAGGATTCCATAGGGGATTCTACAGCAGGAAGAAACGCAGGTGCTTCTGTCGTTGGGGCAGTAGTTATACATCCTTCGCAGTATCTGAGGGATTCACCTGCACCTGGAAACCATACGGAATATACTACTAAGGAGGTGAGGGTAGGTCACTCATTATACCTTGTGATATTTATGTGACACATGAGAAAAGATATACACTTGGAATGTATATTTGAGACTTACTTCCGTTTCGCACATATTTATGAGGTTTTTCTTTTTGAAACCTGGCGAACCTGGCTAAATTGTCTGATATCAATTAGTAGATTAGATAGATAGGTAGAAACTATTTATTGATCCAAAAACTTTTCTATGTTTGACGTATGATGTACTATTAGATATAAGATAAGATACAGTATAAACAACAACTTCCTGTGTAAAGACGACAGAGGAAAAGACGGACTTAGTTATCACTCCATACTCTAATAGTACATCATACGTCAAAAATAATGTCAGTTCATTTTCAACTGGAACTTCACTTTTTTTTATCGAAACTGACAAGGTTGGATACATCACCACTAGATGATGCCAGCCCATAACACCTTGGTGAAATATGTGGCATGTCAGTGCTTCCCTTCGGTCGTGTATACTTGTATACTAACCTACTCTTGCTTGTCTTCTTGTCCAGATATATCAAAGTGAATAGAAAACACTGACTTTTTCCCGTTTTACATATTAACTAATCCATGATTTTGGAAAACACTGCGACATCTGTACAAAAAAAAATGCTACAGTGTTGTGTATACGGTTAACTGGATGAAATTACTCTTAATACTAATCACTGATGAGAAAATACCGCAAGCAAAGCCATAACTGGAACATAGTGGAACGGGCTTCCGGGGAATATTTTTCCCAACTCCGACAATTCACGGATCTTTAAATCGCGGGTTAATAGCAATTAGTCTGCCCCAGCGACATTAGTCTGCCTCCGAACTGGCACCTCCTCGGGGATGAAATTGGCTGCACCTGAGGCTTCGACCTCGGGCATAGCCACCCAGTTCGGAAGCAATAAAAAAAAACTCAGTGAGCCCGGATTTTCATAAACACGTTGTGCAGGCTGCAACGTCAACAGCCAGTTCAGCCGGCGGCGTTGGAGAGAGACAACTGCTAGCGGAGCACAGATCTCGCGTGCGTCTTCACTGCGATCTGCCGGCCAACATATCCGTGTCTGAATGGGTTAAGGATGGTGAGGTGAGTCCTGCTTTGTCGTATTTTTTTTTATGTAATCCCAACCCAGTCGGCTACAATTTGAGCCTATACAAGTATACACCGGTTCCGAATGGTGAAGCAGCAAGTGTAGGTATAAGTAGACGAGACGGATATTATGAAATGCCAGCCAGCATCCTTTGTTTCTCACTTAGTGGTTGAAGAACAGTTTGCGCCACATTATGTGGTCTACTAATATATTATGCGATGTGAGCAAACTTTGAACTTGAGGGAAACTTTAGAAACGCAAATATGTTTTTTTTTTTTGGAAACTGACACGGTTGTCTACATCACCTAAAACATCCGTGATGTCAGCCCATAACACCGGGTGAACTAGGTGTTATGTCAGTGCTTCCCTTCATTTCATGTCGGCTACACTGAACTGGACGGAAAACACGAACTATTTACACAGCCGTTTCGACCGACGACGTCTCGCTCAGTGCGGTGGTACAACCCGGGCGGGATAAACCCTACCACCTAGTAAGATAAGAAGGGAAGGGACTTACAGTTTAACGTGGAATCCGAACCACGGACAGCCTCCAACGGTCGAGCGGTCACCCATCCAAGTACTGACCTCGTTCAGTGTTGCTTAACAACAGTCGACCGACCGCACCGCTGAGCTACCGAGGCTGACATGTAAAAGACCGACGTAAAAATGTATGACGGTCGATGAGGGTCATCACGCGACTTTGATGTGTCTGCAGTGCGAAGCTTTGTACCCTTTTGTGTTGGTGAGTAATGTTCCTAGAGGCTGCCGCGGATTCGTCATGTACGAGTAGTGATGGAACCACATATTAGTCACTCACATAGGAACACCGTTTGGTAGTGAGAAGACACCCCCTGGATCTGCTATAGTAGCTAATTTATAATCTAATCTAAACCACTGGTCGTAACCTCCAATCATGTCACACTTCGATAAATAGGACACCATGTCCTCCTTGTCAAAGAATTTTTCAATAAAGTACCAAGTTATCAAATGTGACCAAAGCATATTCTTCCACAGACGCAAGACGTTGCTCCAGGCGCTGGTATAGGTAGACCGGTCTGGTGGGCAGAAGGAACATCAGGCGCTGCTATAGTAGGGCGGGCAGGACGAGGGGAAGCGGGCGAGTGGCGGTGTGCGGGGTACAATGATCAAGGGGAGAAGGTGCTCGGAGAACCACTACATCTCACTGTTTACGGTGAGTTGCTTTGATCTTATTCGATCCTGCAAATTTCCGTCCCGAAAAGGAAGAATTTTTTTGGGATTCATGTTTGTTTTCCCGAAACAACATTTTTAGCGGTTTTTAGAAGTGATCATGTAGCACCGTTGCAATATTAGTATTTGGTTATTTACTATATAATTTATAGTTTATTATAATATTTTTTGTATTATTTATGCAGCCATAATATGCATACCCTGCGAAGTTTCTTGCCGGCTCTTCTTCGTGGGTGTAATCCAACCGGGTAGAACAAATTGTGGCAAGTGCGAGAGTTATCTTACTGCCTTAAGGATGCTCAATAAACAACATATAATACAAATTGTGTCTAGTAAAGTGTAGAGCTGTATAACGGTGCTCAATATACATTCGATTTTCGGGGTTTGCGAATACGGAAACGCCTTGACAGGTGAAAAGTGCCTTTCTTGCGCCCTTCTTAAAAGACCCGAAGCCGTATGTTCCTGGGACATACTATTTTTCTCTGTGCTGGGGGGAAATATATAAGAAGTGAGGTAAGAGTGTTTCAAATCTTTTCGATCCGATAAATGACCTCCAAAACTTATTGGGACCTACTCATCTATGGTAGGTTTGTGGTGTAGTGATGCAAGCCCAGTCCATTACCCGTGGTGTGAAGGTGAGATAGATTCAAATCGCAGAGGAAGATGCAAGATCCTTCGGGCACTTATTTGGTTCTTGTTGTTGCACAGAGGAAAGTCGACCGCCATACCTGAAGTTGGACGGCAGACGCCTTGACCCCGGCAACACCTGGGTTCCTGTCAGGGAGGGCGTTGTCCTAGAAGTGCTGTGCATTGCTGAGGGTAAGCTAACATACGAGTACTTTAAGCTATGAGAATTGTATTATATCTGAAGACTATTATTACTGTAGAAGTGAGAGGACTGATGAATCAGTTGGATCAGGTTCATGTTTGTATAATTTTGCATAACCCTGAATTAATTTGCCTGTTACCATTTAGTCCCTGCTCATATTTGACCATTACAAATACTTGAAGTATGTAATCCAATATCGTCGAGTAGATTATTCCTCGTCATAAATAGTCTGTGTTTTCCATATTGGTCCTACGTACACGAAATTGCCCATGACATGAGCACTAATTTCTACTTCAAAGTGGGTCATGCTCATGCATGACGTGCATATCAAAAAGGAATGGAGGCGTTGTTAGTGTTGCATTTGTCCCTCGAAAGATCAATTTCATACTGCATACGTCAGTTTCGTATAATAACGCTTTCGTGCGACTTTGTAGATAATTTTGTATGAGGGTTGAGTCCGCAAAACTGCTGCGATGGTATCTCATTGATTGTGGTTGACTCTGGTCTCTCGGCGCAGCAACGAATACTGTTCTCCAATACGCCCTCCTCACTCCATGCTTATCCCTTTTGGAAATGCAACTGCCACTGGCCATCAAGATGACGTAGACATTTCCCACCCAGGAGGTGTTCCCGCACCGGAGCTCACGTGGCGTCTCATCAGCGCCGCAGCCGGCGTCAGCGGCGCGTCCGAGCTGCGCCGCCAGCTCCGCGTCTCACCAGCCAACTACACGCAGCCAGGGCTGTCGTCCTCGGTGGCCAGGGTGACAGTGACGCGAGCGCTTCACAACGCCTCGCTCGAGTGCGACTCGACTCAGCCGCGACCGGAGCCGAGGCACCCGCGGACCGCCACCGCCAGGCTGCTGATACACGTCACCTGTTAGTTGACCTTTCTACTATTTTTAGAATAGAATAGAATAGAAACTCTTTATTGCATACAAATTGAAGAAAAAACAGTACACGACAAGAAACAAGAAATACAGGAGTACGAAAAGGCGGACTTATTCAACCTTTGGTCAACCTTTGGGTGATGGATGAGGAATAAAATCAGCTACATCCGAGTTAAAGTCGGACTTGCATCTCTGAGGCAGCCTCGGCAGCTCAGTGGTGCGGTCGGTCGACTGTTGTTAAGCAACGCTGGGCGCGGTCAGTACTTGGATGGGTGACCGCTCGACCGCTGGAGGCTGACCGTGGTTCGGATTCCACGTTAAACTGTAGGCCCCTTCCCTTCCTACCTTACTAGGTGGTAGGGTTTATCCCGCCCGGGTTTATACCACCGCACGCCGAAACGGCTATGTAAATAGTTCGTGTTTTCCGTCCAGTTCAGTGTAGCCGACAGGAAATGAAGGGAAGCACTGACATGGCACGTATTTGACTGGGTGTTATGGGCTGATATCACGGATGGTGTAGGTGATGTAGCCAGGCTGCTGATACACGTCACCTGTTAGTTGACCTTTCTACTATTTTTAGGTATTTTTTTTTTATCTAACAATTAACTGGTTTATTTAACAATTGGGCTTACGGCTACATCCACGTTAAAGTACGACTTGCATCTCTGAGGCAGCCTCGGTAGCGCAACGCTGAGCGCGGTCAGAACTTGGATGGGTGACCGCTCGACCGTTGGAGGCTGACCGTGGTTCGGATTCCACGTTAAACTGTAGGTCCCTTCCCTTCTTACCTTACTAGGTGGTAGGGTTTATCCCGCCCGGATTGGTACCACTGCACTGAGCGAAACGTCGGTCGAAACGGCTATGTACTCGTATAGTAGCAGTAGGAATGATGTAGTCGGGCGTGTAGACGAATTGGAAATCTAAATATTCTAATTGCAATTTCCAGGCCAATGTGTATTTAATGGAAGTAGGTGCCAGACCAGCCGCAGTAATTAATTATGAGGCTAATTAAATTGTAGCAGCTAATTGGCTTCCCGCACACGCATGCGTACTCTGTCAATGTCACTCTGTGGCTTGTATTAGATCAATCGTATGATCCTGAACTATGACCGCTTTTGGGGTTGAAAATGGGTTGCTTATTTGAGAGCTGGAGATTTTGTATAACATATTCAAGGCATGTAGGTATGTACCGGACTTAGTTCAACGTCCGTAAGGGATAGACAAGGTAAGATTTTTATGGTAACTGACACGGTTGGCTACATCAGCTACAGCATCCATGATGTCAGCCCATAACACCGGGTGAACTGGGTGCCACGTCAGTGCTTCCCTTCGATCGCGCCGGCTACACTGAACTGGACGGAAAACACGAACTATTTACATAGCCGTTTCGATCGACGTTTCATTCATTGCGGTGGTACCAACCCGGGCGAGTTAAACCCTACAACCTAGTAATATAAGAAGGGAGTCATATCCTTTAGTCGCTTTTTACGACATACACGGGGAGAGATGCAGTGGGGCTATTCTTTTAAAGTACCGGCCCCACACGGTATTTTTGTATTTTTTAATTAATGCTTTACCTCTCCATAATCGATACAATGGAATTAAATGAAAGAAAATAATAAAAAAAAATCTTTCGTAAAAAGCCGTTTCATAATTTTTGATGGACAGTTTTAAAAAAAAATTATGAATATTTCGCACAGATCCGCCGTCATTTGTGATCACCCGCTGGCCGGGGTTCGGCATAGCTCTCTGGACTGGGGGCCAGGCTGCTCTCAGGTGTGACGTGGACTCCAACCCGGCCGTGCGCGCCTGGTGGGTGCGGGAAGTGCAGACCGGCGACGCACCGTCAAGGTGTGTGTGTTTCCAAATCTTCCCGGTCTTTAAAATTAGCTTTGGTCACTAAAAGATTTAAATTATATTTAGTAGGCATCTGATACAATTAGGACCGTTTTCGCCATCTTCAGTTATGTCTGGTCCAACAGTTAGTTGTCAGCTACATTTTACTCGAAGGTGGTGATAGGCACAATTACGCGTAGCTGAATTATTCTCTTAATTCGGTAATTTAAACCTGTAAATATAACCTTCTTCTGTATCCGTGAGATAATCCTAATTAGAGATTAGAGGAACCTTAGACAATCAGAGGTTACTCCTGCTACGCGCAGTTGGATTTTCTAGGGGAAAATGCTGACACATATATTTATTATTTTATTAAATTTTTTGCCGGCAGCGGCTTGTGGAGCGCGCGCGAGTACTCTCACTCTTAACTAATGTGAAGCGTCTCTTGCACAGCTCACCCCCTCCAGTAGACGCGCCGGACGCGGAACCGCACACAGCCACGCTCAGCTGGGGCTCCCTCACGCTGTCTCACGCCGGCTGGTACCGCTGCCGGGCCAGGTGGAACGACCAAGAATACTCGTCTATTGGATACTTTCTCAGTGTTCACCGTGAGTATGCGCCTTAAAAAATAATATAGGTACAATAATATAAAATGGAAAAAGTTAATTTTAATATTATTCCAATGTTATCCTGGTCACGGCACCACTGTTTAATACTTTTTTATTTATTTGAGACAAGTTTCACCGTGTGGGGCCGGTACTTAAAAAGAATAGCTTCACTGCATCTCTCCCCGTGCATGTCGTAAAAGGCGACTAAGGGATAAGGACAAGATGCCGTGCTAAAGGGCGACAGGCTCGCCACCTCTCACCTTGGCATGGTACTTCCACCGAGTCATGCAGCAGGTGGGTCTTCGTGCCTTACTTGCTGCTTGATCGATTGAATCTTGTTCGAATAATTTGCGAAACGTGGTGGTCGGTGTTGTGCTGTAATTTACCAGAGTTCTTGCAGCACAACACCGATTACTCTGCTTACCCCGATTGTCGGGATTCAGCGTGTGTTATATATATATATCAATGATTTGGAGAAAATACCATGATTGAGTAAAACGCGAATGCAGTCAGTTGAAAAAAAAAAACATAACTTTAATATTAATATTTTGTACACAATAATTATACTGTTCAGATTACTTAATAAAAGCGCTATGTAAATATTTCTCAAATTATGTCCAGGGGTTTGCTTTAAAACAACGCTTTTGACCAAATATGTTGTTACAGCTGCGTCAGAAAGACCCGTTAGTAGTTCAGAGTCGCCGCCTTCGCCACAAAACGTCGATGTACCCTTGGGAGGCACCGTGCAAGTCCACTGCCCTAAAGGTAACATTTCTTATTACTCAGTTCAAATTCGAATTGATACTACTGCAAGGTCGGTCCGTATGTAAACACAGTTTCAGTTCAGTTCCGTCCAGTTCGGTGTTTCCGGCACGACCAAAGAGAAGCACTGATATGGCACTTGATTTACCAAGGCTGACATCAGGGGTTACAACACCATGATGTGTCAAATAATGTCAGTTTCCATAAAAACAGCATATTTTAAATGCTTGCACGCTTCATTATTCTGAGATCAAAATGAACGACTATTCCTTAAAACAAATTTTTTTTAAAGGTCAAAATATTCAACATCTTGAACACTTAAACCTTAAAAAAATATTCGTAAAATACCAGTGTACACAACGAAAAACCTTGTTTAAAATTTGTTTTATTGTCAATGTTATAAAACCCCCGGAGTTTTATCAAATTTGGCAAATACTTTTTCTTTCGTTAATCTCTACTGAGTGCTTTTCAGAATATACAAATTTTTGAATTATTGCTCCTACCTTCAGGTATAATTTAATTTGAGCATAAAGAATCCTGCGGGAGCAAACAGACGGTCCGTAATTTAAGAGACCGTTATAACATCCGGCTTCAAAGTAAAATATTGCGTATTTTTTTGTCTTCGAATATCAGGCTGTACTTGTTGTAAACAACTTTTTTTTTCTTTTTTTTTTATGGAAACTGACACGGTTGGGTACATCACCTACAATGTCCGTGATGTCAGCCCATGACACCGGGTGAACTAGGTGCCATGTCAGTGCTTACCCCTTTGATCGTGCCGGCTACACTGAACTGGTCGGAAAACACAAACTATTTACATAGCCGTTTAGACCGACGTTCCATTCAGTGCGGTGGTACCAACCCGGGCGGGTTAAACTTATATAAACTTATCTTCCCAAATAGTAACGTTGCCGCCTGTGTCCGACTGTTCTCCCAGTCCAGGCGACTTCGTTATCTCCTAAACTGTTCAATAAAACATTGATTTAACGTTTTAAGATAGTTTAATTTAAATTATATTTTAAACCCTCACATAAATATCCCATCGTATCAACCTATAAACCCTATTACCCTTACATACCCCAACCGTATAGATACGTCCTACTAGGGAAGGAACGTCCAGCACCGGACCCACTAGAGGCCCAGGTGCTGAAGGAAGGGGTGTCCAACACCGGACCCACGAGAGGCCCAGGTGTTGAAGGGAAAGAGGTGTCCAACACCGGACCCACGAGAGGCCCAGGTGTTGAAGGGAAAGAGGTGTCCAACACCGGACCCACGAGAGGCCCAGGTGTTGAAGGGAAACTAGCAAAGGGACCCAGGAGAGGCCCACCAGGCTAGGGAAGTGAGGCACTAGCAAAGGGACCCACGAGAGGCCCACCAGGCTAGGGGAGAGGGGAAATAGCAAGGGGACCCACGAGAGGCCCACCGAGCTAGGGAGATGAGTCCGGTTCGAGAGGCGAAGCCTGAAGAAGAACTGATTTACTCTTACATGTGTGCCCCTTTTATATCCTTCCGAGGCTAGGCGAGCTGGATACTGATTGGTCGATTCGAACACTGCCCGTAGTGTTCGACTCCGTCCGGTGCGCTGTCGGTCGCCGCACTACCGTGCGGCGCGAATTCGTTCGGTGTTTTATATGATGTGTTTTTTTTATAAGCCAACGAAACCAATCAACCCCGCAAATATAAATCAAGGAAAAAAAACATAGTAGAGTGGGAAGAATGAAGATTTTTTTAAATGAGTGTAAAAGGCTGCCAAAGAAAATAACCATAATGGAAATGAGCGAGGACGAAGATTTTGTTGAAATAGAAGTAGACAAAGACACGGAGGGTTTCCTAGAAAACGAAAATAAAGTTAAAGAAAAGGAAGGAGGAAAAATGATAATAAAAAAAAAAAGGGGAGGAAAAAAAAAGACAAAAATGGGGAACAGTTATAGGAAGAAACAATATTTTAAATAATAATGTTAATCTTAAATTTTCTTAAATTATTCTTCTTATATTTTTTTTATTTAACCATTAACTGGTTTGGGCCTACGGCTACATCCGCGTTAAAGTCGGACTAGCATCTCTGAGTCCCGTTTCCATAAAGATTTCTCAGATTTCCTACGGCTCGAAGCAAAATTAGCGTTCTAAGTTCGCATAATTTGCATTATTATTCATATTCAATGCATATGATTGAAAAAAAGAAATGGTACGCAGCAGGCAGAAAGACGATGTTGACAACATTTGTCTTGTCAGAACTAACCGTCTGGTTCGGATTCCAAATTTTTAGGTTTCCGTACCCCGTACGGAAGCCTATTACTAATAAATACGGCGGGTAATAAAAACAGTTTTGCTTGTATCTGTAGGGAGTGTTGGCTGCTGGTCTCGGCGCGTGTTGGGAGCCAACGGAAGTGAAAACTGGGCCCCGACCGGTTCTGCGCGCGCGCACGGCGTCTTGGGTATGATTTTAATGATTTTAATGCAGTTTTGGGCTGACAGCTGTATGTCACGTTGCACAGTGCAGTGAATGTATGGAAGAATGGGACAAAAATCGAAACTCCGGCTGCATTTAAATAAAATTTTTATTTTATTCATATTTCAATATATAACATTATTTTTTATATATAATAGCTATATATATAGAATATAGATCATATATATATATATATAATTAAACTTATAATTAATATTAAATTACAACGTTAAAACTAATTATAATCTGAATAATCGTCTTCCCTTAAATCTAAATTCGGTAGGTATATCTAGATCTACATTGCGAGACTGGAGCCATTTTTTTTCAAATAATCATTAACATCGCCGTCTATTCTCACATATTTGTGTGTAGATACTTTCCTCAGCGAGGATATAACCTACTCACATTTTTTAGACTTTTTCATAGTTCAAATATACTTAAACGAGAACATATTTCGTTGAATACAACTTGTTTGCGGTCATTTTTGCTGCTGTTTATGCCGCAAGCTCCAATTTTTGTATGACGATCCCTTCTCTGAAAAAAAAATCATAATATTACCTATTGGCAGATATTGGCAGACAAACTTTACTAAATCTGAAAGTACATTAATATAGCTACAAGAAAAAGTAAAAACCTCGAGACACTTTGCGCACTTTTTTTTTAAAGCTTCGTCAAAGTTTGGAATTGCATTAATTTTAGATAATTTTCAAGGGTATGTTTAAGACCTAATAGAAAAATAAATCATAAACAAAAAGACAGCATTTATATAACGTATTAAACTACGTACCTTGGGCTACAGAATCCATTTTCAATCACTTCAAAACACTTGCTAATACTTTTGTTATGTATGACACTCGATGCAACGGACAACATACAAATACAACTGATAAGAAGGATTAACTACTCGCCGCGACATTGTTCCTGTTGGAGGGGAGATCATTAGCCAATGAGCGCAGTTCACGTTTGGTTAATCTTATTTTTAGAAGTAGTGTCTTATCTACTTTACAACGGCAGGATAAAAGTCCACTGAATTAATATTTCATTTTTTGATTTTTGGTAAAGGCTCACTGCATTGTGCGTTGTAGGCAACGACGTATCATGTAGGTTGTAGGTACTTGTAGAATTTGTCAATTCTGTCAAACTAAGTCAAAGTTTACTATGTGGGAACATAATTTTCAAAATCATTCAGCAGCATAAAATATTTTACTGCTAAGACCACAACTCCATCTAAAATTTTACAAATATCAAAATCTGAATGTGCAGGTATCCGCGGCGCGCTGCACCAGGAGGGGGGCGAGTACCGCTGCGTAGGCGCTAGGGCCGAAGACGAACAGCGACTGAGGGAGCTTAAACGCATCACTCTTTCTGTCGTGGGTGAGTGTATTAAAATCCTTGAAAAGGTTTGCTCCCTCTCCTCTTCCGACTGCATCTACTTCTCTCAATTCCTATCGCTCTCCATCTCCCTCTACGTGTCCCTGTCTCAATCGTTCTCGCTCTCCAGCTGACTATATATCACCCAATTTCACCATTCCTCTCCCTCTCGTTTTCGCTCTCCATATAAATATCTCGCTCTGCCTCTCGCTATTACTTCTCGATCGAACACCTTCGTCTCACCCTCCTCTCCTTCTCGTTCTCGCTGTCTCTATTTCTACTTTTTCTACTCCCTCTTCCACGCCCTCTTTTTCTCGCCCTCCATCGTCCTCTCTGTCCTTCTCTCCCTTTACTTATCCTACTTCTTCTCCCTCTCCTTCTCTCACACCTTTTTTTCCCTCTCTGTTTCACTCTGTCACTTCCTCGCCCTCCTCCTAATACCTCTTCTCTCTCTCTCTCTCTCTCTCTCTCTCTCTCTCTCTCTCTCTCTCTTTAAAATTAGAATTCATTCAAATTAAATGCAGAAACTTCATACAACTGAAAAAAAGACTCGAATACTGAAATATCGACAATGCATCTAATAATATTTTATGTTTATCTGTTAGTACTAAGCACGTACTCGCTTTATATATATTTTTATTAGAATCCTGGCCGGGATGTATTTTTTCCCATGTTTTTCGATTTGCATTTTTCAAATAAAAATAGACGATGCATCTAGTTCGTACATGAACCATAATATAGCAGTAGATAATGTAGTCAACCGTGTTAGGTTCCATAAAATCATATTTTGATTCAATATCTAACATGAACCCTTTTAACATTTTAGTTTAATTTAGTTAAGTTCGCCCTTCATCGCTCTTTCAAAATATAAGGTCAATTTAGCTTGTTAGATTACTACCGTAGAACCGGCGTAACTTTGAACATTGGGGTAACATTAACATTTTATGCAAATTACCTAACGGATAACACAAACAGGTCGAAAGGATGGAAGAGGCATCAACTCTTTGAGTTGGTGAAGTAATTATCAATGATGTGCATAAAGACGAAATTGTTAAATATACAAGGTGTCCCCGGACAGGTGTAGTTCCTTTAAGGAGGCTATTCTACGCCTTGTATCAAAAGCACTGGTGAAAGATTTTTTTAAATATGTGCTTTCATTGAATATTTCCTAACAAATTAAATGCGTACTACAATGTGTGGGCGCCTTTAGCGACGGGCGGTACGTGGGCGGAGTATTACAACATTACACTACATTAATAACTTTAAAAAAAATTATCTCCGCAACGAGCGTACCTAGAACCCTACTTCTTTTACTAATTCTGTTTGTTACAAAGCGTAGAAAAGCCTCTTTAAAGGAACTACACCAGTCCGGGGACACCCTGTATATGATGTCCGCACTTGAGGAATCGCGTATATTATCAGGAAGCGTGTGAACGTACCCATACCGCTGGTAACGCTTGATCCGGGTCGCCTCTCAAAATATGGTTGAGGGAGGCGATGGCTGGCCCCGGCGTGATGCCCGTGAACGGGTGCTGTTTGTGGAGAGTGTCCTGATCCAATTGGCTCCAACGTGTTATATGAATGGTTTACGTTTATAGAAAAAAAAAATGTATTTTGATAAATTTTTAGAAATAGTAATGACTCGTACTATTTCGGCAGTGGCACACACTTTTGTAAATGTAGACTAAGTGGACGTAAAAAAAAGTATCCAGCGAAGTTTCTTGCCAGTTCTTCTTCGCTGTGATAATAGAACTGGCAAAATGATAAATGTTAAATGTTAAAATATGACGAATCCGAGTGCAGTGTAGGATGATGAATAAAGAATAAAGAATACCACGTGACTGATTTTAGGCCAAATTGTATAAAATTGTAACTTTAACACACTTTGTCGACACACTGGACTGGCTTAAAATCAGCGCCGCACACACAGCCTCAGTACTGAGCTGGAGTGTCGCGGCATAGGCTGTGCCAGATCCTTTTTTCTCTTCACACTCGTAAATGTATATTAAACGACGTATTTTAAATTTAAATAGGGAAAATAAACGTTCTTTCTTTCTTTCTTAAAAATACTAAATTTTTAAACTATATTTGAAAATAACACGTGACAGGTTGAATAACACCCCTCCCCCCTCGTTCCTTTGAACCAGCGTGGTATTTTGACAAACCCCTCTCTCGCCCCCAAATCGGTCACGTGGTGTGGGCACAATTCCCTTATGACCTTCTGAAGTTTTTTATGGAACCTGACACGGTTAGTACACCCATGATGTCAGCCCATCAGACCTTAGTGAACTAGGTGCCATGTTGTTGTTTACCTTTGGCCGTGCAGGCTACACGTGTTGACCGACTTTTGTGTGTGGTTAGGGTCAATCAAGGCGGGTTAAACCCTATCACTTAGTAAGGTAAGGAAAAGGGAACTACAGTTTTACTTTGAAACCGAACCGCGGACGCCTCGACGGTCGGACGGTCCTCACCAAGCCTAACCGCGCCCTGTGCACTGTGACGATCGATCGCTGAAGTGATGCCCCGCCGAGATAGCGAGGTCGACAAATTGAGATTGTGACATAAATTGTGTGCATTTGTAGATCGAATAAAATTGTATGCAATGTAATTAATTTATTTTTTTATTTCAAAGATTATTTTCATCATTGTAAAAACAAAATTGGACAAATTCAAGCATAGTGTACTTACCATACGAATGATGAATAAAGAATAAAGAATTGTGTAGAAATACATACAAATTATAACAAACTTTTACATTGCATTTAAATTGAAGTGTTCAAAATAAAACTACATTTAAAAAATTCTCTACAAAATAATCGAATTTAATTACAATAGCATTTAATCAATAAAAATTTTATAAAACAATACAATTTACATTTTAAAAACATACAATATGAATACTTACAAATGTAGGTCTTAATGAAAAATGTAGGTCCCTTCTCTCCTTATCTTACTTGGTGGTAGGGTTAAACCCGCCTGGGTTGGTACCACCGCACTCAATGAAACGTCGGTCGAAACGGCTATGTAAATAGTTTGTGTTTTCCGACCAATTCAGTGTAGCCGGCACGATCAAAGGGGGAAGCACTGACATGGCACCTAGCACAAGACAGAACATTCTAGTGCAGGAGAACTGAAATGTATATCAAGTGCCAATACTATGTGTAAATAAATAAATTTTCATTTTCATTTTCATTTTCAGTTCACCCGGTGTTATGGGCTGACATCACGGACGTTGTAGGTGGTGTAGCCAACCGTGTCAGTTTCCATAAAAAAAAACTTAATAACAATGTTATAAATTCTACTCTTTTGAATTCCTCGGAATAACGTAATATCGAATAATTGAGTTAGAGAAAAGTCGATCAAAATAGATAAGAATAGACAGAAAAAGCGGATCCCAAAGGGACTGAAATTGGCCGTACAGTTCCCGGCGGTAAGTAATGAACATCGAACTTTGGAAAGAGACAATTCGATTGTAGAGCGTCGTCCCTGTTGCACGAACTCGTACGTCCCGGTGAGGCAGGGTCTCTTTCTAAAGATTTGACAAAAATAGCGTAGGTGCTTTTCTAAAAATTGTCTTCTTGCTCTCTTCCTGCGTGTCCTAATATTTTTCTAAAAGTGGTTGTTGGTGTTGTGCTACAATTCACCAGAGTGTTTGTAGCACAACAGCGATTACTCTGCTTGCCCTTACTGCCGGGATACACCGTGAAGGTGTACGTACGTATGTGCGTGATAACGACCGAATGTCCATGGGCGTCGTTAGACACCTTATGAGCGCCTCCGCGCCGCATGTCGCGCTTTCTATAAAGAAATACATTTTTTTTTATTTTTTTTTTTAAGGAAACCGACACGGTTGGCTACATCACCTACAACATCCGCGATGTCAGCTCATAACACCGGGTGAACTTGGTGCCACGTCAGTGCTTCCCTTCGGTCGTGTCTCGTCGGTCTTCCCGCATTGTTATTTTTTATAAAGCGCGACATGTGGCGCCGATCCACCCTTGAGGTGTCTAACGACGCCCATGGACATTCGGTCGCATGCGGGGGTTGCGAATGCCATGCCGGCCTGATAGGTACCTATTCACGCCCCTGTTCCCTTCATTGTTTAATGAGATCGTATGCCCACTTAGGAAGCGCCACCGCAACTGCCATAGGCGCGAGCCCGCTCCCGAGCGGCGGCTGGCTGCTGTCGTGTGCGGTGTGCGGGCGAGGCAAACGCGTGCGATGGCTCCTCGAAGACCACATCGACGGTGGCGCCGCCGTCAGTCCGGGGCAGGTGAGAATGTGCACACATACACGCAAGCGCACAAACAGAGAAGCTTAATACAGACAGGCAATCAAAAAAATCAAAAAATCTAATTTGTCAAAGCTCCTAACTGGCAGCCAGCCAGGGTAGCACACCCCTTTTGACACTGAATATAATACTGATGTTTTATTTACGTGTGTGCTTTTTCTTTTGCAAATAAACATACAGACATATGTATAATACACTGTTAGCAGATATACAGACGAACTCAACAGACTGACTATAACAACAGACAAACTATCAATCGTACAGACTAAACAAACAGACGAACACAATAAACAATCTTCCAGACAAAACGAACAGACGAACTCAATAGACAAACTAACTATAGTACAGACAAAACAAAAAAATGAAAACAATGACAAACCAACTATCAGACAGACCAAACAAACAGACGAACACAATAGACAAACTAACTATAGTGCAGACAAAACTAAAAGATGAAAATGACAAACCAACTATCAGACAGACCAAACAAACAGACAAAGACAATAGATAAACTAACTATAGTACAGACAAAACAAACAGATGAAAACAATGACAAACCAACTATCAGATAGACCAAACAAATGGACGAACACAATGGACAAACTAACTATAATTAGTTTTTAGTCCCGCACCGTCACTCATATTAAATAATGAACTCGGCTTACCGGTGCGATAGTGGCGAGCGCATCGCTGCAGCTCGACGTTTCGAGTCCTCTATGGGACCCGTTCTCAAGAGGACGTGCTAGCTCCTCCGGCAGCCAGCACGTCACTGACAGGAGCTCGCCTGCTTCGCAAATTGTAGTGGTGGGTAGGTATCACTTCCGGATTCGCTGCGTTCCTTGCTTCTTCGGACCTACAGAAATTGCTGACGGTGTCGAGCTCTATGACATCGTCGCTTCGGTTCTGTCTTGACTGCAGCGTAGCCAGTACCGGCTTCCATATCGGCGAGATCTTGAACGAGTCTTCGCGGTTAAAGTTGTCGTGTTTGGCAATTTCTATCGACTCACGGACAATACGTGGCAGATGTCGTTTTTCGGTGGCGAGAATCTTCACCTGATCGAATCTAATCCAATGATTTTGTCCGGAGTCGATGTGGTCACAAATCGCTGACTTATCCGCTTGACCTTTCTTGACCGCTCGAATGTGTTCGGTAACCCTTGTACTGACACTCCGTTTTGTCTGTCCTATGTAAGATTTTCCGCAGGAACACGGTATCTTGTATACCCCTGATGATTGTAGCGGCAGCCTGTCCTTAGCCGATCGCAGCATGCTTGAAATCTTGCGATGCGGGTGTAACACCGTCTGTATGCTCTTCTTCCTAAGAAGTTTCGCTATTCGGTCTGTTACACCACGTACGTACGGCATGTAGGCAGAAAGTCGCTTCACATCCGCCACCAGTTTCTTTTTTCGCGTCTTCATTTTTCTAAACTGTGAGCCATATCCATTTTCTTTTAGGACACGATGAACTAATGTAGTTTCCTCGGTCAGATGGTCAGCATCACACAGCCGTTGTGCACGCTGTAATAGTGACTTCGCCACAGACTGCAGATGCGCCGGGTGGTGGTGCGAAGTTGCGTGTAAATACCGGTTTGTGTGGGTGGGTTTCCTGTACACTGTACTGCCGAAAGAACCGTCCTCCTTCCGAATTACCAGCACATCCAGGAACGCCAGAGCACAGTTTTTCTCTAATTCCATCGTGAATTTTATTTGTGCATGTACCGTATTTAGGTGTTCCAGGAATGCCTGTAGCTCATCCATGCCGTGTGTCCAGATGGCAAAAACATCATCCACATACCGGATCCATAGGCTCGGTGTCTTTTCTGCTGTCCCGAGGGCGAGTTGTTCAAAAAACTCCATATAAAGGTTCGCCACTACTGGGGCCACCGGAGAGCCCATCGCCACGCCGTCTGTTTGTCTGTAATATTGGCCATTCCATAAAAAATATGTTGTCTCTAGTACATGTTTTAAGAGTGCTATGTAACCTATGGATATGTCATTTTCTTTTAGTAATTGTTCAATGACCTGTAGTGCGTCTCCAATAGGCACATTAGTGTACAGTGATTCGACATCAAAACTCACAATGATATGGTCTGGCTCAGCATTTCGACCGATAGTCAGCCAAATTGATTCTCCAACATACGCGCTCTCTAAACATCTTGCAGCTGTACTAAGCCCGCTAGTGGGCGGGACCTCGTCTTATGTTAAGGATTCGAGCCATTTTCTGGAAATACTGTCGAACATAAATGCTGAGCCAGACCATATCATTGTGAGTTTTGATGTCGAATCACTGTACACTAATGTGCCTATTGGAGACGCACTACAGGTCATTGAACAATTACTAAAAGAAAATGACATATCCATAGGTTACATAGCACTCTTAAAACATGTACTAGAGACAACATATTTTTTATGGAATGGCCAATATTACAGACAAACAGACGGCGTGGCGATGGGCTCTCCGGTGGCCCCAGTAGTGGCGAACCTTTATATGGAGTTTTTTGAACAACTCGCCCTCGGGACAGCAGAAAAGACACCGAGCCTATGGATCCGGTATGTGGATGATGTTTTTGCCATCTGGACACACGGCATGGATGAGCTACAGGCATTCCTGGAACACCTAAATACGGTACATGCACAAATAAAATTCACGATGGAATTAGAGAAAAACTGTGCTCTGGCGTTCCTGGATGTGCTGGTAATTCGGAAGGAGGACGGTTCTTTCGGCAGTACAGTGTACAGGAAACCCACCCACACAAACCGGTATTTACACGCAACTTCGCACCACCACCCGGCGCATCTGCAGTCTGTGGCGAAGTCACTATTACAGCGTGCACAACGGCTGTGTGATGCTGACCATCTGACCGAGGAAACTACATTAGTTCATCGTGTCCTAAAAGAAAATGGATATGGCTCACAGTTTAGAAAAATGAAGACGCGAAAAAAGAAACTGGTGGCGGATGTGAAGCGACTTTCTGCCTACATGCCGTACGTACGTGGTGTAACAGACCGAATAGCGAAACTTCTTAGGAAGAAGAGCATACAGACGGTGTTACACCCGCATCGCAAGATTTCAAGCATGCTGCGATCGGCTAAGGACAGGCTGCCGCTACAATCATCAGGGGTATACAAGATACCGTGTTCCTGCGGAAAATCTTACATAGGACAGACAAAACGGAGTGTCAGTACAAGGGTTACCGAACACATTCGAGCGGTCAAGAAAGGTCAAGCGGATAAGTCAGCGATTTGTGACCACATCGACTCCGGACAAAATCATTGGATTAGATTCGATCAGGTGAAGATTCTCGCCACCGAAAAACGACATCTGCCACGTATTGTCCGTGAGTCGATAGAAATTGCCAAACACGACAACTTTAACCGCGAAGACTCGTTCAAGATCTCGCCGATATGGAAGCCGGTACTGGCTACGCTGCAGTCAAGACAGAACCGAAGCGACGATGTCATAGAGCTCGACACCGTCAGCAATTTCTGTAGGTCCGAAGAAGCAAGGAACGCAGCGAATCCGGAAGTGATACCTACCCACCACTACAATTTGCGAAGCAGGCGAGCTCCTGTCAGTGACGTGCTGGCTGCCGGAGGAGCTAGCACGTCCTCTTGAGAACGGGTCCCATAGAGGACTCGAAACGTCGAGCTGCAGCGATGCGCTCGCCACTATCGCACCGGTAAGCCGAGTTCATTATTTAAACTAACTATAGTACAGACAAAACAAAAAGATGAAAACAAATGACAAACCATCTACATATCAGACAGACCAAACAAACAGACGAACACAATAGTATAGACCAACCAGATAGACCAAATAAACGGACGATAATCATGTACAAACAATCAGAGATATGAACAATATATTCAAACAAACGAACGCCCAAAACGAATACACTTTCTCCTAGGCGGATAAGAACATTATTTTGGAAATGTTGAATGAGACAACAGGTATTTGAAAATATATTTTAAGTACCTAGAAAATATCCAAATGATTTGTTGGCATTGCTAGTGCTACGGCGGCGTCGGGCTTACCCGCTGTGCATCATCCGAAAGTTCGCACATAAAGAAAATAAATGACCCACCTTTTTGCACAGTTCTAAATTAACGGAGTTTGGATTACAGAGAAGTGTTATTGATCCTTTCTATGAGCTCCAGGTACCTGACATACACCTTCCTTATTTAATTTCAACTCAATTTAAAATACATATAACTCGATTAAAATGTATATTAAATTAAGTATACATTTAGATAAGTCGTAATGTAAATGGCTATTCCATAGATCTCGACTACAAGAACGGGCAATAGGTAAATTTGTAACCGCGGTCTAATGGACAAGTTGTAATGATTAGTTTGAAGTTTTAACGTTTTGCGTGTTAAGTTGAACATCGAAAGTCATTTTTGCCCGCAAAAGCGCTTTTGTTTTCCAATAATCTGCTCAATTGTATATGGTTTATTGAATATTCATATCTACCTAATAAAACTATTCCTGAACTTGTCATAATTTTATGTATAATTCGATTACATCCACGAGGAAGATCGGGCAAGAAACATCGACAGGGTTTTTTGAAGTGAAAACTTCTTTAGCGGCACTTGGCACTTTTTTAGCTGGGTAAAAAATGTTAAACTCGCGTCAGACCTCGAAAAGCGTCAGATTTATTTTTATTATTTAAAATGTAACCTTAAGTCATTGCATTAAGGGTTAAGTTACGAGTGGCTCGGGATCAATTCTGTTCGTCTCTCAGTGACAGTAAAGCCGAAAGCGAATCAAGGGAATCCGATATTCGTTTGGTCGTTTATGTGATTTCGTGGCTCAATGGTAAGAGTGTATGATTTGTATTTTTTTGACCATGGGTTCGAATCCCTCAAAATTGTTTTTGTTTTTTTTTTCTTTTGTTTTCTTTTTTAAGCAATGTTACGGTGTTTAAATTTTTTTAGGGTGTTTAGTTTTTTTTATAACCACCTAAGAATTATTTTCGGAAATACAAAAAGTTTTCACTTCTGCCGGCACTCCCGGAGTGCAACTGGTTTTTTTTTTAATTCACATAGGTACTCGTAATATAAAACTGCCTACAGTTTATTCAAAATATTATAGTGTGAGAGCAAAATCGCAAATTTTACTGAGAATTTCTCACTACAAGAGACTAAGTTTAAGTATGTCAGGTGTAAAGATGTCTATGTTTCTAGGTACCTCTAACGTTCTTGCCTAGTTTGTACCAACTCAATAAGTAAACCTATTATCCCTTACATGTGATTATCAATCTCCATTAAAGGTAACCCCATTCGCCCGCGCGTCCCCTCTCGAGCCGGACGCCTCTGCTCCCGCGTGCGCCAGAGCACAGCTCGAGCTGGCGAGCGCAGGCGAAGTATGGTGCGCAGTCGCCGGCACGAACGGAGGCGCAATAGCGGTCTTCCCACCGCGCACCTCCGCCCAGCAGCACACGCCTCGCGCGCTCGCCACCGCCGATGCCGCGCGAATCCGCTCGCACTTGGCAAACCTGCTGATGCTGATGTTATTAGCGCGATGCAATGTGACCTAACCTGGCATAGGTGAGGAGATTTATTTGAATAACGTCGTGATTTTGAAGAAATTCATTGAGCTGATGAGCCACATACGTGTATCGTCCCCCGGCACGTAACTTGGCCTCTGTGCGAGAGGGACGGCATAATACGCATGCGATCGTTGGTATAACGCTGTCTCACTCGCACAGAGGCCAAGTTACGTGCCGGGGCGTATAAAGATGGGCAAACCAAATTCGTTTTTATTACGCGAACAATGTGGTCTATTTTGTATCGAAAGTGTCGCGTGAGAACTTGGCTTGAATGAAATGAATTTCGCATCGACCGACTGCTTTAATATTACGCGAACAGCAGATTATGTTAACGACGATGTGAGCTCAATGTGTTTCTAGAATGTAGGGAACAGGATGTTATATTTATTGCTAGATAATAGGTTTTCGGCAGACGATATTCAAAATTTGTTTTTCTCTATAATTCTTTACAGTAATAAAATTACCATTGTAAACTGAAAGTAACAAATTTACAATTTAACAAAATTGGATTGCTTACGAAATGATAATGCCAAAATTTTTTAATCTATCTACATAATTATCTGTGTCCCTTTACGCGTAAATAGCAATTACGTTGAGTACAGTGTGAAATAGTGAAAGGTCACTAATTTCAGTAAAAAAAAAATTAAAAAAACTTAAGAAGGAAATCTATGTCAAATTGAAGAATTCCATATGGGTGCTGTGTGCATTACAAGATCACACAATAATGCTATCCATCAAAATTACTTTTCTCCACTACCCTTGTTATAAAGAATATGTTCCTTGATGATATTTCGTATTCTAACATTTAGTCTATGTGGTCCTCGTCCATGTTTGGCCTAAAATCGAAAACAAGTTCCATTGTAACAATTTAATTTATAAATACTTAACTTCCTTCTTTAAAAGTGTTAAATATTTTAGTATTTTAAAAGTGCCAAAAAAAGCAACTATTTTTAACAAAAATATGACACCAAATGACAAATATTGGTTAAGCCGTTAAGACGTCAAGAGACAAATACTAGTAACTGTGTCTAGTCAAACGGCTCTAATTGGATCTAATAACATATGTATAACTTTTAATGTAAATAATTCAAAATGGTTGCTTTCATTATTGACTGTCTCTTAATGTTTTGACTAAACGTTACAAGCACCACCTTGTGTAACACGATGTGTTACAAGATGTTAATCTAACAGCATTATAATTATTAGTAATCTAAAGGAGTAATTGTAACGTTTTGTCTACATAATAGTCAATATTTATTGCTTCATTATGTTCTTCCTCGTCGTATACTAGTAGACTAAAGATATTTTCTTCATTAACCTCATGTACTCCATTCTCATCTCATTGTCATTTTAGCTTAGACCTATCTTAACCCTAGCTTGTATCCTTAGTGATCATTTTGGATTATTTATAATTCTAATAAGTCTATAAACTTCTAAATCTAACTAGCGAGTATCGTGAATAAAATGTTGTAACATAGGATAAAGTTGTAATATAATTTTGATGTCAATTTTAGAAAACGTGGAGTCTTGATGTCTTGACACTAGTATTTTGTATGAAAAAAATACAAAGTGAGAATGAATTGAAAAATAATTTGTGTTTATGTTTCGCGTTTCCTTCTTGTCTTCATTTCCATTTGGGATAGCCGTTTCTGTCGTGACTTTTATCTTTTCATCTGTCTTTAACGTTATACTCTCGCAGAAGCCTAATTTAATGTGAGTGTTCCCTCAGGGCGCTCTCCTGGGCCCGTTCTTTCTTAACGTTTATATTGTCGATTTGGGATGTACAAAACGGGTCTGGAATGATCCGGGGCGACCGGCGCGTTTTCTATTATAAATTATTATAATGTAATAATAAGTGAGATATCTGAATTTTTATAGAATTACTTGTTGTTAGTTTAGCGTAGGGTAGCATGAAATGTATTTTTATACAACAGGAAACGAAGTGGATGCAGGAGCAATTTTAAAATTTTGCGTTGTACCTGAGGTGTATTATTTTGGAAAAAAAAACATCCGTCCAATAACGGAATTAAAAACGATTAGCCGGTATAGGTTAGAGATTCCTCTGCAGATCGGAAGTAAAAATTCGTTTTCTTCCGTCCTTTTTTCTTGCTTCTTAACGATTAGCGTATCCTCCGTGTTGGTTTCAAACTTAAATTTTCCTAGTTGATGTAAAATTTCTATCTAATTACTAGAAATATTTCAAATACTTACATCATTTCACAATTTTGCCCTAGCGACGTCATTTTACTTGATGCTGTTAAAATGTTGTTTTGAAAATTCCAAATTAGCATTGTAGGCAATCACTATTAATCGACTTAAATATAGGAGGATGTTCTCAATTAAAAATAATTATTTATGTATTTTTACAAAACAAAATTTTTTTTTACTCTTGTTCAAAATTTACGCACTGGTTACATTTGTGGCAAGCGGGCATTATTTTTTTTTTGTTTGTTTTATCCATTGGTATTACCTCCACATAACTTTTCAGTTAAAGCGCGAGTAAAGGTGGATCCGTCTCGAAAATTTAGCTGAAACATTAAAATAGTCAAATGATGTAAGAAAAATGTCTGGATGTTATAGCTAGGTGTGCCCGCGCCGGTCGCCTCGGTTCAAAATACGTCGGTGGACAGGCGAAAAGGTTTAAGCCCCAAAAAGGGAATTTTTGTTGTTGTAGCATGTACTTTGGACCCTCTGACTCAAATCGTATTGCATAAAAAAATGCGTCGTTCATCAATACCACTTCCACCACGAGCCGGGAAATCATTTCTCCGTGGTAAGGCACGGAAACTTGATGCGCAAATCCAATTCGTACTTAATTATTTTTTTAAGGGCTTAGTCAAGATTTCACTATACCAGCCCAGGCGTTTGTTTTAAAATCGAAAATCTTGCAATTTCAACATTTTGCCTTTCCACCAACGATTGGACCTCTAGAATTGTTTTAGAGTCTTTTAATAGTTTATATTTATTTGTTATTGTAAGATTTTTGTAATTTTAGCGTCCATTTGGAGGAATGTTGAGAAAGTCGTCTTACTAAGGTGCCAATCATACATATAGTACATTATTATATACATTTTTATTATATATTTGATTATTTACTTTGATAAAGAATGTACAGGTGCAGAATAGCCATCGCCATGTGTTTAAGGGAAATTGTATACCGAATAAAATGTATTGACAATTTATATTTGTTGTTTCATTTTATTATTAATTAGGTACAGATCGTTCACAGTTATTTTACCTCTGACACGTGTCATTGTATCTTCCGCTAGGTTGGCACCACTTGCTGTCACTAGTACTACGCTCCGAAAAAGGGTTACTTGCTATTAATATTTTACCCGTGGTAGTGGAAATTATGTATAAGTACCTGTTGTACTTGTAGTGATAAGTCCACCTTTGCGCACTCCTGCATTTCTGGTTTCTTGTCGTGTACTGTTCTTCTTTAAATTTGTGTGCAATAAAGAGTTTCTATTATATTCTATTCTAAAAATATATTCAAATATTTCGTACAGGGAAATAGTACGAACCAATTATGGCAACACAGAGCCCAGGTTAGCCAACTTGATGGCTAGAGGTAAAATAACTGTGAACGGTCTATACCTTCGAAGAAAAAAGAATGGTTCAACCTATTTAGTTGTTTTTTTTATGTAATCCGGTATGAGTGGCTGAGTCGGAGGGGCCAAAGCACATGCTGCAGGTATATCACCTCAGAGAAGGTAGGTGCCATACCGGAGGAAGACTTCCCTGGATTGCTGCCTATACTAGACTAGAGGAGAACACAACCGAGGCTGCTATGGGGCCATCTTACATCCAGTACGGTGGTACCAACCCAGTCGGCTACAATTTGAGCCTACCACCTAGTAAGGGGCAAGGGAAGGGACCTACTACAGTTTTACAGGAGCACGTATGAAGAACATTACGAGAGTGGAAGAGGCGGCAGAGGTGTGCCAGGATCATGGCGCGTGAAGATGCGTTGTCTCTGCCTAACGCACTGGGCGACAGGCGTGATGCTATGTTTTTATAAAACTTTCAGCGAGCATAATTGTTTACGCATCAGACGCGTGCGGGGACCGAGATGGTGAAGATGGGAAGCTGCCGGGAGTGAGCGAGACAACGATATGGGAATCTAAGAAAGTCAGTGAGACACAGCGATGATGAAGTCGGAATACTAATGTTGATGTTATTTTGAAGTGTATTGTCTCGAAACATATTATGGGCATAAAGGGCAACTTATTTAAGGATTTTTTTTTATTTTACAAATCTGCAAGTCGATTCGGTCCCAACATGTCATACATACATACATACATACATATCACACACGCTGAATTCCGACAATCGGGGTAAGCAGAGTAATCGGTGTCGTGCTGCAAGAACTCTGGTAAATTGCAGCACGACATCGAATAAAACGCTTAGCAATGTTTATGGAAACGATATAGGTACTCATAATTATCAAGCAGGAAGTTAGGCACGTGGGTACTGGGCTGGTGGGTATTAATTTCCAAGTTGAGTCTAAAGAAGAGTGATAAATATTCACCTCTCGAAATAAACCCCGAATATGCCAAGTGGACAAGCTACTCAGGCTGTCAGTTGATATTTCAAATTTCTTATTTTGAAATTTTGTTTAAATTTTAATTATTGTAAGACTGTATATTAAGATAAAAAAAAATTAAACAAATTAAAATTTACCCACACATTTTAAATTGTTTGATTATTTGAACATTGATGCACTTTTTGATGCACTAACCATTTCAATTGTGTAGCAGTGTAATCAATCATACACTGCTTACCCCGATTGTCGGCACAGCGTGTGTTGTTTTTATGTAGGTAATTATATATGCACGTGGAGATCCGTTGTCTCTGCCTACCCCACCGGGAAACAGGCGTGACGCTATGTATGTATGTATTTTCCTTTTTATATACATCTTACATGCAAAATATAGTTGCTTCCCGAACAAAGTAGGTAGGCATCCCACATTTTAGGCTTTATCAGCTCCCATCTAATGACACAAGGACAACTCGCGAATGGGATTAGCTTGCGATAAATCGAGTTCAGAGTCCCGACGAGTCGCAGGACTTGAGTCCAGGGCCGTAGCTAGGAGCTGGCAGGAATGGTCAGGTGGGGGCGCAAATCCGGGAGGTTGCACAAAATTAAGGGGGGGGGGGCGAAAACAAGTGTAATTTTTTTATAGAAACTGATACAGTTGGCCACATCACCTTTTTTTTTTTTTATGGAACCTGACACGGTTGGCTACATCACCTACAACATCCGTGATGTCAGCCCATAACACAGGGTGAACTAGGTGCCATGTCAGTGCTTCCCTTCATTTCATGTCGGCTACACTAAACTGGACGGAAAACACGAACTATTTACATAGCCGTTTCGACCGACGTTTCGTTCAGTGCGGTGGTACCAACCCGGCCGGGATAAACCCTACCACCTAGTAAGGTAATAAGGGAAGGGACCTACAGTTTAACGTGGAATCCGAACCACGGTCAGCCTCCAACGGTCGAGCGGTCACCCATCCAAACACTGACCGCGCTCAGCGTTGCTTAATAACAGTTGACTAACCAACCGCGCCACTGAGCTACCGAGGCTGACGAATTTTCTTATCCCTTAGTCGACTTTTACGACATGCGACGGGGAGAGATGCAGTGGGGCTATTCTTTTTAAGTACCGACCCCACACGGTACAAAATCACCTACAACATCTGTGATGTCAGCCCATAACACCTTGGTGAACTAGGTGCCATGTCAGTGTTTCCCTTCGGTCGTGCCAGCTACACTGAACTGTACGGCAAACACGAATATTAACATAGACGTTTCAACCGAATTTTCATTCAGTGCGGTAGTACCAGCCCGGGAGAGGGAGGGAAGAATGGAAGGGACCTATAGTTTTACGTGGAATCCGAACCACGGTCAGCCTACTCAGCTATCGAGGCTAAAATTAAAAATGTACGTAATGAAAAATCCTAAAACCCCCGGTGTCCAAATATGGACTACTTTAGTGCGACGGCGGATTACCTCGTTACGCACCATATCACTTAGCGATATTCCCAGCATGACTCGCTCCATTTCTCACTGGGCAACATTCAGCTTCAGTTCTAGTCTTCGTTTTTGTTTGCTTTGTAGCTGGCATAGGGCCTACCTTAGCGAGGTTTCGCAAGGAGTGGTGATAGATATTGGCTGTGTCTAATCTTCTCTTGACCCTCTGGGCACAGCCACCCTTGCCTGTGCTCTATAAAAAAAGAGGGAGTCTGCATGCACACATGCAGTCGTCAAACTTAGTTCGTGAATTTGATGTTTGCGCAGTTTGAAACATTTTTTTCGTAAGAAAAATTTTCAACTTTGGTAGCCCATATTGCCCCACCTAGGCTTCATACAAGGATTTGTTTGCAGTATCGAATAAAGGTAAAACCTTTGTCAGTTCGTTAGAGTTTGTCTCGATTATGCAGCGTTAACGAGTAAAGCGCGAGAGGTTTTCGTGTTTTCCCATTTTCAAAACGTGCCAACTTGAAGGGCTGATTTGGGCCAGAAGGGATGGAAGGACAAATTCAAATTCAAATTCAAAATCATTTATTTTTCAATTCCCTCATTAATAATAATTAACATACAATCTTTATACCATATACATGTTGTGAATTGAAAAAAAGGTGTAGGCGCAGCATGTGGCACTGGCATTTCAGTGCCGCTGATTTTAAGACTAACCTTGTAGGTACCTAACTAAAAACCCAAAGGTGACAATAATGTAAGTGAAAGGTTGGTATTAAAAAAGAAAGAAAGGATAGGCGATGTGTTAAAATATGAGTGAATAGTGTTGAAAATGCTGTTATTTGAAGGTAGTAGGTGTGGGTATTTATTCAATAAGATTATAAAATTAATAGATTTAGTGGTTGATGGTCTTCTGTAATTATAACAGGTATTTTTTATAATGTGTTTTGAAGGTTAGTATTTTTTTAATTTGTCTAATTGGGGGTGGGATGTTATTCCAGCACCGGGTTGCCGCATATTTGAAGCTGCCTTCGAATGCGGCACCCCGGTGCTTAGGAGCTGCCAACAACCTACCTACCGAGCGAGTTCCGTAACGACTTCCCTCACCAAGCCATTTAAGTTTCCTCCATAGTGGGTCTGGTTTTTGTGTATTTATTATTTTGTATATAGTAACCGCTTGGTGGAGATGCCGACTGTTCTCCATTTTAAGTAGTAGTAACAAAATAAAAATGTAATACGTATTTCAAGTCGTCAGATGGATCTTTCATCCGATATATTCAGAAATTGTTGGACGTAGTCTGGTTGCTGAGTACTAAGCGTCGCAAAGTACAAAAAAAGTCTTAATTTTTTTTAGCCCCCCCTTACCCGAGCCCAAAGACGTTTCATCAAATTCACGTCAAAACAGTTCTGGACTACAGCGACCTCTACGTTTCACACCCGTACGCCATAACTGGTGTTATACTTAGTATGAGTATAATATTTTAATTTAGTAAATGTTTCATTCACCCACAATCACAAACCTGCCCTACCCCCTAACGACCAGCTACGACACTGTTCAAGTCCTTTTTATTCGTCAGACAAACCGCGGGAAACTTCCCAAATCGTCTTTACCAGTCGTCCTTTAGCCAGCGCGAGCTCGGAATACACAACTACTTGGCCCTGCCGTGCCTACCCACCCAGTGTAAAGGATTTCGTTTAACAGTGGCGAAGCCATCAGTTATGGCGTTTAGGCCTTTTTTAACCTACTAGCTGAAACTGCTGGCGTTAAACTTGGAATTCATCTGGAATTATCTCTGAATTAACAATGACGCTGACTTCAGTTTTATTTTCTAGTTTTGACACTCCTGCTCAGCCCGTAGAGCAGCGGTCTCCAAACTTTTTTACAGAAGGTCCACATTGGCTTTATCAAAAATATTGACGATGGCACTATACACCAGATATAGGTAATTTAAATAGGCGGAGTGGTCAGATTCTTCAGTATTCATGTTTATGCTGTAAATATTAATGCTCTTATGAGCGGTAGTATGGGTTAATTATTTGTAAGTTACTATAATATAATACTTAAGGTACTAAAAAAACATTGTGACCTGCGAAGTTTATTTGTCAGTTCTTCTTCGCATTGAATTTAGAACTGGCGGAATTTTCGACATGACCTACCTATGGATGAAATTATTCTTTATTCTTTATTCATCATTCGTATGGTAGTACACTACGCTTGAATTTGTCCTGTTCAGTTTTTACACACTAAACAATAAACAATTTGCGGACCAGAAACAAACATAAATTGGATATTTTCCATAAAAAATAATTAGTTTTCGTAAATAAATAGTAAACCAAAAAATATGTGTACCTAGTTAGTTAAATTCCGCGAATAATGATGAAATCAGAATTTAGAGTATAAAATGAAATTAAAAGTTTTGGTCGCAAACGCGGCGCCGCTTTTTTTTCTTAAGCGGCCGATAGCCGAGTGGTCTGGGCGTCGGCTTCACTTGCGAGAGGTCTGAGGTTCGAATCCAACAGGTGTGTAACAATGAGTGTTTTCTGATTAAAAATAAATAACGGGCATATCTTCACCCACTGCTCTATGGTTCCATGTAAAAATGTAGGTCCACGGGGTTGATTGGAGGAAATCTCTTAAGGCAATAAGCCGGGCGGGCTTATTGCCACACATAAAGTGGCATAAGGTGTATTATTATACTGTTTTTTTCGTGTACTGTTTGTGTTCCTAAATAAATAATACATACAGACAAGAAAGCAGACAGGGATACAAGAAAACCAACAGAAACTTAAAACTTAATGAAAATTAATTAAAATTTAGTATGTAAGTTATACTTTTAAAAAATCTCTATAAGCTTTCTTACCCAGTTCTTCCTTATATAAGGTGTTTCATTAGTAGGTAACTTTACGCTAAGGGGTGTATGTGTATAAGATACTGATCACGTTCCCATACCAAATTTTTTTTACGATTTAAAAAACCTACTCACTCCTCAAATTTAATACGCGAAGTGTGCGTATTTCGCCTGAATAAGTAGGTAGGTATGGAAACGTGATCAGTATCTGATACGGTGTATGTGTATGTATGTTAGCGTAGCGTTACCTACTATTGAAAGACCTTATATATGTTGCGTCGTCAGTGCTGAACATTAGTGTGGAGCACTGAGCTAATTGTTACACTAGAGCGAACACTAAGGGCAAATAATTTCGTCCCATCGAAGATTGTTGACTATTAAACTTCCTTTCAGTCGACTCCAAGCGGTCGTCGATGGTAGTCATGTGTGTGATAGTATATGAATACCGAGCCGAGCTACTTTTCATTTAATCCGGTACGGGACCCTATTACTAAGCCTACGCCCGTCTGTCTATCTGTCCGTCCGTCCGTCATTGGTGATGAATGCATTGCTGAACAAGAAATGACTAAAAAAAATATGACGAACCATACTGAATATGCATATGCTTCAATGAAATATTGTTAATATTGTGTGTTCTTTATGCCGAAATAAATATCTGAATCTGTCAGGCAGACAGACATACATACAGAGACTGCACAAGCTAACATTTCTAGAAACTTCGCCACTGTAAGCCGAAAGGAATAGTCGAAAGGAAAATCATGGCTAAACTTCACTTTCTTTAAATCCTCTCTACTTTTTCTACAAAGTCCACCCTCCGATTCCCTCCCTCCCGCCGCCCGCTATCCTCCGAAACACAGAGACGACGTTTCAGTCGTTCTATGTTTTAGCAAACGACATTTTAGTCTTCAGCAACGAGAAACGAGAAAAATATGATCTGACACAGCTGTTTGTAGATTTTTCTTTATGTAGGTCCGAGGTTCGAATCCGGTCGGCGTGTACCAATGAGTTTTTTCTGACGAAAAAAATTTACGTGCATACGTACTGCACCTGCTGCTTCACCGTTCGGAACCGGTGTAAAACTGTATGTCTCTTCCCTTGCCCCTTACTGGGTGGTAGGCTCAAATTGTAGCCGACTGAGTTGATACCACCGTACTGGATGTAAGATGGCCGCATAGCAGACTCGTTTGTGTTCTCCTCTAGTCCAGTATAGCCAGCAATCCAGGGAAGTCTCCGTTATGGCACCTACCTTCTCGGAGGTGATATTGGCTAGTCGTAGCATGTGCTTTGGCCCCTTTGACTCAGCCACCCATACCGGATTACATAAAAAAAAACGAGCGAATATTCAGTATTGTTTTTATGGAAACTGACACGCTTGGCTACATCACCTACAACATCCGAGATGTCAGCCCATAACACCGGTTGAACTAGGTGCCACGTCAGTGCTTCCCTTCGGTCGTGCCGGCTACACTGAATTGGACGGAAAACACAAACTATTTACATAGCCGTTTCGACCGACCTTTCATTCAGTGCGGTGGTACCAACCCGGGCGGGTTAAACCCTACCGCCTAGTAATATAAGAAGGGAGTCATATCCCTTAGCCGCCTTTTACGAAATACACGGGGAGAGATGCAGTAGGGCTATTCTTTTAAAGTACCGGCCCCACACGGTACCAATGAACGTCGTTAGACACTTATGGGTGGCTCGGCGCAAACAAAAAATCTTGTTACGTCTGGTCCAACAGTTATTTTTCAGTTATAGTGAAATCTCTCATACTGGAGTTAACTGGCAAATAGATTTTAGCCGGACTTGATGAAATCGGGCGTAGGTTGTTTTGCAAAATAATTTTGAAAAAATTCAGATGTGCAAACTGTTTTTATGTAGATAGATAGATAGATAGATAGATAGATAGAAAATTCTTTATTACTCCAGTAAACATTAAACAGTAACAAATACATTGGAAAATTTACATAAGGTGCAAAGGCGGACTTATCCCTTACAGAGATTTCTTACAGTCAACCTTTGGATGTTTGAGATTCGATAATATAGTGGAATGTAAGTAGGTAGTAGCAAAAGAGTTGCGTGACAATTGAAGATAAAAATAATAATAAGAATACATACATATAAGTATATGCTAGTAAAATATAAGCCATACATGTGTTAATACATATAAATTACTAAATATATATAGGATACTATATACAAATAAATATACATACATACATACTTGTCCATCCAGGTAAGTATGAAACAAAAGTGGTTTAGATAGTGGTTTAGGTAGATGCGACTTTAACGAGAGCGAAGCCGGTGGACTAAAGCTAGTCTATCGATGTGAGTGGTCACACTTTACTCTCTTGGTGTTACATTAAATCGCAACTTAATTAACTTTAAATGCTACAAATTAAAATTTGTAAGACGAAAGAAAAAAAATTACAGAAAATTCAGTACATTCCTCCAAGCTGGCGGCTAAAGCCAGTTAATGATTCGCCGCAAGAATACAAGAACATTGTTAATTTACGCCAATACTGCTTGGCTACACTGAATTGACGCGCAATCTTTCCACTGCGCATACGAGATGCACAGTTTGAATGAGCGCCCTCTTGCGGCAGGAGAACTGTAGTACAGGACAACGGAAGATTCGAGAGACACTGGATGTGGCTGTGAACTTGATAAGATGAGGTTGTGTCAGTAAACAAGACCGCAGAAACGAAGCATACGTCGTACCGAGATGCCCCTGTCAGCTGTTAAAACAAACGAAAATGTTATCTCGCCTACGCGGTCGTCAACACCATCTATTATTCACGTCAACATTATACAGGGATAAATTTTATTTTTTATGGAAAGTGACACGGTTGGCTACATCACCTACATCATCCGTGATGTCAGCCCATAACACCGGATGAACTAGGTGCCATGTCAGTGCTTCCCTTCATTTCATGTCGGCTATGCACTGAGCTGGACGGAAATCACGAACTTTATACATAGCCGTTTCGACCGACGTTTCATTCAGTGCGGTGGTACCAACCCGGGCGGGATAAACCCTACCACCTAGCAAGGTAAGAAGGGAAGGGATCTACAGTTTAAAGTGGAATCCGAACCACCGTCATCTGTACCGTAGGATTGATGCAGACATGAAAAGTTAAAGATATAGGGGATGTTCTAGGTTTTCAATCTACAGTACTAGCTGTAGGTACTCATATGTATTATTAATAAGTGTTCTTATTATTATTTTATCTTCAATTCTCACGCTCAACTCTTTTGCTACAACCTACTTATATTCCACTATATTATCGAATCTCAAACATCGAAAGGTTGACTGTAAGAAATATCTGTAAGGGATAAGTCCGCCTTTGCACCTTATGTAAATTTTCTAATGTACTTGTTACTGTTTAATGTTTACTGGAGCAATAAAGCAATTTCTATCTATCTGTCTATCTTGATACGTGCATTTGTTTCAAGCGAGTGCTTCGAGTTCGAATTCGAAGGAGGTGATGTGGATGTCTGATTCCGCCAAAATAAATATAAATTTTTAACAAAAATTAAAAACAGGAAGAAAGGGTTAAAAACTATGGAAAATTTGTCAGATCGCTCCAGGGGTTACCGCACCCGCCGCGGCGTTGTGTCGGCACATCAAAGGTGGCGGTTCTCTTTGATTCATTACGACAGGCCACGCCCACTTTGTGTCGCGTCCCCACCGCCTACTCCTCCTCCGCACCGCCGCCGCCACCGCCAGGGCTGTCCACTACAATCCGGAAAAACCTGACTTGATTCTCTTTTATAATAATAAAGTTAATTTTTTTCATCATTATTTTAATGGTAGCTTTAAAATATTGCTGATTTTGTTTTATTGAACGCGACCCCTGGCCACCATAAGGTGTCAAACGACGCCCATGGACATTCGGTCGTATATGGGTGTTGCGAATACCAGGCGAGCCTGACAGGTGTCTTTTCACGCCCCTCCTTGAAGGGCCCGAGACTGTACTTAGGTGGGAATATGTGGGTAGGAAGAGTATTTCAGAATTTAGCGCTTCTGTGAGGAAATATCTGGAGAATCTATTGGTGCTAGGTAAGTCCAGCGCGTAGGGACGCATATTCTACGCAGTGTGCGCGGTGCGGAGATGGAAAGGGGGCGACGGGATTGCGTGCCTCCGGGCACTCCCCATGGAATAAACGATGGACGAAACACGGGCGCAGCTTCTGTCACTATAAGTCAGGAAGCGAGTGGGCCGGATAGGATTCCTGCATTGGTGTTAAAAATGTGTGCCCCCGAGCTGGCTCCAGTGCTGACGCGCCTATTCCGTCTCTCCTACTCCAACTGTCGTGTGCCGGCAGCCTGAAAATCTGCGTTTGTCCAAGCGGCCTCTAAAAAGGACGACCGCTCAAAACCGCATTATCAACGCACAGGTTATGATATAAAGTACCTACTTTTTTTCATGTATTATTGTACACCTATAATAACAATAAATAATATTTTTCTTTCTTCTTTCTTTACTTTTAGTTAGACCAGAGGTTCCCAAATAGTGGTACAGTAAGGCTCAAGAGAAGGAGTACACGTGGGCGAACTTAATGGCTACGTTTGCCTCTAGAATGTTAAACAATTTACACTTACTTATCTCATTTGTGAAAATTGTATCCAATGGTTGAATGGGAACCCATTTTCGTATTAAAGTATACATTAGAACCTAATCAATCCTTCCTACCTATAATAAAATCCAACGTCTGCTTTCTGTCTGAGTGTCTGAGTGTCTGTCTGTCGGCTTATAACTCGAGAACCACTGAACCGATTTTAATAAAACAAAATTCTACGGATAGCTTGATTCTTCCCATCAACTATAGGCTACTTACTATCACGCTAAATAGCTTATGAGGTTAGCAGTGAAGTGAAATATGAGAGCGGGCGGAGCCGCGGGCACAGCTTGTCCTTTCCTTCCTTATTCCTTATTCCTTTTTCCTTTTTCCTTTTTCCTTATTTCCTTATTTCCTTTCCTTTTCCTTCCTTCCTTATCCTTACCTATAATAAAATCCAACGTCTGCTTTCTGTCTGAGTGTCTGAGTGTCTGTCTGTCCGCTTATAACTCGAGAAGCACTGAACCGATTTTAATAAAAAAAATTCTACGGATAGCTTGATTCTTCCCATCAACTATAGGCTACTTACTATCACGCTAAATTGCGTATGAGGTTAGCAGTGAAGTGAAATATGAGAGCGGGCGGAGCCGCGGGCACAGCTTGTGACTCATACGATGGATAAATTACAATACCGATTACTCTGCTTACCCCGATTGTCGGGATTCAGCGTGTGTGATATGTATGTATGTATGATAATTGTTTTATTTAAACACTAGCTGAGCCCGCGGCTCCGCTCGCGTGAAATTCGTATTCCAAAGAAGAATGTAAGTAACTAAGGGCGAGGCCGAAGGCCGAGCTGCGTTCAGGTAATCGATAAACCTTCTTAAAGAAAGTAACTAACTAAGGGCGAGTCCGAAGGCCGAGCTGCTTTCAGGTAAACGATAAACCTTTCTCAAATAAAGGAAGTAAGTAAGGGCGAGGCCGAAGGCCGAGCTGCGTTCAGGAAGACGATAAACCTTCTGGAAGAAAGGAAGGAACTAAGTGCGAGGCCGAAGGCCGAGCTGCGTTCAGGTAAACCAAAACCCTCTTCCGCCTTCGGGCCTCGCCCTTAAAGACTTCCTTTCTTCGATAGAATATAATATCGTTTACTCAATCTATTTATTTCATAAAAATAAAAAAGTAATATTAATAACTAAAGAATTAAACGTACCTAACAAACATTAAAATAACTATCAAAACGGGCATTTTCAAATGTTCTTAGAGCACTTGCGGCATTACCCCGCTGGATGGCAAGTCTTACCCTTTGAATGAAGTACATAAGCCCTTGATGGCGGGACACCAGTTGCGTCAACCAGCAGAGGCTCAAGCCTCTTTTGGCTTCACTGCTCCACGGACCGAGGGTTTCAACCGCAAACGCAACAAATTCGAAATCTTGAATTATATTTCTATATTTGCTGCGTTTGAGGCTCTCCGCCCCAGCCTCGGCCGCGCCAGCCGCTCTTGAAGATGTCCTAACGTGACTTGGAGCCAATGTGAGAACAAAAGTGCCGTCCCACATCAAAGTCCCTTAGTCCATGGCACTAAGGTGATAGCATCGGGCCTCTTGCCATCCAGCCGGGAATAACCGCGAGGTTCTATGTAGGATGCACGGTATATTTGCCGTTAGAAGCGTGGACTTTATAATAAAATTTAAATTAAATTAACTCAATCTTAATATTAATTAACTTTATTCGAGATGGTTTAGCTTCTTCCTGAACGCAGCTCGGCCTTCGGCCTCGCCCTTAGTTACTTGCTTTCTTCGAGATGGTTTATCATTTGTCAGAACGTAGCTCGGCCTTCGGCCTTCGCCTTAGTTACTTACTTTTTTCAAAAATGTTTACCTTCTTCCTGTACGAAGCTCGGCCTACGGCCTCGGCCTTAGTTACTTGCTTTCTTCGAGATGGTTTATGGTCTTCTCAAATAGAGCACGGCCTTCGGCCTCGCCCTTAGATACTTACTTTCTTCAAGATGGTTTAGCTTCTTCCTGAACGCAGCTCGGCCTTCGGCCTCGCCCTTAGTTACTTGCTTTCTTCGAGATGGTTTTTCAATTATCAGAACGTAGCTCGGCCTTCGGCCTCGCCTTAGTTACTTACTTTCTTCAAGATGGTTTAGCTTCTTCCTGAACGCAGCTCGGCCTTCGGCCTCGCCCTTAGTTGCTTGCTTTCTTCGAGATGGTTTTCAATTATCAGAACGTAGCTCGGCCTTCGGCCTCGCCTTAGTTACTTACTTTCTTCAAGATGGTTTAGCTTCTTCCTGAACGCAGCTCGGCCTGCGGCCTCGCCCATAGCTACTTACTTTCTTCGAGAAGGTTTATGGTCTTCCAGAATAGAGCTCGGCCTTCGGCCTCGCCCTTAGTTACTTACTTTCTTCAAGAATGTTTTTCTTCTTCCTGAACTCAGCTCCGCCTTCCGCCTCGCCCTTAGTTACTTTCATCGAGAAAGAATATCGTTAACCTGAGCGCAGATCCGCCTTCGGGCCCGCCTTTAGTTACTTACTTTCTTTTTTTGAAATACGAATTTCACGCGAGCGAAGCCGCGGGCAACAGATATATAAATTTTATTGCACCAATGACAGCGACATAACTTCGACTTTCAATTATTTTTTTTATTTATCAAACAATTTGTCACCGGCCAGCTCACGTCGAGATGACAGTTCTCCGTTGTCAACATGACATTTAAAATTGTTTTTTACCATTACTTTGGATTACGTGATTTTTATTATATTTTTTAATTATTATGTTAATCCGGGATATACACTGTCACTATAAAAAGTTTCGTCAAATTCCGTTCAGTGGTTTTTGCGAGATGCGCGTACAAATAGACATTTTTGCATTTACGATTTTATGATATGTATAGAAAGAATAGATATGTATAGACTATTGTGTTCAAGTTATAAAAAAGAAGAACTGTCATTTTCGTTGTATCTACTTATTTTTAAATTTCGAATGAATATTTTATTCAAATTGTATTTGCTGCCAGTTCTCAAGATATAATTATGTACTTTGGACTACGTGATTTTAAACGCGCAATAATGTTTATAATTGTTAATTTTTTTTTATTTTTGTTATTTTTTTTTACGTATTATGTTAACCCGGCATATAAACTGCCACTATACAAAGTTTCGTCTAATTCCGTTCAGTGGTTTTTGCGTGATGCGCGTACAGACAAACAAACAAACAAAAATTTTAAAAACTGTTCTAACATGTTCAGTATCTCATTTTAAGCCACCCTGGTTAGTTTTTTTCCGAATACATTCAATGTGCAGACTTTCTTACCTCTACGATTTTATTATATGTATAGATGTATAGATTTCACTTAGGGGTACTTGAATCTCCGAAAATTCGCTAAAGAGTACAGATTAAAATACAACATTTTCTTTTCCATAAGCGTAAACCATTCATATAACATGTTGGGGCCAATTGGAGCAGGCCAGTCTCCACAAACAGCACCCAGTATTTTTTTTTTATGGAAACTGACATGGCCTGACATCACCTACAACATCCGTCATGTCAGTCCATAACACCGGGATAACTAGGTGCCATGTCAGTGCTTCCCTTCATTTCATGTCGGCTACACTGAACTGAACGGAAAACACAAACTTTTTACATAGCCGTTTCGACCAACGTTTCATTCAGTGTAGTGGTACCAACCCGGGCGGGTTGAACCCTACCACCGAGTAAGGTAGGAAGGAAAGTATAGTATAAGTATGTACGAAGTCACACAGTTTTGTCAATCGAGAACCCTACTGCAAAAAAAATATGATTTGTATAGTGAAAATGCTTCGACCCCCCCGCGCGTCGTTATAACTGCACAGAGCATGCATGCACACACACTTTGCGACGCCAACACCATCGACATCCGAGCCAGTCCGGCTGGGATGGAAGTAATGACTATGTCACTACGAGCAAGGATCATGCTGTATATACAAAACGTCACGACTGTTTCCCCGAAGGGGTAGGCAGAGAGACAACGAATCTCCACATGCACAGCAACTGAAGAACGATGCATAACAGAAGCAATGATTTAAGGAACGAAAGAACTCGAACGAAAGAACTCGAAAGAACTTGGTATCCAGTTAGATCTCACTTCTTTTATTAGCGAAGCCCATATCATATCATAGTGCTTATCTTGCAAGTTTTATATTGTTGCGAACTTGGCTTTCTTTTCACATGTATGTTTTTGGTAGGATATCATTATTTTTTGTCAAGTACAGGTATATCTTCTGTTTTTAAATTATGTGTCATTAAATTACGTAAATACTTAATTATTAATTTTTGTAATTAATTTAATACTACTGAATTATGTACTGTGTGGGGTCGGTACTTAATAAGAATAGTCCCACTGCATCTCTCCCCGTGCATGTCGTAATAGGCGACTAAGGGATAAGCGGCCTGCAGACACCCCGGTCGACTTGTGGCTTCCATGGAAGACATAGGCTGGCTGGGGTAGCTGGAGACTGCGGGGTTTTGCACGAAGGTCCCCAACCAAGCGGGATTAGTTTGCAGGCCTAGAGCCAACCCCAAACCAAAACAACAACAACAACAACTGAATTATTAATAATTAATTGTGTAAAAAACTGTGTGGGGCCGGTACTTAAAAAGAATAGCCCCACTGCATCTCTTCCCGTGCATGTCGTAAAAGTCGACTAAGGGATAAGGACAAGATACCGTGCTAAAAGGCGACAGGCTCGCCACCTCTCACCTTGGCACGGTACTTCCACCAAGTCATGCCTTCGATGTCTTGTTCGAATACTTTGCGAAACGTGGTGGTCGGTGTTGTGCTGTAATTTAGCAGAGTTCTTGCAGCACAACACCGATTGCTCTGCTTACCCCGATTGTCGGGATTCAGCGTGTATGATATGTATGTATATGGCATACAAGGCATCGAATTGAGGCGCGCTATTTGTGCTCATTCGGCACACTCTCCAATCGTTCTCCCTTATACGTATCAAATTGCCATTTACCCGTCTTACTCTATCAACGTTCACAGAGCGGAAACGTAACGTGATGTATGAGGCGCTCGCGCACTTACGCTGTTTTAAATATTGGCAATATATAGAAGAACTCCAATCGCACCTTTCTACCGGTAAAATGTATGACGAGGGCCTGTCCAGAAAGTAGAATGTCGTTGCCTCCACACCAATTTTCAATTTCCTAGGTGATCTGAAAGTAGTCTAAACTTTTGATGAGTGAGTCAGTCAGTGATAAAAATAGTGATTTTCGGACGACATTATCTCGTCCTCCTAGTATCACCGCCCTTTCAGGATCTACGTTGTTCCATCCTCGTAGGCATTGCATTGTCGCCAGGCTGACGGCGGAACAAAGGGCGACGGCAAAAGGCCGACTGGTCGGTTGTGTGAGTAACGGAGTCAGAGAATACATGCGTACGTACGTTGCAGAGCTGTTTTGTTATGGTGTGGTTTGATGTTGAATTCAGTGAGTATTCACCCAATAAATTTATGGTTATACTTTTAAATATTTTTTTTTTATTGCTTCCGAACTGGGTGGTTCTGCCCGAGATCGCAGCCTCAGGTGCAGCCAATTTCACCACCGAGAAGGTGCCAGTCCGGCTTGGAGGGGGACTAATGTTGCTGGGGAAAGGCTATTAACCCGCGATTTGAAGATCCGTGGATTGTAGTAGTGGGGAAAGATATTCCCCGGGAGCCCGTTCCACACCTTTGCAGTGCGGCACAAGAACGATTTAGAGAATCGTGCAGTTTGAAGAACTCTTCTGTCGACTACAAAGGGGTGTTCCGCGAGAGTATGGCGGGTTTGGCGAAGGCGAACAGGAGGAGGAGGGATAAGGGAAGCAAGTTCGTCAGAGCAGCGGCCATAGTAGTACCGATAAAACAGGCTCAATGACCCAACGATTTTGTTAAAATAAATATGTATCGTTAATGACGTACCGTTGCAACGGTACGTCATTAACGATACATATTTATTTTAACAAAATTAAATTAGACCTGTATCGTGTGGGGGCGGTACTTAAAAATAATAGACCCACTGTATCTCTCCCCGTGCTTTTCTTAAAAGGCGACTAAGGGATAAGCACAAGATGCCGTGCTAAAGGGCGATAGGCTAGCCACTTCTCACCTTGGCCTTCCCAAGGGTCAAGCAGCAGGTGGGCCATCGTGTCTTACTTGCTGCTTGATAGTTATCTTGTCTGAATATTTTGCTAAACGTTATGGTCGGTGTTGTTTTTTTTTTTTATGGAAACTGACACAGTCGGCTACATCACCTACAACATCGCTTATGTCAGCCCATAACACCGGGTGAACTAGGCGCCATGTCAGTGCTTCCCTTCATTTCATGTCGGCTGCACTGAACTGGACGGAAAAAACATAGTACACCGACCGATGTTTATTTACGACCGATGTTTCATTCAGTGAGGTGGTACCGAACCAATCCAGGCGGGCCTATTTTAAAGTACGGAAAAATAACAATATTACATGAAAGGTGGACTTATTGCCTCAGATAATCTGTTCTAATCAACCATGCCTACGTGGAATCCCAACCACGGATAGCCTCAACGGTCGGTCGGTCTTCCATCCAAAGTCGACCGCGCCCGACGTTGCTTTCCATCGACGATCGCAGTGCGATGCGAGGCGCCACCGTTATGCCGAGGTCGTCAGGGTCACGGCGGAGTCGCGTCGGAAACCGTGCCAAGAACTAACAAAGCGTTACACTCTGCAAACGCTTTAAATATATTATTTTATTTCGCACAGGGGATGTATGGAAGTGCCTTCTAGTGCGCAAAACTGGCCAAGTGCGAGGCTAACTCGCGCACCGAGGGTTCCGTACCCGTATTATATAGTTTACTAGCTTTCCCCGCGACTTCGTCCGCGTGGACTTATCACGCCATCTACCTGGTTGTATTTTAAAACTATGCAGGATCCTACTCAAATATACACACAAAATTTCATCCAAATCGGTCGAGCCGTTTAGGCGTAGTTAGGTGACAAACACACGTACAGAAGAATTATATATCAAGGATATATATATATATATATATATATGTACCTATACGTATTTTATATATTTTTTTATGTATTTACCAAAAAAAAAATGTTTTTTTTTATTCAGTTCGTGATCCATAACGCGAGACCGACTGAAATTTGGACGGTTTTTATTATTTTGTTATTTTACTTTAGAGTTTGCACTATAATCACAACAAGTTTGACGGTTATACCGTTTTTACTGTATTTTTTTTTTCAGGATATTTGCCATATTAACACATATTTTGTGAATATTTCAACAGGCTACGCATTTATTACGGTTTAAAAGGCCCCGTACGTAACCCTGAAACGTTTGGTTATTATAATAAATAATATCTTCTAATAAAAAAACAAATTGTGTGAGGGCTGGAGGAACGAGGATTCATGTGTAAACATGTTGGGGAACGTTCCCATACCAAGTGACCGATTTAAGGCCACTTTTAGACCCCTCCTCCCCTCCCCCCGGTGACCATGTGTGGTATCTTGACTAAACCTCCGCCATATTTGTGAAACATTCTGTGCAAATTTCAACGGGCTCCCTATTACGGTTTAGGAGATACAGCCCTCGGACAGACGGACGGACAGACAGACATACAGACGGAGTAGGCTTAGTAATAGGGTCACGTACAACGGATACGGAACCTTAAAGAACACGAATTGACAACAATTACATACAAACCTAATGTATGCAGTATCAAAGAATACTAGTATGACAAACTACCAAAAAGGGATTATCCTCAAATTTCTTTCACATATGAAAGTCCAGTTCCATTCAGACCATTGGCGATGGTCCAGTACCGTCATTCTCCCCCTCTCCGCCCACCCACCGTACCCCTCACCCCCTCCTTCTACGTATCTGTCAGTGGCACTAGGCGCACGCCAGGTATATAGCACCTAGGCGCAGCAGGCCAGCGAAAGGTTCGATCGGCCAAGTAGGAGCGATACAACTTTAAATATAGATTTTTTTTTTTAATAAACGAAAAATACGAGATATTTCTTCTAAAATTATTTTATTCAGGCTTGGCAGCGTTCCATTTTTTTTTATGGAAACAGACACGGTTGGCTACATCACCTCCTACATCCGTGATGTCAGTCCATAACATCTTGGTGAACTAGGCTAGGTGCCATGCCAGTGCTTCCCTTCGGTCTTGCCGGCTACACTGAACTGGACGGAAAACACGAACTATTTACAAGCCGTTTCACGGTGATGTAGCCAGCAAAAATATTGCAGAGTTATTTAATTGAGCTTTTAAGATCATTGTTATTCGAAACAGCCTATTGTACATAATCGACTTTGTAAATATGGTATCAAATATCTGAAATTAATAAGTTAACATTTTGTAGGCTTTCGCTTTCAGAAATGAAAACGGCTCTTCAAACGGAAAATACCGTAGAAAACAAATTACGAAGAAACCAGATAAAATATTACTTTGAATAGGTACATGGCTAGTCAGTTATATTTACCCGACTTCAAAATAGAAGATTGGAAGTAAGATAGAAACCCTTTCTGTGGATAATTGAAATAGCTCAGCTGTCCGTGGAGTCAGGAATAGTGTGCGCGGCTTATGCATCGGCGTTCAATTGTCGAAAGTTCGTGTTCGCTACTCAAGAACTGGACAACCAAATTAAATATAGTTTTAACCATGTCAATCATAAATGTCTTGGAAATGTTACAACTCAGTAAACTCTCCTCTTCCAATCTCCACACACTGCCGAAACCATCAAACTCCATTCAATCAAAACTTCACCGTCCGCATCATTAAGGTGATCTGAGACTGCGTCTGACTCGAATTTCAAGATGTGTACCGCAAATATTACTTACCTGACAGATTCAGTTTTAAAATAATGTAAAACTTCATCTATCAGCGCAGATCGATAGCTTTTTGAAAACAGGATTTGATTAATTTCGCTTGATAGAAAAAAATCATGAGCATGCCTCTGAATTTAGTTATAAAAACGTATTTAAGGCAACATTACCAAATCAAAGCTTTGAAAAATAATTATTTTATTTGTTGATTATACATCTAAATCTGTAGCTTTTTACTTTTTTGTTTCGATCCGTAGTTTTGGAATAAAATAATAAAAACCTAATTTTTTATTGATTGATTGTGTTGCATCCTACTCCAACCAGCGAAAGCGGCGGCGCCTTGAAAGAGGAGTACGGGTGAATACGGGTTGACAGGGCCTTAAGCCATTCAGCTCACCACTCAAAGAAATATAACTATCAATCTGGGAATAATCGTACATCTGGAACCTTGGCGCTCATCATTCACCCAGCCTAAATATCGTCCACTAAATCATAGGGTACATTCAAAAAATTCAAACCCACAATGACAAGGCCATCTATCATCCGGCATCATCGTTCTTGACACACCTCAAACTTGTAAATTTTTTTTAAATTAAGTATTTAAGTAAGTACCATCTATAATGTAAATTTACATATAACTGATGAATACTTATATCTCACAACATACGACTCTCAATTCTCAAACATCCAAAGGTTGACTGGGAGAAATCCCTGTAAGGGATAAGTCCGCCTTTGCCCCTCATGTAAATTACTTATCGTTTATTACTGTTAAATGTTTTGGAGCAATAAAGTATTTCTATCTATCTATCTAACTTTTTATGCTTCCGTATCCGTCTTACGGGACCCTATTACTAAGCCTACGCCGTCTGTCTGTCCGTCTGTCCGAGGGCTCTATCTCTTGAACCGTAATATGCAGCCTGAAAGTTTAACCAAAACGAAAAACTTTATCCGCTAGCAAACTTATTTGCTCACGCGGTGGTGGTGACTCCCCAAAGAATACTTAACTTCAGTGTCAACAGTCAGCAATATTCCTTTCAATCAAGCCCCAGTCTGAAAGGCTTCAGACAAAATCAATAGGGTTTCGCTAGGCGGTCTAACTGGCTAGAGCTGGAGAGATGAGTGCGGTGGTGCTGGTCCAGTCCAGTGGCGGCTGGTGACCTATGGGACTGGGTGTGCGCTAGCTACTTAGTACTATACCCAAACGTGAATCTAATGGATACCGCGGTCTTGACTTATTTGCAAAAATTATGTACCCACCCAGCGTCCTAATTGCTCGAAGAACCAAAGCGACACTTCACTGCGCGCGCAGTGGCCACGACACGAGCGAGCCGCGCCTCCCGCGCACCCGCGCGCGAGGCGTCGCCCGCGCCCGCCCGGCCAGACAGCGTGCGGTACTGATATTAATGTTTGTGTCGCGTCGGTGTCGCGTCCTTGCCGCGCCGGGCAATGAAGAAAACTTCACAATGTACATGTTAACTGACGAAAAGTCGTTCAAACTGCTAAAAAACGGATTTGCAAAACATCCCGGCGCGGTGGCGCGGCGATTGTCGGTCGACCGACGCGTCACGCGACGACGGGTCTCGCCCCGAACTGAGAGGCGCGGCGCGCCAAACAACGCCTGCCTAGCTCTTTGGGTGATTCCATTTTTTGACTTTAACTAAAATAGCGAAATATTTTCGTAACGCATTAATGTTTGTCGTAACATTCGAATATTTTATAAATTACCATTCGAATATGTATCAAATCGATATTCGAATAATTCAAATATTCAATTGCAAACTCGATCTGTTATATATAAGAAACAATCCATATTCCAAAAATGGACTCGCCTGTCGAGTCGTGCAACAGCGTATAGTGCGCGGGACGGATCTCGGCGTGTCGTCGCCGCAGCGGGCGACCCGCCACGCGAATACACTATACAAGTACGGTGCGGGTGCGAGGGAGAACACTGACGAACCGCTGCGGAGGCGACACGCCGAGGTCCGCCCCGCGCATTATACGTACATGTAGGTACTTAGCGCTTGTGTGTATCTTCGACCCAGAGTTTGGATCGCCCCCGCCGCGCCCGCGCGCTCCCGCCCGCACGTGCCCGCGGTCGGGTTCACGATCTCGGCTTACTTCGGCTCATCGTCGGCTGGCTCGGTCGCGACGTGTCGCACGCGCGTCTATCCACAATATACTGTCCTTCTTTTTCCGTCGTGTGTCACACGCAGAACGCAACCTTGTTCCACACATAATCGTATGAAGAGTGTTTTGTTTCACGCGGCGGGGCAGCGGCGTTAGACATTTTCTCATAGTATCAATACAAGAGACGTTCGCGGTGTTTTCTAATGCACTCGGCGGCGCGGCGGCGAGCTCGGCGGCGCGGCGATGCGTAGTATGTAGTACGTATTACGTACAGCAAAATCGTGCCTTGTTGTCTAGGAAATAGGAAAGAATCCAGTTTGATATTTTTACTTCGATCGGTGATATTCATGGAAATGTTTAATATTTTAATTTGTTTATTTCTTTCGGGTGAAGGCGCTGTTTTGTGGTAGTGCGGCGCACGAGTGCACTTAAGGGCCAGCCGCCACTGGTCCAGTCGATGTGGACGAAGAGGCGAGAGAGAGAGACGTCCCCAATTTTTTTCTACAAATCGTCTTCTTTTTATTGAAACTGACACGGTCGGCTACAACACCTACTACATCCGTGGTGTCAGCCTATAGCACCTTGGTGAACTAGGTGCCATGTCAGTGCTTCCCTTCGGTTGTGTCGGCTACAATGAACTGGACAGAAAGCACGTACTATTGTTATAGACGTTCTGACCGATCTATAGTAATTCAGTGCGGTGGTATCAATCCAGACGGATTATACCCTACCAACTAGTAAGGGAAGGGACCTACAGTTTTTGTTATTTTTCATAAAAACATTGTTAACTTTTTTCTATATCACTTTTGCACTCATAAAGTATTTCAATTTAAATTTCTTGATTTTTGTTTATGGAATCCGGTACAGATAGCTGAGTTAGAGGGGTCAAAGCACATACTCCGACCAGCCAATATCTCCTCCAAGAAAGTAGGTGCCATACCGGAGATTTTCCTTTGAATTGATAGGTATACTGGACCACGGGAGAACACAGCGAACGCAGTACGAACCCAGTCGGCTACAATTCTTTATTCTTTATTCATCATCCATAGACAGTACACTGCACTCGGATTCGTCATATTTTAACATTTAACATTCAGCATTTTGCCAGTTTGATTATATCATTTTGTACCGTGTGGGGCCGGTACTTTAAAAGAATAGCCCCACTGCATCTCTCCCCGTGTATGTCGTAAAAGGCGACTAAGGGATATGACTCCCTTCTTATAGTACTAGGTGGTAGGGTTTAACCCGCCCGGGTTGGTACCACCGCACTGAATGAAACGTCGGTCGAAACGGCTATGTAAATAGTTTGTGTTTTCCGTCCAGTTCAGTGTAGCCGGCACGACCGAAGGGATACACTGACGTGGCACCAAGTTCACCCGGTGTTACGGGCTGACATCAAGGATGTTGTAGGTGATGTGGCCAACCGTGTCAGTTTCAATAAAAAAATAAATAAAAAAATAAAATCATAGCAAAGAAGAACTGGCAAGAAACTTAGCTGGATACTTTTTTTTTTACGTTCACTTAATCTACATTTACAAAAATGTTTGCCACTGCCTACACAGTACGAGTCATCACTATTTCAAAAAAATTATCACAAATACAACATTTTTAGGTTTCCGTATCCCGTACGCAAGCCTATTACTAAGCCTCCGCTGTCTGTCCGTCCGTCCGTCCGTCTGTCCGAGGGATGTATCTCTTGAACCGTAATAGGTAGCCCGTTGAAATTTTCACAGAATATGTGTTACTATGGCGGATATATAACAACAAATAAATAAAAAACGAAAATGTTAAAAATTAAGGGGGGCTTCCATACAACAAACGTACGAAAAATCGATTAGTCACGCTACTGAATAATAGATGGCGCCACATGCTTTCATACATTGCATTGTTGAAAGACAAAAGATAGCCGCTCAATTGCCAACGACCTCATTGAGGTGCTGTCATTTTTCCACCGTCAATTGCCATCGACCTCATTGAGGCTTCTCTCCGATCGTCCTACATATCTTCGAAATTAAAATTCGAAGACCATGCCACCTGAGCGGATAGGCGGATATTATTGATAGCGGATAGATACGGAAACCTCCGTGCGCGAGTAAAACTCGCACTTGACAGATTTTCCTGTAAGCGTAAACCATTCATATAAGACGTTGGAGCCAATTGGAGCAGGCCAGTCTTCACAAACAGCACCCGTTCACAAGCATCACGCCAGGGCCAGCCATCGCCTCCCTCAACCATATTTGAGGGTGAGAGGCGACCCGAATCAATTCGAGCCTACTACCTAGTAAGGGGCAAGGGAAGGGAAGGGTTCCGAACGGTGAAGCAGCAGGTGTACATTTTTCCGTCGTCCCCGATTGTCGGGTCGGGACTCGGGACACAGCGTGTGGTGTGTATGTACGAGCATGTATGTACATTCTTTTTTGGAATTTACTTATTATTACCTATTATAATTTTTTTGTTTTTATGGCAACTGACACGGTTGGCTACATCACCTAAAACATCCGTGATGTCAGCCCATAACACGGGGTGAACTATGTGCCATGTCAGTGCTTCCCTTCGGTCGTGCCGGCTACACTGAACTGGACGGAAAACACAAACTATTTACATAGCCGTTTCGACCGACGCCGTTTCATTCAGTGCGATGATACCAACCCGGGCGGGTTGAACCCTACCATCTAGTAAGGTAAGAAGGAAAGGGACCTACAGTTTTACGTGGAATCCGAACCACGGTCAGCCTCCGACGAACGAGCGGTCACTCATGCAAGTACTGCCGCGCCAGCGTTGCTTAACAATCAATAGTAACAGTGAGCTATCGAGGCTGACGAACTTAGTTTTCGATATAGATCAACCGCCGGATATATCCGGCATGATAACAAAAGCACCCTGTACGTGTTAATTGTATTAACCGTGCTCCCCATTACGGCGCCGTAGTGTCGGTTGGTCTGTCAGTTTGCCGGCGGTTTTCAGACTGCTAGCAGGTCGCTTGTTTAATTCGTAGACGTTGAAAATCTTTAGACGAGAACTCGACGACCAGACACGACTTTCATACACATACCTTCATTTGTACCGTGTGGGGCCGGTACTTAATAAGAATAGCCCCACTGCATCTCTCACCGTCGCATGTCGTAAAAGCCGACTAAGGGATAAGGAAATTCGTCAGCCTCGGTAGCTCAGTAGTGCGGTCAGTCGACTGTTGTTAAGCAATGCTGAGCGCGGTCAGTACTCGGATGGGTGACCGCTCGACCGTTGGAGGCTGACCGTGGTTCGGATTCCACGTTAAACTGTTTGTAGGTCCCTTCCCTTCTTACCTTACTAGGCGGTAGGGTTTATCCCGCCCGGGTTTGGTACTACCGCACTGAGCGGAACGTCGTCGGTCGAAACGGCTATGTAAAAAGTTCGTGTTTTCTGTCCAGTTCAGTGTAGCCGACATGAAATGAAGGGAAGCACTGATGTGGCACCTAGTTCACCCGGTGTTAAGGGCTGACATCAGGGATGTTGTAGGTGATGTAGCCGACCGACCGTGTCGTTACATAAAAAAATAAAAAAACATGCCACATGTGCTGTATTCCAACAATCCGGGCATTTTGACTTATTGGTCGTCGTCAGTCAGTCGAAATATCATGAAAAATATGTGTTTTTTTTTTATTTCTAATGTACAAAATATATATTATAAAAATAACTAAAATATTGGTATAAACAAGTATTTAATTCATAACAATCAGGGAAGAAATTCCGTCCGGGCAATTCCAGCAGATTAATAGGTGCTGTGCTGCAATAACTCTGGGATATTACAGCACAACACTGACTACCACGGTTTGCAAATCATTACAAGATGGGCAAAGTTAGACACCTACTTATAGGTGAAACCATAGATATAGGATCGTAAAATTCGAGGTCTGTGGGTGAAACGATGCCACATATCGCGCTACCTATCCATAAAAAAAAAACTGTCAAGCAGCAAGTAAGGCACGAAGTCTTACCTATTGTAAGACTCAGTAGAAGGACCGTGCCAAGGTTAGGTGGCAAACATATATATACCTATATATACATAATAACACACGCTGAATCCCGACAATCGGGGTAAGCAGAGTAGTCGGTGTTGTGCTGCAATAACTCTGGTAAATTACAGCGTACAACACCACGACCACCACGTTTCGCAAAGTTTAACGATTTAATCGATCAAGCAGCAAGTAAGGCACGAAGACCAACCTGCTGCATGACTCGGTGGCAAACCTGTCGCACTTTAGCACGGAATATTGTATCCCATAGTCGCCTTTTACGACATGCATGGGTAGAGATGCAGTGGACCTATTATTTCTTATGTACCCAACATCCACAAAATATGTCATCTATAAATGCACACTTTGGCCAGTGCTTTAACGTCAGAAAGCTTATTAAAACTTATGTAAGACGTATTTTTGTTATGTAATACGGTATGGCTGAATCAGAGGGACCAAAGCACATGCTCAGACCACCCAATGTCACCTCCGAGAAGATGAGTGCCATACCGGATACTTCCTTTTGAATTTCTGGATATACTGGACTAGAGGAAAACTCAGCCGAGGCTGCTATGCGGCCATCTTACATCCAGTACGGTGGTAACAACCCAGTCGGGTAGGTACAATTTGAGCCTACCACCTAGTAAGGGGCAAAGGAAGGTACCTACAGGTTTACATCGGTTCTGAACATTGAAGCAGCAGAAAAAAACTCATTGGTCCATGTCGGTCGGAATCGAACCTGTGACCACCCGCCTCCGCCGTCCGACCTGCTACAAGAGCGTGATTGCGTGTGTGCAGTTTGTACACGTGCATTTTTAACTCAATATGGCGTTTGTTTCTGCCACGGCCAAACTCCGAACAATTAACATAAACTGAGTTAGTGGCTCCGTTCTGTCCGACACTCCGCACATATTCCTATGTTTTAATGTACGAGATACATATATACGAACATAGATACCTACCTGTGTGTACATAATATACTACCAGGTGCTTAGTTGGGTTTGAAAAAAAAATCGAGGTTTAGTCAGTAAGAACTTTTCGGGCCCAATTTTTTTTTATGTAAACCAACATGGGTGGCTGTGTCGAGGGACCAATATGGTACAGTCGACAGAGCCAAAAACCCCTCTCCTCGCGAAACCACGCTCAGTGAGGCGCCATGCCAGCAGATTTGCGAACTGTTGCTAGGCTGTCTAGCCGGTTGATACGACGTTTGAAGACATCCAGGTTAAAGGATTCGGGAAACACACTCGCCGGGAGACAGTTACCCTAGCGGTGCGACAAAGAAACGATCTTGAAATGTGTCTCGAACGACGAGTACCAAACAGACAGAGAGCACCGAATTATCCAAAGTCCGTCCTCGTTGCTTACCTTCGGTGATTTCTCACCGTTACACCGAGCTACCGAGGATGTGTGATAGATTTTATGAAATTTTACAATACTTAAATAAAACATGAGGTGAAAGTTGTAGAGTGTATATTAGCTATTGTTTCACATTTTAAAGTTTATTTAAACTTTTTAAAGTTAACACAAGCCATTTAATTTAATTCGGTCATATTTGATGATTTAACACATTCCCGCCACACAGTAGCAAAGAAAAAAGAGCGAGATGAAACTAAAACATCTAACCAATGCTCTTGCATAAACAATCTACATGTTATTTCGGAACCAAGTATCATAATAAGTGACTCTTGAAAAAGTCGACGGCGACCCTGCTGTACAATCAGTGTCTCCAAACGAAGTAATTCCAACCAATACGTATCTACCATTCCGAAGGACCGCAAGAGGTCCACCAGAATCGCCAATGCAAGTCCCCACTGTTCCAGCTCCACTTGTACAAATATTACTCGCTCGAATCGCTGATCCGTACCAACTGGTGCATGCCGCGTTGGTCATAACCTGTAGTGGTACTTTGTAGAGTACCTGGTTGGTTGGAACTGATCCTTGATTCTTGTTATTCGTTCCAAATCCAGACGCGATCCCTCTTTCTCCGTTGAACGTATCCGATAGTTCTGATCCAGTTGGAAGGGCTATTGCTTGTATAAGATTACTGAATGGTATGGCTGATGTTAACGATACGATTGCCACGTCGTTTGCCATGGTGTTGGGACTCCATCCCTCGTGCACCTTCACTGTTCTTGTAGCTTGTCTCACGCCGCCGGTGTAAAGAGTTATAGATCCACAAACTACGAGGAATTCTAGGGCTTGGTTCCGCCCGTCGTACCAGCAATGGGCCGCGGTGACCACACGCGTGTTACTGATCAGAGAAGATCCACAGACGGACTGTCCGCCGTTTGTAAGTGTGGTTAGTATACCACATATGAAAGGGATTTCGCCAGCAGCTGCATGTGATCCTCCAATAATCCTTCCATTCTTGGCTGCAGATTCTTCGGCATGTCTGATGAGCTCAGCCTTAGGAATGCCGATCCGGTTGTGATAGTCAAACGCTGTGAATTGTTGATTTGGAATTGCTGAGGCGCTTGCAGCCAGCACAATACTTAATACTATGAATAACTTCATCGTGAAATTATGTTATCATAATGTGTGCGTCTTTTAAAGGAAATGTTTATCTATTAATGAACCATTTAGATTAATCTTATCTATAAGCGCGAGTTAATCGGTATTTTGATGCACCTTTTTGAATCATCATATCAATTTTGATTTGTCAGATAATTATTTATAGCTAAAATGTTTGATAGTGAATTACTTCCAATACAATTACAGCAACCATTTTGTAAGCCTTAGTAAATTGTCGATGCTATGGATCGATGTGGGATCGTGAAGTTAAGCACACCCGGACACGTTTAGAACTTGGATGGGTTATCATTCCACGGTCGACCGCGGTTTTGATTCCTCGTAAAACAGGTAGGTCCCAACCCCCGCACAGAATGAATGAATGTCGGTCGAAACAGCTCTGGCCGCGTTTCCGTCCGGTTCAGTGTAGCCGGCACGACCAGAGTTAAGCACTGCCATGGCACGTAGTTCACGAAGGCGTGATGGGCTGACATCACAGGTGCAGGGTGATACAATCGTAATCAGCCAAGCCCAGATGGCTGGCCCTGGCGTGATGCTCGCGAACGGGTGCTGTTTATGGAGCTGGCCTGCTCCAATTGGCTCCAACATGTCATATGAATGGTTTACGCTAGACAACATGTCGTATTTGTGATACATTTTAAGAAATAGTTATGACTGGTACTGTGTGGGCGGTGGTAAACGCTTTTGTAAATGTAGACTAAGTGGACGTAAAAAAAAGTATTGAGCGAAGTTTCTTGCCAGTTCTTCTTCGCTGTGATAATCGAACTGGCAAAATGCTAAATGTTAATTGTTTAAATATGATTAATCCGAGTGTAGTGTACTGTCTGTCTATGGGTGATAAATAAAGAATAAAATATGAAAAGCGAAATTTGTTTGTCAAGTCCTCGTCGCATTGGAATAAAACTGACGGAATTTTCGGCGTATTCAAGAGTAGTTCTATGGATGAAATTATACTGTATATTTAAATTATTGTTTCAGAAACAAAATTATCAGGCATTATGTCAGAAGCATTTTCTTTCAGTTTAATAACTTATATAGTTAGATTATAGCAGACACGTGGGTTACCTAACGTCAGTAAATCAATAGGTTTTTTATTTCGCAATAGTGTTGTTGAAAATTAAGTATAATTCATCATTCGTATTCAGTTGATTATATTTTTGTAAAGTAATCTAATCAAAAGCATTCTGTAAATAAAAAGAAGGCCAAGTTCGGCGCACTGTTTGGCCGTAAAATGTTATGAAATCTGACGTACGGCCAAGTTCAACGTCTCTGATGGAAACATGTACGTTTAAACCTACCTACACCTGCTGCTTCACCGTTCGAAACCGGTGTAAAACTGTAGGTCCCTTCCCTTGCCCCTTACTAGGTGGTAGGCTTAAATTATAGCCGACTGGGTTGATACCACCGTACTGGATGTAATATGGCCGCATAGCAGCCTCGGTAGTGTTCTCCTAGCCCAGAATAGTCAGCAATCAAAGGAGAAATCTCCGGTATGGTACCTACCTACTCAGATATGATAATGGCTGGTCGAAGCGTGTGCTGTGAATTTATTGACTCAGCCACCCATACCGGATCACATGAAAAAAAATATTAAAATAAAAAATGCGCTCCCCATCAGCTTTACAAACAATCCAATCGACTGAGAGATAATGCCTCTAGGTATGAAGTCCTCCTTTTTCTCGATATATTTACAATTATTATTTTTATGGACAGCGCGACATGTGGCATCGTTTCACCTACAAGTAGGTGTCTAACGATGCCCATGTACATTCTGTGATGCACGGGGATTGCGAATGCCATGCCGGCCTGACAGGAGCCCCTCTTGAAAAACCCCAGGCTGTACTTGGGAGGAAATAGATGGGCAGGGAGTGCGTTCCATATTTTCCCGGTTCTGTGAATAAAAGACCTACAGAACCGGTTGGTAGATCGATTGAATAGGGGTGCATCCTCTGCCCAGGAAGCGTAGTGCGGAGGTGGAATGGGGACGGCGGAATCGCGTTAAACAGCTCCTCCGAACACTCCCCATGAAATAGACGATAGAACACACTTAAGGAGCCGACGTCCCTACAGAGTTGCAGTGGTTCTAAGTCGCGGGACACCACAGGGTCCCCTAACAGTCGCACGGCACGTCGCTAGATTGAGTCTAGCGGCGCCAGCTGGTATTTAGCTGAGCCATCCCACAAGTAAGTGCGAGTAGTTAGTACTCTAACTAAGCTGCTTTATAAAAATAAAAAAGAATTAATATTTGTCACAAATTTGAGTATTTTTATACACCCCATCTTAGAAGTCCGGACGAGACCCTAGCCAAATATGGCAACCTTATCCAAGCACGACCTAACCTGTGTTTGTACAACGTCAGTTTATGGCCCGGCGTGTAGTACCGTCGCACCTTGTTCAGTACGCCAAGCTTTCTTGAGGCCAGCTTGGCCTGTGTGCCATTTACAATGTGTACAATAAAGCATATTTTCTTTTCATTTCATAATAATAATTTTTTTTATGTAATCCGTTATAGATGGCTGAGTCGGAGAAGCCAAATCGCATGCTCCGACCAGCCAATATCACCTCCGAGAAGGTAGGTGCTATACCGGAGACTTCCCTGGATTGCTGGCTATACTGGACTAGAGGAGAACACAACCGAGGCTGCTATGCGGCCATCTTACATCCAGTACGGTGGTTCAAACCCAGTCGGCTACAATTTGAGCCTACCACCTAGTAAGGGGCAAGAGAAGGAACCTACAGTTTTACACCGGTTCCGAACGGTGAAGCAGCAGGTGTAGGTATGCGCGTAAAGTTTTTCGTCAGAAAAAACTCATTGGTACACGCCGACCGGATTCGAACCGCGGACCTCTCGAATTAGAAGCCGATGCCCAAACCACTCGGCCACCCGCCGCCGCCCATAACACAAAAACATTCTTCCGAGATATATCTACAGCGAGGTGGAACAAGAAATACCGCATATTATCCTAACCTGAATCTGCTGCGGGAAATAACCCGAGATTGCAGCGGCAGATAGCGCGCCACATGGAAATGGGCAGCCAGAGACGATATATTATGTCGTGCTACTTGAAAAAGAGTAGTCCCACCGCATCTCTCCCCGTGGATGACGTAAAAAGCCAATATGCCACGTAAAAGGATCACGTGTTTGGCACAGTCAGACGATCGATTAATGCAATCGGTAGTTCGTGCCTTAATTAAAATTGTGTGCATGCAGACCAAATGCTATTATTATTGTTCGTGCTGGGAGGGCTGCCGGAATCAGGTCCCCGTTGGGACTGGACAGATCCCAAGGACCTACAGTTATACACCGCTTCCGAACGGGGAACCAGCAGGTGTAGGTATACTTAAACTATAGTCCGACCGGATGAGAGACCCTGTTTCCCATAGCTCAGGGAAACCTATTTTGGGAAACAGGGATCACTTGTGTATTCTAATATGTAAGAACAATAAAAATTTTCTTTCTTTCTTTCTTCTTTCTTACTGCTGAGAGTCTGAACTGATAATGGGTAGCAAATTTGATGTAGACTGTACTTACGGGGAAATATTTGGCCATGTAAAAGGTTACTGACCGCTAAACATGTGATGTGTAGGCCATATCTGCCAGAGCGTGCTCTTTAATTTTTGAGTAATAAATTGTTGCCTGTCGGCTGGATTCGAACCTCGGACCTTACGATCGAGAGTTCGAAGGCAAGGCTGTGCGTGTTATTAACAATGTAAATTTTTCAATTATGACAATGTACCGTGTGAGGCCGGTACTTAAAAAGAATAGCCCCACTGCATATCTTGCCGAGCATGTCGACTAATTTATGAGGACGAGGTGCCGTGCTAAAGGGCGACAGGATAGTCACCTCTCACCTTGGCATGATCCTTCCACCGAATCGTGCAGCAGGTGGGTCTTCGTGTCTTACTTGCAGCTTCATAGTTATCTTGCTTTAATACATTGCTAAACGTGGGTGTTGTACTGTAATTCACAAGAGTACTTCAAGCACAACACCAATTACTCTGCCGACCTCGACTGTCGGGATACAGCGTGTGGTATGTATGTATGTATGTATGTATGTATGTATATGACAATGCTGAGTCTGGGTATATATTACCATGGCGCACTCCGCATTTCCGCTGTTCTCTACGTATCTATATACAGAATGCTTCGTTACGTTGTTATTAAAATAATGAAAATTGTAGCAAGCAAGGGTTCGGTGGCGGAGTGAATTAAAAACATCTTGCCGTAGGGTAACACTCTATAGATAGAGTAGATATAGTGCCACCAGGAAGTTATCATACGTGGCAAATATGCGCTAACATAGAGAAATAATATCGTCTGTGTGCGCAACTGTCTGCATTCCTAAGAAGCGACGTGAACTTTCGATTGAAAGTTTTGTTCATCTCTGTTTTATCGTTCGTTTATCTCTGTTTATCGTTTATCATCGTTTGTTTATATTTGTTTTATATCAGCATCGGCGTGTTCTTGAGATTGATTGGCGAAATCCGATATTTTAATATTTTGAGGAAACTATGAAGCCTAGACGCTCCACTTCGGAATTAAATTGAAGCTAATTCAATTCTCTTCAAATTCCTCATGACTTTTCTCACAGCCGGTACGTGTCTTGGAAAATGATCGTACCGATAAATTTTCACTTTTGAAAAAAATTGCCCATCTTTGACTAGCTATATCTCCGTAACCAATGGACCTGGAGTACTCGAGTTAGGCTCAAATTGTAGCAAATTTAGTTTTACAAATACAAATTGTAGCTTTACAAAAATATAACATTATACAAAGATACCTAAAAAACGCTTCCTAAAGGTAGTTTTTTTCGAGAAAACTGAAAAAAGTGCCTAAATTTCGCAGTCTTTCGAAAACCATGAGAGTAGCACAGGGTTTCCAGGGTTGCAAACTTGGGCATAAACTACTCTCAAGGGACCTAACAACATATAAAAAAATCGTAGTTACTGGCCTACGTAGCGCACGGCAAGTTTCGCGGACTGAACCACGATTTTCGAAACAAATTTGCACAATTTGCAAGCGTTATTCTGGCGTAAGCCTATACTCGGTGAAATGTCAAATCAAACTGAGCACAAATCAACTGTCAGCTGTCAAACTGGCTGTCGCTGGAACAAGTGTTGCCTATTCGAAAAAAAAAACTTATCTCTACTAATAAAGCACCCTTATATAAATTATTAATTATAGTGTGAAACTGAAATACACTTGTTGTTACAATAAATGAAAATTTTATAACCCCGTGTATTTTTAGAATTTACCCACACGAAAATGAATGCTTTGTTTTGTTCACTATGGCTCCAGAATGACTCCTAGCAACAGCTGCAGAATCAGCCTGTATACTTATAGTATTGATAATATGGCACTTGTATTAATGGAATATATTTTGTCTCCTTATCGATTAGCAAGAAATCGTCTTTCCAAGCGTCTTTATGAATGAGATAGTAGTTATGTAGGTGCCATCAATTATTTCGGAGAAATAATCATTTGCTCGCTTCGCCGTAATAAAATACGCGATCTTATCTGCGGGAAATTGAGCAATATTTATTTCACAAATATTATTCTACGGACTGATAAAGAGATAAATAAAAAAAAAATTGTCAGCCTTGCTAGCTTAGTGGTGCGGTCGGTCGACTGTTGTTAAGCAACCCTGAGCACGGTCAGTACTTGGATGCGTGACCGCTCGACCGTTGGAGACTGACCGTGGTTCGGATTCCACGTAAAACTGTAGATCCCTTCCCTTCATACCTTACTAGGTGGTAGGGGTTATCCCGCCCGGGTTGGTACCGCCGCACTGAATGATAACGTCGGTCGAAACGGTTAAAAAAACATTGAACCGACTTCAAACCTGAAAAGTATTAAATCATATTTTGATCTTGTGTAGAAGGCGGTACAAAAGCACACCTGAAAATGTATAGATGGACCCTTTTGTGCTTCTGTACCGCCTTCTACTTAAGATCAAAATATTATTTAATACTTTTTAGGGTTTGAAGTCGGTTCAATGTTTTTTTAAACAGTTTTTCTTTGCCGTAGTCGGGCGAGCAGCCAGCAACACCGCATCGACCGCAGAGTAAAGTAACATGTAGATCTGATAGAGTTACATCAGATACGACCGAGTTTTCCGCGCGTTTACCATATTTTCCGTTTTCCTGCCTAACCTCCCCCCCCCCCTCGCTCCCTGCACTGGCCTGCGCCCCCCTTCCACCTCTATACCTCCGCACTAGAGTTACCACCCGTCCGAGAATATAACGGATATAATCCAGGAGTCCCACACTTTGTCCGGGAGTTTGGCGTCTGCTTTTTGTTGATGACACGGTGTTGCAGTTGCCACCGAAATATATTTAACTGACATAAGGGGGTTATTCTATATGTGAAACTAAACAACTTCTGTGGCGATTTTTTTTTTTTAAACCAAAGAAAAAAATATTTTTTCCATACAAATTTTAAATACATATTCTCAAAATGTACGAAGAAAAAAAATTTGTTTTTTCAATTTAAAAAGTCGGAGAACCAAAGTTGTTCTATTTCACGTATCACCCCCTTTCTAGTTTTACGGTTGAGGTTCCAACACACAAACAACACAGATAATAAACTATCGCTTCTCTTATATTCTCTCTCTAGAGAGAGAGAGAGAGAGAGAGCTCTCTCTCTCTCTCTCGCTCTCTCTTTCTCTCTCCCTTCCTTCCCTTACCTCCTACCCTCTCACTCCCCCCGCTACACAAAAATGACGTATGGAGTATGACAATCGGTAACATTTCATTGGACAAATTTGATATCTTTCCTCAAAGATTTAAATCGATAGAGAGATCGAGAAGAGTTCGTCACCGATTAGACATAACGGTGCGTGTGACTTCATGTACAGTAGTCGTCAAGAATCGCATCAAAAGCTGGTGGCATTGTCTGTAGTGCGCTATGCGCTATCTATCGATTTAAATCTTTGCCCCTCCTCTTTTCTTTCCTCGAGATATTAACACTGGAATTATCCTTTCCACAGTCGTGTTCACAGTCCCTCGCCTAAGCTCTGCGAGTGTGGAAACCTAACACGACGAACCGGTAGCGCCCCCCCCCCCCCCCCTTCCGCCCCCTCGGACGCCGTCGCGCCGTCGCCGGAAGTCGTCAGCGCTCACCGGAAGCGCAGCCCCCCCCCCCCCCCCCCCCCCCCCCTCCGCCGAGCGTGGAGCATTTATAATTTAAATGAGGAACGGTGCAGGGCGAGAGGGAAAGGTTATACAGATCGTTATGCTTAAGGTCATGTTGGTCTAAATGGTTTTTAGGAACCTATCCAAAATGTTTATTTATTTCTCAAATACGAGTAACGAACTCTTTATCCAAATATTAATGTAAACGGCCGGTGGCCGAGTGGTCTGAGCGACGGCTTCTCTCACGAGAGGTGCGAGGTTCGAATTCGGTCGGGGTGTACCAATGAGTTTTTTTCTGACGGAAAAAATTACGTGCATACCTACACCTGTTGGTTCAGCGTTCGGAACCGGTGTAAAACTGTAGGTCTTACCACATACTAGGTTGTAGGCCGAAATTATAGCCGACAGTGGGTTGTATGTAATGGATATAAGATGGTCGCATAGCGGCCTCGGCTACGTTCTCCTCTAGTCCAGTATAGTTCAGTGTAGCCGACATGAAATGAAGGGAAGAACTGACATGGCACATAGTTTCCCCGGTGTTATGGGCTGACATCACGGATGTTGCATGTAGGTAATGTAGACAACCGTGTCAGTTTCCATAAAAAAAAAGACCTATCGACAAGCATATCGCCCAGCAAAATCTAATCTAAATAAATATAAAACTACAGGATTGCGCAATATAGATTACAAGCTGTGCCCGCGGCTCCGCCCGCTCTCATATTTCACTTCACTGCTAACCTCATAAGCTATTTAGCGTGATAGTAAGTAGCCTATAGTTGATGGGAAGAATCAAGCTATCCGTACATATTTTTTTTATTAAAATCGGTTCAGTGGTTCTCGAGTTATAAGCGGACAGACAGACACTCAGACACGCAGACAGAAAGCAGACGTTGGATTTTATTATAGGTAAGGAAGGAGGATGAAGAACAAAAATTTTAAAAGTGTATTGCTATTTAACCAAAAACATACTTATTATTTTCATTCCCGCCCATTAAAGCGAACACCTTTGATAACTGCCAACCTTCACTGAACGAACTACTTTTCTGTAACCCGAATAACTTGTCTGAATGGCGCCCCGGGGACCACCAGCATTGAATAAACAAAATTTATAGATACCCCCACAGCAGTTTTATTTCAGCAAAGAGCATAAAACACGGATTTTTTTTATTGAATCTGACACGATTGTCTAAATCACCTACAACATCTGTGATGTAAGCCCATAACACCTTGGTGAACTAGGTCCTATGTCAGTGCTTCCCTTCGGTCGTAGCGGCTACACTGAACTGGATGTAAAACACTAACACAGGCGTTTCAGCTGACCTGTTTTTATAAATAAAAGTCAGGTTGTATAAGCGTTTTGGGAAATTCATCCCCTAATAGAGAGTAGGAGGGAGAGGGGGGAGAGAGAGAGATAGAGAGAGGGGGGGGGGGGGGGGAGGGAGAGAGAGGGAGAGAAATATTTCACATTTCCGAAAGCAAGTTTTTTTGACATTGAAAATGTCTTTTGGTTCGTTCCAGTATACGCCCCGATTTCACGAAAAAGTGCGATCCCCTTATATCTCGGAGAGTTGTGAAGATATGATATTCAAAGGCTTTAAGATATGATATTTAAGGCTCTATTATGATAGGAAAAGCCTCAAAAGACGCGTATCCATGAGACCTCTAAGGTGCAAAAAGAATTAAAAAAAGTAAAAAACGAAAAAAGTTATGGCCGAAATAGTGGAAAAAAAATTTAATTTTTTCCGAATTTTTGATTTTGGCGCTTGATATTTTGGAAACGAACAATGATATCGTAAATTTGAGAAAAATTCCACTGGACAATTTAGTCAGCTACAATTTCAGCCTAAAACAAAGACGATCGGGTTCAGTATATAGATTTCTTTATTAATAGTATATCAAAGAACATTACATTCACTTATAGATATATTATACATAGATATTTGCGGTTACATTATTCTAATATTATTGATTACTTATATTATACTTAGTTATTATATAGTACGTACTTATTACTATCGCATTGAAATGAATTCAACAAAATAAAAAAATATATATTACATTTATATATTTTTTATTATTTTTCATATCAAATTTAAAAATATAATATTAAGACATAGAATATTTGTATTTGTATTTATTTTTTATTCTACACCGATAAAATAAGGTACAAAAAGGTCGGCTAAATGCAGATCTGCATTATGTTAGAGCAAACCTTTGGGATGTGGTAAATGTGTATAAGTAGGCGCACAGATAATGTGAGAGAATAGTAACTAAATAAATTGGTATAAATAAACATACATACATGATTACAATATATAATATATAAGTATACATAGTACTTGTTCCTGTATATTATATGTACATATATTAAAATACCTAAATATATATTTATACAATACAATAATTAGTAAATAAATACATACTTACATACATATATAATTGGCCATTGGGAGAACAGTGCTAATGTGCAGAAAATGTTACACTGAGGAGGTCAAGTAATAATTGTAAATATTATTTTTAAAAATTTTGATAGTAGGAGAAATACGAATGTATAGAGGTAGCCGATTCCACAGCTTGGCTGCACGAACGGTGAAAGAGTCAGCGTAGCACGAACTAGAGTGACCCGGTATGGTTAGAAGTAGGTTGTCAGCGGACCTCAAGCCCAGCCCATGAGAACTGAGGTATTGGAACCGTTCACTCAAATATTTAGGTGCGCCAGGGTCATTCAGAGTGCAGAAGAGAAGAGAGAGTATGTGAGTATTCCTGCGATGCCGAATGTCAAGCCACTGGAGACGAGCACGAAACTCAGCAATATGGTCAGACTTGCGTAAACCGAAAATGTAACGAATACCCAAGTTGAGAAGGCGGTCAAGTTTGTTGAGAAGATCGGCATTTAAGTCGGGATAACAGACATCGACATAATCGAGAATGGGAAGAATAAGAGATTGGATAAGCATAGTCTTGGTGCCCACAGGTATGAAGTTTTTCAGCCGTTGAAGAGAGTGCATACTGCCATAGACCTTGCGGCTAACCTCTCGAACTTGAAGGTTCCATGATAGTGTTTCGTCTAATATAAGGCCGAGATTTTTTACTTGCCTGGTATAAGGAATAACTATTCCATTAAGGGTAACAGCTGCAAGGGTATCCCTATTCAGCTTGCCCAATTGTTTTGTGGAACCGATTATGATGGCCTGCGACTTAGATGGGTTAATTAGCAGTCCACATCTTGCAGCCCATTCATGAACCGCATTGAGGTCCACATTCATGAGAGCAATAGCTGAGTTTACTTCGTCAGGTGAGAATAAACGATAAAGCTGCAAGTCGTCGGCGTAGAGATGATAGTGACAGCGAAGTAGTGCAACAATACCGTTGATGAAAATAGAGAATAGTAGTGGTGAAAGCACGCCGCCTTGTGGTACACCCGCAGAGATGACGCACCATTGAGAGCTCTCACTCTCAATTCGCACACACTGTCGGCGACCATGCAAGTAAGAGAAGAACCAATCAAGCACTGACTGCGAAATATTCAGGGAACGTAATGTGGCCAGGAGAATATCAAAATCAACTGTGTTAAAGGCACTGCTAAAGTCCAAAAGAATGAGGAGAGAGAGTTGTCGGTTTTCCATCCCATAGCGAATGTCGTCTGTGATTTTAACGAGGGCAGAGGTTGTACTATGGGATGGACGAAATCCCGATTGAAAAGAATTAAGGAGATTACCAGTGACTAGGAATTTTTAGAGTTGTGAGTGAACAACCCGCTCGAGTACCTTAGACAAGAACGGGAGAATAGATATGGGACGATAGTCTTTGAATTGCGAGGGTGAAGTAACTTTAGGAAGAGGAATCATATAGGCCCTCTTCCACGAGTCGGGGAATGAGCCCGATAATAGAGAATGATTAATAATGTGGGAAATGACGTGGGCAATATTATCTATTATCGGAATAAGCATTTCCCGACTCATGTCGTCCGGGCCTATGGCCTTGCTTTTTAAGGATTGAATGATCTTTTTTATTTCGCAGTCAGAGACTCGGGTGAAAACAAATTGTTGGGTATCAGGTAGCTTCAGTAGGTCAAATTGACTGAGGGTCTCAGCCTTGACGCCTGAGTCCATAGTTATTGGTGAAGAAGAGAAGTGTTTATTTAATCCAGAGATATCAAGAGAGGGATTGACCTGTGAAGTAGTCTTCCCGATGCCTAGAGTTCGTAAAAACTTCCATAGATGTTGTGGGGGACAGTCTTCGATTGACTCAATTATGTGGCGGCGTTTTGCGTTCCTACACATCTGGTTGCACCGATTTCTTGCAGCTTTAAAGGCACACCAATTTTTTTCAGTCGGACGTCGCTTGTGTTTACGCTTTATCTTGTCGCGATGTGACATCAACTGGCGTATTTCAGTAGTTAACCAGGGTGCAGGGGGATGTTTGATTTTTACTAGCCTTACTGGTGCATGTTTGTCGTAAAGCTCGGCTAATTTCATCGTCAGAATGTCCACTTTACTGTCGACACTGTCCGAGCAGAGAAGGTCAACCCAGCCAATGTTAGATGCATCATCTCTTAGAGCGTCAACGTTCATCCGAGCAAAACTACGCATGGGGAGAAACTTGGGTTTTTGCTTAGGAGGTTTCATTTTATACGAGATGTAAATTAAGTCATGGTTGGAGAACCCAGGCGCAACGACCTGACCATGCGCACTGACTAGGTCAGCGCGCAAGGTGAGAATCAAATCCAGTAGTGAGTGAGAGTTACGAACATGGTATGTGGGTTGAAGAGGCAGAATCTCGATGTTTAGAGAGCCAGTAATGGTAAGAAGTTTCCGAGTTCTGTAGTCATCTTTGACAAGGCAGGTGTTGAAATCTCCCATTAGTATCATGTGAGAGTATTGGGGAATGTACTCTTCAAGAAGCAGTTCAAAGTCATTAAAGTAATTAATTTGAGGCGGGCAGTAGAAAACGCCGAGAAGCAATTTAGAATGGTTGAATGTTAGTTCCAGGAGAATACATTCCGCTGTCCCAGAGTATGTGGAAGGAGATTTGAAAATAATTTTATAGGGACTGTTACTCCTTAGGTAGACAGCAACTCCACCCCATCCTCTCCCAGTACGATCATTTCTTATGAGATGGAAGCCGGGGAGAGAGTAAGAGGTAGATGGTAAAGTGGGCTTAAGGACAGTTTCCGAAACCAAGCACGCATGGATGTGTGAACTGGTGAAAGTAGAAAGTAGGTCCGGATAATGGGCAGGGATACTTTCCGCATTGATGTGACATACATTGAAATGTTTAGTAAAACCTGAAAATGTTGTGTGTAGAGTGTCCCCTAGGTGGGGTTCATGGAAAGAGTCTTCTGCATCACTAAAGTGTTCACTGGAAGTGGAAGAGTTCGCAGAGTAAAATGACTCATCATCAGTTGCATTTGGCAAATTACATAAAGAAGACATAATACGTATAGATATATAGATATATTTATAAAATAAATAAAATAAAAAAAAATAAAAATATAAAACGTAAACAATAGTCAAAGTTCAATTTTTTAAATTTTTAACCGAAACTAAAAACCACATCCCGCCGGCACATTCCAGAATATCAGACTATAATTATATTTTACCTAATCTCATACAAGCAGCAAGCTGAGTAACATCAAACAACAGAAACAAACAGAATTATAAGAGAAATTACCTATGTAAATAGAAAAAAAAAGCACAGGTCATTGGAAAACAATCCATTAGGTAACAATTTTGCTAGCCTAGTAAGTGCATAACTGTTCTGTTCTGTTATAGTCAAGTTCACTTCGTTACATTTTTTTTATTTTATAATTTAACCAACAGAGCTAAATGTAGCATACAAACGCATGAGTAACTACGACCTAAATAATACATTTATAATATGGATGGCTATCAGACTCGTGCTGTGTGTAAGTAAACGCCTGTGTGTGCTATGAATATCTGTCGCTGGTAGCGCTAGTGCTATCTCAGTCTCACTCAGTGCTATATATATGTAAACAATGTGATGTGATGGGCAACAGAACATACGATTGCATCTAATGCGTGTGACAGTGAGCGAACGTGAAGTCACTAGCACAAACAACTCAGCAGGACAGCACAATACAGTTTTGCGCTAGTATGAGAGGGACACACCTAACAGGAATTAAAAAGTAATACATCATGCATGAGCAACTAACTTGAAATTATTTTGACAGATCGGTACTTTGCAAACTTTTCTCTGTAAACTAATACAATATGTACGAGAAACTTAGTAAAAAACTGAAGTGCAAGGAAATTATAAATTTTGGAGGTAGATATGAAGTGAAGTGGTAATGACGTCATTAATAAACAAAGGAAGAAGCCTATCAAGTGGATCACTATGATTTCGTGTTGGTCTTTTGGTTGTCGCGTGCGCGAAGTTTCCGCGAGGCCCCAGGGATGTCTCCGGAAATCCTCTCGGCCCCTGCCTTCGATCGGTGCCCAACACTCGACGATTCCGGTGCCCCTGAGTCCGCATCAACAGCAGCCTTTCCTGGGTGGAGAGCAATCACCTCCCGCAATACCTCCGCGCTGCGCACCACCCGTCTGGCGCCTCCCGGAGTCAGGACGACCACATTCCCGTCCTGCGTCCAGCACTTCGAGACACCAAGTGCTAGTCGCGCCTCGGCGAAGATTTTTTGTCGCGCGGGAATGAGGAACTCCGACAGAGAGACTCCGGTACCTTTCAGCAGGGTCTTCCTTCGCCACACGTGAGAGCGCGTCTCCAGCTTCGCGAAGCGGACGAGGACAGGCCGACTACAGTTGCCACCAGGCGGCGCACGCCCCAGCCGATGGCATGCTCGAATACTATCCACGGAGAAGTCAGCTGGAGCCGCTTTCTTGAGCAGCTCGACCACAACCGGCTGCAGGTCCTCGGCATCTGCCTTTATGCCATGCAGCAACAGGACTTTGCGCCGGGCTCGTGCCTCGAGGTCATCGATACGCTGATCGGCCGCGTCCAACTGGTGCCGCAGACAGTCAACGACGCCCCACCACAGCTTCTGGAAGCTCTCGAAGTCCTGGCGGAGAAGGGAGAGCTCGACGGTAGGTCGGTGCACGGCGGGAGACTCAGGACGCTCCGCCGCCGCTGCCGCCGCCACTTCAGCTGCAGCGAGCCTCGCGTTGAAGTTTCCAAAGTCACCTCGGAAGTGCTCCACCAGTCGGGCTATCTCCTTCTTAGGGTCAGTGATTGTACTCATGGTCACGTTACAGTAGTGTTCTCAGAGCTTGCATAAAAATTAGTTAGGAATGTGTGTTAAGTGCCGGCAAGTGTAACTCAGGTCGGGGCTACAACATCGAGGTAACCACACTTGTATTCGCTTATTACACTTGGATGAACAGATTTATAATTTCCATTACACTTAATTACTCATTATAATAATTAAAAACACAAATTAAAATCTTAACATTGGATCAGCGTTGTTTACTTGTCGCCTACCCGCAAAAAAGGATACGTACGATACCCGCAATATAAGAATATAGGTTAGGTTAGAAGATGCGTCGCTACGCGACGCATCTTCCTATATTCTATTATATTCTATGTTCCTATATTCCTGTATCCAACGAGCCCAAATATGGTGGATTTATCATGTGTACTTTAGGAGTTCCTATGGCTTCCTTCCGGCTCCATCATCAGGACCCTGGAAATAACATATGACTAGAGTACTTGCGAAGACAAATCCAACGAGCCCAAACACGATGGGCTTATCATGTGTAGTTTAGGAGTTCCTATGGCTTCCTTCCGGCTCCATCATCAGAACCCAACTAACCTTTTCCATATCCCGACTTTCTCGTGTCGCTCAGCGACAATATTTTTTCGAATTCCGTAGATTCATTTTCAATGTGCTCGATAGCACGAGGCACGAAATCTGTGATTTTTTTCTCTAAGCTACCTTATTACTTATACATTACAACCATACCTACGACTTTAAAACATCCAAAGGTTGACTGGAAGAAATGCCTGTCGAGAATATGTCTATGTCTGTGAGAGTATGTTATTTCCGCAAAAACATTCTAACGTTGTGTCTTCTATGTGACGAAATGAACATAAAATTGAAACCAATAATAAGAAAGAAGGGCAAGTGTTTTCTAATTGTTGCGTGTATATTCTCTGCTACTAGCTAAAAGTGTTTTCACCTCAAAATACTTCGAGCGCTGTATGTGGGCATCAAGGAAGCACTTTTATTTTCTGGTCAATACTAGTTATTTTGTAAAGATTACGCAGACAAAGGTAAAATACGAGTATGTATTCAACTAAATCACAGTTTTTTAAATTAATTACAGTTCTTTAAACGAATTAGAGTTTATTAAACTAATGACAGTTTTTTAAACTAATTACATTTTATTAAACTAATTACAGTTTCTTAAACTAATTACAGTTTTTTAAATTAATTACAGTTTTTTAAACTAATCACGGGTTTTAAACTAATTACAGTTTTTTAAATTAATTACAATATTATAAACTAATTACAGATTCTTAAACTAATTAAAGTTTTTTAAACTAATTACAGTTTTTTAAACTAATTACAGTTAATTAAACTAATTACAGTTAATTAAACTAATAGCAGTTTCTTAAACTAATGGCAGCTTCTTAAACTAATTACAGTTGTTTTAAATAATTACCGTTTTTTAAATAAATTACACTTTATTAAACTAATTACAGTTTTTTTAAACTATTACAGATTTGGCTTCTATATGACTTACTCACCTTTATTAATGTGCGGTGTCTTTAAAAAATAACCCTGTATAAGGAATAAGGAAAAGATAACACGTAGTAGTAGTAGTAGTAAGATACACGTAGTAGTTGGCACGGTCCTTCCCAAGTCATGCAGCGAGAGAGAGAGTGCTACACGACTTGGTGGAAGGATCGTGCCAAGAAGAGAGGTGGCTAGTCTGTCGCCCTTATGCACGACATCTTGCCCTTATCCCGTGGTCGCCTTTTACGACATGCACGGGGAGAAATGCAGTGGGCTATTCTTTTAAAGTATCGACCCCACACGGTACAGAAGTGTTCACTCGTGCGTGCCTCTATCCCAAGGGCGGATTTAATAGGGTTGGGGGGTACACACTATACTTATTATCGAATATACAGAAGATCGTTTCATACGTACTTGTAGTCAGTAATCTCAGTAAAGGACATTCGTCATTTTGGGTCTACCCTTGTGCAGGATCGAAACATATGCCATTGAAAAGATCTTGTTGCTTAAATATTTTTTTACTATGAGAAGACATCTGAGAAAATAGTCAGAAAAAAGTTATGCTATAATGAAAAAGCGATATTTTTGGGCGGCGACGCCCACAACAACACTACTTTTACATTTTAAGAAATGAGTGTAAACTGCTGTTATATCTATGTTAAATGTACCTTTATGTAAGTACTCTAATGCTAACTTTTACATATCACACACGCTGAATCCCGACAATCGGGGTAATCAGAGTAATCGGTGTTGTGCTGCAAAAACTCTGGTAAATTACAGCACAACACCGAACACCACGTTTCGCAAAGTATTCGAACAAGATTCAATCGATCAAGCAGCAAGTAAGGCACGAAGACCCACCTGCTGCATGACTCGGTGGAAGTACCGTGCCAAGGTGAGAGGTGGCGAACCTGTCGCCCTTTAGCACGGCATCTTGTCCTTATCCCTTAGTCGCCTTTTACGACATGCATGGGGAGAGATGCAGTGGGGCTATTCTTTTTAAGTACCGGCCTCACACGGTACACCTTACTTAACTTAACTTTTAATACACCTGAAAAGACTTTCTGCGCCACCTGAAGGTTGGCTGGAAAAATTAACGCCTAATTCCTAGGGCATCCAGTTCGCTATGCATAAATAAAATGTTCTACATAATGTCTTTTTTTTTATGGAAACTGACACGGTTGGCTATATCACCTACAACATCCGTGATGTCAGCCCATAACACCGGGTGAACTTGGTGCCACGTCAGTGTTTCCCTTCGGTCGTGCCTACTTTTCCATTTTAGGTGAGTACCGTGTGGTGCCGGTACTTAAGAATAGCCCCACTGCATCTCTCCCCGTGCATGTCGTAAGAGGCGACTAAGGGATAAGGACAAGATACTGCGCTAAAGGGCGACAGGCTAGCCACTTCTCACCTTGGCGCAGTCCTTCCACCTAGTCATGCAGCAGGTGGGTTCTTCGTGCCATACTTGCTGCTTGATAGTTGTCTTGTCCGTATACTGTGCTAAACGTGGTGGTCGGTGTTATGCTGTAATTTACCAGAGTCCTTATAGCACAACATCGATTACTCTGCTTACCCTGATTGTCGGGATACAGCGTGTGTTATGTATGTATGTATGTGATCTGGTGTTAAAAACTTTTTTTATGAAACTAAATGAATATTTAGTTTTAACTGATGTTCTTATTTATTCCAATTTAGCGTAAGTGAAAGAAGTACGACAGGATAGAAACAAATGGAGTTCTGTCATTTCTGTCTACCCCTCTGGGAATACAGCCTGATGGTATGAATGTACGAGGGTCGGGGGGCGTTTAACGTTGAAGAGTAGGGATAGAGCGGGTGTAAAGAGCCGTTACTGTATAGAGGATTTTTCAACAATAGACAAAAATTCATGGAATGGAATGGATATAAGTAGTACTTTAAAAAAATATTAAAAAAAACTGACTACAGCTTTCGAGATGGGATTCACATATTCGTTAATCTTAAATAGGGGGGCATGTATTAGAGCCAATTTCAAGTGTGCACAAGGGTGGGTCCAGACTTCATACATTTTTGACGGATCTCCTTTGTTAATCTTGCTCTCAAACTGTGTTTTCGATAGACTGTAAGCGATTTTATTATGTGGCTAGTGTCACTAAATAGGTACTTGTAATAATATGTATATAAATCAGCAGGATACGTAAAAGAAAACTGTCTTTATTAAACAGGTAATTTTTCAATAGTTTTCATACTAATAAAAACCTTTATATTAATATTATAAATTTATTTCTTACAGTTATTGTTGTATGATGTTTGTTAATCACTGTTTGCCCGTTAGGTCCCTCCCAGAAAAAAATCCTCGATCCGCCCTTGTCTATACCTTCACTACAGACGAGTGCTTCCTCTATGTAGTTGAAAGTGAAGATGGCTGCACGGGTCTCCTAGGAGTCACCCCGAGTCCACGCCGCGTCGAGCTGCAATAATCGCACGACGATCTGTGCAACATTAAGCTCACATCCCTTATATAATTCATACCAGAAGATGCAAGAGAGACCAACACTCACCATAAAATGATATTAATATATGTACACTGTGTTTCAGCAGTCACTACATTCATTTTAGGAGGTTTTCAATTTATTTTTTTATAGAAACTGACACGGTTGGCTAGAACCACCTACAACACCTACAACATTCGTGATGTCGGCCCATAACACCGGGTGAACTAGGTGCCATGTCAGTGCTTCCCTTCTTTTTATGTCGGCTACACTGAACTGGACGGAAAACACGTACTATTTACATAGCCGTTTCGACCGACGTTTCATTCAGTGCGGTGGTACCAACCCGGGCGGGATAAACTCTTGTAAGGTAAGAAGGGAAGGGCCTACAGTTTTACCTGGAATGCCAACTACGGTCAGCCTCCAACAACGGTCTAGCAGTCACCCATCCAAGTACTGACCGCGTTCAGGGTTTGTTTAATAACGGTCGACCGACCGACCGCACCACTGAATTACCGAGGCTGACTAAAGCTGATTTTAAACGTTCTAAGCTTACAACTCAGATAAACCACATTTAAAGTCATACATAATATATCATAGCACGCAAATGTTCACGTTTGAGCTCCATCGTAGGAGACGAAAAAGCGGGAAATGATGACAGAATAATACCCGAAAAAGCTTTTCGTTTTTTTGTTTTTTTTTTTATAAAAAGCGCGACATGTGGCATCGTTTCACCTACAAGTAGATGTCTAACGATGCCCATCATGGACGTTCTGTGTTGCACGGGGATTGCGAATGCCATGCCTGTCTGACGGGGGCCTTTTCACGCCCCTTTTGAAAAACCCCAGGCTGTACTTGGGAGGATATATATGGGCAGGGAGTGCGTTCCACATTTTGCCGGTTCTGTGAATAAAAAACCTACAGAACCGGTTGGTATTAATTATTTCAAAAAAATCTAGTACTGACCGAGAAAAATGTTGTCCATTTGAATGTGGATTGGATCCTAAATCTTCCTTACGAATCCCTTTTTCTTTACACTTTTTCTTAATTACATAATTTTTTTTAATTTTTGAATTTGAAATTGCATTAATTATTTAATTAATTAATTCATCTGTGGTAGGTCAATTGAATAGGGGGCATCCCCTGCCCGGTACGCGTAGTGCGGGGGTGGAATGGGGACGGTTCTGTTTTCGATTTTCAAATAAATTTGCTATTTAAAAATATATGACACAGATGCGTTCCTGACCTATGTAAGGTACCAAGGTCAGGAACGCTACGTAGGTCCAAATAATCTTCTGAAACTGATGTTAGATATTAGTTTTAACGAGGTTCGTCCATGATTTGTGAACTGCTTGCGACGGAGGAAGAACCATACAATCATTGCGTATGCGTGCAAAAAAGAAGGAAATTGCTACAGAACCCTCATGCGGGAGCAACGTTCGCTCTTAACCGACTTTTATTAAGTGATTTTGCAAGACAACTCAAAAAGAACCCCCCTTGAAATCAAAGAACTCAAAGCCAAAACCAACCAACTCAAGTTATTAGCGACTTCATCCCAACGTGAACATTCCATCTTGGAACACTCTGTTTGTTTGTTACACGCTATATCGGCTAACCTGACAAAACGGTATACATTTATCAGTTGTCAAAAGTCGCCTAAATAACCCCCAAGTCCCTCATACCCCGTTCCGTATAGTACTGCGTCCTGCTTCCTGCTCAGTTACAAGCAAAGCCACTGAAAATGTTCTCTAGAATAGTGTTTTAAATGTAAATTGATTAGAATGACAGCTACAACAAGGATCAGAGGATAGATTGTCAGAGGTTCGAATTCGGTCGGCGTGTACCAGTAATTTTTTTTGGTGGAAAAAATTACGTGGATACATGCTGCTTCACCGTTCGGAACCGGTGTAAAGCTGTAGGTCCCTTCCCTTTCCCCTTACTAGGTGAGAGGCTCAAATTGTAGCCGACTGGATTGGCACCACCGTACTGGATGTAAGATGGCCGCATAGCAGCCTCGCCTGTGTTCTCCTCTAGTCCGGTATAGCTAACAATCCAAAAGGGGAGTCTCCAGTATGGCACCTACCTTCTCGAAGGTGATATACGCTGGTCGGAGCATGTGCTTTGGCCCCTTTTGACTCAGCCACCATTATGTACTACGCCACAGCGTACTATGGGTACTTCTGTTCTATACTTACCTATGGAAAATAATTCTATAGCATTCTTTTAATGTACCAGCTCCACACGGTTCGTACCACATAATGACGTCCAAAAGCTCTGTAGATATTCAGATAATCACCCTTCACTATTTTTAAAAACAAAGAGAGGTTTATTTGACCTCTTAATTAACCCAAACACATAAGACAGTCCTACGTAGCCCTTCCATTCTCGCTATTCCATACTGACCCTTCCGTTCCATTCGTTCTAAATTAGATTTACGTACCACATCCAAAATAACCGTATGACATCAAATTAAGCCGTTTACGGAAAACCACACTTGACCTCTATGCGGGGGCTTCGAGTGCGGGGGCCCACGGGGGTGCGGTGACCCACGGGGGGTCCGAGGGTAAGTCCGGGGGTCTGGGAGGCACGAGGGGTCTGGAAGACCCTGGAGGGTCCGCGTGACCCAGCGGTATATTTGAGCCCCGGAATCACTCGCCACGGTTAATTAAGCGTGGAGTGGGAAGTCATTTGTAGTGATGTTGCCGATATCCGCATCTGCAAATTATGCAACTTTTTATTATGTTTTTTTTATAATTATACTTAATATGATATATGTACGTATACATATACACCATGTGGATTTATTCGACGAAGGCATGACTGGCTGATCGCGACGAGAAATTAGATAAAAATCTGCAAGTTCGACACATCCCCACTTTCACATCCGCATCCTCACAGTGCGAATATACTTTACGATATTCTGGCTCACTGACGAGATTCGACAAGCATCTGCATCATCAACATATCCGCACAGGCACATTCGCGTCCGCACAGAGTAAATATATACTTCACGATATCCTGGCTCACTGATGATGAGGTTCGACAAGCATCTGCATCATCAACATATTCGCACGGGCACATCCGCATCAGCACAGTGCGGACATACTTCACGATATCCTGGCTCACTGATGATGAGGTTCGACAAGCATCTGCATCATCAACATATTCGCACGGGCACATCCGCATCAGCACAGTGCGGACATACTTCACGATATCCTGGCTCACTGATGATGAGGTTCGACAAGCATCTGCATCATCAACATATCCGCAACGGCACATCCGCGCCCGCACAGTGCGCATATACTTCATGATATCCTGGCTCACTGACGATATTCGACAAGCATCTGCATCATCAACATATCCGCACCGACACATCCGCATCAGCACAGTGCGGATATACTTCACGATATCCTGGCTCACTGATGATGAGGTTCGACAAGCATCTGCATCATCAACATATTCGCACCGGCACATCCGCATCAGCACAGTGCGGATATACTTCACGATATCCTGGCTCACTGATGATGAGGTTCGACAAGCATCTGCATTATCAACATATCCGCAACGGCACATCCGCGCCCGCACAGTGCGCATATACTTCATGATATCCTGGCTCACTGGCGATATTCGACAAGCATCTGCATCATCAACTTATCCGCACCGACACATCCGCATCAGCACAGTGCGGATATACTTCACGATATCCTGGCTCACTGATGATGAGGTTCGACAAGCATCTGCATCATCAACATATTCGCACCGGCACATCCGCATCAGCACAGTGCGGATATACTTCACGATATCCTGGCTCACTGATGATGAGGTTCGACAAGCATCTGCATCATCAACATATTCGCACCGGCACATCCGCATCAGCACAGTGCGGATATACTTCACGATATCCTGGCTCACTAATGATGAGGTTCGACAAGCATCAGCATCATCAACATATCCGCAACGGCACATCCGCGCCCGCACAGTGCGCATATACTTCATGATATCCTGGCTCACTGACGATATTCGACAAGCATCTGCATCATCAACATATCCGCACCGACACATCCGCATCAGCACAGTGCGGATATACTTCACGATATCCTGGCTCACTGATGATGAGGTTCGACAAGCATCTGCATCATCAACATATCCGCAACGGCACATCCGCATCAGCACAGTGCGGATATACTTCACGATATCCTGGCTCACTAATGATGAGGTTCGACAAGCATCTGCATCATCAACATATCCGCAACGGCACATCCGCGCCCGCACAGTGCGCATATACTTCATGATATCCTGGCTCACTGACGATATTCGACAAGCATCTGCATCATCAACATATCCGCACCGACACATCCGCATCAGCACAGTGCGGATATACTTCACGATATCCTGGCTCACTGATGATTAGGTTCGACAAGCATCTGCATCATCAACATATCCGCAACGGCACATCCGCATCAGCACAGTGCGGATATACTTCACGATATCCTGGCTCACTGATGATGAGGTTCGACAAGCATCTGCATCATCAACATATTCGCAACGGCACATCCGCGCCCGCACAGTGCGCATATACTTCACGATATCCTGGCTCACTGAGTAGGTTCGACAAGCATCTGCATCATCAACATATCCGCACCGGCACATCCGCATCAGCACATTGCGGATATAAACAACGGTAGGGTGGCTTGCTGACCGCGGCGAGAGATTCGCTACTAAGCCGCGCCCAGTTGAATTATGACTTCGGCCACCGCACACATTCCACACAGGGTGGCCCGGGCTAGAGTGCTCATTCTTCAGCGGGGCCTGTATACGGTGTGCCGTTAGTGTATCAGATCAGCTGATTGCGTACGCTACTCGTAGATTTAAATTTTAAGTGTTCCGTAGCCAGCCATGCTGGCAGGAGCCTCATAAAATCGGTCAGATGTCTGTGCGTGCGTCCGTCCGTCCGTCGGTCTATCACACGGGCCGTCAGAGGTGATTACTCTGGAACGTAAAGCTAAATAAATCTAAAGTTTTCATTGTTTTATTGCAAAACTACAAATTAAAAAAAAAAGTAAAAACCTAAAGGCCTAGGCATTTAATCAACTGTTTTTTTTTGTTGTGGTGCGGAAACCTCGGTGCGCCAATCCGACTCGCACTTGGCCGGTTTTTTTATTTGGTCTCCTTTATTCTTTTTTTTATTCCTTTACCTAAACAATGCAACGACTGCCGTCCTAAGTCAATATATGTATGTTAGCTTATAAGTCCGAAAGTAGGCACCTTAGTATACTACAAATAAGTATAGCCGGTCGAAACGGAAGTTCAATGTAGCCGGTACGACCGAACGGAAGCACTGGCATTACATCTAGTTCAACAAAGTGTGATGGGCCAACATCAATGTTTAGTAGGTGATTTAACCAACCAAGTCAGGTAAGTACTTAAATTAAAAAATACTCACACCCTATGACACAACTGACACAAGTAGTGGTGCAGCGAGAATGGCCAATCTCAGGCCAGGTCAGCGATTGAAAAAGTAAATGATGAAACAGGTGTTAAAGCGGACAGATGAGAATTTGTGTGAGTGTAGGTTGGGTTGGTTTCTTGTAACATAGTAGGCATGAACTTGATATTAATGTATCACCTATGGCTAAGTAGATATTCATATTTTAGTGTGTTGGTTTTAGTTAGTTTTGATGTTACGTTATTATTTTTCTTAGGTTAATTTATTAATTTTAATTATGTATATGCACGCACTTAATACGGATAGCTATAAGTAGAAATCTTTATTGGTCTCTGAAATAAATGTAAGTACCTATTCCTTATATGATGACTGTATGTTTTCCAAATATTAGAATAAATTAAAAATTAAAAATCTGTTTCGACACACCCTATACGGGTGAAATAATTAAGTGTGGTCAGCAGATCACTCTGCTTGTTGGAGAGTATTCATCCGTAAGCAACGAGTTACAGTCTACCCATTCTATTTATGTGTTTGCCTCTCTGCTAAATACATGGATAATTTGAAATGATTAAAACATTTTTTTTATTACTAATAAAAAATACCCCAAAACATCAAAAACCTTCCAAAAGTAAAAAGAATGTCCGCTTTTAAAGCCGTCGGAGCACCTAGTAATTATTTTTTTACTTTGCAGTCCCCCGACGTCTTTAATTAACTAGGCTGAGTTAGGAGGACTAACTGAGCTAACTACTTTTTGAGGGTGTTTGATGTGTAAGCATTTTAAGAGACGTAATTTGAACTTGTAATAATTTTGTTAGGTTAGGTTAGGTTGGGTTAGGTAGTTAAGGTTACAGGTAGGTACATAAATTAGTTCTGTGATAATTTTCGTTTATTTACTTAAGACGAGACGGACGTTAACTTTCTCCATACAAAATCGTCTTTCGGCATTTATGTTTTCTAGCCCCAAACCTTATCTGATTTTTCAATTTTTTTATTTTCTTGTCTTAAGGATAGTTCGTTTTTGTTTAGATTAAATATATAACACCGAAACTATTTCAAAATTGTATTTCGACCGAAAAAATTGAATTCTTCATTTTTTTATGTCTTGAAGTTCATTGAGCCTTATTATTTTTTAGTCATCATTTCAGATATTAAAAAAATAAAAAGACAGAACCTAGATTCGACTGTCCTTATTACAACAAAAAATTGTAAAAATAATTGTAAATTCATATAAGATTTAGGGGGGTAAAAAATATAAACCCCGAAAGACGATTTTGTATGGAGAAAGTTAACTTCCGTCCCGTCTTAAATAAAGGCGACGAGTGAAAGTGTAATTTTCCATTTTACAGCAGAGATCGCACACATCGTACTTTAGAAAGAGACAGTCCGGTTGTAGAGCGTCGTCCCTGTCGCACCAACTCGCACACGTCTCTGTGCGACAGGGACGGCGCTCTACAACCGAATTGTCTCTTTATTAAGATCGATGTTCATTAATTTACTGCCCGGAACTGTATTTATCTAAAGTGGCATTCAAGAAAACTACCTGAGCGAAGCAGCTGGCTCAACCAGACAGATAAAATACCCGACTGGTTCACCGCAATGTCAAGCAATTAAAAATGGAGCGTAGGTACTTTACATCTATCTACACTTGTGTGGGTATCACCATTACATACATACATATCACACACGCTGAATCCCGACAATCGGGGTAAGCAGAGTAATCGGTGTTGTGCTGCAAGAACTCTGGTAAATTGCAGCACAACACCGACCACCACGTTTCGCAAAGTATTCGAACAAGATTAAATCGATCAAGCAGCAAGTAAGGCACGAAGACCCACCTGCTGCATGACTCGGTGGAAGTACCGTGCCAAGGTGAGAGGTGGCGAGCCTGTCGCCCTTTAGCACGGCATCTTGTCCTTATCCCTTAGTCGCCTTTTACGACATGCACGGGGAGAGATGCAGTGGGGCTATTCTTTTTAAGTACCGGCCCCACACGGTTTACTAATAATAAATCTGTAAGGGATGGTCATTGGCCATGGAGTTATGTACTTTGTTTTGAGTTACTGCGTCCGTAGACTTTATGTATGATACTAAAACTAAATTTACGATTTATATAAATCTTTTCTGTATGTATGTTCCTCCATAACTCTTAAACCGATCATCACATTTAACTATACGTGACACAGGATAGGCTAAATAAAATTCAGTTCCGGTTACGCTAAGATGTGGCTCTCATACAAACCGAATTGTTGCGCGCGCCGAAATAAAGGTACGGTAGCGGGCTTACTTACTTTCTTCTTTTTAAACACGAATTTCACGCGAGCGATGCCGCAGGCAAAATCTAGTACGTATATACGTACGACGGTGAGGGTGGTTGTGTGTGTGTGCGATCGGCACAAACATATCAAGCGAAAATCAGAAAAATACTTGGCTTTGAACCAAAGTGCACTCGCTATCTGACCAATTCTAATACTAAGCACATATTATTTATTTAGATCGTTACCATTACGCGCATCCGAGCGCGGTCCGGGCGCGGTCAGAATTTAGATGGGTGACCGTTCGACCGTTGAGGCTGACCGTGGTTCGTATTTCACGTAAGACTATATAGGTCTCTTCGAAGGTCCTCTTCTTACCTTACTAGGTGGTAGGATTTAACCCGCCCGGGTTGGTACCACCGCACTGAATGAAACGTCGGTCGAAACGGCTATATAAATAGTTCGTGTTTTCCCTCCAGTTCAGTGTAACCGGCACGACCGAAGGGAAGCACTGACATGGCACCTAGTTCCCCAAGGTGTTATGGGCTGACGTCACGGATGTTGTAGGTGATGTAGCGAACCGTGCTAGGTTCCATAAAAAATAAAACACAATTCCTTTAATAAACCCAAATATATTTGTTACAAAGAGTTATTTTTTTACGCCAATTGTGTTGAAGAATACAAGAATCGTCAACAGTCGAACGTAAAAACTACAATAGGATGCACACGGTCAACTACCCAACTCTATTTCTTTCACTCCTACCTATTTTACAATGGGAGTGAGCGAGACAAAACAGCACTGATAACATTTCAAACTTTACTACATACGCTATCTCATTCTCTCTTCAGCTACAAATGGAAGAGCGAGAGGGAGAGAGAAGTGGAAAGTTAAAAGACTGATTTAAAAGTTTCATGGCATCCTCTGCGTGAATTCGATGCGATGTCGAAAAATGTTCTTCAGGTCTTTTCAGCTAAGGATTTTTTTTACATTGAAAATGTCTTTTCGATCGCTTCAGTTATGGGTTTTTAAATTACCGTGGTTGTTAGACATTATTTTTAAATCAAAACAGCTTTACACACGGTTCATGCCGAGCTATGTGGCTCGACGTTTCGGGCCAAGCGTATGGCCCACCTTCATGAGCACGGTGTGCCTTGTGTGCGACGGTTGGCAGAGAACTGCCGCGATTTCCAGCGAGAGTGCAAAAGTGCAAAAACACGACCTGGTGTCGTGAGTTTTAAGGCTACGTGAATTTTTAGGGTGTCAAATGACAGATCTTTAAAAAGTTTGGTAGTTTTTGAGAAAATCGCAAAAAACCGCTTTTATCCACTTTTATTTTAAATGCTTATTTTTAAAATTTAGGTAATATATTTTTTTAATATTCATATAGGACATAGAGAATTAAAACTGGGCAAGGAATATTTATAAGTATAAAAAATTATAGAATTATCAATCAAATTTATCAAATTTATAAAGAGCACTTTTACATATTTTTTTTCAAAAGTGACATAATATGTAATTTGAATACGCCGTAAAAGTAATTTTCAATGCACCCGAAGGTAATGTAATGCATGAGATCTGTGATTTATTTTGCATTTCGAGCACACGATCGAAATGCAAAATAAGCCAGGCCAGCGCACTAGACCATTCATATTCCTTTATAAGTTCATATTCCTTTATAAGTTCATATTCCTTTATAAGTTCATATTCCTTTATAAGTTCATATTCCTTTATAAGTTCATATTCCTTTATAAGTTCATATTCCTTTATAAGTTCATATTCCTTTTGGTGGAGCAAGCGCACAGCCTCAGCACCTAGTTTGGTCTTTGTCTGTTATTCGGATAAGACGACATTTGTAGACTATATGAAGATCGCCGCTAGGTTACCTCGCTTGACCACAATGACCTTGACCCCTCCTATCTCAGAACCTTCTATCTACAAAATCGTTATGCGTACTTATAAAGAATATGTAATCAATGAAAACTGTTTTAAAAAACATTGAACCGACTTCAAACCCTAAAAATTATTAAATAATATTTTGATCTTGAGTAGAAGGCGGTGCAAAATCACAAAAGGGTCCATCTATAAATTTTCAGGTGTGCTTTTGTACCGCCTTCTACGCACCGCCTTGTACGGTTTGAAGGCGGTTCAATGTTTTTTTTAACAGTTCTTTTATTTAACTCCTTTTAGTAATATCACATAATATTAAAATCGGTTGACGGGAAGTGGGTGTTTGAAAAATTCCTTTGTGGAAAGTGTTCCTCCCTTCATTTCTCACACTTAGGGGTGATATTCTTCAAAAAAAATTATGAAATAACCACTCCTGAGATATACCCTACTCATGAAAAAAAGAATCATTAAAATCGGTTGCGAATTGCCAGAGAAATCAGGTAACATACGCACAAAAAAAAACATACAGACGAATTGAGAACGTCCTCCTCTTTAGCAGTCAGTTGAAAAATTGTAGAGAAAGTCAGCTTTCAAGTTTTTTTATGGAAACTGACACGGTTGGCTAAATCACCTACAACGTCCGTGATGTCAGCCCATAACACCGGGTGAACTAGGTGCCATGTCAGTGCTTCCCTTCATTTGAGACACCGATATATTAGTTGCGTTTAAACATTGGTCGACCTAACATGCGTACCCCACACAATTCGCACGCGCTATTGTCGGACTGGCTCGCGTTGTCATAAAGTGTGGCGGAAAGTTTTTACTGCTCACTCCCGGCGGAAACTGCGCGATGGTACCGCCGTACTGAGCTGCGCGGCTTCATCATCACGCAGGGGACTAGTGTCATGGGGCTGAGATGTAGCTTTAGGCGGCATGCATTTATCTGACTTGTTGGGACCCTATTACTAAGTCTTGTCCCACCCTTATAGCACTTACTAAAGCTATTGTATAGTCACTAAAGAACCTTAACCTGTATAAGAATGGGCCTATCTATTAAACAGCTCTTATAAGTTATAAGGCCTGTCTTAACACCATCCCTAGCCTTAACACCAACAACGTGTACTTGTTATGCAAATAAAAAGAGCAATAAGGGTCATGGTTAACACTGACAGAACTACATCGTGTAGAAAATATTTCAGGGATCTAAAAATTATGACCTCTGTTTCTTTATAATATAAAGAACATATTATGTTCGTGAAATAATCATGTATGTAAGACAGAATATTGCAACATTTGAAGTAAATGAAACAGCATACTCTACAAGGAACACGGGTCGCCTACGACCAGTTCCACATCGGTTGGCAATGGCGGAAAAGCTGCCTAGGGTGATAGGTCCAAAGTTGTATGAGATTCTACCTGAGAACCTAAGAAGGGAAATAGATGACAACAAATTCCGTACCCGTCTGAACAATCTGTTACATGAAAAATGCTTATTATAAGCTATGCGAATTTATAAAGTGAATTGTACATGTTTTTTTTTTTTTTTTTTATGGAACCTGACACGATTGGCTACATCACCTACAACATCAGTGATGTTAGCCCATAACACAGGGTGAACTAGGTGCCATGTCAGTGCTTCCCTTCATTTCATGTCGGCTACACTAAACTGGACGGAAAACACGAACTATTTACATAGCCGTTTCGACCGACGTTTCGTTCAGTGCGGTGGTACCAACCCGGCCGGGATAAACCCTACCACCTAGTAAGGTAAGAAGGGAAGGGACCTACAGTTTAACGTGGAATCCGAACCACGGTCAGCCTCCAACGGTCGAGCGGTCACCCATCCAAACACTGACCGCGCTCAGCGTTGCTTAATAACAGTTGATTAACCAACCGCGCCACTGAGCTACCGAGGCTGACGAATTTTCTTATCCCTTAATCGACTTTTACGACATGCGACGGGGAGAGATGCAGTGGGGCTATTCTTTTTAAGTACCGACCCCACACGGTACATGTATTTAAATAGATAATAAATAATATAACCAATAGGTACACAATTAGTATCCTTATGTACCGTGTGGGGTCGGTACTTAAGAGTACCGTGTGGGGTCGGTACTTAAAAAGAATAGCCCCACTGCATCTCTCCCCGTCGCATGTCGTAAAAGTCGACTAAGGGATAAGAAAATTCGTCAGCCTCGGTAGCTCAGTGGCGCGGTTGGTTAGTCAGTCAGTGATTGGATGGGTGACCGCTCGACCGTTGGAGGCTGACAGTGGTTCGGATTCCACGTTAAACTGTAGGTCCCTTCCCTTCTTACCTTACTAGGTGGTAGGGTTTATCCCGGCCGGGTTGGTACCACCGCACTGAACGAAACGTCGGTCGAAACGGCTATGTAAATAGTTCGTATTTTCCGTCCAGTTCAGTGTAGCCGACATGAAATGAAGGGAAGCACTGACATGGCACCTAGTTAAACCTGTGTTATGGGCTGACATCACGGATGTTGTAGGTGATGTAGCCAACCGTGTCAGGTTCCATAAAAAAAAAAAATAAATTGTAAGTGTTTTAGTTACTTACGAGTATGTATTGACGTGTGTCATGGAGTGTACGTGCACTGTATATTCAGCTTTGTATTTGTGTGCTCTATGATTTGCTAATAAATATCTTTGTCTTTGTCTAGGTGGTGGGGTGTAACCCGCCCGGTTTGGGACCACCGCACTGAATGAAAGGTCGGTCGAAACGACTATGTAAATAGTTTGTGTTCTCCGTCCAGTTCAGTGCAGCCGGCACGACCGAAGGGAAGCACTGACGTGGCACAAAGTTCATCCGGTCAACTGTGTCAGTTTCCATAAAAAAAAAACATAATGTTAGTTGGGAACATTCGACCGACCGTACCACTGAGCTACCGAGGCTGATAAAGTGGCTGAGTCAGAGGGGCCAATAGCAGCTCCAAGAAGGTGTCATACCGGAGACCTCCCTTTGATTGCTGGTCATACTGGACTACAGGAGAAAACAAGGCTCGGTAGCTCAGTGGTGCGGTCGGTCGACTGTCGTTCGCGATCATAAGCACACCTGGGCGCGGTCAGTGCTTGGATGGGTGACCACTCGACGGTTGGAGGCTGACCGTGTTTGGGATTCCTCATAAAACTGTATAGGTCCCTTCCCTTCTTACCTTACTAGGTGGCAGGGTTTAACCACCGCACCACCGCACTGAGTGAAAGTTCGGTTGAAAATGCTATATCAATAGTTCGTGTTTTCCGTCGAGTTTAGGGTAGCCGGCACGACCGAAGGGAAGCACATACATGGCACCTAGTTCACCAAGGTGTTATGGGCTGATATTATCACGGATGTTGTAGATGATGTAGTCAACCTTGTCAGTATCCAGTTTTCTATTTTTTATTATTTGTTGTTATATCCGCCATAATAACACATATTCTGTGAAAATTTCAACGGGACAACTATTACGGTTCAAGAGATACAGCCCTCAGACAGACAGACGGACGGACGGACACACAGACAGACAGACAGACGGCGTAGGCTTAGTAATAGGCTTCCGTACGGGATACGGAAACCTAAAAACACGCCTAAGTATAGACTGATATGCGGCCATCTTACTTCCAGTACGGTGGTACTAACGCAGTAAGCCACAATTTGAGCCTATCACCAAGGTTACAAACAAAAAATTTGCTGACTTCTGATATTACCCTCTTTCACATTTACACAATATTTTCGCCGCAGGCAGTATAGGCAGATGCGAAAGCCCATCAGTTGGGTACATCCCTAATATTATGCTGAATGGGGACAGGGTCCCCATCCCCGGTCCCCGTACCCGCCGCCGTCGTCGCGGCCGGCTCCTCCTTGGAGCTAAAAATCTGTTTATCTAAGCTAGGACCCTCGACTCTGCACTGGACACGTGGCGAATTTCGAATAGGTTTTCGACAGAATAATTTATTTAAAAAAAACATTTTTTAGGCGGTACTTATATTATGGCTTGTATGAGAGGATATAGGGTGGAAAACTGGGGACTTACTGGAACGGAAATACTGCCAGCTACAATACAATTCAAATAATATTTTCGCTATCGCCGCAATTAGGAGGCTATCTTGAAAATGACATGGCGTACCGTACTCTGTATACTCGGAATTCATGCTACAGAATTTATGCCCTTAAAAGTTAAATTACAACTTTAAAAAAACACCGACCCTTAAAAAGTAAAAAAAAAATTTACTTACTTAAAAGTAGTCGAAGGACCGCTAAGTAAATTCCCTCGCGCTGATGTGAATTTTTATATTTTCTTTACTTAGCGGTCACCCGACTCCTTTAAGTAGGTAAACGGAAATTATTATTGACTTTTTAAGGGGTGGGTTTTTTTCAAATTTGTAATTAAACTTATATTACAAGCTTTTAAAAAAAATCGCATGCAAATTGGTCCACTTTTTAAAATAATATTTTTTTTTATTATTTAATTACTTGATTACAGCTAACAACCATCTAGATTAAACCAGCTTTCCAATAAAAAAACCGCATCCAAATCGGTCCATCCGTTTGGGAGCTACGATGGCACACACAGACACACCCATACACACACGTTTTAAACTTATCCCCTCCTTTTTCGTCGGGGGTTCAAAAAAGGAACTGCCGCGGTGGCCGTGACAGTTGATCAGTATATTCTAAGAGAGATGTCGAAGTAGGCAAATTCATGAAAATAAAAAAAATAATAAATTAAAATCGCATCGAACATTCGCCCAGGCTAGGGCCTAGCGACATCTTGCGTATTAGAACGGCATCAGCATGCGAATGTTGTCGAACTTCTCGGGCCCGCACCATTCGCTCCCCTCATATCAGGGCCACTTTCGTTTTATAAGCTTTCGGGGCGGAGTTGGCGAGTGCTCCGAAAATGACATGTGGCTCAGAGTTTTAATAAATTAGAATAGACGACGGGGGGCGATCGGAAATGTCATTTGGATGAAAATCCTTTAAAAAACTAACTTTCAAAAAATACGGCGAAAGAGGAGAGCGTAAGAAAACAATGTTTTTTTTCTCGATTAATAAAACAACCAAATCTGTATGTTTTTTAATGGAAAATGACACGATTTGCTTCATCACCTACTACATCCGTGATGTCAGCCCATAACACCTTGGTGAACCAGGCACCATGGCAGTGCTTCCCTTCGGTCGTGCCGCCTACACTGAACTGGACGGAACACACAAACTATTTACATAACCGTTTACTTGAGAATTTTCGCTTGTTTTTTTCTCCAGTGTACCTCTGTGACTGTACTATGCATACACAATAGGTTCGCGGAAGAGTAGAAAGAAAGAAATGAAGCAGAAGATTTATGTATTTCAATATGTCTGCGAAAAGTTATGACTTATGTATGAACGATGAAAGTGAAAAATATATAGGTTGCGCCAAACCGATCGCTCTCACGGGGGCAAGCACTTGAACTGAGCTGATAAGCAGTTTTTATTATTGAAAGAAAAATGTACAGTTTTCTCGATACACATTTGTTAGCCACGGTATTTCGATGGTGATATGCATCGGCAGTCCATCGCCGAAGTTAAGCACAGCGTGCGCGGTTAGACTTTGGATGGGTGGCCGTTCAACAGTTTTTTTTATATAGTCCGATATGGATGGCTGAGTCGGAGGGGCCAAAGCGCATTCTCCGACCAGCCAATATCACCTCCGAGAAGGTAGGTGCCATACCGGAGACCTCCCTGGATTGCTGGCTATACTGAACTAGATAAGAACACAACCGAGGCTGCTATGCGGCCATCTTACATCCAGTACGGTGGTAGCAACCCGGTCGGCTATAATTTGAGCCTACCACCTAGTGCGGGGCAAGGGAAGGGACCTACAGTTTTACCCCGGTTCCGAACGGTGAAGCAGCAGGTGTAGGTATGCACGTAAATTTTTTCGTTAGAAAAAACTCATTGGTACACGCCGACCGGATTCGAACCGCGGACCTCTCGAATGAGAAGCCGATGCCCAAACCACTCGGCCAACCGCCGCTAAAGTAGAGGCTGGCTGTGATGCGGACTCCACGTAAAATTATCTGGCCCTATTTCCTTACCATGATTGAACCCAGGCTTTCTTTTTAAGTCCGCGAACCCAGCGAAGGTCCATGAGGAGTGAAGAGAGTCAACAGTCACAAGCTTCAGTAGCGCGACGCTCATAGAAGCCAAGACGCCCGTAGCTACCAGCTCGTGGGAGAGAAACTCAGCACACTTGTTGATATCGGGCTTTTAAGAACCTATAGGTTTTCCAAATAGTTTCCTTGTCGCACTGTCTTCCGGAGAATGTTACCCGAATCCTCAAACATAGGCTAGACAGCCCAACAATAGTCCGCAAATCTGCTAGCATGGCGCCTCATTTAGCGCGGTTTTGCAAGAAGAGGTGATTTTGGCTCTGTCGACGGTACCATTGGTCCCTTGGCAAAGCCACCTATGTTGGTTTACATAAAAAAGCTAACACTGACTAAAATAAGAGTAAAATTTTCCAAAATCAAATAAGTTCTTGCTCGTTAAACGGAATAAAACAAACCGTCTTTAGTTCTACAATTCCCTTCGACGACATGTGGTTTACATAGTTAAAGACAATGTACCACTGGTGGGTGAAATTAGTGGAACCACGAGGCACACACCGTGATTTTTGACACGTTCAATAGTATCCAATGTCTTTGACTGTGAAAAGTGACTGTGAACCTCCAGTTTAACCCATGGTATCAATGAGAAATCGTATAGTGCGAGAGCGCTGTGGTCTGTCTGAGAGAAGATATAGTGACAAGAATAATAATTTAGAAAAAATGCTTCGGTGGTTCGGTCATGTTCGAAGAACGGATGATAGGAGACTAACGAAAGAATAAAAACAAATTATGGAGCGAATGTGAGTGGAAGGGTCGCCCTAGACGCACGTGCCTGGACCAGATCGGGCATGTGCTCAAAAAGGGTCAAGTGCGTAGTACCCGTAACCGACGAGCATGTATGAAGAACATTACGAGAGTGGAAGGGGTGGCGGTAGAGGTGTATCAGGATCGTGGCACGCGGAGATGCGTTGTCTCTGCCTACCCCACTGGGAACACAGGCGCAACGCTATGTATGTCTCTTTAATCTTTTTTTCCGAACGTATCAAATTTTTTTTGTCTTTTTAACAACAGAATAAGGATTTTTTTTCCACATTAAAACCAGCACAACCTCGAAGTATCTTAAATTCTTATCTCCAACTGCCGCAGATAGAACAGATCGCACTCACCCTGGCCTCGCTAAATCAATAATGCCACCCCCATCCTCATCCTCCGTTTCCAATATTCCCATCACAAGAGATTACAATGTGTAAACGCTGCGCAGATTTACCTCGTGTCTGCCTTTAAGATGTAGGCCTTTGGAGTAGACTTTAAGACGAGACGGAAGTTAACTTTCTTCATACAAGATCGTCTTTCGGCATTTATGTTTTCTAGCCCCCTAAACCTTATCCGATTTTTACAATTTTGTCTAAAGGGCAGTCCAATCTACATACATACATACATAGCGTCACGCCTGTTTCCCGGTGGGGTAGGCAGAGACAACGGATCTCCACGTGCCACGATGCTGACACACCTCTGCCGCCTCTTCCACTCCCATAATGTTCTTCATGCATGCTCGTCGGTTACGGGTACTAAGCACGTGCCCCTTTTTGAGCACATGCCCGATCTGGTCCAGGTACGTGCGTCTAGGGCGACCCTTCCCGACTCTTCCACTCACATTTGCTTCATAAATTTCTTTCGTTAGTCTCCTATCATCCATTCTTCCAACATGACCGAACATGTCCAATCTACGTTTCTGTAATTTTTTTGTTTAGATGAAACATACCTACAACACTAGAGCTAAAAACTTATTTCGACCAAAATACAATGTATTATTTTATTTTTTTATGTCATGAAGTTCATTATGCTTTATTGAGTCATTACTTTAGATATTCAAAAATAGAAAGATAGGAACGTGGATTCGTCTGTCCTTATTACAACAAAAAAAGAGTTGTAAAAATCGGATAAGGTTTAGGGAGTTAGAAAACATAAATGCCGAAAGAAGATTTTGTATGGGGAAGTTAAATTGCGTCTCGTCTTAAAACTTTATTTATCTGTGTCATTGTTTATTTTTGGGCTTGTATGTATACAAGGTATGTGTGTAGGTAAAATTCCGCTAAATTAGAAAATTTAAAAAATGTTTTAAGTCATACGCCACATGAAAAGTTCATAAAAAGGTCTCATTATAAGGAATCCAATTATTTTTTTAATTACTTTAAAAGCTATTAAATAAAATATAAAAAATCGAGCATCCAGCACCCCTCCTTATCTCCGAAATAAAATATAAAAACTCAGAGCTGCGCTGGAATTTACTTAACGGTCCCCCGACTCCTTTGAATGAGTAGACGGAAATAATTTTTTGACTTTTTAACGGTCGGGGGTTTTTTAAATTAGTAATGTAGTAATATATTATGTAAAACTTCATCTAGCAAAGCTAATCGATAGATTTTTAAAACACAATTTGATGAAAATATTCGCACGCTATCCTGCTTGCACAGTCAGAAATTTTCAGATTTTCAGAAAACACAATAAGTCAGAAATTTAAAATTTTTCAGAATACACAATAATTAGAAATTTTGACACACCGAATTGTTACCGCCCACATAAAACTGGTACTCCATACGATAATTTGTTAGAACTTTCGTGGAACAAATTGTATCCCCTTACCCCGCCTCCATAACTTTTTTTTTATGGTTTTTAATAATTCCGTTCTTAATTAAGTTTTAAGCTATTAATATAAGACGAGTGCGCTTACAGCAACGGGGAAACCTTACTTGAGAAACGATTGGTTCTCAAAATCCCAATATCAACAACAACTTAATGAAAATGAAGCGCAAATAAAACTGGGGAGTTAAGTCGTACATTTCGCTCTTAAATCCTTCAAAATTGGAAGTTTCCACATAAACCCCCTGCCGAGACCCCCTGGGGGTCTACGGATACTTTCTATTCCACCTGGACCCCCTGGAGGTCCACGGTTACTTTCTATTCCACCTTGACCCTCTGGGGTGTCCATGAAAACTTTGTGTTCCACCTGGACCCCCATGGCAGACGTTTTGGAAATATACTGGGTCGGTTTATAAAACTCCTATGTCGATAGACCAATGGTGCGGTCGGCAGAAATAAATTCACCTCTTCTTGCGAAATCAAGCTCAGTGAGGTGCAATGCCAGCAGATTTGTGTACTGTTGCTGGGCTTTCTAGCCTTTGAAGTTTGACGTTTGAAGACCCTCTGGTTAAGGGATTCGGGAAACACGGTGCGACAAAGGAACGATTTTTAGAAACAATTGGTTCTCAGATTTAATGTGTAAGTAAGTATATGTATTGTCTTTTCTGTGGTGTTTTACAATAAAGTTACAATAAATTAATCATAATTTGTCAATATGTTAATGAAGTAATAAAAATCTGGCATACGTGAAGAAACTTCTTTCGTCATAATTTATTTTAATTTGATTGAAAACATATAGTCAAGTACCTATACAGGGTGGTCCAAAAATCGTGGACCAAACGAAACAGGGAGGTAGAGGGGGTTATTTGCAGTAAAAAATCCCTCCATGACAGGGTCCTATCTTGAACTCCTTAAAAGTTTTGACTATTTAGTCTTTTTTTAATAAAATTCCATAATTCGTAATAATAAGGCAATTAAAAAAAAAAGTCAATAAAAAATGAAAAAATTAATGGTCATTAATTGGTTCTAGAGGATGTATCATCACTACAAAAATGTTTTTATAATAGTGAATATCATGATTTATGAATAATGGAATTTTATTCAATATTATTTAAGTGTTATGAAGTGTTATGAATTATTTCTATCTTTAGAACCTTACTGTGAAAAAAAAATGTACTACTAAAACATGACCCCGTATGAAAATAACTTGCCTATTTAATGGCGATTAAAATAAGGTATAACACACTGCTGTTTGTAGCAAAATTATTTTTTTATGTATTTTTTTTTCATAGCAAAGACTAAATTAAGGTAAATCAGAGTATAGTAAAAAATTTTACTGTGATGTTTTATTTCACATCAGCTCTTCGTAAAACGTTTTTCGATCGAATTTTAGAAAGAAAGAGATTATCTGTCTCTTTTTCACACTAAGGAACTGAATGCGAAATTAACAATAACTCACTCGCTTGCTCCGTGGAATGCTTTTGTTTTTTCATCTTTTGTTTGCGTGCACCACAGTCGGCCGGCGGCGGCGGATGTCGCTTACCAACCGGTTTAGTTACTCGCTATCTGCCTGTTACACCACACGTGATCTCTGTTACTCTACCCGACGAATTTCGCTATTACTTGGACCTTGTGTTGTGATCTACCAATTTGTGACCCACGCTTGCTATTACGGACTCTGTGATTTATTGCCTACCTGTGTGTGACCTGTGCTTCTTACCCATTTGGACTTTGTGTTGCTTGCTACCGGACTTGGCTGGATATGGCCGATGTAAGACGAGTGGAGTATACCCAGCGTGAGTATGCAGAAATGCATTACCTGTATGGCTTTTGCGATGGAAATGCTCGGGCTGCTGCCAGAGAATATCGCCGACGTTACCCGAACCGTGACCGCTTTCCCGACCACAGGATTTTTGTCCGCGTTCACGCTGCTTACACGGGAGGTTACTTACCTGGTCAACATCATGCAGAAGATGGTCGTGGTCGGCCAGCGATTCATGATGATCAAGAAGAAGAACAAATACTCCGTGCACTAGAAATGGACCCCACCACGAGCCAGCGTCGCATATCCCGAAACTTGGGTATTCCTAAGTCGGTAGTTTAACGTTACGTAAAGAGAAATCATTTACATGCGTACCACGTACAACGAATCCAAGCGTTATTACCAGCAGACTTTGAAAACAGAGTGCAGTTTTGCAGAGAAATGCTACGACGTCATAGAGCTGACCCATAATTTTTCAACAAAATTTTGTGGTCTGACGAATCAAGTTTTAGAAGAATTGGAATCTTTAACATTCATAACTTGCACTATTACGCTGTCGTTAATCCACACATAGTTAGAAATGACAAGTTCCAACACCAGTTTGGCGTCAACATGTGGGCTGGGATCATTGGCGGACACCTTGTAACATTCGAATTGCCACCAAGATTGAATGGTGCTCTGTATTTAGAATTTCTACAAAATAACTTGCACGAAATACTGCGCCAAGCTGAAATTCCAGAGGATTTGGTTAATAACATGTGGCTGCAACAAGATGGCGCGCCACCACACTACGCTCGGGCAGTCCGACAATATTTAAACGCCCAGTATCCAAATCGTTGGATTGGTCGAGGTGGAACAATCCAATGGCCAGCGAGATCTCCGGATCTAAACCCCATTGATTTTTTTTGTGGGGATATTTGAAAGAGGTGGTGTACGAAAAAGAGAACCGGACAGAACAAGAATTAAGAAATAAAATAGAGATAGCGACAGAAAATGTTAAACTCAACAGAAACGCATTTCGTAAATTGCGAAATAATTTTATTAGACGATGTCGTGCATGTATTGCCGCTAGAGGAAGGAATTTCGAACAATTTTTGTAGATATGTGTTATTTCTATCTAATAAAAAAAATTATAATTCGATAATTGTTTTTTTTTACTATCCTCTGATTTACCTTAATTTAGTCTTTGCTATGAAAAAAAATACATAAAAAAATAATTTTGCTACAAACAGCAGTGTGTTATACCTTATTTTAATCGCCATTAAATAGGCAAGTTATTTTCATACGGGGTCATGTTTTAGTAGTACATTTTTTTTTCACAGTAAGGTTCTAAAGATAGAAATAATTTTTCATAACACTTAAATAATATTGAATAAAATTCCATTATTCATAAATCATGATATTCACTATTATAAAAACATTTTTGTAGTGATGATACATCCTCTAGAACCAATTAATGACCATTAATTTTTTCATTTTTTATTGACTTTTTTTTTTAATTGCCTTATTATTACGAATTATGGAATTTTATTAAAAAAAGACTAAAATAGTCAAAACTTTTAAGGAGTTCAAGATAGGACCCTGTCATGGAGGGATTTTTTACTGCAAATAACCCCCTCTACCTCCCTGTTTCGTTTGGTCCACGATTTTTGGACCACCATACCTGCGACCCTTTACACGCTACACGAAACAATATGATAGTATTTAGAACATTGTTTGAAATATGTGTCAAATGAAACAGTTACGAGAAATAGATATCAAAATTTTTTTTTATCAGTGTCCGAAAAGTGGGATAGGGCGAACTTAAAAACTATTGACCTATCTCACTTCTTAGTCACAAGGTCTTTTCAAGAGTCACCACGAGTCGGCTGACACAGAGGCTGGACCAGTACCAGCCCCGTGAGCAAGCTGGATTTAGGAAAGGATACGGCACCATGGATCAGATATTTACTGTGAGACAAGTGGTGCAAAAGCATTGACTTATATATTACTAACGTATGTAACTGTGCAAAAGTGCGAGGTGTACAACAAGCTGCTCTTCCAAGCCTTCGTCGATCATGAGAAGGCGTTCGACTCTGTTGAAAAATTGGCTGTCGAAATCTCCCTCCCGAGGAGGTGCAGAATCGACCACCGCTACATCGAAATACTCTGAAACCTGTATCGGTACTGGTATCGGTCCGGAACGATGTCTGTGAGGCTCCATGATAATACCCAACCCATCCTCCTTGGTAAAGGCGTAAGACAGGGGGGTGTGATCTCACCCAAGCTCTTCACAAACGCATCAGAAGATGTGTTCAAGACGCTTGAGTGGGACAGCATGGATATCAATCTAAATGGAGATTTGTTTTAAGTCATCCTCGCTTCGCCGATGACTTTTTCTTCTGTCAAATTCTCGAGTTCAGCTTCAGACCATGCTGGAAGACCTTTATAAAGCGTCCTTGAAGGTGAGTCTGAATATGAACCGGGACAAAACCAAGGTTATGGTGACGGAGGTAATGACGGGCGGACAAAGTGTTACCTATTGACGGATAAATGATCGAACAGGTTGAAGAGTACGTATATATCGGTCTAATTCTGCGGCGAATTCAACTGGGTTGGGCTGTCTTCGGAAAGTTGAAATTCGCCCTAAGGTCTGACCTTCCGCAAAATTTAAAGACCCGTGTAATAGGACCAGTGTGTCCTCCCGGTTATGACGTACGGGTGTGAAACGTGGCCTCTGACGGTCGCTGTTATCCAAAGTTTAAAAGTTGCCCAGCGAGCAATGGAGCGAGCCATGCTGGGAATATCGTCATATGGTGCGTAACGAGGCAATCCGCCGACGCACCAAAGTAGCCGAAATTGGATATCGGGTGGCTAAGTTAAAGTGGCCGTGGGCTGGGCACGCCATCAGAAGAGACAATGGCCGTTGGAGTAACCGTGTTCTACACTGGCGGCGGCCGCGGATTGGAAACGGAGTGTGGGATGATCAACCGGTAGGTGGGACGACGACATCAAGTACGACGGCGGAAAGCAGTGGTTCCGTACGCTGAAGGCCGGGAGGACTGGATGAAAATTGGAGAGGGTATGTTCAGCAGTGGACGCTTACATGCTGATTGATTGACTGACTAATTAATTTTATTTAAGTTTTAGTTTTTAATCGTTTATGTTGTATTTTCATTAACTGTGTAAATATGTTTTGAATGTGTAATTTGATAAATAGTTTTGCCTCGATTTTTGCTTCACTTAAGACTTATGTATAAATCATGTACATGTTCAAAATTTTCAGTAAGGGTGAGTGAGGATGTGTGTAGGTTGACTTATACAATAGAAATAGTATGTAAATTCTTTATTCCACAATAATAATAAAACAATAAGAAAAGAAAACACGAAAATAGAGCAAACAGAAATACGCTAGAATGTATTTTAGAAACAAATGAATTTTACCATAAATAAGGCAAAATGGCAGACAATCGGAATTTTAACTACATTATTAAATAAATTATCCAGTGGAAATTCTAATGCATGTGTATTTTTCTTGAAAGCAAATGAAGCATCTAAAAATTTAGGTTCTTCATGGTTTGATAGTTGCATTCGAAGGTTTAGCGGTTGTTGAGGGTTTAGCGGTGGTCGAGGGTTGAGCGGTGCTACGGTGTCCGCTAATGTGTGCAGTCATCTCATCAATGATTGCTATTAGTTTGTCGACTGCCGCTTCTATCTTGTCTCTCATTGATACAACGGCAGACCTGCGGTTAGGTGTTTCAACATCCTCTGAAAAAAAAACGGTCAAGGGCGAGTCAGGCTTTCAATTATGGTTCCGTACTAAAACAAAAACGCGTTTTTTCCCGAAAATATTACATTGTCGAAAAAACCTGCAGTTTTCCTGTAATCTATGGCTTAATATCTACTAACCCTATGAAAGTCAAAATGTTTGCTTTAGAAACCTAGGAGGGGGTAATTTTTAGCACATGACCACTGAACTTAAAATTGTAAATAAAATATTTTTAGAATCCTTACAGTTAGCTCTTTAATATGATACCACACACGAATACTTTTTTTTATTGGTATCCAACTCGGCCTCCATATTAATGTAAAATAAATGTTTATTTAATTTTTTACGAGTTATACATTGCCGTATTTCAAATTTCTACGTTACTTAGTTTTTGAGAAAAACCTCTGTTCTGGACGGACACCGTAGTGCGATGTTATAATGGTTCCGTTTTTAATTTTAACGTACGGAACCATAAAAATGTTTATTACTAATTTAATTTTTTTGTGTATGTAGTGGTTATGACATTTAAAATTAATATTTATGCCATGTTGTATCAGGAGCTGTTTGTAAGAGGAAATGATATTATATGAAGAAATAAACGGCTATACTATTGAAAAATATTACAATAAATCTATTTCAATTATTGAACCGTTTGTAGGTACCTAGATAAAACAATTACGAAAATGTGAATATAGAAAGGGATATAAACGGGGGACTGAATTAATCTCCTGCTAATGCTGCCCCATCGCACGATGGTGAAGTAGTGGCGGAGTGAAATTCTTTCTCCAATTTCCGACTCACACCTCCTCGCGGTATATCCTGGAAACTTAGGTGCGTAATACCGTAGGTATTACAATCCTAAGGCTGACGAGAGCGGAAGACTCGCCAAGACGTTTGGCCAACGTGGCGATTTATGGCCAAAACCCTCCAACATGAAAAGCAACACAGTACCTCGGCCCCTAGTTCCCAGCGGCCCCGCTATTCCGGATCATCGTGGTGGCGGTCCTGGTTCCGGCGGGGTGAGGGGTGCTAAGAATCCCTGGGTTAGATCTGGCTGCCACACCCAACTACACTTGGCTACTCACAATATACGGACCTTGAGAACGCACGAGAAACTGGTCGAGCTAGAACAGGAGCTGGCTCATATAAAATGGGACATCCTAGGTCTTTGTGAGGTCAGAAGAAAGGGCGAAGAGACTGAAGTGCTACGTTCCGGCAATCTGTTTTACTTCAGAGGAAATCCCCAAAAATCGGAAGGTGGAGTGGGATTTATGGTGAGGCGCAGCCTCGTGAACAGCATCATCGAAATCGACAGTGTGTCGGACAGAGTGGCCTACATCATCATCAAGCTGAACAAGCGGTATCAGCTGAAGGTGGTGCAGGTATACGCTCCCACGAGTTCGCACGCTGACGACGAGGTGGAGCAGTTCTACGAGGATGTATCCAAAGCCTTGGAAACCAACAAATCTCACTTCCAGTACGTGATGGGAGACTTTAATGCCAAACTGGGCAAGCCTCTGAAGGGAGAGAGAGCAGTAGGTCCGTACGGTATCGGCGCCAGAAATCGACGCGGCCAGATGTTGGTCAACTATCTCGAAGCCAACCAGCTCCACGCCATGAATACATTTTTCCTAAAAAAGGAGAAAAGGAAATGGACGTGGGCCAGCCCTGACGGTTGTACGAGAAACGAGATAGACTACATACTGGCGGACAGTAAATCGTCATGTATAGACGTTACTGTCCTTAACCGCTTCGATACTGGCAGCGATCACCGACTAGTGCGAGGTACGCTGAAGTTAAACCTCAAGATGGAACGGCGCAAACTCATTCACAAACCGCTGGCCAAGCTGAACATACCGGACGAGACGCTCGAAAATTTCGAAGCGAAACTCGAGGATGCTTTTAGCTTGGTGCCACGAGATGAGGATGCCGACATCGACAAGGTGTATACGGACTTCGTATCCGCACTAACGGACACTGCAGAGCAGCACTTCAGCAAAAGTCGACAGGCACCCCGCAGCAAGTTATCCGCAGAGACGTTGAGGCTCCTGGAAACACGACGGAATATGAAACCGGAGACCCGGAGCAGTGTCGTGCACAGGAACCTCAACAAGACCATAGGCAAGTCCATTCGCCGTGATATTCGCCGAGAGAACACGAAATTAGTTGAGCGCATTATAGAGGAAAATCGAGGCAGCAAAGTGTTTGCCCGTGCCTTCTCTACCGGCGCTAACCAAATTTCCAAACTCGAGCGAGCGAATGGGGTTGTCACCGCAAGAAAGCCGGATATACTTAAGGCGGTGGAGGAATTTTATGGTGAATTGTATTCCGCAGCAATTCCTGCCCCGAGTCCAAGCAAACCAGTCGACTCTGATAGGCGTGCGCCGCTCACTAGACACTACACGGAGGATCTGCCCGAGATTAGTGTCTATGAGATAAAGGCTGCCTTGAAAGGACTCAAAAAACACAAGGCTCCAGGTGAAGACGGGATAACGACGGAGCTTCTAAATGCTGGCGGACGACCGATCTTGAAAGAACTGCAGAAACTTTTCAATGCAGTTCTTGAAAGTGGTGTAGTTCCGGCCGCATGGCGAAATAGTGTCGTTGTCTTGTTTCACAAGAAGGGGGATAGGGCGAAGTTGAAAAACTATCGACCTATCTCACTTCTCAGCCACGTGTACAAGGTCTTTTCGAGAGTCATCACGAGTCGGCTGACACAGAGGCTGGATCAGTACCAGCCTCGTGAGCAAGCTGGATTAAGGAAAGGATACGGCACCATGGACCACATATTTACTGTGCGACAAGTGGTGCAAAAGTGCGAGGAATACAACAAGCCGCTCTTCCTAGCCTTCGTCGACTATGAGAAGGCGTTCGACTCAGTTGAAAAATGGGCTGTCGAAAACTCCCTCCTGAGGTGCAGAATCGACCACCGCTACATCGAGGTACTCCGAAATCTGTATCGGTCCGCGACGATGACTGTGAGGCTCCACGAAAATACCCAACCCATCCCCCTTAGTAAGGGCGTAAGGCAGGGGGATGTGATCTCACCCAAGCTCTTCACGAACGCATTAGAAGATGTGTTCAAGACGCTTGAGTGGGACAACATGGGTATCAACGTGAATGGAGATCTTCTCAGTCATCTGCGCTTCGCCGATGACATTGTCCTTCTGTCAAATTCCCGAGATCAGCTTCAGACCATGCTGGAAGACCTCTATACAGCGTCGATGAAGGTGGGTCTGAAGATGAACCGGGACAAAACCAAGGTCATGGCGACCGAGGTTATGACGGGAGGACAAATCGTTATTGACGGAGAAGTGATCGAACAGGTTGAAGAGTACGTATATCTCGGTCAAATTCTGCGGCTTGGTAGACAAGGTCTGCTAAAGGAGGTCGAGAGACGAATTCAACTGGGTTGGGCTGCCTTCGGAAAGTTAAAATTCGCCCTGAGGTCTGATCTTCCGCAAAATTTAAAAACCCGTATATATGACCAGTGTGTCCTCCCGGTTATGACGTACGGGTGTGAAACGTGGACGCTGACGGTCGGTGTTGTCCAAAGGTTGAAAGTTGCCCAGCGAGCAATGGAGCGAGCCATGCTGGGAATAACGCTACGTGATATGGTGCGTAACGAGGCAATCCGCCGACGCACCAAAGTAGTCGATATTGGATACCAGGTGGCTAAGCTCAAGTGGCAATGGGCTGGGCACGTCAACCGAAGAGACGACGACCGCTGGAGTAACCGTGTCCTACACTGGCGGCCGTGGACAGGAAAACGGAGTGTGGGAAGACCACCCGCCAGGTGGGACGACGACATCAAGTACGTCGGCGGAAAGCAGTGGTTCCGTACCGCTGAAGGCCGGGAGGACTGGAGGAAAATTGGAGAGGCGTATGTCCAGCAGTGGACGCTTACACGCTGACTGACTGACTGACTGACTGACTGAATATAGTTTGCAAATTGATTTACAGTGACCGGTCGACCGCTTGAGGCTGACCGTGGTTCGGATTCCACGTAAAACTGTAGATCCCTTCCCTTCTTTATATTACTAGGTGGTAGGGTTTATACCACCCGTGTTGCTACCACCGCACCAAATGAAACGTCGATCGAAACGGCTATGTAAATAGTTCGTGTTTTCCGTCCACTTCAGTGTAGCCGACATGAAATGAAGGGAATCACTGACATGGCACCTGGTTCACCCGGTGTTATGAGCTGCCATCACGGATGTTGTAGTTGATGTAGCCAACCGTCTCAGTTTCCATAAAAATCTGATCCCGGGATCCGTGGAGACAGCCCCAAAAAAACATGCAAAACTTACTTCTAAAACATTTGATCAAGAAGATTCTAAAAAATTCCGTCTAGCTTTGGAGAAGGAAACAGAGTGAAAACCTTTATTTTGTAGATGTTAAGTATGGTGTCACTTTCTCTGAGTATTTGATAGGTATATGATACAACGTGACAGCAATATACTTTAAGTATTTATAAAATTTCCCGCCACCTCTCAGTCGAACCCTTTGACGCCCAGACGTATTAAATAGTCCTACTCCCCTTGGCTCCCAGGCCCTTTTAGCGGCGCTCAAAAACGCGAAATTTTGGCGCGCGCGCTCCCGCACAAATTCGAATATCCCGCCTCAATCGATCGATCCATCAAATCTCGTTATTCAGTCTTGTTTGTATTGAAATTACGCGTTCAGTAATACCAAACACATCAGGATTCACTTATTTAGAAGCACAGACCGATTTTTTGAACTCCAGGCAAAACAAAACACACTCGACATTTGTTTTCGATTTTTTCTGACCAAAACTGTATAATTTCGCCATATATGTCGTACACCAAAATAGCTAGGCGCAATGAAACGAACTATCGAATACCGAACTACGTTTACGGGTACAATCGTTGTCTATTCCACGAGCCGTTTATCGCAGGATTTTTTTTTTTTTTATTGTTTCCGAACTAGCTGGCTGTGTCCGAGGTCGAAGCCTCAGGCGCAGCCAATATCACCCCCGAGGAGGTGTCAGTCCGGCTTGGAGGTGGACTAATGTCGCTGGGGAAAGGCTATTTACCCGCGATTTGAAGATCCGTAGATTGTAGGAGTGGGAAAAGATATTCCCCGGAAGCCCGTTCCACACCTTTGCAGTGCGGCACAAGAACGATTTAGAGAATCGTGCCGTTCGAAGTACTCGTCTGTCCACTACAAAGGGGTGTTCCGCGAGAGTATGGCGGGTTTGGCGAAGGCGAACAGGAGGAGGAGGGATAAGGGAAGCAATTTCGTCAGAGCAGAGGCCATAGTAATACCGATAAAACAGGCTCAATGACCCAACGATACGTCTGTGCTTTAGAGGTTGAAGGTCCTTTGTGAGTACAGAGTCGCCAATGAGGCGAATGGCTCGTCGTTGGATAGAATCCAAGGCTGAAAGAAGGTACTCAGGCGAACCCTCCCAAAGATGACTGCAATATTCGTTCGGCTGGACCGAAGCTCTTTTCCAGCAAGAAGGCATTGAACCGGAGGAATAGGAGCGTTTGAATAGGCGAGTAAGGACTGGCGCCAATTCCAGAGCACAATTTTTCAAGACGACCGCCTGGACGCCGTCAGGCCCGCTACTCTTCGAAATATCCAACCCACGTAGCGTTGTATAGACGACTCTGGGATGGAACCTAATATTATCCATCATACGCCCGCAATGGGGCAATGAAGGGGGGTTGGCGCCCAGGTCGTCCATGTTTGAGTTGGATGCGAAAAGGCGTGCAAAGATATTCGCCTTTTCCTTCGCGAGTATAGCGAGCGAGCCATCCGGACGTTCCAGCGGAGGTGTAGCAGGACGGCAGAAATTCCGACCGATGGATTTGGCGAGAGACCAGAAGGCGCGGCTACCCGAAGGGCTACGCGCAAGTTTCGGCCCATTCCACGGTCGTGCCTGAACTTGGCCAAGTTTTGCGTTCGTTTGCAGGACCTAGCAGCGACGTTGAGCTCTCGCCTGTTCTCGACAGACCTATTCTGCAGCCATTTTCTATAAGCCTGGTTCTTTGTGTCAATAGCCAGCCTGCATTGAGGATCAAACCAAGGCTTATGGCGGCCGCCGATGGGAACGGCGGAGGTAGGGATGAAGAAATTCATACCCTGTGCGATCACATCGACGACCGATTGGGCACACAGGGATGGGTCTGGAGAAGAGAAGCAAACGTCGTGCCAAGGGTATGCTCCCAAGAAGGAACGGAGTCATCCCATTGTGCTGACCGGTAGTGCCAAACTGTCCGCGTACTACATTCGCGTGCTTCCGCGAGGTGAACAGTTGGCACAGTTGAGCGTACAAGGCAATGGTCGGAGTTACCGAGCGGAGCTTAAACCCTCGCCCTGTGACCATTTGGCTCGCTAGTCAGCACAAGGTCCAACAAACTAGGTCGATGAGCAGGGTTATCAGGTATCCGATGAGCCGTCAAATCCTCCTGCGATGAAGCACTCGTGTCTATTCCACTGTCAGTGGAAATGTCAGCTGCCAAAAGTGACATGTTATTTTCTGTAAACTTCTATATTTATTTTCTGTGTGAAGGTGATTGTGTTGCCCAGTTGTGTCTGAGAATACTTACTAGTAAGTTTAACCAAGAAATAATACCAGTATTCAGTTTTTTGGTAGAAAATTGGTAGAATTTGATAATGAATTAAAACTAGCGGCGCGCAAAAGGCGCGCAATAAGTGTCACGCGCGTGACATCTGGGAGTACAAGGGTTTAAGTCATAATATTTAAAATTAAAATATAGTTAAGTATTACTTACTAGCGAAGGCTTCCCAAGAAGGTTTATCTAGAAGTTCCTTCACACCTAGAAGGCCTTCGCGCATTTGATGATATTTTAAACTCTTATATATTTTCTTTGCAATGACTTTCTTCGAAACGACTCCTCCAGAAACCTCAGTTAAATATACTGTGGCAACCTGCAGTAATAATGTTAAGTTATTTATTACATACACACGTGTTATGCGCCCGACAATATCAGTGAAAACCCCATGGGATTTACATAAGCGGCGGGTGGCCGAGTGGTTTGGGCATCGGCTTCTCATGCGAGAGGTCCGCGGTTTGAATCCGGTCGGAGTGTACCAATGAGTTTTTTTCTGACGAAAAGAATTACGTGCTTATCTGCACCTGCTGCTTCACCGTTCGGAACCGGTGTCAAACTTCCCTTGCCCCTTACTAGGTGGTAGGCTCAAATTGTAGCCGACTGGGTTGGTACCACCGTACTGGATGTAAGATGGCCGCATAACAGCCTCGGTTGTGTTCTCCTCTATAGTCCAGTATAGCCAGCAATCCAGGGAAGTCTCTGCTATGGCACCTACCTTCTCGGAGGTATATTGGCTGGTCGAAGAATGCGCTTTGGCCCCTCCGACTCAGCCACCCAGACCGGATTACATAAAAAGAAAGCAGCTCTCGACTTATAAGTGAGCTTAGATTCGATGACGGCGCATCGGTGAATCTTACACAGACAGTCTATTAGTTTACTAGATGTGCCGTGTGGGGTCGGTACTTAAAATACCGTGTGGGGCCGGTACTTAATAAGAATAGCCCCGCTGCATCTCTTCCCGTGCATGTCGTAAAAGGCGACTAAGCTATCGATAGCTGTCAGCCTCGACAGCTCAGTGGTGCAGACAGTCAACTGTCGCTATTGAATGTTAAGCAACGCTGGGTGCGGTCAGTACTTGGATGGGTGACCGCTGACCGTTGGAGGCTGACCGAGGTTCGGATTCCTTGTAAAACTGTAGGTCCCTTCCCTCCTAATCTTACTTGGTGGTAGGGTTTAACCCGCCCAGGTTGGTACCACCGCACTGAATGAAAGGTCGGTTGAAACGGCTATGTAAATAGTTTGTGTTTTCCGACCAGTTCAGTGTAGCCGGCACGATCAAAGGGGGAAGCACTGACATGGCACCTAGTTCACCGGGTGTTATGGGCTGACATCACGGACGTTGTAGGCGATGTAGCCAACCGCGTCAGTTTCCATAAAAAAAAGCTGTAAGAACAAGATGCCGTGCTTAAGTTCGACAGGCTCGCCACCTCTCACCTTGGCACGATACTTCCACCGAGTCATGCTGCAGGTGGGTCTTCGTGCCTTACTTGCTGCTTGATCGATTGAATCTTGTTCGAATACTTTGCGAAACATGATGGTCGGTGTTGTGCTGTAATTTACCAGAGTTCTTGCAGCACAGCACCGATTTTAGTATACCCCGATTGTCGGGATTCAGCGTGTGTGATATGTATATGCACCCAGCTCCGATAGCGGTAAAGACTGGAACGCTCTCCCTGCTCATATATTTCCCCCCAAGTACAGTCTCGGGTCCTTCAAGAGCGGCGTGAATGGGCACCTGTCAGGCCGGCATGGCATTCGCAACCCCCGCATACGACCGAATGTCCATGGGCGCCGTTAGACACCTCATGGGTGCCTCGGCGCCATATGTCGAGCTTATTATAAAAAATAAAAAAGTCCACCTTTGCACGATATTGCTCTCTTGTTTCTGTGTGAATTATTGTAAATTTCTATTGCACTTCCGTATGGTATCTTGAGCTGTCGTCTGTTTATAAGGTGCTTCGTTATTTATGTCAAAAATTTCGGGAGGGTTACATACGCACTCAAATAAACACTTCACGTAAGAGAAAAACATATGTTTATAGGAGCATTTTTTCTCCTAACAAAAAAATAAAATCAAATAAGTAGCTGTAAAAACCAATCATAGTGACTTTGTGACTTACTTACAACAAACAGCAACATAGTACGGTCATTGACCCCGTACAATGCAAGTTATCTCCTGTTACACACAGGTTAATGTTTAGGTAGCAAACATGTTTTGTTAAATTTATCGAAAAGTAATGCTAAAAACATTTTTTTTACGTGATAACGTCTTATAAATTGATGAACACCGGCTGCACGCACGAAAAAGTGTCACGTTCCATCTGAGCCTGTGTGTGCAAGCGAGAGCGCGTAACAAGCGATAGAGAGGCACAATCGGCCCAAGCGGCAGTGTTGCCAAACGTACGGTAATTGCCGTATCGTACGGTAATCGAGGCTAGAAATCGACAAATGTACGGCGTACGGCAGCGATAGGGGTGCCGTACGAAAAAATACGGTAATTCTTATAGCTGTGTTTCTTTATGACGTTATCACGTAAAACTATCGTCCGTAAACCGATTTTACAGACAACCAATTTTTTTTTTGTACCTAACATGTTTATTTGAGTGTCTATGTAACCCTCCCGACATTTTTGACATAATAATAACGAAGCACCTTATATTTGTCAGTGCTTTGGTGTGCAATAAAGATTTTCTATTCTATTAAAATATACTTTATTGTAAGTACACCGTAAAACATGAAACACACAAGGTGGGTTTAATGCAATGCAGCATTCTTTACAAACTAACCTTTGGCATGTAGAGAAACGCATGGGGCGGACAATGCAGTCAAAATTAAAGTGTGAAGCATAAAAGAATTAAATAATTTGGCGCAAACTATGTAAGGTCTTTCATTAGTAGGTAAGTAATAGTACGCTAAGGTGAGTATGTGTATCAGATACTTATCACGTTCCTCATCAGTTTCCCCATACCAATTTTTTTTTCCTATATCAAATACCTGCCCATGTTTTTTTTTTTTTTTATTGACTGCTCGACATATGGCGCCGAGCCACCCATAAGGTGTCTAACGACGCCCATGGACATTCGGTCGTATGCGGGGGTTGCGAATGCCATGCCGGCCTGACAGGTGCCCATTCACGCCCCTCTTGAAGGACCCGAGACTGTACTTGGGGGGAAATATATGGGCAGGGAGAGCGTTCCAGAGTTTACCGGTTCTGTAGAGGAACGATCTGCAGAATCGATTGGTACGCATCCGCGGTAAGTCCAGCGTGTAGGGATGCAATCCCTGCCCAGTGCGCGTGGTGCGAAGGTGGAAAGGGGACGGCGGGATCGCATTAAACAGCTCCTCCGAGCACTCCCCATGGAATAAGCGATAGAACACACTAAGAGAGCCGACATCCCTACGGTGTTGCAGTGGTTCTAGATCGCAGGACACTTCGGGGTCACCCACTAGTCGCACGGCTCGACGCTGCTATGAAAACGCTGCCATGCTACTAAAATAATAGTTTATTGAACAATTATTTCATAGCATGGGTTGGTATTTGATATAGGAAAAAAAAATAATAGGTATGGGCAACGTGATCAGTAGCTGATACACATACTCCCCTTGGCGTAGCTGTACCTACTAATGAAAGACCTTACACAACGTGTCCCAAAACTGAACGTCAAGCGGAAACCAGGGCGTAGGCCAGTTTATGACCCAGGGAAAATAAGAAAAAAAAACTGTGTCATTTATTATTTATGATATGGGCATTTTTTGAAAAACGATGAAAATTTACATCTAGTACAACATTTTAGGTACTACGACTAAAAATTTTCAAATATAATTGTTCAAATGTTTATATTGGAAGCCTAAACTAAAACCATACTGTATATACAGTATGGGTTTAGTTTAGTGCATATGTCTCAATGAAATATTGTTAATAACAATGTTGTGTGCTCTAAAAAACCTAAAAAACAACAACTTTTGTTTAATACCTGGATGGACAAGTATGTATGTATGTATATTTATTTGTATATAATATTCTATATATTTAGTAATTTATATGTATTAATTTGTATGGCTTATATTTAAGCATGTAATTATATGTATTGTTAATAAGTATTCTTATTATTATTTTATCTTCAATTCTCACGCTCAACTCTTTTGCTACTACCTACTTACATTCCACTATATTATCGAATCTCAAACATCCAAAGGTTGACTGTAAGAAATCTCTGTAAGGGATAAGTCCGCCTTTGCATCTTATGTCAATTTTCTAATTTACTTGTTACTGTTTAATGTTTACTGGAGCAATAAAGAATTTTCTATCTATCTGTCTATCTATCTCTTTATGGCGAAATAAATATCTGAATCTGAATACAGAAAAACACAAAATACCAATAAAATATGAATTACTCACAAATGCCACAGCCACAAACATGATACATCTCAACGACATCGTTCTTGTTTGTACGCAAACGTATGTATGCCAAATGAGTAAGTGGATTTTAAAAAAACATTCGACCATTTATATACATAAATAAATACCAATGTCGGTGGCTGATTGTAAATTTAGGCTCTTTACAAAGTGACTAAGTCTAAATATTCATATATTTTTATTTTTTATTTTTGACAATTTATACTACATTGTAGTATGTTTAACCCAACATAATTATCGTCAGCTTCGATAGCTCAGTGGTGCAGACAGTCGACTGTCGCTATTGATGGTTAAGCAACGCTGGGCGCGGTCAGTACTTGGATGGGTGACCGCTCGACCGTTGGAGGCTGACCGTGGTTCGGATTCCACGTTAAACTGTAGGTCCCTTCCCTTCCTACCTTACTCGGTGGTAGGTTTCAACCCGCCCGGATTGGTACCACCGCACTGAATGAAACGTCGGTCGAATCGGCTATGTAAATAGTTCGTGTTTTCCGTCCAGTTCAGTGTAGCCGACATGACATGAAGGGAAGCACTGACATGGCACCTATTTCACCCGGTGTTATGGGCTGACATCACGGATGTTGTAGGTGATGTAGCCAACCGTGTCAGTTTCCATAAAAAAATAAATAAAAAAAAATATGTTGATACAAATTACGTATCAAAGTTTGACAAAGGCTCTTTATGCCTGATTCACTTAATTAATAAGTCTTTGTAGTCAGAACTCTCAGCTAATTGAATAATAAAAAAAATGTAAAAAACAGTCTTGCTCTCAAGCTGTGTTTTCGATAGACTGTAGACGGTGTTGTTATTATGTGGCTAGTCACTAAATACTTCTAAAAATATGTATAAAAAAATATCCTGCGAAGTTTCATGTCGGTTCTTCTTCGTGGGTGTAATCGAACCGGATAGAACAAATTGTGACAAGTTCGAGCGCAGTCTAACTGCCATATGAATGACCAATAAACAATACATTTATCGAAAAAAAAATCGGGCGGCGGTGGGCCGAGTGGTTTGGGCATCGGCTTCTAATGCAAGAGATCCGAGGTTCGAATCCGATCGGCGTGTACCAATGAGTTTTTTTCTGACGAAAAAATTTACATGCATACCTGCAACTGCTGCTTCACCGTTCACAACCGGTGTAAAACTGTAGGTCCCTTCCCTTGCCCCTTACCAGGTGGTAGGCTCAAATTGTAGCCGACTGGGTTGGTACCACCGTGATGTTAATGCGTCGCTCCAGTTCGGGAGTTGTCTAAGTCATATTTTTAGCGAAAATGAGCTTTGAATGCAGATTGATTCAGCAGATTTTTCTGCATATTTCTGCATTTAAAAAGTAAAAACATTTTATGTAATAAAGCGGTTTTTTTTCACATTTTAGGGCATATTGTTGCTATCTCCATACTGACAGTGCAAAATTAAAGCCATTATTTATTCTAGGGCTCCATACAGTTTCACAATACATTTTCGTCCTATCTCTAAGAGTCCACAGCTTGCGTTGAGTTCGTATTTTTTGTCTAACGACCAATCACGGACGAGCAATGGGACATAGCAAAAATACGAATTAAAGGTGATGTCAGCTAAGTAATCTCTATATCCAGTGTGTGTTGTGCTATGTCCGCCATTCGCAACGTCCGTTTAGTCAGTTGTGTCTATCTCCAAACAAAAATATTGTTTTTGTGTTATTTGTTTCATTAATGTTAAGGAATTTATTGTTTTTATAGCGATTCTAATACAGTTAGTCAGTTTCCAAACATATGCTTAACAGTAACACAATCACATAGTGAAAACCAAACTATAAACTTTAAACAGCTCTCCTCTAAAATTTGCTCTGTGGCACTTAGACAACTCCCGAGGAGCGACGAATGGTTAACTTTCCTTTTAGGTTTATAAAACTCATTAAGAATCGAAACTAATAATAGATCACAAGAATCTCTACAACGCCCAAAGACGTACTGCGCTGATATCAATCTATACATCTATACATATAATAAAATCGTAGAGGTAAGAAAGTCTGTACATTGAATGTATTCGGAAAAAAACTAACCAGGGTGGCTTAAAATGAGATACTGAACATGTTAGAACAGTTTTTAAAATTTTTGTTTGTTTGTTTGTTTGTTTGTTTGTTTGTTTGTCTGTACGCGCATCACGCAAAAACCACTGAACGGAATTAGACGAAACTTTGTATAGTGGCAGTTTATATGCCGGGTTAACATAATACGTAAAAAAAAATAACAAAAATAAAAAAAATTAACAATTATAAACATTATTGCGCGTTTAAAATCACGTAGTCCAAAGTACATAATTATATCTTGAGAACTGGCAGCAAATACAATTGAAATAAAATATTCATTCGAAATTTAAAAATAAGTAGATACAACGAAAATGACAGTTCTTCTTTTTTATAACTTGAACACAATAGTCTATACATATCTATTCTTTCTACACATATCATAAAATCGTAAATGCAAAAATGTCTATTTGTACGCGCATCTCGCAAAAACCACTGAACGGAATTTGACGAAAATTTTTATAGTGACAGTGTATATCCCGGATGAACATAATAATTAAAAAATATAATAAAAATCACGTAATCCAAAGTAAAGGTAAAAAACAATTTTAAATGTCATGTTGACAACGGAGAACTGTCATCTCGACGTGAGCTGGCCGGTGACAAATTGTTTGATAAATAAAAATAATAATTGAAGTCGAAGTTATGTCGCTGTCATTGGTGCAATAAAATTTATATATCTGTTGCCCGCGGCTTCGCTCGCGTGAAATTCGTATTTAAAAAAAAGAAAGTAAGTAACTAAAGGCGGGCCCGAAGGCGGATCTGTGCTCACGTAAACGATAATCTTTTTCGATGAAAGTAACTAAGGGCGAGGCGGAAGGCGGAGCTGAGTTCAGGAAGAAGAAAAACATTCTTGAAGAAAGTAAGTAACTAAGGGCGAGGCCGAAGGCCGAGCTCTATTCTGGAAGACCATAAACCTTCTCGAAGAAAGTAAGTAACTATGGGCGAGGCCGAAGGCCGAGCTACGTTCGGATAATTGAAAAACCATCTCGAAGAAAGCAAGTAACTAAGGGCGAGGCCGAAGGCCGAGCTCCGTTCAGGAAGAAGCTAAACCATCTTGAAGAAAGTAAGTAACTAAGGCGAGGCCGAAGGTCGAGCTACGTTCTGACAAATGATAAACCATCTCGAAGAAAGCAAGTAACTAAGGGCGAGGCCGAAGGCCGAGCTGCGTTCAGGAAGAAGCTAAACCATCTCGAATAAAGTTAATTAATATTAAGATTGAGTTAATTTAATTTTAATTTTATTATAAAGTCCACGCTTCTAACGGCAAATATACCGTGCATCCTAGAACCTCGCGGTTATTCCCGGCTGGATGGCAAGAGGCCCGATGTTATCACCTTAGTGCCATGGACTAAGGGTAGTTCTTTGATGTGGGACGCCACTTTTGTTCTCACATTGGCTCCAAGTCACGTTAGGACATCTTCAAGAGCGGCTGGCGCGGCCGAGGCTGGGGCGGAGAGCCTCAAACGCAGCAAATATAGAAATATAATTCAAGATTTCGAATTTGTTGCGTTTGCGGTTGAAACCCTCGGTCCGTGGAGCAGTGAAGCCAAAAGAGGCTTGAGCTGGTTGACGCAACTGGTGTCCCGCCATCAAGGGCTTATGTTATGTACTTCATTCAAAGGGTTAGCCTTGCCATCCAGCGGGGTAATGCCGCAAGTGCTCTAAGAACATTTGAAAATGCCCGTTTTGATAGTTATTTTAATGTTTGTTAGGTAGGTTTAATTGGAAGACGATAAACCTTCTTCCAGAAGGTTTATCGTCTTCCTGAACGCAGCTCGGCCTTCGGCCTCGCCCTTACTTACTTCCTTTATTTGAGAAAGGTTTATCGTTTACCTGAAAGCAGCTCGGCCTTCGGCCTCGCCCTTAGTTACTTTCTTTAAGAAGGTTTATCGATTACCTGAACGCAGCTCTGCCTTCGGCCTCGCCCTTAGTTACTTACATTCTTCTTTGGAATACGAATTTCACGCGAGCGGAGCCGCGGGCTCAGCTAGTACTAATATAAATCTGTAAGGGATGGTCATGGAGTAAGTTACTTTGTTTTATGAGATATTACGTTTGCAGACTCTATGTATGATACTAAAATTAAATTGACGATTTTTAGAAATATTTTCTGTATGTATGTGTTCCTCCATAACTCTTAGACCGATCATCCGAATTCGATGAAACTGAGTACGTAACTATACGTGACATAGGATAGGCTAAATACAATTCAGTTCCGGTTACGCTAAGATGTGGCTCTCATGCAAACTGAATTGTTCCGCCTGCCGAAATAAAGGTAACGCAGGAACGCAGCTCGGCCTTCTTTCTTACTTACTTATTTTCTTCTTTTCAAATACGAATTTCACGCGAGCGAAGCCGCAGCCAAAAGCTAGTTCGTAATATATGCCTATAATTAGTCCGGTGAGATTAAGTTAGCTTAGATTATTATTTTAATAAACTAGCCCAACCTAACGCTTTACACGTTATATACCTAACGTCATACGAACACACAGTCGAACTAGGCACTTTTTAAATAGCCTAAATTTTTAATCAGCCCTCGCTTACCATTCATATTTATATTCTCGACTAATTATGTCATACACCGCGAAGATCTGAATTAGTTCCTATAAAATCGATTAACGCAATGATTATACGGTTTTTTTAAGTTATATTTTTATTATCAATTTTATGTTTTTGAGCAATTTTCAAATTACTACGATTCAAATTACTTGATAATAATCAAACCAAAATATACTTTTTATTTCTAGGTCTTTTCGTGGAGGTGTAGCGCGTCTGGCAAGTTCACTGAGAAAAGGCTCGACGACTTCTACGGGCTATTATGAAAGCGAAAAGCGAATTTTCTGGAACGGGTGGTCGATCTGATAACCACATCATACAGGATTTTTTTGGATTTACAAAAAAAAACAAAACAAAACAATACTTTATTGTATATCATAAAAACATTGTACACAAAATTCTTTGCAGCCTAACCTTAGCGTTGCGGAGGAGCGCATGGGGCGGACAATGCAGTAAAAAGGTAGAAGGTAAATAAAATTAAAATAAATGAAATTAAAATATTCTTTATTCAGGCACTTGGTCCCATACAATTAATCATAAATCATACATGCAAAAACATACACAAAAAATTCACAGATCTCATGCATTACATGACCTTCGGGTACATTGAAAATGACTTTTAGGGCGTATTCAAATATAAGCGTATAGCGAATCGCCGACTGTGAGTGTGAAAATATCCTGGTATGGTTGAAGCGACGAACTCAACGAGCGAACGCAATAGCAAATCCGATTTAAACGCAAATATGATAAACGATCGCTTCTTTTGTATTCTCTCTCTCTCTCTCTCTTTGAACACTTTCTCCCTCCCTCTCTCCCTAACTCTCTCGCTTCCCCTCCCTCCCCCTCCTGCTCCTCGCTCTTCTCCTTCCCTCTCTTTCCCCTTCTCTTTAACCTCGTTATCTGCCTACCTCTCTCCCTAATTCCCTCCTACCCTCTCCCTTCTACCACGCTCGCCTTACACCCCGTCTTTCCCCCATCCCCCACTCCCTCCGTCCCCCCTCGCTCCGTTCATCTTCCCCTCCCACCTCCTTCCTACCTCCCACTCTTTCCCCCTCCTCCCTTTTCCTTACCCTCTTCCTCCTCCCTTCCCTACCTCCATCCTCCCTCGTCTCACTCGCTTCTCCCTTCCTATCCCCCCTCTCCTCCAATCCACCCCTCCCTTCTCCCCCCTCTCTCTCCCTCCCTCCGCCACTTCTAACCCTCCCTATCTCGGCCCTTGTTCAACCCCGCCGCTTCCCCCTCCCTCCCTCACCCCTCCCCCTCACCCATCTTACACACCGCCCCTACCCTAAATCCCTTAATTCCATCTTCTCAATCTCCCTACCTTCCTTCTCTCCCTTCCCGCCCCTCCCACGTCCTCACCATCCCCTTTCATACCTCCCTCCCCCTCCTGGTCCCTCCCTAACCCACACCTCTCTCCCGCGCTCGTTCTTCAGCTCCGACATATACTACCTCGCGCTCCAGTGCTCGTGAGTAGTGTACCTAACTGCATCGCCCACACCTCGCTAATAGCGTGCGGCGACTACGAGCTCTACTGGGGTTCGTTCGGCTACACTGAACGGCGCCCTAAGAAGCGGTCTACCGGTATTGTCCCTCACATATTTTCTTACCACCATGTGTTCTTCCAACCTCGTGCACCCCTGTCACTACTGCTGGTCATACGCGCCTTCTGCGTTACGCTCCCCGCTGTGTCCCGTGCGGGCAGCGCCACATTTTATCTATTTAATCGGCCACCTGGCCGCATGCTAAAAGATGTGGGTACCTTGTCCCACCTTAATTAATTTCCGTACATTAATTCTTCTCTCCAATGTTCCTTAGGTAGCCTGGCTAGGCAACGCTGTATCCTCCAGCCTAGCCAGGCACATTTAACGCAAATACAATGAGCTAATATTGTGAATTTTGCATTTAGCTTCACCCTACGAAGTGGATCGGGGCGATGTCCCCGTACCGCACCGCTCACCGCACACCGGCCAGCTAACGCCGTTGGGGCTTAGCGGTACTCTACTGCTGAGGCCTCCGCACCTTCCTGGCGTCGAGTCCGGAGGATCTACAACGTGCTACGCATCTATACCCTCACGCAAGACAAAAGGAAGTGTGACTCCGATTTTTATCTAAACGCGTTACCTTGCCGGGTGCGACCCTCACGTGTACTACTACTAGTTGTTACCAAACTCAAAATAAATTTTTGTACACCACATAGCATTTTTCTTGAAGAACTCATACATAACCCACTTAGTCCAGCGTGGCAATGGACTGAACTGATACCAAACTGAGCGTGTAACCTCCGTCTATGAAAGCTCCTCAGTACATTCAGGGGGTCTATCAACGTTAACTCACTCGCTAACTCACACAAATACTCGCATATTTCAACCAATAGCCGGGCCGGATGCCTCATCGAACGCCTTCTGATTGGTTGAGTGAGATCGCTTCTCATCCTCACATCGGCGACAGAGTAACGCCGGTACAGGGCCTGATCAGCAGATACTATTATATCTTTATTTTCACGTTTGTAAAGTACAATATTTATATTAATTCTATATAGATAATAATATTAAAAATATACAAAATTAATATAAACAAAACTCAAAAAACGGCAGAGTTCCGCCGGCGGCGGTAGCGGCGGCGGCGGGAGGCAGGCCTCCAAGCGCGCCGGCGGGTGCAGGCCGTGGCTACGGAGCTCTCCGAGACGACGCGAGGCATGCTACCAGCGATAGGTGGTGGTGCTAGACTCGTAGGGCACCACCACCCCCATTTCGGAAAGCTCCCTATCCGCCGGGCTGCGGGGCCACGTCACGCAACCCGGCGGTTCTGTTTTTTGACATTGAAAATGTCTTTTGGTTCGTTTCAGTATAGGCCCCGATTTCACGAAAAAGTGCGATCCCCTTATCTCGGAGAGTTATGAATATATGATATTCAAAAAAAGGCTCAAAAGACGCGTATTCATGAGAGCTGTAAGGTGCAAAAAGAATTATTCGAGAAAGTCAAAAACGAAAAAAGTTATTGTCGAAATGAAAAACGTCGCGTAGCGACGCATCTTCTAACCTAACCTATATTCCTAAATTCCTAAATCCAACCAGCCCAAATATGGTGGATTTATCATGTGTAGTTTAGGAGTTCCTCGAGGAGTTCATTCGAGTGTGGGTAGGCGGAGAAACCACACTGCAAACAAACAGCTGTCCGATTATTGTTTTATATTTTATTATATAACAACGTTTAATTTGAATAAAAACTATATAAAAGTGAAGCTTACATCCTAAATAAGTAATGGCATAGTGGTTAACACATACCCTGCTGGTTAACACTGGTTTCACTGGCACTAAACCCACTTCTACACATCACTTCACTCGACCCTACACTTCCCGTCTCAGTCAAGTCTGAGTGATGGAGGAGCTCAACCGGCTGGAGGCGGAGTTCCGGACGGAGGTGGCGAGGCTCCACGCCCGCCTCGACGCAGACGACGCGGCTCCAACGGCCGCCGCCGCCGGTCGACCCTCGCCCGGCGCGTCTGCGCCCCGCGTGCACTCCGCTGAGCGTGGCCGCATCGCAGCTGACCTGATCTCCTTCCAGAATATCATGTGGAAGGCGCTAGCCTGCCTGCGGCGCCAGCTTGCCTCCTACGAGGAGCGCCTCGACGTGCTCGAAACAAAAACAAGGAAAAAAGTGTTGTTATTTCACGGTGTGGAAGAGAGAGAAGGTGAGAACTGCATCAGTACAATCGTCACACAAGTCAAAAAGCTGGGCTTACCTGACTTTAGCGCTGCCGATATCCGTGTTTGCCATCGACTCGGTGCAGCAAATGCTAATCGCAAACGGCCTGTATTGGTTAGGTTTGCCTCCCTCGACGTTCGGTCGCGAGCCTGGGCCGGGAAGACTTCACTAAAAGGGAGCGGCGTCTCGGTCTCTGAGTTCCTCACGGAGGCCCGTCATAAAATCTTCACAGAGGCGAGACGGGTATACGGTGTGACCCGATGCTGGACCCGAGATGCGGAGATCTTCGTGCTGCAGCCCGAAGGGCAGAAAGTTCGTGTCCGCACGATTGAGCGACTGCGCGAGCTCGCAGCTGCCTTGCCCGCGCCGGCCGGCGGAGGTGACATCGGCGCAAGCGCCCCGGGCAATCGCGGCACTGCCCCAGGCGATAACCGGGCGCTTCGGTCGCGCGAGCGGACGACCGGCACTGCTGGCAAGAAGCCCATCAAGAAGTCGCAGTGATGCTATGGTCGATTCATGCAAATTGTTTTGTTATATCAGTGGTTGGATGTAAATTTTGTTATGTTATTTAGGTTATGTAGATCAGATCTGTAGTGCACTGTTTACATATCTTGGACTTTGTACTTTACGTTTCGTCACCACTGCCAAAGTTTTTCAAGTACCAAGAAAATACCCTCATTTCGTTTTGTAATTCGTAACTTCGTGATAATCACTTCTACTGTGCTTCTTTCTACCACACATTTTAGTAAACAAGACAGACGTCAACTGTCTGTCAATGGAATGGTTGTGACGTCACACATTATGACCCATGCACACAACAACAAATTTTAATGACTTGGTCCGTTCGTTCGGTCGTGCGGTATAAGTCGGACGGAGCTGTAGGAAGATAATATCACATACATAGGTACTGTACGAATGTACGATCGACTGCCCGAACAAACCTACGTTAATATTGTTTTTTCTCTGGCTGGTTTGGTTGCGTACCTACTATTGCGTGCTGTTACTTGATTATGATTACTATAAATTTATTATGTGCATATTACTCATACTTTTTTTCCAGCCGTTAAAATAAAACTGTATGTAGTTACACCTGTATAGAATATTCAATGCCGTGTAGTGTAAGATTATTATTTATCATTGTACTGACTGACCAACCAAGCAGATCTCACATCCACGAATACTTTATAAAAAAATAAAAAAATAAAATCGACTTTGTACCGTTATTATGCGTAGTTGATGCTTTAGTTTATTTCTATGGTTGTTGTATTTAATGTTCTTGTAATTGTCCGCTTTTTTACTGTTTTTGTTACTTCTTCTCTTCAAGATTCACACTGTTCATATTCAATAACCTGTCTTTGTTTTGTTTTGTTTAATCTTACCACTGGTTAATGTTACACTTACTTAATTATACTGTGCTTTAATTATCTTACTTACTGTTCTGCCAGCGGGGTGTGATGAATGCCTGGACTGTAGGCAACTTTAGCTCCAATTTTAGGAGAATTTTTTAATACTTTTTAAATATAAATATAATTATTGTACTTTAAATATTTATGTAATTTTTTTTATTATTATAATTTTTGTTATTTTTTATTTTTTTATTAATATATCTTATTATCTTATGTCGTATTCTTCTGACTCTGAAGCATTTTTCTCAGCAAACTCTTCCGTTTCTTCTCCCGAGGATTTATACAGTGCTGCTGATGATTCCATATCCAGCCTTAATAATTCATCATCTCCTGATCTTCACCTGGGTGACATTCTTCATAGCACATTCTCTGCCCATTCAAATAATTTCAATGTATGTCATATAAATGCCGAAAGTATTCCTGCTCACCACTCTGATCTTCTCACTTCTTTCACTAGCGACCACATCCATGCTGTTCTTGTTTCTGAAACTGTACTGAAACCGTCTCTGCCTTCTACATCCTACTCCTTACCTGGTTACGTTCTTATACGCAATGACCGTACAAAAAAGGGATGGGGTGGAGTTGCTATCTACCTCAGATGCAATATTCCATACACAATTATTTCCAAATCAGCTTCAGAATATTCCGCGTCAGCAGAATTCATTGTCCTTGAACTTAGCTTCAATCGTTCTAAACTTCTCTTGTGTGTTTTTTATTGTCCACCGCAAATCAACTATTTCACTCAATTTGAACAACTTCTCGAGTCCCTTGTCCCTGAGTACACACATCTGGTAATAATGGGTGATTTTAATACATGCCTAATTAAGGCCGATTTCCGTTCCCGTAAATTTCTCTCTATTATTAGATCTCTAAATCTTGACATTATTCCTCTTCAGCCGACATTTCACGTTCGAGATTCTCACACACTTCTGGATTTAATAATCACTTCACGTAATGATTTAGTTAGCACTCATGGCCAGTTGATTGCTCCTGGCTTTTCCAACCATGATCTTATATTTTTATCTTACAAAATTAAACCCCCCAGACTAAAGCCCAAAATTCTTCTGCAGCGTAATTTTGCTCGCATGGACTTGAACTCTCTGTTGGCGGATGCGGCTAGTATCGACTGGACCTCACTAACTACTCTTGACTGCATTGACTCCATGGTGGAGGTATTGTCGGGTAAAATTATACAACTCTACGACAAACATGCTCCGGTTCGAGCTGTCAAGGTCAGACACGCGCCTGCCCCATGGCTGAATGCCGAAATTCGGAAGGTGATGGCCAAGCGTGATGCATTGAAGCGGAAACACAGGCGTCTGCCTACTGATGAAAATCTAACCCTGTACAAGCTTGCACGTAATCGTTGCAATAGAATGTGTAGAGATGCTAAACGTCGCCATATCCATGATTCCATTGAAAACACTTCTCCCAATGATATGTGGAAATTCCTGAGAACGCTTGGTTTAGCTAAAGGTAATTCTGATGTCAGTGTCTCGATTGACATGAACGGTTTAAACCGCCACTTCTCTGCTTCTCCAGTATCTATGGATCCCAATATTAAAGCTAATACAATACGTCATTTACACTCTGTTGTTCCTCCTAACACTACACCTTTTGCGTTCACACAAGTATCTGACTGCGATATAAAAAAGATTATTTTGTCCATCAAAAGTAAGGCCGTAGGCTTTGATAACATGAGTAGGGAACTATATATCCCGATATTAGAGAATATTTTACCTGCCATCTCCCACATCATAAATTTTTCCCTAATGTCGGGATGTTTCCCTAACTCATGGAAAAAGGCTTACGTCATACCGTTACCCAAAAAAAGTTCTCCTACTCAATTTAGTGAGTACCGACCTATCTCTATTTTACCATTCCTATCTAAAGTTCTCGAACGTGTAGTTCACCATCAGTTAACTAGGTTCCTTTCCTCAAATAATCTTCTTGACCCTTTCCAGTCTGGATTTCGTCCATCGCACAGTACCACTACTGCCCTTCTCAAAATCACCGATGACATTCGTTATGCGATGGATGAAAGACAACTTACTCTCCTAGTATTGCTAGACTTCAGCAGTGCGTTCAATTCTGTCGATCACGACATTCTATTAGCCATCCTCCTTTCTCTTAATATCTCGCAGTCGGTACTTGATTGGTTCTCTTCATATCTAAGTGACCGTCAGCAAAGTGTCCGAGTTGACAGTGTCTGCTCTGACTGGTGCGACATTAATGCTGGCGTGCCACAAGGCGGCGTACTTTCTCCCTTACTTTTCTCCGTCTTCATCAACACTATTGTCAAGGTGTTAATGTGTCTCTACCATCTATACGCTGATGACCTGCAGCTGTATAGGCGTTTCCACCCTGATGACATCAGTACGGCAGTAGCCCTTATGAATATTGACCTGGACTCAGCTTTTAGCTGGGCTGTACGTTTTGGACTCTTGGTGAACCCGACAAAAACGCAGGCAATTTTGTTAGGTACTCCAAAACTACTTGCTAAATTGGACCGTGCTGCGCTTCCAACCTTGGAATTCAACGGTGTAGTCATTCCATACAGTAAACAGGTAAAAAATCTTGGTCTCGTCATGGATGAGACGCTTTCCTGGCATACTCAGGTTGGTGAGGTCAGCCGGAAATTGTTTGCTAGCATGCATTATCTCAAACGCCTTCAGAATTTTATTCCGGTCTCTACCAAAATTACGCTTGCACAATCACTACTCCTACCCCTACTCGATTATGCCGATGTGTGTTATCTTGATCTTAATGAAGAGCTACTTAACAAACTTGATCGTCTTCTCAACTTGTGTATCCGATACATCTTTGGTTTGCGCAAGTTTGACCATATATCAGATTTTCGAAATCGTTTGCAGTGGCTCGATATCCGCCTTCGCAGGAATAGTCATGACTTATCACTTCTCTACTGCACATTGTTTAACCCCAATGCTCCTAAATACCTAAGTGATCGTTTTTCCTTTCTCAGCTCCCACGGGCTATCGCTAAGGTCAAATGATAACTTGGTGCTGACTATTCCTTCCCATTCTACTACATCATATTCGGACTCATTCACGATACATGCAGCTCGTCTGTGGAATCAGCTCCCTGTCAATCTCCGTCTGTCTTCTTCCATTCACACATTCAAAATTCTTTTAAAGAAGCACTTTTTGTCAACTTAATTTCTCTGATCCAAAAGTATGTCTCTCATGTTCAGAGTTAGTAAATATATATGATATGTAAAAACTAAGTATATTTAGTCTATCTTATGTATATATATGGTATATAGGTATAGTATTTAATTATTCATATTTAAGTTTATCTATCTTTTGTATTCCCGTACATCTGTCATACCATAATATTTAAATTTCTCTTTCCGCCACTCACCTAGCAGTTATCATACCCCAAAGGTACCCTGTTAGAAAATGCCTAGAGGCATTAAGTGTTACCTTTTGCCCATATTCTATTTGAGTGCAATAAATATATACAATACAATACAATACAGTTCCTATGGCTTCCTTCCGGCTGCATCATCAGGACCCTGGAAATAACATATGACTAGAGTACTTGCGAAGACAAATCCAACGAGCACGAACACGATGGGCTTATCATGTGTAGTTTAGGAGTTCCTATGGCTTCCTTCCGGCTCCATCATCAGAACCCAACTAACCTTTTTCTTATCCCGACTTTCTCGTGTCGCTCAGCGACAATATTTTTTCGAATTCCGTAGATTCATTTTCAATGTGCTCGATAGTCGTGTAAGGCACGAAATCTGTGAATTTTTTTATTATTCTGTGTGTGTGTAAGTATAGTGTGAATTTTTTTACCTTTTGTATCTTATACGTTTGTTTGTGATTATACATTTTTTCCATTTTGTTTTTAGTTTCGTTAAAGCAGTTTTTTTTTTTTGTTAAGGTAGAAATTTAATTTTTGTAATTGTATAAGTTTAATATTATTGTTCTTTTCTTCTTTACTTTAGCTGTGGTTAGTTGAAGTTAGATTAATCGTGCTATTTAATATGTTTGCATCTAGTCTAGCCTGTAAGTGTATGTACTTCTCGGCACAGTGGGTCCGACTGCAAAACAGCGCAATAGACAACGTCGTTGTCTCCTATTGCATCAGCTGAGTTAGGCCCAATTTGTCACCATTTTGTTGACGTGCTATATGTATATAAGGTGTTAGTCATGTCATTAACTTCAGGAGGGTTACATAAATATTCAAATAAACACGTTACGCAAAAAAAATTATATGTTTTTAGCATTACTTTTCGATAAATTTAACAAAACATGTCTGCTACCTAAACATTAACCTGTGTGTAACAGTAGGTAACTTGCATTGTACGGGTTCAATGACCGTACTATGTTCAAACGCAGAACAGCTGTTTGTTGTAAGTAAGTCACAAGGTCACTATGATTGGTTTTTACAGCTACTTATTTCATTTAATTTTTTTGTTAGAAGAAAAAATGCTCCTCTAAAACAAATGACTAACGAAACACCTTATAGAATGTAAATGTTACTTGTTACTGGCGACAAATAAACACTCATTTCATTTTCATTTTATATACAAACAGTTGGAAAGAGACAAGAATGCAGAAAAAAAACCAATTTATTTCGCCAAAAAAGAACACAAAATACATTCATTAGCATACAGAGTAAATAACTCGAATGCACGTACAATTTTTTTCTCACTTAGTTTCTCAATAAATTAAAATGTAAATCATTTTCATGGTCCTCGGTAGGTATTTTCGGGGTCATCAGTAGTCTTCCATGGTCTTCTGCAGTACTTTCGGTGTCGTTGCCTAATCATTATTTGCCTATCAGCCTGCCCAAATCTTCAACTGCTCTGAGCAAGCCAGCGACGGCTTTATCTACCCTCTCTCTCAATGAGTCCATGGATCTTCTGTTAGAACCAAGCCCCATGTTATCTGAAAAAACAAAAATCAAAATGTTATAATGCTAACATGCAAACGGTTGTATCCCAAGACAAGATTACGGGAAGGCGGATTATCCTCGGATTTTTTTTCTAAACTGACACGGTTGGCTACATCACCTACAACATCCGTGATGTCAGCCCATAAAACCGGGTGAACTAGGTGCCATGTCAGCGCTTCCCTTCATTTCATATCGGCTACTGGGCGGAAAACAGGAACTATTTACATAGCCGTTTCGTTCAGTGCGGTGGTACCAACCCAGGCGGGATAAGTGGTAGTAAGGTAAGAAGGGAAGGGACCTACAGTTTTACGTAGAATCAGAACCACGGTCAGCCTCCAACGGTCGAGCGGTCACCCATCCAAGTACTGACGGCGGTCAGGGTTGCTTAACAACAGTCGACCGACCGCACCACTGAGCTACCGAGGCTGACGAGGATTGTTTATGGTTCCATTAATCTCAGGATTATCTCATGAATACAGAAGAAGATACCCCATGCTTGCAAAAGAGCCAACATGTATACAGTGTGTTTTATGACCATAGATCATAAAGCAACCCAGTGATTCCTCGACTAATTTGAAGTCTAAAAGGCCTAGTAAAGTTTTGTCTGATATGCCTTAATTAAGGAGTTATTATTAAAATTAATTTTCGCGCGCAAAATACTACGGTAGTGCGACCGATCCGACGCTCGCTACATTGCGACGTTGCCGCTCCGCTCTGCGCATTGTCGACGCCCGCACATGTTCATCGGTCTATTCATACGGGAGCAGTCTTTATTTAGTTTAGTATGGAAAAAAAAGTTCACCGTAGAACAAAACGTCATGTAACTTTTTTGCTCTAAATAGGCTCAGGAGTACCTGGTTTGCTTTATGACCTATGATCATAAAACACCCTGTATGAGTACCAATCGGTTCAGCACATCTTTCCTGAACAGAACTGGTAAACTCTGGAACGCTCTCCCTGCCCATATATTTCCCCCCAAGCACTGGCGGCTGGTCCTAAAGTGCGCTCGTGCGCCTCACTACCATACCACGAGAAGTCTTCACTTCACTCATAAAAATAAATAATATCTTACAACATACCTACATTAAAACCATAAAGATCGTACTCCAAATAAATACGAATGTGAATTCGACCTTATTTTATAGATCACAAGGCACTTTTTTGCGAGTAAACGCGCGCCCCGTGCGGAATCAAAAACGTACACGGGTCTCCCATACTGAATGTATGGGGATCGGCAAAACACCGCTGGCGCGTGAGACAAAAGATACTTCATAGAAATAGTATGAGCCGAAATGGAGTTCTGCGTGCGGCGCACGAGCGCCAAACAAGGACGCTATATCGTGAATAGCCGCGTGTGCGACACGTCGCGAGCGATTCGTCTTGCACGAGTCCGTCTACCTACCTATATACAGATCGAAATGTTTCGCGCGCCGAAATAAAGGTACCTTAGCGGGCTTACTTAATTTCTTCTTTTTAAATACGAATTTCACGCGAGCGAAGCCGCGGGCAAAAGCTAGTTACCTATAAGAACTTGTATGAGGTCCTTCAAATGTAAGAGCTCAACCCGAGCTCGTTGTTGAACTATTTTCACATCGACTTCTTCGCTGCTGCTGCTGCTGCTGCTGCTGTTGCTGCTGCTGCTGCTGCTGCTGCTGCTGCTACTGCTGCTGCTGCTGCTGCTGCTGCTGCTACTGTCTTCATCTTCAAACTTAACAACATCATGGGCGGCAATTTGTGTAAAATATGTTGTGGCCATCTGCAATAATAATTTTTAATTTTTATTAGTACGTACGTATGACTAGCAATCGATTCTGCATTCGCATCCCCCGCATATGACCGAATGTCCATGGGCGCCGTTAGACACCTTGTGGATGCTTCGGCGCAATATGTCGCGCTTTCAATAAAAAAAAAAATAAAAATAAAAAAAAATCGATAGTACATACCTACATACATGTTGTACCGTGTTGGGTCGGTACATAAAAATAATAGCCCCACTGCATCTCTCCCCGTCGCATGTCGTAAAAGGCGACTAAGGGACAAGGACGAGGGCCGTGCTAAAGGGCGACAGGATAACCAGCGCTCACCTTGGCACGGTCCTTACACCGAGTCATGCAGCAGGCGGTTCTTCGTGCCTTACTTGCTGCTTGATAGTTATCTTGTCCTTAATACATTGCTAAACGTGGTGGTCGGATGGATGGTCGGTATTGTGCCGTAATTTACAAGAGCATTTGCAGCACAACACCGATTACTCTGTTTTCTCCAATTGTAGGGATACAGCGTGTGGTATGTATGTATGTATTCATGTTTTTAACCGACTTCAAAAGAAGGAGGTTATCAATTCGACCCGTATGTATGAAACATAGTTGGAATTGCACAACATTCGTATATGTTAGTCGACGTGGGCTTCTAAACAGGTGTGCCAAGTTTCGTAAGTGTATGTATTTTTTTTTATTGAAACTGACACGGTTGTCTACATAAAAAAAAAAATAAATAAATAAATAAAAATAATCACCTACACCATCCGTGATCATGTCAGCCCATGACACCTTGTGAACTAGGCGCCACGTCAGTGCTTCCCTTCGGTCGTGCCGGCTACACTGAACTGGACGGAAAACACAAACTATTTACATAGCCGTTTCGACCGACCTTTCATTCAGTGCGGTGGTACCAACCCGGGCGGGTAACACACTACCACCTTGTAATATAAGAAGGGAGCCATATCCCTTAGTCACCTTTTACGACATACACGGGGAGAGATGCAGTGGGTCTATTCTTTTAAAGTACCGGCCCCACACGGTTAATTATTTAGTTATTTAGTATTACTTTTTTATATTTTATGAAAATACAAGCTGTGCCCGCGGCTCCGCCCGCTCTCATATTTCACTTCACTGCTAACCTCATAAGCCATTTAGCGTGATAGTAAGTAGTCTATAGTTGAGGGGAAGAATCAAGCTATCCGTAGAATTTTGTTTTATTAAAATCGGTTCCGTGGTTCTCGAGTTATAAGCGGACAGACAGACACTCAGACAGACAGAAAGCAGACGTTGGATTTTATTATAGGTAAGGAAAGGATGAAAATAAATGATTTTAATATTTTATCAAGACATGCACGGGGGAAATTGTCAGAATGTTATTTAGCTATTAATTTGCTTAGACTATGTTGTTTTTTTTTTCTTTATGTTTTAATAAAGTATTGGTAGGAGTATACAATAGAAAATTTAATATAAATAAAATATATTCAAGTACTCACAAATGCCACAGTCATACACAAAACCAATTGTAGCGGCGACATTTTACGTGTTAATACGTAAACGTAAGTGAAATTAACAGGTGCATTTAATAAAAAGGCATCAGTTTATATACACGCTAATTGTCGACGGCCGCTTGTGAATTTAGTCATTTTACAAACTGCCTGGGGGCTGCTATTTCAAATCGTACATAGTAGCGTTATGTTTTTTTTATTGTTTCCAAACTGGGTGGCTGTGTCCGGGGTTGAAGAGTCAGGCGCAGCCAATTTCGCCCCCGACCAGTCCGGCTTGGAGGCGGCCGAGTGGTCTAGAATCAAAGACAGCTCTATCAACTTTTGCAAATTTTTGGTAAATAAAAAAAAATTTTTTATTCAGATCCAGTTTATTCTAAATGGCCCGTTACTTCGTTAGGATTAATGGAGCTATACTATTGGACAGTTTTGCTTAGTGCTAGTTTTGAAACTAAACGTATGGATAGTGCTGTTTTTGATTGTTACTGTTAATTTCTGCTGCTGAAAGAGCTGCTTTTGAAGCAGTTTTTTATGACAATCAATAGCCAGTTGTATGAAGAAAAATAAAATTGTGCATTCATATGTCGTTTCGCCAAAAAGTTGTAAAGAGCTACCTTTGATTCTATACCCCTGTAAATGTCGCTGGGGAAAGGTTATTAACTTCAGGATGGACATAGGCTATGCGAGCGAAGTTTGCATAAATAGAAATAAAGAAAGTCCGATAAAAAGCCGGAACAAGCAAAGAGAATCCCTCACATGGCACCTAGTTCGCCAAGTTTATATCACGAATGTTAGTTATTTATGTAGTCGACCATATCTGGTTTAATAAAATAATTTATGGATTAGCGGCTTGTGAATACAGTCGAACTACGCATCTCTCCCCGTGCATGTCGTAAAAGGCGACTAAGGGATAAGGACAATATGCCGTGCTCAAGAGCGACAGGTTAGGTCACCTCTCACCTTGGCACGGTCCATCCACCGAGATAGTTATTTTGTCCGAATACTCTGCGAAACGTGGTCATCGGTGTTGTGCTGTAATTTGCAACAGTACCATCAGTAGTTGTCAGCCTCGATAGCGCAACGCTGGGCGCGGTCAGTACTTGGATGGGTGACCGCTCGACCGTTGAAGGCTGACCGTGGTTCGGATTCCACGTAAAACTGTAGGTCCCTTCCCTTCTTACCTCAATGAAACGTCGTCGGTCGATACGGCTATGTAAATAGTTGGTGTTTTCCGTCCAGTTCAGTGTAGCCGACATGAAATGAAGGGAAGCACTGACATGGCACCCAGTTCACCCGGTGTTATGGGCTGACATCACGGATGTTGTAGGTGATGTAGCCAACCGTGTCAGTTTCCATAAAAAAAGTACAACCCCGTTTACGCTGCTTACCCCGATAGTCGGAACACAGCGTGTGATATGTATATATGTATGTATATATTCTTTATTGAACACCAATTTATAAAATTTGGTACAACAGGCGAGCTAAATGCCGCGAGGCATTCTATTCTAACTAACCTTTGGGATGTTGGAGAAGTACACGCAGGCGAACAAGAATAGTTTGTGGCAATGTGTTAGACTGTAAAGAAATATGTATGATAAACTACATATGAATACTACATAAATACTTTAATAAGCATATATAATGTATATAATAAACTTACATATTATGTATGTATGTCGAACTCAAGGAGCATTAAATGCGCGCGCCCCTCCTAGAGGCGCCCTGAGCGCGATTTCTCTACAACGCCGTTGAAGCCTGTGGGCGTGGCCTATGACTTACATATGTGTGTTATGCGTGTGCATTTGTTTTGTGCGTGTGCCTAACTTACTCCTCTTTGTGTGTAGTGTCGATACTAGCACACACACACACATACGAAGCGCTAGCAGCACTGCGTGTAGTTTTTGGGTTTCAAATATAATCGCTTAGGGCGTCTCTAGTAGTGGGCGCGCGCGGTAGGTATTTGATGCTCTGTGGTCGAACTAGGCACTTCGTAAATAGCCTATATTAAAATCCGGCCGCCACAGACGGCAGTATTCATTATTTCCGCAACTCATTATTTCACAAACCGAAAAGATTACAATTAGTTCATTTAAAATCGATTGACTTTAATTACCGTAAGTATATAATCGTATGAATAGCGTTTCTTTTTAAAATTTAATATTATTTACGACCAATTATTGGATACTATTAAACGATTATTTACGTCTATATGAAACCAATCTGATTGAAGCACAAATTAGAATCATGTATGTTTGATAGATAGATAGATAGATAGAAAATTCTTTATTGCTCCAGTAAACATTAAACAGTAACAAATACATTGGAAAATTTACATAAGGTGCAAAGGCGGACTTATCCCTTACAGAGATTTCTTACAGTCAACCTTTGGATGTTTGAGATTCGATAATATAGTGGAATGTAAGTAGGTAGTAGCAAAAGAGTTGAGCGTGAGAATTGAAGATAAAAATAATAATAATAATTCTTATTAATACATACAAATAAGTACATGCTGGTAAAATATAAGCCATACATGTTTAATACAATTACTAAATATATAGAATATTATATACAAATAAATATACATACATACATACTTGTCCATCCAGGTAAGTATGAAACAAAAGTGGTTTTTGTTTTTAGGTTTTTACTTCATGTTTGTATTCTTTATTGAACACCAATTTATGCACATAAGTTACAATCGGCGACCTTTTTTTTTATGTAATCCGGTATGCGTTGCTGAGTTGGAGGGGCTAAAGCGCATGCTCCGATCAGCCAATATAACCTCCGAGAAGGTAGGTGCCATACCGGAGACTTCCCTGGATTGCTGGCTATACTGGACTAGAGGAGAACACAACCGAGGCTGCTATGCGGCCATCTTACATCCAATACGGTGGTACCAACCCTGTCGGCTACAATTTGAGCGTAGCACCTAGTAAGGGGCAAGGGAAGGGACCTACAGTTTTACACCGGTTCCGAACGGTGAAGCACCAGGTATAGGTATGCACGTAAATTTTTTCGTTAGAAAAAACTCATTGGTACACGCCGACGGGATTCGAACCGATTCGGACCTCTCGCATAAGAAGCCGATGCCCAAACCACTCGGCCGAGGCATTTTATTCTAACTAAGCTTTGGGATGGGGGAGAAGTTCATGCAGGTGTAACTGTAAAGAGAAAATATTATTATAAACTACAAGCGTATATAATAAACGTATATATTATGAACATTAATCAGTGGCAATTTATTGTTTATTGTATAATTTCATCCATAGGTAGGTAAACTACACTTGGACTTGTCGAAAATTCCGCCGGTTCTAAATTCAATGTGAAGAAGAACAGACAAACAAACTTCGCAAGTCACAATGTCAACCTTATAAGTAACATAAGTATTATTATAGTAACTTACAATAAATTAATCCATCTTGTTATTATGGAAACTGACACGGTTGGCTACATCACCTACAACATCCGTGATGTAAGCCCATAACACCGGGTGTACTAGGTGCCATGTCAGTGCTTCCCTTCATTTCATATCGGCTACACTGAACTGGACGGAAGACAGGAACTATTTACGTAGCCGTTTCGACCGACGTTTCAAGGGCTGACATCAGCCCATAACACAGCGTGCCATGTCAGTGCTTCCCTTCATTTCATCTCGGCTACACTGAACTGGACGGAAAACGCGAACTATTTACATAGACGTTTCATTCAATGCGGTGGTACCAACCCGGGCGCGATAAACCCTACCACCTATTAAGTTAAGAAGGGAAGGGACCAACAGTTTTACACGTGGAATCCGAACCACGGGCAGCGTCCAACGGTCCAGCGGTCATCCATCCAAGTACTGACCGCGCCCAGGTGTGCTTAATAACAGTCGACCGACCGCTCCACTAGGCTACCGAGGCTGACGATTATTATTTCCTTAGTTTTTCGTAGTCCGGTTTTATAAATTTTTTATTTCTTTTAATCTCCTTTCCAAGCTCTACCCGGACAATAATACCCCACTCGATGAGTTTTCATTATTTGGTTGAATCTAACAATTTGCAACGTTGGCGGGCCAGCCAGTATGCGACGAAAGTTGCACGCGTCACGTCGACGCGCGTAATGTTGCGAACATATTATAAATTACAAATTTAAAAAACCCCCGACCCTTAAAAATGCAAAAATAATTTCCGTTTACTTACTTAAAGGAGTCGGGAGACCGCTAAGTAAATTCCCGCGCTTCTCTGAGTTTTTATATTTTATTTACTTAGCGGTCCCCCGACTCCTTTAAGTAAGTAAACGGAAATTATTTTTGCATTTTTAAGCGTCGGGGGTTTTTTAAATTTGTAATTTAACTTTTATTTCAAGCTTTTTATAAAAAACCGCATGAAAATCGGTCCACTTTTTAACATAATTAATTTTTTTATTACTTAATTACTTGATTACTTCATTACAGACATAGCTAAGAACCATCCCGATTAAACAAGCTTCCTAATAAAAAAAACCGCATCGAAATCGGTCCATCCGTTTGGGAGCTAAGATGCCACAGCCGATCACACACATACACACGTCAAACTTATAACACCCCTCCGTTTTTTTCGTCGGGGGTTAAAAATTGTACTTTTATTGAATCTGTAAAGCTTACTTCACTGCTGGCTGAGTTCTAAAAAGAAAAACCTCATTACTGCTCGCTTGGAGTGGTTGAGACGGTATTTGTCGCCGGGCTGTAGTATTTACTAAACGGTATTTACCCCTCTACTCCCCCCCCCCCCCCCTTCCACCCCTTCCTCAAGGCTCTGTACAGCTTGAAGAGAGCAGCTTTTCCGGAGGTACGCACTAAGACTTGACACGCCAAGACGTACCAAATTGTTCTAATTTGGAAGATATTTGTCATATTTGTCAGCCTCGGTAGCTCAGTGGTGCGGTCGGTCGAATGTAGTTGTTAAGCAACTCTGGGCGCGGTCAGTGCGTGGATGGTGACCGCTCGATCGTTAGAGGCTAACCGTGGTTCGGATTCCACGTAAAACTGTAGGCCCCTTCCCTTCTTACCTTACTAGGTGGTAGGGTTTATCCCGGCCGGGTTGGTACCACCGCACGGAGTCGAAACGGCTATGTAAATAGTTCGTGTTTTCCGTCCAGTTCAGTGCCGACAGCCGACATGAAATGAAGGGAAGCATTCACATAGCACCTACTTCACCCGGTGTGTAGGTGATATAGCCAACCGTGTCAGTTACCATAAAAAAAAACTTTCTGTTTCTGTTTTGTCATCTATTTACTACATGTCTCTGTTTTTCTCCTTAACCCGTTGACTGTGGAGCGGTCGATATCGACCGCTAGAGCACTATAGTAGTGCGCACTGACGAACAGACTGTCGACGTAGGCTTAATAAATAAAACAAAAATATAAATAAAATAAATATTGAAGGTGTGTTTAGAAATAATTCAACCGTGATACACGCCCATCACATAGGATTTAGAGGGGGGAGGGGTAAATTTATATACGTTACGAGTGGCATGTAGGACCAGTACAATACAACAGAGTGTCTCAATTTTGATAGGGGGAGGGGGTGGGGGGAGGTTGCATTAAATAGATCCCGCTCGAAGACGGGCCCCTTGGCACTAAGATAACTGAGGAGGTTAAGAACAAAAGGGCACAAATCCACTTTAGGTTTTTTTTTTTTCAGAAAACACAAAAAACATAATGGTCCCTAAACCATTACAGAAATATTTATTTTAATTTCATATAAAAATACTACTAGTAGAGATCATTTGTATCATACATAGATAAAAATAAATTGTGCAGTAGAATAAGGAATACATGGGTTCGAATTTTGGCACAAATCCTTTGTACTGGAGTAATAATTTATTACTTTATGTTCACAAGTATAGTATACGGATATGTGCCTAACAAAATTACAAAATAATTGAAAATCTTACTTTTAGAACCACAGGGCGGCATTATGCACCGAAATTGGTTTGTATTTGTTGCCCTTTTGATGTAAAGTGATCTAAGAGGAATAAATTTAGTGTCGATTTTTTCGGATTTGTTACCTTTTGAAACAATGTCCATTTTGGTAGCTAAAATCAATCGGATTGGAATACATTTTGATAATTACAAGGTATGGAATCGTTGCAATTCAGCATTTAAAAAAAAAAATTAAAACTGTCTAACGTGGATTTGTGGCCTTTTGTTCTTAACCTCCTCAACTAAACTTTTTACTTGTTGAATGCAGTTTTTGGACTCGCTTTCTTTGAAACAAATATTTTCACCAGTCCCGCATTATCAGCATCAGAGCTTTGTTTAGGGCTTTTAACAAGGATTTGTTAATATCAGGCCCATAGTCTCATCTTCCCTAACACATAGGGCCAGAATGCCTAAGGGATAGAGAACGCACAATGAAATCCAACACAATTACTAAATGCCTCTCACTTGCGCTCGCCACCAGTTTATGAATACTAATAACAAATTGAGTCTGTCCACCCTAAGTGACGCCTGCAATTCCCTTTGTAACTTTGTTCTGACCACACTCCATCAGCAAATGGTACATGTGACACTCCTTGTTACACCGATCACAATTTGGAGAATCTCTTTTTTTCATAAGGAATTTACTCAATTTTTCTTTGTATATACTAAGCGCGACATTTGCCGGCGAGTCACCCATAAGGTGTAATGCCATGCCGGCCTGACAGGTGCCCATTCACGCCTCTCTTGAAGGACCCGAGACTATAATAATAGAGAAATAATATTTCCCCCAAGTATAGTATATTTCCCCCAAATATATTATATAGGTATAATTATGTGGGCAGGTAGAGCGTTCCAGAGTTTACCGGTTCTGTGGAGGAAAGATATATGCAGAACCGATTGGTACGCATCCGCGGTAAGTCCAGCGTATAGGGATGCAATCCCTGCCCAGTGCGCGTTGTACGGAAGTGGAAAGGGGACGGCGGAATCGCGTTAAACAGCTCCTCCGAGAACTCCCAATTTCTTTCTCATTCTTAGCAGCATGTGCTAAATATGTTAACTGGCAAAATGATACATTGTCTACGACCCTTAGCACACAACAAAGTTAAATGGCGAACAAACATCGTCAGTTGATTGAGTGAGACGCGAGAAAACGAAAAGCGCTCACTTGAGGAAAATATAACAAAACCGTTGTAAGTACCTACCTACCTAATAGAAGTAGGTTTACATACTGGCATGTGGGATGACCAGGGGCGCCGACTTTTAGAAATCCTCGTGGGTGCTCATGCAATTTTTTTTTATTGAATAATCATCATCATCATCAACGTGTTGAGTCGTCCACTGCTGGACATATGCTTCTCCAATTTTTCACTAATTCTCCCGGCACCCGGCAGCATGGATTCGCAAAACGTTCGCATAATGTTTTGCATTTGCCGCATTTACACATTTGCACGATGTACCTACGCATGTAGTGTCCCTATATTCTATTGAATGGTATGGAATAATATAGGAGTACTATAGTAACGTTCGCTATTCGTCGCGCCACTAGTTCGAATGTGTAAATGTGGCCGCTCAAAGGCTTGTAAGTAAATAAGGCACTTTTATGTAGTAGCTCAAATCCTATTACTGATCAGTTTTTATATCTATCGTCGTGGGTGCTCCGCACCCACTGCTCACACCTCGTGGGTGCTGGAGCCCCTGAGCACCCACGTAGTCGGCGCCTATGGGGATGACTCCATTTGACAGCCGTCTTCATATTGTTACAACACGCTAAATAAATAATAAGTACGTACTCATGTTTCAACTCGTCGTCAGATTTTTTTTTTATGTAATCCGGTACGGGTGGCTGAGTCGGAGGGGCCAAAGCACATGCTCCGGCCAGCCAATATCACCTCCGAGAAGGTAGGTGCCATACCGCAGACTTCCCTGGATTGCTGGCTATACTGCATCTATGCCATCTTATATAGGCTATATGCCATCTTACATCCAGTACGGTGGTACCAATCCAGTCGGCTACAATTTGAGCCTACCACCTAGTAAGGGGCAAGGGAAGGGACTTACAGTTTTACACCGGTTCCGAACGGTGAAGCAGCAGGTGTAGGTATGCACGTAAATTCTTTCGTCTGAAAAAAACTCATTGGTACACGCCCTTTTTTTCCAATTTCCAAAAGCTGTAGAACAAAAGGTGTTCGGTTTAAGATACGGAAGAACCCCCTAAAAGGAACGCAGTTAATTCAAATACACCCTGTATATATGTATAGAATAACGTTGGTAAGTATTACCTACCGTATTACGATATATGATGTAAATTGAGAAATAAACTATTATCTGAGCTAGCGCGCTTGCCAACCTTTTTGGGCTACGGGCCAAGTTTAGTCATAAATAAGGTTGCGTGCGGGGCGCCTCCGCCTTTCGTGTCGTCGATACAAATTCGTTTTAATCATCTTCGCACGCTAAACATTATAAAAAACTCCCAACAACTCCCAACTTACCGCGTACCAACCGTTCTGCAGATCTTTCCTCTACATAAACGGTAAACTCTGGAACGCTCTCCCTGTCCATGTATTTCCCCCCAAATACAGTCTCGGGTCCTTCAAGAGGGGCGTGAATAGGCACCTGTGAGGTCGGCATGGCATTCGCAACCCCCGCATACGACCAAATGTCCATGGGCGTCGTTAGACACCCTATGGGTGGCTCGGCGCCACATGTCGCGCTTTTAAATAATACACTAAACTAAGATCACATGGGATCACTGACACGGCACCAGGTTCCAGCAGGAACAAGGTACGGTGGCTTGCCATCTCGGGATTACGTAGCCGGCAGTCAACCATGTTTTTATGGAATTCTATGTGGCTGTTATAATTTTTGGGCACAAGTTTTGGGCACATGTCTGTATCCAAAACTTCAACGGAAGATCAGACACAGCTAATAACACCATTCTTCGCAAAATATCGCTCAAAGAGGCGCCATGCCAGCTACAAGGCGGATAAAAAGGTAGGAAACACACTCACCGGAAGACCGTTCCATATTTTCGTAAGATACAGGACCGATTTAGAGAAGCGATGTGTTCTCAAAAGTTGGGTGTCAACTCAACAACATAATGGATGTTCCGAGCGAGTCCGGCGGGTGTAGCGGATACGGATGGGGGCAGGAGGGATGAAGCTGGGTGTCCTCAATAAGGTGCGTCAGTACTTTACGCCGAGCTAAAAATTGCTGCTTTATAAAGCGCAGATTCGCTCATGTCCGTTCGCATCTGTGGGACGGATCCGCAAAATACCTGCTCGGCTCCTTAGACTCGATTCAGCGTCGCGCTGTCCGCCTCGTTAACGACCCAGAGGTATCTCGAAAGAGACCTTATAACTCCGCAGGTCTTTGTGTGTGTTCTATCGCCTGTACCACGGAGAGTGTTCCAAGGAGCTGCACGATGCGATCCCTCCATCCCCATTCTACCATCATCGTTCCACGCGCAACAGGTTGGGAATGCATCCACACACTGTCGATATCCCCCCACTTAGGACAAATCGATCCTGTAAATCCGTTATTTACAGGGTTGCCAACATGTAGAATGCACTCCCACCTGCATCCTTTCCTCTAATGTACAGTCTGGGGTCCTTCAAACATAATGTGAAAGTGCACCTAGCCGGCCGACATGGTACTCGCAGTCCCCCGTAAATATCCGAATGCCCGTGGGCGCCGTCGGACACCTCTGCGTTGGTCTGGCGCGCGCCATATGTCGGGCTTCCCATAAAAAAAAAGAAAAAAAAGTAAGTCAATTAACCAGATCACTGGCCATGGCAGTACCTATAAAACAGTCTAAGGGAACCGATTGTTCGCCTGTGGCGCATTAATTAAAGTCCCTTCGTGAGCTTGGGATCGCCAATTAGAAGGATGCCGCGGCGCTGGATATACCTAGTTCAAAGACGCAAACAAGTAAAGTGGGCATCCTTCCCACAGATGACAGCAGTAATCCATCACCCACCGGGCGAACTTGCGCTTTGTATAGCATAAGGAGTTGCGCCGGTGAGAAGAATCACAATTTCTTAGAGGCAAGGGTACCTTTGGACTCTATGAAGCTCCTAAAACCAAATTTTCGGTCAATTCCACACCCAGGAGGTCACCTTTATCAGTGTTCAAGCGGCGGGTGGCCGAGTGGCTTGGCCATCTGCTTCTCATGCGAGAGGTCCGAGGTTCGAATCCGCTTCGTGTGTACCAATGAGTTTTTTCTGACGAAAAAAATTCAGTGAAACCTACACCTGCCGCTGTAAAATTGTAGGTCCCTTCCCTTGCCCATTACTTACAAGGTGGTGGGCTCAAATTGTAGCCGACTGGGCTGGTGCCACCGTACTGGATGTAAGATGGCCGCATAGCAGCCTCGGCTGTGTTCCCCTCTAGTCCAGTATAGCCAGCGATCCAGGGAAGTCTCCGGTATGGCACCTACCTTCTCGGAGGTGATATTGGCTGGTCGGAGCATGTGCTTTGGCCCCTCCGACGCGGCAAATCATACCGGATTACATAAAAAAAAATTATAGTGTTGAGTATGATCGTACCGCAAAAAGTGGCTTGGGAAGGAAACCGGTCGACCTTGGTAGAGAAGGCGCATGCTTGAGTTTTGCTGACGTTGAAATCAACAAGGTTCCCGCGGTCCCAGGTTTTGATCTGGACGGGAGCATTGCAATTTTATTACTTAGGTTTACAACAGTCAGTCAGTCAGTCAGTCAGTCAGCGTGTAAGCGTCCACTGCTGGACATACGCCTCTCCAATTTTCCTCCAGTCCTCCCGGCCTTCAGCGGTACGGAACCAATGCTTTCCGCCGCCGAGGTTTACAACAAACACGTTTTTATGTGGAAACTGACACGATTGGCTAAATCACCTACAACATCCGCTATGTCCTCCCATAACACCTCATGGTGAACTAGGTGCCATGTCTGTGCTTCGCTTCAGTCATATTTCTTTGGTAACCTATTTTCTTTGGAAAAGGGTACAATCAACAAAGAACTCATGTCAAAGAAATAGCTCCTGTTATTCTAATATTAAAATACATACGTACTGCTAATTCACTCTAAGAAATATCGAAATTCTAAATCGTATGTTTGCATAGGTCCCAGCAAGTACAAAACTTATTAACTTTTCTCTGGCAATCAAACTTGGAACGCAAGTCTCCGACGGCGCTATAATTTCATTTGTGCCTACCTCCTGCACTAGTGCATGACGCCTTTCAGGCATTAAGGTTTAAAATAAAATGCCATTACTGTTATATTATTGCTAAAATTCGGTGCAATTAATTACTTCATACGCACAAATTGTTATTTTCATAATAAATTTCATTATCATACAAAAGTTTTTTTACACTATAATTTCGTGTTACAGTTCCAATGTTGGTTTTTTTATTTGCACCCCATTTAAACTAATCATATTTGACCTGTAACAGTAAGTAAACTAAGGCAAAATTTATACATTGTTAATATTAGCCATAATTTAGATAGCTCTGGTAGAATTACCGGATTGGTCGAAATATACCAAAAAATATGTGTTTTTTTACAAAATAATGTAAATAATTATATATAAATAATAAAAACAAAAACCAAATATTGGTGTAAAAAAGTATTTTCTAATAAAGCTGAGACGAGTTAACCGACAGCTACATTTTCAAATTCAAATTCAAATTTAATTCAATTAGCCGAAGGTGGTAAAATCGGCCCTTTATGCTACAATCGCTATATTTCTTCAGTTGGCAGCTACAAACAGAATGCTTCCGAAACCCAACACCGCCGCGCCGTTAGAACATCGACGCGTTCCAAACTCTAACTTTTCAACTTTGCGCAAAAACTTTGATTAAAAGTCAATAGGTCCCTCGAACTTGGCAGCCATTTGCAATTCAAAAGCTGAGTAGTAATAAATTGAAAAATATGCAGAGGGCCCTAATAAGTTAGCTTCTGTTTCGCTGTCTGTCACACTTGCGGAAGATGTAGCAGCTGGCAATTTTGTCGTTTAGAAAACGACTCAAGATTTCGTGGCACTGATCATATGCCAACTGGATACAAAATAATAAAATTATTTCTGTAAAATCTATTCTGAATCTGAATAAACTGGCGGGTATTATACAATTCGTAAGAATAAAAGTGATAATGAGGAGTTAACCTTGTAAATAAATATGAATCCGAATCTGAAATCCGAATACGAATAAATATACCTACTTTGTTTACGAAAACAAAGAAAACAACGTCATATACCCACTGGATACAAAATAAAAAAAAACTCAGTCGAATTGAGAAACTCCTCCTTTTTTTGAAGTCGTTTAAAAATCTGTAAAATTTATTCTGAATCTAAATAAACTGGCGGGTATTATACAATTCGTAAGAATAAAACTGATAACTAGGAGGTAACCTTGTAAATAAATATGAATCCGAATCTGAAATCCGAATACGAGTAAATATACTTACCTAATTTGTTTACGAAAACAAAGAAAACAACGTCATATACCCACTGGATACAAAATACAAAAATATCTGTAAAAGTTATTCTGAATAAACTGGCGGGTATTATACAATTCGTAAGAATGAAACCGACGAAAACAAGGCTAGCAAATTTTGCCTTGTTTTGCAATAAATGTTGTAGTCGGGCGTTTAGAAGAATACGAAAGGACCGAAAGCCCGAGGTACTCTCGAAAACAAAATGTAGTAGGTACCTTGCTAGCTCGTGTCCTTGTGGCTTGGAGAAGGGTTTCTGAGTTAAAAAAAAAACTTGCATTCTCAATTAAGTTTCCCTTTCGCACTGAATCCATCACATGCTGACATTGTGGCGTATAGAACATACATTGACCGGAAGTGTCAATTCTTTATTGTTTATTGTTGTTCATTGTTTATTTAGCATCTATTGGCAGTACACTGCTCTCAGATTTGTCATATTTACATTGTAACCTTCCGCCAGTTCGATTATCACAGCGAAGAAGAACTGACAAGAAACTTTACTGGAAATTTTTTCAATGTGCACTTAGTCTACTTTACAAAAATGTTTGCCACTGCCACACAGACACGCATGTGCTGCTCGGAGGAGCTGTTTAATGCGATCCCGCCGTCCCCTTTCCACCTCCCCACCACGCGCACTGGGCAGGGATTGCATCCCTACACGCTGGACTTACCGCGGATGCATACCAATCTCTACAAATCTTTCCTCTACAGAACCGATAAACTCTGGAACGCTCTCCCTGCCCATATATTTTCCCCCAAGTACAGTCACCGGTCCTTCAAGAAGGGCGTGAATAGGCACCTGTCAGGCCGGCATGGCATTCGCAACCCCCGCATACGACCAAATGTCCATGGGCGTCGTTAGACACCTTATGGGTGGCTCGGCGCAAAATGTAGCGCTTTCTATAAAAAAAAAAACATCGTTACAAAATACAGTGTACCCAAGCACCCCAGGCACACTTCTGCGACAGAAGTCTGTTCAAGGCCGCCGCTTCCTGAAAAATGACCGCCAAATATTTCAAAGCGAAGTTTGATGCGCATTGTGGCGGCGGCACCTGCGTGCGAGCGAGACGAAGCGAGGTGAGCACTGACAGGAGAGAAAGAGAGAGAGCTACAGAGAGCAGAGTTCAGTGGACGGATGTAGGAAGGCATTAGTTACCCCGTCTCCTTCCGGCGCTGGCGGTGCGCTCGGAAAAGTTGAGGAAGAGATGTAGAGAGTGGATGGACCTATTTAGCTATTGTTATTTATAATTATATATCTCAAAAGGTCTAGACCAGGGATCACCAATTAGTTTCATTGGGGGTCCGTTTAAAAAAAATATAAATCTGTCGCGCTCTGTTTGGTAGATGATGACTAGCAACTAGACAACCAACCGTTTTATATACTTATTAATTGACATTTAAAATGTCAATTAATAAGTATATAAAACGAAAAGAAATACGAAAATATATTTTCGCGAATATATCAAACGGTCGACGGTCACGCGCCGACCGCGCTCCCGGCGCGGTCGTGTAGCGTTCGCATTCGTTTTGCGTCCCTCACGCAGGACAGTATGTGAGTGATCATCAGTCGCGCGGTCGCCAGCGTTGCCATATATACGGATTTTTCCAGACATTTTTATATTGATATTCTTATACTTCTGGGTCCGCAAAAAATGGGTCGGCGGTCCGGATCCGGACCGCGGTCCGCCATTTGGTGACCCCTGGTCTAGACCGTCCAAACACCGCCGTACAATTTCTGAACAACCCCAGCAACAAAAAACGTCCCCATCCGATCCGCGCTACCACATGCATCCGACCGAATCGACAATTGACTATTCAACTAGGGAAGACAGAGGATAAAAAACCAGCCAAGTGCGGGTCGAACTCGCGCACCGAGGGTTCCGTATCGCCATGTCATGGCCAGCGCCGCTCACGCCATTTATGGCGTGTTTATGAAATGCTTCATATTGGTTATAATTCGTTTAAAATGAATTGAATACTATTTTCGATAGATGGCGCGCGCGCATACACTTTTTCGTTTCTTCTATGGGAACCCCATGATTTTTTTACTTTTTCTTATTTTTATTATTTGTTGTTATATCGGCCAAAATAACACATATTCTGTGAAAATTTTAACGGGCTACCTATTACGGTTCAAGAGATACAGCCGTCGCGTCGGACAGACAGACAGACGGACAGACGGACGGACGGACAGACACACAGACAGACAGACGGCGTAGACTTAGTAATAGGGTCTCGTACCACATACAGAACCCTAAACCTTTTTAGGGTATGCATAATCTGCCTGCGCATTCAACATCCGATTCATCGAATTGGTTTTCGAAACGCACCGCACCGGAAGTGCTATTCAGAATCACCACCGTACTTTCCCACACTCCCCGCGTTGCGGAGAACAACAAACTTCGCTATATAGATGTCCGTCCACACTCAACACGAGCGGAGTCTGACATTGTTTCAGTCAGTTTCAGAGGCCGACAAACTGAGCCGTTTGTACCGTGTGGGGCCGGTAGTTTAAAAGAATAGCCCCACCGCATCTCTCCCCGTGTATGTCGTAAAAGGCGACCAAGGGATTTGACTCCCTTCTTATATTACTAGGTGGTAGGGTTTAACCCGCCCCGGTTGGTACCACCGCACTGAATGAAAGGTCGGTCGAAACAGCTAAGTAAATAGTTTGTATTTTCCGTCCAGTTCAGTGTAGCCGGCGCGACCGAAGGGAAGCACTGACGTGGCACCAAGTTCATCCGGTGTTATGGGCTGACATCACGGATGTTGTAGGCGATGTTAGCCAACCGTGTCAGTTACCATAAAAAAATAATAAAAAAAAACTGTGGCACACTTCGTCAAAAGTCTGTACTCAAAGGCTTTTTTTTATTGACAGCGCGACATATTATGGCGCCGCGCCACCCATAAGGTGTCTAAGGACGCCCATGGACATTCGTTCGTATGCGGGGATTGCGAAGGCAATGCCGGCCTGACAGGTGCCCATTCACGCCCCTCTTGAAGGACCCGAGACTGTACTTGGGAGGAAATATATGGGCAGGGAGAGCGTTCCAAAGTTTACCGGTTCTGTAGAGGAAAGATCTTTAGAACCGATTGGTATGCATGCGCGGTAAGTCCAGCGTATAGGGATGCAATCCCTGCCCAGTGCGTGTGGTGCGGAGGTGATCGCGTTAAACAGCTCCTCCGAGACCTCGAAATGAAATAAACGATAGAACATACTTAGGGCGCCGACATCCCTACGGAGTTGCAGTGGTTCTAGATCGCGGGACACTTCGGGGTCACCCACTAGTCGCACGGCTCGACGCTGGATCGAGTCCAGAGGCGCAAGCTGGTATTCAGCTGAGTCATCCCACAGGTGCGAGCAGTACTCCAAGCAGGACTATATCTGCGATTTATACAAAATCAGCAGTGTTCTGAAGGATATCTGTATTGTCGTAAATTCGATTCACTCCGTGACATAGGCCTCTCCCGAGGCACGCCACCGGTTGTACCGACTAATGGCGGTACAACCGTTCTAATAGTCAGTCAGCGTGTGAGCGTCCACTGCTGGACATAGCCAAAATGTATTTTTTTTGTTATTCAATTTAGATTCAGAATCACCCTTAAAATGTTGTCGTTAGTGCTGAATCAGCTTGTACACTCGAAATCTCACTCTCTTTTTAAGGCGCGGAGCTAAATCCAGAACAGACTCAACCGAAAAAACTGATTTTTAGAGGTGCATCTTTGGCACACTTATATCCTAAATTGACCAGTATAGTCTGGGTGAAAATATTCACTTACAATGGACCCCGGCGTATACACACGGCCGCGATGGTACGTACGCGGCCAGCTCGGCTAGTTTGGTTTGCAGCAAACGGCATCAGTAAATACTTGTACAAACGGAGTCAGTGCACACACAACGACTACGCAGGCATTGACCGAGCCCAGTCGAACGCGCGCCACATTGCATAATGCGGCCCAAGCTGTGCCATATGCAGCCACTAGTCCTTTGTTTACTGTCACCCGGGGAACACGCACTGTACAGCTCCCGGCATCAAAATATAAATTGTTTATTGTTTATTGTATAATTTCATCCACAGGTAGGTAACCTACGCTTGGATATGTCGAAAATTCCGCCAGTTCTAAATTCAATGCGAAGAAGAACTGACAAACAAACTTCGCAAGTCACAATGTTTTTTTAGTACCTTATTATAAGTATTATATTATAGTAACTTAATATAAATAATTAACCCACACTACCGCTCACAAGAGCATTAATATTTACAGCATAAACATGAATACTGAAGAATCTGACCACTCTGCCTGTTTACATTACCTGTTATCTGGTGTATAGTGCCATCGTCAATTCGATACTTATATCGTTAATTAATTCGTTTCTCTTGTTTTCGTTTTACATGTGCCTATAGGAGAAATAAATATTTTCATTTCATTTCATTTTCATTTCAAATATATCAAGTCAATTCAACAACAATTTAGTAAAAGTTTATTACAAAGAAATGTAATAAGTCATATTAAAAATCTAACTATACAAAGTGTATCCAATTGTCAAGTTATTTATGGGGAAAACAGTATTCAGATTCTCAGATAAAATTATGGTCAGCTATCGTCGGAATGGCTGCCTGCAGAATGGAATCCCTGTCGCACGAACTCGCACGTCTCTGTGCGACAGGGACGACGCTCTACAACCGCATTGTCTCTTTCCAAAGCTGGACACGCATTATTGGCTGTCGGTAACCATGAAGTACGCAGCAGTAATTTTTTTTTATTGACAGCTTGACATAATATGGCGCCGAGCCACCCCAGGTGTCTAACGACACCCATGGACATTCGGTCGTATGCGGGGGTTTCGAATGCCATACCGGCCTGACAGGTGCCCATTGACGCCCCTCTTGAAGGACCCGAGACTGTACTTGGGGGGAAATTTAAGGGCAGGGAGAGCGTTCCAGAGTTTACTAGTTCTGTAGAGGAAAGATCTGCAGAATCGATTGGTACGCATCCGCGGTAAGTCCAGCGTGTAGGGATGCAATCCCTGCCCAGTGCGCGTGGTGCGGATGTGGAAACGGGGCGGCGGGATCGCATTAAACAGCTCCTCCGGGCACTCCCCATGGAATAAGCGATAGAACACACTTAGGGAGCCGACACCCCTACGGTGTTGCACATCGTAATAATGTACATCGGGTTTTAGAAAGAGACAATCAGGTTGTAGAGCGTCATCCCTGTCGCACCCTCGCACGGCTCTGTGTTGAAAAAAAAATCATACAATTTCAAACACTTGCTGCTTCACCGTTCGGAAACGGTGTAAAACTGTAGGTCCCTTCCCTAGCCCCTTACTAGGTGGTAGGGTCAAATTGTAGCCGACTGGGTTGGCACCGCCGCCGTACTTATACGTACCATGCTTGCCCTGATTGTCGGGATAAAGTGTAATGGTATTTATGACACACCGATATACAGTGGATATCCCAAATGCAGCGGGTCGCATAACACCGTCCCTATCGCAACAAAGTTATTGGTTCGCGTCTGAATGAACACAACCATTTTACCAATGACAACAAGTCATTAGATTAGGGTTGCCATTCGTCCCGGTACACCGGGACTTGTCACCGGTTTAGAATCTCAGTCATGCATGACCACCAAATGTTCCGCTCGGGAACAAAAAACCAGTTAGTTTTATCCATATCCATACTATTCATCAATACTAATATCCATATCCTGTAATCCATACTATCCATCCATATTAATATCCATATACATATCCATACTATCCATCTACTAATATCCATATCCATGTCCATACTGTCCATCCATACTTATATCCATATCCATACTATCCATCCCTACTAATATCCATATCCATATCCATACTATCCATACTTAATATTATAAATTCGAAAGCCACAATGTTGTCTGTCAGTCTGTTACCTTTCACGCATAAACCGCTGAACAGATTTCGATAAAATTTTGCACGGAGATAGATTTCATCCTGAGAAAGGACCTTGACTTTTTGTCTCATAAAAAAAACCTGAAGGGGTGAAATAAGGGATGAAAGTTTGTATGGGGAAGCCATCATGTCTCAAGTTAGGGATATGATAATTCATATGAATTTCTTTTGATATGAAATAAAGAATTACGTGTTTCATCGTTTTTGCGAAATTATTGTTGGCATTTTTTTTTATTTGAAAATAAAAGAATCTTCAAAGGGTTTAGCGTTTCTTTTTGTTTCCTAACACTCCTTACAGAGCGTTTCAGGCATCATAAGTCCGCCGATTTCAGTCGCAAATGTCAATTATGTGTATTTATAGACAATGAACGTTCACTGTGAGGTTACAGAGCTGCGTGGGTCGTTCTGAATCGCACAGTCTTCTGGGGCCTATAATTTATTGGCTATGGACATTTAAAACCATTCCCTACCTAATTATTATCTAATATAATTTAAGCATAATCTATCTTTAAATGTAAAAGATACCTATCATCTAAAATGTAATTTAATATTCATAGAACAGGTGCTGCATTTCCCCGCTCAAAGACAGCCAACTTTTCTTAGGTTTTGATATAGTGTCCCGGTCAGTATCTGCACCTTTATGGTAACCCTACATTAGATACCAAATATACACCTACTATATACAATCAACGTGTTATATGAACACTCTATATCGTTACATCCAATGCGCTAAAATCTATCCTCTACTATTTATTATAAAGGCTGCGTCATACATATTATGTACATACAAAACTCAACTTTAGGCGGGAACCAGGAAGTAGGCCAGTTTATGACTACCCAGGGGAAAAAAAAACCCCCGACTCTTAAAAAGTCAAAAATAATTTCCGTTTACTTACTTAAAGTAGTCGGTAGACCGCTAAGTAAATTCCCGCGCAACTTTCGAGTCTTTATATTTAATTTACTTAGCGGTCCCCCGACTCCTTTAAGTAAGTAAACGGAAATTATTTTTGACTTTTTAAGAGTCGGGGGTTTTTTAAATTTGTAATTTAACTTTTATTTCAAGCTTTTTAAAAAAAACCGCATGCAAATCGGTCCACTTTTTAAGATAATTATTTTTTTTATTACTTAATTACTTTATTACTTGATTACAAACATAGCTAAGAACCATCCCGATTAAACAGGCTTCTTAATAAAAAAAACCGCATCCAAATCGGTCCATCCGTTTGGGAGCTACGATGCCACAGACAGACACACACACACACACACACACACACACACGTCAAACTTATAACACCCCTCCGTTTTTTTCGTCGGGGGTTAAAAAATGGGAGTCATTTGTTTGTTATGATATGAGCATTTTTTGGAAAACGTTGAAAATGTACATCTCGTACAACATTTTTTTAGGTACTACGACTACAAAATTTGCAAATATAATTGTTAATTTGTTTTTATTGGTAGCCTAAATAACTCTGCTATTGATCAGTATCCCAAATAAAGGCAAAATTGCCCATAGTTTTATCACAAAAAAATATTAAGTAAAATTTTCAACGTTTTACAAAAAATGCTCAATCATAAAAACAGATGACTCCGATTTTTTTTTCTTATTTTTCCCTGGGTACTGGCCTACTCCCTGGTTCGCGCTTGATGTTAAGTTTTGGGACACGTTGTATATCAAATCAAATCAAATTATATTTATTGCAATTGAAAAATGATTTGCAAAAGGTACAGCTTAACACAGACGGTAGGCGTTCTCCTCCAGTCAACCTTTGGGTTATCATGAAAGAGTGTGGAGTAGATATGAAAACATACATACTTACATACAAATAAGAAATACAGAGAAGGTAACAATAGACTCTAAAACGTTTAACTACATGTACACTGATATTAAATAGAGATAAAGTTTGTAAGTTTGGATGTAGGAGGAATATGTACATACATAGCATGTAATATTTTTTTATGCAATCCGGTATGGGTGGCTGATACAGAGGACCCAGAGAACATGCTTCAACCAGCCAACATCACCTCCGACAAGGTAGGTGCCATACCGGGGACTTCCGTTTGATTGCTGGCTATATTTATACTACACACATACACACCACACGCTCTATCCCGACAATCAGGGTAAGCAGAGTAATCGGTGTTGTGCTGCAAGTACTCTGGTTAATTACAGCACATCAACCACCACGTTCAGCATAGTATTCGGACAAGATGACAAGATGAAGTAAGGCACGAAGACCTACCTGCTGCTTGACTCGGTGAAAAGACCGTGCCAAGGTGAGAGGTGGCTATCATGTCGCCCTTTAGCACGGCATCTCGTCCTTATCCCTTAGTCGCGTTTTACGACATGCACGGGGAGACATGCAGTGGGGCTATTCTTTTTAAGTACCGGTCCTACACAGTACTACTATTATTAATATTTATATGTACTACAAAGGACTTACAGGGGTTTTCACATGGTTATCACGATGTTTTCATTCATCGTAGCGTTTGAAGATGGAAATATCCGAAGAAAATCCGAAACAAAAAAACTCAAGTTAATATTCTCCCTCGAAACCCTAAATAAGAATAAGTCTGTTTATCGCGAATAATACACATGACAGATCGTATGGGTCCTTTTGAATATGGCAATTTGTATCCAACACAAGACCAGACTAAATTATACTTTATTCCTTAGGGCATAAGTCTTAATTCACCACAAAGGACGACAATAAAAGTCACGAATTGCAAAAATGAAAATAATCCCTTGCGCAAATGCTTTTAAGGTTTAGATTTCAATGACTATGCCTTAAGAAAATCGAAAAATACCTTATACATAAGAATGTTCTACCATTAATGGCATAAAATACCAATTTGCTTGGTATATTTATCAAAATTAAGACTGAGTTATGTGGATGATACGAAGAGTATGTGAATTCGTTAAAAGAAATATAATGTGTACATCTAGACCTCGGATCTAGACACCTAGGCTTTGTTTTTTAGGGTTCCGTATCCGGTACGGGACCCTATTACTAAGTCTACGTCGCCGTCTGTCTGTCTGTCCGTCCGTCCGTCCGTCCGTTTGTCCGAGGGCTGTACATCTTGAACCGTAATAGGTAGCGTGTTGAAATTTTCACGGAATACGTGTTATTATGGCCGATCAACAAATAAGAAAAATAAGAAAAAGTAAAAAATTCATGGGGGTTCCCATAGAAGAAACCAAAAAGTGTATGCGCGCGCGCCATCTACCGAATAGAGCATGAAGCATTTTAACTAATCATGAATGTTAACTAATATGAAGCATTTCATAACACGCCATAGATGGCGTGAGTGGCGCTAACCATGACATGGCGATACGGAACCCTCGGTGCGCGAGTTCGGCTCGCACTTGGCCCGTTTTTTTTATTGTTGTTATCGATGCTTCTGTTTCGGTAGTCTAGAAGCCAACCCGGCTCGAAAGATACATATATTGTCACGTGTCACATGAAAAAAAAACTGTTTTAAAAAACATTGCACCGACTTCGAAAAACAACTACAACTTAAAAGTGTTTTAAATAACATTTTGATTCATATTCGGACCCCTGAAGGCGGCACAAAAGCACAAAAGGGGTTTATCCATAAATTTTCAGAGGTGCTTTTGTACCGCCTTCAGCTCAAGGGTCCGAACCGTGTGAGGCCGGTTTTTTAAAAGAATAGCCCCACTGCATCTTTCCCCGTGTATGTCGTAAAAGGCGACTGAGGGATATGACTCCCTTCTTATATTAAATAGGTGGTAGAGTTTAACCCGCCCGGGTTGGTACCACCGCATTGAATGAAAGGTCGGTCGAAACGGCTATGTGTTTGTGTTTTCCGTCCAGTTCAGTGTAGCCCGCACGACCGAAAGGAAGCACTGACGTGGCACCAAGTTCACCCGGTGTTATGGGTTGACATCACGGATGTTGTAGGTGGTGTAGCCATAGCCAACTGTGTCAGTTTCCATAAAAAAACCCCAGTTGCACTCCGGGAGTGCCGGCAGAAGTGAAAACTTTTTGTATTTCCGAAAATAATTCTTAGGTGGTTATAAAAAAAATTGCTTAAAAAAGAAAACAAAAGAAAAAAAAACAAAAAAATTTTTGAGTGATTCGAACCCATGGTCAAAAAATACAAATCCTACACTCTTACCATTGAGCCACGAAATCACATAAACGACCAAACGAATATCGGATTCCCTTGATTCGCTTTCGGCTTTACTGTCACTGAGAGACGAACAGAATTGATCCCGAGCCACTCGTAACTTAACCCTTAATGCAATGACTTAAGGTTACATTTTAAATAATAAAAATAAAGCTGTCGCTTTTTGAGATCTGACGCGAGTTTAACATTTTTTAACCACCTAAAAAAGTGCCAAGCGCCACTAAAGAAGTTTTCACTTTAAAAAAAATGGGTGGCTTGGCGCCACAATATGTCGCGCTTTCTATAAAAAAAATTGTGCAAGGGAGGAATTATCCTTTACAGAGATTTCTTCCAGCCAACCGTATTACTTAAACAGTTCTTACAAACTTTCTTCACATTTTCTATATAACTCTCAGTTGTTTTCTCGATATATAAAGTGGCAGTGATGGATGTGGCACTGAAAAGTGATATCGACAGTTGGAGAACTTGAAAAAAAAATCTTTATTCCAATTCTTTGTAATTTCGAAGGGGAACGAAGTCATTAGCAGACAAAGTGGATATTTTATAGAAAGGCATTTTGGTTCAACGCCAATATCTGAAAAAGATTTTCTCGCGATGAAAATAATTAAGGTTTCGAAAAAGGTTTAGTTTCCCTGCAAAGACATATGGATGGATATCGATTCTTGCTCTTGGAAATATTTTTAAACTTTGACAAGAGAATACCGTCGTGATAGTTAACATCTCTGTATTTTCAATTAATTTTAACTAAAATTTAATTAATTACTAATTTCATGTGTACTAATACATTTTTCGCATTTGAAAAATGCACTCGCCTTCACCTTCATCAGCTGCTTTATGTTTTAGATTCCATTTACAACTGTTAGGTCTACCGGGTTGACTAGAAGAAATTTTCTAAGGCAATAAGTCCGCCCTTGCCATATTATGTTAAATGGGTTAAACGACAGATAATATTATTAATATTTTAAACGCGAACTATTTACATAGCCGTTTCGACCGACTGTTGTTAAGCAACGCTGAGCGCGGTCAGTACTTGGATGTGTGACCGCTCGACCGTTTGGAGGCTGACCGCGGTTCGGACTCCACGTAAAACTGTAGGTGCCTTTTTTTTGTTGAATGAAACGTCGCGACGTTTCATTCAACCCGGGCGGGATGATAAACCCTACCACCTAGTAAAGTAAGAAGAAAAGGCACCTACAGTTTTACGTGGAGTCCGAACCGCGGTCAGCCTCCAAACGGTCGAGCGGTCACACATCCAAGTACTTACCGCGCTCAGCGTTGCTTAACAACAGTCGACCGAGCGCACCACTGGGCTACCTAGGCTGACAATTTTATTATATATATATAACATAACTGATGATGACTAAAGTCGAAATATATTAGATAATAATGTGTTTGGTAAAGTATGTCTCCGATAAAGTGGACTGTATTTTAATTTGAGGAGTTCATGGAACTGTCCGACCAAAACATCTAATGGATAAGGTGTAAACTCACCCGAACGCGAGGATCACCCTTCCACCAGCTGCTCCTGGTCGACCAGATCCGTTGTCAGACTGCTCCAGCCTGCCGTTCCGTATTGGTCTTGAAAGTCCGATCACCACCGTGAAGTCACCACGCCACAGAACCACCGAGCACAGTGAAATGTTGCCTTCCGAACCGCGCTACCACATCAGCACGCAGCATCCGACCGAGCCGAGAGCGATCCTCTTTGCCGAGAGCGATCTCCGAGACGTCCTTCTTGACAGACCGCCGAGCACGGGACCCTAGTTGTCCGCCTTACCGCTAGGACGCGACACCATCGCGCCGAGATACATTTACAGCAATATACAAAAGAGGTTTTGGCCGAAACATCCCCCCCCCCCCCCCTCAAGCAAGGCCTAGCCTGGCTTAAAAAACCCCTAAAAACCTAAGATTACATAGGTTTGGTAATATATTAGTATTTAAAATATAAATATAAAAATATACGTAATATAATTAACTTGGGCGCTTAGCTGAATATCCTCTTGAAAGTAAATTACTTAAGTTTAATCCGCATCAAGGCGGCGGCATTACGTAAAAATCTGAAAAACGCCAACTATCTACCTCGAGCACTCCAAAAAGTTCGAAATATAATCTTTGATATTTCTGGCAGGCAGTGAATTTGGCTAATGCAGAGTTGAGAGAAAAAATTACCTTGATGAATAAAATTTAGGTATTAACTCTGGAGTCGCTAAATTAATTAGAGAATTTCCTTTTAATTTTTTAAAGCTCTTTCATTAAAGTGTATTTTGAGTTTCTTTTCATAAATAGGCATTTCAAAAACATAAAGGTTTTCCTGGATAAAAATCTCGTAAAGGGATAAGTTAGTTTTGGACGTTATCATATTTGTGACTTCTCTGAGCTTAATTTGATTACTTTGTACACATTTTTCGTGAAATATTCACTTATATATTACTAGCGTATCTTTATTTTATTTTTCAGAATATTATAGATACACGGATAGTAAAGCGTGGCCCTTCCTTTCCTTTGCCTCTAGCTGGCTCATACGGGTTTGAGTCGTTGGTTCGAAATACGCCTCCAAAATTCCACAAGAGACCTGTTCCTGTTAGACTTGCTCTTACTTCATTACGTTACACTACTGGGTTGACGAAGGAGAAATAAAAGATTTACGTACAATATTACACTTTTTTAATTTACCTTCATAAAAACTAAGACTATACAGGGTGTTGTAACGGCCAGTACATTAATTTCGCCAGCGCAATCCTCATGTTTTTCCGAGACAAAAAAGTCAATTAAGTTTTTCTCTAAAGTATCTAGTTTTCGAGATATTAATATTTTAATTTTATATTTTCGGCAAGTGTAATTTGACGCGCCCAGTGGGAGGGTGCTGGCGCGGGAACGGTAGGTAGGGGTCTAAAACTCACTCTCCGCGCGCTCGTCCCTGCTCGCTCATTCACCGCGAGCCTTTCATCCCCACGTTCGCGCGGAACATTAGATCCTTTTTAAACTAAATAAATCAATTAGTTTGTATGAAAACTGTAACTTTTTATTTAAAGGGAATTCAGAAAAAAGTTATTTGACTTTTTTGTTACTATTGATTTCAATAATCATTTCCTAAATTTAATGTACCTACTGGCCGTTACAACACTCTGTATATTTATATATATATTATTCCTTCCGAAGGATTTATTATTTATCTTGCCGCTTATGGCCAATTTCTTTTACACTGCTTGCAATTTACATATTTACTCTTATAGATTTATCAAACTTTAATTATAATGCGGGCATGCCGACTTCACTTTTGACAACTTTTAAATAACTAACTAGAAAACTTTGACGTGAACAAAGCCACCGGGGCATGTCCGAAGTACCTTCACTAGCGTGGGGTGGCTAACCTCACACGTAAAATGATTTAACGCCACCTGACGTATGCACGTGGAGCGCCTGCTCACACGTGTATTGTGAGGGCCCGCCAACATCTCGTATCTCGTGGAGCGTCACGCGCTGTCAGCCATCTATCTCCAATCGATTTTCAAAAGTAAAGGTCATGAAACATTTTTTACATAAAATCGACTTTCATTTTGGCTAAGGTTTCCAATACATGCGCTTTTATTTTAACTAACTGGTACGATAGACTTGTAGTTTAGGTTTTTACGATTCTAAAGATGTAATTTTTATTCTGCGGAAATGCGTAGTTTCGGAGAAAAAAAATGTTGAAAATAATATTTTTCATACAAAATTAATTTTCGAATTTTTTGAACTACCTGGTAACCCTGCTCTCTCCGCGGAATCAGGGCGACCCGATTGCGCTCGGCGCCCGGCGGCCGGGGACCGCCGAGCCGGAGCGTACCTCTCACAACGGAGAGGTACCGCGGCGAGTGTCATGGGCAAACAGCCGAAATCGACCCGCTCTGGTGATTTATTCTTCCAATAGCCATCAGTGGGCGGGTGACTGGAGGAGCCCTGATGCTCGGCGCACCGCCGCCGCCGCGCCGCTCCGTCGCGTCGGCTGTCTTTGGACAGTATTCCCCTCTCCCGTTTTAGGTTCCGTATCTGGTATCTAGTATCTGCGAAGGAAAAAAGTTTTTATTTATGGTGACTGACACGGTTGGCTATATCAACTACAACGTCCGTGATGTCAGCCCATAACACCGGGTGAACTAGGTGCCATGTCAGTGCATCCCCCTTTGATCGTGCCGGCTACACTGAACTGGTCGGAAAACACAAACTATTTACATAGCCGTTTCGACCGACGACCTTTCATTCAGTGCGATGATACCAACCCGGGCGGGTTAAACCCTACCACCAAGTAAGATTAGGAGGGAAGGGACCTACAGTTTTACGAGGAATCCGAACCTCGGTCAGCCTCCAACGGTCAGCGGTCACCCATCCAAGTACTGACCGCACCCAGCGTTGCTTAACATTCGATAGCGACAGTTGACTGTCTGCACCACTGAGCTATTTATTTATTTATTTATTTATTTATAAACTCGTCGGTAACACCACATTACAAGGCATGACGATCCATTACAAGCAATTCTAAATAAAATGACATAATCTTTAATCTAATTACTTAATTAATAACAAACCTTAAAACATAATAACCCATAAATACAATAAAATCAATGTTCAAAAAGCCAAATTCAATAAGAGATGCATCAGAATAATATAAAACCTTAAAAATAAATGCAATGTAAATATAAATACTGTGAAACCTATCATTATTATGCTGCAAGAAACACATGCAATAGTCATTCAATAAAAATAAAAAAAATTTCATTCAATAAAAATAAAAAATTCTCATTCAATAAAAAATAAAAAATTGTCATTCAATAAAAATTTAAAATTAATAAAAAATACCATTTAGCTATTTACATTCTGTGAAAAATTCATTAAGTGCATAAAAAGGCCGTTCTAGTAGGAATTTCCTGAGTTCATTTTTAAATCTACTTTTTGATTGACAATCCCTTATATAATTTGGTAATGCATTGAAGATTAGAATGGACATATATTCATTGCCCTTTATCATTGAAGTTAAGCTTGCTTTTGGCAATGCAAGTTTTCTTCTATCTCTTAGTACATATCGATTTTGCTGATTGCCTTGCTTTTCAAAATTATTAATGTTATTGTAGGTCTCTAGGCTCATAATGTAAATATATAAATTTATTACAGTCAATATTTCCAATTGTTTAAAAAGAGGCCTACAAGTATCATCCCATTTTGATCCCGTAATAATACGAATAGCCCTCTTCTGTAATCTTAATATTCTACTTACTTCTCCGCACGTACCCCATACCTCAAGGCCGTATCTTAGAATAGCTTCAATATATGCGAAATATACAAGTTTCATAGTTTTTATTGTAGACGTTTTCTTCAGTGTTTTCAAAGCGTAACATGCACTTGCAAGTTTTTTAGATACTCTATCAATTTGTCTTTTCCAATTTAGCTTAGCATCAACTTCTACTCCTAAAAATGTGACGCATTCTGTTTCATCTAATTGAATGCTACTTGTTTGACAATTGTTTCTACAATTTTCTTTTAGTTTGTAATGTATGTATTGACTTTTGTCCATATTTAATTTTAAGTTATTGCTGGTAAACCAATACGTTAGTTCCTTTAGGGTGATCACAAGATTTTCGTTTATTTCATTTATTGATTTACCATCTATTGTACAGCTGGTATCATCAGCAAATAAATACATATTACATCGTGATACATTGCTCGGTAGATCATTGATAAAGATCAAAAATAGTAATGGACCCAAGACAGATCCTTGGGGTACACCATATCTTATATTTTGTAGGTTTGATTTAATCAGTATATTCTCACCGTGCTTATTGTAGCTGCTTATCTCTACATACTGTTTACGATTGCTTAGGTAAGAAGTGATTAATGCAAGTGGTATACCTCGTACGCCATAGAACTCTAATTTTTTTAGAAGGATAGCGTGACTGACACAATCAAAGGCTTTGCTTAGATCACAGAATAGTCCAGCACATTTATCTCCTGAATTCATATTTCTAATTACATTATTAATTAAATCTCTGATTGCCATTATAGTGGATTTATTTTTCCTGTATGCATATTGCCTACCAGTGAACAAGTTATTATTCTCAAAGTAACTGAATAATTTTTTGGCTAATAGCTTTTCAAATATTTTTATTAAAGGTGACAAAATTGACAATGGTCTATAATTAGATACCTCTTTCTTATTTCCTTTTTTAAATAATGGTATTATTTTTGCAACTTTTAATTCATCTGGATATTTTCCTTCCGAAATACAAGCATTAAAACTGTCTGCCAATGGTTCACATAATAAATTCGCATTTGCTTTAACAATATCGGTTCTTATTCCATCATATCCTATACTACTGCTATTTTTTAAACTTTTGATTGTATTAATGACTTCATTTACTTTAAAATAGTTAAGATAAAATGAATTAGTTGTATCTACTTTTTTATTTTGCAGTAAATTTAAGTACTTATTGTCTGTATTTTGTATATCTGGCTGACCCACATTTATGTAAAATTCGTTAAATATATTGGCTACGATCTCCGGGTTTGTTATTTCATTATTCTTGTACATTAAAACAATATTTTCGTTTTTATTTACATTTGCTTTATGTGTCCGTTTTTTCACTATTTTCCATATTGCTTTTGATTTGTTTGTGGAGTTGAGTATTTCTTTTTTGTCTGTAATTTGTTTTGCTCGCTTTATTGATTTTTGCAATATCTTCTTATATTTATTGTAATAAACAAGTTTTTCCTTTGTTCTGTTTAGTCGAATTTCCCTTAGCATAGCTTGCTTCCTTTTAAATGACACTTTAAGACCTCTTGTTATCCAACTGCTATCTTTTACTAAAATTCTTTTTTTAGTGATTGGAAATGTGGTTTTTATAATTTTCTTTAATTTTTTATAAAATAATGTAAACATATTACTCGCATTTTCTGATTCTGTGTTTTCGTACCAATTTGTTATTTTTAGTTTCTGTGTAAACATGTTTTTATTTGCATTACTATAATTATATGTATATATACATTTTGTAGTGTTTGATATATTTAATTGTTCACCTTTAAGTTTTAGTATGATGCAGTCGTGGTCCGATATGTCACTAGGAATAATATTTGCTTCTAAGTCAGTTATACTTAAATTTGTTAGAATATTATCAATCGCTAATGTAGAGGTAGCAGTTGTCCGTGTCGGTTTTTTTAGTAAGTATCTTAAATTGTTCAACTTCATAAAATTTATTAAACATTTATATCCTTTAGAATTTTTGTCTAAGAAATTTATATTAAAGTCTCCCATAATAATTACAGCCTTTAGAGAATTTTCTTTAATTACTTTAGTTAGGGTATCACAAAATAGATCATAATTAGTAGATGCTGTTGATCTGTATATTATTATAACATTTATTAGTCTACCAGATTTAATTTTTAGTTGTATACCGGATAATTCAATTATTTTCTCTACTACATATTTGTTCAGTTCTATTATATTGTACAGGTCTATATCTTCTCTACAATAAATTGCTGTGCCACCTCCTTTATATATTATTCTAGTTTGTTCAGTAGCTAATTTATAGTTTTTTATGCATAAATGCTCACTTTCACTATTTTCTAACCATGTTTCACAAAAGCATAACAGAGCTGGTTTGGTAGCTTTATGTTCATGTAAGTGATCTAATAGTATTTCTATTTGCGAAACTTTATTTCTTAAACTACGTACATTTAAACATAACATATTAATATTTCCACAATTTTGCATATGTACATTATCTATCTTACGTTCCCCACATAGTGGCGGCTGTGAAAAGAATCATTACTGTTGTAGTATTTCTCATTTATTTCAATTAGAACATTGTTTAGGCTATCAACTATTTTATATTTTCCAGATACGTTTATAGTGTATCCATTTCTGTTGTAATTCCTATGTGTAAGCTCCCTATTTATATCTAGTATGTATACGTATTCCATGTCATTGAACTCTTTTAATATCGCATAGTTTAATCTATACACAAAGTGATTATACTCTACATCAGTTTCATTAAAACAATGTGGTACTGTGCAAATTACTATGTTAGTGTTTTTTATTTTACTAATGGCGTTTTTTATGCAGCATACAGTTTCATCCACTGTTTGCACTCCTATATCACTTCCACCGCTCATTATTACTACGCAGTCTTTTTGTGTGAAAGTTTCTGTTTTGTTTTCAATATCCTGAAGTACTCGCGACGTCGGCGCCCACTGAATTACATCACTCAGTATGTCGTAGTCTCTACGTCTTTTCTTGCTCAGCAAATAGGGGATTTCGGTTGCGTGATAATCCGAAAGAAGCAGGAGCTTTGGTTTGCTGAGCGTTATAGTCTCAACAGTATGTGTGATTTGGGAATTTCCGGGTGATGTAGATATTATGTGGGGGATAGGCGATGTTTCCTTGCACGACGGGTAGGTAAATGTGTTTATATTGTCTGTGCATTTATTTTTTTCATGTTGTATATTATTATTTAGGTTCATCACATTAGTAGTGCAAAACTTCATATTTTCCAATAATTCGTTTCCTTTAGTTATGAAATCATTATTAAAATTTGTGATTATTTGTTCCAGTTTTTTTGAGTCTTCGTATGTTGTATTTATTTGTGACTGAATATTTGTGGTAGAGTTGGGAGTATTCGGAACACTTGAATGCCCGCTAAATTTGTTCTGCAGTTGGAGATGTTCCTTTTCCAAGTTCAGTAGCTTAAGTTTCAGGGGTGTGACTATTTGTATTGTGCTATTCTCAAATTCTTCATGTTCTTGCTTATAGCTTTCAAGATCTTTTAGAGCAGTCGTTAGTTTGTCTTCTATGTCCGCATTTTCTATTTGAAGCTCAGCTAGTTGATTTTTTAGGATTGAGTTTGTGGTACACAATTTCGCAAATTCAATGCTATTATTTTCTTGTTCTTTTAGTAATGATGCATTTAGAGCTTCTGTCTTCGATAGGGATGTTTGTAGTGCTTTTATTTTTTCCTCAAGTTCTTGGTTTCTTTGCTCGGTTAATTCATTATTTTTTCCTTCTAAATCTTCTTTTAATTTTAACAGCTTATTTTCTTGTTCATTTATTATAATGTGTTGCTCTTTTACTGTATTTTATAATATTTTGATTTTTTCATGTAAATTTTCGTTTTTCTTTAATCTCTCTATTGTATTTTCATTCGTATTAATTATTGAGGTTAGCTCTTTTATCCGATTTTCCATCCAAATAGTATTCTCCTGTGTCAACGAGCATTAGGAGTGCTTCGTTATATCTTTTTCTTCATCTTTTGTTTTTTTGGTGTTACTTAATTCTGGTAGGGAACCACTTTTTTTCACGGTCGATCTAGTTTGCATAGAACGTATTTTATCCATGTTGGGAGATATTTTACGCAGCTCGGTAGTCTGATATCCACAGGTAAATTATAGCATTGATCTTTAAATATTTCATATTTTAACTCATTTATTCCTAAGAAGATCCTCGTTCATAAATTTAAATCGAATGCGCCGCTACTTGGTAACACATGGCGTTATTGTACATGTGGCGTGGTCCGTTAGGTAAGTGACTATGATTACTTCACCAAGGGTTCAATTCTGTGGTTCATATTTTGTCGCCAGCGTGTGCTTCTAATTTCACGTTGTTCTAACAGATGGCGTTAGTGTAGTCATTCCAGGCAAGACGAGTAGTTACAAATACGTCAACTAGATGGCATTGTTGTGTTTTGAGGGTAGGAATTTCGTTGAACTAGGGTTTTTTATGAATTAGCATAACAATATTATATCCAAAATAAATTGAAAATCAATTATTAGCTGTTACTGATTTATTTTTGTCCATATTTCCATTTAAAACTCTTATTTAAGTAAGTTTATGTGCTTCATGTTTTTAAAGGATTTTATCATTTTATTCGTTACATATCACTATGATAACACTCACACATCTATATTTTGTACTTTTGTTTGAATATTTGCATTTTGTTTTACTAGACAATCACTATTAATATATTTATTTCACTATTATTAAAGGAGGTATCTTTCTAACTTATTTCACCCGCTAGCGCCGAGGCTGACTGAGTTATTAGTCGCAAGACTATCACACCGCCACCGGTCTTTTTTGCGCGGTAAACCGCGCGAGACCTGCCGTCACTTTGTCCGCCCTATATAAAATAGGGCAGTCGCCGTGGCCGGCCGGCTGGCGATTTAGTAGCGGTCACTTTGTCCGCCCAAAGTTAGGGCGGTCGCAGTGACCGACTGCTGGCTAGAGGCGAGCGGCATCGAGGCCGCTCTGCTGCTAGCACGTTCGGCAGTCTCTCGACTGCTCCAGCTGCCTGTGGTGAAGAGAAAAGCGAATGAATAGCGAATGTCAGTCGAACCGCCTGCTTGCTCGACATCGTCCCCGGCGCCCGCCGGGGCGATGCCGATGGTGCTAGAAGGGACAAGTCCGCCAGTTCGATTATCACAGCGAAGATTACGTTTCGTAGCCATGAGGATAGCTGGCAGGTAGGGCAGGGCCTTATAATATCGGTCAGGTGTCTGTCTGTTCGTCCGTTCGTACGTATGCCTGTCACAAGCGCTGTGCGAGGTGGTTATTCCGGAACGTGAAACTCGATAAATCTAAAAAAAACTGACCAAGTGCGAGTGGGATGCGAAAGCCGAGGTTTCTGCACTACAAAAAAAAATTTGGGATAAGGACAAGATACCGTGCTAAAGGGTAGCCACCTCTCACCTTGGCGCGTTCCTTCCACCGAGTCATGTAGCAGGTGGGTTCTTCGTGCCCTACTTGCTGCTTGATAGTTGTCTAAATAAATACATTGCTAAACGTGGTGGTCGGTATTGTGCTGTAATTTACAAGACAACTTGCAGCACAACACCGATTACTCTGCTTACCCCGATTATCGCGATATAGAGTGTGGTATGTATGTAAAAAAAAGTAAAAAAAAAACACTTTTCTTGTATGAGGACCCCACAAAATTTTTACTTACTAAATTTTTTCTTTGTTATTACATCCGCCATAATAACACATATTCTGTGAAAATTTCAACCGGCTAGCTATTACGGTTCCAAAGATACAGCAGTAGGACAGACAGACAGACAGACGGCGTAGGTAGGCTTAGTAATAGGCTTCCGTAAGGATCCGGAACCCTAAAAATAAAGCACGGCGAATTTAAGTCCAATCGCAAAAAACTTAAACTTTTCATATCAATTTCTCCCTCAACCAACTGAAAGAGAGCCGCAACGCCAGGCTGGCTGGTAACTCGCTCAGTAGGTTCTTTCAGGATGTCGTCGTCGTCGTAAGGCTTTATACTTTGCTGAGCCGGCGACGAGGCGGAGTGGGGGAGGAAGCGGGAGGAGGGAGGGGCATATGGATGACTTGTTACGGGATTGACACACTAGTGCGAATTGTTGATGCATAGTGTGGATCAGATTCAGATTCAGATTCAGATATTTATTTCGCCATAAAGTACACGCAACATTAACAATATTTCATTGAGACATGTGCATTGTGCATGCATATTCAGTATGGTTCATCATAATTTTTTTCTTCTCTGCCACTCCACACTTTTTCATAATAACCCAAAGGTTGGCTGGGAGAGAACGCCTACGGTGTTAAGCTGTACCTTTTACAAAACATTTTTTCAAGTGCAATAAATATATTTTGATATGATTTGATTTGAATTTTTAGGGTTCCGTATCCGGTACGGGATCCTATTACTAAGCCTACGCCGCCGTCTGTCTGTCTGTCTGTCCGTCCGTCCGTCTGTCTGTCCGAGGGTTGTTTGTGCCGTAGTAGGTAGCCCATTGCTATTTTCACAGAATGTGTTATTATGGCCGATATAACAACAAATAATAAATAAGAAAAAGTAAAAAATTCACGGGGGTTCCCATAGACGAAACCAAAAAAGTGTAAACCACACGTCGAACCCTGGAGATCGTGCATCCCTTAGACGTGTCCAAGTCTAACGCGAGCGAAGCCGCGGTAGACTCGGAAATTTGGTACATTCGACCCTACATAACGAAATGTGACTGTTCTATCTTTCAGGTTCAGGATTCCATAGAGTTTAGCAGGACATGCCTTCGAAAGAAGTCGTTACTATCGGCATAATCTGTATATATCATCATCAATCAATACTAATCAACACTAATAATAAATATGTAAGAGATGGTCATGGAGTAAGTTACTTTGTTTTATGAGATACTGCGTCTGTAGACTCTATGTATTGTATAATACTAAAACTAAATTTACGATTTTCAGAAATCTTTTCTGTATGTATGTTCCTCCATAACTCTTAAGCTGATCATCCGAATTCGATTAAACTTAGTACAAGCACATTTGATTATACAGGACACAGGATAGGCTAAATAAAATTCAGTTCCGGTTACGCTAAGATGTGGCTCTCATACAAACCGAATTGTTCCGCGCACCGTAATAAAGGTACGGTTACTTACTTTCTTCTTTTTAAATACTAATTTCAAGTGAACGAAGCCGCGGGCAAAATTAGTATAATTGCCCTATAACCTATTTAAGCTTACCTTATAGAGATGTTATTAGATTATAGCACAAGTCGCACTATCGTATGAATCCCGAGCTCCACTGCCGTTTGACGTATAGAGCGGGGAAGCAGCGCATATGGTAATGAGAAGGGAATGGCGTTTAGTCTGCGTTCACATGCAGCTGATGGACTTTTTTGTTGTTTTTATTAGTTTTTTTTATGGAACCTGACACGGTTGGCTACACCACCTACAACATTCGTGATGTCAGCCCATAACACCGGGTGAACTAGGTGCCATGCCAGTGCTTCCCCCTTTGATCGTGCCGGCTACACTGAACTGGTCGGAAAACACAACTATTTTCATAGCCGTTTCGACCGACCTTTCGTTCAGTGCGGTGGTACCAACCCGGGCGGGTTAAACCCTACCATCAAGTAAGATTAGGAGGGAAGGGACCTACAGTTTTACGAGGAATCCGAATCTCGGTCAGCGTCCAACGGTCAGCGGTCACCCATCCAAGTACTGACCGCACCCAGCGTTGCTTAATATTCAATAGCGACAGTTGACTGTCTGCACCACTGAGCTATCAAGGCTGACAAAGGCTTTCTTTTTAAATTATGATATTTTTGACATTATATGTACACGGTGTTGCATGCAACCCCAACCGTAAAACCCGAAAGGGGGTGATTATGTACGTCAACAACAAATAGAACAACTTTTGTTCTACGACTTTTTTATTTGAAGAAAAAACCATTTTTTTTCTCCATACATTTTGAGAATAGGATTTCAAATGTGTATGAAAAATATGTTTTTTTTTTCAAAAAAATTTTTTCTTCACATAAGTTGTTTAGTTTCACATATAGAATAACCATATGTCAGTTAAAAATATTACGGGGGCAACTGCAACATCCTGTAGAATACGTCTTAGATTTCGGGTTTCATGGAGGGTGGCATTCTCGAGATTAGAGAACATAAATGATTTATATAATAAATTATAGGTAATTTATGGCATAATAGAGGGCGCTGAAGGCCGCGGAGGAGAATGAAATTTATATTTTATTTTGACATCTGCCAGGAGCCGAGCGTCTCGGCTCGACGTAACTCAACGTTTTTCCTTCATAATATCAATATCAATATTATCATCATCATCATCATATCATCATATCATCATCATCATCATCATACTAATAATAAATCTGTAAACGATGGTTATGGAGTAAGTTACTTTGTTTTATGTGATACTGGGTTTGTAGACTCTATGTATGTATGATAGCAAAACTAAATTGACGATTTTTAGAAATATTTTCTGTATGTATGTATGTTCCCCCATAAATATTAAACCGATCATCGGAATTTGATTAAACTTAGTACAAGCACATTTACCTATACGGGACACAGGATAGGCTAAATAAAATTCAGTTCCGGTTACGCTAAGATGTGGCTCTCACACAAACCGAATTGTTCCGCGCGCCGAAATAAAGGTAGCGGGCTTACTTACTTTCTTCTTATGAAATGCGGATTTCACGCGAGCGAAGCCGCGGGTAAAAGCTAGTATTTGATATTTGGGTGGGTTGATACCACCGCACTGAATGAAGCGTCGGTCGCAACGGCTTTGTAAATTTTTCTTGTTTTCCGTCCAGTTCAGTGTAGCCGACATGAAAATGAAGGGAAGCACTGACGTGGCACCTAGTTCACCCGGTGTTAGGGCTGACATCACGGATGTTGTAGGTGATGTAGCAAACCGTGTCAGTTTCCATAAAAAAAAAAACAAACAAAATTGTGCAATTCATAAGAACACATCAAATTAGCTTATGGCAACCCTACGATTTTGCGGCCGTTTCACTGTCACAAGCCCGTCTTTAAAACAAAACCAAATACTCGTAGTAAACAAAATCTAAAATGTAAAATACCCCGTTCTTAAAATAGATGGAGGTGAACGCAAGTTAATTTTAATAAGCCTAATGCAGGCATTAGACTCGTCACGCCGAGCGCATTTTTCGCTCCCGCCCTCATCGGGAGCATTTTGCAGAATTAGCGAACCCGTCCCTGGACTAACGGGACCCTGGATCCGACGACGCGGAGGATGTGTGGCTTCAAATATTTTTTTTTATTGCTGCCGAACTGGGTGGTTCTGCCCGAGGTCGAAGCCTCAGGCGAAGCCAATTTCACCGCCGAGGAGGTGCCAGTCCGGCTTGGAAGTGGACTAATGTTGCTGCAACATAGTCCACTTATGTATAGATTAACGAAGTCACTCTGTATATACGATACAGCTATTCTTTTCAAAATATGTGTCAATATTGTTAAATTAAGTGCTAGTTGCATTTATGTAGACTTGTCTGACGGTACATACGAGTACTTACATAATCGCTGGTTTTTTTTATTGCTTCCTAACTGGGTGCCTGTGCTCGAGGTCGAAGCCTCAGGTGCAGCCATTTTCACCCCCGAGGAGGTTCCAATCCAGCTTGAGGGGACCGGGGTAAGCAGAGTGATCGGTGTTGCAAATATTACCCACTATCAAAAATTTCGTTTTCATATTGCCTTCTTAACCAGTAATGTTGAGTCTACGACACACCCCTAACTCGATTACATCCAGAATTATAGCTTAAGTGCGCTGTAAAACTTTCTAAAAAGAAGCAGCCAGTGCGCTGCTTAACTTTTGCACAACTTTGAGGTCCCCGGTTTATTATGAAACATCTGTCCGTAGGAATATAGAAAATATACCTATATAGAAATGGTCCGTGTGGGATGGGTACTTATAAAGAATAGACCCACTGCATCTCTCCCCTTGCATATCATTGTACATCAGTTGCAATCAAAACAATTTAATTTTACTTACACCTGTCTCCCTGATTAAATGTATTCAATACTTACGTACAATAGGTATTATGTACCTGGGCGACCGAGCTTCGCATGGCGTCTACACCAGTCTAGATATAATTGAAAAAAAAAATAACATTATCTAAATATAAATTTTCATCCAAATCGTTAAGAGCCGATTCCGAAAAACCAATTATACATATATTTTTTTTAATAATTATGAAAACATTTATCTTCGTGAACTTTTCAAACCGTGCATAACTAAAGAATATAAAAATATTGTATATGGAGAAATATTATAAAAAAATAAACATATTTTATTCTTTATATTTTTACAACAGGAATTGCCGCAAAAATAGAGAAATGTTTGGATTTTTTTTTTCTATCGAGTGACGTTAAAAAACTTGCTGTTTCAACGTCAAGATTCCTTAAAGATTGAAGCGGCGAGAAATTAATGCTGCGCACTGACCTGGAATTCTTGAAGGATGGATCTGGATCAGACAGCACGGCGTCAATCCTTCCACCATCAGCGACTCTCCAGCACCACGGATATCTAGCACGGCTAGCATAAGCAGATGCGAGGGAGCTGTTCCAGGCCGTAGAACAGGGACCACGGGAACACAGTTCTTTTATAATGGAGCGCAAGCAGGCACTTCTTTCTTGTTAGTTAGTTAAAAAGTAAGTAAGTATCGGTGGGTATACTCGCAAAACAGATCACACTATCGACGGCGTAGGTGTTCAATAGATTTTTTTTTGTTAATTTTTTTTTTTTATGGAAACTGACACGGTTGGCTACATCACCTACAACATCCGTGATGTCAGCCCATAACACCGGGTGAACTTGGTGCCACGTCAGCCTTCCCTTCGGTCGTGCCGGCTACACTGAACTGGACGGAAAACACAAACTATTTACATAGCCGTTTCGACCGACCTTTCATTCAGTGCGGTGGTACCAACCCGGGCGGGTTAAACCTTACCACCTAGTAATATAAGAAGGGAGTTATATCCCTTAGTCGCCTTTTACGACATACACGGGGAGAGATGCAGTGGGGCTATTCTTTTAAAGTACCGGCCCCACACGGTACATTTGCTGTCCTGTTGTGTAGATTTGCTGTCCAATCAGATTCGCGCATGGCGATAGCACCGTAGGTTTTGACGCGTCATGGTATTCAAATCTTAACCGATGCTGCTGGTCTGATGGAAGCAGGAAAGAGGACAATATAAGGTGAGATTTTGGATGGGATTTTCATTGTCGGACTGGCAGTACGCAACAAAGACAATACTGTAGATTGGAAACCTAGAACATTCCCAATACTTCAACTTGTCAGCTTTTCAAAATAAATTGATTAAATGGCTTCACCTTTTATACCCTTAAATTATTTGCGGTCATTGCATGATTTCTGTATTTATTAAGTGTAGATGATAAATTAGATTATTTTAAATGATATATATATATGTATTGACGATGTAAACTTACTACTAAATAAAAAACTTTGACTTTGAATCCCAAATGCCAAACTTGGTGGGAGACAAAATGGTAGGGCTCGATAGCTCTTTAGTTAGACACTTCTAGTGCAAATACTTACTCAATGTTCTACGCTCCTGCCTATTGTTAGTGTGAGTGTTAAACTTCGGACAGGCTGTTCCGGCCTCCTTATTATGCGACTTATTCTAGTCCAACTCCTGTGTTCTGGAGACAATGGTTAAAAATTACTTTATTAGTTTATTATTATTACACAGGCTCCTTCCTTCCAAGGCACGTCTTCGCTTAAATTAAGCGACCTCCTCGGAGTTGAACTGTCGCACGACCTGAACTTTCGTCGCCATATTGAGGGTAAGGCCAAGCTGGCTTCTAAAAGCTGGGCGTACTCAATAAGGTGCGACGATACTTCACGCCGGACCAAAAGCTGCTTTTGTATATATCGCAGATCAGGTCCTGCTTGGAGTACTGCTCGCACTTGTGGAATAAATCAGCCAAATACCAGTTTGCGCCTCTGGACTCGATCCAGCGTCGAGCCGTGCGTCTAGTGGGTGACCCCGAGGGGTCCTGCGATCTTGAACCACTGCAACTCCATAGGGATGTCGGCACCCTAAGTGTGTTCTATAGCTTATTCGATGGGGAGTGCTCGGAGGATCTCTTTAAGGCGATCCCGCCGTCCCCTTTCCTCCCCCTTCCTCCGCACAACGCGCACCGGGCAGGGCTTTCTGCGGTTGCATACCAACCAGTTCTGCAGATCTTTCTTCCACAGAAAAATTATAGGAAACTCTGGAACGCTCCCATATATTTCCCTCCAAGTACAGTCTCGGGTCCTTCAAGATTCAAGAGGAGCGTGAATAGGCACTCTTCAGGCCGGCGGCATGGCATTCGCAAAACCCGTATACGACCGAATGTCCATGGGCGTCGTTAGAAGCCTTATGGGTGGCTCGGCACCACATGTAGCGCTTAATATAAAAACAAAAATAAAAATGATCTACAATTTAATACTCTTTAAAGTTAATTTCTAACAAAATTTAATGTCTCAAATGTTTTACATTTCAACCATTAATGTCGTAGAAATAGCCCCACTGCATCTCTCCCCATGCATGTCGTAAAAGGCGACTAAGGGATAAGAACAAGATGCCGTGCTAAAGGGCGACAGGATCGCCACCTCTCACCTTGGCACGGTACTTCCACCAAGTCATGCAGCAGGTGGGTTTTCGTGCCTTACTTGCTGCTTGATCGATTGAATCTTGTTCGAATACTGTGCGAAACGTGGTGGTCGGTGTTGTGCTGTAATTTACCAGAGTTCTTGCAGCACAACACTGATTACTCTGCTTACCCCGTTTTTCGGGATTCAGCGTGTGTGATATGTAATTACCCCTTAATTGAGTGTAGGGTAAAAATCTCGCTTAAATCTCGCCGCGTAATACAGTAGGCAGTGACAATTTCGGTCAGGCTAAACACGGCCAGCTCCCTATTTGCGCTGATATTGTCTTGAGTAGGGTTCCGGGGCGCCGTCCCGCGATAAGCGCAATAAATTTTCATCCTGCGCGGTCGATAACGGGACCCTGAGGACGAAGACAGCGGGTTGGCTGGACGGATTTTTGTAAAGGGATGCGTGTTTTAGAGACTAATATATCTCCTCTACTCGCTCGCATGTAACCAGAAGAACTAAACAAATCAATCGTTTGATTTCTTTGTACGTAAGTTTAGGGTGTAGGGTTTATAAGTGTATTGTACCCGGTAGAAAATAAGGAACATCGGGTTTTAGACCTTCCGCAAAATATAAAAACCCGTGTACAGGGTGTTTGAGGATAAGGTTTCGTAACTTCAGGGTTCGAAAGGGGTCCATATTTGAAGACGAAAAGCTCTGAAACTCTTTCCCAGATTCAGTCATTTTATAGTGCTTTATGGTGAAAATCGTTTCATCGAGATTTGGTGGACGGTTAACGTCCGCCTTTATTAAATAAAAATAAAATGACTAACTTACGTGCTTAACTAGTAGAATTGAACTGAATGTAGGTAACTTATATGGGTTTTTTAATTACCGTGGTTGTTAGACATTTTTTTAAATCAATCAGCTTTACTCACGGTTTCATTCCGAGCTATGTGGCTCGACGTTTCGGGCCAAGCGTATGGCCCATCTTCATGGAGCACTCTGCCTTGTGCGACGGTTGGCAGATTGATTTAAAATAATGAATGTAGATAAATTCCAAACACATAAATTTGAATGAAATCAAATTAAAAAGAGGACTGGACTAGGTCATTGCACTCCCTAGACCTAGACAGCACTGTGTTGCCAAATCTCCTCATACTCACTGGCCATTTTCATTACAATTTGAAATTTTTGCATGAAAATAAAATAGAGAACAGTAGAACCGCTCAGTGGCACCTGAGCGGATAGGCGGATATTATTGATAGCGGATAGATACGGAAACCTCCGTGCGCGAGTAAAACTCGCACTTGACAGATTGTACTCGCACTTGACATTTGTACCGTGTGGGGCCGGTACCAAGTAACTATTAAGTAATATATTATATATCTATTAAGTACGAAGTAACTATTAAGTAATCTGTGCCGGTACTTTAAAAGAATATCCCCACTGCATCTCTCCCCGTGTATGTCGTAAAAGGCGACTAAGGGATATGACTCCCTTCTTATATCACTAGGTGGTAGGGTTTAACCCGCCCGGGTTGGTACCACCGCACTGAATGAAACGTCGGTAGAAACGGCTATATAAATACTTTGTGTTTTCAGTCCAGTTCAGTGTAGCCGGCACGACCGAAGGGAAGCACTGACGTGGCACCAAGTTCACCCGGTGTTATGGGCTGACATCACGGATGTTGTAGTTGATGTAGCCAACCGTGTCAGTTACCATAAAAAAAAAATTCTAGTTCATCTAGATAGGTTTCCACGCCGATTTCCCAGGTACTAATTGCATTAGTAACAACATGAAACTTATACTCGTAATATATGTGGGGGGGGGGGGGGGTCTGACAACTTTACAAAAATAATATGAATAGCCCCACTGTATTTCTCCCCGTGCATGTCTTCAAAGGCAACTATGGGATAAGGGCAAGATGCCGTAAAGGGCGACAGGGTAGCCACCACTCACATTGGCGTGGTCCTTCCAGCGAGACAAGCAGCAGATGGGTATTCGTGCCTTACTTGCTGCACGATAGTTATCTTGCACTAATACTTTGCTAAACGTGGTGGTCGGTGTTGTGCTATGTAATTTACCACAGTACTTGCAGCACAACACTGATGACTCTGCTTAGCCTGATTGTCGGGATACAGCGTGTGGTATGTATGTATGTATGTATTATTCAATCTATGGTACGGCTTACCTGGGTCAGATTCATTCCGGAACCCTAAGTAATCGTTGAAGTAATTATCCAAACGATCGGGACCCGTAAACGTTAACACGGTCCGACGCAACCCTATTCGATATGTCGATATTCGATAACCTTCAAATCAAGTCGTATATCTAGTGGCGTTGAAAATTTTGTTTATTTATATTATGTGTTTGGTGAGGCTTCCTGCTGTGGAGACAAGATGAGAAAACAGGAGAGAAAATACTAGAAAAAATTGAAAAAAGGTTGACTGTAAGAAATCTCTGTAAGGGATAAGTCCGCCTTTGCACCTTATGTAAATTTTCCAATGTATTTGTTACTGTTTAAGGTTTACTGGAGCAATAAAGAAATCTATCTATCTATCTATCTAACTTTATACTGAAACTAAATCTGAAAGTTGGATGGAAGAAATCAATACTCGACCAGACCAGAGGCCGACTAATCGCTTCTTATGGCTCACAGTCAGCACGCTCACAGTCGGCGACTCACTATACGCTTATATATTTTGAATACGCCCTAAAAGTCATTTTCAATGTACCCGAAGGTCATGTAATGTATGAGAACTGTGAATTTTTTTTATGTAATCCGGTATGGGTGGCTAAGTCGGAGGGGCCAAAGCACATGCTCCGACCAACCAATATCACCTCCGAGAAGGCAGGTGCCATACCGGAGACTTCTCTGGATTGCTGGCTATACTAGACTAGAGGAGAACACAACCGAGGCTGCTATGTGGACATCTTACATCCAGTACGGTGGTACCAAACCAGTCGGCTACAATTCATTTGAGCCTACCACCTAGTAAGGGGCAAGGGAAATATATTTATATTATATTAAGGGTTATATACCTACTCGCCCATGTGCGCTAGTGTTCCTTGTTTAAATTGTTGTGTTTTTCTATAGTGGGTGCAATATATAACGTCTATTATTTTTTATTTTATTTATTTTGTAATATTTGGAAAACATACAGTCATCGTAAAAAGAAAAAATAGGTACGGAAATTTCACAGAGACCAATCAAGTTTTCTACTTATAGCTATGTGCGTGCATGCATATACGATTAATAAATTAACCTAAAAAATAACGTTACATTAAAACTAACTAAAAATCAAGACACTAAAATATGAATACCTACTTAACCATAGGTGATACATTAATATGTAGTTCATGCCTACTATGTTACAAGAAACCAACCCAACCTATCCTCACACAATTCTCATCTGTCCCCTTTAACACCGGTTTCATCATTTACTGTTTCAATCGCTGACCTTTTGAGATGGCTGATTTTCTGAAATAAATACCTAATCTAAGGGAAGGGCTTTTTGCAGTAAGAATACTAACTCGTTTTGTTTTAGCATTTTTAGCTGCTTTATCAACAAAGTGCGTGAACCAGACGAGCAACAAAAACACATTACCAGTTCAGAAGTGTGTCAGAACTGTGACGAGTGTACATCTGTTGTCTCTGCCTAATCCATTGGGAGAAAGGTGTGACGTTATGTACTCGTGTGTATTCATTTCCGATCTAGTATGTTCTTCTAGTTCACCAAAGTGACAACTTCAGATTGCGAATATTTTCGGGTAAGGTCCACTTTATGGCGGTGTGGTCTAATAATCTGGAGTCAAATGCGGATCTAGGGGGTTGAAGTGTTTTCCTTCGACTGGCGGCCAAATGAATCAGCAAAAGGGGCAATGAATCAAACCGAGGGACGAAATGATCTTGATATATTTGCATAGAATCGTAGCTTCTATTAAAACATTTTTATTTTAAGAAAAGTAAAAAACTTAGAAAGAAAATGTTATTATTTCCTGTGTATACATCTCGTATTCAGATTTAATTAGGATCTTGTGTTCATCTTCAATTCTCACGCTTAACTCTTTTGCTGCTACCTAGAATCTCTAAAATCTAAAGGACTCTCTATAAGGAATAAGTCCGCCTTAGCAACTTATGTAAATGGTCCAATGTGCTTATTACTATTCAATATTTATTGGGGCAATAGAGTATTTTTTATCTATAATCTATCTATTTACATCTGTACGAAACACAACACGAACATGGATTCGCGTGAAGTGGTGTTATTGGTTGTAGCTGATATTCTGACTGACTCAATGCTTTATAAAAAATAACTTAAAAAAATTAAACAAAAATCACCACCTAGAAAATTAAAACCCAACCTTCTAGAATAAAAATGGCCAGGCTATTTTAGATTTTATTTTAACGAAACTACTAAATACAATTAAACGTAATATCTGAAATAAAAGAAACTAAATTAAATCTACAAAGTAACAAATAAATAAAACATAAATCTAACAGGTAAGTATTACTTTATTATGTCCTTGATCCGCCACTGACAGCCTACACTGTCTGCCCGAATTATAGTCACACCTTAATCGCGTCGAGTTCGGGCTCGCGCTAAGACCCCCATTAACGCAGATTAGCCAGAATCTAGTCTGTAACGAGGCGAGATAGAGGGATATCGTTAAAATGTTATTTTGAGATTTGAGGGCTCCCGGGTTTAGTTAGTGAAACTTTAAGTGTCTCATTTTGAAAAGTCTCGGAAAGGGTTTTGCTCGATTTTGGGAAGGAAGCATAAAACGTAGCATTTACGAAAGGTCATGTTTGCGGTAAGGTTTTATTTACGCTTATTTTGAGGAGAGGGCAGCCCAGTCCCCAACGATGGTAATCTGGGTGTCCTGGGTATGGAAGTGTCCAGGGGCGTTGGGTTTCGATCGTTCATAGAGTCCAATGCGAAACTGGCGTGTCGAAAATTAGGATCTTTTACCGATGTCGGTGTTTTTTCTCGCCGCCGGTCCAACTCTCTTTAAAGCACAAGTAAGCCCGGTGATGGAATATTGCAGTCATCTTTGGGAGAGTTCCTCTGAGTACCTTCTTTCAGCCTTGGATTCTATTCAGCGACAAGCCATTCGCCTCATTGGTGACTATGTACTCACAAAGGACAGCATCGGACGTATCGTTGGGTCATTGAGCCTGTTTTATCGGTATTACTATCGGTACTAACCGCTGCTCTGACGAACTTGCTTCCCTTATCCCTCCTCCTCTTGTGCGCCTTCGCTAAACCCTCCATACTCTCGCGGAACACCCCTTTGTAGTCGACAGAAGAGTTCTTCGAAATGCACGGTTCTCTAAATCGTTCTTGTGCCGCTCTGCAAAGCTGTGAAACGGGCTTCCAGGGAGTATCTTTGGTTTCCGAGGAGTACTTATGCATTTCTTCCTCTTGCTGAATGGTCGTATAGACAATCCATCCGTCCTCGCTATGATTTTTTTTTATGTAAACCAGCATGGGTGGCTGTGCCGAGGTGCAGTCGACAGAGCCAAAATCACCTGTCCTGGCGAAACCACGCTCAGTTAGGTGCCGTGCCAGCAGATTTGCGGACTGTTGCTAGGCTGTCTAGCCCGTTAATACGACGCTTGAAGACACACTTGTACCGTGTGGGGCCGGTACTTTAAAAGAATAGCCCCACTGCTTGTTTCCCCGTGTATGTCGTAAAAGGCGACTAAGGGATATGACTCCCTTCTTATATTACTAGGTGGTAGGGTTTAACCCGCCCGGGTTGGTACCACCGCACTGAATGAAAGGTCGGTCGAAACGGCTATGTAAATAGTTTGTGTTTTCCGTCCAGTTCAGTGTAGCCGGCACGACCGAGGGGAGGCACTGACGTGGCACCAAGTTCACCCGGTGTTATGGGCTGACATCATGGATGTTGTAGGTGATGTAAGCCAACCGTGTCAGTTTCCATAAAAAAAAAACCCAGGTTAAGGGATTCAGGAAATACACTCGTCGGAAGACAGTTCCACACTCTAGCGGTGCGACAAAGAAACGATTTAGAGATCCGATGGGTTCTGATGTCTGGGTTCTGATGATGTCGCTGCATGTCCCGAATAAATATTTGCGTGCTGTTTCTTATCACTTGCTGATTGCAGACGTTCCACTATGGCCAAACTCCGATTCACCGGGCGCTGGCCGCACTCAACTGAATGTTGGTCATGTTTCCGGATCTAAACGTCTTCAACTGCAAATACTAAAGTCTTTAAAAAGTACGCGGTGAGATACGTTGAGCTAACTTTGCAATTGATTCTACATTGTTAAATTTTAGGGCTTGCTCTGTAGCAATAATGTAATATATATAAATAAATAAATTTAAACTTTTTTTTTTATGTTATCCGGTATGGGTGGCTGAGTTGGAGGGGCTAAAGCGCATGCTCCGACCAGCCAATATCACCTCCGAGAAGGTAGGTGCCATACCGGAGACTTCCCTGGATTGCTGGCTATACTGGACTAGAGGAGAACACAACCGAGGCTGCTATGCGGCCATCTTACATACAGTACGGTGACTGCCAGTGAAACTGCGATAGGCGTTACGCGTGACGTTACATCTAGGCATTATTACCCTGATCTGTGTTGCAGCGGCGGCGCTGTGCCAGTTGCCACTACACTCATACAACAGAGCACTAGACCAGCGATCAGCTAAATTGTACATTGAGAAATTAAAAAAGATATAGATAAAAATGTCATCAAAGTCACAAAAAACTCAAACCAAGAGTGCAATTTCAGAACCACCGCCTAGAAGGAGAGATATTACGTAACATTTCAGACAGTGGCGGCGGAGACTGGAAGAAAGTTAAATTCAACCAGATGTACTAAAAAAACGGTTTCTCCCGATTGATGTTTGTCGTACACCACTGTGAATTTGGAGGACATCAATAAATATTTAATTGAAAGTTTAATATTCAATAAAACAATATAATAAGTCAAAACAAGACAATAATATGTGATTTTTTAACCAATAAACAGTAAAAGAAAACATGAAAATACAACTCGCAAAGAAGATATGGAAAACTGGATCAGCTCTTTTGGAAGAATGAGACACATAATACTAAGTATCCAATGCGTGAGCGGGATAATCGTACGTTGACTGAGTAAATAGAAGACGAGCCATCCCATTTTATGTGGACCAGTATTTGCCCGATGAGCCTTAAATTCTTCCAATAAACTGGTCACAAATGAAAGTTTATTTCGTGTAAAGTTGACAGCTATCACTTGAATTTGACTTTTTTCAGTCGCGCGCTACAAGCTAACATGTTAGCCCTGCCGGCCGCTCGTCGGAGGGCATGGCTTCTAAAAGTAATCTTTATTTTATTACTAATTATATAAATTGGGCCTCCGACGGAACCTTCCCGTGCATTTTAAATTTCCTACTGCCTTCCAGACTTCCATTTTATTCCACAGTAACATCGACTTAATTCATTAGGATAGGCAATACAGTTATTGTAACACCCAGGTCTAAAAACGTTTGCACACACGCCTATCCGATAGAGAACTTGAATCCTGCTGGAACCTTCAGAACTGTCTTGCCTACAAGGTATTTTTGACATGAAAACGCCAGAATGTACAGCGCCGGTTTGAAATCTGAGTGTAAAGCAAATGGGAGTAGTGCCCGACCAATTTTTTTCTAACTTGATATGATTGGCTACACCACTAGGCCCGTGATGTCAGTCCATCACACCTGGATCCTGTCGGGACTAGTGGTAAATTGGGACGAATTGTTTTTCATAGCCGCTTCGACCCACTTTCATTTAACGCGGTGGTATCAATTCGACCGGCTTAGTATACTCGACCACCTAGAAAGGTTATGTAATTAGAAAATATTAGTCAAAGTCAAAGTCAAAGTCAAATCATTTATTTCCAATGGAGTAGTTTCGTACAATTTTACAGTTTCTTATAAAATTATTCTACTATAGGAAAAGTCAAAAATAATAAAATTATTAATAATACAAATAAAATTAATATAACAAAAACGTCAAAACACAGACTAAATTATCATATTAAAAAAATTTCAAATAAAATTTAATCTAACCTAGCCTATTATAAATTCCCAGTAGTCAAAAAACAAAATCAGATTTAGTACAAAAGTACAGTCAAAATATACATATGTCAAACATATTCCCCATTAAATTTATTTAACACGCTAAATATAAAAAAAATGTCAAAACACAGAATAAATTATCATAATAAAAAATTTTCAAATAAAATTTAACCTAACCTAGCCTAAAATTCCCAGTAGTCAAAAAACAAAATCAGATTTAGTACAAAAGTACAGTCAAAATATACACATGTCAAACATATTCCCAATTAAATTTATTTCAACACGCTAAACACTTTCAGTACATTAGTACAGTCCAAAATTTCAAAATTGCTAAATGTTTTCAATGTTATAAAATTCACTTATATTATACAGGGGGTTTTTGATCAATATCTTTTTTACACAATTTTTAAATAATTTAGGTGGTAGTTTGCGTGTCTCTAATTTCAAACTGTTGTAAAGTTTTATTTTTTCGCTATCGGTATGCCGTTTGCTTCGTGCCAAACGACAGTGTATGGGTTGTAAGTTTGCTTTGGTTCTTGTAGGATACGAATGAATATCTGAGTTACAGGGGTATTCAGTTTGATTTTTGTGTATATATACTAAGCAACTGAGAATATATTGAGCGACTACTGTTAGAATTTCCGATTCTTTAAAAAGTGAACGACAAGAAGCTCTCTGAGGAACACCATGCAGAACTCTTAATGCTGCTTTTTGCTTTATAAGAATACGTTGAATATCCACCCCATTCCCCCACACTAAAATGCCATACGACATTAGGGAATGAAAGTATCCAAAATATGCTAATTTAAGCGTTCCTACGCTAGTACATTTTTTCAGCTGTTTTGAAGCGTATATACAGGACGCTAATTTCTTACAAAGCTTGTCTATGTGGCAAGTCCAGGATAAATTACAGTCTGTTACTATGCCTAGAGAAATTACTTCTTGAGCGGTACAAAAACTGGAGGTACGGTTCTTCTTTGTACATGTAAAGTGTATAAGATGCGTCTTGGTTTCATTTAGGACAATCCCATTCGCCTGAAACCATTTAGTGGCAGTCAGTATAGTAGTTTTAACTTTTGCCTCCATTTCGATAATCGAATCTGCAGCTATAATGTAACTCGTATCGTCAGCAAACAATACAGGCTTGTAGGCTTCTACTTTAAGACCCGGAAGATCGTTAATGTATATCAGAAACAGAAGCGGCCCCAATACTGATCCTTGTGGTACTCCGATACACGTATCTTTATAGCTTGAGCTTTTTCCGTTAACCCACACAGCTTGACTTCGGTTTGTTAAGTACGAACTGATAATATCCAAAGCGGTTCCACCTACGCCATACCACTGCAATTTTGCCAGCAATATGTCGCGTCTAACGCAGTCGAAAGCTTTTGACAAGTCACAGAAAACTCCTGCCGTTTTCCTCGACCCGTCCAACGACCCCCATACTTTTTTTACGTACTCATACATGGCTTCGGAAGTTGATCTTCCCCTTCTGAACCCATACTGACTATCACTAAATAGTTTGTTGGATTCAAAATATGCAGTAAGTCTGTTCGCAATTACCATTTCTAAAAGCTTTGCAAATGCTGGCAGTATACAAACGGGTCTATAATTATTTAAATCTTTATGATCACCTTTTTTGTATAATGGGATAACCTTACCTACTTTAAGTGGTTTGGGGAATTCTCCAAATTCCAAACAGGTATTAAACATTTGTGTCATAGGATTTACCAGTTGATCTTCGCATTTCTTCACGATACTGACTGGGATACTATAACAATCAGGGGTGTTTTTGTTCTTCGTCTGTTGGAAATGTTTTTTCATTTCGTCTATGGATATATGATCGAATGTAGTTATAGTTGTGATTGGTTTCGTACAATTTCTTTCTAGATATTCTAGTGACTCATTAACTGACGTATTCATACTTTCTGTAAGTCTATACGGAATCTCTAGAAAGTAATTATTGAAAGCCTCTGCCATTTTTAAATCATTCTTAATATTAACTCCGTCTACGTTTATGCATTCGATTTTTTCTCCAGAACTGTTTAACTTATTAGAACATTCTTTTATTATGGTCCATACTACTTTAGTTTTGTTATGTGCGTTACTAACACGGTCATGTATATGCAATTTCTTGGCACACTTAATAACTTTTTTAAATGTATTTCTATAGTCCTTACAGTATTTTATTATAGTGGTATCTTTAGAGTTTTTCCTTAATATATCGAGCTCTTTTGCTTTTTGTGAAGAAATGATTATGCCTTGAGTTATCCATTGACGTTCATTGTTTCTTTTCAGCTTTACTTTTTGTTCGGGAAAGCAAATTTCAAAATTATATTTGAAACCAAACAGAATGTGGTCTACAAATTCATCAGATGTGTACGCACTATTTACGGCTGGAATTAGTTGTTCTAAATTTAATTTGAATCTTTTTATATTATTTCGGTTAAACTTTCGAATTTGACAATATTCACTGCATTCTCGATTTTGTATTTTGTCAAATCGTAGTAAAATACCTTCATGATCTGATATATTTGTTTTAATAACTTCAATTGAATATTCTGGTTTCTCTAAATTAACAAAAAAATTATCTATGCATGTTTGAGTGGTTTCACAGTACCTAGTCGGTACTGTAATTGTTTGACGAAGATTGTATTCTAGAAACAATTCTACCAGTTCTTGTCTTCTGTTGGTACGTGATAAGAAATCTACATTAAAATCGCCTGCTACTATAATTTTTTCATGTTTCTTAGTTGCGTTTTTAAGGGCTCTTTTTAAAATATCAATGAATTTTTCAAACTCCCCGTTTTCTGATCTATAAATACACATAACTAATAGGTTTTCTTTCGGTATTTCCATTGCAGATATTTCACAGTCCATTTCTGATGATAGCTTTGTCAGATCTGAATGATCTTTGTACTGAAGTTCTTCTTTAAGGTAGATTGATGTCCCTCCGTGTTTGTGATTATATCTAGTGAATGATGATGCTAATTTATAACCTGGTATCCTAATGCTACTCACACTCTCTTGCGTAGACCATGTTTCCGTTAAACAGATAATATCAAAGTTATATTCTTCTATTGATAATTCAAGTAGACCTATTTTGTTTGCTACACTCCTTATGTTTTGATGTAAAATATTCAAGCTACCTTTTGGTGTTAAATTACTAACTTTATTATTTAATTTGTTTTCTTTTGTTTTCTGATTTATTTCTGAGTGACTCGATTGACACTCAATTCTAAAAAAGTACAATTCTGATCAGTCGATTGGTGCTCTAGTGCAGAATTTTTCCTGAAACATTCTTTTAAATTTGTCATCTGTGCACATTTGTTTGACCACAAGATTTGATTGGTTATATTAGAACGTACCCTATCCCTCAGTTCTTTTCTATTATAGTCTACTGAGTTCACTTCGTTTATTTCTATGTAAATAGAATTTTGTGACTTTTTTGTTCTTTGTAGAACTAGATTGTTTAGAAACATTATGTTTTTATTGATTCGAATGTGGTATTGGGATGTGTTTCTTATATACATTATCGAACTTACATAAGCTATGATACCGTGATCGCTGCAAATATTCAAGATATAATCCACACATTCTAAGTATTTACGTACATTGCGATTTGCACGACTATCAGCGGCTATAACTAGTAGTGCGTCTCCATTTTGGAGGTGTCTAATACTGTTGGGTAAGTTTTTTACCAGCTCCTCGAGAGGAGCGTTGGGCTTGTAGAAGCCAGTTACTTGAAACATTCTATAAAGATTTGTGTAAAGCAGCGGCGACTCCTCTCAGTTGGCGAGGTTGGCGCCGCCAAACCAAATAAAATGAATGACACCATTAATACAGAAGTATCAGGCTAAAATAAATGTGAAAAAATTTCGGAGTTATATTATTTATGTCATATAATCCACGATTAATAAGATAAAACGTCAATCCCGTACCCGTTACATAATTTGAAATTTCGCGCGCGTCAAACGCGGGCGACGACGAATGACGACACATCAAGGCATGCATTGGCCGGTTGGCTACATTTTGAAGCGCCATCGTATTCCATACAAGGCGGAAGCGACCGATGTCCCCCCCGTCCCGCGTGGACCCGCTGATCAGCCTTTCGAGTTGGCGCAGCGGGGAGTGCATTTAGTGACGCGGTAGCGAGTAGAGCGAGCTAGCGAGCGAGCTAGGTGTGTGTGTTGCGTGTGCGGGTGTGTGCGCGCTGCGTCCACACGACGAGTATTCTTGTGCTGTGCGACGTGCGATGCGATGCGACTAGCGAGCTAGGCTAGGTGTGTTGTGTGCGCGTGTGTGTGCGCATTGGCTCGCGAGTTGATAGCTGCATATATTCCGTTATGTAGGTATGGACTTTGTATGGATGAATCCTGTGCAGTGTTGTTAAATTTAAAGTGATTTATTGGTAATTATAATGGCAAACTACTACCGAGCTATCTACGGAGCACTCAAGGACAAGAGAGACTCAGTAATTTGGCACTCTTACATATCTGTGGAAAAAGAGTTGCTAACAAAATTGAGGAATAAAGAAGATTTTCACGATCGAGTCATCGAAAATTTCTTGTCTGTGGAACGAAGAGTGGACTTCATGTACAAATAAAATGTAACAATTCAAGCTTGTGTGCCTGTCTCGTCGTCGTTGTGCCAGAGGAGACGTCGCTGTTGTCGGCTGCACCTCGACAGCTTTGACACAACCAGTAGGTACCTATATACAGGGTGGTCCAAAAATCGTGGACCAAACGAAACAGGGAGGTAGAGGGGGTTATTTGCAGTAAAAAATCCCTCCATGACAGGGTCCTATCTTGAACTCCTTAAAAGTTTTGACTATTTTAGTCTTTTTTTAATAAAATTCCATAATTCGTAATAATAAGGCAATTAAAAAAAAAAGTCAATAAAAAATGAAAAAATTAATGGTCATTAATTGGTTCTAGAGGATGTATCATCACTACAAAAATGTTTTTATAATAGTGAATATCATGATTTATGAATAATGGAATTTTATTCAATATTATTTAAGTGTTATGAAAAATTATTTCTATCTTTAGAACCTTACTGTGAAAAAAAAATGTACTATTAAAACATGACCCCGTATGAAAATAACTTGCCTATTTAATGGCGATTAAAATAAGGTATAACACACTGCTGTTTGTAGCAAAATTATTTTTTTATGTATTTTTTTTCATAGCAAAGACTAAATTAAGGTAAATCAGAGTATAGTAAAAAATTTTACTGTGATGTTTTATTTCACATCAGCTCTTCGTAAAACGTTTTTCGATCGAATTTTAGAAAGAAAGAGATTATCTGTCTCTTTTTCACACTAAGGAACTGAATGCGAAATTAACAATAACTCACTCATGTAACATGTGGCTGCAACAAGATGGCGCGCCACCACACTACGCTCGGGCAGTCCGACAATATTTAAACGCCCAGTATCCAAATCGTTGGATTGGTCGAGGTGGAACAATCCAATGGCCAGCGAGATCTCCGGATCTAAACCCCATTGATTTTTTTTTGTGGGGATATTTGAAAGAGGTGGTGTACGAAAAAGAGAACCGGACAGAACAAGAATTAAGAAATAAAATAGAGATAGCGACAGAAAATGTTAAACTCAACAGAAACGCATTTCGTAAATTGCGAAATAATTTTATTAGACGATGTCGTGCATGTATTGCCGCTAGAGGAAGGAATTTCGAACAATTTTTGTAGATATGTGTTATTTCTATCTAATAAAAAAAATTATAATTCGATAATTGTTTTTTTTTACTAACCTCTGATTTACCTTAATTTAGTCTTTGCTATGAAAAAAAATACATAAAAAAATAATTTTGCTACAAACAGCAGTGTGTTATACCTTATTTTAATCGCCATTAAATAGGCAAGTTATTTTCATACGGGGTCATGTTTTAGTAGTACATTTTTTTTTTCACAGTAAGGTTCTAAAGATAGAAATAATTTTTCATAACACTTAAATAATATTGAATAAAATTCCATTATTCATAAATCATGATATTCACTATTATAAAAACATTTTTGTAGTGATGATACATCCTCTAGAACCAATTAAAGGCCATTAATTTTTTCATTTTTTATTGACTTTTTTTTTTAATTGCCTTATTATTACGAATTATGGAATTTTATTAAAAAAAGACTAAAATAGTCAAAACTTTTAAGGAGTTCAAGATAGGACCCTATCATGGAGGGATTTTTTACTGCAAATAACCCCCTCTACCTCCCTGTTTCGTTTGGTCCACGATTTTTGGACCACCCTGTATAACGTAACGTAACGTAATCATCTTTCAGTTTTTGAACTCATTGTGGTAGAAATAAATTAACGCGTAGGTACCTAAGTTATGAAATTATGAAAAAAAAATCCTTAGCCAGAGCCAACCCAATATTCAGGACCAGGAGTCGCCGCTGGTGTAAAGGCCTACTGTACCGCACGTGTCCGTAAGTATCAACATATTTTTCTTTTCTGTGGAGAAGGGAGTATTAAGCCCATCTGTCGCATTTACAGACATAGATACGGCTAGGGCGCCTAGTGGCCTAACATTTTCAGTGTCGGGCACTGCGTTTTCACAGACGGTGCCGGGTTTGTCAACATTTGATATGTGGTCAGCTGCTTTGCGTTTCCGAAGTTTGGTACCACTAAGTGTGGTTTTGATTGTAGCTTCGCGGGAAGTTTTATTACTTTTCTTGCTAACAGCTTGCTTGATCTTGCTAGATGGGGATTTGATAACTGCAGTCTGGGCAACTCCGAGGCCGGCAGACTTGCTCGGACTAAGTGCGAAGTCTTTGCGCTTAGTCGGTTCGGGAACGCACTTGTTAGCACCGCGGGTATTTGGCTTATTTTTCTTGTTTACAGCATGCTTGGTTTTGTGTGATGTTAACCTAGGAGAGGGCTTCAGTGTAGTAGAAGGGGTAGCAGAAAGGGCGACAGGTATGACGCCAATAGGCGCGTACTCGGCTGTGGTCACGAGCGCGCCAAGGGCGGCAGATTTAGCTCTCCCACGCGCGTGGTCTGCTACGGCGACGAGTACGTTATGGGCGGCAGGTTTGGCGCCACCAGTCTCGGGTTCTGTTGTGGCGGCTAACGCGGCAAGGGCGGCAGGTTTGCCAGCAGTCGCGGTATCTGTTGTGGCGGGAAACGCACCAAGAGCTGCAGCCTTGGCGCCGTCAGGCGCGGGCTCTGTTGTGGCTACGAGTGCGTTAGGGACTGCAGACGTGGCACCCCCAGACGCGATCTCGACTGTGGCGGCGAAAGCGCCAAGGGTGGCAGGTTTGGTGTAATCAATGGCGGGCTCGGCTGTAGCGGCGAAAGCGCCCAGGACGCAACGTTGGGTGCCTCCTGGCGCGGACTCCATTGTGGCGGCGAGCTCTCCATCTTTATTTATTTATTTATTTTAGACAGGCACCCTTGGCTGATACGTCTAAATCCAGTAATTTTTTTTATTTAATTATCGTTCTTGAGCACTCTTTTCGGTCTATTTTTGAATTGGTTGGTACTAAGTGCGCTTATTACTTCCTCTGGAAGTTGGTTTCTGTCGTCCACCACTCCGTTTGTTATGAAATGTTTGCGAGTATTGCTGCATTGAGTATATTGCATTGTCTTTTCGCATCGCTCCCAAGTCAGTGGCAGGGGTCAATCTGTTTCGATTGACGGTTTTACAAGAGTCTCGTTACTGAGCGGGCGGACTAATGGGGTCACTCTTTGGGGGCGGGGGGTGAGGTCAATCAATTCGCTGTACGTTTTTGAATTGCCCTCTCTCTCTTCCTTTCCTTTGATGAGACCGAGGTATGTTTTGGGGAGAGGAAAAAATTCGGAAGGCATAGCGCTTAGACAAGAGACTAAGCATAGAACTGCTCTCCAGAGCGATACATTTTTTATGGAACATATCATGGTTGGCTACATCGCCTGCTACATCTACGATGTCAGCGCATCATACATTGTTGAACTAGGCCATGTCAGTGCCGGCTACACTGAACTGGATGGAAAACACGAACTATTGACATAGCCGCTTCGACTGACTCACGAATTCGACTAGTTTCACTTAGAGCACAACCGAGGCTACTTTGCGATCATCTTCATCCAGTATGGTGGTGCCAACCCATTCGGCTACCATATTAACCTATTACCTAGTAAAAGGGCAAGGGAAGGCACCCACAGTTTTGCCTCGATAGGTCAGTGGTGCAAACAGTCGACTATTGCTATTTATTGAAGCAACGCTGCGAGCGGTCAGTACTTGGATGGGTGACAGCTAGATCGTTGGCGGCTGACCGTGGTTCGGATTCCACGTAAAACTGTAGGTCCCTTCCCTTCCTACCTTACTCGGTGGTAGGGTTCAACCTGCCCGGGTTGGTACCACCGCACTGAATGGAACGTCGGTCGAAACGGCTATGTAAATAGTTTGTGTTTTCCGTTCAATTCAGTGTAGCCGGCACGACCGAAGGGAAGCACTGACATGGCACCTAGTTCACCCGGTGTTATGGGCTGCATCACGGATGTTGTAGGTGATGTAGCCAACAGAGTCAGTTTCCATAAAAAAAACCTAAGGTGTAACAGGACAGGTGTACAGGTACCTATTATAGTGTATGTAGAATTCAAACAATATATTCAAGAAAGGGAATATATTTAACCGACTTCCAAAAAAGGAGGAGGTTCTCAATTCGTCTGTATGTTTTTTTTTATTTTTTTTTTTATTTTTTTTTTTTTATTTTTTTGTATGTTTGTTACGCGATTTCTCCGTCAATTGAGGGCCGATTTAGAAAATTCTTTTTTTGTTAGTTAGGTCATACTTCCGAGGTGGTCCCATTTCAATTTTATCGAAATTGGTTGAGTGGTTTTCGTAAAATCAGCATAATACTATAGTGTGTGGTTACCTTCAGCAAAACTTGTGATGTGGTCGTATTCGGCAATTTTCAGTTTGATAAATTAGTATGGTGTGTGGTTACCTTCAGCAAAACATTTGTGATGTGGACTTATTCAGCAATTTGCAGTCTGACACATATGGCGAATAATTCTGTACCACTTCAATCGATTTCGATTATTCGATTTCGATTATTCTTTTTTATGTAATATTACTAAAAAGAATGAAATAAAAACTGTTTTAAAAAATATTAAACCGATTTCCAAAAAACAAAAAAAAAAAAACTAAAAAGTATTAAATACCTAATATTTTGAAATTTTCTCTGTCCTGTTGAAATACATGAATCGATATACTAGTGATACATATTCGGACCCTTGTTTCATGAATATTCTAAATTTGAAATTTTTTTATCTTTTCCGACCGGCGTTTAATTTATTATGGTACCTGGCCAGTACCTACTGTACCGAGTACCATCGAGCTGGTTTGATGATGGAGACAGAAGGTGGCCATAGGAACTCCTAAACTACACATGATAAACCCATCGTGTTTGGGCTCGTTGCATTTGTCTTCACGAGAAATTTACTTTAGACCTAAAAGATTCTCAATTCGACGGTATGTTTTCTTTTTTTGGATGTTTGTTACGCGATTACTCCGTCAATTGTGGGCCGATTTTGAAAATTATTTTTTTTTTTTATTTGAAAGGGGATAACCCTGAGGTTTTTGAAGTGAAAACTTCTTTAGCGGCTCTTGGCACTTTTTTAGGTGGGTAAAAATGTATAACTCGCGACATCGCGTCAGCGTCATTTTTAAAATGAAACCTTAAGTCATTGCGTTAAGGGTTAAGTTAGAGTGGCACGGGATCTGCCGGCACTCCCGGAGTGCAACTGTTAAGTAGGGTTCCGTAACACGTTTATGTCTGTCCATTCTACTAAGTTCTGCAAAATGAATGTAGGGTTCCGTAACATATGCATGTCTATCCGTTCTACTAAATTTTACAATTTTCAACCAAGGTCCTCCGACGGTTATTTTATAATAAAAGTAGGCTTCCGTAACACGTTTATGTCTGTCCATTCTACTAAGTTCTGCAACATCACCTACAACGTCTGTGATGTCAGCCCATAACACCAGTGCCATGTCAGTGCTTCCCCCTTTGATCGTGCTGACTACACTGAACTGGTCGGAAAACACAAACTATTTACATAGCCGTTTCGACCGACGTTTAATTCAGTGCGGTGGTACCAACCCGGGAAGGTTAAACCCTACCACCAAGTAAAATTACGAGGGAAGGGACTTACAGTTTTACGAGGAATCCGAACCTTGGTCAGCCTCCAACGGTCAGCGGTCACCCATCTAAGTACTGACCGCACCCAGCGTTGCTTAAAATTCAATAGCGACAGTTGACTGTCTGCACCACTGAGCTATCGAAGCTGACGTGGTCCTATTTTAATTGGGTCAAGATCGGATTGGAAAGCGAGGCGGAATCGCGAGGCCGAAGGCCGAGCGATTCCGCCGAGTACATTAATAGCAAAAAATTACTAAAAAAAACTGTGAAATAAAAAAAAAGTTTTAAAAAACATAAAACCGACTTCCTAAAAAAAGTAAAACTAAAAAACTATTTAAAATAAAAATATAAAAACCGCCTTCAAAAATATATGAAATAAAAACCTAAAAAAAAAAACGAACCCTAGAGTTGAAGGCGGTGCTAAAGCAAGCAAAAATGATGCATGAAAGAAAACATGAGCGGATGATAATATCCTTTGTGATTTGTGTAGCCTTTTTAGCACCGCCTTCAACTCTAGGGTTCGTTTTTTTTTTTAGGTTTTTATTTCATATATTTTTGAAGGCGGTTTTTATATTTTTATTTTAAATAGTTTTTTAGTTTTACTTTTTTTAGGAAGTCGGTTTTATGTTTTTTAAAACTTTTTTTTTATTTTCTACACTGCACCGTGGACGGAGAGGGAGGGGAGGGTAGAGAGAGTAGCCTAATGTAAGTAAAACATTTCGTCCGACTCTGCCAACTTCCCCACAGTGACCAATACGCTAGCAACGTTGCCATTTTGAATCGCAAACCCTATTAGCTGAAACAAGAAAAGACTGTTTTTGTACCGTGTGGGGCCAGTACTTTAAAAGAATAGCCCCACAGCATCTCTCCCCGTGTACGTCGTAAAAGGCGACTAAGGGATATGACTCTCTTCTTATATTACTAGATGGTAGGGTTTAACCCGTCCGGGTTGGTACCACCGCACTGAATGAAAGGTCGGTCGAAACGGCTATATAAATAGTTTGTGTTTTCCGTCCAGTTCAGTGTAGCCGGCACGGCCGAAGGGAAGTACTGACGTGACACGAAGTTCACCCGGTGTTATGGGCTGACATCACGGATGTTGTAGGTGATTTAGCCAACCGTGTCAGTTTCCATAAAAAAAACGCCATGGATGGCGTGAGTGTTGCTAGCCATGACATGGTGATACGGAACCCTCGGTGCGCGAGTTCGACTCGCACTTGGCCGGTTTTTTATAACATGTCGACATTGTTGGCTACATCAAGACCACACACTATGCCCACGGTGTCAGTCCCTCATCAGTCATCCATCAGTTAATTTTAAAGTCCCGTTGCAAAATGCGAAGGGGCCCTTATGGGATCATTCTGGTGTCTGTCTGTCTGTCCTTCTGTCGGTCACACGCAGATATCTCCGGATCTACTGATCCGATGGTGATGTAGCCAACCGTGTCAGGTTCGATAAAAAAAAAAGACAGCATATTTATTCATATTCAGGTTTTGGGCACTTAGAGTCTCAGAGCCGGCCCAATTTTGTTTAATTAAGTGCGAAGTCGTTCACTTGAGCTCCAGAATCTGATACCCCTTAAAACTGTGGTACCAACTCATAACTGAATCACCTGCAGGTAGAATGACTTTTCAAACGTTCGACGAGTTCAGAGCCCTTTCTATTAGTTTTGAGTTCTGTGTGACGAGGTACAGAACAAGAGTGTATTTCTTTTGATCTTTGAGTGTTTGTTTTGAATCATTCAAGATGGTCTGTGCTCAAATTATGTTTTATGAAGAATTGTTAGATAATTTGCCTTTGTTGACAGAATGTTTTATGTTTTATTCAGTTCAGATTGGTAAATATATACTGCGACGATGGACTAAGGAGCAGGCTGGAAGGGCCATGAACGACCGCATTAATATTTAATTAGTACTGATTTATTTATTTATTTACTGTATTTTAAATGTAAGAAACATTACAGATTTAACCTAATGCCTACTACTAAAATCTATTTTTACTTTACCTTTACAGAAGCGTATTACTAAGCCTACGCCGTCTGTCTGTCCGTCCGTCCGTCCGTCCGTCCGTCCGTCCGTCCGTCCGTCCGTCCGTCCGTCCGTCCGTCCGTCTGTCCGAGGGCTGTATCTTTTGAACCATAATAGGTAGCCCGTTGAATTTTCAAAGAATATTGTTATTTTGGCCGATATAACAACAAATAATAATAAAAATAAGAAAAAGTAAAAAATTCACGGGGGTTCCCATCCCATAGAAGAAACCAAAAAGTGTATGCGCGCGCGCCATCTACCAAATAGATTATGAAGCGTTTACTAATCATGACATTTAACATGTCGACATTGTTGGCTACATCAAGACCACACACTATGTCCTGGTGTCAGTCCCTCATCAGTCATCCATCAGTCATGTCATGACTATGACTCAGTTAATTTTAAGGTCCCGTTGCAAAATGCGAAGGGGCCCTTATGGGATCATTCTGGTGTATGTCTGTCTGTCCTTCCGTCGGTCACACGCAGATATCTCCGGATCTACTGATCCGATGTTGATGAAACTGAAAATACGCAGATTTGTGCCCACATCCAGGCTAATAAATATATCTTTTTTTTTTTATGGAAACTGACACGGTTGGCTACATCACCTACAACGTCCGTGATGTCAGCCCATAACACCGGGTGAACTAGGTGCCATGTCAGTGCTTCCCCCTTTGATCGTGCCGGCTACACTGAACTGGTCGGAAAACACAAACTATTTACATAGCCGTTTTAACCGACGTTTCATTCAGTGCGGTGGTACCAACCCGGGCGGGTTAAACCCTATCTATGCATATAAATCCTACAACATTCTACAAAATCCTGCAAAAAGTACCATGGTAGACTAAAAGTCTTTATATGTTGCATAACGCGTCCTGTATTCTACATTGTTTTGTGCTTGTTATTTTGTTCAATGTATACAAACTGAATTATTAGTTGGCTGTAGTGCACTCACTAACGTACGCCCGTACGTACGCACTCACTCTAGTGAGTGACGTTTAATCGCTCAACACACACACACACGACGGTGTGTATGTATATACTCATGTGTATGTGTGAGATTTTCTATGATACCCACTTCAAGAATTGAAAACCTATAATGTTTTTTTTTTTTTTATTGATTCTGACACGGTTGGCTTCATCACCTACAACATCCGTGATGTCAGCCCATAACACCGGATGAACTTGGTGCCACGCCAGTGATTCCCTTCGGTCGTGCCGACTACACTGAACTGGACGGAAAACACAAACTATTTACATAGCCGTTTCGACCGACCTTTCATTCAGTGCGGTGGTACCAACCCGGGCGGGTTGAACCCTACCACCTAGTAATATAAGAAGGGAGTCATATCCCTTAGTCGCCTTTTACGACATACACGGGGAGAGATGCAGTGGGGCTAAGTACCGGCCCCACGCGTCAATATTCAATTTATTTATTGTAAGAGTTTAGAAGATGGCTGTGTACCTGTCAAGTGAGTTGTAAGTTTTCAAACCTTGATGTTACTTATGTTACTTCCCACAGGACAAACTTAGTTTAGTGTGGGAAGTGACATATAAATATGTGTAAAACATTTTTTGTATCCTTACCTATAATAAAATCCAACGTCTGCTTTCTGTCTGAGTGTCTAAGTGTCTGAGTGTCTGAGTGTATGTCTGTCTGTCCGCTTATAACTCGAGAACCACTGAACCGATTTTAATAAAAAAAAATTCTACGGATAACTGATTCTTCCCATCAACTATAGGCTACTTACTATCACGCTAAATGGCTTATGAGGTTAGCAGTGAAGTGAAATATGAGAGCGGGCGGAGCCGCGGGCACAGCTTGTAATATATAAATTGAATTGAAATTGAACTGAAATTCACCCACCGTCTCGGACTTCTCGGTATCACAGTGAAGGTTTTTTATCCCGCTCCCACTCAGGAGGCCCACGGGAGAGGGAGCAGGAACGGCGATCTTCTTATGCTAAGCAAGCTCCCACAGTCCAAGTTCTTGAAGGGATAATGTTTTAAATTTTGTTAAAATTGGGGTTGTATTTATGGCAGCTTGCTTCCCGGAGCATTTAAATTTTGACTTATGCTTTCAACTGGCTTAAAAATGTATTCAAATTTTTTGGTGACCAATCCAGTGCAGCCAACGACTATGGATATAAATTTTTTAGGGTTCCGTATCCGTCGTACGGGACACTATTACTAAGCCTACGCCGCCGTCTGTATGTCTGTCTGTCCGTCTGTCCGAGGGCTGTATCTCTTGAACCGTAATAGGTAGCCCGTTGAAATTTTCACAGAATATGTGTTATTATTATGACCGATATAAATAAGAAAATGTAAAAATTCACGGGGGTCACCATACAAGAAACTAAAAAGTGTATGCGCGCCATCTACCGAAAATTCATCCTGCATCTCTCCCCGTGCATGTCATAAAAGGCGACTAAGGGGTAAGGACAAGATGCCGTGCTCAAGGGCGACAGGATAGCCACCTCTCACTTCGGCACGGTCTTTCCATCAAGACATGTGGCAGGTGGGCCTTCGTGCCTTACTTGCGGCCTTATAGTTATCTTGTCCGAATATTTTGCTAAACATGGTGATAGGTGTTGTGCTGTAATTTACCAGAATACTTGCAGCACAACACCGATTACTCTGCTTACCCCGATTGTCGGGATACGGCGTGTGATGTATGACGTCTCCTGTATGTAAAGTGTAAACACGAGCATTAACATAAGAATATCAATACTAATAATAAATCTGTAAGGGATGGTCATCAAAGATTTCAAAGGTTTAAAACCTAAAGATTTTATAGCTTAAACCTTTTAAAACTTTGATGGGCATGGAGTTACTTTGTTCTATGAGATATTGAGTTTGTAGACTCTATTTATGATACTAAAACTAAATTTACGATTTTTAGAAATATTTTCTGTATGTATGTATGTATGTTCCTCCATAACTCTTAAACCGATCATCCAAATTCGATTAAACTCAGTACAAGCAACGAATTAAAAAGTAGAATGTCGTTGAGTACAAGCACATTTTACTATACGGGACACAGGATAGGCTAAATACAATTTTCTCCCGGTTACGCTAAAGATGTGGCTCTCATACAAACCGAATTGTTCCACGCGCCGAAATAAAGGTACAGTAGCGGGCTTACTTACTTTCTTCTTTTTAAAATGAATTTCACGCGAACGAAGCCGCGGGCAATAGCTAGTTATTATTAACTTAACATTTTTAACTTAACATTTTAATGCGTGTTACAAGCATTATATCTCGAAAGGGCCACAGTTCGTCACTCATCCCAGCGTGCCGCCATCGTTGCAACGGGACAGCGACGCCACATCACAAGCTACCTTGTGACGACGCAGCGTGATGGTGGCGTCGCGGCGCGGCGTCGCGCGACGGCGGCATCGCGACGGAACGTCATCGACGTAGTTGGTGCGACGCCGCCGAGGCGCGGGGTGTGCAATTTTCGCGTCGCCAGCACACCTGCCGCGTCACTTCCATCAAAGGAGATTATACGGTGGCCATATATATATTTTTTTATGTAAACCAACATGGGTGGCTGTGCCGAGAGACCAATGGTTCATTCGACAGAGTCAAAAACACCTCTCCTCGCGAAACCACGCTCAGATATGTGCCATGCCAGCAGATTTGCGGACTGTTGCTAGCCTGTTAATACGATTGAAGACACCGAGGTTAAAGGATTCGGGAAACACACTTTCCGGAAGACAGTTCCACGATACTTGGATATTGGAGCGATACAATTTTAAATTCCATAATTATTTCATTCAGGCTTGGCAATTACGTATTGAAAATAATAAACTGTAAAATGTCTACCTCTTGCTAAGTAAAGCTAGAAACTCATTGGGCCCACGTACGCTACGCACGCGTACGTGGGCGCGTCGGTCTCCATACATTTTATATGGAAGAGTGCAGCACGCAGTGTGTCGCGTAGCGTAGGGTGGCGTGGGCGCAATGAAACTGCGTGCTGCACTCTTCCATATAAAATGTATGGAGACCGACGCGCCCAGATTCGCGTGTGTGGCGTACGTGGGCCCAATGAGTTTCTAGCTTAACAAATGTGAGATCTTTTTATAGGGTTTTTCATCACATTTTCCAATATTGACTTCGCTTGACTAGGTACGATTAGTACTTCAATTTTATGAATCCACTGACAAATCAATTCTTTTACTTAACATTTATATATATATTTTTTTCATTTTTTTATTAATTTTATTTATTATTTGTACCGTGTGGGGCCGGTACTTAAAAAGAATATCCCCACTGCATCTCTCCCCATGTATGTCGTAAAAGGCGACTAAGGGATAAGGACAAGATACCGTGCTGAAGGGCGACAGGGTCGCCACCTCTCACCTTGGCACGGTACTTCCACCGAGTCATGCAGCAGGTGGGTCTTCGTGCCTTACTTGCTGCTTGATCGATTTAATATTGTTCGAATACTTTGCGAAACGTGGTGGTCCATGTTGTGCTGTAATTGACCAGAGTTCTTGCAGCACAACACCGATTACTCTGCTTACCCCGATTGTCGGGATTCAGCGTGGGTGATATGATGATGATTTTTTTTATTTTTTGACATTTATGCTACGTTGTAGTATGTTTAATGTACTAACATAATTATCTTGATATAAATGACGTAGGTATCAAAGTTTGACGGTTAACGAGGGTTATTTAAGAAATTTCACAAGAAATAATAAAACTGGTCAATTATGTGGTCGTACGGAACGGAAACCTCTGTGCGCGAGTCAGACTCGCACTTGGCCAATAAAAAAAGAATCACAGAAATCAGTTGTCGTTGTATAGAGTTAGTCGCCCGGTTGACACACTTAACAGCCCACATCTTGAAACCGATTTTAATGAAACTTGCACTGTTGCCTAAGTTGAAGTAAATTAAGCCAATAAAAAAAGAATGTCGGAGAAATGCGTGGAAAAACATACATACACATACATACATACAAACATATGTACATATTTATTAAACTTGGGACACATGTTTAGAAGCCCACATAGACTAACTTATACGAATATTGTACAATTCCAACGATATTATATACTATATACGGGTCGAATTGATAAACTCCTTTTTAGGGTTCCGTATCCGCTACGGGACCCTATTACCAAGCCTACGCCGTCTGTCTGTCTGTATGTCCGTCTGTCTGTCCGAGGGCTGTATCTCTTAAACCGTAATAGGTAGCCCGTTTAAATTTTCACAGAATATGTGTTATTATGGCCGAAATAACAACAAATAATAAAAATTTAAAAAAGTAAAAAATTCACGGGGGTTCACATAGAAGAAACCAAAAATTTTATGCGCGCGCGCCATCTACCGAATAGATTTTATGAAGCATTTTAACAAATCATAACATTTAACTAATATGAAGCATTTCATAACACGCCACAGATGGCGTGAGTGGCGCTAACCATGACATGTCGATACGGAACCCTCAGTGCGCGAGTTCGACTCGCACTTGGCCGGTTTTTATTTTTTTAAGTCGATTAAAAACAACAGATGCGTACATGTTAGCTAAATTAAAGTACTTATTTGTGTTCATCTGGTCCCGAGTAATTACGCCGCTGTTGCCGTTACAATCGAGGCTAAGCCTATAAGGATTAATACGCAGCAAGTTTTCGTGTATTTTCAAAGTTTGGAAGGAAGGGCGCTGCAGCCCAGCTAGTACTAAATAAGAGAATTAAACTTAATACATGAAGCTCGTTGCTGGGCGTACGCTGTAGTGTGTTCAGTGAGCGGTGGAAATACTGTTTATTTTTTACGCGTCTGCGCGATGAAAAAAGGAGGGTCATGTTTTTTTCGAGTGTATTTATGTATGCATTTCTGTTTCTATGCCACGCGCTGTAGCCTAAACGGCTTTATGGATTACATTAATGAGGTGTCATTAGATTCGTCTTAATTGTGGAAGTGTTATGTGCTATAAAACAAATGTGAAAATTCAAAATGGCGCCCGTAAGGCACCATCTTGACAAACATTGAAAATAGTTTAGAAGTTATGTACCTATCTATTTAGTACCATTATGGTATTTTGTTCATATGTTTGTCGTAGCACTTGTGGCGTCTCAGCTAAAGATTTATAATATATTATAGGCCAATACAATAAGTGTTTAATTTTATACGTTAAACGTTGAAATGTACTACCTACTTCTTTAAGATTAGGAATCAAAAATAGAATATTATTTCTCGCCTCACTCCCTTTCTCTCTCAGTAAAAGAGTTTTAACTTTAGATTTGCACTGTTTTGAACATGATATTTTAAACTGTGAATTATTTGCATTGCCTTCCAGAGTGTTGGCCCGTAACGAAAGGAAGTTTTGGAATTTTTTTGTTTGTTTGAATAGGTTTTTATTTATTAATATTTTTAGGTTTTTTTAATTTCGTTAGATCACCTTTTTTTATGGATACTGACACGGTTGGCTACATCACCTACAACATCCGTAATGTCAGCCCATAACACCGGGTGAACTTGGTGCCATGTCAGTACTTCCCTTCGGTCGTGCCGGCTACACTGAACTGGACGGAAAACACAAACTATTTACATAGCCGTTTCGATCGACCTTTCATTCAGTGCGGTGGTACCAACCCGGGCGGGTTAAACCCTACCACCTAGTAATATAAGAAGGGAGTCATATCCCTTAGTCGCCTTTTACGACATACACGGGGAGAGATGCAGTGGGGCTATTCCTTTAAAGTACTGGCCTCTCACGGTACAAGTACAAGTGCCTAATATAATTATGTTTTTCTTTCATTTTTACTGGAAATATCCACCTTTGAACTAAATCGCTAAGCTAAACTGTGCTAAACTTTTGCAATTTATAGAAACTTGGTGCCCAATCAAATCTTCTTTGCTGGAATTCGGTACGATAAAATTACAAAAATTTACTTTGTGTTGAATGCGGGTTCATCCAACAAATCGAAGTTCACAAGAAACCCTCAGCACTGAGACCTAACTAGCACTTGACCGTGTTTTCCTACCGCTCCTTGCGCTGTACTGTAGGGCGGGATTGTAGGGCGGATACACGCGAGGGCGGGGCCGCGACGCGCGGCGCGGGGTGCGGGGTGTAAAGGCAGAGGGATGAAGATTCTGTTACCCTGATTTATATGAAGCAGTCTAGAGTGCCTCCTCGCGAGGGGTGTGTAGTGAGGACGGGCTGAATCGGCCTCTACCTACATACATAACCTTCCAAATTCAAGGCAAAAGGTTAATTGTTATACATATATGAACCAAACAAAGAACGACCTTCAAGAGAGGCGTGAATAGGCACCTGTCAGAGCGGCACTGCATTTGCAACCTTCGATTACGACTGAATGTCCATGTGCGTCGTTAGACAGCTCATAGGTGGGTCGGCGCCACATGTCGCACTTTCTATAAAAAAAATCAGTCTTTAAATAATAATGACTAATAAATACAATCCACAGCCAGTTCTCGAGAACGGTCATGTCACACTCTACTGGGACCGGTCCATTATCTATCACAGACAGAACTATTCTCGCGAACAGACCTGATATTGTGATAGTGGAGCGGGAGGCAAGGCGCGCAACGCTCGTCGATATCGCCGTGCCGCACGATGGTAACCTCGTCAGTAAGGAAGCAGAGAAGATGTTAAAGTATCTGGATCTGCAGCACGAGGTTACCAAAATGTGGCCCGTCGACTCGACGATCGTTGTGCTCATAGTCGTTTCGGCGCATGGGCTGATAGCTAAGAGCTTCGACGACCACCTTAAGAAGCTCTCGCTGAGTGGTTGGTTCAAGGGCCAGATCCAGAAGGCAGCCCTGCTCGACACTGCACGCATCGTCCGGAGGTTTCTCTCTTTGGGACCCGACCATCGGTAGCCTGGGCTCGCCCCGCCACCGCCGGTGGTGGAAACTCCGTTTGTTTTTAAATTAATTTTAGGTTTTAATTAAAAAAAAGGAAAATTTATATAAAAAGAAATGTGGAAATAAATGGATGATAATAGGCATCGATGAGCCATATTTTGGTAACCACGTGCTGCAGACTGGCTCTGCTTCCTTACTGACGAGGTTACCATTGTCATACCATAAATTCAATTCAATTCGTCTACTTAGTACATTAAATACAAATACTTTACGTTATTATGTGGCTAGTCACTAAATACTTGTAAAAATATGTTTAAAAAAAATATCCTGCGAAGTTTCTTGTCGGTTCTTCTTCTTGGGTGTAATCGAACCGGATAGAAAAAACTGTGACAAGTTCGAGCGCAGTCTAACTGCCATATGAATGATCAATAAACAATACAATACTATATTTTTTCTTATTCTCTTTCGATCCAAGCAAAAATAGGTCAACGTGAAAACATCAAACAAATTGACAATAGCAAAAATAAAAATTTACAGAACTCAGGTATCTATGTATACAATAATTTTATCACTGCTGATGCCAATTCACACGTCGCGGATTTGTACCCGGTAATTCAACAACAATGAGAGAGCGCGACAAATATAAATAATGCTGTTGTGTGTAACGGGCGGGGGGCGGGGGGGGGGGGGGGGGGGGGAGGGAGGGGCTGAGAGTAGGAAGAGGGGGGAGGGGGGGACTCATCTTGTCAGCACAGCGGCACCAATTTGTAATGAAATGAAAGTAATTCACACTCTTACGTCACCAGCTAGCAGGGCGGCGGGACGTGTGTGTTTTTGGGCTTTGAAGAAATCTGGGAATACAAATTGCTGTAAAATGAACTGAAAATAGATTTTCCAGGTCGAGATTTCATTTGTAACCGCCGCATACGTATGCGTACGACCGAATGACCATGGGTATCGTTAGACAAATTATGGGTAGCTCAACCACACGAGTAAAGAAGGGACGCTCTCTATTCATGTGGCTCAACGCCACATACCTCGCGTTGTTAAAATAAATGATAATGGGCGCCGTTGGGCTACCTACACCTCTGCGTTAGTCTGGCGCGCCATAAGTCGTGCTTACCATAAAACAATAAAATAAAATGGTTTCTTTTGTATAGAATTTTTTGACATTGGAAATGTCTTTTCGATCGCTTCAGTATAGACCCCGATTTCCAGAAAAAGTGCGAATTGGCCCTGGTGTCATGAGTTTTAAGGTTACGTGAATATTTAGGGTCTCAGAAGACGCGTATCGACGAGCAGCGACGTAATACAAACTCTTTGGACGAGAGCTAGAAGATTGTTGGTCGGGGTGATATTGCTGGTGCTTTGGCCCTTCTGACTCAACAACCCATACCGTATTACATAAAAAACCCATAAGGCCAACTTGTATGAGCGAGATAATCATAACGTTGACTGAATGAATAGAAGACGATTCGTCCCATTTTTGTGTGTAGATACCATTATTTAAGCCGATATACCGAATCTATTGTTTTAGCCGATCGATGCCTGCCTGGCGCACTTCTGTCTGACCGCCTTCGACGCTCATTCCAAATTATGAGATCTATCGAACCGACCAACCGTCTAAGTAGTGAAACAAACAATAACTTCACGCCTTTTTTGGTTTCCGTATCCCGTACGGAAGCCCATTACTAAGCCTACGCCGTCTGTCCGTCCGTCTGTCCGAGCGCTGTATCTCTTGAACCGTAATAGGTAGCCCGTTGAAATTTTCACAGAATATGTGTTATTATGGCGGATATAACAAAAAATAATAAAACATATAAAAAGTAAATAATTAAGGGAGGTTCCCATACAAGAAACGTGTTTTTTCAATGTTTTTTTTTTGTGGTGCGGAAACCTCGGTGCGCGAGTCTGACTCGGACTTTGCCGGGTTTTCTGCAATAGGGTGTAGGTAGGCAGAGACATTGGGTCTCCGCGGTGAAAATAAAAACACTACAGCCGCCATTACAAAAATTCCCACCCCCAAATCCACGAGGTAAGCCTTCGTGGAACAGCGCGCTCCAGCGAGGGCCAGTAGGCATTGTTGTCTGATCCACGGAGAGTGTTGAAGGACGCCACGGGCTTTGCTAAGCGTTCCACAATACTAACTAGATTATGAGGGATTTGAGTATGGATTTTGAAGTTAGTACGGAAGAGTCGTCTACACATAACTCGCCATGTCAGCCTCGGTAGCCCACACGGTAGGATCATAAGTACACGTGGGCGTGGTCAGTGGATGGATGGGTGACCGCTCGACCGTTGGAGGCTGACCGTGGATTCCAAGTAAAACTGTAGGTCCCTTCCCTTCTTACTTTACTAGGTGGTAGGGTTTAACCCGCCCTGGTTGGAGAACCACCGTACTGAATGAAAGGTCGGTTGAAACGGCTATATAAATAGTTCTATATATGAAAGTATATAAATTTGTATTCTTTTAGAATACCTATAGGTATATAAACCTACCGTGTTTACCCACAGAGCAATAAATCGCGTCGCAAAGACGGCCACCGATCGCTGCTCTGTGTATTTACCCAACCATGGCAGACAAAATGTTTGTCAAGCACCTTTTGTTACACGAATAAACTTAAAATTGTTTTTTCCTAAATTAGTTTTTTCCGGCATCCACCCACTCTCTCCGTATTCAAACTAGCGAGGCTTGTATCCAGCAATATTCGCCAGTCACCGGATATGAGCGTGCCCCATTTGGGGGGATCGACCCCCTCCCAAATCCTGCTTTTGTGCGAATTTCCACACACACACACACACACACAGGGGGGCTCTTAACGAGATTTAAGTGTGACTCATTCTGTTTAGGCGACGACGCGTAGAGTTATGAAAACAGTGTGTGTCCACGGCCGATGGTAAATTAAGGCGTAGAAGTGCAGGCAATACGAGTAAGGGCTCATACGCATACAACGTGTCCCAAAACTCAACGTCAGGCTCCTGGTTCCCAGGGAGTAGGCCAGTTTATGACTACCCAGGGAAAAATAAGAAAAGAAATCTGAGTCATTAATTTTTTCAATTTAACTGAATATTTTTTTTTTTTGGTAAAACTACAGGCATTCTGGTTTTGTTTGGGATACAGATCAATAGCAGAGTTATTTAGGCCACGAATAAATTTTTTTTAACAATTATATTTGCAAATTTCTAGTCGTAGTACCTAAAAATGTAAATTTTCAACGTTTCTCAAAAATGCTCATATCATAAAAAACAAATTACTCCGATTTTTTTTCTTATTTTTCCCTGGGTACTCATAAACTGACCTACTCCCTGGTTCCCGCTTGACGTAGAGTTTTGGGACACCTTGTATACACGATACGACGACGTCGCGTCCTGCTAAGACGCAACGTCGTATCGTGTGAGGCCTAACTCGGGTATTTTTTAAAGATTATTAAATAATTAATTAAATAATATAAACATTAATTAAATATTAAAATATTGCCAAAAAGAGGGAGCTGGTAGGAGAGGGGTGGTAGGACCCTAAGATGTAAGATGTTATGTGTAAGAGCCCTAAGAGGTCGAGGATTTTTAGGCATTGATACGACACGTCGAAGCACGACGCGACGTCGTATCGTGTTTATGTGTGTGAGCCCTTACTTACACTAGATGAGCCGTTCTCATACGCCGCTTCCGAAAAAACGTTCCACCGACAAAATCAGCTTATAAGCTGAGTTCACAATAACTGATGCTTGTGTTGTATGAGCTCACCTTATCGTTTTTTGTCCGCAAATATGCGAGTGAGGAGCGTTTTTTTTTTTTAATTTTTTTTATGTAATCCGGTATGGGTGAATGAGTCAGAGGGGCCAAAGCACATGCTCTGATTAGCCAATATCACCTCCGAGAAGGTAGGTGCCATACCGGAGACTTCCCTGGATTGTTGGCTATACTGGACTAGAGGAGAACACAACCGAGGCTGCTATGCGGCCATCTTACATCCATTACGGTGGTACCAACCCAGTCGGCTACAATTTGAGCCTACCACCTAGTAAGGGGCAAGGGAAGGGACCTACAGTTTTACACCGGTTCCGAACGGTGAAGCAGCAGGTGTACGTATGCACGTAAATTTTTTCGTCAGAAAAAACTCATTGCTATACGCCGACGGGATTCGAACCTCGGACCTCGCATGAGGAGCCGATGCTCAAACCACTCGGCCACCCACCGCTTTTATTAAAAGCGCGACATGTGGCGCCAAGGTGTCTAACGACACCCGTGAACATTTGGTTGTATGAAGGGGTTGCGAATGCCATGCCGGCCTGGCAAGTGGACGCTGCTCTGTGGAACTAGCATCCCTTATCCTATCCCACCCGTCCTATCTCCGCATGACTCGTAGCAGAGAGACTCAGCACCCTTTTGTTGCTGACATTGGGCTTTTGAGAACTCATCGGTTCTCTAAATCGTTTCTTTGTCGCACCGCTAGAGTGTGGAACTATCTTCCGGCGGGTGTATTTCCTGAATCCTTTAACCTGGGTGTCTTCAAGCGTCGTATTAACGGGCTAGACAGCCTAGCAACAGTCCGCAAATCTGCTGGCATGGTTACCTAACTGAGCGTGGTTTTGCGAGGAGAGGTGATTTTGGCTCTGTCGACTGCACCATTGGTCTCTCGGCACAGCCACCCATGCTGGTTTACATAAAGAAAAGTGCCGATTTACGCCCCTCTCGAACGACCCGAGACTTTACTTGGGTGGAAATATATGGACAGGGAGAGAGGTCCAGAGTTTACCGGTTATTAGCGCATTCATAGCATGAAATGACTTATTCATTCATTCATAGCGTGACCACAATTGCACGTGAAAGCACGCACACTTGTTTACCGACACAGGTAACATGTTTCATAGTATTTTACCTGTTCTAGGGCTAGGTTATTTTGCTATTAGATAGGTATAATTAATTTAGATGTGATAGCTAGTTAGTGCGATGGACCGACCGTACGATCGTCTAAATTACGAGTATAAGCTGGCGCGATCGACCGCACGACCATTGGGGCTTGCCGTGGGTGTTCGGGGTTCGGGTTCCACTTATATCTATAAGTCCCTTCTCTTACCTTACTAGGTGGTAAGGTATACCCATCCGTATTTATACCACCGCACTGAATGAAATGAATGAATCTAGGTCGTAACCACAGAACAGCGATCGGTGCGTCAGCCGTTTTTGCTAGTTCGCTCACAAAATGTATGTTTAAAAAGAGCCATTTTCAGCCTCATTAGCTTCGTGGTGCCTCTTACCCTCATTCGCTCGGTCAACCGCCGTTGTGATCTTTAGCAAACCTGGGAGCGATTAGAACTTGGATGAGTGACGGTTCAAGAGCTGGTGCTGACCGGGGTTCTCCAGGATTGCATTTACTAACTGTAGGTCACTTCCCTTTTACCTTACTAGGTGGTACGTTTTAACCCGCCCGGATTGGTACCACCGCACTGAATAAAAGGTCGGTCGACACGGCTCTGCAAATTGTTCACGTTTTCCTTCCAGTTCAGTGCAGCCTGCACGACCAAAGGGAATCACTGACATGGCACCTAGTTCAGCAAGGTGTGATTAGCTGATATCACGGGTGCATGTCGTGTTCCATTACTTTACTTACTTACTTACCTACTTACTTACTTAGTTCAAAAGTTTGTACTGAAAAAGCCGAAAATTCGTATAATTTGTTTTTATTTCGATTAAATTTTGTCCTTGTTCACACAAAATTCCTTGTAGACACAAAATTGTAAAAAAAATCCAATATCCAAAATCAAGGACACGCTCTATTTTTGAAAACAGTCCACTAACTGAGATAACAGATTCGGGTCCGACGTAAAGATTCTTTGCCGGCACAGCTCCCCAGGCAGCTATTAACGAAACTTTGGCCAAAAGAAATTAATTCGAGCGGTAATCTTGTCTGAATTCATAGCAGGCTACTGTCGTCGGCGAAGCGTTATCTTATTCTTGATCGACCTTACGACTTTGCCCTTTCTACACTCCGAGTGCGAATGCTCCGGTGAAGAAACGTCTCTTTTTATTAGACTCCCAGAGCGAATGCTCCGGTGAAGAACCGTCTCTTTCTACACTCCGAGTGCGAATGCTCCGGTGAAGAACTGTCTCTTTCTAAACTCCGAGCGCGAATGCTCCGGTGAAGAACCGTCTCTTTCTACACTCCGAGTGCGAATGCTCCGGTGAAGAACCGTCTCTTTCTACACTCCGAGTGCGAATGCTCCGGTGAAGAACCGTCTCTTTCTAAACCCCGAGCGCGATGGCTCCGGTGAAGAACCGTCTCTTTCTACACTCCGAGCGCGAATGCTCCAGTGAAGAGCCGTCTTTTTCTTTCAATAACTTTATTTAATCCGGTATTGGTGGCTCAGTCTCTGACTGGGGACAAAGCACCTGCTCGAAAAAAAAAATCGAATTTCCCAACATGACCAAAAAATCGCTTAGTATACTGTTGGATTTTTTATCCATGTTGAGAATCCGGTTAGAAAATTTGTATACTAAAATGTGACAATACTTAGAGATTCGCAAAATTCCTGACTTTAGAAACAACACACATCTTGCAAAGAGAGCCTGAACTCCGGGCCACGGCGGCGCTTACACCACTGCGTCACCCTCCTAATCCCTTAATCTCAGAAGCCGTGGACGGGAACGGGGCGGGGGGTGTAATATTTTGCGGCAAAAATCCGTCGAGTACACAAATGATTAATGGGCAAAACCGCGCGGTCCTTCCGAAGACAATGCGGGTAAGGCAGACAAGTGTGGACAGGATTTCCATTATTTTAAGAGCTGTGCGAGCGACTACGCTCGCTTTAAAGTATTTTTATGCAATTCGGTTTAGCTTTTTTTTTTTGTCTGTTGTTTTTTTTTGTTTGTTTTGTCTGTCCTTCCGTCGGTCACACGCAGATATCTCCGGATCTACTGATCCGATGTTGATGAAACTGAAAATACGCAGATTTGTGCCCACATCCAGGCTAATAAATATATCTTTTTTTTTTTATGGAAACTGACATGATTGGCTACATCACCTACAACATCCATGATGTCAGCCCATAAGACCGGGTGAACTTGGTGTCACGTCAGTGCTTCCCTTCCACGAGTCAGTAAGCCTGGATACGAAATACGGCATCGTTTGTATGAGAACCGAGGTAGCCGCCAAAGGGGTGTGAAGTCTGAGGCGGGAGCGGCGCATGGAACGCCGTGATTGGCCGAGCGAGTAGGTAGCCAAGTGACGCCAGTCTTCCATACGTTTGAACGGGATTCATACAATAAGTCGCTCATTGTGTCGATTCGCGATGAAAAGATGAAACGGATTTAACAATATTTAACCCTTCTTTACATAAAGGGAATAATATAACTTTCTCTTAAATGAACAAAGGCAACGCCCCTTTCACAATTTTGCGAATTTGCAGATTTTCGCATAAACACGATAATAGTTCTAAGTTCTGAGATACCTCGGATACTTTATTATAAATCTACATAAAATTTCCAAAACAATGATTTGTAAGACCTCGTACATTGGTATTATCTTATTGGAGTATTTGTTATTGGAATTTTCCAAAATTAAAAAAATAATGTTAGAAAGTCGAAAAGTTTTGTAACCAAAAAAAATATAATTATATTATTAACAACTATTTGCTAATTACTTAGCCAACGATATGACAAATTATATTGCAATATGACTTCGCGAAAAATTCGCGAAAATCTACCCTACCATATCAATTATTTTTAATTCTCCTAAATATCCGCGATCTGATATTCCCGGTAGTGTTGTTAATTAATTCGAAAAAGCATTAATTTAATTCACTTGCGAATCTTACGCCATTAACATGCTAACGTTAAATGCTAAATGCGAATGCGAAAAATATCGCTCGACAGTTCATGATGGAATGAAAACACACAATGAATGTCTTATACACGGTGTTGCAACCCCAACCGTAAAACCCGAAAGGGGGTGATTCTTTACGTGAAATAACCACAACTTTTGTTGTACGACTTTTTAATTTGAAGAAAAAAATTTTTTTTTCTCCATACATGTTGAGAATATGCATTTAAAATATTTACGGAAAAAAAAATTTTTTTTGTTAAAAAAAATGTTTTCGCCACATAAGTTGTTTAGTTTTACATATAGAATAACCCCCTTATGTCAGTTAGAAATATTACGGGGGCAACTGCAACACCGTGTATATGAAGTGCGAATTCACTCAAGCGTGTGAATAAACCAAAACAAAAGTTCATGTGATAGATGGATAGATCTCACCGAGGCCTGAAGTTTGAGTACCAACACGATGGGTCTAGCACCAGTGGTTCTCGAGTTATGACCAAAACAAAAGTTCATGTGACAGATGGATAGATCTCACCGAGACCTGAAGTTTGAGTACCAACACGATGGGTCTAGCACCAGTGGTTCTCGAGTTATGACCAAAACAAAAGTTAATGTGACAGATGGATAGATCTCATCGAGACGTTCAGATTGAGTACCAACACGATGGGTCTAAGTCCATTGGTTCTCGAGATATGACCAAAACAAATTATCACGTGATAGATGGGTAGATCTCATCGAGACGTTCAGTTTGAGTACCAACACGATGGATCTAAGTTCAGTGGTTCTCGAGATATGACCAAAACAAATTATCACGTGACAGATGGGTAGATCTCACCGAGACGTTCAGTTTGAGTACCAACACGATGGGTCTAAGTCCAGTGGTTCTGTAGATATGACCAAAACTAATGATCACGTGACAGATGATAATTCCGACCCCTCACTCGCATGATCGCAACGCATTTCGCATTTAGATGCTAGCTAGCTAGCTAGCAGCGGAGCGCAGGCGCTATATAGCATTTAGCATTTAGCAGTACCACAGATAAATAGCACATACTTCATTGCTTTGTGCGTTCCAAAACAAACGAACCAACAAAGTTTTACGAACGCAACAGCAATGCTAACTAAAATTAAATGTGATTATTGCTTAGCATTTAGCATTAATTTTTATTCATCAGGGCGCTTAGCAGTGCTAAATGCTAACGGGGTATTCATTATGAATTAATTTTGTTAATGCTAAGCATAAGAAGACTAATTCCCGGTAGACGCATGACCTAAAGTAATTAATTCCTTTAGAGTCGCTCAAAAGTAAAAACCGGTAGGTACTGGTTGAATGAAAAAAGCGCGATAAACGAATATTGAACGAGGAAACCTGCTGAGGTTGACTAGAAGAAATGTCCTTTGGCAATAAGGCAGAATGCATGAAATATCTGTATACATTTAACATACATATTTATCAATAAACAAAAAAAATTACAAAAGCTAACTGCATCCAACACGATAGTCGACCTATGGTGGGTAAGCAGAAAAGAGCTCTCCATACATATTTACGCCGATGTCTGTTACTGAAATTCAAGCGAAAAATGCTATCAAATTGAATGAAAGTACTTACTCGTGAAAGGTGACTCCATCTGTGTTCAAGTTTGAATTTTTCGACGACTTTTTGCACCAAAGCACTGCACAATGAGGCATTTTGTGACAGACGCGCACGTTCGCTCCGCCTGAGCGGCGGACGGAGACTAAGATCGGTCGCCGGCGCTAGACTGACGCGCTGGCGCGTGTGCGCCGACGCGCGGCTACCCCTGTCCTCCTATGTATAGCGCCTCCAGGCTTACTGACTCGTGTTCCCTTCGGTCGTGCCGGCTACACTGAACTGGACGGAAAACACAAACTATTTACATAGCCGTTTCGACCGACCTTTTATTCAGTGCGGTGGTAACAACTCGGGCGGGTTAAACCCTACCACCTAGTAATATAAGAAGGGAGTCATATCCCTTAGTCGCCTTTTACGACATACACGGGGAGAGATGCAGTGGGGCTATTCTTTTAAAGTACCGGCCCCACACGGTACTGCTAGCTGAACTGAAGCGACGGTTGTTCGGATTTCGCGTTAACCTGTAGATGGCCCTTATATTATTAGGTGGTAGGATGATTCAGACACAACATTAATAATATTTCATTGGGGCATATGCATATTAAGAATGGTTCGTCATAATTGTTTTTGTCATGTCCCGTTCAGTAGTGCAATCTATAAGGAAGAACCGGGTAAGAAACCTTATAGAACTTTTTTTTATATAAAATGTGGCAACCTTTAGCCTTTAACCTTTACCACATCATAAATATCGATAACCAGAGCTTACTTAGAACGCTGCAGATACAACAAAGATTCACACTAACGCCGTGAGATGGCGCTTATCGACCAAATGTCAGACGCCATACGTTCCTACAACCACTTAACACAATTCCCTCGACGATCATTATATATAATATAACATAGCAACACAGAAAGCAATGGGCAGTGCCCACACAACGGCAAGCTGTACAGCCAGCACAGCGGATACCAAAGATTATGGAAGCAAAGAAGATGTTTCATGAACGCTCCCTCGTATGGGAGCAGCTGTAGTCAATTTCCGAACGCACACAATCACAATTAACATATACGAACGCACGAACACGTTCGCACTAGAGATTTTTGGCCAATCCAAAGCGTCGCATCCACGAGCGCTCATGCACACATCGGTGGTTTATATGGGGGAAATCTGCCCATATTACCGTGACTCTTCTGTCGACTACAAAGGATGTTCTGCGAGAGTATGGCGGGTTTAGCGATCCTTGTTCGGAGTCCACGTTAATTCTTTAAAAATTGTTTATTGGCTTCGCCAAATTCTCTTCCGATGCACGTGTTTCCTGACTCATATAAAACCTGGACGTCTTCAAAAGGCATTTTTTTTTTATGTAATCCGGTATGCTTGGCTGAGTCGGAGGGGCCAAAGCGCATGCACCGACCAGCCAATATCACTTCCGAGAAGGTAGGTGCCACACCGGAGACTTCCCTGGATTGCTGGCTATACTGGACTAGAGGAGAACACAAGGCTGCTATGCGGCCATCTTACATCCAGTACGGTGGTAGCAACCCAGTCGGCTACAATTTGAGCCTACCACCTAGTGCGAGGCAAGGGAAGGGGCCTACAGTTTTACACCGGTTCCGAACGGTGAAGCAGCAGGTGTAGGCGTGCGAACAAATTGTTTGTCGACCTTTTTGTTCGCCTCATATCTGGCATGGTATCTCAGTGTAGTTTCGCGGGAAGATGTGTTAACGCTTGAATGAAGTTTCGACTGAGAGTTGGGTATACAGGTCTGTTAACCAAAGCTGGCGCGTGCACAGTACTCACACCAATGCAATTGTGCAAGTGCGAGTGAGACAGATCGGGTTTTCGTGATGCGTATGCCCCGATCTGTCTCATTCGCACTTGCACAATTGCATTGGTGTAAGTACTGTGCACGCGCCAGCTTTGATTAACCGACCTGTAACAGCTGATGTCGATTATATCTATAAAAAATTAATCTCCATTCAATCTCAATTACATATTTAATTACATATACAATTACAATTAATCTCAATTCCAATATTAACGGGCTAGACAGCCTAGCAACAGTCCGCAAATCTGCTGGCATGGCACGTAACTGAGCGTGGTTTCGCGAGGAGAGGGGATTTTGGCTCTCTCGACTACACCATTGGTCTCTCGGCACAGCCACCCATGCTGGTTTACAGAAAAAAAAATCCGTCCACTCTAACACGGTCCACCGCGCTACGAGCGAGTATCACAGAGCTTCACTCGCGGCACAGTAGGGCTAATCGTGTGGGATGACGAGGAACTCTTTTCACAGCTCTCTTTGTCTTCTCCAGATAATGAAACGTACAAACAACGAGTCTATTCACATCTTTAGACATGACACGCGCTGCATGGGGTGGCAGAGAGCACATTTTTTTTGTGGTGCTTGAATCGGTGGCGATTCATTCGCGATCGTTCCTTGAAGGGCATTCAGGTGGTTTGATACACCGGTGATTCTCGCGGTCGGCACGGCAAACCGTTGCTGGAGACAGACACCAGTGCCAGTAAGTCCAAGCGGTGGGTGGTCGGCGTGGTCTTAGCTCGGATTCTTGATCTCAGGGTCCGAGGTTCGAATCCGACATGCACTAATCATTTTTACGAGATGATAAAGTTTCCGCGCATTCTTACACCTGCTGCTTCACCTTCCGGAACCCGTGTGAAACTGTAGGTCCCTTCCTTCTCTTGCCCCTTTCTAGGTTGTAGGCTCAAAATTATAGACGACTGGGCTGGCACCACCGTACTGGATGTAAAATGGTCGCATTATCAACATTTCGCATTTTAAATTTATTTATTTTAATTGCGGTTTGGTTGTTGTTTTCTTAATTGTATTGTTGTTTTTTTTTTCTTGATTGTATTGTATTTTATTGTATTGTTTATTGATCATTCATACGGCAGTTAGACTGCACCCTAACTTGTCACAATTTGTTCTATCATTTGTAAATCCAAATGTTCTTTTTTTTCCCACTAGAAAAAGTATTTCGTGTTGTTAGTGTGTCTTATGTGCGAGTGATTGTTAAATAATTTTAAGTGGTGATAGCTGAAATTATTTTGCAATGTTGTATACTTACGTGTGTTGGGTTGGGACCAGCGGAAGATCAGCGCTGCGGCGCTCTCATCGCGAGGGAGCCGCAGCATACAAGCTGAGCTGGCTCCCTTTTCCTCCTAGCCCATGTGTATAATGTACCTACTGTGTTACTAATGTGAAGAGGAAATAAACGCTATTCTATTCTATTCTAACCGTGGCTGTGTTCTCTTCTAGTCCAGTATAGCTAGTAATCTAAAGTCTCCGTTATGGAACATTCTCGGCGGTGATATTGGCTGGGTTCAAATAAGTATTCAAATTGTTAATTATAAAGGTCCCTACAGCTCAATCAGCGTTTCCCCTCTGGTTGGCACGGCCCACCTGCTGGATAAAGTTAGACCTTTGATTTATGTGCGCTCGTCACCTTTCATCCTCTCATTGGTAATCGGACCTAACCTTCTCAACAACTGCTTTGCATCAGCACTCCAGGGCCTAGGGTTTCGACCGGAAACGTGAAAAACACATTATAATCTATCGACAATTATTTGTATGGATTCATTGACGCGATTACGGCTATCGGGGCTCTAGCTCTAGCCAATCAAAAATAAAAATTAAATTGAGAAAAAGAAAATTTTCTACATACATACATACATATCACACACGTTGAATCCCGACAATCGGGGTAAGCAGAGTAATCGGTGATGTGCTGCATGAATTCTGGTAAATTACAGCACAACAACGACCACCACGTTTCGCAAATTATTCGAACAAGATTCAATCGATCAAGCAGCAAGTAAGGCACGAGGACCCACCTGCTGCATGACTCGGTGGAAGTACCGTGCCAAGGTGAGAGGTGGCGAGCCTGTCGCCCTTTAGCACGGCATCTTGTTCTTATCCCTTAGTCGCCTTTTACGGCATGCATGGGGAGAGATGCAGTTGCAAATGCAGACATGCTAAATTTTCTCTTCGACCGAAATTAAAAGCTGGAAATTTTTTTTTTTTATGGAACCTGACACGGTTGGCTACATCACCTACAACATCCGTGATGTCAGCCCATAACACAGGGTGAACTAGGTGCCATGTCAGTGCTTCCCTTCATTTCATGTCGGCTACACTAAACTGGACGGAAAACACGAACTATTTACATAGCCGTTTCGACCGACGTTTCGTTCAGTGCGGTGGTACCAACCCGGCCGGGATAAACCCTACCACCTAGTAAGGTAAGAAGGGAAGGGACCTACAGTTTAACGTGGAATCCGAACCACGGTCAGCCTCCAACGGTCGAGCGGTCACCCATCCAATCACTGACCGCACTCAGCGTTGCTTAATAACAGTTGACTAACCAACCGCGCCACTGAGCTACCGAGGCTGACGAATTTTCTTATCCCTTAGTCGACTTTTACGACATGCGACGGGGAGAGATGCAGTGGGGCCATTCTTTTTAAGTACCGACCCCACACGGTACAAATAATATGAAATGTGTCATTCATTACATTAGACGCCGCACATTGTCAATATGTGAACGGGAGTTTCTTTATAATTTTGTCATGTTTCGTACACAACTAAAACTTTTAGAAAAAACACAAAGGCTATCTACATAATAATTTATCACTATTCATTCCGCCTTAATCTTAAGGCGAATGAGGCAAATAATCCAGGCTGTCACTCGTGAAGTATTGCGCAAGTTTGTTAGCAAAACCCATCGAAATAAACAGCCAGAAACGGCTTCTTCATACATTGTTTGTCAGTTCTTCTGCGCGTGGAAATAGAACTGGCGGAATTGTTGACGTATCCACTTGAAAATTTTACATTATTACCAAAATTTCACAAATTTACCAACACTTTACAGTGTTACCAACACTTTACATTGTTACCAACACTTTACATTGTTTCCTAGATTCTTTAATAGATTATTGTGTATCTATGTTTATGCTGTAAATATTAATGTTCTTGTGAGCGGTAGTATGGATTAAATTATTGTAAATTACTTTAATATAATACTTATAAGGTATTAACAAAACATTGTGACTTGCGAAGTTGTTTGTCAGTTCTTCTTCGCATTGAATTTAAAACTGGCGGAATTTTCGACATGTCCAAGCGTAGGTTACCTACCTATGGATGAAATTATACAATAAACAATCAACAATTACCAACACTTTACATTGTTACCAACACATTACATTGTTACCAACAATTTGCATTGTTACCAAAACTTTACATTGTTCCAACACTTTACATTGTTCCAACACTTTACATTGTTACCAACACTTTGCATTGTTACCAAAACTTTACATTGGTCCAACACTTTACATTGTTACCAACACATTACATTGTTACCCAACACTTTGCATTGTTACCAAAACTTTACATTGTTCCAACACTTTACATTGTTCCAACACTTTACATTGTTACCAACACTGTACATTGTTACCAACACTTTGCATTGTTACCAAAACTTTACATTGTTCCAACACTTTACATTGTTCCAACACTTTACATTGTTACCAACACTGTACATTGTTACCAAAACTTTACATTGTTCCAACACTTTACATTGTTACCAACACATTACATTGTTACCAACACTTTGCATTGTTACCAAAACTTTACATTGTTCCAACAATTTACATTGTTCCAACACTTTACATTGTTACCAACACTTTGCATTGTTACCAAAACTTTACATTGTTCCAACACTTTACATTGTTACCAACACATTACATTGTTACCAACACTTTGCATTGTTACCAAAACTTTACATTGTTCCAACACTTTACATTGTTCCAACACTTTACATTGTTACCAACACTGTACATTGTTGCCAACACTTTGCATTGTTACCAAAACTTTACATTGTTCCAACACTTTACATTGTTCCAACACTTTACATTGTTACCAACACTGTACATTGTTACCAAAACTTTACATTGTTCCAACACTTTACATTGTTACCAACACATTACATTGTTACCAACACTTTGCATTGTTACCAAAACTTTACATTGTTCCAACACTTTACATTGTTCCAACACTTTACATTGTTACCAACACTGTACATTGTTACCAAAACTTTACATTGTTACCAACACTTTACATTGTTACCAACACTTTACATTGTTACCAACACTTTAAATTTTTACCACCATCTTACATTATTAAGATGATGTCAGACTGCGTCTGACTCGAATTTCAAGAAGCCGCCAATAGTACTTACCTGACAGATTCAATTTGAATATATGTAAAGCTTCACCTATCAGCGCAGATCGAAGGCTTTTTGAAAACACGATTTGATTAACTTCGCTTGATAAAAAAAAATCATGAACATCATGAATTTAGTTATAAAAACGCATTTAAGGCAACGTGACCAAATCAAGGCTTTGGAAAAAAAATATTTTATTTGTTGAATGTATATCTAAATCCGTAGCTTTTTACTTTTTTGTTTCGATCCGTTGTATGGAATAAAAAAATAAAAGCCTAATTTTCGCTTGCGCTAAATTTGATTGATTCTGTTGCATCCTTCTCCAAACAGCGAAAGCGGCGTCTTGAAAGAGGAGTACGGGTGAATAGGGTTGACAGGGCCTTAACGTGTTTCTTTCCAGTCATCAGTGCGGTGGCGGTATCAATCCGCAAGGGTTATACCCTACCACCTAAGTAAGGTAATCGATGCCCTCTCTGTCTGTTTATTTCCACGGCAAACCCTACATGCGCTCCCACTTCAATCTGTTAAGAGTACTCCTCGCGAATGTTGAAAGTTTTCTGCTTTTTTACACAACTAAGATGAAGTTTTCTAGATATTGGAATACAGAATTGGAACGCAGTTGGATGGATCGTATATTTTTATGTCTTGAAAGTTATCTTCGCATTCTGCATTGATGATAAAACCTTCATCGAGATAAATGTACTTCTTTCTAGAGAGTGCATTCGAACAGTGCGCCCGTGTTCCACTGCGTCAAAGCCAGTCGAGCCGCAACTGTCAGTCTCGGTAGCTCAGTGGTGCGGTCGGTCGACTGTTGTTAAGCACACCTGAGCGCGGTCAGTACCTACTTGAATGGGTGACCGCTCGACCGCTGGAGGCTGACCGCGGTTCGGATTCCACGAAAAATTTTAGGTCCCTTCCCTTCTTACCTTAGTAGGTGGTTGGGTTTATCCCGGCCGAGTTGTTACCACCGAACTGAATGAAACGTCGGTCGAAATGGCTATGTAAATAGCTCGTGTTTTCCGTACAGTTCAGTGTAGCCGACATGAAATGAAGGGAAGCACTGACACGGCACCTAGTTCACCCGGTGTTATAGGCTGACAAAACGGATGTTGTACGTAACATATATTGTACTCATGTAAAAGGGAACATAAATTCCGTCTTAAAGCGGTACTGTCCCGCTGAAAAATTATGTCTTAAAGCGGGACTGTCCCGCCGAAATTCCGTCTTAAGGCGGGACTGACCCGTCGAAATTCTGTCTTAAAGCGGAACTGTCCCGTCGAAATTCTGTCTTAAAGCGGGACTGTCCAGCCGAAAGCGGGACGCTACGTATAGTTCCCACAGGACCTATCGGATGGGCTGACATCACGGGTCAGGTAGCCAACCGTACCAAGTTCGCCAGGGGAGTGATCCTCTTAAGGTCTCCACTCGTTTCGAATGTAAAAAATACCTTTCCGGGATTTCTCGGCTTGGGCCAATTTTCCTTTTCCATTACGCGAATGGGATAAAAACGCGGATTATACGAGTTAGCAAAGGCCCTTAAACTTTGTCTTTTCACAGCTTCGCTTCAGCTCGACTCTGCGCCTTAGCAGCTACTCAAATTAACGAGCGATTACTTTGGACTCATTATGGATTCAGCATTTGTGAACGGCATAGTAGAACTAAAGTTCGGCCGCTGAGAGAGTGCGTTCCTGACGTCCTGTGTGTGAATTGGTCATGCATGACTCATGCATGACCAATTCACACACAGGACGTCAGCTCACAGACAACTCACATAACTCATGCATTACTAGTGATTGGCCCTGCAACTACACTTTCGAACTAGGATAATTATGAACATTTTTAGCGCTGACGGAAAAAGAAAATTATAAGTTTAACGTTTGTGTGTATGGGTGTGTCTGTCTGTGGCATCATATCTCCCAAACGGATAGACCGATTTGGATGCGGTTTTTTATTAGAAAGCTGGTTTAATCGGGATGGTTGTTGGCTAGGTTTGTAATAAAATAATCAAGTAATTAAGTAAATTTCACATTTCAAAAAAAGCACATTCGCTCATGGACACTCCTCTTCGTTTGGCCGATGTAGGTGTATGTCTTCCCACAGCTACATGGAACTTTGTAGACCCCTGGGGCTTGCAATGGTATCTTACTGGTACAACGGACACCAGACGTCGGCTCCAGGAACTCCCGCAGTCCCTGAAGAAGCCCGTGACGTAGCAGGCGAAACGTCGACTTATGTAAGTCTTTAAACCTAGTACTGTTAATCCGTAAACTTAAAAATGAATATCTGGGGGCACGGCAGTGCCCCCGCCAATTCGAGCAAGCACGGCCGTACCATCCTTTTCTCGAAGCAACTCAGGGTACTTTTGGCCTCCCTTATCTTTGTTGTGGATAGAGATAAACACCTGTAAGTAATCACAAGTTACCAAGAGTACTTACCAAACCTAGCTATACCCCCAAATTATAAGTTTGTACCTATTATGGTTTGCGAGATATCGCCAGTCAAAGTTCCGGTTTTTACTGACTCACTCACTCACTCACTCACCGATCATCGAAAATCTAAGGTACTTCCAGCAGACCTACAAACTTGAAATTTTGTATTCAGCTCATGTTTACCCCACAACGAAAGGAAAAAACTGAAACATCCCAAAATTTAAGCCCCGTTTTTTTTTTTTTTTGTTGGGTAAACTTAACTCTCCATACAAAGTCTATGACAAATATTTTTTTCAGTTGCATAATAAGTACTTACACATACACATACACACCACACGCCTTATCCCGACAATCGGGGTAAGCAGAGTAATCGGTGTTGTGCTACAAGTATTCTGGTAAATTACAGCACAACACCGACCACCACGTTTATAGCAAAGTGTTCGGACAAGATAACTCAGATCAGGCAGCAAGTAATAAGGCATGAAGGCCCGCCTGCTGTATGGCTCGGTGGAAAGACCGTGCCAAGGTGAGAGGTGGCTAGCCTGTCGCCCTTATGCGGGTAAACTTCCTTACAAAGTCTATGACAAATAATTTTGTCAGTTGCATAAGTACACATACACATACACACCACACGCCGTATCCACAAAGATATAAATAAACAAATATACGGAGTCAAGCTAAAAAATAAAACCGTTTATGAATTAAGAATACCTACAAAAAGAAATGAGATCCCACCAAAACATATAGTATAAAAAGATGCCAAGTCTCGCACGCAACCTTTCCACCGTAAAAAGTGATAAGATCCCATGCAGAGCCGAGTCTTTTCATATCATTGAAACCCGAATTCAACAATGTTGCCATAAACCATATTTTCTACTTAATAATAATCAATATTTAGTTACTCCTCTTATATTTGACATCTTCATTTTTATAAAAAAACACCTTGACTTGGCAATCGATAAAGTCTTTCAGGTGTCGTATCGAGTCACCCTCACCCTTCAGCCAGACGGGATGTTGTGTATGAAAAGAGGCGAAGACTTGTGTCTAAGATCGAACTAACGCTTCGGTCTATTTTCGAATGGGGCTGTAGTAATTTAGTCGATTTCAACGCTTCAAAACTACAATTTTGCGCGTTCAGTGCGCAGAGAGCGGCGTTCAAACCAGCTCCTTTCTTCCAAGGCACTTCGCTTAATTTAACCGACCACCTCGGGGTCCTCGGAGTCGAACTGTCGCACGACACTGTCGCCGGCGCCACATCGAGGGTAAGGCCAAGCTGGCTTCTAAAAAGCTAGGCGTACTCAACAAGGTGCGACGGTACGTCACGCCGGGACAAAGGCTGCTTTTGTATAAATCGCAGATCAGGTCCTGCTTGGAGTACTGATCGCACCTGTGGGATGGCTCTGCCAAATACCAGCTTGCGCCTTTGGACTCGATCCAGCGTCGAGCCGTGCGACTACTGCAACTTCGAAGGGATGTCGGCGCCCTAAATGTGTTCTATCGCTTATTCCACGGGGAGTGCTCGGAGGAGCTGTTTAACGCGATTCCGCCGCCCCATTTCCACCTCCGTATAATGCTCACTGGGCAGGGATTGCATCCCTATACGCTGGACTTACCGCGGATGCGTACTAATCGGTTCTGCAGATCCTTCCTCCACAGAACCGCTAAACTCGCTCTCCCTGCCCACATATTTCCCCCACAAGTATAGTCTCGGGTCCTTCAAGAGAGGCGTGAATGGGCACCTATCAGGCCGGCATGTCATTCGCAGCCCCCGCATGCGGCCGAATGTCCATGGGCGTCGCTAGACACCTTATGGGTGGCTAGGCGCCACATGTCGCGCTTACTTTAAAAAAAATATATTATTAATCCTAAACGCGATTTTCGGCTCACTTGTTTACCCAAAATTTTACATATTACATGATATTACTAACAGAGACGTCCTGACCTGACCCAGCGAATTATCTCAAAATGGCATGCAAGGAAATCTGTGAAACAACGCTAGTTAAGGGTATGTGAAGTGCTTTTATCACAAGAGAAAAAGTTTGTATGAGATAATCCGCTTGTTTTGTACGGATCTCCTACATCTTCGACTAGCCTGGGAAAGAAGTGCGGCGCCAAAATCTCATTCACTAGCGAATATGTTGGCGGACATGTCAGTTGCAGATCCGTCAGTGAATGCAGCCACTTCGAACCGAGTTACATTCAAGTGAGCAGCTTCAAATCAACAGTTGAACAAAGCGACTGCGAAATTCAAACACAATCGAAATTCAAAGTAAATTAAAAAATCAGTAATTATGTTTTACCGGTTTTTGTTTTTCTGTTGTTACGTTATTTACCTTTTAAATATATTTAGAAAAAGTGTTATTTTGTTGTCGATAGGGCTAATGATTAGCCTCCAGAAATAGCGATTTTTTTTTCAATATAAATATCGGTCACCATGTTCGCTCATGCATGAGTCATGAATGAAATGCTTTCTTGACTACAAGTGGTCGTGCGTGATGCATGAGTACCAGGAGAGCAGGAGGCGAATTCACTAGCAGAAAAATGAAGAATCAATAACGGATTTCCAGTAAGAGATATTGCCATTTTAAAGCGACATTTTAAAAAATTGTGCTTTTTCTCTCAGTAAATCTAACGATCAGTCAATCCTTTTTAGCGTCGTCGGCTCAACAATCCATGCTGACGGCGCCAAGTGACTCGCGTATCAATAAAAACATTTTTTGCTACGGAATCCAGTCTGGAGATACCAATCGATTTATTTAATAATACTGGATGATATAATAATAATAATAAATTAATAATAAATTAAATAAGTGTAACTTGAATTGTAATATGAAATATTATTATAAATACTGAATTTGGTTTTGGTTTCATCATTTCATATTTTTAAATTTTGTTTTCGATTGAAGATTTTCGGGCTAGTTAAACTGCCTTTTAGATTTCATATACCTACGGACGTGTCGGACAGCATGCTGGCCGGCATGCTCGCTCGTGAATGAGTGTTTAGAAGACTGTTTGCTGAGTACCAGGAGAGTAGGAGTGCGAGTAGGCTCCCGGTCGACAGCTAACGTAACAGATGAGCTACGTGCCTTCATCCTCTTTGCATATTTCCAGCAAAGCTCTCTTCATAAATTATGCTGGCCGGCTTCTTTAGGACTCTGTTGAACGATTTTGTTGTATTTTTGTTTCTGGCCTCTGCAGATTTTTTTTTTCTGTAACGAATTCTCCTTTTATTTAAAACAACAAATTTAGAATTAAAAACTGAGCTAAGTACTTTTATGTACTTACAGTACTTTTAATAAAACTGCAGTAGCTAAATATTCACCAACATAAATTTTTTGTTTGTGTACCTAAATAGTTCGTGTTTTCCGTCCAGTTCAGTGTGGCCAACATGAAATGAAGGGAAACACTGACATGGCAACTAGTTCACCCGGTGTTATGTGCTGACATCACGGATGTTGTAGGTGATGTAGCCAACTAGTCAGTTTCCATAAAAAAATAAAATAATTACTCTGCTTACCCCGATTGTCGGGATTCAGCGTGTGTGCTATGTATGTATGTAATAAAATAAAAAAATTGGTTGTCTGTAAAGTTGGTTTACGGACGATAGTTTTACGTGATGACGTCATAAAGTATATAAAGTGCGAAGTCAGATACAAAATCAGTTTATAATACTTTATCGTGCTTAGAAGTTTAATTCTTAAATCGCAAATGTGAGTACTTTAAAAAGTAATAATATTAATTATCAATATAAACTTTTAATTTACGCCATCTACAATTCTACATATCAAAGCGCATACTACAACGTTGCAACACCTTTAAGTAAACTACCGCTGAAGTATTTCATTTACTATATTGACGCTAGATGTCGCTCCAAAAGACTCAACGCCATGAAAATCTTCACCTACTGGTGACCAAATTCGCTTCGATAGTACCTGACGAATTTAGCCGGGTGGTTAAGACGTCTGGTCGGTCACACAATAGTGGTGGCAGGGACCGCGGGTTCGAGGCTCGCAAAAGACGGACAAATATATTTTGTATTTCCTACTCTCCTTATATGCCTCTCTATCGCTTGTTACGCGCTCTCGCTTGCACACACAGGTTCAGATGGAACGTGACACTTTTTCGTGTGTGCAGCCGGTGTTCACCAATTTATAAGACGTGACGTCATCACGTCAAAAGCGTCATCAAGAAAATCAATGAAAACCCCTACGCTCATCAAGTCATGCAGTATGCTTCATATAGATACTTTTGAGGTTTTAATTTAGATAAGTGCAGCAATTTATTGTACTTACTTAAATATATATCATATATGAACAGTCCCTGTGGCTTCGCTCGCCACTGTGTCAGTTTTTATAAACGCTCCATATATTTTGTATAACACGCTCATTCGTACAGGCATATTAACGGGAGCGAATCCGGTATTAAAAGTAAAAAAAAAAGATTGTTTCCCATTGTTCCGATCTTTTTTTTTTTAATTAAGCGCGACATGTGGCGCCGAGCCACCCATAAGGTGTCTAGTGACGCCCATGGACATTCGGTCGCATGCGGGGGCTGCGAATGCCATGCCGGCCTCACGGGTGCCCATTCACGCCTCTCTTGAAGGACCCGAGACTGTACTTGGGGGGAAATATGTGGGCAGGGAGAGCGTTCCAGAGTTTACCGGTTCTGTGGAGGAAGGATCTGCAGAACCGATCTATCTATCTATCTATCTATAATAGATACCTTTGGTTGCCGAACTAATAATAAAAAATATATTTTGAAATATAGGTACTTAGTATTAGCAATAGCAAGTAGTCTTTTTGTGTCGCGCACCGGTTTGGATGTTACACAATGTATTGTGAAGAGGCAAGCCCATTATAAGAAATAGACATACAAGGTCTTACAGAAATAGAGCTTTTAAAGTAATTGACATAAACGTAATGTACTTTGCGGTCAGTAAATTATTAAATTAGTTTTCGTCTGTGCAGTTTATACGAGTTATATAAATAGTAAATGTATTGAGTTCAATACAATTCAATACATTAAACTAATGATAATTGAAAAGATGTATTACACTGTTAAGGATGCCTTAGCTGACTGTAGTTTTGTCTAAGAGTCTGACTATTGTTAGGGTTCCGTATCCGTCGTATGGGACCCTATTACAAGTCTACGCCGTCTGTATGTCTGTCTGTCCGTCTGTCTGTCCGAGGGCTGTATCTCTTGAACGGTAAGGGGTGGCCCGTTGAATTTTTCACAGTATATGTGTTATTTATTATGGCCGATATAACAACAAATAATCAAAATATAAAAAAGTTAAAAATCCACGGGGTTCCCGATACAAGAAAATAAAAAGTGTATGCGCGCCATCTACCGAAAACAGTATGAAGCAGCGCTGACCATGACATGGCGATACGGAACACTCGGTGCGCGAGTTCGACTCGCACTTGGCCGGTTTTGTTTTTCTCACTAACAAGAATTAACAATAACATTCTCACTAAGAAGATACGCCTGACAGAATTTCGGTTACCGTAACCACGGTAGGTATGTATGTAATTTACAAATATGAAAAATTAATCTTCATTTAATATAATAGAATAGAATAGAACTATCCTTTCACTACACTTCAACAAATATTTTACAAAAGTCGGACTTATACTCGATAAAAAATTACATAACGTTAAATAATAATAAACAAGCAGACGCCAGGCATAATATATACATACAGTTACAATAATATATTACGTAAACATAGGACATATTAACATACTAAATAAGAATAGATACTTGATAAATAAATTACTCAAACGACTTAGATTAATGAAGAAAGTTAAATAATAATAAAAAAGCAGACGCCAGGCATAATATATACATACAGTTACAATAATATATTACGTAAACATAGGACATATTAACATACTAAATAAGAATAGATACTTGATAAATAAATTACTCAAACGACTTAGATTAATGAAGAAAGTTAAATAATAATAAAAAAGCAGACGCCAGGCATAATATATACATACAGTTACAATAATATATTACGTAAACATAGGAAATATTAACATACTAAATAAGAATAGATACTCGATAAATAAAAACGACTTAGATGAATGAAGAAAGTTAAATAATAATATACAAGCATGCGCCAGGCATAATATATACATACAGTTACAATATTATATTACGTAAACATAGGACATATTAACATACTAAATACGAATAGATACTTGATAAATAAATTACATAAACGACTTAGATGAGTTAACAAAGTTAAATAATAATAAAGAAGCAGACGCCAGGCATAATATATACCTACATATAGTTACAATAATATATTACACTAGCTTTTGCCCGCGGCTTCGCTCGCGTGAAATTCGTATTTCAAAGGAAGAAAGTAAGTAACAAAGACCGATCTGCATTAAGGTAAACGATAAACCTTCTCAACTAAAGTAAGCAACTAATGGCGAGGCTTCAGACTGAGCTGCATTCTGGAAGACAATAAACCTTCTCGAAGAAAGTAAGTAACTGAAGGCGAGACCGAAGGCCGAGCTGCGTTCAGGAAGACGATAACCTTTTCGAAGAAAGTAACAGAGGGCGAGGCCGAAGGCCGAGCTGCGTTCAGTAAGACGATAACCTTTTCGAAGAAAGTAAGTTACAAAGGGCGAGGCCGAAGGCCAAGCTGCGTTCAGGAAGACCATAAACCTTCTCGAAGAAAGTAAGTAACTAAGGGCGAGGCCGAAGGCCGAACTGCGTTCAGGAAGACTATAAACCTTCTTGAAGAAAGTAAGTAACTAAGGGCGAGGCCGAATGCCGAGCTGCGTTCAGGAAGACCATAAACCTTCTCGAAGAAAGTACGTAACTAAGGGCGAGGCCGAAGGCCGAGCTGCGTTCAGGAAGACGATAACCTTTTCGAAAAAAGTAAGTAACAGAGGGCGAGGGCGAAGGCCGAGCTGCGTTCAGGAAGACCATAAACCTTCTCGAAGAAAGTAAGTAACTAAGGGCGAGGCCGAAGGCCGAGCTGCGTTCAGGAAGACTATTTTTTTTTTATGGAAACTGACACGGTTGGCTACATCACCTACAACATCCGTGACGTCAGCCCATAACACCGGGTGAACTTGGTGCCACGTCAGTGCTTCCCTTCGGTCGTGCCGGCTACACTGAACCGGACGGAAAACACAAACTATTTACATAGCCGTTTCGACCGACCTTTCATTCAGTGCGGTGGTACCAACCCGGGCGGGATAAACCCTACCACCTAGTAATATAAGAAGGGAGTCATATCCCTTAGTCGCCTTTTACGACATACACGGGGAGAGATGCAGTGGGGCTATTCTTTTAAAGTACCGGGCCCACACGGTACATACACGGTACTATAAACCTTCTCGAAGAAATTAAGTAATTGAGGGAGAGGCCCAAGGCCGAGCTGCGTTCAGCAAGACTATAAACTTTCATATTCTCCCTCTCCCTCTCCCTCTCCCTCTCCCTCTCCCTCTCCCTCTCCCTCTCCCTCTCCCTCTCCCTCTCCCTCTCCCTCTCCCTCTCCCTCTCCCTCTCCCTCTCCCTCTCCCTCTCCCTCTCCCTCTCCCCTCCCTCTCCCTCTCCCTCTCCCTCTCCCTCTCCCTCTCCCTCTCCCTCTCCCTCTCCCTCTCCCTCTCCCTCTCCCTCTCCCTCTCCCTCTCCCTCTCCCTCTCCCTCTCCCTCTCCCTCTCCCTCTCCCTCTCCCTCTCCCTCTCCCTCTCCCTCTCCCTCTCCCTCTCCCTCTCCCTCTCCCTCTCCCTCTCCCTCTCCCTATCCCTCCCCTCTCCCTCTCCCTCTCCCTCCCCCTATCCCTCTCCCTCTCCCTCTCCCTCTCCATCTCCCTCTCCCTCTCCCTCTCCCTCTTTCGCTGCTCTTCCTCCCCACCGTCCTTCCCCTTCCCTCATCTTCCTACCTCAACTATTTCTCTCTCCCTCCCCTCCCCGTCCACCCTTCCTGCCCTCGCCACCTCTCCTCTCACCACCCTCACCGCCCCTCCCTCACCTCACCCCATATATGCCTTTATTTACACCCCTCCCCCCCCCCCACTCCCCCCTCCCCTTCATTCCCCCTTCATAGCTCCCCCTCCCTCACTCTCTCTCTCCCTAAACGAAAATCCTAAGCCTTCGAGTTCTCACAGAAAAGGGGATAGTACGGAACCCTCTTTACGCGAGCTCGACTCGAACTGGACCACTGTTTTTTAAATTATGTTACCATGGGATATACACTTAATTTACAGGAAACCCTAAACGAAAATCCTAAGCCTTTTAGTTCTCACAGAAAAGGGATGGTACGGAACCCTCTTTACGCGAGCTAGACTCGAACTTGACCATTTTTTTTCAAAATTATGTTACTCCGGGATATGCACTACAACTATACAAAGTTTCGTCAAAATCCGTCCAGCCGTTCAGGCGTGAAAGAGGAACAAACAAACAAATAAACAAACAAACAAACAAACAAACAAATATACTTTCGAATTTATGATATTAGTGAGATAAACATAGGCCCATATTAACATACTAAATAAGAATAGATACTCGATAAATAAATTACATAAACGACTTAGATAATAAATCCATAAAAAAAATCACCTTATTCCTTGGAGATAAAAGACGCTTTCAAACGCTTTTTGAACGTGCCCCTCGCATCAATGGAATTCTGTCATAAATTGTATCGACATCACATATTTAGTTGCGCGCCACTAGCCGTGGTCGCGGCGAGTAAACTACCAATTTGTTGCTACATTCGATTAAATTAAATATTCACACAGAATGGTCGGCATGAGTAATTTTGTTTCAAAATTCATGAGCTGAAATTTCGGTCATTATTTGCGGTTGGGAAAACAAATGCGGTCGGAAATGAGAGGGGAAACATTTCGGTCGGACTGGCTGGACCGCAGAGCGTGGAACACGCTCGGGGGAAAGGCGGCCTCCGATCGCTGTTCTGTGGCATGGAAAGAAACTATTGAGGAATGCACGGGCCGGCAGTCTTTTGGTGGATTGGAGAACGCGCGTCGACTTCTAGGTAGCTAGGTAATTACTGTCGATGCGAGGGTGAAAAGCTGGCGACATCCTGTTCCATGGCAGGAATGACAGCTTAGGTGTATCCGCTCTAAATTTAGAGGGATTTTTGGAGGAAAAATTTGTGTAGAAATTTTTTTCATGTATTAGATAAAAAAAATCACTTTCTTCATACAAATGTGCCGAAAATGTTAAATTATGTATGACAGTTTAAAAAACTATCAAAATTATTTTAGTTTCACAGATTACAGAATCAGTTTTCCGGTCACCACGGTGCAGAATTTTTCGGTTTTGCTTGCTCAGAATGAAGAATTTTTAAGAAGGGAATTTTATGTTTATATAAAATATACCTCGAGTTTTTTTATGGCAACTGACACGGTTGGCTACGTGACCTACTACATGCGTCATGTCAGCCAATAACATCTTGGTGAACTAGGTGCCACGTCAGTGCTTCCCTTCATTTCATGTCGGCTACACTGAACTGGACGGAAAACACAAACTATTTACATAGCCGTTTAGACCGACGTTTCATTCAGCGCGGTGGCACCAACCCGGGCGGGATAAACCATCCGGCATCCCACCTAGTAAGGTAAGAAGGGAAGGGACCTACAGTTTTACGTGGAATCCGAACCGTGGTCAGCCTCCAACGGCAGAGAGGTCACCCATCCAAGTACTGACCACGCCCAGGTGTGGTTATGATCACAACCGACAGTCAACCGACTGCACCACTGAGCTAACGAGGCTGACCAACAGAATGCAACCGAATGCAGCGTAGGTAAATCACGTGACTCGAAATACGCGACTCACAACTCATAAAATTATGCTCGTTTGCATCACACTATAAGGCGATTACGCTGGCTGAAAAGTTTACGGGAATATACTCTTTTTTTTTTTTTATGGAAACTGACACGGTTGGCTACATCACCTACAACGTCCGTGATGTCAGCCCATAACACCGGGTGAACTAGGTGCCATGTCAGTGCTTCCCCCTTTGATCGTGCCGGCTACACTGAACTGGTCGGAAAACACAAACTATTTACATAGCCGTTTAGACCGACGTTTCATTCAGCGCGGTGGTACCAACCCGGGCGGGTTAAACCCTACCACCAAGTAAGATTAGGAGGGAAGGGACCTACAGTTTTACGAGGAATCCGAACCTCGGTCAGCCTCCAACGGTCAGCGGTCACCCATCCAAGTACTGACCGCACCCAGCGTTGCTTAACATTCAATAGCGACAGTTGACTGTCTGCACCACTAAGCTATCGAGGCTGACAAACTCATTCTCAGTTAAATTTTTTTAGGTATCCGTATCCCGTACGGAGGCCTTTTACTACCGTCTGTCCGTCTGTCCGTCCGTCCGTCTGTCCGTCTGTCCGTCCGTCCGTCTGTCTGTCTGAGGGCTGTATCTCTAGAACCGTAATAGGTAGTCCGTTGAAATTTTCACAGAATATGCGTTATTGTGGCGAATATAAGAACAAAATAATAAAAAATAGAAAAAGTAAAAAACCGACGAGCATGCATGAAGAACATTATGGGAGTGGAAGAGGCGGCAGAGGTGTGTCAGGATCGTGGCACGTGGAGATCCGTTGTCTCTACCTACCCCACCGGGAACAGGCGTGACGCTATGTATGTAAAAAATTAAGGAGGGTTCCCATACAAGGTTCGTGTTTTTTCTATATTTTTTTTTTGTGGTGCGGAAACCTCGGTGTGCGAGTTCGACTCGCACTTGGCCGGAATTTTTTATGTAATCCTTTATTCGTGGGGCACAGTCACCCATGTATGTTTACATAAAAAAATGTATAACGTAAAATGAAAATTATGTCTTTATGAATGTTTTTGAAGCAACATCACAATTTCTATCAATCTGACGCGTATATGTACGAACGAGAGGGGGAAGTTTAATCAAACTATACTTTCGGACACCGTATACATCAAACTGCTAACAGCCACCTAATTGATCTAATAATCAAACCCACCCCCCTCCGCCCACTGATAATGCTGTGTCGTCGGGGGATGAGGCTGGGGCGGCACCACTGTGCTGACTCGATTACGGACATCCGAAACGTCGACAGCTGACATCACTACGTGCCGGCAATGCTCCCTGGAGAGTCACAGGGAGGGGAAGAATCAATATCGATAAAACTACTTCGTTCACTTTTTTTTTATTGATAGCGCGACATTCGGATTGCGAGGTTGCGAATACCGAGCTGGCCTGGCAGGTGCTCTTGGAGGATTAAATGCGATGGTACGAATCTAATCGAGTTTTGAGGTAAGGAAAGGAAATGTATTTTACAAGCAATTCTAACCACGTATCAACTTATAACGAAAATAGACATATCAAATAGGAAAATAGTCTTGTTCACCCGGTGTTATGGGCTGACATCACGGATGTTGTAGGTGATGTAGCCAACCGTGTCAGTTCCCATAAATAAATAAATAAATAAATAAATCAAACTCGTAAAGAAATAGTGGTTCAGGCTAACGGCTGTCAAACCCAGTGCCTTCCACCTACCAAGCAAAGCATGTGCCGCTAGGCCACACCCCGCGACACCATCGATATAAAAATCCATCGACTATTATCAATCACTATACATAGACTGGCGGCGGCGACATTGGTTATCCCTCGACTATTCTAAGTTGGCGCGCTGTTTCACTGTATCTGCGATACTGAATGCTGCTAAAAATCATACAAGATAACCGCCATGATGCAGTAGATAGGGTAGTGATTGCATTAGCTAGTGCGGGTCATCACTTCGGGTATGATTGTACCGTAGGCACATTCTGTTTGCAGCTGTCAGTTGTAAAAAAATATAATGAAAGTAGCGTAAGTTTATTGCATAAGGCGTTGTTTTTGAAAAATTTGTTCTTACCATACAGTCATAATATTTTTTTTTTATACTAAGCGCGACATGTGGCGCCGAGTCACCCATAAGGTGTCTAGCGACGCGCATGGACATTCGGACGCTGGCGGGGGCTGCGAATGCCATGCCGGCCTGACAGGTGCCCATTCACGCCTCTCTTGAAGGACCCGAGACTATACTTGGGGGGAAATATGTGGGCAGGTAGAGCGTTCCAGAGTTTGCCGGTTCTGTGGAGAAAGGATCTGCAGAACCGATTTGTACGCATCCGCGGTAAGTCCAGCGTATAGGGATGCAATCCCTGCCCAGTGCGCGTTGTACGGAGGTGGAAAGGGGACGCCGGAATCGCGTTAAACAGCTCCTCCGAGCACTCCCCGTGGAATAAGCGATAGAACACGCTTAGGGCGCCGACATCCCTACAAAGTAACAGCGGTTCTAGATCGCGGGACACGTCGGGGGACACATATTTCATAGGATGTTAATTATGAGAGCCGTGCTCTCTGCCTACCCGATGGCCAGGCTGTACCTACTTTTATGGTGTTTTGTGGGCTAATTATGACGATGCCGTGCTAAAGGGCGACAGGTTAGCCACTTATCATCTTGGCGCGGTCCTTCCACTGAGTATGTGCAGCAGGTGGGTCTTCGTGCCTTAATTGCTGCTTGATATAGTTATCTTGTCCGAATAGGTGGTGGTCGGTGTTGTGTTGTAATTTACAAGAGTGCTTGCAGCACAACACCATTTACTCTGCTTATCCCGATTCTCGGGATACAGCGTGTGGTATGTATGTATGTATGTATATATGTACATATGTATTATGTATATAATTTTTTTTATTTGAAATTTTATATTAATGCTTCAAGCGTAAGAGAGAAATAAAATGATGTAGTCGTCTAGCCTAACGCACACACGTTCGACTAATCATTGCAAATTATTATTTACTGACTTTCTGTACCGTGTAAGGCCAATACTTAAAAAGAATAGCCCCACTGCATCTCTCCTCGTGCATGTCTTAAAGGACGACTAAGAGAAAAGGACGAGATTTCGCTGACGAAATGAATGCACTCACTACGAAACATCTTGCTTATCATGAGTCATGTCATGACATTAACACGAGGAAAGCTAGCGAGCACAATGTATAGTCGTCGTTCACTAAATCCAGCTAAAAACAATAAAATCAACTCAATATTACCGGCAAGATCACCCATGCGATATTTATCCTTATGTCCACTGATTTAAGTTTCAATTTAGTATAATTGAAAAATATCACACTGTAAATCAGCGGTCGGCAACCCGCGGCCCTCTGGCCGCATGCGGCCCGCGAGCGTCCTCCTTACGGCCCGCGAATCTAACCAACGGGAAAAAAAATTCCCGTTGGCCAGACTAGTCTAACCATCAGTCTAACCACTGGGAATAACGCCGAATTTTTTGTAAATAAAGGTCTTATCATTCGGAATTAAATATTTTAAAAGTAACCATTGTGCTGACATATCCGAATATGGCTAAAGGTCTAAACTTAAATTAAGATTAAAATGTTTATTTTTTTTATTACGCGCCTAAACTGAAATCTGTGACATTCACGAACGCGTTGGCTTATAAAAAATAAGCATTGTTCCCGATTACCTGATGCACATTTAGATGCGATACTTCCGTTTCTACGTCTAAGATGCAAGCAGATATTTCAAAACTTGCAAGTGAAATGCAGCCGCAAAAATCGCATATTAAGATTTTTACAGTTTTTTATAGTAATATTTCCTTGAAATATATAACTTGAACTCAAATAAATATGATTAAAAATGCACAAATGCATTTTATTAACCGAATTCAAAAAAAGGAGGAGTTTCTCAATTCGATTGTATTTTTTTTTATGTTTGTTACCTCAGAACTTTCGACTGGGTGAACCGATTTTGATGATTCTTTTTTTATTTGAACGCTGGTGCTTCCCGTGTAGTCCCATTTCAATTTGGTCAAGATCGCATTCGAAAGGCCGAGCGATTCCGCCGACTACATTAATAGCAAAACATTTAAAAAAATACTGTGAAATAAAATACTATTTAAAAAAATATAAAAACCTCCCTCAAAAATGTATGAAATAAAAAAAATCCTAGAGTTGAAGGCGGTGCTAAAGCAAGCAAAAATGATGCATGAAAGAAAACATGAGTGGATGATATCCTTTGTGATTTGTGTAGCCTTCTTTAGCACCGACCGCCTTCAACTCTAGCGTTCGATTTTTTTGTTATTTCATACTTTTTTGAAGGTGGTTTGTATATATTTTAAATAGTTTTTTTTTTATTTTAAAATTGTATGTACTTATGAAGATGAGATGCGGCCCGCACTGATCCTCTGGTAACAATTATGGCCCTCCTATAGTAAAACGTTGCCGACCCCTGCTGTAAATCATCAATACCAGAGAACAAAAGAATAGAGTGTACATTATCACAGAATAGAAATTAGTACACATTATGTTATGGTTTTCAACTGGGTTTCTAGGGCGAAGGAAGACTATAACAGGGGAAATAAGAAGTCTTTGAACAACGTAGAAGTTAGCTTTAAAAGTTAAAACGTAAAAAACGTTATAGAAGTAGTAAGTTTATATACTACCTTCCAAAACTTTCATAATATAATTTATTAAAATGCAAACAAATACAAAATTAAACTAAATAAATGCTTGGAAATTTCGAAATAACGTGATTTGATTACGTACTTTGCAGATTGAAAATGAAATGATGACTATTCACTGATCAGTATTTTTATCGAGAATAACTTTTGGGAAAATCAAATATAATTCCAGATTGGAATCCTATTGTGCGTTAGAATAAATTATTTTTATTCACTATAGCCAGCCAGCCAGCCGGTACATATAATTAGGATAAAAGCTAGCTGCTTTTCGAAAAAAACTGGCGATCCCAAATCCCACATCGAGGTCTTTCTTCGTTCAACGCATTGTTTATTGTATAATTTCATCCATAGGTAGGTAACCTACGCTTCGACATTTCGAAAATTCCGCCAGTTCTAAAACACTTTTACAGATAAAGCTTTTTGAAGTTTTAGACAATCTATGTCTTATTAATTGTACATTATTCTTATATCGTGTATCATAGTTATGATTTTCGGAATTAAGAGAGGAATCATGAATATATTGGGCTGGAGATTCAAAGAGAAATTTTTTGCACACAAAGACGCTAACAAGGATACAGAAAACAGAAGATAACATACAGAAGAGCATTAGAAATTTATAATAATTCACACAGAAATGTAAAAACAAATGTAGGTATTTTTCACAGTGTTTTGATTCAGTTTTGCTGTTTAATTAATAAGTGTTCAAAGAATATTCAGTTATAAGGATATGTTATAAGGATATTCAGTGAACTAGAATTTTAGAAAAAAAAACCTTTATGGCACAATAGAGGATTTAAGTGGATTTTGAACGAGTTTATAGGAATCCCTGCTTACACCGCTGCTGGCTACCTAGCCAAAAAAAACTAAAATAACATTTCTAAAGGTCAGACATCTTACCCCACCCACATCAAAGTCAAAGAGCATTAATGTACTGAAAGAGAGGACCTTTAAGAAAATTCAGGAGAAAATTGAATATCTTTATACGAAACCTTCACACAATTTCGTAATTATGTGCGCTAGATAAATTTCCTAATGAGTGATATATATTTTTCGATAACTCTTGTCATAAATACCCTTATCAAATCGATAAAACCCGTAGGTATGCGAGTGTTGGCTGATACCAAAAGATATGCGCTAGTTTAATTTGTGTTCCATCACCTGATAGCTGTCGTCTTTGTGAACCGGTCAAGAGGAACAGTAAACAGTCAAACAAAATGTGTAAGTACAAGTTAATTGTTTATTGATCATTCATATGGCAGTTAGAATAGAATAGAATAGAAATGCTTTATTGCACACAAAAACACAGAGATACACAAGACAGAAGAGAACATACAGAAGAACAGTAGAAATTTACAATACTTCACACAGAACAAGAGAATAGTAGCGTACAAGACTTATCACTTTAAGTGATTTCTTCCAGTCAACCTTTGGGTGATGAGAGTAAGTAAAGAAGAAATATGGAAAGAGTAGTGCAAAAATTTGGTCAGGAAAGTAATATATATAACACATACTTACACAAATATATACAAATAAATACATGCTTATATAAATATAAATATACATATCAGTACGTTAAAGACTGTACTCGAACCTGTCACAGGTTGTCCTATCCGGTTCGATTAGACCCACGAAGAAGAACCGATATGATTTTTTTTTTCATACAAGTGTTTTAGTGAGGAACAAAATAGTAACATCGCCTACAGTCTATCGAAAACACAGCTTGAGAGCAAGATGCACAATTTCACTGAGAGTGAAATTGTGCATCTTGACAAGAAGTGTACCATGTGTGAAGAGCCTTTGTCAAACTTTGATACGTAATTTGTATCAATTTTATTTGTGTTAGTACATTATTAAAATACTACAAGTAGTATAATTGACAAAAATTAAAAAATTCAACTTGAAGTCATCTTGGAGTATTAAGTTGTCAATGGGTTAATAAAATTGAGATACTAATCGTACCTAGTCAAGAGTTAACTAATTTAGTTTAAACATGGATAGCTCTGGAACGCTCTCCCATCCCATATATTTCCCCCAAAGTATAGTTTCGGGTCCTTCAAGAGAGGCGTGAATGGGCATCTGTTTTTTTTTTTATTTTTTTTTTATTGAAACTGACACGGTTGGCCACATCACCCACAACATCCGTGATGTGAGCCCATAACACCGGGTGAACTTGGTGCCACGTCAGTGCTTCCCTTCGGTCGTGCCGGCTACACTGAACTGGACGGAAAACACAAACTATTTACATAGCCGTTTCGACCGACCTTCCATTCAGTGCGGTGGTACCAACCCGGGCGGGTTAAACCCTACCACCTAGTATTATAAGAAGGGAGTCATATCCCTTAGTCGGCTTTTACGACATACACGGGGAGAGATGCAGTGGGGCTATTCTTTTAAAGTACCGGCCCCACACGGTACAATCTGTCAGGCCGGCATGGCATTCGCAGTCCACGCATGCGACCGAATGTTCATGGGAGTCGTTAGACACCTTATGGGTGGCTCGGCGCCACATGTCGCGCCTACTATAAAAAAAAATATACAGCATTCATACAACATATTGCCAATGGAGCAGGTCAGTCTCCACAAACAGAGACCGTTCACGAGCATCACGCCAGGGCCAGCCATCGCCTCCCTCAACCATATTTGAGGGTGAGACTGAGAGGCGACCCGGACCAGGCATTATGTTCACGACTAATACAGTGCACCATTCTCGAACCCCAAGTAATTGTGGATCACACACGCGGAATCCCGACAATCGGGCATAGTAATCGGTGTTGTGCTGCAAGAACTCTGGTCAATTACAGCACAACACCGACCACCACGTTTCGCAAAGTATTCGAACAAGATTAAATCGATCAAGCAGCAAGTAAGGCACGAAGACCCACCTTCTGCATGACTGGGTGGAAGTACCGTGCCAAGGTGAGAGTTGGCGAGCCTGTCGCCCTTTAGCACGTCATCTTGTCCTTATCCCTTAGTCGCCTTTTACGACATGCATGGGGAGAGATGCAGTGGGGATATTCTTTTTAACGGCCCCACACGGTACTTAAAAATAAATTGTGAAAAAAATTAATTGTGGTTTATAAAAAAAATCATTTCAATGTTTGTCTCCAAAAAAGGCTATGGATCATGCTGGTGCCACAGAGCTAAATACTTATATAGATCATAGCATAGGTCTTGCGCAAGGTCACCAAAATGTTTTTATTCTTCTGCAGCGTTTCTCCATCAGCTGATCATGAGCCTAGCGGTGCTGTGGTCGGCGCAGGGTGCCCTAATAGTGAGGGAACCTGATCCAGGACCCAGGATGTCCAGGAACGACCCCGCCGTCGGATGGCTTCCGATGCCCATGTCTCATTTTCATGCTTCCAATATGGACACGTGGAATATGGTGAGAAATGTTACTTTAAAATGGTACTTTAAAATAATAGCACCACTGCATATCTCCCCGTGTATGTCGTAAAAGCCGACTAAGAGATATGACTCCCTTCTTATATTACTAGGTGGTAGGGTTTAACCCGCCCGGTTTGGTACCATCGCACTGAATGAAAGGTCGGTCGAAACAGCTATGTAAATAGTTTGTGTATTCCGTCCAGTTCAGTGTAGCCGGCACGACCGAAGGCAAATACTGACGTGGCACCAAGTTCTCCCGGTGTTATAGGCTGACATCGCGGATGTTGTAGGTGATGTAGGCAACCGTGTCAGTTTCCATAAAAAAAAGAATTTCCCGTGGCACTACCGGTGTAACTTCGGTTGTTATTACGTCTTTTGTATGTGGTCAGAGGGGGTCAAGTCCTTCGTCCGTGAGCTAGGTTCCTGAATGGCGACCGCTGCTGGAAACCGCGGTGTTGCCCTTGTTTCTCGAGTTAGTCCCCCCAGCCCAGACTAACAGACCGTTGTGTCTGCCTACCTCACTGGGAAACAGTGAGTCAGCGTTAAAGCATCCACTGCTGGACATACGCCCCTCCAATCTTTCTCAAGTTGTATGTATGTATGCTCAGAATGTATGTATGTACTATACTATAACAGACAGAATACAGAGAAAGACAACGCTATAGGCATCCTGGGAGATAATCCGGGAACGATAGCTTGAGGAAATGTATAATTTATGAATTAGTTTATTTTTAGATGATAAGTTTAATTAATAATTGTATTTGCAGTTTTACTACATTGTAGCTCCCTGAATTGGGAACAGGCCTATTCCCAATTCAGTGGTGTAGCGTTTACACATTGATTGAAGATTACTTTTTTTATAGAAAGCGCGACATGTGGCCCAGAGCAACCCATAAGGTGTCAAGCTAGACGTCCGTGGACATTTGGTCGCATGCGAGGGTTGTGAATGCCACGCCGGCCTGACAGGTGCCTATTCACGTCTTCTTGAAGTACTTGGGGGGAAATATCGAGCAGATGAAAAAAATCAGTCCGTAGCAGATATCTCAGTTGATACTCGAACTAATGACCTTTGGGTTTAAAATATGTCCACTGCTCAAGGCAACTGTCCTATCATCCAGGCTTCTGGCAAGACTTTCTTTAAAATAAGTACTTATTTATATAAGTAATGAAGTTAAACAAATTAAAAATAATTTAACCATTGAAATTTTTCTCCACACAGCGTTACTACTACAACCCAGAGTTCGCGCCAGCCACCAACGCCTCCTACGTGTTCATACTAGTGGGAGGAGAGTGGAGCATCTCCCCCGGCTGGATGACCACGGGGCTCATGTACGAGATGGCACAGGAGATAGACGCGGCCATGTTCTACACGGAGCACAGATACTACGGACTTAGCAGGCCTACTGAGTGAGTTGCTTTTATGTCTCCACACAGCTTTACTACTACAACCCAGAGTTCGCGCCAGCCACCAACGCCTCCTACGTGTTCATACTGGTGGGAGGAGAGTGGAGCATCTCACCCGGCGGGCTGACCTCGAGGCTCATGTACGAGATGGCACAGGAGATAGACGCGGCCATGTTCTACACGGAGCACAGATACTACGGACTTAGCAGGCCTACTGAGTGAGTTACTTTTATGTCTCCACACAGCATTACTACTACAACCCAGAGTTCGCGCCAGCCACCAACGCCTCCTACGTGTTCATACTGGTGGGAGGAGAGTGGAGCATCTCACCCGGCGGGCTGACCTCGGGGCTCATGTACAAGATGGCACAGGAGATAGACGCGGTCATGTTCTACACGGAGCACAGATACTACGGACTTAGCAGGCCTACTGAGTGAGTTACTTTTATGTCTCCACACAGCGTTACTACTACAACCCAGAGTTCGCGCCAGCCACCAACGCCTCCTACGTGTTCATACTGGTGGGAGGAGAGTGGAGCATCTCACCCGGCGGGCTGACCTCGGGGCTCATGTACGAGATGGCACAGGAGATAGACGCGGCCATGTTCTACACGGAGCACAGATACTACGGACTTAGCAGGCCTACTGAGTGAGTTACTTTTATGTCTCCACACAGCGTTACTACTACAACCCAGAGTTCGCGCCAGCCACCAACGCCTCCTACGTGTTCATACTGGTGGGAGGAGAGTGGAGCATCTCACCCGGCGGGCTGACCTCGGGGCTCATATACGAGATGGCACAGGAGATAGACGCGGCCATGTTCTACACGGAGCACAGATACTACGGACTTAGCAGGCCTACTGAGTGAGTTACTTTTATGTCTCCACACAGCGTAACTACTACAACCCAGAGTTTGCGCCAGCCACCATCGCCTCCTACGTGTTCATACTGGTGGGAGGAGAGTGGAGCATCTCACCCGGCTGGCTGACCACGGGGCTCATGTACGAGATGGCACAGGAGATAGACGCGGCCATGTTCTACACGGAGCACAGATACTACGGACTTAGCAGGCCTACTGAGTGAGCTGCTTTTATGTCTCCACACAGCGTTACTACTACAACCCAGAGTTCGCGCCAGCCACCAACGCCTCCTACGTGTTCATACTAGTGGGAGGAGAGTGGAGCATCTCCCCCGGCTGGATGACCACGGGGCTCGTGTACGAGATGGCACAGGAGATAGACGCGGCCATGTTCTACACGGAGCACAGATACTACGGACTTAGCAGGCCTACTGAGTGAGTTACTTTTATGTCTCCACACAGCGTTACTACTACAACCCAGAGTTTGCGCCAGCCACCAACGCCTCCTACGTGTTCATACTAGTGGGAGGAGAGTGGAGCATCTCCCCCGGCTGGATGACCACGGGGCTCATGTACGAGATGGCACAGGAGATGACGCGGCCATGTTCTACACGGAGGACAGATACTACAGACTTAGCAGGCCTACTGAGTGAGTTGCTTTTATGTCTCCACACGGACGATTTGTAGGGTCACTCAGTCTGTTCTACAGGTACGACATATTATGGACAATGCTAGTTCCTCTGAGGTTAGCTCTCAAGTTGTTACTTACCATCTAACCTATCTCCGCAATACTCGTCGCTTTTTGTCAGCCTCGATAGCTCAGTGGTGCAGACAGTCGACTGTTTCTATTGATTGTTAAGCAATGCTGGGCCGGTCAGTACTTGGATAGGTGACCGCTCGACCGTTGGAGGCTGACTGTGTTTCGGATTCCACGTAAAACTGTAGGTACCTTCCCTTTTTACCTTACAAGGTCGTAGGGTTTATCCCGGCCGGGTGAAATGTGAAAGCGACTCAACTTACTTTTACCTATAGGGGATCCTGATGAACTGATGAGTTCACAGGGATCCCCTAGCTAGGGGATCGGGCTTGGGGATCCTGGTGGCCCCACTGTTCCCTTCTTACCTTACTAGGTGGTAGGGTTCAATGGCCCGGGTTGATACCACCGCACTGAATGAAAATTCGGTCGAAAAGGCTATGTAAATAGTTTGTGTTTTCCGTCCAGTTCAGTGTAGCCTGCACGACCGAAGGGAAGCACTGACATGGCACCAAGTTCACCCGGTGTTATGGACTGACATTTAGTACTCACGACTCACTGACTCGTGACGTATAAAAGGCGCCTAAGGGATAAGGACAATATGGCGTGCTAAAGGGCGACAGGATAGCCACCTCTCATCTTGGAACGGTCCTTCCACCGGGTAATGCAGCGGGTGGGTCTTCGTGCCTTACTTGCTGCTTGATAGTTATCTTATCACTTCGCTAAACGTGGTGGTCGTTGTTGTGTTGTAATTTACAAGGGTACCTGTAGAACAACAACACAGCCGGGGCTGCTATGCGGCCATCTTACGTCCAGTGCGGTGGTATCAATAATAATTAGCAGGCGTAGGTATGCACGTAAATGTTTCCGTCGAAAATAAAAAGTAGTCTCAGGTCCTTCAAGAGGGGCATGAAATTGCACCTGTCAGGCCGGCATGCCATTCGCAACCTGCGCATACGACCGAATGTCAATGGGCGTCGTTAGACACCATATGGGTGGCTCGGCGCCATATGTCGTGCTTTCAATAAGAAAATCATATTGGTTCATGTCGGCCGGATTCGAACCTCGGACCCTGCGATCAAGAGGCCAAGCCACGACCGCGCCGACCGAACACCCTCCGCTTGGATAATAGTAGAAGAGAACGCAAGTTTTTTCAATATACGAACGCATGTTTGACAAAGTACTACAGGAATATTTCAGATAGTGAGTACAGTTCCTTTCACGAGTCATGCATGAGCACACTTTTCATTGGTCGGTTTGACGGGATGTGACGTCGACGGGGCGCCGACACTTCAAGCGATTGGTCCATGTCAGTCAGCGTCACGACGCCTATTGGGTTCACACGCAGGGTTGTCAGGTGACCGGGATTTCCGGGATTGTCCCGGGCTAGGCTCCAATGTCCCGTGTCCCGGGCGAAGGATCGTTATGTCCCGGGGAGTGCAATTTGTCCCGCGAAGAAAAATATATCATACAACTTGACGTCGCACAAGGTAGTCAGCACGGAGTGGAATCGCTTGATGCCGTGTAGTGTTGCTTACTAAAGAAAATAAATATTGGCCTTTCATTTCTCAGCCTTATGAAGGACTGCATGTAGTAGATATGTCGTCCCGGGAAGGCTAACACCAAGGGAAGGTTAAAAAAAATACGTGCATACCTATACCTACACCCGCTGCTTCACCGTTCAGAACCGATGTAGAACTGTAGGTCCCTTCCCTTGCCCCTTACTATGTGGTAGGTTCCAATTGTAGCCGACTGGGTTAATACCACCATACTGGATGTAAGATGTAAGCCTCGGTTGTATTCTCCTCTAGTACTGTATAGCCAGCAATTCAGGGAATTCTCCGGTATGGCATCTACCTTCTCGGAGGTGATATTGGCTGGTCGGAGCATGCGCTTTGGCCCCTCCGACTCTGCCACCCATACCGAATTACATAATTTTTTTTTATTAAAAATCACATCTGGCAAGTCTACTCACACGCGTCGTTCGACTACTATAACTTGCGTGCAATGTTAGTTCACTGTACATCTGTGCTCATGACTCGTGAAAGCAACTGTACGTATCGGTTTATTGATCCAGCTTCCTCTATGTTTTCTCCATTTTCTAGGCGGGGAAAATTTATTCTCTCAGATTTCTATTTTGGTCTGGATTTTGTTTTTCACCTGCTGCCATATCGAGATATGATAGCTAACGCTTGCGCCGCCGTATTGACCGGGTATACTTACTTGTATAAGTTAACTTATGAAATATTGAAAAGGCGATGTTATTGCGTATTGCAACTTCTTCCAGTCAAACCTCTCACAATGGAGCAACTCGTGTTCGTGAAAAATGTAGTTATCAAACTGGGAAAAAGAAAAACCGGCACGATTTTCCGGTAACTGGGTAACGCCTCTCTTCACCCCTTCCTTGCCCCCCGGCCGCTCAAAATGATTTAGATTTATTATTTTACCGGAGCGACACTACATTCGGGTATCTACATATTTATAGTATCTTAAATATTTTATTTATTAACAATCATTAAACATTTGAAATCGACATTTATAATATAATTATGTACTTTAAATTTTATAAGTATAAAAAAAATATGAAATTAATTAGTGCACAGTGCAGACATGGGACTCAAGGCCGCCACTTTATCCATTGAACCACCCCCGCCCAACCCCCGTATACTCGTAGATCCGATTTGAGAACCAAATATACTGCATCCCCAAACGAGATATGCAAGTTTCAACTCATAACTTCAATTAGCGCTAACCATAGACATACATACTTAGACAGCGCATCAACTTGAAATGAAATGAAATTAAATGCCACATTGTGTTCTACCTACAATAATCTTTGTTCAACAATAAATTTTATTTATTTCTATAATTTTTTTTACACAGAAAATAATCAGAAGAAAATTTGTACCGTGTGGGGCCGGTACTTTAAAAGAATATCCCCACTGCATCTCTCCCCGTGTATGTCGTAAAAGGCGACTAAGGGATATGACTCCCTTCTTATATCACTAGGTGGTAGGGTTTAACCCGCCCGGGTTGGTACCACCGTACTGAATGAAAGGTCGGTCGAAACGGCTATGTAAATAGTTTGTGTTTTCCGTCCAGTTCAGTGTAGCCGGCACGAACGAAGGGAAGCACTGGCGTGGCACCAATTCACCCGGTGTTATAGCTGACATCACGGATGTTGTAGGTGATGTAGCCAAACGTGTCAGTTTCAATAAAAAAAAAAATTAAAAAAAAATTCTGTCCAATATTATGTTTCAAGTGTTTCTTCTAAACGAAACAGATAAAATAAATAAAAAATGAGAGGCGTCGTCGCGGGACGCCCGGTTGGAACGAAGTTCCTTTCCCTATATCCTTCCTTCCTTCCTTCCTTACCTATAATAAAATCCAACGTCTGCTTTCTGTCTGAGTGTCTGAGTGTCTGAGTGTCTGAGTGTATGTCTGTCTGTCCGCTTATAACTCGAGAACCACTGAACCGATTTTAATAAAACAAAATTCTACGGATTGCTTGATTCTTCCCATCAACTATAGGCTACTTACTATCACGCTAAATGGCTTATGAGGTTAGCAGTAAAGTGAAATATGAGAGCGGGCGGAGCCGCGGGCACAGCTTGTACGCGGCTCCGCCCGCTCTCATATTTGACTTCTCTGCTAACCTCATAAGCCATTTAGCGTGATAGTATGTAGCCTATAGTTGATGGGAAGAATGAAGCTATCCGTAGAATGTTTTTTATTGAAATCGGTTCAGTGATTCTCGAGTTATAAGCGGACAGACAGACAGACAGACAGACAGAAAGCAGACGTTGGATTTTATTAAAGGTAAGGAAAGGATAACAGACACAATGAAATAAATTAACAACGTTTGAGAGTAATTAAATGAAAACTAGAATTAATAAATCAATAATACATATACAGGGTGTTAAAACGGCGAGTACATTAATTTCGCCAGCGCAATAGAATAGAATAGAATAGAATCTATTGTTCGAAGAATTTTGGTACAGAATCGGTACAGAATATCTGTAAAACACTTAATATTTAAGAATAGGTACATTTTACAATAAAAGTTACATTTTAGCAATCCTCATGTTTTTCCTGGACAAAAAAGCAAGTGAAGTTTTTCTCTAAAGTGTCTAGTTTTCGAGATATGATTTTTTGAAATGTATGTTTTCGTTTAGTGTAATTCAACGCGTTGTTGCCGCTCCGCACCCTCCGCCTGCCGACCTCCAGTTCTCCACTCACAAAGCTAACCCCCGCCCCTCGCGCCAACACCTCCGTCCGAGGCGCTCACGTGTCACGTCTCAACCGCTCTCCCCCCCGCCTCCCTGTTGTCATTAGATCATTTTTACACAAAATAATCAATTAATTTGTGTGAAAACTGTAACTTTTTATTTAAAGGAAATTCAGAAAAAAGTTATTTCACTTTTTTTTTTTTTTTTTATTGTTTCCGAACTAGCTGGCTGTGTCCGAGGTCGAAGCCTCAGGCGCAGCCAATATCACCCCCGAGGAGGTGCCAGTCCGGCTTGGAGGTGGACTAATGTCGCTGGGGAAAGGCTATTTACCCGCGATTTGAAGATCCGTGGATTGTAGGAGTGGGGAAAGATATTCCCCGGAAGCCCGTTCCACACCTTTGCAGTGCGGCACAAGAACGATTTAGAGAATCGTGCCGTTCGAAGTACAGTCCACTACAAAGGGGTGTTCCGCGAGAGTATGGCGGGTTTGGCGAAGGCGAACAGGAGGAGGAGGGATAAGGGAAGCAATTTCGTCAGAGCAGCGGCCATAGTAGTACCGATAAAACAGGCTCAATGACCCAACGATACGTCTGTGTTTTAAAGGTTGAAGGTCCTTTGTGAGTACAGAGTCGCCAATGAGGCGAATGGCTCGTCGTTGGATAGAATCCAAGGCTGAAAGAAGGTACTCAGGGGAACCCTCCCAAAGATGACTGCAATATTCATCACCGGTCTTACTTGTGCTTTATAGAGTGTAAGCAATTGGACCGGTGTGAAAAATCGCCGACATCGGTAGAGTATCCCTAATTTTCGAGATGCTAGTTTCGCCTTGGATTCTATGAACGATCGAAATCCAACGTCCCCGGACACCTCTATACCCAGGACGCCCAGACTACCATCATTGGGGACTTGGCTGCCCTGGAAAGTTGCTTGGAGTGGAAACGGATCAGCCTTAGTAGAGAAGGCACAGGCTTGCGTCTTAGCTACGTTGAAGTTGACCAAGTTCTCCTTCCCCCATGAGGATACTTTATCGAGAACCAGGTCAACCCGAGTAACAGTTCCGCGTCTCGCGTTTGCTGCTGACGCCTCTCTACCCTTCCAGTCTTTGATGAACCCTTCGTGCACCGTGCTGTCGTCCGCGTAGCAATGTATTTCGCCGAGCGAGAGCATGTCGTTAATAAATAATAGAAACAGCGTAGGCGACAGCACGGATCCTTGTGGAACACCAGCATTGATTGAGTAATCGGCCGAGCATGCACCATCAAGGGTGACAAAGATCGATTGCTCAAAAAGCTGGAGATCCAAGTGCACAGTTTTGTAGGGACACCGTAGGCCGGAAGCTTGCTTAGCAGTCCCCGGTGCCAGACGCGATCGAATGCTTTGGATATATCCAAAGCGACCGCCAGCGATTCCCCAAAACTCTTGATCTCAATAAGCATTTCCTAAATTTAATGTACTCACCGTTTTTACACCCTGTATTTTAGACATACGCTTGTAAACACGCATTCACTCTCATTCGCCAAGTGTCTGGAGTGTAGCATGCGATAAAGAACTTCGTTCCAAAAAGCCGTTTCTGCGCATACATTTCTGTGGCGCTTGCAATGTTCTCTCGACATGAACCGCATGCGCCGACGTGGCGAGACTGCGAGCTTAGCATCCGAACCGTCGTCGCTGCTGCTGCATACCAAGTTGTCGTGTCGCACTAGTAGGAAGTAGCGCGGTAGTGACGTTGTTATTGGGTGAAGAGAAATAATTGATGGGTCCAAGGGTAAACAATATCCAACTTAAACAGGTGTACACAGAGACATCTGTACACCTGTTGTACAGAGGGTCACTTAGTCTGTTCTACAGGTACTATCATGGACTATCATGGACTATCATATCAGTTTGTATTACGTCGCAGCGACGTAATACAAACTCTTTGGGAAGCAAGTTCCTCCGAGCAGCGTCCATGATAGACGAGTCCTTCATCGCAGGAGAGCTTTGGCGCAGCTGTGACGGACAGAAGATGTCACGTGACCTCAACATTAGGTTATTTTTTTTTATTTACCACAGTGCAACCTACATCACAGATGTGCATGTGCCTATATTTCAACTAACAATCTTCAGTGAACGCCAATGATGCATATTGCCCCGAGACGCTCGCATTGGACCTTATTACTGCACTGCTATAATATATACCTAATTGATACGATTTGTCTGCTGTCCGTCGCAGCTGCGTCAAAGCTCTCCTGCGATGAAGGACTCGTCTATCATGGACGCTGCTCGGAGGAACTTGCTTCCCAAAGAGTTTGTATTACGTCGCTGCGACGTAATACAAACTCTTTGTTGCTTCCCTTATTCCTTGCCATTCAACCTATCTTCGCAGCACTCGCCGGAGGGAAACTGAGAACCCTTTTGTTGTTGACATTGGGCTTTTGAGAACCCATCGGTTCTCAAAATTGTTTCTTTGTCGCACCGCTAGGGTGTGGAACTGTCCTCCCGGCGAGTGTGTTTTCCGAATCCTTTAACCTGGGTGTCTTCAAACGTCGTATCAGCGGGCTAGACAGCCTAGCAACAGTCTGCAAATCTGCTGGCATGGCGCCTCACTGAGCGTGGTTTCGCGAGGAGAGGGGTTTTTGGCTCTGTCGACTGTACCATTGGTCCCTCGACACAGCCACCCATGTTGGTTTACATAAAAAAAGAGGCACTGGCGACCGCCATGGACATTGAAACCATCGACGCCCTATCTATTAGACTGGGCCTTTCCATAGACCGTATATTATTTCTCTATGAAGAGCCGAAGACGCGTGTGGTGGTGTGCTTTGGGAGAGGCCTATGTCCAGCAGTGGACCGATGCAGGCTGATGATGATGATGATGATGGGTGGCTGAGTCAGAGGGGCCAGAGCGCATGCTCTGACCAGCCAATATCACCTCCGAGAAGGTAGGTGCCATACCGGAGACTTCCCTGGATTGCTGGCTATACTGAACTAGAACACAACCGAGGCTGCTATTCGGCCATCTTACATCCAGTACGGTGGTGAGCCTACCACCTAGTAAGGGGCAAGGGGAGGGACCTACAGTTTTACACCGGTTCCGAACGGTGAAGCACCAGGTGTAGGTGTGCACGTAATTTTTTTCGTCAGAAAAAACTCATTGGTACACGCGCCGACCGGATTAGAACCTCGGATCTCTCGCATGAGAAACCGATGCCCAAACCACTCGGCTACCCGCCGCTTTAATGTAGATTATAAAGATTACATATATCCGTGCATATATCAACCAAATACAGAAGACATGTCTAGCTACTAAGAAAACCTCACAGCACTCAATCTTGTTCGTCCTACATCGATGTATGAAACAAAACCTCTTTACTATTACTGTCACGTTCCCTTCAACTTAGTATGGACATAATTATCGTGACAAAAACTACTCGTTCAATCTTAATTCAACCGTTTTACTAGGGCATATGATTCAAATTCGTATAAAATAGTATTGTGAATATCTCAGGCAATTGTGAGTCTTATCTCTATGTCTGTAAGGTTCAAAATTGATTGAATTGTGACATGTGTGGGTGCCGGAAAGACGAAATCGACGATTTTCGCTTATCTACGTGTTTAGAGAATTTACATAATCGGTAAATCGGCGTCGGACGTGTTGGTGCAAAACATTGCGCGGTGCGATTTGCTGTCCTCGGACATTTTCACATCTATGCCCGTACTAGATCTATCTGCTTTAAGCTAGAAACTCATTGGGCCCACGTACGCCACGCACGCGTACGTGGGCGCGTCGGTCTCCATACATTTTATATGGAAGAGTGCAGCACGCAGTGTGTCGCGTGGGTGGCGTGGGCGCAATGAAACTGCGTGCTGCACTCTTCCATATAATATGTATGGAGACCGACGCGCCCAGATTCGCGTGTGTGGCGTACGTGGGCCCAATGAGTTTCTAGCTTTAGTCTAGCTAGATGCTTTGTGTATTTAAACAAGAGTATGTTCTATCAAACTCGGTAGCTCGGTGGTGACTGGTGCTACCTGTCGACGTTCGATATCGTGAAGACGAGACGGAAGTTAACTTTCTCCATACAAAATCGTCTTTCGGTATTTATGTTTTGTACCCCCCTAAACCTTATCCGATTTTAAACAGTTTTTTTTTATTGTTGTAATAAGGGCAGTCGAATCTATGTTCCTGTCTTGTATTTTTTGAATATCTAAAGTGATGGCTCAATAAAGGTTAATAAAGTTCATGACGAAAAAAAATCTATATTTTTTCGGTCGAAATACAAATTTTTAGCTCCGTTGTATTGGTAGGTATATTTCATCTAAACAAAAAAAAATTACAGGAACGTAGGTTGGACTGTCCTTAAGTCTCAAAATTGTAAAAATGGGATAAGGTTTAGGGGTCTAGAAAACATAAATGCCGAAAGACTATTTTGTATGGAAAAAGTTAACTCCCGTCTCGTCTTGAGTGGAGAGGGCGCGGTTGAACTTCGAATGGGTGGCCGTCGATCGTTGAGCTTGGCGGTGGTTCTATTTTGAGAAAATTTACGTGCATGCCTTCACCCACCTGCTCCGTGGTTTGGATTCCATGTAAAAATGTAGGTCCACCGGGTTGACTTGAGGAAATTTCCTAAGGCAATGAACCCGTCCTTTCCGCGTATTAAGTGGCATAAAGTGTTTTATATCCATCCATCCAATATTTATCCACTAAAATCCAAGGGTAAGTATCCGGTATGGCTCGTTCTCGAAGGTGATATTGGTAATATACAAAGTGACATATTCATTTTGCGCTCACTAGTAATATCGAATAAATGTTTGCACAATTTTAATGAATGAAACTGGTAATTTAACACATGCAAATTAGTTAATGTCAACTGTATTAATTTCTTTGTTTCTCGCCACAGTCGTGCATGTGGTACAACAATTTTTGGAATTGTCTTTATAACTTAAACACGAGAAAATCTTTTTTCTGGTTTAGTACTCGTAATTTATATGAAAAACCGCTGGCAACTATATGTATGTAAGTACGTACCTACTATAAACTGTTGACTTTCCAAATATATATAAAAATAAAAAAAATTACTTAGGCATCCCGGGCTAGTCTTGAATATTATAAGAGATTCAGTCACACGGAATGGGTTCATCCTATCTGGATGTTAAAGCCCTATTCGTATTCACGAAGATCGCGGGCGTCTTCCCGGGCGGCGCGGCACGGGCTAATTCCACAAATGATTTGCTTCCTTGCTTCTAATCAGCCACTTAAGGGTTAAATGCACGTCCTAGAGTTACCGCCGACGAGAGGTGGCCGCCAGCGACAAAGGAGAGACAGACAGGTAGGTGTTTAACTTCGTGGAAATATTGAGAAACCACCGATACTGTAAAACGCCGCATAGTACTGTACAAATCTGGGATAATACTGCGTAAACTCGAGATAATATGTGAAAAACCCGGGATAACACTGTGAAACCCGGATAATACTGCGAAAACTCGGGATAACACTGTGAAAACCCGGGATAACACTGTGAAAACCCGGATAATACTGCAAAAACTCGGGATAATACTGTGAAAACCCGGGATAACACTGTGAAAACCCGGATAATACTGCGATAACTCGGGATAATACTGTGAAAACTCGGAATAATACTGCGAAAACCCGGGATAATACTGTGAAACCCCCTGATAATACGGCGAACATCCGGGATGAAACTGTGAAAACTCCACATAATACGTCGAAACGCTGGGATAATACTGTGAAACCCCCCAGATAATACTACGAAAATGGCCTCGATAGCTCAGTCGTGCAAAGCTTCGACCGACCTTTCATTCAGTGCGGTGGTACTAACCCAGACGGGTTAAACCCTACCACTAGTACGATAAGAAGGAAAGAGACCTACTGTTGTAATTGAATTGGATGAGAAGAGGCGAAGACTTGTGTCTGAGCTCGAACACACACTCGGCTCTATTTTCGAATGGGGCCGTAGTAATTTGGTCGAGTTCAACGCTTCCAAGACAGAAGTTTGCGCGTTCAGTGCGAAGAGAGCGGCGTTCACACCGGCTCCTTCATTCCAAGGCACGTCGCTTAAATTAAGCGAACACCTCGGGGTCCTCGGAGTCGAACTGTCGCACGACCTGAACTTTCGTCGCCATATAGAGGGGAAGGCCAAGCTGGCTTCTAAAAAGCTGGGCGTACTCAATAAGGTGCGACGGTACTTCACGCCGGACCAAAAGCTGCTTCTATATAAATCGCAGATCAGGTCCTGCCTGGAGTACTGCTCGCACCTGTGGGATGGCTCTGCCAAATACCAGCATGCGCCTCTGGACTCAATCCAGCGTCGAGCCGTGCGACTAGTGGGTGACTCCGAAGTGTCCTGCGAACTAGAACCACTGCAACACCGTAGGGATGTCGGCTCCCTAAGTGTGTTCTATCGCTTTCCATGGGGACTGCTCGGAGGAGCTGTTTAATGCGATCCCATCGTCCCCTTCCCACCTTCGCACCACGCGCACTGGGCAGGGACTTCATCCCTACACGCTGGACTTACCGCGGATGCGTACAAATCGATTCTTCAGATCTTTCCTCTACAGAACCGGTAAACTCTGGAACGCTCTCCCTGTCCATATATTTCCCCCCAAGTACAGTCTCGGGTCCTTCAAGAGGGGCGTGAATGGGCACCTGTCAGGCCGGCATGGCATTCGCAACCCCCGCATACGACCGAATGTCCATGGGCGTCGTTAGACACCTTATGGGTGGCTCGGCGCCATATGTCGCGCTGTCAATAAAAAAAATAATAATTTGGAATCCGAACCACGGTCAGCCACCAACAGTAGTACGATCACCCATACAAGTACTGACCGTGTTAAGATCACGAACGACTAACACATACATCTAAACCACACAAGCTGTATTCCGTCCGAAAATCGGCGTCAGTAACCAAATTAGTGGCTGCAAAAAGACATGTAAATTCGTAGGTAAACTACAGCACAACACCGACAACCACGCTCAGCAAAGTATTAGATAAAACAAAATAACTCTATCAATCCGAAAAAAAAACTCTAAGCCTACGTATCTATCTATACTACAAGATAATGTCAAATTGTCTGATCTTGCCGCTCCTACGTCAGAGTAGCCGAAGTCTAAAGGCAGGTAATAAGTTGGCTGGTCGGGGGCTATAGCTTTTAGTAGCTTGCTTGATTTCATTAGCCGGATAAACTCGCATGAAGTCGTTTTACATGGATCCGGGGACGGGTCGCGATATTAAGAGCGGGTACCTCTGTGATATATAGCGGTATCTTTCCCTCTTAATAGCCTTAAGACGAGACGAAAGTTAACTTTCTCCATACAAAATCGTCTTTCGGCATTTGTGTTTTTACCCCCTTAAACCTTATTCGATTTTTACAATTATTTTTTGTTGTAATAAGGACAGTCGAATCTACGTTCCTGTCTTTTTATTTTTTTTTATATCTAAAGTGATGACCCTTGATGACCTAATAAAGCTTAATGAACTTCATGATATAAAAAAAAGATCAATTTTATTTTCGGTCGAAATACAAATTTTTAGCTCCGGTGTTGTAGGTAGGTATATTTCATCTAATAAAAAAAATGACAGGAACGTAGATTGGACTGTCCTTAAGACAAGAAAAAAAAATCGGATAAGGTTTAGGGGGCTAGAAAACATAAATGCCGAAAGACGACTTTGTATGGAGAAAGTTAAATTCCCGTGTGGCACACGGGACACGTCGCTGAGGGTGGTTTCGCGAAGGGTGAATTTGGCTCTGCCGACAGCACTCGGCACAACCAGTTAGGCTGTTTTCATAAAACATAAAAGTAAGATCTTAACTAGTAACCGAAAGGTACTGGGTTTGATACCCGTTGACGTGCGCTACTTTTTTTATAACTCTGTGTTTCATAAGTTCATTTTAGTCATGAACTGATGGACACGTTTGGCACCACGACCAATTGGCTCTGCAGATCTTTCCTCAACAGAACTGGTAAACTCTGGAACGCTCTCCCTGCCCACATATTTCGCCCCAAGTATAAGTCTCGGGTCGGGTCAAGAGAGGCGCGAATAGGCACCTGTTAGGCCGGCATTGCATTCGCTACCTACCCCCACATACGACCGAATCTCCATGGGCGTCGTTAGACACCTTATGGGTGGGTCGGCGCCGCATGTCGCGCTTTCTATAAAAAAATATGTTAAGTGCGAGTTTTACTCGCGCACGGAGGTTTCCGTGTCTATCCGCTATTATCCGCCTATGTTTTGTCTTTCAACAATGCAATGTATGAAAGCCTGTGGCGCCATCTATTATTCAGTAGCGTGACTAATCGATTTTTCGCACGTTTGTTGTATGGTAGCCACCCTTAATTTTTTACATTTTCTTTTTTTATTATATGTTGTTATATCCGCCATAGTAAAACATATTCTGTGAAAATTTCAACGGGCTACCCAAGAACCTTGGGCTACCTATTAGGATTCAAGAGATACAGCCCTCTGACAGACGAACGGACGGACAGACAGACAGCGGAGGCTTAGTAATAGGCTTCCGTACGGGATACGGAAACCTAAAAAAACGGTACGGATTGTAGGTAGAGAACTTCATGTGCGGCTGTGTGTGCCCAACAATCAGTCGAATGAAGGCGAACAAGAAGCTCGACATACAATTTGTTTACATATCTAACAGCCCTCTCTCCCTCTCTCTCTTCACCAGTGACACAAGCTCAGCGAACCTACGGTACCTGACAGTGGACCAAGCCCTGGGTGACCTGGCTGTTTTCATCACACATCTCAAGACTGACTTCGAAAATGGACGCTACGCGTAAGTATCCTGCGAACTGGTTGTTCTTAGGCGGAGCTTTTTTTTTAATTCTTAATTTAAGTTTGGCACTTTAGCCATTTCGGTTATTATATGCCAGCCCCATGGTGTCTTTAAGTTGAGAGATTTCAAAAATTTACTTAAACCATCCTCAATATGAGAAACTTTTATAAGCTCTTGACAGTTCATTGAGAGTGGATTACATAGTGCATAATGAATAACAAGAGAAGCTTCATCAGCAAACGCGAGACGCGAAACTGTTGCTCGGTCAACTTCAACGTAGCCAAGACGCAAGCTTGTGCCTTCTCTACTAAGGCTGATCCGTTTCCTCTCCAAGCCACTTTCTAGGGCATCCAACTTGGATGATCCAAGTCCACAACGAAGGTAGTCTGGCGTCCATTGGCGTCCTTGGTATGGAGGTGTCCAGGGACGTTGAATTTCGAGCGTCCATAGAGTCCAAGTCCAAAGTGAAACTAGCGTTTCGAAAATTAGGGATCCTGTACCGATGTCGGCGATTTTTCACGCCGGTCTAACTGCTTACACTCTATAAAGCACAAGTAAGACCGGTGATGGAATATTGCAGTCATCTTTGGGAGGTTTTCCCTCAGTACCTACTTTCAGCCTTGGATTCTATTCAGTGACGAGCCATTCGCCTCATTGGTGACTCTGTACTCACAAAGGACCTTCAACCTCTAAAGCATTGTATCGTTGGATCATTGAGACTGTTTTATCGGTATTACTATCGGTACCAACCGCTGCTCTGACGAACTTGCTTCCCTTATCCCTCCTCCTCCTGTTCGCCTTCGCCCAACCCGCCATACTCTCGCGGAACACCCCTTTGTAATGGACAGAAGAGTTCATCGAACTGCACGATTCTCTAAATCGTTCTTGTGCCGCACTTCAAACGGGCTCCCAGGGAATATCTTTCCCCATTCCTCCACACTCCACAATCCACGGATATTCAAATGGCGGGTTAATAACGTTTCTCCAGCGACATTAGTCCAACTCCAAGCCGGACTGGCACCTCCTCGGCGGTAAAATTGGTTGCGCCTGAGGCTTCGAGCAGGTCGGAAGCGTTTTTTTTTTTCAAGGGCAATAAATATATTTTGATTTTGATTTGATTTGATTTGACATGGCATTTCTTCGGTTTAATTTCAATATGATTCGAATGACAGTGCAGTGCAGTGACAATTTGAACTGTTGACAACAGGAACGCCAAGATAGGTCTTGTGGGCTGTTCGTACGCTGGCAGCATGGTGACATGGATGCGCCTGGGCTACCCACATCTGGTGGAGGCTGGCTTCTCCATCAGTGGACCGCTGCATGCTCAGGAAGACTTCCCGGGTATGTGTCAAAGTTCATCTCTAATTATCGTACCAGCTTACTAGGTGATTACCACATGGTAAGAAAGGCGTTACGAAAGACATAGAAACTAACTACGGTGTCCAGATTGATACTACAGCACTAAATAAAGGTCGGTGGAAGCGGCCGACGAAACACGATGTGCTTGCTGGAATCAGGTGCAATAATCAGTAATTAATTAACATTTGTCAAAACTACCCGGCCGTGTACATACATACGTAGTACATAACTAATTAGACGGAAACACGAGCAATTTATATAGCCGTTTCGGCTCACTGTCAGTGCGTACAATCTAAAGGTTGTAAGGGAAGAAAAGGGGCCTAGAGTTTTGCGATAGAAACTGAAGAACTACCAGCTCGTATTCACTAAATAAAACTCTGAATGAAAAAAAAATTTGCTGCGGTACAAACCGGCGTCGAAGCGACTCCCTCTGGCAACAGAGTCTGTGCCTCTCGCATACAGTCTGCACCTCTCGCAACACGGTCATTGTCTCTAGCAACACAGTCTGTACCTCTCGAAACACAGTCTGTGTCTCTCACAACACAGTCTGTGCCTCTCACAACACAGCCTATACCTCTCACAACACAGTCTGTACCTCTCGCAACACAGTCTGTGTCTCTCTCAATACAGTATGTACCTCTCACAACACAGTCTGTGTCTCTCTCAACACAGCATGCACCTCTCACAACCCAGCCTGTACCTCTCGCAACATAGTCTGTACCTCTCACAACACAGTCTATACCTCTCGCAACACAGTCTGTATCTCTCGCAACACAGTATGTCCCTCTCTCAACGCAGTATGTGCCTCTCGCAACGCAGTCTGTACCTCTCGCAACACAGTCTGTACCTCTCACAAAACAGTCTGTGCCTCTACCAAATTAACTTCAAACCTACTGTCCTCACATTACAGAATACCTTGAGGTGATCACATCAGCGCTCCGCACCCAGGGCAGCGAGGAGTGCGTGGCCGCTGTCCAGGAGAGCATGGAAGCGCTGGTGGAACTGCTGGAGACACCCACAGGGCCTGAACAGGTGTCGCAGCTGTTCAAGTGAGGACTAAGTACTTTCAAATTTTTGCAGACAGGACAGGGGGCCAGACAGAAGAACCAGGACAAGGAGTTTTCCTGGCAAACAGAACCCACAGACAGACAATCGGCAGAGACATATCCCCTGCTTCTTACCAGGTGGTAGGCTCAAATTGTAGCCGACCGAGTTGTTGCCACATGATGGCCATTACGATTGTCGCGTAGCAGCCCCGGCTGTGTTCACCTCTCGTCCAGTACATCCAGCAATCAAGGGTAGTCTCCTTTATAGCACCTACCTTCTCGGAGGTGATATTGGCTGGTCGGAGTATGTGCTCTATAGTCTCTCTGACTCATCCAACCATATGTGATGAAGATATATATAAGGTGTTTCGTTAGTCATGTCAATAACTTCGGGACGGTTACATACGCACTCAAACAAACACTTTACGCAAAAAAAACATATGTATAAAGGAGCATTTTTTCTCCTAACAAAAAAATAAAATCAAATAAGTAGCTCTAAAAACCAATCATAGTGACTTTGTGACTCACTAACAACAAACAGCTGTTCTGCGTTTGAACATAGTACGGTCATTGACCCCGTACGATGCATGTTACGTACTGTTACACATAGGTTAATGTTTCGGTAGCAAACATCTTTTGTTAAATTTCTCGAAAAGTAATGCTAAAACATATATATATATATTTTTGCGTAACCTGTTTGTTTGAGTGTGTATGTAACCCTCCCGAAGTTATTGACATGACTAACGAAACACCTTATATATATATGACAGAGTAGTCATAGTGGTTATAGCTGCGCACACGCCTATCTAGTACTAAGGAGGACTGAGGAGTGAGGAGAGGGGGAGAGACAGGGCAGCTCGGCGACTCGGCGAGGCAGTTCTCTGGGCGTGCGACCATTATGGTGCGACGTACGAGTGGTAGTCAGGGTTGCCAGATGTGCGTTTTTGGACCGGAGAGTCCCGTTTTTGAGGCTTGTGTCGGGTCTCCAAAATAATGAAAAACCGGACACCAAAAACGTCCGGTTTTTCTTCATATAACGAAAATATTTACTATTTCAGAACATTTAATTTTTTTTTATTTTTATGGAAACTGACACGGTTGGCCACATCACCCACAACAACCGTGATGTCAGCCCAAAACACCGGGCGAACTTGGTGCCACGTCAGTGCTTCCCTTCGGTCGTGCCGGCTACACTGAACTGGACGAAAAACACAAACTATTTACATAGCCGTTTCGACCGACCTTTCATTCAGTGCGGTGGTACCAACCCGGGCGGGTTAATCCTTACCACCTAGTAATATAAGAAGGGAGTCATATCGATTAGTCGGGTTTTACGACATACACGGGGAGAGATGCAGTGGGGCTATTCTTTTAAAGTACCGGCCCCACACGGTACAAAATCTTACAGTGTTCTTCGATTTTTCAGTAAGTTCAATCAATTCAACCCTTTTATTTATTACTCTGCCATTCATTTTCAAAAGTAAATGTCATGAAATGAAACATCTGGTAGAACTACATAAAATCAACATTCATTTAGTACCTGAAAAATCAAAGGCCCTTTGATGAAAAATGTCCGGTTTTTTTTTCAACTGAACTACCTGGCAACCCTAATGTGTCCCATAGTCCCGTGCAAGGACTACCATGGCTAGACGAAGAGCTGTGTCGCATCTTCGTACTTAATTGTGGCAAAAGTGAGGTGGACAAATAAGTGTAGTACAAGTTAAGTTTGGAAATAAGAGACCATGATTAGGGAATAAGGGACCAAGATTAGGCAATAGGTGTACCGAAAGACAATAAAAACAATGGACACGAACGAATGGCTCATTAGCATTACTAGTGTCGCCGAAGGCATTGATGCTGAAAGCGGTGCACTTACTCCCGGCCTTTCTCCGACATATACAGCGGTTGTAACGGCCAGTACATTAATTTCGCCAGCGCAATCCTCATGTTTTTCTGAGACAAAAAAGCTAACAAAGTTTTTCTCTAAAGTGTCTAGTTTTCGAGACATAAATTTTTTAAATGTATGTTTTCGTCTAGTGTAATTTAACGCGTTGTTGCCGCTCCGCACCCTCCGCCTGCCGACCTCCAGTCCTCCACTCACAAAGCTTACCCCCGCCCCTCCCGTCAACACCTCCGTCCGAGGCGCTCACGTCTCACCCGCTTTTCTCCCCTCCGCGCCGCACTGTTGTCATTAGATCATTTTTACACTAAAATATCAATTAGTTTGTATGAAAACTGTAACTTTTTATTTAAACGGAATTCAGAAAAAAGTTATTCAACTTTTTTGTTACTATGGATCCCAATAATCATTTCCTAAATTTAATGTAGTGGCCGTTACAACACCCTGTATATATCTATTTGTGTAGGTATATAACGTGCAATCAAATGTCTCACATCGCAGTGTATGCTCAACCCTGAATGTGGAAGAGCCTCTGGACCTGGTCTCGTTCTTCTGGTACGGCATCACGGAGACCTTCGCATACCTGGTGCAGTACGCTCTCCCTGGAGAGATCCCTACGGCCTGCGCGGCGCTTACCAACGCCACCACCATCCGTTAGTATCTTGTCTCTTCTTCGATCGTCCACCCCTTAGTGAGAATTTTGAAAATATGTTGGTATTCGTATTTTTTATGCGTTTCAGTATGCCGGTGGCTGAATCAGAGCCTAAATTATTCATGCATTCTTGATATATTCTTGTCCTAATACTTAGCCAAACGTCCACGTTTGTCTTCCAGGTGAACTATAGCACAAGACCAGGTTGGTCTTGTGCTATGGTTCACCCGAGTTCACTCTTCAGAGTTCTTGCAACACAACACCGGTTGCTCTGCTTACCCCGATGGTCGGGATACGGCATGATTTTGTGTATGTGGGTATGTAGTCAGCTATGATAAATAGATAATAAATAAATATGTTAATACACCAAGATGCTAGCGCCAAGTAGAGTGCTAGCATAATAAGTAGATAGCCAACCGCACCACACTGTAATATACAAAACGACTGTACATGTTTACAGCGGGTCCGGTACAAAGGCTGGCGGCTTGGATCACCAGCCAGCGCAGGTCGTGCATCCAGTCTGACTACTCGCAGATAGTCACAGCGCATACAAACACATCCTTCGATTCCGTGGACTCCGTCAGTAAGTATACTATTGCTTCAACGCTCGTCGTGCATCCAGTCTGACTACTCGCAGATAGTCACAGCGCATACAAACATATCCTTCGATTCTGCGGGCCCCGTCAGTAAGTACTATTGCTTCAACGCTCGTCTTGCATCCAGTCTAACTACTCGCAGATAGTCACAGCGCATACAGACACATCCTTCGAGTCTGCGGACTCCGTCAGTAAGTACTATTGCTTCAACGCTCGTCGTGCATCCAGTCTAACTACTCGCAGATAGTCACAGCGCATACAGACACATCCTTCGATTCTGCGGACTCCGTCAGTAAGTATTATTGCTTCAACGCTCGTAGTGCATCCAGTCTGACTACTCGCAGATAGTCACAGCTCATACATACACATCCTTCGATTCTGCGGACTCCGTCAGTAAGTACTATTGCTTCAACGCTCGTCTTGCATCCAGTCTGACTACTCGCAGATAGTCACAGCGCATACAGACACATCCTTCGATTCTGCGGACTCCGTCAGTAAGTACTATTGCTTCAACGCTCGTCCTGCTTCCAGTCTGATGATGTTTCAATGACCGTACTATGTTTAAACGCAGAACAGCTGTTTGTTGCAAGTAAGTCACAATGTCACTATGATTGGTTTTTACAGCTACTTATGTATTTTAATTTTATTTTTTTGTTAGGAAAAAAATGCTCCTATAAACATATGTTTTTTTCTTACATAAAGTGTTTATTTGAGTGCGTATGTAACCCTCCCGAAATTTTTGACATAAATAACGAAGCACCTTATATACAAAGAGCTTGTATGTATTCTCTTATATACAGGTCAAATACCGTGTACAATATTTTTTTTATTTCGATCCAAGCAAAAATAAGGCATCATTAAAACATGGAACCGACTGCACCACTTAGCTACCGAGGCTGCAATTAATTGTACGCAATTAAGTAATTTTAATATACCGTTCTGATTCCATGATTTCCTCGGCCTTTATCTAAAAAGTTCCAAAACCATCGAGGTACATTCACTTCTTACTAGAGAGTGCATCGGGCAACGCGCCATGTTCCACCGAGTTGAAGCCATTCAGCCGAAACCGAGTCAGTAGAACTCCTCCGCGCTGTAATGGTTTGCAGCGAAGTGGCAGCGAACGAGTGCCAAATTAGACGCACCTACAAATGTTAGAAAAATCTATACATATAATAAAATCGTAAAGGTAAGAAATTCTGTACATTGAATGTATTCGGAAAAAAACTAACCAGGGTGGCTTAAAAAGAGATACTGAACATGTTAGAAAAATTTTTGTTTGTTTGTTTGTTTGTTTGTTTGTCTGTACGCGCATCACGCAAAAACCACTGAACGGAATTAGACGAAACTTTGTATAGTGGCAGTTTATATGCCGGGTTAGGATAATACGTAAAAAAAATATCAAAAATAAAAAAAAAATTAAACAAATTATAAACATTATTGCGCGTTTAAAATCACGTAGTCCAAAGTACATAATTATATCTTGAGAACTGGCAGCAAATACAATTTCAATAAAATATTCATTCGAAATTTAAAAATAAGTAGATACAACGAAAATGACAGTTCCTCTTTTTTATAACTTGAACACAATAGTCTATACATATCTATTCTTTCTATACATATAATAAAATCGTAAATGCAAAAATGTCTATTTGTACGCGCATCTCGCAAAAACCACTGAACGGAATTTGACGAAACTTTTTATAGTGACAGTGTATATCCCGGATTAACATAATAATTAAAAAATATAATAAAAATCACGTAATCCAAAGTAAAGGTAAAAAACAAATGTCATTGAAATCAAAATATAGAAATATAATTCAAGATTTCGAATTTGTTGCGTTTGCGGTGGAAACCTTCGGTCCGTGGAGCAGTGAAGCCAAAAGAGGCTTGGGCCTCTGCTGGTTGACGCAACTGGTGTCCCGCCATCAAGGGCTTATGTACTTCATTCAAAGGGTAAGCCTTGCCATCCAGCGGGGTAATGCCGCAAGTGCTCTAAGAACATTTGAAAATGCCCGTTTTGATAGTTATTTTAATGTTTGTTAGTTAGGTTTTAATTCTTTAGTTATTAATATTACTTTTTTATTTTTATGAAATAAATAGATTGAGTAAACGATATTATATTCTATCGAAGAAAGGAAGTCTTTAAGGGCGAGGCCCGAAGGCGGAAGAGTGTTTTTGGTTTACCTGAACGCAGCTCGGCCTTCGGCCTCGCACTTAGTTCCTTCCTTTCTTCCAGAAGGTTTATCGTCTTCCTGAACGCAGCCCGGCCTTCGGCCTCGCCCTTGCTTACTTCCTTTATTTGAGAAAGGTTTAACGTTTACCTGAAAGCAGCTCGGCCTTCGGCCTCGCCCTTAGTTAGTTACTTTCTTTGAGAAGGTTTATCGATTACCTGAACGCAGCTCGGCCTTCGGCCTCGCCCTTAGTTACTTACATTCTTCTTTGGAATACGAACTTCACGCGAGCGAAGCCGCGGGCAACAGCTAGTTTATAAATAAAACAATGGCAACAGTGGGCGGACTTCTGCCAGCCTCGGTAGCTCATTAGGGCGATCGACCGACTACCATTCGTGATCATAAGCACACCTGGGCGCGGTTAGGACTTAGATGACTGACCGTGGTCCGGATTCCACGTAAAGCTGTAGGTTCCTTCCCTTCTTACCTTACTAGGTGGTAGAGTTTAACCCGCCCGGGTTGATACCACCGCACTGAATGAAAGGTCAGTCGAAACGGCTATGTAAATAAATAGTTCGTGTTTTCCGTCCGGTTCAGTGTAGCCGGAACGACCATAGCGAAGCACTGACACGGGCCCCTACTTCACCAAGGTGATAAGGGCTGACGTCACGAATGTTGTAGGTGAAGTAGCCAATAAAAACTTGTTTCATAGCGCGCGTCCTCTAGTGATGATCTCGATGTCCGAGACAGTATGCTAAACTCCATTACAAACACGTATAAATCTGAAAACTCACTTCCCAGCTATCCACAGATTGGCTCAACAGAAACCCTACTTATACTAACATACACACATAACGCTCGGAGCTCCAGTTAGCGCAACTTGCGTTAATGAGGGGATCAGAAGCTCGTTTCGTGCGCGCTAGTAAAGTAAAACATTCAACTCGACTTAGGTACCGGCACCACCGCACTAGTAAGTTGATAAACGTATGCGGACTTGTCCCGTTTGTGAAACGGGATACTCATGATAGGGGCGCGGATTTCTCTGTAGCAATTAGGGGTTTCATACGAAATAGTTGCTGTATTCTCTACTATAAAAGCAAGTCTCAACATCAGCCTGTAACGGGTAAACTCGAAAACGGTTGAGGCGATTCACAAGCGGTTTCAACTTATTGAATCTGCCATATACCGAGATAGTATTTTGTCGCTATCGGTGCTGTTTAATAAATACTAAACATATTTTATGCACCTCTTGTTCAACTTTTAGAGAGCTTTCTTGCTCTACACTTCAATTTCAAATCTGACCTCTACGATCGGGATTTACCCAAGTGTGCTGTATAAAACGGATTTTTAGTTTTCAGCTGTTTTCACCAAACTTCACTCAGTGCGGTGGTATCAATCCAAACGGGTTTAAATCACCTAGTAACATAAGGGAAAGTACATGTAATCCGAACAAGGCTCAACAGAAACCACTAACATACACACATAACGCTCGGAGCGCCAGTTAGCGCAACTTGCGTTAATGAGGGGATCAGAAGCTCATTTCGTGCGCGCTAGTAAAGTAAAACATTCAATTCGACTTAGGTACCGGCACCACCGCACTAGTAAGTTGATAAACGTATGCGGACTTGTCCCGTTTGTGAAAAGGGATACTCATGATAGGGGCGCGGCTTTATCTGTAGCGATTAGGGGTTACATACGAAATTAGTTCTCTACTATTATAAAATCAAGTCTCAAAATCAGTCTGTAAAGGGTAAACTCGAAAACGGCTGAGGCGATTCACATGCATCATCATCATCATCATCATCAGCCTGTATCGGTCCAATGCTGGACATAGGCCATTCACATGCGGTTTCAACTTATTGAATCTGCCATAAACCGAGATAGTATTTTGTCAGCCTCGGTAGCTCAGTGGTGCGGTCGGTCGGCTGTTGTTAAGCACAGGATGGGTGACCGCTCGACCGTTGGAGGCTGTCCGTGGTTCGGATTCTACGTTAAACTGTAGCACCCTTCCCTTCATAACTTACCACTTTAATACCACCGCACTGAATGAGAGGTCACCTGAAGCGGCTATGTAAATAGTTCGTGTTTTCCGTCCAATTCAGTGTAGCGAGAGAGGCACTGACTTGGCACCTAGTTCACTAAGGAGTTATGGGCTAACATCTATCCGATGTAGTAGGTGACGTAGTCAACCGTGTCAGTTTCCATTAAAAAACAAAACAAAAATAAGGCCATAATAAATAAATAACACATGTTCTGTGAAAATTTCAACCGGCTACCTATTTCGATTCAAAATACAACCCACGGACAGACAGACGGACAGACGGTGCAGGCTTAGCTTTTAGAGTCCGTACGGATACGGTTCCCTAAAAACCACAACAATTTAGACATTTGAACAAATATGAACTTCCGAAATAACACGTGACCGCCCGAAGCTAGCCACAGATGGAGACAATACACGAGCGTGCTGCGTGACAGTTACATTTTCAGCCAGCCATTTCGCTACGAAGTTGGCTGCGGTTCGTCGCGGTTAATGTTCCGAGTTGTAATTACAGTCAGTCTGCTAGTTGATTAGCAAGCCAGACGTGGGGCTAACTTCAATGCGGTCTGTGTAGGGTATAAATGTTCGGTAGCTAAACCTGCCTGTGCTTAGGGCCAAGTTCCCCACATTCAGCTAAAATGTATCTGATGCTGTAAATTCGAATTGGATGACAGCCAATGATATTAAAAGTTAAAAGGAGGTATAGGTTATCTGAGCTCCCAAGCGGCACATTAAATATAAGACCACAGTCATAGGCGCCGACTACGTGGGTGCTCGGGGGCTCCAGCACCCACGAGCGGTGAGTAATGGGTGCGGAGCACCCACGACGATAGATTTTTTTTATGCAATCCAGTATAGTTGGCTAAGTCGGAGGGGCCAAAGCACATGCTCCGACCAGCCAATATCACCTCCGAGAAGGTAGGTGTAAATTCGGCGTGAAATGCAAAACATTGTGCGAGTGTTTTGCGAATCCATGCTGCCGGGTGCCGGGAGAATTAGGGGAAAATTAGAGAAGCGTATGTCCAACAGTGGACAGCAACACGCTGATGATGATGATGATTATTCAATCTAGGATTTTATGTTTTTCTATCTTCTTTTCTTCTCTTCTATAGATATCATTAAAAAGATAAAGTAAAAGAAAAAATTTGCATGAGCACCCACGACGATTTCTAAAAGTCGGCGGCCCTGACCACAGTCCTGTCTGAAGTTAGTCGCCCACCAACTACGCACGCGTTCGGACCGCTAACCACGAGCCGCTAACACATCGAAAATGCCGTCGTGTGTAATAAAATAATGAATGAGATTCTGCACTAATTCTAATAATTGGAATAAGACTATTCGAGTCGGCGCATCACTTTATAGTTCTTCCTCTCAACTTTTCAAGGACGTGCCATGTGTGAGCACTGAATGTCATATAGATAACCTATCTTTCCTAAAATATCATTGATGACAGCAGATTCAATTCTGCGATAGACTTTTACAATTCTAGTTTGTCAACAGAAGGGCGGTGCTCATCATTATAAATACTTTTCTCATTTGTCCTTTGTGATCATAACAATAAGGTTTCAAGTAGCAAGTGAGGCACGAAGTAGTTAACTACTGTAGACTACAGTGTGCTGACACGCCTATTCCGCCTCTCTCTCCTACTACACGCCGGGCCAAAATCAGTTTTTTTTTTTGTGGAAACTGACACGGTTGGCTACATCACCTACAACGTCCGTGATGTCAGCCCATAACACCGGGTGAACTAGGTGCCATGTCAGTGCTTCCTTCTTTGATCGTGCCGGCTATACTGAACTGGTCGGAAAACACAAACTATTTACATAGCCGTTTCGACCGACGTTTCATTCAGTGCGGTGGTACCAACGCGGGCGGGTAAGTAAAAAAAATATTTAAAATGCAAATAGTAAAAATGCTTTTGTATAAATCTCAGACCAGATCCTGATGGACTACTGCTGGCACCTGTGGGATGGCTAGAAGCCACCCACTTGCGGCTCAGCCGTCCCAACTAGTGGGTGACCCCGAAATGTCCTGCGATCTTGCTGCGATCACTGCAATACCGCAGAGATGTCGGCGCCCTAAGTGTTCTCTATCGCTTATACCATGGGGAGTACTCGGAGGAGCGTTTTTTTTTATTGCTTCCGAACTAGCTGTCTGTGCCCAAGGTCGAAGCCTCAGACGCAGCCAATTTCACCCCCGAGGAGGACGTGCCAGTCCGGCTTGGAGTTGTACTAATGTCGCTGGGGAAAGGCTATTTACCCGCGATTTGAAGATCCGTGGATTGTAGGAATGGGGAAAGATATTCCCCGGAAGCCCGTTCCACACCTTTGCAGTGCGGCACAAGAACGATTTAGAGAATCGTGCAGTTCGAAGTACTCTTCATGTCCACTACAAAGGGGTGTTCCGCGAGAGTATGGCGGGTTTGGCGAAGGCGAACAGGAGGAGGAGGGACAAGGGAAGCAATTTCGTCAGTGCAGCGGCCATAGTTTTTTTTAATTTTTTTTATTGAAACTGACACGGTTGGCTACATCACCTACAACATCCGTGATGTCAGCCCATAACATCGGGTTGAACTTGGTGCCACGTCAGTGCTTCCCTTCGGTCGTGCCGGCTACACTGAACTGGACGGAAAACACAAACTATTTACATAGCCGTTTCGACCGACCTTTCATTCAGTGCGGTGGTACCGGGCGGGTTAAACCCTACCACCTAGTTATATAAGAAGGGAGTCACATCCCTTAGTCGCCTTTTACGACATGCACGGGGAGAGATGCAGTGGGGCTATTCTTTTAAAGTACCGGCCTCACACGGTACATAGTAGCTTTGACGCGATGTTTCGTTGTCGGTGCTGTTTATTAATGTACTATACATTAAAATAAATGTACCTCTTGTTCAGCTTTTAGAGAGCTTTCTTGTTCTACCATTCAATTTCAAATCTGACCTCTACGATCGGGCTTTACCCAAGTGTGCTGTATAAAGCGGGTTTTTAGTTTTCAGCTGTTTCGACCAAACTTCACTCAGTGCGGTGGTACCAATCCAAATGGGTTTAAATCACCTAGTAACGTAAGGGAAAGGACCACAAAGCACGAAATCCCCCCCGCCCGCGCCCCCTCCTAGAGGCGCCCTGAGCGCAATTTCCCTACAACGGCGTTGAAGCCTGTAGGCGTGGCCTATGACTTACATATCTGTGTTGTGCGTGTGCATTTGTTTTGTGCGTGTGCCTAAATTGCTTCTCTTTGTGTGTAGTGTCGATACTAGCACACACACACACATACGAAGCGCTAGCAGCACTGCGTGTAGTTTTTGGGTTTCAAATATTATCGCTTAGGGCGTCTCTAGTAGGGGGCGCGCGCATTTGATGCTCTGTGGAAAGGACCTACAGTTTTACATGTAATCCGAACAAGCCAGATTTCAGCTAGTACAATTACTTATTTACAAGGTAATGCAGTACATATGGGCTATACAATTTCGCGGCTTCGTGAATCCAATGAACATCAAAGCCTATTGTAATTTGATTGTAATGCGCAGACAAGAACGTTAGAAGAGGTAGGGACGTCGGACCTTCCCCGCGCCATCGTAACACGATATTAGTAAAAACGTACCAATAACATTAGTCGGTCGCCCGCTGGCCACATAGCGTCAATCTTCCCCCACCCGATACCACCCAATCAGAGCGCGCGCCGTCCCCTCCGCTACCCGCGGAGCTCGTCGACGCTGGTTCTCATATAAGCATTGGACAGTCCGACGTCTCTACCTATTCTAACGTCCTTGTGAGCAGAGTTGAAAACTACAGACAAGCTTCCATACAATTCTCTTAGCTGTTGAGAAGAGTGGGTGCTACTCGGTGCGTTGAATCGTTGGTGATAGTAGACCTTGATTCGGATTCCAGGTAAAACTAGTCAACAATGTTAGATTCACACATCAGAGATAGATTCCATAAAAAATCGGTCAAAGTTTTACTCACGCACAGAGGGTTACGTAGATCTGCTATACCATACCTGTCAAAAAACCATATCCGTCTATCTATTGTTATCTGCCATACCAAAATGCCTGTCGCGTCATCTATCATGGAGTATCGTAAACATGATTCATTGTTAGCACGTTTCTTGTATGGGGACCCCTTATGTTTTTAATTTTGCTTTTTTATTATTTGCTAGAATATCATCTATAATAAATAACACATACTTATTCTGTGAAAATTTCAATCGGCTACCTATTGCGGTTCAAAAGATACAACAAGACGGACGGACAGGTAGACGTTGTAGGCTTAGAGTAATAGGCTTCCGTATGAATACGGAACTCTAAATAACAGATACCTACAATTCTCGCCAGCAAATAATACGTGTCGAGCTTTAGAAAGAGACAATACGGTGGCAGAGTGTCATCACTGTCGCACAGAGACGTGCTTGTTCGTACGACAGGGACGACGCTCTACAATCGGTCTCTTTCTAAAGCTCGACACGCAATTAATGCTGATGGGAACAGGTATCTATGATTGAAAGTGAGAATCAGCAGGTAATGACGTGATGTGTATGTACATACGTTTGACTGAGCTGAATTGGGTTGGAATTTATAGAGATGTGTCCCGCACTCGCGATAAATCAGCGACCCGCGGGAACCAAATCACGTTCCTTTATATTGAAACCTTTTCAATTGAAAGGAGAAAGTCGTGTTGTGCTTCGTCCTGTTCGCCTCTATTCAGTACTAAATGCCTGTTCCCGAGACTACGTCAAATCAATAATTAGTATAAGTATTTCAAAGAAATGTAATAATAGCATGTTGTGGTACTGGTACCGTGTGGGGTCGGTACTTAAAAAGAATAGCCCCACTGCATCTCTCCCCGTACATGTTGTAAGAGGCGACTAAGGGATAAGGACAAGATACTGCGCTAACGGGCGACAGGCTAGCCACTTCTCACCTTGGCGCAGTCCTTCCACCTAGTCATGCAGCAGGTGGGTTCTTCGTTCCTTACTTGCTGCTTGATATAGTTGTCTTGTCCTTATACTATGCTAAACGTGGTGGTCGGTGTTGTGCTGTAATTTACCAGAGTCCTTATAGCACAACACGGATTACTCTGCTTACCCTGATTGTCGGGATACAATGTGTGTTATGTATGTATGTATGTATGGGACACATATATGCACTTGGTAAAGTCACGATTCCTATCTTCCTGATATAGGTTGATTGATATATAATGATTGATTTATTGATTAATTTACAGTGCGCCTCTGGACGTACCAGACCTGCGTGGAGTACGGCTGGTACCAGACCACATCATCGAACAACCAACCCTTCCTCAGCGTCGTACCCCTCGAGTACTTCCACAGGCAGTGCAGGGACTTCTTCGGAGACTAGTATGTATTACTATTGTTATGTCTCCTGCAGAGGCGGCGCAAGGCGTGGGCGACGTGAGCAACCGCCCACGGCCTCGCGGCCCGAGGGGCCACGCACCTCGAAAGTTCATGCAGCTTTGATTCATGAAAAAAATTCAGCTAGATCTATTAAAAGAGACCCCGGTAAACATGGTTAGACTTAATCAAAGGCAAACTAAACCTTATTTATTTATTTATATATTACATTGTTACTACAGAGCAAGCCCCAAAATTTAACAATGCAGAATCTAAATCTTACTATAAAGCCTTTATCCGGCACAAGATGGGAAAGCAGGACAGTGCAGTGAATATTGCAATAATACAGTGGCTTTGCGATTTGATGATGTTGAATGTATTGAGTATTGGCAAAATTGAGAGGGCCTCGCAAAATGTATCTTGCCCTTGCCCACATCAAATTAAGTTCATGCCCCGCCACTGTCTCCTTGCTACTTACCAGGTGGTAGGCTCACATTGTAGCCCCTGCTTAGGTACCACCGTCCTGAATGAAAGTTGGCCACATAGCATCCTCGGCTGGGTTCTCCTCTAGGCCAGTATAGCCAGCAATCCGAAGGGAAGTCTCAGGAATAGCACTTGCTCTGAGACGATATTGGCTGGTCGGAGCATGCGCCATGGACACGCTGACTCAGCCCACCATACCGGATTGCATATAAAAGCTGTCACCCGGGAAAAGTTACATCAAGTGTGGGCTGCAACATGCGTCGACACGTTAGGCCGCTCTTCTGCAGCGTCTAATAGCCACCGCCAACAAGCGACGTAAATACGGCTGCGTTGCCGATATCTATATTTTCGTGACGTTCGCCGTCGAGACCCTCGTTGCGTGGGCACCAGAGTCAAAAGAGTTCGTCGACAAGCCGGGCGATATGCTTGTCGACAAGTCTGGTGATCCAAGTGCGAACACATCTCGTACGGCGAATTAACCTGGAGATTCAGAGAGGCAACGCAGCCAGTGTGTTGAGTACCGCCTGGGGCGACGCTAGATCCGGACGACATTTTCTTGTTTTAGTTTTAATTTGTATTCGTTTAACTTTAAGTTGTTTAGAATATTACTTTATTATAATACAAAGCTTCGACGTTTACGTCATGTTTCCAGCTACACAGAACAGCTCCTCCGTGCTGGAATCACCCGTTCCAACCTATTCTTCGGAGGTCTGACTCACCTCCCAGACCACGTAGTATCTGTCGGCGGTGGCGACGATCCTTGGAGCCCCATGGGTCCTGTCACCAGTGACGTGGACCTGGCTCCTGTCTACATGGTACCTGCTACATCACACTGCAGAGCTATGAGGTATTTACCAGCAGAGTAGACCCGATATATAATCGAAAGCGCTTGCTGGTCGTGGTGCTTTATAATTTGGAGAGCCAAGCACTATCATAGATCTCTGGCAGTTTTCCTTCCAATTCAATAATGCATCAGTGAAAATTCCAATCAGCTCTCTGAAGGTATAATAGCACATTGTTGATTGTACTCTCCATCCTGTCTAGAGGTATGAAACACAGCTCAGAAAAGTAGTATCTTGGGTGGGCTAGGGGGCGATACCTGGAGTCCCACTGGCGAGCTGTGAGGCAGCAACAGACCTTACATAGCTCCGCTGTGGTGGAGGTGCTTGATAAGTACAACATATAGCCATTCTAGTTTGGAGATCCAATCACTTAATCTGGCAGTCTCATTGCTTTATTAACGTACCTACCCTTAAACCAGTTGTTCTTAAGTCATATGCATCTATGTAGACCTCCATTAGGTCCACTATGCATCAACGAAGCTTTAACACAGTTATCTGAAAGTTTACTATCTATCGGGAAAATTAACACACCTGCATCTAATAGAAATGTTGGGTTTGTTGCTGCATCATCAAATCCTCCAACTCTAGAGGTTTGACACAATACAGGTCAGTGGCGACGATCCTTGGAGTTCCATGGGACCTGTCACCAGTGACGTAGACCTGCATCCTATATTATTATAATAATATTATCCTATATTATTAGGGAACTATCTATTATTGGTTAATATAGTATATATTAACCAATAATAGATAGTTCCCTGCTGCTTCATCTAACGTGCTAACTATTAACGGAACGTGGCAACCCTGCCACGTTCTAGATGACTGAGGATGGCCCTTAAGTATCTTCTACTTGCCGGCATGCATGGAGAGAGATACGGTGGATGGGGCCATTGTTTTAGGTACCCACCTTCCTAGAAATAAACTTATGCATTTTCTGACTTTATGCCTTTCGTCTTCTCAGATCAGTCTCTGAGAGTGAAAGCGAGGAGATGGCCTGGGCGAAGAATCAAACCAAGGTGCACATGCTGAGTTGGATGACAGGCACGGACTACCAGCTGGAAGGGTTCAACTCTGCTGGAGTCCTGGCGCCTTCGCTGGCACTGCTGCTGATGGCTGTGGCGGCCATGTTTTGATGGAACTGATGATGTGTTTTGACCAACTTCCAATTCGGAATGGATACCGACTGCATACCGACTTTCACTCTGCCAGCGGAAACCATAAAGGCAGCTCGCCTACCCCCATCCAGTTCCCATTCCCAAAGTTAGAACGATAATAATATATTTCTAGTTAACTGCAGTTATTTTATTAACCCCTAACGCAAAAAGAGGGGTGTTATAAGTTTAACGTGCATGTATGTGTGTAAGGGTGTGTATCTGTGGCATCGTAGCTCCAAACTTATTTACTTGATTAGTTGATTACAAACATAGCTAACAACCAACCCGATTAAACCAGATTTCTAATAAAAAAAACCGCATCCAAATCGGTCCATCCGTTTGGGAGCTACGATTCCACAGCACCCATACATACATACGTTAAAAATACCTACTTTGCTAAACGTTTAATTATTAAACGTTTAGCAAAGTAGGTATTAGGACAAGATAACCTATCAAGCAATAAGTAACCCACCTGCTGCATAGAAGGACCGTGCCAAAGTGAGAGTTGGCTAACCAGTCATCCTTTAGTTCGGCAACTTGTCCTTATCCCTTAGTCGCCTTTTACGACATGCACGGGGAGAGATTAAGTGGGGCTATTCTTTTCAAGTACCGTCGACATACATATACGAAATAAGTAAGACATAAATTATTAGAACAATTAAAATACTTTTCAAGAAAAAGTGTGGTGTTTATATTATGATCGTAAACAAAAAGCAGTTTTCAAAAACTTTCATAAGTAGCGCCATCTAGGGATCATAACGAAAAGCATACTCAAAGTTTAGCACAACCAAAGTTAGAGGTATTATAAATGTGAATGGTGGCACTAGATGGCGCCATTTATTTAAAGTTATTATCTCTTCGCGCAAACTCAAACCAATAAAAATAAGGTAAAGACGGGTCTCCTGCGGATGTTTTTTCGAAACAATACGCAAAAAACATGAAACAAAAACATTATTTTCAGAAACATCGAAACATTTGGGCGTGGCCATCCACATTTGTATGAAAACCATAGAGAAATAATGTTTTTGTTTCATGTTTCTTGTGTAACGTTTTTTTTTCGAAACATTACACAAACATTCAAACATTGGGGCGTTGCCATACACATTTGTATGAAAACCATAGAGAAATAATGTTTTTGAGTAATGTTTCCTGTGCAATGTTTCGAAAAAAAACATGCGCAAGAGACGCGGCTTAAGGGACACATTCATTACACAAGGGAGGTTTGATGAACTTTTAATAAGCCGCCCACTAAAAAAATTTGGCATCCAACCTACGACATAGATGTGGAGCGAAAGTCTGAACGTACCTACCTCAACGACAAGTTACTCTATGTACTCTATGTCAACGACTAAACAATAATTGGGTTTTGGAGAGAAATCGACCTTCATGCTCAACTCAATTAAAAGTTGGTGTCATGTGGCCTAGCCTAGGGCTAGTATTGTGTGAGAGCCGCATCTCCTGCGCATGTTTTTTCGAAACATTACACAAGAAACATTACTCAAAAACATTAATTCTCTATGGTTTTCATACAAATGTGTATGGCCACGCACGCCTCAATGTTTCGATGTTTCGAAAAAAAAAAACATTCGCAGGAAACCCGGCTTAAAAAGTAAAAACTCGTTTTTGTTAAAAATCTAGGGGCGGGTTTCCAACACCTGATCCTCTTAAAAAAAAAATACAAAATACAGGAGCATAAAGGATCACAAAATACTGCTATTAGAAAAGACTTAGCCTGCGGAAATCAAAATTGGGGCCAAAAAGAAAATTTCACGAAATATTTCATACAAAATAATAATTTTTTGTTTTTTTTTTAAGTCACCAAAACATTGCTTTAGAATATATATGTATGTAAAAACAAAGGAAGTGGTATGGGTGAATATTTTGGTGGTTTAAAAAAAAAATAACCAGGGTTAATTCATAGAATATGCGTCGCTACGCGACGCATATTCTATAAATAAACCCTAACCTAATGTTGAGGCGGCGCATGTCGTTTTTGCATAAATTCCTATTGAAAATAAATGTTTTGGTGCATTTAAAAAATAAATAAAAAAAATCGAAAATAAATTTTGTATGAAAAATATTTTTTTCCAAATTTTTTTTCTCCGAAACTACGCATTTCCGCAGAAAAAAAACTACATCACCAGAATCGCAAAAGCCTACACTACAGACCTATTGTACCAGTTAGTTGAAATAAAGGATCAGGTATTGTAAACCCCAGCCAAAATCTAAAGCCGTGTCTCCTGCGAATGTATTTTTCGAAACAATTCACAAAAAACATGAAACACAAACATTATTTCTCTATGGTTTTCATACAAATGTGGATGGCCACGCCCAATGTTTCGATGTTTCTGTGTAAATGTTTCGAAAAAGCATTCGCAGGAGACCCGGCTAAAAGTGTAAAAACTGTAGATCCACACCATTATTCATCCCCCCTATATTACTTTACTCTTTGATGCACACTATGCGGCATGCAGACAGTTCTGCGAATTCATTATTTAAGGTATATCTCTTTCTATCCCTATATTAAAGACTGAGACAAATCGAGATTGGATTGTGGGGGGGATTTGTGCGTGCGTTTATGGGGTCAAAATAAATGGACTTCCTTTGAAACGGTCGGTGATACCAGTTGCAATTAATTATTCCCTGATAAAATTTTATATTATAATTTTTTAAAGCCAATATAATAACTTCGGAAGCCATCAGGTTTAGATGCGACTCTAGAAGAGAGCTATAAATTAGTACCTAGTAGTAGTAACTAGAAATATACTACCTAGAAATAGTTACAGATTTGCACTCATTACAAATAATATAACACATTGGATCACCACAGTGATGTTGAAAAAATTGATAATAGGAGACTAACGAAAGAAATTTATGGAGCGAATGTGAGTGGAGTCGGGAAGGGTCGGACTAGCTTGCTTGACTCACGTACCTAGACCAGACAGATCGGCCATATTGTGCTCAAAAAGCGTCAGGTGCGTAGTAGCCGTACGTAACCGACGAGCATGTAAAACGAACATTATGAAAAGAGGCGGCAACAGAGGTGTGTCAGGTCAGGATCGTGGCACGTGGAGATTCGTTGTCTCTGCTTACCCCACTGGGAAACAGGCGTAACGCTAAAACAGAGAAAATAGAAAACCGTGCCAAATGGGTGGGTGGACTGGAAGGATGACAGACGGGTTGAAATTAAATGTGAGGTTATTATATCGATGGGTTTTGGTTTTTTTTTTCTACATAATCCTAATACGGGGTATGAAAACCAAAAAATTTTAAGTATATTTTTTCCATTTGAGGGGAAAATTCACCGACTACATGACAACACTGTCTCAGTTTGCAAGATGGCCGCCTCACGAAGGTTCGCGTTCGCGGCGCTCCGTTTCGGCGCTCATTCGCAACGTTCTAGCTAACAATCGCACGGAAATTTCGCAGCATTTTGTGAGTGATATTATTCTGGAACCCCACAGGTGCCTACGGAGGTAACGACAGTGCTTGAAGTGTGCCAACATCTTGTGTTCCATTTTCAAAATATTAAGTGTTTCCACACGTTGTTAGTGTTTTGTGAAGTGTCTGTGCGCGTTCTGTGGATGTATAGCTTCTAGCCAACGTGAGTATTGGAGTTAATTATTTTTTTTCAATAAAAATTTGAAAAAAAATTTACTCTTGCTAGCGCGAGGTAAACATGTAGCCAGTAAAAAGTTTTGACAGGTGCGGCCATCTCTCTCATACGCGCTGTTTACCAACAAGAGTGAGGGGGATGGGTATACTTACGCGTAGCTTGTTGTCACTCCCAGTTTAGCTGAAAGTAACGAGATATTAGCTCATAGGCATAGATGCACCTCTGTGCTTTATCCTTGCTTGCTTGCTATAAATTTGAACTGCCTAGTCACAATAAACATCCGTTTTATACACGAACATAAAACGTCTGGTTATTACACCGTAAGTTTACAATATGAACCAGATAGGAAAATATGGAATGGGTGAATGCAACAGTTGAGAAATCATGTATGATTGCGCAGTTTTTCTTATTTCCTTTGTTGCTGGTGACTTTGGACTTGCATTACCATGAGGTTTTAGATAAGCAGCAAGTTTGGGCATTAGTATTTGTGTCCAATTTAAAACAAATATATAAAATATTAGATAGGGGCTTCCTTCAATATAAGTTAGGCCCTGTGCATATTATTACCTGTTATTTGCTCTTGTTAAACATTGTACTTGCCGAAAGTGTTGAGCTAAACAAATAATATTTAATACTTACATAAGGCTGTTCAAATAAAAATTACAAACTACTTGGAACTAAAGGAAATAGATACTGGAAGGACTAGGTAAGACATCTGTTAGATTAAAAAGGTGTTTTTTAGGAAGTGAATTTAAGTTAAGTAAAACTATACCTATATACTTAAGTGTCTAAAGAGTTATTAGGTTGAAAAATTAACCTTATGACTTCCGAAATATTTAATATGCTTACTTTGGCTTTCATTCAGTTTTCGCAGCGCGAAAATTCCCAAAATTTTGGTGGTCACGGCTAGTGACTTCGGGGTTCGAATCCCGAGTTTTTCGAATTTACGTGTAATATTTCGAATGTTCTGTCACTCCAGTGAAGAAAAAGACTGAAGAATTACGTAGAGCACACCAATGCCAATGCGTTGTAGATCGCTTTTCGAAATTGTTCTAATGTCGTACGGCAAAAATATGGAACAGTGAATGGAGTCAGATCAATACAATCTATTTACACCTCATCACAATGAAATTATACACAAAAGTATGTAAAACAAGTGAGGATTCATTTATTTAGAAAAACAGACGGATTTTTTAATTACAGGAAAAACAGAAAAACACGCCTGACATTTTTCCGATGTTTCTTCTATCCTAAAATTTACTATTTGAATACACAAATAATATATCATTGTGTAGGATAACTCTGCCACTAAGAGACCACATACATTAAACATTTGGGACTTGACTCCAATTCACAAATAAATAAAGAAAAGCAAGGAACCTTCAGTCCAAATTAATTTTTTTCTATTTGAGTATTGAATTCTTTCTAGGTGTGTTTCATGTCAATGGAAAGGCCTTTTAATCATCTTTTTTATTTTTTTAGATTTATTCGTCTCCTCCCGAAACAGGCAAAACTCATTAGAGTATACAGCCAATTCTGTCGTAGCTTTTAACGTCTGTTGTATAAGTTCTCGCACAGCGAGAACCACAAAAATATATTTTTCTAATTACAACGACGACGCGACAAACTCCCGCCGTCCGCCATCTTTTTTTTTTAATCATCTATGTAAAATGCTCGCTCGTTCCAATAAGAACAATTCATTGAAATAGTAGGTGCTAGACATAAACATCCGCTGTTACGGCGTGGACCAGATAGGTAGATCGCGATAGAGCGGTTGAGTTAAAATTTGATGAATGTAAGAAATGGCTCGATCCTGCTGTCGAGTAGGAACACCAAGAATTGAAGTAAATTAAATATTTTTTTATGTAAGGAAGTACTTAACCTTATTTTGATAAAATGTATTCCTACATAGCGCAGATCTTGAGTAGAAAATTAAATACCTACAAGTAAATTTTTACCCTGTGCCTAATTAGGTTTGTAGTAATTGATCGATTGCGTAAGTATGGAATAAGCACCTGTCAGGCTGGCATGGCATTCGCAACCCCCGCGTGCGACCGAATGTCCATGGGTGTCGCCAGATACCTTATGGGAGGCTCGGGGCCAGATGTCGCGTTCACTATAAAAAAAAAGTGTGGGAGCCGGAGTAAATAGCATGCTCTTTTAACTGAAAGAATTATATTTTATTTACTCTTTACTAATAAATAGACAGAGTAACAGTACAGATGAAACAGATATGGTGAGAATAGGTTCGCTTTCGTCAACTGCAGAAATATTTAAATACAAATACTCTTCAACTGTTGTAATGTCAGCCGTCGCGCTAAACTAAACAACTGCATTAAGCAGTCGTGACCTATTAGGCAATTTTTATTAACCTTACGTGGAGGTTGAGCAGTCCTAATTAGATGTATCCACTCACAAACACACACACACATGTGCTAACACGTTCACATACACTATCATACGGTCACACAACGCACACGGTGAGATCTAAGATTATTCATGACATAAGCGGACGACATCAAGCTTGGCTCTCTACATAATTATTTACAATAGGTATGTGTCTTGATTCTACAAGTTGAGATCATACACCTGTAACGGACAATGAGTGGCATGAATGCTTTCACAATTCGAGGAAAAATAATGGTGAACAAAGGTGTACAAAAAATGTAATTAACAAATTCTGACACACCAATCGACTTAAGGCATCCAGCTGTGGGGCACTGCTATTGATAGCCACGATTCTTGAAAGATTTCAGAGCAAGACATTATAGCCATGCTAGACATACCCTACTATCAGCACTGTCAAACAAGAAATTTTTTGACATAGTAAAAGCTATCAGACAAGAATTTCAACTCACGTCAACGTACTGGCATCAAACTAGTGGGCCAGGAAGTGTCACACATTCCAGACTGAAGAGGCATAGTGTCCTTACTGTCCTTACGCTAGACGTGAGATTTGAAGACAGGAAATGAAAGGGACTCACGAGGGCTCCTCCGGCTAACAAAAAGAAAAACAATTAATAACCTCAATAGAATGGCTCATTGTGTTTAGTTTACACAGATCGCCAAGTAACAGAAGACCTAGAAAAAAAAACGAATCGACTCCCGGTTATGATATGACGTACGGGTGTGAAACATGGACTCTGACGGTCGCTGTTGTCTAAAGGTTGAAAGTTGCCCAGCGAGCAATGGAGCGAGCCGAGCTGGGAATATCGCTACGTGATATGGTGCGTAACGAGGCATTCCGCCGACGCAAGTAGGCGATATTGGACACCGGGTGGCTAAGCTCAAGTGGCAGTGGTCTGGGCACGTCAGCCGAAGAGACGGCGTCCGTTGGAGTAACTGTGTCTTACACTGGCGGCTGTGGACAGGAAAACGAAGTGTGGGAGACCACCGCCAGGTAGAACGACGAGGAAAATTTGAGAGGCGTATGTCCAGCAGTGGATGTATACACGCTGACTGACTGACTGACACACCAAATTGATATCAGCTACACATAAACCTGACGTATGGAGTATGGTAAGGTAAATTGGTAATAACATTTTCGTGCGACAAAATTAAACCTAACCCCACCTCTATACACGGTGTTAACCTAAATAGGCGACATTCCCGACAGGGGGTTAATCTGGGTCACATACTGATGCCGAAAAAGGGGGTAATTTTTTTTTTTTGAGCTTTGGTTTTAAAATTTTCAATATCTATATTTGGTATAAAAACATGGTATTTTTTCGTAATAGGAATCACACTGCATTACCAAAAAAATTGAAAGCTGGGTAATTTTTCGAATAAATCAAAAAATTCACAATCATAACGACACGATACAACAGCTAGCACGCGAACATCCTCAGTCAGCTGGGTACGCACAGTCACAGGCGCGCGGCGCCACTCGCTACACCATTCCAAAGAGAAATTGTCGCTGAGGTAAAATTTTTAATAAAATATATGCAAATTTTTTTTAACTATTTTGGATTTTATTTTTAAGTACTTACCATAAAATAATCAGTATACGGTTTAATATTCGGTATTAAAATAGAAATTTCGCGAAAAAAGTTAACACCGTGTATATCAGTGGTGCCCAAACGGTCGATCGCGATCTACCGGTCGATCGACTTTTAGATCGATCGCTGAAAATATGTAGAGCAAGAAGTGAAACATCAAATAATTCATAATATTTGATGTGACTAACATTTTCCGAGTGGTGTCGTCTTCCGTAAGGACCGCAATAGGACCTAACACATATAAAGGACGTAATGAACATAGCTTTCAAAGATGTGAATTCCATTCAAGCAAGATTGGTTTAATTTTATTAATTAAAACAATAAATTACTGCCAATGCAGTTTCATTTATAAAATAGTGTTAATTGTAATTTTGAAACAATACGTGTACACGTATGGTTTATTTAGAGTGGCCACTCGCTAGTCCCGGCCTCGATTAATACCCTCCTCTACTGCCGATGGGCCCGGATATGTTCGGTGAAGCCATCGCAAGCTTAGATCCACACCTTCCTTCTAAAATAACAAAATATAGATAGTTTACACTTTGAATAAATTATTATAAATATAAATTATTGAACAACAAAAACTTTTAGTACAACTGTCGATCTCACAACATTTAATATTTTGTAGAGATCTATCTAGAAAAAAGTATGGGCACCACCTGGTGTATATATTTTGCTCTAAGGCACTTCATGAACATTCCCTGCAGTATTCTGAGTGCGCCAGAAATTGAATTCTGCGATGAGTCTGCCTTCTGCAAATCGTTGCAGTGAAGATCACCACACTTGTTGGTGATATAATGGACTTTTAAGAACATAGCCCCACTGCATCTCTCCCCGTGTATGCCGTGAAAGGTGACTAAGGGATATGACTCCCTTCTTATATTACTAGGTGGTAGGGTTTAACCCGCCCGGGTTGGTACCACCCATAGACGTATAAAGGAAGATAGACTGAGTGATAGCATTGGTGAATCAAGAAACTACGGAGAGGAGCATTCGGCGTGTTCGTTCGCCGTTCGTTCGCAGCCGTCAGTCGTTGCGCGCCATCAGTCGGCGAAACATCTGCACATTTCCCGTTTAAAAACTTGGTCTCCAAACATCATTAAAGTGCCAGTGAAGTGCTGCCTACCCAATTGCACGGCGAAGTCCACAGTTGTCAGTAAACTTGTGTATGGCACTGGATTTCACAGGTAAGTCGATTTTGAAACATAAATATTTTTTCGCTGTCATGGCCGCCATATTTCAGTTTGTGCGCGAAAAATATTAGTCCGCTCACACAATGGGATTCTTACAATTTTGTTGGACATAATTTATTTTTATAAATTTATTAGGTGCAGTTATTAACTCTGCATTATTATTTAATTATCTTCATTGATGTTGCATTAAATTGATGAAATCCGCAGCCGACTGTTCAATTCAATTGCCATTTTAAAAGGAAATTGGAAAAAATAATAAAAGCGTTTTTTCATAGCTATTGACGATGGAAAAAATACATTTCATGAGAGCAAATATAAACTGACTTAATTTTGTCATGCTCAAATAAGTTAATTTCACACCCAAAATTATCTTAAGGCTCTCAATATCGTGTAGTCCCTACATTTGATTAAATTATACCTAATCTTAATATTGAGGGCTAAAACAAGTTTGTTTTTATGTTTTACAGATTCCCGAAAGACAGACAGAATAAATACGTGGTCAGATAAAATTCAAATAAAGAATTGGGAAGCAAACGTACACAGCCGTATCTGTTCAGCACACTTTTCAGAAGATTGTTTCCACTCAACTAAAAATGGCGCACGTAAACTTCGCAAAAATGCCATCCCCACTGAACATCTTCCCAAAAATTCAATTCAAAATGGCCTACAGGTATATTCCATTTTTTCTTAGCCTACTTAATGTGTGAAACTACGATTTATGTAAAGAAATGTGCAAAGTTAAAAATGAACATAGGTAGATAGGAACTGTTACTGTCAAATTTTTTTTCCTGTATTCTGGTAAGGATATATAATACGCAAATACAATAAAGTTATTTAAACCGAATAAGAGTTTTATTCTAATCATCGTGGAAGGTTATTTTAAAAGATTCCAAAGATTAATTCTAAACTTCAAAGACCTATGAACGCAAATTAAAACACACCCAAAACTGACTAAGCATGTGCAAGTAAGTATGGTAGTCATTTTTCAATCACGCTTTCCTGATGTCGATAGTAGTAATCAAAGATTTCATACAATTTCGTTGAAATGTGCTTAAATTTTAATGCACCTACATCCTTTCCTCCAATGTACAGTGTGGGGTCCTTCAAATATAATGTGAAGGTGCACCTAGCCGGCGGACATGGTATTCGCCGCCCCCGTAAATATGAATGCCCGTGGGCGCCGTCGGACCTCTGCGTTAGTCTGGCGCGCGCCATATGTCGTGCTTCCCATAAAAAAAAATTGAAAAATTGTCTAAAGGGGCATAATTACTAGATTTCATTAATATATTATTGTAGTAGAAATATGCAATGCTGTCTGTACTGGTTATGTACCATAGTTGCTAAAAGAAGTAATTTAGTTCAAATAATGCAAAACCATATTCCGAATTTATGTCCATAAATATTGTGAAGCGGACCCATGGGGCGCGCCAGTGTCAGTTGACATTGGAATCAGCCAATGACAGCACAGCTTGCCGTGCTATCATTGGCTGATGGGTAATGTTGCCCACGCGTGCCGAATTACTTCTTTTTTTGGGAATTTTATGATAAGTGTGCTTCTTCTTTCAGCCGATAATATTTATATTTTGTATTGCAAGTTCTTATGTGAAGACATGCTATGCTACAACGTTACGCTGATATGATAATTTAGATTTTACAAGGTTTAAATAGTTGATTTGGAAACTCTTGTGAAAAAAAACATTCCTTTAAAAAAAACTAAATGAAATTCGTTGAACTTGATAAATAACAAAATTCGCTTGATAAAATAAGGCCATTTTTTATTAAACCCAATCAAATTATAATTAAATTATATAAACGGAATATTTTCATGTCAAAATCAACATGTATCATGTAGTAACACTGTTACGTAGGCATCACCTTCCCCGCACACCCCGCAAAAGTGGCCGCACTTTGATCAGAGCATTTTGACAGTTTGGCTCTCTCTATACCCCCGTATATTATTTCTCTATGGTACCACCGCACTGAATGAAAGGTCGGTCGAAGTTGGTGATATAATGGGCTTTTAAGAACATAGCCCCACTGCATCCCTCCCCGTGTATGTCGTGAAAGGCGACTAAGGCACTCTATATATGACTCCCTACTTATATTTCTAGGTGGTAGGGTTTAACCCGCCCAGGTTGGTACCACCGCACTCAATGAAAGGTCGGTCGAAACGGCTATGTAAATAGTTCGTGCTTTCCGTCCAGTTCAGTGTAGCTGACATGAAATGAAGGGAAGCACTGACATGGCACCCAGTTCACCCGGTGTTATGGGCTCACATACCAGATGTTTTAGGTGATGTAGTCAACCGTGTCAGTTTACATAAAAATAAAAAAATACATATACATTCCAACAAACGACAAGACGTTGCATTTTAAAATACGCAAGGATCTATCAATGATCGCTTTGATGTTTTCAACAAAATCGCAACCCAAATCAAACCACAAAGTACGTCCACAAACGAGCTTACAATTTGCTATGGGCGAGGCAGACTGATATCTCTGCGGTTTTATCTACACGCCTGAGTTGTGTAGGTGTCATGCCGTCACTCGTGTCACACACATTGAGTATTTTAGGAATTACTAACTATACTTACTGTTCATCATGGCAGACAAATTGTTTTTGCTGATAAAGAGCTGAGTGAAAACGCACGGTATGTCGGATTTGGTTTTTGTGGTAGTTTTAGAGATTTTGATGACAAAGTAGTCTGGTAAAAACTCAACCACTCACTTACATTATCAATTATCATAGTGAAAAGATTACCCTTGCTTGCGTTGTAGTCGGGTGTTAAAACCTTGCTTCTTCAGGACTACTTACTTTTTTTATGTAATCCTGCATGATTGGCTGAGTCAGAGGGGTCAAAACACATGCTCCAACAATGTCACCTCCGAGAACGTAAGAATAAAATTCAGTTCCGGTTACGGTAAGATGTGGCTATCATACAAACCGAATGGTTCCGCCCGCCGAAATAAAGGTACGTTAGTGGGCTTACTTACTTTCTTCTTTTTAACGTGTGTGTGTATGGATGTGTTTGACTGTGGCATCGTAGATCCCAAAAGCTATGTCCACACTTGTGCGCTTTCGTCTTCAACTTTCAACTTTCAACTATTTCTATTCAACTTTCGTCTGGCGCATGCCTCTGTTAATGCATCTAAAGGCATGCAGCTTACTGTCCACACTTGTGCGCCAGTTGCATGCCTCATCCACTAGTCGTCGGCGGATTTAGCAGAAAGATGGACGCGTATATCCTTACCTATAATAAAATCCAACGTCTGCTTTCTGTCTGTCTGAGTGTCTGGTCCGCTTATAACTCGAGAACCACTGAACCGATTTTAATTAAACAAAATTCTACGGATAGCTTGATTCTTCCCATCAACTATAGGCTACTTACTATCACGCTAAATAGCTTATGAGGTTAGCAGAGAAGTGAAATATGAGAGCGGGCGGAGCCGCGGGCACAGCTAGTATATATATATAATATATATATACGCATATAATATATAATATATGTATATAATATAACATAAGAGCGGAGACTCTTAATTTTATTTTTTACTGTTTGTACGTCTAAATTTCTAGAAATACCAATAGCGAGTGGTGTAGTCTTTATTCGTATGTTCCCATAACGCTGGATTAGCACGGTAATCTTCGATAAAAGCTAGTTTCTTGCTCAGATGACATCGTGACGCACAGCGAGTTGCACGGTTTTCCACCACCGGCGGGTACGCGTGCGTCTCAACGTGCGCTACCCGTTCAACTGATTTGAAGCATGCGTCCACGCACGCAACAGCGCATGCGTCGTGCGCTGAGGCATGCGTCATGACATGACGCATGGCCGTGTTGAAGACGAAAGCGCACAAGTTTGGACATAGCTAAACGGATTGACCCATTTGGATGCAATTTTTTTTTTTTTTGGAAACCTGCTTTGGTGCGTTGTTGTGCTCAAATAATCAAGTAGATAATTAAGTATAAAAAAAAATATTATCTTAAAAAGTGGACCGATTTGCATGTGGTTTTTTAAAAAAGCTTGAAGTAAAAGCTAAATTGCAAATTTAAAAAACCCCCGATGACGCTTAAAAAGTAAAAAATTATTCCCGTGTACTTACTTACTTAAAGGAGTCGGGGGACCGCTAAGTAAATAAAATATGAAAACTCAGAGCTGCGAGGGAATTTACTTAGCGGTACACCGACTCCTTTAAATGTAAGTAACCGGAAATTATTTTTTTACTTTTGGGTCGAGGGCTTTTTAAATACGAATTTCACGCGAGCGAAGCCGCGGGCAAAAGCTAGTTATCAATATGACTTCGTAACGCCCGCTGCGGGGTGTGAATAACATGTACAAGTGATGTTCTGAATAGCTATCAGTGGAGTATCGCCTCAGCAGGAAAAGGGTGGTGCTATCGGGAGGAAGCGCAGAACGCTGACCCAGTCTCGATTTGTGCAACTCACTTCATACTGTTTGAATTGCCGGCGGCGGCGTTTTGTTGGCATATCGAGAGGATTTTTTTCATAAAAACGTATTCTCCCATATTTTATTCCAAGATTATGGAAAATAGCCAAGTTTTAACGCCGTCAACAGATGTCCAGAACACAATTTGCATAACATACTGATACTAGTATAGTATAAACCTACTGGTGGTATATTATACAGGGTGTTTCAGGGTAGGGTTTCGTAACTGCAGGGTTTGAAGGGATATTTGAAGAGGAAAAGCTCTGAAACTTTTTCCCAGATTCGGTCATTTTATAGTGCTTTATGGTGAAAATCGTTTTATCGAGCTTTGGTGGACGGTTAACGTCCACCTATATTAAATAAAAATAAAATTACTAACTTACATGCTTAACTAGTAGAATTTGAACACTTAAATATAAATGACGTCAAAAGAAAAAGGGGACTGGACTAGGTCATTGCACTCCCTGGACCTAGACAGCACTGTTGCCAAATCTCACTGTCCATCGAGTTTTTATTACAATTTTCAATTTTTGTATGAAAAAAAAAATCGTAATTTCGATTTCAGTGATGAGGATTTTTTTCTTCTAATAATGAGTACTTTCTATTCCTGAAGTTTCTCAAGCCTATCCTGAAACACCCTGTATAAATAAAAAATACTTTCACTGTTCGCGCAGACAAGCTGTTGAATCGGCTACCTCTACATATTCGAATTTCTCATACATACATACCACACGCTGTATCCCGACAATCGGGGTAAGCAGAGTAATCGGTGTTGTGTTGCAAGTACTCTTGTAAATTACAGCACAACACCGATCATCATGTTTAGCAATGTACTAGGACAAGATAAGATTTCAATCAGCAAGTAGGGCACGAAGACCCACCGGCTGCATGACTCGGTGGAAGGACCGCGCCAAGGTGGCGAACCTGTTGGTTGCCCTTTATCATGGCACCTTGTCCTTTAAATCCCTTAGTCGCCTTTTACGACATGCACGGGGAGAGATGCAGTGGGGCTATTCTTTTTAATTACAGGCCCCACACGGTACTACTATTAAAATAAAATAAAATAGGTCATATTAACAATTATTACTTGACCTCCTCTTTGTAACATTTGCTGCACATTAACACTGTTTTCTTAATAGACTTAATGGTATAGATAGTTGTTTATGTATGTCATATTTACTAGAATAAATTGTGACAAGTTCGAGTGCAGTCTAACTGCTATATGAATATGATCAATAAACAATACAATACAAATTATTATATTATTGTATTTATAAATAGATATTTAACTATTTTATGTATATATAAGCATATAAGTACTATGTATACATAAATATATTACATATTATAATCATGTATATATGTCTATTTATACCTATTTATAAATGAAATTTGTTACAATTATCTCACATTATCCATACCGTGCCGCTAGTTAGACACCCTTTATCACATCCCAAAGGCTTGCTTGAATATAATGCAGATCTGCATTAAGCCGACCTTTTGCCTACCTTATTTTATAGTAAAATGGTGTACAATAAATATAACTACTGCCATCTACTAGGCCAGATAGCGAGGAAAGGGTTCAAGATTGAATTATTCGCAGTTGAAGTCGGTGCCGTGGGACTACCTGCTCATTCAGTCTATAGTTTCTTTAAGAACCTAGGCTTGCGTACATCCACAATAAGCTCCTACATGGAAATAGCTTCGAGGGCCGCACTGGAAGCCTTATACAGAGTTTTTATCGGTAGACTAGGGCGGCCAGATCAGAGATGTGTAATTTCGGGATATGATGGTAACATTTCGGGATTTTGGGATTATGATTGGGACAATATTTACAAAAATATGTTTGAAGAATATTTCATTGTATTATTTGAATGTAAGCTACATTCAACAATCAAAACAAACACCTACCTACCCACCCAATGATATTATATGTTAAAAAGGAGGTAGATAGGTTATACAAGCTCCCAAAGCGGCACATTAAATACAAGACCACAGTCCTGTTTGAAGTTAGTCGCGCACCAACTACGCACGCGTTCAGACGTGCGTCGTCCTTCCTAAGTAGTTATCAGTTATACCAACCGCCACATAACTTGAATTCCCTCCCTTAATAATTGGAATAAGACTATTCGAGTCGGCACATCAATTTATAGTTCTTTCTGTCAACGTTTCAAGTTCGTGCCGTGTGTGAGCACCGAATTTCGTATAGACAACGTATCTTTCTTAAAATATCATTGTACCCGCCTATTTATTTTTGTCCAAATAATGAAAATGTACACTTTGGCATGGTCCTTCCGCAGTAGGTACCTTTATTGGCTGCTTGATACTTGTCCTAATATTTTTCTAGATGTGATGGTCGGTCGGTGCTGTATTTTACTCAAGTTCTAGCAGCACAACATAAATTAGGAAAACAAATTTTTCAAAAAGACTTGCGCACGGAGGTTGCCGTAGATCGGCTATACCATACCTGTCAAAAAAAAACATATCTATCTTTCGTTAGACTATCTGCGATGCAAACTACCTGTGGCGCCATCTGTTATTTAGTAGCGTGAATATGTATTAATCTATTCTTAGCACGTTTCTTGTATGAGGACCCCCCTTAATTGTTAACTTTTTGCATTTTTTTTAATTTGTTGCTATATTCGCCATAACAGCACATATTATTGATACGGAAATCTAAATAATATTTTTAAAGCATATTGGGATTGTCGGGCGGGATACATCATACCTACGTATCTAATTAAAATGCTTTGTGGGACAAATTTCTCCCAAAACGGGGCTCTGAACAACAAAACTATCTGGACAATGCTGCTGAGTGTCGCACACCTGGCCACCCTAGACGCGACTTGACACAATGCTACGCCCACTTGATGACGTATGCCCCCAGTTGGCGGCGGCGACGTACCCAGTTTGTTTAGCGTTAGACCAACTCCTCTCCACTGTCCCCTTCCTCTGTAGTAATACGAAATTCTTTGGTAAAATCGTTACATATATGATATTCACGTTTGCTGTCTGTTCGGTACCTATGCAACTTAAGCGTATGCTTCCATTGAGACTCGATTGAGACACTCGGCAAAGTAGTGCTACCACAGAACATAAAAAAGCGGCCAAGTGCGAGTCGGACTCGCGCACCGAGGTTTCCGTACCGCCACGTAATTGGTCAGTTTTTATTATTTGTTGTTATACTTTAGAGTTTGCACTACAATCGCACCAAGTTTGACGCTTGTATGTATGACCGTTTTTAAGATAGAGCAAAAACAAAAAACGTTGAAAAAAAACATGTCTCTTGTATGCACGCCCTTAATTTTTTATTTTTTGTATTATTTGTTAGGATTTCCGTCATAATAATAAAAATTGTTATTTAGTTCGTACATTCTTTTGACGATTTATTTTTTATTTTTTATTTTTATTTTCTTGATATTTTGATATTTATAGAGTTATAGGTGCGTTATATTAATTAATTAATTCTGTGTTGTGTATTAAATTGTTGACGATGGCCTATTTTTTGCTTAAAACTTAAATGACGAATCTAAGTGTATCTTGTGTACCTACAGATGATGAAGAAATAAATAAATAAATAACACATATTCTGTGAAAATTTCAACGCGCTACCTATTACGGTTCAAAAGATGAAGCCCTTTAAAGTAGGACGAACGGAATATAGGCTTCCGCACCCTTAGGGTAGAAACCCCTAAAAAACGAGTAGAAGTAATGCGATGACTTATTAACATGAAGACCAGTGTAACCAAAGTCCCTTACAAACATTTGGGACTATATATCCACAATCACCGCTCGAAAAACGAAGCCGTTAAGTGAAGGTATAAATCAGCAGTAACTATGCCTTCATCTGCTATTACTCGCTTTTAGGTAATTTTCTAGGCTTTCTAGGCCAGAAGAGTTTATAGATCTAACTTCATTAGTTTCCGAAATATCTGGGTTTATGTCTAGGTCCGCGCTCAAGGTCGCGCGCGCCGTACCCGCGCGGACCCACGCGGAAGCTAAAGGGAGTTGACATATTATTAAACGTAGAAGCGAACAGGTTAAGCATGTTCGTTTCCAGTAATGACAGGCGACTGTTATTGAATTAGTTCAAGTGCGCGGAGCTGCGCTTACTTGTGGTAAGCACAACCAGTTATCGCGACACTTCCCGTGTATGTCGTAAAAGGCGACTAAGGGATATGACTCCCTTCTTATATTACTAGGTGGTAGGGTTTAACCCGCCCGGGTTGATACCACCGCACTGAATGAAAGGTCGGTCGAAACGGCTATGTAAATAGTTTGTGTTTTCCGTCCAGTTCAGTGTAGCCGGCACGACCGAAGGGAAGCACTGACGTGGCACCAAGTTCATCCGGTGTTATGGGCTGACATCACGGATGTTGTAGGTGATGTAACCACCCGTGTAAGTTTCCATAAAAAAAAAAAAAAACTTCTACTCGTTTTTTGTGTTCTGTGTGCTAGTGCTACGCTACGCTATATAAGTACACACAAACAGTGAGCGTAGGGTTGGGAAAGGAGTTAGCAAGTCGAGGGGTCAGTAGGCCAGCGCGGTGGTTGCTAGGCGAACTGTATATACACACACATACAGACGTACTTTAGTATCTACGTACACAACGTTATGGCGTTTTTCAACCCTTAAATGACAGCAGTAAAAACGATTTGTCCAACTCCAAGATACTTTATCAGTATAAAATATGAAACGATCTCCTCAAGTTGAATGTTATCATCAGTGATTTTTTTATGTATTTATTTTTTAATAAATTGTTAATCAATCTGTATTTTTTTGAAACAAAAGTTAAGTAAACATGTATGAGCACTAAATAACCTATGTACCTTAGTATCAAAATAATACTGGTAAAATTATTCAGTTTTTAATCTTGTATTATCCTTACCTATAATAAAATCCCACGTCTGCTTTCTGTCTGAGTGTATGTATGTCTGTCTGTCCGCTTATAACTCGAGAACCACTGAACCGATTTTAATAAAAAAACAATCTACGGATAGCTTGATTCTTCCCATCAACTTTAGCATACACTATCACGCTAAATGGCTTATGAGGTTAGCAGTGAAGTGAAATATGAGAGCGGGCGGAGCCGCGGGCACAGCTAGTAATATTATAATAATGTGCCCGGGGCTCCGCCCGCTCTCATATTTGACTTCTCTGCTAACCTCGTAATAAGCGATTTAGCGTGATAGTAAGTAGCCTATAGTTCATGGGAAGAATCAAGTTATCCGTAGAATTTTTTTTATTAAAATCGGTTCAGTGGTTCTCGAGTTATAAGCGGACAGACAGACATACATACATACATACATACATACAGACAGAAAGCAGACGTTGGATTTTATTAAATCCTAATAATTTAATTCTGTAAAATTCTCAAGTATAATGCGCGGGGCGGATCTCGGCGTGTCGCCGCCGCAGCGGCTCATCAGTGTTCTCCGTCGCACCCGCACCGTACGTGTATAGTGTATTCGCGTGGCGGGTCGCCCGCTGCGGCGACGACACGCCGAGATCCGTTCCGCGCAGTATACTTAGGTACTTGAGAACGTATAATTTTTTTTATTGAGCCTTTTTGTATTTTCTTAGTTCATCAAGATTTTGATAGTTCGAGTTAAAAATGTAGGTAGATAGGTATGTGCCTAGTTTATTTGAAATCGTATTATCTGCTTATGTAGATTTACAATTTAAAATGTTTGTAAATAGGTATTACTGACAAGTTTGCCTTCTAACTTGTAACTGCTGTAGTTATTTTGATTATTTGTCTTCATGTGCTGTTTTTATTAAAACTAAAGTACATATTTAAAAATGTGGGGAAAATACTAAATTATTTATTATTATATTATTATTTATTTATTGAAACGTGCACAAACGGTAGTCTCAATTTACTTCTCTAAACATTCATGCTTCTATGAAACCCACACACACATTGACACTTCTAGTCTCAGCGAAAACTGTAGTAGAAGTTGAAACAAACTGACTGACTGACTGAACCGTTTTATTTATTCACTCGTACTAATTCTATCACTAATCAGTAATTCACACTACCCACATATCATAAGACGTTTCTTTACAAATGATTACAATCAATTATGTAATCTTAGCTACTTAGCGTAAGTGAAATATAATAATACATATATTAATTGATTAGAATGTTTGTAAAGTTGTCACACTGTTATTAATGTTTAGGTTGGCTCTTACAGGACAAACCCAGTTTAGTGTAGGAGCTAACATATATGTACAAAAACTGTAATTCTTTCATATAAATAAATAAATAAATAAATAAATAAATAAATATTCGAATACATATTGTAGGTAGGTAGGTACACATTGTATGTAGTTCTAGCACATAGTATGAAGAACATTATAAGAGTGGAAGAGGCGGCAGAAATATATCAGGATCGTAGCGCGTGGGAGATCCGTTGTCTCTGCCTACCCCACTGAAAAACAGATGTTTCATTATTGTTTAATAAAAATTAAGTAGGTAATTATATTCACTGATATAAGTAGTTGAGTGTATGTAAGATGACATTAAAACAATTATGAAACGAAATAAAACAACAAAATTTTATATATTTTTAATTTTGCATTAGAATTTGACTAAAAAGGTGCCCTTGAGTTAAATGTCTCTCAAACCTTGAAAGCACAACGCCAAATCAACTCAGTCACAGTCTGGTGCTTATGAAAAAAGATCCCTGTCCTCGCTTTTGTAATGATCTAACTTGTTTTGGCCTCTATGAAACACAAAAAGAAAAATGTGTCTCACTTTTTTGTATACTATATACCTAAGTACTAATAATTTCTTTATTTTAGTAATCAACCCTAGTATTTTAGCAGTAAACAAGTACCTACCTAGGTAACTACTTAATTTAATATATTTTTTATTGTAATAGAGTTTTCAATGACTTTATTTTTGTAGCTAGAAATATTGTGACTAAAATTATCTTAAATAAACTTGCAAATGAACAAACCAGGTACTATAATGTTTGAAGGACTAGTTCCATGTGCAGATGGACTCTTTTAACGGAACGAAAAGAAATTATTTGCCCCGAAAATTCGACGAGGTTAGACTGAAACTCTTTTTTTAAATAACCAGGGCACAACATTTTGTTAAGGCTTTTACCGCAATTTGACAATTAGTCACCATGGGGTTGGCTTGGTCGTAATACCGAATGGCTAAAGCTAAATGTAAAGGAAAAAAGAAAATACTGCGTACCAAAATCTTAGTTTTTTTAATTTTTTGGGGCTTTAGCCGATTTTGACTATGTTATTAACTCCATCATAGTACTTTTAAGGTACATGTTGGTTCTCAGTCTTTTGGTCACTCCTAATGCCGGCACTTCACTTGGCTTAGCGTATTCGTGTTTGTTGCAAACATTTTAGTTTTATCTCGCTCTAAACAAGCCATTAAAGGGAGACGAAACGGAAATTTTTGCTAAATACACGAATACGCTAAGCCAAGTGAAGTGCCGGCATTAGAGCAAACGAGGGCCTGAACTTTTCCAAATAGTTCAGAGTTTGGTTTGGTTAAATACTCATGAATTTTAACCAAAATGATAACATCTTTCGTTTCGTAGTCAGGAAAAACACGCAAATTATTTTCATCTAAGAACAAAACTGAAATTTTCGTCTACTACTTGAACTTTAAAGAAATTTTTCATCTATTAAATCAAATACAATCAATCATCACTTTAATAAATCCATCGAAATTAAATGTTCATCTATTAAAAAAGAAAACAAAAATTGAAAAAAAGTTTTCTCTCCGGCGGGGAATCGAACCCCGGTCTCCCGCGTGACAGGCGGGGATACTGACCACTATACTACCGAAGACTGTACTGCCCGACGCGAAAACATCGCTCGCTCGCTACGGGCGCGCGCGTGACGTCACGACGACACAGATGTTTCTTGGGCGCGCTTATCATGTTTGAATTTGTTGAAGGTTAAAATGTATTTTTGTTGAGAATGTTTTGATTGCTGATACATTCAGTGACGTCCATGTGTTAATTCAATTTATATCAAACATCTTCATTTCATCTTACATACACAACTCACAGGGTTTTGGTCTCGGTTTTTTGTATTTTGGTGTAGGTAACTAGGTTACAAGCTAAAATCGAAGAAATGTATATATTGTGGCCACAGGTCAACTAGTGATAACTCTATTTTTGACGATTTTTAGTTTTTAATGCAGTTTCGGTTGAAATTATTTTTTTTTGTATATTCGTGATAACTCCATCGCAAGTAGAAACGCCTCTACGACAATGGCCCAAAGCGAATATCTCCTGTTTTTTAACTTTCCTGTTACATGATTTTTTTAAACTTTCAAATCACTCTCCTGAACAATTATCATTTTGGAGTTATCAATAGTTGACTTGTGGCCACTGAATGTATTCTTTAATGAACACCAATTTATACAAAATGTTGTTATTCCTACCTTAATGCGGGCGAAGCCGCAGGCATCCATTATAAAGGCTGGTTTTCATAGAAAATAAAATCGAATAAGGGTAAACACAGCACAGTACTGACTGAGTTTGTCTAACACTGGTAACACCTATTTGAAGAGCATGTCATCAAATGACTCAATTAACTTCTTGGGAAAGATAAGGGTACGTACACCTAGCTAGGGCTTACGCGCAGAACAGAGCAGTATTTGCTAGATGCGTCATGCATGCGGAGCGGTCTGTATGGGGACACTCTATCGCCAACATTTCTACCAAATCACACAGGGCTTCGCGGCCACTCAGTGCGGTCAGTATCCGTGGTCAGTCAGACTGGACAGTTAGAGTGATCTGACCACGGACACTATCATTTTTAGGGTTCCGTATCAGGTACGGAACACTATTACTAAGCCTACGCCGTCTGTCTGTCTGTCTATCCGAGGGCTGTATCTCTTGAACTGTAATAGGTAGTCCGTTGAAATTTTCACAGAAATGTGTTATATTATGGTGGATATAACAAATAATAAAAAATTGAAAAAGTAAAAAATTAAGGGGAGTTCCCATACAAGAAACATGTTTTTTTTTTCAATGTTTTTTTGTGGTGCGGAAACCTCGATGCGCGAGTCCGACTCGCGCTTGTTTAGCAATGTCGACAACCTTAGCTCTCTCTCGTTTTTTTTTTTCATTATGGATCAAACAAATGCTGAACATTTGCTTTTTCCATAGCTCGCTGAGTGACTTTTTGTGGACCAGGCCCAATGTCAGAGTCCACGTTTCAGCTCCGTACGTTATTTATTACTAGCAGAACGCACTGATTTCAAGATGAAGATTCACATGATCGACCTCACATACCGAGGCCACATATTCTGTGGCCTCGGTAGCTCAGTGGTGCGCCTGAGAGCGGTCTTGTACTTGGGTCTCGGAAGGTTCAGACCCATTTTCTAGAACCCCTTAATTACAATTATTGTTAGGACCCCTTTTTAAATATTTTTGAGGTGCGCTAATGGATGGGTGACTGCTCGACCGTTGAAGGCTGACCGTGGTTCGGATTCCACGTAAAACTGTAGGTCCCTTCCCTTCTTATCTTACTAGGTGGTAAGGTTTATCCCGCCCGGGTTGGTACCACCGCACTGAACGAAACATAGGTCGAAACGGCTATGTAAATAGTTCGTTTTTTCTGTCCAGTTCAGTAGTGTAGCCGACATGAAATCAAGGGAAGCACTGACATGGCACCTAGTTCACCCGGTGTTATGGGCTGACATCACAATGTTGTAGGTGATGTAGACATCACGGATGTTGTAGCTGATGTAGCCAACCGTGTCAGTTTCCAGAAAAAAAAATATGGAAATACCACCTCGCGCGCGCGAATCGAGACTCAATCCAGCAGCAGCGTTCTGTCGTGCGACTGGTGGTGGTAGGCGACCATTGAGATCTTGAGGTGTTCCGCGATTTAGAACCACTGCAGCTCCTTAGGGACGTCGTCGGATCCCTAAGTATGTTCTATCGTCTCACCGACCATAATATATCTACATCACCTACAACATCCGTGATGTCACCCCATAACACCGGGTGAACTAGGTGTCATGTCAGTGCTTCCCTTCGGTCGTGCTAGATACATATACAGGTTGTCCCAGAAACCGACGATAATCCTTTGACAGGAGATAGGGCTGCTAATTACCTCTCAGAATATCTAATTTTAGGTTTAGTAAAAATGGCTTAGTTTTTGAGATATTGTCATTTTTGTAAAAATCCAAAATTTTCTCCCTCAGCAAATTTTTTTAAATGCCACAAGTACAAATGTTACATTTTCTTCAATCTAGTTTTTGTCAAATATTCCTGAAAAGTAAGGCTTTCACACGGTATAATTTATTTGTTCATGTTTAATCCTGTTTAGCTGAAAAACGACTTAAGACCCACATGTTAAAATTTTTTCAGCTTCATCCCTTGAGTTTGGCCCTTCGCGGTGAAAAAAAAAATTACTACACTAAAGTGGCATTATGCAACAAAAATATGCCCATCTTATGTAGTTTTTAAAATGGTACATCACTTACCGATTTGGCCAATAATTTATGAGATATTGTTATTTAACTGCAAAAGGACCTCGGAATTTGATAACTGTTCTACCAACTACGAATTGGAATAAAATTGACACTTGAAGTAAATTGGTCTTTATTAACCTGAGTAGATGTTCAAATTGTTTACCACCTGCACAAATGCTAGCTCGACATCTTCTCACAAATGCCCGGTTGATGCGTCGAGCAAGCACTCGATGCAAGTGCGGATACGTCCACCTATACTATGTAAATAGTTTGTGTTTTCCGTCCAGTTGAGTGTAGCCTGCACGACGGAAGGGAAGCACTGACGTGGCACCAAGTTCACCCGGTGTTATGAGCTGACATCACGGATGTTGTAGGTGATGTAGCCAACTATGTCAGTTTACATAAAAAAAAACGTGAGCTACTGCCGTAATTCTTTCTTTGAACTCTATCAAGTTTTCCACCGGTTTCCCGTAAACTTTTTCTTTTAAATAGCCCCAATAATAAAAATCTAACGGATTTAAATCCGGTGACCTGACCTGAGCGTAATGGGCTGGGCAGCCATCATTTTGCAACCACCTCCGTTTGGCCAATGGTACATCTTCTAAAAGACTCTGAAGCTCCTGTTGCAGAAACTCAAGATAATTCACCCGATTAAAGTCTCTACAATTCAACGGACGTCATGTGGCCTCCTAGCCACTTGCATCCTCACAGATAGACCGGACCGGACCGGACGTCTACATCACCGGATTTAAATCCGTTAGATTTTTATTATTGGGGCTATTTAAAAGAAAAAGTTTACGGGAAACCGGTGGAAAACTTGATAGAGCTCAAAGAAAGAATTACGGCAGTAGCTCACGTTTTTTTTATGTAAACAACATCCGTGATGTCAGCCCATAACACCGGGTGAACTTGGTGCCACGTCAGTGATTCCCTTCGGTCGTGCCGGCTATAGTCAACTGGACGGAAAACACAAACTATTTACATAGCATAGGTGGACGTATCAGCACTTGCATCGAGTACTTGCTTGACGCATCAACCGGGCATTTGTGAGAAGATGTCGAGCTGGCATTTGTGCAGGTTGTAAACAATTTGAACATCTACTTTAACAGGTTAATTATGACCAATTTACTTCAAGTGTTTATTTTATTCCAATTCGTAGTTGGTAGAACAGTTATCAAATTCCGAGGTCCTTTTGCAGTTAAATAACAATATCTCATAAATTATTGGCCAAATCGGTAAGTGATGTACCATTTTAAAAACTACATAAGATGGGCATATTTTTGTTGCATAATACCACTTTAGTGTAGTTATTTTTTTTTTCACCGCGAAGGGCCAATCTCAAGGGATGAAGCTGAAATTTTTTTAACATGTGGCTCTTAAGTTTTTTTTCAGCTAAACAGGATTAAACATGAAAAAATTAATTATATCGTGTGAAAGCCCTACTTTTCAGGAATATTTGATAAAAACTAGATTTAAGAAAATGTTACTTTGTACTTGTGGCATTTAAAAAAATTTGCTTAGGGAGAAAATTTTGGATTTTTACAAAAATGACAATATCTCAAAAACTAAGCCATTTTTACTAAACCTAAAATTAGATATTCTGAGAGGTAATTAGCAGCCCTATCGCCTGTCAAAGGATTATCGTCGGTTTCTGGGACACCCTGTATACATACCACACGCGTATCCCGACAATCGGTAAGCAGAGTTATCTGTGTTGTGTTGCAAGGACTCAGGAAAATTACAGCACAACACCGACCACCACGTTTCGCAAAGTATTTGCATGAGATAACTATCAAGCAGCAATTTAAAGGCGTGAAGACCGAGATGAAGACCCACCGCTCCTTGACTCGGTGGAGGGACCGTACCAAGTTGAGGGGTGGTTAGTCTGTCGCCGTTTAGTACGGCCCCTTGTCCTTATCCTTTAGTCGCCTTTTACGATATCTACGGGGAGAGATGCTGTGGGGCTAGCAGTTAGTAGCGTTTAAGTACTTCTTCCATCTAGACACTTTTCTGCGATCTATGGTTGTATGCAATGGAATGGTTTATGAGTAATTTTACTAACACCACAGTGCCTTATCGTTCGTGCAGTCCCGTCGTCGTTATAGTGATAAGTACTTGTGGGCCACTTTTAATCCGATTCACTTTAAATAAGGTCGACTACTGTGCAAATATATAGTTTCGTAGAAAATGGCTTACAAATATCTACTTATTACATACATACATACATAACACACGCCGTATCCCGACAATCAGGGTAAGCAGAGTAATCGGTGTTGTGCTATAAGGACTCTGGTAAATTACAGCACAACACCGACCACCACGTTTAGCAAGACTTACGGACAAGACAACTATCAAGCAGCAAGTAAGACACTAAGAACCCACCTGCTGCATGACTAGGTGGAAGGACTGCGCCAAGGTGAGAAGTGGCTAGCCTGTCGCCCTTTAGCGCAGTATCTTGTCCTTATCCCTTAGTCGCCTCTTACGACATGCACGGGGAGAGATGCAGTGGGGCTATTCTTTTTAAGTACCGGCCCCACACGGTACTTATTACTGGGTTTATAAAGAAATATATGTACTTACCTTGGAACTTTCACTAGTTAGGGCATTCTCCAAGGCGTTTTGAGTGAAACTTCTAGACATATTTTTTCTCTCAGGTAATATTTATTTCATACAAACAATATTCGTACCGTGTGGGGCCGCGCCGGTACTTTAAAAGAATAGAACCACTGCATCTCTCCCTGTGTATGTCGTGAAAGGCGACTAAGGGATATACTCCCTTCTCATAGGTGGGAGGGTTTAACCCGCCCGGGTTGGTGCAACCGCACTGAATGAAATGTCGGTCGAAACGGCTATGTAAATAGTTTGTGTTTTCCGTCCAGTTCAGTGTAGCCGGCACGACCGAAGGGATGCACTGACGTTTCACCAAGTACCCGGCTGACATCACGGATGTTGTATAGGTGATGTAGCCAACCGTGTCAGTTTCCATAAAAAAAAAATACAACCTACAATACTTCTTACAAGTTACAACCCTTCCCTTGCCTTTTACTAGGTGGTAGGCTCAAACTGTAGGCGACGGCTTGCCCTCTAGTAATAATGTAATATATATAAATAAATAAATAAACCAGATGCAAAGTCCGTGCAAATTTTTTCGCATCCAAATTTCAAAATTGCTAAAGATGTACATAGAATATGAACCTTAACCTTTAATCCCTTCGACGCACGAAGGGATTAAACTTATACCTAGGTACCAAAAAGACCAGACATCTAAATATAGTAGTAAAAAAACCACAGAGAAGTGAAGTAGTCTGCCTCTACTAGAGTCGCCATGTACGCCGATTTACCATCTGATTTACCTAAAAGTAGGCGTGGTCTATGACTCGCATAATATGTGTGTTGTGCGTGTGCATGTGTGTGTGTTTGTGCGTGTGCCTAACTCGCTCCGTGCTATGGCTATCTGCCTGTCTGTTCAACATGCAGCAACCTACGAGATTTCACCTACACCGCGTACTTGCGCTACGCCGTGTTCTCCCCATCATTTTGTATGGAGAAACGTAGTTCGCAAATCTATCACTAGAGGCGCTGCTCCATTTCTCCATACAAAATGATGCGGAGAACACGGCGTAGTGTAGTACGCGGTGTAGGTTAAATCTCGTGATAAGGGCGGCAGAGGGTAGATAGAGGACGGAAGGCGGTGCACCTACTTACTTACCATACATACGGGGGATCACGGACTGTATAGTGAGCATAAAGACCTTCTACAAACCTCTCACAAAAATCCAAGACATGTTGAGAACAGTCAAGGACCAGATTCCACTGCAGGCTCCCGGGTATACAAAATACCATGTAGCTGTGGGAGGTGCTACATCGGACAAACGATACGGAGTGTTCAGACAAGGTTGTTGGAACACATGAGGGCGATGAAGAACGACGTCTTCCATAAACTATAGGCGGTATTATTATGTGGCTAGTCACTAAATACTTGTAAAAATATGTTTAAATAAATACCCAGTGCGAAGTTTCTTGTCGGTTCTTCTTCGTGGGTGTAATCGAACCGGATAGAACTAATTGTGACAAGTTCGAGTGCAGTCTAACTGCCATATGAATGATCAATAAACAATACAATACAATACATAAGTCAGCCAACTGTGAGCATGCTCTGGACAGTGGCACAAATCATTGACCATAATATGGATGGCCCCTTTCGCCTCTAGACAGGCGCGCGTTATTCCATGCTCTGTGGTAAAAACGCAAGTGCCTCCGTCCCTGATTATCACATCAAAGAATTCGTCAACAGTTTATTTATAAAATAAACGCATCGGGAATAGCTACTGTTTATTTTGGGTGACGCCGCCGAGAGAGATATTAAGAGGCAGATAATCTTATTTGATCTGCTCTGATTTATTAGGTTTTAAATTTTTAGTTACTTCAGAAGTGGATATATGTATGTATGTAATATCAACTTTTTCGTCAGTCTTTCTGGAGCACCATTTAAAAAAAGTACCTAAAATAAATGGCTGAAAAAGACTCTGTGACGTGATCGGACCCAAATTGTACGAACATGTTCTTCTTCTTTTTTATTTAAATAGGATTTTAGATCGCATATTATGCGTGTTTTAGACCGCAAACATCCTATAACTCAAGTTTTAGTGCCCAAATCATATAGATAGGTCTGCACAATCTGGAATCTCGGCGAAATGTTTTACACACAAATAAAATTAATTTAATATTATTCCGGTGACGTTTGTCGCGAGAATGCGCGCGAAAATATCACAGCATGAGTCACCGCGCACGTCGAGTATTACGAATTTACACACTCCTTAGCGAGTTTAGACGTGCAGTACGGCTACCATAGGATTTCTGTCAAACTAACTGTAAGTGTTGTCGACTCATCACGTACGATTTTGTTTGCGTTCGATTTGGTACCATGAGTTACATCGCTACCGCATCGAACACGTATCGATCGTTCGATGGTTCTCGCGTTCGATCATAGACAACAATAACAACAACTTCGTGATCACATTTCATAGTGTGCATTGTGTACTAGTGTTTATGCTTCTTTTATGGGAGTTAAAGAAGCATAGCGCTAGTTTTTGTTTGACACGTAAAAACAAGCCATGAGGGTTGCCGGATTGCGTGGGCGTGCTACATATTGGTAATCTGTGCTTTATAGTGAGCGGATGACTACGATTTTACGAAGTACAAATACCTAGTTGTGCCTGTTTCGGGAGGATTCGAATAAATAAGAAAGAACAATCAAATATATTGCGATGTCGGCACGACGACGCCAAACATCCATGCTGCAGTTCGAAATAATGGTGGCGTTCATGGAACTGTAAGTAGCACTCTGCATTGCTATTTATATTTCGAGGTTATATCGAAATTATTTCAATGTTCATTACGATTTGCGATTGTTTGCAGACACGGTGACTTGTGCAAACCCCGTGACGGTGCTCGGGGCAAGATGCGGACTCTGGCGCTGTGGGAGCAACTCACACGGCAGCTCAACAGCAACGGCTCGGGCGACACCAAGACGGAAGAAAAATGGAAGAAGGTTTGCTTATTACAATATCGTTAAGGCCTGGCACGCACTGCAATTAGAATCACGCTATGGTTTAGTCACGAAAATGAAGCAAATATGAAGTTGTGTGAGGCACAATAACACAAACACATTAGCAGGAAAATAACCCCTCGAATTTTAATCATATTACTAATACATAACCGCAGAGAGTGCCGCAAGCTAAGCGGGCTGGGTTAGGATTGGTTAGGTATGTACGTACATGCATGTACAAAATACATTTTCGTAATTAAATATTGTATTTTTTCAAGGTGTGGAGCGACCTCAAAAATAATATAAAAAAAAAAGCTGCCAAGATTGGCCGCGAAGCAAGACAAACAGGCGGAGGTCCTGCATTCAACGGCTCTCTCACAGACCTGGAGCAAAGGGTCATATCAATCATCGGGCCGAGGTCGGTCACGGGTCTCGACATAACAGAGGCCGGCTTGGATGAGGTAATTTTTAGTGCATTGTTTAAATTTAAGTAGTAAAAGTCTGGGCAATGGTTTGATACACATGGGTTTGCACCACCTTTACTATGACAAGTGAATTTCTGCTTCCGAGTTTGTCAACTGCGCCGCACGTTTATTTAGTTACCCGTGCAAAATTATACATAAATTAATTTAATTGTACCACTTGGACTATAACAAACGAGTACATGTACCATATTGATTTACAGGAGGATGAGTTCTCTGGAGCGCGGGTGTCGCTGAAAGACGTTCCCGTCCTGGAGCCATGGCCAGTGGCTGGTTTTAAGAATGGTTAATATTACATAATTTATTAATATCATCCAGTTGCTTCTGTAAGCATCCATTTTCACCATTTAGGATGCAAATTCACTTGAGGCAGCGGAGCCGCACAAATTTATTTGTACAAATTGTGTACCGCGCTGTGCAGCGCCTTTTTCACATAATGTTGTGTCGTGCAGTTTACTTCATAAAAAGAATATTTTGGCAGTGCCGCAAGTTGGAGTCTCAGCTTTAAGATTAAAGGAGCGTTGGTCTAACCAAACGAGGCTTTTTAGTTTATGAATATTAAGCGTCATGCATGTTACTATGTCGCGGATAATTTACCTGCATAAAAATCTTAAATTTTGCTATTTTTACTTTAGCCATTCCCAGAGCTATAAAGTAACATACGATAGACGAGTGGCGGGTGTGGCCGGAGCGGCCTTGACGTTGGACTCTTTTCAATATTTGAGGTTCGAATCCGGCTGATGGCACCGATAAGTGTTTCTGAATGAAAATTGTATGTCTTATCTTACAGTCTGGTCCGGCATCCATGTCGAGCTGCCCAGGGCCAGCACGAGCACGATGCAGACACCGCAGCGCTGCTCCAACACTCAAGAGAATGGTTCATATTTTATCTCTCTTATCTTCAATTGTTTCAGTCAGCACACGTTTTCACCATTTACGATTAAAAGAGTATTGCTTTTACCGAACGTGGCTTTTTAGTTTATGAGATTATTAAAAATCATATCATTATGTCGGGATAATTCACCTGCACAAAAATCTTAAATTTAGCCAATTTTACTTTCGTCGTTCCAGTTATAAACGAACATACAACAGACAATTGGCAGATGGTCGGAGAGACCTTGACGTTGAACTCTTGTTCTCAATATCTGAGGTTCGAATCCGGCTGATGGCACCGATGAGTATTTCTGAATGAAAATTGTATGTCTTATCTTACAGACCGGTCCGGCATCCATGTCGAGCTGCCCAGGGCCAGCACGAGCACGATGCAGACACCGCAGCGCTGCTCCAACACTCAAGAGAATGGTTCATATTTTTATCTCTCTTATCTTCAATTGTTTCAGTCAGCACACGTTTTCACCATTTACGATTAAAAGAGTATTGCTTTTACCGAACGTGGCTTTTTAGTTTATGAGATTATTAAAAATCATATCATTATGTCGGGATAATTCACCTGCACAAAAATCTTAAATTTAGCCAATTTTACTTTCGTCGTTCCAGTTATAAACGAACATACAACAGACAATTGGCAGATGGTCGGAGAGACCTTGACGTTGAACTCTTGTTCTCAATATGTGAGGTTCGAATCCGGCTGATGGCACCGATGAGTGTTTCTGAATAAAAATTGTATGTCTTATCTTACAGACCGGTCCGGCATCCTTGTCGAGCTGCCCAGGGCCAGCACGAGCACGATGCAGAAACCGCAGCGCTGCTCCAACACTCAAGAGAATGGTTCATATTTTTATCTCTCTTATCTTCAATTGTTTCAGTCAGCACACGTTTTCACCATTTACGATTAAAAGAGTATTGCTCTTACCGAACGTGGCTTTTTAGTTTATGAGATTATTAAAAATCATATCATTATGTCGGGATAATTCACCTGCACAAAAATCTTAAATTTAGCCAATTTTACTTTCGTAGTTCCAGTTATAAACGAACATACAACAGACAATTGGCGGATGGTATTCGTCTTACCAAACGTGGCTTTTTAGTTTATGAGATTATTAAAAATCATATCAAGTCAGGGGATAAATCACGTTCTCGAATGGTTCATATTAAATTTATTATTATCAATGTTATTATTGTAAAGCGGCGGGTGGCCTGAAATGTTCTTGTTGCTTAGCCGTTTCGGCTTCAACCGTTATCAAGTTATTAACGAACATATTATCTAGTGCTTAACTTTTCTTGGAAATTCGCAGAAGGCAGCTAGGTGTAGTCTTAAAAAAATAATATTGGACTGTATGAAAGGTTTACTTACTTAATAGAAATTGATTTACAAATATAAGAGCGTGGTAGTCGTGTGCGTGGCTGTGGAGGAGAGGGGCGTAGATGCATTTCTTCGTCGCCCATCGCATTTTTCCTTTCATGATTTTATAGTATGTATGTAATCATTATAAAAAAATATAATGATTACATACATACTATAAAATCTTGAAAGGAAATACATACTATAAAATTATTAAAATATTGGATTATGCAGGAGCAGATGACTGGTCCAGCATCCATGTCGAGCTGCCCAGGGCCAGCACGAGCACGATGCAGACACCGCAGCGCTGCTCCAACACTCAAGAGAATGGTTCATATTTTTATCTCTCTTATCTTCAATTGTTTCAGTCAGCACACGTTTTCACCATTTACGATTAAAAGAGTATTGCTCTTACCGAACGTGGCTTTTTAGTTCATGAGATTATTAAAAATCATATCAAGTCAGGGGATAAATCACGTTCTCGAATGGTTCATATTAAATTTATTATTATCAATGTTATTATTGTAAAGCGGCGGGTGGCCGAGTGGTTTGGGCATCTCATGCGAGAGGTCCGAGGTTCGAATCCGGTCGGCATGTACCAATGAGTTTTTTCTGACGAAAAAAAATTTACGTGCATACCTACACCTGCTGCTTCACCGTTCGGAACCGGTGGAAAACTGAAGGTCCCTTCCCTTGCACTAGGTGGTAGGCTTAAATTGTAGCCGACTGGGTTGGTACTGGATGTAAGATGGCCACATAGCAGCCTCGGTTGTGTTCTCCTCTAGTCCAGTATAGCCAGCAATCCAGGGAAGTCTCCGGTATGGCACCTACCTTCTCGGAGGTGATATTGGCTGGACGGAGCATGCACTTTGGCCCCTCCGACTCAGCCACCCATACCGGATTACATAAAAAAAAATGTAATATCTATTAATAAACATATTTTAGTGGCGGATAAGCCTAGTGGTTCAGGCAGGCTCATGTAAGAAGTCAGTTCAGTACGAAAAATTTAGTTTTAGAAATTTACATTAAAGTTGAACATATTAGCTAATTCGAAATCAAATTTTCTTCGAATATGATTATCTCTGATGCTGCATGATTCATGCATGATGTGATTACTTAACCTTTGTTATTTTACACAGGAACAGAAGTCACCGACACTAGCGCCACCGGGGTTGTGCCACCGATGGACATCCTCGCTTCGGGCCAACCGCGCTCACTGCGCTCAGTCTCACCGGAGCATAGCACACAATTTCAATTGAAGCGTGTTGCTGTGTCGCCGCCTGGACAGCGACGGAAGAAGATGCGTCGTCAACTTCAGTCGTCCAAGGTGGACGCAGCGACCGCCGCTTTTGTACGCTCCGATGAGGCCTATCATGAGCGTGAGAAGGCCCGAGAAGAAAGAGAGGCCCAGAGGGACGCACATCAGCTTCGCCTCGAGGAGCGCCGTCTAGATTTAGACGAGAGACGGTTAAAACTGGACGAGGAGTGGCAACGTCTTGCCAGCAAATTAATAGATAAGTTAGATAGTATTGATAGTAAATTAGATGATTTAAAATTAAAGAACCAGTGATTTTTTTATTTTTTTTTTATTTCTTGTAATTAGGTAAGTAGTGTAAAATGGTAAAGGTGACGGTATTATAATAAAGTTTTACTAAATAATATTATTTATTTTATTTTTAAATCCTCAATCTTCTTATCAAATCATTTCGAATGGCGTGGCCTTGAAGAAGGTCTGTGAGTCCCTGCACTTCTTGGACGACCTCACGGCGATGAAATTCTTCGACAACTGGAAAATAATATGAATTAATTTCTTAAACTTTAACATTTGTTAAATTACTAGCCTTTGCCCGCAGCTTCACTAGCGTTAAATTCGTATTTCAAAAGAAGAAAGTAAGTAAGCCCGCTCGTACTGTACCTTTATTTCGGCACGCGGAACAATTCGGGTTGTATGATAGCCACATCTTAGCGTAACCGGAACATATATAGCCTATCCTGTGTCCCACATAGGTCAATGTGCTTGTAATTCGAATGATCAGTTAAGAGTTATGGAGGAACATACATACAGAAAATATTTCTAAAAATTGTCAATTTAGTTTGTAATGTTATTTTTGCTGTTGAATAAATAAATTCATCTCCTCAGTATCATACATAAGAGTCTACAAGCGCTATATCTCATAAAACAAAATAACTTACTCCATGATCATCCCTTACAGGTTTATTATTAATATTGATGTAGATAATTACTATTTCCATTATTACACAGAAAGGACATGCAAATAATACATAATCATATAAATATATTAAAATAACATTTTATTTATAGTCTGAGGGAATTGCAGACGTCACTTAGGGTGGACAGACTCAATTTGTTTTTTAGCATACATAAACTGTTGGTGAGGCCAAGTGAGAGGGATTTAGTAATTGTGTTGACCTTCGTGGAGCGTTCTCTATCCCTTAGGGATTCTGGGCCCTAAGGGTTGGAGAAGATGAGTACTATGGGGCTGATATTAACAAAAACTATAAAAAAAAAATAACCTGGCGGTTCATCCTCAGGCTCCGGTACACGGAAATCTAGAGCAACGTTGTGCAGGACACTACAAGCCATTATAATTTCGGCACATTTTTGAGGCTTGTAGTGCAGCACTCGATCTCCTAGGCAACAGCGCCACCTATTCTTGAGTCGCCCAAACGTATTTTCTATGACAACTCGAGCTGTCCCGTGCATTGCAGTGTACGTTGCTTCTGCAGAACCGGCTGGAGGATTGATGATGGGTGTCATCATCCAGGGTCTTAGTGGGTAGCCTGAATCTCCTGAAAACAACAATTTGCACTTTATACATTTCATCATCATCATCATCATCAGCCTGTATCGGTCCACTGCTGGACATAGGCCTCTCCCAAGGCACGCCACCACACGCGGTCTTTATACATTTATAATTTTATAAATAAAGGTAACATTTAAAGCAACTTTAAAAGAATAGCCCCACTGCATCTCTCCCCGTGTATGTCGTAAAAGGCTACTAATGGATATGACTCCCTTCTTATATTAGTAGGTGGTAGGGTTTAACCCGCCCGGGTTGGTACCACCGCACTGAATGAAAGGTCGGTCGAAACGGCTATGTAAATAGTTTGTGTTTTCCGTTATGGGCTGACACCACGGATGTTGTAGGTGATGTAGCCAACCGTGACAGTTTCCATAAAAAAAACAATTTTTTTATCATTCATACCCAGCAGCCAACACCTATCGCCAGCACGGTGTAAACGCTGCACATAGGCGTTAATAAGGCTGTTCTCCCAAACGAAGGAGTCGTGAGCAGCACCTCCATATTTAGTATTGACAGCCAGAATTCTGCAATCGCTGTCGCAAACCTGTGTAAATAAAAATATATGACTGGCGGTATAGATATATGGAAGCAATTACAAGTTTAATTTTCATTCATTCATAAAAAACATTCTTGTGTGTATTTTTTTTACCAACATTAAGAGAAATTCCATGATTTTTTACCATTTGCACATTGAGGGAGTGAAAATGCTTCCTGCAATAAAACATGTGCTCGACTTCTGCTGGTGGTGTAACTATACGGACATGTGTTCCGTCAATGCATCCAATAATTCCTGGGATTCCATATTTTAAGTAGAATCTGTAAAAAATCAAATTAAATGTAAATAAACACAAAACATGTAAAGACTCCTATCTTCCAGAACGAGGTACATACTTTGGTATCACGGACTGAGATCCGACAGCTTTAAATCCATGTAAATATTTTCAATATATGTACTTATTTACTTTAAACAGAAAGTTAATCTGTATACTCAAAATGCTTTTACAAATTTAATTATTAAAAAAACAATCAACTACATTACTACTTATAGAAATATTTCATTACAATGTTTGTGCCGGACGACGACAGCCCCGCAGTCAGCGCATAGGCGCACGACGCTCACCGTCTTAGCCAGGGATAGCGAAGTAACTAGATAGCTAATTGGTCAGGGAGCGGCCGACGTGTATATATTAGAATAGGTAGGTTTATTAAGTTAGTTTAGACTGGGCGTCTCGTCTGACCCAAAGAAGAGAGCAAGAAAATTACAGTCCCCCTATTCCCAAGCGTCGGTCTGACACAATGTTGTTCGAGAATTAAGCGGAGTGTTCCTTAGAACACTCGCAGAATTACCACACAATATTGCGATGTTGACCCTCTGTTTAATAAGGCACCTAAGTACTTGCTTTTGTTTGATGGTTTCCCGTGCTGCTGGAGTGGTGGGAAATTTTATCGTTTTCTTAATAATTTGGGGGTGGTTCAGCGCTGTGCTTACTTCGGTTACGTAGTTGCTCACAGTCTGTTGCGAGAGATGGCGACCTTCCCCGACGCCTCTTTGATACGAACCACTTTGGTAAAAAGATAGCGCAGTCAATATCTAAAACAAAGTATGTTCATAATTAAGTAGAAAAATATAGATATACCACCTCCAAGTAGTCATTGCAAAATAACCACAATGTAGGAAGGAAGAAACACTCAACACAGCAAGCAATCACAACATCTAATTACCTACAATATATAATTATAATTACCTATAATAAGTTTTTTTGTTTTTAATTGATACCTAGTAAGTTTGTATGACATAATACAATGAAAAATACCTTCAAATCGCGGCTCACTCTTTGTGAAGAGCGTAGATCGGTGTGCTGCCTTAGCTCCTCGCTCAGGTAGGAGAAGGCTTCCTTGGAGAGCCGATATCTCCGCCTGAATTCTGGTTCCGGAAGATCTTTTAGCGGGTCCATGAAACTGCGCATAAGAGCCTCGCTGTTTCGGTGATTATCCCGAAGATCTTGTTGTCGGGCCTCCTCAATCGCTCTCCAAGCTAAATACGCCCGGTTCATTGTTTCTTCGGTATTTTCAAAAATTATATCGCGCTTTCACCTATTGGACGGCTAGTGATAGACGTGAACGCATTCGTTGTCGCAGTGTTCGATGTCAACTGTCAAAATGGTCACTCATGGTACCGAATTTCATACAACAACAATTTAGTTGTTCGAAAATTATCGTCGTCGAACGACAACAAACGTCAAAGTGAGCTCGTAGTGCCAAATTTAGTTTATCATATCGTACGCTAGAGGCGCTGCACAGCTTTCCATACAAATGTACGCGAACGTGAATCGAAGTGAAGTGAAGTAAAATCCTATGGTAGCCGTACAGGTGTGACGGTTCGACTGTCGCGACATTGTCTGGAAGTTCCAATTCTAACTCTCTCTCTCTGCTCGTCAAGGACCCTCAATCACTCAAGCACATACACCGCACTGAGCGAAACGCCGGTCGAAACGGCTATGTAAATAGTTCGTGTTTTCCGTCCAGTTCAGTGTAGCCGACATGACATGAAGGGAAGCACTGACATGGCACCTAGTTGACCCGGTGTTATGGGCTGACATCACGGATGTTGTAGAGGTGATTTAGGCAACCGTGTCAGTTTACAAGACAAACAAAAAAACACATTCTGGGATGACTAGACCCGTTTGACTGATAGTACCTACGAAGTAAAGTTCTTCACAATTTTTATTCAATAATTTTAACAATTGAAAAAATTTTGGGTCTAGCCATGGCAAGGGACTTAAAATGGACTAAGTACTAATTAATATTGAAAAAAAAAATCTAAACAAAAAGTCTAGACGTTTTAGAGCCGTTCAAAACTCGAAGCTTCCTGTACCGACGACGTGCCACTTAGCTTCAGCAGGAATGTAATTATCAGCAGCTAATTATCAGTAATTTTTATAATTACCGTTGCTATTAATTTGTCCACTGTTGGACTTAGGTCTCTTCCAGTTTTTTTCAATGAATGAAAATAGACATGGTTGGCTACATCATCTGCAACATCTGTGATGTCAGCCCATAACACTTTGGTGAACTAGGTGCCATGTCAGTGCTTTAAGCAAGGTAAGAGGGGAAGGACCTACAGTTTACCTGGAATCCTAACAACGGGCGGCTTCCCAACGGACGAACGGTCACCCATATTAGTTCTGACCGCTCCCAGGTGTGCTTAAGATCACGAACGGGATTCGATCGATCGCACCACTGACCCACCGAGACTGACAGACAAGGCACCAGTGGCCAACTATATCTCACTAAGAGTATCACTAAATAACTTTTGCTCGCGGCTTCGCTCGCATAGGCTATGTCCATCCTGAAGGTACATTCTAAATATTGGTCAAAGAATTTTTAAAATCGGATGAGTATTTTCGGAGATTACCTCCTACATCCAAACCAAGAACTTTAAAAGAAGTAGGGACGTCGGACCTATTAGTAAAAACGTACCAATAATATTCGATACCACCCGATACCACCCAATCAGAGCGCGCGCCGTCCCCTCCGCTACCCGCGGAGCTCGGCGACGCGACGCTGGTTCTCATATAAGCATTGGACAGTCCTACGCCCCTACCTCTTCTAACGTTCTTGATCCGAACTTACAAACTTACAAACTCTACCTCTTTATAATATTAGTGTAGATTTTGTTACGGAAACCTAAACACTGGCGCGACTATCATCTCTGTCACGTCACATCTGTGCACGTCTCATCCCGGCACGCGCGGGTCGCCATTTTTGTTTCGTTTTTCGCCTGCACGTTGGATGCAAGGCCGTTTGTCTTGTCGTTATCATGTCTGACGTAATGCCGGCCATAGCTCGCGATGTTACGTTATTGTGAAGATCTGTCTATATCTGCGTATGCGATGTGGACATCGATCGGTTTGATGCTACGACTACACTGTATGTGTCAATAGCGTGGTCACGTACGGAGGCGGCGTGAGGAGATTTCTCTACATACATACATATCACGCACGCTGAATCCCGACAATCGGGGTAAGCAGAGTAATCGGTGTTGTGCTGCAAGAACTCTGGTATATTGCAGCACAATACCGACCACCACGTTTCGCAAAGTATTCGAACAAGATTCAATCGATCAAGCAGCAAGTAAGGCACGAAGACCCACCTGCTGCATGACTCGGTGGAAGTACCGTGCCAAGGTGAGAGGTGGCGAGCCTGTCGCCCTTTAGCACGCCATCTTGTCCTTATCCCTTAGTCGCCTTTTACGACATGCATGGGGAGAGATGCAGTGGGGCTATTTTTTTTAAGTACCTACCAGCCCCACACGGTAGATTTCTCTCTATCTCTGATTTGTAGTATTGCCTTCGCTGTCTAACTAAAACCTGTTTTATCGGTACTACTATATGGCCGCGGCACAGACGAACTTGCTTCCCTTGTCTCTCCTCCTCCTGTTGGCCTACGCCAAACCCGCCATACTCTCGCGGAACACCCCTTTGTAGTCGACAGAAGATTTTTTCGAACTGCACGGTTCTCTAAATCGTTCTTGTGCCGCACTGCAAAGGTGTGGAACGGGCTCCCAGCGAATATCTTTTCCCACTCCTACAATCCACGGATGTTCAAATCGCGGGTTCAAATCCTTTCCCCAGCGACATTAGTCCACCTTCAAGCCGGACTGGCACCTCCTCGGCGGTGAAATTGGCTGCACCCGAGGCTTCGACCTCAGGCACAGCCACCCAGTTCGGAAGCAATAAAAAAAACCAGTGAAGAGCAATAAAAGCATAAACTCCATTGCCAATTTCAGACGTAAGAAATAGAATAGAATAGAATAGAAACTCCTTATTGCACAAAAATTTAAGGAACAATACATGACAAGAAACAAGAAATACAGGATTGCGCAAAGACGGACTTACAAGTGATTTATTCCAGTCAACCTTTGGGCGATGAGGAATAAAAATACAGAGAAAGAAGTATGGGTAGTGCAAGCGAAAGTGAGGAGGAATACGTGTTTTATTTTAATAGAGATATTTTAAAGAAAGAAAAAACTGCTTCTCTCCCCGTGCATGTCGTAAATTGCAACTAATGCGTAAAATGGGACATGGTGCCGTGCTAAAGGGCGACAGGTTAGCCACCTCTCACCTTGCCACGGTCTTTCCACCGAGTCACGCAGCAGGCGGGTCTTCGTGTCTTAATTGCTGCTTGATAATTAAAATGTATCACACTGCAAATGGAAAATACCAAATAACAAAACAATACACAGTTCAGATTAAAAAATATGGTTGAGGGAGGCGATGGCTGGCCCTGGCGTGATGCTCGTGAACAGGTGCTGTTTGTGGAGACTGGCCTGCTCCAATTGGCTCCAACATGTTATGTGAATGGTTTACGCTTATAGAAAAGAAATGTTGTATTTGTGATACATATTTAGAAAAAATTATGGCGCGTACTCTGTAAGCAGTTGCAAATGCAAACACTTTTGTAAATGTAGACTAAGTGGACATAAAAAAAGTATCCGGCGAGGTTTCTTGCCAGTTCTTCTTCGCTGTGATAATCGAACTGGCAAAATGCTAAATATTAAAATATGACGAAACCGAGTCTATAGATGATGAATAGAAAAATTTGCATGGTGGGTACTAAACGGACATGGACGTGGCAACTAGCTATGATGGGGACGAGTTGTATAATAAGCAGACATCGGAATCCGCGGGGCACGAATACGACCTTGTTAGGGATTGACTACGGCGATCAATAAACAATCGACACTGTTATCGATACTCATATTTATTTGTTTATTGTATTTTATTCATGTCATATTTCAGACCTGAATACTTATATACCTAGAGTACTTATATAAACATGTATACTTTATGTTAACGATTAAGTAAATATAATACATATTTATATAAGGTCTTTCAAAATTAGTTCATAGTACGCTAAGGGGGGGTTCTGTATCATATAGGGAGTAAAACCTATATGAAAATGTTTGGACCTTGGGCTTTTTTTAAGTAAAAATTTTTTTTATGTAGGTATTTAAATAAAAAAATAGGTGGTTGATTTTTATAACCTAATCGATTCAGTTTCATAACAGTAACAAAAAAGTCTTCATGACCATTATGATGTAACACGTGTAAGTTGGTAAAAAAAATTTAATTCTTTCTATTCCATACTAATAAAACTAAAATTGTGGTTTTTCACAATTTCTGAAAGAAAGAGATATACATGTTGGAAGACTTTTTTGTTCCTAGCACGAAACCGAAACGATTAAGAAAATTTTTTTTTTACATTTAACATTAAAAAAAAAAAATTTGTGAAAAAAACAGTTCTTTGTTCTTCAAAAGTGATCTATTTCCGATACAGAACCCCCCCATAGCTTACTATGAACTAATTTTGTAAGACCTATTTTTTTGGACCTTGGCCTTTTTTTTATGTAAAATATTTTTTTATGTGTTTAAATAAAAAAATAGGTGGTTGATTTTTATAGCCTAATCGATTCAGTTTCATAACAGTAACAAAAAAGTCTTCAATATCATTATGATGTAACACGTGTAAGTTGGTAAAAAAAATCAAATTCTTTCTATTCCATACTAATAAAACTAATATTGTGGTTTGAACAGATTTGTATTGTACCTACAAAGTAAATACAACATTTGTTTATTATATCTTATTTTTAACCCCCGACGAAAAAAACGGAGGGGTGTTATAAGTTTGACGTGTGTGTGTGTGTGTGTGTGTGTGTGTGTGTGTCTGTCTGTGGCATCGTAGCTCCCAAACGGACGGACCGATTTGGATGCGGTTTTTTTTATTAGGAAGCTTGTTTAATCGGGATGGTTCTTAGCTATGTTTGTAATCAAGTAATCAAGTAATTAAGTAATAAAAAAATTAATTATGTTAAAAAGTGGACCGATTTTCATGCGGTTTTTTTAAAAAAGCTTTAAATAAAAGTTAAATTACAAATTTAAAAAACCCCCGACCCTTAAAAAGTCAAAAATAATTTTCGTTTACTCACTTAAAGGAGTCGGGGGACCGCTAAGTAAATAAAATATAATAACTCCGAGCTGCGCGGGAATTTACTTAGCGGTCTACCGACTCCTTTAAGTGAGTAAACGAAAATTATTTTTGACTTTTTAAGGGTCGGGGGTTTTTTAAATTTGTAATTTTCTATAGAAATACTCTTAGTTTTAATAATCGACATTATTTCATATTATTCTAAAATAACGATCGATTTTCGATATTTGTGGATACATTGTCCCATCACTAAACAACCTTGAATCATTCGTGCCCCGCGGATTCCGATGTATGATAATAAGACTCATGGCATGATGCCGTAGGCGTAGCCAATGAAGTCAGCCTCCATGCCACACATACACCATCTTTTGTAGTCAGAATTCTCAGTAAAATAGTTAATCTTGCTCTCAAGCTATATTTTCGATATAGGTACTTGCAGGCGGTGTATATTATGTGGATAGTCAATAAAAACCGTTAAAACTATATTAAAAATAACTTGCAAAGTTTCTTGCCGGCTCTTTTTCGTGGGTGTAATCGAACCGGATATAAAAAAATTATGCCAAGTTCGAGTGCAGTTTAACCGCCTTAAGAACAGTCAATACACAATAAAATTAGCCTAACATAAAGGTCTACTGGATGAAGTATTTGATAAGGGATAAGCTTGTCTTTCCAACTGTACATGTTTATAATAAAATGCTGGTAAGGCTATGAACTAAAATGTATTACTTATCTTTATAGATCTGATAAATTGCAAATGAAATGAAATTGTGTTCTTCTGTAACATAATATTTTTTATAAATATAATTTTGTTACACATACATACATGCCATTACGCGGCATCCCGACGTTTGGGGTAAGCAGAGTAATCGGTGTTCTGCTGCAAGAACTTGAAAAGATTACGGCACAAAACCGACCATCACATGAACATTGAACCGACTTCAAAACAAAATAATTCGAAGAAGCGATTCCGTCCTCACCATTTCACCATAATGCCCACGCGTAGCAGACAGGGAATGCATCCCTACACTGTAGAGCTGCCTAAAGCATAGTGACCTATGCCTAAAGTGCGGACTAAGCGCTCCAGCATTTATTTTATCTTCCGCACTGCGAAACTCTGGAATGCACTTCTTCCCGATGTGTTTCCTTCTATGGCTTAGGATCTTTCACGAGAAGATAAAAAGGCACAATGTCCTGTCACGCAGCTGGAACCGCATTCGCAGCCCCCGTTTGAAAACCGAATGCTTTTGGGCGTCGTCGTAGGCTCAACAACGCGCTCAGCATACCGCGCCAAGTGTCTCACCCACAGATCATATAAGTAATAGCTATTACTTAGCTATTACTTAGGTGATCTGTGGTCTCACCTATTCATACAAAAACATTTTTGAACTAAAACTTATGAAATAATATTTCCTTGATAAGTAAACCAGTTCGATTCGTATCCGGACCCCTGTGTTGAAGGCGGTGGAAAAGCACAACTGAAAATGATTTTTTTTATTTATCAGTTCAGGTTTAGGTTTATTTTATTATTTACCAGAGTATATAACTTGTTCTGTACTCTGAGATTGTACCCTAACTGAGTGCGTGGCTTTGTTCGAGGAACTCTTAGTGAGCCTGGTTTGAAGGCGGACTAAAGTCGCTGGGTAAAAGCTATGAACCCGCGATTTGAAGATCCGGTGATGTAGGAGTAGGCAAAGATATTCTCCGGAAGCCCATTCCACACCTTTGCAGTGCGACGCGAGAACGATTTAGATCATCGTGCCGCTGGAAAAACTCTTCTGTGGACTACAATAGGGCGTGCCGCCAGAGTATGGCGGGTTTGGCGAATGTGAGCAGGTGGAGGAGGGATGAGGGAAGCGAATTCATCAGAGCAGCGGCCATAATAGAACCGGTAAAACAGGCTCAATGATTCAACGATGCGTCTGTGCTTCAGTGGTTGAAGGTCCTTCGCGCGTGATTGGCAGATTCACCAATGAGACGAATGGCTCGTCATTGAATAGAATCCCAGTCTCAGCATCAACTCTAATAATACTCATATCAAAGTTTGACAAAGGCTCTTTTTTTTTTTATGGAAACTGACACGGTTGGCTACATCACCTACAACATCCGTGATGTCAGCCCATAACACCGGGTGAACTTGGTGCCACGTCAGTGCTTCCCTTCGGTCGTGCCGGCTACACTCAACTGGACGGAAAACACAAACTATTTACATAGCCGTTTCGACCGAGCTTTCATTCAGTGCGGTGGTACCAACCCGGGCGGGTTAAACCCTACCACCTAGTAATATAAGAAGGGAGTCATATCCCTTAGTCGCCTTTTACGACATACACGGGGAGAGATGCAGTGGGGCTATTATTTTAAAGTACCGGCCCCACACGCTACATACACGGTACACACAGGCTCTTTGCCTGATACATTTAATTGTTTGATTGTTTGGTATAGCTAGCAATCCAGGGAAGTCTCCAATATGGCACTTACGTTCTCGGAGGTGATATTGGCTAGTCAGAGCATGTGCTTTGGCCTCTCTGACTCAGCCACCCATACCGGATTACATAAAAAAAAAATTAATAAGTCTTTGTACCTAGTCAGAACTCTCAGCAAAATTGTTAATCTTGCTCTCAGGTTTTTTTTTTATTGCTACCGATCTGGGTGGCTCTGTCCGAGGTCGCAACCTCGCAGGCGCAGCCAATTTCACCCCCGAGGAGGTGCCAGTCCGGCTTGGAGGTGGACTAATGTTGCTGGGGAAAGGCTATTAACCCGCGTTTTGAAGATCTGTGGATTGTAGGAGTGCGGGAAGATATTTCCTGGGAGCCCGTTCCACACCTTTGCAGTGCGGCACAAGAACGATTTAGAGAATCGTGCAGTTCGAAGAACTCTTCTGTCGACTACAAACGGGTGTTCCGCGAGAGTATGGCGGGTTTGGCGAAGGCGAACAGGAGGAGGAGGGATAAGGGAAGCAAGTTCGTCAGAGCAGCGGCCATAGTAGTACCGATAAAACAGGCTCAATGACCCAACGATACGTCTGTGCTTTAGAGGTTGAAGGTCCTTTGTGAGTACGGAGTCACCAATGAGGCGAATGGCTCGTCGCTGAATAGAATCCAAGGCTGAAAGAAGGTACTCAGGGGAACCCTCCCAAAGATGACTGCAATATTCCATCACCGGTCTTACTTGTGCTTTTGTAGAGTGTAAGCAGTTGGACCGGCGTGAAAAATCGCCGACAGCGGTAAAGGACCCCTAATTTTCGAGACGCTAGTTTCGCCTTGGACTCTATGAACGATCGAAACCCAACATCCCTGGACACCTCCATACCCAGGACGTCCAGACTACCATCGTTGGGGACTTGGCTGCCCTGAAAAGTGGCTTGGAGAGGAAACGCATCAGCCTTAGTAGAGAAGGCACAAGCTTGCGTGTGCAAGGCTGCTTTCTATAGACTATGGACGGTGTTATTATGTGGCTAGTCACTAAATTGTATAAAAAAATACCCTGCGAAGTTTCTTGTCGGTTCTTCTTCGTGGGTGTAATCGAACCGGATAGAACAAATTGTGACAAGTTCGAGTGCAGTCTAACTGCCATATGAATGATCAATAAACAATACAATAAGCACTTTGGAGTGGGTAATACCTAGTAACTTTAGTCCACTCTATTATTATAAGCCTCTCCAGACAGCTTTTATGGACTAATATACTAAAGATTATAATATTATCGGATAGAAATACGTACAAAATGAGAATAGTATATCCACAAAACTTGAGGAAAAATCGGCCAAGTGCGAGTCGGACTCGCGCTCCGACGTTTCCGTATCTCCACGTTATTAATCGGTTTTTATTATTTGTTGTTTAATTTTAGAGTATCCTTGATAATCGTCCTTGTCCTCGTATGTCTAACCTTACGATAGTGCAAACACAAAAACACGTTGAAAACAAAGCGGTCAAGTGCGAGTCGAACTCGCGTGTTGAGGGTTCCGTACCATTCCGTTTTCTTTCCCGTGAGAACTGTAAGTCTTAGGATTTTCGTTTAGGTTTTCCTGTAAACTATAAGAGAGGCCCTATATTCGCAATATATGTATATTTTAACCGTGTGGGTTCGGTATTTAAAAATAATAGCCCCACTGCATCTCTCCCTGTGCATGTCGTAAAAGGCGACTAAGGGATAAGGACAAGATGCCTTGCATGAGGGCGGCAGGCTAGCCACCTCTCACCTTGGCACGGTACTTCCACCGAGTCCATACTTCCATCGATTTAATCTTGTTCGAATACTTTGCGAAACGTGGTGGTCGGTGTTGTGCTGTAATTTACCAGAGCTCTTGCAGCACAACACCGATTACTCTGCTTACCCCGATTGTCGGAATTCAGCGTGTGTGATATGTATGTATGTATATTTTTTTATTTTAGACCCAGTGGTTTCGGAGATAAAGGCGGGGGATTTTTTTTATGGAAACTGACACGGTTGGCTACATGATCTACTACATACGTGATGTCAGCCCATAACATCTTGGTGAACTAGTTGCCATGTCAGTGCTTCCCTTCGGTCGGGCCGGCTACACTGAACTGGACGGAAAACACGAACTCTTTACATAGCCGTTCCAACCGACCTTTCATTCTGAATGCTGAATCCGGAATGCTGGAATGTCGCATATTTTCTTTTTTTAAATTTGTCCATTTTTAATTTATTTATATTAATTTGTATTTCTTATAAAGAGCCCTTTTCATTGATATGTCACATAACATGATGCACTTGAAAAACAAATGTATTTTTTTCTTTCTTATTTGTCCCCCAAAATTTACCAACAAAATCGAAATTCGTTCATTTCCGCTTTACATTCGTGGTTTTGAAATTTGGCACATATACAGAGTTTGATGTGATGACCCACATCAAACTCTGTAAATGTGCCAAATTTCGTTCAGTAGTTTAAGAGAAAGCAAGCTGCGACAGACGGACAGACAGATCCTACAAGAGTTCCGTTCTTTCCTCTTTTAATATACGGAACCCTAAAACACGTTTCTTGTATGGGGTGCTCATCCCCTAAAATGTTTACTTTGTGTTGTTTTATTATTTCTTAGTATGTCCACTATTATACACATAAAATATCTTCTGTGAAAATTTCAACCTATGGTTCAAAAGTTACTGCCCTATAAAGGTAAAGACAGACGGACGGACAGGCAGACGAACGGCGTAGGCTTCCGTACGTGTACGGAAACTTAAAAACATCACAGTGGTGGAAGTGACCTGGATTAGCAGTTTGATAAGCATTTGTGTTATTTAAATAAAATTAGTCAGTACTATAAAACATAATTCTTTATCAGATAGAAGCGTGATATTGTGCATTGACTTATACCTTACACCTAAGTATTTGACATTGGTACAAATTCATACTTCAACAATCTGTGAAGCCTTTGGTGACACATCAGCCTCGGTGGTGATGCAATGCAGCGACGTGTAATCGTGGACATTAAGGACTCCCGTGCGCCTTCAGAACTTGGTTGGGTGACCGTTCGACCGTTGAGGCTGACCGTGGTTCGGATTCCACGTAAAACTGTAGGTCCCATCCCTTCTTATTTTACTAGGATATAGGTTTTAACCTCGGTTTTAACACGGTTTTTCAATATCAACCTTAGACACCTTATTGGTGGCTGTCACCATATGTCTCGCTGTCAATAAAAAAAACCAGCATGGGGTTTCCTCCGTTCAAAAGTCCAATGGAAGATCAGACACAGCCAATAACACCACTCCTCGCGAAACAACCCTCAACGAGACACCATGACAGCAGCACATGTATAATTTATTGGCACACATTCAGAAGATCCCCAGTTGATAGGCAGTAGGGATAGAGACAGACTCACCGGATCATGATGCGTGATCAGCGCGGCATTAGAAATTTCTATACCCGGTGGGCACGTAGAAGGATTAAAATAGATATAGAATGTAACGGCGCTCCGCTAAGCATTTCCACTGCTCTTCACGATCAATAGATAGGCATTATAATGAGTAGGTATGGTTCTAAAACGGTTCCCCGAAGTGTCCCGCGATCTAGAACCACTGCAACTCCGTAGGGATGTCGGCTCTCTAAGTGTATTCTATCGCTTATTCCATGGGGAGTGCTGCGATCCCGCCGCGGTCCCCTTTACACCTCCGCACCACGCGCACTGGGCAGGGATTGCATCCCTACACGCTGGACTTACCGCGGATGCGTACCAATCGGTTCTGCAGATCTTTTCTCTACAGAACCGGTAAACTCTGGAACGCTCTCCCTGCCCATATATTTCCCCCCAAGTACAGTCTCGGGTCCTTCAAGAGAGGCGTGAATGGGCAGCTGTCAGGCCGGCATGTCATTCGCAACACCCGCATACGACCGAATGTCCATGGGCGGCGTTAGACACCTCATGGGTGGCTTGGCGCCCAACGTCGCGCTGTCAATAAAAACAAAACTAGGAATTCCTAGGAAAAGCGGGCACGAAGCAGCCCTACTGAAGCCCTACAAGGTCGCGCTTGTTTAGATCCTGATTTGTGTTGTGTGTGTTACACACACGTACCCGTGCGAGCCTGACTCGACGCCAAAGGTGTTATAATAAGTTTGACGCCTCCGTCTGTCTGTCTATCTGTGTCTATTACTGTGTGTCTTTGGCATCGTAACTCCTAAACGGATCGATCGTTTTGGATGCGGTTTTTTTATTAGAAAGCTGGGTTAACCGGGATGTTTTTAGCTATGTTAGTAATAAATTAAAAACGTTCGGTGACCAAAATACTAATCGGTTCTGCAGATCTTTCCTCTACAGAATCCGAAAACTCTGGAACGCTCTCCCTGCCCATATTTATCCCCAACCCGGGGTGGGGATAAAAATCCAAGTACAGTTTCGGGTCTTTCAAGAGGGTTGTGAATGGGCACCTGTCAGGCCGGCATAGCATTTGCAACACCCGCATACGACCGAATGTCCACGGGCGTCGTTAGACACCTTTTGGGTGGCTCGGCGCTATATGTTCCGTCCAGTTCAGTGTAGCCGGCACGACCGAAGGGTAGCACTGACGTGGCACCAAGTTCACCCGGTGTTATGGGATGACATCACGGATGTTGTATGTAAGTGATGTAGCCAACCGTGTCAGTTTCCATGAAAAAAGATTTCAATAAAATCAAAGTAAGTAAACGGAAATTATTTTTGAATTTTTAAGTGCCGGGAGTTTTTGTAAATTTGTAATTTAATATTTTTTTCATAATATTAGTTGGTATAGTGCACAGTACAACCCTGCTATGCCCCGCGAGGTACAAGACGCAAAAGTAGTAGCGTCGTCGCGTCGTCGCGTCGTCGTCGCCGTGACTCGCTCGCTCCACTCTCCTCGGAGGTCATATTGATAATAGCAATAGCACACCGGCAATTACTGCTAGTTCCCGCTTCTTCCTTCATCGCTCCTTGTACAATAGCGATATGCAGTCTGACTGACGTGGTCAGCCTCGGTAGCTCAGTGGTGGGTGCGGTCGGTCGACTGTTGTTAAGCAACCCTGAGCGCGGTCAGTACTTGGATAGGTGACCGCTCGACCGTTGGAGGCTGACCGTGGTTCGGATTCCACTTTAAACTGCAGGTCCCTTCCCTTATTACCTTACTGGTAGGGTTCATCCCGCCCGGGTTGGTACCACAGTACTGAATGAAACGTCGGTCGAAGCGGCTATGTAAATATAGTTCGTGTTTTCCGTTCAGTTCAGTGTAGCCGACATGAAATGGGGAAGCAGTAAGCACTGACATGGCACCCTAGTTCATTCGGTGTTATGGGCTGATATCACGGATGTTGTAGGTGATGTAGCAAACCGTGTCAAGTTTCCACGTAGTTGTCTACTAGACCCGCGATGTCAGCCAGCCCATCGCACCTTGCTGAACCGGGTGCCATGGCAGTGCTTCCGTTCGGTTGTGCCGGCTAAACAGGAAGAGAAAGAAACGGTCTGCCTGGAGCGACTCGACACGCTAACTCACGCTAAAAAAGAAGTATTCTCCATGCCCACGTATTTCCCTCCAAGTACAGTCTCGGTTCCTTCAAGGGATGCGTGAAATTGTCAGGCCGCCATGGCATCCGTATGTGACCGAATGTCCATGGGCATCGCTAGACTCCTTATGGGTGGCTCGGCGCCACATGTCGCGCTTAGTATAAAAAATAAAAATAAAACTCTCCGAAATCAACCTTCGATTCGATTAAGAAAAATCTTCTTTTGTGATCGAAGATTTCCACCAATAGGCGTGACGGGTGTATTATATGGCCGCGTTGCAGCCTCGGCTGTGTTCTCCTCTGGTTCAGCAACCCAAAGAGAAGTCTCCGGTACGGTACCTATCTTCCTGGAGGTGACATTGGCTGTTGGGTGCACGTGCTTTGGCCCCTCTGACTCAGCCACTCATACCGGATTAGGTCTATAACAAAATTACCATTAGGTAATTTAGGTTCAATGATTTGTTCAAATCGAACGCGTTTTTGATTGAGCGAACGTATGAATTCCCGGTACTTACGCAGAAGATGCGGACTATTTTCAAAGCCAATTTGACTGGCAATTCAGTGCGGTGGTAGCAATCCGGCCTATTAAGGTACTACGGTACGTAACAAAATTTTTCTCAAGACTCGTCTATTCGACGTTATTAACCCAAATTCCAAAATATCAGTATGACTGTCTTGTCCAAGAATTTCGCTCGTCTATCATACTTATCGGCGGCGTTGAAACAAACAAACATTGAGATAACCTTGGCCCCTTGTGTTGTGGCGCCCGATAGTCTGCGATTTCGCGGAAGATTTCACAACTACAGAACCATGTCAGGGTCAAAGCACATATTATTGACAGATAAATTAAGATGGAGGGGTTTTATGGCATCTTCATGGAGATCGAAAGATTTCTATGGCATCTACATGGAGATCGAAAGATTTCTATGGCATCTACATGTAGATCGAAAGATTTCTATGGCATCTTCATGGAGATCGAAATATTACTACGGCATCTTCATGGAGATCGAAAAATTTCTATGGCATCTTCATGGAGATCGAAAGATTTATATGGCATATTCATGGAGATCGAAGATTTCTGTGGCATCTTCATGGAGATCGAAAGATTTCTATGGCATCTTCATGGAGATCGAAAGATTTCTATGACATCTTCAGTGAGATCGAAAGATTTCTATGGCATCTTCATGGAGATGGAAAGATTTCTATGGCATGTTCAAGAAAAAATCGTAAGATTTCTTTGTATATTAGGTAAATAAGTTTTACATTTAATTTAATTTATTAAACTAAACAATATTAAAATAGTTATCAAATGAATCTAAGGTTAAAGTACCTAGAACACTTGCGGCATTTCCCCGCTGGATGGCAAGGCTAACTCGTTGGATGAAGTAAGCCTTCGATTGCGGGACACCAGTTACATTAATTTAATTAAAAAAAAAAAGTTTTACGTGATCTAGCTAGATAATATTCAGCGCAACATTTTTACAAACTTTTGGAATAAGTACCTAATACTGCAGAAAACGTTTGATTAAAATAATAGGTTAAAAGAAGCAACTAGCGCTGATTGTATGATATTTTTCTTTTGTCACACGTTTTAAAGTATTTCTGAAACTGTGTACCTATGAAGGAATATAATTCGTACTCTGGTGGGAGCGAATACTTATGCCTTCATACGTGCATGTATGTGCATAGGTAACGTCGCGCCTTCTTCCAATGGGTGTAGGCAGAGACGACGTATCTCCTTTATTAATTCACATTTACGCCGTTGGGTACTAATTTTCCACTCTATTAGGATTGAGTTTCTTATAAATGCACGTCTATTCTGCTAGATGTATTTATTTGAATGGATTATTGAATGCAAGCAGCTATACATAAGTACAAATATGTAATCAACTGCAGCATTGTAACTTGTAAGTATTGCAACATAGGTATGCAGTTGGAAAGGAATTATTTATTATCCTTGTAAGGAAACTAATACATTGTGTACCATGTTCAGTTTATATCTCAAGTTTGTCTTAGGAGAAATATACTGCATGTCCCACATAGACCGCCACGATAGTTCATTAATCATAACTACAAAAAAATTTGCACCTTCTTATGGTTTTCACGTTTTTTTTCAGGATTTTATGCATCGGGCAATAATGATAAATTTTTTCTCAAAATATATTATTACTAGCTTTTGTCCGCGGCTTCGCTCGCGTGAAATTCATATTTAAAAATAAGAAAGTAAGTAACCCCGCTACCGCACCTTTATTTCAGCGCGCGGAACAATTCGATTTGTATATATGAGAGCCACATCTTAGCGTAAGCGGAACTGAATTTTATCCTGTATCCCGTATAGTAAAATATTTTTGTACTAAGTTTCATCGAATTCAGATGATCGGTTTAAGAGTTATGGAGGAACCATACATACAGAAAAGGTTTCTAAAAATAGTCAATTTAGTTTTAGTCTCATACATAGAGTCTACAAACTCAGTATCTCCTAAAAGAAAGTAACTTACTCCATGACCATCCCTTACAGATTTATTATTAGTATTGCTTGATATGTAACTCGAAATTTAAAAAAAATTACACAATAATCTAAATTATTTCGGCATTCGAAAGAGACAGATTGGCTTAATAGGATTTTAAAAGCGTGAAAACTATAGACGGATAACATAATAATAACATTTTTTATAGGTTATGTGCTGCTAGCTAAAGGAATCGCTTGGTGTTAATATTATGGGCTCTATCTGGGACATGCTGTGTAGCAATTATTGTGATCAGGTTCAAAGGGACATTGTCTATCTAGTTATTGCAGCAAAATGAATAGAGGGACGTGCTCTATAAAAAACACGTACCTACCTAGTTATAGAACATGACATGGCTACCTCCAAACGGCATCACAATTACAGCCGTGATGTCATCACATTGCATCATAATAACTGTTGTGCTTGCTATAATGAACTTGATGGAAAACAGCAGATTCGACAGACGTATTTCCTCTTCATCCGGGCGTTTTTCAAAATGGTCGTGAAAGGTCTACTGTAAGGCTCCTTTCAGGGCGGCATGGCATTCGCAATCCCCGTGCATCGCATAATGTCCATGGACATAGTTAGAAACCACATTTCGTGCTTTACATAAAAAAAAAACATATAATATGTATATATACAGGTGTCCCAGATCGAACGCATATTTTTTTTATATAGAAAGCGCGACATGTGGCTCCGAGCCACCCATAAGGTGTCTAACGACGCCCATGGACATTCGGTCGTACGCGGGGGTTGCGAATGCCATGCCGGCCTGACAGGTGCCTATCTATTCACGCGTCTCTTGAAGTACCCGAGACTATACTTGGGGGGAAATATTATGTGGGCAGGGAGAGCGTTCCAGAGTTTACCAGTTCTGTGGAGGAAAGATCTGCAGAACCGATAGGTACGCACAGCGGCGGCGCACGAATCCGCGCTAAGTCCAGTGTATACCACAATACCATGCGATTCCTTAGCTACACACAACACAAATGTTGTAGCTTATTAGCTGAGGAATTTTTGTTTTTTTGTTTTTATGGAAACTGACACGGTTGGCTACATCACCTACAACATCCGTGATGTCAGCCCATAACACCGGGTGAACTTGGTGCCACGTCAGTGCTTCCCTTCGGTCGTACCGGCTACACTGAACTGTACGGAATACGCAAACTATTTACATAGCCGTTTCGACCGATCTTTCATTCAGTGCGGTTGTACCAACCCTGGCGGGTTAAACCCTACCACCTAGTAATATAAGAAGGGAGTTATATCCCTTAGTCGCCTTTTACGACGTACACGGGGAGAGATGCAGTGGGGCTATTCTTTTAAAGTACCGGCCCCACACGGAATAGCGCGGTCGTACTGTTATGCGGCCGATATGGGACAGTGGTGGTAGAGGTGGTATCAGGGCGCTTGCTACCCCCCGCCACTTAGTAATGGAAGGAGCCTAACTAAAGTGTTGTTAAGGTCAGACTGAAAATAGCCGGACCCAGCAGGCCTTCCACCCTGCTGGCAGTCTACCGCAAACAAAATACGGTTCTGGTTGTAGAATAGAACGGAGGATCTCATACAAGAGGGTAAACAAACACAATAGCATAGTTTACATGCTGTGCAAAAGCGGACTTGTTCTGTTCCGATATTTCTTCCGAAGAAATATCTTTAAAACCACAAAATCTATCAAAAGCGAGTAAGCCTAGAAGAGTTTTTGTCCTAATAGGTGAAGTAACATGAGGTACCTACAAAAGCGGACATATCCTTGGAAGACCGAAGGGAAGGCTGACGTGGCACCAAGTTCACCCGGTGTTATGGGCTGACATCACGGATGTTGTAGGTAGGTGATTTAGCCAACCGTGTCAGTTTACATAAAAAAAAAAAAATTCTTTCGATCAACCTTTAGATGTTCGAGACTGCTGCTGTTTTAAAAATATGTAGGCAGTTACAAAATTGTAAAACGGCGCGGTGTATTAAGAAACGGATACAAACTGTTAAATTTTTATGTATTTGAGTTTTTTATTGCGCCTCCCAAATTGAACACAATTTGTTTGTTTGCAGATGAGTGCGCTGGGCGGCGCGGGCGCCGGCGGAGGCGGCGGCGGGGGAGGGGGAGTATCCCCCGGCGCTTCCGCAGCCGGCTCGCCGGGCACCACAGAACTGCTCACCGTCACCGTTGTACGCAACGACAGCGGCTACGGCATGAAGGTTTCAGGTACGACATCAACTTGTTCAAGCTATCACAGTGTAGCCGGTACGGCCGCATCAGGTGTACCTAATATTTTTTTTCCACAAATTGCCAACGATGTCTGGTTCCTTTAACACGTTTAATTGTTTGAGGTTCTTTCTGGAATGATTCATCCTTGATTGTTTTAAATTTTTCCTGAGAATCCGTGGCGTTTCACAGGGGCCAACCTCTACACTGCTTCGGTTTCTTACATATGTGGAGTTCCTCAAGGATCAACTAATAGACCGCTACTTTTCTTCTTTCATATAAGGACACACCATAATAAATACTGGACTGGTTTTGTCGAAATGTTTTCCATTACTTATAGATAAAACCAATGTAATATCCATCGATGGATATTACATTGATGGATATTACATCGATGGATATTAGTCCTCGTTTTTAGCGCCTTCAGCAACGTTATGAATACGCAAGCTTGTGTTTGTTAGTTGAGGAGCATTTCAGACTGCAATTTTATATTTAATCTCGTATTTAATTTATTTTAAAATAGAATTTTACAGTTTTCATAATTATACCGGGCGTATTTTTTTTTTTTTATTAACTCTTGTTCGCTTTGATTGCAAAAAAAAAAACATATTTAAGCAAAATTATTTCTTAAATTTGGCCGGGCTGCAGAAAAGGTTAGCCACCATGTTCCAGATTCTAGCTAGACCCACCGAGAAACATGTTATGATTGTGATTACTAAACTTTAGTAAAATTTTACTAAGCTACGCCGTTACTAGTGCCGTTACTTTTTCTTACCAATTAATCTGGAGTAAATCAAGACCCTTGGAGAGGCCTATGTCCAGCAGTGGACCGATACGGGCTGATGATGATGATGACATCATCAAGACCCAACCAACTCCTATACAGCAACTTTTTCTCACATATAAATACGGGAGTATCTCAAGGTGCACATTCTAGACCACTATTTTTTAAAACCTAATGAAATGTAATTGTCATTTCAGCCGCGAACCCCGTGTACGTGCAGTCAGTGAAGGAGGGTGGGGCGGCGTGGCGCGCGGGGCTGCGAGCCGGGGACAGGATCATGCGGGTCAACGGCGTGCCAGTGCACACGCATACGCATGAGCAGGTCGTCGATATGATACGGGGTCTGTATCGTGAGATTTTATACCGCCTGAAAGAAATTTTGCGTCGAGATGCGTTGACCTTATGCGCAATACTTTGAAAATAATCTTTCATCTCTTTCGCAATAGAAACTTTAGGTCCGATTTGATAGATAGATAGGTAGAAATACTTTATTGCTCCAAAACATTTAACAGTAACAAACGATAAGTAATTTACATGAGAGGCAAAGGCGGATTTATCCCTTACAGGGGTTTCTCCCAGTCAACCTTTGGATGTTTGAGAGTCGTATGTTGTGAGATATAAGTAGGTAGTAAAAGACTTGAGTGTGGGAATGTAAAATATAATATACAAGCTGTGCCTGCGGCTACGCCCGCTCTCATATTTCACTTCACTGCTAACCTCATAAGCTATTTAGCGTGATAGTAAGTAGCCTATAGTTGATGGGAAGAATCAAGCTATCCGTAGAATTTTGTTTTATTAAAATCGGTTCAGTGGTTCTCGAGTTATAAGCGGACAGACAGACATACACTCAGACAGAAAGCAGACGTTGGATTTTATTATAGGTAAGGAAGGATGGAAAATAACTACGATAAACTATAATATACACTACATGTAAGTACATACTAGTTAATTAAATGTAGAAATCGCGAATTATAAATAAAATTAAATACATAAAACTATAAATTAAATATATATATAAATTACAGTTTATATAATACATAATACCTAAATATATACATAAATACTTGTCCATTCAGAATGAAAGGATTTTTTTAGCTATTGACTTCACACTGCCGGAAAACAATTATTGAGAGAGCTGGGCAAGAGGCTGCAGGAATCGTCCGGGGACAGTCGGGCCGGCTCGTTCCTCCTCCATCGCGTCAGTCTGGCCGTGCGAGGAGGGCGCTGCAAGCGATATGGAGGCCTTTCCGCCGTCGGTGCCCATGGATGAGATTTTCTATCTCGTTTAATGTGCACCGACGTTGTTGGTGGCTCCCGGCAACGCTGCAATTCCGACTCGTCTGTCCCTGGACGGTTTTTATTAGTGATTTGTATTTTAGGTTTAGATTAATTTTTAAGATACTTTGAAAATATCAATATTTTTCGTCCGAAATATTATTAATATGTCTTTATTTCACGTTTTTATAATACACTATTTATTTAATACTATATAGATAATAAAATTAAAAATATACAAAATTAATATAAACACAAAAAACAAAAACAGTAATGCCGCCGGCGGTGGGAGGCAAGCCTCCAAGCACGCCGGCGGGTGCAGGCCGTGGCTACGGAGCTCTCCGGGACGACGCGAGACTAGCTTCGAGCGATGGGTGGTAGTACTAGACACGTAGGCCATTAATATCCTTTATTATTATTATTTTATTAATAGGTAGGTATTATCGACTCAGTAATTTTCAGACTATACTATAGTAACTATTAAAAAACTTTGTTCACTGATGAAGATCCACGCTCAGCAGTCTAGAATGGTCTGAGGGCTGACTTTGTAAAATTTTCGCTTCAATTTGATTTCTAAAAGTCGACAATAATTATTTTTTTTTTAATTGTAAAATCATCGTTCATGATTAGCTCTTAGAGGCGTCAATTAACAATGAAAATTGTGCAATAATTGCTTGAACTAAGATTTGCGCGATGCAATTAGAGTTGAATGTTGTGTTTGCAGCGAGTCCGAACGCGGTGCTGACAGTGTACCAGAACTCGCAGCGGCTCAAGACTCCCATCACTGCTCCAGTGCCGGTAGACGTTAGTATACACTTTCTTTATTAACTCCCGACGAAGAAAAATTGGTGTTGACTAGAGCCATCTGTGCGTTCACGCTCGAATTACGTTGTTACAACTGCTGAAGCACAGAATTTTTACGGGTGTTTTACATTAATTTGTTCAAGCAACTCACAGTAAAAGATTTGCCTAGTTGGCAGTACGATACGATAGCCATCGACGTTTTTCTCTTTCGGAGTCTGATATGTTCCAGTTTCAGCAAGGTATTCGATTCCGATAGCTCCAATGCTCGGCTAAACTAAGTGTTTTTATATTTGCAGCAAGAGAAGCAGAGACAGCTGGAGTTCACGAAGGTCCATACCATCAAGCTGATGCTGGAGAACGAACAGAAGCATATGGAAGTCTTGAGAAGTAAGTTAATTTCTTAAATAACAAGTTTAATTAGTACAAATTTAATTACTGTGGCTCTTACAATATAGTTAAGTTAGTAAATTTGAAAATTTAATATGTTATTGTTGTATTGTATTGTACAGTGTACTTGTCGTGTGCTTGTGATTGAGATTGGAAAGTGTGACTTTCGGCTAAGTGGCGAAGTGAGGTTAGATACGTCTATGGAGGTTAGGTTTAAATTGCCAAAATATTTCGATAACGACAACAGACATTCTTCATATTTCTTCAACTTGAAAAACCCAAACAGATTAACAATCTTATATTTTATATAGCAATATTTATAACTTTTTTTTTAATTCATTAATATTTAACAATACAACATATCTGAGTTTTTCGCAATTAGTTTTATTGTGTTTTTAAGATATTTGTTTGTAGTTTTAAATAAGTTTTTCTACCCCAATAAGTAAATATGAACAATATTGTTTCCAGACGAGTTGAGTAAGGGATCGGAGCCTCGAAAGCAAGCCGAGCTGGAGTCGGCTGAGCAGCGATGCTTGAGGCTTCAGCACCAGATCGACATCATCACTTCCTCATTGGTCAGTATACACACACACACACACTCAGAGAGAGAGAGAGAGAGAGAGAGAGATACACTGTACACACACAGTTACACACCATTTTTTACATTTATTGCTAGGGCTTGTATTATATTATTATAATATTTTTGTCTATCAGCCTCATAGAATTATATTATTATGTTTTCTACCCCTTAGGGTTCAATCAAAGTTTCTAAGGGATAGAGACCGTTCCGTTCAACAAACATGTGTTTTTAAAACTTGTAACTTTCTTAGGTTATCATGACATTATACTTTTTTACATGTTTTAAAAATAATAATATGTGTGTAATGAAAATTATAGTTTTTTTAGTAAATGGAGATTGCAATGAAATTTGTCTTTTTGAAGCCTAAGCAGTTTATTTTTTATTTATGTGAAATATTTTCTGTCCTCTCTCTAAGAGATTCAAGAGATTATAATATGAAGAGATTATAATATGAAAAGATAATATTTTTATTCTAGTAAGTCTAGACTAGAATAAAAATATCATCTTTTCATATTAGATATTAATAATCTCTTGAATCTCTTAGAGAGAGGACAGAAAATATTTCAGATAAATAAAAAATAAACTGCTTAGGCTTAAAAAAGACATTTCATTGCAATCTACATTTACTTTATATATAATAAAATTACAATATATAATAAAATTACAATAATTTTCATTACTAAGTATATTTACTAATTGAAAAAAAAATTTAGTCTTGTTTTATGGGTATTTCATTTGAAAACATGCTTTAAAGATACATACTTTCTTTAGAACATTTTGCTTAAATTTACTCACCATTACATCTAAGTTTACACGTTTGAGTAAATTTTAAGTGCACTCATATTTTATAATAGTAGGTAGGTAAGCTATACTATAGTTTAGTTTACTTTGGCTTAGAGAGGTGAAAATTAATTCCCAACCAAAATCCTAACTTGGTCATAATTCATCTTGTCTAATTCTTTGGAGGGTTACTAAAAAAGCTTTTTTAACTTATGGGTCAAATCTATTTGGTCATAGATAACACTCGTTGTGGCAATGTTGGTATGTGTGTATGTGCTTATATATGTCTGTGAACGTTTGTATGTGTTTGTAGAGGTGGAAAATGTGTAGATTGTTGTGTATTTATGGAATTAAGTGTCTAAAATTGCTGTGTTATCCATATTTCATTCATTTTGTATGTCGAAATATATAGTATTATTATTTTACTTTATTAAAAGAAATATTGAAGATTTTATTGATTTGTGCAAATAAAAATATTTAACATTAAATTGCTATTTCATACAGGTTCTTATTGAAAATTTTTATTTTTACATTGCACTCGTAAATATTGTAAACCAAAAGGTTTTTTATTATTGAAATAATTTATTTATAAAATGCCATTTTATAAAGTTTTGCTAATTATCTGTTATACATCTAAAATGTAATATACAATGTGTATTTATGTTTTTATGTATAAAAATATTCTAGTTGGAGAAGATGCTTAAAATGTGATGTATGCAAGAAGCGCATGAACTATTTGTATGAAACATGCCAAAATCACGAAGACACCAAAATTAACTCAAGTTTTAACTTTCGCCTCTCGATGGGAAATGGTACCATTATCTACTACTGACCATTTTGACTACAATAAAACATTGCTGTCAGCTTGTGTGAAATACACAACAATTTTTAATGCACTTCTATGCATTTTTGTCGATTATCATCATGGTTGCGAATTTTTTTTTTTAAATATAGTAATTTTGTCCGTGTCACTAAAATTTAGTTTAGTTTAGACGAGACTTTCAGCAATCGTAATCGATCCTGCCGGGTTACGTATCAGTAGTTTTTGCAAAACATTTCTTTCATTACTATTTCATCTCTATCGTACACGATCAAAGTTAAGTGCTGACATGGCACCTAGTATTGACAAGAACAAGGCGTAATTGGTTGTCATCCATCACAGATGTAGTAGATGATTTGACCAATCATGTCAACATTTAAAAAAAAAAAAAATCCGCTTCTATAGCTATTCATATTGCTAGTTTGCTATAATTTACTGATCATTCCAAATTGCAATGTTTTTCTGTACCCTCAGCTCACCAAATCACGCTTGTTTTTATTAACCTTATTTCTGGTCCCACCGCCATCGCAGCCGGCCCAACAAGATCTATCATCGTCGACGCCCCAGCTGAGCCCTCAACCCCAGACGCCGCGCCTCGGAAACAGATCCAAATACCAAACCAACCTGGACAAGAATCCGACAGCACAGACCAACTCAACCGGCTTCCTAAGCGGTCTTCCGCGCTCACTAAGCAACCTTACAGGCCAGAGCTTGAGGAATTTACGTCAAGTCAGACAAAACATGACGAATAAAGGCCAGCAAGAAAATCAACCGCCGTTAGAACGACAGAATTCCACAGAAGAATCCAGAATCAAGAGGTCTAGGCACGTCCACAACAATACAGTGCCAATGGTTCCCGTAACGTGCCTCGACGGGAACATAGCTCCACCACCCTTACCGCCTCGAAGTACAGATCGACCTCAAAAACCTAAACGAAATCCCCTCAGCCCCCCACCCAGTCATATACCTATTAATCCTTTAGCTAAACCACCGAAAATCCTAAGCCCCTCTAGTTCGATGTCCCAATCGCCAGCGCATAGATGGCATTCGCCTCAAAAAGAACTATCCCCCTATAAATCGCAAAAAAGCATCATGCCTCAATATTCAATGGACGTACCGCACGCGCCGCTAACGCACAAGTCGACTTCGTCTCCGCAATATAGAAGAGATGATGCGATGTCGCCGCAGAACCAGAAGTACAGACGTTCGGCGCATTCTCTGGACACAGAATATGGACCGGATGTGGGGAACGGGCAGCCGAATTCGATAGCGATGCAGATGAGTTATCCCTTGATCGCACACCCTCAACCGCCGATTCAGGTATGTTTCGCATGCGGGTGTTTTAATTTCTGCTATTTTTTTGTGTTTTTGTAGATACGATGTCAAGGATTACTTACTTAAGAAGTTTAGATACTTTTTATAAGATCAAACATGTTATAAATGTTGTTCAATGTCCCCTTAAAATGAGACAGATTTTAAACATGAACTTCAAGCTAAAAATGAGACTTTGCTGAATTTAAGGATATATTTACGATTTCACGACAATTTGATATTTTGTATCTGTTCAAACGTACATAGGTGAATTGAGAACCTTTTTTAAAGCTACTAGCTACAGTAAAATTTGAGAAATATCTCAGATTTAAATTACAGGACAATAGATAATGGGAGAGGCCTATGTCCAGCAGTGGACCGATACAGGCTGATGATGATGATGATGATGAGATAATGATGTGTCTGGTCCTCCGTGTATTTGATCATACTTGCTAAGGCATGCCTTCATTGAGGCATCCTTAAGGAAGTTGTGCAATTTCGCGTTACGTGCGAAATTACGCACAATTATTCATAGTGTTTTTTTGGCTTTGTTTTTTTTTTTTGACAAAATGTCTCATCTTCAATCTTTGTTTGGGCTCAAAAATTGGCAAAACATTTTTCACAAGTAAGTAAGTGATTTTTTACATTTTGTCATTAATGTGTGAGTGTAATCACAACTAGAAGTACAATCATTATTTCTTCATTTCAATTCATGTTTTTTGGGAATGTTCAGTGTATTGTATTTTTCTTTCCAAATTTTTCCTATTTGTAACTGAATTGTTTTTATGCCTTCGTTTGTGCTAACATTTCATTCACAAATAACAGTCTTGTAACAGTTCTGCTTTCTGTTTTGCCCTCGAGGTTGAATCCAGTAACAGAAAAATTCCGTCCGTAGTGACATTTATACAGAGAGAAGAAAGTGCTAGTTTTAGAAGGGATGATGTTAGCTCTTCTTTTCTATGTAAATGTTGCTAGGGATCGCAATTACATAATTTTGTAATTGAAATTACGCAACAACAAATTTCACTGTGAGTTAATTTAGCACGCCATTTTACCCTGTACTGCCCAATCCCTGTTCATTCTGTGCTGGCATGCTTTAGAATATATGTCATATGACGTGATATGGTGCGTAATAATAAGGCAATCCGCCGACGCACCGAAGTAGTCGATATTGCACAGTGAGCACGTCGGCCGAAGAGACGACGACCGTTGGAGTAACTGTGTCCTACACTGGCGGCCGTGGACAGTCCACGCAGACTGTAATAGGCCGCCTCGGGCCATGCCGCGCCTTTCAAGTTGCCAACTCACGACGGTTTGGACTGGGGACGACAGGCCAGACCGGACGAGGCTGTTCCTACTGCGTGTCGTTCCGTCCTGGCGTGGTCTGACCTCTGGCAAGACGGTCCGTGGGACCCCAGCTTTAGTGGGGCACCTATTTCAACTGCAAATTGGGTAGAGATTTATGAAAAGGAACCATGTGACATTAGCATACTTCGCTATAAATGAGCTTCAAAGTTCACGTTGAATACATTTTTATTCTTTTGAGCAGAAGTTATAATTTATATATAGTTAATTGATGACTATTAATGTTCATCTATTTAAACTCAAAAAGCAAAATATTGTATTATGTAGGCACTGTAATTTTGAAAAGTGCAGATGGTTCCATTCTATTTTTTTATCAAATTCTATAGAGAAGAATGAAATATTGATAGGCATTATAAACCCAAGTACATGGTTCCATTTAATTATTCACAAATGTATAAAATAAGGAACAATTTTATTTTAATTGTTCTTCTTCTTCAAATTCTTCAAATCTTGGACCATATATTTTACTGTAAACGGAACAAAATATTTAAAAATAAAACAGAGCCAAGTACTTGGTTCTATTTGCTGGACCTTTTTCTTGCTTTTTCATACATATAGACATTTGTGCATAAAAGAACCTTTGCTCTCGCTGGGTTTGTAGTGGAAAAACAACATGGTTCTTTAATACAAAACATTTTTTAGCACTTTATTTAGCCCCTCTTGTATTTAACTCATTTTGAGAAAAAATGTCACATGGTTCCTTTTCGCTTAACTCTACCCAATTAATCAATTCTATAGCCTTTTGTGATTTGTGTGACAGTCGGACACATAGCCCATATTGATTTGCATGCAACATATTAAGTCTTCGAGAAATCTGTCCTAACCAAACATTTAGCAATTTTAAGATACAGAAATAATCGCCAAACTTATTCTATTATCCAGAAAAACAAACATTTGTAGGCTTTTTTTTATGTAATCCGGTATGGGTGGCTGAGTCGGAGGGGCCAAAGCACATGCTCCGACCAGCCAATATCACCTCCGAGAAGGTAGGTGCCATACCGGAGACTTCCCTGAATTGCTGGCTATACTGGACTAGAGGAGAACACAACCGAGGCTGCTATGTGGCCATCTTACATCCAGTACGGTAGTACCAACCCACTCGGCTACAATTTGAGCCTACCACCTAGTAAGGGGTAAGGGAAGGGACCTACAATTTTACACCGGTTCCGAACGGTGAAGCAGCAGGTGTAGGTATGCACGTAATTTTTTTCTTCATAAAAAAGTCATTGGTACACGCCGACCGGATTCGAATCTCGGACCTCTCGCATGAGAAGCCGATGCCAAAACCACTCTGCCACCTGCTGCTTAAACTTACTTATAAAATAGGTACCTACTACCCGTTACTTATTAAAATAGCGTGCATGGAACCAATTGTCACTAGCAACCACCGACCACTGGACCTAGGGACGCAACCAAGCGTCTTAGCAATATTGAAATAGATTTTTTTTTTTTATGGAAACTGACTCGGTTGACTACATCACCTACAACATCCGTGATGTCAGCCCATAACACCGGGTGAACTTCTTGGTGCCACGTCAGTGCTTCCCTTCGGTCGTGCCGGCTACACTGAACTGGACGGAAAACACAAACTATTTACATAGCCGTTTCGACCGACCTTTCATTCAGTGCGGTGGTACCAACCCGGGCGGGTTAAACCCTACCACCTAGTAATACAAGAAGGGAGTCATATCCCTTAGTCGCCTTTTACGACATACACGGGGAGAGATGCAGTGGGGCTTTTCTTTTAAAGTACCGGCCCCACACGGTACATAAATTGAGATGTTGAGATTGAAGATGCGATAGTCAGTGAGGGAGCGCCCCGTGCGACGACCGCGCTGAACCGGGGCGCGGGTCGCTTGTCATAGTTACTTTATTCTTTTTCATCCGTCATCCATATACAGTAGACTGCACTCGGATTTTGCCAGTTCGATTATCACAGCGAAGAAGAACTGGCAAGAAACTTCGCTGGATACTCTTTTTTACGTCCACTTAGTCTACATTTACAAAAGTGTTTACCGCTGCCTAACTAAACAGTACGAGTCATCATTATTTTAAACAAGTGCGAGTCGAACTCGCGCCCCGAGGGTTCCGTATCGCCATGTCATGGTTAGCGCCACTCACGCCATCTATGGCGTGTTATGAAATGCTTCATATTAGTTAAATGTCATGAATAGTTAAAATGCTTCACGCTCTATTCGGTAGATGGCACGCGCGTATACACTTTTTGGTTTCTTCTATGGGAACCCCCGTGAATGTTTCACTTTTTCTTATTTTTATTATTTGTTGTTATATCGGCCATAATAACACATATTCTGTGAAAATTTCAACGGGCTACCTATTACTGTTCAAGAGATACAGCCCTCGGACAGACAGACAGACAGACAGACAGACGGACGGACGGACAGACAGACAGACGGCGTAAGCTTAGTAATGGAGTCCCATACTGGATACAGAGCCCTAAAAATGTAACACAAATACAATTTTTTTTTTCTATAAGCTTAAAACCATTCTTATAACATGTTAGAGCCAATTGGCATTACCTTGTGTTTTATGCACATACCTAAAGTACCTATTTAGATGGAAGGAAAGTTGATATTTAGTCCCTAGCTTCAGTGGTCGGTGTTATTAATGGAGGCATCGTTCAACGGTTCTGCCACAAGCAATACAGTTGTTACGTATTGGTCGACAGATGGACGTGCGAACGGGATCTGGAATCCCGGTGATGCACGGAAGGAGTCAGTCTTCGCCGGAACATCTAAACCACGCCCTTCCTTATTGTGAGTCTCATTCATTTATTAAATTAATTTTTTTTTATCGAACCCACATTTATAGAGCCTACATCACTTTCATGATGGTGTAGGAGATAATGTCGTCAACCACGCGGATTCCATAAAGTTTAGAAGTTCTTTGGCGTGATTATTATTTTTTTAAATTTGCTTACAATATTCACTAGACAAGCTGTCACTTTTTGAAATTTCAGTTGCGAGCAACTTCAACATGTAGATTTCACGCTTGAGAGTGTTTCAACTAAAAGTTCCCTTCGCCGTTATGTTGGCTCCACTGTCAGTGTCACTGTCAGTGCTTAAATTCGTGTTGCCAGAATGTGAATATTATATTATCTAATATGTAATCGGCATTTACCGTATACCGATAAATACCGATAATTACGGGTAAATCTGTACACATAGCAACCCTCAACGCTGGTTTGACAGATAGACAGTGGAGCCAACATAACGGTGAAGGGAACTTTTAGTTGAAACGCTGTATAACCTCTAACATGTGCCCGCCCATGTAAGCCCATGCACATTGTAAAATTAACTCTCATCTTTTTTCATAACACACCAAAAGAAACTTAAACTATATAACTTAAAAAAAAATACAAAAGGCAACAGAACGCCCACACGAACAGTCAGTCAGCGCGTGTGTGTTCACTGCCGGACATACGCCTCTCCAATTTACCTCCAGTCCTCCCGGCCTTCAGCAGTACGGAACCGCTGCTTTCCGCCGACACACTTGATGGCGAGCAAAGGATATACTATCATTTATTCTCTTACGTTTTGTTTATAGACGTCCAGAAATACTAGCCTTGCGGCTATAAAATCCAGACGTCTATCCCTGCACTCTTGCGAGTACAGTGATCATGTATGCCAGATCGAGGCCCCATAGCTGTACAGTTCTTCCAAAATAAATCCCATGGGAAACACAGACTGAAGCCTTTTCCCAGCCGATCCTGACTATAAGACTGATATAGACTTGAATATTAAGAAATGTCAAGTCATCACATTCAGCAGGAATAGGAAGCAGGTGAATAACGTATACAATTTGAATAATGAGCCCATACCACGAACCGACGTCGTTAGGGACTTGGGCGTTATGCTCGACTCGAAGCTTGTCTTCGACAAGCACTACGAGCACATAGTCTCAAAGGCATATAAAATGTTGGGATTCCTCATGCGCACGTGCAAACCATTTACCAATCTTGCAACATTCAAAATCGTTTACTTCGCGTACGTTCGGAGTGTGTTGGAGTTTGCGTGTCAGATATGGTCACCATCATACGTGACACATGTGCGGCGTATTGAAGGAATTCAACGTAAGTTCATTAGATACATGAACTTTCGTTCCAAACTGTCCTTTGCAGACTATGAAGAAGCAGCGGTTCACTATAAACTGCTGACCCTTGAGCAGAGGAGGTCCGCAGCTGACATGAAGTTTTTGTTCAATATTATTAACCACAACATTGACTGCCCGGACCTCCTCGCTCGCATATCTTTGCGGGCGGCTCCAGCGTGCACCCGGCGTCCTCGACTGTTCCAGCCTCCCTTGTGCAACACGAACTCCGCTAGGAATTCGACAATGAATCGGTGTATGGATGCCTACAATCTCACCTTTTGGGAGATAGATATATTTCACGACACCGAGACCTCTTTCATAAAGGAAGTGAATAGAATTATAGGGGAAAAAGAAAACAAAGCTTCTCACTGATTTAAGCGGATATAGGTAACAGTAGCAGGCGCAACTCACACACACATGTATATCACAATACACACATACATACACACACTCACACACACCCTCAGACATATCATCGCAAATAATCCTCTCACACACCCTCACCACACATGCACGGCGAATTGTATTTATTTGTTTATGAGTAAGGAGATTTTATTGAAATTTGTAATTCACAGATTATCATGGTTTTAATTTAATGTAGTTTTTTATAAATTTTCATTCACTGTTTCTTATTTTCTTATTTATTAATAATCGAATTTTAACTTTTAACTTTTGACTTGATACTTAGACTTTTAATTTTGTAATTAATTTCAATTTTATTTTATTTTATTTTAAATTTATTTAATCTTTTAATTTTGTAATTTTCTATCGTTTTTATTTACCATGTTTTATCAAATGCATGTAAACCGGAGGAATTCTATTCTTGGCTATTAAGTTTTATATTGTTCATTTTTAAATTTGTTGTATTAATATAAGCTGTGGAATTCTCTAATATATAAATAAATAAATAAATAAATAAATAAATAAATAGATCCGAGCCACCACCACTTGATGGCGAGCAGTCATATGTAAATATGTCTCTCCCGCAGCGACCGACCAGAAGGACGGGCAGGCGTGGGAGCGTACGCCCCCGCCGGGCACGCCGCCGCCCCCCTACCCGCACGCCCGCCCCCAGCCGTGCGACACACAGCGGGCCATCATCTCCATGGAGGAGGACGACTCGCCCACTTCCGTTAGTATATGTTATTGATTATATGCATAACATCACATCTGTTTCTTAATGAAGTAGGCAGAGACAACGTGCCACCTCCCAGATGCACCTCTGATGCTCACTTAATTAACTGTCCGAATCTAGTAATCTAGGCGGCCACAGTAAAGCATGTACAAAAATGTCAAATAATTATTATGAGAAGGTGTTGAACTAAGCTTGCGATGGCTTCACTGAACATATCCGGGAAAATCCTCTAAATCTTCAGCTACCCCAGCCAGCCTCTATCCTATATGAAGGTCAAAAGACGACCGGGATGTCCGCAACGGAAGATGGGGGAACGGAGTATGTCCCTACGTTGATTGTCAAGTGCATTGCACTCCAACAAAACATGCTCGGCCGTTTCATCCTTCGCCAAGCATCCCCTGCACAGTCAACTATCCTTAAAACCTATGGTGTGTAGATGTTTATTTAGTAAGCAGTGGCCGTTCATCAGACCAACGGCTGTTTTCAGATTAGCCCGGGCCAAGTCGATTGGCTTCCGAGCCAGCCTTTGGTCCGGTTTCTTGACTGATCAACTCTCTGACAAAATTATAAAAGCCGGCAGCTAATGCCAGAGGGGCAGGTTCAAATCCTGGTCTGGGATGCATTTTACCTCAATCTTTACTATCTAAAAACAATCAAAAAGTTATTGTTGTTGTTGTTGCCTTGTGGTTGTTGTCGTGACTGAAGTGTTGACCTTGCTGCAGGATAACTCGTGCCATTCGGGGCTGTTCTCCAACCTGCGCTCCGTTCGGGAATCTAAAGCCAGGACGGCCGTCCTCCTCAACTGGCTCTTAGGTGAAAGAAGGTATGTATGCAGGTTTATCATTTTTTTTAATAGGTCCATCGCATCGCAGATCAGGTCCTGCTTGGAGTACTGCTCGCACCTGTGGGATGGCTCTGCCAAATACCAGCTTGCGCCTCTGGACTCAATCCAGCGTCGAGCCGTGCGACTAGTGGGTGACCCCGAAGTGTCCTGCGATCTAGAACCACTGCAACACCGTAGGGATGTCGGCTCCCTAAGTGTGTTCTATCGCTTATTTCATGGGGAGTGCTCGGAGGAGCTGTTTAATGCGATCCCGCCGTCCCCTTTCCACCTTCGCACCACGCGCACTGGGCAGGGATTGCATCCCTACACGCTGGACTTACCGCGGATGCGTACCAATCGATTCTGCAGATCTTTCCTCTACAGAACCGGTAAACTCTGGAACGCTCTCCCTGCTCATATATTTCCCCCCAAGTACAGTCTCGGGTCCTTCAAGAGGCGCGTGAATCGGCACCTGTCAGGCCGGCATGGCATTCGCAACCCCCGCATACGACCGAATGTCCATGGGCGTCGTTAGACACCTTATGGGTGGCTCGACGCCATATGTCGCGCTGTCAATAAAAAAAAAAAAAAACCATCTGACGTGACTCCATTCGGTGCTACACCCGTCGTGGTGTCAGCCCATTACTCCACATTATATTTGAAAGCAGTAGAGGTAAATCTTTAGGTTGTTAACTTAGTAAGGAGGAGAGCTTAAAGCAATTAACAAATATATGTATATAACCAGTGTGTCTTCCCAGTTATGACGTACGGGTGTGAAACGTGGACTCTGACGGTCGCTGTTTTCCAAAGCTTGAAAGTTGCCCAGCGAGCAATGCTGGGAATATCGCTACGTGATATGGTGCGTAACGAGGCAATCCGCCGACGCACCAAAGTAGTCGACATTGGACACAGGGTGGCTAAGCCCAAGTGAGAGTGGGTTGGGCACGTAAGCCGAAGAGACGACCGTTGCGGTAACCTTGTCTTACACTGGCGGCCGTGGACAGGAAAACGGAGTGTGGGTAGACCACACGCCAGGTGGGACGACGACATCAAGTACGTCGGCAGAAAGCAGTAGTTCCGTACCGCCGTTAGGCCGGGAGGACTGGAGGAAAATTGGAGAGGCGTATGTCCAGCAGTGTACGCTTAGACTGCTCCTGACTGACTGTTAAAGCAATCCGTTATTGGTACTTCCTTCTGAGTGTTTTCTGTTAATGTTTGCAGGTGTGCGAGTGGCAACATATTCCTGCTGATCACAGACGGCTACCGGTCCGCTGTGGGCGTTCCTATCCCCACCCTGCGACGCTGGGCCTACGAAATACAGTCCACTTTCGTTATGCCACATGCTGTGAGTTCATACTACCGTACTACACTTATTTCAGGTCAGGTCTAAACCTAACCGGTCTAAGCCTAGGTCAGTCTCCTCGGTAGCTCAGCGGTGCGGTCGGTAGACTGTTGTTAAGCACACTTGGGCGCGGTCAGTACTTGGATGGGTGACCGCTGGACCGTTGTAGGCTGACCGTGGTTCGGATTCCACGTAAAACTGTAGGTCCGTTCCCTTTTTACCTTACTAGGTGGCAGGGTTTATCCCGCCCGGGTTGGTACCACCACACTGATTGAAACGTCGTCGGTCGAAACGGCTATGTAAATAGTTAGTGTTTTCCGTCCAGTTTAGTGTAGCCGACATGAAATGACGGGATGCACTGAAATGGCACCTAGTTCACCCGGTGTTATGGGCTGACATCACGGATGATGTCGTAGGTGATGTAGTCAACCAACAACAACAAGTTTCCATAAAAAATAAGAAATATGTTTAAGTACATTAAATAGAAAAAATATAAACCAACATACCATACATACTACGCACCAGCGGCGGTGGGGTCTTTAGTACCAATACGCACACTAGAGGCAATGTCTCTTTTCTCCTGTATAATCTTTTCGATCATTGCGTCGAAGCATTTGAATCTGCCACTGTCTTCCGGCGAGTGTATTTCCTGAATCCTTTAACCTGGGTGTCTTCAAGCGTCGTATTAACGGGCTAGACAGCCTAGCAATAGTCCGCAAATCTGCTGGCATGGCACCTAACTGAGCGTGGTTTCGCGAGGAGAGGTGATTTTGGCTCTCGACTGCACCATTGGTCTCTCGGCACAGCCACCCATGCTGGTTTACATTAAAAAAAAACTGAAGTCTCAAGACTGTAGTGTGAAATCACTTGGTGAACATTTAGGAAATGATTACATCCCACATTTATGTGTTGCAGGTTTTGGCGCTTAACGGGGTGGATGAGAACATAGCCAGAGAGATAGACGACATACTTTTACATGGTAAATGTTTCTATTTCTCTCCGTACACTGTCTTGATCACTTGTTGTTGATCAGTGATCGATCGCTCAAGGATGATATTCCATTAGCAGAAGTTTTTATATTTTTATACACCGATGTGTTCAACTCTTGACTAGGTACCATTAGTACCTCAACTTTATTAACCCATTGACAACTTGATACTTTAAGTATCTTAAATATTCATATATTTTTATTTTTTATTTTTGACAATACAATTATACTACATTATAGTTTAATATACTAACATAATTATGTTGATACAAATTACGTATCAAAGTTTGACAAAGCCTCTTTACACCTGATTCACTTAATTAATAAGTCTTTGTAGTCAGAACTCTCAGCAAAATTGTTAATCTTGCTCTCAAGCTGTGTTTTAGATAGACTATGGGCGGTGTTATTATGTGGCTAGTCACTAAATTCTTGTAAAAATATGTTCAAAAAATACCCTGCGAAGTTTCTTGTCGGTTCTTCTTCGTGGTTGTAATCGAACCGGATAGAACAAATTGTGACAAGTTCGAGCGCAGTCTAACTGCGATAAGAATGATCAATAAACAATACAATGCAATACAATATGACTTTAAATTTGTATTGTTTACTTTTGTTTTTTCAGAATACGAAAAGGAGGAGCTGCTTAGGAATGTATTTAGAAAAGCTCGAGCGAAAGCGAAGGAGGAGTTGGCCCAGCAACTTAGCGAGTTCCAAGTAAGCTTTCACTTAAATTCCACACATATTTCACTCACGGCTACTCTTCCGCAGCCCTTGCCCCTTACTAGGTAGGCTCAAATTGTAGCAGACCGGGCTGATACCACCGTTCTGGAAAGAGGAAGGTGTGGAACTAAGCTTGCGATGGCTTCACCGAACATATCCGGGCCCATCGGCAGTAGAGGAGGGTGTTAATCGAGATCGGGACTAGCGAGTGGCCACTCTAGATTTACCGCGCATGCTTCACGTTTCGGCTCGCTTCTAGCCCTCGTCAGCTAGTCTGCGTTGACTAGGACGCGGGAACCACCAGTCCCGCTCTCGACCTCCCTCTCTACCTATCCATATTCTGTATGATGCTTCCAGTGATGGTTTCGAAGCTCTCTCCATATATGAGCTTAGCGTTGATCTTGGCAGCCCTTGATTCTTGAAGAGACTGTAGAGCGACTTCGCTGGTAGTCCTCGGTAGTAAAGATCGAAGAAGAACGGCCGTGTTTTTCTCTAGTCCAGTATAGACAGCAATCCAGGAAGTCTTGCAGGTATGGCAACTTCTTGCAGGTGATGGAGCATGCACTCTGGCCTTGAGCCATATCGGATTACATAAACGAATGCTAGTCTAGTTTAGTACTCTGCGCTTTAGTCTACCTACAAGTTGGACTGGAACCTCATAGCAAGATGTGCTAATTTGTATGGTTCTGAGAAATGTATTTTGGACTGTTTGTCAAGTTCGCTTGCCTACCAAGGAGCCTTGTGAAATTTTGTGGATGTGTTGCATGTTTGAACTATTCTAATCGTGAGAATAAAACCGGAAAATGAAGAGGTAACCTTGAGGCTTGAGGTAACATAGTTCTCAAAATGTTTTGAACGCGTGGCGTTTTCTTTTCGTAGAAGTGCAACACGCCAGTATAGACTTTACTTTAAGGCAAAGTTAACTCGGCTGTCCAAATGCATCCTTGTGTTGTGATTGGCGTTTTGTAAATTACACGCCACATTCCTATACACCCCACCCGCTCCGGTTCCCTTACCTCCCTGCTCATAATCAGAGTGTTTTTGTTGCAGGTAAAAAGACAAGTGGGCTTAGGCATGCTCTACGGACCGGAGGATTCTGTTCTCGAGAAGTGTGACGTGGACAAAGCACAGGTGACTAAACTGCTCAATTGTTTCCATTATTTGATTTTGGTTGGCTTGAGCCAATATTAGTCCATGTTGTTGTTGTTGTTGTGGGCGACAGCTGCCGAGGCTTTGAACGCACTTGACACGAGGCCATTGTACTCAGTAACTCGGCTATGGGCTCATTGTAGCCAGCCGAGTTCCTCAAAAAAGTGCAGCAATCCTTTGGGATCCTTCCACGCTTGTGGGTCGCCCGTTTCAACTGAAAACGCACATAAGGTGCGACGGTTCTTCACGCCGGGCCACAGGCTGCTTTTGTATAAATCGCAGATTAGGTCCTGCTTGGAGTACTGCTCGCACTTGTGGGATGACTCAGCTGAATACCAGCTTGCGCCTCTGGACTCGATCCAGCGTCGAGCCGTGCGACTAGTGGGTGACCCCGAAGTGTCCCGCGATCTAGAACCACTGCAACACCGTAGGGATGTCGGCGCCCTAAGTGTGTTCTACCGCTTATTCCATGGGGAATGCTCAGAGGAGCTGTTAAACGTGATCCCGCCGTCACGTTTCCACCTCCGCACAACACGCACTGGGCAGGGATTGCATCCCTACGGATGCATACCAATCGGTTCTGCAGATTTTTCCTCCACAGAACCCCTGCCCACATATTTTCCCCCAAGAATAGTCTTGAGTCCTTCAAGAGAGGCGTAAATAGACACCTATCAGGCCGGTATGGCATTCCTAACCTAACCTAACCCAACCTGCGTACGACCGAATATCCATGGGCGTCGTTAGACACTTTATGGTTGACTCGGCGTCACATGTCGCGCTTTCTATAGAAAAAAAGCGCCATCTTGTGCTTTGGTCTCAAGCCTCGCCTCTGTAGTGTGTCGCATTGTACTTTTGTATAGTTGTCGAGTGCTGTGGCTTAGAGGCCGCAATATTATCTTCTGCCGTGAAAGGTTCTCAAACTTGCTGAGAGCGCTGGTTTGTTTGTGTACAGGAGTCGACTGTGGTGGAGCGGCTCATAGCGGACCGGCTCAAGTCGCTGTGCAGCGCGGGTGGGGAGGGTGACGTGTGGGGGTGCGGGGCCGGCTCGCCGCCGCACGCGCCGCTGCTCGCCGCCACCGCCGCCGCCGCGCTCGCGTTGCACGTCCGGTGAGTAGTCATCCGCTAGTCAGTCGGCGTGATGCGTCAACTGCTGGGCATACGCCTCACCTATTTTCCTCCAGTCCTTCCGGTCTTTCAGTGGTTGTGTACTTTTATTTAAATAAATTTGGTAAGTGATAAGAGCACAGTGCGCTCTTACTCCATACGCATTTGTTGTCCTTCTTTAAAGCCCATTTCTTATCTGGAATACTGTACCTCAGTACGTATAATTTTATCAATTTCATAAATCTAGGAAGTCTCCGGTATGGCACCTACATTCTCGGAGGTGATATTGGCTGGTCAGAGAATGTGCTTTGGCCCATCCGACTCAGTCACCCATACCGGATTGCATAAAAAAAAAAATTATATGTCGAAACATGTAAATGATAAATTTTAAACAATTCAGTTTCACATGTCTTATAAATACGTAAAACCCAGGTTGTTTCGACATATAAAATATCCAACAAGGATAATAGTATTCCCATAACCACATTCAAGGAAAGACATTTTAAAACATTCCTATCCTCATTCCCCTCATTCGTGCGTCAAATACGCGACAGCAGACCGTGTACGTGCCGCTGTGCGCGTGTTGGCACAAGATGGTCCATTCTCCGGATTGTGAAGAGAAGAAACGGCGATGGTGGAGCCCTAAGGAGAGCAAGAAGTTGAAGGATTTGGGTGGGATTAGCAAGACTAAGTGAGTGCTATGTTGAGTCAGGTATAAGAGTAAGTGCCGTGGTGTTCAGAATGCTCTTGGCGTCGGATTCTTTGAGCTCAAGAAGGCTCGTGGTTCGAATCCGGCTGACGTGCACCAATGAGTTTTTCTGATCGAAACATTCTGCAAATTCAAATTCAAATGTGTTTATTGTGACATGTGATATTTATACAGAACAGAAAGAGCAAGTGGTTCAAGGTAGTAGGTTGGCTCCGTTGGGTTTAGAATCCGTGTCTAGTCGAACAAAAGGCGTGGTCGTCCGTATCTCGAATCTCGACTAGTACCGAGTGGTGGCTGACACCCCAGTGCCTCTTTGTATGATTTTCCTTTCCTTCCTTTCGTATATGTTTTTTAAGTAATTAGATTTTTAGTTATTATGAACATAAATATAACAATTCACCGCAACCCAGAACAAAAAACTAAACAAAAAAAAGACTTAATAAAGTCAAATAAAAAAATACAAAAATATAAAAATAATATACCTCAATTTAGAGAATATTTTCCCTTATTTTATGTACCACCACCATAAAAAATTGTTATACTTGGTAATGTTTATTTTCTTTCTTTTTTTTATGTGCGTGTAAAACCTTTGTCTCACTATAAGTGGCCCTTACTCACTATAAGTTACAGAACACTAAAAAGCAAGCTAACTAATGCGATTATTGTTGCAGACCACAAGTGGTGACAGCGGCGGTGGGCGGCGGAGCGCGCGCGGCCTTCCTCCAGCGGGACAAACACTACAAGCAGCGACTCAAGCAGATCGCCAAACAGACTCCCCATCCGGTCAGTACATAAGGCAATCTCACCTAACCTAATCCGCACCCAGTTAGTACAGAAGTAATTCTAACCTAACCAGCAACCAGCTAGTTCAGAAGTAATTCTAACCTAACCTAATCTTCACCCAGTTAGTGTACACACCAGTCTAACCTAAGCCAATCCGCACCCGGCTAGTACACAAGCCAGCCTAACCTAACCTAGTCCGTACCCGGTTATTACACACGTCATTCTAACCTAACCTTATCTGCACCCAGTCAGTACATAAGTAATTCTTACCTAACCTAAAATGTACCTGGTTCAGTGTACAAGTTATTCTAACCTAACCTAATCGGCACCCAGTTTGTACTTGTGTACAAATCAGGTTTCTAACCTAACCTTATCCGTATCCAGTTAAGTACACAAGTCATTCTAACGTAACCTAACCTGACCCTGTTAAATACACAACTCGTTCTAACCTAACCTAATCCGTCCCGTTTAAATACACAAGTCATTCTAACCTAACCTAATTAGTACCCGGTTAACTACACAAGTTATTCTAACCTAAACTAATCTGCATCCAGTTAGTACACACACCAGTCTAACCTAAGCTAATCCGCACCCGGCTAGTACACAAGCCAGCCTAACCTAACCTAGTCCGCACCCGGTTAGTACACGATACAGTCTTACCTAACCTAATTCGCACCCGGTTAGTACACAAGCTCAGTTTAAAATATTTTGATAAACATTTTCTTTCTGTTATCTATCACCATACATGGGAATCCGCAGAGCACGAATGCTTGAAGGGTGTTTAGTGGTGGGACAATGTATTCACAAAAATCGAAAATGTATCGATATTTTGGAATAATATGGAATAATGTAGATAATTCAAAATACAGTTATTTCTATGGAAAATAAAAAATAAACAAAACAGGTTGTTTGTTTTCTTTACTTACTTCGTACTCGCACCTATGTTTTATTTTCTACAGAAATATTTGAAATTGTAGACATTATTCGAAAGCATCGGAATACCAACCTTTGTGTATACATTTTGTAATCAGAAACAGAAGCAGAATCTCTTATTTGTGAATTACATGTCAAATATATTGTTTAATGATCGTCTTGGTCAATTCCTAGCAAGGTCGTATTCATGCTCCGCGAATTCTGATGTATGGTTATCACCGTCCCTTTAAGACTTGTGAGTGTAATGGGTGTGTTTGTTGCAGTTAATCGTGCGAGGTCACCACTTCTCGCTGCAGGCCGTGACCTCGGTCGCGGACTGTCAACAATGCTGTACTGTGATATGGGGGCTCGCGCCTCAGGCCTATATATGTACTGGTAGGTCATTTTGTAAAGAACTGCCAAGGTGTCTGTGCCCAATACCGCATTGGAGATTCAGAAGCAGCCAATAACAACGCTCCTCACGAAACCGCACTCATTGAGGTGCCGTGTTGCACGCATTGTTGCTGGAACAATGCGTTCGAAATGGTTCTCGGCGATTACATACATACATACATAGCGTCACGCCAGTTTCCCGGTGGGGTAGGCAGAGACAACGAATCTCCACGTACCACGATCCTGACGCACATCCGCCGTCTCTTCCACTCTCATAATGTTCTTTATGCATGCTCGTCGGTTACGGGTACTAAGCACTTGACCCTTTTTGAGCGCATGCCCGATCTGATCCAGGTGCGTGCGTCTAGGGAGACCCTTCCCGACTCACATTCGTTGCATAAATTTCATTCATTAGTTTCGTATCATCCATTCTTCCAACATGACCGGACCACCGATTCCTTTTTGAGAAGGATTCCTTTCTCAATCCTTGTCACTATATTATCTTCTTTCAGACCACAATGAGCTCACAATCCGTCAACTAATTCAGTTAACATTTCACTTCTAAGATGGCGCATTACCATAGTGTTAGCTTAGTAGTGTAGTAAATGAGTGAGTGCTCAAATACCCTTATTTGAGCACATGAGACATTTTTAAAATTGATATAACTTTTGACAGATTGATGATACATTAGCAAACATAACATATTTTTAAAGATAATTTAACGAACTACAAGGTTTTTGGGGGAAACATTTTCTCAGATGAACTGTTCTCAAGTTATAGAGCAATGTATGACAAAAAACGTGAGGTAAAAAACTCATTTTTGAAAATCGGCCTTTTTTCGGACCTTATATCTCGACAACGATTGAGAACTGGTAAAAAGTGTATAATATCAAAGTTGTAGATAATTTTATCACATCTTATTCCGTAATTGAACAGTTTTTCCTTTGATGCACCGTTTTCGAGATACATACATATCATACATATCACACACGCTGAATCCCGAAAAACGGGGTAAGCAGAGTAATCAGTGTTGTGCTGCAAGAACTCTGGTAAATTACAGCACAACACCGACCACCACGTTTCGCACAGTATTCGAACAAGATTCAATCGATCAAGCAGCAAGTAAGGCACGAAAACCCACCTGCTGCATGACTCGGTGGAAGTACCGTCCCAAGGTGAGAGGTGGCGAGCCTGTCGCCCTTTAGCACGGCATCTTGTTCTTATCCCTTAGTCGCCTTTTACGACATGCATGGGTAGAGATGCAGTGGGGCTATTCTTTTTAAGTACCGGCCCCACACGGTACGGTTTCGAGATATAAGCGTAAAACCGAAAAATGGGACCTTCTTTGTGCCCCCAAAGGGCGCACCCCCCCCAAGTGGTGGGGACTTTTAGTATGTTTACCTCCTAACTAGTCAGAACAAGGTTCCGAAGTCAAACTTTCTGCTTTCGAGCTTTCCCGCTAGAATCATTCGTTTCCTGGACTATAGCGCGCGTGCGTGTCAGCTTAGACGTGCGCGGTGGTGGAGCGGCTGAGTGCTATGTTGTTGGTCACACGTCCGCGTGGTGCTGTCGACAGATTGCAACCTGCGAGTGCACCGGTCGTGCGCGCGCAAGGTGGAGGAGTCCTGCTGCCTGGACGGCGAGCAGCACAACAATCGCATCAGCAGACTTCTAGACAAGATACATCCTAATGCTGGTACGCATACACCACTCTTGTATTCATTTTAAATATTTTTTTATTGACAGCGCGACATATGGCGCCGAGCCACCCATGAGGTGTCTAACGACGCCCATGGACATTCGGGCGTGTGGCAACCCCGAGTTCATGGTGTTACCGCCCGCAGGTTGGCAGCTCTCTTCCGTTGATCATGGGACACCATTAAACAGATAGATAGATAGATAGAAATACTTTATTGCTCCAAAACATTTAACAGTAACAAACGATAAGTAATTTACACGTGGGGCAAAGGCGGACTAATCCCTTACAGGGATTTTTCCCAGTCAACCTTTGGATGTTTGAGAGTCGTATGTTGCGAGATATAAGTAGGTAGTAGCAAAAGACTTGAGTGTGGGAATGTAAAATATAATATATGGGAAATAACTATGATAAACTATAATATACTTGCACTACATAATATAAGTACATACCAGTTTAAACGTAGAAATCGCAAATTATAAATTAAATTAAATACATAAAACTATAAATTAAATACATATGTATTAAAGATTATATAATACATAATACCTAAATATATACATACATACATACTTGGCCATTCAGAATTAAAGGATTTTTTAGCTATTGACTTCACACTGACGAAGATAGTACAACTTTAAGTGTTGTAGTAAACAGTGCTTGTGTTATCTAATATTAAAGTATTAAAGTAATATGTAATCGGTGTGTTCATTTAAACATTCAAACAACGATACAACAGGTCGTATGCGGGGGTTGCGAATGCCATGCCGGCCTGCCAGATGCCCATTCACGCCCCTCTTGTAGCACCCGAGACTGTACTTGGGGGGAAATATATGGGCAGGGAGAGCGTTCCAGAGTTTACCGGTTCTGTAGGTAGAGGAAAGATCTGCAGAATCGATTGGTACGCATCCGCGGTAAGTCCAGCGTGTAGGGATGCAATCCCTGCCCAGTGCGCGTGGTGCGGCGGTGGAAAGGGGGCGGCGGGATCGCATTAAACAGCTCCTCCGAGCACTCCCCGAGGAATAACCGATAGAACACACTTAGGGTGCCTATATCCCTACCATCCTATAACCAGTGGTTCTAGATCGCAGGACACTTTGGGGTCACCCACTAGTCGCTCATGATTTATGATTCGAATTTGAGAGTTGGGGCCCCGGAGACCTATTATCACTGCGACCTAGATACTGTGACCTCTCAATAATTTGGACATAACATCAAGCAGCAAGTAAGACATGCAAACCCGCCTGCTGCGTGACCCGGTGGAAGGACCAGGTGAGAGATGGCTAGCCTATAGCACGGCATCTCGTCCTTATCGCTTAGTCGCCTTTTACGACATGCAGGGGGAGAAATGCAGTGGGGCTATTATTTTTAAGTACCGGCCCCACAAGGTACGTCTCCATTGTTATACAGGTTGTAAAATAACTTATAAGTAAACCAAACTTAAACCAGAGATTCCTGACTTTATTTGGAGCAAAAATAGGTGCTTGCTTGCGCATTTTGTGAACCGAACTGGACGGAAATCACCATCAAATTTATTTTTAAGTAATCCGGTATGGGTGGCTGTGTCGGAGGGGCCAAAGCGCATGCTCCGGCCAGCCAATATCACCTCCGAGAAGGTAGGAGCCATACCGGAGACTTCCCTGGATTGCTGGCTATACTGGACTAGAAAAGAACACAGCCGAGGATGCTATGCGGCCATCTTACATCCAGTACGGTGGTAGCAACCCAGTCGGCTACAATTTGTGCAGCGGCAAGGGAAAGGACCTACAGTTTTACACCGGTTTTACACGGTGAAGCAGCAGGTGTAGGTAGGCATGTAAATTTTTTCGTCAGAGAAAACTCATTGGTACACGCCGAACGGATTCGAACCTCGGACCTCTCGCATGAGAAGCCGATGCCCAAACAACTCGGTCACCCGCCACTTCTTCCTATTATAGCCGTTTCTTCCTACCTGCATTCGATGTGATATCATATCACCACCCTAAACGGCTGTGACCTAGTAAGAGTAAGGAAAGCATTCGTGGAATTATGTGGAACCCCAGCCATGGGGCAACTCGTGCTGAAGGAAATGCACTTATCGAACTCGGATAGAGAAAGAAAGTGGTGCACGCCAACAACGGGGATCAAACCCGCTACCATGAGCGGCGGGTGGCCGAGTGGTTTGGGCATCGGCTTCCCATGCGGGAGGTCCGAGGTTCGAATCCGGTCGCCTTAACGCTTGACTTAAAATTCACGACACCAGGGCGATGTCGCACTCTTCCTTGAAATGGGTGCCCTACCAACGCGATCGAAAAAAACATTTTCAATGTTAAAAATTCGCAAGCTAGACAATCAATACAAACACATTTGTGACACTCAAGTGTTGTCTGCAGGACACGAAGCCAACGAAAAGAAACCTCGCAAGACGTCCGCAACCACGCACTTCATCAACAGTGAGTATTACTAGATCTTTCTCTTTCGCACATTTGGAAAATTATATCACTACTGTCATGTAGGATTATGTTTGCCCATGTGATTAGTTGTTTAACGTAGGCAATAACAGGTTCATATTACCTTTTTACGTGATAACGTCACGTCTTATAAATTGATGAATACCGGCTGCACGCACGAAAAAGTGTCACGTTCCATCTGAGCCTGTGTGTGCAAGCGAGAGCGCGTAACAAGCGATAGAGAGGCACAATCGGCCCAAGCGTCGGCTTGTTCCCAGTAGTCTTACCACTTTATGACGTTATCACGTAAAACTATCGTCCGTAAACCGACTTTACAGACAACCAATTTTTTTTTTGGAAACTGACACGGTTGGCTACATCACCTACAACGTCCGTGATGTCAGCCCATAACACCGGGTGATCTAGGTGCCGTGTCAGTGCTTCCCCCTTTGATCGTGCCGGCTACACTGAACTGGTCGGAAAACACAAACCTACATAGCCGTTTCGACCGACGTTTCATTCAGTGCGGTGGTAGCAACCCGGGCGGGTTAAACCCTACCACCAAGTAGGATTAGGAGGGAACCTACTAGCTTTTGCCCGCGGCTTCGCTCGCGGTAGACTCAGTTTAATAGCAAATACGATTCAAACCCAATATGATAATAAACGATCGTTTCTTTTATATTCTCTCTCTCCCGTCCATACTATACTTTATTTGATACTGCTGAGCCCTAAGGCTATTTAGCGTGATGGTATATAGCCTATATGTTATTCTGATGTATAAGCTATAGTACTGTAAAGTCTCATCAAAATCCGTTCAGTAGTTTTTGCGTGAAAGAGGAACAAAGATCCATACATCCATCCATCCTCACAAACTTTCGCGTTTATAATATTAGCATGATATTAAATCTACGCATACTTGAATTCCCACTATTAACCTACGGTTATTTCTTGTACAGCGGAACGCAGCATGCGAAAATTGGAGGACGAACAGACTTGGGAGCTGCACACTGCCGCGCAAGGTAGGAACTTGCATTATCACGAGATTCTAACCATAGCACGTCAGCGGGAAAGGCGTTTGTCAAAATACCACGCTGTGTCACAGAGGGGGGGTTATTCACCCGCTGTCACGTCAAAAATACTATATTTCTACTATCGATATTTATTACTATCCACACGAAAAAGTATTCGCCTGGCCACATTTAAAAGTTAAAATGCAACCGTTTTTGCTTAATCCACATAAATACATTAAATAAAACAGCAAGTTGTGAAATACAACGTGAAAGCTTGTTAGTCCTGCCTGATACCATACGCATGGTCACATTTCCAAAAGTGCCCTAAAACCGATCACATTGTAGGAGTACGTTCCTCTATGTGTGCCACAGCTGCTGCAGTCACAAGATGTCGCTAGTATCCTCGACTGCTTTTTTTGAAGTGAACTTCTTTAGCGGCGCTTGGCACTTTTTTAGGTGGGTAAAAAATGTTAGACTCGCGACAGATCTCGAAAAGCGACAGATTTATTTTTATTATTTAAAATGCAACCTTAAGTCATTGCATTAAGGGTTAAGTTACGATGGCTCGGGATCAATTCTGTTCGTCTCTCAGTGACAGTAACGCCGAAAGCGAATCAAGGGAATCCGATATTCGTTTGGTCGTTTATGTGATTTCGTGGCTCAATGGTAAGAATGTAGGATTTGTATTTTTTGACCGTGGGTTCGAATACCTCAAAATTATTATTTTTTTCTTTTGAAAAAAAAAAAAAAAAAAATCCCTACGGCGTTGCAGCGGTTCTAGATCGCAGGACACTTCGGGGTCACCCACTAGCCGCACGGCTCGACGCTGGATCGAGTCCAGAGGCGCAAGCTGGTATTTGGCAGAGCCATCCCACAAGTGCGAGCTGTACTCCAAGCAGGACCTGATCTGCTTTTGGGCATCGTCGGCTTAACAATCCACGCTGACGGCGGCGCACAGTGTCCGCGTATCCATAAAAAATAAAACTACCCAAAACCATTAAAAATAGAAAGAAATAGAAATAAATGTATTGTTCGTTATACACAGGTCTGTATAGTAGTCTTATTGCATACTATTCCCTACCATGCTCACTGGGTACATTCCCGTATCGGGCATGGTAGGTTTAACTTTTGTTGCGTACAAACTAGCTTTTTAACCACAATGTAAAGTGTGAACTCAAATTACATAGAAAAAAAAATTACATAAAAACAGTGTACGAAGTAATAAGGATATAAAATAAAAATTATTACGTATATAAATAAAGTACATTCATAAATAAAAATAACAATAACCATAAATTTTAGATATATGTAGAAAAATAAACATAGCATAACATCGGGTGGATTTGCCGGGTGGAAAACCATTGACGGGGATTTATATGAAATAATTTATGTGGCCTGGGAGATCAAAGGAGAAATTTGACATTGTATCTAGTAAAGCGGAAAATATTAACTAAGTATTTGTATTTTTTCTTCACGTTAGCAATTTTGTCACTTTGTCACGTTAGTCTCCTGTCATCCATTCTTCCAACATGACCGAACCACCGAAGCATCCCTTTCTTCAATCCTTGTCACTATATTATCTTCTTTCAGCCCACAGCGCTCTCGAACTACACTCGTTTGTGAAATTACGCAAATACTTATTTTTCTCCTAGAATATCTTATACTTTACCAAAGTAAAATAACACTTATGCGAATATTCACAGAAGCCATTATCCGCCTTCGTTGTTGTATGTGCAGTGCGCATCACAACACAGTATACAAGCGGTCCAGCACTTGTAAAGGTAGCTGTTTACATATACTGTAAATGTAAACACGAGAAGTTTTTAGTCGGAAGTTTACAGTGTTAAACAAATATTAACGTAACGTAAACATTTTGTAGCTAATCTTTTACTGTAAGTAAGGAAAAAGGTGTGACTTTTTATATGCATGTAGGTACTTTCGTTCTAGTTTGTATGTATCGCGCGTATGTGTGTGTGTGTGTGCGTGCACGCGTGCATGTGTATGTGTGTATGTGTGTAGTTTATGTAGGTACATTGCTTGATAGAAAAAAATCGCGAAATCGGTTTTTTTTTTCAGATTGTTCGTTATTTCTACTAAATATGACCTGAAATACAAAGCCAAGAAATGCATTTTACATTCGCATCGCACTTATAAATTGATTCCATGATTACTGCTGCAATTACACATTTTTTTAATAAAAAAAAACGATATAACAAACACCATTTTTTAGGTTTCCGTATCCCGTACGGAAGCCTATTACTAAGCCTCCGCTGTCCGCCCGTCCGTACTATGGCGGATATAAACAACAAATAAGAAAAATAAGAAAATTTTAAAAATTAAGGGGGCTCCCATACCTACAACAAACATCCGAAAAATCGATTAGTCACGCTACTGAATAATAGATGGCGCCACATGCTTTTATACATTGCATTGTTGAAAGACAAAAGATAGCCGCTCAATTGCCAACGACCTCATCTCTCGAGGTGCTGCCATTTTTCCACCGTCAATTGCCATCGACCTCATTGAGGCTTCTCTCCGATCGTCCTACATATCTTCGAAATTAAAATTCGAAGACCATGCGACCTGAGCGGATAGGCGGATATTATTGATAGCGGATAGATACGGAAACCTCCGTGCGCGAGTAAAACTCGCACTTGTTAGACTTACGAAGAATTTATCGAGTACGTCTATCCCTTTCGTTTTCTCACGGATTCTCTATCGCTCCCTTTTTCTAGCATCGTCGTCCGTTTTTCTCGCAGCCTTCATCACAATAATCAATATTAATAAGAAATCTGTTTTTATTTAATTTTTGTATTAATTTTGTATATTTTTATTACTTTTTAGTATAGGTGATATTATAACTATGTAAAATTAATATAAAATAAAAAAAAATTGTGAAATAAAGGAATCTGTAAGGGATGGTCATGGAGTAAGTTACTTTGTTTCATGAGATACTGCGTTTGTAGGTAGACTCTGTAGAAATATTTTCTGTATGTATGAATGTTCCTCCATAACTCTTAAACCGATCATCCGAATTCGAAGAAACTTAGTACAAGCACATTTTTGATAGGCTAAATAAAATTCAGTTCCGGTTACGCTAAGTTGTGACTCTCATACAAACCGAATTGTTCCGCGCGCCGAAATAAGGGTACGGTAGCGGGTTTACTTACTTTCTTCTTTTTAAATACTAATTTCACGCGAGCGAAGCCTCAGGCAAAAGCTAGTAAATAATATATCGTCCGCTTTAAGACTATTATAGAGCTTGCCATATAAGCCTGAATATACGCACAATTTGTAATGTCATCTTTGTGGTATATTCTTTCAGTCGCGCCGAATGTGGTTTTAAGTTCTTAAACACCCGCCTATGTGCATGTCTGAAACGCACAATATTATTGTTTGCTGGCTTTCGTAAGTGAGACGAAAATGTGCTATGTTTATAAGCTAACAAAATTTTATGCGAGCTGAGTTAGGCCCACTTGCACCAACACAAATTTAATCTAAAAACCAGTTTAACTCGTTAAACTAGCACCCGTTGTATGTGTGAACCGCGTTTAAATCCATAACTCGCTACTTAACTTTAAACTCGTGTTGGTGCAAGACGCGCTTGGAGCTTTTCACGTTATTCCTGAGTTTGCAATAATGTTACATACATATATACATACATACGTACATTCTATACGATCGCACTGTTTAATTTTTTTTTATGGAAACTGTCAGTCAGTCAGCGTGTAAGCGTCCACTGCTGGACATACGCCTCTCCAATTTTCTTCCAGTCCTCCCGGCCTTCAGCGGTACGGAACCACTGCTTTCCGGCGACGTGCTTGATGTCGTCGTCCCACCTGGCGGGTGGTCTTACCACACTCCGTTTTCCTGTCCACGGCCGGCAGTGTGGACGAGCGTGTAGGTATGCTTCGCGCGGCTGACGAATTTCCACTGAATTAGATCGCCGGCGGCGCGGCGGCGCGGCGGTCCACCGGGCGGTAGGTAATTAGCGCGCGCAAGTAGGTGAAATAGGTGCAATGTCAGTGCTTCCCTTTCGGTTGTGCCGGCTACACTGAATTGGACGGAAACCACTGTATCCCGACAGTCAGCAGTGTAAGCAAAGTAATCGGTGTTATCCTGCAAGAATTCAGTTATATTACAGCACAACACCTACCGCCACGTTTAACAAGATATATTATCAAGCAGAAGTAAAATGCGAAACCATTTGCCTACTGCATGACTGTGTAAAGACCTTGCTAAGGTGAGTGGTGACCATCCTATCGCCCTCTAGAATAGGAAGGGACCTACAGTTTCACATGGAACCCGAGCCGTGGGGCAACGTGTGTTGTGGTGGTGCACATTAAAGGGAATCGAACCTACTGTCTCACACAACCAGAGGCCAGGTCTTTACCGCTTGGTCACGAATTGCTCCTAAGGTCAGGGATTGTTTGGGTAAACTAAATGTTATGAACACATTATGCGTTGCCTAAAATCACTATAGGCAAATACATTCAAATTGGTAGAATCGCTATTCTCTAGCTATATTTGTCTCTGCCTGACACCATTGGGACTCTGGCGTGATGTTATGTACATATGTGAGCGTATAAAGAACTTGTTTGGTCATAATTTCATAAACCGGTGTGCAGTTTTTGTATTCTAAATTCAAAAAAAATTATTCTTTAGAAGATTAGTGACAATTTCATTTTATTCAGTCTAGGTTAGTTAGTATCAAACACAAATGACTTAAACAATCTTAAAAAACCAACCCACATTTGATAGATGTCCCGAGTGCACGGCTGCTGGGATTTCGCCTGTGTCGATGCACTCAGGTTTATCGAAAACAAGAAAAAAGACAAGACTAAAGTAAATTCGACAAATACACACACAAATAATTTCCAAATAAAAAATCAAAGAGGAAGACGTGAACCGCTGATTCACATCTTCTAGTAGAAGCCGTATTTTTGGGAGTGTTATATTTTAATCTCATTCTTGGACAAACATCTTGACTTGAAGGTACATAATGTCCGCCTTTGACCTTATGTAAATGTTATAGTGTAAATTGTTTCTGCCAAATGTGCAAAGTGTTTTCTATGTAACAATCTGTGAATAGGTTAGGTTTGTAAAAACCACCTATGAATCTATTCAGCGTTTTCGAGTTTACCCCTTACAAATCCATTTTGCGACTTGCGCACCAACGCACCATGCATCTGGGGGCACGGCGGCGGCCGTGTCCCGCCAAGTCGAGCAAACACGGCCGTACCATCCTTTCCTCGAAGCAACGCAGAGTACTTTTGGTCTTAAGAGTATTCATATGGCAAAACAAAAATGCTATTTCGGAGTGCGCGTTTATATGGTGAAATTTGTAGTTTTTGTTTGTTTAAAAATTATTAGGATATGTTTTTTTTTTTTCAAATAATACTGCTTTAGTGTCTAGAAAATTAAATTCCCTATACAATGACGTAAATTAAAATAATTATCCAGTGTGGAGTTAGCTCGACATATGAAATTAAAATAGTCACATTCAGAAATTTTTTTCCCCAATAAAAAAATACTGTAATTTTAAAAAGCCTGCTTCAGTGTTTATTACATATTATCTAGTTTAAAAAAAAAAACATTTTATTACTTCACAGAACAAAATTTTTGTTTGAAATTTTAAAAAATACAAAAATGTTCGTTTAATCTCGTATAGATTCCACTTAACTGTTCACCTGCTCATGGGTTGATAACCGGTCTATAGATATATTTTCCTTGAGTGTACTGTAGAAGTTAGTGTTGGTAGACGGGTTTAGTTATCGCTTCAATGAACCGGATTTAAGTTGTAAACGTGCTGTTTAATGGAGCGTTTCAACGAGTACGCCTTACATCGTTGTTCTCGTCGTGTCTTGCCTGCCTGAGAGCAAGCTTGTCTCGTTCTTCCTGCCGTTAGGAGGTGTCACGCCAGGGCTCTGATGCCGTGAAAAACACTACACACACTTCACGCCGTATCCCAACGATCGGGGTAAGCAGAGTAATCGGTGTTGAGCTGCAAGTACTCTGGCAAATTGCAGGACAACACCGACCACCACGTTTAGCAAAGTATTCGGAGAAGATAACTAACTATCAAGCAGCAAGTAAGGCACGAACCTACTGCATGACTCGGTGGAAAGACCGTGCCAACGTGAGAGGTGGCTAGCCTGTTGCACGGCATCTTGTCCGTATCCCTCATTCGCCTTTTTTTTTTACTAAATGCACGAGGAGAGATACAGTGGGGGCTATTCTTGTTAAGTACCGTTCCCACACAGTACACAGGCCTCTCTTATAGTTTATAGGAAAACCTAAACGAATACCCTAAGTCTTAAAGTTCTCACGGAAAACGGGATGGTACGGAACCCTGTCCACGCGAGTTTGGCTCGCACTTGACCTCTTTTTGAACAAGGGAAGTTATTTACAGTTACAGTGCCGTATTAGATGAAACATGGTACTTACCTACACGCAACTCGGAATACCACAGCCGAGTTGCGTGAACAGAAATGAGTTTGTATAATATGTGCTAATACCAAAGAAAGATATATTATGTACTAGCGTATAATATTTCTTTTGTTTAACTACGAGAAATTAACATTCTTATTCCATAGGGAGTGCTCGTAGGAGCAGTTTGGCGCGATCCCGCCGCGCCCATTCCAACCTTGCGAGACCTGTCAGGCCAGCATGACATTCTCAAAACCGCCGCATACGACCGAATGTTCATGGGCGTCGTTAGAAATGGCGCGGCGCCAAATTTCGCTCTTTCTATAAAAACAATAAAGAAAAAGGAAGAAAACCATATATATTATCTTAAAACGAGTATAAACAAGGTTGACTGTAAGAAAGTGCATTTTGCAATAATTTCATCTTCTGAATCACCTACTGCCTACAGGCTACTCAGCATTGCGTATTTTGTGCATAAACAAGCATCTACTGTGGCGTAGTAGTGGGTATGTTGAAACGATGGGCGGCGCGGGATTCGTACGTTCCAGCGAAACATGCATGGTCAACTCTTCATTCGCAGTAGATATTTTCGCTCTCCGCCGCCGCCGTGGGTCTTTAAGGGCGCGGCACGACGCAGACGTGGCACAAATATTCTTTGTATGAAACTGTATGAAGTAAACGCGGCCGTACGCCCCGCACCGCAGCGGCGCGGCGATTAATTCGTATGAACTTTGTGCCGCGCCGCCCCCGCCACTTTACCGCACTGCGTCGCTCCGCCCTCACTCTTAAGCTTTTCAATTTTGGTTACATTTTAGTTAGTGAGTCTCCATGAAAATGCTCGACTCATCCTCATTAGGTACCACCGTACTTGAAGTAAAAGCTGGCGCACTTCCGGGAATTTCGACCCGCGTTATTAAAGTATTGTTCTATCCATCGGAGACAGAGGAATTATGTATAGAGTTGTCGCTCCGAAGAAATATACAGAGAACCGGTGTCCCAGCGGCTGAGGTATGGGTAAGGTAGCGGGGAGGCGGAGCGCAGAGCCGAGCGGAAGAGGGGAGCGCGCGCGGGGCGGGAAGCGTGCGGGAGAGAGGCAAGGGGTAGGGAGCCCGATCGCACTCGTGCGTCGGTGTGCATATTGTCTTTTCATTCTAACACTTCATCTTCAGATTCGCCATCGCACCTTCGACTAGCTACTAGCTACATTACATATCATTAACGTTTGCGTGGCGCATGGACGAAGATGTGTAAATGTATTAGTTTAAAGTAGGCGAGGCGCGATCGCAGCAGGCATGCGACGACTGCGCGCTGCGGCCTCTCGCGCTCGACTAAGAGACTTGAGGACCGTGTACCGCAACTCGTTGGAACATGTTAGTTGGCCGAGTGAGTTCTCTAGTACGCTAGTACATAATTCCTCTTTGATCGGAGATGCGGAGGCGCGTGGTCCTTCGAGCCGGATGTGCATAGGTGTAATAAATAATGAAGGAAGCGCTGCTCTCGTGTCGACATTTAGTGCCGCTCCCGCTCGCTAGTAGAAGCTGTACAACAAGAGCCGCCCGCCGCAGTTACCGGCTGGGCGGGCGTACGTACACACGTCGCCCCAACCGCGCGCCGCCGCCCGCCCTACACTCTACCGACCGACCGAACACGCGCTAACGTACCGTTGTTTGTTGTGTGTGAACTGAACTAAGCGGTATTTATTTTGATTACACTACACCGTATTCGATAGATAGATAGATAGATAGAAAATGCTTTATTGCTCCAGTAAACATTAAACAGTAACAAGTACATTAGAACATTTACATAAGGTGCAAAGGCGGACTTATCCCTTACAGAGATTTCTTACAGTCAACCTTTGGATGTTTGAGATTCGATAATACTATAGTGGAATGTAAGTACCTAGGTAGTAGCAATAGAGTTGAGCGTGAGAATAAGAATATTTATTAACAATACATATAAGTACATGCTAGTAAAATATAAGCCATACCTATATTAATACATATAAATTACTAAATATATAGATAAATATTACTAAATATATATACACATAAATATACATACATATATACTTGTCCATCCAGGTATGAAACAAAAGTTGTTTTTTGTATTCTGTAATGATTTTAAACTGTTTTTAACTGTATTATCGAAATAGGAATTGTTGTTTTCGAAAAAAAAAATTGGTGCTCTGTTTAAAAAAACTAGAATAGAAACTCTTAGAAATAAGAAAATACAGAAGAATGCAAATGAAGACTTATCTATCACGTCAAGCGATTTCTTTCGGTCCACATGAATCAAAGTATAAATATTGGTTTAAAACAATAATTTTTAATCAGAAAGATATTTGATTTTTTATTTAAAAATTTAATTTATGACGTTCCTGCTTGCTAAGGTGAAACCTAAAAAAATTAATTATATACATTATTTTATTGTCAAGAGATACGAGTAGGTACGCTTAGAGTTGATAAAATAACTTAGGTAGACGCATATATGCCTATGTGTTATAGAGACAAAGTCCTTCAGGTGGGACTACGACATCAAGTACGTCGGCGGAAGGCAGCGGTTCCGTACCGCTGAAGGCCAGTAGGATTGGAGGAAAATTGTAGAGGCTTATCCCCAGCAGCTTCCACTGCACACACTGACTGACTGATTTACTGACAATCAGAGCAAGGTTATTCTCAAACTGAAGAACTTTCGCTATAAAATGTGCTAACTACTGTTGTGGGCTTTATGTAGGACTGAACCATTTTTCATCTCAGAGGAAAGAACAGGAAAATAATATAAGTTATTTATTATATTATTTTTCTCTACTGTATATAAAAAAACCGGCCAAGTGCGTGTCGAACTCGCGCACTGAGGGTTCCGTATCGCCACGTCATGGTCAGCGCCACTCACGCCATCTATGGCGTGTTTTATGAAATGCTTCATACTGTTTTCGGTAGATGGCGCGCATACACTTTTCAGTTTCTTGTATGGGGACCCCGTGAATTTTTTACTTTTTCTTATTTTTATTATTTGTTGTTATATCGGCCACAATAACAGATATTCTGTGAAAATTTCAACGGGCTACCTATTACGGTTCAAGAGATACAGCCCTCGGACAGACATACAGAAAGACAGACGGCGTAGGCTTCGTAATAGGTTCCTGTACGACGGATACGGAACCCTAAAATTATAGATGTACATAATTAAAATATTTACAACTTTGAGGTGTGTCAAGCAAGAATAGATGGCGTTTTCATTACATACAATAAATAAAAATACTACAGTAAAAGAGCACAGCCTAGCCTCGGAAGCCTAGCTTCCAGCTAGCAAAAGCCTCCTTCAGCACACTTGACTTGCATGAAAGCCTTCCACTTTGACTATAGGGATGTTAGTTCATTTTGTTATCGAGGAACATTTTCCTGCATCTGAGGTCAGGCAGGAGTTTCCGGTCGGACTTATAGGCGGACTAGAGCCTCTGGGACGTCATTTAAATCATCGAACGTCGCGCGATTTAACCTGTACTACGTTTCGTCTTAACAAGTGTGCGTGCATTCACACACAGTATTGTGATACTCACACAAGCACACACTTACATCATATAGTCGTTTCATGTCCGTAAACGGCGGGCATCGGAGCGCGCCGCGCCTCCTGCCACGAGATACTTTCGTGTTTGCATTTTACACACCGCCATGCTGTCACGTGACGCGATCCCTACGACGTTACTGTCGCGTTCTCACTTGCCTGCAGATGATAAGAGTGAGCGAGAAAGTTGTCATCCCTCGCCCATCGGCGCGATTGTCGTATTTCCGCTCGCTCTTATGATCAGTAGGCAGGTGGGAACGAGAACGCGATAGCTACGTCACACAAGTCAGCATGGCTTCTTAACACGTCATAACATGCTCAGGCGAAACAAACAACAACGTTTGTCACTGTTACTCTTGCATAAAACACAGCTTTACTCTTTCTCGTTCGCTCTTTATATTAATTACGTATACAAAAATCTGTTTAACATAAAATTTGAGAAAAAAAACAGCAAAATAAATACTTACTGATGGAAGGAGACGCCATTCTTTACGTAATTTCGATCTGAGCTGTTACAATACTTGTAACAGCAACCGGGCATGCTGAACACACGCACTTTTGCGCCACAGACTCGGTACAGTAAGACTTACGCTCAACACGCGCTGCACACGCCGTATGAAGCGGCTGTCCGTGAAATCTGCAATTTATGCAGTTCTCGTCGAGAACAAATTTGTTCGGGAGTAATGTATGGGATGGGCATATCTCTAAATATACATCAATGATTTAAATGCCATTTCAATATCCATTTTGGGTGTCCGTTGGAGGCTGACCGTGGTTCGGATTTCACGTTAAACTGCAGCTCCCCTTCTTTTTTTAAGCCTATGACTAAGCTTACGCCGTCTTTCTGTCCGTCCGTCCGTCTGTCTGTCTGTCTGTCTGTCTGTCCGAGGGGTGTATCTCTTGAACCGTAATAGGTAGCCCGATGAAATTTTCACAGAATATGTGTTATTATGGCGGATCTAACAACAAATAATAAAAAATAGAAAAAGTAAAAAATTAAGGGGGGTTCCCATACAAGAAACGTGTTTTTTTTCAATGTTTTTGTATACATTAATGGTTTCTTACCATTTTAAACAATCTATTTTTTACCAATAGTTTATCGAAGTAGATATCGAGGCTCCTTGCCTCCCCTACCTTTCAGTTTCCAGACTAATGCGCTGGCGAGGCCGCTCGCACCACCTGACCTTTCCGTCAAAGCCGCAATCGCAATCGCGGCGAACTAATTTGGAATCGTTTTAGCTCATTTATATTAACAATCATCTGGGTCGGACGAATCAAGAGACAACTGTGGAATATCGCGAGATTTCAACAAGCGGACCTGTTTGTTTTTTGGGGTTCCGTATCAGTCGTACGTACACCGTCTGTCTGTCTGTCCGTCTGTCTGTACGAGGGCTGTAGGTATCTCTTGAAACGTAATAGGTAGCCCGTTTCACAGAATATGTGTTATTTTATTATGGCCGATATAAAAACAAATAATAAAAATAAGAAAAAGTAAAAACTTCCCGGGGTTCCCATACAAGAAACTAAAAAGGGTATTACCAATGAGTTGTTTCTAAGCGGCGGGTGGCCGAGTGGTTTGGGCATCGACTTCTGATGTGAGAGGTCCGAGGTTCGAATCCGGCCGGCGTGTACAAATGAGTTTTTTCTGAAAAAAATTACGTGCATACCTACACCTGCTGCTTCACCGTTCGGAACCGGTGTAAAACTGTAGGTCCCTTCCCTTGCCCCTTACTAGGTGCTAGGCTCAAATTTTAGCCGACTGGTTTGGTACCACCGTAGTGGATATAGATGGCCGCATAGCAGCCTCGGTTGTGTTCTCCCCTAGTCCAGTATAGCCAGCATTCCAGGGAGGCTCCGGTATATGGCACCTACCTTCTCGGAGGTGATAATGGCTGGTCGGAGCATGTGCTTTGGCTCCTCCGACTCAGTCAACCATACCGGATTACATTTAAAGAAAATTATTGATGTTTGTGTAATTTCACGCCATCTCTCATAGGGATCGAGTGTGGCCGAAAGTAATCGATATTGAGTATTGGTTGGCTTTCATGTGTTTTAAATTTTTCCACTAATAATGATTTATGTTATGTGATTGGGGATTATTACCTATATATTTATTTGTTTTAATTTAATGCCATATTACCAAAAACCAACTGGACAATTATATAAAAAAATATATAATAAAAACAAAAACCAAAAATCCTTACCTATAATAAAATCCAACGTCTACTTTCTGTCTGAGTTTCTGTCTGTCCGCTTATAACTCGAGAACCACTAAACCGATTTTAATAAAAAAAAAATCTACGGATAGCTTGATTCTTCCCATCAACTATAGGCTACTTACTATCACGCTAAATAGCTTATGAGGTTAGCAGTGAAGTGAAATTTGAGAGCGGGCGGAGCCGCAGACACAGCTTGTATATAATAATAAAATCCAACGTCTGCTTTCTGTCTGTCTGAGTGTCTGTCTGTCCGCTTATAACTCGAGAACCACTGAACCGATTTTAATAAAACAAAATTCTACGGATAGCTTGATTCTTCCCATCAACTACAGGCTACTTACTATCACGCTAAATGGCTTATGGTTAGCAGTGAAGTAATAAAATATGAGAGCGGGCGGAGCCGCGGGCACAGGTTGTATGTAATAAATATTAACTAAATAAGTGTTGTGATATAGGCGCATCAGCTAATAGCTGTTAGCCTATTAATAATAATATAAATATTGTAACTTTGTTAGGTTAGGCACCTCTCACTTTGGCACGGTCCTTCCACGGAGTCATGCAGCAGGTGGGTCTTCGTGTCTTACTTGCTGCTTGATATAGTAATCTCGTCCGAAAGTTTCAATCAAGCGACCAATCGGCTACTTCGGGCAAATAATATTTTCCAAAATTCTAGGAAAGCGATCAATAAATGCGAAGCAAATCTCGGATTATCAGCCCGCTATCGCGGCCACTTCAATAGGGAGCGGCGCGCCTTTTGTACCCCCTTCCTAGGTTCAATGGTTTCACCATTTTTTTTTATGGTAACTGACACGTTTGGCTACATCACCTACAACATCCGTGATGTCAGACCATAACACCGGGTGTCAGTGCTTCCCTTCATTTCATGTCGGCTAGACCGAACTGGGCGGAACGAACTATTTACTTACATAGCCGTTTCGACCGACGTTTTGTTCAGTACTTGGATGGGTGACCGCTCGACCGGTTGTAGGCTGACCATGGTTCGGACTCCACGTAAAACTGTAGGTCCCTTCTCTGCTTACCTTACTAGATGGTAGGGTTTAACCCGCCGGGTTGGTACCGCCGCACTGAATGAAACGTCGGTCGAAACGGCCATGTAAATAGTTTGTTTTTTCCGTCCAGTTCGGTGTAGCCGGCACGACCGAGGGGAAGCACTGACATGGCACCTAGTGAACCCGGTGTTATGGGCTGACATCACGGATGTTGTAGGTGATGTAGCCAACCGTGTCAGTTTGAAAAAAAAAACTAAACTAAGTGTCTTCAGTTAGTCAGCGTGTAAGCGTCCACTGCTGGACATACGCCTCTCCATTTTTCCTCCAGTCCTCCCGGCCTTCAGCGATACGGAACCACTGCTTTCCGCCGACGTACTTGATGTCGTCGTCCCACCGGGTGGTCTTCCCACACTCCGTTTTCCTGTCCACGGCCGCCAGTGTAGGACACCTCTTCGGCTAACATGCCCAGCCCACTGCCACTTGAGCTTAGCCACCCGGTGTCCAATATCGACTACTTTGGTGCGTCGGCGGATTGCCTCGTTACGCACCATATCACGTAGCGATATTCCCAGCATGGCTCGCTCCATTGCTCGCTGGGCAACTTTCAACCTTTGGACAACAGCGACCGTCAGAGTCCACGTTTCACACCCGTACGTCATATCATAACCGGGAGGACACACTGGTCATATATACGGGTATTGAAATTTTGCGGACCCCAGCAGCGTTCCTAATTTCGCGAGCAAAGCCCGTACGCTTTAAAAGCGATGAATGTATTAAACCCTCAATTTCCCTTAGCCTTGACCGCCGATGTGCCGAAGTTTTCCCGAATAGTCCAGATATGTCCCGTAACGTGCCAAAAGTGTCCCCGAGGGACCTAGCTAGAGCACGCAGACTCGTGAGTGGAATATCAAGGCCTGCTATTTGAACTGGCACATCGACTTGAAGTGAGAAGTCTGTGCACGCGTATATGTCTTGTATGTATTACAATTTTCTGCTGTGCAGAATTCGGACTTATTTCAGCATGTGATTTCTTCCATTCAATCTGGTATCTCTACACAACATCGCATTATCGTTGGTGTACTGGTTTTCTCTAGGTGATTTCCTTTATCGGTATGAATCCCTATGGGTGTTCGGGTGGTCTGGGCGTCAGCTTCTTTTACGGGAGGTCCGAGGTTCGAATCCATCCGGCGTGCGTACCAATGAGTTTTTTCAGATTTGAAAAGTATTAATATGCATGTATTAATAAAATTATTAATAATGACTAGCTACATAATAACACCGCCCACAATCTCGAAAACACAGCTTGAGAGCAAGTTTAACAATTTTACTGAGAGTTCTGACTACAAAGACTTATTATACATATAATTGTATAAGGTGTAAAGAGCCTTTGTCGATTATGGATACTATTCGTGCAAACCAAATTCGTGAATGTGAAACATATGCCTTCTTGCAATATTAAAAAAAACTGTTTTAAAAAACATTGAACCGACTTCAAACCCTAAAAAGTATTAAAGAATAGTATTTTAATCTTGAGTAGGCGGTACAAAAGTACAAAAGGTCCATCTATAAATTTTCAGGTGTACTTTTGTACCGCCTTCTACTACCATAATCTACGGGTTTGAAGTCGGTTCAATGTTTTTTTTTTTATGGAAACTGACACGGTTGGCTACATCACCTACAACATCCGTGATGTCAGCCCATAACACCGGGTGAACTTGGTGCCACGTCAGTGCTTCCCCCCAATATGAAAGGAACACCCCTGAGATATAGCCTACTCATGAAAAAAAAATTATTAAATTCGGTTGAGAATTGACGGAGAAATCGAGTAACATATACACGCAAAAAAAACATACAGACGAATTGAGAACCTTTCGAAGTCGGTTGAAAAGAGATACAATTTTTTTTTAGAATGTATGAACTAGACATAATGTCTTCTTGTGACTTCACATCGTCGTTAAGAATACACTCCCGGAATACAAAATGCGCCAGCTAATGTGTTTGTGCAAAAATTACTCAATACTTCAGCAAAAGTCCTTTGCGGCCTTTTTAGGTTGCCATAAAAAATAACCATAATATTTAGTAAACTTCGCTCAACCGAACTACATTTTTTTTATGTAATCCGGTATGGGTTTGGGGCCAAAGCGCATGCTCTGACTAGCCAATATCACCTCTGAGAAGGTAGGTGCCATACCGGAGACTTCCCTGGATTGCTGGCTATACTGGACTAGAGGAGAACACAACCGAGGTTGCTACCTATGCGGCCATCTTACACCCAGTACGGTGGTACAAATCCAGTCGGCTACAGTTTGAGCCTACCACCTAGTAAGGGGCAAGGGAAGGGACCTACAGTTTTACACCGGCTCCGAACGGTGAAGCAGCGGGTGTAGGTATGCACGTAAATTTTTTCGTCAGAAAAAACTCATTGGTACACGCCGACGGATTCGAACCTCGGACATGTAGCATGAGAAGCCGATGCCCAAACCACTCGGCCACCCGCCGCCTAATATAGCGGTCCAGCAGCGGGGCCGACGGTGCAGGGAGTGGGAGAGGGTTAGGAAAAGCGTGTTCCGCAGGTGCTGCGCATGTCTCCTGAGCAGGTCGCCACTACCGTTCGTCGCATGCGGCGAGGTAAGTCTCCGGGCCATGACTCGTTGAGCATCGAGCACCTGCAGTTTGCTGGACCTCCGATGCCCAAACCACTCGGCCACCCGCCGCCTAATATAGCGGTCCAGCAGCGGGGCCGACGGTGCAGGGAGTGGGAGAGGGTGAGGAAAAGCGTGTTCCGCAGGTGCTGCGCATGTCTCCTGAGCAGGTCGCCACTACCGTTCGTCGCATGCGGCGAGGTAAGTCTCCGGGCCATGACTCGTTGAGCATCGAGCACCTGCAGTTTGCTGGACCTCTTCTGTATGACAGGCTATCATCTCTGTTCAACATGTGTATAGCTCACAGCTACTTACCTGCGGACTTCACGAAGACCATTGTCGTACCTATAGTGAAGAACAGGACCGGAGACGTCGCAAGCCTGTCTAACTATCGACCGATATCGCTTGCGACTGTTACATCGAAAGTATTGGAAAGGCTGCTTCAACCTTCCCTGTATAAGCACTTGCACCTACACAGAGCACAATTTGGCTTCCGCCCCCGTCTCTCAACAGATATGGCTATACTAGCGTTGAAGCAGACTGTCAGATATTACACGAAGAACAGCACAGCAGTGTATGGATGTTTCCTGGACCTCAGTCGTGCTTTTGACACAATAAACTATGACATTTTGTGGAAGAAGCTACAAGCGACTGGGGTCCCGGATGACATTACATGTCTGTTGAGATACTGGTACGGGAGCCAGGTGAACGAAGTGCGCTGGGGCGATGTGACATCGGAAGAGTATAAGCTGACTTGTGGTGTGCGGCAAGGCGGTCTGACGTCTCCGGACCTGTTCAATCTGTACGTGAACCAGCTGCTAGAGGAGCTCACCAGCGCCAAGGTCGGATGCCATTTAGGTGATATCTGCATCAATAACATTAGTTATGCAGATGACATGGCGCTGCTGAGCCCCTCTGTCAAGGGACTAAGAACGTTGCTGGATGTGAACATGGGTTGACATACAATGTCAAAAAAAACGGAGGTGATGGTCTTTAATCAAGGAGGTGGGCCCCCTTTCATCCCCACGATAACCTTATGCGGCTCTCCTTTGAGAGCCGTAACAAGGTTTAAGTACCTAGGCCATATCTTGACGGACAGACTGAGGGATGACGAGGACCTGGAGAGGCAGCGCCGAGTGCTAGCGATGAAGAGCAACATGTTGGCTAGACGTTTCCGATTCTGTTCAGTACAGGCGAAGATAATGTTGTTCCGTGCCTACTGCCAGGCGCTCTACACCAACCAGCTGTGGTTTCAGTACATGCAGCGAGCTTATAACTCGCTGCGTGTACAGTACAACAATGCACTTCGGTGCATGTTGAGTCTACCTTGGAGGTGTAGTGCGTCTGGCATGTTCGCCGAACATCGCATTGACGACTTCTACGCCATAATGCGGAAGCGGCGAGCAGGGTTTATGAAACGTATTTGTGAATGTGAAAACCCTATCATAAGCACAATCTCCCGACAATTATTTTACGTAAATGACGAAATTGTACAAATATTATTGCAATTGATGTAATTGATCTGATATTTTATTTTTTATTTCTAATTGTGTGCTGTATAATATGTGTTGTTTGTGTACAGATATGGGTTTATACCTGAATTAAACGTTTATTTAATTTAATTTAATTTAATAGCTTCTGCCTGCAACTTTTTAGGGTTCCGTGGCAATATTGTGACCCGTATGGGAATTTTTAAAGAACCTTACATGGTTGCGTACATAACTTACTTGCACCCGCACCTCGACGAACTAGGTGCCATCCATGGCAGTGTTTTTTGGTCGTGCCGGCTACTGACATTGAACTGGACGGAAACACATATTTTCATAGGTCGAATTTTGGATGGGTGACCGTTCGACCGCTAAGACTGGGCGTGGTTCGTATCCCAAGTATAACTTACGGTTGCTCCCCTTACCTTACTAGGTGGGTAGGGTTTAATTAACCCATCCGGTTTGTAGACCTGTAGCGCTAGGTTTTTTGGTTTCAAAAATATTAAACTTGTTTATTTTTGGCATATAGTTTCCGAACCATTTGCCCAACCTAATATATTAGTTTGTGTCATCCTAGGAATTTGCATACGTAGAAATTTAGGTATTTGTCTTTTAGATCAGTATTGGACGAAAAGAATATTAGAAAAGAAAATTTTACTTTAATGATAATATTGAAGTAGTAACCGATGTGCAAAAACATTTTGTGTCATCTCTGTCCACGGAAATCCTTATATTTAACCAGTACCTAATACATCGCCCAAATAGCTCTAAAAGAATATTAGAAAAGGTTAAATAGGTGTTACGCGTTTTAGAGTACTGATATCTGTTGTTCAAAATATTTTGTGTCGAATTCATCCACGACATTTATAGATATTTAATATTTGTATTACAACAACCTCTAAAAGCCACAAAAGAAAGTACGGGTTATTAGAGTTTACGCCTTTTTGATTATTATGGTGTAACAAAACACTATTCATAATTTGTGTCGTTTTTAACCACGGAATTTTATTATATGAAAAAAAAAACTAACTTCGCATGAAGTGCGAGCGCGGGGAATAGCGCGGGCGCGGGCGGCGGGGCGGCGGGAGGCGAGCGAGCGAGCGAGGCACGCCACGCCACGCCGCCTCGTACCTATTTGATTAATTTTAGGTGCAAACATATGTAAAAAAATGTGTTGTTGCGAGTCGATGTTAGCGGATATTTACTTAACTGAAGTTCCTATTTGATTTAAGTTAATTGATAGTGTGTTTATTATATTGTACGTAGTGTAGTATGCGCGCAATATTAGCGAACAGATTCTTATTTTTACCCGACTACGGCGAAGCGAGAAGGAAGGTTATGTGTTTGACCGGTATGTGTGTATGTATGTATGTATGTATGTATATATGTTCATCTGTTCCCTCATACATAACTTCGAAACTACCTACTTATCATAATTTGACAAATCGAAGGTATCGTTGGATGCGTCTTGACCGTCTGCTGGTTAACTATGGTTGGCTGGTTGGCTATGTGACGTCCCATAAAATTGGATATGGCGCCCTCTAGAGGACATAAAGGGATGACCTAAAAAAATGTTTTTAGTGTGGGGTATCAAATGAAAGGGCTTAATTAGCACATTTCAAAAATTTATATATTGTTAGCTGTTGCTTTCGGATTTGCTTGCATGCATCCGATAATTGCGAATAATTTCTAAAATCTATCTGTCACGTGAACCTTTGTTTTGGTCATAACTCGAGAACCACTGGTGCTAGACCCATCGTGTTGGTACTCAAACTTCATGTCTGGGTGAGATCTATCCATCTGTCACGTGAACTTTTGTTTTGGTCATAACTCGAGAACCACTGGTGCTAGACCCATCGTGTTGGTACTCAAACTTCAGGTCTCGGTGAGATCTATCCATCTGTCACGTGAACATCGGTCATAACTCGAGGACCACTGGTGCTAGACCCATCGTGTTGGTACTCAAACTTCAAGTCTCTATGAGATCTATCCATCTCTCACGTGAATATTTTTTGGCCATAACTCGAGAAACACTGGTGCTAACCCATCGTGTTGGAAGTTTGAGTACCAACACGATGGGTCTAGCACCAGTAGTGGTTCTCAAGTTATGACCAAAACAAAAGTTCACGTGACAGATGGATAGATCTCACCGAGACCTAAAGTTTGAGTACCAACACCATGGGTCTAGCACCAGTAGTGGTTCTCGAGTTATGACCAAAACAAAAGTTCATGTGACAGATGGATAGATCTCACCGAGACCTGAAGTTTGAGTACCAACACGATGGGTCTAGCACCAGTGGTTCTCGAGTTATGACCAAAACAAAAGTTCACTTGACAGATGGATAGATCTCACCGAGACCTGAAGTTTGAGTACCAACACGATGGGTCTAGCACCATTGGTTCTCGAGTTATGACCAAAACAAAGGTTCCCGTGACAGATGGATAGATCTCAGCGAGCCATGAAGTTTGAGTACCAACACGATGGGTCTAGCACCAGTGGTTCTCGAGTTATGACCAAAACAAAAGTTCACGGGACAGATGGATAGATCTCACCGAGACCTGAAGTTTGAGTACCAACACGATGGGTCTAGCACCAGTGGTTCTCGAGTTATGAACAAAACAAAAGTTCACGTGACAGATGGATAGATCTCACCGAGACCTGAAGTTTGAGTACCAACACGATGGGTCTAGCACCAGTGGTTCTCGAGTTATGACCAAAACAAAAGTTCACGTGACAGATGGATAGATCTCACCGAGACCTGAAGTTTGAGTACCAACACGATGGGTCTAGCACCAGTGGTTCTCGAGTTATGACCAAAACAAAAGTTCACTTGACAGATGGATAGATCTCACCGAGACCTGAAGTTTGAGTAGCAACATGATGGGTCTAGCACCAGTGGTTCTCGAGTTATGACCAAAACAAAAGTTCACGTGAGAGATGGATAGATCTCACCGAGACCTAAAGTTTGAGAACCAACACAATGGGTCTAGCACCAGTGGTTCTCGAGTTATGATCAAAACAAAAGTTCATGACGAAGTTTCTAGTTCTCACAGAAAACGGGATATTAGTTCAGCCCGATTGTGTTAGGGTCATGAAAGGTAGGGTCAGTTTGAACTTATCCAAATTTGAAGCGAATCGAAGCGTCAATCTGAAATAATATTGACCACATTAACCATTGACATTCGTAGGTATTGAGATTGCAGACGCGGGCTTTCTACAAAATTCCCACTGCATTATTATCTCTATAGGTAGATACCAAACTTCTTTGCACGAAGTGCGAGCGCGGGCGCGGGCGGCGCGTCGGGCGAGGCGAGCGAGCGAGGCACGCGGGGCACGCCAGCCAGCCACCGGCGCACTCTGGGCTGAGAATCGGCTTCCGAGGTCTTTCGATTTTTTTTTTACGAACTTGAAGATTTCGAAAAACTTTTTATGCAAGTATATAGGGCTATGTAAGAGAACAATTTATATGTAACATAAGTTGCTATCCATCAATCATATATTTTAAAAAAAAATCTTGAATTTTTTTTTGTATGGAGAAGAAAATGTTTAGGTCATTATTTGAAAAGTCTTAGGAGATCTAGAGTTCTGATTAGTATAGTGATAAAGTGCACCGTAAGTAGAATTGTTCTGAATAAAAAGTGTAACCGTAAGCGTCCTTAAGAAAGAACTGTGTAAGTTGGAATTTTTAAATTTTGATAAAATTTCGATAAATTCATTTCTATATTTTCCAATATTTTTTTTTTTACATTTCAACTTCTTTTTGGTTTGTAATTATCTGTATATATTGTAATATATAAACTATTCAAAAACTATACCACTAAATGACGATAATCTGCTTACATATTAGCTATTAGAAATTTCTTTTAAAACATTGACGTTTTAAATATAATATTTATGCAAGCGTGTAGAGCCACGTTAGAGAACGCTTAGTATGTAATAAAATTTGTTACCCGCCAAAGACAAGTTTTTTTTTTTTAATATTTAACTTTTATTTGTACAGAAAGGAAAAGGTTTTGACCATTTTTTCATAAGGTTTACAAGACCTAGACGTTCTTTTGCTATATTGATGAACTAGAGTATGAGTGGAATCACGCTCCATGAAAAGTGATTCCAAATGCGTTCATATAAAGGAACGGTGTAAGTCTGAATTTATATATTTTTTAAATTCAATAAATTAATTTTAATAACTTACCTTAATAACGTGCTAAGCTCCTCGTAACTAAGCTTAACTAAGCTCCAGCGTAACTAAGCTCAAGTGGAAGTGGGCTCGGCACGTCAGCCGAAGAGACGACGACCGTTTGAGTAACCGTGTTCTACACTGGCGGCCGTGGACAAGAAAACGGAGTGTGGGAAGACCACCTGCCAGGTGGGACGACGCCATCAAGTACGTCGGCGGAAAGCAGTGGTTCCGTACCGCTGAAGGCCAGGAAGACTGGAGGAAAATTGGAGAGGCGTATGTCCAGCAGTGGACGCTTACACGCTGCCTGATTGACTGACTGACCTTAATAACTAATATCTGGGTACTTTGATTAGTTTAGTTATGGCGTATTAATGTTTTTTATGTGTATCTAAAATTCCAATTTTTGGTTACATAATACTATTTTAATGTCTTTCGGAAAGTATCTTAAATTTTGGGAATATTCTAAATTAGAATATGAGTCATAAATCTTCAATTTTTGGAAATTGTAAGGTTTTAAACAAAGATTAGTGACTCGTATGGTAGTAATGTTTTTAAGTTTACTCTGTTATTCATCTATACTCATTTTTAATTTTACGTATTAATAGTGGATGTGGCTTAGATACATAAGTCGACGTTTCGCCTGCTACGTCACAGGCTTCATCAGGAACCACCGGGAAATCCTGAAGCAGATGTCTGGTGCTAGTTGCACCAAACGTCACACTGATTGAGTCTCAAAGGGTACAGCTTTGCTGGCGATTCTGACACGAAAGGTTCTCCTTCTTCGCGATTTGCTTCTTGGTGGATGAGCTGCATGTATGCTGGCCACTTAATGTCGGATTCCAACCACGTTTCGTATTTACTTTTGAAATTATTGAATGAATAACTCGCACTTTTCCACTTTGTGTACAAATTTGAGACGAACTTTTTACAAAAACTATTCAAATTAACTCGGATTATCATCATTTCGTGATATAATCGTAGCTCTTTGTATAATCTCTGTAAGAATCCGGTTTTCGTCAAGTAATTCGGCTTCTGATGGGTGGCGAATTTCAGTTTAGTATTTGTTAAGTGCTTGCAAGTGACGGATCTTGCATTTCGAAACGAATTTTCGCTTTTCAATTACGTGCCGCTTTGCATTTACTTTTAAAACGTCGACTAGTTTCACTTTGCTTATTTAAATTCTTAATTTATTAAGTCAGTTATAAGCCGTGAAAACCAATTAGGGAAGAGTTTAAATGTAATATTGATGTTTTTGCTCTCTTGCAAAGTCATCAAGATCTCTCGAACTCTGATATACTATTCGATAAGCTGGTTGTTCATGTATCGGACTAAAACCGAGTTCATTTGAATAGTTTTTGTAAAAAGTTCGTCTCAAATTTGTACACGAAGTGGAAAAGTGCGAGTTATTCATTCAATAATTTCAAAAGTAAATACGAAACGTGGTTGGAATCCGACATTAAGTGGCCAGTATACATCCAGCTCATCCACCAAGAAGCAAATCGTAAAGAAGGAGAACCTTTCGTGCCAGAATCGCCAGCAAAGCTGTACCCTTTGAGACTCAATCAGTGTGACGTTTGGTGCAACTAGCACCAGACATCTGCTTCAGGAATTCCCGGTGGTTCCTGATGAAGCCTGTGACGTAGCAGGCGAAACGTCGACTTATGTATCTAAGCCACATCCACTATTAATACGTAAAATTAAAAATGAGTATAGATGAATAACAGAGTAAACTTAAAAACATTACTACCATATGAGTCACTAATCTTTGTTTAAAACCTTACAATTTCCAAAAATAGAAGATTTATATTCTAATTTAGAATATTCCCAAAATTTAAGGTACTTTCCGAAAGACATTAAAATAATATGATGTAACCAAAAATTTTAATTTTAGATACACATAAAAAAACATTAATACGCCATAACTAAACTAATCAAAGTACCCAGATATTGGTTATTAAGGTCAGTCAGTCAGTCAGTCAGCGTGTAAGCGTCCACTGCTGGACATACGCCTCTCCAATTTTCCTCCAGTCCTCCTGGCCTTCAGCGGTACGGAACCACTGCTTTCCGCCGACGTACTTGATGGTGTCGTCCCAACTGGCGGGTGGTCTTCCCACACTCCGTTTTCCTGTCCACGGCCGCCAGTGTAGGACACGGTTACTCAAACGGTCGTCGTCTTTTCGGCTGACGTGCCCAGCCCACTTCCACTTGAGCTTAGTTACGCTGGAGCTTAGTTAAGCTTAGTTACAAGGAGCTTAGCACGTTATTAAGGTAAGTTATTAAAATTAATTTATTGAAGTAAAAAATATATAAATTCAGACTTACACCGTTCCTTTATATGAACGCATTTGGATACACTTTTCATGGAGCGTGATTCCACTCATATTCTAGTTTATCACTATAGTAAAAGAACGTCTAGGTCTTGTAAACGTTATGAAAAAATGGTCAAAACCTTTTCCTTTCTGTACAAATAAAAGTTAAATATTATAAAAAAAACATGTGTTTGGTGGGTAACAAATTTTATTACATACTAAGCGTTCTCTAACGTGGCTCTACACGCTTGCATAAATATTATATTTAAAACCTCAATGTTTTAAAAGAAATTTCTAATAGCTAATATGTAAGCAGATTATCATCATTTAGTGGTATAGTTTTTGAATAATTTATATATTACAATATATACAGATAATTACAAACCAAAAAGAAGTTGAAATGTAAAAAAAAAATATTGGAAAATATAGAAATGAATTTAGCGAAATTTTATCAAAATTTTAAAATTCCAACTTACACCGTTCTTTCTTATGGACGCTTACGGTTACACTTTTTATTCAGAACAATTCTACTTACGGTGCACTTTATCACTATACTAATCAGAACTCTAGATCTCCTAAGACTTTTCAAATAATGACCTAAACATTTTCTTCTCCATACAAAAAAAAATTCAAGATTTTTTTTTAAATATTTGATTGATGGATAGCAACTTATGTTACATATAAAGTGTTCCCTTACATAGCCCTATAAACTTGCATAAAAAGTTTTTCGAAATCTTCAAGTTCGTAAAAAAAAAATCGAAAGACCTCGGAAGCCGATTCTCAGCCCAGAGTGCGGCGCGGCGGCGCGGTCGCCGCTTCGCATAGAAGAAATCGTAGGTACCGAACGAACGTGTGTGCGTGCGTATGCCCCCCGCCCGCCGCCACCTGCCCGCGTCCGTCCGCTTTGACCGCAACAACTGTTTTTGTGTTTTATTGATTTATTTCGTGCATGAAAATGACACAACTTTACAATGTACATTTTTCATGCATTGATGAAATTGAATATGTAAACTCTAATCATTCTAATGTTTTTTTGAAGCTTTTGTAGCTTGGAAAAATAACATAATTGAAAATCTTAAAATTGCGTGCCCTAATTTGGCACAAATTCGTTTAATGGGTAAATGTACGTGATCTGACATAGGAAATAACAATTTTGTCAATTCTAATTTTCTTTTAGGCACTGTTTTTACATACTGACCATAGGCCAGTTTGCACTGGACGAAGATGACACAAACTGGGTTTGAACACTCCGCAGGCTATCCTAGATATGATACCATAGTTATTTTAAAGTTTAGATTAATTTTGCCAGTTTAGAATGGAATTAAAAAAAACAACCACAAATCTTCGAATTGCTGAAAATGCAAGTGACAGATGTGACACAAAACGCAATATTATGCTTCTTATGTACGACTGTATCCACAGGCAAGAAATAAGCAAGTTTAGAATTTTTTTAACTTATGTCCTCAAAAAAGCCCAGCGCTATCGGTCTATTGGTACCAATGCATCGAATGTAGAACTGTCGAAACGGTTATGATAATAGTTCGTTTTTTCCACCGAGTTCACTGTAGCTGACACTACCAAAGAAGCACTCACATGGCACCTAGTTCCGACGGGAACTAGCTGTGTGGTGAGCAGGGATGGCATCAGAAACGAAATTTAATTTAATTTAATATAGCGCCGAGAAAGTAAATTATTCTATGTAATAATAACATTTCACACCTGAGTGTGGAATTATTCTATGTAATAATAACATTTCACACCTGAGTGTGGAATTATTCTATGTAATAATAACATTTCACACCTGAGTGTGGAATTATTCTATGTAATAATAACATTTCACACCTGAGTGTGGAATTATTCTATGTAATAATAACATTTCACACCTGAGTGTGCAATTGAAATGTGACATCATTTTAATTTCGCACCCAGGAACGAAATTAAAATGCAACGAATATTATTTTCGTTCCTGGGTACGAAAATAATATTCATGGTGTTTTAATTTCGCTCCTGGGTGCGAAATTCACATCTTGAATTTAGTTTCGTACTTACCTGAATTTCACACCTCGAATATAGTTTCGCACCCTAATTTAACTTCCAATTTAATTCCGCACCGAATTTAGTTTCGCAACTGAATTAATATAGATTCGCAACTGAATATCGCCCCTGGGACGAAATAAAAAGAAATAGTTTTTTTCGTTCTTGTGAACGATTTTAATTTCTGATGCCATCCCTGATGGTGAGCCGACTAGGCGACTCTGAGCTGCAGTTGTCCCTTTTGGCACTATTTAGAGAGAGGCAGGGAAGAGGGAGAGAGACAGCAAACAAAATAATATTGAAATATGATCGAGAATATCATTCGCCTTATCATCATCATCATCAGCCTGTATCGGTCCACCGCTGGACATAGACCTCTCCCAAGGCACGCCACCACACGCGGTCTTCCGCTCTTCTCATCCATCCACTCTCGGCTACCTTTTTTAGGTCATCTGTCCACCTAGCCGGGGGGCGTCCCACGCTACGTTTGCTTGTACGTGGCCTCCATTCGAGCACCCGTCTACCCCATCGGTTGTCGGGTCTGCGACAGTTTTGCCCAGCCCACTGCCACTTCAGCTTGCTTATTTTCTTAGCAATGTCGACTAGGTACCTTAGTTCTTTGACGTATCACATCGTTACGGATTTTATCGGTCAAAGAAATTCGCCTCATATCATCTTAAATGTGTTATTTCGCGTAACTTTCCACCCGCACAACACTTGACTCGCAGCACGAAGCGTGACGTATCTTCTGTGTCTGTTGTCGATTGATGTCCGTTGGCCGCGGACCAAGCGCGCGCGATGTGTTGTGGCCAAGGTCGCATTGGCCACTTCCGTATCCTGTAGCCGAAGTGACGGGTTCGATGTTAAGACGCGTGTTTCCCGTGCCATTTGCAAGACAGACCGCCGCTGCGCTGCTCTCGTCAGCCGTATAAAATCCTGAAAACTTGGAAAACTTTGTGTAGGTTATGTATGCGCTAAGGAGGCTTTGATCGGTAGCTCAGTGGTGCGGTCGGTCGACTGTCGGTCGTGATCATAAGCACACCTGGGAGCGCGCAGCACCTGGATGGATGACCGCTCGACCGTTGGAGGCTGGATTCCACCTAAAACAATAGGTCCCTTCCCTTCAAGTCCCTGCAATGCAAGACCGCTGCGTGTAATCGGGCCTTAATGCAGCGACTCGACCGACAGATGCTTAATCGCGCATCTAGCAATGATTATTCTGATCTGTGGGATGTAGTAATAAATTAACACATAATTTACTAAGTGAACACATAATTTAAAAGTTGCATATCCGCGAAGAAGTTCTAGCAATCTAGACTACTGGCATAGTGAAATGTTTGTTTACAAAGTCCGTAATTCTTTACCATACTTGCGTGATGATTCACGGTGGGCAAAAAAAGGCAAGTATACAAAACTCTGACCCAGTTGTTGAGCGAGGCATCGACAGAGAAATGATCTAAAAATATACACCACGTGCTGTTGCGGTACGCGATGATGGCTAATTGTATAATGCACTCGACAGCGTCGGCAACAAAATGTTGTGTACGTTTTTAAAGTTTCGTACTTCGGCACGAAGTAACTATTACCCAAACTGTGATTCGGTGACATACGGTGACATAGCAGGTGAAGCAGAGAAATAGATTACGACTTTACTTCCGCACATCTATTTTACTTTCAATAATGTTTTTCATGTTTTTAATTGTGTATTTCAGCGTTTTAAATATGTTTAAAATGAGCTATTTTGGAATGGACGAAGGCAATTTTTTGCTCGATGCACAATACCACATTATAACATTATTTTTAAATACACTATGACCTGTCCGAATGTGCACAGACACCTAATGGATGCATTATAAATAAATAAATAAATAAAAAAATTAAATATCTTCTTAATTTTTTTTTAGTTTATATTGAAATGTTTTTATTTTCTAAAATTTTATTTTCATAAAAACGGGAACTATAAAGAGGTAAAATTTGTAAGTTTCTAAATTTGTAAGTTTGGATGTAGGAGGTAATCTCCGAAAATACTCATCCGATTTTAAAAGTTCTTTGACCAATATTTGTAATTGACATTCAGGCATGACATGACAGGATGGACATAGGCTGTGTGAGCGAAGCGGTACAAAATTAAATGTTCCAAATATAATATGGAAAATAGGCTCGTGGTGCCGCGAGATGCCGCCGTCGCCGCCACTAGTGTCGCGGGGGAGCTTCCGCCTCGTCGGTCTCTGCAGATGACATATATTGTATCTAGCGAACTGAGGCCGTCTTGTGGGAATTGCTCTATGATCCTGGCGGTGGGTCAGCCCGGATCGTTGCATTCTCCCGAGAGGTCCATTATTTTTCTGAGGTTTGTTTTGTTTCAGTTAGTTTATTTTGGTATATAGTTTAATTCTAATTTGAATTTACTTATTGTATTGTATTGTTGTATTGCTTATTGATCATTTATATGGCAGTTAGACTGCACTCGAACTTGTCACAATTTGTTCTATATGTACATAATATGTACATATAATTTGTTTTCACAATATTATTGTGAAAAAAACTTATTTACAAAAAAAGTTATCGCTTAAGTGCCAGTACTTTTGCGTTTGCGTCACCTTGCGTTACCGTGATAGATAACTGATTGATAAGTGAACGGCAAGTGGTTCCGTTTCCACGACCTTTCCCTTAATAATTAAAGCTGTAACCGCTTGGCCCCGAGCCAACGCGCGGATGCGTGTTCACCTACGAGTGTAACTAGAGAACTACTTAACCGATTTAGTTGGCGTTTTCACCAGTGCAATCGCACATATCTCTTACAGATATATGTGCTATATAGCATCCCAATATCTTAATTTACCGCGAGCGTAGCCAGCGGGCACTGCTAGTTTCATGTATAAAAAAACATATGTTTTAGTTTTTAGGTTTCCGTATCCCGTACGGAAGCCTATTACTAAGGCTCCGCCGTCTGTCCGTCCGTCTGTACGTCTGTCCGAGGGCTGTATCTCTTGCTTGAACCGTAATAGGTAGTCCGTTGAAATTTTCACAGAATATGTGTTACTATGGCGGATATAACAACAAATAAGAAAAGTAAGAAAATGTTAAAAATTAAGGTGGGCTCCGATACAACAAACGTCCAAAAAATCGATTAGTCACACTATTTAATAATAGATGGCGCCACATGCTTTTATACATTGCATGTTGAAAGACAAAAGATAGGCGGATAATAGCGGATAGATACGGAAACCTCCGTGCGCGAGTAAAACTCGTCGTCGCTGTATATGTTGACGGTACTCGCCCGTCCGGGAATAGAAGCCGAAGCCGGACGCCGATGTCCGTCTATTGATGTAGATTGAACGTATATTTACCGACCAAACATCCCGCCGCCGCGGCACAGCTGGGCGGGAATAATACAAGCGTGCGCGGGTGTGGCACCTTGCTCCTGCAGGAGCACGGAACTTTCACATCGTACAGCTAGCCCTATATAATTACTTCTGTGGTACAGCGTACCACTGCACGGGTTTGACACCTGAAAGCTCTGGCGGCTCCTACGGCTCGGGTTGACTCGGCTCGACGAAACACTCGGCTTGAAACGAAACGTAACAAAAAACGACATGCACCGCCTCAACATTAGGTTAGGGTTAATATAGAGAAGATGCGTCGCCGCGACGCATCTTCTCTATATTAACCCTGGTTATTTTTTTTTAAACCACCAAAACACCACTCATACCACACAACATCACTCATACCACACATTCCTTAGAACCGAAGTTTGCCGAAAGGATCTAAAGGAGCCGTAGTAGGAGCCAGTAGCTCTTTCAGGTGGCGGACCGACCACTGCACTGCCCTTTCTTATACTTTTTCACTTTTAAGAAGAAGAAACAGAAGCTGAAGGAAAACAATAAAATAAGAGGGCCACACCAGACCTGCCGAATGTGTTTTGTTTTTTTAATGTAATCCGGTATGGGTGGCTGAGTCGGAGGGGCTAAAGCACATGCTCTGACCAGCCAATATCACCTCCGAGAAGGTAGGTGCCATACCGGAGACTTCCCTGGATTGCTGGCTATACTGGACTAGAGGAGACTGTGCGGCCATCTTACATCCAGTACGGTGGTATCAACCCAGTCGGCTACAATTTGGGCCTACCACCTAGTAAGGGGCAAGCAAGGGAAGGGACCTACAGTTTTACACCGGTTCCGAACGGTGAAGCAGCAGGTGTAGGTATATTTTTTTCGTCAGAAAAAACTCATTGGTACACGCCGACCGGATTCGAACCTCGGACGTCTCGCATGAGAAGCCGATGCCAAAACCACTCGGCCGCCCGCCCTTTAAAATGTGGTGAATGTAAATGCGGCTTACCCGGAGTGGACCGACGAGGGCTGCACCCCCGGGGCGGGGGCCTCTCGACTTCGGGCAGGTCTTAAGGCGCGTTCACATTGTAACACACGCAAGAGAAGCACGACGTTGAAAATTTCGTGTTGTTTGAGCCGTTTTTTTTAATGCTAAACGTGGTGGTCGATGTTGTGTTGCAATTTTCCAGAGTACTTGCAGCACATCACCGATTACTCTGCTTACCCTGATTTTCGAGATACAGCGTGTGTGGTTTATACATTATTAAAGCAATGAAACAAATAACAACAAGGAAAACAGGAGCCTATACTGAATCTAATGAAGATTTTTTAATTTAACAAATTGAATGGCGCACTCGCTCAAGTTCACAATATTTTAATGCTAAGTGAATACAATTGTCTAGACATATTAATTTAAATAGGTAAAGTGCGGCCAAGGAGAAGGGATACCAAACGTAAACAAAGTCAACGAGGCAGAGAGAACGAGACATTATGTGAAATGCACAAGATGGAATGAGATAGACACAGATTGTCAACTCCACGGTCGTGTTTTAGGTGGATGAACTTTCGTATCGCTTCTCCTTGGAAGCACTTTACCAAAAGAATAAATAATCACTTAGGTACTTCTCATTACCCAAAGGTTTATTTATTTGTTTATTTATCTATTTATAGATAATCCAAGAAGAAAAGTACGAAAACGCTGTTAAGGCCGACTTTAATGCGAGCAGAGCCGCAGCCACAATGATTAACAACATTTTAATGTGCGATTCGAGCGTTCAAATGATTTTTTTTTTTTTCAAATTTACCACTATAAAAATGTGTCTTCTTCTTCATCGACCTGTTGGGCATATCGTAAGGGGTAGGCCCATCCGATGCCAGTTTATTCTGCCCTGGGCTTCCTGAAACCACCGACGAAATCCGTATGGGGACCATAATTTTTTTTATTTAAAAAAATTACAACATACTTTTTTCTATAGGACATTAAACGAAAATTGTTATATTTTTTAAAACTTCAAACAAAAATTTAGTTCTATGAAGTACATAATATGATTTTTTTTAAATTAGATAATATGTACTAAACACTGAAGCAGGGTTTTTAAATTTACAGTATTTTTTCATGGTGAAAAAAAAATTCTGAATGTGACTCTCTTTTAATTTCTTATGTCGAGCTAGCTACATACTGGATAATAATTTTGGAATAAAATTGACGTCATTGTATAGGGAATTTAATTTTCTAGATTCTAAAGCAGCATTATTTGAAAAAAAAAAACAAATCCTGATAATTTTTAAACAAACAAAAACTACAAAGTTCACGCTCGATTGCTCAGTACGCCGAAATTGCATTTTTGTCATGCCATATGAATCCTGTTAAGATGTTGGTAGTCATTGCTGAATCACTCTGTATATACCGCATATATTTATGTATTCATATTCATTCGCAGGATGTTTTTTTTTCTTTCCCCATCACCGCAGGGGTGGCTGCCACGTTCCACCTAACCCCCAACCGCTTCCTATCTAGGAGTTGAAGGTCACTGCTGTGACTGCCTTCTTCCTACCCCTCTCAGCCCCTCTCTCGCAACCCAACCCCACCTCAAACCGCCCTCAGCCACCCCTCCGAGCCATCTCACATCCCAGCACCCGTTACGTAAGCGGCTTGACCTTCCGCAACAAGCAAGGGTAGGTTCATCCCCCTCGCCTAGCCGCCTCGTATGGAACGCATTGCGGCAATGCGTGAGGTGGTATGCAGTGATATCAATAATATTATTTATATTATATAATATGTAATATTAATCGGAAGATTTCGAAAGAATATAAGTGGCGTGAACTCGAGGAGGAAGAGAAATTTCATTATAAATAGAATGCAAAATTTTTGTCTCAGTCTCAAATTACTATAGAAAATTCAAAAACACTTTGAGTAGACGTAAATAAATTAAAGCAAATTAAATAAAAATATTGATGCATTCTCGGGACATCGCTCATGTCCCGTCTCGGTTGCAAATTGTTCATTGATTTAGCAATGACAACCAAAATTGTATGTGATTCTGAAGCGCATAAAAACGTTACCATTTGTAATAAAAAAAAAAAATTGTCATACTTACCTATCAGCGTTGTCGGATTTATACAAAAAGTGATATATCGCGATGATACAACTGGAAACTGTCCTGCCATATGCCAGCTGCAAAAGACGTCTGCCGATCGATGTTCTGTGGCTCAGCAGTTGTGCTCATTGTTTGAATACTAATAACGTATCTAATTACTTCTAAAGCATGCGCGAGTTCTACCACATACCACTGTAGGAATGCCGTTCTCTTAGTCCATAAGGCGACTTCACACTTGCTAAAGCTCCGCCTCCGCGCCGTCGCGAAAACTTATACCTACCCTCACGACGGAACTTTCGTTGATAGAAAACATCTGTTGAAAATGTTAATGCGACGACGACACAAAAATGCTTTCGAACGACCATACCAAACCAGCCAGCCCAAAAATTGCAAATATTTAAGTTTCATCTCTGGGACTCACGGTTGATGTGTAAACGTCACTCGCGAGCGTGACGCGTTACCGTATCGCAATTCACTCCAACCCAAAAAATCATCGAGGTCCCGATGATATTTTTACATAAATCAAGACAGACATTGGTGCGTAGTGCATCGAGGACATACACTTCGATGGCCTAGTGCAGGCATAAAAGCCAACCCAAAACCATAACAAAAAAAAAACGAGACACGTTCACGTATGGCAGACATGCTAACAACCGCTTCCATATCAAAATATTAAATTCGTTTTCGGCGACGGAGAGGAATTTGAAATAACAGGTGATGCAATTTTCACTTCATCGGCACACGACTAATGTTGCTGTCGCGAAGGGACAACAAAAGACACGATAATACAGGAAACCGTCGCCACGATGCTTTTGCGACGAATATTCGTAAGTCTAATATCGACTTTCAGCCGTCATGACATGAATGACCTACCCCTGAATTCACGGTCGATATGAAAGGGGGAATCCCCTTACCCGTCTGACTACATATTGACCTCGTACATATCTTGCGAGTGGTAGTTCTGGAATGCGTAGGATGTTTGTATATTGAAATGTTGAAAGGTAAGGTAAATCGATGGTTTTTTTTTTTTTTTTTTATGGAAACTGACACGGTTGGCTACATCACCTAAAACATTCGTGATGTCAGCCCATAACACCGGGTGAGCTAGGTGCCATGTCAGTGCTTCCCTTCGGTCGTTGTGCCGGCTACACTGAACTGGACGGGAAACACAAACTATTTACATAGCTGTTTCGACCGACGCGACGTTTCATTCACGTCGACTTATGTAAGTCACACACAAACATAAGCGTCACGCCTGTTTCCCGGTGGTGTAGGCAGAGACAACGGATCTCCACGCGCCACGTTCCTGACACACATCCGCCGCCTCTTCAACTCTCATAATGTTCTCCATACATGCTCGTCGGTTACGGGTACAATTTTTTTTTTTTTTATAGACAGCCGGCGCGGGTGTCTTTGCCCAATACTTCAACGGAACATCAGACACAGCCAATAACACCATTCCTCGCGAAACCACACTCAGAGAGGCGCCATGCCGGCTATGAGGCGGACAAAAAGGTTGTCGTCTAATTTATTGACACGCCTTTTGAAGATTCCTAGGTTATAGGTGGTGGGGAACACACTCACCGGAAGACCGTTCCATATTTTCGCCGTTCGACACAGGAAAGATTTCGAAAAACGATGTGTTCTTAGTAGTTGGGTGTCAACAACATATGGATGTTCCGAGCGAGTCCGGCGGGTGTGGCGGAGACGGATGGGGGCTGGAGGGATGAGAGAAGCCAATTCATCAGAGCAACGTCCATGGTAGTACCTATAGAACAGGCTAAGAGAACCGATTGTTCGCCTGTGGCCCAATGATTCAAGTCCCTCCGTGAGCTTGGGATCACCAATTAGACGGATAGCGCGGCGCTGGATAGAGTCCAAGGACGCCAATAAGTAAAGAGGGCATCCACCCCACAGATGGCTACAGTACTCCATCACCGGGCGAACTTGCGCTTGCCTTACAATTGCCTTAAAACCTAAATGCCGCTCGACCTACCTGCGCAGTCAACGAATTTTAGGTCATATTGCGTAGAACATAGGGTAGATAATTGCTGCAATGCACATGTGCGAACCCAAGATGCGAGCGACATTAAAGTCTACCCTATGTTCTACGTATTATGAACTAAAATTCGTTGACTGCGCAGCTAGGTCGAGTGGAATTAAAGTTTTGAGGGAACTATACTACGCACTTGACCCACGCACACATCCACTATTAATCCGTAAACAATTTAAAATAGGTAAGTATTTCACACCCTGCCAGTGCGACACAAGAATGACTTAGAGAATTACATCGAAAATCAGTATAAAGCACATCCCTTTGAAACTAAACGAAGAACTTTTTTTTTTTTGTGTAATCCGGTATGGGTGGTTGAGTCGGAGGGGCCAAAGCGCACGCTCCGACCAGCCAATATCACCTCCGAGAAGGTAGGTGCCATACCGGAGACTTCCCTGGACACAACCGAGGCTGCTATGCGGCCATCTTACATCCAGTAACGAAGAACTAACAAGAGTACAGCACGACGAGCGCCATTCCGCGCGAGCTTCATACGTTCATATAACTACAAATAGATATTTTACTGCCCCATTAGTGCGTTGTTACAGTACCGCTTCCCGTCTCGACTCACGCCAGTGGCTCACAGCTCCTGCACTCCACTCAGGGTTGCCAGATCAGAGATGCGCATTTTCTGGACATTAATTGTACCGTAGTGTAGTAGTACCGTGTGGGTTCGGTACTTAAAAAGAATTACCCCACTGCATCTCTCCCCATGCATGTCGTAAAAGGCGACTAAGGGATAAGAACAAGATGCCATGCTAAAGGGCAACAGGCTCGCCACCACTCATCTTGGCACGGCACTTCCACCGAGTCATGCAGCAGGTGGGTCTTCGTGCCTTACTTGCTGCTTGATCGATTTAATCTTGTTCGAATACTTTGCGAAACGTGGTGGTCGGTGTTGTGCTGTAATTTAACAGAGTTCTTGCAGCACAACACCGATAACTCTGCTTACCCCGATTGTCGGGATTCAGCGTGTGTGATATCTATCTAATTGCATTAAACAATTTGCCTACTTGGGAATCACGTGGCGGGGGGCGCATACACCTCCACTCATTTATTTTTGTGTATAATATTGTATATTATTGTGTCCCTGTTTATCTTTCCAATAAAATAAAATAAAAATATTCAAATAAATTTATTTTCGGTTAAACAGCCTAACTCTTCCGAGCACTCCCCGCGAGAAGTGGACAACGCACTGCAGTAAACATTTTGATTGAGAAAAAAGGTATAATTTAATTTGTACGGTCGGTCACGCCATCCATCGCACCTCGGCACAAAGTAACTATTAAGTAATCTGTGACCTCGGTGATCTCGGTGATCATTATGCGTACAAAGTTGACTCGAGCCAATTTCATATTTTGAATAAGTCCACCTTGTGCCGATCATAAAAGTACAATACAATAGCTACTAAGAAATGATTCGATTACCGACAGACAGGGGCTAACAGAAGGCTTGAAAAGGGTCATCCGGAATCCCTAGCCAGCATATCAGATTTCATTTTCAGCTGACATTCGATGCGAAATCTATTTCTTGCCACTGAAACTTTTTCACAATGATACAAAAGCAGCCAGTAAAAAACTTGCAACTGTGTAAACCTGCACAAACCTCTTGTAACTGCATGAACCTTCACAAACCTCTTACAAAACCCTTGTCAGCAAATTAGAGACAACCTTCAAATCCTCTTTAAATTGCTGGTAAAAATATTTCCCCATAGAGGCTCTCGGTCCGTCAATAAATGAGAATGGCACATCCCGGGGGTGAAATTGGCTGGTGCCGGAGGCTTCGACCTCGAGCTCAGTGAAAAGAAAAGTGTTAGTGTTGTAAGCACGGTTGTAACCCTATAGTCATGGTATGTCACAGTTGAGCGTGGTTTCGCTAGGAGTGGTGTTATTGGCTTTGTCTAATCACCCGGCAAACTACTGTGTGTAGATAACATAATGAAAACTTGAAGTCGGGTCTTATAAAATTATTATTTTATTTTTTATTTCTGAGCCATCAAGTGTGATGTATTTTTTTAATTTGCCATTTCAAGCTCTAAAATAGATACCCCACTCGAGGGGTTTAAAAAAAACAATTTACAGTTACAGCCCTTGTAGGGCGGCCATAATTTTGAATTATCTAAAAAAATTCATACCCGCGTAATTGAGACTATTTTAGACAACACCATAATTATAAAAATCGGACTAGTCGTTTAGGCGCTACAGTGGCCCTAACACTCATACATACAAACATTCGGGCTAACCACATTATTACCCTCCTTTTGGATTCGTCGTAGTCTGGTCTAAAAAGGTATGTTATGGTCAGTCTATGTTATGGTTTCGGTCTACTCTGCAGATTGTATTATTTGTAACGGAACCACTGTATTACTATTCTGTGTAATAGCATTAATATTATAACCGTAGTCGGGACTAGGTCTAGCTAGGCTTGTAATATCAATGAGTGTAGTCTTAGAACTGACAAATGACTCAGGAATCAAAGAATGCGTTACCGGACGCATACCGAGCACGATATCTCACAAATTGCCGCATTACCTTGACAACTGCAACAAAACAAATTTGAATTTAAAACAAATTTGAGTTTAAAACAAATAAGCACAAATTCACGAAAACAAGATGGCAAACGTTGGAGCAAAAACTCTGAAATATTGTTAAGACAATGCGACGCCCAGACGTCTTAAAACAGCGGCCCCCAGATAGGCCTTCATAAATTTTATTAGTCTAGAAGTCCGAACTTACGCCATAATTCTCAAGTTTCGTTATTTTCTTACCCCGGGCCTCTCAGTCTGTACAACGCGTTTGTAGGTCAAACGAAGAAGAGAACTCACAAACGGGCGTGCTCGATCGAGCTCCGTTGTAAATTTGGAAAACCTAAAGTTAAGACCTCGTTCGATCAAATTGAGAGTGACGTCACTTTTATCTGGTGGCACGGCCGTGCCCCCGCCAAGTCGAGCGAACACGGCCGTACCTTCCTTTTCTCGATTTTCATATTTTAAACAAGAAGTGGTAACCTTCATATTATGGTTGTAAAAGTGACAGGTGTGTAGAACTGTATCTGGAATCTGCGAAGGAAAAATGGTTTTAGTCGAAAGATTAACCAACCGGGCTTATTTGCGCGAGCGGCATCGAAGCCGCTGCTGCTGCTGGCGCGTTCCGCAGTCTCTCGACTGCTGCCTGTGTGCTGAAGAAAACAGCGAATGAATCGTGAATGTCGGTCGAAGCGCCTCCTTGCTCGACATCGCACCCAGCGACCGCCGGGGCGATGACACTGGAAGAAACAATCCCGCCAGTTCGATTATCGCAGCGAAAAGAAGTGGCAAGAAATTTTACTCGGTCACGTCCTGGTGTAGAGCTATAGATCGCATCGCATCATTCCCGTGAATTACCGCGAAAATATGGAATGGTCTTCTGAGTATCTTCCCTACTACCCTTCTTTCTTCTTTCTTATGCTTATAACCTTGGTGTCTTCCAAAGGCATGCCAATAAATTAGACGACGGACGACCCCTTTGTCCGCCTTATAGCTGCCATGGCGCCTCGCTGAGCATGGTTTCGCGACGAGTTGTGTTATTGGCTGTCTGATCTTGAGAAGGACTTTTAGGCACAACCACCCATGCCGGCTGTACTACGTACTATCTAGCTGTCGATGTCGTCTGTCTGTCTAAACTTCGTTGTTTATACAAGGTTGAATCAGATTGTGGGAATATGATTTTATTATGGGAAGCACGACACATGGCGCCGTCCCACCTCACCCCACCTGATCGCGGGTGGCTAACGGCTATTCGGTGGTTCACGGGGGCCCCGAATGCCATCATGTCGAATTGTCAGGTACCTTTGTAATTCGTTCAGATCTGACGTATGTAATATGATAAGAGCGTAAATTCAGATACTACCCAAATATTAGTTACTCACATGTCATAATAAGCGATCTAGCTCAGAGTACAGAAATACAGACATTCTAGTGGTCGGTGTTGTGCTGTGATTTCTGAGAGTCCTTGCAGCACAACATCTATTACTCTGCTTACCCCGATTGTCGGGATACATACAGCGTGTGGTGTGGATCTAGGGAGATATAAATGTTTATTTTCTTCCAACCATACAAGAATACTTCAAAACAAAAATCGGTCAAGCGCGAGTTTTACTCACGCCCGGAGAGTTCCGTAGATCAGCTATATCATACCTGTCAGAAAACCATATGGACAGACAGCGGTGTAGGCTTCCGTATGGATACGGAACCCTAAAAACCAGATATTAAGTGCGTGGTACCCGCAACCGACGACTTATGGGAGAGTTGCCTCTGCCTAACCCCACCGCGAACTATATTCAAGCTTGTTTCTGTTAAATGTTTTGGAGGAATAAAGTAGAGGATTATATTCATCTATCTAGAATGCCTCACGGCATTAAAAGCTCGTCTATTGTATGTACCTAATTTTAATGAATTGGTATTCAAGAATGTGTAGTAGCAAAAGACTCGAGTGTGGGAATGTAACATCATCATCATCGTCATCATCAGCCTGTATCGGTCCACTGCTGGACATAGTCCTCTCCCAAGGCACGCCACCACACGCGGTCTTCCGCTCTTCTCATCCATCCACTCCCGGCTACCTTTTTTAGGTCATTTGTCCACCTAGCCGATGGGGTAGACGGGTGCTCGAATGGAGGCCACGTACAAGCAAACGTAGCGTGGGACGCCCCCCGGCTAGGTGGACAGAATGTAACATATAATATAGTAAATATAAAATATATAATATACTACATATAAGTACGTAGCCGCCGTCGGACTACACCTCTGCGTTACTCTGGCGCGCGCCATATTATGTCGTGCTTCCCATAAAAAAGAAATACATTTGGTTTTGTAACGATCATCAAGTATCAAATAAATTTTGGTCCGTAGTAAGGGCAGGCCTCACGCACTCTATGTACTTGTGCGCGCTAACTACCTACCGGCCGACGGGCCGCCGGCGGTCTATTTCAGTGGAAATTCTTCAGCCGCGCGAAGTATACATAGACGCTCGCCCACGCAACTGCGCGCAGCTGCAAAGCAATAACCACTTTACACTCGATCGTTAAGGTACATTTTCGCACGCAGCGATTACTCCAATCAATGAAGCATTTCCACTCGACGTAATTCCTCTGTCGCTGAATCTTTGCAGTGTGATAAAGTAGGGTTTAAAATACACGTTTGACAAATTATCTAGGATTTTTGATGTTTGGAAGTTAGGTATTTATACCTAAAGATGAAAATCGCTTATAACTGCTGGTGAAAAATTGCTCCGTCCGAAGTTCCTTCGGTATATGATATTATATATTAATAAGAGTATATATATAACATTATCTATGAAAAATTCGATTTCGAATAGGCAGAAATTTGAAAATACCTATTTTGTATCACAACTTCTTCAGAAAAATTGCTCTGTCAATTTTTATTTTATTATATGTCTTAATTTATTTATATATATCGCTTTAGACAAGTATCTAGGAAATTTTCCTTATCGATCACACCTTTACAGATTTTCGGCAATAATTCGCTGTGAAAAATTGCTCCGTCCAAAATTCTTTCGGAATATGATATTATATATTAATAAGAGTATATACATAACATTATCTAGGAAAATTTCGATTTCAAACAGGCAGAAATTTGAAAATACCTATAAAAATTACTCTGTCAATTTTTATTTTTTTTCAGCTCCTAATTTCTTTAAATATATCGCTTTTCACAATTATCTAGGAAATTTTCCTTATCGATCACACCTTTACATATTTTTGGCAATAGCCCAAGCACTGTGAAAAATTGCTTCGTCTGTTTTTATTAACTTATTAGACACAGAACATCAAAATATAATATAATTGTATATTATCCAATAAAATTTCTCCATTAAACATGAACTTTCGAGTAGTTTCGAGTATCGCAATATAATAAAACAACGTTTAAAAAGCGCGCGCTCGCACTACACTGAACTCGGGGTGCGGGAGGGCTGCGGGGAGTGGGGAAGAATAAACCCGCCCGCCCGCGCGCCAGCAGCTCATCGTCCCGCACCGCGACCGACGAGACGACACGCGAGCGTCGTCGATGCTCGCGGCTCGCTATTCCGCCCGCCACCTCTGTCGTCCCACTACAACGCCGCTCCGCAGCGCCGTCCTGCCGCCTATGGAACGAAAATGTAGGGCCTATATAGTATTAGGAACTTTTAAAATTTAACTTTCGTTCTGTAATTTAATTTGTATGACAGTATGTCGAAACAACTTATTAAACATATTTCATGCACGTACAGTCTGTATCTAAATAAAGTGTATACATTTTTGTAAAAAAACGATTTAAAAAATTAAAAACCGCCTTGAAAAATGTATGAAATTAAAAAAAATCGAACCCTAGAGTTGAAGGCGGTCGGTTATTTTTGCTTGCTTTAGCACCGCCTTCAACTCTAGGGTTCGATTTTTTTTATTTCATACTATTTTGTAAGGCGGTTTTTATATATTTTTTAATAGTTTTTTATTTCAGTTTTTTTAGTAATTTTTTGCTATTAATGTACTCGGCGGAATCGCTCGGCCTTTGGCTTCGCGAATCCGCCTCGCTTTCCAATCCGATCTTGATGAAATTGAAATGGGACCACACGGAAAGCACCAGCTTTCAAATAAAAAAAGAATCATCAAAATCGGTTCACTTGGGGACGGAGTCGCGTGTGAAGAAAGAATACAACCGCCTCTCCAGATCCTGCAAGAGGGCTATCGCCAGGGCCAAATTCGAGCATATCGGCAGAGTTGGTGATAGGCTGAACCAGCACCCAACTGGGAGCCGTGAGTTTTGGTCTCTCGACAAATCTGTCGTATCGATTTTCTACCGCTCCTCCCTTCCACCTCTACAGTGTCCTGGGGGCTCACTTGCCCACTCCGCAAATGTAAATGCTCTCTTTGCGTAGAACTCCACCCTGGACGATGGGGTGCCATCACACCATAACTAGGTGTGAGAACTCCATGCCGGAAGTACAGTTCCGACAACGAACTGTGCGGGCGGAGCTTATCTCCCTAGACACCAGGAAGGCGAGTGGGCCGGATATGATTCCTGCATTGGTGCTGAAACGGTGTGAATTGGTCTCGATATTGCCAAGGCATTCGAATGGGTTTGGCACAAATCGCTTCTGGGCTAGCTTCCGTCGTACGGACTTCCTTCTGGCCTCTGCGACTGGGTCGCCGACTTCCTACATGGGCGTAGCATTCAGGTCCTAGTGGACGGTTGCTCTTCGGACGCCCTGTCAGTGAATGCCGGCGTACCGCAGGGATCTGTGTTGTCTTGTCACCAACACTGTTTCTTCTGCATATCAATGACATGCTGCCACACGGCAACATAAATTGTTATGCGGATGACAGTACAGCACATGGATCCTATACCAGTGACCCTTTAGTCAGACGGGATGTTGTGGATGAAGAGGCGAAGACTTGTGTCTGATCTCAAACAAACGCTTCGGTCTATTTCCGAATGGGGCCGCTGTACGCAACAGTCGTTCTCACCCCGTGGTGTTAGTGAGTGGACTGTAGTTGGGTGGGGGTGCGACTGTGCACATGCAATATCACGCCGTCACCGCAGCGGTACTCATATTCTGGGTTTGATAGTTTCATAAGGGGTGAAATAGGGTAAATAAGAGACGATTGGGACTTTTACAAGTTTCCCCGAGGCTGGTTTACGCGGCGGCGACGGGTGTTGTCTACTGTTATCTATCAGTCAGTTCAGATCTTATTTTGCGCTTCGTGATAGGATTAGTTTGGCGTAGCGTCTGGATCCGTCTGGCTGACTTCGGAAATTCGCTTAGGTGTCGGGCTCCGTCTGGATGGCGTCGGGGAACGCAGGGCAGTATCGGGCTCCGTCGGGATGGCGTCGGGGGACGTAGGGCAGTGTCGGGCTCCTTCCGAGCTGCGTCGGGATTCGTCGAACTGGCTTCGAGGCTCGCTTAGATGTCAGACCGCATCTGGATGGCGTCGGGGGAACGCAGGGCAGTGTCGGACTCCTTCTGAGCAGCGTCGGGATTCGTCGGACTGGTTTCAGAGCTCGCTTAGATGTCGGACTGCGTCTGGGTGGCGTCGGGGGAACGCAGGGCAGTGTCGGACTCCTTCTGAGCAGCGTCGGGATTCGTCGGACTAGCTTTGAGGCTTACTTGGATGTCGGGCTCCGTCTGTATTGTGTCGGGGAACCCCAGAGCAGTGTCGGGCTCTTTCTTAGCAGCGTCGGGATTCGTCGGACTAGCTTCCGAGCTCACTTAGATGTCGGACTCCGTCTGAATGGCGTCGTGGGAACGCAGGGCAATGTTGGACTCCTTCTGAGCAGCTTCGGGATTCGTCGGACTAGCTTCCGAGCTCACGTAGATGTCGGACTGCGTCTGGATGGCGTCGGGGGAACACAGGGAAATGTTGGACTCCTTCTGAGCAGCGTCGGGATTCGTCGAACTAGCTTCGAGGTGTAGCGCAAAGTGTGTGGTGGTGTGGTATCTCCTACCTGGATGTTGATGTCTCCGCCCGCAGCCGCACCTTCGATAGCTCGGTCCTTCAGGTGGTGGTCGTCGATCGGCACGGAAACGTCCCGGTGTCCGAGGATCTGCTGGACCCAGCGTGTGTGCGTCACTTCGGAAACTACACTCACTATACTAATGCCGTATTAGGTCGCAACAAGCCCGGAGAGCCCGCGCCGCGCTCGATCAGGGTGGATTTTATCTTTTCCAGAGCAAAATTTTTGAACAAAACCGCCCGCTCCCGCTTGTATTTTCGGACGTGTCAGATCACAACAGTCCGTCGCCTAGGCAACCGGACTCTTCTCCTTTCCGCCAGGAGGCGCTGTGTGCTTCTTGCATGAAGACCGCTGCAGGTAGAGTCTTGAGGCGAAGAGAATGGAGGAACTTTTTTTTTTATTTTTTTTATTGAAAGCGCGACATATAGCGCCGAGCCACCCATAAGGTGTCTAACGACGCCCATGGACATTCGGTCGTATGCGGGGGTTGCGAATGCCATGCCGGCCTGACAGGTGCCCATTCACGCCCCTCTTGAAGGACCCGAGACTGTACTTAGGGGGAAATATATGAGCAGGGAGAGCATTCCAGAGTTTACCGGTTCTGTAGAGGAATGATCTGCAGAATCGATTAGTACGCATCCGCGGTAAGTCCAGCGTATAGGGATGCAATCCCTGCCCAGTTCATGTGGTGCGGAGATGGAAAGGGGACGGCGGGATTGCGTTAAACAGCTCCTCCGAGTACTCCCCATGGAATAAGCGATAGAACACACTTAGGGAGCCGACATCCATACGGTGTTGCAGTGGTTTTAGATCGCGGGACACTGCGGGGTCACCCAATAGTCGCACGGCTCGACGCTGGATCGAGTCCAGAGGCGCAAGCTGGTATTTGGCAGAGCCATCCCACAGGTGCGAGCAGTACTCCAAGCAGGACCTGATCTGCGATTTATACAAAAGCAGCCTTTGGTCCGGCGTGAAGTACCGTCGCACCTTATTGAGTACGCCCAGCTTTTTAGAAGCCAGCTTGGCCTTCCCCTCGATATGGCGACGAAAGTTCAAGTCGTGCGACAGTTCGACTCCGAGGACCCCGAGGTGTTCGCTTAATTTAAGCGACGTGCCTTGGAATGAAGGAGCCGGTGTGAACGCCGCTCTCTTCGCACTTAACGCGCAAACTTGTGTCTTGGAAGCGTTGAACTCGACCAAATTGCTACGGCCCCATTCGGAAATAGAGCCGAGTGTGTGTTCGAGCTCAGACACAAGTCTTCGCCTCTTCTCATCCACAATATCCCGACTGGCTGAAGGGTGACTGGTGTAGGATCCGTGTGCCGTACTGTCATCCGCATAACAATGTATGTTGCCCAGAGACAGCATATCATTGATATGCAGAAGAAACAGCGTGGGTGACAACACAGATCCTTGTAGTACGCCGGCGTTCACTGACATGGCGTCCGACGAGCAACCGTCCACTAGGACCTGAATGCTACGCCCATGTAGGAAGTCGGCGACCCAGTCACAGAGGCCAGAAGGAAGTCCGTAAGCCGGCAATTTGCCCAAGAGCGACTTGTGCCAAAGCCGATCAAATGCCTTGGCAATATCAAGGCCAATTGCCAAGTATTTTTCATTTCATTTTTCATTTATTCATTTCCATCTTAGGTACCATCGGTACACTTGAGTTCGTCACATTTTAGTTTACCAAATTTACAATTAAAACTGTCTGGGTCTAGCCATGGTAAGGGACTAATAATTAGCAATAATATAGGTACATAACTAAAAATTATAAGAATACAGAGAAAAAAAAACTGTTTTGTGCATGAAAGGCAATTAAAACTAGAGCTAAATTAAAATACATCGCATCAATAGAATTGTCAAAGGTTAAAAATTCAATTATGTCAATATAAAAAAATATAAAATTAAAATAAAATTAAAATAAATTAAAATAAATTAAAATTCAAAATTAAAATAGGTAGCATCAATTCACCATGACCTTAAAGCGATTCCCCCCAAAGGTGAGTGACGTACGCTAGGAGATCCCCAGCAGATCGTTTTGGCCGGAAGCCGTATTGCCGATCGCTGATGAGGTCATTCGTCTCCAGGTACTTCATGAGCTGCGTATTGATAATGCGCTCCATCACCTTACAGAAAAGGGAGGTAATCGCTATAGGTCGGTAGTTTGACAGGTTTGAGCGGTCACCCTTTTTAGGGACCGCTTGCAAAAACGCAGATTTCCAGGCCGCCGGCACACGGCAATTGGAGTAGGAGAGACGGAATAGGCGCGTCAGCACTGGGGCCAGCTCGGGAGCACACCTTTTTAACACCAATGCAGGAATCCTATCCGGCCCACTCGCCTTCCTGACGTCTAGGGAGAGAAGTTCCGCCCGTACAGTCCGTTGTCGAAACTGCACTTCCGACATGGAGTTCTCACACCTAGGTATGGATGGGGGAGTGGCACCCCCATCGTCCAGGTTGGAGTTCCCCGCAAAGAGAGATACCAGTAAGTCGGCTTTCTTCTTTGCGGAGTGGGCAAGTGAGCCTCCAGGACACTGCAGAGGTGGAAGAGAGGAGCGGCAGAAATTTGACTCGACATATTTAGCGAGAGACCAGAACTCACGGCTCCCAGTTGGGCGCTGGTTCAGTCTATCGCCGATTCTGCCGATGTGGTCAAATTTGGCCCTGGCAATAACCTTTTTGCAGGATCTGGAGAGGCGGTTGTATTCCTTCTTCAGTTAGGATGCGTTCGGATCACGTCCGGCACGAGCGCGCGACCATGCCCGATAAGCTGCGCATTTAGCTGCGACAGCATCAGCACAGTCGCGGCTGTACCATGGTTGGCTTTTACCACCGAGGTAGACAGAGGCGCTGCGAATAAACCTTTCCATTGCCCCCAGAACCACCTCGGCAACGGTATTAGCGCATTGCGACGGATCGCCCGAACTGAAGCAGATCTCTCTCCAAGGGTAGGATACGAAGTGTTCTCGCATCCCATCCCAATCTGCTGACGCGTAGTGCCAAATTCGACGCGTTCCTCCAGTACGGGACTGAGGAGGCGAAGATGGCACCGTGGACCACACTAAACAATGATCAGAGGAACCCAGCGGGGCTCTCACTGCGACCTTATATCCAGTGGGGTTCGTTGTCAGCAGAAGATCCAGCAGAGAGGGTTCATGACCGTCTATATCTGGCAGCCTGGTGGGCTGGTCTACCAGTTGAGACAGGTCATGCGTCAGGGCGAAGTCGTAGGCGGCTCTCCCCGCAAAGTCAGTTCTCCTGGAGCCTAGCCATGCCTCGTGATAGGCATTGAAGTCTCCAAGAAGAACCAAATCCGCGGTAGGGAACCGCTCTTGGACTTTGTCTGCCGCTCCACTCAGGTACTCAAATAACCGAGCTGTCTCTGCATCACCAGAGTGCGACCTGTACAGACAGGCGTACACCCGCGAGACCGTTCCCAGATCCTCGTGGACCCAAAGTACTGATAGCTCGGAGTCCTCAACGCAGCGCAGGCGACGACAGCAAATATCTGCCCTGACAAACAAGCAAACCCCGGCTCGCGACCGGAAGGCTTCTTCAAGGGTGTAGCCGGGGTAGTGCAGGTCGATATATTTGTTATTCCGTCAGGAAAAGCAAGGCCGGCTTCTTCGTCTCCAGGTGGTGATGGACGGCATTCAAATTGGTATGCAACCCCCGCACGTTGGTCGAGTCAACGCTAAATAGTGTTGTGCACCGCTGATTGAACCTTTTTTTCCTTTTTTTTCGCTGCCATGATTTTTGTAAGAGGGAGGGAAAGAGCATGAAAGGGTGGCTGTGGTGATTCACGGGCAAAGCGTGGACCCTAGCTTCATCGCTTACTACTCAGGTTAGTGTTGCGCCGACACGGAAGACGGAAAGGCCCCCGGTCCCCCCCGGAAGTGGCCGCCGGAACCCCTACTCCGGTCACCAACCGGCACGACGGACCACTCCGGGATTATGCGCCGGTTGACCGGGGCAGCCTCTCGCGTTGGTTAGACGCGATTGGGCTCCTGTACTACCCGGCGGGCGGCCAGCGGAATAACCGTTTAACCGGGTCTCCCTGTCAACCGTGTCGATGCGTCACCTCTGAACAGCGAATCCGCGTCGGGATCACTGGCCTACTCCTCACCACAGCCAACCCCACCTGCTACTGGGTCCCCGGGAAGTACACCGGAACACAGCGAACTGTTATGCCGGTGTAATTGTTTCTCCCGGGGTGTGGTGGCGAACCCAGCCGATCCGAAGATCTCCCACACGCTGATTGCTGTTCATTTGGCACCACCCAGGAGGCACGTGTGACTTTTATATCGGATTTCTATTATTAATAATTTTAATTTTAATAGGATTCATTTATTATGTTTCATATTATTTTATTTTCTAAATAGAAAAATTTTAAAATGTGTGAATGTTAGTTTGTGACTTGTATATGTTGTTGTTGTTGTTGTTGTTTGCTGCCCAGCCTCTTGGGAAGACGGGTGGGCCATTCTCCGCACTGAGACCTCAAGACGGTCCGTTGTACGTTGGACTTGTATATGTTATACAAATAAATATTCTATTCTATTCTATTCTATCTTCAATGGTTACGTTAGGCGGCGCGGCGTAGGCACCTGCTTGGACGACGACGTCGAACTACACTCTGACGATATGTCGCGATCACTACGTAGTAGGTACATTGAGCCACGTCGAAAACAGCAATTTACTTTACTTCGCGGTCGTGAACTGACACATTCGTCGCGGTAGTGAACTGAACTGAACTTATTTATTATTAGGCGTTCTGTTTCATAGAACGTAGACATGTTTGATTTTATTTTTAGAAAAAGAACTCTTATTTCCAATGAAATAAGACTCACTATAGGTCCCCAAAGGCAAACCAACCACATAAATTGATTCCATTTTTGCAATATACTGTTTGTTTTTATTATAAATGCCAAAAAGAACCACATAAATTGGTTCCACTTTGCGATATACAGTTTGTTTTTATTATATAATGCCAAAAAGAACCAGATATCTTGGCTCTGTTTTGATAAATACTTTTAGCGTACTTCATTAAAAACAAAAAAGTCCATCTCGCTTGGATCTTTTACGCAAAAAAAAATCTGACCAGTTAGCTAGTACCAAGTAGCATAATTCTTTTCTGCTGTTGCGATATACCTCAATTGGGCGGATGGTTCTTAGACGAATGTGTAGAAACCTATTAGTATCATACCAAGTAGCCTGCCTGGGTCTTTTCTGCAAAAAATTAAGGGTTGATTAGCTCTCGATTGGTATATTTAACTCATTTTTAACCAATTTGTGGGTTGGTGCCTTTTGGCATTTATATGGTAAATTTTCTGAAGAAGTTGTGATACAAAATAGGTATTTTCAAATTTCTGCCTATTCGAAATCGAAATTTTCCTAGATAATGTTGTATGTATACTCTTATTAATATATAATATCATATTCCGAAGGAATTTCGGACGGAGCAATTTTTCACAGCGAATTATTGCCGAAAATCTGTAAAGGTGTGATCGATATGGAAAATTTCCTAGATAATTGTCAAAAGCGATATATTTAAATAAATTAAGACATATAAAAAAATTAAAATTGACAGAGCAATTTTTCTGAAGAAGTTGTGATACAAAATAGATATTTTCAAATTTCTGCCTATTCGAAATCGAAATTTTCCTAGATAATGTTAATATATACTCTTATTAATATATAATATTATATACCGAAGGAATTTCGGACGGAGCAATTTTTCATCAGCAGTTATAAGCGATTTTCATTTTTAGGCATTCATTCATTTTAATACCTAACTTCCAAACATCAAAAATCCTAGATAATTTGTCAAACGTATATTTTAAACCCTACTCTATCACACTGCAAAGTTTCAGCGACAGAGGAATTAGTCCGAAGAGCCCATACAAGGAATTTCCTCGTTTCCTGGACTAGATTGGCGACGTGAAACAGTAGGCTATTAAAGCCCGAAGGTAGGAACATTTTCTATGGAGTGATTTATCTGTTACGAAGTAACTATTAAGTAATCTGTGGTAAGGGTTAAAGGATACTCGCTAGGAGTAAGTTCCACATCTCCCAGTTTCTCTCGGGCAAGGTCTCATATACATTTTAAGCATCGAATCCTACACATTCCTGCGTGATATGCAGCGTGACAAGGCCAGAGGCCGGTCGGTATTTCGAGAATGCCGAAGACAACCACCCCGACGACCGGCGCGTCGTCTGGCACACTTCCAGTAAGACGATGGAGGTCAAGATCAGTGTCGTTCTATCGGCGACACGTCCGTGTTAAGACGATGGTGAGCTGGCCTGAAATTCACACAGGCGGGGGTTCTCCCTTAGAGCATTAAGGGTTCTCCGATCTACGAATTTGAAGAACGGGACGACCACCCGCCAGATGGGACGACGACATTTGAAGAAGCGTAAATTGGAGAGGCGTATGTCCAGCAGTGGACACATAAACGCTGACTGGCTGACGGCGACTGTACTAATTTGAAAAGATTCTTGAGAAAATATTTCTTTATAATTGAAACTTGCTCCTAAAGAGGATCTGTTTGTTGCGTGAAAAATCTCTCAAAACCCTCTTCAGTTTGTCAATCTGTGATTTATGCGGGGACACCGAGGATTTTTCGGGCCTGGAGTGAATTTCTATTAGATAACGCGGCACGCGTGGCGTGACGCTCGCGAATGATGTTTACACATCAACCGTGAGTCCCGACCCTCAGACTTTCTGTTTTGACTGGGACATACTTATCATTGACTCACTAGCCTTTGATATCTACTGCCTTCCTAGATGCTTCGCGTGGCTTAGCGAGGTGAGGTTCATGCAATTCGCTCCCGGCATAGCGACGTATTTAAATCTGAGAGCATGGAAATAGGTCCTCCTCATCTCCGCCTTAAATCTGTCAACGGCAGATCCGTAATGGATGCTGATTGGCTCGAAATTTATGAGGGCGCCACTTTATTTCCCTCGAAGTGGTCTGGCCCGATCGGGAGCTAGCTAGGCGACTGATTGCGGCTGAAGTTATTGCTTTTATTGTGGCAATTCAGTGTGGGGTTTATTTTCTTACGCCTCTATATCGTAATATTCAGAAATATTTATATCAAAGTGACCCTCAAGGTCGATGTGGCGAGTTGCTGGAGTCGAGTCGAGCGAGAGTGAACTACGCTTGTGCGAAAAGTAACCCTGTGAAACTTGATTAATTTTTGAGTTCAAATGATCAGTGTTAGTAATTTCACTATGAAACTACTTTGTATAGGAAAAGCAGCAATTCAATTGGAAGTATGCTCCTTAAAATTGGCTGCATCCAAAGCTGACAAAGAGGTACCTAGCAAGAAGCAGGATCATACAAAAATAAATAGAGAAATTCAAAATCTGACTGACATCACATTCTAGGAATCTAGGAAAGTAGACTTGGGTAATGTTGGCCCATTAGCACAAAATACCATCATCAATCCGTATCGGTCCACTGCTGGACATAGGCCTCTCCCAAGGCACGCCACTCCCACGCGGTCATCCGCTCTTCTCATCCATCCACTCCCGGGTACCTTTTTCAGGTCGTCGTTCCACGCTACCTTTGCTTGTACGTGGCCTCTATTCGAGCACCCGTCTACCCTTGCGTTTATCGGGTCTGCGACATATTTGCCCAGCCTACTGTCACTTGAGCTTGCTAATTTTATCTTAGCAATGTCGACTGCCTTAGTTCTTTGTCGTATTTCGTCATTACGGATTTTATCGATCAAACTACGTCCGGCTACATCGAAATGGGCTAAAAAGATGAACCTATTGCGGTTTACTTTCTATCGACCTATCGGTGCCTTTCCGATTAAGCCGATGTTTCAGTGCGGTGGTACCGATCTAGGAGGACTTGAGGCCTAGCAGAGATAGGAAAAACGGACACCTGCCTGCGCATATTTAAGCATGACTATCGACATATTTAAAATTAACCGCCCAATGGCTAATGAGCGGTCGGTCACATCGGATCGCTTTGATCCACTTCACGCCGCGTTAACCCTGTAATGTGCAGTGAGTAGCTCGCACGTCGGGTCCGCTGAACCCAGCCGCCAGTGGAGGGTTGGCTGTGGGTTTTTGCAGACGGTGATGCCGTTAAAATGTCGCCGCGGTGATGTCACTGCAGAGGGTGTTTCGATAATAATACGAGAGCCGTGTTTATGACGCGAGTGTTATGAGCATACATCGGAATCCGCGGGGCACGAATGATTCAAGGTTGTTTAGTGATGGGACAATGTATCCACAAATATCGAAAATCGATCGTTATTTTAGAATCATATGAAATAATGTCGATTATTAAAACTAAGAGTATTTCTATAGAAAATAAGATATAATAAACAAATGTTGTATTTACTTTGTAGGTACAATACAAATCTGTTCAAACCACAATATTAGTTTTATTAGTATGGGATAGAAAGAATTTGATTTTTTTTACCAACTTACACGTGTTACATCGTAATGATATTGAAGACTTTTTTGTTACTGTTATGAAACTGAATCGATTAGGCTATAAAAATGAACCACCTATTTTTTTATTTAAACACATAAAAAAATATTTTACATAAAAAAAGGCCAAGGTCCAAAAAATAGGTCTTACAAAATTAGTTCATAGTAAGCTAAGGGGGGGTTCTGTATCAGAAATAGATCACTTTTGAAGAACAAAGAATTTTTTTTCACAAAAAATTTTTTTTTATGTTAAATGTAAAAAAAAATTTTTCTTAATCGTTTCGGTTTCGTGCTAGGAACAAAAAAGTCTTCCAACTCGTATATATCTTTCTTTCAGAAATTGTGAAAAACCACAATTTTAGTTTTATTAGTATGGAATAGAAAGAATTAAATTTTTTTTACCAACTTACACGTGTTACATCATAATGGTCATGAAGACTTCTTTGTTACTGTTATGAAACTGAATCGATTATGTTATAAAAATTAACCACTTATTTTTTTATTTAAATACCTACATAAAAATTTTTTTTACTTAAAAAAAGCCCAAGGTCCTAATATTTTTATATAGGTTTTACTCAGAACCCCCCCTTAGCGTACTATGAACTAATTTTGAAGGACCTTATATAAATATGTATTATATTTACTTAATCGTTAACATAAAGTATACATGTTTATATAAGTACTGTAGGTATTAAGTATTCAGGTCTGAAATATGACATGAATAGAATACAATAAACAAATAAATATGAGTATCGATAACAGTGTCGATTGTTTATTGATCGCCGTAGTCAATCCCTAACAAGGTCGTATTCGTGCCCCGCGGATTCCGATGTCTGGTTATGAGGAAGTTTGCGTTGTGATGTTGGGGTCGAGCACTATAGTGTACCTTGACCAAAAATTCAAAAGGACCGAACTGTTTGTCGTACATTGCATATAATTTACTTCCTTCCCAACATAATGTCCAAATGCACAAAATTTTTATCAGACCTTCGCGTGGTGGTTATATGTGTCAGCCTCGGTAGCTCAGTGCTGCGGCCGGTCAGACTGTCGATCATAAGCACATCTGGGCGCGGTCAGTACTTGGATCGGTCACCGCTCGGCTACCGTTGCCCGTTGGAGGCTGACCGTGGTTCTGATTCCACGTAAAACTGTTAGGTCCCTTCCCTTATTACCTTACTTGGTGGTAGGGTTTGACCCGCCCGGGTTGATAGCACCGCACTGAATGAAAAGTCGGTCGAAACGGCTATGCAAATCCTTCGTGTTTTCTGCCCAGTTCAGTGTGGCCGGCACGACCGATAGGAAGCACTGACATGGCACCTAGTTCACCAAGGTGTTATGGGCTGACATCACGGATGTTGTAGATGATGTAGCGAACCATGTCAATTTCCATTAAAAAAGTCAGTCTGCAAGTGTGAGTTGTGACGGAAACCGACGAAGTATTAAAGTAATTAACCTTTATTTCTTTCTAACCTAACCACAAGCATGAATAATATTCTTTATTGCGCAATGCTTTATCCTAAGAGCAGGCATTGATTTTGGATGAAGCTGATTTGTATGTACTGCAAATGAAATTCTGAAATTAGATTTGTAGAAACAGGGGCGTCATTTAATAGGGGCAGGGGGGGGGGCAGTTGCCCCCCCCTATAATTTTGGAATTTGCAAAAAAAACTTATATTTTTACCTAAGTTTAGTTTTTTATTAAGATCACTTGGTTGGTTGATCAACATATAAACTAAGGATAAGCAATAATAAGTCCATCCGAACATCAATGGGAACTTCCCATTGGGAAGTAATTTTTAAAATAATACAAACTTTTTGTAGTAGCTTGGGTATAGAAGAAGAAGAAAAAAATGCATCAAATTTTATTACTTTAATTATTTATTTGTGAAAATTAGGAACATAAACCTTATAAAATATACTAATGAAACAAAATAACTACGGTGCATTTCAATGTTACGTTAGTGTAGCAAAGGGTATCGTCGTGGTTTCCTCGCAGCAAAATCATCTACCAATTGGTCTAGTGATATTTTTTTCATTTCTTCTCTTTCAACCGCCATTAACATAAGTGAGGACAATCTTTCATCACCAGTAGAACTTCGCAGGTACCCTTTTACTCTTTTCAGCACAGAGAAAAATCTTTCATTTCCAGCTGTGGTTATAGGCAGGGTAGCAAAAATATGCAGCAGTTTTATCACTTTTGAGTATGCCACTGGAAGAACTCTGAGAGATTCGAGTAGTGACAAAACGGAGTCTCCATCGCATGTTTGTAAATGGTTCCTGGCTATGGGCAGTTGCAGTTGTAGAAGTTCTACATTTAGAAAATGTTCGTAGTTTCTTATTAATGGCTTTAATTTCTCTTCCGCCATGAAGGCTGAATTTTCTTTCTTAAAGGCATCCGTTACTGAGAACAGGCCTTAATTTTCAGAGATTCGACGATTGTATTCCACGAGAATGCTGTCGACAACTTCGAAGTATATGGCCTTAGTTTCAGTATTTTTATTGCCAGTTGTCGACATTATTACGCTTTTGAGCGAGTCTATGAGGAGCAGTCTTCGATCTTTTTTGTCCGCCATATAAAACACCACTACTGTCTGCCAAAGATTTAGCCTTCTCTAAAACCTCTCGGTATGTGTCGTCAGTTCTGGAGTTTTCAAGTTCTTCTTTCGTACTTTTGATTAGATGCACGGCGGCGGCTGCTAAGTCAAGTTCTTCGGCTTGTAGCTGCTGCGATAGGCAATAAGTAATGCCTAATATCTTCTCCATAGCACAAAGCAGAAATACCGGAGTTGATTGCTCTTTGTGCTTGCCCCCCCCAATCAAAATTTGAAATGACGCCCCTGTGTAGAAATAACTCTACTTGAAGAAAGAAACTCTCCTCGAAGTAGCATACTTATAAAGCTTTCCACTGTTTGCATTTGCTGCTGCACCGATAAAACTGCGACTGAAGACTTTTCTATAGTGCTTGAAAAGCAATTAGGTCGTGTTTGCGCAGGGCGAGGTCGGAAGCCATCAACCACGCTCTGATGTCATTTCTCCTCAGGAAACTTGCGTGCTGTGAAAAACTGTCTCAAAATTAACACAATATTTACGTTATTACATATTATTATTACAAATTATTTATGTTGACCGGAAGAAACTGCTAGCGACAAGTCCGCCTTTTGTTCTTTATATTTTCTGATAGTGTTTTTTGTTACTGGTGTTGATAAATAATGTCTATACAACAGTAATGTACATAAAGCACTCCCTTACGGCACACCTTGTTTTTTCATATGGCATTGATTAAACATATTTTTTTTTATAATAAAAATGATTTATTTTGTATCATATTGTAAAACCACAGCATCATACATAATATACGTGCGGTGGATCTTATAATACCTACAGTTTTCTGATATTAAATTTGTTTAATACTGTCAAAGGCTTTCAATGAATTAATCTAAAACAGTGTTGACCAGGAGACCAGCGAACCTTACAAGATGATCGTTGACCAGTAACAGAGCGTGAACGGTAGTGCGGAAGTGAAGTGTTGCTAGTGTTTGCGGTGATCGGTTTCTGATTTGATGAACGCGACGGAGGATGGCGGCGCGTGCGTGCGCCGGCGCCGCAGCATCAAGCGACTCCTGCGCAGCTTGACGGCCGACAAACTTCTCACTACAGGTTGGATTTGTCTAATTCACTTTGTGTGTTCCGTCCAGTTTAGTGTAGCCGGCACGACCATAAGGCAAACATTGACATGGCATCTAATTCACTCTTCTCTTCATTCTCATTCAATTTGGATAACTTTTTTTCTTAAATTGTTTCATCATCATCATCATCAGCCTGTATCGGTCCACTGCTGCATAGCGTCACGCCTGTTTCGCAGTGGGGTAGGCAGAGACAACGGATCTCCACGCGCCACGATCCTGACACACCTCTGCCGCCTCTTCCACTCTCATAATGTTCTTCATACATACTCGTCCGTCGGTTACGGACACTAGGCACTTGGCCCCTTTTTGAGCACATGTGCGATCTGGTCTAGGTACGTGCGTCTAGGGCGACCCTTCCCGACTCTTCCACTCACATTCGCTCCATAAATTTCTTTCGTTAATCTCCTATCATCAATATTCCAACATGACCGAAGCATTCCTTTCTCAATCTTTGTCACTATATCTTCTTTCGGACCACAGCGCTCTCGCACTACACTACATATTTCTCAATCTAACTTTCATTGTTACTCCACACATATTCCTCAACGCGCGCAAGGAAAAAGCTTTATACGATTTCTTGTGCTATTCTTTCTTTGCGATCCCAGATGGAATCTGCCTTTCTGAAAAGTACTAAATATATATTATTATTATTTCTATCAATTTATTCACACATCTATTTACAATAATTTTACATACAACTATACTTAAAATATTCAAAAATTATATAAAATCATTATAAAACAAATGGAGTTTTCTCCACCGCACTGAATGAAACGCCGGCACCGGCGCGCCGTCGTCGGTCGAAACGGCTATGTAAAAAGTTTTGTGTTTTCCGTCCAGTTCAGTGTAGCCGACATGAAATGAAGGGAAGCACTGACATGGCACCTAGTTCACCCGGTGTTATGGGCTGACATCACGGACGTTGTAGGCGATGTAGCCAACCGTGTCAGTTTCCATAAAAAAAAAATGTTATGGCGAAATAATTTAAACCACACAAATTATAGAGATTGACATATATTTTTATTAACACCAATAGGCTATTATTTTATTTTAGTATTTACACAATATTATTATTAAAATAAATTACACATTTGCAAATATTTCGACGTGTCTGTCGTCGTCAGTGAATATATTTCTTCCACTGATGACCACAGACACGTCGAAATATTTGCAAATGTTAAATTTTTTTTAATATTTTTTTTTTTTATGTAATACGGTATGGGTGGCTGAGTTGGAGGGGCTAAAGCGCATGCTCCGACCAGCCAATATCACCTCCGAGAAGGTAGGTGCCATACCGGAGACTTCCCTGGATTGCTGGCTATACTGGACTAGAGGAGAACACAACCGAGGCTGCTATGCGGCCATCTTACATCCAGTACGGTGGTACCAACCCAGTCGGCTACAATTTGAGCCTACCACCTAGTAAGGGGCAAAGGAAGGGACCTACAGTTTTACACCGGTTCCGAACGGTGAAGCAGCAGGTGTAGGTATGCACGTAAATTTTTTCGTCAGGAAAAACTCATTGGTACACGCCGACGGGATTCGAACCGCGGACCTCTCGCATTAGAAGCCGATGCCCAAACCACTCGGCCACCCGCCGCTTAATTATATTGTGTAAATAATAAAATAACACAAATTATAGGGGAGAAATATAATTGTGTAAAACATTGTGTAATAATTTCACATTAGGATCTCAGTAAACACGAACATGTGTGCTGGAATACATCCAAACCTATCAATCTTACAAACTCCACATAACGTCAGTCCAACAATATCGACTTGGCCTGGCCAGCCCCGCCGCCGCCGCCGCCGCATGTCGAATCCCATTACATTTGGCACCAGCGCTCCTAGAGTTTCGCTAACGGCGCCTCCGGCCTCACCCTGCTCCATGACCCACATCACAGATGCGGTTTTCATGTGTGAGTCTGTAACACTTGGGATATGAATCAATGTCAACTGCACTCACCTACTCTACTAAATTTAATTGTTTATTTGCTAGATTCGGTTTAATAGCAAATCCGATTTAAACGCAAATATGATAATAAACTATCGCTATGTTCGTTTAGGCTTTTACCGCTATTACACATTATGACAATGTTTTTCGGTTACGCGGTATAGATACTGAACACGACTCACTTTGTTTGTCGACGTTTCGTCCCACACTCCGGGGACATCTTCGGGACTCGCGGTCTGCGACGACCTGGAGGACACCCGACACGTCGTCCAGTCAGATGTCAACTGTCAATCTTCGTCAGCGGCGACCGGCAGTTGACATCTGACTGGACGACCGAAGTTTCCGCCCCACAAAAAAAAAAGAAAAAAAAAGAACATTTCTTATATGGGAACCCAAGGGGGGTTCCCATATAAGTTTCATATAAATTTTTCCTTTTCTATTTTTTATTATTGTAACGCCATATTCCGTGAAAATTTCAACGGGCTACCTATTACGGTTCGTGAGATACAGCCCTCGGACAGACGGACGGACGGACAGACAGGCAGGCGGCGTAGGCTTGGTAAGAGGGTCCGGTTCCGGATACGGAACCCTAATAATCAGCAATTTCATGAAACTTTTAAAATGTCCCTTTACCTTGCCGACATTACAATCGTAATTAAGATTCAAAAATAGATCAAAGAACTTGGGACGAAAGGATGAAGTTTAATTACAGGTGAAAGTACGTGCCTGGTAATGGTTTTACTTCAAGCGTCAAAATTCACCAACTTTTGGTATAACTTTCAACAAGCAATTGAACTTTTCGGGCGAAGATTTGAAGATTTTCGGAAAATTTCCATACGAATAGTTAATAGAACCATCTTCTCTTTCTTCATTCACTTTCATTTAATTTTAATAATAATTTATATACATACATACATACATACATACATACATACCACTATACACACGCTGCTGTATGATATGTAACTTACATACTAAGTTTTAATTACGTTAAATATAACATACTATGTCTAAGCTAAAAATTAAATAAATAAATAAAAAATACAATTGCTAGTTACACTGGACTAGAGCAGTACACAGCCCATATACTGCTATGCGGCCATCTTACGTCTAGTACGGTGGTGAAAATCCAGTTGGCTACCACAAGGGAATGGACCGGTTTACACCACAGAGCATGGAATACTACTGCGGGCGCCGCATAAGTAATGCGCGCGCAGTTCAATGCTCTGTGGTTTACACCATTTCCGAGCAGTGAAGCAGCGGGTGTAGGTTAGGTAGACATGCGCAAACATTCCGTCATTCCGTGTGGGGCCGGTAGTTTAAAAGAATAGCCCCACTGCATCTCTCCCCGTGTATGTCATAAAAGGCGACTAAGGGATATGACTCCCTTATTATATTACTAGGTGGTAGGGTTTAACCCGCCCGGGTCGGTGCCACCGCACTGAATGAAAGGTCGGTCGAAACGGCTATGTAAATAGTTTTCCCTCCAGTTCAGTGTAGCCGGCACGACCGAAGGGAAGCACTGACGTGGCACCAAGTTCACCCGGTGTTATGGGCTGACATCACGGATGTTGTAGGTGATGAAGCCAGCCGTGTCAGTTTCCATAAAAATAAAAATAAAGTCAAGACCGCGCCGACCACCCTCCGCTAAAATTATTATGCCTCAACCGCTCAGAAGGTCGTGGCTGTTGAAGCGCATCTTCAATGCAGACTTGGTGACATTACCTTCGTTCGTATAACTCTCCCCATCCCTCGTACACGTAGTCTAACTAATAAAGGAAAACCAATCAACAACGTAGAGTTCGTAGCGTTTACTATGAATCTAATTGTCATGTCGCGCAACACTTTCTAGATCTTCGTAATATGTATTTTGGCGTGCGGTTTTTACCTGACTGCCTCAGATGGAGGGAATGTTGTTAGGGTTCCGTATCCGTCGTACGGGACCCTATTACCAAGCCTACGCCGTCTGTCTGTCTGTCCCTCTGTCTGAGGGCTGTATCTTGAACCGTAATAGGTAGCCCGTTGAAATTTTCACAGAATATGTGTTATTCAATCGATCAAGCAGCAAGTAGGCACGAAGACCCACCTGCTGCATAACTCAGTGGAAGTACCGTGCCAAGGTGAGAGGTGGCTAGCCTGTCGCCCTTTAGCGCGGCATCTTGACCTTATACCTTAGTCGCCTTTTACGACATGCATGGGGAGAGATGCAGTGGGGCTATTCTTTCTAAGTACCGGCCCCACATGGTATTAAATCACTAGTTTTATCATCTTATGTCAGTAAGTCGGTCAGTGTGAAAGCGTCCACTGCTGGACATACGCCTCTCCAATTTTCCTCAAGTCCTCCCGGCCTTCGGCGGTACGCAACCACTGCTTTCCGCCGACGCACTTGATGTCGTCGTCCCACCTGGCGGGTGGTCTTCCCACACTCCGTTTTCCTGTAAACGGCCACCAGTGTAGGACATGGTTACTACAACGGTTCTCTTAAATGTGATTTAAGATTACCGTGGTTAACATTCATAGTGGAAATATTTATTTACGGCTTTACTCACGGTTTTTGTATCGCGTTGCCGCGACGTTTCGACTCAAACATTCGAGCCATTGTCAAGCGAGCTCCTGTGTCCGGCGGCGGTCAACGAGGAACTAGTCAGTTTGACATCTTCCGCGGTGTGTTCCGCCGTTGACGGAGATTGTAGCTGTGGGTAGTTTGAAGATGTTGGCTTTGAGCTGCGTTCCGGAGGTCCGCTGACAGACACAGCTACAATCTCCGTCAACGGCGGAACATGTCAAACTGACTAGTTCCTCGTTGACCGCCGCCGGACACAGGAGCTCGCTTGACAATGGCTCGAATGTTTGAGTCGAAACGTCGCGGCAACGCGATACAAAAACCGTGAGTAAAGCCGTAAATAAATATTTCCACTACAACGGTTCTCGTCCAAGTAAAAAAATAGTATGGGGCCATACAAGAAACTTAGCTTTTTTCAACTTTTTTTGTTTGTTTTTGCTTTATCGTAAAAATGCTAATACGTGCAAGCGTTATACCTGGTTAGATTATAGTGCAAACTCATAACATGTGAGACGTAATGCACTTCCTCCCTATGTGTTTCCTTCAGTGTATGACTTAGGATCTTTCAATAGAAGCGTAAAAAGGCATCTGTCACGCCCGCACGGCATTCGCAGCCCCCGTTCGAAACGGAATGCTTTTGGGCGACGTCGGCTCAACAATCCACGCTGACGACGGCGCCAAAAGTCTCGCGTATCCATAAAAAAAAAAGTTCACCGTAGAACAAAATGTCATATAACTTTCTTGCTCCAAATAGGCTCAGGAGTACCTGGTTTGCTTTATGACCTATAGTCATCAAACATCCTGTATAGTGTTACGGAACTTTGCACTTGACCGGTTTTACTAGAAATAATAGCCAACAAGAACTCCTCTGTACGCTTACCTCCGTGGGAACATGGGATATGGGGCTTGGGGTGGGTAGCAGTGTAGAGTGCGGGTGATGCCACATCGCATACATATATGTGAGCACCTGAGTGGTTTTCAATCGGTACTGCACAATGCTTCCGTTGGCCTCCCTGCATCGTTTCTCGTTGCACACCGGCACCTGTGTCTTTGTGTGTTAAAGCGTCGGGTGGTCCGAGGTTCGAATCAGGTCGGCGTGTACCAATTAGTTTTTTTCTGACGGAAAAAATCAACCGGGTTAAACCGCTACCACCTCGTAATATAAGAAGGGAGTCATATCCCTTAGTCGCCTTTTACGACATACACGGGGAGAGATGCAGTGGAGCTATTCTTTTAAAGTACCGGCCCCACACGGTATTTACTTTCTTCTTTTTAACTACGAATTTCACGCGAGCGAAGCCGCGGGCACAAGCAAGTAAAGAATAAAGAATGTATTTATTTTCAGCGGAGATTGTTATCAAATGTCAAATGTCATCCGTGTGAACTATTCATGATGGAGCGAGCGCGCGGGACACAGACAGACAGAACTCGCGAGTGTTTCGTTCTTGAACGATAAAAAAGGTATGGACCCCGAACCCTATCCTCGCCAGCGTAACACGTTAGAAGTAAAAGCATACTTGTTTCATTGGACGCTCGCGCGCTGGCCTGTCATCGGCCGCGTTCGCACAAACCTGTTTAAAATGCCCGCATGCTCTGTGTTTACGTGTAAAAACACTATAGCCAAGTTTAGTGTGCACAATAGTGGAATATCTTATCATCGGTAAGTACACTTCGCTCCGCGCAACTCGGCGACGCTAGTTCTCATACAAGCATTTGACAGTCCGGCGTCCATACCTTTTTTATCGTTCTAGGTTTCGTTGTTCCGTGTGTAGGAAAATTCCTTGGAAAAAGAAAACGAATAAATTGTGAACTTGCATTATACGAGTATATTTGTATTGTTCGTTAGAGCGCTGGCGCGGTAACCTTGCTTGGGCTTATTGTGTCTGTACTCTGTATGTCCGTTGTATTGGTTTATATGGAACTAGGTTATGACAGCGGCTTCACTCGCGGTAGACTCGGTTTAATGGTAAATCCTATTTAAACGCAAATATATTATAATAAACGATCGCTTCTCTTATATTCTCCCTCTCTCCTCCGTCGATATTATACTTTCTTTGATACTGTCCAGCCCAAAGGCTATATAGCGTGATGCTATATAGCCTATAGTGAGCCTCAAGAACTACTCTTTCCATTGGTGCAAACCGCATCAAAATCTGTTCAGTAGTTCCGGAGTTTACTTCAAACATACATACATACAGACAGACGTTCCCTTTTATAAGAAGTAGAGATAGAGAAGAGATAGAGATAGTTTTTTATGGAACCATGTCATCAGGATTCATAAGGCGGTTGGCTGCATCGTTAACCCATATTACATCTTTGGTGAACTGGGTGCCATGTCAGTGCTTCGTGCAGTCACTCAGCGTGTATACGTCCACTGCTGGACATACGCCTCTACGGCCCTTTTATACATATTATGGACTTACTATGTAGAGATTTTAAGTGTTGTTTTTTATTGCCTCCGAACTGGGTGGCTGTGCTTGAGGCCACAGCCTCAGGCGCTGCCAGTTTCACCCCCGAGGAGGTGCCGGCCCCGCTTGTAGGCAGACTGAAGGCTATTAACCCGCGTAGGAGCTGAGAAAGATATTTTAATTTAATTTAGATGCAAAATTATTTATTGCTTTACAAATATTTCACAAAAATAACACAACACTGAATACAGGTACATGACGTGTAAAGGCGAACTTATCCCTTAAAGAGATTTCTTACAGCCAACCTTTAATGTCTGAAATGTGTAAATAAAGGAATGTAGGTAGTAGCAATAGGGATTTAGTTGAAGCGAGCATAAAAAAGTCATTTTAATTCTTGCAAAGTGAGATCGCACTTTACCGGTTTTCACCCTCTGCCTAGCTCAGCTTAGTGTTATTTACAGCTCAATATCTAGACCCAGACAAATAAAGTCTAGACTATCAACAAGCAAGGTCGTATCTTCTATACAACTAATAGTTTCAGCTTCAAATTGTCTCAGTTTATTTCGACATAAATAATTTGTTTGACACAATTTCTTTGTTAATGAAAATTTACACGTTTGGCTACATCACCCATTCATCACTGGATGGGTGACCGCTCGACCGTTGGAGGCTGATCGTGGTTCGGATTCCACGTAACACTGTAGATCCCTTCCCTTCTTACCTTACTAGTTGGTAGGTTTAACCCGCCCGTGTTGGTACCACCGCACTGAATGAATCGTCCTTCGAAACGGCTATGTAAATAGTTCGTGTTTTCCGTCCAGTTTAGTGTAGCCGACATGAAATGAAGGGAAGCACTGATATGGCACCTAGTTATGGGCTGACATCACGGATGTTGTAGATCATGTAACCAACCGTGTCAGTTTCCATAAAAAAACATGGCACCTAATTCACCAAGGTGATGTGCTGTATGTTAGTTAGTCCATCACGTCAGAATGTCTTTTTTTATAGTAAACGCGACATGTGGCGCCAAGCCACCCATAAGGTGTCTAGCGACGCCCATGGACATTCGGCCGCATGCGGGGGTTGCGAATGCCATGCCGGCTTGACAGGTGCCCATCCCATTCACGCACGTCTCTCTTGAAGTCTTGAAGGACCCGTTTTGTCCTCTCCGTTTTCGAATTGTACCGCTTTAATAGATGCGAAGAGGTATTATAAAACATAGAAATAGCCTTCCGCTCCATAAACCTCGACTCTTGTATAGTGACGATGAGCTTTCACACTCTCCGATGTTTCAGGGAAATGAAACTAGCCTACCAGAAGTTATGTTACTTCCTACATTATCTATAGTTGCTTCGATTTCCCAAATGTAATTTTTTTTTATTTTATTTTTTTTATTATTTTTTTTTTTTATGGACCACCGGCACGTGTGTGGCTATGCCCAAAAGTTCAAAAGAAGATCAGGCACAGCCAATAACGCCACTCCTCGCGAAACCTCCATCAGATCGGGCATGTGCTCAAAAAGGGACAAGTGCTTATAGTACCCGTAACAGACGAGCATGCATGAAGAACATTATGAGAGTGGAAGAGGCGGCAGATAGGTGTGTCAGTCAGGATCGTGGCGCGTGGAGATCCGTTGTCTCTGCCTACCCCACCGGGAAACAGGCGTGACGCCATGTATGTATTTAAGAAAACATTGTGACTTGCGACGTTAGTTTGTCAGTTCTTCTTTGCCGTTTTAGAGTTTACCCTTTAGAAAGACAGATGTATCATTTTATAGCAGAGGTGAGATCAACGCAATCTATCAATATTGCCTATGTATATAAGTTTATCTATCATGCTCCTTTTTAGGGTTCCGTATCCGGTACGGGACCCTATTACTAAGCCTACGCCATCTGTCTGTCTGTCCGTCCGTCCGTCTGTCCGTCCGTCCGAGGGGTGTATCTCTTGAACCGTAATATGTAGCCCCTTGAAATTTTCACAGAATATGTGTTATTTTATTATGGCCGATATAACAACAAATAATAAAAATAAGAAAAAGTAAAAAATTCACGGGGTTCCAATAGAAGAAACCAAAAAGTGTATGCGCGCGCGCCATCTACCGAATAGATTATGAAGCATTTAAACTAATCATGACATTTAACTAATATGAAGCATTTCTAAGCATCTAGATGGCGTGAGTGGCGCTAGCCATGACATGGCGATACGGAACCCTCGGTGCGCGAGTTCGACTCGCACTTGGCCGGTTTTTTCCGTAATTGAATTGCCCACACTGGACGCGGTACCATAAAAAAACTCACAAACATGCGAAACTGCGAAACCAGATGGCGCTCTTAAACATTTCGAGCGCACTTTTATAGTCGAATAAACGATATACTTAGCAGTTCAGCTTACAATGTGTTTGTTATTGAAATAAAACGAGAAATCGCATCTAACTAAATCAGTTCATAGCTCCTCGAGTTACGCGATCATATTCTTTTTTTTTTATTCGTCATCCATTGATAGACACCGCACGCACTCGGATTCGTCATATTTTAAAATTGAGCCATTTCGATTATCACAGCGAAGAAGAACTGGCAAGACAATTCGCTGGATACTTTTTTTTACGTCTACTTACAAAAGTGTTTACCGCTGTTTAACTAAACGGTACGAGTTATCATAATTTCTTCAGTATCACAAATACAAAATTTCTTTTCCATAAACGTAAACCATTCATATAATGCCGGCACTTCACTTGGATTAGCGTATTCGTGTTTGTTGCAAACATTTTAGTTTTATCTCGCTCTAAACAAGCCATTAAAGGGAGACGAAACGGAAATGTTTGCCAAATACACGAATACGCTAAGCCAAGTGAAGTGCCGGCATAACATGTTGGAGCCATATTGGAGCAGGCCAGTCTCCACAAACAGCACCCGTTCACAGTCCGGTATGGCACCTACCTTCTCGGAGGTGATATTGGCTGGTCGGAGCATGCGCATAAGCCACCCATACCGGATTACATAAAAAAAAATATGATGTCGCTTAGTATTAGGGTCCCGTACCGGATACAGAACCCTAAAAACCATCGACAAATAACATTCGTTACCACCCAATCAGAGCGTGATACCACCCGATACCACCCAAGCAGCGCGCGCCGTCCCCTCCGCTACCCGCGGAGCTCGGCGACGCTGCAGCGCTGGTTCTCATATAAGCATCGGACAGTCCGACGTCCAACCTCTTCTAACGTTCTTGCCTGCTGTATTGTATACCAACCAACCACACGTTTTGGCACTAACGCATTCTCCAGTACATCACATTTACCCTATATTGACAGTACAGCGTGTCTGCTGGCCGTACGTACAGTTTACAAGTACATAGTTTTACCACAAACTGTACTGTGTGAGGCCGGTACTTAAAAATAATAGCCCCACTGCGTCTTTCCCCGCGCATGTCGTAAAAGGCGACTAAGGGTCGAGATGCTGTGATAAAGTGCGACAGGATAGCCACCTCTCACCTTGGCGCGGTCCTTCCACCGAGTCGTGCAGCAGGTGGGTCTTTGTGCCTTACTTGCTGCTTGATAGTTATCTTGTTTGAATAGGTACTTTGCTAAACGTGGCGGTCGATGTTATGTTGCAATTTTTCAGAGTACTTGCAGCACAATACCTATTACTCTGCTTACCCTGATTGTCGGGATACAGCGTGTGTGGTATGTATTTATGTATGTAGTATTACCACAAGTTTACTAAAAGCTGTCGTGACAAGTTTGCGTTGTTCGGGTGGATGGATGCATCAATCGTTTTATTGTGTGTTTTTGGCCGGAATATTATGCAGATATATGCATTGGAATGTAGGTCGAATGTTACAAAACTATAACGAAATTTAAACTTACATACATACAGAAATACATATACTAGGCAATCGGGGTTAGCAGAGTAATCGGTGTTGGACAACACATTTTGGGCAAGATCAAGCAAGTAAGGCACGAAGACCTACTGCATCACAAAGAACCGTGCCAAGGTGAAAGGTGACTATGCTGTCGCCCTTTAGCACGGTATCTGCGCGGTGGGACATCGAGAAGAAGCACTATTTCTGGAGGGTCAATCATTAGCCCGATCGAGAAATTGCACTTTTTCCCAGATTTTTCTTTTTGTTCAGTGAAAACTTTGTGCTTGGCTGATTTTACATAATAATTTCTGAATGAATTTAATTACCCGTAAGTTAGATTATGCATTCAAACAAACCAGCTTGCGCCATCTATACTCGAATGCCGGTACTAACGAAGAACGCCGCTTGGACGAACGAAGCTCCCGTTTTCAAAATGGAGAGAAAACTTTTGTTTTCAGAATTCGACGCTAGATGGAGTAAGATGTGAACGAAACTTGCCTACTGTGATACAATACAATAATTCAAGGAGGCTAATACAATTTACATCACGGAGCAAATCTCAACCAAATCTCGCGGACTGCTGGGGAAGGCAGGACGGCCGTCGATCGCTGCTCGCTCTGTGATGTACATAGAAATTCATGTAGACATACATTGCTCGACATACGCCTCTCCAATCTCTCTCCAGCCCTCCCGCCCGGCTTTAGCGGCACGGAACTGCTCACTGGCTGCCTCGGACGCATTTGATGTCGTCGGCTGCCGTGCCCAGCCCACTGCCATTATTGAAATGAAATTATTTATTTATTCGTCGCGCAACAACAACAACTCACAAAAACAACACAAATTAACATATAAATGTGACGAAATGGAAGAAAGTTTTCGCTTCCCGGTCTCCAATTTCGACTACTTTATTAATATTTTAAATAAAATGCGATTCATTTATTTTTAGGTTTCCGTATCCCGTACGGAAGCCTATTACTAAGCCTTCGCCGTCTGTCCGTCCGTTCGTCCGTCTGTCCGAGGGCTGTATCACTTGAACCGTAATAGGTAGCCCGTTGAAACTTTCACAGAATATGCGTTACTATGGCGGATATAACAAATAATAAAAAAAAGAAAATGTTAAAAATTAAGGGGGGCTCCCATATAACAAACGTGCGAAAAATCGATTAGTTACGCTACTGAATAATAGATGGCGCCACAGGCTTTTATACATTGCATTGTTTAAAGACAAAAGATAGGCGGATATTATTGATAGCGGATAGATACATAGATATATGTACCGTGTGGGGTCGGTACTTAAAAAGAATAGCCCCACTGCATCTCTCCCCGTCGCATGTCGTAAAAGTCGACTAAGGGATCGTCAGCCTCGGCAGCTTAATGGTGCGGTCAGTTATTGGATGGATGACCGCCCGACTGTTGGAGGCTGACCGTGGTTCGGATACCACGTTAAACTGTAGGTCCCTTCCCTTCTTACCTTACTAGGTGGTAGGGTTTATCCCGGCCGGGTTGGTACCACCGCACTGAGCGAAACGTCGGTCGAAACGGCTATGTAAATAGTTCGTGTTTTCCGTCCAGTTCAGTGTAGCCGCCGCGAAATGAAGGGAAGCACTGACATGGCACCTAGTTCACCCGGTGTTATGGGCTGACATCACGGATGTTGTAGGTGATGTAGCCAACCGTGTCAAGTTTCCATAAAAAAAAAAAAAAAATATACAGAAACCTCCGTGCGCGAGTAAAAATCGCACTTGACAGATTTTTTATTACAATGTTTACAAAACAAATTTTAATTACCTACAATGCTAATAAAAAGGTGGTGTCGCCTGCGCTGGCGCCTAAATATTGATGAATAATAGTATAAGTGAAGTAGCTAACAACTATAAAACAGCAAACAACTAACAAAATAGCAAATTTCAATATTCAGCACAGAACATAAGCTTCTCGAGGGAAAACTATAAAATCTATTTTCTCGCTCATTCACAAAGAAGTGCGGGATTAGCGCGGGTTATTTTTGACCTATTTACATATTGTATGTTTATTCTGTTCGTTATTTATAGAGCGATTGATCGTTGCCGACCGACGCGCGGCGCGATGATAAAATGTGCATTAAATCAGGTACAGTTGAACCTTTATACTATACTACTAATTATTATTTATATTCCATACATTTATTTACACGATTTTTTTAAACTTATTTTGTATACATTAGAATATAAAATATAAAAACATATACAAATCCTTCCTTATCCTTACCTATAATAAAATCCAACGTCTGCTTTCTGTCTGAGTGTCTGAGTGTCTGTCTGTCCGCTTATAACTCGAGAACCACTGAACCGATTTTAATAAAACAAAATTCTACGGATAACTTGATTCTTCCCATCAACTATAGGCTACTTACTATCACGCTAAATGGCTTATGAGGTTAGCAGTGAAGTGAAATATGAGAGCGCGCGGAGCCGCGGGCACAGCTTGTACCTATAATAAAATCCAACGTCTGCTTTCTGTCTGAGTGTCTGTCTGTCCGCTTATAACTCGAGAACCACTGAACCGATTTTAATAAAACAAAATTCTACGGATAGCTTGATTCTTCCCATCAACTATAGGCTACTTACTATCGCGCTAAATAGCTTATGAGGTTAGCAGTGAAGTGAAATATGAGAGCGGGCGAAGCCGCGGGCACAGCTTGTTAAATATATAACTAAATGTATTTTCCACCACCGACGGCGGCGGCGGCGAGGGGCGAGCCCAGGCTACCGATATGGTCGGGTCCCAAAGAGAGAAACCTGCGGACTATACGCGCAGTGTCGACCAGGGCTGCGAAACACTCAGCGAGAGCCTCTAAAAGCAGATCGTCGAGGCTCTTCGCTATCAGCCCATCATATTATCATTATTTAGAAATAAATACATTTTACTTTACTTTTTTACTAATTAATTTTACTAAGATTTACCTCATTATTCCCTGCACTTCCGTGTAGAGCGAGAGAGCACTACGTGTAACATCCATTTTCACATTGTGACAGAGTTTACAAGTGAGTGCAACAACAAACAAGGTCCGCTACGACGAGCCGTGCGACTAGTGGGGACCCTGAAGTGTCCCGCGATCTAGAACCACTATAACACCGTAGCGATGTCGGCGCCCTAAGTGTGTTCTATCGCTTATTCCATGGGGAGTGCTCGGAGGACTTGTTTAACGCGATCCCGCCGTCCCCTTTCCACCTCCGCACAACGCGCACTGGGCAGGGATTGCATCCCTACACGCTGGACTTAACGCGGATGCGTACCAAACGATTCTGCAGATCTTTCCTTTACAGAACCGGTAAACTCTGGAACGCTCTCCCTGCTCATATATTTCCCCCCCTGTACCTTCCCTTCAAGATGGGCTTGAATGGGCACCTGTCAGGCCGGCATGGCATTCGCAACGATACGACCGAATGTCCATGGGCGCCGTTAGACACCTCATGGGTGCCTCGGCACCATATGTCGAGCTTACAATAAAAATAAAAATAAACCACCGGCTACCTACCATACAGAAATAGTATTTTGTAATGCTGCGTAAGGGGTGTTTCCATTTTTTTACATAACTGTACCTAACATCGGCATGTGAATGGGTTGGAAAATAGATTTTTCCACGCATACATCCGGTAGAATAGTATACGATAGCTCACTAAAAGCTTACTGTTTGCCTACACCACCGTACAGCTATACGTGGGGATGAGACATACATAACTGGCCAAGTGCGAGTCGGACTCGCGCGCCGAGGTTTACGCAACACAAAAGAAAAAAAAACGTTGAAAAAAAAAACACTTTTCTTGTATGGGGAGCGGGGGCTCCCCATACAAGAAACATTGAAAAAGTGAATATTTAAGGGGTTAAATGTTCACTTTTTCAATGTTTTATTATTTGTTATATGCGCCAAAATAGCGCATATTCTGTAAAAATTTCTACCGGATAGCTATTACGCTTCTAAAGATAATTACAGCCATCGGACGGACGACGGACGGACAGACAGACAGACAGACAGACGTTGTAGGCTTAGTAATAGACTTCCGTATGGGGTAAGGAAACATAAAAAATATTTTTATTCCTTTAGTAAAAGTACGGGAAAGTCTCGGTTGTGTTCTCCACTAGTCCAGTATAGCCAGCAATCCAGGGAAGTCTCCGGTATGGCACCTAACTTCTCGGAGGTGATATTGGCTGGGCGGAGCATGCGCTTTGGCCCCTCCGACTCAGCCACCCATACCGGATTACATAAAAAAAAACTGAGTGCAGTTGTTGCCCAACACTATTAATTGCTTCTACAATGTTCACTCTACACACTTGGCAAATGTGAATTTCACCTCGCGATTCACCCGCGCTCCCCCCTCTGACCTGTACTGTACCCCCTGACAGCTCGACTTGTGTGTGAACATTGTATGACAACGACAGTAATAGTATAATAATATTAATAATACACTTTATGCCACTTAATGTGTGGCAAGTGCGGGCTTATGGCCTTAGGCAATTTCCTCCAGTCAACCCCTGTTGACCTACATTTATAGGGTTCCGTATCCGGTACGGGACCCTATTATTAAGCCTACGCCGTCTGTCTGTCTGTCCGTCCGTCCGTCTGTCTGTCAGTCTGTCTGTCCGAGGGCTGTATCGCTGTATCTCTTGAACCGTAATATAAGTAGCCCGTTTAATTTTTCACAGAATATATGTTATTATGGCCGATATAACAACAAATAATAAAAATAAGAAAAAGTAAAAAATTCACGGGGGTTCCCATAGAAGAAACCAAAAAAGTGTATGCGCGCGTGCCATCTACCGAATAGAGCGTGAAGCATTTTAACTAATCATGACATTTAACTAATATGAAGCATTTCATAACACGCCATAGATGGCGTGAGTGCCGCTAACCATGACATGGCGATAAGGAACCCTCGGTGCGCGAGTTCGACTCGCACTTGGCCGGTTTTACGTGGAATCCGAACCATGGAGCGGTGGGTGAAGACGTGAAGGTACCTATGCACGTAAATTGTTTTTAAATCAGAAAAAACTCGATTGGTGCATGCCGCCGCCCCGGTTGGATTCGAACCTCGGACCTATCGCAGGAGAAACCGACGCAGCACGCCCGCCCAGACTACAATAGCCGCGTACTGACTGAGCGCACCTGCCGCGCGAGGCAGCCTCGGCTCGCAAGCCTCGGTCAGTCAGTACGCGCCTCGCCCGAGACAAGCGCACGCGCGGCCTCGGGCGAGCGTTGCCTCGGCCGATACGCCCGCTGTCGGTTTTTTGTCGCGCTCAAAGAAGCCTCCCTCAGTCCATTTGCCGCGTGCGCTCAAGACGGACGTTGTGTGCCTCGCTCGCCTCGCTCGTTCGCGACATGGATAAGGAGCTGTGCTTAAAACTCAGCTATATGGGACGGTGTTCGGACGGAATATGGTTCGGCTTTTCCTCGTGAGGCATCCTCGTGACAATTGGTTTTGTAGCGAGGCAGCCTCGCGCGGCAAATCGTCTCGCGGCATACAGCCGAGGCAGCCTCGCCGAATGCTGCGCTCAGTCAGTACGCGGCTAATCCCTAGATGTTAGGCGTATACACGTGCCACGTAGATTAACCAGTACCTACGTTTGTTTTGTCGTTTGTTTCTGCATAGTAGAGCAGTTTGTCTTTTGATCTAGCGGCCTCGCTGTGAGCAAGGTTGAATTTTTATGCTTCAGTTCAGAGGTTGCCAACCATTTTTGGCGTCGGGCCAAATGAAAATTGAATCACCTGTCGGCCGCCGCCGCGCCGCGCCGGTTATTGTTTGAAGTGTAAACATTTCAATAAAATGGATTTTGTACAAAACAATGTGTGATATTTCTTATTATTTTATTATCTTTAATAAAGCATACAGCTGTGCTATTGCAATGCCTTCCTGAAATAATTAACTCACAGTGTAATTCCTTATATCAAGTTATTTTTTCCAGTAGTCATTATTGTAGCCTATATAATAATTATGCCATAATTGTAGGTAGCATAGCTTTAAGTAGTTATATATTATTTGTAGGCTAATTTTATTTATTTCGAATTTATTTTGAAGTTTTAAATATTTAATTCCATTTACAGCGTGTCCCAAAACTCAACGTCAAGCGGGAACCAGGGAGTAGGAAACTACTCAGGGAAAAAATAAGAAAAAAAATCGGAGTCATTTGTTTTTTATGAAGACTTTTTTATTCCTGGCATGAAACTGAAACGATGAAGAAAAAAAATTTACATTTTACATTAAAACATTTTTTTTGTTAAAAAAATTAGCGTACTATTAACTAATTTTTAAAGACCTATATAATCCATTTAAAGATAATAAAACGTACTATATGACCATTATTTACTCTGTATGTCGTAGGCTTTTAGATTATAATAATAATGACATTTTTGTTTATTTTGTTATTAGGTCTAAAGTAGTTAATGTTCTAAAAATAAAATATATATGTACCGCTACAAAAAAAGTGAAGGTCGTACGTCGAACGTTTATTTGATGCAATTTTGTTTTGCAATTTTCACGTCAAATTGTACCAAATTATTTCAGGAAATGAATCTTTGTGAAACTTATAAATTTTTTATTGCAAAACACGCGCGTCCGTTGACAAATTTATTGTCAAAAAATATTTCAAAGAAATTCTGAATAAGACATTGGACAATTCCATACAGCTATTGTTTGTGTCATGCTTTCCAAATTATTTATTAATATTACCGTTAATGATTAATATATGTTTTTCCAATTTGTTTCAGGTAAGCCGAATGTTCCGTCCCAGTTCGTTGAGAATCTTGATAGGCATCCTGAAGGTACGGTAAGAGGTAAGTACAAATTCATCATCTTTGTTTACTTCATTACGAGTAAGATATTTCGAGAAAGGTTTATTACGCGGTTTTTATTGCGTCATTCGCCAATCAACTTGTTCGGTTGGCCACGCACGTCGTCGCCGTCTACAAATATTGCGTACTGCTCTTGCGCACCTCCCTCCTCTCATATTATAGTTTTGTGTTCGCCCAGTTGGTCGATGACACACTACACTGTGACTTAAATAAAGAATCATTAAATTTACTTAAAACCAAAGACCGTATCAAACTAGATAGACGCGGTGCTGAGGCCCTGCGCTTGCTCCGACAAAAGGAATATGAAATTATAAAGGAATATGATTTTCGATTTGCATTTTTCTAATTAAAAATATATATAAAGCGAGTACGTGCTTAGTACTAACTTATAAACATAAAATATTATAAACCTCAAGTCAACTTCTAGTGTCTGATGCCAAATACGACTTTGGTGACGACGACAGCATAAGGTTCAATGTAGAATCGTGCAAGTTCACTGTTCGAAAAAATTATGCGACATCATGAAGGTGCAATAGAAACGAAAGTTTGGAGATAATACGTAACGGCCCGGTGGTGTAGTTGGTTATCGCGTTGGCGGCTCAAGCCAGAGACCCAGGTTCGAATCTTGGTCGGGATGTATTTTTTTTTTCCAATGATTTTTTGATTTGCATTTTTCTAATTAAAAATGAATATGATTGGCCTAGCCCGCACAAGCGAGCGGTAAGGGGAAGCGATGCATAAGGCGCTAAAGTGTTAAAAAGAGACATATAGTTTTCTCGCCGTCTTTCTCCGCTCTGCGAGGATTGTCGGTATTGCAAGCAAGGGTGAGGGGATGCCGGAGTTTTGGAGCATGATTGTCGAGAAAATACTTTTATCGAGCACCGCGTCTTTCTAGTTTGGTTACGACCTTAGGTTAAACTTAAAACTATGAAACTTTACAAACGACGCATTGTAAAACCTATGCAGTTTGCATTAGTAGAGTAATTCAAATCAAATCAATTCCTTTATTGTTCTCAGACATGTCAGTACAGGGTGTTTCAGGATAGGCTTGACAAAACTTCAGGAAAGTACTTACTCTAGAAGAAAAACATCCTTATCACTCAAATCAAAATTCCGTATTTTTTTCATAAAAAAATTTGAAATTGTAATAAAAACTCAGATGGACAGTGAGTCTCGGGAGATTTGGCAACAGTGCTGTCTAGGTCTAGGGAGTGCAATGACCTAGTCCAGTCCCCTTTTTTCTTTTGTTGTCATTGAACTTTCAGCTAGCAAATAATAAATACAAAAATAAAAATAATAAATTGTATAAAATGTAAGATAAAACTGGTTTCCGATTTTTACACACACTGACGTGCTGGCCGCCCCTTAAAAATACAGATATTACGCGGGTGTCTCCGCATTTCCGCCCGACCGTACTGCCAATATCTCATCTGTGTTACTACGCAGAATTTAAGTTGACCTTTCGTATTTTCTATATCTGCTCGATGACGGAATATAAATTGACGTGATTTTTTGCGATATTGACATGTAAAGAGGTCTTAGTTACTTATTTATTACATATACCTGCGTGGTATCATCTTACATAGTTTTTTTTTAGATATAACAATGTTGCAGGTGCTACATGGGACAAACGGAACGGAGTGTTCAGATAAGGGTGTCGGAACACATCGGGGCGATGAAGAACAACGAGTTTTTTTGTGTGTTTTGTTTTTTATGGAAACACACGGTTGGCTACATCACTTTAATGAAAGCCAAAATGGCCCGGCTTTGCTGAGGGACTAAAACATCGTGCAGTCGACAGAGCCAAATTCATATCTCCTCGCGAAACGGGGCTCAAGTGAGATGCCATGCCAGCAGATTAGCGGAAAGTTCGCTGGGTTATCTACCCTGCTCCCGAGGTTAAACAATACGAGAAATGTGTGTATGAGAATGTATGTATGTAAATGTTTAATTCCATTTATTTTATCTTTTTTTATGCTTTACTATTAAAAATTATTTTAGACTGCAATTTGTGAAGAATGGTCCCCTAAGTTCTTCGCACCCCATTGAGCTATCTCAACATGTCAGCCAAATAAGAGGCTGACCGCTTTTCATCGGCTCGGCGAGCTATTCTATACTATACAACAGTGGTGCCCATACTTTATTCTATGAAGATCTACATACGTGCAAAAAATTTAAGATTGTGAGATCTACACTCGTACCAAAAGTTTTCGTTGTTCAATAATAATTTATATTAATTTTTGTTAGGCTATTTCTTTGTTATTTTACGGTAATGAAGGGAAGCACTGACATGGCACCTAGTTCACCAAGGTGTTATGGGCTGACATCACGAATGATGTAGGTGATGTAGCCAATCGTGTCAGTTTCCATAAAAAAATTATAATAAAAAAGATTAATAAAGGTTTTGTTATAAATATTTTAATAGTACCTAACTATGAAATATTTTAACATAATATTAAATAGTATAATAAAAACAATGACATTTAGAATACTTAAATATTTGAACCTTTATTAAAATTGAGCCTGTTTTATTAGCACAAATCAAACTGACTTTATAACTTTATCAAATTCTCGACCTGCTAAGCTAAACAAAGAACCGTTTGAAACAGCAACTCCTAATAGGGACCCTAAAAACTATTAAAAAAACACAAAAAACGGGTTTTCTTATCAGCACCCTCCAAAACTACGTTGGGTTCCTGCCGACGATCTATGTTCCCTTTAGATTGGAACCTACGGACACCAGGAATAGGGTAGAGAAATTTATTACATACATACATACTACACGCTGACCATCGTGGTAAGCAGTGTAATCGGGGTTGTGCTGCAGGCTCTTTTTTAAATTACAGCACAACACCGACCACTACGTTTCGCAAAGTGTTCGAGTAAGATAACTATCAAGCAACAAGTACATATCACATCCATATCAGTGCTTCTATTTGGTAGAATCTTTGAAATGAAATGAATTAAATCAAATCAAGTCATTATTTATTTCCAATCACATGTCCCAAGCACACAACATAATATAATAATAATAAAAATATTTGACACTGCACGCATCGTCCGGAGGTTCCTCTCTTTGTGACCCGACCATCGGTAGCTTGGGCTCGCCCCGCCGCCGCCGCCGCCGGTGGTGGAAACTCCGTTTATATTTTTTATATTAATTTTAGGTATATATTTGTATTTTTATACTTTGTATATGTGAAATTAATGTAAATATTGTAAATGTGTTAATAAAGAAATAAAAATATTTAAAATTATATAATAATAAATAATAATTATTAAAATTTACAATCAACACAATTTTTATAATACCTATACATATAGCGCGGTTTTCTCAACCGTTCACTTCGAAAGAATGCGGCGCGCACCCTCCGCTCTCCGCCCCCACCGTACTGACGGGCAATTGCGGTGGCGGCGGAGAGGGGAGGGTGCGCGCCGCATTCTTTCGAAGTGAACGGTTGAGAAAACCAGCTAAATAATTTAAATAATAATCAATCAATCAAATATACTCGTTTATAAACTTTTTTTTTGCTATTCTCATACTCAACTCGTTTACTAGCGACTTATGTATATTTCACTATATTAATTGACGCTCAAACCCTGGGTTGTGCGTCAACCCAGGGTTTGAGCGTTGGCTCAAACAAGGTTGACTGGAAGAAATATCTGTAAGGGATAAGTCCGCCTTTGCACCTCATGCAAATATTCGAATGTACTTGTTACTGTTAAATGTTTCTTGCAGCAATAAAGTATTTTCGATCTATCGATTACAATTTAATAAAATACTTAAATATAAAAAAAGTTGACAAAGACAAAAGACGGGCTTAATGCTTTAATTTTCTCTACTACTGGAGCATCAATACCTAATGTTCCAGGGGGCCTCTCTCCGCGTTATTCGCGCATCGCCCGCGCACCTGTTCTGTTACCTGCTGTGAACATGTGCGCGGGAGTGCGCGGCGCAGCTGACTCTAATGCTGTCTCGCTCTATCATTAGTCGCTCTGTCTCTTTCTTATTTTAGGCAGAACAACAACGGGAGTGCAATTCGGGAACATTTCTTGAATTAATATTTTATTCTCTGCACTAGCTTTTGCCCGCGGCTTCGCTCGCGTGAAATTCGTATTTAAAAAGAAGAAAGTAAGTAAGAAAGAAACCCGAGCTGCGTTCAGGCATGTTGAGGTAAATGATAAACCTTCTCGAAGAAAGTAAGTAACTAAGGGCGAGGCTCGCTACAGTATCTTTATTTCGGCGCGCGGAACAATTAGGTTTGTATGAGAGCCACATCTTAGCTTAGCCGGGACTGAATTTGATTTAGTCTATGCTGTGTCACGTATAGTTTTATATGTGCACGTACTAAGTTTCATCGAATTCGGACGATCGATTTAAGAGTTATGGAGGAACATACATACAGAAAAGATTTCAAAAAATCGTCATTTTATTTTTAGTATCACACATAGAGTCTACAAACACAATATCTCATAAAACAATGTAACTTACTCCACGATCATCCCTTACTGATTTATTATTAGCATTGTTCAAAAGCTTCATCTTGCGCGCTCTTTTTTTACCATTTTTCTTTTTTTTAGGGTTTCGTATCCGTCGTCAGGTCGTCGTCGTAATTACTAAGCCTACGCCGTCTGCCTGTCTGTCCGTCTGTCCGAGGGCTGTATCTCTTGAACCGTAAAAGGTAGCCCGTTGAAATTTTCACAGAATGTGTGTTGTTATGGCCGATATAACAACAAAAATAATAAAAATAAGAAAAAGTAAAAAATTCACGGGGGTCCCCATACAAGAAACTGAAAAGTGCGTGCGCGCCATCTACCGAAAACAGTATGAAGCAGCGCTGACCATGACACGGCGATACGGAACCCTCGGTGCGCGAGTTCGACTCGCACTTGGCGGTTTTTTTTTTCATACATGCTGCGTGTCGGTTTCGGATGCTACTCGCCGCACAGCATGATTACTTATGTTTTTCAAATTCAAATTCAAATTCAAGATTTTTATTTGCAAACAAATACGTAAAACAGAAAACATAAAAGAAAAAAGAAATACAAATACAATTTACAATTTTGGATAATTGGACTTGTTAGAAAGGCAGATGTGATTCGGTTTCGCCGGCGCGCATGCGTAAGTACGTTGTTATCCTCTCAACACTGCACCTAAGTGAGAACAGGTGGGGTGGTAAATCAGAAGGCGCAGCGCAGGTGTTGTGTGTGTTGGCTGGCTGGCTGCGGCGCGGGGGCGGCGGCGGCAGATGGTCTGTTTCGCATTGATTCGTAGGTAGGGTTGCCAGATGGCTTTGGCCCGGACAGTCCGGTTTTCGAAGCCCCTGCCCGGTAAAAAAATATGACCAGGTTTTGCCCGGTTTTTAAATTTCCCGCCCGATAATACTGCAATATTTCCCGCCATACATAAGCTATTGCTAGGCACACGCACGCTTTGGGGGAAGGATGGTGGCGGGGCAGACGGGCGGCGGGCGGCAGCGGGTCCTAAAAGATATATTGATTTGTTTGTACAATGATTACTTGTTTGTAGTATGAATTAAAACTTTCTTTCTTAACATTTCATGTGTTTTACTTTAAAAATCTAAATAAAATTCTCTAATTAATAATTGAGTTTTTGGTTGTCCGTTTTTTTAATGGCGAACATCTGGCAACCCTATTCGTAGGCTGCAAGCAAGCTGCATCTTTGGTTTAGCGAATGCTTGCAGATAACATCTTGTACATAATATTATATTATTTACTTACTAGATTTTGCCCGCGGCTTCGCTCGCGTGAAATTCGTACTCGTATTAAAAAAAAAGAAAGTAAGTAAGCCCGCTACCGTGACTTTATTTCGGCGCGCTGAACAATTCGGTTTGTATGAGAGCTACATCTTAGCGTAACCGGAACTGAATTTTATTTAGCCTATCCTGTGTCCCGTATAGTTAAATGTGCATGTATGTAACTAGGTACTAAGTTTCATCGAATTCGGACGATCGATTTAAGAGTTATGGAGGAACATACATACATACAGAAAATATTTCAAAAATCGTCAATTTAGTTTTAGTATCATACATAGAGCGCGGGCAAAAGCTATATAAAAAATAAGATAAGCCACCAGTATGTTACTTATAATATATAACTCTATCGTCCATACCTACATATACACGGTGTTGCAGACTTGCAGTTGCCCCCGTAATATTTTTAACTGACATAATGGGGTTATTCTATATGTGAAACTAAACAACTTCTGTGAAGAAGAAAATTTTTTTGAAACAAAAAAAAATTATTTTTTCCATACAAATTTTAATTACCTATTCTCAAAATGTGTCGAGAAAAAAACATTTTTTTTCTTCAAATAAAAAAGTCAGAACAAAAGTTGTTATTTCACGTACAGAATCACCCCCTTTCGGGTTTTACGGTTGGGGTTGCAACACCGTGTATATACAAAGTTTACACATATGAGGTTAGGTAGCTAAAGCAACAAACGAAAATATAACATTCATACCTACACCTGCTACTCCACCACCGTTCGGAACCGGTGTAAAACTGTAGGTCCCTTTTTTTTTTTTTTTTTTTATGGAAACTGACACGGGTGGCTACATCACCTACAACATCCGTGATGTCAGCCCATACCACCGGATGAACTTGGTGCCACGTCAGCGCTTCCCTTCGGTCGTGCCGGCTACACTGAACTGGACGGAAAACACAAACTATTTACATAGCCGTTTCGACCGACCTTTCATTCAGTGTGGTGGTACCAACCCGGGCGGGTTAAACCCTACCACCTAGTAATATAAGAAGGGAGTCATATCCCTTAGTCGCCTTTTACGACATACACGGGAAGAGATGCAGTGGGGCTATTCTTTTAAAGTACCGGCCCCACACGGTACTATCTCCCCTTAGACCACACGGTACTCCCTTCCCTTAGGCTCAAATTGTAGCCGACTGGGTTGGTACCACCGTACTGGATGTAATATGGCCGCATAGCAGCCTCGGCTGTGTTCTCCTCTAGTCCAGTATAGCAAGCAATCCAGGGAAGTCTCCGGTATGCCACCTACCTTCTCGGAGGTGTGGTATTGGCTGGTCGGAGCATGTGCTTTGGCCCCTCCGACTCAGCCACCCAAACCGAAATTCATAAAAAAAAAACCTAAATGCATAAAAAATAACTGAACTGAAAATTGTAACAAAGACGAAATTTGTATTTATACAGAAACTAAATATACCTACTCGTATATATCGCTATAGCACATTGAAGACACGAATGAAGAGCTCGTACGAAGACGACACTAAAATATGTATTGTTAAGTACAAGTAGGGCTCGCGCAAAATAAATCAACGTTTTTATTTCTCTTAGAAAATACGCCATAAAAGACGCTATAAAAGACGCCATATAACTAGGCTTGCCATAATTTTCCAGACTCAAGTCCGGACGCCGCCGCCAGTCGCCACACTGATCCTCAAAAAAAGGGCCTCCCCCTTCCGGATAGATACCACCACCGCACTAAATGAAGGTTGGTCGAAGCAGCTATGAAATAAAATAGTTCATGTTTTCCTACCAGTTCAGCACGATCAAAAGGAGGAAGCACTGATATGGCACCCAGTTCACCAAATTGTGTTGGGCTGATATCACCGCTATTGTCGGTGGTCTAAGTCAGGTGCATAAAAAAAATTAAAAGACTCAAAATCAACACAATTCTCTATTTATTAAAATATAAGACATACAATTACAATTATGTTCATTAGCTCACTTATTACTATTCATATGGCTACGGTCCTTCTCCATCTCCAGCTTAATTTTCACGTCTTCGTTTGGCTCCTTCTGATTCTGAGTACAGTAGAAACCAAATTTAAATGCGGCTGTGAGATGCGCCCGTGTGTCTGCGCAAAAGACGATTATTAGGGCAGAGGGGGGGAGGGTGGAAGGTGTGCAAAGGGAGGTATCGGCGCACCCTACCGCGCTCCCCCGCGTTGCTAGGATACGACCGCGCGCCGTCGCCGCTCCGTCCTGTCGCCCGCGCACGCCCCCCTCTCATCTGTGCGTGCGCCATTGTACAGTCACTCACTATTTATTTGTTTCTTCCGTAGTGTCGCGGTAGATTTTCTACTAATAGTGGTTTCAGACATGGTTATTCGTATTCGTGATTGTTGCAAACATTTTAGTTTTATCTCACTCTAACCAAGCCATTAAAAGGAGACGAAACGGAAATGTTTATCAAATATTTGTGTACATACAGCTATGTGTGGTGCTAGCATGATAAATGTTTATTGACGAAGTGCGTTTACCGGGGTCGCCCGAACGACACCAACACGTCAGTTCAAACCGGTATTAACCATGATCGATACATCAACATCGGTATGCAAAAACATAATATAATACAGTAATATATAAAAATAACATAAAGCAAGACTCTCTTTTTTTACCTACAAATGATAATGTAAAATAATTTTATAAATTTCTGGCAAAATATTCGATTGTATATTTTATTTGACTATACATGCGCAGTCAAGCGGCCAAACTTCAGGCCAATACGCATTTAAGTTTGGTTTCCACTGTATCATTCGCGAATATAAAAAAATGCGGACGTAATTACGAGTCTGGACAAGAGTCCGGACATGGTTGCCAAATCCGGACAGTCCGGACTAAATCCGAACGTATGGCAAGCCTACATATAACGCATAATCTCCGCCATAAAAATGAATTCGCCTGTAAGTTTATAACCATAAACTAATTGAAAATAATACAAATATGTTCATAACATGTGGTTATAATCTAGAGCGGCATGAATAGGCACCTGTCAGGCCGGCATGGCATTCGCAACCCCCGCATACGACCAAATGTCCATGGGCGTCGTTAGACACCTTATGGGTGGTTCGGCGCCACATCTCGCGCTTTCAATAAAAAACAATAAATAAAACGAAAGTAATCAGCCTAGTTACTCGTAGCTCAGTGGTGCGGTCGGTCGACTGTCGGTCGGATCATAAGCACAGCTGGGCGCAGTCAGTGGATGGATGTGTGAACGCTCGATCGTTGGAGGCTGACCGTGGTTCTAATTCCACGTAAAACTGTAGGTCCCTTCACTTCTTACCTTACTAGGTGGTAGGGTTTAACCCGCCCGCGTTGGTACCACCGCACTGAATGAAAGGTCGGTTGAAACGGCTGTGTAAATAGTTCGTGTTTTCCAGTTCAGTGTAGCCGGCACGACCGAAGGGAAGCACTGGCATGGCACCTAGCTCACCGAGGTATTATGGCCTGACATCACGGATGTAGTTGGTGGCGTAGCCAACCGTGTCAGTTTCCATTTAAAAAAAAGTACCTAAGTAATTAATATCATTTCGGCTCATAAGGACAACTTCCCAAAAGGACAATTTAGCATGGGCAAAAAGGAGGTGCAATGAAATTTTCTGGCCCATATTGTTGTAGGATATTTTTGCGCCGAAGCGAAGATGCACGTACCTACTTGAACATTTTAAATTAAATTAAAACTTTATAGTAAAATCCTCCTTTACGGATGTATGTAATATTTGATCAAGCGTATGGTCCATTGTTCGTTACGATATCTGGTTGCAGCATTAGAAGATCACTACTGACACAGCATATATATGGCTAAAGCAGTATGGAAACTAGGCCTATTTGTTAAAATAAGTACCTACGCTCCATTGGAGCGTTAGGGATGTCAATCAAATTTTTTTGTAAAATTGTAAAATTATTATTTATTAAAACATTTATTTAGGTTCTGTAATGTAATGATCAAATAATCAATATAATCAATCATCAATAATAAGTTCAAAACGTGGTTGCTATAAATATGAATTGATATAACTTTTCTCGACTTTTGTCAACTATTATTAACTTTTGTAAATTGTTTACAACTTTTGTCAGCTCTTGTCAACCATTGTAAATGTTTGTCAACTTTTCTCATGTTTTGCCAATTTCAGTCATCTTTTGTCAACTTTTATCGACTGTTGTCAAGTCTTGTCAATGTTTGTCAACCTTGGTAAACTTTTGTCAGCTTTCGTCAACATTTGTCAACTTTTGTCATCTTTTGTCAACTTTCATCGACTGTTGTCAACTCTTGTCAATGTTTGTCAACCGTGGTCAACTTTCGTCAACATTTGTCATCTTTTGTCAACTTTTATCGACTGTTGCCAATCTTTGTCAACCTTGGTCAACTTTCGTCAACATTTGTCATCTTTTGTCAACGTTTGTCAACTTTTGTCTATTTTTCTCGATTTTTGTGAAATTATAGCCACTTTCGTCATCTTTTATCAACTTTTCTCATCTTTTATCAACTTTTCTCATCTTTTGCCAACTTCTGTCACCTTTTGTCAACTTTTATCGACTGTTGTCAACTCTTGTCAAGTTTTGTAAACTTTTGAGAACTTTTATCAACTCTCGGTAACTTATGTCAACTCTTGTCAACTTTTGTCAACATTTGTCAACTTTTATCAACTTTCGTCAACTTTTGTCAACTTTTGTCAACTTTCGTCAACGTTTGTCTACTTTTATGGCTTTTGTCGACTTTTGTTAACTTATAGCCACTTTCGTCATCTTTTGTCAATTTTTGCCAACTTCTATTAGCTTTTGTAAAATTTTAACGAATGTTGTCAACTTTCGGAAATTTTTGTCAACTTTTGCCAACTTCTGTCACTTTTATGAACTTAGGCCAGCTTCCGTCAACTTTTGTCAACTTTCGTCATCTTTTGTCAACTTTTACTAACTTCTGTCAACTTTTAACAACTATTGTCAACTTTTGCCAAGTTCTGTCACTTTTATGAACTTTTGTCAGCTTTCGTGAACTTTTGTCAACTCTTGTCAACGTTTGTCAACTTTCGTCAACTATTGTTAATTAATGTCAACTAAGTATTGTCAACTTTTTTCATATTTTGTCAACGTTTGTCAACTTATGTCAGCTGTTTGTCAACTTTCGTCAACTTTTCCCATCTTTTGTCCAGTTTGTCAACTTTCTTTAACTCTTGTCAACTTTAGTCAACTTATGTAAACTCTTGTCAACTTTTGTCAACTCCTTGTTAACGGAAGCTGACAAAAGTTCATAAAAGTGACAAAAGTTGACAACAGTGGTTAAAATATGATAAAAGCTGACAAAAGCTGAGAGAAGTTGGCAAAAGTTGACAAAAGTAGACGAAAGTGGCTATAAGTTCACAAAAGTCGAGAAAATTATACAAAAGTTGACAAACGTTGACAAAAGATGACAAAATGTTAACGAAAGTTGACTAAGGTTGACAAACAACCACAAGAGTTGACAACAGTCGATAAAAGTTGACAAAGATGACAAATGTTGACGAAAGTTGACAAAAGTTGACCAAGGTTAGGTTGACATTGACACGAGTTGACATCAGTCGATAAAAGTTGACAAAAGATGACAAAAGTAGACAAAAGCCGACAAAGGTTAACAAACATTGACAAGAGTTGACAACAGTCGATAAAAGTTGACAAAAGATGACAAAAGTTGACAAATGTTGATGAAAGTTGACAAAATTTGACCAAGGTTGACAAACATTGACAAGAGTTGACAACAGTCGATAAAAGTTGACAAAAGGTGACAGAAGTAGGCAAAGATAAGAAAAGTTGACAAAAGTTGACAAGAGTTTACATAAGTTACCGAGAGTTGGCGAAAGTTCTCAAAAGTTTACAAACTTGACAAGAGTTGACAACAGTCGATAAAGGTTGACAAAAGATGACAAAATTTGACAAATGTGGACGAAAGATGACAAAAGTTGACCAAGGTTGACAAACATTGACAAGAGTTGACAACAGTCGATAAAAGTTGACAAAAGATGACAAAAGTTGACAAATATTGACGAAAGTTGACAAAAGTTGACCAAGGTTGACAAATATTGACAAGAGTTGACAACAGTCGATAAAAGTTGACTAAAGGTGACAGAAGTGGGCAAAGATAAGAAAAGTTGACAAAAGTTGACAAGAGTTGACATAAGTTACCGAGAGTTGGCAAAAGTTGACAAGAGTTGACATAAGTTACCGACAGTTGACAAAAGTTCTCAAAAGTTTACAAACTTGACAAGAGTTGACAACAGTCGATAAAAGTTGACAAAAGGTGACAGAAGTTGGCAAAAGATAAGAAAAGTTGACAAAAGTTGACAAAAGTTGACATAAGTTACCGAGAGTTGGCAAAAGTTCTCAAAAGTTTACAAAACCTGACAAGAGTTGACAACAGTCGATAAAAGTTGACAAAAGGTGACAGAAGTTGGCAAAAGACGAGAAAAGTTGACAAAAGTTGACAAGAGTTGACATAAGTTACCGAGAGTTGACAAAAGTTCTCAAAAGTTTACAAAACTTGACAAGAGTTGACAACAGTCGATAAAAGTTGACAAAAGGTGACAGAAGTTGGCAAAAGATAAGAAAAGTTGACAAGAGTTGACAACAGTCGATAAAAGTTGACAAAATGTGACAGAAGTTGGCAAAAGATGAGAAAAGTTGACAAAAGTTGTCAACATTTGTCAAAAGTTAATATAAAGTGACAACAGTCGAAAAACGTTTGTAAACATTTTTTTGCATTCTAAAAGATCGCGGACTGTCCGTGGCGCATGCAACAAAAACAAACACGACCACTCGGACGCGGCACCCGCGACTGATTGTTTGCGACATTCGCTTCGGGGCCTTGTTGAGGCGTGCGTGTGTGTGAGTGCGTCGTTTCGATCGTTTTGTACGTAGTTTCCATACTGCTTTAGCCATATATATGCTGTGCTACTGAGTACTTGTTCGAAACATATTTAATTTGCTCGTGTCGTCGTTACAACTAAAAAATATGCATGCAGCCAGCTTGACACAGCTCGCCCACCGCTAGACAAGGTCAACGTGTCTGATGTCATCCCGTCACCGCGGCAGGCAGGCAGACAGACAGGCAGGCAGGCAGGCAGGCAGGCAGGACACAACACACCGTGACATTATCCGCACTAGTGCCAAGTCAGCTAGCGAAACCTGGCGGCGGCTCCGCCCGCATTGCAGTAGGACTATTAGCAAAGATTTACTATTAGCAAATCTGACGTCAACTCCCCTAATTCGTTTACTGCCGAGCATCTTAGGAAAATAACGAGATTATACACTACACAGCTTACACAACCACACCTGTAACCAAAAACGCTCGCCTGTAACCATTATTCAAAACCAGAATATGAATGATTTCATCTTTTTTTTTATTGCTTCCGAACTGGGTGGCTCTGCCCGAGGTCGAAGCCTCAGACGCAGCCAATTTCACCGCCGAGGAGGTGCCAGTCCGGCTTGGAGGTGGACTAATGTTGCTGGGTAAAGGCTATTAAAACTCGCTATTTGAAGATCCGTGGATTGTTGGAGTGGGGAAAGATGTTTCCTGGGAGCCCGTTCCACACCTTTGCAGTGCGGCACAAGAACGATTTAGAGAATCGTGCAGTTCGAAGAACTCTTCTGTCGCCTACAAAGGGGTGTTCCGCGAGAGTATGGCGGGTTTGGCGAAGGCGAACAGGAGGAGGAGGGACAAGGGAAGCAAGTTCGTATGAACCAAACCAACTATACGTCTGTGCTTTAGAGGTTGAAGGTCCTTTGTGAGTACAGAGTCACCAATGAGGCGAATGGCTCGTCGCTGAATAGAATCCAAGGCTGAAAGAAGGTACTCAGGGGAACCCTCCCAAAGATGACTGCAATATTCCATCACCGGTCTTACTTGTGCTTTGTTGTGGTCTGTTTTCGAATTTATCTTTTACAAACAGACAGACATACATACAGGGTTACCGGCTGTCCACGTTTTCGATGTTCTGTCCACGGTAAAAAATATAACCAACGTGGACCATGAAGTGTCGTTGTTTTTTAATTTTGGCGCGCACACTCAAGCGATTGTTAAAATGGTTGAAAAGCCTGCAAGTGGCAGGTGATTTAAAATATAAAAAAATATTTGACATACTATGCATGCCTTTAAATTATTTATCCCCTATTTCCCTACTGCCTCCGTATTAGTGATTTTAATAAAAGGTCCTCCAAAAAATCAAAGGTATTTTTCGAAAAAAATCAACCCGAAAAATCAAAGTGGTGGAAAATGTCCACCTTATTTATCTTGGCCTTCTGGCAACCCTGCATACTGCATACATACATGGCGTTTTATAATAAAAGTAGAAGAGAAGTAAACAGATGATGAACTTCATTAGAATATTACCTGTTTGTCTATTAAAGCACGTACACCACACATCCTCCAGGAATGATCTAACTAAAAGAAACTCCGTTCTTGCCGTTCATGTATGGCAACTATGGCAAGAACTAAATTTAGACATCTGTCACCGACCGCATCTGACTCACCCACCGATCCTTTAGCAGAGTCAATTAACAAGCTATGGACGTCAATTGTTTTCCTGAAATTAAAACCGAGGTCGATACGCCGCGAGAATTAACGGTAACCCAAATAATCAGTGATGTTCGCAATAATAATAATAATATAATTGATGCCGCAGTCACTGAAGGAAAGTATTCACAGTAAGGTTCTAAAGATAGAAATAATTTTTCATAACACTTAAATAATATTGAATAAAATTCCATTATTCATAAATCATGATATTCACTATTATAAAAACATTTTTGTAGTGATGATACATCCTCTAGAACCAATTAATGACCATTAATTTTTTCATTTTTTATTGACTTTTTTTTTTAATTGCCTTATTATTACGAATTATGGAATTTTATTAAAAAAAGACTAAAATAGTCAAAACTTTTAAGGAGTTCAAGATAGGACCCTGTCATGGAGGGATTTTTTACTGCAAATAACCCCCTCTACCTCCCTGTTTCGTTTGGTCCACGATTTTTGGACCACCCTGTATAGTAGCAAAGTCGTTGGTCATAATGATTCACAACTCGTGAACTGCTGAACGGAATTAGGTCATCCCTCCCGTCCTGCGGGCTCGGCACAAACGAGCTATATTAAGATCCACTCCTGTCTGTCTGTGTGTCCGCGATCTATTCCAGACGACGCACGTGTGGTTCTGCGTGGGCGCTATGTTTTATTTCGACTTTTGTAATAAATAATGTATGATTTTGTACGAGGTGCTTTGTGGCATTATTTTCATATAATTTTTTTTGACAAGATTTTACTGGGAGAAAGTGAATTTTACAATAAGTTCGCATTCTGTATAGCACACGTATTACTTGACCTACTGATGATAACCTAAATATTATTTTATTGTATCTGTTTTTTTTTTTTGCAAGACGTAGGAAAGTTATGCATATATATCAGTCAGTCCGTTTGACTGACGTTACAGGTATGCTTTCCTCCGTCTTGCAAAAATACGTATAATATATAAGGTCTTTCATTAGTAGGGAACTTTACGCTAAGGGGTGTATGTGTATCAGATACTGATCACGTTCCCTTACCAATTTTTTTTACGATATAAAAAACCTACTCACTCCTCAAATTTAATACGTGGAGTGCGCGTATTTCACCTTAAAAGTAGGTTTTTTATATCGTAAAAAAAAATTGTATGGGAACGTGATCAGTATCTGATACACATACACCCCTTAGCGTAAAGTTACCTACTAATGAAAGAGCTTATACACTTATAAAAATATTATAAAATGTACCTAATATAAAAATAGTATTTTTATATTACAGCCGTGGGTTATTGGCATGTTTTCTCTTATTCAAAATCTAATTGAACTAGTTCTTTGCAATGAAATACTTGACTAAATTCTGCTCAAACTCAAACATTAAAGTAAGTGGATAAAAACTTGCCAAGACGCACTATATTGATCCTTGCGCACTATTGAGCAGCAAAGAACATAACAAATGTTCTTTTAAAGCAATACTGAAGAACGTTATGCATAACAGGAGCTATGATTGAAGGAACTTCGAAAGAACTTGGTATCCAGTTAGATCTCACTTCTTTTATTAGCGAAGCCGTTATCCGAGCGCTTATTATCTTGCAAGTTTTTTTTTTGTTGCAAACTTGGATGCTTTTTTTTCACATTATGTTTTTGGTGGGATCCGGCTATCATTTATTATAAGTAGCGAGAAAATAAATGACAGGTCCACTTTGATGAAGTCATGTTTGCAGAATATGATATTTGACGTTGAAGAAGAAAAGAAAATCATTGTATTGGATTCAATAAAAAAAAATGCCAAAATTTTCAAATTAATTTTTATTAATTATAAAAACATTGTGATTAAATATTAATGAGGTTTAAATTGTTATTTAAAATTTTAGAAAAAAAAATATGGCATAGAAATAAAAGGTTTCCTGACGACTTTTTTAGATTTCCGTACGTTAAACTACGCCGTCTGTCTGTCTTATGGTACGTTGACACGATGCGAGGTTTCACGCACGAGAAGCATGCCGGCTCCTCGAACGAGAAAACTCGCATTCGTGAAGCGTTCGTGGAACTGTTTACACTATTCCACATCTCGTTCGAGCTCGTCTGTGTTTCTCCATTTTGTCAGTTGCAAAAATGGAGTCTGTAGACGAAGGTGTGGCGTGTATTGGTGCAATATTAGCGTTTATTATAGGGCGTTGTTTGATAAGAAACAAAATAAAGAAAAAAAAACAGAAAGATCTTTTTTTTTTATAGACACGGTTGGCTACGTCACCTACAACATCCGTGATGTCAGCCCATAATAGATTGGTGAACTAGGTGCCATGTCATTGCTTCCCTTCGGTCGTGTCGGCTACACTGAACTGGACGAAAATCACAAACTATTTTAGTACATAGGTAGCCGTTTCGACCGACCTTTCATTCAGTGCGGTGGTACCAACCCGGGCGGGTTAAACCCTACCACCTAGTAATATAAGAAGGGAGTCATCTGAGATCTATGTGGATAAGGAAATGGATAAGTATATAAAGATAACTTAATCATTTCCACATCAGTTCACTTTGTCATGGTGCCGTAAAGAACCAAAAACCACTAAGAAAACTTTTTTGCACCAACAAACTTCGTGCGAGACGCTCCTCTCGAACGCCAACTAATAAACATGCATGAACTCGATCGCGCGCGAACGACGCTGCGTTCGTGGACGCATGCGAGCTTGCGAGAACTGTCTCGGTGCGTGAATGCGTTCGAGAAGCATTTCTCGTGCGTGAACTCGCATCGTGTCAACCAGGCATAACTGCTGTATCGGTGGAACCGTAATACGTAGCCGGTTGAAATTTTCACAAAATACATATGTGTTATTATTATGGCGGATATAACAAAAAAATATAAAAACCAATTAAAAATACAAAATTAAGGGTAAGCAACGGGTTTTTCTATCTCAATGCGCGTGTCTGGCTCGCACGCACTTGACCGGTTTTTTTATGAATCATGACGTGGTTGCTACATCACTACTACACTCGTCGTGATGTCAGCCCATAACACGTTGGTGTAACTAACTGGGTGCCATGTCAGCGCTTCCCTTTGCTCTTGCCATGCCGGCTATTAGAACCTTCCACGCGAGTTTTTTTTATGTAAACCAACATGGGTGGCTGTGCCGAGAGACGGCAGAGCCAAAAACACCTCTCCTCGCGAAACCACGCTCAGTTAGTTGCCATGCCAGCAGATTTGCGGACTGTTGCTAGGCTGTCTAGCCTGTTAATACGACGTTTGAAGACACCCAGGTTAAAGGATTCGGGAAACACACTCGCCCGAAGACAGTTCCACACCCTAGAGCAGGGGTCACCAAATTGCGGACCGCGGTCCGGATCCGGACCGCCGACCCATTTTTTACGGACCCAGAAGAATTTAAGAATATCAATATAACAATTTCTGGAAAAAATCTGTATAAAATTGTGAATTGTTCAGAGTAAAAAATGCCATTTTTCGCATCAATATTAGGTAGGTACTTTGTTATTTTTTAATTAGAAGTATCCCTAATAAAAATATTTTCGTATTTCTTTTCGTTTTATTTACTTGACATTTTAATCTTGGTTGCTAGACATCATCTACCAAACGGACCGCGACAGATATATATTTTTTTAAACGGACCTCCAATGAAACTAATTGGTGATCCCTGCCCTAGAGTCTGCCTTGTCTGCCCTGCCCTGTCTATTGAATTAATTAATTATCTATTAGTATATAGACGCGCCGCGCGCCGTGCGCGGTGCGGTGCGATGGTGGCATATAATTTGGGATCGCGTACTTTAGGTCCGATAATTTGGTACATGAAAATGTACCAAAATCCGGCCTGAGAACGTATTTTGGGTATCAATAATTTGGGTCTGATAATTTGGTCCATTGATTCTAGTACATAAAATTTGTACCAAATTATCGGACCTAAAATACGATGTACTAGAATACGGCGTCGCGCCGTACTTTGGGTATGCGTAATTTGGGTCGATAATTTGGTACATCGTATTTTAGGCCGTCTACACAGCTCCATCTATGAGTGACTGGCTATACAATTACGAAACGTTGCTATTCAAACGTTCTGTTACTAGAGAAGGTTCAATTATTATTCCGCTACTTGTTGATAGATGGCGATAGCTGGATATTTTCAATTATACATTTTGCAGTGATGATTTTCTTGGTATCTGTATTACTTTAAAACATCATTGGGTATACTACCGGTGTGAAACTGTAGGTCCCTTCCCTTGCCCCTTACTAGGTGGTAGGCTCAAATTGTGGCCGACTGGGTCACCGTACTGGATGTAAGATCGACTCGGCTGTGTTATCCTCTAGTCCTCTTGGTATGGCACCTACCTTCTAGGAGGTGAAATTGGCTGGTCGGAGCATGTGCTCTGGCCCCTCCGACTCAGTCATCCATATCGGATTATATAAAAAAAAAACTATGGTTCTGCAACTGGATAAAGTGAATGACCCATCACTACTTGTCTCCGTCACTCGCACGCAAGTAAATAGTGCGAGTGCCGTCGCGCTCGCACAACGCGTCTGTGCGAGCGACGGCAATATTCTCTTATTTCTATGAATAAAAAACGAGAACATAGAAGTAGGATATATGATAGTGGAATGGCGAGGCGGCCTTAGGTAAGTAGGTACCTACCTACCTGCGCAGTTATATATAACTAGCTGTGCCCGCGGCTCCGCCCGCTCTCATATTTCACTTCACTGCTAACCTCATAATAAGCCATTTAGCGTGATAGTAAGTAGCCTTTAGTTGATGGGAAGAATCAAGCTATCCGTAGATTTTTTTTTATTAAAATCGGTTCAGTGGTTCTCGAGTTATAAGCGGACAGACAGACATACATACACTCAGACAGAAAGTAGACGTTTGCTTTTATTATAGGTAAGGATTTCGAATGACAACGTTGCCAATTCGTGCAGCGCCGCACAGCAACAAACAGCTGACAGCAGCGCCGCCGCGCCACATAGACTGAACTAAATGCGGAAGCGGCATGCGGGATGAAACTAACCTTGTCAACATAAATACATACTTCCAATCAAACGATATCGCATTATAATACAAGCCATCAGATGCTGTGTGTGAATGAATATACACGGTGTTGCAAATTATCTTCGCAATATTTTTAACTGACATCAGGGGGTTATTCTATATGTGAAACTAGATAACATCTGCAGCGACCAAAAAAATATTTTTTTTTCATAAAAATTCTCAAAATGTAGTTATGGGGAAAATGATTTTTTTTCTTCAAATTAAAAAGTCGTAGAACAAAAGTACAGAATTACACCCTTTCAGATATTGCGGTTGGGGTTGCAACAAACTGTATAATAGTCTTAATGCTCCTCACTCGCGTATTTGCGGACATAAGACGATAAGTTGAGCCATATAATATAACACAAGCTTCAGTCATTGCGAAAGTAGCTGGCTGACTTGGTCGATGGATGACATGTTTTTACGGAAGTGATTTATGGGAAAGGCCAGTCTATAAAATAGATGTCGATGGCCACATAGTGAGGAAAGAAAGACTCGTTGGTATAATGCGCGGGACGGATCTCGGCGTGTCGTCGTCGCCACGCGCATACACTACCTATACAAGTACGGTGCGGGTGCGAGGGAGAACACTGACGAGCCGCTGCGGCGGCGACACGCCGAGATCCGCCCCGCGCATGATAGACGCCGCGCCGCCGGGCGCCTCCGCCGCTGCCGCACCGGGGCGCGGGGCGGCGGCATCATCTACAACGTCCGTGATGTCAGCCCATAACACCGGGTGAACTAGGTGCCATGTCAGTGCTTCCCCCTTTGATCGTGCCGGCTACACTGAACTGGTCGGAAAACACAAACTATTTACATCCGTTTCGACCGATGCGTTTCATTCAGTGCGGTAGTACCAACCCGGGCGGGTTAAACCCTACCACCAAGTAAGATTAGGAGGGAAGGGACCTACAGTTTTACGAGGAATCCGAACCTCGGTCCGCCTCCAACGGTCAGCGGTCACCCACCCATCCAAGTACTGACCGCACCCAGCGTTGCTTAACATTCAATAGCGACAGTTGACTGTCTGCACCACTGAGCTATCGAGGCTGACTGTAATTAAATAATGATCCAAAACTCAATCTCAGTGTTTATAAATACTTTGCCAAAATAGTTAATAAATCAGAAGTGTGGGATAAACACGCGCAAGTCGTAGGACGCCGTGCCCGCCTGCGGCAACGTACAAAGGCAAAGAAAGATTGTATTCAGTACTAGCTGAGCCCGCGGCTCCGCTCGCGTGAAATTCGTATTTCAAAGAAGACAGTAAGTAACTGAGGGCGAGGCCGAAGGCCGAGCTGCGTTCAGGAAGACGATAAACCTTATCTAAGAAAGTAAGTAATTAAGGGCGAGGCTGAAGGCCGAGCTGCGTTCAGGCTTTACGCGTATCACAAAACAACTCACGCAAAGGAATAATATTAACAAACTGCTGCAAATACGCAGTGAATTAGTTGGATTTTATTTTAATTAAGTCGAAAGACCCTGTGCACCAATAACATAGGTTATAAAAAATTATAACCTATGTTATTGGTGCAATTAATATGATGTAAATGTATATTTGCAATGCATGGGATTTTCTTCTGAATTTTTGGAAAAGTTTTTGATAGAAAAATACGGGTCACAAAATTAGCAATTTTTTTAATAAAAAAAAATCAAGCAAAATTTACAAAAATACAATAAGTACGGATATACAGTATTATACGAATTTTGTGGTTGTGGTTGGGGTTGAACACCCAACCACGACCACAAAATCCGATTCTGTACATGAAACAGAACAACTTTTGTTCTTCTACGCATTGACCAAAACATGCAAATATCACTGGCCAAAACATGCAAATTTGAACGAAATGGCGGAACAACCCGCTTCATTCTTACAAAGTTTCAAAGGATTCTACGGACCCACTGACATTCTCCATTAACTGCCAGAAATAATAAATAAAATATGGTGTGATATTCACAACACAATTTAAATAAATTGATCATCACTCCGCCAGTTGTAACTCGTTAAGTATTAAGACTTAAATATAATAAAATTTTAGGCATTTAGTTTTCTTTGTTTCTCATATACATCGGCAGTAAGTATGTACGAGTACATCGAGCTTTAGAAAGAGACAATCATTTTGTAGAGCGTCGTTTCTGTCGCACGAAGCATGAATGACGTCTTATCTATCACCGTGTTAGAGAGAGAGATTGTCTCTTTCTAAAGCTCGATGTACATTACTTACTGCCGGGTACAGTACTTGTTTGTTGTAGGATCAACATTTTGCGAGTGGTTTTTAGAAAAATATGTGTGTGATATTTTTTTGATGAAAAAAATCATCTTTCCGCTGCTGCAACCATGGCTGCAACAAATTAACAAAACAAAACTATATGGGTCTGGCTGGGGCACGGAGGAAGTACTTAATATTTTCTCCGTGGTCTCGGGTCACAGTTCCTAACACCCCCAGGAGCGGCATTTGCTGTTGGCGAGGCACGGAAAGCGTTCGAGGTATCGAAGTCGTGGACCGGCCGATGGAAGCGTGTTCGTCTTGGCGACGACCGGCTCTGCTGTTCGGGTGTCAACGACCGGCGGCGTATCAGCTCCGGCAGCAGGTGGAGAACTGGAGACCAAGAACGCAGCGGGCGGATCGTTTGACGTACAAGGCGCAGTTGTGTTTTATAGGTCTTTCAATATTAGTTAATAGTACGCTAAGGAGCGTATGTGTATCAAATACCGATCACTTTCTCATACCCCATTAATATTTGTTCCGATATATCTATATAGTCTATTAATATATCTAATAATAGTCTATTAAACTGAATTGTGTATCTTTTCTACCTTTATCTATGGCCCGGAGGCGCACCTCCGGCCGGCCGGGCCGGGGCCTCCGGGTGGCTCCGTCCGGGCGGTCCGCGGCGGCCGGAGTCGGAGCTGGCTGGGCGGCGGCGGCGGCGCGGAGCGGCGGGCGGGGTGCGCGCGCGCGCCGCTGCCGCTGTCGCCTCCGCCGCGCCGCCGCTCCGCCGCGCTCCGCCGCGCGCCGCCGCCCGCCCCGCGACGCTCCGAAACATGTGAGCGGCGCCGGCGGTAGTAGGTATGTAATGTAATGTAATGTAGGTAGGTAGCAAGCGACCCCGACCCAAATAAACAAAATAAAGTACCGATTTCAATGTCACTGTCGTAGGTCAATGGCCGTTTGCTAACGTTTACTTGCTTTACCGAATGTGAAATGCGCGTTATTATCAATCATCTTGATTTCTCATTAACCGACTTCAAAAAAAGGAGGAGGTTCTATGTTCGGCTGTATGTATTTTTTTTTTATGTATGTTCAGCAATATCTTCCCCAATTGTGAACCGATTTCGATGATTCTTTTTGTGTTCGGTTCAGTCTAGCTCCAAGGTGGTCCCATTTTTTTTGGTCAAGATCGGATTGGAAAGCGAGGCCGAATCGCGAGGCCGAAGGCCGAGCGATTCCGCCCAGTACATTAATAGCAAATAAAAATTACTAAAAAAACTGTGAAATAAAAAACTATTTAAAAAAATATAAAAACCGCCTTCAAAAATGTATGAAATAAAAAAATTAAAAATCGATCCCTAGAGTTGAAGGCGGTGGTGCTAAAGCAAGCAAAAATAACCGACCGCCTTCAACTCTAGGGTTCGATTTTTAATTTTTTTATTTCATACATTTTTGAAGGCGGTTTTTATATTTTTTTTCCATCAAACTTTACCAGGCCTTGGACTGGCAAGATTAGTGAAAAAAATCTACAACGGTACATTTTTTTTACCTACATTGTCGCGCTGAGTCTTACGTGCGCGTAATCCGTATTTCCGTCTTTTCTTTGGCGCGTAGTATAGTAAGTAACGAACGCCACACACATGTAGATCATAGAGTAACTTATTTTTGAAGAAGTAGCCTGTGCCTCCCTTATTTGTTTTATTTTTCTTATTCTTATTATGTGTTGGTATATCCGCCGAGCTGACGGACGGACGGCCCGGACGGACGGACGGACAGACGGACAGACAGGCGGACGCCCGCCGCCGCGCCGCCGCCCGCCGCCGCGTTGCCGCCGCGCCGCGCCGCGCGCCGCCCCGTAGGCTTCAGTAGTAGTACCTAACAGACGGTTAACTATTTATCTATTTTTTCTCTATTATCTATAGGCTCCCGTACGGGTACGGAAACCTAAAAATAATCGGGGCGAGGTTTGCGGAGTGGCATCGTCCCCACACCAACCCCCCAAAGGTTCACGGTGATCGGTCCAGCAGTTTCGGAGTCTATCGGCCTCCAACAATCAGATCAACAGACAGATACCAACATCCATTTATTTTATATGTACATTTACATATGCCGAGAGATATGCATACCATACTCCTATAGACCAAAGAATTATTTATCTTAGCTATAAACTTTTACATTCGTATTTAGCGATACACCGGAAATAAAGAAAGAAGTTCGATCTCTTTTCGTCTGTGTAAAAAAGAGACATGAATTTCATCTCTTTCAAGGGTTTTGTTAAAAAAGTGAATGATGTACCTACAGAATTAAAATGCCTAACAATTACATACATTAATTACTTACTGGATAATGTATGCATACCATTCATTTTATAACTCCAAAACCAATTATGCACACACAATCTAAAAAAAATATTGTCGTTTCTAGCTAGACAGGGTGTCCCGGCTGCATATTTCCAAAGTCTATAGGGTGAGTTGCTCTGATTGGTCGATGGCAGTTTGGCGGGAAATTTAAATTTCGGAAGTATTTGAACTGCACTATGCGAGTTTTCTCCGTTTTGGTGGTTTAAAAAAAATAACCAGGGTTAAATTATAGAAGATGCGTCGGTACGCGACGCATCTTCTATAATTTAACCCTAACCTAATGTTGAGGCGCCGCATGTCGTTTTTGTTACGTTTGTATTTCCGAAAATAAAGCTTTTAGGTGGTTATAAAAAAAACTAAACACCCTAACATTGCTTAAAAAAAACCAAAAAAAAAAAAATTTGGTGGGATTCGAACCCATGGTCAAAAAATACAAACCCTACACCGTACCAATGCGCCACGAAATCACTAAGACGAGATAACGAATATCGGGTTCAGTAGGTTCGCTAGAAGTGCCGGAGGCGGAGCCAGACGAAATTTAAATTTCCCGCCAAACTGGCATCGACCAATCAACATAACTCACCTATAGATTATGGATATATACTCCTTATATTATGGCGTTGAATACGAATATGAAAGATTATTTTTTCAGTGTAGTTTAAATTTTTTTTTATTGTCTATGTCTATAAATAAACTTTCAATATTTACTTCGGCCAAAATATATCTATGGGGACAGTAAAAAAAATCTCAACCAAACTGAAAAATTATTTCATATTCGTGTTTTACACCATGGAGTAGTAAATAATGAAAATTATAATCAAATATCTACACCAGATTTTAATGTTCCCTACGCAAACTGGGATACCTGTATATGCACTAAGATATAAGGGTCTTTGCATAACGTTTTTTTTTATATTTTGTAACTCTGCCCTAGGGTTGAGACTTGGGACAGACGGCCATGGCCATGGAGTCCATGCACGTTCAGGAAAAAGCAGCTTAGAAGGACGCCACCCAACTCCCAAGAGCCAAGGGTGCAACTTCCAATACATCATAAGTACCTATACATTTTATTCTATATTAGTATTTTTTGAAGTAAATTTACGTGCATACCTTAACCCACTGCTCCATTTCGGATTCCATGTAAAACTGGAGGTCCAGCTGGTTGATTGGAGGAGATTACCTAAGGCAATAAGTGCGCCCTTGCCACTAGTTGCCACACATTAAGTGGCATAAAGTGTACCTAATTATTATATGCATTTATTCACACGTTTCTTTTTATATAAATTTTACATATTATTTACAAACTTAAAATCTAATAGGTACTTACAAGTATACAAATAAAACGGAGTTAGTTCTATAGTTCCAGCTTACTATAAATAATATTATGTTTCAGGTAAAAAAAAAATGCTTCGGTACCTAATTAAAAATTACGTTAACTTTTTTTACGTGTTTTCATGTATTTATTAATTCTTAATATAATTTCAAAATAACCTAATACAATAAAATTAAACTAAAATTAAGAAATATGATAAAACTAAACTAAAATAACTTATAAACTAAACCTAAAAAATAAATAAATAAATAAAAATTAAAACTACCTATAAATAAAATATTTCATTCATTTTAATTAAAAATTATTGACATGCTTAAATTACGTAAGTAGGTACCTATTTATTTTACGTCGTCAACTCTAAATAACTGCCTAAAACAATGATTCGGTGAATCTGTAAATACTGCAGTAAATCGTTAATAAATTATATGGCAATACTAGATATATCATGTAACTACCTACCTTTTTTCCTAAACTAGTACCGTGAAATCTTTAATGTGGAAAAACTTCTTTCACATTTATTTGTAGCTAGTGACATATAACAGACAATACATGAATCAAACTAGCAGACTAATAAGTAAGCTTGAACATGCTGATAAGTTGAAGGGAGATTGCTACTTCCCGGTAGATGTCGTCAATTATTTATTCGACACTACCCAAAGTACGGCGCCTCGGCGTACTCTAGTCCATCGTATTTTAGGTCCGATAATTTGGGTCATGATGCCTAAATTATCGTGTACCAAATTATCGGACCTCGAGTACGCTGTACTAGAATACGGATGCCCAAAATAAGATACCTCGAATACGATGTACCAAAATACGATGAACCAAATTATCGGACCCAGAGTACGATGGACTCGAATACGATGTACTAGAATATGGTACACCCGGTGCGATATCTTGTGTTGATTATTTAGTAATATGGCGTCACCCACCACACTGCTCTTCAAATAACCGGGTGAACGTGTGTTGCCAATGTAAACACGTGAAGCGTGACCGGTTGACCCTCAGTACAATCCACTACTAAAATCCAAACACGTCTATAGAACCTCTTGTTTTATTAATCCTGCTGCCTTACATAGTTGGCTACATATGCTAACTACATTGCGTCTTGCATATATTCGGTGGTCTTGCCGTCACTTGGTTTCACTGCGCTCGAGGAGGATCGGCCGAATGTCCATGGACACCTTATGTGGTGGCTCGACGCCACACTTGACGCCACATGTCGAGCTTTCAATATAACTATAATAAAATCCAACGTCTGCTTTCTGTCTGAGTGTCTGAGTGTATGTCTGTCTGTCCGCTTATAACTCGAGAACCACTGAACCGATTTTAATAAAACAAAATTCTACGGATAGCTTGATTCTTCTCATCAACTATAGGCTACTTACTATCACGCTAAATGGCTTATGAGGTTAGCAGTGAAGTGAAATATGAGAGCGGGCGGAGCCGCGGGCACAGCTTGTTCAATATAAAAGTTAATACATTCAGAGGTGCAACGCAGCCAGTGTGCTGGGTACCGCTGGGGGGGGGGGGGGGGGGGGGGGGGGGGGGGGGTCGAACGGTCGAATTGGAGGAAGATTTTTTGTTTTGTTTTAATTTATATTAGTTTAGTTTTTTGTTTTAACATTACCAACATTACCTACTTATAGAATCCTTATAGAAATATACAGCGTGTTTGATGACTATAGGTCATAAAGCAAACCAGGTACTCCTGAGCCTATTTGGAGTAAAAAAGTTAGATGAAATTTTGTTCTACGGTGAACTTTTTTTTTCCATACTAAACTAAATAAATTTATTTAATTTATTATGGAAAAAAGTTCACCGTAGAACAAAATGTCATCTAACCGTACATCAAACTTTTTTGCTCCAAATAGGCTCAGGAGCATAAGCGTAATATTATTTCTCTATGCTCAGGAGTACCTGGTTTGCTTTATGTTATGTATGACCTATAGCATATAGGGACGACGGTCGAATTGGAGGAAGATTTTTTGTTTTGTTTTAATTTATATTAGTTTAGTTTTTTGTTTTAACATTACCAACATTACCTACTTATAGAATCCTTATAGAAATATACAGCGTGTTTGATGACTATAGGTCATAAAGCAAACCAGGTACTCCTGAGCCTATTTGGAGTAAAAAAGTTAGATGAAATTTTGTTCTACGGTGAACTTTTTTTTTCCATACTAAACTAAATAAATTTATTTAATTTATTATGGAAAAAAGTTCACCGTAGAACAAAATGTCATCTAACCGTACATCAAACTTTTTTGCTCCAAATAGGCTCAGGAGCATAAGCGTAATATTATTTCTCTATGCTCAGGAGTACCTGGTTTGCTTTATGTTATGTATGACCTATAGCAGCCATACTCAAAGTGTGCTCCGCGGAGCCCTAGGACTCCGCGGAGCCTCTGTGGGGGCTCCGCGAGAATTCGAAAAAAATAAAATCAAAAATACACCTCTCCTCTCTGACTTGATTCAGCTCGATCCATTAGATATTTAATTATTGTTTTTATCTTTTATTATAGTATTATGTAATGTAAGTAACTGTTACATTGTAATATGATTATTAATAAAGAATGCACAAAGACAAATTTTAGTTTATTTTAGGGCTCCGTCAAATATTTCGCTTTTCAAAAGGGTTCCGTCACCAAAAAAGTTTGAGAACCGCTGACCTATAGTCATCAAACAATCTGTATATTAATAAATACATTTCCTGTGAACGAATAGTATGTTTCCTTCCAGCCAGTTCAATGTAGCCGGATTCGTGAAGTAACCAATCTATGTCAGGTCACTCATACCAACATATTTTTTTAATGTAATCCGGTATGGGTGGCTGTGTCAGATTGGCCAAAGCACATCCTCCGACCAGCCAATATCACCTCCGACAAGGTAGCTGCCATACGGGAGACTTCTCTTTGTATTGCTGTGTTTGGATATACTGAACTAGAGGAGAACACGTGGAGGTGTACTAATTGCCATGTCAGTACTTCCCTTCAGTCGTGCCGGCTACCACCAAACTGGACGGAAAACACGAATTATTTACATAGCCGTTTCAACCGACCTTTAATTCATTGCGGTGGTATCAACCCGGGCGGGTTAAATCCTACCACCTAGTAAGGTAAGAAGGGAACGGACCTACAGTTTTACGTGGAATCCGAACAACGGTCAGGCTCTAAGGCCCACTTGCACCAACACAAATTTAATATATAAACCAGTTTAACTCGCTAAACCAGTTTAAGCTAGCACCCTTTGGCTCTGGGAACCGCGTTTAAATCCATAACTCGCTACTTAACCACAGCATATATATGGCTAAAGCAGTATGGAAACTACGTACAAAACGATCGAAACGACGCACTCACACACATGCACACCTCAACAAGGCCCCGAAGCGAATGTCGCAAACAATCAGTCGCGGGTGCCGCGTCCGAGTGGCCGTGTTTGTTTTTGTTGCATGCGCCACGGACAGTCCGCGATCTTTTAGAATGCAAAAAAATGTTTACAAACGTTTTTCGACTGTTGTCACTTTATATTAACTTTTGACAAATGTTGACAACTTTTGTCAACTTTTCTAATCTTTTGCCAACTTCTGTCACATTTTGTCAACTTTTATCGACTGTTGTCAACTCTTGTCAACTTTTCTTATCTTTTGCCAACTTCTGTTACCTTTTGTCAACTTTTATCGACTGTTGTCAACTCTTGTCAAGTTTTATAAACTTTTGAGAACTTTTGTCATCTCTCGGTAACTTATGTCAACTCTTGTCAACTTTTGTCAACTTTTCTCATCTTTTGCCAACTTCTGTCACCTTTTGTCAACTTTTATCGACTGTTGTCAACTCTTTTCAAGTTTTGTAAACTTTTGAGAACTTTTGTCAACTCTCGGTAACTTATGTCAACTCTTGTCAACTTTTCTTATCTTTTGCCAACTTCTGTCACCTTTTGTCAACTTTTATCGACTGTTGTCAACTCTTGTCAAGTTTGTAAACTTTTGAGAACTTTTGTCAACTGTCGGTAACTTATGTCAACTCTTGTCAACTGTTGTAAACTTTTCTTATCTTTTGCCAACTTCTGTCACCTTTTGTCAACTTTTATCGACTGTTGTCAACTCTTGTCAATGTTTGTCAACCTTGGTCAACTTTTGTCAACTTTCGTCAATATTTGTCAACTTTTCTCATCTTTTGTCAACTTTTATGGACTGTTGTCAACTATTGTCAATGTTATCAACCTTGGTCAACTTTTGTCAACTTTCGTCAACATTTGTCAACTTTTGTCATCTTTTGTAAACTTTTATCGACTGTTGTCAACTCTTGTCAATGTGTGTTAACCTTTGTCGGCTTTTGTCTACTTTTGTCATCTTTTATCGACCTGTGTCAACTTTTATCGACTGTTGTCAACTATTGTCAATGTTTATCAACCTTGGTCAACTTTTGTCAACTTTCGTCAACATTTGTCAAATTTTGTTATCTTTTGTCAACTATTATCGACTGTTGTCAACTGCTGTCAATGTTTGTCAACTTTTGTCAACTTTCGTCAATATTTGTCAACTTTCGTCATCTTTTGTCAACTTTTGCCAACTTCTCTCAGCTTTTGTCAGCTTTTATCATATTTTAACCACTGTTGTCAACTTCTGTCACTTTTATGAACTTTTGTCAGCTTTCGTTAACAAGGAGTTGACAAAAGTTGACACGAGTTTACATAAGTTGACTAAAGCTGACAAGAGTTAACGAAAGTTGACAAACTAGACAAAAGATGGGAAAAGTTGACGAAAGTTGACAAACAGCTGACATAAGTTGACAAACGTTGACAAAATATGAAAAAAGTTGACATGACTTAGTTGACATTAATTAACAATAGTTGACGAAAGTTGACAAACGTTGACAAGAGTTGACAAAAGTTCACGAAAGCTGACAAAAGTTCATAAAAGTGACAGAACTTGGCAAAAGTTGACAATAGTGGTTAAAAGTTGACAATAGTGGTTAAAAGTTGACAGAAGTTAGTAAAAGTTGACAAAAGATGATGAAAGTTGACAAAAGTTGACGGAAGCTGGCCTAAGTTCATAAAAGTGACAGAAGTTGGCAAAAGTTGACAAAAATTTCCGAAAGTTGACAACAGTCATTAAAATTTTACAAAAGCTGATAGAAGTTGGCAAAAATTGACAAAAGATGACGAAAATGGCTATAAGTTAACAAAAGTCGACAAAAGCCATAAAAGTAGACAAACGTTGACGAAAGTTGACAAAAGTTGACAAAAGTTGACTAAAGTTCACAAAAGTTGACAAATGTTGACAAAAGTTGACAAGAGTTGACATAAGTTACCGAGAGTTGATAAAAGTTCTCAAAAGTTTACAAAACTTGACAAGAGTTGACAACAGTTGACAAAAGGTGACAGAAGTTGGCAAAAGATGAGAAAAGTTGATAAAAGATGACGAAAGTGGCTATAATTTCACAAAAATCGAGAAAAATAGACAAAAGTTGACAAACGTTGACAAAAGATGACAAAAGTCGACAAATGTTGACGAAAGTTGACAAAAGTTGACAAAAGTTGACAAAGATTGACAAGAGTTGACAACAGTCGATAAAAGTTGACAAAAGATGACAAATGTTGACGAAAGTTGACAAAAGTTGACAACAGTCCATGAAAGTTGACAAAAGATGACAAAAGTTGACAAATGTTGATGAAAGCTGACAAAAGTTTACCAAGGTTGACAAACATTGACAAGACTTGACAACAGTCGATAAAAGTTGACAAAAGATGACTGAAATTGGCAAAAGATGATAAAAGTTGACAAACATTTACAATGGTTGACAAGAGCTGACAAAAGTTGTAAACAATTTACAAAAGTTAATAAAAGTTTACAAAAGTCGAGAAAAGTTATATCAATTCATATTTATAGCAACCACGTTTTGAACTTATTATTGATGATTGATTATATTGATTATTTGATCATTACATTAAAGAACCTAAATAAATGTTTTAATAAATAATAATTTTACAATTTTACAAAAAAATTTGATTGACATCCCTAACGCTCCAATGGAGCGTAGGTACTTATTTTAACAAATAGGCCTAGTTTCCATACTGCTTTAGCCATATATATGCTGTGACTTAACTTTGAACTCGTGTTGGTGCAAGTGGGCCTAACAGTCGAGCGGTCACCCTTTCAAGTTCTGACTGCGCCCAGATGTGTTTATGATCACGACCGACAGTCGACCGATCGCACCACTGAGCTTGTACCGAGGCTGACAAAAACTATAAACTGCCATCAGTGGTACCTACACGTACCACCTACCAGTACAACCCTATCATCTGTATAAGACCGTTCCAATCATTTGTTGTTTTGCCTGCGTTATCGATATCCTAAATAATAAAAATAGTACAAGGATTAATCTTTCATTTAATGATATTTCACTTGCAACATTCTGCAGTTTGCTTGTTATGGAATTTGGATTTGGCGAACCCGTACCTTTCTGCCATATGTTGACCCTGACAATAAACTCTCCCTTTCATTCTAAAACAGCTTTAACCACACCTGCTGTAACAAAGCAAATCAATTTTACTGCATTGTATTAAAGTCTACATTGAAACGTTGCACATGTTACTTACACTGCTCTGATTATTAGTTGATCACGAACCGCGACCCGTGTTCTGTCTCTATCCTTTGCACTCATATTTTGTATTGAGTTCTCTCCCGCACATCTCGCCGCTTGAAACGTACAGGTGGATACTATGTATGTCTCGCTCGCTCACATTGTTTTACGATATTTTGTCGTTTCATTCGCGGCAAGCACGCCGTCTGGCGGTTTAGTTTTCGAATGCGCCCCGCGCGCTACGGTCGCGGAGAAACGATTTTATACGAAAAGAGATGTTTCTAAAAGTTTTTCGATGTGTTTTTAAACGATAATCTGTGACTGAATAGTGTACAAGTGAGTGATAGTGAGTAGTGTGCTAAAATTAGTTTATATATGTGAGAAAATCGGCACTGAAGTGGTTAAAAAAAGGTTTTTGTTTGAAGTTGTGCGTTGTGAATCGGCTTTATGTTTATATGGTATTTCTGCGAATTGTTATCGTCTCGCTCGTCAATTTAAACCCGCCGCGCCGCGCCGTGGTGTTCTTGGTGGCACTGTGTATTGGTTATTTTGTTGGAAAAGGTTGCGGATTTCAATAGCTTTGTGTTTCAAAATATCACCCACCGTTCACCTAGGTACATACATAAATATGAGCAGGTAGGTACGCATGTATACAGGTTTAGCCTCCATACAATATTAAGCATCCATACAAAATTAATTTTTCATACAAAACTAAAACACTCTCCTCCCTTCCCCTCTGACCCCGGCAAAGGGTAGGGGGGTTAATCATTGCATACCGAAAAGTGCATAATTATATCTGCAATTAAGGGGGGGGGGGGTTAGTATTCAGGAGATACTTATCCCCCCCCCCCCCCCCCTTAGCATACCACCCCGTCCTTCCTATACCCCGTCTCCCTTCACTGAGTCATATTAAGTTTTTGCCTCCCCCACTTACCCCTTCCCCTTCCGCGGGGGGTATACCCCCAAACGAACCCCCCCCCCCCCCCCCTCCTCCACTTCCCCCGCCACCACCCTCTTCTACAGCACAGCCCGGCTCGCCTCTATAAAGTCATCCCCCAAGCTTATTTGAATATATCTTTACGTACAACGTAGGTTTTAAATTTAAAATGTAAAAATAAACAACAAAATATGATCGATATGAAATCCTAAAAATACAGTGAAGGTCTTATTCACAGACAGCCCGCTGCGTTCTCCTTAGGGACAAATTCAACAGCTTTTGTTTTAGTTAAAAAAAAACTTCTTCCTAAAAATACCCACGTTAAGGACGAATGTCCGTTAAGATGCATAGGCAATGTATGTAGGAATGATGAAGTGTTTCGAGAATAAATCGACGTGGTGACAAAGCCTAAAACTAGGTCACGACTCACGAACCTAACAATTCAATTGTACGACTAAACGACGTGAAAAAAATCATTCATACATTTTTAAGAAAAAAATTAGTAAATATTTACTTTTCATTTATGATATTACCTATATGAAAATATAAACATAATATAGTTACCCTCTAACCCCATTTTCGCTGGGAGGGACCCCTTCCGTCGGGTTTCCCTCTCCATCCCCTACCGCGCCCTTCTGAGGGTGTTCGTAGTATTAGAAACACCAACCAACAAAGTACCAACTCAACTGAGACATCACTTATGTATTTCCTAAACTTACTACATATTTATAAATCAACCCATAGAGTATTTTGTAGTACGAGTATTAATTGATTCGCGATACGGTCGGTAAATACTGAGTGCACACTAGCCAGACCATTCGCGCGCGCATACCGAGTCAATCCTAGAATAACTCTAGCGCAAAGATGACATTGATGTAAATGGGCGGCCATTGATTAACTCATAAACATAAATCACTCAGACGGAATTACCTTGAAAAAATACGCCATTTAAAATTATATTATCTAACTGACCATACGCTGCATGACTTGAGTAGAGACAACTTGAGGCAGCTGCTCGCATCTTCCGGCCGCTTTTTGTTCACTGCTCAACCCCTTGGAGAGATATCGTGATGGTACGTAGCCTATAAACATCCCGAGACAAGCCTGATTCCATTAGTGAACACTTCATACAAATCAGTTCAGCCGTTTTCGAGTTTACCCGTTACATACAGACATACATACCTACCTATATGGAATTTCTGAATACTTAGTAGAGATGTACTTAAATATTTTTGACAAAGAAAATACTTTATTATTGTACGTTGTATGTTTTTTCAAAAAGGCGGACTTAATGCCTAAGGCATTGTCTACGTGTGTAGGATTGTTTGATGGAGTTGGTGGATGGAGCTGACACAGAAAAATGCATGTGCCCTGTGTAGCCCGTCCATTGCATCTCTCCTCGTGCATGTCGTAAAAGGCGTAAGGACAAGATTTCGTGCTAAAGGGCGGCAGACCAGCTGGCCACCTCTCGCTTTGGCACGGTCATTCCACAGTCATGCAGTAAGTGGGTAACTTCGTGGCTTACTTGCTGCTTGGCACTGTTTCGTCCTAACATTTTGCAGAACGTGGTGGTCGGTGTTGTGCTGCAATTTACCTGAGCTCTTGCAGGACAGCAAAGTAATAACAACAACCAATAAATTGAAATTGATTTTATGTAAGGGAAATAATAATATATAAATTGGGCTAATTTTAGATACCTATACAGGGTGACTGGAAATTCGATCTATTCCTTGAAAGGGGTTATACTAGAGGCTATTTGGAACAATTTAACCCACATCAATTAGGTTTTATTTTTCATGAAATTATTTTTTTTTTTAAATATACATTTAAGTACATAAATATAAAATAAAAATTCATTTAAGACCTTTCATTTCTGAGATATTGAGAATTTTGGGGCGATATTTTTATTTGAAATAATTGGTAGCTTACCAGCTTTCAGAAAAATATCAATGGAATGCCCAAAAATAAGGATACTTTTTTACAACTTTTTTTTCGACTACAAGTCAGAAATTTTTAAAAATTCTTAAAACCCCGATATCTCGGAAACCACTCATTTCCGACCCCCAGTTGATGGGACTTAAATTGTTCCAAATAACCTCTAGTATAACCCCTTTCAAGGAATAGATCGAATTTCCAGTCATTCTGTATATCCAATATTCTAAGCAAGTCCCTTGTCTTGATTGGGCTCTGATTGAGTGGAGTGTTTTGGGTGGGTGTTTCGAATTTAATTAATACGTAAATTGTTGCGAGTTCAAGTGCAATATTTATTGCCCACGAATGATTTTCGAAGAAATAACAAAAATAACAAATAACATCGATTACTCTGCTTACCCCGTATGTCAGGCAGGCAGGATACAGCGTGGTGTTATGTATGTATTGTATGTGGAAAAATGCATCCAGTAACAGTTACTGGATGCATTTTTCCACATACAATACATACATTACGTTACTATTACAACTAGTATCTCATCTGTGATATTTATTACCATAGAGAAATAATATTCCTTTATACGTACATACATACATCACACACGCTGAATCCCGACAATCGGGGTAAGCAGAGTAATCGGTGTTGTGCTGCAAGAGCTCTGGCAAATCACAGCACAGCACCGACCACCACATTTCGCAAAGTATTCGAACAAGATTCAATCGATCAAGCAGCAAGTAAGGCACGAAGACGCACCTGCTGCATGACTAAGTGGAAGTACCGTGCCAAGGTGAGAGGTGGCGAGCCTGTCGCCCTTTAGCACGGCATCTTGTCTTTATCCATAGTCGCCTATTACGACATGCATGGGGAGAGATGCAGTGGGGCTATTCTTTTTAAGTACTGGCCCCACACGGTTTATACGTCTATGGATATTAAACAATAATTTATAGATTCCTAGAAGTCATATTCTAACAACCGATAATATTAAACGATACATTTGAATGGATTTCTCGATTCATCATTTACCTATGTAGTTACGTTACATATGGCTACGTGCAGCTTTGTATGAATAATTAAATGACGTATAAATCATGTCAGTTTGCGGTTACATCTTGTCATATTCTGTAACTGAAGTGTTACAGTTGACCTCTATACCTTTTGCAAACATTGTTTCAAGTGCAATAAAGCCGGTACGAACCGTGTGGGGCCGGTACTTTAAAAGAATAGCCCCACTGCATCTCTCCCCGTGTATGTCGTAAAAGGCGACTAAGGTATATGACTCCCTTCTTATATTACTAGGCGGTAGGGTTCAACCCGCCCGGGTTGGTACCACCGCACTGAATGAAACGTCGGTCGAAACGGCTATGTAAATAGTTTGTGTTTTCCGTCCAGTTCAGTGTAGCCGGCACGACCGAAGGGAAGCACTGACGTGGCACCTAGTTCACCCGGTGTTACGGGCTGACATCACGGATGTTGTAGGTGATATCGCTAACCGTGTCAGTTTCCATTAAAAAAAAATTACATATTTTGATTTGATTTGAAGAGTTATTTATTACATTACTTGTCTTATTTTGTTTAACACCTTTTGAGAAAGAGCTTATAAATAGGTACTGTTTTGTCAAATTGAAACGGATATGAAAGTTTTTTTTATGGCAACTTGACACGTTTGGCTGCATCAGCTACTACATCCGTGATGTCAGCCCATAACACGTTGGTGAACTAGGCGCCATGTCAGTGCTTTCCTTCGGTCGTGCCGGCTACACCGAACTGGACGGAAAACACGAACTATTTAAATAGCCGCTTCGACCGACCTTTCATTCAATGCGGTGGTACCAACCCCGGCGGGTTAAACCCTACTACCTTGTAAGTAAGGGAAGGGAGCTACAGTTTTACGTGTAATCCGAACCACGGCCAGCCTCCAACGGTCGAGCGGTCACCCATCCATCCACTGACCGCGCCCAGGTGTCAGTCAGTATGTTTTATTGAACAACTTGTAAATAAATAGACAACAAGGCGAACTTAATGCATATCTTCCGGTTATACCTGCGGGGATTGTGAGTAAAGTTGCATTGAAATAAGGAAAGTAAACCTTCAACAAAAGCCTTGTTTTTCCATGGCGCCTGGTCTATACACTATGCATAATGCATCACGTAGGCACAATACATACATACATACATACATACATAGCGTCACGCCTGTTTCCCGGTGGAATTAGGCGGATCTCCACGCGCCACGATCCTGACACACCTCTGCCGCCTTCTTCATGCATGCTCGTCGGTTACCGGTACTACGCACTTGACCCTTTTTGAGCACATGCCCGATCCGGTCCAGGTACGTGCGTCCTCCCCGACTCTTCCACTCACATTTGCTCCATATTTTTTTTTTCGGTAGTCTCATCATCCATTCTTCCAACATGACCGAACCACCGAAGCATCCCTTTCTCAATCCTTGCCACTAATCTTCTTTCAGCCCACAGCGCTCTCGCACTACACTATTTCTCAAACTATCTTTCATTGTAACTCCACACAATATACTCCTCAACGCGCGCATTTCCACAGCATTAATCCTGCTTTCATGCTTCGTCTGCCATGCCCAACTTTCACTCCCGTACATAAGTAAAAGGCACAATATTAATACGCAGTAAGGTACAATATTTGTATACAAAGTGACTCTCTAGCTTGTCAGTCAGCGTGTATGCGTCAACCAATGATGGACACACGTCTCTCCAATTTTCCTCCAGCCCTCCCGGCATTCAGCAGTACTACGGAACCGCTGCTTTCCACCGACGTATTTGATGTCGTCTTCCCACCTGACTTGGTGATTCCCTGAGACGTGGGTATATCTTGTTGTGTACCCACTCACGTAGGCATATGTACGTATACGTGTGTGTGTGTCATACATACATCAATATCTACCCACTAAATTTATACACGTAGACATTGTTCATGTGTCATACATAAATGGTTTTAATGAATGACGTTGGAATGGGTGCCCGGAATGTAGTTTCCCAGATATTGTCATATTTTACTAACTTAAACAAATATTTATATTTTTTATACTAGCTGAGCCCGCGGCTCCGCTCGCGTGAAATTCGTATTCCAAAGAAGAATGTAAGTAACTAAGGGCGAGGCCGAAGGCCGAGCTGCGTTCAGGTAATCGATAAACCTTCTTAAAGAAAGTAACTAACTAAGGGCGAGGCCGAAGGCCGAGCTGCTTTCAGGTAAACGATAAACCTTTCTCAAATAAAGGAAGTAAGGGAGAGGTCGAAGGCAGAGCTCCGTTCAGGAAGACGATAAACCTTCTGGAAGAAAGGAAGTAACTAAGTGCGAGGCCGAAGGCCGAGCTGCGTTCAGGTAAATCAAAAACCCTCTTCCGCCTTCGGGCCTCGCCCTTAAAGACTTCCTTTCTTCGATAGAATATAATATCGTTTACTCAATCTATTTATTTCATAAAAAAAAAAGTAATATTAATAACTAAAGAATTAAACCTACCTAACAAACATTAAAATAACTATCAAAACGGGCATTTTCAAATGTTCTTAGAGCACTTGCGGCATTACCCCGCTGGATGGCAAGGCTTACCCTTTGAATGAAGTACATAAGCCCTTGATGGCGGGACACCAGTTGCGTCAACCAGCAGAGGCTCAAGCCTCTTTTGGCTTCACTGCTCCACGGACCGAAGGTTTCAACCGCAAACGCAACAAATTCGAAATCTTGAATTATATTTCTATATTTGCTGCGTTTGAGGCTCTCCGCCCCAGCCTCGGCCGCGCCAGCCGCTCTTAGTTTCTTCCTGAACGCAGCTCGGCCTTCGGCCTCGCCCTTAGTTACTTGCTTTCTTCGAGATGATTTTTCAATTATCAGAACGTAGCTCGGCCTTCGGCCTCGCCTTAGTTACTTACTTTCTTCAAGATGGTTTAGCTTCTTCCTGAACGCAGCTCGGCCTTCGGCCTCGCCCTTAGTTACTTGCTTTCTTCGAGATGGTTTTTCAATTATCCGAACATAGCTCGGCCTTCGGCCTCGCCTTAGTTACTTACTTTCTTCAAGATGGTTTAGCTTCTTCCTGAACGCAGCTCGGCCTGCGGCCTCGCCCATAGTTACTTATTTTCTTCGCGAAGGTTTATGGTCTTCCAGAATAGAGCTCGGCCTTCGGCCTCGCCCTTAGTTACTTACTTTATTCAAGAATGTTTTTCTTCTTCCTGAACTCAGCTCCGCCTTCCGCCTCGCCCTTAGTTACTTTCATCGACAAAGAATATCGTTTACGTGAGCGCAGATCCGCCTTCGGGCCCGCCTTTAGTTACTTAGTTTCTTTTTTTTAAATACGAATTTCACGCGAGCGAAGCCGGTGGCAACAGATATATAAATTTTATTGCACCAATGACAGCGACATAACTTCTACTTTCAATTATTTTTTTTTATTTATCAAACAATTTGTCACCGGCCAGCTCACGTCGAGATGACAGTTCTCCGTTGTCAACATGACATTTAAAATTGTTTTTTACCTTTACTTTGGATTACGTGATTTTTATTATATTTTTTAATTATTATGTTCATCCGGGATATACACTGTCACTATAAAAAGTTTCGTCAAATTCCGTTCAGTGGTTTTTGCGAGATGCGCGTACAAATAGACATTTTTGCATTTACGATTTTATGATATGTATAGAAAGAATAGATATGTATAGACTATTGTGTTCAAATTATAAAAAAAAAGAAGAACTGTCATTTTCGTTGTATCTACTTATTTTTAAATTTCGAATGAATATTTTATTCAAATTGTATTTGCTGCCAGTTCTCAAGATATAATTATGTACTTTGGACTACGTGATTTTAAACGCGCAATAATGTTTATAATTGTAATTTTTTTTTATTTTTGTTATTTTTTTTTACATATTATGTTAACCCGGCATATAAACTGCCACTATACAAAGTTTCGTCTAATTCCGTTCAGTGGTTTTTGCGTGATGCGCGTACAGACAAACAAACAAACAAACAAACAAACAAACAAAAATTTTAAAAACTGTTCTAACATGTTCAGTATCTCATTTTAAGCCACCCTGGTTAGTTTTTTTTCGAATACATTCAATGTACAGACTTTCTTACCTCTACGATTTTATTATATGTATAGATAACCTGACAAGGCTGCATCGTCTACTACACCGGCTATGTCAGCCTATACTGAACTAGGTTCCATGTCAGTGTTTTCCTTTGGTCGTTCATTTCATTACACCAAACTGAACGAAAAATATTGTCTATTTTCCATAGCCGTTTATTCCGTCCCTCTTTCAGTGAGGAGGTTTTTTTTATAAATTAGGACCGTTGTAACGTGGTTGTAACTCTACCACCTCGTAAGCAGCACCTATCAGACCGTGTCATTGCACTGCTGGACATAGGCCTTCCCCAACGTACGCCACCACACGCGGTCTTCTCATCCATCCACTCCCGGCTAGCTTTTTAGGTCGTCTGTCCACCTAGCCGGGGGGGGGTCTATCTTTAATTTTTTTATCATTTTTAATCGATCATACACAATCGCTCGCTGCTCGACTATAAATTTGTGGACCAGCCCCACCGTCAGGGTCCACGTTTCAGCTTCGTACGTCATTACTGGCAGAATCCACATATTAAATACTCTTGTTCTTAATGATTGAGGGATGGAGGATGAGAAAATGTGACGGAGTTTCCCAAATGCCGACCGGCCTAACTGAATTCCTCAGTCGGCCTCCTTGTCGAAGTTCGCTTGCCTAGCCTAACTGGACGTTTTCGTTCGCTTAGTTGGTTTTACAGGTACTATCACGGGCGCTGCTTTGAGGTGCTACCATCCCTTGTTCCCGTCCTATCTCCTCAGCACTCGTCGCAGAGAGTCTCCGCGCCCTTTTGTTATTGACTTTTGAGAACGAACGATAAGACGTGGAAATGCCTTCCGGCGAGTGTGTTTCCCGAATCCTTTTAACCTGGGTGTCTTCAAAGGTCGTACCAACAGGCTAAACAGCCTATTGCAAACTGTCCGCAGATCTGCTGGCATGGCACCGCAGTGAGCTTGTTTCGCGAGGTGATTTTAGTTCTATCCACTGCACTATTGGTCCCTCGACAAAGACACCCATGTTGGTTTACAGGAAAAACCTCATCGTTTGTCCAAGGTAGACCTAGTTCTGCACAACTTGCTGGGTCGCCCCGTGTGACGTACAGCTCATGACGTACTTGTGAATTTACAAGTAAATGACTTCTGCAGGACTCCACCAAAATATCCCGAACATTAACCAATTCATTTAGCTATACCTGGTTAATGAGTTTCGTATTTATTTGTGCAAGTGTGACTAACCGGTGGACTATGCTCTCAAACAATCGAGCCGGCATGAAAGCAGATAGTTGAATGCATGATTTGTTTTGATAATACCTACATACATACCTATTATCATTTAATTAAACTATAGTACTTATCATCATCATCATCATCAGCCTGTATCGGTCCACTGTACTTATATCAACAACTATCTCTTTGGGCCGGCTTCGGCTAAAATTTACTGCCGGTTAACTCTGACGGTTAACCGTGCGAGAAATGTCACTCAACCTACGGATAAGTTTTTTTTTATGGAAACTGACACGGTTGGCTACATCACCTACAACGTCCGTGATGTCAGCCCATAACACCGGGTGAACTAGGTGCCATGTCAGTGCTTCCCCCTTTGATCGTGCCGGCTACACTGAACTGGTCGGAAAACACAAACTATTTACATAGCCGTTTGGACAAACGTTTCATTCAGTGCGGTGGTACCAACCCGGGCGGGCTAAAACCCTACCACCAAGTAAGATTAGGAGGGAAGGGACCTACAGTTTTACGAGGAATCCGAACCTCGGTCAGCCTCCAACGGTCAGCGGTCACCCATCCAAGTACTGACCGCACCCAGCGTTGCTTAACATTCAATAGCGACAGTTGACTGTCTGCACCACTGAGCTATCGAGGCTGACAAGTGTTAGTCGAGCTGTAATTGGTGAAATCGGTTAAATTACTCATGCTTCTTTCTTTATTATTTTATTCCTCATACATAACATAACTTAACCCAAAGTTCGACCGGAAGAAATAACTTGTAGTAATGACACACACACACACCACACGCCGTATCCCGACAATCGGGGTAAGCAGAGTAATCGGTGTTGTGCTGCATGTACTCTGGTAAATTACAGCACAACACCGACCACCACATTTAGCAAAATATTCGGACAAGGCACGAAGGCCCACCTCCTGCATGACTATAATTAGCATTATAGGTGTAAGGACCGCGCCAAGGTGAGAGGCGGCTAGCCTGTCGCCCTTATGCACGGCATCTTGTCCTTATCCCTTAGTCGACTTTTACGGGGAGAGATGCAGTGGGTCTATTCTTATAAATTACCGATCCCACACAGCACACTACACAGTTGTAGCAATGAGTCTGCCTTTTTTTTAATTTAATTTATTTTTAGGGCTGTTAACAATAATTTGTTATTATCAGCCCCATAGTACCTACTCATCTTCTCCATCCATTAGTCACAGTTTTATGAAAACTGACACGATTGGCTGCATCACCTACTAAATCCGTGATGTCAGCCCATAACACCGGGTGAACTAGGTGCCATGTCAGTGCTTCCCTACCTCCCTGAATGTATGAAGAAAGTGAAAAAAAAAACATAATTCTCAAAACAAAATAAATCACCTCTTTCGGGTACTACTATTTATCAGCAATTAATGTAACACCTTGTAAGTATGTACACATATTACAAAAGTTAAATTACAAATTTAAAAAACCCCCGACTCTTAAAAAGTCAAAAATAATTTCCGTTTACTTACTTAAAGGAGTCGGTGGACCGCTAAGTAAATTCCCGAGTCTTTATATTTAATTTACTTAGCGGTCCCCCGACTCCTTTAAGTAAGTAAACGGAAATTATTTTTGACTTTTTAAGAGTCGGGGGTTTTTTAAATTTGTAATTTTACTTTTATTTCAAGCTTTTTAAAAAAAACCGCATGCAAATTGGTCCACTTTTTGAGATAATTATTTTTTTTATTACTTAATTACTTTATTACTTGATTACAAACATAGCTAAGAACGATCCCGATTAAACAAGCTTCCTAATAAAAAAAACCGCATCCAAATCGGTCCATCCGTTTGGGAGCTACGATGCCACAGACAGACACACACACTCACACACACGCACGTCAAACTTATAACAACCCTCCGTTTTTTCGTCGGGGGTTAAAAATGATGTGATTCGTCATTAGAAAATGTATCCGCTTTACTCACGGTCCTCTCCAAGCTATGTGGCTCGATTTTCCGAGTCTGACGTATGGCTCATCTTCATCTGCCAACCGTCGGACCAGGCAGAGACCGCTCATGTGGATAGGGGGTCGAGGAGGCGCGAGGTTTCGGGCCATACGTTTGGCCCGAAACGTCGGGCCGCATAGCTCGGAGACGACCGTGAGTAAAGCCGAAACTATTTTGTACTAAATATTTAAGACGAGACGGAAGTTAACTTTTTCCATACAAAATAGTCTTTTGGGGTTTATGTTTATTTTTTTTATATCTAAACTAATGGATGACTCAATAAAGCTTAATGAACTTCATGAAATCAAAAAATAAAAAATTCGATTTTTTTCGGTCGATTTTTTTTAACTCCGCTGTTGTAGGCATATTTCATCTAAACAAAAATGACAAAGACAGGAACATAGATTGGACTGTCCTTACGACAAGAAAAAACAATTGTAAAAATCGGATAAGGTTTAGGGGGCTAGAAAAAAATTTTTTTTTTTTTTTTATTAAAACTGACACGGTTGGCTACATCACCTACAACATCCGTGACGTCAGCCCATAACACCGGGTGAACTTGGTGCCACGTCAGTGCTTCCCTTCGGTCGTGCCGGCTACACTGAACTGGACGGAAAACACAAACTATTTACATAGCCGTCTCGACCGACCTTTCATTCAGTGCGGTGGTACCAATCCGGGTGGGTCAAACCCTACCACCTAGTAATATAAGAAGGGAGTCGTATCCCTTAGTCGCCTTTTACGACATGCACGGGGAGAGATGCAGTGGGGCTATTCTTTTAAAGTACCGGCCCCACACGGTACGAAACATAAATGCCGAAAGACGACTTTGTATGAAGAAAGTTAACTTTCGTCTCGTCTTAACATCCACGCTAATTTAAAAACATTTGAACTAAAAAAATTGAAATACCTCGACCTATAATAAATCGTCTGAGAAATTAGAAATATACAGCCTATAATAATATTAAAGAAAATTGAAAATATAGTTACTTAACATAAAATAGAAACATAATAAATAAAGTAATGTGAACCTACCTATAAATAAAAATATTCATCCACCATGGGGATCAATAGCATGGTCCCCATGACGGACGCTGCGTTCTCCCGTTGAATAGCAATGATAATCCGCTGCTTGAAGTACGTCCCGGATGCTCCAATGGTTTCTAACTCTCTACCGCGAAGGCTATAATCTCATAATTTGTAGTACAATTCATTTAAAAACTCTATGTGATTCAGTAAGCAATCAGTGCGATGTGTGGTGCTTGTTATATTATAGTGTACGTAAGAGTATGTAAGTAAGTAGCCACATGTTGTGTCCGCGTTTATCTGCGACACAACATGATGTCAGCGTCGGTAATATAGCTGACTTTATCTGCTGCCACCAGGGTTGCCAGAAGTGACCACGTTTACCGTGGACAGTCTATCTATGTGTTCCATGTTCTGTCCACGGTACATTTTTTTTTCAAATACTATGTCTGTAAAATATTTATATTTCCTTACTGCCCCCGTGTTGGTGGTTTTAATAAAAGGGTCTCCCAAAAAAATGTAAGGTATTTTTCGAAAAAATCTCACCCGAAAAAACAAAAGGATCCCTGAAGTGTCCACCTTATTTATCTGAGCCACCTGGCAACCCTGGCTGCTACTCTAGCTAGCGCTCAGTTTACTTTTTCTAATCGTCCCGTTCACGTACAGTTAACATTAAATAAATATGAGGGGTATAGAATCAAAGACAGCTCTATCAACTTTTGCAAATTTTTGGTAAACCAAAAAAAAAACGCTTATTCAGATCCAGTTTATTCTAAATGGCCCGTTACTTTGTTAGGATTAATGGAGCTCTCCTATTGGACAGTTTTGCTTAGTGCTAGTTTTGAAACTAAACGTATGGATAGTGTTGTTTTTGATTGTTACTGTTAATTTCTGAACTAATTTTTTAATGGAAAGAGCTGCTTTTGAAGCAGTTTTTTATGACAATTCAATAGCCAAATGTGTGAAGAAAAATTTGTGCATTGATATTTCGTTTCGCCAAAAAGTGGTAAAGAGCTACTTTTGATTCTATACCCCTATTAATCTTGCTCTTGTTTGTACCCTTTATAATAGCGAGAATTGAACTGAAAAATTATGAGGTAACCTTGTTACGTAGTTGGCACAATGTTTTGAACATGTCGCATTTTCTTCTCTATCTCTACTCTCTTCTTATATAAAAGGGAACGTCTTTCTGTATGTATGTATTTTTGAAGTTAACTCGGGAACCACTGAACAGATTTTGATGCAATTTGCATCAATGGAAAGAGTAGAGGCTCACTATAGGCTATATACCATCACGCTATATAACCTTAGGGCTGAGCAGTATCAAAGAAAGTATAGCATGAACGGAATGATAGTTAATTCATCTTTAAGCCCCGCGCGCGCGCGCAACCCCTAAATCATTCGGGAAACACACTCGCTGGAAGACAGTTCCACACCCGTGCGACAAAGCAACGATCTTTTTTTTTTTTGTAATCCGGTATGGGTGGCTGAGTCAGTAGGGCCAAAGCACATGCTCTGACTAGCCAATATACCTCCGAGAAGGTAGGTGCCATACCGGAGACTTCCCTAGATTGCTGGCTATACTGGACTAGAGGAGAACACAACCGAGGCTGCTATGCGGCCATGTTACATCCAGTACGGTTGTACCAACCCAGTGGGCTACAATTTGAGCCTACCACCTAGTAAGGGGCAAGGGAAGGGACCTACAGTTTTACACCGGTTCCGAACTTGAGAAGCGATGGGTTCTCAAAATCTCAATGTCAACAACAAGAGTGTGTTTTTCATTCCGACGTACTCGCGAAACTCGACGCAAGCGGTAGTTTTCCTCCTGCATAAAATGCAGACGTCTGTATTTGCAGACGCCTCATCATGAGCCGCGTGTGGGCGCTTCCGCCGCGCCTCATTTTCACCAGCCCCACCATCTGGAACAATAAACACAACGAAATTAACTCGATTCTTTCACCCACATTTAACTCTTGTGTATTGTGAACACTGACTTCCAGTGATTGTGAACGACGCGAGGAACGACGACAGTCAGTCGTCTCAAAAAACTGAACGTGTGTGTGAACATTCCTCTCTAACACACGAATATATACATTATTATGAAAATGTATGTTTCTTATTGAGGGTATGTGGTTAGGGGTGCCGTCCAAATTTGCGAAAAAATTACCCTTATGGGATCACTTTCGTTTATGTCTGTCTGTCTGTCAATCTGTCGGCCACACGCAGATATCTCCGGATCTACAAGACCGATTTTGATGAAACTGATGCCAAAATACGCAGAATTATTGCCCGCAGACATTACATAAATTTTACTAATCAAAATGTGTCCAGTTGAAAATACAGGATACCCAAAAATACCAACCAAATGTTTTTTTTTAAATAAATCAAATATCATTTCGTTCTATAGCTATAGGTATTGTTATATATGTGCTACAGCAATTTAAAAATAAAACCGTTTAAAAAAATCAGGGATATTATAACAAAGTTTGCTTTAACAAATATTTCGTTCAAAAGTTGACTAAAAACTGCAGTTTTCTCGCCCAACTTTTCCCATCAAGGGTTGTTTGAAAACTATGGAAAACATTACAACATAATTTATGTAGGTGCACCTACACCTCATAGTTCGTGCACAAAATTCATTTTGTTCTAAACATCATACGTCACTCAAGATTTTTGATCAAGGCCGAGTATCTGTTTTGTGAATTGTGATCGTAATTTCTAAGACCCGTTACAATCCGAATGTTTGTTCCAAGAACGTATTCTGTCTGATGTGATGGCACCTAGTTCATTAGTATTCTGATGGCGCGGTGACAATGTGCGGGTCGTTACCACACACCGGGCCGCGTTCGATGCCGAATGGTGCCGAGCGGAGGAAGTCGCCATATAGCGGGAGTGAGGCCAAAGGGGTAGGTAGAAGTGAATAGAATAGAATATGCTTTATTGCTCCAATAATATCCAGAGGCTATGTCAGCCTCAGTAAGCTCAGTGATGCGGTCGGATCGAACTCGGAAAGAGAGAGAAATTGGTGCACACCAACGGGAGTCGAATCCATACATTTGTGATACCATACACACCGTGATCTTTAACGTTTGCACACGGGTCGATGTATTCAATCAAATCAAAGAACGTTGCATACGCAGGTTTAGTACGAATCTGTCTTTATTTCCAGAAATTTAAAATATAAATCTCACTCGAATCTAAACATTGAGATTCGAGATGTGAAGTTTTCAGAAAACTTCACATTTGCACCATTCACTATTTCTGCGGACACGTATTCGCTAGCCGGAAACATACATACAGACCTACACTTGTACCTCGACTTGTACATACCATCACTCACGCTGTATTTTTTTTTATGTAATCCGGTATGGGTGACTGAGTCAGAGGGGCCAAAGCACATGCTCTGACTAGCCAATATCACCTCCGAGAAGGTAGGTGGTATACCGGAGACTTCCCTGGATTGCTGGCTATACTGGACTAGAGGAGAACACAACCGGTTTGTCAGAAAAAACTCATTGGTACACGCCGACGGATTCGAACCTCGGACCTCCCGCATGAGAAGCCAAAGCCCAAACCACTCGGCCACCCGCCGCTCGTCAATCGATGAGATGAGAGCAGCGTAACCGGTATTGTGCTGCAAGACTCTGGTAAATTACAGCACAACACCGACCACTTACGTCTAGCATAATATTAGGGCAAGATAACCATCAAGCCACGCATTCACTAGTAAACAAAGTTTCGTAAACAAGTTTCTGAAACACCACGTAGATGTTTACAGAAACAATTTATTGTTTCTGAGACTTCGCCGTCCGCATCAGCCAGTTGTTTCGAGTATGTCGCCTGAGGAGGTAGTGTTGTTGTGTGCTTTGTTTCAAATATTTCTATTAATTGGGTGAATAAACTTTTTCTTGTTTTTGGTATCTGTCTGAAAACAGGATATTATTATCTTGATAAATTTACCTTATTTTAATAGTTACAGCAACTCTGAGATAATTGATTAATAAGAAAGAAGCTGCACAAAGAATTTTGAGTAATTAAAAAAAAAAATTGGTTACCCTGAGGACAACCCCTTTTTCCATACAAAACTGGGGACAAAATTGTCCCCTGGGTCACCCCTAAAAATTTGGTTAATGTTTTATTTTAAATAGTTCTCTACTTTTATTTCAATTGCATATCAAACTTATTGATTTTCAACTAATTAATAAATTGTAATAAACTTTTTTTTTATTTGACTTTGCAGCTGGTTTTTACGTTACGAGAAAAAGTTGATCCACCCAATTTGAAAAGCATTTCGTCGTCCCACACTAGCGCCATGTTTATAAACAAGAGGAACACACGTCCACACTCGTAAAAACCTGTTGCGCAACTGATTTGTTTGCGAGTGGGGAGCACAGAAACATTTGATATACACGTAGTGTTTACCGCAACATTATTTTTTGTTTCAGAAACAAGTAGATTTTTATGCGTTTTTAAATTACCGTGGTTGTTAAGACATTGTTTTAAATGAAGATGGGCCATACGCTTGGCCCGAAACGTCGAGCCACATAGCTCGGAGTGGAACCGTGAGTAAAGCTGCTTTGATTTAAAACAACACGTAGATTTTGTTTCTGAAACAGTGTTTATAAACAAATGTTTAGTAGTGAATACGTGGCTTCAAGCAGCAAGCAGCAAGCAGGTAAAGCGCGATGACCTCTGCATGACTCGGTGGAAGGACCGCGCCAAGGTGAGAAGTGGCTAGCCTGTCGTCTTTTAGGAACGGCATTTTGTCCTTATCCCTTAGTCAGTTTTTACGACATGCACGGGAGAGACGCAATGGGACTATAGTAACGATAACCCACACGGTGCGAAAGCGGAATGTCTTGTTGCCGATTTGGCAGTCTGAAACAGGCTTTATTCTCGTGCGGTTTCATTCAGTGTTGTACAAACAAACAGTACATTTTCATAGAACAGCTTTAATATTTGATTATTTTGTTTAAATGTTTCAGCGAAATAGTGCGTAGGATTCGGTTAAACAGAGTGAGTTCGTTGAGGTTCATGAACCGATCTTATAAATTTGAATGTCAGTCGGAGTTCACAAACCGCGCAATCCGAATGTCCAAGTCCATGGCACCGTTAGAATGTCGCGTCTCAATATATACAACGTGTCCCAAAACTCAACGTCAAGCGGGAGCCAGGGAGTGGGCCAGTTTATGACTACCCAGAGAAAAATAAGAAAAAAAAAATCTGAGTGATTTGTTTTTTATGATATGAGGATTTTTTGAAAAAACGTTGAAAATTTCTCGTACTACATTTCAGGTACTACGACTACAAATTTGCAAATATAATTGTAAATTTTTTTTATTGGTAGCCTAAATAACTCTGCTGTTGAGCAGTATCCCAAATAAAACCAGAATACCTGTAGTTTTACAAAAAAAAAAATTCAGTAAATTTTTTTTCTAAAAAAATAAATTACTCCGATTTTTTTTTCTTATTTCCCTGGCTAGTCATAAACTGGCCTACTCCCTGGTTCCCGCTTGACGTTGAGTTTTGGGACCCCTGTATATATATGTTTTATTCATGTACCTTTTATGTGCTTATATTTAACGTAGGTACATCGAAATTCTTCTCTTTGTTCCAAACAAATAAAAAGAACTTTAAGACGAGACGGAAGTTAACTTTCTCCATAATCGTCTTTCGGCATTTATGTTTTCTAGCCCCCTAAACCTTATCCGATTTTTAAAAATTTTTGAAGTGAAAACTTCTTTAGGCGCAGATTCAGATTCAGATATTTATTTCGCCATAAAGAACACACAACAATAACAATATTTCATTGAGACATATGCATATTCAGAATGGTTCGTCATCATTTTTTGTCATGTCCCGTTCAGTAGTGCAATCTATAAGGAAGAATCGGGTAAGAAACCTTACAGAGCTTTTTTTAAATATAACTTACATACTAAGTTTTCATTATGTTAAATATAACATACTATATCTAAGCAAAAAATTAAAAATACTAAGTCAAAAATATACCCATTAAAAAAGATAATAAAATACAAAACAAAGAACATAGGGTTCAGTCAAGTTATTAATAAAATTTGTGTTTATGCATATAAACACAAATTGCGCGTTGAGAGATTTTCGGTAGGGGGGAAAAATCATGAATTCGCGTGGCGTGTTGGCATGCATGTTGACCATTGAGCTATACGTTGTACATAACATTATTTCTCTATGATGTTGACGCATGTTAACACGCATATGTACGGGTAGGTACGGTAGGATCGAATGAAAGGCACATCAAACCTATACAACAGGCATGGTACCTATAAAGCAGGAAATGTATTTTACACGAGTACATGAATAGGTAGTATCTACCCGAAAGGTGATTCTACACCTGAAATTGTGCGACTTTTTTACCTACGACGTGCAACGTGTTTATTCAAAGATTTTCATGAAAGTTGGTTCAATATCGTATTCAAATACAAACTAAAATTTTGTACATAGAGTCCAACCTCCAAAAGGAATGCACCTTGATTGAATCTCGAGCTAAAAATACTCTAAAACCGCTGTTCAGTAATGCATCAAGCTTCAACTAACGTCCCGCTTATCAGCTGGAAGACGTCTGCATCCAGCATTCAGGGCAATCTGGCTTCTCTATTAGCCACACCTATATTTAGACGTCCCGGAATCTGGATCACCACTTGATGAAACAGGGTTCTCAGTTAATGCGCACTGATAAACTCAAGCTTGGACTAGCATGAAATCGGACTTAGATTTTTCCCCTAAATAGTCCCATTTCCGCTCAGAGCTGGCAGTATGTACATTTTTTTTATGGAAACTGACACGGTTGGCTACATCACCTACAACATCCATGATGTCAGCCCATAACACCGGGTGAACTAGATGCCATGTCAGTGCTTCCCTTCATTTCATGTCGGCTACACTGAACTGGACGGAAAACACGAACTATTTAAATAACCCAACCCAACCAACGCCTAATCAGTACGGAGTGCAGCCCGTACTGATAGGTGAGGGTGGAGAGATGAGGAAGCAAGCGGTGGGGTGCATTCAGTGCTGAGAACCTATATAACGACTTAATGACCGCTCTAAGTGCACAGTTAAAAAAATTGGGTTATACTAGCTATTAGCGGGTTTCCAAAAGTTTTCCATTCAAAATATAGACAATTTCCCAGAATAATATGAATCTCGGTAAGTTTTTTTTTCGAATTTATTAGTATTTGAGGAATTAACTATTTCTACAGATGTTTTATCTGACGAGCGCGGGCGAGCCACGCTTGTGTGTGTAAATGTGTAAATATACATGCACACTGTCTTTGTCTGCGTAAGCTCGGGAGCGCTACCTGCGCTAACGCACACACACACAGTAGCGCGTGTCTATACGCATTACAACCACAAGTATGGCTCACCCGCGCTCGTGAGATAGAACATCTGTATATTATTTCTTTACAATCTTTATTACCTAATAAATATATTTTTCAAATGGAATAACTCAGATAACAAAAGTCCATTCTGATCAGAGCGGTTCAGAGAATAATTCGCCTCTAACCTAAACGCTCATTGTTTGCGATGAGTCACTGTCAACACTGGCCGAACAGAGTATAGTCAGTGTCAACTATTCCTTAATCAGTGCTTGGTGTACTACTAATGATAAAAGGATGCGTTCCTTCACCGAGCCGGCCGCGCTTATTTCGGGAGGACGTGACTCATTGTCGAAGCAGGATGAACGCTTCCTGCCTCAGGAGCCGCTTGATGACACGCCCTCTGCTTCTAAATCCAGTGCGCGATGAGTGCCACGAAACAGTTTCGTAGGCGCGTGCGTAACATCTGTGGAACTGATTCCTGGCGCGTTTGCCAAATTCGAAATTTAAATATTGCGTTGTGTTGTGCTTGTGACGAACAAATCATCCCTATGATATTATGTATAGGGCTATCCCTGCCCATATATTTCCCCCCAAGTACAGCCTCGGGTCGTTTAAGAGGGGCGTGAATGGGCACCTGTCAGGCCGGCATGGCATTCGCAACCCCCGCGTACGACCGAATGTCCATTGGCGTCGTTAGACACCTTATGGGTGGCTCGGAGCCATATGTCGCGCTATCAATAAAAAAAAAATCTGACCGCGCCCAGGTGTGCTTAAGATCGCGAACAGCGGTCGATTGATTGCACCACCGAGATACGCACCGAGGCTGACACTAACAGAACTTGGATGGGTGATCGTTCGACCGTTAAGGCTGACCGTGGTTCATATCCACGTAAAACTGTAGATCCCTTCCCTTCTTATCTTACTAGGTGTTACCACCGTACAGAATGAAAGGTCGGGCGAATATGCTATGTAAATAGTTCGTGTTTCCGCCCAGTTCAGTTTAGCCGGCATTACCAAAGGGAAGCGCTGACTAACAAAACATTGTGACTTGCGAAGTTTGTTTGTCAGTTCTTCTTCGCATTGAATTTTTAGAACTGGCGGAATTTTCGACATATCCAAGCGTAGGTTACCTACGTAGGTTACCTACCTATGGATAAAATTATACAATAAACAATAAACATATTATTGGTTGTATTTAGGTGATGTAGCCAACCATGTCAGTTTAAAAGAAAACTTAAATTTGGAATTGTGGCTGACTGCGAATTTATTATCAAAGCGCCGGGTGTGGGTCTCACGGCTCGTGACGTCTCGATGTGCACCAATGCGTTTTCTGATTGAAGAAAATTACATACATATACCTACACCGAGACCTACACTACACCTCCTGCTTCACTGTTCGGAACCGGTTTAAAACCGTAGGTCCCTTCTCCATTCGCACTAGTGCGTGAATTTAGCTAAAAACACTTTCTGTGAAGTAGGTAATTTAATGCAATTCAATTCCAATTCAATTTCTTATTCAATTTCGCATAGGCCGTCGTCGTTCGGATTCCACTTTAAACTGTAGGTCCCTTCCCTTCTTACCTTACTAGGTGGTAGGGTTTATCCCGCCCCGATTGGTACCACCGCACTGAAAGAAACGTCGGTCGAAACGGCTATGTAAATTGTTCGTGTTTTCCGTCCATTTCAGTGTAGCCGACATGAAATGAAGGGAAGCACTGCCATGGCACCTAGTCCACCCGGTGTTATGGGCTGACATCACGGATGTTGTAGGCGATGTAGCCAACCGTCTCAGTTTCCATAAAAAAAAATATGTATGTACATCTACTAGGCGCCGACAGTAAAACCGGCAGACACAGTCGGCTAGACGGAAGGAAGGGCGCTTTGGGGGCGCTTGGGGGAGTTGTTGGGGCGCGAAAAAAAGCACAGTGTAGAGTAGAGATAATAATTACTGTCTACCTCCACAGGCTTTGGCCTGCCCTGAGCGAAGTCTACATATATTGTAGTAAAGGTTGAGCATTCATTATGTAGCCTAACATGATTTGGACGAAACATTTATAGAAAAAACCGGGTTCCGTATCGCATTTCATCGTCAGCGCCACTCACGCCATCTATGTATTAGTTAAAAGTTTTAAAAAACATAAAACCGACTTCCTAAAAAAAGTAAAACTAAAAAACTATTTAAAATAAAAATATAAAAACCGCCTTCAAAAATATATGAAATAAAAACCTAAAAAAAAAAACGAACCCTAGAGTTGAAGGCGGTGCTAAAAAGGCTACACAAATCACAAAGGATATTATCATCCGCTCATGTTTTCTTTCATGCATCATTTTTGCTTGCTTTAGCACCGCCTTCAACTCTAGGGTTCGTTTTTTTTTTTAGGTTTTTATTTCATATATTTTTGAAGGCGGTTTTTATATTTTTATTTTAAATAGTTTTTTAGTTTTACTTTTTTTAGGAAGTCGGTTTTATGTTTTTTAAAACTTTTTTTTTATTTCACAGTTTTTTTTAGTAATTTTTTGCTATTAATGTACTCGGCGGAATCGCTCGGCCTTCGGCCTCGCGATTCCGCCTCGCTTTCCAATCCGATCTTGACCCAATTAAAATAGGACCACGTCAGCTTCGATAGCTCAGTGGTGCAGACAGTCAACTGTCGCTATTGAATTTTAAGCAACGCTGGGTGCGGTCAGTACTTAGATGGGTGACCGCTGACCGTTGGAGGCTGACCAAGGTTCGGATTCCTCGTAAAACTGTAAGTCCCTTCCCTCGTAATTTTACTTGGTGGTAGGGTTTAACCTTCCCGGGTTGGTACCACCGCACTGAATTAAACGTCGGTCGAAACGGCTATGTAAATAGTTTGTGTTTTCCGACCAGTTCAGTGTAGTCAGCACGATCAAAGGGGGAAGCACTGACATGGCACTGGTGTTATGGGCTGACATCACAGACGTTGTAGGTGATGTTGCAGAACTTAGTAGAATGGACAGACATAAACGTGTTACGGAAGCCTACTTTTATTATAAAATAACCGTCGGAGGACCTTGGTTGAAAATTGTAAAATTTAGTAGAACGGATAGACATGCATATGTTACGGAACCCTACATTCATTTTGCAGAACTTAGTAGAATGGACAGACATAAACGTGTTACGGAACCCTACTTAACAGTTGCACTCCGGGAGTGCCGGCAGATCCCGTGCCACTCTAACTTAACCGTCGCGAGTTATACATTTTTACCCACCTAAAAAAGTGCCAAGAGCCGCTAAAGAAGTTTTCACTTCAAAAACCTCAGGGTTATCCCCTTTCAAATAAAAAAAAAAAAGAATTTTCAAAATCGGCCCACAATTGACGGAGTAATCGCGTAACAAACATCCAAAAAAAGAAAACATACCGTCGAATTGAGAATCTTTTAGGTCTAAAGTAAATTTCTCGTGAAGACAAATGCAACGAGCCCAAACACGATGGGTTTATCATGTGTAGTTTAGGAGTTCCTATGGCCACCTTCTGTCTCCATCATCAAACCAGCTCGATGGTACTCGGTACAGTAGGTACTGGCCAGGTACCATAATAAATTAAACGCCGGTCGGAAAAGATAAAAAAATTTCAAATTTAGAATATTCATGAAACAAGGGTCCGAATATGTATCACTAGTATATCGATTCATGTATTTCAACAGGACAGAGAAAATTTCAAAATATTAGGTATTTAATACTTTTTAACCGACTTCCAAAAAAGGAGGAGGTTCTCAATTCGTCTGTATGTTTTTTTTTTTTTTTTATTTTTTTTTTTATTTTTTTTATTTTTTTGTATGTTTGTAACACGATTTCTCCGTCAATTGAGGGCCGATTTAGAAAATTCTTTTTTTGTTAGTTAGGTCATACTTCCGAGGTGGTCCCATTTCAATTTTATCGAAATTGGTTCAGTGGTTTTCGAAAAATCAGCATAATACTATGGTGTGTGGTTACCTTCAGCAAAACTTGTGATGTGGTCGTTTTCGGCAATTTTCAGTTTGATAAATTAGTATGGTGTGTGGTTACCTTCAGCAAAACATTTGTGATGTGGACTTATTCAGCAATTTGCAGTCTGACACATATGGCGAATAATTCTGTACCACTTCAATCGATTTCGATTATTCGATTTCGATTATTCTTTTTTATGTAATATTACTAAAAAGAATGAAATAAAAACTGTTTTAAAAAATATTAAACCGATTTCCAAAAAACAAAAAAAAAAAAAAACTAAAAAGTATTAAATACCTAATATTTTGAAATTTTCTCTGTCCTGTTGAAATACATGAATCGATATACTAGTGATACATATTCGGACCCTTGTTTCATGAATATTCTAAATTTGAAATTTTTTTATCTTTTCCGACCGGCGCTTAATTTATTATGGTACCTGGCCAGTACCTACTGTACCGAGTACCATCGAGCTGGTTTGATGATGGAGACAGAAGGTGGCCATAGGAACTCCTAAACTACACATGATAAACCCATCGTGTTTGGGCTCGTTGCATTTGTCTTCACGAGAAATTTACTTTAGACCTAAAAGATTCTCAATTCGACGGTATGTTTTCTTTTTTTGGATGTTTGTTACGCGATTACTCCGTCAATTGTGGGCCGATTTTGAAAATTCTTTTTTTTTTTATTTGAAAGGGGATAACCCTGAGGTTTTTGAAGTGAAAACTTCTTTAGCGGCTCTTGGCACTTTTTTAGGTGGGTAAAAATGTATAACTCGCGACATCGCGTCAGCGTCATTTTTAAAATGAAACCTTAAGTCATTGCGTTAAGGGTTAAGTTAGAGTGGCACGGGATCTGCCGGCACTCCCGGAGTGCAACTGTTAAGTAGGGTTCCGTAACACGTTTATGTCTGTCCATTCTACTAAGTTCTGCAAAATGAATGTAGGGTTCCGTAACATATGCATGTCTATCCGTTCTACTAAATTTTACAATTTTCAACCAAGGTCCTCCGACGGTTATTTTATAATAAAAGTAGGCTTCCGTAACACGTTTATGTCTGTCCATTCTACTAAGTTCTGCAACATCACCTACAACGTCCGTGATTTCAGCCCATAACACCAGTGCCATGTCAGTGCTTCCCCCTTTGATCGTGCTGACTACACTGAACTGGTCGGAAAACACAAACTATTTACATAGCCGTTTCGACCGACGTTTAATTCAGTGCGGTGGTACCAACCCGGGAAGGTTAAACCCTACCACCAAGTAAGATTACGAGGGAAGGGACTTACAGTTTTACGAGGAATCCGAACCTTGGTCAGCCTCCAACGGTCAGCGGTCACCCATCTAAGTACTGACCGCACCCAGCGTTGCTTAAAATTCAATAGCGACAGTTGACTGTCTGCACCACTGAGCTATCGAAGCTGACGTGGTCCTATTTTAATTGGGTCAAGATCGGATTGGAAAGCGAGGCGGAATCGCGAGGCCGAAGGCCGAGCGATTCCGCCGAGTACATTAATAGCAAAAAATTACTAAAAAAAACTGTGAAATAAAAAAAAAGTTTTAAAAAACATAAAACCGACTTCCTAAAAAAAAAAGGAAAACTAAAAAACTATTCAAAATAAAAATATAAAAACCGCCTTCAAAAATATATGAAATAAAAACCTAAAAAAAAAAAAACGAACCCTAGAGTTGAAGGCGGTGCTAAAGCAAGCAAAAATGATGCATGAAAGAAAACATGAGTGGATGATAATATCCTTTGTGATTTGTAAAGCAAGCAAAAATGATGCATGAAAGAAAACATGAGTGGATGATAATATCCTTTGTGATTTGTGTAGCCTTTTTAGCACCGCCTTCAACTCTAGGGTTCGTTTTTTTTTTTTAGGTTTTTATTTCATATATTTTTGAAGGCGGTTTTTATATTTTTATTTTGAATAGTTTTTTAGTTTTCCTTTTTTTTTTAGGAAGTCGGTTTTATGTTTTTTAAAACTTTTTTAGTTTTTTTTTTTTTGTTTTTTGGAAATCGGTTTAATATTTTTTAAAACAGTTTTTTTCATTCTTTTTAGTAATATTACATAAAAAAGAATAATCGAAATCGAATAATCGAAATCGATTGAAGTGGTACAGAATTATTCGCCATATGTGTCAGACTGCAAATTGCTGAATAAGTCCACATCACAAATGTTTTGCTGAAGGTAACCACACACCATACTAATTTATCAAACTGAAAATTGCCGAAAACGACCACATCACAAGTTTTGCTGAAGGTAACCACACACCATAGTATTATGCTGATTTTTCGAAAACCACTGAACCAATTTCGATAAAATTGAAATGGGACCACCTCGGAAGTATGACCTAACTAACAAAAAAAGAATTTTCTAAATCGGCCCTCAATTGACGGAGAAATCGTGTTACAAACATACAAAAAAAAAAAAATAAAAAAAAAAAAAAATTAATAAAAAAAAAAAAAACATACAGACGAATTGAGAACCTCCTCCTTTTTTGGAAGTCGGTTAAAAATACTTAATACTCTTTTCTTTAGATGCCGCGCATACACTGTTCAATTTCTTCTATGGCGACCACCGTGAATTTTTTACTTTTTCTATTTTTTATTATTTGTTGTTATATCGGCCATAATAACACATATTCCGTGAAAATTTCAACGGGCTACCTATTACGGCTCAAGAGATACAGCCGTCGGACAGACGGACAGACGGACAGACAGACAGACGGCGGAGGCTTAGTAATAGGGTCCCGTACGACGGATACGGAACCCTAAAAACGGCCAGGTGCGCGTCGCGCTCGCGCACCGAGGTTTCTTCACCACAAAAAAAACTTTGAAAAAAAAAACACGTTTCTTAATCTTTCTCTTTTTTCTATTTTTAACCGACTTCCAAAAAAGGAGGAGGTTCTCAATTCGTCTGTATGTTTTTTTTTTTTATTTTTTTTTTTATTTTTATTTTTTTGTATGTTTGTAACACGATTTCTCCGTCAATTGAGGGCCGATTTAGAAAATTCTTTTTTTGTTAGTTAGGTCATACTTCCGAGGTGGTCCCATTTCAATTTTATCGAAATTGGTTCAGTGGTTTTCGAAAAATCAGCATAATACTATGGTGTGTGGTTACCTTCAGCAAAACTTGTGATGTGGTCGTTTTCGGCAATTTTCAGTTTGATAAATTAGTATGGTGTGTGGTTACCTTCAGCAAAACATTTGTGATGTGGACTTATTCAGCAATTTGCAGTCTGACACATATGGCGAATAATTCTGTACCACTTCAATCGATTTCGATTATTCGATTTCGATTATTCTTTTTTATGTAATATTACTAAAAAGAATGAAATAAAAACTGTTTTAAAAAATATTAAACCGATTTCCAAAAAACAAAAAAAAAAAAACTAAAAAGTATTAAATACCTAATATTTTGAAATTTTCTCTGTCCTGTTGAAATACATGAATCGATATACTAGTGATACATATTCGGACCCTTGTTTCATGAATATTCTAAATTTGAAATTTTTTTATCTTTTCCGACCGGCGTTTAATTTATTATGGTACCTGGCCAGTACCTACTGTACCGAGTACCATCGAGCTGGTTTGATGATGGAGACAGAAGGTGGCCATAGGAACTCCTAAACTACACATGATAAACCCATCGTGTTTGGGCTCGTTGCATTTGTCTTCACGAGAAATTTACTTTAGACCTAAAAGATTCTCAATTCGACGGTATGTTTTCTTTTTTTGGATGTTTGTTACGCGATTACTCCGTCAATTGTGGGCCGATTTTGAAAATTCTTTTTTTTTTTATTTGAAAGGGGATAACCCTGAGGTTTTTGAAGTGAAAACTTCTTTAGCGGCTCTTGGCACTTTTTTAGGTGGGTAAAAATGTATAACTCGCGACATCGCGTCAGCGTCATTTTTAAAATGAAACCTTAAGTCATTGCGTTAAGGGTTAAGTTAGAGTGGCACGGGATCTGCCGGCACTCCCGGAGTGCAACTGTTAAGTAGGGTTCCGTAACACGTTTATGTCTGTCCATTCTACTAAGTTCTGCAAAATGAATGTAGGGTTCCGTAACATATGCATGTCTATCCGTTCTACTAAATTTTACAATTTTCAACCAAGGTCCTCCGACGGTTATTTTATAATAAAAGTAGGCTTCCGTAACACGTTTATGTCTGTCCATTCTACTAAGTTCTGCAACATCACCTACAACGTCCGTGATGTCAGCCCATAACACCAGTGCCATGTCAGTGCTTCCCCCTTTGATCGTGCTGACTACACTGAACTGGTCGGAAAACACAAACTATTTACATAGCCGTTTCGACCGACGTTTAATTCAGTGCGGTGGTACCAACCCGGGAAGGTTAAACCCTACCACCAAGTAAAATTACGAGGGAAGGGACTTACAGTTTTACGAGGAATCCGAACCTTGGTCAGCCTCCAACGGTCAGCGGTCACCCATCTAAGCACTGACCGCACCCAGCGTTGCTTAAAATTCAATAGCGACAGTTGACTGTCTGCACCACTGAGCTATCGAAGCTGACGTGGTCCTATTTTAATTGGGTCAAGATCGGATTGGAAAGCGAGGCGGAATCGCGAGGCCGAAGGCCGAGCGATTCCGCCGAGTACATTAATAGCAAAAAATTACTAAAAAAAACTGTGAAATAAAAAAAAAGTTTTAAAAAACATAAAACCGACTTCCTAAAAAAAGTAAAACTAAAAAACTATTTAAAATAAAAATATAAAAACCGCCTTCAAAAATATATGAAATAAAAACCTAAAAAAAAAAACCAACCCTAGAGTTGAAGGCGGTGCTAAAGCAAGCAAAAATGATGCATGAAAGAAAACATGAGTGGATGATAATATCCTTTGTGATTTGTAAAGCAAGCAAAAATGATGCATGAAAGAAAACATGAGCGGATGATAATATCCTTTGTGATTTGTGTAGCCTTTTTAGCACCGCCTTCAACTCTAGGGTTGGTTTTTTTTTTTAGGTTTTTATTTCATATATTTTTGAAGGCGGTTTTTATATTTTTATTTTAAATAGTTTTTTAGTTTTACTTTTTTTAGGAAGTCGGTTTTATGTTTTTTAAAACTTTTTTTTTTTTATTGTTATATCCGCCAAAATAACACATATTCTTTGAAAATTTCCACCGGCTAGATATTACGCTTCCAAAGATACAGCCATCGGGCGGACGGACAGACAGAAAAATAAGCTTATAAAACATGATAGAAAATTAATAATTATCAAAATGCGCAGATTTAATAATAGTGCATTGGTTCCGAGAACGTTAGCAGCGTTTCATCTTTTTACCCGACTACGGCGTAGCCAAGAGGAAAGTTTTTATGTATGAGTTTATGGAGTAAATGGGCTCCTACTCATATAGGCTCACCTTCATAAAGGCCTTTGAAGTAGTTTATATTGCAGTGCAATAATATGTCGAAGTTTATTTTAATTTACACATACACACGCAAATTACTTATCAATCGATACTAATAATAAATCTGTAAGGGATGGTCATGAAGTAAGTTACTTTCTTTTAGGAGATACTGCGTCTGTAGACTCTGTGTGATACTAAAACTAAATTTACGATTTATAGAAATATTTTCTGTATGTATGTATGTATGTATGTTCCTCCATAACTCTTAAACCGATCATCAGAATTCGATGAAACTTAGTTCAAGCACATTTGATTATACGCGACACAGGATAGACTAAATAAAATTCCGTTCCGGTTACGCTAAGATGTGGCTCTCATACAAACCGAATTGTTCCGCCCGCCGAAACAATATGCTTTATTCTTTTGAAATACGAATTTCACGCGACCGGAGCCGCCGGCAAAAGCTAGTAGGTACATAATAACTACCATGGCTGATCGAAACATCGTAAAGTGTATACTTATTGTTATAATCAATCACAATTCACAGTGGAGCGTGGTGGTGTGAACTGTGATGTTGTTGGATGGAGGCAACTCAACTCAAAAACAACTTTTGTTTCATACCTGAATGGACAAGTATGTATGTATGTATATTTATTTGTATATAATATTCTATATATTTAGTAATTTATATGTATTAACACATGCATGGCTTCAGGCTTGTATTTAACTAGCATGTACAAGTATTACCAAGGGTACCGTGTGGGGCCGGTACTTAAAAAGAATATCCCCACTGCATCTCTCCCCATGCATGTCGTAAAATGCGACTAAGGGATAAGGACAAGATGCCGTGCTAAAGGGCGACAGGCGGGCCACCTCTCACCTTGGCACGGTACTTCCACCGAGTCATGCAGCAGGTGGGTCTTCGTGCCATACTTGCTGCTTGATCGATTTAATCTTGTTCGAATACTTTGCGAAACGTGGCGGTCGATGTTGTGCTGTAATTTACCAGAGTTCTTGCAGCACAACACCGATTACTCTGCTTACCCCGATTGTCGGGATGCAGCGTGTGTGATATATATGATATATGTACAAGTATTCTTATTATTATTTTATCTTCAATTGTCACGCTCAACTCTTTTGCTACTACCTACTTACATTCCACTATATATTCAAAGGTTGACTGTAAGAAATCTCTGTAAGGGATAAGTCCGCCTTTGCACCTTATGTACATTTTCTAATGTACTTTTTACTGTTCTGGGGGCACGGGAGTGCCCCCGCCAAGTTGAGCAAATTAATTTTTACTGGAGCAATAAAGCATTTTCTATCTATTTATCTATTCAACTCCGCCGCTATCGAGTAGCGCGTGCGGGCGCGCGGGTCGCGGCGAGTCGGGAAGTGCGGACGGCAAGGCTAGCTTCCTATCGTGCGACCTTACTTCCGGTCTCCAGTAGTGGTCGGTCGACCGACGCTTCACTATCTAGCACTCGGCCACACTCGGCTCAGCGGTCTGTCTGTGTGTAGGTAAACTGTTCACATTTACTAATAATTACAATTTATTTAGTTAAAAAATATATGTGCATATATTTAGAAATATATATATATTCTATAATAAAATATATTTCACACATTTCCTGCTGATTTTAGGCACTATAACATGTTTTTTTATGGAACCTGACACGGTGTCGTTATGTATTATATTATATATTATATACTGGCTTTTGCCCGCGGCTTCGCTCGCTTGAAATTCGTATTTAAAAAGAAGAAAGTAATTAAGCCCGCTACCGTACCTTTATTTCGGCGCGGAACAATTCGGTTTGTATGAGAGCCACATCTTAGCGTAACGGGAACTGAATTTTATTTAGCCTATCCGGTGTCCCGTATAATCAAATGTGCTTGTACTAAGTTTCATAGAATTCGGATGATCGGGTCAAGAGTTATGGAGGAACATACATATAGAAAAGATTTCTAAAAATCGTTTTAGTTTTAGTATCATACATAGAGTCTACAAACGCAGTATGTTATAAAACAAAGTAACTTACTCCATGACCATCCCTTACAGATTTATTATTAGTATTGATTGATGATGATGGTATTGATATTGATGATATGATGTAATATAGTTCCATTATTTATTTTATTACCTAGATTCTAATCATCTGCTCAAATAATAGAAACTCAAAGCTTCGATAAAGTAGGTATATGTCTGTCTAACCTGTATAAATTGATTTATAGACTAGTAGCAGTAGCAGCAAGTAGCAACATACTTTACCTAAGTATTTCCTGCTTGACTCAGGTACTAACAGCTCTACATATAAGTATTACCACGGTTAGTAGATCATCTGACGCATCATTAATTACTTAAAACATTATATTATATTACCTATAATATAGGTGTTCATAAATCCGATTCATAACCACTTCAGTATCAGTTATTGTATAGCTGTTATTAAAATACCAATTATGTAACAGTAATGCTATATCTGATGTTCTATGAATTCTATAGTCATTATTTTCATTTACATTAATGCATAACACGTGGAAAGTATAATTTGTAAATGGTGTTTGAATTACAGTTACAAAATACGATTGGTCAAAATTCCATACTATGAGAATGAATATGTGCAAGCCGTTAAAAATAATATGTTTTTATTTCTTTAGCAGTGTAAAACTCAATATCTGTGAATCTCAAAATTGTATCCTGCAATTCCTGCATAGTGATGTGATTGGTGCTAAAGCTACAGCAAAAAATACAAGTGCTATAATATAAGTTTATAAAATTCTAGTGCTAGCAAACATTTTAAATACTAGTGATAATAAAAAATATTAACTGTTACTTGTAACAGTTATTAAGTTAAAAATCAGTGTGAAAATTATAAGCCGTAATGAATATGTGGTTCAGACGGGACAACAAGACGACTGCTGTCAACGGTGACAACAACAAACACAGTGAAAATGGGGTCGCAGGGAAGATTAGAAGGAGAAAGGCGATAGTCAACAAATCAACGAGAGAGTCGAGCGAGAGAGAGACATCTATTGAAAGTGATGAGAAAGAAAAAAGGCGACATTCAGATATTATGGATATAAAAGCGTCGCTAGGTTTGTATGGTATTTTTTTGTGTTATATCGTTGGATATTTCTGATAGGAAATATAAACGATTATATGATCCAACGATGTAACATTGATCTTTATTTTTTTTTTATTTCAGAGACGCCAGAATTTTTGGGATGTGTGCTATGTTTTCTTTTCAACCAAATCAGAAAAATCAATGTCAAAAACTACTTATAAGTTTCTTAATTTTATATTACTGCAATACCGGTGTTAACACCTACCTCCCTAGATGTCGAAGACTGTGAACTCCGAACGCTCTAGTCCATCGCAGTAGTCGAACGCGCAAGTCCATCGCAGTAGTCGAACGCGCAAGTCCATCGCAGTAGTCGAACGCGCAAGTTCATCGCAGTGGTCGAACGCGCAAGTCCATCGCAGTAGCCGAACGCGCAAGTCCATCGCAGTAGTCGAACGCGCAAGTCCATCGCAGTAGTCGAACGCGCAAGTTCATCGCAGTGGTCGAACGCGCAAGTCCATCGCAGTAGCCGAACGCGCAAGTCCATCGCAGTAGTCGAACGCGCAAGTCCATCGCAGTAGTCGAACGCGCAAGTCCATCGCAGTAGTCGAACGCGCAAGTACATCGCAGTAGTCGAACGCGCAAGTCCATCGCAGTAGTCGAACGCGTAAGTTCATTGCGCTTCGCTCAGGCTGCCATATTTCTAGAACGGTGACGGTACCGTGTGGGGCCGGTACTGTACCGTGTGGGGCCGGTACTTAAAAAGAATAGCCCCACTGCATATCTCCCCGTGCATGTCGTAAAAGGCGACTAAGGGATAAGGACAAGATGTCGCGCTAAAGGGCGAAAGGCTAGCCACCTCTCACCTTGGCGCGGTCCTTCCACCTTGTCATGCAGCAGGTGGGTCTTCGTGCCTCACTTGCTGCTTGATAGTTATCTTATCCGTATACTGTGCTAAACGTGGTGGTCGGTGTTGTGCTTTAATTTACCAGAGTACTTATGGGAGTGAAAGTTGGGTATGGCAGGCGAAGCATGAGAGCAGGATAAATGATGTCGAAATGCGCGCGTTGAGAGGAGTATGTGTGGAATAGGAGGAGTATGTGCGTCTGTAGAATGGATGATAGGAGACTAATGAAAGAAATCTATGGAGCGAATGTTAGTGGAAGAGTCGGGAAGGGTCGCCCTAGACGCACGTAGCTGGACCAGATCGGGCATGTGCTCAAAAAGGGTCAGGGGCGTAGTACCCGTAACCGACGAGCATGTATGAAGAACATTATGAGAGTGGAAGAGGCGGCAAAAGTGTGTCAGGATCGTGGCGCGTGGGGGTTGGGTTGTGTCCGTTGTCTTTGCCTGCCCCACTGGGAGGCAGGCAGGCGTGACGTTATGTATGTGTATGTATGAACTTATAGCACAACACCGATTACTCTGCTTACCCTGATTGTCGGGATACAAAAGCGTGAGTTATGTATGTATGTATGTAGGTGACGGTACTAATACCTGTTATTTCTCAACATTTATTACATAAACCTATAAATACACTCGTGTCGTATTCTCGGAAAAGTACGTATCGAGTGACATTTTTAACTGACTACGGCGAAACCAAAAGGTAGGGTTATGTTATGGGTTTTGCGTGTATGTATGTTACTATCTATGTTCTACTTTATAGCGTAAAGTATTGGATTTATTTTAATAAGTGTAGTGTCATTGGATTCGTCTGATCCACGCGAGTATCATAGTATGATTTTTTAACAATAAAAAAATGGCGTACGTTAATCGCCATATTATCAAACTTTGAAAATAGTTTTTCTTCAAAGCCCACGTTCTTACACTTGTTGTAAAGCCATATCAAATTTGGATGTAAATAATTCCTGGCTGAATAAATGCATGTTATTCAAATAGACGGAAAATTATTAACTTGATACGTGTGTTTACATGCGAGTACTTCCAGCGTTGGGCCGTCACAGATATATAAAAGTCAATGGCACAGATGAGATATTTTATACTCCGTGGGACACATTTCGACCCTCATAAATGGTATCGATTTCAGAAGTGCTATTGAGCGTTACAAGATTTTTTCACGTTTTATGTCGGTATCAACCTGTGGTATCATTTATCAAATTCAATTATGTATGTTTTTTATTTGTGTCGTTTTTACATCACACTCGTTTTAAAATAGATTTCGAACTCTTGCACCTGTGGTTTTAAACGCACCTACTTAAATGAGACAGACTTGAAAAAGGTTTTTCAAATATTTCGATCTAAAGGCGTAAGAATTAAACGGATTCTTTTTCGACGTGAAGTCGACGGGGTACGTTCTTCTTAGTAAAATTCTAAATTTTAAAATTTTGACGCCTATGCTATACCATCAAATTTTATTTAATTAGATCTTGAATAAAATACTATTTCTTTGTAATTTCATTTGGATATAAAATTACACTCAATGTATATCGTAGATTGGTCCTAACATAAAATATTGCTTCTGGAATTAACAATACAATCGTTTTAGTTGTGATACTTTCAAATTCACACGATCCGGGCAGGGCCAACGGACACATATTTCGCATGCCTGTTGATATTAATCATTCGACCGCACCTCCTTGAGGTATGCAAAAACTTAACGGCTTTAGTTTAATATTATGTCGGTTAAGTTAAGAGAATATTTTGCTGAAGTACTATAGAGAAAAGTGGTATCGCCGGTTTCATTTTACAACTTATGCAAGGCGTTTGATGCTGTTGACCGCAACCTACATACATGCATACAATGTAATTGTCAATCTGGTTTGATAGTGAAATTGTTAGGTAATCTATCGTTTTATTCTTTTAAATCAGGAGGATAGTGTGACAAAGTTATATTAAAATAAAAAATATTCCTAGTTTTATCTTTAGGATTATTTGTATTGTCCTTCTGTTCCTCAAGGATCTGCACCGGAGAATATATTTTATATAATAATGTACACACGAGTAGGTACTCATATGTTTTTCTAATATAAATTCAACCCTTTGCGTGCAAACTTACTTTGTCAATGAAATTGACAAGCCAAGACCTGTTTTGTTTGATCGTTTAGTCTTCAATTCGTTTCGCCATTCATCAGTTAACCTTGGAGAGTTCTTTCAAACTATTCCCTTGGGCTTGACATTCAATGCCCTTGTTTTAATACTTGTCTGGGCCTGTCATAGCATTATACTTAAGTAATTCCGTAGTACATATTTGTTCCAATACTCATCCAGCTTTTGATCTCTTTTTGGTTAGTTCAGCAGATTTGGAAATTTCTGCCGTTGTGAGGCTTTACAAAAAGTCTTAAATAAAGTTAACTACTGCTGAATACAATTTCTGCTAGCCGACATTGTACTCAACTAGAACTGTCGGTGTGCAAGTTCAGCAAGTTTCCTCGTCATGTTTTCCTTCCCGGAGTGACGGATCTTCGTATCGCGTTTACCCATTTACACACACACACTGGTACAAAGGTTTCAAACTATTCGTTTCCTATTAGAAATTATAGTAGTTTATGGAAGAACTTATTAGTGCCTGAGTTTCGAAACTCAGAGGACACTCACACGAGTGAGAGACGCGTGGTTATACAGGTTGTTTCAGGATAGAGTTTCGTAACTTCAGGGTTCGAAAGGAGTCCATATTTGAAGACGAAAAGCTCTGAAAATTTTTCCCAGATTCGGTCATTTTATAGTAATTTTTGGTGAAAATAGTTTCATCGAGATCTGGTGGATGGTTAACGTCCGCCTTTATTAAATAAAAATAAAATGACTTACATGCTCTAGTAGAATTAAACTGCATGTAGGTAAATTCCAAACACTTGAATTTGAATGACATCAAGAGAAAAAGGAGACTTGAATAGGTCATTGCACTCCCTAGACCCAGACAGCACGGTTGCCAAATCTCCCCATACTCACGGCTCATCGAGTTTTTATTACAATTTTCAATTTTTTTTTTAACAAAAAATACGGCATTTCGATTTGAGTGATAAGGATTTTTTTCTTCTAATAATGAGTACTTTCTATTCCTGAAGTTTCTCGAGCCTATCCTGGAACACCCTGTATATAACCTACTCTACCCTAAACCACACCTTACTGCTCAATATCATTCGCTCTTTAATAAAATAAAATATACGTACCGCTTTCCATTCAAACCGCCACCGTCGTCGGCCGCCGCCGTCTTAAGAAAAGAAGCACAATACATACACATAATAAATTCTCATTGTGAGCTGTCCTTGACCGGTGCGAACGGTCACCGGTGAGACTGGAAGTTGGAGGCTCGTTGGAGGCTTTCGATGACGTCACCAACCGTCCGTCTGTCTGTCTGTCCGATGATATCACCTTCGGCCTACAGCAGGATTACCCGCTATCGTCCTATCTTGATTGTTTCCATGATTCCGGATGTTCGTGATGTATTGTTGGCACTTTAGATTTTACCTGGATCCTCTTCCGGATCTTCAGAGATGAGTGCCCATTTTTATCCCAAATTTATTTTAATTCTTTTCAAGGTAGGTTAGTTTTGTCAACAGTTTAACGTTATATAGTTCCTTCAGTACTGCATGGTCCGCCCCCACCTGCTTCTCTACACCCTAAGGGTTAGTTTCTGAAGAATGTCGCATGGCATTAAACTCATCTGTGACCCTCGTTTAATATATGTGCAATAAAGTATATATTTCGGGTTTATTTGAAATGTTGGCCACCCTTTTCTTACATTTTTGTTTTTATGTAATTTAACATGTTTAGTCACCTGCTAAACCCGTAACGTGAGGTCATCGCCTGGTTCATGATAAATACTTTTGATCGAAGCATGCCCTTGTGTTCTTGCGGTTTTTGGCAAACAGTTTTTCTATTAATGACATGATAACAGAGATTTATTCATGATTATGACATCGGTTTAATTGAGGTGCATACCTTAAAATTCGATTCATTCGATTCGATTCGATTCGATTCGATTCATTATTCGATAACTACTTGTCTTTCCTCTCATATCTTGCACGATTGATTGACTATATATAGGTGCATATGACTATAGCTTTTAATAGGAGTCAAGTTAATTGGTTTGGAATAAAAACAAAAGCTATAACACTGATTGGTCATAAAGACATAAAATGGCCACAGATTATAAAGTCCTCGACTGGAGGTCAACACAACTTGATTTAACACGACGTGGTCATAAAATGCACGGATACGCATAAGTAATTCATAATAACAAAACAGAAACTAATCTTAAAGATGATTTCATAGCATATCTCACTGGCCGGCCAGTGTAAGTAAACAAACCTAGAGATAGCAAACGTTGTGATATTAAAATGTCAACTATATGTAGGTCATAATCATAATCATAAGTTTCATAAGTGTATCTGGTCGAAACATTTCGAGTTTACCAAACAGGTTCTAGGTCTCTACTCTACACTCTAACCCGTCTTTCGCTAAATTCTATTGCGTTTATTTTGGATAAAGCAGTCAAGTAGCTGTGTTGGATATTTTGTTGTTTTAACACGAACAAATCTTTAGTTACTTTTGCTCCAATACTTGGGAGTCTCCATTCCTTATGTAGAGTTGTAAAAAAAGTTTTTTCTCTGGCATGAAAAAAAGAACCTTAAAAAAAATTTGAAAAATACAGTTTTTTTTCTGAAGTACGTTTTTTTTTCAAGAGTACGAAAATAAAAATATCATAAGGTGGTTACCGCTAAATACGAGGTAATAATAATTGTTTTTGGTTCAAATTTGGAACTACAAATTAATTTTGTTAAATATAGTACAAAAACGGCTCAAAATAAATTGGCAACACTTACTGATGTTCACGTTTACGGACGGAAATTTCCCCAATCCTCGTTCGGTTTATGTTACGGTTGAATTGAGCAGGGATGTTAGGTGTAATTCTGGCGATTCTAACGCAGATGAAGATTTAAGTATTTTTTTGAGTTCATATTATGTATAATTTCGTTTATTTAAACTTAATTTGACAGTAATTTAAGTATTTTTAAGTTCATAATATGTAAAATTTCCGTTATTTAAACTAGTTATAATAATTCCTTTATCTGAAAAAAAAATACCAAATTTAGAAAAAAAAAACGACAGTGCCAAGTTTTTTCATGTTTTTTTTTTTAAATTGAAAAAAAAAAAAAACATTTTGTTTTTTTTTTTTCAAGTTATATCATCTGGCATAGACACAAAGACGAAGTCGTGTGTTGTTAAATGATTATATTTTGATTCAAAAATCCATAGTGTACGTCGAATAGTCTTCGACGTCGCCCTATTAATATTTCTATAAAATGTCTTGTGTTCTGCTCTGCGAATCCTGTTTCAATTTCACTTTTGGAATAAGTATATCTATCTATTGTGATATTTCCCACAATTCGGCCTTCCTACATCCTTTTTTTTTTGTTAGTTCTTCTTGCATGGGATATGTACTCTATCTCTATTGGCACTGCACCTCATAATCCTTTCTCTCTTGATTTTTCCTATCAGTTCTCCTTTCTATCGGGAGATAGGATGTGAGGAGTGATCTTCATTTCTTTCTTCCTGGCAATTATCTCTTCGAAAGTACCCTGCCGTCACAAAAGATTTTTATTTATTTATTTTTAAACACACATTTTTTTAAACCTATGCTCTGCACTAGAAATATCTGTCTCGCAGAGGCAGTTGTGGACAGTATTATTTCAACATTTGTTGTGCTTATATTGACGCCGTGATACTGAATGAGTCGTTCCGTCAGATTGTCTTCTTCCTAATGTTAGAACACTGCAATCTCACCTGGTTAAATGAGTGTCCAAATTTCCAGTTCATCAGCGGTTCCCATATTATGACCAAGGCCGCCTAGCGTGAAGCGTACTAGATAATGTGCTGTGCAATATTTGTTTATTTTAGATTAGATTGTTGCTCGGCCACTGATAGTCCTTTTATGTTGTATGTACTTTAAGCTAGTTTTACATATGATTCTCGTTACAGTCATGTTGATGCGGTCTTTAGCGGTAAATTCGGTCAAGTAGTTTAATAAATTAAAAGGAAGAAATTGTAGCTATCTCTACACTTATTCTTGCTTTTAACTTCAAAATACTGTTAATTGGTTTTTTATAGAAAGTGCCACATGTGACGCGGAGCCACCCATAAGGTGGCTCGTCCATTAAAATCAACTAAATTAGTCATGTCTCTTCACATATGCTGTGTTGTATGAGTTCACTTCTAAATTTTTTGCTACTTATTATTTTTTATGTACATCTTCACACGATTCCGTCATATCTTTATCGGAATGTTCTTTTTGCACACCAGCGTCAATTTTATTCTTAGAATTCTGTCTGTCTCGACTATCAGCCCCTTTAGGAATAGTTTTTTTTTGTATTTTTCGACTCGATCATGAAAATAAATACCCAGAAATCCATACTCATATATAATATTAGACGCGTTTAACCTTGTTAACAACATTTCGTCGGGATGCAATCCATTTACTGCAGACAGCAGATACGTGAGTAAATAAATACGTCTGAATTTATCCTTTTTGGCAACTTGATTTGTTAAAAAAATAAAACGATTAATGGCTGCGCCCATGAGTCCATCGGGAAATCAAATACAGGCAATAAAACCTCGCGAAACCACCCTCAGCGAGGCGCCATGTCAGCTACAAGGGCATACGAAAATTTTGTCTAAATTGTTATATACTCTTTGAAGACCCCCAGGTTGTATGACTAGGGACTCACTCATCGGAAGATCATTCCACCTTGTATTCCACATATATATAGGTGCCCCGTTTACTATTTATTTGCATGGTCTCGAATAGTCTCGATCGAATCGCCGCTGGTCGAACCTTAAGACGAGACGGAAGTTAACTTTCTCCATACAAAATCGCCTTTCGGCATTTATGTTTTCTAGCCCCCTAAACCTTATCCGATTTTTATTTATTTTTTCTTGTCTTAAGGACAGTCTAATTTATTCTAGGTCTAAGTCTAGCCATATTTCTTTCTCTGTATTTTATTCCTCATCACCCAAAGGTTGACGGGAAAAAATCACTTGTAGTGATAAGTCCGCCTTTGCGCACTCCTGTATTTCTTGTTTCTTGACGTGTACTGTTCTTCCTTCAATTAGTGTGCAATAAAGAGTTTCTATTCTATTCTAATTTACGTTCCTGTCATTTTTTTGTTTAGATGAAATATAACCTACAACACCGGAGCTAAAAATTATATTTCCACCGAAAAAAATTGAATTTTTTATTTTTTTATGTCATGAAGATCATTAAGCTTTATTGAGTCATCATCACTTTGGATATTCAAAAAGAAAAAGACGAACGTAGATTCGACTGTCCGTATTACAAGAAAAGAAAAATTGTAAAAATCTTATACGGTTTAGGGGGGTAAAAAACATAAATGCCGAAACACGATTTTGTATGGAGAAAGTTAACTTCCGTCTCGTCTTTTAAGCTGCTGGTCGAATCTTGAGCCGCTGCTGGTCGAATCTTGAGCCGCTGCTGGTCGAATCTTAAGTCGCTGGTCGAATGGCCAGCGGCACCGCGCGGCCGCCGATCGAATATTAAGGTGATATTGATGTAGAAACATGCAGTTTTCGATCTAATTTACTGGCGAAACCGCTGAAGTAAGGTATTTGTGAACTTCAACAATATAATCTCCAACTCTTCATTAAACGACGTGACGATGGAAAACGTGAAACAATAAAATAACACGACACAATAAAATAATTTGTAAACCTTCGATTTTTTCTTATTTTTTATTTTGCCGACAAAACTTACCCCAAAACATTTTGATAATTTTTTAGCCAGTTCGGATGAACGATATCTAATTTTGTGTCGATGGATATCTCTGTAAAGTTAATAGATTTTGTAAAAAAAAAAATAACGTTTTCATGTAGATTTGATCAGACACGCCCAACATTAGCTTGCGCGCTCACACCTGCGTCGTCACGCTCTCTCCTAACTATGACTATATTTGCGTCCTGTTTCCGTGTTGGGACTGGAAGGAGAGGACGGCAGTCGTGTGGATTAGCTGCGGCGGAGCGCACGCAGCCCGCCGCAGCACGGCTCCTGACCACCGCACGCCCGCCTGCGCGCCGCACGGCTCCTGGCAGCCGCAGCTACCTAACTAGAAATGGGGAAACAAAATAAAAACATTATGATGAAACGCGAGAAGAAGAAATATTTACGGAATAAAGGAATTCGCCTCAATGAAATCAAGAAACAGAAAAGTTCGCCACCGGCGCGGTGGCGGCGATCCCGGCGCGTTCCCTACTACAATCAACACCTTCGTTGGCGCCGCCCCGGCGACGCCGGTGCCAGTGTCGAGATCTGCTGAGCCGCTGCTGTTGCTGCCACGATCAGAACCACCTCATACCTCGGTGCCTCTGTCGCCGGCGGCGGCGCCGGTGTTAGCTGAGCCGCAGCCGTTGCTGCCACGGTCAGAACCACCTCAGAACCCGCTTCCTCCGCCGCCGCCGCATTCGATGACACCTCCAATATCGCTGTCAACGCCACCACCACCGCCGCCGCATGTACATTTTTGTGGTCCTCCGACCACAAAAATGTACATGTAATTTAATTTTATACCTTACTATTTTATTTGATAATCAGTAGATATTACCTACATGATTGTTTATTGTATATTGTATATTGTTTATTAAGCATTCATTAGACAGCATGACTGTACTTACTCGAATTTGTCACAATTTGTTCTATCCGATTCGATTACACCCACGAAGAAGAACCGGTAAGAAACTTCGCAGGGTTTTTTTTTCATAATCATTTTTAAAAGCATTTAGTGACTATCCACATAATAACACCGCCTACAGTCGATTGAAAATACAGCTTGAGAGCAAGATCAAAAACAGATTTTTGTTTTGTTTTTGAAGTTCTGACTGCAAGGACTTAATTAAGTGGATCAGGTGTAAAGAGCCTTTGTAGAATGTTTGATACGTCATTTTTGTTTACATACATAAGTTTCGTTACAGTTTTAACTAATTATCAAACTCCTTCCAATACCCTATCCTTACTTATTAAACTGAGAGAAAGAAAGCGGTGCGGTACACACTGCACACATAAGCTCGAACCCGCACCTCTTTAGATCTAAGCTCTAGGCGACGAGCGATTATAACCACTAAATATTCGAATGCAAAATAACTACTAGATAATGAAAAAAAAACGTATTACCAAAGACAGAAGGTTGATTTTTAGGAAAAATTCAATATTGCATAGAGTAATGTAAAAAACATATAAACAAACGCGGTCAGTCCTAGCCTAGGTCGCTTGATACGCTCGCGTGGCGGCGCGCGGCGCGGCTTATTTGGAAAATATACCTTTACCCAACGCTTCATAGTCTTGAGCTCGGGTATACATTCAAGAAGTAGCAAAGCAAGTTTGTCACTTGAAAAATATACCCGAGCGCAACACTTTTCTATGGTATACTTTCAAGTAACGAAACTCCGCTTGGCTTCCTTTAATGCCTCCTCTACACATCGACAGATGCATCAGCAGGTGGATCAGCAGACGTATCCGCAGATAAATACGTGATCCGTCCACACATCCGCGAGTCATTCAGTCTGTGTTCAACATCGAAAGACGCAACTCGTGCCCCAAAAAATGAATGTGGAGATGGTAGCAGCCGCTGCTATTTATAAATATGAGTAAATAAATATATAAATAAATAAATATGAATAAATAAATAAAAAATAAATAAATAAAAAATAAAAATATATGAGTAGGTATACAAGCTTTACATGTATAAAGTATAGGTAATACGCTAGGTCATCACATCACTGTCACACTATACACTGGGTGTATATGAATAACAATAATAATATCCTCTAATAACATAATAGTAGGTACCTACATAATAAAATAATACTAATAATAATCTCTACCTAGTCCATCGGTGGAAAAGGCGTGAGTGTGATCTTATGCTTTGATAGTTAATGAAAAATAATTAAATAATTAAGTATATACTTATGTATAACATTTTTATTTTTGTGGTACTTATTTTTGAGGTTCCATAAGCAGTTTTCACTTTGAAGGCAGGAGATTGGTAGATTTATAACATCTAATTGATTGTTTGAAAATCATATCTGGACACAAAGCACTTGCTAACTGTGGGTTACAGTCCATGAGCGTAATATCGGAAAGAAAAATAGGGCTAAATTCAATTATTGTATTAGGCTAGGCTGTAACATGTGTAATCAAAAATTCACAGTTGATACTTGCATAAAAAATACAGAAAATCCGGTAGACGTAAACAGGTCTCCTGTTGTGGGTGCGATGGCAATAGGATGTGGTTTTTCGCAATTAGAGGAACTTATGGCAGCACTGAATGTCTCCTTCATGACGAATCCATTTTATTCGAAAATTCACAATGATATTTGTTTAAAATGGCATGAAACGGCTGTCGAAGAAATGGAAAAGGCTGCAAAAAGAGAACGCGATGCTGCTTTAAAAGAAGGCGGTGTTGATAAATTCGGGAACGCAATAATTATTGAAGTTATTGCGGACGGGTGTTGGTCGAAGAGATCTTACAAACAAAATTATTCCGCCTTATCGGGAGCTGCGGCTATAGTTGGCAAAAGATTTAGAGAGGTGTTGTATATAGGCGTGAAAAATAAGTTTTGTATCGTTTGTAGCCGGGCAGAAAAAAATTAAGTCGAACCAAATAACCACAAATGTTTCAAAAATTATAATGGGCCTTCTACAGGCATGGAGTGTGAAATTATTTTGGAAGGATTTAAATCGTCGGTATATATGTACGGCCTTGTTCCAATAAGGAACCTTAAGCTCTGTAGGTTCAATACTTACCAAAATACAGCTCTCCAAAGATTGACAATGTTTTCCAAAAAAGTGAAATTTTAAGATTTCGTGAATTTTCGACCCCGATATCGGGGAAAATGCTCATTTACGGGTAAAATTATAAGAAAAGATGTTGTAGCAAATGTAATTAGCTTTAATTTAAGCAAAGAACGACGTCTGTAGACCATATAGTTTACTCACAAATCTTAAAAATAAAAAAATGGAAAACTACCTTTATCGCAAATTTGCTCTGTTTAATTCTCACAATGGTTTGAAAGGAAAAACCATGTACATCCATAAGAAATATATATTAAACTATTAATATTGATTCAAATTTCTACAATTTTATATCAGAACCAGCTCTGTAGGTTTAATACTTACCGAGATACAGCTGTCCAAAAATTGATAATTTTTTCCAAAAAAGTGAAAGTTTAAGATTTGGTAAATTTTCGACCCCGATATCGGGGAAAATACTCATTTTACCGGTAAAATTATAAGAGAAGATGTTGTAGGAAATGTAATTAGCTTTAATTTAAGCAAAGAACGATGTCTGTAGACCATATAGTTTACTCGCAAATCTTAAACATCCAAAAAATGGAAAAACTGCATTTTTTGAAAATTTGCTCTGTATAGTTCTCACAATGGTTTGAAAGGAAAAATCATGTACAAGAAATTAAAATTTTACTTTTTTGGAAAATATTGTAAATTTTTGGAGAGCTGTATCTCGGTAAGTATGGAACCTACAGAGCTGGTTCTGATATCAAATTGTAGCAATTTGAATCCATATTAATAGTATAGTACATATTTCTTGTGGATGTAGGTACATGGTTTTTCCTTTCAAACCATTGCGAGAACTAAAGAGAGAAAATTAGAGAAAAATTCAGTTTTTCCATTTTTTGGACTTTTAAGATTTGTGAGTAAACTATATGGTCTACAGAAGTCATTTTTTGCTTAAATTAAGGCTAATTACATTTGCTACAACATCTTTTCTTATAATTTTAGCCGTAAATGAGTATTTTCCCCGATATCGGGGTCGAAAATTGACGAAATCTTAAAATTCCACTTTTTTGGAAAAAATTATCAATTTTTGGACAGCTGTATCTCGGTAAGAATTAAACCTACAGAGCTGGTTCTGATCTCAAATTGTAGCTATTTTAGTCTAATTTAAAAACGTATGGAAAATATTTTAGAAAAAAAACATAGTTTAGAACTTATATTGAAAATACCAAAAAAGTGCGAAAATTTCGCGGTTTTTCGAGTGCTGCGAAGTTAGCACAGGTCTTTCGAAGCTACAAACTTGAATATACACTACTGGTAGTAGTCCTAACAACACATTAAAAAATCAGAACTAGCCGTTAGTTTGCGATTTTAGCGATTTTTAGTGTCAGATATGACTGGTCTATACGGTCTTGGTCGAAAACTAGACCCTTCATTGCCGTTTGTGGGCCACGTGGCCGAAGGATGGGTAAATAATATGCTTGTTGTCGGTATATGTACCTACTACGATCTTGGCCGAAATATAGAACGATTTTCTACTCTTATAATTTAGAAAAGTGGCCGAAAATAGGTAGGTTATTAATTAATTCTCGGCCATTTCTCGGTCATGGAATTTTTTTCTGACCAAAACGCTGTGCCGAGAAATGGATACAAGGTAAACCAAAAGTTCTAGAGTAAAAGAGAACTTGAACTTGCAGCACCTTTTTTTATGGGAAGCTCAACATATGGCGCGTGCCAGACTAACGCAGAGGCGTAGTCCGACGGCGCCCACGGGCATTTGAATATTTACGGTGTAAGACCGAAGACACCAGGAGGTGCGTATATTTTTCAGGATTTTAGGAAGACACGCTTGAGGATGGGTGAGAAAATGAAATAATCGACCGGCTTATGTTTCAGCCTGAAACCAATATGGGAGTATGTGGAAAGACGGGATATTGGGATTTGTTGGAATGAATTTTGCTGCGTTATTGACTTCTCTCTTCTTTTCTTCTGTTTTCTGGTGCACGAACATATATATATATAATATATAGTTATCCATATATAATATAGACAGTCATCCTCTTTGGGTTGTTAAAAAATAACTGGTGGTACCTACAGACTTACACATTACGTTCTCTACTTTTATTGACTGCTCTGTGCTGTGACTCAACTCGACGACGGCGGACGGCGGCGGCGGCGGCGCGGCGCGATGCCGGCGCCCGCCCGGCCCGTGTGTGTCGGCTCGCGGCGCGGCGGCGTCAGCGTCGCGCCGCGCGCCGGGCGAGGCGCGGGGAGCCGCACGGTTCGAGAAGGGTAGTGGAGAAGACGGGAGGTAAAGTAGGCGGAGCTTCTTGCATTATAATCACCTTAAGTTGCGGTAGATTAATTAACGAGTATGCCCACGCGACATGCGACATACAGATTACGCAACTTGCAGCAACGATGCCATGACCTTGATGTATTGTGGACCCAATATTAGTGCGCGCCGGTATTGTATGATTTGAAAGAAAAAAAGAAATAAATACATATTAATTTTTTCCCCTACAGCATTATATTATTTTTACATATTATGTATGACACATTTAAACAATCAAGACAAGTAATACTAATTAACACACACATTTAAATAATACAGAAGGAAAAAAAGGGGGGAAAAAGGACTGAACACAGCCTATGCTGAGTCTAGTGAAGATTTCACTAGACTCAGCGCTGTATTTAAGTCCAGCCCTTGAACAATTTAAAGATTAACAATTGAAAGACACACAACTTCCGCTCTAGCTTACAATATTTTAATGATTTACATATAGTTTTCTTTAAATTATTGTCCTGTTTTGAGAATTAGTCGTTGATCATGTCTGTTAAATGAAATTAAAGTTTATTTACAGCTTGACCTTGAATTACAGAGTGTTAGCCACATTTTTTGCGTAATTTGATCTAAGATTATGTTATAGTTTATCGCAAAGATAATTAACTTCTGTGTAGTTTATTTATTACGTTTGTTGGCGATATTTTGAAAATTCTTCGTAAAAATAAATTCAGTTTTTTTTGTAATTTGCCAACACAAGTCTATCTTGGAATTCTATGAAGTTCGCACTTCATTTATCGGCAACATAGATTTTAGTAGGTAGGTTCATAGAGCTCAGTCACATAATTTCTCAGTCTTGAGCTAAATCGGTTGATTCGTTTCTAAGTTTAAATTATAATTTTAATTTGGCTTCTGGCTTGATTATTTCCTCATTCATTGGTTCTACATATTTGATTAGATATACATTCTTATCTTCGTCTTCAAATGTTTCCTAACGTCTATCGTTTTATGTTCTCAAAATCCTTTCTTTGTCGCACCGCAAGGGTGCGGAACTGTCTTCCGGCGAGTGTGGTTCCCGAATCTTTTAACCAGGCTGTTTTCAAACGTCGCATCAACGGGCTAGACAGCCTATAACAACGCTCCGCAAATCTGCTGGCATGGCGCCTCACTGAGCGTGGTTTCGCGTGGAGAAGTGTTTTTGGCTCTGTCGACTGTACCATTGGTCCTTCGGCACAGCCACCCATGTTGGTTTACATAAAAAATGCAATTGGATCTTCGTTATCTTTGGCTATCGGCCGTTATAATTTTGCTCTTGTTTTATTTTGGTATCTAATTATCCCGTCCCGGTTCCTGTATATCGACTGTGCAGCAGGAACGAAACTTAAGTGTCACTTATGAGCTACGGTGTTGACTTAAGTTCATGATCGGTGTCCTACTTGCGAAGATAACGGCCGCTTATGATCCATTGTCTTATTTCTTGTATGTAGAGTTCTTCAAAATTTATACATTCCTTAATAAATCTATCTTTCTTTCGTTACAATGTTTTTGTTTATTTTTGTTGCACCTAATTGTTTTACTTATTGTTCGATTGTTTACCTTACATATTCGGCTAAATCCAGTATCTACTACTTCCATGATGTCGGCCCATACTTCGTTCCTAGATGTCATAGAATAGAAGGTAAAAAAAATTCAAAATAATAAAATTACGAATGTCTGAAATATTGACACAATTATGTAGGTTACTTAATTCATTCATCGTGTATCGACAGATTCAACACGCCAAATCTGATAACAGATGCGAGTAAAGTGTTACGAAATATCTGATATCAAATCTGAGACTCAATTCCAGTAATAGGTCTTCATATTATACGTATATCAAAATAATTCAGATTTCTGTTAGGTACACAGCATATCGACAGCGATAAGAAGACATTAAATTGACTACTAGTTGTAAAGGTGTTACAATTTTTATCGCACTGTGCTTCGAGTTCAGAGCCACAGGCGCAGCCAATTTCACCCCCGAGCGAGGTGCCCCAGCCCGGTTTGTAGGCGGGCTAAAAGACATTGGGGAAAGGTTATAAACCGGCGATTTTAAGATTTTATGAGTAGGAAAATATATTCCCCGGAAGCCCATTTCACACATCTGCGGTGCGGTACGACACAAGTAAGAACGGTTTAGAGAAGCCTTTCGAAGAGTATTCTGTTAACATTTTGCACGTAATGTAATGACGATAAAAACATTTATTTTAAGTATGTGATAGTTTTGAAACTACATGCTTAGGTAGTGTTTTTTTTTTTATTGTAACTGACACGGTTGGCTACATCACCTACAACGTCCGTGATGTCAGCCCATAACACCGGGTGAACTTGGTGCCACGTCTGTGCTTCCCTTCGGTCGTGCCGGCTACACTGAACTGGACGGAAAACACAAACTATTTACATAGCCGTTTCGACCGACCTTTCATTCAGTGCGGTGGTACCAACCCGGGCGGGTTAAACCCTACCACCTAGTAATATAAGAAGGGAGTCATATCCCTTAGTCGCCTTTTACGACATACACGGGGAGAGATGCAGTGGGGCTATTCTTTTAAAGTACCGGCCCCACACGGTACGGTAGTGTAAGGTTTCATTGCATGTGAAGTGTCCTGCGATCTAGAACCACTGCAAAACCGTAGGGATGTCGGCTCCCTAAGTGTGTTCTATCGCTTATTCCATGGGGAGTGCTCGGAGGAGCTGTTTAATGCGATCCCGCCGTCCCCTTTCCACCTTCGCACCACGCGCACTGGGCAGGGATTGCATCCCTACACGCTGGACTTAGCGCGGATGCGTACCAATCGATTCTGCAGATCTTTCCTCTACAGAACCGGTAAACTCTGGAACGCTCTCCCTGCCCATATATTTCCCCCCCCCCCCCCCCCCCCCCCCAAGTACAGTCTCGGGTCCTTCAAGAGGGGCATGAATGGGCACCTGTCAGGCCGGCATGGCATTCGCAACCCCCGCATCCGACCGAATGTCCATGGCCGTCGTTAGACACCTTATGGGTGGCTCGGCGCCATATGTCGCGCTGTCAATAAAAAAAAAAATTTTTTTTACATATTTTTATTAATATCTTACTCCATCATTTGTTAAGTACTTTTTTTTTATAGTAAAAGATATGGTAAGATTTTGTTACTATGCCGCATATTGCAGGGGGATTCTCTACATACCTCAATACTTACTATCCATGTATCCATTCAATCAACACAAGTGAATTCTACTCTATCATCCATCAGTCTATACAACTCAATGGTTTATCTCGAACTAGCACATTAACGTTGATTCAATTAAATCCGCATTACTTGAGCTCCGAGCTCCGAGACACGACCTCAAGTATGACATTGTGAAACCATTAGTAAGAAATACGTTAACTACGTTCTTTCTTCGTTTACGATAATCTTAATAATATTTCGATAGTCACTAAGTTCGTTGAAAAAAAAACGGGGTGTGGAAACAATAAAGTGCGATGAACAAGGTTCACTGGAAGATATTGTCTATTACAATAAGTGCACTATTATACGGTGCATAAGGTTCTACTTACTTTACACCATAGAGCAATTGCAACACAACTCAACAAATTATCTCAAAATACCAATGCAGAGTGATTCAGCAATAGTTTCCTACGTTTTAAGGGTCGATTCTAGCGCTCAAATGAACAGCCGTTGTGTTTTATTAAATCTAAAGAAAATTACATTTCGTGCGGGGGTACATTTTTGGCGATAAATTTGGAAAATGTATGCGACAATGAAATAGTTGTTTCTTTAGGTTTTTTTAAAAATAGCATCTCATTCGATTTCCAGAATCAACCCTTAAAAATGTTGGTAGTCATTGCTAAATACCCTGTATACTATATACACTGCATTTCTTAAATTATAATATCTTTTAATTCTAAAACTTAAAAAATACACGATAAACGGTATATTAGGAATAATGGTTGAAAAGAAAACAGCACTCTCCAAGCAGGCGTCAAGAAAGCACATTGTATTGTAACACTCTTCATCTCCACGCAGATAGACGAGACGAGAGCGACGAATCACTGTACGAGTCTGCAGATGGTAACAGCGACCCCATATCAGCCAGCGATGACGCCCTACCACGTATGCAGAAACTACAAGCTGTCAGCAGGGAATCTGTGAAGCTTGCAGTCACAGACGAAGAGATTGACCCTAGAAACAAAAAGGGACATCGGAAAGCTCTATCATTGTCAAACCCTATAGAAATGGTGAAGAGTTTAGGAGACGAATGGTTCGAAGCAGCAAAGAGAGAGATGGACAAGAACTCTGACAAAAAGAAGTCGAAAGAGAGTCTGTGGAGCGAAGAAGACCGGGACTCGATTCACGGTTCCAATGCCAAGCTGAACGAAAGGAAGAATAGCAAAAAAGATGATAAGAAAAAAGGTAGCATGGATCCGCCGAAATCTAGCAGAAAGGTCGGTTCTGTGTCTGCATTGAACTTCTTAAGGAGAAAGAAGAAGACAATCGAGACTGTAGCAGAGAAGGAAGATAGAATTACACCACCTAGAGAAGCCATATCGACGACTACATTCTTTATAGAAGCAGAGAAGCGTCATTCTTGCGAATGCCAGGCTAAGCCTATAGTAAAAGCTGAAGTATCAGAGGAACTACAGGAAGAATCTGATGAAGAATTAGAGGCAGAGGACGAAGAAAGTGAAGAACAGACTCCCGTCAAGCTTATAAGCGGCGCTTCTAGAAGGAGATTGAGCCGGACAACTTCTAGAAGCAAGAGTAAGGTTAGAGGGAAGTCGCAGACGGTTCGCGTGAACACGTTGAGGAAGTCCCAGAGTGGTACGTTGAAGCGGGCGAAGAAGAAGAACGTAAAAGGGGCGAGTGGAAGAAGCAGGAACGCTAGTGTGGTGGAACTGACGCCAGTTCCTAAGAAGAAGACATCGGATACGAGACCTCCACATTACTGGCCGTTCAGTGGATCTATTAAAGGTGAGTTTTTTTTTCGTTACTTTCTTATAGGACGAACAAATGAAATTCTGTGACACACGTCCGTCACACACGGGATTAAAATTGATCAAGATATTTATATTCTTTATTCATTATTCATCATCCATACACAGTACTCTGCACTCGGATTCGTCATATTTTAACATTTATCATTTAGCATTTTGCCCGTTCGACTATCACAGCGGAGAACTGGCAAGAAACTTCGCTGGATGATTAAATTTTTTAGTTTGCGTCCACTTAGTCTACATTTACAAAAAAGTTTGCTACTGCCAACAGAGTACGAGTCATTACTATTTCTAAAAATGTATCACAAATAAAATTTTTTTGTTCTATAAGCGTAAACCATTCATATTACATGTTGAGGCAATTGGAGCAGGCCACTCACAATACGAATCTTACTGTGTTTTTCGATTCTACAATTTTTCGTCCACTTAGTCTATTGACAAAAGTCTTTACCAAATATTTATAATTAGAGATTGGCTATTAGGAGTAATTTATTCCATTTATTAATGTGGTACTGTATGTATTTGCCCTTTTTGATCGGTGTAACAGCAAGCAAAAAGGGCAAATAAACGAAAGGTAAAATATGAAAACTTCATTCAACGACAACGATTTTATCATTAGATTTTTTATCATTTATCAACGATAGACACAAAGCCGTAAATAAAGAGAAAAGATACGTCCCGACCAGGATTCGAACCTGGACCCCTGGCTTGAGCCACCAACGCGTTACCATGGCTCCACCGGGTCGATGACGTATTCTGTAAGTATGACGCACGCTCCTGAGCGGGTTTTTCATATATCTAATGATAAAACAATAATCTAAGAAGAAATAGAAACCGGTGTACCCGCTTCTTAGTACTAATAAAAAAAAACATTATTTTATTTTGTTTTTTAATAATTTCTACTGAGAATTATCTTCTTTCTAAATATCCAAATTATAACAACATCTCTTGTCTGTACAGTCTGTTCGACAGTGAACAGTCCACCGAACAAGTACATTTAACAATTAATAGTTCAGTTCAAGTACATTGAACAATAATTAACAGTTAATTCAAGTACAGTGGTAAATTAACAGTTCAGTTCAAGTAAAGTGAAGAATAAATAGTTCAGTTTCAAGTACAGTGAACAATTAACAGTCAGATCGACTCTGAGCATCTTGTTGCAAGCCTACGGCACCAATCACAGATCAGAAATACAATGGCTAGATGCGCCTTCAAGAGTGTTCTATATGGCAACACTGTGTCGCCAAATTTCTACCAATCCACTCACAGCGATGACGCACACAGCGCAGCGCTTCGCGGCCACTCTGCGATCTCATGTGAACAACTACAGATGTAGACAATGCAATAAGCGGCCACTCTCCGCATGATGTAGCGACACGGCCGCGGCTGATGTTTGATCGCCCATCTAGCCACAATTTATCTGATCTATGTCTGCCGGTTTAGTGACCCTGCATTCCAGTGACATTCCACTGCGTTACTTACGTGCAGTACGATTTCTCTATCACCTCGTATTGATTTAAATTCAACCTAAAGAACATAATAATATTCCCTCCATAATCTTATCCTTTGCAGATCATAAAATTGTACGATCATGAAATTTTATGAAAATTTTACCGAATCTAACCTAACGTAACAATAAAACAATAACAGTTAGTTTGGAATCTTTTAGCTTTGAAGATCATACAATTTTATCAGCCCTTCAAAATGTAGTCGTGCCGCATGTCAAAGGACCGACACACGAACAGACATGAAGTTAGACAAATTCGTCACACAATTGAATTGATCTTCCACCGTATTTATCCAGCTGGTTAGCAGACTCTTGCGACAATGGCGGGCATAGCTCACTTGACGACTTCTTGGAATTCTCTACTTGAATCAATTCCATCATCAGCGCAAGGTTACGCTGTGGTTACCAGACGTGAGGAACTTCCGGGATTTCTCCGTAATTTCGTTTATACTAGCCGTTGCATGTGATTTTTAAACCCCGACGATAAAAGAGGGGTGTTATAAGTTTAACATGGGTGTGTCTGTCTGTGGCATCGTAGCTCCCAAAGGGATGGACCGATTTGAATGCGGTTTTTTTGATTAGAAAGCTGGTTTAATCGGGATAGTTGTTAGCTATGTTTAAAATGTCAGCCTTCGTAGCTCAGTGGTGCGGTCGGTCGACTATTGTTAAGCAACCCTGAGCGCGGTCAGTACTTGATGGGTGACCGCTCGACCGTTGTTGGAGGGTGACCGTGGTTCGGATTCCACGTAAAACTGTAGGTCCCTTCCCTTCTTACCTTACTAGGCGGTAGGGTTTATCCCGCCCGGGTTGGTACCACCGCACTGAATGAAACGTCGGTCGAAACGGCTATGAAAAAAGTTCGTGTTTCCGTCCAGTTCAGTGTAGCCGACATGAAATGAAGGGAAGCACTGACATGGCACCTAGTTCACCCGGTGTTATGGGCTGACATCACTGATGTTGTAGGTGATGTAGCCAACCGTGTCAGTTTTGCATAAAAAAAAAATTCCCCAGTGTCCCACATCCCAGTGCCAACCACACAGCCCCACTATAATAGTGCGGATGAGTTTCTACGACATATGAGGGGTATAGAATCAAAGACAGCTCTATCAACTTTTGCAAATTTTTGGTAAATAAAAAAAAAGTTTATTCAGATCCACTTTATTCTAAATGGCCCGTTAATTTGTTAGGATTAATGGAGCTATCCTATTGGACAGTTTTGCTTAGTGCTAGTTTTGAAACTAAACGGATGGATAGTGCTGTTTTTGATTGTTACTGTTAATTTCTGAACTATGTTTTTAATAGAAAGAGCTGCTTTTGAAGCTGTTTTTTATGAGAATTCAATAGCCAATTGTATGAAGAAGAATTGTGCATTCATTATGTCGTTTCGCCAAAAAATTTTAAAGAGCTACTTACTTTTGATTCTATACCCCTCATATCAATCACCTTTACTGTGTACTTACTCGTACATTACCGTGGGTGTGTGTGGGTATGTGTGTGTGCTCCCCATGTCAACATTAGAGATGGCAACTGTGGTAAACATACATTTTTACAGCATAAAAGAAATCTAATTGGACGACCGTTTTTGCTGGATTCATCTAATATCCTTATAATATCGCCACCTATAAATAGGTATGAAGTGTTGACACACAATACGGTGAACAGTTGACACGGCCGCGGACGCCAGCGCAGGCGCAGGTGACATCACTCTATAAAACATCAATTTGCAACACAATACTCGGTTAAGTATTCAGCGTTTTTTTTTAAATAGTCGAGTGTTGTTGCGGAATAGATTTGCGTGACTGCGAGCATAAAATAATATAATACATTATTCTACTTATTATGTGTCAGACGTGAATACATTTGAAATAAAAATGTATATATAAAAAAAATTAAAAATATTACACTTTTTTTTTTACATTCAGAGCGTCATTCGTTATGTGACATCGCAATTTTAACCCGCACGGGTTGGTACAACCGCACTGAATGAAAGGACTGTCGAAACGGATATGTAAACAGTTTGTGTTTTCAGTCCAGTTCATAATACCTTGGTGAACTGGGTGCCCTGTCAGTGCCTCCCTTCGGCCGTGCCGCCGGCTACACTAAACTGGACGGTAGTTTAATAAAATTATAAATATTAATATTGTCCCAGTACCGTACGCTATATGTCATAGTCATAAAATTGCGAATTATTGTTTTTATTTCTACCTGCGTACAGAGAGCAGATGAGCAGTGCTTTTGCCACTTAATACTATCATAATTATTATGATGATAATAGTAAATTAAATAACTTTGATGAGATGACACGAAGAAATGGTGAGTGGCGAGTGACTGGCGACGCGACGCGGGGCGGGCGGGACTCATCGCGGTTAATATAATATGTAAACATTAGCGACAACTCATTCACTGCGCGCGAGTTACTGTCACTATAGTATAGTGTTATTTCGCGAGTGTCACTGTTAATAGTGTTAGTTATGTTACTAAATCACTCTAGCCCCGATGAATAATCGTGAATTTAAATACTTTTTATACCAATTTTGGTTCTAGTTATTAGATTTATTATGTATATTACTAATTAAAAAAAACTCATTTATTTATTACTAGCTGAGCCCGCGGCTCCGCTCGCGTGAAATTCGTATTTCAAAGAAGATAGTAAGTAAATATGGGCGAGGCCTAAAGCCGAGCTGCGTTCAGGAAGTCGATAAACCATCTCTAAGAAAGTAAGTAATTAAGGGCGAGGCCGAAGGCAAGCTGCGTTAAGGTACACGATAAACCTTCTCAAATAAAGTAAGTTCAGGAAGACCATGAACCTTCTCGAAGACAGTAAGTAGATGAGGGCGAGGCCGAAGGCCGAGCTGCGTTCAGGAAGACTATAAACCTTCTCGAAGAAAGTAAGTAACTAAGGGCGAGGCCGAAGGCAAGCTGCGTTAAGGTAAACGATAAACCTTCTCAAATAAAGTAAGTTCAGGAAGACCAGGAACCTACTCGAAGACAGTAAGTAGCTGAGAGCGAGGCCGAAGGCCGAGCTGCGTTCAGGAAGACGATAAACCTTGTTTTTCAAATTTTAAAGGCCCCCCCCCCCCCCTTTAAAATTTGAAAAACAAAAAACCCTGAAACACGTCTTTATGATTTACTCTCAGCAGCTGTAATTCAAATTTTCATTGTTATTGTTTATTCAAAATTTAAAAATTCAAATTCAAAATTTATTTATTACCAAAATATACACATTATGCAGCCGAAAGTAGGAACATAGGTACAATTTTCTTATTATTAATTAAAACAAAATTATTGTATAGTTTCATCCACATGTAGGTAACTTACGCTTGGACATGTCGAAAATTCCGCCAGTTCTAAATTCAATGCGAAGAAGAACTGACAAACAAACTTCGCAAGTCACAATGTTTTGTTAGTACCTTATAAGTATTATATTATAGTAACTTATAAATAATTAACCCATACTACCGCTCAAAAGAGCATTCATATTTACAGCATAAACATGAATACTAAAGAATCTGACCACTCAGCCTATTTACATATTACCTATATCTGGTGTATCGTGCCATCGTCAAATTGATACTTAAATATATCAAGTAAATTCAACAAATTATCTAACATCAAATTACAAAGTCTGTCATACAAAGTCGTCGTCCCCCCCCCCTTAAAGTTGAAATTTCCAAAAATCCTTAATGGATGCTTACGTAATAAACCTATCAGTCACTCAGGAGTCTCAGGACAAACAATTTTATAAGTATAGATATCTACTCTTTATTCTATTCGTCTCTTCTACCAAAAGCATCTATCTACACCACACCAACGCAACCCAACAGAACTGCTAACGCCATCTATTACGACCATTCGACACTAAATTCCGTTATACTATACTTTCTTTGATACTGCTCAACCCTAAGGCTATTTAACTTTATGGTATATAGCCTATGTATAGTGAGCCTGAAGAACTACTCTTTAAATTGGTGTAAACCGCATCAAACTCTGTTACGTGGTTCCGAGTTTACCTCAAACATACATGCAAACAGACGTTTCCTTTTATAAGAAGTAGGATAGAGGAAAGAAGATAGAGATTAAATTATCCTCCCTTCCCCTCTCCCCGCGGACCCCTCCCCCCTACATCAACCCCACTCTAAATGGATAAAATTATTTAAAATCATTTAAAATCCTAAAATATAATTTTGAAATCATATTTTATTTTAATTTAAGGGTTGATTTAACAAAAACGCTGAAACACGTAATTCTTTATTTCATACCAAAAGGCTAAATATGAATTGTCATATCCCTAACTTGAGAAGTGATGGGTTCCCCATACAAACTTTCATCCCCTATTTCACCCCGTTAAGGGTTGCTTTTTGAGACAAATGTTAGCCTATGTTCTTCCTCAGGATGCAATTCATCTCCGTACATAATTTTATAAAATCCTAAAATCTAATTTTGAAATCATCCCCTATTTAAATTTAAGGGTTGATTTAGCAAAAACGCTGAAACACGTAATTGTTTATTTCATACCAAAAGCCCAAATATGAATTGTCATATCCCTAACTTAAGAAATGCTGAGTTCCCCATACAAAATTTTCATCCCCTATTTTTTAACAACCCTTAAGCGTTGTTTTTTGAGACAAAAAGTAGCCTATGTCCGTCCTCAAGATGCAATTCATCTCCGTGCAATATTTTATCGAAATCTGTTCAGCGGTTTAGGCGTGAAAAGGTAACAGACAGACAACAGAGTTAGTTTCGAATTTATAATATTAGTATGGAAGTATGGATTACATTTAGACCTATTGTCGTCGTCAGATAAAATTTTATCCGTTGTACCGTGTGGGGCCGGTACTTAAAAAGAAAAGCCCCACTGCATCTCTCCCCATGCATGTCGTAAAAGGCGACTAAGGGATAAGGACAAGATGCCGTGCTAAAGGGCGACAGGGTCGCCACCTCTCACCTTAGCACGGTACTTCCACCGAGTCATGCAGCAGGTGGGTCTTTGTGCCTCACTTGCTGCTTGATCCATTTAATCTTGTTCGAATACTTTGCGAAACTTGGTGGTCGGTGTTGTGCTGTAATTGACTAGAGTTCTTGCAGCACAACACCAATTACTCTGCTTACCCCGATTGTCGGGATTCAGCGTGTGTGATATGTATGTATGTTTTTTTTAATTAGTAATATACACGATGAATAATCGGTGTCCCGGTATATAGATGTGTAGTGTATACACATCAAGTAGAACACTATACACATACCTACTAATAGTTTGTGTGTATGTCCGCAGGAGAGGCGCGGCGCGAGGGCTCGGCGGAGGAGAGCGCATGCGCGGACGCCGCGGATCCCGCGCACGAGCCCGCGCTAGAGAAGGACGACGGCAAAGATGGAGTGTGAGTGTTCTCTGCGTTTTCATCCATCAGACCACCCACCACGAGCGTGCCGTGGCGCCACAGAGCATTCACCGAGCCACACACAATGCATGCGCGATACGACACCTGAAAGCCTTTTTTAATCCTACGAATCCCTGACTCCTTCTCCCGGAGCGAACCAACTGAAGCCAATATTCGTTTGGTCGTTTATGTAATTTGGTAGCTCAGTGGTAATATGTAGTGTATGGTTTGTATTTTTTGACCATGGGTTCGTGTCCCTCAAAATTTTTTTGGTTTTGTTTTTTTTTTTAAGCAATGTTAGGATGTTTAAATTTTTTTAGGGTGTTTAGTTTTTTTTATAACCACCTAAAAGCTTTATTTTCGGAAATACAAACGTAACAAAAACGACATGCACCGCCTCAACATTAGGTTAGGTATTAACCCTGGTTATTTTTTTTAAACCACCAAAACATCACTTATTTATCACTTGCCGAAGTCGAAACTAACATGCACCGCCTACTACATGCAAGGAGTATAGGATTGCAGGTGGAGTGAGGGATTCGCAGGATTGAAAAAGGCTTTCAGGTGGCGGACCGATGCATGCGTGCGACTCGCCGACTGCAAGTCCACTGCTCTGAGGGCCTAGTCCGAGTTAACGTGACAGCTACGTAAACGTCAAATACCGATCGAATTGAGTTTTTATGTATGGGAGCACAATACGCTCACCGCGGCGCCACTAGAGAGCTCCATACATAAAAACTTAATTCGATCGGTATTTGACGTTTACGTAGCTGTCACGTAAACTCGGACTAGGCCCTCTGGTCCACTGCAAAAAGAAAAGGAGCCGCAAAACCGAACTCAAAGTATACAGGTTTCAGAACGCCATCTATCGGCTGAAACGACTAACTTTCAGAGCCAAACTCTACACAGACACGAACCAACGGCGCACCATCCAGTCGTTCCGGCAGTGAGCGAAGTAACCTTGTTCAGTATTCAAAGTGTACTCAATAGATGGCGCTGTTCCACTTTACCCTTGACCTTTTAACTCGCACTTGTTTTTATTGAACAAAATAAATGCTTAGGAGATAGTAGAAATGCCTTCCTGGAATTGCGGGGTAGAGCAGAATTTCCCTCCCGCTATTTATATTGAATAAATAGAGACTTGAGCGTTTCGACGAAGTCGGGTCGGGCTGGAAGTGAAAATGAACGCTCTTCTTCGTTATTTTAAAAATATCCTTCTCCGTACAGATTGTGGCGCTCACTAGCGGCGCCTGGCGGCAAGCCGGTGAACCGAGCGGAGAGCTGTCGCGAACCAGCCGCATCTTCACGGCGTAGCAAGCAGCGCAACGCCTCGGACCCCAACAGACTCACCGCGAACAAGACACAGTGAGTACCATCATGTCCCCGCTCGACTCTCTGACCCCGACAGACTCACCGCGTACAAGACACAGTGAGTACCATCATCGTGTCCCCGCTCGAATCTCCGACCCCAACAGACTCACCGCGTACAAGACACAGTGAGTACCATCATGTCCCCGCTCAACTCTCCGACCCCAACAGACTCACCGCGTACAAGACACAGTGAGTACCGTCGTGTCCCCGCTCGATTCTCCGACCCCAACAGACTCACCGCGTACATGTGCAGTACCTACATACCATCATATCCCCGCTCGAGTCTCCGACCCCGACAAACTCACTGTGAACAAGACACAGTGAGTATCAGCGTGTCCCCGTTAGCCCTTCCGACTCCGACGGATTCGCCACGTATAAGACACAGTGAGTAGGTACGCCATCATGTCCCCGCTCGAGTCTCCGATCCCGACAAACTCACTGTGAACAAGAAACAGTAAGTGTTATCGTGTCCCCGTTAGCCCCTCCGACTCCAACGGATTCGCCGCGAACAAGACACAGTGAGTACGCCATCGTGTCCCCGCTCGACTCTTCGACCCTACAGACTCACCGCGTACAAGTGCAGTACCTACCATCATGTCCCCGCTCGAGTCTCCGACTCCGACAAACTCACTGTGAACAAGAAACAGTGAGTGAGTGTCATCGTGTCCCCGTTAGTCCCTCCGAATCCAACGGATTCGCCGCGAACAAGACACAGTGAGTACGCCAACGCGTCCCCGATCGACTCTTTGACCCTACAGACTCACCGCATACAAGTGAGTACGATCATGTCCCCGCTCGATTGTCCGACCCCAACACTCACCGCGAACAAAACACAGTGAGTGAGTATATACGAGTACCATCGTGTCCCCGCTCGACACCCCAGCAGACCTCGACAGAGTCACCGCTAACAAAACAAAGTTATTATTCTCCTGTCCCCGCTTTCTGGGTACACATACATTTGTTCCCAAAGGCCAAATATAGGATATTATACTATTTTTGCTAGACACTCACAAATTGTTTGCAACTCAAATGGGATACAACTTGAGACTTTCAAGTAAGAACTCAGTATTTACTCGACGGCATATACAAACAACATTTTACTGCCTAATAGATCAAAATGCCGACATTTGCATTTCAATCAAAAGGCGAGACTACGCCCTTTGTAAGTACGAACGATTGAAGCTAAAAGGTATTTAAGATTCAGGAATCTAGACCGGGAAGCTTTCAGGCGTTACTTAAGAACTAATGCGATTATTTAGAAAGCTGTAGGTAAGTAATAAGGCTCTGTGTAAATAAGAGCTAAGCTCTTATTAATCCTAGCACATATATTGTCAGCCTCGGTAGCTCAGTGGTGCGATCCGGTGGTGCGATCGGTCGAATGTTATTAAGCAACCCTGAGCGCGGTCAGTACTTGCATGGGTGACCGCTCGACCGTTAGAGGCTGACCATGGTTCGGATTCCACGTTAAACTCCCGGTCGTGTTGGTAACACCGCACTGAACGAAACGTCGTCGGTCGAAGCGGCTATGTAAATAGTCGTGTTTTCCGTCCAGTTCAGTGTGGCCGACATGAAATGAAGGGAAGCACTGATATGGCACCTAGTTTACCCGGTGTTATGGGCTAACATCACAAAACAGTGCTACCCGAGCACTGATGATTGAAACACGAACCGTATGCTGATGTAAATAGGTGCGAGATTAATTCTACTCGTGCGGTGGCTGATACGTCGCGCCGACGATGAACGTTTGCGCGAAAATCACACTATATATTAAATTTCACGTGTTAGAAAGATGGAAAACAATTTTTTTTTTTAGCTAAGATTGTAGGGAAAAATATTATCTATATTTCTATGAGGGTCTTGTATTGAAACAATTTATGCTTCTCAAGAGAATTTAACTTGAAAGAACTATTTTCTTACTTTTCGTAATTTTTTGGACATTTATTTAACACCTGTCCAATAGTAAAAAATATATTTTTTTAGCTATGTTTGTTAATCAGATAGAGCATACTTTATTTCAAATAAAATACTTAAAAATAATTAAATCTAGACCTAAAAATAACTGAATTAACTATAAAAATAAATCTGACTATAATTAAAAATAATCGTCCATAGGGATCATTACTTTGTTAATTAAAGACTAATAAATACATATCATATATTTTTTACAGATTTGTTATCTTTACCAATAACGCAACAATTTCGTTTAAACTTGACCTTTTAAGTCTTATTTGCACCTTAACACGAAATCTGTTCAGTGTTCTAATCACCCCCTTTATATATGTATATATATTTAGGTAGCTAGTCTGGCGAATAATATTAACTTTTAACGTCTACCCTCTCGCTCGCACATAGCGTGCTAGAGAGAGAGAGAGAGAGAGCGACATAGTTTCTGTCTATAGTCAGGCGGGTTAGGCGAAACGGTTGAGTTTTGCCGTGATTTGTAGCGTCTGGCATTCGGCCGCAGACACACGGGCGGTATTTTATTAAACTTCTCTTAAAAAAAAAGTTTATCAATAATACGGTTATCAAATATCAGTTTTTAGTGTTATAAAATGTTTAATTTCTTCTTTAAAAAAAGTTAAGTAAAGATTAAAGAAGTAAAGAATGTTTTATTTTCAAATCCACAGATTTACAAAATATCATTTACAAAATATATTCATAAACAACATACCAGATTACACTGCAATAATAGAAATGAAAAAAAAACTGTTTAAAAAAAATATTGAACCGACTTCAAACCCTAATAAAAGTATTAAATATTATTTTGATCTTGAGTAGAAGGCGGTACAAAAGCACAAACGGGCCCATCTACAGGTGTGCTTTTGTACCGCCTTCGAGTGAAGATCAAAATATTATTTAATACTTTTTAGGGTTTTAAGTCGGTTCAATGTTTTATTTTTTGTTAATTTTATTTCACTTTTTTTAATAATATCACATATTATTATATAAAAATCGGTTGACGGAAAGTGGGTGATTGAGAAATTCCTTAGTGTAAAAGGGTTCATCCCTTAATTTCCCACGCTTAGGGGGGATATTTTTCCAAAAGAATTATGAAAGGACCACGCCTGAGATATGAAAAAAAGAATCATTGAAATCGGTTGATGAATTGGCGGAGAAATCAGGTAACATACTGAAAAAAAAAACATACAGACGAATTGAGAACCTCCTTGGAAGTCGGTTGAAAAAGGATTCACGGCTAGGATTCTGAATTTAAGCCTAAACATAATATAAAACATAAAAAAAACTAAACATGTCTTTCGATGTCTTTCGCGAGCCGCTTTGCCTCCTCAGACCATGCCCCCATATCGTCTCCACCGAAAATGCGGCGAAGATGTGCTGGTGTGCCAATATGGTGAGCTTTTTTTTTATGTAAACCAGCATGGGTGGCTGTGCCGAGGAACCAATGATGCAGTCGACAGAGCCAAAATCACCTCTCCTCGCGAAACCACACTCAGTTAGGTGCCATGCCAGCAGATTTGCGAACTGTTGCTAGGCTGTCTAGCAAGCACCCAGATTAAAGGATTCAGGAAATACACTGACCGGAAGACAGTTCCACACTCTTGCGGTGCGACAAAGAAACGATTTAGAGAACCGATGGGTTCTCTGGCTTGTGGCGGGTTGTAGCTTCAGCGGCTGCGCCCGCGCCGGCGCGCTTCGAGCATGCCTGAAAATTTGTTTAAAGTTAGATAAAATCGCATTCTCCTGAGCGTAGAAACTTTTCGCTCGAAGCAATCGCGCACCCACTCGTTGTGCTTGCAAGAAGGGAATAGTGACGAAACCCTAAGCGCGCGAACAGAGTTCGCACTTAAGGCCCTGTCAACCCGTATTCACCCGCACTCCTCTTTCAAGGCGCTGCTTTCGCTGGTTGGAGTAGGATGCAACACAATCAATCAATAAAAAATTAGGTTTTTATTATTTTATTCCAAAACTACGGATCGAAACAAAACAGTAAAAAGCTACGGATTTAGACATATATTCAACAAATAAAATATATTTTTTCCAATGCCTTGATTTGGTCACGTTGCCTTAATACGTTTTTATAACTAAATTTAGAGGCATGTTCATGATTTTTTTTCTATTGAGCGAAGTTAATCAAATCGTGTTTTCAAAAAGCTATCGATCTGCGCTGATAGATGAAGTTTTTTTTTATGGAAACTGACACGGTTGGCTACATCACCTACAACGCCCGTGATGTCGGCCCATAACACCGGGTGAACTAGGTGCCATGTCAGTGCTTCCCCCTTTGATCGTGCCGGCTACACTGAACTGGTCGGAAAACACAAACTATATTTACATAGCCGTTTGGACCGACGTTTCATTCAGTGCGGTGGTATCAACCCGGGCGGGTTAAACCCTACCACCAAGTAAGATTGGGAGGGAAGGGACCTACAGTTTTACGAGGAATCCGAACCTCGGTCAGCCTCCAACGGTCAGCGGTCACCCGTCCAAGTACTGACCGCACCCAGCGTTGCTTAACATTCAATAGCGACAGTTGACTGTCTGCACCACTGAGCTATCGAGGCTGACATATATTAAAACTATATCTGTCAGGTAATATTGGTGGTAAACTTCTTGAAATACGAGTCAGACGCAGTCTCACATCACCTTAGCTTTTTTATAAGTATCATGAATTTAACATACCGTTTCACACTAATGTATTTTTTCTCCCACTCTCATTATGGAGCTTCGGAGCCCTAATGCAGAGTGATATAAAAGTCCTTATTTCTTTAATACAGTGTTTTTCAATCTGTGGGTCGCGACCTCTGGCGGGGTCGCGAAGCCTTACTCGGGGGGTCGGCGGCAAAAGGAAAAAGGCAAGGTTTTACACTACAATAAAACACAGTTTACACAATTTTAGTGAGAAGGATGGGTCTGTTTATTTTTAAAAATTGTAAGTGTTTGTCATCGTGGTGCTATTCTTGAAATGTTAACAATCAAATCATTTTCTAATAGAAGCCTATTTCTCTTTTTATTAGTTTTAATGTTGAATTGAAGAGAACGTCAGTTCACGTAGGTAGTAATAATGAATATAGGTACCAAAATAGAGAAAATCATAAACGTAGTGTTTTAAATTACTAATTTTTTTCTGTCTATGGCCCAGGGGGATCGCGAGAATGTTTCAACCTGTAAAGGGGTCGCGTATTCATAAAGATTGAAAAACACTGCTTTAATACAAGACTTTTGCGCGCGCGCGTCTTCGCCGTCGCCGCCTTGGAAACACTTAGCTAAGCCAATTCGCTCGCACTTTACGCCTACGAAGAGGCGGCATATCGGAGAAAGCCTCTCATTTTACACACTTTTTTCCTTTTATATGAACCAATAATTTTTAATGTAGCTGAAAATGCTTAGTATAAATGTGCATATTGTGATGCCAGTGTCGTGGTCGGTATGTTGTATGTTGTTGTACTTTCAAACTAATCCGCTACCACGAAGTACTTATTGCTAAATTGTTATTTTGTACAAAGATGACTGAAAGAAGCCATTTTTTTATGGAAACTGACACGGTTGGCTACATCACATATAACATCCTTGATGTCAGACCATAACAACGGGTGGACTAGGTGCCACGTCAGTGCTTCCCTTCATTTCATGTCGGCTACACTGAACTGGACGGAAAACTCGAACTATATACATAGCCGTTTCGACCGACCTTTCATTCAGTGCGGTGGTAGCAACCCGGGCGAGATAAACACTACCACCTAGTAAGGTAAGAAGGGAAGGGACCTACAGTTTTACGTTGAATCCGAAACACGGCAGCCTCCAACAACGGCCGAGCGGTCACCCATACAAGTACTGGCCGTGCTCAGGTGTGCTTAACATCAGTAGACCGACCGCACCATTGAACCATACTGAACTGCCGAGGCTGACGTACAACGAATGTTTCTTTATCGAATTGTCAGCCTCGATAGCTCAGTGGTGCAGACAGTCAACTGTCGCTATTGAATGTTAAGCAACGCTGGGTGCGGTCAGTTCTTGGATGGGTGACCGCTGACCGTTGGAGGCTGACCGAGGTTCGGATTCCTCGTAAAACTGTAGGTCCCTTCCCTCCTAATCTTACTTGGTGGTAGGGTTTAACCCGCCCGGGTTGATACCACCGCACTGAATGAAACGTCGGTCGAAACGGCTATGTAAATAGTTTGTGTTTTCCGACCAGTTCAGTGTAGCCGGCACGATCAAAGGGGGAAGCACTGACATGGCACCTAGCTCACCCTGTGTTATGGGCTGACATCACGGACGTTGTAGGTGATGTAGCCAACCGTGTCAGTTTCCATAAAAAAAAAATCAAAAAAATCGAAGACACGAGAGAGAAATGCGAAATGCTGAAAGTGTTCGCCAGACCTAAGCTTTAGTTAGCTAATGTTTCAGTCCAGCCGCTGAGCTCTCTCGCGGCAGTCGCTCGTCGCTAGTCGGTCGCGCGTTGAAAAACCTCGCGAATTTCACGACACAACTCCAGCTGTCGTCGTCGTGACGTCAAAACAAACTCACCAGTTTGAAATGCTATATTTTTGTTAATAATTTTTGCTATGTCAATATTGACGATTTAAAGTTTCTGTCGAAGTAACGCCTAATGAGTAACTGTTTAAAATTCTTAAAAGCGTAATTTAAGCTAATAATCAAAAGAAATTGAATGTTTTGTTTCAAAGTAAAATTGTTTTCGGTCGCACGCAAACTGTGTAAATGTTTGTGTGAAATGTAGTTAGTAGAGAGTGTAAAAGTGATTTTAATGAGCTGATTAAACGAAGGAGGTTGGTCTAGTGAAATAATTACTTATTATAATTAAAAATAAATTCAGAATTGCAAGAAGGTTGAATCGCTAATTGGTATTTTTTTGTTAAAACGGTAATGAGCTCATATAAAGTCGTAAAAAGGTGTAAAAATAAACATTCCGAGCACAAAACAATATATCGCAACTTGTCGTTTAAATTGTTGATTAGTTTTTATACGGTTTCGTAGTGGGCCACTTCCCCAGGGCACCCTTATCAAATCAGGTGTCTTGTCTGTCTGCCTAAGGGTCGATTTGATAGATAGATAGAAAATTCTTTATTGCTCCAGTAAACATTAAACAGTAACAAATACATTAGAAAATTTACATAAGGTGCAAAGGCGGACTTATCCCTTACAGAGATTTCTTACAGTCAACCTTTGGATGTTTGAGATTCGATAATATAGTGGAATGTAAGTAGGTAGTAGCAAAAGAGTTGAGCGTGAGAATTGAAGATAAAATAATAATAAGAATACTTATTAACAATACATATAAGTACATGCTAGTAAAATACAAGCCATACATGTATTAATTTTGATTAATTTTTAATGTGTGTGAATCACCACCTTCGTCTTAAATGTAGCTGCCGGTCAGCTCCTGTTAACTGCATGATAAATATCACTTCAACTGATAGATAAATGTTAACCGATACTTAACCGGTAGAGGTAAAATTCAGGCTAAGACTTATTATTACATTTTTCAACATGTATTTCCCCCCAAGTACAGTCTCGGGTCCTTCAAGAGGGAGCGTGAATGAGTACCTGTCAGGCCGGCATGGCATTCGCAACCCCCGCTTACGGCCGTATGTCCATGGTCGTCGTTGGACACCTTAGGGTGGCTCATTGCCATATGTCGCGCTTTCAATCAATCATCATATCATATTTCATCATCATGATACTAATAATAAATCTGGGAGTAAGTTACTTTGTTTTATGAGATACCTACTGCGTTTGTAGACTCTATGTATGATACTAAAACTAAATTGACGATTTTAAGAAATATTTTCTATGTGTCCGAAAATCCGAATTCGATGAAACTTTTTAGAAGCACATTGACTTATGTGGGACACAGGATAGGCTAAATAAAATTCAGTTCCCGTTATAAGATGTGGCTCTCATACAAACCGAATTGTTCCGCGCACCGAAATAAAGGTACAGAAGCGGGCTTACTTGCTTACTTCTTTTTAAGTACGAATTTCACGCGAGCGAAGCCGCGGGAAAAAGCTAGTTAAAAATATATGTGTGTGTTTGCCAGTAATATTTCAATATTTAGGCTACTGTGCAATACCCCTGTAAGTATAGGGAATTTTCCGCAGTCCTCTCCACTGAGATTACGTTTTGCTGAGCAGTGGACATTGATGTATAGACTGCCTTGATATCCGCATGTTAGCTTTTTAGAGTGGCATGTCATGGTCGAGTCGGGAAACACTTTAAAGTGTAATTAGGGCACCTAAATTCGTTCTTTCAGTATTATCGTTCAGATATTTCAACTTTTTCAGTGAAAGTTCAAAAATCGCGAGTGATGAAAAAAAATACAAAAATAATTTTAACTGACACGGTTGGCTACACCACCTACAGCACCCGTGATGTCAGCCCACAACACCTTGGTGAACTAGGTACCATGTCAGTGCTTCCTTTCGGTCGCCGGCTACACTGAACTGGACGTAAACACGAACTATTTACATAACAGGTTCCACCGACTTTTCATTCAATTTGGTGGTGCCGAACCGGGCGGGTTAAACCCTAGCCACCTAGTAAGGTAAGGAGGGAAGGGACCTACAGTTTTATGTGGAAACCGAACCACGGTCAGCGTCAGCGGAGCAACGGTCAACCATCCCAGCTCGATAAACCCTAAGGCCCCCAGTTAATGGGGCTTTATTTAGCTTAAAGAAATATGTAGATGGTTGTGAAAATGACATGCATTTTTTTTTGTGTGGTTGATTTTTTTTTTTTTGGCTGGCCTTCCCTACCGCAGTCTGATTCACCCGCCACTGACCCGAGCGCACCAGCCTTGCGGCCATAGCACCCACACTGTGTCACGACTTCATCATGGGACAATCATTTGAAGATCGTTGCACGCAGGGAGGCCCGCTGCCGGGATACCACCAATCTGGTCCGGGGACGCGCATTGAGTGCGGTCCAGCCCCCCGTTGGAGGGACTCATAAAGGCGTTCTGAGTCCCCCCTTAGAGTACACCGACTCCGAAGATTGTCCCCATCTACGTCTTGCGTCCGTCAGTCTGCGTCCCTGATGGGAGACAACGTCACAAACAGCGACTTGTCGCCCCGGTCCTCGCGTCCCGAATCGCCCCGGCGTCTGCATGCGTCAGTCTGTCGTCTCGCCTCACTTGGTCATCTAGTTTTGGCCCACCATGCCTCGCCCTGCGTCGTGGGGGCGCAGGCAGCCACCCCTCTTTTGCCGCTGCTCTTTTCGGCTACGACGTCTTCTGCTGTTCTGATTTTCGGCCACTGTTCTTTTTGGCAAGGGCTGAGGTAGGTAAGCCGTCACCCCTCGGGCTGCACGTCGCCCCCACGTCCCGTCCCGTCTAGTCCGTCTTGCGCTGCATGTCCCGCCCTGTCACGGTTGTCCTGGTCCCCAGCGTGCTCGTCCGCCGTCATTGGTTCATCGGTAAACGTTCGGTCAGCCCCTAGGTCTGCCCGCTTCCTGAACCACCCGGCTGCAAACCTCCTGAAAGCAGAGAAGTTCTCCTCCGACGACATTAGGTCAGTATAATACACCGGGCCGCCGCTCCGTTCGGTCACCTCTGCTATCAATCTCTTTCGATCTCATACCGCGCACAGTGCCAAAGCGCATGGTCGGCATCCTCCCTACCATTCCCACACTCACACATCTCGCTTTCGACTAGACCCATGTCATGCAGTTTGCCCCGAAAGTTACCGTGCCCCGTGAGGAGCTGGGACGTTCGATGGTCCGGGTGCACCCAGTGGCTGCTCAATCTTTCTCCGACGCCAGGGAAAAATCTGTATAGGTGTCTGCCCGTGCTAGCTGTATCCCACCTCTCCTGCCAAATGGATAGTACTTCTCGCCTAATTTCCCGCCTTGTCCTCGAGAATTCCTCCCGACTGCCTGCAAGCTCCCTCGCGCGCCACGTGCGGCCGGCTTGCAGAGCCTCCAGGTCCCCAGGCAGGACACCCGCAAGGACCGGGAAACCCGCCGTGCTATTCGTTCTGTACGCTTTTGTTAAGAGGATCAGGGCCTGCCTCCCTACCGCAGTCTGTCTTCCACAGTAGGTATACAGAGGCGGCGCAAGGCGTGGGCGACGTGGGCGACCGCCCACGGCCTCGCGGCCCGAGGGGCCTCGCGCCTCGAAAGTTCATGCAGCTTTGATTCATGAAAAACATTCAGCTAGATCTATTAAAAAAGACGTATTCTAATATAAAAGGCAAACTAAACATTGCTATAAAGCTATACTTATCCTATAGTTTTTTGTGTAAATTCACTAAGTTGAAATAAAGATTTTCTATTTCTATTTCTTTATCCGACACAAGATGGGAAAGCAGGACAGAGGCAGTGAATATTGCAATAATACGGTGGCTGTATTATTGCGATTTGATGATGCTGTTGAATGTATTGAGTATTGGCAAAATTGAGAGGGCCTCGCAAAATGTATCTTGCCCACATCAAATTAAGTTCATGCCTCGCCACTGACAGTATATCTGTTCTATTAACTACATCGCCGGTCCGCTCTCTAGCCAGCTAGTGACAGACGGACAGACAGACAGGCAGACGGATGCTATCAGCTGGACACTCGTGATCCGGCTGATAGTGCAAGTGGACACTCTAATATATAATCGGTGACTCTTAGTATCTGGAATCTGGTGTCCTTTCACGTAACACTAATATGGTGAATTTTCACCCGACTACGACGAAACCGAGATAAATTGTTTTCTGAATTTTGCACTGTAGTGTCCTTATGTCTAAGGTGACATTTTATGAGTGTCAGTCGGTAAGCGTGATACGTGTGTGGTCTTCCCGTACACATCCACTCTATACGGCCGGCAGAGTGTCTAGGCGCGTCCGTATTCGAATAACCTCGCTCCAAAAACATAATGCAAAATGTTAAGGCCAGCCACTGCATCTCTCCCCGTGTATGTCGTAAAAGGCGACTAAGGGATATGACTCCCTTCTTATATCACTAGGTGGTAGGGTTCAACCCGCCCGGGTTGGTACCACCGCACTGAATGAAAGGTCGGTCGAAACGGCTATGTAAATAGTTTGTGTTTTCCGTCCAGTTCAGTGTAGCCGGCACGACCGAAGGGAAGCACTGACGTGGCACCAAGTTCACCCGGTGTTATGGGCTGACATCACGGAAGTTGTAGGTGATGTAGCCAACCGTGTCAGTTTCCATAAAAAAAAAAATGTTTATTCTACAATTTTTTATTTTGAGATTTTTGAACATCTCAAAATTGGAGTAAGTAGATGTTTTAAAAAATATCGTGTGGGGTCGTCGGTCCTTTAAAAAAAATAATAGCCGGAATAATCTCTCCCCGTGCATGTCGTGAAAGGCGACTAAGGGATATGGACAAGATGCCGTGCATAAGGGCGACAGGCTAGCCACCTCTCACTTTGGCGCGGTCCTTCCACCGAGTAGTGCAGCAGGATGGGCCTTCGTGCCTTACTTGCTGCTTGATAGTTATCTTGTCCGATTATTTTGCTAAATGTGTTGGTCGATGATGTGCCGTAATTTACGAGAGTACTTACGGCACATCACCGACTACTCTGCTTAATCCGATTGTCGGGATACAGCGTTGTGGTATATGTACCTATATGTATGTTGAAAAAAAAATTTGAGAAAGTGAAAAATGTTGATTTTTTTTATGGACACTGACACGGTTGTCTACATCACCTACCATCAGCATCATGTCATCATGTCAGCAAACGTGCTCAGTTCGTGCTGTCACGTATTTACGAGCTCCGAATTGAAAAAACTCAAAAGCCTGTCAAAAGCGATTTATAGCCTACCAGACTTATATTGTTCGAACCGCAAAGTTTTGGCGGTCCTAGTGCTTGTAAATATATAAAAATTCAACCCCTATTATAGACGATATAGACGTGATTGTGATATTGATAACGCAGTGTTGAAGTTGCCGGTGTATTGGTGTAGCGTATAACAGTGCTATCTAGCTCGCACTCGTTTGCACACCCATGTCCCGTCCCGCGTCCGCTCCGACTAGCGGTCTGAGGCGCAGGTGTGCGAGTGTGTGCAGCGTCGCCGTCCGTCGTATAAGCGTTACCTCAACTGCCTACTCCACTGACCATCTGGACTGACGAAGCCTCACAAACACGGTAACGAAAATGGCAAGTAAAGAGGCGCCAGATGCAATGACTACATGCAACGCGTGCAATGCCGAGATTGGAACTGAAGAAACAATTTCGTGCAAAATCTGCTCAGAAACGTATCACGTTGCGTGCGTTACTACAAAACGCACCAAGTTGCGGATGACAAAGGAATGGACATGCCCTTACTGTCAATCCAGTCACAAATTAGGGTCGGGCAACATTAACAGCCCTCGTAACAAGTGGGCGCTCAACATAACTGGCAACAAGCGAGCGCCCCATGGCGATGCGGCCCTCGCCCGCGACAGCGTCAGCGCACCGACTACGCCCGACACGGCGGACCTACTCATTGGAGGTGCATCGCCCTTCGACTCAGCACAAACTCCGGCCTCTGGCACGCCGGTACCCAACTCCTTTCCTATGGACAGTCTGCTGCAAATCGTCGACAAGAGGATGTCTGAGCTGGCGGCCCACTACATGTCCCAGATGGATGAATGCAGCAAGCGTCTGGAATCAAAGTGCGGCGAGTTATTGTGCTCCATCCAGTCCATCACCTCGAGGTTGGATAATCTTGAGAGTGAACACGAATCGCACCAGTCTGAACACAAACGGGAGATGATTGAACTTCGGCAGGAGCTCGCTGATGTCAAAAGGAGGCAGGAAGACGCAGATCAGCAGGCCAGAAGCTGCAACATAGAAGTCCATGGTGTACCCGAGAGAAAAGGAGAAAACTTAATGGGGATCCTGCTAGATTTATGCACGGCGGTCGGCTCTCCGATATCGGCGAATGACGTCGTTGCCGTGCACCGCGTCGCGCGCGGCACCACCGGCGGAGGCGGGGCATCGGCGCAGCGCGGCGCAGGCGCAGGCGATGACGACACCGACACCGGAGGCGCTGCTCACAGCGGCGGAATTGGCGGCGATGGGAGACCTAAAAATATAATTGCAAAACTTACCACAAGAGTAATGCGCGATAATATCATCGCTGCCGCCAGAGTCAGACGCGGAGTAACCACTGATAGTATAGGACTGGCTGGCCCTCCTCGTAAGATATACCTCAATGAGCATCTCACCTTGCAGCGAAAATTGTTGTTTCGCGAAGTTCGCAGCAGATGTACTCAGCATAAGTTCAAGTACTCGTGGGTCAAACATGGAACTCTCTTGGTTAGGCGTGATGATAACCCGCACAGCAGGGTGCTTGCTATCAGAAACCCTAGTGACCTTGCTAAGATCAAATAACTTTTATATCTGGTACGTACATAGCTATATTAATCAAACACCAGCGTCCTTGCTCTTGACAAGTTTTTTTGTCATACTGTTATTATTAGCTGCTAAGTGTCTGTGGCGTATAAAACTCATATTGTGTAACAAAATAATGAGAATGATGTTCTTTCAAACCATATTCATTTTGAAATATGTCTTTCGCACTTTTTCTCAGTGTCAATCCTCTTTCCGTATCCATTATCCTCAAAACATGAAGGATAATAATAACAAACATGTGAATCATGCCTATAATATTTGCACTATCCTTGCTATGAAATCTATGACAAGTACTATGCCTGCTACAAACACGTACCTACGTATCATGATTTTATACTGTAGGAATACACCTGACTTGTATAAATTTTTATTAATAATGATAAAATTATGCACTTTTAAAGGGAAACTGTTGGTCGTCAATAAAATCCTCAAAATTAAGAAACTTGAATACACCAAATGTTATATGATTCTAATTATAGTTAAAATAGTTTACATAAATAACATGTATAGGACAAAGAGTCGACTACTATGCGATGTCAATAAAATCTTTAAAATTATGAAATTCAAATACATAAAAAGATATAATATTATTCTCATTGTACTTAAAATAGTTTACTTAAATAAAATTCACACGGCAAAAGGTCAATTATCTTACAAGGTTTGTCATCCCTTTATGAATCGCTTACATATCTGTTTAATTGTATTCTTATTTCTTATTTATTACGCACGGCTCGTCAGTTTAAAAGAGTTTCGACCTATCTTCTACTATATAAGACACTAGTCCGGTCACAACTCGAATACGCGACACCAGTTTGGAATCCCTTTTACAATAAATACTCGCAATCAGTTGAAAGAATCCAGCGCATATTCCTAAAAATACTACATCGTCGCATGTTCAGGCGTTCGCTTTCGTATGAGTTACACTTAGAACATTTCTCATTACCAAGTCTCCATAATAGACGTTTATTACTTGACATGTCATTCTTATTTAAAATAGTAAACGACTTAATAGACTGTCCTGATTTACTTAATCAAATAGGTTTACGGGTTCCGTCACGCTCGACCAGAAACACCCATCTCTTCCACTTGGAACTCTGTAGAACCAACTCAGGATTCCGTATGCCGATCTGGCGCATGTGCAATACATACAACACTAAACTCAGTGATTCGGATGCGGATGTGGACATCTTCTTCATGACGTCATACCAATTTAAGAAAGCTATTTTGTGTATACTTTCTGTCTAGAGTCAATACAATGTGTAGGAACTAATATTATAGTTTGTACTTGTATTTTATAATTATGTTTTTAGTATATGTAAGTATTTTAGCTTAATATCTAAATAACCTGCGACTGTGGGTCGCACTGACATGGCACTACAGCACCGTGGCGTACTCACTGTGGTATGGGCTGACATCGCGAATATTGTGCATAACTTATTTATTATATTATTATCTTAAATCCGCACACATTCGCATTATATATTATGTACATATCAAGTCCGTCCTGTCAATGTTGTTTTATTTTGCTTTGGTCCCAAGCCCCCCTAACCAATAACTGTACTATACTATTTAATGCATCATACATAATCATTATTAAGACAGATTGTAATGTGTGCGATCGGGATGGCACACTTGTTTGCTGTGAACATTGGCTGTGAATCACAAACCTACCTACCTATATAAATATATATATACATTTTATTTTCTCCTCTAAGTGTTCTTGATTATGAAGTCCACTGACACATTAGTATTTTTTTTTTCTCGTTCTATAATTTAAGTTAAATATGTGAAATACGTAGCTGAAGTAGCATATTGTGTAATCGCTATATTATTACCTTAATTAATTTCTCTTTTTCTTGCTATTTTGTTTGTATTTCCGAAATAAATAAATAAATAAATAAATAAATACCTACAACATCCTTGATGTCAGCCCATAACACCGGGTGAACTTGGTGCCACGTCAGTGCTTCCCTTCGGTCGTGCCGGCTACACTGAACTGGACGGAAAACACAAACTATTTACATAGCCGTTTCGACCGACCTTTCATTCAGTGCGGTGGTACCAACCCGGGCGGGTTAAACCCTACCACCTAGTAATATAAGAAGGGAGTCATATCCCCATATCAAAACGAAAAGCTGTAGAACAGAAGTTAGATAGATAGATATACTTTATTGCTCCAAAACATTTAACAGTAACAAACGATAAGTAATTTACATGAGGGGCAAAGGCGGACTTATCCCTTACAGGGATTTCTCCCAGCCAACCTTTGGATGTTGTTCAGTATGAGTTTCGCGAGAACTTAGATTATCAACATTTGTATATATTATGACTATTTATGACACTTCGTAACATTATGTATATGACACACGTAAACATTCTCTTTATGGTAAAAAGTAATATTATAATCTGGATGGCAGGGTAGCAGGGGCTAGCAACCCTCCCTGGGTTGCCATCTCGTCTGAATGCAAATTGCTGAAAACTTGTAATCTCCGCTGGGGAAAACCCACTTTACACATTTTAAAGGTTTCAGCTTACTGAAATATTTTGATTGCTTCATTTTATTCGTAATGAAAGTAGTAATTGGTTGACGTTCACGTATAGTGGGTGCGGCGCTGAACTTGTGTGGGTTCTAAACCCATGTGCACAAATTATATTTATGAAATGATATAATACAAAGCCTCATACATTTGACAGGAGTTAACTGATATCTACTGTATTGGCCGAAGTTGGTGAATTCGGCCTCTAGTAAAGCGAAGGAAGGCACTTACAGTTACACGTGTAAAACCGAACATGACCGAATGTCCATGGGCGTCGTTAGACACCTTATGGGTGGCTCGGCGACACATGTCGCGCTTTGTATAAAAAAATGGATCAAGTCTCGTTCAAGATTATGTTAAATAAATCAAACTCGACAATGAAAGTGGTGAACACCAACGTGCATCAAATCCACGTCCTTTCGCTTATGAAGGCATTCACCACTGGCCCGTGAGCCGCCGTTCTTGTCGCCTTTGATCTGAGCACTGTGTTTTGACATTTGCGCATCGGCGCGATCGCGGCCGACCGGACCGATGCGGTCGAATGTTTACGAAATCGAACATTTTCATAAACAGAACGCGTTCGAAATCCGCCGTTCGGATCCGCGGCGCGGCGGCGGCGGCGGTGGTGATATGTTGACTCGTATCGGCAGATCCTCGTGTGGAGGTGCGAACGTTCGCAAGTTGTATACAGACAGTTCCACACACCTTCAAGGGCAAAGCCAATTGACGTCAACTTAAAAATATCGACACTACGCGTACTGGGCAGGGGATGCACCCCTATACAATCGACCTGCCGAGTATCGCACCAACAGGTTCTGTAGGTGTTTTAAGAGGATTCTATAGAACATTAAACGAAAATTGTTATATTTTTTAAAACTTCAAACAAAAATTTAGTTCTATGAAGTACATAATATGAACTTTTTTTTAACTAGATAAATTTACTAAACACTAAAGCAGGCTTTTTTTAATTTACAGTATTTTTTCAGGGTGAAAAAAATTTCTGAAATTTATTTTAATTTCTTATGTCGAGCTAGCTCCATACTGTATAATTATTTTGGAATAAAATTTGCGTCATTGTATAGGGAATTTAATTTTCTAGAAACTAAAGCAGTATTATTTGAAAAAAAAAATCCTAATAATTTTTAAACAAACAAAACTACAAAATTCACGATTCGATTGCTCAGTACGCCGAAATTGCATTTTTGTTTGAAAATGTGGAACGCACTCTTCCCAAGTACAGCCTGGGGTTTTTTTTAAAAGGGCGTGAAAAGGCCATCCATCCCTTATCCATCAACCCGTCATTCTCAATGTACAGACAGACATGCAACGTGTACAGTTTTATTATATATATATATATAGTATATATATATATATATATATACAACGTGTCCCAAAACTCAACGTCAAGCGGGAACCAGGGAGTAGGCCAGTTTATGACTACCCAGGGAAAAATAAGAAAAAAAAAATGTGAGTCATTTGTTTTTTATGATATGAGCATTTTTTTGAAAATTTCTCGTACAACATTTTTAGGTACTGCGACTACAAATTTGCAAATATAATAGTTATTTTTTTTTATTGGTAGCCTCAATAACTCTGCTATTGATCAGTATCTCAAAAAAAAAAGCAGAATGCCCGTAGTTTTACCAAAAAAAATATTCGTTTAAATTTTTTCTAATAAAATCAATGACTCAGATTTTTTTTCTTATTTTTCCCTGGGTAGTCATAAACTGGCCTACTCCCTGGTTCCCGCTTGACGTTGAGTTTTGGGACAGCCTGTACATGTATAGATATTGACATCGTCTTTGTGTCACCATTTCACATCCAATAAAATTTTCACACGCGCGACTTCATGTCAATTTGTATATCGCCTACCTACATACTCGTACATGCATACATTCATATTACTCATAATATTTTTCGTATTAAAAGAAACTGGGTACGTAGTAGGTACATAGCTATGTCGTTGAAATTTTCCTTCATCTCGCGTTATTAGATTTTCCCGGAAGACGCGACAAAAAAAAACGGGAAAAACGGTTTTCTTGTCAAACAGTGGGGACATTTCGCGGATATCCGGCGCGCTCTAGCTAGTAATTAATTAGACAAATGAAGGGGACTTTTTGGGTCTGTATTGTTCTCGTAACTGTATGAATTATTTTGTGACCCACAATTTTATGTTGAATTATATTTGCACGATTTTAATTAAAAATTTAATTATTAAGTTCGGATTCGGTTGATTATTTTGTATATTTTTTCATAAAATTAGATTTATAATCCTAACACACTTAACTACAATCAGTAGGTATTGCAACTATGAGCATTCCAATTTTGGATGAATTATTGATATATGTAGATAGATAGAAAATATTATATTTACATGAGGTGCAAGGGCGGACTTATCCCGTAGAGATTTCTTTCAGTCAACCACCGTTTGAGAATCGATTAACAAAGTTAAATGTAAGTAGGTAGTAACAAGTGTGGAGCGTGAGAATTTAAGATAAAATAATTAATAATAAGAATACATGTAAGTACATGCTAGTTAAATAAACGCAATACTTATATGAATACATATACATCACTAAATATATAACATCCAATCTAATATACAAATAAAAAAAATATGTATGTACCGGCATACATACTTGTCCATCCAGGTATGAATAAAAGTTTTACATGCTAGCTTTTCTGACTGGAAAACACGACCTATTTTCTATAGCCATTTCAACCGACCTTTATTTAGTGCAGTGGTACCAATTCGGAGACGGTTGAAATCCTACCACCTAATAAGGTAAGGGGCCTACAGTTTCACATTGAATCCGAACCATGCAGCGATTCGTGTTGAAAGGAATGCACTGTAAATTGTTGAAAGGAATGACTATCAAACTCGAAAAAAAAGAAAGTGGTACACTCCAACGGGGAACAAACCGACGACCTTCCGCTTACCAAGCAAGCTCCTTCACCCCTCGACCGTGAGCCGCTTTATCTGTTTACGCTATTCACGGCCAATCGTGTATTTATTTTCATTCATTTCCACGAAGAAATACAAACGTAACGCAACTATACTACGAATATTTTTAATGTTTTCGAAAAACATCTTCTGCCATTGCCACTAGGCGTGTCTCGAGCTGTCGAGCTAGGTGTCAAGTTGACTAGGCCCGCCTAGAGATTTCGAGCGAATTGTCAAGTTGACTTGGCCCACCTAGAGCTTTCAAGCGAATTGTTAAGTTGACTGGGCCCAACTAGAGCTTTTGAGCGAATTGTCAAGTTGACTAGGCCCGCCTAGAGTTTTCGAGCGAGTTGTCAAGTTGACTAGGCCCGCCTAGAGCTTTCAAGCGAATTGTTAAGTTGACTAGGCCCACCTAGAGCTTTCGAGCGAATTGTCAAGTTGACTAGGCCCGCCTAGAGTTTTCGAGCGAGTTGTCAAGTTGACTAGGCCCGCTTGGAGCTGTCGGTGAAGTTGACTGGAGCTGTCGGGCGAGTTATCAAGTTGACTAGGCCCGCCTCGAGCTGTCGAGCGAGTTGTCAAGTTGACTGGAGCTGTCGGGCGAGTTATCAAGTTGACTAGGCCCGCCTCGAGCTGTCGAGCGAGTTGTCAAGTTGACAATGCCAAACTGACCTCCGCACAGACGCTTTGAAATAGCTGTCGCGTGAATCGTCGCTTCAGGGCCTTCGACAGTCTTAAATAAACACGAATCTCTATTTACATGTACAGTTAACACATTAAAATAAAATTAAATCTCTAGTGCTTAAGTCAATGAAGCGTCAATAAAATAGATATTATTTATTCCACGTCATAACAAACTTTACCTATTATTCAAGGAGATTGAAATGTAACCAGATTGTAGAGCGGGCATTGGTAATATTTTCACACAAAACTTTGATCTCGAACGTGAATAGCGCCATCTATGTAATTTCACACACGGGCGTGTCAAACTCTGTCAATATAGTATGAGCGATTTATTTTGTAGGATTACGATTTTGTTCTTGTTTTCCGGTCTAGTAGTCACTTTTGTCTATTATAAATTATTAATTAATTAATTACGGATTGATACCAATGTACTGAATGATGTTCGGTCAAAATTGTCATGAAAATAGTTCGCGTTTTCCGTCCAGTTCGGTGTGGCCGACAGGACCAACGTGAGGCGCTGACATGGCAGCTAGTTCCAACAGACACTTCACAAACGTCTCTTCGTTAGATTTATATTGATGCTAGAATAGAATAGAAAATGTATTGCACAGCAATCAAGTCTTGGCTACCTGACCTTGTTTAAGTTTCGTTACAGCATGTCTACTGGGTCATATTTGTCTGAATTTGTAGTTAAAAAAATTAGTCTAGCTAAATTTAATTTCTTGTTTGTTTTCTTTGGTTTTGTTTTTTTTTCTCTGTATTTTTAGTGTTTATTAGTAATAGTTGGTAGTTTGGTTTTATTTTATACTTGGAATATTTATTGCAAATATTATCATTGTTTAGTCATTGTCATATTATCATTGTTTAGTCATTGTTTGTCAAATATTGTTAGCCATTAAGTTTGTTGTGTACTTTAAATTTTGGAGAGTTGACTGATTTTGAAATGTGGTGAGAAATTCGTGTATTGTGTCAACTACTCTGTTGAAGTACCTAAAATAAATAAATAAGACATGAGAGTACCTACACGAAGAAAGCGTACAGAAGAATCGTAGAAATATGTATACTGATTTTGATTTTAATGCAGCAATACATAAAGAAAAGAAAAACAACAGCGCGCAAAGGCGGACTTATCACTAGGAATGATTTCTTCCAGTCAACTTTTGGTCGACTAGAGTAAGTGAAGAAAATGTTTATTTCGGTAAGAATTTTCCAAATCCGTTTGAATGAGTTTTCGAAATAATCACTCGCATACTCGCACACAAAGGCGAGACACGCATGCCCGCGCCTTTCATTCCGGCGGCGGCCGGCGGCGAGGCATAACGTGAACTTCGCCGGCCGGCCGGATATAGCGGATAAGTTTTCAAGAACGCGAGACTCTTTGCAAAAATGCGTCTATTAATATAGAGTACGACAAACATTCAAAACAATCGAACCGCTATACTCAAACATTGCAGTTCATTCCCACCGTATTATTAGAGTTTTTTATGGTAACTGAAATGTTGGCTACATCAACTACAACATCCGTGATGTCAGCCCATAACACCGGGTGAACTAGGTGCCATGTCCGTGCTTCCCTTCATTATAAATAATCCCGATGAGTACAAATGATCATAAACATTCAACCACGCAAAGGACACAATTCTGCAGAAAAGTCTTAAAACAGAGAAATAAAAAAATGCTTCGTATTTTACAGTATAAATATTTTTAATAAATTACCAAAAGGTGTTGCGACAGAACAATAATAAATAATAAAATATCTGGATCTGCAGCATGAGGTTACCAAAATGTGGCCCGTCGACTCGACGATCTTTGTGCCCATAGTCGTTTCGGCGCATGGGCTGATAGCGAAGAGCCTCGACGACCACCTTGAGAGGCTCTTGCTGAGTGGTTGGGTCAAGGGCCAGATCCAGAAGGCAGCCCTGCTCGACACTGCACGCATCGTCCGGAGGTTCCTCTCTTTGGGACCCGACCATCGGTAGCTTGGGCTCGCCCCGCCGCCGGTGGTGGAAACTCCATTTGTTTTTGTATTAATTTTAGATTTTAAGTTTGTAAATATTATGTAAAATTAATATAAAAAAAATGTGTAAATAAATGGATGGAATAATATAAAATATTGTGACAGCTTAAGGGGGATATTAAAAAAAAGACCCTTTCTGTTTTAAGTTTTTCATATATTTATGTGAGTCCTAAGCTTTCCAACAATAAAAAGTAGACAAATTGAAGGACATTTTAGCGTCGGATTTTAATAATCGATTTCAAATTTCTTAGACAAAAATATTAAATTCCGTGATTACAATATTTAGTAAAACTGGAAACCTGAACGGTAGATTTGGGGTTTTTTTTTTTAACTAAATGTTTAGTAAAACTTAAAAGCAAAAATGTTGATTTTGTGCGTGGTTTTTTTTTTTTATATACCAAAATGGTTGATTTTGCATTTTTCTTGTCAAAATCGCGGAATCGAATGTTTGTAAGTGTAAAAATGTAACAGAGTTTACATACTATACATTTGTAATGTTGCTTTGTGTCTCATCGTATCTAATGAGTTCAGCTCTCGACATGTAGGTAGGTATGCCACTTCTGTGTTTGTGAATACTTTGGAGAGTGACCGCCGCGACGCGACGACGATGCGACAGTTGCGAACGCTTCTATTTTGTTGCAGTTGGCCTTCAACAATTAGTCAGACAGACTATTTTTTTATAGCTAATGTCAGCGCTACGACATACTCGTAAAACATTTTCAACAGCTTCGCCGAAATAATAATTTACATAAAAGTAGAAATAAAATAAAGCAAGTTTCCTAGCGCCTCCGTGAAACAAAAACGTTGACTGGAAATATAAAATTTGAACCTAAATGTGTAAACTTGTAATTGGTGTCCTGTAGTTATAATTGTATGTTTATTTAATAAGTATCTGCACTGTAAGTTTACCGAAATAAATACAATAAAAAAATAAAAAATATATATCTTCACGGGTTAAGTCCGCTTTTTCACCACATGTTAGATGTTTGTGGAACAATCTACATACATTTAAATTATATACATTTCTGTAAATTTAAATTAAATTATTTCTATATACCCGCGTACCCGCGCGTACCTATAATAATGTAGTTAGTAGTGAAGATATTCACTAGATTCAGCTTAGGCGGTGTCTGCTCCCTTTTTAGGGTTCCCTATCCATGCGGGACCCTATTACTAAGCCTACGCCGTCTGTCCGTCCGTCTGTCCGTCCGTCTGTCCGTACTACCTTTAAAGGGCTGTTTCTATCTTTTAAACCGTAATAGGTAGCCGGTTAAAATTATTACAAATATGCGTTATTATGGCGGATATCCTAGCAAATAATAATAAAAAAAAAATTTAAGGGCGGTCCTCATACAAGAAACGTGTTTTTTTTTCAAGATTTTGGTTTTGTTTTTGCTCTGTCGTGTAAACGGTATTACACACAAACGTCAAACTTGGTTTACCTACTTATAATGCAAACTAAAGTAAAACAACAAATAAATAATAAAAACCTGCCAATTAAGTGGGTTGTACTGTACGGTACCCTCGGCGCGCGAGTCCGACTCGCACTTTGCCTGTTTTTTTTTTTTTATTAATCTCTTGCTCTATATTGAATTGTGCTTTAAGAGAAACAACAATTTTATTTCCTTCTTTTTTTTTATGAAAAACCAGCCTGGGTGTCTGTGCCGAGGTACCCGAAACAGTCAAATCACATCGCGAAACCGCGTGTGGAAACTGCGCTGTCAGTGACAAGACAGCAGACAACCTCGCATTCTACAGACACCGGGAGACACTTCACGCTACTTGGACGATTCATTAAAATATCACGAAATGTCTTTCTTGTAGCCATTAATCAGAGTTGACTGCGGCGGCTGTCTTTGTGTCGTTCGTTATATGCTTAATTTTCACTTTTTAAACTGATATTTTATAGTTACAGTTTATTTAAAACAATTATAAATAAACAGTTGAGCCAATCCCCTCAGTCAGAACCGTAGCATCAGCTAGCTACACCTGCTTTGTAAAAAATTACAAGTCGACAACGATTGACAGATTTTTTTTTTATTGAAAGCGCGACATGGCCCCTTGCCACCCGTAAGGTGTCTAACGACGCCCATGAACATTCGGTCGTATGCGGGGACTGTCAATCCATGCCGGCCTGACAGGTACCCATTACGCTCCTCTTGAAGGACCCGAGACTGTACTTGGTATGGTCTAAATACCTACCTCAATAGTAATATATACGTTTTGACGTAGAACGTATTCTCAGATATCGGGTGATAGGTGGTGGCTATAGCTATAGGGTGGCATGCTCGACATTCGAGAATTACGAAAATGAAATAAAGTAGGTATAGTTAAATAATGACAATATACGGCGTTGACGGCCGCGGAAGCGGGATGGCATTTTCGTTTGTTTACAGTCTAGTCTAGTTTAGTCAGTCAGTGTGTACATGCGTCCACTGCTGGACATAGCCTCTCCAATTTTCCTCCAGTCCTCCCGGCGACGTACTTGATGTCGTCGTTCCATCTGGCGAGTGACACTCCATTTTCCTGTCCACGGCGGCCAGTGTAAGACACGTTTACTACAACGGACTTACCCAGCCCACTGCCACTTGAGCTTAGCCACGCGATCGAGCTGACAAGAGCATCTCGGTTTAAATAATCTTTATTGATCTCAAAGAACGTTATTATAACATTCGCTTATAGAGATTGGTACATTTATGCGGTTACATTATAAGGTAGGCATAAGTATAAAATATAAAGTTTTAACTATTAGTAAAATTAAATTATTGTAGGTGCAATATACAAGTTTAGGTAATCTTATAAATATTCAGAAGACAGACGGACAGACAGATCACATAGATCAGAAGAAAAGCAGGTAAATAATTCTAAAATTTTGACAAGTTCTAATTATTTAATAAGTATATTTTGGCAGCCGTTGTTGTTGTTGTTGTTGTTTTGGTTTGGGGTTGGCTCTAGGCTTGCAAACTAATCCCGCTTGGTTGGGGACCTTTGTGCAAAACCCCGCAGTCTCCAGCTACCCCAGCCAGCCTATGTCTTCCATGAAAGCCACAAGTCGACCGGGGTGTCAGCAGGCCGCTTATCCCTTAGTCGCCTTTTACGACATGCACGGGGAGAGATGCAGTGGGACTATTCTTATTAAGTACCGACCCCACACAGTACTTTGGCAGCCGTTTTGAACATAGTGTTTGATTCTAAATGTTTTATATTATTTGGGAGATCACTGTATATCTCAATAGCTTTCGCCGTAGCTTTCCATATTTTTCTTTCGCCCGCTTTCATCAGTGAACCCTTCAAACGCGGCCTCCCCCGAGCAATACTCTACTCACTTGCAAGGCTTCTGCGCTTCTTGCTATCCATTCGCCCTACAGTACAACAACAACTGACATGCTATCTTAGGGTTCAGTGGATCAGAAGAAACACATATCCCTCATTTTGTCTTCTCCATAGTCGGACGGAAAACGGAACCCTTATTTTATTTTATGTAACCTGATTGTCACATGATTACATCGCACGCTACTCGTAGTCTCACGTCGCTCATTGCAACATGTTCTTGTCGGCAGTAGGTGCCATGCGAGTGCTTGCATTTTAAATATACCAACCCATGAATCAACTCATTTTATAACTGATTTACATATATGGGTTTTTAAATTACCGTGGTTGTTAAACATTATTTTTAAAACAAAACAGCTTTACTCACGGTTCTTCACGAGCTATGTGGCTCGACGTTTCGGGCCAAGCGTATGGCCCATCATCGTCGAGAAGAACCGTGAGTAAAGCTGTTTTGTTTTAAAAATAAGATTTACATATGACTAAAATACCATTTGAATGATAAGAAAACACGGTACACCCTACGGATATCATACCCAATGCCTCTAAAAACAAACATGATCTTTAGAATAGAATAGAATATAACATAATATATTTATTGCACACAATTGAAATTATAAATACAGCAGTGCCCAGAGGTGGAATTATCACTGCAACCGATTTCTTCCGATCAAACGTTGTCTGATGAAGAATACAAATTATAGAGAAAGAAGTGTATGGATAGTGAATGCAAGTGTAAGGGAGGAGGAATACAGTTTTTATTTTTATAAATATACATACCTACATATATAACATACCTACCTACCTATTTGTACAATACATAAAATAAAAACAGCACAAACATACCTTACCGCGGATGCGTACCAATCGGATCTGAAGATCTTTCCTCTACAGAACCGGTAAACTCTGGAACACTCTCCCTGCCCACATATTTCCCCCCAAGTACAGTCTCGGTTCCTTCAAGAGGGACGTGAATGGGCACCTGTCAGGCCGGCATGGCATTCGCAACCCCCGCATACGACTGAATGTCCATGGGCGTCGTTAGACACCTTATGGGTGGCACGGCGCCATGTGCCGCGCTGTCAATAAAAAAAAAACATACCTACTGTACTATAATAATTTTAATAATCCACAAGTGAATAGAAATAAGGAAAATTGATTAAGGTAGAATTTCTTTAAGGACCTTTTAAAAGATTGTAATGTTTGGGAGCGACGGACGTAGTGCGGCAGCGAGTTTCATAGACGAGCAGAATGAAAACAATTTATGGATCTGTGTAGAAACCCTGTTTACTTCTCATGCTCAGCTTCTATAATCACCGCTCAAAATAGATATAAAACCGCCCCATCATCGGTAATACTGACATAATAACCCTATATGCTGACGGCGTCGTGGAATCGCCTTGCGGTCGAGCGATGGCGCAGCTGACCGCCTCGCCTTAGGCCACACCCTCGTCTTCTTTGACGTCAGAACACACCCTTGTGGCTGTGCAGCACTGCCACATATATGCTCGATAGTCTTGTAAACCTTCCTGCGATATGTGTAACTAACTACAGTTTTGGAAGTCGTATAGTAGCATCAGCCATGCTGGTGTAGGAAGTGTTGGTTTGTTTATGCTACGTGACATGGTTGGCTACATTGACACCCGCGATGGTGAAGCGCAGTGATACCTTTGTGTCGTGCCGGCTACACTGAACTGGACGTAGAGCACGGACTAATTTTTCTTAGCCGTTCCGCCTGACTTCTGGCCAGTGATGCCAATTCGGACAGACTTGTCACATGTTCCGATATGCGAAAACACGTTGCTACTGTTATACAATTAAAATGGCGTGTCTGGTGTCTGTTTTGTTAAAACGCATCATCTGAGCCATATTTGAACCTGAAATTTTGAATGGGAGTAGCTGACTTAGCAAATAGGCTTCAAGTTCGTATTTTAAAGTGGCTTTAGAGTAGCTCGCATACTGCTGAATTTGAGAAACGGAAACGACGCATGAAATTAAAATATATTAAATTTTGACACGATAGATGGCTCTAAAGTCGGGATGACATTTCCGTTTGTTCTGACAGCTGACAGAAGCGTCTAGGCTCGACGAAACCGCAGACGAAAATGTAGAGTTACTAATGACTCCGTCCTGCGATGAAGAGTCGAATTGTCCACGTGGAATGGTCGCGTCCCTACCAGCAAGGTATCTCAACATGGCTGTAGATATGCGAGCCTCGTTAGTAGACGAAGGCGTTACGACTCGGCCTTCCATTTCTGTAACGTCTTTATTATTCCGTCTTTAACCCTACGCTGACACTCACAGGTCGAGTGGCCCGGCCGTATTAAAAAACGTAAGTCTTAACAACAACTAAAGATACATTATTTTTCATATAATGTTAACACAATATGTTAAGGTTAGAAAGAGCACATTTTTTTAAATAATAACATAAAAACAAGGCACAATTTTTCATAAGCTTTTTCTGACTTTCAATTATTTTTTTATGTAATCTGATATGGGTGGCTGAGTCGGAGGGGCCAAAGCACATGCTCCGACCAGCCAATATCACCTCCGAGAAGGTAGGTGCCATACCGGAGACTCCCCTGGTATGCTGGCTATACTGTACTAGAGGAGAACACAACCGAGGCTGATATGCGGCATCTTAAATCCAGTAGGGTGGTAACAACTCAGTCGGCTACAATTTGAGCCTACCACCTAGTAAGGGGCAAGGGAAGAGACCTACCAGTTTTACACCGGTTCCGAACGGTGAAGCAGCAGGTGTAGGTATGCACAAATGTTATAATTACTTGTCATTTAATTTTGTCTGTCACATGTTTAGAAGTATCTAAATTATAAAGTATTTATCGCATTACTAACGCGAACTACATAAAAAAATATGATTGCACGCAAGATAGAATATCAAACATGAAATAAGTTCTGACGTATGCATGGCCCAGTTCGCTGTGCCAGGGTTATTCGCGCTAGGGGCGCGGCGAACGGGCCCGATAAAGAGTCAGGTTTAACGCGTGTTCGGGTCGTATTTGTACCGCGCGGGCGTTTGAAGGTTGAACGTGCCCTTTTCGCTGCGTTATACATACATACAGTATAGATAGGGTTTGTGCATTGACTAATCACACTTTTGGATGCAGCTTTTTGTTAGCTTGTTGTTTTGTCTATCGCTGTGTGAAACAGTTTTGGCGTTATGTATTTATGTTGAGGACGTTCAAATGGTTTGAACTTGTAGCGAAAGTTTGGGCGTATGCGAGAATTATTTCTTTCTGGATTGGTATTTTTACATTTGCATTGTCACAGGGCTTCGTGCACTTAGTATTTGTTGTCAGTATTACTTCGTGCACTTAGTATTTGTTGTCAGTATTACTTCGTGCACTTAGTATTTGTTGTCAGTATTACTGACGTTTGTATTTATTTTTATTTATTTCTTCATCATCTGTAGGTACACAAGATACACTTAGATTCGTCATTTAAGTTTTAAGCAAAAAATAGGCCATCGTCAACAATTTAATACACAACACAGAATTAATTAATTAATATAACGCACCTATAACTCTATAAATATCAAAATGTCAAGAAAATAAAAATTAAAAAATAATAATAAAAAATAAAAAATAAATCGTCAAAAGAATGTATGTCAATGTCAATATGCGATTCGCACGATTATTAGGAAGTGTCTATTCGTAGGTATACCTGCATGCAGGTATACTACCGAGACTGTACTTGCTGGGTACTAAAACGACATGCGCCGCCTCAACATTAGGTTAGGGTTAATTTATAGAAGATCTATAAATTAACCCTGGTTATTTTTTTTAAACCACCAAAACATTCAACCATAACCTAACCTCACACCTCCGAATAGCCATGTCCCGATTATTATGTTTTTTTCGCTTTGCCTATGGCGTTAAGATTTACCTTTTCCAATTAACTTTTTGAGTTCAATAAAAGTATTTAGATTTTTTTATTCGATTTTTGCCACTTTTTTTTTTTTTTTATGGAAACTGACACGGTTTGCTACATCACCTACAACATCCGCGATGTCAGCCCATAACACCGGGTGAACTTGGTGCCACGTCAGTGCTTCCCTTCGGTCGTGCCGGCTACACTGAACTGGACGGAAAACACAAACTATTTACATAGCCGTTTCGACCGACCTTTCATTCAGTGCGGTGGTACCAACCCGGACGAGTCAAACCCTACCACCTAGTAATATAAGAAGGGAGTCATATCCCTTAGTCGCCTTTTACGACATACACGGGGAGAGATGCAGTGGGGCTATTCTTTTAAAGTACCGGCCCCACACGGTACGAATGATGGAATGTTTATTTTATTTTTATTTATTTTTTTTTTTTTGGCAAATAAACATCTTTATTTCATTGTTGAATATTGATAGATATACTTATTAAAATATTAACGGTGTGAAACCCGGGTCTTACTGATCGACTTGAAGGAGGACTCGTAGCATGTGTACCCACGGGTCTGGCATACCCCGCGCGCGCGCGCCACGGTTTTACTGCGCTAACGTGTTCGAGCGCGGTGCGCAGTATCAGTGAAGCGGCGCCGCTGGGCGGGCGGGCGGCGCGCACTTTCAAACCGAAAATTGCGCGGCGGAAAACTCACAGCGGAAGAAGAGGTCTAGTGTCACTGAAGCCTTATTTTCTTACGAAATCTCGCGGGAAGTGGTCAAGTGTGTTAAGACCCTTATTTGTTGCTGGAAAAGTGGAATACGACTGGTTGTGTTGCGAGAAAAAAATTTAATATTTTGTAGGTACATGTTTTAAAGTTTTTAGGATAACAAAAGGGGGTTACAAAGAGACTCGGACTCTGTCTGTTATAGGATTTAACGCTTATTTAAAATTAATAAATAATTTATTAGTAATTATTACTTAATGTAAATAGTTATGTAGATACTAAATATATCCAAAAATGCCCTCTCTAAACTAAATATTTTTTTTCCGTTTTCAAGTTTTTTTTTTAAATTTACAATTATAATGACATTGAAGAAAAGACAACTCAAAAATTTCAAAGCCAATAGTATCGTAAATAAAAACGTTCGCTACTATTGCTTACATTCCCTCTAAATTTACTCTAAAATAACACAATAACTTATTAAATTAAAATTCGTCAGCCTCGGTAGCTCAGTGGCGCGGTTGGTTAGTCAACTGTTATTAAGCAACGCTGAGCGCGGTCAGTGTTTGGATGGGTGACCGCTCGACCGTTGGAGGCTGACCGTGGTTCGGATTCCACGTTAAACTGTAGGTCCCTTCCCTTCTTACCTTACTAGGTGGTAGGGTTTATCCCGGCCGGGTTGGTACCACGGCACTGAACGAAACGTCGGTCGAAACGGCTATGTAAATAGTTCGTGTTTTCCGTCCAGTTTAGTGTAGCCGACATGAAATGAAGGGAAGCACTGACATGGCACCTAGTTCACCCTGTGTTATGGGTTGACATCACGGATGTTGTAGGTGATGTAGCCAATCGTGTCAGGTTCCATAAAAAAAAAAAAAAACTTATCGACTTAACTGTGGTTTACAATAGGAAAAACTCCAACAAAATAAATTGTGTCAACGTCAAACGACTACATTATATGAAAGCTTATAAGATCAAAGATCTTAATAGGCATTGTTGTCCATATAAAGTGAGACTACACAAAGAATATATAAGAATATTTTCTTTATACACAAAGAATAATCAAACTCCTTATTTCTGCCCCAACAGCCTATTTCGTCACATCGAAGGTTTCACGAGGTGCCATATCGACGACTTCCTTGTACGACTTTACAAGAAATCAATCTAGGAACACGGTTTTTCTCTACGATATCATCTTAAATAGATACGTAAGGTCGCCTGGTCTTAGAATAATTATCCTTATATGATACTGACCTTACATTAAACCTCTGTATGTGCACACTCGAAGTGCACTTATTAAATGACTGATCACGTCGCGCGTGTCGCGTCACACACACATGTCACGTCAAAACTGACACTTTAAACACAAAAAAACATTTTGCGACGGAACCCTAAAAAGGCGGCGTTATGTCAACACGACCGCTAATACGTTTTTTTTTTTTATGGAAACTGACACGGTTGGCTACATCACCTACAACATCCGCGATGTCCACCCATAACCCCGGTTGAACTCGGTGCCACGTCAGCGCTTCCCTTCGGTCGTGCCGCAGCTCTAGCGAGTAAAATGTGGGAGTGCGAGAATGACGTCACTCGCCTGTTTCACCGGTGCCAATATAGCGTTCTCGCCACATTTCTCGCACTCACACGGGCGAGTGAGTGAACGCCGGTAGACCTACTGGACGGAAAACACAAACTATTTACATAGCTGTTTCGACGGACCTTTCATTCAGTGCGGTGGTATCAACCCGGGCGTCTTAAACCCTGCCACCTAGTAATATAAGAAGGGAGTCATATCCCTTAGTCGACGTCGAGCCTAGACGCTGACGTCGGCTGTCAAAATAAATGGAATGTCATCCCGCTTCCGTGGCCATCGGCGCAATCTATTGTGGCATCATTTAAACTAACTATACTTTATTTCATATGTCATTTCCGTTTCTTCAATCTCGGGCGTGCCACCCTATAGCCACTCGAGAGTTTTCTCAATTCAATCAAACCTGTTTGTTCGGGGACCACTTTTGGAATGTATGAGCCGATTTGGGCGATACTTTTTGCGGTTTGTCCAATTTCCTTCGCGATTTCTCTATAATATATTAATAAAGATATGATTACGAAGTTACAAGGTAATCGAATTAAATTTCATACAGCTGCAGCCGTTTAACATAATTAGTAGGTGAATTAATTAAGTTTCCTTCAAATCTCAACATATTCTAAAATAATACACAAATAAAAATTATGTAATTGTGGTTTTGAAGGAACGTAAATAAGGAAGGAAACTGACACTGTGATTGAATTTTATGTCCATATAAAACAGACTTTAGTTACTCCCTACCTACTATACATATAGAACTCCTAATTAAATTTCTCGGGTACTGCATCAGTAACTAGCTGTGCCCGCGGCTCCGCCTGCTCTCATATTTGACTTCTCTGCTAACCTCATAAGCCATTTAGCGTGATAGTAAGTAGCCTATAGTTGATGGGAAGAATCAAACTATCCGTAGATTTTTTTTTTATTAAAATCGGTTCAGTGGGTCTCGAGTTATAAGCGGACAGACAGACATACATACAGACAGACAGAAAGCAGACGTTGGATTTTATTAATCAGTAATAAATAAAATTTTATTAATAAAAAAAAAAATTGCTATGTATCCAGAACTATCGTACACTCGCACGTGTGTGCTCGGCACTTTTTGTCACGGGCGCTCCAAAAATTGGTGAAATAGTTTATTTATATTATTTCGCTTATTAAAAGGCCTCAATTCTAAGAATTTTAGTATTTATATATTTTTGACATAATATTTCAAGAAAGAAATATATTTATTTTTATAATTAGGTATACATCGTTTACTGAGGAGGGTAAATAAATTTAAATAACATAAAACATAATACCTACTTTATTAAGTAAAACACACATTTATAACGCAGGATATAGAAATGAGAACTTAAATCTAATAAAAATAAAACTAAAATCAAGCTTATAAAACGTAATCGGAATTGAACTAAAATAATATATGTTTCATTACTAAAAGGCTGCACATAATCCTGTTAAAGTGATCTAAGTTTTTATGAAAGTGATACAAATCTAATTTCAAGTGATAAACCTATCTTCAAAGTGACACAGCGCATTGCCTGGAAGTGCGGTGCCTAGTTGGGGTGTGTGTGTGTGTGTGTGCCCGAAGGTTAGCTTGATAAGGTGCGAAGCCTCCACCGCGCGCGCACAATGAGCGCCCGCAGTGAAACGCCGAAGGTTTCGCGGAACGTATCCTTGCCGAGCGGCAGCCAACCCCCGCAGGCTGCGTTCGCGAGAAGGACCTACTCAGAGAGGTACATGTATGTTCAATTTGTATATTTTTTACGTTATAGCTATGTATAAGTGGTAGCTTTAAGTTTATCCAAATAGAATAGAATAGAAATGCTTCATTGCACACAAAACACAAACAGAGATACAAAAGACAGAAGATTACATACAGAAGAGCAATAGAAATAATTAACAATACTTCACACAGAAACAAGAAAACAGTAGCGTGCAAAGGTTGACTTAATCACTTTAAGTTATTTCTTCCAGTCAACCTTTCAACAAATATAGCTTTAGGTTTATAAAAAATATAGCTCTAAGTTTATAAAAAGATATTCTATAAGTGTGTACAGGTTGATTAAGCAATAACTACAATTGTAAGGTGATTCTGTATTTCAAATGAATTTGGATATTTTAAATTTTTTTTTTTTAAATAAAAAAAACATTATTCCCACCACATTTTTCGAATATACCACCACAAAAATGTACCTAAATGTAAATGGTACAATTTTTTGTTAATTTTAATTTGATAGATTTTTTTAAGTTAGATACAAATTTTTGAAAATGTATTTTTGTTTTACTAAAGTCATTTAATAATGGGAAACAATTCGTATGAAGATCTAATTTTTTTAGAAACAATTTTAAATATCAAAGTTGTTAATTTTTGCTCCAGAATAATACCGTTGTTGTTTCTAATAATAATTTGAATTATTGCTGAATCAACCTGTATCGATGTAGCTAAAGTTAGCTTGAAGTGTATGTATCTAGTAGCTTCAAGTGATATGAAGATAAAACAATAATTCAAAGATGGCATCAATATCGAGCCGGTGGGAAACTCATTCATTATGAATGTGTTTGTATGAGACCACATAACAATAGTGTGTCTAGCTCTCTCACAATTATTGTAGACTCGCGCGTATTTTGCCTACTACATTTAAATTTTATAGATTAATTTTTTCTAGGTAATATTATACTGAAATTATTAAATTATTTATGGCCGTTTTCACCACCTTTGGATAAAATGTAATTGCCGGTTAATTTCTGTCAACAGATTCAGATTCAGTTATTTATTTCGCCATAAAGAACACACAACATTAACAATATTTCATTGAGACATGTGGTGCATGCATATTCAGTATGGTTTGTCTTAATTTTTTTTTTGTCATGTCCCGTTCAGAAATGCAATCTATAAGGAAGAACCGGGTAAGCAACCTTATAGAGCTTCTTTTTAAATATAACTTACACACTAAGTTTAATTACTTATGTTAAATGTAACATACTACGTCTAAGTAAAAAAGAAAATAAAGGATAGTAAAGTACAAAGAACAACTGTATGAGAAATTCCATTCTTACCGACATCTAACTGTTAGCCGATACTTATCCGGTGGTGGTTAAATCGGTCATTAGTGTAGGTAGAATATGTCTAAAGTTCATCATTAGGCCCCGAGAGCAAATTAAAAGGTACCTAGTAAGAAATAATTCCTTGATTGCAAAGATAATAAAAATGCAAATGTTTACGGGAATCGAACCGCGACCTTTGAGCTCGCGTCTGCTACAAATTTTATGTGATTATAAAATGTACGCGGAACCAAAGTCGGCCTTCCTCTCGTGTTTAGCTTCGGCAACAGAGATACATATTATCTAGGCGGGCTATCGACTAGTCCGAGAGGTAGAAAGCAAGTCATATAGACGAAATAACAAAAATATACACACCACACGCCGTGTTCCATCAATCGGGGTAAGCAGAGTAATCGGTGTTGTGGTACAAATATTCTGGTAAATTATATATAGCATAACACCGATCACCACGTTTAGCAAAGTATTCAGACAAGATAACTCAGATCAGGCAGCAAGTAAGGTATGAAGGCCCGCCTGCTGCAAGACTCGGTGGAAACACCGTGCCAAGATGAGAGGTGGCTAGCCTGTCGCCCTTATGCACGGCATCTTATCCTTATCCCTTAGTTGCCTTTTACGACATGCACGGGGAGAGATGCAGTGGAGCTATTCTTATTAAGTACCGGTCCCACACGGTACAAAAATATAGCTACATACATAATATTGTCGGTCATGTTGGAAGAATGGATGATATGAGACTAACGAAATAAATTTATGAAGCAAATGTGAGTGGAAGAGTCGGGAAGGGTCGCCCTAGACGCACGTACCTGGCCTACTACGCTACGCTACGCTACGCCGTGTTCTCCGCATAATTTTGTATGGAGAAACGAAGTTCGCAAATCTATCACTAGAGGCGCTGCTCCGTTTCTCCATACAAAATTATGCGGAGAACACGGCGTAGCGTAGTACGCGGTGTAGGTTAAATCTCGTGATTAGGATACAGATCGGGCATGTGCTCAAAAAGGGTCAAGTGCGTAGCACCCGTAACCGGCGAGCATGCATGAAGAACATTATGATATGAGAGTGGAAGAGGCGGCAGAGGTGTGTCAGGATTGTGGCACGTGGAGATCCGTTGTCTCTGCCTACCCCGTTGGGAAACATGCGTGACGTTATATATAATGCATGTATTCATGTTTTTTTTTATAAAAACTGCGAAATGTTTCATCGAGCCACTCATAAGGTGTCTAACGACGCCCATTGATGTTCTACATGTGGCGCCGATCCACCCATACGGTGTCAAATGACGCCCATGGACGTTATTTCGCGTGCGGGGATTGCGAATGCCATGCCGGCCTGACAGCTGCCTTTCATGTCCCTCTCGAAAGACCCGAGACTGTACTTGATGGGGGGAATACCTATTTGTCGACACCGTTTCTGGGTATTGATGTCCGCGGCCCCGGCGGGCTAACCTGAGTCACGGTAATGTCGACGTTATTTCAACGGTTGTTTATTTTATTTTGTTGTTTATTGTGCTTCCTCTATTCGCTTCCCTATAGATATCAGTGACTTCTTACAGTTCGGTGTGCCGTTGAGAAATTATTGTAAATAGGGTTTAAAAAAATTGTTTTGTAAACCTTTCCGCTCGTAGCCCCAGGGGGATCTTTCGTAACCCAAAATTAAATTACTGTTCCGGGCCGCGGCAGCAAATAATGCTTGTCGAGCTTTAGAAAGAGACAATGGGGCTGTAGAGCGTCTTCCCTGTCGGACGAACTCGCACGTCTCTGCGCGACAAGGACGGCGCTCTACAACCGCATTGTCTGTTTAAGTTCGGCACGCATTATTTGCTGCCGGGAACTGTGCTATACTAACCTAATGAAAGAGTATATTTTGGTAAATTCTAGTATTAAAGAAATAAATAAGCATGCCTAGAAATAGCGTCCCAATTTTTGCGATTTTTCCTTTTATTTCATTTTACCTCTCCCTATCATTTTTGTGACAACCCTGCTGAAAAAATTTAATTGCATGGAACTTCTAGATCCCACGGTATTTGGTTGTGATATTTTCAGAGATTATAGACAACTGGGTCATCTTTCTTTCCTGTAGATATCTCGACCTACTACAGCGGCATGATTGAGAAAAAAAATGAAATCAAAAAATCTATTTAATTAAATACATATTTCGATTCCAGACAAAACTTGCACTTAGGTAATTATGAAAAAAAAGCATTTTGAAAGTACTTTGGAACGGTAAATATAATTTCTCAAACATCTTTGTTTTGCAACCAGAATTTTTTTTATTTTTTTTCGGCTCATTAAAACGCACATTTTTGAAAATTTGTATCTTTAAAACAAAACATTTTTGACACACGGGTTTTCTCTCGCACTTGAAATATAATCACCTTTCGATTTTTTTAATAAAAAGGATAGTGTCCGAAAATCGGCTCCCATAACACACTGTGGCCCTTTCATTTAGTGCGGTAGTACCAACTCTTACTAGTTCGTATCTGCTCGATTTGCAATTGATGTGCTACAGAATTAGCCAGCTCAATGGTAGATTTGTTGAGTATAAATAGCGGCCCGTGCGTCGCGGTCGCCGCGAGTTCCGCGCTCGATGCCTGCGCGCGCGCGCATCCGCTCGGTTTAGGGTTGCCAACTCTTCGCATCGATAATCCGGGAGACCGGAAAATTGCCGTGAAAAAATACAGGAAAAATCGGCTCGAACTCGTGCCATCATAAGTTCCTTAAGACCCTCGCCGACCATTTGCTCGGCGGCTAATTCCATCTCTTTCTAACAATTTTTGTTTTTCATTCATTTTATTATGAAGGAGGCCAAGGCCTTCGTCCTTGAGTTGGGTTCCAGGATGGTGGATTTTAATTTTTTGTAAAAAAAATTCAAATCCGGAAAAAAATATGGAATTTCGATTTGAGTGATAAGGATTTTTTTCTTCTAATAATGAGTACTTTCTATTCCTGCAGTTTTTCAAGCCTATCCTGAAACACCCTGTATATGTATAGGTGGATAATGTCGACAGAAGCTATTATTTCCGGGAGTTCTTACTATCGTTCCGGGAGCCGGGAGATTATCAAAATTATACATATGTGAATCCGGGAGAATCCCGGAATTCCGGGAGGGTTGGCAAGCCTAGCTCGGTTACACTCGGACGCCTCTTGTGTTGACCCCGTTCAATGCGTTATATCGATACGGCAGTATGTGATTTGGCGTAATTGATTGAGCGAGCCAATGAGCGCTTTAAAAGGCGAATCCTTTTAGTCTAAGTGACTGATTTATTTGTTTTGAATTTAACCTGTAATAGAAGCAATATTTGCGCCCCATGTTTGTTTTTTTTTTTACAAAACTTACGGAAAAAAACTTCATTCTGTGTAATAAATCCATATAAAATAGTATTGTTATGTGTCTACTTGTTTTTATACTGTTGAATTTTATCAACACAGAAGTACTTTATAAAAAATAAAAAATAAAATTGTAAGAATAGGTAATGTAAAAGTAATAAGGCATAGATTATCTAAAACCTCAAAAAACTTTATTTCTAATAGATCATATTTTGAAGTTTGAATATTTTGTTAAATAACGTTTTGATCTTGAGTAGAAGGCGGTATAAAAGCAAAAAAGGGTCCATCTATAAATTTTCACGTGTGCTTTTGTACCGCCTTCTACTCAAGATCAAAATATTATTTAAAACTTTTTAGGGTTTGAAACCCTACCTATGGATGAAATTATATAATAAACAATAAAGCTTAATGCGAGATTGATGTCTCGAAAACTGAAAAAAAACTATTTTTTTTTAACCCGCATAACACGTATGTATGTATGTATGTACAATATAATGTAGCTACACCTACCTTATAAAAACATACATATAAAAATACATATCAGTACATAGATACGAGTATATAATAAACAGAAATGATTTGACCCAGCGTAATCAGTGTGAAGGTGCGCAAAAGGCTTTTTTCATTATATTAAAAGGTCGTTATGTTACTGAGAAAGTGTAGGGCTAGCTAGATTATCTATCATTCTGTACCTACTACACTACACTGTATTCTAGTAGAGTTGTTGCTGCTCACGATGGCGCGTGCCCGCTAGCACAGAGAATAGGAGTAGCCTACGTTGAGGTATATTGATCTATGCCCGCTTATATACTTCGACTAATAAGAAATAGTAGAAAATGCAATGGCATTGCAGTGAATTCTCTTTTGTTGGCAATACAGGAATTTGTTTTTTTTTTACCCGACTAAGGCGAAAGAAAAAGAAAGGGCTATGAGTTTAGCGTGCATGTATGTATGTATGTGACTATGTTCCACTCTACTCTATGTTCACTACAGCCTAACTAAAGTACTGGGCAGATTTTAGTAGGGTGTCATTGGATTCGTCTTGTCATTCACGTGAGTCATAGGGTACCACATTTTTTTTCAAGAATTCAAAATGGCGGCCTTTAGGCGACATATTGTCAAACTTTGAAAGTAGTATTTTTTTTCCAAATCCTATCGATTAGGTTATTCATTCACAAGAGCTGGAATTAAATAAAAAATAAACATTTTATAAAACCCGACTACGAAAAAGGAATAAATAACAAGGAAAGTAGTTCGAAAATGCTGTAGTAGGACGTAGAAAGATTCTAATAGATAGGCAGCTCGACTACAGCATTTTCGATCTACTTTCCTTGTTATTTGCGTCGTAGTGGCGTCGTAGTGACGTCGTAGTAGCGTCGTAGTGACGTCGTAGTGGCGTCGTAGTGACGCATGGCGGCACTATGCGACTCTCATCTCATCATCATATTGTGCGGAAGAAGACAAAGCTCGTGCGCCCTCGTGAGACGCGACACTTATACCTATATTCACTATAGCCAACACGTGGACAGGATTAATTACTTACAAGCGATTCTTTACTTTGCACAACTTCGCAGAATGGAAACCTACCGGAACAATCGACTACATGACCTGCATCGCTCATTAATTAATTCTTAGAAATGTATCATTTATTTATAAAAATGAAAGTGAGGAATAAGTAACACAAGGTCTAAAAACTTATAGGAAGCAACTCGCAGTCGTAAGGGCTGACTTGTCACTAAAATTGGTTTCTTCCGTAGTCAATCTCATAATGTTTTATCCAATATCGACATGCCAATCAGTAGTTACTATTTAGTTGCCTTAGTTAGAATATTGAAATATATTTCAGCCTCATTCCATCTACTTGCATAAGTAAGTATACATATTATAGTCAGTACTGCGTTATTTATAAATGTTTCATACTTCGCAACTCAACTGAACCTATGCATACAGCCTAAACTTAGTCCGCCTTTTGTGCTGTGTGAATATTTTATTGAAATTTGTATAGTTATTCTTTTCCCCTTTTTTATTTCAATTATACATTTGATTGCTCTAATAACAATCAAATCTAAAAATTACATGATAATTATATTATTATTTTTATATAAATTCAATTAATTAAAATTTTTAGACATCACCTACTACACTAGATTCGATCTGTCTCGGAATTCATTTATCTTTTATCTTTGTTATTTTGTTATTATAAAAGATACTATTCTAGGATTTTCTCAACACTCGAATATTTAGTCTAGGTGAATATTCGCCTCGCTTACGAGCGCGAACACGAGTAGCTGCCAACACGCATTCGGGTGAGTAGTATCTGGTCCTTCGAGCCGGATACACATTTTACTCGTTTAGTTACAGACACAACACAACTGCGAGGAGATGTCAAGGTTGCAGTGAAAATCCTTCTTACAGTTCATGAGGTTAAATGGTATGTATGTCTGTCACAGCCCCCTTGCTAGTGAGCCGTTTAGTGTACCAATAATTTCAAATTTTGAAAATTGTATTATTGAAAATCTTTTCCCATTTTTCCATACATTGTTTACTGCCAAAATGACTCGTTTTATGTGATAATTCGAAAACATATTATAATAATAGGAAAATATGGATTGTTTTGGACTTGCAGAATTTCCTCCTGAAGCTTCCCTGATAATTCGGACTCCCTGTATTCATGTGGTTGTCTAAAGCGGAATCCTCTAGATTTCGCGAATGTTAGGATTATTTCGGGCAAGTATGTATTCTTTGTCTGTGAGATAATCCTATAAGATTAGTGAAACCATAGATAGACCATCAGAGGAAATCCTCGTTCCCGCAAATGGGCTAAATAAATCTATGATTTCGTTGCCAAAAAATGTTGTTCCATATTCCCGTCCTTCGTCTACGTGAGTATGACGCGCTGACTGGTGTAATATGGTTGCAGTGACTGCGAGCCCGGGGCCGCCGCCGGAGCGCCCTCGGGCAGCTCCAGCAGTTCCAGCTTGTCGTCCAGGAGCAACGAGAGCGGAGCCCCGCCCGCCGACCAACACGGTGAGTCCACCCACCACCTCCATGTTGCTAGCGTCTTCGAGCTAAACATTCACAGGGACCACATTCTGTCACTCCGAATTCTTACAACCACATACAAAACGTACGTGTCGATAATTGGTAAAACTTTTGTGAGACAAATTTTATAGAATTACCTCTGTTAATTTTTTTCTGGAACGCAACGTTACTATACAATTTTACCCGCAAATTCACTTCCTACTTTTATATTTTCTCACAGATGACGGCCTTGATATGCATGTAAAGTTTTCTGACAACGTAATTGAAAAAATTAACGGTAATTTTTCTGCAACGGAAATACTTAATCAAGTCTTTCTAACAAAGGCGCAATTTCGAAGTAACGATAAGATTTGCAATACAAGAAACGATAAATCTTAAAATAATGTTTTCAAGCAACAGAAATGATAAACGAAGTTATCTGCCAATATGAAGAATTAACAATCTTTACCGCCAACAGAAAGAATTAACTACCTTTACCGCCAACAGAAAGAATTAACTACCTTTACCGCCAACAGAAAGAGTTTTAACATTAAGGCCCTATTCCGCAGATGCAAAACATAAGATCAATGAGGCTTATATTATGTGCCATTTGTTAGAATAATTTTCGAAACCAAATACTCATATTTTTCAATCGGATTTTTTCTTCTTTTCAATAAAAATATATGAATTATAACATACTTAGTGATTTATTTCAAACATGTAACTTTTGCCAAAAAAAAAAAAACGACAGAGAACCATAAATTACGTTTTTTTAGAAGAAATTGTTAAGAAAATCAAGACACCTATACAAAAAATATTCTGGAGAAATAAAAGAAAAAGATGAGAACGATTATTTATCCTGCTCGTTTTTTTAGTTTTTGCATAGGTTGAACCCTGGAAAAAGCTGCTAAAAACACCATGTTAACAAATTGTTTACGACAAGGTAGGGTTTGAAGGGGGTTTGTTAAGTAAATAAGCCACATTTTGAGTACAATTTGTTTTTATAAAGTTCTCTTTATTCTTGGCTTTCGTCATCAATTTTTAGATTTTTTCTGTGTGGCCTGGTTTCTATAAAATAGATTTTTGAAAATTGCAAAAATCTCGTTTTCTGCTAAAATTTGCATATCGCAGCCTTAAATACTTAACGTATGTATATGACAACCACAGCGTCGCAGTCGGACTGGTCGGAGGAGGAAGAGCCTCTCGCGGAGCAGTGGATAGCGAGCGTCCCTCAGCACATCGTCGACACACTCAGCAGCAGGCTACGCAAGCGGCAGGAGCTCATTCACGGTGAGAGGCAATCACATTTTCTAATTAAAACTAAATAGTTTAAATATAGCTTAAAATACTTAGCGGATAGCACAGAGCAACTGCAGATTTCATATGTTTAAAAAATACACTTTCGTTAAACTCGGTTCCCCGATTTGCAATGGTCCCGGATATTGTGTTCGCTGAAGCCACTGAGTGCTGTGTTTGTCACCTGAAAATAAACATTATGAGACATTACCTGTCCCATTGGGAGACAGGTGTGACATTATGTATGTAACAAGGAGGATGATGGGCTTTCACAAAGCCTGTGCGGCGGAATGTTTGCCCACTGGGAAAAAATTATGACTACACCCAATGGGGTATGAAATGTTTGCTGTTTTTTTATGTGTATTGTGTATGTATTTTTAATTTTTTATTATTATTATTTGCTGATGGAGTGTGGTCAGAACTAGGAGTTACAAAGGGAATTGCCAGAACTAGGAGTTACAAAGGGAATTGCAGACGACACTTAGGGTGGACAGACTCAATTTGTTTTTTAGTATACATAAACTGTTGGCGAGCGCAAGTGAGAGGGATTTAGTAATTGTGTTGGATTTCGTTGAGCTTTCTCTATTCCTTAGCTTAGGGACTCTTAGGGGTACTAGGTGATAGGGAAGATGAGTACTATGGGGCTAATATTAACAAATCATTGTTGAAAATAGTGGACCGGGAGGTGAAGCGCGCAACGCTCGTCGATATCGCCGTGCCGCATGATGGTAACCACGTCAGTAAGGAAGCAGAGATGTTGAAGTATCTGGATCTGCCTGCCTGGACCACCTTGAGAGGCTCTCGCTGAGTGGTTGGGTCAAGGGCAAGATCCAGAAGGCAGCCCTGCTCGACACTGCACGCATCGTTCGGAGGTTTCTCTCTTTGGCTTGGGCTCGCCCCGCCGCCGGTGGTGGAAACTCCGTTTGTTTTTATATTAATTTTAAGTTTTAATAAAAAAAAAATATAAAAAGAAATGTGTGAATAAATAAATAATAAAAAAAACTAAAAAAAATTGTTTTCGTCTTCTTCAACATCTAAAACTAGTTGAGACACAAATGAGAGAGTACACGGAACAAACTGTCTCTGTTACAGAGCTGATCACCTCGGAGAGTTCGCACGTGCGCTGGCTGAAGGTGCTGCAGACAGTGTTCCTGCGTCCGCTGGAGCGCGGAGAGCACGGCCAGCTGCTCTCACCGGACGAGGTCAAGGCGCTCTTCCCGAACCTGCCCGCCGTCAGGGAGAGACACAACCGCCTGTACGCCGACCTCAAGCTGTTGAGGAAGGGGGACAGCCAGATTGTACAGATCAGGCCGTTGGCTGAGGCCGTCTTGAATACGGTAAGTTTTTTTTTATAGTAAGCACGACATGTGGCGCCTACAGCCACCCATAAGGTGTCTAGCGACGCCCGTGGACATTCGGACGCATGCGGGGGCTGCGAATGCTGTGCCGGCCTGATAGGTGCCCATTCACGCCTCTCTTGAAGGACCCGAGACTATACTTTGCACTTTGTTTTATTGAATCTGACATGGTTGGCTTAGCCACACCCGTGATGACAAGTCCATAACATTTTGTTCATGTTGGAGCTTATTACCACCCCAATCCTTATCTTCAAATCGAAATATGTTTATTGCACTAGAAAAAATGTTTGAAAAAGGTACAAAAATACGCCGTATGTGTTCTCCTCCAACCAATCTTTGGGTTATCATGAAAGAGTGTGGAGTGGCAGAGAACAAATAAACAGTGAATGGTAGATGTATAAGTTAAACAGATAATAAAACATAAATATAAATTTGTCATTCAGCAGGGGAACGCAGCATCCGTCATGGGGACCATACCGTTGATCTCCATGATGAATGAATATTTGTGTTTAAACATGCACTAACACATGCGACACGGTTGCAGCTCGGCGACGCGTCGTACGCGACATGCTTGTCGCGGTTCTGCCGCGGGCAGCGCATGGCGCTGGACGCGCTGCGCGAGCGCAGGCGCAAGAACAAGGAGCTGCAGCACTTCCTCTCCACCAAGGAACAACAACCGCTCTGCGGACGGCTGCAACTGAAGGACCTGTTGGCTGTCGTCTGGCAGAGGTGAGGATCATTTCTTTTTTTTTTTATGTAATCCGAAGTGGACGGCTGAGTCAGAGGGGCCCAGAGTAAACGCTCCGACCAGCCAATATTACCTTATGCGGCCATCTTACGTCCAGTACGTACGGGGATGCCAACCCGGTCGGCTGCAATGCAGTCGGCTTGTTTATGGGAAACCTGACTTAGTTCATAATAAGTTGGTTTCTGTAGACAGCCGCTAAGGCAGAAACCTTCTAACAAGAACGTTAGAAGAGGTAGGGACGTCGGACCTTCCCCGCGCCAGCGTAAAATGTTATTAGTAAAAACGTACCAATAACATTCGTCGGTCGCCCGCTGGCCATATAGCGTCAACCTTCCCCCACCCGATACCACCCAATCAAAGCGCGCGCCGTCCCCTCCGCTACCCGCGGAGCTCGGCGACGCTGGTTCTCTTACAAGCATTGGATAGTCCTACGTCCCATGTTGGGCGCCAGTGTAACGCCTCCTTTTTAGGGTGGTGGTAGATGCAATAACAGTATGTAGTTTTATTTAAATTGGTAGTTTTGAGAAGGCTGGGTCTTGGGTTCGGGCGCTGCGCAGAATACCCAGATGTTTTGTGATAGAGGGAACGAACTGGCGTTAGGTGAGCGGTTGCAAAGTTAGGGTGCAACACGCTCCAGATGGTAGGGGAGCAGAAGCGGCTGCAGGCGGAGGTGGTGTTCGTGCGTCTGCAGAGTAGCGGGTGCAGACGGAGGTGGTGTGCGAGCCAGCAGGAAAGAGTGCGTGCGACGGCCGCGTGCCGAGAGTAGGAAGTAGGTGGCCGGCTTCGGTCGGACGACGGCCGCGCAGCAGCTGCTGTCTCGATGCACCGCCGGTAGCAGCAGTAGTAGAAGTGGCCGAAGGGTAGCGTTGAACCCTAGCGCATTCATACACTTTTATCTTGTTCCGTTCCGATCGCGACTTCGCCGGGGCAGGCTCCTAGCAACGATTGTGTGCCGCGATCAGAACGGAGTTACAATCAATGATAAGGAATGGTGGTACAGAGGAATCCACGCAACAGGTGGCGTGGGCGTTTACAACGAGCGCAACACCTAATTCTCTCACCGATTAATTTGGGCAAGACTTACCCAATAAATCGGGGTTCAACGGCTCGTAGTGGGTTTTGTCCTTAGTTAGGGAGAAGAATCTAAATGATCCCGTGGCGGATCAAGTGGATTAATAGCGGAGCGTTTTTCGTGTAGTCAGCTGTCGTATGATCGTTCCCGCCTAGATTGACAGATGACGTCTCTGCAGTCAGTCACAGACAATCTTATCTTTTTTTTAAATTTTAAGTAGCTTGAGGGCTAATATTAATGTTGCCACGTAGATGCAACGTTACACTACCTCTTCTAATGTTCTTGCCTTCTAAAATGACAGATGTATGTCCATCCATCCATATGTCCCAACCTCCGACTCCTGAACGGGTCGAGCAATGTTAAAATTGTTCATAGCCATACAATTAATACCTCATAGACTAATATGTGTAATATTGTGGTGGCAGGCTGACCAAGTACCAGCTGCTGCTGGAGGGCGTGCTGAAGACGATCCTGGACGAGGACGAGGAGACCGAGGAAGACATCGCGCGGCTCAAGCTAGCCCTGGACACCGCCAAGGACGTCCTGCACCGAGTCGACTCCGCCATCCGCACCGCCGAGAATGAGCACAGGTCTGTCCTCTCTTCTCCTCGTCTTCATCGACTTGATGATCTCTACCACACGATACCAGCTCCTCTGGCCTCGTGCGAAACCACTGACGACAGGCAGACTGTTCCGTTCGTCTGGACAGTGGCGGGGCAAGACCTAAATTTGATGTGGGCAAGATATATTTTGCGAGGCCCTCTCTGGTGGCATGGATTTTATGGATTTTCACTGTTGAAATGGATTTCCGGTATACTGATCAAATCATTGTTGTCAGCATACCTTTCGTCGATTAAAGTAAACATAATCAACTTGCAATAATACAGGCTTCACTGCCCCTGTCCTGCGTTCCCATCTTGTTTCTGATAAAGGCTTTAAGTATAGCAAGCTTTAGTTTGCCTTTGATTAAGTCTAATCTGTTTACTCGAGGTCTCTTTTATAGATCTAGCTGAATATTTTTCATGAATCAAAGCTGCATGAACTTTCGAGGCGCGAGGCCCATCGGGCCGCGAGGCCGTGGGCGGTCGCCCACGTCGCCCACGCCTTGTGCCGCCTCTGTGTTTGGATGACTTGCCGACACTGTGCCTTTCGGTCCGTGGCCGCCAGAACAATACCCGTTTTTCTGCGGCAAATGTTGCCAGTGATGACTGACTGCATCGAAACTCTGAAACGCTCTCACTGCCCATGTTTCAAGATACATACGCAACCACCGCAAACGACGGAATGCCCATGGGCGTCACTTCTCACCTTATATGTGGCTGGGCGCCAGATGTTGCGCTTGCTATAAAAAGCGCATGGGCTATAGTTCTGTGGCGAGAGGTCGCTACCTACAACCTTGTGTTTTATTCTTTTTTTTTCTATTGTAGGTTAAGAAGCATCCAGTCCAAGCTGGAGGTGCGCAGCAGCGGGCCGAGCGCGAACAGCGCGGAGCTGGAGGAGATGAGGAGGCTGGACCTCACGAGTCACACGCTGCTCTACGAGGGCGACCTCAGCATCCGCACCGACACCAAGAAGAGCAATGTGTTGGTCAGTTCTTTTTTTTTTATATATATAGTAAGCGCGATATGTGGCGCCGGGTCACCCTTAAGGTGTCTAGCGACGCCCATGGACATTCGGTGGCATGCGGGGGCTTCGAATGCCCAAACAGTTGCCCATTCACGCCCCGAGACTATATTTGGGGGGAATATGTGGGCAGGGAGAGCGTTCCAGAGTTTACCGGTTCTGTGGAGGAAGGATCTCCAGAACCGATTAGTACGCATCCGCGGTAAGTCCAGCGTATAGGGATGCAATCCCTGCCCAGTGCTCGTTGTACGGAGCTGGAAAGGGGACGGCGGGATCGCTTTAAACGGCTCCTCCGAGCACTCCCCGTGGAATAAGCGATATAACACACTTAGAGCGCCAACATCCCTCCGAAGTTGCAGTGGTTCTAGATCGCGAGCCACGTCGGGGTCATCCACTAGTCGCACGGCTCGATGCTGGATCGAGTCCAAAGGACCAAGCTGGCATTTGGCTGAGCCATCCCACAAGTTTTACGGGTCCTGTAGCTGGTCACGCTGGCAAGGCCCCTAATAAAGTTGCTCAGGTGTCTTGTCTGTCCGTCCGTTCATCCGTCGAGCCTATTGCACGTGCTTTCCGAGTTGATTACTCCGTAACGTAAATCTAATAAAATTTATAAAGTATGTAGTCCTCACGGCATGAATACTGTTTGGAAGTACAGTGAAAGAAAGAAGATGCATTCTTGTGCACAGCGGCGACGACGCGCAGCACATACACTCGCTATGCGTTCAAGAAGGTACTAGCTCCCTGACCTCGTTTAAGTTTCGTTACAGCATGTCTACTAGGTCATATTTGTCTGAATTTTAGTTAGTCTAGCTAAATTGAATTTCTTGTTTGTTTTGTTTTGTTTTTTTTTCTCTTTGTAATTTTAGTGTTTATTAGTAGTAGTTTGGTTTTATTTTACTTTATACTTGGAATATTTATTGTCCATAGCATTGTTTTTTGTTAGCCATTAAGTTTATTGTGTACTTAAACTTAATGGAGTTTATAATGGAATTTTGGAGAGTTGATTGATTTAGAAATGTGGTAAGAAATTCGTGTATTGTGTCAACTACTATGTTGAATTACCTAAAATAAATAAATAAATTAAATAAATAAAAAGCTGAGGAAACCGCTGAGTGTGAACAGTGTTTGCACTTGAAAGTAGCCGCGCTAGCCTGGTACGGAGGTGTCGTGTGGGTTCCGCTATCTCCTCGTGCATGTCGTAAAACTAGGGACTAAGTGATAACGACAAAATGCCGCGTTAAGTGTATGCGTCCACTGCTGGGCATACGCCTCTTCAGTTTCCCTCCAGTCCTCTCGGCCTTTTTTAGAAACTGACACGGTTGGCTACATCACCTACAAAATCTGTGATGTCAGCCCATAACACCGGGTAAACTAGGTGTTTTGTCAGTGCTTCTCTTCATTTTATGTCGGCTGCACTGAACTGTACCGAAAACACAAACTATTTACATAACCGTTTGGACCGACCCTTCATTCAGTGCGGTGGTACCAACCCGGGCGGGTTAAACCCTCCCACCTAGTAATATAAGAAGGGAGTCATATCCCTTAGTCGCCTTTTACGACATACACGGGGGGAGATGCAGTGGGGCTATTCTTTTAAAGTACCGGCCCCACACGGTACAATATGTGTGCGCGGGAAATTTAGAGTGGCCACTCGCTAGTCCCGACCTCGACCTCCTAGTCCCCTCTACTGCCGATGGGCCCGTATATGTTCGGTGAAGCCATCGCAAGCCTAGTTCCACACCTTCCCCTTCGTGCAATACAATGGCTGATGGTGAACGTGCAGGCGCTGCTGTTAGCCGAGTGCCTGGTGCTGCTGCAGCGCGAGGGGGACAAGTTTGTGCTGAAGATGTTCCAGACCTCGCAGACTTTCCAGACGCCCATCATCAAGTGGTCAGTACTTGGCATCTTGCTCATTCCGAATTTTATGCTACCCCTCCGAATTGTTCTAGGGCTTTCCTAAGTGTTGGTACTTTACGAGTATATATGTATGTATATTTATTTGTATATAATATTCTATATATTTAGTAATTTATATGTATTAACACATGTATGGCTTATATTTTACTAGCATGTACTTATATGTATTGTTAATAAGTATTCTTATTATTATTTTATCTCCAATTCTCACGCTCAACTCTTTTGCTACTACCTACTTACATTCCACTATATTATCGAATCTCAAACATCCAAAGGTTGACTGTAAGAAATCTCTGTAAGGGATAAGTCCGCCTTTGCACCTTATGTAAATTTTCTAATGTATTTATTACTGTTTAATGTTTACTGGTCCAATAAATAATTTTCTATCTATCTATCTATCTTTCCAATTCCATTCAGATTTTTTGTTTTTATGGGAACAATGACATATGGCTCGCGCCAGACTAACGCAGAGGTGTAGTCCGACGGCGCCCACGGGCATTCGGATATTTACGGGTGCTGCGAGTACCATGTTGGCCGTTGAATTGATTGGTTCTGTCTTTTGCATATTGTACAAGTTCATTTCACTTTATTCATTGATCCAGTAGGTAATATCTTTCACTTTGACAACACAAGGCAACATGTATTTTTCAGCAAGGACAGGGGTAGCGTCCTCTTTGGGTATCAATTTGGAGGATGGATCAAATTGAATTTGAGAATTTGAAAAAAAGAAATCAGTCATAGTAGTTACTTATATTGATTTTGTATATCAACACTTGAGTTTCTCTGCACATCTTTGGTGCACCTGTATATTGTTGTATGTAGTTAGGATAAGGACAAGGTGCCGTGCTAATGGGCGACAGGGTAGCCACCTCTCACCTTGGCACGGTCCTTCCAAGTCATGCAGAAGGTGGGTCTTTTAACTTATTTGCTGCTTGATAGTTGATAGTTATCATGTACTAACCACCACTCCACTATTATTACGCCTGACGGAAGGGTTGAGTGATAATATGTAACTTTACATGTGAACAGGAGTACGGTGCTGTTCCGACCGAACGCCGCTGTGAAGAACACTTTCTTCCTGATGAACATCAACGTTACCCAGATGTACGAGCTCTCTGCCAACAGTCCCACCGAGTACAATGCGTGAGTACATCTTATTTTCTTATGTTTCATTCTATTCCGTTACATTTTGTTCCGTTCTGTTCTGTTAAGTTTTGTTTATTAATTAAATTCGAATGTTAAATTCAGTGTGTTCTGTTCCGTTAAGTTTCTTTTCATTCGGTTCTGTTACATTACTTCTGTTCAGTTCTATTGTCTTATTTTCCATTATTATGTCTAGTTAAATTTCATTGTGTTCTGTTCCATTATGTTTATTTCCATTCTGTTATTTGTATGTTACGTTTTGTTACATTCCTCTCTGTTCTGTTACATTTCTTTCTTTTCTCTAAGATCTTATTATATTACTTTCGCTTACATGTTCCTTCTCTGTCTGTCTTACGCGTACTTTCCCAAATGTTCCAGTTACATTTCTTCTTTCTTTTTCTGCGTCATTTTTGTTTCCGTTACGTTCCGTTACTCTTATACTTTGTTCCGTTCCGTTATATGCCTTTCTCATCCACCAGCCACTAATCAGTAAGTCAGTCAACATGGATGCATCCACTGCTGGACATACGCCTCTCCAATTTGCCACCAGGATAAGTATGTATGCACGAGTGAACCTAAATCCAAATATGACGTTTGCCTGCAGATGGACCAAGTACATCTCGGAGGCGCCGCTGGCGGAAGCCAACAAGTCGACGCGCGCTCCCTCCGTCCTGCAGCGCAGCGAGCGCGCCGACGACTCCAGCGGTATGTATTGTCTTACGTTACTACAAGAACATTTGAATAGGTAAGGACGTCGGACCTTTCCCCCGCCAGCGTAACACGACATTTGTATAAACGTACAAAAAATCAGAGCGCGATACCGCCCGATACCACCCAATCAGAGCGCGCGCCGTCCCCTCCGCTACCCGCGGAGCTCGGCGTCGCTGTTTATCATATAAGCATTGGACAGTCTGACGTCCAAACCTATTAAAATGTTCTTGCGTTACTAGTTGACGAGCAGACTAGCTGGCGAGGGCTCGATGCGAGCCGAAACGTAACACACGCTGAAAACTACACAGAGTGGCCGCTCGCTAGTCCCGACCTGGATTGACACTCTTACTCTACTGCCAATAGGCCCAGATATCGGTGAAGCTATCGCAAGCTCAGTTCAACACCTCCCTGTGCCCCGTGCGATGTTCCGTTCGATGCAGCCTAGCCTTATCTAGGGGGGCCGGCATCTCATCTACCATCATACACAGAATTCAGAAAGACCAACACGCGCGCTCCGTTAAGTCAGAATATAACCTATAAATCACGAAGCGTGGTTGTACCGCGTGGGGCCGGTACTTTAAAAGAATAGCCCCACTGCATCTCTCCCCGTGTATGTCGTAAAAGGCGACTAAGGGATATGACTCCCTTCTTATATTACTAGGTGGTAGGGTTTAACCCGCCCGGATTGGTACCACCGCACTGAATGAAAGGTCGGTCGAAACGGCTATGTAAATAGTTTGTGTTTTCCGTCCAGTTCAGTGCAGCGGCACGACCGAAGGGAAGCACTGACATGGCACCTAGTTCACCCGGTGTTATGGGCTGACATCACGGATGTTGTACGTGATGTAGCCAACCGTGTCAGTTTCCATAAAAAAAAAGCGCCGCTGACAGCCGAGCTCGCTGTTTGTGTGCCAACTGTGGGCCAACTTGCGCACGAGCACGGCCCCTGCATTGTTGGTGTGTGTTCATTTGCGTTACTGCACGAGACGTCTGGCTCTTAATTTCAACCTCAATGTCAACTATCTCTTTCGCGCGCCATACGAATGATAGAGAGAGAGAATATGATAAAATCAAATGTTGCAAGTTTTTCCATAGTATAGGTACTGTACATTCCTCCCGATGCGCCGCTCATTTCCTTCCTCACCCCTCGATTTTTAGCTAGCGCGGTTCTGATACTACAACATCGCTTTTTTTTGGGTCTTTGTGGGTACGCAGTGAGTGAGACGGCAAATGATAGACTTTAAACGAGTTTACAATAGTTGTTTCCAAATAGTCACAAGAAGAGACAACCTGCCTGATGATCGCAGTGTCAAAGTAATGTAAACTAATAGTGTTTTTTTTTTATTTTATGTAAAGCCAAACTGTTCTGCACATTTTTTGTGCTACCCGTCTAAAAGTTATTTTTTTTTTTTTTTTTTATGGAAACTGACACGGTTGGCTACATCACCTACAACGTCCGTGATGTCAGCCCATAACACCGGGTGAACTAGGTGCCATGTCAGTGCTTCCCCCTTTGATCGTGCCGGCTACACTGAACTGGTCGGAAAACACAAACTATTTTCATAGCCGTTTTAATCGACGTTTCATTCAGTGCGGTGGTACCAACCCGGGCGGGTTAAACCCTACCACCAAGTAATATTAGGAGGGAAGGGACCTCCAGTTTTACGAGGAATCCGAACCTCGGTCAGCCTCCAACGGTCAGCGGTCACCCATCCAAGTACTGACCGCACCCAGCGTTGCTTAACATTCAATTAGTTAGTATATTAATTCTTTTAGCTATTGAAGGCGACTTTGGTTTGGATCCCTATTCCTTGAAATATGCAATGAGACAGGGCAGAATCTGGACGTTCATACAAAATAATACAAACCACTGATCTATCATGGATGGCAACTATTGACTTTCCTTAGTAACCATTTTATTGACTAGACCCTAAAGGACGTTTAAACCACACACCGTCGCAACCGCGATTATGTCAGAAGGAAAAATAAATTGAAAAACTAACTATTGCTACAAATAAGTTGAAACAGTCACGAGTGGTGTGTGAAGCGGTCGCCATATTGACAACATGGGTTGTTGCAAAATTGGTTGTAAGTTATTAATTAAATTATTTTGTAACCTTCTAGGTTAGGGCCTTCGATCATACCTAAAACTTATGATCAAAGGTTAGGGCTCTTTAGACTTAATGTAGAAAAACTAAATGTGTGTAATCTTTTGTATTCACTATTACGTAAGAAAATGGTTAATGTTGCTCCCAAATTGTAGTTAATCTTTTATAACCAGCCAGTGTAGGTAGCCAATATCAAGTACCGTGGTACAATGACAGATTGCCTCGTTTCGCACCATACTGCCGTGGATCATAGATCGAACGATATCTCTTAGCGACATTACCAGCATGGCTCACTTCATACAATAACCACAACAACAACAAGAACTAAGTCTAATGTTGGAATACTGCTGTCTTCTGAACTGAGCTGTCTTCTGACCCAGGTGGTGGAGTGTCGCGGAACGCGTCCGACGCCTCACGAACATCAGCTTCGAGCACCGCCCCCGACGACCAACCCGAATCTCACTCCACCCCCGAGAAGCCTGCCGACAGACCCTCGCTCGACAGAGCCTCCGTTGACAGGCCTTCTGAGGACAGGTCTTCTGTTGACAGGTTTGTACTTGTTCTTAATTATTTTAGACTAGCGACCCCCGTCCCGGCTTTGCACGGGTGGGTACAATAGGCTAACCTACCTTGTTTCTTCGGCAAGGTAGGCTAGGCTAATGTGCCTGTCCACGCGGAGCTGTTCTAGATAATAAGCTAGTTCCAAATAAATTACAGGCGACGCTCGAATACATTGCCTTCGTAAGTGGTAGAGTGTCACCAAAATACTTATAATAAAAACCCCCTGATGTTTTTGCAGACTCTTCGTGGGTGTAATCGAACCGGATAGAACAAATTATGACAAGTTTGAGAGCAGTTTTTACTGCCATAATGAAAATAATATAGGTACAACACCAACAATATACGACAAATGTATCATTCATTACAGATCTTCCGGCGAAAGATCATCCACTGACCGTGAAAAGACTCCCGAGAAACCAGACGAAAAGGATCCCAACATCGACACTAAACCGAGACCGCAACTCACTATGAACGGCAGAATAACGACGCACGAATTTGATCCGCCTCCGTTGGCGGCCGCGGTTCACGTGGAGACCACTGCCACGTCTCAATTCGCACAGAAAGCTGTCAGCACTGAGGAGAGGCTCCGTAGACTAGACGAAGGGATAACGAAGGCTTTGAAGGCGAAGAGCTTACTGGTCGGTGAAATGCTTGGTGTTCCGACGGACAATTTCAATGCGGTCGCGGATTTGGCGGTAGCAGAGACACTCGGAGAGGTGGACGTCAGTAAGGATCTGAAGGCGTCGCGGCTGGAGCGGACAGACAGCGTGGATACAGAGCTCCCGCCAGGGTTCTCGGGCAGTGGCATGCATCAGCTACTGCTGGCGGCTCAGGCACAAGGTTAGTTATATTTTAACTTATTGTAATATGTTGACGAACCTAAGTGTAACTTGTTATCTAACGAGAATAAATCAATCGATTGAATTGATTTAAAAAAGAATTTGGTGAAAGTTAAATGTTATTGTAAAGTGTTTTTGACAATTGTTTTGCTGTGCTAATCAATTTGACTGCTAAAACAAGGACTCGAACGATTCTGTGTTACTCCTACCGTATGTGTTGATCAAGCATTAAACAATTAACAACACCAACTGGTGTCATTAGTTCACTGCATAAAAATTATACTCCTTAAAATATAGCATGATACCTGTGACAGCTGTCAGACAAAATAACATTGTAAGTGATGAGTCCTACTATAATCATAATAATCGATTATTAGTTTACAACAAAAAATACCCACGCATGAAAGTGATGTGTATCTTTAGAATAAACCATACTTAGTTCGATACTGAAGTAAAAAAAAAATTAGCACGTCACATTTTGAAAATATTTATTTAAAAAAATTTGCAAATGTTTTGCTTACTTATACAATAAACACATTTAAAATGACTCAAATTACTTCTTCTTTTATACTGGTCGGGGTCAGTTTCTCTCAAGATTGACCAGCAGTAATCAGCTAACATATTTTTGTCCCAAAAACCTTGGTACCTCTCTTCAAATGACTTTAAATCTTGATGGAAACGTTCGCCATGCTCGTCACTTACGCTTCCTAGGTTTTCGGGAAAAAAATCCAAGTGTGAGTGCAAAAAGTGGATTTTAAGGGACATATGCACTCCCATTTTGTGGTAATTTTGTAATAAATTGGAAACTACTCCAGGTACCCATTTTTTATCAAGATTTGATACAGGAATTTGAAAGTATTGGAAGTAGGCTCGTTTTACCGCTTCTGTAATATTTATCTTCTTTTTTGTTATGATAAATTTACCGCAAACATAACAAAAACTATTCGGGCTTAATTTACACTGTCTATAAGACATATTTAAAAGGAAATCACTTTCAACAATTACTTTAATCTTACAATATCATAGTAACAAACTATACACGAAGTCTAAATCAGTATAAAACAACTTTAGGGTATATTTAAAAAACGTGACGTGATAAAATTATATGGCTTAAGTTATAATGATAAGAGGGTCGACACAAATCAAATTTACTATAAATTGTCTATGGGTATTGAAAAAAATAATAATTTGTAAACTAGTGTATTGTCACTGACCATCTAATCTATTAATTGCTCACATTATCTTTAAAATCACACACATTTATTAATAAACATAATGAAAACTCAAACTAAACCATATTAAAATAGTTATCAAATGAATCTATGGTAAAAGTACCTAGCACACTTGCGGCATTTCCCTGCTGGATGGCAAGGCTAACTCGTTGGATGAAGTAAGCCTTCGATTGCGGGACATCAGTTACATCGACTAGAAGCTTCCCGAGCTTCTTCAGGAAACTCCTGACACCAGAACTCCACGGACCGAGCGTCTCTACCGCAAAAGCAACAAAGTGAAAACTGTCTGCAAGATCACCGTATTTATTGCGTTTGAGGTCCTCTGCCCTGTTCGCGGCAGCCCCGGCTGCCCTAGAGGTCCCCTGAATGTAACTAGGGGCTAACGCAGTAGCGACTCCTGGTGCTGAGTAGTGGGTTGGCTGTGGCTAAGGATTGTTTTTTTCATAATTTCATAACTTACGCGTTAATTTATTTCTACCACAATGAGTTCAAAAACTGAAAGACCATAATATTCCCTTTTGCTGTCTTTATGTACAGACTTCAAATTCGACAAACTTGGGCAAGGACGACCGTTTTGAACAATTAAAAGTTTTTACAGAAAATGTCCTCGTTGAGAATGGTTTTTCGAAAAGATCTTCTATTATAGATTTCGCACTGGAGTTTGCCATTATTACCAATAATAATCAATAAAAAAAACACCGCACAAGATTCATCCACAACAGGTCCATACCTACAAAACGAAAGATTAATTATGCAGCTATCAACTCGCGAGATTTTGTTTACAAAGCAGTCACGCATACACAACTTACCTAGACTAGCTCGCTAGTCGCTAAATGCGCTCCTCGCTGCGCCAACTCGAAACGCTTATCAGCAGCGGGTGCGCGCGGGACGGCTGGACATCGGCCGCTTGTATGGAATACGATGGCGCTTCAAATGTAGCCAACCGGCCAATGAATGCCTTGATGTGTCGTCATTCGTCGCCCGCGTGTGACGGGCGCGAAATTTCAAATTATTTAACGGGATGGACGTTTTAGCTTATCATCGTGGGTTATATAATAAAAATAATATAACCTCGATATTTTTTCACAGTTGTTTTTGCTTATACTTCGATATTAATGCTGGCATTCACTTTATTTGGTTTGGCGGCGCCAACCTAGCCAACTTAAAGGAATCGCCGCTGGGCTAACTTATCCACGCAAGTGGCATCCCACATCAAAGACTTACCCTCAGCCCACGGAACCAGAGATTGCCGTCAGGCCTCTTGCCATCCCGCCGGGAATAGCCGCAAGGTTCCTGGATGCACGGAATATGTACAGTTTGAAGGGTAGTTTTTATTATAATATAATTTAAATTATGATGTCTTGGCCATCGACCCGCACTCTTAACACATGAGAGGCCATGATGCCCGAGAGTGTTCACCTGGGCCCCACAAACACATGTATGCCTTTCACAAATTTTTATATCTAAACGGATTGCCACCGCAATATTGGTCGTTTGTTTTTCTAGAAGTGTACCTAAGTGGCTAGAAGGATAACATTCGAGCCAGGCTCCAGACTCCTTGCTTGAAACTGCCAGTATGCATGCGCGGTCCAAGTCGCTGCTATTGTCCAACAGTGCTTGTTGCCTTATTTTTATTATATGTGTGTCCCACTCCTTTTAAAAAATGGCTTTTCTGGAGCTGGAGGGTCTACATCAGGACATAGGTTCTTCCATGCAGTAACGGCTTCTTTCAAGTACGCAATCTCACACTCAAGACGTGGGGCTTTCAAAATCGAGTGGATGAGGTTGGATGTACTTTGAATTGAAGATATGATTTAATTTAAAGTTAATCAAACCTGTTTTTTTTTTCTATTATGCATTTTAAATACAACTTTTTAACAGATTCAAATTAGGTTATGTGTCCTTTATTTTTTAAAACACCTTGTTATAAAACACCTTATTATATTTGCAAGATCAATCATCATCATCAAGATCGATCAATAAAGATTCGATTTATTATATTATCAAGATCGAACATCACTATCCGTGTGCTACCACTAATAAAGTATGAAATTGTCTTTTGTGCAATTTACTCTAAAAAAATACGGAACTTCATGCACATGTTCTCGATGACAGCTGTCACAGGTATCAAGCTACATTTTATGGAGTATAAACAACTCTAAACGACATGGTCCTTCGAGTCGGATGTTAGTTTTAATTCAAATTCAAATTAAAAAATTTAATGCAGCGGTCTGCAAACACCCCGGTCGACTTGTGGCTTTCATGGAAGACATAGGCTGGCTGGGGTAGCTGGAGATTGCGGGGTTTTGCACGAAGGTCCCCAAGCAAGCGTGATTAGTTTGCAGGCCTAGAGCCAACCCCAAACCAAACAACAACAACAACAAAAATTTTAATATCACTTGAACATTGCAGCAAACCAACTAACTGAGACGCTTACGCGAGCGCTCAACGTAACAGAATCGGACGTGGTCTCCGCTCGGCACTACGCACCGTGGAGGGACACCTCGGGGCTCTGCGACACCTGCACCAAGCGACGCACCAAAGACAGGAGACGCACCACCGAAGTCATGGAGACTGCGATCATAGACAGCGCTCAGACCGCTGTAGATGACCTTGCCAATATCACCTGCGAGGACAATGTATCCATGACGGAATCTATGGACAAATCCAAAATGGCCGACCTGTCAGACAAATCCCTAATGGCCGACCTGTCAGACAAATGCAAAATGGCCGACGTGCCAAAGAGTTTGGAGACCTCCATGGCTATTGAAAAGGAGGTGTCTTTCGATATGCTGTCAGAATTGGGACGTTCCTGCGACGATGACAACTCGGAGAATAAAAAGACGGAAGCAGAACAAAGGCTGAGCAGCATCGTGTTGGAGGAGATCGGAGAGACCAGCACAGATCCAGTCGCAGGTGAGCATTTGTATTCAGTCTATTTATTTTTAGTGCTTTTGGCCATACTGACTTATGTACTGAAGTAAGAAACATCAGCTTTTAGAGAAGCACTGCCAATGTGTAAGTGGGAAGAGAAGGGTGTAATATTCTTGGGTGTGTCCCAAAGTTCACCGATTCTTAGATAAATAAACCTACAGACCCGATTCTCTTTGCGTCTTCTTTTCCGAATTCTCCGATTCTCTTCGCGAGAATTCTTCGTGCTTATAGAAAAAATGTTGTATTTGTGATATATTTTTTTTTTGAAACAGTGAAGACTCGTACTATGTAGGCAGTGGCAAATATTTAAAAAAAAGTATCCAGTGAAGTTTCTTGCAAGTTCTTCTTCACTTTGATAATGGCAAAATGCTAAATGTTAAAATATGACGAATCTGAGTGCAGTGTACTGTGTATGGGTGATGACTGATGAATAAAGAATAAAGAATATGCTTGGATGTGTTGGAGGGAGGCACAGGCTGGAGGGAGGTACTTTATCTCTGTGTGCCGGCCGGCAGGTGGTGTGTACGACAGCGCGCTGGCGACGCGGCTGGTGCCGCTGGCGTGCGGGCTGCAGGGCACGCTGGCGCGGCTGCTGCACGCGCTGCCCGCCCTCGAGGAGGAGCGCGCGAGGCTGCGCCGCGAGCTCGCCGCAGAGAGGGACGCGCACGACTGCCTGAGGAGAAGAGCGCGAGGTGAGCGCCAACACAACCAATTATACATAGATATATACATTCACAATGTCGGCCTCGGTAGCTCAGTTTTGCAATGGATCGCCGTGCTCAGCATTAACTGCTCAGGTGTCAGCGGGACATCCGTGTCCCGTGCGCCCTTTCGACAATAAAATACACTCCTCTTTCAATATGGGGGGTTTTACGGAGATGAGCTCGCGCCGGGTCAAACTTTGAACTCAGAGACGAACTAAGCACGCTCGTTGCGACTATGAATGTCATTAACTTTGACGTTTACCACTCTCATAGACAAGCCGTGCGCGCGCTAAGCATCCGTCTTTGAGTTTGAAAACTAAGCCAAGTCCAAGTCTAGTCTTACGACGACTTTAGCCTCGAAAGCGAACTTACGAGTTTTCTGTCTCTTTCATTTTAGTACAAATGAGGGAGTAGTGCAGAATAGAATACACAGAGCATTTTTTTTTGTTTTATGTAAACCAACATGGTTGGCTGTGCCGAGAGAATGCAATCGACAATGGTGCAGTCGACAGAGCCAAAATCACCTCTCCTCGCGAAACCACGCTCAGTTAGGTACCATGCCAGCAGATTTGCGGACTGTTGCTAGGCTGTCTGTCTAGCCCGTTAATACGACGCTTGAAGACACCCAGGACACAGACACACAGAGCATTGACACACTGACTGTCCTGTCACCTCACAATTTTTTTTTAAATAATGGCAACCAAACGAATAGGAAATTCGTTTATTACTGCCAGTATCCAATGACGGCGGTTTCGTTTCCTAACACTGACAGCGTGCGTGAGTGTGACAGTTAACTTTGAAGCATAGACAAATTGTCCATGAAATGGGGGATCTCTACGAAAAACACCCTATATTTCAGTACGAGCAATGGTGCGAGCTATGGTGCGAATCCCACCAGAAAAAGAAAAAGTGACGTTTAACTTGGACTATTACTTGGCTTAGCATAGTTCGTTCTAAGCGTTAGTCTCGACTATGAGAGTCCTGTAGAAAATGTTAGTGAACTTTAATCGGACTCGCGCTTAGCTTAGACAGTGCAAAGCTTCGAACTTTGGAACGACTATGAATGTCAGCCTAAGACTGACAGCACGGGTGTACTAGACCGCCGAGAGGCCAGGTGTCTCACGGTGACGACAGTGCTCGTGTCTCGAAACACTCACGTTTGTATTGTTGGAAGCTGCATAAATATAATTAACATCGACAGGGCCAACAACTGAAGAAGCGATGGAGCCTCCTCTCGAACCTGTGGACCAAAACGGACAGGTGAGTCCCAGTTTGTATTACCTATCTCAACATCCACATGAATGTGCTTAGACGAGGATAATATACATAGAAGTGCGGTCTTGCACAAAATATTTCACAAATTCTGACACACCAATTTGTTACCAGCCATATATACAAAACTGGCATATGGGTTATGTATGACAATTGAAACTTCTGTGCGACCAATTCGATTTTTTATTTTTTTTTTGTAGACGACCGGCTCAGTAATAAAGGGGGTACCATTTATTTATATATATTTGTTGAAGCTTGGAGTACTAAACTATTTTGTGCCTCCATATGTTTTAACTCAGAAGGGCCCCGATTCTTTTTACACCCCCTTGCTTCCATTGGCATCCCACGGGTCCCGAATAAAAAAAATCAAGTAATTTTTTTTTAAAGGTTTTTTAAATATTTACTTCTAAACGAGTAAACTCTCACATGTTTCACATTGTTTTATAGGTGATTTCATTGTGTTTAAGGTGCAAAAGAGTAAATTGATCTAGCTTCATTATTTTACTAAATATTGTGAGTTTATGTCAAGGTCGGCACTCGAGGTCGAGCCGCGGCCTCGAGCTCGACCTTAAATGCCCTACATACCATAACACTGTATCCCAACAATCGGGATAAGTAGAGTGATCGGAGTTGTGCTGCAATAACTCAGTTAAATGATAACACAACACGACCATCACCATGTATAGCAAATTTAAATAAAATTAATAATATATACAATAATGTAAATATGTAATTTCAGGACCAAATGAACAACGGAGGTTGATCGCCGGACGCTCCGCGACGCTCGGCTCTCGAGATATTCCCTCGCGACACCTCGTCCGCAGCACCCTCTGTATTATTATCTATTCTCGTAACAATTGGCCGGCCAATTCAGCCAAGCGGCTACATCTCGTTGTTCATCCGTTCCTTTTTAGAGCATTTTATTTTTTTAAGAAATACATTTTTCGAAATTTTTTAATAATTTGTTGTATATTTTGTAATGTTAAGTACGGGCACCCTTCGACAGTGTATCCGCGCCATATTTTCTTTTCTTTTCATGTGACGTGCGGACGTGCTCGTACGAACTAAATCGTGGCTTCCTGCGAGATACATTTTTTAATTTAAGTAAAATCATGTTCAGTTCGGTGTAAGTGTAAATAAAATTGATTGTTTTAGATGTATTTAACAGAAATTATATATTATTAAAAATATATAAATATACAACATTCGGTGTCATTTTATTGTGTAAAAAAATGTTAATTTAATAGTAAAAATGTACGAACGCGTTGCCCCGCGTCGTGAGTGTGTAATTTTTATTCGAAATTAAAACGACACTATACAGGGTGTTGTAACGGCCAGTAGATTACATTTAGGAAATTATTATTGGGATCAATAGTAACAAAAAAGTCCCATAACTTTTTTCTGAATTCCCTTTAAATAAAAAGTTACAATTTTCATACAAACTAATTCATTAATTTAGTGTAAAAAGATCTAATGATCCGCATGAAGGTGGGTATAAAAGGCTCGCGGTGAGTGAGCGAGCAAGGACTAGTGCACGGAGCTAGGAGATCCGTGGCGGTGGCGCGGCGTGAGTTTTTCGACCCCGACCGTTCCCGCGCCAGCATCCTCCCCCCGGGCGCGTCATATTACACTTGACGAAAACATAAACTTAAAAAATTAATATCTCGAAAACTAGACACTTTATAGAAAAACTTCATTTACTTTTTTGTCTCGGAAAAACATGAGGATTGCGCTGGCGAAATTAATGTACTGGCCGTTACAACACCCTGTAGAAGTGAGTTATCGTGAAATGAAACGAAGTATTAGTGAGTGAGTGTGTTGTGTACGGTACCTACAGTGCGCAGACACGACGCGCGGTTTCGTTTAGCTTAGAGAAAGTCGCACGAATTTGCTTCAAACAAAACCGCCCCTCCAAGTGCCCTGACGTACCGCTCTCCTGGTACCACAAGTATAGCTTCATTTTTTATACTCACATATGGAAAATTATTTATTAATTGAAACAAAAAATATTTACACAAACAAAATGTACAAAGCTTATGACATTTTTAATATTTTTGAATGTACTACATATATTTCCTTCCTATCCCCACACACAGCATGTTTGATAGTTTCTGTAGAAATTGCCGCTGTGAAGTCTATTTTTAAATGTTATCCTATTATAACCTAGGTACATTTGCACAAAAAAAAATTCTAATAATTTTTTACTTAAAGTTGGCAAATAAAATCAAAGTTTATTGACTCAGGTACAAGTCCTATGTACACACGACCACAACCAATTCAAAATAAAATTTAGATGAAAAAAAAAAACAAACCATTTAAGACCACCGACCGTCGTGCTGCCTGGGATCTTCCCGCACTCCATTTCCCCGTCCGCGTAGGACCCGTTTACTCCAACGGTCGCCGCCTAGTTGGCTGATGTACCCAACCCACTGCCGTTAGCCTACATTGGTTTCAATTAAAAAACGTATAAAATATAGCAATAACATTTTTAATGAAATTATTTAAATATTCTTGACTGCAATATGTTCCAAAACTGTACTCCATAAAAAACAATAAAAATGTGCTTGTAGATATGAAAGACTTACTTGCGTGGTACCAGGAGACATTTAGATGCCATAATAGCGTGTAATAATGCCTTAAGATATAATTCCTAAAGAATGTAAGTCCTAGCCTAGCACATAGCACCTGTCCTTCAGGATTCCTGCTCTCACTGAAGTCGTGATTATGTCGTCTGTGAAGACTCCTAAACTGAAATGAAAATGTACAACAACGTAGTAATAGCATTTTAAGAAATTCTTTCACTTTTCCCCGTGCTAAATTAATTAGTAGATGACGGTGCGCATATTCTTGAAATACAAAATATATATTATTGTTTGGAAATATTTTAGTAGATATCTAACTTATTTTAGTGTTTAAAATACAGGAGGTTCCATAGGGCTAGCCTCCGTGTGTAAGGAGAATGGAAAAAAAAATGTTTTTTTTTTTTTATGGAAACTGACGGTTGGCTACATCACCTACAATATAAAGTCATAAAACCCAAGTGATTCAGTTTCACATACACAATCACCACTTTCAGTATTCCATAGCTTACTGCGAACACCCTGTGTTATAAATAGTGAATCGTAAGAGTTCGTACTAGCCGTGCCACGCTGCCAGCTGGTCAAACATACATATGTATTTTTTTCAAGAATATGTTCACCTAAATGCCGGTACCTACAGTATTTATAAAATATATTTTTTTATTAACATGGCAAGTATATCTGCGTATTTTATATCGACCTGTAGTTTTATATATACCCAAAACTGAAACATCTGAATCCCATCCATTTATAGTATTACATTATATACACGAGTGTAGCATGTATGTTAGTGTATGTACTTATGTAGCTACTAGCTACATATTGTACATATAGTGGTATATGTACCATGTAAAGCACTTTTGATGTTTTTACAAGATTACGAGCTTGCATGTACGGGCAGTATTTATGTACAATATATTACTTATATAGGGTTCTGTAGCAGCCAATATAGTAATATTAGAAAAACATTAACAAAGCATTAATTAAAAACATAATATTACAAATTCAAGTGTAGTGTGTGTACTACCATACGAGTGATTAATAAAGTAGATAGTCTTGTTTTACGTGTAGCAAGTATGTGGCTGTGTTGTCTCTGAAATTAATATGAAAAAAAAAAAAAAAATTTTTTTTCAAACCTGGTAGGAAGAGTAAACTAAGTACCTACCTACGTGAGTCAGCGCACTTTATCCTCCCATCACTCCAAGATCATATTGGCCCCAATTTTATAAATAGCGATTTAATTTGAACCACAGCCTATTCATGCAAATTATTCATGATATCAAATAAAATTGGCCGCGCACAGAGCCCTAAGTAAGTTTCTAAAATTAAGATTATAACACAAATGTAATTAGGACTGTATTGTATTATGTATATATCTAAATTATTGTGCCCAAATAAAAAAAGAATTTATAATGCCAAACATTCCGAAATCGCCCGATACAAGGTTTTTAATATTTTGGGGAATTTGGGAAGAGGGATTTTAGGTAGAAAACAAATTTGGAAAACAATCTTTTATTTTTTTCACGTATTTGCAAAGAAGATTTTGTTATCAATATGGAACATTATACTGTCACCTTGCGGACACGACACAAAGCCGGAACAACTGTAGCAGAACTGGAGATCGGAATATTTCGTCTGTGTGGTATGGAGGTATAAACTGTATGGAATTTGTAAAAAATGGTAGTTACGATATAGCGCAGACGCTTTGTTAAACACGCTTAACACACATATTTTAAATATTAATAAATTCGCAGTTGCAAATGTGCGTCTTTCTTTATTTACTTATCCCTTTTCCCAGGATCTACACGAGATTTAATATCTGCAAAAACTCACTATGCTATACAATTATTATAGGATTGAACTTCACCATAATTTTCCTTGGCTCTTACGAGTTGGTAGGTTCAAACGAAAGCAAAAACATTTCTCACTTCCAATTTTATATCATTTTTATATGAAGAATTAGTTTTCTTGCATTAATTCTCCGCAAGGCTCGCCGCTGAATGCTAGGTTGTCTGTTGTAGGTGTCTCCGCATTACAGTTCCCTCAAAACTTACGGCGACGTGAGGCTGCGTCTGACTCAAATTTTAAAAGTTTACCTGGTGGTAAACTTCTAATTTGAGTCAGACACATGCGCGAACCCAAGATACGAGCGACATTGAAGTCTACCCTATGTTCTACGCAATATGACCTAAAATTCGTTGACTGCGCAGGTAGGTCGAGCGGCATTAAAGTTTTGAGAGAACTGTACTTACAACTGTCATACACTGATTGAATAACAGCACAATCGAAGGGAAGCACTGACATGGCACCTAGTTCACCCGGTGTTATGGGCTGACATCGCGGATGTTGTAGGTCATGTAGCCAACCGTGTCAGTTTCCATAAAAAAATGCACTACATTCATGACGAAAGTGGCCTTAAGAAAGGCTTGTTTGGTTGGAGCAAGGTGGATTGAATATTGAAAGTGGAAACTGGTGCTGTTTTTATTATGTAAGTAAATAATTTTAATTACTATATAAAAAAAAATTGCTTTATTTTATTAATATTCAGCCAACCAAAAAAAATATATATACGGGGTGGCCCAGTTATAGTGGTCCAAAAATTTTTTTTAGATAGAGGACATCATGTTGACTCATTTAAAAAAAACATTAGTTCCGCGAAAATCAATATAGTTTAGAAGTTATGATTTTTTAAACCTTTTTTTTTTTATTTTTCTATTTTAGTCACATAAACCGCTCTAGTTGGATATCTATTCCACAAAATCTAATAAAATTTGGTATGGAAGTAGAGAAGACATGTAGCTAGTACGTAATGAATAGTTTTTAGGTTTACTCCTAGACTGTAGTGTTGCTATAGCCCTTTCAGTGAATTTTTGTTCAGTTTACATTAAAACTGATTAATTTTTGAAAAATCTAATAAATAAAAAAAAAAGTACTACCGGAGATTTGCCTATGCCCTTAAAAACTACCTATACATATCACGATTCACCAGACCAAAATTTTTTGTGGTTTTACAATTGTAACATATTCAATATTAACATCATTTGTACAAAGTCACTACAATAAAAAGTGACGATTACCTTAATTTATAAAATCTAATTTTTTAAAAACATTACTAAACAGTTTTTTATGTGTAGATTAGCGCTGTTAGAGACAGGTTTGTGAATAATGTGAAATTAGAGTTGAACTAATGTTATGAAAAAAATAAGATTTTAAAAATTAAGGTAATCGTCACTTTTTATTGCAGTGACTTTACATATACATACATATCACACACGCTGAATCCCGACAATCGGGGTAAGCAGAGTAATCGGTGTTGTGCTGCAAGAACTCTGGTAAATTACAGCACAACACCGACCACCACGTTGTAGTGACTTTGTACAAATGATGTTAATTTTGAATATGTTACAATTGTAACACCACTACAATTTTTGGTCTGAGGAATTGTGATATGTATAGGTAGTCTTTAAGGGCATAGGCAAATCTCCGGTAGTACTTTTTTTTTCACAGTGATTTTTCAAAAATTAATCAGTTTTAATGTAAACTGAACAAAAATTCACTGAAAGGGCTATAGCAACACTACAGTCTAGGATTAAACCTAAAAACTATTCATTACGTACTAGCTACATGTCTCCTCTACTTCCATACCAAATTTTATTCGATTTTGTGGAATAGATATCCAACTAGAGCAGTTTATGTGACTAAAATAGAGAAATTTCAAAAAAAGTTAAAAAAAATCGTAACTTCTAAACTATTGATCTTCGCGGAACTAATGTTTTTTTTAAATGAATCAACATGACGTCCTCTATCTAAAAAAAAATGTTGGACCACTATAACTGGACCATATATGCAATGGAAATAACGTGATTATTTCTGGGCTAGAACTAAATCGTAAAAATTACTTTTGCGTTTGATGTTTAGAAGTTCTTTTTCCATGGATATGAGAGAGCGATGTATAGTCAGATAGTCTGTCTTGGGTTTGTGAATTTTGAAAGTGTGGATTCGTTTTGAGCGGAAAAATTGGTTGTCTGTAAAGTCGGTTTACGGACGATAGTTTTACGTGATAGCGTCATAAAGTGGTAAGACTACGCATGTCGTTTTTGTTACGTTTGTATTTCCGAAAATAATTATTAGGTGGTTATAAAAAAAAGTAAACACCCTAAAAAAATTTAAACACCGTAACATTGCTTAAAAAAGCAAAAAAAATAAATTTGAGGGATTCGAACCCATGGTCAAAAAATACAAATCCTACACTCTTACCACTGAGCACGAAATCACATAAACGACCAAACGAATATCGGATTCCCTTGGTTCGATTTCGGCTTGGGCCGATTGTGCCTCTCTATCGCTTGTTACGCGCTCTCGCTTGCACACACAGGCTCAGATGGAACGTGACACTTTTTCATGCGTGCAGCCGGTGTTCATCAATTTATAAGACGTGACGTTATCACGCCAAAAAAACGCTCAGCTGAGACTGAAGCGTATGGCAAGGTCATCATCAAATTACAGAGATTTTGTGTGAAAAAAACTTGTGAGTCGAGTTTGATTGAAATCAAACAACTTTGAGATCGGATTGGAGTGATTTCGAAGTGAGCCTTCGATGTCGCGATACCGAATTATAAAGAAACACCAAATAATCGAAATTGTTATAAATTTATTTTATAAAACAAAATACACCGTAATTTATACATAGGTATTGTATTGATTGCATTGCAATATATGTATTATATTTTATATCTTATCTACGCACCTAGATCATTGTGTTATATATTTATATCTAAAGCGCACGTTATTATCTACATGCTGAACATATTTACATAATTAATAAGTTATAAAGAATTTATTATTTCACAATTTCAATATCTACCCAACCAGCCAACCAAAACAAATAAATACAAATTCTACAAAGCATTAATATAAAAATGCAACTTTAAATCAATAGTAAGATATAAATGATTTTACATTATTGCTAAAAAATATATAGGGCACATAATTCTATTTATTTCAAATTAAATTATAAATCTAGGTTGCATTAAAATTGTTTATATTTAGCAAAAAACAACACAGAGTGAATTTGGAATGTTGAACATACAAGCGATAGTTAAAAAACAATTAGGTTTTTCTTCATCACATTTATCGTATTATGTGTGTCGCCTCTCTGTCATTCTCTATAATTCCAAATTCATCCTCCATTACTTCAACTACTCTAAATATAATGTTATTTCACAATTGTATCTGAAGCCTAGGAAAATAAAATACTTTCAAATTATTAAAATTAAATCATTCCTGGTTCAACATTTACAATTAAATAAAAATAAATTACATAGATATTATCAAGTGCCGACATGAAACAGCACAGAGCTGGATAACAATACAAGCTATAGCTATATACATTATCCGCTCACATTGCATTAGGTCGCGCCTGCCTTCCACATTTTAACGGAACAAATAATAAATTATATAAACTGTTTGGAGTTATTTGTATACTGAAGGAGACAAAGAGACAATTAAACATCGATTTAATTGCTCTCGAAATATATAATCTGTCTGCAGCAGCATTGTGCACGGCCAATTTAGTTCAAGTATTCAAATAAAATATTGTAATGTGGTCTCAAATTATGAGATGAAAAATATATATATATTTTTTTTTATTTAATCCGGTATGGGTGGCTGAGTCAGAGGGGCCAAAGCGCATGCTCCGACTAGCCAATGTCACCTCCGAGGAGGTAGGTGCCATACCGGAGACTTGCCTGGATTGCTGGCTATACTGGACTAGAGAGGACTGGCTATACTGACTGCATAGGAGTTTGCTTGTCCATATGTGCAGATGTCCTATTTGGTAATTTGATTAATAAATGAACTGAACTGATTCTGATTTTCTATGTCTTCAAGATATTAACTATGTTACGCTATAATACGTTTTTTCAGGTGAACTCATAATCCACTTAAATTTTTTGCCCTCAAAATTTTGGCAATATTTCCCATCGCAGAACACAAGGCAATATACATTATTTTACACTAATATAAACAATAATTTATATAAATTAAATAATTATTTATATAATATAAATAATTATTTATTTTATTGTAATTACATTAATTTACACAATATTATCCTAACCTGACCTTCAAATAGCCTTAAAACATTTTTCAAGATGGCGCCCTCGCTATTCCTCGTCTGCTTGACCCGGAATATTCTAGAAGGTTCTGTGTGGTCAAGGCCAGGTCGACTCCGAAGTGTTGGTCTCTATACACACTTGCGTATACGTAAAATGACATTTCGGACACACCCTCCCTAATAGTAAACACATTACTTTATACCAATTGCTTGCACTCAAACATAGCTAATTTGCCCTTTCAATATTCTTAAGAAAGTTTTTCAAGATGATGTCTTCGCTATTCCTCGTCTGTTTGGCCCCAGAACATTCTAGGAGTTCCTACCACAGATGTATGTCGCGTCTAGACTATTAAAGTATCTCGTGAACTTCTCTTCTCTAATGGTATGTCGAGAGAAAATCAATCATATCTGTCACGTGTCTCCAAACATTCCTGTGATGTTCGTCTCTTTGCAAGCATATCCAGAGTAAACACAAACACAGATAACATATTCGTTTTAAACAAATTCTCCCATGCTAGCCTGACAGCTTCGGCTTCAAATGTCCTTAAGAACGTTTTTTAAGATGGCCCCCTCGCTATTCCTCATCTGATTAACCCCGGAATGTTCTAGAAGATTCTGTGTGGTCAATGTGACGGGCCTGAACCGGTCGGAGCCGCTCTCCGGCGCGTTGGTGTCGAGGGGCACCGGCAAGGAGTGCGAGTCCAGGGTGTCGATGTTCTGGAAGAGAAGGTTGTTGGAGCCGGAAGAAGTGTTCCGTCGATGTCCGTGCAGTTCTAGAGGTGTCGGCTGAGGTCCTGCAAACATTTTTAAATGTGAGATATCAGATTTACATTGATGACCCCCAGACCACTCGGCCACCCGCCGCTTTTCTTATGGTAACTGACGCGGTTGGCAGCATCACCTACAACATCCGTGACGTCAGCCCATAATACACCGGGTGAACTAGGTGCCATGTCAGTGCTTCCTTTCATTTCATGGCGGCTACACTGAACTTGGCGGAAAACACGAACCATTTACATAGCCATTTCGACCGACGTTTCATTCAGTGCGGTTGTACCAACCCGGGCGGGATAAACCATACTACCTAGTAAAGTAAGAAGGGAAGGGACCTACAGTTTTACGTGGAATCCGAACCACGGTCAGCCTCCAACGGTCGAGCGGTCACCCATACAAGTACTCACCGGGCTCAGAGTTGCTTAACAACAGTCGACCGACCACAGCACTGAGCTACCGAGGCTGACAAACTTTGGCTTTGTTGTTTGTTGTTGGTTGTGCGAGGGGGAGGGGGTAGGGGGGAGGCGGCGCCATTATCCGCAATGAGAGCACAGCATCGTATACGAAGTTGTCATACATCAGGCTACAAACTGGTCAATCTGAAGAATGATGGTCAAGAAAGCTCTGCATGATGCTCACGACACCAAATCATCATATGAAACGACAAAGAAAACAGCCACGTGCGAGTCGGACTCGCGCACTGCGGGTTCCGTACCGCCACGTAATATATTAGTGTTTACCAAAATAATTGTCATTTCGAACGCCTAAATTAAAACTACAGCAATGGTTTGATTGTCAGGCACACCATTGCTTCTTTTAAAATATAAACAATCCTTATAATTCTTTGCCGCAACTAGGTATTACATTGCCCAAAAAAACCTGCAGCATCTATAGCTTAATATCTACTAACACTACCAAAATAAAACTTTAGGTTTAGAAACTTGGGAGAGGCGGAACTGTCATTGTTTTTTTTTTAAGAGCACTCCACCTAAAATTGTTAGAATCCTACCGTTAGCTGTTTCAATTGATACCCCACACATATGTTCATTTAAATTTTTTCTTCACGGGTACCCAACTAACCACCCATATTAATCTAAAATAAATGTTTATGTCGTTATTGAAGTCGTTGTCGTCATCGTGATCTATCATTATGCCAAATTTCAAGTTTCTACATTAATTAGTTTTCAAGAAAAACCTCTGCGACAGACGGACGGACACACCGGAGTGATCTTATAAGAATTCAATTTTTACCTTTAAAGGTACGGAACCCTAATAAAGAACTTGTCCTTTGCAAATGACCCGGCTTTTTGGAGCACATTCACGAGCATATAGTATTGCAATGCAAACAAAACAGTACGCCGCACTGACCGAGGCCGGAGTTCTTCCTGGAGAGCGGTGTACTGGAGCGGCTGGTAGCGGCGGAGCCCTGCGTCAGCCCCATCATGTTGGGCAGCAGCGCGCTCGGCCGCGACTCCTGTCACACACACACAAGTCAACGGTATACCTACATGTAGGAAGCCATTGAACAACTCCTACCGAGCTTTGAGGAAATATTATATAGAGTTATCGCTCCGAAGAAATATACAGAGGCGGTGTTCCAGCGGCTGAGGTATGGGTAAGGTAGCGGGGAGGCGGAGCGCAGAGTCGAGCGGAAGAGGGGAGCGCGCGCGGGGCGGGAAGCGTGCGGGAGACGGTCTGGCGGCCGGTGTGGGGGGCTCGCGCGGGGCGGGAAGCGCGCGAGAGAGAGGCAATGGGTAGGGAGAACGATCGCACTCGTGCGTCGGTGTGCATATTGTCTTTTCATTCTAACACTTCATCTCCAGATTCGACATCGCACCTTCGCATTGACGAAGATGTGTAAATGTATTAGTTTAAAGTAGGCGAGGCGCGATCGCAGCAGGCAGGCGACGACTGCGCGCTGCGGCCTCTCGCGCTCGACTAAGAGACTTGAGGATCGTGAACCGCAACTCGGTGAAACATGTTAGTTGGCCGAGTGATTTATCTAGTACGCTAGTACATAATATATCTTTGCTACCGAGTGACATTGCGCCATCATTAAAATACTTAGTATTATTGTAACACTTGTAGGCGCAATTGCGGGATGGGGGAAGGAGGTTTCGCCTCTGATTGTCTATGGTTCCACTAATCCTAGATTTATCTCACAGATAGAGAAAAGAACATTATACATATCTGCGAGATATAACCCTAAGATTAGCGGAATCAGTTGATATCCTAGAGATAATCCTCCTTCGTGCAATCGGGTCTTAGGCTTGGATTTAGAAAATGAACCCAGAAGACAATACAGGTCGAGGTGGAATCTAGTAAGTTGGTGGGTAGCTAGAAATTATTCAGACTTATAGCATTATTTTTCTGAAGAAATTGTATTGTCAAAGCAGTGAGAGCCAGCTTTACCAAAGTTATTGTCATCGCCTCTTCTTTTATGGTAATGTTACACGGTTCAATGAAATTAAAGCAATTTCATTGAAAGGCGTTGACCATTGAAAGCGCAGTATGCGTTGAAGCTTTCAATGCGATGTTTAGTTAGACGTTTCAATTTCATTGAAGCAATGAAATTGAAAGAAATATTGAACCGAAATTGAACCGTGTAACATTACCATTACGGGTAAGAGATATCGCTCTACAAACTTCACTCTGCTAAACTCTATAATAAAGCTAGCGACAGATGGCACAGCCCCAACGTTTACATCTGCATCAGACTAAGCGCATCAATCCTCCCGGCATACCTTCTCTAGGAACTTGACGAACTCCCTGGCGAGGCTCTCTGCGCCGGCGCCGCTGGCTCCGCCCCCGGCGGCCGCGCCCGCGCGCACGAGCCCCACCCGCTCGCACTCCCACTGGTTGAAGTCGAGCACTGTGCTCAGTATCCGCAACACTTGCAACCTGCGACCGAGACCGGCACCCTTATTACGATAATGCAACCGGTCCGCCGGACCGGTCTGTAGCTGTCCGTAGCTCCAAATCTGACAGTTCGGCGACTGTTTTATGCGATTTTGGAATGCAACCAGTCCGTGCAACTGGTATTGCGGTATCAGTCCGCAGATGTGTCATACATTTTACTGCATATTGGTATTACGATCGCATTTGCAGTCGCACAACTGTCAAACTTGCGACCGACCGCAGCCCGCGAGCTGTCATCCGTGATGCTCCTCCTGAGCAGCATCATAGCACCATTCACGGCTAACGAGCGACGATCTTTTCTGTGTTTTTGGTGGTGACATCGTATAGGTTTATTTATAGTGGGTAAAATAAGTAACGTATGTTTATTTATATTGTTTGAATTATGTTCTTGTAGTAAATTTTGTATTTTAATAGTATTTATTAAATGTATATAATTTTAACTTGGTCTTGAATTTATATCATATATATTATAGAATATATAATAGGAATAAAAAAAAATCTCTCTCTCTCTCTCTCTCTCTCTCTCTCTCTCTCTCTCCCTCCCTCCCTCCCTCCCTCCCTCCCTCCCTCCCTCCATCCCTCCCTCCCTCCCTCCCTCCCTCCCTCTCTCTCTCTCTCTCTCTCTCTCTCTCTTTGTTTTTTAAATTAATTTAAAATTTTAACTTGGTCATTTTTTTTTTTTTTAATTATTGGTATCCGAGACACTTGGCGCCGCGCCGTCAGCATGGATTGTTGAGCCGACGACGCCCATATTTATCATCTATATATACAATCTCTATATTATCTATGTTGTAATAGGAATAACAAAAAATTTTGAAGTTTTAGTTGATAAAACATTTGGGTCTTCTGCGTCAATACAAGTGACTTTACATAATTGTACAATATATACGGTGTTGCAAATGCCCACGCTATATTTTTAACTGCCATCAGGAGGTTATTCTGTATGTGAAGCTAAATAACTTTTGTAACAGAAATGTTTTTTTCGAGACAAAATATTTTTAATATCAGAAATAACATTGTAGCATTCCACAATCAGGATTAGAACCCACAACCTCCTGCATTGATTATTGAAGGCGGCTCTTCTGCCTGCTAGGCTATTCAAGCACACAATACATATGAGGGAGACCGAGATAGCATGAAAGCGGCCGCCATCATATCTTTATGTGTATATATCAGTATGTATACATACACCGCCCGACAGACCGCCGCGCCGCACAGTGCAGCGTCCCGAAGAAAAGTCCGGACGTTTGACATTTTCTCAAATGTCCCAGAATCCAAAAAAAAATTACTATCGCCCTTTCTACAGGATCATAGCTATAACAAAGAATAGCTTTAATTTTTTTCACCATACTCTAACATTTTTTAATTTAATCCGGAAAAGACCTCTGCCAGGAAATTTCAATGTATTGCATTAAATACGGTGAAATGTATTATTTTCTGTCGCCTTTCTTATTTAATATTTATAACTTTTGGGTAATAATGGGTTCAAATGGTATATCACAGAATATATAAATGTAAGCATATGGCCATTTTACTAAATAACGTAATTTTTATAGACTGGTTTTAGAGAATCGATCAAATAATCTGAAGTGAAATATTTAAACACCAAGAAAGTAAAAAGTCCAAAACGGTCCAAGAAATGATTATTGCTGCGTTATAGATTAGCTATTGGACTTTAGCTAGTATGAAAATGGTAGCCATATGCAGCCATATCTTATATACTTTTTATGTTTGTTTACGATCGTGCCTAGCCGCGCCTGACGCTCAAAACGGCCGCTCTTTGTTTTGGTGGCACATCACATCACAGTATTGTATTATTTATGGTGTTATACTGTTCTTAAAACAACATCACAATGAGCACTATTACATACGTCTAATAAAATAATTTATTGGGGGTCGAGTATATATTTTAACGAGTCACCTTTAATTCTAATTTACTTTGATATTAGTTTATTAAGATCTCAGAGTAGAAATTATTTTATACATCATGCACTATATCTTTATACATAATAGCTATATAGCATAATATGTATACATAGCCGGTACTATAGTACCTTTATTTTTTGTGGTTTAAGATATGAAAAATGATTTAGTATAAAAGTGAAGAACTGGAACAACATTTTACTATTTTGTTTTAACACGACTACGTGCATACTGAAGCCATGGATCTACTGCAGCGAAGCATTGATTTTTACGTTTTATTACGAGACAATTCTTTACCATTAAAAGAATATATTATATATTATTGACTCAAAAAGTGCTGGAAGTAATTGGAGAACCATTTACATCCGGAGAATGAGCGACGATCAAGACTTGGCAGAATGTGCACCTCAAGTAAATAAAGTTTAGAATAGTACATAATTAAATAAGGTACTTATCTTGTCTAATTTCTCATAATAAATAAAAAAAATCAATGTTTCGCTGCAGTAGATCCATGACATGTCATTATTACGAATGTATTTTCTCTAGTTTATTTTTAAACGTAGTTCCTTATTTCATTTATTTTTTCTTTACTTTTTAATAAAAAAAAATATAAATATGTAGATTAAATTTTAGTACTAATTTAATTTCGAAAGTTTAATTATAATTTTGTTTAATTTATTTTCTAGTTATGATTATGACTACTCTTGTTTTAATTAAAAAATATACATATTTAAATATACTATCGATTTTATGAATTCATATATATCATCAATATCACCGTCAGCTCGGCAGCATTATCTGTCCGCGGTCACTGATGAACATAGGCTTCTCCCTAAGCATGCGATCTTTTATGCAAACTTAATATAAACACATAATACAAAACTGTTGTAAAACAAAATAAAAAACATTTAAATTTCTTTATTTTAATTTTTAACCTTTCCTGAATAAATGAAATAAATACCTGGAAACACAAAAAAAAGAAATGTTACGCACAGCGCATATTTTGAATTTCAAATTAAAATAACTATAAATCCTATTGCTGGATTTTTTTCGAATTTACAGAATTAGTAGCTAAACTATTCAAGATTATTCATGCAAAATTTCAGAGCATTATCTTGAAAAGTTTCGGAGAAATCAAGCGATGTCCGCAAAATCGTATTTTGGTTGCACTGTGCGCCGTGCAGGCAGAAACGCCTTTCCTAAGCAATCCGTAACACAATAAATAATTTGTTCAATCGCTTGTATTAATTATCATTGCTTTATGTTCCTATATTTGGCATGTTAAAAGTAACATACGTTATTTATTATGATTTTAATATATACTTTTACCATTCGTAGTAACATTTTACAAGTTTCTTTCAAAATTTGGCACCTTACCTGAACCAACAACCAACCTTTGATGTCGGTCCGCGGGACCGGTCGCATTATCGTAATACCAATTTTGGCCGTCGCAGTCGCAACATCAACACCAGTCGCAACATCAGCACCATTATCGTAATAAGGGTGCGGGACAACTCCAATATACTTCAAGGCGCCTAGTAACGGCAAATGTGGATTTTTGAAGAAGTAGCCCATGATAACTAGACCAATATAAAGGCTAAAAACTACTGCAAAATATAGAACAATTGTTTGTCTATCGATCACACGTTTTGGTTGTAAAATTTGATCATTTTCAAACGAATGCCGATTTTTTCTTCCGCGTGAACTTTGGAGACTTGATCTCAGAAACTAAAGAGAATTTGAATAGAATTTTCGTTCTAGGGAATTTTCATAGCAAAAATGACGCCATTTGTTGATCACACGCTTTCTCAAGTTCTAATGCGAAGGATCGCAATTTATGAAAAAACCCCTAGGAAAAGATGCTGCAATACGTGCATACGATCAATGCACTATGCCGTTGGCGTTACTACGCGCCTTAAGCGCCTAAAGCACATGCTCCGACCAGCCAATATCACCTCCGAGAAGGTAGGTGCCATACCGGAGACATCCCTGGATTGCTGGCTATACTGGACTAGAGGAGAACACAACCGAGGCTGCCATGCGGCCATCTTACATCCAGTACGGTGGTATCAACCCAGTCGGCTACAATTTGAGCCTACCCTCTAGTAAGGGGCAAGGGAAGGGACCTACAGTTTTACACCGGTTCCGAACGGTGAAGCAGCAGGTGTAGGTATGCACGTAAATTTTTCCGTCAGAAAAAACTCATTGGTACACGCCGACCGGATTTTTCGAACCTCGGACCTCTCGCATGAGAAGCCGATGCCCAAACCACTCGGCCACCCGCCGCCTATATTGGATTGGATTTTCGAATCAAGTGGGACGCTTCTATTGGCGGGCGTCCACGTGGAAATTGTAGTTTTTCTCCTAAAGGAGGTCAGAATGAGAGAGAATGAGAGCGGCGTGTAGGTAGACAGGTAGGTACTGACTTGTCGCCGGCGCGCTTCTCTGCCGCGTGCAGGTAGTTGAGGAGCAGGTTCTTCACGAGCCCCTTGTCCACGCGCTCCTGCTGCCGGCTCGCCGCGTGGTAGCGCTCCTCCGCCGCGCGCGCCGCCTCGTGCAGCGCGCGCACTGCAACCCCCGCGTGCACAACACACACACTCACATAGGTATGTAGGTACTGACTTGTCGCCGGCGCGCTTCTCTGCCGCGTGCAGGTAGTTGAGGAGCAGGTTCTTCACGAGCCCCTTGTCCACGCGCTCCTGCTGCCGGCTCGCCGCGTGGTAGCGCTCCTCCGCCGCGCGCGCCGCCTCGTGCAGCGCGCGCACTGCAACCCCCGCGTGCACAACACACACACTCACATAGGTATGTAGGTACTGACTTGTCGCCGGCGCGCTTCTCTGCCGCGTGCAGGTAGTTGAGGAGCAGGTTCTTCACGAGCCCCTTGTCCACGCGCTCCTGCTGCCGGCTCGACGCGTGGTAGCGCTCCTCCGCCGCGCGCGCCGTCTCCTGCAGCGCGCGCACTGCAACCCCCGCGTGCACAACACACACACTCACATAGGTATGTAGGTACTGACTTGTCGCCGGCGCGCTTCTCTGCCGCGTGCAGGTAGTTGAGGAGCAGGTTCTTCACGAGCCCCTTGTCCACGCGCTCCTGCTGCCGGCTCGCCGCGTGGTAGCGCTCCTCCGCCGCGCGCGCCGCCTCGTGCAGCGCGCGCACTGCAACCCCCGCGTGCACAACACACACACTCACATAGGTATGTAGGTACTGACTTGTCGCCGGCGCGCTTCTCTGCCGCGTGCAGGTAGTTGAGGAGCAGGTTCTTCACGAGCCCCTTGTCCACGCGCTCCTGCTGCCGGCTCGCCGCGTGGTAGCGCTCCTCCGCCGCGCGCGCCGCCTCGTGCAGCGCGCGCACTGCAACCCCCGCGTGCACAACACACACACTCACATAGGTATGTAGGTACTGACTTGTCGCCGGCGCGCTTCTCTGCCGCGTGCAGGTAGTTGAGGAGCAGGTTCTTCACGAGCCCCTTGTCCACGCGCTCCTGCTGCCGGCTCGACGCGTGGTAGCGCTCCTCCGCCGCGCGCGCCGCCTCGTGCAGCGCGCGCACTGCAACCCCCGCGTGCATAACACACACACTCACATAGGTATGTAGGTACTGACTTGTCGCCGGCGCGCTTCTCTGCCGCGTGCAGGTAGTTGAGGAGCAGGTTCTTCACGAGCCCCTTGTCCACGCGCTCCTGCTGCCGGCTCGACGCGTGGTAGCGCTCCTCCGCCGCGCGCGCCGTCTCCTGCAGCGCGCGCACTGCAACCCCCGCGTGCACAACACACACACTCACATAGGTATGTAGGTACTGACTTGTCGCCGGCGCGCTTCTCTGCCGCGTGCAGGTAGTTGAGGAGCAGGTTCTTCACGAGCCCCTTGTCCACGCGCTCCTGCTGCCGGCTCGACGCGTGGTAGCGCTCCTCCGCCGCGCGCGCCGCCTCCTGCAGCGCGCGCACTGCAACCCCCGCGTGCACAACACACACACTCACATAGGTATGTAGGTACTGACTTGTCGCCGGCGCGCTTCTCTGCCGCGTGCAGGTAGTTGAGGAGCAGGTTCTTCACGAGCCCCTTGTCCACGCGCTCCTGCTGCCGGCTCGACGCGTGGTAGCGCTCCTCCGCCGCGCGCGCCGTCTCCTGCAGCGCGCGCACTGCAACCCCCGCGTGCACAACACACACACTCACATAGGTATGTAGGTACTGACTTGTCGCCGGCGCGCTTCTCTGCCGCGTGCAGGTAGTTGAGGAGCAGGTTCTTCACGAGCCCCTTGTCCACGCGCTCCTGCTGCCGGCTCGACGCGTGGTAGCGCTCCTCCGCCGCGCGCGCCGTCTCCTGCAGCGCGCGCACTGCAACCCCCGCGTGCACAACACACACACTCACATAGGTATGTAGGTACTGACTTGTCGCCGGCGCGCTTCTCTGCCGCGTGCAGGTAGTTGAGGAGCAGGTTCTTCACGAGCCCCTTGTCCACGCGCTCCTGCTGCCGGCTCGACGCGTGGTAGCGCTCCTCCGCCGCGCGCGCCGCCTCGTGCAGCGCGCGCACTGCAACCCCCGCGTGCACAACACACACACTCACATAGGTATGTAGGTACTGACTTGTCGCCGGCGCGCTTCTCTGCCGCGTGCAGGTAGTTGAGGAGCAGGTTCTTCACGAGCCCCTTGTCCACGCGCTCCTGCTGCCGGCTCGACGCGTGGTAGCGCTCCTCCGCCGCGCGCGCCGCCTCGAGCAGCGCGCGCACTGCAACCCCCGCGTGCACAACACACACACTCACATAGGTATGTAGGTACTGACTTGTCGCCGGCGCGCTTCTCTGCCGCGTGCAGGTAGTTGAGGAGCAGGTTCTTCACGAGCCCCTTGTCCACGCGCTCCTGCTGCCGGCTCGACGCGTGGTAGCGCTCCTCCGCCGCGCGCGCCGTCTCCTGCAGCGCGCGCACTGCAACCCCCGCGTGCACAACACACACACTCACATAGGTATGTAGGTACTGACTTGTCGCCGGCGCGCTTCTCTGCCGCGTGCAGGTAGTTGAGGAGCAGGTTCTTCACGAGCCCCTTGTCCACGCGCTCCTGCTGCCGGCTCGACGCGTGGTAGCGCTCCTCCGCCGCGCGCGCCGCCTCCTGCAGCGCGCGCACTGCAACCGCCGCGCACAAACACACTCACTCAAATAGGTATTTCTACTAGTGGTCGGCCAGTGGTCGAAATTCGACCATAATTAATTTAAATTATAAGTTTGAACATTATTTTTAACAATAATCAAAAGATTATTATAATATATGATATGCGTGTGTGTCAAATACATGATAAAGAGCGTTTCAACTAAAAGTTCCCTTCGCCGTTATGTTGGCTCCACTGTCTATCTGTCAAAACAGCGTTGAGGGTTGCTATGTGTACAAATTTACCCGTAATTATCGGTATTTACCGTATTTATTATAAGGTAAATACCGATTACATTATTAGATAATATAATCTTCACAATCTGGCAAAACGAATTTAAGCACTGACAGTGACACTGACAGTGGAGCCAACATAACGGCGAAGGGAACTTTTAGATGAAACGCTCTCTAGTGTGTGTAATGTTTTTTTTATTGAATTAATGTATTTTTTATGCTTAATATTTTAAAATATTAGCATTCTGCACTCCTTTTCTATAATATAAACTATAAGTCCGCGCAATTTTCGTAAAAAGGGGTACAAAGTTTTTGCTTCACGTATTAATATATAGAATATGTCGCCTCCAATGCAAGTACCTGGGCGAACGAGCGTCGCTCGGCGTCTTTTCTCATGGATGTCACCTAACTAGATAAACATTAGGCGTAAAACATTATCTAAATCCAAAATTTCATCTAAATCGTTGGAGCCGTTTCCAAGAAACTCAATTTGAAAAAAAAAAAGAATAGCTCACGTCTTATAGTAATAGGATTATAGTTGTTGAGAGAAGTAAAGGCGTCAACAAGGACAAAAATATGCTCTCGGCCAGGAACAGAACCTGGAACCGTGACATTAGCCGCCGGGGGCTTGGTGACAATTTTTTAAATGAAAAACCTTTTCTGGAAGGACTGGAAGAAATCGCTTGTAGTAATAAGTCCGTCTTTGCGCACTCCTGTATTTGTTGTTTTTTGCATCATGTACTGTTCTTACTTCAATTTGTGTGCAATAAAGAGTTTCTATTCTATTCTAATAAAGAGAAAAGAAAAGTTTTTTTTTTTGTTAAGAGTGTCAAATAATCTTTGTGTCTGTGAATATGTTTCTAAGGTTGCATACAGAAGATGTATAAACGTAAAACACTTTACAAAACCATCAAAACACTATATTACATTCTATAAATCAAACACAAGACAATCTCAATTCTCAGCAGTCGTATCAAAATAAAAAACATACCAGAGACATGCTCAAAAATCTACCGAAGTCGACGTTCAACGGTGTACTAGCGACCCGACCTTCAAGTATTATCCATGCACTGGGGCGGGAAACGACACCTACCGCGACCTTCGCTACCGGCCACTCGCACCACTACAACATATTATGACAAAAGTCAGGCTGTACAGACAGACATCCTTTCCATACTGAGGAGAATATATTTATAGTGCTTTATTAAAAGAAAAATGTCAGCAATAATTACACACCGTGCCACTTTCTAAACAAAATGTCAAAAGTAGTTTGACAATTAGAACAGAATGTGGTCCAGTAATATCACTGCAACAACCTTTTATAATTTTAATAGCGCAGTACAATAATTTTACAACAGACAGCCAACTAATTGATCACATATGTCAAAATATATGACATATGTCAAAATACATGAAATATGTCAAAATACATGCCATGCGTCAAAATACACGACATACGTCAAACACATGTCTTATGTCAAACACGTGACACATACTGCGGACACCCAATGCTAAGGTTGGCGGTCAGTGTGTTTCCCTTCCAAATATACACCAGTACCTGAAGTAATACTCAAAGGTAAGGCCACGTGTGGTGTTGCAAAATCCGCTGTCAACACTGGAAAAAATAATTATAACGAAAACAAAACAAGAATAAAAACCTTTGCATAAACTTTGTACAACAAGACTAATGTAACTATAAAGTCATCTGCTTACAACATATTCTTAAAAAACACTATTCTAATTTATACACACTTTGACACTCATCGGTTATTACTTTTGTACAAGTTAATGCAAAGATTTGAACATTAAAAGCTACAAAAATGTGCATCGCGTGTCAAATGATAGAACCGCTCTGTGACCCAAAAGTTCAATACACTGAAACTGTTGTAATTTTCGTAAACACACAATAGGAAACTGCCCCAATGCAATAATTATTTAAAGAAAATGTGTTAAAAGTGTGGCATGTTAAGCGCTTCTATCGAATGTAGATAGACAGCTACAACACAAAGAAGTAATTGAACAATCGGGGCACTGGAGCCGTCTAAAGCCTTGTACAGGTTCGGTTTAGTCAAGCAGCGAGTTCAGTTGTCACTATTGTTGGATTAAGAGCTGCGGCTTCCTCGTATGAAATATTATAACATAATACTAATGCAATCGAATGACCACTTCAAAAATTTGGCTACGGGGAAATATTTTACTTTGTATCGACTGTTCTACTCAATAATATTAAGGTAATTTAACCTATCGCGCGCCGGAGGGCCTATATCGGGCCGAAAATGGTGATTAAACTTATATCTATGTAAACATCTACACTAATATTAAAAAGAGTTTGTGAGTTTGGATGCAGGAGGTAATCTCCAAAAATACTCAAGCGATTTGAAAAACTGCCGCGGGCCAAACATAGTATTTGGATAAAATTGTTCCTACGCAGATCTTGAGCAGAAAAGTCGATGAAAAGTGAAATGTTGACTCTATGCGAAATGGTAGTGATCGTTCGATAAAATTAGTATGGGAGGCAGAGGCGACAGCGTGCTCTTAAGTCAGCTAGTTGTCAGCACGTTTTGCATGACAAAAAACAGGAACTCTTCACCTGTCCACAAGACGACAGTGACAAGCGAGGGCGAAATGGCAACACGCTAGTCGACAAAACAAAACGTGTTCGAGGCTTGTAATGTGAATAAAAACAACAACAAAACAGGACTGGCACCGGTCACACGACGACGCGCCGCACACGATCAAACCTCACATGGTAATCTGAGTGCGGCCCGGACTCCCGCGCCCGCCGACGACGACCCTCCGACATCGCCGTCGACGAGGCTTATCGAGCTCTTTGACATATGCCAGCAACACTTTGACATATGTCAGAGACGAGTCCTCATCCGTAGCGGGGTCGACGGGAGGGCACAGCGGTGGCGGGGCCGGGTGCGTGTACAATCCTCACAGTTACCAAATGAGATTAGACCGAGAGCGACCAAGCTCCGAGACTCGACATCGGCGTGCGGGGCGACACGGCGGCGCGCAGGCGCGTGCGTGGAGAACAACAATAACAACAACAACAATACTTCAACGGTGGAAAGGCGAAAGTGTCTAAAGGACAAAACGTTTATTATTTATTGTCAACCTTTTTCTTCTTCTTTATTTGTTGACTGACAAATAAAGAAGAAGAAAAACGCCTGTCAGCTTTCAATTAGGCTGTGCCTTTCACATATTACGCGAAAAAAAACGAAAACCCTTTTACCTTTTACACCACATAGTTAAAAGTATTATAGACTAGATCATTCGGTGGCATTCAATATATTTTTAGAAAAATTCGAAAATGGCCTACCGCCATTATTGTGTGCTAAGTAACAGAATCATCTGCCTGCTTAGTATTATACTCGTATAATAAATATAGTCAAATGAAGCTACATTAAAACATAATAAATAATAATATTAGAAGCCAAAAGCGAGAACGCAATGAAAAACGAGACGCCACACGCAACGAGCACGGACTCAACAACCATCAACACACAACACTTGTCTATGGATCGTGTGACACATTCAAGCAAGCTATTAGTCGAACCTTATCTACGAACCAGTACCTAATAGTCGTGTAGCGTATATAGTCGTAGACCCGGGGATCTAACAGTCTGGGACAGTAGCAAAGGAAAAAAAATTATTCATTGGGGACAGATTTCTGAAAGCCACGAAAATAAAAAGAAAAAACTGCAGGTGGCTAAAGAGGAACAAAAAAAAATTATTTATTTATTTTACCGGTAAATGTATGGGAAATTGTGTGAGTTAGAAATTAGTCTGATTTACATTAAACACGGTCTGGTTCAGAAAATTATTTTCACAAAAATTTACTCATATTGGTGTAATTTCATTTTATTGAAAAAAAATAATCTGCCGATTCCTTTTATCTAACACTTTCGATAATAAAATTTTCATAATAATTTAGTTCACAATGTTAGCCCATCAATTTTGCAAAAAAATCACCTATATTATACTGAAACATCACTAATTCCAATAAACTCCGCAATCATGCCTACGACTTGAGTTTAGGCGCATTAGACCAGCCAGTCTGTTTAAAATTCATTGAACACATGAAATAATGGAAGACTAGGCTGTACGGTTTAAAGACCTTGACCTTCCTGCAACAGGGAGGAGGAAATAAAAATGTGTCCTAATATGTCACACGAGCCAGAGAGTACGAGCACACGACATAATACCTTACGCGTCGCTTCACTATTCGTGCTCTCGTGTCGCTGGAGTCTAGTTTCATTCAGCGGCGCTACAGCGGCGCCTCACTCGATACCAACGGAAATCCTGGGCGTAGAGCTCCTCCCAGAATTACCAGCTGATATTTAGTCAGGGGACGCTCGTGTGGTCACCTACTCACACAGTCTATTCGGTGTCGAGCTTAGTGGGTACAAAACTTTCGGAATTGAATTTGAGAAATTATGAAATAAGAATACAACTGCGGCGGGTGTATAAAGATCGTGAACGTTTCCCCGCGGCCGGGGAGTCCCCAGCTCACTTGGAGTCAAATATTAAAATAGAATCAAAATAATACGCTTTATTGTGGACAATAGTAAGTGACCAAAGGCGGACTTGAAGCCTTGTGGTTTGGTGTTTGTGAATGTGTTTGGATGTCGAAGAGACTTAGATCCCTAAAACATGCACATAGGTGCATGTTTTAGGGATCTAATGTTGTTCTCTCCAATTTACAAGAGTCAAAAATACCTCCAAAACATCACCTTTTTCATATCTACAAAATAAAAGATTAAGGACGAGACGGAAGTTCACTTTCTCCATACGAAATCGTCTTTCGGCATTTATGTTTTCTAGCCCCCTAAACTTTATCCCATTAAAAAAAAAAAATGTCTTATGGACAGTCCAATCTACGTTCCTGTCATTGTTTTGTTTAGATGAAATATACAACACCACCAGAGCTAAAAAAATTTATTTCGACCGAAAAAATTGGAATTTTAAATTTTTTGATATCATGAAGTTCATTAAACATTCTTGAGTCATCCATCAGAGTCATCACATTAGATATTCAGGAAATTAAAAGAGAGGAACGTAGATTTGACTGTCCTTATTACAACAAAAAAAAAAAGATTGTAAAAATCGGATAAGGTTTAAGGGGTAAAAAACATAAATGCCTAAAAACATAAAGACGATTTAGTAAGGAGAAAGTTAACTTGCGTCTTGTCGAAAAAATTTCATTAACATTTTCATCTCCAAATATGCCGGATGGCATGCATGCTGTGTACTACAAGGTACGTCTTTATACACCCTGAAGAGCTTGTTGTCGCCGGCTCTAATGTTGTATTTAATTGTGTGCATTTATTGTATGCAGTGTATTACAACAGAGATCTGTCCTTTTGAATTGATCGAGGAGCGACGTAATATAACTGCAGTGAATTCAGTCTACAAGCGCTATTTGCAATTTGAACTATTTGTATTTAACGTAAAAATGCCAAAATACATGTTACTTTCTAGTGAAATTTTTAAAAACATCAAAATTCATTCATACATAGTCTCTAGTGCTTCTACACACATAGCATAGCCTAAACACATCGACCACGGAGGCTAGGGACCACACATCACCCGCGACAACAGACACGCGGCGCTGCGCCGACGAGCGCCGCGTTCTATTGGCCGTCGCTCCCTCACCCCCTGCTTAATTCTGCACACCCTCGATTTTTGGGGCAGTCGGTTCAAATAATGCAAAAAAAAACTTTCTTGCATTCACCCCCCGGCTCAGTAGTCGGTGTCTACAAACTTTTCTCCAACGCAAATGCTAAAAAAATACATTTAATCTGTGATCTATTAAATAGATGAATATACAATTTAACAAAATAGGACGTTTGCCCTTTAAACAAAACTACAAACAACTTATAAGGGTGGATCAACTTTTTCTTGTAACGTAAAAACCAGCTGCAAAGTCAAATAAAAAAAAAGTTTATTACAATTTATTACTTAGTTGAAAATCAATAAGTATAAAATACTTAGGTTGATAGGCAATTGAAATAAAAGTAGAGAACTATTTAAAATAAAACATTAACCAAATTTTTAGGGGTGACCCAGGGGACAATTTTGTCCCCAGTTTTGTATGGAAAAAAGGGGTTGTCCTCAGGGTAACCAATATATTTTTTTAAATTACTCAACATTCTTTGTGCAGCTTCTTTCTTATTAATCAATTACTTATCTGAGAGTTACTGTAACTAAATAAAATTTGAATTTATCAAGATAATATTCTGTTTTCAGCCAGATACCAAAAACAAGAAAAACTTGATTCACCCATAAACATCTAAAGGTAACCTCCAAACCTCCGCACCACCCACCTTGCTCCCTGCAGTCGTTGAGCTGGGCGCTCTTGTTCTCTAGCTGGTCGCCGAGGCGCGCGGCCGCCTTGAGGCCCACCATCGACTCGTCCAGCTTCGTGTTCAGCCCTCGGATCTCCAGCTTGAGAGCCTCGTTCGCGCGCCGCATGTCCTCGGCGCGGTTGAGAAGCTTCTGTGTCGCCGCCTCGATGTCACGCTCTTTATCTGTTCACAGTCCATTCGCACGCACGTCAGAATATACCCTCCTTTTAAAATTACCTTTTTTTTATGGAAACTGACACGGTTGGCTACATCACCTACCTACAACATCCATGATGTCAGCCCATAACACCGGGTGGATTTGGTGCCACGTCAGTGCTTCCCTTCGCTCGTGCCGGCTACACTGAACAGCCCCTGTACCGGCGTTACTCACTCGCCGATGTGAGTATGAGAAACGATCTCACTCAACCAATCGGAAGGCGTTCGGTGAGGCATCCGGCCCGGCTATTGGTTGAAATATGCGAGTAGTCAGCGAGTGAGTTAACGCCCTGAACGGATAACACAAACTATTTACATAGCCGTTTCGACCGACCTTTCATTCAGTGCGGTGGTACCAACCCGGGCGGGTTAAACCCCACCACTTAGTAATATAAGAAGGGAGTCATATACCTTAGGTAGATTTAACCCGTTCGGGTTGACACCAAAACGTACTGAATGAAGGTACGAAGCGGCTGTGAAAATCTCCTTCCAGTTTAATCGACCATGAGGGGAAGCACTGACATGGCACCTGATTCAGCGTGGTGTCATGGGGTGATATCGCGGGTGTAGCAAGGGACGTAGCCAAAGATCTTAACCCATACCGGATTACATAAAAAAAATTAAAAAAACAGTAGGTCCCTTCCCTTCTTACGTTACTAGGTAGGTACGTTTTCAACAATTCGCGTTGGTGGACAGGCAAACTGAGTGTGGAAAGAGCACCCGCCCCGGGTGTCACTATTACATCCAGTACGTCGGAGGTAAACAGTGATTCCGTGACGCTGAAGGCCGGGGAGGATTGGAGAGCTACCTACCAGGGAGGCGTGCGTCCGACAGTGAACACAAATTTTTTTTTTATGTAAGCGAGGGCAAAGCGCATGTTCCGACCAGCCAATATCACCTCCGAGAAGGTAGATACCGGAGACTTCCCTGGATTGCTGGCTATACTGGACTAGAGAACACAACCGAGGCTGCTATGCGGCCATCTTACATCCAGTACGGTAGTACCAACCCAGTCGGCTACAATTTGAGCCTACCACCTATTGCGGGGCAAGGGAAGGGACCTACAGTTTTACACCGGTTCCGAACGGTGAAGCAGCAGGTAGGTAGGTATGCACGTAATTTTTTTCGTCAGAAAAAACTTATTGGTACACGCCGAGCGGATCCGAGCATCTGACCTCCCGCATGAGAAGCCGATGCCCAAACCACTCGGACGCCCGCACTAAATGCCTCCTGACGACATTAGCGGATGAGAGACCCAGTTTCTCATAGCTCAGGGAATCCTATTTTGGGGAACAGGGATCATTTGAAAGTACTCTAATATGTAAGAGGGTGGATCAACTTTTTCTTGTAATGTAAAAACCAGCTGCAAAGTCAAATAAAAAAAAAAAAGTTCATCACAATTTATTACTTAGTTGAAAATCAATAAAGGTATAAAATACTTAGGTTGATAGGCAATTGAAATAAAAGTAGAGAACTATTTAAAATAAAACATTAACCAAATTTTTAGGGGTGACCCAGGGGAAAATTTTGTCCCCAGTTTTGTATGGAAAAAAGGGGTTGTCCACAGGGTAACCAATTTTTTTTTTAATTACTCAAAATTCTTTGTGCTGCTTCTTATCACTTATCTGAGAGTTGCTGTAACTATTAAAATAAGATGAATTTATCAAGATAATATCCTGTTTTCAGACAGATACCAAAAACAAGAAAAAGTTGATTCACCCAAGAACAATAAAAATGTTCTTTCTTCTCTTTCTGTTTACCGGACTGGAACTGCTCGAGGACGAGCTGCAGGTTGGCGAGGGCGGCGCGGCCCTTGTGCTGGCTGTCCTCCGCCTCGCTGAGCCGCGCCTGCGCCTCCTCGCGCTGCCGCTCCAGCAGCCGCAGCTGCGCGCGCAGCGTCTCCAGCTCCTGCTGCGTCCTGATGCTGCAACACCACCACCACCACCATCACAACACTATCGCTATCAACCACCAGCCCATTGTAGCCCCCCCTGAGAGTTCTTCTCACTAATTGTTCTTTCATTAGAGTCTGGAGTCTCTGAGTCACAGACGATTTGTGGGTTCGCTTAGTCTGTTTTACAGATACTATCACGGACGCTGCTCTGTGGAACTAGCATTACTCCCTGCCACCCGTCCTATCTCCGCATGACTCGTCGCAGAGAGACTCAGCACCCTTTTGTTGTTGACATTGGGCTTTTGGGAACCCATCGGTTGTCTAAATCGTTTCTTTGTCGCACCGCTAGAGTGTGGAACTGCCTTCCGGCGAGTGTATTTCCTGAATCCTTTAACCTGGGTGTCTTCAAGCGTCGTATTAACGGGCTAGACAGCCTAGCAACAGTCCGCAAATCTGCTGGCATGGCACCTAACTGAGCGTGGTTTCGCGAGGAGAGGTGATTTTGGCTCTGTCGACTGCACCATTGGTCTCTCGGCACAGCCACCCATGCTGGTTTACATTAAAAAATAGAGTGCTTACATTGTTTTGACCTGAATATTTTGAGAAATTACATATTTTGTGCACACCAGGTTTTGAACCCAAGAGCTCTCGCATGAGAGCCAACCCTCTTACACCATACCTGATACCTTACCACTAACCACCCGCAAATTTTTTATTTGCTTATATACGGCATAATAATATGGTGATTGCACAAAGGCTCAACTTGCAATAATAATATAACAGGCGTTTGACAGGGTGCACAGTGTTACTGAAGCGAATAAACTGTCTTGTCTTGTAATTAATTATAGCTTATGTCAACTTGTCCTGCTACTACCTTTGGCTACTACCACAGCAGTCAGTCAGCAGTCAGTCAACATATGGGGGTTTACAAGAGATTTCCATTCAAAGTTTTTCCCTACGAAATCTGGAGTACCTCAGGGTAATCTTTAGGACCATACATGTAGAGTTGAATCTAGAAGTGGAGATACCACTCAATGTCACTCAATACATAATTTTGGGCTACACAGAATGTAACTTTGGTTCAAGCATGCAAAATAAATTTATAAAATTGCATTCAGACCCTTGCATTGTAAGTTGTCGATGGAGGTGGCAATGAGACGAAAGTGGCATAGTCCGCCAGCTCATTCAGGAAATTTTATATAATTGGAACGGTACACTGCGCCGCAATAGCACAATTAAATACTCGTATATGGCCTTGAAATGGAGCGCGCTGATTGGTCGACAGATAGGAACGTCAACGTCTGATCGCGCGTGATCACGTTGCTAGCACTACATGAGCAGCTGTGATGTACAAAACTATGTTGATAATTCATTTTGACGTCTACTACGAAAGCTGAACACAACACCAAATAACGACTGCAACAGAGTAGATGTTCTGTGGACTACGTAGGAGTGTGCAGCTAACCTCAACGTACTGTACGTACCTATTGCTAGTATAGACGGTGCCGGTCTGCTTGGCCCTCTCCTCGATGCTGCTGAGTTTACTGCGGTACTCGTTCAGCCGCTGCTCCGAGGAAACCAGCTCGTGCGTGTGTGTCTCCTCCGTCTCCATCAGGTGGCGTCGCAAACGCTCCAGCTCTTTGGACAGGGACTGCTCACGATCGGCCAACTGGGGGATTGAGCTTAGGCGATTAGGAATAGTGACACAAGTCAACGTGACAAGTTAGCCGAGCGTCGCATCAGCAAGCTGGATAAGCTCTGTGCATAAACATGATGGCATGGCACTTTGTTGAGCTTCATTTCGAGAGGAAAGGTGTTATTCTGTATCAAATGCATCATTAGTCCATCAGCACCTTTGAAAGAATTCACGTGTATTCATATCTATCACTCTGGTGAAAGAAAACATTATGAAGAAACCATTAAGCACTTTAACAATGCTAAAGTGTAGTTTTGTAGAAAATACGCCAGCGCCCCGTCTTCTAGCCCCACCCATCTGTTTATTTTTCTAAGTGTGCCCCGGATTGTCGTTGAAATGCCCTAATGATGAAGAACTGCGTCTTTGTTTTCAACCATCGCATGATGTGTGAGTAAGGCCTTTGCCACTTGTCGACTAGTTTTCTTGCTGTTCGTTTTATAAAAGTATTATATTAAGTGTGGTTTTGTAAAAGGTTGACTAAATAAGATCCTAGAATAAATTACCTTCTGTGTTGCAAGAAACTAACAACAAACAAAAAACACAGTGCAAGATATTGCGCAAACTATGAGGACCATATCGCTTTTTCATATGATATTTTATAAGACAGATAAAATATAAAATATTGTTTTATAGTGGGAGCCAGCCTTGGGATAGTTGGAAATGCTTCCTACTTTTTATGATTGTGGAGTTTCGGCTCGATTTGCTTTATTGTTCCCGTGAGTTATTTTAATTCTTCGCCATCGTCTCAACTATTTTGAAGTATTTTGATTTCGAAGAGTTGTACACGGCCCATTAGCTACTCGCCGGCGGCGCTAGAGTTGCACATAAACGCGGCGGCGGTGCTGAAGAAGGCCCTCCGTCATAGTTAAGTGGATGTTCTACGATTGTGTTTCCTGCTTCACTGCACCCTCGGATGCTTCCTGCCTGTCGCGCGTCATCTGTCTTAATACACGGTTTCAACACTCGCTGGACGAATTGCTGGGGATGACCGAAAGATTGACTGAACAACAAGCTGGTTCTACGCTGGAGGCTCACCAAGCAGGACTGTGATCATCTTCCCTGGTGAAATACGTGAACGGGCTGAACTTTATGTATTACCTGTCCCCACGCTCTAGTTTTACCACCTAGTACCTAATCTATACACCTTCATCATTTTAGTGTTTAAGTTCACATATTAATCTTCCATTATATCTCGTATGTTTATTCCTTATTAAAGAATGTTTCACACCCTGCCTGAGTATCGTTAATTTGTTACACTACACATAACCTAATTCATTCGTCACTAGCAATATAATTTATGACTCAATTTGGGTATTTTTGATAACAAAGTGGTTGTGATAACATATTACTCACAGATGTTATAAAATAATATCACATTAAAATAATGATTCATCATAATCAATATTAATTAATTTTTCTTTGAAGATTCTTTCTCCCACTACTTCATCAGATAGATTAGTTTGTAGGGTAGTATTTGATCTATCTGGTTTCCTAACAATGTTTTCCTTCGCCCTAGTGAAGATAAAATTACACTTTTTGCTCAATTAATTTATTCTAGCATAATTTAAGCATACAACCATTCTAGGTATGGCATAGTTAGTGAGCATCTAACCTCAACCAGGTGCATGACCGCAGATGCCGCCGGTAGGCTATAACCATAAGGCTACCTGCCTACTGCTTGTTGAACAAGAGAAATTGCAGAGGATTGGATAAGCAAGAATCACTGAAAAAGAGTGTGCAGCAACATTGGATGATGAGGTCCAGATTCAGGTTATGGACAGTAGAATATTCTCAGAATTATTAAAGGATCTACGTAACAGCTAGAACATACCTGTGCCTTCTCCGTCGTCAATCTCTTCACTGCATCGAGTTGAATGGTCAAGTTCTTGTCCAAATCTTCACATTTTTCTGTCAAATTCCTTATTAAATCGGTTGCATTCGTCAGTTCTTGCCTCGTTATTTCAGAACCGCCTGCATTTTGATTTAACACCATTAGTTTTTCATCTCTTTCACGAAGGATTATTCTTAACTTCTCACATTCATCACAATACTCGGTTCGACGTAAAAGCGCATCTCGCTCTTCTAATAGTGTTTTATGCTCATTCGTATGGTATGAAATCATTTGATTTAACCTTTGAATTTCATTGTGATACTGAATATTTTCGTTGTGTTTAAGAGTTACAAAGTTGATGAGCTCTGCTTTTTCAGCTGTAAGAGTTTTCAAGGATGCCTTGTTATCAGTCAGCTCTTCATGTACAAGTTTTAATTCAGTTTTTATTTGTTTCAGTTCTGTTTCTTTAGCTGCGACATTGTCAGCCAGTTCTTTCACTTCATTCTGCAATGATTCCTTGTCATGCACAATGGATTCGCAATGTTCGCTCGGAGGGGAAGTGCTCGGAGGGGAAGTGCTCACTTCAACTATGTCTTTTTTCTTATTAAATTCTTGGATGGTGGTGTTGAGGCGATTTATTTCTTCATCTTTTACATCTATAGCATTTTTTAGGCTGAACACCGTTTCGTTAAGACTTGTTGCATTTGCATAGCTCGCCTCAACTGTTGAAATTAAGTTTATAATTTCTTCGTCTTTCGCTTTTAAGTCTGCTACAAGTTTTACGAACTTATCATCGACGGAGGTCATCCGTTGATCCGCTAGAGCGAGATCGTTTTCAAATTGTGTTTTGATTTCTAAAAGATGATGCTTATCCTGTCTTAACCCTTCTATCTCCTTTTCGCACATTTCGTGATCTGCTAATTTTGATTTCAAATCGCTAATTTCATCTTCGAAATGGGACATATTAGCACTTTCTGAACTCAATGTACCATTTAGCCTGGCAAGTTCTAAGGTCAAATCTTCCTCGCGCTTCCTATACATTACTACATCGTTATTTTGTAACTCTATCTTTTCTAGTAAGGCACTCTTTTCTTTGGACAGCTCAATAACTGTGTCATTGATTTTCGAATTATCACATTTCTTCATTTCTTGAAGTTCAGACGTAAGCGCTGCTTCTGTCGTTATGAATTGAAGTAGCCTCAATAACACTTCCGATATGTGCTTATCTGCTCCCGGTTCAACACTCTGCAAACTGTTCAAATATTCTAGAATTTGCTCTGGATTGTCCGTTTTAGTTGCAAGAATTTGAAGTTTGGTGAACAAATCTTGCAGATTTATTTCAGCTTCATCTTTCACTTTCATGAGTTCAGCGACTCTCTCTTCCAAATAATTAAGTTTATCTTCCAGAGTCATCTTTGCAGCAGCCAATTCTTTACAGATGTTGTTTCGTTCTTCCAAGATATGTTTCAGTTCATCCAAGTGGCGGGTCAGGAGAACTTTTTCATTTTCTGCTATGGAAAAATCTATGTTGAGTTGCTCGTTCTTGGACGCGGTGACTGTCAATTTACGCTTGAGTTCATCTATCTCCTCTGCGGCTTTCCTAAGTATTTCACTTCGATCCATCTGCGCATCGATCTCAAGCTGTTGTACAGCCACAGAATTGCTCTTGTAAGTATCTAGCTCCAACAACATATTGTTATATTTATCACGCAAATCGTTAAGATCCGTCTGCATGAGATACTTTTCGTTCTTCACTTCTGACAGTTCCTTTTCGATAGTCTTAATTTCGTTTTCAAAATTCGTGTTCATTTTGTTGCAGTCGGCGAGCTCCGATTCTAATTTCACAATGTTATCTTCGTGAGACTCGATTATAGGCTCCAACTTGGACGCATTCTTTAAGGCCGTTATTTCGGAAAGCAAATAGTCGTTGTTCTTCTTCATTTCCGAGAGATCTCGTTCGCAATGTCCAAGATCCGCAGTCAGGAAGTGATTATCGGACGTAAGATCATGTATTTGCCTTATGAGATGGTTTTCATTTAAAGTTTTCTCAGATAGTTTGTGCTCGAGCACATCGATATCCTTTTTAAAAGTACTCAACGCTTTAAAGGCACCCTCTATTTTAAATATTAAGTTGTTCTCACCCGTCGTGGAGATTTCCCCGACGAAATCCACTGGCAAATCGAAGTTCACATACTTGTTGTAAATCTGAATGAGTTTGTCTGTCTCGATAACGCGGACGCTAGAGCTAGCACCGGCGTCAGACTCGCTCTTCTGAGCCAGTTTGTGTTTCAATTCGGATATTTCTCGTTTTAAATTTTCAATAACGCTCTTAGCGTTATCGTCTATATTGGTATCGTCTGAATGTAGTAAAGCTGAGCTTCTTCTGTTTTCTTGAAGCTGCATGAGCTCTTTCAGCAACTCCTCGTACTTCTCTCGCGGGATCATGTCTGTCGCTTTGGGATGTTGCAGAACCTCTTCGTCGTTTTCGTGTTTGGTCAATTCTTCTTGAAGTTTGAATATCTCTTCGTGCAATTCCTGATTTTCCTCTTGGAACTTCTCGGTAGACTCCTGGAGGACGCTGTGGATTCTCTCCAGGTTCATGTACTTGTGATGTAACGTTTCATAGTCAGACTTGGCCACTTGTAGCACTTGACTGATCCCATTCTCCTTCTCCACCAACTTTCTTTTAAGCTCGTCCACTTCCTTGGAATATTGATCATTGGCCGATTTCAGACCCTCGTGCTCGTGTTTGAGGATTTCGAAATTTTTCTGCAGTTCCTTCTTCAGCGCCAGCAACTTTTCCATTGCCTTTTGGTGCTCATTGTCCAGATCCTCGAGATTTGTTGATAGCTTTTCATTTTCTAATCGAAGGCGTACCAGTTCGTCGTTGCCTTCGTTAGCATTGTGTATTTTTTCGTCGAGTTTGAGTTTCAAGGTGGATATTTCTTGCTGCAAGGTTTGCAGCTGCAGGGCGTGTTGGTCGGTGCTTGGGAGCACAGGTTGTGCGGGCTGCTGGGACGGCTGCGCGGGCGGGTCCCAGAACCACGAGCTCTCCTCCTCTCTGCTAGTGACGCCATTTTTGCGGGAGAGCCTCTGCAATAAAGAGAACGGTGGGTTATTTTCACGCGAATCGATATTTTAATAAATTAAAGTGATAAATGTTTGCAGTTATATACAACGTGTCCCAAAACTCAACGTCAAGCGGGAACCAGGGAGTAGGCCAGTTTATGACTACCCAGGGAAAAATAAGAAGAAAAAATCTGAGTCATTTATTTTTTTAGAAAAAAATTTAACAGATTCTTTTTTGGTAAAACTACAGGCATTCTGGTTTTATTTGAGATATCAATAGCATAGTTATTTAGACTTCCAATATAAAAAATTGCACAATTATATTCGCAAATTTGTAGTCGTGTCGTAGTAGGTACCTAAAATGTCAATTTTCAACGTTTTCCAAAAAATACTCATATCATAAAAAACAAATGACTCCGATTTTTTTTTTCTTATTTTTCCCTTTGTAGTCATAAACTGGCCTACTCCCTGGTTCCCGCTTGACGTTGAGTTTTGGGACACTTTGGTGTAAATTATATATCCTAGTACAATTAATTGTGCTAGCATATAAAAACAGAAACACACACCTTTTTTTTTCATTATCTTCGGTACTAGAATTATTTCGAAAAGGTCTTATTAGTTATTTATTTCTTACACATACAAATATACACAATAATATATTTTTTTGCTTTGAATACGTTTTTATAACTAAATTCAGAGGCATTGTTAGAGAGATCTCTGTACTCCTGTACATCATCTCAAATAATTTCAAACAATCAAGTTCGCTCATGGAAACGCACTTGTGGCTCTGGCTAATGTATAAATAAACTCTATTAATTTATTCACTTTCTTTTTAAACAGGGTTGTCTGTTTCCTAAATAAATAAATAAATAAATATTAAAATGTTACCTTACAAATTGTTATTAAAAAGATACATATTAACTATAATTGGGCGGAGCCAAAAAGGGAATTTCTAAAATAACGTCTTTTAAAGCAACAAATAAAGAAAAAGTCACAAAGAAACTCTGATTTTATAAAAATTTGAATGCCTCCATCTTCAACATCATTTCTTAGCCTCGTCGCCTTTGCGACGAAAACGATTTGAATTGCTGTTTCCCGCTAAGATATTTTGAAAAATAAATATTATGTTTCTTTATAATTAACAAGCCACATTTGTTCCAGAAAAAAAGTAGAGTTAAAGAGGCCCCAACAAGAGCTGAAATGTTTCGAGTGTGTTGTGTATGAGCGAATTCAAAATTCAAACGCCTCCATCTTCAACATCATTACTAGGCTTTTGCTTATAAATTTGAATTGCCGTTTTCTGCTAAGATGTTTTGATCAATCAATATATTTCTTTACAAGCGATATTTGTTCCAGAAGAGTCAGATGCGAGCAGCGTTGCAAGTGGAGTGAAGAGGCCCCAACAAAGAGCTGAAATGTGTAGTGTGTGTGTTGTGTATGAGTGAATCACTAAGTCTCAGGTATGTGACAGCTAGCGGCTCCAGCTAATCAAACACTCGAGCGGTAAAGTGTGACGAACCGACGAACAATCATCGTGTACACGTATGTATAGCATTTACAAGCGATTTCGACAAGAAAGAGGATCTTTGCTACTTAAGACCGAAATATTAAACACATGCTTTCATACTGGGTTGTGTACTGAAGTTAGAAATGATGAAAATTAAATTTTAAAATCCATCCAGATGCGAGAACGTGTTTAAGACGAGACGGCAGTTAACTTTCTCCATACAAAATCGGCATTCGAGGGTAAAAATCGGATAAGGGGGCTAGAAAACATAAAGGCCGAAAGACGATTTTGTATGGAGAAAGTTAACTTCGGTCTCGTCTTAAGAACCCGTGCAGGAGCCTGTGTATTGCGATGATTAGGAAAGTGTTCAGAATCCAATGCCGATGTTTCCTCCATCCCTTGTTGCTTGAAATATATTTGACCTTTTGATGTGCTATCTGTATTTCCGCAATACTGGCGTCGTCGTTTCACCGAAAGCTACGCCTAGCAGTGGTCTGGTCAGTCTACATCAGCACTCACATAATGCACAACACAACACTGATCGGACACAACATTTAAATTCAATTTGACAGATACACGATGGAGAAAGGCACCGACCCAACACTGACCACATGGCCAATATTTTTTTATTTTATACAATTTTGTCTTGGATTCCAGGTCCTTCTGTGAAACCACATGGCTACGAGGGACAAACGTTGGCAGACGCGTGGCGCGCGCGCCGTGGTGGGAGGGAGACACACAACTAAACTAGAGCGTTCACGGAGGAGACGGCGGTGCGGCGTCATTCAGCCAGGCCAACTGGGCGTGCGTGCAACGTCTATGTTTGAACTGATAAGGCCGTGGAGCTATGAACCACACTGCAAATAAGATAGCGTAGTGAGACAGCAGACTATGGTCGAGCGGTAAGGCCTCGTGTCTCCTACGTGAGGAGTGTAGGTTGGAATCCGTTTTCGAACTCTCCGTCGTGATGAAGCAGGTTCGAATGCTTGGTCGAACTCTTCTTTCTTTGTGTGTGTGTGTGTGTATTCTACTTCCAAATTGCGGCAATATTTGATTAGATAGATTCAACGGCGAAAACGAAGAGAAAGATTCATTTGCGAACAGGATGTGAACCTATTTAATTATCTGGCAATCGTCTGACAACCGTCGCTCCACGTGGCCGTGGTGTTGAGTTACATGTTGTGGTTGAAAGAGTTACATTTAATTTCAATATACACTGATGTGAATTTCAAAATTAAATTATCGCTAGGTAGCTAACGACAATGTGTTCATATTATAATACATATTTTGTACATTAGAAAAAAAAACACATATTTTTATGATATTTCGAATTATTGGTCGTAGTCGTTTCACTGAAAGCTACTATTAGATGTTACATAACATGTAACTATAATTATAAAAACATAACTACTAAAACCAAATATTGGTGTAAAAAAGTATTTAATTCATTGTTCATAGTATACCAATACCAATACAAATGAAGGATGTTTCTAAGGTACTACATTCTGCAGAGTTTGAAGTTCCGAGAACGTTTCGACAACAATACCGGCGCCCGCGCACACACAGCCTTCAACCTGCGTCCGTCCGCAGTCCCACACTCATAAACCATCATCGTCTTGGCGGTAGACGCACTTGTGTGACGCCATGCCTTGTAATCTTTTATTTAAATTATTATTTATAGACAGCGCGACATGCGCGGTGCGACGAACCACCCATAAGGTGTCTAACGACGCCCATGGACATTCGTCGAATGCGGGTGTTGCGAAAGCCATGCCGGCCAGACAGGTGCCCGTTCACTCACGCCCCTCTAAATGGACCCGAGACTATACCTGGCGTGGAAATATGTGGGTGGGAGAGCGTTCCAACGTCTACCAGTTCTATGGAGGAAAGATCTGCAGAACCGATTCGTACGCATCGGCGGCAAGTCTAACGTATAGGGATGCAATCCCTGCCCAGAACGCGTTGTGCGAAGGTGAAAATGGAACGGCGGGATTGCGTCAGACAGCTCCTCTGAGCACACCGCATGGAATAAGCGATAGAACGAACTTAGGGCGCCGACATCCCTACGAAGTTGCAGTGGTTCTAGATCGCGTGGCACCTCGGGGTCATCCAATAGTCGTACGGCTCGAAGCTGGATCGAGTCCAAAGGCGTAAGCTGGTATTTAGCTGAGCCATCCCACAGGTGCGAATAGTACTCCAAACAGCAACTAATCTTCGATTTATACAGCAGCAGCCTTTAACCCGGCTTGAAGTACCGTCGCACTTTATTGAATACACCCAGTTTTTTAGAAGCCAGCTTGGTCTTGACCTCGATATGACGCCGAAAGTAAAGCCGTGCGACATTTCGACTCCGAGGACCCCGAGGTGATCGCTTAATTTAAGCGACGTGCCTTGGAAGGAGGAGCTGGTGTGAACGTCATTCTCTTCGTACTGAACGCGCAAACTTGTCTCTTGGAAGCGTTGAACTCGACCTACTACGGTCCCATTCGGAAATAGACCGAAACGTTTTCGAGTTCAGATTCCTTCGCCTCTTCAAATCGACAACATCCCGTGTTGCTAAAATGTGACTGGTGTAGGATCCGTGTGCCGTACTGTCACCCGCATAACAATGAAAGTTGCCCAGTGGCAACATATCAGTGTGGGTGACAACACAGATCCCTGTCATACACCGGCGTTTTCTGGCATTGTGTCCGACGATCTGTCGCGACTCATGTATTTCTTGCCGCACATTCAAAGTCGTCCTAAGGTTTGATTTATTTTAGCCTGCGTCAGGAAGAAGTCCTTTAGATAAATGCTGATTTGTTAATTTATAATACGGGAAAAAGCTGCAACTTTAAACCTAATTAATAATATAACAAGACTGAGCGTCGGCATTCTCGGATGTGTCGCGAACGTGATGCGTCACCAAATTGAAATTGATCCAGCCTCATAAATTCTCGTGGTCCCTGGGTTACAGAAAACGACATTTTCACAAGAGTATGTTCAGGGAATCGGTCAAGTGCAACACAGACAATATTATATATATTTTTTTTTTATTTATTTACTTACGAAACAATATCGGCGCAACAACCCTATGTAGATGGACTAACGCAGGTTTGATTCACGCTTTTCTGGCGCATTGGGGCGCCCTGATTGACACGCAAGCGAATTCTGACTATGGACCTAGTTGAAATCACTGCAAGCGAGCACGAATATGAAGTCACACGCCGCCAGCTCGCCGACATACAAATCTCAGTTAACCTCGGCGAGTTTACCATCCATACTGTGAGATATTAGTCAAAATACCCCCGCCAACTTTGTAGAGCAAGCATAACATATCACACCGCGTGACATCGCGTGTCGTGGCGTGTGACGCGTGACGTCGCGTGCGACACGTTCAGTGCGTCTCGCGCACAAGCGCCGGGCGGCGACGGACCGCGCGCCACCCGGCGGCGGCGGCGTCACCGCCTTGACCGACATATTCGCATTTTTCTTGTGTATTCTCTATCATTCGTGCATTGTACACTGCACTATGTCATTACTACTCATTATCGAGCGCGACACAGAGCCGAGGTGCCCGTATAGAGAAGAGACGATCCACGCTCAGTACGACGCCATGCCAGCTGATTTGCGGACGCTTGCTGGGCTGTCTCTCACTCTAGCTTGTTAATACAACGTTTGAAGACACGCAGTTTAAAGGATTCAGAAAACACACTCGCCGTAAGACAGTTCCACACCCTAGCGGTGCGACAAAGGGTCTGGGTTCTCAAGAGCACAATATGAACAAAAAAACCTCATAATATGCGACTAATGTCGCGGAGCAGTCCTGGAATTCCCATTAGGCCGTATAGGCCGCGGCTTAGGGGCGGCAGACTTCAGGGGGCGGCAGATTTCCGAAGGCGCTATAGAATATTACAAGTAACACTTTCGCGTTGGTATAGTGTAAGCCGTCAAGTTCGTGCGCGATTATGGACGCAATACTCTAACAAGTCACTTGTGGATAGAGTTTTCGATCTATTTAATGCTTAAATATCATTTGGGTAAAGGTTTTAAGTCCTCATTGCGACTTAGTAATACTCCTATTCTATGCTATTTATTTATGTTTTGCGCGGGCGGCGAAAGTCAAGTGGCCTATATACTTAAGAACAGTAAAGTCCGGCACTGTCGCGGAGATAGGACGGACGGCAGGGAATGAGGGATGCTAGTTCCTCAGAGGAGTGCTCTGAGGAACCGCTGCGTAGAGCCGATAGCTCCACCACGGGCGTCGATAAAGATAACGTCTACACCTAAACCGGACATTTTTCATCAAAGGATTAATTGATTTTTCAGGTGCACATGCAGTACCTACTACTAAGTAAACTACAGCCTTTAGTAATGTTGTTAGAGACAGCGCGCCACCACCCGCGTACTGAACGGCTGGCTGGCTGGTTTTTTTATTGATAGAGCGACATATAGCGCCGAGCCACCCATAAGGTGTCTTAACGACGCCCATGGACATTCAGTCGTATGCGGGGGTTGCGAATGCGAATACATTTTTTAAATCTGATGTGTAGCTTCGGAGATTAACTCCTGCATCCAAACTTTACCTTATTAGTTTAGATGATAATTTGGTAACCGCTAGGGTGTGGAACTGTCTCCCGGCGAGTGTGTTTCCCGAATCCTTTAACCTGGGTGTCTTCAAAGGTCGTATCAACGGGCTAGACAGCCTAGCAACAGTCCGCAAATCTGCTGGCATGGCGCCTCACTGAGCATGGTTTCACGAGGGGAGGGGTTTTTGGCTCTGTCGACTGTACCATTGCTCTCGACAGCCACCAATGTTGACTTACATAAAAAAAAACTTAAATTTTTGTAAAATTTGGTACCTAACCCCGCCTCTATCCTATCCTCGAAGGGTTGACGTGTGGCGGGGCGGGCGTGATATGATTTGTAGCAATAAGACTGACGACACCTGCCACGCGTGCGCAGTGTTGTGCAGCGAGCAGGCGCAGGCGCAGGCGCCCCGAGGGTCGAAGGCCTCAATGCCCTTCCTTATAGTCGGTCGTAGCGCGTTGAGTTTACGATGTGCGCTAGCTGGCGCGCGTCGTGCGGCGACAATGGGGTATAAACATGTGCTAATTGAAGGCGATGTGTGCGCAGGTAGGGTACAGGGTTCCAAGCCCGACGACGGTTCATTGGACACAATGAGCTACGCACCGTGTCGTAGCTGCCTTATCGCTTCGAGAATTGTGCCGCACTATGTTTTTTTTTTAATAGAAACCACGACATGTGGCGCCGAACCACCCATAAGGTGTCTAAAGACATTCGATCGCACGCGGAGATTTCGAATGTCTTGCCGTCCCGACAGATACCCATTCGCGTCCCTCTTGAAGGAACCGAGACTGTACTGGAGGGGAAACACATAGGTAGGGAGAGCATTCCAGAGTTTACTGATTCCGTGGAAGAAGATCTGCAGTAGCGTAGCGATCGGTACGCACCCGCGGTAAGTCCAGCGTGTAGGGATGCAATCTCTGCATGGTTCGCGTGATGCGGAGGTAGAAAGAGGTTAGGGCAGCTTCCAAGAAATAAATAAATATAAATACGGGGTTAGGTTAGGTTAGGTATGAAGGTTGCACGAATCGACTCGCTTGCGCCACAATTTTTGCATTATTTTGTACGAGACCGCGCCTATGTATATAACTTTTTTTTTTCCTCAAAGAACTAAATTATTTTATATTATTGTAAATTAAATTTATTTTATCGTGGAATACATTTTATTATACACAATACACAACAGCCTACAAAATACAACTATTAGTACACTAATACACTAAAACTAATCTAAAATTAATATCCAGAAAACCTACAAAAAATAAATTTCTGAAAAGTCCGCCGAAGCCCCGTCTCTGCCGACGCCAAGTGTACCCAGTACGCTCGCCGCGTTACCCCTCTGAATCTCAATACTAATCCGCCGTTTAAGGAATGCTTTGGAACGACGGTCGCCAGTCCTCTCCGCGAGAAGCTTTCCCAGCTTCTCCGTGAAAACCTTGGTTTTCAGACGACCATGGTCCCAAAGTCTCCACGGCGAAAGGTTGAAACTCAAAGCGGTCACGCAGCGAGCTATACAATCTCGTCTTGGCGGCGGCAGCCTTGTTTGCCGCGGCCCCGGCAGACAAGGAGGTAACGGGAACATGGCTGGGGGCCAGGGTGTCCACGCATGTGGCGTCCCACACTAGAGCCCTCCCCCGGCTCCACGGCAGTAGGGTCATGCCGTCAGGTCTCTTATGGTCACCGCGGCTAAGGCCAGGTGGCTCCAGCATGGACGGAATATTGACTGAAGCCAACGCTCGCTTTATGATGTTATTTAAACCGCAGTGACGGGAGAACCTGCCGGCACTCCTCTGACAAGACAAGCCATGAATTCCGGAGGAGTCTACGTTCTCACCGCAAACGCAGACGTGTGGTTGACACACCCTCGCACCCAGACGCAGAGCAACAGCAATACTGACCGTGACTCCGTCTAGGAGCGTACCCAGATTCGTGTATCGTATAAAATTATTTTATTTTTTACTTAACTGAACTGTGATTTAGGATAGCAATACTGACAACTCTTTTGATGCTATTGTATTAATTATCATGTATATATATAATTCCTTGAAAATTTTATTGACGGTACATTAAATAATTACATTAAATAATAAATTTATAAGGTCCCGCTTTTGGGTTTTTCGCTACGATCTCGAAAACGTTGCCCCATACAGAAAATTTGTCTTATACCGAATGAAAGCTCATAAAATTATATACAACTTTTTTTCTGTACACTTTTTTCGAATTCCGAACCGTTTTTGAGCTACACGCTTAGGAAAAGTGAAAATTTTGGAAACATTGATTTTTACATCATATTTCTCATCAAACATTCCTTCATATCGTCTAAACTATTATTTTTATTTTATTACTTATTATTATTTACATTATAGAGAGTTTAATTCCCTTCAAGAGTGTATAGGTATACATATGCTAATTTATTTGCAGCCGGTCAACAGTTGCACCAATTTTAAGATGTTTCCTAAAATTTCATCATTTTCAGAAAAGGTTGTTTTGGTCATTCCTGAGCCACAACTATCGTTTGTTACAGCTATATATCATCTAATAAAATGCCACACTTGAAAGCGGGTTAAATGAAGTAAATGGAAATCATGTTTTAAACACACACAGCTTTTAAAGCCTCTAACTTAATAATCTAGCATTAAACGTAAAAAAGCTTTTTAAGCCCCAAAGAAAACTACAAAAAGTACACTTCACAGATAAAATAAATACATATAAAGCAATTGTTCCAAGACAAACATTTGCAGATAAAAAAATATACTATGAAAAAAAAATTGAATGCCGACTGTACAGCTGTAAAAAGCCGCCATTATCCCTTTCTTTAAATAACCAGGCTATATCTATTGGTTTTGTTATAGTCAGTGCAATCTTTAATTTGCTTTCTTTTTTGTTTATATAATGTTAGTTAAATATTTATGTATGCTGTTCATTTCATTATTTATCAGAATTTCATCAGAAAATAAAATAAAATAAAAAATTAAATAAATAAATACATAAAATATTAGAAGTGTGAAGTAGCATTATTAGGGTGTGTGTGTGTGTGTGTTACCTTCACGCCGACCTCTGAAGGATGGAGCGGTGTCCCGTGAGCGAAGCCGAGTAGCAACAAGACGAGCCGCATCGTCCGCGGCTCACATTGTATGGACGACAAATGTTGACAGCGGCCTCCAACACTTGAGCGTGCACCATGCTCTATCCCGCACCGAGTTTAATAAGTGAACTTTCATCACGAACACCTACGAGTCCTGCCACGGTTCGTATCTACCGCACTCACTATAGTCGTCGCACCGAGTTTAATAAGTGAACTTTCATCACGAACACCTACGAGTCCTGCCACGGCCGAACCGTCTCTATAGTGAGTCCGTCTCTGCCGCACTCACTATAGTCGTCGCACCGAGTTTAATAAGTGAACTTTCATCACGAACACGACTACGAGTCCTGCCACGGTTCGGATCTGCCGCACTCACTATAGTCGTCGCACCGAGTTTAATAAGTGAACTTTCATCACGAACACGACTACGAGTCCTGCCACGGTTCGGATCTGCCGCACTCACTATAGTAGTCGCACCGAGTTTAATAAGTGAACTTTCATCACGAACACGACTACGAGTCCTGCCACGGTTCGGATCTGCCGCACTCACTATAGTCGTCGCACCGAGTTTAATAAGTGAACTTTCATCACGAACACCTACGAGTCCTGCCACGGTTCGCATCTGCCGCACTCACTATAGTCGTCGCACGGAGTTTAATAAGTGAACTTTCATCACGAACACCTACGAGTCCTGCCACGGTTCGCATCTGCCGCACTCACTATAGTCGTCGCACCGAGTTTAATAAGTGAACTTTCATCACGAACACCTACGAGTCCTGCCACGGTTCGGATCTGCCGCATTCACTATAGTCGTCGTACCGAGTTTAATAAGTGAACTTTCATCACGAACACCTACGAGTCCTGCCACGGTTCGGATCTACCGTACTCACTATAGTCGTCGCACCGAGTTTAATAAGTGAACTTTCATCACGAACACGACTACGAGTCCTGCCACGGTTCGGATCTACCGCACTCACTATAGTCGTATCAAACGCTCCTGGCAGGTCGGGTAATAAAGTTTTATGACCTAGGGAAGCGAATCTGCGCGCGGCGATTTGTCGATAAAATGTCAGCTTGGTCGATAGAAAATTATTCACGTTTTTATATATTTATCTGAATTTAATAATATTGTTTATGATATGATACTTAAGATAATTAGTACCAACGCCGAACTGAATCTGCCTGCCTATTATCTATAAATCCGTGTAAAGGCTGTAGCCCATAACACCGGTGAACTAGGTGCCATGTCAGTGCTTCCCTTCATTTCATGTCGGCTACACTGAACTGGACGAAAAACAAAAACTATTTACATAGCCGTTTCAACCGAAATTTCGTTCAGTGCGGTGGTACCAACCCGGGCGGGATGCACCCTACCACCTAGTAAGGTAAGAGAAGGGAAGGGACCTACAGTTTTACGTGGAATCCAAACCACGGTCGAGCGGTTACCCATCCAAGTACTGACCACGCCAAGGTGTGCTTAACAACAGTCGACCGACCGCACCACTGATCTACCCAGGCTGACAGAGACATAGATAATTGAGTTCAAAGATACACTACACTAATCGTAAGATTATAATCGGAAAACGAAGAGGTAACCTTGTGACGTAGTTTGCATACTGTTTTGAGCGTGTGATATTTTCTTTTCATAGAAGTACAAACGCGCAAGTACAAGCTCTACTGCATTACAAAGTCGGCTCGGACGTCCAAAAGCGTCCGTGTGTTGCGATTGGCTCTGTCCGAATTCCTAAGCCCCGCTGCTATGATTGGGTCAATCCGCGTTCCTGTGCACCAGAACCCGCTGCGCTTACCTCAGCCTCGCCTCTCCTATTTTTTTTTTATGGAAACTGACACGGTTGGCTACATCACCTACAACATCCGTGATGTCAGCCCATAACACCGGGTGAAGTTGGTACCACTTCAGTGCTTCCCTTCGGTCGTGCCGGCTACACTGAACTGGACGGAAAACACAAACTATTTACATAGCCGTTTCGACCGACCTTTCATTCAGTGCGGTGGTACCAACCCGGGCGGGTTAAACCCTACCACCTAGTAATATAAAAAGGGAGTCATATCCCTTAGTCGCCTTTAATATAAACGTACGCATAGAAAGCACTGACATGGCGCCTAGTTGGAACTGCGATGTCAGGCAGGTCTGCCGCTAGCGGACATCACGTTTGCAGCGCATGTAAACATGCAAAATATTATTGTTCCATAAAATAACTTCGGGGCTTGTTCGTCCGCGCGAGCAACACGCTGTGCGCGCTAGTCGTAACTGTTTGTATAATATTAGTGACACAGTTTCATATTTCGGTGGACGACGACGGCTCAAATGGTTGTAGATAACATCAGGATTGTGTCTGTCCGGCGCAGTCGACTGCGCGTGACGTGATGACATCGTTATTTGAAAAACGGCCGGCAGATTTGCTTCGGTCATGCTAATCTGCTGGAGCATTCTCCGTCCAGACACGACCAAAGGGAAGCACTGACATGTCACCTAGTTAACTAAGGTGTTATGTGCTGAATTCACGGGTGTTGCAGGTGTTGCAGACGAACCTTTCAGTTTCCATAAGACGACGGTCGATCGCGTTAACGACGACGACGCTTGCAGCGACGACTGAACGAATGGTTGAATACCAGCCCCGGTGGCTCAGCGGTGCGGTCGGTCGAGCACCTTTGGTCGGTCGGCACGGCCACCCATCGAATGGTTTTCATAGCGTGAGCGAAAGCAACGTCAAGTATGCATTCGGTCAAGCAGGAAAGTTGCAAAGTAATCAAGTGATTGCACTAGTACGGTACTTGATCGACAGCAACATGGTGTAACTAATGGGCTGACGTCGTGACTATGGAAGGCAATGTAGCCAAACAAGCGCGGGCGAAACACCATACATAATGTACAGTGGGAAAAAATAACAAAACTAAACACATACACCTTCACAAATAAGGGTCTCTTAAATCGTACCACCCTGAACACAGAATTCTCTAAAAATACGATTACTACAGCGACTAACGCATCCGAATTGGTACCACGGCACTGAACGAAGATTCGTCGAAGCGGCTGTGAAAAAATCCACGTATTTTCCACAATCCAGCGTAGCCGGTACAGCACAGGGAATTACCGAAACGGCATCTAGTACTAACAGTAGCGAGGTGCTACGGGACCGACAGCACAGCACAGGTGTATAGCGGATGGTGTAGCCAACCGTGTCAGCTTCCATAAAAAAATATTTCGATATTTCACCAGACGATAATTTGATGCGCACGCGACCGATCACGTTGCACAATACGTAAAAAGACTAAACAAAAGTGCGGTCGGATCGGAATACAGCTCGCTACTGCGCGCAAGTGTATTGCACTTAGATAAACAATAGTAGCTGGATACACATTCTCGTACAGAATCGCACGTTAACATTTCAAAACCCCGACTGCTAGTTTCCTTCAGCGTATGAATTAGGATCATTCAAGAGAAGCGCTAGGGTGTGGAACTGTCTTCCGGCGAGTGTGTTTCCCGAATCATTTAACCTGGGTGTCTTCAAACGTCGTATTAACAGGCTAGACAGCCTAGCATCAGTCCGCAAATCTGCTGGCATGGCACCTAACTGAGCGTGGTTTCGCGAGGAGAGGTGTTTTTGGCTCTGTCGAATGCACCATTGGTCTCTCGGCACAGCCAACCATTTTGGTTTACATTAAAAAAAAAGCCCCCGTTCTAAACTTAACTTAAACTTCAGGTACATCTAAAAAAATGCAAAAGGTTTTTTGTGTGTCGTGGTATTTATTGCAACTTTTTGTAATTCTATCGTATAGCTGTTAAATTTTTAACTGCGCACTTCGTCATCTGAACACGTCACGCGGATGGCGCGGTCACGGAGCGACTGAGAGAGGGCATGAAGGCATACTGATGATTTATGCCTTCATTTAACGGGTCCGTTTTCGAGCGGACATTGTGTATCTACGTACTATATTTAATCTAAGTTATTGTAGTATTGTTCTACAGACTCTCAAAACATACAGCGAGCTAGCATGCCGGCATTCCGAGTCATATGAGCAATGCACTCGGTAAGGCACTCACATACATATATACATATATTTATACATGTATTATGTAATTCGGTACATGGTGGCTGAGTCACAGAGGCCTGAGCTGAGCACATGCTCAGGACCAGCCAATATCACCTCCGCGAAGGTGTCACACCGGACCGGAGACTTCCCTCTGGATTGAGGCGCTGGCTGTATCGGACCCAACCGAACCATAGTCACACCAGTGTGACTATCAGTCAGTCAGCGTGTAAGCGTCCACTGCTGGACATACGCCTCTCCAATTTTCCTCCAGTCCTGTGTGACTATGATTCATTTTATTTATCCGTAGTCACACTGGTGTGACTACGGATAATTTAACCTGATCCGTAGTCACACCATCACACCCTTGAACCAATTTGCGTCTTTTATTTGGGTTCATCATAGACAGTCCACGTAGAACTAATAGTAGAACTAGTTGGACTAACCCGTTAGCATCCCACTGTTGAGATATAGACCTTCCCTCATACGAAGGAGTTATAGGCCATAGTCCTCCACGCTGGCCCAGTGCGGATTGGGGACTTCATACGACATCGAAATAATTATTTCTTAGGCATGCAGGTTTCCCCACGATGTTTTCCTTCACCGTTTGAGAGCAGTCGGTTAGATGTATGACAACAGCCTAGGCTATGCGGCCATCTTACGCCAATTACTACTACTACATATATACAAATTAGAGGTATTTGCCGAGTCTGAGGTTTGAGAAATTGTGGGCTGATAGTACCAGAGATGTTCGGCAGCGTCGCCTACTAACAACACCCGCCATGTCTGCCCGTCACACCTCGGTGACCCAGGTGCCATGCTGGTGCTTCGCTTTGGTCGTGCCGACTACACTGAGCTGAATGGAAAGGACGAACTATTTTCACGGCCGTTTCAACCGAGCTTCATTCAGCGCTCTCGTGCCAACACATCCGGTCGCCGGATGGGCACCTAGTAAGCTAAGGGAAGGGTCCAATAGTTATATGTATAATCCGAACAACGTAACAATAAGTAAGACCGTTGATGGAATATTGCATCATCATTGGGAGGGTCATCTTTGGGAGGGTTTCCCCGAGTACCTTCTTTCTGCCTTGGATTCTATACAGCGACGAGCCATTTCGCCTCATTAGCGACTCTGTACTCACAAAGGACCTTCAACTTCTAAATCACAGACGTATCGTTAGTTAACTGAGCTTGTATTATCGGTACTACTATGGCCGTTGCTCTTACGAACTAGCTTGCCCGAGGAGGGGGGCCTCCTTCTCCTGTTCGCCTTGGCCAAACCCGCCATACTCTCGAGGAACACCCCTTTTTAGTCGACAGAAGAGTTCTTCGATCTACACGAATCGTGAGTTAGTCTTTCCCCAGCGACGTTAGTCCGCCTCCAAGCCGAACTGGCTCCTCCAGGGGTGTGAAATTGGCTGCGCCTGAGGCTTCGACCTCGAGCATAGCCGCTCAGTTCGGAAGAAATAATAAAATAAGTCCAGCCACAACGTTCGCACGGCCACCCATCCAAACTCGACCGCTGAACCCAACGACATTCAAAAATCTCTCAATGCAAGTGCGTTTACGACACCAAGTCCAAAGCAACAGCTCCGAAGGTCGAGCGTGAGCAGACGCCCGATAGAGCGACAAGTGAGTGTGAACACGACTGGCCATACCGCAGGGTGGACGGCGAGGTGGTGGCGAGAGTTGCCGCTGGCTGGTCATGTGTGTCACACGCGAGGCCACAGCACACCATCATTGTCCGAGCGCCGCTAATCACAGCTCCGTCACGTGGGCACCAGCAGCGCCTCACACACACACACCCTCACACAGACACAGACACTACTGAGAGAGAGAGAGAGAGACTACCTTGACACTGAAATGAACTAACCGACCTGCCTTTGCGTGCGTCTGCTCTTTCTGACATTTTCCAGAGTCAGGCACGACGCTGATTATAGCATACATACATATCATACACGCTGTATCCTGATAATCGGGGGTTAAGCAGAGTAATAGGTGTTGTGCCGCAAGACAGACAGTGCATCAGACAGATCAGACAGAACACCGACCACCACGTACAGCAAAGTATTCGCATGAGATAACTATTAAGCAGCAAGCAAGACACGAAGACTTTATCCAAGGGGAGAGATTCAGTGAGAGTCGTTTCTTCGTCGTTTTCATAACGATTCATGAGCCTGTAGGTAGGCAGACCTGTCTCTGCCAGACCGCGCCAAGTCTTCATTGCTAGGCCAGCCGAAACCACCGACGACCCGCAGACTGCTTCAAGCCGTCTCATCAACCCGATTCCAGGGCCAAAGCACAATGCTCCGACCAGCCAATATCACCTCCGAGAAGGCAGGTGCCATACCGAAGAATTCCCTTTGGATTGATGGCTATCTTACATCTAGTACGGTGGTATGAGCCCAGTGACGGCTACTATTTGAGCCTACCACCTACATAGTAAAGGGCAATGGAAGGGAGCTACAGTTTTACAGCCGGTGAAGTAGCAGTTGTGGGTATGCACGTAATTTTTTCGTCAGAAAAAAAACTCATCGGTGCATGTTGGCCGGAATCGAACCTCGGCCCCTTGAGATCAAGAGTTCAAGCCAAGATCGTGCCGACCACCCGCCGCTTTTTAAAGAATTGCATGAAGATATGTATGTGCATTAGAGGAGCCACACTACATGAATCGACTTCGTCCTTCCGCCCCAGTGGGGACCAGGTGGTTCCGCTCCGCTGAAGACCGGGAGGATTGGTGAGGAACAGAAGAGGCGTATGCCCAGCAATGAACACTACAACGCTGTTTGTCTACATTATGAAATTAGTGAGAGCTTTCATTCGTCTTCAGGTTCTTACAGAGAACATTTTCGCCACGACGACGATATCGAAGTCCTGTTCAGTGGCCTTGTGGTTAAGGGCGTAATTTTTACTTATGGGCACAGCTGAATGAAGACTGTTAAAGCAATTTTTTTTACCCGACTACGGCGAACCATAAAAGAAAGGTAATGTATGAGTTTAGCGTGTATGTATGTAAGTATAATGTTTACAGTTCCTATTCCGATGATAATCCTCTTCTAGTGGTCTCCATTGGCTCCAATCCTCAATCTTTCAAGTACAAATGAGCGCTTACTGAAGGCATAGACTATCTATAGCGGACGGTCTATGCCTTCAACAGAGGTGGCGTAGTAAGTAGAGTTAAAAGGCAGCGCGTAACAATAAAATTGACGGACGAGGGAAAAACGACGCGCGTCGCTTCTAGCATGCGCAGGCGCAAGCAAGGTAACGCAGGGTAATGCATCTGCAGAGGTGACACAGCTTTCAATCGTTCCTTCTCGAAAACTCACACACACACACGGCATGCAGAGCTGTCAGGCAAGACATGCCGCGGTCCCGACACATTTCTTCATACTTACATGCTGTATTCAAAAACTCCGTAACGGTGAAGGCCGGGAGGACTGAAGGAGAATTGGAGAGGCGTATGTCCAGCAGTGGACGCATACACGCTGACTGGCTGACTATCTCAAAACTCTCAAGTCTTGCTACTACCTACTTACATTCAGTCTTACTTCACTATATTAATTGCCTCTCAGACATCCAAAGATCGACTGGAATCGACTTGCGCCTCATACATTTTTTTTAATATTTATTTCTGCAAAATGTTTTAGAGCAGTAAAATATTTTCTTCCTATATTTATGTTTCTCTTTTTTTCTATCTGTTAAAGCAACCCTTAATAGTATCACAATCTTTATGCACTGCTCTATCACGTGGCAGGCTGTATCTGTGTACACCAACACCATCAAATCACCACCGACATTGCTTCACGCTCCATTCAGCCGACAAGCATTGCACAATCTGACCACCGGCCTACACCGACTCTATCACCAACGCCATTAGAGTCATAATGGATGAGCAGTGTTGCGTCAGATATGCCGCTAAGATTGATCTTTCAATAATGTGTAACCGAGTTCTGTAAAGTCGTAAGTGATGGTACTGTTGAATTTGAATTTGTAAAATCTGTTAGGAATGGATTTAGAATGACATGACGTATTCAAATATTCAGTGTTGTTGTTCTTTGAGGTGATTTTTCATTCATTACCTGTCTATTTTCGAGTTCGCTTCAGGAGGCAAATTCAGTATAAACTTGAGAATCGACTACGCTATTTCGAGTATTTAAAACATTGATTGCCATTCCGTATGTTGCGATAATATCGATTATATCGAGAAACCATTAGGTACCTATGTGGCGATATTTTTTTTAATGGATAGGCGAGACCCTTGACGCCGTCAGCGTGGATTGTTGAGCCGACGACGCCCAAAAGCATTCAGTTTCGAACGGGGGCTGCGAATGTCATGCCGACGTGACATATTCCTTTTTACGCTTCTCTTTGAAGATCCTAAGTCAAACACTGAAGGAAACACATCGGGAGGAAGTGCTTTCCAGAGTTTCGCAGTGCGGAAGATAAAATAAATTCTGGAGCACTTAGTCCGCACCTCTACAGTAAAAGGACGCATTCCATGTCTGCTACGCGTGGACCTATGGTGAAATGGTGAGGTCGGAATCGCTTCGAACAGCTCCTCAGAGCATTCGCCGCTGAACAGTCGATATAACACACTTAGTGAACCTATGTCTCTACGGAGCTGCAAAGGTTCAAGTTTGCAGGACACTTCAAAGTCGTTGACTTGGCGAACTGCACGTCTTTGAACCAAGTCTAACAAGCCAAGTCGATACTGAGCAGCCCGACCCCAAAGATGGGAACAATACTCCACGCATGACCTCACGTGCAACTTATACAGCAGCAGGATTTGGTCAGGCGTAAAGTATCTCCGAGCCTTATTCAGGACGCCCAGGTTTTTTGAGGCGAGCTTAGCTCTGTCTTCTATGTGACGGCTGAAGTTGAGTTCGCGGGTTAAGTCCACTCCGAGGATACTGAAGTGGTCATCGATGTTCAACCTTGTGCCCTGAAATTTGGGGGCTGAGCAAAATGGCAATTGTTTCGCACTAAACGCACACGGCTGTGTTTTTATTGCGTTGAACTGTACCAGATTTTCCTGACCCCATAATGAAATTAGGTACAGGGTTATCGATAAAATCGATTATATCGAGAAACCATTACGTATGTAGCGATAATATTGATTATATCAAATTAAAACCATTCCGTACATTATACCGTGAAAAGGCGCCATTTGTAGATTGGGCTGGTCATTGGTCTGCACTCATTCTCGATGTAAATGTCGCTACAAAATAATTTTAATTGGTATATCCCATGGATGCAGCTACACGTACCGTACTCTCTCTCTGCCCGTGCATGCCGTAAAAGGCGACTAAGGGATAAAGGCAAGATACCGTTCTAAATCGACAGGCTAGCCACCTCTTGCTTTGGCACGGTCCTTCCAAGTCACACAGTAGATCACGAGTCAGTAAGCCTGGAGGCGCTATACATAGGAGGACAGGGGTAGCCGCGCGTCGGCGCACACGCGCCAGCGCGTCAGTCTAGCGCCGGCGACCGATCTTAGTCTCCGTCCGCCGCTCAGGCGGAGCGAACGTGCGCGTCTGTCACAAAATGCCTCATTGTGCAGTGCTTTGGTGCAAAAAGTCGTCGAAAAATTCAAACTTGAACACAGATGGAGTCACCTTTCACGAGTAAGTACTTTCATTCAATTTGATAGCATTTTTCGCTTGAATTTCAGTAACAAACATCGGCGTAAATATGTATGGAGAGCTCTTTTCTGCTTACCCACCATAGGTCGACTATCGTGTTGGATGCAGTTAGCTCTTGTAATTTTTTTTTGTTTATTGATAAATATGTATGTTAAATGTATACAGATATTTCATGCATTCTGCCTTATTGCCAAAGGACATTTCTTCTAGTCAACCTCAGCAGGTTTCCTCGTTCAATATTCGTTTATCGCGCTTTTTTCATTCAACCAGTACCTACCGGTTTTTACTTTTGAGCGACTCTAAAGGAATTAATTTCTTTAGGTCATGCGTCTACCGGGAATTAGTCTTGTTATGCTTAGCATTAACAAAATTAATTCATAATGAATACCCCGTTAGCATTTAGCACTGCTAAGCGCCCTGATGAATAAAAATTAATGCTAACTGCTAAGCAATAATCACATTTAATTTTAATTAGCATTGCTGTTTCGTTCGTAAAACTTTGCTGGTTCGTTTGTTTTGGAACGCACAAAGCAATGAAGTATGTGCTATTTATCTGTGGTACTGCTAAATGCTAAATGCTATATAGCGCCTGCGCTCCGCTGCTAGCTAGCTAGCTAGCATCTAAATGCGAAATGCGATGCGATCATGCGAGTGAGGGGTCGGAATTATCATCTGTCACGTGATCATTAGTTTTGGTCATATCTACAGAACCACTGGACTTAGACCCATCGTGTTGGTACTCAATCTGAACGTCTCGATGAGATCTATCCATCTGTCACATTAACTATTGTTTTGGTCATAACTCGAGAACCACTGGTGCTAGACCCATCGTGTTGGTACTCAAACTTCAGGTCTCGGTGAGATCTATCCATCTGTCACATGAACTTTTGTTTTGGTCATAACTCGAGAACCACTGGTGCTAGATCCATCGTGTTGGTACTCAAACTTTAGGTCTCGGTGAGATCTATCCATCTGTCACATGAACTTTTGTTTTGGTCATAACTCGAGAACCACTGGTGCTAGACCCATTGTGTTGGTACTCAAACTTCAGGTCTCGGTGAGATCTATCCATCTGTCACATGAACTTTTGTTTTGGTCATAACTCGAGAACCACTGGTGCTAGACCCATCGTGTTGGTACTCAAACTTTAGGTCTCGGTGAGATCTATCCATCTGTTGCGCGACCATCTCTCGAGACACATGTTAGTTCTTTAGTTCTTTAGTTCAACAATAACAATGTAAATGTCAACAATGTAAACAGTAACAATGTAAATGTCGTAAATTGTGCTTTTAAATTTAATTCAATTGTTCAAAAGTTACCAAATGAAAAATTTTATATAGATACCGATCTATAAATAAATAATTAAGTAAATTATTGTTCTGTTTCAAATATATGTTTCTATTACAGACTACACAGCCTTTCATTTGTTATTTTATTAACCCTTATATAACGAATTCACACCGTCAAACTGACAGAGAGACGCATGGTACATTTTATAAGGCTCTAGCTGCATGGCTGGTTAGTTTGTTAAAAAAGGCAAAGCCTGGAAAACCTCATTTTACCCTAAAAAAATTAAATATCCAGGTGGGTATGGCTGGTTAGTTTGTTAAAAAAGGCAAAGCCTGGAAAACCTCATTTTACCGTAAAAAAATTAAATATCGAGGTGGGTACTCATAAATTTTTTATGGTAGGGTAGATTTTCGCGAATTTTTCGCGAAGTCATATTGCAATATAATTTGTCATATCGTTGGCTAAGTAATTAGCAAATAGTTGTTAATAATATAATAATTTTTTTTTTGGTTACAAAACTTTTCGACTTTCTAACATTATTTTTTTAATTTTGGAAAATTCCAATAACAAATACTCCAATAAGATAATACCAATGTACGAGGTCTTACATATCATTGTTTTGGAAATTTGATGTAGATTTATAATAAAGTATCCGAGGTATCTCAGAACTTAGAACTATTATCGTGTTTATGCGAAAATCTGCAAATTCGCAAAATTGTGAAAGGGGCGTTGCCTTTGTTCATTTAAGAGAAAGTTATATTATTCCCTTGATGTAAAGAAGGGTTAAATATTGTTAAATCCGTTTCATCTTTTCATCGCGAATCGACACAATGAGCGACTTATTGTATGAATCCCGTTCAAACGTATGGAAGACTGGCGTCACGTGGCTACCTACTCGCTCGGCCAATCACGGCGTTCCATGCGCCGCTCCCGCCTCAGACTTCACACCCCTTTGGCGGCTACCTCGGTTCTCATACAAACGATGCCGTATTTCGTATCCAGGCTTACTGACTCGTGCAGTAGATAGACATCTGTCTTTGTGCCTTACTTGCTGCTCCATACTTATCTCTTTTTTTTATGGAAACTGACACGGTTGGCTACACTACATCACCTACAACATCCGTGATGTCAGCCCGTAACACCAGGTGAACTTGGTGCCTCGTCAGTGCTTCCCTTCGGTCGTGCCGGCTACACTGAACTGGACGGAAATCACAAACTATTTACAAAGCCGTTTCGACCGACCTTTCATTCAGTGCAGTGGTACCAGCCCGGGCGGGTTAAACCCTACCACCTAATAATATAAGAAGGGAGTCACATCCCTTAGTTGCCTTTTACGATACAATAAAAAAAAAACACGGGGAGAGATGCAGTGGGGCTATTGTTTTAAAGTACCAGCCCCACACGGTACAATCTTGTCGTACTACTTTGGTGAATCGGTAATTTGGCCGAGTTCTTGCAGCGCAAAACCGATCCTGCTTACCCCCTTCACCTCTGTGTGTTCGAGGTACGCTTTTGCTGGTAGGAATTGACCCGCTGTAGCTGAAACGAGAATCCCACGCGGGTCACTCGCTAGCTATGCACATATTTTAACTGCAGACCTTGCGGCGCGGAGCAGCGTTTTCAAATTCTTGTTGTTTTCATCCTGGAACATTCTGAATAGTTGTGGGGATGTTGTTGTGAGCGCGTGTTGTACTGAGTCTGACACGCTTGTGTTCTAGCTCGTCGCTCAGCTACAACACCCGCGATCTCAACCCTGCACACCTTGTTGAACTAGCTGCTGGGGCAGTTCTTCCATTTCGTAGTGCCGGCTACACTCAGCCTCGATAGCTCAGTGGTGCAGACAGTCGACTATCGATATTGATGGTTAAGCAACGCTGAGCGCGGTCAGTAATTGAATGGGTGACCGCTCGACCGTTTGGAGGCTGACCGTGGTTCGGATTCCACGTTAAACTGTAGGTCCCTTCCCTTCTCACCTTACTTGGTGGTAGGGTTGAACCGCCAGGGTTGGTACCACCGCACTGAATGAAACGTCTGTCGAAACGGCTATGTGAATAGTTTGTGTTTTCCGTCCAGTTCAGTGTAGCCGGCACGATCGAAGGGAAGCACTGACATGGCACCTAGTTCACACGGTGTTATGGGCTGACATCACGCATGTTGTAGGTGATGTAGCCAACCGTGTCAGTTTCCATAAAAAAGAAAATAAAACTCAACTGAACTGCGAACACCATTTTAATAGCCGCTTCTATCGACTTTTCTTTCGATATGGGCTCGAGCAGACGACCGATTCTTATCAAACTAAATTGTTAAGTCGTAATAAAAAAAATCACAAAATACATGCGAAATGACGAGAATAGCCACACGACATGCCAACTCAACTATTTAGTTGCCAACGATTCTCCACGACTCAATTAAAAAGTTGATAGAACTAAAAGACCGGCCAAGTGCGAGTCGAACTCGCGCACCGAGGATCCCGTATCGCCATGTCATGGCTACCGCCACTCACGCCATCTAGATGGCGTGTTATGAAATGCTTCATATTAGTTAAATATCATTATTAGTTAAAATGCTTCATAATCTATTCGGTAGATGGCGCGCGCGCATACACTTTTTGGTTTCTTTTAAGGGAGGAAATTCAGTCCCCGTGATTTTTTTATTTTGTCTTATTTTTATTTATTATTTGTTGTTATATCGGCCATAATATTCTGTGAAAATTTCAACGGGCTACCTATTACGGTTCAAGATATACATCATACGGCCCTCGGACAGACGGACGGACATAACAGACAGATGGCGTAGGCTTAGTAATAGGGTCCCGTACCGGATACGGAACCCTAAAAAGTAACGTTTTAATCGGTTGCCGACTTTTTAGTCGACCGCCAACCTACGCTTCAGTATGCAGAGCGAACGACTGAACAATCGTCTGTGTGCGCAGCTCAACGACTAAACAGTTGGGTTGGAGAGAAATCGCCTGTCATTCCCAACTCAACTCAACTGTTTAGTTGCTGATACGATCGTTCGTGTGGCCGAGCCCCAACGCTTCTCTGAATGTTACATATACATATCACACACGCTGAATCCCGACAATCGGGGTAAGCAGAGTAATCGGTGTTGTGCTGCAAGAACTCTGGTAAATTACAGCACAACACCGAGCACCACGTTTCGCAAAGTATTCGAACAATATTCAATCGATCAAGCAGCAAGTAAGGCACGAAGATCCACCTGCTGCATGACTCGGTGGAAGTACCGTCTCTGAATGTTGTGCATGTAATTTTAGCCTCGGTAGCTCGGTGGTGCTATGGATCGACGTCTGATCGTGAAATCCTTCTTACCTTTAGCATTTAACCCGTCCGTATTGATACAGCCGCACTGAATGAAGGGTCGCTTCGGGCGTAAATAGTTTGTGTTTTCTGTTCCATTCAGTGTAGCCGGCACGACCAAAGGAAAGTACTGACGTTGCGCCGAGTTTGCCGAGGTGTGATTGGCTTGATGGGTGCGGTAAGTGATGTGTAGCCAAAAATTTCAAGTTCCAAATATATATAAAAAAAAAAAAATCTCGGCTCGGTCTAGTGTAGACGCACCCTACCGGCTTGTCTAAACATTTAACTGCAGCGAGCGCAGTGTGAGCGCACGCGCACTAAGCCCGCCAACCGCAGCGCTATTCCAGCCTTGTACCACATTCGGTGTGGCCAGCCAGTCGAGAGTTTGTGGTAATGCGACATTACACTTGAGTAGACATCTCGTGGGTTCTTCAATCGGGCTACACAATAATTTGAACATTATGGTATTGTGTGTTCTGAGTTCTCCCTGTTTGCGGTCATCATAAAAACCGGCCAAGTGCGAGTCGAACTCGCGCACCGAGGGTTCCGTATCGCCATGTCATGGTTAGCGCCACTCACGCCATCTATGTCGTGTTATGAAATTCTTCATATTAGTTCAATGTCATGATTAGTTAAAATGCTTCACGCTCTATTCGGTAGATGGCGCGCGCGCACACCACGTTTTGGTTTCTTCTATGGGGACCCCGTGAATTTTTTAATTTTTCTCATTTGTATTATTTGTTGTTATATCGGCCATAAGAACACATATTCTGTGACAATTTCAACGGGCTACCTATTACGGTTCAAGAGATACAGCCCTCGGACAGACAGACAGACGGACGGACGGACGGACAGACGGCGTAGGTTTAGTAATAGGGTCTCGTACCGGATACGGAATCCTAAAAAACGTGCCCCGCGCATTACCATCTTAGCCAATGAATGATCAATATCAACCTACGCTGCTGGTGAGCGCTGCCGGATGGTTTCATCATGGAATTTGTGTCGCGTAATATTCCCAACACAGTCCGCTTGATGACTCTCTGGGCGAATTTCATTTATGGATGATCCAGACCTAGTCTTGCCAGATCCGATGTTAGCCTTCCCGGGACATATCTACTATCTGCATTCCGTCACAAATAAGGTGGAGAAATGTAAGATTTTTTTTTCTGTTACAATTTTTACGGCGATATCGGCGGCGTTATCGCGAACTACTTTAGTAAGCAACACTACACTAAAATGAAAGTAGAATCTTCCTTTACATTAATTATTCATATATTTTCTTGTGAGTTGCTAATTTGAGTAACTAATTTATCAGCATCTGGACATTTGTTCGTCGGCTTCTTTGCGCGACTTCAAGTCGTATGTACAAACATATTTTTCTTCCCGGGACAAATTGCATGTAGGTATATTAATAATCATAAAAATAAAACACATATTCCTCCTCCTTTCGTTTGCACTACCCATACTTCTTTCTTTGTATTTTATTCCTCATCATCCAAAGGTTGACTGGAAGAAATCACTTACAGTGATAAGTCCGTCTTTGCGCACTTCTGTATTGGTTTGTTCTACTCGTGTACTGTTCTTCTTTCCGTTGTGTGCAATAAAGAGTTTCTATTCTATTCTATTCTATTGCACTCTCCGGGACAAAATGATCCTTCGCCCGGGACACCGGGACATTGGAGCCTAGCCCGGGACAATCCTGGAAATCCCGGGCACCTGGCAACCCTATCCAGACCCGACTGTAAACTGTATCGACTTTCAAACAATCGAACGGAGAGCTTTTCAGCCGCCGCCTCCGCCCCCGGGCCGACAGATCGTTCAACCCGCGCCGCGCATGCGTGCCAACCTGTGTCAACAGCGCGTCGCCTAGCAACGCGCGTCGTTAAACAAACGCACCGCTCGCTCACAATGGCCGCGCGCGAGCGAGACACGCATACGGCAGAGTGCGAGTGCGAGGGGGACGGAGAGCGGTTGATAGTTTGAGCGAGTTTGTTGAACTTGCATGTGGAAAATTAAGCGTATTGTTAATCTTCCAGGCCGCACGCCAGAGGTCGCAAGTCCAGGGTTCGAACTCAGCGACGACGCAGGGCAACATTGAAAGAAATAGTTAAAACATTACGTAAAAAATTTATTCTCGTAATATATTAACCGCACCGGATTTTCTCTCATCAGTGGCCTAGAGTCTAGCTAGACAGAGTCAACGTTTTTTTTATGGAATTTATTTTGATTTGTTGAAATCGAGCGAGTTTTGGGGCGAGCGAACGTTGTTCCCGCCCGGTACACACGCTGGACTGAACTATTTTCATAGGCCTTTCGACCGACTCGACCCTCGTGTACCAACTAAATAAAAGTGGTAGCAATTCTACTTAGTATCTTACTAGATTATTCCTACCACCTAGTAAGATACCTAAGCGAAAGTACCCTATCATACCGTTTCTTCCCCTTACTAAGGTTATGGGCTGAAATTGTGCCCGACTGGTTTGGTACCACCGTACTGACTGGACGTAAGATGGCCGCACAGCAGCCTCGGCTGTGTTCTCCTCTAGTCCAGTGTAGCAAGCAATACCAAGGAAAGTCTCCCGTGTGGCACCTACCTTCTCGGAGGTGATATTGGCTGCTCTGGCCCCTCTGACTCAGTCACCCATACTGCATTACATCAAAAAAATAAAGTTTTACGTGGAGTCCGAACCACGACCCGCCCTAACGACCGGATGGTCACCCATCCAAGTTGCGGCCGCAGAAAGAAAGAAAGAAGTGGAAACTGATGTGGAATAAAGAAATTCTATGAGTATTATATGTTTTCTTTTTATTTTCGAAAGGATCGCCGCGACGGCGGCGGCGGCGCGCCGTGCGCGTGCGCCATCAGACGATCAATAGTGGTGGTGTGGTGGTTAGAGAGAGGCCTGCGCGGTGCACTCATGCGTCCATCACAAAGGACACTCGGCGCAGACGCAGGTTCACGCGGCAGGTATGCCAAAAAAAAAATACCACCCGCGCGCTGGGACTCGTGCGGTTGGTCGACGACTCGATTGTCGACATGTTATGAGGCTTGATGCTTGTTAGCTCAACATAACTTGTCAGTCTCGGTAGCGAGGTGGTGCCACAGATCGACGTCCGATCTTGGTCACCGTTCGACCGTTGAGGCTGACCGTGGCTCGAATTCCACATAAAACTGTAGCTCCCTTCCTAGGTGATAAGGTTTAAAACCTCACCGGATGATACCACCACACTGAAAAGTCTGTGAAAGCGGCTATGCAAATAATTCGTGTTTACAGGCCAGTTCAGTCTTTTTTTGACATTGAAAATGTCTTTTCGATCGCTTCAGTATAGTCCCCGATTTTCAGGGAGAGTGCGAATTCGCCCTGGTGGTGTCATGAGTTTAAAGGCTACGTGAATATTTATCGTCGATACGTGTCACGCGTATCGACGAGGGTTACAAGATAGTTAAAAGAAAAAAAATTAAAAATATGAGAATTTTTGAGAAAATCGCAAAAAACCGCTTAAAATAGCTGTTTTTAGGGGGTTTAAAAAGGGCACTTTTAAACATATTTCTAAATATATATTTTGAACTTTTATATTTTTATATTGTAGATTGACTCAATATATGGGGACGTTTTTTTGATTTATTGAAAAAAGTGAAAAATTTGTGAAATATTTCAGCCCATGACCTAGTAAGGGGCGAGGAACCGGTAAGAGAGGGTACTTCCGCATAGGTATCTTACTAGGTGGTAGAGACGTAGTAAGGGGCAAGGGAAAGGACCTACAGTTTTACACCGGTTCCGAGGAGCGGTAAAGCAGCACATGTCGGTAGGTATGCACGTACATTTTTTCATCAGAAAAAAACTCATTGGTACACGCCGACCGGATTTGTACCTCGAACCTCTCGCGTGCCCAAACCACTCGGCCACCCGCCGCTTGAAGTTCAGTCTAGCCGACACGAGCAAAGGGAAGCACTGACACGGCACCTAATTAACCAAGGTGCGATGGGATGAAATCTCGGGTGCAGCTGTTGATGTAGTCGTGATAGTAGTAGACTTATATGTAGTGTATATTATAGTATATTATAGTTATTTTCCTTATATTATATTTTACATTCCCACACTCAAGTCTTTTGCTACTACCTACTTATATCTCGCAACATACGACTCTCAAACATCCAAAGGTTGACTGGGAGAAATCCCTGTAAGGGATAAGTCCGCCTTTGCCCTCATGTAAATTTCTTATTGTGTGTTTATGTTAAATGTTTTTTGGAGCAATAAAGTATTTCTATCTATCTATCTATCTAGTCAACCGTATCAGGTTCCATGAAAAAACAAAAGCTCAAGAATATTTTGAGCATTGTGAAATGTTGAGTTACTCGACCTTTTTAGGGTTCCGTATCCGTTGTACGGGACCCTATTACTAAGCCTACGCCGTCTGCCTGTCCGTCTATCTGTCCGAGGGATGTATCTCTTGAAACGTAATAGGTAGCCCGTTGAAATTTTCACAGAATATGTTATTATGGCCGATATAACAACAAATAATAAAAATAAGAAAAAGTAAAAAATTCACGGGGTCCCCATACAAGAAACTAAAGAGTGTATGCGCGCCATCTACCGTATGAAGCATTTTAACTAATACCTACATGGATGGCGTGAGTGGCGCTGACCATGACCTGCGATACGGAACCCTCGGTGCGCGAGTTCGACTTTTTGTATTTTTATGGAAACTGACACGATTGGCTACATCACCTACAACATCCGTGATGTCAGCCCATAACACCGGATTAACTTGGTGCCACGTCAGTGCTTCCCTTCGGTCGTGCCGGCTACACTGAACTGGACGGAAAACACAAACTATTTACATAGCCGTGTCGACCGACGTTTCATTCAGTGCGGTCGTACCAATCCGGGCGGGTTGAACCCTACCACCTAGTAATATAAGAAGGGAGTCATATCCCATCGCATATCGTCATATCGACTCGCACTTGGCCGGTTTTTTTAAGGTCTCGCGCGGCGGAGGCAGGTCCATCCGGGGCGGGGGCGGGACGACGCCGCCGCCGCCGCGGCGGCGGTGGAGGTTGTTGTGCTAACAATTTGCGTGTCTCCGTGAAATGTTTGCCGACCACCTTTTTATTTCATCGGCTGTGTGTCGAGGTCTGTTTGCGGTTGAACATTTTTGGATCAACGATTTTCGGGTGCGAGATTGTGAATCTGCGGGCGGCGCGGGTTTGGTCCATGAGTCGAAAATGCTGAGAAAGCGAAAGGTCGTCGTTCGCGTCCCGAGACATGTCGTCAGCCTCGGTAGCTCAGTGGTGCGGTCGGTCGACTGTTATTATAGTTATTAAGCAACCCTGGGCGCGGTCAGTACTTGGATGGGTGACCGCTCGACCGTTAGAGGCTGACCGCGGTTCGCATTCCACGTTAAACTGTAGGCCCCTTCCCTGCTTACCTTACTAGGTGGTAGGGTTTATCCCGGCGGGGTTGGTACCACCGCACTGAGCGAAACGTGTCGGCAGAAACGGCTATGTAAATAGTTCGCATTTTCCGTCCAGTTCAGTTTAGCCGACATGAAATGAAGGGAAGCACTGACATGGCACCTAGTTCATCCGGTATTATGGGCTGTCATCCATCAGTCATCCGTAACGGTGCTAGTTTCCATAAAAAAAATACATGTAAATCCTTTGAGCAATTTTCGAGTTTTCCCGTTACAGAGAAACAAACGTTGCATTTTAACGGCCTTCTTACGATTAGTAGAGGTTATACTGCGCGCACTATAGTAGGTAGAGGTATATAAGTACTAGTTGAAGTTGGTTGGTTGGCGTTAGCCCTATATCTCTTCTGTGGTACTACTGCGCTGCGTAAGTAAGTGGTTGCTGCGACAAAGATGAGTAAAAGTGTTGTACAAAGCGATTGGGTTTTTTGTCGGTTTTGTGTCGCACGCGCTGCGTGTGCGCGACATCCGTTACTTAGCGCGGGTTCACTATCATATATCGATACAATTCACTTTAACATGTTGTTCACATTAAATGTATTAGTAATTCAATATCATAAAATACTAATTAATTTTACATTAGATTAACATTGTCATTACTTTTTATGTTGTTTTTAGTAATTTCGTTTATTATAAATTTCAAATTAATATAATACAAATAGGTCTGTAACACTTAAAATATAAGATAAGATAAGATAACTCTTTATTGCACACAAATTGAAGGAAGAACAGTACACGACAAGAAACAAGAAATATAGGAGTGCGCAAAGGCGGACTTATCAGTACAAGTGATTTCTTCCAATCAACCTTGAGCCAACCAACAAATATATGAGCAGCAATCAATGCTTACATTAGTACTACGTATTATTTTCTCAAAAATTACAAAATGTAAGGATATAAATTGAATTCATTTCACATCGTAATATTTGAAAACATGAAAGCATATTATGCGAATGATTCCTTCAAAACTACTGGGTGCGTTGGTAAAACTGTGCTGAGATCACAGAAACATCAGTTTACATCAAGTTACAAAGAAAACGTTCCTAGGTATCAATATAGCGCGAGCGGTTAGAATTAACAAAGCAGTCACTCTATTCAACTTCAAATTCAAAGATAACCCCGATGTCGCAAGCACACAAATCTGCTCTAAAAATCTCAATTCAGTCGAAAATAGACTGTAGGTACGATTACTAATCTCGCATTAACAATTCAAAACGCATTTCCAAATAACCTAAGCTGGAGTGAACAAAGAGGCGAGAGCGAAGACGCTGTGTATTGATATGTTAATAGCGCCATCTGTGCGCCGCGCATGCAACTATTGAGGAAGCGACATCTACACAGAGCACTACTTACACAATGCTCTGACATAATAATATGCTCTCAATTGACATTTTGGTGTTTTGTCGAGCTTTTCGGTAAAATGCACAAAATGAGCCTGCAGCGACTATGTTTATGTTTGTGAAAGTTTATATTCTGAAAAAGTGTGTATTTCTTTATTTATATGTGTACTAATATAATGACACGAAAACACACTTATCGTTTTTACGTTTCATAATTTCATTTAAAAATTTCCTCCGCCAAAAAGCAAACGGCATAACGAAAGAAACCTTAAAAAATTTAAATCAATTAAAATTATAAAAAGTGTGAGTCGAACTCGCGCACCGAGGAGGGTTCCTTATCGCCATGTCATGGTTAGCGCCACTCATCTATGGCGAGCACGCATACACTTTTTCATTTCTTCTATGGGAACATCCGTGAATTTTTTATTTTTTCTTATCTTTATTATTTGTTGTTATATCGGCCATAATAACACATATTCAGTGAAAATTTCAACGGGCTACCTATTACGGTTCAAGAGATACAGCCCTCGGACAGACAGACAGACAGACAGACAGACGGACGGACGGACGGACAGACAGAGACGGCGTAGGCTTAGTAATAGGGTCCGGTACTGGACACGGAACCCTAAAAAGCATACACTATTTTAAGAGGACTAAGATAACACACAAATAATTTTTCTAATCAATTAAATACAAAAACGTTCGTCGATCTGAAGTGTTTCTACCTACAGTAGTGATGCGGAAAAACTTTGATAATACGCACTTCATTCTCTGTTCGTGCGCCGTTCCCCCCAAGAGTTATTTTACCCAACTTCAAAGATTACCCACCTAGTCGGCCAAGTTAAACGGTCATTCCTCCTTATCAGATAGAGCCAACCAAATTGGATCGTCCCAGAAGCGAATTGTGAAAGAACAATTTGGAAACAGTGAGGGACAAACGAGTGAAATGTCAGTCTCGCGTTACGAGGCGAGCGAACTACGTGCGCGGCTTACTAACCGAACGACCAACTTACTAGTTACTACCACGGAGAAGAGAGGTGAGACGTCGTCGGTTTAGGCTAACTGGGGACGTCTCCCCACCAGCTGAGGCCTACTACGTCGTCGAAGGGAGTAGCTTTGAATCAGTCGCGTCCCAGCGCACGCGGGGTTGAATGGTGCGCGAGTGGCAGTGGCGGCTGGTGACTTCAGTGACCATACATACATACATATCACACACGCTGAATCCCGACAATCGGGGTAAGCAGTGTAATCGGTGTTGTGCTGCAAGAACTCTGTTAAATTACAGCACAACAACGACCACCACGTTTCGCAAAGTATTCGAACAAGATTCAATCGATCTAGCAGCAAGTAAGGCACGAAGACCCACCTGTGACCAGTAGTACATCAAGTACCTACCTACTTAAATACCAAATTTCCCAACACATTCCCGTCATGTTATTTTAAGATCGGGACTTCCGAATTTTTTAAACGCCTGCGTTTTATTATGTAGGAATTAGTATGAATATTCTCAAGACACTCAATGAGTTGCAAAAAACAAGAAAAAAATCGAAACAAGTGTATACATTCAGTATGGGATACCCGCGTGCGTTTTCGATTCCGCACGGGTCGCGCTAGCGATGCGATGGCACGGGTTTACTCGCAAAATTGAGTGAAGTGAAGACTTGTCGCGGTTTGGTAGTGCGGCGCACGAGCGCACTTTAGGACCAGCCGTCACTGGGAGTGGTGGACTAGGAAGTCTGCTTTCCCTTATAAAGATCCTTCTTTGCTTACTTTACTAAGTACTGTGTGAGGCCGGTACTTAAAAATAATAGCCCCACTGCGTCTCTCCCCGTGCATGTCGTAAAAGGCGACTAAGGTATAAGGACATTGTTGCGAAGTTTGTTTGTCAGTTCTTCTTCGCATTAAATTAGAACTGGCGGAATTTTCGACACGTCCAAGAGTAGGTTACCTACCTATGGATGAAATTATATAATAAACAATAGTAGCGAGCAACATAAGCCGCCATAAGCCTTGGTTTGATTGTCAATGCAGACTGGCTATTGACACTAAGAACAAGGCTTATAGGAAATGGCTGCAGAATAGGTCTGTCGAGAACAGACGAGAGCTCAACGTCGTTGCTAGGTCCTGCAAACGAACGCAAAACTTGGCCAAGTTCAGGCACGACCGTGGAATTGGCGCGAAACTTGCACGTAGCCCTTCGGGTAGCCGCGCCTTCTGGTCTCTCGCCAAATCCATCGGTCGGAATTTCTGCCGTCCTGCTACACCTCCGCTGGAACGTCCGGATGGCTCGCTCGCTATACTCGCGAAAGAAAAGGCGAATATCTTTGCACGCCTTTTCGCATCCAACTCAAACATGGACGACCTGGGCGCCAACCCCCCTTCATTACCCCATTGCGGGCGTATGATGGCAAATATTAGGTTCCACCCCAGAGTCGTCCATAAAACACTACGTGAGTTGGATATTTCGAAGAGTAGTGGGCCTGACGGCGTCCCGGCGATCGTCTTGAAAAATTGTGCTCTGGAATTGGCGCCAGTCCTCACCCGCCTATTCAAACGCTCCTATTCCTCCGGATCAATGCCTTCTTGCTGGAAGAGAGCTTCGGTCCAGCCGGTCCCCAAGAAGGGGGACCCAGCGAACCCATCGAACTATCGCCCTATTGCGATAACCTCACTTTTGAGTAAGGTTATGGAGCGTATTGTCAACTCAGCGCTCCTGACGTACCTAGAAGACTCTAAACTCCTCGACGACAAACAATACGGCTTTCGCAAGCAAAGGTCGACTGGAGATCTTCTAGCGTACGTCACGCATTTATGGGCTGAAAGGCTCGATGGTTTTGGGGAATCGCTGGCGGTCGCTCTGGACATATCCAAAGCATTCGATCGCGTCTGGCACCGGGGACTCTTAAGCAAGCTTCCGGCCTACGGTGTCCCTACAAAACTGTGCACCTGGATCTCCAGCTTTTTGAGTGGCCGGTCGATATTTGTCACCCTAGATGGTGCCTGCTCGGCCGACTACTCAATCAATGCTGGTGTTCCACAAGGATCCGTGCTGTCGCCTACGCTGTTTTTATTGTTCATCAACGACATGCTCTCGCTCGGCGAAATACACTGTTACGCGGACGACAGCACGGTGCACGAAGGGTTCATCAAGGACTGGAAGGGTAGAGAGGCCTCAGCAGCAAACGCGAGACGCGAAACTGTTGCTCGGGTTGACCAGGTTCTCGAAAAAGTATCCTCTTGGGGGAAGAAGAACTTGGTCAACTTCAACGTAGCCAAGACGCAAGCTTGTGCCTTCTCTACTAAGGCTGATCCGTTTCCTCTCCAAGCCACTTTTCAGGGCAGCCAAGTCCCCAACGATGGTAGTCTGGGCGTCCTGGGTATGGAGGTGTCCAGGGACGTTGGGTTTCGATCGTTCATAGAGTCCAAGGCGAAACTAGCGTCTCGAAAATTAGGAGTCCTTTACCGCTGTCGGCGATTTTTCACGCCGGTCCAACTGCTTACACTCTACAAAGCACAAGTAAGACCGGTGATGGAATATTGCAGTCATCTTTGGGAGGGTTCCCCTGAGTACCTTCTTTCAGCCTTGGATTCTATTCAGCGACGAGCCATTCGCCTCATTGGTGACTCCGTACTCACAAAGGACCTTCAACCTCTAAAGCACAGACGTATCGTTGGGTCATTGAGCCTGTTTTATCGGTACTACTATGGCCGCTGCTCTGACGAACTTGCTTCCCTTATCCCTCCTCCTCCTGTTCGCCTTCGCCAAACCCGCCATACTCTCGCGGAACACCCGTTTGTAGTCGACAGAAGAGTTCTTCGAACTGCACGATTCTCTAAATCGTTCTTGTGCCGCACTGCAAAGGTGTGGAACGGGCTCCCAGGAAATATCTTCCCCCACTCCTACAATCCACAGATCTTCAAATCGCGGGTTAATAGCCTTTCCCCAGCAACATTAGTCCACCTCCAAGCCGGACTGGCACCTCCTCGGGGGTGAAATTGGCTGCGCCTGAGGTTGCGACCTCGGACAGAGCCACCCAGTTCGGTAGCAATAAAAAAAAAAAAAAAAAAAAAAAAAAAAACAACTGTCTGACCTCCCTTCTCCGTGGTGACGAGTAACTATGCGGTCGCCTCCCACCTACCTAGTTAGTTCATTACCATTCAACAACAGTTGGGAGGTGAATGCGGGCGTACAGCTGTCCGGGCGAGCGGGCGGCTCTAGCGGCTGGTGCCGGCCTCCGATACCAGAGGTCGGAGGTTCCACTCCCGTCACTGTGCATCAATGTGTTTTTCACATTTTCACACGTTTTACAGATATGAGGTTTTAAGAACACATCCTTTCTCAAAATCGCTCCTCTTTCGCAACGCTTAGATTGTGGAATTGTCTACCCATTCTATTAGACCTTCCTACTGAGTGGGAAGGCGGCTTCCAATCGCTGTTCTGTGCTGTAAACTTTACCCTACTCACTTTTTCACAAATAATTTATTGATATTTGGAAATCACAACATTTACTGGAAGAAATTCCCCTCTGCAATAAGTTCGCCGGCCTTCTGTACTGCTGAAAATTTACATACCTTCTTAGGGTCCAGTAAAGTACAACTCAGTCAGTCCGTTCGCACGTCTGTCCGTCCGCCTAACCAGTAGCGCAGCGTGGGGTTACTTTAGTAGAGTTTCGTGCCTTACTTGCTGCTCGATAGTTGTCTAAATATCTTAAGTAGTCCCCGATAGCACAGCATATATATGGCTAAAGCAGTATGGAAACTAGGCCTATTTGTTAAAATAAGTACCTACGCTCCATTGGAGCGTTAGGGATGTCAATCAAATTTTTTGTAAAATTGTAAAATTATTATTTATTAAAACATTTATTTAGGTTCTGTAATGTAATGATCAAATAATCAATATAATCAATCATCAATAATAAGTTCAAAACGTGGTTGCTATAAATATGAATTGATATACTTTTCTCGACTTTTGTCAACTTTTATTAAATTTTGTAAATTGTTTACAACTTTCATCAGCTCTTGTCAACCATTGTAAATGTTTGTCAACTTTTCTCAGCTTTTGCCAATTTCAGTCATCTTTTGTCAACTTTTATCGACTGTTGTCAAGTCTTGTCAATGTTTGTCAACCTTGGTAAACTTTTGTCAGCTTTCGACAACATTTGTCATCTTTTGTCAACTTTCATCGACTGTTGTCAACTCTTGTCAATGTTTGTCAACCTTGGTCAACTTTCGTCAACATTTGTCATCTTTTGTCAACTTTTATCGACTGTTGTCAACTCTTGTCAATGTTTGTCAACCTTGGTCAACTTTTGTCAACTTTCGTCAACATTTGTCGACTTTTGTCATCTTTTGTCAACGTTTGTCAACTTTTGTCTATTTTTCTCGATTTTTGTGAAATTATAGCCACTTTCGTCATCTTTTATCAACTTTTATCGACTGTTGTCAACTCTTGTCAAGTTTTGTAAACTTTTTAGGACTTTTATCAACTCTCGGTAACTTATGTCAACTCTTGTCAACTTTTGTCAACATTTGCCAACTTTTGTCAACTTTCGTCAACTTTTGTCAACTTTCGTCAACGTTTGTCCACTTTTATGGCTTTTGTCGACTTTTGTTAACTTATAGCCACTTTCGTCATCTTTTGTCAATTTTTGCTAACATCTATCAGCTTTTGTAAAATTTTAACGACTGTTGTCAACTTTCGGAAATTTTTGTCAACTTTTGCCAACTTCTGTCACTTTTATGAACTTAGGCCAGCTTCCGTCAACTTTTGTCAACTTTCGTCATCTTTTGCCACCTTTCACTAACTTCTGTCAACTTTTAACCACTATTGTCAACTTTTGCCAAGTTCTGTTACTTTTATGAACTTTTGTCAGCTTTCGTGAACTTTTGTCGATTCTTGTCAACGTTTGTCAACTTTCGTCAACTATTGTTAATTAATGTCAACTAAGTATTGTCAACTTTTTTCATATTTTGTCAACGTTTATCAACTTATGTAAACTCTTGTCAACTCCTTGTTAACGAAAGCTGACAAAAGTTCATAAAAGTGACAACAGTGGTTAAAATATGATAAAAGCTGACAAAAGCTGAGAGAAGTTAGCAAAAGTTGACAAAAGATGACGAAAGTGGCTATAAGTTCACAAAAGTCGAGAAAAGTATACAAAAGTTGACAAACGTTGACAAAACATGACAAAATGTTGACGAAAGTTGACTAAGGTGGTGAACAACCACAAGAGTTGACAACAGTCGATAAAAGTTGACAAAGATGACAAATGTTGACGAAAGTTGACAAAACTTGACCAAGGTCAGGTTGACATTGACACGAGTTGACAAGAGTCGATAAAAGTTGACACAGGTCGATAAAAGTTGACAAAAGATGACAAAAGCAAAAGATGACAAAAGTAGACAAAAGCTGACAACTCCTTGTTAACGAAAGCTGACAAAAGTTCATAAAAGTGACAACAGTGGTTAAAATATGATAAAAGCTGACAAAAGCTGAGAGAAGTTAGCAAAAGTTGACAAAAGATGACGAAAGTGGCTATAAGTTCACAAAAGTCGAGAAAAGTATACAAAAGTTGACAAACGTTGACAAAACATGACAAAATGTTGACGAAAGTTGACTAAGGTGGTGAACAACCACAAGAGTTGACAACAGTCGATAAAAGTTGACAAAGATGACAAATGTTGACGAAAGTTGACAAAACTTGACCAAGGTCAGGTTGACATTGACACGAGTTGACAAGAGTCGATAAAAGTTGACACAGGTCGATAAAAGTTGACAAAAGATGACAAAAGCAAAAGATGACAAAAGTAGACAAAAGCTGACAAAGGTTAACAAACATTGACAAGAGTTGACAACAGTCGATAAAAGATGACAAAAGTTGACAAATGTTGACGAAAGTTGACAAAAGTTGACCGAGGTTGACAAACATTGACAAGAGTTGACAACAGTCGATAAAGGTTGACAAAAAATGACAAAAGTTGACAAATGTTGACGAAAGTTGACAAAAGTTGACCAAGGTTGATAAACATTAACAAGAGTTGACAACAGTCGATAAAAGTTGACAAAAAATGACAAAAGTTGACAAGTGTTGACGAAAGTTGACAAAAGTTGACAAAAGTTGACAAATGTTGACGAAAGTTGACAAAAGTTGACCAAGGTTGACAAACATTGACAAGAGTTGACAACAGTCGATAAAAGTTGACAAAAGATGACAAATATTGACGAAAGTTGACAAAAGTTGACCAAGGTTGACAAACATTGACAAGAGTTGACAACAGTCGATAATAGTTGACAAAAGGTGACAGAAGTGGGCAAAGATAAGAAAAGTTGACAAAAGTTGACAAGAGTTGACATAAGTTACCGAGAGTTGGCAAAAGTTCTCAAAAGTTTACAAAACTTGACAAGAGTTGACAACAGTCGATACAAGTTGACAAAAGGTGACAGAAGTTGGCAAAAGATGAGAAAAGTTGACAAAAGTTGACAAAAGATGACAAATATTGACGAAAGTTGACAAAAGTTGACCAAGGTTGACAAACATTGACAAGAGTTGACAACAGTCGATAATAGTTGACAAAAGGTGACAGAAGTGGGCAAAGATAAGAAAAGTTGACAAAAGTTGACAAGAGTTGACATAAGTTACCGAGAGTTGGCAAAAGTTCTCAAAAGTTTACAAAACTTGACAAGAGTTGACAACAGTCGATACAAGTTGACAAAAGGTGACAGAAGTTGGCAAAAGATGAGAAAAGTTGACAAAAGTTGACAAGAGTTGACATAAGTTACCGAGAGTTGACAAAAGTTCTCAAAAGTTTACAAAACCTCGACAAGAGTTGACAACAGTCGATAAAAGTTGACAAAAGGTGACAGAAGTTGGCAAAAGATAAGAAAAGTTGACAAGAGTTGACAACAGTCGATATAAATTGACAAAATGTGACAGAAGTTGGCAAAAGATGAGAAAAGTTGACAAAAGTTGTCAATATTTGTCAAAAGTTAATATAAAGTGACAACAGTCGAAAAACGTTTGTAAACATTTTTTTTCATTCTAAAAGATCGCGGACTGTCCGTGGCGCATGCAACAAAAACAAACACGACCACTCGGACGCGGCACCCGCGACTGATTGTTTGCGACATTCGCTTCGGGGCCTTGTTGAGGCGTGCGTGTGTGTGAGTGCGTCGTTTCGATCGTTTTGTACGTAGTTTCCATACTGCTTTAGCCATATATATGCTGTGCCGATAGTCGGGTTACAGCGTGATGGCGTGTATGTTTCAGCAACATCTTTCCGTTCGAATCAACGCGGTACATTTTTTTTATGTAATCCGGTATGGGTGACTGAGTCGGAGGGGCACATGCTCTGACCAGCCAATATCACCTCCGAGAAGGTAGGTGCCATATCGGAGACTTCCCTTTAGATTGCTGGCTATACTGGACTAGAGGAGAACACAACCGAGGCTGCTATGCGGCCGTCAAGGGAAGGGACCTACAGTTTTACACCGGTTCCGAACGGTGAAGCAGCAGGTGTAGGTATGCGCACGTAATTTTTTTCGTCAGAAAAAACTCATTGGTACACGCCGACCGGATTCGAACCTCGGACCTCTCGCATGAGAAGCCGATGCCCAAACCACTCGACCACCCGCCGCTTAAATTATGTATGATGATCAGTGTTTAGAAGTTATATTCTTCAACATTACCAAGTGTAATAATTGGTCGCTGGCGTACTGTCCGTCCGTCCGTCTGTCCGGCCGGCGTGTGTCGGTCTCTGTACGTCGTCGCGTCGCGCGCCGGGTCGCCGGAACGTCCGGCGAACAACATTTGCATCCAATACGGGTCCGGGAGTTTGACCTTTTCGCTCGGAATGAAATAAATTAAACTGTTTTTTTTTCATAAAGAAGTGGGACGGATGGCTACGCCCGATAGTCCATCGGAAGATCAGACACAGCCAATGGCAACACTTCTCGCGAAACCACGCTCAGCGCAGCGCCGTCGAACAAAAAGGTATTCGTCTAATTTTACCGAGGGGTGACTGACCCCTGACTTAGGGAATCTGGTGTACAATTGTTTGGTAATCTCAGGTAACCTTAGGTGGGAGTCCGAGGAATCTGGAAATCTTAGGCGGTCCCGAGCAATCCCAGGGAATCTAGGAATCCCAAGGGAATCATTGGGAATCCGATCAAAGTCTTGGTAATCTCAGGTAATCTTAGGTGGGAGTCCGAGGAATCTGGAAATCTTAGGCAGTCTCGAGTAATCCCAGAGAACTTAGAAATCCCAGGGAAACTAGGAATCCCAAAGAAATCATTAGCAATCCGATCAAAATCTTGGTAATCTCTGGTAATCTTAGGTAATCCTCTAGGAATCTTTGGTAATCCCTAGGAATCTTTGGTAGTCCCTAGAAATCTTACGAAATCCTAGAATCTTTGGTAATCCTAAAAACCTTTGGTAATCCCATAGAAATCTTGGTAATCCTTTAGAAATATTTGGACGTCCTTAAAGAGTCTTGGAAATCCCTAGGAATCTTTTAAATCCTTCGGAATCTGGAAATCACAAGGTAATCCTAGTAATCTTGCCTACAGGGGCCAACTGAAAAACAGCGCTGTAGGGCACGTTCCTACAGCAAAAAAGCTGAGTTGGTTCCTCTTTCTCCTTCAGGTTTCTTTCTGTTATCGTTTCTCTTGTTTTCTTTTTACATGTGCCTATAGGAGAAATAAATATTTTCATTTCATTTTCATTTCATTTCATTTCATTTCATTTCATTACAGGTAATCTGGTGTACACTTTTTGCTCTAGTGAATAACCCCTAAAATTTTAGTTAGCTCGCCTTATGAATATCCCCGCGGGCGTAGTAACTAAGGACCTTATACTACTGAAAACAACCACTAGCTAGCTAGAACATGAATTTAGACGAGTCATGCCCAGACGGGCATTTGTTTAAAGTAATTAAATAAATAAATATAAATCGATGGAATATCTAGAAGAACTTTCATGAATTTAACCCACAACTACATTTAATATACTTTTATTTACTAATTTTCAGCGGTTTTGCTAGCATGATAGGTGATTCAACTCGCTGAGGCCGGCGCCAGAAATCTACGCCTATGTAAAATTTCAGGAGTGGACTAAACAATGAGCTACAAAATATTAGAAGAAGGAAAAGAGAGAACAGTGAAAGGTAACTAAGGTAAAAATAGCACTGCAAAGAAGCGCTGCCCACCGCGGGACAATAGTTCTATACAAACCTTCACACAAATAGGTTATTCAAACACACATACCATCACGCTGTATACCGACAATCGGGGTAAGCAGAGTAATCGGTGTTCTGCTGCAAGGACTCAGGTAAATTACAGCATAACACTAAAAAACGTAATTTGGTTTTGACTATACTAATTTGAATTGAATTAATAATATTGCGGCTATATAATAATAATAAAAAAAGAAACATTACAGATTATAATAAAAATATGAGAATCAAGTGCACTCAACATACAAAGTACACGCGTCAGCTTAAAGCTGCTAGTGTATGTATACTGCAGAAATAATACAATAATAGTATAATAGTTTATGTGAGTACAGTCCAGAGCAGGTGAAATCTCCAATTACAATCTCGGGTCCTTCAAGAGGGGCGTGACCTGTCAGGCCGGCGTGGCATTCGCAACCCCGCACGCGACCGAATGTCCATGGGCGTCGTTAGACACCTTATAGGTGGCTCGGCACCACATGTCCCGCTTTCAACAGAAAAAAAAACTGTAATAATAGTATGGCACAGCGAGCTTTCAAGTTGGAGTCAGCGCGGCGCGCTATCGCCGCGTGCGCAGGCGCCGGCTTCCTGCGGCGCAGTCGAGCGCGACACTTATCAGTGATACACCTATGTACCTACCACCTTGCCGTGCGCCCTGCTCGTGTCGCCTACATTAGGTATATACCATTCGCACATATGTATATAGCCGTAGCCGTGTACTTAAAAATATAAAAACCGCCTTCAAAAATGTATGAAATAAAAAAAAACGAACCCTAGAGTTGAAGGCGGTGCTGAAGAAGGCTACACAAGTCACAAAGGATATCATCCACTCGTGTGGTCTTTCATGAATAATTTTTGCTTGCTTTAGCACCGCCTTCAACTCTAGGGTTAGATATTTTTTTATTTCATACATTTTTGAAGGCGGTTTTTATATTTTTTTTAAATAGTTTTTTATTTCACAGTTTTTTTTAGTAATTTTTTGCTATTAATGTACTTGGCTTCGCTTTCCAATCCGATCTTGACCAAATTGAAATGGGTCCACACGGGAAGCACCAGCTTTCAAATAAAAAAAGAATCATCAAAATCGGTGAAAAAAAAGAAAATTTGAAAAAAAAGTATAAAAGTCAAAAGTTGTCATTTTGGGCTCCACGATCACCTCATTAAATGGTCGCAGTCATCGCTGGATCTTCCTGTGGACCAGCAAACCAAGGAGCTAATCAAGTAGCAAGTATGGCATCGAAAACTACCTGCTGCACGACTAGCTGGAAAGACCGTGCGAAGGTGGCTATCCCGTCGCCCTTTAGCACGGCATCTTGTCCTTATATCTTAGTCGCCTTTTTCGACATGCTCGGGGAGAGATGCACTGGGGTTTATTTTTATACCTACACAGTTTTGTACCGTGTGGGGCCGGTACTTTAAAAGAATAGCCCCACTGCATCTCTCCCCGTGTATGTCGTAAAAGGAGACTAAGGGATATGACTCCCTTCTTATATCACTAGGTGGTAGGGTTTAACCCGCCCGGATTGGTACCACCGCACTGAATGAAAGGTCGGTCGAAACGGCTATGTAAATAGTTTGTGTTTTCCGTCCAGTTCAGTGTAGCCGGCACGCACTGCAAGCACTGACGTGGCACCAAGTTCACCCGGTGTTATGGGCTGACATCACGGATGTTGTAGGTGATGTAGCCAACCGTGTCAGTTTCCATAAAAAAAAAACAGTCCCTGAGGTTACCTACAATCAATTGCCTTATGGCATTAAGCTCGCCTTTTGTGTCGAAATTTAATATTGAACTTTAGAGCACCACAAAAGAATATCGGATCGGATAAATTCTCATTCTAAATTAGATAATGGTATAAAAGCAAGAGAGGGGTTTTCTTTTTGAGCTCGTTCAACTCTTTCCTTCATAGAAACATTTCACGTAAAGTTCGACGGAGCTAAATCAACGGATGCAAGCAAGATAGCACCGTTTTGTTCGAGTTGGAGTAGAATAATTATTATTATTATAATAATACACTTTATGCCACTTAACGCGTGACAAGGGCGGCTTATTGGCTTAGGCAATTTACTCCAGTCAACCCGGTGGACCTGTAAAATCTGGAAAATTACACGTGCCCGTGTGTGGGGGTTCATAATGGGGTGGGTCAGGTTCAATCTGTCAGGGATGGTCATGGAGTAAGTTACTTTGTTTTATGACATACTGCGTTTTTAGACTCTATGAACGATACTAAAACTAAATTGACGGCTTTAGAAATATTTTCTGTATGTGTGTATGTACATCCATAACTCTTAAACCGATCATCCGAATTCGATGAAACTTAGTACAATCACATTTGATTATACGGGACACAGGATAGGCTAAATAAAATTCAGTTCCGGTTACGCTAAGATGTGGCTCTCATACAGGCCGAATTGTTCCGACCGGCAAAATAAAGGTACAGTAGTGGGTTTACTTACTTTCTCCTTTTTAAATAACGAATTTCTCGCGAGCGAAGCCGCGAGCAAAAGCTAGTATAAAATAAATTATGTTGCTTGTCAGCATTCTGCGAAAAACTATTGGCAATAAAACTGTTTAAAAAAAAATTCCTCCGTAAGTGAATTGGTATTTATGCAGAATGTCTTATGAAACGCACTATTCAGCTGAGGTGTGCGTTTTCGCAAAACTTGCACTGCGATTATATCGGTTGCTATTCGCGGAAACATTGAACGAGGTCAGCTTAGCCGGCAACGACCAAAGGGAATCACCGACACGGCACCCTCGTTCCGGCAGGAGCTACGTGTGACGAACTGACAACGCGGGTGTAATTTCAGTAGTACCTAGGCGTTGCAGCCAACCAAGCCAGGTCCTTTGAAAGCATTATAAACTGTTTTATGCAGTCTGCAACTCGCTCGCTTGCGCATACAGATACTCGAACATTTGAACCAGCTGCATGCATGGACAAACGCTCTCTCATTGGTTAAGATCAATAATTTCTCACACTCACATCGGTGAGTTTGTGACGCGCCGGTACAGGGTCTGATATGGGTTGATGAGTCGAAGGGGTCTGAGACCATGCTACGACCATCCAATATCACCTCCTAGACGGTACCATACCAGAGCCTTCTCTTTGAATTGCTGGCTGTACTTACGGAGAAGAAAGCAGCCAAGGCTAGTAGAGATTGCTGAAAATATAAAAGACTAAAATTACAAGAATATTACCGCAAGTTCAACCAGGCAATTCAGTCTGCTCTACATAGACGCTGCTCTGAGGAATTCGCATCCCTTATTTCTCGCCGTCTAACTAACCTATCTCCACAGCACTCGTCGCAGAGAAACTAAACACCGTCCAGTTCAGTGTAGCCGACATGAAGTGAAGGGAACCACTGACACGGCACCTAGTTCACCCGGTGTTATGGGCTGACATCACGAATGTTATAGGTGATGTAGCCAACCGTGTCAGTTGACATTAGGCTTTTGAGAACCAATCGCTTCTCAAAATCATTCCTGTCGCACCGCTAGTGTGTGAAATTTATTGCAAGCGAGTGTGTTTCACGATACTTTCAACCTCGTCAAAGTATTCAAACGTCTCGTATTGGCAAGCTGGATGGATAGCCCGTCTATAGTACACAAATCTGCTAGTACGGTGTCTCTGTACTGTGTACTGGTGGGTACTGTGTGGGGTCGGTACTTAATAAGAATAGTCCCACTGCATCTCTCCCCGTGCATGTTGTAAAAGGCGACTAAGGGATAAGCGGCCTGCAGACACCCCGGTCGACTTGTGGCTTCCATGGAAGACATAGGCTGGCTGGGGTAGCTGGAGACTGCGGGGTTTTGCACGAAGGTCCCCAACCAAGCGGGAAAACAACAACGGTGTCTCTCGCTGTCCGTGGTTTCGCGTGGTGAAGCGGATTTGGCTGTTTCGGGTTAAGTACCTCTGGCCCCTAGGTCTGATTTCATGAAAAAAAGTGCGAGTCGGACTCGCGCACCGCACCACAAAAAAAGTTTGAAAAACACGTTTCTTGTATGGGGACACCCCTTAATTAACAAACAGACAGACGTTGTAGGCTTAGTAATAGGCTTCCGTACGGGATACGGAAACCTAAAAATCTAAGGAAAGCGCTGAAATTGCACTCGTTTCCGACAGGGCATACGGTCTGATATCTCGCTTGCATGCAGACGATGATGGCAAAGCCTTGAGCCAAGCCGGCCTAGAGCAGAAGAATGTCGTAAAATAGACTATTGTCTATGCGAGGCGCTAGCTAGGCGCAACGCTGCTGGCACAAGTCGGCTATATAATAATCAGAACAATGGGTCACGAATCACACGAACGAGGAAAACCGAGGGAATCGATAAGAACATAATAATATTAACCTATGAGTTGGTTAACTAAGTACACAACTACTTACTTACTATCAGCCGACTGTACACTGTGTGCGTGCGTGCGTGTGTGTAAGGCTAAAGGTTATCAAGCTACCTACGGCTGAAAAGGACATTTTGTTGAAAACCTCCTACGATAATACTAGTAATAATTTTGTTGTGTTTTATATTCGTCGTACCAGAAATAGATCGAATAATGTATCGACAAGCTTTATCTTTGACAAAGTAAAATTATATAATAAAATTACCGCAAAAAATCCGATACCTTGGTTGGAGAGAATTTGAGGAAAGTGAACGGCAAGCTCATCCAAAAATCTTATTATAACTTGAACGAGGCTTTTGAAAGAGACATTTTTTTTCTAGTCATTTTTAGTTCAATTTTGTTTTTATTTTTTTATTACTGTTATTATAATTTTAAATTTTACTTGACTTGTGGCAGAAAATAAAGTGTATGCTTAAATTGGTTTATATATATACTTACACACAAATGTGTGCTATTGAATATATAAATATATAGGAAGCTATGGAAAGAGCAATGCTCGGCATTTCTTTGACCGATAAAATCCGTAACCACGTGATACGTCAAAGAACTAAGGCAGTCGATATTGCTAAGAAAATAAGCAAGCTGAAGTGGCAGTGGGCTGGGCACATCTGTCGTAGACCCGACAACCGATGGGGTAGACGTGTGCTCGAATGGAGGCCACGTACAAGCAAACGTAGCGTGGGACGCCCCCCGGCTAGGTGGACAGATGACCTAAAAAAGGTAGCCGGGAGTGGATGGATGAGAAGAGCGCGGAAGACCGCGTGTGGTGGCGTGCCTTGGGAGAGGTCTATGTCCAGCAGTGGATCGATACAGGCTGATGATGACACAAATGTGCTTAATTTCTACTTTAATTTTGCTACGTGTACAATTTTGGCTAAATTTAATTAAATTGTATAAAAACAGCAGTCTAGTGTTTTGGCCAACATTAATGGCCAAACCTATGACGGCGGAACATTTTGAAAGGTTCGAAAAGACAAAATTTTCACAATTTCCCGATTACAACATGCCCAAAATCGAAACAAAAATTGTTATATTTATAACCAAAGTTGTTTAGCTCCAAGTACAAAACAAGGCTCTAATAATTTAACTGTGTAGCATAAAAGGAGTACGCATGTAAGCAAATACCTACGTTTCCAATTCTAACCAATACGAGTTTAGTTAGAACGACAGAAGACCGCCTATAGGGTACACTCACATGAAAAAGTGCACATTTTTTAGATTGTTAGATTTTGAAGAGTCTTGCTTGTGCAATTAAAATTTCGTGAGAAAACTTGCACACTAATGACACGAAAACTTGCACACTAATGACACGAAATATTGTTAATAATTAGAAGCTATTGTTTATTATGAAACAAGCTTTTGACCGCGGCTTCGCTCGCGTTAAATTCGGAGTTAAAAAGAAGAAAGTAAGTAAGAAAGAAGGCCGAGCTGCGTTCCCGCGTTATCTTTATTTTAGTGCGCGGAACAATTCGGTTTGTTTGAGAGCCACATCTTAGCGTAACCTGAACTGAATTTTATTTAGGATAGGCTCCACGTATAGTTAAATGTGCTTGTACTAAGTTGTAATTCAAATAATCGGTTTAAGAGTTATGGAGGAACATACATAAATACAGAAGTGAGATAGTTATCATTTGTCATTTGATTATTATTTTTTATTTTTAAAAATAAAAAAAATTGCTTGTCTGTAAAGTCGGTTTACGGACGATAGTTTTACGTGATAACGTCATACAACCCTTGTTTCATGAATATTCTAAATTTGAAATATTTTCCGACCGGCCAGATATTATGGTACGAGTAACCTCGTTTTAATTTCTGCGGCCCTGGTACTTTTACAAGCCGACGCTTGGGCCGATTGTGCCTCTCTATCGCTTGTTACGCGCTCTCGCTTGCACACACAGGCTCAGATGGAACGTGACGTGATATTCGTGCGTGCAGCCGGTGTTCATCAATTTATAAGACGTTATCACGTCAAAAAGAAAGAAAACATTTTACTATAACTGGTAGGTACGGGACCAGATGATATCAAGTGTGACTCGAACCCACGACTTTTGAAGTACATAATATACTTACGTATTTGCGAAATGTTTTCAAGATGATTTCACCGGACGTAGGTAGGACCCTAACTAATATTATTTCGTTTTAGTTCGTTTTTTGATAGATCCTGACGTGTTTAGTCACATCACCTACAAGACCTGCGCGGCGACGCGACGTCGTCGGTCCATCATTCCTTGTTCCTGTCGAAATCAGGTACCATGCCAGTGCTTCCCTTCGTCGCGATAAATAAACGTTTCATTTCCCAACACCACTACAGTAGCGAGTGTTGAATGAAAGCGACAAGGAGCTTCGGACAGTAAGTGGGTGCTTGGTGTTTTGACCGCGAGTGTACCGGTACTCACGGACTCGTACTCAGCTCTGCAAATATTGAAACAGGCGCGCGTATAAACCTTTAATGCCGCCCGTGAGCACGGCACAACCACCACGCCGCGCCGCCGCGGGGTCTCGTACAATGTTGCGCAAACTTCGTACTTTTTTTTTATTGTTAGCTCGAATAATGGCGCCGAGGCACCCATGAGGTGTCTAACGGCGCCCATGGACATTCGGTCGCATGCGGGGGTTGCGAATGTGAAGTGACAATTCACGCCTCTTTTGAAGGACCCGAGACTATACTTGGCGGGAAATACCTTGGCACGGTGCTTCCATCGAATCATACAGCAGGTGGGTCTTCGTGCCTTATACTTGCTGCTTGATAGTTATCTTCTCTGAATACCTCCGAATACTTTGCGTTACGTGGTGGTCGGTGTTTTGCTGTAAATTGCTGAGTCCTTGCAGTACAACACCGATTACTGCGCTCACCCCGATTGTAAGGATACAGCGTGTGGTATGTATATATGCATGTATGTACAATGGTACTGTATGTATGGACATACAGACAGACAGACGGCATATGCTTAGTAATAGGGTCCCGTACAGGGTAGACTTGCCGGCACGTAACTTGGCCTCTGTGCGAGCGGGACAGCGTTATACCAACGATCGCATGCGTATAACGCCGTCCCTCTTGCACAGAGGCCAAGTTACGTGCCGTCTATTCTACAGAAATTTAAAAAAGTATTATCAGAAGTGTTGTGCGCACGAACAGAACGTGCATTAAATACAACACAATTTTGCCAAATGGTCCTGCCGCGCGCACGCCGCAGGGTTAATAAAACTGTTATCTAACAGTTGTGTTGTACTACAACTCAGTTAAACCGATATCCTCTTTATCCTTGAGAGTCGCCGCCGCGCCGCCGCGCCGCGCCGCCGTCGGCCGGCCCACGTTGGCTAACACTGAACATGATAACTCTACCTGCAACGCATTTATATCACCTGAAAATATTCAGCGCTCGAACTTGGCGGGGGCGCCACCAGATTTTCACGCAAACTTTATTCTATGAAAAAATACGTCATATATATACATTAGGTACACACGGACATAGGTACATATAATGCTTTATCTTTATAATCCCTTTCATAGTAGAGGCGTCATTTCAAAGGAGATTTTCCGAAACTCAGCCCCGAAGGGGATGAAAGGGGCTAAAATATTTTCACAAGACCAACAATAATATCGAAAACTAACAAACTTATATTATATATATATAAAACATATGTTTTATTAACTTTATATCCGTCCCCTTTCCACCTCCGCACAACGCGCACTGAGCATCCCTATACGCTTGACTTACCGCGGATGCGTACCAATCGGTTCTGCAGATCTTTCCTCCACCGAACTGGTAAACTCTGGAACGCTCTCCCTACCCACATATTTCCCCCCAAGAACCGTCTCGGGTCCTTCAAGAGAGGCGTGAACGGGCACCTGTCAGGCCGGCATGGCATTCGCAGCCCCCGCATGCGACGAAATATCCATGGGCGTCACTAAACACCTTATGGGTGGCTCGGCGCCACATGTCGTGCTTACTGTAACTGTAACTCTACGACGCGTCGCGACGCGGAAAAAGTTTTAAGTTTTCCATACTTGTGGAGGTTAGGTTCTGAGAGCATTGTGCGAGCAATGCTTCCACTGGCCGCTCCTCGCGTCATCACGCAGGTCGTGAAGATATAACTACACGCGCCTACTCTCCGTGCCGCAATATGGTCAGAAGGCGTTAAATCTTATCTATAACAAACACAAAAAACTCACCCAAAGTTTACACAGCAGCGGACTTCCAACGGGGGACTCGTGAAAACTGATAACACTTTATCCCAATCTTTTTATGTTCAAAATAATTACCGCGCTCGCTTCTAAAACCCAGTGCGGCGAAGCCGTTCGTTGAAAAAATTTAAAAGTAAAGCACATTCGAAATTTGAAATAAATCAAAATGGCGTCTCGCGGGTGCGCGCGCGCCGCTCGACGCCATGTGACTGAATGGCGCGAAATGACATCGACAAACATTTAGTTCCTCACTCACACAGGTACGAGAGCGGTATAGGTGTACACAGGATGTTGCGCGCCTACAAGATGGTGGAAAAACTATTCAGTCGATAATGCGCGGGAAATGCAGCCGCTGAAAGAACGTTAAAAGTGGAACAACAAAGGAAATAATATGTAGTAACTGTAAAATGAGAAACATACTTTAATGTTTTTACGAGTAACTACACGGTGGTTCTACGGTACTTTCAAAGCAACAGAAATAAATTGGTTATGATAACGGCGGCTTATAAGTTCACTGATGAGTTGTCAGTTTAGCTCTTTAGAAACAGATGTTAAATAAAGTTTTTTTAATTCTTAATTAATACTTTTCGTTAGCGCCGAGGATGGAATTCGAACATTTCTTTCCAATAAAGAAATAAAAATGTACACTGACACGGTTAGCTACATAACCTACAACACCCGCCATGTCAGCCCATAACACCTTGGTGAACTAGGTGCCATGTCAGTGCTCACCTTTGGTCGTGTCGCTGCTCCGAAGGGGATCTTTGTATGGCTGCTAGGCTAAGGGATTTTGAAATTAGAAGCAGCCTGAAAGATATTGTATTTCGGGCTGCTTTTGAAAGATCACTTTTTTATTACATTACGTCGCTCTTGTTTATCAACGGGGGGTAGGCAGAGACAACGGATCTCCACGCGCCACGATCTTGCTTGACACACCTCCGCCGCCTCTTCTACTCTCATAATGTTCTTCATATGTTTACGGTTACTACGCAGGGTTGCCAGTTGTCCGCTTTTACCGCGGGCAGTCCTCTTTTTTGAAGTCTTGTCCGCGGAAAAGTTTTAGACTTCCGCGGACAAAACAACGGGGGGATAGATTTTTCGTAAAAGTTTTACCCGAAAAATCTAGGGACCCTTTGGTGAAAAATGTCCTCTTTGTTACTACGTACTTTTAACATTTTTGGAGTGCATGCGCTTTTTCATCTTACGTGAAATGTAAATTACATACATATCACACACGCTGAATCCCGAAAATCGGGGTAAGCAGAGTAATCGGTGTTGTGCTGCAAGAACTCTGGTAAATTACAGCACAACACCTACCACCACGTTTCGCAAAGTATTCGAACAAGATTCAATCGATCAAGCAGCAAGTAAGACACGAAGACCCACCTGCTGCATGAGTCGCTGGTAGTACCGTGCCAAGGTGAGAGGTGGCGAACCTATCGCCCTTTAGCACGGCATCTTGTCCTTATCCCTTAGTCGCATTTTACGACATGCACGGGCAGAGATGCACGTGAAATGTGTATTTTCATATATATATAAAGCATAATTAAGAAACTAATTACTTACAAGACATTATGTGACATGCTGTACACATACACAGAGCCTCTCTCACACACACACACAACACGCCACGTATGTATTGCAGGTTAGAGCCGCATACGAAACGTATGCACTTATTTGAATAAAGCCTCTTTCACATTACGCACACCACCTTTACAAATTTTGGAGGAATTATTTTAATTTGTCAGAACTTTTTATCGCAACGTAATGAGATGACTGAGCTTCGAGGTCGAAGTTCAGGCACAGCCAATTTCACCCCCGAAAAGGTACAAAAACTTTAGAATTTATCGAAAGTTAGCTGAATATTTTTGGAAAAAAATATTTGCAAGTGCGTATCTGACTCGCGAACCGAGTGTACGGAACACTTCTGTATCTTTTCTGTATGTATGTATGTATGTTCCTACATAACTTAATAAAACCGATCATCCGAATTCGATGAAACTTTGCACAAGCACATTTAACAATGTGGGACACAGGATAGGGTAAATAAAATTCAGTTCCGGTTACGCTAAGACGTGGCTCTCATACAAACCGAAATGTTCCGCGCGCCGAAATAAAGGTACGGGGCTTGGGGCGAGTATCCAAAACGTACACCTCGTAAAAAAAAAATACATAAGCATAAAGGACCACAAAATACTGCTATTAGAAAAGACTTAGCCTGCGGAAATCAAAATTGCGGCCAAAAATAAAATTTCACGAAAAAATTTCATAAAAAATAATTTGTTTTAAGGCGCCAGAACATTGCTTTAGAATATAAATGTGTAAAAACCAGGGAAGTGGTATGTGTGAATGTTTTGGTGGTTTCAAAAAAATTATCCCTAACCTAATGTTGAGGCGGCGCATGTCGTTTTTGCATAAATTCCTATTGAAAATAAATGTGTTGGTGCATTTAAAAAAAAATCAAAACTTTCGAAAATTTATTTTGTTTGAAAAATATTTTTTTTCAAATATTTTTTCCGAAACTACTCATTTTTATTCTGCGGAAACTACGCATTTCCGCAGAATAAAAGTTACATCTTTAGAATCGTAAAAGCCTAAACTACACATCATACTAGCTAGTTGAAAGAAAGGTGTACGTATTGGAAATCCCAGCCGCGGGCTTATTTACTTTCTTCTTTTTATATACGGATTATTTATTACTAGTAAAAAGGCTACTACAACCCAAATCATCCCTATGAGTAGTGAAAAGGTGCCATAATTATAAGTCTATCTTTTCGCTTCATTCACATACAAATTGCATAGAGGACTCTACCGCGCTGCCGCGCCGCCCACGCCGCCAGTGTGAAACATCCTCGGCACACGCACACCGCGCGCGCACATATACTTAACAATATTGACATAATGTACAGCGCTGAACCAAATAGTATGCACATGTACAAACACAACGCTCACACGTATTTGTTCAAACCCCGCGAGCCTACTTCTAAAGGCGCGCCTGCGTCGCGCAAGGCGCCGAAGGAATGACCTCACAATCACCGCGTGACACCGGCCGACCCTAGCAGACTAAACTATTCATCAAGCAGTGAGCTACGAGTATATTCATGGAATAACGAATAGGCTGGGAGGGAGGACCATGGAACTGTCGCACTATTGAACTTGTAGGTACTGAAACCACGACGAGCATTTTACTTACATTCTTTTTTTTATGGAAACTGACACGGTTGGCTACATCATCTACAACATCCGTGATGTCAGCCCTTAACACCGGATGAACTTGGTGCCACGTCAGTGCTTCCCTTCGGTCGTGCCGGCTACACTGAACTGGACGGAAAACCACAAACTATTTACATAGCCGTTTCGACCGACGTTTCATTCAGTGCGGTGGTAGCAACCCGGACGGGTTAAACCCTACCACCTAGTAATATAAGAAGGGAGTCATATCCCTTAGTCGCCTTTTACGACATACACGGGGGGAGATGCAGTGGGGCTATTCTTTTACCTGGGCTATTCTTTTTCTTTTAAAGTACCCGCCCCACACGGCACATTTACATTTACATTTTATGTCCGTAACAGTCGGTACTACGATAAAAGTAGTCTACCCACTCGTGTTTCTCCACTTTGACATATGATCTAGTGTAGTATGGAAGTAAGGCAACCGGTACTTACTTGTGGCGGCGCGCAGGCCACGACTCCCATTCCTCGCTAACCAACTCAAATGCTCTGTGGCTATCATCAAACATAATAAGCACTAACCCTATACAGCTCTACTAATTACTATATGACCTTTCCAATGGAACCACCATTCTGTTTGTCACTGTACCTATGTATTTCCTCTGTAAATACGCTTTCTACCGCTGCATAGTCTGAAACTCTAAGTCGGAGGTAGTTGACGTTGAATTGAAAATAAAAATTGTCTCAAAATATGAAGCGAGTAAAAGTCAGCGAGGTCGCTCATTCTGTCCGGATCTCCTCTGCCTACACGCTTTCTTTACAAAGGTTCTGTACCACCCGTTCTGTAATACGAGTGTATTTATATATACTCATATTACTCGTAAGTACGCCTTACTGATTTGTAAGGTTGGCTACAGAATTGGAGCGCAGGCTTTTGGAGTAGCTAAGGGTTGGATTTTGCAGGGGTTGAGGTCCCCTTTCCAAAAATATCACTCGAAGCCCGAGGAGACGCGCAGTTTTTTCTTTTGTTTAACAATGTTTAAACAAACAAAAAATTACGAAACACAAGAGCAAAACATCAACGCGACTTTGAGATCAACACCCAACCAAACATTCAGAATTTCATCACAGCGCGCCGCCGATTTCGAATACCTTACGCTATTCGAAATTCAAAAAGCCCGCCGCTCTACATAAACCGCGATGGCCGCTATCAGTCTTGCGCCAGATCTCGGCGAGCAAACATCGGCGCGCCTTAGGTTAGGATTGGGTGAACTCATGCTAAGCTAATAAAGGTGTTGGTGATGACGACGGGCGCAAATGAGTAGCGATTATTTGGAGCGAGCGAAAATCTCGTTGAGTGTAGACTGTAGAGCAAAGAAATAAGAGATGTCGAAAATTTACCCACAATCCATCTAGGAAATCAAGTTGACAGGAAGAGAAAAACATTCGTAAGTTAAATAGTCTCTAACCCGCGTTTTCCCCACATCCGGGTTAAGTGTAGACTTGGCAGTTGAAGTGATATTTGTCATACATTTTACAGGAGTTAACTGGTAGCTACATTGTAGCCGGAGGTGCTGAAGTAGGCCGTAAGTCAATCCGAAGTCTGTCACCCCAATATTTTTGTGACGACAGAACCAATATTTTCACTTTAACCTCTGAATCACTTCCTGCGGTTTCTACAGAAAGTATTAAGGTCATACGGAATATTTTAACAGTAATTCAATATGACCAAGTGTGTATACAAATAAAATGTTTGCGACAATGCACAACATTCCGTAAACCTTGTTCCATAAATTTTATGGCCAAGAACATCTTCACATAAAAAATCAGCTTGGCTAATCAAGCGGCCACCAGTCCAAAGTTCTCATTAGGGTATGTACGAGGAGCTTTACGAAACAAGATCGCCCCGTCAGTATTCATGCAAACTCTGGAAACTCGTGGAAGAACTCACGTGCAATTAAATGTTCAATACCAATTATATGGTAACACTCATAAGTTATACTCTTAAAATGTGAACTTTAAGTATGACCCCAACGGCGACACGCCGGAAACGACTATGACACGCTCCAATAAGGACATCCGGTCTGATTTAAGGCTGTATTTGAAGGAAGGAGATAAGAATATTGAGGCGACGAAGTTGGAAGTGACGTCAGCTTCAACTATTGTGACGCACACCAAGTGTCGTGCGCGCTGGAAGCTCTAGGCTGGACTCTAGGTACCGTGTTGGGCCGGTACTTTACAAGAATAGCCCCACTGCATCTCTCCCCGGGTATGTCGTAAAAGGCGACTAAGGGATATTACTCCCTTCTTATATTACTAGGTGCTAGGGTTTAACCCGCCCGGGATGGTAACACCGCACTGAATGAAAGGTCGGTCGAAACGGCTATGTAAATAGTTTGTGTTTTCCGTCCAGTTCAGTGTAGCCGGCACGACCGAAGGGAAGCACTGACGTGGCACCAAGTTCACCCGGTGTTATGGGCTGACATCACGGATGTTGTAGGTTATGTAGCCAACCGTGTCAGTCTCCATAAATTTGTTTAATACTCTACTGTGGGTACTGTACTAATACTGTGGGGTTAATACTCTACGAAATATTTTGACTGACTAGTTCGCAAAAATTTCACCTTTAAGTGCAGAGGCAATGCTAGAACATTTTTGCAGTCTAGAACATTTTTGAGGAACCTACAGTGGAAGCGTCTGGCTGGAGCACATGCTGGAGAACGACATACCTACTTCGACAGCTCTTGGATGCTTTGTTCGTGCGGAAAGCAATACCGTGCTCCATCGATTTCGTAGCCTAAATACATACTTTTCACCATAGTAACATGAGAATATATCGCCATACGGGACACATTGACGACTCAAACCTTCTAAAGATGGAACTGACTAATGACGCACTGACACTAACTGATTTTTCTTGAGCATTCCGTTCTCAAACCGGTTGGTTTCCACGATTGATTTACCATCAATATTCCCTCATATCAATGGGAAGTTCTCTCCAGTATAGAAGAGCAGCCCATCGCTACAGAAGAGCAGACTTTGACAACATCACGTAGAGAATGTACACAGAGGTAAGGTACTGGTTTATTGTGTCGCGTCGGTCGGTACGCGTAGTTTACGTCGCTGCACACGAGCCAGCTGAATAAACCGACCGACCGGGAAACACCGTCGCAATACATTTCTTCTTCGAGAACAATCATGTACTTCGGACTCGGGCCTTTCATCAGCCAATGAGGATGAATTTGTGCTTAATAAGTAAATTATATTTGCAAACTGCGGAAGAGAGCTAACAGATAACAGACAGAACAGAACAATGCGCGTAAACCTACGACGACGACACTAACACATTATTTTCAATGTGGAACGCACTCCCTGCCCATTCATTTCCTCCCAAGTACAGCCTGGGTGTTTTCCAAAGGGGTGTGAAAAGGCTCCTGTCAGGCCGGCATGGCATTCGCAATCCCCGTGCATCACAGAATGTCCATTGACATCGTTAGACAACCACTTGTAGGTGAAAAGACGCCACATGTCGCGGTTTCCATAAAAAAAATTTAGCTTTATAATTGTTTTATGTATTTGCACGTACGGTACCGTGCATGCGTGGCCCAGTGCTTGAAAATATATTACATAAATAACTGAATCCCTGCCCGCGCATAGTTCGCCACCTATCATCTTGGCACGGTCCTTCCCACAGGTTCTTCCATAGTCATGGAATTTCGGTGGGTAATTTTGTGCCTTGCTTGATCCTTGATATTGTCTTGTCCTATAATATTTTGCTACACGTGATTGTCGGTGTTGTGCTGCTATTTACCCGAGCTCTTGCAGCACAACGCCGATTACTCTGCTTACCCCTATTGACGGAGTACAGCGTGATGGTATGTACGTATGTTTACGTATTTGATGTTTTGGAATCGCACCAAAAATGGTCCCTAGGGAAGGGTACCTTACCTACTACGCTACGGTGAAATTTCGTTATCTGTCCGTCTCTCTGCCAGAGTTATCTATCATATAGAATATAGAACTTACAACTAAAAATGTACCTACTTATAAAATGTATAAGTGTACGTTTCGAAAGAAATAATACAAAATTATAAAGCAAAACATCCAAGTCCGAGTTATGTGAACAAAAAAAGGGGCCCTGATTAATATTGCATCGATTTCCGTAGAAATAAATAAATAAAATTAAAGTAAACTAAATGGTCGGGCGGCGGCGGCGGCGCGGCGGCGCGGAGGGTCCGGCCGCGGGGCGCGGGGCGCGGGTAGCGAGCTGTGCGCATTCGTTAGTTAGAAAACCATGTCGTTCGGAACTCACAAGTGTGAACACAGGTAGCCGGTAGGAGATACGCTGGCGCAAAAAAGATGGAGAGACGCCATTTATTTTTTCCTTGCCTATATATTCATTAATGTTGTTGATCGATATCTCGAAACTTTCATTTATTGTACAAAATAAAAACAAATATATAAGGTCGTTCATTAGTAGGTAACTTTACGCTAAGGGGTGTATGTGTATCAGATACTGATCACGTTCCCATATCCATTATTTTGTTTTACGATATCAAATACCTACCCATACTATGAAATAATTGTTCAATAAACTATTATTTTAGTAGGATGGGTAGGTATTTGATATCCGAAAAAAAAAATGGTATGGGAACGTGATCAGTATCTGATACACATACACCCCTTAGCGTATCGTTACCTACTAATAAAAGACCTTATATAAATTAGGCTAATTACAAAATAAAAAAATATAAACCTATAACCTATACAAAACTTAATACCCACATCGTCACACCTGGAGGAGGGTCCTCCAGGAGTGACGATGTGGGCACCGTTCCGAGGACGCTAGCGGCGTTGCCTCGCTGGATGGCCACACTGATACGCTGCCTCAGGAACTCGAGCGAACGTTGTTGTTCTCCTGAAGCAGCGTACAGGGACATCCCGATGTCTTTCGCGAGCCGCTTTGCCTCCTCAGACCATGCCTCCATCGTCTCCGCCGAATTCATTAATTAAGTTATTCTGTTCATATTATATGTATATTGTTTTTAGAGTTCATATTTTAAAATTAATTTATTAAATTTGGTTGCAATGATAAAATATTATAACTTGTAAAAAAAGTATGTCATACCTACCACATATTCCAAACCTATGAATTATTTTGATTAATTTTTAATCAGTATTTTAGTACAAATAATTAATAATATTATATATTCTCGCGTCGTCTCGGAGAGCTCCGTAGCCACGGCCTGCACCCGCCGGCGCGCTTGGAGGCTTGTCTCCCGCCGCCGGCGGTATTACCGTTTTTTAAATATTTTATTCTATTTGTATTAATGTTGTATAGGTATATTTTATAATTATATAAAATTAATATGAATATGTATAAAAAATAGAAAACGTGATATTAAATAAATAATTAATTAAAAACTCACCTAAAAACCGGCGTTAATCACAATAAATCGCACCGATCAGCCCAAAATACGCACATAGAGTAGAAGCGCCCCCCTTTGTTTCAGCGAATATATAGCCCCCCGTTATCAGCGGATATGGGGGGGCAGATAAACCGGGACCCCTTTTAGAGCAAACAGATCAATAAGTTTATCTTCTCCATGAAAATGAGAGGCGAGTGTGGTGCGGGGTTTTTTCTTTTTTGCTAAATGTTGTTGTTAGGTAACGAGTATTATATTTTTTATAGTAGGTTCATTAAGTGTTTATTTCTTATAGACACTGACATGGTTGGCTACATCGCCTACAACATCCGTGATATCAGCCGCCATGTCAGTGTTTCCCTTTGGTCGTGCCGGCTACACTGAACTGGACGGAAAATACGAACTATTTATATAGCCGCTTCGATGGACCTTTCCTTCACGTACCAACGGGACGGACGACGACCGTACAAGCGGTGGATGGCCAAGTGGTTTCGGCATCGGCTAGAGGTCCGAGGTTCGAATCCAGTCGGCGTGTACCAATGAGGTTTTTCTAACGAAAAAATTCTGCTGCTTCACCGTTCCGTACCGTTGTAAAACTGTAGGTCCCTTTCCTTGCCCCTTACTAGGTGGTAGGCTCAAATTGTAGCCGACTGCGTTGGTACCACCTTAATGGGTGTAAGATGGCCGCATAGCAGCCTCGGTTGTGTTCTCCTCTAGTCCAGTATAGCCAGCAATCCAGGGAAGTTTCCGGTATGGCACCTATGTACCTCTCTCGGGGGTGATATTGGCTTGGCTGGTCGGAGCATGTGCTTTGGTCCCTCCGAGTCAGCCACCCACATCGGATAACATAAAAAAATTCAATCCGGTCAAATCCTACCACCTAGTAAGGTGAGAACGGAAAGGAACTACAGTTTTACGTGGAATCCGTACCACTGTCAGTCTCAACGGTCGAAAAAGTCACCTATCCAAGTTCTGATCGTGTCCGGGTGTGCTTAATTTCACGATTGCACCTCGACCCATTGCACCACCGAGCTATACCTATTATTATATACCTAGTTATATAGCTATTATTAGCGTCTTTGCATCTACCAATTTTTTTTAAATAAAAGATCGACTGGATGAAAGCACACGTAGCGATAAATCCACCAGTACCACTCCAGTATTTTTTTGTTTTTTAGGTTTCCGGACCCCGTATTACTAAGCCTACTATTACTAAGCCTACACTACGTCTGTATGTCAAATAATGTGAAATAATAAAAAAATTAAAAAGTGAGGGGGGGCATACAAGAAACGTGTTTTTATCGGGTTTTTTTTTGTGGTACGTAAACCTCGGTGCGCGAGTCCGACTCGCACTTGGCCGGTTCCGGTATACTGTTTTTTCTTTCAATTGTTTGCAATAAAGTGTTTTTATTCTTTCTTTTTTTAATCTATTGCAAATTGTAAACGACTCTGAACTATACTGAAGGTAGCAAACACAAAACAAACTTTCATACAGACAGCGACAGAATGCGCACTATCTCTCTCTCTCCGCAACCAACAAAATATCACCGTGCCACAGAATACTTAATAGGTCCCGTGCCCCGTGTCACAGAATACTTAATAGGTCCCGTGCCCCGTCCGTGCCACAGAATACTTAATAGGTCCCGTGCCCCGTCCGTGCCACAGAATACTTAATAGGTCCCGTGCCCCGTCCGTGCCACAGAATACTTAATAGGTCCCGTGCCCCGTCCGTGCCACAGAATACTTAATAGGTCCCGTGCCCCGTCCGTGCCACAGAATACTTAATAGGTCCCGTGCTCCGTCCGTGCCACAGAATACTTAATAGGTCCCTTGCCTCCTTCGCTTTGTAATTAGTTGAGATCGTTAAAATGAGAACGCACCGATCGAAGGCGGCGCGGCGGGCGACACGCATAGAATGTGTTCTGCGTCGACGAAGTCGGCTATTCTAAATTTCGAGCTAAATTTATTTATTTTAATGAGCGGCGCGGGTCACGGGCGGGCGTAGTTTCCTTTATTGCTGGCTGGAATGGAAATGTATTTGTTTAACATAAAGTTAAGTGACACAGTACGTAGTAAGGTTGAGTGAGTGCATTTACAACTTTAGAAACTCTTGGAGCAACTGTTCTAAACAAAGTATTACGATGGATGGATACGACGAAGATGGCGGCTCAGTCGCTTTGAAAATTATTATTTTTATAAAAAATGCTCATATTATTTTCATGGGACCGGGCGAGATAAATAAAATCGGTTAAGTGCCAGTTTTACTCGCGCATGGGTTCCGTAGATTCCGCTACACAATACCTGTAAAAAACTGCTTTAGGTTCATAATTTTATCTAATAACGTCTGACTACTGCTTTTCCCACTAAAGAACTTTGTCAATTGGATACACTTGGTATCTTTAGATTTTTGACTTATTACATTTCTTTGTAATAAACTTTTACTAATTGTTGTTGATTTGACTTAATATATTTAAGTTTCAAAATTGACTATAGCACTATGCATCAGATATAGATATAAATAGGCAGAGTGGTCAGATTATTCAGTATTCATGTTTATGCTGTAAAATTAATGTTCTTGTGAGCGGTAATAGTAATAAATATTTCTTATTTCTTAATTATTTGTAAGTTACTATAATACTTTAAGGTACTAACAAAACAATGTCATTTGCGAAGTTGTCAGTTCTTCTTCGCATTGCATTTAGAACTAGCGGAATTTTCGACATATCCAACCGTAGCTTACCTACCTATGGATGAAGTTACACAATAAACAATAAACTACCTGGCCACACACGGAAGGTATTTAAAAAATATAGCCTACATATTTCTGGTACTCGGTCGGTACCATCTCATAACCGTGCACACAACGTCTTGTTGTGTGTAAATCACAGATTAGGCCGGTGATGGAATACTGTAGTCACATATGGGAAGGCAGCCCCCAGTATCTGATGGCATCCTTAGATTCAATACAGCGCCGAGCCGTCCGTCTGGTGGGAGACCCGAAACTGACTAATGATCTGGTATCTCTGAGTCACAGACGATTTCTAGGATCACTCAGTCTATGCTACAGGTACTATCATGGACGCTGCTCGGAGGAACTTGCTTCCCTTATTCCTTTCCATCCAACCTATCTTCGCAGCACTCGCCGCAGAGAGACTGAGCAGTGAGCACCATTTTGTTGTTGACATTGGGCTTTTGAGAACCCTTCGGTTCTCATAATCGTCTCTTTGTCGCACCGCTAGGCTGTGGAACTGTCTCCTGGCGAGTGTGTTTCCCGAATCCTTTAAACTGGGTGTCTTCAAAGGTCGTATCAATGGGCTAGACAGCCTAGCAACAGTCCGCAAATCTGCTGGCATGACGCCTCACTGAGCGTGGTTTCGTGAGGAGAGGTGTTTTTGGCTCTGTCGACTGTACCATTGGTCCCTCGGCACAGCCACCCATGTTAGTTTACATAAAAAAAGTTTGAGAAATCCGTTAATACCGTTTTCCATGATAGATGAACAAGCAAAAGTACAACAGCCCATTGATCTATAGCACAAGATAAACCTTTCTCATACATTCATACATACATACCACACGCTGTAATTAGACAATAGGGTGATCGATGTTGTGCTTCAAGTACTATTGCAAATTACAGCACAACGCCGACCACCGCAATTTAGCAAGGTATTCAGACAAGATAACTATCAAGCAGCAAGTAAGGCACGAAGACCCACCTGCTGCGTGCCTCGGTGGAAGGACCGTGCCAAGGCGATCCTGTCGCCCTTTAACACGGCACCTTGTTTTTATCCCTTAATCGCCTTTTACGACATACAAGGGGAGAGATGCAGTGGGGCTATTCTTTTAAAGTACCGGCCCCACACGGTACGGTACGTTATAGGTAAGTAATTATGTATATGTAAGGATGTATATTGGTTGTATGCACCTTTGTACAATTTAAAAAGGAACTATACTGAAGGAAGCAAACACAAAACAAACTTAAAATTAAACTTAAACTTTAAAGTACAACATAATGTGAAGGTGTATCCTAGCCGGCCGACATGGTATTCGCAGCCCCCGTAAATATCCGAATGCCTGTGGGCGCCGTGGGACTACACCTCTGCGTTAGTCTGGCGCGCGCCATCTGTCGTGCTTCCCATAAAAAAAATCGTGCATGTATGTTGTGTATTTATATTTCACACTACTGTCCACACTTTCGTACTGCATTTTGTCCGCCCCTACGTGTTTTCCACATTCCAAAGGTTAGTTCGTAAAGAATACCGCCAGGCTTTACACTCGCCTTTTGTAACCCTTTTATTTAAAGTATATTTTCATTTCATTTCATTAATACACACGGGCCGTTCTCTAGGGGCTAAGGCACACGGCTTATCTGTTCGACCTAATCGACCCCGAGCAGGCGCCGCCGCCGTCATTCAGGCGTTACCATGACGCAAGCGCGAAGAGCTTTCGCGAAAAAACTTTATTCTTTATTCATCATCCACAGACAGTATACACTGCACTCGGATTCGTCATATTTTAACATTTAGCATGTTGCCAGTTCGCGCAGTTATCACAGCGAAGAAGAACTGGCAAGAAACTTCGCTGGCTAATTTTTTTTTGCATCCACTTAAGTCTACATTTACAAAAATGTTTGCCATTGCCTAGATAGCACGAGTCATCACTATTTCTAAAAAAATATCACAAATTTATCATTATCACTCACACACATTACTATTATGTGATGATCACATCACTATCACTATTCATAGTTACTCAGTAACTATGAATAGTACCTAGGGCACCCTAGGGTGTGTTAGCGTAGGTACATTCTAAGCCAGCCAGCCAATCTAAATGAAAGTGTCCGACATGACACCTTGTCGGAGGTTCTGCTCTGGCCCCTATGACTCAGCCACTCAGGTACTACTATGGCCGCTGCTCTGACGAACTTGCTTCCCTTATCCCTTCCTCCTCCTGTTCGCCTGCGCCAAGCCCGCCATACTCGGACATACATCACACAAATTGATTTCTTGGGCATTCGAATGGACGCCAAGCTTAAATGGGACGAGCACATAAATAAAGTTGCAAAAAGATTGAGCTCCGCGTGCTTTGCAGTTAAAAAGATTCGAGAAATTGGTGGTGTCCAAGCAGCAAGGTCTGTTTATTTCGCATATTTCCAGAGTGTAATGACATATGGTCTCATGTTTTGGGGAACGGCAGCAGAAGCCAAAAGGATATTTATATTACAAATAAACACATTACCCTCCTTTGCGTCGCGCAGTCGGGTAAAAAGGGCCATCCGCAACCTCCAAGGCATGAGGCCTAGGGACTCTTGCAGAGATGTGTTCCGGGATATTGGAATAATAACATTCACAGGTGCCTATATTTTTCAAAATCTGGTTTATGCGAGAAAAAATCTAGACAAGACACCAACCAACTCAAATCTGCATAACTTCGACACGAGGCACCGTGAGGACATTCGTTGTATCAGTCACAGATTGACCAAATTATCCTCAAGTTTTATCTGTAACAGCGTAAAATTTTACAATAAATTACCGCAAGAAGTTAGAAACCTTGAAATCCGAGAATTTGAGGGCAAAGTGAAGAGCATGCTTATCCAGAAATCTTATTACAATTTGAATGAAGCTTATAGTGATAAATTCTTCTAGTCATTTTTAGTTTACATTTAGTAATTCTTTATTAATTGTTTTGTAAATATTCTTATTTTTTAATATTACTTGACTCGTCGCGACTAATGCACTTAAAATGGTTTGATTATTAATGTGTTTATTGATTTGTTTTATTATTTGACCGATTTTATGTTTAATGACTTGAAATTTTTATTCAATAAGGTGTGACATTTTTTGATATATTCATAATAGTTTTTTTTTTATTTCTGAGATTGATTGTAATTTTTTGACATGATTGATTTTATTTTAATGTTTTATCTTAATTTTGTTGTTCTATTGACTGTTTCTTTTGAACTTTTTGTACCGTGACATATGTTTGATTTTAATTTGTTACAGTTGTGGTCTTTAAATATTTTGTGCATTTTTTAATTTTCTGTGTTTTGACGATGGCCTATTTTTGCTTGGATCGAAATAGAATAATAAGAAATTTGTTTATAAAATCTGACCTGTCTAAGTGTATAAATATACTAAAAAGACCAAATAAATACCATACCATACCATACCACTGTCGCGGAACACCCCTTTGTAGTCGACAGAAGAGTTCTTCTAACTGCACGATTCTCTAAATCGTTCTTGTGTCGCACTGCAAAGGTGTGGAACGGGATCCCAGGAAACATCTTTCCCCACTCCTACAATCCACGGATCTTCAAATCGCGGGTTAATAGCCTTTCCCCAGCAACATTACTCCAAGCCGGACTGGCACCTCCTAGGCGGTGAAATTGGCTGCGCCCGAGGCTTCGACCTCGGGCAGAGCCACCCAGTTCGGAAGCAATAAAAAAAAGCCATCCGTACGGGATCGCACGCATTCCGCGTAGCGCATGCCACCGTCTCAATGGTCAAAACTGGCCATAAGACAGAGGATATCGATATCTTTGCTTATTCGTTCCTTGGCTATAAAAATCGACATGCGTTTGTTACTCTATCTATATCATTCGCGCCACTTGTAAACCTGAAATTTCGTACGGGAATTCTGGCCCGGGAGCCTGAACCATTAAGTGTCCAAGGGGTTTCCAGAGTCGATTCAGAACCGTGGCACGTGAATTCCCGTTGTCTCTGCCTACCCCATTGGGAGAGAGGTGTGACGTTATCATGTATGTATGAAGACCCAAAAGAGCTATTACCGCCCAAAGATTAGAAACTACCGCGTTAGGGCAGCGGTACCGGTTATCGTCACTAAACGATTATGGCACACGAGACGCGGAGTCGCGGGGCGATCGAGGGGGTTATAACATTTAGGGTGAGCCGACGCTCTGCACCCGGAGAGCGGAGATAGTCCGTAGTATGTAGGTACAACTCTTATCACTTGATTGATAATCTAACAAGCCATGCAATAACGTGTACATAATGCGCCCTTGTTTTACTCATATCATATCACATCACATCACTCCCTGTATTTTAGTTTATGCGGGAATGAACAAAACGGATTGCTGCTAAAGACCCAGACCAACACCGAGACTCGACGCAGACCAAACTGAGAAAGTTGTTCCAGAATCGATAAATCGAATTTGATGGCTCACTTTCGACCGTGTAACAACCGAAAACATTGCTATGTGTAATAAATAGCGGTAAAAGCCTAAACGAACATACTCATTATTTATATAGTTCAGCGTATGAATAGCTCTGTTTACCGCTGTAGATGTGATCTCGCGGGAGCTGATTGGAGAAGTGCGTGTGTCCTGACTCTCAGATAGTTATTCGGAACATATAAATTAAGCAACTGCAGGAAAACCGGTACTGATGCCTGTCTGTCCGGCACAGTAGTGGAAAAAAATAAAACTGTTTTTTAGCCTTAGTATGTGACTCCACTCTCCAGGTGTCACTCTACTGTTTCTGCTGCTTTGTTTCTTGCCTTTAATATACATGTTTATATTTGGGAAGCGCAGTGCTGGGGGCGCACTTGTACTTTATGTTAAGGTGTACTTATACTATAATGATGTGTTCCTGTTTGCACTTCAAATAAAAAAAACATTGGTTGTCTGTAAAGTCGGTTTACGGACGATAGTTTTACGTGATAACGTCATAAAGAAACACAGCCATAAGAATTACCGTATTTTTTCGTACGGCACCCCTATCGCTGCCGTACGCCGTACATTTGTCGATTTCTAGCCTCGATTACCGTACGATACGGCAATTACCGTACGTTTGGCAACACTGCCGCCTGGGCCGATTGTGCCTCTCTATCGCTTGTTACGCGCTCTCGCTTGCACACACAGGCTCAGATGGAACGTGACACTTTTTCGTGCGTGCAGCCGGTGTTCGCCAATTTATAAGACGTTATCACGTCAATAAAATAAAAAATACCTACAAAGTTTTTTATATGGAAACAGACAAGGTTGGCTACATAACATCGGTGTGATGTGTGATTTTCACAGCAGCTTCGACAAACCTTCGCTCAGTGCAGTGGTTAGTTCCGCGTGAACTTTGAAGACTTGATCTCAGAAACTAAAGAGAATTTGAATGGAATTTTTATAGCAAAATTCATTGATTGATTCATAAATCATTTGTTATATCCTATCTTAAGCTTTTCAAAGTTCTAATGCGAAGGATCGCAATTTATGAAAAAACCCCTTATGAAAACTTCTACGCGCTACGCCGCCGTTGGCGTTACTATAGGCGCCTTAAGTGCGGACGGTATGAACCCGACCTCGTAAGGTAAAGTTTACGTTTTATATCACTGTTGGATGGGTTAAAATGTAGTATGGAACTTAATGCAAGTGGAAAATACAAATTAAATGTGTACTTTAGTTCAGAGCAGGCAGGCAGGCAGGACGCACAAAAACCCATATTGCAAAAACATTACACTTCCACACTTCGAGGTAAAACGAAATAGCGGGATTAGGGTATGAAATGTGTCCCTCGAAGCATTCCTTTTTAACCGACTTCAAAAAAAGGAGGAGGTTCTCAATTCGACTGTATTTTTTACTATATCTTCAGACCACAACGTTCTCGCACTACACTATTTCTAAATCTATCTTTATTGTAACTCCACACATGGTATTCAGCTTTCATGCCCTATTATATTTCTTGGTATTATGTAGTTTCAGGAACATTCCACATAAGCAGTAGTTAAATATATTAATGTGAGATGCAAACAAAGGGCAGAGGTTAATTTGTCATGTGGGAGAGAAGATGAAATACCCATATTCGGCGGCAGCATTGATTCATCGATGTTTGAGTGCATTTTTCGACCTACGTGAAATGGTAAAAATATTTCAATTTCATAAACATAATTATTATACGTAGCATACCTACCTATATGTAAATACATTGCATACACTACAAAAATGCAATAATACAAGAACAGTTCCAATGTGAAAATGGACGCACGGCGGCACTTTTATAAATCAATTTGACGTAAGTAAGTACCTAATAAATATTCAAAAAAAATTGTTTTATAAAAATTAAACACAAGACACTTTGCAAATTTACACATTAGAATTAAATTGGCTAAATAAATAGCGAAACTAATAATTAATACAACAGTACCAGTCAGTAAATTTTGTCAGCCTCAACTACGAGTGGTGCGGTCGGTCAACTGTTGTTAAGCAACCCTGAGCGCGGTCAGTACTTGGATGGGTGACCGCTCGACCGTGGGAGGCTGACCGTGGTTCGGATTCCACGTAAAACTGTGGGTCCCTTCCCTTCTTACCTTACTAGGTGGTAGGGTTTATCCCGCCCGGTTTGGTACCATTGCACTGAATGAAAAGTCGGTTAAAACGGCTATGTAAATAGTTCGTGTTTTTCGTCCAGTTCAGTGCAGCCGACATGAAATGAAGGGAAGCACTGACATGTTCACCCGGTGATATGGGCTGACATCACGGATTTTGTATGTGATGTAGCGAACCGTGTCAGTCCCAAAAAAAAAAAAAAATTACACCGAAAAAGCCAATCCGGCTGTAGAGCGTCGTCCCTGTCGCACAGAGACGTACGAGTTCGTGGGATAGAGACGGCGGCACTCTACAACCGGTTTGTCTCTTTCTAAAGCTGGATGTTCATTGTAATTTACTGCCGGGCCGGGTACTGTACGTGGATTTGATATAAAAAATGTTAGCTAAAATAGCTTCAAAAAATTGCATTGCTACTTGCCGTTTGGTGCTTTAGTTCTGTTTTGGTGTTTGGTATAGTATGTGCGCTCCAGTCTGAGAATATCGGTCATTCACCCCTTCCTACCAATGTACTCGTATTTGCGGAAGCGATACTTCCCTATGTTCTGCGTATCGAGCGAAATTACTGTCGCTAGCTTATTGTGGTAGCCGCATGTGGACACGCCTCTCTGCGCATGTGTGCGTGCTGAGAGGAAGGGGTGAATGACCGATATTCTCAGACTGGAGCGCACAGACTATAGTGCAACATATAGTAGTATACGTTGTACAATATTGAAGCAGGTTCTATCTAATGTCATTCATCCATGTGTCTCTGTCTACGGGTTTTGCGTTCACACCCGCAGATAATTTTGTGCCCAGTTTTGTGTGGAAAAAAACCACTTAATAAATTTCGATAAAATTTATATGGGACCACCTCTGAAGTATGACCTACCAAACCAAACAAAAAAATAATTTTCAAAATCGGCCCACAATTGGCAGAGTAATCGCGTAACAAACATAAAAAAAACAACATACAATCGAATTGAGAACCTCCTCCTTTTGGGAAGTCGGTTGAAAAGGAGTTGTCCTCAGGGTAATGAATATTTTTTTAAAATTACTCAAAATTATTTGTGCAGCTTCTTTCTTATTAATAAATTACATATCTGAGAGTTGCTGTAACTATTAAAATAAGATGAATTTGTCAAGATAATACCCTGTTTTCAGACATATACTAAAAACAAGAAAAAGTTGATCCACCCAAATACCATAGTAATGTGCCGGGCACCAGCGACATTAAGAGTTACATTCATAGTCGCAACGAACGTGCTTAGTTCGTCTCTGAGTTCAAACTTTGACGTTTACCACTCTCATAGACAAGCCGTGCGCGCGCTAAGCAACCGTCTTTGAGTTTGAAAACTAAGCCAAGTCCAAGTCTAGTCTCACGACGACTTTAGCTTCGAAAGCGAACTTACGAGTTTTCTGTCTCTTTCATTTTAGTACAAATGAGGGAGTGGCGCAGAGAGATACACAGAGCATTGACACACTGGCTGTCCTGTCACCTCACGACACGTTATTTCTTTTTTTTTAAATAGTGGCAACCAAACGAATAGGAAATTCGTTTATTACTGCCAGTGTCCAGTGACGGCGGTTTGACTAACAGCGTGCGTGAGTGTGACAGTCAACTTTGATGAAATGGGGGATCTCTACGAAAAACACCCTATGTTTCAGTATGAGCAATGGTGCGAATCCCACCAGAAAAAGAAAAAAAAGTGACGTTTAACTTGGACTATTACTTGGCTTCTTCTTGGCTTAGCATAGTTCGTTCTAAGCGTTAGTATCGACTTTAGACTCGACCAGCACATATTGAACATACATAAATAGATGATTGGGTGGGCCTACCTCAGCGTGCAGCGCCGCCTGCAGGTCGTCGTTCAGCTTCTTCAGCGCGTTGATCTGAAAGAACATCACTTATTCAATGAGCAATACATTACCATTTTAAATTCCGCTCGCAAATACACACTTCATCGCAAATTACAATAAATTACATCACAGGTTCCATTTCGAAACGAAACTCAACAATATTTTAATTTTAGGCGTATGCTGACATCTCGCCCCAATACATCACTCATACATAGCCCACAGATATCATCATAGCTGCCCTGAGGTGCCCTGAGTTTCAGACCAGTGCGTCCTCCCGGTCCCGGTTATGACGTACGGGCACAGAGTACTTAGTACGGGTGTGAAATACGGATTCTGACGGTCGCTGTTGTCCAAAGTTTCAAAGTTGCCCAGCGAGCAATGGAGCAAGCCGAGCTGGGAATATCGCTACGTGATATGGTGCGTAACGAGGCAATCCGCCGACGCACTAAAGTATTCGATATTGGACACCGGATGGCTAAGCTCAAGTGGCAGTGGGCTGGCCACGTCAGTCGAAGAGATGGCGACCGTTGGAGTAACCGTGTCCTACATTGGCGGCCGTGGACAGGAAAACGGAGTGTGGGAAGACCACCCGCCAGGTGGGACGACGACATCAAGTACGTCGGCGGAAAGCAGTGGTATTAACAACATCTGTGACGTCAGCCCATAACACCTTGGTGAACTAGGTGCCATGTCGGAGCTTCCTTTGGTCGTGCCGGCTACACTGAACTGGACGGAAAACGCGAACTATTTACATAGACGTTTCGACCGACCTTTCATTTAGTGTGATGGTACCAACCCGCGCGTGTTTAAATTCTACCACCGAGTAAGGTTAAAAGAGAACGTACCTACAGTTTTACGTGGAATCCGAACCACGGGCAGCCTTCAACGGTTGAACTTTCGCCCATCGAAGTTGTGATCGCGCCCAGATGTGCTTATGAGCATGAACGGCGGTCGACCGATCGCACCACTAAGCTACCGAGGCCGACAATGTAGACTGACCGTCGCGAAGGTATTTGCCCTCTGCTCTGGTGAATTCAAAGTTTAAAGGGCGAATACCTATCTACCTATATTCGCCCTTCTCGAGCGAGTATAAAAAAGGTAATATCATAATTGAAAAAATAGTGCATTATGCCCTTTTAACAAAACGACGACATTGTCGTGAAAGTTGTACTACCGACACGTAGGTAATAAATGTGTGACCTATTTCAGCACTTTACAACTTTGCAATTCAAATTATTGTTTTGAAAAAAAAAAATGTTCTCATGCGCCAACTCAAAATTATGCAAAAATTTATCACTCACAAAATTATACGCCACCAGTCGCATTATAGCAGCAAACGTTTAAATAAACTACAAAATCACATCCCCGAGTCTCTATCAGAATACAGGTACAGTTTAAAATGTTTAGAGAGAGAGAACGCTCTACTAAACATATATCAATATGAAGTCTTAAACGAAAACGCACGTGTGGTTTCTAAATACAGACTTTAAAAGTTTCAACCAAACTGGCTCCCATACATCACGCTCAAGAAAAAAATACAAGACAAAGAAATGTGAAAGAAGCTAATTTGAAATTGGAACGATTTAAAATTTCAAACGGACGTCGTCGTCGTCGTTCCATTGTCGGCTGCGTTCGAATTGCCGCCATTGAAATGCAGCTGTCAATAGGTCAATATGAAATATATTCTGAGTATATTTTCGTGTAGGTAGGCACACAGGGCACATCGCATGCTCGTTCGGTGGCCGGCAATCCTTTCAACAAGGTGACAACTTCGGGGAAATAACTCTTTTTAGTTCAAAAACCCGTCTTCAACTCCTGAAGTATATCCTTTCGAACATAAAAATAATCATCGAAATAGGTTGGTCCATTCATCCATTTGTCATGGAAATGTTTATGAAAATTTAAGAGTGATTTTATCATGGATCCTACAATTAGAACTTGCCCAAATTTATATGGGGCCACCAGTAAGATACCGCCTTTCTAATAAAATACCGACCAAGTACCTCGCACAACGAGGTTTCCGTACGACAAAAAAAAAACGTTGAAAAAACACGTTTCTTGTCCGGGGACCTCTCAATTTTTTATTTTTTTATTATATTGTAAGATCCCCCATAATAACAGACATTCAGTGAAAATTGCGGTTCAAAAGGCGGGCGTAGGCTTACTGGCTCCCGTACGGCACGGAAATCTAAAAATTGTGAAAAAATAATGAGAAACTTGCTTCCGTTATTCCTTGCCATCTTCGCAGCACTCGCCGCAGAGAAACTTAGCACCCTTTTGTTGTTGACATTGGGCTTTTGAGAACCCATCGGTGGTCAAAATCGTTTCTTTGTCGCACCGCTAGGGTGTGGAACTGTCTTCCGGCGAGTGTGTTTCTCTAATCCTTTAACCTGGGTGTCTTCAAACGTCGTATCAACTGGCTAGACGGCCTAGCAACAGTCCGCAAATCTGCTCGCTGGCATGACGCCGCCGCCTCACTGAGCGTGGTTTCGCGAGGAGAGGTGTTTTTTGGCTCTGTCGACTGTACATTGGTCCTTCGAAACAGCCAACCATGTTGGTTTACATACAAAAAAAAAGAGAGCACTAACTTTTCGAAGCAAACCTCTCTGACAAGCGCAAGCGGCGGCTCACCTACCTACCTTCACAGCGCCTTGCTCAATCAACGACGTCACATTGGAAGTGCTTCTTGGCCGTTGATCGGTGGTGGTGAGGTTACGAGGGGCGGTGCGGTGCGGGGCGGGGCGGGGCGGGGCGGGGAGGGGAGGGGAGGGGAGGTTAGGTGTAGCAACGCGAGGGGTAGATAGCAGCGTTATCGCTGTACAAACAGCACCAGCCAGCCGACCGGTCGACGCTGCATCCACACCCTAAACACTATCTTGACACACAAACTAACCTCACGAGGTAGGTACGATTGAGGCTCAGCCGTACCAAAAATCGGCTTTTGCCCATTGATGTCTCTCGTAAACCACTGAATACATTGCACACAAAATACATTGCTTTCAGCGAGACATGCTGCTTCCCAATATTTGATGACTCGATAGAAAAAAATTCAAAAATGCTCTCGAAAATTTGGAAAACTCAAGTTTCTCCGTCTTAAACCCGCCCGGATTAGTACCACTGCACTTAGAGGTTTTTTGTAGAACTTGCCATGATTGGCCACCTACTTCACATCATCACACCTTGGTAAACTAGGTGCCATGTCAATACTTCCCATACGTTGTGCCGGCTTCAGTGAACTTGATGAAGAACATGAACTATTAACATAGCCGCTTCCAACGACCTTTTATTCAGTGCGGTACCACCGAAGAGTTAAACCCAACTACCTATAGTAACGTAAAGGTAAAGGGGAAGGGGCCTACAGTTTTACGTGGAATCCGAAAAATCTTCCCCGCCCCCGTGTGTGCTTAAGATCATGAACGGCGGTAGACCAATCGCACCAAAGAGCTGCCGGGGCTGACAACCAGTTTTGTAGGTACCAGGTTTTAATAAACAGTCGAACGAACCACAGTTGGTGAGAAACAGCGCAAGCCAAGCCTGCATAAATTGTGCTGCTATATACAGTTGTTGCAGATAAGGTGTGCTGTGTTGAGGGGGGGGGGGGGGGGGGGGGGGGTGGTAGGCTCTCTTTACTGGACGTCTTGTTTAATTCCTGCTTCTGCCGAGCTCCATGCCCACTTGTACGATCTTACACTAGTGGCGGGCGAGCTGGTGGTCGTGAGCGAGAGCTGCCTGAGGTTCGAAGCTAAGGTGTGCACAGATGAGAGTCTCGGATTTTCTTCGAAGCTAAGGTGTGCACAGATGAGTGTCTCGGATTTTCTTCGAAGCTAAGGTGTGCACAGATGAGTGTCTCGGATTTTCTTCGAAGCTAAGGTGTGCACAGATGAGAGTCTCGGATTTTCTTCGAAGCTAAGTTGTGCACAGATGAGTGTCTCGGATTTTCTTCGAAGCTAAGGTGTGCACACATGAGAGTCTCGGATTTTCTTCGAAGCTAAGGTGTGCACAGATTAGTGTCTCGGATTTTATTCGAAGCTAAGGTGTGCACAGATCGTTTATTGCCCGTGGTACCACCAGGTTGTACACCCAGTGGTACCACGGGCAATTTTTTTTGTTGCGCACCCGTGGTACCACCCAGTGCGCAGTGGTACCACGGGCAATTTTTTTTGCCCTTAATTCAGATTTTTATGTTAGATGATTATTATACATACTAACTTTTACCCGTGGCTTCGCTCGCGTAAAATTCTGTTCAAAAAATTCAAAAATTTCAAAATTTGCAAAAAATTCAAAATTCAACATACTAGCTTTTACCCGCGGCTTCGCTCGCGTAAAATTCGGTTGAAAAAATTCAACATTTAAAAAAAATTCAAAATTTGCAAAAAATGAATTTTTAAAAATTTCAAAACTTGTAAAAAATTTTAAAATTTGTGAATTTTCAAAAATTTCAAAGTTGTCTCAATTTTCAAAAATTTCAACAATTCGAAATTTAAAACTTTAAAAACAAAAAACTATAAGTAAGACTGAGAACTATAACTTCTAACGCACGTACACTTTACTTTTTTTAATGGACACTAGTGTTGCAACGGATAGTGGATTGGCCGGATATCCGGCCGTCGGATATCCGGCCAGACGTAGGTCTAGGTTTAGGTTTAGGTTAGAGCGGAGCCATAAGGCAGCGATGTACTTTCCCAGGATGCAAACTATCTCCTTCCCAAATTTTAAAGAAATCTGTTTAGCCGTTTAGGCCTGAAAAGCCGACAGACAGACAGACGGACTTACTTTCGAATTTATAATATTAGTGTGCATAGTGTGGATTTGATTGACTATACCGGTATTAACTTAGTCCTGGTTTCCAACTTGGTTAGTTGGAAAAGAATGCCGCAAGGCATTAAACTCGCCTTTTGTGACCCTTTATTTAATGGTGAACAAAATCAGAACAGAATGTTCAGGTGTACCACGGGCAAAAAAAAATTGCCCGTGGTACCACTGGGTGTACAACCTGGTGGTACCACGGGCAATAAACGGCACAGATGAGTGTCTCGGATTTTCTTCGAAGCTAAGGTGTGCACAGATGAGTGTCTCGGTTTTACGGAGAAACTATTAGGTGTCCCAGGGATGATTGGGGGATGATTTAAAATAAATAACTTTTGACTCTTAAATGTTTGCGAAATTTCAATAAAATGTTGACGATGATCTTCATACCTACATGTTGTGCAATAAAGAAATCTAAGAAATTCAATGTTGCAAGGAATTCGACTTCTAATAAATTCTCACTGTAACCTGTAACCACAGGCACAAAGCAAAATACCACAGCTGTAATGTAACCACGCTGTAGCGTAGAAAAATTCTAAACCCTAACTAGCGCCATCTGGGAGTCAAACCGAGAAACTAAGACCACAGACAGCACCCATACACAACACTGTTGGGAGTCACATACTAGGTTCTAACGTTGCCCAAGTGATGGCGCTAGTATTACAATGTTTTTTATTCTGTAGGTGCATAATAAATTTCTGTTTCCTTTCACATTGGTTGACGGGGTGCATAAATTAAAACATTTTATTTACATTTCGTATTTTGTTTTTTAACAATTCTTTTCAATTCTTCACTCATCCATCATCATTCATCAATAAAATTCATCATACATAAATCTGTCAAAGGGGCCAACCTAATTTAAAAAACCAAAAATAAAAATAAAAATTTGATTTTATTATGGGGTTAAAGATGCTACTCAGGACTAGCCGAGATACTGGTGATTACCCCCAGTTCCGCATACCACGCATCCGGAAACCCAATGGGGTGTCAGTCAACCCGCTGCCTTGCTTCATTATGTAATAAATAATACAATGTATATAGTAAACATGAAAATAAACAAATTGTAATAGTTAGAAATTAAATATTACAAAAAAATATTATTAAAATTTGAAGGCTTTACTCACACACTCGTACTCCGAGCGATGTGTCTCACTCAAAATATCGGCTCCAAGTTCTATCTCAAGTGAATGATCATGAAGATGGGCCATACGTTTGGCCCGAAACGTCGAGTCACATAGCTGGAAGCACGGCTACTGTGAATGAATTTATTTATTTATTTCTAATTGTAATTAATTGCAGTCATTGTTAGAACACAGTTTGAAGCAAAATGAAGGTAAGAAAAGCAACAGGCTAATTCCAATTCAAAAAAAGATCTTCCGAGTCAACGATTACGATCTGTCTGAATAGCGAGGCACATGTTAAATGGTCATTTAGTGCACTCAAATTGATCTGACCTCGCGTCCGCGCGGTCTGGCTACACTTAAATCATGTCACCTAACATGCACGCAGGGATGTCAACTTTTTCATTTTTTAGGGTTCCGTAGTCAACAAGGAACCCTTATAGTTTCGCCATGTCCGTCCGTCCGTCTGTCTGTCCGCGGCTTAGCCCAGAGACCCTTAGTACTAGAAAGTTGTAAGTTGGTATGGGTATACATATTAATAACGCCGACAAAGTGGTAAAATAAAAATTTTCAAATAATTTTTTTAGGGTACCTCCCCACGTAACGTGGGGATGAATTTTTTTTCACGTCTACCCCATCGTGTGGGTTGTCGTTGGTTAGGTCTTTGGAAAATATTGCAGGTTTGTGAGAAGCATTCTTCGATTTAGGGATCCGTTTGCGAATTATTAAGCATTTTTTTTGTTAGAGCCCCACCCCCTAAACGGTTGTGATTAGATATGTGAAAAAATTCACAGCAAGTAGTATATATATCGAAATTAAAAGGAAAACTATCACAGCTAAGTAGGCTGCACAGGTTGACGAGTAATAGTCGAACAACTTATAAAATGTACGGACGACAGCCATCATTCACTGTTGAAGAACTTTTTCAAATTAACATTCACTCACGCTCACTTGCCCCCGCGCCGCCGTTCGTCGAGCTTGTATTGTCTGCGTTCGAAAAACACTCATTATTATTGTATTTAATTATATTTATTTTATTAGATCGATAGAAATTATTTACATACATACATACATATCACACACGCTGAATCCCGACAATCGGGGTAAGCAGAGTAATCAGTGTTGTGCTGCAAGAACTCTGGTAAATTACAGCACAACACCGACCACCACGTTTCGCAAATTATTCGAACAAGATTCAATCGATCAAGCAGCAAGTAAGGCACGAAGACCCACCTGCTGCATGACTCGGTGGAAGTACCATGCCAAGGTGAGAGGTGGCGAGCCTGTCGCCCTTTAGCACGGCATCTTGTCCTTATCCCTTAGTCGCCTTTTACGACATGCACGGGGAGAGATTCAGTGAGGCTATTCTTTTTAAGTACCGGCCCCACACGGTACAAAAATTATTATTACGGTTATTTATTGCTACAAAACATTTTTACATAAGCAAGAAGTTCGCCGCAAGAACTTCGTCCGCCATGACGAGTGAACATGGGCAATAATCGCGGCACCGGCAGGAGCAGTATCACGGGCTGAGTGTAAACACGATACTCGCGTCGATGCTGCCGCAGAAGTATTTTGGGCAATAATCGCGGCAGCGGGAGGAGCAGTATCAAGGGCTGAGTGTAAACCTCGCATTACAAGATACCTAACGTTCCAGTGTCACGTTCCATTCCAGTGTCACGTTCCATCTGAGCCTGTGTGTGCAAGCGAGGGCGCGTAACAAGCGATAGAGAGGCACAATCGGTATAGTCAAAGTTACCGTGGAAATGTCTTAAGAAGTAAAACTGTCAAGATCAGACAACAGAAGTTTATTGATGGCCAGTCACAAGATGATTAATCTTTCTACTGGAAATAGAATTACTGATCTTTGCTCTATGTACTACGATTATTCCACGTCATCACGTAAAACTATCGTCCGTAAACCGACTTTACAGACAACCAATTTTTTATCGAACAAAGAATTTCTGTTCCTGCAAGTTCTTTGTACAGGGTCAACCGGAAGAAATTACATACGGCAATAAGTGCACCATCTGCAGCGCAGAGATGCGCGCAGGTGAATAAAATGGTACTGCTGTGCGGACCACTCGTCCGTGTGCCACGCAGCCTATTTGGAGAAGAAAATGTAAGATTTTTTTTTATAAAATCTAGATATTAATTCTTTAAATTTTGAATTTTGAATGCAAATATGAAAAAAAAATTGATATGATTTTTGCCTTCTGTATAAAAAAAAATTTGAGAGAAAATGCTATACAAATATTGTTCACTACAAATGAGCTGGAGAAGCGAGGAGTGCCCTAGTCAAAGCTCCACGGCACTTTCTTCATACAGCCGGATAATACTGTCATTGTAATTATTGTCAGCCTCGGTAACTCACTGGTGCGGTCGGTCGACTGTTGTTAAGCAACCCCTGAGCGCGGTCAGTAGGTACTTGGATGGGCTCGACCGTGTTGGAGGCTGACGTACATGGTTCAGATTCCACGTTAAACTGTAGCTCCCTTCCCTTCTTACCACAGAGAATTCCGTACCACCACGACTTAAAACAGGTAGCCGCGAGTGGAAGGATGAGAAGAGCGTAAGAGCGCGTGTGGGTGGCGCGCCTCGGGAGAGGCGTATGTCCAGCAGTGGACCGATGCGGCTACTGATGAAGTACTATTGCAATAACTACTATAGAAAGATATGTGCGTAATTGCATTATCAAACAAAACATTTCTTATCTCAAATATGAGTGTTTGTCTGATTCCAAACTATGTAGGTATCAAATAACAATGTATAATTCCATTTAAGATCCTATAAAAATTACTGGAATGCGGTTTTCTGAGAAAAAACAATAAAACGGACTTGTTTTATTGAGTAAGGCTCACGCATCGAATCTAATGGATTTTCAGAATTACTGCGTTCACCGTATCCGCAGCAACTGCATGCCGGCGCCGGCCCTGGGGACACGACCGCCATTTGCATTGGGATTTTCATGACGTCATCGGCACGTTAGATGTGCCCAGCCCACTGTCACTTGAGCTTGCTAATTGTTACCTTACCGACTACCTTAGTTCTTTGTTGTATTTCTTCATTACGGATTTTATCGATCAAAGAAACGCCGAGCATTGCTCTCTCCATAGCTCGCTGAGCGACTTGAAATTAGTGGACCGAGAACCGATGGGGTAGACGTGTGCTCAAATGGAGGCCACGTACAAGCATACATTGCGTGGGACGCCCCCCACAGCTAGGTGGACAGATGACCTAAAAAAGGTAGCCAGAAGTGGATGGATGAGAAGAGCGGAAGACCGCATGCGGGTGGTGGGCCTTGGGACAGGGCTATGTCCAGGAGTGGACCGATACAGGCTGATTATGATGATGATAATCCGCACGTCGGCATTGCCAGCACTTTGATGCGTGCGGTTCGTCCATTGTGGATGAGTGAACGCACTTCTAATGAATACCATGCAAAGAATAAAAAAAAATGCTGATTCGATACATGTAATGCTTGCGATGCCAGCATATGAATTTTTATAAATATTTTTTTTATGGAAACTGACACCGTTGGCTGCGTCACCTACTAAATACGTAATGTCAAACACCTTGGTGAACTAGGTGCCATGTCAGTGCTTCTGTTCGGTCGTGCCGGCTACACTGAACTGGATGGAAAACACAAACTATTTACATAGCCGTTTTAAACTAGGTACGTATATAATTCAGTGCGGTGGTACCACTTGTTGTTGTTTGCTGCCCAGCCCCTTGGGACGGCGGGTGGGCCATTCTCCGCACTGAGACCTCAAGACGGTCCGTTGTACGTTGTGGTGGTACCACTTAGTAAGTCAACTGATCGCACCACTGAGCTACCGAGGCTGACAGAATGGATGTTTACTGTGCTGGATATGGGCCTCCCTATCTCAGCTCCACCTTCCAGGATTGCATCTATGAATGAACTGATACTTTTGTGTAGGTTTTGTTAAAGTCATAGCTACCCACGCATACACTGTACACTACACTGTAAGTACACGCGGAGGACGAAACCGCCACCCACGTGCTCCTGGAGTGCCCGGTGGTGGCAGTAGAACGACTGCAGTTTCTTGGGAGCGTGGGAACTGCCCATGCAGTGTGGAAGCGATCGAGAAGAGTGCTCCACATCATGAAAGAGCTCGGGTGGCTGGAGTAGCACTACCCGAGCGCCAACGTACAACGGACCGTCTAGAGGTCTCAGTGCGGAGAATGGCCCACCCGCCTTCCCAAGAGGCTGGGCAGCAAACAAACAAACAAACAAACAAACTGTAATGTATGTGCAGATATAACGTGTATATGCCACCTTGGTGGGTGAGCACTTAGTTAAGTGTCCACCGGCAGTATCTTAAACCTGACCAACACCACAAGCTAGAATAAGAACGAAAAAAAAAATTGATTCCTCATTTCCGCCGTCGGCCTCCATGGAAGCAATTTGTATATAGACCTGAAACCAACGGGGGGTTCGACCCCCTGCTGGAAGATGAGAAAAGCATTTTGTGGTTTTTATGGGGATATGTTAATATAAAATTAAGAAAAGTTAGGGAAAGAAAGAAAAAATATTTCAGCAACAAGATCTGAAAATCTAATTTTTTGTTTTTAATTCATTCAGCATGGCCGCGTGGAGACCCGGGCCTAGCTCAAGAGGCTAGCTGGAGGTCACCATGAAGTACGCAGGATGTCGATCGCTTCCCCCCGCCTCACCAAACCCCCGCGACCTTCCGCTAACCTCTTGAGCCCCCGCTCCTCTTCTGGTTTTGTATATATACACTCTTCTGCGAAACTCTGAAATGCACTTACTCCCGATGTGTTTCCTTCAGTGTATGACTTAGGATCTTACAAGAGAAGCGTAAAAAGGCATCTGTCACGCCGGCACGGCATTCACAGCCCCCGTTCTAAGCTGAATGCTTTTGGGCGACATCGGCTCAACAATTCGGTTTTGCAAGAAAGTTATCTTGAATTTAAACCTATTACCTATATTGAATAGAAACTATCATACCACCCACCGAGCTTACCAGCTAGTTACTAGCAAATTGCCCCTCTTGGAACTCGCACCCCTTGCCCATATCAATCTTAACATTGGGCCTAGGTACTACTTATATATTCCGCAAAGACAAAATTTAATTTATATGACCAGTGTGTCCTCCCGGTTATGACGTACGGGTGTGAAACGTGGACTCTGACGGTCGCTGTTGTCCAAAGGTTGAAAGTTGCCCAGCGAGCAATGGAGCGAGCCATGCTGGGAATAACGCTACGTGATATGGTGCGTAACGAGGCAATCCGCCGACGCACCAAAGTAGTCGATATTGGACACCGGGTAGCTTAGCTCAAGTGGCAGGGGGTTGGGCACGTTAACCAAAGAGACGATGACCGTTGGAGTAACGGTGTCCTACACTGGCGGCCGTGGACAGGAAAACGGAGTGTGGGAAGACCACCCGCCAGGTGGGACGACGACATCAAGTACGCCGGCGGAAATCAGTGGTTCCGTATCGCTGAAGGCCGGGAGGACTGGAGGAAAATTGGAGAGGGTATATGTCCAGCAGTGGACGCTTACACGCTGACTGACTGACTGACTGTTGTTGTTGTTGTTGTTTGTTGTTTGCTGCCCAGCCTCTTGGGAAGGCGGGTGGGCCATTCTCCGCACTGAGACCTCAAGACGGTCCGTTGTACGTTGGACTGACTGACTACTTATATTGTCAACATTTTTGTTATATTGATTTACAGATGGTTGGTCCTTCACGTGGTGCAGTCAGTCGTGGCAGTCGTGGTAAGGAAACGGGAGAAGACCACCCGCCCCGTAGGACGAGGACATCAAGTACGTCGGAGGAGAGGAGTGGTTTCGTACCTCTGAAAGCCGGAGAACTGGAGGAAAATTGGAGAGGTCAAAAGTGTATAACAGTGAACTCTTGCACTTACTGACAGACTAACTGATGACTACCAGGTATTACTCCGCAGGAACATTTACACATCTGCATAAAAACATCAACATAACCTAAAACTGCCCAACTGACCTCTTCGCTCTGGAAGCGACACTTCTCCTCCAGCTCGTCCACCCTGATGTTGGCGGCTTCCGGCTCCGTGTAGCTCCCGTCGTGACCTTCAGCTGTGCTGGGCCCCTCGGCCAGCACCTCGGAAGCGAAGTTAGTTATCTGTCCCTTTAGCGAGTTCAGACTCTCGTTCAAATTGAGCCAAGACATTTTTGGGCTGGCTGGGAGCTTCACTTCACTTCACATAACAAAGTACGGTTAACGTAACATCGGGAGCTACGAAACTCGGTTCCAAAGTAGCGATTTTGTAGAAAATTTCAACTCTGTCCAGTTGGCAAAACAATTTCGCCATTGACGATTTTGACATTTGTGCGCGCGTCGCCTACATGAGATGATGAGACACGTCAGTGGTACTGGTAGTTAACTATGCGATTAAAATGGGTTTACGAACAATATTATCAAATAACTTATTCAAACATTTGTTTACCATCACATGGATAAATAATATATATTTATTGTCTACAACATTTTGTCTGTATGAGTAATTTTTGCGATTTTATATTTGAAATGTTTCCCTTATTTCCATGTTTCGCTTTTAGGCGACGTAAAATGATTTGACGTTTCTTGGGTCATGGATTCTAGTACCTACAAAATTATTATAGGTCGGTATAATACCACAGACGCTGTCATGTCGCTTTATATATATATTACACTTACAAAATCTTTGCTGGCAAGCAAGTGTCGATCGAAATCTCAAACTAATACACCGCAAAGCTGGCAACACTAAAGATTGGTAATAACGTTGGATTTGAAGGAAGACCGAGGCAAACAGGTAATCCGCAATCAAATTCAAATATAATTTTAAACGCGACGACTATAATGCGCGGGACGGATCTCGGCACGCGCATACACTATACAAGTACGGTGCGGGTGCGAGGGAGAACACTGACGAGCCGCTGCGGCGGCGACACGCCGAGATCCGCCCCGCGCATTATACCTACTGATTGTAGGTAGGTACTTTATCGGGTTTCGCATTAATTTTCTTACAAAAGAACCTTTGTTACAAGATTATCCTATCCACCTTACACCTCCACACTTCACTTCTTCGATTTTTTTGTGTAATGTTCAATTTTTTTTTTTATGGAAACTGACACGTTTGGCTACATCACCTACAACGTCCGTGATGTCAGCCCATAACACCGGGTGAACTAGGTGCCATGTCAGTGCTTCCCCCTTTGATCGTGCCGGCTACACTGAACTGGTCGGAAAACAAAAACTATTTACATAGCCGTTTTGACCGACGTTTCATTCAGTGCGGTGGTATCAACCCGGGCGGGTTAAACCCTATCACCAAGTAAGATTAGGAGGAAAGGGACCTACAGTTTTACGAGGAATCCGAACCTCGGTCAGCCTCCAACGGTCAGCGGTCACCCATCCAAGTACTGACCGCACCCAGCGTTGCTTAACATTGAATAGCGACAGTTGACTGTCTGCACCACTGAGCTATCGAGGCTTCAATGTCCATGTTCAATACTTTTGCAAACTGTAGGTACCAGATTTTAAATTAGTAAGATAGGAAAAGCTTCAGGTGACCTGGGTGGAGGTCTGGCGTTAACTCACTCGCTAACTCACACAATTACTCGCATATTTCATTCAACCAATAGACGGGTCGGATGCCTCAGCGAACGCCTTATCTGATTGGTTGAGTGAGATCGTTTCTCATACTCACACCGGCCGGCGAGTGAGTAACACCGGTACAGGTTCTCAAACTAAATAAGTCCGAAGCGAGGTTCAAATCCGGCCGGCGTGTACCAATAAGTGCTGCTAAGTACACCTGCTGCTTCACCGATCGGAACCGGTGTCAAACTGTAGGTCCCTTCCCTTGTCCCTTACTAGGTGGTAGGGTTGGTACCACCGTACTGGATGTAAGATGGCCGCATAAGAGCCTCGGTTGTGTTCTCCTCTAGTCCGGTACAGCCAGCAATCCAGGGAAGTCTCTTGTATGGCACCTACCTTCTCGGTGATATTGGCTGGTCGGAGCATGTGCTTTGGCCCCTCCGACTCAGCCACCCATACCGGATTACATAAACAAAAATTTGTAGGTAGGTACTTCGTCTACATTTCTAGCAATCGAATTTTAGTACTAGTATTTAGGTAGGTACGTACGTAAGTACGAGGTACCTACAGTATGTGGATAGGTAGGCTTGGGTACATTTATTAAGCTTCTTGGGTAAAGGCGGGTAGATTTATTTGGATTTTTTTTTCTAGTTGCATTTAGCCTTTATATGCCACAATTTACACGGCCGTCGAAAAATTGGTTCTCTCGTCGTTTGCTCATACATAGCGTAAGGGCAGTTACGTACCGGCTAAAAAAACAAAAATTTTATAAAACTTAAAAATTATGAATAGTTCTTCCTCTTTATTATTTTTGGCAACCAAACGAACCACCTCGTTTATTACTTTACTTATTTTCCAGAATCTAGTGACTCTTGATTTGAAAAAAAAACTGTTTTAAAAACCATTGCACCGACTTAAAAAAACAATTAGAACTGAAAAGTGTTAAATAATATTTTGATTCAAAATCAGACCCTTGAGTTGAAGGGGGTACAAAAGCACAAAAGAGGTCCATCTATAAATTTTCAGATGTGCTTTTGTACGGCCTTCAACTCAAGGGTCCGAATATGAATCAAAATATTATTTAACACTTTTCAGTTCTAGTGGTTTTTTGACGGTGCAATATTTTTTAAAACAGTTTTATTTCATTCTTTTTAGTAATATTACATAAAAAAGAATAATCGAAATCGGTTGAAGTGGTACAGAATTATTCGCCATGTGTCAAGTACATTGACACCTCCATACTACACTGCAACAACTCCGAAATGGTCAAATGTCTGGAAATTGCTTTGGAAACAGAGGGACACATCCTTTGAAAGTAAGTGCTTTATTGAACTGGTGGATAAGCCTACAAGCTATATTGGTGGCATATTTAACTCAAAACTGCAAAATTTTGAGCTGTTGCAGTATAGTGATGATGTATCGATATGCTCTAAATGTTTGTATTGCTGAAAAAGTCCACATCAAAAAAAATTTGCTGAAGGTAACCACAAACCATAGTTTTTTGTTGATTTTTCAAAAACCACTCAATCAATTTCGATAATTCGATATGGGTATGGCCTCTGAAGTATGATCTATCAAACAAAAAAATAATCATCAAAATCGATTTATAATTGGCGGATTAATCGCGTAACAAACATAGAAAAAATTTAAAAACCTACAGTCGTATTGAGAACCTCCTCCTTTTGAAGGCGATTGAAAACAAAATTATTTGTTAAACCATTAGATACCTGTCCGCCCAAGGATGACGAATTAACTAGTGCAGACTCCGCCCGCGCCCTTGCAGGCGAGCCTGGTGTAGTGCCCAGGTTGTAAGTACGAGGTTATTAAATCTATCGGATGTGGGTGCGCCGATACACCCACCGCATTGCTACAACACCTCTACGCTATTGTGGCGGGCGGAGCTCTGCGAAAGTTTTTGTTTTAATGACATTATTGGCTAGGTACCTACAACATTCCTCTACCTACACCCAGACAGACGGTGCTCCAGAGTCAGATTATTACAACTTCTCCAAGTGCTGAAGTGCTATGCCAGTACTTTACTTTTGTCGGCTACACTAGAGTCCGCACTTTTAGGATCTTTCAAGAGAAGTGTAAAATTGACCTGTCACGCCGCCGCGGGCAAGGCATTCGTAGCCCCGTTCGAAACCGAATGCTTTTGGGAGTCGCCGGCTGAACAATCCAGGCTGAAATAAAAAAAAAATACTTAACGAAAAGCGCGGATGTATTATATGGTCGGTATTTTCAACTTGCAGTTAGTGTCATAATATGTCAGTCAGTCAGTCAGTCAGTCAGCGTGTAAGCGTCCACTGCTGGACATACGCCTCTCCAATTTTCCTCCAGTCCTCCCGGCCTTCAGCGATACGGAACAACTGATTTCCGCCGGCGTACTTGATGTCGTCGTCCCACCTGGCGGGTGGTCTTCCCACACTCCGTTTTCCTGTCCACGGCCGCCAGTGTAGGACACGGTTACTCCAACGGTCATCGTCTCTTCGGCTAACGTGCCCAGCCCACTGCCACTTGAGCTTAGCTACCCGGTGTCCAATATCGACTACTTTGGTGCGTCGGCGGATTGCCTCGTTACGCACCATATCACGTAGCGATATTCCCAGCATGGCTCGCTCCATTGCTCGCTGGGCAACTTTCAACCTTTGGACAACAGCGACCGTCAGAGTCCACGTTTCACACCCGTACGTCATAACCGGGAGGACACACTGGTCATATATACGGGTCTTTAAATTCTGCGGAAGGTCAGACTTCAGGACGAATTTCAGTTTTCCAAAGGCAGCCCAACCCAGTTGAATTCGTCTCTCCACCTCCTTAAGTAGACCTTGTCTACCAAGCCGCAGAATTTGACCGAGGTATACGTACTCTTCAACCTGTTCGATCACTTCTCCGCCAATAACAATTTGTCCTCCTGCCATAACCTCGGTCGCCATGACCTTGGTTTTGTCCCGGTTCATCTTCAGACCAACCTTCATCGACGCTGTATAAAGGTCTTCCAGCATGATCTGAAGCTGATCTCGGGAATTTGACAGAAGAACAATGTCATCGGCGAAACGCAGATGACTGATATGTATTTCATGTCATAATATGTATTTCTCCGTTAATATAGCGTTGTTCCTACCTAACCGGGTAACCATAAGTAGAAGATGAAGGAACCCGCACAATGAGACAAATAGTGTTCGTAAAATAAAATGCAATTGTTTATTGGTTAAGTATATAAAATGCACACTCGGAATAAAAAGGATGGTGCACTTCAACCAATATGAAACCCGGCACTATTACGCACCAGGGGGTCTACCGGCGCGGCGGCGTAAACTCAATCGCTAACTCACGAATATTCGCATATTTCAACTAATAGCCGGACCGGATGCCTCACCGAACACCTTCTGATTGTTTCAGTGAGATCGTTTCTCATACTCACATCGGCGAGTTTGTTACGTCGGTACAGGGGCAGATGTAGTTAATGTAAATAAGCAGAGTGGTCAGATTCTAAAGTATTCACATTTATGCTGTAAATAATATTATACTTACTTCACTGCTCTGTGTTGTGTAATTAATAATGTTCTTGTGAGCGGTAGCACAGAATAGAAAAGAGTACTGGCGGCGCACTCTGGTTCGAAAACGACAAATAGCGGACTTTCAATTTTTTTCCAAATTTTTCTCGAATCTTGATGTTTTTTTTGCAGAATCGTATTTATCGACTAATTATAATACACTTTTATTCTTGCACGTTTTTCGCTAAAGTCGATATTTCCGGAGAAAAAAAATACAATATTTTTTTTTGTATGGGACATAATATGTTTTCATAAATTTATCAAAACGATTGCACTTGTTAGAGCTAATGTATATATATCCTTAAGCTATGAGTGAATCCTAACGTGATTGTGAAAAGACCCCGTCCCACTTCGTGCCCCCATCCATACTCAAGGTTATATTTTAACTTTTGTGTTACACTAATTGAAGAGAGGTAAGTATTTCTTAGCTAATAAATTATTGGTTATATATATATCAATATATAATGACAGTTTACACTAACTTTTGTCCGCGGCTTTGCTCGCGTTGTGTCGGACTTTAATGTTTCGCATAAAAAAATTATTATATTAGTATGGGAGCCCTACTTTAACGGATGCAGAGCCGAATAATTGGTAGCTTAACCATCGCGTTGGGATGTCCTACAAATGTGTGTGCTTCAGAGATCTTACAAGCGTGTAGTACGTAAGTAAGTGTAGAGAGCTAAGGTTTCAGAGCAAACTGGCCATATTGCGACATCGTGGCTAACGGTTGCATCGCGGAACGGCAACATGGCACCATGTTGCCTTTCCGCGCTGCAACCGTTACCATTACACATTCCTATGCAACTGCGTGGCTATCGAGTTCGCTTAAGATAAAATATAATATGTCAAAAACTAATATTCTGGAAGAATAACTAGACATAAAGAGGTCGAGATTTGATACAACGCTTGCCATGTTTAAACAAAATCGACAATACTATACAAGACACCATAAGAGAGCGAACGCACACACAAGCAAAGGGCACGCGCGAAAATCGCGATGGTGGACGTAAAAGCGTACGTTCGTAAGTGAGAGCACAGAAAGCACTACGGATAGATCCTTAGCGTGGAATTGTCTGCAATATACTGAATTGTCCAGCACTTGATAGTATTGCACTGTATATGCGTCAGTTCATGCTATGTTGCCGTTTTGGGCTGCATCCGTCAGCCAATGGCTGACAGCTATACGGTCGCATCGTTGCCAATTCGCTCTAAAATTTCGTTAATTAGTGTCGCGCGAGCGAGAGAGACTGGTCGCGGTCAAGTCTTCGCTAGCTAACACGCTCTGAAATCTGTTTTCAGTTCACTTGTATTATTGTTATTCGCGAAATCTCGTGGTAACGTTGTTGTCTATTCGCTTCGAAACTTGTTTATTGTTCGATCGTATTACTGCACTTTGCTAAACATGGTGGTCGATGTTGTGTTCTAAATTTACCTACGTTCTTATACGAAGACCTCGGGGGAAGAACAAGGAATGTCAGTCAAACATAAATTCGAGAAAATCGAATTTTAAAGTTTAAGATTGAGTGCTGCAACCATTTTAAGACTAAGAGCAATAGTCTGTTCTGAAAATTGGTTTTAAATGAATCTGTGGTTCATTTAAAAGTATAAAATTTTTTTTTTAAACAAATTTGTATAAAAAATGCCACAGAAAGGAAAAGTTGCATTTTAAAAATTTACAAAAACGAGGGATGTCAGTGACATTCCTTGTTTATGTTAACTGTAAGATCAGTAAATTTAGGCTTTGACAAGGATACAAGACCTGAAAAATTCAAATAATTAATGAATAATGTAGTTGGAATATCAGCAAGATTTTTTTTTATTGAAACTGACACACAACATCCGTGATGTCAGCCCATAACACCGGGTGAACTAAGTGCCATGGCAGTGCTGCCCTTTGTTTATGACGATACACTGAACTGGACGGAAAACACGAACTAGTTACATAGTTGTTTCGACCAACGTTTCATTCAGTGCGGTGGTACCAACCCGGGCGAGTTAAACCCTACCACCTAGTCCTAGAAATACCTTTAAAAGAAGGGAAATTATTAATACATCTTTAAAAAAAATATCACCAATTAACTGCAAAACTCAAAACTAACCTTAAAATGACATAAAATGTTCGCCAACTGGTGCCAACTGTGACTGATGTTTGGTTTGACAGCACAAACAGCGCGACCTAGGGCGCAATGTGCTGACATCTCTTGTTCTTGTGAATTACGCGCGGACATTCCCGATTATGCCCGCGTACGCCTAAACTTCAACTGGATTTTTAGCTATGACAGGGCTTGTTTTTGCCGAACCTAAATGTTACATCAAATAGCCCACCCATTTCTCTACAAGATGGCGTTATTAGTTCAGTTTCGGAAAAAATATGACATTCCTGGTTCTTCCCCCGCGCTCTTCGTACTACACCGATGCTTACCTAAATTGTCAGGATACATCGTATTTGGTGTGTATGTCACTGTATAACAACAGTAGATTCATTAATTTACATACGTTAGTACTCAATGAGTAAATGTTTATTAACAACAGTTTCTTTAAGATTACTCGATAGCTACGCAATTGTATAGCAATATCTAATGTTTGGCGCCATGTTGCCGTTCCGCACTGCACCCGTTAGCCACGATGTGGCATTGTCGGATAGCGCTCTTGCGTGGAGTACGTTGCCAGTTCGCTCTGAAACCTTAGCTCGCTACACTTATGTATTTAACACAAGCTTGTACTATTACTGAAACAGTTAAAAAAATCGCAACATGTTCCACCGATCAAATATATTTGACAGGTGACGGTGGGTCATTATAACGAGTTTTATTAAGTTACTTCACTACTAATAATAAAAATCTAAGTAATGCAGGTTACGTTGTTCCTCCATAACTTTTAGAATGGTTAATAAACTTGAATACAATGTTGTACACATATGTAGGACACAACACGATGGTTAGGCTACCAATTACCTTCCTCCGCTTCCGTTAAAATAGGGCTCCCATACAAATTTAATATTTTTTTATGCGAAACATTGAAGTCCGGCACTAACGCGAGCAAAGCCCGGACAAAAGTTAGTGTAAACTGTCATTATATATTGATATATATATAACCAATAATTTATTAGCTAAGAAATACTTACCTCTTTTCAATTAGTGTAACACAAAAGTTAAAATATAACCTTGAGTATGGATGGGGGCACGAAGTGGGACGGGGTCTTTTCACAATCACCTTCGGATTCACTCATAGCTTAAGGATATATATACCTTAGCTCTAACAAGTGCAATCGTTTTGATATATTTATGAAAACATATTTTGTCCCATACAAAAAAAAATATTGTATTTTTTTTCTCCGGAAATATCGACTTTAGCGAAAAACGTGCAAGAATAAAAGTGTATTATAATTAGTCGATAAATACGATTCCGCAAAAACAACATCAAGATTCGAGAAAAAAAATGAAAGTCCACTATTTGTCGTTTTCGAACCAGAGTGCGGCGGTAGCATGGATTAATTATTAATATAATATGTTTGTAAGTAACTATAAAATAATACTAATAAGGTACTAACAAAACATTGTGACTTTCGAAGTTTGTCACTTAAATTAAATAAATTCTTAAATAATAAACACTTAAATAAATTCAAAATAAATTCAATAAATTTCTTTTGTTTGTCTGCAATTAAATCTCTGTTAAGGGATAATTCCGCCTTTGCACTAGTATAAATATAAATGATCGAATGTGATTGTTACTGTTGAACGTTCTTTGAGCAATAAAGTACTTCCTGTCTACGTATCTAACTAAACAATAATCACTACGAGCACCTTTCGCAAACAGTTCTAACCTTTAGCTTCTTCATATTCGGATACTGATACTTTTTGATTCAATACATATTTTGTATTTCCAAATTGGAACTGTAACACAGATTATATAGTTCTGTAGGTCCCTCCCCTTGCCTTATTAGGTGCGCTGATTGGTACCACCCCGTACTGAATGAAGATCGGACGAAACTACTAGGTAGGTACCTATGCAATTTGAGTTTTATTTATTACCCCAATTAAGTTATTAATATTTAATTAAATTCAGTTGAAACGTATGTAAATTTATGTATGTAAGTACAGTACAGAATAACGTACTGATAAATGACATTTTAAACTTCAAATCATAATATTAATATGGAGGAATGACTTTATTTATTGCACAATATGAAATTAACAAATAACTACTAAGACTAATAATAAACTAACCTAAACAACATAAAAAATTTCACTCAAATTTTGGTCACTCTCTCCTCGTAGGGTGCCCAAAACGCTCGCAGCATTCCCGCGCTGGATAGCGATTGCTATCCGCTGTTTAAGGTATTGCCTTAATATTAATTGTTTTATATCCTTTATTTCACATATTCAAAATTTTACATTAATTTTATATATATTATACAAAAAAAGTAATAAAAATACACAAAATTAATATAAAAATTAAATACGGTAATACCGCCGGCGGCGGGAGACAAGCCTCCAAGCACGCCGGCGCGGGTGCAGGCCGTGGCTATACGGAGCTCTCCGGGACGACGCGAGGCAAGCTACGAGCGATAGGTGGTGGTACTTATTATTATAAATTATTTCAACATAATCTGTGCGACAACAGATAGCAGAAGCAGTTTAGGGTTAGTTAAAGGCGCGCAGGCGGCGGCGGCGGCGGCGGAGTGAAGGGCGCGGTCGGTTCGGACATGATAGAAGGCACTTTTTACATTTTCCATTTTCACAATCAGCCTAATGTACCTAGCTGATGTGGGCCGTGCTCCGACTATTGCAATCTACCATCCCATCTGAAACTAAACTCACACATTTGCAACTGTGTCGCAGTTGGCGATACACTACCCGCTCTACAGAACACTCAGCGGGTGCAGTAGCGAACACGTGTGACATGGTCCTAGGGTCCTAGACTTTCACTTTCACAAACGGACGTCGTGTTATTTATTATTATAATACAACGCTGGGCCGATCAGTGCTTGGATGGGTGACCGCTCGATCGTTGGAGGCTTACCGTGGTTCGGATTCCACGTAAAACTGTAGGTCCCTTCCCTTCCTACCTTACTAGGTGGTAGGGTTCAACCCGCCCGGGTTGGTACCAACGCACTTAATGAAACGTCGGTCGAAACGGCTATGTAAATAGTTTACCGTCCAGTTCAGTGTAGCTGGCACGACCGAAGGGAAGCACTGACATGGCACCTTGTTCACCCGGTGTTATGGGCTGACATCACGGATGTAGGTGATGTAGCCAACCGTGTCAATAGCCATAAAAAAAACATATGTATCTAGTTGTTAATTCTATGCATTCAATTTTAATTTCACTGTCTGTATTGGCAATAAGTATTAATTGGTTTTCAAATAAATGCTTGTTCGCTTAAAAGTCTAAAACTACCTACTTTATCAATTCACATGGGGCTTTCACTGAGTTTCATGGCACATCTAACGATGGTTGGTTATAGGATATTATTATGTGCCACCGTGATCAAAAGTTAGAAATATTATTATTAATTCTAAATTATTTAACTTTTAGACAAAACTCAAAACGCTTCTCCACGGTTTCATTCAACAATTTACACTGGGAATTTTTAGTGTCCCGTACCAAAATTGTACAAAATGGACCCTTATAGTTAAACTTCGTTGTCCGTCTGTCCGTCACAGTCCCAAACGGTCAATAGATTATTTTGTAACATATAAAATTCCGATACTACATACGCGAAAAAAATATTTCACGATCAAGGGGCCATAGAGTGAAAATAATGTTATTTATTTTATTATTTTTAAGTGTGTGAAAAAACAGGTCGTTGAAATGTCTTTGAGGACATCAAAATTATTTTTATTAAAGTTTAAGTATTTTTTTCCCTTTTCGCCAAAACTTATGGGTGGAATAATCTGAATAAAGTATGCATATAAAGAATATTGTAAAAGTTATAGGAAAATTATAGAGAAAGTTCCGTTTTTAATACTTTCTGAGATAATTATTGTGAATTTACGAAACCTTCAACGCAGAACTAACTCTGAATCTGATTTTATATATACACACAGGAAAGTGAAAGACGATGATGTACATTGTACACCAACGGGTATCGAACCCACTATTTATCGCTTACAAGCAAGCAGAGTGTACACATCAGATCAGTAATGATCTGAAAAGTGATCTGAGGTGTACACCTAGCCTTAGGCCACGAGGCAGTAAGTGACCCCGCCAAGTTCGAGCGCCGCCGGCACCGCTTTCCCGTCCTGTTGGTATAATAGTTTTCGGGGGAAAGCCCTCGCTTGTCAAACTATATTTGTGTGAAGTCGTGCTCACGAAAGCGTCTCAGCGCTAATATCTAGCAATCACTCTGGCAATGCGAAACGTAATTAAAAACAAAATTATTCCACCCACCATGATTAACGGCTCGTAGGGGGGCAGCCTGATTTGATCACCCTACCCTCTCTCCTATACCTACTACACCTCTTAGGTCAGAGCCGTATTTCGGTTCCGAGACAAGGGGGCTGCTCTATGTTAATGCCCCCTCTTAATTTAACTTATAGTATACCGATATTATATCGTACAATGTAGGTAGATTTTTTCTAGATTTAGGTAGATTTTTTTGAAGCCATGGTGGAAAATTAAATAAGCCTAGTTAGTTAATCTATGTATTTAATTGTTGTTTTGGAGCGAAGCTTTTTAACGCATGTTTGGGACTAAGAACTAACTCAGGAAAAGTGAAAGGTCACGAAAGTACGAACTGAAGTTGCAACGCTCCTCATTGGCTGATCTTGATTCTGAGCCATCTATGAGAGTCTTTTGAAGTTCAACCATTGTATAAGTTGAAAGGAATATCGCATAGATGGCGCTATCTCGATCGATATTATAGTTCTAATTAGATTTTAATTAAAAAGCGTAAGAAGCTAATGTCAGTAAGTAATATTTATTGTAATGTTTATTTATCTAGGTGAGTAAGTATTAAAAACAATTTCAATACAAAAATTTTTTTTTCTCAAATAATAAATCAGTCCCCTTTTGACCAAGCTAATGTTTGCATTTCAAATTAATTAATGTAATAAATACTTACATTAAAATTAAATGTCAAAGCTGTTACTTTGACTATCAAAATGTAAAAAACAAAACTCGTATGCTAAAGCCCTAAAAATATTTTAAAAATAATAATCGTAATTTCGTTAATTTCATTGTCATTTAATAATTTAGACGTTATTCGTAATGTTCTGTAACCTTCTAGCCCCTCACATAGTAACGCCCTATCCGCCGCCGACCCCACCAATGCTCACCTAAGTATACGGCCCTGGTACAGTACCTCACCCTCCTTAAACAACCCCCAACAACGGTCAGTTGTAAGAAGGCTTTCACGCGACGAATACAGCCTTAGCGCCTTTCAAGACTTCACCTATTCTGTTATACAAACGCTTTTTGACACATAACCTCTTATAAACAAAAATATTATTTCAGCTTATAGTTAGATTTTCTGTTCAAAAAGGTGTTCGAAAATTTATTGTTTTGAGTGCACAAGAAGTGTCAATGGTGTATTTGAAAATGTCGCCGTTAGCCAAACGTTTGGCCAGCCAAGTGATATGCGAGAACTATCTCTTTCTGAATATCAAGTTGAAATGACGCACTCTGAGGAAAGAATGGACGAGTGAGTGAGTGATTAGTGGAACATGTGAAGGGAATTTGTGTAAAACTGTTTTGGTTTTGAGAGACTTCGCAGTGCGATTGCAGTGATTTCATGTGGTAAATATTTTGATTTTCATAACAATTTTTTTTAACGTTGCAAACGCTACTTGGACATTACAGACATGAAATGGTAAGAAACCAGGATTACTTTTCTGAAAGATTCCAACACAAAGACGGTGAAAGAATCTAGGGTCGTGACGTGATGACGTCACATCCGTTACTATAAACATAGTTACATTCTACATAGTTTCAGTTACATTCTACTACATTACATCTTTAAATAAGGAGCTAATTACTGTACCGGTGACTGTCCAATAGTGCGTCGAATGACCAGACACAGCCAATATCACCACAGCAAAACAAAATAAAGTCCCAATATGTAATCCATGACCAGTGCGCGTGGTGCGGAGGTAGAAAGGGGACGGCGGGATCGCGTTAAACAGCTCTTCCGATTACTCCCTATGGAATATGCTATAGAAAACACTTAGGGAGCCGACATCCCTACAGAGTTGCAGTGGTTCTAGATCGCGGGACACTTCGGGGTCATGCTTCGGCTCTTGCTCCGGCAGACAAATGCAGCTTTTGGTCCGGAGACAGCGTGAAATACCGTCGCAACTTAATGGAGTACGCCCAGCTTTTTACAAGCCAGCTTGGCCTTACCCCGGTTTAGGTCGTGCGACAGTTCGACTCCGAGGACCCCGAGGTGGTCGCTTAATTTAAGCGACGTGCCTGGGAAGGAAGGAGCTGGTGTGAACGCCGCTCTCTTCGCACTGAACGCGCAAACTTGTGTCTTGGAAGCGTTGAACTCGACCAAATTACTACGGTCCCATTCGGAAGTAAAGCCGAGTGTCTGTTTGTTCGGTTCAGAAACAAGTCTTCGCCTCCTCTCATCCACAACGTCGCTAACTGGTTGAAGAGTGATTGGTGACATGGGGTCCGACATGTAATGATTACTTAACCTTTTCGGACTTGGCGTCCATGTTCAAAGAGCCAAATAATTTTGTTTGTGAATTAATTAATGTTCGCTAATTCCATTAAATTTACGAGAAGGTTGACTTGAAAAAATCACTACGAGTGATAAGTCCGCCTTTGCGCGCAATTAGCATCTTTCTTTCTCTCTGCATTCTACTTCTAGTTTTTTCAAGTCGTTTGTAGTCAAGAGATACAGCCTTCGGACAGACGGACGGACGGACGGACAGACAGACAGACGGCGTAGGTTTAGTAATAGGGTCCCTTACCGGATACGGAACCCTAAAAATAGAAAAAGTAAAAAATTAAGGGGTTCCCATACAAGAAACGTGTTTTTTTTTAGTTTTTGTTTAGTGGTATTGAAACCTCGGTGCGCGAGTCCGCTCGCACTTGGCCGGTTTTTGATATTCTCCATACAGTTGGAGGCTAATTCTGCCCCACCCAACCCTAACAACAAACGTGATTCAGTTTCACGTCACGTACACAATACTGAAGGGCAGTATTGCCAGTAGTGCACACCTCACTGCGGACAAACTGTATCGAGACTCGGACATGTCAACATTATATTTTAACATTCATTTCTATAATATAAATCTTAAATTAAATATTTTTACTCACACCAATATTTGGTTTTAGATTTTTATATATATTCTGTACGCAATAAATTACAAAATACACATATTTAACATGTTTACATTTCAACTTTTATAAGTCGTCGTTGAACAAAATTTAATATATTTACAAGTTTTAATATAAGTATATAAAATTTTGTTCTCTGACGATGACTTTTAAAAGTCGAAATATAAAGATGTATTATTATATGTGTATTTTTTTATTTTGTGTGTACAACATATATATAAAAATCTCTAATTTGAATCTGAAACCTTTTTTCTAGGTTCTACATAAATAGGTACCTACCTACCTAGCCATAAAAATATAATGAGGATGTAATGTATCAAACGAGATGTGGTTAGATGTTGTATAACATCAGAAATTAACATTCAATAATATATCAAACAATTTGAAATACGCAAACAAACAACAAAAATTACACAGCGCAGGGTAATAATAAGGTTGTGTTTTGATAAGGGTGTGAGATGGGGGTGCCATGCCGACCGTCCGCTCGCTCGCCGCCGCGCCGCGACCGGGGGGCGGGGGGTGGGGGGGGGCGGTCTAAGGTCCTGCCGCGTGTTACCTCCGCTAATCATATTCTTCAAGGACCCGTCCAACCTCTTGTGCCTTATTTATACTTTAAAATACTTCGGAAGAAATAAAAATATACATAATGGTATGGAAATAGCATATTATGTACATATGTAGAGTACCGTGTGGGGCCGGTACTTAAAAAGAATAGCCCCACTGCATCTCTCCCCGTGCATGTCGTAAAAGGCGACTAAGGGATAAGGACAAGATGCCGTGCTAAAGGGCGACAGGCTCGCCACCTCTCACCTTGGCATTGTACTTCCACCGAGTCATGCAGCAGGTGGGTCTTCTTGCCTTACTTGCTGCTTGATCGATTGAATCTTGTTCGAATACTTTGCGAAACGTGGTGGTCGGTGTTGCGCTGTACCAGAGTTCTTGCAGCACAACACCGATTACTCTGCTTACCCCGATTGTCGGGATTCAGCTTGTGTGATATGTATGTATGTAGAGTATATTGAATACTTATACCTTTCTAATATATGTGTTTATTATTATATGGTTTTAGACAGTTGGATTCGGAAGGGTAGAAGATAAATAAAAAAAGCGGTCAAGTCCGAGTCGGGCTTAGGTAATATTAATATGTAATGTCACAGATTACGTAATAGAGTTATGGCACAGCCACCCATGCTGGTAAACATAAAAAAAATTAAAAGTAAATGTCTTGGAAACCCAAACTTTACAACGTTGCCTATACCTTACTTTTTGTTAAATTACATTGACATTAACAATCAATGAACCCATGCATGTCGTAAAAGGAGACTAAGGAATAAAGACAACATGCCGTGCTAAAGGGCGACAGACTAACCACCTATCACCTGGGCACGTTCCTTCCATCGAGTCAGGCAGTAGTCTTTGTGACGTACTTTCTCATTGATAATTATCTCGTCCTAATACTTTGCTAAACGTGGTGGTCGGTGTTGTGCTGTAATTTACCAGTGTTCTAGCATCGCAACATCGGCTACTCTGCTTACCCGATTGTCGGGACACAGCGTGTGGTATGTATGTTAAAAATCAACAAACAAAATTTTGGCAATGACACCTTTTACATTTAGTTATTATGTCTCTTGTAGTCAGAATTCCCATAAAATTGTTTTAATCTTGGACTTACAGATCCCTTCTTATGCTTTGACCCCTTCTTCTTCGTGTGCCATAAGTGTTCCCTTTTTTCATATTTGGTATGTTACACCACTTACACCATCGTCCATTGTTTTTTTTTTTTTATTGCTACCGAACTGGGTGGCTCTGTCCGAGGTCGCAACCTCAGGCGCAGCCAATTTCACCCCCGAGGAGCCAGTCCGGCTTGGAGGTGGACTAATGTTGCTGGGGAAAGGCTATTAACCCGCGATTTTAAGATCTGTGGATTGTAGGAGTGGGGGAAGATATTTCCTGGGAGCCCGTTCCACACCTTTGCTGTGCGGCACAAGAACGATTTAGAGAATCGTGCAGTTCGAAGAACTCTTCTGTCGACTACAAACGGGTGTTCCGAGAGAGTATGGCGGGTTTGGTGTTACACTAATACAACGGCGATCAGTTGCATAACTAAATATTTCGCGGGCATTGATATATTATTCGCAATCGCGAGCGACCTGCCCGAGATCCTAAGTATCTATTACCTGTGTATAATGCATGTAAAAAAAACCGCGTGCAAATCTGTGAAATTTTTAAGCTAATTTATTACTTAATTACTTTATTACAAAGATAGCTAAGAACCATCCCGATTAAACCAGCTTTGTAATAAAAAAAATCGCATCCAAATCGGTTCATCCGTTTGGGAGCTACGATGCCACAAACAGACACGCCCATACACACATAGACATTCACGTTAAACTTATAAAAGTATGACATCAAAAAAACCCCCGACCCTTAAAAAGCCAAAAATAATTTCTGTTTACTTACTTAAAGGAGTCGGGAGACCGCTAAGTAAATTCCCGCGCAGCTCTGAGTTTTTATATTTTATTTACTGAGCGGTCCCCCGACTCCTTTAAGTAAGTAAACGGAAATAATTTTTGGCTTTTTAAGGGTCGGGGGTTTTTAAAATTTGTAATTTAACTTATATTTCAAGCTTTTTTAAAAAAAACCGCATGAAAATCGGTCCACTTTTTAAGATAATAATTTTTTTTATTACTTAATTACTTGATTACTTGATTACAAACATAGCTAAGAACCATCCCGATTAAATAAGCTTCCTAATAAAAAAAACGGCATCCAAATCGGTCCATCCCTTTGGGAGCTACGATGCCACAAACAGACACGCCCATACACACATAGACATTCACGTTAAACTTATAAAAGTATGACACCATAAACAAAATGTTAATTACCATTATTTTACTACAATATATCAAGATACGCATGACAGGTTGTTTAATGTGCCTAGGTCGGACAGAGACAGAACTGTGAAAGTTTTCCCTTAATCATAGTGTTGAACTTGGTCAAGTGCATCGAAGTTATTTGAAGTGCACGGCGGCGGCAGCTCGGCGCATACTTGCTCCGTAGTTTTTCGCGACCTTGCATCGCCAAACAAACCTCTATTGCTCTGTATTATATTCATACAGTGTATACCGTGTGGGACAGGTACTTATAAAGAATAGCCCCACTGCATCTCTCCCCATGCTAAAGGGCGACAGGCTCGCCACCTCTCACCTTGGCACGGTACTTCCACCGAGTCATGCAGCAGGTGGGTCTTCGTGCCTTACTTGCTGCTTGATCGATTGAATCTTGTTGGAATACTTTGCGAAACGTGGTGTTCGGTGTTGTGCTGTAATTTACCAGAGTTCTTGCAGCACAAGACCGATTACTCTGCTTACCCCGATTGTCGGGATTCAGTGTGTGTGAAATGAAAATGTATGTAAGTGTATACCACAGAGCATCAAATACCTACCGCGCGCGCCCCCTACTAGAGACGCCCTAAGCGATAATATTTGAAACCCAATAACTGTACGCTGAGCTGCTAGCGCTTCGTATGTGTGTGTGTGCTAGTATCGACACTACACACAAAGAGGAGCAAGTTAGGCACACGCACAAAACAAATGCACACGCACAACACACATATCGTTGGTGATCTGGCAGAAAGTCCTATCTCAAAAATGTAAATTTTTCAAGAGACGTGAAACTGTTTTGTTCAGAAATTAGGGTCATACAATGTAAAAAAAAAACAAGTACAATTTTATTTTATTTTAGTTTATTTTAGAATAAAGTCGCCTGAATTTTGTCCTGACATTGTGGAAAAAATTATATAGGACATATTACCACCAAAATCTGAATTTGGCAAAAATTTAGATAGGACTTTCTGCCAGATCACCAGCGATATGTAAGTCATAGGCCACGCCCACAGGCTTCAACGGCGTTGTAGAGAAATGGGACTGAGGGCGCCTCTAGGAGGGGCGCGCGCATTTGATGCTCTGTGGTGTATACTAAACTAATTATGAAAATGTGTGTCGTGTCCGCATTCTGCAACGCAGAACATTGCACATAATATGCATACATACCACCCACGCTGCAGCTTGACGATCGGGTTAAGCAAAATAATCAAGCAGCAAATAAGTAATGAATGCCCAATCACATCGCAGCTCAGTGGTTCGGTCGGTCGACTGTCGGTCGTGATCATAAGCACACCTGGGCGCGGTCAGTACTTGGATGGGTGACCGCTCGACCGTTGGAGGCTGACCGTAGGTCCTGTAGGTCCCTTACTACCAAGGTACTGCTTGATAGGACAAGATAACTATCAAGCAGCAAATAAGGCACGAAGACCCACCTGCTGCATGACTCCTCCGTGGAAAGACCGTGCCAAGGTGAGAGGTGGCTAACCTGTCGCCCTTATGCACGGCATCTTGTCCTTATCCCTTAGTCACCTTTTAGGACTGCACCCAGTGGCGGTGAAAGACTTACATTTGATGTGGGCAAGATATATTTTGCGAGGCCCTCTCCGGTGGCATGGATTTTATGGATTTTCACTGTTGAAATGGATTTCCGGTATACTGATGAAATCAAACATTTTTGTCAGCATACCTTTCGTCAATAAAAGTAGACATAATCAAATTGCAATAATACAGCCGTCACTGCCTCTGTCCTGCGTTCCCATCTTGTGTCTGATAAAGGCTTTATAGTAGGCTTTAGTTTGCCTTGGATTAAGTCTAAACATGTTTACTCGGGGTCTCTTTTAATCTAGCTGAATATTTTTAATGAATCAAAGCTGCATGAACTTTCGAGGCGCGTGGCCCCTCGGACCGCGAGGCCGTGGGCGGTCGCCCACGTCGCCCACGCCTTGCGCCGCCTCTGCATGCACCGGGGAGAGATGCAGTGGGCTATTCTTTTTAAGTACCGAAACCCCACACGGTACACTTGAGTGAATAGAAAACCCGTCGCCTTGACTCTGTTGTCCGCCATGTATGCAGGCCGGAGCTCGAAGGAGACGCGAGTATTGTGCGAGAGGGGTGTAGCATGTAGCATGTAGGTGATTCCGCGCGTGGCTCTAGTGCGCAGAGCGCAGACACATCGGGTTTGCTGACCCTTACATTTCGACCTTATACTGCCGAGTACCGTTCGCAACAACACCAGTGTACAGATCCGCCGAGCTATCGAAATAAAAAAAAAATCAAATGTCTATTGCTTCGAATAAACAAATGAACAGAGGCGCAGTCTCGGACGCAAAACAATACACAAATTCTGACACACCGAATTATTACCAGTTACATACAAAAGTTAGGCTAGGTGGACAGATGACCTAAAAAAGGTAGCCGGGATTGGATGGATGAGAAGAGCCGAAGACCGCGTGTGGTGGCGTGCCATGGGAGAGGCCTATGTCCAGGAGTGGACCGATACAGGCTGATGATGATACAAAAGTTATGTTGGAGTATATAATTGACAATTGGTTATTTTGAACCCTAACACATAGGAAAAGTTTGTCAGTTTGAATTTGGTGTTATTCCGGATTCGAATCTCGGACCTCTCGCAAGAGAAGCCGCCGCACAGACCACTCGGCGAACCGCCGCATACACTTTTTGCGTTTTACTGCGAAGTACTCATTATTAGAAGACAAAACAAAAATAACTCAAATCGAGATTCCGTATTTTTTTTCATACAAAATTTAAAATTGTAATTAAAACTCGATGTACAGTGAGTCTGAGGAGATTTGGCAACAGTGCTGTCTAGGTATAGGAAGTGCAATGACCTAGTCCAGCCCCCTTTTTCTTTTGTTGTCATTGACCTTTAAGCGTTTGGAATTTACCTATATGCAGTTCAATTCTACTAGTTAAGCGTGTAAGTTAGTCATTTTATTTTTATTTAATAAAGGCGGACGTTAACCGTCCACCAAATCTCGACAGATTCTTTTTGGTGAAACGATTTTCACCAAAAAGTACTATAAAATGACAGAATCTGAGAAAAAGTTTCAGAGCTTTTCGTATTCAAATGTGGACCCCTTTCAAACCCTCAAGTTACGAAACCCTATCCTGTAACACCCTGTATGTACATGTCAAGCTTAAAACTTGATTAGTCTAAGAGTCGAGTCGAAGGGCTCCGACACACGGACGGACGTACGGACGGACAGACGGACGGATCTACTAAAAGCGCAACTCAGCATAACGTAGAATGCTCTATGAACACACGCACTGGTATCAAGATGATTGGGATATGTAAGCAAAGTAATCATTGTTGCGCAGCATTTGTCAGCCTCGGTAGCTCAGTGGTGCGCGGTCAGTCTTGGATGGCTGACCACTGACCGCTGACCGTTAGAGGCTGACCGTGGTTCGGATTCCACGTTAAACTGTAGGTCCCTTCCCTTCTTACCTTATTAGGTAGTAGGGTTATCCCGCCCGGGTTGATACCACCCCGCTCTGAACGAAACGTCGTCGGTCGAAACGGCTATGTAAATAGTTCGTGCTTTCCGCCCAGTTCAGTGTAGCCGACATGAAATTATGAAGGGAAGCACTAACATGGCACCTAGTTCACCAGGTGTTATGGGCTGACATCACGGATGTTGTAGGTGAAGTAGCCAACCGTGTCAGTTTCCATAAAAAAATAAAAACAAACTGGTAAATTACAACACGACACAGACCACCACGAATGACAAGATAACTATCAAGCGGCAAGTAAGGCATGAGTGCCCATATAATATCCCCCTTAAGAATATAATATAGGTACGTAAGGGGCGTGAATTGGCACCTGTCAGGCCGGCATGGATTCGCAACCCCCCATACGACGGAATTTCCATGAACGTCGTTAGACACCTTATGGGTGGCTCGGTGCCATATGTCGCTTTCAATTCGCTTTCAATAAAAAAAAAACGCCTAGGAACTACAAATTGCAGGTTCGGGAATCGTTTGCACACTGCCTGACGAACGAGTAGCTCCTCGTGTGCGGCGTACACTCGACGTGTTGCGGACCGTACTCGTGAGGCGCTTAGTATTCAACTCGGCGCGACGGATCGATACACTTGAGCTCTGAAGCATTCTTACAGCCGGGCGGCCGGCGCGGCGGTGGCGGCGTGTGAATGCGTTATTATGTCGCTCGCTACCTACCTGCATCTAAACACGTGCTGCAACTAATGTTTCTCTACACTATATTATGCTAGTGATTTTTACTTCACATACATACCACACGCTGTATCCCGACAATCGGGGTAAGCGGAGTAGTCGGTGATGTGCAGGAAGTGCTCTTTTAAATTACAGCACAAAACCGACCACTACATTTAGCAAAGTATTAATAGCAAAATTATAGCCGAGTACATTAATAGCAAAAAATTACTAAAAAAAAACTGTGAAATAAAAAACTATTTGAAAAAATATAAAAACCGCCTTCAAAAATGTATGAAATAAAAAAAATAGAACCCTAGAGTTGAAGGCGATGGTGCTAAAGCAAGCAAAAATAACCGACCGCCTTCAATTCTAGGATTCGATATTTTTTTATTTCATACATTTTTGAAGGCGGTTTTTATATTTTTTTAAATAGTTTTTTTTAAATTATAGATAGATAGAAATACTTTATTGCTCCAAAACATTTTACAGTGACAAACGATATGTAATTTACATGAGGGACAAAGGCGGACTTATCCCTTACAGGGATTTCTCCCAGTCAACCTTTGGATGTTTGAGAGTCCTTATATAGGTTCCTTCCCTTGCCCCTTACTAGGTGGTTCGCTCAAATTGTAGCCGACTGGGCTCGTACCACCGCACTGGATGTAAGATGGCCGCATAGCAGCCTCAGTTGTGTTCTTCTCTAGTCCAGTATAGCCAGCAATCCAAAGGAAAGCCTCCGGTATGGCACCTACCTTCTTGAAGGCGATCTAGGATTTGGCTGGTCGGAGTATGTACTTTGGCCCCTCCGACTCAGCCACTCATACCTCATTAAATCAAAATATATATATAATTACTTTGCCGTCTGTCTGTGAAACTTAAATACCTACCATCACATACCTTTCCCGATAGGGCAGACAGAGACAACGATTAACTACGTACTGGAGCAGTACGCTCTTCTACAGCATTCTCTATGGACAAGTATGTATGTATGTATATTTATTTGTATATAATATTCTATATATTTAGTAATTTATATGTATAAACACATGTATGGCTTATATTTTACTAGCATGTACTTATATGTATTGTTAATAAGTATTCTTATTATTATTTTTATCTTCAATTGTCACGCAACTCTTTTGCTACTGCCTACTTACATTCCACTATATTATCGAATCTCAAACATCCAAAGGTTGGCTGTAAGAAATCTCTGTAAGGGATAAGTCCGCCTTTGCACCTTGTGTAAATTTTCCAATTATTTTTTTTACTATTTAATGTTTACTGGAGCAATAAAGAATTTTCTATCCATCTATCTATCTATCTCTACTGCTGCGACTGCGATCCACACACGGCCTGCTTCCTGTTCCCCCCTGCTTCGTCCTCCTTCTTCACCCCCTCTCCTCCCTCAGCAGTCGGCTCTTGTATTCAGTTAATTCATTTTCATGCACAATAGACGTGCGGGGAGAATGATTCGATGTTCCGAGCTACGCGTTAGTGAAAGGATTAAGGGTGCAAAGGTAATAAATCGCAGTAAATGGATTAAGGGTGCAAAACCACAGTAGTCTAGTCAAATTTTCTGAAAATCGAAGTTTTAGAAGCAAATCATATAACTTTTTGGTAAACGGTGTTTTCTTACTAATTCGACCCTGCTGAATCCAAAAATGCCGTTTGCCCTCCCCCCCCTCCCCCCCTTCCCCCCATTTCCCCTCTTAAGTTAAGTTAAGTTAAGTTACAGCGACAATATCGAATTTCAGCACCATATTGTCCGCCATCTTGAATATCTCACTTCCGGTCGGTACTTCGCTCAGGCAACCGACCTAATCGGATTCAGCAGGGTCAATATAGGGGGAAATGACCTTTTGCTCAAAAGTAATATTCCATGCTTCTAGTGGTGATCCATGAGAGTGTACGATGCGCGCGGGAATACCTCGACGCGATAAACTGTGGTTCGAGAACCATTGTTCACATGAATATGAATTATATGTTACTTTCAAGATAAATGCATAAGCTATAAAACGTCTTTAGATAATTTTCTCATAACTGCTGTCACTTTCCTACAAATTGAGAAGAAATACAAAAAAAAATTTTTTTTTTACTTTTTCATCGAATGTCGAAGGCTGTATCTCAAAAACTACTTATCGTATCGATATAAATTTAGCACTTATGTTTAGGAAATTTAATATAGATTAAGTTCTTCTTCGAAAATTTGCTCCTATCTGTAACCGTTTTTCTGTAAAATAAAAAAAACTACGGCTAGGGACACTTCGGAGGGGAAATGGGGGGGAAGGGGGGGAGGGCAAACGGCATTTTTGGATTCAGCAGGGTCGACTTAGTAAGAAAACACCGTTTACCAAAAAGTTATATGATTTGCTTCTAAAACTCAGAACGGAAGCCTTTTTTAAAAATTTTGCCTAGACTACAGAGAAAGAAAGCACGTCGTGTCGTGTGGTCTAGAGGCGCCGCATACACCCGGGGGCGCTGCCGCGGCCGGCTAGCGGGAAACAGCGGCCACCGATCGCTGCTTTGTGGTAATAGCAATCAATATACAGAGTGTTCGGCACATGAACCGACAATTTTTTTTTGTAGGTAAGTGGGGTCATTTGCAACGTTTTGACCCATGCATGACACATTTTGTCAGATGTCACGTGGTATGGCGATACGATTTTTTTTCTTTATTTTTGAAAATTACCAAAATCCCAGCTATAAACCCTTGTAACTTTTTTGTTTATGATTGTATCAGCACGAAATAAAATTTATTGAATTTTACGATACATCCTTGTTCTAGAAATAATATTATTTGATAAAGTTAATACCATGAAAAGGTTTTATGACCACCCAAAGTCCCGAGAACGAGTAAAAATGTGACAGAATCTTAATTTCTTAATTCATTAAAAAAAACTAACAGCAATTAAGTGCTTCATTTTCTTTTAAAAAGTTCGCTAGTTTACGCCCTTTCCAATGTTATACCACATGTCATACAAATCATTCACTATGTGGCCAAAATTAGGCGCAGAGACAGAACAGAACGACAAAATTAGGGATAATTTGCAAGAGTGCCCGCGCGACCGGTACATGTTCTAAAGAAAATGCTCTTGAAAACGCTCTCAATACGGGAAGCGACCACCGATTAGTGCCCGTGTTGTCGTTCTGTTCTGTCCCTGTGCCTAATTTTGACCACATAGTGAATTATTTGTATGACATGTGGTATACCGTTGGAAAGGGCGTAAACTAGCGAACTTTAAAAAAAAATGAAGCACTTAATTGCTGTTAGTTTTTTTTAATGAATTAAGAAATTAAGATTCTGTCACATTTTTACTCGTTCTCGGGACTTTGGGAGGTCATAAAACCTTTTAATGGTATTAACATTATCAAATATTAATTTTTCTAGAACCAGGATACATAGTAAAATTCAATAAATTTTATTTCGTGCTGGTACAATCATAAACAAAAAAGTTATAAGGGTTTATAGCTGGGATTTTGGTAATTTTCAAAAATAAAGAAAAAAAATCGGATCTCGATATCACGTGACATCTGACAAAAGGTATCATGGGTCAAAACGTTGTAAATGACCCCACTTACCTACAAAAAATGTTTGTCAGTTCATGTGCCGAACACCCTGTATGCAGGGCAATGACCAACCAATATTTGGGATTATTCGGAAGCCAGCTAAAATTAATTTTGTAATTTATTTTAATTCCTCTTTCTTCTGTATAACAATGACTCATTATCTATTTATTTATTTTGTAAGAAAACAGACGGCCCAATCACAAAAAATAAAATATAAGATATACCTACATTGAAGTCTGGCCATATTTAGTTATAATTATAGTGGTATCAAACATGTGTAGTGAGTGTGAGTGAATGCAGTGTAGTGTTGTGTAATGTAGTGTGGTGTAGCGTAGTGTTTTGTGGTGGTTATACCTTATTATAGCTTGGCCATATTCCAGCACGGGGTACAGTGCCAGTAAGGAGGAAGTGGAGGAAGGCAGGCGTAGTATTCTTGCTAAACATGTGTAGTGCTAGTGAGTGTGAGTGAATGCAGTGTAGTGTTGTCTAATGTAGTGTGGTATAGCGTAGTGTTTTGTGGTGGTTATACCTTATTATAGCTTGGCCATATTCCAGCACGGGGTACAGTGCCAGTAAGGAGGAAGTGGAGGAAGGCAGGCGTAGTATTCTTGCTAAACATGTGTAGTGCTAGTGAGTGTGAGTGAATGCAGTGTAGTGTTGTGTAATGTAGTGTGGTGTAGCGTAGTGTTTTGTGGTGGTTATACCTTATTATAGCTTGGCCATATTCCAGCACGGGGTACAGTGCCAGTAAGGAGGAAGTGGAGGAAGGCAGGCGTAGTATTCTTGCTAAACATGTGTAGTGATAGTGAGTGTGAGTGAATGCAGTGTAGTGTTGTGTAATGTAGTGTGGTGTAGCGTAGTGTTTTGTGGTGGTTATACCTTATTATAGCTTGGCCATATTCCAGCACGGGGTACAGTGCCAGTAAGGAGGAAGTAGAGGAAGGCAGGCGTAGTATTCTTGCTAAACATGTGTAGTGCTAGTGAGTGTGAGTGAATGCAGTGTAGTGTTGTGTAATGTAGTGTGGTGTAGCGTAGTGTTTTGTGGTGGTTATACCTTATTATAGCTTGGCCATATTCCAGCACGGGGTACAGTGCCAGTAAGGAGGAAGTGGAGGAAGGCAGGCGTAGTATTCTTGCTAAACATGTGTAGTGCTAGTGAGTGTGAGTGAATGCAGTGTAGTGTTGTGTAATGTAGTGTGGTGTAGCGTAGTGTTTTGTGGTGGTTATACCTTATTATAGCTTGGCCATATTCCAGCACGGGGTACAGTGCCAGTAAGGAGGAAGTGGAGGAAGGCAGGCGTAGTATTCTTGCTAAAATTGAGAAAACCCTGCACCTAATCGCATTAGGCCCAATCGGTTAAACATACCAAATACAACCAACTCAAGAACAACTACGAGTTTGTGGCCTTTGCCGGACGCGATCAGTTTTTCCAAGAAATTGGGAAAACTACTCATCGACGCTTCTGGAAACCGCCGTGCCTGGGCGCATTTCAAGCAGCGGATCAGCCTGGCGATCCAGAGGGGGAACGCCGCTTCAGTCTTGGGGACCATGCTAATGGTCCATATGGACTATTATTTTTATTTATAGTTAGATTTATTTTTATAGTTAATTTAGTTAATTATTTTCAGTTCTAGATTTAATTATTTTATTTTAAATAAAGAATGTACCTAAAATCGCATTATGGGGCCAGTAAAATCTGGTACAGTTCAACGCAATAAAAACACAGGCGCGTGTGAGTTTAGTGCGAAAAATCGCCATTTTGCTCAGCCCCCCAATTCTTGGGCACAAGGTTGAGCGTCGATGACCACTTCAGTATCCTCGGAGTGGACTTCACTCGCGAACTCAAAAAGCTGGGCGTCCTGAATAAGGCTCGGAGATACTTTAGAGCTGACCAAATCCTGCTGCTGTATAAGTCGCATGTGAGGTCATGCGTGGAGTATTGCTCGCATCTTTGGGGTGGGGCTGCTCAGTATCGACTTGGCTTGTTAGACTTGGTTCAAAGACGTGCAGTTCGCCAAATCAACGACTTTGAAGTGTCCTGCAAACTTGAACCATAGCGGGAACTTGCATTGCATCCCTTATTCCTTGCCGTCCAACCTATAGCCGGAGCACTCGTCGCAGAGAAACTGAGCACCCCTTAGCCGTTTACATTGGGGTTTTGAGAACCCATCACTTCTCAAAATCGTTTCTTTGTCGCAACGCGCTAGGGTGGAGAACTGTCTTCCGGCGAGTGTGTTTCAGCCTAGCAACAGTCCGCAAATCTGCTGGCGTGGCGCCTCACTGAGCGACGTTTCGCGAGGAGAGGGGTTTTTGGCTCTGTCGACTGTAGCATTGGGCCCTCGGCACAGCCACGCGAGTTGATCTTTCAAGTGAAGCGTAAAAAAGGCACCTCTCACGCCAGCACGGCTTTCTTAGCCCCCGTTCGAAACTGAATGCTTTTGGGCGTCGTCGGTCGGCACATCAATATATGTTGACAGCATCAAATGTCTCGCGTATGCATTAAAAAAAATCATTTAGATTTTTTTTATGTTTTCAAAGTTAACTAAGTAAATCGTGGTCCTAATACCTACATTTTTATAGCGGGCAATTATAATTTGTATTCTATCCACATAAATATTTATTACCCACCATAACCTAACATAACCTAACTGCCTGAAAATTTCACTCAAGTGTAGTCGCTCTTAAACTAAACGAATAGAACCGACTACATTCATAAATATTCAATAGAACTACAACCTAATTACAACTGCCAGCAAATGTTTTTATAATCCACAACGAATGTAAATTGAATTAAAATAAGTAGCGAGGGGGCCGCCGCCAGCCCCCCGCGCCGCCGCCGCGCCGCCGTCGCCGCGTGAGCTAATATTCGCATTTATGTTAATTGAACTCTAACCTCGACAAAACAATCCCAGAAATATTCAAATGAACATACAAACGAAGTATGTAACTAATACACTATATGTTGTGCCCTCAATCTTGCATTCCGAACGAAACGCCGCCGTGCCGCGCAGGCGCGCGGTGTCGCAGACGCGCACGTCCGCAGAAAAGTTCCTATATGAAAACTATTATAAAAAATATAAAAACCGCCTTCAAAAATGTATGAAATAAAAAAAATCGAACCCTAGAGTTGAAGGCGGTCGGTTATTTTTGCTTGCTTTAGCACCACCGCCTTCAACTCTAGGGTTCGATTTTTTTTATTTTAATACATTTTTGAAGGCGGTTTTTATATTTTTTTAAATAGTTTTTTTGTTTCACAGTTTATTTAGTAATTTTTTGCTATTAATGTACTCGGCGGAATCGCTCGGCCTTCGGCCTCGCGTTTCCGCCTCGCTTTCCAATCCGATCTTGACTAAATTGAAATGGAACCACACGGGAAGCACCAGCTTTCCAATAAAAAAAGAATAATCAAAATCGGTTCACCCAGTCGAAAGTTATGTATGAGCGGACAAACATAAAAAAAAACACTCGAATTGAGAACCTCCTCCTTTTTTGAAGTCGGTTAAAATACACAAGAGACTGTTAAGTATGAAAATGTTCGGTGTTTTTCGTTCAGTTCAGCCAGTCTAGCCTAGTCTAGAGAGAAGCACTGACATGTCACCCAGTTGACAGGAACACGAGTGGGAGGGAACACGGGTGTAGTAGGCCACGACGACGTAGGTATCCAACCGGTTCTGTGGATAATTTTTATCACAGAACCGAGACAATGTGGAACGGAATGGATAATGTGGAGGCCGACACGGCATTCGCAATCCCCATGCATCACATAATGTCCATGGGCATCGTTGGACAACAAACAGCCCAACATTTAGAGAACACAGATAGCGATTGACCAGAAATGAAGTTCCATGAAAGATTTTCTCCTAGATCCCAAGTTGGATCCGTCTAAGATGATAAAAGTTAAGAACTAGGTTCGGCGAAGTACTAAGCCGCCGACTCGTAGGTGTATGGAGAACCTTAAACGAAAAAAACATAATATCTTGGGCGCGTTGGCTTTGTAGAATGCAACGTCTATCTTTTCAATTTCTCTGCTTGTGGGATTTTTGCCTCTTCAAAAGTTCCGATCGATAACCGGTTCATATATTTTCCTCTTAGACCAGTACAAGAGCCCAATTCACTGTCCGCAGCAACGCATCAGTCAGCGAGTACAGTCAAGTCGACACTATATTTACAATAACATTACACACACACACACACATACACGACGGAAAAGGCTCTGCTAAAGCCATTATCATCCCAAAACAATTAAAACACCAAAAAGGCACAAAAAGGTATGAAATTGAATTGTTTTAATATGTATAATACACTTACTACAAAAATAAATATAAGAAACGTAGAAAAAGCAATATATATATTTAAAATAAAACTCCATTGGTGGTATTATGGAACAAACTCACCAGAAGAACATACCATCGTACGACTCTATTCCAGAATACTCTGTTCGACGAGAGTTGACAGTGACTTATGGCACATAAGCGTTCACATAGAGACGAATTCTTCGAACTGGTGTGAAAAGAATAAAATTTTATTGTCAGTGTAAATCTTTTTGAAAAATAAATTAGAATTAAGTACGTTGTCCAGAAATTATACAGGATGATTCAGGATAGCCACGTGAAACTTCAGGGTTCAAAAGAGGGCCATATTTGAAGACGAAAAGCTCTGTAACTTTTTTCCAGATTCGGTCATTTTATAGTACTTTTTGGTGAAAATAGTTTTATCATTATTTGATGGACTGTTAACGATTTTTCTACGCGACAGCGAGCTTAGCGGGGCGCGTGAGTCGTGCGGAACGACGATGAAGCCTACGCACAAATGTCCATTCTGCATATGCAACATTCAACACTGCAATATTCAACACTCGGACGGACAGACAGACAGACGGTAGCCATCTAGCCTTGTAGCCTTAGTAATAGCTTCCGTATCCGAGTATGGGTATGAACTGCTTATAGGTAAATTCCAAACATGAAAGTTCAATGACATCAAAATAAATTAATGTTACTGGAGTAGGTTATTGCACTCCCTAGACCTAGACAGCAACGTTGCCAATTTTCTTAAGACTCACTGTCCATCTACAATTTCCAAGTTTTGTATGAAAAAAAAACAACGGAATTTCGATTTGAGTGCTAGGGATTTTTTTCTTCTAATAATGAGTACTTTCTATTCCTGAAGTTTCTCTTGCCTATCCTGAATCATCCTGTATAGAAATAACTTAAATTCCTCAAATAAGATAAAAGAACTTACCGAGATACGTATTATTGTGTGATTTTTTCTGTACTTTTGAGACCACGCTAATAGTATTCGGGATCTCTCTAAGTCTGGTGACAATATTTATAAATTAAGGGTGAGGAATTGCGATGCTCACGCGACGGCAAGAACAAACGCATTGCATCCGTGTCGAGTGACTTATGTACGTACAAATGAACACAGCTCATCTGTGCTGTGACTGAGCTGTGTAAACGCGCATTCACCCCCTCGGGTATTGGGAGGCGCGGTAACCTGTGATGACTGATGTGATGATGATTCAGAGTTACTCTCAGTCAGTCAGTCAGTCAGCGTGTAAGCGTCCACTGCTGGACATACGCCTCTCCAATTTTCCTCCAGTCCTCTCGGCCTTCAGCGATACGGAACCACTGCTTTCCGCCGACGTACTTGAAGTCGTCGTCCCACCTGGCGGGAGGTCTTTCCACACTCCGTTTTCCTGTCCACGGCCGCCAGTGTAGGACACGGTTACTCCAACGGTCATCGTCTCTTCGGCCAGCGTGCCCAGCCCACTGCCACTTGAGCTTAACCACCCGGTGTCCAATATCGACTACTTTGGTGCGTCGGCGGATTGCCTCGTTACGCACCATATCACGTAGCGATATTCCTGTAGAGTTACTGTCAACACCAACACTGGCCGAATAGAGTATGCTGTATAGTGAATTGGCGTCTGTACGTTTGAATCCGCGGGCTAGGTAGGCTAGGCGTAGGACGCGCACACGTCGCTCGCTCTTTATAGTCTCTGCTATTATTGTCCTTGTGTGCGCGTGCGCTGATACACGTGTTAAGTTCTTCTCAACATGAGCGAAATGGCAATCATTGGGCCGTGTCTGGTTGGGGCAACTGTGAGTGCATATTTCGTTAATTTTAATTTAGTTTATCGAATTGAAAGATTGTCGTCTATTTCTGTCAGTGTATCATGTTAATATATTGCTATCTGTGCAAGTTGATCAGTCAGTTTTTGTGTCACAGTGTCCGCTGCTGGACATATACGCTGCGAACTCTCTTGCCGGCTCTACGTCGCGCGGGTGATCCAACCGGATATAATAAATTACAACAAGTTCGAGTGCAGTCTTACTGCCTAAACAATGCTCAATAATTAATCAATAAAAAATACTCAATAATTTATAAAGACAAAGACAAACCATTTATTGCAATTTTTGTAGAGTATTTGAACATCTAGCGCCTGCCTGGGTTGTACATGAGTGCTACTACAAAATGCCTGGGTAGGCATGCAACACAGCACTAACACTACTCTCTCGTAAGAGTTGCGCAATACTGAATCAATTACCTATGTATAAATCAACAATTATTAATAGGTACCTAATTACCACTCATACTGAATAAAATAAAATATAAATTAAATAAAATCAAAATCAAAATAAATTTTCGTGTATTACAATGTATTAAGTGGGCCAGTAGTACATATGATTTAACCATTGCTATTTAAAAAAATCTTCCACTTTATAAAAACATTGTTTCATCAGCCAGTCATATAATTTTTTTTTTATAGTTTTAGTTTCAGTTGGCTGATTTCCTCCGGAATCTTATTATATATTTTTGTCGCCATGTAATAGATGCTCTTTATATATACATTTGTTCGAGGAAGCGTACTGAGCAGATTTCCCCTTCTTCTTGTATTGTACATAGTTGTGTATAGTACTAACTGTTGTAAAATATTTAGGGGTTTTCTTAACAAACACACAGTTTCATACATGTACAGGCAAGGCACAGTTAAAAGTTTTAATTACTTAAAAAGTGGTTCACAACTATTCAGATTGCTTCACATTACAAATTGCTCTTACACACTTCTTTATGTGGTATGTAACCATCCAGTTGAATTCGATTGAATTAATTTCTATCTTCATTAGCACGGGAAGCATGTGGCTGGCTGGAGGATCGAGGTGGCTGGTTTTTCCGTATCACTTGCCGACGTGGGGTTGAAATTATAAAAATATACCCACATCTATATTGGTTTCAATAAGCTTTATGTATGACATATGGAAATCGAATTACATCGAATATCAAATAAACATGTATTCAATATGCAAGCCTTGCCAAACTTGCCATCATCCAGCGAGTTACCTAATGCCGGAAGCGTTCTAGAAATGTTCTGAAACACCTCTTTTGATAGTTATTTTATTGTTTGATATATGTATATTTTAAATAAAAAAACACTAATCATAAAAAAAGGCATAAACAATAAACCATTAAATATCCAAACTGCACCTATCTAAAATTAAAACTATCAAAATAAACCTAAATAACTAAATTGTGACTAAAATAAATCCTCCATGCCATGTTTTTGGAGACGATGATGTTCGAGCTTGCTAAGGGTGGTTCTAATTGTCAGCCTCGATAGCTCAGTGGTGCAGACAGTCGACTGTCGCTATTGATTGTTAAGCAACGCTGGGCCGGTCAGTACTTGGATTGGTGACCGCTCGACCGTTGGTGGCTGACCGTGGTTCGGATTCCACGTAAAACTGTAGGTCCCTTCCCTTCTTACCTTACTAGGTGGTAGGCTTCATAGTTTGTGTTTTCCGTCAAGGTCAGTGTAGCCGGCACGACCGATGGGAAGCACTGACATGGCACCTAGTTAACCCGGTGTTATGGGCTGACATCACCGAGGTTGTAGGTGATGTAGCCAACCATGCCAGTTTCCATAAAAAAAAGTTCTTTTGATTTTTTTATTTAAATGAGTGCCTTCAACATTAATTTCAAAATTAGATTTGTGCATAAATTAATTTTCAGTGCTTTAAATTTATTTACGTTTATTTTCAGTTAATCTTCGGGGTTGCCCTGACCTGTTGCAGCATAATACGCAACAAATCCAAAAAGCACGCACACGGCGCGAGACGAGCGAACAACCGCACACAGTTCATGTCGGACGCCGGCGGAGGCGGAGCGACGACGCACGTCCACATGGGCGATGTTGACGGCGGGGGCTGGGGCAGCGGTGACAGCGGTTGGGGCGGCGGTGACAGTGGCGGAAGCGGCGGTGACAGCGGGGGCGGCGGTTGTGACAGCGGGGGCGGCGGTTGCGACAGCGGGGGCGGCGGTTGTGACAGCGGTGGTGGCGGCGGTGGAACGTGTGACTAGAACCTCGGATTCACTAAGGGACAAATAAATGCCTTCGCACGCAACATGCCGCACAGTATAGGTTGTATTTGCCGCGTGCAATGTTGCGCGCGGCATTTACGTGCCCAAGGATATTTTCCCTCTAGTGAAATATTAATGAACTGGAGCTTCCAGTGAATACTGAATATTCTTGAGAAATAATAGTGTTCTAGACGATGCGAAGAAAAATCATTTATTAATCTTAAATATTTTCAATACATGTGGAGATTTTGGTGTATGGGCCTGAACTGAATTGTTTACAAACAAAATCGGCAAGGTAAAAACTTACTTAAAAATAAATTAAAGGTAAAATAATACTTCGAATTTGAAAATCAACTCGACACGCTGTAACGCTTCGCTAGCGGCTCGTACACAAGGAGCGATTTTGTTTTGAGGTATTTTTTTATATAAAAAAGAATATCGCGGTAGAGAAAATATTTAATTAGGTTTTTAATACCAAATGACTTGCGGAATCGCTGTGTAAAATCCCTCGGCGACATCTTTTTACACCGGATAACTCTAGTGATTGGAATAAACTGTCTCCCAGGAACAGCCTGTATAGGCAACAAAGTACGGACATATTGGTTCTCGGCGTTCAGGATACCTGTTACCTATCAATGCAGTGGGTACAACAATAATTGTGATACTAGTCTAGGTGTCTTACCTACCTAGTCTTAACTTTATGGCTAGCTTTTAATTTAGTAAAATGTATTAATGTTTTGTAAGATAGGAATAAAATATGTTTATAGATGGAGCTTATTCAATTATTCTTTGTATTTCTCTAAGTTTAAGAATAATAAATATTAATTAAATCAATGCACTGATTCATGCCCTTACAAGCGAAACGGGTTCGTATTGTACGAGCTCGCCTCGCCACTGCTGACACGGTTGGCTACAACACCCTGTAATGTCAACCCTTAGCACCTTACTGAACTAGGTGCCATGCCAGTGCTTCCCTTTGGTCGTGCCAGTTGCACTGAACTGAACGCAAACCATGAACCATTTACACAGCCGCTTCGTCCGACCTTTCACACTGAGACATTTTTTTTTACTAAACTGTTTAGTAAAGTAGTTTTTTACTCTTTGGTACGTACTAAATAAAGTTATTTAAACCGGTTTAGTTGCGGCAACTAACCACAATTTAGTAAAGCCGTCTTTTGTAACCAACTACCGAAGCAATAGCTACTAATATTTACAAAATTAATTGTTCACTGAATTGTTTGGCTACACGTGACCAAACGTGAGCTATTTTGCCTCTACTAGTTCAGCTATACATTACAAATCTATTTAGCTGGTTTGCAACAAACAGTTTTTCTTCAACAAACAGTTTTTCTTTAACAAACAGTTAAGTAGGAAGCAAAAGATTAGTTGTGGTAACTTCTAGTTTTGTAGTCACCACAGGAACTAAACTGTTTTGTAACATATTTATTTCATAAAACTGACTGTTTTTTTCAGTGCATTCAGTGTGGTGGCGGGTTAAATACTACCACCTATTATGACAATGTTTTCCGTTACGCGGTATACTGAAAGCGACTCACTTTATTTGTCGACCTTTCGTCCCACACTCTGGGGACATCCTCAGGACTCGCGGTACTGCGACGACCTGGAGTACACCCGACACGTCGTCGGAAAAACACTATGTACCACGTTTGGTTCGGGAATCCATTGAAATATCCAGACATGCCAATTTCAACAGAGAAGACAGCATGATACTCTCTTCGTCGTGGACTCCTCTGCTGGCGAAGCATGGCTCGGATGGTAACCAGCATCAAGCTCTGGCAGCCATAGACACTGTGAGCTACGTGCCTACATGTGCCGACCTTTTCCGGTGCGCCTCTTGAAAGACTTTATCCAATCCCTCGAATCCCTCTAATCCTTCACTCCTACTCCTTCGCTTGGTTCTTCCACTTGGTTGATAAATAAATAATGTTTTGGTGGTTTAAAAAAAAATAACCAGGGTTAATATATAGAAGATGCGTCGCGCGACGCATCTTCTATATATTAACCCTAACCTAATGTTGAGGCGGTGCATGTCGGTTTTGTTACGTTTGTATTTCCGAAAATAAAGCTTTTAGGTGGTAATAAAAAAAACTAAAGACCCTAAAAAAATTTAAACACCCTAACATTGCTTAAAAAAGAAAAAAAAAAGAAAAAAGATTTTGTGGGATTCGAACCCATAGTCCAAAAAATGCAAACCCTACAAGCTTACCACTGAGCTAACATATTACTTAACCGACCAAACGAATATCGGCTTCTATTGGTTCGCTCCGGGCGAAGGAGTAGGAGTGAAGAATTGAGGGATTCGAGGGATTGGATAAAGTATTTCAGGTGTCGTATCGGACCTTTTCCATCAAGAGATATCGAACCTACCCGCATAGGCCGAAGTGCCCTCGCATCGCTACAATCTGCGTCAGCGGCGACCGGCAGTTGACATCTGACTGGACGACGTGTCGGGTGTCCTCCAGGTCGTCGCAGTGCCGCGAGTCCTGATGATGTCCCCGGAGTGTGGGACGAAACGTCGACAAATAAAGTGAATCGCATTCAGTTATACCGCGTAACCGAAAACATTGTCATAATGTGTAATAGTGGTAAAAGCCTAAACGAACATAATACCATCCTAGTAAAGTAAGAAAGAAGGGAACATATCTATAGTTTTACGTGTAATCCGAACCACGGCTATTCTCAACGGTCCAACGGTCACCCGCCCAAGTGTGCCTAAGATCACGGATGGCGGTCGACTGATCGCACCACGGAACTTCCGAGGCCTACATATTATGTGGTATTAGGTAATCGATCCATACATTACTAGATGATAAGGTTAAACCCGCCCGAGTTGGGACCATAGCACTAAATGAAGATCGGCCGAAACAATTTATGAAAAAAATCAATCAGAGACAGATCACATACACTACGACCGGCCATAACATCTCCGAGAGGGTAGGTGCCATATCAGAGACTTCTCATTGAATTGTTGGCTATAATGGACTAGAGGAGAACACAGCCGAGACAGCTATTACGGCCATCTTAGATCCAGTACGGTGGTACCAACCCACTCGGGCACTATTCGAGTCTACCATCTAGTAAGGGAAGGGATATACAATGTTGCGCGTAAATGTTTCCATCAGGAGAAACTGCGTTATGCAAGTCGGCTGGATTCGAACCTCGGGCAGGCCTCACGCAATCTATGTACTTGCGCGCGCTAACTACCTACCGCCCGACGGGCCGCCGGCGGTCTTTTTCAGTAAAAATTCGTCTGCCGCGCGAAGTATACATAGACGCTCGCCCACGCAAGTGCGCGCAGCTGTAAAGCAATAACCACTTTACACTCGATCGTTAAGGTATATTTTCGCACGCAGCGATTGGCGTTGTGAAAGAGTAGGCTATTAAAGCCCGAAAGTAGGAACATTTTCTATGGAGTGATTTATCTGTTACGAAGTAACTATTAAGTAATCTGTGCCTCGGGCCTTGATATCAAGACTCTGAACGCCAAGACACGGCCGCTAATGGTTGTTTCGCACCAGTAGGTTAAGGGAAGGTGCCTACCTTCACATGCAATTCGAACCATATCGACCGATTCGTCCGCAACCAAAGTGCAACAAACTACATACACACCACACGCGATAGTCGCCATAGTAATCGGTGTTGTGCTACAAAACCTCTCGTAAATTACAGCACAACATCGACCACCGTGTTTCGCAAACTTAGAGGCAAAGACAAGTTAACTATTAAGCCAGCAAGTAAGGCACGAAGACCCATCACCATCACCCACCTGCTGCATGACTGGATGGAAGGACTGTGCCAAGGCTAGAGGTGACTATGTTGCCCTTTACGTCGGTATCTTGTCCTTATCCCTTAGCTTTTACGATATTCACCGGTAGAGATGCAGTGGGACTATTATTTATATGTACCGGCCCCAAACTCTGAAAGAGGAAAAAGTGGTGACCAGACGGGACCGAACTCACGACCCTTCGCTTACTAAGCAGGGTGCAGCAAGCAGTAAAGCCCTTGCCACTAGCCGCTCTGACCTTGGACTTAATTAAACTTTTACATTAATTAAATTTGTAATAATTATGACACGTGTTACAAAGTAGCTGCATCAACGTAAGTGTTCAAATGACGCCTGGAATGCTGGTTGGTGCCACCTATTTTATATGCAATCAGTACTGCAGGGAGTGGCCAGGGTGATTCTACTCCGTGTCTACATTATACAGGGTGTTTCAGGATAGGCCTGAGAAACTTCAGGAATACAAAGTACTCATTATTAGAAGAAAAAAATCCTCATAACTCAAATCTAAATTCCGTATTTTTTTTCATACAAAATTTTTAAATTGTATTAAAAACTCGATGGACATTGAGTATGGGGAGATTTGGCAACAATGCTGTCTAGGTCTAGGGACTGCAGAGACCTAGTTCGGTCCCCTTTTTCTTATGATGTCATTCAAATTATTTAAGTGTTTGGAATTCACCTACATACAGTTTAATTCTACTAGTTAAAGCATGCAAGTTAGTCATTTTATTTTTATTTAATATAGGCGGATGTTAAACGTCCACCAAATCTCGATGAAACTATTTTCACCAAAAAGTACTATAAAATGACCGATTCTGGGAAAAAGTTTAAGAACTTTTCGTCTTCAAATATGGGCCATATTTTTTTTTCGAACCCTTAAGTTACGAAAACCAATCCCGAAACACCCTGTGTAGGTAGCAGCACAATATGATGCGCCACCCTTGCTTATCTGAAATTGGTGGTGTAGTCATCTAACAGGTTGAATGCCGACCGTCACATATATTGTGACGTACGGTTCCTTGTACATTTTTTTTTATAGAAAGAGCGACATGTGGCGTTGAGCCACCCATAAAGTGTCTAATGACGCCCATGGACATTTGATCGCACGCGGGGGTTGCGAATGCCATGCCGGCCTGACAGGTGCCTATTCACGCCTCTCTTGAAGGACCCGAGACTGTACTTGGGCGGAAATATGTGGGCAGGGAGAGCGTTCCAGAGTTTACCAGTTCTGTGGACGAAAGGATCTGCAGAACCGATTTGTACGCATCCGTGGTAAGTCCAGCGTATAGGTATGCAATCCCTGCCCAGTGCGCGTTGTGCGGAGGTGGAAAGGGGACGGCGGGATAGCGTTAAACAGCTCCTCCGAGCATTTCACATGGAATAAGCGATAGAACACACTTAGGACACCGACATCCTTACGGAGTTGCAGTCGTTCTAGATCGCGGGATTTTATATGCAACTACACTCTGATGGTTTCCTGCAAGATAATTTTAAACTGTACGTCGGTTTTAGCGAATTTCTCAGTTTTCTGGGGGTAATTACGGTTTAGGGATCTGGTAACCCAAACTGGCAAAACAATTTTTTTTTGTCTCGGGCAAATTTTCTATGGCCTTTTGTATGAGCGGTTCAGGGTGAAACTACCAAAAAATACACCGATCGACGCTCAACCTGAACTGAACCTGAAGAACTGTTTGGTAGATTATTTAAATATTTACCCGACTACGGTGAAGCCAAAAGGATGGTTATAATGTTGGCAGCGTGTATCCCTATCTTTCTTTTATGTAATCCGGTACAGGTGGCTGAATCGGAGGGGCCAAAGCGCATGTTCCCACCAGCTAATATTCAAATTCAATTCAAAAGTAGATTTATTAAAAACACAATCAATATCACCTATGAGAAGGTAGGTGCCATACCGGAGACTTCTCTTTTGAATTCCTTGCTATACTGGACTAGAGGAAAACACAACCGAGGCTGCTATGCGGCCATCATACATCCAGTACGGTGGTATCAATCCAGTCGTCTGCAATTTGATCCTACCACTTAGTAAGGGGTAAGGGAAGAAGAGACTTTTTCATCAGATAAAACTCATTGGTGCAAGCCGACCGTATTCAAACCTGACCTCTCGCACGAGAAGCCGACGCACAGACCACTCGGCCACCTGCAGCTTGAAATTCGTCTATTCGAATCCCTCTACAGTCTATACTCTACAGTCCGATTACAGCATTTATACTGCTCTTTATATACCACTGAAAGAAATTACATCATACACTCGAGTCTTTTTTTTCGAGTTTGTGTTTTCCGTCCAGTTCAGTGTAGCCGGCACGACCGAAGGTAGGCACTGACGTGGCACCAAGTTCAACCCGGTGTTATAGGCTGACATCACGGATGTTGTAGGTGATGTAGCCAACCGTGTCAGTTTCAATAAAAAAAAAAAAAAAAAAAAAGAGTCCGCCTTTTACACAAAAAAATCGGCCAAGCGTGAGGTTTTACTCACGCACGGAGGTTTGTGCAGATCCGCTATACCATACCTGTCAAAAAAACCGGCCAAGTGCGAGTCGAACTCGCGCACCGAGGGTTCCGTATCGCCATGTCATCGTCAGCGCTGTTTCATATTGCTTTCGGTAGATGGCGCGCATACACTTTTTAATTTCTTGTATGGGGACCCCGTGAATTTTTTACTTTTTCTTATTTTTATTATTTATTGTTATATTGGCCATAATAACACATATTCTGTGAAAATTTCAACGGGCTACCTATTACGGTTCAAGAGATACAGCCCTCGGACAGACAGACGGACAGACAGACGGCGTAGGCTTAGTAATAAAGTCCCGTACGACGGATACGGAACCATAAAAACCATATCCGTCAATCTTTTGTCAACGTGCTAAGAATCTATTCATATGTAACTATACTTACTACATAGTATAGTTACATATGAATAGATTCTTAGCACGTTTCTTGTATGTAAACCCTCGTTAATTTTCAACTTTTTGCTTGTTTGCTAAAGTTGGTATATCCGCCATAATAAATAATACATATATTCTGAGAAATATTTCAACCAGCTACCTATTACGGTTCAAAAGATACAGCAGTTGGACAGACAGACAGACAGCCGTCATAGGTCGGCATAGGCTAATAGTACTAGTACTAGTACTAGTATATGTAGTAGTACTAGTATATGTAGTAGACGTACACGTACTTAATTATTAAATGAATGTAATGCCAATATCGTTTCATTTCAGACTATAACCCATCCGCAAAGATGTGCCGGTAGCGACGAGATCCCGGCACGCTCCCGCGATGGCGCTCCAGGTCAAGTACACGGACGAGAACGGCATCCTCCACATCAACATGAGCCCGCCTTCCTCCAGCCCGCGCCCCAGCGACAAGCGGCCAGCGAAGCGAGACGCGACGCGAGCCGACAACAAAAGCGACATCGAGTATCCAAACTTCGATACGATCAACAAACGCTTTTCACACTACGACATATTCGGCGGCAAATACGACGTGCAGTACGACGACAGTGGGGGCGGGGGCGGCGGAGGTGGGGCGGGCGCGGGGAGGGGCGAGGCCTCCGCAGCCGGCGAGACGCGGTCGCTCTTCCGAAGTCGCTACAATAGCATCGAGGAAGAGCTCGCGAACACACCGTACGCATTCGCGACAGAACGCTCCTTTCAAACATCAACTGTTAGATTAAATAACAATCCACTACTCGATATAACCATAGAGAGCGGTTTGAAGAACGAATCGCCGTCGAAAGACTTAGAGGACGATAGATTTTTTAGTAAAGATCGCGAATTAAATTTTAAAAATGAAGATAATCTCTTCGGATCTCAGGTCGACTTCGAAGTCCTGTCGAAGACTTCTGTAAAGGCGGACTCTCCGGAAGAGCCTCCGGCGTTCTGTGTGACGCAGTTGATACACGCGCAGGATAGGTACTTCGACTTGTCGAAGGCGAGCAGCGCTCGGGCTGGCGGTCGAGCCTCGCCGAGGGCGGTATCTCCGCCGACTGGAGTGAGGAGTGAAGTGAGAGTGGACACGGTGAAGACAGAGCCGAAGGGTGTGCGGGTGAGGAGTGATATAGGGAAGAAGGGCGCGTCGGGAGGGCGGACGGTGCGGATAGTGGAGAGTGTGAAAGGGGTCGGCAGTGGCGGCGAGGGGGACGGTGAGGCTTTCCGGGTGCTGCCGGCGCCGGTGCAGGCTGCGCAGAGAGCGGTGCGCGCAGTGGAGACCGTCCTACCTGCTCTACCTGCAAAGTGAGTAGCTTATTTAATTATTTCGACTCCTATACTCAGAGGCAGTGGGCTGGGCACATCTGTCGTAGATCCGACAACCGATGGGGTTGGTTTTCAACCATTAGAGCACCCGTCTAGGGTGTTCGAATGGAGGCCACGTACAAGCAAACGTAGCGTGGGAAGGCCCCCGGCTAGGTGGACAGATGACCTAAAAAAGGTAGCCGGGAGTGGATGGATGAGAAGAGCGGAAGACCGCGTGTGGTGGCGTGCCTTGGGAGAGGCCTATGTCCAGCAGTGGACCGATACAGGCTGATGATGATGATGATGACTCCTATACTAGTTATAATACCGCGCTGCTGGCTTATTTTCTTCCGAAGAACAATACGACCTGAAAACTGAAGAAGGATAGCGAGGAGATGACATTAGTTTTTTTATGGATAGCGCGACATGTGGCATCGTTTCACCTACGAGTAACGATGCCCATGGACATACTGTGATGCACGGGGATTGCGAATGCCATGCCGGCCTGACAGGAGCCTTTTCACGCCCCTTTTGAAAAACCCCAGGCCGTACTTGGGAGGAAATGTGCGTTCCACATTTTCCCGGTTCTGTGAATGATAGAGAGGTTAATAGGGGTGGTGCATCCCCTGCCCAGTACGCGTAGTGATCGGTGATAGGTGAAGTGATGGCTACGTGCAACTTCACATTATCAGAATGTGGCTTCACTGCTGAATGTTATCTATTATAATTTGTCTGTATTAAATATAATATCTTCCATCTAGTAATAAACAATACAATACAACATAGTTATAATATATTACTATAATTATATAAATGGCCGAACGTACATAGGCATGTCGTTAAACACCTTATAGATTAGAATAGAAACTATTGCACACAAATTGAAGGAAAAACGGTACACGACCAGAAATAAGAAATACAGGAGTGCACAAAAGCGGACTTATCACTACAAGTGAATTCTTCCAGTCAACCTTTGCGCGGCTGGAAGCCATATGTCGCGCTTTCAATAGATTGTATGTCTAGCTAGAAGAAGTTATTCCACAAGATTAATAAAATAAACTATGCATTCCTTCTCCCTTTCACTTGCACTACCCATACTTCTTTCTCCATAATTTTATTCCTCATTACCCAAAGGTTGACTGGAAGAATTCAATTGCAGTGATAAGTCCGTATTTGCGCACGCTTGGATTTCGCGTTTCCTTTCGTGTACTTTTCTTCTTTCAACTATGTGCAATAAAGAGTTTCTATTCTGTTCTAATATTTTGATAGCAATGTTAGTAATTGAGCAGATCAAGTAATCGCCAACAAAATATCTAGTTAACCTTTAACGAATCACTAAACAATTATACGGCAAATCAATTTCCTACACCCGACGTTTTTCACCTACGACCTTGGCAGAGATCTTCGTGCGCCGGCCGACCGCGCCGCGGGCTATTGTCGACTTGGATTGTGGACGATGTCACCGAAAAAACAAAACACGGTTAAACAAACAAAAAGTGGCCGCGAGCAACCTCGGCGCGGATTCATTGTCTCAATCGGAACTATAGAGGGCTTTCGGGAAGTTCACTTAAGGTCTGGGCGGAAAAACTGAGGAACATTTCTGTGAGATAAAAAACTTGCCCTAGGCGGATCGCTTTTTGTGCACACCTGCCGAACGTGGAATCAAAATCTACGCCGTCTAGGTCTGTCTGTCTCTCTTGAACCGTAATCTAGATATCCGGTTGAAATTTTCACAGAATATGTTTTTTTTATTGCTTCCGAACTGGGTGGTTCTGCCGAGGTCGAAACCTCAGGCGCTGCCAATTTCACCGCTGAGGAGCTGCCAGTCCGGCTTGGAGGTGGACTAATGTCGCTGGGGAAAGTCTATTAACCCGCGATTTAAAGATCCGTGGATTGTAGGAGTGGGGTAAGATATTCCCTGCGAGCCCGTTCCACACCTTTGCAGTGCGGCACAAGAACGATTTAGAGAACCGTGCAGTTCGAAGAACTCTTCTGTCGACTACAAAGGAGTGTTCCGCGAGAGTATGGCGGGTTTAGCGAAGGCGAACAGGAGGAGGAGGGATAAGGGAAGCAAGTTCGTCAGAGCAGATAAACTGTCATTATGGCGGATATACTAACAAATAATAAAATTAAAAAAACGACCCTTCGACCCTACTCCCCCCTCAAAGGAAGCCTCACACGCGAGTAGAAGTATTTCATTCCTTATTCTTTATTCATCATCCACAGACAGTACACTGCACTCGGATTCGTCATATTTTAACATTTAACATTTAGCATTTTGCCAGTTCGATTATCACAGCGAAGAAGAACTGGCAAGAAACTTCGCTGGATAGTTTACGTCCACTTCGTCCTACATTTACAAAAAATGTTTGACGAAAAACAAGTTGCCGAAATTGAAAAAATAAAATCGAAAATTTTATGGCACCTCATATCATCAATCAATCAATACTAATAATAAATCTGTAAGGGGTGGTCATGGAGTAAGTTAATTTGTTTTAGGAAATATTGAGTTTGTAGCCTCTATGTATGATACTAAAGCTAAATTGACGATTTTTAGAAATCTTTTCTGTATGTATGTATGTATGTATGTATGTATGTATGTTCCGCCATAACTCTTAAAGCCATCATCCGAATTCGATGAAACTTAGTAAAAGCACATTTTACTATACGGGACACAGGATAGGCTAACTAAAATTCACTTCCGGCCACGATAAGATGTGGCTCCCATACAAATCGAATCGAAATAAAAGCGGCGCGGGGCGGCGGCGGCGCGGTTCGTGGCGGCTAGCTGCGGAGGCTGGCACCGGCGGCGGCGGGGCGGGGCGCGGTGTGTGTATGCATTGTCTCGAGCAGAGTATCTTATTTAATTCGATTCATAAAATTATTATATAGGTTTACTTCGTTAGGTATCTATTTGATTAATTTTAGGTGCAGACCTATGTAATAGTGTTGTTGCAAGTCGATGTTAGAGGATATTTGCTTAACTGGAGTTCCTATTTGTATTTATATATACCCGACTACGGCGAAGCGAAAAGGAGAATTATGTGTTTGACCGGTATGTATGTATGTATGTATGTATGTATGTATGTATGTAAGTATGTATGTATGTATGTATGTATGTATGTATGTATGTATGTATGTATGTATGTATGTATGTACGTATTTTCATCTGTTCCCTCATATCTTCGAAACTACTTATCATAATTTGACAAATGAGGTATCGTTGGATGCGTCTTGACGCTGGTTATAGGCTATGTCACGTCCCATAAAATTGGATATGGCGCCCTCTAAAGGACATAAAGTCATGAATGCATGACCTAAAAAAATTTTTTTTTATGGTGCCGTGTTGGGTATCAAATGAAAGGGCTTAATTAACACATTTCAAAAATTTATATATTGTTAGCTGTTGCTTTCGGATTGCTTGCATGCATCCGATAATTGGGAATAATTTCTAAAATCAGGCCTCACTCCAAACCTACCCAAAATACATCCTACTAATATTATAAACGCGAAAGTTTGTGAATGAGTTGCGTTCAGGAAGACGATAAACCTACTCAAAGAACGTAAGTAACTAATGGCGAGGCCGAAGGCCAAGCTGCGTTCGGGAAGAATATAAACCTTCTCGAAGAAAGTAAGTAACAAAAGGCGAGGCCGAAGGCCGAGCTGCGTTCAGGAAGAGGATAAACCTTCTCGAAGACAGTAAGTAACTATGGGCGAGGCCGAAGGCCGAGATGTGTTCAGGAAGAGGATAAACCTACTCAAAGAAAGTAAGTAACTAATGGCGAGGCCGAAGGCCGAGCTGCGTTCGGGAAGACTATAAACCTTCTCGAAGAAAGTAAGTAACAAAAGGCGAGGCCGAAGGCCGAGCTGCGTTCAGGAAGACCCTAAACCTTCTCGAAGAAAGCAAGTAACAAAGGGCGAGGCCGAAGGCCGAGCTGCGTTCAGGAAGAGGATAAACCTTCTCGAAGACAGTTAGTAACTATGGGAGAGGTCGAAGGCCGAGATGGGTTCAGGAAGAGGATAAAACTTTTCGAAACCAGTTTCCATAAAAAAAAAAAAAAAAAAGAAAATAAGTAACAAAGAAGTTATTTTCTTCGAGAAGATTTATGGTCTTCCTGAACGCAGCTCGGCCTGCGGACTCGCCCTCTGTTACTTACATTCTCCGAAAAGTTTATCCTCTTCCTGAATGCAGCTCGGCCTTCGGCCTCGCCCTTTGTTACTTACTTTCTTAAATATGGTTTATCCTCTTCCAGAACGCAGCTCGGCCTTCGGCCTCGCCCATAGTTACTTACTGTCTTCGAGGAGGATTATCGTCTTACTGAACGCAGCTCGGCCTTCGGCCTCGCCCTTTGTTACTTATTTTCTTCGAGAAGTTTTATGGTATTCCTGAACGCAGCTCGGCCTTCGGCCTCGCCCTCTGTTACTTACTTTCTTTGAAAAGGTTTTCCTCTTCCTGAACGCAGCTCGGCCTTCGGCCTCGCCCATAGTAACTTACTGTCTTCGAGAAGGTTTATCGTTTCCTGAACGCAGCTCGGCCTTCAGCCTCGCCCTCTGTTACTTACTTTCTTCGAAAAGGTTACCCTCATCCTGAACGCAGCTCGGCCTTCGGCCTCGCCCATAGTTACTTACTATCTTCGAGAAGGTTTATCGTCTTCCTGAACGCAGCTCGGCCTTCGGCCTCGCCCTCTGTTACTTACTTTCTTCGAAAAGGTTATCCTCTTCCTGAACGCAGCTCGGCCTTCGGCCTCGCCCATAGTTACTTACTGTCTTCGAGAAGGTTTATCGTCTTCCTGAACGCAACTCCGCCTTCGGCCTCAAAAAGTAACTCACTTTCTTCGAGACGGTTTATCGTTTACCTGAACCCAGCTCGCCCTTAGTTACTAGCCTAAACCCAGCTCGCCCTTAGTTCTTCCTTTGAAATACGAATTTCACGCGAGCGAAGCCGCGGGCAAAAGCTAGTCTTAAAATATAAATAATACTTTAATTTACCATAAGTCCATAATTGTCGCAACCTTCTTATACAGTATAGTATTTCAGACTTACCTACTACTTGGTATTAAACTTTCCGACTTTATAGCGATTTTCCCGGAACACATTTGGGGGTTCTCTACTATATACTCTCAAGTTCTGTGAATACCTCGCCATATTTGACGTACGTCTAGGTAAGACATGTCATTTGATTCCATGTCAAAAAGAGTACGTATTTATTACTATTATCCGTAGTCTCTGCCTACCCCGTTAGGAGAAAGACGCGACATTACGTAATGTATGTATGTCATGGATCGCCGAAGTTAAGCAATACGGGCGCGGTCTGTTTTGATGGGTGACAACCGACTGTGCAGGCAGTCCGTGGTTCGGATTCCATGTAAGCCTATATAGTTTACTACTAACTTTTCTTACTTACTAGGTCGAGTTAACGGTTTAATCCGCCCGGATTGATACCACCGCACTGAATGTAGATCCACCGAAACGTGTGTGAAAATAGTAGAAAATGAAATAAAATGTTTCGTCGTATAGTGTGGGTGCTATGGCCGCAAGGCTGGTGCGCTAAGGTCAGTGGCGGGTGAATAGTTCGTGTTATCGGTCCAGTTTAGTGTAACCGGCAATACCAAACACTGGTGAATGAAAACAATGAAAACACTGATATGGCACCTACTTCACCGAGGTGCGATGGGATGACATCGCGGATATCGTAGGTGATGTCGTCATGTTCCAGAGAAAAACGCAGCGAGCGAGGGCGAGGGGTCGCTTGAAAAGGAACCAAGCGGCGGGTGGCCGAGTGGCTTAGGCATCGGCTTCTAATGCGAGAGGTCCGAGGTTCAAATCCGGTCGGCGCGGACAATGAGTTTTTTCTAATGAAAAAGTTTACGTGCACACCTACACCTGCTGCTTCACAGTTGGGAACCGGTGTATAACTGTAGGTCCCTTCCCTTGCCCCTTACTGGGTGGTAGGCTCTAATTGTAGCCGACTGGGTTGATATCACGCACCGTACTGGAGGCAAGATAGCCGCATAGCCGAATCGGTTGTGTTCTCCTCTAGTCCAGTACAGCCAGCAATCCAGGGAAGTCTCCGGTATGGCACCTACCTTCTCGGAGGTGATGTTGGCTGGTGGGAGCATGTGCCCCTCCGACTCAGCCACCCATACCGGATTACATAAAAAAAACATATTATGCGTTTCCACTTGTGCGTGTGATTGTAGGGAATAGAGTACAGTAGTACCAGATGGTAGAGTGTACAAGTACAACTGACTTGTTCCACCATCTGATTGCGCACTTGTTGAGTAGGATAGTTGGTTGCAGCCACATCCTCTGCGCACGCGCACGCGGCGTGAACATTTCGTCAACGCTTGCATACACTTGTCAGCTAGAATACACCACAACAGCAACGTGGCGCCGCAGCTTGCCACACAGCGCATGTGTAAATATCTATACCGTGAATCAGAGTTTTTTATCGGAGCTGGAGTGAATTGCGATTTTGTAACAGTGATACTCATGAACGAACATGATGTTTACACATGTTAACCTTTTTTTTTTATTGACTGCTCGACATATGGCGCCGAACCACCCATAAGGTGTCTAACGACGCCCATGGACATTCGGTCGTATGCGGGGGTTGCGAATGCCATGCCGGCCTGACAGGTGCCCATTCACGCCCCTCTTGAAGGACTCGAGACTGTACTTGGGGGGAAATAGTATATGGGCAGGGAGAGCGTTCCAGAGTTTACCGGTTCTGTAGAGGAAAGATCTGGTGAATCGATTGGTACGCATCCGCGGTAAGTCCAGCGTGTAGGGATGCAATCCCTGCCCAGTGCGCGTGGTGCGAAGGTGGAAAGGGGACGGCAGGATCGCATTAAACAGCTCCTCCGAGCACTCCCCATGGAATAAGCGATAGAACACACTAAGGGACACCTTGAGTCCCGAGTCCCGATACCAACCACGTTTTTAGGGTTCCGTATTCATACGGAATCCTATTAAGCCTACTAAGCCTACGTCGACAGTCTGTCTGTCTGTCTGCCTGGCACATTTTTCCTCCACAGAACCGGCAAATTCTGGAACGCTCTTCCTTCCCATATAATATTTTCCCCCAAGTACAGTTTCGGCTCCTTCAAGACAGGCATGAATGAATGGCATTCGCAACCCCCGCATATTATGACCGAATGTCCATAAGCGTCGTTAGATACCCTATGGGTGACTCAGCGACATTGTCGCAGTTTCAATAAATAAAAATAATAATCGATTAATTTTTCCTTAAAAACTATTTCCGTCAGTTTGATGACTTACAAGTAAACCACAAAGATCCACGTACGATCAAAAAGCGAGAGGTGAACTTATCGCCAAAGTGAACATCCTCTGGCCGACCTTGAGTGTCGTAAGTGGCGTGTAACAAAACGACAAAGTCGCGCGACAAATCTCAGTTCTTAGAATAAACAATAACAAAAAATTTATCAAGTGCGAATTTTACTAGAGCACTGAGGGTTTCGTTGGCGAGAAGTGAAGTTTATCTAACAAATAGAGAACTATGTTTTGTCGTTGTGAAGTTGTCGCGTCGGGTGTTGTCACCCACAGACTTATACATAACAAACAATTTCAAAAGTTGTGCGGAGGAAACACCGGGCGGCAGATAATTCCGCACCCAAGAGGTGCGACATAGAAACTGTAATTTTGGAATTGAGTCAGGATATTGCGTAGGTAAATTCACTTGGTAATTCACTTGACATCAAACCCATTCTCAAATATTATCGTCGTATACGACCGTGCACAACATGCTACACCTCGTACTAACACCCTGTCGCAAACAATCGACGGTCTACACCTCGTGTCGCGTCAAACGCGCGTAAATTTTAGTATGTTTAGGTAAAATTTAACCACATAAAAATATTTTTTTTCGTAATTTTTATGAGACTTATAGTGACACAACAAAGGCGCTATGACATGAGATATAATATCTGGGCAGTGCCAGTCTTGCTGGTGTTGTCATTACTATGATGAATGAAATAGATTTTTAGAGTAATAATCCAAGGAAGATTGATGTATACAACCTGCTTCTTCATAGATTAATGCCGTTCATTTTCTTGGCACGTAATATTGGTTTTGTTGTTATTCAAAATATCATAATATTTTCGATCATACCACTCGCCCCCTGTAAGAGATCAATAATCACAAAACATCACAGATCATAAAACCCTATGTAAATCGGTTTAGTAGTTTTTGAGCAAATCACATGAAAGCAAACCTATCAAAGAAAGCGCCATGTGTCCATCCGTATTGTTCACTATCAAGAGACAAGACTATACACGCATAGTACTTCATCCAAAGTTAAAACTAAATTAATATTGAATCTATTTACAGAAACTACACAAAAAGTACGGAAACTCGTTGAAATTTTTACAAACTTTCTCCAATTCTATAATTTTCTAGATTCAATCAACAAAGCTAAAAGGCCTAGGCACAGTTATCTGCCGTGCAGGAGGCTTATTGCGGAATGTTATTTCTTCCATTCAACCTTAGGCACATCAACATATATTCATGTACGTCACGTTCGCGAAGGTCTCCTTCCCTGGAGGGATTTTACATAAAAAAACCAAACCTAATAATGAGTGAACATCCGGATTTGAACCTTTGGCTTACGGAGGAGAGGTCCGTGCTCTTGGGCTCTCGCTGCGTATAAATTAAATTGTATTTATGTAAACACAAAGTGACTATTCTAAATATAAACTAAATTTTGGAGTATTATCTTTACTTTGAGGTGTACAGGAGTACAAACTCACGTAATTCGTTCGTAAACCTGTAACCTCTTATTACAGTAATCTGTTTATAAACTGCCTGCGGCGAGCGAAGGTCGCTCTCAAGATCTTGATACTTTACCGATTCGCTTAAAAACTATTCGCTTCACCTCCCCCCCCCCCCTTCCTCCCCTCCGCTCCCCCGCTGCCGCCTGAGGAGGCGGCAGCGGGCGCACCGTCGTCGTCATTTTAATTGTTTTTTTACTGTTTAGGTAATCATGTGATTAGTTTGGGAAAAAAAATAAGTCGGGTGTCTCATTGTTCTGTGAAGTTTGATCGCAGTCGTCCCGGCCTCTCGGTGGCCTCCGCGGGGGACAGCCTTGCTGACAGTATTGCCAATATAATTTTTTTTTACTAAATCACATAAATTTAAATACCCACTGCGCCGCTGTGCGAAACTTTTATACGAAGTTTGCCAGTTTGCAACGTGATGTTTACCTGAGGGGCAAAGGCGGCCTTACAGGAATTTCTTCCAGACAATCTTTGGATGTTTGATAGTCGTATGTTGTCAGATATGCCGTGTTGCGTTGAAATATTGATAAAACAATTTTTATCACAATAATAACAATTATAGCTAAAATACGAACATGTAAGCCCAGTAGTGGTAGATAACAGCTTAAAGTGGAAACAACAAATAGATAAAGTATGTAAAAAACTGGCCGGTGCATGCTATGCGCTAAAAACACTTAAGACCACATCAGCAATGTCTACACTAAGGATGGTATATTTCTCTTATTTTGAATCTGTCACTAGATATGGATTAGAAGTGTGGGGTGCAGGAACAGATGTAAACAAAGTTTTAAAGTTACAAAAAAAGGCCCTAAGGATAATTACTGGTTCAAAATGGGATGCGACATGTAGGCCACTCTTTAAAGAATTAAAAATATTGACTGTGATTAACCTATATATTTATATACTAAGCCTCGAAGTGTATGCAAACAAAATTGATTTGATCAAGGAAGGAAGTCAACAAGCTAGATATGTTTTAAGAGATAGAAATAAATTTATTGTACCTCGGGCCAGACTAAATTTAAAGAGAAGAAGCCGAAGTTTCTTGTCGATAAAAATATATAATTATTTGCCAAATTACATCAAAATGTCCGATACATGCAACAAGTTTAAATCACAGCTTAAAGAATATTTGATCAAAAACCCTTTTTATACCCTTCAGGAATATTTTAAAGAAGGCCTACATACTCTTAAACCGACGAATGTGTAATTTATTTTATTAGTCATCTATTTATTAACTATTGGGAAAGGTATTTATAGATATATTTTATTATTTTCTTTTCTCTATGCATTTGAAACAAATGTATAATTTATGGTTATGTTTAAGTTAAGGTAAATTATCAATTTTCTAATCTTTATAAATGAAATGTATAATTAAATAAATGTATAATCTTTAGTTATGAGCTGTAAATATTTGTAATAAATAAATAATTTTATGAACATGACAAATTCCCTATTGCACGAGCAAAAATGTAATTTCAATCGTATATTTTATTTAAATGTTGATTTTATAACTAATCTGTAATTGTCATGTAATATTTAATATTTTTAAAATGTGAGAGTACTTGATATATTTCTATTTATTATTTAGTTTAATCTGTCAATGATTTATTTGAATGATTAATTAATTTAGTCGACTTGTTGATTTTATAATGCTTTTTGTGTTTTATATTTAGTATGTACAAGTTTAGAAGCAATTTTTTATTTTTAAGTGATGTGTGTGTATTGCTTATCTCTGCTCTGCTTGTATTGTGTTTTTATTATGAATATTGTCATGCCTACGGGTGATATCACAATAAAGAAATTGAATTGAATAGATAGTAGATGCTGAATATTACATTATTTGACATTACTAATGTAGTAATGAATATTGTAAGTTTAGTTTTAAGTAGGTAGCTAATAAGATATTGGAGTGTAAGTTTACTGTTCGCTTCAAACCACAGTATTATTGCAACTTTTTATCCATATCTGTATTGGACAAAGGCTATTTTTTGCTCGATGCACAATAACATCATAATATCATTTTGTAATAAACTATGACTTGTTCGAGTGTGCACAGACACCTAATGGAGGCATTATAAAAATAAGAAATAAAAATAAAACAAATAAACATACTGTTAGCAAAGCAAAATAAGTGATCTCTTTCTCAGCGCTCTCGTATGTACATTTTTTTTTTATGGAAACTGACACGGTTGGCTACATCACCTACAACATCCGTAATGTCGGCCCATAACACCGGGTGAACTTGGTGCCACGTCGTGCTTCCCTTCGGTATTCGGTAACACAATATACATAATGTAATATAATATAATGGACACGACCCCACGCGTCGCTACAACTAGAAGAATTTTATTCTATTATTATTGGCCTCTGAATCGTAGCAAATTCCGCCAGTGTCGAGTCCAGGAGAAACATGTTGGAGTAGTCGATTAGTAATTATTTTTATAGGCGTGAGACCTGTGGACATAAAGATACACCAACATATATAGACAACACAAACAAATATATACAGATGCATTACAAAGTAACATTGAAAACCTACGGGAGAACCAAGTGGGATAATAAGATATAACAAAGTTTGTGAAAAGAGATAATCACAAATGAATGTTTCTCGATTTTATATAAAATGGGCCAACAATGAGATAGTGAGTGGGGAGGGAAGGGTTCCTAGAAACAGAGTTCAACGAGCGAAGTGAGGAAGACGCGCCTATCACCGCGGCGCGGAGGCGGGGGCGCGTGCGGAGGGGGGGGGGGGGGGGGGGGGGGGGCGGCGTCGCGGGGCGAACCGTCCAGCGGACACGCGCATGGAAAAAACGCATCGAAACATAATATTATGTATTACTGCATTTTATCTATAGTCTGCTGGTTTTCATAAAAAGATATAACGCTGAAAAAATACATCGACATTGGGCTTTTGAGAACCCATCGGTTCTCTAAATCGTTTCTTTGTCGCACCGCTAGAGTGTGGACTTGCCTTCCGGCGAGTGTATTTCCTGAATTCTTTAACCTGGGTGTCTTCAAGCGTCCTATTAACGGGCTAGACAGCCTAGCAACAGTCCGCAAATCTGCTGGCATGGCACCTAACTGAGCGTGGTTTCTCGAGGAGAGGTGATTCTGGCTGTGTCGACTGCACCATTGGTCTCTCGGCACAGCCACCCATGCTGGTTTACATAAAAAAAAACCTCGAGGCGAGACGCTCCTGTCAGCTGTCAAACAAACGTAAATGTCGCCCCCCTCCGCCGCGCCGGCTACTCTGATATTCCCTTGCCCCTTACTAAGTGGCACGCTCAAATTGTAGCCGACCACCCAACAACCCCGGCACCGCCGTACTGCATATAAGATGGACGCGTAGCAGCCTCGACTTCAGTATAACCAGCAATTCAAAGCGAAGTCTCCGGTATGGCACCTACCTAAACTCGGAGGTGATATTGGCTGGTCGGAGCATGCGCTTTGGCACCTCCGACACAGCCACCCATACCGGATTACATAAAAAATATATATATTATTTATTTATTTATTTATTGCATATTATTATTTAATATGTACAATTAAACTATCTGTAAGATACTTCATTTCCTTTTCACGAATGACGAATATTACACCCTATAGATAGCCACGTCATGTAACACTAGAATAAGATGAATTCTACGTCAGAACAATTGTAATACATAGTATAGTGACGCCAGTAAAAACATAAATATTTACTATACTTATTGTTCATACAATAATATCTCCATCACCGTTCGTTCACCCACGTGTCACGGTCAATTTGACAGATTAACAGCCGCGCTATAAGCAGATCGGAACGCGACCACCCCGCACGGCCGCCGGGGCGGTACCACCGTACCTACTCGGTTTTACCGTCGTGGCGCACCTGATCTCAATTTTGTAGTAGTCAACCATTCGTCTTGTAGAAACCAATAATACCTATTTTTTCGTTACATAATTCTTCGAAACATTGAAGAAAAAAAACACGATTTTCTTGTATGCGGTTACTGTGTAAAAACATATAAAATTAAGAGAGGTCCTCTTAATTTTATAAGTTCTTTAATGTTCTTGTTGTTAGGATATCCTGCATAATATGATATCCTGTGTTATTATGGACGTTTCACCTATTACGGTTAAAAACATTTGATTAAGCCATAGATAAATAATACGTCTGTAGATTAAGGCCCACTTGCACCAACACAAATTTAATATATAAACCAGTTTAACTCGTTAAACTAGCACCCGTTGTATGTGTGAACCGCGTTTAAATCCATAACTCGCTACTTAACTTTAAACTCGTGTTGGTGCAAGACGCGCTAAGCCCTCTAAAGGTAGGACATACGGGCGACATAGGCTTAGTAATAAAGCTTTCATACGAATACGAAACGTAAACATTACTAATTTTGTAGGAGAAATAAATTAATGTTAATTTGAAAAAGTTCTTCAACAGTGAAATGATGGCTGTCGTCCGTACATTTTATAAGTTGGTCGACTATTACTCGTCAACCTGTACAGCCTACTTAGCTGTGATAGTTTTCCTTTTAATTTCGATATATATACTACTGCTGTGAACTTTTTCACATATTTAATAACAACCGTTTAGCTGGCAGGGAGTGGTGACACTTGACTCTAACAAAAATTTGCACTTAAAAGCTTAATAATTCGCAAATGGATCCCTAAATCGAAAAATGCTACATTACAAACCCGCAATATTTTCCAAAGACCTATCCAACGACATCCCACACGATGGGATAGACGTGAAAAAAACAATTCATCCCCACTTTACTTGTAGGGGAGATACCTTGAAAAAAAATTATTTAAAATTTTTTATTTTACCAATTTGTCGGCTTTGTCAATATGTATACCCATACCAACTTAAAATTTTCTAGAACTCTGAGCTAAGCTCAGGTCTCTGAGCTAAGCCGCGGACAGACAGACGGACAGTCAGACGGACGGACGGACATGGCGAAACTATAAGGGTTCCTTGTTGACTACGGAACCCTAATAAAAAACTGTATCTAATATTCTTCCAAAAGTTGTTTTCTATAACCCGCACAGCAGCGCACACGTGAAAACGAACCAAGGCCGCACATACCCGAGTAGGCTAGCTGGTAGAGAGCCGTCACGCCGGGTCGGCACCACCGCACGTAGCGGCTAATGAGGTTATTTGAATAACACAATGAGTAAGGCACACGATGCCTCGCAGTCTTTAGTAACGTAACCTCTCGCAGTAATTGCCGCTTCTATTGTCTGACGAAGATTAAAGCTCTGTTGTATGGAGTGAAGAAATATGATGGAGACCAAAGAATTTAATCGTGTAGAACAACGTTATCATCGCATGCTTTAGGTACTAGCCAAAGTGATAACCAACTGCACACAATTCGCAATACGTTTCGTAACATTGACGGTCAGTCAGTCTGTCAGTCAGTCAGCGTGTAAGCGTCCACTGCTGGACATACGCCTCTCCAATTTTCCTCCAGTCCTCCCGGCCTTCAGCGGTACGGAACCACTGCTTTCCGCCGACGTACTTGATGTTGTCGTCCCATCTGGCGGGTGGTCTTCCCACACTCCGTTTGCCTGTCCACGGCAGCCAGTGTAGGACACGGTTACTCCAACGGTCGTCATCCCTTCGGCTGACGTGTTCAGCCCACTGCCACTTGAACTTAGCCACCCGGTGTCCAATATCGACTACTTTGGTGCGTCGGTGGATTGCCTCGTTACACACCATAATCACGTAGCGATATTTTCAGTATGACTCGCTCCATTGCTCGCTGGGCAACTTTCAACCTTTGGACAACAGCGCCCGTCAGAGTCCAAGTTTCATACCCGTACGTCATTGGGAGGACGCACTGGTCATATTTATGAGTATTAAAATATTGCGGAAGGTCAGACCTCAGGGCGAATTTTAACGTTCCGAAGGCAGCCCAACCCAGTTTAATCAGTCGGAATTGATCTTTACATGACATTACCGCTAAATTAAGTAGATATTAGTATCTAGTAGTAGGATGTATGTGCATAAGACAGTTTCATTATTTTTGTCTTTTCTCTTGGTTTTGTACAGCCCTTGTCATTTATTATTGTTTTTAATTGTTTGTCACTGTTGTTGCTATTTAGTTGCTATTCGCAATGTAAGATGACTAATTCAAGAGCAAAATGTATTTGCCTACGAATAATATGAGTAATTAAACCAATAACACGCGTGTTTACTAAGTAGCATTAGCCCACAATGCACACCATTCATAATGACATCGCCTGATCGACAAGCCACTTCCACCTGTTTAATGTTTGTTGGGGACGGTTGCAAACTGATATAATATACCTTCCTTTTATTATAATTGTTTTGTTTATAATAGTTTTGTTTGGGAATTATGTCTCGTATGTTAGTCTCAGTCATTTGTCAAGTTTCGTTCGTACTCATCTAGCAATTATGGCATGCTGTAGGTATAAGATTATTCCAATTATATTATTTCGAAAAATAACCCATATAGTATGTTGATATTTAAATTATGAAATTATTTTGTTGAACATTATAATATTAAATGAAATAAGTTTAATTTGTAAATAGATAATTAAAAATATATTTTTATTGACTTTTTTGCTACAAGAAATCATTTTACAAAGAAACTACGCAAAATTACATTCGGGTCAAATGTAGGCTTGTCCCTTAGAGAGGATTCTTCCAGCCTCTCTTTGGATGTTTGAGGTGTTATCGTAAATGTAATTATGACTAAAGGGAAGTACTGACACGACACCTAGTTCACCAAGATGTTATGAGCTGACATCACCACAGACCACGTGACAAGACCTTATATGTAGGTGATGTAGACAACCGTGTCCGTTTCCGTAAAAATATTTCTTTAACACATTTGTCGTGAATATAAAATGTTATTAGAAGGAGGGCAATTTTTTTTTTTTAATGGGGCCCTCTATACTAGACTAGGTAAGTAGGTAGAGCGATTTTACGTAGCCACAATTTTTTCCAATCGGTTACACTGGGATCATTACCAATATTGAATTTTATTGGGTGTATGTGCGAGGGTGTGCGTGTGTGCACTTTTTTTTTTATGGAAACTGACACGGTTGGCTACATCACCTACAACATCCGTGATGGCAGGCCATAATACCGGGTGAACTTGGTGCCACGTCAGTGCTTCCCTTCGGTCGTGCCGGCTACACTGAACTGGACGGAAAACACAAACTATTTACATAGCCGTTTCGACCGACCTTTCATTCAGTGCGGTGGTACCAACCCGGGCGGGTTAAACCCTACCACCTAGTAATATAAGAAGGGAGTCATATCCCTTAGTCGCCTTTTACGACATACACGGGGAGAGATGCAGTGGGGCTATTATTTTAAAGTACCAGCCCCACACGGTACAAACTTACATAGAGCAGTCATCATAATACTCGTACTATGCCCGTCCATGATTTAGCTCGGCGCGAAAGAACGCGCGAGGAAGCTACATTCCATAAACACGCTTTATATGATTAAATATTCGATAAATCTTAAAGCTATTTGACCTCAGAGCAGATAGTTAACACGGATTCCAGAGCTCTCGGTACTCGGATATTATACAGTAGTCACTCGTAGGTTATAGGTGAATAGTTAGTCAGTTCATTCAACTCTCTTTGGCGAATTATGGCAAATTTAATATTTTTTTTTATAGAAACTGAAACGGTTGGCTACATCACCTAGAACAAGGCTTCCCAACCCCAGGCCCGCGGGCCACGCTGTGGCCCGCGAACGAATTTTGAATGGCCCGCCGCCCGCGGGCGTTTCATTTCTTCACCTTGAGAGAGCAGGTGTTGGAATTTTTAGAGGAAAAAAGGGCGTTATCTTTGGAAACTGATTTACTGAAAAAGGAATCCTGGTTGAGTGATCTTGCATTTCTTGTTGACATTACTAATTACCTCAATATTTTAAATCTCAAATTACAAGGCAAAAATTGTTCACTTCCGACTATGTTTACTTTGATAAGCGGATTCAAAGCTAAAATAAATCTGTTTTTAATGAATTTAGCCAATGAAAATATTGACCTTTTTTCTACACTCAAAGATTTGAAAGAGAAGCTCAATATTGCCACTATCCATTGTACTAAGTACGAATCTAAAATTAGATGCTTATTACGTCGTCGTCGTTTGAGAGCAGCAGGTCTATTCTTGTAAATTCTGATAGCGGAATCAGCGCTGATGTGGCGCTGAGAGCCACTTTGGTAAGTGGCTCTCAGCGCCACATCAGCGCTGAGTCCGCTGTCAGAACTTACAAGAATAGACCTGCTGATTCCAGGACTTCGAAAGTATAAAAACCAATTTACAATTTTTTGTGAATCCTTTTACAATTGACTGAAATAATCAGTTATCCTGGTAATATTCAGTTTGAACTCCTGACCTGCAAAATCATTCTGCACTAAAAACCCCTAGAGTTGAAGGCGGTGCAAAAGAATGCTACACAAAATCACAAAAGGATATCATCCACATCCATGTTCTAGGTCCTAGAACATCCGCGATGTCAGCCCATAACACCGGGTGAACTAGGTGCCGTGTCAGTGCTTCCCTTCATTTCATGTCGGCTACACTGAACTATTTACATAGCCCTTTCAACCGACGACGCTTCGCTCAGTGCGGTGGTACCAACCCGGCCGGGATAAACCTACCTATGTCCAGCAGCGGACAGCAGCGGGTCGATGAAGAGGAAGACCTACATTCGAGTGCGCACAAAACACACGCAATGCTTGTAGATAGATGCAAGGCCACTCTACGATGCATAAAGCCAAAGAGAATACAGACAGTGTGTCCCAAAACTCAACGTCAAGCGGGAACCAAGGAGTAGGCCAGTTTATGACTACCCAGGGAAATATAAGAAAAAAGAATCGGGGTCATTTGTTTTTATGATATGAGCATTTTTTGAGAAACGTTTAAAATTGACATTTTTAGGTAGGTACTACGACTACAAATTTGCAAATACAATTGTTAAAAAAAATTTATTGGTAGCCTAAATATCTCTGCTATTGATCAGTATCCTAAACAAAACCAGAATGCCTGTAGTTTTACCAAAAAAAATATTCAGTTCAATTTTTTTCTAAAAAAATAAATGACTCCGACTTTTTTTTTTCTTATTTTTCCCTGGGTAGTCATGGCCTACTCCCTGGTTCCCGCTTGACGTTGAGTTTTGGGACACGGTGTATAAAAGCATCAATTTCAGTAAGTATGTAGGCAGAGGCTACACGTGTGGGTCACAGAGCATAGTTCATCTCTTTACACCGTTGGTGGTGGTGTGGGTGTGAGTTAGCGGCGTGTGGGAAGTTATCCTGGTGTTTGTTGCTACACACCTGATGCGTCATTCGCACAAAACCAACAAGTAAATTCATTACAAGACGACACGCATCAATTTATCAGAAAGTGCGCAAAGACAAAATTACATATAAAAATACATAGCATCACGCCTGCTCCCGGTGGGGTAGGCAGAGACAACGGATCTCCGCGCGCCACGATCCTGACACACCTCTGCGGCCTCTTCCACTCTCTGTGGCAGTCTCTCGAGAGGTTAATTATTTTTAAGGTTTGTGATAAGTATTTTTAATTTCTTATAATCACATAAATAGCGTTTTCTATACAGTGTGTATTGCTAAATGTATTATTTTTAATGGAAACTAACTGATGTGGCCAACATCATCTACAATATCCAGCCCATAACACCTTGGTGAACTAGATGCCATGTCAGCACTTCTCTTTGGACATTTTCCCTGTTCATTTCATTAGCTCTGTTTTGCTGTTACATGTACATTTTGGTTTATGCTGTTTGCTATACCTGTCAACAAATTATTAGACAAGTGTCCCAAAAGTATACATATATTTAAACGCAACAGTATTTCTGGATATATATTTCGATGGAACGCACGAGGTTTTAATATGCAGGAGTGATAATATGCAAGTCGGCGACACATTTCTATGTGCTGCTGTTAAACTATGCAAGAAAGTAATTAACTTTCTTATTGTGAGAGAATTAAAATGTACATTGTATGGAACAACAGCTGCCCAGCTCTTGCCCGTGGCTTCGCTATAGTGCTCATTAATTTTGAAAAACCTTGTGTGCATGAAAAACTTCATCATCATCATCATCATCAGCCTGTATCGATCCACTGCTGGACATAGGCCTCCTTTGAAAAACTTACTTCTAAACAAATATATTTATAGTGTTCGCGTACAGCTGATGCAAGCAACAAGAACACACACTGAGAATAATATACTTATACAATACTAGCTTATGCCCGCGGCTTCGCTCGCGTAGCCCATGTCCAACCTGAAGGTCCGTTCTAAATGTTGGCCAAAGAATTTTTATTTTATTTTTCTTTATTTTAAAAGATAAATACATTAATAAACATTAATATAAATTGCGAACAGCATACAGCTAAAACAAAACAAAAAAATTACAAAAACAAAATAAACAAAACATATTATATTATACCTACTATACATTATCTGAAACAATCATGGAGTTGCTTCCCCACCTCCATGGAAACAATTCACTAACAATATGTTTAACAACTAAATTACTAGGTGGTAGGGTTTAACCCGCCCGGATTGATACCACCGCATTGAATGAAAGGTCGGTCGAAACGGCTATGTAAATAGTTTTTGTAGCCGGCTCGACCGAAGGGAAGGCTGACGTGGCACCAAGTTCACCCGGTGTTATGGGCTGATATCACGGAGGTTGTAGGTGATGTAGCCAACCGTGTCAGTTCCCATAAAAAAAAAATTATAAAATATTTAACTGAACTAAACAGACTAAACTAAACAGGCTGAACTAAACTAAACAAAATTAAACAAACAAAACAATTTATGTGACTATCTATGTAACAATTTATGTAAACAAAACAATTTATGTAACAAATGTAGGTACAAAGGACCCAAGAGAAGCTACAGCTGTCTCTGTTCAGACAGCAGAAACAGTTTAGTTTTTCATCGCATTAAAGTCATCTTGTGCGATGAATGCGCTAACACTTCTCACTCGCGTATTTGCGCACATGAGAAGATCAGGTGATCCATACAACACAAGCATCCTGTCATTGTGAACTCAGTTTATAAACCGATTTGGTGGGTGACACCTGACAAGTTTTTTCGGGAGTGATGAAGGTATGAGAAAGTATCCTCTAGCTAGACTCTAGAGTCTAGAGGTTCGAGCTACCCGGACTCTGCCTAGAAACAACACGGATACTGCAGCTCAGCTATAGTAGATGCAAGCAGCGCAAATGATTCGCATGCATTATGTTAACATGCACATTTACTTTCAATCGTTTAATTATTTATCATACGAGATCCTATCGCTGTCGCTCGCTCTGCAGGATTTGTACTCAACCACATACTCACATTGCATAGGTATAGTATATGTATGTATCTACTGGTGGAGGAAAACACTGGGAGTTGGATCACATGACGATATGGACGCTGTTCTGTGGAACTAGCATCCCTTATTCCCGCCACCCGTCATATCTCCGCACGACTCGTCGCAGAGAGACTCAGCACCCTTTGAATTGTTGACATTGGGCTTTTGAGAACCCATCGCGATGACTATTTAGAGAACCGCGGTTCTCTAAATCGTTTCTTTGCCGCACCGCTAGAGTGTAGAACTGTCTTCCGGCGAGTGCGTGTCTTTATACGTTGTATTAACAGACTAGACAGCCTAGCAACAGTCCGCTTTCATGGCACCTCGATGTGCGTGGTTTCGCGAGGAGAGGTGATTTTGGCTCTGTCGACTGCACCATTGGGCCCTCGGCACAGCCACCCATGTTGGCTTACATAAAAAACACTTCCTACATTGCTCGGAAGTAATAGCATACACACACAATCATGTACAGTATGTTCTTGTTTATGTATTTTTGGTTGAAGCCCATATCTTGTGCCGAAACAATATACACCTGATGGTTAGGTTCCCATCCCGAGCGTGCGTTAAAAAGCTTCGCTACAATAAATTGTTCATAAAAAATTTTTACCCTAAACCAAAATGGTTTTGAAGTGATCGCTCGTGTTAATTTCGTACGGGAAGCCGAGCCGCAGGTAGAGTGAGCTCAAGTACCGGCACGCCACTTTAAAACTTAGTGGTAGAACATTCTAGATTTTATAGTAATGTCTCTCAAACCATTTAACTGATAAACACGTCCTCTACTACTGCAAGGTTGCCCAATTAGCTCTTCCATTCCTCCCCCTCTGTTCGAGGTGTCGAGTCCTAGTTCTCCCCCTCCCCCTACGTTCCTCTTTCTCCCCTTATTCTCCCCAGTCCCTTCACGCCCATCCCCCCTAATGAACTAATCACCATAAGCGTTCGCAGCTTGAAAATAACTCTTTTCAATCACGCCCTAGGATGTAACAAATTCAATTCGTGTTAGGTTTCGTAAAATAGGGCTCTATAACTAGGGTTGCCAACCATTTATTATACAGTTTTATACTTTTTTTTTTACATTTTTATTTAAGCAACAAAATTGACAATGGGATACACAAAGGTTTACCCTTTTGTATGCCAACATACCAGATGTGGGTAATGTAAATAGGCAGAGTGGTCAGATTCTTCAGTATTCATGTTTATGCTGTAAATATTAATGCTCTTGTGAGCGGTAGTATGGGTTAATTATTTGTAAGTAACTATAATATAATACATATAAGGTACTAACAAAACATTGTGACTTGCGAAGTTTGTTTGTCAGTTCTTCTTCGCATAAAATTTAGAACTGGCGGAATTTTCGACATTTCCTTTGGACACGTCGAAAAATCCGCATTAAAGTTATACAAATTAACAAAAACTTTATTTTGTTTATTGTATAACTTCATCCAGGGAGGCAACCTACGCTTGAAAATATAAAACCTTATAAGTATTATATTATAGTAACTTACAAATAAATTAACCCATACTACCGCTCACAACATACAGTTGAACATACTTCATACTTTAGCTTCACCATAAAGTATCCGAAAATACTCTATTCCCAGTATTCGGAACGAAACGCTCATACGTAATTTTAGAACAATAATTACTTAGACAAAACATAACGGAACGCAGGCGCTTATGTAAATAATGCTAAATATATATTTACAAGGCAATGAAAAGTAAAATTTGGAAAATACTTTCTTTCACTTTCAAAGAAAACTTATTTACCGATTTCAAGAAAAGCACATTATTTTACTAAAAAAAAAGTTGCCAACCCTATCTGTAACAGTAGAGCCTGCCTCCCACCCTTGCCTCCCCTCACTCCGCCAGTTAGGGAGCGAGGGCTTCTACGCAGTTCACTTTCATTAAACGAGTGCCTTGGCACAAATTAACGAAATCTTAGGCAAATCATGTATGTAGGTATTATACATTTAATTTTCTGCGATACAGAATGCGGGTTTATTTAGGGTTTCGGACCCTATTACTAAGCCCACGCCGCCGTCTGTCTGTCCGTTCGGTTGTCTGTCCTACCTTTAAATGCCTGTATCCAGTTGAAATGTTCATGGAATATGTGTTTTGTTTCATTTTTAACCCCCGACGAAAAAAAAGGAGGGGTGTTATAAGTTTGACGTGTGTGTGTGTGTGTGTGTGTGTGTGTGTGTGTGTCTGTCTGTGGCATCGTAGCTCTCAAACGGATCGACCGATTTGGATGCGGTTTTTTTTATTAGGAAGCTTGTTTAATCGGGATGGTTCTTAGCTATGTTTGTAATCAAGTAATCAAGTAATTAAGTAATAAAAAAAATTGTTATCTCAAAAAGTGGACCGATTTTCATGCGGTTTTTTTTAAAAAGCTTGAAATAAAAGTTAAATTACAAATTTAAAAAACCCCCGACCCTTAAAAAGTCAAAAATAATTTCCGTTTACTTAATTAAAGGAGTCGGGGGACCGCTAAGTAAATAAAATATAAAAACTCAGAGCTGCGCGGGAATTTACTAAGCGGTCTTCCGACTCCTTTAATTAAGTAAACGGAAATTATTTTTGACTTTTTATATTATTTTTAATCTATCGTAAATAAATTAATACACACAGGCGTCAAACTTGGTGTGATTATAGTGCAAACTCTAAATTAAAGCAACAAATAATAAAAACCGGCCAAATACGTGGTGGTGCGGAACCCTCACTCGCACTTGTTTATGTAATCCTGTATGGGTGGCTGAGTCAGAGAGGCCGCACGTGTTCCGACCAAAATCACCTCTGAGAAGATAGATGCCGTGTCGGAGACTTCTCTCTGGATTGCGGGCTATACTGGACAAGAGTAGAGCAAAGCCTATGCTGCTGTGCGGTCATCTTACGACCAGTACGGTGGTACCAATCCATTCGGCTACAATTTGAGCCTACCACCTAGTAAGGGGCTTAATGCTGAATGTAATTTCTTCCTTGTACACAAAAAAGTGGACCGATACACTCTGATGATGATGATGACACAAAAAAATCAAAAATAATATATTGCTGTGTACAGTTTTCCTCGCTGTGTTTTCTTTCACGCGCACAAATCTGCAAATCAAATTGTATTTATATATATATTCTATGGAGGGGAGTAAATTCGGCATAAGTCAAAAAATGTGATTTTTCAGAATAGCTGTTTTAAGGTAGTTTAGTGCACCTTTAGGCAGATACGAGAGATATTCGTATGAAATTTAGAACATAGATGTATAAAAATATTTCTCACAACTACGTGTCGACATATCCAAACAATTTCCACGTTTTCCCCATTTTCCAGGACTTATGCCTATACTACTGCCCAATAAAAATATTTTATCATATAAATTTGTTGATCATAAGGCCTTAGGTAAGTTATGCCCTTAATATCACCCACGTTAAGTTAACTTTTCTATAGAAATTTGTCGGTAGTAATGGCATAAGTATATTTATGTCCTTCATATCGAACAAAAATAAATTCCCGAGTAAAAAAAAATTGCGGTAGTAACGACTTAAATATAATTTATGCCCTTATTATCATCCAAAACGAAATCGACCCATTAAAATATTTAAGGTCATAATGCCATAAGTATAACTTATGCCCATAATATCTCTCCAAATTTTCATAATCTCAATACAAATTTTCAGTCATAACTTAATAAGCAAACTCATAATGTATTAACATTTTAGAAAAATATTAAAACAGGCTTAAAATAAAACGACGTGAGGGCCGACCAATGTAATTTTTATTTTTCCCATGAAAATGTTCAACACGATAATAATACTATTATTTAAACCGACACCTCTATATTTCGCCATTTTCACTATTGAACTTAATCTTCTTCGCTATCAATTAAGTCGGGGTCTTGATCCTGGAGGTTGGGTCTCGTTGGTAAGTTCTATATAGAAGTTGTGAAAAACTGGAGGAACTAATGGAAGAAGTTCCATTAGGTAATTTTTTTTCTCTACAGATATCGGGTTTCCTGCATCATCGTAATGGCGAAGACCTGTCAGTGATTGCATTCCGCATCTTCCCTGGCGTTTATATTTATAACTTTAAACAAATCTTGATGCAATTCAGTTTTATAAAACAGAGACATCTTGGTGATTCTGATTGGTACTGCAGCCATTTAAAATCGTGCCACTTGAATGGTTCATGTTCGACATTTTGTTTCCCTGCAACCAGCTGGTTGGAAAGCAGTTCTGAAAAAGGATAAAAATCGTGGCGTCCCATTTCATGTACCTCAAATGGTATGTTTTTTCCTGTTGACCGTACCAGCTGGAACCAATCATTAGGATGATAAATAGGAATTTTCCTTTTTTTTTCTATTTTTTTATTTAGAGCATGGTCTACATCACATTCTATATGAGTGTGGCCTGGAATAAGGAATTTGTGATTTATTAATTTTAAGTGAGTCGACTCTTCAATAACTTTCAGGAACATAGCAGCAACGTGTGAATTCTTGTTTTGCCCGCCGCACGTATCTGAATAAAATGTAACCTGTGTGACAGTGGGCGGAACTTTGTGCAGCAAAAAGTGGTATAAACAACTTGCAATTTCGTTTGCTCCGCGTCCAGCAACGGCTTCGTGCCACATGTAATTTACTGATTTACCAGTGGCTCCATCATGTATTGTTAAATTGAATGTCCAAAGTTGGCGCTTGTAAAAAACAACAGATGATACTAGAAAGGGTGTGGGAAGGCACTGCTGCAAGTCTAAAGTGTAGGTTTTATACTGTTATTGTTTTTGGCTTCTTCTTTATCATAACGTTTCATAATGTATGCGTTATCTGCATTTTCAAGGTGCTGATCTTTTTGAGATTTCATCGCAATCATTTCAACTTCATTTCTAGAGCCTTCTGCTATTTTCAGTTTCATGTCTAAGGTATCACAATGATGGTATATATCTTGTTGAGGTTTTTTAAAAGATAGCTTCAGAGAATGAAACATTATTTCGTAAATTCTTCTCGATACTGGAGCTTCTACATTTTCGCGATACAAATAATACATTATTCGCAGATTAAGGTGAGATGGCAAGTACTTTTTGTCATTAGAACGCCTTGTATAATAACTTCTGTGCTGGGAACGATAGAATATGAGATTTAACTTCATCGATAACCCTTTCTGTTTTTTTGGTAGCCGAAGGGGTTTTACCTCGGCGATCTGGAGATGGAATGCTAGAAATAATTTTCTTTTTTTTTTAAATCACTATCCTTATAAATGTTTCTGTTTCACCGAGTGTGGTACAGAAACATCCTTTGCATACAGTAATTCTTTCACCGTTAATCGAAAATTATGTGTAAGTATGTGTAACATCGGCATTTTGTTCAAGCATAGGCGTAAGTCAAGCAATGGTGTCACGTGGATGCATATTTCAGGTAGTGAATAAGGGCATAAGTCACACAAGTAAGTGACATATGCCCTTAGAGTCAGTTCAAGCTAGATCTTTATGGTTAGTAAAATAGGCATAAATAGAGATGCGACCTTACTATCGTTCTGAGTTGATGAATTTTACATTATATGCCCTTTGGATTTACCACTTAGAAATGGAATTGACTTATGTCTCTTATACTGTTCGAAAGCTTGTTTTTTCTCTTTTTTTCTGCATATATAAGTCAAAATCGTGATTTTTTGACATACGCCCTTCTTACTCCCCTCCATAGTATTAATCCAAAACATTTTAATAACCGAAAATTCAATAGGTTAATTACATACAACAAGTTTTTATTTTCTACACATTTTTATGGAATCTTACATGGTTGGCACATCACCCATTACGTCAACCCATTACACCTTTGCGAACTAGGTGCCATGGCAGTACTTCTCTTTGGTCCCGACGGCTACACTTAACTGGACGGAAAATACAATTATTAAATAGCCGCTTCGACCGCTCTTCATTCAGTGCGGTAGTGCCACAGAACAACGATCGGGCCACACCGCCCGCGAGCGGACTTTTTTGCTCTGTGGGTAGTACCAATCCGGACACATTAAATCTGATAGGGAAGGGAAAGAAAAGGACCCACTGCAGAAGATACTACCTAGCAGAATATAATATATCAAATCTTCCACTCGGCTAGACTCGTTGAATAGAAGGTTGACTGTAAGAAAGGGCACTCAGTGATGAGTCCGCCTTCTGTACGATGGAGCACGATGCTGACGCTGCAGTGCTGGAGGTGTGCGGTGTAGTTTTCACTCATTTTCTCCATCACTTTCTTATGGCAAATTAACACGCTGGCGGCGGCGGCGCGGCGGCGGCGGGGCGGGGCGCAGCAGGCGCGGAGCGGTGCAGTGCGGCGCATACTGACACACTGACAAGATGCATGGTGCCACTAATTTATATGTATAAGTTATTCACGTTTTTTTATTCATCTGAATTAATAATATTCTTTAAGATACTTAAGATATTTATTGATAATACTTAGATACCTATTGCACATGTAAGCACATCCTTGTAATATTTGGTATCCCAGCCTATTTTAAAACTCGTACATAGTACTACAAAGGCTCTTTACACCTGATTCACTTAATAAGTCTTTGCAGTCAGAACTCTCAGCAAAATTGTTAATCTTGCTCTCAAGCTGTGTTTTAGATGGACTATGGGCGGTGTTATTATGTGGCTAGTCACTAAATACTTGTAAAAATATGTTTAAAAAAAATACCCTGCGAAGTTTCTTGTCGGTTCTTCTTCGTGGGTGTAATCGAACAGGATAGAACAACTTGTGACAAGTTCGAGCGCAGTATAACTGCCATAAGAATGATCAATAAACAATACAAAACAACACAAATACAATACAAATTAAACAACAACAATACATTTTATTATAATTTTATTACTGTTTTTTAATGTTTTTTTTATTTATCTTAATTAATATTATTCTTTAAGATAAGGTGTTTATTTATGAGACTGAAAAAATATTATGTACGAGTTTTAAAATAGACTGGAATAACAAAATATATTACAAGGAAGGGCTTGAGTATGTGAAATAAGTACCTACCTATTATAAATAAATAAGTACCTTAAGTACTCGTATATTAAAGAATTATTATTAATTCAGATAAATAAAATAACCCTGAATAACTTTTTATCGACAAAGCGCCGCGCGTAGATTCGCTTTCCTAGGTCATAAAACTTTATTGCCCAACCTGCCAGGACCATTTGATACTACTATAATAATAAATATTTCATGTAATGCAATGACAATACAAGTATTTTTCATACTTAAACCCACAAACGAATTCGAGATGAGAGAGAACAACGACTGGAAAAGTGTATAAAGTTTCTAGTCATATTTTTCCTCGGGCGGAGCCGCCGACAATATGTGGCGTAATGAAGCTTTACTAACTCTTAGATCTAAGTACTTCCTCGACGCAATATTGATCGGTTCCATAATAGTCCCGCGCGTTAGATCACCCACCGATGCGTAGAGTCTGTTCTTTGATATTATTACAGAACAATGTAGGGGAAAGCAAGGAGGTAAGCAACCGCAGCCATGTCAACAGCTCAGGGTCTCGTAGCAGCTGAGATGCGAAGTGAGGAGGCGGCGCGGCGCGTGGGCGGGACTGCATTACGTTTGTTGACACCATTCACACGCCAACAGCTTAGTGATTCAACTGTCAGTCAGTCGGTCAGCGTGTAAGCGTCCACTGCTGGACATACGCCTCTCCAATTTTCCTCCAATACACCCGATACGCCTTCAGCGATACGGAACCACTGCTTTCCGCCGACGTACTTGATGTCGTCGTCCCACCTGGTGTGTGCATCGTGGATATTAGAAGAGTATTTAGTTATTCTGGTGAAGGACATTATGGTAAGGCAACCTGTACACACACAGAATATGTTATTGTCCGCCCAGTGGATTGGAGGAACGTTCTGCCTGTCTGCACCATAGAATTCGGCTGCGGCTGGTGGTTGGCGCAGTCTTGGCTTGGACTCTAGATTTTAGGGTTCGAGATTCGAATCCGGCCCAGATGCAGCCATGATTTTATTCTTACGGAAAAAATTAAGTACCTTAAATGGTAGCCGACTGGGTCGGTACCACTATACCGAACGTAAGATGACCACATAGCAGCCTCGGCTGTATTGTCATCGAGTCCAGTATAGCCAGCAATCCAAAGGGTGAAAAACATTTAAATTATGAAGAATAAAATAGAGAGCACACTTGTTTTCCACCTATTTATGTCCCACCAAGCAGGTTCTAAGTTTTTTTTTGTGTCCCTGTGGACAGGGATAGCGTTCCAGAGTTTACCAGTTCGGTGGAGGAAAGATCTGCAGAACCGGATGCGTATTGATACCGGATGCGTATCAATACGCATCCGTGGTAAGTCCAGAGTATAGGGATGCAATCCCTTCCCAGTTCGCGTTGTGCGGAAGTGGAAAGGGGACGGCGGGATCGCATTAAATAGATCCTCCGAGCATTCACCACGGAATAAGCGATAGAACACACACACAGGTAGTAGAAACGGAGTGTGGGAAGATCAGCCGACAGGTCAGGTGGGATAACGACATCCAGTAGGTCGGAGGTAAACAAACAGTAGCCATTGACGGAAGATTCAAAGGGTGTAATATCAATCATTGGACCCAAAAACTTTATACCAAGGGAGCAAGGCCAAAAAAGCCCTGGAAGACGCCGCATGTCTTAGCAGAAGAACCTGCACCAGGCCTTCGTCACTCGCTCAAGGTCGCGCGTTAAGGCGAGAATAAGGGTCAAGTGGTCAACTTTAAACGAAATGATTGAGCTATTGGTAATGATAAAAAATCTGTAAAAAATATATGTTATGTATTGATCTTTAATTAACAAACATAGCTAAAAAAAATATTTTACTACTTTGGAAAGGTGTTAAATAAATCTCCAAAAAATAACGAAAAGTACGAAAATTGTACATTCAAGTTAAATTATCTTGAGAAGCATAAATTGTTTCAATACAAGACCCTCATAGAAATATAGATAATATTTTTCCCTACAATCGTAGCGAAATAAATTGTTTGTTTCATATATACGAAATAAATTGTTTGTTCCATATATATATATATATATATATATATATATATGGAAAGATAAAATATTTTGTTCCATCTTTCCAACACGTGAAATTTAATAAGTAAATAGTGTGATTTTCGCGCAAACGTTCATCGTCGGCGCGACGTATCAGCCACCGCACGAGTAAAATGAATCTCGCACCTATTTACATCGGCATACGGTTCGTGTTTCAATCATCAGTGCTCGGGTAGCACGGTTTGAGTCTTATTTCCACCTTAAATGCCAGTAACAGTGGGCTGCCGCTATCCAGCCACAGCGAGCGCGCGCACCGCTGAAATCACGTCATTCATTATTGCGCAGTATTTTGATTTATTTCTAGTAATTTATTTATTCATATTAGTAGGAGGTCATAGATTTAAAATAATATTATCATATTGCTAATAACATTAGTTAGATGACGCCGAACAGCGTGCCCCATGCACCCTGTCCTAACACAGCAAGTGGGACATGGCCTAATTCATAAACACCAATAAAACAATCGTATCGTACATCGTAGATGATCACTAAATTTATTGATCAAACAAAACTATCACTGGAACGTTGCACACATGTAACACTGGTTGCACGCTTCCATGTGAGAAACTAATTTTGTGACGCTAACGCATGCATGAATTTGTTCGCATTAATTTGCCGTAGCTAAATATCGTATCGTTGGTAGGTATCATCTTCATTTTATTCCTCACCAAAAGACAGCCCAAAGACAGCCCTTACACGCGCTGAACGACGCGCTTTCGAGATAGAGTTACGCGACAGAAAGAGAAGCGAAATGTAGGTGGTTATCGTGGTTAGGCATGCAGCTCTGTGCGAGTTAATTTGTACGTTATCGCGTTGTCGCAAAGTAGCTATTTCTTTGTGAGTGTTTGTACAGAGAAGCTTCTGTATGTATCTATTCTGTGCCTGCACGCTCTCTAATAACAACCGATGGGGTAGACGGGTGCTCGAATGGAGGCCACGTACAAGCAAACGTAGCGTGGGACGCCCCCTGGCTAGGTGGACAGATGACCTAAAAAAGGTAGCCGGGAGTGGATGGATGAGAAGAGCGGAAGACAGCGTGTGGTGGCGTGCCTTGGGAGAGGCCTATGTCCAGCAGGGGACCGATACAGGCTGATGATGATGATGATGACGCTCTCTAATCCGGGCTCAAGTCTCGGTCGTGGAGATCGTCCTGATGGTATCGAACTTTCGTTAGAAGATGGCACTCCCAGAAGAAGAACTATTCCCTGCACAATAGACATAACATTGTTCGTGCGGGCCGTGGACGGGCGAAACTGGCGGCCGCGGACAGGTGCGCGGAGTGCGAGCAGACCACCCGCCTGGTGTGAGTGACCTCGTGGACGTCGCCGGCAGACAGTGTGTCCGTATCACTGAAAAGATTAGAGTAAATATAGTGACGCGTGCATCCTGCAAGTGGACCACCATACGCTGCTAAAGATGAAAGGAGATTGTTCTTAGTTATATCGTGATTGCGTTTAGCAAGAGCTAGGTTACCGTAGGCGCTCCCAGTGGAGGCGGAGAGATTCATCAGATGCGCAGACCCGCCTATCCTCCAGCGTACTCTCTTGCGACAGCGTTGTGAGCGGCGCTGTGGGCGGATGTATTTAGGTAAATATGCAATTTGTGCTGATTATTCTATTCCGTACCTACGTCTTGTTGGCTAATCTATCAATCATGTCTGTGCATTCGGCTTCATAGCTGTCACACTCAGTTGATTGTTGCGCGGCCGCCCCCTCATACCTACATGCACTACTCATTCCTGCTAACATTATTTTATAACCATTTACTACCATGAGTCTGGTCGTATTTCGGATTGCACGTACCTAAAACTGTAGATCCCGTCCGTTCTTACATTGCTAGGTTTATCCGCATCTACGATTGATCACTGAAAAAGATCGGTGTGAACAATGTTCCTTCCTTTCCGTCATTTTCATTGTAAGCGGCACGACCAAAGCGAAGCGCTTACATGGCGCCTACTTCAGACAGGAATGTGACGTACTTGGTTGACATTACTGGTGTACTGGGTGATGTAGCCGACCATGCGAGGTCCCATAAATGAATTGGAACGATTTTTTTTAGTAATCCGATTTGGGTGGCTGAGTCGGAGGGGCACATGCTTCAATATCACCTCCGAGAAGGTAGGTGCCATACTCGGATATGAATTTCACATGGATATTACATAGATAAAAACCACCCCGCTATTACCTGCGTTATTTGATTTTTTTTTATATATTTCACACGAAGTATTTACGAATTAGGACTTTGAACAAAGTATATAAAGAGTTGCGACATGTATATATAACAAATATTTAAACATTCCCATTATTAGCTTCTGCCATTCGGTAAAAAAACGTTCAAAATATTCTTTGCACTAGTACTGTGTGTTTTTTTTTTTATGGAAACTGACACGGTTGGCTACATCACCTACAACGTCCGTGATGTGGTATGTATGTATGTTATTTTTTTTTTTTTACAAAATACGTGTATTTGACTGCGACTCGTTCGTTAAATCGGGGTTCAGACATATCGCGTGGGAGCCACTAGACCAGCGTATTACTTTCATAAAATTTCACACAACATATAAGTTCAGCGCACTGCGCTGAGCCTTCGCATCCCAACGCACATGGTTCGACCATTATACTCTGAGCTAGGAATTAGAAAGAGCGGAACTGCTATTGTCACACATGCACACGATTTAGTAAGTCTAATGCTCCTTGTGGTTCCCATAATGTTCAATGGCACACAATTCGTATTATACTCATAGGTCAGTTCGTGCTGATCCCGTTCCACGCCAGTCATTGTATTGAAATTACATTTATTTAAAAGTAATTTTGATGACAATGCACGAGGAATACACGTATCTCTAGGCACCATTGAATATATTAATTAAAATAAAGTTTTTAAGGAATTACAGAAAATAATATGCTTGAAAATTATTACCGGCGCCTTCCATTATGGTAAAATATAAATAAGGCCTTTTTTTTCTTCAAAAAGCACCAGTATGGAATCATTTTCGAACTAATATTTCAATAAGTAGATAAACAATAAATATCCTGAAAATACTTCACATACATACCATTACATTTACTGTATTCTTTCAGTCATAATATCAATATGTTAACTTTGCCTTTATAAAGCATTTACTGTTCGTTATTTTATTCCGATTTGGTTATTTTACACATATAGGTACTCGTACAGTTCAAAAAAAGGAGAAAAATTGTGAAAGACAGGGCGAAATTGTTTAATTTTTTTTTAATAGAAAACGCGATATGTGTAGCCACGATAAGGTGTCTAACGACGCTCATGAACTATCAGCCGTACGTGGGGCGTGGGGGTTGTGAATGCCATGCAAATACGTGGGCAGGAAGAGCGTTCCAGAGATTGCTGTTTGTTATTTCAGTTCATTTAAAATTATATTGCAGATTTATTATGTACTGAATAAAATGTTTGCTAGTTAAATAGATATAATAATACTCGTATTTGTACTTCTGCACATCATTTACTTAATGTTCACCTGCTGGACGAGACGATGGCGCGTCTATGTTTATAATTGTTCGGTTCGTAGTACCTGCTGGTAATTCGTGCGCGCGCATCGCACAGTGTGTGCGGCTAATAGTGTGTTAATTCTAGAGCATTACGCTATTAGATCTGCTTGCCTTCCCTGTAGAGCGGCCCGCTACAGGGTGTGCTCAGACAGTCGGCGTTTCTCCATTCACTGCTGGACATTATCCGGGGTGTTCCAGATTCCGGGGAATATCTTTCCCTATTCTTACAATATATTTTTTTTTATGGAAACTGACACGGTTGGCTACATCACCTACAACATCCGTGATGTCAGCCCATAACACCGGGTGAACTAGGCGCCATGCCAGTGCTTCCCTTCATTTCATGTCGGCTAAACTGAACTGGACGGAAAACACAAACCTATTGACATAGCCGTTTCGACGCGACGTTTCATTCAGTGCGGTGGTACAAACCCGGGCGGTATAAATCCTACCACCTAGTAAGGTAAGTAGGGAAGGGACCTACAGTTCTTCAAACATAGCCAGTGGGACTAAGAGTCATACATAAGCTATAACCATGACTCGTGGTCCCACCAAGAAGTGGGACCACGAATCCAGAATATTAGACCCAGTGTGGGACCATGAGTCATGGTGGTACAAAGTCAGTGGGTCCATGAGTCACACACCCAAATCGCAAGTATATGCTCCTTTCCTAGAGACAAACTGGCAAGCACATCGTCTGGAGGGGAATGTGGCCGTGTCTGAGGCTCCGACGCGAGCTCGAGTTCACATACCGATTCAATAGAAACCACTCTTGAAGATATCATTTAATTAACTGATGCCGAGCGTACCGGCCCGCGTGCTTGGCGCAGCTCAGTCCGTGGTGTAGCCTAAAGTGTCGGTAGTGGCCCAACACACGCATGTATGGGATTCATATATTTTACACCCAAGTCTGCCCAAGTCAAGCCTAAGTCTGAGCGCCATTCTAATGCGAAGTGAATCTGGATCCAACAGCGCTCCGACTGAGCGAGATGGGATAGCATGCAACCAGCTCCCAGACTCCCGTCGAGTGGAGGCACTCAGCTGGGCTTTCATAGTGGCAGATGGATGCATCAGACTGTTAAACATAATTTTGAATAAGGAGTGTCCTATTTTTAGGGTTCCGTATCCGGTACGGGACCCTATTACTAAGTCTACGCCGTCGTCTGTCTGTCTGTCCGAGGGCTGTATCTCTTAAACCGTAATAGGTAGCCCGTTGAAATTTTCACAGAATATGCGTTATTATGGCCGATATAACAAGAAATAATAAAAATAAGAAAAGGTGAAAAAATTACGGGAGTTCCCATAGAAGAAACTAAAAAGTATATGCGCGCGAGCAGATGGCTCGCGCGCATCGAAAAGAGTATGAAGCATTTTAACTAATCATGAATAACTAACTAAAATGAAGCATTTCATAAACACGGCATAGATGGCGTGAGTGCGTGAGTTGCGCTGACCATGACATGGCGATACGAAACCCTCGGTGCGCGAGTTCGACTCGCACTTGGCCGGTTTTTTTTAAATCGCGAGCTTCTTGGGGATAGTGGATTGGATTAATTGGAAACCTTAATTTGTTTTTTTTTATCTACATTTTGATAGTGGTAGGAATCAGGCTGTACGCGCGAGGTAGCGGCGCGCGCGCAGGCCGCGCGGCCGATGCGGTCTCGCTGCGTTGCCTCCAGTGAAAGTCTAGCGGGCGAGACGCGCCGCACACGCCGCCAACAGATTGCATCTAGAAAACTAATAGCGGCCCTGTCTGCGGTGAGCTCCGACCCGGCACAATTGTAGAGTTTCCAATCAATTGTGCGTTAGATTTCAATCTGATCTAAACACACACACAGCTGCTGAGGGAAAAAACATTATTCCGTTCTTTGGTTTTTTAAGGTCCCATCGCAAAATGTAAAAAAGTGACCCGTATGGGTGGTGTTTTTCGATATGTCCTACGCAGATATCTCTGGATCTACTGAACTGATTTTGATGAAACGAATACCAAAAAGAAGACATTTTCTAACAGTTTGGTGGAAAGTACAGGTTACCCCAAAATGTGGACCAAAACACATTTAGTTTTTTTAATAAGTCGTGCATGCTGTCATTCTATAGGTATTGTTGAGTCAATTTAAAAAAAAAACTATTCACCTGGTGTTATGGGTTGTGAAAAAAAAACATTTAGAGCTTGTTTCTGTAAAATGTTTTGGACCAATAGATTAGTTATATTTATCTATAACCCTTAACCAATGTAGTAAATGTAAATGTAAAAGTTTCATTAATTTCATTTACACATTTCATAATGACTATTTCTTGTTTCACCCACCCCCTGAATCTTACTCCACCCTAACCCACCCCTATTTCAGCTACCTTATAAAATCTTAATACACCCACCCCTGCTACCCCCACCCCCTGTAGAACAAGCGTATAAACTGCGTAACACTTTCTCCGATCACGCCGTATTTAGTCTACCACGGTTAAATCAATTCGGCGGTAACACAACAACAACACAGCGACCGGCCACTCTATTTTAATTTGAATTTTTATATTGCACCTCGCATGATTGGCTACACACACGTGATGTCTATTATTACACCTTATACCGGTGGAAATTGGGTTCCATGGCAGTGCTAACCTCTGGTCGAGCCGGCTACACTGAACTTGCCGGAAAATAGGAACAATTTTTGTGGCTCTTTCGACCGAACTTCGTTCAGTACGGTGTACGGTGGTACTAATTCGACTGGTTTTAATGTATAATGCGTTTTAGATGTTGCCATATATACATAGTGGTTATTATGGTGGCTTACTCTAGATTCGAGAAAAAAAATACTTATTTAGTAAAGTTATGATATTATACATAGATGGCACTAAAGGCCGCTGACGCGAGGTGGCGAAAACAATAATGATGAACCATATTGAATATTCGTATGTGTCAATTACATATTGTTAAGGCGCAGCAAGAGACAGACTAAATTGTTAAATTTATCCCTTAATCCCTGCCGCAGAAAAGAAAAAATATGAAAAAAAAATGGATAAAATTTAAAAGTTTTTGTTATCGAGTGAAGTTTTTCAGATCGTTTTTTTCCAACAATAAATACCTAAATCAAATGTTTAAAATATTTGACTGAAATAAACCGCTTTAGAAAGTTCAATAGTTTTGCTGCAAAATCACAAAGAGATAGGTATGTGTAATTTGTCATTTTCCTGCATTTTGAAGTTGTACATTCTTTACACATATTCTACGTTCAATTTGCAGTAGTGTTACTGAAACGACTCTTTCTTTTTAGGGTTCCGTATCCGGTACGGGACCCTATTACTAATCCTACGCCGTCTGTCTGTCTGTCCGTCCGTCCGTCTGTCTGTCTTTCCGAGGGCTGTATCTCTCGAACCGTAATAGGTAGCCCGTTGAAATGTTCACAGAATATGTGTTATTATGGGCGATAATAATAAAAATAAGAAAAAGTAAAAAATTCACGGGGGTCCCATAGAAGAAACCAAAAAGTGTAGGCGCGCGCGCTATCTACCGAATAAAGTGTGAAGCATTTTAACTAATCATGACATCGAGCTAATATGAAGCATTTCATAACACGCCATAGATGGCGTGAGGGTCGCTAACCATGACATGGCGAGAAGGAACCCTCGGTGCGCGAGTTCCACTCGCACTTGGCCGGTTTTTTTGTGCTATTTATGACGAGGATTTTTCTGTTGAATGGATTTGTTGAAATGTTCGAGTTGAAATGTTGAGTACCGCCGCGTGGTATAAGACGCCGCCGCCGCGTTGGTGCGGCGGTGGAGTAAGGAAGTGTGACAAACTGAAGTAGGTCAGATCTCGCGATACGCCGCCGCCGCGTTTACACTACGACACACCTGTTATACTATAGACTTATAAATACAGTGAGCTCTACACGCTGCCAGTAGGCACACATACCGAGATGCTCCACCCTACAGGTTACAGCGAGCGTTGCGCTGGCGCAGGAACAAACGAGTTCAACGCAGGGGTTTCGCGCTATTTTATTTAATATTCTTAATGTAATAATAATGTGCGTCGCACAATTTAATTAATTTAAAGTTTGGGCAATATATATTATACTCTCACGCTTTACTATATTTATTCAGGAATAATTTAGCAATATGTTGACAATAATTAAAAAAAGACTAAAATAAAAACTAAATAAAAAAATATTTATTTAAAATTGATCGTCTGAAACGTTATAAAATATCTTACAATTTTTTTTAAGTTCTTTTTTCAAAATTACATATATAAAATGGCAAAATTTAAACACACACTTTCAATTTAATTTATACTATTACATTAAAATCACATAAAATAAGGAAGAAAGTAAACATAATCGCTTATAAATCCGATTGAGGTTTATTCTAAACACTACGGAAAGGTTTCAGCGTAAAACAATTGACGGCGACCCAGTTAAGTGAAGTAGCGGTAGCGGTGGGTTTTTTATAGAACTCTCGCAGAGCTGATCTGATTGGTGTCAAGGTCGCGCGGCGGGTGGGGCGTGAGGTCAGCTGGAAGAGATCGCATTAACTTATAAACAATAATTTAAAGAACAGTAATGTAAGTATAAGGTGGCAGGTGGCCTATAGGCCTAGTGGAAAAGTTAGGTCTTCTGGTGGGGTGGTTTTGGGGTTCGTAGGTTATAAGTTTCTCGAACATATAGATATATGGATATGTATATATAGGTTGATGCTTCACGCCGGCTGTCTTACTACTCACCCGACTAAACAGGGTTTTCTACAACTCTTGAAGATCAACTTTCCTTATTATTTTCTTATTTTTTCGTAGTCGAGTTTTATTAAATGTTTATTTCATGTTTTATTTAATTTGATTTAGTTCTAACCCATTAAGTTTGATACTTTCTTAACATAATCTACATATGTTTATTGCACTTGAAGAAATGTTTGCAAAAGAAGCAGCTTAACGCCTTCTCCTCCAGCCAACCTTTGGGTTATCTTGAAATAGTGTGAAGTGGCAGAAAACAAATAAAGAGATGATGTAGATATATATACAGAAAGTAAACATAAATACAAATAAATATATAAATGTACATTGTATGCCCACTCGAAGAAGAAAAAGAAATTTCAAAGTTTGGCAATATCACGTCCGGCGCCATTTCGAAAATGTAGAGAACAGTCTAGCAACTAAACAAAACCGGCCAAGTGCGAGTCGGACTCGCGCACCGAGGTTTCCGCACCACACGAAAAACATTGAAAAAAACACGTTTCTTGTATGGGGAACCCCGAAATTTTTTTATTTTTCTATTTTTTTATATTTTGTTGTTATATCCGCAATAATAACACATATTCTGTGAAAATTTCAGCCGGCTACCTGTTACGGTTCCAAAGATACAGCAGTAGGACAGAAAGACAGACAGACAGACGGCGTAGGCATTAATAATAGGCTTCCGTACGGGATACGGAAACCTAAAAACACGCGAACTGTCGAGACGAATGACAATGCCGCTTGTTGAAATCCGTTAAGTAGTTTCGCGAGGGAGCAGATGAACATACGAGTAACATACGCTGCCAAAATCTTGGCTTCGCCGTAGTCAGGTATATGCGCATTTCCTCTGTAACAGTCCCGCCCCCGGCCCGCCCCGCCCCGCCCCGCCTGAGCGGCTCCGCGCCGAACAACTGAAACTCTACGCTGCTCCACTGAAGAACAACGCCGCGGTCACACCGCTCGTAGTCTGACGATTATCGACACGAGTCGAAAACTACTCAAAACTCATTTTTGCGTTGAGTGCTTATTTCGTTCACTTGTACAGTTAAGTCTCACAGCCTAACCTAAGCTGACAGTTTCTTTGTACATACCTAACGGGGTTGGCTACATCGACTACAATACACGCGATGTAAGCCCACAACACCGCACCGGGTGGACTAGGTGTCATGTCAGTTCTTCCCTTAGGTCGTGTCGGATGAACTGATATAACATAAACAATTGTCACAGCCGTTTCTAATGATCTTCATTTGGTGCGGTGGTGGTACCGATTCGGTCAGGTTAAATCTTACCACCTGGTGAGGTAAGGCAAGGAATGTGATTGGAATTTTACGTGTAATTTGAACAACGTTCAGCCTACTCAATCGGACGGTCACCCATATAAAGTCCGACCGCGCCTGGTGTTATATTTTTTGGGCGCTTTACTTCACTTTATTTCTGAAGTGCAGCGCGCAAGTTACGTGCCACTACTACAGGCTGCATTTGTGAAAACCGCACCTACATTAGATGAGTGGTTCTCGAGTTACTCGAACAAATATAAAAACAGACATACCTAATTAGTTTTCACCATGTTTTCAAATAAAATACTTATTTCTAATGTAGTGTAAGGAAAATTATGAAAAAAAAGTATTGTCTGTGGGTGAGTGTTCTTGTTCGTTCTGTTTCGCCGAGCTAATAAGACATGTCGTCTAAGGTTTAGGTTTTTGTGTAAACTATAAGAGAGGCCCTATATTCCTTTTTTTTTTTAATTATAGACTCGGCAGTTTAGTACCTTATCTCGGAAACTACTGAGTGCTCGATTTTGTCACTTGTTCTTTAATACATTTGAATGTATGCATTTTAAAATTTTAAAATACGTTACACACTTGAATATAATATAATATTCTAACTATAATATGTAGCAAATTTCAACGTTTTCCATCCAGTATATTCGGAAAAATTTTGCTGTGACAGGCAGTCAGACTTGAATAGTTTGACGTGTACAAGTATAATGTATTCATACAATTGAATTATTCTAATAAATATACTTAAACTCCCTCATTTCATTTTCAATTTCATTTCAGCTAGCTTAGATCAAAATCTTCCTGCCAGTTGACTCATGTCAAATGTATGAGAAGTGTCATTAAAACCGACAAATAGTGAAAACAACCGGGCAGTTCAGAAGCGTCAGGAGTGTGAGTCGTGTCGAAAATGTCGCGCTTGGGTCGTGGCGCGCGCGGTCGCGCCGTGGCCAGCGAAGGTCACTGCCGGAGTTATGTGTAGCGCGCACGCACCTCGCCCCCGCCGCCGCGCCGGTCGGCGCGACCACCAAACTTGCTGGCACCGAGACCTCGACCACCATATTCGGGTCCTTCAACAGAGACGTGAACAGGCACCTGTCAGGCCGGCATGGCATTCGCAACCCCCGCGTACGACCGCATGTCCATGTGCTTCGTTAGACACACTTATGTGTGGCTCGGCGAAACATGTCGCGCTTTCAATAAAAAACAGTTTTAAAGTGTAGCGGCCATTACCCGTACTTTGATTGCAGGTTTGTTTTTCAAGAACCGAGCTCCTCCTATATGGCAGGAGCTCGCCCCCGCCACAGTGGAAAACCGCCACCCCGCCGGTGCCGCCGCGGGGGCGGGGGCGGGGAGGGAGGTGTTCGAAAACAAGGGTAGATCATGAATAGAGCGCACTCCAAACTCTTCGTTCAAACTGTACAGTAGCTCACTGACACGCTGCTCTTATTCGGTGATTTTACCAGCAGTCGACCAGGTCGATTCTGAGGGGCAAATGCTCAGATCAGTCAATAAACTCCGAGACGGTGCCATACCGGAGACTTCCCTTTGTACTGCTGGCTATACTGGACTAGAGGAGAACACAGCCGAGGCTGATATGTGCCCATCTTACGTCCAGTACGATGAACGGTTCATTACAGTTTGAGCCTACCACTTAGGAAGGGACGAGGGAAGGGACCTACAGTTTTACACCGGTGGTGGTGTGCTTACATTACATTTAAACATTGTTGCTACGAAACCCTGCAGCGTATACGGAAACTACGCACCTGACGGATTTCATGTTTTGGCGCCCGCGTGGCATTGAACGCACTCGGCGCGGGGGCGCGGGGGAGAAGGCGGCAGGAAGGGTGAAGCACCATACCCGCCACGCGTTATTACGGAAAATCTCATTACAATATTGCCCGGCTCTGTAATATCCGACATGTTATGCTCTAGATATCGAACTACGTTCAATGTAATATTACGGTCACTTAATAAAGTGAATATTCAAAGCCAAAGACAAATGATTTATTGCAATGTTTGTAGAGTATTTGAACATCTAGCGCCTGCCTGGGTTGTAGGTACATGAGTGCTGCTACACAGTATGCAGCGCAGCACTAACACTACTCTCTCGCGAGAGTTGAGCAATACTGAATAAATATACAATTAATAATACTACAACTCATACTGAGTTTAATTAAAAATAAAATATAAATAACGACCATAGGGGGAAGCACTGACATGGCACCTAGCTCACCCGGTGTTGCGGGCTGATATCACGGATATTCTAGGTGATGTAGCCAACCGTGTCAGTTTCCATAAAAAAAAATTCAATTAAATCAAAATAAATGTTCCAATACATCTAATTAATTAAGTGAGCAAGTACTTATGAATCAAGCATTGCTTTTTAACCGACTTCCCAAAAGGAGGAGGTTCTCAATTCGACTGTATGTTTTTTTGTTTTTTTTTTTGTATGTTTGTTACGCGATTGCTCCGTCAATTGTGGGCCGATTTTGAAAATAATTTTTTTGTTTTGTAGGTCATACTTCAGAGGTTTAAAATTTCGGGGCCCATATAAATTTTATCTGATGCAGCGGTTTTTGAAAAATCATCAAAATACTATGTGTGTGGTTACCTTCAGCAAAACTTTTGATATGTGGCCTTTTTCAGCAATTTGCAGTTTGACAAATGGCGAATAATTCTGTACCACTTCAACCGATTTCGATTATTCGATTTGGATTTTTTTTTAATGTAATGTTACTAAAACGAATGAAATAAAAACTGTTTTAAAAATATAAAACCGACTTAAAAAAAAACTAGAATTAAAAAGTATTTGTTAGTAATAACTCTGTGATTTTAATTTGATGTGATAGAGGAAGGACCCATGAAATAATTTAGGAAAAAATGTTTAAAGCATTTAACTTTAAAGCATCACTTTGAAAAATCACAATCAATTTATTTCCTCGTAGCCTCCTGGTGGCAACATGGGGTGGGAATGGTACGGGTGACTGAAGGGTTGTAATGAATACTGAGAGATGATTGATGATGTGTTAAGTAATAGGTGAGAATAGATTGATGGAGTGGCGCCGGCTCCGGTGAGTGACGAGCCCCGTGTGAGTTGCATATCGTTCGTTACCCGCTCGTACGTACTCGTGTGAGAACAAAGAGTTTACCCGCTCATGCCCTCCTCATTACCCTGTCACTGTATACCTACAACATACACACATATCCCCCCCCCCCCCCCCCCCCCCAAGTACAGTCTCGGGTCCTTCAAGAGAGGCGTGAATAGGCACCTGTCAGGCCGGCATGGCATTCGAAACCCCCGCGTACGACCGAATGTCCATGGGCGTCGTTAGACACCTTATAGGTGGCTCGGCGCCACATGTCGCGCATTCTATAAAAGAACATACCTAACCTAATACACGCTTTGTATCCCGACAATCGGGGTAAGCAGAATCATCGGTGCTGTGCTGCAAGAACTCGGGTAATTTATACAGCGATCACGTTTAGCAAAGTATTCGGACAAGATCACTACCAAGCAGCAAGGCACCTAAGAAGACAGTTAGCTACTGCATTGGTGGTAGGACTGTGCCAAGGTTAGAAATAGCTAACCTGTCGCCCTGTAGAACGACACCTCGTCCTTATATCGTAGTCCCCTTGCCGGAGAGAGGCAGTGGGAAACCCGCACGGCAATTAGGTACCTATCTATACTGTTATAATTATTAACGGCAGTTTGGCTATTGAAAGCGGTGAAGAAAGCTATCGCAGTTATATTTTTAAACTTGTTCACAACAATTCAGTAATTTGTAATTTCAGATAGATAGGTATGCTAATAACACGGTGTTGCAACCCCAGCCGTAAAACCCGAAAGGGGGTGATTCTGTACGTGAAATAGAACAACTTTTGTTCTACGACTTTTTTATTTGAAGAAAAAAAAAATTTTTTTCTCCATACGTTTTGAGAATAGGTAATTAAAATTTGTATGGGAAAAAAATTTTTTTTTGTTTCAAAAAATTTCTTTTCTTCACAGAAGTTGTTTAGTTTCACATATAGAATAACCCTCTTATGTCAGTTAAAAATATTAGGGGGGCAACTGCAACACCGTGTATACCCCAGCCATCGGGACTCCCAGCCCTACTATGCATAGTATGTAGTCATTATAAACTAGCTTTTGCCAGCGACTTCGCTCGCGTGAAATTCGTATTTAAAAACCGTACCTTTATTTCGGCGCACGGATCAATTCGGTTTGTATGAGAGCCACATCTTAGCGTAACGGGAACTGAATTTTATTTAGCCTATCCTGTGTCCCGTATAGTACAATGTGCTTGTACTAAGTTTCATAGAATTCGGATGATCAGTTTAAGAGTTATGGAGGAACATACATAGATACATACAAACAGAAAAGATTTCTAAAAATCGTCAATTTAGGTTTAGTATCATACATAGAGTCTACAAACGCAGTATATCATAAAACAAGGTAACTTACTCCATGGCCATCCCTTGCAGATTTATTATTAGTATTGATTATTAGCTCTAAGCAAACGTGAATATTGTATAATATATAATAAATAATCAAGGATTCAAGTGTACTATTAAAGTACCAAAGAGGTACACAAGTAAATAAATAAATAAATACAAAATGAGCCGTTCTCTCCACAAGAGTCAAACACATCATCACGACTATAAAGGAATTTCTTTAAAGTCCTTTGAAGCTACACTACTGGTACTTGTCCAATTGTCCATTTGTTTTCAATGTTATGCTTTGTAACTGTTATATTTTCTATTTTAGTTAAATATTTTTGCAGAGTGTGTATTTGAGTTAGATTTTAAAGCCAATTTATACAAACTCGAAGGTATTTGTTGTACTTCAGGGTTCGTCCCGGCAACATTTTATACTAGAAAATAAAGATGGCGGTTTATACTAAAGGATGTTGTAAGAAACCGCTGCGGATTCGTGCGGATTGTGAATCCGCAGCTAAAAACAAAAGGGTCAGGGAATCAAAATTAGCAAATGAAAATTCGCACATCCTACAACACCTTGATGAAGCGGAAAGGTCCTCAGATGAATCAAAACAGTCTTCGGATCAAGGCCACTCTGGTGAAGAGCTGTGACACCCTACATACATATACTACACACATACACAGGTATATTTCGAATAATTATATTGTTTGTAAGAATATTTTACCAATGCCTATTTTCTTTCTCTTATATTTCATATTATTTTCTTTACCAATTATTTTTATAATTATTTTAACACCAGCCCATAATTGAAAAACACATTCTGTAATAGTTTAACTGCATAAATAATATTGGCCACCTAGATCGATCAAATACCCCTTAGTGCGCCGTGGCCAGCGAAGGTCACTGCCGGAGTTATGTGCCGTTCTCTCCACAAGAGTCAAACACATTTTACGACTATAAAGGAATTTCTTTAAAGTCCTTTGAAGCTACACTACTGGTACAACATTGCGTAGATATATCAATCCAAAGGCAGTCTCCGGTGTGGCACCTACCTTATCGGATGTAACATGGGATGGTCGGAGCATGTGCTCAGGACTCTCTGACTCAGTCAGCCGTAGCAGTTTGAAGCTACACTACTGGTACAACATTGCGTAGATATATCAATCCAAAGGCAGTCTCCGGTGTGGCACCTACCTTATCGGATGTAACATGGGATGGTCGGAGCATGTGCTCAGGACTCTCTGACTCAGTCAGCCGTAGCAGTTTGAAGCTACACTACTGGTACAACATTGCGTAGATATATCAATCCAAAGGCAGTCTCCGGTGTGGCACCTACCTTATCGGATGTAACATGGGATGGTCGGAGCATGTGCTCAGGACTCTCTGACTCAGTCAGCCGTAGCAGTTTGAAGCTACACTACTGGTACAACATTGCGTAGATATATCAATCCAAAGGCAGTCTCCGGTGTGGCACCTACCTTATCGGATGTAACATGGGATGGTCGGAGCATGTGCTCAGGACTCTCTGACTCAGTCAGCCGTAGCAGTTTACTAAATATTAAGAAAACAAATAAATGACCGTACGAAAGTACCAGTGAGTATCGCTCAAGATAACTGTGAAGAAACCTACGTGAATCACCAAATGTACAGATTCAAATCCAACATGGCGTCGCGCTTTTCACGTGTGAGTCAAAAGTTGAGTTTTCTTTTTTCATTATAGCTAATGTGTAGCCAGTAGGTAAGTTGACCTTTATGTAGCCACGTGACCTCACGTGAGGTCACGCCGCATCAGCAATGACGTATTCCGGTTTCCGTTTCGTTTCTTTATTTTCCTGTAAATATTAAGGCGTTCTTATAAAAGTTGTGGTAATTATTATAATATCAAACAATTTGTTGAGTCATGCTATAGCTGTACCTTGGTACACGTAGAGCCTTCTGGACGCTCATAGAGACCTTCCTCTAGTGTCTCTATGTTCACTCATTTTATTCTTGTTCTTTGATCGACCGTAGATATTATTTTATTTTGTACTTGGATTGCTGCGGTTTGCTTTTGTGAAATTATTTCGAGAATGTAAACTATTCCTATGTAAAATATAAGGTTCACGAGTGATCTAAAATTGTGCATTTAAGATTAACAAACGGATGATAGACAGTGCACTATTAGATTTTTTCTTTCTTTATGAAAACCAGTAGTTATATAATATATGTGGCTGTGGCGAAAAAATAAAGGTGTCCGACAGAGTCCAATCCACGCTTGGCGAGTAAACTGAACATGATTCCTCTCTTGTCCACAGAGTGATCCCCACGGCCAAACGAAAGCGGGAGTCATCGTTCGCTATCATCCCCGAGCCTCCCGTCTCCCGCCCCACCAGCCCGGCGTCCCTCCCTGTCGACCTGCGAACCGGCAGGAGCTCCCCCTTCCGGGGCAGAGGCTTCCGCGAGGAGACCTCCAGGCACGCCACGCCGGACGCCTCCAAGCTCAACACTCCCAGAACCTCCAGGTCTAATTCTCCATCTAGACGAATCAACCCTCTAAGACACAGGACCAGTTCACTATCGAGATTGGACATGGCGCAGGTAGCGACGATGCCGCCGCCGCTCAACCTGAGCCGACCGCACTCCCCGAGGAACTACATCAAGGAGAACATAGAGGGTGTGAGGGGAATAAGCGAGTTCAATAGAGAAAAGAATGTGGCCGAAGCGGAGCAGAAGAGGAGGGAGGAAGAAGAAGCGCTGCTCATCGAAATGGGATTGATCGATAAGAATGCCAATATAGAAACCGCGAAGAGCTTGAGGTCGAGGTCCAACTCTCCTAGCAAGATCAAGCTCAGATCTAGGTCGAACTCTCCGTCTGCAATTTTACACTTTGAGAAAATCCCCGAAAACAGTAATGATTTTGTCAATCCCGACGACGGAATCAGGAAGCCGGTAGTGCACGCGTCCAGACTACGGTCGGTTTCGAGGTCTCAGCCGCAGTCGAACAACGGCTCTCCGAAGCATTCCAAGATTCCGAAAAGACAGAACTCTGTCTCTCCGACGAGGCCCGATAGCAATAGTCCTGCTAAATCCTTCGGGACTCTCAATAAAAATCAAAGGTTTATTTCAAACAGTACGAGCAGCATCCAAGAGAGCATAAGGATAGGAAGAACCGCAAGCGATCAGAGAAAAGGTATGAGTAAGAGCAACCAACATTTGAACATCTCTCCCTCGATCCTAAAGTCTAAGCCGCCCATTTCTCCAGGCAAAGCGGGCCCTCCTCCGACCAACAGATCTGTAAACTCTAAAAGACTTTCTCCAATAGTCGGAACCCCCAACAAAAGTCCAACCGAAGACGTATTTTCAAAGCCAGCATCTGCTAGGACTAGTCCAAAAGCTGGTCCGGGAAATAAGTTGCCAAAAAAGCCAATTAAAACTGCAGGAAATACCCCTGCCACCTCTAGATTTGCTTCGAAAACTAACAGTAGAGTCACCAGCAGGGACCCAAGTCCCGACAAGAGACGCAATATAGTGTTGAAATCATCAAACGTTTCGACAAGAAACGCTAAAGCTGATGGTAAAACAACTACTAGTAAAACTTCAACGTTAAAGAGAACTCCGAGTAGTTCTAACGTGTCTAAGCCGAGCTTACAGGCGAAGCCTGATCTTAAGAAAGCTGTAAGTCGCGTTAATAGCATTCGAAACTTAACGAGAACGAATAGCACTAGAACTCTAACAGATAAACAAGAGAGTATGAAAAAGAAGGATGCAAAGATAGACGAAAAAGATAAATCGACAAGCAAAAGAGACATTACAAACATAAAAGACGGTAAAACGAATGCGGAATCTAATAATCATACATCTGAAAATGATAAAAACGATTTAGCTAACAAATCCAACGGTGAAGTGGGAACAGATACTGTAGATGAAAAAGTAAAACAAGATAATGAAACACAATACGATAAAGCAAGGGCCAACGAAGGCGAAGAACATCATTTGATACCTCTCACAAAAATGAGTGTGGTTTCAATGACAACGGCAGCTATCACTGCGCAACCATTAGATGTCGTTACGAAAGTGACGAACCAGCTTCCAAACGCTTTAGAGAAGGCGAGGGAAAAGGGAATGTTTGAAAGACTTGGCTCCAACGATTCTATTTTAGGCAAGAACGACGACAATGAACTTAAGGAAGGAACATTGGAAAAGAAATCTAGTAAATCGAGTCTCGTAAGTATAAAAGAAGGAGACAACGTAAAGATGAAACCTCTTCAGCCGCCGTTCAATAATCCACAAGTTGAAAAGGCCAAGCAGAAGATCGATGACATTCTGAAAAAACCCGAAGTCTCTACTGAGAATATTCTCAATCCCATTCAAAGGGACGTTAAGTCAGTCAAGGAGACTATGAAAACCATCGCATCTACAAGCAAAGCTGAGGTCAAGCAGGTGATTACAGAAATAAAAGACGATTCTAAGATCGGTAACATTCCAGAGGTCAAGGATTACATACTAAAGCACACCCAAAAGCCGACCGACGACATTCGAACTGAGGCAACTAAAATAATTGACAGTATAATGACACCTGTAGAGGAACCGATTAAGGAAAAGGCTAAGGAAGAAATAAAGAAGGCTATAGAGCCGGTAGTGACGATAGTGAACGAGAAGCCGAAGCCGAAGCCCGAGCCCATCGAAGTGATGGAGAGAATGACGGAGGCGGTGATCAAGGGGGACCCAGAGGTGGAGGTGCAGAGTTCGAACGACGAGGCGCCACATGTGGAGAAGATGGCGGCGCAAACCAAGGTGGCGGACGGAGCCGGATCTGACAAGTCGTCGTACAGTAATGGCGGGTGAGTCTCCTCTAAGTTATTCAACATTTTTGAAATACTCCGTTTTCACAGATTGAAGTTTATTGTTAGTCGTAAGTTACATTTTTACACAAGGAAGAGCGAATGAACGCGTTACGAATTGTATAATCTTGAATTACAACACTTGCTTTAGAAAATGTAAATTTTGTTGGTATGCGACTAACTAGTATGGTATGGTATAACTAAACGAACTAATTGCCATGCAGAATGTTTGATCAGTTGCAACAAATGCACCAGGGGATTAAACCCGGCAGTCGCAAGTCTGTCATACATACCGGAGTAGTTTTAATTTCACTTTGACTCCCTCGAGATCTCGTCTCTTGCCGTAGGAATTTAAATAGACTAGCTGGTGTTGACATTTCACAATAATTTGCTCTACATTGAATGGATGGTATAGTGCCTTGCTTAGTGTGGTTTCAGGAGGTGAGGTGGATTTAGCTGTGTTGAGCACCTTGAGTCCCTCGGCACGTTGAGTTCCGACTGTTGTTAAGCAACGCTGAGCGCGGTCAGTACTTGGATGGGTGACCGCTCGACCGTTGGAGGCTAACCGTGGTTCGGATTCCGCGTTAAACTGTAGGTCCCTTCCCTTCTTACCTTATTAGGTGGTAGGGTTTATCCCGGCCGGGTTGGTCCCACCACACTGAGCGAAACGTCGGTCGAAACGGCTATGTAAATAGTTCGTGTTTTGTGTCCAGTTCAGTGTAGCCGACATGAAATGACGGTAAGCACTGACATGGCACCTAGTTCACCCGGTGTTATGAGCTGACATCACGGATGTTGTGCGAGATGTAGCGAACCGTGTCAGTTTCCATAAAAAAAACGTTGTGTCCCTCGGCACAGCCACATAACATGCTGGTTTTCTCTAAAAAACAAATGAAAAAATACTTTTGTTCTGGCTGGCGTTCGAATATTGTTGTTCGCAGATTGACTAGAAGAAATCACTGCCTGTGAAAATTTGTAGTATGATGCAATAATATATTTTCTGCTGTGTGTTCACAAACGTTGATAACAACAATATTTTATTTCAGTCCATATTTAGTAAATCCTCAAAATCAGTTGGTCCTTCGTACCAGATCAACCAATGGATTTGTATTTACATAATGGGCAGGTGGCCTCCAATTGTTCAGATAGCCCAAGATATTGTGCTCCCATTTTCTGCTATAAATAGAGTACTTATCATACATCTATGCAACCATAACGTCACGCTTGATTTTCATTGGAGTAGGCAGAGACGATGGATCTCCACGTGACTATCCAGTGCTCTAATCAGAAATCAGCATGGTAATTTAAAATGTGGTTGTGGCTGCACGCCGCGTATTACCACTCCATAAAAACCCTTTCCGTCTCTATCTCTCTTCAAGTTGGCTAGATGCTCCTTCTCTCTCGGTGACCCCGTCTGACTTTATTATATGTAGGTACCTACATTTTCAAACTTCAGCCGGCGACGCTTATTTGGAAAATATACCTCTACCCAGCGCTCGTGACGTCACTGGCCGCGCTAGCATCGGGTATATTTTCAAACACAGAAATTGATAATTAAGCCCTTTAAAATGTACCTTCACCCAACATTTGTGACGTCACTGATCGCGCTGGCGTCGGGTATACTTTCAAATGCAGGACTTCGCGCGCAGGCACTTTAAAATATACCCGACTTATACGACGACCCGATATAAACGACATGCGCCGCCTCAACATTAGGTTAGGGTTAATATATAGATACCGACGCATCTTCTTTATTAACCCCCGACGAAAAAAAAACGGAGGGGTGTTATAAGTTTGACGTGTGTGTGTGTGTGTGTGTGTGTGTGTGTGTGTGTCTGTCTGTGGCATCGTAGCTCCCAAACGGATGGACCGATTTGGATGCGGTTTTTTTTATTAGGAAGCCTGTTTAATCGGGATGGTTCTTAGCTATGTTTGTAATCAAGTAATAAAGTAATTAAGTAATAAAAAAAATAATTATCTTAAAAAGTGGACCGATTTGCATGCGGTTTTTTTTAAAAAGCTTGAAATAAAAGTTAAATTACAAATTTAAAAAACCCCCGACTCTTAAAAAGTCAAAAATAATTTCCGTTTACTTACTTAAAGGAGTCGGGGGACCGCTAAGTAAATTAAATATAAAGACTCGAAAGTTGCGCGGGAATTTACTTAGCGGTCTACCGACTACTTTAAGTAAGTAAACGGAAATTATTTTTGACTTTTTAAGAGTCGGGGGTTTTTATTAACCCTGGTTATTTTTTTTTTTAAACCACCAAAACATCACTCATACCACTTATCGTGTTGGGATCGGGTATACATTAAAGGAAGCCAAACGGAGTTTCGTTACTTGAAAGTATACCCGAGAAGAAAAGTGCTGCGCTCGGGTATATTTTCAAGTGACAAACTTGCTTTGCTACTCCTTGAATGTATACCCGAGCTCAGCACTATGGAGCGCTGGGTAAAGGTATATTTTCCAAATAAGCGCCGGCGACGTCGTCGTCCACCTAGGTGAAATATTGCGGGCACTTGCTGACCGAGCTACACTGGACGTCAGTAATCCGTGTAATATTTTTCATGGAATCCGACGTGGTCCCATCTACATGCCGATCGTGAAAGCACACACGGACGTCATACCTTGGATCTACTTCTATGATCTGTGCCTTGGATGGATGACCGTTTGACCGTTGACGCTGTATGAGGTTTGGATTCCACCCAAAGCTGTAGGTCCGTTCCCTTCTTACCTTACTAGGTGCTAGGGTTTAGCCTGATATAAAGTTCATTCGAAGTGCCTGTGTAAATGGTTCGTAAATTCCGTCCCGTTCAGTGTAGCCGACACGACCAAAGGTGAGCACTGACATGGCTCTCGGTCCATCAAGGTGCTAAGGGCTGGCATTGCAGATGTAGAATGTGATGAGGCCAAGCGTCTCAGGTCCATAAGTAATAGTCACCTCGCTCTCAATGTAGTCGAAGAGATTCGATTGTGGCCGCCGCCTCCGCCGCCGCGGTAATGTAGTGTCGGTGCTGTGCGGTGTGGCACCGGTCAGTGTTATCGCTCGGCGTCTGGCGGCGTGGCGTGGCATGGCGTGGCGTAAGCAACCTCCTCGCATTACCATACCAGTCCGGGCGGCACCATCATGCACACACGCCGATTCCACACATTGTGCGAAAGGGCGAATATTGTTTGCGATACGTGGTGCTGGGACGAACTAATCAGTTTTTATTTTCAATATGTACTTATAGATAAACCGACGAATCTTGTTTCCGCATATAGAGTAGAAGCGAATCTACCAACCCTGTTTACTTTATGTAGGAACGATTGACCAACCTTGTTTTCTTTATGTAAATATGGATTAACGAATCATGTTTCCGAATATAGGGTAGGAGCAAATTTACTAACCTTGTTTTCTTTAGGTAAAGACGGACTAACGAAGCATGTTTCCGAACGTAGAGTAGGAGCATATTTACGAACCTTGTTTTCTTTATGTAGAGACGTACTAACGAAGCATGTTTCCGAATGTAAAGAAAGAGCAAATTTACGAACCTTGTTTTCTTTATGTAGAGACGTACTAACGAAGCATGTTTCCGAATGTAAAGAAAGAGCAAATTTACGAACCTTGTTTTCTTTATGTAGAGACGTACTAACGAAGCATGTTTCCGAATGTAAAGAAAGAGCAAATTTACGAACCTTGTTTTCTTTATGTAGAGACGTACTAACGAAGCATGTTTCCGAATGTAAAGAAAGAGCAAATTTACGAACCTTGTTTTCTTTATGTAGAGACGTACTAACGAAGCATGTTTCCGAATGTAAAGAAAGAGCAAATTTACGAACCTTGTTTTCTTTATGTAGAGACGTACTAACGAAGCATGTTTCCGAATGTAAAGAAAGAGCAAATTTACGAACCTTGTTTTCTTTATGTAGAGACGTACTAACGAAGCATGTTTCCGAATGTAAAGAAAGAGCAAATTTACGAACCTTGTTTTCTTTATGTAGAGACGTACTAACGAAGCATGTTTCCGAATGTAAAGAAAGAGCAAATTTACGAACCTTGTTTTCTTTATGTAGAGACGTACTAACGAAGCATGTTTCCGAATGTAAAGAAAGAGCAAATTTACGAACCTTGTTTTCTTTATGTAGAGACGTACTAACGAAGCATGTTTCCGAATGTAAAGAAAGAGCAAATTTACGAACCTTGTTTTCTTTATGTAGAGACGTACTAACGAAGCATGTTTCCGAATGTAAAGAAAGAGCAAATTTACGAACCTTGTTTTCTTTATGTAGAGACGTACTAACGAAGCATGTTTCCGAATGTAAAGTAAGAGCAAATTTACGAACCTTGTTTTCTTTATGTAGAGACGTAGTAACGAAGCATGTTTCCGAATGTAAAGTAAGAGCAAATTTACGAACCTTGTTTTCTTTATGTAGAGACGGACTAACGAAGCATGCTTCCAAATGTAGAGTAGGAGCATATTTACGAACCTTGTTTTCTTTATGTTGCGACGATTGACCAACCTTGTTTTCTTTATGTAGAGACGAACTGACGAATCTTGTTTCTTGATATGCAGGGACGAAATATTGAATCGATTAAAATAGTAGTCATAGTATTTTATGTTGACTGTTATGTATGTAAAAACTAGAAAAACTATGAATCTTTATCTCTCTTGCTAGTACTAATTTGACTTGTCCATTTGAATTACCAATCCGATCATTCGTTCGTGCTCGTCGCGAACGCGCCACATGACGATTGCGCCTCGAGTGTATGTCTGGGGAGGAAGGGGAGGCGGTAGAAGGTGGGGGTAGGAAGGGGTGTGTGGAGGACGGTGGGGGGCGGTCACCGCGGGCTACAATCGCCGATTTTTTTGCTTAACTTGTAGTTGGAGTTGGAATCTTGGTCCTCGGTAGTCACTAGACAGCTTACTAGAAAATACAATAATGTAACGTGTAACCCTTCAGAAGAAGTTGTATACACATTGAAATTTTTATAATTTTTTTTTTACTATTCGAAATTTTTTCCGTTCATTGTCAAATGGGATCCGTTCAATTGAGTGCGCAGAATAAACCACGAAGCTGCTTTTCAGCTTTTTTTTTTATTGCTACCGTACTGGGTGGCTCTGTCCGAGGTCGCAACCTCAGGCGCAGCCAATTTCACCCCCGAGGAGGAGCCAGTCCGGCTTGGACTGAGCCCCAGCTAATCCTATTTTAGTCTTGTTGTTTGTTGTTTCTATGTTTCCACCTCATAAAGTTTTCAGCCCACAAGGTTTTTTCTTCGAAGTATCAAAACCATGCAATTCAACTACGCACCCTCACCTATACTAACATAAATTATCACATACACACAGCTGAAGCTCGTTACACATATTCAAATTGACCTACTCTATTCCATCCTTGAGAAATTAGCCCTCCCCGCCTTAGTAGGTGATTGGCCCGCGCCACTAACGGTCATGCGGCCGGATTTGAAAAGAGAACGCGGCTAGCGCTCGACTTGAGCGTTGGTTTGACGTTTCCCGCTCTTTTTTTTTGTCTGTGGTCCGCGTCACCCGAGACAAAGGGCACAGATAATGTTTTGTCTGCAAAAACTTTTGAATGAAATTTTAATTGGTTTTTGAAGTTTCAAGTGTTTTCAATAAACACATAGCACTTATTACTTAATTAAAAGGCTGTATGCTGACTAAACATTGCCTTTACCGAAAAGGGATAAATTCATTGAACTAATGATAAATCTAACAAAACGATTACTTTATTAATAAATTCTACTTAAAACAATAGAGGCCGTACTTATTATACTGTTTTAGAAGTTTCTAACAACAGTGCCTTTTCGAGCGTGTCTAGATTAGTATTTCGATTGCTCTTTTGAATGTTTAACGGTTGTAAGGATTAAATGTTCAAATAAAAATAAAAAGTAAAGTGATAGAATAGTGAACAAGGGACGAGTAGAGAAAAATGTTTGTGAAAGCTAAATGAAGCGAGCGACAGAAATGATTCACAACAGGACCGTATACATCCTGCCCTCGGAGCTGTTGCCGCGGAGATATGATGATAGTAATGGGTGAGTCACATTATATCATCATCAATCATCATGTTCTCTTCTTTTTTATTATTTACTATTATTCGAACTGCATGCCCATTCAAAATATATAATTCAGACTCAGCGAAAATGTCAATATAATAATAGTTGGTATAGCTAAATGGGATACAACCATACAAACACTACTAGAATATACACATTGGCGGACGACGCACCGCACAGTCAATACAACTTACTAAGCGCTCAGTTAAATTTTTCTGAGGTATGAAACCACAAAAATAAATATTTCGTCTTACCAGTACTGAACACGCATAGTTTTTTATCTTACTTGATTTGTGTATGAGAATGATGCATTTGAAGATATTCTTGTATTTTGTGAGGCTTTCATTGAGCGCTGAAAAAAAGTGTTCTCGTGAAAAACTATCTCGTTCAAATAGATTTTCGCCAAAATGGTGGCTTTTCTGACATGCTTGATGTGCAAACTTTGACTGTTGGTGGCTGCAGCGCTTCGGTTTTGTTTCGCAGATGGAGCCGCAGAGCTGCTGACATATCTGGGCCTTGTAGACAACTTCCTCAGGTAACCCTTCTTCAGAAGTGGCCGAACGCTAATCGCCTCGCTTCCATTACAAGAGGCCAAGAGCCAGCAGCCGGTTCAAAACCCCAACGCGCACCTCTTTCTTATTTGGCATCCATCTTTCTTATTCCGAGTTTGATTGTATTTTCATGGTGTTCGGGTCCAATCCCGTGTGTGGACGCACATCATTCGTTCAGAAAGTGCGGAGTGGGAGGCCTACTACAGGGACAATAAGTGAGGCCTGTCTTCCGGTCGGCTGGTGACCCGACTGCTCTCCCTCGGATCCCGCATGCACTCGGTGAATCCAGGATGCTAGCGGAAAAGAGGTTCATCAATTGAACTCCTAATGAGGAGAGATCCGGAGTTCCGAGATAACTAAGTGGCCTTCATGCGTGAGTCATGGAGTCGAGGCCATTTGCGCCATTTGCCGGGGTCGACACAGAATTCGCGGAACCGTTTTGGTGAAAACGTCGGGATCCGGAACGCGAAGACAGTAAAAGCGTACTTGTGCATATTTGTTCGCCTGTTAACCAGGGCGGATCATTAAGAAGTAGTTTCCGCACTCAGTACGGAAACCTTTTGTCGCTACACTAGATAAGTTTGTCTCCCGTAGGGGTTTGCCGTCGTTAACAAGTTCGGATTGCGGGACCAACTACAAGGACACCGTTAATTATTTTAAGGAGGTTTTCAAGTTCTTGGTGTGTAATCAGGTAGAGTAGCAGAGTGACTCCGGTCGTTCAGGACGGGGGGATGTTCGGTTCAAATCCCGCGTTCCTCTCCTGTTCGCAATCTTCACAGCCGATCTCTGCAAAATTTTCAAGTATTCTAATACTCATCTGTATGGCGATGACACCCAGATTTATAGATTAATCTTTCTATCCCAATGATACGTCAGAAACGGCGCGGCGGCACTTCTCAATGAATATTTGAGTGGAGTTGATGACTGCGCATGTAGAAACACCATTCTTTTGAACCCTTCCAACTCAAACTGCATCGTTCTCGGCACCAAACATCAGGTTGAACCCTCAGTGGAAATGCTCACCAGTCAATCAAAGTCGGGTAGGAACTTCGGGCTTGTTCTCGATGAAGCCATTCGGTTTGAGGAACATATAAAACTAAAACTGAAAACGACCTTCTATAAATTGAAAATGTTGTACTCGTTTAGGAGGCTCCTGACTAAAAGGTCCGTATTGTGCTAACGGACGCGCTTGTTGTTTGATGGATCCCGTCTGTGCGCCAGAACAGCGCGAGCCGTAGTACAGACAGGGGGTGCAAAATGCATGAGCCAAATTCTGCTTAGACGTACCTTGCCGTTCCCACATTACTCCTTATAAATGCAAAGGCATCGTGAAAATGCAAATCAGGCGGGTACTACATTTGGTTTACATGTTTGTATGTTTGTATGTTTCTAAGTTTGTATGTTTGTATTTTTGTGTGTTTGTATATTTGTATGTTTGTGTGTTTGTTTGTATGAGTGTGTGTTGGTTTGTTTGTATTTTTGTGTGTTTGTATATTTGTATGTTTGTAAGTTTGTATGTTTCTAAGTTTGTATGTTTGTATTTTTGTGTGTTTGTATATTTGTATGTTTGTATATTTGTATGTTTGTAGGTTTATGTGTTTGTTTGTATGAGTGTGTGTTTGTATGTTTGTATTTTTGTGTGTTTGTATATTTGTATGTTTGTAGGTTTGTGTGTGTGTTTGTATGTTTGTATGTTTTTATGTTTGTGTGTATGTTTGCCGGCAGACTGCCGCAGAGTACAAGTACAACGGCGGCGCGGCCGACGCCGCCGGCGCGCGTGCACAAGCCCGCCTCGTCCAAGCCGCCGCACCCGGCCGACCAGCAAGGGTCGCACCAGCGCGACCAGCCCGATCCGGACGACAAGAGGAACATCTGCCAGCGCCTCATGGGCAAGTGTGCCAACAGGTACGCACTACCGCACCACCACCACAGTACAATCCACTCTGCGCTACAATCATAGTGTCGTGCGTTACGCGTCACAAGTATTACTACTTGGTTGACTGTAAGAAATCTCTGTAAGGGATAAGTCCGTCTTTGCAACGTATGTAAATTTTCTAATGTATTTGAACGTACTGGAGCTATAAACCATTTTTTATCTATCTATCTGTCTATCTATCTACTTCGTCCATTGTCGACTATGTCTGCATTTTTTATATAGTTCAGTATTTTTATATTTTTTTTTGTTAATATTTATTTATTTATTTTATATACGTATTTCTTTCTCCATTTCTGCCAACAACAACAACATACAACACTATGGCAGAACACAGCCGAGGCTGACGCTGTGAGTGAGGCCAGCTTTCGTCCAGGGCGTCTACAAATTTGAACCTAGCATCTAGAAAATAATTGATTTTTTTTTATAAAAAGTGTGCATTTTCACTCTTGGCTGTTCAAAAATAAAATTTAAACCAATAGTTGCCCGCGCAGATGCTCGTGCTGCGGATCGGGGGAGAAGGAGGAAGGGAAGATTGGGAAGATGTCGGCGGCCGGGGCGGGGGCGGCGGCGGCGGCCGGGGCGGCGGCCGGGGCGGCGGCGGCGGGAGGAGGAGGGAAGGGGGTGAGCAGGCTCAACTGCTGCAGGAAGGCCGAGGAGGCAGCTGATGCGGAGGAGGCCGAGAGGGGAGCGGGGAAAGTAAGTTGCAAGTTTTCTTCTTGATTTTTAGGGTTCACACATGAGACTAAAAATAAAGAATGAAGAATAAAGGGATACGGAGTGTAGGAACACTATCGGCCAGGTGGGACGACGACAGCAAGTACGTCGGCGAAAAGCAACGTTCCCGTATTGCCGAAGGCCGGTACGACTAGAGGAAAATTGAAGAGGCGTATGCCTAGCAGTGGACACTTAAAAACGCTGACTGACTGACCGAAAATGGTTGCATATTATATTATGTTTATTTCAAATAATTATACGTAGGTAACCTAAAATATATTTAAGTGGATAGAATTTCCCTCAGCTACGTTTCCCGTGCGTAGAATTTCCCTGTACGCACGGTCTGGCTTATTGGCCACGTGCTACCAGCATATCCACATCAACCTTAAAAGTAAAATTAACGAAATGTCGCTCTGCCAGGCGAACACGATCGAATTCGAGAAGGAAACAGCGCCACGCAAGCGCGGGCTGGCGGACAAGCTGTGCTGCCGCGCGCGCCGACACCGCGTCGCCGACTCCACCGGCGACGTGAGGCGCGCGGTAGGCGCGGTAGGCGCGGCCGGCGCGGTCGGCGCGGGCGCCGGCTGCTGCGGGCGGCTCGCGTGCTGGCGCCGCCGCGAGCGGAGCCAGGAGGAGTGGGCGGCCAGGCGCGACAGCATACTCAGCGACAGACCGCCCAGAGCGTGAGCACTATTCACCACCTCTTCATTCATCTCTATTCTACACTAGCTTGTGCCCGCGGCTCCGCTCGCGAGCTGGCGCCGCGAGCGGAGCCGGGAGGAGTGGGCGGCCAGGTGCGACAGCATACTCAGCGACAGACCGCCCAGAGCGTGAGCACTATTCACCACCTCTTCATTCATCTCTATTCTACACTAGCTTGTGCCCGCGGCTCCGCTCGCGAGCTGGCGCCGCGAGCGGAGCCGGGAGGAGTGGGCGGCCAGGTGCGACAGCATACTCAGCGATAGACCGCCCAGAGCGTGAGCACTATTCACCACCTCTTCATTCATCTCTATTCTACACTAGCTTGTGCCCGCGGCTCCGCTCGCGAGCTGGCGCCGCGAGCGGAGCCGGGAGGAGTGGGCGGCCAGGTGCGACAGCATACTCAGCGACAGACCGCCCAGAGCGTGAGCACTATTCACCACCTCTTCATTCATCTCTATTCTACACTAGCTTGTGCCCGCGGCTCCGCTCGCGAGCTGGCGCCGCGAGCGGAGCCGGGAGGAGTGGGCGGCCAGGTGCGACAGCATACTCAGCGATAGACCGCCCAGAGCGTGAGCACTATTCACCACCTCTTCATTCATCTCTATTCTACACTAGCTTGTGCCCGCGGCTCCGCTCGCGAGCTGGCGCCGCGAGCGGAGCCGGGAGGAGTGGGCGGCCAGGCGCGACAGCATACTCAGCGACAGACCGCCCAGAGCGTGAGCACTATTCACCACCTCTTCATTCATCTCTATTCTACACTAGCTTGTGCCCGCGGCTCCGCTCGCGAGCTGGCGCCGCGAGCGGAGCCGGGAGGAGTGGGCGGCCAGGTGCGACAGCATACTCAGCGATAGACCGCCCAGAGCGTGAGCACTATTCACCACCTCTTCATTCATCTCTATTCTACACTAGCTTGTGCCCGCGGCTCCGCTCGCGAGCTGGCGCCGCGAGCGGAGCCGGGAGGAGTGGGCGGCCAGGCGCGACAGCATACTCAGCGATAGACCGCCCAGAGCGTGAGCACTATTCACCACCTCTTCATTCATCTCTATTCTACACTAGCTTGTGCCCGCGGCTCCGCTCGCGAGCTGGCGCCGCGAGCGGAGCCGGGAGGAGTGGGCGGCCAGGCGCGACAGCATACTCAGCGATAGACCGCCCAGAGCGTGAGCACTATTCACCACCTCTTCATTCATCTCTATTCTACACTAGCTTGTGCCCGCGGCTCCACTCGCGAGCTGGTGCCGCGAGCGGAGCCGGGAGGAGTGGGCGGCCAGGCGCGACAGCATACTCAGCGACAGACCGCCCAGAGCGTGAGCACTATTCACCACCTCTTCACTCATCTCTATTCTACACTAGCTTGTGCCCGCGGCTCCGCTCGCGAGCTGGCGCCGCGAGCGGAGCCGGGAGGAGTGGGCGGCCAGGCGCGACAGCATACTCAGCGATAGACCGCCCAGAGCGTGAGCACTATTCACCACCTCTTCATTCATCTCTATTCTACACTAGCTTGTGTCCGCGGCTCCGCTGTACTTTCTCGTGTTTCTCGTAGCAAAACACGGATCGCCCTGCTTGACTTGGTATGCCTGTGTGCGTGTACAGATGCTGCAACAACCGCGCGTGCAACTGGCTGTGCGCGCTGTGCTGCCGGCGCGCGCCCGCGCAGCCCCCCAGCCGCCGCACCAGCATGTTCTCCAAGAACAAGAGCCTCAGCCCCACGCTGCCCGCCGAGGTCAGTCAGCTCACACTGCGCGCGCGTCTCACTCCGCGCGCGCGCATCTTGTTCGCAGTGCGCGCCAGCCCTGATCCTAGGCGATACTGATACTGTCAGCCTCGATAGCTCAGTGGTGCAGACAGTCGACTGTCGCTATTGGTGGTTAAGCAACGCTGGGCGCGGCCAGTACTTGGATGGGTGACCGCTCGACCGTTGGAGGCTGACCGTGGTTCGGATTCCACGTTAAACTGTAAGTCCCTTCCCTTCTTACCTTACTAGGTGGTAGGGTTCAACCCGCCCGGGTTGATACCACCGCACTGAATGAAAGGTCGATCGAAACGGCTATGTAAATAGTTTGTGTTTTCCGTCCAGTTCAGTGTAGCCGCCACGACCGAAGGGAAGCAAGCTGACGTGGCACCAAGTTCACCCGGTGTTATGGGCTGACATCACGGATGTTGTAGGTGATGTAGCCAACCGTGTCAGTTTCCATAAGAAAACACACTAAACATCGTCCATTGTGACCGAACCGTGTTTGAACCAAGCTCAGTACTAGTAGGCTTCAACAGCAGAGGTACAACATATCGCCCAGATGTGTCACGATGATAAAGTTTCTTGTAGGTATCCTCGCAGTACTTGTCTTCCGAGCTCGGCAGAATGTCGTCGGGAACATTTTGTACTTCCCAAAATTGTTTTATTAAATTATCAGTCCTCATGATATTAGTTATGGCCAAAAGGCAAGTAGTTTCAGGAACTGAATTCTCGAATCGTTTCAGTAATCTTGACGCTAGGTACCTATAAGGCCGGCCGGCGCGGCGTCAGGCGTGTGCGTGAGAGTTAGCTCTGCGCCGGATGTGACGTCACTCAGCGCGCTTACCAACTAACTGCCCGCTGCCGTAGGTTACAACACGACAACCTACCAAACGCGATATTTACTTGAATTATATAAAAAACTTTACTTTTTCCGTGTGTATCGCATGACCTTGCCTCATTATGAGAGACGTGGGTTCGATCGCTGGACTAGGGGTAGTGTGTGCTTTGTTAAATTATTCTGATTCAGACTAAATGCACGCCTTTCTACTAGTGGGGTGGCAGAGACAACGGTTCTCAGCGTGTCACGATCCTGACACACCTCTGCCGCCTCTTCCACTCTCATAATGTTCTTCATGCATGCTCGTCGGTTACGGGTATACTACGCACTTGACCCTTTTTGAGCCCGTTCTGGTCCAGGTACGTGCATCTAGGGCGACCCTTCCCGACTCTTACACTCACATTCGCTGCATAATATCTTTCGTTAGTCTCCTATCATCGGTCTATGTAGGCATCATTCTTGCCACAGTTCTAAAAGCTTAGCAAGATGGTCGCGTCGTGCGCACGCCCCCACACTACCACCCAACACCAATCTCACACAGTATTGGACTACTAGTCCAATCAATGAAGCATTTCCACTCGGACTAATTCCTCTGTCGCTGAAACTTTGCAGTGTGATAAAGTAGGGTGTAAAGCATACGTTTTTCAAATTATCTAGAATTTTTTTATGTTTGGAAGTTAGGTATTTATACCCACTAAACATGAAAATCGTTTATAACTGCTGGTGAAAAATTGCTCCGTCCGAAATTCCTTCGGTATGTGATATTATATATCAATATGATTATATATATATCATTATCTAGGAAAATTTCGATTTCGAATAGGCAGAAGCGATTTTCATGTTTAGGTATAAATACCTAACTTCCAAAAACCCTAGATAATTTGTCAAACGTATATTTTAACCCTCTGAGCAAATCCGATACACTCCACTGATCAGCCGAAATTTACCGCTGAGCAACAGCGATCTATTAATCGACTTGACGTCCGGAATTGGTTTTTTATTTTTTACTCTGTCAGCTTTGAACTTAGGGTTATCTCTGTTCCTCTAATCAATATTTGAGTAATGAAAGAATGCAACAAAAAATGTTCGCAGCGATGGTGTCATATGCGTGGTCCATGAAACACATATTTGCATTCTCGCTGGAAGTTCGAACCGTTCTGTGTGCGTGGTAAGTGGGTTCTGGTGAACATTTTTTCAAGAAGATGTTAACAAAATTTGATGCTGTTCTATTAGAAATTTATTATAGTTATATTCTAAAATAAAAAAAAGATATGTTATCGCTTTACTTTTCAAGGTATCTTCGTTCTTTCCTTCGTACACCCATAAAATGCGATCTCTAACCTTACCTATTTTTTATTAATTCCTATTGAAATCGAATTAACTCAAACATATATCATATGAACGATAATTTTATCTAGATTGTAATGAGGTGCAAATTTATATGGGTCCCGAAGTAAATATTAAAGTTATGATTTTATAATTGAGAAGTGCGGAGAAAGGTGCGCGCGCGTACTTTTAGAAGTTTGCTCAGCGGCTTTTCAAAAAAAGTTGGAAATTTGCTCAGAGGGTTAAACGCTACTTTATCACACTGCAAAGTTTCAGCGACAGAGGAACTAGTCCGAAGAGCCCATACAAAGAATTCATCGTTTACTGGACTATACTGCGACGCGACTTGACTCAGTTCAGAAGAAGTGGTGGAGTGAAGATATCAGGGTTGAATCTTGAAGCTCTCGGAGGCAAGCGCCTTAAGACTTCCCGCAAAACTACAGGTCGGAAATGTTTGTGGGTGAGAAACACCACAGAGAATAAAACACGAATAGAAGTAACGCGATCATTGGTTGTGAACGCCACAAGTATGCGTAGCCCCGCGCACTTCGTGTCCGCCCATATCCGCCGTCTGTCATTCATTCATTACTCTCACGGAAAGCATTCAGCTAATCAATCAATACTAATAATAAATCTGTAAGGGATGAAGTAAGTTACTTTGTTTTATGAGATATTGCATTTGTAGACTCTATGTACTCGTATATGAAACTAAAACTAAATTGACGAATTTTAGAAATATTTTCTGTATGTATGTATATTCCTCCATAACTCTTAAACCGATCATCCGAATTCTATGAAACTTTGTAAAAGCACATTTACCTGTGTGGGACACAGGATAGGCTAAATAAAATTTAGTTTCGGTTACTCTAAGATGTGGCTCTCATCAAAAATAAGAAAAACTAAAAAATTCACGGCTGTCCCCATAAAAGAAACATAAAAGTGTACGCGCGCCATCTACCGAAAAGAGTATGAAGCATTTTAACTAATACATAGATGGCGTGAGTGGCGCTGACCATGACGCGGCGATAAAGAACCCTCGGTGCGCGAGTTCGACTCGCACTTGGCCGGTTTTTATGTTCTGCGGGCAACACGATTATAACGTCAGTTGCGTTCTTTCCCTGATAGGTTATTTAGCATAATTACTGAGGTGGTTGTGTGTGAGCGGGGGCTACCTTGCTGATGCCGCGACCTTGCACACTCCCACTCAACTACACTATTTTTTTTTTAACTGTATTTTTTTATGTAATCCGGTATGGGTCGCTGAATCAAAGAGAACAAATCACATACTCCGACCAGACAATATCACCTCCGAGAAGGTAGGTGCCATACCGGAGACTTCCCTTTGATTTGCTGGCTATACTGGACTAGAGGAGAACACAGCCGAGGCTGATATGCGGCCATCTTACATCCAGTACTGTGGTATCAACCCAGTCGGCTACAATTTGAGCCTACCACCTAGTGCGGGGCAAGGGAAGGGACCTGCAGTTTTACACCGCTTCCGAACGGTGAAGAAGCAGGTGTAGGTATGCAAGTAAAATTTTCCATCAGAATAGAAAGTAAGAAACTATTATTAGAAACAGGCAAGCCGCAGTTATAAAAATACCACGTCGAGAAATATAGAGACTCGGCCACATACGATTTAGTCGCGAGTGCGTGCTGCCGGCTTTATCGCGAGCGGGAGCCGGGGCCGAGAATAGTCGCCGCACGTTACATACAAATGTTATAATAAATATTATTTAATGGTGTAGGTTAGGTTAGGTTAGGTTAGTGTAACGTGACATTAGCCAATAACTCGCAATAAGTCAGAGGCTGTAGCCGCGTGCTGGAGCGTGCGGGCCGCACAGAATGAAGACAACATATAGCTGTGGAAATGTATCGCATGCAGAGGATTCCGTAGCTATTCCCTTCCTGCACTCGTGACGAATGTTGCTTCGTGCTACGTATTGCTGCCGGCCGTTCATTAAAAAATACCCTGCGAAGTTTCATATCGGTTTTTCTTCGTGGGTGTAATCGGGCCGGATAGAACAAATTGTGACAAGTTCGAGTGCAGTCTAACTGCCATGTGAATGATCAATAAATAATAAACAACAATATAAGTAATAACGTTGTGAACACATTTTAAAAAATAACTTTTTTATTTGTTATTTCTTTCTTTTTTATGCCGATTCGGCATTGGTTGTTATGATCGTATAATAAATAAATAAATAAATAATATAATTTGTGACCTAATCAACCTTACCTACCTAAACATTATGTTTGTGATCAAGTACAAGGTAGTTAGGTACACACAACAGTAACAATACATAACTACCTACTACAGTCACTCATTAGAGAGTAGTGGTATAACCACAGAGCATCAAATGCCTACCGCCCGCGCCCGCGCATTTAATGCTCTGTGGGTATAACAGTGTGGCACAGTTAAACAGTTCGTAGGCATTTCTAGATTCAATGTTCTATGTGCGGGCGGCTAGTCGGTACGCAGAGGCGGTAGGCGGGCGGGCGGGCGCCGGGCGGCTCACGCCGCTCCACACTCTACTTTACGACTCTATTCAATGGTCGGCCGCCCCGCCGCGCCGCCGCCGCTCACTCGTTCGAATGTGTAATAGCTCCGCCCATTCGTCACAATATACACACACGATGTCACACTAGGGCCTTACTCACATTTTAATTTGAAACTCACTTCTCCGTTTTATGTCTAGCCAATAAATAATTCGTCATTTTCTAATCAATTAACTTGAGAATGCTTAATGCACGTATATTATTGTACACAATAAAACATAAGAATAAAGCAAAATTAAAAGCGTCTATTTTAATTTTTTTCCTTACGTTATTAATAAGTAAATATTTTAAACTCCTTTACTAAATAAAATATTTTACATGGGGTGGACATATTGCACAATGCAACTTCTTTCAATCAACCTTGTCGGTACACAACAACATATTGTTATAGTATGTATGTTAGGTAGGTTTATATATATTATTATTTAGTAGGTTTATATATACATTATTTTGAAAAGCATATATTTACTCAAAACCTGGAACAGAAATTGCCAATACTATGCTTGCATTTTTGTTTATAAAAAAAAGTCTGTCATTTTTTTTTAGACAAATCTATTGATAAACCTATTACTAAGCCCACAACTTCTGTCCGATGGCTGTATCTTTGGGACCGTAATTTAGTTGAAATGTTCACAGAACATGTGTTATTTGTTATTTTGGCGAATATAACAACAATAAAATAAACAATTTGAACACTAATAAATTAAGGGGAGTCCCCACACCAGAAGTTTGTTTTTTAACGTTTATTTGTTTGTGGCGCGGAAACCTCGGCGCGCTAGTCTCGCACTTGGCCGGTTTTTTTTTTACTTAATTTGATTTAAATTGTACTTTACAATTGGTGTTGCTACTATTTGCTGCGTATTTAATTTAGTTAAGAAAATAAATATTACTTAAATATAGCAAGTTATAATACAAATGTAAATACAAACACACATACATGAACGAACAGCTGACCAACACTCGCTTACTACAGTAGTTAAACCCATGTATGTACAGCATGCGAGTGTACTGAGTTATTATAGGAAATATGCGCTCGCCCGTTTTTACGATTGGCAGGCAGGCATGGCTTACTGCCGGCGCGGCGGCGGGAGCTGAATTCTAAAACGAATGCGTAATGAACTGAACTAGTTAACCACATGTCGATATCGTTCATTCCAATGAACATACATACTAAATTATAAGAACATTACATTTAACCTTCCAACATTAAATTAACATTGATATTATATTATACAACGTGTCCCAAAACTCAACGTCAAGCGGAAACCAGGAAGTAGGCCAGTTTATTTTTCCCTGGGTAGTCATAAACTGGCCTACTCCCTGTTTTCCGCTTGACGTTGAGTTTTGGAACACGTTGTATATAACCCTTTAACAATACGCGGACCTACGGTTCAGGGACGATTTGCGGCTGTAGGCGTGGCGGGCATGCATCATACCTGATATGTCTAAATGTATACAACTTACATATCGTATAGCCCTTGAAAATAAATATAATAATTGTAGTGAGCGAGTGAATAGGGAGATTCGGAAAACATGAGAATCCCACCAAAACATATTAATATAAAAAGATGCCAAGTCTCGCACGCAACCTTTCCACCGTAAAAAGTTGTAAGATCCCATCCAGAGCCAAGTCTTTTCATATCATTGCAGCCCGAATTCAACAATGTTGCCATAAATTATATTTTCTACTTAATAATAATCAATATTTAGTTACTCCTCTTTTATTTAACATCTTCATTTCTATAAAAAAACACCTTGACTTGGCAATCGGACAGCACAAACAGATCGCTTCGTAAAGATTCCTTTTCAGTTTACAACAAAGTAAACATAGCATGCAGCAGGTGGGTCTTCGTACCTTACTTGCTGCTTGATCGATTGAATCTTGTTCGAATAGGTACTTTGCGAAACGCGGTGGTCGGTGTTGTGATGTAATTTACCAGAGTTCTTGCAACACAACACCGATTATTCTGCTTACCCCGATTGTCGGGATTCAGCGTGTGTGATAGTATATGTACGTATGTAACAAACTGGTATTAGGTCCGTTCATATTATTGTTATAATATTTTAGCTGTAATGTGTATTGTAGCCGGCTAACCGGAACTTTGACTGGCGATATCTCGCAAACTATAATAGGTACAAACTTATAATTTGGGGGTATTGCTAGGTTTGGTAAGCACTCTTGGTAACTAAAGTTTCAGGTGTTTATCTCTATCGACAACAAAGATACAGGGAGGCCAAAAGTACCCTGAGTTGCTTCGAGAAAAGGATGGTACGGCCGTGTTTGCTCGACTTGGCGGGGGCACTGCCGTGCCCCCAGATAGCGTGCGGAAGCGAGGCGGGGGAGTGTGGGGGGGGGGGGGGGTAGATTTGCATCTAACTTTTAACAATACCTTCTTAACTATACCAGTGAATTAGCGAACAACTTCCTTCGTCAACTGAAATAGGCAGTGTAGGCTGTCCTAAGCTGGCCAATATTTACCCTGAAGTCGGAATATACAACACAATATAATATACGCGAATATACAATACATCCAAACATATGCTGCATGAACTTTCGAGGCGCGAGATCCCTCGGGCCGCTAGGCCGTGGGCGGTCGCCCACGTCGCTCACGCCTTGTGCCGCCTCTGCCACCATTCCAACATCGAAATCAACAGTGCAGCGAGTGTAGTGTAGGCTGAACAAGAGTGACTATGCCCCGCAGGACACTCGCACGAAGCTGGACACGTCCCTGGTGGAGCACACGAGCGCGATGCGAGGTGCCATACCGGTGCTGCCGCTCGCGCTCGCCTACTTGTGTCTCGTGTGCAGCGTGTGTAGTGTAGTGTAGTGTAGGCTGAACAAGAGTGACTATGCCCCGCAGGACACTCGCACGAAGCTGGACACGTCCCTGGTGGAGCACACGAGCGCGATGCGAGGTGCCATACCGGTGCTGCCGCTCGCGCTCGCCTACTTGTGTCTCGTGTGCAGCGTGTGTAGTGTAGTGTAGTGTAGGCTGAACAAGAGTGACTATGCCCCGCAGGACACTCGCACGAAGCTGGACACGTCCCTGGTGGAGCACACGAGCGCGATGCGAGGTGCCATACCGGTGCTGCCGCTCGCGCTCGCCTACTTGTGTCTCGTGTGCAGCGTGTGTAGTGTAGTGTAGTGTAGGCTGAACAAGAGTGACTATGCCCCGCAGGACACTCGCACGAAGCTGGACACGTCCCTGGTGGAGCACACGAGCGCGATGCGAGGTGCCATACCAGTGCTGCCGCTCGCGCTCGCCTACTTGTGTCTCGTGTGCAGCGTGTGTAGTGTAGTGTAGGCTGAACAAGAGTGACTATGCCCCGCAGGACACTCGCACGAAGCTGGACACGTCCCTGGTGGAGCACACGAGCGCGATGCGAGGTGCCATACCGGTGCTGCCGCTCGCGCTCGCCTACTTGTGTCTCGTGTGCAGCGTGTGTAGTGTAGTGTAGTGTAGGCTGAACAAGAGTGACTATGCCCCGCAGGACACTCGCACGAAGCTGGACACGTCCCTGGTGGAGCACACGAGCGCGATGCGAGGTGCCATACCGGTGCTGCCGCTCGCGCTCGCCTACTTCTGTCTCGTGTGCAACGTGTTCGTGCCGGGGCTCGGTGAGTCTTCCGTTTTCTTTCACTTTTCTAGAAGGTAAACTTGTTGTAAAATGTGATTTATTGCTAAAAAAAATAAAAAATTAATATCCGCGATGTCACCCCATAACACCCGGTGAACATGTCAGTGCTCCCCTTTTGTTGAGCCGGCTAAACTGAACTGACAGAAAACATCAACTATTCACATATACAACTTGTCCCAAAACTCAACGTCAAGCGGGAACCAGGGAGTAGGCCAGTTTATGACTACCCAGGGAAAAATAAGAAAAAAATCGGAGTCATTTGTTTTTTATGATATTAAATAATTTTTTTTAAAACGTTGAAAATTTTACTTAACATTTTTTTGTCATAAATCTATGGTCATTTTGGTTTTATTTGGGATACTGATCAATAGCAGAGTTATTTAGGCTACCAATAAAAAAAATTTTACAATTATATTTGCAAATTTTGTAGTCGTAGTACCTAAAAATGTTGTACGAGATGTACATTTTCAACGTTTTTCAAAAAATCCTCATATCATAAAAAATAAATGACTCCGATTTTGTTTCTTATTTTTCCCTGGTAGGCCTACTCCCTGGTTCCAGCTTGACGTTGAGTTTTGGGACACGTTGTATATACTCTCATTAGCTCATCATGATCCATCATCAGCCTCGGTAGCTAAGTGGTGCGATCGAGCAACCGCCGTACGTGATCTTAGCACACCTGCCTGGACCTATGACCGTTCTAGCCATGTTCTAGCGTTGAGTCCGACCCTGGTTCGGATTCCACGTAAAACTGTAGGTCCCTTCCTTTCTTATCTTACTAGGTTGTTTAGGGGTTTAACCCGCCCGTATTGATACCACCGCACTGAATGGAAAATCGGTCGAAGCAGCTATGTAAATAGTTTGTGTTTTCCGTCCAGTTCAGTTTGGCCGGCACAACCAGGGGGATGCACTGGCATGGCTCCTCGCCCACCGAGGTGTGATGGCCTGGTATTGCGAGTGATGAACCCCCAGCCATGTCACATTCCATCCAAAACGCATTCAAACCGAACAGCTCTTGCGTCAACCACGATGTGTGCTCCGCTAAAATGCGTTGCGTTAGTCGGCTACAGGCACCGAGGCTACAGGCTGTGAGCGGTGGGCTGAGGGAAGGGTTGCGTATTGTTGCAGGCACGGTGTTCAGCGGCATGCTCTGTCTCTGCTTCGGGATCCCTCGCTTCGGCATCCACGACGGAATCAAGCCCAGGATTGGTGAGTTACCCGCTTTATACTGATGCGTCATTAAAGGTTAGGCCCGAGGGCGGGAGAAGGTGTATCGTTTACCTGAACGCAGCTTGATCTTTCAGTTTTTGAACTCATTGTGGTAGAAATAAATTCATGCTTGGTTATGTATGAAATTATGAAAAAAAAACTTTTGTTTCATACCTGGATGGACAAGTGTGTATGTATGTATATATATTTGTATATAATATTCTATATATTTAGTAATTTATACATAGGCTGTTCCGAAAATTGTTAGTGAAATGAAAAATTGTTAGAATATGAAAAAAAATTATTTACAGCTTTTCAAAATATTTCCCTCCAATCCCTATGCACTTATGCATTCGGGTGAACCAGGTTTCAAAACATTTAAAAAACGTATCTTGCGGGAGGTCGAAAAATAACCGCCGAAATTCTTCGACGGCCTCGTCTGCAGTGTTGAATTTTCGCCCGCGAAGCATTTTTTTTACCGTGGGAAATAAAAAAAAATCGCATGGAGCTAAATCTGGGCTGTACAGAGGATGGGATAACTTTTGTACCCCCGAAGTTGTCAAATAGTCCATGTTTCTACCGGTGTGAGCGGGCGCGTTATCTTGGTGAAAAAGAATGCCACGGACGCCGCTCCTTGGGCGCTCGCTATTCAACTCCCCGAAAGGTTGAGGCAGACAAACTTCGCAATACCAATCTTCAGTTCAGCCTGAATCTCCCGATGTGTAATGTGTCTATTCTCCCGTAATAGCCACTCTACCTGATGACATTTTCATGAGTGACTGCAGTTGATGGTCGGCCGGGTCTGGGGTCATCGTTTAGGTTCTCTCGACCACGTTTAAATTCACGAAACCAATAAGTAACTGTTGCTAACGCATGAGCAGACTCCCCAAAAGCAGCTTGCAAATTTTTGTGAGATTCCTTGAAGGTTAACCCTAGTTTATAAGCATAGAAAATCATAGCACGAAAAGCTTCTCGCGAGACGTCCATTGTTGCAAATAAAATATGAGTGACGGATAACCGTTAAAAATATTTCAAAAAAGAACTACACATAGGTGGCCAATAATTTTCATCAAGGAGATTTGTATTTAAATTAGCCGTCAAATCAAAATAGTTTCAGGAAAAAAAAATTGTATTTATTCTGTGGCTAACAATTTTCGGAACAGCCCACGTATGTTAATACATTATTAACACATGTATGGCTTATATTATACTAGCATGTACTTATATGTATTGTTGTATTCTTGTTATTATTTATCTTCAATTCTCACGCTCAACTCTTTTGCTACTACCTACTTACATTCCACTATATTATCGAGTCTCAAACATCCAAAGGTTGACTGTAAGAAATCTCTGTAAGGGATAAGTCCGCCTTTGCACCTTATGTAAATTTTCTGATGTATTTGTTACTGTTTAATGTTTACTGGAGCAATAAAGAATTTTCTATCTATCTATCTACCTTTGCCAGAGCCAACCCAATTCTCAGCACCAGGAATCGCTACTGTTAAATACACGCATGTCTCGGTATGTACACTGCTATTGGGAGAGGAAAATACGAAGACTCTTCTGCCGCTTACGAAGGAGTGCTCCTTGAGAGTGCGGCGGATTTTCGGAACAGCTGGAGGTGGGATGTAATTAAACTTAAGTATGTAAGTTATATAAAAAAAAGAAGCTCTGTAAGGTTTCTTAACCGGTTCTTCCTTATAGATTGCAATGCTGAACGGTACAAGACAAAAAAAAAATTATGACGAACGATACTGAATATCGTTAGGACAACGTGTCCTAAAACTCAACGTCAAGCGGGAACCAGGGAGTAGGCCAGTTTATGACTACCCAGGAAAAAAAAATCAGAGTCATTTTATTTTTTAGAAAAAAAATTTACGGAATATTTTTTGGTAAAACTACGGGCATTGTGGTTTTATTTGGGATAGTTATAAATAGCAGAGTTACTTAGGCTTCCAATATAAAAATTTGAACAATTATATTTGCAAATTTTTAGTCGTTGTACCTAAAATGTTGTACGAGATGTCAATTTTCAACGTTTTTCAAAAAAATGCTCCGATCATAAAAACAAATGAATTTTTTTTCTTATTTTCCCTGCAGGGTAGTCATAAACTGGCCTACTCCCTGGTTCCCGCTTGACGTTGAGTTTTGGAACAGTTGTATATGTCTCAATGAAATATTGTTAATGTTGTGTGTTCTTTATGGCGAAATAAATATTTGAATCTGAATCTGAGACTGATCTCTCTCGGTGACTCGTGGCCGCAGTGGGAGTGCTATTTCTCTCTGATAGTGCGATTCGTCGGTATATAACGAGTGTGATGATGCGGCTGCTGCAGGTTCGTTCCTGATCAACACACTGGTGGGTGCGGCGCAGCTGTTCACCGTGCTGTTCTGCCTGGTCGGCTGGGGCTGGTCCATCTGGTGGGGCACCATCATGCTCCGAGTCGCCAGTACGTACCGACCACATTCGCTTTTCTACTTTTGATAAAGGACCCTTGCCCCTTACTAGGTGGTAGGCTCAAATTGTAGCCGACTGGGTTGGTATCACCGTACTGGATATAAGATGACCGCATAGCAGCCTCGGTTGTGTTCTCCTCTAGTACAGTATAGCCAGCAATCCAGGCAAGTCTCCGGTATGGCACCTGCCTTCTCGGAGGTTATATTGACTGGTCGGAGCCGGGAGCATGCTCTTTGGCCCCTACGACGACGCAGCCACCAATACCGGATTAAATAAAAAAAATAGGACGCTTGACATAATGAAAGAAAGAATTTATTATTCCCAATTCATACTTCACAGAGAAAACACAATATTACATAATTACCACACGCTGTATCCCGACCAACGGGGTAAGCAGAGTAATCGGCGTTGTTTTGCAAGGACTCAGGTAAATTACAGCACAATACCGACCACCACGTTTCGCATAGTATTCGGACAAGATAACTATCAAGCAGCAAGTAAGGCACCCGCCCGCCGGAAGAATACTTGACATGAAACATTTATATTATCATTGTCACAATGAACTGTTGGTCCTCAGAAACATACAAATAATACAAAATGATAATAAAATATTAATATTCGGTAAGGAATTAAAGAAAAAATCAAAAGAACAAACAAACAAAAATCAAACGAATGCAAGGACATGGATTAAAGCAAGCAACTAAGTGCCTGATTGATAATAATAACATAAACTATGGAAATAATAATAAGGACAATACTTCTTTATACAAAACAGAAAACATTGTGACAAGTTCGAGTGGAGTGTACCTGCCATATGCATGATCAATAAACAATACAATACAATACATCTACCTGTTGTACTAACTGAAGCTTCAGCTATACCATGTTCTGCAAGACTGGTCAATTGCAAATCTGGTACTTTGCGTCGAAACGCTGGGTCCTCCCCCTGTTTCAACAGTCGAAAATCAAACAAATTTATTCCCGCATTTAGAGACGCCATATTTGAAAACCCTTCTAAATCTGGCAGCTCTTGCCGCGGAACAATGAGAAGATTGTCACTGGCTCGTGTGCGATGGTTATGATCATTTCGAGAGAATTTATGAAATCTCTTGTAATTTCCTTTACGTGCAAATTATAGAAGGAAGCGTTAGGAAATTCTAGAAATACTGAGTTGTTCGTAGTCACATGGATACCCTGCGCGCGGTGTGACAGTTTGAGAAGTAGAAAATAAGGCCATCCGAGGACATTTGCAAGTCATCGCCGCCGATACTCAATATCCGGTACCGCGACTTCAGCTAATTCGCCCCATTTTCCGCCGCCATCTTGGATTGTATTGTCACGAGCTGCCGCATTGATAGAGCGATCGATTCGATTACGGGGACTGTAGGTACTTGAAGGAAAATATATTGTGTTACATCGACACAATGGGGTTAGCAGTTCTTGCGAAAATGTGTTCCGAGAAACACTGAATTGCGAAAATTATAAAAACATTCTAGAAATATACGAATAAAAATACCTATAGTATATTTCCATGTTACTTGGCTATGTAGCCTAAGATTTATAAAAGGCATTTGACTGCGTTGATCTTTCTTTATGTTCAAAGGAAAATGAATGGTATGATAATAGAGCATTCCTACTTCGATTGGGTAATATTTTTTGCGGGTAGGCTGAAACAACAGGTCAGAGAAAAGAGCTCCAATAATATTCATTTAATTTAATATAATTTAACACCTTTTTTCATAGATAATATTTAAGAAGTCGGGCCGAACACTAACAATGCAATAAAAACTGACCTGCTAAGCCGCTGGTTTCTGATATTTCACTTAATCACAACATAACCTAGAACACACTGCACTTCAACTTCACCGAATCACTCAACTCGCACGGTTACCTATCACTGTATAATTATCACATAATGGCGAATCCCCGAATCGACACCATGGATGCGAGGATCACCTCCATTGAATCTGAGTGGCGCAACGACATGGCGAACTTTCAGGCTCGGCTCACGGCCGTGCCGCCCACCGACCGCACGCGGCGCGATGAGATAGCTGCTGACTTCCAGGCATTCCAGGAACGCATGTGGAGCGCCATAAATTGCCTCCGCAGTACCATCTCGAGTCTGGAGCGACGTGTAGACGACCTGGAAACAAGAGAACGCCGCAAAGTATTGCTCATTCATGGAATGCCAGAGAAGGAAAGTGAAAACATATACAATATTACAACTGATCTGATACAAAAATGTGGATTACCTATGTTTAATGCCAGCGATATGAAGGTATGCCGTCGTCACGGACGGGTTTCGGATGGCAAGCGCGACCGACCTATCCTGGTCAGGTTTGTGTCCTTCGACATGCGAATGATGGCCTGGAGAAGCAAAGCGTCACTGAAGGGCACCGGAGCATCGCTGGCAGAGTTCCTTACACCCAGGAGGCACCAGTTATTCACAGAGGCGCGCCGCATCTTCGGAGTCCAGCGCAGCTGGACGTGGAACAGTGGCGTGATGGTGCTGACTAGCGAGGGAACCAAGGTGCAGGTGCGAACGCAGGAGGAGTTGTCCAAGCTGACACCTCCTGTGCAAGCCGAGGCTGACCGCGCTGAGGTTCGCGCGGGAGGAGTCGTCCGGCAGGGTCGAACCGACAGCACTGGCAGCGCTGGAAGTGGACGCGAGACGCGCTCGGGTAACCGCAGGCTGGCTGTCCGCCCCAGAGTGTAAAAACTGAAGTGTCGTTCATTGATAATTCGTTTCATTAGTTGATGGATTGCACTCGCGTGTGGTGTCCAAAAGTGCGTATTTTTCTGTTCGCTAAGTGTATCCATAGATGCAGTGTAAGAAGCATTGTCTCATAACTCATACATAACTCATAACGGTACACTGTGTTTACATTTTTAGCAAATTTATCAGATTACCTACAATAATCTACAACATCACATAGTCAGTGTACTATTGTATCTATAAAACTCCAACCATAGAGTAAATACGTATGTAGAACAATGCACTCCAATGACATGCATGACAGTCATAAACAAAACAAACTTCGAGCCATTGAGCTATACTAGGTTTGAACTACTCTAATGCTTATTGTCAAAAGAGATAGCGCTGGCTGACTGACATACTATCATTGATATAATATGGTAACTCCAACCTCTTGCACACAACATAGGTACATGTAATAAAAACAGACCATCTCATTGTATCTGTTTGCGAACGTAACTCTGATCTCCACCAATGCATTGCAAACAAACGTAAAAATAATAGCAAGAGAATGGATCACACACACTCACATTATGATTAATAGACAGTGATGTGCCCGCACACGCGAGTGATTAAGATTAAAATTAATTAGTGATGGCCAATTATAAGAAACATGTGAAAACATACCATTTCACCCATGTATTTATATTAATTAGTTCTATAGTTTAGTTGTAGTCCCTGTCACTAATTATAATGATACATAATGTCCGTTACATTAACTTTTCTCTATGTTAGTGTTAATAATCTTAGGTAAACATATTGAATAGGTAACCATATTTTGTTTCCTTCTCTCTCGTGTTACTTAATCTTGTTATATATATAAGTCTAAGGACCTTTTCTGTTTTAAAACTATAGTTAGGTATGTTAAAATCATTAAATTTTTATTGTTAACCAGACGGTTAGCAGGGAACCGACGAGTAAAAAGAAACATAAATAGTTTACACCAAAATAGTAGTATTACTGAGTAATTATCTACCATATTTATTTAATAAAAACCAGCGTAATGGCAACAGAAACAAGTAGCAGCTCCTTTTCATCTGATACATTTTATTCCGCAATTGATAATTCAGAAAACATTTCTACAATATCATCTGTCTTTAACGACAGCAATGACACAACAATTAATATAACTGATACTGTACCGGATGATTTACATAACAAACTGATTACAATCTTGAACAATAATGAGTGTAAACATTTTCGAACCATCTGTATAAATGCACAGAGTCTTGAAGCCCACAAAGATGAATTTAACTTGACATTCGAAAATCTACCCTTGCATGCCATCGCGGTCACGGAATCCTGGCTCAAACCATCCCTACCATCCAGGCTATATAGTGGAGGATTTAGTGCGATATACCCTGCATTTTTACTTAGAAGGCTCATACTTGCAACAGTTGTTCCTTAGGTGCTCCTGAGTGGATTTCCACCGGTAGACATCGGGGGTCACCGCGGGGGTGGCGGGGGGAGGGGGTGGAAGTTTGCTTCTGCCGCGCTTCACTTTGTACCCTATTCCTTCAAAACTATAGGTATTAGGGCAAGTGTGATGTCATTTTCGGATAACTCAAGGACGACGGATTCATTTCTGGAAGAAACATTTTGCCTTTCTATATAAAAAAATATAAATATTAAGCAAAACTCACAAAACGTGAAAATATTTTTTTTAAATAAACGTCGTTTACTTTTGAACTACTAAAGATAAAGATAAATAAAAAATATGGGCTAAAAGCTGCATTTACCAGAATTACAAATATATAAATTTTATTGGGATGGCTTAATAATAAGTGAGTGAAAAAAATTTCAAAACAGTGCCGTGTATTTACATTTTGAGGCGAACATCGTGCTAAGATGCGTAGTGAATTGAAAACAGTACCTAGGTTATACGTGATAATTATTATTATTATACATTTGTAAAATTATTGCTAATTAAACATTAAATTATTCACATACACACACACCCACCCTCACATACACACACACATACCTACCTTACCCATGTTTGTGATTGCTACCTAAAGTAAATGCTTTATATTATTACCATGTCGTCATTTTAGATTTTTGGAAACTGACACGGTTAGCTACATCACCTACAACATCCGTGATGTAAGCCCATAACACCGGGTGAACTAGGTGCCATGTCAATGCTTCCCTTCATTTCGCGCCGGCTACACTGAACTGGACGGAAAACACGAACTATTCACATAGCCGTTTCGACCGAAGTTCTATTAATTTCATAAAGTTTTTAACAGTTTATATTAGTTTTATTAGTTAAAAAAGTCGTTCCGGAAGTGACGTAGAAGTTCTGAAAAGGGGGCCCATATGGCGAACAAAGAAGTATCCACTTCAAATAAATATTAGTAAATCTACATGCCATAAAAAATAACGACGTATTTTTCAATCGTCGTCATTGCCTTTTCGAGCCGCCCTTCATTCGCTGACACCAAACTCTCAGTTAAAGCGGGAAAGGCCTCCCATGCTTCAAAAGCACTTTTCTTGCCTTTTCCGCTGAAGCAAGAGACAGTGTCACACCCAGAAAACGCATGAAACAGAGGCAAGGCCCTCGCTCGCTGTGATACTGTAAAAAAATTACATTATAATATAAAGCATAGGTATGGGTAATGCAAACATTCAAGTCTTTACTTATGGAAGTCGGAATATCATGGCAGCAAAGTTACTGGCGGAAAGCAGTGGTTCCGTACCGCTGAAGGCCGGCAGGACTGGAGGAAAACTGGAGAGGCGTATGTGCAGCAGTGGACGCTTACACGCTGACTGACTGACTGACTGACTGAAAAGTACTGGTGGTGTTTTCCAGTACCTATGTGCACCCACAGCTCTTCAAGCTGAGGTAATTTTTGCACCTGTGCAACTGCTAGCACTACGACATCGGTATCTACAGTACGTAGCATAATTTTTGTTAAGCCCATCATGCGAGTATCCGCCTCTTCATGATTACACGGGGCTAATCGCTGTGTGTCACGGGCACGGGTGATGTTGGTGAAAATATTTGGCCCATCCGTGATGCAAACTTCTTTCCCATTCTCAATTTCGTTTGCGTAGGATTGGCAGAGTATTGAAAGCAAGTGAAACAGTCCTTCTTTGTTTGAATTGTCCCTTAGGAAATTCCCCCAGCCTTTAGGTATTTTGGCCGTAGCAGACACCAGTGTTTTTTGTCCAGTGCCACGTTTTTCACTGGTTATATTTTTTAGACTGTCGCTCTTATACGCTCGCTTATATACGCTCTTAAACGCGGCGGCGGCGCACGTACGGTGCGGCGCGGGGGCCGACTAGAATCATACCGAATCATACGCACCCCGCAGCTATCCCCCGCCCGCTCTGATCTAATGGATATAGGTAAGTAGGCATAGGTACGTACTTACTACGTACCTACCTAATAAATAATCTACAAATTAATAGAGTAGTTAAGTAGTAATTAATAGTCGAGTCGGCGACTGTCCTCCTGTGAAACTTGGAAGCGAAACCCTACCACACACTAGCTCCGTGCGTTATGTAGGAATGCACTTAGATAGGAGGCAGACATTCAAAGAGCACATCAGGTGCAAAAGACAGGAACTGAACCTACGGCTCAACAAACTGCACTGGCTGATGGGCAGAGCCTCTAAACTGAGCACATCCAACAAACTCCTCATCTACAAAGCGGTCATCAAGCCGGTGTGGACATATGGCATACAATTGTGTGTGGGGCACTGCAGGCAACCGTAACATTGAGATCTTGCAGAGATTCCAAAACAAAGTGGTTTGAAACATATCAAACGCACCATGGTTCTCTAAAAACGATGACATACACGAGCATCTCAAAGTGCCGAGCATAAAAGCTGAGATCCAGTCGAATTGTACCAGATACAAGACGAGGCTAAAAAATCACCCAAATATTCTGGCCACGGCACTCCTGGACCACACCGGCCCTGGAAGGCTGAAACGACACCAAGTGTTGACCCTCAAATGCCATATCCCAAACAACAAATAATCTGCTTATGGTAGAGTTCCGATGGCAGATGGCTAAATCAGAAAAAAAAAATTATAGAACTAATATAAACTGTTAATAGAACTTTATGAAATTAATAGAACTTCGGTCGAAACGGCTATGCGAATAGTTTGTGTTTTCCGTCCAGTTCAGTGTAGCCGGCGCGAAATGAAGGGAAGCAATGACATGGCACCTAGTTCACCCGGTGTTATGGGCTGACATCACGGATGTTGTAGGTGATGTAGCCAACCGTGTCAGTTTCCATAAAAAAATTACGACATGGTAATAAATATAAAGCATTTACTTTAGGTAGCAATCACAAACATGGGTAAGGTAGGTATGTGTGTGTGTATTTGAGGGTGTGTGTGTGTGTGTATGTGAATAATTTAATGTTTAATTAGCAATAATTTTACAAATGTATAATAATAATAATTATCACGTATCACCTAGGTACTGCTTTCGCTATGTTAGCCTCAAAATGTAAATACACCGCACTGTTTTGAAATTTTTTTTCACTCACTTATTTATTACTCCATCCCAATAAAATTTATATATTTGTAATCCTGGTAAATGCAGCTTTTAGCAAATATTTTTTATTTATCTTTATCTTTAGTAGTTCAAAAGTAAACGAGGTTTATTTAAAAAAAATATTTTCACGTTTTGTGAGTTTTGCCTAATATTTATATTTTTTTGTATAGAAAGGCAAAATGTTTCTTCCAGAAATGAATCCGTCATCCTTGAGTTATCCGAAAATGACATCACACTTGCCCTAATACCTATAGTTTTGAAGGAATAGGGTACAAAGTGAAGCGCGGCAGAAGCAAACTTCCACCCCCTCCCCCCGCCACCCCCGCGGTGACCCCCGATGTCTACCGGTGGAAATCCACTCAGGAGCACCTAAGGAACAACTGTTGCAAGTATGAGCCTTCTAAGTAAAAATGCAGGGTGTCCATACAAACTATCGCACTAAATCCCCCACTAATATAAACTCCCAGGCTTTACCCTAGTCAGGCATGACAGGTTAAGGTGCCGCGGGGGGGGGGGGGGAGTCGCTTTATACATCAGAGAGGATTTCAAACATAAAGTATTATCCTTCTCAGACCAACATCACCAGGGACCTGAATACCTAATGCTAGAAGTCACCGTTAATCGGGTTAAGCTGTTCCTTGCAGTAATATATAGTCCCCCAAAAACTAATTATTTTATTGAACTCGAAAACGTCCTCTCTACGCATATACTCAATTACACTCACAGTATTATATTAGGCGATCTCAATACCTGTCTTTTAAAAAAGGATACTCGAGCTGCGAAACTCACTGAAATGATCCAGACGTTAAACCTAAACATAATTCCATATGGGCCCACATATCATCTACATTCGACGCACTCTCTCTTGGACGTTGGATTGGTATCATCAAAAGAGTCAGTAGTCGATTATGGGCAACTGAACGCACCAGCTTTCTCGCATCATGATTTGATATATTTAATTTACAAAATCAAAACTCCAAAACGTAAACCTAGATTTATCTATCAAAGAAATTTCAACAAAGTTAATAACGAAAAACTTCAGAATGATGCGAGGGAGATGTTATGGAATACTGTAGAGTCCATTGAAGGTATTGATAGCAAGGTGGGCCAGTTCAATGCGATGTTGCTTCGACTGTTCGACACACATGCTCCTATGGGCCGCATGAGACTAAAGCACAAGCCTGCACCTTGGATCACGGATGATGTAAGAAAGTTAATGGCTGCCAGAGATAAAGCGAAAGCCAAGCATAATCAAAATCCTAACGCAGAAAATTGGGAAAATTATAAGCACTTGCGAAATAGTTGTACTCAAAAATGTCGCAATGCAAAGCGCGCACACATCTTCAACCGCGTTGCTAGCAATAGTGATGCTAACATCTGGTCCTTCCTAAAATCTGTGGGAGCGTGTGAGGATAAAAGCAGCCAGGATAAAGTACATATGAACCTAAATTACTTAAATAGGCACTTTTGCACCCCCCCTGTTGTTCTTGATAATGAGGCTACAACGGAAGCCGTAGATGAAATTGAAAGCCAAGCTCAACTGCAGAACATCTCAGGTTTCCAATTTAGAGAATGTTCACAGAAAGAGGTCATTGATGCCATCAAGTCTATCAAATCTAAATCTGTTGGAGCGGATGGCATAAGTCTGAAAATGCTGATGATGGTTTTAAATTTAATTATCCCGACAATAACGCATCTTTTCAACAATTCACTCAAAACTGGTACTTACCCGGCGCTATGGAAGAGAGCTTTAATAACACCTCTGCCCAAAAAAGCTAAGGTAGAAAGTCCTAAGGACTTTCGACCAATCTCAATACTGCCAGTCCTCTCCAAAGTTCTAGAAAAGTTAGTACATGTTCAGGTGTCCGAATACTTAGCAAGCAATGACTTACACGACCCTCTTCAATCAGGATTCCGTTCCGGACACAGCACAACAACTGCTCTATTGAAAGTAACAGAAGACGTCCGGAGCGCGATGAATGACAGAACGATAACAGTGCTAGTACTGCTGGACTTTAGCAACGCCTTTAATTCCGTGGACTATACGATACTCCTAGCCCGGTTGCGGTCAATCAAGATGGCACAAGTTGTACTAACGTGGTTCGAAACATACCTGAAAGGTCGCAAGCAGAGCATCAATTGTAAAGATGGTGAAACGTCGAACTGGGAGGATATCGTCACCGGTGTCCCTCAGGGAGGCGTCTTATCTCCCTTGCTTTTCGCATTATTTATTAAAACAATCACTATTGGACTCAGCTCTAAGTACCATATGTATGCGGACGACTTACAGATATATCTATCTGCTAAGCCTGACACGTTAAACACGGTAATTGCGCAACTAAATGAAGATTTAACTAAGATCTGCAAGTGGGCTCAACGATATGGGGTACTGATTAATCCAAGCAAGACGCAAGCAATAATGTTAGGAAGTGGAAAACTACTTGCGAAGGTTGACAGAACAGCACTTTTACCGCTCATGGTGGAGTCAACTCCCATTACATTTTCTAAATCGGTTAGAAACCTCGGCCTGTACCTAGATGAAAACCTCACATGGCGGGAACATGTCAATATTATAACTAGAAGAGTATTTTCAAGTTTACACTCGATGCGTAAAATGCAGGACCTACTGCCAAGAAAAACCAAAATCATGCTTGCACAAGCATACTTATTGCCTATCATAGATTATGCGGACATTTGTTTCCTTGATCTAACATGTGAACTAGTAGACAAACTGGAAAGGGTGCAGAATGCCTGTATTAGGTACATTTACAATCTCAGGAAGTATGATCATGTCTCACACTATAGGAGGGAATTGGGTTGGCTCAGGATCCGTGACCGTCGTAATATGCATATTCTTTGCTTCTTGTACAAAAGTCTGAGTGATACAAAGATACCAGAGTACATACGAGAGATGATAGTTCCACTTTCACAGCATGGGCGACCACTAAGATCCTCCGACACAGGAATTCTCCAAATCCCTAAGCACTGTTCACGCTTCATGAGCAGATCATATGCTGTGCAGGCTCCTCGACTTTGGAATGCACTGCCAATCGAAATCAGAAGCGTGCCAAGGCTTGAATCGTTTAAAAATAAACTGAAGTCTCACTACCTCTGCTAATTTCTGAAATTTTTATGTAATGCAAATGATCAAAATCGACAAATAGTTGTAGGTGGGTAGTTCCCTGTGGGTAGTTTGATGGTTTTTTTTTTTTTTTTTTTTTTTGTTATGTTAGTCTTGCTGTTTCAAATTCAAAATTCAAATTTGAAATATTTTATTCATATTTATATTTTATTGTTTAATAATTGTAAATTTTGTATTGTTAATTTCTGCCACTAAATGAAGTCTGACCGCAAAAGAGATGTCAAATAAGCAGATTATATCACTTAGGAAGGGGGTAAGAGATTGCTCGTATGCAATACCCCTTGCCTTTTGAGTAAGTACCGTTACACCAGTCAGCAACAACATAAATCATGTAAATAAATGTAATGTTAGACTAAGTATTACTGCTCTGTATGCAAATGTTTATCGCACTCAATAAATGGTTTTTTATTTTTTATTATTAATATTAAAATTTCCTAAAATTGCGCATACCTGATAGCTGCACTGCACTGCAGCCACAGATTACTTAATAGTTACCTGCAGCTCTAACCGAGTAGGGCGTCCGCCAAGGATTACTTTTCGGGTCAATGTTTCATAAACACAAATAAATTATTGAATTTCATTCACAACCCCAATAATAAGGCCTCTAATAAGGGTGAGCCGTGAGTAGGTACTGCATGAATACAAAGACGTGGATGTATGAATGTCAACGCCCTCGCGGGTATCCAATAAAGTTGTTTACGTGCATGTGCTACTTCGATAGCTGCCCCAGTTGAGGGACTGAAGGAAGGAGTGCTCTGCATTTTGTGTGTATTTCGCTGCCGTGTGTCATCGTTCGCCGTTAAATACTGAAAATTGGCAGTTCCTTCGGCTACGATCTAAAAGAAGAAGAAGAAGCTTGTATCTTTGTTCATACCGGCTTGCTTGGTGTTGCAGGGAAATACCGCAAGTTACGCGAGACTGCGGCGGCGGACGAGGAGCGAGCCGCGCCTCCTGTCACCACCAACAACCATACCGCAGCGCCTTAGCACCCACACTAACACATCAACAACCAACACATATCTGTCACTGATTTTATACTCTTTGTAAACATAATATTCTATATGACATTACTTACAATTACTTAGATACAAAACGTGTTTGTAAGCGGACTAAGCATTGATGACGAATGTATGTACTTAACTTTAAGATATACATACTAAGTACTTAAATAATCATATTATGTATGAGTGAGCAAACATTTGTGGGCATTAAAGATTGCGGTATCAGATGAAGGTGGTTCTTGAGCGGTCGGTATTTAAGTGCAGTCGCATCAGCACACTATCTGATGAGATCAGTATTGTCGGTACATGGAAGCGCGCGCCTGAAAGCGATTCTAAAATACAAAAAAAGAGGACTTCCCGGCTAGGTAACATTTTTGTAGAAATATGTAAATAATATAGGTAGGTATTATGTACATCTTGCTAAAAGAGATTTAATTTGATATTTAAGTACTAAGTACATGGAGGTATGAGGTGGTTCGGATCGTATCTACCAACCGAAAAATTTATGGTGAATCTATTGCACAAGAAACGGCAACCGGGATTTGGAAAGAAGAAGCCGGCCCAAATGAACTAAGCTTAGCAGTTAACTGAGTTTTCTCTGAGTCCCTTCCAAGTTTCCAATGTCTTTTTTAGGGTTCCGTATCGATACGGAAACCTATTACAAAGCCTACACCGTCTGTCCGTCCGAAGGCTGTATCTTTTGAACCGTAATAGATAGCCCATTTGATTGAAATTTTCACAGAATATGCTCGTATGTAGGTAGCTATGTATTGTAAACAATTAGCAGATTTACAGAACCTATTTGCACAAACACAAATGAGTTTCTTTCCACAGAATCCAGGAAGAGACAGACGAGCGACCAATCAGTTTATATAGATTGTTCTTCATACCGAATTAGTTGTATAGTAAGTAACTCCTCGTGTGTGCCGCCGGCCGCGTCGGTACATAGAGGTACTATTTTTACGTAGAGACGAGTGCAAGTTAACATTTATTAACAAACTTAGCTCATTTTTATCTTCTTATAGTCGACTTTAATTCATTCTATTATTACATTTAACTAAAATATCTAAAATTCTATTGGCTAGTTGATTTTGTTTATAGGTTTAATGAAATTGTTAGATATTAATTGAATTATTGTTATTTTAAGTTGTATTGAAGTTGGGTTCAAATTAAATTATAAAATATGATTTTGCTTTAAAAAGGTTCTAACTCCGCACGCGGTGCGTTGATTTATTCAACATTTTAGCAAACAAAATGTTTTCGAGTTCTTCCAGATGCATTCCGAGAGTTTTCTAATTAACAGGTTTCTTTATTTAGGTTGCTTATGAGAAATACAATATTTTAACTATAATGACATCGTTTTAATTTCCAACCCGCACCACTAACTGCACTTGGAAATTCTGGAACTCTCTCTCTGGCCACGTATTGCCCTCGAAGTCCAGTCTCGGGTCCTTCACGAGAGGCATGAATTGGCACCTGTCAGGCCGGCATGGCATTCGCAACCCCAGCATGCAACCGCATGTCCACGGGCGTCGTTAAGACACTTTACGGCTGGATCGGCGCTACATGTCGGTATTTATATTAGAACCTTCACGAACTAGAAGTATCCTCTATGGTTTCATGCACTCACTGCACTTGGAACCTTGTCCAACTAGTGTTCTCTAAGGTTTCACGAATTAACTGTTTTTGGAACCTTGTCCAATCTGTACTCTATATGGTACTAAAAAAACATTTAATTTAATTTGAAATTGAACTTGTTTTTAATGTATGTAGAAACATCTCCTGATGCAAGCATCGGAATTTAGTGCTGAAAGATAGAGAAAGAAAAAACTTTGAGCCCGTACAGATAACCTGACTGAATGAAGTGAGAATCGAGCTCCACTTGCGGGACTTCACTCAGAAGACCGACACGTAAAGAGGTCTCCAAACTGTACACATTTTAAGGAAATCATTTTCTTTGTGAATTTTTATCAGTCTCAAAACTGTGACTGAGGCTGGATCCGTATTGATATTGAGTAGGATGTGGAACGCGGAACTAGTAGGGTATGGAACGTGGAAAATCTAGTTGGATATGGAATGCGGAACTAGTAGGATATGGAACATGGAAAATCTTGTAGGATATGGAACGTGGAACTAGTAGGATATGGAACGAGGAACTATTAGGATATGGAACGCGGAAATCAAGTAGGATATGGAACGCGGAACTAGTAGGATATGGAACGCGGAAATCTAGTAGGATATGGAACGCGAACAATCTAATAGGATATGGAACGTGGAAATCTAGGATATGGAACGTGGAAAATCTAGTAAGACATGGAACGCGGAACTAGTACGATATGGAAGGCGGAAAATCTAATAGGATATGGAAGGTGAACAGAGGTGTTTCTAGAACCAAATGAAAGCACACGGCTGCACTGATATCACTATATTTCGTTTATATAAATAGCTATAGTAGATACGTCTCTACGCGGGCCGGGCCGGACCACACCGGCTCACACCCACTGTGTACACATGATGCGTTCGCTATGTACAATATTCAGTAGTGTTGAACAACATTCTTTACCAGCATAGTATATCAGTTTGTTCAATATTGGCAGACGTACGGCAAAAATAGAACACTTGACTGAGGAAGGTTCGGCAAGGCAAGTTTACAGTACCCGCAATTTATTCCCCGCTACAAAAACAGACTCTGGCAATGTTGAATAGTAATAAGCTCTCTGCCACTGCGGCCGATTCACACTTGCACAAATTATACCACCGGGCACCAGCTCGTTTTTAATTTACTATGCAATTATGAGACTTGCGTAGACTTCACTTTGCCAGAATGTAGGTACTATGTACTACCTGGTTATTTAAAAAAAGGGATTGAACATGGCGGCGCTCCTATTTGCCTCTCGCTCACACAGTACACTGCCGTCTAAAGAAAATAAATCAATTTGTTCCAAGACAAAAATTTGCAAATAAAAAATATACTGTATAGCTGTAAAACGCCGCCATTATAAATCCCTTTCTTTAGATAACCAGGTTATTGTATAATGTTGCCTCGTGTTGATCTTGCACACTTCAAGGAATTAATAGGTAAAGTTGTTGAGTACGTAAGTGTGCAGACAATGATTGTCAACGACATTCCTAAAGTATCTGTTCCGACCGACACAGATATTATGTATAAGGCTCAGGGTAGGGAGGGGCTGCCGGCGGCTTTAACTCACACAAATACAGAGGATATCAAGCAAGGGTCGTGTCAGTCGGGTGCATAACCGAACGCTTCCTGATTGCTTGAAATCTGCGAGTGTTTGTATTTTGTGTGAGTAAACGTGCGGTAAAGCCCCCCCCTATGTCATTTCAGCGCAAGTCCGACGCAGTATAGCATGGGCGGCCTAACCTGAGGCGAACACACGTACGCACACAAATGCATTTCTCTAATACACATGGCCTGAGCACTACTACACTCGCAAAATTTTATGCTCACCGTCATGCCTGAATGTATTTGTACGCCTCAGGTTAGAATGAACGACCTATAGTCGAATGTTGGCGGTAGGGAGGGCCGTGTGTGAGCCGCGGCTATCTTGCTACTTTTAGAACTGTGGCGACACTTATGTACACATTAATAAGAATGGTGCTCGGCCCTGAGCCCGCCTTACTCTAAGCATCACAATAACTAAACTCCACCTCCACTCGCCGCCATTATAATATTGTGACAGTTCGGTGCCAGTTGACTCCAAAACCAAACCCACAGAGCGCCCACTCACGCGCAGCGGTGGTCACTCAACACTAATTGCAAAGAAAATAAATCATAGCACCTTTTTGATAAATTGTTAAAAATCTATGTAGAAAACAATATTTTCTACATAGATAGGTATAAAGCCAGTTTCCGTTATGCAAAAATACACTCAAGTCACGCACGCGTTCGAGAGACTTATTTAGTGTGACCACAGAGCATAAAAGCCAGCAGAAGTACCGCGATGACTTATTTGTATGTAGACCAGTGTAAGCAAATCACCATATAAAACAAACATGTTTGGAATCCCTGCAGGCAATACGAATTGTGTGTGGAGGCTTTGTTAAACCTATGTGGATGTTCATTACTTGCATAATGTAGAACTGGCTTAAACACAAAACCGATTGCAATTTATATAGACACCAAATGACGAGCGTACCCACAGAATTTTGAAAACAAATTGAAAGCGGTGCAGAGTTGAAACGGCATTAGTCTAACAATAAGTGCGTGCGTGCGCGACGGATGTGAAGGCACCAGAATCCTATCACACTCACTTGTCAACAGACTGTTAAACTAACCTCACAATGTTTCTTTCATCAATAAATAAAATAAATGTATGTGACGACGTAGTGCTGTCTCGCTCTCCGCGGAAGTGAAGAGCGAGAGAGATATATATATACGCCTTCCCATGCATTGTGAGATCAGTTGAAACCGTCAATTGACAAGTGAGTGTGATAGGGTTCTGGTGGCTTCACATCCGTCGCGCGCGCACGAGTTATATAATTCTGAGTAGAATGACACTCAAAGCTCGTGCTATGTACAAATTGACACTTCTCTTAGATCCGTCACTCTCTAGTGCAATGGTGCCCGCCTATACTAAAATTGTGTGAAGATCTATCAACAAATTGACTTTGGTGGTTCGGTCATGTTGAAAGAATGAATGATAGGAGACTAACGAAAGAAATCTATGGAGCGAATGTGAGTGGAAGAGTCGGTAAGGGTCGTCCTAGCCCTAGACGCACGTACCTGGACCAGATCGGGCATGTTCTCAGAAAGGGTCAAGTGCGTAGTATACCCGTAATCGACGAGCATGTATGAAGAACATTATGGGAGTGGAAGTGGCGGCGGAGGTGTGTCAGGATCGTGACGCGCGGATTCTCTGACCACCCTAAGCTATTGAGAGGACAATACCCGGCATGTCTTTGATCGATAAAATCCGCGATGACGAAATACGACAAAGAACCAAGGCAGTTATTGCTAGAAATTTGCAAGGTTAAGTCGCAGTGGGCTGGGCACATCTGTCGTAGAGTCGCAGACTCGATAGCCGCTGGAGTACTTTTTTGTACCACGTAGGTACAAAAAACGTAGCATGGGACGCACCCCGGCTAGGCGGACAGACAACCTAAAAAAGGTAGCCGGGAGTGGATGGATGAGAAGAGCGGAAGACCGCGTGTGGTGGCGTGCCTTGGGAGAGGGCTATGTCCAGCAGTGGACAGATACGGGCTGATGATGTTGATGACCGCAAGCTACACTCACTAATGATGAGTAATGATGAACACGCGGGATTTTTTATAAGTTAGGAGTTTTTTAATAATTGTTTTAGATTCTAACCTAGCTTAGGCGTCAAATTTTGACTGGATGGGCACCACTGCTCTAGAGCATCTATTGACCGCTCACTACACCAACCACCTACCTACCCACCTACCTACCCTACCTACCTACCCTACCTATACGCCCACAGCTGGAGACCGGGGTGGGATATCAATCAATGCAGCTTGCGGCTTCGTCGTGCGGCTCGCGCGGCCGATTTGGCTGCACATATAGCGTGGGAGTGCGCGCGCACATCGTCGCCGAGCAGCGATGACGCGCTGCTGAGTTCCACACACTCTACAACTATACAGGGTGTTGTAACGGCCACTACATTAAATTTAGGAAGTGATTATTGGGATCAATTGTAACAAAAAAGTCAAATAACTTTTTTCTGAATTCCCTTTAAATAAAAAGTTACAGTTTTCATACAAACTAATTGATTTATTTAGTGTAAAAGGATCTAATGTTCCGCACGAACGTGGGAATGAAAGGCGCGCGGTGAGTTAGCGAGCAGGGACGAGTGCGCGGAGAGAGGAGATGCGCGACGGCGGCGGCGCGGCGGCCGCGGCGTAGTTTTTCGACCCCGACCGTTCCCGCGCCAGCAACCTACCTGCGCGCGCGTCAAATTACACTAGACAAAAACATACATTTCAAAAATTTATATCTCCAAAACTAGACACTTTAGAGAAAAACTTTATTTTCTTTTTTGTTTCGGAAAAACATGAGAATTGCGCTGGCGAAATTAATGAACTGGCCGTTACAACACCCTGTATGGCCGCGGGCGCGACGCGTCACGCTAACTGCATTGCTCGACATCACGCTCCAACACCAACATCTTCTGTACTGATCTGTACATCACTACACCCGCCCACGCGTGTGTACCTACACACCATTCACTCTGCTCTGCTACAACACAACATACAAGTCATGTTCGCTTCATTCAGCTCTAACCAAATGTTTCAATACCTATACCAGTGAGACAAACTATTTTTATTACTTCAATAGTCATTCAGTATACATTTATAAAAAATCTACACAAAAAATTAAAAACTACTGAATAAAAAAAATCGGACTGTACAGTACTGTTTTACTGTAAGGCGTCGGGGGACCGCTAAGAAAATAGCATATAAAATTCAGAACTTAGCGCTCCCCCGACGCCTTTAAGTAACTAAACGGAAATTATTTTCGACTTTTCAACGTGTCGGAGGTTTTTAAACATTTTTAATTTTACTTTTATTTAAAAAAGCTTCAAATTGGTGAAAACATCTAAATGAATACAAACTATTTCTTTAAAGGTGAAAAAAACTGTTTTACGTTTATTTTAAATATACTGGTGGTTATACAATAGTTTATTTGTTCACATACAAAAAATACAGGCAAGACCTTTGTGAAAAATTATACATTTATAAAAACAATTACGTAATAATAATCTCAAATTATTTACAATGAACAGCTGACAGGAGAGAGTTGTTGTTGTTGTTGTTGTTGTTGCGAGTGAACTCCGGCCTGCGTGTCGTGTTGTCTAACTATTACATTATACACTAACATTATGACATTGTTGTTATTTTATTATTAGGAAATAAAATATGGCAGATTGTACTAAATCATTGTCTAACTAAAATGCCAAATTAACTATAATAATAAATAAAATAAATCTCTAAAATCTGTTTTAAAAAAATATCATGAAATTAACTTAGAAGTAAAGTGAGGAACTCGACGACACAACAATAATTAGTTCCAGCCGACATTTTGAAGTGACATTTTAGAACACACTCAACCATTTTTTCTTTACAACTTGAGGTTCCAATGCGAATTCTCCAGTATGGCACCTGGCAGGTGATATTGACTGGTCGGATCATGTGCTCTGGCTCCTTTAAGTCACCCATTCCGGATTGCATAAAAAAAAAACTTGAGGTATAGTTTTTCTCGTACAATTTTATTTAAAAGGTAACTTCAAAATGTATTGAGGAATATTTATAAAATCATAAAATAGTGCTCACAAGAGAAGTGTTAGTCCAAGTTGTTTCGCAGGAAGAAGTGTTGTATGCGGGGTGAGGGGGAGGGGGGTGTTAAAGTAAGCGTCCACATGTCGGCACTGTGCGCAACGCACGCGTCGCGCCAAACAGAGTTTAATATTGTTTGTGTGGTTTGTCTTAGAAGTGCGTTTCCTCACCCGCGCCGGACCGGACCGCACGCATCGCAGCCTCGCCACTATGCGTCGTGACAATCCGAACGCAAATGGCGGCCGTGCCCAGTAACAGCGTCTTGACATTGCCGATTACTGCGGGTACAGTGGACGCAGTACTTCTATAAATGTGTTTGATGCGATGCGTACGATGCATACATGTGGACGCTTATCTTTCAGAGGAAACGCTACAACTGTAGATTGATTTGAATGAAATTACAATAATATGTACGTATGATAATAATCGAAGCACACAGAATGCTAGAGTAGCTACTAATATTGCGGACGCCGCCCGGCAACGCTACGGGGTTCATAAGAGATGCGTCGTGCATACCTACACATACTTATTCAAATGAATCTAAACTACGTACAAATGAGTATTTCAACTTCGCCGCGAAGTTTAAGGCCATTTATTATTATAAGGGAATTCCGCATTCACACTCAACGTACATTATATCAACAGTGTGTTATTCCGTTATTTTGTTGTGGGGGAAAAACATTTATACCCCGACGACACATGTCGGCACGCTGCGAACGAGATGATCTGGTTTTAATGAAGAATTACACATGAAAATTTTATAAAGATAATGCGAAAAGCATTAAATCTCTGTCAAGATGATATAATGCGGCCCGCTCTAACTCTGCCGGTGGGAAAATTATACTCACGTCCGGTTTCCACCGGCAGAGTTAAAGCGCGCGCGTTATACTAAACATAAAAGGTGCGACTACACGACAGCACACGCGAACGCATATAGCACTTAAGTCAATTGATTAAACGTTAGGTAACATTTAAGATTAGCCCTGTTTCCAATGGACTGACAAATGGACGCAAGTTGTGTCGCCCTCGCGCCGCTGCCGCTCGCACTCGCTACGTCTCTCTCTATCTCTCTCTCTCTCTCTCACTCACACTCTGCCGCGAGAGCGAGAGGGAGACGGCGCTAGAGAGGTGCGACCGGCCGCGGCGCCGCTGGACGACAAATCGAATATTGAGTTACATAAAATAGGGTTATGTATGAAAATACACGCACGCCCGCCCACAGCAACACGCGAGAGCAATGACCAGGGTTGCCAGATGTCCGGTTTTGGACCGGACAGTCCGCTTTTGAGGTTTGTGTCCCCAAAATAATGAAAAACCGGACACCAAAACGTCCGGTTTTTTCTTCATATAATGCAAATATTTACTTTTCCAGAAAATTTTAATACTAATATTACTGTGTTCTTCGATTTTTCAGTAAGTTCGATGAATTCAACCCTTTTATTTATTAGGTACTCTATCTCCCATCTATTTTCGAAAGTAAAGGTCAAATCAAGTTTAATTTGTACTTGAAAAATCAAAGGCCCTTTGATGAAAAATTTCAAATGAACCATCTGGCAACCCTGAGCAATACCCAATGTTTATGTACATTGAACGCACAACATCGTGTTCTCTTTTCACGACACATACAACGTGACATATGACGAGGACAGAACACACATTGTGTACACATCCCTACTGCCACGGAAGCACAAGGCCCTAGACATAGCACAAGCCCGTCGCAGTAGTTCAATACAGTGGTAAGATCCGTCGTAGTGAGGGGGCGTGCGCTCGTGGCGGACATCTTGCGAGCCTTCTAGTACGGTGACGAGCGAGGATACCGCGTTATCCCAGGCCTGCATACGACGAATTTAGAGTGTCCAAAGTGGAAAGTCTCTGCAGAGAGTATATAGTTGGATCGGGTGTGTGTGTCTGTGTGTGTGGTGGACTACTGCGGAGGACGGGGAGGCTGCAGTTCACTGGAGGATGCAGTTGTTCTTGCGCTGGATCTCTACGGTGGACAGGTTGCGCTCGATCTCGTCGTCGTCCTCGATACTGCAACCAGACCAGTCCACCATACTTGTACGTTCCCGCGCGGCCACAACAAGGCGGATAGGGAAAGAGAGGATGCTGACATTTTAAAATTACATATAAGGTGCTTCGTTATTTATGTCAAAAATTTCGGGAGGGTCACATATGCACTCAAATAAACACTTTACGTAAGAAAAATACATATGTTTATGGGAGCATTTTTTCTCCTAACAAAAAAATTTAATCAAATAAGTACATAGCTGTAAAAACCAATCACAGTGACCTTGTTACTTACTTACAACAAACAGCTGTTCTGCGTTTGAACATAGTACGATCATTGACCCCGTACAATGCAAGTTACCTACTGTTACACACAGGTTAATGTTTAGGTAGCAAACATGTTTTGTTAAATTTCTCGAAAAGTAATGCTAAAAACATATTATTATTTTGCGTAACGTGTTTATTTGAGTGTGTATGTAACCCTCCCGAAATTTTTGACATAAATAACGAAGCACTATTCTAGCTATTCTTACATACTATTCTGCCCTATCCTGACAAGCGGGGTAACCTCGCAAGAACTCGAGGGTAAAATACAGCATAAGACCAACCACCACGTTTAGCAAAATATTAGGACAAGACCATTTTCAAGAAACAAGAAGGCCCATGAAGACAGTTACCTAGCTATTGCATGACTGTGGACAGTACAAGGACAGTGCCAAGGTGAGAGGTGGCTAGCCTGTCGCCCTATAATCCAGCATCTTGTCCTTATTTCTCAGTCGCCTTTTACGACATGCACGAGGGTAGATGCATTGGGCCCATTCTTTTCAAGTGCCAGGCCCAATACGGCATTTATGAATTATGCAAACCATAAGTGCGAGCAAAATGCGTAGAGCCTGCGTAAACACTCGATGTGCAGGTGCGCGGGTCGAGGAGGATACGCCACGCAGTGTACAAGCGCTCGTCCGCAGGGAGGCGACAAGGCGCCCGACGCTTCTCTATATCAAAGTACCGCCCGCACAGCTCATGCGGACATCTCAAACTGGACGCATTTAAAGTTGGTGGCTGTACCAGTTTTCACATTAAAGATCAGTCCAGTGGACGGGCTCATGCCGGTTGTTTGTTGAAGTCTAACCGGTCGGAGTCCAGTCGCTCCCGCACACCCTGCAAGGTTTAGCGGCAAACCAAGAGCTATTACATTGGATCAATGGAAACAGCGGCTCACATGGGAGCCATGAGTTGGCGAAGCAGGGACCTACTCTCGCCACTACAGATAGTATTGTACGCACGCTCTCTCCTGGCTGTCCATCTCGTGCACGAGGCGGTCCCGCTCGTTGACGGCGGCGAGCAGCTCCTGCAGCAGCAGCCGCTCCCGGCGCCGCTGCCCCGGAGTCTTGCGCCACTCCTCCACGGCGAGCGACAGCCGCAGCTCGCGCGCCAGCAGGTTGCATCGCCGAGAGAGATCCTCTTCCTGCTCACTGATCAACAAATAATACATTTCCAATTACATCACTTACAATAAGATAAAGATGGGAGGGCCCATTGCCTGAAGGTTCGATGGCTGCCGCTTCCGGGCGCCGCCGTGTCGCCGGTACACACTGTCTGGTAGTCGAATCGAGGGTAGGCGGATTTCCTCACACTTTCTACTTACTACACATCAGAGGCCGCTGTCTCGACCGACCTTACAGCTAACCAGGCACTATCATAATGGTTGAAGCTTGTCAAACTCTAAAGATGCGAGTGTTCCAGAGGCACAAGACTTGTGCCTCCAACCGAGTCCACGCGAGATCAATCACTTGGCTAAAGAATGTGCTTACTTAATGAACGCCGACATTTCGCTGCAGATCTCAAGTTTCTACTGATTCTAGGCGCTCTGGTGTGACCAGTGTTTTGTCAAAAAAACTTCATTACACATTATTTTGAGAATTGATCGGCTTTACCAGGCTATGTGGCTCGAGGTTTCTTCAGGTCAAACGTATGACCCATTGTCATGAGCGCTCTGCCTGGTGCGACGGTTCGCACAAAACTATGAGTTCTTCGCGCGTCGCGGACGAGATTGGAGCCGTCGCCAGTGCGATGGCTCATGAAGATGGGCCACACGTTTGGCCCGAAACGTCTCGACGTTATTGCCCTATAAAAATCACTAGGTCGCAAGACTGTTTTTACATTCAGAGATCCAGGTGCAACTATAATAAAAACAGCTTTATCAAAAGAAGTTGCGCAACATCAATAAATTCAGCAGCGTTGACATTTACTGTACAAAGTTGCATAAATTTATAAACGAATTCAATGTGTTGGGTATCTAAGAGTAGTGTAATTTAGAGTAAGTATAGGATTGAGTATCCATCCATTAAGTATCCATTGAGTAATGTCAAAAGTGTGTCTTTTTACTCCATCAAGAAATGTCAAACTGAGGCATGCCAAATTATTGTGTCTTTTTGCTATTATGTACCCTCAACTATCATGAGCCGGTATATGCGCCCGGGTTTCAGTCGTGTTTTTAAATCCTAAATCCTATTGTAATTTTTTTGTATTATATTTATTTACGTAGGTAATATCTCTTACTTAACAGGACGTTGCAGAAGTCGCCATATTAACTTCGGGAGCAGATTCATGGGACCAATAAGAACAAAAAAGTTTACTATATTTTTTCTGTATTTAGGCTAAATAAAAAACACAGTTTCCATACACGCTAATTCACATATTTTATTTAAAACATCCTAATGTTCTAATTTGATCTGACAAATAGCTCCGAGACGTTCCGACATAGCTCGCAAACGACAGTGAATAAAGCCATAAAATTTTCTAATAAGGTTTAACAACCACGGTCATTTAAAAACTCAAATAACATTCATTACAACTTAGTTTCTCAAATGTATGTCAAGGTTTTAAGCTATGGACTCCAAAACACTAAAAAATCAATAGAACATTGCAACGTCAAAAATTCGAAATTGTGGTTATTGTTCAACCTTTTATACTGTTGTATATTGCATATTGTTTATTAAGCATTCATTAGACAGCATGACTGTACTCGAATTTGTTACAATTCGTTCTATCCGATTCGATTACACCCACGAAGAAGAACCGGTAAGAAACTTTGCAGGGTTTTTTTTTCATAATCATTTTTACAAGCATTTAGTGACTATCCACATAATAACACCGCCTACAGTCGATTGAAGCGGTATCTTCAGATACCGCTTCAATCGACTGAGAGCAAGATCAAAAACAGATTTTTGTTTTGTTTTTGAAGTTCTGACTGCAAGGACTTAATTTAGTGGATCAGGTGTAAAGAGCCTTTGTCAAATTTTTGATACGTCATTTGTATTAACTCAATAATGTTAGTAACTGATACTGAGTAGTTCCTGTGACTTTGGCACGAGGTTAAAACATTGTCCTACAGACAACGCAATGAAGTACGTAGATCTGTCTCTGTTTATGTATGTATCTGTCTGTGTTTATGTATGTATGTAGGTGAGCACTCACAGTATGTTGAGCTGCATCTGTCGCCGGAGCAGGGCGTTCTTCTTGTTGACTAGAGTGAACCACTTGGACATCAGCTTGTCCTCCTCCTGTCCACACGCGCACACCATCCGTTATACTTCCGTTACGTTACGTTACGTTACGTTACGTTACATTCAGCGTTACTGCGAGCTCATCGCACACCACACGTTAGGTTTGGGGATTTACATATCCGCTTCGATCGACGTTTCATTCAGTGCAAGTTTTGTAGTATGCCAATGATGCTCGAAACAGCCAAATCCACCTAACCTTGCGAAACCACGCTCAAAGAGATACCACAGCGACACAGATTAGAGGGCTATCTATAGTAGCGCTGTTCAGCTTATTAACACGACATTTGTAGCCTCTCAGATTTGTGAAATCGGGAAGCACCCTCGCCCTTAGGAGAGTCTACATCCCAGCATTCCACAATCTAGCTGTGCGTCAGAGGATTCGCTTTGAGATACGATGGGTTCTCAACACCACAAAGGGGTCCATACCCTCTGCGACGAGCGCAGCTGAGGTGCGGCGAGGAGTAAGGGATGCAAGTTCCTCAGAGCATTAGACCCCAAACAACTTCACCTGCGTAAGAACATGACAGAAAGCTTCCTGTTATGGAATTAGTCCGGAAGCACACCAGTTAGTAGTACATTTCTTAAGTCCAAACGGTTAGGTGAGGTAAGGTAAGGTAAGGTTAGGTTAGGTTAGGTTAGGTTACAAAAGTTCGTTGCGCAGTAAGCTACAGGTACCGGCAAGAGTTAAGAGCGCTCGGCGAAAAATGTGGGAGTAAGCTTGCCATGTGTCGGTGCGGGATAGACGCGTGCGTTAGACTTTAGAAGAGATACCCCCAAAAATGCCTTAACTCGTGCCGCTACCTGCAAGTTCAGTGTGTCCGTAACACAGAGCACGAAATACCGCGCGCCGCACCTCCTAGAGGCGCCCTGAGCGCGATTTCCCTACAACGGCGTAGAAGCCTGTAGGCGTGTCCTATGACTTACATATGTGTGTTGTGCGTGTGCATTTGTTTTGTGCGTGTGCCTAACTTGCTCCTCTTTGTGTGTAGTCTCGATACTAACACACACACACACATACGAAGCGCTAGTAGCACTGCGTCCAGTTATTGGATTTCAAATATTATAGCTTAGGACGCCTCTAGGAGGGGGCGCGCGCGGGGGGTATTCCGTGCTCTGTGGTCCGTAAGTAAACACACAGATGCATGCATCCTTTCATGGTAGTGTGTTCACACGGATTATGCCAGTTAAATGCACTCTTTGTGATGGGCGTAGCGAGCATCAAAACACGGAAAGAGCGGCATAGTCTGAGAACTCATAGAGTTATCATTTTTCATAATTTTATTGATATTTAATTTTTCATATTTATGTTGACATATTTTATTGATTCCTTTTGCAGAAGCCGAGCGACAGAGCACAAGAAGCATTCTGGGTATTGCAGTAATATCTATTTAGCAAGAATAACATTTTAACAATTTAGATTTGAACAAGCAGCGAGGGTTCGACCCAGAACGCTGCAAGTTTTGAAAGATTTTTTATTTTACAATTACAGGTAAACCAAAAAGAAAGATAGAGACAGTTATGTATGTGGCTGTATCAATTTGGTCAGAATGTAATAACCATTTTATATAATATATTGTCTTTTTATTTTTTCCTCAAAGAAGAGAGGACTCTAATTTTTTTTTTTTTTTTTTTGGCTACATCACCCACAACATCCGTGAAGTCAGCCCATAACACCGGGTGAACTTGGTGCCACGTCAGCCTTCCCTTCGGTCGTGCCGGCTACACTGAACTGGACGGAAAACACAAACCATTTACATAGCCGCTTCGACCGACCTTTCATTCAGTGCGGTGGTATCAACCCGGGCGGGTTAAACCCTACCACCTAGTAATATAAGAAGGGAGTCATATCCCTTAGTCGCCTTTTACGACATACACGGGGAGAGATGCAGTGGGGCTATTCTTTTAAAGTACCGGCCTCACACGGTACAAATTCTTTCTTTTACCATTTAGAAATACAAATTGATGTTCCTTATTGTTACTGATTTGATTATTTAATGTCTGCATCGCTTTATGTTGTGAGACGGTACCACAAAATGAACATATTTTGCGATATTGTTATGAAATAAAAAAATCACCTTCGCCATACATTTTGAGGTTGGAAATTTAAAAATAAAAGTGGAATAATATTTTTTAAATTTCACCACCAATTTTTTTCCGCTATTAATGTTTCGTGCCAAGCCATTTATATTCCACGTAGCGATAGATACATAGAGAGAGAAGTCACGGTGCCTGCTTGTCTACTATTTTAACAATAAGGCTCACGAGAGTGCTTATCTGTTCCAGTTATATTATGACTAATTTTTGCAGTTATATTATGACTGTTTAGTAAATAAGTCTAGCATTGAATGAAACGTCGGTCGAAACGGCTATGTAAATAGTTTGTGTTTTCCGACCAGTTTAGTGTAGCCGGCACGATCAAAAGGGGAAGCACTGACGTGGCACCTAGTTCACCCGGTGTTATGGGCTGACATCACGGACATTGTAAGTGATATAGCCAACCGTGTCAGTTTACATTAAAAAAAAGAGCATGACATGTGTTGGCAATTTTTCGAATGGGTAAACAGTATAGAGTGTGAGCGGCGGCGGAATGTGGCAGCGAGACGCGCGTGCATGACGAACGTGTAGAGAGCGTTTCAACTAAATCTTCCCTTCGCCGTTATGTTGGCTTCACTGTCAGTGTCACTGTCAGTGCTTAAATTCGTGTTGCCAGATTGTGAAGATTAACATAAGATAACATTATTAGGTAATAACCTAATAATGTAATCGGTATTTACCTTATAATAAATACGGTAAATACTGATAATTACGGGTAAATCTGTACACATAGTAACCCTCAATGCTGTTTTGACAGATAGACAGTGGAGCCAACATAACGGCGAAGGGAACTTTTATATGGAACGCTCTCTAGCAGCGGCGGGTGCAAGAAGCGAGTAGAGAGAGAGAGAGATAGATAGAGTGCGTCACCTTCACCGCGCGCAGCTCTAGCGAGCGCCGCAGCCGCGCGCTCAGCTGTCGGGGAGCACACAGCACACTACACGTTAGTGAGCGCCTCACTACAGTACCACCGCGTCTACTGCGCGCGCGGCGAGCCACCCGTAACGCGTCTAGCGACGCACATGGACATTCGGTCGCATGTGGCGGCTGCGAGTGCCATGCCGGCGCCATCTAGAGCTGACTCCACATATAACGCAAGCTACGAGCGCACCACTCGAATATGGGTACGGCACCGAGCGAGGCGTCCGCAGCTAGATACGGAGCTCAATACGAGATGACACGGGGATACGATACGCCGCTTTGTTACATATGTGGAGCCAGCTCATGGAAACTCATTCCACAGTCAGTTTAATTATTATTACGGAGTCGAGTCATCGGTGTTTCACAGTTAGTTTTTAATTCACAAATAAAATTGTATTGAAACATTGATGAACTAATGTGCGATCTATTTACATACATCTATATATTATATATGTACATATATACATCTATCTGTCTACGTGGGGCACACTGAAAGTTTCCGGAATTAATAAGAATAAAATACTATTAAAGGTCAAAAATGAATTTATTGTTTCTCAAAATATTCTCCCTTTGCGTAAATGCACTTTTTCATACGATTAAACCAATTTTGAAAACTTTTGTGCCACTCCTCCGTGGTGACCTCAGAAACGTGTTTTTCATATTCTTCGACAGCCTCTTCTGGTGATGAAAATCGTTGACCGCGTAATTGGTTCTTAATTTTTGGGAACAGAAAAAAGTCACAAGGTGCCGTCACCTGTTACTATGTCCCACACCAAATTTGAAGCGCCTTTGTTGAATCTGGTAAGCATAGCATTGCACCAAGTGACACGGTGCGTTTTTTGAGCCTCGGTCAAATTGTGTGGGATCCACCGCGAGCACAGCTTTCTCACACCCAAATGTTTGTGTAGGATTGATTGTATTTGACTCATGCCTATGTCTAAGGATGCCCGAATCTCATGGTAGGTCACATGCCTGTCTGTTTCGATCATACGGCGCACAGCATCGATGTTTTTGTTGTTCACAGCGGTGGACGGGCGACCATCGCGAGATTCGTCACTGAGATTGACACGACCGCGCTTGAATTCTGCAAACCAGCAATAAATAGTCGTCTTGCATGGTGCTTCATCGTCAAAAGCAGATTGAAGCCGAGCGAGGCTCTGATGAGCTGTCAAATTACACTTAAAATCGTAGAAAATCATACCACGAAAATTTTCCCGGGTTAAATCCATGTTAATGTAGACACGCAATTTTTAAAATGGCGCCACAATGGAAAAACAATTGACAGTCAGATGAAACAAACTGCATTCTACAGCCAAAGAGTTCCATTTTCAAATGTTGTAATTACTTTTTAAATATCGTTTATGTAAGTGGCCAATTCCGGAAACTTTTAGTGTGCCCTATACACACTACACAACACACAACAAACACATTGTTAGCATTTAGCCACATCCACACGTCGGTCAAGTACATTCTAGCATTATCTCGTTCCAGCTGAGCAGTTAAAGGGAAATTAATCTAAAATGTTTACCTTGCCAACCGAGGTGTGGATGCGGATTTTGACTAAAATGTTTATATAGGATGTCTCAATAAGAGTGCACTATTTAAATTTTGTGGCATTTTTTTCTCGTGCAAGTGGCAACTCTGAAGTTTTACAGCTGTCACCTATGATTGTTCCGATTATTAAAAATGGAGCGGTACACAAAAGAAGAACGCGTTATCATTGTGAAAACCCCATTACAAAAATACTGAGACCGCTCGCAAACTTCGCAGAAATTTCGGTCGAGAAAGTGCGTAATTTGCCAACAATTCGATGAGTGGTCAAAAATTTTAAGAAATAATCGACCCAGTTTCTTCAAATTTTTTCACTTCGAATTGTTGACAAATTAGGTGCACTTTCTCGACCGAAAATTCCGCATGTTTGCGAGCGGTCTCAGCGTAACTTCCCCCATTTTTGTAAAGGGTTTTCAACATCATAACGCGATCTTCTTTTGTGTAGCGCTCCATTTTTAATAATCGGAACAATCATAGGTGACAGCTATTCCGATTTCAGAGTTGCCACTTGCACGATAAAGAAATGCCACACAATTTAAATAGTGCACTCTTGCATATTTTGTATCTCAATCATACATAATGAGTTGAATTAAACAATTATATTTTTAACAACTGTTGATTGATTTTGAGTTCAACCCACTAATGAGCTTATGACAATAAATGGTGCATAGCTGTCAAATACAAAACAAAATATAAATTGAAAGACATAATGAAATGCTAGACTAGATACAAGACTATAACACGAGCTACACTCGCTACAGGCTACAGGTCGCGTGATGTGTAGAGGAGAGAGAGAGGTAGGAGGGTAGGAGGGGGGTAGGTACCGGGTAGGAGCCGGAGTGCGGAGGGACACCGAAACAGGACACCACCAACAACTTCCAACTCATCTGCAAGCCGCGCACACAACACTTAACACGCATAATAGGTAAGGTAGGCATTTACTATGTACAATTCATGAGATGCTCTCCTGGGCATTGTTTCATTACATTGTTAACTATACATATTGTACAAGAGCAGCTTAAGGCCGCATACAAGGTCAAATTCCACTCTTTCTGAGAGAGGTACCATCCATCGATATTACTGATCTGACATACTCAGTATTAATATATGGAAAACTTCATATATTAGGGGAGATCGATAGACTAAGTCACTTGAACAGAGGTTTTTCTCGAAAAATATTTCGAGAAAAACCTCTGTGACAGTCGGACAGACACGGCTGTGATTTTATAAGAGTTCCGTTTTTAACTTTTAAGATACGGTAAGGTTTTGGAGAAAAAAAATTATTCGTTGATTATTTATTTAGGGTGATAGCTTTTCACGCTTTTGTTTGAATACGTAGTTTTGCAATAAAACAATAAAAACTAATATTTGCATACCCTGCAATGCGCGATGCAATGCGATTCACCCTACTCCAACCTGAAAAAACAGCATGTGGCTATCTTGCTTGCACGCGCGGAAATAACTCCGCGCTTGCTCACCTTGTATGTGGCCTTAAACCGTTGCGTACCCTGTATCCATGAAGTATAACAGGCCAACTTCATAGTATTTCCTCCACCGACATTGCACCGGTACCGTCTGGTACCCATACCCACACTCACCACCACCAAAGTACATATTGGTAAGTAGAGATAAATTAAAGATGACTCAATGTCTAAGCTGTGAGTTAGACGAACACAAAAGATCTGATAGCAACGGACTCGCACGGTTCGCGCTGGCATCCTGGTGTCGTGCCCTCTTTTTTTTTATTCCTACCGAACTGGGTGGCTGTGCCCGAGCTTCAAGCCTCAGACGCAGCCAATTTCACCCCTGAGAAGGCGCCAGTCCGGCTTAGAGGTGGAATAATGTCGCTGGGTAAAGGTTATTAACCCGCGATTTGAATATACGTGGATTGCAGGAGTGGGGAAAGATATTCTCCGGGAGCCCAATTAGAATAGACAATTGAAAGAGGAGCATAGGATTAGTGAAGGGTGTGGGTAGAGTGTGTCGCACAGTGTTACCTCAGTAGAGTTGGAGGTCTCCATGACCCGGCGGAGTTCCTTCTCGAGCAGCGCGGCCTGCTCGTCGATGGCGGACTGCTCGCGCTCCAGCGCCTCCATCTCGCTCTGGATGTACGAGCCCGACTCCTCGCCCTGACCCAACATTCTATATTCAAGTAGACTGTTTTCATTTTACGTAGGCACGAGGGGTATGAGGTAGGAAGTGGTGCGAGACAGAGCGGAGCTCAGTAGGGAACGACTCGGTTCGACGGAGCGACGCGGAGACGTGTAGAACGTGTGTACCGACCGGGCACCGAGTTCGTTCTCTACTGAGCTCCGCGCGGTCGCCTCTCACACCACTTCCTACCTCGTACCCCGCGTGCCTTCGTAAAATGAAAACACTCTTTTGTTATACATATGTGAAGGAACCTCGGCGGGTTCAAATGTAGACCAACTCACTTCCCCTTTCATACCTCCGCACAACGCGCACTGGGCAGGGATTTCATCCCTATGCGCTGGACTTACCACGGATGCGTACCAATCGGTTCTGCATATCTTCACAGAACTGATAAACTCTCTGCCCACATAGTATATCCCCCCAAGTATAGTCTCGGGTTCTTCAAGAGAGGCGTAAATAGGCATGGCATTCGCAACCCCCGCATAAATAACGTGTGGGTATATTGTATGTACCGTGTGGGGCCGGTACTTTAAAAGAATAGCCCCACTGCATCTCTCCCCGTGTATGTCGTAAAAGGCGACTAAGGGATATGACTCCCTTCTTATATTACTGGGTGGTAGTGTTTAACCCGCCCGGGTTGGTACCACCGCACTGAATGAAAGGTCGGTCGAAACGGCTATGTAAATAGTTTGTGTTTTCCGTCCAGGTCAGTGTAGCCGGCACGACCGAAGGGAAGCACTGACGTGGCACCAAGTTCACCCGGTGCTATGGGCTGACATCACAGATGTTGTAGATGATGTAGCTAACCGTGTCAGTTTCCATAAAAAAAAAGATACGACTGAATGTCCATGGGCGTCGTTAGACACCTTAAGGGTGGCCGGACGCTACATTTTGTATGTTCTATAAAAAATTTCATTATTACACAAAATCAACAGAATTTTTACATTTAATTATTACAATGTAGGTTATTTGTGATAGAAGCCTTTATGTAGTTTTTTTTTTTTATGTAATCCGGTATGGATGGCTGAGTCGGAGGGGCCAAAGCGCATGCTCCGACCAGCCAATATCACCTCCGAGAAGGTAGATGCCATACCGAAGACTTCCCTGGATTGCTGGCTATACTGGACTAGAGGAGAACACAACCGAGGTTGCTATGCGGCCATCTTACATCCAGTACGGTGGTACCAACCCAGTCGGCTACAATTTGAGCCTACCACCTAGTAAGGGGCAAGGGAAGGGACCTACAGTTTTACACCGGTTCCGAACGGTGAAGCAGCAGGTGTAGGTATGCACGTAAATTTTTTCGTCAGAAAAAACTCATTGGTACACGCCGACCGGATTCGAACCTCCCGCATGAGAAGCCGATGCCCAAACCACTCGGCCACCCGCCGCTTTAGATAACATTATGCCTTCTCACTAGTTTACTAAAACATAGCTAGATAAATAACTGAACAACTCTGTGCACAAAATGTATGATGTCTCGGTAGGTACCTCGTGATCTATGAGATCGTCGTCCCCGGCGTCCTTGTCCGGTGTGAGCCGCTCGATGAGTGCCGAGAACGAGTGGAGGGGCGAGGCGGCGGCGGGGGCGGCGGGGGCTGCGGGGGCGGGCGACCCCGGCGGCGCGCTCTCGTTGCCGTTCTCCCCGCTCTCCTCTGCACGCACATACATAGACATATATAGGGTTTTCCAATAGGGACAGGTCTTTTTTTATTTGTTTTTTTTTATGGAAACTTGACACGGTTGGCTACATCACCTACAACATCCGTGATGTCAGCCCATAACAACGCGTGAACTGGGTGCCATGTCAGTGCTTCCCTTCATTTCGCGCTGGCTACACTGAACTGGACGGAAAACACGAACTATTTACATAGCCGTTTCGACCGACGTCGATGTTCAAAAGGAATAAAACAAGCTGTGTGTGAGGTATTAACGAATTTCTTTTTTTGTTTGAAAGGCCCATGTATACCATTTATGTGTGGAATATGACATTATTCAAATGTCCGCCGCGGCTTCTCACGGTGGCACAGAAAAATCTAAAAAATACAGACCAATGACCCCACCGGCCCAAAATCCACAGCAAACAGTAACTTTTTGTGGATGCATTGCCACTTGGTGAACCTCATGTGGGTTGGCCTCGTCCCATATACTTACGGCAATTTTGCTTATTAACATAGCCATTCATCCAAAAATGTGCCTCGTTGCTAAAAATGATTTTTCGGCCGAAGTTGGGGTCCTCTTCCAAACGCTCCGAAGCCCGGGCAGCGAACAAACGAACAACTGATTTGACAGTTGCCGCCAAAACAACATGGCCGCCACAGCCTGTCAACATCCGTCCCTATTGGAAAACCCTATATAAGGTGCTTCGTTATTCATGTCAAATATTTCGGGAGGGTTACATCCGCTGTTTCATAGGCGACATTGCATTTATTTGAATGTATACTAAAATGCGGAACAGATTCTCAGTCTCCTCGTAGTGTTTGGAACCGAGACACTCTGCTATATTCAATGCAGCATCAAGAACGCTATTAGAGTGTGGAAGATACGACAGAGGTGTGTCAGATGAGATGCAACTGCAACAGTAGCAGAGTTTGCGCCTCTGGACTCGATCCAGCGTCGAGCCGTGCGACTAGTGGGTGACCCCGAAGTGTCCCGCGATCTAGAACCGCTGCAACACCGTAGGGACGTCGGCTCCCTAAGTGTGTTCTATCGCTTATTCCATTGCATCCCTATACGCTGGACTTGCCGCGCATGCGTACCAATCGATTCTGCAGATCTTTCCTCTACAGAACCGGTAAACTCTGGAACGCTCTCCCTGCTCATATATTCCCCCCCAAGTACAGTCTCGGATCCTTCAAGAGGGGCGCGAATGGGCACCTGTCAGGCCGGCATGACGTTCGCAACCCCCGAATAAGACCGAATGTCCATGGGCACCGTTAGACACCTCATGGGTGCCTCGGCGCCATATGTCGAGGTTACAATAAAAAAAAAAAGTAGAGTAGAGCGACGGTGGGTGGGTACGCACCGGGTGGCGCGACGCGCCGCTCCGCCGAGTCCCGCCGCGCCAGCAGCTTGTCCAGCTGCTCCACCCCGCCGGCTGCACAACCAACAACACCAACTCAAACACTAGTATCCTCACATCACATCATACATTTGCACATACACACTGCACAAGTGTGGAACTGGCTCCCGGAGAATATAAGTCAGTCAGGCAGTCAGTCAGTCAGTCAGCGTGTAAGCGTCCACTGCGCCTCTACAATTTTCCTCCACTCCTCCCGGACCTTCAGCGGTACGGAACCACTACTTTCCGCCGACGTACTTGATGTCGTCGTCCCACCTGGCCGGTGGTTTTCCTGTGCACGGCCGCCAGTGCAGGACACGGTTACTCCAACGGTCGTCATCCCTTCGGCTGACGTGTTCAGCCCACTGCCACTTGAGCTTAGCCACCCGGTATCCAATATCGACTACTTTGGTGGGTCGGCGGATTGCCTCGTTACGCACCATATCACGTAGCGTTATTTTACACACATATTATACACACTGCACAAGTGTGGAATGGGCTCCCGGAGAATATAAAGAAGTCCATAATCACGTTCAGCCGTGCTGGGAATATCGCTACATGATATGATGCATAACGCGGCAATCCGCCGACGAACCAAAGTAGTCGATATTGGACACCCAGTGGCTAAGCTCAAGTGGCAGCACGTCAGCCGAAGAGGCGACGGCCATTCTAATAGCTGTGTCCTACACTGGCGGCCGTGAACAAGAAAACGGATTGCGGGAAGACCACCTGCCAGGTGGGACGACGACGTCAAGTACGTCGTCGGAAAGCAGTGGTTCTGTACCGCTGAAGGCTGAGAGCAGTGGAGGAAAATTGTAGAGGCGCATGTCCAGCAATGGATGCATACACGCTGACTGACTGGCTAGCTGACACACGCACACACGTGCAAGTGCGGGTGCTTACACAATAGACTGGCCCGTGTCGCAGCCGGCATGTTTTAAGACTTTTTTTTTATGTATTCGGGTATGGGTGGCTGAATCAGAGGGGCCAAAGCGCATGCTCCGACCAGCCAATATCACCTCCGAAAAGGTAGGTGCCATACCGGAGACTTCCCTGAATTGCTGGCTATACTGGACTAAGCCGAGTCTGCTATGCGGCCATCTTACATCCAGTACGGTGATACCAACCCAGTCGGCCACAATTTACTTACCACCTAGTAAGGGGCAAGGGAAGGGACCTACAGTTTTACACCGGTTCCGAACGGTGAAGCAGCAGGTGTAGGTATGCACGTAAATTTTTTCTTCAGAAAAAACTCATTAGCACACGCCGACCGGATTCGAACCGCGGACCTCTCGCATGAGAAGCCGATGCCCAAACCACTCGGCCACCCGCCGCTTACCTCGGCGTAGTTTGACTGGATCTCGATCGATCGGGCCAAAGGTCTTGCGCGCGAGTGTGTCGACAGACCGGGGTGAGAGAGTGAGTGAGAGGTGAAGTGAGTGAGCTGACCGGCTGCGATCTCGTCGAGCATGGACTGGCGGCTGATGATCTCGACGGTGCCGGCGCGCGGGTAGCGGCCCGGCGACGCGGGCGACGTCGGGCTGCAGACACACACACACACACACATATTCATTTATTTGATTACTTATACTTGTAACCGAATATTATAATGTACCTATCGCTATCTTTATCTCGCGAATATTTATTTATTAACTGCTTTCGCAAAATCAATTCGGATTTAGACCAAGAAAATCTACAGAAAAAGTTTTAAAAAACATAAAACCGACTTCCTAAAAAAAGGAAAACTAAAAAACTATTCAAAATAAAAATATAAAAACCGCCTTCAAAAATATATGAAATAAAAACCTAAAAAAAAAAATCGAACCCTAGAGTTGAAGGCGGTGCTAAAAAGGCTACACAAATCACAAAGGATATTATCATCCACTCATGTTTTCTTTCATGCATCATTTTTGCTTGCTTTAGCACCGCCTTCAACTCTAGGGTTCGATTTTTTTTTTTAGGTTTTTATTTCATATATTTTTGAAGGCGGTTTTTATATTTTTATTTTGAATAGTTTTTTAGTTTTCCTTTTTTTAGGAAGTCGGTTTTATGTTTTTTAAAACTTTTTTTTTATTTCACAGTTTTTTTTAGTAATTTTTGCTATTAATGTACTCGGCGGAATCGCTCGGCCTTCGGCCTCGCGATTCCGCCTCGCTTTCCAATCCGATCTTGACCCAATTAAAATAGGACCACGTCAGCTTCGATAGCTCAGTGGTGCAGACAGTCAACTGTCGCTATTGAATGTTAAGCAACGCTGGGTGCGGTCAGTACTTGGATGGGTGACCGCTGACCGTTGGAGGCTGACCGAGGTTCGGATTCCTCGTAAAACTGTAGGTCCCTTCCCTCCTAATCTTACTTGGTGGTAGGGTTTAACCTGACCGGGTTGGTACCACCGCACTGAATTAAACGTCGGTCGAAACGGCTATGTAAATAGTTTGTGTTTTCCGACCAGTTCAGTGTAGTCAGTACGATCAAAGGGGGAAGTACTGACATGGCACTTAGTTTACCCGGTGTTATGGGCTGACATCACGGACGTTGTAGGTGATGTTGCAGAACTTAGTAGAATGGACAGACATAAACATGTTACGGAACCCTACTTTTATTATAAAATAACCGTCGGAGGACCTTGGTTGAAAATTGTGAAATTTAGTAGAACGGACAGACATACATTTGTTACGGAACCCTACTTTTATTATAAAATAACCGTCGGAGGGCCTTGGTTGAAAATTGTAAAATTTAGTAGAACGGACAGACATACATTTGTTACGGAACCCTACATTCATTTTGAAATTAATGTTAAATTTTGTAGAACGGACAGACATGCATTTGTCACGGAACCCTACATTCATCTTGCAGAACTTAGTAGAATGGACAGACATAAACGTGTTACGGAACCCTACTTTTATTATAAAATAACCGTCGGAGGACCTTGGTTGAAAATTGTAAAATTTAGTAGAACGGATAGACATGCATTTGTTACGGAACCCTACATTCATTTTGAAATAAATGTTAAATTTAGTAGAACAGACAGACATGCATTTGTTACGGAACCCTACATTCATTTTGCAGAACTTAGTAGAATGGACAGACATAAACGTGTTACCGAACCCTACTTAACAGTTGCACTCCGGGAGTGCCGGCAGATCCCGTGCCACTCTAACTTAACCCTTAAAGCAATGACTTAAGGTTTCATTTTAAAAATGACGCTGACGCGATGTCGCGAGTTATACATTTTTTACCCACCTAAAAAAGTGCCAAGCGCCGCTAAAGAAGTTTTCACTTCAAAAACCTCAGGGTTATCCCCTTTCAAATAAAAAAAAAAGAATTTTCAAAATCGGCCCACAATTGACGGAGTAATCGCGTAACAAACATCAAAAAAAAGAAAACATACTGTCGAATTGAGAATCTCTTAGGTCTAAAGTAAATTTCTCGTGAAGACAAATGCAACGAGCCCAAACACGATGGGTTTATCATGTGTAGTTTAGGAGTTCCTATGGCCACCTTCTGTCTCCATCATCAGACCAGCTCGATGGTACTCGGTACAGTAGGTACCGGTCAGGTACCATAATAAATTATGCGCACCTGGCCGGTCGGAAAAGATAAAAAATTTCAAATTTAGAATATTCATGAAACAAGGGTCCGAATATGTATCACTAGTAAATATCGATTCATGTATTTCAACAGGACAGAGAAAATTTCAAAATATTAGGTATTTAATACTTTTTAGTTCTTTTTGTTTTTTTGTTTTTTTTAAATCGGTTTAATATTTTTTAAAACAGTTTTTATTTCATTCTTTTTAGTAATATTACATAAATAAGAATAATCGAAATCGAATAATCGAAATCGATTGAAGTGGTACAGAATTATTCGCCATATGTGTCAGACTGCAAATTGCTGAATAAGTCCACATCACAAAAGTTTTGCTGAAGGTAACCACACACCATACTAATTTATCAAACTGAAAATTGCCGAATACGACCACATCACAAGTTTTGCTGAAGGTAACCACACACTATAGTATTATGCTGATTTTTCGAAAACCACTCAACCAATTTCGATAAAATTGAAATGGGACCACCTCGGAAGTATGACCTAACTAACAAAAAAAGAATTTTCTAAATCGGCCCTCAATTGACGGAGAAATCGCGTAACAAACATACAAAAAAAAAAAAAAAAAAAAAAAAAAAAAAAAAAAAAAAAAAAAAAAAAAAACATACAGACGAATTGAGAACCTCCTCCTTTTTTGGAAGTCGGTTAAAAATGCGGTCTGTACGGTCACTGACTATGTTACTGAACACTTGGACAAAGGAAAACTCTGTGTAGCAATATTTTTGGATTTGCCGAAGGCTTTTGACACTGTCTCAATACTTATACTTATGACCAAATTGGAAATGATGGGAGTGCGAGGGATACCACTCCAATGGTTCGACACGTACCTAAATGGAAGAACTCAGCAAGTAAAAATAGGTGAACTGGTTAGTGACTCATAGCAGTTAAAATACGGGGTACCACAAGGAAGTGTTCTAGAGCCTACTCTATTCTTAATTTAATTAATAGTTTTATGGGGCTTAAAACTAGCTGAGGCGCAGGTAGTCACGTACGCTGACGACACGCCTAGCTAGAATTTTCAAGAAGGCAGAACAGGGTATGGCAGAGACCACTCCATGTCATGTCCTTATCGAACGCACATAGTACGTACCTGACGACGCCGGCGCGCGCGTCCGCGATCAGCCTGCGCGCGCGCTCGCGCAGCGCCGCCTGCCGCGCCTCCTCCCACTGCGCACACACACACACGCGCACACGTCACATCGCGCGCACACAAACACGCGCCACACTCTACTACGCTCTGGGCTAACGGCTTTAGTCACACACACTCAGTCGTGGAGCTATATGGCTTGACGTTTTGGCCCTAATGTATGATGCGACCCTGTCAACCGTCGCGCGGCAGAGTGCTCAAGCGGATGGGCGATATGTTTGGCCCGAAAAATCTAGCGACACAGCGCCAGAATCGACCGTGAATAAAGCCGTTATCATTTTAACCATTTACATAACTGCAGCAATTTAAAACCCCATTTAAGTCCGTCCAATAAGGACTAGGTGCGCGGCGGGCGGGCCGGCCGGTAGTTAAGGGTTGGGATAGAGCTCAGCTCAGCTTAGGTAGAGATGAACTATTAAAACTGTAAAAATATTTGGGAAACACTCATTAAGAAATGGTCGAACAACTTGTGCTTCTGAAGTAACGTGGAGAAATAATTTTAGCTGCTGCATAAAAGAAGATAAAAGCTTGCTTGGATAAAATACTTTCCCTCTGTGCTAAATTACAAAATGTACGCGGACATATTACACAAGGTGATACTAGGACGACGCTACTCACTAGAATAAACTCAATAAATTAAAATGAAATGCACTATCACTATCTGAATTTAAAGCGCCTGTTATGGCAGAACATTTACAATTGCGTCCATTATAAGAAAATTCTAATAATAATAAGAAAATTCTAATAAGAATAAGAAAATTTAATAAGAATAAGAAAATTCTAATAAGAATAAGAAAATCACAGCTAGGTAACATTTACTCCACACACAGAGAGCTCACCTTCTTAGGGCTGGCATCACCGTTCCTAACTCCGTTGAGAGGTTCTCGCTCGCTCGCTCTCTTCTCCTCCTTCTCTCTCCTGGTGCCGTCTCGCTCCCTCGCCTCGCGCTTGGTCGCCTCCAGCAGCTGTCTCGCTCGCTCCTTTAGCTCGTCGTGCCGAGACAACAGTTGCTTCTCTCACCCAAGTCCAACAAAGCGTTCCAAACCAGCCGCCGCATTCATCGAGCATTCGTGTTGCGAGAGAACGTCGATATCTCATCGGAAGCAGTTCGAGCCGACCCAAACCGGTTTCCGAAAGCGTTTGGTTTAAGCGGTGTCACACGCACACACACGCACACACACACGGGGGATGGGTATGTATATGTTGTATATGTATAATGCGGGTGGTCGGTGGCACGATGCGGGATGCGAGATGGAAATAAAAGAAAAAGAAAATCTATTAGAACTCTATATGGCTAGTCTCTATAGTTAGGTACGTACACACATACGGTGCACACTATAATAAGAGGATGTGTTACATATGTGTATGCATGTATGTTGATACGGTGACAGACTAAACAGCTGCATCTTATGAACACAGAAATTGCTACATTTTGTTCTATTTTTGTATTGACAGAGCTATTCGCTCTCAGTTTACTACCGAGCAAATGTATTGTACGGTACCTACTATTCGTAAAATAAGAATCATTGGCTTCATAAAAAAGAGGGCATTTTAACATAATTTAAATTTTCATCTATTATGTAAAATTACATGACTATTATAACATAATAAACGGCACAGAAACATGGATTTTCCCGAACTTTCGAGCGCATACACTTTGTAGCAGTTTTCTATCTAGTCAAATAAACCCAATTGTGTTTAAGTCTATTCGTTGGTAAGCAGCGTGCCTTGTAGAAAGTCTAATATTGTTTCTAACATCAAACTCACAGTGGTCTAGGAGAAACACCACTTGGTAGAAACAGATGTTTTCACACCGATGCAGCACTGCTTAAACTGTCAACGTATCGTGATACATCCCGCCAGGCAGCCCGGTGACACAACGTCCACTATTGACGGTGTATCAACTATAATAATGTTGTGGTTAGATTTTGGTATGAAATTGGTCTAAGTCGCAATTATTGCAGGAAGGAGGATTAGTCAGGAGAGGAGGATTCAGCTAATCTTAAGACCGTCTCGCAGAGGGGTATAATGTCTTCTTCTGCATCTGTGAGTTAATTCTGAGATAAGTGGAGCCATAGAAAATCAGAGGACCTCCTTCCTGCAATTGGGATTACTAATGTCACGATATATGTATAAAATATTGAAGTGCATTTGAAATGTATCTGACGGAAAAGTTTAACTTCAACAGTTGGAAAACCATTCAAATGAATCATGACTACCCGGTAGTACCCGGTAGTGCCTGGTACCGGGGAATTGCAGTTGATGGCTACATAAATAAAACTTGAATGAAAAAAAAAAACAAAACAAATCTACAAATAAAACCACGCTCACACTAATTCAGAAAACTCAACATACAAAACTGGCGAAATTGAAATTGACCGTATGCACTCGTCCTAACCCAAACCAAACAGATGTTCAGCATTTTCCTTAGCAATAATAATAATAGCTTATGGAGACGGTTTCAGTATTGAGTTTAGAGCTTATGTGAATTCCAGAGAAAAATCACGAGCAAGAACATCTGCCGACATCTTACCTACGAGTTCATCATAAAAATGCAACGGTCAACTCCACGCAAGCGAAAATGGACAACAAACCAACACTTGCCGGGTTGAATAGAAGCAACACTCACTGACATCTTTTTTCTCAAGGTTGCGGAAACTGCTGACAACTGACCCGGACGTGGGCTCGAACCCACAGAACATAAAAACTAATAGAAGTAGCGCAATGACTGGTTGTGAGTACCACAAGTGTGCGTGGCCCCGCGCACTCAATTTCCGCCCACACCAGTCGCCTGCCATTAATCCAACTAACGGAAACAATCCAACTAAACAAATATGTAGGATTGCTTTGTAAAATTCGCTTGAATTATTGAATTGAAAATAAAGGTTTAGAAGTTTCACTGGGTTTGGCTGCCTCCTCGAATCTCACATACATTAATGTCATATCATTCTATATTACGTAAACTGCAGTCATAAAAATAATTTGTCTAAAAGTAGATATTATCAAAACTGACAAATATTTTGTGAGTTTCGTTACATTGGTCTTCCTACTAATAAGTAATTGTGCTACTTCTACCCCTTTTTATTTGTTCTATGCTCGAGCCGACGTTGCCTGGAGTAGAGTAGCAGTCATGTTTACTATTGACATGTGTCGTTGCCCTTATTCCGCCCGAGTGTAACAGCGAGCCCGGGTAACGCGAGACGGTGTAGATGTGTACTCACGGGTGCGGGTTTGGGCAGGTCGGCGGCGGCGGCGGGAGGGGACAGACTGCGCGACTCTCTGCCGGGCGGCGCGGGCGAGGCGGGCGTCCTAGCCGCGTCTTCCGAGGGAGGTTTCGACTCCGACTTAGCTGAAATTACAATATGCCATATGATTAAACCGCAGCGGCTGTGAACCAGAAAAGTGGGAACCACGGCCAGGTGGAACGGCGTCATCAATTATGTCGGAGGCAATCAGAGGTTCCGTACAGCTAAAAGCCGAGGGGACTGGAGGAATATCGGAGAAGCGTATTTTTGTAATTTTTTTTTTATGGAAACTGACACGGTTGGCTACATCACTTACAACATCCGTGATGTCAACTCAACACCGGGTGAACTAGGTGCCATGTCAGTGCTTCCCTTCATTTCCCAGCAATGGTAAGCGTGTATGCCCAGCAATGCACGCTTACACACTGACTGCACCATCAAACTCAGAATGAGAAAGAAAGCGGTGCACGCCGATGTGCGTTGAACCCACTGACTGCTCGACAGCTGCGTTGTGAGCGAGTGAGAGCGTACGTGAGACGGGTGAGAGGGGCGGGTTGATCTCGTCGTCGTCGTCGTCGGAGCCGAACGGGTCCACCAGCTGCTTGTGTGTCATCAGCTTGATCGGCTTCACCTGCTTCACCTGCAACCCAACCATCCCAACCCATCAACACAACCTCACCCACCGACTCCACTTAACTATCAATAAGGTATATATTTATTTAATTTATCATTCCTTTTGGACTTTTAGATACTTTACATTGATAATTTAAAAAAAGTAAAATCTTTTTTTAAATTATCAAATTTCCAAGATTGCATATTAATTATCTCAACTTTCGTATAGCAATCGTATAGCAATATAGTGATTGACAAATCGGTCAACAACACAATTAAAGATGATAAAAATGGACTGACCTCTCAAAAATATTTCTAACTAGACACAAGTAAATAAAAAAACTGTGAAATAAAAAACTATTTAACAAAATATAAAAACCGCCTTCAAAAATGTATGAAATAAAAAAAATCGAACCCTAGAGTTGAAGGCGGTCGATGATTTTTGCTTGCTTTAGCACCACCGCCTTCAACTCTAGGGCAGGCCTCAGACACTCCTTCATACCTACCGCGATAATCACCTACAGCGCGCGATATTCGGAGAATACAAAACAGTCCGGGCAGCCCCGCGCTTGCGAGCGCACGAATACGTAGGTACTTACGTACAGGACGCGACAGTCTGGATGGAAAGAACGAACTTCAATGCCTATTCTTCTTTATAATAATGGAGTTACTAGGAATCGTAATCAATAATAAATAAAAGGACCAGATAGTTCATTAAAGTTTTTTCATTTAATATAAATTGTTTCGTGGAGCAATGTTGGCGGATATTACGCTAATGAATGATAATAATAATAGGTACTTAACTTAAATCAAATCAAATTTATTGAACTAGGAATTTATTGAAATTTATGAGGGAGAGGAGTGAGCATGGAGAGGAAGCGATTAAGGCAGGTGAGGTAGGGAGGTAGGGAGGACGGAAGGAGGACGAATGTAGGGAGGTGGAGGATGTCGAAAGGATTTAGGGTAGAGGGAGGTAGGGGAGGCGAGGGAGGAGTGTAAGATTGATGAGAGGGAGGAGGTGAGGAGAGGGCGACGAAGGAGAGGGAGGGGTGACAGAGGGAGGGGGAAGCGGCGGGGGAGAGATGAATGAACGAGGGCTGAGGGAGGGAGTGATATACGTGGCGGTGAGAGGGAGGGGGAGCGAAGCGAGACGTAGATTGGAGGAGAGGGAGAGAGGAAGGGAGGAGCGAGGAAAGCGAGGGAGGACGGAGGGGGAGGGAGAGGGTGGGGAGGAGGGAGAGGGGAGGGAAGAGGAAGGAGGGAGAATAGTGGAAGGTAGGGAGAATGTGGGAGGGGAAGAAGAAGGGAGCGAGGGGGGAGGGAGTGGGGATGGGGGAAAGAGGAGGAGTAAGGGGGCGAGGGAGAAGAGAGAGGGGAAGGAGGGTAGTAGGAAGAGAGGTATTTAGCAGATAACGAGTTTAAGAAGAAGGGGAAAGGGGGACGGAGAAGAGAGAGGGGATGAAGCGAGGGAGGGATAAATGGTTCAGGGAGAAATAATACAAGAGAGCCAATCGTCTATTTATCATTTATGTGTTTAAATTGGATTTGCTATTAAACCGAGTTTAAAGCAAGCGAAGCCGCAGGTAAAAGCTAGTGAATCAATAAAATTAACATGTCATCATACTTACGAGAAGCCACAGAGTTTTTTAGTATTCAGAGTAATTTATTCGTCACAAGATGACAACCCTAACACTGCACGTGTCGCTTCAAAAGAGATAGAGATTCGCGAAAGAAAGAGAAGCGTGATGTAGGCTATTAATCGAGTTAGGTATGAAGCTCTGTGCGAGCTGAATTGCGCATTATTGCGTCTCAGCAAGAGTAGTTATTCCTTTATGTGTCCTTGTAGAGTGTCGCTTCTGATACGATAGTACTTATTAAATATTCTGTGTCTAGGGTTAGATTTTTTTTATTTCATACATTTTTGATGGCGGTTTTTTAAATTTTGTTAAACAGTTTTTTATTTCACAGTTTTTTTAGTAATTTTTTGCTATGTACTCGGCGGAATCGCTCGGCCTTCGACCTAGCGATTCCACCTCGCTTTCCAATCTGATCTTGACCAAATTAAAATGGGACCACACGGGAAGCACCAGCTTTCAAATACAAAAAGAATTTTCAAAATCTGTTCACCCAGTCGAAAGTTATGAGGGGACAAACATAAAAATAAAATACAGTGGAATTGAAAAACTCCTCCTTTTTTTGAAGTCGGTTAAAAATCCATGAACTTCAAGTAATCAGTGAACATTCATTTTGTTGAATAATGTGGAAAGCTTTCGTTAGGTTTAGTCATCACGATTTAAGTTTGTGGCGCTATGAAGAGTGAAAACCAAATGAAGAAACGGTAACTCACCTCACCGCTGACCTTGCTGGCGCCGAGCGGGTCCCCGAACCATCGAGTGTTGCCGCGCTCCCTCTCCGCGTCCTTGATCAGCCGCGAGTCCCGCTCCACCTGCCCTCGCAACACATCTCATATAAATCGCTCATGAATAATTTCACCTGATGTTCCGGCAAGTCACACTAACAACAAGCTTCTGCTATACAAAGTTAGATGGACCTACGCGATACAACTGTGGGGGACAGCCAGCAACAGTAACGTAGAAGTCCTACATGGACTCCAAAACAAAATACTCAGAGACATACTCGTTAGCATGTGCTCTCTGGTTTACAAAAGCCGGCCAAGACCGGACTCACGCACTGAGGTTTCCGCACTACAAAAAAAAAACAATGAAAAAAAAACATGTTTCTTGTATGGGAACCCCCTTAATTTTTTACTTTTTCAATTTTTTATTATTTGTTGTTATATGCGCCATAATAACACATATTCTGTGAAAATTGCAATGGGCTACCTATTACGGTTCAAGAGATACAGCCCTCGGACAGACAGACGGACGGACGAACGGACGGATGCACGAACGGACGGACGGACAGACAGACATACGGCGTAGGCTTAGTAATAGGCTTCCGTACGGGATACGGAAACCTAAAAAAGAGTCAAGGGTGAAATTAGGCAATAAGAGACTAAACCATCACATCCTCGCACTGGAGGACAAGACATACAGGACTGCACATCAGCACATAGAAATTCTGCTCATGATCACATTCCCATCACAGCTGGTGCAAGCACAAAACAAAACAGGATGAACCTTTTGTGTGGCGAGCTTCTCCTTGGTGGGCGAGAGCATCTTGCCGAGGATGTTCTTGGACTGCGCCAGCAGCAGCCCGCGCACGTCCCTCGCTCCCGTCGGCGAGCTGGCCTTCAGCGGACTCCCGCCGCCCCCGGGCGCCGCCGCACCACACTGCGACACCTGCGAGTCCACCGAGTCCTGCGAACTGTCACACCCACGCGCTATCAACACTGTTAACCATCGCACACATCACACGCGCGGTGTCGCCCATTATTTTGGCACAACCGTTCTGGACGAATGATGGCCGCATAGCACTCTCCGCTGTGTTCTCCTCTAGTCCAGCATATCCAGCAATCCAAGGGGAATTGAAGTAGTCACCTAAAGAAGTAGTCAAAATGAGAAATGGGCTATTTGATAAGTAAACCTCTGGCGCCTGATAGGGAATTTCAACAGTGAAGGAGAGAGAGAGAGAAATGGGTCTGGAGAGGTAAACAGTAAAGAACACATAGGTCTAGCTAGAGCAGTCGACAGTGAAGAAAAGATAAAGTAAAGTAAAGTAAAGTAAAAATGTATTTATTTCGGAAAAAGTCGGCCGTCTACATTTTTTGCCTCCGAAAATAGCCACTACGGCCGTAGCGTCGGAGACACAGTAATTCTACACAATATAATAAAGCTTGATAGGGCTGGAGAGGTCGACAGAGAAGGAGAGAGAGATGGGTCTGGATAGGTCGAGCGTGGAGGACAGGAGATGTGCGAGGGGGCGGATACCTGAGTGAAGCGCGCTGCGAGGGTTTCCTATTGGCGATCTCGAGGCTGAAGAGGGAGGAGGGCAGCTCCGAATCAGTGTCGTGTCGCCCCACCATGTACGACGACTCCTGGGGGTTGTTCCCTGCACACACGTGTCTATTTTGAATTTGCCTGCCTGAATGTCTGTGTGAATATTAGAAAGGACGAGATAAAGTCAATAGCACAACTCCTAGCGATTCACACAAGAGTGTGGAACGTTGTTACTCAAAACTACGCGCCGATCTGTTGTGTTAGTTTGGGTTAGGTCGAAATCTGTCTATACATAGTTTCTTCAGGTTTCTAGATCAGGGATAAGCTCCAACATCAAATCAAATCAAATCATATCAAAAAACGTTTATTGCACATAAAATCGTACAGAAGGATTTTCCGCCAGCCTACCCTTTTTTACATATAAAAACCAGGGTAGGTGCAACAAAACATAGTTGAACAAGACATGGAAAGTCTGATACAGAATTTGGATCAGTAGAGTCTCTCTCTGTATCGATACACGATAGTCGAGCACAAGTCAAGTTCTACTCCACGTCCTAGTCAATTTAGACTAGCTGAGAGGGATCGACGCGACCTGAAACGTTTGAGTGGTGAGTTGGTCAAGGGGGGTTAGGTAGGTTAGCTTGTTCTCATGTCAACAATGTTTCTTGCCGTGCTGTTCTTCCAATTGTGTGCAATAAAGAGTTTCTATTCTATTCTAATCAACAATCTCTAGACACATGTGAGCATAGAGGAGGTGAGGTGAGGTGAGGAGAACTCACCGAGTTGCTCGACCTGCAGCTCGCCGCCTGTAAAGTGCGCTCGCAGCTGGAACAGGTGCGTCATCACCTGCAACACAACTTTTCATCTTCACAGACGTCACGTCAAACCTGTACGTTGTTGTTGCTAGCATCTTCTGCACTGGAACTATGTCTTCAGGGGCAGTTCCCACAATTTCAAGAAACTGAAGCGGTTTGTAGCCGCCTCCGAGCACTCCAGCATCACGTGGGCGGCTGTCTCATCCACCTCCTCGTTCAACGCTAGCGAAGTGAACTGTCGGTGACACCAACACTAAGTGTCTGTTAGGTAGGCAATGTTCTGTTAGGAGTTCTACCACTATTCATAGTTTGCCCCCTGAGGAATTTCAATAGACTGTTGCTGAGGCGCAAGTCCAGTTTAGGAATCGCTTCTGGATTCCCTGCAGTCCCTCGTATTTGCCCAGAGTTTATTTTGTTATTGAGTTTAGTTTGGATGGATGAGAAGAGCGGAAGACCGCGTGTGGTGGCGTGCCTTGGGAGAGGACTATGTCCAGCAGTGGGCCGATACAGGCTGATGATGATGATGGTAATAGCCCCAATAGTAATGGTGGAATAGCCCCACTGCATCTCTCCCCGTGTATGTCGTAAAAGGCGACTAAGGGATATGACTCCCTTCTTATATTACTAGGTGGTAGGGTTTAACCCGCCCGGGTTGGTACCACCGCACTGAATGAAAGGTCGGTCGAAACGGCTACGTAAATAGTTTGTGTCTTCCGTCCAGTTCAGTGTAGCCGGCACGACCGAGGGGAGGCACTGACGTGGCACCAAGTTCACCCGGTGTTATGGGCTGACATCATGGATGTTGTAGGTGATGTAAGCCAACCGTGTCAGATACCATAAAAAAAAATAATATATGGTAATTGCATCGCATCGTAATCTCTATGTGAACTCACGGCGAGTCTGTCGGGCGCGCCGGGGCGGAGTATGTCGCGCGCGGTGAGCACCTGGGACACGCCGAGGGCGGCGCTCGCCTCCAGGGCTATCCTCACGTTCGTCTCCGCGTCCTCGGGCTGTAAAGCTGAGAAGTCTCTGCACACAACAAACCATCCATTAGCACACCAAATGTTGCTGGCGCATTACAAATTAGAACGGCATTTCACTAGATTTAGAGTTAGATTTAAGATGTAAAAATGTTTCCATCGTGAATAGAAAAAGCATTTTTCTTTGGCTTCCAATCAGAAGTAAGCTGTAAGAAGTGATTGAGGGGGAGTGTACAGACATGAGGTCTGGTCGGTAGCGGTGCACGATGGCGCAGAGTGCGATGCCGTTGCGGAAGCTGGTGGTGAGGTTGGTGACGCGGCACTGCCGGTACTCGCGCGTCGCCTCCGTACACCATTCCAACAGGTCCTGCACCTGAGCATACAACATTACGTCAGTAGGCTCGCTAGCTATACTGCACTAGAGAACACAGGCGAGGCTCCTATGCTCTCATAATTGTCGGTATGGAGCGTGTGCGGTGTGTATGTACGGACCGGAGTCTTGTCGCGGTGGTCGCGGGGCGCAGGCTGGCGCTCCGGCGCGGCGACCGGAGTGCTCTCCTCCGCCGCGCCGCCCTCCGGCGAGTTGAAGTTGCCCTTCAGCTCGAGCGGCTTCAGGTTGTGCTTGGAGAACTGCTTCGTGCGGAACACTACACCCTTCAGCTCACCTGCAACACCACCGCATATTTGTGTAACTAACATTTCGCCAGTGCTTTTGCTAGCGTGAAATTTTCAGCCTATTCACTAGACTTAAATTTCACATCTCACCATGTCATATTTCAAGTTAATAGGTGATGTCGCTAGATGACGCCATCTGACAAACTCTGGGTAATACTTTTCTATGCTTAAGTTCTCAGATGTTTACTTTAGAAGTTAGCTACAGTGTACAGGCGATTCAAGAGAAAAACAGCATTAGACCTCCTGAAAAATGTATCAGAGGGAGGTACAATTAGAGATGGTTCAACGGAAGCCTGCCCTGGCAAGATATCCATCTAATACACATGTCATGTGAACGGGCCACACATTATCTTATGGTCCTGTAAAGAGAGCCAGATTGTAATGTAAAATAAAAAAGATAAATACAGTTCACATTGTTCAGTTCATTCATAAAAAAAAAAAGCTCTCATGCGCTCTCTCTCCCAGGACACCAGTAAGCATCTCCGACATCAAGTAAGCCCTTTCTTGATTATTCATACAAAAAATTACTCGATGCAGTCCATTTCAAATTTCGCACACACATATTATGTAGACAGGGAGGTTCACAAGCCACTATAACTGTATCCTAAAAAACTCCAAAATGACACTTCGTGTACTACGAGCACCATATGACAGCTGTCAAAGCGTTCTAAAGTCGCACTACAGTTTAGCTTTGTCAACACTCTAAACGCTACCACAGTCGTAGCGTTTGATGCGTTGAACTGTCACATTTAGTATGAACGTCATTGGAACGATTGGTGAATGCAAAAACAGGCGTTCTGGCGACCTCGCACTATCGTAGCGTTGCGATCACCGAGCTCTTAAGTAGCTAGAACGCAGCTTACAAAACACATTTCTATGAAACGGTGCAAGTCTTACTTGGCTTCTGTATTTCGGGAGTTGGCTTATGATCTATCGGCTCGCCGTCGGGTTGCCTGGCTTCGTTTGTCTCGAGGATGGTGAGATAGGGCGCGGGTGCGGTGGGTGTCTTGCTGTCGTCGTTGTGCGGGTGCGGCGAGAGCGGGGTGGGCGGGGCAGTGGGCGTGCGCGAGTTGTCGAAGTTGAGCGACTGCAGGCTGACGGGGGTGGTCAGGTCGTTAGCCGTGAGGCTCGTCGTCATCTGGTCCAGCTGCTGCGTCAGGTCTAACATCTGCACAACATTACACTGTTAAGACACAAGAACAAGTACACTAAGGTGCATGTCTGTTGTACGAACTATAAATACTGAAATACGGTATTACAAAGTGTTGTTGCCGAATAAGTCAACTTCAAAGACCTAGGCTTGATCGCCTAGAACGGCGGTAAGCTTCTACATGGAAAGTCACACTGCCGGAATTAGTATCGGTAGAGAGAGGGACGTCGAGTACGGGACTAGTTCTGTCGAGGGCTTGATGAGAGCGGAAACGTCTAGGGCGTTGTTTCGCTGGCCCCGTGCTGGACTGAAACCTCCTCCAACGTGCAATGAACGTGGGTGACTGTAACTGTTAGACAGAATGACATCTGTCCACACACACACACACACACCGCTGATCTCAGGCTGACTGACACGTGAGTCTGGGCGATCACATAAGGAGACAGTGCTAACAAATGAAAGAAAGAGAAACAAACACATCCGAAGGATTGAGATCACAGCAATAATATTCGCCCTTCTTGTCAACCTATATTCAGTACTCCGGTAGTTGGTAAAACCATGTTTATATCTTACAGATATGTATGTTTCTAGGATTATGTCAGACATAGTGGTACCTGCTTGATGCTGGCGGAGTTGTCGGAGAGGCTGTAGTCGTCCTCGTCGAGGTCCTCGAGCGGCGCAATGTCCGAGTTGTTGTTGACGGAGAGCAGCGACGCCAGCGACTGCATGTCCTCGTCCCTGCCCGCGCACACAGCCCCACAACCTCCTCTGATCTCTGAGATAGTGGTAGGTACCTGCTTGATGCTGGGGGAGTTGTCGGAGAGGCTGTAGTCGTCCTCGTCGAGGTCCTCGAGCGGCGCGATGTCCGAGTTGTTGTTGACGGAGAGCAGCGACGCCAGCGACTGCATGTCCTCGTCCCTGCCCGCGCACACAGCCCCACAACCTCCTCTGAGCTCTGAGATAGTGGTAGGTACCTGCTTGATGCTGGCGGAGTTGTCGGAGAGGCTGTAGTCGTCCTCGTCGAGGTCCTCGAGCGGCGCGATGTCCGAGTTGTTGTTGACGGAGAGCAGCGACGCCAGCGACTGCATGTCCTCGTCCCTGCCCGCGCACACAGCCCCACAACCTCCTCTGATCTCTGAGATAGTGGTAGGTACCTGCTTGATGCTGGCGGAGTTGTCGGAGAGGCTGTAGTCGTCCTCGTCGAGGTCCTCGAGCGGCGCGATGTCCGAGTTGTTGTTGACGGAGAGCAGCGACGCCAGCGACTGCATGTCCTCGTCCCTGCCCGCGCACACAGCCCCACAACCTCCTCTGATCTCTGAGATAGTGGTAGGTACCTGCTTGATGCTGGCGGAGTTGTCGGAGAGGCTGTAGTCGTCCTCGTCGAGGTCCTCGAGCGGCGCGATGTCCGAGTTGTTGTTGACGGAGAGCAGCGACGCCAGCGACTGCATGTCCTCGTCCCTGCCCGCGCACACAGCCCCACAACCTCCTCTGATCTCTGAGATAGTGGTAGGTACCTGCTTGATGCTGGCGTAGTTGTCGGAGAGGCTGTAGTCGTCCTCGTCGAGGTCCTCGAGCGGCGCGATGTCCGAGTTGTTGTTGACGGAGAGCAGCGACGCCAGCGACTGCATGTCCTCGTCCCTGCCCGCGCACACAGCCCCACAACCTCCTCTGAGCTCTGAGATAGTGGTAGGTACCTGCTTGATGCTGGCGGAGTTGTCGGAGAGGCTGTAGTCGTCCTCGTCGAGGTCCTCGAGCGGCGCGATGTCCGAGTTGTTGTTGACGGAGAGCAGCGACGCCAGCGACTGCATGTCCTCGTCCCTGCCCGCGCACACAGCCCCACAACCTCCTCTGATCTCTGAGATAGTGGTAGGTACCTGCTTGATGCTGGCGGAGTTGTCGGAGAGGCTGTAGTCGTCCTCGTCGAGGTCCTCGAGCGGCGCGATGTCCGAGTTGTTGTTGACGGAGAGCAGCGACGCCAGCGACTGCATGTCCTCGTCCCTGCCCGCGCACACAGCCCCACAACCTCCTCTGATCTCTGAGATAGTGGTAGGTACCTGCTTGATGCTGGCGGAGTTGTCGGAGAGGCTGTAGTCGTCCTCGTCGAGGTCCTCGAGCGGCGCGATGTCCGAGTTGTTGTTGACGGAGAGCAGCGACGCCAGCGACTGCATGTCCTCGTCCCTGCCCGCGCACACAGCCCCACAACCTCCTCTGATCTCTGAGATAGTGGTAGGTACCTGCTTGATGCTGGCGGAGTTGTCGGAGAGGCTGTAGTCGTCCTCGTCGAGGTCCTCGAGCGGCGCGATGTCCGAGTTGTTGTTGACGGAGAGCAGCGACGCCAGCGACTGCATGTCCTCGTCCCTGCCCGCGCACACAGCCCCACAACCTCCTCTGATCTCTGAGATAGTGGTAGGTACCTGCTTGATGCTGGCGGAGTTGTCGGAGAGGCTGTAGTCGTCCTCGTCGAGGTCCTCGAGCGGCGCGATGTCCGAGTTGTTGTTGACGGAGAGCAGCGACGCCAGCGACTGCATGTCCTCGTCCCTGCCCGCGCACACAGCCCCACAACCTCCTCTGATCTCTGAGATAGTGGTAGGTACCTGCTTGATGCTGGCGGAGTTGTCGGAGAGGCTGTAGTCGTCCTCGTCGAGGTCCTCGAGCGGCGCGATGTCCGAGTTGTTGTTGACGGAGAGCAGCGACGCCAGCGACTGCATGTCCTCGTCCCTGCCCGCACACCACCACCGACAACCTCCTCATAATATATTGTTTACAGTGGCCTCGCTCGGCTCGTGATGGGGCAGTCGGTCGGACACTCGTCTGTCTTTCACTTCCCACATCCCTTGGCCTGTGCTTTATTTCTCTTTACGAGCTTCATAATAAGAGCTTTGCGGGCCGCACTGGAAGCCTCATACAACATTTGCAGTAGGAAGAGGGAAGTCGAGCACGGGCCTAGTTTTTTTTTCTCCACATCCTAGACACTGCAGACTAGGTGACGAGGGCTGGTCCGAAACGTCTAGCGCGCTGTACGAGTGAGAGCCAAATCAGTCACTCGCCGGTCTCATGCTTGATTGAAAGCTTCTCCTGCTCGCAATGGGCCCGGATGTGTTCAGTGAAGGGATCGTCAGGCCTCACGCACTCTATGTACTTGTGCGTGCTAACTACCTACCGCCCGGCGCACCGCCAGCGGCCTAATTCAGTGGAAATTCGACAGCCGCGCGAAACATACCTACACGCTGGCCCACGCAACTGCGCGCAGCTGCAAAGCAATAATGCACTTTACACTCGATCGTTTAGCTACATTTTCGCACGCAGCGATTGGCGACGTGAAACAGTAGGCTATTAAAGCCGAAGGTATGGAACTTTTTCTATGGAGTGATTTATCTGTTACGAAGTAACTATTAAGTAATCTATGGTATCGTGTGGATAGGCAACCTCGCGTCATGTTACACAAGAAGGCAAAGCTATATGTGTGTGTGGAGACAGACTCACGTGGCCTGCCCCTCGCGCAGCAGGACACAGTGCACGGTGAGGTGCAGCGAGGCGGCGTGTATCTTCTGCGTGGCCGGGTGTAGCGTGAGCGTGACGTTGTGCTGCGTGGGCTCCAGCGAGGCGAACCGGCGCATGTTAAGCGGGCTCGACGCCAGCCGCCGCCGCTTGCCCGTCGGCGACACCTGCAGCCAGCACGCGCGCGCGTCACACTCAACATTACCCCTTGCGCTTCAATTATATTATTCTAATATCATGTAGAGTGTTTTCATTTTACGAAGGCACGAGGGGTATGAGGTAGGAAGTGGTGCGAGACAGAGCGGAGCTCAGTAGGGAACGACTCGGTTCAACGTAGCGACGCGGAGACGTGTAGAACGTGTGTACCGACCGGGCACCGAGTTCGTTCTCTACTGAGCTTCGCGCGGTCGCCTCTCGCATCACCACCGTACTCTTGCGCCAGGTTGTCACCAGGTGGTAGGTTCCTATTATAGCCCGTCGGCTTGATAACACTGTACTGGATTAAAGACGGCAAAGCAGCCTCAGCTGTGTCCCCCTCTAGGCCGGTATAGCCAGCAAGGTAAAGAGAAGTCTCCAGTATGGCACCTGTATTCTCGCAGGCTATGTTGGCTGATCGGAGCGTGTGCTCTGGCCCCTCTGGCTTAGCTATCTACACCGCATCAGGCCTCACGCACTCTATGTACTTGCGCGCGCTAACTACCTACCGCCCGGCGGGCCGCCGGCGGTCTAATTCAGTAAAAATTCGTCAGCCGCGCGAAGCATACCTACACGCTCGCCCACGCAACTGCGCGCAGCTGCAAAGCAATAATGCACTTTACACTCGATCGTTTAGGTACATTTTCGCACGCAGCGATTGGTGATGTGAAGCAGTAGGCTATTAAAGCCGAAGGTATGGAACTTTTTCTATGGAGTGATTTATCTGTTACGAAGTAACTATTAAGTAATCTGTGACCGCATAGCATACAAAAGAAATGTCTCACATCCTCCAGCAGGAAGGTCCAGTCCTTGTCCTCGAGCTCGTTGGTGCGCGAGTCCTTGAACAGAGTGATCGCCACAGTCTGGTTCTCCGGCACCGGCCATATCACCGAACCTCTGCGCACACACACAACGCACCGCACACCATTCTATATTTCACATGTGTTGCAATTGTACAAGAGAATAACTATAAAACCGGTCAAGTGCGAGTCGGATTAGCGCACCGAGGTTTCTGCACCACAAAAAGAAAAAACTTGTTTATTGTATGGGAACCCCCTTAATTTTCTACTTTTTCTATTTTTTATTATTTGTTGTTATATCCGTCATAATAACACATATTCTGTGAAAATTTCAACGGACTACCTATTGCGGTTCAAGCGATACAGCCCTCGGACAGACGGACGGACAGACAGACAGACAGACGGCGTAGGCTTAGTAATAGGCTTCCGTACGGGATACGGAAACCTAAAAAGCATCAGAATAACAATAAATAACATTTTTCCATATTTGGCCCATCAAATTGGCTAAGAAAATTAACGTGACACGAAAAACGGAGCAATTAAATGAAGGCAAAAATCAGCTGTATGCCTTCATTCATTCTCACTCGCTCAATGTCCACGCACGTCACGTCACGCGACACGATAGAACGTAACAACTATACGATTGAAGTGCTAAATTCCATATTTATTTTAGGACTATTTTGTTTATCTGAAGAGCTAAATGCCATATTTGTTTTAAAACTACTTTGTCTATCTGAAGAGATAAATGCCATATTAGTTTTAGGACTACTTTGTCTATCTGAAGAGCTAAATGCCATATTACTTTTAGGACTACTTTGTTTATCTGAAGAGCTAAATGCCATATTTGTTTTAGGACTACTTTGTCTATCTGAAGAGATAAATGCCATATTAGTTTTAGGACTACCTACTTTGTCTATCTGAAGAGCTAAATGCCATATTAGTTTAAGGACTACTTTGTTTATCTTAAGAGATAAATGCCATATTAGTTTTAGGACTACTTTGTCTATCTGAAGAGCTAAATGCCATATTAGTTTTAGGACTACTTTGTCTATCTGAAGAGATAAATGCCATATTAGTTTTAGGACTACTTTATTTATCTGAAGAGCTAAATGCCATATTAGTTTTAGGACTACTTTGTTTATCTGAAGAGCTAAATGCCATATTAGTTTTAGGACTACTTTGTTTATCGGAAGAGCTAAATGCCATATTTGTTTTAGGACTACTTTGTCTATCTGAAGAGATAAATGCCATATTAGTTTTAGGACTACTTTGTTTATCTGAAGAGATAAATGCCATATTAGTTTTAGGACTACCTACTTTGTCTATCTGAAGAGCTAAATGCCATATTAGTTTTAGGACTACTTTGTTTATCTGAAGAGATAAATGCCATATTAGTTTTAGGACTACTTTGTCTATTTGAAGAGCTAAATGCCATATTAGTTTTAGGACTACCTACTTTGTCTATCTGAAGAGGTAAATGCCATATTAGTTTTAGGACTACCCACTTTGTCTATCTGAAGAGCTAAATGCCATATTAGTTTTAGGACTACTTTGTTTATCTGAAGAGATAAATGCCATATTAGTTTTAGGACTACTTTGTCTATTTGAAGAGCTAAATGCCATATTAGTTTTAGGACTACCTACTTTGTCTATCTGAAGAGGTAAATGCCATATTAGTTTTAGGACTACCTACTTTGTCTATCTGAAGAGCTAAATGCCATATTAGTTTTAGGACTACTTTGTTTATCTGAAGAGATAAATGCCATATTAGTTTTAGGACTACTTTGTCTATTTGAAGAGCTAAATGCCATATTAGTTTTAGGACTACCTACTTTGTCTATCTGAAGAGGTAAATGCCATATTAGTTTTAGGACTACTTTGTTTATCTGAAGAGATAAATGCCATATTAGTTTTAGGACTACTTTGTCCATCTGAAGAGCTAAATGCCATATTTGTTTTAGGACTATTTTGTTTATCTGAAGAGCTAAATGCCATATTTGTTTTAGGACTACTTTGTTTATCTGAAGAGATAAATGCCATATTAGTTTTAGGACTACTTTGTTTATCTGAAGAGCTAAATGCCATATTAGTTTTAGGACTACTTTGTCCATCTGAAGAGATAAATGCCATATTAGTTTTAGGACTACTTTGTTTATCTGAAGAGCTAAATGCCATATTTGTTTTAGGACTATTTTGTTTATCTGAAGAGCTAAATGCCATATTTGTTAGGACTACTTTGTTTATCTATCTATAAAGTAAGCGACACTTTTCTTTGCGATTTTGTATGAGAATGTGTATCTATGTGCATACCGAGTTTTTTATTTATAAATGAATAAATAAAATAAAGAATGGTAATCATTATCTTTTCCATCCAATTCAATGAAACCGGCACAACTAAAAGGACGCGCCTACATCCCCGACATGGGCGCATAGTACCGGCAGGACCATGGTGTAACCGGCTGACATCACGAGTGCAGCAGGTGATGTAACCGACCATGTCCGAATACATAAAAACAAAATTAAGAAAACAATATAGAAGGAGATGGTGTTTGCGTAGTGTCGCATCGCACTGTACTAACTTCAAGGGGTCCTTGAGAGAAGGTTCCCAGTCGAGCGGGTCGGTGACGACACGACGCGAGCGCCGTGTCCACACCACGCTCAGCTTGTTCGGCTTCCTGCGCACAACAATCAACACGATCATCAATCAATCAACTGCATTCGTTTCTCGGAACAGTGAGAAATTTATTTTTTCTGCAATCCCGTATTGTGTTGTAAACTAGTAACTTATTGACAGTAGACAATCTGGAGTTCCTTCCCAGCAGCTACTAGTTTACAACACAGTGCTCAAGCCGATATGGACGTACGGTATACAGCTGTGGGGATCTGCTAGCGAGTCAAATATCTGCTGCATACAATGGGTACAAAACTACATACTGAAGCAAATCTCCAATGCACCCTGGTTCATTAAAAATGAAGAGGTGCATAGCCTACTCAATGTGCCTACAATAAAGGAAGAGCTCAAATCGATGGCGACGAAGTACAGATCCCGATTGGAACACCACCCGAACCAGCTTGCTGTCCAACTGACCATGCCGGACTATGTCATACGTCTAAAAAGTCTCCTGTCTGCCGCCTCGCGACTCAAGCAGATACTCACCACTTGCCGGCGGCGTGTAGGTCGATGCGGTGGTAGGAGGCGGTGTACTGGAACTTGGCCGCGCGCTTGTTCACCCGCTGCAGCCGCTTCCACACCGACGCCATCCTTGTCTCCTGTCTGCCGCCTCCCGACGCAAACACTCCTTCACCTGTAACAACAATTGCTTTTCAATTAGCCGGCTTGATCATGATTTAATGTGTGAGAGTTAGGGCCCCTGAGCCCTGTTACCACTGCCACCTAGGAAGATCTATAATGATCTTTCTAAAGTTTATAGAGCTCACCTCACCACCAAGTCCGATTTCCGCTATGAACCAAGTTATATACTTGGGGTTAAGTGCCTGTATTTGGCATGGGTTAAAAATATAACCCCCAAGAATACGGCTTCTACTATTGAATGAGCACTTCATATTCACAAAGGATCTGTACGGGCGTTTCATCTTCTTTTATGCAGAACCTGCACACCGGTGTGTCGCTAAGGCCAATATGGTCTAGGTGTTTGTTTAGTCTGCAGTGTCCTCTTAAGGTCCTTATTAGGACTCTTATTAGTCGGCTTACAGCAAGAATGAACTTGTTTTCAATAACTTCTGGCATCGTTAAAATTAAATTTTAAAACATTTGGTTCTATAAAAAGGTTATTTTGGACCTTACTGAGCTCAATAGGGATTTATCAAAGGTCTAATGGTTACTTGGAAATGCGTTCACTGAAAATACCAGCAGCCATCACAAGAAGAGAGGGATGGAAGGAGGAAGCCGACAGATGGTCACCCTTTTACCCACACTACCGGCCACGCCCGCCACGGTGCAAGCGGATGCGTGGAGCGGCGGCAGGGAGGGGCAAGCGGTGAGCGAGTCTGCGGGCGAACAACCGAGATGCCGCGCCAGAGAGAGTGGTCAGATGGCACGGTGCAGCTGGCGGGACGGCCGGAACTTTGAGCGGCAGCAGTGAATGCGAACATGTTTATTTCACTCGCCACCCTAAAGTGGTCCCGAGCCGCGACGGCATCCCTCTGCGCACGTCATGCGTCGCACTAACATGCATGTACGCGACAGGGACGGCGCTCTACGACCGGATTGTCTCTTTCTAAAGTCCGATGTGCATTATTTACTGGCGCATACTGTACTATATTACTAGTAGAGTAGAGTGCCCACTTATCACTTAGTACATACATAAACAAACAACTTAAGTTATCTGCCAGTATGAGTCATTCAATAAACACAGTCAGGGAGGAATGTAATAGCCGTATACAAAATTTTCACATGTACGTACGATTGCACCGAGCTACACGTGGCGCTGAGCCACCCATATGTTGAACAATTTGTTACATTGAAGCAAAACGCTCGCCTTCGAGGCCAAAGTATCAATCTAAGTTGAACAGTCTCTAATAGCATTATTCGCAAACATTTCGAACTAATAGGGATGTGGAATTATGGACGACTGGAACCAACTTCTAGAGGAAGCCATAAATGCGCTTAGCACCCATCAATAATGAAAATATATACCAGATAAATACCTAGCAAATAAAAATAGATCTAAAAAAGTGCTCAAGAATGATACGTTCCAAAAATTCAATGAAAATAACGATAAGATAAAAAGCTTTTAACGGGATTGATTTAAAGCACCAGCGGAGACTTCATCTAAAGTAAATAAATAAATAAATAGTTGCACAGCAGAACCCTCACAATTCCATAATAATGAACCAAACACAAAGTCCACTATAGTAAACATCAATAAAAACTTCAAGTGGCACACTGGACGCTGAACATACATAGTTAGGTGATGTCCAAAAATAGCTTATTATCTACACAGTAGCTACCTACTTACTCTACTTAGCTAGCATGCAGCGCAGCGGTAGACACTGCTCCACCCACTCCACCCACCACTCCACTCACCACCGCACACTATACATTGAAACATCAGCTCAGCATCACTACGCTACGACTATCTTCTGGGTAGTTCCATATAGGAAGACTCTTTCTATGTTTTCTACTTTACTTGCATATAAATATTTATGTGATGGTCCAGTCCACGTGTGTCAGCTTTTCAAAAGATGTTAATTTGTTATGTGAATAATTTATGAAAAATACAAATAGTCCTCACCAATGTCTATGTTACTGTTTCGTTAAACTGGCGACAAATAAACACTCATTTAATTTGATTTCATTTTACCATACGTAAAATGAATAACTATTGTATGACATTATTATTTGTACGTGATGTAGCCAATCGTGTCAGTTTTCATAAAAAAAAAACTACATATGGATTAAATTATCTTATAAACAGTAAACAATAATAAAATTATTAATTATGTTTCATATAATAAAAGTTATGAACTGAAAAATTATAGTTTTTTTTTTTTGTTCAAACAGTTCTCATTATTAGTTTACAAGTTAAATAAAATTTCATACAGGTAATAATCTTATCACTTAAATGAGAATACATTTACTTACTTTAATAAATGAGAAATAAGAAATTTATACATTTAAGTGAGCTAAAATTGTATAAAAAGTGATTAATATATCTATATTTATAATTGGTTTCTCGAAAATGGCTCAACGATTTGGATGAAATTTAGTATTTATGTGTTTTTTTTTGTAAATAGGTAAATAGGTGTAGACGCCGCCCAGGTGCTCATAAATTTAATATTTAAGCAGTTTCCTTGTTTCTTTTTATGGGAAGCAATGTCAGACTAACGCAGAGGTGTAGTCCGACGGCGCCCACGGGCATTCGGTTTTTACGGGGGACTGCGAGTACCATATCGGCTGGCTAGGTGCACCTTCACATCATGCTTGAAGGACCCCAGACTGTACATTACTTGCAAAAAAGTAACTCTGTAACATTGAACCAAAGTTTGCGTCCTATTTTTAGGTTCAAGGTACCTATCACAGCTGCCGGCAGTATTTACATTTTCCTGTAGACACTTCGAGTGCATTCCCGTTATTGTTGTCTCTGTCGCTCGAGTGGCCTGGAAGTGGCGGACGTGTGTGAGTGAATGGGATGGAAACATGTTTATTGAAACTGTTTGAATGTTGATTGGTGATGGGTGACTGATAGGAATGTAACAGCGGGAAGCTTCCCTTATCTTAATAGCTGCAAGTATATATTTGTATTGAGTTGAACATTTTAAAAGCGTGTTTCATGGAACCGTGTGCGACCCGGCACTTGAAAAGAGTAGGTCCCACTGCATCTCTCCCTGTACATGTCGTAAAAGTCGCCTAAGGTAAAAGGACAAGATGCCGTGGTAAAAGAGGACAGGCTAGCCACCTCCCACTTAGGTATGTCCTTCCACAGTCATGCAGTAATGTAATTGTACACAAAGTTTTGTACAGGAAGTGATGTGATGACATCAGAGCAGAAGATATAGGTACCTATGTATATGGTACTTGCGCTAGCCACCGTCCCGGTGACTCATGCCTAACTGTATAAATACTCGTAAATTGAACTTGGAATACAAAATGTTATACTAAAATAACATTTCCACTTTTATAAAAGGCAACATTTTTTTTTGGGTTATAAGTATTTAATTCAAATAAAGTATGCACACAACAAACCAATAATAACAACAAATATCTATCTGTAATAACCGAGGGGGGGAGGGGCGGGGGGGGGGGGGGGGGATCCCACCTACCCCTTGGATGTGTGTCTGCTTATAACACTCGGTATGTGTGTGTGTGTGTGTGAATTGGTCGAGTTGCGTAGTTCTCAGCTTATAAGTGAAAATAGAATAGATCATTATTACAGATACTTTAATAGGCAGGAAAGTTAATAGTGGCTTCGCAATATTAAACCGACTGCGCTAAATCAAATATATTCATTTCATCAGACAAGAGATCCATAAAAAAACCAATCAAAACATTCTAATATAAAATACCTAAAGACAAAGTTTATGTTACTATTTTAAATTTTAATTTAGTAGACCTATTTACTACTTACCATACTATACATTGCCCAGTGCCTGTAACTACTGCTGTAGGCACATCGACTGGGCAATATATTAGACACATATAGATAGATGGTGGTTTTATATTAATTTTGTGTATTTTATTGAAAGTATATATATATATATATATATATATATAATATTATGATAAATATTAAAAACACTTGCGCGTTTTTTCAACCACTATGTGGTGTTGTATTATTTTGTTTTGTACAGTATTTTTTACACTTCTTAAATATTTCGGCGCTGGTTGCCGTCGTCAGTAAGTAAAATTAATGTGAAAATAAATACATATATAAAAAAAAATAACATGTAGGTACTAATAATACACTTTATGCCACCTAATGTGTGGTTGTTGGACTTATTGCCTTAGGCAATTTCCTCCAGTCAACTTGGTGAACCCAGATTTTTGCATGGGATCTGAACCATGGAGCAGCGGGTGAAGTTAAGAACATAATTTTTTTCAAATCAGAAAAAATTTATTGGTACGCTCAGACCGGATTCGAACCTCAGATTTCTCGCAAGAGAAACCAACGCCCAGACCACTCGGCCACCAACCGCCAAACTACCTACAGAACATCAAAACACATTTTTATTTCATCTTTGATCTTTAGAGAGATAGGTGTATGTGTAGTGGTACATTTAGTACGAGAGTTTCAAAGCACTGAGATGCAGACCGCAAACCAAAGATCAAGCACACCTCAAAGTGTACGCAACACTAAAGTTTCTACTGGATGCACGTGCAGCCGTACTCACATCAATAAACAACACCAACATAGCATCCCCACACGTACACTACATCACTACTAACACAACAACAACATTACGACGACACTCTCCTGGCATGTCACACGTGACGAGCACATACTGTGCCATTAGAAAAATGCAAAAGTGTGATGAAGGAATACAAGACGTGTGCACTTGGAGATTTCAAATGAAAATAAAACGCATATTCAAATTTGGAACTAGAACGACAGCCCGCAGTGCAGTTAGATCTGGAGACTACTCGAATAAAGGTGAAGTGCATTCTTGATAACCAACGGAATATGCTGATTTTTCAGTGTATTTGCAAGTAGATATTGTGTATTTATAGATAGGTATTTACATTGACTGATTTATCTAATGAGCACTGTGAGCCCTTGCGTCTTGTGGGATTAATTAAAGCGTCGAAAAAGCACTGCAGGAAGGCCAATGAGGATAATATAGTTTTTTGTACCTTTCAACGCAGCATGCTGTGGAAAATATATCTGCGACTCCAACTACTGATATCTCCGCACGGACGATCCGATACTAAACACGGAGAGCGCCTAAATATTAAATAAAACTCAGCTGAGATGTCAATAACACATAACTTGCTACACCATTTTGACATTGCTCATCGCTGTCAAATCTTCTTTTTTTTTAGATTATTTTTTTTTTTTTTTTTGTTTTTATTAGATCATTCGTCTCCCTGCTCCCGAAACAGGCAAAACTCATTAGAGTATACAGCCTTTTCTGTTGTAGCTAATCAAATTGTCTGCTTGATTGAATTTGTTTGTTTCATTCAAGGTTTCGGTCTCCCTGTCATAAAAATGATTTTTTTTTGGGCTTTTTTATCCTTCCGGAAAGGCGAAGATCGTTTGACCGTGCAGCCAATCTGTCATAAACATTAAAAAATAAAATAAAAATTGAAGTGTATTGCCAGAATTGGAAAGTGGAAACCTTTTCCGTTCATACAGAATGACGGTGTTCACAGCCCCCGTAACTATCCGAATGCCCATGAGCGCCGTCGCCCCGCCACCGTCGGACTAAGTCGCGCGTCGGCGTTAGCAAAGGGCTAACTAGTCTGGCTGGCGCGAGCCATGCATACGTCGTGCTTCCCATAAAAAAAATTATAAATTGCTCCTGCCAGGCATCCAAATAATAAAAAAAGCTATCCCTTCCCTGCCTGTCTGACAGCCATGTGACAGCGAAAACAACAACAACAACAACAACCATGTGACAGACAAATGACAGCCAGCTGCTGATAGCAAAGATGGCTGATCTCACTGTCAAATTTGGACTATTTTCAAAATACTTTGATTTTATACAATAGACTCATTCAATTTGGAATTAACACTCCAGTAATCTCACAAACGAACTCTCTATTTCTTTCTCAATATTACTGCATATTAAATGAGTGCCGATTTCGAGTACCGGTACTGAGATCGAGGTTATGTGTTAAGTCACCGCCGCGTTTCGCCGTGGGATGCTCTAGGGTTCCCACCACACCAGCACAATGGCTCGTCTGCTACACAACCGCTTGAGGTAACAGCCGATTCTAGTTTCTTCTTAATCGTCGTATATTCACGTCTTTTTTGCAATTTCCTGCGAAACATTTTGTGTCTAAGAGAAGCAGATCTCGTGCTCTAATATCTAGGATATGTGTGGCAGGGTGGTGGGCGGTGCTTGCGTGGACCGGCGCGCGGTGGCGTACTCGGTGCTGACGGGGCGGGCGCGGGAGCAGCTGCGCGCGGCGCCCGGCGCGCGCGCATCGCCGCGCCGCCACTACGGCATGCTGGTGGCGCGCGCCGTGCGCGGCGTCCTCCGAATCCGCTATCTCCTGCTGGGCGGCGCGGTCGGCGGCGGCATGACCCTGAACAAGGTAGTCCTCGTCTGCCTGGCCGCCGCGGTGGTCGGCCGAGCGAGCGAGCTACTGCCGACAGTGCTCAAGGGCGTTCTCTCTGTATGTATGTGCAGAAGTATGCGGAGTGGAAGGAGGGTTTGCCGGACATGGGCTGGCTGAACGAGCTTCTGCCGGACAGCGAGCGGTGGGACCGCTTCACCGGCACTCTCCTCGACGCCAAGGATCGCATCTCGGACAACTTCAACATCGGTCCGTTACCTTCCTCTTTATATGCCACTATCTACACTACAGCAGTACACACACACACACACACCCGTGTTTGTTTTAAGTACCATGCGAGGACCCCCGTTTTACTCATTCAGACCGAGGACCTCTCCGTATCTGGACTATACGAAGTCGTACGATGACCTCGACAAGACAGATGTGCGCCAAATTTATTCCTGGAAACGCTCAAGCGCTTAGTGTTTCGATATCTCCTACTCTTTCTAACTTGAATTGTGACAAATAAAGCGAGGACACAATATACACTCGCAAACCTGTCTGGCGACGTCCATTCGAGGACTTTGTGTTAGGCTTAAACGAGGACCTTCGCGACCTGTCCAGCCATGCCATTTCGAGGACCTAATCACAGAATAGAAAAGAGTATTCCGTACAGAAGCTGCTCTGTACAAACACTCACAAAGAAATAGCTACTCTGCGACGACGCGATAAAGTACAAATTGACTCGCACAGAGCTGCATGCCTAAACACGATAACTGCCTACATTTCGCTTCTCTTTCTGTCGTGTAACTCTATCTCGAAAGCGCGTCGTTCAGCGCGTCTAAGGGCTGTGTCTTTGTGCTGTCTTATTGTGAGGAATAAAATGAAGATGATACCTACCAACTTTTATCGTTCTAGCTACCAACGATACGATATTTAGGTACGGCAAATTCATGCGAACAAATTCATGCATGCGTTAGCGTCACAATTAGTTTCTCAAATCGAAGCGTGCATTGCGTGCAACCTTCCAGTGATAGTTTTGTTTGATCAATAAATTTAATGATCAATGATCATCTACAATGTACCTATTATCCTTATACAAATTAGGCCATACATACCACGCTGTTCGGCGTCATCTAACTAATGTTATTGGCAATATGATATTATTTTTAAATCTATGACCTCCTACTAATATGAATAAATAAATTACTAGAAATAAATCAAAATGCTACTAAACAAAACACTTACCTTTCTTCGTCTCTCGGCAATGAAAAAAAAGACAAGTTTTCATTTGTCTTTTGACTTTTGCACCCGTCCACTGCACAATAATTACGTGATTTCGACATTTTCTAAATTCGAAAGCGCCACGCGCCCGGTCTGGCTGGATAGCGGCAGCCCACTGTTAATTGTAGATTAGTCGGTACGCCAAGCGGTAGGCATTTAACTCGCGACCTTGAGCGAGTGACGAAGGCCTGACCTAATATCACACCAATTCCTGAAACGTTGTATTATGCGAGGACCTTGTGTTGAATTTTCTACTATCAAACAGGGGACATTTTATTCTGATTTCTTCTGTGCAAAACGAGGACCGGGGGAAGGGGAAGGTGAAGGGGAAGGGAAGAACGCCGCTGCCGCGCCGGTAGAGGAATAGAACAAATCGTGCTCCCATCACAGTCAGTCGGTCGTCAGTCGCTTCGTCCGACATCTCGGTTGTTATTACAGTACCACTGCATTCAACAATACACATTCAGCAAAACGTGTCCAAACCTAGGACCCATGTGTGAACTTCACACATGGGTCCTCGGATTGGTTAAGAAAGTGGACTTGAGTGTAAATCGAAGTGTGTAAAATACGACGGTGGCGCCGCCCTGGTGGTCACAAATTTTCACACTCTGACTAAAATTATGGCGACCAAATCGAGGACCGTTTCCGATTTCCGTATTTCTTAGACAGAAAGGTTCAGAATCGCACGGAGAATACGACAATGGTGATCATTCAATCCGAGGACCCAGGAAAAAGTCCTCGGTTTGAAAATGTCCTCGTATGTGCCTTGTTTCAGGTGCACGTCCTTGGATAGTTCTTAAAACAAACACACAGCTATAGTGAGACAAATAATTTTTGTTTTCAGACAAGTAGAATTATTAGAACTTACTAGAATAGGTGGGACGGCGACGTCAAGTACGTCGGCAGAAAATAGTGGATCCGTACCGCTGGAGGTCGGGCGGACTGGAGGAAAATTGGAGAGGTGTATGTCTAGCAGGGACGCATACACGCTGCCTGACTGACCGACTGACTAGAGTATGTATAGTAGGTACTAATTAAAAGAAAAAAAAAAACACTCTTTAAAATGTTTCATTGCCTCAGTGTAGGATCATTATATTATATTTTAGATTCCCACCTCAAGTCTTTTGCTACCTACTACGAATATTAAATGCTAAAATATGACGAATCCAAGTGCAGTGTATTGTCTATGGATGATGAGTAAAGAATTAAAAAAAAACAAAATTCATGTTATCCAACATTTCTCTCACCATTAATTTCTTACATATCTTGCTGAATGTTGCGACAAAGTGTTTAATATTGGCCTTAGGGGTGAGATAGGGGCGCGCTCATGTTAGCAGAAGAGGTGGTTGTAGGGTGAGCTTGCCCGTGTCTGATCCTCACGCGGCGGGTGGTGGTGGTGCGTAGGCGGTTGGGACGTGATGGCTCTGTCGGGCGCAGATCCGCGGCTGCGGGACGCGGGCTCGGCGCGCGCGGACGAGCTGCGCGCGTGGCTCGCGCGCCGCTACGAGGACGCCGTCGCCGCCGCCGCCTCCGCGCAACCCCGCGCCGCGGACAACGGTCAGTACAGATGCACAGCGACAGACAGTCAACCGTGCACATTTAATTTCAGTTTATTTATTCACGCAATTGGCAATTCATTACTCTTGGACAAGTTAACATAATTTTATTTGATTAGCACAACAGAAGAAGGAGGAAGTGTGCTGTGTGTGACTCGGTACTTGCAAAGAATACCTTGTTCGCTGCATCTCTTTCCGTGCGGGTCGTAAAAGCCGAGTAAGGGACCGTTCACATACCACGTGGACAAAAAGAGTGGGGGGGGGGGGGAGGGGGTCGGCAAATGTCCACGATTGTCCACAGGGGGGTGGGGAGGGGGTGCAGGGACTGTCCACGTGTTAAAAACACACGATACGGCGAGCTAACCGGTCGCTCGCCTGAGTGTTGTTTGCTACAGCCACTGCCACAAATTAAAAAAAGAAGCCTTTATATTACAAATGCTTATTTATTTTACAAATATTCCAGATCTCGGAACCTCCGCAGCTGCGGTTCATAAACGTACTTTATGGCTTTGAAATGCGAAAAAAATTATATTAAAAAAGAATAATAAAAAAAATACTTCATCTGTTTATATTTTGTGTAAAGAGCTATGTTTTAGCCTTTTATTAAGAAAGTTGTTCCTCCTTATTTTATTGTAATTTTAAATTAAATGTAATAATTGCAAGTACATACTACTTTTTCATCCATTCAGCTCTCTGCCTCTTCTTGAAGTTAATTTTTCTTCGAAAATGTCGCATTTTGCGTCGCAAGTACAGGGAAAAATACGGCATTTTCCAAGTGGACAGGGGGGGGGGGGGGCGAGAAGGGGGTTATGGAAATGTCCATGAGGGGGTCAAAAAGTACCCAAAAAGTGTCCACGTATGTGAACGGTCCCTAAGGGATAAGGACAAGGCGCCGGGCTAAATAGTGACAGGGGACCACTTTCAAACCTATTGCAGGAAGAGTGCCATGACCTTGGCATGGGAGAATGCGAACACCTTTGCGCAATTTTTTTTTTGGTTGGCATTCACGTGCTTGATCTTATTGCAATCGAGCAAATCCCAGACAACAGTTGCTTCTACACTAATATAACGTAAATGTCTCCGGCCCGATGCATTTGTTGAATACAGTAGCGGTTTTTCTTTTTTTATGGAAACTGACACGGTTGGCTACATCACCTACAACATCCGTGATGTCAGCTCATAACACCGGATGAACTTGATGCCACGTCAGTGCTTCCCTTCGGTCGTGCCGACTACACTGAACTGGACGGCGGTTGATACGACGTGTCGGTTTCAGATAGCAAACCACTGGTGGTGAACAATCTGCTGAGTAAACCGGCTCCCGGCGCCGCGCGCCCCACCAGCAACGACAACGAAGCTCGCGGTGAGAACTTGCAATGTTATTGTCCTTTTCAATTGATCAGTGATCGATCATGAAGGTCTCATTGCTATAGGATCCCACCCTCGGGTATAAAGGTAAATTATATTCAAAATATGATGGAATCATTTACTTTTATTAACGATGCAACTACAGTAAAACCCGTTTAATACGATTCTCAAGGGGAGCTCTAACTTAATATGACATACTAAATGCACATTATGACGTGCCTCAACTTCAATCGGTGTACACAATGAACACTAATACGAGACTTCGAGGCCATTCGCTAAAACTCAACCAAACTACATAGTTTTAATTCAAAGGAAGTACTTTCTTATTAACTGCGTGATGGACTCCTGGAATAAATAGCTTCAAGAAGGGATAAGTGCTATCTCAGTGAACTGTTTTAAAAACAAACACATTACTAATAAAAAAAAAATAAAAATCAAATAAAAACATTTTATTAGGGGACATCCATTAATCACGTGAGCGAAAAAAGGGGGGGGGGAGGGGTCTGGCAAAATCTCACCAAATCTCACTAGGGGGAGAGGGGGGTCTACAACAATCTCAAGTCATCAATCACCGGCACATGAAGAGAAAGTGCGACCGAACCGTGTGGTCACCGGTCGGGCTCAGGAGCTACTGTGCGCCATCGACGACAGGCTAGAGTGACTGGATGAGGAGGACGTAGACTTCCCAAGAGACACTATTGCTTCAATCTTGTATCTTGGGCATCTTGTATTTAAATACTTGAATTTTGCATTTTAAAGTCTGTAAGTATACACTTTAAATATGCAGATTTTGACGAAACTTACACATAGAGGAAATCTCACGAGATGAGATTGGGGGGGGGGGGGGGGAGGGGGGGGGGGTCGTCCTATAAATCTCACGAAATCTCACCAAGGGGGAAAATCCAAAAAAATTGCTCACGTGATTAATGGATGTCCCCTTATTATTATGATTTGTTAATGAACTAGCAGCTTAATATGCTGATGTGTTCATGTCTATGATGATCACTGCTGTTGCTATTTGTTATATTTTTTCGATTTTAAGTACTTGTCAAGCCTATTTATGAATGTGTTTATTGAGGGTGCTTCAATAACTTCCTCGGTCACTTTATTCCAGCTGTTTAGGATTCCGTCAGTCAGGAAGTGTTTTCTTGTTTCGGTTGAGAAGCTTGTTACATTGAGTTTCAAGGTGTGATCTCTTAGGTGAGTGTTTGAATATAACACAAACATGCTTTCCAGCTCTGGGCAGTCATAGTGCCGCTTCAGTATTTTGTATGTCTCTATGAGATCTCTATGTCTTCGTTGTTCCAGCGTTGTTAGAAGTCATAACTGAACTTGTTTTATATAGACTTACACAGGTGACTCTACTCAATTGTTCATCTGATCAAACAGCCAGCTACAAGGCTGACAAAAAGATCTTCATCTAATTGATAGAGACTGGTTGTGAAGATGTGACTGTGTGCTCGCTGGTGGTACAGAGAGGCGAGCGCACGCGCTGCCGGAGGAGGTGCTCGCGCTGCAGGCTCGTTACCAGCGCGAGCTACAGCGCCTCGAGCAGGAGAACCGCGAGCTGCGCCAGCAGAACATGCTCCTGCGCCAGGGACGCAGCCCGCCACCCAAGAAGATGAAGGTACTGTCGGCTACCCTACATACATTGTGTACCTCGCTGGTACAGAGAGGCGAGCGCACGCGCTGCCGGAGGAGGTGCTCGCGCTGCAGGCACGCTACCAGCGCGAGCTGCAGCGCCTCGAGCAGGAGAACCGCGAGCTGCGCCAGCAGAACATGCTCCTGCGCCAGGGACGCAGCCCGCCACCCAAGAAGATGAAGGTACTACCACCGCCAACTCTATGTACATACATAGTGTGAACCCTTCTCCTTTTAATGCACTATCACTGAGTGTTTAATTGCAACTCGGTAGGGATGTCGATGTTCTAAGTGCATTCTATCGCTTAATCCATGGGGAATGCTCAGAAAAGCTTTTTTTTTATGTAAACTGACACGGTTGGCTACATCACCTACATCATCCGTGATGTCAGCCCATAACACCGGGTGAACTTGGTGCCACGTCAGTGCCTCCCTTAGGTCGTGCCGGCTACACTGAACTGGACGGAAAATACAAACTATTGCTGTTTTAACGCGATCCCGCTGTCCCCTTTCCACCTCCGCACAACGCGCACGCGCACTGGGCGGGGCTTGCATCCCTATACACTTGACTTACCACAGATGCGTACCAATTGGTTCTGCAGATCATTCCTTCTTAGAATTGGTAAACTCTGGAACGCTCTCCCTGCCCACATATTTCCCCCCAAGTACGAGTATATAGTCTCGGGTCCTTCAAGAGAGGCGTGAATAGGCACCTGCCAGGCCGGCATGGCATTCGCAACCCCCGCGTACGACCGAATGTCACGGGCGTCGTTAGATACCTTATGGGTGGCTCGGCGCCACATGTCGCGCTATCTATAAAAAAAACCCAGTGCAACTGTCTTTGTTGCAGAAGTCGCTGATCGACATGTACTCGTCGGTGCTGGACGAGCTGTCGGGCTGGGAGGCGGGCGAGGCGGACCGGCTGCCGCGCGTCGTGGTCGTGGGCGACCAGTCCGCCGGCAAGACGTCCGTGCTGGAGATGATCGCTCAGGCCAGGATCTTCCCGCGCGGCGCCGGCGAGATGATGACCAGGTCTCACCTATATACAACACACATTTATTGAAGTTTAAACACTTAAAAGTACTCCGTGAGCTTTCTATAAAGTAATGTTCGCTATCCAGCATGCACATGTTTTGGGCTTATAAATGCTCTGTAAATCCTATAGTACATTATAGCCAACAATCTAAAGAGAAGTCTCCGGTATGGCCCCTTCTCGAAGGTGACATTGGCTGCGGGAAGCATGGGCTCTGGCCCCTCTGACTGCCAGAGGGGCATACAGACAGGCTATAGCACATGCCCCTCCGAAACAGTTGCACATACCGGATCTATTTTAAAAAAAAAGTTTTTTTTTATGGAAACTGACACGGTTGGCTACATCACCTACAACGTCCGTGATGTCAGCCCATAACACCGGGTGAACTAGGTGCCATGTCAGTGCTTCCCCCTTTGATCGTGCCGGCTACACTGAACTGGTCGAAAAACACAAACTATTTACATAGCCGTTTCGACCAACGTTTCATTCAGTGGTACCAAGCCGGGCGGGTTAAACCATGATGCATGGTGTTTTATGTTTACCAGCCTCAATAGCTCAGTGGTGCGACTGGCGACTGTCGTTCGTCATCATAAGCACACCTGGGCGCGGTCAGAACTTGGACCGTTTCTGTCTGATCGTGGTTTGGATTCCATTTAAAACTGTAGGTCCCCTTCCTACCTTACTAGGTGGTAGGGTTAAACCCGCCTGGGTTGGTTCCACCACATTAACTGAAAGATCAGTCGTAAATAATTCGTGTTTTCCGTCGAGTTCAGTGTAGCTGGCACGACCAAAGGGAAACACCGTTATAGGCTGACATCACGGATGTTGTAGGTGATGTATTTAGCCAACCGTGTCAGATTCCTGAAAACAAAAAATAGTAATGTAATATTATTATGGGCTTAAAATGCTCATCGTTCTGTAAACTTTCTACAAAATCATTTATCCATCAAACAATGTTGTGCCTTTTGGACTTGAGATTGCGCCTGCAGCTTTCTATAGTGCGATGAATGTGTTGTGTGTGATGTAGAGCGCCGGTGAAGGTGACGCTGTGCGAGGGTCCGTACCACGTGGCGCAGTTCCGCGACTCCACGCGCGAGTTCGACCTCACCAAGGAGTCCGAGCTGGCCGAGTTGCGACGGTGAGTGAGCTTACTCGTACATCTTATCTCTCTTTCTGTTTTATTACAAGAATTTCCCATGTTCACCATCACCTGTATGCTTTATTATGTTACACCGTATGACTAGACTAGTATGTAGGGATCTTACAGCTTTTAATGTAGACTCGAGTTTTCTGCCATTTAAGTTAAGGAACTGTGTCGATCCGGTACTTGGCACTTTGGTACGGTCCTTCCAGCGAATCATGCAGTAAGGCTCGGTACCTTACTTTCGGCTGGCTTTTTTTAAACTTGCTGTTGTGCTGCAATTCACCTGAGTTCTTGCAGTACAACATCGATTACTCTGCTTACCCCGAATCTCGGATGTGTGTAAAGTTAAGGGCACAACGTATTTTGCTCATCAGGTTAACCAGCTGTCAGCTTCCCGCTCGGAGAACAACTACTCGCAGAGAGTGTGTGAATGTGTTCGGTGAAGAGAGGTGAAGTCTTATAGAATGCGCTCGCTACAGGGAGGTGGAGCTGCGGATGCGGAACAGCGTGCGCGGGGGACGCACCGTGTCCACCGAGGTGATCTCCATGTCGGTGAAGGGCCCCGGCCTGCATCGCATGGTCCTCGTCGACCTGCCGGGCGTCATCTCTGTGAGTACCTCCCCGTACCTCACTAGCTGCACACAAACTTGAGCACACGGACCACACAGAGATCTCAGCTGCACGTGTTCACATCACAAAAGCACAGGAAGAGATGGGAGGGCCTCTCTGACTGCAGACAGTCGAGAGCCGCTCTTTCTAAGCCAGATCGCTGGCTGGCTCGAAGGCTGTTCAATTTTGACCATGCTAAGCTGAGAACAGCCGTTGATCTGATGAGCATTCACTGCTTACTAAATACACACCTACACACCATCGGTATTATGCATAGTCCACTGTGCAGATGTTGCTCGGCGAAGGACAAAACGACCGAGCATGTTTTGTTAAAGTACCGTTGCACTTGACAACCAACGAAGGGAGATACGGAATTTTCCATCTTCCGTTGTGAAGGTCTGTAGCCATCCTACATTTTGTAGCCTTCATGGAGCACACAACTGTCTGGGGGAGACCAAGGGGTTTTGAACGAATGGGGGGACCAAGAGTGACTAGTTTGCACGCTGTAAGCCACCTCCTGCAAACAGCAATAACCTAGCAGGGTTTAACCCACACGTGTGCGTGCGTGTTGTAATATGTGCGTGTTGTGTGTGATGCAGACACAAACGGTGGACATGGCTGCGGACACGCGCGAGTCCATCCGCAAGATGACGCAAGCCTACATGGACAACCCCAACGCGATCATACTCTGCATACAGGTACAGTATGGGTCGGCCATGCGTAAGTGGGAAGAGAGTACGTCCGATTGTCGGGATCAGCCGAAGTCATCCAAGGGTATGTTGAACTATTTTAGACATCAGCCTCAGTAGATCGGTGGTACGATCGATCGATTGCTGTTCACGATCTTAAGTACCTCTGGTGCGGGTGCAGTCAGAACTTGGATGAGTGACAGTTCAACCGTTGCTGGCTGACCGTGGTTCAGATTCCACCTAAAACTGGTAGGTCCCTTCTTACCTTACTAGGTAGTAGGGTTTAACCCGCCCGGGTTGATACCACCGCACTTAATGAAAGGTCGGTCGAAGCGGCTACGTAAATAGTTTGAGTATTCCGTTCAGTTCCGTGTAGCTGGCACAACCGAAGGAAAGCACTGGCATGGCACTTAGTTCACCAAGGTGTTGTGGGCTGACATCGCGGGTATTGTACTAGTAGGCGTGTGCTACTGTAGGTGTGTGTGTGTGGCAGGACGGGTCGGTGGACGCGGAGCGGAGCAACGTGACGGACCTGGTGTCGTCGTGCGACCCCGGCGGCAAGCGCACCATCTTCGTACTCACCAAGGTCGACCTCGCCGAGGACAACCTCACCAACCCCAACCGAGTGAGTACTCACTCCGCACACTTGCTACCACTACTCTGAGCAAAGTGACGGACCTGGTGTCGTTGTGCGACCCCGGCGGCAAGCGCACCATCTTCGTACTCACCAAGGTCGACCTCGCCGAGGACAACCTCACCAACCCCAACCGAGTGAGTACTCACTCCGCACACTTGCTACCACTACTCTGAGCAAAGTGACGGACCTGGTGTCGTTGTGCGACCCCGGCGGCAAGCGCACCATCTTCGTACTCACCAAGGTCGACCTCGCCGAGGACAACCTCACCAACCCCAACCGAGTGAGTACTCACTCCGCACACTTGCTACCACTACTCTGAGCAAAGTGACGGACCTGGTGTCGTTGTGCGACCCCGGCGGCAAGCGCACCATCTTCGTGCTCACCAAGGTCGACCTCGCCGAGGACAACCTCACCAACCCCAACCGAGTGAGTACTCACTCCGCACACTTGCTACAACTACTCTGAGCAACGTGACGGACCTGGTGTCGTCGTGCGACCCCGGCGGCAAGCGCACCATCTTCGTGCTCACCAAGGTCGACCTCGCTGAGGACAACCTCACCAACCCCAACCGAGTGAGTACTCACTCCGCACACTTGCTACAACTACTCTGAGCAACGTGACGGACCTGGTGTCGTCGTGCGATCCCGGCGGCAAGCGCACCATCTTCGTGCTCACCAAGGTCGACCTCGCCGACGACAACCTCACCAACCCCAACCGAGTGAGTACTCACTCCGCACACTTGCTACCACTACTCTGAGCAACGTGACGGACCTGGTGTCGTCGTGCGACCCCGGCGGCAAGCGCACCATCTTCGTGCTCACCAAGGTCGACCTCGCCGAGGACAACCTCACCAACCCCAACCGAGTGAGTACTCACTCCGCACACTTGCTCCAACTACTCTGAGCAACGTGACGGACCTGGTGTCGTCGTGCGACCCCGGCGGCAAGCGCACCATCTTCGTGCTCACCAAGGTCGACCTCGCCGAGGACAACCTCACCAACCCCAACCGAGTGAGTACTCACTCCGCACACTTGCTACAACTACTCTGAGCAACGTGACGGACCTGGTGTCGTCGTGCGACCCCGGCGGCAAGCGCACCATCTTCGTGCTCACCAAGGTCGACCTCGCCGAGGACAACCTCACCAACCCCAACCGAGTGAGTACTCACTCCGCACACCTCCTACCACTACCAGGCCTCACGCACTCTATGTTTCCGGTATGTCACATACCTTCACAGAGGTGATATTATTGACCAGAGCAGTAGTTGGTAAGTCTTCTTTGTCTTTTTGTTCCCTTTGTCAGTCAGTCAGTCAGCGTGTAAGCGTCCACTGTTGGACATAGCCTCTCCAATTTTCCTCCAGTTCTCCCGGCCTTCAGCGGTACGGAACCACTGCTTTCCGCCAACGTACTTGATGTCTTCGTCCCACCTGGCGGGGGGTCTTCCCACACTCCGTTTTCCTGTCCACGGCTGCCAGTGTAGGACACAGTTACTCCTACGGTCGTTGTCCCTTTGTACTACCCTTTGTATGTGGATGTCTGCTGACAGATTCGGCGGATCCTGGAGGGCAAGCTGTTCCCGATGAAGGCGCTGGGCTACTACGCGGTGGTCACCGGCCGCAGCAAGAAGGACGACTCCATACAGACCATACAGGACTACGAGGAGCAGTTCTTCCGCACATCCAGGCTCTTCAAGTAAGCCGACGACCACTTCTTTGCTATCTATATGTTGCAAAGATTCGATTTGTCTTCTTTCGACAACGACACCTTTCCCGAATAGGTACCTTTACACGCGCGTTCTTTCACGCGTGATTTTGGCGTGCGCGCAGGAACAAAGGAAAGAACGGAGTAAAGCGCACACGCCAGGCGCGTGCTTCCAACTTTCGTGAATTTTTTAATCACGCGCGAAAGCACGCGAGTTCTCGGTCGCGCGCTCCTGGAGCGTGCGTCTAAAGGGTTTCGCGCGTTCAATCCTGCGGGAAAGTGGCGCGTGTTGGATGGAGCGTCTGACAAACGTACGCGCCGCGCCTGGCGTGTGCGCGCCTGCCACGCTCGGCTCGCGTCTGATGTCCTCTCTTTTTTACCACGTGGGATTGCGCGCGCGCGCTTTCGCTCGCGCCGCTCGCACCTTTACATGCACAATCTTTCACGCGCGCAATCGCGAGCACCACCCAATCGCGCAGGAAAGCGTGTACGTGTAAAGGTACCTAATGACTCGACTTAACGACACGGCAACGAACGCAGCACGGCGCGGCTTTAATAGAGACAAAAATGTATGAAATGCAGCGACGACTCGACGGTTTCGTCGCCGGCTTTTGCGAAAGCTGTTCATATTTTTTTCATGCATTATTGTAAAGAGTGAAAATAAAGTGGTTAACTAACCAAACCATCCCTTATTCCCTGCCACCCGCCCTATCTCCGCATGACTCGTCTCAGAGAGACTCAGCACCCTTTTGTTGTAGACATTGGGCTTTTGAGAACCAATCGTTTCTTTGTCGCACCGCTAGAGTGTGGAACTGTCTTCCGGCGAGTGTATTTCCTGAATCCTTTAACCTGGGTGTCTTCAAGCGTCGTATTAACGGGCTAGACAGCCTAGCAACAGTCCGCAAATCTGCTGGCATGGCACCTAACTGAGCGTGGTTTCGCGAGGAGAGGTGATTTTGGCTCTGTCGACTGCACCATTGGTCTCTCGGCACAGCCACCCATGCTAGTTTCGTCAGGTTGCACATTTGCTGCTGCACTAATATAGTACCGTGCGGGTTCCTCCGCGCCTCTCTGCGCTGAGACTGCAAGCTCTACTGGAGGAGCTACACCAACGATACAACAAACTCTTCCACTTAGCGAAGTACCCTTTTCTGTCGCTTCATTCCTTTGCAGTCTTTGGGAATATCGCTACGAGATATAGTGCGTGACGACGCAATCCGCCGACGCACCAAATCAGTCGATATTTGATGTAGTGGACACCAGGTGGCTAAGCTCAAGTGGCAGTGGGCTGGGCAGATTAGTCAAAGTGACGATGACCCTTGGAGTAACACACTGGTGGCCGTGGACGGAAAACGGTACTGCTGAAGGTTGGAAGGCCCGGAGGACTGGAGGAAAATTGGAGAGGCGTATGTCCAGCAGTGGACGCTTACACGTTGACTGACTGACTGACTTGTAGGCTCTGGTTCCTCCAGGAGTACATGGTGCGCAGAGGTGTGAGTATGAGCGGATGGTTTAAGCGGCGGGTGGCCGAGTGGTTTGGGCATCGGTTTTTCATGCGAGAGGTCCGCGGTTCGAACCCGGTCGGTGTGTACCAATGAGTTTTTTCTGGAGAAAAAATTTACGTGCATACCTACACCTGCTGCTTCACCGTTCAGAACCGGTGTAAAACTGTAGGTATCTTCCCTTACTAGGTGCCCCTTACTAGGTGGTAGGCTCAAATTGTAGCCTACTGGATGTAAGATGGCCGCATAACAGCCTCGGTTGTGTTCTCATCTAGTCCAGTATAGCCAGCAATCCAGGGAAGTCTCCGGTATGGCACCTACCTTCTCGGAGGTGATGTTGGCTGGTCGGAGCATGCGCTTTGACCCCTCTGACTCAGCCACCCATACCGGATTACATAAAAAAATGAATGAATGTATATACGACGTGTGGGGTGCGCGGGGGCGCGCAGGGACGGGCTGGTGACGGCGTCGCAGGTGACGACGCGCAACTTGTCGCTGGCGGTGGCGGCGTGCTTCTGGCGCATGGTGCGAGCCTCCGTCGAGCAGCAGGCCGACTCCTTCAAGGCCATGCGCTTCAACTTGGAGACCGAGTGGAAGAACACGTTCCCCAGGTGAGGCTTCCTCGCAACGCAACACCCGCCCGACCTGGCACTGTTGGCTACATCACGACACCCGCACCCGAGGTATCGGGCCATTATGATTTAAGGGGGGGTACTAGGCAAAAGCACTTCGTATTTCCCTAACCATACCCATATTTCAAGTGATTTAACTAGAATTTATAAGCCCATAGTTAGGTAAAGATTCAAGGTATAATGTGAATACATTATTTTTGATTTAATCTTATAAATTCCCTTAAAAGTATGTGCTTGAAAAGTGGTAAAATCGTGTAAAAATGCCTTTGCTATTTCCCTCGCCATTTTTTACAAATGCATCTAATACGAAAAAATGCTTCATTACGCTTAGAGTCAATAAAACTAAGAATCATCTAAATAAATTCAAACGCTTCCAGAATAAATGGTTTTTCACTGAACTATCTTTGAACATTCTAAATTTTGGGCCGTTGCCGTGCGCGAGCGTTTTTTGTATGGACGTATTTGTAACGAAATTTTCGAACGTTTTTACCACTTTTCCCCCACTTATTTTTCAGATAATTTACAAGATTATATTACAATAATCTATCACACATTATACCTTGAATCTTTATCTAACTATAAGCATATAAATTATAGATATATCTATTGAAATATGGCTATAGTTAGGATAATATGATGTGATGTTGTGCCTAGTACCCCCCCTTAAAGTGTGAGAGCTAGCGCCCCTGAGCCCTGTTGTCACTGCGACCTAGGAATATCTATTGTGATCTCTCAAAAGTTTATAGCTCACCCCCAGGTCCGATTTCCACTATGAACTGAGATATATTCTTGGGGTTAAGTGCTTGTATTTGGCATCGGTTAAAAAATAATATAACCCCGAAGAATACGACTTCTACTGTCTGTATCAGGCTATTATCTAAATATGCACCTAGGTGGGACATTGACTATGAATACCTACATATGTAGGTATGTTGAACCACATCGCTATGGACGCGACACGTGTTGTGTAGGGTGGAGTGATGTGAGTGGAGCGTTGTGGAGTGAGGTGTGTGGTGTGTCAGACAGCGGGAGCTGGACCGGGACGAGCTGTTCGAGCGCGCGCGCGCTGAGCTGCTGGACCAGAGCGCGGAGCTGTCGAGCGTGCCGCCCTCCGTCTGGGAGCAGCGACTCTCGCAAGCCTTGTGGACCGCAGCTGCCGACACTATCCTGCACGACATATACCTGTCCGCCGCCGCGCAGGACGACGTCGGTACGCATACCTCCTCTCTCTCTATCTACGTGTGTGTGCGCCTGCATACCTTCGGTTTCACATACTCTTTTGCAGTCCTAGTATAATATAGATAGGTACATAACTGATGTCTCAATATCCAAATATTTAATTGTGGTTTCTTCCTATAGGCAACCGGTGTAAACTTATATCTCGACATTTGGGCGACGAACAATGCAACCTGTTCAAGCTCGACTATAGTGAGTCCTTTTATCCCTTCCTGTATCTCCTATATCCGCTCATCCTATATCCCCCTTTGTGAAAAATCAAAAATTAACAGCCATCACAATACTAGATTTCAGTAATTCTTATAACACAGTCAACTCTTACATAAAGATAGGTATAATTGCATTTTCTTAACCTATCCCCAGTAGAAATTGACTGGATCGAATCTTAATCTCATGAGCTTCAACGGTGAGTTGGAATGGACAATTACTCTTTTAACTGTAATGATCTAACCACTGGTGTACCTCAGGGGAGAGTGTTATCTCCGCTATTGTTTTCTATTTTCATAAATGTACTCCTGCTGCCCTAAGGGTGGGTGAACAGAAGTTAATGAGGAATGTGGTCGTCGTGTCGTGTGAGCAGACAAGTTCAACACGCGGGTGGACATAGCGCTGCGCGACTGGGCGGAGTCAACGTTGCCGGCGGTGTCGGTGGGGGCGGGCCGCGCGGCGCTCGCCGCGGAGTTCCGCGAGCTGGTGTCGCGCGCGCGCGCCGGCGCCGACGACGCGTACGACGCGCTGCACGACACGTGCGTGGAGGAGGCGTTGCAGCGGCACACGTGGGAGGAGCGTGCCGGCGACGTGAGCAACACTCATACGTCTCATACTCCTCACACAGTTCTCCCTAACACTTTTTATTGTTGACATGACATGCTTTTGGGAATACATCTTTTTCCCATGTATTTTATTTGTCACATAGCGTCTCCTTAGCTTGTTAAGGATTCGAAAAATCCATCTGTGCTTCTAGATAAGTGAATCTTAACTTATTACTCATAGGGTATTATAAGCACTGGCGGCTGGTCCTAAAGTGCGCTCGTGCGCCGCACTACCATACCACGAGAAGTCTTCACTTCACTCAAAATAAATAATACCTTACATACAACATACTACATTAAAACCACAAAGATCGTACTCCAAATAAATACGAATGTGAATTCGACCTTATTTTATAGATCACAAGGCACGTTTTTGCGAGTAAACGCGCGCGCCGTGCGCAATATAAATCGCACGCGGGTCTCCCATACTGAATGTATGGGGATCGGCAAAACACCGCTGGCGCGTGAGACAGAAGATACTTCATAGAAACAGTATGGGCCGAAAGGAGTTCTGCGTGCGGCGCACGAGCGCCAAACAAGGACGCTATATAGTGAATACCCGCGCGTGCGACACGTCGCGTCGCGAGCGATTCGTTTTGCACAAGTCCGTCTTACAAACTCTTTGCCGTCTACCTAGAGTCAGCGCGCTGTCATGTGATGCTGATGTCACATACGCGTTAGCGCACGAATATTTAAAATGGGATATGGTTAGGTTTTGTGCTTTCTGTCACGTGATACTGTGAATTAAGTGGTGGCGTTGGTTAAAGGCAAGGCTTTACAATCAGGTGATCCCGGGTTCAATTCCGACTTTTCAAATGCTTTTATTTTTATTTATTTTTTTGAAGTATTTTTGGACTGTTTTCTTTTTGAAAGCTGCAGTAGTGTTGTGGTCTATGGGGTGTATTCATAAAGGTACTAAAAATAAGTTAAAACACTTGTTTGGATTTTTTTTTCTTGTTTTTTGCAACTCATTGATTGTCTTGAGAATATTCATACTAGGTACTTACATAATAAAACGCAGGCGTTTAAAAAATTCGGAAGTCCTGATCTTAAAATAACATGACGGGAATGTGTTGGGAAATTTGGTATTAAGTAGGTAGGTACTTAGTGCACTACCGGTCACTGAAGTCACCAGCCGCCACTGATTATAAGTGTAAATAGAGGTTATTGATCTGACTTTATCCATACATACCACACACGCTGTATCCCGAAAATCGGAGTAATCGGTGTGTGCTGCAAAAACTCTGGAAAATTAGAACACAACATCGACCACCATGTTTAGCAAAGTATTCCGACAATATATCTATTAAGCAGCAAGTAAAACACAGAGACCCACCTGACTTCATTATTTGAAAATAATGTCGCGAATTTCCATATATGACAGTATGTGTGAGTGTTATGTGTGTGAGGGTGTGTGTGTGTGATGTGTGTGGCGGTGTGCGTGCAGATGCTTCAGGTGCTGCCCGGTGCGTGAGCTCGCGCGCCGACTGGGACTCGGCCGTGCAGCTCATGGAGAGCGCGCTGGGCGAGGAGCTCGCCAGCACCGAGCAGCGGCTGCAGCAGCTCACTGTGTGTGTGTGTGTGGTGCGGTGTGCAGGTGCTGCGGGTGCTGCAGCTGAACGCGCTGCAGGACCGGTGCGTGAGCTCGCGCGCCGACTGGGACTCGGCCGTGCAGCTCATGGAGAGCGCGCTGGGCGAGGAGCTCGCCAGCACCGAGCAGCGGCTGCAGCAGCTCACTGGTCTCACAGCACACTCTATCTCTCTCTCTCGTACCTATACAGTCATGAGCGCCATCTAGCAGCTGCTCGCAGACTTATTACAAGTCTCTAAAGAAACAGTATATTATTATTTTTTAAACGTTTAATGTATGATGAAAGCACTCCTGCAAGATCTCATCTAGTGGACAATGCTAATGCCGTGTATTGCATGTTTTTTTAAACTACGCTACTGGGCAGGGATTGCATCCCTACACGCTGGACTTACCGCGGATGCGTACCATTCCAGTCTTCAGATCTTTCCCTCTACAGAACCGGTAAACTCTGGAACGCTCTCCCTGCTCATATATTTCCTCCCAAGTACAGTTTCGGGTCCTTCTACAGGGGCGTGAATGGGCACCTGTCAGGCCAGCATGGGCATTCGCAACCCCGCGCATACGACCTGTTCAGCTGTTGCTTGGAGTAGGATGAAACGGCTGAGCACTTTTTGTAGAGTGCAGTGTTCTTGAAAACCAATGAAGGGAGATATTATGGTATTCATCTTCTGTTGCGGTGGTTTGAATCCAACCGGCTCGTCTTATTGCGTTCAGGGCCTTCGCATGAACGTCCCTTCCCCACCCGCAGCCAAGTGGGGCTTGTTTCAGTTCCAAGTCTCCTAGTACATGATGCGTAAATAGCTGAAATGTTTAAGCGACGTTTCGTAAACCGAACGGCATAGAAAGGAATGCAAACAAACCGCATGGAATGTTGTAGCTGGTCTCTAAATATTTTTTTTTTTATGGAAACTGACACGGTTGCCTACTTCACCTACAACATCCGTGATGTCAGCCCATAACACCGGGTGAACTAGGTGCCATGTCAGTCCTTCCCTTCGGTCGTGCCGGCTACACTGAACTGGACGGAATACACAAACTATTCACATAGCCGTTTCGACCGACGTTTCATTAAGTGCGGTGGTACCAACCCGGACGGGTTGAACCCTACCACCTAGTAAGGTAAGAAGGGAAGGGACCTAAAGATTTACGTGGAATGCGAACTGCAGTCAGCCTCCAACGGTCGAGCGGTCACCCATCCAAGTACTGACCGGCCCAGCGTTGCTTAATCATCAAATAGCGAGAGTCGACTGTCTGCACCACTGAGCTATCGAGGCTGACGAAATGAGCGTTGGGATGGTGTGCGAGGTCCCGGGTGGCGCGCGCGCTGGCTGCGCTGGCAGAGCGCGACGCCGGAGCAGACGCAGCGGGCGGAGGTGCGCCGTGAGCTGGAGCGGCTAGGCGCCGAGCGGCCCGCCCTCACGTACGACCAGGTGGTCGCCGTGCGGGACAACCTGCGCCGCTGCGGGCTCGAAGTTGAGAACGACTACATACGCGAGACTTGGAAGCCTCTCTACCTCAAGTGAGCAATACTATATCAACATTACCATTTGTTTAATCTGAAGGTTTTTTATACACGGGGTTGCAGTTGCCCCCGTAATATTTTTAACTGACATAAGGGGGTTATTCTATATGTGAAACTAAACAACTTTGGGGCGAAAAAAATTTTTTTTAAACAAAAAAAAATTTTTTTTTCCCATACAAATTTTAAATACCTATTCTCCACCAAAGTCGTAGAACAAAAGTTGTTCTATTTCACGTACAGAATCACCCCCTTTCGGGTTTTACGGTTGGGGTTGCAACACAGTGTATAACCCAGGTATATACTCGTAGTTGCCGCCATGCAATGCAAGTGTCGTCTTACTCATTTTAAAAATCTATTTTTATAGAATCTGGCTCGATAGTACCTAGTAGATGATCTACTGCATCCGTGATGTCAGCTTTAGGGAATACAATCCCACACCAAAATACCTATCTCGGATTTAGTGGGAAGTGTGTTGCTGTGCGCAATACCCTCCTGTGTCCTGTCCTGTGGGATCCTGCATTATTTTCCTGCGGGGCTGGTTCTGCAATTTTGGGTTCTTTGAAAGCGGTTTTGCATTCCACAGTCGGCCAATCACACCTTGGTGAAGTAAGTGCTGTGTCAGTGCTTCCCTTAAGCCGTGCCGGCTACACTGAACTGGATGGTACACATAAACTATTTACATAGCAGTTTCGACCAACCTGCATTCGGTGCGGTGGTACCGTGCGAGCCTAGGTTCTCGGCGGTTGGTCGGTGGCTGCCGCTCGGTTTTTAAAACGCGCCTTTTGGTTTCAATACTCAATACACATATGGAGATCCCTAAACCTCGGCAATAGATGGTACAAACCGCGCTGTCTAAATAAGTACCTACTTACACAATTTATCATGTTTATTTGCAACGGCTTGATCTATCGGCTAAAGTTTTAATAACAGACACAAGTGTTGTAGAAGTGACTGTCGGCTGCTCGCAGGTACTTCCTGCAGAAGGCGTTGACACGCGCGCGGGACTGCAAGAAGAGCTTCTACCTCTACACGCAGCAGAACAGCGACGGGGTACGCTCCCGTGCACATTCTCTTCTATACATACTGTAGCGTAGCCTTGCCCGCAACAGTTTCTATGTTTGCCTGAACGCAAGTAGAAAAAGTGTTGTGTCTCTACTTTGACTCGCATGCAACTGCAAGTGTAAATGTACTGAGATCTAGCGTAGGAGTTTAACCCTCAATCAGTGGCGGCTGGCCCTTAAGTGCACTCGTGCGCCGCACTACCACAAAACAGCGCCTTCACCCGAAAGAAATAAACAAATTAAAATATTAAACATTTCCATGAATATCACCGATCGAAGTAAAAATATCAAACTGAATTCGTTGCTATTTCCTAGACAACAAGGCACGATTTTGCTGTACGTAATACGTACTACATACTACGCATCGCCGCGCCGCCGAGCTCGCCGCCGCCGCCGAGTGCATTAGAAAACACCGCGAACGTCTCTTGTATTGATACTATGAGAAAATGTCTAACGCCGCTGCCCCGCCGCGTGAAACAAAACACTCTTCATACGATTATGTGTGGAACAAGGTTGCGTTCTGCGTGTGACACACGACGGAAAAAGAAGGACAGTATATTGTGGATAGACGCGCGTGCGACACGTCGCGACCGAGCCAGCCGACGATGAGCCGAAGTAAGCCGAGATCGTGAACCCGACCGCGGGCACGTGCGGGCGGGAGCGCGCGGGCGCGGCGGGGGCGATCCAAACTCTGGGTCGAAGATACACACAAGCGCTAAGTACCTACATGTATGTATAATGCGCGGGGCGGATCTCGGCGTGTCGCCTCCGTAGCGGTTCGTCAGTGTTCTCCCTCGCACCCGCACCGTACTTGTATAGTGTATTCGCGTGGCGGGTCGCCCGCTGCGGCGACGACACGCCGAGATCCGTCCCGCGCACTATACGCTGTTGCACGACTCGACAGGCAAGTCCATTTTTGGAATATGGGTTGTTTCTTATATATAACAGATCGAGTTTGCAATTGAATATTTGAATTATTCGAATATCGATTTGATACATATTCGAATGGTAATTTATAAAATATTGGAATGTTACGACAAACATTAATGCGTTACGAAAATATTTCGCTATTTTAGTTAAAGTCAAAAAATGGAATCACTCAAAGAGTTAGGCAGGCGTTGTTTGGCGCGCCGCGCCTCTCAGTTCGGGGCGAGACCCGTCGTCGCGTGACGCGTCGGTCGACCGACAATCGCCGCGCCGCCGCGCCGGGATGTTTTGCAAATCCGTTTTTTAGCAGTTTGGACGACTTTTCGTCAGTTAACATGTACATTGTGAAGTTTTCTTCATTGCCCGGCGCAGCAAGGACAAGGACGCGACACCGACGCGACACAAACATTAATATCAGTACCGCACGCTGCCTGGCCGGGCGGGCGCGGGCGACGCCTCGCGCGCGGGTGCGCGGGAGGCGCGGCTCGCTCGTGGCCACTGCGCGCGCAGTGAAGCGTCGCTTTGGTTCTTCGAGCAATTAGGACGCTGGGTGGGTACATAATTTTTGCAAATAAGTCAAGACCGCGGTATCCATTAGATTCACGTTTGGGTATAGTACTAAGTAGCTAGCGCACACCCAGTCCCATAGGTCACCAGCCGCCACTGCCCTCAATATTGTTTTATTCGGATATGGCCTAGCTTATACAGGGTCATTTTTTATTAAGTGAAGTCTCTTGAATGGTAGGTTCTATATCTGAAATGGATCACGTTTATGATGTTAATTTTACTTTACGTACCTAACGTTAGATTTTTTTTCTGGACATGCCACATAGTAGTGCCCATGCATACTAATACACCCTGAAAATTTCAATAAAATCGGTCCAGTACTTTCAGAGTTATTAAAAAATGAAAAAAGTTTACATTTACATTTTTACAAGTTTACATTTTTTTATGCAAACTGACACGGTTGGTTAAATCGCCTTCAACATCCGTGATGTCAGCCCATAACACCGGGTGAACTTGGTGCCACGTCAGTGCTTCCCTTCGGTCGTGCCGGCTACACTGAACTGGACGGAAAACACAAACTATTTACATAGCCGTTTCGACCGTCATTTCATACAGTGCGGTGGTACCAACCCGGGCGGGTTAAACCCTTACCACCTAGTAATATAAGAAGGGAGTCATATTCCTTAGCCACCTTTTACGACGTACACGGGGAGAGATGCAGTGGGGCTATTCTTTTAGAGCACCGGCCCCACACGTTATAACCCAATTTTTATAACTGTGCACTTCGAGCTGTCAAAGTCGTTAGGTTGGCAGGACTGAATTCACACCCCGCTTACTTCCTCACTTCTCCGCCGACGCCTATCAGTACACACACACACACACACACAGTAAGGGCGTGTACTGATAGGCGTCGGCGGAGAGGTGAGGAAGATCAGGATTTTGTGGTTGGGGTTGCAAGACCCTGTATAACGCACATTTGAAATTTTTTAACAGAAAATATTTGATGTACCTAGCGTAAAGGTCATGAATCATGTCCGGACTTTTCTCCTATATGATCAGGATTTTTAAATTTTTCATGTGGCAACCCTAGCTGGGGGTGAATTCAGTGCTGCCAACCTAACGACTTTGACAGCTCGAAGTGCACAGTTATAAAAATTGGGTTATACATCACCTCTTGTAAAACAATACAAGCTTAGAGTGTGACAGGGTTCTATAGGTGTATCATGAATCTATCATCTAGTGAGCTAGAGTGTTGCGTTGCGTGTGCGTCTGTCAGCAGAAGGAGTGCTGCGAGGTGGTGATGTTCTGGCGCGTGCAGCAGACCCTGCGCACGACGGCCAACGCGCTGCGCCAGCAGGTCGGCAACCGCGAGGCCGCCCGGCTAGACAAGGAGCTCCGCGAGGTCCTCGATGAGGTACCCATCCTCACCTTGTCGTGCATACATTTATTTATTCGTTTTTAGACAGGCAGAAATCAAGTTCATTCTTCATTCACCCTGTTTTAACCTGTTTACTCCTTATTTGTTTATCAGTTTTCACACTTCGCCTCTCTCAGGCGCTGATCGGGGCCCAAAACTTTATTCGAAACATGGTCGCACATTATATCCAACTAAAATATCTGGTACTTCTAAACAAGCCCTCACTTTTTTCCTTCATTTTGTAGGTATTTTCATTAGGTATAAGATGCAAAAGAGTTTATTGCTCTAGCCTCTTCATTTTATGAAATATTTGAGTTTAGGTGAAGGTCGACGCTCGAGGCCGCGGTGCGGCGTAAACGCCTGGGACTCAGGGGGGGGTAAGCATTATTATAACGCCGGAGTAAACAGGTTAAGGTTTGTTTTTTTGTTTACTTCTTTGGTTTTGTTCACTTATTTACGTTTTTAATTTGTATTGGCGTGTTGGGCTTGTCTACTGCGGTGACTAGTAACTGCGCGTGTGTGTGTGTGTGCGTGTGCGTGTGCGCAGATCGCGGTGGACACGGAGCGCAAGAAGGCGCTGCTGTCGGGGCGCCGCGTCGAGCTCGCCGAGCAACTCAGTCAGTATTTTTTATTTATTATTTTATGAAATGTGACATGATCGCCTACTACACCCGCTATGTCAGCCCACAGCATCTTGGTAAACTAGGTGCCATGTCAGGCCGGTCGCACCGGCTACACTGAACTCGATGGAAACACCAACTACATAGCTGCTTCAACCGACCTTTCATTCAGTGCGGTAGTATCAATCCGGTTAGGTTAAACCCTACCACCTAGTATGGTAGGGAAGGTGTCTACAGTTTAAACGTGGAATCCGAACCACGGTCAGCCTCTTAACGGTCAACCCATGCAAGTTCTGACCGCGTCCAGGTGTGCTTAATGTATACGATCGCTATTGGACCAGAGCTACTGACGCTGACGAGAGCTCCTCCTCCTCGCAATGCCACAATTGGCTGCTCTAACATCTGGCGAGGTCTTCTGTTCATGTTATTCCGATAAGAGATCGTTTATATAAAAGATAGCATGTCGGCCAATAGATCCCTTCCCCTCCCTCTCTCGTATCACAAAACCTTTAGTTGTACAGTTCTGAAAAATGTGTGCATGTTCTATACAGGTTGATTTATTCCATACTTCCATTATATTCTAATCACCAAACCGCTTGAAGTCTTGACTCTTTGAGTTATTCAAATATAAAATAGTAATTTCGCTTTCCAACTATCCTAAATAAATACACTAAATTTAGGAGAGTTCAGAAACTAAATATGCCACCTATACCATGGACATTCAATTATTGACATGAGGCTAAAAAAAAATCACAAAATTCCAGAATTAAGAAAACTCACTCCGCTGCCACATTATGGATTCAGCGCTGAAGATAGTTTATATGTAAAGACAAGTAGTTTAGAGAGAGTGCTGTGCGTGTTGTTACAGAGCAAGTTCGGCAAGTGCAGGAGAAACTGGAGGAGTTTATAGAAGCTCTCAGCAAGGAGAAGCAGAACTAGCGTCGCGCCGCCGCCGCCGGTGCAGACGTCGCGCTCCCGTCGTCCCGCCGCCCCCTTCCGCACGCCCGCGCCTCTTGTGTCATATAAATTTAGTATTTATTGTGTACTTATATGTACATTGATATGTGTAGTTACATAAATGAATTGAATAAAACTGTAGGTCCGGTGTAAAACTGTAGGTCCCATCCCTTGCCCCTTACTAGGTGGTAGGCTCAAATTGTAGCCGACTGGGTTTGGTTCCACCGTACTGGATGTAAGATGGCCGCATAGCAGCCTCGGTTGTGTCCTCTAGTCCAGTATAGCCAACAATCAAGGGAAGTCTCCGGTATGGCACCTACCTTCTCGGAGGTGATATTGGCTGGTCAGAGCATGCGCTTTGGCCCCTCCGACTCAGTCACCCATACCGGATTACATAAAAAAGAAAAAAATATATTATTGGGTCATTGTGGAAGGTGCTCATGATGAGAATATGAACATTAGTTTCTCTATGAATTAATCCTCGTATTCACTAGGGAGGGGGGCCGCGGGACGTTTACCTAACATCTTGGAACAACATTTCGCTGTGCGCGCCGGTCCTGTTGCAAAGATATCGCCCGGAGAATGTGAGGCGTTGCAAAAAGAACATAATCGAATAGAAGACATACTGAGATCTTCGAATGCCAAAAACACTGACCCGGAACATGTTGCGGGTTGATCAAAAGATGTTAAAACAATTGTGCGACATTGCTGCAACGTTGCGTGCATCACGTACATCAATGTTCCGGCACACATAGTTGCCTATTGAAAATGGGGCTGTATGTGGGTGGGGCGGCACTGGTGTGGTACGGCGGTACGGGGGCAGGATGATAGCACTCACTCACACATTGTACATTCGATGATAGCTAATATAATGTAACTAACTGCTTAATTTAAGTTATGAAATAAATGTTGATCTATACGCGAGTATTTCTATTTATAATACCTTTTTTTTATAGTAAGCAATTGTATAATCCACGCATAAGGTGCCTAGCGACGCGACACCCATGGACATTCGGTCGCATGCGGGGGCTGCGAATGCCATGCCGGCCTGACAAGTGCCCATTCACGCCTCTCTTGAAGGACCCGAGACTATACTGGGGGGAAATATACGGGCAGGGAGAGCGTTCCAGAGTTTACCGGTTCTGTGGAGGAAGGATCTGCAGAACCGATTGGTACGCATTCGCGGATACATATGTACAGCGAGTCTAGTCCAGCTAGTCAGCAGCGACTTCGCAACTCAGCACAATGTCCTGAAATCATTACATCTGCCTGAAAACGTGAGTGAAAAGTTATAACTGAACATGGAAGCGACGCACGGTCAGTTCGCTGCATTAGTAAGGAGTTTGGCCAGGTGTGCACTGCCAGGTTATAGATAGTGAAGGAAGATTCTTAAACAGAAATTATCAGGAAAAGTAAGAAGATGTTGAAAGCATTATTATATTATTGTTTATGTATTGATTGTGTAAGTTGTAAATATTCGAAGGCTATTTTCGACAATATTTTTCTCTCACTACATCACTAGCTAGAAATGCCAAAAACAGGCAAACCAGCAAATGTCCATTTGCTTTCTCTGAGAAAAAAAAAACAGACTTGAGAGGATCTCACCGTGCATCATATTTACATACTAACTTCGTAGACAAGAGTATAAAGTGAAACATCTAAAATAAATATTTTTATTTAATAAACAAGTAGCAAAGTAACAACAGTTAACAGAAGTAATAAAAGTGTATTTAGCATTTATTTAAATGATTTAAGCATTATTTCGCACACAAGTCAATACTTACAAAAATATTATATTAACTCGTTGACGGCCAACAGTTCTATAATGTCCCTTGACTTCTTTGTCATTTATGCCGTGCGTAAATTCGCGAAATTTCGCACGTGTAACTCATATTTGACTTGGAATTAGAATTCCACATTGAAACTTGCAGAATAACATAATAAATGAAACCATAAAATGTGTTTCTAGACCTGAACGAGATACAAAGATAATTTTTTTTTTATTTTTTATTCATAATAGATAATTACTGAAGACGGCATTCGCCGAAATATATAAAATGTGTATAAAAAAACTTGAAAAAAACGTGTTCTTTTTCAATAAATAATAAGAAGCGCTAAAAAGTGATATGTATATTTTCTTATAATATAAAAATATAATAAATACATAAATATAAATAAATAGAAATATACTAATACTGTTGATCGGCCAGACAACGGTGAGTACACAATTTATTAAATATAAAATAGAACCTTCTCTAGCTAAGTTTATAGCGCATAATTTTGAGCACACCTAAACTTTAATATTTCGAAGTCGCCAATGAAATTATCCATAAAAATATGTAAAACAAGTGAGGATTCACTTATTTAGAAGCACAGGCGGATTTTTTTAACTCCAGGAAATAAAAAGACATTCGAAATTGTTTTCCGAATTTTTCTAACCTAAAATTGACAATTCCCTAATATAAATCATATATAGATGTTAAGGTTAAAAACGATGCCACTAAAACGCCGAAGAACGTATGTACGTGGCACCATCCATGTTACGTGAATCCAATCCACAAATAAATAAAGAAAAACAAGGAACCCTCAGTCCAAAATGACCGGACCAGGTCAGAATATATTTTTTTCCATTTGTACCTGTAATGTTGCTGAGCAACATCAGCTTGCTGTTTTGTGAGAATGTGTTGTAGAAATGTATTGCATGTAACGTTTTGGTCGTCAGCGCCATCTCACAGCGTGATTGTGAATCTTTGTTTTGTCTCTTTGGCGCGTAGTGTCGTAAGCTCTTCATGCACTGTGACTAGGTGTCGCCACACGTTTGAGAGCGGAATTCATCGTAGGTGTATTTCATGTCAATGGAAAGGTTTTTTAATCATCTATCTAAAGTGCCCTCTCGTTCTAATAAGAAAAGGAAGGAAGGTGTGGAACTAAGCTTGCGATGGCTTCACCGAACATATCCGGGCCCATCGGCAGTAGAGGAGGGTATTAATCGAGGTCGGGACTAGCGAGTACATTGATATAGCAATAATAGGCGTAAACTTCCGCTGTTAAGGCGCTGACTAGACAGGTCGACCGCGCAGTTGAGTTAGAAGTAGACGGGTGTAAGACATGGGTCGATGCGAGAACTCGTGACGATGATTGTTACTCACGCAGCCGAGACGGCAGACTAAAGGCACTTACACAGACAAATAAAATCAGACCATCTGCTCAGCGGGTGGGTCGGTGTCGGGTGTGGGCTTGCCGTCGTGGCCGTGCACGTTGAGCAGATGTTTCCTGAGGACGTGCTTGTCGGTGAAGGTGTTCTGGCAGACGGCGCACTGCGGGCGGAGGCCGTGCTTGGAGCGCACGTGCGCGCCGCGGCGCGAGGGGCTGAGGAAGCGCTCGGCGCAGTGGGGGCACGGGTAGGGCCGCTCGCCCGTGTGCAGCCGCGTGTGGAACAGCAGCGCCGTCTTGTTGACGAAGTGCTTGCCGCACTGCGCGCACGCCTCCGGCCGCTCCCGTGTATGCACCACCATGTGCAGCTTCACCTGCGCATTCCACACACATCGTGCACACATGAGGAAGCGCTCGGCGCAGTGGGGGCACGGGTAGAGCCGCTCGCCCGTGTGCAGCCGCGTGTGGAACAGCAGCGCCGTCTTGTTGACGAAGTGCTTGCCGCAACTGGGATTCAGTATAGTAAGCACATATTGAATTGGCCGATGTTATTATTCAAAATGTACTTTTGCACTGAAATACACAATAAGATATACAAAATGTATTTTAATTTAACGCATCTTTTATATATATTTTGATGTCAATGTAATAAGAACTAGCCTTGACATTTACATGTTCACAAAATTTTTTCCATGTATCTGCAGATATGTCCTGAAGCAAAGTGTGCAAATTATTAAAACAATTATTAATCGACCTTGCTGAAACACTAAACTTTTTAATAAAAATTCTAGTTCAGAAAAACTTAACCTAAGCTATTTTTATTCGAACGTTTCGTATTTCTGTAAAGTCAAAAAGTGTTTTTTGTTCAGAACGAATAATATTTACGTCCCTCTTTTGTTTGCTATTCGGTAAATAGATGCTTGAGATACACCTTGATAGAACAAAAAATAATTACCTAATTGTACATTACGGCGGCCAATTCATGACAATCTCACTACAATGACATAACTTTTCACCTAAATGTCAGTTCAGAAGCAATTTTGACATTGACAACAGATTATCAAGCATCGAACATAATTGTGGCCAGCATAAGAAATTAGTTCCAACGAAATTCCGCAATATGGCGGCCCCTCATATATCAGGCTTTACTTGTCATACTGCATTCTAACACACAAAGTATAAATATTTGTGACGCATCAGATTCAACCCTGGATATGATCTCTCAAGCTGCACACCCAGGTCAAGGGACTGCAGCGACCTTCACGCTAGTCAGCTTTATAATAACTCCTTTATTCGACGAAACTCATCACCACACGAACTTATACACCGCCAGTGACGACTCGACTGTCGATGCGGAGTACCTATCTAACCTGGATCGGCCCCACAACATGTTTGAGCAAGGCGGACACTTTTAAATCTCTCGTGCAACAACACGGCATTCACTTGTCGCTTAAATACAGCGTGCTTGCCGCGCAATTCATGCACATTCAGATTTGTGAGTGCTGCGTGCGTAGTCTGTTTCCAAAGCAGGTGGAAAATAAAGATATTGACCTTTGAGAGTTATGTAGCTCACTTGCCCAAATAAGGTGCACCACGCGCCGTGCTGTCGAGCACGGTGCCACAGATTACTTAATAGTTACTTCGTAACAGATAAATCACTCCATAGAAAAAGTTCCATACCTTCGGCTTTAATAGCCTACTGTTTTACGTCGCCAATCGCTGCGTGCGAAAATGTACTAAACGATCGAGTGTAAAGTGATTATTGCTTTGCAGCTGCGCGCAGTTGCGTGGGCGAGCGTGAAGGTATGCTTCGCGCTGCTGACGAATTTTCACTGAATTAGATCGCCGGCGGTCCACCGAGCGGTAGGTAGTTAGCGCGCGCAAGTACATAGAGTGCGTGAGGCCTGACGGTGCCTGCTGCTGCAAACACACCCAAGAGTGCAAGGGAGCTATACGCTCAAGGTCGCGCTCCTTTGTTCTGAGATGTAGGAGTAGGTACCTACCTCGCGGCGAATATAGAAGCCCTTGCCGCACAGCTCGCAGGAGTAGGGTCGGACGTGCGTGTGCCGGCGCCGCGTGTGGCACGTGAGCAGGAACTTCTTGCTGGTCGCGTACGCGCAGTACTCGCACCGGTGCACCTTTAGCTCCTCCGCCGAGCGGCCGTGCCGCCGCACGTGCGCCTCGTAGTACGACCGCACCTGCCTCAGCACACTTCCAGTCAGGACGCTCACACGACATCATCCAATTGCAAAATGGAGGATATAAACTAAAACTTCAGAAGTGACGCTATAATGTAAATATTTTAAAAAGAGGTCAAGTACGAGTTGAACTCGCTTGGAGAGGGTTCCGTATCATTCGGTTTTCCGTGAGAACTTTAATACTTATGATTTTGGTTTAGGTTTTCCTGTAAACTATAAGAGATGCCCTATATTCCTTATTGTATTTTTTTTTTTTCAATATTTTAGACTCGGCAGTTTTGGAGATTTTTAATATATTTTCTTCAATAATTTTTAAAGTTATAAAAAAATTATTATTTGCATTTTTTATAACAAGCCGTTACCAGTAGAGGTCACACACATGAGAAACTTTAAAAAAAATTTTTTTGATCTCTCTAATCTGTCCCCCAAAAACTCAATTTGATCATTTACGCTATAGGTAAACTCTATATATGCATCAAATTTAAACTTTTGTCGTCCAGTAATTCGGAGAAAACAGACGGACAGATCCTATAAGGGTTTAGTTGTTTCCTCTTTTGATGTAAGGAACCCTAAAAATGCTATACCTTGAAGGGCTTGCCGCAGACCGGGCACTGGAGCTGTGTGTGCTTGCTGGCGATGTGGCGACGCAGCTCCGCGCGGCGCGGGAACGTCGCCGCGCACACCTCGCACATCACGCGCCCGCCGCTCGCCTGGCGCCTGCGCGGTTCACTCTTCCCTTCCTTCGCTTCATCTGACTCTTGTTTGGGCTGGGTGTGAGCGTGCGAGCCCGGTGTGGGGTGCTGGGAGGCGCGGTGGTTGTTGAGTCCGACGGCGGACGCGTAGCGGCGGCCGCAGGCAGCGCACGGGAAACTCAGCGCGCGGTGCTTGCTGGCCGCGTGCCGGCGCAGCACCGCACGCTGCTTGTACACGCGCCCGCACTCGCGGCAGATGTGCTCCGTGCCTGCCGGGTGCGCGCGCTCGTGAGCGCGCAGCAGCAGCTGCGTGGTGAAGGAGCGCGCGCACATCGAGCAGTGGTGCAGCAGCGGCTCCGCCTCCGCTTCCCACTCCCGCTCCTCCGCGCCGCACCTCTCCGCGCAGTAGTCGGCGAGGAGCGGCCGCACCGCAAGCAGCAGCGGCCCGCACGCCGCGTGCCCCTCCACGCGCCGCTGCACCGCATCCACGGAGCGCCGCAGCGCCGCCGCCGTGCGCTCGCACGCCACAGAGAAACGGAACGCAGCCAGGCAACGCACTAGGCACGCGTCGCACAGCCCGCGAGGCAACAGCGGCTCCTCCGCTATCTGAGAGCGAGATACCGCTCATTACTTAGTGTAAAAATTCACAAATGAGGTAATGTAGAGTAGATTTTTTTTTATGGAAACTGACACGGTTGGCTTACATCACCTACAACATCCATGATGTCAGCCCATAACACCGGGTGAACTTGGTGCCACGTCAGTGCCTCCCCTTGGTCGTGCCGGCTACACTGAACTGGACGGAAAACACAAACTATTTACATAGCCGTTTCGACCGACCTTTCATTCAGTGCGGTGGTACCAACCCGGGCGGGTTAAACCCTACCACCTAGTAATATAAGAAGGGAGTCATATCCCTTAGTCGCCTTTTACGACATACACGGGGAGAGATGCAGTGGGGCTATTCTTTTAAGATAAGTGGATGCGGTTACCTGGGAGCCGGTGACTCGCGCAAGTACGTCGCGCAGAGCGAGTGTGGCGGGGGCGCCGGCGCCGGTGCGAAGACCGCACTCGGCGGAGAGCGGCGTGGTGGCGGGCGCCGCGAGGCACGCGCGACACAGAGCGCCCAGCCGCCCCTCCAGCGCTGCGTGCACCACTTCACCAGCACCGTGCATCGTGTTTCACAGGCAGCCCGCGCCGTGCCGCTATAGCAAAACCTGGGTGGTGTAAGCTAATATCAGTAATCTGTGGGCTAGGCACAAGATTCCTCAATCAAAACATAACCTACAAATCAAATAAATAGTAGGAATTTCTTAGATAGTTCGCACTTTCAACTATATGAATTAAAATTGTGTACAATACTCTGCCAAGGATAGTTACTGATTGATTTGAAAATCAAAGATTGTTTGGTAAGTAAACAAATAGATTACAAAGTTCAAGACCAAAGAATAATAATACGAGTGTCTTTGTAGCAGTGTTGCCAACTCAAATTTTGAAATTCTCCTAGATTGACTTCGAAAATCTCCTAAAAATCTCCTAGAAAATTTTCGTCCTCCTAAAAAATTCTCCTGTTATTCAAATTATAAAAATTTCACCACATTTTTAGTGTTCCTTATACGTACGGGATCATATTACTAAGCCTAGGCCGTCTGTCCGTCCGTCTGTCTGTCTTACCTGTAAAGAGCTGTATCTTTTGCACCCTGAAAACCGGTCAAGTGCGAGTCGAACTCGCGCACCGAGGGTTCTCTGACAGTCAGTCAGTCAGTCAGCGTGTAAGCGTCTACTGCTGGAAATACGCCTTCAATTTTCCTCCAGTCTCTCGGGCTTCACCGGTACGGACCACTGCTTTCCGCCGACATATTTCATGTCGGCGTCCCACCTGGCGGGTGGTCTTCCACACTCCGTTTTCCTGTCCACAGCCGCCAATGTAGTACATGGTTACTCCAACGGTCGTCATCCTTTCGGCTAACGTGCCCAGCCCACTGCCATTTTAGCTTATACACCTGGTTTCCAATGTCAATTACTTTGGTGCCTCAGCGGATTGCCTCATTCATTAGTGATTCATTATTACGCACCATTTCGCTTAGCTATACTTCCAGGCCAGCCCACCATGGCTAATTCCATCGCTCGCTGGGCAACTTTGGAATACAACTATAGTCATAGCTCACGTTTCACACCTGTACGTCTTAAACGGTAGGACGCACTGGTCATAATATATACAGGTTAGACCTCGGGGTGAATTTTAAATTTCCGAGGCAGCCCTACTCAGTTGAATTCCTCCCTCGACCTCCTTATGGAGACCTTGTCTACCAAGCAGTATTTAACCGAGATATACGTACATACTCTTCGTTCAATCTGTTCCATCATTTCTCTGCCAATAATGATTTGTCCTCCCATCATAACCACGATTGCCATTCTAACCACCACGTAATTCGTATGTTTTAATTACTTTTTAATTTTTAACCACACCAAGTTTGACACTTGTACGTATTACCGTTTTTACGTTAGAGCAAAATCAAACAAACAATTTTTTTTAGAAAAAAATACGTTTCTTGTATGGGGGCTTTCCCATACAAGATTATTAGAATAATTTTTTTTTTCTTGTTATTTGATAGGATGTCCGCCAATAATAAATAACACGTGATCTGTGAAAATCACAACCAGCTACCTATTACGGTACAAAAGATACAGCCTTTAAAGTAGTGCGGACTGACGGACAGACTGTCGACGTAGGTTTAGTAAATACTACTGATTATTACAAAGAATACATGTAAATAACATTGATTGATAACAAAGTGTTCATTCGGTTAGGCACGCCCGGTAGTCGGCTTGTTGGTCGATCAATGCACGCACACACTCACAGAATGTCACATTATCCTATCTAAAGAGCAAGAAGGGGAACCTTGATCTTATCAAAAGACAAATCCTATGGTATATGTGTGACTTGAGAAGATGGTTGGTTGATTCACATAGTTCATTCATTGTGTTGTCACCGCACATATCGACATATTTGTTTGTTACTAATAAATATATTTTTCTCACTCCTAAATCTTCTCCTGTAATGATTTTCTTTCTCCTAGATTTTCTCCTACTCTCCTGACAGGCAAAAACTTCTCCTAACACCGCTGAAATTCTCCTGAATCTAGGAGAAAATCTCCTAACATGGCAACACTGCTTTGTAGTAACAACCTGACAGTTCACTTTTTTTTCTACGGAAAGGCAAGGATAGTGTGACCGTATAGCTATGTCTTGTTTTTTATTCTTCTAGAGTCTCGTCTCCAAAGAATATAATACTACTAGTTCGTCTCGCTCGAGTCTCGCTCGCCAATCTCAGATGCGCTCACGTAGTGATTCGATCCCGGAATCGAGTCAGTAAGACTCAATCACTTCAGATATGGGTCGCGAATTCGCGATCGAATTGAGTCACGAAAATGTACTAAGGTTCTCTGCACTACCAACTAGTTGTGCAGAATGGAACTCGATGAAGGCATTTATTCCAATCCAACCAACTAGTATATCGTGCGACCGTTGTAATTAATTATAGTAAAATACCTATTGTATTTATAGTTATTATTATCGTACGAAATCGAAGCCTGAATGTGGTTTAGTTAGACGGCCGTCAGACCGAGGTCAAAATAACGCCATCTAGTGAAATGTCAAGTAACAACTTTTGTAGGCGATTTCTTCATATAGAAACGCGTAGTATAGGAGCACGATGTAGGAAAGGATAGGAGTGAAAGCACCCTGCTTTTCTCTGTCTACGTCTGTTACTAAACTACAGAACTCACTGAACTCATGAAAGAACTGGGAGAACTACCTCTACAACGACAACGACATACAACGTATGTACAGAGTAGAAAGTAATAGCTGTGTGTGTGCGTTGTCTAGCACATACATTACATACAATCAATACTGTGATCGATTAGGTGAATAACAGCAGCTGTAGTATTAGGTACACATTTCATTTATTTACAGATTGATAATACCTAAAACTACATTTCATAATACATACAAAACAAAAGAATAAAACCTGAAACACATTATTATTTGTCTTAACAGTATTGGTTATTTCACAATAATGAAATGCTCCATATAATTATTTGTTTAATTTATACAGGCAGCCTTGGCTGATATCTCGAAAGCCCACAGAGATTGTACGTAACCCGCCGGTCACTCTCAACGGCGGCGGGGGCTACCCAAACTCTTTGCTAAAGCCGGTTGGTTAATCTATTGTGCAAATGATTTAAAATATGAGAGGGCCCCTGAGCCCTGTTGTCACTGCGACCTAGGAAGATCTATTGTGATCTCTCAAAAGTCTACAGCTCACCCCCAAGTCCTATTTTTGCTATGAACCGAGTTATATTCTTAGGGTTAAACACTTATCTTCGTTGTTAATTGTTTTGAAAATGTAAATCTTAATTTTGATGGTTAATTTTATGAAAATCTGAAAAAATTGAGAAATGACCGCTGTTGCCCTAAACTTTGGCTTAACAATCATCTGAGTGAGGAAGGTCTCGCAATACAACAGTGGGTTATTGAGTGAAATTGCATAAATAACTCTTGCATAATTGACATTGAAATTATAAAGTCGATTCCATTAACCCAGAGTCCTTACCTTATGCAAACCTTTCAAAGCAAAACTTTCAACACTGCGTTATCTTGTCAAGGTGGATAAAAAACCATTTTGTCAGGAAACACACTGCTGTCTTGTATAGAGCTTGTTTTACTTGACATTTCTGTATACTTAACTCAAAATCAAGTTTTGGGCAGACAACCAACTGTCGCTTACTCTGAAGCGGAAAGTGGAGCACTGGGTTCGTGTAGTAGCAGAGGGCTATATGTACATACTGTATGGAAACGCAGTCCTCTAAACAAGGCAACATTGAAGAGGCATTTTAGCGAGTCTGCGTGTGATGCCTCGCCCGCCAGGCGCCAGGTGCGGTGAGTAGAGAGTCACTCGGTGGATGGTGGTGGTAGTGAGTGTTGCCGGTGTCACCAGGGTTGCTCGTAGGCGGCGGGGCTGGGCGGGCGCGAGAGGCGCAGCTTGCCGATCTTCTTGGCGCGCGCGTCCTTGAAGAGTGCGGCGCTCTTCATGTGCACGTTGCGGATGTGCTTCTGCAGCACCTGGTTGTTGGTGTAGGTGGACTTGCAGACGGCGCACTGGGGCCGCGGGCCGTGCTTGGAGCGCACGTGCGCGCCGCGCCGCGACGCCGACAGGAAGCGCTCGCCGCACTGCGCGCACGCGTACGGCTTCTCGCCCGTGTGCAGCCGCGTGTGGTAGAGCAGCGCGGCCTTGTTGACGAAGCGCTTGTGGCAGAGGGCGCAGAGCTCGGGGCGCTCGCGGGTGTGCACCACCATGTGCGAGCGCACCTCGTTCTGCTTGACGAAGCCCTTGCCGCAGACCTCGCACGAGTACGGCCGGATGTTCGTGTGCCGCCGCGTCGTGTGCTGCACCAGGTGCCGCCGCTGCTTCGCAGAGTACGCGCAGTAGTCGCACTTGAACACCTGCCGGCCGACACACGTAGCTAGTCAGTGGCGGGGCATGAACTTAATTTGATGTGGGCAAGATACATTTTTATACACAAGATACAATTGCAAAGCCCTGTCAATTTTGCCAATACTCAATACATTCAACAACATCATCAAATCGCAATAATACAGCCACTGTATTATTGCAATATTCACTGCCTCTGTCCTGCTTTCCCATCCTGAGTCGGATATTATTATTATTATTTATAGCACTAACAGTTTGAAGCTGATGCGTGCATATCATTTTTTTTTCTCTACAGTGCACTTGTTTTTATTTAAAAAAAATAAAAGCTAAAAAAATTTATAAAACCTTTATAGTAAGGTTTAGTTTGCCTTTGATTAAGTCTAAGCATGTTTACTAGGGATCTCTTTTAATAGATCTAGCTGAATGTTTTTCATGAATCAAAGCTGCATGAACTTTCGAGGCGCGAGGCCCCTCGGGCCGCGAGGCCGTGGGCGGTCGCCCACGCCGCTCACACCTTGCGCCGCCTCTGGCTACAGTACCTACTGTACATTACAATAGAGAGCCCAGTAGGAGTGCAGTGTAGGTACCTTGAGGTCCGGGTTTGCGGCGTGGAGGCGCATGTGGCCCTCGTAGCGGCTTCGGATGCGGAACACCTTGCGGCACTGCTTGCACTCGAGGTGCGCGTGCTCGCGCTCCACGTGGCGGCGCAGGCTCGAGGCGCGCGGGAACACGCGCGCGCACACGTCGCACATGAAGGTGCTTCCGGCGGCCGCGTCCGACGGGCGCCGCGCCGCGCGCACCTTGCGCACCGTCTCCACCCCGTCCGCCTCCTGCACACACACACATCTGCAGTCGCCGTGGTGCGGGCCGAGTCAAGCTGTGCGCGTGGCACATCCCTCGGACTCCAATACGGAGTAGTGTGCGTAGAGTGGTGTATGAGTGCAGATACCTCCGCGTCACTGTGATGCGCGATGAGCGTCAGGTCCGCTTCGGTTGCCGTGTCGAGCTGTGCGCGCAGCTCGTCGTTAGGCTCGAGTACGGAGTAGTGTGAGTAGAGTGGTGTATGAGTGCAGATACCTCCGCGTCACTGTGATGCGTGGTGAGCGTCAGGTCCGCTTCGGTGGCCGTGTCGAGCTGTGCGCGCAGCTCGTCGTTAGGCTCGAGTACGGAGTAGTGTGAGTAGAGTGGTGTATGAGTGCAGATACCTCCGCGTCACTGTGATGCGTGGTGAGCGTCAGGTCCGCTTCGGTGGCCGTGTCGAGCTGTGCGCGCAGCTCGTCGTTAGGCTCGAGTACGGAGTAGTGTGAGTAGAGTGGTGTATGAGTGCAGATACCTCCGCGTCACTGTGATGCGTGGTGAGCGTCAGGTCCGCTTCGGTGGCCGTGTCGAGCTGTGCGCACAGCTCGTCGTTAGGCTCGAGTACGGAGTAGTGTGAGTAGAGTGGTGTATGAGTGCAGATACCTCCGCGTCACTGTGATGCGCGACGAGCGTCAGGTCCGCTTCGGTGGCCGTGTCGAGCTGTGCGCGCAGCTCGTCGTTAGGCTCGAGTACTGAGTAGTGTGAGTAGAGTGGTGAATGAGTGCAAATACCTCCGCGTCACTGTGATGCGCGATGAGCGTCAGGTCCGCTTCGGAGGCCGTGTCGAGCTGTGCGCGCAGCTCGTCGTTAGGCTCGAGTACGGAGTAGTGTGCGTCGGGGTCGCGCGGGTGATACAGTCGGATGTGGCGCAACATGCCGTCCTCGCTGCGTCCACGGTACCCGCACGTCGAGCAGTAGTACAGTTTCGCCGCTCCGTGGATCACCGCCTGCATTCGTACTTACTCATTATCATTACACACACACACACATGCAGCGGCGTACAGCTTGCAACGTGCAAGTGTCGCGTCACGGAATGTCGTGGGGGACAGGAAGGAAGAGAGTACGGATGTAGTGAAGCGAACCTGGTGGCAGAAGAGCGTGTAGGGGGAGGAGTAGAGCTTGCCGCACATGACGCACAGGAGCCGCTTGAGGTCGGCGCCGCCGTCGCTGCCGTGCCGCTGCACCGTGTGTCGCGCCAGGATCCGCTTCTGCTTGTACCTGCACCGCAACACACACCACACTGTCGCACACCGCACGCGCGCGCTCGCTTGCGCGTGCGATGCGGTCGTGCGTATATATGTAGGTACCCGTTGCCGCAGATCCTGCAGATGTGCTTGGAGTGTGGCGGGTGTACGGCCTCGTGCTGGCGCAGCAGGAGGCGGGTGGTGAAGGAGCGCTCGCACATGGAGCACTCGTGCCGCTTGGGCTCCGGCCGCAGCAGCTTCGCCCAGCACAGCTCCTCCACGGCCGCCTCCGGGCTGCTCCCCGGCCCCGCACGCACACACACACACACACAATATCAACCCAGACAAACAGCTACATAAAAAAAAATTGGTTGTCTGTAAAGTTGGTTTACGGACGATAGTTTTACGTGATGATGTCATAAAGTAAATCAGTTCCGGCGGATATTTACCATGTAAAATTAATTTAAGTACATGATAAAGATGTGATAATAACTAATAAAAAATATGAGAAAATAACGACTATTAATTTTTGTTTCATTTATATTTAAAAAACCTACATAACGCCATCTAAATGTTCAACGTTGCAACAATTACCTAACTGCTAAATCAAGTATACCGCTGGCTGAAGTATTAATTTAATATTGACGCTAGATGTGGACGCTAGATGTCGCTCCACGAAATTCACATACTGTTGAGAAAATTTGCAGCGATAAGTACACGGTCGATAGCCCGCGTGAATAACACGTTTGCTCAGTGATGGTGGCAGGGACCGCGGGTTCGAGGCTCGCAAAAGACGGAGAAATATATTTTGTATTTCCTACTATTGTATATGCCTCTCTATCGCGCTCTCGCTTGCACACAGAGGTCTCTATCGCGCTCTCGCTTGCACACACAGGTTTAGATGGAACGTTACACTTCTTCGTGCGTGCAGCCGGTGTTCATCAATTTATAAGACGTGACATCATCACGTCAAAAAGAGGTCCGAGAATTAAACCTTGCGCTATACCTTGTATCCATTGTAGATAAAGTAGCAATCTGTACATCATTTTAACATAATTTGACTATTGTAAAAGTTGATTAATACGAGTGTTGTTATGACATCAATAAATTTAAGTAAGTAAGTAAAAAAAAAAAATATAAAACCAACAATTTTAAGTGGATTTATTAGACATGTCAGCCAAGGCTGCCTTTCTATAAATAAATAAAATATACAGGATGTTCGGCACATCGACCGACAACATTTTTGACGTGATAACGTCTTATAAATTGATGAACACCGGCTGCACGCACGAATATCACGTCACGTTCCATCTGAGCCTGTGTGTGCAAGCGAGAGCGCGTAACAAGCGATAGAGAGGCACAATCGGCCCAAGCGTCGGCTTGTAAAAGTACCAGGGCCGCAGAAATTAAAACGAGGTTACTCGTACCATAACATCTGGCCGGTCGGAAAATATTTCAAATTTAGAATATTCATGAAACAAGGGTATGACGTTATCAGGGAAGGTGTGGATCTAAGCTTGCGATGGCTTCACCGAACATATCCGGGCCCATCGGCAGTAGAGGAGGGTATTAATCGAGGCCGGGACTAGCGAGTGGCCACTCTAAATTTCCCGCGCATGCTTCACGTTTCGGCTCGCTTCAAGCCCTCGTCAGCTAGTCTGCGTTGACTAGGACGCGGGGAAACCACCAGTCCCGCTCTCGACCTCCCTCTCTCTACCTATCCATATTCTGTAGGATGCTTCCAGTGACGTTTTCGAAGCTCTCTCCATATATGAGCTTAGCGTCGATCTTGGGAGCCCTAGATTCTTGAAGAGACTGTAGAGCGACTTCGCTGGTAGTCCTCTTGCTCCGACTTCCACAGCGAAGAGATCAGTCTTGAATCCGTTTCTCACAATCCGGTCTACTAAGTTGCAGTACTTGTTAAGCTTGATGTTGTGGTCCTTCGGTATGTTACTTTCCCATGGAACTGTAAGTTCAACAAGTACTACATGCTTTGTCGCTTTTGAGAATATGAGTATATCCGGTCTTAATGCTGTGGTACAGATTTCCGAAGGCATTTGGTAATGCTTCTCCTGTGTGTCCATCAACAATTCCCAATCCTTTGCTGCTCCCAAAATTGAAGAAGGTTTAGTCCTATCTTTGGGCAGCTTATTGGCTCCAGGTTTCACAAAGTTGACCTTCTGGAAGCCGCTACTGGTTTGCCCTTTCCTGGTCCGTGCAATTGACAGGTTGATGGCCTCTCTGATGATTTGGAGGACTTTATCATGACGGTAGGAATACTGGCCTCGCTCAAGTAGTATTTTGCATCCGCATAACAAATGTTTGGCCGTGCCTACGAACTCCTTACATGACGGGCATAGTCTATTTGTAGATTTCCCCCATCTAACTAGGTTACTCGGGTCGGGGAGAGTAAGCTGGAATGCATTTAAGTAGAACTTAAGCAGCTCAGGGGACCAGTTGTATATTATGGATTTCCACTTCAATGCAGGAGGGATGCAGAAGTCACCCACTGTTAGCCAATCATTCTGCATTTCTAGGTTTAAGGCGTGAAGTTTGAAGCCTTGTTCCATGTCCTCCTGAGCAAAACCTTTCAGTATTTCTTTATCAGACTTTGCTGTTTCTATGCCCAATCCAGATCTATTGGTGCGTGTACCAACTTGGAATGATTTGTAGAAGTCGAGTCTCGATTCCAGTTCATCTGATAGTGATGTGTTGGGTAAGGCTTGAATAGCGCTATCATTGGAGTCTTTGAGTATACATTGTTTGGCTATTCTCGCCTTTTGATAAAATATCGACGGTTTCTTAATGTTCAGTCCAAAGTTATTGTGAGATCTGTATAGCGTTGACGAGTCAGCCGGGTGAGCCAGTCCAAACCATGATTTCAGGAATCTGGTCACATACGAGTCTAATTTAGTCAGGTTTTGCTTTGTGAAGTCGTAGACGAGAAATGGCCATGATAGTTTTGATGTCAGGTAGTTATCGTAAATCCATGCCTTTTGTGTACCCAGGAGGGGAAGATTGTCAGTTTGGCGGAGGCTCTCTTCGAAAAGTTGGACAATATCATCAGTAGGATGCTCCTTTCCTCTGCTGGTGATCCTTTTGCCCAAGAATTTAAAAGGAGCTTCATCAGCCACGGTTGCGATTGGTTTTCCGGCTACTGTCAGACCTGGATTGCTCGAGGTAAACTTTGAACCTTTCCTGGTTAAGCTCAAACAGTAGCACTTCGCTGGTTTTATCTTCATCCCTTTGGTCCATTCACAATAGTCATCTACCACCTTAAGAAGCGCCTGATTTTGTTTTGGATTGCGGGTTAACAGCGTAATATCATCCGCAAATGCCAGGATGGCCGCCATATATGTGTCTCCATATTTGAACCTGTATCCCCATTTGTTTTCTTTTACGACAAGCGTATCAATATATAAAACTATCGTCCGTAAACCGACTTTACAGACAACCAATTTTTTTTTTTTTTTGTAGGTAAGTAGGGTCATTTGCAACGTTTTGACCCATGATACCTTTTGTCAGGTATCACGTGGTATCAAGATACAATTTTTTTTCTTTATTTTTTAAAATAGAGTCAAGAGAAGGTACACGGCGGTGGCGAGTAAGGCAGGATGAACTGACGTGTGGAACTGGACATTCTGAATGTTGAGGTCGTCGAAGATCTTGTAGTGGCTGAGCTCGGGCAGCACGCTGATGACGAGGCGCTCCTGCTGCGCGCCCACCTCGCCCTCCACGTGGTACGCCAGGTAGTCCACGCACTTCTCCAGCGCGCGCGCGTTCAGCTCGTACGTGCGCATGAAGATGTACGCCTCCACGCAGCTCTGCACGCACGGCGCGCACACGCCACCCGGCAGCACGCGCTCCTCCTCCACCTGCGCAGTCCACCAGTCCACTCCACGTGTCGCCCACAAATGTGCCGACTGTCCACCATTTTAGATTCTGTGATTTTACTGTAGAGAGTCAGCTGTATCAAGTAGATATACAAAACTGGGCTAGATGGCGACGGATAGTAGAAAGTCAAGACAAAAAAAGGGACATTTCCACACTCCACTGGAAGTTTTAACTGTTAAATAAAAGGTGAAGTGCGTTTCTGGCGAGTATTCTCAATTTCGTTTGTATGAATTACAGTAGGGCCTGATAATCCGGACAAGTAAAAACCCTAGTCACGCCGTATTACCAACACGTCCCGGATTATAGTATCAAATAGTTTTATTAATCTGCTTATCCCAAACATCTTCGAAATCATGCACAAATGCCATTCGTTACCAACCAATCAGAGCGCGATACCGCCCGATACCACCCAATCAGAGCGCGCGCCGTCCCCTCCGCTACCCGCGGAGCTCGGCGACGCTGTTTCTCATATAAGCATTGTACAGTCTGACGTCCATACCTATTTAAATGTTCTTGACTGGAGGTATAGTAACTTTGGATGAAATCTGGCGCGTTTTTTGCCCTGAGAGAACTATTTTCCATTAGATCTCAGTTCTCGTCTAGTAAGAGCTACACATTTATTGTTCACTAGCTGAGCCCGCGGCTCCGCTCGCGTGAAATTCGTATTCCAAAGAAGAGTGTAAGTAAGGGCGAGGCCGAATGCCGAGCTGCGTTCAGGTAATCGATAAACCTTCTTAAAGAAAGTAACTAACTAAGGGCGAGGCCGAAGGCCGAGCTGCTTTCGGGTAAACGATAAATCTTTCTCAAATAAAGGAAGTAAGTAAGGGCGAGGCCGAAGGCCGAGCTGCGTTCAGGATGACGATAAACCTTCTGGAAGAAAGGAAGGAACTAAGTGCGAGGCCGAAGGCCGAGCTGCGTTCAGGTAAACCAAAAACCCTCTTCCGCCTTCGGGCCTCGCCCTTAAAGACTTCCTTTCTTCGATAGAATATAATATCGTTTACTCAATCTATTTATTTCATAAAATTAAAAAAGTAATATTAATAACTAAAGAATTAAACCTACCTAACAAACATTAAAATAACTATCAAAACGGGCATTTTCAAATGTTCTTAGAGCACTTGCGGCATTACCCCGCTGGATGGCAAGGCTTACCCTTTGAATGAAGTACATAAGCCCTTGATGGCGGGACACCAGTTGCGTCAACCAGCTCAAGCCTCTTCACTGCTCCACGGACCGAGGGTTTCAACCGCAAACGCAACAAATTCGAAATCTTGAATTATATTTCTATATTTGCTGTGTTTGAGGCTCTCCGCCCCAGCCTCGGCCGCGCCAGCCGCTCTTGAAGATGTCCTAACGTGACTTGGAGCCAATGTGAGAACAAAAGTGGCGTCCCACATAAAAGAACTACCCTTAGTCCATGGCACTAAGGTGATAGCATCGGGCCTCTTTCCATCCAGCCGGGAATAACCGCGAGGTTCTAGGATGCACGGTATATTTGCCGTTAGAAGCGTGGACTTTATAATAAAATTTAAATTAAATTAACTCAATCTTAATATTAATTAACTTTATTCGAGATGGTTTAGCTTCTTCCTGAACGCAGCTCAGCCTTCGGCCTCGCCCTTAGTTACTTGCTTTCTTCGAGATGGTATTTGTCAGAACGTAGCTCGGCCTTCGGCCTCGCCTTAGTTGCTTACTTTCTTCAAGATGGTTTAGCTTCTTCCTGAACGCAGCTCGGCCTTCGGCCTCGCCCTTAGTTACCTGCTTTCTTCGAGATGGTTTTTCAATTATCCGAACGTAGCTCGGCCTTCGGCCTCGACTTAGTTACTTACTTTCTTCAAGATGGTTTAGCTTCTTCCTGAACGCAGCTCGGCCTGCGGCCTCGCCCATAGTTACTTTTCTTCGAGAAGGTTTATGGTCTTCCAGAATAGAGCTCGGCCTTCGGCCTCGCCCTTAGTTACTTACTTTCTTCAAGAATGTTTTTCTTCTTCCTGAACTCAGCTCCGCCTTCCGCCTCGCCCTTAGTTACTTTCATCGAGAAAGAATATCGTTTACGTGAGCGCAGATCCGCCTTCGGGCCTGCCTTTAGTTACTTACTTTCTTTTTTAAAATACGAATTTCACGCGAGCGAAGCCGCGGGCAACAGATATATAAATTTTATTGCACCGACATAACTTCGACTTTCAATTTATTATTTTTATTTATCAAACAATTTGTCACCGGCCAGCTCACGTCGAGATGACAGTTCTCCGTTGTCAACATGACATTTAAAATTGTTTTTTACCTTTACTTTGGATTACGTGATTTTTATTATATTTTTTAATTATTATGTTCATCCGGGATATACACTGTCACTATAAAAAGTTTCGTCAAATTCCGTTCAGTGGTTTTTGCGAGATGCACGTATAAATAGACATTTTTGCATTTACGATTTTATGATATGTATAGAAAGAATAGATATGTATAGACTATTGTGTTCAAGTTATAAAAAAGAAGAACTGTCATTTTCGTTGTATCTACTTATTTTTAAATTTCGAATGAATATTTTATTCAAATTGTATTTGCTGCCAGTTCTCAAGATATAATTATGTACTTTGGACTACTTAATTTTAAACGCGCAATAATGTTTATAATTGTAATTTTTTTTTTATTTTTGTTATTTTTTTTACGTATTATGTTAACCCGGCATATAAACTGCCACTATACAAAGTTTCGTCTAATTCCGTTCAGTGGTTTTTGCGTGATGCGCGTACAGACAAACAAACAAACAAACAAACAAACAAACAAACAAACAAAAATTTTAAAAACTGTTCTAACATGTTCAGTTTCTCATTTTAAGCCACCCTGGTTAGTTTTTTTCCGAATACATTCAATCGCGCAATAATGTTTATAATTGTAATTTTTTTTTTATTTTTGTTATTTTTTTTACGTATTATGTTAACCCGGCATATAAACTGCCACTATACAAAGTTTCGTCTAATTCCGTTCAGTGGTTTTTGCGTGATGCGCGTACAGACAAACAAACAAACAAACAAACAAACAAACAAAAATTTTAAAAACTGTTCTAACATGTTCAGTTTCTCATTTTAAGCCACCCTGGTTAGTTTTTTTCCGAATACATTCAATGTACAGACTTTCTTACCTCTACGATTTTATTATATGTATAGATTAGCCTGTACTCTTGGTAGTCAGCACCGATTTATTTTTGGTATAGGTTGTTGTTGTTTGGTTTGGGGTTGGCTCTAGGCCTGCAAACTAATCCCGCTTGGTTGGGGACCTTCGTGCAAAACCCCGCCATCTCCAGCTACCCCAGCCAGCCTATGTCTTCCATGAAAGCCACAAGTCGACTGGGGTGTCTGCAGACCGCCGCCCTTAGTCGCCTTTTACGACATACACGGGAAGAGATGCAGTGGGGCTATTCTTTTAGAGTACCGGCCCCACACGGTACTTTGGTATAGGTTTTGGGTATAGGTTTTCCACAACTTTGATTTTGTTACGGGTGGACATAAAAAATGCCTGCTCCGCGCGGATCTATTGGGAGCCGCAGGTTAAACATGGCAACATGTTATATCTCAACGTCTAGACTGTTATACTGAGAGAGGACAGGACGGAGGAGAGGAGGTTACCTTGCTTCTCGTGACGTGGCTGAGTATCTCGGAGAGTGTGTAGGTGCCCGCACACGGCTTGATCTGCAACACATTACTTATATTTATTTATTTTAAACACTGACTGTTTTTTTAATTTATGAGTGCACTTGTATTGTTTTTAAGTATTTCTGTTTTGTTTTTTTTTTAATTGGTTTTTTAAAGAATTAACTCAGGGGGTGCTGCTGACGGTGTCTTCAGATAATTTGTTCCAGGCCCTTACGACCCGGTGCGTCTGAGAATGCTTCCTGAGGTTGGTTCTATGCGTGGGCTATTGTGACTGCGAAGACGTTCTTCAGTGCTCCTTTCGTACATTGACTGTAGACTTGGTACATCGTAGCATTATTTTATGATTTTATAGGTTTCAATAATGTCTCCTTGTTGCCTGCTTTCCTCAAGAGTTGTTAGTCCCAGTGCCTGTAAGCGATCTTCATATGTTTTATTTTTAATTTATGATCCCATATTTTTTGCTCGCCGCTGTACTCTTTCTAGTAGCTCAATGTCCTTTTTAAAATATGGGGTAGCCATATTCAAGTAGTGGTCTTATATAGGTATGTGTTGTAGAGTTTCAGCAACAGTTCTGCGGTGATGGAGGAGAAGGCTTCCTTATTGCATAGAGAAGTGAATTTGCTCTCTTCACTAGCTCAAGATATTTACTTGTGATACTTCCACACATACACACATGAGCGACCATTCTTGACAATGTTTATGTGATTGACAGTTTCAACTGTTGGGCGATTGAAGCGCCAATAGATGGTGCATCAATCGCGCACGCCCCATTCGAATGGTGAACTGTGTTGGGAATGGTACTGTCGCTCATACATAAACAATGATTTCAAACGCATATCTTGCAATAACTAGGTATTAAAATAAAATTGTACGATTTGAGATAACGGTTCACTCATGAACATTTCCAAAGAACTCTTCAAGAAACTGAGGCGGATGATAATAAAAATGTTCTTCGAATGGAACACAATTATTTTAGTTGTTTTTTTTATTGTTCTTCCAAATATTTCGTATTATAAATTTGTATGGGTTTTTAAATTACCGTGGTTGTTAGACATTATTTTAAATCAATCAGCTTTACTCACAGTTTCACACGGTTTTTCACGGTGAAACCGTGAGTAAAGCTGATTGATTTAAAATAATATAAATTTGAAGTTATTGTGTGATGGTTTGCAACGCAATGGACCGTTCGTTTTTGTTCTTGTAATTGTTTTTGTTTATTGATCATTCATATGGCAGTCAAACTGCACTAAAACTTGTCACAATTTGTTCTATCTGGTTCAATTACACCGACAAAGAAGAACCGGTTAGAAACTTTGCAGGGTATTTTTTTTTCATAATAATAATCATAAAATTTATCTTTGCTTTTCACCATCCACATCACCGAACAATCCCTGTAAAAGACATGAGTAACCAAAACAAAATTACGCTCTGTAATTACATCGCCGTTAGCAGCCAAGGCCGCGTTAACATTGTGTTCAGGTACTTCCGCCATGTTCGGTGACGCGGTCGAGATTAAGAAAACGATTGTCAATTGCCGTCAATGATTGCCAATGTAAGGCACGTCAATTGAAATGTTTCATCAATTGCCTTCAATAACGTAGCAGCGATTGACAAACGCTTCAATCAGATTTGTAAACGATCAATAGCGTAGAATTGACAATCGCAATTGATCATCTGCGAGATCCCCAACTATACCCTGTTCCCAATATTGAGAATCTTCATCAACATACACACTGCACACACGCTTCGAATTTGCTTGTGTGCCCAATGTACTAACTTATGATATCTATAGACAATAGGGGAGCATTCCTCCACATGTTTTCTTTCCTATTATCACTCGTTCTATACAATATATTATTTTATGTTTAAAGCTCAAAAGGCTTTATCATTTACAATACTCCCCCACACACACTGCTTGTGGGAACAAGAGTGTGTGGTGGGTGACGGCGGCGGCGCGCACCTGAACACTGCAGGTGTCGGTGAGGCGCACAAGATCGTCGGCGCGGCGCAGGCACACGCGGCACACGCGCGTCGCCAGCGCGCCGCCCTCGCGCACCACGTCCAGCAGCAGCGAGCGGAACTCCGCGCGCGCCGTGTCGCACTTCTCCTCCTCGGCCATCCTCGATTCCACGAATCGACAGCAGCCAGTCCCTCCTAACCTAACCTAAAAATGTACTGTAGTGTAGTACTGCCAGCTTCTTGTGATTCGAACGCCAACCGCCTTTAGCCAAATCAAATAGCAATATATTTTCAATTCAATAAACATAAATATAGAATTAATAGCGGGAAAAAAAGTCGAAGCTGCGCTATTTGACGTTTGCTTGATAAATTATTTTTTTTTTTGTAAAATTTGTCGTTTTTTTTCGTGATAGGCAAAGGCAATTAATCAACCATACATCCTTGTCTGATATAATATTCTCATCGGCCGACAAATTTTTTTTTTTGGGTAAGTGAGGTCATTTGGAACGTTTTGTCAGAATACGTCACGTGGTATCGAAATACCATTTTTTATTATATTTATTTTTGTAAATTACCAAAATCCCAGCTTTAAACCCTTGTAACTTTTTTGTATATGATTGTATTAGCACGAAATAATATTTATTGAATTTTACGATGTATCCTTGTTCTAGAAAACATATTATTTGATGAAGTTAATACCATGAAAAGGTCTTATCAATGACCTCCCAAAGTCCCGAGAACGAGTAAAAATATGACAAAATCTTAATTTCTTAATTAATAAAAAAAAAACTGACAGCTATTGATAGCTCCATTTTCTTTAAAAAGTTCGCTAGTTGGCGCCCTTTCCAACGGTAACATGTCATATTTTATGTTTTATGTAATACTAATATTTTTGGGTCGTTCCGCCATTTCGTTCAAATTGCATTCCCGCGCAATAAAAGCGTGTGAAAATGAATGTTTTTTAAAATAATTTTATTGAAATATATAGGTTTAGAATCAGTGGTTCTCAAACTTTTTTAGCTGACGGCGCCCTTAACCCGTTCAAGAAATTGTGCGGCACACCGCTTCAATATTCGGTTGGTGTCTTTCATATGCATCATATCTGAACTGTGATAAACGAAGCATGCAAATATGTAAATCAAGTAATATTTTCGAAAGGAATAAAAAACACAATTTTGCGATGCGTAAAAGTTACGCATCGAAATGTAAATGTTTCATTATTATTTCGATTAAGTATGTAGGTAGGTACATTACTTTTATACTTATTTTGAATTTAATTATTTACTACTAGTGAGTGGCTCTGTGAGCTGTAGACCTCGCGAGTCTGTTTTTGCATAGCTTAAAACTGAATAAATTTTCACCGGCGCACCTCAACCCCCATGGCTTAGCGATTTTGAAAAATTACCAAAAACTTGTTGAGAAACAGCCGGACATCCGGACATACGTACGCATTTTTGCCCAAGCTGAAACGGAGACGCTTCGCTCGCGCTTCGCGCTCGCTCGGTCAAATAATGTCCACTTTTTCGCGGCACCCCTGGCGTAGGTTCGCGGCACCCCGGGGTGCCGCGGCACCCAGTTTGCGAATCACTGGTTTAGATGAAAGGAAAAAGTAGTATTTAACGAATCAGACATTTGTCCATTCAATTAAATAAAAAAAAATAAAAACCTTCAAAATTCTCATTCCTATCCTCTTCCAAACGAAGGATCAGTATTTAGTAGAATTTTTTTTTTAGTTTCTTCAAGTAAAATGAGTATATTAATAAACCCACCTATAGTGTAACTAATAACGCATGTTTCTTTGGGATTCATTTATTTTTAGAGCCATTATATCATAAAAAGAATTAATATTTCATTTTTGTCCGTGGAAAAACGTCATTACCTTCCGCAGAAGTGGAATTACAAATTAGACAGAGTGTGACCCGACTTTAGCCTTCGCTCTACGCTCCGCACGTCGAACGCCCCTCATTGTGTCCCTGGATCTAGACAGGAGAGGACGAGCATCGCTGGGGAAGAAAATACTCACGATCTTCGTGCTCATCAACTACTTTGTCACCGTCCAGGCATCATTACCTTCCGGCTTTTTTTAACATAAGTACACGATATAAAAATTTCATTTAAATCTTAATGAATCAGATTTTAGTCAGAATATTCGTTAATTAATATAATAAATTTGTAATATCAGTAATAAGGGAGCAATTTAAGAAATACATCAAAATTTCATTACCCTCCTTTTCATTACCCTCCTTTACCCTAAAAATGTTTGCCGGACGGTAATGAAGGGGTTCGGATGGTAATGAAATGTTTACTTGATTTTCCTTCCCTCCTACCTAACTGGGTGGTAGGTTATATCCCGCCCGTGTTGGGTACCACCGCAGCACTGAATGAAACGTTGGTCCAAACGGCTATGGAAACGTCCGAATGTCCATGGTCATCGTTGGACACCTTATGGATGGCTTGGCGCCATATGTCGGGCTTTAAATAAAGCAAAATATTTCGTGTTTTCACTCGAGTTCAGTGTAGCCGACACGATGAAAGGAAAGTACTATCAGGGCACCTAGTTCACCAAGGTGTTATGGGCTGACATCGCGGATGTTGTAGGTGATGTAAACATGTCAGTGTTCACAAAAAAAATTGTGTGCACGTAGGAAGTAGTACATAAATAATAAAAATCCAATAAAACTGGACTTTTAACTCTATTTGGCACGTAAAGTATCTACATAACGTATACTGGAGTACGGGGTTTAACCCGACCGGGTCGGCACCAACGCACTGACTGAAGTTCGGTCGAAATGCTATAAAAATTGTTCATGTTTTTGACCAGTTAAGTGTAGCCGGTTCAATTCAGTGATATGTAAGAGTATACTTAGTTGTTTCCACTCAGTGCATAGTGTGTGTGTTCACTAAGTTACTGTATTTTAATTGCGTAGCAACGGTTGGACTTCAATACAGCGCCGAGTCTAGTGAAATATTCACTAGATTCAGCATAGGTTGTGGCCAGTCCTATTTTTTTCTTCTTCTCTTATTAACTGACAAAAGCAAAATGGAGTAGGTTCTCAATTCGAAGCTCATATATTTTTTTATATGTATCATAACGTCAAAGTTAGTCCCATTTTTATTTGAAAAAAAAAAATAAAAGCTTTAACAAAAAATTTTACCGACGAAAAACTGAAAAGCGAAAAATCCAATTTTGGCGGGTAATAAACCTTCCTAGTCTTACTAACAGTCTCAAAATTAATCACTTGCGTAGCTATTAAGACTAAAAGGGTTTATTACCCGCCGAAATTATATTTTTCGTTTTTCAGTTTTTTGCCGGTTGAATTTTTTGTTAAAAAGTTTTTTACAATGTATTTTTGTTTTTTTGCTGGTTGTAATGAAGGAACCGGAACCCTCTTGAAGGACCCGAGACTGTACTTGGGGGGAAATATATGGGCAGGGAGAGCGTTCCAGAGTTTACCGGTTCTGTAGAGGAATGATCTGCAGAATCGATTGGTACGCATCCGCGGTAAGTCCAGCGTGTAGGGATGCAATCCCTGCCCAGTGCGCGTGGTGCGAAGGTGGAAAGGGGATTTGTTATTTCAGGTAAAACTTTTTACACTATGAATTATAAATTACTTAGCTAAAATTTTGATGTTAAGTGTCGAACTTTTGATAATCGTTAACATTATTACTACCTTCAGCTAAATAATTATATCTTTATCATTATCATAATAATAATAATATAATAAAGCAAATTTCATTAAGACATACTAGCATGCTTCATTACCATCCAGGTGCTTTTCATTACCATCCACACCTTCATTACCTTCCATCAATTTTCTCCAAAACTAAAAGTTGTACATAGATGCCTCCCTTATGTTACTACATCTAATAAGTACAGGAACTCATATATATATAAATATATTTCAGAAAATAAAAAAATAAAAATTCCGCCGAAACATGCAAATTTGGACGAAATGGCGGAACGACCCTTTTGCTTTTCTAAACTTTTATTAAATTCAATATACAATCACACAATATAACAATAAAATTAAACTAAAATTAAAAAATATGAAAACTAAACTAAAATAATTTATAAACTAAATCTAAAAAAAAATTATAATTAAAACTACCTATAAATAATATATTTCATTTAAATTTGCCTGAGTCGCTGCACCGGTGCAAGTGCCAAGTACGCACGCCGCGTTACACCTCTGAATCTCAATGGCGATTCGCCGAACAAAGAAAGCTTTGGCACGATTTAAAAAGAAAGCACGACGATAAAGAAAGATTTATCTATTAAAAGTTTTCCCAATTTCTCCGAGAAAGTTTTGGTGTCTGACGACCACGGCCCCAAAGTTTCTACGGCGAAAGGTTGAAATTCAAAGTGGTCGCGCAGCGGGCTGTACTTAGACACTGATGGCAGCTGCCTTAGATGCAGCGGCTCCGGCAGATTTGGAGGAGTCGAGTACATGGGACGGGGCTAAGGTGTCCACGCACGTAGCGTCCCACAAGAGCGCGTTTTATGTTAGTACTAAGCACGTACTCGCTTTATGTATATTTTTAATTAGAAAATGCAAATCGAAAATCATTGGAAAAAATACGTCCCGACCAGGATTTGAACCTGGGTCTCTGGCTTGAGCCGCCAACGCGATAACCAACTACACCACCGGGCCGTTACTTAATATCTCCAAATTGTCGATCTATGCCATGCCACTGCATCTTCATGAATGAAGTCGCATAATTTTTGCGATCAGTCAAATTGCACGGTTCTACATTGAACCTTATGCTGTCGTCACCAAAGTCGTATTTGGTATCGGACACTAGAAGTAACATGTCATACAAATAATACAATATGTGGTCAAAATTAGGGGTAATTTTGCAAGATAATCATTAACAATGGAGCGCGACTGGTACGTATAAATACGGTAAATCCCGATAATTACGGGTAAATCTGTACACATAGCAACTCCCAACACTGTCTTGATTTTGGCAGATAGACAGTGGAGCCAACACCCTTTGAGTGCGAACACCCATATTATGGGCGCGGGCAGGAATGTCCACAAGTGCGAACACCCATATTATGGGCGCGAGTCTATGTCATACTAAATAATTTATTGTAACGTGCAACATCCTTCTTAACTCTTCTAACGAATGTCTAGTTATTCGTGAAAGAGTAGGCTACCTAAAAATACACATTTCTATGTGCTTTTCCTGTCAAAATAATTTTGACAAGCGATCTTCAGTCGGTCTCTTCGCGTTCGCGGACGGTGACGTGTGCGCCTCGTGTTTTTAGTCGGTTTTTGTGGATTTTTTGGTGTTTTCTTTGTGAAAAACGATGGAAGGGTAAGTAATCTTCATTTACAATAGTTTCTCGGCGCTGAGGAACGATTTATTCGTAAAGTATCGTAATTTTGGTAACCCCTTAGGCAAAAACCGTTCCGAAAATTCTTGATTTTTTTAAACCAGTTTAATAATGATAGTATTAAACACATTACCAATGAAATTATAGAAAATTTAATGTACATTTGGAAAATAAAACCTTTCCATATACGTTTAAAAGAAAAAAGTCTAGAAATATCGCCAAAAACGCAGAGAGAACCCGATTTTGGCCAAAATTATTTTGCCCAAAATGGCGTGTCGCACTTATGGGTTGACAGCTAAACTGGTTGTTCGCACTCAAAGGGGGGAAGGGAAGTGAACGTTGGCCGTTGGACGAGTGTCTCTTTGTAGTAACAACTATGGTAACAGTTAACTTTTTTTTACACAAATTATTAATTTGTTTGAGCAAACCTGACAGGTAGTATAATGCGCGGGGCGGATCTTGGCGTGTCGCCGCCGCAGCGGTTCGTCGGTGTTCTCCCTCGCACCCGCACCGTAATTGTATAGTTTATTCGCGTGGCGGGTCGCCCGCTGCGGCGACGACACGCCGAGATCCGTCCCGGGCACTATATTATTTTCTTTGGCTGACGCTGCTGGAACAAAAATTACCATACTACGCGCGCGCTTGTCTTGTTTGCCACGCACAACGCTTACAATGAAGTCGAGAAGCGAAGCAAGTTCGTCGTTCATCGTACAGAATGGTGTATTGATGATGGTATAGATAAGGTGTGTGTTGACAACATTTGAAACGATAATGGAGGTAAGCTAAATTCACCGCCCCGACATATCCTGTTAGTGTGGCTATTCCCTAGAGTGTTTTTATAAGCCGGAGAAGAAAGCAATCCTAAGTCGCTATTGAAAATAAATTCTTTTCGTAAAGTTTTATTTTTTTATTTAAAAAAAAAACAAAAAAAAATGTTACTATATGTAGAGAGAGACTTAGAGACACTGTGCCGTCGTGGCTGCGCTGCGGCCGACGCGCCAGCTGCTAGAGACTACCTAGAGACAGACAAAGCTAGAGAGCTAGTAGTATTATTCTTTGCTAGAGAGCGTTCCAATCCAAGTCCAAGTCACGAACTCACGACACGAGTCGTGTCTCTAGGTAGTCTGTAGCAGCTGGCGCGTCGGCCGCAGCGGCACATGAAAGAATAAAATTGACTCTTGCGCTATAATCAGCTGATTGTAAATGCGAAGTAGCAGAAACGAAACGTAACAAAAACGACATGCACCGCCTCACTCAACATTAGGTTAGGGTTAAATATAAAAGATGCGTCGCTTAGCGGCGACGCATCTTCTTTATATTAGCCCTGGTTATTTTTTTTTTAACCTCCAAAACATCACAGCTGATATATAGCGCAAGAGTCACTTTTGTCCTCTCATATGCCAGACCCCGCGTCGGCGAATGAATGAATGACCAAGATGACAAATGCCTGACGGACGGAGTTGACGGACGAACCGAACATTTCTTTCTATCATTCATTCGTTGGTTTTTATAATTATTGTGTGAAATTTACTCAATCAATCTGGTCAATCTGTGAGTACAATATTATAGCCAAGCAAGTCCAAGAAGCGAAGCAGAACAGCGAGTACGGACTCAAGTCCAAAGAGTATGTGCAGGATATTGTATTGTACCTGTTTTAGTTGGCTTCCTTCCTTCCTTCCTTATCCTTACCTATAATAAAATCCAACGTCTGCTTTCTGTCTGTCTGTCTGTCCGCTTATAACTCGAGAACCAGTAAACCGATTTTAATAAAACAAAATTCTACGGATAGCTTGATTCTTCCCATCAACTATAGGCTACTTACTATCACGCTAAATAGCTTATGAGGTTAGCAGTGAAGTGAAATATGAGAGCGGGCGGAGCCGCGGGCACAGCTTGTTATTTATAAAATGAAAACACTTCCATTTTTCATGAGTGAGATCTTTATTTATGTTTTTCCAATTGCTCTCCGAATCCTGTCAAACCGCAGCCATGGCAACCATTACTTTTTAAATGATATATTTCCACAGTACCTATTGTATATTATATTTATTGCACTCAAATAGAATATGGGCAAACGTTAACACTTAATGCCTCTAGGCATTTTCTAACAGGATATCATGAGTTGCATGAGTTCATATTTCATATTCAGATCTTCATATTATACTTTTTGTTTCACAGATAAACAAACAAGTGAAGTTTTAGTACGTACGTACAGTAGAAACCAAACTTATGCGGCTGTGAGATGCGCCCGTGTGTCTGCGCAAAAGACGATTATTAGTTCAGAGGGGGGGAGAACGGGAGGTGTGCAAAGGGGGTATCGGGGCACCCTACCGCGCTCCCCCGCGTTGCTAGGATACGACCGCGCGCCGTCGCCGCCCGCGCCCTGTCGCCCGCGCACGCCCCCCTCTCATCTGTGCGTGCGCCATTGTACAGTCACTCACTATTTTTATTTGTTTCTTCCGTAGTGTCGCGATAGATTTTCTACTAATGGTGGTTTCACACATGTTTATTCGTATTCGTGATTGTTGCAAACATTTTAGTTTTATCTCACTCTAACCAAGCCATTAGAAGGAGACGAAACGGAAATGTTTACCAAATATTTGTGTACATACAGCTATGTGTGGTGCTAGCATGATAAATGTTTATTGGCGAAGTGCGTTTACCGGGGTCGCCCAAACAACACCAACACGTCGTAATTTCAAACCGGTTTTAACCATGATCGATACATCGGCGTGCACAAACACAATATAATACAATAATATATCAAAATAATATAAAGCAAGACTCTCTTTTTTTATCTACAAATGATAATGTAATAATTTTATAAATTTTCTGGCAAAATATTCGATTGAATATTTTATTTGACTATACATGCGCAGTCAAGCGGCCGAACTTCAGGCCAATACGCATTTAAGTTTGGTTTCCACTGTACGATACGACACACGCAGGGAACGGTGAGTGGTTTTAGTGTGTCGCTGTGGCGCGCGGTTCAATATGTGGGTGCTGGTGACGGCCTATTCGATTCTGCTTTGTGACAAATTATAGTCTGTATTTTTTAACTTGAATGAAAAAATCTTTAGCTGAATCTAGCTAGAAACAAGTTGGCAGCACCACAGGTAGCGTATACGTGCGAACGTGTTTACATTGATAATCTGTGGTGTGCACAATGAAATCAGAAAGAAAATAATTTTGTTTCACTTTATCTATTGACAGAACTTGAATGGGCCCAGGCAGGTGACCGACTCTTATCCAACTTAACTGTTGAGTCGTTATAAAAAAACTTACAAAATACATGCAATACATTTTTGTGCAAAATTACAATGTCGCCGCCGGTGTACAATTACAAGGTCGCCGCCGGTGTACAATTCCAAGGTCGCCGCCGAAAGTCAGCGGCCGTCGACTAAAAAGTTGGCATCCAACCTACGCTGTACTATGCACATATTATGCAGAGTGAACAACTGAACGATCGTCCGTGTGAACGAATCTCAACAACTAAAAACTAGGGTTGCAGAGAAATCAGCCCTCTTGCCCAACTCAACTAAACTGTTTAGTTGGTGATACGTTCGGTTGTGTGGCCGAGCCCTAAGTTGCATTATAACTAACATATTATTCAATGGATACAAATAGTATTTTTATCTTTCACCTGTTTCCCAATGATGGCATAGACGAATAAAGGTTCGCACGAATTTATTTTGCGTAAAGCTCTTTTCTCTCTCGTTCTAGCTTCAGTCCAACGCCCACTATCTCGCTCGCACGCTTCCATTTCGCGCGAGTTTGCTTTTCTCCAGTGACTCACTGCTCTACGAATAGACCCTCTGCTTACCAACACGAGATGGATGCGATGGAAGGCAGGAGAGTGACGGACGTGCGCGGTTGTTGTTGATGACAGATGAGCGCGCGGGGGGTGGACGTGGCGCGGCTCGTGCGCTGCCTGCTGACGGAGCAGGGCGGCGGGGGGAGCGCGTGCCGACTGTGCTACGGCGACGCGAGTGTCGACGGTGTCCACCTGCACGACACAGTCCTGCTGGATCGCACCTACTGCCCCGACTCGGCCACGCTGCAGGAGATACTCACCTCCGTCGCCGGCTCCGTGGTCAGTTCATCAGTATCTTATCACTACACTACTATACTAACGTCCACCTGCACGACACAGTCCTACTGGATCGCACCTACTGCCCCGACTCGGCCACGCTGCAGGAGATACTCACCTCCGTCGCCGGCTCCGTGGTCAGTTCATCAGTATCTTATCGCTACACTACTATACTAACGTCCACCTGCACGACACAGTCCTGCTGGATCGCACCTACTGCCCCGACTCGGCCACGCTGCAGGAGATACTCACCTCCGTCGCCGGCTCCGTGGTCAGTTCATCAGTATCTTATCACTACACTACTATACTAACGTCCACCTGCACGACACAGTCCTGCTGGATCGCACCTACTGCCCCGACTCGGCCACGCTGCAGGAGATACTCACCTCCGTCGCCGGCTCCGTGGTCAGTTCATCAGTATCTTATCACTACACTACTATACTAACGTCCACCTGCACGACACAGTCCTGCTGGATCGCACCTACTGCCCCGACTCGGCCATGCTGCAGGAGATACTCACCTCCGTCGCCGGCTCCGTGGTCAGTTCATCAGAATCTTATCACTACACTACTATACTAACGTTCAAGCCATCATATCCTGAAGCTCCTATCAACAACTCTGCCATTTTAATTTGTAAAATAATTAAAAAATGGACTGTTTGAGTCCGGTACTTAAAAAGAGGTGGGACGACAACATCAAATACGTCGGCGGAAAGCAGTGCTTCCGTATCGCTGAAGGCCGGGAGACTGGCGGAAAATTGGAGAGGCATATGTCCAGCAGTGGACGCTTACACGCTGACTCTGATTTAAAAAGAATAGCACCACTGCGTCTCCCCGTGCATGTCGTAAAAGGCGAGTAAGGGATAAGGACGAGATGCCGTGCTCGCCACCTCTCACCTTGGCACGGTCCTTCCACCGAGTCGTGCAGCAGGTGGGTATTTGTGCCTTACTTGCTGCTTGATAGTTATCTTGTCTGAATACTTTGCTAAACGTGGTAGTCGATGTTGTGTTGCAATTTTCCAGAGCTCTTGCAGCACAACACCGATTACCCTGATTGTCGGGATACAGCGTGTTTGGTATGTATGTATGTATGAAAATAAATAAAAATGTGGAAAAATTTCAGCATCTCGGATTATTTTTTGTGGCAGTAAATTTGAAACATGTAGGTATTAGGTACTTATATTATTATTTTATATCTTTATTTACACATTTCTTAAAACAAATTTTGTACATATTTATATATCTAACATATACAAATACAAAACATATACAAAATTTATGTTAAAAAAATGAAGCATTTCCACCACCTGCGGCGGGGCGAACCCAGGCTACCGATGGTCCAAAGAAAGAATGCGTGCAGTATCGAGCAGGGATGCCTTCTTAATCTGTACTGTGTGGGGTCGGTACTTAATAAGAATAGTCCCACTGCATCTCTCCCCGTGCATGTCGTAAAAGGCGATTATGGGATAAGCGGCCTGCAGACACCCCGGTCGACTTGTGGCTTCCATGGAAGACATAGGCTGGCTGGGGTAGCTGGAGACTGCGGGGTTTTGCACGAAGGTCCCCAACCAAGCGGGATTAGTTTGCAGGCCTAGAGCCAACCCCAAACCAAAACAACAACAACAACAACAAGCCTTCTTAATCTGGCCCTTGACCACTCAGCGAGAGCCTCTTAAGGTGGGCGTCGAGGGGTCGAATAGGCTCGCTATCAACCAATGCGCTGATACGACTGGGCACAACGATCGTCGAGTCCACGGGCCACATTTTGGTAACCTCATGCTGCAAATCCAGATACTTTAAAATCTTCTCGCTTCCTTACTGACGAGTTTATCATTTATTATTATAGTCGGTCAGTCAGTCAGCATATGTAAGCGTCCACTGCTGTACATTTGCCTCTCCAATTTTCCTCCAGTCCTCCCGGCCTTCAGCGGTACGGAACCACTGCTTTCCGCCGACGTACTTGATGTCGTCGTCTCACCTGGCGCGTGTCAATCTTCATCTTCAAGCTTAAAATAATGATGCCCCAGAACCTGCTACATAGACCGATAGCGCTGGGCTATTTTGACGACATAACTTAAAAAAATTCTAAACTTGCTTATTTCTTGCCTGTGGATACAGTCGTACATAAGAAGCATAATATTGCGGTTTGTGTCACATCTGTCACTTGCATTTTCAGCAATTCGAAGATTTGTGGTTGTTTTTTTTAATTCCATTCAAAACTGGCAAAATTAATCTAAACTTTAAAATAATTATGGTATCATATCTAGGATAGCCTGCGGAGTGTGCAAACCCAGTTTGTGTCATCTTCGTCCAGTGCAAACTGACCTATGGTCAGTATGTAAAAACAGAGCTTAAAAAAAATTTGAATTGACAAAATTGTTATTTCACTCAGATCACTTACATATGCCCATTAAATGAATTTGTGCCAAATTACGGCACGTAATTTTAAGATTTTCAATTATGTTATTTTTCCAAGCTACAAAAGCTTCAAAAAAACATTAGAATGATTAGAGTTTACATATTCAATTTCATCAATGCATGAAAAATGTACATTGTAAAGTTGTGTCATTTTCATGCACGAAATAAATCAATAAAACACAAAAACAGTTGTTGCGGTCAAAGCGGACGGACGCGGGCAGGTGGCGGCGGGCGGGGGGCATACGCACGCACACACGTTCGTTCGGTACCTACGATTTCTTCTATGCGAAGCGGCGGCCGGTGGCTGGCTGGCGTGCCCCGCGTGCCTCGCTCGCTCGGCTCGCCCGCCGCGCCGCCGCCCACGCCCGCGCTCGCACTTCGTGCAAAGAAGTTTGGTATCTACCTATAGAGATAATAATGCAGTGCGAATTTTGTACAAAGCCCTCGACTGCAATCTCAATACCTACGAATGTCAATGGTCAATGTGGTCAATATTATTTTAGATTGACGCTTCGATTCGCTTCAAATTTGCATAAGTTCAAACTGACCCTACCTTTCATGACCCTAACACAATCGGGCTGAACTAATATCCCGTTTTCTGTGAGAACTAGAAACTTCGTCATGAACTTTTGTTTTGATCATAACTCGAGAACCACTGGTGCTAAACCCATTGTGTTGGTACTCAAACTTTAGGTCTCGGTGAGATCTATCCAACTGTCACGTGAACTTTTGTTTTGGTCATAACTCGAGAACCACTGGGTGCTAGACCCATCGTGTTGGTACTCAAACTTCAGGTCTCGGTGTGATCTCTCCATCTGTCACGTGAACTTTTGTTTTGATCATAACTCGAGAACCACTGGTGCTAGACCCATCGTGTTGGTACTCAAACTTTAGGTCTCGGTGAGATTTCTCCATCTGTCAGGTGAACTTTTGTTTTGATCATAACTCGAGAACCACTGGTGCTAGACCCATCGTGTTGGTACTCAAACTTTAGGTCTCGGTGAGATCTATCCACCTGTCACGTGAACTTTTGTTTTGGTCATAACTCGAGAACCACTGGTGCTAGACCCATCGTGTTGGTACTCAAACTTCAGGTCTCGGTGAGATCTATCCATCTGTCACGTGAACTTTTGTTTTGGTCATAACTCGAGAACTACTGGTGCTAGACCCATCGTGTTGGTACTCAAACTTCAGGTCTCGGTGAGATCTATCCATCTGTCACGTGAACTTTTGTTTTGGTCATAACTCGAGAACCACTTGTGTTAGACCCATCGTGTTGGTACTCAAACTTCAGGTCTCGGTGAGATCTATCCATCTGTCACATGAACTTTTGTTTTGGTCATAACTCGAGAACCACTGGTGCTAGACCCATCGTGTTGGTACTCAAACTTCAGGTCTCGGTGTGATCTCTCCATCTGTCACGTGAACTTTTGTTTTGATCATAACTCGAGAAGCACTGGTGCTAGACCCATCGTGTTGGTACTCAAACTTTAGGTCTCGGTGAGATCTATCCACCTGTCACGTGAACTTTTGTTTTGGTCATAACTCGAGAACCACTGGTGCTAGACCCATCGTGTTGGTACTCAAACTTCAGGTCTCGGTGAGATCTATCCATCTGTCACGTGAACTTTTGTTTTGGTCATAACTCGAGAACTACTGGTGCTAGACCCATCGTGTTGGTACTCAAACTTCAGGTCTCGGTGAGATCTATCCATCTGTCACGTGAACTTTTGTTTTGGTCATAACTCGAGAACCACTTGTGTTAGACCCATCGTGTTGGTACTCAAACTTCAGGTCTCGGTGAGATCTTATCCATCTGTCACATCTACTTTTGTTTTGGTCATAACTCGAGAACCACTGGTGCTAGACCCATCGTGTTGGTACTCAAACTTCAGGTCTCGGTGAGATCTATCCATCTGTCACGTGACCTTTAGTTTTGGTCATAACTCGAGAACCACTGGTGCTAGACCCATCATATTGGTACTCAAACTTCAGGTCTCGGTGAGCTCTATCCATATGTCACATTATCTTTTGTTTTGGTCATAACTCGAGACCTGAAGTTTGAGTACCAACACGATGGGTCTAGCACCAGTGGCTTTCGAGTTATGACCAAAACAAAAGTTCATGTGACATGGATAGATCTCACCGAGACCTAAAATTTGAGCACCAGCACGCGTGCGCGTGCCTCGCTCGCTCGCCTCGCCCGCCGCCCCGCCGCCCGCGCCCGCGCTATTCCCCGCGCTCCCACTTCATGCGAAGTTAGTTTTTTTTTCGAATAATAAAATTCCGTGGATAAAAACGACACAAATTATGAATAGTGTTTTGTTACGCCATAATAATCAAAAAGACGTAAACTCTAATAACCCGTATTTTCTTTTGTGGCTTTTAGAGGTCTTTGTAATAAAAATATTAAATATCTATAAATGTCGTGGATGAATTCGACACAAAATATTTTGCACAACAGATATCAGTACTCTAAAACGCGTAACACCTATATAACCTTTTCTAATATTCTTTTAGAGCTATTTGGGCGATGTATTAGGTACTGGTTAAATATAAAGATTTCCGTGGACAGAGATGACACAAAATGTTTTTGCACATCGGTTACTACTTCAATATTATCATGAAAGTAAAATTTTCTTTTCTAATTTTCTTTTCGTCCAATACTGATCTAAAAGACAAATACCTAAATTTCTACGTATGCAAATTCCTAGGATGACACAAACTAATATATTAGGTTGTGCAAATGGTTCGGAAACTATATGCGAAAAATATACAACTTTAATATTTTTGAAACCAAAAAGCCTAGCGCTACAGGTCTAACAGGAGGACTGAAAGACAATAGGAATGCGTCAGTGAGTGTCACGAGGTGTGTATACACAAGCCCACATACAAATGGAAAAAAAAACTGACATTGAATGTCTCAACAGACAGATGAGTCAGCAAGAAAAAGTAGATAAAATATTTACAGTAAGATTGCACTCAATCTTGTCACTTTTTTATAATAATTAATACCTACAACTACCTATTTAGAGACTATCGAAAGCGACCAACGTTTGTCGAAAACACAGCTTGAGAGCAAGAATAACAATTTTACTGAGAGTTCTGATCTGACTACAAAGACTTATGAATATTTTATTAATACTTATTGTGAATTTTCATAAAATATAAAAAATTTGTATTAACTAAAGAATGTATCACAATCAAAAAATTAAATTAATACTAAACTAAACTACTTATAAGAATAAACTGACTAATACAATATAACAAACATACCTAAATAAAACAAAACAAACTTACTAAGAATATAATAAATCCTCCTCAAGCCCTGAGTACAAAGGGGGCATGGCGCCAAGGACGGAGGCGGCGTTACCTCGTTGGACGGCCATGCTGATGCGTTGCCGAAGGTATTCATTTGAGCGTTTTTTAGGAATTAAGTAAATCAAGTGTAAAGAGCCTTTGTCAAATTTTGATACATGATTTGTGGAATAATAAAAAAAAAAAAATTAAGATACTTGAAGTATAAAGTTGTCAATGGATTAATAAAATCGCCATGTCCCAGTAGTTTCGTAAATGCTCGAAGCCTCCATTAATTGTACCTAGTAAAGTGTTAACGAATTATTTAGTCAGGTATGAATCGATGAACCCTTTGACTCCCAAACGTTGAAAATAGTACTAGGTAAAATAGTAGGTAAAGTAGTAATAAAACGCGAAATTTTGGCCAACGCGCTCCCGCACAAATTCGAATATCCCGCCTCAATCGATCGATCCATCAGTACTCGTTATTCAGTATTGTTGGTACTAAAATTACGCATTCAGTGATACCAAACACTTCAGGATTTACTTATTTAGAACCACAGACCGATTTTTTTAACTCCAGGCAAAACAAAACAGACTCAACATTTTTTTTCGAAGTTTTCTAACCAAAACTGTATAATTTCGCCTTAAATGTCGTATACCGAAATAAGCGCAATGAAACGAACTATCGAATACCGAACTATGTACGTTTACGGGTACAATCTTTGTCTATTCCAGTGTCAGTGGAAATGTCAGCTGCCAAAAGTGACATTTTATTTTCGGTCAACTTCAATATTTATTTTCTGTGTGAAGGTGATTGTGTTGCCCAGTCGTGTCTGAGAATAGTTACTAGTAAGTTTAACCAAGAAATAATACCAGTATTCAGTTTTTTGATAGAAAATTGGTAAATTTGATAATGAATTAAAACTATCGGCGCGCAATAAGTGGCACGCACCCGTTCACGAGCTTCGCGCCCGCCATCGCCAGCCAGGGCCGACCATCGCCTCTCAACCATATTTGAGGGTAAGAGGCGATTCGGACCAAGGTTCACCCGTCCGTAAGCAAATAACTTAAGGCCGTTTTTAGTGTTGTGCTGGTGGTTGCCGGTCGCACGCGCGCGTGTTGCCAAACTTCAATTTTTTAGGTATATTTTAGAGTGACGCGTGTACCAGCGCGCTGGCAAGCGCACGCGGCGCGTAGCAAGATCGCACGCGCGAGCCCTCGCGCCTCGCCGGCGCCGGCGCGCGCGAGTGCTACACAAGCTAGTGCGTGCTTTTACTGTTGCTCTGGTGACACGCGTCGCGAGTACATTAATGATGTCTCTAGTTTAGCATGTAGTTCATCGAACGATGCCTCGGACATCCCAAAGTAATTAAAGAATTTTACACCATCGTTTCTCAACACTGAGAACGTAATTTATGAATGCTCCATTGAGTAAAATGGTTGCCACTAAAGGGTGTACATGCATTCTTTTACTTTCACGTTTTCTCTTTAATAAAAAGTAGCACAGGATAATCGTTAGCAATTTATTTCGCCTATTGTATCAACGCAAGGGCGTCAACCATCAGCCTCTCACTAAAAACAACCAGCGACAGGCGCCAGGACGCTGGCACACGCGCGATGACCAGCGCGCGTGCGACCGGTGGCCACCAGCGCATCACTAAAAACGGCCTAAAGAGACTTACTACCCCAGCGGCAGCATGACATTTTTACGACTCGAATCGGGTTGGGGGTTCGACTGGTTTCAACTTGTTTCAAATTGGCAACAAAATCGCAGCGCAGGTACAGGTAGATGACGATCCTGAAGCATTTCCTCCTCTGTCAACACAACTCACCCGTTGTGGTGAAGTACTCTACGAGCTAGATTGCGGCGAGCGACTTTCGCTCGCCGCCGTACAGACATCTAAAGGACTCTTTCCCATTGTTTCAGATGGATGAGGAAATGCTTCCGGAAACCCTTTGTATTTCCTGCACTAACTCCGCCGTCGCTAGCTACTCGTTCCTCCAGCTGTGTCGCGCCTCAGCGACGAGCGTGCACTCCACGCTCGCCGCGCTGCAGCGGTGCGAGCGTGTACCCCCCACACGCGGCCCCGCTGTCAAGACTCTATACCTCGTACTGGAGGACGAGCGCACCAAGGTGATAGCTGACCGGTCAACGCGACCCCGCGGCAAGCCGCAGGCACTGGCTCGCGTGCTTTCTCTTATAGCGGCGGGTGCGCCGTGCGCCGCTGGCCAACGCTCGCCCGCACAGCTGCAGTGCGAAGACTGCGGCAACATTTTCAGCACGGAGCACGCGCTGCGGCGTCACCTCGCCGTGCACGCGGAGCCCCACATGTGCTCACTGTGCACCAACACGTACGCCACGCGCGCCAAGCTCGCACTGCACACGGCGCGCGCGCACAACGACAAGACGCACCGGTGCGCCGAGTGTCCCAAGCGCTTCGGCTCGGCGTACCTGGCGGAGGAGCACCGCAAGGCGATGCACACGCACGTCGAGTGCGGCGTGTGCGGCCGCGGCTTCACCAACAAGCACGCGCGCCGCGCACACCAGCTCTCGCACGGGGAGCGCTGGCCGTGCGCGCGCTGCCGCAAGACTTTCAAGTACAAGGAGGGCCTCAAGCGACACGCCCTGAGGTGCGTCCAAGGAGTTCCGTGCGAGCGATTCACCTGCGACGACTGCGGCAAGACATACTCCAGCAAGGGCACGCTGGTGCAGCACGTGCGCCACCAGCACGGCGACAACCCGCTCTCGTGCGAGCTCTGCGGACAGAGCTTCCTCGACGCCGGCAAGCTGCGGTGCCACATGTCCTCGCACACGGGAGTGAAGCGGTTCGAGTGCGAGCTGTGCCGCGCGCGCTTCTCCTACTCCACTACGCTTACCTACCACACGCGCGCCTTCCACACGGGCGAGCGGCCCTTCCCCTGCGACGAGTGCGCGCAGAGCTTCATCACGTCCTCGGTGCGGCTCGTGCACAAGCGGCGCTACCACGGCGCGCCCGCGCCGCACTGCCCCGTGTGCGGCGCGCGCTTCGTCACGCGCGGCCGCCTGCGCAGACACATGAGGAAGCACGCAACTGCACGTCTCATGTCCACGCCTCTCTTCAACGAATGCGTTCTCAGCACATAATGGCATTGTGGACTGTGTTGCAATGAGGATTGAGGTTAGCTCACTGAATACTATTTTTTTTCTAAGATAAAACTTGAGCTACAGTAGAACCCGGATTATCCTCGGAATATCAACTGCATCAAATAAAAATGAGTGTTTTTTTTAATGCTGAGTTAAATTTTTATACTATATGTGCATATAAGGTGCTTTGTTATTCATGTCGTTTGCCGCGGGAGGGTTACATACATACTTAAATAAACACTTTACGTAACTTTACGTAAAAAAATTTTTTTATAGGAGCATTTTTTCTTCTAACAAAAAAAAATCTCTCAAAACCGATCATGCTATAATGGCACAGCATTCCACTTTCGTACACAAATTTTCGTCTTTAGAGTAATTCATTCATTACACCATAATGATCTACATAGAAGTGATTCTTGTTTATTTCACATTGAACCAAAACGTTCATCTTCGAGGCCACAGCATGAAACTAAGTCGAACAATCTTTAACAGCAATACTCGCAAACATTTTATAACAAACAGAGTGGTGGACGACTGGAACCAACTTCCTGAGGAAGTAATAAGCGCACTTACTACAAACCAATTCAAAAATAGACTAGATAAATATCTAACAAATAAAAAATAATCTCAAAAAGAGTGCTCAAGAACGAAAAAAAAAATTAAACAAAAAAAATCTAAGATAATGACGAATAACAACAAATTTTAACTGGATTTAGACGTATCAGCCTAGGCTGCCTGTCTAAAATAAATAAATAAATTTAATTTCTGAGTTATGTTGGTTACTAGCTGATGTAAATTACTACTTGTGTACATTTCTATGACGGCGTCATACCTACTAGGAAAGATGCAATGGTTCGAAAATTGAGAGAGAATATGTCGTCGACCCGATGGTGGAATTGCTAACACGCTGGTGAATCAAGCCGAAGTTACAGGTTCGAATCCTGGTTGGGATAATTTTTTTTATACATAACTCTTATTACTGCACATTTTCGGCTAAAACGGCACATTTCCAATTGTTTCAGATGCACAACACAACTCTACCGGAGTTACTCTGCCGAACTTGCGCCGACTCCGCCCTCGCGAGCTTCTACTTCCTTTACCTCTGTCGGCATTCGTGCCGCGCGCAGAGCCGCCTCGCGCGCGCTCTCGGCGACACGTGCCGCCTCGCGCCGCTCACCGACCCTCTCGTGATACACGTGCACGGCGACAGCGTTCAAGTTCGTCTGCAGGAGGTGCAGCTGGCTCACACCGAGCGTGAGGCGAACATATTCAGTACGAGCGAGCGTGACCGAGCAGATCAAATTGAAAGTGAACCGAGTAATAAAAATAATAAAAATACCCTGTACGTTTGCTACGAGTGTGGAAAGTCTTTCGTACGGGAGCGTAATCTGGAGCGGCACGCGTGCGGCGCGAGCGCGGCGAGCGTGAACGTGTGCGAGGTGTGCGGCGCCGCGTGCGCCACGCGTCGCCTCCTCCGCCTGCACACGCTGCGCGCGCACACCGACAAGACCATCCCCTGCGCCGACTGCACCAAGCTGTTCGCCTCGCCGGCTCTCCTGCAGGAGCACCGCAGGAACATGCACGTGGGCGGGGCGTGCGACGCGTGCGGCGAGCGCTACGCGAGCCTCACAGCGCTGCGCGCGCACGCTCTCTCGCACCTCGCTCCGTGGAGCTGCCCCAAGTGCGGCCGACAGTGGAAGCACAAGCAGAGTCTGGACAGGCACGTGGAGCACTGCGTGCGGGGCGCGCCGCGCGTGCGGCACGCGTGCCGCGCCTGCCCCAACACGTACGCGTCGCGCAACGCGCTCGAGTGCCACGAGCGGTACGCGCACTCGGACCGCGCGTACACCTGCGACCACTGCGGCAACAAGTACATCGACCGCTGCAAGCTCAAGTGTCACATGTCCACGCACACGGGGGTCAAGCACTACCGGTGCGCCGTCTGCGGCGCGACCTTCAAGTTCCCCAACACGCTGGTGTACCACACGAGAGCGGTGCACACGGGCGAGAAGCCCTACCGGTGCGCCGATTGCGAATTGAGTTTCGTCACGTCGGGCAAGAGGCTCGCGCACGCGCGCCGCGCGCACGGCGCGCCCGGGCCCACCTGCCGCACGTGCAACCTCGTGTTCACCACCAACGCTCGGCTCGAGCGACACCGGCGCACGCACCGCGCCGCCGCCGCACCCTCCGAACCCGATACCACTCAGTGATAAACTCGCTCCGTCACTCTGTCAATTTGAATAACATTCAAGTGTACTTGAACCTAAGAACAAAATTAATTCATAAGACCTGTCTATGTGAGACATGGATGGAAAAGAACCTACTCCCAAGAACAAAATATGTTACTTTTATGAATACTTTATTTAAAAACTAATAACTTAGGCACTAAGGTCTCATTTCAATTATTTAATTTAAATAATTTTTTTTTACTTTGTCCACAATCTTTGAATGTAACCTTATTAAAAGGTTAATCCTCTTGAACAAAATACCAAACCTTAAATAAAATACCTATAAACCATGTCTAATTGTTTGTTTTTTACTGAAATTCCAAAATATGCCAAATATGTCACACAGTCGCAAGCAGCTTGAAGTCGGGACTGGCTCGATCGATACCTAAATACGGAAGGGAACATTTGATTGATAGTAGCGTACGGCACGTGTGCGTTGTTCCAGCTGGAGGACGAAGTGTCGCCCGAGTGGCTGTGCCGCGCGTGTGTCGCCCACGCCTGCTCCGCCTTCAGCTTCCTGCAGCTGTGCCGCGCGCGCGCGCTCGCCCTGGCCCGCCTCCACGCGGCCGCAGCCGCCGCCGCCGCTGCTGACATCCCCGCCGCCGCCAGCGCTGCATTCATGTTCCTCGAGCCCGCGCGCACACACATCGTGTTCCACTCCACTGGGCTCCGCAGCGCCGCACGCGCGTTGCGTCACGCTAACGCACTTTGCACAAAGAGCGAGCAGACGACAGCGTCGAGCGTCGTGCGCGCATCGAAGCAGCGCCACATAGTACAGTGCGAGCTGTGCGGGCGCACGTTGACCAGCGAGGCTCGCTTGGCTCGTCACCGCGAGACCCACGAGCGCACGCTCCAGTGCGCCTCTTGTGGCAAGCGCTTCCCGAGCGCAACTCTTCTGCGCATGCACAAGGCGCGCGCGCACGACGAAAAGCGCTTCCCTTGCCCGCACTGCCCCCGGCTGTTCGGGTCTCATTTCCTCGCGGAGGAGCACCGCAAGGCGCAGCACACGTACGGCGAGTGTCGCGTGTGCGGTCGCGCCTACACGCGACGCAAGGCGCTGCGTGCGCACGAACAGACGCACGAGGGCAGCTGGCCGTGCGCGCGCTGCGGCCGCGCGTACCGCTACCGCGAGGGCCTGCGCCAGCACGTGGCGCGCGCGTGCCGGGCCGGCGCCGGCGCCGGCGAGCGGGAGCGCTTCACCTGCGACCACTGCGGCAAGTCGTACCCGTACAAGAACTCTCTGTCGCAGCACATTCGGTACGCGCACGGAGCGGCGCCGCTGCGGTGCGAGCTGTGCGCTCGCCGCTTCCTCGCGCGCGGCCCGCTGCTCGACCACATGTCCCGGCACACGGGCGTCAACAACCACCGGTGCGAGCAGTGCGGCGAGCGGTTCGCGTACCCGAGCACGCTGCTCTACCACGTGCGCGCCAAGCACACCGGCGAGCGGCCCTACCCGTGCGAGCAGTGCGGCGAGCGCTTCATCACGTCCGCGGTGCGGCTCGTGCACGCGCGGCGCGCGCACGGCGCGCCCGCGCCGCGCTGCGAGCCCTGCGCCCTGCGCTTCCCCACACCCACCGCCCTCCGCAAGCACATGAGGAGACACACGACAGCGGACCCCGCGCCTTCCGCCCCTCCGCTCCGCCCTCACGCGACCTCCGTCGTTACTTGAGCGTTGTACGTACGAGTACATCATGAGTACCTATGAGTACCTATCTGCACTCAGCACATTGATCTGCTCACAGCGTCACAGCTCACCGTTACAAGTGTCAACAATAAAGTAACTACCCACCCTACGCTGATGTTTCTTCTTTATATTTATTTAATCCAAGATTTAATCAGATAAGAACGAGATGCCATGCTAAATAAAGGGCGACAGGCTAACAAAATAACCAAATATATATATATATAGCTAAAATATTGATAAATAGTTTTTTTTTTTTATGGATACGCGAGACATTTGGCGCCGCCAGCGTGGATTGTTGCGCCTGTTGAGCTGACGACGCCCAAAAGCATTCCGATAAGGACGGTTCTGAAAAACCTATTCATAGGTCTTATTGATGGTCCAGGTGTCATTGATTTTTGGTCATAATTAAACAATGTATATAAAATGATGTTTTAAAGCTAGAGAGATAGATTCAGCGTTTTATACAATATTGGAGGAGAATTTGGTATTCAATAGAAAACATTGCCATCTAGTGGTAAACTAATGCAACGCTTTGTGAAGTAAGTAGTAACTACGCTGGGCAATGACCGCGCTGTTGAAGTGAAGGATAACTAGAGTAGCCAACGAACGTTCGGCGAAGGTCGTCGGCTCTTTTGGCGATTTGTAAATATTTTGGAAATTACGTGATATATGTAAGTTTACATGTGTTAAGTGTAAGTAAATGTCATGATTAGTTAAAATGCTTTATACTCTATTCGGTAGATAGCGCGCGCGCATACACTTTTTGGTTTCTTTTATGGGAACCCCGTGAATTTTTTACTTTTCCTTATTTTTATTTATTTTTTTAGTTATATCGGCCATAATAACACATTCTGTGAAAATTTCAGCGGGCTATGCACAGTTCAAGAGATACAGCCCTCAGACAGACAGACGGCGTAGCCTTATTTTATTTTATTTTTTATTTTAAACTTTCAGAAACAAACAGTTACAAAATGAATACATAGTAAATTAACTCTAGACTAACACCTAAACCACTAAAGTTTCTACAAATAATTTTAATCCTACAATTAATAATATCAACAAAACTTATAGATAATATATATATAGAAAGAGAAAGGAAAACGAAAAAACGAAAAATAAAACATTGCGATTTAGAAAATTGTTGAGCAAGTGAGACCAATGACCTATCGTATAATATTATAACAGAGTTTTTTGAATTGACCTAAACTAGTGTTAAAAATGTCGACACTGCAGAAGAAATCATTATATGTGGTCAATGCAAACACAGATAATAAAATAATGTATCAGGTAGATATTTGAATTTCCGCGCCAACTGACAGACTGACCAGATTCTTTTATTTCTACCTACATTAAAATTAGTTTTTCTCCATACCGATTTTTTCCTCCTACTTCACTTCCTTCCTTACACAAGCAAGCACCAAAAAATTACGCTGCCGCGCGCCTTGCATCGCATCGACTCCCTTGTCGCCGTGAGCTCCCGGGTACGCATATACGCCGGTCGAGAGCACATCAGAAAGTCCGCGTGTGCAACGGTGCAGGAGTGTATCACAGTAACTCGAGGGAAGCAATCGAAGTCAAACGGTAGGCATCAAGACCGTCGCAACAACCGCACGTCCAGGCCTGGACACAGCTGCGTGCGTCGCTGGAGCGAGTCTGCGCCATCCATCCATCACACGTAATTGGACACCAGGGTGAGCGAGGAGGCGACGCTCAAAGTCGCCGGCGCATGAAGGAACCAGGTGCGTCCTCTATCCTCCTCTCCTTGGCCTGACCATTTTTTGTTCCTTCGAACCGCATTATTCAGTTAACTTAAAATCATAAATCAATCAAATTATTATTTCTAACTTTCAAATCATTCAAAGTTAAGTTGTGGAAAAAAATCTAAATTGTATAAATATCTTGAGAAATTACTAAAAATCAATCATATTTCTGTTCAATTCATTGTTTGATTCCATTTATATTCATTACCAGTAAAATTACGTAATCTGTAACATTTTTTCCACAGTCGAAAATTTAAAAAATATTTCTCAACTTACCTTCAAATTCATTGTACGAACTTTTTTCCATTGTGTTCTACCAACCCTACGGCAGTTTGTACCGTACGAACTTTTTATTGTCTGTGTTTGCAACCGTTGGCGGTCTGCCAGTCCAGTGTCAATCTGACGGCTGAGTAGGTTAATGTTCTGCTTGAGTTGTTTTGTTTGTTATTGTGTTGTTTGAGAAGTTTTGCTAAACATTTGCGGATTATCTCGTGAAAAATGACGGAAATACAAAAGAATGTGACGAAAGCGCGACTCACGGCGGGCGAAATACGCAGTTTGTATGAATTCGCGACATCAGTGTCGGTCACTCGAAATGCTGAAGACTTACGAAAGTTGCAAGTGCAATCCACTCATGTTGCGAGGCTCCGCGATCAATTCGAAACCGCGCAGATCGCTGTTCTATCGGCGAGTACCGACTCCCAGCCCAAGGAGGACAAGCTGTACTACGAGATTATGGCTATGTTATATTCAATAGAGGTACTGTGCAATGATTTGTTTCTTATTGATAAGACAAGCCAGACACAAAACAACACCGTACACCACACTCAAAGCAACACTGTACCGCTGCCAAAAATACAACTGAGCAAATTCACAGGTGAAATGGTTGAGTGGACAAACTACATATCAATATTCAACAGTTTAGTTCACAATAATACACAGCTGAATGGAGTGCAACGCTTGCATTATTTGTTGTCAACGCTGCACAAAGAACCCTTAGCACTCATCCGACACTTGCCAATAACCGAAGAGAATTATAATGTTGCATATAAGTTGTTGGTCGATCGCTACGAAAACAAACGGTTAATCGGAGATAAGCATCTCGAAGCGATCTTAGGACTTCCTAGCTTCAGTACTAATCCCTCTGGTTACTTGCGAAGGTTCGTAGCAACTCTCAAGGAAAACCTCGAAGCACTCAAAGCACTCGGCTTTGATGTAGATTCTTGGAGCTTTATATTGCTCCACATACTGAGCAAAAAGCTGTCCGTTGATGTTCGCACTAGGTTCGAGCTAGAACATAGCATGCACGCAATTCCAACCTTCAATCACCTGCTGAGCTTCTTGGAAATACAATTGAAAGTTCTTGAGAACGTGGCGGGCGTCAAGGTCAGTGCAGCGTTCAAACACAATGCCAATACTGCCAGCTGTCACACAATACTGCAAAACACTGTATGCTCTTTTTGCAACGACAAAGAGCACAACATTCACAGATGCCCAAAGTTTGATGAATTAGACCTCAGTCAACGCAAAGCTTTTGTACAAAAACAAAAGCTCTGCTTCAACTGTCTGCGTACACACGGGCCCAAGTGCACTTCTAAATACACCTGCCGCGTGTGTCAGCAGCGACACCACACCAAACTACATGACAACATACAGTCCACTAAATATTCACTAAACACATCAACATTAACACCAGGCAGCGTGCCGCAACACGAGGGTGCTGTTCCATCACTAAGCACCACAGTCCATCCTCCAGTGTTCAGCACTGTCCACCGTCATTCAGCCAAGTTGCTACCGACCGCGGTAGTGACTGTCGTTGATCGGTACGGCCAAGACCACCGAGTACGTGCATTGCTGGACTCTGCGTCGCACGTCAATCTGCTGAGCGAACACGTAGCTCAAAAATTAAACCTTAAGCGAACGCGCTCCGGAGCCATCGATCCGGTCGGCGACTCCGACGCTATCCACACCAATGGTAGTGTGCTGCTCACTCTCAAAATCGGCATCGAGGGTGAGCGGTCCACACTGACCGAAGAAGCTTGGGTGATGAAGCGCATCACTAAAGACCTACCGCTCTGTCCATTACCAAGCGAGGTCAAGGAAGCTTGCGCTCATCTCGAACTCGCAGATCCTCACTTCGACGTTCCCGGTCCCATCGATTTATTGATCGGAAGTGACTGGTACTTTGAAATTACAGAAGAAAAGAAACTAAGACTAGGTGACCACATGCCAAAGGCGATCCTCACAAAATTTGGTTGGGCGCTGATGGGTTCCGTGCCCATAGATACCAACGTGTGCGTCAACTCAACGAGCGTTACAACACTCGCGTGCACGCTGTCCTTAGAAGCAACACTACAACGCTTTTGGGAAATTGAAGAAGCACCTCACCCTCCTGTTGAAGATCCAGAAAACGTGCTCTGCGAAAAGCATTTTTTGGAAACGCATTCGAGAGATCATGAAGGCCGCTTTACTGTGAGGCTGCCTTTCAAGCCCGGCCGCAAACAGCTCGGAGGTACCCATGCAGTCGCGTTGAAACGTTTCCACAATCTTGAACGCCGTCTTCTGCGAGAACCTGCACTTCGCGAAATGTACGTCGCGTTCATCGAGGACTACATCGAACAAGGACACATGCGACTAGCTGAGGACATCTCAGCTGATCGGTACTTTCTCCCGCATCACGGAGTTCTGAAGGAGACTTCTAGCACAACAAAGCTGCGCACAGTCTTCGACGCCTCTACAGCGAGCACTACGGGAGTATCGTTAAACAACATCTTGATGCCGGGACCTAAACTCCAACAAAGTATTGAGGACATAATTCTGCGATTTCGCTTACACCAAGTCGTCTTCACTGGCGACATCAAACAAATGTATCGCCAAGTGAAAATGCATAACGAAGACTGCAAATACCAGACGATTCTCTGGCGAAAATCTCCAGAGGTGCCAATCTGCCAGTACGAACTAACGACCGTGACTTACGGTGTCTCAAGCTCCGCCTACCTAGCGATGCGAGTTGTGCACGAATTAGCCGTATTGAACGAGTCCAAGTACCTAGAAGCTTCTAAGGCATTACAAGAGTCCTTGTTCGTCGATGATATAGTGTGCGGCAGCTCCACTCTACGGTCAGCCCGTACATTGCAACAGGACATTATCGCCATCCTGAGCCAAGGTGGATTCCAGCTTCGAAAATGGTCGAGCAATAGCCCAGAACTCCTGAAGTCCATGCCTCTAGATCATCTGGAGACTCCGTTTCGCTTCCAGGAAGCTGGAGATAATGTATTTAAAATCCTCGGCATGGAATGGTCCTCTCAAGCAGACGCCTTCCTCTATCATGTCACAAACATAGGCGCTGCCACAACTAAGAGAGGGATCTTGTCCAACATAGCACGCCTCTACGATCCCTGTGGGTATCTGACACCTGTCACCTACAATATGAAAGTGCTAATGCAAACCCTATGGCTAAAACAGCTGGACTGGGATGAGCATCTACCACCTGAGTACATTGAAACGTGGCAAAAATTCGTCGCACAACTGGGCAGCTTAAGCCAATTGCGCATTGACCGTAACATTGTGCATGGCGAGGCGACTGTTTGCGAGCTACATGGCTTCAGTGACGCTTCAGAACGCGGATACGCTGCCGCCGTCTATCTGCGCGTAGCGAGCGCCACATCAACGTTTAAGGTTAATCTCATAATGGCAAAATCTAGAGTGGCTCCAATCAAACAACGGCTCACGATACCAAAGCTAGAGCTATGTGGAGCACTGCTAGTATCTGGCCTACTCGCACATGTCAAGCAAATCCTACAAGGCAAAATAAGGATAGACTCAGTCACGGCGTGGTGCGATTCCCTCATATGCTTGGCGTGGATCCGGACTCCTCCACACAAGCTGCAGACTTTCGAATCCAACAGGGTGTCACAAATACAAGGAACCATCCCTGCTGAGTGCTGGAGACACGTACCTTCAGATATTAATCCTGCAGATTGTGCAAGTCGAGGCCTCTTACCAGCAGACATAGTGAATCACCCTCTATGGTGGGATCCATTATGGCTGCATGACGACCCAACTACATGGCCTTCCGACTGCACACCGCCGACAGCTTCAGAAGATCTGCCAGGACTACGAGTTACGCCTATCACGTGTGCTGTAATGAAAGAAGAGTGGAACCTAATGACACAATACAGCTCGCTATCTCAGCTTTCATCTGTCATAGGGTGGTGCCTTCGCTTTGCGCACAATTGCAGTAATCCTGCAAACAAGAAGAAAGGTGCCTTGACTCTACAAGAGCTGGATCACGCCCTACACAAGGCAATCAAAGTGGTACAGCGGTCAAACTTCACCAACGAAATTGCTGCACTCGACTCGAGCAAGCCACTCAAGGGCTGCCTCCACCGACTGAATCCGTTCATTGATGCCAACGGTGTTCTTCGAGTCGGCGGGCGACTTACTCATTCCAGCATTCCATATGAAGCTAAACACCCGGCTATTCTGCCAAAAGGACATCACCTCACTCGCATATTGATCGAGCATTACCACCGTCTGTACTGCCACGTGGGACCGGCCGCCTTAACTTCACTATTGCACCGCCGATACTGGATTCTATCAGCGCGCAATGTAGTGCGTCACGTCATCTTCAAGTGCATGAAATGTTTCAAACTGAAGGCTAGACCCTCTGCTCCGTGCATGGGCGACCTTCCCGCCTCCCGTACGAGACCCGCCAGAGCGTTTGAAAGGTGCGGGGCCGACTTCGCTGGCCCTTTCAGCATTAAATCATCAGTGCTACGAGGAAGCAAGGTGCACAAGGCCTACCTATGCGTCTTCGTGTGCTTTGCCACCAAGGCCGCTCACTTAGAGGTGGTAAGCGACTTGACCACGGAAGCCTTTGTCGCTTGCCTCAGCCGCTTCGTGTCTCGGAGAGGCTTACCGACGGATATTTACACCGATTGCGGCACCAACTTCGTAGGGACTCGTCGTCATCTCGACGAAGTTTCCAAACATCTATCTGCCACCAACAACCAAAATGCATTAGCCGCCGGAGCTCGCAAACAGCAGGTTAATTGGCACTTCAACCCTCCATTAGCGCCTCATATGGGGGGCCTTTGGGAGACAGCCGTGAAATCGGCCAAATCACTGCTCAAAAGGGTAGTCGGCGAGCAGACGCTAACGTTCGAGGAGCTGATCACCACTTTCGCCAGAATAGAAGCTGTGCTAAATTCACGACCACTGTGCCCGCTGTCAAGCGATCCTGATAGCATAGATATACTCACTCCGGGGCATTTCCTAATAGGCCAGCCACTGCTAGCTTTGCCTGAGTACAACTATGAGCATACTCCTCTCAATCGGCTCAACCGCTGGAAACTCATCCAGCACATGTCGCAGTGTTTCTGGCGTCGTTACCAGGCGGAGTACCTCCACACCCTGCAGGAACGCCGTAAATGGAACAAGCATGTAACAAACTTGAAGGTTGGTGACCTCGTTATTATACAAGAACCTAATCTTCCTCCTCTGCAGTGGAAGACTGGACGCATCACAAAAATTTTCCCAGGTTCAGATGGCACTGTCCGCGTCGTAGAGCTGAAAACTGCCAGCCAGTCCACCCTCACCAGAGCGGTGACGCGTTTAGTCCCACTGCCGTCGAATGAAAATTAATTAACATTCACCTAGCTACGTTTTTCTTATTTAATCATATAGTTATTATTACCTTTTTTTAAGTTACTCATTAACGACACACAAACAATTACCACTTATACCTACATATACCATGTTAAGCATTGTTTATCTATTTCAATGTTACAATAAAGAGCTCAACCGCTCTTTGGGGGCCGGTATGGTCAATGCAAACACAAATAATAAAATAATGTATCAGGTAGATATTTGAATTTCCGCGCCAACTGACAGACTGACCAGATTCTTTTATTTCTACCTACATTAAAATTAGTTTTTCTCCATACCGATTTTTTCCTCCTACTTCACTTCCTTCCTTACACAAGCAAGCACCAAAAAATTACGCTGCCGCGCGCCTTGCATCGCATCGACTCCCTTGTCGCCGTGAGCTCCCGGGTACGCATATACGCCGGTCGAGAGCACATCAGAAAGTCCGCGTGTGCAACGGTGCAGGAGTGTATCACAGTAACTCGAGGGAAGCAATCGAAGTCAAACGGTAGGCATCAAGACCGTCGCAACAACCGCACGTCCAGGCCTGGACACAGCTGCGTGCGTCGCTGGAGCGAGTCTGCGCCATCCATCCATCACACGTAATTGGACACCAGGGTGAGCGAGGAGGCGACGCTCAAAGTCGCCGGCGCATGAAGGAACCAGGTGCGTCCTCTATCCTCCTCTCCTTGGCCTGACCAATATGTCTTACAACTTCGATTTATGAATCTGTGCTCGCTATAATTACAATGACTTCTGTACAATGAGAATGTGTCAGTAGAACGTGTGTTTCTAATTGGACATCTAAATAGATAGTAAATAGGGTCCCGTATCGGATACGGAACCCTAAAAATGGTAATACATACAAGCTCGATACAAGTGTCAAACTTGGTGTGGTTATAGGGAAAAGTCTAATCTAAAGTAAACCAACAAATAATTAAAACAGGCCAATTACGTGATGGTATGCGGTGGTGCGCGAGTCCGACTCGCACTTAGCCGGTTTTTAGGGTGCAAAAGATACAGACCTTAATACAGATAGTAGAGAGAGACAGACGGACAGACATACGAGCAGACGGCTAGTAATAGGGTCCCGCCCGTACGGATAAGGGACCCTAAAAATGTGGTGAAATATGTATATTTTGAATGACATTAAATTTTCTAGGAAATTTTTAGGAGTTTTTGGTCAATCTAGGAGAAATTCAAAATTAAAGCTGGCAACACTGGGCAGCACTTTAGAAAATGGTTTGACACCTGACAGCTCTGGCGGATCCTGCGCCTCCTACGCTCCTTTCGGAAACACGGCTCGGGTTGACTCGGCTCGAACACGAGTCAGTAAGCCTGGAGGCGCTATACATAGGAGGACAGGGGTAGCCGCGCGTCGGCGCACACGCGCCAGCGCGTCAGTCTAGCGCCGGCGACCGATCTTAGTCTCCGTCCGCCGCTCAGGCGGAGCGAACGTGCGCGTCTGTCACAAAATGCCTCATTGTGCAGTGCTTTGGCGCAAAAAGTCGTCGAAAAATTCAAACTTGAACACAGATGGAGTCACCTTTCACGAGTAAGTACTTTCATTCAATTTGATAGCATTTTTCGCTTGAATTTCAGTAACAAACATCGGCGTAAATATGTATGGAGAGCTCTTTTCTGCTTACCCACCATAGGTCGACTATCGTGTTGGATGCAGTTAGCTCTTGTAATTTTTTTTGTTTATTGATAAATATGTATGTTAAATGTATACAGATATTTCATGCATTCTGCCTTATTGCCAAAGGACATTTCTTCTAGTCAACCTCAGCAGGTTTCCTCGTTCAATATTCGTTTATCGCGCTTTTTTCATTCAACCAGTACCTACCGGTTTTTACTTTTGAGCGACTCTAAAGGAATTAATTACTTTAGGTCATGCGTCTACCGGGAATTAGTCTTGTTATGCTTAGCATTAACAAAATTAATTCATAATGAATACCCCGTTAGCATTTAGCACTGCTAAGCGCCCTGATGAATAAAAATTAATGCTAAATGCTAAGCAATAATCACATTTAATTTTAGTTAGCATTGCTGTTGCGTTCGTAAAACTTTGTTGGTTCGTTTGTTTTGGAACGCACAAAGCAATGAAGTATGTGCTATTTATCTGTGGTACTGCTAAATGCTAAATGCTATATAGCGCCTGCGCTCCGCTGCTAGCTAGCTAGCTAGCATCTAAATGCGAAATGCGATGCGATCATGCATCGCATTTCGCAGATCATCTGTCACGTGATCATTAGTTTTGGTCATATCTACAGAACCACTGGACTTAGACCCATCGTGTTGGTACTCAAACTGAACGTCTCGGTGAGATCTACCCATCTGTCACGTGATAATTTGTTTTGGTCATATCTCGAGAACCACTGAACTTAGACCCATCGTGTTGGTACTCAAACTGAACGTCTCGATGAGATCTACCCATCTATCACGTGATAATTTGTTTTGGTCATATCTCGAGAACCAATGGACTTAGACCCATCGTGTTGGTACTCAATCTGAACGTCTCGATGAGATCTATCCATCTGTCACATTAACTTTTGTTTTGGTCATAACTCGAGAACCACTGGTGCTAGACCCATCGTGTTGGTACTCAAACTTCAGGTCTCGGTGAGATCTATCCATCTGTCACATGAACTTTTGTTTTGGTCATAACTCGAGAACCACTGGTGCTAGACCCATCGTGTTGGTACTCAAACTTCAGGCCTCGGTGAGATCTATCCATCTATCACATGAACTTTTGTTTTGGTTTATTCACACGCTTGAGTGAATTCGCACTTCATATACACGGTGTTGCAGTTGCCCCCGTAATATTTCTAACTGACATAAGGGGGTTATTCTATATGTGAAACTAAACAACTTATGTGGCGAAAACATTTTTTTTAACAAAAAAAATTTTTTTTTCCTTAAATATTTTAAATGCACATTCTCAAAATGTATGGAGAAAAAAAATTTTTTTTCTTCAAATTAAAAAGTCGTTCAACAAAAGTTGTGGTTATTTCACGTAAAGAATCACCCCCTTTCGGGTTTTACGGTTGGGGTTGCAACACCGTGTATAAGACATTCATCGTGTGTTTTCATTCCATCATGAACTGTCGAGCGATATTTTTCGCATTCGCATTTAGCATTTAACGTTAGCATGTTAATGGCGTAAGATTCGCAAGTGAACTAAATTAATGCTTTTTCGAATTAATTAACAACACTACCGGGAATATCAGATCGCGGATATTTAGGAGAATTAAAAATAATTGACATGGTAGGGTAGATTTTCGCGAATTTTTCGCGAAGTCATATTGCAATATAATTTGTCATATCGTTGGCTAAGTAATTAGCAAATAGTTGTTAATAATATAATTATAATTTTTTTGGTTACAAAACTTTTCGACTTTCTAACATTATTTTTTTAATTTTGGAAAATTCCAATAACAAATACTCCAATAAGATAATACCAATGTACGAGGTCTTACATATCATTGTTTTGGAAATTTTATGTAGATTTATAATAAAGTATCCGAGGTATCTCAGAACTTAGAACTATTATCGTGTTTATGCGAAAATCTTCAAATTCGCAAAATTGTGAAAGGGGCGTTGCCTTTGTTCATTTAAGAGAAAGTTATATTATTCCCTTTATGTAAAGAAGGGTTAAATATTGTTAAATCCGTTTCATCTTTTCATCGCGAATCGACACAATGAGCGACTTATTGTATGAATCCCGTTCAAACGTATGGAAGACTGGCGTCACTTGGCTACCTACTCGCTCGGCCAATCACGGCGTTCCATGCGCCGCTCCCGCCTCAGACTTCACACCCCTTTGGCGGCTACTTCGGTTCTCATACAAACGATGCCGTATTTCGTATCCAGGCTTACTGACTCGTGGGCTCGAAAGTGAACCAACCAAAGAATATAATACTACTAGGGCGTAGAAGAAGCACAAGCCCATACAAAATTGGTTTGCCTATGTATTAACCTTGGTGGTGCTAAATGCGGCCACTGCGGCGACTTTCAGAACTAACACTTGGCGGGAATTTCGAATTAAATTTATTTTTAGTACAGTGCGACAAGGCTTGAAATGAACGTGGATGACGTTTGTGGAAGGGCGCTGTTGCAGCATTAATGTTGTCAGTTTTGAAAATTTCCTTACACTAGGGGAAAATATCTTTGCAAAAGAAAATGTATGTATAGTAGTACCTATAAGGTAAGTAGGTACTTACTTATTTTTTATTTTATGTATTGAATTTTAGGAAGACTTGCTCTCTAATAAAATAACAGATAATCTTTGGTGTTGTTAGCAGAAATCGAAGTCTAAGAAGTGATACTAACGTACGCGTGGAAATTATTATATAGCAGGCAATATATTCTATTATAAATTTACAGCAGTTATAACGTTACAAATATTCCCCCTTTCCTGCTGTTTGCTATAATGCTGTTTTGCTATTTATACTCGTACGTACCGCCATCTAGTTGATATAATAAAAAAATATTTGTAGTGTAGCCTGTACGTATGTGAAGCTCTCGCTCGATAGAGGGCAGTGTTAGTAGTATTTTGTAACTTAACCCTTAATACAATGACTAAAGGTTACATTTTAAATAATTAAATAAAACAGCAGACTAGCACATTAGAAATATTATAATATAATTAGACTGCTTGTTAGAAACAGCAACAGCAACAATAAAACAGCAGTAGGTATAGCAGTGCGCGCTCGTTGCTTGCTATGAGCAGACTTATACAACAGCAGCAGACAGCAGTTTATATAGCAACTTAACGTGTCTAGCAATTATTGTGTCTAGCTACTGTCTACTAAATATAATTTAATAGGAATAAAAACATGGCTTATATAATATAGTGATTGAACCATAGGATTAACAATATTTGTGAAAATGCCGCCGAGCTGAAGATTACAATGACAAGTTGTGCAATCTTAAAATTACTGATTTATTAACCGAATAAAAATATTATAAAACCCTTTACAAATACATAATAAATACCGTCGAAAATATTATATAAATTTTAAAGAAATGGCAGAAGGACCCGGCATCCAAGCCAATAATTAAAAAAAAAAATTACCACAGACAGATTAATGATCTGTCTGCCTGCTGTATTCCCGCGATTGTTATAACACTAATATTTATCTCTTATTTCAATTATGCTAGTTAGTCCAACAGCGTTAGGTTCAAATTCCAAGATCAGCACCAAAAACAGCAATATAGCAATATAGCACTTTGAAACAGCAGCTATATAAAAACAGCAGATCATTCTAACGTGCTGTTGAAAAACAGCCGTTATTCCCACGACTACGCGTGAACGGGGGAAACGCGAGACGGTCATCTGGCAGCACTGTGGCGGCGTTAGGTCAGCTGTCACCCACGTTTTTTTTTTTTTTTTTTCATTTATTTAAAGGGTTTGTTTCATTAAATGAAAATGCCAACCCTCTTCATACAACAACAAACATAACACAATAAAATAATAGACAACAACAACTTAAAAACTAACCAAACTAATTCGAGCGAGCAGCTCTTTCTTTCATAATAACATTATACATTATAAACAACTTCGCAGCACCCTCGGATGCTGGATGAGCCAAATTATCTATATATGGACCTAAACAGAATCGCCCATAATTCAAATGTTTCCTAACTAAATTTCCCCTTGCACATTCGGTCAAAATATGATATACATCTTCAGAAACTCCGCATAGATCACAATTTGGAGATGATACCTTTTTCATTAAAAAACCAAATTTATTTAAAGGAATGTGACCAGATCTTAAACGAAAAGCCACGACAAGACGTTCACGATTCATTTTTAATTTGTCAAACCAGGGTACTAAGGGCGGTTCATTTTGTATGATTTTATACCATATTCCTTTATCTCTAGATCTAAGATCAAAATATTCTTTCCACCTAATATAACAATTATACTTAGCTAGACACGTTAAAGTCAAATACGTAGGCTTAACTTCTAATGGAATACCATCACAAATTGCTTCCTTTGCTAGCCTATCAGCAGTTTCATTTCCATTTATACCAACATGGGAAGGAATCCATTGAAGTTTTATTTTCTTATCCAGTTGTCTAATTTCGTCAATCGTTTTGAGGATGGCATAGGTTACAGGGGAACTTCTCCCTCCTCTAACACTCCGTAGAATATCTTGAAGCCCACTCCTAGAATCTGATAATATTACAAATTTATTTGCCGAAAGCAGCGAAAGGGATTTTATATACGACAGAGCTTCCAGAATTGCTGTCAGCTCTATTGTCATGATACTTGTTTTACCAGAAATTTTAAATTTTGCATTTGTACCTATATTTGGATCAAAGAAAGCCGCTCCTAATCTTTCAGAATCTTTAGAACCATATGTGAATATAAAGTAATAATCTTTATATTCATGATTTAACATATTTATACATGCTCGAAAGATTGTACCAGAATCCATATTGCGTTTTGCCAAATTTATGCCTTCTATATGTGTCTTTATAAATTCTTTAATGTTAATTCCGCTGACCCAAGTTTTAAGAGAAAAAATATCTGGCATATGACTTATGTACATGGGTTCATTTTTAAATATTTTTAAAGCTAATACAACTGAAGGAGTAATTTTATTTTTCCAATATTTGCTACTAATTTGTAAAATTTCCAACTGTTGAAGAAGCTCAACCGTCTCATTATTCTTTACAGATAAACATTTCAATGCATATTTGTAAGCAAGGTACTTCCTACGTAGAAATAGAGGTTGTATACACAACTCGCTCTCCATAACATGAATGGGCGTGCTTTTTATAAAACCTCCAATAACACGTAAGCATTGATTCTGAATTTTGTCTAGTTTATATAAATACTTGTGGGCACTGGTGTCATACAAAAACGAACCATAATCTAACCTACTGCGAATTAATGAAATGTAAATACGGCGTAAATGAATTGTGTGTACACCCCACCCTGAACCAGCTAAAATTTTTAATATATTTATAAACCGTGAACATTTGGCTGAAATTTCGTTTATATGTTTGATCCATCGTAATGAAGTATCCAACCACATTCCTAAATACTTTATATGATCAGAAAATTGTATTTCATTTCCTTGAATGTTTAACTTTAATTGACTCTGATTTCGACCTTTCCTAAAAAGGCAGCACTGAGTCTTAGGAACAGATAATTCTAGGCCTAAATCATTTAATATTTTCACTAGATCATTGAGAGCCTGTTGTAAGTTAATATTTGAATTGTTAATCTTATCAACATAAATGTAAAATACAAAGTCATCAGCGTATTGCGAAAAAAATACATTGGAGATCTTATTGCTAACATCTATAGTAGCCACATTGAATAATAAAGGAGACAAAGGATCTCCTTGGGCAAGACCTTTGCTGGTTTTTCTACGAATAACATCACCTTCAGCAGTATGTACAATTAGGTATCTTTCATTAAGAAAATTAAATAAATACCTGCAGTACTGCCTTCCAATATTAAGCCTATCTAAAATACGTGTGAGACTGTTTACATCAACATTATTATATGCATTTTCTATGTCTACAAAACAAGCTAGAACCTGACAGTTTTTAGAAAAACCAATTTGAATTCTAGTACATAATCGAGTTAAACAATCTATACTTGATTGACCCCTTCTGAAACCGACTGTGAAATCAGATAACTTATGATTATGTTCTATAAACCATTCCAATCTTCTAGCTATAATCAAATGTAGAGTTTTACAAACACATGAAATTAATGAGATCGGTCTCCAAGTTGACATTTCATTATGTACTCCTCCCTGTTTTGGAATAGGTACAACATTAATATACCGCCATTGATTTGGAACAAAGCCTTCTTGATAAAACGCACTGTATAAATTAGCTAAACACCTCTTGCCTTCTGCTGGGAGATTAAAAATCATCGAATAGGATATGTCATCCTCTCCTGGAGATGTGTCTTTCGCTTTACTGCAATTTTCTATTTCATGTATGGATATATTTCTGTCTAGATTACTATTAAAGGAGACAAATTCTGGTGTGACATTACTTACAAAATCTGGTGTTAGTTTACAAATGAATTCCTCAGCCTGTACTTTAGAAAGAACTGCCCTACTGAAAGAGTTACCCTTAATCCATTTCATACGTCTCCATAAATCAGAAGACGTGGTACTTTCGTCAATACTGTCACAAAATTCTCGCCAACTTTTATATTTTTCCTGTCTAATACAACGTTGAGCCTCTGCTACACATTCTTTATATTTATTTAAATTTTCCGTCGATGGCATTTTCCTAAATCTGACTAAGGCTAAACGACGCTTGGCAATCAAATTCGACAATTTTGAAGTCCAAAATGGTTTAGGCGTAAAAGATTGAGATGGATTTTTAATAACTTTAATATGCGGAATTGACAAATCGGCTGCTCTATTTAATTCTTTAATAAAATTATCATACCTGCACTGTAAATCTTCTTCAATATCATTACCTTTAAATACTAGTTCTAATATTTCCTTGTACTTATCCCAATTAGCCAATTTATAGTTTCTTTTATGTTTGCTTTTCTGTAATCTTTGCAAATTTGATGAAAATTTAATAACCAGATGATCACTTCCTAATGTTTCATTTGTTATTACCCAAGCGAGTTTTAATGCTATATCAGTAGTAGCAAAAGTCACATCCGGAGAGGATTGTTGTAAAATATTGCTAACTAATTTAATTCTTGACAGTTGTCCATCGTTAATATAAACAAAATTACTGTCTATTATGGCTTCTGATATTTGTGTACCTCTTAGATCTGTTCTATTTGACCAATTTAAATGATGGCCATTAAAATCACCTGCTATAATAGTCTTTTCAGTAAATAAGGTAAAAAGACTATCCCAATCATTAGAAGTATAACATACAGCTGGTGGGCAATATATTGATAAAATATTTTCAATGTGAGCACAATTAAAAAGTTGTATACCAATGACTTCAGCTGGCATTTGAATTCTCTGTAAATTTAAAATTTTAACTATCATAGATTTGTGACAGATTATAGCAACTCCTCCATAAGAGTCAGCTCTATCTTTTCTGAATATATTATTATTATAACCAGAAATGTGCAATCTCGACCCAGGTTCCAGCCAAGTTTCACTCAAAATAGCAACATGAATCTTTTCCCGATTCAACAATAATTCAAATTCTGGAAGTTTCGCTCTGAGACTTTGGCAATTCCACTGCAAAAAATTACATTTAATATTCTTATTATTATTATTGTGACAAGCCATTAAAAAGAGAAGTCAAAAATGACCCATCCATACAAATGCTCACTACCCAAGATTTTACTACATTTATAATTAACTCCACACAACTCTCAACCTTCTCACTCATGCTTAGACTAGACAATATTATGTCCTTAAACTTATAAAGCGCCTCCATTAATCTTTTGCTTCCTCGATCTTCAGTCTGTTCTGACAAACCTGTGCTTGACGACTTGATATTCTCTGTTAATTTCACCACATTCTCAATGATTACTTTACTGGGACCTGACGGAATCTGAGATGACTTTATTGTAGCCCCATGCCGCTCACCTGTATTTGAGCGTGCATAATTATGATCACTCTTGATGTTATTTCTCTGAGGTACAGGTGCGGGTGAGCGTAGTATTTGAGAATACAAAGGACGATTTGTCATTGACTCATTTATCAATAATGGTTCAGATGTCATCATACTACAACTTGCCAGTTCTTTCTTCTTCTTCTTTTTTTCCGACTTGCAACCGCAAGATGTTCAGAGCGGTCCTTGAGCCGTAATGGCAACTGATCTCTTTTTTTATTTGAGATCTAAATACTGCCAGTGTCACGTTTAAGATATCCACGTTATATATTTTTATAAACGTCATTGTCAAACGTCAAATGTCATTGTGCAAAATTTTGATTATCGGGCAAAGAAAATGCTGAAATCTTTACATTACACATAAAAAGAAAAGAAATAATCAAACTCTAAATCATGTCATAAATAATTCCAATCATTACATTAGCCATTATAACTTACCTATACCTCAAAAATAGAAAAAGAAACAATACAACAGAAAATATACAAGTAGGAATTCTATAAACACATAGAAACAAGGAAAGCAAGCCGACTTAACTAAAGTTTGATATTGTTGCTATTTATGCATCTAGCAAGCAATTTCAATATTTTGGGTGAGGGACAGAACAGAAGAGAGTGAATATTAATGGGAAGTGAAACTTTTAATTTTGGAAGCATTTCATAAATTGATGGCATTTTGTTATTGAGAGGGCAAGAAAATATAATGTGGTCTACATTACCCTCCTCAAGGCCACATTCGCATAGAGAGTTGTCCCTAATGCGAAGTTTGGCAAGGTGGACTGGACTACAGCAATGGCCCATTCTGAGCCTGTTTATAATAGAAGTTTCTTTTTTAGGGAGAGTAATTTTAAAGAACCAAGGTTTCACTGGAATTTCTGGTTGGATCTTGGCATAGTATGAACCTCTAGTTTTGCTGGTATTTATCCAGTTTGAGGACCATGATTTTTTAAGGTAAACCTTAGGGAGAGATACAAGGTCGTGGCAGTAATTTTTGTAATTTAATTTGTCACCACTAACAACCGCCTCCTTAGCTAATTGATCAGCGATTTCGTTCCCTGCTATGTTAGCATGACCAGGGATCCAAACAAGAACAACCTCAGAACTATTGGATTGCAGTTCTAACAGAATTAATCTAATTTTAAGAACAATGTCATTATGCATTTTAGATTTGAATGGATTTTGCTGTATGGACTGAAGAGAGCTTTGAGAGTCAGTTAAAATAACCGCCTTGTCAATATTATTAAATCTAATATATTTAACAGCTTGCAGAATAGCCAACGCCTCTCCTGTAAACACAGACGCCTCCGGAGGACTTTTCATCTTCAAAGACCTGTTAGCATTCTTGTGAAAAACTGCATAACCAACACTACCTTCGGGAGATAACTTGGAGGCATCCGTATAAATATATTGCCATCCCTTACAGTTTTTATCTAACCATTGCAGAAGCTTTTTGTTGGGATCCAAAGTATCTTTGTCAATATCTATAGAAGTATGAATGTTGGGGATGAAATTAAGCGCTTCATATGGAGTTTGAAAAATTGGCACTGTTCTATCTCTGTGAGTCGGAGCTCTTAAATTAATAAATTTCCTGAAGCTGTGTACTAAATTTGGATGAGACTTAGCCTCCAGAAGTTCATTGTACGAGTATATTCGGTAAGAAGCCTAAGCTTCGGAATAATAGGATGGTTAGAAAACTGAACAGCTTTAAATAAATATCTATTTGCTAAATATTGCCGTCTCATATGAAGGGGAGGGTCAACACATTCCACTTGGAGAGCATTGGTGGGCGAGGATTTCATATTCCCTGAAATTATACGGAGACATTGGTATTGGATTAAGTCTAGACTTCTAAGTGCTTTGCAATTTGCAGGCTCAAAGATAAAAGTACCATAATCCAGGTGAGGACGGATAATAGCATTATAAATTAATTTCATATAAAATGGATGGGAACCCCACCACACACCAGAAAGACAACGAATGATATTAATATTCTTTAGACATTTTGTTTTTATATAATCTATATGTAGCACTCCTGTCATCTTTGAGTCAAGAATAACTCCAAGAAACTTAACCGAATCAGACTGCTTAATTGGTGTATCTTGATGAATGACAATGAAAGGGGGGATATTTCTTTTTCGGGAAAAGGTTACTACTGAGCTTTTGGATGCCGAAAGTTCTAAACCATTATTGAGAAGCCAAGTGTCTAGAGAAATTAGGGCCAAATTAATTGACTCAGATGCTTTGATGATAGATTTGTTTGAAGCATACAATAAAAGGTCATCAGCGTACTGTAAAACGCGACAATGATGTTTAATTTCAATATCCATATCAAAAGTGTAAATACTATATAATAGAGGGCTCAGCACAGATCCCTGTGGAAGACCTTTCCACACAGTCCTAACAAGATGACTATCTCCATCAGTATAGAGATGAATATGTCTCTCCAACAAAATGTTGGAGATAAACATCGTCAGTTTCTCAGGCACCTTCAACTTTTGTAATTTTTTCCTTAACATAGGGAGCTGAACATTATCGTAAGCAGCAGATATATCAAGAAATGCAGCTACAATGGATTCATCTCGACTGAAAGAGAGACGAACATCCGTAGAAAACAATGCAAGACTGTCCATGGAACTTTTCCCCTTCCGAAAACCAAATTGACTATTGGATAAAATCTCTTGGTTTTCAATGAACCACTCTAAACGATTTTTCACTAGGTGTTCAGCAACTTTAAGGAGGACAGAAGACAGAGCAATGGGACGGTACGATGTGCCGTCGTTAGGATCTTTCCCAGGTTTCAGTATTGGAATAATAACTTGAGATTTCCATGACACCGGGAAGATGCCAGTGTCTATGATCATATTAATAATGCTAAGAAAATATTCCCTAGTTAGAGAATCAAGATTTTTTAAAAAGGAATATGGGATCCCATCTATACCAGGAGCAGAATCTTTTACATACCTTAAGACATTATTAAGTTCTTGGAGAGAGAAGGGGTCGTTAAGAGAAGAAGAAGAATCTATTGAATAATTTGTCGGTATTTCATCGAATTGAGGGACCGAAGGTGGAGCCAGCTTATCTAAGAAAATTTCCGTCCAGTCACTGGAAGATGCTTTAACAGAGCTATCTTCCGAATAAGCCGATCTAAATCGTTTTATAGTTTTCCAAACTAGCGAAGGATGGATATCCGGAGAGATAGAGGAACAGAATCTGTGCCAGCCCTCTCTTTTCTTCCCCTGCAAGCAGAGAGATGTTTTAGCTTGGATTTTGCGTAGGATCAAAAAATTACTTTCAGACATGTCCAATGAATATTTTTTTTCAGCTTCTTTACGACATTTTATGGATTGAGTACATTCCAAATCCCACCAAGGAGGAGATGACCTTCTATCAATGCATGAGTTTTTAAGAGGAACAAATCTATCTGCGGCAAGAATCAAAGCTTTTACAAATTTTGAATAATTGTCAAGAACATTTTCTGAATTAACATGAACAGGAGATAATGAATTAACTTTCTCGTCAACCATAGCACTAAAGTTATTCCAGTCAGCTCCATCTAATCGATATTTTAGCAACGGTTTTCTTTTTTGTGCAGTAGGAATTTTACAAGGGAAAGATATCCGAATGGGGAAGTGATCACTTCCATGGCTGGAATCAAGTGTACACCATGAAAGAAGAGATGCTAGTTCAGGAGAACATAGAGAAAGATCAACATAGCTCCGATTTTGAAATGGCGAAACTCTACGAGTAGGAGAACCATTATTAAGAAGACATATATCCAGCTCATCCATGAGGTCAACAATTTTGTTGCCAAATAGATCTGGAGCAGCTGCTCCCCACAAAGGATGTTTACAGTTAAAATCACCCAGAACTAAAAATGGTTTCGGAAGGTTTTCAATCATAATTTTAAGTATTCTATATGTCAGAAGAGTCGGTTTGGGGATGTATAATGATAAATATGAGACACCCCGCACCCTAGCCGCAACTGCATTGAATGAGTCACCGTGAGGGGTCAGGGGAATTAAAGAAAAAGGTAAAGACTTATGTATAAGGAGGGCGCACCCGCCCCATCCATCGAGTCTGTCATCTCTAAGGATGGCATAACCGGAGACCCTAAAATGAGATTCCGGTTTCAGCCAAGTCTCAGAGATAGCACACACGATGGGATTGTGTTTGTTACACAAATAAACAAGTTCATGTTTTTTACGAACTATGCTCCTGCTGTTCCATTGAAGAATCGTGGAGGAGGGCATTGTGAATAATGTTAAAGAGATTGGACGTTTTATTGGCTACGTTGGTCGGTATAGAGTAATTAGCAGAGATCAAATTAATGAGAGTCATTATGAGATTGGTTAATTGGTCAATAGAACCAATATTTGGAGAATCTGAAGGAAAAGCACAACCATTTGGCATTGAAGATGAAGAAAACTGGTTAATAATAGCACTATGATCAGTTCTATTATAGCCAGGGGAAAGAGGGGCATGAGACCGAGGCTTGGAAAAAACAGTTTTTCTGTAAGAAGAAGTATTTGATTGGCCACTTATTTTTGGCGAAGAAGGAATGGGAGAGCGATGTAATGGAAGCGAATACCCAGGTTTAGCAGCTACGTTGGCATAAGATCGGCCCACTGATGGACACAACCTTGACGCTTCAATATACGAAATAGATTGCTCTGCCATCTTGGATTTAATGAGAATTTGCCTTAAATACTCTGGGCAATCTTTGCTAGTAGCAAAGTGATTGCCAGAGCAAGTGATACACATTGCGGAAGACGCATCCACAGAACAAGAAGCACTAATGTGTGCCTGACCACACTTGTTGCATCGAGGTTTCGAGCGACATTGAGTTTGAGTGTGGCCAAATCTGCAACATTGATAACATTGAATCGTGGGAAATTTATATATTTCCACAACTAGAGAAGTATTCACCATATAAACTCTTGAAGGTAATTTTTGACCATCAAAGGTCAAAACAACAGTCTCAGATGGCTTCCATACTGTACCGCTATCACTTTTCTGCTTAAAATTCAATCGACGCGCCTTAATTGCCGGCCCGCAACCAATTGGAGTACGTATTTCCTCTAAAATCTCCTCTGGGGACATGTCGCAGGGGATACCCTTGACTATCCCCATCTTGGAGATGTTAAAAGATGGGATAAAAACCTTGTATTTATTTGTAATTAATTTGCACTGGACAAAGTCATTCGCATCAGCCCAGTTCAAAAAACAAACGCTGACTTTGTTCCGGCCGATATGCTTTATACCATCTTCCACGATTCTTCCATGGAAGTGTTGTCGTACGAAAATGCCAAATTTAATTGGATTTAAAGAGGAGCCAGAAGTTGGATTAAGTTCAATTCGTTGCACATGGACCATAAACGGACCCTTATCCGAATTGTTGTATGGCCTGGCTTGGATAACAGGGGAGGACTTCGATTCAGAAATTTTATTTGAGTTCGATTCTTGAGCGGGACTGGTTTGGGAATTTTGGGAGACAGGAGGTGATACAGAGGCAGAAATTAGATTAAAGTTTGATTCTTGGGCATTAGGGAGAAAAGATGAGGATATGGCAGAGGGGTTAATGGAATTTGAAATTTCTTTGGGGGTTTTTTCAGAATCTGATGACCTAAGCGAAGTCATCGATGACTTCAAGTCGTCCTTGCGAACCTTATCTCTATGTGTCTTTTTGCTATCAGTTCTTCGCTTTCTCTTTGTTTGTTTTGTATCATTAACATTATTATCATTTACATTTGAGTGTTGATCAACACATTGATCAACATCAAGAATAGCGAAGCTACTCCCTTCTACAGACATAAATTGACTAACATTGGTTTCCGTCCGATTCCCGTTATAACTCCATACCTGACTGTTGTCATATATCATATCTCTGTGGTTGTCATGGATATCTATGTTTGAAAAACTTTTAGATCGCCCCGAGCGGGCAAGGACGAACCCCGGCGGGAGATCAACGTCTCCGCCGGGGTCCAGCAACTCTTCCGACATCAACTACATCAATAAAATGAACCTATTTACAATATCTACTAAAATACTCACTAAAATAAACTTCAGCAATTATTTTAGAATAAAAAAACTAACGCGGACCGAAAAAACGTGGATTTCCCGTAATGGCCGATTTGACAGTCCGCCAGTTCTTTATCTGTGGTACCGGATAACTTTATAATATCATTTTCTTGATCTTGAAGAAGACTACGCGTGAACGGGGGAAACGCGAGACGGTCATCTGGCAGCACTGTGGCGGCGTTAGGTCAGCTGTCACCCACGTTCATTTGAAGCCTTGTCGCACATTTAGCCAAACTGTGACCATTTCACACTGATATTTCTAAAATTGTCAGCCCACTCTGACTGAGCAGGCAGGACTGACAATTTTAGAACTATCAATGTGAGATGGTCACAGTTTAGCTAAATGTGCCAAATAAATAACATCATGAGTACACAGCAAATTCTCTTTTATTACGAAATGAAGTGTTTGCACAAGTAAACTATTACACAAGTAAATATTAAATTAAATAAGCAATTTCATCCAAATAATTGACACAAACCGTACAACATAGGAAACTGTACATAATAAGTTGGTTTTATGATCTTTTTTTGTTTGTTTTTCTCTTTTAATTTTTTATATGGTGAAGTTCGCCTATAAAACTTGGCTTATAACAAGTATGTACATAACTCATAAATCAATGCTTATATATAATGAACATCCTCATATTACTACATACTTACAATATTACCCTTACATATAATTACAAATGCACGATTTCCTCGAACATTTCATAAAACAATTCGTCTTTATCTGTTTGAGCTGGGGCGCTTTACAAATGAAGTTTTCTAAATAATTTATTAAATGTGACTGATCTTGTAAGATACATTTTGTACTACGACTGTGCAAGGAGGTCTCTCAGGTGGCGGACCGCTTTAGAAAACGCATGCATGTGTGTGTGCATGCATGATGAAAAATATGACAGCTGTCAGAGACTTTGTGTTGTCTTTTTTACCCGACTACGGCGAAGCCAAAAAAAAAGGAAGGGTTATTATGAGTATGAGTTTTTAATCCCCGACCACCGCACCGACGACGCACGTAAACGAAGGGGTGTTTAACGTGTGTGTGTATGGGTGTGTTTGCTGTAGCATTGTAACTTCCAAACGGATGGGCCGATTTGGATGCGGTTTTACCAACCAACGGTCTTTGCTAATAGCCCGACTCTTTTTTTATTGCTTTCTGAAGGCGGGAGGGACAGCTGTTTGGTGTTGTTTATATGCTGACCTTGTGTAAAATTAGGAGAATGTTGGTGAAGAGGGAGCTGGATCTGGGATCGATGGTGCGGAACGTGCTGCTTGCCGGCAACGGGAGCGAGGATGCCTGCAGGCTAGTTACCTATTTCATTCTATCTATCATCGGTCTTTTCTACACTACAGGTACTATCCTGGACCCTGCTCGGAGGAACTTGCATCCCTTATTCCTTGCCACCCAACCTATCTCCGCAGCATTCGACGCAGAGAAACTAAAGGGTGTGGAACTGTCTTGCGGCGAGTGTGTTTCCCGAATCCTTTAGCCTGGTTGTCTTCAAACGTCGTATTAACTGGTTGGACAGCCTAGCATCAGTCCGCAAATCTGCTGGCTGGCATGGTGCCTCTCTGAGCGAGGTTTCGCGAGGGGAGGTGTTTTTGACTCTGATGACTGCGCCATTGGTCTCAGCACAGCCACCCATGTTTGTTTACATAAAAAAATGTGTTCTCTGTCTGCAGCTAGCGTTACGACCTCACAATGACTATTTCGCTTCACAATCATGTATTCTGTAGATGACACTTCTAGGATATTGCACTGGCAGTTTGCCATTGCAAAACTCAACTCTTTAAAGTGTGTTCTATAGGAAAGTATAACCACCGCTCTCACTCGTTTGAATAACAAACATTAATAAAAATTGTGATTAGTGATAATTCGACCCCCATTGAAGTTGCTTGGTTCGTACGTTAATATCTTCTTTTCAACGAGAATATTGGTAGGTACTTACAACTTTTCTGGTGGAGAGATCTTTCAATAAACTAGTGCTTCTTTTGTTATTTTCCCGAGACCTTAACATAAGCACTTAAAATACCTGCTTGGCTCCTTAGACTCGATTCAGCGTCGCTCTGCAAGCCTCGTTAATGACCTCGAGGTATCTTGGAACTTAGAGACCCTACGACTCCGCAGGGACGTTAGATCTTTGCTTGTGTTCTATCGCCTGTACCACAGAGAGTATTCCAAGGAGCTGCACGATGCGATCCCTCCATCCCCATTCTACCGTCGTTCCACGCACAACAGGTTGGGAAGGCATCAGGCGCGGATCCAGGTTTTGGTTGAGGGGGGGGGGGGGGGGGGCAATCTTTGGGCGCTTCACTTATCTCTCCCAAAAATGTTTCTAATACAGAGAAGTCTTTTTATACTCACAATTTGTTATCACATTTTAATAATGTTCCCATTGTCTTTATTTATAAATTTGCCGTAAAGAATCTATCTGTGCAATGCAAAGTCAGGTTTTTGTTGAAATCCGGTCATGGCTGAGGGGGGGGGGGGGGGGGGGGGGGGCAATTGCCCCTATTGCCCCCCCCCCCCCCCCCTTGTATCCGCGGCTGGAATGCATCCACACACTGTCGATATCCCCCCCTTAGTACAAATTGATCCTGTAAATTCTTTATTTACAGGGTTGCCAACACATGGAATGCACTCCCACCTGCATCGATGGTGTCAAAGTTTGTGGGCGGTGTGAGTGATGGTGGAACGCTTCCAGATTGTGCTTCGGATCGGCTCACGCTGGACAGCTGTTCCTGGCGGAGGAGGTGGAGCTGGAGCGGCGGCCGTACTGCGCCGACACCGTGCGCCTCGCTGACATGCTCGCTGTCCTCACCGGCACACCCGTGCGTACGCACACTACTAATTTCACCAGCTCACCTGTGCATACCCTACTATAATCTCACAGGCACACCGGTGCGTACACACACACTACTAATCTTATTGGTCAGCCAGTGTCCTGATGTTGGAAGGATAAACTATTTGACAAAAGAAAAAGGCTAAAGTTCAAAGGCAGTGTTGATGCTAATAATATATAAATAATATTAGCTGTTCATCCCTAACTGACGACAATCCAAACAGACGAGTTCATGTTTCCATTTGCTTGTTTTTTTTTTTTTTATGGAAACTGACATGGTTGGCTACATCACCTGCAACATCCGTGATGTCAGCCCATAACACCGGGTGAACTTAGTGCCACGTCAGTGCTTCCCTTCGGTCGTGCCGGCTACACTGAACTGGACGGAAAACGCAAACTATTTACGTAGCCGTTTCGACCGACCTTTCATTCAGTGCGGTGGTACCAACCCGGGCGGGTTAAACCCTACCACCTAGTAATATAAGAAGGGAGTCATATCCCTTAGTCGCCTTTTACGACATACACGGGGAGCGATGCAGTGGGGCTATTCTTTTAAAGTACCGACCCCACACGGTACGCTTGTCCAGTTGTCTTGGTGTTTTTGCACGGAATAATGGCATAGTCCGGTATGACTATTGTGATTAAATAAGGGAACCTGCACTCTCTCTTGATTCACAGACGGATTGTAGAGCTACTCAGTCTGTTCTATTGGTACTATTGTAGAGCTACTCAGTCTGTTCTATTGGTACTATTGTAGAGCTACTCAGTCTGTTCTATTGGTACTATTGTGAACGCTGCTCTAAGGTAATTGCAATTCCTATCCCGCCATCCACCATACAGCACTCATCGCGAGAATCCCAACACTCTTTGACTCATATCATTGAACTTTTGAGAATGTATTTCCCAATGTTGTGAAAAAGCTGCTCGAAATTCCCGGAAGTGCGCCGGTCAGTAAGAGGGCCCCCTGGATTGAGAAAAGTGACACACTTAAGTCAATAATAATTGTAAGTTTTTCCTTCAATGGTTCCTTCGTCTAATGTTTGAGCGTAAACATATTTTATGCGAAGTTGCGACACTTAGGTACATAGTTATTTTATTTTATTATAGGTAACACTTGATTGCAAAATACCAAGTTCCAAGTATTCGGTTGTTTAGAACTGAAAATTTACCAGCATTACAAATGATCAGGTATTCTATGTATGTATGTATCTCACTTCTCATCTCACTAATATCATAAATGTGAAAGTATGTTTGTTTGTTTGTTTGTTTGTTCCTCTTTCACGCCTGAACAGCTGGGCGGATTTTGACGAAACTTTGTATAGTGGTAGTGTATATCCCGGAGTAACATAATTTTGAAAAAAAGTGGTCAAGTTCGAGACGAGCTCGCGTAAAGAGGGTTCCGTACCATCCCGATTTCTGTGAGAACTAAAAAACTTAGGATTTTCGTTTAGGTTATCCTGTAAATTAAGTGTATATCCCATGGTAAGATAATTTTGAAAAAAAGTGGTCAAGTTCGAGTCGACCTTGCGTAAAGAGGGTTGCGTACCATCCTGTTTTCTGTGAGAACTTGAAGGCTTAGGATTTTCGTTTAGGTTTTCCTGTAAATGAAGTGTATATTAGGATTTTCGATTAGGGAGAGAGGGAGGGAGCGAGGGGGAGCTATGAACGCGGAACGAAGGGGGAAAGGGGGTGGGGGTAAATAGAGGCATAGAGGGAGGGAGGTGAGAGAGTGGCGAGAGGGGAGGTGGAGAGAGGTGAGGGAGGGCCGAGAGGGGAGGTTGACGTAGAGAGATGGAAGGGAGGGGGGAGGGGTCGGCAAAGGGGGGGGAGGGGAGCGAGGAAGGGTCGGGAGAGGAGCGGAGGTAGGGAGATGAAGGAAGGGGAAGGAGGGTGGGGGAGAAGGAGAGGGAGAGGGAGAGGGAGAGGGGGAGGGAGAGGGGGAGGGAGAGCGAGAGGGAGAGGGAGAATATAAGAGAAACGACAGTTTATTATCATATTTGCGTTTAAATCGGATTTACTGTTAGATCGAGTCTACAGTGAGCGAAGCCGCGGGCAAAAGCTATCCTCCATAAAATTTAAGCCGATCATCTAAATTCAATTAAAATTAGTACATGCACATTTAACTATACGTGACACAGGATAGGCTAAATAAAATTCAGTTCCGGTTACGCTAATAGGTGGAATATTTTACTTTAATATTTCATTTATTTTAACTGAAGTTTCTTATTTTAATAATGATAGTTTTTTCCCGCGGATTCGCTCGCGTGAAATTCGTATTTCAAAAGAAGAAAGTTACTTAACTTAGGCCGGGGCCGGAGGGTGAACTGGATTCAGATAAATAATAAACATTCTCAAAGGAAGTATGTAACATACTAAAGGCGAGGCCGAAGGCCGAGTTGCGTTCAGGAAGAGTATAAACCTTTTCGAAGAAAGTAAGTAACAAAGGGCGAGGCCGAAGGCCGAGCTGCGTTCAGGAAGACCTTCAACCTTCTCGAAGAAAGTAAGTAACTGAGGGCGAGGCCTAAGGCCGAGCTGCGTTCAGGAAGACTATAATCCTTCCCGAAGAAAGTAAGTAACTAAGGTCCTGGCCGAAGGCCGAGCTGTATCGTGGAAGACGCTGACAGTAAGTAACTATGGGCGATAGTTACTTACTTTCTTCAAGACGGTTTATAGTCTTCCTTGTAGCACACCAAAACGCGCTATGTGTCTTTTCGTGTCACGGCGCTAGAACGTGCCGGCGACTGCGTTCTCGCGCGCGACCGGAGAGGTGCCGTCTCACGTTAGCGGAACGGTGCGAGCGAGAGGGCGACACCTCGGTCGGCGAGGCAGTCAGAGCCGTCAACGCGCTGGGCCGGAAGTGAACGCAGGTTTGACTTCCCGCAGCCGGATCGTCTGGCGAGCGGCCGATTCGCGAGTTGGCAGACACGTAGTTTTGCAGGTTACGAGCGAATCGCCGCGAGCGAGCGACCCGGCGGGGCTCAGAAAAATGCGGCTAGTTCACCGAGCGACTCCGTTGGTCGCGGCGTAAATCGCGCCGGCAAATTGATTATAATCGGGACGCCGGGCGCGGTGTTTAAAGCGGTCGGGCAAGGCGTCGCGGACCGGACCGACGTGAGCCGCGGTTCGGATGACAGACGAACGAACGACATTCTTGCGCCGGTGACGTGACGAGAGTACGGAACGCGAGGCAGGCTCCGATGTCGGGCGACTACACCTCGCGGGTCGGCGGGAGAATCCGCGACGGTAGCAGAGCCTGAGGCCGTCGTGCAGTACCTTCTTCGTCCGGAGTTGCGGTAAGCATACCGTGGAGCGGGCAGCGAGGAGCGCGTCAGGCAAGGTTGTCGAACAATGGAGTCTGACGTGTTCCGATTTGCAGTTCCCGGTGTGCGGGCGTGAGCGGTGCCGCAGCGTGACGCGTGTCGTCGGTGGCTGCGGGCCGCGGTATTCACGCGGGGCACAGGCGCAGCGCGCGGAAGCCGGACGAAGAGGTATGTACGCCGTTTTTCGTACTGTACGACAGGCCGCGTGTAGGGACCGCGTGTGAGGGATGTCGTCTGACAGGGTCTGTCTCGGCAGGGTTCCAAGGTTGGGGCAGAGCGGGCAGGCACGCGAGTCGAGCCTGGTGGATGCGAACGAGCACGCAGTACGGATTATGTGCGCGGTGCACGGCCACGTGCGGCGCGCGAGCTGCACCGGCAGTAGCGAGTCTCCGGACTCGGAGGGACTCGGGCAGCTCCCGGCGGAGCGCGGCGAGGCCGCAGCACCAGTGCGGTTGTAGGGAAGTGCCCATTTAATTGGTAAATTACGGAATAGTCAGAAGTACCCACAGTAAATTAGTTGTGTTATCTTATAGTTTAGTTGGCCACGTAGGCAGGAACGTTTATGTGCGGAGGCCCCTCCGGCCCGAGGCAGGCGCCACCAGGCGGCCTGCGGTTGTTGTACTAGACTTAAGATCAATGTGTGTTGTGTACGCGCGAAGCGCGGGGCCCCTCAGGCGGAAATAAATTGTTTGAATATATTTTTTACAACCGAACATACTTGCTTTTGTTGAATCCCGCACACACACCCGGTAGGAAATACGGTTTGTTAGTTCCGTCAAAAACTAGCTGGCGCTGGGCATCAGGAGGAGCACGAACGGGAAGAACGAGCTGCGACCCCCGACTAATTCTAGAGCTAGCCGAGGACGTGCCTTAAGCTGGACGTCCTATAGAATAGGTAATATATATAGCAGCGCAGGTTAGGCCGTTCGCCTAACGGACGCAGCTCGGCCTTCGGCCTCGCTCTCAATTACTTGATTTCTTCGAAAAGGTTTATAGTCTTCCTGAACGCAGCTCGGCCTCCGGCCTCACTCTTATTTACTTACTTTCTTCGAGAAGGTTTATGGTCTTCCTGAACGCAGCTCGGCCTTCGGCCTCGCCCTTATTTACTTACTTTCTCCGAAAAGGTTATCGTCTTCCTGAACGCAGCTCGGCCTTCGGCCTCGCCCTCAGTTACTTACTTTCTTCGAGAAGGTTTATGGTCTTCCTGAACGCAGCTCGGCCTTCGGCCTCGCCTTCTGTTACTTACTTTCTTCGAAAAGGTTATCGTCTTCCTGAACGCAGCTCGGCCTTCGGCCTCGCCTTCAATTACTTAATTTGTTCGAGAAGGTTTATAGTCTACCTTGACGGAGCTCGGCCTTCGGCCTCGCCGTCAGTTACTTACTTTCATCGAGAAGGTTTATAGTCTTCCTGACCGCAGCTCGGCCTTCGGCCTCGCCCTCAGTTACTTACTTTCTTCGAGAAGGTTTATTGTCTTCCAGAATGCAGCTCAGCCTGAAGCCTCGCCGTTAGTTACTTACTTTAGTTGAGAAGGTTTATTGTTTACCTTAACGCAGATTGGCCTTAGTTACTTACTTTATTCCTTTGAAATACGAATTTCACGCGAGCGAAGCCGCGGGCAAAAGCTAGTGTATGTATATATTCTTTATTGAACACCAATTTATAAAATTAGGTACAACAGGCGAGCTTAATGCCGCGAGGCATTCTATTCTAACTAACCTTTGGGATGTGGGAGAAGTACACGCAGGCGAACAAGAATAGTTTGTGGCAATGTGTTAGACTGTAAAGAAATATGTATGATAAACTACATACTACATAAATACTTTAATAAGCATATATAATGTATATAATAAACTTATTATGTACATTAATCGGTGGTACCGTTGTGCAACACAATCAACTGAATGACAGGAGAGTAAGAGAAGAGGAGTAAACATATGTATGTAATATAAAATTGCATTTACTTCGGTGAGGAAAGGAGAAGTTTGTTTAAATTTATCTTAAATACATTCATAGACGTACAGGAGCGTAAATGCACGGGCAGATTATTCCAGAGGCGAGCTGTTTGTACTGTGTAAGAGTCCGTGTAGAACGTGCTTGAGTGAGCCGGTATTGCCAAGAGTAAGTTGTCAGCAGATCTTAAAGCCAGACCGTGAGAAGAAAGAAATTCAAATCGTTGACTCAAATATTTGGGAGCATCAGGATCATTAAGTGTGCGGAAGAGAAGAGAGAGGGCGTGAGAGTTCCTGCGACCACGAACATCGAGCCACTGAAGGCGAGCTCGATATTCAGATATATGGTCATACTTGCGCAATCCGAAAATATAGCGAATGCACAAGTTGAGAATACGGTCGAGTTTGTTGAGGAGATCCTCATTTAGGTCAAGATAACACACATCGGCATAATCTAGAATTCGAAGGTATGGATCTAAGCTTGCGATGGCATCACCGAACATATCCGGGCCCATCGGCAGTAGAGGAGGGTATTAATCGAGGCCGGGACTAGCGAGTGGCCACTCTAAATTTCCCGCGCATGCTTCACGTTTCGGCTCGCTTCAAGCCCTCGTCAGCTAGTCTGCGTTGACTAGGACGCGGGGAAACCACCAACCCGCTCTCAACCTCCCTCTCTCTACCTATCCATATTCTGTAGGATGCTTCCAGTGACGTTTTCGAAGCTCTCTCCATATATGAGCTTAGCGTCGATCTTGGGAGCCCTAGATTCTTGAAGAGACTGTAGAGCGACTTCGCTGGTAGTCCTCTTGCTCCGACTTCCACAGCGAAGAGATCAGTCTTGAATCCGTTTCTCACAATCCGGTCTACTAAGTTGCAGTACTTGTGAAGTTTGATGTTGTGGTCCTTCGGTATGTTACTTTCCCATGGAACTGTAAGTTCAACAAGTACTACATGCTTTGTCGCTTTTGAGAATATGAGTATATCCGGTCTTAATGCTGTGGTACAGATTTCCGAAGGCATTTGGTAATGCTTCTCATGTGTGTCCATCAACAATTCCCAATCCTTTGTTGCTCCCAAAATTGAAGAAGGTTTAGTCCTATCTTTGGGCAGCTTATTGACTCCAGGTTTCACAAAGTTGACCTTCTGAAAGCCGCTACTGGTTTGCCCTTTCCTGGTCCGTGCAATTGACAGGTTGATGGCCTCTATGATGATTTGGAGGACTTTATCATGACGGTAGGAATACTGGCCTCGCTCAAGTAGTATTTTGCATCCGCATAACAAATGTTTGGCCGTGCCTACGAACTCCCTACATGACGGGCATAGTCTATTTGTAGATTTCCCCCATCTAACTAGGTTACTCGGGTCGGGGAGAGTAAGCTGGAATGCATTTAAGTAGAACTTAAGCAGCTCAGGGGACCAGTTGTATATTATGGATTTCCACTTCAATGCAGGAGGGATGCAGAAGTCGCCCACTGTTAGCCAATCATTCTGCATTTCTAGGTTTAAGGCGTGAAGTTTGAAGCCTTGTTCCATGTCCTCCTGAGCAAAACCTTTCAGTATTTCTTTATCAGACTTTGCTGTTTCTATGCCCAATCCAGATCTATTGGTGCGTGTACCAACTTGGAATGATTTGTAGAAGTCGAGTCTCGATTCCATTTCATCTGATAGTGATGTGTTGGGTAAGGCTTGAATAGCGCTATCATTGGAGTCTTTGAGTATACATCGTTTGGCTATTCTCGCCTTTTGATAAAATATCGACGGTTTCTTAATGTTCAGTCCAAAGTTATTGTGAGATCTGTACGGCGTTGACGAGTCAGCCGAGTGAGCCAGTCCAAACCATGATTTCAGGAATCTGGTCACATACGAGTCTAATTTAGTCAGGTTTTGCTTTGTGAAGTTGTAGACGAGAAATGGCCATGAAAGTTTTGATGTCAAGTAGTTATCGTAAATCCATGCCTTTTGTGTACCCAGGAGGGGAAGATTGTCAGTTTGGCGGAGGCTCTCTTCGAAAAGTTGGACAATATCATCAGTAGGATGCTCCTTTCCTCTGCTGGTGATCCTTTTGCCCAAGAATTTAAAAGGAGCTTCATCAGCCACGGTTGTGATTGGTTTTCCGGCTACTGTCAGACCTGGATTGCTCGAGGTAAACTTTGAACCTTTCCTGGTTAAGCTCAAACAGTAGCACTTCGCTGGTTTTATCTTCATCCCTTTGGTCCATTCACAGTAGTCATATACCACCTTAAGAAGCGCCTGATTTTGTTTTGGATTGCGGGTTAACAGCGTAATATCATCCGCAAATGCCAGGATGGCCGCCATATATGTGTCTCCATATTTGAACCTGTATCCCCATTTGTTTTCTTTTACGAAAAGCGTATCTTAAGCGTATCTCAATAAGAGAGATTGAGCGAGCGTAATTTTTGTGCCAGTGGGAATGAAGTTTTGCAGACGCTTGAGAGAATGCATGCTCCAGAAGACCTTACGACTGACCTCATCAACCTGCACACTCCATGTAAGAGATTCATCGATCATAAGCCCTAAATTTTTAACGCACTTGCTGTAGGGGATAGCTATGCCATTGAAAACAACGGCCGGGCGAGTATCCCTGTCCAGCTTTGCCAACAATTTAGGTGATCCGATGATTATGACTTGTGTCTTAGCAGGATTAACGAGCAGCCCGAAGCGCACAGCCCAATCGAGTACAGACTCAAGGGCTACGGCAGTATGAGTATCCTCGAGACGGAAGTGTCGGTAGAGCTGCAAGTCGTCAGCATATAGATGGTAGAAACCCATAAGAGAGACAACAATATTGTTGATGAAAATGGAAAATAGTAATGGAGAGAGTACATTCTATACACTAATTACAATATTAGTGATCATCCAATCCATATAACATATAAAGCATAGTGTGTGTGTGTGTTTAGGTGGAGGATGAGACGGGGCTACCGGAGGGGGTGTGTCTAGCGTGCGCCGCCGCCGCCATCGACGCCTACATCTTCCTCCAGTTCTGTCGCTACTCGGCGAGCACGTGGCGCGACCTGCGCCGCACCCTCATGCGCGCCGCCGCCTCCGTTGCACCCGACACCGACACAAAGTCACTGTTCGTGTTCGTGGAGAGCGGATGCACGAGTGTGGCGGCGGACGCGAGACCGGCGCCGCCCGCTGGCGAGCCGCGCCGCCTGCTGCGCCGAGCCCGCTCGCTGCGCGCCCGCGAGCGCCGGCGCGCGTTGCGCGAGCGCGCGCGCAGCTTCCAGTGCGCGGGGTGCGGCAAGACCTTCGCAACGGCAAGCGCACTCAGCCGGCACACCGCTACGCACGAGCGTCGCCTCGCCTGTACGCACTGCGCCAAGGCGTTCCACTCGCGCTCCGTGCTCAACATGCACGTGACGCGAGTGCACGGCGACAAGAGCCTGCCGTGCCCGCTCTGCACCAAGCTCTTCCCCTCACGCCCGCTCCTCACCGCGCACATCAAGGAGATACACACCTACGCCGACTGCAAGCACTGCGGCAAGACCTACAGGTACGCACACACACGTCATACTAACCTCTATGTGTGATAATCCGCCGTCACCTTCATTACCAAAACTTGTCATAAAACAGAGGATGCGGACATGTTTGCTAGCTCTCATTGGCTTGCGACTTGCTATCACCAAGGGAATTACTATCATTGGAAATACAGTAAAACCCGCTTAATACGATCCCGGTCAATACTATTTCCCGCATAATACGATCTTTTGTGCCGGTCCCATACTCTACCTTAATTTTACGAACAATCCGCTTAATACGACCCCCAATCCACTTAAATTAGGACGGGCCAAGGACTTAGTTTATGGCCAGGATGGCCACACCATGGAGAATGATGAACAGTTGCGTGCTTGGCTTCTAAACGCATTCACTATAATAAGAGGTGACAGTGACACTCTAGTTCGTGTTAATCAGAGCACAGTGAGGAGGGCCACTCTTTGCATCCGAGTGCAAGGTGGCCATTTTCAGAAATTTTTGTAAATGTGGGTAAGTACCTAGTATGTAAGTTCCTAACTAATAGTGTAAGTGAAGAGTACACACACACATCCTCTCACCAGTGGTGGTTATCCAGGTGAAGCAAGTGAAGCACCGCCTCACTTAATTATCTTGAAGGTAAAGAAAAAAAAAATTTCAAAATACCATGAAAGAAAATTTAAAAAAAGTCCATCCAAACTGATCTGAGAACATTATAGACCAAAAGCGAACGGCGCACGGCGGCGCGGAGGCGAGCCGGCGGTGCGGTGCGGGGAGGTGGTGCGAGAGGGGTCCTTAGAGGCGACGAACGAAATACTTCAGCTCTGCGCCAAAGATGTGTTAGTGCATACAATACACATGCACTTGTCCACGCGCGTGTGTTGGCGCAAATGCCGACAGCCCCATACAGCACAGCGCATAATTTGAAAAAGTACCAGGGACACAGCCATGACAAGGAGCCGCACGCGCGGGAAAAAACATTGCATGACATTGTGCACAGTTGGTGAGACGCCGGACACATCCGGCTCATATCGCTTCACCTCGTAGAGACAAAAGTTTGACCCTGAATTCGTTGCATTTACCTAGCAATTGAGGCGCTGATAAATCCTGCTGCATGAACGATTACGTCGTCGCTGCGCTCGCCTAGACGGGCGGCGAGCGCTCTGTGTTCCCTTGAAGTACCAGGGTACAATCGGTAGATAAGAGTCTCAGTAAATAACATAACATGTCATACAGCACAGCGCATAATTTAAAAAAGTACCAGGGACACAGCTATGACAAGGAGCCGCACGCGCGGGAAAAAACATTGCATGAAATTGTGCACAGTTGGTGAGACGCCGGACACATCCGGCTCATATTGCTTTGAATTCGTGGCATGTACCTAGCAATTGAGGCGCTAATAAATCCTGCTGCATAAGAACGATTACGTCGTCGCTGCGCTCGCCTAGACGAGCGGCGACCGCTCATGAAGCTCATGAAGTACCAGGGTACAATCGGTAGATAAGAGTCTCAGTAAATAACATAACATGTCATACAATATTTTTTCCCGCGCACAGCTCCCCACCACGGCCAACCCTACCAAAAAGGTAAAGATTTTGTGGTCCGATTGATGTTGAAGTACCAGGGTACAATCGGTAGATACGTAAGAGTCTCTGTAAATAACATAACATGTCACTTAATATTTCTTCCCGCGCACACAGCTCCCACGGCCTCTCTCGGCTGCTCTCCTGGCGCCTTTTCAAATTATGTGCAAAATTCTATCATAGGAATATCAAAGAGTTTGTATTACGTCACTGCGCTCCTTTATTATAACCCTATGGGCACACGAGTACGAGAACGAATGAAGTCCGCTGCGGGGTGTAGTGCGGGCAGGGGAGCGCGCGCTCGGCGAAGTTCGGCTGCAACTGGGCGCGCGCGAACTGCGAACGTGTTGGTACTCAAACTTCAGGTCTCGGTGAGATCTATCCATCTGTCACGTGAACTTTTGTTTTGGTCATAACTCGAGAACCACTGGGGCTAGACCCATCGTGTCGGTACTCAAACTTCAGGTCTCGGTGAGATCTATCCATCTGTCACGTGAACTTTTGTTTTGGTCATAACTCGAGAACCACTGGGGCTAGACCCATCGTGTCGGTACTCAAACTTCAGGTCTCGGTGAGATCTATCCATCTGCCACATGAACTTTTGTTTTGGTCATAACTCGAGACCCACTGGTGCTAGACCCATCGTGTTGGTACTCAAACTTCAGGTCTCGGTGAGATCTATCCATCTGTCACATGAACTTTTGTTTTGGTCATAACTCGAGAACCACTGGTGCTAGACCCATCGTGTTGGTACTCAAACTTCAGGTCTCGGTGAGATCTATCCGTCTGTCACATGAACTTTTGTTTTGGTCATAACTCGAGAACCACTGGTGCTAGATCCATCGTGTTGGTACTCAAACTTCAGGTCTAAGCTATGTAGGTGGATTTTTAGTCGCCTCACTAAAATTTATTGGTCAAAGCCGCCACTACCTCTCACACATTCAAAAACACAACAAACGGCTGTTCTGCGTTTGAAAATAGTACGGTCATTAGCCCCGTACAGTCCAAGTTACCTACTGTTACACAGGTTACTTTGTTATACAGGTTGATTGATCCTTTTAATGTTTAGGTAGCAAACATGTTTTGTTAAATTTATCGAAAAGTAATGCTAAAAACATATAATTTTTTTTGCGTAAAATGTTTATTTGAGTGTGTATGTAACCCTTTTGTCAGCCTCGATAGCTCAGTGGTGCAGTCAACTGTCGCTATTGAATGTTAAGCAACGCTGGGTGCGGTCAGTACTTGGATGGGTGACCGCTGACCGTTGGAGGCTGACCGAGGTTCGCATTCCTCGTAAAACTGTAGGTCCCTTCCCTCCTAATCTTACTTGGTGGTAGGGTGTAACCCGCCCGGGTTGGTACCACCGCACTGAATGAAACGTCGGTCTAAACGGCTTTGTAAATAGTTTGTGTTTTCCGACCAGTTCAGTGTAGCCGGCACGATCAAAGGGGGAAGCACTGACATGGCACCTAGTTCACCCGGTGTTATGGGCTGAAATCACAGACGTTGTAGGTGATGTAGCCAACCGTGTCAGTTTCCATAAAAAAAAAAAAACCCTCCTGACGTTTTTGACATAAATAACGAAGCACCTTATATAGTTCTCGGTGGGAGGCCTGACTTGGCCAGTCCGGCGATCAGGTCTATGAGTTGCAGTGAGTGTTGATATAGGTATGTATATTTGTGTTGCACGCAGCCGGCACTCGCTGCGGAAGCACGAGCGGAGTCACGGGCCGCGCGTGCCGTGCGACACCTGCCCCGGCATGTTCCGCTCGGCGGAGATCCTGCGCGCGCACTCGGCGCGCTGCCCCGGCGCCGGCGCCGCGCGCCCGCCCGCGCGCGTCCCCTGCGCCCTCTGCCCCAACACGTACTCGTCCCGGGGCACGCTGCAGCAGCACATGCGCTACGCGCACGGCGACCACCCGCTCCGCTGCGCGCACTGCGGCAAGAAGTACATGGACAAGAACAAGCTGCGGTATGTACCCACGCCTACCTACTGTGCGCTCTGCCCCAACACGTACTCGTGCCGGGGCACGCTGCAGCAGCACATGCGCTACGCGCACGGCGACCACCCGCTCCGCTGCGCGCACTGCGGCAAGAAGTACATGGACAAGAACAAGCTGCGGTACTTACTACCCACGCCTACCTACTGTGCGCTCTGCCCCAACACGTACTCGTGCCGGGGCACGCTGCAGCAGCACATGCGCTACGCGCACGGCGACCAACCGCTCCGCTGCGCGCACTGCGGCAAGAAGTACATGGACAAGAACAAGCTGCGGTACTTACTACCCACGCCTACCTACTGTGCGCTCTGCCCCAACACGTACTCGTGCCGGGGCACGCTGCAGCAGCACATGCGCTACGCGCACGGCGACCACCCGCTCCGCTGCGCGCACTGCGGCAAGAAGTACATGGACAAGAACAAGCTGCGGTATGTACCCACGCCTACCTACTGTGCGCTCTGCCCCAACACGTACTCGTGCCGGGGCACGCTGCAGCAGCACATGCGCTACGCGCACGGCGACCACCCGCTCCGCTGCGCGCACTGCGGCAAGAAGTACATGGACAAGAACAAGCTGCGGTACTTACTACCCACGCCTACCTACTGTGCGCTCTGCCCCAACACGTACTCGTGCCGGGGCACGCTGCAGCAGCACATGCGCTACGCGCACGGCGACCACCCGCTCCGCTGCGCGCACTGCGGCAAGAAGTACATGGACAAGAACAAGCTGCGGTATGTACCCACGCCTACCTACTGTGCGCTCTGCCCCAACACGTACTCGTGCCGGGGCACGCTGCAGCAGCACATGCGCTACGCGCACGGCGACCACCCGCTCCGCTGCGCGCACTGCGGCAAGAAGTACATGGACAAGAACAAGCTGCGGTATGTACCCACGCCTACCTACTGTGCGCTCTGCCCCAACACGTACTCGTACCGGGGCACGCTGCAGCAGCACATGCGCTACGCGCACGGCGACCACCCGCTCCGCTGCGCGCACTGCGGCAAGAAGTACATGGACAAGAACAAGCTGCGGTACTTACTACCCACGCCTACCTACTGTGCGCTCTGCCCCAACACGTACTCGTGCCGGGGCACGCTGCAGCAGCACATGCGCTACGCGCACGGCGACCACCCGCTCCGCTGCGCGCACTGCGGCAAGAAGTACATGGACAAGAACAAGCTGCGGTATGTACCCACGCCTACCTACTGTGCGCTCTGCCCCAACACGTACTCGTGCCGGGGCACGCTGCAGCAGCACATGCGCTACGCGCACGGCGACCACCCGCTCCGCTGCGCGCACTGCGGCAAGAAGTACATGGACAAGAACAAGCTGCGGTATGTACCCACGCCTACCTACTGTGCGCTCTGCCCCAACACGTACTCGTGCCGGGGCACGCTGCAGCAGCACATGCGCTACGCGCACGGCGACCACCCGCTCCGCTGCGCGCACTGCGGCAAGAAGTACATGGACAAGAACAAGCTGCGGTACTTACTACCCACGCCTACCTACTGTGCGCTCTGCCCCAACACGTACTCGTGCCGGGGCACGCTGCAGCAGCACATGCGCTACGCGCACGGCGACCACCCGCTCCGCTGCGCGCACTGCGGCAAGAAGTACATGGACAAGAACAAGCTGCGGTATGTACCCACGCCTACCTACTGTGCGCTCTGCCCCAACACGTACTCGTGCCGGGGCACGCTGCAGCAGCACATGCGCTACGCGCACGGCGACCACCCGCTCCGCTGCGCGCACTGCGGCAAGAAGTACATGGACAAGAACAAGCTGCGGTACTTACTACCCACGCCTACCTACTGTGCGCTCTGCCCCAACACGTACTCGTGCCGGGGCACGCTGCAGCAGCACATGCGCTACGCGCACGGCGACCACCCGCTCCGCTGCGCGCACTGCGGCAAGAAGTACATGGACAAGAACAAGCTGCGGTACTTACTACCCACGCCTACCTACTGTGCGCTCTGCCCCAACACGTACTCGTGCCGGGGCACGCTGCAGCAGCACATGCGCTACGCGCACGGCGACCACCCGCTCCGCTGCGCGCACTGCGGCAAGAAGTACATGGACAAGAACAAGCTGCGGTATGTACCCACGCCTACCTACTGTGCGCTCTGCCCCAACACGTACTCGTGCCGGGGCACGCTGCAGCAGCACATGCGCTACGCGCACGGCGACCACCCGCTCCGCTGCGCGCACTGCGGCAAGAAGTACATGGACAAGAACAAGCTGCGGTACTTACTACCCACGCCTACCTACTGTGCGCTCTGCCCCAACACGTACTCGTGCCGGGGCACGCTGCAGCAGCACATGCGCTACGCGCACGGCGACCACCCGCTCCGCTGCGCGCAACGCGGCAAGAAGTACATGGACAAGAATAAGCTGCGGTATGTACCCACGCCTACCTACTGTGCGCTCTGCCCCAACACGTACTCGTGCCGGGGCACGCTGCAGCAGCACATGCGCTACGCGCACGGCGACCACCCGCTCCGCTGCGCGCACTGCGGCAAGAAGTACATGGACAAGAACAAGCTGCGGTACTTACTACCCACGCCTACCTACTGTGCGCTCTGCCCCAACACGTACTCGTGCCGGGGCACGCTGCAGCAGCACATGCGCTACGCGCACGGCGACCACCCGCTCCGCTGCGCGCACTGCGGCAAGAAGTACATGGACAAGAACAAGCTGCGGTATGTACCCACGCCTACCTACTGTGCGCTCTGCCCCAACACGTACCCGTGCCGGGGCACGCTGCAGCAGCACATGCGCTACGCGCACGGCGACCACCCGCTCCGCTGCGCGCACTGCGGCAAGAAGTACATGGACAAGAACAAGCTGCGGTACTTACTACCCACGCCTACCTACTGTGCGCTCTGCCCCAACACGTACTCGTGCCGGGGCACGCTGCAGCAGCACATGCGCTACGCGCACGGCGACCACCCGCTCCGCTGCGCGCACTGCGGCAAGAAGTACATGGACAAGAACAAGCTGCGGTACTTACTACCCACGGCCTACCTACTGTGCGCTCTGCTGTGCCGGGGGTGCCTTCGAAATTGCCATTGTATAGAGTATAATAATTATTAATTTTATATGCAAAATTATATACCTACATATTGTATTAATCGATATATTGTTCCAAATCATCTACACATATTTGCCAGGTATCACTAAGGAGCAGGCTCTTAAATAAAGAAAAAAAAAAAAACTTTCCGTTTCACAAGTAACGGCGTGATGAACAAAATGTATTTTTCTAATTGAGTCGCTATTTCCATTTGCGAGTGAGGTGAGTCGGTGGGTTGGTTGCGCGAGAGGTGTCGGTGGCACTGGATAGCAACAGTAACAGTTTGAGTAATGTGGTGCAGGTGGCACATGGCGGAGCACACGGGAGAGAAGAGCTTCCAGTGCGCCGTGTGCGCCGCGTACTTCAAGCAGGCCAGCACGCTGGCGTACCACGTGCGCGCGCGCCACACCCTCGAGCGGCCGCACCCCTGCGACCTCTGCCCGCACGCCTTCATCACCTCGTTCCGCCTCACCGAACACAAGCGGCGCCACCACGGCGCGCCCGCCCCGCACTGCGCCGCGTGTCGCGTGCGCTTCACCACGCGCGCGCGCCTCCACAAGCACATGCGCAAGTATCACGCGGCCGACCTCGCCCTCTCCGAGCCAGCGCTGCCGGCCGCGGCCCGCCCTACAGAGACCCACTAGTCGCATCGTGTCCTGTGTACCGTGTACTAACACGCTCTACAGCTGTGGCAAGGCGCGCCCGCTCCGCACTGCGCCGCGTGTCGCGTGCGCTTCACCACGCGCGCGCGCCTTCACAAGCACATGCGCAAGTATCACGCGGCCGACCTCGCCCTCTTCGAGCCAGCGCTGCCGGCCGCGGCCCGCCCTACAGAGACCCACTAGTCGCATCGTGTCCTGTGTACCGTGTACTAACACGCTCTACAGCTGTGGCAAGGCGCGCCCGCTCCGCACTGCGCCACGTGTCGCGTGCGCTTCACCACGCGCGCGCGCCTCCACAAGCACATGCGCAAGTATCACGCGGCCGACCTCGCCCTCTCCGAGCCAGCGCTGCCGGCCGCGGCCCGCCCTACAGAGACCCACTAGTCGCATCGTGTCCTGTGTACCGTGTACTAACACGCTCTACAGCTGTGGTACGGCGCGCGGCGGAGGCGGCGCGGTCGACCTTCGGCCCGATACACACTATGAATATATTAGTGGGGGATTTAGTGCGATAGTTTGTATGGACACCCTGCATTTTTACTTAGAAGGCTCATACTTGCAACAGTTGTTCCTTAGGTGCTCCTGAGTGGATTTCCACCGGTAGACATCGGGGGTCACCGCGGGGGTGGCGGGGGGAGGGGGTGGAAGTTTGCTTCTGCCGCGCTTCACTTTGTACCCTATTCCTTCAAAACTATAGGTATTAGGGCAAGTGTGATGTCATTTTCGGATAACTCAAGGATGATGGATTCATTTCTGGAAGAAACATTTTGCCTTTCTATACAAAAAAATATAAATATTAGGCAAAACTCACAAAACGTGAAAATATTTTTTTTAAATAAACGTCGTTTACTTTTGAACTACTAAAGATAAAGATAAATAAAAAATATTTGCTAAAAGCTGCATTTACCAGGATTACAAATATATAAATTTTATTGGGATGGAGTAATAATAAGTGAGTGAAAAAAAAATTCAAAACAGTGCGGTGTATTTACATTTTGAGGCTAACATAGCGAAAACAGTACCTAGGTGATACGTGATAATTATTATTATTATACATTTGTAAAATTATTGCTAATTAAACATTAAATTATTCACATACACACACACACACCCTCAAATACACACACACATACCTACCTTATCCATGTTTGTGATTGCTACCTAAAGTAAATGCTTTATATTTATTACCATGTCGTAATTTTTTATGGAAACTGACACGGTTGGCTACATCACCTACAACATCCGTGATGTCAGCCCATAACACCGGGTGAACTAGGTGCCATGTCATTGCTTCCCTTCATTTCGCGCCGGCTACACGGAACTGGACGGAAAACACGAACTATTCGCATAGCCGTTTTTACCGAAGTTCTATTAATTTCATAAAGTTCTATTAATAGTTTATATTAGTTCTATAATTATTTATTTTTTCTGATTTAGCCATCTGCCATCGGAACTCTACCATAAGCAGATTATTTGTTGTTTGGGGTATGACGTTTGAGGTGAGCCATCCATTGACGGCTCTCCCTTTTGGTTGTTAGTGTCGAAGATCTAGGGTCAACACTTGGTGTCGTTTCAGCCTTCCAGGGCCGGTGTGGTCCAGGAGTGCCGTGGCCAGAATATTTGGGTGATTTTTTAGCCTCGTCTTGTATCTGGTACACTTCGACTGGATCTCAGCTTTTATGCTCGGCACTTTGAGATGCTCGTGTATGTCATCGTTTTTAGAGAAGCATGGTGCGTTTGATATGTTTCGAAGCACTTTGTTTTGGAATCTCTGCAAGATCTCAATGTTACTGTTGCCTGCAGTGCCCCACAACTGTATGCCATATGTCCACAGCGGCTTGATGACCGCTTTATAGATGAGGAGTTTGTTGGATGTGCTTAGTTTAGAGGCTCTGCCCATCAGCCAGTGCAGTTTGTTGAGCCGTAGGTTCAGTTCCTGTCTTTTGCACCTGATGTGCTCTTTGAATGTCTGCCTCCTGTCTAAGTGCATTCCTACATAACGCACGGAGCTAGTGTGTGGTAGGGTTTCGCTTCCAAGTTTCACAGGAAGACAGTCGCCGACTCGACTATTAATTACTAATTAACTCTACTCTATTAATTTGTAGATTATTTATTAGGTAGGTACGTAGTAAGTACGTACCTATGCCTACTTACCTATATCCATTAGAGCCGAGCGGGCGGGAGATAGCTGCGGGGTGTGTATGATTCTAGTCGGCCCCCGCGCCGCACCGTACGTGCGCCGCCGAAGCGAGCGTATAAGAGCGACAGTCTAAAAAATATAACCAGAGAAAAACGTGGCACTGGACAAAAAACACTGGTGTCTGCTACGGCCAAAATACCTAAAGGCTGGGGAAATTTCCTAAGGGACAATTCAAACAAAGAAGGACTGTTTCACTTGCTTTCAATACTCTGCCAATCCTACGCAAACGAAATTGAGAATGGGAAAGAAGTTTGCATCACGGATGGGCCAAATATTTTCACCAACATCACCCGTGCCCGTGACACACAGCGATTAGCCCAGTGTAATCATGAAGAGGCGGATACTCGCATGATGGGCTTAACAAAAATTATGCTACGTACTGTAGATACCGATGTCGTAGTGCTAGCAGTTGCACAGGTGCAAAAATTACCTCAGCTTGAAGAGCTGTGGGTGCACATAGGTACTGGAAAACACCACCAGTACCTTTCAGTCAGTAAGTCAGTCAGTCAGCGTGTAAGCGTCCACTGCTGGACATACGCCTCTCCAGTTTTCCTCCAGTCCTCCCGGCCTTCAGCGGTACGGAACCACTGCTTTCCGCCAGTAACTTTGCTGCCATGATATTGCGACTTCCATAAGTAAAGACTTAAATGTTTGCATTACCTATACCTATATTAAGTATAGACACAATAGATGCTTTATATTATAATGTAATTTTTTTACAGTACCACAGAGAGCGAGGGCCTTGCCTCTGTTTCATGCGTTTTCTGGGTGTGACACTGTCTCTTGCTTCAGCGGAAAAGGCAAGAAAAGTGCTTTTGAAGCATGGGAGGCCTTTCCCGCTTTAACTGAGGGTTTGGTGTCAGCGACTGAAGGGCGGCTCGAAAAGGCAATGACGACGATTGAAAAATACGTCGTTATTTTTTATGACATGTAGATTTACTAATATTTTTTTGAAGTGGATACTTCTTTGTTCGCCATATGGGCCCCCCTTTTCAGAACTTCTACGTCACTTCCGGAACGACTTTTTTAACTAATATAACTAATATAAACTGTTAAAACTTTATGAAATTAATAGAACTTCGGTCGAAACGGCTATGTGAATAGTTCGTGTTTTCCGTCCAGTTCAGTGTAGCCGGCGCGAAATAAAGGGAAGCATTGACATGGCACCTAGTTCACCCGGTGTTATGGGCTTACATCACGGATGTTGTAGGCGATGTAGCCAACTGTGTCAGTTTCCAAAAATCTAAAATGACGACGTGGTAATAATATAAAGCATTTACTTTAGGTAGCAATCACAAACATGGGTAAGATAGGTATGTGTGTGTGTATGTGAGGGTGGGTGTGTGCGTATGTGAATAATTTAATGTTTAATTAGCAATAATTTTACAAATGTATAATAATAATAATTATTACATATCACCTAGGTACTGTTTTCAATTCACTACGCATCTTAGCACGATGTTCGCCTCAAAATGTAAATACACCGCACTGTTTTGAAATTGTTTTCACTCACTTATTATTACTCCATCCCAATAAAATTTATATATTTGTAATCCTGGTAAATGCAGCTTTTAGCCCATATTTTTTATTTATCTTTATCTTTAGTAGTTCAAAAGTAAGCGAAGTTTATTTAAAAAAAATATTTTCACGTTTTGTGAGTTTTGCCTAATATTTATATTTTTTTGTATAGAAAGGCAAAATGTTTCTTCCAGAAATGAATCCGTCGTCCTTGAGTTATCCGAAAATGACATCACACTTGCCCTAATGCCTATAGTTTTGAAGGAATAGGGTACAAAGTGAAGCGCGGCAGAAGCAAACTTCCACCCCCACCCCCCGCCACCCCCGCGGTGACCCCCGATGTCTACCGGTGGAAATCCACTCAGGAGCACCTAAGGAACAACTGTTGCAAGTATGAGCCTTCTAAGTAAAAATGCAGGGTATATCGCACTAAATCCTCCACTATATGGGGATAAGGCTCAATAATTATACTTCTAAATAAAGGTAAAGATACTTGAACTGTTTTTGATCTGACTTTGTTGCCAACCATATCTAACAGATTTGAGAGAAATAATGCACCTCACCTTCTCTCTTTTTGCAGATGACACAAAGTTATTCGCTAACCCCATTATCGCCCAACAAACAATTCAGGACACTTGACAAGATGAACCTAAAATCCTCATCACTCTTACTTTATTGATGGAAAAATTGTGCAGACAGTGAAAACGCAACCCATTCCTTCCTGGGAGCAAACCCTTGACATGACGTTTGCTTCTCTTCTCCAAACCCATCCCTGTGTGCCCCATCGGTCGTCGATGTGATCGCACAGGCTATGAATTTCTTCATCCCTACCTCCGCCGTTCCCATCGGGGCCGCTATAAGCCTTGGTTTGATCGTCAATGCAGTCTGGCTATTGACACTAAGAACAAGGCTTATAGGAAATGACTGCAGAATAGGTCTGTCGAGAACAGACGAGAGAACATCGCTGCTAGGTCCTTTAAACGAACGCAAAACTTGGCCAAGTTCAGGCACCACCGTGGAATTGGCGCGAAACTTGCGCCTTCTGCCCTCTCGCCAAATCCATCGGTCGGGATTTCTGCCGTCCTGTGTGACGAAGCAGATTATTGCTTCTGGCCATATTAGTTTAAAACTAATATGGCCAGAATGTTAGAAAATGAAAACAAGTTAGGTTTTTATTGGCCGGATGGCAGCTGACCCGGGCCGTCCGTGTCACCTTCTACACCTCCGCTGGAACGTTTTGTCAGCCTCGGAAGCTCAGTGGTGCGGCCGGTCGATCGGTCGTTGTTAAGCAACCCTGGGCGCGGTCAGTACTTGGATGGGTGGCCACTCGACCGTTGCAGGCTGACCGTGGTTCGGATTCTACGTAAAACTGTAGGCCCCTTTACTTCTTACCTTACTAGGTGGTAGGGTTTATACCGCCCGGGTCGATACCACCGCACTGAATGAAATGTTGGTCGAAACGGCTATGTAAATAGTTCGTGTTTTCCGTCCAGTTCAGTGTAGCCGATATGAAATGAAGGGAAGCACTGACAGGGCACCTAGTTCACCCGGTGTTAGGGGCTGACATCACGGATGTTGTAGGTTATAAATAATAATTAAATAAATTATGTAGTCAACCGTGTCAGTTTCCACATAAGCTATGAGTGACATAAAACACAAGAAATTACATACCAAAACACAAAGATAGTCATCTGGCAACCCTCGCAGAAGCTGTCTGACGCGTGCTTAGGGTCACCAGCTCGACCACTGAATTGGGAATAGAGCTCGACCAATCACGAGAGCCGTCTTCCGTTTCTATAACTATGGCGACTCCCTCTACGTCCGATAGAGAGCGCCACCTCTCAGGCACTATTCTTGATCACCGATTCTCTAAGTGGCCATAGAGAGAGCTGCGCTTATGCAATTTTCACACATTTCACTGATTTAATTAAGGTTTTTACTGTTACTTTCTGGTATGTAAATCGTTCTATTTTCCGTCCAGTTCAGTGTAGCCGGCACGACCAAAGCATTTTTTTACTATCTTATCTAGGTGCCAGTAAGTAACTTCGTTTCCTAGATAATCCTAATAAATAAAGCGAAGTTTCTACGAATGACTCCGTGTAACGTACGTCAATATGTGAATATCCTTATAACTCGAGAACCACTTTATCGATTTACATACTGTTTTCCCTGTTACATTATGTCGCTTTTCAGGATGGTTTTAAGCTATCAATCGCAACGCTACATTATCGGTGGCCTGAGCTGTGAGTCACACAAAAATTGAATTTTTGTCTTTTCAGTCATTTAACTTTATCTCAAAATATACGACATTTTGACGAAAATGAATAGTTTTTTTGCACAACTACATAAGAATACCTATAGTGTCTATTTTTTTAAGAATTTTGAAACAACCCTTAATAGGCAAAAGTTTGGCGACAAAACTGCTGTTTTTTTGTGAAATTTTAAACAAAATATTTGTTTAAGCAAACTTATTGATTATAGCAAAGTTGTATATTTTTGAAATTGCCTTAACAATACCTATAGAATGACAATTTATTTTTCGTTCACATTTTGGGGTACCCTGTACTTTCCACAGGTAGGTATTAGACAAACTTATCTATAATATATATAGTGGTAAAAATTTTACGTAATTTGGCGTCAGTTTCATTGAAATCGGTTCAGTAGGTCTTGAGATATCTGCGTGTGACCGACAAAACACCAGAGCGATCCCATAAGGGTCCCTTTTTTCGCATTTTGCTACGCATGTTCGCATTTACTAAAAATCGCAAACAATTGTATCTTTAAATAAAAAAACCGGCCAAGTGTGAGTCGAATTCGCGCACCGAGGGTTCCGTATCGCCATGTCATGGTCAGCGCCCCTCACGTCATTTATGGAGTGTTTTATGAAATGCTTCTTATTAGTTAAAATTCATGATTAGTTAAAATGCTTCCTACCTACTCTTTACGGTAGATGGCGTACACTTTTTAGTTCCTTGTATGGGAACCCTCGTGAAGTTTTTTTACTTTTTTTCTTATTTGTTGTTATATCGGCCATAATAACACATATTTTGTGAAAATTTCAACGGGCTACCTATTACAGTTCAAGAGATACAGCCCTCGGATAGACGGACAGACAGACAGACAGACAGGCGGCGGAGGCTTAGTAATATAGTCCTAAAAAAGAGAAAAAAGATATAAATTAACGGACCAAGTTATACAAAACATTCAAACATTGGAATGTGTTTGGAAAAATTGCGTTAGATGTTTAAATAGTAATAAATAGTTTTTGTACAGTACTTATTATTGTCATAAATATTTTGGTGGGTAAAAGTTAAATTTTTATTCTTCTCAATGGTAGATACCTAGGTGGGAAAAAATTCCATTCTTACCCACCAGGCGGGATACATTGGTAGGGACTAGTGGAACAGGCGGATATAATGTATTTTTAAGTATTTATTATATTTGATGCATTGATGTTTAGTGCAGTGTGTGTAGGCGGGTGAGGTGTGGTGTGATGGCGGTGCCTGGCGAGGTGGCGGCGCAGGCAGGCGGGCGTGGTGAAGGTGCGCGCGCACAGCGTGCAGGCGGGCGCGGGCGCGCCGTGCCGCCGGCGCGCGTGCTCGGTGCGTCGAGCCGACGTGATGAAGGCCTCCGGGCAGAGGTGGCAGGGGAAGGGCTTGTCGTGCGTGTGGCGCGCGCGCACGTGGTAGTTGAGCGTCGTGGAGGACATGAAGGTGTCGCCGCACGCTTCGCACGCGTAATTCTTCACGCCGGTGTGCACGGCCGCGTGGTTGCGCAGCGCGTTGCGCGTCGAGAACTTCTTGCCGCACTCCTCGCAGCGGATGGGGTGCGCGCCGTGCGCGAACTGCACGTGCTGGCGCAGCGTGTGCTTGAACGAGTAGCACTTGCTGCAGTGCTCGCACGCGAAGCGGCCGCGAGCGCCGCCGGCCGCGGTGCAACACGACTCGTGCTGCCGCAGCCCCTCGCGGTACTTGTACACGCGGCCGCACGCGCACGTCCACTCCACCGAGTGCGTCTTGACGTGGTCGTTGAGCCCCTTGCGCGTGGTGTAGGCCTTGCCGCACACGCCGCACTCGCCGCGCGTGTGCATCGCCCTGCGGTGCTCCTCCACGAGGAAGGGCGATGCGAAGGTGCGCGGGCACGCGTCGCACGGAAAGCTCTTGGGGCCGTGCGCACGGTCGCGGTGCACGCGGTACTTGAAGCGGCTCAGGAAGACGCGCGGACAGTCCGGGCACGCGAGTTCGCGCGCGTGCACCGCCGCGTGCCGGCGCAGCAGGTCCTGTCGCGCGAACAGCCGCCCGCAGTCCGTGCACTGCAACTCTGACTCGGTGGCTCCGCGCGCGCGCCGAGCTACCAGCCTGCGCACGCGCTGGGCGGCGCGCTTGACGTTGGGCGCGGGCGCACGGTCCGCCACCGCTTGGGCGCACTCCTCTTGGAGCAGGATGTAAAGCGCGGCGGGGGGCGGGGCGGCGAGGGCGGGGCTCAGGTCGCACGCGAGCAGCGAGCGCCGCACGCGCGTCCAGCGACGCTGCGCGTGCGCGCAGAACTCGCGGAAGATGTAGGCGTCGATGGCGGCGTTGGCGCAGACGAGGCAGAGGAAGCGGGAGCGGTGCGGGTCGGTGTCGCGCGCGGCCCCCGCGCCGCCCACCGCCGACAAGATGTCGGCGAGAGCGAGCGCGGGCTCGCAGAAGGTACGCTGCAGCAGCACAGAGTCATCGAGGGCGAGGCAGCCGAGCCGCGTGTCGCCCAGGCAGAGCCGGCAGCTCGCCGCCCGCGCGGCCCCCGCCCCCGCCAGCAGCGCCGCCGCCGTCTCCGCCACGCTCACCTCCCGCAGCATGCTCTCTGCTGCACCACCCTGCACCTGCACCACACACAAACCTGTACTCGTACAAAACGTGCAAATTCACTTTTCACCGCATTATATTACTGCCATATACGATTCCTTAACTCATACATACATAAGCTACAACAAATTGTTATTATAAAAATGTTTTGCAAATAATATTTGATTCCGAAATAGAAAGAACCATCTCTGAGTGGCAAGAAAGGAAATCCCGCGCGAAAAATGTCATCATCTTCGACACCGTGGAGAGCTCCGCATCTAACCCCGAGGAAAGGATTGGCGAAGACAAACACCAGTGTCAAAAGATCATCGAGAAGTTGGCTCCGGATGTCCAGACCTCGAATATCAAAGTTTTACGTCTCGGCGCTCCTAATCCAAACCAACCCAAACCGCGCCCGATCAAGGTGGTACTGAGAAACAGGTCCGACGCTATCCAAGTACTCAAGAACAAATCGAAACACACCAAACCGAGCAGTATCAAGAGTGACAGTACGCCCATGCAACGGGAACACATGCAGAGACTCCGCGACGAGCTGAAGGAGAGAACTGACAGTGGTGAATCAGATTTAACGATCAAATTTATCGGTGGGAGTCCGAAAATTGTGAGTATAAAAAAAAACTAATTACCTCAACGATCGCCATATCAGAAATAACATTCTTTTACACAAACATAGCTTCAATCTGTGCAAAATTTGATCTCTTTCTCGCTCGAATAAACACTGTAAAGCCCAGTGTCATCATAATTTCGGAGAGCTGGCTCAAGAGTTCCATACCAGACAACGCAGTAAACATTCCAAACTACACATTATTCCGAGCTGATCGGTCTGGAAGAGTTGGAGGTGGAATCGCAATATACGTAGCTAAGCATGTCGCTGGCATCCCACTAGCAGTCACAATCGACACCCACTACTCTCGTCTAGCAACCATCGAAACTCTCTGGCTGAATTTAACGTTCAACACATTTAAGATCCTGCTGGTCGGTGTCTACAGACCCGACGACACAGTGGAGGATACATCAAAAGTACACCAATACATGTGATGCAGAGTGACTTATGTATACAACCATTGCATGTGCGAAGACAATACCTAGGCAGTAAATACTATTTGAAGATGAAGTCACGCACAGAAAACCCACTGATAAAACTGTTACAAGAGCTTTTAGATAAATGTACCTATGCCTACTGGCGACGGAGGAATACTCCTATTCTACTCAAGTGTCATAGCTGCATGAGTGATTGGGAAATTGAAAATTGTTCTATTCAAAAGATGTTTACATTAGAGGTTTGGCCCTCTAAAATCCAACTAGACGTTCATACTCATGTACCAGGTATAGATAAACCGAAAAAAGATGAGTCAAAAATAGAAATAAAACAAAAAGCCGACTTTATGATTAGGGAAATGTACAGTGAACACTACAAAATCTATACAGATGGCTCAAAAAATGATAATGGGACAGGGGCAGCCTTTTGGGACCCGCAAACCAACGATGGGATGGAGATCAACATACCCGCAAAAGTTCCTATCATGACTGCTGAACTAATTGCGATTTCAGAGGCCCTTTCGTACAGCACATCGACCGGTTCTAATAAGACAGTCATACTCACAGATTCAAAAAGTGCACTTCAACACCTCGTGTCCTGTACGAAGGGCAACCTTGGAAGATCGGTTTCATACGAAATATTAAAAGATATATATAAAATGAGCACCGAAGGTAAGAGCATAACTCTACAATGGATTCCATCGCACGTTGGTATTGCGGGCAACGAGGAGGCCGACTGCCTGGCTAGTAAGGCTTGTACATCTGATGCAATAATTAGTCAATGTAAAACTTTCTGCACTGACCACCTACCCGAAATAAAAAAGAACTGTTATAATATGTGGAAGCAATATTTCGATGAGAGATCAGTGCAGAAAGGTATATGGTACAGAACAATGCAGTGTGAACCGTTAAAAATTCCCTGGTTTGCCAAGAGCGACAGACCGAGAACAGAAATTGTAATGGGCCTGAGACTACGATCTGGACACATTCCAACAAATAAGACAATGTACCTTATGAAGATAGCACAATCACCCAACTGTAGCATATGTGGGATAGAAGAGGACCTACTCCATATACTGTTGGAATGTGCCCGGAACCAAGAACTGAGGCAGAAGCTATTGAGAGACTTAAGAACTGACAGACTCAACCTGTTTTTTAAAGTACATGGAGCCTTGGGGCGAGCTCAGGGGGAGGAGTTTGAATTCATACTAAGTTTTTTTGTAAAGTCACAGGCGTTGAATCGTGCTGAAGTACAATAAAAAATCAATATAGTTACTATGGGGCTGGCATAGCCAGAAATGGCTAAAGCCCTAAACAAAATAAAGATTAAAAAAAAAAAAAAAAAAAGACCCGACGACTGCGCATTGAGCGATGAACGTTTTCTTCTCCAGAACATAGCTCAAGCTTGTGAGAAACAAAACATTCTGATATTTGGCGACTTTAACTATAGAAATATCACCTGGCCCATCAAAAACATACAACACAATCTCCCTAGCAAAGAATTTTATTTCGAAGACATGTTTACAAACAGCAACCTTTATCAATTAGTAGAGAAGCCTACACGCTTCCGTGATGGTAACCGTCCATCTCTGTTGGACATAATAATGTGCAATGACGAACACCTTATAACACAACTGGAATACCTGCCTCCCATAGGAAAATCTGACCACTGTGTACTCTTAGCAACGGTTCAGTTGCTTCCAACTAAAAATAAAATTGAATGTGAAAAGCACAATACGGAAAAATTACTTTAAAGCGGATTTCAACGCAATTAATACTGACCCAGCCATACAAAATCTCAGCAAAATAATTGATGAAATACCTGATACAGCTGACAAATGGGAAAACTTTAAATCTACCGTGCTTAATGTAGCCTCAAAAAATAGTCCTATTTATAGTAAAAATAGAAAGCCTACAAATAAACCTTGGATTACCAATGATATTATTAAAGTAATACGACTAAAAAAATCTAAATGGGACAAATACAGAGTGACTGGGCATCCAACTGACTATCGTGAGTACAGAAATGTAAATAATAAACTTTTATCACTGACTCGCTCATCTAGACTCGACTTTGAGAAAGGAATCCTGGAATGCGGTAGCAAAGCCTTCTACGGTCACATAAGAAAACAACTATCATCCAAAACGTCCGCACCCCATACACTATCAGATGGCAAAGGAGGATTTATTACAAATGAAATTGACATAGCCAATACCCTGGCCAGGCAATTCGAATTAAATTATGTTAAAGAGCCACTTCCAGACACTGTTCCATGCATCCACTCCACACGAGTACAAAACTCTGTTGAAGATGTACAGTTTACAGAAACAGATGTCCTGAAATATTTAAGGAACCTACGTGAAGATACAGCCCAGATGGCATTGCAGCAGTTATCTTAAAAAAATGTGAAATCTTGGCAGAACCAATTTGCAAAATAATGAAAAGTTCCTTTGCTGCTGGGAAGCTGCCAGACGACTGGAGACGAGCTCTAGTGACACCAATATACAAGAAAGGAAGCAAACTAGATCCGATAAATTACAGGCCAATCAGTCTCACGTGCATCGTAACTAAATGCATGGAGAAAATAATAAATTCCAGGATAAAGAATTTCTTACCTCTGAACAACATTATTGTAAAACAACAACATGGATTTATGGCCAAACGCTCTACAACAACCAATCTACTGGAATGCCTCAATGTGTGGACGCAAGAGTTGGACAAAGGCTCCCCAGTTGATATAATTTACCTTGACTACGAGAAGGCATTTGATAGAGTGCCACTACGACGACTTGTAGCTAAGCTGGAGCATTTCGGAATAAGAGGCAAACTCCTAGAATGGATCCAAGCTTATCTAAACAACAGGCAACTACAAGTTAGAATAAGTGAAACACTGTCTGAGCCAAGGCCCGTGTGGAGTGGAGTGCCACAAGGATCAGTAATTGCAACAACCCTGTACAACATATATATAACAGATCTACACACAACCACAGAGTGTCAATTCAAGTTCTTCGCAGATGACTCCAAGTATTTCGACAACCCACTCATCAACCACGATAAACTACAAGAAGATCTAAATAGTATTCACCATTGGTCCTCGGAATGGCTCATAAAGCTTAATGCACAAAAATGCACAGTTCTACATTTGGGCAAGAAAAACCCGAAACTTCCCTACTACCTGGACAAGACACAACTGACACCAGTTAAATTACAAAAGGACCTTGGTATCACCATCTCCTCCGATCTCAAATGGGAACCCCACATCACAGATATAGTGAAAAGAGCCAACTCCTTGACATATCTCATAAAAAAGAGCTTCCTCGTGTTGTCGCCACTTATAATGCTTAAAATTTACAAGACTTACGTTCGACCGCTTTTGGAATACGGATTCCAGATATGGCAACCATACTTTGTTAAAGACATCCACCAATTGGAACAAGTTCAAAGAAGATTCACCAAAATTCCCTACGAGCTAAAAAGCTTGAGCTACGAAGAAAGATTAAAAATACTTGAACTGACCACATTGGAAGAACGCCGCGACAGAGGAGACCTCATTGAAGTCTACAAAATACTCACCTCAAAGTATGATTGCCCAGACTTAATTGAAATGTTTGACCTGAACCAGAACTATCACCTTCGTGGTCACAGCAAAAAACTTAACCAGACAGCTTCTAACACAAACATCCGAAAGCACTTCATAACAAATCGAGTGGTGAACGCCTGGAATAAACTCCCACAGGATGTGATTGCCTCCCCAAACACAAACACCTTCAAAAACCGATTAGATAAATACATAAAAAGTACATCAACAAACAAATAGCTACAGTGCCCAAGTACGAAAACTAAAAAAAAAAAAAAAAAATTAAAACAATCATTCATTATCAAAAAAAAAGACTGATATGAACACATCAGCTAGAGCTGCTTGTTCATTAAAAAATAAATAAATAAATATTGAATAGAAATCTTCACCATATAGGTAAACACAATCGAGCTGCCTAATTTGCTAAATAAAAATAATCGAAATATAACATAATAATAAGTGTACACTATTTCTTTAGTATCCAAATAGTTTTTTCTTAATTTTTTCAGTGAGGGAGGACATTATTGAGTTCATTGGTATGGGCATGGCATGGGCAAAAATTATATACTAATTAGTAAGTCTGGTAAATGCAGCTTTCAGAACATATTTTTTACATATGATTATCTTTAGTAGTTTAAAAGCAAACAATGTTTATTAAAAAAACTTAACTTTTTGTGAGTTTTACCTATACCTAATATTTATATATGTTTTTGTATGAAAAGGCAAAATGCTTGTTCTAGAAATGGATTCGTCATCCCTGAGTTATCCGAAAATGACATCGCACTTGCCCTAATACCTATAGTATTGAAGGAATACTCTGCTGGAAGGAAGGAATAAGCGGAGTCCCCCAAGGTTCGGTCATCGGACCAATTGCCTTCGGTATTTACCTACCTAACGGACTTTCGAACGATCCTACAGATGATGTACTCCCTGTTTGCTGAGGACGCTAAAAGATTCAGATTTCAGATTTATTTATTCATCTTTGGACACAAGGTGCCTCTCAGATAAGTCAATCAAACAAACAAAACATGGTATAAATGAGACAAAATACAACAAGACAAACCATAAAATTCTTTAAAAAAGTTACAGATTCAACAAACAAAAATAACATAACATAAAATCAAGTAAATAATTAACCTGTTCCGTCTCCACTGGGTCGGATCCGCCCAAACATAGATCTCCGCCGGCGCCCGCTGGGTCGGATCCGACCCAACATTTATGCGCAATTTACGGCCTCACTATTTGGTCAAATTCTTCAATTAATGGTCAAATCAGCCCTGATCCAGTCTTGAACGGATAAAGGTACCTGTATCCATGTCTTAAAATATTTTAAGTAAAGAAAGCTAGCCGTCAGCCGTTAGTTGTCACTCTGATAATGTGTTTGTTTACGTATTTCTAAGCGCGGCTCCGTGATTAGAATGTTTATAAGTGTTTTCAAGTGAATCTATGAGCTAAAGGTTAGTAAATAGTGTTATTTATTAGTTATTCTACCAATAGAAGATGCATTACGAGTTCGGTTGGCGACAAAAGTCATATTTTTCGTCGCTCAAAAATGTGTATTCATTTTTGTATGAAATGTGTAAACATTGACTTTGAGGGCATATTTTTCATGGAAATATAGCTTATTTTTCCAATTTTCTTCGCATTATTATACAAATATAGGATCAGTTGCAAAATAAAAGAAGGTTTAGTTCAAATAATATATTTATAAAATTAGAAAAAAATGGCACGCGCGTGCCATCCGCGGGCCACGCCCATGCGGGATTTATGCGGTTCGGGCATATTATAACGCGGGAGTCAATAGGTTAAAGTAACAGTGAATAAAATGTTTTTTTGAGTATATTAAAATATTAACAATATTACAAAATTAATTATATGTCTCATTAAGAAATTCATCTATCGAGTAGGTAGCAGTGGCGGTTCCCCAGGAGAAGCAAGTGAAGCACCACCTCACTTAATTATCTTGAAGGTAAAGAAAAAAAAAAAAACATTTCAAAATATCACGAAAGAAAATTTAAAAAGTTTATTCGAACTGATCAGAACATTATAGACGAAACCACAGAATCTATACATATAATAAAATCGTTAAATTAATAATCTCTCTTTGTCTGTACGCGCATCACGCAAAAACCACTGAACGGAATTTGACGAAACTTTGTATAGTGACAGTGTATATCCCGGATTAACATAATAAACAAAAAAATATAATAAAAATTAAAATTATTATAAAATTTAAATGACAAGTTGACAACGGAGAACTGTCATCTCGACGTGAGCTGGCCGGTGACAAAATGTTTGATAAATAAAAAAAAAATAATTGAAGTCGAACTTATGTCGCTGTCATTGGTGCAATTTATATTTCTGTTGCTCGCGGCTTCGCTAGCGTGAAATTCGTATTAAAAAAAAATTTTGTAACTAAAGGCGGAGCCGAAGGTGGATCTGCGCTCACGTAAACGATATTCTTTCTCGATGAAAGTAACTAAGGGCGAGGCGGAAATCGGAGCTGAGTTCAGGAAGAAAAAAAACATTCTTTCTTGAATGAAGTAAGTAACTATGGGCAGGCCGCAGGTCGAGCTGCGATCAGGAAGAAGCTAAACCATCTTGAAGAAAGTAAGTAACTAAGGCGAGGCCGAAGGCCGAGCTACGTTCTGATAAATAATAAACCATCTCGGAGAAAGCGAGTAACTAAGGCGAGGCCGAAGGCCGAGCTGCGTTCAGGAAGAAGCTGAACCATCTTGAAGAAAGTAAGTAACTAAGGCGAGGCCGAAGGCCGAGCTACATTCTGATAAATAATAAACCATATCGAAGAAAGCAATTAACTAAGGGTGAGGCCGAAGGCCGAGCTGCGTTCAGGAAGAAGCTAAACCATATTGAAGAAAGTAAGTAACTAAGGCGAGGCCGAAGGCCGAGCTTCGTTCTGATAAATAATGAACCATCTCGAAGAAAGGAAGTAACTAAGGGCGAGGGCGAGGGCCGAGCTGCGTTCAGGAAAAAGCTAAACCATCTTGAAGAAAGTGAGTAACTAAGGCGGGGCCGAAGGCCGAGCTACATTCTGATAAATAATAAAACATCTTGAAGAAAGCAAGTAAATAAGGGCGAGGCCGAAGGCCGAGCTGCATTCGGGAAGAAGCTAAACCATCTCGAAGAAAGCAGGTAACTAAGGGCTAGGCCGAAGGCCGAGCTGCGTTCAGGAAGAAGGTAAACCTTCTTGAAGAAACTAAGTTACTAAGGCGAGGCCGAAGGCCGAGCTGCGTTCTGGATGAAGCTAAACCATCTCGAATAAAGTAGGTAACTAAGCGATATCAAGATTGAGTTAAATTAATTTAAATTTTATTATAAAGTCCACGCTTCTGACGGCAAACATACCGTGCGTCCTAAAACCTTGCGGTTATTCCCGGCTGGATGGCAAGAGGCCCGATGGTATCACCTTAGTTCCATGAGCCAAGGGTAGGTCTTTGATGTGGGAGGCCATTTGTGTTCTCACATTGGCTCCAAGTCACGTACGGCCGAGGCCTGGGCGGACACCCTCAAACGCAATAAATATTATAGATATATAATTCAAGATTTCGAATTTGTTGCGTTTGCGGTTGAAACCCTCGGTCCGTGGAGCAGTCATTGAAGCCAAAAGCTTCTTGAAGAGGCTTGGGTCTCTGCTGGTGGACGCAACTGGTGTCCCGCAATCAAGGGCCTACTTCATTCAAACGGTAAGCTTTGCCATCCAGCGGGGTAATGCCGCAAGTGTTCTAGGAACATTTGAAAACGCCCCTTTTATGATAGTTATTTTAATGTTTGTTAGGTAGGTTTTAATTATTTAGTTATTAATATTACTTTTTTATATATTTTATTAAATAAATAGATGGAGTAAACGATATAATATGCTATCGAAGAAAGGAAGTCATTTAAGGCGAGGCCCGAAGGCAGAAGAGGGTTTTTGGTTTACCTGAACGCAGCTCGGCCTTCGGCCTCGCCCTTAGTTACTTACTTTCTTCGAAAAGGTTTATCGTCTTCCTGAACGCAGCTCGGCCTTCGGCCTCGCCCTTAGTTACTTACTTTCTTCGAGAAGGTTTATTGTCTTCCAGGACGCAGCTGGGCCTTCGGCCTCGCCGTTAGTTGCTTACTTTATTTGAGAAGATTTATCGTTTACCTGAACGCAGCTCGGCCTTCGGCCTCGCCCTTAGTTATTTAGATTCTTCTTTGAAATACGAATTTCACGCGAGCGAAGCCGCAGGCAACAGCTAGTACTTAATAAAACGCGATTGGTATTCTAGCGGCGCGGCGCGATGGCGAGGCGGCGAAATAATTCGGTTCTGCGCCAAAGATGTGTTAGTGCATACAATACACATGACTTGTCCACGCGGGTGTGTTGGTGCAAATGCCGACATCACCATACACAGCACGCACACGCACACAGACGTAAGGTGCGCCGTGCGGCTGCGGCATAGTGAACCGCCACCGCCGATCGCTTCACTCACGCATAGAGAGAACATGTGACCTTGAAGTTTGAATGTAGGGAGCAACTGAGGCTCCCCGCCGCCGTCCCGCCGCGCCGCCTCCGCCACCGCACCGACTGACCGATCAGTCAGTCCGTCCGGCCGGCGGGCGGCGTCCACCAGCCAGTCGATTATATGTCGTCATTGAGAGAGGTTGACTTCACGTCTAGTCTGTCTTGGGTCACCCGACAAAATAGATCGATAATGCGCGCGGTTATCGATCTTTATATTTTATTGACTTTCTCTAAACTAAAACTACGCTTAGGTACCGTACAACTGGAGAGATTTTCATTTTATTTTTATTAAGTATATAAACAAACAAATTTATATTTGCACGAAATTTAACTTTTAATATGGAACCGGTGTTAGATATAATTACTTTATTGATAAAAACTAAGGCTGGGGTTTCCAATACGTACACCTTTCTTTCAACTAGCTGATGTGATAGGCGTGTACTTTAGGCTTTTACGATTCTAAAGATGTAATTTTTATTCTGCGGAAATTAGTGGTTTCGGAGAAAAAAATTACTAAAGAAACTTTCTTTTCCGTTTCTGCGACTTTGTCACACTCACTCGCTTGCTCTACACATACGCTTACTTGCTGCTACTTAATGTGACAAGGTACAACCCGGGACTTATACAGTCAATATAATAGTTTGAAGAGAGTTTTGTACAGAATTGTATAGATGTGTGTTGCCATATAGACAACATTTGAAAGGACAATGGGGTAATTAACATACTTTGCGGAAAAAATAAATCCCCCGCCCCGACATAACCTGTTAGTGTGGCTATTCCCTGGGAGTGTTTTTATAAGCCGGAGAAGATCAATCCTAACTCGCTATTGAAAATTAAATTCGCGAAGTCGCCATTTTGCATGAAATTTTTTCGTCAAATTGAATTTTTTTATTTTTGCCCCAGTTTTTATTTCCGCTGTCTGTCTTTTCTAATAGCAGTGTTTTGAGGTCCTTTATGTTCCTGTATTTTTTTTACGAGGTGTACGTTTTGGAAACCCGCCCCAAAACTAAACTGTACGACGTAAGTGAATTAGAACTATTTATACATCCAGTTTGTCATTTGTCCGCCTCGATGGCTCAGTGGTGCAGACCGCTCGACAGTTGGAGGCTGACCGTGGTTCGGATTCCACGTAAAACTGTAGGTCCCTTCTCTTCTTACCTTACTAGATGGTAGGGTTCAACCCGCCCGGGTTTGTACCACCGCACTGAATGAAACGTCGGTCGAAACGGCTATGGACATAAATAGTTCGTGTTTTCCGTCCAGTTCAGAGTAGCCGACATGAAATGAAGGGAAACACTGACATGGCACCTAGTTCACCCGGTGCTATGGGCTGACATCACGGATGCTGTAGGTGAAGTAGCTAACCGTTTCAGTTACCATTAAAAAACACATTTAAACAAAACTATAACTTTTTGTTCGATCGTTTCATAGTGTAGAACCTAGGGTTTCTTGATAAGTTGAATGAAGTTTTATTAATTTCTATGTTAGGTATATTTATCTGTCTTATACAAATTAATTAACGCAATCAACATGGATGTTTATTTATTGCTAGATTTTGGGCATGTCTTGTCCTCGAAAAGAAAACTGCAATACAACATTAAAAAAAATAATAGCTATTATATAGGTGGATTTTTAGTCGCCTCACTAAAATTTATTGGTCAAAGCCGCCACTGGTAGGTAGTGACAGTTTTTCATAAAAAATTCTTTGATTCTGAATTGGAAACAATTGTCACTATACCTACATTGAAAATGCAAGTGGAAGCTTGTTATAGAACTTAACGCTCTGGCACAGGAAACTTTTATGTACTCTAGCCAATCGCGAGTAGACGGGCCTAATCTGATTTCTATTTCTGGTATTATGGGCATGAAAGTCGCCATTTGATGGAGCGTTATTTATATTCTTACGTGCTATAGAAGGTTTTGACGAATATATTCTTCTGCTAGAGTCAAAATACCGAGTTGGCCAAATACACCTCTGCAGGACTCCCTCGGTTTCATACCCGTTACTGCACGAATAACCCGTTTTTGCAGTCTGAATATTCTATGTCTGGTAGCACAATTTCCCCAAAACATTAACTCATAAGACATGACACTGTGAATATATGCAAAGTAACTATACTATCTTTGCTGTGGAGGACCCACACAGTTGCCGAATCCTGCGTATGGCAAATATTGATGAGTTTAGTTTCTTCGCAATATTTTCAGTATGTTTGTCCCATTTTAGTTCTTAGGCCTACAAAATTTACATTTGGGACTCTTGTAAGTTTATTATCTCCCACTTTGATATCACATGAATCTGTATTGCTTTTCTGAGAGAATCTCATATGATTTGTCTTTTCTACGTTGAGCACTAATTGATTGTGTTCAGTTTTCATCTTAACATGCTGAGACAAATATTTCGCCTACAAAACTTCCTTTGACAAGTTTGCGAAAAGCACTGGACCTTTAGCAACGTGAATCTTCTTTTTTTAAATTTCTCTGTGGTTGTAAATTATCGAACTACCTTACTTATACACTCTTTTCGATGAGGCCAAGCGAGCCACACTTCATTTTTTTTTTACTCTGCATTTTTCGAACCTTCTCGTCATATTTTTCATCAACAAAATTTGTTTGTTAATAATTTCGCATAACCGCTCACTGGTTGCCGTAAAATACGTGCCCGTGTCCCACACAATCCTCGGCGGGGCCCCTAACCGGTGGAGAGTAGCGGCATGGCACCTCTTCGGCACCAGTGAAGGTAACAGCTACCCTCAAAATCAAGGTACTCTCAGTTAATCTCATAATTTTTGGTTTACTTATTGAACTTTTTACATTCATTGAATTTTACATACAGTCCATCTTCTCGCATTCTCACATTGATCCTTCGGCCGAATTCTATTGACCCATCGACTGGTTTAATAGTCAGTCATCATGTTCTATAGATTCAGTGTTTTTTTCGCAAAAATGTTCGTATTTCCGTGCTAATTTTCATGAATTTTCGTATTAATTTGTCGTATTGTCGTTTTTTTGTGTGTTTGTACTTAACTACAGCATGGAAATAATTTAAATTCTTTTCGCTCTCGATTTTTTGTTGTCGTAAATGTGTAATTGAGTCTTTCGAATTTTCGTGATTTTTTTTCGTACTGCAAATTTTATATTATTGGTACTACTAGCTACCACTACTGTCATAATAATTTGCAATATTACATCATAAATAATTTGTGGGCAACTTATTGGCTACTATTGAATTTCTCATTAAACAGTTACTTGGGGGTAGTTTGAAAAGAAAAAAAAAAAAGTTACAAAAATGTTTATTGAAATTTACTGGTAAGCATTGTCAATGTGTCAACTGATAAAATATTAAAGCCTCATAATAATTCACTTTTGCTCACCTGTAAAGTTTCGTTTTAGTGAAGTGTTTGTCGTTCCTGTTTAAAATATGGAAAAGAAAGAATCAAAGGCCAACTCAGGTGATGGTGACAATGGTGACAAGTGGCGCGTTGCGCGTGATTATGCAGTGTTAAGGTTAGAAAATCTTGTGGAATTGTCGAAAGAAGAGTCAGTAAATTTTGAAATAGCATGTTCTAGCCTGACTGAGATTATACAAAGCTTTCACAGTGCGCAAATTCAAGTGCTAACTAACGCCGATGCCCGCACTAAACACCATGAATTTCAGGTAACGAAACAGTTTGACAACAATGTAATTATTGTAAAAAGTTGCCTGCAAACTGCTCAGGTACACGCCCCCATTCCTCCGACCGCAGGCACTAACCTTAAGCTACCAAGAATAGCTTTGAAAACATTTGACGGCAAAATTGAAAATTGGCTACCTTTTATAGAAATGTTCAATTCTCTAATACATAATAAAACATGCATGTCAGATGTAGAAAAACTTCATTATTTAATCTCGTCGTTGGAGAATGAGCCACTTAATTTAGTTAAGGGCTTCCCAATAACAAATGCTAGCTATAAGGACGCGTATAACACGTTATACCGACAGTACAACCGTACGCGTCAACTCGCCTCAACGGTGTACGATAAACTTCTCACATGTGAGCACGTTAAGGCGTCCAACGCAGTAGAATTAAAAAGACTGGACAATGTTTTCGTGGAAAACTTAGCGATCTTGAATAAATTTCAGCTTCCCGACAAAAACTTTATGTTAGTTCATTTATTTTGGTCAAAATTAGACCGCGTGACCAGGGAGCTGTTCGAACTAGAGCATCAGTCGGACGAAATCCCTAATTTTGAAAATCTGCAGTCGTTTGTTAAAAAACGGTTTAATGCCTTAAGCTTGGCTAATGCTAGTGCACCCCCAGCAGCAGCAACAAAAAAGGATGTGGACAAAAATGCTGCTTCCAAGTTTAACGCTAACAAACGGACGTGCTTTGTCGCTACGGGTTCGAGTTGCATAATTTGTTCTGAGCCGCACAATGTTTGGTGCTGCCCCCGTTTCTTGGAGAAGGATCCTTCGTCGCGTTTTCTGCTAGCAAAAGAAAAAGGTTTGTGTATTAATTGTTTATCGTCGTCGCATTCGGTTAAAAATTGTCGATCCAAGTCTCGGTGCTCAACCTGCAGATTCTCACATCATAGTACGCTACATTTTACCCGCACTGAGCCGGAGACTGGAGCTGTTCAAACGACTTCATCCAGCTCACCTGTAGTGCTCACCAGCAATCTTCTCGTATTGCATTCTCGTGTACTGCTGTCGACCGCTCAGGTTGAAGTAAGGGACAAAACGGGCAAATATGTCAAGATGCGAGTGCTCTTTGACAGCGGATCAGAAGCCAATTTTATGTCACAAGCTTGTCAACAAAGATTAGGTCTCAATGTTAAGAAAAGTCAACTATCGATCAACGGCATCGGCCAATCAAAGACTGAACCGCTCGGCAGTATGTCGTGTACGGTCAGGCCTCTCGACACTAAACTCGCCTCGGACATTAGTGTAAATTTGCTTGTTTTGCCGACCATATGTCACAACCTGCCTGACGTTCCATGTGACAGTTCAAAATGGCAACACATACAAGGATTAAAATTGGCCGACCAAGACTTTGCTCGTTCTGGACCTGTTGATGCATTGTTCGGAGCGGATATATTTTCGTCATCGCTCTTGCCGGGGTTGGTGCGAGGTGAAGCCACGCAACCTAATGCCATAAATACAATATTTGGTTGGCTCTTGATGGGCGGTTCCCAACCCATAGACAGTGCACATTCGCTCAACACTTCTTTCGTGTCACTCCATACTTCACTGGATCACTCCTTGAAACGGTTCTGGGAGTTGGAGAGTGTTCCATCTCCGCCTTCCAAAATTTTATCGCCAGAGGAAGTATCGTGTGAAAAGTCTTTCGTTGAAAATTACTCTCGCAGTGATGAGGGTCGATTTGTTGTCCCGCTGCCTTTTCGTAACCAGGAACTAAAGCCAACATTTTCGGGTTCTCGGGCTTTAGCTCTTAAGCGTTTCTTATCGTTGGAAAAACGTCTGGTAATTAATCCAGATTTTCGTCAAAGTTATGTCAATTTTATGGATGACTATTCCTCTAATAAGCATTTAGAGAAAGTATCGCCCCCGCCATTGGACACTGGTAATTTCTTTTACATCCCGCACCACGGAGTACTTAAACCGGAGTCAACTAGTACGCCGCTCCGTGTAGTTTTCGACGCAAGTGCAACTGATGTTCTCGGCACTTCGCTCAACAGTTGTCTTCTGCCGGGCGAGAAACTACAAACCAATATTTTCGATTTGTTAATTCGTTTTCGTTGGCACGCAATAGTGTTCACTGCTGACGTTAAGCAGATGTACCGTCAGATTTTGGTGAAACCGGATGACACCGACTATCAGCGAATTCTGTGGAGGTCTTCACCCAATGAACCGGTACAAGACTATCGGTTACTTACAGTAACATATGGAGTGACTTCGGCTCCGTTCCAAGCACTGCGTACTGTCGCTCAGCTTGCTAGAGATGGTAGAGATCGATATCCATCTGCAGCTTCAATTCTAGAACGCGATCTCTACATCGACGATGTTGATACAGGCTCTGCAACATTGGAAGAAGCCTTCAAGCTGAGATCTGAGTTGACTGATCTTTTTGCGTCAGCAGGGTTCCACCTCCGTAAATGGACTTCAAATACAAAAGAATTTCTCATAGACATGGAAGCGTCAGAGCTCTTCAGCAAGAATTTCCATACCTTTGATGATGTGGATTTCTCGCTCAAAATTTTGGGCCTTCAATGGCAACCTAGTTTGGATTACTTCACTTTCAGGGTTTCAGTCAAAGAAAGATTATGTACCAAACGAACCATTCTTTCTGAAATTGCTCGAATTTTCGATCCACTTGGATATCTAGCTCCGCTCACATTCTATGCTAAATATTTACTTCAGCTGCTCTGGACGGCGGGCATCGGTTGGGACGATGCCCCCCCTCCTAATATTGAGCATCAATGGTTAAAATACATCTCGGAGCTAGCATGCTTATCGTCTCTAGAGATTCCTCGTAGAGTAGTCTCTGACTCACTAAACTTCGAACTGCATGGATTCTGCGATGCCTCCGAACGAGGCTACTGTGCTGTGGTGTACTTCCGCCTCAACAGTGGTGAAAATGGGCGCACGGTACATCTGGTTTGTGCAAAATCCAAGGTTTCACCATTGAAACGCATCACACTTCCCCGCCTGGAGTTGTGTGCAGCGGTGCTGTTATCGGATCTTATATGTTCAGTGATTGCTGCATTAGAACCTTTTCGTGCGATTGAAAACATTTATGCTTGGTCAGACTCCAGCGTCGCTCTGACCTGGATTAAATCATCTCCATCAAAGTGGAAAACATTCATTAGTAACCGAGTCAGCCACATTCAAGACCAAGTACCTCCTCAGTGTTGGAGACATGTGAGGTCTGCCGACAACCCCGCAGACTGTGGGTCCCGTGGGTTGTTGCCGCGCGCACTCCTGGATCACAACCTCTGGTGGACCGGTCCCACTTGGTTGCATGAGTCTGAAGAAAGTTGGCCTGAGTTTGACTTACTGATCGACCAAGACTCTATCGAATGTGAGCGAAAGATTTGTAGTCTTTTATCATCTATTAATTTAGATTTTGTTCAAGATTTTTTAAATAAATTTTCGTCACTCAGAACTACTGTGAATGTACTAGCTTACTGTTTTCGTTTTATATTCAATGCCAAATATCCCAGTATTACCGGACATATTTCTCCTGCAGAAAGGGATAGCTCTTTGGCCTTTCTGATCAAACATACTCAAGAAGTTGCTTTCGCTACAGAAATCACTGCAATATCACGATCACAATCGAACAAACTTTTTAAATCTTTTCGTAAATTATTGCCTTTTATCGACGAGGTAGGTCTGATGAGGGTGGGCGGTCGCCTTGCAAGAGCGGATCTCCACTATGACAGCAAACATCCTGTATTACTTCCTCGACAACACCGCTTAACCTTTTTGATAATACAGGACTATCATGAAAAATATATGCATCCTGGCTTGCAAACATTGCACCATTTACTATGTCAAAATTATTGGATTTTGTCACCTAAGCGAGCCATTCGTTCAGTCATTTCGCTCTGTCATAAGTGCTTCCGCGCAAATCCCAGGTTAGCACCCCCTCCACTCATGGGTAACCTCCCTTCTTATCGAATAAACCAACTTAAGGCCTTTTCGTCTTCGTCCGTCGACTATGGCGGTCCCTTTACAATTGCTCTGGGTCGTCACAGAGGGGCTAAATCCTTTAAAGCCTACATTTGCCTATTTGTGTGCACCTCTACCAAAGCTGTGCATATAGAGTTAGCATCCGAATTAACCACTGATGCTTTCTTAGCTGCATTGCGACGCTTCGTAGCTCGCCGCGGTAGAGTCAATCGCTTGGTATCCGACAGAGGCACGAACTTTGTAGGTGCTAGCAATACCTTACAAGCTATAACGGCTGGTGCAGCTGAACAAGAAGATATTACTTTTGAGTTCAACCCACCAGGTAGTCCACACTTCTCTGGACTGGTAGAGGCAGGTATTAAATCAGTCAAGACACATTTGGCAAGAGTTATTGGTCTTCAACGGCTCACATATGAGGAATTTTATACTGTATTGACACAGATTGAAGCTCTATTAAATTCACGTCCTCTGTCACCAATAAGCTCAGACCCCATGGATTTGTCAGCCTTAACCCCAGGTCACTTCTTGACCTTGGAACCGTTATCGTCTGTGCCCGAACACGATGTGAGCATACTCAATATTAACCGACTAGACCGTTGGCAATTGATTCAACGTATGCACCAAGATTTCTGGAAGAGATGGCATACTGAATATCTTCACTCCCTACAACAAAGGTTGAAGTGGAGTAAGGACCATCCCAATTTACAGGTTGGTGCAATGGTCTTAATTTCTGATGAGCTTAGTCGTCCTATGAAATGGAGAGTCGGTCGGATTGTAGAGTTACATGCGGGCTCAGATGAAGTTTGTCGTGTCGTTACAGTGCGCACTTCATCAGGACTACTTAAAAGACCTGTTGTGAAGTTGTGTCCACTTCCTTTCTCTCCATAATAGCTCTATGTATTTTTTGTTTACTAATTTTTTCGTATAAGTTTTTTTTTTGGTGATGGTCTCTGGTACGTTAATACTTCCTTTTAACCATATTAAAATACTGTGTATTTTGGTGGGCGGAATGTTCAGTTTTCATCTTAACATGCTGAGACAAATATTTCGCCTACAAAACTTCCTTTGACAAGTTTGCGAAAAGCACTGGACCTTTAGCAACGTGAATCTTCTTTTTTTAAATTTCTCTGTGGTTGTAAATTATCGAACTACCTTACTTATACACTCTTTTCGATGAGGCCAAGCGAGCCACACTTCATTTTTTTTTTACTCTGCATTTTTCAAACCTTCTCGTCATATTTTTCATCAACAAAATTTGTTTGTTAATAATTTCGCATAACCGCTCACTGGTTGCCGTAAAATACGTGCCCGTGTCCCACACAATCCTCGGCGGGGCCCCTAACCGGTGGAGAGTAGCGGCATGGCACCTCTTCGGCACCAGTGAAGGTAACAGCTACCCTCAAAATCAAGGTACTCTCAGTTAATCTTATATTTTTTGGTTTACTTATTGAACTTTTTACATTCATTGAATTTTACATACAGTCCATCTTCTCGCATTCTCACAGATTGGTTTGGAACCAGTTGTGAGCCTTGGACAAAGCATTGTTGAGTATGTGAGGTGTAGGTTCATGTGATTTTGCTTCAAAGAGAATTGATGTATCGTCTGCAAACAGAACGATATCTTAAAATCATCGGGAACCCACTCACGCAGTACCATGACATACAGCATGATCTTGACCGCATTACCACATGAACGCACGACTGGTTAATGACACTCAACGTGGACAAATGTTACCGTTCTTCATATAGGAAAAGAAAACCCAAGGAAAACATACACCATTAAGGGAAATGCTTTAAACAGTGTGAAGACACAAAGAGATTTGGGTGTCACAATTACAGAAGAGTTAAAATGGGAGATACATTATAACTATGGTAAGAGAGCGAACTCACTGCTGTCTCTATACAATAAACAAAGCTTTCTCAGATATAACCCCTGAGCTTTTCCTAAAGCTCTATAAAACCTATGTCCGAGGTCCGACCTATGCTAGAGAATGCATACCAGATCTGGAGTCCCTACTTTAAGAAGGATATCGACCTGCTGGAACGAGTACAACGTAGAGCTACAAAAATGCTAACTGCACTGAAAAATAAGAGCTACGAAACCCGGCTAGATAATATAAAAATAATAGATGGCTTGAGCACTCTGCAAGAACGAAGAGAACGGGGAGATCTCATTGAAACATTTAAAATTCTAAATGCCTATTACAACATTCCCAGGCTACAAGATATGTTCATCACTACAAACCTGAGAGGGCACTCGAAAAAGCTCTATCACAATCGGTCTAAGCAAAACCCTCGACGACACCACAGATAAACGACACTTTCTCATATATTGGTAATCTGTGCACTTTCTCCTCACCAACAGAGTAGTAGAAATATATATATATATTTTTTAATTTTTTTTTTATTTTATTTTTTTTTTTTTTTTTGGCGTCTCGCATAAGCGAACTAAGCCAGTGTCAGGTGTGATAGGACCACAAAGTTAAAATTTTGTAAACAAATTTAATAAAACAGAAAGACAACAAAAACCAACTAAACTGCACGAAAATGATCAACTCTGATCTCTAATAATAATACATACTTTTTTATTTATAGCTATTTTATTTTATAATTATATAAAATTAATATGAATATGTACCTGTATGCTGAAAAAACGTGAAAATAAAGAACATACATAAATAATGAAAGATATTTATAATTTTATATTATGAAAAAATATGAATTTACAAATGAGTTTATAAATAGAGTAGTAGAAATATAGTCTGTGTAGTAGAATCATGGAACAGTCTACCCAACCCAGCAGTGTTGCCGCTTAAGAAAAAAGAAAGTCACCAAACTACTGCCATAAAGTCACTAGAATTAGGGGAAAAATTACTTCAAAGAGTCACTAGAAGTCACTAAATATTTTTATCAGAGCTCCATTTTTAAAATAAGTTCTAGAATAAAATGTGAAAAAATCAATTATTTATTCATTCAATGTTTATCTTACATAATTTAAAATTCAATTAATTGAATTATTTCTGTATCATCTTCTTCCGGCACAGGGAAGGTGGATGGTTCTGTAGAAGTTGTAGCTGTTGATTCTGTTTCTCTATTTACGGTTCTCATAGTTTTCGTAATTTTTGACAGTACTTCTAGAGGTATAATGTAAATGTGGCAGCTTTCTTTCACAATTTTTAGTTGGTTCCATCAAAAGTATTGAATTGAGAGTTTTGGTGGCTAGTCTATTTCGTAGTTTAGTTTTTACAATGTTCATTGTACTGAAAATTTGCTTGAATAGGCAAAGGTATATACAGCCAAAGCGATTGTTTTGATTAATTCGTTCAAGTTCATAGCGTAGATTATGATTGATTAGTAAATGATGTGATGAAGAACAGGTAAAATCTATGAGGGTATACAGCCAAGTCAAGTTCCGTGCTTCAAATTTTATCACTATTAAAAGTCACTAAAAACCACTAGATTTTTTTTAGTGACTAAATCTTTAAAAAGTTTCACCAAGGACGTCAAAAACTCACTAGATCTAGTGACAAAGTCACTAAAACGGCAACACTGCAACCCAGTCAAGTTGTAAATGCTGTCTCAGTGAATAATATAATTTTAAAAACAAACTGGACAATCATTTAGTGTTATAATAATATAATACCTAATATTATGGCACAAAGTGAAGCGCGCCGCGGCAGAACAGAGTGGCCAACTCAAATTTTGAAATTCTCCTAGATTGACTTCGAAAATCTCCTAAAAATCTCCTAGAAAATTTTCATCCTCCTAAAAAATTTGTGGCGGTGCTGGCCACTAGACATTAGAACATATTTAAAATATTAATTTTGACAACTTTATTTATAGTCTTGTCATTGCAGACTTGTCAATCTTCCTTTTAACATTCAAAAAATATAATAAATATTATTTTACGAACATCATATTATTTCACCACACCACGGGCAGCTAAACTGGTGACCCCTGATTCTAGACGTCCTGCGAGATGGACGAACACGTAGAAAAACTACAAACAGAGTTGGAAAAGTTGAAAAAAGGTACTGGAGACATTTCTTATGCCGCTGTCAAGATACCACCATTTTGGACACCGGATCCTCAGCTGTGGTTTCGCCAAATCGAAGCGCAATTTGCACTCGCTAAGATAACAAAACAAGAAACTAAATATAATTATCTATTGGCTAACTTAGATGGCAACACTCTTTCTACTGTCGCCGACGTTATCAAATCGGACCCATCCCAAAGAGATAGGGTGGGTTTAATGTCTTTGACCCATCCCCAACATACGAAGTACTGAAGCAATGCATCATCAAACGCTTATCAGAAAGCGACGAGCAAAGAATGCACAAAGTTCTAAACACACTCGAACTAGGAGATAAACGACCGTCGCAACTACTACGAGAAATGAAAAATTTATCAGGTTCCAATTTCTCTGAAGACGTCATCCGTCATTTATGGTTACAGCGACTACCTGTATCGGTACAATCCATCCTAATCACAAACTCCGATAACTTAGACAATCTTGGCTTAATGGCAGACAAAATCATCACAGTAACAAATGCGAATACATCACATAACACGTCGTCTGTCGCAGTAAATCAACAATCAGAAATTTCAGAATTGCAAGAGGAAGTGGCAGAACTGAAACGAATAATTAGAAACTCATCACATTTTAAAAGAAGCTATATGAGAAATCTACCAACTAGCTCAACAACAATCTCAAACAACGATGTACAACCGTCACTCTGCTGGTACCACGAAAACTTCGGAATCAAAGCAAAAAAGTGTCAACCTCCATGTGAATTCAAATCAAAAAACAACTAGTTGGCAAGGCTGTGGCGACTTGCGCTTGTCATGGAGGAAATAATCGTCGCCTTTTCATAACTGATCCAGACACTAAACTACATTTTTTAATCGATACAGGAGCCGACATCTCGATTGTACCACCCCGGCTATCAGACCGAGGAAATATAACGCAATATTTATACGCTGCGAATAATACAAAAATAGCTGCTTTCGGTGAACGTACCTTAGAACTGGAGCTCGGTCTCAAAAAGAAATTCAAATTTTCCTTCACTGTAGCGAATGTTCAATACCCAATAATTGGAGCCGACTTTCTATTACATTACAAATTGATAGTAGACTTACCCGGAAGAAGATTAATAGATAGTTATACATGGATCCATTCTGCTACAGAAATCATGGAATTGAGCTCAGATGACTGTACTAAAATCAGTACAATTTGCCCAAACAGTGACATAGGTGAACTACTTAAAAAGTTCCGAGCCCTTCAAGAAGTTTCAACTCAAATAGACGTAATCAAACACAATACAAAGCATTTCATTGAAATTACTGGACCACCCGTCGCCTCTAAACCACGGAGACAATCGCCAGAAAAATTAAAAGTAGCACGGGAAGCATTCCACGTCATGCAAGAACTTGGTCTCTGCAGACCATCCAAAAGTCCTTGGGCCAGCTGCTTACATATGGTTCCCAAAAAATCAGGAGATTGGAGGCCTTGCGGAGATTATCGTCGTTTGAACAACATTACAATACCAGATCAGTACCCACTTCCGAACATTCAAGATTGCACAAACTTTCTTGCCGACAAAACAACATTCTCCACCATAGATCTCGTCCGTGCCTATCAGCAAATACCTGTACTACCTGAACATGTCGATAAAACCGCAATTACAACACCATTTGGACTTTATGAATTTCCATTCATGCCATTTGGTCTCAAGAACGCAGCTCAAACATTCCAACGATTCATGAATGAAGTTTTCGCAGATGTAGACTTCGTTTTTGTCTACATTGATGATATCTTAATCGCATCACAGAATGAATCGCAACACAAGGAGCATTTACAAATCGTTTTACAGAAGCTATCAGACTACGGATTAAAGATAAACATTGCAAAATGTACATTCTCTCAGAATAGCGTCTTTTTCCTCGGCTATGATATATCCGAAGAAGGATTAAAACCTCGCGACGACAAGGTATCTGCCATTATTAATTTCCCCAAACCAGAAACCATCTGTCAAATGCGCCGCTACCTTGGAATGGTCAACTTCTACAGAAGGTTTATCCCACATGCTGCACATATTCAAGCATCATTACATGTAACGGGTAAGCGTAACGACAAAATAAACTGGACAGAACCAATGAATACCGCATTTGAAAAAACAAAACAAAGCATTAGTAACAGTGTGATGCTTGCCCACCCACGCTCTGATGCACCATTGTCAATTCATTCAGATGCGTCAGATTCAGCTATTGGTGGTGTACTACATCAAATATACAACAAGAAATCACAACCACTGGGTTTTTTCTCTCGAAAATTGACAGATACAGAAAAGAAATATTCAGCTTATGATAGAGAGCTTTTAGCACTGTATGAAACAATCAAACGCTTCGCACACATGTTGGAAGGACAAAATTTTACTTGTTACACAGATCACAAGCCTCTGATCTATGCATTTCAACAAAGATCAGATAAGCTGAATGCACGTTCTTCCAGGCAACTCTCATACATCTCACAATTCACAACCGACATAAAACATGTAACAGGCACGGATAACATTGTTGCAGATACATTATCGAGAATTAATGCAATACAGTCCAAAATTCCCACCAACACTGAACTAGCAACCGCTCAAATATTTGATGAAACTTTAACAAAATTGCTATCATCATCAAAATCAAGTTTGAAACTTAAAAAAATTACAACAGACGATAATGTACAACTATACTGCGATATTTCCACTACAAGAGTTCGACCATATTTGCCACTCAGGTACAGATAAGTGATTTGTAAACAAATACATGATATATCACACCCCGGTATTAAAGTAACTTACAAAATGATATCAGCACGATTTGTCTGGCCAAACATGAACAAAGAAATTAAGCACTTTGTACGAAACTGTGAACAATGTCAAATATCAAAAGTCAACAAGCACGAAAAATCGCAACTTCAACATTTTCTCCCACCTGATGAACGCTTCTCACACGTCCACATAGACATTGTTGGACCATTACCATTATCAAAAAATTGTCGTTACCTTCTAACTTGCATCGACAGATTCACTCGTTGGCCAGAAGCAATCCCGATACCAGAGCAATCAGCCGAAACAGTCGCTAGGGCATTAATAGGTACATGGATCTGTAGATTCGGAGTTCCACGTCGGATAACTACAGATCAAGGAGCGAACTTTGAATCAGAACTTTTTCATTCACTATCAAAACATCTGGGTGTAAATGTACACCACACAAACGCCTATCATCCACAGGCAAATGGTTTGATTGAGCGATGGCACAGATCACTCAAAGCATCTCTGATGTGCCGGCTAAGCAAAAGACGAGAATTGTGGACTGAAGAACTACCCATTATTATGTTAGGTCTTAGAAGTGCCATCAAAGAAGACATAAAACATAGTCCAGCAGAGCTTGTATACGGAACGACTCTACGTCTGCCTGGTGACATTTTTATCCCACCTTCAAGTACTCCTTCAGAAGAAACATACCCAGAAAAGCTTAGAATGTTTTTCAGACAACTTCGAAGTGAACCCCCCAACTGGCACTGCAACCCAAAAATTTTCCACAATCCAGAATTGGACACTTGTTCTCACGTATTTCTACGAGCCGATTCATTGAGATTTGCGCTTATACCACCATATAAGGGACCATACCGAGTTTTAAGTCGAGCAAATAAAACATTTCATCTTCTTATTGATGGAAAAAGCAAGCCAACATCAATAGACAGACTAAAACCGGCGCATTTAGACAAAACCTTTCCAGCAAAGGAAGAAAATCCTCAAAGACAGTCAGCTCCTAACAACGCGTCAGACTCGAACCCCAAGGACGATCCTATAGCTAAAAACGTTCCCACAAGCCTAAATGAATCATTGAATGATAATGATCCACATAGTATCAACATCCCAGCAAATTTGGACGATCCCACAACTTCGAGGACTTCGAGGACAGGAAGACATATAAGAATACCAGCCAGATTTCGATATTAACTCCTCAAGACCGGCGTTAAATCTGGAAGGGGAGTATGTGGCGGTGCTGGCCACTAGACATTAGAACATATTTAAAATATTAATTTTGACAACTTTATTTATAGTCTTGTCATTGCAGACTTGTCAATCTTCCTTTTAACATTCAAAAAATATAATAATATTATTTTACGAACATCATATTATTTCACCACACGACGGGCAGCTAAAAATTCTCCTGATAACCAAATTTTAAAAATGTCACCATATTTTTAGTGTTCCTTATTCTTACGGGACCATATTACTAAGCCTAGGTCATCTGTCCGTCCGTCTGTCTGTCTTACCTATAAAGAGCTGTATCTTATGCAACCTGAAAACCGGTACAGTGCGAGTCGAACTCGCGCACCGAGTGTTCTCTGTCAGTCAGTCAGCGTGTAAGCGTCTACTGCTGGATATTCGCCTTCAATTTTTCTCCAGTCTCTCGGCCTTCAGCAATACGGACCACTGCTTTCCGCCGACATACTTCATGTCGGCGTCCCACCTGGCGGGTGGTCTTACCACACTCCGTTTTCCTGTCCACGGCCGCCAATGTACATGGTACATGTACATGAAAAGTACATGGTTACTCCAACGGTCGTCGTCCCTTCGGCTAACGTGTCCAGCCCACTGCCACTTTAGCTTGCCTAGCTCTCAGGCAGGAGCGGTGGAACACGACCACCACTGGCAGACCCCTCCACAGGTTCTTTCCCTGTGTCGGGGAGAGACTGAGAAGCCACTGGGTTCACCCAGACCACAGAACGTCCCAGCTCCTCACGGGGCACGGGAACTTCCGGGGTAAACTGTTTGATCTTGGACTGTCTGATAGCGAGATATGTGAGTGCGGGAACGGAAGAGAGGATGCCGATCACGCTGTATGGCACTGTGTGCTGTACGAGAGCGAAAGGGACCATTAATCGCTATTAAGGCTAACTTTTCCTCTTTCAGAAGGTTCGCAGCCGGGTGGTTCCAGAAGCGGGCAGACTTAGGAGCAGACCGAACGTTTACAGACGAACCAACGACGGGGAACGAGCACGCTGGGGACCACGACAACAGCGACAGGATGGGACACGCAGCGCAATACGGACTCGACGGGACGGGACGCGAGGGCGACGTGTAGCCCGAGGGGTGACGGCGCGCCTGTCTCAGCCCTTGCCAAAAAGAACAGTGACCGAAAAACAGTACAGCGGAAGATGTCGTAGCCGAAAAGAGCAGCGGCAAAAGAGGGGTGGCTGCCTGCGCCCCCACGACGCAGGGCGAAGCATGGCGCGCCACAGCTAGATGACCTGGTGAGGCGCGACGACCGACTGACGAACGCAGACGCCGGGGCGATTCGGGACGCGAGGACCGGGGCGACAAGTTGCTGTTTGTGACGTTGTCTCCCATCAGGGACGCAGACTGACGGACGCAAGACGTAGATGGGGACAATCTTCGGAGTCGGTGCACTCCAAGGGGGGGGGGGGGGGGCTCAGAACGCCTTTATGAGTCCCTCCAAGGGGGGGGGGGGGGGGGGGGCGGACCGCAGTCAATGCGCGTCACCGGGACCAAATTGGTGGTATCCCGGCAGCAGGCCTCCCTGCGTGCAATGACTTTCAAACGATTGTTCCATGATGAAGTCGTGACACAGTGCGGGTGCTATGGCCGCAAGGCTGGTGCCGGGTTCAAAAGTTAAAGTAAAAGTATAGATAAAATCAGGTGTATAGAGCCTTTGTCAGAAATTGTTGATACATATCGTATTAAGTCATGTCAGTTATAAATATTCATACCACATTGTAGTACAATGTCAAAAAATAAAATAAATAAATTTGATACTTAATGTATCAATTAGTCAAAGTAATATTTTAGTATGCGTGCTAAATAAACTTTATTCAATTCACTTCAATTAGTCAAATTAATATTTAGCATGCGTCAGCAGTATAAATTAAGGTACAGGTTGTACCCTGTCAAAATTCAAAATTTGTATGCAGTCAGAATCTCAAGTGAACATGTTTGTAGCATTTTCAGTTTATACCAGTGATAATACGAGGTAGTACAAATCTTAAAGACCAAAAAGTAATGTGATGAAAAATATAAATCTGCGACAAATGTAACAGTTCATGACAGATAGTATAGTTCCTTTTAAAAATATACGCCTAACATATAAAATATACAATGTTACCAATTGGAGCAGGCCAGTCTCCACGAACATTCGTACATTACAATACAGTGTTTCTTCATACATTACAGTGTAGTACACAGAACCGTGGTAAAACCACCAAAACATCACTCATCTCATACCACTTGCCGATAAGTATAAGATATCGATATCGAAGATAGATAAGTATGCACGAAAGGAATAGGATAGGTAGGATACGCAGGGTTCGAGTTCGAGACCATCGAGGCACCGCAGGATCTAAAAAGGCTTTCAGGTGGCGGACCGGTAGTATGGTAATTTTTTTTTCCAGCAGCGTCAGCTGTCAGGTGCTTACTACAAAGAGACACTCTCTAGAAAAGCACAAACCCATACAATGTTTGTCTATGTTTTAACCTTGAAGCGCCAAATGCGGCCACCAAGGCCACGCTTCGACTTTCAGAACTAGCACTTGGCGGGAATGGGGAGGAAATGCGCGGATTGCTCCCGCTAGGTGGCGCATCGTATTTGGTACTCAGCCATATAATATCACAGACAACAGAATAATAATGTTGTCTGTTGCTCAGTTCAGTTCAATTAGAAGTTGTTATCACGCCCTAGTAGTATATATTCTTTGTTGTTATCTGTGCAAACCATTGTGCAAACGAAAAGGGTACCAACTACTGTGGCGCCATCTGCGATTAGCTTTGCCTCCGCTACTGATGGGTCGATCCCGGGATTGAATCTTTATGGGCGGGATTTTATCATAAAAGCCCGGATTTAATCCTATTCTAGGACCGAATGAGGATTTTATGTTTTAAGGTTAAGTATGTGAAGTTGTTCTGTAATATGAGCGAAATTGTATCATAAAGTCCCGGATTTAATCCTATTTTATGATCGAAAGGATTTTATGTTTTTAACTAGCCTTTGCCCGCGGTTTCGCTCGCGTGAAATTCGTATTTCAAAAGAAGAAACTAAATCATTAAGGGCGAGGCCGAAGGCTGAGCTGCGTTCAGGTTAATGATAAACCTTCTCGAATAAAGTATGTTTTTAACTAGCTTTTGCCCGCGGCTTCGCTCGCGTGAAATTCGTAATTCAAAAGAAGAAACTAAATCATAGGGCGAGGCCGAAGGCTGAGCTGCGTTCAGGTTAATGATAAACCTACTCGAATAAAGTATGTTTTAACTAGCTTTTGCCCGCGGCTTCGCTCGCGTAAAAATGCGTATTTCAAAAGAAGAAACTAAATCATTAAGGGCGAGGATCTCGTTATGAGCCACGCAAGTTTGTAACGAGTTTTCACGAGTCGTATTTGTGAGTGGTCATTGCAAGGGATCGCTTGGACTATCCGCTCTGAGCTGATGACATTACATCTCTGATTACATTACACAAGTTAAGCGGCGGGTGGCCGAGTTTTTGGGCATCGGGTTCTCATGCAAGAGGTCCGAGGTTCGAATCCGGTCGGTGTGTACCAATGAGTTTTTGTGACGAAAAAATTTACGTGCATACTTACACCTGCTGCTTCACCGTTTAGAACTGGTGTAAAACTAGGTACCTTCCCTTGCCCCTTACGAGGTTGTAGGCTCAAATTGTAGCCGACTGGGTTAGTACCACCGTACTGGATGTAAGATGGCCGCATAGCAGGCTCGGCTGTGTTCTCTTCTAGTTCAGTATATCCAGCAATCCAGGGAAGTCTCCGGCATGCACGGGCACTTACCTTCTCGGAGGTGATATTGGCTGGTCGGAGAATGTGCTTAGGCCCCTTCGACTCAGGCGACCGGATTACATAAAACAGTATTATTTTTAGTAACTATTATAGTTTACTAGCTTTTGCCCGCTCTCGTGAAATTCGTATTTCAAAAAAAGAAAGTAAGTTATAAAGCGAGAAGTTCGAAAGCTGAGCTGCATTCAGGGTAATGACAAACCTTCTCGAACAAAATATGTAACTACTGACTACGCCGAAGGTCGAGCTCCTTTCAGGTAAACGTTATTTTTCTCGAAGAAACTAAGTTACCTATGGCGACGCCGAAGGCGGAGCTCCCTATAGGTAAACCATATACTTTTTCAAAGAGGCCGACGAGGCCGAAGGCCGAGCTGCGTTCAAGTAAATGATAATCCTTCTCAAAGAAACTAAGTTAATGCCCTGCCGAACGCCGAGTTGCGTTCGCGTAAACGATATTCTCGCCCTTATTTACTTACTTTCATCGAGAAATATATCGTTAACTTGAACGAAGCTCCGCTTTCGGCCTCTCCCTTAGTTACTTACTTCGAAAAGGTGCATGTTTCGTATCGGTGACGTCATATTTAGTTTACATGTATCCTAACTTGTACCATAAGAATAGGATAAAAAAATTAGGATCGAATCAAATTACAAGTTTGGCTTTCTATAGTATGGGCAGTGCGCTTTTTATAGGCACCCGCCCGCGCGCCGCTCCGCCCGCTCCGCCGCGCCGCCGGCTCGCTCATATCTGATACCTACTCGCGCTAAATGGCGCGCGAAACATTTCAGTTTGGGAACCACATCTTAGCGTAACCGGAACTGAATTTTATTTAGCTTATCCTCTGTGTCGTATAGTATAGGATATAACATCCTTGTACGATGTTTCATCGAATTCAGATGATCGGTTTAAGAGTTATGGTGGAACATACATACACAGAAAATATTTCTAAAAATCGTCAATTTAGCTTTAGTATCATACATAGAGTCTTATACCTCAGTATCTCATAAAACAAAGTAACTTACTCTATGACCATCCCTTACAGATTTATAATTAGTATTGATTTAACAAATATCGGTAGATTGTGACCTCAAATCGTTATTTTTAACCGACTTCAAAAAAAGGAGGAGGTTCTCAATTCGACTGTATGTTTTTTTGGTCAAATATGACCGAAATTGGTAGATCTACCAAAAAATCGGTACCTAACTTTTCACACTGTCACGGTCACTGAACACACTCTATTACCGACCTTTTTCCTCTCTCACATCACGGCGATATGTACGCGCGCTCAAACGACCACAGATATCGATTATTTTGTGAACATAACTAGAGAATCGCATGCATTGAAATTAAAACCTGTCGAGATATTATTTATTTAGATATAGGAATTCATCCAGATCTACATACCTACTACCATATTATGCCTAGTACTAATGAAAACAACTCATTCACGATGTTGAAATCTAATATTAAAATAAAATCCTATTTCGTAGGATCGAATGAGGAACCTTCCCCAACTTTCCCAATAAAATCCCTATAAAGTCTCGAATAAGGATTCGGTCCCAAATGGGATTGAATCCTTGCCCATCAGTACCTCCGCCTCCCCATTTCGAATTTAATTTATTTTTGTAGGTACCATTGATTTTCAGGGTTATAAACATAGAGTAACTTATAAGGTGGGGTTTAGAGGCATCAGCTTCACTTGTCACTTCTCAATAAGCGCCTCTGGTGGCAGAATCTCAAAGTAGCTCATATCTATCTATAACTTTGTATACTAGGTAGTACGCACAGATAAATAAAATATGGTAGTACGTATGCTTAGGTAGGTACGTAGGTTCATAACCTCAATATTTTCTTATTTTTTAGGAATGTAGAAATTAAACAATTGAATGAATAAAATATATCATTTAATGTTTATTTTTTTGTTTCCTAATAACAATGCTTCTCTTTGGATGGTATCGCCTTATAAACTTTTTTCCTGCTGCTGATCTCAGTCCAATAAACGTAACCGAGGTCGGAGAGAAAGTATAAAACACCAAAAAACAAAGGCGGGTCACAGGTAAGTATCACAAATAATTGAAGAAAACACCATGAGCAAACAAAACGTATATCAACCACAAACCACACTTAAATTGATTAACAAAAATTATAAACTATCTGTACCGCACCGTTCCTTCAGTGTTCCCAGATCAGTTATACCAATTCCCTCCAAACCATTAGAAAAAACCTCCAGTTTCCCATATTTTCTAAAATAAAAACCTCTTACCAAGTTAATTCTCAAAAAAGGATAGGTACTATTAGTCGTCTGGTTCCAGTATGCCACCGCTGACGGTACGGTTATGATGTATGACGTAACAGCTATCGGTACCGTCGACAAAAAAGTCGGATAGACGAATGCTCCCGCCACCAGGTGTTAAACTGAACTGTCGTTACTACGTATTTCAGGCATGTACTACCATGTAATAATAATTTTATGTAATTAAGTGACATGACTAGTGAAGCTAGCGCACACGTCATAGTCATATTACTATTCCTTTTTTTACTCGTATTGGCATTTGAACACAACAAATGTTAGTAATAAAACAAATAACACAAAAAAAAACAAAATTCGTACACGCGCGAGGGGTAGGTAGCTCAATTACACATATAATACGGGCGTGGCTACGCGGTATTATATTCTTTGGCTACGCGACAGCGATACTAACGCTACTGAGCTAGGCGTCAGCGGGTGTGGCGTGCGTGAGGCGCGATGTGCGGAAGCGCGGGCTGAGGTAGCGGCAAACCAGCAATAGACAAGTAATACTTACTAATAAGGATGAAAGAAAGGATGAACGAGTGAAACTAAACTATTGTTATTTATTAACATCTAAATACTACTCGTAGTTCACGACGTGTTTTTGCTTTAAAATGAAAACCTCCGGAAAACCTAAATTTTTACGAAAATCCATCATTTCATTGATTTTATATTGCTCCAGAAACCCGAAAACGAAATACCTTCAGTTTTGGAGGAAAACCTCCATATCTGACAACACTGCGTTACTTTCGTCCTTGATTGACCCGCCATCTATGAACAGGATCTCAAAGTACTTTTGCACGTACAATTTTCATAGAAATAAATTTTGTACTGACTGCACAGACCCTGGTTATAAAATCAATGTCCGAAAAGAATGATAACCTACCTATTTCGTCCATTTTTGAAGTTGATTTTTGTTTTTTCAATATTCAACTGATAAACAAGATCCAATAAATGTTGGTTAGTCAATACATTTTGTGTTTTTATTGACCTATTTCCATTAAAATACAAGTCAATCAATGTGAATATTAAATTACTATAACGGCAAATAGCTAGCGGATAAGTCCGGTGACGTGCAGGCCAAGACCTTACTCATATTTGCATAAGCCTAGAAAATCAAAGAGGGAATGCTATAAGCGTCCTAGGGACTATGGCTGCCTCGGCTGAACTTGAAGAATTTTTTTATTTATAAGATCTTTTTTAGTAGCCCTAGCTCTTTCATGTATTGTGTTTTGTTATTAGAACATTATCTAATTTGTATTACCTAAATAAAAAAAATTAAAAAATTACATAATGAGGCTTTACTTCAAGAAGGCAGCGTCAGTCTCGGTAGCTCAGTGGTACTATCAGTCGGCTGTCGTTCGTGATCATAAGCACACCTGGGCTCGGTCAGAACTTGGATGGATGACCGTTCGACCGTTGGAGGCTGATGGTGGTTCGCACGTAAAACTGTAGGTATCTTTCCCCCTTCCCTTCTTACCTTACTAGGTGGCAGGATTTCCAAAGAATCTCGCTTCAAAATGTCTTTTGCAAATTGTCTTTATGCGGAGTCGATTCGGAGTCAAACTAAAGAACTCCGGGCGCACACGAGTGAGGTAGGACATCCACAGAGTCAGCAGGGGCGCGCGTACACGGGCACAGCTCCACTCATCCTGCCGGCGCAGCCGGGCGGGTAGGTACGCAGAAAGAAATTCACGTTCGGCATCGTCAGCTTGTCTCCGCAACAAATTACTGGTATTTATGTAACTACGCGCTTACAAAATACTACAATACCAACAACCGCACCACAATAACAACACCTTCGCTCACTCACCGGCAGCAAGGGTTGAATATGAGCACACTAAAAATTATCGCCGGTGAGTGTTGACAGTATCGGGTCTGCATTTTGGGACATAATTCGCAGTGTGGGATGAAATTCAAGGTGGTAACGTATATTGCTATCATGGCCACAGAAATGCTTGCTATATAAGTACGAGGCACTCTCTTACAGCACAAGCATAGACACAGGCATAATTATTATTTTGACCGACTCAAAAAGTTCCCTACAGCACTTGATTGGTTGTGCGAAACAAGCAGGTCGACAGGCTGGCTAAACCGAGGGCTAAACGTGCTGTTGGATGCGACAATGTATGGAAGTGTAAGCCCTTTTTTACTGATGTTCTACCACATATAAAGAAAATATCCTACGCTCAATGGAAAGAGCATTTTGATGGAATATCAGTGAGAAAGGGTATCTGGTATAAAAATCTGCAAAGTGAACCAAGACAACCGTGGTTTGTGGGCCTACATATGCCAAGAGTGGACATCACTACAGTTCTGAGGCTTCGGTCAGGTCACACTCCACTAAACAAAAGTGCATTTTTAATGCGTAAAACAGAGTCCCCAAATTGTAGCCTTTGCATGAAAGGCGGAACGTCGACCTGAGAAAAGATTTAGTCATCTCATCAGTTTACAGACTGATGGGATGAACTTGGTATGTGCTGTGCTATACATTGTGGACTGGGTGATCCACTCTTCGCGCACTGTCAAGAAGTTATAAAATTCTTTAAATGTTCTCTCACTTTGAGGTATGTTTCATTAATTTCTGAACTCTATCAGCTTAAAAGTCACCATGGGGCTGACATGTCCGAATACGGCTGAAGCCCTAAATTTAAATTAAGATAAAAAAAAAACAAAACGAAAATTATCGTACTCGAAGTTGAAAAGGATCGTATTTAGCCAAAAATTTATTTATCATTCTATACAGATATAAAAGTGACTACGTGGTCGACGTGACGGCAGAACTGTTTGTTATTCGCGTTAGTGATGACAGCTCGGATATTGACGATAGTCAAGATGAAAACGAAGATCGCGAAGTCTCTGACGACGATGAAGTGCCTTCTACGAGTGCCTCCATCATCCAACAGCAAGCATGTTGTTGTGTGAAATGTGGTTAGAGTGTGCCGGTGTCGGTGTCGGCGGAGAGCTGTGGGTGTGGGTGCGCGGGCGGCGGCGGGCAGTAGAGCTTGCTGGAGGGGTTGTAGTGGCGGCGCGTATGCACGCGCAGCGAGTACTTGGTGTAGAACTTGGCGAAGCAGAGCGAGCACTCCTCGCGGGGGCCGCAGTGGCGCACGCGGCGGTGCGCGGCGAGGCGCGACGAGGAGAGGAAGCGCTCGTCGCACAGCGGGCAGGCGTGCGGCCGCTCGCCCGTGTGCAGGCGCAGGTGGTACAGCAGCGCGTACTTGGTGATGAAGTAGCGGCCGCACACGGGACACTTGTCGTTGCGCTCGCGCGTGTGCACCACCCGGTGCCCCTTCACCTGCCCCTTGGTGCGGAACCGCTTACCGCACACCTCGCACGCAAACCCTTTCTCGATGCCGTGCAGCGTGCGCACGTGCGTCGCCAGGCTCGCCTTGCGTACAAACTGCTTGCCGCACGCGTCGCACACGTACGCCGCCCCCGCCGCCCCGGTCCCACCGCCGCCGCCACACACCCGCTCGTGCTCCGCCAGCGACTTCTTGCTTTTGTAGGCCTTGCCGCAGGCGGAGCACGCCTTGCGGCGGTGAGACTCCTCGTGGAAGCGCACAGACGCGCGGCTCCCGAACAGCTTGCCGCAGTCGGCGCACACGAACTCGCGCGGTGCGCTCGCCCGCTTCCTCTCGGGGTGAGCGCGACGCGAGTGTCGCTGCAGGGCGGTCGAGTGTGCGAAGCTGCGAGCGCAGACGGCGCACGGGTAGAGCGCGCGACACCGCATCCACTCCTCCTGCGGCCCCTCGCTCCTCTCTTCCTTACGCTCCACCGAGTCCGTCACGTCTGGTGTTGACTCTACTTTATTCTTTCTCCTACATTTTACTTTTTTCTTCTCGTGCAACTCAGTCAAGCGATCAGCGGCGATGCGGGTGTCGCGGGCGACGCTCCGGTCGAGGAGGGTACGAGGGCGAGGCGCCAGCAGGAGGTAAGCGGTGCGCGAGGCGACGGGCGCGGGAGGAGGCGAGGGTGCGACGGCGGTGAGCTGCACCAGCAGGCGGGTGAGGAGCGCGTGCGTGGCGCGTGCGCGCTCCGCGAACACGTAAGCGTCTGTGGCGGCGGCCGCGCACTGTGAGCACACCAGCACTCCCAGCTCAACACTCTCCAGCACCTGCACAGACGCGCAAACCAAAACTTTGTCTAATCTCTTCTCTCGCATAATCCAATAAGACTTTTCTTTCTAGTTGGTCGGTCGGTATACACACATTAGTAGACAGAGTGCAAGATGGGTGCGTGGTGTTACGTTTTCACACTTCGGGTCCCTGAGGCCCCGATCGGGGCCCAAAACTTTATTTGAAACATGGTCGCCCATTAAATATTGTTATTGTTGTGTGTTCTTTATGCCGAAATAAATATCTGAATCTGAATCATTATATCTAACTAAAATAATTTTTTTTTCCTTCATTTTGTAGGGTAGGATGGGGCTATCTCGTCGGTGGGGCAATTCCGCCGGCAACCCGTTTTTTGTCATTTGAATGGCTGTAACTTTTTTGTTTTCTAAGATAATGACATGAAACTTTTTTTCAATGAATACAAAGCCTTATTTATTCCATATTAGAAGTATATATAACTTGACGTAGGTTAGTTTTTTTTAAATAAATTAATGTGAACGCGCAAAAATAAAAATAAAAAGAGGCATGTTTAACGGGTTATTTCTGACATTTAAAAAAAAAATGTTTTTTGTGTAAATGCTGTGAAACTATTAGAAGTACTTTAGAATACAATATATCGAAGGTTGCATGTCATTATTTTCGTTTTTTTTCCTACCCTCACTTACCTATGGGGGTATTTCGCCGATATCGAAAACTCGGGATTTTATCATCAGAATCAGTATTACTGAGGCTAGACATAATTATGCATATGACCAGTAAAGTTCCAAAGGTATATACAGCTCAAAAAGGAGACCGGCGGAATTGCCCCACCGTGGGGCTATTCCGCCGGCATTGACAGTCTTTATTTTTTAATTTATTAAAATTATAAAGAGTTCACTAATAATTTTTTTTTGCTGCAATTGAATAGCCAAAGAGCTATTTGGAAGGTTAATGTGAAAACCCTATTATAAGCACAATCTCCTGCCAATTATTTTACATAAATGACGAAATTGTACAAATATTGTAATTGATGTAATTGATATATTTTATTTTTGTTTCTAATTGTGTATTATGTATATTATGTGTTGTTTGTGTAAAGATATGGGTTTATACCTGAATTAAATGTTTATTTAATTTAATTTAACTTAATTTAAACTACGTAAAAATTGGCAATACAAGAAATGGCATCCAAAAAACATGAATTTTCGACAAAATAGCCCCACCCTCCCCTAGGTATTTTCATTAGCTATAAGATGCAAAAGAGTTTATTGCTGTACCCTCTTAGAGGAATGGAGGTTCGAGAGGCTCGCAGGGGGTCACTATGGTGACCTCTCGCTGTGGTCAAACCCCACCACAGTTCGGTATTAGACCAAATATAAACAATGACATGGCACTCGGTGAATCAAGATGTTATGCGATTATATTATGGTTGTAGTTGGTGAACCAACTCAATCATGTTGAACATTCAAAATAAAAAGGGTGGGTAATATATTTTATCAGCATGGGGTGGGTTGAGAGAATACAATGTGAGGAGTATTAGACGTCTGTTTCTGGTTTGCACTTACCTTGGCCTCCGCTTCCGCACTTCGCGCCTCACGCTACACCCGCTGACGCCTAGCATTTCCTCCAAGGCTAGGCGTCAGCGGATGTAGCGTGAGGCGCTAAGTGCGGAAGCGGAGGCCAAGGTAAGTGCAAACCAGAAACAGACTAGTAATACATACGTCGACACCGCACACTGTGTGCACCATGCGCGCGAGGGTGACTCCGCCGCCCCCGCAGCTCGGCTCCTGCTGTCGCAGCTCGTACTGGTCGAGCGCGCTGCACGCGGCGCCCGCGCCCGCCTGCACGTCGCACAGGCAGAGCCGGCACGCGCCGCCGCCCCCGCACACCAGCTCGAGCGCCGCGCGTCGCCTGCTCCGCTCCCCCTCGCCCGTGTGCGCGTCGCCGCCGCTCTTCATCGCGGATGGTGACATAGCACGAGCGAGATTACCTGCACTATTTTTTAGAGTAGGTATATTTTATAACTCTAAAAAATAAGATTCCGTTAGGTACCTACGCCTTCCTTTCAATAAACCAGGGGTTCTCAAACTTTTTCTTTCAGGTACCACTAAAACAAATATCATTGCTTGGCGTACCACCTTTACCTACAAGAAGCTAATAATATTTATCTTCTACCTATATCTACATTCTTAAATTCTCTTGGAGGTTAGCATCACACCAAAGTTCACTTCAAGATTCTCCTTCCGCGAATGTAAGTGATCTCTGAAACGAATCTAAAAATTTATTTTTTAACGAATTTAGTTCTGAAAAATCGTGTTTAATATTACTGGGAACTCACTATGAGCATTTGACAGTGAGTTTTTATATCGCTAAGAACATCAGAATTCAAATTATATTTATGTTTATCAACAAAACTTTCTAAATTAGGATTGGGGCACTTTTTATTGACGCTTATAAAATTTTGTAATGCATAATTTTTAATTTTTTCACGTACCACCTAGAAGCATTCCGCGTACCACTGGTGGTACGCGTACCATAGATTGAGAACCGCTGCAATAAACGAAACCACTGGATTCCCTGAGTCGAGCGAGGCGGGGTGGCACCATGCAAGCCACATACCTCGAATTTAACGCTGTCGCTTTCTAAGGTAGCAGCGGTTCGTGGGTTCAGTTCACCACAGGTTACTGATGGTTGTGTTCAAAGAATATAATGAATATAATACTGTTGTGTTGCTGATATGCTATTCAATGTATTCAATATTTTGAAGTCGGACGGAGTAGAGTACATAAGTAAAGTGACGTTTCTTTCACTGATGTGCAGTGTTGCCAACTCAAATTTTGAAATTCTCCTAGATTGACTTCGAAAATCTCCTAAAAATCTCCTAGAAAATTTTCGTCCTAAAAAATTCTCCTGTTATTCAAATTATAAAAATTTCACCACATTTTTAGTGTTTCTTATACGTACGGGACCATATTACTAAGCCTAAGCCGTCTGTCCGTCCGTCTGTCTGTCTTACCTCTAAAGAGCTGTATCTTTTGCACCCTGAAAACCAGTCAAGTGCGAGTCGAACTCGCGCATCGAGGGTTCTCTGTCAGTCAGTCAGTCAGTCAGCGTGTAAGCGTCTACTGCTGGACATACGCCTTCAATTTTCCTCCAGTCTCGGCCTTCAGCGGTACGGACCACTGCTTTCCGCCGACATACTTCATGTCGGCGTTCCACCTGGCGGGTAGTCTTCCACACTCCGTTTTCCTGTCCACGGCCGCCAATGTAGTACATGGTTACTCCAACGGTCGTCATCCCTTCGGCTAACGTGCCCAGCCCACTGCCATTTTAGCTTATCCACCTGGTTTCCAATATCAATTACTTTGTTGCGTGGGCGGATTGCCTGCTTCATTAGTCATTCATTACGCACCATTTCGCTTAGCTATACTCCCAGGCGCGCCCAGCATGGCTACTTCCATCGCTCGCTGGGCACCTTTGGAAAACAACTATAGTCAGAGCTCACGTTTCACACCCGTACGTCATAAACGGTAGGGCGCACTGGTCATGATAATATATACAGATTAGACGTCGGGGCGAATTTTAAATTTCCGAGGCAGCGCTACTCAGTTGAATTCCACCCTCGATCTCCTTAAGCAGATCTTGTCTACCAAGCAGTATTTAACCGAGATATACGTACATACTCTTCCTTCAATCTGTTACATCACTTCTCCGCCAATAATGATTTGTCATCCCGTCATAACCACGATTGCCATTCTAACCACCACCTAATTCGTCTGTTTTAATTTTTTTTTATTTTTTTTAAGTTTTTAACGACACCAAGTTTGACACTTTGTACGTATTACCGTTTTTAAGTTAGATCAAAACCAAACAATTTTTTTCTTTAGAAAAAAAACGTTTCTTCTATGGGGAAGCCCTTAATTTTTATTTATTTTTTCTTATTATTTGATAGGATGTCCGTCAATAATAAATAACACATGATCTGTGAAAATCACAACCAGCTACATAATACGGTACAAAAGATAGAGCCGTTAAAGTAGTGCGGACTGACGGACAGACTGTCGACGTAGGCCTAGTAATACTACTGATTATTACAAAGAATACATGTAAATAACATTGATTGATAACAAAGTGTTCGTTCGGTTAGGCCCGCCCGGTAGTCGGCTTGTTGGTCGATTAATGCACGCACACACAGAGTCCCACATCCCCTCACATTATCCTATCTAAAGAGCAAGAAGGGGAACCTTGCTCTTATCAAAAGACAAATCCTATGGTATATTGTGTGACTTGAGAGGATGGTTGGTTGATTCACATACAGTTTATTCATTGTGTTGTCACCGTACACACCGACATAATATGTCTTTGTTACTAGTAAATATAGGTTTCTCACTCCTAAACATTCTCCTGTAATGATTTTCTTTCTCCTAGATTTTCTCCTACTCTCCTGACAGGCAAAAACTTCTCCTAACACCGCTGAAATTCTCCTGAATCTAGGAGAAAATCTCCTAACATGGCAACACTGTGATGTGAGTGACAGGACAGGGTTGCAAGCATCACACAACTAGTGATTGCACTTGATAAAATATTATCGACTTTTATCGATTGATTAATTTTTAGAATCCGCGAAATTCAAATCACGAATAACGAAATTATTAAAAAAAAATTGTTTTAAAGTGGTTATAAAACAAATGTCACATAACCTAACTATTTTAACCTACCTAATATTATAAAAACAGAAAAAGGGGAAAATACGAATAACGAAATTACTTCAAAAGTTAATCTATTAGTGGTTATAAAAAAATCACATAGCCTAGTTTTTTTTATCCTTAAATACTTAAAAAACATAGAAAAGACAAATACTAATTGTCCAACTAAAGTGGGACTCGATCTCCCAACTCTCTGATTCACACCCAACGTAATAATTCATTGGGCCAACAGGACGCACAGGAACGATTGCAAATATTGGAATCGTATGCAGAGAATCACTAGACAGAGGTTACCGCTAGGTTCGCTGGGGGTGCCGGCGGTGCAGGTTTCATTTCGGCCGTCAAAGAGAACCACTTCTGCAATTTCACACCGAGATACTGATGGGTCGATCCCGGGATTGAATCTTTATGGGCGGGATTTTATCATAAAAGCCCGGATTCAATCCTATTCTAGGACCGAATGAGGATTTTATGTTTTAAGGTTAAGTATGTGAAGTTATTCTGTAATATGAGCGAAATTTTATCATAAAGTCCCGGATTTAATCCTATTTTAAGATCGAAAGGATTTTATGTTTTTAACTAGCCTTTGCCCGCGGCTTCGCTCGCGTGAAATTCGTATTTCAAAAGAAGAAACTAAATCATTAAGGGCGAGGCCGAAGGCTGAGCTTCGTTCAGGTTAATGATAAACCTTCTCGAATAAAGTATGTTTTAACTAGCTTTTGCCCGCGGCTTCGCTCGCGTGAAATTCGTATTTCAAAAGAAGAAACTAAATTAGGGCGAGGCCGATGGCTGAGCTGCGTTCAGGTTAATGATAAACCTTCTCGAATAAAGTATGTTTTTAACTAGCTTTTGCCCGCGGCTTCGCTCGCGTGAAATTCGTATTTCAAAAGAAGAAACTAAATCATTAAGGGCGAGGATCTCGTTATGAGTTATGAGCCACGCAAGTTTGTAACGAGTTTTCACGAGTCGTATTTGTGAGTGGTCATTGCAAGGGATCGCTTGGACTATCCGCTCTGATCTAATGACATTACATCTCTGATTACATTACACAAGTTAAGCGGCGGGTGGCCGAGTTTTTGGGCATCGGGTTCTCATGCAAGAGGTCCGAGGTTCGAATCCGGTCGGTGTGTACCAATGAGTTTTTTCTGACGAAAAAATTTACGTGCATACTTACACCTGCTGCTTCACCGTTTAGAACTGGTGTAAACCTAGGTACATTCCCTTGCCCCTTACGAGGTTGTAGGCTCAAATTGTAGCCGACTGGGTTAGTACCACCGTACTGGATGTAAGATGGCCGCATATCAGGCTCGGCTGTGTTCTCTTCTAGTTCAGTATATCCAGCAATCCAGGGAAGTCTCCGGTATGCACGGGCACCTACCTTCTCGGAGGTGATATTGGCTGGTCGGAGAATGTACTTAGGCCCCTTGGACTCAAGCGACCGGATTACATAAAACAGTATTATTTTTAGTAACTATTATAGTTTACTAGCTTTTGCCCGCTCTCGTGAAATTCGTATTTCAAAAGAAGAAAGTAAGTTATAAAGCGAGAAGGTCGAAAGCTGAGCTGCATTCAGGGTAATGGCAAACCTTCTCGAACAAAATATGTAACTACTGACTAGGCCGAAGAAAAATAACGTTTACCTGAAAGGAGCTCGCTTTCAGGTAAACGTTATTTTTCTCGAAGAAATTAAGTTACCTATGGCGACGCCGAAGGCGGAGCTCCCTATAGGTAAACCATATACTTTTTCAAAGAGGCCGACGAGGCCGAAGGCCGAGCTGCGTTCAAGTAAATGATAATCCTTCTCAAAGAAACTAAGTTAACGCCCTGCCGAAAGCCGAGTTTCGTTCGCGTAAACGATATTCTCGCCCTTATTTACTTACTTTCATCGAGAAATATATTGTTAAATTGAACGAAGCTCCGCTTTCGGCCTCTCCCTTAGTTACTTACTTCGAAAAGGTACATGTTTCGTATCGGTGACGTCATATTTAGTTTACATGTATCCTAACTTGTACCATGAATAGGATAAAAAAATTGGGATCGAATCAAATTACAATTTTGGCTTTCTATAGTATGGGCAGTGCGCTTTTATAGGCACCCGCCCGCGCGCCGCGCCGCCCGCTTCGGCGCGCCGCCCGCTCCGCCACGCCGCCGGCTCGCTCATATCTGATACCTACTCGCGCTAAATGGCGCGCGAAACATTTCAGTTTGGGAACCACATCTTAGCGTAACCGGAACTGAATTTTATTTAGCTTATCCTCTGTGTCGTATAGTACAGGATATAACATCCTTGTACGATGTTTCATCGAATTCAGATGATCGGTTTAAGAGTTATGGTGGAACATACATACACAGAAAATATTTCTAAAAATCGTCAATTTAGCTTTAGTATCATACATAGAGTCCTCAGTATCTCATAAAACAAAGTAACTTACTCTATGACCATCCCTTACAGATTTATAATTAGTATTGATTTAATCGGTAGATTATGACCTCAAATCGTTATTTTTTAACCGACTTCAAAAAAAGGAGGAGGTTCTCAATTCGACTGTATGTTTTTTGGTCAAACATGACCGAAATTGGTAGATCTACCAAAAAATCGGTACCTAACTTTTCACACTGTCACGGTCACTGAACAGACTCTATTACCGACCTTTTTCCTCTCTCACATCACGGCGAAATGTACGCGCGCTCAAACGACCACAGATATCGATTATTTTGTGAACATAACTAGGGAATCATGCATTCAAATTAAAACCTGTCGAGACATTATTTATTTAGATATAGGAATTCATCCAGTAAAACAATGATCTACATACCTACTACCATATTATGCCTAGTACTAATGAAAACAACTCATTCACGATGTTGAAATCTAATATTAAAATAAAATCCTATTTCGTAGGATCGAATGAGGAACCTTCCCCAACTTTCCCAATAAAATCCCTATAAAGTCTCGAATAAGGATTCGGTCCTTGCCCATCAGTACACCGAGACGCGACAGCGAACGAACTAAGCCGACTAAGGTGGTAACACTGCGACGCATCGATACCTACGCACGCCGCGCGCTGCCCTCTGAAGTTCGCCCGGTGTCGCTTGAAGTCGCGCGGTGCCGCGCGATGTCTCGGTTTGAAAGGCAGCATTCCCTACATTGCTCACTTCGAAATCGAAAATTCGGAAATTTGTGGCTTGGTCATCGGCCACCATTTTGAAAAAAAAAAAATCAAAACAAAGGCTAGCGATGAAACCTCGATAAATCGATAGAGGATACATAGACAAACATAAAATGTTATATAAGGTGTTTCGATAATCATGTCGTTTCTTTCAAGGGGTTGTCCTGTATCCTAAACTGAGTAACTTTTGTTCTATAGCTTATGGAAATTGGAAAAAAAAATCACTTTCCCCATACATTTGGAGGTTAGGTCTGCCCTTAAATGTATGGAGAAAGTGAATTTTTTTTTCCAATTTCTAAAAGCTGTAGAACAAAAGTTACTCAGTTTAGGATACAGAACAACCCCCTGAAAGAAACGACATCAATAACGAAACACCTTATATATCATTCATTACTTCCTAAAGTGACAAGTTACCCAGATAATTTGAGGTAATATACGGTCAGTTCGTTGTTAACAAGTAAATATATTTTTTTATTACTTATATTAATTTAACTAAAAGTATTGAAGTAAGTATTATTAAAGTATTGTATTTTACAAAAAGTGCTACATTACGCGCTGTTTATGAACTTTTATGTAATGAAAATATAAAATTACCTATCTATTATGAAATGGAAAAAGATAATGGGAAATAATAATAATCGTCGCCGTTCTGGCAATAGGTCGTGTGGTGAGTTTAATGTCTTTGGTCGTATGTCAACTTTTACTAACTTTTCAGGAGACAAAAAAAAAACACATTATAACTTTGTCCGGGTTTATTTAATAAAACACTTTGTTCACAAGAAATGCTGTGTTTTATGTACACAAACAATAAATTAATCATTCAATAATGAGAAATTAAAACATACTGAGTTACACTGACATACGATTTATTTGATATTGAAAATAGTCTCGAATGTTGACATACGATAATTTGCATGACATGGTGAATGAAGGAAACAATTGCATAATCGTTGTTTTGGCATGGAAGGGACCCATGCCAAAACAACGAATGTGAAATTTTGGCGAAAATGACCTTTTAATGTAGTTTCATTAATTTTTATCAAATCTTTGCAATGCCAAAGTCACGAATCTGTCAATATCGGTACTCAGAGATATTTCGTTGTGAAATAATAACGAATTTGACTTTTTTCGATTTTACTGTGCCAAACACACTAATGTTTATTATTTGTGAAATAATTCTAATATAATTTAGAAGTTATTTAATTTTTGCCATGCCATAATCACGAATTTGTAACATTGGTTAATTTAGCACTGAAAATAAAAGGCAAATGTCTCAAAATGACCTTTTTGCACATTCGTCGTTTTGGCATGGGAGGGACGATGTGTAAAAACTAAATCTGGTTTTAGTGGACATTTTATTGCGGCCCTGCGGATTGCGTGACTATTAAAAAGTCAATATATCGTATGTCAAATTGTAGGTCATGCCGGTTTAATGCGCATATGGGTAACAAACCCTTAACCCAATCGTCTTTGATATAGGCTCACATTTTAGCTGACTAAATTTTCCAGTCTGGTCCATCAGTCCATCGGTCAATAGATTAAATGATCAGTCTGGCTGGCGTCAGTTTAACCAGACTGATGATGGACTGAACTGATACCAAACTGAGCGTGTTAGGTGACGAAGGGTATAAGGGGATGTTCTGTATCGGAAATAGATCATATTAAAAATTATAAAAAAGGGGGCTAATATTTTTATATTTTATTAAATACATATATAAAATATTACTAACACTAACATACGCGCCCCGCGCGCGCCGCCGCCGCCGCCGCCGCCCCGCGCCGCCGCTCACGAATCTCTACCGAGGGGAGGCATTGTACAGAGTACAGTCTCCTACAGCTGAAGCAGGAAGGAAACACCTTTTCGAAAAGAAGTTAAGTAGGACGCTGAGATTACTTGTTCTCAGAATCGAAAGGGGATTCTGGATTCTCATTTGCTGATCGTCTTCGTACTTAGTACCAAGCGAATCGGACACGAGATCCGTAATTCCATTCAATTGATTTATCACTCCATGGAAGAATTTTGTGAACTTTCATTGTGCCGTTTTTTTATGCATAGCATGGAGAAACGCGAGCTGATCCAGTCGAAGTGATGTTGATGTAGCTTTCCTTACAGTTGTGAGCAGACGTCCGCTGACCGGGACCTCTTCTCGTTTATCAGAAAAATTAAATGTCCCCAGTTCAACTGAAGACTGAAGACCGTCGATCCGTGATGACCGCAGTCACGTAGACGGTGTGGATCAGAGCCTTCAGCCCTGTTCATGTGATGTCTGGTGGGGGTCACGTTTTTTCCGGGTTTTACGGAACCCCAGCTCTGCCTCCGTCCCGATGCAGAGTTCGCAACAGCGCACTGGACCGCGTTCCCGAAGTTGGCGTAGCAAGCTTTTATTTGAAAATTTATTCGTTTGAACTTAGAGGATTTGTGCTTACCTTAGCTTCCGCTCTCTTAGTGGGGGAGGAATTGTACTGATTACCACTGGCCATCAGTACAATCGAATCATTAAAAAAAAAAAGTTTTAAAAAACATAAAACCGACTTCCTAAAAAAAGTAAAACTAAAAAACTATTTAAAATAAAAATATAAAAACCGCCTTCAAAAATATATGAAATAAAAACCTAAAAAAAAAAACGAACCCTAGAGTTGAAGGCGGTGCTAAAAAGGCTACACAAATCACAAAGGATATTATCATCCGCTCATGTTTTCTTTCATGCATCATTTTTGCTTGCTTTAGCACCGCCTTCAACTCTAGGGTTCGTTTATTTTTTTAGGTTTTTATTTCATATATTTTTGAAGGCGGTTTTTATATTTTTATTTTAAATAGTTTTTTAGTTTTACTTTTTTTAGGAAGTCGGTTTTATGTTTTTTAAAACTTTTTTTTTATTTCACAGTTTTTTTTAGTAATTTTTTGCTATTAATGTACTCGGCGGAATCGCTCGGCCTTCGGCCTCGCGATTCCGCCTCGCTTTCCAATCCGATCTTGACCCAATTAAAATAGGACCACGTCAGCTTCGATAGCTCAGTGGTGCAGACAGTCAACTGTCGCTATTGAATTTTAAGCAACGCTGGGTGCGGTCAGTACTTAGATGGGTGACCGCTGACCGTTGGAGGCTGACCAAGGTTCGGATTCCTCGTAAAACTGTAAGTCCCTTCCCTCGTAATTTTACTTGGTGGTAGGGTTTAACCTTCCCGGGTTGGTACCACCGCACTGAATTAAACGTCGGTCGAAACGGCTATGTAAATAGTTTGTGTTTTCCGACCAGTTCAGTGTAGTCAGCACGATCAAAGGGGGAAGCACTGACATGGCACTGGTGTTATGGGCTGACATCACGGACGTTGTAGGTGATGTTGCAGAACTTAGTAGAATGGACAGACATAAACGTGTTACGGAAGCCTACTTTTATTATAAAATAACCGTCGGAGGACCTTGGTTGAAAATTGTAAAATTTAGTAGAACGGATAGACATGCATATGTTACGGAACCCTACATTCATTTTGCAGAACTTAGTAGAATGGACAGACATAAACGTGTTACGGAACCCTACTTAACAGTTGCACTCCGGGAGTGCCGGCAGATCCCGTGCCACTCTAACTTAACCCTTAACGCAATGACTTAAGGTTTCATTTTAAAAATGACGCTGACGCGATGTCGCGAGTTATACATTTTTACCCACCTAAAAAAGTGCCAAGAGCCGCTAAAGAAGTTTTCACTTCAAAAACCTCAGGGTTATCCCCTTTCAAATAAAAAAAAAAAGAATTTTCAAAATCGGCCCACAATTGACGGAGTAATCGCGTAACAAACATCCAAAAAAAGAAAACATACCGTCGAATTGAGAATCTTTTAGGTCTAAAGTAAATTTCTCGTGAAGACAAATGCAACGAGCCCAAACACGATGGGTTTATCATGTGTAGTTTAGGAGTTCCTATGGCCACCTTCTGTCTCCATCATCAAACCAGCTCGATGGTACTCGGTACAGTAGGTACTGGCCAGGTACCATAATAAATTAAACGCCGGTCGGAAAAGATAAAAAAATTTCAAATTTAGAATATTCATGAAACAAGGGTCCGAATATGTATCACTAGTATATCGATTCATGTATTTCAACAGGACAGAGAAAATTTCAAAATATTAGGTATTTAATACTTTTTAGTTTTTTTTTTTTTGTTTTTTGGAAATCGGTTTAATATTTTTTAAAACAGTTTTTATTTCATTCTTTTTAGTAATATTACATAAAAAAGAATAATCGAAATCGAATAATCGAAATCGATTGAAGTGGTACAGAATTATTCGCCATATGTGTCAGACTGCAAATTGCTGAATAAGTCCACATCCGACTTTCTACATGGGCGTAGCATTCAGGTCCTCGTGGACGGCTGCTCGTCGGACGCCATGCCAGTGAATGCCGGTGTACCGCAGGGTTCTGTGTTGTCTCCCACGCTGTTTCTTCTGCATATCAATGATATGCTGTCACTTGGCAACATACATTGTTATGCAGACGACAGCACGGCACACGGATCCTACACCAGTCACCCTTCAGCCGGACGGAACGTTGTGGACGAGAAGAGGCTAGCACTTGTGTCTGAACTCGAGCAAACCCTCCGGTATATTGCCGAATGGGGCCGGAGCAACTTGGTCGTGTTCAACGCATCGAAGACACAAGTGTGTGCGTTCAGTGCGAAGAGAACGGCGTTCACGCCAGCTCCTTCCTTCCAAAACACGTCGCTGAAACTAAGCGACCACCTCGGGGTCCTCGGTGTCGAACTGTCGCACGACTTGAACTTCCGGCGCCATATTGAGGGCAAAGCCAAGCTGGCCTCAAAAAAGCTGGGCGTACTGAACAAAGTGCGACGGTACTTCACGCCGGGCCAAAAACTGACGTTGTACAAAACACAGGTTAGGTCCTGCTTGGAGTACTGCTCGCACTTGTGGGATGGCTCAGCTAAATACCAGCTTGCGCCGCTAGACTCAATCCAGCGTCGTGCCGTGCGACTGGTGGGTGACCCCGTGGTGTCCCGCGACTTAGAACCACTGCAACTCCGTAGGGACGTCGGCTCCCTGAGTGTGTTCTATCGTTTATTTCATGGGGAGTGTTCGGAGGAGCTGTTTAACGCGATTCCGTCGTCCCCATTCCACCTCCGCACTACGCGTACTGGGCAGGGGATGCACCCCTATTCAATCGACCTACCACGCATGCGCACCAACCGGTTCTGTAGGTCTTTTATTCACAGAACCGGGAAAATGTGGAACGCACTTCCTGCCCATCTATTTCCTCCCAAGTACAGTCTGGGGTTTTTCAAAAGGGGCGTGAAAAGGCTCCTGTCAGGCCGGCATGACATTCGCAATCCCCGTGCATCACAGAATGTCCATGGGCATCGTTAGACACCTACTTGTAGGTGTAACGATGCCACATGTCGCGCTATCGATAAAAAAAAAAAAAAAAAAAAAAAAAACATCACAAATGTTTTGCTGAAGGTAACCACACACCATACTAATTTATCAAACTGAAAATTGCCGAAAACGACCACATCACAAGTTTTGCTGAAGGTAACCACACACCATAGTATTATGCTGATTTTTCGAAAACCACTGAACCAATTTCGATAAAATTGAAATGGGACCACCTCGGAAGTATGACCTAACTAACAAAAAAAGAATTTTCTAAATCGGCCCTCAATTGACGGAGAAATCGTGTTACAAACATACAAAAAAATAAAAATAAAAAAAAAAATAAAAAAAAAAAAAAACATACAGACGAATTGAGAACCTCCTCCTTTTTTTTTGGAAGTCGGTTAAAAAGAATATTTTCAAAATTGTTCCAAAACAGAACACGTTTGAATTTTCTGACTTGGTTCGCGAATCGCGAGCACAGACAACCAAATCGCGAGTCTCGGCCGAGAGACAAGTGTTTGTTGACATTTTTTTAGTTATTTTCAAGCTTGGTTTACCTTTCCGAGTTTGATTTGTAGTGTTCAGCGCAACAAGTCGTCAGGCAGATGCCAAAGGAGAAAATAGAATAGTTAAGAAAAGTAACTGGTGCCAGAGGCATCAGTGCAAGGCGCCGCTTCGCGCCGCTACCTGAATTTGTGCCAATCAAAGTTCATTCACCGTTGGCGCATTCCGAACTTTAATAAACTTTCACATTATTATCTCAGTAATTATTGTTAGAAATAGAAACATAGTTTCTTAGCAAAAGGTGTTAAGTGTATTTAGGAGAGTCTGTTAGTAGTAGTACCTCAGTGGCGGCCTGGGGCGGCGCGGCGGCGCGCCGCGTATTTGGAAAATAAACCTTTACCCAACGCTCCATAGTGTTGAGCTCGGGTATACATTCAAGACACACACACACACACACACTTGAAAATATACCCGAGCGCAATACTTTTCCCAACCTAATGTTGAGGCGGCGCATGTCGTTTTTGTTTGTCAATTAAATGTTCTTTCCTTTTCCTTCCTACGAGAGACCGAAGATCGCCGTGTCGTCGCGTTGACGTCGGGTATATTTTAATGTGCCTGCGCGCGCTTTCCTGCATTTGAAAGCATACCCGACGCCAGCGCGGTCAATGACGGACGTCACAAATGTTAGGTGAAGGTACCTATGTAGGGTGGTATGCCAAATATATCAGCCCCCCAAGGTTTTTTTTAACTTTGAAACTCTGTTGCTGCCACAATTATGGTCTTAAAAATGTCGTTGATACAGTTTTGGGTAGCTTGAATAATATTTTTTTTCGAAAATATTACTTAGTTTTACGTAGTTTTGTGGAAAAAACATTAGGGCGATAAACTCTAATTCCAGCCGTCTTTGCCCTAATATCAGCCGGATTTTTCCCTAATTCCAGCCGCGTACAGAATGTTACAACATAAGACAACTATGTTTGTACAAAATGTTTTTTTTATTTGATTATTTATTATTTATTAAAAAAAAACAGTATGAACTACATGAACAATATGAGCGCCGTACTGCTGTACGGCTGAGAGCTGTACGATCGGGAACAAACAAATTCGTTTTTTGATTGAACCCTAAGTGAGCAGTTAGTACTTGTGGCAGTACCAATGACCAAGTAGGTACATAAACCCAAACACCTTGGTTGTGTGGATGGTGTAGATGTGATATTATAATGTGAAGATATCAATAAATTGTTTTGTTTTCTATGTCTTGTGTTTGGAGCCGCCAGCGGTGAAACCATTTTTTTATAGAAAGCGCGACATGCGGCGTCTAGCCACCCAGAAGGTGTCTAAAGACACCCATGAACATTTGTCGTACGCGGGGGTGGCGAATGCCATGCCGGCCTGACAGGTGCCTATTCACGCCTCTCTTGAAGCACCCGAGGCCCGAGACTATACTTGAGGGGAAATATGTGGGCAGGGAGAGCGTTCCAGAGTTTACCAATTTTGTGGAGAAAAGATCTGCAGAACCGATTGGTACGCATCCGTATAGGGATGCAATCTCTGCCCAGTGCGCGTTGTGCGAAAGGTGGAAAGGGGGCGGCGGGATCGCGTTAAGCAGCTCCTCCGAGCATTCCCTATACATAAGCGATAGAACACACTTAGGGCACCACATCCCTACGGAGTTTCAGTGGTTCTAGATCGCGGGACACGTCGGGGCAATGACGTATCATGGTCGGGGTCACTCACTAGTCGCACAGCTCGACGCTGGATCGAGTCCAAAGGCGCAAGCTGAGCCATCCCACAAGTGCGAGCAGTACTGCAAGCAGGACCTAAATTTAGGTCGTTGCGACAGTTCGACTCCGAGGACCCCGAGGTGGTCGCTTAATTTTAGCGACGTGCTCTGGAAGTAAGGAGCTGGTGTGAACTCCGTTCTCTTCGCACTGAACGCGCAAACTTGTGTCTTGCTCGGAAGCTGTTACGTGAAAAAAATAAGCGTGATAAGGAAGAGAGAGACAGAGAGTGAGATGTGGATTGATCTAAGTTCAGGAAGATTAAGGGGCTGTAGGCCTTTAGATTAAGGAACTCAGCTCAATTACATAACCCAAAAAAATATTAAAAGAATGAACATGAGAATCAAAGGGGGTGTCTTGCGTGGCGAGTTCTGATGATTCAAACAAAGAAGTACGGTTTTTAACAGTTTAATGAAAGTCTTATATGGAATACATGAATTCGGTATTTTTCATTCCTAAATAAATTTACGTATCTTTAAAATGAAGCCCGGTGAGCGGATGAAGATCTCCGTAGGCAAAGAATAAACTCCATCTTCGACAAGGAATGTTGACAAGCGGCGCGCAGAGAACTGGTCAAAGACGGAACAAGCCGGGACAGCTCTACATCACTCAGCAAAATTCTTGGTTGAAGATACAGAAGGTCAGCCATTCCTTAGCTGATGAGCTGGTACCGGGGCGGAGCGGAGCGGACCGGAGCGGCTGCTTCCGCAGCGAACAAGTCAACGGGCATCAGCCCGAGATGAAGAATTGGTCCAACCATGGTGCAGCCAATATCTCCGACACACATTTACGAATTTAACAGATCAAATAACTGAGCTGGCCATTTTTGCCGGGTAAATTGTATCTTATATATTCAACACATCCATTTTCGGATGGGAAAAATCACTCTCATACCAACGACATTTGTCTCATACGATGTGAACGCTAGGAAAACTCCCTTTTTTTATTTTTATTTAATCCGGTTGGGTGGCTGAGTCAGAGGGGCCAAAGCACATGCTTTAACTGGCCAATATCACCTCCAAAAAGGTAGGTGCCATACCGGAGACTTCCCTGGATTGTTGGCTATACTGGACTAGAGGAGAACACAACCGAGGTTGCTATGCGGCCATCTTACATCCAGTACGGTGGTACCAACCCAGTCGGCTACAATTTGAGCCTACCACCTAGTAATGGGCAAGGGAAGGGACCTACAGTTTTACACCGGTTCCGAACGGTGAAGCAGCAGGTGTATAGGTCCCTAGTGAATGAAGAACACCATTTACCGTGCACCGTACCGTGTGGGTCCGGTACTTTAAAAGAATAGCCCCACTGCATCTCTCCCGGTGTATGTCGTAAAAGGCGGCTAAGGGATATGACTCCTTTCTTATATTACTAGGTGATAGGGTTTAACCGGCCCGGGTTGGTACCACCGCACTGAATGAAAGGTTTGTCGAAACGGCTATGTAAATAGTTTGTGTTTTCCGTCCAGTTCAGTGTAGCCGGCACGACCGAAGGGAAGCACTGACGTGGCACCAAGTTCATCCGTAACGTAGCCGTTTACCTCCGTTCCAGCTTTGGAAAGATAGGTTCTGTTTGCTAGTACTCTGACAAATTAAAACGCCTTTTTATTAAAAGGAAAGATTAATCATTTTATTTCAGAACGCATGGTTAAATAAACAATAGCAACACAAGTTAAACAACAAACTGCTAGATAATAACAATTCGGATACCTCCAGATGGAGCAATCAACAATAAGAGCGAGAGGGAGGGAGAAACAAGATAAATGGGGCTTGAACTAGAGGCCCACCGGACTAATTGTTTATTGTTTATTGTTTATTTAGCATCTATTGGCAGTACACTGCGCTCAGATTTGTCATAATTACATTGTAACATTCCGCCAGTTCGATTATCACAGCGAAGAAGAACTGACAAGAAACTTCACTGGAAATTTTTTCAATGTCCACTTAGTCTATACAAAAATGTTTGCACTGCCTAGACACGCATGTGCTGATTTGTGACATGCAGCAATCCATGACAAAGTGAAAACAGCAATTCATGACAAAGTGAAAACATTTTTACTATGAAATTGTATTGACTACTGGTTTCTGTCACAAACCACCACATGTCGTTATCGCATAACTAAATAATTACATTCATATCGCATCATTAATTATATTTATTTATCATGTGATTCTGACAACTTCTGAAGTATATAGGTACCTATTATGTAAAAAGTCCGGTGTATAGTGCCATCGTCAAATTTGATAAGAAATTTTATCAAGTCATTATTTGATTTTGTTAGTAAGCAAGTAACATACTACAATGTAGTATAAAATGTCGAGGGTAAAAAAAAAAAATAGATACACAAGTACCCATTGTCTTAGGCCCGTATACATAGAGCGTGCTCAAATCGCTTCTTACGCTCAACTCAGTCAAGTCGTTCTCAAATCTTACTCGGCCGAGCGCACTCAATCGTATTCATAGTTAAATCTTGTCAACGTCTCCGCCGAGACTACTCAAGAAAATCCTGAGTAAATCTCAAGTCAACTTTTTTTTTTTTGCTGTGAACGCTAAGGATATAACCATATTGCGCGATTACTCCGTAGTGCAGCCGTTCCTTTTTGTTGGTGGTTCGCCGTCGTTTGTACCATAGAAAAAATTTAGTTGCCATAATATGAAATTACCCCAAAATATTTGATTTCTGAACCTATAAGCAGTAAATTATTTGAAGTAATATTTTTTTAGAAGTAATATTTAATTAATTGAGATAAAGTATATCATCATACCCCTATTTGAAATCAACAATTAATGACGAGCAATGTTAGATCGTTCAAAAACGATGCGATATATATTCTTGGTTTTTGTGTGAACAGAAACACATTCTGAAGACAAACAATGAACTGATCTTTTTAAGTACTTAGGCGATAGCAAAATATCTGAATATTTGTTTCGACAGTTGCGAGGCGATAAAATAATATTTAAAGGCGGTTGAAGGTCGAAAAACTACTATAAAAATAAATGCAGGAAAGGTTGTAAAACAGATGGTCAGACCTGCAGTACAGCTATCCTTTAATCCATATTTAGTAACTATTCTATTGTTTCTTTTTTTCTAAAAATAAGTATATTACAATGAATATCTCGTCTTTGTCTTGACTTTATAGCTGAAATCTTCGAAATCAAGCGAAAGGCCATAAACAAATTAACTCATCGTTACCGGTAAGATTAGATATATAATGTGATATTTGCCTTTATGTCTACTACAGTAAAGTTCAATTTAGCATACTACAAAATAGTCCCTTGCAAATGAAAAATACCACAGAGAAAAAACCGGGCAAGTGCGAGTCGAACTCGCGCACCGAGGGTTCCGTATCGCCATGTCATGGTTAGCGCCAGTCACGCCATCTATGGCGTGTTATAAAATGCTTCATATTAGTTAAATGTCATGATTAGTTAAAATGCTTCACACTCTATTCGGTAGATGGCGCGCGCGCATACACTTTTTGGTTTCTTCTATGGGAACCCCCATGGATTTTTTAATTTTTCCTTTTTTTAAATTATTTGTTGTTATATCGGCCATAATAAATAACGCATATACTGTGAATATTTCAACGGGCTACCTATTACGGTTCAAGAGACACGGACAGACAGACGGACGGACGGACAGTCGGACGGACGGACGGACGGACGGACGGACGGACGGACGGACGGACGGACGGACGGATGGACAGACAGACAGACAGACAGACAGACAGACATACGGCGTAGGCTTAGTAATAGGGTCCCGTACGGTACGGATACGGAACCCTAAAAATGATACTATATTAATTTATGGCCTTCGACTGGATTTGGAAGATTCCTACAAATAATAATCAATATCCTAGTCGACAATTTATTGCACGGTACCTAGGCAGTTCTTTATGCACCTTTATATCTAAAGAACTTAAATCAATAGGTGCATTACAAAAAATAATTGGGTCGGTAGTTTGTACGTGATCCAATAAACAAAGAAACCCCGATACAAACAAACCGACAGCCTGCGTTCCATTTTCAATCATGATTAATAATGCAACGCATTGATTAATAATGCAAATGATGCGAACTTGGAACGCCAAGTCTGTCTCGAGCCGTAGGATTTTGCTAAGTCGTGATATTTCGAGACTTGGGTTCGTCTCGGCTCAGCTTAGATGATTGTGAGTAGAAGTTGTGAGTCTAGTCTCAAGCATTGTCTATGAATGCCAAATGACGACTTGAGACCGAGTTTTTGCCGAGCTAAGACTGAGAACTCTTTATGTATACGGGCCTTAGAGTTAGTAGAGAACATTACGTTATGTCATACTTTTGTACTTAATTTATTATGTGTCAGAATCACAAAATTCGTCAGTTAAGGCATGTGTAGATTGGAATTCCCCTTTCTTTCACCATCTCAGCCACGTGTACTCCAGTTTAAACCGAAATGTGACAATTCCCCATTCGATACCTGTTAGGACCTATAAGCAATACTGTAATAGCTTTTTTTGGTTAATATTTTTTTCAGGGTTATTTTGAAAGAATTTTCACCTAGATTCCTTATTTCCTGTGGTATTTTGTTATAAAATCTAACACTATTACATATAAAACTTTTTGACATTTTAGACAACCTATGTTTTATTCCCAGTAGGTTATCCTTATGTCTAGTATTATAGTTGTGATTGTCCGAGTTAAAAGTGGAGACTAATAGATGCTTTCTTGCATAAGAAATGTTTTGAAAGATGTAGGCACCAGGTAAAGTCATTATTCCTATTTCATTAAATGCATAACGACAAGTGTCTCTAGGTTTCATTCCTAGTATACACCGTAGGGCTCTTTTCTGTAATACAAATATTCGGTTTGATTCCGCTGCATTTCCCCAAAACATTAAACCATATGACATAAGACTGTCAAATTAGGCAGTCTACAGTCTTCTTCTTCTTCTTTTTTTCCGACTTGCAACCGCAAGATGTTCAGAGCGGTCCTTGAGCCGTAATGGCAACTGATCTCTTTTTTTATTTGAGATCTAAATACTGCCAGTGTCACGTTAAGATATCCACGTTATATATTTTTATAAACAAAAAATGTCATTGTACAAAATTTTGATTAACGGGCAAAGAAAATGCTGAAATCTTTACATTACACATAAAAAGAAAAGAAATAATCAAACTCTAAATCATGTCATAAATAATTCAAATCATTACATAGCCATTATAACTTACCTATACTTCAAAAATAGAAAAAGAAACAATACAACAGAAAATATACAAGTAGGAATTCTATATACACATAGAAACAAGGAAAGCAAGCCGACTTAACTAAAGTTTGATATTGTTGCTATTTATGCATCTAGCAAGCAATTTCAATATTTTGGGTGAGGGACAGAACAGAAGAGAGTGAATATTAATGTGAAGTGAAACTTTTAATTTTGGAAGCATTTCATAAATTGATGGCATTTTGTTATTGAGAGGGCAAGAAAATATAATGTGGTCTACATTACCCTCCTCAAGGCCACATTCGCATAGAGAGTTGTCCCTAATGCGAAGTTTGGCAAGGTGGACTGGACTACAGCAATGGCCCATTCTGAGCCTGTTTATAATAGAAGTTTCATTTTTAGGGAGAGTAATTTTAAAGAACCAAGGTTTCACTGGAATTTCTGGTTGGATCTTGGCATAGTATGAACCTCTAGTCTTGCTGGTATTTATCCAGTTTGAGGACCATGGTTTTTTAAGGTAAACCTTAGGGAGAGCTACAAGGTCGTGGCAGTAATTTTTGTAATTTAATTTATCACCACTAACAACCGCCTCCTTAGCTAATTGATCAGCCATTTCGTTCCCTGCTATGTTAGCATGACCAGGGATCCAAACAAGAACAACCTCAGAACTATTGGATTGGAGTTCTAACAGAATTAATCTAATTTTAAGAACAATGTCATTATGCATTTTAGATTTGAATGGATTTTGCTGTATGGGTCGTTCCGCCATTTCGTTCAAATTGCATTCCCACGCAATAAAAGCGTGTGAAAATGTATGTTTTTTAAAATAATTTTATTGAAATATATAGGTTTAGATGAAAGGAAAAAGTAGTATTTAACGAATCAGACATTTGTCCATTCAATTAAACAAAAAAAAAATAAAAACCTTCAAAATTCTCATTCCTATCCTCTTCCAAACAAAGGATCAGTATTTAGTATATATTTTTTTTTAGTTTCTTCCAGTGAAATGAGTATATTAATAAACCCACCTATAGAGTAACTAATAAAGCATGTTTCTTTGGGATTCATTTATTTTTAGAGCCATTATATCATAAAAAGAATTAATATTTCATTTTTGTCCGTAGAAAAACGTCATTACCTTCCGCAGAAGTGGTATTACAAATTAGACAGACTGTGACCCGACTTTAGCCTTCGCTCTACACTCCGCACGTCGAACGCCCCTCATTGTGTCCCTGGATCTAGACAGGAGAGGACGAGCGTGGCTGGGGAAGAAATTACTCACGATCTTCGTGCTCATCAACTACTTTGTCACCGTCCAGGCATCATTACCTTCCGGCTTTTTATAAATACACGATATAAAAATTTCATTTAAATCTTAATGAATCAGATTTTAGTCAGAATATTCGTTAATTAATATAATAAATTTGTAATATCAGTAATAAGGGAGCAATTGAAGAAATACATCAAAATTTCATTACCCTCCTTTTCATTACCCTCCTTTACCCTCAAAATGTTTGCCGGACGGTAATGAAGGGGTTCGGATGGTAATGAAATGTTTACTTGATTTTCCTTCCCGTCTGCCTAACTGGGTGGTAGGTTATATCCCGCCCGTGTTGGTACCACCGCAGCACTGAATGCAACGTTGGTCCAAACGGCTATGTAAACGTCCGAATGTCCATGGTCATCGTTGGACACCTTATGGATGGCTTGGCGCCATATGTCGGGCTTTAAATAAAGCAAAATATTTCGTGTTTTTCGTCGAGTTCAGTGTAGCCGACACGATGAAAGGAAAGTACTATCAGGGCACCTAGTTCACCAAGGTGTTATGGGCTGACATCACAGCATGTTGTAGGTGATGTAAAGATGTCAGTGTTCACAAAAAAAATTGTGTGCACGTAGTAAGTAGTACATAAATAATAAAAATTCAATAAAACTGGACTTTTAATTCTATTTGGCACGTAAAGTATCTACATAACGTATACTAGAGTACGGGGATTAACCCGACCGGGTCGGCACCAACGCACTGACTGAAGTTCGGTCGAAATGCTATAAAAATTGTTCATGTTTTTGACCAGTTAAGTGTAGCCGGTTCAATTCAGTGATATGTAAGAGTATAGTTGTTTCCACTCAGTGCATAGTGTGTGAGTTCACTAAGTTACTGTATTTTAATTGCGCAGCAACGGTTGGACTTTAATACAGCGCCGAGTCTAGTGAAATATTCACTAGATTCAGTATAGGTTGTAGCCAGTCCTATTTTTTTCTTCTTTTATTAACCGACGAAAGCAAAAAGGAGTATGTTCTCAATTCGAAGCTCATATATTTTTTTATATGTATATGACCAATTATTTTTTTATTGGATAGGGTATACTTCAAAGTTTGTCCCATTTTTATTTGAAAAAAAAAATTAAAGCTTTAACAAAAAATTTTACCGACGAAAAACTGAAAAGCGAAAAATCCTATTTTGGCGGTTAATAAACCTTCCTAGTCTTACTAGCAGTCTCAAAATTAGTCACTTGCGTAGCTATTAAGACTAAAAGGGTTTATTACCCGCCGAAATTATATTTTTCGTTTTTCAGTTTTTTGCCGGTTGAGTTTTTTGTTAAAAAGTTGTTTACAATGTATTTTTGTTTTGTTGCTAGTTGTAATGCTGTAGTGAAAAAACTAATATTTCTTTCTTTCTTCAAGTAGTATGTTGAAATAATCAGTCGGTAACTGATTATACATAATACAGTCGTTTTTCTTGTGATCTTTACATAAAAATCTGAATAAATCTTATATTTCTTATATATCGCCTTTCACTGAATACCTGCTCACTCTGTAAAGGTGGAAAGGGGATTTGTTATTTCAGTTAAAACTTTTTACACTATGAATTATAAATTACTTAGCTAAAATTTTGATGTTAATAGTGTCGAACTTTTGATAATCGTTAACATTATTACTACCATCAGCTAAATAATGATATCTTTATCATTATCATAATAATGTAATAATCTTGTAATTAAGCTTGTCTCGCGTCGTCTCGGAGAGCTCCGTAGCCACGGCCTGCACCCGCCGGCGTGCTTGGAGGCTTGCCTCCCGCCGCCGGCGGTATTACCGATTTTATTTGTTTGTATTAATTTTGTGTATTTTTATTACCTTTTATAGTTATAATATATGTAAAATTATTATGAATGTAATATAAAAATGTGAAATAAAGAAAGATAATATAATAAAGCAAATTTCATTAAGACATACTAGCATGCTTCATTACCATCCAACTGCATAAATTACCATCCAGGTGTTTTTCATTACCATCCACACCTTCATTACCTTCCATCAATTTTCTCCAAAACTAAAAGTTGTACATAGATGCCTCTCTTATGTTACTACATCTAATAAGTACAGGAACATATATATATATAAATATATTTCAGAAAATAAAAAAATAAAAATTCCGCCAAAACATGCAAATTTGAACGAAATGGCGGAACGACCCGTATGGACTGAAGAGAGCTTTGAGAGTCAGTTAGAATAACCGCCTTGACAATATTATTAAATCTAATATATTTAACAGCTTCCAGAATAGTCAACGCCTCTCCTGTAAACACAGACGCCTCCGGAGGACTTTTCATCTTCAAAGACCTGTTAGCATTCTTGTGAAAAACTGCATAACCAACACTACCTTCGGGAGATAACTTGGAGGCATCCGTATAAATATATTGCCATCCCTTGCAGTTTTCATATAACCATTGCAGAAGCTTTTTGTTGGGATCCAAAGTATCTTTGTCAATATCTATAGAAGTACGAATGTTGGGGATGAAGTTAAGCGCTTCATATGGAATTTGAAAAATTGGCACTGTTCTATCTCTGTGAGTCGGAGCTCTTAAATTAATAAATTTCCTGAAGCTGTGTACTAAATTTGGATGAGACTTAAGCCTCCAGAAGTTCATTGTACGAGTATATTCGGTAAGAAGCCTAAGCTTCGGGATAATAGGATGGTCAGAAAACTGAACAGCTTTAAATAAATATCTATTTGCTAAATATTGCCGTCTCATATGAAGGGGAGGGTCAACACATTCCACTTGGAGAGCATTGGTGGGCGAGGATTTCATATTCCCTGAAATTATACGGAGACATGGGTATTGGATTAAGTCTAGGCTTCTAAGTGCTTTGCAATTTGCAGGCTCAAAGATAAAAGTACCATAATCCAGGTGAGGCCGGATAATAGCATTATAAATTAATTTCATATAAAATGGATGGGAACCCCACCACACACCAGAAAGACAACGAATGATATTAATATTCTTTAGACATTTTGTTTTTATATAATCTATATGTAGCACTCCTGTCATCTTTGAGTCAAGAATAACTCCAAGAAACTTAACCGAATCAGACTGCTTAATTGGTGTATCTTGATGAATGACAATGAAAGGGGGGATATTTCTTTTTCGGGAAAAGGTTACTACTGAGCTTTTGGATGCCGAAAGTTCTAAACCATTATTCAGAAGCCAAGTGTCTAGAGAAATTAGGGCCAAATTAATTGACTCAGATGCTTTGACGATAGATTTGTTTGAAGCATACAATAAAAGGTCATCAGCGTACTGTAAAACGCGACAATGATGTTTAATTTCAATATCCATATCAAAAGTGTAGATACTATATAATAGAGGGCTCAGCACAGATCCCTGTGGAAGACCTTTCCACACAGTCCTAACAAGATGGCCATCTCCATCAGTATAGAGATGAATATGTCTCTCCAACAAAATGTTGGAGATAAACATCGTCAGTTTCTCAGGCACCTTTAACTTTTGTAATTTTTTCCTTAACATAGGGAGCTGAACATTATCGTAAGCAGCAGATATATCAAGAAATGCAGCTACAATGGATTCATCTCGACTGAAAGAGAGACGAACATCCGTAGAAAACAATGCAAGACTGTCCATGGTACTTTTTCCCTTCCGAAAACCGAATTGACTATTGGATAAAATCTCTTGGTTTTCAATGAACCACTCTAAGCGATTTTTCACTAGGTGTTCAGCAACTTTAAGGAGGACAGAAGACAGAGCAATGGGACGGTACGATGTGCCGTCGTTAGGATCTTTCCCAGGTTTCAGTATTGGAATAATAACTTGAGATTTCCATGACACCGGGAAGATGCCAGTGTCTATGATCATATTAATAATGCTAAGAAAATATTCCCTAGTTAGAGAATCAAGATTTTTTAAAAAGGAATATGGGATCCCATCTATACCAGGAGCAGAATCTTTTACATACCTTAAGACATTATTAATAGGGCATCCAAAATCGGTACCATTTTCAAAATCGGTTTTATTCCGATTTTCATATTTTAAAAATCGATTTTTCGATTTTTCGATGTTTTCGATTTTACGGCAAAATGTGAAGTGTAACTTAGGTAAGGTATATTATAAGGTAGGTATTTTTGCACTGGGCCACATGAAAATAAATGATAAAGAGTATACTAGTAATAAAATAAGTGACATTTAATATTTCAGTGCAATATTAAAATAACATGTGTTCAAATTTTTAACCGACTTCCAAAAAAGGAGGAGGTTCTCAATTCGTCTGTATGTTTTTTTTTTTTTTTTTTTTATTTTTTTTTTTTTTTTTATTTTTTTGTATGTTTGTAACACGATTTCTCCGTCAATTGAGGGCCGATTTAGAAAATTCTTTTTTTGTTAGTTAGGTCATACTTCCGAGGTGGTCCCATTTCAATTTTATCGAAATTGGTTCAGTGGTTTTCGAAAAATCAGCATAATACTATGGTGTGTGGTTACCTTCAGCAAAACTTGTGATGTGGTCGTTTTCGGCAATTTTCAGTTTGATAAATTAGTATGGTGTGTGGTTACCTTCAGCAAAACATTTGTGATGTGGACTTATTCAGCAATTTGCAGTCTGACACATATGGCGAATAATTCTGTACCACTTCAATCGATTTCGATTATTCGATTTCGATTATTCTTTTTTATGTAATATTACTAAAAAGAATGAAATAAAAACTGTTTTAAAAAATATTAAACCGATTTCCAAAAAACAAAAAAAAAAAACTAAAAAGTATTAAATACCTAATATTTTGAAATTTTCTCTGTCCTGTTGAAATACATGAATCGATATACTAGTGATACATATTCGGACCCTTGTTTCATGAATATTCTAAATTTGAAATTTTTTTATCTTTTCCGACCGGCGTTTAATTTATTATGGTACCTGGCCAGTACCTACTGTACCGAGTACCATCGAGCTGGTTTGATGATGGAGACAGAAGGTGGCCATAGGAACTCCTAAACTACACATGATAAACCCATCGTGTTTGGGCTCGTTGCATTTGTCTTCACGAGAAATTTACTTTAGACCTAAAAGATTCTCAATTCGACGGTATGTTTTCTTTTTTTGGATGTTTGTTACGCGATTACTCCGTCAATTGTGGGCCGATTTTGAAAATTCTTTTTTTTTTATTTGAAAGGGGATAACCCTGAGGTTTTTGAAGTGAAAACTTCTTTAGCGGCTCTTGGCACTTTTTTAGGTGGGTAAAAATGTATAACTCGCGACATCGCGTCAGCGTCATTTTTAAAATGAAACCTTAAGTCATTGCGTTAAGGGTTAAGTTAGAGTGGCACGGGATCTGCCGGCACTCCCGGAGTGCAACTGTTAAGTAGGGTTCCGTAACACGTTTATGTCTGTCCATTCTACTAAGTTCTGCAAAATGAATGTAGGGTTCCGTAACATATGCATGTCTATCCGTTCTACTAAATTTTACAATTTTCAACCAAGGTCCTCCGACGGTTATTTTATAATAAAAGTAGGCTTCCGTAACACGTTTATGTCTGTCCATTCTACTAAGTTCTGCAACATCACCTACAACGTCCGTGATGTCAGCCCATAACACCAGTGCCATGTCAGTGCTTCCCCCTTTGATCGTGCTGACTACACTGAACTGGTCGGAAAACACAAACTATTTACATAGCCGTTTCGACCGACGTTTAATTCAGTGCGGTGGTACCAACCCGGGAAGGTTAAACCCTACCACCAAGTAAAATTACGAGGGAAGGGACTTACAGTTTTACGAGGAATCCGAACCTTGGTCAGCCTCCAACGGTCAGCGGTCACCCATCTAAGTACTGACCGCACCCAGCGTTGCTTAAAATTCAATAGCGACAGTTGACTGTCTGCACCACTGAGCTATCGAAGCTGACGTGGTCCTATTTTAATTGGGTCAAGATCGGATTGGAAAGCGAGGCGGAATCGCGAGGCCGAAGGCCGAGCGATTCCGCCGAGTACATTAATAGCAAAAAATTACTAAAAAAAACTGTGAAATAAAAAAAAAGTTTTAAAAAACATAAAACCGACTTCCTAAAAAAAGGAAAACTAAAAAACTATTCAAAATAAAAATATAAAAACCGCCTTCAAAAATATATGAAATAAAAACTTAAAAAAAAAAAAACGAACCCTAGAGTTGAAGGCGGTGCTAAAGCAAGCAAAAATGATGCATGAAAGAAAACATGAGTGGATGATAATATCCTTTGTGATTTGTGTAGCCTTTTTAGCACCGCCTTCAACTCTAGGGTTCGTTTTTTTTTTTTTAAGTTTTTATTTCATATATTTTTGAAGGCGGTTTTTATATTTTTATTTTGAATAGTTTTTTAGTTTTCCTTTTTTTAGGAAGTCGGTTTTATGTTTTTTAATTCTGCAATAAAATTTTAAAATGTATCGAATTTCTTCATTAGGTTCACTCACTTTGACAGAAAGAAAAACAAATGAAAAACAGCGGGAAAGACCACCAACGTACGTAGAAGACTCTAAACTCCTCGACGACAAACAATACGGCTTTCGCAAGCAAAGGTCGACTGGAGATCTTCTAGCGTACGTCACGCATTTATGGGCTGAAAGGCTCGATGGTTTTGGGGAATCGCTGGCGGTCGCTCTGGACATATCCAAAGCATTCGATCGCGTCTGGCACCGGGGACTCTTAAGCAAGCTTCCGGCCTACGGTGTCCCTACAAAACTGTGCACCTGGATCTCCAGCTTTTTGAGTGGCCGGTCGATATTTGTCACCCTAGATGGTGCCTGCTCGGCCGACTACTCAATCAATGCTGGTGTTCCACAAGGATCCGTGCTGTCGCCTACGCTGTTTTTATTGTTCATCAACGACATGCTCTCGCTCGGCGAAATACACTGTTACGCGGACGACAGCACGGTGCACGAAGGGTTCATCAAGGACTGGAAGGGTAGAGAGGCCTCAGCAGCAAACGCGAGACGCGAAACTGTTGCTCGGGTTGACCAGGTTCTTGAAAAAGTATCCTCTTGGGGGAAGAAGAACTTGGTCAACTTCAACGTAGCCAAGACGCAAGCTTGTGCCTTCTCTACTAAGGCTGATCCGTTTCCTCTCCAAGCCACTTTTCAGGGCAGCCAAGTCCCCAACGATGGTAGTCTGGGCGTCCTGGGTATGGAGGTGTCCAGGGACGTTGGGTTTCGATCGTTCATAGAGTCCAAGGCGAAACTAGCGTCTCGAAAATTAGGAGTCCTTTACCGCTGTCGGCGATTTTTCACGCCGGTCCAACTGCTTACACTCTACAAAGCACAAGTAAGACCGGTGATGGAATATTGCAGTCATCTTTGGAAGGGTTCCCCTGAGTACCTTCTTTCAGCCTTGGATTCTGTTCAGCGACGAGCCATTAGCCTCATTGGTGACTCCGTACTCACAAAGGACCTTCAACCTCTAAAGCACAGACGTATCGTTGGGTCATTGAGCCTGTTTTATCGGTACTACTATGGCCGCTGCTCTGACGAACTTGCTTCCCTTATCCCTCCTCCTCCTGTTCGCCTTCGCCAAACCCGCTATACTCTCGCGGAACACCCGTTTGTAGTCGACAGAAGAGTTCTTCGAACTGCACGATTCTCTAAATCGTTCTTGTGCCGCACTGCAAAGGTGTGGAACGGGCTCCCAGGAAATATCTTCCCCCACTCCTACAATCCACAGATCTTCAAATCGCGGGTTAATAGCCTTTGCCCAGCAACATTAGTCCACCTCCAAGCCGGACTGGCACCTCCTCGGGGGTGAAATTGGCTGCGCCTGAGGTTGCAACCTCGGACAGAGCCACCCAGTTCGGTAGCAATAAAAAAAAAAAAAAAAAAGAACATTTTATTAATCTGTTCCTTTTTTTAAAATGTAACATTTTTAATGTCATCAAAACCATACAGATACAAATAGTACAGCCAAAGAAATTTTATTACAAGTTTATACATACTATATGCGAAAATACTTTTTCCCCGACCTATTATAACATGTGACGAAAAAAGTTTTAAAAAACATAAAACCGACTTCCTAAAAAAAGTAAAACTAAAAAACTATTTAAAATAAAAATATAAAAACCGCCTTCAAAAATATATGAAATAAAAACCTAAAAAAAAAAACGAACCCTAGAGTTGAAGGCGGTGCTAAAAAGGCTACACAAATCACAAAGGATATTATCATCCACTCATGTTTTCTTTCATGCATCATTTTTGCTTGCTTTAGCACCGCCTTCAACTCTAGGGTTCGTTTTTTTTTTTAGGTTTTTATTTCATATATTTTTGAAGGCGGTTTTTATATTTTTATTTTAAATAGTTTTTTAGTTTTACTTTTTTTAGGAAGTCGGTTTTATGTTTTTTAAAACTTTTTTTTGAAATTAAAATGTTGAATGGGAACTTAACACTAACTTTAACGTGATGACGTAAACCACTTGGTAACTACGTGAGCGTGACTTTTTTTTTTATTGCTTCCGAACTGGGTGGCTCCACCCGTGGTCGAAACCTCAGGGGCAGCCAATTTCACCGCCGAGGAGGTGCCAGTCCGGCTTGATGGTGGATTACGGTTGCTGGGGAAAGGCCATTAACCCGCGATTTGAAGATCCGTGGATTGTAGGAGTGGGGAAATATATTCCCTGGGAGCCCGTTCCACACCTTTGCAGTGCGACACAAGAAAGATTTAGAGAATCGTGCAGTTCGAAGAACTCTTCTGTCGACTACAAAGGGGTGTTCCGCGAGAGTATGGTGGGTTTGGCGAAGGTGAACAGGAGATGGAGGGATAAGGGAAGCAAGTTCGTCAGAGCAGCGGCCATAGTAGTACCGATAAAACAGGCTCAATGAACCAACCATACGTCTGTACTTTAGAGGTTGAAGGTCCTTTGTGAGCACAGAGTCACCAATGAGGCGAATGGCTCGTCGCTGAATAGAATCCAAGGCTGAAAGAAGGTACTCATGGGAACCCTCCCAAAGATGACTGCAATATTCCATCACCGGTCTTACTTGTGCTTTGTAGAGTGTAAGTAGTTGGACCGGCGTGAAAAATCGCCGACATCGGTAGAGGATCCCTAATTTTCGAGACGCTAGTTTCGCCTTGCACTCTATGAACGATCGAAACCCAACGTCCCTGGAAGCCTCCATATCCAAGACGCCCAGACTACCATCGTTGGGGACTTGGCTGCCCTGAAAAGTGCTTGGAGAGGAAACTGATCAGCCTTAGTAGAGAAGGCACAAGCTTGCATCTTTGCTACGTTTAAGTTGACCAAGTTCTTCTTCCCCCAAAGAGGATACTTTTTCGAGAACCTGGTCAACCGTAGCAACAGTTGACTAATCTTTGTTTAGTTGAAAGTGAGATTTAAGGAAACATAGAGCGTCTAAACTGGGATCACCCATGCCACTTCTTAAATTTCTTGTTAAATTACCTGCTGCTGAAAATGCCCTTTCGGCTCCCAAACTTGTCGGCGGAATCGTGCGTGAGTAGGTGACCGCATGTCTATACCTTTTCTAGACATGCGGTCTCTCTCACCGTTACACTCAAATAATGTCATTTCAATTCTTGTGACATCACGCAGATTTTCCTTACCGGTGTTAGAAGGTTTTTTTGTCATTACTTTGGCACTTTCCAGCTCCAGCCGAGGGTCGACAATGTCCAAAGTAGGTGTCGGCGAAGATGAAGCGGACGCAGACTCCGACCTCTCTAACTGTGTTTGATTTTGTACAGTCGAATGTAATCTGCGATATACTCGTTCTATACCACCAGGCAGTTCATCATTGTCCGGGTATACTTCATCACGTCTGACTGAAGTACGCAGTAGGGTTATGTAGGTACATTACCATGTAGGTGTTCATTCATAGTTAGGCGTTGATCAATCCTTGATTTCAAAGCTTGATTATTCCGGTGTGATTATTATTATTTTTTTAATTAAGTTCGTTCTTTATTGGATGAAAAATGATGATGATGATTAAGTAACCCACCCATAACCCATTTCACATAAAATAGCACTTTTTTTATGCATTTAAAACCAAATGACGGGGAATGTTTGAAAAACCTAATAAAAATCGGAACATCGGAAAAATCGATTTTCGATATTAAAAAAATCGGTTTTAAAATAGCACTAAAATTGTCCGATTTTCGGTTTTTTCGATTTCCGATTTTCCGATTTTGGATGCCCTAATTATTAAGTTCTTGGAGAGAAAAGGGGTCGTTAAGAGAAGAAGAAGAATCTATTGAATAATTTGTCGGTATTTCATCGAATTGAGGGACCGAAGGTGGAGCCAGCTTATCTAAGAAAATTTCCGTCCAGTCACTGGAAGATGCTTTAACAGAGCTATCTTCCGAATAAGCCGATCTAAATCGTTTTATAGTTTTCCAAACTAGCGAAAGATGAATATCCGGAGAGATAGAGGAGCAGAATCTGTGCCAGCCCTCTCTTTTCTTCCCCTGCAAGCAGAGAGATGTTTTAGTTTGGATTTTGCGAAGGTTTAAAAAGTTACTTTCAGACATGACCAATGAATATTTTTTTTCAGCTTCTTTACGACATTTTATAGATTGAGTACATTCCAAATCCCACCAAGGAGGAGATGACCTTCTATGAATGCATGGGTTTTTAAGAGGAACAAATCTATCTGCGGCAAGAATCAAAGCGTTTTCAAATTTTGAATAAAAGTTAAGAACATTTTCAGAATTAACATGAACAGGAGATAATGAATTAACTTTCTCGTCAACCATAGCACTAAAGTTATTCCAGTCAGCTCCATCTAATCGATATTTTAGCAACGGTTTTCTTTTTTGTGCAGTAGGAATTTTACAAGGGAAAGATATGCGGATGGGGAAGTGATCACTACCATGGCTGGAATCAAGAGTACACCATGAAAGAAGAGATGCTAGTTCAGGAGAACACAGAGACAGATCAACATAGCTCCGATTTTGGAATGGCGAAACTCTACGGGTTGGAGAACCATTATTAAGAAGACATATATCAAACTCATCCATGAGGTCAACAATTTTGTTGCCAAATAGATCTGGAGCAGTTGCTCCCCACAAAGGATGTTTACAGTTGAAATCACCCATAACTAAAAATGGTTTGGGAAGGTTTTCAATCATAATTTTAAGTATTCTATATGTCAGAAGAGACGGTTTGGGGATGTATAATGATAAATATGAGACACCCCGCACCCTAGCCGCAACTGCATTAAATGAGTCACCGTGAGGGGTCAGGGGAATTAAAGAAAAAGGTAAAGACTTATGTATAAGGAGGGCGCACCCGCCCCATCCATCGAGTCTGTCATCTCTAAGGATGGCATATCCGGAAACCCTAAAATGAGATTCCGGTTTCAGCCAAGTCTCAGAGATAGCACACACGAAGGGATTGTGTTTATTACACAAATAAACAAGTTCATGTTTTTTACGAACTATGCTCCTGCTGTTCCATTGAAGAATCGTGGAGGAGGGCATTGTGAATAATATTAGAGAGATTGGTCAGTTTATCGGCTACGTTGGTCGGTATAGAGTAATTAGCAGAAATCAAATTAATGAGAGTCATTATGAGATTGGTTAATTGGTCAATAGAACCAATATTTGGAGAATCTGAAGGAAAAGCACAACCATTTGGCATTGAAGATGAAGAAAACTGGTTAATAATAGCACTATGATCAGTTCTATTATAGCCAGGGGAAAGAGGGGCATGAGACCGAGGCTTGGAAAAAACAGTTTTTCTGTAAGAAGAAGTATTTGATTGGCCACTTATTTTTGGCGAAGAAGGAATGGGAGAGCGATGTAATGGAAGCGAATACCCAGGTTTAGCAGCTACGTTGGCATAAGATCGGCCCACTGATGGACACAACCTTGACGCTTCAATATACGAAATAGATTGCTCTGCCATCTTGGATTTAATGAGAATTTGCCTTAAATACTCTGGGCAATCTTTGCTAGTAGCAAAGAGATTGCCAGAGCAAGTGATACACATTGCGGAAGACGCATCCACAGAACAAGAAGCACCAATGTGTGCCTGACCACACTTGTTGCATCGAGGTTTCGAGCGACATTGAGTTTGAGTGTGGCCAAATCTGCAACATTGATAACATTGAATCGTGGGAAATTTATATATTTCCACAACTAGAGAAGTATTCACCATATAAACTCTTGAAAGTAATTTTTGACCATCAAAGGTCAAAACAACAGTCTCAGATGGCTTCCATACTGTACCGCTATCACTTTTCTGCTTAAAATTCAATCGACGCGCCTTAATTGCCGGCCCGCAACCAATTGGAGTACGTATTTCCTCTAAAATCTCCTCTGGGGACATGTCGCAGGGGATACCCTTGACTATCCCCATCTTGGAGATGTTAAAAGATGGGATAAAAACCTTGTATTTATTTGTAATTAATTTGCACTGGACAAAGTCATTCGCATCAGCCCAGTTCAAAAAACAAACGCTGACTTTGTTCCGGCCGATATGCTTTATACCATCTTCCACGATTCTTCCATGGAAGTGTTGTCGTACGAAAATGCCAAATTTAATTGGATTTAAAGAGGAGCCAGAAGTTGGATTAAGTTCAATTCGTTGCACATGGACCATAAACGGACCCTTATCCGAATTGTTGTATGGCCTGGCTTGGGTAACAGGGGAGGACTTCGATTCAGAAATATTATTTGAGTTCGTTTCTTGAGCGGGACTGGTTTGGGAATTTTGGGAGACAGGAGGTGATACAGAGGCAGAAATTAGATTAAAGTTTGATTCTTGGGCATTAGGGAGAAAAGATGAGGATATGGCAGAGGGGTTAATGGAATTTGAAATTTCTTTGGGGGTTTTTTCAGAATCTGATGACCTAAGCGAAGTCATCGATGACTTCAAGTCATCCTTGCGAACCTTATCTCTATGTATCTTTTTGCTATCAGTTCTTCGCTTTCTCTTTGTTTGTTTTGTATCATTAACATTATTATCATTTACATTTGTTGTACACGTGTTGATCAACACATTGATCAACATCAAGAATAGCGAAGCTATTACCTTCTACAGACATAAATTGACTAACATTGGTTTCCGTCCGATTCCCGTTATAACTACATACCTGACTGTTGTCATATATCATATCTCTGTGGTTGTCATGGATATCTATGTTTGAAAAACTTTTACATCGCCCCGAGCGGGCAAGGACGAACCCCGGCGGGAGATCAACGTCTCCGCCGGGGTCCAGCAACTCTTCCGACATCAACTACATCAATAAAATGAACCTATTTACAATATCTACTAAAATACTCACTAAAATAAACTTCAGCAATTATTTTAGAATAAAAAACTAACGCGGACCGAAAAAACGTGGATTTCCCGTAATGGCCGATTTGACAGTCCTAGTATACAGTCTTTGCGGCTTGAATGCCGCAGAGCTCTTTAATTTTTTTTATAGCGTAGCAGGCTGAGCTTAGTTTGCCTGCTAGTTTATCTATATGAGCCTTCCAGGTTAAGCCATTATCAAATATTAAGCCCAGAAATGTAATTTCATTAGGCATTTTGAGGGATAATTCATTTACAGTGTTCACAATGTCATCTTGTATGCGTTTCCGAGTACCCAATGCGAAGTGCATTACATTAGTCTTATTTACATTCAATAGTAAATTATTAGATTGAAACCATGACTGTAGTGAATTTATTACTATTACAAATGACTTCCGTAGTTCCTCCATACATAAATCTTTCAAGACAACAGATATATCATCAGCAAACATGACTAATTTTATGTCCTCTGGTAATGGTTAGCAAGAGGACCCTCTGGAGGCCCACCAAGCTAACGAACAGCGTGAGCACCAGGCTAGGTAACGGCGAGGGGACCCACTGGAGGCCCACCAAGCCAAGGGACGGATGAGGACCCACTAGAGGCCCACCAGGCAAAGGGACAGCGAGAGGACCCACAAGAGGCCCACCAGGCAAAGGAACAGGGGCTGACATCATGGATGTTGAAGGTGATGTAGCCAACCGTGTCAGTTACCATAAAAAAAATTTTTTTTTTCTTCTACTATCTAGAAACATTTTCGTAAAATTTTCAACAAAAAATAATAATTGTATTTTATTCCCAGAATTCGAAATTTCGAAATACATTTTTATTTACCTAACAGAATACCAGCAGCCAATTCGACAAAGGAAAAAAATATAAAAAGACAGATTAATAACTAACGAAATCTGTCTAAATCGTAACAAAGTGTTGAACTGACCAAATTATTACGGCCCATTCGGAAATAGATCGAAACATGTGTTCGAGTTCAGACACAAGACATGGTCTCTTCTCATCCCCAACATCTCGGTGAAGGGTGACTACTTGTGTAGGATCCGTGTGCCGTACTGTCATCCGCATAACAATGTATGTTGCCGAGTGGCAGCATATTATCATTGTTATGTAGAAGAAACAGTGTGGGTGACAAGTTGACAACACAGATCCCTGTGGGTCACCATCCGGCACGACGGACCACTCCGAGATTATGCGCCGGTTGACCAGATCAGCCTCTCGCGTTGGTTAGACGCGATTAGGTCCCTATACTACGCGGCGGGCGGCCAGCGGAATAACCGTTTCACCGGGTCACCCTGCCAGCAGCCGTGTCGATGCATCACTCCCAAATAGTGAATCCGCTTTAGATCCGCTGGCCCACTCCTGATCAACCCCACCTGCTACTGTGTCCCCGGGAAGTACACCGGAATACAGCGTACTATTGGTGGTGCAATTGTTTCCCGGGGTGTGGTGGTAAATCCAGGCGATCCAGAGATCTATCACACGCTATTTGTTGTTCATTTAGTAGCACCACCCAGGAGGCACGTGTTACTTGAGGACCGGTTGTCACGGACGCGAACAACTTTACCCACCAAAAACCTACCTATACGTATGACAAAGGTGTTGGATATGGACGATTTTTAGGAGTTATTGATATTTTAAAGTGAACTCCCTCACACACACACAAACACTCTCACCCTCACCCTCACCTTTGCCCTCACCACAGAATATCTAATAGGTACTATCGTACCCCTCACCCTCACACACACACGCTTGTATTGTATTGTATTGTATTGTTTATTGATCATTCTTATGGCAGTTAGACTGCGCTCGAACTTGTCACAATTTGTTCTATCCGGTTCGATTACACCCACGAAGAAGAACCGACAAGAAACTTCGCAGGGTATTTTTTTTTAAACATATTTTTACAAGTATTTAGTGACTAGCCACATAATAACACCGCCCATAGTCCATCTAAAACACAGCTTGAGAGCAAGATTAACAATTTTGCTAAGAGTTCTGACTACAAAGACTTATTAATTAAGTGAATCAGGTGTAAAGAGCCTTGTCATTTGTATGTTATGTTATTTAGTTACCTATGTTAGTTTTTTTTTTATAATAATATGTTGATTGTCATTGTTGTTTGTTTGTGTTTAGTATTGTCTTTGGTTGGAATGGGGAGCCCCTGAAAATCAGCTTCGCTGTCTCGGATAGTGAATCAGCTGAGTGGGTTCGCTTTTTAACCGACTTCCAAAAAAGGAGGAGGTTCTCAATTCGTCTGTATGTTTTTTTTTTTTATTTTTTTTTTAATTTTTTTTTTTTTGTATGTTTGTTACGCGATTTCTCCGTCAATTGAGGGCCGATTTAGAAAATTCTTTTTTTGTTAGTTAGGTCATACTTCCGAGGTGGTCCCATTTCAATTTTATCGAAATTGGTTCAGTGGTTTTCGAAAAATCAGCATAATACTATGGTGTGTGGTTACCTTCAGCAAAACTTGTGATGTGGTCGTTTTCGGCAATTTTCAGTTTGATAAATTAGTATGGTGTGTGGTTACCTTCAGCAAAACTTTTGTGATGTGGACTTATTCAGCAATTTGCAGTCTGACACATATGGCGAATAATTCTGTACCACTTCAATCGATTTCGATTATTCGATTTCGATTATTCATTTTTATGTAATATTACTAAAAAGAATGAAATAAAAATTGTTTTAAAAAAATATTAAACCGATTTCCAAAAAACAAAAAAAAAAAGAACTAAAAAGTATTAAATACCTAATATTTTGAAATTTTCTCTGTCCTGTTGAAATACATGAATCGATATACTAGTGATACATATTCGGACCCTTGTTTCATGAATATTCTAAATTTGAAATTTTTTATCTTTTCCGACCGGCCAGGTGCGCTTAATTTATTATGGTACCTGACCGGTACCTACTGTACCGAGTACCATCGAGCTGGTCTGATGATGGAGACAGAAGGTGGCCATAGGAACTTCTAAACTACACATGATAAACCCATCGTGTTTGGGCTCGTTGCATTTGTCTTCACGAGAAATTTACTTTAGACCTAAGAGATTCTCAATTCGACGGTATGTTTTCTTTTTTTGGATGTTTGTTACGCGATTACTCCGTCAATTGTGGGCCGATTTTGAAAATTCTTTTTTTTTTTATTTGAAAGGGGATAACCCTGAGGTTTTTGAAGTGAAAACTTCTTTAGCGGCGCTTGACACTTTTTTAGGTGGGTAAAAAATTTATAACTCGCGACATCGCGTCAGCGTCATTTTTAAAATGAAACCTTAAGTCATTGCATTAAGGGTTAAATTAGAGTGGCACGGGATCTGCCGGCACTCCCGGAGTGCAACTGTTAAGTAGGGTTCGGTAACACGTTTATGTCTGTCCATTCTACTAAGTTCTGCAAGATGAATGTAGGGTTCCGTAACAAATGCATGTCTGTCCGTTCTACAAAATTTAACATTTATTTCAAAATGAATGTAGGGTTCCGTAACAAATGTATGTCTGTCCGTTCTACTAAATTTTACAATTTTCTAACCAAGGCCCTCCGACGGTTATTTTATAATAAAAGTAGGGTTCCGTAACACGTTTATGTCTGTCCATTCTACTAAGTTCTGCAACATCACCTACAACGTCCGTGATGTCAGCCCATAACACCGGGTAAACTAAGTGCCATGTCAGTGCTTCCCCCTTTGATCGTGCTGACTACACTGAACTGGTCGGAAAACACAAACTATTTACATAGCCGTTTCGACCGTTCAGTGCGGTGGTACCAACCCGGGCAGGTTAAACCCTACCACCAAGTAAGATTAGGAGGGAAGGGACCTACAGTTTTACGAGGAATCCGAACCTCGGTCAGCCTCCAACGGTCAGCGGTCACCCATCCAAGTACTGACCGCACCCAGCGTTGCTTAACATTCAATAGCGACAGTTGACTGTCTGCACCACTGAGCTATCGAAGCTGACGTGGTCCTATTTTAATTGGGTCAAGATCGGATTGGAAAGCGAGGCGGAATCGCGAGGCCGAAGGCCGAGCGATTCCGCCGAGTACATTAATAGCAAAAAATTACTAAAAAAAACTGTGAAATAAAAAAAAAGTTTTAAAAAACATAAAACCGACTTCCTAAAAAAAGTAAAACTAAAAAACTATTTAAAATAAAAATATAAAAACCGCCTTCAAAAATATATGAAATAAAAACCTAAAAAAAAAAACGAACCCTAGAGTTGAAGGCGGTGCTAAAGCAAGCAAAAATGATGCATGAAAGAAAACATGAGTGGATGATAATATCCTTTGTGATTTGTGTAGCCTTTTTAGCACCGCCTTCAACTCTAGGGTTCGTTTTTTTTTTTAGGTTTTTATTTCATATATTTTTGAAGGCGGTTTTTATATTTTTATTTTAAATAGTTTTTTAGTTTTACTTTTTTTAGGAAGTCGGTTTTATGTTTTTTAAAACTTTTTTCGTCACATGTTATAATAGGTCGGGGAAAAAGTATTTTCGCATATAGTATGTATAAACTTGTAATAAAATTTCATTGGCTGTACTATTTGTATCTGTATGGTTTTGATGACATTAAAAATGTTACATTTTAAAAAAAGGAACAGATTAATAAAATGTTCTTTTTTTTTTTTTTTTTTATTGCTTCCGAACTGGGTGGCTCTGTCCGAGGTTGCAACCTCAGGCGCAGCCAATTTCACCCCCGAGGAGGTGCCAGTCCGGCTTGGAGGTGGACTAATGTTGCTGGGCAAAGGCTATTAACCCGCGATTTGAAGATCTGTGGATTGTAGGAGTGGGGGAAGATATTTCCTGGGAGCCCGTTCCACACCTTTGCAGTGCGGCACAAGAACGATTTAGAGAATCGTGCAGTTCGAAGAACTCTTCTGTCGACTACAAACGGGTGTTCCGCGAGAGTATAGCGGGTTTGGCGAAGGCGAACAGGAGGAGGAGGGATAAGGGAAGCAAGTTCGTCAGAGCAGCGGCCATAGTAGTACCGATAAAACAGGCTCAATGACCCAACGATACGTCTGTGCTTTAGAGGTTGAAGGTCCTTTGTGAGTACGGAGTCACCAATGAGGCTAATGGCTCGTCGCTGAACAGAATCCAAGGCTGAAAGAAGGTACTCAGGGGAACCCTTCCAAAGATGACTGCAATATTCCATCACCGGTCTTACTTGTGCTTTGTAGAGTGTAAGCAGTTGGACCGGCGTGAAAAATCGCCGACAGCGGTAAAGGACTCCTAATTTTCGAGACGCTAGTTTCGCCTTGGACTCTATGAACGATCGAAACCCAACGTCCCTGGACACCTCCATACCCAGGACGCCCAGACTACCATCGTTGGGGACTTGGCTGCCCTGAAAAGTGGCTTGGAGAGGAAACGGATCAGCCTTAGTAGAGAAGGCACAAGCTTGCGTCTTGGCTACGTTGAAGTTGACCAAGTTCTTCTTCCCCCAAGAGGATACTTTTTCAAGAACCTGGTCAACCCGAGCAACAGTTTCGCGTCTCGCGTTTGCTGCTGAGGCCTCTCTACCCTTCCAGTCCTTGATGAACCCTTCGTGCACCGTGCTGTCGTCCGCGTAACAGTGTATTTCGCCGAGCGAGAGCATGTCGTTGATGAACAATAAAAACAGCGTAGGCGACAGCACGGATCCTTGTGGAACACCAGCATTGATTGAGTAGTCGGCCGAGCAGGCACCATCTAGGGTGACAAATATCGACCGGCCACTCAAAAAGCTGGAGATCCAGGTGCACAGTTTTGTAGGGACACCGTAGGCCGGAAGCTTGCTTAAGAGTCCCCGGTGCCAGACGCGATCGAATGCTTTGGATATGTCCAGAGCGACCGCCAGCGATTCCCCAAAACCATCGAGCCTTTCAGCCCATAAATGCGTGACGTACGCTAGAAGATCTCCAGTCGACCTTTGCTTGCGAAAGCCGTATTGTTTGTCGTCGAGGAGTTTAGAGTCTTCTACGTACGTTGGTGGTCTTTCCCGCTGTTTTTCATTTGTTTTTCTTTCTGTCAAAGTGAGTGAACCTAATGAAGAAATTCGATACATTTTAAAATTTTATTGCAGAATTAAAAAACATAAAACCGACTTCCTAAAAAAAGGAAAACTAAAAAACTATTCAAAATAAAAATATAAAAACCGCCTTCAAAAATATATGAAATAAAAACTTAAAAAAAAAAAAACGAACCCTAGAGTTGAAGGCGGTGCTAAAAAGGCTACACAAATCACAAAGGATATTATCATCCACTCATGTTTTCTTTCATGCATCATTTTTGCTTGCTTTAGCACCGCCTTCAACTCTAGGGTTCGTTTTTTTTTTTTTAAGTTTTTATTTCATATATTTTTGAAGGCGGTTTTTATATTTTTATTTTGAATAGTTTTTTAGTTTTCCTTTTTTTAGGAAGTCGGTTTTATGTTTTTTAAAACTTTTTTTTTATTTCACAGTTTTTTTTAGTAATTTTTTGCTATTAATGTACTCGGCGGAATCGCTCGGCCTTCGGCCTCGCGATTCCGCCTCGCTTTCCAATCCGATCTTGACCCAATTAAAATAGGACCACGTCAGCTTCGATAGCTCAGTGGTGCAGACAGTCAACTGTCGCTATTGAATTTTAAGCAACGCTGGGTGCGGTCAGTACTTAGATGGGTGACCGCTGACCGTTGGAGGCTGACCAAGGTTCGGATTCCTCGTAAAACTGTAAGTCCCTTCCCTCGTAATTTTACTTGGTGGTAGGGTTTAACCTTCCCGGGTTGGTACCACCGCACTGAATTAAACGTCGGTCGAAACGGCTATGTAAATAGTTTGTGTTTTCCGACCAGTTCAGTGTAGTCAGCACGATCAAAGGGGGAAGCACTGACATGGCACTGGTGTTATGGGCTGACATCACGGACGTTGTAGGTGATGTTGCAGAACTTAGTAGAATGGACAGACATAAACGTGTTACGGAAGCCTACTTTTATTATAAAATAACCGTCGGAGGACCTTGGTTGAAAATTGTAAAATTTAGTAGAACGGATAGACATGCATATGTTACGGAACCCTACATTCATTTTGCAGAACTTAGTAGAATGGACAGACATAAACGTGTTACGGAACCCTACTTAACAGTTGCACTCCGGGAGTGCCGGCAGATCCCGTGCCACTCTAACTTAACCCTTAACGCAATGACTTAAGGTTTCATTTTAAAAATGACGCTGACGCGATGTCGCGAGTTATACATTTTTACCCACCTAAAAAAGTGCCAAGAGCCGCTAAAGAAGTTTTCACTTCAAAAACCTCAGGGTTATCCCCTTTCAAATAAAAAAAAAAAGAATTTTCAAAATCGGCCCACAATTGACGGAGTAATCGCGTAACAAACATCCAAAAAAAGAAAACATACCGTCGAATTGAGAATCTTTTAGGTCTAAAGTAAATTTCTCGTGAAGACAAATGCAACGAGCCCAAACACGATGGGTTTATCATGTGTAGTTTAGGAGTTCCTATGGCCACCTTCTGTCTCCATCATCAAACCAGCTCGATGGTACTCGGTACAGTAGGTACTGGCCAGGTACCATAATAAATTAAACGCCGGTCGGAAAAGATAAAAAAATTTCAAATTTAGAATATTCATGAAACAAGGGTCCGAATATGTATCACTAGTATATCGATTCATGTATTTCAACAGGACAGAGAAAATTTCAAAATATTAGGTATTTAATACTTTTTAGTTTTTTTTTTTTGTTTTTTGGAAATCGGTTTAATATTTTTTAAAACAGTTTTTATTTCATTCTTTTTAGTAATATTACATAAAAAAGAATAATCGAAATCGAATAATCGAAATCGATTGAAGTGGTACAGAATTATTCGCCATATGTGTCAGACTGCAAATTGCTGAATAAGTCCACATCACAAATGTTTTGCTGAAGGTAACCACACACCATACTAATTTATCAAACTGAAAATTGCCGAAAACGACCACATCACAAGTTTTGCTGAAGGTAACCACACACCATAGTATTATGCTGATTTTTCGAAAACCACTGAACCAATTTCGATAAAATTGAAATGGGACCACCTCGGAAGTATGACCTAACTAACAAAAAAAGAATTTTCTAAATCGGCCCTCAATTGACGGAGAAATCGTGTTACAAACATACAAAAAAATAAAAATAAAAAAAAAAATAAAAAAAAAAAAAAAAACATACAGACGAATTGAGAACCTCCTCCTTTTTTGGAAGTCGGTTAAAAAGAAAAAATGGAACGCATGCCGCGAAAAAAATTGGTGACGTTTATGGACCTAATGCAGTGTCAGTAAGAGTAGCACAAAGTTGGTTTAAGCGTTTTCAATCTGGGAATTTTGATGTCAAAGATGCACCTCGCTCTGGTCGCCCTGTTACGGATAAAATGGACGCCATTTTTTAAAAAGTGGAGCAAGATCGGCATATCAGTAGTTACGACGTAGCTGAAGAACTGTAAATTGACCACAACACAGTTTTGACGCATTTGAAGAAAGCTGGGTACACAAAAAAGCTCGATATTTGGGTGCCACACGAGCTCACTGAAAGAAACCTAATGAACCGTGTACTCATCTGCGATTCTTTATTGAGACGTAATGAAACCGAACCGTTTTTGAAGAGATTAATAACTGGTGATGAAAAGTGGATCACGTACGACAAGAACGTGCGAAAAAGATCGTGGTCAAAGGTCGGTCAGGCTTCACAGACTGTGGCAAAGCCCGGGTTAAATCGCAATAAGGCGATGCTGTGTGTATGGTGGGATTGGAAGGGCATTGTTTATTATGATATGAGCTTTTACCGCCGGGCAGAATATGGTAATTAAACTTTAAAAAAAAAATGTCTTGAGTTTTCATATAAAATGCGAAGAAACTTTTTCCCCGACCTAATATGTTTATTTGTTTTTGTAATTAATTGAGTTATTGTGTGACGAAAAAATTTATCATTTCATTTCATTTCATTTCAACTCCCATTGAAATCTTTCACAATCCGCTTCTAGGCTAACTAGGCACTGCTTATGCTTTTATATGACATGCTTATATACTCATTAATTAATTAACAATGCACTAATAAGGGTCGCCCTAGACGCACTTACCTGAACCAGATCGGGCATGTGCTCAAAAAGGGGCAAGTGCGTAGTACCCGTAACCGACGAGCATGTATGAAGAACATTATGGGCACGATTATGGGAGTGGAAGAGGCGGCGAGGTGTGTCGGGATCGTGGCACGTGGAGATCCGTTTTCTCTGCCTACCCCACCGGGAAACAGGCGTGACGCTATGTATGTATGTATGTAATAATAATATTATTTATAGGGAAATACGTAGATTAGCGATGATTTAAAACCTCAATAGGTAGGTAGGTATTTAAATAATATGAAAAAAAAAAAAATTATATGATAATCCTAAAATAATAATTTAAATCATATTTGAGAACAGCCTGTACATTGCTGTAAAGTTTGATGACCGGCTGACAATGCAGAAGAACTGGCCGAAACAAATTAGGTTCCCATCTAATTCTAATATCAACCCCTAATTTGAAGAGCAACATTTGAAGAACATTATTCACGGCTGAATTTAGGCTATTGGATACAGGATAAGTAAATCTAGTTAAATAGCACTAAAAATTCCAACCTTAAGACGAGCAAATGAAGATGAATTTAATTTCTAAAACGAAAGTTATTTGCCCAACATTAGCCCCTGATAAAAGGAATTTATGAAAAATCACCAACCTAACTTCAGCCCCCCAATTTTCTCTGAAATTTGTAAATTTTCTTACAAATGAGTAATCCTAAGACGTAATTTATTAAATCTATTACTAGTATTAAAGATTAAAACCATAAAAATAAAGCAAACCAAAAATGTATTGGAGGCTGATATTATTTGGGTTGGGCTGGAGTTGAGACATATTCACCCTACCGGCCGACCGTGTGGCCGTGTCCGCTCCGCGCAAGTGTACTACAGACAGAGTCAATAACACCTCGTCGTGGTCGCGGGCTGTACCTGCACGCACTTACCACATGCATGACGCACGGTGTTGTTGTGGTAGGTAGTTACCTCACACCGCACGCACAGCACCGCGCGCGGCCGCGGCAGACTCGGACCCACACTTGGACCCGAAGAACCTCGAGTAACGTAACCGTACTGTACGTACAGTGTAGCGTAAGTAGTCCGCCACTCACTCGCCATTCAGTCAGTAGTTTAGTTGCGGCGAGGTCGAGCAGGCCTATGGACGGCGCGGCTGACGGGTCACTCGCAGGAGTCCGCGTGACGCGTCATCTAGCTACATACACATTCACTTTGAATTCATCGTCAAGAAAGCGAAAGTGAATAGCGTGAATAGGTATAGCGAGCTCCTCGCTACACCTCCGTCCGCCTCCGCCGCGCCGCCACGCGCCGCCGCGCGCGCCGCATCACCGCACCGGACACATCCAAGGTACGTTTTTTTTTAAATTGCTCATGCACTCATGCATGCATAATAGGTAGTTATCCTAACATATTATAAAACAAAGTCCCCCGCCGCGTCTGTCTGTCTGTCTGTCTGTCTGTCTGTCTGTCTGTCTGTCTGAACGCGATAAACTCGAAAACTACCCAACGGATTTTCACGCGGTTTTCAACAATGGATTTAGTGATTCAAGAGGAAGGTTTTTATGTATAAATAATTAATGTTTTCTGTAAATTTATTGAAATATAACGATTATAGTTGAAGATGTCGGAAAAAATCGAGCCGACCGGGAACTTTCATCGAAAACGCTGCCTAATCCCTTTGAGATATAACAAAACAACTGTGGAATTGTTCCTCTTTTATAGTGCTACAGAAAAGTCCGCGATGGCATATCTTTTAAGGATAGCTTAGTATACCCATTTAAATGTTTAAAAAAATGGTCTCATATAATGTGGTAATTGGAAAGCTATTTAGACGGATAGGATATGAATCCTTATCAAATTAAATACGTTAGTTACCTTAAGCATTTCATGCATATTATAATTGCCCTTTACACCATACAATTTAAATTAATGTCTTAGGAGTTATCGCAAAATTAAAACTAACGCGCGACAAAATAAATTCAAAACGACACGCGTGATGCAACGCCCCCGTGCCGCCCGCGGTCGCCTACAAAGTCGCCTACAAAGGTCGCCTACTATTGCTACGGTGAAGCGCGCGTTTCCCTAAGTAAACGGACTTTCGAAGCGAGTGGTTACCTTTATTGTTAGTTTTTACCTGACTACGGCGAAGCAAAAAGGAGGGTTATGTATGATTTTGACCTGTATGTATGTATGTTCATCTGTTCCCTTATAACTCCTAAATTGGATATCATAATTTGACAAATGAGGTATCGTTGAAAGCGTCTTGATCGTCCGCTGCTTATAGGCTATGTGACGTCACATAAAATTGAATATGGCGCCCTCTAGAGGACATAAAGTAATGATCTAAAAAAAATTTTTTTCAATGATGCCGTGTTGGGTTTCAAATGAAAGGGCTTAATTAGCACTCACTCCAAACCTAACCAAAATACATGCTACTAAATTTATAGTCTTCCTGAACGCAGCTCGGCCTTCGAACCTCGCCCTTTGTTACTTACTTTCTTCGAGAAGGTTTATAGTCTCCCCGAACGCAGCTATGCCTTCGGCCTCGCCACAAGTTTCTTACTTTCTTCGAGAAGGTTTATGGTCTTCCTGAACGCAGCTATGCCTTCGGCCTCGCCACAAGTTTCTTACTTTCTTCGAGAAGGTTTATGGTCTTCCTGAACGCAGCTCGGCCTTCGGCCTCGCCCTCTGTTGCTTACTTTCTTCGAAAAGCTTATCCTTTTCCTGAACGCAGCTCGGCCTTCGGCCTCGCCTATAGTTCCTTAATGTCTTCGAAAAGGTTTATCGTCTTCCTGAACGCAGCTCGGCCTTCGGCCTCGCCCTTTGTTACTAACTTTTTCTCAAAAAAATATACAAAAAAATAATAGCAACAACAACAAAAATAGGCAAGCGTTTAAATGCACGAAGGGCGAAAAAACCTAATTCCAGCCGTCTTTGCCTCAATATCAGCCGGATTTTTCCCTAATTTCAGCCGCGTACAGGTGCAGGTGTTATAAAATAAAACAACCATGTTTGTACAAAATGAAAATGTTTTGATTTGGTTTTTTATTATTTAATAAAAAAAAACTCAGTATGAACTCAGTATGACACGAGAAAGTCGGGATAAGGAAAAGGTTAGTTGGGTTCTGATGATGGAGCCGGAAGGAAGCCATAGGAACTCCTGAACTACACATGATAAGCCCATCGTGTTTGGGCTCGTTGGATTTGTCTTCGCAAGTACTCTTGTCATATATGATGTCCAGGGTCCTGATGATGGAGCCGGAATGAAGGCATAGGAACTCCTAAACCACACATGATAAATCGACCGTGTTTGGGCTCGTTGGATTTGTCTTCGCAAGTACTCTAGTCATATGTTATTTCCAGGTCCTGATGATGGAGCCGGAAGGAAGCCATAGGAACTCCTAAACTACACATGATAAGCCCATCGTGTTTGGATATATAAGTCAATGGTTTGGGCTCGTTGGATTTGTCTTCGCGAGTACTCTTGTCATATATGATGTCCAGGGTCCTGATGATGGAGCCGGAATGAAGCCATAGGAACTCCTAAACCACACATGATAAATCCGCCGTGTTTGGGCACAGATTACTTAATGTTTGGGCTCGTAGGATTTGTCTTCGCAAGTAGGTACTTTAGTCATATGTTATTTCCAGGGTCCTGATGATCGCGCCGGAAGGAAGCCATAGGAACTCCTAAACTACACATGATAAATCCACCATATTTGGGCTCGTTGGATATAGGAAGGAATATAGGAATATATATATATCATATATCTTCTATATCCTTATATTATATTTTTATATTTGATATTTATTAATTTGTTACTTTAGTTAGACATAATGTCAAGCTTATCTCTTTTTCTGTCTAAATTTTAGTTTAAATTTTTTGAGCTGCTAGTGTTTTTGAAAAATAATAAAAAATATGTAAATGTAATATTTTATTTTTATTTTGTTGAGTTCATTTTCAATGCGACGCATCTTCTAACCTAACCTATATTCCTATATGCAACGAGCCCAAATATGGTGGATTTAGGGGGTCGCTGGGTTCAGAGGGGGTCGCTGGGTTAAGAGGGGGTCGCTGGGTTAAGCCTTGGTAGTGTTCTTTGGAGCTGTATGGAGTTCACCAAATTACCAATCTAGCAATCTACTGTGCCAGCGGTGGGTCACACTAAAGTAGAGCCCAGCAAGTCCGACATTCACGTCCTCGTCGTGCTCCCTGGGCAATGTTACCACGATGCCTTTGGCATTACCACCGTCCTAGAGTCGCAACAGCTGAGGAATGTCGGACGCCAGGCGATCATCCTGCGCCTAAACAGGATCTATTTTTTAGCTTCACTATGTGGTAGACAGGTCCTCCACTTTGTCGTCCGGGTTGGTACCACAGGTCGTAGGCGAAAAACTCCTGATGTGGCTCGGCTGCACTTGGAGGTCAGTCAGCGACTAGCCGGTCGGTGGACTTGAATGTGTCGGGGGTGTCCTGGTTGTGGATGTTAGTGTTGCTTGCACTCCAGACTCTTAATAACCGACTGACAGCCGCAGGGGTCAGGGAGAGCCGGTGGAAACAGGTGACCGCTGCCAGCTTGCGTGGTAGTACAGGGGCCCGGCACACGGTCCTCACCAACCCGTGTGCTGGCTGCCCTATCAACACGCGAAAATCCCTGTCAGAGAGCACTGTGGGGCTGGTGACCCACATGTTTTCCTCGGAGGGGGGGCCCGGGGGTCCTCTCGCTCTCTGCGACTGTTAGTCGATTGAGTCTATCCGAGTTGCACAAGGCATCACCGCGACCTGGGCACATTCTGATACACTCCATGAATCAATCACCCATCTACCTAAATTATGAGCCGAACCAAAAGTATAAACATTCAGCGGCCCGTTCTCCCTCAAAATTTAAGGTGGACCTCGCTAATATAAGAGGTCTACATACAAATTTCTCCTCCGTCGCCTGCCATCTGCAGACGGCGAAGCCTCACCTCCTCTTTCTTACTGAGACCCAGATCGGGCGTCCTGCGAAGACATCCTACGTGGACGTTCCCGGTTACAATCTTCAGGAACGTTTCATGGCGAAGGGTGGTGTCTGCTTGTACGTTGGATCTGGTATCTCCTACACCCGGCTCACCCGATTTGAAGACCCTGTTTTTCCTGTGCTATAGATCCGCGTGAATCTTCCTCATGTGGTGAGGATTTACGCGGGTGCATACAGATCCCCTAACCTCAGTGCGTCAAGAACAGAGGCTTTTCATGAGCATCTCAACAGTACGGCGGACAAATTGCTTTGCGAGTTCCCTACGGCGGAGTTAGTGATGCTGGGTGATTTCAATGCTAAACACCAAGACTGGTTGGGTTCCCCTATCAATGACCACGCCGGCGGGAGGCTTACAACTTGGCCATTGCGCACGGGTTGACGCAGTTGGTATCCGGAACCACTCAGATACCTGATAACCCTGCCCAACGACCTAGTTTGTTGGACCTTGTGCTGATTGCCTTGTACGCTCAACTGTGCCAACTGTACACTTCGCGAAAGCACGTGAATGTAGTACGCGAACAGTTTGGCACTACCGGTCAGCACAATGGGCACAGCAAACTTCCGTTCCTTCCTGGGAGCATACCCTTGGCACGACGTTTGCTTCTCTTCTTCAGACCCATCCCTGTGTGCCCAATCGGTCGTCGATGTGATCGCACTGGGTATGAATTTCTTCATACCTACCTCCACCTTTCCCATCGGCGGCCGCCATAAGCCTTGGTTTGATTGTCAATGCAGACTGGCTATTGACACTAAGAACAAGGCTTATAGGAAATGGCTGCAGAATAGGTCTGTCGAGAACAGACGAGAGCTCAACGTCGCTGCTAGGTCCTGCAAACGAACGCAAAACTTGGCCAAGTTCAGGCACGACCGTGGAATTGGCGCGAAACTTGCACGAAGCCCTTCGGGTAGCCGCGCCTTCTGGTCTCTCGCCAAATCCATCGGTCGGAATTTCTGCCGTCCTGCTACACCTCCGCTGGAACGTCCCGATGGCTCGCTCGCTATACTCGCGAAAGAAAATGCTAATATCTTTGCACGCCTCTTCGCATCCAACTCAAACATAGACGACCTGGGCGCCAACTCCCCTTCATTACCCCAGAGTCGTCCATAAAACGCTAAGTGAGTTGGATATTTCGAAGAGTAGCGGGCCTGACGGCGTCCCGGCGATCGTCTTGAAAAATTGTGCTCTGGAATTGGCGCCAGTCCTCACCCATCTATTCAAACGCTCCTATTCCTCCGGATCAATGCCTTCTTGCTGGAAGAGAGCTTCGGTCCAGCCGGTCCCCAAGAAGGGGGACCCAGCGAACCCATCGAACTATCGCCCTATTGCGATAACCTCACTTTTGAGTAAGGTTATGGAGCGTATTGTCAATTCAGCGCTCCTGACGTACCTAGAAGACGCTAAACTCCTCGACGACTGACAATACGGCTTTCACAAGCAAAGCTCGACTGGAGATCTAGCGTACGTCACGCATTTGTGGGCTGAAAGGCTCGATGGTTTTGGGGAATTGCTGGCGGTCGCTCTGGACATATCCAAAGCATTCGATCGCGTCTGGCACCGGGGACTCTTATCTTAAGCAAGCTTCCGGCCTACGGTGTCCCTGCCAAACTGTGCACATGGATCTCCAGCTTTTTGAGTGGTCGGTCGATCTTTTTCACCCTAGATGGTGCCTGCTCGGCCGACTACTCAATCAATGCTGGTGTTCCACAAGGATCCGTGCTGTCGCCTACGCTGTTTCTATTGTTCCTCAATGACTTGCTCTCGCTCGGCGAAATACATTGTTACGCGGACGACAGCACGGTGCACGAAGGGTTCATCAAGGACTGGAAGGGTAGAGAAGCCTCAGCAGCAAACGCGAGACGCGAAACTGTTGCTCGGGTTGACCAGGTTCTCGAAAAAATATCCTCTTGGGGGAAGAAGAACTTTGTCAACTTCAACGTAGCCAAAACGCAAGCTTGTGTCTTCTCTACTAAGGCTGATCCGTTTCCTCTCTAGGCCACTTTTCAGGGCAGCCAAGTCCCCAACGATGATAGTGTGGGCATCCTGGGTATGGAGGTGTCCAGGGACGTTGGGTTTCGATCGTTCATAGAGTCCAAGGCGAAACTAGCGTCTCGAAAATTAGGGATCCTTTATCGATGTCGGCGATTTTTCACGCCGGTCCAACTGCTTACACTCTACAAAGCACAAGTAAGACCGGTGATGGAATATTGCAGTCATCTTTGGGAGGGTTCCCCTGAGTACCTTCTTTCGGCCTTGGATTCTATTCAGCGACGAGCCATTCGCCTCATTGGTGACTCTGAACTCACAAAGGACCTTCAACCTCTAAAGCACAGACGTATCGTTGGGTCATTGAGCCTATTTTATCGGTACTAATAGTAGTAATAGGCCATAGGGCCGCTGCTCTGGTGAACTTGCTTCCCTTATCCCTCCTCCTCCTGTTCGCCTTCGCCAAACCCGCCATACTCTCGCGAAACACCCCTTTGTAGTCGACAGAAGAGTTCTTCGAACTGGACGATTCTCTAAATCGTTCTTGTGCCGCACTGCAAAGTTGTGGAACGGGCTCCCGGGGAATATCTTCCCCCACACCTACAATCCACGGATCTTCAAATCGCGGGTTAATAGCCTTTCCCCAGCAACATTAGTCCACCTCCAAGCCGGACTGGCACCTCCTCGGGGGTGAAATTGGCTGCGCCAGAGGTTGCGACCTCGGGCAGAGCCACCCAGTTCGGAAGCAAAAAAAAAAAACATGTGTAGTTTAGGAGTTCCTATGGCTTCCTTCCGGCTCCTTCACCAGGACCCTGGAAATAACATATGAATAGAGTACTTGCGAAGACAAATCCAACGAGCCCAAACACGGTCCATTTATCATGTGTAGTTTAGGAGTTCCTCTGGCTTCTTTCCGGCTCCATCATCAGGACCCTGGAAATAACATATGACTAGAGTACTTGCGAAGACAAATCCAACGAGCCCAAACACGATCGATTTATCATGTGTGGTTTAGGAGTTCCTATAGCTTCATTCCGGCTCCATCATCAGGACCCTGGACATTATATATGACAAGAGTACTTGCGAAGACAAATCCAACGAGCCCAAACACGATGGGCTTATCATGTGTAGTTTAGGAGTTCCTATGGCTTTCTTCCGGCTCCATCATCAGAACCCAACTAACCTTTTCCTTATCCCGAATTTCTCGTGTCGCTCAGCGACAATATTTTTTCGAATTCTGTAGATTTATTTCCAATGTGCTCGATAGTCGTGTGAGGCACGAAATCTGTGAATTTATTTTTTCAAAAAGGTTGAGCTACAGGGCAAACCCTTAACCCGATCGTTTTTGTTTTAGGCTCAAATTGTAGCTGACTAAATAGTCCAGACGAATTTTTCTCTAATTTTTGATATCATTCTTCGTTTTCAAAATATCGAGCGCCAAAATAAAAAAAATCGGAATTATTTTTTTCACTATTTCGGCCATAACGTTTTTCGTTTTTTACTTTCTCGAATAATTATTTTTGCACCTTACAGCTCTCATGAATACGAGTCTTTTGAGACTTTTTTGAATATCATATCATCACAACTCTCCACGATATAAGTGGATCGCACTTTTTCGTGAAATCAGGGTCTATACTGGAACGAACGAAAAGACATTTTCAATGTCAAAAGATAAAACCGTAATACAGTGAACAAATGAAGGAATACGGGCATCTCAGCAAAATGCCGCGCTCGCAATTTTCGCTGACGCGTCAAATACCGCGGTCGGCGCGGTGTGCCAACAGATGGCCAACAGCGAGTAAATAATTCATGGAAACCGATGGGTTTCTTTTTGATCAAACTAAGTGATACTCAGCAAAAATACAGCGCATATGATCGGGAACTATTAGCTATCTTTATAGCGATAAGGAATTTTAGATCATATATGATTGAAGGAAAGGAGGTTATTATTTTTACTGACCACAAACCATTAACATAATATGCACTCACGAAAACCGTTACAACGTGTGCGAAACACCGCGGAGAATAAGACAGCTAAATTTTATAAGTCAATTTTCAACAGGCATACGACACGACACGACAGTGGAACTGATGATGTAGTCGCGGACGCACTGTCAGCGCGTAGCCGAGATATACAGACCAACAACGATTACAAGGAACTAGCGAAAGACCAGGAGGGGGATAGAGAACTACAGGAGCTGATCAAGAAGGGAAATCTAAGTTTGAAACAGATCAGGTTACCGAACATGACTAAGCCAATTTATTGCGAAATGTCAAAGGATCAAATGTCAAGCTCGCCCCTATCTGACGAAAGGACACCGTTGCAATGCCTTCACATCAGTACACGGTATAAGTCACCCAGATGTGCGGGCAACAAGGAGACTTGATGCCCGCACATCTGGGTTACTTACCAAGCGTAGGTTAAGTACCTACCTATGGATGAAATTATACAATAATATCAATTTATTTGTAAGTGGCTATATTGGGCCCCGGGCCCAGCTGCTAAAAAAGTTGGCTACCCATTGGTTACCCATTGTCTAGCTAGAGAGTAGCTGTCATTGAGTTATATATATGTGTTACACACACACATAATATAACTCAATGGTAGCTGCCGTTGAGAAAGCTCACGCAACAGTTCATAATTTGCAGATCAATAATTCAATACAATTTATTGTTAGTCACTTTGCGTGGTGGTTACCTTCAGCAAAACTTTTGAGATGTGGACTTATTCAGCAATTTGCAGTTTGACACAAATGGCGAATAATTCTGTACCACTTCAACCGATTTCGATTATTCGATTTCGATTATTCTTTTTTATGTAATATATTAGTGAGATTTCTAAAAAGAATTAAATAAAAACTGTTTTAAAAAATATAAAACCGACTTCCAAAAAAAAAAAAACTAGAACTAAAAGTATTAAATACCTAATATTTTGAAATTTTCTCTGTCCTATTGAAATACATGAATCGATATACTAGTGATACATATTCGGACCGTTGTTTCATGAATATTCTAAATTTGAATTTTTTCTTTTCCGACCGGCCAGATTTATTTTTTTTTTATTTTTTTTTATATTCAGTGCGCTTAATATATTATGGTACGAGTACCATCGAGCTGGTCTGATGATGGAGACGGAAGGTGGCGATAGGAACTCCTAAACTACACATGATAAACCCATCGTGTTTGGGCTCGTTGCATTTGTCTTCACGAGCAATTTACTTTAGACCTAAGAGATTCTCAATTCGACGGTATGTTTTCTTTTTTTGGATGTTTGTTACGCGATTACTCCGTCAATTGTGGGCCGATTTTGAAAATTCTTTTTTTTTTTAAAGGGGATAACCCTAAGGTTTTTTTTATGGAAACTGACACGGTTGGCTACATCACCTAAAACGTCCGTGATGTCAGCCCATAACACCGGGTGAACTAAGTGCCATGTCAGTGCTTCCCCCTTTGATCGTGCTGACTACACTGAACTGGTCGGAAAACACAAACTATTTACATAGCCGTTTCGACCGACGTTTCATTCAGTGCAATGGTACCAACCCGGGCGGGTTAAACCCTACCACCAAGTAAGATTAGGAGGGAAGGGACCTACAGTTTTACGAGGAATCCGAACTCGGTCAGTCTCCAACGGTCAGCGGTCACCCATCCAAGAACTGACCGCACCCAGCGTTGCTTAACATTCAATAGCGACAGTTGACTGTCTGCACCACTGAGCTATCGAGGCTGACGTGGTCCTATTTTAATTGGGTCAAGATCGAATTGGAAAGCGAGGCCGAAGGCCGAGCGATTCCGCCGAGTACATTAATAGTAAAAAATTACTAAAAAAAACTTTGAAATAAAAAAAAAGTTTAAAAAAACATAAAACCGACTTCCTAAAAAAAAGTAGAACTAAAAAACTATTTAAAATAAAAATATAAAAACCGCCTTCAAAAATATATGAAGTAAAAACCTAAAAAAAAGCACAGATCTCGTGCATTACACGACCTTCGAGGTACATTGAAAATGAACTCAACAAAATATAAAAAAAGTATTACATTTATATATTTTTTATTATTTTTCAAAAACACAAGCAGCTAAAAAAAATATGTAAACTAAAATTTAGACAGAAAAAGAGATAAGCTTGACATTATGTCTAACTAAAGTAACAAATTAATAAATATCAAATATAAAAATATTATATAGGTTAGGTTAGAAGATGCGTCGCGTAGCGACATTTTATATTTATATTATTTTATATTATTATTATTTTATTTTTATATTTTATTAATATTATATTTATATGTAAAAATCATAAACTTTAATGCTACTACTCAGATTAGTCCGCGGCCCGCGCGCCGCACATACCTCTCGCGGTATTCAAATTTTCCGCCGCATAAAGGATAAGCTACAGCCTAGACCGTGAGAGATAGCGAGGTCCCGTTTTTTTGCAAATTGTAGCCCAACTCAATACCCCGAGGGTTTTTTTTCATTTTTTCGATATCGTTTTTCGTTTTCGAGAAATCGCCGATTCAATGAGAGAAGACACCAAAAAATCGCGCCATTTTTCGAAATTTTTTTATTTTTTGAAAAAAGTTTTTTACTTTTTTACTTTACTGTCTGTCTGTCTGTCTGTCGGTCACACGCAGATATCTCCGGACCTACTGAACCGATTTCGATGAAATTGACGCCTAATTACGTGTAATTTTTGCCGCTAGATATATTATAGATAAGTTTGTATAATAGTCCTGTGGAAAGTACAGGGTACCCCAAAATGGAAACCAAAAATATTTTTTGTTCTTTTAAATAAATCAAATGTCATGGCATTCTGTAGGTATTGTTAAGTCAATTTCAAAAATATTTAACTTTGCTATAAACAATAAGTTAATGTAACAGTGAAAACCGTATGTAAATCTATAAAATAGTTTTCGAGTTATAAGAACATTTCATATATAATATATACGTACGTTACACGGCCGGTCGGTCTGTGTTTGAAGACGGCGGTTGAGGTGGGGGGGGGGGGGGGGGGGGGGGGGGGGAGAGAGAGGGGAAGGGAGGATAATTGTATCTCTATCATCTCTATCTAAAACTACTAAGTCTAGAAAGCTGAAATTGAAATGGGGGGGTGAAGGAACTTGAAAATCATAATTATGGATGATACGTCATTGGGCTAATCATCATAAATAAATAATGACGTGTTTCAGGATTTTTGGATTTTCACATTTTAAGGGGGGGAAACGGGGGGTTAAAAGTTGTATAGAAGTACCGGTTTTTTTAAAGGCAGGAACTTGAAAATCATAATTCTAAATACTAATCATAAATCAATAATTAATTTCACATTTAAAGGGGGGGGGGGGGGGGGCCTTGGCAGCTCGGCCTTCGGCCTCACCCAAAGTTTCTACTTAATTTCACAGAGAAGATTTATAGTCCTCCTGAACGCAGCTTGGCCTTCGGCCTCGCCCTCAGTTACTTACTTTCTTCGAGAAGGTTTATGCTCTTCCTGAATGCAACTCGGCCTTCGGCCTCGCCCTTAGTTGCTTACATTCTTCGAGAAGGTTTATGATCTTCCTGAATGTAGCTCGGCCTTCGGCCTCGCCCTCAGTTGCTTACTTTCTTCGACAAGGTTATGATCTTCCTGAATGTAGCTCGGCCTTCGGCCTCGTCCTTAATTACTTACTTTCTTAGATAAGGTTTATCGTCTTCCTGAACGCAGCTCGGCCTTCGGCCCCGCCCATAGTTACTTACTGTCTTCTTTGAAATATGAATTTCACGCGTGCGGAGCCGCGGGCTCAGCTAGTATGTACATAAAGGGATAAAACTATAGCAAGTGGAATCCGAACCACAGCCAGCCGAACCACGGTCGTACGGCTACCCATCCAAAGCCTGACCGCACCCTGGCAGAAAATATTATTAGATGAAAGCGAAGCAGTGCGGTTACGGGACCCTCGGCACGTGAACAAGGTTCACTTGACCACTTTTTTAACATTGAAAATGTTTTTTCGATCGCGTTGGTAGGGCACCCATTTCAAGGAAAAGTGCGATATCGCCCTGGTGTCGTGAATTTTACAGCTATGTGGATGATTGTGGTGTCAAAAGATGCGTCTCGGCGAGGGTTACAATATGGCGTTTTTTTGGAAAGGTCAAAAACTTTTTTGAAAAAATAAAAAAAAATCGAAAAATGACGTGATTTTTTGGTGTCTTCTCTCATTGAATTGGCGATTTCTCGAAAACGAAAAACGATATCGAAAAAATGAAGAAAAGCCCTCGGGGTATTGAGTTGGGCTAGAATTTGCAAAAAACGGGACCTCGCTATCTCGCACGGTTATCCTTTATGCGGCGGAATTTTGAATAACGAGGGAGGCTGGGCGGGAGGTATGTGCGGCGCGCGGACTAATCTAAAGTAGCCATTGATTTAAAATACTTGTCAAGCTAATATCTTTTTCTGTCTAAATTTTAGTTTAAATTTTTAAGCTGCTTGTGTTTTTGAAAAATAATAAAAAATATATAAATGTAATACTTTTGTTTTATTTTGATGAGTTCATTTTCAATGTATCTCGAAGGTCGTGTAATGCACGAGATCTGTGATTTTTTTTTAGGTTTTTATTTCATATATTTTTGAAGGCGGTTTTTATATTTTTATTTTAAATAGTTTTTTAGTTCTACTTTTTTTTAGGAAGTCGGTTTTATGTTTTTTAAAACTTTTTTTTATAGGTACTCAATTTACTTACAGAAAAAATCGCTCAACAACGCAAGCAGTACTAAAATTATTTTTACACAAAAAAATAATAATTACAGAAAAAAAAAGCAGCACTAAAATTATTTGAAAAGGTAATATTAGCATCATAAAGTAGCATTGATACAAAACAAAAGGTGGCAGCCTTGTCCTGTGATCTATCAAGAGTGTTGTGTGATGTTATAGACAACAACCTACTATCTTCTATACATATAATAAAATCGTTAAATTAATAATCTCTCTTTGTCTGTACGCGCATCACGCAAAAACCACTGAACGGAATTTGACGAAACTTTGTATAGTGACAGTGTATATCCCGGATTAACATAATAAACAAAAAAATATAATAAAAATTAAAATTATTATAAAATTTAAATGACAAGTTGACAACGGAGAACTGTCATCTCGACGTGAGCTGGCCGGTGACAAAATGTTTGATAAATAAAAAAAAAATAATTGAAGTCGAACTTATGTCGCTGTCATTGGTGCAATTTATATTTCTGTTGCTCGCGGCTTCGCTAGCGTGAAATTCGTATTAAAAAAAAATTTTGTAACTAAAGGCGGAGCCGAAGGTGGATCTGCGCTCACGTAAACGATATTCTTTCTCGATGAAAGTAACTAAGGGCGAGGCGGAAATCGGAGCTGAGTTCAGGAAGAAAAAAAACATTCTTTCTTGAATGAAGTAAGTAACTATGGGCAGGCCGCAGGTCGAGCTGCGATCAGGAAGAAGCTAAACCATCTTGAAGAAAGTAAGTAACTAAGGCGAGGCCGAAGGCCGAGCTACGTTCTGATAAATAATAAACCATCTCGGAGAAAGCGAGTAACTAAGGCGAGGCCGAAGGCCGAGCTGCGTTCAGGAAGAAGCTGAACCATCTTGAAGAAAGTAAGTAACTAAGGCGAGGCCGAAGGCCGAGCTACATTCTGATAAATAATAAACCATATCGAAGAAAGCAATTAACTAAGGGTGAGGCCGAAGGCCGAGCTGCGTTCAGGAAGAAGCTAAACCATATTGAAGAAAGTAAGTAACTAAGGCGAGGCCGAAGGCCGAGCTTCGTTCTGATAAATAATGAACCATCTCGAAGAAAGGAAGTAACTAAGGGCGAGGGCGAGGGCCGAGCTGCGTTCAGGAAAAAGCTAAACCATCTTGAAGAAAGTGAGTAACTAAGGCGGGGCCGAAGGCCGAGCTACATTCTGATAAATAATAAAACATCTTGAAGAAAGCAAGTAAATAAGGGCGAGGCCGAAGGCCGAGCTGCATTCGGGAAGAAGCTAAACCATCTCGAAGAAAGCAGGTAACTAAGGGCTAGGCCGAAGGCCGAGCTGCGTTCAGGAAGAAGGTAAACCTTCTTGAAGAAACTAAGTTACTAAGGCGAGGCCGAAGGCCGAGCTGCGTTCTGGATGAAGCTAAACCATCTCGAATAAAGTAGGTAACTAAGCGATATCAAGATTGAGTTAAATTAATTTAAATTTTATTATAAAGTCCACGCTTCTGACGGCAAACATACCGTGCGTCCTAAAACCTTGCGGTTATTCCCGGCTGGATGGCAAGAGGCCCGATGGTATCACCTTAGTTCCATGAGCCAAGGGTAGGTCTTTGATGTGGGAGGCCATTTGTGTTCTCACATTGGCTCCAAGTCACGTACGGCCGAGGCCTGGGCGGACACCCTCAAACGCAATAAATATTATAGATATATAATTCAAGATTTCGAATTTGTTGCGTTTGCGGTTGAAACCCTCGGTCCGTGGAGCAGTCATTGAAGCCAAAAGCTTCTTGAAGAGGCTTGGGTCTCTGCTGGTGGACGCAACTGGTGTCCCACAATCAAGGGCCTACTTCATTCAAACGGTAAGCTTTGCCATCCAGCGGGGTAATGCCGCAAGTGTTCTAGGAACATTTGAAAACGCCCCTTTTATGATAGTTATTTTAATGTTTGTTAGGTAGGTTTTAATTATTTAGTTATTAATATTACTTTTTTATATATTTTATTAAATAAATAGATGGAGTAAACGATATAATATGCTATCGAAGAAAGGAAGTCATTTAAGGCGAGGACCGAAAGCAGAAGAGGGTTTTTGGTTTACCTGAACGCAGCTCGGCCTTCGGCCTCGCCCTTAGTTACTTACTTTCTTCGAAAAGGTTTATCGTCTTCCTGAACGCAGCTCGGCCTTCGGCCTCGCCCTTAGTTACTTACTTTCTTCGAGAAGGTTTATTGTCTTCCAGGATGCAGCTGGGCCTTCGGCCTCGCCGTTAGTTGCTTACTTTATTTGAGAAGATTTATCGTTTACCTGAACGCAGCTCGGCCTTCGGCCTGGCCCTTAGTTATTTAGATTCTTCTTTGAAATACGAATTTCACGCGAGCGAAGCCGCAGGCAACAGCTAGTTATAAATAAACTGGAAGCATATATGGTGGAAACGGGACACCATACAAAATCCTCCTTTCTAAAGTCTTTTCTAACAGAGTTCAAAAAACATTTCCGTTTACTTACTTACTTAGAGGAGTCGGTCGGAGGACCGCTACGTAACGTAAATACCCGCGCAGCCATGGAGTTGGGGACTGGGGAAGCGCGCAGCACTGAGTTTTTATATTTTATTTACTTAGCGGTCCGGAAAAGGAAATTATTTTTTACTTTGTAAGAGTCGGATTTTTTTTAAATTTGTAATTTAACTTCTATTTCAAGCTTTTAAAAAAAACGCATGCAAATCGGTCCACTTTTAACGTTGAAAATGTTTTTTCGTTCGCTTCAGTATAGCCCCCCATTTTCTCGGAGAGTGTGAAATCGTCCTGTTGTCGCGAGTTTTGGGGCTACGCGAGTTGTTGAGAGCTCAACAGACGCGTATCGGCTAGGACTACAAGATGGTTTTTTTTTTCGAAAAAGTAAAAAAAATATTTTTAAATGCAAAAATGTGAAAAATTCTATTTTTTTCCAACTAAATCTCTTATATCTCAAAAACTAAATGTGATATCGAAAAAAAAAACTGTTTAGATTGGGACTCTGGGCTACATTAAAAAAAAATTCACAGATCTTGTGCATCACACGACCTTCGAGATACATTGAAAATGAACTCATCAAAATAAAACAAAAGTATTACATTTATATATTTTTTTATTATTTTTCAAACACACAAGCAGCTTAAAAAATGTAAACTAAAATTTAGACAGAAAAAGTGATAAGCTTGACATTATGTCTAGCTAAAGTAACAAATTAATAAATCTTCATCTGCATCTTCTGCCCTAACCTAAATACATACAGAGCCTGGAGATCTAGACTCTGACTAGAGTACTTGCCAAGACAAATCCAACGAGCCCAAACACGGTGGATTTATCATGTGTGGTTTAGGAGTTCCTCTGTGGAATACCTACATAATAAAAAAAAGAAGTGAAATATAGGCAAAAAAAAGGTTTATTCATTAAATTGCACCTAGAACAAATTATTTTGTGAAAAGGAAACGTCTGTCTGTATGTTTTAACGTAAACTTCAGAACCACTAAACCGATTTTGGTGCGATTAGCACCAATTTAAAGAGTATTTCTTTAGGCTCACTATAGGTTTCTAATGCGAAAATAAGTTTGGTGCACAAAATAAACAATTTCGATTACTCTACCTAACTAACCCATTCCAGTAGTGATCTGATAAAGGTACATTTCAGTTAGGGTACTTATTAGCTAATTATTCTCAAATACGAAAGGGTATTCAAATCTACTAATCAGTATATCCAATTCACCCAGGTGCATAGTGCATAGGTGAATGCAGTATACTGATTACTATACATTTAATTCACCCAGGTGAACCAGCCCAGGCGAATAAAGTCTACCGCGCCGCCGCGCGCCGCCGCCGCCTCCCCGCCCGCGCCGCCCCGGACGTACGGACGGGGCGCAGTAACTATACTAGAGCCTAGAGCCATCATTACGAATGCAAAGTTTGAGTCATCATAATAAGTCATTAATCATTATCAAAGAGTTGTATTACGTCGCTGCCGTACGTCGGCAGCGACGTAATACAAACAACATACAAGCTCTTTGGTCATTATGTCATTAAGGCCGCACCATGTGCGCGAGTTGTTTGTCGACGCAACAACACAACACAACACGCACGCAGGTAGGTAGTAAAGTGTCGATGATTCGTTAGGTAAGTGACATTAGCTAAATGCACATTCAATGAGTGGTGATTTGGTATAAATAGGTATGTAGTTACATAAGTCACGTATTTATTCATTAAACCATTCTATTTTTTCTGAACGCGATCGCTAATTTTTTGGTGCACTTGTTCTCCACGTAGTTTTAAATACTTTTAAGGGCAATATTAACGCCCAGGCTCGAACCGTCATTCATGTGTTTTTTTGAGCTAAAATGTGATCCTGAAAACTATCTCGTCTTGACTTTAATAAGCCACGAGTGAAATTGCGGCGCCTTTTTTGTGGAGTCAGTTTATCGAATGTGTCGAAAATAAAGAAAGAAGTGTCGATATTCGGCCACCCATCCGCGCCAAGAGATGCATACACGAAGTCGGCGAGACTGTAACTACGATATTGATAATTTTCATATTAGTTTACTTAAGGCCGTGACAAACGCCAACGACCTTGAGCATTCGGCAATTCTAAATAATGTATTCGCTTCGCTACACGCATTCAGTGTGCGTTGGTCGCGGACCGCGGTGGTCTACACGTCCCGTCCGCGTCAACGAACAACCAAAAGAGTAGATGGTTCGAGGTTCAAAACCCACTTGTTTTATTATTATGTCATTCATTTATTTCCACATTTCTTTTTGTACAAATAAATTTTTTTTTTTTAATTAAAACCTAAAATTGATATAAAAACAAATGGAGTTTCCACCACCGGCGGCGGGGCGAGCCCAGGCTACCGATGGTCGGGTCCCAAAGAGAGGAACCTCCGGACGATGCGTGCAGTGTCGAGCAGGGCTGCCTTCTGGATCTGGCCCCTGAACCAACCACTCAGCGAGAGCCTCTTAAGGTGGTCATAGAGGCTCTTCGCTATCAGCCTATGCGCTGATACGACTATGGGCACAACGATCGTCGAGTCGACGGGCCACATTTTGGTAACCTTGTGCAGCAGATCCAGATACTTCAGCATCTTCTCTGCTTCCTTACTGACGAGGTTACCATCATGCGGCACAGCGATATCGACGAGCGTTGCGCGCCTTGCCTCCCGGTCCTCTATCACAATATCAGGTCTATTCGCGAGAACAGTCCTATCTGTGATGGATGATATTGATAATGGACCGGTCCCAGTATAGCGCGGTTTTCTCAACCGTTCACTTCGAAAGAATGCGGCGCGCACCCTCCCCTCTCCGCCGCCACCGCAATTGCCCGTCAGTACGGTGGAGGCGGAGAGCGGAGGGTGCGCGCCGCATTCTTTCGAAGTGAACGGTTGAGAAAACCGCGCTATAGTGTGTGACATGACCATTCTCGAGAACTGGCGGCGGAGTGTACTTATAGTAAGGCACTTCGGTACTTACAAGGTTGAACTTTAATGCAAGTTGCTGGTGGATAATCCTGGCTACTAGGTTGTGTCTATGCAAATACTCGGTGTTGGAACAACCGGAAATCACATGTCTGAGGGACTCGCCAGGTTGGTGGCAGGCGCGGCAGATGTCAATGGTCCCATCCTTCATTATGTTATGTGTTTCCTATAGTTGTTTTTTTTTTTAGATTAATTTGTCTCCTCCCGAAACAAGCAAAACTCATTAGAGTATACAGCCAATTCTGTCGTAGCTTTTAACGTCTGTTGTATAAGTTCTCGCACCGCGAGAACCACAAAAATATATTTTTCTAATTACAACGACGAAGCGACAAACTCCCGCCGTCCGCCATCTTTCTTTTTAATATCAAAGAGTTCCTATAGTTGTTCGTCTTGACAACCTCATTATTATTTTTTGTTTTTTATTTTTATCTCCTGTCGTGGTTACAATAATACAATTTCAACAAGCCAGTTTTCTCAGTGCTCTGTGACCTTGGCATCAATGGTATTGTAAAATTGTAATAATACACACATTCTCAGATTTTTTAAATTCATACTTTTGTTTGTAATTTTTCTATATAGTAATTTTACTCATAATTTTAAAAAAATCACAGATCTCGTGCATTACACGACCTTCGAGGTACCTTGAAAATGAACTCAACAAAATAAAAAAAATATATTACATTTATATATTTTTTATTATTTTTCAAAAACACAAGCAGCTTAAAAAATCTTCTAACCTAACCTATATTCCTATGGCTTCCTTCCGGCTCTAGGATCCAGGGCCCTGGAAATCATATATGACTAGAGTACTTGCGAAGACAAATCCAACGAGCCCAAATATGATGGATTTATCATGTGTAGTTTAGGAGTTCCTATGGCTTCCTTCCGGCTCCATCATCAGAACCCTGGAAATAACATATGACTAGAGTACTTGCGAAGACAAATCTAACGAGCCCAAACACGGTCGATTTATCATGTGTGGTTTAGGAGTTCCTATAGCTTCATTCCGGCTTTTGTTTTAGGCTCAAATTGTAGCTGACTAAATTGTCCAGAGGAATTTTTCTCTAATTTTTGATATCATTCTTCGTTTCCAAAATATCGAGCGCCAAAATAAAAAAAATCGGAATTATTTTTTTCACTATTTCGGCCATAACGTTTTTCGTTTTTTACTTTCTCGAATAATTATTTTTGCACCTTACAGCTCTCATGAATACGCTCTTTTGAGACTTTTTTGAATATCATATCTTCACAACTCCCCGAGATATAAGGGGATTCCACTTTTTCGTGAAATCGGAGCTTACACTGGGGCAAACGAAAAGACATTTTCAATGTCAAAACAAAATTCGTACACGCGCGAGGAGGGGTGTGTAGCTCAATTACACATTTAGTACGGACTTTGGCTACAGCGATACTGCGCTGGGCGTCAGCGGGTGTAGGGTGAGTAGGGTTGCCAGATGTCCGGTTTTGGCCCGGACAGTCCGGTTTTCGAAGCCCCTGCCCGGTAAACAAGTATGACCAGATTTTGTCCGGTTTTTAAATTTCCCGCCCGTAATACTGCAATATTTCTATTCCCGCCATACATAAGCTATTGCTAGGCACACTTGGACAGACGAGCGGAATAAGTTAGAGATACAGACATTGAAAAGCGAGTTATGCATTTTTTTCCACATTTCACATACTTGCACCTCATTTAAGAGGCAATATCTAATAACAAAACTCTTCTTAAAAAAGCAGAGATAAATAATATTGTGTAATAATGATAAATAAAGCAGAGAAGATGTTAAAGTATCTGGATCTGCAGCACGAGGTTACCAAAATGTGGCCCGTCGACTCGACGATCGTTGTGCCCATAGTCGTATCGGCGCATGGGCTGATAGCGAAGAGCCTCGACGATCACCTTGAGAGGCTCTCGCTGAGTGGTTGGGTCAAGGGCCAGATCCAGAAGGCAGGCCTGCTCGACACTGCACGCATCGTCCGGAGGTTTCTCTCCCTGGGGCCCGACCATCGGTAGCTTGGGTTCGCCCTGCTGCCGGTGGTGGAAACTCCGTTTATTTTTATATTAATTTTAGATTTTAATTGTTAAAAAGATGTAAAATTTATATAAAAAGGAACGTGTAAATAAATGATAAATAATAATATCTAGTGATAAATATCAGTATAAATGACTATCTTAATTTTGCATACGTCTTACTTAATTAGTTGTATATTTTATTCTGCATATTTGTGTTTATTATTTGAGTAAATAGATGCAGAAATTCACTTACCTTTCAAGTTTTATATTTAATTCGCCGGGTTTTTAAAAAGGATTGATAAAAAAATATATTTTAGAATATTTTAGAGTCTTTATTTTGTTCTAAAAGCATACTGTCACCTTCGAGTATATATTAATATTGATTTGTTTGTACTATGATGACGTGTTTGTTTTGTGACTTAAGTATGAATAAATCTTTCTTTCTTAACATTTCATGTGTTTTACTTTAAAAATCTAAATAAAATTCTCTAATTAATAATAGAGTTTTTGGTTGTCCGTTTTTTTTAATGGCGATGTGCGGAAGCGCGGGCAGAGGTAACGGCATTCCAGTAACAGACAAGTAATACCTACTTCTAAAATTCCTGCGACCTAAATGGATACATGGGAATTAGGTAATAAGAAATTCATTTACATAGTAATTTGCGGTTTCCTCGCCTCGACTTGGAGCGCAACACTTAGGCAGTGTTGGAATCCGGTATCTATACCTACTAAGTACTATCAGTCAGTACCTACTATCAGTTTTAAATATTATGTCTAGAAAATTTGTGTATTCTCTCGTACTATCAGCGGGTAGAATATATATTTACTATTCTATTCAGTTTTATATAGTACGTCTCAAATTATTAATCAAGTGCTTTCATATCTGGCATTTCCCGTCTCGTGTCGTAATTACAAAGTGCGCAGAGTCGGCAAGTTATTTTCGAGAAAAATAAAAATAAATTAAGATAAAACCACGTTTTTAAAACGGGACTAAAAGTATAAAATAATTTCTCCTAGCCGCATACAGATATAGAACCCCCTACACACCGAGCATACCTACGGGAGTGGCAACCGTCGAGCGCTAATATATAGGAAAATTAGCCGCGTGTTAGAGCATTTGCACTAATATATAGCGCTGCTGCGGGATCGACCGTCAGTGCGCTCGCGACTTGGGAACGAAGAACACGTATATGTGCACTACGCAAAATGGCGATTTGTGCAGTTCGTGCGTGTCGAAAGAGCTCAAGATCATCAGGAATGTCAAAAGATGGCGTAACCTTTCATAATTAGGTCATTTTAATGATAATACAATGCTTAAAGCGTGTAAAATACAAAAATTCCGCGAGCTAGGAGCACGACTGCGCGCCATACTGGGCGCGTACACATGATAGGCAAATTTGACAGACTGGAAAGAAATTTGAAATCAATTATTGTATATGGGTGTTGTTAGTTTTTTTATGGCAATGGCATGGATGAATTCAATTTATAATATGTATTGTTATTATTTCTTTAATATTACGTTTTCTATTTTTTATAATTATAAAACAAATATACCTATACAAAACTAATATATTGTATTGTAAGTATTATTATTATCAGTGATAGGAATAGGTAGGACTTATTTACCTAAACTTCGAGGAACAGAGTAAAAAATTGGAGACTTCCTTACGACAATATTTTTTTCCGGTTTAATAATACCTATTCATGGTGTTATAATTTCGCGATTTAAAAAAAGTGGCCGCCATTTTGAACTTTTTAGTAACTGGACAGATTGCTTTCAAAATCGACATCTGGGTGTCAGTGAATACGAATCTGTAGTCAAATTTAAAAAAAGTTGCCGCCATTTTGAAATTTTTAGTTACTGGACCGATTGATTTCAAAATCGATACCTGGGTGTATATGTAGGCTCTGAATACGAATCCGTTGTCAAAATTTAAAAAAGTGGCCGCCATTTTGAACTTTTTAGTTACTGGACCGATTGCTTTCAAAATCGATATCTGGGTGTATGTGTGGGCTCTGAATACGAATCTGTAGTAAAAATTAAAAAAAGTGGCCGCCATTTTGAACTTTTTAGTTACTGGACCGATTGCTTTCAAAATCGATATCTGGGTGTCTGTGTGAGCTCTGAATACGAATCTGTAGTCAATATTAAAAAAAGTGGCCGCCATTTTGAACTTTTTAGTTACTGGACCGATTGCTTTCAAAATCGATATCTGGGTGTTTATGTAGGCTCTGAATACGAATCCGTTGTCAAAATTTAAAAAAGTGACCGCCATTTTGAACTTTTTAGTTACTAGACCGATTACTTTCAAAATCGATATCTGGATGTCTGTGTGGGCTCTGAATACGAATCTGTAATCAAAATAAAAAAAAGTGGCCGCCATTTTGAACTTTTTAGTTACTGGACCGATTGCTTTCAAAATCGATATCTGGGTGTATGTGGGGGCTCTGAATACGAATCTGTAGTAAAAATTAAAAAAAAGTGGCCGCCATTTTGAACTTTTTAGTTACTGGACCGATTGCTTTCAAAATCGATATCTGGGTGTCTGTGTGGGCTCTGAATACTAATCTGTAGTCAAAATTTAAAAAAAGTGGCCGCCATTTTGAACTTTTTAGTTACTGGACCGATTGCTTTCAGAATCGATATCTGGGTGTCTGTGTGGGCTTTAAATACGAAGCCGTTGTCAAAATTTAAAAAAAGTGGCCGCCATTTTGAACTTTTTAGTTACTGGACCGATTGCTTTCAAAATCGATATCATATTTTTTATGTTAACTACATATTGTTATTCAGAGCCCACACAGACATGTAGATATGGGTTTTGAAAGTAATCAGTCCAGTAACTAAAAAGTTCAAAATGGCGGCACTTTTTTAAGATTTTGACAACGGATTCGTATTCAGAGCCCACACAGACAAACAAATATCAATTTTAAAAGCAATCGGTCCATTAACTAAAAAGTTCAAAATGGCGGTCACTTTTTTTAAATTTTGACAACGGATTCGTATTCAGAGCCCACACAGACACCCAGATATCGATTTTGAAAGCAATCGGCCCAGTAACTTATAACTTCAAAATGGCGGCCACTTTTTTTAAATTTTGACAACGGATTCGTATTCAGAGCCCACACAGACACCCAGATATCGATTTTGAAAGCAATCGGTCCAGTAACTAAAAAGTTCAAAATGGCGGCCTTTTTTTTAAATTTTGACAACGGATTCGTATTCAGAGCCCACACAGACACCCAGATATCGATTTTGAAAGCAATCGGTCCAGTAACTAAAAAGTTCAAAATGGCGGCCACTTTTTTTAAATTTTACAACGGATTCGTATTCAGAGCCCACACAGACACCCAGATATCGATTTTGAAAGCAATCGGTCCAGTAACTAAAAAGTTCAAAATGGCGGCCACTTTTTTTAAATGTTTACTACAGATTCGTATTCAGAGCCCACACATACACCCAGATATCGATTTTGAAAGCAATCGGTCCAGTAACTAAAAAGTTCAAAATGGCGGTCACTTTTTAAATTTTGACAACGGATTCGTATTCAGAGCCTACATAGACACCCAGATATCGATTTTGAAAGAAATCGGTCCAGTAACTAAAAAGTTCAAAATGGCGGCCACTTCTTTTTTATTTTGACTACAGATTCGTATTCTGAGTCCACACAGACGCCTAGATATCGATTTTGAAAGCAATCGGTCCAGTAACTAAAAAGTTCAAAATGGCGGATACTTTTTTTAAATTTTGACTATAGATTCGTATCCAGAGTCCACACAGACGCCCATATATCGATTTTGAAAGAAATCGGTCCAGTAACTAAAAAGTTCAAAATGGCGGCCACTTTTTTAAATTTTTACTACAGATTCGTATTCAGAGCCCACACTGACACCCAGATATCGATTTTGAAAGCAATCGGTCCAGTAACTAAAAAGTTCAAAATGGTGGCCACTTTTTTCAAATCGCGAAATTAAAACACCATGAATATTATTAAACCGGAAAAAAATATTGTCTTAAGGAAGTCTCCAATCTTTTACTCTTTTCCTCGAAATTTAGGTAAATAAGCCCTACTTATTCCTATCACTGATTATTAGTACAACTTTTCAAAAATATTAAAACAACAGTCTTGTTTAATTTTTCAATATTTTTTTTGGATTCAAACAATAATATTCGTTCAGTAAAAACTATTTGAAATAATATTACAAATAACAATTTCAAAATTCACAGATATACCGCACCATCATTGTCCGTCAGACTGGCATTCGTAGTGATCCCGTCAAGTTGCCGTCAAGCAAGGCTTCCGATTGGTCGGACGGTCGGCTCTTACTACCAGATACCCGAGCCAAGCCAGCGATAACAAACCTGTCGCTCGCCTTGCTCGCTCTGTCTCTCTCCATATCGCGGGGCGCGATATGGGTAACGGAGATAGACAAGTCACGTCATAAAAGATTAAATTGCGATTTCGATTTTCGTAGTAGTAGGGATTTTTGGCTAGCCGTGCTCCGATACAAACGCAGTAGCGTTGCGTCTCCCGTAGGTATTCTCCTTGCCCCTACAGGTTGTCCTAATTTGTGATTGTGAAATTTAATACTACAAGCGTATTTAAATACTTGTAAGTAACATTTAAAACTCGACGCGGGGCCCATGGATTAGATAATTGATGTAATAATAGTTGTTCACCAACGCAACCACACACCATAGTAATTTATCACACTGAAAATTGCTGAAAACGACCACATCACAAGTTTTGCTGAAGGTAACCACACACCATACTAATTTATCAAACTGAAAATTGCTGAAAACGACCACATCGCAAGTTTTGCTGAAGGCAACCACACACCATAGTATTATGTTGATTTTTCATAAACCGCTCTATCAATTTCGATAAAATTGAAATAAGACCCCCTCTGAAATATGTCCCACCAAACAAAAAAAGAATTTTCTAAATCAACGCTCAATTGACGGAGAAATCGCGTAACAAACATACAAAAAAAAAAAAAAAAAATAAAATAAAAACATACAGTCGAATTGAGAACCTCCTCCTTTTTTGGAAGTCGGTTAAAAATAGGTTATTCTTTTCAAAACAGTCAAAGAGGCCATCCGATGGCCTCCTTGACTGTTGACTGATAGTGCAGTTTCAAATATTTTAGATATGATGGGTCTATCATTAATTAATTATTTATGTCTGCACGATCATTTATTTTTAACCGATTTTATGTCACGACCTTTATTTTTAACCGACTTCAAAAAAAGGAGGAGGTTCTCAATTCGACTGTATTGTTTTTTAACCGACTTCCAAAAAAGGAGGAGGTTCTCAATTCGTCTGTATGTTTTTTTTTATTTATTTTTTTATTTTTTTTTTTTTATTTTTTTGTATGTTTGTTACGCGATTTCTCCGTCAATTGAGGGCCGATTTAGAAAATTCTTTTTTTGTTAGTTAGGTCATACTTCCGAGGTGGTCCCATTTCAATTTTATCGAAATTGGTTGAGTGGTTTTCGTAAAATCAGCATAATACTATAGTGTGTGGTTACCTTCAGCAAAACTTGTGATGTGGTCGTTTTCGGCAATTTTCAGTTTGATAAATTAGTATGGTGTGTGGTTACCTTCAGCAAAACTTTTGTGATGTGGACTTATTCAGCAATTTGCAGTCTGACACATATGGCGAATAATTCTGTACCACTTCAATCGATTTCGATTATTCGATTTCGATTATTCTTTTTTATGTAATATTACTAAAAAGAATGAAATAAAAACTGTTTTAAAAAATATTAAACCGATTTCCAAAAAACAAAAAAAAAAAAACTAAAAAGTATTAAATACCTAATATTTTGAAATTTTCTCTGTCCTGTTGAAATACATGAATCGATATACTAGTGATACATATTCGGACCCTTGTTTCATGAATATTCTAAATTTGAAATTTTTTTATCTTTTCCGACCGGCGCTTAATTTATTATGGTACCTGGCCAGTACCTACTGTACCGAGTACCATCGAGCTGGTTTGATGATGGAGACAGAAGGTGGCCATAGGAACTCCTAAACTACACATGATAAACCCATCGTGTTTGGGCTCGTTGCATTTGTCTTCACGAGAAATTTACTTTAGACCTAAAAGATTGTCAATTCGACGGTATGTTTTCTTTTTTTTTGGATGTTTGTTACGCGATTACTCCGTCAATTGTGGGCCGATTTTGAAAATTCTTTTTTTTTTTTATTTGAAAGGGGATAACCCTGAGGTTTTTGAAGTGAAAACTTCTTTAGCGGCTCTTGGCACTTTTTTAGGTGGGTAAAAATGTATAACTCGGGACATCGCGTCAGCGTCATTTTTAAAATGAAACCTTAAGTCATTGCGTTAAGGGTTAAGTTAGAGTGGCACGGGATCTGCCGGCACTCCCGGAGTGCAACTGTTAGGTAGGGTTCCGTAACACGTTTATGTCTGTCCATTCTACTAAGTTCTGCAAAATGAATGTAGGGTTCCGTAACATATGCATGTCTATCCGTTCTACTAAATTTTACAATTTTCAACCAAGGTCCTCCGACGGTTATTTTATAATAAAAGTAGGCTTCCGTAACACGTTTATGTCTGTCCATTCTACTAAGTTCTGCAACATCACCTACAACGTCCGTGATGTCAGCCCATAACACCAGCGCCATGTCAGTGCTTCCCCCTTTGATCGTGCTGACTACACTGAACTGGTCGGAAAACACAAACTATTTACATAGCCGTTTCGACCGACGTTTAATTCAGTGCGGTGGTACCAACCCGGGAAGGTTAAACCCTACCACCAAGTAAGATTACGAGGGAAGGGACTTACAGTTTTACGAGGAATCCGAACCTTGGTCAGCCTCCAACGGTCAGCGGTCACCCATCTAAGTACTGACCGCACCCAGCGTTGCTTAAAATTCAATAGCGACAGTTGACTGTCTGCACCACTGAGCTATCGAAGCTGACGTGGTCCTATTTTAATTGGGTCAAGATCGGATTGGAAAGCGAGGCGGAATCGCGAGGCCGAAGGCCGAGCGATTCCGCCGAGTACATTAATAGCAAAAAATTACTAAAAAAAACTGTGAAATAAAAAAAAAGTTTTAAAAAACATAAAACCGACTTCTTAAAAAAAGTAAAACTAAAAAACTATTTAAAATAAAAATATAAAAACCGCCTTCAAAAATATATGAAATAAAAACCTAAAAAAAAAAACCAACCCTAGAGTTGAAGGCGGTGCTAAAGCAAGCAAAAATGATGCATGAAAGAAAACATGAGTGGATGATAATATCCTTTGTGATTTGTAAAGCAAGCAAAAATGATGCATGAAAGAAAACATGAGTGGATGATAATATCCTTTGTGATTTGTGTAGCCTTTTTAGCACCGCCTTCAACTCGCAATCAAAGCTCAAACTCAAAGCAATCGGTCCAGTAACTAAAAAGTTCAAAATGGCGGCCACTTTTTTTTAATTTTTACTACAGATTCGTATTCAGAGCCCCCACATACACCCAGATATCGATTTTGAAAGCAATCGGTCCAGTAACTAAAAAGTTCAAAATGGCGGCCACTTTTTTTTATTTTGATTACAGATTCGTATTCAGAGCCCACACAGACATCCAGATATCGATTTTGAAAGTAATCGGTCTAGTAACTAAAAAGTTCAAAATGGCGGTCACTTTTTTAAATTTTGACAACGGATTCGTATTCAGAGCCTACATAAACACCCAGATATCGATTTTGAAAGCAATCGGTCCAGTAACTAAAAAGTTCAAAATGGCGGCCACTTTTTTTAATATTGACTACAGATTCGTATTCAGAGCCCACACAGACACCCAGATATCGATTTTGAAAGCAATCGGTCCAGTAACTAAAAAGTTCAAAATGGCGGCCACTTTTTTTAAATGTTTACTACAGATTCGTATTCAGAGCCCACACATACACCCAGATATCGATTTTGAAAGCAATCGGTCCAGTAACTAAAAAGTTCAAAATGGCGGTCACTTTTTAAATTTTGACAACGGATTCGTATTCAGAGCCTACATAGACACCCAGATATCGATTTTGAAAGAAATCGGTCCAGTAACTAAAAAGTTCAAAATGGCGGCCACTTCTTTTTTATTTTGACTACAGATTCGTATTCTGAGTCCACACAGACGCCTAGATATCGATTTTGAAAGCAATCGGTCCAGTAACTAAAAAGTTCAAAATGGCGGATACTTTTTTTAAATTTTGACTATAGATTCGTATCCAGAGTCCACACAGACGCCCATATATCGATTTTGAAAGAAATCGGTCCAGTAACTAAAAAGTTCAAAATGGCGGCCACTTTTTTAAATTTTTACTACAGATTCGTATTCAGAGCCCACACTGACACCCAGATATCGATTTTGAAAGCAATCGGTCCAGTAACTAAAAAGTTCAAAATGGTGGCCACTTTTTTCAAATCGCGAAATTAAAACACCATGAATATTATTAAACCGGAAAAAAATATTGTCTTAAGGAAGTCTCCAATCTTTTACTCTTTTCCTCGAAATTTAGGTAAATAAGCCCTACTTATTCCTATCACTGATTATTAGTACAACTTTTCAAAAATATTAAAACAACAGTCTTGTTTAATTTTTCAATATTTTTTTTGGATTCAAACAATAATATTCGTTCAGTAAAAACTATTTGAAATAATATTACAAATAACAATTTCAAAATTCACAGATATACCGCACCATCATTGTCCGTCAGACTGGCATTCGTAGTGATCCCGTCAAGTTGCCGTCAAGCAAGGCTTCCGATTGGTCGGACGGTCGGCTCTTACTACCAGATACCCGAGCCAAGCCAGCGATAACAAACCTGTCGCTCGCCTTGCTCGCTCTGTCTCTCTCCATATCGCGGGGCGCGATATGGGTAACGGAGATAGACAAGTCACGTCATAAAAGATTAAATTGCGATTTCGATTTTCGTAGTAGTAGGGATTTTTGGCTAGCCGTGCTCCGATACAAACGCAGTAGCGTTGCGTCTCCCGTAGGTATTCTCCTTGCCCCTACAGGTTGTCCTAATTTGTGATTGTGAAATTTAATACTACAAGCGTATTTAAATACTTGTAAGTAACATTTAAAACTCGACGCGGGGCCCATGGATTAGATAATTGATGTAATAATAGTTGTTCACCAACGCAACCACACACCATAGTAATTTATCACACTGAAAATTGCTGAAAACGACCACATCACAAGTTTTGCTGAAGGTAACCACACACCATACTAATTTATCAAACTGAAAATTGCTGAAAACGACCACATCGCAAGTTTTGCTGAAGGCAACCACACACCATAGTATTATGTTGATTTTTCATAAACCGCTCTATCAATTTCGATAAAATTGAAATAAGACCCCCTCTGAAATATGTCCCACCAAACAAAAAAAGAATTTTCTAAATCAACGCTCAATTGACGGAGAAATCGCGTAACAAACATACAAAAAAAAAAAAAAAAATAAAATAAAAACATACAGTCGAATTGAGAACCTCCTCCTTTTTTGGAAGTCGGTTAAAAATAGGTTATTCTTTTCAAAACAGTCAAAGAGGCCATCCGATGGCCTCCTTGACTGTTGACTGATAGTGCAGTTTCAAATATTTTAGATATGATGGGTCTATCATTAATTAATTATTTATGTCTGCACGATCATTTATTTTTAACCGATTTTATGTCACGACCTTTATTTTTAACCGACTTCAAAAAAAGGAGGAGGTTCTCAATTCGACTGTATTGTTTTTTAACCGACTTCCAAAAAAGGAGGAGGTTCTCAATTCGTCTGTATGTTTTTTTTTATTTTTTTTTTTATTTTTTTTTTTTTATTTTTTTGTATGTTTGTTACGCGATTTCTCCGTCAATTGAGGGCCGATTTAGAAAATTCTTTTTTTGTTAGTTAGGTCATACTTCCGAGGTGGTCCCATTTCAATTTTATCGAAATTGGTTGAGTGGTTTTCGTAAAATCAGCATAATACTATAGTGTGTGGTTACCTTCAGCAAAACTTGTGATGTGGTCGTTTTCGGCAATTTTCAGTTTGATAAATTAGTATGGTGTGTGGTTACCTTCAGCAAAACTTTTGTGATGTGGACTTATTCAGCAATTTGCAGTCTGACACATATGGCGAATAATTCTGTACCACTTCAATCGATTTCGATTATTCGATTTCGATTATTCTTTTTTATGTAATATTACTAAAAAGAATGAAATAAAAACTGTTTTAAAAAATATTAAACCGATTTCCAAAAAACAAAAAAAAAAAAACTAAAAAGTATTAAATACCTAATATTTTGAAATTTTCTCTGTCCTGTTGAAATACATGAATCGATATACTAGTGATACATATTCGGACCCTTGTTTCATGAATATTCTAAATTTGAAATTTTTTTATCTTTTCCGACCGGCGCTTAATTTATTATGGTACCTGGCCAGTACCTACTGTACCGAGTACCATCGAGCTGGTTTGATGATGGAGACAGAAGGTGGCCATAGGAACTCCTAAACTACACATGATAAACCCATCGTGTTTGGGCTCGTTGCATTTGTCTTCACGAGAAATTTACTTTAGACCTAAAAGATTGTCAATTCGACGGTATGTTTTCTTTTTTTTTGGATGTTTGTTACGCGATTACTCCGTCAATTGTGGGCCGATTTTGAAAATTCTTTTTTTTTTTTATTTGAAAGGGGATAACCCTGAGGTTTTTGAAGTGAAAACTTCTTTAGCGGCTCTTGGCACTTTTTTAGGTGGGTAAAAATGTATAACTCGGGACATCGCGTCAGCGTCATTTTTAAAATGAAACCTTAAGTCATTGCGTTAAGGGTTAAGTTAGAGTGGCACGGGATCTGCCGGCACTCCCGGAGTGCAACTGTTAGGTAGGGTTCCGTAACACGTTTATGTCTGTCCATTCTACTAAGTTCTGCAAAATGAATGTAGGGTTCCGTAACATATGCATGTCTATCCGTTCTACTAAATTTTACAATTTTCAACCAAGGTCCTCCGACGGTTATTTTATAATAAAAGTAGGCTTCCGTAACACGTTTATGTCTGTCCATTCTACTAAGTTCTGCAACATCACCTACAACGTCCGTGATGTCAGCCCATAACACCAGCGCCATGTCAGTGCTTCCCCCTTTGATCGTGCTGACTACACTGAACTGGTCGGAAAACACAAACTATTTACATAGCCGTTTCGACCGACGTTTAATTCAGTGCGGTGGTACCAACCCGGGAAGGTTAAACCCTACCACCAAGTAAGATTACGAGGGAAGGGACTTACAGTTTTACGAGGAATCCGAACCTTGGTCAGCCTCCAACGGTCAGCGGTCACCCATCTAAGTACTGACCGCACCCAGCGTTGCTTAAAATTCAATAGCGACAGTTGACTGTCTGCACCACTGAGCTATCGAAGCTGACGTGGTCCTATTTTAATTGGGTCAAGATCGGATTGGAAAGCGAGGCGGAATCGCGAGGCCGAAGGCCGAGCGATTCCGCCGAGTACATTAATAGCAAAAAATTACTAAAAAAAACTGTGAAATAAAAAAAAAGTTTTAAAAAACATAAAACCGACTTCTTAAAAAAAGTAAAACTAAAAAACTATTTAAAATAAAAATATAAAAACCGCCTTCAAAAATATATGAAATAAAAACCTAAAAAAAAAAACCAACCCTAGAGTTGAAGGCGGTGCTAAAGCAAGCAAAAATGATGCATGAAAGAAAACATGAGTGGATGATAATATCCTTTGTGATTTGTAAAGCAAGCAAAAATGATGCATGAAAGAAAACATGAGTGGATGATAATATCCTTTGTGATTTGTGTAGCCTTTTTAGCACCGCCTTCAACTCTAGGGTTGGTTTTTTTTTTTAGGTTTTTATTTCATATATTTTTGAAGGCGGTTTTTATATTTTTATTTTAAATAGTTTTTTAGTTTTACTTTTTTTAAGAAGTCGGTTTTATGTTTTTTAAAACTTTTTTTTTATCTTTGTTACCTAAGAACTTTCGACTGGGTGAACCGATTTTGATGATCCTTTTTTTATTAACCGACTTCCAAAAAAGGAGGAGGTTCTCAATTCGTCTGTATGTTTTTTTTTTTTTTATTTTTTTTTTTATTTTTTTTATTTTTTTTTTTTTGTATGTTTGTAACACGATTTCTCCGTCAATTGAGGGCCGATTTAGAAAATTCTTTTTTTGTTAGTTAGGTCATACTTCCGAGGTGGTCCCATTTCAATTTTATCGAAATTGGTTCAGTGGTTTTCGAAAAATCAGCATAATACTATGGTGTGTGGTTACCTTCAGCAAAACTTGTGATGTGGTCGTTTTCGGCAATTTTCAGTTTGATAAATTAGTATGGTGTGTGGTTACCTTCAGCAAAACATTTGTGATGTGGACTTATTCAGCAATTTGCAGTCTGACACATATGGCGAATAATTCTGTACCACTTCAATCGATTTCGATTATTCGATTTCGATTATTCTTTTTTATGTAATATTACTAAAAAGAATGAAATAAAAACTGTTTTAAAAAATATTAAACCGATTTCCAAAAAACAAAAAAAAAAAAACTAAAAAGTATTAAATACCTAATATTTTGAAATTTTCTCTGTCCTGTTGAAATACATGAATCGATATACTAGTGATACATATTCGGACCCTTGTTTCATGAATATTCTAAATTTGAAATTTTTTATCTTTTCCGACCGGCGCTTAATTTATTATGGTACCTGGCCAGTACCTACTGTACCGAGTACCATCGAGCTGGTTTGATGATGGAGACAGAAGGTGGCCATAGGAACTCCTAAACTACACATGATAAACCCATCGTGTTTGGGCTCGTTGCATTTGTCTTCACGAGAAATTTACTTTAGACCTAAAAGATTCTCAATTCGACGGTATGTTTTCTTTTTTTGGATGTTTGTTACGCGATTACTCCGTCAATTGTGGGCCGATTTTGAAAATTCTTTTTTTTTTATTTGAAAGGGGATAACCCTGAGGTTTTTGAAGTGAAAACTTCTTTAGCGGCTCTTGGCACTTTTTTAGGTGGGTAAAAATGTATAACTCGCGACATCGCGTCAGCGTCATTTTTAAAATGAAACCTTAAGTCATTGCGTTAAGGGTTAAGTTAGAGTGGCACGGGATCTGCCGGCACTCCCGGAGTGCAACTGTTAAGTAGGGTTCCGTAACACGTTTATGTCTGTCCATTCTACTAAGTTCTGCAAAATGAATGTAGGGTTCCGTAACATATGCATGTCTATCCGTTCTACTAAATTTTACAATTTTCAACCAAGGTCCTCCGACGGTTATTTTATAATAAAAGTAGGGTTCCGTAACACGTTTATGTCTGTCCATTCTACTAAGTTCTGCAACATCACCTACAACGTCCGTGATGTCAGCCCATAACACCAGTGCCATGTCAGTGCTTCCCCCTTTGATCGTGCTGACTACACTGAACTGGTCGGAAAACACAAACTATTTACATAGCCGTTTCGACCGACGTTTAATTCAGTGCGGTGGTACCAACCCGGGAAGGTTAAACCCTACCACCAAGTAAGATTACGAGGGAAGGGACTTACAGTTTTACGAGGAATCCGAACCTTGGTCAGCCTCCAACGGTCAGCGGTCACCCATCTAAGTACTGACCGCACCCAGCGTTGCTTAAAATTCAATAGCGACAGTTGACTGTCTGCACCACTGAGCTATCGAAGCTGACGTGGTCCTATTTTAATTGGGTCAAGATCGGATTGGAAAGCGAGGCGGAATCGCGAGGCCGAAGGCCGAGCGATTCCGCCGAGTACATTAATAGCAAAAAATTACTAAAAAAAACTGTGAAATAAAAAAAAAGTTTTAAAAAACATAAAACCGACTTCCTAAAAAAAGTAAAACTAAAAAACTATTTAAAATAAAAATATAAAAACCGCCTTCAAAAATATGTGAAATAAAAACCTAAAAAAAAAAACGAACCCTAGAGTTGAAGGCGGTGCTAAAGCAAGCAAAAATGATGCATGAAAGAAAACATGAGCGGATGATAATATCCTTTGTGATTTGTGTAGCCTTTTTAGCACCGCCTTCAACTCTAGGGTTCGTTTTTTTTTTTAGGTTTTTATTTCACATATTTTTGAAGGCGGTTTTTATATTTTTATTTTAAATAGTTTTTTAGTTTTACTTTTTTTAGGAAGTCGGTTTTATGTTTTTTAAAACTTTTTTGAAAGCTGGTGCTTCCCGTGTGGTCCCATTTCAATTTGGTCAAGATCAGATTGGAAAGTGAGGCGGAATCGCGAGGCCGAAGGCCGAGCCATTCCGCCGAGTACATTAAAAGCAAAAAATAAAAAAAAATATATATATAATGGATATAAACGGGGGACTGAATTTAAGTTCCTGCTAATGCTGCCCCATCGCACGATGGTGAAGTAGTAGCGAAGTTAAATTCTATCTCCAATTTCCGACTCACTCCTCCTCGCGGTGTATCCTGGAAACTTAGGTGCGTAATACCGTAGGTATTACAATCATAAGGCTGACGAGAGCGGAAAACTCGCCAAAACGTTTGGCCAACGTGGCGATTTATGGCCAAAACCCTCCAACATGAAAAGTAACACAGTACCTCGGCCCCTAGTTCCCAGCGGCCCCGCTATTCCGGATCATCGTGGCGGCGGTCCAGGTTCCGGCGGCGGGGTGAGGGGTGCTAAGAATCTCTGGGTTAGATCTGGCTGCCACACCCAACTACACTTGGCTACCCACAATATACGGACCTTGAGAACGCACGAGAAACTGGTCGAGCTAGAACAGGAGCTGGCTCATATAAAATGGGAGATCCTGGGTCTTTGTGAGGTCAGAAGAAAGGGCGAAGAGACTGAAATGCTACGTTCCGGCAATCTGTTTTGCTTTAGAGGAAATCCCCAAAAATCGGAAGGTGGAGTGGGATTTATGGTGAGGCGCAGCCTCGTGAACAGCATCATCGAAATCGACAGCGTGTCGGACAGAGTGGCCTATATCATCATCAAGCTGAACAAGCGGTACCAGCTGTAGGTGGTGCAGGCATACGCTCCCACGAGTTCGCACGCTGACGACGGGGTGGAGCAGTTCTACGAGGATGTATCGAAAGCCTTGGAAACCAACAAATCTCACTTCCAGTACGTGATGGGAGATTTTAATGCCAAACTGGGCAAGCCTCTGAAGGGAGAGAGATCAGTAGGTCCGTACGGTATCGGTGCCAGAAATCGACGCGGCCAGATGTTGGTCAATTATCTCGAGGCCAACCAGCTCCACGCCATGAATACATTTTTCCTAAAAAAGGAGAAAAGGAAATGGACGTGGGCCAGCCCTGACGGTTGTACGAGAAACGAGAACGACTACATACTGGCGGACAGTAAATCGTCATGTATAGACGTTACTGTCCTTAATCGCTTCGATACTGGCAGCGATCACCGACTAGTGCGAGGTACGCTGAAGTTAAACCTCAAGATGGAACGGCGCAAACTCATCCACAAACCGCTGGCCAAGCTGAACATACCGGACGAGACGCTCGAAAATTTCGAAGCTAAACTCCAAGATGCTTTTAGCTTGGTGCCACGAGATGAGGATGCCGACATCGACAATGTGTATACGGACTTCGTATCCGCACTAACGGACACTGCAGAGCAGCACTTCAGCAAAAGTCGACAGGCACCCAGCAGCAAGTTATCTGCAGAGACGTTGAGGCTCCTGGAAACACGACGAAATATGAAACCGGAGACCCGGAGCAGTGTCGTGCACATGAACCTCAACAAGACCATAGGCAAGTCCATTCGCCGTGATATTCGCCGAGAGAACACGAAATTGGTTGAGCGCGTTATAGAGGAAAATCGAGGCAGCAAAGTGTTTGCCCGTGCCTTCTCTAACGGCGCTAACCAAATTTTTTATTATTATAATTTTTTTTTATGTAATCCGGTATGGGTGGCTGAGTCAGAGGGGCCAAAGCACATGCTCTGACTAGCCAATATCACCTTCGAGAAGGTAGGTGACATACGTAGGATTGCTGGCTATACTGGACTAGAGGAGAACACAACCGAGGCTGCTATGCGGCCATCTTACATCCAGTACGGTGGTACTAGCCCAGTCGGCTACAATTTGAGCCTACCACCTAGTAAGGGGCAAGGGAAGGGACCTACAAATTTCCAAACTCGAGCGAGCGTATGGGGTTGTCACCGCAAGAAAACCGGATATACTTGAGGCGGTGGAGGAATTTTATGGCGAATTGTATTCCGAAGCAATTCCTGCCCCGAGTCCAAGCAAACCAGTCGACCCTGATAGGCGTGCGCCGCTCATTAGACACTACACGGAGGATCTGCCCGAGATTAGTGTCTATGAGATAAAGGCTGCCTTGAAAGGACTCAAAAAACACAAGGCTCCAGGTGAAGACGGGATAACGACGGAGCTTCTGAATGCTGGCGGACGACCGATCTTGAAAGAACTGCAGAAACTGTTCAATGCAGTTCTTGAAAGTGGGTAATTCCGGCCGCATGGCGAAATAGTGTCGTTGTCTTGTTTCACAAGAAGGGGGATAGGGCGAAGTTGAAAAACTATCGACCTATCTCACTTCTTAGCCACGTGTACAAGGTCTTTTCAAGAGTCATCACGAGTCGGCTGACACAAAGGCTGGATCAGTACCAGCCTCGTGAGCAAGCTGGATTTAGGAAAGGATACGGCACCATGGACCACATATTTATATTAAAAGTGCGAGGAATACAACAAGCCGCTCTTCCTAGCTTTCGTCGACTATGAGAAGGCGTTCGACTCAGTTGAAAAATGGGCTTTCGAAAACTCCCTCCTGAGGTGCAGAATCGACCACCGCTACATCGAGGTACTCCGAAATCTGTTTCGGTCCGCGACGATGACTGTGAGGCTACACGAAAATACCCAACCCATCCCTCTTGGTAAGGACGTAAGGCAGGGGGATGTGATCTCACCCAAGCTCTTCGCGAACGAAGTGGAATGGGTATCAACGTGAATGTAGATCTTCTCAGTCATCTGCGCTTCGCCGATGACATTGTTCTTCTGTCAAATTCCCGAGATCAGTTTCAGACCATGCTGGAAGACCTCTATACAGCGTCGATGAAGGTGGGTCTGAAGATGAACCGGGACAAAACCAAGGTCATAGCGACCGAGGTTATGACGGGAGGACAAATCGTTATTGACGGAGAAGTGATCGAACAGGTTGAAGAGTACGTATATCTCGGTCAAATTCTGCGGCTTGGTAGACAAGGTCTGCTAAAGGAGGTCGAGAGACGAATTCAACTGGATTGGGCTACCTTCGGAAAGTTAAAATTCGCCCTGAGGTCTGATCTTCCGCAAAATTTAAAAACCCGTATGTATGATCAGTGTGTCCTCCAGGTTATGACGTACAGGTGTGAAACGTGGACGCTGACGGTCGGTGTTGTCCAAAGGTTGAAAGTTGCCCAGCGAGCAATGAAGCGAGCCATGCTGGGAATAACGCTACGTGATATGGTGCGTAACGAGGCAATCCGCCGACGCACCAAAGTAGTCGATAATGGATACCGGGTGGCTAAGCTCAAGTGACAATGGGCTGGGCACGTCAGCCGAAGAGACGACGACCGTTGGAGTAACCGTGTCCTACACTGGCGGCCGTGGACAGGAAAACGGAGTGTGGGAAGACCACCCGCCAGGTGGGACGACGACATCAAGTACGTCGGCGGAAATCAGTGGTTCCGTACCGCTGAAGGCCGGGAGGACTTGAGGAAAATTGGAGAGGCGTATGTCCAGCAGTGGACGCTTACACGCTGACTGACTGAAAAACTGTGAAATAAAAAACTATTTAAAAAAATATAAAAACTGCCTTCAAAAATGTATGAAATAAAAAAAATCTAACCCTAGAGTTGAAGGCGGTGCTAAATCTTTGTGATTTGTGTAGCCTTCTTTAGCACCGCCTTCAACTCTAGGGTTAGATTTTTTTTATTTCATACATTTTTGAAGGCGGCTTTTATATTTTGAAATATTGGGCACATAGGATTTACTTTAAGCGCGCCAGGGTCTAGGCTCCCTCTATGAAACAACACTCATCGAGTAATGATGTGAGGATGTTCAGTATTGGATATGTTTGTTTAAAGAAAGTACAAGTCAAACTATACAAATCTTTAGATGATGACTGCTTTAGCTGATTCGTATCGATTCGTATTATAGGTATGTAGGTAGGTAGGTACATAACTATTATTTGTTGCTGTGAGGTTGATTGAATACGTTGCGATTGCGTGTGATTGTTGCAGCCAGCGAGGTTTGAGCGTGTAATGTGCTCAGCTAGAACATGGAGAATGGCACAGCGGAGAGCGAGGCCGCCGCCCGCGCCGGCGCCCCCGGCCCCGGCCAACCACACCACTACTATGTCTACGAGCTCACGTGGAGGACGACGCTGCCGCAAGTGCTGGCAGTCAGCGCCAAGAACCTGTTGCTCTTGAGTGAGTGATGGATGGATGATGTGATTCAGAATACGTTGTAGATACGTGTAGGTATGTTTACCCGACTACGGCGAATCTCAAAGGAAGTGTTATTTATTATTGATGTTTAAATATGTTAGAGCAGCGCGCCTGGAGAACACATTTACACATAATAATATTGGGCGTCGCGTCGTGAGCCGGTCAGTGATATTAGTAATATATAAGTCAATGGAGCCGGTGCGGTGAGGGGAAGCGCTACCAACAACAAGCGACCAGCTAGCGACGTGTTGTCTGTTCGCAGCGTACGGCATGACGCTCGGCTTCCCCACCATCCTGATACCGGCCGTGACGTCACACCACAAGGTCGCGCCCGGAGAAACATTGAAGCTGACATCTGATGAGGAGTCGTGGCTCGGTGAGCGAGCTTTATACTTACATACTTATGCAGCCGCGCCGCGCCTGCGCAACAACGTGTTATAGCTGCACCACAAGAAACCTCCTGCAGCTACTGACCGGCTCGAGAAGCTTCCTCGACTAGTGTAGTAGTGTTTAGTTCTCCAGAATTATTGAATCAATAGATAACGTGACCATTTAATTTTTTTTTCATTCAGAGGGGGGAAAGCTGCGGGAAAAAATTATTGGTATTTTACTAGTTATCAAAAAAATATGTTTTTGACGTGATAACGTCTTATAAATTGATGAACACGGGCAGCACGTACGAAAGAGTGTCACGTTGATAGTCACGTTGATATTCACGTTGATATTCAAAGTTACCATGGAAACGTCTTCGGCCCAAGCGGCAGTGTTGCCAAACGTACGGTAATTGCAGTATCGTACGGTAATCGAGGCTGGAAATCGACAAATGTACGATTGTACAATTCTTATAGCTGTGTTTCTTTATGACGTTATCACGTAAAACTATTGTCCGTAAACCGACTTTACAGAAAACCAATTTTTATAAAAAAAAAAGGAAATAACATCAGTTATATAGGTAATAAATCTTTGGTTATAATAACAACAAATAGGTACCTACATGTTCTCTTAGTATTAACTAGCTTTTGCCCGCGGCTTCGCTCGCGTGAAATTCGTATTTCAAAGGAAGAACTAAGGCCCGGCGCGCACGGGAAACTTTATGTTGCGCAACTGTTGCCGTGTCCATGTATTTTTGCTCAACTGTCGCGTCGCTACGTGCGCGCACCACCATAAGAATACATGGACACGGCAACAGTTGCGCAACATAAAGTTTCCCGTGCGCGCCGGGCCTAAGGGCGAGCTGGGTTCAGGTAAACGATAAACCGTCTCGAATAGGGCATCCAAAATCGAAAAATCGGAAATCGAAAAAACCGAAAATCGGACAACTTTAGTGCTATTTTAAAACCGATTTTTTTAATATCGAAAATCGATTTTTCCGATGTTCCGATTTTTATTAGGTTTTTCAAACATTACCCGTCATTTGGTTTTAAATGCATAAAAACAGTGCTTTTTTATGTGAAATGGGTTATGGGTGGGTTACTTAATCATCATCATCATTTTTCATCCAATAAAGAACGAACTTAATTTAAAAAATAATAATAATCACACCGGAATAATCAAGCTTTGAAATCTTAAAAAAGGATTGATCAACGCCTAACTATGAATGAACACCTACATGGTAATGTACCTACATAACCCTACTGCGTACTTCAGTCAGACGTGATGAAGTATACCCGGACAATGATGAACTGCCTGGTGGTATAGAACGAGTATATCGCAGATTACATTCGACTGTACAAAATCAAACACAGTTGGAGAGGTCTTCATCTGCGTCCGCTTCATCTTCGCCGACACCTACTTTGGACATTGTCGATCCTCGGCTGGAGCTGGAAAGTGCCAAAGTTATGACAAAAAAACCTTCTAACACCGGTAAGGAAAATCTGTGTGATTTCACAAGAATTGAAAAGACATTATTTGAGTGTAACGGTGAGAGAGACCGCATGTCTAGAAAAGGTATATCATAACCTACTCACGCACGATTCACCCGACAAGTTTGGGAGCCGAAAGGGCATTTTCAGCAGCAGGTTATTTGACAAGAAATTTAAGAAGTGGCATGGGTGATCCCAGTTTAGACGCTCTATGTTTCCTTAAATCTCACTTTCAACTAAACAAAGATTAGTCAACTGTGACCAGTTGACCAGGTTCTCGAAAAAGTATCCTCTTTGAGGGAAGAAGAACTTGGTCAACTTCAACGTAGCCAAGACGCAAGCTTGTGCCTTCTCTACTAAGGCTGATCCGTTTCCTCTCCAAGCACTTTTCAGGGCAGCCAAGTCCCCAACGATGGTAGTCTGGGCGTCTTGGATATGGAGGCGTCCAGGGACGTTGGGTTTCGATCGTTCATAGAGTGCAAGGCGAAACTAGCGTCTCGAAAATTAGGGATCCTCTACCGATGTCGGCGATTTTTCACGCCGGTCCAACTACTTACACTCTACAAAGCACAAGTAAGACCGGTGATGGAATATTGCAGTCATCTTTGGGAGGGTTCCCATGAGTACCTTCTTTCAGCCTTGGATTCTATTCAGCGACGAGCCATTCGCCTCATTGGTGACTCTGTGCTCACAAAGGACCTTCAACCTCTAAAGTACAGACGTATGGTTGGTTCATTGAGCCTGTTTTATCGGTACTACTATGGCCGCTGCTCTGACGAACTTGCTTCCCTTATCCCTCCTTCTCCTGTTCACGTTCGCCAAACCAACCATACTCTCGCGGAACACCCCTTTGTAGTCGACAGAAGAGTTCTTCGAACTGCACGATTCTCTAAATCTTTCTTTTGTCGCACTGCAAAGGTGTGGAACGGGCTCCCAGGGAATATATTTCCCCACTCCTACAATCCACGGATCTTCAAATCGCGGGTTAATGGCCTTTCCCCAGCAACAGTAGTTCACCATCAAGCCGGACTGGCACCTCCTCGGCGGTGAAATTGTCTGCGCCTGAGGTTTCGACCACGGGCGGAGCCACCCAGTTCGGAAGCAATAAAAAAAAAGTCACTTTCACGTAGTTACCAAGTGGTTTACGTAATCACGGTAAAGTTAGAGTTAAGTTCATATTCAACATTTTAATTTCAAAATTTGAACACATGTAATTTTAATATTGCACTGAAATATTAAATGTCACTTATTAACCGACTTCCAAAAAAGGAGGAGGTTCTCAATTCGTCTGTATGTTTTTTTTTTTTTTATTTTTTTTTTTATTTTTTTTATTTTTATTTTTTTGTATGTTTGTAACACGATTTCTCCGTCAATTGAGGGCCGATTTAGAAAATTCTTTTTTTGTTAGTTAGGTCATACTTCCGAGGTGGTCCCATTTCAATTTTATCGAAATTGGTTCAGTGGTTTTCGAAAAATCAGCATAATACTATGGTGTGTGGTTACCTTCAGCAAAACTTGTGATGTGGTCGTTTTCGGCAATTTTCAGTTTGATAAATTAGTATGGTGTGTGGTTACCTTCAGCAAAACATTTGTGATGTGGACTTATTCAGCAATTTGCAGTCTGACACATATGGCGAATAATTCTGTACCACTTCAATCGATTTCGATTATTCGATTTCGATTATTCTTTTTTATGTAATATTACTAAAAAGAATGAAATAAAAACTGTTTTAAAAAATATTAAACCGATTTCCAAAAAACAAAAAAAAAAAAACTAAAAAGTATTAAATACCTAATATTTTGAAATTTTCTCTGTCCTGTTGAAATACATGAATCGATATACTAGTGATACATATTCGGACCCTTGTTTCATGAATATTCTAAATTTGAAATTTTTTTATCTTTTCCGACCGGCGTTTAATTTATTATGGTACCTGGCCAGTACCTACTGTACCGAGTACCATCGAGCTGGTTTGATGATGGAGACAGAAGGTGGCCATAGGAACTCCTAAACTACACATGATAAACCCATCGTGTTTGGGCTCGTTGCATTTGTCTTCACGAGAAATTTACTTTAGACCTAAAAGATTCTCAATTCGACGGTATGTTTTCTTTTTTTGGATGTTTGTTACGCGATTACTCCGTCAATTGTGGGCCGATTTTGAAAATTCTTTTTTTTTTTATTTGAAAGGGGATAACCCTGAGGTTTTTGAAGTGAAAACTTCTTTAGCGGCTCTTGGCACTTTTTTAGGTGGGTAAAAATGTATAACTCGCGACATCGCGTCAGCGTCATTTTTAAAATGAAACCTTAAGTCATTGCGTTAAGGGTTAAGTTAGAGTGGCACGGGATCTGCCGGCACTCCCGGAGTGCAACTGTTAAGTAGGGTTCCGTAACACGTTTATGTCTGTCCATTCTACTAAGTTCTGCAAAATGAATGTAGGGTTCCGTAACATATGCATGTCTATCCGTTCTACTAAATTTTACAATTTTCAACCAAGGTCCTCCGACGGTTATTTTATAATAAAAGTAGGCTTCCGTAACACGTTTATGTCTGTCCATTCTACTAAGTTCTGCAACATCACCTACAACGTCTGTGATGTCAGCCCATAACACCAGTGCCATGTCAGTGCTTCCCCCTTTGATCGTGCTGACTACACTGAACTGGTCGGAAAACACAAACTATTTACATAGCCGTTTCGACCGACGTTTAATTCAGTGCGGTGGTACCAACCCGGGAAGGTTAAACCCTACCACCAAGTAAAATTACGAGGGAAGGGACTTACAGTTTTACGAGGAATCCGAACCTTGGTCAGCCTCCAACGGTCAGCGGTCACCCATCTAAGTACTGACCGCACCCAGCGTTGCTTAAAATTCAATAGCGACAGTTGACTGTCTGCACCACTGAGCTATCGAAGCTGACGTGGTCCTATTTTAATTGGGTCAAGATCGGATTGGAAAGCGAGGCGGAATCGCGAGGCCGAAGGCCGAGCGATTCCGCAGAGTACATTAATAGCAAAAAATTACTAAAAAAAACTGTGAAATAAAAAAAAAGTTTTAAAAAACATAAAACCGACTTCCTAAAAAAAGTAAAACTAAAAAACTATTTAAAATAAAAATATAAAAACCGCCTTCAAAAATATATGAAATAAAAACCTAAAAAAAAAAACGAACCCTAGAGTTGAAGGCGGTGCTAAAGCAAGCAAAAATGATGCATGAAAGAAAACATGAGCGGATGATAATATCCTTTGTGATTTGTGTAGCCTTTTTAGCACCGCCTTCAACTCTAGGGTTCGTTTTTTTTTTTAGGTTTTTATTTCATATATTTTTGAAGGCGGTTTTTATATTTTTATTTTAAATAGTTTTTTAGTTTTACTTTTTTTAGGAAGTCGGTTTTATGTTTTTTAAAACTTTTTTTATTACTAGTATACTCTTTATCATTTATTTTCATGTGGCCCAGTGCAAAAATACCTACAAATTAAAGTTACACTTCACATTTTGCCGTAAAATCGAAAACATCGAAAAAATCGAAAAATCGATTTTAAAAATATGAGAATCGGAAAAAAACCGATTTTGGAAATGGCACCGATTTTGGATGCGCTAGTCTCGAAGAAAGTGAGTAACTTTTTGAGGCCGAAGGCGGAGTTGCGTTCAGGAAGACGATAAACCTTCTCGAAGACAGTAAGTAACTATGGGCGAGGCCGAAGGCCGAGCTGCGTTCAGGATGAGGGTAACCTTTTCGAAGAAAGTAAGTAACAGAGGGCGAGGCCGAAGGCCGAGCTTCGTTCAGGAAAACGATAAACCTTCTCGAAGACAGCAAGTAACTATGGGCGAGGCCGAAGGCCGAGCTGCGTTCAGGAAGAGGATAACCTTTTCAAAGAAAGTAAGTAACAGAGGGCGAGGCCGAAGGCCGAGCTGCGTTCAGGAATACAATAAAACTTCTCGAAGAAAGAGAAGATCTTCTTGAGCGCAGCTCGGCCTTCGGCCTCACCCTCTGTTACTTACTTTCTTCGAAAAGGTTTATCCTCTTCCTGAACACATCTCGGCCTTCAGCCTCGCCCATAGTTACTTACTGTCTTCGAGAAGGTTTATCCTCTTCCTGAACGCAGCTCGGCCTTCGGCCTCGCCCTTTGTTACTTGCTTTCTTCGAGAAGGTTTATAGTCTTCCCGAACGCAGCTCGGCCTTCTGCCTCGCCATTAGTTACTTACTTTCTTTGAGTAGGTTTATCGTCTTCCTGAACGCAACTCACTCACAAACTTTCGCGTTTATTATATTAGTAGGATGTATTTTGGGTAGGTTTGGAGTGAGGCCTGATTTTAGAAATTATTCCCAATTATCGGATGCTAGCGGATAATAGCTAACAATATATACATTTTTGAAATGTGTTAATTTTAAGCCCTTTCATTTGATACCCAACACAGCATCATTAAAAAATTTTTTTTTAGGTCATGACTTTGTGTCCTTTAGATGGCGCCATATCCAATTTTATGGGACGTCCGTCACATAGCCTATAACCAGCGTCAAGACGCATCCAACGATACCTCATTTTTTGTCAAATTATGATAAGTAGTTTCGAAGTTATGAGGGATCAGATGAACATACATACATACATACATACATACATACATACATACCGGTCAAACACATAACCACAGATTACTAAATGACATAACTCTCATTTTCGCTTCGCCGTAGTCGGGTAAAAATAAGAATCTTTTCGCTAATATTGTGCGCATATTACACTACGTACAATATAATAAACATACGATCAAATAACTTAAATCAAATAGGAACTCCAGTTAAGTAAATATCCGCTAACATCGACTTGCAACAACACCTTTACATAGGTCTGCACCCAAAATTAATCAAATAGATACCTAACGAAGTAAACCATTATGAATCGAATTAAATAAAAAACTCTGCTCGAGACAATGCATACACACACCGCGCTCCGCCAGACCGCACCCCGCGCCGCGCCCGCGCCTCCGCCGCCGCCGCCGCAAGCCTCTAGCCGCTACAATCCACCCCCGCCGCGCCGCGCCGCCTTTATTTCGATTCGATTTGTATGGGCGCCACATCTTAGCGTAACCGGAACTGAATTTTATGTAGCCTATCCTGTGTCCCGTATAGTTAAATGTGCTTGTACAAAGTTTCATCGAATTCGGATGATCGGTTTAAGAGTTATGGCGGAACATACATACATACATACATACATACAGAAAAGATTTCTAAAAATCGTCAATTTAGCTTTAGTATCATACATAGAGACTACAAACTCAATATTTCCTAAAACAAAGTAACTTACTCCATGACCACCCTTTACAGATTTATTATTAGTAGTATATATAGTATATAGTATATAGTATATTGATATATTGATATTGATTGATGACATCTAACTAACAGCTAGGCAGTTGTTTCATGGACCAAATCAGTTTCCAAGTATCGGGTCTAGTATTCAAGTAGGAATGGACTGAGGTACATGATTTGTTGATGTTAGTTTGGAAATAAAAATTCGATGCACAAAACCACCGAGCATACCTACGGGAGTGGCAACCGTCGAGCGCTAATATATAGGAAAATTAGCCGCGTGTTAGAGCATTTGCACTAATATATAGCGCTGCTGCGGGATCGACCGTCAGTGCGCTCGCGACTTGGGAACGAAGAACACGTATATGTGCACTACGCAAAATGGCGATTTGTGCAGTTCGTGCGTGTCGAAAGAGCTCAAGATCATCAGGAATGACAAAAGATGGCGTAACCTTTCATAATTAGGTCATTTTAATGATAATACAATGCTTAAAGCGTGTAAAATACAAAAATTCCGCGAGCTAGGAGCACGACTGCGCGCCATACTGGGCGCGTACACATGATAGGCAAATTTGACAGACTGGAAAGAAATTTGAAATCAATTATTGTATATGGGTGTTGTTAGTTTTTTTATGGCAATGACATGGATGAATTCAATTTATAATATGTATTGTTATTATTTCTTTAATATTACGTTTTCTATTTTTTATAATTATAAAACAAATATACCTATACAAAACTAATATATTGTATATTATGCATTTATTATCACATTCACATATTTACATTAATTTTAAATATACAGATTATAAAAATACACCACATATACTCAAAATTAATATAAAAATAATAATAAAAATAAAAATATATTATGTATTATTATAATAAGTATTATTATTATCAGTGATAGGAATAGGTAGGTCTTATTTACCTAAACTTCGAGGAACAGAGTAAAAAATTGGAGACTTCCTTACGACAATATTTTTTTCCGGTTTAATAATACCTATTCATGGTGTTATAATTTCGCGATTTAAAAAAGGTGGCCGCCATTTTGAACTTTTTAGTAACTGGACAGATTGCTTTCAAAATCGACATCTGGGTGTCAGTGTGGACTCTGAATACGAATCTGTAGTCAAATTTAAAAAAAGTAGCCGCCATTTTGAAATTTTTAGTTACTGGACCGATTGCTTTCAAAATCGATATCTGGGTGTCTATGTAGGCTCTGAATACGAATCCGTTGTCAAAATTTAAAAAAGTGACCGCCATTTTGAACTTTTTAGTTACTGGACCGATTACTTTCAAAATCGATATCTGGGTGTCTGTGTGGGCTCTGAATACGAATCTGTAGTCAAAATAAAAAAAGTGGCCGCCATTTTGAACTTTTTAGTTACTGGACCGATTGCTTTCAAAATCGATAGCTGGGTGTATGTGTGGGCTCTGAATACGAATCTGTAGTAAAAATTAAAAAAAGTGGCCGCCATTTTGAACTTTTTAGTTACTGGACCGATTGCTTTCAAAATCGATATCTGGGTGTCTGTGTGGGCTCTGAATACGAATCTGTAGTCAAAATTAAAAAAAAGTGGCCGCCATTTTGAACTTTTTAGTTACTGGACCGATTGCTTTCAAAATCGATATCTGGGTGTTTATGTAGGCTCTGAATACGAATCCGTTGTCAAAATTTAAAAAAGTGACCGCCATTTTGAACTTTTTAGTTACTGGACCGATTACTTTCAAAATCGATATCTGGATGTCTGTGTGGGCTCTGAATACGAATCTGTAATCAAAATAAAAAAAAGTGGCCGCCATTTTGAACTTTTTAGTTACTGGACCGATTGCTTTCAAAATCGATATCTGGGTGTATGTGGCGGCTCTGAATACGAATCTGTAGTAAAAATTAAAAAAAAGTGGCCACCATTTTGAACTTTTTAGTTACTGGACCGATTGCTTTCAAAATCGATATCTGGGTGTCTGTGTGGGCTCTGAATACTAATCTGTAGTCAAAATTTCAAAAAAGTGGCCGCCATTTTGAACTTTTTAGTTACTGGACCGATTGCTTTCAAAATCGATATCTGGGTGTCTGTGTGGGCTCTGAATACGAAGCCGTTATCAAAATTTAAAAAAAGTGGCCGCCATTTTGAACTTTTTAGTTACTGGACCGATTGCTTTCAAAATCGATATCATATTTTTTATGTTAACTACATATTGTTATTCAGAGCCCACACAGACATGTAGATATGGGTTTTGAAAGTAATCAGTCCAGTAACTAAAAAGTTCAAAATGGCGGCCACTTTTTTAAGATTTTGACAACGGATTCGTATTCAGAGCCCACACAGACAAACAAATATCAATTTTAAAAGCAATCGGTCTATTAACTAAAAAGTTCAAAATGGCGGTCACTTTTTTTAAATTTTGACAACGGATTCGTATTCAGAGCCCACACAGACACCCAGATATCGATTTTGAAAGCAATCGGCCCAGTAACTAATAACTTCAAAATGGCGGCCACTTTTTTAAATTTTGACAACGGGTTCGTATTCAGAGCCCACACAGACACCCAGATATCGATTTTGAAAGCAATCGGTCCAGTAACTAAAAAGTTCAAAATGGGGGCCACTTTTTTTAAATTTTGACAACGGATTCGTATTCAAAGCCCACACAGACACCCAGATATCGATTTTGAAAGCAATCGGTCCAGTAACTAAAAAGTTCAAAATGGCGGCCACTTTTTTTAAATGTTTACTACAGATTCGTATTCAGAGCCCACACATACACCCAGATATCGATTTTGAAAGCAATCGGTCCAGTAACTAAAAAGTTCAAAATGGCGGCCACTTTTTTTTAATGTTTACTACAGATTCGTATTCAGAGCCCACACATACACCCAGATATCGATTTTGAAAGCAATCGGTCCAGTAACTAAAAAGTTCAAAATGGCGGTCACTTTTTAAATTTTGACAACGGATTCGTATTCAGAGCCTACATAGACACCCAGATATCGATTTTGAAAGAAATCGGTCCAGTAACTAAAAAGTTCAAAATGGCGGCCACTTCTTTTTAATTTTACAACGGATTCGTATTCAGAGCCCACACAGACACCCAGATATCGATTTTAAAAGCAATCGGTCCAGTAACTAAAAAGTTCAAAATGGCGGCCACTTTTTTTTAATGTTTACTACAGATTCGTATTCAGAGCCCACACATACACCCAGATATCGATTTTGAAAGCAATCGGTCCAGTAACTAAAAAGTTCAAAATGGCGGTCACTTTTTAAATTTTGACAACGGATTCGTATTCAGAGCCTACATAGACACCCAGATATCGATTTTGAAAGAAATCGGTCCAGTAACTAAAAAGTTCAAAATGGCGGCCACTCCTTTTTTATTTTGACTACAGATTCGTATTCTGAGTCCACACAGACGCCTAGATATCGATTTTGAAAGCAATCGGTCCAGTAACTAAAAAGTTCAAAATGGCGGCTACTTTTTTTAAATTTTGACTATAGATTCGTATCCAGAGTCCACACAGACGCCCATATATCGATTTTGAAAGAAATCGGTCCAGTAACTAAAAAGATCAAAATGGCGGCCACTTTTTTAAATTTTTACTACAGATTCGTATTCAGAGCCCACACTGACACCCAGATATCGATTTTGAAAGCAATCGGTCCAGTAACTAAAAAGTTCAAAATGGTGGCCACTTTTTTCAAATCGCGAAATTAAAACACCATGAATATTATTAAACCGGAAAAAAATATTGTCTTAAGGAAGTCTCCAATCTTTTACTCTGTTCCTCGAAATTTAGGTAAATAAGCCCTACTTATTCCTATCACTGATTATTAGTACAACTTTTCAAAAATATTAAAACAACAGTCTTGTTTAATTTTTCAATATTTTTTTTGGATTCAAAAAGCGGAGCGGGACTGGTGTTTCCCCGCGTCCTAGTCAACGCAGACTAGCTGACGAGGGCTTGAAGCGAGCCGAAACGTGAAGCATGCGCGGGAAATTTAGAGTGGCCACTCGCTAGTCCCGGCCTCGATTAATACCCTCCTCTACTGCCGATGGGCCCGGATATGTTCGGTGAAGCCATCGTAAGCTTAGATCCACACCTTCATAATATTCGTTCAGTAAAAACTATTTGAAATAATATTACAAATAACAATTTCAAAATTCACAGATATACCGCACCATCATTGTCCGTCAGACTGGCATTCGTAGTGATCCCGTCAAGTTGCCGTCAAGCAAGGCTTCCGATTGGTCGGACGGTCGGCTCTTACTACCAGATACCCGAGCCAAGCCAGTGATAACAAACCTGTCGCTCGCCTTGCTCGCTCTGTCTCTCTCCATATCGCGGGGCGCGATATGGGTAACCGAGATAGACAAGTCACGTCATAAAAGATTAAATTGCGATTTCGATTTTCGTAGTAGTAGGGATTTTTGGCTAGCCGTGCTCCGATACAAACGCAGTAGCGTTGCGTCTCCCGTAGGTATTCTCCTTGCACAAAACGTACTCAATAATGATATGAAAGTTCGTAGCTACAGTTGAGTGAGATTGTTAGCTCGCAAGTTTTTGAATAACTCCACCCGAACACAGAAGAGAGATATCTTGAGCCCGCTTTGAAGGATAGGGTTGGTAAACGCAGAGTACGGGTGTAATGAGCGAGCGAGAGAGTTGACCCAACGGTCTTCAGCAGCAAAATTTTTTTTTTATGGAAACTGACACGGTTTGCTACATCACCTACAACATCCGTGATGTCAGCCCATAACGTACCTATTAAATATTCTGTGCCATAAAACCGGGTGAACTTGTTGCCATTTCAGTACTTCCCTTCGGTCTTGCTGGCTACTCTGAACTGGACGGAAAACACATAACTCTCACTCAACATTCTCAGCGTTCCAGCTTTATCTGTCATGTAGTTGGAAATAAGCGAAAATTCGTCGAACAATTCCGTATCTTGGATGCTGCTAACATATTCTTGCTTAGTCAGCAAATCTGTCACATTTTGTACTTGTTCTAACGTCACGTACACGGTACACCACGGCTCCAAGTATTCTTTACTTGTCTTATCAAATTCAGGCGCCGCAGTTTTTATATAGAGCTGATGAACCGCAGCGTCAGTTTCTTGTAATTTGACCCAGTAGATTACGGACGCTGTGAGGCGAAGTTATCTCGAAGTTATCTCGGAGACGATTCATTTCCTTGGCAGACTCTATTGCAGACACGTTTTGTTCCTCGATTTTCAACACGGCTTGATAAAAGTCGCTGCCCGTGCGTGCAATAAATAATATAACCACAATTCAGAGCTGATGGGATTTTAGAAAACGTTTTAAAAATATTTAGCGATTTTTTTATGCTCAGTAAATAGCTTTTCAATGGCTAGAACATTTTCAAAACTCTGTCAAGCGAGGGTATTAATATTACCTCAAGCCACCTTATCTTACTGTAGCCCAGCAGTTTCTGATACTCTGTATGAGTTGAATCACATCATTCTTTCAAACGTGGTAGGTAGATGCAGACAATTTTACGGAGACAGACTACGGCTGTTTTAATCGCGCTATGAATGTGTGAACTCCACATCCAATCATAATGAGCTGTCTATTCTATTCTACTTTTATTATTGACCTCTGAATCGTAGCCAATTCGGCCAGTGTCGAGTCCAGAAAAAACATGTTGGAGTGGTCATTTATTGCCAATTTATTATTATTTTATCATTGAAAATGTTTTTTCGATCGCTTCAGTATAACCCCCCATTTTCGCTGAGAGTGTGAAATCGTCCTGGTGTCGCGAGTTTTGGGACTACGCGAGTTGTTGATGGCTCAAAAGACGCGTATCGATCGGCTAGGACTACACATGATGGTGATTTTTTATAAAAAAGAAAAAAAAAATTTAATGCAAAAATGTGAAAAATAATTATTTTTTTCGAACTAAATATCCTACATCTCAAAAACTAAATGTGATATCGAAAAAAAAAATTGTAAAATTTTTCCCATTTTCGCTGAGAGTGTGAAATCGACTTTTGGAAGTGCAACAGCTTAGAGAGCGAGGAGGAATATCCGAATGTATGAAATAAATTGTGAAAATCAAATCACGGCTCTGCAGATACTCGGGTGACTTTGTTAGTTTGTTATTTGGGTTCTGATGATGGAGCCGGAAGGAAGCCATAGGAATTCCTAAACTACACATGATAAGCCCATCGTGTTTGGGCTCGTTGGATTTGTCCAAAGACGTAATACAAACTCTTTGGATTTGTCTTCGCAAGTACAGTTACTCTTGCTTGTCATATATGATGTCTAGGGTCATATGCTTCGATCATAAAAAATATTTTTATCATAAAAACTATTTTTCCGTCTACGGTCATATGTATGACACATGATAAACCCGTCGTGGTTGGGCTCGTTAGATTTGCGTCACTATTTCTTTAAAAAAAAACTCAAAAAGTCAATACAAATACTGTACTCAATAATAATGGTTATGTTTTTGGACGAAGGGATTCTTTGTGAATAAATAAATATGTATTTAGGTTAGGTTAGAAGATAGCGACGCATCTTCTGACCTAACCTATATAATATTTTTATATTTGATATTTATTAATTTGTTACTTTAGTTAGACATAATGTCAAGCTCATCTCTTTTTCTGTCTAAATTTTACAAAGAGATTTTAGTTTACATTTCTTAAGCTGCTTGTGTTTTTGAAAAAAAAAAAAAAATTATTAATTCATTTTTTTTATTTTGTTGAGTTCATTTTCAATGTACCTCGAAGGTCGTGTATTGCACGAGATCTGTGAATTTTTTATAGGCGTGAGACCTGTGGACATGAAGATACACCAACATATATAGACAACACAAACAAATATATACAGATACATTACAAAGTCACATTGAAAACCTATGCGAGAACCAAGTGGGATCAATGAGCGCTCTTCACAGTGATAGCTTAATTTTTCGTAAACATTATTATTCCCTTTTCTATTCTTTCCTCCACAATTGCGTTTCGTATTGTCTCCACAAAATGCGGCAATTTTCTTATTCAAATCATTGAGAGATAATACTTTCTTCAAATAATCGACAACTAGGTATACCGGATGTTTCGCCCGGCTGCTCACGAAACTGTAACACCTTCACGTTCACGCCTTCTTTGTAAAAAATTGTGGATCAAAACAGGGAATAATTGTATCATCGTCGCGAAAGTACTCTTTCAATTCACCTGTCGCCGTACATAGATGCCAGCATATTTACAACAATAGTCTGATATTATGTACGAGCACGTCTACATACGTGCCAGCACATTTACAATACAACAATAGCCTGATATTATGTACGAGCACATCTATATAGGTCCAGCACATTTACAACAATAGTCTGATATTATGTGCAAGCACATCTACATACGTGCCAGCACATTTACAACAATAGCGTGATATTATGTGCGAGCACATCTACATACGTGCCAGCACATTAACAACAATAGCCTGATATTATGTGCGAGCACATCTACATACGTGCCAGTACATTTACAACAATAGCCTTATATTATGTGCGAGCACATCTACATAGGTGCCAGCACATTTACAACAATAGCCTGATATTATGTGCGAGCACATCTACATACGTGCCAGCACATTAACAACAATAGCCTGATATTATGTGCGAGCACATCTACATAGGTGCCAGCACATTTACAACAATAGCCTGATATTATGTACAAGCACATCTACATTTTTGTTCACATCATTTGAACGAAAGCTGTATTTTCTTGCACCATGTGATACGCCCACCCACTTACCGTCCGCTGCAACTATATCCAAATCTTTGGAATTCGGGAAATCGGTTGATTTAAAAAAAAAAAGTACAGACGAGCTTGAAGCAGCAGCTTGATCAGAAAGAAAGCCTGTGTTTTTCCGACATTTGTTTTAGAAAGGGATACTTGTTTTGCAAATTTTTATTAAAGAATACACTTTTGGATATGTTTGTAATGTTACAATCAGGGACCGCGGAAGTACTTGTCAGCGTTGATAGCTCAGTGGTGCAGACAGTCAACTGTCGCTATTGAATGTTAAGCAACGCTGGGAGCGGTCAGTACTTGGATGGGTGACCGCTGACCGTTGGAGGCTGACCGAGGTTGGGATTCCTCGTAAAACTGTAGGTCCCTTCCCTCCTAATCTTACTTGGTGGTAGGGTTTAACCCGCCCGGGTTGGTACCACCGCACTGAATGAAACGTCGGTTGAAACGGCTATGTAAATAGTTTGTGTTGTCCGACCAGTTCAGTGTAGCCGGCACGATCAAAGGGGGAAGCACTGACATGGCACCTAGTTCACCCGGTGTTATGGGCTGACATCACGGACGTTGTAGGTGATGTAGCCAACCGTGTGAGTTTCAAACTTTTTTAGTCACCACTGTAGCGACACATAACACGCACGACACACGTGCACCGCTACCGTGCGACCGAAATTCTGAGGCGCGGGGAGGGGGCCCTACCCCTCACCCCACGCGCGCGGCATCGCCGCACCGCGCCACTCCAGCACACTCGCGTCCACGTACATCCTCCGGTACATGTCTGCCATACCACATAATTACGAATACAAGTTTATACCGACTCCAATACTGTGAGGTGACGTGCAACCCTAACTCCTGGCATAGCAGCGTCACTCACACCCCCTTTCTTCAATCTCCGGCCCCGGCTTCCTCCGATCAGTTATAAGACGAAATAGAAATGAAGAACGATAGGTCAATCAAATTATAAAAATATTTTACTAATTGCTTATATTGCAAAGTACAGTACAGTTTAGATCAACTCAAAAATTCACTCGACGATCCCAAAGAAATTGCGCCTCTCGGATGTTTTTGAAGCGAATTCCCTAAGAATGTCATTTAAACCAAATGTTTCTAGTTTCTACCCTATGAACGCGTAGTGTTGCCAGATAGGTTAGACTTCTCTGCTTCATTCTTGGGCTTCATGATTGGCAGTTGGAGGTTGGAGGAATGTCCCGATGAGACGGAGGGCACTCAGTGACCTTTCACACGACGTAGACGTAGCTGGCACGGTAAGGAGCAAAACTACTAACCTTTCTACCTGATCAATCATTGCCCTTGAAACTTGGCTAAGTAGATTGGTCAGTTCTCCTGCTCTGTGAAGGATATCTCAAGGAAACCTACTATACCGGGAAGTAAAATTTGAGGAGGCGCAACTCCCACATGCCTAGAATTTTAATTTATGGCAACTCCCCATTTGATGTTGTGGAGGAAGTCCCCAGGGGATGTAGCATTTGGTCCCCTCTTCCCCCACTTCCGCGGCCGCTGGTGAAAGGAATTTCTCGAATTGAATTATTCACGTCAGTGTGCCCAGTGCCCACTGCCCGTCCCCATGCGCTCTGAGTTCTGAACTGGCTCACTCAGTCAGCCACAGAGTTAGGCTTTTATACTAGAGCAGAGCAGTTTTCTCAACTCAACTTTAGACCACGCCCCATGTCTGGCTGTTTCTAGGTCTCTATAACCGCATTTCTAGAAAGATCCAGCAGTCCTCTCTCGATCTGCCTCTAACCTAATCTAACCCAATATATGCGGAGCTAGAAGAGTAAATAGTAATGTAATGTAGTGTAGTGACAGAGTCCGGTTGCGCCATCTATTGATAAACAGGGAAATCAGCATGATCAATAGTTTTGGGGTACTGATACATCTGTCGGTGCTGGGAGTTGACACATGGCGCTGGGAGTAGTCGCGACGATTAGGTATATTATACGTACGGAAACTTATTGCTAAGTCTACGTCGTATGTCTGTCTGTCCGTCTGAGGACTGTATCTTTGGAACCATAATAGGGAGCCGGTTTAAATTTTCACAGAATGATACGACCGTTTGGGCTGTTTGCGAAAGATAGACATTTTTGCCCTCGCTGGGGACAGCTAGACTAACAGCCTGAAAGCGCGACTGTCCCGCCGAAAGTGGGACGTGTGGTCACGTTATATATAACAGAGCATTACCTATGCGTAGTGCCCGATAAGTATTCATAATGCCCAGAGAAGTCGCGCAGTGCGAAGAATTTATCTTCATTTATCATTCGGCCCGGCCGGCCCAACCGGGCATTATGCACAGTTCACAATGTCACTGGACTATATAAAATAACATTGTAAATATAGATAAGTAGTTAGTCTACGGTTAGGCCCACAGCCCACTTGAATTGCGGAAGTGAGTGAAGTGATGTGTGTGTGTGTGTGTGTGTGTGAGGGCAGGTTCGCTGAACCTGATGTCGGTGCCGCTCGGGTGCGTGGCGTCGGGCGCGCTGAGCGGCGCGCTGGGTCGCCGCCGCGCCATGCAACTCCTCAACGCGCCCTTCCTCGCGGCCTGGCTGCTGTTGCACTACGCGACCACGCGCGACCAGCTCTACGCCGCCCTCTGCATCACCGGCCTCACCGGCGGACTACTCGAGGCGCCCGTCAGTTCCTATACTTTCATTATTATGTCGGTGCTGCTGGGGTGCGTTGCGCCACCTCCTCGCTCAGCGTCATCGTGGGCGTGTGCTCGCAGTATCTGCTCGGCGCGCTCCGCCCCTGTGTGTATATTTGTGTAGTGTGCCTGACTACCGGTGCGTGCAGGTGCTGACGTACGTGGCGGAGGTGACGGAGCCGCGGCTACGTGGCGTGCTCGCCGCCACCTCCTCGCTCAGCATCATCGTGGGCGTGTGCTCGCAGTACCTGCTCGGCGCGCTCCGCCCCTGTGTGTATATTTATGTAGTGTGCCTGACTACCGGTGCGTGCAGGTGCTGACGTACGTGGCGGAGGTGACGGAGCCGCGGCTGCGCGGCGTGCTCGCCGCCACCTCCTCGCTCAGCATCATCGTGGGCGTGTGCTCGCAGTATCTGCTCGGCGCGCTCCGCCCCTGGCGCACGGTCGCTCTTATCAACACTGGCTTCACGGTCTCTCAGAGTATTTCAACATTTACCTTATTCTCTATACTTTAAAACATTATAATATGTAATGTGTTATATATAATCGCATGTAGCGCATGGAGACGGAATATGAAACTTAGGCAAAAATATAAAAATAAATCCTGCACAAATAATAATATTATTTATGCAGGATTTATTCCATATTATAGAAACATTTCTTTAACGTCTCTTAAGATTTACGAATTACCTATTTCATTGATTTTATAACCCTGTCGGGCCTATTTCAATATTTATCTTATCGTATATAACTACCTACCTTATATCCTTATACCGTGTAGCGCCGGTACTTCAAAAATTGCCCCACTGCATCTCTCTTCCTGTATGTCGTAAAGGGCGACTAAAGAGATAAGGACAAGATGCCTTGCTAAAGGGCGATTCATATTACACGTTTTATCCCGATTGTCGGGATAAAGCGTGTGATGCATCACTCTAAAAGCGTTTATGTATTAAAAACCTATATGGCATTTTAACGTGAGATTTAACTAAAAACTCGCACACACTTTCGCTTCGCACAGCGAATTTACTCGCGCGCGATCACCCGTGACGTGACGTGACGCGCGCCCGTGCGTGCCTGCCTGAGTGCACGGTGTGGTGACGAGCCGGGAGGGAGGAGCTAATGCACTAATTGTCTAATCGTGGCGCGCGTACGTTCTAAGTTTTTTGTTTTCTTTGTACGCAGTACTTTTCCTTTCATTCCGAGACGGGGGCGGGGCTGGGGGGTAATACCTATATGTGATGTCCGCTCAGCTGATGGGTACAACCAAAGAGTTTGTATTACGTCGCACGTAATACAAACTCTTTGGGTACAACATTATCGCCACAGAGATATAGCGCGGCGGCGGCGAGGCGGCGCGGCGCCGGCGGTGCGTCGGCGCGCGCGCCGCCGCCGCGCTGCCCACCCGAATTTATGCGAAGGTCAGAGTTCAACAACCGTTGATTTGACGCATTCGATTTACGTGCTGTCGTTCCGCTATGAACTTTAATAAACTTTTACAATTATTATGTCAGTAATTTGTTAGAAATAGAAACATAGTTTCTTAGCAAAAGGTGTTAAATGTATTTAGGAGAATATGTTAGTATTTTTTAAATTATAAAAATTAAATATAAAAATATTACCCCCCTTTTTTATAATTTAATATGATCTATTTCCGATACAGAACACCCCCTTTAATCACTGCCAGTTAAAAAAAATAGACCTTATATAACTTATCCTCCATACTTTAAAAACTAATAATGTGTCTTTCAAAATATTAAGGCTATAACATACGTGGGAATTTTGGAAATTGCTATATTTCGATTTACATATCTAAAAAAGTAGACATGATTACTTCTTCAAAAAAATATATGTTATTGATACACTCTTTATAAAGAAGAATCGGTAGTTTGACATTTAAATTCCAATTATTAATGTACTAAAAATATTTTTTTCTAGGCTCCTTTTTGGAGAAATTAAAACAATTATTTCGAAAACCAATGAGTAATTATATTCATATTTTTTTCTGAAAATAGATATGTTTGATACTGATTATAATTGGTAGTATCACATTTATCGGTACCTAGTAAAAAAGTATATACTTTTTAATTTTTTTGACCGTAAGCTTGCCCCAGACGCTCGACTCGTCAGTCGTCAGTCTGCCTGCAGCCGTCTGCGGTGCCGTTAGGACGTGGGGGCTTTGTCAGAGCGCTCGGGCTAAAAGTGACGTAAGTTATCATATCCATAGACCTAATAATCAACTCAACCCATTTCCGGCCGCGGACCGTCAACTACCTAGGTATACACGTAGGTACTATCACCTATAGACTCGTGGGTCTTGGCTAAATGGAGACAAAAGTGCCCTCTCTACCCTATTGCCAAGCATGTACCTATGTTTGTAATGTTTGTAATGTTTTTCGAGCGTATGTATGTATGTATGTATTTATTTGTTTTTCTACAAGTAACAATAATTATTACAAACACATTAACTTATGTAATATAAAAATATGGCCTTATGTGTACTCAACACAGGTACCTACTCAATGACAAAAACACCGGCCAAGTGCGAGTCGGACTCGCGCACTGAGGTTTCCGTACCACCACATAGTTTCACTCTTGTCTGTATGTAAAGAATAATTTTGTTGTATGGGGACTCCCCTGAATTTGTTGCGTTTTCTTATTTTACTATTTGATGGTAAACGGATATGCGCGGACTATGACCGCACACCGCCGCCAGTCCCGTACCCGGCATGCCGGTCATGCATGAGACCGACATGCGGTCACAGTCCGCACTAGCTCGCAACAAAAACTGAATGGCACTATGCATGCATGCAACACTCATTAGAAAATAATAAGATAAGGATTTGTAGGTGTTCTAGTAGCTACCAGCAGTGTACTATGGTATTGTTCGAAAAAAATAATGATATCTATCCATCTCACCGAGACCTGAAGTTTGAGTACCAACACGATGGGTCAAAGATCAGCGGTTCTCGAGCTATGACCAAAACAAAAGTTCATGTGACAGATGGATAGATCTCACCGAGACCGTGTGGGGCCGGTACTTTAAAAGAATAGCCCCACTGCATCTCTCCCCGTGTATGTCGTAAAAGGCGACAAAGGGATATGACTCCCTTCTTATATTACTAAATGGTAGGGTTTAACCCGCCCGGGTTGGTACCACCACACTGAATGAAAGATCGGTCGAAATGGCTATGTAAATAGTTTGTGTTTTCCGTCCATTTCAGTGTAGCCGGCACGACCGAAGGGAAGCACTGACGTGGCAGCAAGTTCACCCGATGTTATGGGCTGACATCACGGATGTTGTAGGTGATGTAGCCAACCGTGTCAGTTTCCATGAAAAAAAAAATCCTTAAGTTTGAGTACCAACACGATGGGTCTAAGACAGAGGTTCTGTAGTAGATAGGCTATGAGAGTTCGAGCACAGAAATTTTACAAGTGTTGGGTGGAACCTTGTCGCACCAAGTTTCGGGGTAATCCCCGCACTTCGAGCGGAGCCCTCCCCCTTCCCCCACCCCACCTCCACCGCCCCCCTCGCCCATCGGTATAATCACCAAGTTTCGGGGAAATCCCCATACTTCGAGAACCCACAACAGCCCCCCCCTCTCCCCTCCGCCCCTCCGCCCGCAGGCAGGAAGCCTCGGAACCCCCTTCCCCCGCCCTCTCCCCGCAAGCAGATACGCCCCCTCGTCCCTCCCCCTCCAGACCAAAGCAAAAGTTCATGTGACAGATGGATTGATCTCACCGAGACCTGAAGTTTGATGTCATAACATAACATAAGCCACGCCCCGCGCCGACTTTTTTCCAGGGTATGTTATTCCCTTAATCTAAAGAAAACTACTCAAGAATAAAAAGTTATTGTAATTTGGTAATGTTGAGAAGAATAAGTTTGGTAAACAAGGCGTGAGTCCTCTAGCTAGTGCTCGAGGCGATTATTGAACCGCGCGGAGGCGGCGCCGCCCGTCATACTTTAGTTTGGTAAACAAGGCGTGAGTCCTCTAGCTAGTGCTCGAGGCGATTATTGAACCGCGCGGAGGCGGCGCCGCCCGTCATACTTTAGTTTGGTAAACAAGGCGTGAGTCCTCTAGCTAGTGCTCGAGGCGATTATTGAACCGCGCGGAGGCGGCGCCGCCCGTCATACTTTAGTTTGGTAAACAAGGCGTGAGTCCTCTAGCTAGTGCTCGAGGCGATTATTGAACCGCGCGGAGGCGGCGCCGCCCGTCATACTTTAGTTTGGTAAACAAGGCGTGAGTCCTCTAGCTAGTGCTCGAGGCGATTATTGAACCGCGCGGAGGCGGCGAAGGTCATCATGAAACATACAACTGATTGCAGGTGGTATCTGTACTGGCGCTATGCTTCATCCCAGAGTCTCCGCACTGGCTGGTGTCGAGAGGGCGCCTCGGTGACGCCACGAAGGTACTCGTAGTTATGTCTGTACTCGGATACCTGGACCTGGGCCCGCCCGCGGCTCCACTTGTTCTGAGACAGAGAGAGAGAGAGAGACCGACCGACCGACCGACCCACCGACCCCACTGCTCTGACACTGACAGGCGCAGGTCCCCCTGCGCCTGTCAGTAGGATAACAAAAGCCTTGTCCTTATTAATTATCGATAATAGTCCTGGATCCAGCTGGGCCTTCGATGTCGCCCTTATTTTCTTAAGTTCTTCTTTTGAAATATGAATTTCACACGAGCGAAGCCGCGGGCCACAGCTTGATTTAAATAAAAATGTGAAATATTTAATGCAAGAACGGAAATGAAAATGTTTCAGACTCGACACACCTGATTTCAACAACAATTTTATCGACAATTTCAACAACAATTTTATCGCCGAAAAAATGTTTACTTTCCTGCATCAGTTTGTGATCGTAGGGAGCCGCACAAGCCAACTGTGTTTGAAACGAAAACGTTATTTTGTTTCGCAATATTTTAACATTGAAATTTTTTTTTCGATCGCTTCAGTATAGCTCCCCCATTTTCGCTGTTGGGTACGCGAGTGGTCGGCTAGGGTTACAAGATGGCGATGGTCTTATATTTCAAAAATTAAATGTGATATCGAAAAATAAAAAAAAAACCTATATATGACTAGAGTACTTGCGAAGACAAATCCAACGACCCCAAACACGGTGGATTTATCATGTGTGGTTTAGGAGTTCCTATGGCTTCCTTCCGGCTCCATCATCAGTGTAATGTATTTGATATTACTTGGAAATAAAACAATATTTCAGCACGAGCTCTCACACTCTCCCCCCGTATATTAATTCAATACAATATGCTTCATGCTTACATTAATTAAGAAGGTATAAACTTACATTTTTTATTATAGTAATTATTTTTAATTATTTTTTTTTATTTTTTTATATATAAATAATATATATATATATATTTATTTTATTACAGTTACAGATTTTTATCAATCAATCGTTTTGACCTTCTTAGTGGTAATGCGTCATGTGGTATTGTTTTTGTATCACCATTCATATTATCACCTACCGCCTGTCCACATTTCATGATTTGGTTAGCATGACGCTTCCACTTCATTCCTTCAACGTCCACGAAGAAGGTCACTCCAGGCATAGACTCTCCTGTGATAATTGCAGGTGTCCACGGTTTCTTCCCCTTCCTAAAATCTTTTAACATTACCTTTTCACCTACTCCAAATGTTACATTTCTTATTCCATTATAATTGTATTTTTGTTTATCTGCAGATTCCTGCATCTTTTCAGAAATAGGAGCTGGGCGCAAAAGTGAAAATCGATTTCTCAATTCCCGACCCATCATTAAGCTTGCTGGAGACACACCAGTGCTCTTGTGGGGTGTGCTTCTATAATCAAATAAAAAGAGATTCAATGCTTGTTTTAGTGTTTGCCTGATTCCACTATGCGAATTATATGCGATTTGAAAGTATCGACGAATCGTTCCGCAGCTCCGTTAGTAGCTGGATAATATGGAGGCGTGAATGTATGCTTTACTCCTGTATTCTTGCAAAAAATATCAAATTCTAGACTAGTAAATGATGTACCGTTGTCCGACACAACATGTGCTGGAAATCCAAATCTAATGTACATTTCTTTAAATTTTTCAATTGTGCGCTCAGCTCTAATGTCTGACATTTCGAAGGCTTCTGGCCATTTGCTGTAACTGTCTACAACTACTAGGAACATTTTTCCTAACATAGGCCCTAAGTAGTCGGTATGTATTCTATGCCAAGGCCCTGGTGGAACTGTCTTATTTTGTAAACATATTATAAAATTTTTTGTCACATTTTCTACTTCGCTATCGACATTAGGCCACCATAAATATGACCTGATAATTTCTTTCATTCTTACTATTCCGAAGTGGCTAGCGTGCACTTCTCTCAAAATATCTTAGGAATGATTATTCGATGCCCCCACAAAATGCAACCCTGATCTACTGTTAACTCATTTTTCCTGCTGTAATAGGGCTTTAACTCATTTTCCATATCTTTATTGTTCAGTGGCCAACCATCTGAATAATATCGCAATATTTTTGCAAGTGTTATATCCTTTAGTGTTTCTTTTTTTATATCCTTCCAATTAAGTGTGTTGAGTTGTGAAGAGTGTATATAGTTAATAGAGCTCGCTTCAGCATTTACACAAATAGAATGCTTTTCGATACTATCGGGTACTACTGATTTAACCGGTGCTCTTGATAGGTAGTCTGCTGGATTTATTTTAGTGCTTATGTGCCTGATAGTGTAATTAAATGCCGATAGGAATATGGCCCAGTGTTGCAAGCGTTTCGCTGCCATTTTGGGTATGCTCTTTTTCGGGCCAAAAATTCTGACTAAGGCAGTATTGTCTGTTTCAAGTTCAAACTGTCTACCGTAAGTGTAATTATAAAATTTTGTAACACCAAATATAATTGCCATGGCCTCTTTATCTATGGTGGCATATCTTTTTTCTGTGTCATTTAACTTTTTGCTTGCAAATGCTACTGGGCGGATTACATTATCCTTTCCTCGGACCGATAACACTGCTCCTAGACCTTGGTCCGATGAATCGCATGTAAGTATTAATGGTAATTCCGGGTTGTAATGTGTTAAATTCTTAGTTGATGCTAATTTATTTTTTATGATTATGAATGATTTTTCACACTCCGTTGTCCAATTAAATTTATCATTTTTTGTACATTCGTACAATGGAGCTAGAATAGTTGCCATATTTTTCAAAAACCTTGAATAGTAATTAACTTTTCCCAGAAAAGATCTCAGTTGTGTGATATTATTCGGTGATGGTGCATTCAATAGCGGCAGCAAATTTTCCTTTACCACACTTATATTGTTTTTGTCTATATTAAATCCAAAAACCTGTATTTTTTTATTGAAAAATTTACACTTAGTATGCTTCAGTTTGAGTTCGGCTTTACACAACCTTTGTAGTACACACTCTACACGAATGAATGTTTCTTTGAAGTCCTTACCGCAAATGTAAATATTATCTATAAATACAATAACTCCAGGTATGTTTTTTAATAGATTACACATTAATCGTTGAAAAGACCCAGGCCCGGTGTTGACACCGTACGGCAAATACAAATATTTAAACGTTCCTAGTTCTGTTACAATCACAGTAAGATCTTGCGAGCTCTCATCGAGAGGTGCTTGCAGGTACGCCTCCTTAAGGTCTAGTTCACAAAAATAGGCCCCACCTTTCAAAGTATCTAAAATAGTGTCGAGGTGCGGCAGCGGATAATGGTCAATCTCCAAGTGCGGGTTCAGCGTCACCTTGTAATCCCCACAGAGCCGCACCGAGTTGTCTGGTTTGGTGATTGCCAGAACTGGAGTTCCCCACTCGCTGTACTCTACTGGTGCTATACGTTTATTAATGAGGAGTCTTTTTATTTCATCGTTTACTTTGTTTTTGAGTGCAAAAGGAACTGGACGCACCGGTAGGAATTTTGGTGTAGCTGTTGGTTTTAATTTTAATGAAATTTTGCCACCCTTAAAATTTCCCCATCCCGGAGAAAATAGTTCGGCATATTTTTTATAAATTATACTTATGCCGTCGTCCACCTCAGTGTTGTGGTTAATTTGAAACTGATTTGGGGCAGACGGCGGCCACAAGTCAAAAGCACTGAGCCAGTCTCTGCCCACCACGCGGGGGGTTCCCGTTTTGGCTATAAAAATGTCTAGAACTTTAGTAATATTTTGATATGTTACCATAATGCCTTCCAAAATCCCTATGGGTGCTGTTACACTTTGATCAAAATTTTTAAATAATATATTCGTACTGGTAATGTATTTTTTTGGAAAAAGCACCTTTTTGTCTTGGAGGTCCATCACTGTGACCTCTGAGCCTGTATCCATTTGAAATTTAACCAATTTTGTTCCTAGATTGAAACTCAACATGTATGGAGGGATCTTACTTCGTGTAGCTCGTTCCTGTTCCCACGAATACATTTCATACATGCTATAGTCCACCGCATTGTTCACACAGTCAATGTTCACCGAATCCTGTACCTCGCGAACGTCTTCCGTGCCATCACCTTCTTCATCTATTAGTACTGTATTTGTACTGTGACTTTCACGACGTCTACACATACTATAAATGTGACCTTGAGCGCCACACTCACTACAAAATTTATTTTTTAGAGTGCACTGAGCTTTCACATGATTTGGTTTTCCGCAACAAAAACAAATTTTTGAGCCTGCTCCACTGATTCCACCGCGTGTCGACCCGACGCTTCCCGAGCGCGCCTGCGCCTTCTGCGAGCCTCTTCGCCACGAAGCTCGCGCGGCGCCGCCGCTGGCACCTCCGCTCGTGCCACCTCGCGCTGCTCCAGCGAAGCCTCCGCGTGCCCCGCCTCCGCTCCTCCGCATGTGAAACGTGTTGCTTGTGCTGGGTGACTCGAGTACATCCGTGTGTTGTGGGACCGAGTAAGAGCGCTCTCCGCCATTCGTGCCACTTTGATGAGCTCGTTCAAGGGCAATTCTCCCGCTTTCAACAATTCGTATTTAATTAAACTTGACTGCACTCCATCCATCAACTTTTCTTTAATTTGATCATCGATGTCTGCGAATGTACACTTCCTCGCTAACTTGTTGAGGGCGATGACGTAATCTTCAATAGTTTCTTGCGGCATCTGGTTTCTGTCACGGAAGTTTGCCCTTTCGAGCGCCTGCGATGTTGTTTTGTTATAGTAATCGTTCAATATTTTGATTAGTTCTGTGTATGATTTTTTTATAGGTTTGTCTTTTCCACACAGATTAATAAGTCGATCGAACACCTTGGTTGTTAGTTTGGTAATCAATAGCAGCGCTTTCTTTTCTTCCGGTACGTCGTTAAGCGTAATGAGACAATCCAGTTGCTGCGAGAACGCCTCCCAGTTTTCACCGTCGAAAGAGTCAATATTAAATTTGAATGACATCTTGTTGATTTTGTCGTCTTCGTCGTCTCCAAAGTCCGACATCCACTTCGCTGCGCGTCCGGATGTAACAAAGTTGCGCACGACCGCTCTCAGCTCTTCAACTGTTTCTTTTCTCTCCAAACCTGCCTCATCTATAAGTGATAGGAGTTCTTCCTTTGAAATTTTGTGAATCCAGCCCGTTTTCTTCTCTTTTATTTCCTTTATGAACTTTTTCACGAATTTTGACATTAGGTTACGAACGAACGAACTTTTCAGCGCCTAACTGGACGGAACCGACCGACGCCATGGACGCCACCCACGCTACGCTACGTACGCCGACTTTGCTCGTAGGTTACCGGGCGCCCGGCGCGGAGTGTTAGTTCACAAACTTCACAAACGAACACCGCTGCTTCAGTTGATATCCTCGTCGCCATTGTAATGTATTTGATATTACTTGGAAATAAAACAATATTTCAGCACGAGCGCCCCGCGCCCATCTTGTTTTTTATTCTTTCACAGACTGACTGGCGTAGGCAGTGTTGCCTACTCCCTAACCACAAATAACCATATCTCACAATCAGGACCCTGGACATAATATATGACAAGAGTACTTGCGAAGACAAATCCAGCGAGCCCAAACACAATGGGCTTATCATGTGTAGTTTAGGAGTTCCTATGGCTTCCTTCCGGCTCCATCATCAGAACCCAACTAACACACTAACAAAGTCACCCGAGGATCTGCAGAGCCGTGATTTGATTTTTCACAATTTATTTCATACATTCGGATATTCCTCCTCGCTCTCTACGCTGTTGCACTTCCAAAAGTCGATTTCACACTCTCAACGAAAATGGGAAAAATTTGAGGGACCACCTACAGCACGAACCATCATCGATAGACTCCAAGTCTAAACAGGGTTTTTTAATTTTTCGATCACATTTAGTTTTTGAGATATAGTTAGAAAAAAAAAATGTTTCACATTTTTCATTTAAAACCTTTTTTTTACTTTTTCGAAAAACATATTCACCATGTTGTAGCCCTAGCCGATAAGCGTCTTTTGAGCCCTCAACCACTCGCGTAGCCCTAAAACTCGCGTCACCAGGACGATTTCACACTCTCAGCGAAAATGGGGGGCTATACTGAAAGCGATCGAAAAAACATTTTCAATGTTAAAACCAGAGTCCACCTTCAGCAGTGCAAACTGCACAATATCCTACAGCTGTGCGGGAACATTGTGCTACGAGAGTAGCAGTAGGACTAGGTAGTGAGTGAGAGATGAGTGTTAATCGTGTTGCAGAGCCTTCAGTGGCTGCGAGGCTGGACCACTGCGGAGAGAGTGCAGAGCGAACTGCACGACATCCGGCAGCTGTGCGGGAACATTGTGCTACGAGAGTAGCAGTAGGACTAGGTAGTGAGTGAGAGATGAGTGTTGATCGTGTTGCAGAGCCTTCAGTGGCTGCGAGGCTGGACCACTGCGGAGAGAGTGCAGAGCGAACTGCACGACATCCGGTAGCTATGCGGGAACATTGTGCTACGAGAGTAGCAGTAGGACTAGGTAGTGAGTGAGAGATGAGTGTTGATCGTGTTGCAGAGCCTTCAGTGGCTGCGAGGCTGGACCACTGCGGAGAGAGTGCAGAGCGAACTGCGCGACATCCGGCAGCTGTGCGGGAACACTGTTCTACGAGAGTAGCAGTAGGACTAGGTAGTGAGTGAGAGATGAGTGTTGATCGTGTTGCAGAGCCTTCAGTGGCTGCGAGGCTGGACCACTGCGGAGAGAGTGCAGAGCGAACTGCACGACATCGCGCAGCTGTGCGGGAACATTGTGCTACGAGAGTAGCAGTAGGACTAGGTAGTGAGTGAGAGATGAGTGTTGATCGTGTTGCAGAGCCTTCAGTAGCTGCGAGGCTGGACCACTGCGGAGAGAGTGCAGAGCGAACTGCACGACATCCGGCAGCTGTGCGGTAACATTGTGCTACAAGAGTAGCAGTAGGACTAGGTAGTGAGTGAGAGATGAGTGTTGATCGTGTTGCAGAGCCTTCAGTGGCTGCGAGGCTGGACCACTGCGGAGAGAGTACAGAGCGAACTGGACGACATCCGGCAGCTGTACGGAAACACTGCTACATGTGAGTCCATGTCTCTTGTTCCACCTTTACTACTCATCAGCTAGACATAGTGCAACTTTTTACTATCAAGTAAAATACACATTGTCCGGCACCACTCTTATTCACCAGAATCCATCTTACAAAATACTTCAGAACCAAATGTTGGTCATGTTTCCGGATCTAGACGTCTTCAACTGCAATATTAAAGTATTTCAAAAGTACGCGGAGAGATACGTTGATCTAACTTGCAAATATATTCTACACTACATTGTTGAGGTGCAGAATCGACCACCGCTACATCGAGGTGCTCCGAAATCTGTATCGGTCCGCGACGATGACTGTGAGGCTCCACGAAAATACCCAACCCATCCCCCTTGGTAAAGGTGTAAGGCAGGGGGATGTGATCTCACCCAAGCTCTTCACAAACGCATTGGAAGATGTGTTCAAGACGCTTGAGTGGGACAACATGGGTATTAACGTTAATGGAGATAATCTCAGTCATCTGCGTTTCGCCGATGACATTGTTCTTTTGTCAAATTCCCGAGATCAGCTTCAGACCATGCTGGAAGACCTTTATACAGCGTCGATGAAGGTGGGTCTGAAGATGAACCGGGACAAAACCAAGGTCATGGCGACCGAGGTTATGGCAGGAGGACAAATTGTTATTGACGGAGAAGTGATCGAACAGGTTGAAGAGTACGTATATCTCGGTCAAATTCTACGGCTTGGTAGACAAGGTCTGCTAAAGGAGGTCGAAAGACGGATTCAACTGGGTTGGGCTGCCTTCGGAAAATTAAAATTCGCCCTGAGGTCTGACCTTCCGCAAAATTTAAAGACCCGTATATATGACCAGTGTGTCATCCCGGTTATGACGTACGGGTGTGAAACGTGGACTCTGACGGTCGGTGTAGTCCAAAGGTTGAATGTTGCCCAGAGAGCAATGGAGCGAGCCATGCTGGGAATATCGCTACGTGATATGGTGCGTAACGAGGAAATCCGCTGACGCACCAAAGTAGTCGATATTGGATACCGGGTGGCTAAGCTCAAGTGGCAGTGGGCTGGACACGTCAGCCGAAGAGACGACGACCGTTGGAGTAACCGTGTTCTACACTGGCGGCCGTGGACAGGAAAACGGAGTGTGGGAAGACCACCCGCCAGGTGGGACGACGACATCAAGTGCGTCGGCGGAAAGCAGTGGTTCCGTACCGCTGAAGGCCGGGAGAACTGAAAGAAAATTGGAGAGGCGTATGTCCAGCAGTGGACGCTTACACGCTGACTGACTGACATTGTTAAATTTTGGAGTTTGCCCTTTAGTAATAATGTAATATATAAATAAATAAAAAAATAAAAGGATAGAAGAAAGTACATCGCATCGACTGAGTGAGCAGAATGTGTGGTCCCCTTAGAATAGTAAGAGGTCTAGCTAGAAGTAGCGAAGCAGTCGGTCGCCTTCTAGCTAAACTACTGTCTACCCCGCGCGCGCCCCAACCCCGCAGCGACTTAGGGATACCAGCGAGGGAAAAATTACTTGATTTTGGAATGCTACGGGTGATTTTGCAGTGACTACTGTAAATGCTGGTACAAAAGTGCGAGGAGTACAATAAGCCACTCTTCCTAGCCTTCGTCGACTATGAGAAGGCGTTTGACACTGTTGAAAAATGGGCTGTCGAAAACTTCCTCCTGAGGTGCAGAATCGACCACCGCTACATCGAGGTACTCCGAAATCTGTATCGGTCCGCGACGATGACTGTGAGGCTCCACGAAAATACCCAACCCATCCCCCTTGGTAAAGGCGTTGGGGGATATGATCTCACCCAAGCTCTTCACAAACGTATTGGAAGATGTGTTCAAGACGCTTGAGTGGGACAACATGGGTATCAATGTTGATGTGGATCATCTCAGTCATCTGCGTTTGTCAAATTCCCGAGATCAGCTTCAGACCATGCTGGAAGACCTTTATACAGCGTCGATGAAGGTGGGTCTGAAGATGAACCGGGACAAAACCAAGGTGATGGCGACCGTGGTTATGGCAGGAGGGCAAATTGTTATTGACGGAGAAGTGATCTAGGACTTTTACCTACACTCCCACTTTGAAACGTTCATTGATTAATAATGCGAGGATGTTCAATATCTATCTATCTATTCTATCTTCTATACATCTATCTATCTATTCTATACATATAATAAAATCGTAGACTTACCGTGTCTGTGCATTAACTATTTTTGAAAAATAATAATAGGGAGACGGAAGGAATAAGTAATAGAACGTAAAAATATATTTTTTTTAATTTTTGTCTGTCGGTTTGTCGGTTTCTCGGTTTGTCGGTTTGTTTGTTCGTTCATCACGCAAAAGCCACTCATTGGATTAAACATCTAATTACTAGAAAAAATGAAGCTTTATTCTGAGTAAAATTTAGAGTTTATTTCATCAAAATCAACCCACAGAATCGAAAGATATAAATTTTTTAAGTTTAGTTAGAAAATATCTTATAGCACCACGCCGCGCCACCGCGCGCAGCGCCACCGCGCCGCGTCTCGCGCGGATCTTTTGTTTAGTGTCTTGGAAAAGAAACACGGCTGCTGTAGACTGGTGAGGGTGAAAAATTTCGTGTGTGCAGTTTTTATATTTTATATTATTTAAAAAAACACATATTTTTTATGATATTTCGACGAATTTTTCGTCTTCAGATAAAATTGTTTATATAATTAATAAGTCAACTAATGAATTATATGTAGATGGGGTTGTTATCTGGTAATTAGATTTATGAGTTCTTTTATCCTATCATTTCATTTTTAGGGTTCCGTATCCGGTACGGGACCCTATTACTAAGCCTACGCCGTCTGCCTGTGTGTGTGTCTGTCTGTCTGTCTGTCTGTCCGTCCGTCCGTCTGTCTGTCTGTCCGAGGGCTGTATCCCTTGAACCGTAATAGGTAGCCCGTTGAAGTTTTCACAGAATACGTGTTATTATGGCCGATATAACAGCAAATAATAAAAATAACAAAAAGTAAAAAATTCACGGGGTTTCCATAAAAGAAACCAAAAAGTGTATGCGCGTGCGCCATCTACCGAATAGATTATGAAGCATTTTAACTAATCATAGCATTTACCTAATATGAAGCATTTCATAACACGCCATAGATGGCGTGAGTGGTGCTAGCTATGACATGGCGATACGGAACCCTCGATAGCTCAGTGGTGCTGCTGATAAGCAACCCTGAGCGCGGTCAGTACTTGGATGGATGACCGCTCCACCTTGGAGGCTGACCGTGGTTCGGATTTCACGTTAAACTGTAGGTCCCTTCCCTTCTTACCTTACTAGGTGGTAGGGTTTATCTCGCCCGGGTTAGTACCACCGCACTCAATGAAACGTCGGTCGAAACGGCTATGTAAATAGTTCGTGTTTTCTGTCCTGTTCAGTGTAGCTGACATGAAATGAAGTGAAGCACTGACATGGCAACACGAGTCAGCATGGCAAGCATGGACATGGCCTAGCTGACCCGGTGTTATGGGCTGACATCACGGATGTTGTAGGTGATGTAGCCAACCGTATCACTTTCCATGAAAAAAAATGTTTTTTTATCTTAGAGGCTTATGTATATAATATATTGGCTCTGTTGACCGTACCATTGGTCTCTCGGCACAGCCACCCATGTTGGTTTACACAAAAAAAAATGTGGGGCCACGAGGTCTGCTGAACTCTGAAGTGGACATGGTCGTGCCCACAGAAATCCCATCTCTGATCTGTGGTCGTGCCTTAGGCTTCTGTGGGCTGCGGAGACTGCAGATGAAAGCTTCTGTGGGCTGCGGGGACTAATGATAAAGGCTTCTGTAGGCTGCGGAGACTGAAGGTTGATGGCTTCGGAGGGGTTTCAGTGAAGCGTTGCCTATGAGCTCTGCTGAGCACGAGGACCGCAGGGGTCTGCTGTGTCAGCCGGTTCCTTCTTTGAGTGGAGCTTCTGCATAGGCGCTCCTGAGAGTCCGGGTATCACAGTGGGAGGTTGCTGACGCTGTCTCAGTAGTCCAATGAATCATTAGATCGAAAAGAAGCCACCTGCAATCTCGCTGAGGAGGAGGACTTCCAAAGTAGAGTGGCTCCAACCTGTCTCTTCAACGAGTTAGACTATTATACCAACATCTGTCTGTCGTGAATCGAGGAGTTCACCAGATATCGAACTATGAAGAACTTCACCAAGAAGCATAAGAAAAATTAGTATAAATATATACGCATGTAATAAATAGTAAAATAAGTATTATTAAGAGAAGGCTGTGACCTGAGGCTGTCACTTACTCATTGGTCACTGCCATTGGTTCGGCAGCAGGCTTAGATCGAGGTTGAGTTGCTTTTTAACCGACTTCCAAAAAAGGAGGAGGTTCTCAATTCGTCTGTATGTTTTTTTTTTTTATTTTTTTTTTAATTTTTTTTTTTTTGTATGTTTGTTACGCGATTTCTCCGTCAATTGAGGGCCGATTTAGAAAATTCTTTTTTTGTTAGTTAGGTCATACTTCCGAGGTGGTCCCATTTCAATTTTATCGAAATTGGTTCAGTGGTTTTCGAAAAATCAGCATAATACTATGGTGTGTGGTTACCTTCAGCAAAACTTGTGATGTGGTCGTTTTCGGCAATTTTCAGTTTGATAAATTAGTATGGTGTGTGGTTACCTTCAGCAAAACTTTTGTGATGTGGACTTATTCAGCAATTTGCAGTCTGACACATATGGCGAATAATTCTGTACCACTTCAATCGATTTCGATTATTCGATTTCGATTATTCATTTTTATGTAATATTACTAAAAAGAATGAAATAAAAATTGTTTTAAAAAAATATTAAACCGATTTCCAAAAAACAAAAAAAAAAAGAACTAAAAAGTATTAAATACCTAATATTTTGAAATTTTCTCTGTCCTGTTGAAATACATGAATCGATATACTAGTGATACATATTCGGACCCTTGTTTCATGAATATTCTAAATTTGAAATTTTTTATCTTTTCCGACCGGCCAGGTGCGCTTAATTTATTATGGTACCTGACCGGTACCTACTGTACCGAGTACCATCGAGCTGGTCTGATGATGGAGACAGAAGGTGGCCATAGGAACTTCTAAACTACACATGATAAACCCATCGTGTTTGGGCTCGTTGCATTTGTCTTCACGAGAAATTTACTTTAGACCTAAGAGATTCTCAATTCGACGGTATGTTTTCTTTTTTTGGATGTTTGTTACGCGATTACTCCGTCAATTGTGGGCCGATTTTGAAAATTCTTTTTTTTTTTATTTGAAAGGGGATAACCCTGAGGTTTTTGAAGTGAAAACTTCTTTAGCGGCGCTTGACACTTTTTTAGGTGGGTAAAAAATTTATAACTCGCGACATCGCGTCAGCGTCATTTTTAAAATGAAACCTTAAGTCATTGCATTAAGGGTTAAATTAGAGTGGCACGGGATCTGCCGGCACTCCCGGAGTGCAACTGTTAAGTAGGGTTCGGTAACACGTTTATGTCTGTCCATTCTACTAAGTTCTGCAAGATGAATGTAGGGTTCCGTAACAAATGCATGTCTGTCCGTTCTACAAAATTTAACATTTATTTCAAAATGAATGTAGGGTTCCGTAACAAATGTATGTCTGTCCGTTCTACTAAATTTTACAATTTTCTAACCAAGGCCCTCCGACGGTTATTTTATAATAAAAGTAGGGTTCCGTAACACGTTTATGTCTGTCCATTCTACTAAGTTCTGCAACATCACCTACAACGTCCGTGATGTCAGCCCATAACACCGGGTAAACTAAGTGCCATGTCAGTGCTTCCCCCTTTGATCGTGCTGACTACACTGAACTGGTCGGAAAACACAAACTATTTACATAGCCGTTTCGACCGTTCAGTGCGGTGGTACCAACCCGGGCAGGTTAAACCCTACCACCAAGTAAGATTAGGAGGGAAGGGACCTACAGTTTTACGAGGAATCCGAACCTCGGTCAGCCTCCAACGGTCAGCGGTCACCCATCCAAGTACTGACCGCACTCAGCGTTGCTTAACATTCAATAGCGACAGTTGACTGTCTGCACCACTGAGCTATCGAAGCTGACGTGGTCCTATTTTAATTGGGTCAAGATCGGATTGGAAAGCGAGGCGGAATCGCGAGGCCGAAGGCCGAGCGATTCCGCCGAGTACATTAATAGCAAAAAATTACTAAAAAAAACTGTGAAATAAAAAAAAAGTTTTAAAAAACATAAAACCGACTTCCTAAAAAAAGTAAAACTAAAAAACTATTTAAAATAAAAATATAAAAACCGCCTTCAAAAATATATGAAATAAAAACCTAAAAAAAAAAACGAACCCTAGAGTTGAAGGCGGTGCTAAAGCAAGCAAAAATGATGCATGAAAGAAAACATGAGTGGATGATAATATCCTTTGTGATTTGTGTAGCCTTTTTAGCACCGCCTTCAACTCTAGGGTTCGTTTTTTTTTTTAGGTTTTTATTTCATATATTTTTGAAGGCGGTTTTTATATTTTTATTTTAAATAGTTTTTTTCGCACGGTCAGCTATGCGTGGGTCTTTCCCGTATTAGTAATTCAAATAGTTCATATGCACACATTCCTGGAAATTCTACTTTTAATATAGTTTACCGAGAAGCGTTATTGTAGATTATAAATTACCATTGGTTGCGGCTTCACTTATGTAGGTCGAATCAAGTCTATAACCTGCCCAATTAAAAACACCAAAACAATTGAATCATCTAAAGAACGGACAGACAGAGTCACGTTGCGTTTTATAACAGGCTGAGAAAGATCAAGTCCACGCGGACGTAGTCGCGGGCACAGCTAGTTGGATAATATGTTTGTTTAAAGATAGTAGGTATAAGTCACAGGATTGGTACCTATTTATCGTAATTTTGGTACTGATGAAATGTGATCCCAGCTCTCTTTTTATGTCCTGCAGCATCTTTTCGCGTTGAAACAAGACGCCATTTTGTACGGTTTATAGGAGATTGGGTGTTTCTTCCTCACTAAGAATTAAGTATAAGTCCCTAATAAAGTATACCTAAGCCAGAATGCAATGTAAATATGTCCTACATGTCGAAGTTCCAATAAATAAATAAAGAAACTATTCTGCTGTGGTCGATCGGTCGGTTGCATTGCAGCGGCGGCGGCGAGTGCGAGCAGTGACAGCGGGCGAGAGTCCTGGCGCGCGCGCTTCGCTCTCGCCGCGTCGCACTACTGCAGGAGGACGTTCGTGCTGCCGTATCTCCTCATCACTTACTCCTTCTTCGTCGGCCACTTCTGCGGAATGACGTCCTTGCAGGTTTATACTACATATTTATATTTGCCTGTGATGGTGCACTACACTACACTTATCATACACACTGCGGCCTACCTGCAGCATAGCATAATTATGTTGCATACATACCTATCGATTTCTGTCGACTTTTGTCAACTTTTGTCACATTTGGTAACATTTGTCGACTTTTGTCAACTTTAGTAAACGTTTGTCAACTTTTGTCTATTAAGTCAACTTTGACTCAACTTTCGTCGACTTTTGTCAACTTTGGTAAAATTTTTGTCATCTTTTGTCGATCAAAGTTTACCAACGTTGACAAAAATGGACAAAAGTCGTCAAAAGTCGACAAAAGTTGTCAAAGTTGACAAACATTTACCAAAGTTGACAAAAGTTAATAAAAATCGACAAAAGTTGACAAAAGTCGACAAAAATTACCATATGTTGACAAAAGTCGACATAAATTGACTAAAGTTGACAAACGTCGACGAAAGTCGATAAAAGTTGACAAACTTCGACAAAAGATGATAAAATCGACAAAAATTTACAAAATTCGACCATGTCCTTGAATTCGATACAGCGCCGAGCCATCCGTCTTGTCGGTGACGCGAAACTTACAGATGGTCTGGAGTCTCTGAGTCACAGACGATTTGTAGGTTCGCTTAGTCTGTTTTACAGATACAATCACGGACGCTGCTCTGTGGAACTGGCATCCCTTATTCCCTGCCGCAAGTCCTATCTCCGCATGACTCGTCGCATAGAGACTCAGCACCCTTTTTTTGTTGACATTGGGCTTTTGAGAACCCATCGGTTTTCTAAATCGTTTCTTTATCGCACCGCTAGGGTGTGGAACTGTCTTCCGGCGAGTGTGTTTCCCGAATCCTTTAACCTGGGTGTCTTCAAACGTCGTATTAACAGGCTAGACAGCCTAGGAACAGTCCGCAAATCTGCCGGCATGGCGCCTAACTGAGCGTGGTTTCGCAAGGAGAGGTGTTTTTGGCTCTGTCGAATGCACCATTGTTCTCTCGGCACAGCCACCCATATTGGTTTACATAAAAAAGTCGACAATCGTCTAAATCATTTTTCAATACACAGTTGTCTCTATTCTCCATGGCACAGTAACATAAAAAAATATAAAAACCGCCTTCAAAAATGTATGAAATAAAAAAAATCGAACCCTAGAGTTGAAGGCGGTCGGTTATTTTTGCTTGCCTTCAACTCTAGGGTTCGATTTTTTTAATTTCATACATTTTTGAAGGCGGTTTTTATATTTTTTTAAATAGTTTTTTATTTCACAGTTTTTTTTTTTGGCATTTTTTGTTAATAATGTACTCGGCGGAATCGCTCGGCTTACGGCCTCGCGATTCAGTTTAAAGAATATTTATTTCCCAAAAGAACATTATATTCACTTGTATGAGAAAATTTTACATTTGTTTTCTTTTGTTGCGGTTACATCATTGTACAAGACTTTGGACATGGAGGCCCACCACGTAAACCATTACCGACCGAAACACTCGACTCGGTATGTCGACACGCAACGAGGACATAGGTATTAATTTATAAGTACTTTCAGTCGATACTAGCCTACGTAGTGGACCACCGGACAAGGTAACATTCCGCCTCGCTTTCCAATCCGAACTTGACCAAATTGAAATGGGACCACACGGGAAGCACCAGCTTTTTAATAACAAAAGAATCATCAAAATAAAAAAAAATACATTAGAATTGAGAACCTCCTCCTTTTTTTGAAGTCGGTTAAAAAGTGTCGCGTCGGTCGAAGACTTACACTTTTTTCGCTTAGCTCTCATTCGCCAAGTGTCTGGCTGGAGTGTAACGCAATATATAAGTCAATGGTGTAACGTGCGATAAGGAAACGTTCGGTCGCTCGCTTGCTGAATCAACCATACCTAGTACGAAATAATACGAAAGAGTACGAAAAAGCACCCCTCTTTGTGTTATTCATTGGTGTTTATATCCGTTCTCATTGAATCAATACGGTATCTTTTACAACAATTTCCTAATTTCCGTTTAATTACTTAAAGGCGTCGGGTGACCGCTAAGTAAATAAAATAGAACTTTTTATTTTTTCCCACACTTGAAATTTTAAATACCAAATTAAGAGGAAACAAATTCCATTTAAGTACTTCACAAACTCTTCAATCTCTCGTGCGAATCCCGCGTCAACCTTCCCCTACCTGCTCCCACCCACCTCCCATCTAATCGGAGCGCGCGTCGTCGCCTCCGCTCCCCGCAAGCTCGGCGACGCGGGTTCCCGTACAAGCATTAGATAGTCCAACGTCCCTACCTCTTATATTATATTTCTGATACTGGCTTAAAAACTGAGACTTCAGTTGTGATTAGAATCCGTTCCGAATACTGTTCCATATTAGAAGCTCATTTAAATCAAAATTTGTTATATAACTAAGTTTCCAACCTTACCTAATAATATCACAATGTGTGATCCGCACCGCATGCGTCCGCACTCCGCCGCCGCCGCGCACCCGTCGTCATCCGCGCAGGGTTCCGTGAACTCCGCCGCGCCGCACTCCGCCGCCGCGCACCCGTCGTCATCCGCGCAGGGTTCCGTGAACTCCGCCGCGCCTGCGGTCGCTCCTCGATTGCCTAAGATCTCACTCTTTTAATTTGATGGCCAAATTGAGAATTTTAACACATTTTATGAAACTTTTTGTTCTTTAGTGCACAATAAAGTTAACATCGATCCAATTGATATGTTTCATTACTTGATCTCGTGTACTACGGGCCCTGCCTTGAATAAGCTTCCAAAAATGGATGTGTATTCGGAAAGGTTTCCAAAAAATTTGAAACCTTTCCAATAAACTTCCAAATAAAGATACGGTTCCATTTGGAAGTTGAATGAGCCCCAACTCTAATCGAGATACGACTTTTTTTTCTTTATTTTTGAAAATTATCAAAATCACAGCTTTGAACCCTTGCAACTTTTTTGTTTATGATTGTAGGTATCAGAACGAAATATTTTTATTTTATTTTACGATGTATCCTTGTCCTAGAAAAAATATGATTTGATGAAGTTAATACCATGAAAAGGACTTCTGACCTCCCAAAGTCTCGAGAACGAGTAAAAATATGACAGAATCTTCATTTCTTAATTCATAAAAAAACTGACAGCAATTGAGAGCTTCTTTTTCTTTTAAAAAGTTCGCTAGTTTACGCCGTTTCCAACGGTATACCACATGTCATACAAATAATTCACTATGTGGTCAAAATTAGTTACAGAGACCAGAACAGAACGACAACACACACGGACACTTTGTTACAGGGCCACTTATCGGTCGTCGCTTCCCGTATTGAGAGCGTTTTCCGGAGCATTTTAAAATTTAGAACATGTACCGGTCACACGGGCACTTTGTTCAATTCTCCGGTCGCCCAAGGTGTCGGTAGGGTAGTCGTTGGGTAGCGATCGCAGTGGTAGACTTCGGTCGCCCAAGGTGTCGGGCTATACACCAGGATGCATAGACCCCGTACCGAGCGACCCGCGTGCGGGATCGCAGAGGCGTTCAGTCGCCCAAGGTGTCGGATATGGGAGTTAGTATCGGTGACGTAAGGGATGTAAGGGGTTAGTCTTCGTGAAGCCCAAATGTCAACCTTACCTGCACGTGGTACATCCTGCTGAATTAACAAACAACGCTCTGGCGACCGACTAATGGCGGTATAACCATTCCAATATTGCTAGGCCCAAATGCTTAGATCCGGTGACGGGCAGCAGCGTAACTGGGGAGGAAACCTAGCACTGCGATCACCAACCCGCCTGCACAGCGTGGTGACTGACCCATGGACAACGCCAAAACAGAACGGCCCCCAGTTCCCGGTAGTCCTACTATTCCTGGTAACGGTAGCGGTCACAGTTACGGTAGGACGGGGGGTGCTAAGAATCCCCGGGTTACGGAAGGCTACCAAACCCAACGATTATACCTGGCGAACTATAACACACGGACATTGAGAACGGATGAGAATTTGGAGGAGCTGGAAGTGGAATTGAGGAAGATAAGGTGGCACGTCTTGGGGCTATCGGAAGTCCGTAGACAGGGGGAGGACACGATAACCCTAGAATCTGGCCATATGCTCTATTTTCGAGAAGGAGACCAGCCTTCCCAAGGTGGTGTCGGGTTTCTCATCAACAAAGTCCTTACTAACAACGTCGTGGAAATCGTGGGTGTGTCAACGCGGGTAGCATACCTAATACTGAAACTCACAGAAAAGTACTCATTGAAGATTATACAGGTATAATTATATAGGAGATTATATAGGAAGAGGTGGAAGCCGTGTATGATGACATCTCTAAGACGATTCATAACACGGCTAAAACTCAATTCACCGTTGTTATGGGGGACTTCAACGCCAAAGTGGGAGTACAAATATGCAACGAATCTAAGGTGGGACGCCCCCCGGCTAGGTGGACAGATGACCTAAAAAAGGTAGCCGGGAGTAGATGGATGAGACGAGCGGAAGACCGCGTGTGGTGGCGTGCCTTGGGAGAGGCCTATGTCCAGCAGTGGATCGATACAGGCTGATGATGATGATCGGTGACGCTTCCCTGTGCAGACCACACGGCGGCTGCCCTTAAAACTAGCAGCTGGCTACCCTATCCCGCAACTGGGCGGGCAACGGGCGTCACTGTTAGAATCTAATGTGTGGTAGAGAACTAGTTCTCGACGATTACTCATTAAACGTTGCAAGTCTAACATGAGTACTAAGTTGGGGGTTTAATTAGGCCTCCTCTTAGCTCACGCTGCTGACCCCACTCAGGTCGGTGGGTCAAATGAGATACTACCCTAAACGCTGGGTTAAGTATCTGCGGGGTTCCGTTAAAAGCCCCAGAATGCTTCGTGCTTCTGCACGGAACACTGGTGTTGGTCTCGCAGGGGTTGTGGTTTAGCGTTGATTCCCTGGTGCGTCTTTCGATGTATCAATACGGGAATAAGTGGCGAAAGCTGCGGGTGGTGAGCCACTTAGAGCTCCGTAAACAATATGAATAATTGGGAGACATGTGAATACGGTAGATCGGCATGTCGGTGCAACACACACTTAAATGTGGATGTGGGTTGGATTTCTCACGAGTTAATGACGCTGTAAGTCATTCGAGACCGGTAGATCCCCGGTACACATTAGGTGGTGGTCATATGCACTTCCACGCATATACATAGCTGGTGAAAACAAACGCTGCGGCTAGTACAAAACGCTGAGGCCCTGGGCACAGGCTGTGGTTGGATAGGGTGCTGGATCTGGCATACATGATCACTGTACTCGCAAGAGTGCAGGGGTAGACGTCTGGATTTTATAGCCGAAACGCTGGTATTTCCGGACGTACATAAACAAAACTCTTGCAAATTATCCCTAATTTTGGCCACATAGTTATAACATGTGTTAAACCGTTGGAAAGGGCGTAAACTAGCAAACTTTTAAAAATAAAAGTGTATATTTGTAGCAGTAAGTGGTGCGCGCGGCGCGCGAGGCAAGTAGGTTAGAGAGTATTCACTTGGTTGCAGACTTACGTGGCCAAGATCCTCGAAGTGTTGCACAACCCGCTGGAGAGAGAGTACGCGACGCCGCTGCTGGGCGGCATGCAGGTGGCGGGCACGTGCGCCTGCGTGCTGCTGGTGCGCCGGCTCGGCAAGCGCCCCCTCGCCGGTGTCTCCCTCGTCGGCACCGGACTCTGCTGTCTCGCGGTCGCCGCCTACGACATCCTCCTACACGCCGCCGTATGTGCCTACCTACATTATCAAGTGTTTGTAACGATGTACTGCTCTGTTTTCTAACGAGCGCATAATTAAGTGAGTTCAAAATACGGTTCACCAACTTAACTAATCCAGTGGTGTTGCCGCATTTTACAGTCACCTGACTTACAAAGGTAACTATCATAATACCATATTTCACACTAACGTCATCTGAACTAACTTCACTACTTAAAACATAGCGGTGGTATGTTAAGTCATGATTAACCACGACTGTGGCAGATGGAGTAATGTACAACACCGTCTTACACTATTCAACATTATTTTTACAAACTAACAAATATTTAATTTCCCTAGCATCAGTGAGTTAAATGGGTCGCTCAACATGGCTTCAACTGAACTTGTGACGCCATGGCTTCAACTGAACTGAACGCTACTGCCGATTGGACAGTTACATTTGATCGTGTGTGGTTTATATGGAGGAACTGCAGATCGGATGGAGAATGGATAGGAGGTGGCAGGCAGGCATCACGCTCACGCGCGGTGAACAGTTTCAGGAGGGTTCCGGCGTCGCTCGCAACTTGACGGCGACACACTCCGGCCCGACTGCAGCAGCACCCAACGCGCACATCCTGCTACCAGAGGTTAATATCTACTTGTTTGTTACTTCCATCATTATTTTTTTCCGTCTACGAATTGTTATGTATGATACCTATGTATTTATATTGTTTTATCCGTGCTTACCTATGAAATTGGCGTTCTGTATACTAGTCCAGGAAACGAGGAAATTCCTTGTATGGGCTCTTCGGACTAATTCCTCTGTCGCTGAAACTTTGCAGTGTGATAGAGTAGGGTTTAAAATATACGTTTGACAAATTATCTAGGATTTTTGATGTTTGGAAGTTAGGTATTAAAATGAATGAATGCCTAAAAATGAAAATCGCTTATAACTGCTGATGAAAAATTGCTCCGTCCGAAATTCCTTCGGTATATGATATTATATATTAATAAGAGTATATATTAACATTATCTAGGAAAATTTCGATTTCGAATAGGCAGAAATTTAAAAATATCTATTTTGTATCACAACTTCTTCAGAAAAATTGCTCTGTCAATTTTAATTTTTTTATATGTCTTAATTTATTTAAATATATCGGTTTTGACAATTATCTAGGAAATTTTCCATATCGATCACACCTTTACAGATTTTCGGCAATAATTCGCTGTGAAAAATTGCTCCGTCCGAAATTCTTTCGGAATATGATATTATATATTAATAAGAGTATACATACAACATTATCTAGGAAAATTTCGATTTCGAATAGGCAGAAATTGAAAATACCTATTTTGTATCACAAATTCTTCAGAAAAATTGACCATATAAATGCCAAAAGGCACCAACCCACAAATTGGTTAAAAATGAGTTAAATATACCAATCGAGAGCTAATCACCCCTCTATTTTTTGCAGAAAAGACCCAGGCAGGCTACTTGGTATGATACTAATAGGTTTCTACACATTCGTCTAAGAACCATCCTCCAAATTGAGGTATATCGCAACACCAGAAAAGACTCATGCTACTTGGTACTAGCTAACTGGTCAGATTTTTTTTGCGTAAAAGATCCAAGCGAGATGGACTTTTTTGTTTTTAATGAAGTACGCTAAAAGTATTTATCAAAACAGAGCCAAGATATCTGGTTCTTTTTGGCATTATATAATAAAAACAAACTGTATATCGCAAAGTGGAACCAATTTATGTGGTTCTTTTTGGCATTTATAATAAAAACAAACGGTATATTGCAAAAATGGAATCAATTTATGTGGTTGGTTTGCCTTTGGGGACCTATAGTGAGTCTTATTTCATTGGAAATAAGAGTTCTTTTTCTAAAAATAAAATCAAACATGTCTACGTTCTATGAAACAGAACGCCTAATAATAAATAAGTTCAGTTCAGTTCACTACCGCGACGAATGTGTCAGTTCACGACCGCGAAGTAAAGTAAATTGCTGTTTTCGACGTGGTTCAATGTACCTACTACGTAGTGATCGCGACATATCGTCAGAGTGTAGTTCGACGTCGTCGTCCAAGCAGGTGCCTACGCCGCGCCGCCTAACGTAACCATTGAAGATAGAATAGAATAGAATAGAATATTTATTTGTATAACATATACAAGTCACAAAGTAACATTCACACATTTTAAAATGTTTCTATTTAGAATAGAAAATAATATGAAACATAATAAATGAATTCTATTAAAATTAAAATTATTAATAATAGAAATCCAATATAAAAGTCACACGTGCCTCCTCGGTGGTGCCAAATGAACAGCAATCAGCGTGTGGGAGATCTTCGGATCGGCTGGGTTCGCCACCACACCCCGGGAGAAACAATTACACCGGCATAACAGTTCGCTGTGTTCCGGTGTACTTCCCGGGGACCCAGTAGCAGGTGGGGTTGGCTGTGGTGAGGAGTAGGCCAGTGAGCCCGACGCGGATTCGCTGTTCAGAGGTGACGCATCGACACGGTTGACAGGGAGACCCGGTTAAACGGTTATTCCGCTGGCCGCCCGCCGGGTAGTACAGGAGCCCAATCGCGTCTAACCAACGCGAGAGGCTGCCCCGGTCAACCGGCGCATAATCCCGGAGTGGTCCGTCGTGCCGGTTGGTGACCGGAGTAGGGGTTCCGGCGGCCACTTCCGGGGGGGACCGGGGGCCTTTCCGTCTTCCGTGTCGGCGCAACACTAACCTGAGTAGTAAGCGATGAAGCTAGGGTCCACGCTTTGCCCGTGAATCACCACAGCCACCCTTTCATGCTCTTTCCCTCCCTCTTACAAAAATCATGGCAGCGAAAAAAAGGTTCAATCAGCGGTGCACACCCTTACACCACTATTTAGCGTTGACTCGACCAACGTGCGGGGGTTGCATACCAATTTGAATGCCGTCCATCACCACCTGGAGACGAAGAAGCCGGCCTTGCTTTTCCTGACGGAATCACAAATATATCGACCTGCACTACCCCGACTACACCCTGGAAGAAGCCTTCCGGTCGCGAGCCGGGGTTTGCTTGTTTGTCAGGGCAGATATTTGCTGTCGTCGCCTGCGCTGCCTTGAGGACTCCGAGCTATCAGTACTTTGGGTCCACGAGGATCTGGGAACGGTCTCGCGGGTGTACGCCTGTCTGTACAGGTCGCACTCTGGTGATGCAGAGACAGCTCGGTTATTTGAGTACCTGAGTGGAGCGGCAGACAAAGTCCAAGAGCGGTTCCCTACCGCGGATTTGGTTCTTCTTGGAGACTTCAATGCCCATCACGAGGCATGGCTGGGTGTACTGAACAAGGTGCGACGGTACTTCACGCCGGGCCAAAAACTGACGTTGTACAAAACACAGGTTAGGTCCTGCTTGGAGTACTGCTCGCACTTGTGGGATGGCTCAGCTAAATACCAGCTTGCGCCGCTAGACTCAATCCAGCGTCGTGCCGTGCGACTGGTGGGTGACCCCGTGGTGTCCCGCGACTTAGAACCACTGCAACTCCGAAGGGACGTCGGCTCCCTGAGTGTGTTCTATCGTTTATTTCATGGGGAGTGTTCGGAGGAGCTGTTTAACGCGATTCCGTCGTCCCCATTCCACCTCCGCACTACGCGTACTGGGCAGGGGATGCACCCCTATTCAATCGACCTACCACGCATGCGCACCAACCGGTTCTGTAGGTCTTTTATTCACAGAACCGGGAAAATGTGGAACGCACTCCCTGCCCATCTATTTCCTCCCAAGTACAGCCTAGGGTTTTTCAAAAGGGGCGTGAAAAGGCTCCTGTCAGGCCGGCATGACATTCGCAATCCCCGTGCATCACAGAATGTCCATGGGCATAGTTAGACACCTACTTGTAGGTGTAACGATGCCACAAGTCGCGCTATCGATAAAAAAAAATGGCTAGGCTCCAGGAGAACTGACTTTGCGGGGAGAGCCGCCTACGACTTCGCTCTGACGCATGACCTGTCTCATCTGGTAGACCAGCCCACCAGGCTGCCAGAGATAGACGGTCATGAACCCTCTCTGCTGGATCTTCTGCTGACAACGAACCCCACTGGATATAAGGTCGCAGTAAGAGCCCCGCTGGGTTCCTCTGATCATTGTTTAGTGGGATCCACGGTGCCATCTTCGCCTCCTCAGTCCCGTAATGGAGGAACGCGTCGAATTTTGCACTACGCGTCAGCAGATTGGGATGGGATGCGAGAACACTTCGCATCCTACCCTTGGAGAGAGATCTGCTTCAGTTCGGGCGATCTCTCTTTGCGGGGAACTCCAACCTGGACGATGGGGGTGCCACTCCCCCATCCATACCTAGGTGCGAGAACTCCATGCCGGAAGTGCAGTTTCGACAACGGACTGTACGGGCGGAGCTTCTCTCCCTAGACGTCAGGAAGGCGAGTGGGCCGGATAGGATTCCTGCATTAGTGTTGAAAAGGTGTGCTCCCGAGCTGGTCCCAGTGCTGACGCGCCTATTCCGTCTCTCCTACTCCAATGGCCGTGTGCCGGCGGCCTGGAAATCTGCGTTTGTGCAAGCGGTCCCTAAAAAGGGTGACCGCTCAAACCCGTCAAACTACCGACCTATAGCGATTACCTCCCTTCTCTGTAAGGTGATGGAGCGCATTATCAATACGCAGCTCATGAAGTACCTGGAGACGAATGACCTCATCAGCGATCGGCAATACGGCTTCCGGCCAAAACGATTTTTTTTTATGGAAACTGACACGATTGGCTACATCACCCACAACGTCCGTGATGTCAGCCCATAACACCGGGTGAACTAGGTGCCATGTCAGTGCTTCCCCCTTTGATCGTGCCGGCTACACTGAACTGGTCGGAAAACACAAACTATTTACATAGCCGTTTTGACCGACGTTTCATTCAGTGCGGTGGTACCAACCCGGGCGGGTTAAACCTTACCACCAAGTAAGATTAGGAGGAAAGGGACCTACAGTTTTACGAGGAATCCGAACCTCGGTCAGCCTCCAACGGTCAGCGGTCACCCATCCAAGTACTGACCGCGCCCAGCGTTGCTTAACATTCAATAGCGAATCTGCTGGTGATCTCCTAGCGTACGTCACTCACCTTTGGGGGGAATCGCTTGAAGGTCATGGTGAATCCTTGGCAATTGGCCTTGATATTGCCAAGGCATTTGATCGGGTTTGGCACAAGTCGCTCTTGGGCAAATTGCCGGCTTACGGACTTCCTTCTGGCCTCTGTGACTGGGTCGCCGACTTCCTACATGGGCGTAGCATTCAGGTCCTAGTGGACGGTTGCTCGTCGGACGCCATGTCAGTGAACGCCGGCGTACCACAAGGATCTGTGTTGTCACCCACGCTGTTTCTTCTGCATATCAATGATATGCTGTCTCTGGGCAACATACATTGTTATGCGGATGACAGTACGGCACACGGATCCTACACCAGTCACCCTTCAGCCAGTCGGGATATTGTGGATGAGAAGAGGCGAAGACTTGTGTCTGAGCTCGAACACACACTCGGCTCTATTTCCGAATGGGGCCGTAGTAATTTGGTCGAGTTCAACGCTTCCAAGACACAAGTTTGCGCGTTCAGTGTGAAGAGAGCGGCGTTCACACCGGCTCCTTCATTCCAAGGCACGTCGCTTAAATTAAGCGAACACCTCGGGGTCCTCGGAGTCGAACTGTCGCACGACTTGAACTTTCGTCGCCACATCGAGGGGAAGGCCAAGCTGGCTTCTAAAAAGCTGGGCGTACTCAATAAGGTGCGACGGTACTTCACGCCGGACCAAAGGCTGCTTTTGTATAAATCGTGGATCAGGTCCTGCTTGGAGTACTGCTCGCACCTGTGGGATGGCTCTGCCAAATACCAGCTTGCGCCTCTGGACTCGATCCAGCGTCGAGCCGTGCGACTAGTGGGTGACCCCGAAGTGTCCCGCGATCTAGAACCACTGCAACACCGTAGGGATGTCGGCTCCCTAAGTGTGTTCTATCGCTTATTCCATGGGGAGTACTCGGAGGAGCTGTTTAACGCAATCCCGCCGTCCCCTTTCCATCTCCGCACCACACGCACTGGGCAGGGATTGCATCCCTATACGCTGGACTTACCGCGAATGCGTACTAATCGATTCTGCAGATCATTCCTCTACAGAACCGGTAAACTCTGGAAAGCTCTCCCTGCTCATATATTTCCCCCCAAGCACAGTCTCGGGTCCTTCAAGAGGGGCGTGAATGGGCACCTGTCAGGCCGGCATGGCATTCGCAACCCCCGCATACGACCGAATGTCCATGGGCGTCGTGAGACACCTTATGGGTGGCTCGGCGCCATATGTCGCGCTTTCAATAAAAAAAAAAACGTGCCTCCATTCTCTTCGCCTCAAGACTCTACCTGCAGCGGTCTTCATGCAAGAAGCATACAGCGCCTCCTGGCGGAAAGGAGAAGAGTCCGGTTGCCTAGGCGACGGGCTGTTGTGATCTGACACGTCCGAAAATACAAGCGGGAGCGGGCGGTTTTGTTCAAACATTTTGCTCTGGAAAAGATAAAATCCACCCTGATCGAGCGCGGCGCGGGTTCTGAGGGCTTGTTGCGACCTAATACGGTATAAGTATAGTGAGTGTAGTTCCCGAAGTGTGTGCGTAGCTGGGCCCAGCAGATCCTCGGACAACGGGACGTTTCCGTGCCGATCGACGACCACCACCTGAAGGACTGAGCTATCGAAGGTGCGGCTGCGGGCGGAGACATCAACATCCAGGTAGGAGGCACCACACCACCACACACTTTGCGCTACACCTCGAAGCTAGTCCGACGAATCCCGACGCTGCTCAGAAGGAGTCCGACACTGCCCTGCGTTCTCCCCGACGCCACCCAGACGCAGTCCGACATCTAAGCGAGCTCCGAAACCAGTCCGACGAATCCCGACGCTGCTCAGAAGGAGTCCGACACTGCCCTGCGTTCACTTGACGCCATCCAGACGCGGTCTGACATCTAAGCGAGCCTCGAAGCCAGTCCGACGAATCCCGACGCAGCTCGGAAGGAGCCCGACACTGCCCTACGTCCCCCGACGCCATCCTGACAGAGCCCGATACTGCCCTGCGTTCCCCGACGCCATCCAGACGGAGCCCGACACCTAAGCGAATTTCCGAAGTCAGCCAGACGCTACGCCAAACTAATCCTATCACGAAGCGCAAAATAAGAACTGAACTGACTGATAGATAACAGTAGAGAACACCCGTCGCCGCCGCGTAAACCAGCCTCGGGGAAACTTGTAAAAGTCCCAATCGTCTCTTATTTACCCTATTTCACCCCTTATGAAACTATCAAACCCAGAATATAAGTACCGCTGCGGTGACGGCGTGATATTGCACATGCACAGTCGCACCCCCACCCAACTACAGTCCACCCACTAACACCACGGGGTGAGAACGACTGTCGCGTACAGCGGCCGCATTTTGAGTTTGTTTGAGATCAGACACAAGTCTTCGCCTCTTCATCCACAACATCCCGTCTGACTGAAGGGTCACTGGTATAGGATCCATGTGCTGTACTGTCATCCGCATAACAATTTAAGTTGCCGAGTGGCAGCATGTCATTGATATGCAGAAGAAACAGTGTTGGTGACAAGACAACACAGATCCTTGCGGTACGCCGGCATTCACTGACATGGCGTCCGACGAGCAACCGTCCACTAGGACCTGAATGCTACGCCCATGTAGGAAGTCGGCGACCCAGTCGCAGAGGCCAGAAGGAAGTCCGTACGACGGAAGCTTGCCCAGAAACGATTTGTGCCAAACCCTGTCGAATGCCTTGGCAATATCGAGACCAATTACCAAGAATTCACCATGTCCTTCAAGCGATTCCTCCCAAAGGTGAGTGACATACGCTAGGAGATCACCTGCGGATCATTTTGGCCGGAAGCCATATTGCCGATCGCTGATGTTATTTGTCTCTAGGGTACGCCATGAGCTGGGCATTGATAATGCGCTCCATCACCTTGCAGAGTACGGAGGTAATCGCTATAGGTCGGTAGTTCGAACGGTTTGAGCGGTCAACCTTTTTGGGGACCGCTTGGACAAATGCAGATTTCCAGGCAGCCGGCAGACGGTAAGTGAAATAAGAGAGGCGGAAAAGGCGCGTTAACACTGGAGCTAGCTCGGGAGCACACCGTTTCAGCACCAATGCAGGAATCCTATCCGGCCCATCGCCTTCCTGGTGTCTAGGGAGATAAGCTCAGCCCGCACAGTTCGTTGTCGGAACTGTACTTCCGGCATGGAGTTCTCACACCTAGTTATGGATGGGGGGATGGCACCCCCATCGTCTAGCTTGGAGTTCTCTGCAAAGAGAGACACCAATAAGTCGGCTTTCTCCTTTGCGGAGTGGGCAAGTGAGCCCCCAGGACACTGTAGAGGTGGAAGGGAGGAGCGGTAGAAATTCGATACGACAGATTTGGCGAGAGACCAAAACTCACGGCTCCCAGTTGGGTGCTGGTTCAGCCTATCACCAACTCTGCCGATATGCTCGAATTTGGCCCTGGCGATAGCCCTCTTGCAGGATCTGGAGAGGCGGTTGTATTATTTCTTCAGTTCGGATACATTAGGATCGCGTCTGTCACGAGCGCACGACCATGCACGATAAGCTGCGCCATTAGCTGCGACAGCTTCAGCACAGTCGCGGCTGTACCAGGCCTGGCTTTTACCACCGAGGCGCACGAGGGCGCTGGGAATGAACATCTCCATTCCCCCCCAGAACCACCTCGGCTACGGCATTGGCGCATTCCGGCGGATCATCCGAACTGAAGCATAGCTCTCTCCATGGGTAGGATGTGATGTATTCTCGCATCCCGTCCCAATCCGCTGACACGTAGTGCCAAATTGGACGCATTCCTCCAGTACGAGACTGAGGAGGCAAAAATGGCACCGTGGACCCCACTAAACAGTGGTCAGAAAAGCCAAGAGGAGTGCTCATTGTGACTTTGTATCCAGCAGGGTTCGTTGTCAGCAGAAGATCCAGCACAGAGGGTGCATGACCGTCCATGTCTGGCACTTTGGTAGGTTGGTCTACCAGTTGAGGCAGTTCATTCGTCAGGGCGAAGTCGTAGGTGGCTCTACCCTCGAAGTCAGTTCTCCCGGAGCCCAGCCACTTCTCGTGATGGGCATTAAAATCCCCAAGCAGAACCATATCCGCGGATATATATATATATAGGGAAACTACATGCACTTCATCTGCCGCTCTACTCAAGTGCTCGAATAATCGAGCTGTCCCCGCGTCGCCTGAGTGCGACCTGTAGATACTTACAGGCGGACACACGCGACTCCGTCCCCAAGTGAACCGATTTTGATGATTCTTTTTTTATTTGAAAGCTGGTGCTTCCCGTGTGGTCCCATTTCAATTTCGTCAAGATCGGATTGAAAAGCGAGGCGGAATCGCGAGGCCAAAGGCCGAGCGATTCCGCCGAGTACATTAATAGCAAAAAATTACTAAAAGAACTGAAATAAAAAAATATTAAAAAAAATATAAAAACCGCCTTCAAAAATGTATGAAATAAAAAAAATCGAACCCTAGAGTTGAAGGCGGTGCTAAAGCAAGCAAAAATAACCGACCGCCTTCAACTCTAGGGCTCGATTTTTTTTATTTCATACATTTTTGAAGGCGGTTTTTAATTTTTAAATAGTTTTTTTACAAAAATGTATACACTTTATTTACATACAGACTGTACGTGTATGAAATATGTTTAATAAGTTGTTTCGACATACTGTCATACAAATTAAATTACAGAACGAAAGTTAAATTTTAAAAGTTCCTAATACTATATATATAGGCCCTACATTTTCGTTCCATAGGCGGCAGGACGGCGCGGCGGAACGGCGTTGTAGTGGGACGACAGAGGTGGCGGGCGGAATAGCGAGCCGCGAGCATCGACGACGCTCGCGTGTCGTCTCGTCGGTCGCGGTGCGGGACGATGAGCTGCTGGCGCGCGGGCGGGCGCGCTTATTCTTCCCCACTCCCCGCAGCCCCCCGCACCTTGCGTTCAGTGTAATGCGAGCGCGCGCTTTTTAAACGTTGTTTTATTATATTGCGATACTCGAAACTACTCGAAAGTTTATGTTTAAGGGAGAAATTTTATTGGATAATATACAATTATATTATATTTTGATGTTCTGTGTCTAATAAGTTAATAAAAACAGACGAAGCAATTTTTCACAGTGCTTGGTTTATTGCCAAAAATATGTAAAGGTGTGATCGATAAGGAAAATTTCCTAGATAATTGTGAAAAGCGATATATTTAAAGAAATTAGGAGATACAAAAAAAATAAAAATTGACAGAGTAATTTTTATAGGTATTTTCAAATTTCTGCCTGTTCGAAATCGAAATTTTCCTAGATAATGTTATATATATACTCTTATTAATACATAATATCATATTCCGAAGGAATTTTGGACGGAGCAATTTTTCACAGCGAATTATTGCCGAAAATCTGTAAAGGTGTGATCGATAAGGAAAATTTCCTAGATAATTGTCAAAAGCGATATATTTAAATAAATTAAGACATATAATAAAATAAAAATTGACAGAGCAATTTTTCTGAAGAAGTTGTGATACAAAATAGGTATTTTCAAATTTCTGCCTATTCTAAATCGAAATTTTCATAGATAATGTTATATATATAATCTTATTAATATATAATATCATATACCGAAGAAATTTCGGGCGGAGCAATTTTTCACCAGCAGTTATAAGCGATTTTCATGTTTAGGTATAAATACCTAACTTCCAAATATAAAAAATCCTAGATAATTTGTCAAACGTGTATTTTAAACCCTACGTTATCACACTGCAAAGTTTCAGCGACAGAGGAATTACGTCGAGTGGAAATGCTTCATTGATTGGAGTATACAGGGTGTTCGGCACATCGACTGACAAATTTTTTTTCTAGGTCATTGGGGTTATTTGCAACGTTTTGACTCATGATACCTTTTGTCAGATGTCACGTGGTATCGAGATACGATTTTTTTTCTTTATTTTTGAAAATTACCAAAATGCCAGCTATAAATCCTTGTAACTTTTTTGTTTATCATTGTATCAGCACGAAATAAAATTTATTGAATTTTGCGATGTATCCTTGTTCTAGAAAAAAAATTATTTGATGAAGTTAATACCATGAAAAGCTTTTATGGCCTCCCAAAGTCCCGAGAAGGAGTAAAAATGTGTCAGAATCTTAATTTCTTAATTCATAAAAAGAAACTAACAGCAATTGAGTACTTCATTTTCTTTTAAAAAGTTCGCTAGTTTACGCCGTTTCCAACGGTATACCACATGTCATACAAATAATTCACTATGTGGTCAAAATTAGGCACAGAGACAGAACAGAACGACAACACGGGCACTAATCGGCGGTTGCTTCCCGTATTGAGAGCGTTTGGGAGCATTTTCAAATTTAGAACATGTACCGGTCGCGCGGGCACTCTTGCAAATTATCCCTAATTTGGTCGTAAATCATAAATTTTATTTCGTCCTGATACAATCATTAACAAAAAAGTTACAAGGGTTTAAAGCTGGGATTTTGGTAATTTTCAAAAATAAAGAAAAAAAATTGGTTGTCTGTAGAGTCGGTTTACGGACGATAGTTTTACGTGATAACGTCATAAAGAAACACAGCTATAAGAATTGTACAATCGTACATTTGTCGATTTCTAGCCTCGATTACCGTACGATACGGCAATTACCGTACGTTTGGCAACACTGCCGCTTGGGCCGAGGACGTTTCCATGGTAACTTTGAATATCAACGTGAATATCAACGTGACTATCAACGTGACACGTTTTCGTACGTGCTGCCCGTGTTCATCAATTTATAAGACGTTATCACGTCAAAAAACTTATCTCGAAACCACGTGACATCTGGCAAAAGGTATCATAGCATGGGTCAAAACGTTGCAAGTGACCCCACTTACCTACAAAAAAAATTGTCGGTCGATGTGCTGAACAGCCTGTATAAATACATTTTTGTTGTATGAAAATTATTTATTACTAGCTTTTGGCCGCGGCTTCGCTCGCGTAAAATTCGTATTTATAAAGAAGAAAGTAAGTAAGAAAGAAGGCCGAGCTACGTTCAGGTAAATAATAAGCCATCTCGATATAAGTCCCGCTAGCTACGGTACCTTTATTTGGGCGCGCGAAACAATTCGGTTTGTATGAGAGCCACATCTTAGCGTAACCGGAACTGAATTTTATTTAGCCTATCCTATCTAGGTAAATGTGCTTGTTTAACGTGGAATCCAGGGAGGGCAGGGAGAGCGTTCCAGAGTTTACCGGTTCTGTAGAGGCAAGATCAGCAGAACCGATTGGTACGCATCCGCGGTAAGTTCAGCGTGCAGGCTAGGCTATTACTAGGGATGCAATCCATGCTCAGTACGCGTGGTGCGGAGGTGGAAAGGGAATGGCGCGGCTTGATCGCGTTAAACAGCTCATCCGAGTACTCCCCAAGGAATAAGCGATAGAACACACTTAGGTAGGCGACATTCCTACGGTGTTGCAGCGGTTCTAGATCGCGAAACACTTCGGGGTCACCCACTAGTCGCACGGCCTCGCGCACATGTCGACGCTGGATCGAGTCCAGAGGCGCAAGCCTGTATTTGGCAAAGCCATCCCAAGCGAAATTATAAGCGTCGTTACACATATTATGGGTGGCTCGACGCCACATGGTGCGTTCACAGGTACATCGTTGTGGGATGTTTGTACACTGGTACATCCTTGTTGGATGTTTGTACACTGGTACATCGTTGTTGGATGTTTGTACACTGGTACATCGTTGTCGGATGTTTGTACACTGGTACATCGTTGTGGGATGTTTGTACACTGGTACATCCTTGTTGGATGTTTGTACACTGGTACATCGTTGTTGGATGTTTGTACACTGGTACATCGTTGACGGATGTTTGTACACTGGTAAATCGTTGTCGGATGTTTGTACACTGGTACATTGTTGTTGGATATTTGTACACTGGTACATTGTTGTTGGATATTTGTACACTGGTAAATTGTTGTTGGATATTTCTACACTGGTACATCGATGTCGGTTGTTTGTACACTGGTACATCGTTGTGGGATGTTTGTACACTGGTAAATCGTTGTCGGATGTTTGTACACTGGTACATTGTTGTTGGATATTTGTACACTGGTACATTGTTGTTGGATATTTCTAGACTGGTACATCGATGTCGGATGTTTGTACACTGGTACATCGTTGTCGGTTGTTTGTACACTGGTACAATAAGAGAAATAAGCTCATTGGTATACGCCGACCGGATTCGAATCTCGGACCACTCGCAAGAGAAGCCGACACTCAGACGATTCACCAACCCGGCAGCTACATCTGCGTCCATAGTTACTAGTCAAGAAATCCAGTTTGTCACCTATTAAAATTAGTTTCGAGATTGATCTCCTGTGAAGTATAGGCAATGGATTTAATAGAACTCACTCATGATTACATCAGTGCGTGTCAAGTAATGATACACGTGGAGACTTCCTTTGTTAATTTATTGGTCTGTATGTCTAATCGTGTAACCTCCATAGTGGCGCCCGACGTGCGGCCTCAAGTGACGGACTCGTGAACCTAGCTGTGTTGTGTCGGCAGAGTGCGGAGCACGCGTGGGTGCCCGTGGCGGCGCTGCTGCTGCTGGCGGCTCTGTCGCATGTGGGCATCAGGCTACTGCCTTGGATACTCATAGGCGAGGTGAGCATCTAGTCCGGTGCTGCCGTGTCGGCAGAGTGCGGAGCACGCGTGGGTGCCCGTGGCGGCGCTGCTGCTGCTGGCGGCTCTGTCGCACGTGGGCATCAGGCTGCTGCCTTGGATACTCATAGGCGAGGTGAGCATCTAGTCCGGTGCTGCCGTGTCGGCAGAGTGCGGAGCACGCGTGGGTGCCCGTGGCGGCGCTGCTGCTGCTGGCGGCTCTGTCGCACGTGGGCATCAGGCTGCTGCCTTGGATACTCATAGGCGAGGTGAGCATCTAGTCCGGTGCTGCCGTGTCGGCAGAGTGCGGAGCACGCGTGGGTGCCCGTGGCGGCGCTGCTGCTGCTGGCGGCTCTGTCGCACGTGGGCATCAGGCTGCTGCCTTGGATACTCATAGGCGAGGTGAGCATCTAGTCCGGTGCTGCCGTGTCGGCAGAGTGCGGAGCACGCGTGGGTGCCCGTGGCGGCGCTGCTGCTGCTGGCGGCTCTGTCGCACGTGGGCACCAGGCTGCTGCCTTGGATACTCATAGGCGAGGTGAGCATCTAGTCCGGTGCTGCCGTGTCGGCAGAGTGCGGAGCACGCGTGGGTGCCCGTGGCGGCGCTGCTGCTGCTGGCGGCTCTGTCGCACGTGGGCATCAGGCTGCTGCCTTGGATACTCATAGGCGAGGTGAGCATGTAGTCCGGTGCTGCCGTGTCGGCAGAGTGCGGAGCACGCGTGGGTGCCCGTGGCGGCGCTGCTGCTGCTGGCGGCTCTGTCGCACGTGGGCACCAGGCTGCTGCCTTGGATACTCATAGGCGAGGTGAGCATCTAGTCCGGTGCTGCCGTGTCGGCAGAGTGCGGAGCACGCGTGGGTGCCCGTGGCGGCGCTGCTGCTGCTGGCGGCTCTGTCGCACGTGGGCATCAGGCTGCTGCCTTGGATACTCATAGGCGAGGTGAGCATCTAGTCCGGTGCTGCCGTGTCGGCAAAGTGCGGAGCACGCGTGGGTGCCCGTGGCGGCGCTGCTGCTGCTGGCGGCTCTGTCGCACGTGGGCATCAGGCTGCTGCCTTGGATACTCATAGGCGAGGTGAGCATCTAGTCCGGTGCTGCCGTGTCGGCAAAGTGCGGAGCACGCGTGGGTGCCCGTGGCGGCGCTGCTGCTGCTGGCGGCTCTGTCGCACGTGGGCATCAGGCTGCTGCCTTGGATACTCATAGGCGAGGTGAGCATCTAGTCCGGTGCTGCCGTGTCGGCAGAGTGCGGAGCACGCGTGGGTGCCCGTGGCGGCGCTGCTGCTGCTGGCGGCTCTGTCGCACGTGGGCATCAGGCTGCTGCCTTGGATACTCATAGGCGAGGTGAGCATCTAGTCCGGTGCTGCCGTGTCGGCAGAGTGCGGAGCACGCGTGGGTGCCCGTGGCGGCGCTGCTGCTGCTGGCGGCTCTGTCGCACGTGGGCATCAGGCTACTGCCTTGGATACTCATAGGCGAGGTGAGCATCTAGTCCGGTGCTGCCGTGTCGGCAGAGTGCGGAGCACGCGTGGGTGCCCGTGGCGGCGCTGCTGCTGCTGGCGGCTCTGTCGCACGTGGGCTGCTGCCTTGGATACTCATAGGCGAGGTGAGCATGTAGTCCGGTGCTGCCGTGTCGGCAGAGTGCGGAGCACGCGTGGGTGCCCGTGGCGGCGCTGCTGCTGCTGGCGGCTCTGTCGCACGTGGGCACCAGGCTGCTGCCTTGGATACTCATAGGCGAGGTGAGCATCTAGTCCGGTGCTGCCGTGTCGGCAGAGTGCGGAGCACGCGTGGGTGCCCGTGGCGGCGCTGCTGCTGCTGGCGGCTCTGTCGCACGTGGGCATCAGGCTGCTGCCTTGGATACTCATAGGCGAGGTGAGCATCTAGTCCGGTGCTGCCGTGTCGGCAGAGTGCGGAGCACGCGTGGGTGCCCGTGGCGGCGCTGCTGCTGCTGGCGGCTCTGTCGCACGTGGGCATCAGGCTACTGCCTTGGATACTCATAGGCGAGGTGAGCATCTAGTCCGGTGCTGCCGTGTCGGCAGAGTGCGGAGCACGCGTGGGTGCCCGTGGCGGCGCTGCTGCTGCTGGCGGCTCTGTCGCACGTGGGCTGCTGCCTTGGATACTCATAGCCGGTAGGCGAGGGTAATGTTTATGTTATGACACCGGTCTCGTGTGCAGGTGTTCTCGGCTCGGACGCGCTGTGGCGCCGCGGGGCTGTCGAGCGCGACCGGCTACGTGCTCGGCTTCCTCGCCAACAAGTTCTTCAGCGCGATGCTGGACACGCTGGCGGTGCGGGGCACCTACGCGTTCTATGCGTTCGTTAGGTAGGTACCTATCCTACATACCGCACTCTATCACAATCAACTATCTAAACTAATATATATAAGATCTTTTTTTACTTTCGAGCGACTGTAAGGAGAAAGGAAGTATTGTAATCGTCCAAAATTTCGAAGTTGAGATTTCGACTGATTTGGGCTATATATCATTCAACGATCCCAAAAAAGAATTTTGAAAAACATGTATATGTGTGTGTGTGTGTGTGTGTCGGTCCAGCGACCATGCGCCTCAACCGCCCAACCGATTTCGTTCAAAATTCGTATTTAGTAGTTTAAAACGATTACCTAGGGGTACCTTTTTTAGTTTTTTTAAATTCGAAAAAATAAGGTTAGCTGTCATGCGAAATTTGTCTATGGCAATGTGTCCAGCGACGTTTCGCCGAAACCGCTCAACCGATTTCATTTAAAATTCATATGTAGTAGTTTAAAACAATTATCTAGGGGTACCTTTTTTTAGTTTTTTTTATTCAAAAAAATAATGGTAGCTGTCATACAAATTATTTTGATAACGTCGAATTTCTCAAAAATGGCTCCAACGATTTTTATTATATTTTCCACATAGAAACCCTGTTACTAGCCTAAAAAGATACCATTATCAGTTTTTCCAGGAAAACTCAAAAAAGGTGGCTATCATACAAACGAAGGTATATTGCACACAAAATGTTTGTTGCTAGCGCCTAACTAATTTAACGGAACTGTCCTGTCAATATATTTTGAATTTCGAACATAAAAACCTTGAGTTCGCCAAACAAGCGAGAAAGTCAGTGAGGTACCCTACCATTTATTTACTGACGAGCCGTAAAGGCTAGAGGCTCGAGATTAGAGGCTCGAGGCTAGAGGCTAGAGGCTCGAGACTAGAGGCTCCAGGCTGGAGGCTCGAGGCTAGAGGCTGGAGGCTCGAGGCTACAGGCTCCAGGCTGGAGGCTCGAGGCTAGAGGCTATAGGCTCGAGACTAGAGGCTCCAGGCTGGAGGCTCGAGGCTAGAGGCTGGAGGCTCGAGGCTACAGGCTCCAGGCTGGAGGCTCGAGGCTAGAGGCTAGAGGCTCGAGGCTAGAGGCTAGAGGCTAGAGGCTCGAGACTAGAGGCTCCAGGCTGGAGGCTCGAGGCTAGAGGCTGGAGGCTCGAGGCTAGAGGCTCCAGGCTGGTGGCTCGAGGCTAGAGGCTGGAGGCTCGAGGCTAAGGGCTCCAGGCTGGAGGCTCGAGGCTAGAGGCTGGAGGCTCGAGGCTAGAGTCTCCAGGCTGGAGGCTCGATGCTAGAGGCTGGAAGCTCGAGGCTAGAGGCTCCAGGCTGGAGGCTCGAGGCTAGAGGCTCCAGGCTAGAGGCTCGAGGCTCTAGGCTAGAGGCTCCAGGCTAGAGGCTGGAGGCTCTAGGCTAGAGGCTCCAGGCTAGAGGCTGGAGGCTCTAGGCTAGAGGCTCGAGGCTAGAGGCTGGAGGCTCAGGCTAGAGGCTCCAGGCTGGAGGCTCGAGGCTCGAAGCTAGAGGCTCAAGGCTAGAGGCTCGAGGCTGGAGGCTCGAGACTAGAGGCTCGAGGCTAGAGGCTCGAGGCTAGAGGCTCGAGGCTAGAGGCTCCAGGCTAGAGGCTGGAGACTCGAGGCTAGAGGCTAGAGACTCGAGGCTAGAGGCTTCAGGCTAGATGCTGGAGGCTGGAGGCTGTAGGCTAGAGGCTAGAGGCTCGAGGCTAGAGGCTCAAAGCTCGAGGCTCGAGGCTGGAGGCTCGAGGCTAGAGGCTAGAGACTCGAGGCTTGAGGCTGGAGGCTCGAGACTAGAGGCTCGAGGCTAGAGACTCGAGGCTAGAGGCTAGAGACTCGAGGCTAGAGGCTAGAGACTCGAGGCTAAAAGCTGGAGGCTCGAGGCTAGAGGCTCGAGGCTAGAGGCTAGAGACTCGAGGCTAGAGGCTGGAGACTCGAGGCTAGAGGCTGGAGGCTCGAGGCTCGAGGCTAGAGGCTAGAGGCTCGAGGCTAGAGGCTAGAGACTCGAGGCTAGTGGCTGGAGGCTCGAGGCTAGAGGCTCGAGGCTAGAGGCTCGAGGCTCGAGGATAGAGACTCGAGGCTAGAGGCTGGAGGCTCGAGGCTGGAGGCTCGAGGCTGGAGGCTCGAGGCTAGAGGCCAGAGACTCGAGGCTAGAGGCTGGAGGGTCGAGGCTAGAGGCTCGAGGGTCGAGGCTAGAGGCTCGAGGCTAGAGGCTAGAGGCTCGAGGCTAGAGGCTCGAGGCTCGAGGCTCGAGGCTCGAGGCTAGAAACTCGAGGCTAGAGGCTCGAGGCTAGAGGCTAGAGACTCGAGGCTAGAGGCTCGAGGCTAGAGGCTAGAGACTCGAGGCTAGAGGCTCGAGGCTAGAGGCTAGAGACTCGAGGCTAGAGGCTGGAGGCTCGAGGCTCGAGGCTAGAGGCTTGAGGCTAGAGGCTCGAGGCTCGAGGCTAGAGGCTAGAGGCTAGAGACTCGAGGCTAGAGGCTTGAGGCTAGAGGCTGGAGGCTCGAGGCTAGAGGCTCGAGGCTAGAGGCCCGAGGCTCGAGGCTAGAGGCTAGAGACTCGAGGCTAGAGGCTCCAGGCTGGAGGGTGCGGTGCGGTTACACTTCGCTCGTTTGCAAAGTTATATCGTTTGCTTCGGGGTCATCCGTAGTCTAATCGGGCACGAAGAACATCTTGAATTTTTCATTCAGGAGATATTAATTATTCAGGGTTCAAAACTTGCGATCTATAACGCAATAATCTTTACTGTGTGGCAATAATACATTATGTGACCTAGCTACCTAACTAGCTAGCTACTCGTAGCTACAGTAGTAACATTGTGTATGTATGTATGTACGCCCGCAGTTTGAGCGGCGCCGCCGTGCTGTACCGCGTGTTGCCGGAGACGGAGGGCAAGACGCTCGGCGAGATACAGGACCACTTCGCCGGCCTGGCGAGACTCGACAACCGAGTGCGCAGCACGAAGGTATACACCCTACCTCCCTAGTCCCGCCGTGCTGTACCGCGTGTTGCCGGAGACGGAGGGCAAGATTCGACAGCCGAGTGCGCACCACTAAGGTATACACTCTACCTCCCTAGTCCCGCCGTGCTGTACCCCGTGTTGCCGGAGACGGAGGGCAAGACGCTCGGCGAGATACAGCACCACTTCGCCGGCCTGGCGAGACTCGACAACCGAGTGCGCAGCACGAAGGTATACAGCCTACCTCCCTAGTCCCGCCGTGCTGTACCGCGTGTTGCCAGAGACGGAGGGCAAGACGCTCGGCGAGATACAGGACCACTTCGCCGTCCTGGCGAGACTCGACAACCGAGTGCGCAGCACGAAGGTATACACCCTACCTCCCTAGTCCCGCCGTGCTGTACCGCGTGTTGCCGGAGACGGAGGGTAAGACGCTCGGCGAGATACAGGACCACTTCGCCGGCCTGGCGAGACTCTACAACCGAGTGCGCAGCACGAAGGTATACACCCTACCTCCCTAGTCCCGCCGTGCTGTACCGCGTGTTGCCGGAGACGGAGGGCAAGATTCGACAGCCGAGTGCGCACCACTAAGGTATACACTCTACCTCCCTAGTCCCGCCGTGCTGTACCCCGTGTTGCCGGAGACGGAGGGCAAGACGCTCGGCGAGATACAGGACCACTTCGCCGGCCTGGCGAGACTCGACAACCGAGTGCGCAGCACGAAGGTATACACCCTACCTCCCTAGTCCCGCCGTGCTGTACCGCGTGTTGCCGGAGACGGAGGGCAAGACGCTCGGCGAGATACAGGACCACTTCGCCGGCCTGGCGAGACTCGACAACCGAGTGCGCACTACAAAGGTACCTATACACCCTAACTAGCTCCCTAGTCCCTACCTCCCTACTCCCAGGGCCGTCTTTAATCTATTGGAGGCCCTGGGCACTTTAGGATAATGGGGCCCCTATGACTATGACAGGCCAGACAGAGAGATCCCCGTCGTGCCACCGTGCCCTCATTATTTCGTCCCGTTCCGTCCGTTCCTTCCCCGTGGCACAACCGCTTGCCACTACCAGTAGTGTCATGGGAGATTGTCCACCCATTTGAAGACAAAAACTCCACATTCGATCTTTCTCTCACTTATACCTAAGTTCTACTCTAAATATGCACGGGGGAACGAGAGGATCGAAATTAAATCAAATGACAGCAAAATGATATTATCTGTTTCTAAAATATAGGTACCTAAACCTTACCTACCTAATCTGTTGTCCGGAAAGCTATCATTTGTATTTAATTTCGAAGCTTTTCTCACGGGGGATATTCCTGAGTAAGAATTTCAATGTTGCCAGTGCAGTATTTGAAAATAGTACAATTTTTTTTTTATGGAAACTGACACGGTTGGCTCCATCACCTACAACGTCCGTGATGTCAGCCCACAACACCGGGTGAACTAGGTGCCATGTCAGTGATTCCCCCTTTGATCGTGCCGGCCACACTGAACTGGTCGGAAAACACAAACTATTAACATAGCCGTTTCAACCGACGTTTCATTCAGTGCGGTGGTATCAAACCGGGCGGGTTAAACCCTACCACCAAGTAAGATGGGAAGGGATCTACAGTTTTACGAGGAATCCGAACCTCGGTCAGCCTCCTAATTAACTAATATATTTTTTTTTACGGAGGGCTACGAATAATTACGTATAAACCCAGACTCAATTCCGTATTTCCGTATTGAGCCGAAAAATCCGTACAAATACGGACAAATCCGTCTATATGGCATTGGCAACGCTGAGTGGTGGAGTAGGTACGTACGCGTGGGCTCCGTGTTGCAGGAGCGGGCGGCGGCGGATCACATCGCGGTCGAGACTCAAGTCAGCAAGCTGTGACCCCGGCGGCGGCGGCCGGACCAGAGCTGCGCTTCGTGCGCACGAAGCGAAGCTCTGGGCCGGACCCCGCAGTACAACAACAACAGCCATCTCTCCTTCTAACGCTCCACACTATTCATTTGTCGGTTTGACACAAATCAAAATAAATGTCGTTGGTATTTACATGAGAGTTTTAGTTTCAACCAAAATTCGCACGTTCCTTGTATCTTTCGATTTTGACATGGATTCAAATGACATGTCTTACCTATGGCGGCTAACTTTATGAAAAGTCAATGCGGGACATTCTTGGGGATAGGGAGGGGGTGAGTGTGAAGGACTGAGGGTGTGTCGGAGCACGCACGGCATTTTTTTTTAAACGGTTTTATTTAGCTTGACTCCGTATATTTGTGGCTTTGTTTCTATCTTTGTTTTTAACATTGAAAATGTTTTTTCGATCGCTTCAGTATAGCCAAAGACATTAAACCCACCCTGAGTATAGCCCCCAATTTTCGCTGAGAGTGTGAAATCGTCCTGGTGTCGCGAGTTTTGGGGCTACGCGAGTGGTTGATGGCTCAAAAGACGCGTATCGGCTAGAGCTGCAAGATGGTGAATTTTGAAAGAAAAGAAAAAAAAGTAAAAACATAATTTTTTTAAATGCTAAAATGTGGAAATTTCTTTTTTTTCGAACTAAATCTCTTATATCTCAAAAACTAAATATGATATCGAAAAATTTTAAAAACCTGTTTAGATTTGGACTTTGGGCTCGTAGACGGAAAAAATAGTTCAAAGTTTGGGCTACATAAAAAAAATTCACAGATTTCGTGCCTTACACGACTATCGAGCACATTGAAAATGAATCTATGGAAATCAAAAAAATATTGTCGCTCAGCGACACGAGAAAGTCGGGATAAGGAAAAGGTTTGTTGGGTTCTGATGATGGAGCCGGAAGGAAGCCATAGGAACTCCTAAACTACACACGTGTTTGGGCTCGTTTGATTTGTCTTCGCAAGTACTCTAGTCATATCTTATTTCCAGGGTCCTGATGATGGAGCCGGTAGGAAGCCTTAGGAACTACTAAATTACACATGATAAATCCAATGACGTATCATGGATAAATCCACCATATTTGAGCTCGTTGGATATAGGAATATAGGAATATATTCTTATTTTCTATATCCTTATATTATATTTTTATATTTGATATTTATTAATTATAATGTCAAGCTTATCTCTTTTTCTGTCTAAATTTTAGTTTACATTTTTTAAGCTTGTGACGTGAGCACCTGTCGCGTCACAAGTTTAAAATACGAACAGCAGCGCGCAACATCGAACGTCGCGCGGCATGGCGGGAAGAGCCGGCCAATCAGCGGCCGGCTTGAAAGCATATAAAAGGGGCGAACGTTCATAGTAGAGCCAGTTCGGCTCCGCTTCTCGGGTCGGACTCATCTCCCAGCTTGGTGGGCTCCTAGTGAGTCCTCTTGCTGTCCCCAGCCTGGTGGACCTCGTGTGGGTCCTCTCGCTGTTCCCCAGCCTGGTGGGCCTCTAGTGGGTCCTCTCGCTGTCCTTGGCTTGGTGGGCCTCTAGTGGGTCCTCTCGCTGTCCTTGGCTTGGTGGGCATCTTGTGGGTCCTCTCGCTGTCCCTTGGTTGGGTGGGCCTCCAGTGGGTCCCCTTGCCATTAGCTAGCCTGGTGGGCCTCTTGTGGGTCCTCTTGCTAACCTTAGTTCGATGGGCCTCTAGTGGGTCCCCGTTAATCTTATCTCTCTTCCCCTCTTCTCTCTCTCTCTCTCTCTATCTCTCTTATTGTTGATTTACTTGTATTATTATTGTTGATTTAACTTTGCACTTTGAATAAAAATATTGAATCTTTCCTTTGAAAACAAGCGTTTAATTTGTTAGAAAACTAGGAAACAGAACCTATCCTTCCAAAATTGGAACGGAGGTTAACGGCTACGTTACAAGCTGCTTGTGTTTTTGAAAAATAATAAAAAATAATATATAAATTTAATATTTTTTTTTATTTTGTTGAAATCATTTTCAATGCGACGCATCTTCTAACCTAACCTATATTCCTATATTCCTATATCCAACGAGCCCAAATATGGTGGATTTATCATGTGTGGTTTAGGAGTTCCTATGGCTTCCTTCCGGCTCCATCATCAGACCCCAACTAACCTTTTCCTTATCCCGACTTTCTCGTGTCGCTCAGCGACAAGGTTGCCTCAAGGTTGAGCTACAGGGCAAACCCTTAACAAGATCGTCTTTCTTTTAGGCTAAAATTGTAACTGACTAAATTGTCCAGAGGACTTCTTCTCAAATTTTTGATATCGTTAGGTTAGGTCAGGTCAGGTCAGGTCAGGTCAGGTCAGGTCAGGTCAGGTCAGGTCAGGTCAGGTCAGGTCAGGTCAGCTCAGCTCAGCTCAGGTCAGGTCAGGTCAGGTCAGGTCAGGTCAGGTCAGGTCAGGTCAGGTCAGGTCAGGTCAGGTCAGGTCAGGTCAGGTCAGGTCAGGTCAGGTCAGGTCAGGTCAGGTCAGGTCAGGTCAGGTCAGGTCAGGTCAGGTCAGGTCAGGTCAGGTCAGGTCAGGTCAGGTCAGGTCAGGTCAGGTCAG